>OY997268.1:476732471-481732471 GCA_963921465.1 Triticum timopheevii
TTGATGATGAACTCCTTGCTATTGTGCTTCAAATGATAGTCTCCCCAACACTCAACTCTCTCTCACAGGATTTGGATTTGGTGGAAAGAAGATTTGAGTGGAAAGCAACTTGGGGAAGGCTAGAGATCAAGATTCATATGGTAGGAATGGAATATCTTGGCCTCAACACATGAGTAGGTGGTTCTCTCTCAGAAATAGCAAGTTGGAAGTGTAGGTTCATTCTGATGGCTTTATCCACGAATGAAGAGTGGGTGGAGGGGTATATATAGCCTCCACACAAAATCTAACCGTTACACACAACTTGCCAAACTCGGTGGGACCGAATTGGTAAACTCGGTCAGACCGATTCAGCAAATCTAGTGACCGTTAGGATTTTCGGTGGGACCGACATGCAACTCGGTAGGACCGATATGATTAGGGTTAGGGCATAATGTAATCTCGTTGAGACCGATTACACAAACTTGGTGGGACCGATTTTGGTATAAGCTAACCAGAGAGTTGGTCAGGCAAACTCGGTTGGACCGATTACTCAAACTCGGTAGGACCGATTTTGGTAATAAGTTAACCAGAGAGTTTGCATTGTAATCTCGGTAGTACCGATTACCCAAACTCGGTGAGACCGATTTTGGTAATGGACATATACAGAGAGATTACAATCCCATCTCGGTGAGACCGAGATCCCTATCGGTGAGACCGATTTGCCTAGGGTTTGTGGCAGTGGTGAAGACATCTGAACTCGGTGGCGCCGGATAGAAAGAATCGGTAGGGCCGAGTTAGACTTTTTGGTTTAGGTCATATTTGGATGTGAGAAAGTAGTTGAGGGCTTTGGAGCATATCACTAAGCACTTGAGCAAGTAAGTCGTTAAGCAACACCTCATCCCCTCTTGATAGTATCAGCTTTTCCTATAGACTCAATGTGATCTTGGATCACTAAAATATAAAATGTAGAGTCTTGTGCTTGAAGCTTGAGCCAATCCTTTGTCCTTAGCATCTTGAAGGGGTTCCACATCCTCTAGTCCATGCCACTCCATTGTTGAACTTGTCTGAAACATACTAGGTAGAAGTGTTAGTCCAACAAGATATATGTTGACATTAATTACCAAAATCACCCAGGGAGCACTTGTTCTTTCAATACAACGTGCACAAAATAGGATCATCACTCCCCCAAAATCAATAGAACCTCACAACAAGTGCAAGTAAGCATATAGGAAACTAAGCCTAGCATTTGCAACAAACAAATGGTTGAGCAACAAGTAAAAGAGGCAACATAGAAATAGGTTCAACCAAAATGATGTGTGTGAGTCATGGCAAATCACATGAGAAGACTACTATATGGATGAGCATTAAGCATCAACATAGTCTTGAGTAAATGAGACACAAGGTGCAAGACATGTCCTTACCCCACACATAATATGCAAATGGGTTCACAAGCTTACTAAAATGCAAATTAAAAACCAAAGCTTGTGACAACCCATGGTGAAGATCGGAAAAGATAGCTTTGTCAAGAGGAGGAATACTAACTGAAATGGAAAAGCCTCATCTAGACAAACAAGAGGAAAGAATCTTCACCACAAAAGAGTGCATCAAGATGCAATGATATAAGACCCTTCACGGAGCCACCCAAGAAATAACCCAAGAAAGAAAAGGTGGACGTGAAAGAAAAGGATATCAACTATATATGCAACTTCTCTCAAGTGTATAAGATTCCAGGTAGATGAAAATCAAGATGATATATATCTCCAAAGAAGGATGTACACATGAAATAGTTACAAAAGGAGAAACTAGATATCCACAAGGAAGTCATAAATATACCAATAATATCTTTGCTTGAAAGCATAACACATGGCTTAATATTGCATTATTGTATATAAATGAACTCCAAACACACAACCATCAAAGACATCACAACTAGCACCAAGAGATCATTGTTGGGATGCTTTGATAAAGGAAACACGTATCACAAGAACGAATCAATAAATTCATGCCATGATGCATCCTACACAGGATTGAATGCAAGAAATGTATGCATGAAGTAGAAACTTGTTACCGAGAAAGCATTGGAATGATGTAGTAGATGATGGTTCATTGATCATCCCAGCTTGACTCCGATAAGCACATGGTGACACCACCTTCCTTGTGAGTGAGCCGAGAAACCAATGTATCTCCAATTGTTCCTAGAACAATCATCACAAACAAAATTGTACCCAAACTCATTGGGACCAAAGAGTTAGAGAACCAACAATACATAGGACAAATTGCATATAAATATGTGCATATATATAGATATTAAATTCAATTTCATGCACATCTTAGTCAATTAGAGACATGGTGGAGTTTCCCCAATATGTTCGGTCAAAGAAAGAAAGCATGCCAAAGGAAGTACATATAGTAAATACACATGCTCGAGACTTTCAAGAACCAAATCAACACATGATTGATAAGATACCAATCGAGAAGATACCAAGTGAAGAAAAGATACCAAATGAATAAATCATCACTTGAAGGATACCAAAAACATACATCAAGGAATGAGATATCCATTGATACACACTAATTGAAAGATATCAAACTCTGAAAAGAGAGGAAGGTTCCAAACAAACCAAACCCTCTACAAAGTTTCATGATGGCAAAAAGTACCAAAAAGAAACGGCTTGCCTTCCACCAACACACACTTGATAATGATCACAAGATAAGTGTTCTAAAGAAAATAGGATAGCTCCCCCAAGAGTTGTGCATTATAGAGAATTTGCAATAGAATACAAAATGCACAAGATGGGATCACCACTTTCACTATATCTAGAACAACACTAGACAAGATCAAGAAATATATTAAAAAATCCACAAGTGGCATGGAAGATAACGGGAGTTGACACATTCCTTGGCAAGAGATAAGGCAAGTAAAACAAAAACCAACGTAACGATGATCAATAATTTCTATCACATAAGAGAGTACCAATTGTCAAAAGACAAGAAGTATTTGGAAATAATTTCCGGTGGTAGATAACAAAGATATCCAACATCATCTTCACAACAAACACAAAATCAAATTTGCAACTTGTAGAGCTAACATGCCACCTAGGAACAAGATAAATTACAATATTAACTCTAGGTGACAATATCTCAAATTTAAACATTTTCTAGGCTTGTAATATACAAAGCGTATTACTCCCCCATAATGTGATACCAATGAAGACTTAAAAGAGGCAAATAAAATTCAACAAGAGATAATTAACAGACTATTTAGAATTTGAATTTCTCATGAGAAGACATACCACATAGAGACTATATAATCTTGCAATATCAATACTAGGTGGTATTCCTTATGTGCACACATTTGTAGGATCGAGAAGTGCACAAAGCACATGACTCCCCTAAAAATGGGATGTTCCATTAAACTCTCACAAGGGCCAACTAAGATACAACAAGATGCAAAAGGCTCCACACAACACTCACGCGTACATGATGTGCAAACCAACACATACATACTTGATTACTCAAGATAAGCAAATTGGAAGCACAACTTATACAAACACATGCAAGGTACAAAATCAAAACATGCAAAGGGGCAAGTAACTTTCAATGTAAGCAACTTAAGTACAAGTTACCGCAAGGAGGCATATTGGATATAAGATATAAACTTGATAATTCCAATGACTTGGCTTGAGACAATATGAATGATGAAGATCCCTTAATTCTTCATGATGTAGCCAACTCTCCAACACCCTCCAATTTCACCTATTGATCAAGTTTGAGCTTGTTGGTCCCCAACCAAGTTGGATCCTAAGAGGTTAGTCACAATAGGCTTGGCTACCCAAATAGTTCTTTTCTTGACACCACTTTGAGTACCAACAAACTTGGCAAACACATTGCCAACCTTATCCTTCCCAAGAGAATAGATATCATCAATCATAATAGGGTTGGATAAGGTACCATTTGTGCATGAAGAAGCAAGGTGACCCTTCTCACGACATAAGTAGAAACATATACTCTTTTCCTTCTTCTTAGTTGACTCCTCAACTTGAAGATCAGTACTTTGAGTCTTCTTGGGGAGTGGCCTTTCTTCAACTTGTGGTTGAACATTAGATTTAAATTGTGGCCTCTTCCCTTGTTGCTTGTCACTAATGGCCTTCTTATTCAATGGGAAAGATCTAACATGCTGCCCTTCAATCTTGCACTTGAAGCAAACAATCTTGGCTGAGTTCTTGACTTGTTCTTGGCCCTTCTTCTTGTTGCTCTTGGACTTCTTCTTCTTTATTATTGGATTTGAATCCAAGTCCACCTTTGTCATTGGGAGATCTTTTGCACACTCAAAACATTGTTGAGTGTGCACTTTCCTTCATGACTCTTTTCCAAGTCTTTCTTCAAGGAAGTGAATTGGGCCTTGAGCTATTTGATTTCCTCTACATGGTTAGTACCAACACAAGTTCTAGAGGAAGTATAAGCTTCATCGCTAGGGCAACAAGGCAAGGAAAGTAATTCATCACAAGAAGTACCGACATTATGAGTATATGAATTATGAGGACTAGGACATGGCAAGATAAAATTTTGACTTGTAGTAGTGCTAGTATCCACATGAGGCTCACTAGATGTTACCATAGTAATCATAGCCTCAAGTTGAGCCCTTAGCTCAACATTCTCCTTCACAATGGATGCTTAACAAGAAATAGAGTTAGTAGCACAAGCATCATCACTAACAACAAGAGCAGAAGATAACTTGGCAAGCTCTTTTGAATATGAAACTTTAAGTTGAGCATGATACCCAATGAGTTTGATGAGCTCACTCTTAATGACCCTCGAGCCATTTTCGAGGTGCTCAAAATCCGCAAGGAGTTTGACATGTGCAACTTCAAGCTTATCATGTTTATTTTTGAAATCATTGGCCACCTCAAGGGATCGGGATCTATCATGAGATTCCTTTATTCTAGATAGTTCTAGAGCAAAAGTATCCTCAAGAGATTCCTTGGTGGTTTGTTAAACTTCAAGAGCTTGAGAGAGGTCCGCAATCTCATTAGCGTAATCACCTCATGACCTTCCAGTTTATCAATGGTGACCTCATGCTCCTCGAGATGAGATTCCAACTCCTCGATGTATTTCTTGCCCTCAATGGCAATATACATGATTTTCATGAAGTTGGAATGAGCAATTTTATTCTTATGAAGAGCTTTAAAAATTACCCCCCTTAATTTTTAAGGAGGCAACATTATCATTCTCTTCATTATTATCAACATCATCATCAACATCACCATCATAAGATATATTTCGATTCAAAGTGGGATATACCTTTAAAGCCTTAGCCATAAGGCAAAAGTGAGAAACAATAGATGATGATATTGGATCCCTTGAGGCACCATTCAAGACCAAGTCTTGTTCCATACCATTGGTTTTCCTCTACATTGTTAGCACAACAACTCTAGGAAATGGAGGCATTTTTATCATGGCAACAAGACATAGCAAGCATATCATCATTAGATTTAGTCAAGCAATTTCTACATTATATGCAAGGACTATCAACACAAGCATGTGAAACATTTGGAGTGCTCGAAGTGTTAAAGTCCAAAGATGAAGCATTGCAATAAGATAGTGATGAAGGATGATCAACAATAGGCCCACTATCATCATTGCAATGAACACCACTACTCACCTTATCATTACCTTGTGGCAATCCACATGTAGGTGGAGTATAATAAGTTGAGAACACAACACGACCGGAGGTTGAGGGAGAACAATCATCCCCACAAATCTTGGACACACCATATTCGTCTTGAAGCTTTATCCGCAACTCATGAGCATCCCGAAACGACATGAGTTGAAATATAAGTACAATGATCAAAGCATCGAAAAGCACATTAGAAGCTTGATCACTGAGATAAGAGTTCTTCTCATCTTCTAGAGATAATCTTTGAGGATGCTTTGGAGGTGAAAAACCCATATCTACAATTTTCTCTAAATTTGGGTCCATGACCCTAAAGAGATTAAGCAAGCAAGTTACCCAAACATCAAAATTTGTGCCATCGAAACTAAGAGTGTGAGAGAATTCTAATCTCCTAGTTGACATATTTACTCTCTAGGTGGTTAAGCCTAATAATGAGAGATGAGACTCCGATACCAATTGAAAGATCGTGGATATCGCCTAGAGGGGGGGGGGGGGTGAATAGGCGCTTTAAAATAATTACGGTTTAGGTTTGAACAAATGCGGAATAAAACTAGTGTTTAATTTATCAAGCACAAAACCTAAATCGACTAGGCTCACCTATGTGCACGAACAACTTATGCTAGGCAACATAAACAACTAAGTTATAGCAAGATATATAACAAGAAACACCATGGCTATCAAAAAGTAAAGGGCTCGAGTAAGAGAGAACCAAGGCACGGGAGACGACGATGTATCCCGAAGTTCACACCCTTGCGGATGCTAATCTTTGTTTGGAGTGGTGTGCAGGCACAATGCTCCCCAAGAAGCCACTACGGCCACCGTAATCTCCTCACTCCCTCGCACAATGCAAGATGTTGTGATTCCACTAAGGGACCCTTGAGGGCGGTCACCTAACCCATACAAATGGCAACCCTTGGGGGCGGTCACCGAACCCGTACACTTCGGCAACCCTTGGGGGCGGTCATCGGAACCCGTACAAATTGCTCGGGGTGATCTCCACAAGCTAATTGGAGACCCCGATCTTGCCCGGAGGTTTACATCACAATGATTAACCTCCGAACACACCAATCGTCTAGGGCACCAAAGCACCCAAGAGGAACAAGCTCTAGGGTGCCCAAACACCCGAGAGTAATAAGCTTCTCCAACTTCACTTCCACGTATCACCGTGGAGAACTCAAACCGATGCAACTAATGCAATGGCAAGGGCACATGGAGTGCCCAAGTCCCCCACTCTCAAATCGCACCAAAGCAACGAAAGTTATGGAGGAAAATGAGAGGAAGAACAAGAAGGAGAACACCAAGAACACCAAGATCTAGATCCAAGGGGTTCCTCTCACAAAGAGGAGAAAGTGATTGGTGGAAATGTGGATCCAGATCTCCTCCCCCCCCCCAAACTAGCAAGAATCCATGGAGGGATTGAGAGATAGCAAGCTCGAAGAACGTCAACAATGGGGGGGGGGGGGCAAACACGAGCTCAAAGGATAGCCCCCTTAAAGATGCGTATGAAATCCGTTTTCGATGAACTCGAGCTTGTCATGAAGGAAACCATAAGTTCTAATAATCACAAAGAGAAACACCAAAAAAGAACCAAGAAATGCAAGGATGCAATGGTTTGAGCTCTCTACGAACGATACGATCAAGCTACTCACTAGAGATCCCTCCTTGATTGTAACACCCCGAATCCGATGCGCCAGGTGTCTTCCAGTTATTCGCCGTTGTTGCCATGTCGTTTGCTTGCGTGTTGTATTTTGCCATGTCATCATCTGCATTTCATCTGCATGTTTTTCAAAACTTGCATCCGTTTGGGTCCCCCCGGTTCTCTCTGTTGTCCGTTCTGAGCCCAACCACACTCGCACGTGCCCCGTCGCCCCCTCTCAGACCTTGTTTCGTGAGTGGGAGAAAAACGTTCTCAGAATGGGCCGAGATTTGCCGAGTGGCCTTGGTATATCACTGGTAGACCGCCCGTCAAATTTCGTTCCATTTGGAGGTCGTTTGATGCCCCAACGGTTAACCGAGTTAACCGAAAACCCCCTCTTCTTTGCAGCCCATCACCTCTTCACATAGCCCACCTAACCCATCTAAACGCCCTCCATGCTCTCCGCCGTTCGATCACGATCGTGTGGGCGAAAACCGCACCCTATTTGGACTCTCCTATCTCCTTCTACCTATAAATACACCTCCCCCTCCGAAATTCTCGGGCAAACCCTAGCTTCTTCCTCCTCCCGCCGCCGACATGGTTTTAAATAGCGGATAGCGGGCTGGTAGCGGATTGGGGTACATGTAGCGGAATGCGGATAGCGGGCGATATTGCGGGCGCTATGTCCGTGTAGCGGATTTGTAAAAACACTATATTATTGTGTATATCTCTATATCATTAAAAAAAAGTAATGGCATTTAATTTGAGCAGTACCGGACACTATTGCACTAGTGCTATTGCGGACGCAATAGCGAATGCTATCTTCGCTATTTGAAACTATGGCCGCCGGACATGTCCGCGCCGCCATCGGACGCGTCCGCCACCGTGCCCGGACCAATCCCAAGCCGCCACCTGTCCTCCCCGCGCCTCCTCTCTCTCCCCCCCGCCGCCGCGGCCCTGCAGGCCCGCGCAGGGCCCGACTGGCCCGTTCGCCGCCCGCTCGGCCCTCCCGCGCCGCCCGGCTTCCTCTACCGCCACCGGCGCGCCTCGCCTCGCCGGCAACCGCCGTCGCCGGTGCGCCTCGCCTCGCCTCCCCGCCGCCCGCGCCGAACCTTGCCGCCCCGGTCGCCCCTCATCCCCGCCGCCGAGCTCTCCGCCCGCAGCCGCCGTGCGCCGCCCCGAGCTCAGCCCCGGTGCCGCCTCTTTCCATCTCCGGCGACCTTGCCCCGCCGCCGCTCCTCGCCGCCCCGTGCCGGATCCTACGAGATCCGGCCGGAGGGCCGCCCCCACGCCCGGATCCGCCTCTCCCCCGAGCTCTGGCCTCCTCGTCCGCAGCTCCGGCATCTTCCGCGTCTACTCCGGCACAAACTCCGACGAATTCCGGCCCTGCATCGATATCCGCGTGAAACCCTAGATCCGATCTGGAGGGTGAGAATTCGTCTGTCCCGAAATCCTTATCATATGTGTGCATGCTAGTGATACCATAACTTTCTGCTCGTAGCTCCATTTTGCATGTATGATATATCAAATTGTTCGTTGTGATATGCTCTTCATTTCATTACATTGTGTCATGCTTGTTTGAGTTCATCTTGATGCCTAAATATTCGTTGCAAAACTGCTAAGTAATATAAACTGCTGAAATCTGCTGGTTGTTAACTTTATGTATGCATCTTGTGAGTGCCACAACTTTGTACCTGTTGATCCTATGATGATAATCTTGATATGCACATGTTCTGCTCTTCATGCTCTACATGTTGGGGTGCTTTTCATTCATGTTAGGGTGCATCTTGATATCTTAATCCCTGTTGCAAAAGTGCATGTTGCTGTTAACTACTGAAAACTGCTGTAACTTGCCGATTTGTCATTTTTTTGCATTTTGTGTGTGCATCCTATGAGCATGATGTCTACATGTTTTATGAGCATATTTATGCCATATTTAAAGGGGTGCAATCCATGTGTTTGTATATTCTCTATAATGAGTGAATCAAGCTTGTGAATTGGGCTACTTGCTGTTAACTTTCTGTCAATGCTGAATCTGTAATCATGATGCCATGTTTGCTTGATGCTACCAATTAATCCATACATAATCTGGAGATGCTTAGTTGAGATGTTTTGTTGCCTATGTAATGTTCTATCATTCCATGCCTTTTTATGCCCTATATATGTCCTGTAGCATATGTTTTCATTGCCATGAACATGCTTATATAATGTTTCAGATTTCTATTAACTTCATGATGCCTTATTTTGAGCTTGTTATTGAGTGATACATGCCTCTTATGGAGATGCTAAAATTACACGTTTTTAAGTATGCTATGAGCACTATGTTTAGATGTTATGCTTGCTAATTTTGGATGTCATATGCCTCTGTTCCATGCTTGCAAACATGCCATCACAATGTTGCTGTTTTACACTTGCTGAAACTGTTTTAACTTTCAATCTTGTCATGTTGGTTCCCACTAATCCATGAGTCATATGTATATGATGCCATGATGTTATTTTCTCTTTGTTATGTGTACTTTGATTCCATGCCCTTGGTTGCTATGTTTACTTACTTTAGCTTGTCTCTTTCTTGCTCTCATGTTGCCATCATATTAACTCTGCTCATGCATATGCTGTTGTGTT
This sequence comes from Triticum timopheevii, assembly GCA_963921465.1. Taxonomy (NCBI): domain Eukaryota; kingdom Viridiplantae; phylum Streptophyta; class Magnoliopsida; order Poales; family Poaceae; genus Triticum; species Triticum timopheevii. The sequence goes on from OY997268.1 coordinate 476,742,383, forward strand.
ATAAAGTTGCATTTTGCATTGATCATATTGGTTTAATCTTGATGCCTATGAACCTGAACCTTTAATGATATTTTAAGTATGTTATCTTTACATGGAGTGCATGTCAAGTTTATGCTCATTTGGTTTCTGTAGCATGTTGTTTTGATGTTGGCAAAGTGCCTACTTGCTGTTTTGGGCAGATTGTTGTTATAACTTGTTTGGAGTGTATGTGTTGCACCGTTGCTCATTTTTGAGCATGCTCTATAAAAAACTTGCTTACAATTGCATGTAGGTTCATCTTATCATGTTGCATCCATGTTTTGAGAGTGCTTGCTTGATGTTTGGATGCATTTTGCATCAATGCCAATGTTGACTTGTTTCGCTCATATCCTCTAGGCCGTAGCTCTGAACTAAATGAACTTTATATGTAACTTGACTAGAATTTCGTGTAGATCATCTTGGTGCATCTTAACTTGCTTTTTAAAAACTTGAACATAAGGTCTATTCAGATCTGGACCAATTTCAAAATTTGCATATGAGGACTTACCGGATTTGTTATATGTTGTTTCCGGCCTCATTTAAACTTGCTTTGATGTGTTGCTCTTATATGCATCATCTCTTGCCATGAGTAGCATCATATAGCCTTTTTCATGCATCATACTTGGTTGAGCATCATGTCATGTTTATGTGTTGTGTGTTTACCATGTGGTTTTTTTTCGGTTGTGCTTCTTCTCGATAGTTCCTGTTTCGTTGCGATCGTGAGGATTCGTTCGTCTATGCTTGGTTCATCTTCGTCCGTTCATCTTGTTCATGGACTCATTCTTCTTCCTAGCGGGATTTCAGGCAATATGACCATTACCTTGGATCTCACTACTATCATTGCTATGCTAGTTGCTTCGTTCTATCGCTATGCTGCGCTACCTATCACTTGCTTATCCAGCCTCCTAGATTGCCATGTCAACCTCTAACCTTTTCACCCTACCTAGCAAACCGTTGCTTGGCTATGTTACTGCTTTGCTCAGCCCCTCTTATGGCGTTGTTAGTTGCAGGTGAAGTTGAAGATTGCTCCATGATGGACATGATTATTTTGGGATATCACAATATCTCTTATTTAATTAATGCATCTATATACTTGGTAATGGGTGGAAGGCTCGGCCTTATGCCTGGTGTTTTGTTCCACTCTTTCCACCCTAGTTTCCGTCATACCGGTGTTATGTTCCTTGATTTTGCGTCCCTAACACGGTGTGGGTTTATGGGCCCCTCTTGACAGTTCGCTTTGAATAAAACTCTTCTAGCAAGGCCCAACTTTGGTTTTACCATTTGCCCATCATAATAACTAAACTTGATATTAAATTTGACGCATAGGGAGTTAGCGCTAACCGAGGATTTTTCTACATAGCAGGGGGGCCAGCGATGATGGTGTTGGTCCCAAATGGGCAGACTGTGGAGCCACCATGGGGCAACCCGAGGATCTGGTTTTACTCGTAGGCTGACCAATCCGGACGTGGCCTGAGACGAGATACGCGCGCCTACTATCAGGGTCGGCACGCCGGGAGGTCTTGCTGGATTAGTTTTACCATTGTCAAAATGTCTTGTGCACCGGGACCCTGAGTCTGATCGAATGTCCCGCGATGGAGGATTGTCTCCGCGGATCGTGAGCTTATAACGGGCTAAGTTGGGACACCCCTGCAGGGTATAATCTTTCGAAAGCCGTGCTCGCGGTTATGTGGCAGATGGGAAATTGTTAATATCCGGTTGTAGAGAACTTGACACTTGACTTAATTAAAACGCATCAACCGCGTGTGTAGCCGTGATGGTCTCTTTTCGGCGGAGTCCAAGAAGTGAACACGGTTTTGGGATTATGTTTGAATGTAAGTAGGAGTTCAGGATCACTTCTTGATCATTACTAGTTGATGATCGCTTGTTAAGCTCCTCTTCTTGCTCTTGTTTTCGTAAGTTAGCCACCATACTTTGCTTAGCCGCTGCTGCAACCTCACCACTTTGCCCCTTCCTTACCCTTTAAGCTTTGCTAGTCTTGATACCCATGGTAATGGGATTGCTGAGTCCTCGTGACTCACAGATTACTACCACAACAGTTGCAGGTACAGGTTATGCGATGATCATGACACGAGAGAGATGTTTGCTTGTTTTGGAGTTCTTCTTCTGCTTCTTCTTCGATCAGGGGATAGGTTCCAGGTCGGCAGCCTGGGCTAGCAGGGTGGATGTCGTTTGAGTTTCTGTTTGTGTTTCATCCGTAGTCGGATGATGCTCTTGTGTATGATGTTGTTGTATTCGTGTGGCATTGTATGCCTCTTGTATGTATCCCCAACTATTATGTAATGGTACGATGTAATGATATCCACCTTGCAAAAGCGTCTCCAATATGCGCTTCTATTCTTAGTGGGGCCGTCGAGTTCCTTTAGGATAGGGTCGCGTATTGGGCGTGACATTGATAGTACGACAATCGATCCTATATCCCGGTCTCCCAACTACAACCAAGAGACTGATAAAATAGAAAACCTATCAAGGGCAAACATTTGCCTTGCACAAAGTCCACTTGAGCTAGATGATGACGATCTTCACTTCCTCAAGTTGGACCACCTTTCTTGATTGCGTTAGCTCGATGAAGACTAGTTGATTGCTACCCATACTCCACTATGAGTGAGCAATCTTCGACACATCTTCACAAGCCCATTGTCACAACAATGGATAGCAAGCTTCAAGCATGATCTCTTCGTGATGCTATAGTTGAACTTGCACACCGCAATCTTGATGACGATCACCACTTGATGTCATCCTCCATGGTTTGTATGAGATCTTCCTCTGGACGCAAGCCCATGGAGACATACCTAACCTCACATAGAACTCTCACATAGACCATGGGTTAGTACACAAAGCGTAATCGACAATGCTTACCATACCATGGGATCACTTGATCCCTCTCAGTACATCTTGTACGCTTTGTGTGTTGATCAACTTGATTCACTCTTTGACTTAGTCTTGATCAACCTTGTATTATGTCTTCTCTATGACCAATCTTTGGATAATTCCTTGAATAGCACCTTGGTCAACACATAAACTCCTTGAAACCAACATATAGACTTCAAGAAACGCCTATGGACAAATCCTATGAATATTTTTTGGGGGGCAAATCCTATGAATATAACACAAGGCAAGCATTAGTCCATACAGAATGCCATCAATTACTAAAACCACACATTGGGGCACCATGTTCTTTCAGTCTTTCAGTAGTAAAACTACCTTGTTCAGAGTTTTTTCAATCTTAATCTGATAAGTGATAACCATTTGGCTGACTCGTTGACCTCCGACTAGAAGTTTTAATCCCAATCTCTAGTTTAATCTTCTCTTCGATTTCTAGTTAAATTTTTTTAGATGTAAAGTTTCTAGTCTAAGTTGAATGTTATTTGATAGTGCACCTGCGGTCCTCGATTAGTAGGCATACTGTTGATTCTGCAGGTCGTGGCATGGGTTTCGGTAGTTGGTTTTCCCGATGGTTTTTTTGAGCTTCATCATTCGTTGTGGAGTCAGAGCTGCCATGGTGGGCTTGGTGGTGACGATGAGACATGGAGGGTGGCCATCTCGGGAGGCTTGGTCGGTTAAAGCCTTGCGTATTTTCCTTGTGAAGCTCATCATCAAAGTCAGAACTGCATGTCTGCTGGCGCTGTTGTTGATTGGCCGATGTAATCCTCGTGTAGTCGTTGTGTGGACCATGCTAGTGGTGGTCATCTATGGCAAAGTCAAAGTTGCTGGATCAAACACGATAGTGGTGATGACAACGATGCTTATCGGTTGTCTCGTCGGTTTTTCTCTTGTCAGCAGTGTGTGTGAATTTGTATTGGTAGCTATTATGTGAAAACGAGCCTTTGGGCTTGTAATTTCAGCTTTCTCCCAGTTTTGCTTGAATTCACCGGGTAACTCTCTTTTGCTCAATTAATAGATCGAAGCCTAAGATCTCCCATTAAAAAAAGGTTTAATGTGATGTATGTGGTTGTCAGTTTTTGCAGCGACCTGACAATGGATGTCACTGATGAAAGGATCGATATGGTTGACTAGAGGGGGCAGGGGTGAATATGCAACTACTAATTTTTAGACCTTTTTAAACAAATTAGGGTTAATGACAAAATAGGTTGTCTAGATATGCAACTAGGTGGACAACCTATATGACAAACACAACAACAAGCTCATAAGCAAGCACAAGATATAGCAATATAAGCTTGCACAAACTAAAGGTAAGAAGTAACTACAAGTGGAGTCAATGGATATGAGGATGTGTTATCAAAGTTCCCTCCCTTTAGGGGGAGGTACGTCTTCATTGGAGCGGTGTGGAGGCACAATGCTCCTCAAGAAGCCACTAGGGCCTCCGTATTCTCCTCACGCCCTCGCACAATGCAAGATGCTGTGATTCCACTAGTGGTGCCCTTGAAGGCGGTGATCGAACCTTTAAAAACAAGTTTGGGGCTCTCTCTCCACAACTTAATTGGAGGCTCCCAACACCACCACGAAGCTTCACCACAATGGATTACGGCTCTGAGGTGACTTCTTCCGTCCAGGGTGCCCAAACACCCAAGATTAGTAAGAACCCCAAGGTATTAGTGGGGGGAATCAAATATCTCTTGGTGGAAGTGTAGATCGAGGACTTCTCCTCCAATCCTAGAGCAACAAAAAGTTTGTTGGCTAGGGAGAGAGTCCGGGCAAAAATGGAGCTTAGGGCAACAATGAAGCTTGGGGAGATAAGATCATAAGAGGTAAGTCTTCTTGGGAAAGAAGGCCCCTTTATATAGATGGGACAAATCTAACTGTTATCTGTCCACAAATCACACACAAGCGGTACTACTGCTCTGGGGAGCGGTACTACCGCTTGGTGCGGCAGTTCCAGGTGCAACACTGAGAGTACACAAGTACAGGAGCGGTACTACTGTCCTTACCAGTGATACTACTGCTAAGTGTCATAGGACACACAGAACTAGCAGTAGTAGAGGATGGGTTGGACGGAAGTAGCGCATCAAGCGGTACTACCGCACCCTCTACTCTCGTGAAGTGGAAAGGGGTTACAGGAGCACTTAAATAAGCGGTAGTGCGTGCGATAGTAAAAAATAGAAGTACCGCCAAAGCGGTACTACCGCCCTACTATAGCTAATTCCTCTGAGCCACAGAGAAGATAACGGTAGTGGGGTAGTACTAGCGTCGTAGTACCGCTAGAGTGGTACTACCGCCCTACTACCGTAAATGAAAATAAGACCACAGTAGCCCAAACATAAGTGGTAGTGCCAGCGGCACTGGACTGCGGAAGTACCGCGCAAGCGGTACTACTGCTGCCCAGGCGGTACTACCGCTGGGGTGCTAGAAAAACTCCCGAGGCAGAAAATAGTAAGAACTCCAATGTTGCAGGAAAGGTATGTGGGTGCATATGGGTATGTGTACATGTTGATTCCACCCTAACCTTTCCAAAGCGGATCCCCTCTTAATAGTATAGTTTTCCTATGACTCAAATCCATCAAAAAAGAAACATCGGAAATATCCGTCTTCACTCTTTATCACCGAGAGGAATAAACCGTCTTGTGTCATATGTAATAATATCTGAAATCCTCAATGCACATGGCTAGTCCACAAAACGCATTGTCATCAATCATGAAAACCACTAAGAGAGAAATATGCCCTAACAACTGATGGACCTCTTCAATGTGTATTGATGCAATTGCATGGAAGTGCTTTTTCCGACCCTTTTGTTGAGGAGTTAGAGTTTTTCTTATGAAGATGTAGCAAATTTTGTTGTTCGATACTTAGGACCTAATGCCAAACATCATGTGGACGTAATTCTCGTTTTTACTTTGTCTTCCTTCCATATGCTCAGAAAATAAAATCATTACTCACCTCTATATATGCACTACCGAGAATAAACTCTTATCTTGTCATGCAAAGATATCTAGAGTTCATCTTCAGATATGATGCAACATTTTAGACTTGAGTCAATATTAGTTCTTTAACTGCCGCATAATGTTTCGGATGGACTCATGTTACCCCCACATTGTTTAAACCTTCTCCATCTTGCCTAGACCAATACCCCACTGCGTGTTCCGATAAATTGGGCGAAAATGTATATCTTGACCTTAATGTTGTGCTACAAGTCGTCAAACGCCATGCTAAGGTTTTTGCTGATTCTGAAAGAAAGATGGGAAAGTTATACTGATGAAGACCCCGATGAAGAGGTCGTGGTGACTTCGAGGTGGAATCATTCGAGACATCCATTGAAGATGAATGTGAACCAATGCAGCAATTACCTTTTCCCGAAAGAGTCACACAATTAAAGTATGAGCATGAAAAGCTAATGAAGAAACAAGGGAGAAACGAAGCACATGCACAATTGAAGCTAAGCTGCCACCTGTGAAGAAAAATAAATTCAGAAACCAGTGAGTAATAATGGGGTGGAAATGAAAAAGGAGACCACATCTTTTGTTAAAGGATGTATCTACAGGTAAACCCGTGGTGCCTTGCTCATTTGGTAGCACTTCATATTACAGGCCATGCGATATTGGTTAATGTGTACTCACCTAAACCAAAGGAGGCGCATGTTGATGAGTTTTGGCGTGGCTTCCACCGTCAGTTGACATGACGGATGTGCTCAGGCATTTCCATATACATGGTACATATGAGTTGCGTATGGGGTGCTGGATAGCCTGGACATATAGAACCGATTTGAGGGGTTTGGTTGGGTGGCAAAAAGATGACTAGGACATCCGCACAAAGCGTATAAAGAGTATTTCGGGGTCTGATTGTAGATGCTCTAACTCAGCTCCAAAGTCAAAGACCAATGATCTCTCTATTTATACACCATAATCATTAGCATCAAGCTTAGTCCGGCACGGTACTACTACAAAAGATAAAAATAAGAACAAACGCTCGTATTAATCATGCAATACTCCTGCCAACGCCATAAAACCAAACCAAAGGAATGAACAAAAAATGTACACCACCCCGGGGAGAAAAAGTCAGCTCGGCTCAGCTCCACGCACGCACGCTCCTCATCTCCACGTGGATTTGTCGGCGTCGTCGGCTCCGGCCTTCTCGGCCAGAAGCGACGTCCGCGCGTTGGTCGACGGCCGGTGAGCCGCCCGCGGCGATCGGTGCTCCTGCGTTGCCCAAAACGGAAACGAAAACCAAGGATTCATTCACCTCCCAAAGCCTATGAATATGATGCATGCTGCCGTTGGCTGATGGAGTGCGTACCGTGCGGAAGGGGAACTCGTCGCCCTCGAGCATGTGCACGATCTGCCCCATCTTGGGCCGCTTGTGCGCGTCGGAGTCGATGCAGCGGAGGCACACCAGCAGCACCCGGTTGAGCACCCTGGGCGCCGGCGCCGGCACGATGCGCGGGTCCGCCAGGTCCTCCACGCGCCGGCTCCCCACCATCCCCCTGAACCACTCCACCAGGTTCACCTCGCCCGCCGGCCGGTTGTAGTCCACCGGGCTCCTCCCGGAGATGAGCTCCATCAGCAGCACGCCGAAGCTGTAGATGTCGCTGCTCTCGTTCAGCATCCCCGTCGAGGCGTACTCCGGGGCCACGTACCTGCACCCACCCGAGAAGAAAAATGTTCAGAGCCTTCTTCTCCTTTTTTCCCACGGTATAAACCGAGTGATCAGAGGGCGTGAAAGTATGATGTTAGCTGAAGCGCACCCGAACGTGCCCATCACACGGGTGGTCACGTAGCTGGAGCCGGAGCCGAGGACCTTGGCCATGCCGAAGTCGGACACCTTGGGGTTCCATTTCTTGTCCAGAAGGATGTTGCTGGACTTGATGTCCCGGTGCACCACCTTGGGCTCCAGCCCTTCGTGCAAGTACGCGATACTGCAACAAAATGCCCATGAAGAAATCAGCTGCATCAGCATTTAATCCTACCCCGTGCATGGGTAACAAACTCACAATACAAGGCCGTAACAGAATCAGTGGTGTCTTCGATCGCGATGTGCCACGAGATAAGCCACATGATTGAGCGTGATGAGCTTGCTTTAAACAGAAACGGAAACGAACCCTTTGGCTGTCCCGATGGCGATCTTCAAACGTATCTCCCATGTCAGCGGGCTGACGGGGCCGACGTCCCCGTGCAGCCACTGCTCCAAGTTGCCGTTCTCAACAAACTCGTACACGAGCATCCTGTGAACACACACACGATGTGATGATGATGATGGCGTTAGCTACCACACGCCACTCAGTCAGCTCAGCTGCCTTTCTTCTTCATGATCCATCCGAAATGCAGGCAGAAGTGCGCTTACCGTTTAGGCCCTTCCGCGCAGTAACCGATGAGGCCGGCGAGGTGCTTGTGCCTCACTCTCCCGATGGCTTCAACCTCCACCTTGAATTCCTGCTCGGCCTGACCCCTACAAATTACAAAACCAATCCAACATTCAGATCAACATCCTGCTTCTTAATAAGAACATACTGCATCCCTGATCATGTGTGCAAAAATTTCTTCAAATCCTCACTGTTCCATTTCAAATCATCTAGGGTAGATTACTTATGGACTGGGCTCTCTGAATGACCTGAAAGATGCTGTTCGTTGGAACCTCAACAGAAAACATTCTTTTTTTGAAACGGAGGCAAAAGTATTGCCTCATCCATTAATTAAGAAGAAGAGAGTTGCGCAGTTAATTTACGAAAAACTGGGCAAAAACCGTTACAAACTTGCTCAAGAAAATTGAACAAGCACACACATACAAGCATGCGAACTACTCCCGAATCATGTAGACACACCACCACATAGGCACGACAAACACACCCAACACAATTTCATTCTAATTTCTGAACCCGTGTGGCGTGTGCAGGAAGGAAGGGATATTTACGGCTGCTGTTACGCATGTGTCGATCTTCAGCGATCCATGTGCGTGCATTTGGTTCACTTCAAAGTTAAAACAGCTCCAAAGATGGCACATACTACTACTATATTTCTGATTGGATATTTGTAGGATCAGGGAAAAAGGAGGAAAGTTCGGTCACCGCTTTGCCTTTTCTGTTGCTTTATCTTTTCTTGAAAGTAAGGGCATCCATGAGATCGGTGCATATGAGTATATGACCGCCGACGGACGGACGGACGGACGACCTCAAGTTCTCAACCAACCAAGTAGATGGACACATACTACGTGCCATCACAAAAAAAAAGCACAAAAAGAGCCACCTATACCTACTCATATCTCAATCATGTGTAACCGGAACACAAACAAAACAAAAGCAATTTTGCCATTCTCTGTAGCATTGACTTAATGCAACGATAGTGCTGTATAACTAGTACACGGGTTCAATTAATTTGGTTCACAGGAGTATCCAGCACAACGGAGACCAATCCTATCAATAATCACACACATAATATAATGCTAAAAAGGATATAGGGTGTGGAACGCCCTGCATTTTATTTGGCCCTTGAGTCAAATGACATCGCAAGATTCTGATGAACTCGGCATAAATGATAATCTTAACAAAGGTGAGATTGTGCACTTCAATTAACAAAGAACATGCTTGCCACAAGTTTATTTTGCCCTTAACAAAGGTTAAAATGACGGCAATCTTAAGCCACAGCCAACAGCAGAACTACAACTAGTACCGCACTTGCTGTGACTAATTACCAACACATGCACGGACTAACGGAGACCAAAGCCAGAATTGAGTAGAAATGTACGATGTGGAAGCAAAAGCATCTCTGCAAAAGGACAAATTGGACCTTTAACTTAACAGAAGCATGCAAGTTCATTTTTGCCCTTTTGATATGACCAGGTATACGAGCAGCAATCTTGAAGCCACACCAACAGGAAAACTGCAACAACCTCACTTACCGTGACTAATTACCCAACAGTTGCATTTAGTTCAGAAAAGCACCAAAGGTACATGGCCACATACAGTACTAGTACAAGCTTTAACCCATTCAGACATTTACTTACCCGAGCTACCGCACTCATACAGTGATACTACTCCCTCCTCCGTTCCTAAATACTTGTCTTTCTAGGCATTTTAACAAGTGACTACATACGAAGCAAAATAAGTGAATCTACACTCTAAAATATGTCTACATATATCCGTATGTAGTAATCATTTAAAATGTCTAGAAAGACAAATATTTAGAAACGGAGGGAGTACAAGGGAACAGACATGTACCATGTAGTTAACTTTTCTTTTTAGATCGTTCAATTTATTAATCTTGAGGTTAAAGAAAAGTACCGCTTACGTTTCTACCATGGTAGTAGGACGAACGAAGCAGAGTAAACAGAGTACTGCAATTCAACACGGTAACAGTGACGGGGAGAAAGGGTGCTCACTTGTGATCGAAGAGGTTCTTGACGGCGACCACCTCGCCGCCGGCAAGCACGCCGCGGTACACCGTGCCGTAGCCTCCCTCCCCGACCACGTTCGCCTCGCGGAACCCGCCCGTGGCCGCCTCCAGCTCCTCCAGCTCGTACCACCTCCCCCAGCCCATCTCCACCCCGGGCGCCGCCCCGCCTCCGCTGATCCTCTCCAGCTTCTTCCGCACCGGCGACTCCAGGGAGCTGGCCGCCGCGGACGAGCTGGCCACGTCGGAGGAGCTCGAGCCGACCTCGGTCCCGACCTCGGCGTACTTCTGCTTGGGCGTGGAGGTCGGGAGGAGCGAGCCGGAGGAGAGCGCGTGGTCGACGCGCGAGGACTGCGGCTTGGCCCCGCCCCCGCGCCGGCGCGCCAGGTACGTGGCGATCGACGCAGCGGCGACGACGAGGAGCAGGACGACGGCGCCCGCGAGCGCGGCCTCGGCGGCGGTGGACAGGCCGAGGAACGACCTGCCGCCGCCGACGTCGGCGGAGGCCGCGGGCGGCGGGCCGGCGGCGTCCATCGCTCCCGGCGGTGGAGCTCGGTTGGTGGGCCCGCCCAGGCCCGGTTACACGGAGGGTGGCGACGTAGTGGAGGGTGGTGGTAGTGTTGGAGGGAGGGAGGGAGGGAGGCGCCGGTGGAGCGTGTCTGCGTGCGCCTGCGTTATATGGAGTTATGATGGGTTTTTTCGCTCCCGCTAACGTTGGTGGACTCGGCGCACCGTGGACCCCGTCCCATTACTGTTTTTGTTTGCTTGCTTTCCCTCACGGCACCCGCATTGATTTCTGGAGATCGAGTCATTTAAGTTGATCGGGGACGTGTCAACCATCTAATAACCCAATGCGACGTGATGCGAGAGCACATTTTAGATTGCCAGGTGTGTGACCAGTGAGCAGATCTCTGCATTTGTGTAGGCAGCCACAATCTGGAGCGATTTACTGCTGCAATGCGACTGCAGATACCTCTGCATTTGTGTAGGCAGTCGCGATCTAGAGCAATTTATTAGTGCAATGCTGTTTGGGTTGATGATGGTGTGAGCCGCTGGTCCGGGTCCATGGACGGAGGGCGGGGGTGTTGGGCTTTGCCGTTGGACGGGGAGGCGTGTAGCTTTGTTTTGGTGTGCTCTACGTGAAACGGTCGTTGGGTGGGGCCGGGGAGCGCCTAGATCCGGGCCCACCTTCGGAGCGACGCCCCGTGAATGCTGTGCCTCGGTCTATTCGGGCATTTGATTGCGCAGGGGGCGGCCATTTCTCTGAGTATGACGCTATTTACAGATGTACAGAAGCTCCGTATGTACGTACTCACACATCTCTACAGCATACGACCGCTCGTATTCATCAAGGACCCGTGTGGAGCTCAATTGTATTTCCCTCCATGCATGTACAATGCCCAACACGATCTGAAGCACACAAACAAATACAGTCGGAATACATGCTGATTTCAGCTCGCCTTTGGTGGCATGGTGCAAGACAGCAAGAGGCAACACGGACTTGAGCTCGCTTCTACAGTCGTCTTCTCAGGTGTCACGGGCAAACAGCCCCCCTGGCCATATGGGCCCTGTTACTACTCCCTCCGTTCCATAATATAGTGCCTATAGATTTTTGCAAAAGTCAATCATTACAAACTTTGACTAAATTTATAGAGAAAAGTAGGTACATTTAGAATACCAAATGCACATCATTGGATGCATCATGAGTTATATTTTCAGAATGTACATGTTTGGTATTATAGATGTAGACAGTTTTCTCTATACACTTGGTCAAAATTGACAAAGTTTGACTTCCACAAAAATCTATAGGCACTACATTGTGGAATGGAGGGAGTATTATCGTTCAAAAGATCCTACTGCCCCTTTTGTTTCAGAAATCGTACACTCTGTAAAAGAAATATAGGGGGGGACGTACTAGTACACTGTGTAATTAACGGGTGCTTCTCGGGAAGCTTTGACAGTGACGAGCGAGTAAGTTAAGCAAAGCACATCTTTTTGGTGGATTAACTAAGATTTCACCAGCAACGTTCAGGAGGCTCTTAGGTAGGTAGGCTAGGTATCGTTGCCGGGAAAGCGACGAGGTGAAGAGACCAACGCATAGACAATTGGTTTGGCTTGGCTTGGAAACCAAGCGCTTGTGTAGAATAGCTGGGAGGTGTGCCAGTGCGTTTTGGAGGACGTCCATCACATAGCCCAAAAGTGCATGCAGCGGCCGAGCTCCATAGAGCTCTTTATTTTCTTTCAACGAAAAATACTATTTTCACACTTCAAAAAATTCTGAAAAAAGTATACACATAGACATATATTTCTAGTATACACGTACTACAGAATTTCATGAGCACATATGTTTTTTCATTGTCATAACTATCTATTGTTCATATGTGATGTACACAAGAAAGACATGCATAGATTAAAATGGGATTTTTCTTTGTTGTATTTGGGCGAGATATTTGTCTTTTTTGTGTATTATATGAAAATAATTGAATTAGTTGATGAAGCTTTATACACAATTGAATAGCATGCATATGTATTAATAGATTGACATTTTTTTAACTTTTAAGTATATCTTGATTTTTTTTAAACGGGCTCAATGGAGAAGGTCCTTTGTAATGCCGCACTCATCACATAGCCATCTATATATTTTTCAACCGGAAACTTGATTTGAGTCACCTCTAAGGAAAAAAAAAGTGAGTCAATTAATTGTCATTTTCTTTTATAATGTAGTACTTCATCTGTTAAAATATAGTGTATATTGGTTTGCTTAAGTTAAACTTTGTAAACTTTGACCAAGTTTATACAAAAATATATCGATAGTACCAAATAACGCCATTAGATTCGTCATGAAATATATTTCCATGTTTTTGTACATTTCTGGTATTAAAACGTTTTCTACAGCTTTGGTTGAACCTAATAAATTTTAATCAAATCTCATATCATAGAGCTAGTGTGTGTCTTCCCATCGCAAAAAAAAACCTGGTGCATATCTTTGGGCAATAGTGCCATGTGGCATTTGATAATAATTGCATTTTTTCATGATGCTTCAGCATGCTAGAGAGCGGAAGAACATCGAGCAATCACTTGAGAAACTGCACAAGGTTGAATCACCTACAACAAACTTTAATCACTGAAGATGCATGCACACATATACCCTTGTAGCATGACAGTGAATATGCTCCATATTGGAGAAAGTCATGAGAGAAGACAATAGGAGCACACAAACACATGAGATTTAGAAGAAAAAATGCAATAGAGCACACTCTCACAATCTCTTCGTCGACATCAAAGAGGACACCTTTGGTTAGAGAAGGAACCGAAGGGACTTATTCCCACACAATGACGTCTTCACCACAACGCCGCTATCGTTTTGACACAAAAACCTAAAACTTGGACTATCCATCATACATAATCAAGTTCCTACTCACCGAGTTAGGGGAGTGGATGTACAACCCAACCACTCTAGTTTAAGTCTTCACAGACACCAATTGGGGTTCTTATACTTTAAAAAAAAGTAATTGTAGGGGTTCCCCCTAGCACATTACTTACAGAAAAAAGCTCCTTCACGCGACTGGACATTAGAGTGGTGCTTGGAGCGAGGGGCACATATGCAGCGGAGAGGATGGTCAGGGGGCATGATTTCAGAGGATTTCGTTCCTTATTATATCTTTACTTTACAAATCCCTTTGAATGATTGGTGTTGTACATTTCTTACCAAATGCATCCCATCGAAAATGTATTTTATAGAAAGTATGATATGAGCTCGTTCTTCTCTTTATCCCTCTCCAGTCTCCACCCTTTCTTGTATCCAAACTTAACCATGATCATGTGTTCTGAGATCAAGTAGGAACTAATAAGTGGCATATAATTCATATTTTTACTTTATTCATATGATCCAAAGAAGTTTTAAAGTGTATATAGATGTTTTCATTCTATTCTTTTTTTTAGTTTGAAAAGTTGAGATATTAGCAAATGAACTTGCCTTATATATTTCTTGCCATTATGTAAAGTCATATTTTATTTACTCTATGTAATGTTATATTTTTTTCCATGTTAAAGAGCCCTTGCTCCTGATTTTATTTCACAACAACCTTGATAAAACAAACATTTAAGTTTACAGAAAGACCATTCTTACCACGTCAAAGCCTAGAAACATGTGACAAATAATAATTTGAGAAACTACACACTTATATTTGGAAGTATGCACTTTAAGAGAGCCAACCATTATTGTGATGGGTAGTACTCCAAGACCAAGAGGGATGGTAGTTGTGGTTTGATAACTTGTGCGGAATATTTTAGTGCGAAATGTTAATTCTGTCAAAGTAAAACGCCTATGATAACTTCACCAATCTTAAAGCTTCATGACTTGAGTTTTAGGTATGCGTTGTGTCATGTGTTGGTATGTGTCTTTTGCCAAAAAAATACATGTTAAAGAAAGTTTCACCATGTTACAATGTGTGGAGATATCCTAATCTTTCATGACAATAAGTTTCAAAGTGATATCATATGTTCAAGTTTTTGATAGCCTAATAGCTTATTTTGTAGAGATCTTTCTAACAGAAAATTATAGGAAGTTCGGCAAACAACATTTCTGCACCATCGGGCTAGGGACAAGAACCGTGCAAACATCGATCGTAGTCGTCTTGTGCACTTCCACAACACCTTAAACACATGTGAGCTCAAGAAAATACACCACTATAACATGATGTTCACTTGGAGTATTTAATTCAACAACACAATGCTTTGTAAACTAGATGGCTTCTTCTGCAATGCGGAGTGGGATATCGAATTCGCCACCCACATTCTTCATGCTCTCTCTTCCTCGCTTTTGGATCACTGCCTGTTATTGCTTGCTAATGATGATGGTCCTAGGAGGTCCAAGTCTTTTTGCTTTGAGGACCACTGGACTAAGGTGCCTGGTTTCCAAAAAGTTGTCGCTAATGCTTGGAACGAGAATTCTATTCATGTGGAGCCTTATCAAAGGCCCTTCCATATGCTCAAGACAATAATACATATGCTACACTCTTGGAGGAAATCCATTTTTGCAAAAGCAAAGGTTGAACTCCACCCGACCCTTGGTGAAAGAACATGCAGTGCCCCCATGTTTGGTTTTGGTAATTGATGACAATCTCTATGGACTAATGGTTGTCTTGAGTTATATTTGAAGGATTTGTCCATAGGCTTTTCTTGATGTCCATGTGTTGGTTTCAAGGAGTTTATGAGTTGACCAAGGTGCTATTAAGGAATTCCAAAGATTGGTCATGTGAGTGTTGAGCTTATTGCAAGCATGTCTTGAAGAAGAAGGTTGTGTGATCATTCATGTTTACCTTCAAGAGATCATCCAAATGAAGAGAGTTGCAAATATTCAAGGTTGATCAAGACTAAGTCAAGAGTGAATCAAGTTGATCAACTCACAAAGCGTAGAAGATGTACCGAGAGGGATCAAGTGATCCCATGGTATGGTAAGCATTGTCCATTGCACTTTTTGTACTAACCCATGGTATATGTGAGGGTTCTATGTGGGGTTAGGTACGTGTCCATGGGCTTGCGTCAAGAGGAAGATATCATACAACCCATGGAAAGGATGACATCAAGTGGTGATCGTCATCAAGATTGCCATGTGCAAGTTCAAGTGGAGCATCACGAAGAGATCAAGTGCTTGAATCTTGCCATCCATTGTGGTGTCAATGGACTTGTGAAGATGTGCTAAAGAGTGGTGTCGGTGTCAAAACCGGCGGATCTCGGGTAGGGGGTCCCGAACTGTGCGTCTAGGCGGATGGTAACAGGAGACAAGGGACACGATGTTTTACCCAGGTTCGGGCCCTCTCGATGGAGGTAAAACCCTACGTCCTGCTTGATTAATATTGATGATATGGGTAGTACAAGAGTGGATCTACCACGAGATCAAGGAGGCTAAACCCTAGAAGCTAGCCTATGGTATGATTGTTGTAATGTATGTTATGTCCTACGGACTAAAGCCCTCCGGTTTATATAGACACCGGAGAGGGCTAGGGTTACACAGAGTCGGTTACAATGGTAGGAGATCTACATATCCGTATCGCCAAGCTTGCCTTCCATGCCAAGGAAAGTCCCATCCGGACATGGGACGGAGTCTTCAATCTTGTATCTTCGTAGTCTTGGAGTCCGGCGGACGATGATAGTCCAGCTGTCCGGACACCCCCTAGTCCAGGACTCCCTCAGTAGCCCCCGAACCAGGCTTCAATGACGATAAGTCCAGCGCGTATATAGTCTTCGGTGTTGCAAGGCGGGTTCTCCTTTTAAGTTCCATGCACCTGCCGAACAGTGTCCGGCTTCCTCATCAATGTTTTGCTTCTTGGCTTCCACGCCCAATAATGGCCTTCTTCCACTCGTCGCATGAATGCGAAAAGTCAGGGTATCTTTTATGTTTCACCCCCCGGCCGTGCAAATAATCTGCCTATAAGAGAGGCAAAAATCCAGATCCAAATCACATCATCTTCCTTCCGCGAATACTCATCGGAGCGCCTTTGACCCAGAATCCATTCTATCATGGACCGTCGACGCGGCTCCTCTTCTCGCGCTCCCAGCCCTCTGCCAGGAGATTGGAGGAGATGCTCTATTCCGCACAGCGAGCTGGTGAAGCTCCAAGCGGGGGGATATCTCCCACCGGCCTTCATGGTTCCGGTTCGAGCCGGGCTGGCCACCTATCAAGGTGGGAAGCAAGCGGAGGCTACCCCAACTCCCAACAAAAGGGAACGGGTATGCTTCGTCCCCTATCTGATAAGGGGGCTCGGATTTCCTATACATCCGTTCCTCCGCGGGCTCCTGGAGTTCTACGGACTCCAGCTCCATCACCTTACACTCGCCTCTATCCTGCATATCGCGGGTTACGTAGCTCTTTGCGAGCTATTTCTGGGCATCGAGCCCCATTTTGCATTGTGGAAGAGGTTGTTTTGCCTCGTACCCCGTTCTCACGAGGGATCCATATATCAAGTGGGCGGCGCTGAAATATGGCGCATTGCCGGGACCGGATATCCATCCGGAACCCCTAAGAAGGCGTCCGAAGACTGGCCTTCGGAATGGTTTTACATAGAAGACGCTCCGCTGCCGGACCCTGTTCGGATCGGCCTCCCGGAGTTCTGCACTGCTCCTCTGAAGAAACGCCTTAGCTGGCGCCCGCGGAGCCCTCAACTGGAGGAAGACAAGAGCGTCCATTATCTGATGGGCCGAATAAGATTGCTGGCCCATTCCGGGTTGACCATGATTGGAGTCATGGCGACATGCATTATGCGGGGGGTGCAGCCACTGCAATACAGGGGCCACCCCATGTGGGATTTCAACGGGGAAGACGATGCCACCCGGCATGGCCGCAAAGGACCGGATTCGACCGAGGATCTGGTGCAGATCCTGTCCGGCCTGTACAAGGGGGAGAAGGAGGACTTCCTTCGGACGAACCCCTTGAATGGGTTTTCCATGAATAACCCTCGGCATTGGGTAAGCGAACACTTTAAGGGCCCGACCCATGCTTTCAAAGTTTAAGCTTCTTACATTATGTCTTCGACGCAGGAACTACGCCGGATTGTGGAGGACATGGTAAGTCCAGCTCCGCAACCCGAGGATCCGGAGAGATCCCAGGATCCGGCCTCTGAAGAGGATCCGGATATCAAGGTGGAGCTAATTGACGGGGTGTTCCACCAGCTGAGCATGGATAATGCTTTAGTCGCCATTACGGCGGACTACCACGGATTGTATCCGGCTTTCCAGGTGATTGTGACCGAGGTCCCGACACCATTGTTTCTTCCTCGCTCGTCTCTAATCTTCGCATACGATGGTGTTTTGTAGGAAGCGCCTCCAGGGCGGGAAGCCGAGCCCGTGGCGGCTGACCAACAAAGGCCAGTCCGGACCAGCAGGCGAAAAAGGAGCGCGGCATGGACTGAAATGTCGCCGCAAAGGTATAGCTCGTATTTAATTATTCAGAGCAACGTTCCTAGGAAGCGTTCGAGTGCTCATTGCAGGTGCTGCCGGACAGGATCCGGACAGGCAAGAACTACTGCGCCAGCTGAAGGCCGGCGAGAGGGTGCTGACGAGGGTGCAGCAGGAAAGGAACAAGCTCCAGGATGCCCACGCCCAGCTTGGAGAAGAGCTGAAAGGTGTTCGGGACGAGCTGTCTGGCTCCATTAAGGAGAATCAGCAGCTTCGTCGCGGCATCTATAGTAAGTGCTTGAGCGAACTCCTTTGAAAAGAAGAGTTCGGCGAGGAAGTCAATTGACAAAATATGTCTGTAGGTGTACTCACAGGTCGCCCTGCGGAGGAGATGCCCGTATCAACGGGTGATCAACTTCCCGAGCTGGTGCAACTGCTCGAACGAGTTCGGCAGGCAATGAGCGGCGTCGTCCAGGCTTTATGGCCATCCCTCTCCCTACCCGAGGGCCTTGGAGAGCTTGCGGAGAAGCTTCAGGGAGTGCGGCAGCGCTTCCGTTTATGGAAGATTTTGGCCTGCCGCCAGGGTGCCAGGGAGGCCTGGGCCATGGTGAAGACGCGGTACAAGAAGGCAGATCCCAACCACATGGCCGAGGTCGGACCTGTAGGGCCCGATGGGAAGGAGATCCCTGTGAGTTTAGTATACGGCCAAGTAGAGTTGGCCGCTAAATTTTCCCAACGGGACTGTAAATTAGACAGCCTGTTAGACGGGATTGAGGAAGAATACAGTCAGTCGATTTGACAATGTATTTTAAAATGACATGTAAAATGCCTTCTAGCCGGATTGTAGATCGTTTGTCTTTGCCGACCTTTTCGCTTCGACCTCGGGTCCCTAGAGTCCGGAGTGTGTCTGAATACCTTTTTGGTTAAGAAACAACCGGGGTATGCATGGAGACCAGGCGTAGGGGTCATTAGTGCTTTATCAGACAAGTGCCCAACTTGTTATGTTATATTACATGGTTAGTAAGAAACATCTTCCAGGAAGAATAGTTCCGTTAAGGGTTCCTTTCCTTGGGAGGCATGCCCTAAAGTGCATGTTCGGACTGCAAAAAAAGCAGAAAAACATCTGGGGGCAGATAAATAGGTAGGTAAAAGATCATCTTTCAAGTCACCGATTGAATATTCCCTTAAGAACGCTAGCTTTTGGCTTCACCCAGTCTGAGGTACACATCCGGCGGACCCGGCAGTAACAATCGCAGAGGTGCTCCCTTTACCTCCTAGCCGAACAATCGGGAACGTAGGGGTAAGCATAGGAGCCAGGCAACCCAGCTTGGCCAAAACTTAAGTCATATCAATGCATATAATGGTGAGTAAAAGGTACATGTGGAAGCTTGACACATGTGCGAGGCATGAAGCCCTTACAATTGAGCTTCTTGAAAAGAAGCCCCCGGGTATAATGAGTGCGGATGGCACATCAAGTATGTGTGAACAATGCGCAAGTAGGCCCTTAAGGGCTTTTTATGAAAAAGGGTTAAGAGAAGAAAGAGAAACAAAGTGCAGCTGAAGTGTAAAAATTTGGACGGGGGAAGGGGACGAACTCTTAGTCTGGTGCTAGGCATAGAATCTTTGGAGGTGGGCTGCGTTCCATGGGTTCGGCTCGAGTCGGTTGTCCGATGCATTTCGTAGACGGTACGCCCCGCCGGTCAGGACTTGGTCGATAATGAAGGGGCCCTCCCATTTGGGCTTGAGCTTGTCCTTTTTATTGTCCGGCAGGCGTAGAACTAGTTCGCCAACGTTGTAAGTCTTGGCCCATACTTCTCTGTTTTGATATCTTCGAGCCTGCTGCTGATAGAATGCGGAACGAGCCTTGGCGACATTGCGTTCTTCCTCCAATACGTCCAAGCTGTCCTACCGATCCAGCTCGGCTTCTCGTTCTTCGTACATGCGCACTCGAGGTGAGTCATGAATAATGTCGCAGGGCAAAACTGCCTCCCTGCCGTATACCATAAAAAATGGTGTGAATCCGGTAGTACGGTTGGGCGTTGTCCGCAGCCCCCAGAGTATGGAGTCGAGCTCCTCTACCCAGTGCGTGTCAGATTTCGTAAGTGACCGCACTAGTCTGGGTTTAATGCCGCTCATTATTAGACCATTTGCTCGTTCCACTTGACCGTTGGTTTGAGGATGATAGACTGAAGCGTAATCGAGCTTGATGCCCATGTTTTTGCACCATGACTTAACCTCGTCGGCCGTGAAGTTCGTGCCGTTGTCGGTGATGATGCTGTGGGGGACACCGTAACGGTGTACAACCCCGGATATAAAGTCTATCACTGGTCCGGACTCTGCCGTTTTGACTGGTTTGGCCTCTATCCATTTGGTGAATTTATCCACCATGACCAATAGGTACCTTTGCTTGTGGGTTCCCCCTTTAAGGGGTCCAACCATATCAAGCCCCCAGACCGCGAACGGCCAGGTAATGGGTATAGTTTTGAGGGCGATGGGTGGCATATGGCTCTGATTAGCAAAGAGCTGACAACCGACGCATCTCTGGACTAAGTCCTGGGCATCTGCCCGGGCCGTCGGCCAATAAAATCCTGTACGGAATGCCTTTCCTACAAGGGCCCGGGCTGCTGCGTGGTGTCCGCCTAGTCCGGCATGAATTTCAGCCAGGAGGTTTCGCCCTTCCTCTTCGGACATACACCTTTGAAGGACTCCGCTTGCACTTTTCTTATAAAGTTCTCCCTCATGGACCTTGTAGGCTTTCGATCGCCGGACTATGCAGCGGGCCTCATTTTGGTCTTCGGGAAGTTCCTGCCTAAGCAAGTAGGCTAGGAATGGTTCTGTCCACGAGGCGATTACTGCCATTATGTCGTGGGCTGAAGGTGTTATGTCATCGGCTGAATCGCCGGTTGGCGCGGTTTTTTCCAGTTTGTCGTTTCCGGACCCCTCTTCCCATAGTACGGATGGCTTGAAGAGCCGTTCCAGGAAGATATTTGGGGGGACAGTGTCACGTTTTGCACCGATGTGTGCCAGTACGTCGGCTGCTTGGTTATTATCTCGGGCTACGTGATGGAATTCAAGTCCTTCAAACCGAGCTGACATTTTTAGGACAGTGTTGCGATATGCTGCCATTTTCGGATCCTTGGCGTCAAAGTCTCCATTTATTTGGGATATTGCAAGGTTTGAATCCCCGCGCACCTCTAGGCATTGAATGCCCATGGAGATTGCCATCCGGAGACCATGTAGAAGGGCCTCGTATTCGGCTGCGTTGTTGGAGTCCGTTTACATTATTTGAAGTATGTATTGGACTGTGTCCCCGGTCGGGGACGTCAATACGACGCCAGCCCCCAGTCCGGCCAACATTTTGGAGCCGTCGAAGTGCATAGTCCAATTGGAGTATGCGCCGTACTCTTTAGGGAGTTCGGCTTCGGTCCATTCAGTGACAAAGTCAGCCAAAACTTGTGACTTTATAGCTCGCCGAGGTTTGTAGGTTATATCGAATGGTAGGAGCTCAATGGCCCATTTTGCAATCCTGCCCGTTGCGTCGCGGTTATTTATAATGTCATTGAGTGGTACTTCGGAGGCCACCGTTATCGAACACTCTTGAAAGTAGTGTCGGAGCTTCCGGGATGCCATGAACACCGCATACGCTATCTTTTGATAGTGCGGGTAACGGGACTTGCAGGGGGTTAACACAGTGGAGACGTAGTACACTGGTTTTTGAAGAGGGAATTTATGCCCTTCTGTCTCTCGTTCGACGACGAGTACCACACTTACAACTTGATGTGTTGCCGCAATGTATAACAACATTGGTTCGCCCAGATTGGGCGCAGCCAGGACCGGATTTGTTGCCAATATGGCCTTTATTTCTTCGAGTCCGGCAGTGGCAGTATCCGTCCACTCGAAGTGTTCGGTGCGCCTAAGGAGGCGATAGAGGGGCAGTGCCTTTTCTCCCAAGCGGGAGATGAAGCGGCTTAAAGCTGCCACGCATCCAGTCAATTTTTGTATCTGTTTGAGGTCTTTTGGAATATCCAACTGTGACAGAGCTCGGATCTTGGCCGGGTTTGCTTCAATTCCTCTACCGGATACGATGAAGCCCAGCAGCTTTCCGGCTGGCACGCCGAAAACGCATTTTTCCGGATTCAGCTTGATGTCATATGCTCTGAGGTTGTCGAATGTGAGCCTCAAGTCGTCTACTAAAGTTTCGACGTGTTTGGTTTTGACGACTACGTCGTCTATGTATGCCTCTACTGTTTTGCCGATCTGGGTAGCCAGACATGTTTGAATCATGCGTTGATATGTTGCGCCGGCGTTTTTAAGTCCGAAGGGCATCATGTTGAAGCAGAATGGTCCATATGGAGTGATGAATGCCGTTGCGGCTTGGTCTGCTTCCGCCATCTTGATTTGATGGTAGTCAAAGTGTGCGTCGAGGAAGCACAATGAATCGTGCCCTGCAGTAGCATCGATTATTTGGTCGATGCGGGGGAGGGGGAAGGGATCCTTTGGGCAAGCCTTATTGAGGTCTTTAAAATCGACGCATAGGCGCCAGGATTTGTCCTTCTTTGGTACCATTACCAGATTTGCTAGCCAATCCGGATGTTTGATATCTCTGATGAATCCGGCTTCCAATAGTTTGGCTAGTTCTTCTCCCATTGCCTGTCTTTTGGGTTCGGAAAATCGTCGAAGAGCCTGTTTGACTGGCTTGAATCCTTTTAGGATGTTTAGGCTGTGTTCTGCCAATCTGCGTGGGATTCCGGGCATATCCGAGGGGTGCCAGGCGAAGATGTCCCAATTTTCCCGAAGGAATTCTCGCAGTGCGGCGTCTACGTCAGGGTTCAATTGTGCCCCGATGGAGGCCATCTTTGTTGGGTCCGTTGGGTGGACCTGGAATTTTACTATTTCATCTGCTGGTTTAAAGGAGGTGGACTTGGATCTCTTATTGAGTATCACATCGTCCCTATTCACCATAGAGCGCAGCGCGGTGAGTTCTTCTGCCGCTAGGGCTTCGGACAGTGCCTCCAGGGCTAATGTGGCTGTCTTGTTTTCGGCGCGGAGTGCTATATCCGGATCACTAACGAGAGTGATTATTCCGCCGAGCCCGGGCATTTTGAGCTTCATGTACCCGTAATGGGGTACGGCTTGAAAAATTGTGAATGCCTCTCGTCCTAATATAGCGTGATATCCGTTGTTGAACGGGGCCACTTGGAACGTGACTTCTTCGGATCTGTAATTGTCCGGCGAGCCGAACACCACATCGAGTGTGATTTTTCTGGTGCAGCGTGCTTCCCGGCTAGGGATTATTCCTCTGAAGGTTGTGCTGCTTCGCTCAATGCGGCTCCGGTCTATTTCCATTTTTTGAAGAGTTTCCTCGTAAATGAGGTTTAGTCCGCTGCCGCCATCCATGAGGACCTTTTTAAGTCGAAAGCCGTCCACTATAGGACTAAGCACCAGTGCGGCTGGTGCTCGGGCTGTTCGGAATTTAGGTTCGTCGCTGGCGTTGAAGGTGATGGCTGTGTCGCTCCATGGATTTGTTGTTGCTACTTGGTAGACTTCGGTGAGGCCGCGGATTGTTCATTTCCGCATATTATTTGATGCGAAGGTCTCGAAGACTGTTGATACCGTACCGGTATTGTTGGAGTGGTTTTCCGGGGCTAGAAGCTCCTCGCCACTTTTGGCCACCTGCCGTAGTATCCAACATGCTCGAAGGCTGTGTGTTGGGACGGCGCCCTCTGTACTGTGAAGTTTACAGGGTCCGCTGAGCCATCCCTCCAGTACGGTTCCGTGCCCTATATGGGGTTTTCGCTTTTTGGTTTTTGTATCTGGGGCCTGAGTATGATGCACCCTTTTGTTGCGGACTAGGGTTGTATTCGGGGCCGGATTGTCCCAAAACTGGTTTTCGGTTTTCCGGAAACTCTCCATCGCACAGTACTTTCGTACTATGGACGCCAGATCGGCGAAGCGTGTAATTTTACGACGGCTGATGGCGTTCAATATTCCCTTGTCCGTGCAATTATTGCAAAAGATTGAGATTGCGTTTTCCTCTCGGCAGTTCTTTATCCTGTCCATAACCAGGAGGAATCTGGCCCAGTAGTGATGTACTATTTCAGCGGGCTCTTGCCATATTAGAGATAGATCGCATATGTCTGGGCGGGTGGGTGGAATAAAGTCCGGAACCCTACCCACCTCAAGGCTTGAAGGCCGTGAAGTTTCCAAATTTGGAAGCTTGGATTGCTGGACGTTGTCCAACGAGTCCGGTCTGATGCCTGACTTTTAGTTCAATGCTTGATCGAAGTCCGTCCCTCCGCGGAAATCCGGCATGGAGGGTTCGGGAGCCCGGACATGGCTAGTTTTTAATACAGGAGAAGAGTCGCCACATTGTTCCTCTACCACTGCGACGTGGTGGGTGACCTGGGGAGAGTTAATCTCTCTCAGATCAGTTTTAAGCCCAATCTGATTATAGTCCGTAGCGACTCCCAGGGCGGCGATGCGATCCAAGAGCTCGTTGACAGACGAGAGCTCTATTGGATCCAGCTGCTCGGCAAGTTCCGAGCTGACGTGAAGATTGCTTTTGACGACTTGAGAAGTCGTTGTTGAAGCTGTGGCCGGACAGGCGGTCATAAGAAAACCACCTAGCCAGATAGTTTGGCCAGCGGCCAAGGCCCCTTTGGCAAAAATACCGTCCTTGAAGACGGGTGGAGGCATCCTTCCTATCGGCGACGGCACAGAGGAACTCTCAATGAAAGCACCAATGTCGGTGTCAAAACCGGCGGATCTCGGGTAGGGGATCCCGAACTGTGCGTCTAGGCGGATGGTAACAAGAGACAAGGGACACGATGTTTTACCCAGGTTCGGGCCCTCTCGATGGAGGTAAAACCCTATGTCCAGCTTGATTAATATTGATGATATGGGTAGTACAAGAGTGGATCTACCACGAGATCAAGGAGGCTAAACCCTAGAAGCTTGCCTATGGTATGATTGTTGTAATGTATGTTATGTCCTATGGACTAAAGCCCTCCGGTTTATATAGACACCGGAGAGGGCTAGGGTTACACAAAGTCGGTTACAATGGTAGGAGATGTACATATCCGTATCGCCAAGCTTGCCTTCCACGCCAAGGAAAGTCCCATCTGGACACGGGACGGAGTCTTCAATCTTGTATCTTCGTAGTCTTGGAGTCTGGCGGACGATGATAGTCCGGCTGTTCGGACACCCCCTAGTCCAGGACTCCCTCAAGTGGCTCACCCATAGTGGACTATGAGGGAGCAATCATCTAGTCCTCATCGATCCAACGCAATCAAGAAAGGTGGTCCAACTTGAGGGAGTCAAGATCGTCATCATCGAGCTCAAGTTGACCATGTGCAAGGCAAAGGTTTGCCCTTGATAGGTTTTCTATTTTTACCGGTCTCATGGTGGTAGTTGGGAGACCTGGTTATAGGATCGTTTGTCGTACTATCAAGGGGGGCTCTCAGGTCGGTAGCTTGATCGTATTGTTAGTAGAGAGCTCAAGCCATTGCATCCTTGCATCATGTTTCTTGGTTCTTGTTTCGTTCTCTTTGTGAGTCCTAGAGCTTATGGTCATCTTGATGACAAGCTTTAGTTCATCGAAAACGGAGTTCGCATGCGTCTTCTATGATGTTTTCGGTGTTGGAGGTTTTATCGGTCTTATCCGAGGAAGGGTTCTCACCTTTTACTTATGTGCCTTTTCTATTTTGCTTCTTATTGATATTTCTTTCATGATTGTGTTAGCCCTTGTCGCTATCTTTCCAGCAAACTTGGTTTCATCGAATTTGGAGTCCGTTTGCAAAAGTTGTGGCACTTTTGGTGTTCTGAAAAGGCTGCAACGGTACTACCACGAATTGGAGCGGATGTAATATTTTACTACCGCTCCAGAGCGGTACTACCGCGGCTCCTACAGCGGTAGGACCACTCCGGACTAAAAAACTTGTCCCAAGTCCTGCGGAGGTAGGTACGGAAGTATTTTTTTGTACCGCTCGCAAGCAGTAGTACCGCGATCCCTAGCGGTAGTACCGTGAGGACGAGCGGTAGTACTGCTCTGTGCGGGCTGTGAGCATAACGGTTGGATTTTCCCACACCTATAAAAGGGGGTCTTCTTCCCCATTGAACCTTATCCTTTGAGCTCGTGTTCTTCCCCCATTGTTGACCTTCTTCGAGTTTGCTAATTCTCAATCCCTCCATGGATTCTTGCTAGTTTTTGAGAGAAAAGAGAGAGGAGATCTCGATCCACATTTCCACCAATCACTTTCTCCTCTATGTGAGGGGAACCGATTGGATCTAGAACTTGGAGTTCTTGGTGTTCTCCTTCTTGTTCTTCCTCTCATCTTCCTTCCTAGCATTAGTTGCTTCGGTGGGATTTGAGAGAGAAGGATTTGGGCACTCCATGTGCCCTTGCCATTGCATTTGGTGCATCGGTTTGAGTTCTCCACGTGATACGTGGAAGTTACAAGTTGAGAAGCTTATTACTCTTGGGTGCTTGGTACCCTTGAGCTTGTTACTATTGGGTGTTTGGACACCCTAGAGCTTGTTCCTCTTGGGTGCCTTGGCGCCCTAGACGGTTGGTGGTGTTCGGAGCTCAATCATTGTGGTGTAAAGCTCCGGGCAAGCGTCGGGGTCTCCAATTAGGTTGTGGAGATCGCCCCGAGCAATTTGACGGGTACCGGTGACCGCCCCAAGGGTTGCCAAAGTGTACGGGTTCGGCGACCGCCCCCAAGGGTCGCCATTTGTACGGGTTCGGTGAACGCCCTCAAGGGTCCCTTAGTGGAATCACGACATCTTGCATTGTGCGAGGGCGTGAGGATATTACGGTGGACCTAGTGGCTTCTTACGGAGCATTGTGCCTCCACACCGCTCCAAACGGAGATTAGCATCCGCAAGGGTGTGAACTTCGGGATACATCGTCGTCTCCGCGTGCCTCGGTTATCTCTTACCCGAGCCCTTTACTTATGCACTTTACTTTGTGATAGCCATATTGTTCTTTGTCATATATCTTGCTATCACATAGTTGCTTATCTTTCTTAGCATAAGTTGTTGGTGCACATAGGTGAGCCTAGTTGTTGTAGGTTTTGTGCTTGACAAATTAATCGCTAGGTTTATTCCGCATTTGTTCAAGCCTCTACCATAATTATTTTAAAACGCCTATTCACCCCCCTCTAGGCGACATCCATGATCTTTCAATTGGTATCAGAGCCACGTATCTCTTTTTTGGGCTTAACCGCCTAGAGAGTAAAGATGTCGACTAAGAGATTAGGATTCTCTGACACTCTTAGTTTCGATGGCACAAATTTTGATGTTTGGTTAATTCGCATGCTTAATCTCTTTAGGCTCATGGACCCAAATTTAGAGCGAATTGTAGATATGGGTTTTTCTCCTCCAAAGGATCCCCAAAGCTTATCTTTAGTGGATGAGAAAAACTGTTATCTCAATGCTCAAGCTTCTAATGTGCTTTTCAATGCTTTGAGCAATGTAGTTATATTTGAACTCATGCCGTTCCGGGATGCTCATGAGTTGTGGACAAAGCTTCAAGATAAATATGGTGTGTCCAAGATTTGTAAGGATGATCGTTCTCCCTCCACCTCCGACCGTGTTGCGTTCTCAACTTCTTCTACTTCACCTACATGTGGGTTTCCACAAGGTAATGACATGGTGAGTAGTGGTGTTCATTGCAATGATGATAGTGGGCTTATTGTTGATAATCCTTCATCACTTTCTTATTGCAATGCTTCATATTTGGACTTTAGCACTTCGAGCACTCCAAATGTTTCACATGCTTGTGTGGATAGTTCTTGCATATCATGTAGAAATTGCTTGACTAAACCTCATGATGATATGCTTGCTATATCTTGTTGCTATGATAAAAATGCATGTATTTCTTAGAGTTGTTGTGCTAACAATGTAGAGGAAACCCAACACTCCATGGAACAAGATGTGGTCTTGAATGGTGCTTCAAGGGATCCTACATCATCATCTATTGCTTTTTGCCTTATGGCCAAGGCTTCAAAGGTATCTCCCACTTTGAATCCCAATATATCTTGTGATGATATTGATGATGGCAAGAGTGATGATGATGTCGATTATGATGAAGAGAATGATGATGTTGCCTCCTTAAAAATTAAGGGGGAAATTATTTTAAGCTCTTCTTAAGAATAAACTTGCTCGTTCCAACTTCATTGAAATCATGTCGATTGCTATTGAGAGCAAGAAATATATTGATGAGTTGGAATCTCGTCTTGAGGAGCATGAGGTCACCATTGATAAAATGGAAAGTCATGAGCGTGATTACGCTAATGAGCACTACAAAAAAATACACTTCCGTGATGATACATGTTTGTCACAGTAGGTCGCGTTTTTTGTCATGCATGTACATCCATGACAAATTTATGATAGAATCAAGATAGTCATACCTGTGCTGTCGTAGAAGTGTTCCATGACATTACCAAAATTATCATCACGGAAGTGTCCACTTCCATGACGATAAATCACGCGTCACAGAAGTGCTTTCGTCAAGGGTGACCGACACATGGCATCCACTGTAACGGAACGCCGTTAACTATCGGGTCGGGTTTTGGATCCGATAACCCGTTAACAGCCCCGACCAATGGGGATTTTCCACGTGTAAAATCATCATTGGCTAGAGGAGACACGTGTCGGCTCACCATTGGGACAGATGTCATCCACTCATTGGACAGAAGGCGCCTATGATACGTGGACACGTGGCACGGCCCAACAGAGGCCCATTCCTGTGAAAAGGCCAGCCCATTTGACTTGGTCAAAAGGTGGCGGGACGGCCCATGTAAAGCCTGTTAACGGCCTGTTCGCATATAGCCCATTTACAGCCTGCTAACCCAAGGCCAATTACACCCTATCCGAATTAGGCCCAGTAGCGTCATCTGGGCCACCCAATATGATTCCAGCCCGTTTTCACTTCTAGCCCATGTATGGCCCATGACGTCTTTCGGCCCATATGAGGCCCTATGTAACTCTTGGCCTATTAACGGCCCGTGGTGAAACTGGCCCATAATGAACAGTGTATTACTTTACACCCATTAACGGCCCGTGGTGAAGCTGGCCCGTAATGAACAGTGTATCACTTTATACCCATTAAGGGCCCGTTATTCCGTTGGGCCATTTCCAGCCCATGTTATCTTTCGGCCTTCTCAGAGCCCATTTATTCTTGGGATCATTTCCAGCATCCGTTTACTTACGGCCCGTTACTGTCATTTTCTGCTTATGGGCCAAATTTAGCCCGTGGTTACAGTCGGCCCATTTGTGGTCCGTTAACACATTGGGCCGTTTTCATAGCATCATGAAATACGGCCTATTAATGATGGCCCATTATGGTTGGCCCATGAACGGACAATTCCTATTCTAGCCCGTTTACGGCCATAATGCGGCCTGTTATTGGCCCATGTTTGGCCAATCGATCATACTGCCCGTATAAGGCCCATTGATGATACGGCCCGTAGAAGGCCCATTGTTTCTACGGCCCGTGGAAGGCCCACTGTTTATACGGCCCGTAGAAGGCCCGCTGTTTCTATGGCCCGTAGGTGCAGTGTCACTACAGTAAATATTAGCCCATGGTTATTGTGGCCTAGTTTTAAAAAATAGGTTGTTGCCGCCACTAGCAAACCGCAGAAAAAGAACTGCACAGACTACAAGCAAACAAATAAACAAGACAACAAGGAAATAAATAAGCAAGCAACTTACACTAGGCTATCACGGCTATTACACATATTACATCCACTGGGCATCAAAGTTCGCCACCAGTGCAAATATAGGGAACACAACAGCATATAAACGCCGCAGCAAAATAAGTCCAGAACTGAAACCACTTCAGAAGAGCTCAAGAAACAATATCCTGGGTACCCATAATGCTGGCAAGATGCTTAGCAAGCTTATTAACTTTCTCTTGTTTGGCGCTTAAGTCCTCGAGCGCCTGCTGTTGCACTAGAAAGTATGCATCTGAATTCTGCAGGGACTTCCTCAGTCCTTCGGCTTCCTGTTGCATAACATCTGATCGATGTCTTTCAACTTGAAGTTGAGACTCAAGAAGCCGAACTGATTCAGGCAATGAGTTCGAAGAGCTGGTGCCAGCAGTGGTAGCCAGTAACTCGAACACTACGTCAAGACAGGACTTTGGGGTTGTCTCCGTGTCCTCAATATAGTTTTTATCAACTTTCTTGGAGACCAACATGGATGTCTCACTATCTTGAACCTTATCTGCATTACTTCCTTTACCATTGCATAACAGGGTACTCTTCTCCAATATTTTATCCGCGTTCTAAAAGGGAAACAAACAAACACATCTCAGGTTTACAATGTAGTATCTGAAACTCATTTTGGTAAACCCGTTCAGTAGTAAGGTGGAGAGGATAATAGCATGAAACAAACATATATCTATGTAGTATGGTCACTGTATGGTCTATATCATTCTAGTTTATGTTGCCAAATCAAGATAGATACAGTTCAAATCATATCTATTTAAGACAAAGCAACATAGACAGAATATAAGTGTGGGAAATTACACAGCAATAACAACACTTGTAATGTGCATGGCATGAGAACATAACTGTTTATTCAATTGAAACTGAAATCAACATAGAGCAAGTTACAACAGCAAACAGCCAAACACGTTGAAGAAACAGGTTTAAAACATACCTGTTGCGCCATTGGAGTTTCAATTGCATCCTTCAAATTTGAAATTGGTTGGTATCAGTAAATACAGTGATGCAAGAGCAAAGTAGTATGAACCATAGTTACGGAACCTGACCTGAGAACAATTCTTCTTCTGCTTTAAGCGTTGACTTCAGGTTCGGAGTGGTGGTCCTCGTGATTTGGGCACTGCAGTTGCCTTACTAACTGCTCGTGTTTGGGTGCTCTGTGGTGGAGACGGTGCTGTGTCAATGGGAACTGGGTGTCTATCTGCTGGGGTTGGGGTTAGAAGGGGTGTAGCCGGTTCTCTGTCCAACTGGGTAGGGGTACAATCTGCATGAGTGTGGGTTATGTGTGGTGGGGCTGATTCTTGGGCAAGTACAACCGTGGTTCTATCTGCATCGACAGGTAGCACGATCTTTTTTGAAAACCGTGTTTTTACTCCCACAGATACTACCATCACTCCCTCCAATTGAAATGGCTGATAAATAAGAAAAGTAATTGAATGTACAGACATTGTAAGATAGACAGGTGCAATGGATAGTAGGGAAGAAAACAGGGCATAAAATAATTCACATTTATGTTGTCTAAGCAAACAGAATAGCAGGACATAATTTCACATATATGATGGCTAATTAAACAGGATAGCATGACACAATTTCACACGTATGATGGCTAACTAAACAAGATAGAATGACATACTTCAAAATATGATGACTATGTAAACAGGATGACATGATATAACTATACGATGTGTCTATTAAAGTGGTTGGCATGCCATAAATCACAAACATGCCGTCGATGGAAACATGATGGCATGATATAATTCACGGATAGAATGACATAATTTAAAATATGATGACTATGTAAACAGGATGAGATGATATAACTATATTATGTCTTTAAAAAATGGGTTGGCATGCCATAATTCAGATACATGCTGTCTATGTAAACATCATGGCATGACATAATTCAAATATATGATTTATATACTAAGGAAGTGAGCAGAGGGCAATCGCATATATGATGTGTCAACTAAGGAGATGACATTCAATATTGTGTATATGATGTAAAAAATAAGCATTGCAATACAACATATGCATTATATGAGTAATATAACCCTGCCAAGTTTGAGCATACACCTCAAGGGGATAATAGGACTGGTCATCTGCCTCTGAATCCTCCTCTGAAGAGCTATCTGTAACCAGCAAGATATCTGCTTCAGCAGGTAGCATTGTCTGCTCTGAAGACCTTGTTTTCACTCCAGATTTCTCCATCACCAATTCAAATGGCTGATGCACAGGAAGAGCAGTTGAATATACAAACATTGTCGACAAAGCAATGAGAAATACAAAAAAAGGACGGCATGATATAATTCACATATATGATGCTTGCCTAAATAGCATGGCATTTCATAATTCACATACATAATGCCTTGCAACAAGATAACATTGCATAATTCACATATATAATGTCTTGCAACAAGATGGCATTGCATAATTCACATATATGGTAATTAGACACTAAACAGGTGGCATTCACACAAAGCATGTCTAAAC
Organism: Triticum timopheevii; assembly: GCA_963921465.1. NCBI lineage: Eukaryota > Viridiplantae > Streptophyta > Magnoliopsida > Poales > Poaceae > Triticum > Triticum timopheevii. The sequence goes on from OY997268.1 coordinate 476,774,808, forward strand.
TAAGCAAATGACATAGCAATGCAAGATACCATACGCATGATATGAGTAACATAACCCTGCCAAGTTAGGGCATGCACCTCAGGGGGAAATATGACTGGTCATCCGTCTCTGAATCCTCCTCTGAGGAGCTATCAGTAACCAGCAAGACACGCGCTTCGTCAGATAGCATTGTCTGCTCTGAAGACCTTGTTTCCACTCCAAATTTTTCCATGACCGTGCCGAATGGCTGATGCACAGGAAGAGTAATTGAATATACTAAAATTGTTGACAAATTTAACACATAATAATAAAAATGATGGCATGATATAATTCACATATAAGATGACTGGCTAACCAGGGTGGCATTGCAAAATTCACATATATGATGCCTGGCTAGACAAGATGGCATTGCATGATTCACATATACGATAAAGAAACAAAACAGATGGCATTGACACAAAGCATGTCCAAACTAAGCAGATGACATCTTTAATGTATACAGTAAGCAATGCAAGGCACCATATGCATGATATTACCAACATCAGCATGCCAAGTTAGAGCGAAGACCTCATGGGTTAAATAGGAGTGGTCTTCTCCTTCTGAATCCCCCTCAGAACAGTTATCTTCCTCTTGATTATGATCCGAAATGGGTGGAGGGGGGGCTGCCTTTGCACCCACCATGGAACGACGTCTGCATGAAATTTTATTGCCACGCAAGGCTCGTCTCTTTTGCTCTACATGATCAGTTCCATTGTGTACAATAACTGGCATGCATAGGAATAAAACATAGCGAGATTATGTAAGGAGTGCATGCACAAATCCAGAGTGATGGTAGCAAACTGTCGATAGACCCAAAACCAATGATAGCAGGCAGATAATAGCTTTAGTTAAAAATACAGATAATGGCTCCTTTAATGTTTGTTTGCACCCAACATGAAACTAATAGTAGACACCGCAGATTAACTAGATAGTAGATAGATAGTACAGATTGCTGCCCCAAAATGTACCCCACAACCATTTAAAAACTCAAGTTTGAGCATTAGTTTGGACCTGACTCGGAGTCTAATAGGTGAACACGATGATAATGTAGCATGTCATCATATTAAGCGACGCATAACGTAAGCAGACACGGAAGAGTGCGACCTCTCTTGCGGACCCGTGTAGTCCTCAAGGTCATCTGCTCAGTTGATGATGGTAATGCAGTTGTCGTGGCTGCTGGCGCGGGGAAGAAGATCTGAGGCAGTGAAAGACAGTCTGGAGAGCGGATCCCTGCTGTGGTGAACCCTTCCGTCGTTGGAGCAGCTGAGCTGGGGTGGAACACAGCACCGCAGGAGCAGGACAAACCACACAAGGTTTTCTTTGACACGTATTTGTAACAAAAGTAATTGAGTAAGGGCTTGTTTGAATTTGAGGATTCTAACAATGCAGGGATAGGAAATAGACAGGAATAGGATAGGAATGCACGTGCAAAACAGAGAATTTAAAAACACAGGATTTCTGCCAATCTGGGTGTTTGGTTCACAACAATTGGAAGATCACAGGATGCAAAAAAAGCATGGTGAGATTAAGTCAAACCACAAGAAAATGTACGGTTATAATGCTATTATGCTACTATCTCTTAGTCTTGTGCTTGATGAATAGGAATATGAAAAGGAGGAGAAGTGGAAATTAGAATTCCTACGGTTTTTCTTTCAAGGAGACACTAAAGGAACAAATCCTACAGTTTTCCTTTGCTCCATTCCTTTGCACCAAATTCATGAAAAGTAGTACCATAGGAAGCTTTCCAATTCCTATGTTTTCATTCACTTTTCCTTTCAAGCACTGGAGATTCTAGTAGGCAGGCTTGAGCAAGGAAAATCCTACACTAAAAAAATATTTTTGTGCTACTTCTATTACTTTGGACCCATGCCACTGCCATACTAGCTCAACTCCCAGGACCATCGACAAATGGATAGCTCAAACGCGCAGAGATAAATAATGATGGCGTTCAAGAGAGTCCAACATGGATAGCTAAGTTGCCTGGTACCTCACCGCTTGTCATATAGTAGGATAAAATAATCGTATTTCCCGTTACTACGAGTGCTCAGTGGACAATATATATAACATGTAGAGTAAAAAGAGATGCAACAAGTGTACAACCTCTTTGGCGAAGCCATGTCGATCTCAGCGTGATTGGGTTGGCCGGTGAGGATGCTCCGGCTAACTTTGCTGTCGGAGGAGGGGAAGAAGATCTTAGGCGTCTGGAGATGGAGCCCGAGGTACTGCTCCGCTGTGATGGAGGGTTTCGTCGTTGGAGCAGCTCCGGTGAGTTGTACGACGCCGAGGCTGAAGCAGGACAAGAGAGACAACGAACAACGTTAACCTGAGTGGAATTCTAATAGCATCTCCAATACATGACGTAAAATACATAACCACAAACTGCTAGATGTAAAATACATCAGCCGCTCATCTTTGAACTTAACTGTCGAAACTGAACTTAACTGTCGAAACTAAACCTAACTGTCGAAACTGAATGTTGCTGTCGAAACTGAATTTTGCTGTCGAAACTGAACGCACTAGCAAGGTGAGGCTACACGTCGGTCGACTGACTTTTCCATCTCTAGTCAGTCGATTTTGCAACCGTTGGATACGAAATCAAGGGCCTGCGGTTCATCTTTAACCTCCACCCCCCCTGAGCCGCCAGCCACCACCGGCCAAACAGCAGCCCCCCGCCGCCCGTGGCCGGCGGTGCGCCGCCCCGCCCACCCCGAAAACACTCCCCACCGCCGGTCCACCGCCGCCCCGGCCATCCCTCTAGGCCCCCACGTGCCGAGCTTTTTCTCCGGCGATCGCCACGCCACTGCCCCGCCAACGCCCCGCCATCATCGGCGACCACCGCCCCCATCCTGAACCCTAAGATAGATAGTGGGGTACCTCTCCGGCGAGCCCCCCTCCCCGCTGCGGCTGGTTCTTCCTTCACCCCGGTGAGCCCACCCCTTGGAAATCGACTGACCCAAAAGTCACTTCAGTCGACTGAAGTGTAGCCAAATCGGAGCAGCATCGCAAGCAAGAGCAAGAGCGAAAGCAGCAGCGTGAGAAAGAGCAATAGCAAGAGCAGACCAGGCAGGGAACCGAGAGCAAGAGTAGAGCAGCAGCGCGAGCGAGAGCTAAAGCAGCAGCAGCTCCTACTGATGTGGACGTCGCCGCCGAGGGAGCGACACCGTGGAGGAAGTGGCCGGCGATGCCGCCATGGATGGAGCCGTGTCGTGTCAGCTCGGGACCGAGCACCGGCAGCACCGTAAGATCGAATCAAGAAGAAAATGTGGCAATTAGTGTACAACCTCTTTGGTGGCGCAAATTAGGCCGTAGCTTCATCCGAGGAAACGGTGATGATGATGCTCTTCCGGTGGTGCCGGTGAAGACGGCGGTGTGGGAATGGAGGTGGCACGAAAGACGAGGGGAATGTCGGGGCAGCTCCTTGGAGGTGGAGGACGGGGTGGCTGAACCGGCGGGACGATGAGATCGATGACGGATCCTCATCCGGTACGGTGGATGAGGGACGTCGAGGTGTTGTTGTGGACGACGTCCTCGGGGAAGAAACTCCGGCTGGGTGGCGGACGGAGCAGGGTGTGGGGTTTCGTCGCGGGTTTTCGCGCCCTCGGTGTACGAATGGGTGGGCGGATGGGATGGCAGTGGGGAACCATGGCTTAGAAACGCGCTTGTCCGAAATGTGGGGTAAGTTACGAAAGTACCCCCCACCGATTTGAGGCGGTTCTTTCGGTTCAGGGGTACCACGGGCATTTCGCGTGTCGGGATTTCACAGGAGGTGGGAGTTTTTGCGCGCGTTGTAATTTCGGAATCGCAAGGCGCGGGTTGAGATGGAGGGAGTTGTCGGAGCACAACGAGACAAAGATATATCTTAAATATTTCGGGCTAACAAGGCGCGGGTTGAAGAGGCGGGAGTTTCGTAGCACGATAGACAGAGATGCTAGCTTCAATTTTCTGCATAACAAGGCGCGTCTTGAAATTTCGGAAGAACAAGCTTAACGTGTACCCCAAAAAAAGACAATTTGCACCTCAACACGCACAACACACACACAAACACCATTTAGACTAGAGTAAGGTAAACGTGCATTGCACGCATGAGATTTGGCAACCAAATTATGAATAAATACCACATTATAGCATGCAAGCTTTGAGTCATATATGCATGATGTAGATGTTCGTTTAATTCTTATAGTTCATTTCATTCAAAATCATCTAGTTTTTATAAGAAAGCTAATCTATTTTAAGATTCATGAAATTGTGCATTGTAAGACATAAAGTAAAAAACAAATAATGGCAAATCATGTAGAAAAACATTTAGGCAATTATGATACAGAAGATTCTAGAACAAATAAGAAGTGCTTGTGTTTTGATGTTTGTGCATTATGCTTAAGTTCAACCATGGAGTCTTCTAGATTATACATGTGGCGAAATCTGGTGGAATCTAGATGATATCCAACGGCCAATAGTGCTCAAATTTGCCATCTTTGGACCTGCGGATTCGCCTCATCCAACTACCATCTTTCAAAGTTAAAGTTACCCGCTCACAATATAAAAATATATATAATATATATATAGGGGTATAGATATAGATATGTGATGCGAAAGCCGCCCATCATCTCCAATTACATGCACGGATGCGACATGGGCAAATGATGTGTGCCATCGGTATCTCAAATTCAAATCAGTCTGACCTTGTTCAATGTGTATACATTACAACATGCTCGTTTCCAAAGCACACTACGCAGATCTCCGTTATATTCATGCATGCATGGGTTTCAAACATCAGGATCTCTTATTCAAATATTTGAATTCAACTTTACATTGATTATGACCTCACCTATTCTTTTACACCCACACAATAGTCTTCTCTTTATAATTGTACCACTAACTTTCTCTCGTGCATGCATGCACACACACTACCAGTCGGCATTATCTATCGCACGCATGCAATCTTTTTCTTCAGGTCGGTCTCCCATGAAGGCACACACCCACACACATCCCCCTCTCCCTCATACCGGGCATTCTTTATCTCTCACGCATGCATGCACAACGATCGATGTTCCTCTATGTATGTGTGTATATAGCTAGGTCTTTCATAGTTTTCCACACAAACCGATCAATCGATATATCCAGTGAGGTCTCACCCTCTTTCCCACGTCCACATCGATCAATCTATACCTCTCCCACGTCCACATCGATCAATCTATACCTCTCTATATAGGATTAACATAAATAGCTAATACACCCACATTAATTATATATCCAACGTCCCCTCTCATCATCCATGCCTTCCGCTTCATCTCTCAGATGCGTGCACAATGGCGAAGACAGGGGGCAGTAAGGGCCCTGCCCCCCCTAACATCACTATATATCGAGGCTAATATGAATGTGATCATTAGACAATTGCTGCTAAAAAGGTTTAATTTCATGAATTGACCCTCCTCGTAAAGGATTAGCAATGCTTGGCCCCCTAGCTCATTTATTTTTCATGGCTCCGCCACTGCGTGTAACAGCTCACGTGTTCGCCCCCCCCCCTCTCTAAATATTGATCTCGCACTTGTGCATTCCTTCATAGTCTCCCTCCACTCGGCCCCTCGCACCATCTTCTAGCCCCCCACCGGATTTTGCCACATGTACAATCTAGCAGACTCCATGGTTGAACTTAAGCATAATGCACAAACCTCAAAACAACAGTGGTTCTCTTTTGTTCTAGAATCTTCCGTATCATAACTGCCCAAACTTTTTTTCTAGTTGAATTGCCATTATTTGTTTTTAGTTTATGCTTTACAATGCACAATTCCATGAATCATAAAATAGACTAAGGGCTTCTTTGATTCAAAGGATTCTCAAAGGAATTTTGGAGGATTCTAATCATTAGGAATTTTTCCTATCTTGGTTGTTTGATTCGTAGGATTGTAAACCATAGAAATTTTTCCATATGATTCATTTGCACTAGATTTCATAGGAAACATCCCATCCACTCAAACCTCTTTGAAAGAATTCTGCGTTTTTTCTATGCACAATCAAACACTCGTACAATCCTGTAGGATTCAATACGACATTCCACTATAATCCCATTTTTTCCTATTCACGCGTTCTTAGCTTTTTTATAAAAACTAATTTGATTTTGAATGAGATGAACTATAAGAATTAAACGAAGGGCTACATCACGCATATATGACTAAGAGCTTACATGCTATAGTGTGGTATTTATTCATAATTTGGTTGCGAAATCTGATGCGTGCAATGCATGTGTAAATTACTAGTACTTCGAGTATGTGCAAAACACGTAAATTAGAATACCAATGGCACGCTACATAGTGTCTCTCTTACAGTTCATGAAGCCACGTGGCATGTGTGGAGGCATTGTCGCGACCTCCTTGCGTGGATTGATCACAGTGACGTGCTGCTGGTTCCAGAAGAATGTACTCGTCCTCCCTGAGCCATACTGGCGGTACATGTGCACGCACGCCACACACGCACTCATTTCCTCGCACGCACACGCGGGTACACGGGCGGACGCAATTTTGTACCAAGATCCACCCCATGTGATAATTTGACGCATGTAAAGTCGTTCACTTCATTGATGGTCAATTAATACAACGCATGCAAATTGAGTGGACGTGAGGGCGGAAGAAAGATATTATTACTCCACTGCGCGCATGCGAGTAGTTAAATCGTGGGTTGCTAGTAGTACTTCCATTGGTCTCCTTCGTATTTTGTGCCAATTTTTGACAGTAACATAATATTTACGCATTTGAGCAGTGTAGTCTACTTGAAATTTATGTTCCACTAAACTCATCGGGAGCCGTTTCGGGCCTCGAAACCAAAACCATGAATTAATCTTTACCTTGTTCCCATCACATTCGAAAGCCTGCTCACTACTACTAGTACTACGTACCAAACCTGAACGTGTTCCCACTATGCAGGTATTAGTACTACTAGTGCTAGTACTTAGGTTATAAAAAGGGGAACTACCTAACCGAAAATTACTCTACCTTTCCTCCTCATAAGTGCTTATTCTTCGTCTGTCGTTGCCATGGCCAGTGAGCAGAGCTCTAGGTCGAGAACTACTTGTAATAAGGGAGATGCAACCAAGGCTGCGGAAAAAAAGAGGGATCGCCGCCATGCAGAGACCTCGAAAGATCTCTCACGGGCAGGCGATGGCTCCTAGGAGCACCCTAGCCGCGGAGGCGAACATGCCGAGCCGGCGGAGCTGGAGTCGTTATCCCTCGACAGCATACCCGATCAGCTCAATAAGCACCTCAATAAGCAGAAGGAGTTCATCCAAGGCTTGACGGAGTTGCTGAAGGAGAGCCTTGACGACATACCCGCTGAGCTCAATCAGTAGGGGGAGTTGACCGCCTGCTTGGTGATGCTGCTAAAGAAGAGCATTGCCTCGGAGAAGAAGGCGGCCGGCAAAATCCTGCGACTTCAGGAGGACAAGGCGAAGCTCTGCCACGAGATCGACCTATTGAAGGAGAAGAACGCCGGCTGGAAGAAGCTGCATGAGAATAGTAGTTCCTCGATGAAGATACTGCGGGCCCTCGTCATGGAACAGAAGGAGGAGTTGGCAAAGCTCCGCATCGAGCACCCGGCTGCTGTCAAGGTACGTAATGCGGCCGTGGAATAGATGATGAAGGCTCGCGTCAAGAAATCCCGCGTCATGGGCAGAATGAAGAAGATGGTGGAGGAGACGCGCAAGGAGATGGAGGTCGTGGAGGCGATGAATAAGCAGTTACGACTGCGCGGCGAATTAGATCATTTGGGGTGATAATCTTCCTTCTTCTTTTGCTGTTGTGTTTCATATTTTGCTTCGGGTGTTTCGCCGCACGTGTCACGTTCTCTGCGAGGCATGGATAGAACAATGGTTTTTGTTTTTTGAGGGAATGAATAGAACAATGCTAACAATGAGATAACTAGCAAATTAGATCATTTTTTATCGCCATATGGCACTAAGCTGCCGTGCTTCGTGCTCCTCCGTCGCAGTCCTACTCCAGTGGAAAACTTGAGTATACCGCACGGTTCTTTGCTCCTCCTCGATCAGGTCGTCGGTGCATTTATATGAGAAGTCAAATCACAAGGCCCCGCCTTCCAGCAGTAATGAGCCGTCAAATCACAAATGCCCCCGCCTCTCATGAAACCGACCAAGCTAGACTACCCCGCCCTCTAGCCATTTAAAAATGTATACTTTTGTACAGCAGTAGTATCGATGGATTGCGTCATGGAGAAAAACTTGAAATTAATGGGACACAGGGAGTACTAGTATTTATTGCATTTGCCAAGGAGTGACCTCTTCCAATGAAATGGTGTTGCTAAGTTTGCTTCATTTAATTAGCTATAGACTCGAAATTGTCTTTTCACCTAGGTACATGCGCTTAGCACCGTTTCTTTCTTGGGTCACCAAACTAGTCTCTCTCTTCTTGATTAACTTGCCACATCAGACTTTATGCCTATGTGGCAAGCTTAAGCACCGGTAGGAGCAAGTAAGGTGCCCGTCCGTTGCACGGAAGATGAAATGCATTGATCGGGGTGTTGTTTATTTTGACAAAGGATGTGGGGGTCATCTCATGTGCAACCGGGTCGACGTGTCAAGCACGAAATAACAGTGCAGAACAGTAGGGGGGACGCACCCCACTCGTACCGACACAGTGTTAGTAATGAGCAATGAGACGTCAAATCACAATGCCGCACCTTCCCAGACGGACGAAGCAACCATTATTTCACACTTCGGTTCGACATCATCTCAAACCACGTACTAGTATTGCTTCTGCCTCAAGAGGGACACGCGCATCGCCTTGGTACATCATGACACATGGGACCACATGACAGGCCATGCTCCCCCGCAGATCGCTGGGTAAAATCACCTCATTTTTACTATACTTCCTCCGGATCGGTTTACTACATGGCATGCACGTCGTTCTAGGTTGAGAATTTAACTGGCTATATATATATATATATATATATATATATATATATATATATATATGTGTGTGATGAACAGTATGCTAGCCTTTTAAAAAATGTATACTTTTGTACAGTAGTACTCCACTATCGATGGATTGCGCCATGGAGAAAAAATTGAAATTTTAAAAAAAGGTGGTACATATAGAGAGCGCTCGTCGCCAAATTATGCATATAGTACTATTAAAAAAGCTAGTACGTGCTTCATTGGGGTGCTAAATTCTATTAAAGAAATACTAGTACTAGCATGTACATACTGAAGAGTTAAAGTAACGAGAAGAAACATAACATAGTTCTGCTGGGGGCTCAGCACAACACACCCCTCAAATTAAACTAAGCACACCTGAAATTAAACTATGCAACTAATCCGGTAGACACTGCATTAGAAGTTTAGAACCGCCATGAGCAACGACACTACCACCTTACTCGGAGTCCTCGTCCACGTCCTCGACTTCGTCCTTGTCCCTCTTCCTCTTGGCCGATACTTCTTTGCTTGAACCGCCAACTTGGCTGTTGCTCTTCATCCAACCCTTGTAGATATTGAAACAAAGGGAGCCATCCATTGCAGTGTGCTGGATGTGGTCTATATCTAGTACATTCCGCTGCCATGCATGACGGTGAAACGTGTAATGAGGTTTCTCCAGTTTGCGGTACGAAGGATGAACCATGGCTCCTGCCAGGGTCAGCATTGAGGGCTGACGAGAGGGCACCAGCCAATTCTTCTGGAGGTCGAAGGGGTTGCCTACAATGAGGCCTATCCGACGCAGGACTTCTTTGTCGTTCTTAAAGTCTACAGTAACGAATTTGACTGTTTTGTCCTCGAGGAAGTTCTTAAAATCCTGGCACTCAACGTCGGCATGGCATATGTGGTAGACCAAGCAAACGTTATGTACGCAAACCTGGATCACGACGGGCTTCTTCCTCTCTTCATCCTTTAGATCCTTCTCTCGTCCCACGACTGTGGTGTACTCAACATCTAGCCCAGCGACCCACTCATCATGTGAGTTTTTGAACATGCGTCTGAAGCGAGAAAGGCATCCTTTCACCGTCGCGGAAGTACGGGTGTAGATGACGTCGAACTCATCGCCGGTGATGGTTCTAACCTTGTACTCACCGCCGATCGGGGAGATTTGGGATGCCATGGATTTGGGAGGAGGGTTAGGATTAGTGGAACTGCCGTAATGTGAATGGAGGGGACGACTAGGAGCGAACCGCCGTAGTATTGAAGGACGTACATGAAACAGTAGGAGCGAACTGCCAGCGTGAGAACGGCAGGGTAGTGGCTTTCCATTCTCCCATGATATGGGCTTCCGAGAGCCCTTGGATCTGAGATCGAACGGTTGCATGGCGTGATTCTAGACCTATGGGTGAATATCCTATCCTGGAGGGTTATTCTTAAAATTTTCAGCAACTTAGCATGCGACCGTTTGATCTCAGATCCAAGGGCTGCCAGCATCCCGTATCATGGTCGTGCCTACCACAACCGTCGCGTCGCTCGTGTGGTCGCGCCCTTGGAGATTGAACACGGTGTGTTAGGCTATCTGATGTTGGCATGTCATACATAGTCATCACTTAGTCACTCATACTACAACAAGGTTGGCTATAAGGTTGGCTATATGTGTATTTTTTTACTCCTCTCTATATCTTTCTTCGTACTCCCTCCGTCCCATAATATAAGAACGTTTTTGAAACTAGCTAGTGTAGTGTCAAAAACGTTCTTATATAATGGGACACAGGGAGTACTAGTATTTATTCCATTTGCCATGGAGTGACCTCTTCCAATGAAATGGTGTTGCTAAGTTTGCTTCATTTAATTAGCTATAGACTCAAAATTGTCTTTTCACCTAGGTACACGCGCTTAGCACCGTTTCTTCCTTGGGTCACCAAACTAGTCTCTCTCTTCTTGATTAACTTGCCACATCAGACTTTATGCCTATGTGGCAAGCTTAAGCACCTGTAGGAGCAAGTAAGTACATTACTCCCTCCGTCTAGGTGAGTAAGTCATCTTAGGCTGTGCACCGTGACCAAGGAGGAGGAGAAAATGGGAAACATTAACGTTTATTTGCTAATTAATAGTATTGCATGCAATGAACTAACCACTGCATGTCGTGTTTGATAGTCTCAAGTCATTAAAAGCATGCACACCCTTTATCTCTTATTGGTTGATATGTCAAGAAACAAGAAATGAGGTAGAAGTTAATGCACCGCGCCTAAGTGTCTTGGGATTATTTGATTTTCGCATGACTTACACACCTAGATGGAGGGTGCGCTTTACATGGCATTTTTGCATATGTGGAGGAAAGAGAGGCAAGGAAAAAGTGGAGAAGTGGGCTCTCATGCAAGAGCCAGCCTCTACTACTGCATGGTGGAGCATTGGGAGAGGCACCTGTATGGAGGTGGTCAGGAATCGGGAGACTCACACCGGTCGTAGCACCGCAGTTAAAATGATAATGGCAAATCAAATCACGTGGCCCCACCTGTCCAGCAGTAACTCGCTGTCAAATCACACATCCCTACGTTTGCAGCAGCCTACTCCCTCGTCTTCTCACGTCTCTGTCGAACTGACTAGGCGGAACTGTCCCGCCGCCTACCGGGCAGGAAAAGCCCCGCCCTCGACTTTTAAATAGTATACAATATACTAATTTTGTATCCATGGATTGCGCCCGCGCCATGGAGCAAAGCGTCTAGAAAACGGTGGTACACATGTACGGAGTATACAGCACGCACGTCGCGTTTGCATCGCACCCCAGACGGTCGGTCGGTTTGGCACGCTGCTCTCCGAATGGAACGCGCGTCATAATGCGTTCGCACACACATGTGGGACGGCAATTGAGAAACGGCCATAGGCACACTCCCCGGCCCCGCAAGTCAGGTGACTTAATAGAAGAGGGAGACGAGCGATAGTACTAGAGAAGTGTTGTACTACGTTGGTGCCTGGACGATCCCTGCAAGACACAAAAGACCAGTTCGTCCATGCATGTGACCAGACTCCTGCAGACACGCCTGGATTGGCTATCGTCTACATATCATGCAGGCTGTGTTGTACATGGCTGTAGTTGTGGTGAGAAATCTAAAAAAAGGTTTCTTGTCATCTCGCAAAATTATGTGTCATGTGCTTCGGATCACTACGAGGGTTAAACAACGACAACTGAGTTGGGCTAGTCATTGGGGGCACATGCACGAACAGTGACTACTCGGCTGCCATCTAGGTCAAGCCGGCTATGTTAATTAGGACATCTATCGACGGACCCCTTTTCTACGAGTTTATCTTTAATTTGAGCTTTGTTCCTCGTCTAGTTTGTCCATCGGGATTCATGTTGTCTCCTTTGGGCAGTGAGGTTATGATTTCTTTTCATGTGGCATTTTTTCGTGTTATATGTTATAATCCGTCGCTTCAGATCAAAATGATGACAACTGCGCCTCCGGGCCACGTGCATGAAGACTTCTCGACAGTCATTGACGAGGTCAAGCCGGCTCTGGTAGACAAAAGAAAACTAAGTACTACTCCACTATATAGGCAGGAGCCTCTGCGCTTGCTTGCTAGTGTTGCTCTCTTCACACCGTCTCGGCCTCTCCAGATCTAAACACGACAGCGGCGGCCACACTCTCTTTTTCTCTACTCACCACTGGTCACAGATCCAGTCGGATCCTCTCCGCCGGGGAAGGTGAGAAGGTGCAACATTCACGCAGTCGTCCTCGGCGATGGCTCTTACCCACTGTTGGGCGCGTCCCAATCAGCCTGCCTTGCCGTTCTCTCCCAAGCACCGCTAGCGAGGGAGGGCCTCCGACCCCTTCTTCCTCGCTGCCATAGTGTGGGCAGATCCGGCCTGCCGCCGCCCACCTAGCGACATCCCGGCGACCATCAGGTATAACTTCCTTCGAAACCGGCCTTGCTCTACTTCCCGAGCTCCTGACGTCACTGCATTTGTAACTTTTACTATTTCTCAGGCTCCCTCGTAGATAGGATCGATCGGCTGTTCGAAAACCACCTAATTTTTTCACGTTTAAGAGGTAAAACTAGTTCATGCACTCGAACCTAGTACTACCTGGTTCAAACAAGGAAGAATGGGGGTGGAGGTGGGGGAGGATTTGTTACCAGAATCTAGGACTTGGTCGAAAGAGGAAGTAATGGGGGTGAAAAGTAGCAGAGACTGGCTATCCAACTAATCTCTAGGTCTAATAGGGAAATAAAGGGAAACGCAGTACAAACTCAATATAATCCCGATCTATTGGTTGAAAAAGGAAAGAAAGTGGGGATCGGGGGACAAGTCAACAGAGTAAGTCCAGCACTAGATTTGCTAGCCTCTCACAGTATAAGGTGGCTATACCGAACAAAAATGGGACCAACCCAGATATCCTGTTCTGATGTTTGTTGCCCCGAGCCACTCTTATGTAATGCCACTGGTAAAATGTAGCAATTGCACTGTTAAAAGTAAGGACACGTTAAACCAATGTTGTTTTCAATGTAATGCCTCCAGTAATATGAATCAATGGCACTTCTTTACATGTCCTGCTAAAATTTCCCATTAAGATAAGTTGGTTCTTTTCGTTAGAAATGCAACTGTCCTGGTCCGCCTACTCTCCTGTGCCCAAAGTAATGTCGTATATAATGTTTTTCATAGTTAATCCTGATGCCCACACTAATATCTAGCAATGCCACTACTTTTGAAATTGCTACTGTCCTTGTAGGATTGCCATTCAGATAAGGAACATGCTTCTTTTCATTTGATGCATGTTTCATCACTTGTTACTTGTTAGTCACCCTCCTTTCCACCTTTTTTGTGCAAACAGAGATATACATTTCACGCTCGATCTTAGTTGAACTACACAAATGATATCCAAATTATAGTTGAGCATTCTAGGAGCTTCACAACCAACCTTGATGTTGCTCAATTTTATTGCAACTAATGAAGAAAAAGCTCTGTGGGTTTCGTTTTCTGATGGAAATGGAACCGGGGCTGGAGCCCTTTTCTTAAAAATTTTTGAAGAAGAAGCTGCTAGCTAACGGGACATTGCTTCATTTTAGGTGAACTGCACCAAAAGGTCCCATGAATTGAATCATCCATGTTGGTGACTGAAAGAGCCAGCTTCAGCATCCCAGTCTAAGCACCCCCGGCCTCCATCCTTGCGACGCACGGTACACCTTGTTTGCCACCTGCTCGACCCTAGTGTCACTGATAAAATGAAGTAATAATACAATTAAAATAGAGCGAGTGTCATCTCTATCATTTCATTTCCAATGTAGATAAAGAAAGTGCTTCTCTTTGTTAAAGTATGTTTCATCAACTAGTCCCATTGTTAATGTTTAAGCATTTCTGCAAACTGGGGTGCTTAATTTTAGTTGATATGTACAAAAATAGAGATTTGAATGTCTCAAGGCGCTCCTTGTACTACTGTTGTACACTGATGTTCATCACTGGCAGAAGGTGTATCTGGGAGACTTGGGACGATGTCCAGTATGAGGCGTACCTTATGAGGCGTCGCAGGGCCCATCTCGCCCTCGCAGCATGGCATACTATGATACTATCACAATATTTTCTTCTATTTATTTTGTGTGTTTCATCAACTAGTGCCACTATAATGTAATCACGCTTTTTCATTATCTGTGCAAACAGGGTTATTCAGCTGCATTTTGGTGGAACTGCACAAATGTATGTATGGAACCGGCATATATGCAGTGTGCGAGGTGTGCCAAGTAAAAATTACCGCTACCAACCATGCTGCATGCACGCATTGGCATCCACCACAACCAGTGGGATGTGTGGCGCTCTCTGTGGACGGATCTTTCTCGGCAGCAAATCCTCTAACCAAATACTAGTAGCTTATATTGGCAGTTTTCTAGGGAGTACTCTTTTCTGAAAGAAGCACCAATCTATTTTTCTTTATTTGTACACTATGTCACAACTTTGACCCAAAGGTCCAGAGCTATTTTAGGGTGATTGGCGTAGTACTCGGAGACTGATTGTAAGCATGATTTTCATTAGCTGTCACACTGATTGTAAGCATGAGCAGGTGGAAGATTAGGTTAGTGCGAAGCTTACCTTAAACCCTACCGCCACCGTTGAAACGAGGCGAGCGTCGAGGGAACCGTGGAGAACGTCGAGGGAGAGACGTCGCGCCATACGTCCTCCTCTTTCGGTGGGAGAACGAATACTCATGTGGCTCCGGCTGGCTCTGCACCCTCACGAACGGCACACCATACTCAATCGATTCGTTATCCTCTGGGCGCTCGACCTTCGACCTGTACGCCCACCACCTCCGCCTGACTGTCGCCTCGGGCGAATCTATCTGCTCCATCGCCCGTAGGAGATACTCGATGAACTCGGAGGACTGCGGCGTGACTGCCGCCGAGGAGTACATGTACATCGCCACCCTCATCGCCGCCGTCTCGCTCTTTCGCATACATTGCCACATGGCCCGCACCGTCCTCGAAATCTCCCACTCATTGTCAAACCAACTAAGGATCTCCTTCAACCTGGCTAACTTTGCCTGGTCTCCGCCGGCGATCTTCCTGATTCGCTACTGCATTCTCTCCATAGATGTCGTTCTGAGTGGTCCGGTGCTAGCTTTGGAAGATGGGAGGAGAGACGATGGTCTTGCAATAGAGAAGAGGGAGAGGAGAGGAGGTGGTTTCGGAATGGAGATGATGGAGAGGAGAGGAGGTAGTTTTGCAATGGAGAGAAGATCAGAAGAGGGAGAGGCGAGACAGTGGTTTTGGAATGGAGATGATGGAGAGGAGAGGAGGTGGTTTTGGAATGGAGATGATGGAGAGGAGAGGAGGTGGTTTTGCAATGGATAAATCAGAAGAGGGAGAGGCGAGACAGTGGTTTTGGAATGGAGATGATGGAGAGGAGAGGAGGTGGTTTTGCAATGGAGAAGAGGGAGAGGAGCGCGCGGCAGCGATTTAGGATTGGGCGAGAGGGCCGGCGCGCTGTGACTGGATCAAAATCAAAATCAATTTACCCTTCAATTAAGAAAGCGACCCCACATTAACTAGTCTCCCTTTTATTCTGGGTCATAATTGACCATGATTTTCGCACATAAAATATATGTTATACGTCGCAAAAATAATATAATTTGAAAGTACATTCAGATACGAACCAAACGATACAATTTTTGGTGACATGCATTCACATTTTGCTTGTCACATACAGTACATGGTCAAACATTGACCCAAAATATGCAAAACAACAAAAAAATACTTCCAAGACCAGCGCTGCTCTTCCGCTCTTCTCCTGTTCCAATCTAAATCCACCACCGCTCCTCTCCTGTTCCAATCTAAATCCAGCGCCGCTCCTCTCCTCTTCCATTTCAAAACCACCGCCCCTCCTCTCTTGTTCCAGTCCAAAACCAGCGTCGCTCCTCTCCCGTTCTAATCCAAAACCAGCGCCGCTCCTCTCCTCTTCCATTCAAAAACCACCGCCGGCGAGTGAAGGTGTTGTGGAGAAGTAGATCGATGGAGGAGTACAACCGATACGTGAGGATCGCAGACGGCGACCCTGTGAAGCTAGCTAGGATGTTGGAGATACAGTCTTGGTTTGACAACAAGGACCAACTAGCGGCGATGGCGACATCCATGGCCAAATATCTGCAACAGAGCGAAAAGGCGGCGATACTCCCGGAGGGAGTCGCACCAGAGTACACAGAGCTGCTCCTCTGGGCCATGGAGCAAACAGATTCACCGAATCCGATCGTGAGGGAGCGGTGGTGGGAGTATTGATCCCAGATGGAGCATCCACCAGAGATTGAAGGATCGAGCATCTATAGGGTGCCGTTTGTGAGGGTGTCCTGCCAGAGCGAGCCGGTGGAGTCTTCGTCGACCGAACCCAACTGCAAGAGGAGAAAAGCAGTTGGCCCGACGACGCTTCCCCGCCATCGTCTCCCTCGCCGTTCACATCGTCTCACGGGTCAGCTGTTTGCCGCCGAGGAATAGGAGGGTACTGCCCCCCAGCCCAATAGTCGGGCAGGTTGTGAATTGTCAGGAGGAGCTTAGGGTTGTCAGTATTTGCAGGTTGTGAATTGTGTTTTGTGTTGTGTATTTTGAGAGTACTTTCAGATATGAATGTCTTTTGAATTTCAGATTTGCAGTATTGAGCATATGAAGAATTTTATGAATTCTAGAGATCTATTTTTAGCACTTAAAAAAATGTAGTTTCATAGGAGTATAAAAGTGCAGACGAGAAGAAATTGCAAGTTTTAGTTTCAGATAAGAAACTGCAAGTTCAGTTTCAGATAAGAAACTGCAACTTTCAGAGACAGAGCATTTATATTAACATGGCCTTTTCAAACAGGGTTAACATCATGTTGGAAGTTTTATTCGTGGTCGAAAATGGAACTACCAGCCAGTTAACATCATGTTGATCAACATTCATGCATAGCACATCTTCATATGATGCACAGTCAAAATGCCCACACAATGTTGAGTGTGCGAAGCAAAGTGAAAACGAGGGACGGAGTTTTGGCAAGTGTTGGACGTGGTTTTGGGCTGCCCCGTCTAGGCTTTCATTTTTAACATGCGCAGCCCACGACCTCGGATGGGAGGGCCTGTTTGTATTTTCTTAGGGCCGTCATGTATCGACCGGCCTATGGACCTCACATCCGAGGTTTTATTTTTGGTAGCCCAATTTATGTATTTTTTTGAAGAAAACGCAGCGGTCTGTTCTATTTTTCTATATAAAAATAGGAACGCCAGGTACAACTTATGTTTCCCTTTTAACTATATTATATATATTTAAATTATTTTATATGTTATTATATATTATTTTTATTGTCATCATATATTTAACAGATACTTACATATGTAAGAAAACAATATCCGACATCTTATTAACTTATAAAAATAATTTCTTAACAAATAAAATACTGGATTGTTTTGGCATGAAAATCCTAGTGATTGTGTACAAAAGCTTGGTAAGATTTAAGGACGAATGTAATAATATCACTTATTATTTAAATATATTTATAACAAAATGCTCAACCCTTTTTTACTTTTTGATAACATTGCTGGCCCAACCCAACATTATAATTAGAATCAGCCCAGCAAAATCATGTATCTAGATAAAGTGCAAATGGCCTGTAATTTTTTAGAAAATAAAATAAATGGGCCGCATGAAAGCTACATTAATTGTTCACCCAACCCAGCTAATGGCTGTAATTCAAAAAAAAAGATCAAATTGACTGTAAATTCTACCGCGCAAAAAAAGACTGTAAATTCTGAAAAAATGGGTTGAATACGTGCCACATTTTTGGAGGCTGAAATGTGGGCCAATAGGTCGAAGCCAATGCAATTCATTGTAAATTTAGTCAACAAATGATTCTGACATGCTAGCCGTTGGATTTACATCCAACGGCTGGCATCCATCTTCAATCTCTTGTCTTCTTCCTCCAGCGCCGCCGGGACTACCTCCCGCCTCCTGCTGCTAGCAGCTCTGCTTAGCACGCTTCCTATGAAGCGCTACTCCACCGTTGGCCAGGCCATCCCTCCAACCCTCCACACCTCCTGTTCTTCTCCACCGACTGCCAAACCACACCGCACTAGAACCAGTTAACCCTCGTACACCTCTCCGTCTGCGACTCTACTCCCGCGTCTTCCCATCTCCGGCTCGTTGCTGTCCGGGGCCTCGCCGTCGTGATGCGCTCGGCGCGGTGTGGTCAACGTGGTCAACGAACGACACCATCGGAAGTAGGCTGTGCGTGGAGAGGCTGACAGCTGGGTCCACGGCCGCACACAAGGAAATGCCTTCTTATTACACGCAAAATAATGATTCCTCCACCTGACATCTGGGACCCACCGGAAGGGCCTCTGTATTTCGCAAAAAAAATGTGCCCCCCGCTGACTTGTCGGACCCACCAGCTATCTTCGCACGCAAGGAAGTGCCTCCTTATTACGCACCAAAAAATGAATACTCCCCCTGCCAGCTGGAACCCAGCATACTGGGAGGCTGACCTGTGGGCCTACCAAGTTGACGGGGACGGAGGGCTTTGTCAACTTAGTCAATATGAACGATTCTAGCTCCTGTTACCGTATGATGTTCATCCAACGGTTGTAGTGCTTCTTCAACCTCAGGTCTTCTTGCTCCAGCCGCCCAAATCAGCACCGGTCGTGCCGCGTGCTCCTGCCTCCCGTGGCCGGCTGTGATGCCGCGGAGGCCTCACCGCCCCCTACTACTCCCACCACTGTCCAGGCCATCCCTCTACTCACCCACACCCCCTGTTAATCTACGGCGACAGCAGCCTCACACGGCAGCCCAACCAGTGAATCCTCGTACTCCTCTTCGCGTGGGCATCCACTGTTGCGTCTTCCCCGGCTCCAAGTCATCCCCTTCCTAGGCCTCGCCGTCGTCCACCGCCGTGGTGCTCTCGGCGCGGCGTGGTCAACGTGGTCAAGGAACGACTTCCATCGGACGTGGACTGTACGTGGAGAGGCTGACAGCTGGGTCCATGGCCGCAGCAAGGAAGTGCCTCCTTATTACACGCAAAATAATTATTCCTCCACCTGACAGCGGCGACCCACCGGACGGGCCACCGTATTTCGTGAAAAAAAATGTTTTCCCCCTGACTGCTGGGACCCACCAGCTACACCTTCGCACGCAAGGAAGTGCGTCCGGGCAAAAAAAACGATTCGCCCCCCTGACTGCTGGGACCCACTAGCTACATCTTCGCATGCAAGGAAGTGCGTCCGGGCAAAAAAAAAACAATTCGCCCCCCTGACTGCTGGGACCCACCAGCTACATCTTCGCACGCAAAGGAAGTGTGTCCGGGCAAAAAAAATGATTCGCCCCTCTGACTGCTGGGACCCACCAGCTACGTTTTTGCACGCAAGGAACTGCCTGACAGTCGGGACCCACCTGGTCTAAGCGTACATAGCGTTGTCATTCTGGTCGTGAACTTGTACGTACATATGTACTGGTCGATGTAGAGGCGCGCACGTGTCGTAGTAGAGGCGCGTACGTGTCGTAATAGAGGCGCGCATGTAGCATGTACACGTACGTACAACGGCCAGGGTGCAAGAAAGAAAATACGGCCACGTATGTGTACATACGGGCGGGGTCTTGAACACCTAGTCGCGCATACGTACAGCGAGGGCTCGTGTTCATGGGGAGGCAACGGAATGCGTCGTGTTCATGGGGAGGCAACGGAATGCGTCGTGTTCATGGGGAGGCAACGGAATGCGTCATGTTCATCGGGAGGCAACAGAACGCGTGGGAGCCAACCGGCTTGGACGGAACAGGCGATGGAAACGAGGCCTGGCGTACCGCAGAACGAAGGAAACGGACCTCATATGGTCGAAACAGGGATCCTGTTGATCGGGAGGGGTGTGGCGTACCGCAGAACGGAGGAAACTGACCTCCTACGGTCGAAACGGGGGTCCTGTTGATCGGGAGGGGTGTGGCGTACCGCAAAACGGATGAAACGGACCTCCTATGGTCGAAACGGGGGTCCTGTTGATCGGGAGGGGTGTGGCGTACCGCAAAACGGATGAAATGGATTTGTGTTGGAGCGCTATGGTCGAAACGAGGGGGGGAGGGGTGTGGCGTACCGCAAAACGGGACTCCACGGGATACTGTTCATCTCCACCGTCGACCTCCTCCAGCCTCCACGGGCTACCGTCGACCTCCTCCAGCCTCCACGGGCTCCTGTTCATCTAGCCTCCACCGCGCGGTACTCCACCGGCTACTGTTCAACCACCCCTCCATGGGCACCCCTCCACCATCTACTGTTCATCCAGCCCTCCACACCACGGGGTCCTGTTCAACCATCCCTCCATGGCCACCCCTCCACCGTCTACTGTTCATCCAGCCCTCCACACCACGGGTTCCTGTTCATCCAGAGGCAACTCCACCGCTCACTGTTCATCCAACCCCCCCCCCCCCCGCAACACTCACTGTTCATCCCAGAGGTAGCATCGATCGGCTTCAGTTAGCAGCAGTAGCGAAGGAATCTCTCCATCAGGTTCAGTTAACAGCCATCGATCGATCGCTCAGGTTCAGTAACGCGTAGCCTGCAGTGCAATCGCTCGGGTTCAGTTAGAGCCCAACGCCTTGCTCGGCTTCAATTAGAGCCAACGCCTCGCACACACGCGCGTACGTACGAGAGAAACGCGCATCGCTCTCCCGCCGTAACCGGCAACTCCCCGAAATCCCCTCCCCTCGCTTCTACCATGGTTTTTTCCGTCATGGACGGCCCAAAGAATGTCATGCAGCTGCGTCTCCGGCCCGCCCAGGACAAAAATCCCATTTTCTGTCATGATTTTTTGTCAAAGAAGTAGGATCCCACCACATCTATGATGATACCGGGTTTTGTCACAATTATCGTCATAGAAGTGGCATATGTATGACAGAAAAAATTCGTTCGGCCCAAAATGTCACGGATGTGTCTTTTTTTTGTAGTGGAGATTGCGGACCTCTCTCAAGCTCTTGAGCTTGAACAAACCACCAAGGAATCTCTTGAGGAGACTTTTGCTCTATAGTTATATAGAGTGAAGGAATCTAATTATAGATCTCTTGAGGTGGCCAATGTTTTTGAAACTAAAAATGCTAAGCTTGAAGTTGCTCATGCTATACTCCTTGAGGATTTTGAGCACCTCTAAAATGGCTCAAAGGTCATCAAGGGTGAGCTCATCAAACTCACCGAGTCTCATGCTCAACTTGAAGCTTCTTATTTAAAAGAGCTTTCCAAGTTGCCTTCTCCTCTTGTTGTTAATGATGATGCTTGTGCTACTAACTCTATTTCTTGTGAAGCATCCATTTTAAAGGAGAATGTTGAGCTAAGGGCTCAACTCGAGTTGCTATCTAGCAAGTATGGGAAATTGGAAGAAAGTCGTGAAAAGCTTTCTAGCTCTCATGATGATCTTCTTGTATCCCATAATGTGCTAAAAATAGCTCATGAGGCTATGATTGCTAAGGTAACATATAGTGAGCCTCATGTGGATATTAGCACTACTTTTAGTCAAAATGCTATATTGCCTTGTGCTAGTCCTCGTAATTCGTCTATGCATAACATTGGTACATCTTGTGATGAATTGCTTTCCTTGCCTTGTTACTCTAATGATGAAGCTTATAATTCCTCTAGTACTTGTGCTGAGACTAACCATGTAGAGGAAATCAAAGAGCTCAAGGCCCAAGTCACTTCTTTGAAGAAAGACTTGGAAAAGAGTCATGAAGGGAAATCCACACTCAACAATATCTTGAATGTGCAAAAATCCCCCAATGACAAAGGTGGACTTGGATTCAACTCCAACAAGAAGAAGAAGTCCAAGTTGAACAAGAAGAAGGGCCAAGAACAAGTCAAGAATTCGGCCAAGATTGTTTGCTTCAAGTGCAAAATTGAAGGGCATCATGTGAGATCTTGCCCATTGAAGAAGAAGGCCATTAGTGACAAGCAACAAGGAAAGCGGCCACAAGTTCAATCTCATGCTCAACCACAAGCTGAAGAAATGCCTCTTTCCAAGAATACTCAAGCTAATGCTTCTCAAGTTGAGAAATCAAGTGAGAATAAAGTGAAGAGTAGACGTTGCTACTTATATCATGAGAAAGGTCACGTCGCTTCTTCATGCACTAGTGGTCACTTATCCAACCCAATTATTATTGATAATATCTATTCTCTTGGTAAGGATAAGGTTGGCAATGTGTTTGCCAAGTTTGTTGGTACTCAAAGTGGTGTCAAGAAAAGAACCATTTGGGTTGCCAAGACTATTGTGACTAACCTCTTAGGACCCAACTTGGTTGGGGACCAATAAGCTCAAACTTGATCAATAGGTGTTGTTGGAGAGCATTGGAGACTTGGCTACATTATGAAGAATTAAGGGGACTTCATCATTCTTATTGTCTCAAGCCAAGTCAATTGGGTTATCAAGTTTCTATGTTATATCCAATGTTCCTACTTGCGGTAACCCATACTTAAATTGTTTACATTGATAGTTACTTTCCCCTAAGCATGTTGTGGTTTTGTACCTTGCATGTGTTTGTATATGATGTGTTTCCAATTTGCTTAACTTGAGTAATCAAGTATGTGTATGTTGGTTTGCACGTCATGTACGCGTGTGTCGTGCGTTGAGCCTTTGTGCATCTTGTTTATTTCTTAGTTGGCTCTTGTGAGAGATTAATGGAATATCCCATTATGGGGGAGTGATGTGCTTTGTGCACCTCACAATCTTATAAATGTGTGTACATGAGGAATACCATCTAGTATTGATATTACAAGAGTATCTAGTCGCTAGGTGGTATATCTCTCATGAGAAATTTAAATTCTAAAAGTCCATTGATTATCTCTCGTTGGATCCTCTTATTGCCTCTTGTTAAGTTTTTTTTGGTATCACATTATGGGGGAGTAATATGCTATGGGCATATTACAAGCCTACAAAATGTGTACATTTGAGATATTGTCACTTAGAGTTGATATTGTAATTATATTGTTCCTAGGTGACATGTTAGCTCTACAAGTTGTAGCTTGCTTGTGTTGGTTGTGAAGATGCTGTTGAATATCCTTGTTATCTACCACCGGGAATTATTTCCAAATATTTCTTGTCTTTTGACAATTGGTATTCACTTATGTGTGGTAGAATCTATTGATCATCTTTACATTGGTTTTTGTTTTTATTTGCCTTTTCTCTTGCCAAGGATTGTGTCAACTCCCGTTGTCTTCCATACCACTTGTGGATCTTGTTAATTTCTTGTTCTTGTCTAGTGTTTTCTAGATATAGTGAAAGTGGTGATCCCATCTTGTGCATTTTGTATTCAAATGCAAATTCTCTATAATGCACAACTCGTGGGGGAGCTATCCTATTTTCTTTAGAACACTCTTCTTGTGATCCTTATCAAGTTTGTGTTGGTGGAAGGCAAGCCATTTTCTTTTTGGTACTTTGTGCCATCATGAAACTTTGTTGAGAGCCTAGTTTGTTTGGAACCATCCTCTCTTTGGGAGTTTGACATCTTTAATTTAGTGTGTATCAATGGATATCTCATTCCTTGATGTATGTTTAATGATATCTTCCAAGTGATGATTTCTCCATTTGGTATCCTTTCACTTGGCATTTCTTTTTCATTTGGTTTCGGTTCTTGAAAGTTTTGAGCATGCATATTTACTTCATGTATTCTATTTGGAATGATTTCTATCGTTAACCCAATATATAGGGGAAACTCCACCAAGTCTCAAATTGGATGAGATGTGCATGAAATTCATTTCCATATCTATATGCACATATTTATGTGGAGTTTGCCCTATGTATTGGTGTTTCTAACTATTTGGTCCCAATGAGTTTGGGTACCATTTAGTTTGTGTTGTTCTTCTAGGAACGGTTGGAGATGCATTGGATGCCCGGCTCACTCACAAGGAAGGTGATGTCACCATGTGCTTATTGGAGTCAAGCTAGGATGATCAATGAACTACCATCTACCTTCATTTGGTATCTACTACATCCTTCCAATGGTATGTCGGTAACAAGTATCATCATCTACTTCATGCACACATTTCTTGCATCAACCTTGTGTAGGTTGTATCATGGCATGTAATTCATTCTTTCTTGTGATACTTGTTTCCTTTCTCAAAGCATCTCAACGATGATCTCATGTTGCTAGTTGTGATGTGTTTGATGGTTGTGTTGTAGGAATTCATTTATATACAATAAGACCATATCTAGCCATGTGCTATGCTTCCAAGAAAATATCTTATTGGTATATGTACGACTTCCTTGTGGATATCTTGTTCCTGTGTGTTGTAACTATATCGGGTGTACATCCTTCTTTGTAGACATATATCATCATGATTTCGTCTACCTAGAACCTTATACACTTGAGAGAAGTTGCATATCTAGATGATATCCTTTCTTTCACGTCCACCTTGTCTTTGTTTTGTTTTTTTTTCTTTGGTGGCTCCATGAAAGCTTTTGCCTTGAGTGTGTGTCTTATCTCATTGCATCTTGATGCACTCTTGTGTGATGAAGATTTTTTTCCTCATGCTTGTCTTTACGAGGCTTTTGCCATCTTAATTGGTATCCCTTGTCTTGATAAGGCTTTATTTTTCTTTCTTCACCATGGGTTGTCACAAGTGTTGGTTATTCATTTTGCATTGCATTTTTAGTGTGCTTGTGAACCCGTTTGCTTGGTGTGTGTGGGGAGGACATGTCATGCACCGTGTATCTCATTTACCCAAGACTATGTTGATGCTTTATGCTCATCCTTATATTAGTCTTCTCAAGTGCTTTGTCACGACTCACACACATCATTTTGGTTGAGCCTATTTTTAAGTTGCCTCTTTTACATGTTGCTCAACCATGTGCTTGTTGCAAGTGCTACGCTTTGTTTCCTATATGCTCACTCGCACTGGTTGTGAGTTTCTATTGATTTTGGGGGAGCTATGATCCTATTTGTGCACTTTGTATCCAATACAAATATTCTTATTTGTGCACAAATCATGGGGAGCTTCTCTAGTTTCTTTAGAACACTCCTCAGCTCATATCATAATATCATTTATTCTTGTCGCTCATAGGATCCTTGGTCTAGTTGGTTCAGTTGATATCCTTTGATTGCTTGCTTCAATTGTATATTATTGACTGCTTCATTGCTTGTGTCTCTCTTTATTATGTCTTTGTGGCATATCACTCTTTAGCAATCTTTGTGCCTGAATATAGTTTGTGTTCCTCCAAGTATTTCCCTTTGGGTATGTGTATTGCATTCCACTCTCTTGTTGGCCTTCTTAGATTTTCGCCCATTTTGGCAATCAATGCCAATGGGGGAGAAGTTTCATAGAGTTTTGTGGAGAAGTTTAGAGAGTTATCTCCTCTTGCTTCGGTTTTGTTCCTTAGCATTTGCATCTCATTCGCATGCACTATTGGTTGTTGCATTGCATGGTGATGCATAATTCCTTATATAAACTCTCTTGAAAGTGATTGTCATCAATTACCAAAATGGGGGAGATTGAAAGAACATGTGGTGCCCCCATGTTTGGTTTTGGTAATTGATGACAATCTCTATGGACTAATTGTTGTCTTGAGTTATATTTGAAGGATTTATCCATAGGCTTTTCTTGATGTCCATGTGTTGGTTTCAAGGATTTTATGAGTTGACCAAGGTGCTATTAAGGAATTATCCAAAGATTGGTCATGTGAGTGTTGAGGTTATTGCAAGCATGTCTTGAAGAAGAAGGTTGTGTGATCATTCATGTTTACCTTCAAGAGATCATCCAAATGAAGAGAGTTGCAAAGATTCAAGGTTGATCAACTCACAAAGCGTAGAAGATGTACCGAGAGGGATCAAGTGGTATGGTAAGCATTGTCCATTGCACTTTGTGTACTAACCCATGGTCTAAGTGAGAGTTCTGTGTGGGGTTAGGTATGTGTCCATGGGCTTGCGCTAAGAGGAAGATATCATACAACCCATGGAAAGGATGAAATCAAGTGGTGATCGTCATCAAGATTGCCATGTGCAAGTTCAAGTGGAGCATCACGAAAAGACCAAGTGCTTGAATCTTGCCATCCATTGTGGTGTCAATGGACTTGTGAAGATGTGCTAAAGAATGGCTCACCCATAGTGGACTATGAGGGAGCAATCATCTAGTCCTCATCGAGCCAACACAATCAAGAAAGGTGGTCCAACTTGAGGGAGTCAAGATCGTCATCATCTAGCTCAAGTGGACCATGTGCAAGGCAAAGGTTTGCCCTTGATAGGTTTTCTATTTTACCGGTCTCGTGGTAGTTGGGAGACCGGGTTATAGGATTGTTTGTCGTACTATCAAGGGGGGCTCTCAAGTTGGTAGCTTGATCATATCGTTAGTAGAGAGCTCAAACCATTGTATCCTTGCATCATGTTTCTTGGTTCTTGTTTGGTTCTCTTTGTGAGTCTTAGAGGTTATGGCCATCTTGATGACAAGCTTTAGTTCATCGAAAACGGAGACCGCATGCGTCTTCTATGATGTTTTCGGTGTTGGAGGTTTTACCGGTCTTATCCGAGGAAGGGTTCTCACCTTTTTATTATGGGCCTTTTCTATTTTGCTTCTTATTGATATTTCTTTCAAGATTGTGTTATCCCTTGTCGCTAGCTTTCCAACAAACTTGGTTTCATCGAATTCGGAGCCCGTTTGCAAAAGTTGTGGCAGCTTTGGTGTTCTGAAAAGGCTGCAGCGGTACTACCGCGAATTAAAGCGGATGTAACTTTTTACTACCGCTCCAGAGAGGTACTACCGCGGCTCCTACAGCGGTAGTACCGCTGCGGACCAAAAAACTCGTCCCAAGTCCTGCGGAGGTAGGTACGGAAGTATTTTTTTTGTACCGCGATCCCTAGCGGTAGTACTGTGAGGACGAGCGGTAGTACCGCTCTGTGCGGGCTGTGAGCATAACGGTTGGATTTTCCCCCACCTATAAAAGGGGGTCTTCTTCCCCATTGAACCTTATCCTTTGAGCTCGTGTTCTTCCCCCATTGTTGACCTTCTTCGAGCTTGCTAACTCTCAATCCCTCCATGGATTATTGCTAGTTTTTGAGGGAAAAGAGAGAGGAGATCTAGATCCACATTTCCACCAATCACTTTCTCCTCTATGTGAGGGGAACCCATTGGATCTATATCTTGGAGTTCTTGGTGTTCTCCTTCTTGTTCTTCCTCTCATCTTCCTCCCTAGCATTAGTTGCTTCAGTGGGATTTGAGAGAGAAGGATTTGGGCACTCCGTGTGCCCTTGCCATTGCATTTGGTGCATCGGTTTGAGTTTTCCACATGATACGTGGAAGTTACAAGTTGAGAAGCTTATTACTCTTGGGTGCTTGGTACCCTTGAGCTTATTACTCTTGGGTGTTTGGACACCCTAGAGCTTGTTCCTCTTGGGTGCCTTGGCGCCCTAGATGGTTGGTGGTGTTCGGAGCTCAATCTTTATGGTGTAAAGCTCCGGGCAAGCGTCGGGGTCTCCAATTAGGTTGTGGTGATCGCCCCGAGCAATTTGACGGGTACCGGTGACCGCCCCCAAGGGTTGCCAAAGTGTAGGGGTTCGGTGACCGCCCCCAAGGGTCGCCATTTGTACGGGTTCGGTGACCGCCCTCAAGGGTCCCTTAGTGGAATCACGACATCTTGCATTGTGCGAGGGCGTGAGGAGATTACGGTGGCCCTAGTGGCTTCTTGGGGAGCATTGTGCCTCCACACCGCTCCAAACGGAGATTACCATCCGCAAGGGTGTGAACTTCGGGATACATCGTCGTCTCTGCGTGCCTTGGTTACCTCTTACCCGAGCCCTTTACTTATGCACTTTACTTTGTGATAGCCATATTGTTCTTTGTCATATATCTTGCTATCACATAGTTGCTTATCTTGCTTAGCATAAGTTGTTGGTGCACATAGGTGAGCCTAGTTGTTGTAGATTTTGTGCTTGAAAAATTAACCGCTAGGTTTATTCCGCATTTGTTCAAGCCTCTACCGTAATTATTTTAAAACGCCTATTCACCCCACCCCCCTCTAGGCGACATCCACGATCTTTCACTTGGGGTCACCCCACACCTCCCAAGATGAATGTGATCTCTGGAAATGGATCAAAAGGAAAATCATTAGTTTGGTTGTGTTCGAGAAATCAAGAAAGAAGCAAAACTCGAGAATCACTAACCTGAAGGAGGGACATACCAACACCCATTACTTCCACCTCCATGTTAACCATCGAAGGAGAAAAAATATCCATTGCCTCAACAACAACGGCTGGGTTACAAAGCACAAGCACAAGGAAGAAATTTACCACCGCCATTTCAAGAACATTGCTAAAATGGGCGCTTCGTGCAATGTAGACATCAACTAGGACATCCTACCTACTCCAGATGTGACCTTTGTGAGTTGGATGCGGCCACAACCAAGTGACAAGGCTCCGAGGCCAGATGGTTTTATCGATGCTTTCTTTAAATCCTGTTGGAACACAATAAATGTGGACATCATGCGCACCATCAATCGCTTCTCCGACCTACATGCCTCCCATTTTCATTGGCTGAACTTAGTCGACATTGCCCTTACTCCATAGAAGGATGGTGCTGAGGATATCTCTGACTTTCGCCCATTAATCTGATTCATGCCATCGCAAAGATTATTGCCAAGGTCATCTCCAACCGCTTAGGCCCCCACATGAATAGCCTCATTTCTCAATCGCAAATCGCCTTCATAAAAATGAGGTGCACACATGATAACTTCATGTATCTATGCTATCTTGCCAAATGTTTCCACCACAACAAAAGTTTGGTGCTGCTCTTCAAGTTTGGCATTAAAAAAGGATTTCATTTGGTTCATTGGGACTACCTCCTTGATCTACTCAACTACCTAGGCTCCCCCCATGTTTCTAAGGTTGGGTCTCAGCCCTCCTGTCTTCGGTGTCACTGCCGGTCTTGCTCAATGGGTTTCCTAGTTGCCCCATCACCCTGGGCCAAGGTCTAAGGCAGAGGGATCTGCTTTATCCCCTCCTCTTTGTGCTTGTTAATGTCCTGCAAGTGCACATGGTTTAATTGTAGGCTTTTGGAAGTAAGATTATCGATCCCACAGGGAGCACATGAATCAGCCTTTTGTTTCTTGAGAGGATGAAATAGGAATGTGTGTAAGTTGTAAGAAATCCAAAGCGGTAGCGATTTGATGGATACAGTGTAGCAAGCATAAAGGTAAAAATACTGAAATAAAAGTAACAAAGGATTTAAAGTAGAACATTGAGATCAGTAGGACTAAAGCGTTTCCAGGGAGTCTGGATTCCCCTCTAGTGTGCATCTATAGCGTTTCTAGGGAGTCCGGATTCCTAAGCCACTTTGAATATTTCTATTTGTGGGCAGAGCCAGTGCAGAAACATGCATACTCACACCAGCCTCGTATCACATACAGGGCCGACCCTGAGGGGGGCAAGAGGGGCGGCCGCCTCGGACCCCGATTGCGAAGGGGCCCCCGATGGCTGGACGTTGGTTCCCTGTACGTGAGTGATTTTTTAGGGGTACATGTGTGATGTTTAGCCATATAATAGATCGCTTGATACCCCTAGAAAATACATTGCTCAATTCTAGAAAAGGAAAAAGGAAACCTAACAAATCGACTAATTACTGCCTTGCCAAACATCGTAATCTTCTTGGCTACTGCTCCTCTTGCCCAATTTGGGCAATGAATCGGCCATGCCATGGTCGACGGAGCTCCATCTGCCTCTTCTAGTTGTGGTTTTGGCTGTTAGGCGCGATTAGTGGAAATAAGTAATGTCGTTTTCCAGATTCCAATCAACTTCATCTTCAATGAAAATCCCCTCTTTATGTAGTCTTGTCAGATCATTCATTCGTTTGGTGAAGTTCATCCTCGTATATATCTCTTCCTCGCATTCAGATTTCTTGTGTTGATTTGGGATTAGGAAAGAGGAACTTGGATTGTTGTTGATGACTAGCAAGCAGCAGCAAAAGCATGCAATTTCTAATTTTGTAGCCATATCCAGGTTCCCTGTTACATGCCTTTCTTAGCATTTTTATTTCATTTCTTTTCTTAGTTGAATTACCACTGTTCTCAATTTCTTGTGTCATATTGAAAGTGCAACTAATCCCCAGGTGGTTTTGGTAATTCATAACAACATATGCTCATTGAACTAATATCCATTCAAGTTGTATATTTCAGAAAGTTCAATGATTGGCATGGCATGGACTAGAGATGTGGACCCCTCAAAATGCTAAGGACAAATATTGGCAAAAGCTCATGACCCTTCATTTCTATTTTAGTGATCCAAGATCACATTGAGTCCATAGGAAAAGCCAATACTATTAAAAGGGGATGAGGTCTTTCTTAATGGTCTACTTGCTCAAAATGCTTAGTGATATGCTCCAAAGCCCTCAACCACTTTCTGAAATCCCAATATGTCCTAAACCTAAAGTCAAACTAGGCCCCACTGATTTGATTCATCCGGCGCCAGCGAGTTCTTTTGACATAGCCATAGCCAGAAACCCTAATAAGTTCGGTCTCACCGATAGGGATTTCTATCTCACCGAGATGGGATTGCAAACTCTCTGTTTCCCTTTCGTAACGTTTCGCTATCACCGAAATGAGCGATCAGTCCCACCGAGTTCGCAATGCAAACTCTCTGTTTCCCTTTCATAACATTTCAGTATCACCGAAAGGAACGATCGGTCCCACTGAGTTTGCCTAATCAACTCTCTGTTTGCTTATTACTGAAATCGGTCTCACCGAGTTCATGTAGTCGGTCAAACTGAGATAAGGTTTTGCCCTAACCCTAGCACATCGGTCCCATCGAGATTCCTAACATTCACATTTTGAACTGAATCGGTCTCACCGAGTTCACCTATTAGGTCTGACCGAGTTGGGTCAAATGTGTGTAACGATTAGATTTTGTGTGGAGGCTATATATACCCCTCCACCCCTTCTCTATTCAAGAGAGAGCCATCAGAACGTGCCTACACTTCCACTACTCATTTTTTGAGGGAGAACCACCTACTCATGTGTTGAGACCAAGAGATTCCATTCCAACCACAAGAATCTTGATCTCTAGCCTTCCCCAAGTTGATTTCCACTCAAATCATCTTTCCACCTTATAGCCAAATCTATGAGAGACGGTTAAGTGTTGGGGAGACTATCATTTGAGAGTTGAACCAAGGAGGTTGTAAGGGCAAGGAGATCGCCTACTTCATGAAGATCTACCCAAGTGAGGCAAGTCCTTCATGGGCGATGGCCATGGAGGGATAGACAAGGTTGCTTCTTCGTGGACCCTTCATGGGTGGAGCCCTCCGTGGACTCGCGCAACCATTACCCTTCGTGGGTTGAAGTCTCCATCAACATGGATGTACGATAGCACCACCTATCGGAACCATGCCAAAAATCTCCGTGTCTACATTGCGTTTGCCACTCCAAACCCATCCCTTTACCTTCATATGCAATGTTTCACATTCCACTTCTATACTCTTAGAATTGCATGTGTAGGTTGATTGCTTGACTAGTGCTAAGTTGCTAAAATCTGCCAACACTTAAAATTGGGAAAAGGCTAGATTTTTATTTGGTCAAGTAGTCTAATCACCCCCCTCTAGACCTACTTCCGATCCTACACATATGTTTGTGTCCTAATTAGCAAAATTATTGTTAATATATAAACATGTTAACTAGAAAGTATCCATAAAAAAGGAAAACATATGTATGAATTGATTGCGTTCCAGAAGGGAGATGCTGACATTTTTCTTAAACATATATAAGTTCTTCTACTGCCAGGAATTCCAGTGTTGAAGAACAACCTATAGTGAAAATTTATACGATGATAATAATTTGAGTAGGCACGAAAGTGTTACTAATCCACCTAATACAAAGAAATATGTGTAGATTGACAAGAGCAACCAAGTACCACAATGTGACCCTGTTTTTTTGTATAGTTGAGGTGACAGGAAAAAACAAATTATAGTGAACTGAGTTCTTATTGGACTTCGAATCAGAAAATGTGGCCTTAGGGCCCCTTTGCGTTTTTTTGCCCCGGGCCCCCGAAATCTCAGGACTAGCCCTGATCACATACGCCACAACCATTCTTCCACACTCTGGTTATCAAATGGTGATTAAGGGGGAAAAGGTTCCCGTGGTCGCAGCCTAAAGTGGTCTCTATTTTACCCCTGCCGCAATGATCCGGGACGAAGGGAGATAGGCCTTGTAACATACCCACCTCCGCGACTAGCTGGTTCACCAACAGTAATAACCTTCCGTCCAAAGTTGGCATATGTTGGATGGTCGACTTCACCCAACATCAAGAAGACTATTAGCATAAACATGCAAAGATGGTATTAAATCCTAATACCAAACGATTTATTACACACTAGGGTTCCTCCATATCCCCGAGAACTCTGAAACTACTTACAAATCAAGGGCACAAGCGAAAGGAGACGAATCATGATGAACATAATGGTCCCACACAGGTAATACAATATTGAATCCACTCCAACTAATGTATTACAAATGGATGGGAATGAGAAGGCGATGATGATGATGATGATGATGATGATGATGATGATGATGATGATGATGATGATGATGATGATGATGATGATAACGGTGGTGGTGGTGATGATGATGATGAAGCCTTCTTGATGCAGAGTACCGGTGGTGGAGCCTTGGATCAGGTCTATCTCCGGTGGTCTCCAGAGGCTAGGATTCTTCCTTCTGGATGTGTTTTCATCCCCCATGTGTCTCTGCTCCCCGATCCAATCTCACGGGGTGGAAGTAATGGACGAGCCGGTGGCGCTGGCACCTACGACCGCTCATGCGAGTGTGAGCGCTCGTATGAAAGGTCGTCTTTGGTTCTGGAGGCGCTGCAGGACCTCCTCCTTTGGCCCCTTTGCTTTATTTTTTATGGTAGTTGATCATCACATTAAATAACGTGATTCCACCACCATTTGCTAGGATTCCTTCCATAAAACTTTATTTGCTCCAAAAGACATTACATGAGGAATACCGACAAAAAGTAGTGCGCGAACACGGTAAAATTCCATAAAGCCTAGCATGTACGCAAATAATAGTTATCAAAATCATCACATAGATTGGACTCATCACTTTCCATTGACCCTCTTCACCATACTAATCGGAAGGCCACTGAGCAAGGAAAACTGCATCCCTAGCGCCCATTAAAGCTAAAGTCAAGTGATGATCCACAAGTATAGGGGATCAATCGTAGTTCTTTTAATAAGTAAGAGTGTCGAACGCAACAAGGAGCAGAAGGAAATGACAAGTAGTTTTCAGCAAGGTATTTTGCTGCAGGCACTGAAATTATCGGTAACAGATAGTTTGGTAGGAAGATAATTTGTAACGGATAACAAGTAACAAGTGTAGCATAAGTGCAGCAAGGTGGCCCAATCCTTTGTGTAGCAAAGGATAAGCCTGGAAGAACTCTTATATAAAGCAAAGTGCTCCCGAGGACACATGGAAATTATCGTCAAGTTAGTTTTCATCATGCTCATATGATTCGTGAGAATTTTCATGTCTTTCAATTCTCGTACTCGTAGTTGGAAAGTTATGGAAGGAGACCCATCATTTTCGTTCGTTACTTTGATAATTTGATATGTGGGTGGACCGGTGCTTGGATGCTGTCCTTACTTGGACAAGCCTCCCACTTATGATTAACCCCTCTCGCAAGCATCCGCAACTACGAAAGAAGAATTAAGATAAATCTAACAATATCATGAAACATGTGGATCCAAATCAGCACCTTACGAAGCAACGCATAAACTAGGGTTTAAGCTTCTATCACTCTAGCAACCCATCATCTAGTTATTACTTCCCAATGCCCCTAGGCCCAAATCATGGTGAAGTGTCATGTAGTCAATGTTCACATAACACCACTAGAGGAAAGACAACATACATATCATCAAAATATCAAACGAATACCAAATTGACATGCTTGCTTATAACAAGTCTTCTCCCATGTCCTCAGGAACAAACATAACTACTCACACAGCATGCTCATGTTCAAGATCAAAGGGGTATTGAATATCATTAAGGATCTGAACATACGATCTTCCACTAAATAAACCAACTAGCATCAACTATGAGGAGTAATCAACACTACTAGCAACCCACATGTACAAATATGAGGTTTTGGGACAAAGATTGAATACAAGAGATGAACTAGGGTTTGAGAGGAGATGGTGCTGGTGAAGATTTTAATGAAGATTAACCCTCCCTCAATGAGAGGATCGTTGGTGATGACGATGGCTTAGATTTCCCCCTCCCAGAGCGAAGTTTCCCCGGTAGAATAGCTCCGCTGGAGCCCTAGATTGCTTCTGCCCAGGTTTTGCCTCGAGACGGTGGTGCTTCGTCCCGAAAGCTTCCTTCTTATTTTTTCTAGGTCAAAACCCTCCATATAGCGGAAGATGGGCACCGGACGATGGCCAGGGGGCCCACAAGCCTTGGGGGGTAGGGCGCACCCCCAGGCTTGTGGCCTCCTAGTGGGTCCCCTTCTATTGTTTCTTCGCCCAATATTTTTTATATCTTCCAAAACAATTCTTCGTAAAGTTTCAGGACATTTGGAGTTGTGCAGAATAGGTATCTCAGATTTGCTCATTTTCTGTCCAAAATTCCAGATGCCGACATTCTCCCTCTTCATGTAAATCTTATAAAATAAGAAAGAAAAGGCATAAGTATTGTACCATAATGTGAAATAACAGCCCATAATGCAATAAATATCAACATAAAAGCACGATGCAAAATGAACATATCATCAAGTTCTTCGCAAACTCACTTATGCCCTTTGGAGAAGTCACCAATCTAGTCGTGAATTGCTCTAAAAGTTTGGTCACTCCTATCCGTTGTGAGAACTTGGATCTAGATGATATTCTACATTCTTTTCTGGCCAACCGCTCCTCCTGCCCAATGAAATACCTTGGATCTGGATGATATTCTACAAGTTCGCCGCCCAGCTCACTCCTGATGACCCACAAGTATAGGGGATCTATCGTAGTCCTTTCAATAAGTAAGAGTGTCGAACTCGACGAGGAGCAGAAGGAAATGACAAGCGGTTTTTAGTAAGGTATTCTCTGCAAGCACTGAAATTGTAGGTAACAAATAGTTTTGTGATAAGATAAATTGTAACGGTTAACAAGCAATGAAAGTAAATAAAGTGCAGCAAGGTGGCCCAATCCTTTTTGTAGCAAAGTACAATACTGGACAATTTCTTATAATGAGAAAAGAGCTCCCGAGGACACATGGGAATTATCGTCAAGCTAGTTTTCATCACGCTCATATGAGTCGCGTTCGGTACTTTGATAATTTGATATGATTAACCCCTATTGCAAGCATCCGCAACTACAAAAGAAGTATTAAGGTAAACCTAACCACAACATTAGACATATGGATCCAAATTAGCCCCTTACGAAGCAACGCATAAACTAGGGTTTAAGCTTCTGTCACTCTAGCAACTCATCTACTTATTACTTCCCAATGCCTTCCTCTAGGCCCAAATAATGGTGAAGTGTCATGTAGTCGACGTTCACATAACACCACTAGAGGAGAGACAACATACATCTCATCAAAATATCGAACGAATACCAAATTCACATGACTACTAATAGCAAGACTTCACCCATGTCCTCAGGAACAAACGTAACTACTCACAAAGCATATTCATGTTCATGATTAGAGGAGTATTAATATGCATTAAGGATCTGAACATATGATCTTCCACCAAGTAAACCAATTAGCATCAACTACAAGGAGTAATCAACACTACTAGCAACCCACAGGTACCAATTTGTGGTTTTGATACAAGATTGGATACAAGAGATGAACTAGGGTTTTAAGAGGTGATGGTGCTGGTGAAGATGTTGATGGAGATTGACCCCCTCCCTATGAGAGGATCATTGGTGATGACGATGGTGATGATTTCCCCCTCCCAGAGGGAAGTTTCCCCGGCAGAACAGCTCCGCCGAAGCCCTAGATTAGTTCCGCCAAGGTTCCGCCTCGTGGCGGCGGAGTTTCGTCCCATAAGCTTGCTTATGATTTTTTCCAGGGTAAAAGCCTTTATATAGTAGAAGATGGGCACCGGAGGGCCACCAGGAGGCCCAGGAGACAGGGAGCGCGTCCAGTAGGGGTGGGCGCGCCCCCACCCTCCTGGTCAGGGTGTGGGCCCCCTTTGGTGTTTTCTTTGCTCAATAATTCTTATTAATTCCAAAAATGACTTCCGTGGAGTTTCAGAATTTTTGGAGCTGTGCAGAATAGGTCTCCAATATTTGCTCCTTTTCCAGCTAGAATTCCAGCTGCCGGCATTCCCCCTCTTCATGGTAAACCTTGTAAAATAAGAGAGAATAGCCATAAGTATTGAGACATAATGTGTAATAAAAGCCCATAATGCAATAAATAATGATATAAAAGCATGATGCAAAATGGACGTATCAACTCCCTAGATGGGAAAGCTTGTGGCATCTCCGGGCAGGGCAGTTTTAGTCAAGTCTCTCATCACAACCATTGTCATTTATTACATGACAACGCCAATCCTTCTGGCTGGGGTCATGAAAAATATTGACTCCCTACGATGTGCCTTCCTTTGGGTTGGTTGCAACAAGGTTACTAGTGGAAAGTACAGTTGGGAGCAGGTGTGTAAATCCAAAGTTCATGGTGGCCTTAGTATTTTAAATCTTGATAAATTTCTTGTAGCTCTTCGCATTCGTTGGCTTTGGGATGAGTGGTTGGAGCCGGTCAAGCCTTGGGGTCCGTTTGGGGAACTCTTGTGATGAGAACGATGAAGACATCTTTGCGACCGCCACCAAGGTATCAATCAGGGATGGCCTTTGTGCCACTTTCTGGGAATCTGCTTGGCTTGATGGGGTCCAGACAAAAGACATTGCCCCAAATATTTTGACCTATCCAAAAGGAGGAATTTCTTGGTCCAAAAGGCATTGGTGAATACTGGTGGGATCTCACTGTCAGCCATCTCACTAAGTTCTTCAACCAATGGGGAAGTTCTCGCATGTTCAGCTCAATCAGGAAGTGGTTGACTTTATCTCTTGGAAGCTTCCTAATGATGGCCTTTACCCGGCAGCGGCGGCCTATAGACCTCAGTTCCTTGGTTTGGTCGCACACTTCTGATAAGCGTTGGGATTCCCCGAAGAAGAAGGGTGAAGTAGGGTAGTAGCAAAAGATATTTCCCTCAGTTAAGAATCAAGGTTTATTGAACCAATAGGAGACACCACAAGGACAAGATAAACGGTACCTGCACACACACAAAGCAAATGCTGGCACCCAATGACAGCAAGGGGGTTGTCAATGCCCTCGTTCTCGCCAATTGTAAGGATTAAATATGATAGTGGTAGATAGATAAAATAAAAAGGAAAATAAAGTAAATAAGTTGCAACGAGTATTTTGTTTTAGTAAATATAAAGTGAATGGACCCGGGGGCCATAGGTTCACTAGAGGCATCTCTCTCATGAGCATAGTATGGTGGGTAGAAAAATTACTGTTGGGCAATTTACAGAATAGCGCAAAGTTATGATAATTCTTGATCGCATGATCAATATATAGGCATTACGTCCAAAAAAAGTAGACCAAAATCCATCTTCATCAACTACTATTACTCCACCCCTCGACCTCTATCCAGCACACATCTTAAGGTAATAAGTTCATGACAAACAGAGTAATGCTTGGAGCATGATGACATAATGTAGACAAAGTGAGACCAATTAATATGTTATAGCCCCGTCATTTTATCCTTAGTAGCAACAATACAACTACGTGCCTTGCAACCCCTCTTGTCACAGAGTAAGGACACCGCAAGATTGAACCTACTACCAAGCACATCTCCCACTGAAGATAAATCAATCTACTTGGCCAAAGAAGACGGATAGATCGGAGAGAAATACAAGGCTATGAAATCACATATATATAAATCTCAGAAAAGACTCAAATACTTTCAATGAGTAATCTAACTATAAACCCACAATTTATCGAATCCAACAAACACACCGCAAGAATTACATCAAGTAGATCTCCGAAGAGATTGTTGTATTGAAGATTAGAGAGAGAGAGAGAGAGAGAGAGAGAGAGAGATAGAGAGAGAGAGAGATAGAGAGAGAGAGGACATCTAGCTACTGATATGGACTTGTAGGTCCTATGGGAACTACTCACACTTCATGGAGGAGGCACCAAAGTCGACGAAAATTGCCTCCCTAATGGTTTCCCCCTCCAGCAGAGTACCGACGGTGGCCACCAGATGGGATCACGGAAGAATAGAGTCTTGCGGCGACGGAATAATTGTTTCGGGGTCTCGCTCTAGTTGTTTCTGGATTTTTGGGAATTTATAGCGCTAGAATTAGGTCAAATGGAGCCACGTAGGACCCACAAGCTCACAGGGCATGCCCCCTAGGGGGCGCCCCTGAGCTTGTGGCTCCCTTGTTCGTCGACTGGTGCATCCATGAAGCTTCTAGGGTCTCTTCTGTTCCACAAAAAATCATTGTAAAATTTTATCGCGTTTGTACTTCGTTAGGTATGGTTTTTCTGCGAAACAAAGAAATGAGCAAAAAAACAGAAACTGGCACTGAGCACTAAGTCAATAGGTTAGTCTAGAAAAATGATATAAAATGACATACAAAGCATACAAGATTGGTAATATAATAGCATGAAACAATAAAAAATATAAATAAATTAGATACATATCAATGGACATGCTCCAGATGGTGTGGAAGAATTGGGCTCCCCCCTAATGCAAATTCTTTGCATAGCTTGTTATCAACAATATGATCTGGATGGCCGATAGGCTTCAATGTCGGGGTTGGCCTAACTACAACCCTTGCCCCCTCTGCAAGCAAGCTCAAGAGTCGATCGGCGACACATCTTGTTTTGAAATGCCGCTACACCGTCAGAGTTTGGGGGATGATTAAATCCTGGCTTGTCCTGATTGATATACACCCTTCTAATTGGGTTGATCTGGATTCAGTGAAGAAGTGGTGGAACCTAAATGCATCCAGCATATCGCAGTCCCGACGGGTGCTGGTTTCTCTAATGAAGTTAGGGTGTGTTTGGTTTCTGCCCAAGGTTGCCCCCAAAATTTTGGTTGAGGTTTTGGTTGCCCATGATTTAGCCAACATTGGCAAGACAAATGAACTAGAGTTGGCTAGAGTTCATTGGCAATGCCAAAAAATTGGCAACCATCCAAACAAAAACCAATCTTTGGGTCATGACAAAAAATTTGGTAAGGTGCACTTTGGCCACAATCCAAACACAACACTAATCTCTTCGGAAGTTTGAAAAGAGAGAAATGCTCGTGTCTTCCGCAACACCGCGCTGTCAGTTGGGGTCATAGTTGCTAAGATCAAGGAGGAAACTATGCTGTGGTGCCTCCGGGGGCTAAGTATTTGTGTGATGTAATGCCACGAGAGTAATGGTTTGTAGTTAGGCTTATGGCCAAGACTTCTAATTAATCAATGAAAGTGGCACCTTACTTAAAAAACATTTCTGTACTAGGACCTTTTTTATTAATCTTCGATAAACAATTGACTATTGCACCCAGAAGTATTTGTGTACCGAACTCCTATCTAGTAGAATCTTATCCAAACAATTAGTGGTCAGCACATCGGAATTCGAAGTATGCAATCGTGCAAGATTTTCCCGTTCGCTGCAGGAGAATGATGGCGTGCTCCAGCTCCCTGTGACTGTGCAACTGTGTTGCGATGTTGGCAGTCGTTCTGATGAAGCACAGTGCTACAGGGCGGTATAGTAGGTTGGTGATTAATTACAGTGAACAGTCCAAGATTGAACTTCAAACAACACGTAGTACTACATTGCACTGGAGCCGTTGAAGAACCGACGCCAACTGTCAATGACACAGTTCTGTCCCGTGACTGTCAAGGATCCGGGGAGTAACCTTTGCGCCATCCTGCTAGTCGCAACCGGCTATTTTACCGGTCCCTTTTTTTACCTGAAACATGCAGAGGCTGCTGCCTCGGGTACTGCTACAGTTGATTCCGTAAAGCAGGACGAGCAGTCACGTTCAGGTTAGTTGACGCATTAAGATTCAACATATAATGCCGTGAACACAGTACTTATAAGTGGAGGTGGAGCCGTAAAACAATGGGAGTTATACTAATTTACTCCGGCGATCTTTCCTGTCCCGCGCATCAGGACGGTTTGACAGAGCGGTCAAACTGAGTGTCAGATCTCAACTTACCAGCGTTGGACTTTGAGGACGCGGGTGTGGAGGGTTCAGGTGTGACTGCGAGGCTGGAGAGCGTGGTCTCGCCTTCGTCGAGCTGTGGTGGCGTGGCTGAGGTGCAGGAGGGTGGTCTGCACCTATCTGAGGGCTCGGAGCTGGGGGTTTTGGCGACCCCATCTCCGACTCTTCCCGACGAGGCAGGTGGGCCGGGGCAGGTGGCCTCCGCACCTCCTACGCCGGTTGCTGGGGAGGCAGTGCAGGCGGCTGGTCCAGCCCCTCCGGAGGGTTTGAGGCGGGCGGCCTCAAGGCCCTCTTCGCCGTCGGGGCCCGACGGGGGCGCCCCGGTAGTGCCATCTTCGGGATCTCCGGACAGGCGGTCCGGAGCGACTGGGGGGCGGAGGCAGGTGGCCTTCGCCTCCCCAGTAGCTGACGCTGCGCTCTCACCTGGTCATGGAGACCGGGTGGCGGTTCGGGGAGTGACAGGCGGTTGCTCTCCGGATAAATTCTCGAGGGAGGAGGTCATTCAGTTTGGCGGGATCCCGGACCAGGCGTCTGAGGGCCGACGTATGAGTGGTCGGCTTCAGGGCTATTCGGAGGTTGATGACATGCAGCAGCGCTGTGCCGTGAGGGCGGCAAAGCTTCGTGACGTCCAGGTCACTACTGGTATGTCCGTCAACACTTCCAATACTATTTTGCATTTTTCGAATGATCAAATTGTGGATAAGGCAAACCAATTAGGAATTTCACTTGGTAGTAATGAGGGTGAAGTTACTAATTCGATTAATGATTTGCTTGATCTAGAAGCCGAGAGGGCTTTAGAAATGATTCGTAACTTAGCTGCTGTCAAACCGATGAACGACTCAGAGATTGATGCTTTGGGAGTTCGAGTTCCTGGTAAGTTCTGTGAGGACCTCGCACCGCCCCTCCAGGAGCCGGAGGAGGAGGACGAGGATGTCGGTCTGGAAGAGGTTAGACCGCAAGTTACGGGAATTTTGGACCGGGTAGGCCAGACCAGCCCTAAGCACAAGTGGAAGCGCAAAATATACCCGACGTCCGCGGTTCGTAGGAGCGCTAGGATCCGCACGGCTAAAAAATTTCATGATGAGATATGAGAGGAATTTTCTGGAATAGCAGAGGTCTTAAGGACTTGGCTAAAAGGAGGTTCCTGGCGGAGGCATCCATTGATCATTGATTGGACTTTATTGCCGTATCAGAAACGGGTAGAGCCAATTTCTCACCTCAATTTCTCAATACGCTGTCGGGGGGTATGGAGTTTGACTGGCATTGTCTTCCGCCGAGAGGAAGGTCGGGTGGAATCTTACTCGGTGTTAGATGTGACTCTCTCGAGGTCCGCAATGTGGTCATGGGGGATTTTGCTGTTAAGTTCAGGGTACAGTCAAAAGTTGATGGGTTTGACTGGGCTTTGATAGCGGTGTATGGGGCGGCGCAGGCAGAGCTCAAACCTGACTTTTTAGCTGATCTTGTCAGAATCTGCGGGTCTGAGCAACTCCCAATTCTGGTTGGGGGTGATTTTAATATCATTAGAAGACGTGATGAAAAGAATAATGACACTTTTGATGGAAGATGGTCATTTATGTTTAATACTATTATTGAAAGCTTAGATTTGAGAGAGACTGAGCTTTCAGGGAGAAAGTTTACCTGGGCTAATGCGCTGTCAAATCCGACGTTCGAGAAGTTGGATCGGGTTCTGGCTAGTGTTGCATGGGAACAGAAGTTTCCCTTCGTAACGGTGCAAGCTCTTTCCCGTGGTATTTCTGATCACACACCCCTGCTGCTTGACTCTGGTGGGGCTACCTATTCGGGTAACAAGAATATATTCTCCTTTGAGCTGGCGTGGTTTGAAAGAGAAGGATTCTTGGATCTTGTAGCCAGAGAATGGGCTAAAGATGCCGGAGGTAGGAATGCTCTTGAGCGTTGGCAGAACAAGATTAGGCACCTTCGGAGTTTTCTTCGGGGGTGGGCTAAGCATCTAGGTGGAATGTATAAGGTGGAGAAGGAACGACTCCTTTCCCTTATCCAAACCTTAGATATAAGGGTAGAAACTACGATTCTGTCAGCCCCCGAGCTTCATATCAAGCATGAGGCTGAGGTGAGGTTGAAAGAGCTTCTCCGTGAGGAAGAATTAAAGTGGGCGCTGCGGGCAAAGGTGACAAAAGTTGTCCAGGGGGATGCGAACACTCAGTTTTTCCACATGATAGCCAATGGTAAGCACCGGAAGAAGAGAATTTTTCAATTAGAACAAGATGAGGGCACGATAGTCGGTCAGGATAACCTGAAACTGTACATTACTGACTACTACAAGCGTCTGTTCGGACCACCAGAGGGGAACTGTGTGTCCCTGGATGAGTCTAGGGTTCACGATGTCCCTCAACTTACTTTTGTGGAGAACGAGCTCCTAACTGCCCCTTTCTCGGAAAAGGAGGTTTTTGAGGCTGTCTCCAAGATGAAATGTAACAAGGCACCGGGGCCGGATGGTTTCCCGGCTGAGTTCTATAAGAAGTGTTGGCATATTATCAAAGGGGACTTGATGCCGATGTTCCATGATTTGTTCTCGGGACATTTGCAGCTATTCCAACTTAATTTTGGAACGATAACCTTGTTGCCTAAGAAAACTGACGCCATGCGAATTGAGCAATTTCATCCCATTTGCCTTTTGAATGTCAGCTTTAAGATCTTTACCAAGGTGGGAACGATCAGGCTCACGCAGATTGCGCACACAGTTGTGCAACCTTCTCAAACGGCGTTCATGCCGGATAGGAACATCCTAGAAGGGGTTGTGGTCCTACATGAAACGCTTCATGAAATTCATACGAAAAAACTAGATGGTGTTATTTTCAAAGTGGATTTCGAGAAGGCTTATGATAAAGTCAAATGGCCGTTCCTCCAACAGGCTTTGCGGATGAAGGGTTTTGATGAGCTCTGGAGACATCAGGTGGAAACATTCACACAAAAAGGTAGTGTGGGCATTAAAGTTAATGATGACATAGGTCATTACTTCCAAACGCACAAGGGGTTGAGACAGGGTGACCCTATGTCGCCTATTCTGTTCAATATTGTGGTTGATATGTTAGCGATCCTGATTGGGAGGGCCAAGGAGGCCGGTCAGGTGGAGGGATTGGTGCCTCATCTGGTAGATGGTGGCCTGTCCATCCTGCAATACGCTGATGATACAATCATTTTCATGGAACACGATTTGGCAAAAGCGAGGAACATGAAGTTAGTGTTATGCCTCTTTGAACAATTGTCGGGGCTGAAGATAAACTTCCATAAAAGCGAGTTGTTCTGCTTTGGTAGAGCCAAAGATGATCAGGACGCCTATACACAATTGTTCGGTTGCGAAGTTGGGGCTTTACCTTTCACTTATCTGGGTATTCCAATACACCATCGTAAGCTAACAAATCGTGAGTGGAAGTGTATCGATGATCGGTTTGAGAAGAAACTTAGTTGTTGGAAAGGAAAACTCATGTCTTATGGAGGCCGGTTAATTCTAATTAACTCGGTGCTCACGAGTTTACCTATGTTTCTCTTATCGTTCTTCGAGGTCCCAGTGGGGGTTAGGAAGAGGCTAGACTTCTATCGTTCCCGTTTCTTTTGGCAGAGTGATGAGTCCAAGAGGAAATACAGATTGGCCAAATGGGATATTATCTGTCGACCAAAGGACCAAGGGGGACTTGGGGTTGAAAATCTTGAAATCAAGAACAAGTGCTTGCTTAGTAAGTGGTTGTTTAAGTTGTCTTCTAAGACAGATGCAACATGGGCGCAGATCCTACGTAGTAAATATCTGCACTCAAAGACGTTATCCCAGGTTACTCTGCGACCTACAGATTCACCGTTCTGGAAAGGGCTTATGAGGGTTAAAGCCGCTTTCTTTAACAGAACAAAATGTATTGTGGGTAATGGCGAGAATACGCGTTTCTGGGAGGATACGTGGCTTGGTGACGCGCCATTGGCTACACAATATCCGACACTATATCGTATTGTTCGGCGTAGGGATACTCTCGTTGCCACGGTGATGCAGTCTATACCTCTAAACATCCAGTTTATGAGGGTGCTTGTCGGGCCTCGATGGGAGGCATGGCTTCACCTGGTCCGTAGGCTGATGGAAGTTCAGCTAACTCCTCAGCACGATCAGTTGTTTTGGAAGCTAACTAGAACTGGGGTATTCACAGTCAAATCGATGTA
Organism: Triticum timopheevii; assembly: GCA_963921465.1. NCBI lineage: Eukaryota > Viridiplantae > Streptophyta > Magnoliopsida > Poales > Poaceae > Triticum > Triticum timopheevii. The sequence goes on from OY997268.1 coordinate 476,819,564, forward strand.
TGTTGATATCATTAATTCTGCTGTGATACCCACTTCCAAGGAGGTCTGGAAAGTTAAGGTTCCTTTGAAGATTAAAGTGTTTATGTGGTTTGTGCATAAGCAAGCTATTCTTACTAAGGACAATCTAGTTAAGCGCAACTGGACAGGTTCTACTAGGTGTAGTTTCTGTGATACGGATGAGACCATCAAGCACTTATTTTTTGACTGTCCGTTGGCACGCGGGTTGTGGCGCTCCGTGCAAATTGCCTTTAATATTACTCCGCCCACATCGGTAAACACGTTATTTGGGGCGTGGCTTGTTGGGATTCAGTCCGAAACAGCCAGACATATTCGTGTAGGAGTATGTGCGTTATGATGGGCAATTTGGAATTGCAGAAATGATTTGGTTTTTAACAGAACAACAAATACTCATTTTTTGCAGGTGTTATTCCGAGTTACAGCACTGATCCGTATGTGGTTACTCACTCCGACGGAGGCCAGGGAGCGTTTGGTTACTGGATCTGTCCGGTGGGAGACGGTAGCGCGTGATATCTTCAACCGGTTTGGATGGCGATCATGTAATAGGATAGGCATTTAGTTTTACCTATCTGTTTTCATGCCAGCCGGTTGTGGCTGTTCTCGTTGGTGCTTTGCAGTTGACACTCTATGTGAGCTAGTCCCTGCTTTTGTTACATTGCTTTGAGACCTTGTTGAGACTTGCTTTATTTTTAATAATAGAGGCCATATGCATCGTTCTGATGCAGAGGCCGGGGAATCCCCCTTTTCGAAAAAAAAACGCAGAGTTTGTTCTTGCTCTGTCACTCTGGCTGTCTGGCAGCACACAAGAACAAGATGCATGTCTTTCGGAAGGGGGTTGCCATTGCTGGCTTGTTTCTGCCACCGGATCGATCTCTGACTCCTGTGCGCGCACGAAGATGCACGTACGTCTTTGCCGAAGACTCGAAGCAGCACCATACGTGCATTAAAAGCGTCACGCGAGACTCGCATCGAGTGCACATGCATGGCATATCAGCCATGGCGGATGGCGCCGTCTCAGCTGTTTACATGAGGATGGGGCGCGGCCTACTGCTGTATCAATTATCTGTCGCCCGTTCGCGTACGCACTCACTGTTCACATTGTCATCACCTTAAGCTTTAGAGTGCTCGGAATGATACGTACTCCCTCCGTTCCTAAATATAAATCTTTCTACATATTTTAATATAAACTACATACGGATGTATATAGACGTAGTTTAAAGTGCAGATTCACTCGTTTTGCTCCGCATGTAGTTCAATTGAAATATCTAAAAAAACTTGTATTTAAGAACGGAGAGAGTAGATGAGTAGTAGCCTCAAGTTCAATGCGAGCAGAGAGATTCAAGTCCATCTTTTGGAGACATGCGACTCCCGGTTCTTGTTTTGTGATCAGAATTCGGAGACCAATAAAGCCGCTTGTCCGGTCCAAGAAAAGCATTTGTAGAAGCCGTACTGGCCATGATCAATTGATGAACTACATCCGCCATGATCATTCGGTTGTTGTTGTTGTTTGCCTGCCCAACTAGCAAATAAATAGTGCTCAATCTGAGGTGTACAAGATACAACGTACAGCACGCAGGACTAGGATCGTATCAATGGAGCTGTCGTTTCTCCTGGTCCATTAGATTAGATATATGGTACTATGTCCGTAGATGTATAATCATGTTCCTCAACCTCAAATAAGCAGAAGGACATCAACAGCTGTGTGTTAATTAAACCCTCATCTACCGTCCGAAAATGAAGTAACCACGAGTCTAATCATGTGTCCTTTTTTCCGTTCAAATAGACCCATGTAGTTAAATGCGCCGTTAGATCTCGTGCTCCTAGCTTTGTCTACTTAATTAGCTGTAGCTAGCACTGCATATGTACGCTTGCCCGTGATTGGATCCTTCTTTGCCCTAGCTTGGGATCCATGGCAAGCTATGCTGTTGAGATGTCGGTTTCAGATGCGCCTTTGCCTGGCTTGTCCAGATTGAGAATGGAGACATTCCCTGATGCGCACCACGTACTAGGCGGCTTAATCTCCATCATTAATCAATTACAACGATTTATTTGGTGGCTGGGTAGTCATGATTGCTACTAGTTGTTTCTTAATTTTTTTTTCTCCTGATGTTTCTTTAGTATACCTGGTTTCCCTGGGAATGTCGCTGAGAGTGCAGTAGTGGCAGCCCTTCTAATTATAGTATTGGAATGTTTGTAGTAGGTATGAATGAAACATTCTTATCTCACACGACTGATATTGGCCCGGTTATGTTTTTATCTCATGCGACTGATATTGGCCTAGTTATGTTTTTTTATCTCATGCGAATTGGCCTGCAGGTTATGTATATCCTACCGGAGGGAGTGCATAGTTCGTTTGATAAGGACCTCTTCCGTTTCTTCTCGCAAGCGATGACGGCCAATAGAAATACCACATGGTGAAGTGAGTTGGGTATTTTGGCCTCCAGTCGGATGATTATGGCTGCAACTTCTTCAGGCAAAGTACCTTTGGGGAGTGCCGCTTCTAGCTTGCAACCGCATGGAGAGCTCCCAGGTTTGGCGGTCGATCCAGAAGATCAAGCATGAGATTCGCGTGGGGTTGTCCTTCTCGATTGGTAATGGCGGAGGGGCCATGTTTTGGTTAGATCATTGGGTGGACGGAACTCCTTTTTGCACGGGGTTCCCAGTCTTGTTTGCCATTTGCGTGAATCCGTCGATATTGGTCTCTGAGGCGGTTCAATTTGGTTAATGGAACATCTTGTTCCGTCGCTCATTTGGCCCAGCGGGAGTGTTGGAGTGGTCCAATTTACAGGGAACCCTACCTCCCGTGCTGGCGCATGACCCGGATTCCGCGCAATGGCTCCTTTCTCCCTCGGGAGAATTTTCTGTGGCTTCGGCATACCATGCGTTGTGTCGTAGGACGACGATTGAGTGGGTTATGCCTCTTTGGAAGGCGCCTCTCCCCTTTAAGATTAAAAATTTGTTTGAAAACTGCTGAGGGATCGCCTTCTTTGGAGGATGGAGTTGCTCAAGAGGCATGGCCCGGGTAATAGGTTGTATGCCCACTATGTGGTATTCTAGGGACTGGGACCCACATCCTCTTCTCATGTACGGCGGCTAGGTCGCTTTGGAGCTTTCTCTGGGAGGCCCTCGGGCATGAGTGGGGGGCTGCGGATCTTGCCAGCTTCCTCCAGGGCAGAGCGGTGCGGACCAGAAGGCAAAGACGCCTCTTCTGGCTGATCTTTGTTGCACTTACTTGGACGCTATGGACGACGTGTAATAAGATGGGGATCAAGAGGATCTTTCTGCGACGAGCCTATGACTCTTTCTTCAAATTTATTGTGCTCTTGCAGCACTAGCACCCGCTGGCTAGGCAACGGGACTGGATGCTCTTGGGTTGTTTGTTGGACGCACTACATGCCTCGGCACGTTGACTAGCTTCTCCGGAAACCCCTTGATGTGATGCCACTTGGTGTCCTTTTTTCTTGCTGGTCTCTTATGGTTTTTTGGGCTTGCTTGTATTGTGGCCCCAACAGACTCTTTATGTCAGTATGTTGCTACTCGGTTTGTGGACGGGGTTGTTGCTTTATTTATAAAGCGGGACGAAAATCTGTTTCGAGATATTGGCCTAGTTCAAAGGATAACGGTACATGAATGATCTAGTCCAAAACATAAAGCTGGACCTCTTACTATGTCACGTAATACTAACACTGCCTGGGATACAAAAGACGTTTCTAAACAACAAGTAACAAAAGACGGTTACTATTAGAGCATATCCAACATTTCTCGAAAAATCTTTCTCAATAAGATGTTATTAGATGGGTCCCACTTGTCAATTAGACCTTTATCTCTCTCTCTTAAGACCATGATGGAAAACAACAATGTGAGTGGTGGGTGGTGGTGGCGTGATGGTCTGACAGGCGGCTACGACGATGGCATGTGGTCGTCAGTTGAGGTACTCAGGCGGCAACGATAGCATGCTGGGCATTGGCAACACCGCAATGACATGACATGTATTGGAGGTAGTAGGATAAGGCCAAATCTTCCTAGATATTGGGAAGACGAGGTGTTTAATTGGGATGTCCCAATGATTTATTGGAAATTGTGGAACTGTTGGAGCACGTGTTTTGGCCCAACTCCCCTAATACATGAATTTTATTGGAGATTGGGAATGTCAAGATGCTCTTAGAATTATCCCCATTTGGCAATCCATATGTTATTTGGGGCGTGCCATATGTGATTTTGGCCCATTCTATATTCGTGCCCCCTGTTTTGTTTTCTAAGTTTTTGAGGGACAGGAATGAGTAGTTTTCTATTCCTCATGTAATGGCTACAATCAAATAAACCATTTCCGTTTCAAAAGCTCCAAAAATCCCAAAGAAAAAGGGGATCGAATAAATAAATTTCAAGGTGCAATATCCCAAAAAGTAGCCATTAGAAGAAGAATGGGGATAAACATGTCTTCCTGTTCTTCAAATTCGGAAAACAACCTTCCAGAATACGACATCACAAGTTTTTGCCTGTTATCTAAAGTTAAACGCATGACAAGCCATGCTTTCCTCTGTGAAGGGCCTTTCTATTTACTTTTATTTTGTGTCGTCACCTTCCTAGAGCAAGTTTAACATGTATCATGTCTAACATTATGTGATGCATGAATAATGTGATGCCTTATACTAAATCGTAATAGCTAGTCACTGCTTCAACTTCTTTGATGTCTTGCATTTATGCTTTTCTTCACAAAAAGACTAGCGGGATACGATGTTGTCATATTTGCATCATGTCCATTTTGATCATGTTCATATTTGAGATGATTTATTATAACTTACTAGTTGGTTGGAATCATACCATGGGAGAGCATAGTAACTAAGTTTTCGTTATCTTGCGGTTATTTTTATCAAACATTTGAAAAGTGATCACAAACTAAATTTTTGTGCATACACATAACAAAAGAGGTAATCATAAAAGTTTTATTTTTTACATTAGTTTGTCAACTGAAATGCTTGAGGGCAAGCAATAAGCTAAGCTCAAGGAGCTAATACGTCTCAAACGTATCTACTTTTGCTCTGTTTTTGGCCTCCAATTTGCATAATCTTGAGAAAAAAACTAATCTAGACTGACTTTGTTTTGAACAAAATTTCACCATGGTATTTCTTTGCGTAGAATTAAAGTTGTACGAAAGCTCCCCAAAATTTATTGAATTGTTTCCCGGAAGAAAGAGCCACGGAGCTAGGAGGGGGGCCACCAGGTGGCCACGTGGCCTAGGGGACATTGGGCCCCTGGTTACCACCTTACGCCCTTCTTTAGATGATAAATGTCTTTCTCCCCAAAACCCTCATGGAATTAATCTCAGAATTATTCGCAAGACGGAGCTGCCGGCACCTCTATTCTTATTTTGGAGGGCTAATCTGGAGGTTGATCTTGGCCTCCGGGGAGGAAATTGAGCGCCATTATCATCATCACCACCATGATTTCTTAATTCATGTGTGAGTATTATCCCATTCTCCCTGTAGGTACATGGGTGGATGGGAATTGGATGATATATATTGTGCAATAGATGCCAGATTTGTTAGGGTTTGATGCTAGTACCATGTATGTTCTGAGATTGATGTTGTTATGTCTTTGCTATTCTTAATGATTAACACTAGGGCCCAAGTGTCATGATTTTCGATCAGAACTCTTTATGTTTCCATGAATAAATACATACGTGTTTTGACATTTGAATCTTATCTGCAAGTTATATGCACCTATTATGGTTCTGAACCGTAGATCTTGAAGTGACAATAATTAGGGTATCGAAGGGGATGGCTATGATTTGAGAATTACATGTCTTCAAAGATTGTTAATGTTTGGCTCCAGTGCTTTGTAAAAGTAGTTGAAAGGATCGATATGGTTGACTAGAGGGGGGGTGAATAGGCAACTAACAATTTTTAAGCTTTTCTTTACCAATTTAAACTTTGCAACAAAATAGGTTGTCTAGATATGCAACTAGGTGAGCAACCTATATGATGCAAATACAACTAGCACATAAGCAAGCAAAGGAAACAACACAAGTAGGCTTGCAAGAGTAAAGGCACGAAGTAACCAAGAGTGGAGCCGATGGAGACGAGGATGTGTTACAGAAGTTCCTTCCTTTTAAGGGGAAGTACGTCTCTGTTAGAGCGGTGTGGAGGCACAATGCTCCCCAAGAAGCCACTAGGGCCACCGTATTCTCCTCACGCCCTCACACAATGCGAGATGCCGTGATTCCACTATTGGTGCCCTTGAAGGCGGCGACCGAACCTTTACAAACAAGGTTGGGGCTATCTCCACAACTATTGGAGGCTCCCAACAACACCACGAAGCTTCACCACAATGGAGTATGGCTTCGAGGTGACCTCAACCGTCTAGGGTGTTCAAACACCCAAGAGTAACAAGATCCGCTAGGGATAAGAGAGGGAATCAAATTTCTCTTGGTGGAAGTGTAGATCGGGGCCTTCTCAACCAATCCCGAGCAAATCAACAAGTTTGATTGGCTAGGGAGAGAGATCGGGCGAAAATGGAGCTTGGAGTAATAATGGAGCTTTGGGGGAAAGAGGTAAGTCAACTTTGGGGAAGAAGACCCCTTTATATAGTGGGGGAATCAATCCAACCATTACCCCACTGTACATCCCTGCACAGAGCAGTACTACCGCTAGGGCAGGGCGGTACTACCGCTGAGAGCGGTACTACCGCTCCCTACCCAGCGGTACTACCGCGCTGACGAGGAAGACAGGGCCCTGGCCCCAGAGCAGTACTACCGCGGGAGTAAGAGCGGTACTACCGCTTGGAGCGGTACTACCGCCACTACTACCGCTCCTAGTACCGCAAAACCCGACACAAAAAACACCGGTCTCGAATCGAGGCGGTAGTAGCACGGAACAACTGCGGTACTACGACCAAAGCCCACAAGCGGTACTACCGCTCTGCGGAGCGGTACTACCGCTGAGAGCGGTACTACCGCTTCGTGGAGTGGTACTACCGCTGGAGAGCTTCGGTGGTACTACCGCTGTTGACCGCGGTACTACCGCTGGGACAGAACGGAGCAGGTACGGAAGAAAAGGGCAGCTCCAAGGATGCGGAAGGAAGACGACGGGTGTGATAAGGATGTGTACGTGTTGATTCCACCCAAGTCTTACCAAAGCGGATCCCCTCTTGATAGTACGGTGACTCATACGAAACTAGTCCACCAACAACGAAGCGAAGGAGCTACACCGTCTTGAATAAAACACCGAGGGGAGGTAATCATCTCGTGCCAATGGATGAATCTCTGAAAGAACTTAACGCACACGATTAGTCCACAAAAGCATTGTCATCAATCACCAAAACAACTTGGGGATAAATATGCCCTTACAATCTCCCCCTTTTTGGTGGATTGATGACAATACGGGATTTGCACAAACAAGAGAGATAAAAGACAAGCACAAAAACCCACGTCCTAAAATGTAGAAGGGCTCCCCCTAGATGTGTGCTATCTCGATAAGTGCTTTGGACTGCACGGCACACTTACTAGGATCAACGCTCCCACTACATTTTAGAGACTGACCAAACACCTAAGCATGATATATGAGAGGAGCATAGATAAACTTAACAAGATAAGCATGCAACTCATAAGATATGGTGACATAGATAATGATACTGGAAATATAAGGTAGCATATGTCTCACACCATATGACGGGAACTTAGGTCTCACTGACACAAACCAACACAGGTCTCACTGACACAAACCAACCAAAGCAAATAGCGAGGAAAACACAAACACAGAAGATGGAAGACATAAAGCACAAATCCCTAAACTCTCTCCCCCTTTGGCATCGAGACACCAAAAAGGAGAGGGAGTGTTGCTACGGCTCCACGTGATAGCAGTAGACGGACACACACATCAGATGTCAGCGGGATCATCTGCGCCACCGTCGTCGGTCGGGAAGTGCTCGGCATCAGAATCGGTCCACGGGCAGTGCTGCTGAATCCACTCCTCCTCCTCAGTAAGCTGGTCCTCAGATCCACTGTTAACTGTAGCACCCAACTGACGCATGAGCTCCTTGTGGCGACCTCGAGCCTTCTTCTCAGCCACATGAGTCATGTACTGACCGTGAGCCTCCATGCAGAACAGCTTCTTCATCTTAGACTTGAGCTTCTTGGCCCAAGAGGGCTCTGCCTCAGAAGGCATGTAGTCATCATCATCATCCTCAGTCCTAGACTCCTCCTCGGTCTCCATGGCAGTAGCAGACGAAGGAACTCCAGTCTTAGGGGCCTGAGTGCCCCAGTTATCCTTCTTCCTTAGACGCTTGATGTCGTGAGAAACCAACTCTCCAGTCTCCAGCATCACCTTGCGATAGACACGAGCCCAGGCCTTCTCAATAAGCAGCATGATGAACGGACCGTAAATCGGGCACTTGCGCTCGGAGATAGCAGACAACAGCTCAGACCACATAACATGAGAGATATCCAGGGACTCTCCGGTGTTCTGTTCCTTCTGATGCTAGCAGAAGAGAAGCATGTCCATGAGATAGGAGTGAACCTGACCAGATTCCCGATACGAGGGAAAAGAGTCTCTCTGAAGACATGGTGAAGGATATCCAGATAGGCAGGCAGCTCATAAGTTTCCTTCTTCGTCTCAGGGTTGATCCTCAAAGTGCAGTAGGGCCATAGTGCTTGCTTGTGAGTGGCGTTGGTGTTGCGGTGTGGGCGAAAGCCAATAAGAGACTCAAGTCCTAGATCTTGTACCCCAATCAACTCCATGAAAGCTTTCCACTTGACAGAAAGCAGCTTGCCATTGGTCATCCAAGTCAGTGTCCTGTCCTCATCAGTCCCGAGATGAACCGTGGCATAGAACTGAGCCACAATATCAGCATCATAATCTTTGTTGAATAGCATGACCCCAAGAATGTTCAGTTGAGTGCACATCTCAAGAGCTTCACCAAAGTATTCAGGGTCCTTCTCCATATGGTCGGTGTCGATGGAGTGCACGTTAACAAAGAGATTCTTCTTGGCTTTGAGAACATCAAAGAATATGGCAAACTAGAACCTGTTCCAAAACGGACGGTTGACCAAAGTGGGATCTTGGTCAGCCTCATAGGGGTTGCGGCGACGCCTTGCCCAGAACTCCTTGGGTTGCATTTCAGTCACGGTTTTGCCAGAGTGCTTCGGCTTGACACCAGTCTTCTTTTGGAGTTGAGGTGGAGGTGGAACACTTGAGGAACCTCCGGCAGACTTAGTGGTGCGATAACGCTTGGACGTGGCACGACCGGGGTTGACATGACGAGCCGGATGCTCAGGAAGCTCATCACCTGGAACCACACACAAGAACACACAAACAACCATAAAGAATGAGCATAAGCCACAAAACACGAGCAAAAAGGATCACTGAAAGGTAAGAGCATGATGGAAACTGGTAGGGGGCGGTAGTACTGCGACCTGCTAGCGGTAGTACCGCTCCATAGAGAGTGGTAGTACCTCTCCAAGTGGTAGTACCACTCTGGAGAGGGCGGTAGTACCGCTCGAGACGGGGAAACAACAGTTTCCTACTACCGTGGTCAGATCCGGCACTACCGTCCTACCGAATTCAAAAATACTCCAACCAAACATCAATCCAAACTGTCTAGAAGCATTCTCCATCCTACTCAAGCCTAGATTTGGCCAAAAATCTAGAGATGCAACTGCTACTGCCCCTAAGATGCTGGATTGGAAATCTAGACAAGAAGAACGAGGGAACGGGGGCAATACCGGCATCCATGGCAAGAGGACAAGGTGGAGATCGTCTCCACCGAAGGAAATGGAGAGGGACGCCCCGGAGAGGGAGATCCACCGGAGCCCTCCCGCGGCGCCGATTGCTGGAGAGAGAGGAACAGAGCGATAGGGCGTGCGAGTGGGTATGGGGGAGAAGAAAACTCCCCCTGCCCCGATATAACCCCCTGCCTGCGCCTCACAGCGGTAGTACCGTGCTGGAGGGCGGTAGTACCGCTCGCCAGCAGCGGTAGTACCGCCAACAACCAAAAAAATGCCTCTAGACAAAAACTCAAGCACAACAAGAAGAACGGGAAAGCAAGGCCAAGAAAATAAGCAGCACACACACTAACAAAGGTCCAGAACCCACTCCTTCAAGACAACCACATGAAAGAAGAGCAAGCTCTGGCCTCTTTCAAGAGAGGGCGGTGGCCGGAGCCACCTATGTTTGAGTCAATTGGTATGGCACCGCGAAGAATTATCCTTGGGCCCATGACCAAAACTCATCTTTGAAGCACAAGTACCATCAAAAATGGCTAATGTGAAAGAGTTGATCGTTTTATGCATAATGGGGGGGAGGGAGAGTTCATTGAGAGAACAACACTCCCCCTATGTCCATGCCTACACCTAAACTAGACAACAAGATGAGTGTGGTGGGAGGTGCAAGGGTTCAAGTCACATTGCTCGAATCAATGATATTTAGCTCATGCCTTAACTCGTGAAATCTTGCTTCATCCAAGGGCTTCATGAAAATATCTGCAAGGTTATCATGAGTGTTGACATACTTGAGCTCGATCTCCCCTCGCCTAATGTGATCCCGGATGAAATGATACCGAATCTCAATATGCTTCGTCTTGAAGTGTTGCACCGGGTTGAGAGAAATCTTGATGGCACTTTTGTTGTCACACCAAAGAGGCACTTTGTAGTCACAAATGACACCGTATTCCTTTAAAGTTTGCCTCATCCATAAGAGTTGTGCACAACAACTACCGGCCGCCACATACTCCGCTTCGGTGGACGAGAGAGACACACAACTTTGCTTCTTGGAAGACCAACTCGCCAAAGAGCACCCAAGAAACTGGCACCCTCCGGAAGTGGACTTCCTATCCACTTTGTCTCCCGCCCAATCAGAATCCGTAAATCCTTCAAGCTTGAAGTTTGCCCCTCTTGGGTACCATAAGCCAAAGTTTGGGGTATGACCCAAATATCAAAAGATTCGCTTGACCGCCACATAGTGACTTTCCTTCGGTGCGGCTTGAAACCATGCACACATCCCCACACTCAACATGATATCCGGTCTAGATGCACAAAGGTAAAGCAAGGAGCCAATCATGGAGCGATATACCTTTTGATCCACTGCTTTACCATTGGGATCAATGTCAAGTTGGCACTTGGTGGGCATTGGAGTAGTAGCCGGCTTGACATCACTTAGCTTGAATCTTTTTAGCATGTCTTGAGTGTATTTGGCTTGGTTGATGAAGGTTCCTTCTCTTCTTTGTTTGATGTCAAAACCAAGGAAGAACTTCAACTCTCCCATCGAAGACATCTTGAACTTGGAGGTCATGAGAGCGGCAAATTCCTCATTGAAAGCTTTGTTAGGAGAACCAAAGATAATATCATCAACATATAGTTGGCATACAAACAACTCCCCTTTGACCTTCTTAGTAAAAAGAGTGGGGTCGATTAGCCCCACCTCAAATCCACGATCTTGTAACAACTCGGTAAGGTGGTCATACCACGCACGTGGGGCTTGTTTAAGGCCATAGAGTGCCTTATCGAGTTGATACACATGATCCGGAAAGTAGGGATCCTCGAACCCGGGGGGTTGCTTGACATAGACCAACTCATTAATAGGACCATTAAGAAAAGCACTTTTCACATCCATTTGTTGCAACTTAAAGTTGTGATGGGAAGCATAGGCAATCAACAAACATATGGATTGAAGACGAGCAATGGGAGCAAAGGTTTCACCATAGTCGATACCCTCAACTTGGGAGTAGCCTTGTGCTACCAATCTTGCCTTGTTGCGAACGATGTTCCCATGAGCATCTTGCTTGTTCTTGAAGATCCACTTGGTTCCAATGACGTTGTGGTCCCCCGATGGCCTTGGCACCAATCTCCATACTTTGTTGTACTCGAAGTTGTTGAGTTCTTCATGCATGGCATTGAGCCAATCTGAGTCTTCGAGCGCCTCATAGACCTTTTGGGGTTCAGCACAAGATATAAACGCGTGATGTTCACAATAGTTTGCTAATTGTCTACGAGTGCTTACCCCCTTGCTTAGGCTTCCAACCACATTTTCCATGAGATGGCCTTGGGTGGTGAGCATGGAAGCAATCTTCGCGGCATGACGCTCTAATTCCTCCTCGGGTGTGGAAGGAGGAGGGTTGACTTGATCATCTTGAGCGCCGTCTTGAGCTTGTTCTTGATCTTGAGCTTGCTCTTGATCTTGAACTTGCTCGAGGGGGAGAACTTGACCTTGGGCAACATTTAGAGGTTCACCACCATCTTGAGGTTGATCTTGCCCTTGGTCTTGTTCACGAGGTTGAGGGCCTTCACTTTGTTCTTCGGAAGCGTGTGGGTCTTGGTGAGGTGATGGCTCCACTTGAGTAGAGCATTGTCCTTCTCCTTCGGCCACAAGGGGTTCCTCAATGGGTAGAATTTGACCAATACCCATTCTTCTTATGGCTTGGGGAGGAATTTCATCACCTACATCACAAGTACCACTTTGCTCCACTTGGGAGCCGTTATTTTCATCAAACTCCACATTACACGTCTCCTCAATGAGTCCGGTGGACTTGTTGAGAACACAGGTAAGCATGAGAGTTTGTAGCATAACCAACAAATATGCCCTCATGAGCTCTAGCCTCAAATTTAGACAAACGAACACCTTTCTTGAGAATGAAACACTTACAACCGAACACCCGGAAGTACTTGAGGTTGGGCTTGTTGCCGGTGAGTATCTCATAAGGGGTCTTGTTCAAGCCTTTGCAGAGATAGAGCCGATTGGATGCATGACATGCGGTGTTGATGGCTTCGGCCCAAAAGTTGTATGGAGACTTGAACTCCGCCATCATGGTCCTTGCCGCATCCATCAACGTCCGGTTCTTCCTCTCCGCTACACCATTTTGTTGAGGGGTATAGGGTGCAGCATATTGATGCTTGATCCCCTCATCACTGAGAAACTCATCCAAGGTGTAGTTCTTGAACTCGGTGCTGTTGTCACTTCTTATTGTCAAGATCTTTGCATTATGTTGACGTTGAGCTTCATTTGCAAAGTCGATGACGGTTTGTTGAGTCTCACTCTTCCTCTTGAAGAAGTATAACCAAGTGTATCTTGAATAGTCATCCACAATCACCAAGCAATACTTTCTACCTCCAAGACTATCAAAAGATGGAGGCCCAAAGACATCCATGTGAAGGAGCTCCAAGGGTCTCTTCGAGTAGATGATGGTTGATGGAGGGTGAGCCTTTTCATGAAGCTTTCCTTCGATACAAGCACTGCAAGCACGATATTTGGCAAAACTAACATTTGTTAGTCCACGAACATGGTCCCCCTTGAGAAGACTTTGCAAAGATCTCATATTGACGTGGGCCAAACGGCGATGCCAAAGCCATCCCACGTCAACTTTAGCCATTAGGCAAGTCGCGGTCTTAGTGGGTCGCTCCGAAAAGTTAATCACATAGAGACCGTTCTCGACATGCCCAACAAAGGCTACTTTAAGAGTCTTGCTCCACAAGAGGGCCACGGTATCAATGTCAAAGGACGTATCAAAACCCATGAGTGCAAGTTGACGAACGGAAAGCAAATTATATGCAAGGGACTCAACAAGCATGACTTTATCGATCGTTAGATCATGAGAAATGACAACCTTGCCGAGACCCAATACCTTAGAATGTGATGCATCACCCCACTCGACATTGGTGGGCATAGATGGAATATTTTGCACGTCCACCACCAAGTCCTTGCTCCCGGTCATATGATTTGTTGCTCCACTATCGAGCAACCATGATCCCCCACCGGAAGCAAACACCTACAAGAGATCAATGCTTGGTTTTAGGTACCCATTTAGTAATGGGTCCTTTGATGTTAGTAACAAGGGTCTTGGGAACCCAAATAGACCACTCAATGTACTCATAACGAGAACCAACAAATTTAGCATAAACATGTCCATCACTAGCACGACACAACACATATGACGGGTTAAAGTCGCCGGCTTTGTTTGAGGAAACGCTCTTGCCCTTTTGGACATCAACTCCCTTAACTTTTTCCTTCTTCCCCTTAGGAGCACCCTCTCCCTCTTTCACAAACGTTTTCTTGAGAGGAGGAGGACGTTTGGTCTTGTTGTTCTTCTTCTTCTTGCTCTTGGACATGGGTGCAAACCCAATTCCTTTCTTGGCCACAACTTCCTTTTGATTGCTCAAAAGGTCGTTGAGGTTCTTCTCACCTTGAATGCATGTCACAAGGCCTTTCTCAAGTTGATCCTTCAACTTGGCATTCTCCTCCACAAGATGCACATGCTCACAACACGGGTTAGTAGCACATGCATTATCAATTAATACCATATGAGGAAAGGTGGCCTTTTCCTTGATTAGCTTAACTTGGAGTTGAGCATGAGACTCCTTGAGGTTAGTGTGAGCACCCTTCAAGACCTTGTGGGCCTTGTCAAGTATCTCAAACTCCTCTTTGAGTCTAGCATGATCAACCCCAAGTTTAGCCTTCTCGGAAGTTAGCACACGAGACACGACAAGAGCATGATCAAGATCTTTCTTTAACTTAGCATGGTCATCATTGTGTGACTCCTCAAAAGTCAAACGATGCACATGCTCTTCCTCAAGAGCATTAGAGAGATCCGATATCTCATCGGCATAGTCACGACTATGACCTTCCATCTTAGAGATGGTTTCTTCGTGAGCCTCGATCATGTCATTGGCCTCACCAAGTTGTTCCAAGAGAGCAACAAAGTGCTTCTTGGACTTACCCTTGAGCTTACTCATAAAAGACTCAAATTCATTCACTTTCTCATTAGACTCAACATGTTCATCAATGCAATCCTCCAAGGAGGGATTAGTAATGATGGTGGTTGTGATGTTGGGGGTTACCTTGTTTGAAGCTTTAGCCATGAGGCACTTGGCGGTGATGTTTTCGTTGGGTGAATCAAAGAGAGACACCGGGGGAGTACTAGCAATGGCAACGGATGCCATGGCCATTGCTTCTCCACTTTCATCATCATCGTCATCCTCTTGGTATTCTTCTTGAACCACCAAACCACGAGTTGGAGTCTTCTTGGTGAAGTTGTTCTTGTTGGGGAAGGACTTGGCTTTGTCCTTTCAGATGAATTTGCCACCATTGTCTTCCCGCTTCTCGTAAGGGCAATCCGCAACGAAATGGCTCACATTGCCACAGTTGAAGCAAGTTCTAACTCGTTGCTTGCCCTTGACGCCACTTGAGTTGTTCTTGTTGAAGTTGGGTCTTGAATTCTTCTTGCTCCAAATTTGTCTTGAAGCAAGGGCCATGTGCTCATGATAATCATACTTGGTGTCTTCGGGATTACTCTCCTCATCTTCCACTTCTTCCTCTTCTTCCATGATAACCTTGGCCTTCAAAGCAAGGTTGGGCTTCTTTGCCCTTTGAGAACGGAGCACCGCATTGTCGGCGGTCTTGTCCAAGATGCTCATTGCAACGAACTCATCCAACACTTCACTTGAGGTCATGGACTGGAAGTCCGGTCTTTGACGAATGACAGAGGACATGGCCTTGTTGTAGGGCATCATGGCCTTGAGGAACTTTCCCTTGATCCAATTGTCATCCGTGTCCTTGCTTCCATGATCTCGGAGTGAGACCGCGAGTTTGGTCACTCTTCGAAAGAGCTCACGAGGTTCTTCATCTTCTTTCATTGCAAACTCATCGGCTTCATCTTGCACAACTTCATAGTTGGAGCGTTGAATGCTAGCACTCCCTCTATAGAGAGACTCAACACATTTCCGTGCTTCTTTAGCCATGGCATGAGGTTGAAAATGAGGGAGATCTTCGGGAAGGATTGCATCTTGGATGATGAAGAGAGCACTCTCATTGAATTGATTGTCCACGGCTTCTCGAGGGGTGAAGTTGCTTGAGTCATGAGGATAGAAACATTCTTCAATGATTCTCCAAAGGTTAGTGTTCCCATGTTTTAAATGACGCTTGAAGTGATAAACCCAAAAATCAAAATCATCATGTTTCTCATATTTAGGAGGAGGACCGGCATGATTCAAATGAGTGGAGGGGATCGGCCCTCCATAAATTGGGGGTTCCACATGGGCAAAGATGCCGGTGCCATTTCTACCACTAGTAGAAGGACTCTTTTCACTGTTAGCTTCCCCCTTGTCGGAGGTAGCATCCGTCACCTTGTTAGTGGGATCACCCACTTTCATCGGCGAGGTAGATTGTTTAAGTCCTTCTAGGAATTCAGTAAACATGCTTTTAACCTCGGCCGTCATGGAGGTTTTCAATGTGTCTAAAGCCACATTGAATTCCTCATGTGAGACCGAGGTTCCCCCTTCGGCCGTCGACGAGATGGGATTCACACCGGAGTGCTCCTCCACACCGTCGTTGGTGTCAACCATACTCTTCGGACGGTAAAGTCCTTAATAAAGAGATGAGGCTCTGATACCAATTGAAAGGATCGATATGGTTGACTAGAGGGGGGGGGTGAATAGGCAACTAACAATTTTTAAGCTTTTCCTTACCAATTTAAACTTTGCAACAAAATAGGTTGTCTAGATATGCAACTAGGTGAGCAAACTATATGATGCAAATACAACTAGCACATAAGCAAGAAAAGGAAACAACACAAGTAGGCTTGCAAAAGTAAAGGCACGAAGTAACCAAGAGTGGAGCCGATGGAGAAGAGGATGTGTTACCGAAGTTCCTTCCTTTTAAGGGGAAGTACGTCTCCGTTAGAGTGGTGTGGAGGCACAATGCTCCCCAAGAAGCCACTAGGGCCACCGTATTGTCCTCACGCCCTCACACAATGCGAGATGCCGTGATTCCACTATTGGTGCCCTTGAAGGCGGCGACCGAACCTTTACAAACAAGGTTGGGGCTATCTCCAGAACTATTGGAGGCTCCCAACAACACCTCGAAGCTTCACCACAATGGAGTATGGCTTCGAGGTGACCTCAACCGTCTAGGGTGTTCAAACACCCAAGAGTAATAAGATCCGCTAGGGATAAGAGAGGGAATCAAATTTCTCTTGGTGGAAGTGTAGATCGGGGCCTTCTCAACCAATCCCGAGCAAATCAACAAGTTTGATTGGCTAGGGAGAGAGATCGGGCGAAAATGAAGCTTGGAGCCACAATGGAGCTTTGGGGGAAAGAGGTAAGTCAACTTTGGGGAAGAAGACCCCTTTATATAGTGGGGGAATCAATCCAACCGTTACCCCACTGTACATCCCTGCGTAGAGCGGTACTACCGCTAGGGCAGGGCGGTACTACCGCTGAGAGCGGTACTACCGCTCCCTACCCAGCGGTACTACCGCGCTGACGAGGAAGACAGGGCCCTGGCCCTAGAGCGGTACTACCACGGGAGTAAGAGCGGTACTACCGCTTGGAGCGGTACTACCGCCACTACTACCGCTCCTAGTACCGCAAAACCCGACACGAAAAACACCGGTCTCGAATCGAGGTGGTAGTAGCGCGGAACAACTGCGGTACTACGGTCGAAGCCCGCAAGCGGTACTACCGCTCTGCGGAGCGGTACTACCGCTGAGAGCGGTACTACCGCTTTGTGGAGCGGTACTACCGCTGGAGAGCTTCAGCGGTACTACCGCTGTTGACCGCGGTACTACCGCTGGGACAGAACGGAGCAGGTACGGAAGAAAAGGGCAGCTCCAAGGATGCGGAAGGAAAATGACGGGTGTGATAAGGATGTGTACGTGTTGATTCCACCCAAGTCTTACCAAAGCGGATCCCCTCTTGATAGTACGGTGACTCCTACGAAACTAGTCCACCAACAACGAAGCGAAGGAGCTACACCGTCTTGAATAAAACACCGAGGGGAGGTAATCGTCTCGTGCCAATGGATGAATCTCTGAAAGAACTTAACGCACACGATTAGTCTGCAAAAGCATTGTCATCAATCACCAAAACAACTTGGGGATAAATATGCCCTTACAGTAGTGCTTTAATTACCCTTAATTTCTATTAGGATCCTTCTGAAACAGGATGGTAGGACAAAAGATGTTGTGCAAAATTCTTATTGTAAGCACGTACAACTACACACGGAATACATGCTTACATATGATTGATGAATTGAGCTTGGTTTATTGTCACCTTGTTAGAACTATTACATATTTTATTTCATCCATGCAATGCCCATTATCCACTCCCATGCCTACCCTTTTCATACTTGTCGCTCTCCTTACATTACTTTATTCTTGGCAACTACTGGGAATCACTCTTTTGTTACCACAACTACGTTCACTACATCGCTTTTACTACTAATAAATTTTGTCTAGCAAGTATTCTTTTCCGCATGTGGTTGAATTGACAATTCAACGGCGTCTTATAAGTATTCTTTGACTCTCATTGTATTGAATCAATAAATTTTGGTTTTAATACTTCCGTCGAAGATTGTTGCGATCTCCTACGCTTGTGGGTTATCAAGCCCAAATCTTGCCACCACCGCTAGAGTTCTCTCACATGCCATTGCATTGGTCTGCCTCCTCTTTCCCGGCTGGCGGCCTCGCCATTTACAAGGGAGTGGGGACCCGCCCATTTAATTTTTTCTTCTTAGTTTTTTTCCCTGGCGATGATGTGTCGGAATAAGGTCTCTCCAATCTCTCCTTAGCTCGACGACGCCTGATCCAGCGGTAGCGACCTGGAAGTTTGTGTCCTTAGATATGTGGGCTCTCTTCAGATCTCGATAGTTGTTGTGTGGTTCCTTTGCAAGATGGTTAATGCTCGTCTTTCTTCCTAACAGTTGTGGGCAATGGTTACTTTCTTCACCAATTGATATCTCACTGATCTAAGAACTTTGCCATCGCGACCAAGATACGTTCAGATCCGGATAGCTCAAGTGGCTCAAGGGGCTTAAAAACTCAAGTATGATTCCCTTGGTGGAGTCCTCGTAGTAGCGCAGATGGTTCCTTACTGTAAATATGCTCTTCTCGGTGTGGGTGATTCTCGTAATGACAACTCTTCGATGTTAAGGGTTATTTTTCTCTCTTCTGAAGTCTGTTTATGCAAAAAAAAGGTGTCTCACTCCTATCTGAATAAAGTAGTTTATGTTCTAAAAATGCTGACTGATATCGCTTGAGAACACTATGAGGTGCCATGTTCCAGGGGAGAGCCTATTTGGCGCGACAGCACATAGGGTCATTGCCCACTTGAGCCTTGGCCTACTAACCCGCTCACTCAGTCCCTGATCACAATGTTTTCCTACGATGATCTACTGTTTTAGAAATAAAACGCCACTTTTCTAAGGCTAAAATTTAAACATTTGGTAAGATCAACAAATTTTGAAAAAAAGTTCATGAATTTTAAAAATGTTCATGCATATGAAAAAAGTTCACAAATTTGAAAAAATATTGTGAATTTGAAAAACATTCATGATTAAAAACATGTTCATGAATTTGAAAAAAGTTCATAAATATGAAAAAGGATCATGAGTTGGAAAAAATCACAAAATCAAAAAAGTCTCAGGGTTTGAAAAAATTCACAGTTTGAGAATTTTAAAAAGTTCATGGATTTGAAAATAAGTGTTCATAGTTTTTTTTAAAGAAACCATAAAGAAAAAGTTAAAAATAAAACAAAAAATGAAGGAAAACATTAAAAAACAGATAAAAACCACATGAAAAACAAAAGAAAACCAGGTGGAAGCTTCTAGTAGCTTTCAAGACTGGTTTCTACAGTGAGCTGTTTTGGGCCGGCCTGTTTAGCACTGCTCACTAGGTCTATATGTGCCACACACAACAAGAGTAATTTGGCCAAATAGGAAATTCCATGATCTATGTTTGCACCTGATCAGTTCAAATTGCTTTCATGTGAATGTGATTCAACCATGCCTTGGCCCAGTAAACAGCTCACTCAGTCCCTGTTCACTCGGTTTTTTCCTTAAATGGTTTACTGTTTTAGGAAAAAGCCACCACTTTTTCCGGCGAAATTTAAACATTTGGTAAACAACAAATGTGTATAGATTTTTAATAATTTCACGAATTTGATAAATATTCATGGATTTGGAAAAAGTAAAAAAAAAGATTTTCAATTCTAGAAAAATATTCATGAATTTTACGTAATGAAGAATATGTGAAAATCTTGTGAATTGAAAAATCATGGAACCCCAAAAAAGGTTTGGGGATTTGAAAAATGTCACAACTACGAAAAAAGTGAGAATTTCTAAAAATTTCATACATTTTCAAAATTGTTCATGTTCTTTTTGTAAAAAAGAAAAGGAAAACATAAAAATAAAGGGAAAATGGTCAAATAAATAGTGGAAAAATCACATGAAAAATAAAGGAAAACCATACGAAAGCTTCTAGAAACTTTCCAAAACCGATTCGCGCGTGAAACTGTTTTGAGCCAGCCTGTTTAACAGATGGTCACTAGGTTTGTGTGCCCCACATACTATTTGGCATCTAGCAAATCCGATATGGTGCCATAAAAGCCGGATTTAGAATGTTTTACAAACCAGCGCACACGCCCTTCACTCCACTAGTTCCTATATGAGCCGGTCCAAGTACTCCCTCAGTAAACAAATATAAGAGCGTTTAGATTATTAAAGTACTAATCTAGACGCTCTTATATTTCTTTACGGGGGGAGCAGCCTTTTTCCCCACAGGTTTAGATTTCGCGGTGATTTTCTGGGCATTTTTTCTTTCAGTTTTTTCATGCAAGCTTTTTGCTTTGTTTTTTATTTTCCATTTTCTTTTACGTTTACTATTTTTATTTTTATTTTTATTACTTTTATCTTACTTTTTTCAAATACATTTCAAATTTGTGAACTTTTTCTCAAGTTTCATGAACACTTTCAGTTCTTGCTCGCTTTTTTAGTAAACTTTTAAAAGTTCATGATTTTTTTGGATTTGTTAACTTTTTAAGTGACCTTTTAAAATTTTGGCAATTTTTTTTTCAAATATGTGAATTTTTTAGAAAAATTCATAAAAAAATTCAATCCATAAACTTTTCTCAGTTTTGGTAACTTTTTAGTGATTTTTTTTTCAAATTTTCACGAATTTTGCTTATTAAATTCACGAACTTTATTTTCAAATCCATGAAGTGTTTCCATATCCATGAACTCTTTTCAACTTTTATGAACATTTTTCAAAACTCGCAACTTTTTTAAAATTTGTGATTTTTTAAAATTGATGAACCTTTTTCAATTTTGTGAACTATTTTTCCAAATTGATGAACTTATTCGAAAATCTATGAACTTTTTTTCAAATTTGTGAACTTTTTTTATCAAAATTGATGAACTTATTCGAAAATCAATGAACTTTTTTATCAAAATCGCTGGTTTGTTTCCAAATTCGTGAACTTTTTTGAAAATTTGATAAACTTTTTTACCAAATAGGCCTACTTTTTCAAATTCATGATTTTTTTTTCAGTTTCATTGAATGCACGAACTTATCAAAATCCATGTATGTTTTTCAATCTGCGACGTGAGCTTCTTTCAAATTCATGAACTCTTTTGAAATTCTTAATTTGTTTTAGATCCATATTTGTTTTTTGAAAGTAAACCGATCGCTGGTTGGTCGGACGATGAACTGATTGTACGACAGTCGTTTGCGTGAGGCCGCCTGCCAAGTAAATGGGTGGAGCGAGCGACCATCACGCTTGCTGGGCTGGCCCACGCGAGGCGGCTGTCTATATCTCGCATTAAGCCAGTCGCTAGAGAACAAGAAAGGAGAGAACCAGGGATCGATCTCTAGTCGACAGATATATCAGGCACGCTGCTAGCCTTTTTTTTTTTTGAGTAACTGGCACGCTGCTAGCCAATCCGTCCAAGTTCCATTTGTGGTTTGTACAATGGGCGCCCCCTACTTAATGCCATTTGAGCCTTTTTTATTTTTTTTCTTTTTTCTTCTCCATTTTTTCATTCTTTTGCATTTTGTTTCTTCCTTTTTAGTTTTCATTTCCTTTTTTCCTTTGGTTTATTTTGTCCTTTTTGGTTTTTCTTTGTTATTTCGGTTTTTAATCTAATTTTTTTTATATGTCAACAACATTTTCTAATACATGTCTAACATTTTGTGAAACATGACCAACATTTTTCTATACACATTTT
Source organism: Triticum timopheevii (assembly GCA_963921465.1). Lineage (NCBI taxonomy): Eukaryota > Viridiplantae > Streptophyta > Magnoliopsida > Poales > Poaceae > Triticum > Triticum timopheevii. Next base: position 476,841,562 of record OY997268.1, read on the forward strand.
CAACATTTTTCAAATACAAGATTAACATACATGGTCAACATTTTATCGATAAACACTTTAAAACTTTTCAAATGCTTGATTAACATTTTTCAAATACAAGATTAACATTTTCTAATACATGGTCAAAATTGTTTTCATGCACATTTTAACATTTGTTTAAATGCTTGATTAACATTTATTAAATGCAATATTAACATTTTTTTAACACGTGGTCAACATTTTTTCTATAGACATTTACCATTTTCTAAATGCTTGATCAACTTATTTCAAATACTTTTTCAACATTTCTTTTCCATTGCTTGGTTACAAAAATTATATACATGATCAAAAAATACATTATATTTTAATATATGGTCAACATTTTTTCTATGCACATTCAACATTTTTCAAATACTTGATGAACATTTTTTATATACCTGTTCAAGATTTTTACAAATGCTTGATTAACATTTTTATATACATGATCAAAAATATTCCAATACTTGTTCAACATTTTTTCAAATATTTGTTCAGCATTTTTTCTATACACTATTAACATTTTCCAAATACTTGTTCAACATTTTTTTTGAAATTCTTGGTTAACTTTTTTATATACGTGATCAAGTTATTTTTACCATTTTATTAATACATAGTCAACATTTTTTCTATACATATTTACTTTTTTGATATGCTTGCGTAAAAAATTCATCTTCAACATTTTCTCAAATGCTTGATTAACTTGTTTTAAATACATGATTAAGTTGTTTCATACACATTTTTTGTATATATTTCTCGTATATGTGATAAACATTTTCTCTATACACATTTAACATTTTTCAAATTCTTGGTCACTATTTTTCAAATATTTTTATGAAGAGTGTTTTTTGTAATATATATATTTAGAATATTTGACGTATAAACGGAAGTGAAAAAAGAAAGCAAAAAACAAAAGAAAAAGAAAAAGAAAAACAAGGCTGGTGTTTCCCGCGCGCCTCGGCCGACCCAACTGGCCGCTCCCTCACTCGGGGATGTATCTGGTGCACCGGGGCAATTGGAGCTACCAGTGCACTGGTTCCCCGTTGCACATTAAAAAATGTTTGAAAAAATCCAGAAAAAAATTAGTGCAATGACACAACATCAATGTATGTTTTCACAAGATTTCAAATCAAAATTTGAAACATAGCTTGAGATACAAAAATGACAAATTTGACACTGAATAGAACAGAACACAAGTTGGGCTTCAGTTTTGGCCCATTAGCACATTGATGTTAAATTCTTTATTTTTGTATCTCAAGCAGTGTTTCGAATTTTTGTGACAACATATATTGATGTTATGTCAATACACTAATTTTTTTTGAATATTTTTAAATGTGCAACGGGGTCCGGTGCACCAGTAATACCTTGCCCCGGTGCACCAGATATGTCCCCCTGTCTCGCTGAATGCAAGACATAGGGGCTCCCTGAGCTGACACCTAAAGTGCTAATTTGGAGCTCCCCTTCCGTCTTGAGGGCCAAATAGGCAAATCCATGTTCCACGTCTGCACCTCATCAGTTCAAATGGATTACATGTCAATACGATTCAACATAAGAGCATCTACAACCGTGGTTGCCTAATTTGGAGATGTCCGCCCCAAAAATCATATAAAAGCTTGCAAATCACATAGATGAACATAAAACGTATAAAACATATCAATCGAACATAGATAAGAGATCAACGTTTAGTATAATTCGATCCAAAAGAGCCGCCGGAGTTCATTACTTAGCCAAAACGATAGATTAAAAGTAACTAAATGGACAAGGCCGTCGGAATTTACCACTTCCTCGTCGGGCCCTTCCTCTTGGGGTCTTGGGAGCGACGGCGGCCCTCGGCGTAGGCGTCGGCGACAGGGAGAGTGTCATCGTCAGTAGTGCCGCTCTCCAGGAGGAGGAGGAGATGATCCCCGCCATGCGACGGGCAGTGCGAACCTTCTTCCTTGCAAGCCGTGTGGCTTTCTCTGCCACCGCCTCCTTCTACCTTGCCACCTGCTCGGACTCATCGAGCCCAATGTTGAGTGCCGCTGCATTTTCTTGGCGTCGATGGCGGGGGGCTGTCTCCGCCAAGGTGTACGAGCGGCAGATGACATCGCAGAGGGACTCGTCGTCATCCGTAGCGGGCGGCAACGACTCCAACGCAGATCTGCATGACCCGCAGCCGGAGCAGCTGGAGGTGCCTTGAGCGGCCCTTTGCCTTGTACGGCGATTCGCGTGCGCCTCGGACTCCAGCAGCCATTGTTGAGGAAATCGTTAACTGATAGCTGCTCGGTTAGCTGACGAGTAGGGGATTAATAGGCTAATCGGCAAGTTTATCGGCCATTTAATCAATTACTCAGGCGATTAAACAGTTAATCGGCTACTCGGTGAACCTACGAGTAGGGATTAATCGGCAAGTTAACTGGTTAATCGGATGAATTCTTGAACAGGGCCAGCAGCCGCGGGCGCTGCTGCGGGCTCGGAGGTGCGGACACAAGGACCCATTGCTGTCTGGGAGGAGCAGGGGCTGGTAGTGCCGGGGAAGGCGCGGACGGCGTAGGGCGGTTGCGGGGCGGAGTGGAGCTGCACCTCCCCACCCGGGCCACTGGCAACATCGTCGAGGTGGAGCTCCCACCCTTGTCCATCTGCGAGCGATGGAGGGCAATGGGGGCCGCGAGCTCCTTGTCGTCCGGCGCGGACAAGCTCAAGTCCTCCTGGGTGAGCGCCGCACAGTCGATGCCGTTGGACAAGCTGCCAGATCCGTTCTCGGCCATGCCAGAGGGAAGGGGAGGCGAGCGAAGAGGGCGAGAGAGTGAGATTGACTAGGGTTTGCCATCCGGAGGAGGAGGAAGTGTTTGTGGGGCCAGGGTTGTGGACATTGTGAGACAGTTTGGGCCACTCCGACATGGCAGAGCGTCCGTCTCAGATATGGGCTGAGTATGGAGGTGCTGGCTAGCCCGAACTTTTGGACTGCATTTGGGGCGGCCGGTTGTGTATCTTATTTCTGTTCGGAGAGTGACCTAAGCAGGACGCATGGATCGCAACACCAACACAAAGACACTCCACAACACTAAGGAATAGCAATAGCAACTAGTAAGAATGGCTCTCGCTCTCGCTCCCGCTCCCGCTCCCACTGCCACTTCGCCTCCCCTGCCGGCCACCCGTCCGGCCGCCGGCAACCCCCCAGCCACAAAAAACTCCCCCTTCCTCGCCCTCTCCACAAGCCCCCTAGACGAGCTATTACCATCTGTCGCTCCACCACCCTCGCCTTTCTTCGACCTACCCTATGTCAAGGCCGGGCAGACTGCGCTCCGCTGCTTCCTCGGCTGCGGCAACGCCATGGGACTGGAGTTTGAAGATGACTGCTCCCGCTACCTCCGCCTTGCCATCACCACCCCTGCCCTCCACCTCGTCTCACCGCTCTACATCGTCTTCGACTACTCCAACCGTCACCTCGACGCCATTGTTGCTGCGGCGCTGCTCCAGGCTATCCTGGGGGGCCCTGCTGCTCACTTCTACGTCGCACAATGCTCTCCCCTGGTTTTCCGTTTCCACGTCGCTTCTGCACGAGTAGCAGAGATCATCCTTGCCCAAACCTCTCTCCGCTCTCGCAATTTCTCCTTCTCTTTCGCTAGGGCTCTGCCCCCCCCCCCCTCACGCCTCCACCGCTCTCTGCCGCTGCATGCATGACGCTTGCCCAGCTGCTCCAAATTCCTGACGATCTGGGCTTGCAGTTCCAAGCTGTGGCCTGGTCGCAGCTTCGTTCCCACGTTACCGCCCATGCATGCGCTCAGCCTCATGGCTGCAGAATGTATGCGCGCGTAATCCAGTTCCCCTTCGCTCTCACTGCCACTTTCGTGGCCCTTGTCCTCGCTCAATTGTTTGGGGATTCCTACCTCCATTTTGATGTCACCCATGACGGAGATTCCTGCTTCTCCTTCACCGTTGCTTCACCTGTAGTAGCCAAGTTGATCGCCTCCATGGGTGACTACCACAAGAGGGGCATGCTGATCCGCTTCCCCTGGCCTATAATCATGCCTGATACCCGACGTCCTCTGCGTGCTGATGACATGCCCCCGTTGATTGGATCCGCGTCCTCCTCGCCGTCGTCGGTCGTCGCTGCACCACTGTCATCAGCGCCTCCAACTATGGATCTGCCAAAGGTAAGACGAAAACGGCCAGGTATTAATTTCTTTTACCGAATGCTCAATGTTCGTTGCTTTAATCAGCTACCACCTCATGTGTCGTACACCCACCATACATATCCCTTTTGGGTTTCTTTCATGCCAATCATCGTCAGACCTAATGAACTACTAGTGGAATCAGCCCTAAACCACTGTTTTTCCGTTCAACAAGATTTCCATGCAATTAAGGTTCATGAATTAATTTTTAAATCAGGCGTCTCCTCCCGCCCAGTCAAATTTGAAATTCTCAAATCAGGGTCCCTAGTCTTTGATGGTTTTCGTCTTTTTCTTTTTGACCAACTCGATCTAGCCGTTGCCCACTGCAGCCGTTTCCCACAATCTTATTTCTCCTTTTCCTTCACCTCGCTACCCACACGCCCTGAGTCCATCCTTGGACCCTATACCCGCAACCACCAGCCACCCCATGCACCGAGGCAACCGACCCCCACGTCCACGGCATCGCTGCACGGCCTGTCAGCCCTGCATGCAACATGGACCCACCGCATGCACAATGATGATCCCACTGCCTCGCCCGACACACCAAATCCTACAAAAGATCCGTACTTACCTCATGATGCCGCGCATGCGGGCGAGGCATGCACTGGACCTGACCCCCCCATCGGTCTCTCTGTCTGTGCCAAATCTGGCCACCCCACCTGACCCACGCGCGTCTAATCTGGGTGCCAACGCGCCGCCTCCTGTCTCCCCACGCGCCGCCCCGGTGCCCGAGCCACCAGAGAATCTCGCCTTGGAAACCGACGATCTCGCGCGACCTCCCACGATGAACGGTGCTCCCTCGACTCTGTCGCACCCCCCCTCTAGTCCTGACCAGCATCTAGCTATAATCATCGCCTCTAAACCCTACCTAAACCCTCCATCACCACCCCGCACCCCCCCGTCGTCTCAATCGCTGACACACGCAAACGATCTCGCCACCCTGACGACAGATACGCTGCATGCTCGGTCCAAACGCTCCACGACGCCCACATATCGAGACGTGCTATTCTCCAGTCCCCATAACCACAGTGCGCCGCTACCCCGGCTACCCTATATATCCCCACGCCGGCTCCTCCCCCCTTATCTCCACCCCCTCTTGCCTCCATCCACTAAAAGGCGTCGCCGCTGCTTCCGTTGCCTCACCCTAGACCACTGCGTAGAGCTCTGCCGCGACCCCGTCCGTTGCGCCCGCTGCTGGCGGAACAGCCACCGTAGCCGCGACTACAGGTATCGTAGAATCTGGCCCTTCTTCCCTCCCCTACCAGACTCATTCACCACTGCCTCTAACCTAGCTTTCTGCTCTCGCAGCATGGAACCCGGAAGCTCATCATCTACTGCGAACGCCGACCCTCGCACCCTCATGATCGGGCAGATCCCCATCATCCTTTCCGAGCCTTTCCCCGCTATTTGTGTGCCATCCCCCTTCATCCTCCAGGGCGTCCCTGTTGGCGCCAATGGCATCCCGCTCCCTCCCAACTCGCCGCCACGGCCCTCTGCACCACCTCCCACCCCCACCACGCCACACGACCCCATGCACACACACTGCTCACCATTCGACTCCCAGGAGCTTGGGGACCGCCTCGCCGACGTGTTCATCACCTCCCAGCACACCACGGCCACATCCTATGTGTCTGAATCAGATGAGGACGAGGAGCTTCCTCGCCCCTTCCGCGAGCCGGGCTGCTGCCTCCCTACAGGGACATGCCTCTCGTCGCTGCACCTCCATGCCTCGTGCACTGCCCTCGGTGTTTCGCCTTTGCCCACCTCCGCACTCCTGACCCCAACCCCACCCCCCTCATCCGCCGTGCCATCCAGCTCATGTGCGGCAACCCCGCCTTCATCATGGGCGGCTCATGGCGCGGGGTTGCTTGCCTTACTTTCCACACCCCCTCGGCCCGCAACGACGTTGTTCGACACAGCCCTATAGATTTCGAAGGCAACATAATCACCATCGAGCCTGTAGAGCACGTCGACCGCTCCATTGCCATCTTGTAACGCCCCGGATTCGATGCGCCAGGTATCCGCCAGTTATTCGCCGCCGTTGCCATGTCATGTGCTTGCGTGTTGCACTTTGCCGTGTCATCATCTGCATTTCATATCATGTCATCATATGCATCGCATTGGCATACGTGTTCGTCTCATGCATCCGAACATTTTCCCCGTTGTCCGTTTTGCAATCCGGCACTCCTATGTCCTCCGGCGTCCCCTTTTTGCCTCTTCTCTTGTGCGGGTGTTAAACATTCTCGGAATGGACCAAGTCTTGCCAAGCGGCCTTGGTATAGCACCGGTAGACCGCCTGTCAAGTTTCGTGCCATTTGGAGGTCGTTTGATACTCCAACGGTTAACCGGGTAACCGCAAAGCCTCTTTTGTTTGCAGCCCAACATCCCTTCCAAAGTGGCCCAAAACCCATCTAACTCCCGTCCATGCTCTCGGTCGTCCGATCACGATCGCGTGGCCGAAAACCGCTCCTCATTTGGACTCTCCTAGCTCCCTCTACCTATATATATGCCCCTACCCCCGAAATTCACGGATGTTTTTCCCCCGAAACCCTAGCCTCGTCTTCCTCCGCGCGCCGGACACGTCCGCCCGCGCCGGACGCGTCCGCCGCCGCCGCCCGGTCCAACCCGCGCCTGCCACGTGGCTCCCGCGCCGTCTCTGCCGCCGCGGCCCGGCGAGCCCGCAGCGGGCCCGCCCGGCCCGGATCTCCCCCGCGCGCCTCCTGCCTGGCCTGCCCGCCGCCGTTCGCCGCCCGACGCCGCCGGCCTGGGCCGCCGCCGCCCGCCGCCGCGGCTGGCGCCTCCGTCGATCGCGCCTGCCCCGCGCCCTGCCGCCCAGGCGCCCGCGCCCTCCGCCGCCTCCTCCCGGCCTCCCGCGCCGCCGGGGAGCGCCGCCGCCGCCGCCGCCTCGCGCGTCCGCCGCCGGCGCCGCCTTCCTCCGCCGCCGTCGCGCCAGATCCGGCCGGACCAGACCGGCCCCTCCGTCCTCGACCTCCGGCCGGCGTCTCCTTCCACTCTGGCGCCCTGCTCCGGCGATCCCGGCCCGCCTTGATCCGCGTGCACCAGATTCAGATCCAGAGAGGTTAACCCGATTTCACCAAGTCCCGAATATTTTGCATAATCATGCCATGTTCGTTGCATTGTATCTCTGCATCCGTAGCTCCGTTTCGTGCGTGTAATATGTCATATTGTTCGCCTCGACGAGTACTTCATTTCATTCCATTGCGTCATTTTCATTTGAGTCCATATTGGTGCCCGAAATGCTGTTGGAAGAGTGCATGTTGATGTTAATCTGCTGAAACTGTTACAACTTGCTCATTTGTCATTTTTGCCATGTTTGATGTGTGCATCCTATGAGGTTGATGTCTACATGTGTTTTGATCTATGCTATGCCATCTTTCCAGTGGTGCCAACCATGTATTTTTGTGAGTTGTGTGCTGAGTGCATCAAGCTTGTTAAGGAGGGTACTTGATGTTGCTGTTTTCCTGACAGATTATGTTATATTTTGTTGCTATGCAAACCTGCTCTTACAAGTCATTTCGTGCATTACTATGGAGATGTTCACTAAGGATGTTTTGTTATACATGTCATGCTATATCCATTCATGCCCCTGGTTGTATTTATAGACTACTGTAGCTTGTTGTAATCTTGCTCCAAACTTGCTAAATAATGTTGCTGTCAACCTGTTAACATGAAGTTCAGTTTTGGCCATATGCTTTTCTAGTGATCCATGCATCCTATGAACTTGTTCTTGCCATGCTTAGCTTCATAAACATGCCTTCTTACTGTTGGTTGCCTTTCCATGCCATGTATTGCTCTGTAGTGAGTGGTTCAAGCTCACGAATATGCCTACTTATTGTTGTTTCTGCCATGTATGAATCTGTAATATAACTTGCCATGTTTACATGGGTGCCATCATATTTTCTGATCCTTTTTGGCTAATGGTCAGTAAGGGACTTTTGATCTAGGAAATTAGTAGATTCATGCCACGCCTTTGTTTGCCATGATATGTTCCTGTAACATGTTGTTTGATAGCTCTAAATATTGCAACTTGATGTTATTTCTGCTAAAGTCTGAAACTGTTATTATTTGCAATCTTCCCATGTCCTTTTGAGCATGTTATATTTGTTTCTGGAGATAGCTCAGTGTTCATGTTTTGTTATGCTTTACCTGTACTTCATGCCCATGCCTCTTGTTATTATGTTGGGATGCTGTAGCATGTTGTTTTGATGCTTGCAATATGCCTAGTTGCTGTTTTGGACAGATTGTTGCTATAACTTGTATAGAGTGTATGTGTTGAACCGTTGCTCCGTTTTGAGTGTGCTTTATATGAAACTTGCTTGATTTTGCATGTAGCTTCATATTACCATGTTGCATCCTTGTTTTGGTGAGTTTGCTTGATGTTTGGGTGCGTTTAGCATCAATGCCATGTTTAACTTGTTTTGCTCATATCTTCTAGGCCGTAGCTCCGAATCTAATGAACTTTATATGTAACTTGACTAGAATTTCGTGTAGATCCTCTTGGTGCATCTTAACTTGCTGTTTAACAACTTGAATATAAGGTTTATTCAGTTCTGGACCGATTTCGAAATTTGCATATGAGGACTTACCGGAATTGTTATATGTTGTTTCCGGCCTCATTTAAACTTGCTTTGATGTGTTGTTCTTGTTTGCATCATCTCTTGCCATGAGTAGCCTCATCTAGTTTTGTCATGCATCATACTTGTTTGTGCATCATGTCATGTTCATGTGTGGAGTGTTCACCATGTTGTGTGCTTCTTCTCGATAGTTTCCGTTTCGTTGCGATCGTGAGGATTCGTTCGTCTACGCTTGGTTCGTCTTCGTGGCTTCATCTTCTTCATGGACTCGTTCTTCTTCCTTGCGGGATTTCAGGCAAGATGACCGCTACCCTGGATCTCACTACTATCATTGCTATGCTAGTTGCTTCGTTCTATCGCTATGTTGCACTTCCTATCATTTGTTCCTTAAGCCTCCCAAATTGCCATGAACCTCTAACCTTTGACACCATTCCTAGCAAACCGTTGTTTGGCTATGTTACCGCTTTGCTCAGCCCCTCTTATGGCGTTGCTAGTTGCAGGTGAAGTTGAAGATTGCTCCATGATGGACAGGATTATGTTGGGATATCACAATATCTCTTATTTAATTAATGCATCTATATACTTGGTAAAGGGTGGAAGGCTCGGCCTTATGCCCGGTGTTTTGTTCCACTCTTGCCGCCCTAGTTTCCGTCATACCGGTGTTATGTTCCCGGATTTTGCGTTCCTAACGCGGTCGGGTGATTTATGGGACCCCCCTGGCAATTCGCTTTGAATAAAACTTGTCCAGCAAGGCCCAACCTTGGTTTTACCATTTGCCTCACCACCACCTATACCTTTCCCTTGGGTCGGCCAACCCGAGGGTCATCTTTATTTTAGCCCCCCCGGGCCAATGCTTGTGTAAGTGTTGGTCCAAACCGAGCGATGTCCGGCGCCCCCTGGGCAACCAGGGTCTATGCCAACCCGACGTCTGGCTCATCCGGTGTGCCCTGAGAACGAGATATGTGCAGCTCCTATCGGGATTTGTCGGCACAGCGGGAGGTCTTGCTGGTCTGGTTTTACCATTGTCGAAATGTCTTGTAAACCGGGATTCCGAGACTGATTGGGTCTTCCTGGGAGAAGGAATATCCTTCGTTGATCGCGAGAGCTTATCATGGGCTAAGTTGGGACACCCCTGCAGGGTATAAACTTTAGAGAGCCGTGCCCGCGGTTATGTGGCAGATGGGAATTTGTTAATGTCCGGTTGTAGATAACTTGACACCAGATTCGAATTAAAACGCATCAACCGCGTGTGTAGCCGTGATGGTCTCTTCTCGGCGGAGTCCGGGAAGTGAACACGTTTCTGGGTTATGTTTAACGTAAGTAGGATTTCAGGATCACTTCTTGATCATTACTAGCTTCACGACCGTTCCGCTTGTTTTCTCTTCTCGCTCTCATTTATGTATGTTAGCCACCATACTTGCTTAGTCGCTGCTGCAAGCTCACCACTTTACCCCGTTCTTTCCCATTAAGCTTTGCTAGTCTTGATACCCATGGTAATGGGATTGCTGAGTCCTCTTGGCTCACAGATTACTACAACAACAGTTGCAGGTACAGGTTTATCTGATGATCTTGACGCGAGAGCGATGTTTGCTTGTTTGGAGTTCTTCTTCTGCTTCTTCTTCGATCAGGGGATAGGTTCCAGGTCGGCAGCCTGGGCTAGCAGGGTGGATATTGTTTGAGTTTCTGTTTATGATTCATCCGTATTCGGATGTTGTTCTTGTATGTTGTATTGTTGTATTCATGTGACATTGTATGTATTGGATGTATCCCCACTATTATGTAATGTTGATGTAATGATATCCACCTTGCAAAAGCGTTCCAATATGCGGGTCTATCCTTGGTGGGACCTTCGAGTTCCTTTTGGATAGGGTCGCATATTGGGCGTGACACATCTTCTCTGACCTGGCTGAAATTGAGGTATCCGAGTTCCCGCACGAGCTTTGGCACAATGATGGCATTCGCTTCGCCTTGGCTTTCCTCGGCGACGTCTGTGCCGTCGACGACTTCTGCCTCCATGGCATCGATTACACATCTGTTCGCACTTTGGTTCTGCTCTAGTCCGGCAAGCCAGCCCCGCCAGGCATCGTGATCCAGCTCCCCCCATCAACGAAATCAAGATAGCCAAAGTCGTAGAAATCTCACGCTGGCACCACGGCGATAGCGCCAACCCCTTCGGTGGCGACTCCACTGATGGCGACTCCGCCCCCCTCTCACAGCGTGGCTCTCCTTGCCACGCTTCCCCCGCACATCTCACCCCAGTCATCACTGTCGTTCATGCTGGATGGCGTGCAGACCCCACGTTCGGTGGGACCCGCCCCGTGGCTGCGCCTGTTGCTCCCCCTCCAGCGCCGGCCTCCTCTGGCCATGGCACCAATGTTTCCTCCCTTCTCCCTCCTGCACCTCCACACAGTTCCCTGCACCAACCCCTTCTCATCTCCGATGACGAATCCGCTGGCTCCAAGGACATGCAGGCTCCGCTTCTACATGTAGATATGCCACGGTCCCTGGACGTGGTGCATGCACCCGCTGGGGGGGCCTCGGGCCCACCTGTCATCCGGCCCTCTCCATTGATCGGCGCGGTGACCCCACCCCTGCCACCTCCACTCCCTACGACCACGGCACCGCATGCCCGCCTGCTCTTTTCCTCCGCCACCTCTGCCTTCTCGACGGTCGTGCCTGAGGCGCCGAACGCGTCACTCGTACCCAACTTCACCTTCTCGGCTAGCGAATCATCCCATACTGCTACGCTGCCTCTCCATGACTTGGACACCCATGACTGCACCATCCGCAAAGAACGCCGGAAGACAGCCCGTGACCAGTCTTGCTCTAAGGACAAGCTGCGTCGCAGTGCTCGGCTTGAAGGAAATATGCCCTAGAGGCAATAATAAAGTTATTATTTATTTCCTTATTTCATGATAAATGTTTATTATTCATGCTAGAATTGTATTAACCAGAAACATGATACATGTGTGAATACATAGACAAACATATAGTCACTAGTATGCTTCTACTTGACTAGCTCATTAATCAAAGATGGTTATGTTTCCTAACCATAGACATGTGTTGTCATTTGATTAATGGGATCACATCATTAGGAGAATGATGTGATTACATGACCCATTCCGTTAGCCTAGCACTTGATCGTTTAGTATGTTCCTATTGCTTTCTTCATGACTTATACATGTTCCTGTAACTATGAGATTATGCAACTCCCGTTTACCGGAGAAACACTTTGGGTGCTACCAAACGTCACAGCGTAACGGGGTGATTATAAAGGAGTACTACAGGTGTCTCCAAAGGTACATGTTGGGTTGGCGTATTTCGAGATTAGGTTTTGTCACTCCGATTGTCGGAGAGGTATCTCTGGGCCCTCTCGGTAATGCACATCACTATAAGCCTTGCAAGCAATGTAGCTAATGAGTTAGTTACGGAATGATGCATTACGTAACGAGTAAAGAGACTTGCAGATAATGATATTGAACTAGGTATTGGATACCGACGATCGAATCTCGGGCAAGTAACATACTGATGACAAAGGGAACAACATATGTTGTTATGCGGTTTGACCGATAAAGATCTTCGTAGAATATGTAGGAGCCAATATGGGCATCCAGGTTCCGCTATTGGTTATTGACCGAGAATAGTTCTAGGTCATGTCTACATAGTTCTCGAACCCGTAGGGTCCGCACGCTTAAGGTTTCGATGACAGTTATATTATGAGTTTATGAGTTTTGATGTAACGAAGGAGTTCGGAGTCCCGTATGAGATCGGGGACATGACGAGGAGTCTCGAAATGGTCGAGACGTAAATATCGATATATTGGACGACTATATTCGGAGTTCGGAAAGGTTCTGAGTGATTCGGGTATTTTTCGGAGTACTGGAGAGTTACGGGAATTCGTATTGGGCCTTAATGGGCCATACGGGAAATGAGAGAAAGGGCCAAAAGGGTGGCCGCACCCCTCCCCTTGGACTAGTCCGAATTGGACTAGGGAGGGGGGGCGCCCCCTTCCTTCCTTCTCCTTCTCTCTTCCCTTTCCTTCTCTCCTACTCCTACTACATGGAAGGGTTCCTAGTTCTACTAGGAAAGGGGGAATCCTACTCCCGGTGGGAGTAGGACTCCCCTAGGGCGCGTCATAGAGAGGGCCGGCCCTCCCCCTCCTCCACTCCTTTATATACGGGGGCAGGGGCACCCCATAGACACACAAGTTGATCTACGGATCGTTCCTTAGTCGTGTGCGGTGCCCCCTTCCACAATATTCCACCTCGGTCATATCGTCGTGGAGTTTAGGCGAAGCCCTGCGCCGGTAGAGCATCATCATCGTCACCACGCCGTCGTGCTGACGGAACTCATCCCCGACACTTTGCTGGATCGGAGTCCAGGGATCGTCATCGAGCTGAACGTGTGCTGAACTCGGAGGTGCCATACGTTCGATACTTGGATCGGTCGGATCGTGAAGACGTACGACTACATCAACCGCGTTGTCATAACGCTTCCGCTTACGGTCTACGAGGGTACGTGGACAACATTCTCCCCTCTCGTTGCTATGTCATCACCATGATCTTGCGTGTGCCTAGGAATTTTTTTGAAATTACTACGTTCCCCAACAGTGGCATCCGAGCCTAGGTTTTATGCGTTGATGTTATATGCACGAGTAGAACACAAGTGAGTTGTGGGCGATACAAGTCATACTGCTTACCAGCATGTCATACTTTGGCTCAGCGGTATTGTGAGATGAAGCGGCCCGGACCGACATTACGTGTACGCTTACGCGAGACTGGTTTCACCGTTACGAGCACTCGTGCTTAAAGGTGACTGGCGGGTGTCTGTCTCTCTCACTTTAGTTGAACCGAGTGTGGCTACGCCCAGTCCTTGCGAAGGTTAAAACAACACTAACTTGACGAACTATCATTGTGGTTTTGATGCGTAGGTAAGAACGGTTCTTGCTAAGCCCATAGCAGCCACGTAAAATTTGCAACAACAAAGTAGAGGACGTCTAACTTGTTTTTGCAGGGCATGTTGTGATGTGATATGGTCAAGACGTGATGCTATATTTTATTGTATGAGATGATCATGTTTTGTAACCGAAGTTATCGGCAACTGGCAGGAGCCATATGGTTGTCACTTTATTGTATGAAATGCAAACGCCCTGTAATTGCTTTACTTTATCACTAAGCGGTAGCGATAGTCGTAGAAGCAATAGATGGCGTAACGACAATGATGCTACGATGGAGATCAAGGTGTCGCGCCGGTGACGATGGTGATCACGACGGTGCTTCGGAGATGGAGATCACAAGCACAAGATGATGATGGCCATATCATATCACTTATATTGATTGCATGTGATGTTTATCCTTTATGCATCTTATCTTGCTTTGATTGATGGTAGCATTTTAAGATGATCTCTCACTAAAATTATCAAGAAGTGTTCTCCCTGAGTATGCACCGTTGCGAAAGTTCTTTGTGCTGAGACACGACGTGATGATCGGGTGTGATAGGCTCTACGTTCAAATACAACGGGTGCAAAACAATTGCACACGCGGAATACTCAGGTTAAACTTGACGAGCCTAGCATATAACAGATATGGCCTCAGAACACAGAGACCGAAAGGTCGAGCATGAATCATATAGTAGATATGATCAACATATTGATGTTCACCGTTGAAACTACTCCATCTCACATGACTATCGGACATGGTGTAGTTGATATGGATCACGTAATCACTTAGAGGATTAGAGGGATGTCTATCTAAGTGGGAGTTCTTAAGTAATATGCTTAATTGAACTTTAATTTATCATGAACTTAGTCCTGGTAGTATTTTGCAAATTATGTTATAGATCAATAGCTCGCGTTGTTGCTTTCATATGTTTATTTTGATATGTTCCTAGAGAAAACTATGTTGAAAGATGTTAGTAGCAATGATGCGGATTGGATCCGTGATCTGAGGTTTATCCTCATTGCTGCACAGAAGAATTATGTCCTTGATGCACCGCTAGGTGACAGACCTATTGCAGGAGCAGATGCAAACGTTATGAACGTTTGGCTAGCTCAATATGATGACTACTTGATAGTTTAGTGCACCATGCTTAAGGCTAGAATCGGGACTTCAAAGACGTTTTGAATGTCATGGACCATATGAGATGTTCCAGGAATTGAAGTTAATATTTCAAGCAAATACCCGAGTTGAGAGATATGAAGTCTCCAACAAGTTCTATAGCTAAAAGATGGAGGAGAATCGCTCAACTAGTGAGCATGTGCTTAGATTGTCTGGGTATTTCAATCGCTTGAATCAAGTGGGAGTTAATCTTCCAGATAAGATAGTGATTGACAGAATTCTCTAGTCACCATCACTAAGTTACTAGAACTTTGTGATGAACTATAGTATGCAAGGGATGACGAAAACGATTCCCGAGCTCTTCGTGATGTTGAAATCGACGAAGGTAGAAATCAAAAAGGAGCATCAAGTGTTGATGATTGACAAGACCACTAGTTTCAAGAAAAGGGCAAAGGAAAAGAAAGGGAACTTCAAGTAGAATGACAAGCAAGTTGTCACTCCCGTGAAGAAGACCAAAGCTGGACCAAAGCCTGAAACTGAGTGCTTACACTGCAAAGGAAATGGTCACTGGAAGCGGAAATGCCCTAAATATTTGGTGGATAAGAAGGATGGCAAATTGAACAAGGGTATATTTGATATACAGGTTATTGATGTGTGCCTTACTAGTGTTTATAGTAGCCCCTGAGTATTTGATACTTGTTCGGTTGCTGTGATTAGTAACTCGAAACAGGAGTTACAGAATAAACAGAGACTAGTTGAAGGGGAAGTGACGATGAGTGTTGGAAGTAGTTCCAGGTTTGATATGATCATCATCGCACACTCCCTATACTTTCAGGATTAGTGTTAAAACTAAATAAATGTTATTTGGCGTTTGCGTTGAGCATGAACATGATTTGATCGTGTTTATTGCGATACGGTTATTCATTTAAAGTCAGAGAATAATTTTTATTCTATTTACATGAATAAGACCTTTGATGGTCATACACCCAATGAACATAGTTTGTTGGATCTCGGTCGTAGTGATACACATATTCATAATATTGATGCCAAAAGATGCAAAGTTAATAATGATAGTGCAACTTATTTGTGGCACTGCCGTTTGGGTCATATCGGTGTAAAACACATGAAGAAACTCCATAAATATGGATTTTTGGAATCACTTGGTTATGAATCATTTGATGCTTGTGAACCGTGCCTTTTGGGCAAGGTGACTAAAACTCCGTTCTCCGGAACAATGGAACAAGCTACTGACTTATTGGAAATAATACATATCGATGTATGCGATCCAATGAGTGTTGATGCTCGTGGCAAGTATCGTTATTTTCTGACCTTCACAAGATGATTTGTGCAGATATGGGTATATCTACTTGATGAAACATAAGTCTGAAATAGTTGAAAGGTTCAAAGAATTTCAGAGTGAAGTGGAAAAATCATCGTAACAAGAAAATAAAATTTCTACGATCTGATCGCGGAGACGAATATTTGAGTTACGAATTTGGTCTTCAATTAAAACAATGTGGAATAGTTTCACAGCTCACACCACCTGGAACACCACAACGTTATGGTGTGTCCGAACATCGTAACCGCACTTTATTGGATATGGTGCGATCTATGATGTCTCTTACTGATTTACCATTATCGTTTTGGGGTTATGCATTAGAGACAGCTGCATTCACGTTAAAAGGGCACCATCTAAATCCATTGAGACGACACCGTATGAACTATGGTTTAGTAGTAAACCTAAGCTGTTGTTTCTTAAAGTTTGGAGTTGCGATGCTTATATGAAAAAGGTTTTCAACCTGATAAGCTCGAACCCAAATCGGAGAAGTGCGTCTTCATAGAATACCCAAAGGAAACTGTCGGGTACACCTTCTATCATAGATCCGAAGGCAAGATATTCGTTGCTAAAATAGATCCTTTCTAGAGAAGGAGTTTCTCTCGAAAGAAGTGAGTGGGAAGAAAGTAGAACTTGATGAGGTAACTATACCTTCTCCCGAATTGGAAAATAGTTCATCACTGAAATCAGTTCCAGTGATTCCTACACCAATTAGTGAGGAAGCTAATGATGATGATCATGAAACTTCAGATCAAGTTACTACAGAACCTCATAGGTCTTCCAGAGTACGGTCCGCACCAGAGTGGTACGGTAATCCTGTTCTGAAAATCATGTTACTAGACCATGATAAACCTACGAACTATGAGAAAGCGATGATGAGCCCAGATTCCGCAAAATGGCTGGAGGCCATGAAATCTGAGATAGGATCCATGTATGAGAACAAAGTGTGGACTTTGGTGGACTTGCCCGATGACCGGCAAGCCATAGAAAATAAATGGATCTTCAAGAGGAAGACGGACATTGATAGTAGTGTTACTATCTACAAAGCTCGACTTGTCGCAAAAAGGTTTTTGACAAGTTCAAGGTGTTGAGTACAATGAGATTTTCTCAACTTTAGTGATGCTTAAGTCTGTCCGAATCATGTCAGCAATTGCCACATTTTATGAAATCTGGCAAATGGATGTCAAAACTGCATTCCTTAATGGTTTTCTTAAAGAAGAGTTGTATATGATGCAACCAGAAGGTTTTGTCAATCCTAAAGGTGCTAAAAAAATGTGCATGCTCCAGCGATCCATCTATGGACTGGTGCAAGCATCTCGGAGTAGGAATATACGCTTTGATAAGTTGATCAAAGCATATAGTGTTGTACAGACTTACGGTGAAGCCTGTATTTACAAGAAAGTGAGTGGGAGCACTATATCATTCCTGATAAGTATATGTGAATGACATATTGTTGATCGGAAATAATGTAGAATTATTCTGCAAAGCATAAAGGAGTGTTTGAAAGGAGTTATTTAAAAGAAAGACCTCAGTAAAGCTACTTACATATTGAGCATCAAGATCTATTGTGATAGATCAAGACGCTTGATAAGATTTTCAATGAGTACATACCTTGACAAGATTTTGAAGTAGTTCAAAATGGAGCAGTCAAAGAAAGAGTTCTTGGCCGTGTTGCAAATGTATGAAATTGAGTAAGACTCAAATCCTGACCACAGCAGAAAATAGAAAGAGAATGAAAGTCATTCCCTATGCATCAGTCATGGGTTCTATAAAAATATGCCATGCTATGGACCAGACCTATTGTATACTCTGCCCTTGTTTGGCAAGGGAGTACAATAGTGATCTAGGAGTAGATCACTGGACATTGGTCAAAATTATCCTTAGTGGAATAAGGATATGTTTCTCGATAATGGAAGTGATAAAAGAGCTCGTCGTAAAAACTTACAGCGATGCAAGCTTTTACACCAATCCAGATGACTCTAAGTCTCAATCTGGATACATATTGAAAGTGGGAGCAATTTGCTAGAGTAGCTCCATGCAGAGCATTGTGGACATAGAATATTTGCAAAATACATACGGCTCTGAATATGACAGACCCGTTGACTAAGCTTCTCTCACGAGCAAAACATGATCACACCTTAGTAATCTTTGGGTGTTAATCACATAGCGATGTGAACTAGATTATTGACTCTAGTAAACCCTTTGGGTGTTGGTCACATGACGATGTGAACTATGGGTATTAATTATATACAGATATGAATATTGATGTTAAATCACATGGCGATGTGAACTAGATTATTGACTAGTGCAAGTGGGAGACTGAACGAAATATGCCCTAGAGGCAATAATAAAGTTATTATTTATTTCCTTATTTCATGATAAATGTTTATTATTCATGCTAGAATTGTATTAACCGGAAACATGATACATGTGTGAATACATAGACAAACATATAGTCACTAGTATGCCTCTACTTGACTAGGTCATTAATCAAAGATGGTTATGTTTCCTAACCATAGACATGTGTTGTCATTTGATTAATGGGATCACATCATTAGGAGAATGATGTGATTGACATGACCCATTCCGTTAGCCTAGCACTTGATCGTTTAGTATGTTGCTATTGCTTTCTTCATGACTTATACATGTTCCTGTAACTATGAGATTATGCAACTCCCGTTTACCGGAGGAACACTTTGGGTGCTACCAAACATCACAACGTAACGGGGTGATTATAAAGGAGTACTATAGGTGTCTCCAAAGGTACATGTTGGGTTGGCGTATTTCGAGATTAGGTTTTGTCACTCCGATTGTCGGAGAGGTATCTCTGGGCCCTCTCGGTAATGCACATCACTATAAGCCTTGCAAGCAATGTAGCTAATGATTTAGTTACGGAATGATGCATTACGTAACGAGTAAAGAGACTTGCCGGTAACGAGATTGAACTAGGTATTGGATACCGACGATCGAATCTCGGGCAAGTAACATACCGATTACAAAGGGAACAACATATGTTGTTATGCGGTTTGACCGATAAAGATCTTCGTAGAATATGTAGGAGCCAATATGGGCATCCAGGTTCCGCTATTGGTTATTGACCGAGAATAGTTCTAGGTCATGTCTACATAGTTCTCGAACCCGTAGGGTCCGCACGCTTAATGTTTCGATGACAGTTATATTATGAGTTTATGAGTTTTGATGTAATGAAGGAGTTCGGAGTCCCGGATGAGATCGGGGACATGACGAGGAGTCTCGAAATGGTCGAGACATAAAGATTGATATATTGGACGACTATATTCGGAGTTCGGAAAGGTTCCGAGTAATTCGGGTATTTTTCGGAGTACCGGAGAGTTACGGGAATTCGTATTGGGCCTTAATGGGCCATACGGGAAAGGAGAGAAAGGGCCAAAAGGGTGGCCGCACCCCTCCCCTTGGACTAGTCGAATTGGACTAGGGAGGGGGGGCGCCCCCTTCCTTCCTTCTCCTTCTCTCTTCCCTTTCCTTCTCTCCTACTCCTACTACATGGAAGGGTTCCTAGTTCTACTAGGAAAGGGGGAATCCTACTCCCGGTGGGAGTAGGACTCCCCTAGGGCGCGCCATAGAGAGGGCCGGCCCTCCCCCTCCTCCACTCCTTTATATACGGGGGCAGGGGGCACCCCATAGACACACAAGTTGATCTACGGATCGTTCCTTAGCCGTGTGCGGTGCCCCCCTCCACAATATTCCACCTCGGTCATATCGTCGCGGAGTTTAGGCGAAGCCCTGCGCCGGTAGAGCATCATCATCGTCACCACGCCGTTGTGCTGATGGAACTCATCCCCAACACTTTGCTGGATCGGAGTCCGGGATCGTCATCGAGCTGAACGTGTGCTGAACTCGGAGGTGCCGTACGTTCGGTACTTGGATCGGTCGGATCATGAAGACGTACGACTACATCAACCGCGTTGTCATAACGCTTCCGCTTACGGTCTACGAGGGTACGTGGACGACACTCTCCCCTCTCGTTGCTATGTCATCACCATGATCTCGCGTGTGCGTAGGAATTTTTTTGAAATTACTACGTTCCCCAACACGGCTCGCTGGCAAGGAGGCCCGATACTCGCCTATGCTCGCCAAGGCAGTCAAGGCCAAGGCAGCTCGCCTCTCTGCTGCAGATGTGGGCACGACCATTGACCGTGCCATCCATGAGGCCCGGCTGGACGTCCCCGATGGTCCTCCGGCCTCAGCTGAAGACCTGGCTACCATTGCCTTGCTCTACGGGGCGGATGATGGCCAGGTTGATGCCATCCTCGAAGCTGATGACGAGGTCTCCGGTGCCGAAGATTCTCCATGATCAGTACGCTACCTCCACCTTGCTTCGGGGACAGCGACCCCACGCCGCCGTTCGTCGCCCATGCCTCCCCCTCGATCGTACTACCTCTGTACTTTTGGTCCCTCTAATGTAATCGTCAGAATTTGTATCGCTCTATCGACGTGGTGTATCTTTTGCTACCATGTAGTTGTACTGGTTCGGCCTTAAAAACCCTGGTGTACGCAGCTGTTTCATGAGTAATGCAACTTTCTCTATATGCTCTTGGAATGTACGTGGTCTTGGTGACTGTCGGTGTCAAAACCGGCGGATCTCGGGTAGGGGGTCCCGGACTGTGCGTCTAGGCGGATGGTAACAGGAGACAAGGGACACGATGTTTTTACCTAGGTTCAGGCCCTCTTGATGGAGGTAAAACCCTACTCCTGCTTGATTGATATTGATGATATGGGTAGTACAAGAGTGGATCTACCACGAGATCAAGGAGGCTAAACCCTAGAAGCTAGCCTATGGTATGATTGTTGTAATGGTTGTGTTGTCCTACGGACTAAAACCCTCCGGTTTATATAGACACCGGAGAGGGCTAGGGTTACACAGAGTCGGTTACAATGGTAGGAGATCTACATATCCGTATTGCCAAGCTTGCCTTCCACGCCAAGGAAAGTCTCATCCGGACACGGGATGAAGTCTTCAATCTTGTATCTTCATAGTCTTGGAGTCCGGCCGATGATGATAGTCCGGCTATCCGGACACCCCCTAGTCCAGGACCCCCTCAGTAGCCCCCGAACCAGGCTTCAATGACGATAAGTCCAGTGCGTATATAATCTTCGGCGTTGCAAGGCGGGTTCTCCTTTAAGTTCCATGTACCTGCCGAACAGTGTCCGGCTTCCTTATCAATGTTGCGCTTCTTGGCTTCCACGCCCAATAATGGCCTTCTTCCACGCGTCGCACGAATGCGAAAAGCCGGGGTATCTTTTATGTTTTACCCCCTAGCTGCTCAAGTAATTTGCCTATAAGAGATGCAAGAATCCAGATCCAAATCACACCGTCCTCCTTCCGCGAGTACTCATCGGAGCGCCTCTGATCAAAAATCCATTCCATCATGGACCGTCGATGCGGCTCCTCCTCTCGCACTCCCAGCCCTCTGCCAGGAGATTGGAGGAGATGCTCTGTCCCGCACAACGAGCTGGTGACGCTCCAAGCAGAGGGATATCTCCCTCCGGCCTTCATGGTCCCAGTTCGAGTCGGGTTGGCCACCTACAAAGGTGGGAAGCAAGTGGAGGATACCCCAAGTCCCAACAAAGGGGAGTGGGTATGCTTCGTCCCCTATCTGATAAGGGGGCTCGGATTTCCTATACATCCGTTCCCCCGCGGGCTCCTGGAGTTCTACGGACTCCAGCTCCATCACCTCACCCCCGCCTCTATTCTGCATATCACGGGTTACGTAGCCCTTTGCGAGCTATTTCTGGGCGTCGAGCCCCATTTTGCGTTGTGGAAGAGGCTGTTCTGCCTCGTACCCCGCTCTCACGAGGGGTCCATATATCAAGTGGGCGGTGCCGAAATATGGCGCATCGCCGGGACCGAATATCCATCCGGAACCCCTAAGAAGGCGTCCGAAGACTGGCCTTCAGAATGGTTCTATGTAGAAGACGCTCCACTACCGGACCCTGTTCGGATCGGCCTCCCGGAGTACAGTAATTCTCCTCTGAAGAAACGCCTTAGCTGGCGCCCACGGAGCCCCCAGCTGGAGGAAGACAAAAGCGTCCATTATTTGATGGGCCGGATAAGGTTACTGGCCCATTCCGGATTGACCATGATTGGAGTCATGCCAATAGCATTATGCGGGGGGTGCAGCCGCTGCAGTACAGGGGCCACCCTATGTGGGATTTCAACGGGGAGGACGACGCCACTCGCCACGGCCGAAAAGGGCCGGGATCGGCCGAGGACCTGATGAAGATCCTGTCCAGCCCGTATAAGGGGAAGAAGGAGGATTTCCTCCAGACGAGCCCGTTGAATGGGTTTTCCATGAATAACCCTCGGCGTTGGGTAAGAGAACACTTTGCGTGTCCGACCCATGCTTTCGAAGTTTAAGTTTCTCACATTTTATGCTTTCGACGCAGGAGCTGCGTCGGGATGTGGAGGGCATGCATAGTCCGGCTCCGCAACCCGAGGATCCAGAGAGATCCCAAGATCCGGCCTTCGAAGAGGACCCGGACATAAAGGTGGAGCTAATCGACGGGGTGTTCCAGGACTATATCCGGCTTCCCAGGTGATTGTGACTGAAGTCCTGACACCATTATTTCTTCCTTGCTCATTTCTGACCACCGTGTACGATGGTGTTTTGCAGGAGGCGCCTTCAAGGCGGGAAGCCGAGCCCGCGGAGGCTGACCAACAAGGGTCAGTCCGGCCCAGTAGGCGGAAGAGGAGCGCGGCGCGGATTGAAACGTCGCCGCAAAGGTATAGCTCCCGGTTCGTTATTTAGAGCAACGTTCCTAGGAAGTGTTTGAATGCTCATGATTTTTGTAGGAGAAAAAGCGCCAGCCGGACTGCGGGCGTAGAGGTTGCCAACCCAGCCTCTACCAGCCAAGCTCCAACACCTGGTCTGGAGGGGGAGGCGAGCGCAAGGCGCGAGCCGGATACTCCTCCAATGGAGGATGCCGACAGACTGTCCGCCACCAAGTCTGAGGTGGAGAGCGCCATGAACCACAGGCGCCGCCGGACAGTTTTTCGTGACGCGTGCTTCTCCCCTGAGGCGTTGGATGCCTTTAACGCGGGGGACGCGCACCTCCGTGCTGCTCAAGATGGTTTAACCAGAGCCACGGAGCAGTATGTAAAAGACATACGGGTAAGAGATTTTAATAGTTGTATATGCCAGTAGCCCCCGAGACTTAAAGTAGTTATATTAACTGATTTAAGGATCAATTGAAATGCAGGATCTTACAAAGAAGAATACCCAACTGTCTCAGGAGCTGCAAGAGTGTAAGGCCCAACTTGAGGCCGCACTGGCTGCCGCAGGAGGAGACACAGGGACCCCTCCTGGTAACACATTATATATTTTTTTTGTTAAAAAGATAAGTGGTGTGCGACGTGCACGCAAGTCTAATAATGACATTGCAGGTGCTGCCGGACAGGATCCGGACAGGCAAGAACTACTGCGCCAGCTGAAGGCCGGCGAGAGGGTGCTGACGAGGGTGCAGCAGGAAAGGAACAAGCTCCAGGATGCCCACGCCCAGCTTGGAGAAGAGCTGAAAGGTGTTCGGGACGAGCTGTCTGGCTCCATTAAGGAGAATCAGTAGCTTCGTCGCGGCATCTATAGTAAGTGCTTGAGCGAACTCCTTTGAAAAGAAGAGTTCGGCGAGGAAGTCAATTGACAAAATATGTCTGTAGGTGTACTCACAGGTCGCCCTGCGGAGGAGATGCCCGTATCAACGGGTGATCAACTTCCCGAGCTGGTGCAACTGCTCGAACGAGTTCGGCAGGCAATGAGCGGCGTCGTCCAGGCTTTATGGCCATCCCTCTCCCTACCCGAGGGCCTTGGAGAGCTTGCGGAGAAGCTTCAGGGAGTGCGGCAGCGCTTCCGTTTATGGAAGATTTTGGCCTGCCGCCAGGGTGCCAGGGAGGCCTGGGCCATGGTGAAGACGCGGTACAAGAAGGCAGATCCCAACCACATGGCCGAGGTCGGACCTGTGGGGCCCGATGGGAAGGAGATCCCTGTGAGTTTAGTATACGGCCAAGTAGAGTTGGCCGCTAAATTTTCCCAACGGGACTGTAAATTAGATAGCCTGTTAGACGGGATTGAGGAAGAATACAGTCAGTCGATTTGACAATGTATTTTAAAATGACATGTAAAATGCCTTCTAGCCGGATTGTAAATCGTTTGTCTTTGCCGACCTTTTCGCTTCAACCTCGGGACCCTAGAGTCCGGAGTGTGTCCGAATACCTTCTCGGTTAAGAAACAACCGGGGCATGCATGGAGACCAGGCGTAGGGGTCATTAGTGCTTTATCAGACAAGTGCCCAACTAGTTATGTTATATTACATGGTTAGTAAGAAACATCTTCCAGGGAGAATAGTTCCGTTAAGGGTTCCTTTCCCTGGGAGGCATGCCCTAAAGTGCATGTCCGGACTACGAAAAGAGCAGGAAAACATCTGGGGGCAGATAAATAAATAGGTAAAAAAAATCATCTTTCAAGTCACCGACCGAGTATTCCCTTAAGAACGCTAGCTTTCGGCTTCACCCATTCTGAGGTACACATCCGGCTGACCCGGCAGTAACAATCGCAGAGGTGCTCCCTTTACCTCCTAGCCGAACAATCGGGAACGTAGGGGTAAGCACAGGAGCCAGGCAACCCATCTTGGCCAAAACTTAATTCATATCGATGCATATAATGGTGAATAAAAGGTACACGTGGAAGTGTGACACGTGTGCTGGGCATGAAGCCCTTATAATTAAGCTTCTGGTAAAGAAGCCCCCAGGTATAGTGAGTGCGGATAGCACATCAATTGTGTGCGAACAATGCGCAAGTAGGCCTTTTAGGGCTTTTATGAATAGGGTTGAGAGAAAAAAGAGAAACAAAAGGCAGCTGAAGTGTAAAAATTTGGACGGGGGAAGGGGACGAACTCTTAGTCTGACGCTAGGCATAGAATCTTCGGAGGTGGGCTGCGTTCCATGGGTTCGGCTCGAGTCGGCTGTCCGACGCATTTCGCAGACGGTACGCCCCGCCGGTCAAGACTTGATCGATAATGAAGGGGCCTTCCCATTTGGGCTTGATCTTGTCCTTTTTCTTGTCCGGCAGGCGTAGAACTAGTTCGCCAACATTGTAGGTCTTAGCCCGTACTTGTCTGCTTTGGTATCTTCGAGCCTGCTACTGATAGAATGCAGAACGAGCCTTGGCAACGTCACGTTCTTCCTCCAATGCATCCAAGCTGTCCTGCCGATCCAACTCGGCTTCTCTTTCTTCGTACATGCGCACTCGAGGTAAGTCATGAATAATGTCGCAGGGCAGAACTGCCTCTGCGCCGTATACCATAAAGAATGGTGTGAATCCGGTAGTACGGTTGGGTGTCGTCCGCAGCCCCCAGAGTACGGAGTTGAGCTCCTCTACCCAGTGCGTGTCCGATTTCGTCAGGGACCGCACTAGCCTGGGTTTGATGCCGCTCATTATTAGACCATCTGCTCGCTCCACTTGACCGTTGGTTTGAGGATGATAGACTGAAGCGAAATCGAGCTTAATGCCCATATTTTTGCACCATGATTTAACCTCGTCGGCGGTGAAGTTCGTGCCGTTATCGGTAATGATACTGTGGGGGACACCATATCGGTGTACAACCCCGGATATGAAGTCTATCACTGGTCCGGACTCTGCCATTTTAACTGGCTTGGCCTCTATCCATTTGGTGAATTTGTCCACCATGACCAATAGGTACCTTTGCTTGTGGGTTCCCCCTTTAAGGGGTCCAACCATGTCAAGCCCCCAGACCGCGAACGGCCAGGTAATGGGTATAGTTTTGAGGGCGGTGGGTGGCATATGGCTCTGATTAGCAAAGAGCTGACAACCGACGCATCTTTGGACTAAGTACTGAGCATCTGCCCAGGCCGTCGGCCAATAAAATCCTGTTCGGAATGCCTTTCCTACAAGGGCCCGAGCTACGGCGTGGTGTCCGCCTAGTCTGGCATGAATTTCAGCCAGAAGGTCTCGCCCTTCCTCTTCGGAGATACACCTTTGAAGGACTCCAGTTGTGCTTTTCTTATAAAGTTCTCCCTCATGGACCTTGTAGGCTTTAGATCGCCGAACTATGCAACGGGCCTCATTTTGGTCTTCGGGGAGTTCCTGCCTAAGCAAGTAGGCTAGGAATGGCTCTGTCCACGGGGCAATTACTACCATTATGTCATGGGCTGAAGGTGTTATTTCATCGGCTGAATCGCTGATTATGTCAGATTGTTCTGTGTCGGTTGGTGCGGCTGCTTCCGGTTTGTTATTTCCGGACTCCTCTTCCCATAGTACGGATGGCTTAAAGAGCCATTCCAGGAAGATGTTTGGAGGGACAGCGTCACGTTTTGTGCCGATGCGTGCCAATATGTCGGCTGCTTGGTTATTATCCCGGGCTACGTGGTGGAATTCAAGTCCTTCGAACCGAGCTGACATTTTTAGGACAACGTTACGATAGGCTGCCATTTTCGGATCCTTGGCATCAAGGTCTCCATTTACTTGGGATATTGCAAGGTTTGAATCCCCGCGCACCTCTAGGCGTTGAATGCCCATGGAGATTGCCATCCGAAGGCCATGTAAAAGGGCCTCATATTCGGCTGCGTTGTTGGAGTCCGTGTACATTATCTGAAGTACGTATTGGACCGTGTCCCTGGTTGGGGACGTCAATACGACGCCAGCCCCCAATCCGGCCAACATTTTAGAGCCGTCGAAGTGCATAATCCAATTGGAGTATGCGCCGGCTTCGGTCCATTCAGCGACAAAGTCAGCCAAAACTTGCGACTTTATAGCTCGCCGAGGTTTGTAAGTTATATCAAATGGTAAGAGCTCAATGGCCCATTTTGCAATCATGCCCGTCGCGTCGCGGTTGTTTATAATGTCGTTGAGGGGTACTTCGGAGGCCACTGTTATCGAACACTCTTGAAAGTAGTGTCGGAGCTTCCGGGATGCCATGAACACCGCATACGCTATCTTTTGATAGTGCGGGTAATGGGATTTGCAAGGAGTTAAGACAGTGGATACGTAGTACAGTGGTTTTTGAAGAGGGAATTTGTGCCCTTCTGTCTCTCATTCGACGACGAGTACCGTGCTTACGACTTGATGTGTTGCCGTGATGTATAACAACACTGGTTCGCCCTGGTTAGGCGCAGCCAGGACCATATTTGTTGCCAATATGGCTTTTATTTCTTCGAGTCCGGCAGTGGCAGCATCCGTCCACTTGAAGTGTTCGGTGCGCCTGAGGAGGCGATAGAGGGGCAATGCCTTTTCTCCCAAACGGGAGATAAAGCGGCTTAGAGCCACCACGCATCCAGTCAATTTTTGTATCTGTTTGAGGTCTTTTGGGATATCCAGTTGTGACAGAGCTCGGATCTTGGCTGGGTTTGCTTCAATTCCTCTACCGGATACAATGAAGCCCAGGAGCTTTCCGGCTGGTACGCCGAAAACGCATTTTTCCGGATTCAGCTTGATGTCATATACTCGGAGGTTGTCGAATGTGAGCCTCAAATCGTCTACTAGAGTTTCGACGCGTTTGGTTTTGACGACTACGTCGTCTACGTATGCCTCTACTGTTTTGCCGATCTGGGTAGCCAGACATGTCTGAATCATGCGCTGATATGTCGCACCGGCGTTTTTGAGTCTGAAGGGCATCGTGTTGAAGCAGAATGGTCCATATGGAGCGATGAATGCCATTGCAGCTTGGTCCGCTTCCGCCATCTTGATTTGATGGTAGCCGGAGTATGCGTCCAAGAAGCATAATGAATCGTGCCCTGCGGTAGCATCGATTATTTGGTCAATGCGGGGAAGGGGGAAGGGATCCTTTGGGCAGGCCTTGTTGAGGTCTTTAAAATCGACACATAGGCGCCAGGATTTGTCCTTCTTTGGTACCATTACCAGGTTTGCTAGCCAATCCGGATGGTTGATGTCTCTGATGAATCCGGCTTCCAATAGTTTGGCTAGTTCTTCTCCCATTGCCTGTCTTTTGGGTTCGGAGAATCGTCGAAGAGCCTGTTTGACTGGCTTGAACCCTTTTAGGATATTTAGGCTATGTTCTGCCAATCTGCGTGGGATTCCCGGCATATCTGAAGGGTGCCAGGAGAAAATGTCCCAATTTTCCTGGAGGAATTCTCGCAGTGCGGCGTCTACATCAGGGTTCAACTGTGCCCCGATGGAGGCCGTCTTTGTCGGGTCCGTTGGATGGACCTGGAATTTTACTATTTCGTCCGCTGGTTTAAAGGAGGTGGACTTGGATCTCTTGTCGAGTATCACATCATCCCTATTCACCGTGGAGCACAGCGCGGTGAGTTCTTCTGCCGCTAGGGCTTCGGATAGTGCCTCCAGGGCTAATGCGGCTGTCTTGTTTTCGGCGCGGAGTGCTATGTCCGGATCACTAATGAGAGTGATTATTCCGCCGGGCCCAGGCATTTTGAGCTTCATGTACCCGTAATGGGGTACGACTTGAAAAATTGTGAATGCCTCTCGTCCTAATATAGCGTGATATCCGCTGCTGAACGGGGCCACTTGGAACGTGACTTCTTCGGACCTGTAATTGTCCGGCGAGCCGAACACCACATCGAGTGTGATTTTTCCGGTGCAGCGCGCTTCCCGGCTAGGGATTATTCCTCTGAAGGTTGTGCTGCTTCGCTCAATGCGGCTCCAGTCTATTTCCATTTTTTTGAAGAGTTTCCTTGTAGATGAGGTTTAATCCGCTGCCGCCATCCATGAGTACCTTGGTAAGTCGAAAGCCGTCCACTATTGGACTAAGGACCAATGCAGCTGGTGCTCGGGCTGTTCGGAATTTAGGTTTGTCGCTGGCGTTGAAGGTGATGGCTGTGTCGCTCCATGGATTTGTTGTTGCTACTTGGTAGACTTCGGCGAGGCTGTGGATTGTTCGTTTCCGCATATTATTTGATGCGGAAGTCTCGAAGACTGTTGATACCGTACCGGTATTGTTGGAGTGGTTTTCCGGGGCTAGAAGCTCCTCGCCACTTTTGGCCACCTGCCGTAATATCCAACATGCTTGAAGGCTATGTGTTGGGGTGGCGCCCTCTGTACTGTGAATTTTACAGGGTCCGCTAAGCCATCCCTCCAGTACAGTTCCGTGCCCTTTATGGGGTTTTTGCTTTTTGGTTTTTGTACCTGGTGCCTGAGTGTAACGCACCCTTTTGTTGCGGACTAGGGTTGTATTCGGGGCCGGATTGTCCCAAAACTTATTTTCGGTTTTCCGGAAACTTTCCATCGCACAGTACTTTCGTACTATGGACACCAGGTCGGCGAAGCGTGTAATTTCACGAAGGCTGACGGCGTTCAAGATCCCCTCGTCCGTGCAATTATTGCAAAAAATTGAGATTGTGTTTTCCTCTCGGCAGTCCTTTATCCTGTCCATAACCAGGAGGAATCTGGCCCAGTAGTAATGTACTGTTTCAGCGGGCTCTTGCCGGATTAGAGATAGATCGCATATGTCTGGGCGGGTGGGTGGAATTAAGTCCGGAACCCTACCCATCTCGAGGCTCAAGGGCCGAGAAGTTTCCAAATTTGGAAGCTTGGATTGCTGGATGTTGTCCAACGAGTCCGGTCCGATGTCTGACTTTAGGTTCAATGCTTGATCGAAGTCCGTCCCTCCGCGGGAATCCAGCATGGAGGGTTCGGGAGCCCGGACATGACTAGTTTTCAATACAGGAGAAGAGTCGCCGCGTTGTTCCTCTACCACTGCAACGTGGTGGGTGGCCTGGGGAGAGTTAATCTCTCTCAGATCGGTTTTAAGCCCAATCTGATTGTAGTCTGTAGCGACTCCCAGGGCGGTGATGCGATCCAAGAGCTCGTTTACGGATGAGAGCTCTATTGGATCCAGCCACTCGGCGAATTCCGAGCTGACGTGAAGATTTCTTTTGACGACCTGAGAGGTCATTGTCGAAGCGGTGGCCGAACAGGCGATCATGAGAAAACCACCTAGCCGGATAGTTTGGCCGGCGGCCAAGTCTCCTTTGACGAAGATACCGTCCTTGAAGACAGGAAGAGGCATCCTTCCTATCGGTGACGGCACAAAGGAACTCTCAATGAAAGCACCAATGTCGGTGTCAAAACCGGCGGATCTCGGGTAGGGGGTCCCGGACTGTGCGTCTAGGCGGATGGTAACAGGAGACAAGGGACACGATGTTTTTACCCAGGTTCGGGCCCTCTTGATGGAGGTAAAACCCTACTCCTGCTTGATCGATATTGATGATATGGGTAGTACAAGAGTGGATCTACCACGAGATCAAGGAGGCTAAACCCTAGAAGCTAGCCTATGGTATGATTGTTGTAATGGTTGTGTTGTCCTACGGACTAAAACCCTCCAGTTTATATAGACATCAGAGAGGGCTAGGGTTACACAGAGTCGGTTACAATGGTAGGAGATCTACATATCCGTATTGCCAAGCTTGCCTTCCACGCCAAGGAAAGTCCCATCCGGACACGGGACGAAGTCTTCAATCTTGTATCTTCATAGTCTTGGAGTCCGGCCGATGATGATAGTGCGGCTATCCGGACACCCCCTAGTCCAGGACTCCCTCAGTGACCAAGAGAAATGCTCCGACGTCCTCTCTGAACTAATCTCTATAAATCCACACATCGCCTTACTACAAGAATCCAAACTCGACACACTACCGGACCCAAAAATACGCTCATTTATGCCCCGCCAGCTAGATCAAGTCTTTACCCTACCTGATGTAGGCACGGCGGGTGGCACCATCTCTGCAGTTAACACAACCTTGTTCCAAGTAATCTCCTTCTCTTACCTCTCCTTCTCCTCAACTCTGTCACTGCGATCAACTATAACTGACAAAACCATAGCCATCACAAACATCTACGCCCCTCCTCTCGCACCCTCAAGCAACAATTTCCTTGATGAACTCCTCGCTATCGCCCAACCCGATGACTCACCTTGGTTACTAGTCGGTGATTTCAACCTCCTACGTTTTCCTACAGATAAAAACAATGATGCTTTCCTACGCACAGAGGCCAACTGAGGGAGTCCTGGACTAGGGGGTGTCCGGATAGCCGGACTATCATCATCGGCCGGACTCCAAGACTATGAAGATACAAGATTGAAGACTTCATCCCGTGTCAGGATGGGACTTTCCTTGGCGTGGAAGGCAAGCTTGGCAATACGGATATGTAGATCTCCTACCATTGTAACCGACTCTGTGTAACCCTAGCCCTCTCCGGTGTCTATATAAACCGGAGGGTTTTAGTCCGTAGGACAACACAACCATTACAACAATCATACCATAGGCTAGCTTCTAGGGTTTAGCCTCCTTGATCTCGTGGTAGATCCACTCTTGTACTACCCATATCATCAATATCAATCAAGCAGGAGTAGGGTTTCACCTCCATCGAGAGGGCCCGAACCTGGGTAAAAACATCATGTCCCTTGTCTCCTGTTACCATCCGCCTAGACGCACAATCCGGGACCCCCTACCCGAGATCCGCCGGTTTTGACACCGACATTGGTGCTTTCATTGAGAGTTCCTCTATGTCGTCACCGATAGGCTTGATGGCTTCTTCAATCAACAACGACGCAGTCCAGGGTGAGACTTTTCTCCCCGGACAGATCTTCGTATTCGGCGGCTTCGCACTGCGGGCCAATTCACTTGGCCATCTGGAGCAGATCCAAAGCTACGCCCCTGGCCATCAGGTCAGATTTGGAAGCCTAAACTTCACGACGGACATCCGCGGAGACTTGATCTTCGATGGATCCGAGCCGCAGCCGAGCATGCCGCACTGTCACGATGGGCATGATCTAACTCTGCCGCCGGACAGTATCTTGGAGGCCGCACACAAATCCGCTCCGACCCATAGTTCGGAGCCGATCGCGCAGATCGAGGACGGGTGGCTGGACACCGCCTCAGGAGCTGCAACTTCCACGGCGATGGAGCCGAACACTGACCTCGTCCCTTATAAAACTCGTGACTTCGAGGCGCCGGACTCCCTGCCGGACTCCGAGCCTCCTACGCCCCTGCCAATCGGATCCGATTAGGCGCCGATCATGGAGTTCACTGCCACGGACATCTTTCAACACTCACCCTTTGGCGACATCCTAAATTCGTTAAAACATCTCTCGCTATCAGGAGAGCCCTGGTCGGATTGCGGCCAGGATGGCTGGGATGCGGACGACGAAGAAATTCAACGCCCACCGACCACCCACTTTATAGCCACTGTCGACGATTTAACAGACATGCTAGACTACGACTCTGACGACATCGACGGTATGGACGGCGATGCTGGAGACGACCAAGAACCAGCACCTACGGGGCACTGGAAGAAAACTTCAACCCATGATGTATATATGGTGGACACCCCAAAAGGAAGCGATAACGAGGAACACCGGGGAGCGGCAAAGGATAATTCCACCGAAAAATAGCCAAAACGGCGACGTGAACGCCGCCCTAAGTCCCGCCTCGACAACAACAGCACTCCTAAGGACCCAACAATAGAGCAGGGCAAACCAGTGGGCGTCGAGCACGCAACCAAGCAACCATCCGAACAGGATGAATCAGATAATCAATCTATGCCCAGCGAAAACAACAGTCCAGACGATCTCACGCCGGACACACCACCGGAGCATAAGAACCTTCACAAAAGACTTCTCGCCACTGCAAGAAGTCTGAAGAAGGAAAAGCGGAAGCTCAAAACAGCGGAAGATACACTCAGAATGAGGTGGAGCAAGGTACTCAAGACCGCCGACAAATATGGCAGTGACGACCAAACAAAGAGCTACCCGAAGCGCAAGCTGCTGCCAGAATTCGACGAGGAGGCCATAGAGCCCCCACAGTCAAAAAGCAAAGAGGCCGCCTGGCCGGATAGACGACCAGATGGCAGGCCGAAAACGACAAGCGGCGCCGCACACAAGCTGACTCATGATCCTTGGAAAGCAGACGGCCCGGTCAGGTCCATTTATGGGCCAAAAAAGAGGGCCCCAGGAAGCAACACGGCACGTCAAGTGTTCGAAGACAACGGCACACCCAAATACAGGGGCGCCGCACACCCACTATGTTTCACCGATGAGGTGCTGGATCATGAATTTCCAGCAGGGTTCAAACCCGTGAACATAGAGGCATACGACGGAACAACAGACCCTGGAGTCTGGATCGAGGATTACATCCTCCACATACACATGGCTAGAGGAGATGATCTCCATGCCATTAAATATCTACCCCTCAAGCTCAAAGGGCCAGCTCGGCATTGGCTCAAAAGCCTCCCTAAAAATACTATTGGAAGTTGGGAAGAGCTCGAGGACGCGTTTAGAGCAAATTTTCAAGGGACTTATGTCCGCCCTCCGGATGCAGACGATTTAAGTCACATAACTCAACAGCCCGGAGAGTCAGCGCGCAAATTCCGGAACAGGTTCCTTACCAAAAAGAACCAAATAGTCGACTGTCCAGACGCTGAAGCCTTAGTAGCTTTTAAACATAATGTCCGAGACGAATGGCTTGCCAGACACCTCGGCCAAGAGAAGCCGAGAACAATGGCCGCGCTAACAAGCCTCATGACCCGCTTTCGCGCGGGGGAAGACAGCTGGCTAGCAAGATGCAGCACCAGCGACCCGAGTACATCCGAAATCAGAGATGGAAACGGAAAATCACGGCGCAGAAAGGATCATCGCCGAAACAAAGAAAAAAGCCCAAAGAACACGGCGGTCAACGCCGGATTCAAAAGCTCGCGGCCGAACAACAAAACACTGCCACTTAAAGATAACAGTGATGAGCTATCCAACTTAAACAAAATTTTGGATTGGATATGTCAAATCCACAGTACCCCCGGAAGGCCTGCAAACCACACCCACCGAGATTGTTGGGTTTTCAAAAAGTCCGGCCGACTCAACGCTGAACACAAGGGGCTCGACGCGCCAAGCGAGGATGATAACGAACCCCACCAGCAAAGCACCGGAAAACAAAAGACTTTCCCACAAGAAGTCAAAACAGTAAACTCACTCCATGTGATAGTACGGAAAAACAATGCGGCACCCGCTAAGGTAGGTGTCGCACGGTCCACCCCAGCGGAACCTCGAAATTGGATGTCAAAACCAATCACTTTCGACCACCTGGATTATTCCAAAAGTATCCGAAACGTAGGATGGACTGCTCTGATATTGGATCCTATAATCGACGGACTACAATTTACGCAAGTCCTGATGGACGGCGGCAGCGATTTAAATCTGCTATATCCGGACACAATCCGCAAGTTGGGGATAGACCTTACTAAAATTCGACATAGCCGCACTTCCTTCAAAGGAGTGACGCCAGGCCCTTACGCCAAGTGCACAGGCTCCTTACTACTAGAAGTTGTGTTCGGGTCACCCTACAACTTTCGACGCGAAAGGCTAATCTTCCATGTCGCTCCATTCAAAAGTAGCTATCAAGCATTATTGGGACGTGAAGCTTTTGTCCGCTTCAACGCAATACCACATTACGCGTCTCTTACACTTAAAATGCCCGGTCCACGTGGCATCATTTCATTAAAAGGTCGTTCAAAGACCCCGGACACGGCTAGACAAGTCCGGCATAAATAGGCCAGGGGCTCCCTAGCCGCACACCCCTTCACAAGGGGCTGTGTGTATAAGCAATAATGAGCTAATATAGGCTCAGCTTTATTCATTCATTAATATTTCAATTTTTTATGCACTTTTCGCACGACTTCCTTTCAAACTAAGTTCCTCTCTTTTTACAGATGAACAACGTGCACACCCGTCCAGGATACGGCACAACGGAGACACTGGCGCAGACGTGTAGTAGGGACCCGTTGCAAGGATTCTTTTCAGATTAAGACCCTGCGTAAACCTTTTTTACTGTCTCTTGTTGCTATAATCCCCTGATTTCTCATTATAACCAGAGAGGAGACTGACATTTTGGCATCGGCCGCGTCAGAGGACCTTGCCCGTACCTGGACACTAGGGGCTCAGGGCATTGTTCTGTCCATTATTATAAAGACCGAACACCCTAGGGAGTGTTCGGCGTCTCGAGTTAGGCCTTATATGCATCAGCTCCGAATCATGTCTTTGGTCAAATGTTGGGTTTGCCCGGCTCCTGTGTTTTGCTGCCTTACGTTCCGTATCATCGGCTAACGCGGCACCAGGAGAACTACTGCGATTGTGCCCCGGTTCGGCTAGGCGAGCACCTCAGTGGAGAAAGCCGAAAACTGACTGTCATGATACAGCGAGAGACTGGTCAACCACTCGATCGACTACTGGAATGTTTAGAATTCCTCCGCTTTGACGAAGGGCCATTTCCCGGTCAGGCACACACGCGCCCCGAATTCGGAGAGCACGGTGCCACTAGGGGCTATATCGTAGCCCCACCCTCGAACTCCTATGGCTAAGTGAAAGTGATAAAGCATTATAGTCCGGTTGCCTCGTTTGCTACGCTACCACCTCCTTCACAGGACCGAGACGTCGGATTAAGTGTGAAAATGCGCTATTTTTTGCGAACACCCCCGCACCTTGTGCGTGGGGGCTGAAGCCGACGACTGCATCTTTCAGGTTATACATACGTATACATAAACGGCCGCACAGGAGATATTTCACTACTTGGACGCACAAGTATAAAAAGCGCTTACATCATAAACATCGTTTTACAAACGAAAACGTTCATTTGAACGTCACATTTTTTGAGCACTGCGACTCTATTACACGAGCACCACGCAGAACTTCCCCAAAATAGTGCTCGGCGGGTAACCGGCTCTCGTCCGAACCCTGGGTCGCAACAGCGATGGCATCCATCTCTGTCCAATGTGTCTTCACACGGGCGAGGGCCATCCGTGCACCCTCTATGCAGGCCGACGGCTTCATCGCCTTGATATGCGGCACCGCCCCAAGAAATTGCTGCAATAAGCCAAAATAGCTCTTCGGCTTGGGCCTATCCGGCTAGACATGAGTCACGATATCTGTCATGGCAAGTCCGGACAACCTATTCAGCTCAGCCCATTCGGCCAACCGATCGGTCAGCGGAAGTGAACGATCCGGACTATGGAATTGAAACCAAAACAGCTCTTCCGTCTTGTGATCCTTCTGACTTCGGAAGTGCACAACGGCATCCGCCGCACTCGCCGCTAAGTCCATATAAGGATCCTCCGGACCCCACAGCTGGCCGAGCTGAGCATACTTTGGATCCGTAAACCTTCGGCACAGCAAGAAAGGCTTGCCAGCCACAATGTCCCCGGCATGGCGCAGCTCCTCCTTTATAGCCCGCATTGCAGAACGGGCATCCTTGGCTTCGGCGGTGGCCTTCCCCAGGTCTTCTCGCTCCGCTAGGCGCTCTTTTTCAAGAACATCATTGCGGTCGGTAGCATATTTTAACTTCACGGCCATTTCGGCATCTCTTCCCTGCTTCGGCAGTGTGCAGCCCTTTCGGCTTCTAACTCCTCGGCCGCCCTCGAGGCAGCCGCATCACTCCTTCTGGCCTGCTCCTTGGCTTGAGCAAGTTCTGCCCGAAGGCTCTCCATACCAGCGGCACCATCTGTGTCAAGCACACATATTGTAAGAGGTGGGCTTCGGCTCTCTTGCTAGGTGACCGCAAACAAACACTTACCTTGCGACTCGTCAAGTCGCCTGTTGACTAGCACGATGTCCGCATCCGCAACTTCGAGTTGCCGCTTTAGTTCAGCAACTCCATCAGTTCGGCTGGCCCCCGGACGATCAGCCACCTACATAGGAACGGCTAAAATTAAAACCTGCGATTTTGATCCTCGGCATGCTGTCGTTTTCGACAACCTACCGAGTCTCAGGGGCTACTATCTATACAGGGCGCACTTTATGTGTAAAACTATCAAAAGGTGTGTCATTTTTACGTACCTCAAACCCCGCCAGCAAACTCCTGACGGCGTTGCGCAATCCACCTTCGGCGGACGAAATCCTTCCAATCACCATACTCATCAATGCATGGTGATCGTCTGAGATAGACACCCTCTCAAGCAGATCCTTCAGCTCCCCCGGTCGAACACTAGTCGGCGCCGAACTCTTTGGCTTTGCCGGACTCGGGGATACCCTCCGTGATGACACTTCAGGCTCGTCAGCCCTATCCGACGACGCAGCGGACGGAGGCGTCTCGCTCTCCACCATCTCCGGACGAAGGTCCCCCGAAGACGAGCTCATCTGCGAAGGACGGAGATCCGAACTACAAGGTAAAAACTTGAGTTATCCTCAGAAGCACAAATATGGATGTCCCTTATTACAAAAATCCCTCTTTTGTACTTACGGCTCGCTGGAGGGCTGATTCTTCAAGGGAGACTGTGTGGCCGGGGCCTCCCCGGATGCAGGACCCTCTGGTGAAGATTTCTTCCCCCGCTTAGGGGCTTTGGCCCCCGGGTCTTCGGAGGCGGTCCTCTTCTCCCCTTGGAGGGAGGGATTCTCGATCCCCCCTCTTTCAAGAGCCTCCTTTGGCGAGGCGGTAGCTCCTCTATTTTCCCCTTCACCTTCTTCTGAAGGCGCAACCTCCAGCATCCTGACCAGCACGGGATCCGGTGCAGTCTCTGGGAGGGGGGCCGGACACCGTATCAGCTTTGCTTGCGCTATCCACTCCTGTTAAAGGACAACGGGTTAAAAGGCGAATTGTAAAAAGGCAAACAAATAGCATGTCCGAATACAGAGCTACTTACTTGAGTATTCGGGCGATTGCAACTTAGGCCGGCGTCCTCGGTCAATTCTGGACACACCTCCCGTGATCCGAAGAATAGTTTGTACATCTCCATTGGTGTCGTACCCATGAAGTGTTGGAGAATCTGTGGTCCCTCCAGATTAAATTCCCATAGCCGGAGAGGACGGCGTTTGCAGGGCAGGAGACGCCTAATCAGCATAACCTGCATCACCACGACCAGATCGATCTCCCTCCCTTGGAGGTCTCGAATCCGGCCCTGCAATAGGGGCACGTCCTTTGACGGCCCCCAGTTGAGCCCTTGGTTGACCCATGACATCAATCATCGTGGAGGTCCCGAGCGGAATACGAGCGGCGGCTTCTGCCTGCTGCCCCTGGGAGCGGTAATATAAAACCACTCCCGTTGCCACAAACTTAGCTCCTCTTGGAAGGAGCCCTCGGGCCACGGGCATCGGCCCTCCTGCTTATGGCCGCCCCGCCGCACTCTGCTCGACGCCCCTCGATCATCTTCGGCTCCACTTTGAAGTTCTTCAACCACAGGCCGAAGTGAGGGGTGATGCGGAGGAAGGCTTCACAAACGACGATGAATGAAGAAATATGGAGGATGGACTCCGGAGCCAAGTCATGGAATTCCAGCCCGTAGTAAAACATGAGCCCTCTCACAAAAGGATCCATCGGGAAGCCTAAGCCCCGACGGAGGTGGGATACAAAAACGACATACTCGCCGGGCTCAGGGGTGGGGATGACCTGCCCTTCGGTGGGCAGCCTGTGCGAAATCTCGTAAGTCAGGTACTTGGCCTCTCGCAGCTTTAGCACGTCCTCCTCCGTGACGGAGGAGGGCATCCACCGGCCCTGTAGGTCGGAGCCGGACATTGTTGGAGGTCCGAAGCGCTCGAATCTGGGGCTCTGGGTGTTGGAACCTGGGGCAAGGAGAAGATTCAATGGAGGATTGAAGAAAAGAAACGAGCCTTGGTCCTATTATAAAGAGGGAGAATACCAAGAGCCGTCAACGTGACCGTTCGGGACTCGCCTCCGATGGAGGAGGCGTGGCAGCGGGCGCGGTTGGGTTACCCACGTCCGTATTGATGGGAATCCCGGAATAAGGGGAACACGATCTCTGCTTCGACAAGACGTGCCAAGGAAACCGCTTCGCTAAACGTGCTGAGGTGGTATAATAAAAAACGATTCCAGTAAAAGCTTGGTAGTGGCATGACGTCACGCTACAAAAAACGTTAGCAGATTGAACTTTTGTACATATTATTCTCTCTACGGTGGTATGTGGAATTTATTTTGCAGAGCCGGACACTATCCTGGTGTTCACAATCTTCTATGAAATATTTGGAGGAGGAACCCGCCTTGCAATGCCGAACATTATGCACGCCGGACTCATCGTCATTGAAGCCTGGTTCAGGGGCTACTGAGGGAGTCCTGGACTAGGGGGTGTCCGGATAGCCGGACTATCATCATCGGCCGGACTCCAAGACTATGAAGATACAAGATTGAAGACTTCGTCCCGTGTCCGGATGGGACTTTCCTTGGCGTGGAAGGCAAGCTTGGCAATACGGATATGTAGATCTCCTACCATTGTAACCGACTCTGTGTAACCCTAGCCCTCTCCGGTGTCTATATAAACCGGAGGGTTTTAGTCCGTAGGACGACACAACCATTACAACAATCATACCATAGGCTAGCTTCTAGGGTTTAGCCTCCTTGATCTCGTGGTAGATCCACTCTTGTACTACCCATA
This sequence comes from Triticum timopheevii, assembly GCA_963921465.1. Classification (NCBI taxonomy): domain Eukaryota; kingdom Viridiplantae; phylum Streptophyta; class Magnoliopsida; order Poales; family Poaceae; genus Triticum; species Triticum timopheevii. The sequence continues at coordinate 476,881,102 of OY997268.1, forward strand.
TCATCAATATCAATCAAGCAGGAGTAGGGTTTTACCTCCATCGAGAGGGCCCGAACCTGCGTAAAAACATCGTGTCCCTTGTCTCCTGTTACCATCCGCCTAGACGCACAGTCCGGGACCCCCTACCCGAGATCCGCCGGTTTTGACACCGACACCAACGCTTTCAACCAAACAATCGATACTCTTGCCCTCATCGAGCTACCTCTTCTAGACCGCCAATTCACTTGGTCCAATAACAGAACCACACCCACCCTAGAACGCATTGACCGCGCTTTTTTTAACTTGGCCTGGGCTGATACTTTCTCCAACTCCTCACTCACATCCCTCACTCGATTCACGTCTGACCATGTCCCCCTCATCATCCACGTCAGCACAACAATCCCGCGCTCGAACTTTTTTAAATTTGAATCTGCTTGGGCCAAATTACAGCCTTGCCGAGATATCATCTCCTCGGTATGGGCCTCCCCTCGGCCCAATCACCCGCCTAACTCTGCCGCCTCCCTCGCCTCCCTGCTCAAGTAAACCCGGGCTGCGCTTAAAAAATGGGCTCGTTCGCGCCCTCCACCCCCCCTCCGCGAATCCCGATGCAAAATTGCCATCTCCGCACTTGACCACGTCGAAGAATCTAGGCCCCTCTCCCCACCAGAGCACCTCACACGTAAGATCATTGTTTCTCTCCTCAAAAGCACCATCCTAGAGAAAATGTCATACTAGAAATGGCGCGCCAAAGTGTCCCGAGCGATTCATGGCGGGGGAACTCCAAGTTCTTCCACATGTCCGCCTCACACCGGTTTAGAAAAAACAAAATCTTCTCCCTCACTCGGGACGGCTCGGTGTTCACTTCCCACCACCAAAAAGCAGAAATTCTATGGGATTTCTTTGTCACGCTCATCGGCTCTCCTGCCTTAACGGCATGGCCGTTTGACCTCACGACGATCTACCCTTCTCCCATACCTGGTCTTCATGCCCTAGACGCACAATTCTCAGAAGATGAAATAAAATCGGCCTTCTTTCAAATGAACCCTCAAGCAAGCCCCGGACCTGATGGTTCCGGCCCATCTTTCTATAAATCCTTCTGGCCCTCTATCAAACCGGTGATTTTCTCCTTCTTCGCACAATTCCACCAAGGTATGGCGGACACAGAGCGTCTAAACCGTGCCCATATAGCTCTGCTCCCGAAATCTACCTCCTCCATCTCACCTAATGCCTTCAGAGCAATTTCCTTGCAAAACTGCTCGGTCAAAGCTGTGGCGAAGGTCCTAACGTCGCGCCTCAAACCCTTCATTCCACATCTCGTCCATGGTAACCAGTCTGGCTTCATCACGGGTAGGAACATTGCTGAAAACTACGTCTTTGCAGCAGATCTTATCAGCTCTTGCCACTCTAGAAAACGCCCAACCATGATCTTCAAGCTTGACTTCAGGAAAGCTTTTGATTCGGTTGCTTGGAATGCCCTAGACAAAATCATGGCGGTCCGAGGCTTCTCCCAAACCTTCCGTCGATGGATTCAAAATGTAACGCCCCGGACACACCCGCCGGTGGTCGTTACTCCTGGCGGGATCTAGACTGGCCCCAGAGATCAATACTAGTCTTTTCTGCGCACTTTGTCCTCACTCGTGCGCATCCGGGAGCAACTTCCCGGTCGGTCACCCATCCTGAAACTACTCCAAGCTGAGCACGCTTAACTTTGGAGTTCTGTCCGAATGGGATCCCGGAAAAGAAGGAATTCCTTATTGATATGAGTAGTCTATCATCCCTAATAAGCCAGGCTATTACATACACCCCCACTCAAAGGAACCGACGTCCTCGTCGGGCCACAGGAACGTTCCCTCTTGGCACAACCGTCTGTGCATCCAGTCCGGTACATGTGCCATGCCGTGTGCCACGACAGGTCACAAACGTCATGAACAACATGACCGCGCACCTGTCCGCAACCATCCGTGTAACCGCGAGGGTCTGCTCTGATACCAACTTGTAACGCCCCGGACACACCCGCCGGTGGTCGTTACTCCTGGCGGGATCTAGACTGGCCCCACAGATCAATACTAGTCTTTTCTGCGCACTTTGTCCTCACTCGTGCGCACCCGGGAGCAACTTCCCGGTCGGTCACCCATCCTGAAACTACTCCAAGCTGAGCACGCTTAACTTTGGAGTTCTGTCCGAATGGGATCCCGGAAAAGAAGGAATTCCTTATTGATATGAGTAGTCTATCATCCCTAATAAGCCAGGCTATTACATAGAACAGTAGCTAATTCATAAATTGCATATGAGGATTTTCCGGGATTGTTGTTTGTTGTTCCGGCCTCATTTAAATTTGACTAAATAGTTAGTTTACTTTTGATTCACCCCTTGCTATGTTTAACAACATTTAATATTGATGAGTAGCATAAACAAGAGAGAACTAAATAATTGTTGTGGTGTTTCGTCAATATGCAACTCGTTGCATATTGAGCTCCACTTAACTTGTAGTATTGTTTGTTGCACTTTGCCATGCCATGCCTTATTAAACCGGACATGCATCATACTTGATTGTGCATCATGCCATGATTATGCTTGTGTGTTTACCATGTTGTTTGTTTCTTTCCGGTGTTGCTTCTTAGTTTCGGTAATGCTGCGATTGTGAGGATTCGTTCGACTACTCCCGTTCGTCTTCTTCATGGACTCGTTCTTCTTCCTAGCGGGATTTCAGGCAAGATGACCATCACCCTGGATCTCACTACTATCATTGCTATGCTAGTTGCTTCGTTCTATCGCTATGCCGCGTTACCTATCATTTTCTCTTCAAGCCTCCCAAATTGCCATGAACCTCTAACCTTTGACACCCTTCCTAGCAAACCGTTGTTTGGCTATGTTACCGCTTTGCTCAGCTCCTCTTATGGCGTTGCTAGTTGCAGGTGAAGTTGAAGATTGCTCCATGATGGACAGGATTATGTTGGGATATCACAATATCTCTTATTTAATTAATGCATCTATATACTTGGTAAAGGGTGGAAGGCTCGGCCTTATGCCTGGTGTTTTGTTCCACTCTTGCCGCCCTAGTTTCCGTCATACCGGTGTTATGTTCCCGGATTTTGCGTTCCTAACGCGGTCGGGTGATTTATGGGACCCCCCCTGACAGTTCGCTTTGAATAAAACTTGCCCAGCAAGGCCCAACTTTGGTTTTACCATTTGCCTCACCACCACCTATACCCTTCCCTTGGGTCGGCCAACCCGAGGGTCATCTTTATTTTAGCCCCCCGGGCCAATGCTTGTCTAAGTGTTGGTCCGAACCGAGTAGACTGCGGGGCCCCCTCGGGGCAACTCGAGGTCTGGTTTTACTCGTAGGATGTCTCATCCGGTGTTGCCCTGAGAACGAGATATGTGCAGCTCCTATCGGGATTGTCGGCGCATCGGGCGGCTTTGCTGGTCTTGTTTTACCATTGTCGAAATGTCTTGTAAACCGGGATTCCGAGACTGATCGGGTCTTCCTGGGAGAAGGTCTATTCCTTCGTTGATCGCGAGAGCTTGTCATGGGCTAAGTTGGGACACCCCTGCAGGGTATAAACTTTCGAGAGCCGTGCCCGCGGTTATGTGGCAGATGGGAATTTGTTAATGTTCGGTTGTCGATAACTTGACACCAGATCCGAATTAAAATGCATCAACCGTGTGTGTAGCCGTGATGGTCTCTTCTCGGCGGAGTCCGGGAAGTGAACACGGTTTCTGTGTTATGTTTGGCGTAAGTAGGAGTTCAGGATCACCTCTTGATCATTGCTAGCTTCACGACCGTTCCTTTGTTTCTCTTCTCGCTCTCATTTGCGTATGTTAGCCACCATATCTTGCTTAGTCGCTGCTGCAACCTCACCACTTTACCCCTTCCTTTCCCATTAAGCTTTGCTAGTCTTGATACCCATGGTAATGGGATTGCTGAGTCCTCATGGCTCACAGATTACCACAACAGCAGTTGCAGGTACAGGTTATGCGATGTTCATGACGCGAGAGCGATGGTTGCTTGTTTTGGAGTTTCTTCTTCTGCTTCTTCGATCAGGGGATAGGTTCCAGGTCGGCAGCCTGGGCTAGCAGGGTGGATATTGTTTGAGTTTCTGTTTATGAGTCATCCGTAGTCGGATGTTGTTCTTGTATGTTGTGATGTTGTATTCATGTGGCATTGTATGCCTTATGTATGTATCCCCATCTATTATGTAATGTTGATGTAATGATATCCACCTTGCAAAAGCGTCTTCAAGATGCGCTTCTATCCTTGGTGGGACCTTCGAGTTCCTTTAGGATAGGGTCGCATCTTGGGCGTGACACAAAACCTCCTCCATACTGGCAAGACCGCCATCCTCCTCAATGGCATACCAGGACGCTGGATCCCATGCAAGAACGGTCTGCTTCAGGGCGACCTGGCCTCCCCCTACCTCTTCCTAATTGTAGTCGATCTGCTACAGCAACTTATCCTTCAAAGTACCGATCCCGACCTACATCACCCGATTTTTACCCACCTGCCCCTACTATACTCCAATATGTAGACAATACCTTGATCATCGCAGCCGCCTCTCCCTCCGCTGCTGCCTTCCTCAGGAAAATCCTTCAAAACTTTGCTCAAGCTACTGGCCTCACAATAAACTTCTCTAAAACAACCCTAGCAACCTTGCATGTAAATGAAACCCTAGCTGCCAACACCGCCCTCGCTATGGAATGCACGCGTGCACCCCTCCCCCATATCTATCTTGGGCTCCCCCTCGCTCCTACCAGGCCACCATCCTCTGCCTTCGCACTGTTAGTCCATCGAACCCGTAAGCTTCTAGCAGGATGGCGTGCCAAGCTCCTCGACAGAGGTGACCGTTTCATCCTCATCTCGGCCGTTCTTGACTCCCTGCTCACTTACTATATGTCTGTCTTCCGCATCCCTAGGAAAACCCTAAAAGTCATCGACTCTCTGAGACGATCATTCTTCTGGGCTGGTGAGGATGAATGCTCGGGTGCCAAATGCTTGATTGCATGGAAAAATGTTTGCTCGCCAAAAAAATTCGGTGGTTTAGGGCTGAAAAACTTACAGGTTCAAAATGATTGCCTCCTAATGAAGTTTGTTGTCAAGGCTCTCTCATCCACGCCCTCTCCATGGCTTGATTGGCTTGAACTTCAACACCCCAACGCCCTAGTCTCCTCAGGCCCACATGCTTCATTCCTATGTTGCACGATAGCTCTACAAATCCCAACCCTACAGTCAATCTCTTTCGTCTTAACAAATAGTGGCACGCATACTTACTTCTGGTTAGACTCATGGCTCACCCCAAAACCCCTAGCTACCACTTACCCAAACCTCTTCTCACACTCAACACTGCAGCTGGTTAAGGTGGCTAACATATTGCGTTTCGGTATCGAAACAAACCTCCGTAATCGTCTTTCACTTGCAGCAGAAACAGAGCTGGTCTCGCTTTTGGCTGTTTTGCAGGACTTCACGCCTTCGGCAGACGAGGACCAGCGGCTCCTCCATAGGGGACATGCATTCTCCACCAGAAGAGCTTACGACACCATCATGGCAAGGCCAGAACCGGACCTCATTGCCCCTCTCATTTGGACCACCAAGGCCCCATGCAAGATCAAGATCTTCGCTTGGCTACTTTTGAAGGATCGTCTCAACACCGCCGTCAACCTTCACCACAAGAACATAATCGACTCCGACTTGTGCACTCGATGTAACTTGCTGTCGGAAGACTCCATCCACCTCTTCGTCTCCTGCCCCCTCGCCAACAGAATCTGGCAAAGAATTGACGTTCTACCCCAAGATGAAGATCTCAATGAACTATGGGATCTGCCACTGCCCCACCACTTACCTACCAACGCATGTCCTTTCGTCCTCCTTGCGCTCCTCTCGTCCATATGGGCTGCAAGAAATGATATGCTCTTCAGAAACATCGACCAATGTTCTGTAATAACTCTTAGGAACCTAATAGCGAACTTGGATCTATGGTCACACCGTCTTGTGGATACGGTGGACAAGGAAGACGTCTTCTCGTGGCGGACCTACCTCTTTGCACGATGCATCATGCCTATGTAACCTGTTTCTGCTGTTGCGGCAGCCGTTTCGAGCAATATATTCAGGTGGGGAGCTCCCTCCCCCCCGGTTGATTCTCAAAAAAAAAGCAACACCAACACAAGCGCACACACAAATAACGTTGGAAAAAAGAACAACAGAACAAGATATATGAAAGAACTACTCCCATGTTCAAACCCAAAGTTTTTTCCCTATTTGAATGAACTTCAAAATCCACGCACACACATGCCCTGAATCCCATGTGTCTCCAATACCTTCATCAGCTAAGTACAAAGAAGAAGAAAACGACATCAGCTAGCACCAGCCCTGCACCGGCCACCGGTCGTCAGGGTCCGGCCTCCACGACGACCGCCTCCTCTCATTCCTCGCCGCCGGTACCGATTCTTCGTCTTCGCCCCTCCACCTCCACACGACACGGGTGAGTATCCCCCAGAGCATTCTGGCCGCTTGCGGCAGGCACGCCCACGACCACGCCCTATAGTCGCCGCTGTCGTCGTCGGGGAAAGTCGAGTCACATGTGGTCGACAGGCGCTGGTACCCGGGGAGCATCCCCATCTCCATCTCTCCGGCGCTTCCGCCGGCCTCGGTGGCGAGTGGCGACCCCGTTGCGATGGCCCGGCGAAGGGGCGTGCTCTCCTCCTCGGCGTGCATTGCCATGATGGACTGGGCTAAACAATGGACGATATTGCATCTGTTCTTGACAGCACCATCGATGGTCTCGTATACGGTATATAGCAGTATACGCAGGCGTGGCAACTGAGGACACGTTTGTCTGCACGTATGTAACAAAGCAGCTGCCTCGTAGTTGCCGGAAGTGACAGCACAATAGTAACTGCAGCATGCTTGGTAGCGAGTTTGCAACGCGAGGGGCATTTGAATTAGCAGAACGATGAACATCAGCAGGGCAAGACAAGTGCTTCTATATAGTACTCCAGCAAACACATCCAGCAGAGTAATCTCCAGGCGCGTCACGTCTGGAGAGAAGCAGAGTTGCTGTGCGTGCCCTGGCTCCGTGATATGCTGGATTGCCGCCGGTCATAGTCAGAGCAGGCCGGAGATCAGCCGCCGCCTCATAGTCCTGGAGCTGGACTGGTAGGAACGGGCCAGGAGTCCGGCGCCGATGCCGACGCCGAGGAAGATGCCTAGGCTGATGCCGACGCCCACCCTGACGCCGGCGGTGAACCACGAGAGCTCGCTGTCCTCGCCGTCCAGGCCAGCCGATCTCGCGTACAAGCTGTCGTAGTCGACGTCGTCCATGCCCGGCTCCGGCCTGTAGCACCTGTACTCCGATTCCTGCGCGGTTCATGCGTTTCAGCAACACCGATGCAATCAATCAATCCAGGATGAAACGGAAAAAATAAATTTGTGACGCGTTACGCACCTGTGGATCATGCTTCTGGTCAGGCGGCGTTTCTTTCGCGTCGTCGTCGGCGTGCTCGCCGCACTCGGGGATGGGCTCCATGAAAGGCGCCTTGACCTGGCGCGTCCTCCTGAGCCGCAGCTTCATCGCCTTGGTGAACACGATCGGGCTGCCCCGGAACAGGCTCGCCACGTACACCTCGACCATCGGCGACTTCGCGTCCTCCCCGCCGCCTTTCAGGAAGCCCGAGCACCGCTGCATCGCGACCTGGCACTTCATGACCCACCCCTTCTTTTTCTCCTCCGCCACGTCGCACATCTCCATGATCCCCACGAGGAGCCTCTCGCCGCTGCCGACGCGGACCTCGAAGCGCACGCTCCCGGCCATCCTCACGGTCGCCGTGCTGACGAAGGAGGCCTCGCGCGACGCCGCGTCCACGCGGTCCCTGCGGAGGGGGCACGAGACGTGGCCGTTGTGGTCGGTGCTTCTTGGCCTGTCGCCGTTCACTTCCAGGACGGTGTCGGAGGTGAGCGGGGTGTGGGTGATGCTCAGAGTGTGAAGCATGGTCTCGTCCAGCTCGCACCTGCTCAGCCGCAGGTAGAAGACTCTGAGACTGAGCCACGACGACGGCTCCGGCGTGGGCTTGGGAACCTCTGGTTCTGGAATTTCGCCCATCTCTCGGAGAATTTGCACCGAAGTTGCTCAAATTCGAGGTGAGGATTATATGGAGGAATTTGAGCAGTCAGGGTTTGGGCGTTTCAGATTGCTCCGTTCTGCAAGAACACAGTTTTGTTTCACGTGGTTAGTACGTACTGTACTTTAGAAGAAACTGCACCATGGAAAATTTGCATTTGGGTAGTTCTTGATATAGTTGGTGCATCTCAAGACTGATAATTCCGTGCAAGGGGATAATGGATGGATGAACATCTATCATATCACTGAGAGGTAAACATCCAAGAACTTCTCAAACGCATGCCCAAAAAAAACTTCTCAAAGGGAACACATAAAACTTCGCTAGTTCCTCAATTTAAGGGTGCGCTCTACAGGTTTCTTTGAATTTTGTCGTTCTTCTCCTGTTTCCCTTTTCTCTTCCCTTTCATCAGTTTTTGAGCTGATTGGTCCTAGGACCCTCATCCCACCCTTTGTATTTTCCCATTGCTTTCTGCTTATCAATGAAACGCCAGCAGTATGCTGGGTCTTTCAAAAAAAAAAAACAGGTTTCTTTGAATTCCATTTTTCTTTTTTCCATAACAAACTAAGGCTAAACTATTGTTGAGCATTAGTGAAGATTTTTATAACATAAAACATGACTTCTTTTGAAAAAAAAGGAAGACAAGAACATAGAACAAGACAGAAGACGAGTTCAGTCAAATTTTCCTACTCCCTACTCAAACGAACAAACAGAATCACAAAGCTCCACTAGTATGCAGGACGACCAACGCTTATGGAGAATCAAAGAACAAGAAATTGATTTGAGGCTCGAAGTCAACCCTCGCAACCAGATTGGCCATGACAAAATCACAAAATGATGAAACCTCTGTATTTTCAAGAACACCATTGAAGAACTCAGAGTAGACTTGCATGGAGGTAACTTACCAGATTCAGCGACCCAATTAATTGCCTCTCCCTCCGTCCTTCTTTCTCGTCCGGCACGAACTGCACTGTGGTAGTAGGATATATATGAGCGTGGAGGAAGAAGCTTCCTCTCTCTCTATTATACGAACCCATTTTCGGATGGAGCTGAGCCCCCCGTAAATCCCTCCAACTGACACCTCACACAATGGGCGCCAACGTCCAAAAGCCACCTCCTCGTGCATGACTGCATAATTCCGTTCGGCGAAGTAGGAAAAAAATGAACAAATAAATGGGGAAATAGACTTTTATTTCCCATTGTTATTGCTTTCGTTTTGCATACGTTGCTCTTTGGTAACGCTGGCTGTGGATAAATGCCCTCCTGTAACTGATCCTGCCATTTTAATGTGGGCTCATGTCTCGTTTACGTACGTTCATAGCATGTTCAAATTTGCATTTCGTTTGAAATAATGGATCCAGCTACTCTGGCTAATAACATGGCAAAGGAATGATTTACCCCCTATTGTGGGCTTGGTACATGTGAATTTGGTGGTGGTGTCGTTTAAAGTGGCGCACAAAAAAAGATGTGGATCTCCAGCATGTAGAAAGAGAGATGAATTTGGGTGGCCAGAAAACAAGAGCATGCATGGCCGCCCAGTTGGCCACATCGTGTTCAAGATCTCAAACTAGGCAATGGTGACCTTACGAGTCAAAATCAACTACCTAAAGCCACATATATTTTACCCTGATACTTATATATAAATTGTACTCCTTTCTCTCCATCCATTCCAAATTACTCAGCGTGTTTGGTTTTTCGCATTGTCCAATATAGGATTCTTTTTTTACGGGGTAAAGCATGGATTTTATTCCTTAGAAATAATGTTACAGTCTGCTAATATGATTTTTATAATATACCAACAAAGAGTGTAAGATCATAGTCAAAACAAAGTTCGTAAGATATTCTTTTCGAAAAGGGGATTACCCAAGGCCTCTGCATCATGCTCCCTCCGTTCCTAAATATTTGTTTTTCTAAATATTTCAACAAGTGACTACATACGGAGCAAAAATGAGTGAATCTACACTCTAAAATATGTATATATACATTTGTATACGGTAGTCCATTTAAAATCTCTAGAAAGACAAATATTTAGGAATGGAGGGAGTATGATGCACACAACAATTTCATTAAACGCAAAGAACATCCAAGTCATCGCGTACCAAAATGTTTACAACAAAACACGACGACCTCAATCGGAAACAAGATTACATAGCTCCTCTACATAATATGCAACTGGCATGCCAGCCAAATTGGTTGAACAAACCCCGTGCAACCGTTTCCAAACGGCTGCACCCAAAGGCCATAAGCTCCCTCGTGTCCACACGCTGCCACGTACGGATTGGTCGTAGCCCTGAAGATAACATGCATTTTTTTTTGTAATAGATGATCTTTTAAAAAGCACAATCATTTCGGCAATTTCAAATTGCCCAAAGAATGGCACAAAAACCCGCACGGAATTGGCCCTTCACTTTTATGGTTAATACCTCCCAACCAAATACCAAAGAAAATTGGTATACTTGTTGGTGGTGATAAATTGAAAGTAACATGAACAGTACGCCAAATCAATTTAGTGAACGGGCATGACAGGAATAAATGATGAATTGTTTCCACTGATCACAAAAACAACATTTTGTGCTACCCTGCTAATTTTGTTTACAATATTATCTTTGGTAAGAACCACCACAGTGAAGACACCGGTACTAGTCAACCTTTACTGGAATGTATCTGATGTCCGAGTTAGATTGATCGACATCAACCTACTAACTATATTTATTTGCAAGAAATATACAACCGTGTTAATTTTACATTCTCAATCGATATATTTTTGTATATATTAGTGGTCAAAGGTCCAAAACATCTACTGCACACATAATTGTGTGTCCAATGTTTTGGAATGGAGGTGTAGATGCTACGAACAACTAACAATTTTCTTATATGCCTCTAGAAAAATGGATCCTAGATACTAAAACATGGGTTCAACGTAAGGGCAAAATTTTGGAATTCCAAATCGGTCATGACTCATTGCCATATTAAAAGAACAAATTTTATTGTTCATAGCAGGGTGCATGTGTGTTGCGAACAACATACCAACGTGCATACCGTGAGACTTGTGGCTACAGAAGATCTATGTAGATAAAACTTAGTCTTGTGGCTAGCCACAACGAATATAGACTATTTATGTTTATTGGCACACCGGAACCACTACCAGAGAAACTTACAAAGATGTAAAGCAGACTCGCTCAGACCACAAACTGGAATGTTCGTCGACGCTATCATTTAACAAAGACAACATGCTATGGTTATGGTTGATAACATTTCACTCCAGTAAAGAAACTAAGCGATGGTGATGGTCGGTTCACATGGGCTTCATACCAACCATCCAAGTTGCTACCAATCGATGATGTTGAAATGCGGTTGCTTAATACCCATATGTTTTGCAAAATTCCGATCTACCAAGTATTTTGTGGATGTACCAAGCAACACCTCGAATCAATAATCAGTTGATTCAATGGATTTTATAGTAATTTTTGGAAGATCAAAATCCATAGGAATATTCCAGTGCAAGTTATTTGATTTGTATGATTGCATCCGATGGGAATTTTTTCTAAAGATTTTATTCCACTAAATTCCAAAGGATTTCCATCTCAGTTTTTTTCCAATGGGTTGTTTCTATCCGCTTGAGAGCTTCTTTTGTTAAAGGATGTTTTCCTATGGAGGTTTGTTGATCCGATAAGATTCGAATCCTTAATTTTTTTTTTCTCCCTAAGGACCCCCATGCACTTTATTTTGGGGGACATGCACGTCCACTCATACCTCTTACTACAGTTCCATGGCGTGTGTTGAACAAACAACTTTGTACTAATCCATCCATTTCTGAAATCCTATAAGGTTCGAGAGTACTTGGCATCCTAATCATGTATTATTCATGCTCATGTGTTTTAGAAATCAAGCAAACAAAAAGGTGCTCAACCCTATTGGAAAAAAAATCTTTTATCTTTTCTATTCATGTTTTTTTAAATAGGATGGATCAAAGTGTTCTTTGCTAGTAGTAGTATTTAGTCACCAATAGGTTGTTTGTTCTTTACTAGCAGTAATGTTGAGTCACTTGTTTGACTGTTTGATCTGTGTAAAAATCACTTGAGTTGAGGTGCTGTCCTCACAACTATCAATTCTAGCCACAGTCATCGAGCCGTGAGGCATTGACACATCGGAACCACTACCGGAGAAACTAACAAAGATGTTTGAAATAGCGAACTCGCTCTGGCCACAAGCTGAAATGCCCGTCGATGCTAGCATTTAGCAAAGACCACATGCAATGTCTTTTTTTACAGGTGTCCAACGGTTGTGGTTGATAATATTTCACACTTGTAAAGGAACTAACCAATGGTGATGGTTCGTTCACATTGGTGATGGTCCGTTCATATTGGGACCGTACCAATTGCCCAATTTGCTACCGATCGCTCATGTTGAAAAGTGGTTTATCAATACCCACTATGCTTTTATGGACCATTCCGGTCTACCATGTATTCTGCAGTTTCACCAAGAAACACCCAACTTAATAATCAATCAAATCAAACATATTAATACTCATATTTATTGTCAGTATGTACATTCCTTTTTATCTCATCACTTGGTGGACATGTCCACTTTGATCAAGTTGAAGAAAGAGGCGCTTGGGGCTGCCCAATTTTCAAAGTTTTAGCTTGGTGGAAATTAAGAGGGAGGCTTACAGAGTGGCACGTGAGATTGCAAAGTTTTGTTTTAGTGTGTGTTTTGTTGGTTTTTAGTAGGCAGTGTTCCATCACGCATGACAAGTTTTGTAGACAATGATTGTAGAAACTTATCTTTATTAATATATTGTTTAGAGGATTTCAATAGTAAGTTTTGAAGGATTGAAATGATTTTTTTATGTGAGTTGTTCGATTCATAGGATTGGATCTCAAAGGATTTTTTTTCCTGAAGTTCTAACTGCACTAAATTTTAAAGAATTTTCTCCATCCAGTTGAGAGCTTCCTTGACTGAGGGACGTTTTCGTATGGAAGTTGGTTGATTCGCAAGATTCAAATCCTTAATATTTTTTCCTAAGGACTCCTTCACTCTATTGTTTGGAGGAAATGCACATCTACACAAACCACTTACTACAGTTTCATTTGTTTTCTATGGTATGTGTTGAACAAACAACCTTGTACTAATTCATGCATTTATTTAAAATCCTATAAGGTTCAAGAGTTCTTGACATTTAATCATATATTTTTCTGTTCATGTGTTTTACAAATCGAGCGAACAAAAATGCCCTCATGTCTATTAAAAAAATCTTGGTTTCTTCTATTAATTTTTCTTTTTAAACAAGTCAAATCAAAGTAGTTCTTTGTTAATAGTATTTTAATAAGGTGTTTGTTCTTTACTAGAAGCAACGTTAAGCCACTTGTTTGACTGGCTTATGGTGTGAATAGCACTCAAGTTGAGGCGCAATCCTTGCATTAATCAATTCTCACCACCGTCATCAAGTGGTGGAGGTCTAGTAAATCCTTAGTTTACATCAAATGATCTTACAAAATAGAGCGAGAAAACTCTTAAGGTTGACTACAAGTAGACAAAAAAATCTTGCAAAACAAGGTGCATTTCTCGCGGGCGCGCGCGTGTGTCAATTCTCACCACTGTCGTCAAGTCGTGGACCTAGTGAGTCATTGATTTACCTCATCGAACGATCTTACAAAGTAGACCGAAAAAAAACTTAAGGTTAACTACAAGCTGACAAAAAAAATCTTACAAAACGAGGTGCATTTCTCTTACGTTTGTCAATTCTCGTCACCGTCATCAAGTCTTGGAGTTCTAATAAGTCATTGATTTGCCTCATTGAACGATCTTACAAACTAGATTGAAACAAGTCTTAGGGTTAACTACAAGTAGACAAAAAGCTCTACAAAATAAGGTGCACTTCTTGCGTTCGTCAATTCTCACCATTGTCATCAAGATGTGGAGTCCTAGTGAGTCATAAATTTGCGTGATCGAACGATCATACAAAACAGAGTGGAAATGTCTTAAGGTTACCTACAAGTAAAAAACCCTACAAAACATGGTGCATTCCTTGCATGTGTCAAAATTCTCGCCATTGTCATCAAGTTGTGGAGTGCTAGTAAGTCATTGATTTGCCTCATAGAACGATCTTACAAAATGAACCCAGAAAGTTCTTAAGGTTAACTAAAAGCAGTCATACAAAACCACGCAAAACGAGTGTAGTTCTCACGTTTGTCAGTTATCATCACCGTCATCAAGTCATTGAATTCTAGTAAGTCACTGATTTGCCTCATCGAATGATCTTACAAAATAGACTGAAAATATCTTAAGGTTAACTACAAGTAAACAAAAAACCCTACAAAATGAGGTATAGTTCTTGCATCTGTCAATTCTTGTCACCTCATAATGTTAGTGGAGTTCTAGTGAGTCCTTGATTTGCCTCATTGAACAATCTTATAAAATAGACCGAAAAGATCTCAAGGTTAACTACGACTAGACAAAAGACCCTACAACACGAGTAGAACAAAAGAACATACATGCTGTTATTAACTAGGAGAAAAACAAGGTGGAGTTCTCACGTTTGTCAATTCTCGTCACCGTCATCAAGTCATGGAGTCACCTATTTGCCTGATCGAACGATCTTAGAAAATAGACTAAAAAAATGTCTTATGAATAGACAAAAAAACCTACAAAACAAGGTGTAGTTCTTGTGTTTGTCAATTCTTGTCGCCTCATCAAGTCAACGGAGTTCTAGTAAGTCATCGATTCGCCTCATCGAACAACAACAAAGCCTTTTAATCAAACAAGTTGAGGTAGGTCAGAGTTGAAACTCATAAGATCTTTGAAACTAACTCATGATTATGGCACGTGGATAACTAACTTTCACGCACCCTTGTCCATAATTAGCTCATTGATGATATTATAGTCCTTCAGATCTCTCCTAATGGACTCCTCACATGTCAAGTTTAGTCTACCTGACCTCTCTTGACATTATTAGCATGCTTTAACCGTCTGCTATGCAGTAAAGCTTCTAGTGGTCGGCGTTATGCACAAATCATCTCAGACGATGTTGGCATTTTTTTCTTCATTCTAAAATCATCAAACAATCTTACAAAAAAGACCAAAAAAGCCTCAAGGTTAACTACAAGTAGACACCGAAAAACCCTACAAACGATACAACAAAGAACAACATAAATTTGCTGCCACACTAGGAGAAAAAAAATAGGTTGAGCCCATAAAAAAATGTATGAACGATCAATCTTACAGAATAGACACAAAAAGTCTCAAGGAAAAAAAGGTAGACAAAAAAAAACAAAACGAGTAAATTTTTCTTCCACACAGGAGAAAAATATAAATTGATCAAATAAAAACATTTAATAATGCTTTAACCGTCTGCTATGTACTGACGCTTCTAGTGGTTTGCGTTGTATATGCACAATTCATCTCAGACGATGTTGAACAAATTTTCTTCATTCTGAAATTATCGAACAACCTTACAAATAGACCAAAATATTGCTGCCATGCTAGGAGAAAAATATAAATTGATCAAATAAAACATTTAATAATGCTTTAACCGTCTGCTATGTACTGACGCTTCTAGTGGTCTGCGTTGTATATGCACAATTCATCTCAGACGATGTTGAACAAATATTCTTCATTCCTGAAATTATCGAACAACCTTACAAAATAGACCAAAAAAAGTCTCAAGTTTATTTTTTGTAGCTCAAAACTTATATTAGTGAAGCATCAACCATACAATCATTCTTACATAATAACTCAATGACTTCTTGGAGGCCAAATCCCAACCGAACTAAATAAATTTGCTGCCACACTAGGAGAAAAACAAAGGTATTAAAAAACATTATGACACGCCAGGTAGGGGTCGAACCTACGACTTTCCGCTTAGGAAACGGACGCTCTATCCACTGAGCTACAGGCGCCTTTGTTGAAATAAAATCACTCCGCGCTTTAATAAAAGTAATTCATCTATCATCCCAATCACACCGGGTACTTCTCTTTAGTACCCCCTGCAAAGCTGTCGCGATCTGGTCGTTTCGCTCGCGTCCTCCTCCTCGTCGGCGGCCATGATCCAGGCGGTGATGGTTATCAGCACTCTGGGCAAGCCCCGCCTCCTCAAGTTCTACAATTTCCAGGTCCTGAACCTTCTCCAGTCGCCGCCCCTTTCTCCCCCTCTCTTCTTCTTCAGGCCCTCTTTAGTCTTCCCCTGTCCACCAACTGCTCGGCCAATTTCCCCACCCAAATCCAGAACCGCTTCATCTTTAGATCTCCATGTGCTTGATGAAACGCCTTAGAGACTAAGCTCTGCACTTTGTTTTTCTCTGTTCTCCGGCTCACGGATTATTCGATGGCTGCAGGACCCGGAGAAGCATCAGGAGCTGGTCCGCGGCGTCTTCCAGTGTATGTGTACACACGATTCGCTTTCCTTTTCTTTTCTCCCTTTTGTATAGATGATGCGGTTGAGTCACGGGGCCTCTTCTTGCAGTGTTGTCTGCGAGGCCGGAGGGTGTGAGCAATTTCGTGGAGGCCGATGCAATATTTGGACCGGTAGTGAACCTTCTCCAGCTACCCTAGGCTAATCCGGTAGTATATCTGATGCAAAAGGCAGAAAATGACAGCAATGTTTGAAATGTTCGTCAATCTGTATGTAAACAGACTAAACTATTAACTAGGCATGCAAATGGTCAGAAATCTTTTTGAAGGAGAGTGGCGAACAGCTATGTAGCGTGTGCTGCTTCAAACATTTGCTGATTGTAAAACTCAATTTGCCCCTAAGTTAACTTTGTGACGGAAGGGTAAACGATTTCCATTTTACCTACAATGAACTGTAAGGGGGGGAAAACGTTTGATTTTCTTTTTTACACTTTGAAGGGAACGAGACTGGTTTACAAGCATTTGGCGACACTATACTTCGTCTTTGTCTTTGATAGCTCTGAGAATGAGCTTGCCATGCTCGACCTCGTACAAGGTAACTTAACTCCTTCCCCACAGAATTGTTTCTTCCATTAGTATAATTGATAGCTGTGTGCAATAGAAAAATGAGGCTGCATAGATTTGCATGAGGAACTAATTATGTTCAGTGTGTTATCATGCTTCGCATTATTTGAAATGTTTCGATACAGAGTCTACTTCCTCCGGTGACTGTTTATCTCATTACTGTGGTTCTTTCAGTTCAGTATCCATACACTACTTGTTTACATTTTTGTATTCCATATTTTCAGTGCAAAAATTCTTATTGTTGCTAAATACTTAGGCATACCACTGCACTACTATCGGTTTTAAAAAAGTGTCACTGCACTACCACAAACATGCAGTCTTTTTTACATCTAACGCTTGGTGAATTGTTCATCTTCTTTCTCCTCTGTTTGTCACTTTAAGATTCTTCTATGACCTCTTTGAAGAGATAAACTAACCTTCTTGTCACAGTTTTTGTTGAAACATTGAATAGGTGCTTCAAGAATGTATGTGAGCTTGACATTGTATTTAACTTCAACAAGGTACAATGATTCTCTTTGTTTGGTATTTACTCTTTATAGTCACTGCTATAATAAATAAAGACCACAAAAACATTGGTGTTTTTTATCCTCGTGTGCAGCATGTAATAGCTTTTTGATACTTGGGTCATAAAAATCATATGCAACTGCCCAAACAAATACTTGAATCTAACAAGACCTACAATGCTAGATTACTGCATATCTGTTTCATTTTCCACTACTGACCAAATTATTACAGTTGGAATTCGAAGAAGCATTCTCCGACTTAAAAGTATATGTTGTTAAATCATGCTGGTGTTTCACTGAAGTTCTGTAGTACCTCAAACTTACAGAAGCATGTAGTATTTACTTTACATCTCAACCAAAGATCAACATCACAATTGAAATGGTAACTTATAAATTCTATATAGATTAGGATAAACAAATAGGTATGAAATACCAAATCTTCTCGAGCTGTTAGACAACTTAACTGTAAGTGAGCATTAGTGTCCTGTAGTCCACCGACAGTCTGGCAGAGAGCTTGAAGAAAAGTGTAGGAAGGGCCAATCAATAGAACATGCCAATGGACTTGTTAAAAGAGGATCGGTAACTTTTTGTTAGTAAGCAATGATGATAATCGATACTTTCCCCCAGCATAAACTCTAAAGCTGCTGGTGCCTATGATGCTACTGCCCTCCATGGCTCTATCCCCTGCTTTCTGTAGTGTCTACACTCTACATGGTAAGAACCGGATCCCTACCAGGGCGTGGTCTCAAGTTGTAGGGGTGGAAGGAGGGATGGCGTGGAGGAAGGCGTGGTCGCCGGCGCTGGGGCGCCGTCGTTGCACGCGCGAGAGAGAGAGAGAGCGCAGAGGCGGCGGCTAGGGTTAGGTCTCTCGGCTCCCTAAGGAAGCCGAGCAAATATGATTGCTTCTTGCTTAATCCCAAAACGGGTCCTTACACGAGTTTATATAATCCTCCTAATAAGATAATTGGGCTAAGCCCCTAATAACGATAAGATAAACTGGGCCACAACTAACTGGGCTAAGCCCCTAATATGCCGGTCATAACATCTCTCCCCGCCTGCACAAACAGCTCATCCTCGAGCTAGAAGGCGGGGCGGATCAACGGTCGCCAAACACCTACGCGTCAACTGGGGCGGGCTGGTCGCCGAGCCCGGCGGCGGCCGGGTCCTCCTCAATGTAGTCTGCTGCCTCCAGGTAGAAGAGTCATGGGCAGACGTGGCCCGGTACGTAGGGCTCATCGCAGTTGAAGCACAACCCTTGGCGGCGACGCTGGAGTTGCTCGGCCGGGGTGAGCCGGCGGAACGGGCGTGCCGCAGGGGCGCCGTGGAAGCTTGGGCAGGCCGGCCCTGCGCGGGAACTTCCGGCCAGGGTGGCGGCCCAGCAGCCCGGGGCGGTGGCGCCTATTGGATGGCCACCGCGTGACGCTCGAGCGCGCGGGCGTAGTACATGGCCGCCTGGAGGTCTTGTGGCCCATGCATCTCCACGTCCACGCGGATGTGGTCTGGTAGGCCGCCGACGAAGAGCTCAGCCCGCTGACGAGCCGAAACGCTGGGGGCGTGGCACGCTAGTGCCTGGAAGCGGTCGGCGAAGTCTTGCACCGAGGTGAGGAACGGAAGACGCCCAAGCTCCGCCAGACGGCTCCCGCGTATAGGCGGACCGAAGCGCAAGAGGTACAAATCGCGGAAGCGCTCCCATGGTGGCATGCTGCCCTCGTCCTGTTCGAGGGCGTAGTACCACGTATGCGCGGCTCCTCGAAGATGATACATGGCGATCCAGGTGCGGTCGGACGCGAGCGTGCGCTGTCCCCTGAAAAATTGGTTGCATTGGTTGAGCCAATTCAGGGGGTCGACGGTGCCGTCGTAGGTCGCGAACTCCATCTTGGAGAATCTCGGCGGCGTCTGGACGTGGACGACGGGCGGGTGCGCCTCATCAGCACGGGGCCGAGTAGGCGGGCATCAGGGTGCCGCCCTGGAACAGGGGCCCGTCGACGCTGGCGATGGGCTCGACGTAGCCCGAGGACCCGCCAAACTGCATGGCCGGGTGCGTCGCCGGCGGGGGCAGCACGTGCGGCCTGACCGAGGCCGTCGTGTAGACAGGCTCAAGGGACCCAGCGAGCCAGGCCGGTAACGGAGACGGCGACGGGGGAAACCGGACCTGGTGGATGGGCACCCCCGGCCCGTCGTCGGGATGCCCAGGGCCGCGGTCGCCGGTGGCGGCGGTTGCAGCTGTTGCCCCTGCTGCATGGTGGAGGTGCCGGGGTTTGTCGTTGGTGGCGGCTGCCATGGCAGCTGCTGCATGGCGGCGGTGACGGGGGTCGCCGAGGACGGCGGCTGCCACGGCGGCTGCTGCGGCGAAGGGCACAGGCGGCTGCGGCCCATAGGATATCGCGAGGAACGTGTAGATGCCCGTGACCGCCTGGTTGAGATCCCGGATGGCAGCCGTCATCTCCTCCGGGGTGAAGACGACGGGGACGGGCGCGGCGGAGGTGACCGGCACCGGCAAGAGCGGGGCGCTGGCCGTGGTGGCCATCGGGGCGGTCGTCGCGGTCGGCAGCGGGAGGGTCGGGGTGGGCGGCGGCGAGGACATGATCGCACCGAAGCTATCTGATACCAAATTGGTAAGAACCGGATCCCTACCAAGGCGTGGTCTCAGGTTGTAGGGGTGGAAGGAGGGATGGCGTGGTCGCCGGCGCTGGGGCGCCGTCGTTGCGTGCGCGTGCGCGCGAGAGAGAGAGAGAGAGCGCAGGGGCGGCGGCTAGGGTTAGGTCTCCCGGCTCCCTAAGGAAGCCGAGCAAATACTATTGCTTCTCGCTTAATCCCAGCAATCGCTTAATCCCAAAACGGGTCCTTACACGAGTTTATATAATCCTCCTAATAAGATAATTGGGCTAAGCCTCTAATAACGATAAGATAAGCTGGGCCACAACTAACTGCGCTAAGCCCCTAATATGCCGGTCATAACACTACACCATATAACTGCTGGGAGTGCATATATGTAGAGATGCGCACTCTTTCTGTTCAGAGTTCAGATCAAACTCCAATGGTTCATCAACAGCCTTTTCTCATGTCATGGTGATGATTAATAATACTTCAAAATAACAACCATTCTTCTCTTGGTTCATTGTAATATGATGAAATGCAGCTTCACACAGTTTTGGATGAAATGATACTGGGAGGACAAGTGATTGAAACAAGTTCAGAGCAAATAATGAAATCTGTAGAAGAGATTGCGAGGTTTTAACTCCCTTTTGCTTTCAACTGCCATATCATTTATTTACGCACATGTGCAATTTTATAACAACGATGCTTGCTACTTGACACAGGTTAGAGAAACAATCAAGCACAACTAGCCTCATACCAAAGTCGATATCGGAGCGTTTCAGCCGTTAAATTTTTCGCTTGTGTTTAGGACTGACAGTTTTGGAGACTTGAGCAAAAGAAATCAAATTGATGATCATATCTCCAATGGTCTTTCAGTTCTCTGAAGTCTTGAGCATCTGCCATTCAACATGAAAACCTATTGGCTGACGTGCACATCATATTGTCTCCCTCCCCAGAGTTGTAAGTTGTAACCTGAAACGTGAAGCTGGCATGCCCAGTCTATACAGCTGTTATGTGTAAACTTATACAGTTGGAGTACTAGTCTAGTTATGTGGCCTTATTAGCGTATTGTACCTATTTGAAATACTGTCCAGCCAATAACCAAAAATATTGGCAATACTTGTGGGCGGATACAAATTTAATGCTATTTGGATGGTTGGCCACGTAGAACAGACAAACTTACATTGGAAAAAGAGGTGTTTAATTGTCTCGTCATGAGTACAAAAACAACACTTCTTACTTCTTGACCAGTTGCGTTGTGCGAGGTTGACTTTTGTTAGCACAATTCCCTTGCGGAGGTACCACATAAATATTTTAAACTCCCTTGCGGAGATACCACATGAATATTTTAACTTTAAGTGGTACCCGCGCTTTCCAATTTTTTTTGTTATTACTCATTGGTACCTCAGTATGCGTGAGTGCATGATACATAGTCTATCGTGAAAGACCCAGATGTAGTAAGGTTCCAGTGCAACACATCCCGGCCTTGTGTCAGGTTAATCGAATTCAGACGGGACAAGAGATTATTCCATGACATAAGTCGGGTGCCAATCAGCTCACGCCTGAGCGGAATATTTGGCGGGGATGAGCTGAGCACTTGTGCAATAGTATTATTCTTATCGCGTGCAATGTTGTATAAGGCTGGGTATTGTTCTCGAAGACTAGCATTGCCTAGGCAGATGTCTTCCTAAAAACCAATCTTCGACTCGTCCTTTATCGTGAAAGACCCAAAGCAAAAGAGATATTTCTTTGCCGCCATTAGTCCAGCCCAAAAGTGTGAGTCTCCAGGTTCCTAATATACATGAGACACCGCCTTTTGGCCTACTCATGTAATCTGGCCATCCTGCTTGGCACGCTCAATCAGAATAGCCAACATGTCAACCATAATGTTAAATAACATTGGGGACATGGGGTCACCTTGCCGTAGTTCTTTTTTTGTCTGAAAGTAATGGCCGACATCATCATTGACTTTGATGGCCACGCTACCTCCGGTTACAAAATTTTGGATCCACTTGCGCCATTTATCGGAGAGGCCTTTCATCCTTAGGGCCTGTTGAAGGAAAGACCATTTGACCTTGTCATAGGCTTTTTCAAAGTCAATTTTGAATACTACTCACTCATGTTTTTCAGGTGCATCTCATTAACGGTCTCATGCAGGATTACTACGCCATCGAGTATATTCCTTCCTTGCATGAAAGTTGTTTGAGATGTCCGGACAACATGGTCAGCTACCGAGTTTAATCTATTCGTCACCACTTTGGTGAAAATCCTGAAGCTGACATTAAGGAGGCATATGGGTCTGAACTGTTGAATCTGTTCGGCCTCCTTAATCTTCGGCAACAAGACAATCTCGCCAAAATTAAGTCTGGATAGGTCAAGTCGGTCGACATGAAGACAATTGAACAACTCCAAAAGGCCATACTTGATAATATCACAGAAATTCTGATAGAATTCCACGGGAAATCATCAGGGCCTGGAGCTTTGTTATGTTCCATTTGGAACACCGCAGCTCTCACCTCCTCTTCTGAGAATGGTGCCGTGAGGATATCGTTTTCTGCTGCCATGACATGTGGAATATCATCTATTCGGGTCTCATCAAGGGTGAAATTCCCTTCAGTCGGCACTCCGAAAAGAGATTTGTAGCATTTGGTGATATACTTTTTTAGCTCCTCCCGACCTTCGATCCGTCCTCATCTTGTTGGAGACTGTAAATACATTTCTTTCTATGCCGCCCATTGGCGACCAATTGGAAGTATCTTGTATTACTATTACCCATCAAAATGAAATCAACTTTGCATCTCTAGTAGTATTTGATCTCCTCTTCTCGCGGTAGATGGGCAACCATCTCATTAGATTGTTTTTTCAGTTTAATCTCTTATTGAGATAATATGTGCGTCTCTGCAATTTTGTTGAGGTCATCAATGATTGACAAGACATGATGTTTGCCTTTTGACCAGGTTCTTTAAGCTAAAGGAAATATGCCCTAGAGGCAATAATAAAGTTGTTATTTTATATTTCCTTATTCATGATAAAGATTTATTATTCATGCTAGAATTGTATTGATTGGAAACTGAAATACATGTGTGGATACATAAACAAATACCGTGTCCCTAGTGAGCCTCTACTAGACTAGCTCGTTGATCAAAGATGGTTAAGGTTTCCTAACCATGGACATGTGTTGTCACTTGATAATGGGATCACATCATTAGTAGAATGATGTGATGGACAAGACCCATTCGTTAGCTTAGCATATTGATCGTTCAGTTTTATTGCTATTGCTTTCTTCATGTCAAATACATATTCCTTCGACTATGAGATTATGCAACCCGAATACTGGAAGAATACCTTGTGTGCTATCAAACTTCACAACGTAACTGGGTGATTATAAAGATGCTCTACAGGTATCTCCGAAGGTGTTTGTTGGGTTGGCATAGATCGAGATTAGGATTTGTCACTCCGAGTATTGGAGAGGTATCTCTGGGCCCTCTCGGTAATGCACATCATAAGAAGCCTTGCAAGTAAAGTGGCTAATGAGTTAGTTGCAGGATGATGTATTACGAAATGAGTAAAGAGACTTGCTGGTAACGAGATTGAACTAGGTATGTAGATACCGATGATCGAATCTCGGGCAAGTAACATACCGATGGACAAAGGGAATAACATATGTTATCATAACGGTTCGACCGATAAAGATCTTCGTAGAATATGTAGGAGCAAATATGAGCATCCAGGTTCCGCTATTGGTTATTGACCGAAGAGGTGTCTCGGTCATGTATACATAGTTCTCAAACCCGTAGGGTCTGCATGCTTAATGTTCGATGACGGTATTGTGTTATATGAGTTATGTGATTTGGTGACCGAATGTTGTTCGGAGTATTGGATGAGATCACGACATGACGAGGAGTCTCGAAATGGTCGAGAGGTAAAGATTGATATATAGGACGATAGTATTCGGACACCGCAAGTGTTCCGAAGTGTATCGGGTATTCATTGGAGTACCAGAGGGGTTACCGGAACCCCTGATACATCTCCGTCATATCTATAATTTTTGATTGTTTCATGCCAATATTATACAACTTTCACATATTCTTGGCAACTTTTTATATGATTTATTGGACTAACCTATTGATCCAGTCCCCACTGCCAGTTCCTGTTTGTTGCATGTTTTTTGTTTCACAGAAAATCCATATCAAACAAAGTCCAAACACGATAAAAATTTACAGAGAATTATTTTGGAATATATGTGATTTTTAGGAGTTGGAATCAACGCAAACGGAGACCCACACCCACCACAAGACACCAGGGTGCGCCCCAGGGCCCTGGCGCACCGTGATGGGTTGTGCTCACCTCGAACGTCGGTTGGACCTCTACTTCGAACGCAAGGAACCTTATATCTTGGGGAAATATTGTGTTAAAATTTCAGCGCAATCAGAGTTACAGATCTCCTGAAATATAAGAAACGGTTTTAGGCCAGATCTGGGAAATGCGAATCAGAAGAGAACAGAGAGGGAGATCCAATCTCGGAGGTGCTCCCGCCCCTCCACCGCCATGGAGGTCATGGACCAGAGGGGAAACTCTCCTCCAATCTAGGGGTGAGTCAAAGGAAGAAGAAGAAGGAGGGGGGCTCTCTCCCCCTCTCTCCCGATGGCGTCGGAGTGCTGCCGGGGCTAGGATCATGAGGCGATCTACATCAACAATCTTGCTACCGTCAACACCAACTTTCTCCCCCTCTATGCAGCGGTGTAACACCCCTTCTCTCCGCTGTAATCTCTACTTAAACATGGTGGTCAACTCCATATATTATTTCCCAATGATATTTGGCTATCCTATGATGTTTGAGTAGATCCGTTTTGTCCTGTGGGTTAATCGTGATCTTGGTTGGTATGATTGTATATTTTATTTATGGTGTGTCCAACGGTGCCCTCCATCTCGCGCAAACGTGAGGGATCCCCGCTGTAGGGTGTTGCAATACATTCATGATTCGCTTATGGTGGGTTGCGAGAGTGACAGAAGCTTAAACCCGAGTAGGTGGGTTGTTGCGTATGGGATAAAGAGGACTTGATACTTAATGATGTGGTTGGGTTTCATGACCTTAATGATCGTTAGTAGTTGCGGATGCTTGCTAGGGGTCCAATCATAAGTGCATATGATCCAATTAGAGAAAGCATGTTAGCTCATGCCTGTCCCTCATATAAAATTGCAAGAATGATTACCGGTACTTGTTATAGATTGCCTAGGGACAAATGACTTTCTTATTGACAAAAGCTATCCACTTTTATTACCTTGCAATTTCTTCGTAGTTTTATTCTCGCAAAGTACTCGTAGTTTTATTCTTGCAAAATAGTTTCATACTTGTTTTAGGTAAAGCAAACGTCAAGTGTGCGTAGAGTTGTATCGGTGGTCGATAGAACTTGAGGGAATATTTGTTCAGCCTTTAGCTCCTCATTGGGTTCGACACTCTTATTTATCGAACAAGGCTACAAACGATCCCCTATACTTGTGGGTTATCAAGACCTTTTTCTGGTGCCGTTGCCGGGGAGCAATAGCGTGGGTTAATATTCTCGTGTGTGCTTGTTTGCTTTATCACTAAGTAATTTTTATTTTCTATTCTAAGTTGTTCTCTATCTTTAGTTATGGATATGGAACCCGAAACACCAAAAAAATAGCCGTACTCGTTACTCATGGAGATGGGGGACCTCCTAAAACCCTCGATGCTCGTTATGTGAAAGATATTATGCACTACTTTTATAATCCCGAGAAAACCCCATTCAACTATATAATGGGAGTAACGTTGGATCAATGTGAATATTTTAGGGACTATCGCTTGATTCATAAAGGGAAATTGTTATGGGATCAAATTCATATGTTGCATTGGTATGCTCGAGAGCTATGCTTGAGATTTGATTATACTTGTTGCTCTAGGATGAACGCTCCACATCTTCCCTTTTCATGTGAATTTAATGATAATGAAACCTTGGCTTCTTATGCTAGAGGTATATATGATTACTATGATGTGGAACGAATAGAAGAATTTGTTGCTTTTAAGGGTGCTTATGAAATTGAATCTTTGTTTGAAAAGTTTGAAGATTTTTTTGTTTGAAAAGTTTGAAGATTTTGATGATTCAGTTTATAGACCTAAATTTTTTGCTCTCCTTAAATATTGCTTTGATAATTATAAATATAATTCCGCTATTGATGAATTTATTGAGAAAATCTTCGCTGTCCGAGAAGAGACTAATATTTTGCAGGAGTCTATGGAAGAAGAAAGTGATGAAACAGTGAGCTCATTGGATGAAAAAGATGATGAGGAGAGTGAAGAATAAAAGGAGGAAGAGCGGATTAGCTACCCGTGCCCACCTTCTAATGAGAGTAACTCTTCAACTCATACATTGTTTAATGTCCCTTCGTTCTTACCGAAGGATGAATGCTATGATAATTGCTATGATCCCGTTGATTCGTTTGAAATGTCCCTTTTTGATGATGCTTGCTATGCTTGTGGCCAAGATGCCAATATGAATTATGCTTATAGAGATGTACTTGCTATAGTTCCTTTTGTTAAGAATGAAATTGTTGCTATTACACCCACACATGAGAGTCCTATTATATTTTTTAATTCTCCCAACTACACTATATCAGAGAAATTTGCACTTATTAAGGATTATATTGATGGGTTGCCTTTTACCGTTGCACATGATAATTTTGATGAATGTAATATGCATGTGATTGCTGCTCCTACTTGCAATTATTATGAGAGAGGAACTACATCTCCACCTCTTTATGTTTCCAACACGATAAAATTGCAAGAAACTGTTTATGCTATGTATTGGCCTTTACTTGATTTGCATGAATTGTTCTTCTATGACATGCCGATGCATAGGAAGAGGGTTAGACTTTGTCATTGCTTGATACATGTTGCTTTGTGCTCACTACTAAATGCCAAACCATTGCTAATTAAAATTGGCTTTGATATACCTTGGGATCCATTACTTGAGCACTTTATGCCTAGCTTAATGGCTTTAAAGAAAGCGCTGCCAGGGAGACAACCTGAAATTTTTAGAGAGTCATTTTATTCTGTTGAGTGATTTTATAAAGTTTAAAAAGAAAAAAATATAGAGGGGAACTTAAAACTTCAAAAAAGAAAATTGAAAGTGAGAAAGACGAACACCGTTGAAGTGGGGGACGTCCTTGAACTTTGTTCGTGCCCATGGAAACTTTGTGAATCTCAATTACAGAAACTTTTCAACAAAAATAATTATCCCCTTGTACAAATCCTTTGTATTGTAAAATTATTGTGCCAAGGTTTGCCTTTAGGATGATTAGATGGCTTGTTGGTATGTGCGGTGCGGAAACAGAAACTTTGGCTGTAGCGCGTGAATTTTAATTTTTTTACTGGAAAGTCAAATGTTCCTGAAACTTTTTGCACACTATTGCTATACAAATTGTTTACGTTGTCCTATTTTTTTTAGAATTTTTCGAGTTATAGAAGTATGGTAGTATTCAGATTACTACAAACTGTCCTGTTTAAGACACATTCTGTTTTAGATGCATTGTTTTGCTTGTTTTGATGAAACTATCAATTATATCGGTGGTATAAGCCATGGAAGTTACTGGCTGTGCTCACCTCGAACATCGAACATTGGTTGTGCCCACCTCAAACGTCAGTTGGACCTCTACTTTGGGCGCAAGGAAGCTTATATCGGGAAAAAAATGTGTTAAAATTTCAGCGCAGTCGGAGTTACGGATCTCCCGAAATATAAGAAACCGTTTTCGGCCAGATCTGGGAAACGTGAACCAGAAGAGAACAGAGAGGGAGATCCATTCTCGGAGGGGCTCCCGCCCCTCCCCCGCCATGGAGGCCATGGACTAGAGGGGGAACTCTCCTCCCATCTAGGGGGGAGGCCAAGGAAGAAGAAGAAGAAGGAGGGGGGCTCTCTCCCCTATCTCCCGGTGGCGCCGGAGTGCTATCGGGGCTAGGATCATGACGACGATCTACATCAACAATCTTGCTACCGTCAACACCAACTTTCTCCCCATCTATGCAGCGATGTAACACCCCTTCTTTCCGCTGTAATCTCTACTTAAACATGGTGCTCAACTCCATATATTATTTCCCAATGATATTTGGCTATCCTATGATGTTTGAGTAGATCCGTTTTGTCATGTGGGTTAATCGTGATCTTGGTTGGTACGATTGTATATTTTATTTATGGTGCTGTCCTACGGTGCCCTCCGTCTCGCCCAAACGTGAGGGATCCTTGCTGTAGGGTGTTGCAATACATTCATGATTCGCTTATGGTGGGTTGCGAGAGTGACAGAAGTTTAAACCTGAGTAGGTGGGTTATTGCGTATGGGATAAACAGGACTTGATACTTAATTCTATGGTTGGGTTTCACGACCTTAATGATCATTAGTAGTTGCGGATGCTTGCTAGGGGTCCAATCATAAGTGCATATGATCCAAGTAGAGGAAGTATGTTAGCTCATGCCTCTCCCTCATATAAAATTGCAAGAATGATTACCGGTACTTGTTATCGATTACCTAGGGACAAATGACTCTTATTGACAAAAGCTATACACTTTTATTACCTTGCAATTTGTTTGTAGTTTTATTCTCACAAAGTACTCGTAGTTTTATTCTTGCATTAAATATTTTCATACTTGTTTTAGGTAAAGCAAACGTCAAGTGTGCGTAGAGTTGTATCAGTGGTCGACAAAACTTGAGGAAATATTTGTTCTGCCTTCAGCTCCTCGTTGGTTCGACACTCTTATTTATCAAAGAAGGCTACAAACGATCATCTATACTTGTGGGTTATCAACCCCCAGGGGAGGTATATGGGCCATATGGGCCATAAGAGGGGAGCACACCAGCTCGCAAGGGGTGGCGCCCCCCCTTGGCATGTGGCCGAATTGGAGAAGGAAAAAGGGGGGTTCAGCCCCCCTTCCTTTCTCTCTTCCCCCTTCCTTTCTTCTCCGGAGGAAAAAGGAAAGGGGGGGGGGCGCCACTTGGGGAAACCCCATGTAGGATTCAGATCCTACTTGGGGCACCCCCTGGCTGCCTCTCCTCTCCTCCCACCTATATATATGTGGAGAGGGGGCGCCTAGAACATATAACATCAATTGTTAGCCGTGTGCAGCGCCCCCTCCACAGTTTACACCCCGGTCATATTCTCGCGGTGTTTAGGCGAAGCCATGCACGGATCGCTTCACCATCACCGTCACCATGCCGTCGTGCTGACAGAACTCATCTACTACCTCGACACCTTGCTGGATCAAGAAGGTGGGGGACATCACCGAGCTGAATGTGTGCAGAACTCAGAGGTGCCGTACGTTCGGTGCTTGATCGACCGGAGCTAGAAGAGGTTCGACTACATCAACCGCGTTGTCAAAACGCTTCCGCTTTCGGTCTACGAGGGTACGTAGACACACTCTCCCCCTCGTTGCTATGCATCTCCGTGGATAGATCATTGCGTGTGCGTAGATTTTTTTTCCATGCAATGTTTCCCAACACTGATCAGACATGGGTTAGTTGATTTGGATCATGTATCACTTAGATAACTTGAGCGATGTTAATTTAAGTGGGAGTTCATTAGTAATTTTATTAATTGAACTTAAATTTATCATGAACTTAGTCTTAGTAGTTTTTGCATAATTATATCGTAGATCAATAGCTCGCAATGTAGCTCCCCTGTTTTTGATATGTTCTTAGAGAAAACTAAGTTGAAAGATGATAGTAGCAATAATGCGGGCTGGGTCCTTGGTCTGAGGATTATCCTCATTGCTGCACAGAAGAATTATGTCCTTGATGCACCGCTAGGTGACAAACCTGATGCAGGAGCTGATACAGATGTTATGAATGTTTGGCAAGCTCGATATGATAGCTACTTGATAGTTTAGTGCGCCATGCTTTACGGCTTAGAATAAGGGCTCCAAAGATGTTTTGAACGCTATGGAACATATGAGATGTTCCAAGAGCTGAAATTGGTATTTCAGGCTCATGCCCGTGTTGAGAGGTATGAGACCTCTGACAAATACTTTGCCTACAAGATGGAGGAGAATAGCTCAACTAGTGAGCATGTGCTCAGAATGTCTGGGTACTACAATCGCTTGAATCAAGTGGGAGTTAATCTTCTAGATAAGATAGTGATTGATAGAGTACTCTAGTCACTATTGATAACCCACAAGTATAGAGGATCGCAACAGTTTTTGAGGGTAGAGTATTCAACCCAAATTTATTGATTCGACACAAAGGAAGCCAAAGAATATTTGTAGGTATTAGAAAACTAAGTGTAATGACCAAACCTCGAAGGATTTGAGTCTCTGTGCTTAACGTGCTAGTCCCTGGATCCAACTCTCTAGCACACACAGTATAGATGAATACTAGAATAGCAAGTGCATCATTTATTACAATGTATGATCCAGAATGTATAAAATAAAACAATCTACATAGCACTTGGCTAGCTTTATTCAATCAAACAGCGAAAAAGTAGCAAAAAATAACGATGAGTCCCATCATAGCCCACTAGCGATGCTGAGTGCAGACTCGCGACCCTAACGGTACCTTACTCTTCGTCTGAATATCCTGCAACATGAGACGTTGCAGCCATATAGGTCAATACTTTGAATGTATTGGCAAGTTACACAAGAGTAATAATAAAGAAGACCTACATGTACATGCATAATATAACAAAAGGAAGGCTTGAGGGTTTATTTTTGCAGAAAGTTGATTCTGTCCTCATAACTACCTAATAGTCATTTTTTAATTTAGTTCTTTTATTACTACAATTATATACACAAGGTTGAGTTGGCAAAATCAACTCCAACCTACCCTTTATTAAGTTTTCCCACAAATATTATTTAGTGTCATATTTGTCAAGAACTCAAGATCATCCAACAACTGTAATGGCATAATGGCTCAAATTTTCCCATTACCGGGGACACGGCTAATCATGATTAGTTTTAATACTCTGCAGAGTTTTCTATGCTTTACCCACTGAACCCAATCCGAAGATTGGGACAAAGTCTTTCAAAAGAGGTTCCCTTAACCACCTGACGACCACATCCCACCTACATATGCTACATATGTCGACACTGTCTGGGCAAGAGTTCCAACAACTGATCAACTAAGCTAGAGACCATATAGCCAGTGGCCGCACATGGAAGCTACTAGTCACTAAGTCCGTCTGATCTTTTTGAGCCTGGGTGGCATTCCACTTAGAGTGCACTCTCATGAGTGCATGGCCTTAGAAAAGGTGTAAGACCCCATGATGCCTTCCCTTAACACCAAGCAATACCACTTCCGCCCAGAGGTGAATTAAACCTTAATTACTACTCCTCACATAAGCTCAGTGGATACACGAACCACCCCCGTCTACAAAGCATAGCAAAATTACAACTACCACGATCTGCAATGACGAGAGATAGCTCAATAATATAACAAAAATAATATATGGTATTCCTATACATGCATAAATTCATAGTGTGATATAAACTACATGCATAGGAAACAATAGGTAAAGGATGATCAACATGTAACTTGCCTTGGTTCTGGTTCAAAAAGTCACACTCCTGACAATAGCCCGCGTCGCACACCGGACAATCTACGCATTTCACATAATTAACAAATAAATCACCAAAGTTCAAATAAAGCCAAAATAAAACCAACAGCAAAAAACCATTTAAAAAACCCAACAACAGTAGCATAACAGCATGCACAAATCACGTAAATTGCACTACGATCACAACACAAAAAGAAACACTTAAAACCGACAAACAGTTTAAAAGTTATGGACTCCGGAAGTTTCAATTCATATTTGAACAAATTCAAATTTGAAAAGTGCAAACATGTGAAATTTTGGTACTATCAAATTCTCCTGGTCATTGTGAGTGCATAGGAAAAAGAATTTCCTAAATTGGAGCTGTACACTAAGACATATATAGCTATTTGAAGTTTTGAGGAAAATCTAAAAATAAAACAAAAAGAAAAGGAACAGAAAACATCTGGACTGCAACGACTCTTGTAGCAAACGCCACAAGGCAGCGTGGGATTGGCCGAAGAACTCCTGTGCGCATGCGTTCTCACCCAAACAGGGAATGCTGGTGGCGGGTCTGGCATCGGCGTCGGCGGTCCTCCGGCGAGTTTCTAGCGAAGTCGGGCGTCGGTGGCGGCGTCGTTCTGGTGTGCTGCAAGTTAACCAGAGGTCTCAAACAAGTGCGGCGTCGGGATGGAGATCGAGTGGAGCAGGCGGCATGGCTCTGCAGGCTCTTACGACGGCGCAAACAAGCGGTAAACAACGGCGGCCGCGAGCTCCTCTGGTGAGATCCGAAACACCGGACACAGGCGTGTGGATGAGAGGCGATGGGGAAAAGGCTGCGGTAGGGTTCGTCGAGGGGTTTTGCCCGCATACGGGGTCTCGGGCAGGCGCGGGGTCGACCAGGGGCGCGAGGCGATCCGGCTCGGCCTCGACATGCATGCGGCGCGCGGTGTCCGGCTCGATGGAGGGGATGAACAGGGGCGCGGGACCCACGGTCACCGGCTGGAGGCGAGGGGTGGGCTGGCGGCGGCGTGATAGTTTTGATAGTAGTAGCAACAGTAATAGTATCGATAACAGTGATAACTTAGCAAGAATGATATGAGAGAAATTCATAGGCATTGGATTGGCGATTTGTTTGATGATATTCATCATGTGACAGTTACAACCTAGGGCGATACGACACTAGCTCTAGTTCATAAATATAATGTAGTCTTGTATTTCGTAAATAGTCATACATGCTTATGGAAAGAACTTGCATGCCATCTTTTGTCCTACCCTCCTGTGGCAACGGGGTCCTATTAGAAACTAAGGGATATTAAGGCCTTCTTTTAATAGAGAACTGGAACAAAGCATTAACACACGATGAATACATGAACTCCTTAAACTACAGTCATCACTGGGAAGTGTCCCGACGATTGTCACTCCGGGGTTGCCGGATCATAACACATAGTAGGTGACTATAACTTGCAAGATCGGATCTAGAACATAGATATAATGGTGATAACATAAACGGTTCAGATCTGAAATCATGGCACCCGGGCCCAAAGTGACAAGCATTAAGCATGGCAAAGTCATAGCAACATCAATCTCAGAACATAACGGATACTAGGGATCAAGCCCTAACAAAACTAACTCGATTACATGATGACTCTCATCCAACTCCTCACCGACCAGCGAGCCTACGAAGGAATTACTCACTCCTGGTGGGGAGCATCATGGAATTGGCGATGGATAAGGGTTGGTGATGATGAAGATCGAAGATCCCCCTCTCGGGAGTGCCAAACGGACTCTAGATCTAGCCTCCCGATGAAGAACAGGAGGTGGCGGCGGCTCCGTCTCGTGAAACACCATAATTCTTTCTCCTTGATTTTTTCCGGAATATGTTATTTTATAGCGTCGGTTTTAGGGTCTACAGGGCCACCAGGTGGGGACAACCCACCTGGGCGCACCTAGAGGGGGGCGCACCCTGGTGGGTTGTGCTCACCCAGGGGCCCCCCTCCGGTGGTTCTTGGCTCCAGTGTTTTTCTTTATTTATATAAAAAATCCTCGCAAACTTTTGTTCCAATCCGAGAACTTTTACTTCTGCACAAAAACAACACCATGGTAGTTCTGCTGAAAACAACGTCAGTCCGGGGTAGTTTCATTCAAATCATGCAAATTAGAGTCCAAAACAAGAGGAAAAGCATTGGGAAAAGTAGATACGATGGTGGCGTATCAACTCCCCCAAGCTTAAACCTTTGCTTGTCCTCAAGCAATTCAGTTGATAAACTGAAAGTGAAAAATAAAAACTTTTATGAACTCTTTTGCTCTTGTTTGCATAAATAAGCTTAAAGAACACCCAAGTTTTCAGCCAAGATTATAACTAACCATATCGACAATAACTCTTAAAAATTATATTAACTCATATCAATGACATAATCATCTAGCGAGCAGTAATAAGATATCTCAAATAACAACACGTTGTCAAAACAACCATAATATAATATGACAATAGTGGTATCTCGCTAGCCCTTTCTGAGACCGCTAAACATAAATGCAGAGCACCTCCAAAGTTCAAGCAACGACTAAACATTGTAATTCATGGTAGAAAAGATCCAATCATGATGCACCCAACATTAGCTACACACAATGCATGAGGATGACAATAGTGCTCTCAGGTTCTGGCGCTTATTTGAGAAGGCTATGACACAACATAAAAGTAAATAGATAGTCCCTTCACAAAGGGAAGCAGTGATTTGCAGCGGTGTTAGAGCTCAAGTTTTTAAAACAGAGGTAAATGAAATTTTGAGAAATGCACCTTTCTTGTTTACTTTGCAACTATTAGTTATCAGTATCTTCCATGCTAAACACATTAGTGGCGGTTCCTAAGCGATAAAAGTAAAGGTTTACTCCCCCTCCACCAACAATCGCACTCCACGGCTTGTCCAGAACAATGGATGCTGTCCATACCAACAACAGTCCTGGGGGGGGGGGATTTTTGTTTAATTATTTGGAATTTGAATTCGGGACTTGGAATCCCTATTACCGCCCCTCTCGTGCAAGGGGACTGGGAATCCCTATTACCGCCCCTGTCGTGCAAGCCTTGCCGCTGGGTGCTGCGACTGCCCGTGCACAAGTTCGGGATACTAAGGTACCCCTACTTTAGTACACCGACAGGAGCCCCCGGGCCTGGGCCACACACGGTGCCGAGCGCTATTGGGCCAGGCCCAAAACAGGGCACGGGCATGCGCGGCCTGGGTCCATACCAAATCTAACTCCGTATCCACCGCGCCCTCCCGTAACGGCACGCGTCAAACACGGCGTCGTGGGAGAGATCATGGGCAATTCTTTAATCAAGAAAGGCGTAACGTTCGCCTCTCCTCTTTATAAGCAGAGGAAACAGAGGCCGTTCCCCCACCTTCGCCACTTGCGGTTCCTTCCTCAGAAAGCTCCGCCGCTCCCCTCCGCTTCCCGAGACGAAAGAGAGCAGCGCTCCGCCGCCCGTCGCCGCCGCCCTCCTCCACCGCTTCCGCCATGGCTCCGAAGACCGGAAAGAGTGTGAAGTCGGCCGAGGCGCTGCGCAAGGAGCGAGCACTTTTCCCCCCCGAGCTCACCCCGAAGGCGCTGCGGGAGGAGTTCTATCTCTTCTGGTCGACGGAGACGCGGGCGCATCCGCGCACGCAGGTACTCTCCGCCGAAGCTTCTACTTCGAAAAAGTGTCCCAGAGGATACTATTTCTTCCCCCTGTTCTTCTATTGCGGGCTCTTCCCGCCCTTTTCCGATTTCTTCTGCGACATTATGAACACGTACGGGCACCATCTCCTCGACTTCACCCCCAACGCCATTCTGACCATGGCGGTTTTCGCGCATCTTTGCGAGAACTTCGTCGGAATCCACCCCAACGTTGCCCTTTTCTGCCACTATTTCATGCCTCGGGTCGAGAAAGGAGAGCCCTTGGCTGGCGGGGTCTCCTGGATCTCGAGGGCCGGCAAGAAGGAGGTGTATCTGGAGGGGAAGCTCCGCAGCAAATGGGACGAGTGGAGGGCTGAATGGTGCTGGATTGTTGACTCAGATCCGCAGTCATTCACCAATTTGCGCCAAACCCGGGTAGTGCGCGGCGGCGACTGGAGCGCCCTGGCGGCGGACGATGCCAAGCTGAAGATCGCCACCACCAGGATCCTACGGCTCAGGCTTGCCGGGCTCACCGTAGGGGCTGTTGGCGCGGACTTCCTTCGCCGCCGCATCGCCCCTCTGCAGGAGAGGGGGAGGTCCGCCTGGCTGTTCGGGGGCCCGGCGGATATCATGAGGCTGCGCCCAGGCGTTAATTTTAACTTCACTGTTTTGGAGTTGGACGGGATGCTCAAGGAGCTGTTCAAGCACGACGCCAACCATCCGGAGTGGTTCAGGCTGCCGCAGGGCGTCACCCCACTGTGCAACAACTCCCAGCTTGATCGCATCTGTGCAATGATGCCGGAGTGCGACTCGCATGGGATCATCCCAACTTGGCAGGAGCCCTCTGACGACGTCGTGCGGCAATTCTTTGACGGCCTGGTGGAGGTGGCAGTCCGTGCCGACGAGCAGAGGCTCCTCACCCGCGACACCACTGACGATGAGATGCGGTACATTGCCACCAGGGCGGAAGAGGCGGCGGCAGCCGCCGCCGCGGGTGAGTTTGGTTTCACGTTGGAGGAGGCAGAGGCGGCCGAGGCGGCAAGCCTTGCCGACCGAGAGGACCTTGGCGGGGAGGTTGTTGGCGAAGGGGAACCCGAAGCTGAAGCGAGCGAGCCTGCCGGGGGCGCGAGTGGCCAGCCATCTTCAAGCAGCTTGCCGTGGACGGGGCCCTCAGCGCAGCCCCCAGCTCAACCAAGGAGGCGCCTTCGCAGGACCGGAGACACAGCAGGGCGGCAGACGGGCCAACAACCGTCGTGCTGCGGGACACGCTCCACCACGCCGCAGATCCTGCCAAGCATCCAAGGGAGCCTACTCCTCCACCTCATCGCACGGAAAGGGTGCCGGACTTCGACCTCTCCGCACTGAGCTCCGAGGAGGAGGAAGAAGAAGAGGAGGAGTATGACTTTCTTCTCGTTGTACTTATGTTTCTTTGATTCTTGCTATTTCTTGTCTTGTATCTGATCTGCTTCCCTCTGAACCTCGTTCCTTTTCAAGACTCTGGCCGAGAGAGCGGCAAAGAGGGCCAAGGTCCCCGTGGTTGTCATCGAGGACGATCCTACTATGGAAACAAAGGATGCATCCGAGACTACCTTGACAGACCCGGCAACCTCTCCCCGAAGAAGCCCCCAGCGCAAGTACTTGTTCATTTCTTGTTGTGGGGCGCGCATGGGTGCTCTTTCTTTGTTGACATTTTGACTGTTGACTTGCTTGTGTAGGAGCAGAGCAGGCCCATCAGGAGCAACCAGAAGCTGCTCCAGAAGTGCTGTCTGCTTCAACTACGCCGCCAAGGGGCGATTCTCCGACAAGGGAGCGCTCCCCGGCAAGGGAGAGGTCCCCGGCAAGGGATGAGACCAGCGAGCCTTCGGTGGTGGAGCCCATGGTCACAGAGCCCAGCACAGGTAACCCTCCTTGTCGGAAATTTTCCCTTGGGTTCTTCTTCTTCTTCTTTTTTTTGGATATTTGCTTGACTTTTTCCCCCCTTTTCCTGCCTTCAGATTCTCCCTCCGCGGAGCCAATGGAAACTGAGGCCACCGGCGAGGAGGACGTGCGCGGCGATACTGGTGATGCCGCTGCTACTGAAGAGGAGGCCGGTGCTGATGATCCTGCCGACGGCGAGGCCGCCAAGGCTGCTGGTGCTGGAGCTGGCGAGGGGTCCGGCGATCATACTGACGACCCGGGGGCCACAGGAGCGCAGGGCGCTACACCGAACACCGACCCCTCCACCACTGACGCAGCGCTAGGCCCCGAAGAGCCTCATCCCGGCGCCTACTTGAAGGCCGGCGAAGGTGTCTTCATTAGGCTCCCCTGGGCGTCGAGCTCCAGGGGGCCGGTCGAGGGAGAGACTTTTGACGGAGAAGTACTCGCCTCTGCTGGGCTGGCGGTGGTTGACGCGCCAAGCAGCAGCAGTGGCGAATCTGAAGAGGAGCAGCTGCTCCGGAAGTTGGTGTCGCTCTACCGCGCCCGGCAAGCGAAGCTGGAGTCCCGGGAAGCACTTGTCGTGCGAGCGGGAATCGACATAGAGAAGCATGCGGAGGAACTCCAGAGCCGCAACCAAGAGGCCCTCCGGTCCATTGCGGAGGAGAGGGCGCAGCTTGTCGAGGCGCGGAAGGCTTTCCTCCTCGAGAAGGCAGAAGCTGAGGAGCAACAGAGGCTTGCCGCTGAAGAGCTGTCCACCCGGGAAGGTGAATTGACACAGCGGAAAGTCAATCTGGACAGCCACGAGGAGGAGCTCGCTGCACGCGAGCAATCACTTGGCAGGGCGCTCAAGGAAGCGAAGGACGCCGCCGCAGCTGCCGAGGCCGCCAAGAAGGAATTGGAGGTGAAGATGACGCAGCTGGAGGCTGATCTGAAAGGAAATGATGAGGAGCTTGCCGCGCTCCAGCGCGAACGTGAGAAGGATGCCCTCGCTCATGGTGATCTGCAAGTCCAACTCGCCGACAAGGGCAAGGAACTGAACGCCGCCAAGGACTCAAATGCTGATGTGGAGCTGAAGCTGTCCACGCTGACGGAGACGCTGGGCGGCGCCAAGAAGTGAGAGAAGGATTTGAAGAAAGAGATCAATGCCAACGAGGAGCTGCTAACGAGGGCCACCGAGACTCAAAACACCTTCAGGGCCACGGTGGAGCTTTGGACGGAGGGCCTCGTCAACATTGCTGCAGTCATCGACGACGAGCTGGCGCAACTGGACTTGGCGGGCTTCGGGTACTCCTCCGACGAGAACCTCCAGCCCAGCGCCAAGCTTACTCTTTTCTTCAAGGGTGTGGCGACGGCTCTCCAGCAACTCCGGGAAAGGATCGCAAAGAAGTTGGCCGACGAGTCGCGCGCAATCTGCGCCAGAGTCTTGGAGAAGGTGTTGGTGAAGGTGCTCTTCCGCAATCCGAACCTCAACCTCACCAACGTTCTCAAGAAGCTGCCGGTGGGTGCTGATCTTGCAGAGCTCAAAGCCCTTGTCGCACCCATTGTGGACAAGGTAAATGAAGTCAGGAGGATCGACGGCGAGCGCGTGGATTAGGCTGCCCTTTCTCTCCTTTCCTTGCCGCTGCCATTTATGTTATGAGAACAATTTAGTCAGTGCCACGACAAGTTTCCTTTGTAATATAACTTTATCTTAGGCAGTATTTGCTATGTTATTTCCTTTACTTGATTCCATCCTTTGTATGTTTTTGCCCTACGCTCTTAGGGAACTTGCCGGCTCCGGCACCCTTGCCGCGAGCGTTGAGTGCGGAACATCAACAGCCTGCTGGCGGTGCCGGCTCCGGCAAGAAACCTTGTCGCAACTAGTTGCAGCACACTTAAGTCGTTGAGCGGACTCGAAACAGAGTAAGGGCGCAACTAGCTACGAGTTGGTTCCTCCGCGCACAGGTTTTCCATACAAATCACGGTCGTTCAAGGAAGATAACTTAAAATTTTAAAAACTGATCATGCTCAAACTTTGGCGACTTAGCTTTTTCTTTTCGTCGTCTGCGTCTCGGCAAGGCTATACTTCTTTGAACGACGCCTAGTCCACACCATTATCTTCTTATCTTCTCCTCCCCCCCGGTGAACTTGTGGGTGTAGGAACCTTCTCTTTGAGAAAAAGAAAGAAGAAAAATAATGACATGGAGCCTTAAGGCTCGTTTTTGCTTACCGGGGCAAGTGCTGCACAAAGTGTCAGATAAAGCATGCAAAAAAGAAAAAATGCATGAAATTTGACAAGATGTGCGAAGCACATGAACTTTATTTATGCACGGGATCTGTGCCCGGCTTTGTACAAAGGGTTACATGCAACAGCGGCAAGGCTTGTACAAAAGGTGGTTGCCGGAACAGGTTCCGGCAACCGTGCCTTATGGGTAAAACTTACGAAGATGCTCAATGTTACAGGAGTTGCTCACCGGAAAGCCATCTTCGGTCTCAAGGCGGACAGCGCTAGGCCTAGTGACTCGCTTCACCCGATAAGGGCCTTCCCACTTCGGCGTCAACTTGTTGGAATTCTTGGCGGACTGAACGCACCGAAGAACAAGGTCGCCTTCCTCGAAACTTCTGGCCTTAACTTTGCGGCTATGGTAGCGGCGCAAAGCTTGCTGGTATCGAGCAGCTCGTACAGCAGCCTAAAGACGATCCTCCTCAAGGAGCAGCGCGTCATCTTGTCGCAGCTGCTCTTGCTCAAGCTCATCATAAGCGAGCACTCGAGGCGATCCGTATACGAGTTCCGTGGGGAGAACTGCCTCTGCTCCGTAGACTAGAGCAAAAGGTGTCTGGCCAGTGGCTTGATTTGGCGTCGTCCTGATCGACCAAAGAACCACTGGCAGCTCCTCGATCCAATTCCTTCTGCACTTGTGCAGCCTGTCGAAAGTTCTGGTCTTGAGCCCGTGCAACACTTCAGCGTTCGCCCTCTCCGCTTGACCGTTGCTTCTCGGGTGAGCAACAGAAGCAAAGCAGATCTTGGCGCCAAGATCTTGGACGTACTGCATGAAGGTGCGGCTTGTGAATTGTGTGCCATTGTCGGTGATGATCCTGTTAGGGACTCCGAAACGGCAAACAATTGACCTGAAGAACTTGACCGCTGACTGTGCTATCACCTTCCTCACTGCTTCCACCTCCGGCCACTTCGTGAACTTGTCGATCGCCACGTACAAGTACTCGAAGCCCCCGACAGCTCGGGGAAAGGGGCCGAGGATGTCGAGCCCCCAGACCGAAAATGGCCAGGATAAAGGGATTGTTTGGAGAGCTTGAGCTGGTTGATGTATCTTCTTGGAATGGAACTGGCACGCTTCACACTTGGTTACTTGTGCAGTTGCATCCTGGAGGGCTGTCGGCCAGAAGAAACCTTGCCGGAATGCTTTGCCGGCAAGTGTTCTTGCGCCAATGTGGTGACCACATATGCCTCCATGTATCTCTGCCAACAGCTTTTGTCCATCTTCACGGTGAATACACTTCAATTTCACACCGTTGAGCCTTCTTCTGTACAGTGTGTTGTCGACAAATTGTTACATACTTGACTGCCGGGCTACTCTTTCCGCTTCTTCTTGCTCTTCGGGAAGTTCTCCTGTCTGAAGGAAACGGACAATCTGCTGTGCCCATGCTGGAGCTTGCGGCTCGACAACAAGGACTAAAGGCACATCTACTGCTGCGGGAACATCCACTTCTACAGCGAGAACCTGCGGCTCAGCCGGAGCTTGACGTTCCCCGGCAAGCTTGCCGGAGCAAAACTTGTCGGGAGCGTCTGCTTCAACGGAACAAACCCTTGGGCTTGTCGGAGCAGACTGCCCCTCAGCGTTCTTTGTGTTGATCTTGGGGACCTTCTTGGCGGCGGCTTCGGGGAGCTCTGCCAGAAAGTAGTCACCAGAAACCAACTTCCTCTTCTTGCTCTGTCCAGTTGATGGTGTTATAGATGGTTGAGTCAGCTTGAGCACAAAGATCCCTGGTTCCACAGGTAACTTTAGTGCGGCGCACTTCGACAGGCTGTCGGCAATGTCGTTCTGAGCTCTCGAAACGTGTTCCATCTGTAGGCCGTCAAAATGCTCTTCCAACTTCCTCACTTCATCAATGTAGGCTTCCATCAACGGACTTTGATAATCTTTGTTGACTTGACGGAAGACAAGCTGCGAGTCACCCCTGACAATAAGCTTCTTGATCCCAAGGTCTGCCGCGATCCTGAGTCCGGCAAGCAAACCCTCATACTCTGCAGTATTGTTTGTCGCTTGCTCCTTGGGACCACGTACTTGAGGTGCTCTCCGGTGGGTGCG
The DNA here is from genome assembly GCA_963921465.1 of Triticum timopheevii. Taxonomy (NCBI): domain Eukaryota; kingdom Viridiplantae; phylum Streptophyta; class Magnoliopsida; order Poales; family Poaceae; genus Triticum; species Triticum timopheevii. The sequence continues at coordinate 476,922,669 of OY997268.1, forward strand.
ACAAGTAGTACGCCCGCACCGGCGCCTTGCAGCGAGAAGGCACCATCAAAGTACATGATCCATTCCTTGCTTGCTTCCTTGACGGGGATGCTCGTCTCTGGAGTTTCTTCATCAGGTGTTGGCGACCATTCTGCTATGAATTCTGCCAATGCTCGGCTCTGGATAGTTTAGGTACTCTCAAACTTAAGGCCAAAGCTTGACAATTCGAGTGCCCACTCGACAATCCTGCCTGTTGCTTCTGGATTCTGCAGTATCCTCTTCAACGGAAAGCGAGTGACAACTGTGATCTCATGTGCTTGAAAGTAATGGCGCAGCTTTCTCGAGGCCATGAGAAGGCCGAAAAGCAATTTCTGCACACCAGAGTATCTTGACCTGGCCCCCTGCAGAAGGGAACTGACAAAATAAACTGGGCATTGCACCATCTTCTTTTGTTTCTCTTCCTGTGGCTGCACAGATCCATCCTTGTCGGGACCAGAGCTTGTCGGGGAAGCCCCCTGCTTGTCGCTGGATGTGCTTGCCGCGGCCGCTGGCTCATCATCTGCCTCCCTTTCCGCTACTAACGCAGCACTAACCACTTGATTAGTTGCCGCTAGATATAGCAACAACTTCTCTTGTGGCTTAGGTGCGACAAGTATTGGAGTGGAGGACAGATATCTCTTCAAGTCTTGCAGCGCAGCCTCCGCTTCAGGAGTCCATTTCATTGGACCTGCCTTTTTCAAAATTTTGAAAAACGGCAGGGCGCGTTCAGCAGACTTAGAAATGAACCTGCTGAGGGCAGCTACGCAGCCGGCAAGCCTTCGTACATCCTTGACGCGCTTCAGTGCTTCGATCTGCTCAATGGCCTTGATCTTGTCGGGATTGGCTTCAATCCCCCTCTGGGATACAAAGAACCCGAGAAGCTTGCCGGAAGGAACTCCAAACACGCACTTCTCGGGGTTCAACTTGAGATTGATCTTGCGTAGATTTGCAAAGGTCTCGTCTAAATCTTGGACCAGAGTCGCTCTGTCTTTGCTTTTGACCACTATGTCATCCATGTAAGCTTCTACGTTTCTGTGCAACTGTGGCTCAAAAGCTTCGTGAACTACCCTTGCAAATGTAGAACCAGCATTCTTCAATCCGAAAGGCATCCGTACAAAACAGTACGTGCCACATGGAGTAATGAATGCGGTTTTCTCTTCATCCTCTTCTGCCATGAAGATCTGATGATATCCTGAGTAGGCATCAAGAAATGAAAGCAAATCACATCCGGCCGTGGAGTCGACAATCTGGTCAATGCGCGGCAAGGGAAATGGATCTTTGGGACAAGCTTTATTAACATCAGTGAAGTCAATACAAAGCCTCCATTTCCCATTCGCTTTGCGCACGACTACAGGATTGGCCAGCCACGTTGGATGGAGCACCCCTCTGACCAGGCCTGCTGCTTCCAACTTCTTGATTTCTTCAGCAATGAATTCTTGTCGCTCCACTGCTTGTTTCCTGACTCTCTGCTTGACGGGCCGCGCGTGAGGGCAGACGGCAAGGTGGTGCTCAATTACTTTCCTGGGAACACCGGGGATGTCAGATGGTTGCCATGCAAACACATCGACATTCGCCCGCAGGAAAGCAACGAGCGCGCTTTCCTATTTAGGGTCAAGCGTGGCACTGATGGTGAAGGTACCACCAGTGCCGTCCTCCTTGGTGGCCACTTTCTTGGTCTCTGGTGAAGCTGTCTTTGCCTTCTTGCACTTGCCGGTGGAGCTCGATGGTGCGTCCTCGACGGTAGCGCAGCACTCCGAAGAGGTGCGCTTGCCGGAGTGGGCATCAGAGCTGTTCTTGCCGGACTTAGTCTTCTTCTTCCCCCCGGGAGCTTCAGCGGCAAGTGGTTTGCATTCTGCTGCGGCTGCTGCTTCCTGGTAGATTTTGTTGGTGCAGATAAGGGCATCCTTCTTGTTGCCAGGGACAGAAATGACACTTATCAGACCGGGCATCTTGAGTATGTTGTAGGCGTAGTGAGAGGCTGCCATGAACTTGGCAAGCGCTGGACGGCCGAGTATCCCATTGTAGGGCAATGGGAAATCAGCAACATCAAAGGTGACTTTCTCTGTCCTGAAATTCAGCTCGCTGCCGAATGTCACTGGCAGTGTGATCTTCCCCTTCGGCTTGCTCCTTCCCGGATTGATTCCTTGGAAGGTACCAGTCTCTTCGAGCTCGCTGTCGGGGATCTGGAGCTTCTTGAGCACCGCGGAGGAAATCAGATTCAAGCCGGGCCCGCCGTCAACCAACATCTTTGTGACCTTAAGGTTGCGGATAGTTGGTGAAACCAACATCGGCAAGCACCCGACCGCAGTTATGCGATCAGGGTGGTCCTCAACGTCAAATATGATGGGCGTGCTGGACCATTTCAGGGGCTTGCGTGACTCCACTGGTGGTTCTGCCGCATTCACTTCCCGCACCCACTGTTTTAGCTGGCGGTGCGAAGTATGCAGAGAAGCACCACCATCAACGCACAGAACCTCCGTTGCTTTCTGAAATTCCTGCTCGTCGGTCTCATCCTCATCCATGTCTTCATCTTCATCTTCATCTTCGTCCTTGTCGCGGCCGCGGGGAGGCCTATCTCCTTGCCGCTGCTTGGCCTTGCCGCGGCGCCCTCCCCGACCGGGACGCTTCTTGCCGGATCCTCCACCACCTTCTTGGGCCTTCTCCTTGTCGCGTCGCTCATATGCTGCTTTCTGCAGTTCAACAAGCTGCTCCACTTTCTTGCAGGTCTGGAGATCATGGCCCTTGGTGCGGTGGATCTTGCAGTACTGCTTGCCAGAGCCATCCTGCTTGTCGGCGGCCACCACGGCCTCGCCGGAGTTACCAGCTTTGGCCTTCTCGGCGCCACCTCCGTTGCCGGACTGCTCGATGACTAGCACATCCTTAGCTTTCCTCTTCCTGTTGTTCCGCCTCCGGTTTTTCTTTGCTGGGGCGGCATCCTCACTGTCAGACCCTTCTGCTCCTGTATTCTCTCCGGGGAGTTTCCTCCCCTCTTCAGCACGTGCACACTTGTCGGCCAGGGCATATAGCTCACTGACATCTCTAATCTTGCACATCGCCATCTCCTCCCTCATCCTGTGGTTTCGCACGTTCTGATGGAACGCGCTGATGACCGCGGCAGGGTGGACGTCTGGGATGTTGCGCTGCACTTGGCTGAATCTCTGTATGTACTTGCGCAGGGGTTCTCCTTCCTTCTGGGCGAGTAGATGAAGATCGCTTTCCTGGCCATGGGGCTTGTGGCCGCCTGTGAAGGCGCCAACAAACTGATGACACAGGTCCGCCCATGAGGAGATGGAGTCGTCCGGCAAGTGCATGAGCCAGGATCTGACATTGGGCTTGAGCACCAGCGGGAAGTAGTTGGCGAGGATCTTCTCGTCGCGCCCCCCGGCAGCCTGCACCGTGATGGTGTAGATGCTGAGGAACTCCGACGGATGTATCCTGCCGTCGTACTTCTCGGGTACGTCTGGCTTGAAGTTCTTGGTGCTGGGCCATTCGACTTGCCGCAGCTCACGAGTGAACGCAGGGCAACCTACCGCGTACGGCAGGTCGCCTGGTTCCCCTGGCGCATGCATGTCAACAACGGGCCCAACGCGCTGTTCTGACTGACGTCACGCTTCTCTCCGACGCTCGATGCGCGTACGAGCGTCCTCTTGCTGTCGTTCTTGAAGAACTTGGCGCTGATCATGACGAGCCCGCGGATTTGATGACGCCGTGGAGTCGGTGTCGAGGTTGACCCGGCGAGTCGGCGATCTTGGCCTTCGGGGCGGGGAATGCACAATGGTTGCACCCCCACCGGTCTTGTCGCCATCGGCCCGCGCCTGGGCGTCCTGCTACGGCTTCGATGTGCTCGGTTGCCGGGGAGTGTCGCCGTTGGCGAAGCCGATGAGGCTCTGAATGGTGGCCCTCCAGTCGTCGATCTTGTCTGGCGCTGGAGGGTAATCTAGAAGCAGTTGGGCTCAGGCCAACGCTTCTTCTGGAGTCTTGGGTGGCGGCGGTGAACGGCGCGAGGAGCGAGATATGGTCGCACTTCTAACAGTGTTAGAAGGAGCAGCATCCCGTCCAGGCGACCGTGCCGCACTCGTGCCAGCATGTCAACGTGCATGCTGATCTGGAGCGTCCCGAGATCCACCAGCTTGGCCTTGACCCAACGAACGTATGGTATTGCGCGTACCATGACGTTGCCGGTCCCGCGCCTCCTGAGATGGGCGTGGTGCGTGTACGGACGCCGAGGTCTGTGCAGCCTTGTCCTTGGACTTGGCAGCATCGTGAGCTCCCTCGTCGGCGCCCGTTCCTCCGCCGGCGTCTACCCTACCGCCCGTTTGCTCCGGTGGCGGTGGGATCGACGCGGACGGTCCAGCCACCTCCGAAGCCTTCTTCTTCGGTGGCATGTCGATGAAGATGATGATGAAGAAAACGAAGATCTGGCTCGCGTGAACACCGGATCAGGTTCACGCAACCTCGACGCCCCCCTACCTGGCGCGCCAAAGATGTCGTGGGAAACGAGCACCTATGGGGCAGGGCCCCTTTCGGTCCGGCAAGGGATCGGAGAGCGCACGAAGAGCAGATCGAGGCGGAGCACGCGAGGGAGTTTTACCCAGCTTCGGAGCTCTCCGGAGAGATAAAACTCCTACTGCTGCTTTGTGGTGGTATTATGTTCTTGCTCCAGAGCGTGAGCATTCTGTAGTTTTGAATGAGTCAAACCCCCTCTACGTTGCGCATGGGCCTCCTTTTATAGGCTAAAGGGGTCACCGACAGGTGGCAACGCAGAGAGGGGTACAAATGTAAAAAGAGGGGTTGGTACAACTGCTATCTATAGTACACCCTACCTAACTCTGACGGCAGGGGACAAGCGCATTTAATGCCCGTCCGCCTCGCCCAACAGTGCAGAGAAGCGACCGTTAGGGGCGCTACCGCCTGCCACGATGGCCTTCTCGTCATCTCCACTTGCCACCTCGCACCGCTTGGCTGCACAACGCCCTGCCACGTGCTCCTGGGATGGTCCTGGGGCGACACGTTGTCGGATGCGCTGGAGCATGGGCGCAGAGTGGTGGCTTCGCCGCGGCAAGCGCCTTGCCGCGGTCGTTGTCTTGTCGCACCCGAAAGCTTGTCGCTCGTCGGGTCTTGTCGGGACGCGCGGCACGTTGCGGCAAGTTTCTTGAAATGCCTTGGTTGGCCTTCCCGGCAAGCTCCTCTTGCCGGGGCCTTGCCCTTCCCGGCAAGCTCCTCTTGCCAGAGTCTTGTCTTCTCAGTCAAAACACTTTGTTCTTGAATGGCACAAATATGAGCTACGGAGGATCTTGGCGGATGCCCGGCAAGCCTTGCCGCTGGGCGCTGCGACTGCCCGTGCACAAGTTCGGGATACTAAGGTACCCCTTCTTTAGTACACCGACACATGGCCTCTGATCATGTTGTGGTCACCTGACTTGGGCAATAGAGTATGCCTTAGGATCCAGTTGATCATTTGCAGCCCTGACAAAAGAAAATGAACTGACCCAAACTTATGTGTCTCAACTGCAGCATCTGGGATTTCCTTGTACATATGAGCCATGGTATTGTGATCCATCTTCTTCTTGGCATAGACATCCAAGTCATCTTCCTGCTCCTTGGGTGCATTGATCAGATTTGCCCATTCCTCGATGGTTGATTGGTACCTTGTACCTTCAGTCATCCAAACTATCCTGCCATCTGGATAGAAATGTGCTGTGGAGTAGAATTGCATAATGAGATCATCATTCCAGTTTGTGAGCTTCTGCCCAACAAAGTCTGCAACTCCACAAGCAATGAAACTGTCTTGCACTCCAGGATAGTGTTCTTCATTCTCCTTCATGTAGGTCCAGTCAACCCACCTCATGTCACAAACTATAGGCTTCTTGTCCAACAACACTGTCTCATAGAAATCCCGATGTACCTTTGTGTGGAACCTGTAATCAACAGCAGTCCTTCTCCTGATAGCATATGAATCTGACAACCTCCATAGTCTGAGTCCTGCATCCTTTCTTAACTTCATGTTCTCAGCCACAGGATGAGCATCATTGTGGTCTGGAATCTTGGGCTCCGGCTTCCTCAGGACTTGTCCTTCATCATCTTCCTCATCAGCAACTTCTGGCATTGGGGCCTTGTTCTTCTCAGCAGCTGGAATACTCTTAGTATTCCTCTTTGGTGCAATCTTGGGCTTGGGGGCAGCTTTGGGTGCTTCCTTGGGCTTTGATGTTGCAGCCCCTGACTTTATAGCATCACCCATCAGCTTTTGTGCCTTGGGTGCTGGTGCAACAACCTCTTCTTCCTCTTCCTCAGAGTCTCTCCTCATAGAGGGGTTTCCAAGAACCTTGGCAGTAGTGGTTCTGGCTCACTTCTTCTTCTTATCTTGACCAGCAGCTTCATCCTCTGACTCAATAGTAAACTTCATGGTTTCTCCAGTGGGAACCTTCTTGGGTTTGGAAGTGGCAATTCTTCTTGCAGGTGCCTCTTTTGGATCAGGCTTTTCAGGTACTTGTGTTGATCCTCTGACCTTCAGCATAGGTGTCCTCTTGGCAGGGATCTTTCTATTGAGTCCAGGCTTTGTGTTCTTTGCTGAGCCATACTCCTTTTTGAGCACTACCTTCTTGGAAGTAGCCTCATCTTCAGCTGCCACATAGTCCTCATCCTCAGAGTCTGAGGTTCTCTTCCTTCTAGCTCTTGTGGCTGCTTTAGGCAAATTGCTAGGAGTGCTTCTGCTGCCATCATCTGAAGAACTTGAGGGACTAGTGCCCTCACTCATGTGAATCTGCTCTTCTTCCCTGTTCTGACTATCACTTTGGTCTGACATGCTGAAAACACTAACTGCTGACCCTGTGAATAGTTATAGATGAGATAGAATGGATGAGCATCACAAAATGCAGAGATTTTTGCAAAAGAATGATTCAAAAACTTAGTTTTAGTTTTCCACAGAAAGCATTTTGGATCAACCGATTTTCAAACTTGGCAACACTGAAGCAGTTTTGGAACCTAAACTAGTGAATTTGGTCAGACCGAGTCACAGTTCGGTGGCACCGAGACTGCTAGGGTTTCACAAAGTTCTAAAATCGGTCACACCGATTAGCAATTCTCGGTCAGACCGAGAGTTACTAGTGCAATGGCGTTCGCCGAATCGGTGGGACTGAGTTTTTCAACTCGGTGGGTCTGAGATGGTTTCGGCGGAAACCTAACCCTAAATTTTCAAATCGCATCTATTCTAAGGATTTTTTTGACTGGATAGGAGTGTTTCAATCGTGGCAAGAATCATAATGAACACAATGTGCTGAGAATCAGACGAGGATAGCACTGTGATCGAGTTCATACCCTAGTTCGGCGATGAACTCGCTACGGCGGCAACGGCGGAGAAGAAATCCGGTGACGGCGGCGGAGCCAGCGACAGGAGGCGGCTGGCGACGAAGTCGACGATCCGGAGACCTAGTAGGCAGAGCGAGTTATGCGCGGGCGAAGAGGTTTGGAGAAAGTTTTCCAAATTTTGCCCGTGTGTATATATAGCCTGACACTGTCGGTGTGACCGAGTGGAACGACTCGGTGGCACCGAGATGCATAACTGTTGACAGTTACAGCAACTCGGTGTGACCAAAAATTTCAAATCGGTTGCACCGAGATTGAAAACCTAGATCGACTTAGTGATCTCGGTAGGACCGAAATGGAGGAATCGGTCAGACCGAGAATCACAAAGAAGTTTTGGAAGTTTAAGTCTATGATGAATCGGGGACTCCGAGTGCTCCTCACACAGAGTGGTTCAAATCTGACTTGATCAAATTTTGTGATGTAGCATGAATAGAGTTTGAGACGAGAAAAGCATAGATAGCTAGAGAGGGTTCTTAGGCATTCTTGTCCATCCACTTGGCCAAAGAAAAAGAAGCCAATCAAACAAACCAACAAGTGGATGTCCTCGAATGAGTAAAATATGCATCCAACATGCTCACACAATAAAATGGCAAATGAAATATGTGGCAAAGCATGCACAACCAATTCTAGCATCTATCAAACAATTGGCGATGACTAGGTCATCTATATATGAGTATATTGACTTAGGAGTCAAATGAGAACATTTGATCATAGGTCATACTCATTGTTTAAGCTCAAGTGGGGTTACCACTTTTACATAATGCATTGATGTGTTCACATCATTAGAGTTGCTTTGACTCAATTCTTAGAGTTAAGCTCCCCCTAGATGTGAGATCCCCCCTTAGAGGGATGAACTAACCTTGGGTTTTTTCAATGATGACTTCATGTAGGTGTTGAAGATGTGGATGCTCAATGTTGATGTAGATCATTTGGAGCAATCCTTTGGAGTGAGTTGCACTTTCAATACCTACCTGGGTTAGTCCCACAAGGAACAAACAAGAATATCCATAGACATAGAGTGATGCACACACAAGACGATGTCCATGAAATCATTAGGTTACCTTGTCCCTTGCCTTCCCAACATGAGGGTTTGTGACTCCTTGAACTAGTGGAAGATATAGAAGTTGATTTCACTTGTCCTTGCCATAATGATGTGAGTGAAGAATGTTGGCGGAGTCACCCTCAAGAACTCTCTAGTTCTTCTTCTTCGGGATCCACATCATCTTGATGGGAATCCTTGGAGTTGTAGTTGTACTTGATGAAGTAGAACTTGACGTAGTCTTGGGAACCCATTTGACCAAGGCCTTAGGTGCTTCTTCAAATGCATCAATCTCCTCTTGAAGCTTGTCCTTGCCTTTGTTCTTGTGGTCTTGTGGTGGAAGATTATCTTGTGCTTGTGTTCCCTTGAAGGAAGTAGGATCATACTTCTCTTGTTGAGGAACAAACTTCGTCTTGGGGTATTGATCTTCTTCCCACTCAACTCCATTGGCATTGAACTTTCGTTCAAAACCAACACCTTGATTCTTCCGGTTCCTTCCTTGCTTGCGTACAATTTCCTCGAATTGCTTACTCCCGGCAAGGCTCTTGTATACACCTTTCTCTATGATTCCCTTCAATAAGCTATTTTCTTGCTCAAGTGTAACTTGGCTAAGAGAATCATTAGTGGAATCAAGAGAACTACTAGAAGCAATAATATTGGATTTAGCATTATTATTGTTACTACTAGAGGAAGAATCTCTCTTGTTCTTCTTACTAGACTTGACTTGAGGCATGTAAGTAGATAAGAGTAAACGCTTGGCAATGTAAGAAGAACTTTTCTTACGAAGATCATCATTGATTGCCTTTAAGAACTCATGCTCTTGCTCAAGATTGAGCTTTTCAAAGCGTAACTTCTCATGAGCCCTTAAAAGTTCTCGATGATCTTCGAAGATAGTTTCATGAGCTAACTTAAGAGTGTTTAGTTCTTTAGTTAGGATCTCAATCTTCTCCTTATCATCGTCATTCGTTTTATCTTGATTAGCATGATTAATTGACGTTTCATCATAGTATTCATTACTAGAGTTGTCAATAAGTAGATCATCATCACCTAGCAAGTCATCTTCATCACTATTAAAATCAACATACTCGGGATGTGTTACCTTAGGACCTTTCGCCATGAAGCATCTTCCAATTCCTTCATTTGGTGAATCAAATATGTCGTAGGAGTTGGTTGACACAAGTGCTAGACCGGCAACACCTTCATCTTGAGTATATTCGGAGTCGGAGTGATAGCTTCTCTCGGAGTGATTGTCAGAGTCGGAGCCCGATACCCATTCACCAACATGAGCTTGATGTCTTCGTTTTGTGTAGCTCCTTGATGACTTGTCCTTCCTTTCCGAATCCTTGCTTCTCTGTGAGGGTCTTCGTTCATAACGATCATCTCTACTCCTGCTCTCTCTTGGTGGTGATTCTTCTCTTTTACTTCTTCTTTTTGGAGAATCTTCTCTTCTTTTGTAGGGTGTCGTACACTCATTGGAATAGTGTCCGGGTCTCCCACAATTGTAGCAATTGCGCTCTCGACTAGAAGATCTTTTGTCATTGTAGGACCTTGACTTAGAGCTTCTTTCTTTGCTTCTACTCTTGTAGAATTTGTTGAAGTTCTTCACCATTAAGCTCAATTCTTCATTGAAGGTTTATTTCTCACTTGATGATGTGGGGGAGTCACATGAGGCTTTGTAAGCACCACTTGACTTGTTGTGAAGTTCCTCCTTATCCTTGAGTGACATCTCATGAGCAACAATTCTTCCAATGACTTCCGTTGGCTTGAGATCTTTGTAATTTGGCATCATTTGGATCAATGTGCACACGGTATCATACTTTCCATCCAATGCTCTTAGGATCTTCTTGATAATGAATCTATCGGTCATCTCTTCACTCCCTAAGCCGGCAATCTCACTTGTGATAAGAGCAAGTCTAGAGTACATTTCAGCGACACCTTCACCATCCTTCATTTTGAACTTGTCAAGCTGACTTTGGAGCACATCCAACTTGGATTCCTTGACGGAGTCGATACCTTCATGCATATCAATCAAAGTATCCCAAATTTCCTTTGCGTTCTCAAGACGGCTGATTTTGTTGAATTCCTCGGGGCACAAGCCATTGAATAGGATATCACAAGCTTGAGCGTTGTATTGCAGCATCTTCAATTCATCCGCGCTAGCTTCACGGTTTGGCTCTCTCTCATCAAAGAATTCACCTTGCAAGCCAATACACACAATAGCCCAAACGGCAGGGTTATGTCCGAGAATATGCATTTTCATATTATGCTTCCAACTAGCAAAATTAGTACCATCAAAGTAAGGACCTCTACGGTGATAATTTCCCTCGCTAGACGCCATACTCTCCTAGGTTGTGAAACCAAGGCTATGACCACCAAAAGCTATGGAAATCAAAGCAAATGGAGACCAAAGCTCTGATACCACTTGTAGGACCTTGAAGTATGTCTAGAGGGGGGGGGGGTGAATAGACTACTTGACCAATTAAAAACTTAACCCTTTCCCAATTTTAGACTTTGGCAGATTTTAGCTATCTTTGGACAAGTCAAGCAATCTTCACACAATTCAAGCAAGCATGCAAAGAGTATATGAGCATCGGAAATTAAAGCATGCAACTTGCAAGAATGTAAAGGGAAGGGTTTGGAGGATTCAAACGCAATTGGAGACACAGATGTTTTTTTCGTGGTTCCGATAAGTGGTGCTATTGTACATCCACGTTGATGGAGACTTCAACCCATGAAGGGTAACGGTTGCGCGAGTCCACGGAGGGATCCACCCACGAAGGGTCCACGAAGAAGCAACCTTGTCTATCCCACCATGGCCGTCGCCCACGAAGGACTTGCCTCACTAGCGGTAGATCTTCACGAAGTAGGCGATCTCCTTGCCCTTGCAAACTCCTTGGTTCAACTCCACAATCTTGTCGGAGGCTCCCAAGTGACACCTAGCCAATCTAGGAGACACCACTCTCCAATAAGTAACAAATGGTGCGTTGATGATGAACTCCTTGCTCTTGTGCTTCAAATGACAGTCTCCCCAACACTCAACTCTCTCATGGGATTCGGATCTGGTGGAAAGAAGATTTGAGTGGAAAGCAACTTGGGGAAGGCCAGAGATCAAGATTCATATGGTAGGAATGGAATATCTTGGCCTCAACACATGAGTAGGTGGTTCTCTCTCAGAAATGGTAAGCTGGAAGTGTAGGTTTGTTCCGACGGCTCTCTCCACGAATGAAGAGGAGGTGGAGGGGTATATATAGCCTCCACACAAAATCTAACCGTTACACACAACTTGCCAAACTCGATGGGACCGAACTGGTAAACTCGGTCAGACCGATTCAGCAAATCTAGTGAACGTTAGGATTTTCGGTGGGACCGACATGCAACTCGGTAGGACCGATATGGTTAGGGTTAGGGCATAACTTAATCTCGGTGAGACCGATTACACAAACTCGGTGAGACCGATTTTGGTAATAAGCTAACCAGAGAGTTGGTCAGGTAAACTCGATGGGACCGATTCGCTCATTTCGGTGAGACCGAAATGTTACGAAAGGGAAACAGGGAGTTTACATTGCAATTTCGGTGGGACCGATCGCTCACTTCGGTTAGACCGAAACGTTACGAAGGGAAACAGAGAGATTACAATCCCATCTCGGTGAGACCGAGATACCTATCGGTAAGACTGATTTGCCTAGTGTTTGTGGCAGTGGCTATGACATTTGAACTCGGTGGCGCCGGATAGAAAGAATCGGTATGGCCGAGTTTGACTTTGGGTTTAGGTCATATGTGGATGTGAGAAAGTAGTTGAGGGTTTTTGGAGCATATCACTAAGCACTTGAAGCAAGAGGCTCATTAAGCAACACCTCATCCCTCCTTGATAGTATTGGCTTTTCCTATAGACTCAATGTGATCTTGGATCACTAAAATGTAAAATGTAGAGTCTTGAGCTTTTGAGCTTGAGCCAATCCTTTGTCCTTAGTATTTTGAGGGATCCACTTTCATCATCCATGCCATGCCATTCATTGAGCTTTCCTGAAATATTTGTCTTGGAATAGCATTAGCTCAATGAGCTATATGTTGTTATGAATTACCAAAACCACCTAGGGATAGTTGCACTTTCACTATTCCAAGGAGTAACGCCCACATAAAAATTGTGAAGAAGGACGGAAGTGGATTGCTTCCTAATAGATCTTTTTTGAGCATTGCAAATTCTATGCCAAGCATCTTTCAAATTTTCTGCCTCCCTTTGTTTAAAATTGAGAACTTCATGATCGAGAGTATTGATGATAATAGGAGGACTAGCCATAGTGACGAGCAAACAAAAGACAAGCAAAAGAGAGAGGAGATTGGGAAAGAGAGGGCGAATAAAACGGCAAGGGTGAAGTGGGGGAGAGAAAAACGAGAGGCAAATGGCAAATAATGTAAATGCGAGGGAGATGAGTTTGTGATGGATACTTGGTATGTCTTGACTTGAGCGAAGACCTCCCCGGCAACGGCGCCAGAAATCCTTCTTGCTACGTCTTGAGCTTGCATTGGTTTTCCTTTAAGAGGAAACGGTGATGTAGCAATAGTAGCGTAAGTATTTCCCTCATTTTTTGAGAACCAAGGTATCAATCCAGTAGGAGGCTCCTCAAAAGTCCCATGCACCTACAGAAACAAACAAGAACCCGCAACCAACGCAATAAAGGGGTTGTCAATCCTTTCGCGGCCACTTGCGGAAGTGAGATCTGATAGAGATAATATGATAAGATAAATATATTTTTGGTATTTTATAATATAGATTGGAAAAGTAAAGATGCAAATAAAAGTAGATTGAAAGCTTATATGGTAAAAGATAGACCCGGGGGCCATATGTTTCACTAGTGGTTTCTCTCAAGATAGCATAAGTATTACGGTGGGTGAACAAATTACTGTCGAGAAATTGATAGAAAAGCGAATAATTATGAGATTATCTAGGCATGATCATGTATATAGGCATCACGTCCGTGACAAGTAGACCGACTCCTGCCTGCATCTACTACTATTACTCCACACATCGACCGCTATCCGACATGCATCTAGAGTATTAAGTTCATAAAGAACAGAGTAACGCATTAAGAAAGATGACATGATGTAGAGGGATAAACTCATGCAATATGATATAAACCCCATCTTTTTATCCTCGATGGCAACAATACAATATGTGCCTTGCTGCCCCTGCTGTCACTGGGAAAGGACACCGCAAGATTGAACCCAAAGCTAAGCACTTCTCCCATTGCAAGAAAGATCAATCTAGTAGGCCAAACCAGACTGATAATTCGAAGAGACTTGCAAAGATAACTTAATCACACATAAAAGAATTCAGAGGAGATTCAAATATTTCTTAAACCCACAATTCATCGGATCTCGACAAACACACCGCAAAAAGAGTTACATCGAATAGATCTCCAAGAAGATCAAGGAGAACATGGTATTGAGATCCAAAGAGAGAGAGAGAAGAAGCCATCTAGCTAATAACTATGGACCCGAAGGTCTGTGGTAAACTACTCACAACTCATCGGAGAGGCTATGGGGTTGATGTAGAAGCCCTCCATGGTCGATTCCCCCTCCAGCGAAGCACCAACGAAGGCTCCAAGATGGGATCACGCGGATATAGAAGGTTACGGTGGTGGAAACAATTTTTCGTGGTCGCCTCTGATGTTCTCGGGGTACGTGGGTATATATAGGAGGAAGAAGTAGGTCGGTGGACGCCCGAGGGGCCCACGAGATAGGGGGCACGCCCAGTAGGGGGGGCGCCCTCCACCCTCGTGGCCTCCTCGATTGCTTCTTGACTTGCACTCCAAGTCCTTTGGATCACGTTTGTTCCAAAAAGATCGCTCCCGAAGGTTTCATTCCATTTGGACTCCGTTTGGTATTCCTTTTCTTCGAAACACTGAAATAGGCAAAAACAACAGCAATACGGGCTGGGCCTCCGATTAGTAGGTTAGTCCCAAAAATGATATAAAAGTATAAAGTAAAGCCCATAAACATCCAAAACAGGTAATATAATAGCATGGAACCATCAAAAATTGTAGATACGTTGGAGACGTATCATCCACCGACCTCAACTCCAACTCCATATATTCACGTCCGGGGAGAAAAAATTAGAGAGAAGGATTCATCATGTTTTACGATACGGAGCTGCCGCCAAGCCCTAAACTCTCTCGAGAGGGCTGATCTGGAGTCCATTCGGGGCTCTGGAGAGGGGAATCCGTCGCCGTCATCATCACCAACCATCCTCCATCATCAATTTCATGATGCTCACCGCCATGCATGAGTAATTCCATCGTAGGCTTGCTAGACAGTGATGGGTTGGATGTGATTTACCATGTAGTCGAGTTAGGTTTGTTAGGGATTGATCCCTAGTATCCACTATGTTCTGAGATTGATGTTGCTTTGACTTTGCTATGCTTAATGCTTGTCACTAGGGCCCGAGTGCCATGATTTCAGATCTGAACCTATTATGTTTTCATGAATATATGTGAGTTCCTGATCCTATCTTGCAAGTCTATAGTCACCTATTATGTGTTATGATCCGTTAACCCCGAAGTGAGAATAATCGGGATACTTACCGGTGATGACCGTAGTTTGAGGAGTTCATGTATTCACTAAGTGTTAATGCTTTGGTCCGGTACTCTATTAAAAGGAGGCCTTAATATCCCTTAGTTTCCAATAGGACCTCGCTGCCACGGGAGGGTAGGACAAAATATGTCATGCAAGTTCTTTCCCATAAGCATGTATGACTATATTCGGAAGACATGCCTACATTACATTGATGAACTGGAGCTAGTTCTGTGTCACCCTATGTTATAACTATTACATGAGGAATCGCATCCGACATAATTATCCATCACTGATCCCATGCCTACGAGCTTTTCACATATTGATCTTTGCTTAGTTACTTTACTGTTGCCACTGCTACGATTACTACACAACTGCTACTATTATTTTGCCACTTTTACCGTCACTTCCATACTACTTTGCTACTAAATACTTTGCTGCAGATATTAAGTTACAGGTGTGGTTGAATTGACAACTCAACTGCTAATACTTGAGAATATTCTTTGGCTCCCCTTGTGTCGAATCAATAAATTCGGATTGAATACTCTACCCTCGAAAACTGTTGCAATCCCCTATACTTGTGGGTTATCAAGACTATTTTCTGGCACCGTTGCCGGGGAGCATAGCTCTATTCTTTGAGTCACTTGGGATTTATATCTGCTGATCACTATGAGGAACTTGAACAACGAAAGAACTAAGATTTTTCCTGCAACTATGAGGGGAGGTAAGGAACTGCCATCTAGCTCTGCACTTGATTCTCCTTCTGTTTTGAGTAAGCTTGCGACACCTAAACCTGCTTTTGCTATTAATTCTGATATGTCGCATGTTATTGATGATGCCACTTCTACTATGCATGATGCTTATGATGAAACTACTTCTATGCTTGATACTACTGTGCCGTTAGGTGAATTTCTTGATGAACAACTTGCTAGGGCTAGAGAGAATGAAATTGTTGAAACTGATAATATTGATGAAAGCGATGATGAAGATTCTCCCCCGAGATATGAATTGCCTGTTGTGCCTGATGGTTATGTTATGGATGAAGAAACTGCTAGAGATTTTCTTGCTTGCAATGATAGATCTGATCTTAAGAAATTATTAGCTAAACTGAAAGAAAAGTCTCTAAATGCTAGAATGAAATATGACCCTGCTTTTGCTACTTCACCTATCTGTGTTACTGATAAGGATTATGATTTCTCTATCGATCTTGAGATAATTACTTTGGTTGAATCTGATCCTTTTTATGGCTATGAATCTGAAACTGTTGTGGCACATCCTAGTAAGTTAAATGATATAGCCACCCTATTCACTAATGATGAGAAAACTCGCTACTACTATATCCTTAAGTTATTTTCGTTTTCATTAAAGGGTGATGCTAAAACATGGTTTAATTCTCTTGATCCTGGTTATGTGCGTAGTCCCCAGGATATGATTTATTACTTCTCTGCTAAATATTTCCCCGCTCATAAGAAACAAGCTGCTTTAAGGGAAATATATAATTTTGTGCAAATTGAAGAAGAGAGTCTCCCACAAGCTTGGGGGAGGCTTCTCCGATTACTTAATGCTTTGCCTGATCATCCTCTTAAGAAAAATGAAATACTTGATATCTTTTATAATGGACTAACCGATGCTTCTAGAGACCACCTGGATAGTTGTGCTGGTTGTGTTTTCAGGGAAAGAACAGTCGATCAAGCTGAATTACTATTGAATAATATGTTGACTAATGAAAACAATTGGGCACTTCCTGAACCAACTCCTAAGCCAACTCCGAAGAAAAGAGGTGTTCTATTTCTCAGTCTTGAAGATATGCAATAGGCAAAGAAATCTATGAAAGAAAAAGGTATTAGAGCTTAAGATGTTAAGATTTACCTCTTGTTGAAGAAATACATGGCCTTAATTTACCTCCTGTTGAAGAAATACATGGTCTTGATAACACGACACAGGTAGTAAAGGTAAATTCTCTCTATAGATATGATAAAGTTGAAATCCCATCTACTAAGTTTGCTAGCCAATGCTTGGATGAGTTTGATGACTTTATGGCTAAACAAGAAAACTTCAATGCTTATGTTGGTAGACAATTGAAAAGTAATGCTTATATGATTGGACACTTGAGTGATTATATGTCTAGACTTAAGGGTGAACTTAAACTTATTAGTAAACATGCTTCTATGGTTACCAATCAAGTAGAACAAGTGCTTAAAGCACAAAATGATTTGCCCGGTGAATTAAATGAGAAGAAAGATGATAATGTTGTTAGAGTTATGACTAGAGGGGGTAAAATGACTCAGGAACCTTTGTATCCTGAGGGCCACCCTAAGGGAATTGAGCAAGATTCCCAGAGAAATAATGTTGTTGCACCTCGTCCTTCTAAAAAGAAGAAGAAAAATGATAGGACTTTGCATGCTTCTAGTGAACCTGTTGTAGACACAGCTGAGAATCCCAATGATGTTTCTATTTATGATGCTGAAACACAATCTGGTGATGAACATGAACCTAGTGATAATGTTAATGATACTGTTCATATTGATGCTCAACCTAGCAATAATAATGATGTAGAGATTGAACCTGCTGTTGATCTTGATAACCCACAATCAAAGAATCAACGTTATGATAAGAGAGACTTTGTTGCTAGGAAGCACAGTAAGGAAAGAGAACCATGGGTTCAGAAACCCATGGCTTTTCCTCCTAAACCATCCAACAAAAAAGGATGATGAGGATTTTGAGTGCTTTGCTGAAATGATTAGACCTATCTTTTTGCGTATGCGTTTGACTGATATGCTTAAAATGAATCCTTATGCTAAGTACATGAAAGATATTGTTACAAATAAGAGGAAGATACCGGAAGCTGAAATTTCCACCATGCTTGCTAATTATACTTTTAAAGGTGGAATACCAAAGAAACTAGGAGATCCAGGAGTACCAACTATACCATGCTCCATTAAAAGGAACTATGTTAAAACTGCTTTATGTGATCTTGGAGCCGGTGTTAGTGTTATGCCTCTCTCTTTGTATCGTAGACTTGAATTGAATAAGTTGACACCTACTGAAATATCTTTGCAAATGGCTGATAAATCAACTGCCATACCTGTCGGTATTTGTGAGGATGTGCCTGTTGTGGTTGCAAACGTTACTATCTTAACGGACTTTGTTATTCTTGATATTCCCGAGGATGATAGTATGTCGATTATCCTAGGTAGAACCTTTTTGAATACTGCAGGGGCTGTTATTGATTGCAACAAAGGAAATGTCACTTTTCATGTTAATGGTAATGAGCATACCGTACACTTTCCAAGGAAACAACCTCAAGTTCACAATATCAATTCTATTGGAAAAATTCCATCGATTATTTTTGGAGGTTTTGAATTTCCTCTTCCTACTGTCAAGAAGAAATATGATATTCTTATAATTGGGGATGTACATATCCCCGTTGAGGTAACCTAGTGTTATTCGAAATTTCTCCGGTTTCATGCGATTCAGAATGAGTTTGTTAACAAGACTTGATCAACCTTATTAGTGGATTCCTTTTGATGAGCATGAGATGGATGAAGTTAGAAAGCACAACTCTTTGTACCCTCCTTTTAATTTATGTTATTTATAATAAATAAAGAAAAATTAGTATTTTTTCTGTCTGTTTTTTGAATTATCCTTGCAATAAAAAATACCCCGAAAATAAAAGTTCTCCAAATGCCCCGAAAATTAAATATGGTTTTTTTCTACTCCCTCCATTCCTAAATACAGGGTCTATAGTTTTTGGCACGGAAATTGAAGAATGCACGTGGAGGGAAAATTTCACAAGTTTTGGGTGAGACTAGACCTGACTAATTAACATGAGAAAATAGAGGAGCTTGTATGATATAAGGAAATGTAATCAAATCCCTAAAAAAAATCCAAACGAGTGTTGCAATGCAATACACCTTATATTTCGAATTTTTCCTCAAAAATCTATACACCTTATATCAAGGAATGGAGGGAGTATAATATTTGAGAATATCTGGCACTGAGAACACACCAGAGGGGGCAAGCACCTTGCCACGAGGGTCCAGGACGCGCCCCCTGCCTCGTGGGCCCATGGTGGCCCCCTCCACTTATTCCTGTACCCACATTCTTCTTCTTCCTCCCAAAAAAACCACCAACCAGCTCAAGCATGAGTTCTAGCTCATCTTGCTACCATTTTCGATCTCTTTGCTCAAAGCTCCATTCACAAAACTGCTTTGGGGGATTGTTCTTTGGTATGTGACTCCTCCAATGGTCCAATTAGTTTTTGTTCCAGTACTTTATTCATTGCAAATTTTTGCTGCTGAGGTGACCTTGTTCTTAAGCTTGCATGTCAAATGTATTTGGTCCTAAGTAGTTCTAATGCATGATATAGTCTCTAGGCACTTATGGGAGTAGTTGCTATCAATTTTGTTGATTTTGGTTCACTTTTATTTTGAGTTACTAAAAATTTCAGAAATTTTCAGAAAATGATGAAGAGATTTTTGAGGGGCTCTTCGAGCCAAAGCTCGAAGGATAAACAAAATAAGGAGAAGAAAAAGCCCAAGTATAATCTCCCTCGCGTCGCGGAGGTTCAGCCGTGCGAATGGCCTTGTGATGAGTTATTGAGAGCAGCCGGATTCATGATGATTTTTATTCTTTGGTTGATAATGCAGGCCTCACCGACTTCCTCCATGACCAGCTCAATCAGTATCTCCTACTCACTAATACTTTCGTGCAAATTTTTTACTTTCATTCTAAGAAATCACCACCTTCAGTGGAGTTTCATTTATATGATGTGGTTAGGGAGATGTCACTATGCGATTTTTGTGGGGTTTGCAAGATACTCTTCGAGGGCAGCATAGAGGAACCACACCGTAGAGATGTCGATGGATTTATTGATATAAGTACTGTAGGGGAAACGAGGAAGGTTTCCGATGCAAGAATTACTAGCATACACTTTCCTGTTTTATGTTACTTTGCAATATTTGCTAGTAGATGCTTAATTGGTCATGGGAACTGTGGAAACCTTAGTGCCCCTGATATTGTCATTTTGTGCCATGCTCTGTTTCGCGAAAACACTGTTAGTTTCAGCGCTATTATTGCTAAATGATTAAGTCTGAACTATACAAAGCGCCCCATCTTTTGAGGCATCTATGCTTCACACCTTGCTAAACATTTTAGGATACCTATTAGGCATTATGAGAAAGAGGTAAAGTTGCTACCCCCTATTTTTTAGATTATAAGAGGATAGTAGCACATGAGTTTATTGTTAAAAATGATAAGATGATGCTTAAGTATAATTTGAGATTTAATAAAACTCACAGTGAGACTATTACTTGCCTGCACCCTCTTTGTTTGACTTATCTTCAAGCACGTACCTCATCTTGCCGGAGGCTGTTCACGCATACCGAAGCCAGACACCAGCTCTAGAGCCTGAGCTGGAACCACCACTTGACCCTTATCGACAGTCCTTTTATCAGTGGGATCCGGAGGAGATCGCCAGCCAGTGGTACTCGGATGACACTCCTCAGTACACCGGAGAGAGTAGCTCTAATCCATGGGCATAGACCAACTTAGGCCAAAAGCCTAAGCTTGGGGGAGTACGTATTTCTCACCGACATTACATTCATGTTCACACACTCATTCTAGTTGTCGGTGTTCATACTTTTTCATTGTACTATCCATGCTAGTTTATTTTCTTTTCTTGCTTTGTTCTTGTGTGTTTGATAAACCTTAAGAAAAACCAAAAAAATTAGTTGTAGCTTCTAGCTAGTTTACTTTCCATGCATGTAGTAGTAGTAATTAAAAGAAAACCCAAAAATATTTCTCGTTCTGATTTTGCTTGTTGGGAGCTTTCCCGTGTAAATAGTTTTATTTCTTTTCTTTTCTTTGGGGGTCGAAAGGAGAAGACCATGATGAAAATGTTTAGTGGCTCTCATATGCATTATTATTGATTTAACCAAGAGCCCATATTACCTTGTCTTCTCCCTTGAATTGAATGCTCGCAGATTCCAGATTAGTCCAATGCACGTGCACTATTATTATTATCCACATTTTTCGGTCATGCAAGTGAAAGGAAATAACGACGATATATGATGGACTGATTGAGATGAGAGAAGCTGGTATGAACTCGACCTCTCTTGTTTTTGTAAATATGATTAGTTCATTGTTCCAGATTCAGCCTATTATGAATAAACATGTTTGCAATGACAATTAGAGATTATAGTTGCTTATGCCATGCTTAATTAGCTAGGAATTTATAATGGTTTACCTTGCGTTCCAACATGCTATTAAAATGGTTGTGATGTGGTATGATAGGGTGGTATCCTCCTTTGAATGATTCGAGTGACTTGACTTGGCACATGTTCACGCATGTAGTTGAAACAAAATCAACATAGCCTCCACGAGATTTATGTTCATGGTGGATTATATCCTACTCATGCTTGCACTCATGTCTATTAATTTTAACGCATGTTCATGACTGTTGTCGCTCTCTAGTTGGTCGCTTCCCAGTCTCTTTCTAGCCTTCACTTGTACTAAGCGGGAATACTGCTTGTGCATCCACTTCCATAAACCCCAAAGTTATTCCATATGAGTCCACCATACCTTCCTATATGCGGTATCTACCTGCCGTTCCAAGTAAATTTGTATGTGCCAAACTCCAAACCTTCAAATGAAATTCTGTTTTGTATACTCGAACAACTCATGTATCAACTAGGGCTGTCTATATCTTCCATGCTAGGTGGGTTATTCTCACGAGGAGTGGACTCCGCTCCTCACTCACGAGAAAATGGCCGGTCAACGGGATGCCTAGTCCCATGCTCAAATCAAATCAAAATAAATGCAAACAAAACTCCCCCATGATTGTTGTTAGTTGGAGGCACCCGTTGTTTCGGGCAAGCCATGGATTGATGATTGTTGGTGGTGGGGGAGTATAAACTTTACCATTCTGTTTGGGAACCGCCTATAATGTGTGTAGCATGGAAGATATCAAGATCTATTGGTTGTTATGTTGACACTGAAAGTATACCGCTCAAAATATTATTTATCTCTGTTTCAAAATTGAGCTCTGGCACCTTTACAAATCCCTGCTTCCCTCTGCGAAGGGCCTATCTATTTACTTTTATGTTGAGTCATCATCCTCTTATTAAAAAAGCACCTGCTGGAGAGCACCGCTGTTATTTGCATGCATTACTATTAATTTATATTCAGTATGACTATGACAGGATCTCTTTTACCATGAATTACAATGTTTAGTCAGTCCTTGATCTTCAAAGGTGCTCTGCATTTATGTTTTGCAGTCTCAGAAAGGGCTAGCGAGATACCATCTTGTTATATATATTGTGATTGTTTTGAGAAAGTGTTGTCACCCGAGTTTTATTATTATTGCCCTCTAGTTGATTATGCCATTGATCTGAGTAAACATGAGACCTAATTGTTATTGTGAATATGGTTAGTTCATAATCTTTGCTGAAAACTTGAATGCTGGCTTTACATATTTGCAACAACAAGAGCAAACAAAGTTTGTAAAAGTTTTTCTTTATCACTTTCAGTTTGTCAACTGAATTGCTTGAGGATAAGCAAAGGTTTAAGCTTGTGGAAGTTGATACGTCTCCATTGTATTTACTTTTCCAAACACTTTTGCCCTTGTTTTGGACTCTAACTTGCATGATTTGAATGGAACTAACCCGGATTGACGCTATTTTCAGTAGAACTGCCATGCTGTTATTTTTTGTGCAGAAATAAAAGTTCTCGGAATGACCTGAAAATCCACGGAGCAACTTTTTGGAATTAATAAAAAATATTGGCGAAAGAATCAATGTTAGGGGGCCCACACCCTGTCCACGAGGGTGGGGGCGCCCCCTCCTAGGGCGCGCCCCCTGCCTCGTGGGCCCCCTGGAGCTCCACCGACCTCAACTCCAACTCCATATATTCATGTTCGGGGAGAAAAATATCAGAGAGAAGGATTCATCGCGTTTTACGATACAGAGCCGCCGCCAAGACCTAAACTCTCTTGGGAGAACTGATCTGGAGTCCGTTCGGGGCTTCGGAGAGGGGAATCCATCGCCGTTGTCATCATCAACCATCCTCCGTCACCAATTTCATGATGCTCACCACCGTGCGTGAGTAATTCCATCGTAGGCTTGCTGGACGGTGATGGGTTGGATGAGATTTACCATGTAATCGAGTTAGTTTTGTTAGCGTTTGATCCCTAGTATCCACTATGTTCTGAGATTGATGTTGCTATGACTTTGCTATGCTTAATGCTTGTCACTAGGGCCCGAGTGCCATGATTTCAGATCTAAACCTATTATGTTTTCAAGAATATATGTGAGTTCTTGATCCTATCTTGCAAGTCTATAGTCACCTATTATGTGTTCTGATCCGTTAACCCCGAAGTGACAATAATCGGGATACTTACCGGTGATGACCGTAGTTTGAGAAGTTCATGTATTCACTAAGTGTTAATGCTTTGGTCCGGTACTCTATTAAAAGGAGGCCTTAATATCCCTTAATTTCCAATAGGACCACGCTGCCACGGGAGGGTAGGACAAAAGATGTCATGCAAGTTCTTTCCCATAAGCACGTATGACTATATTCGGAATACATGCGTACATTACATTGATGAACTGGAGCTAGTTCTGTGTCACCCTATGTTATAACTATTACATGAGGTATCGCATCCGACATAATTATCCATCACTGATCCAATGCTGACGAACTTTTCACATATTGATCTTTGCTTAGTTACTTTATCGTTGCCACTGTTATGATTACTACGCAACTGCTACTATTATTTTTGCCACTGTTACCGTTACTTCCATACTACTTTGCTACTAAATACTTTGCTGCAGATATTAAGTTATCCAGGTGTGGTTGAATTGACAACTCAACTGCTATTACTTGAGGAATATTCTTTTGCTCCCCTTGTGTCGAATCAATAAATTTGGGTTGAATACTCTACCCTTGAAAACTGTTGCGATCCCCTATACTTGTGGGTTATCAGTGCCCTCCATGAAGGTCAGTTGGGGCCCTTCTTCTGGTGCAAGAAATATAATTTATGGAAAAAAATCGTGTAAAAATTTCAGCGCAATCGGAGTTACGGATCTCCGAGAATTTAAGAAACTGTGAAGGGCCAGATTGGGAACGTGAAACAGAAGAGAACAGAGAGGGAGATCCAATCTCAGAGGGACTCCCGCCCCTCCACTTCCATGGAGGCCATGGACCAGAGGGAACCATGTAGTGGGGAGGCTAAGTAATAAGAAGAAGGAGGGGGCTCTCTCCCCCTCTCTCCCGGTGGCGCTGGAGTGCCGCTAGGGCTAGGATCGTGACAGCGATCTACATCAACAATCTTGCTACCGTCAACACCAACTTTCTCCCCCTCTATGCAGCGGTGTAACACCCCTTCTCCCTGCTGTAATCTCTATTTAAACATGGTGCTCAACTCCATATATTATTTCCCAATGATCTATGGTTAT
Source organism: Triticum timopheevii (assembly GCA_963921465.1). Classification (NCBI taxonomy): domain Eukaryota; kingdom Viridiplantae; phylum Streptophyta; class Magnoliopsida; order Poales; family Poaceae; genus Triticum; species Triticum timopheevii. The sequence goes on from OY997268.1 coordinate 476,947,113, forward strand.
CCTATGACGTTTGAGTAGATCCGTTTTGTTATGTGGGTTAATCGTGATCTTGGTTGGTGTGATTGTATATTTTATTTATGGTGCTGTCCTACGGTGCCCTCTGTCTCATGCAAACATGAGGGATCCCTGCTGTAGGGTGTTGCAATACATTCATGATTCGGTTATGGTGGGTTGCGAGAGTGACAAAAGCTTAAACCCGAGTAGGTGGGTTGTTTCATATGCGATAAAGAGGACTTGATACTTGATGCTATGGTTGGGTTTCATGACCTTAATGATCTTTAGTAGTTGCAGATGCTTGCTAGAGTTCCAATCATAAGTGCATATGATCCAAGTAGAGAAAGTATGTTAGCTCATGCCTCTCCCTCATATAGAATTACAAGAATGATTACGGGGACTTGGTATCGATTACCTAGGGACAAATGACTTTCCTGTTGAGAAAAGCTATCCACTTTTATTACCTTGCAATTTATTCATAGTTTTATTCTCGCAAAGTACTCGTATTTTTATTCTTGCAAAATAGTTTCATACTTGTTTTAGGTAAAGCAAACGTCAAGTGTGCGTAGAGTTCTATCAGTGTGAGGGAATATTTGTTCTTCCTTTAGCTCCTCGTTGGGTTCGACACTCTTACTTATCAAAGAAGGCTACAAACAATCCCCTATACTATTGGGTTATCAAGATTCATCAAGAAATTCACCTAGTGGCACATTATCATCAAGCAAGGTACTAGCATCATCATAAATATCATTCATAAGGGCATCATCAATAACTTGCGACATATCAGGATTAATAGCTTGTGGTGGTGTTGCAAGTTTACTTATAACAGAAGGTGAATCAAGTGCAGAGCTAGATGGCAGTTCCTTACCTCCCCTTGTCTTAGGGGGAAAAATCTTAGTCTTAGCATCCTTCAGATTCTTCATAGTGACAATTTGATAATAATCCCAAGTGACTCCACAAATATAGCTATGGTCCCCGGCAACGGCGCCAGAAAAAGGTCTTCATAATCCACAAGTATAGGGGATCGCAACAGTTTTCGAGGGTAGAGTATTCAACCCAAATTTATTGATTCGACACAAGGGGAGCTAGAGAATATTTGTAAGTATTAGCAGCTGAGTTGTCAATTCAACCACACCTAGAGATTAATTATGTACATCAAAGTGATCAGTAGCAAAGTTGTATGATAGTTTTGATAGTTGTAGCAACAGTAATAGTAATCGTAACATGGATAACTTAGCAAGGATAATAAATTCGTAGGCATTGGATCGGTGATTTGTTGGATGATATTCATCATGTGACAGTTACAACCTAGGGTGATACGTCACTAGGTCCAGTTCATAAATATAATGTAGGCATGTATTCCGTAAATAGTCATACGTGCTTATGGAAAGAACTTGCATGACATCTTTTGTCCTACCCTCCCATGGTAGTGAGGTCCTATTGGAAACTAAGGGATATTAAGGCCTTCTTTTACTAGAGAACCGGAACAAAGCATTAACACACGGTGAATGCATGACCTCCTAAAACTACGGTCATCATCGGAAAGTGTCCCGACTATTGTCACTCCGTGGTTGCTGGATCATAACACGTAGTATGTGACTATAACTTGCAAGATCGGATCTAGAACATAGATATAATGGTGATAACATAAACGGTTCAGATCTAAAATCATGGCACCCGGGCCCAAAGTGACAAGCATTAAGCATGGCAAAGTCATAGAAACATCAATCTCAGAACATAATGGATACTAGGGATCAAGCCCTAACAAAACTAACTCGATTACATGATGAATCTCATCCAACTCCTCACCGACCAGCGAGCCTACGAAGGAATTACTCACTCCCAGTGTGGAGCATCATGGAATTGGCGATGGAGAAGGGTTGGTGATTACGAAGATCAAAGATCCCCCTCTTCGGAGCCCCAAACAGACTCCAGATCTAGCCTCCCGATGAAGAACAGGAGGTGGCGGCTGCTTCATCTCATGAAATGTGATAATTCTCTCTACTTGATTTTTTACTGTAAAGATGTGATTTTATAGCGTCGGTTTTAGGGTTTGTGGGGCCACCAGGTGGGGACAATCCACCTGGGCGCACTTGGAGGGGGCGCACCCTGGTGGGTTGTGCTCACCCAGGGGACCCCCTCTGGTGGTTCTTGGCACCAATGTTTTTATTTATTTATATAAAAAATCCTTGCAAAGTTTCATTCCAATATGAGAACTTTTATTTCTGCACAAAAACAACACCATGGTAGTTCTGGTGAAAACAACATCAGTCCGGGTTAGTTTAATTCAAATCATGCTAATTAGAGTCCAAAACAAGAGGAAAAGCGTTCGGAAAATTAGATACGGCTGAGGCGTATCAACTATCACCAAGCTACTAGAGCTTCGTGATGAACTATAATATGCAAGGAATGAGTAAAACGATTTCCGAGCTCTTCGCGATACTGAAATCAGCGGAGGTCGAAATCAAGAAGAAGAATTAAGTGTTGATGGTTAACAAGACCACTAGTTTCAAGAAAAAGGGCAAGGGAAAGAAAGGGAACTTCAAGAAGAATGGCAAGCAAGTTGCCACTCCCATGAAGAAGCCCAAAGCTGGACCCAAGCCTGAAACTTAGTGCTTCTACTGCAAAGAGAATGTTCACTAGAAGCGGAAATGCCCCAAATACTTGGCGGATAAGAATGTCAGATTCGGGGCTCCGCAGACCCGAGATAGATTCGAACTCTGGGGTGCATGTGAGGAAATCAACCTCCCTTGTCTGCCAATTTGCCGATCTCACGGCCTAGCTCGATGAATGGGAAGGAAATGGGACAAGGCAATTTACCCAGGTTCGGGCCACCTTGTGGTGTAATACCCTACTCCTGCTTTGTGGTGGATTTTCCTCGAGGTGGGCTGAGGATGAACTGGTACCGGGGGAGAACAACCTCAAGAGGTGTGTTCTTGTATTTGTGTGAGATGGTGAGGGTGTGGATGATCTCTCTCCCTCTATGGTGGTGGCTAGGCTATACTTATAGTGGCCTTGGTCCTGTTCCCCAAAAATGAAGGCGAGAAGGGATCCCACAATGGACAAATTCGAAGCAAGACAACTAGTACATCTTATCCTGATGAAAGGTGGTCTGCGCCTGCAAAGCCTTTGGTCGTGCCATCATGGTGGGCTCGGCGATGACCTCCGTCTTGGCGGTCTTGGTATTGTAGCATGGAAATGGAAACCTTTGGTTGATTCCTTGGGACTCCGCGCCTACGCTTGCCTCTTTAGCACCAAAGAGGAAATCTGTTGTACTGCGCTCGCTGGCGCCCGCCTGGCCTTGGTCGTCATGGCTTGCGTCATCTGAACCTCACGAGGTGAGGGATCACATGGAAATCTCTGCTCCTTAGGAGCCAACCGAAGGAGGCCACTCCTTCAGGGGTCTTGGAATCACCAGCCTTGTGAGGCTTGGCCCCTCGCGAGGGTCTTGTGTTGTTGGTGCTGAAGATGGGTTGTACCAAGCCGTCAATGGAGCCACGCCATGGGCCGCAGGTAGGCATTCCCAAAATGCCGAAAGTAGCCCCCGGGCCCAAGGCGCGCTCGGACTTGGCTTCAAGGCGAAGCCAAAGGGCAAGGGAGAAGCTCCACGGGCCCCAACCACCTGCGGACCCAGTCGACACGTGGCGCTTGATGGGATGTGGGCGTCTCCGCTTCCCCACTCCGCCTCAGCAACTGTCACAGTCTGAGAAAAAGGCTGGCGCCTGCCGCTGAGCCTTCATTGCCTTTCGTTCATCTTGATCCAAATCCCTTTCTCTCCCTGCTCAGAGCGCCTCCAGATCTGCCGACCATCTCCCCGAGCCCGCCACCGATGGCAACTGAGAAGGCGAAGTCCGCTGCTCCTTCTCTGCACCCGGCCCCCTCGCTTGAGCTGGCCCTCAGTGCGTCCACCATCACCAAGGAGAAGCACCTCATCGTCGTGTTCCCACTGACGGCGAGCAATGACAACAAGGGGAGGGAGATCGAGCTTTGTGTCGGCTCCGCCAGGTGGGATGCCTTGGGGGAAACCTTCTACCCTTCTTCCCGCACAGCGTCTTTGCGGGGCTCGTCCCCCCTTTCTCCAATTTCTTCTTTGTCGTCCTCAACCATTATGAGATCCACACCCTTCATCTTCATCCCAATAACTCCATCCTCCTCCTGTCGATCTTCGCCTTCTACTGCGAGCCATTGGTGGGGGTGGCGCCCGTTGTTGCGCTGCTCTGCCACTTCTACCTTCGGATGCGCAGCACCCTGTGCTCCGAGTGCGTCTGCTTCGTTGTGTCTCATGGTAGCAACGCAATCTCGAGAGCCGGGAAGAAGGTGGAGGACTTCCAGTGCAAGTGGATCTTCATGGACGCCAAGCGCTCCCACGCTCGGCTGGAGCTGCCGACCGCGTTGCCGGCAAAGATGGACTGGTGGGCTCACAAGAAGCTCACCGATCCTCAGGCGGAGCTGCTGCGGGAGAAGATGACGGCAAACCTGGAGGCGGAGAAGCTGACAGGGGCCATGCTCATCAGGGACTTCCTGACGCAGCGCCTGGCTCCGCTCCAGGCGCACTTGCGCCCTCTCTGGAGCCTTAAGGGCATGGAAGACGACCTCCGGCTGTGCCCAGAAGACTTCGAACGAAGAGCTGAGCAAGGCCGTGCGCACCTTGCTTGATAAGGACCCAGGCGGCCTCCCAGAGGTCTATTTTTTGTTGTACCGCCATGACGACGGGGCGAAGGTGGTCGCCGCCATGCCCGTCTTCAACGAGCGAGGGCTCGTGCCACCGAAGCTTCCCCAGCCCCCAAACTCCCCGGTGCCGGTGTCCTCTGGCAAGAGCCCTTGGGAGCAGGAAAACAAGGATTCGTAGGCGACCCTGAATGGGTTGGGGGAGACCTCTCCCCCACGGCAGAGCAATCTCCTTTGCGACCTCTGATGACGACGCCGGCGAGTACCTATTCGAGAGTTCACCGCGCTCCACCGGGGTTGCCACGAGGTCGGGGGGCACCCCTCTGAGGGGCCTGAAGCTGGGGACCCCAAAGAAGGGCGAGACAACATCACTTCCCTGAGGCGACACCCTGGCCTTGTTGTCGACTGCACTGTCGCAGAGCAGACGTCGCGCACTCGTCCGCTCTTGAGAGCGCGGCGAAGCTCGTGCCCAAGAAGCTCAGGGGCGCCGCGCTCTTGGCCAAGAGGAGGGCGTACGTTGCTGACGAAGAGTAAGTGTTTTACCTTGTTTCTTCTCCCCATCCTGGATGCCATGCTCACGATACCCTCCTCCTGGTGGCCAGGCTGCAGCTGGCGGTGAAGAGAAAGAAGGAGCAGGCCAGTGCCGCCGAGGCCGCGCGTCCTGCTGTGGCCGCGGCGACACTGACGCAGGAGGAAGTGCCTGCCTCGCGTCCACCCACGATGGGGTGTGCCTCCTGAGGCTCAGCAGCCCGGCCTCAGGAGAAGACCGCCTCTCTGGCCAAGCCGACTCCAGAGGCACCCGTCTCCAGTGCACCCGCTGGGGGTCCGAGGGCTCCGGAGCCCCCTGCTGTCCTTGTTGCTATTGTTTGCCAGCTCGGGCATCGGTGCCACCTCCTTTGAAAGCCGTCACACTGGTGGATCATGGCTCCTCTGCCATGCCCGATGCTCTAGAGGAGGCCGTCACCATGCTGGACCGACTCTGGACTGATCTTCAGGGCGCCGGCCGATGCATGGCGACGGGGCATTTGGGGCTGGTCTCGGGGTGGCTCCAGGCCGACTCGTCCCTCGGGACGGCCTGGTGTAAGGCCGAGGCCGCCGTCCGGAGGGCGGGAGGGAGGCCGAAGAGGCCACCGTGGCCCTTGACGCGGCGCTGACCGACGCAGTGTCCACCAGGGAGCACTGCCGCACGGTGGAAGCCGAGCTGAAGGCCCTCCACAACGAGCAGGTCGCCCGCACCCATCAGCTCGAGGATCAGGAGGGGGATCTGAAGGCCCGGGAGGCTGTGCTCGCCAACTGCGATGCCGAACTGGGGCAGTCAGCCCAGGAACAAGCTGTGGAGCGGAGCCTCCTGGGGAAGCTGAAGGAGGAGCTGGAGGCGGCCTAGGTGTCCCACACCAAGCTTTTCTCCGAGGAGAAGGCCGGGCTGGAGGCCAGGAAGAAGTCCCTTGCTGTGGACGAGCAGGTAGCCGCCATAGGGCACGATGCCTTTGTCTCCCTTGAGTCGAGGTCCCGCGTGGCACTGTGGGACCTTTACAGGGAAGGGTACGAGAAGCCGCTGGTGACTCCAGAGGAAGGCCCTGCCGGGCTGCTCCCCAAGCTTGCCACAACGCTCGAGGGCATCATCGTCGGAGTGGGCCCCATGGTGGAGGGAGAGGCTCGCGCACTTTTTACCTCGGCCGCGATGCGCATCTTCGGCCACCTTCACCTTCGGGACCCCAGCTTCGACCTTGGCGTGTTGCTCGAACCCGTGGCCCCTGAGCTCCACGATGCTGCTACTGAGGCCATGAAGAAACAGGTGGAGGCCCTGCTACAGAAGTTCCTCTGCGTCGACCCCGCGCCCGCGGCTGGTGGCAAGGATGGCGGCGACGTTTTTGATGACAGGACTCCCCAGGCGGGCGACGACGGTGTCCAAGGCTGAGGAAGAGGCTCAAAGGCGGTGCTTCCCCCTATTTTAATCCTATAACATTTATCGTGCCTCATGGAGGCGTAAGAACGTATGTTTTGAGCTTCTAAGAGGCAGTATGTTTTGTAATAATTTGCTAGGATTTTGCAACTTCCTTTCCGATTGCTTTAGTGTCCTACATCGGCAGGGCCCGACCCCGCGCATGCCTCAGCCACAGTTGGGGCGTCCGGATCACCAAGATGAGACCAAGGGGTGAGGGGCCTATGTGACCAATTAGTCCCCTGAGTTGCCATGCTCAGGGGTCCCCCTTGACGTACGAACAGCCCCCGAGAAGGAGATGTGCGTGTTGTTTTTAGCATTCTGCGTCGACAGGGCCTGATATGTCTCCAACGTATCTATAATTTATGAAGCATTCATGCCATTTTATTATCTGTTTTGAATGATTATGGGCTTTATTATACACTTTTATATTACTTTTGGGACTAACCTATTAACCGGAGGCCCAACCCATATTGCTGTTTTATTGCCTGTTTCAGTATTTCGAGGAAAAGGAATATCAAACGGAGTCCAAACGGAATGAAACGTTCGGCGGCGTGATTTTTTGGAAGAATATGATCCTGGAGACTTGGAGTTCACGTCAGAAGATCCTCGAGGAGGCCAGGAGATAGGGGCACCCCCCTACTGGGCACGCCCCCCTATCTCGTGGGCCCCTCGAGCACCCCCCGACCGACTTCTTTCGCCTATATAAGCCTACGTACCCTAAAAACATCGAATATCAAGATAGATCGGGAGTTCCGCCGCCGCAAGCCTCTGTAGCCACCAAAAACCTCTCGGGAGCCCGTTCCGGCACCCTGCCGGAGACATCACCGGTGGCCATCTTCATCATCCCGGCGCTATCCATGATGAGGAGGGAGTAGTTCACCCTCGGGGCTGAGGGTATGTACCAGTAGCTATGTGTTTGATCTCTCTTTCTCTCTCGTGTTCTCTCTATGGCACGATCTTGATGTATCGTGAGCTTTGCTATTATAGTTGGATCTTATGATGTTTCTCCCCCCTCTACTCTCTTGTGATGAATTGAGTTTTCCCTTTGAAGTTATCTTATCGGATTCAGTCTTTGATTTGAGAACACTTGATGTATGTCTTGCCGTGTTTATCTGTGGTGACAATGGGATATCAAGTGCCACTTGATGTATGTTTTGGTGACCAACTTGCGGGTTCCGCCCATGAACCTATGCATAGGGGTTGGCACACGTTTTCTTGACTCTCCGGTAGAAACTTTGGGGCACTCTTTTAAGTACTTTGTGTTGGTTGGATGAATTTGAGATTGTGTAACGCATATCGTATAATCATGCCCACAGATACTTGAGGTGACAATGGAGTATCTAGGTGACATTAGGGTTTTGGTTGATTTGTGTCTTAAGGTGTTATTCTAGTATGAACTCTATGATGGATCGAGCGGAAAGAATAGCTCTATGTTATTTTACTATGAACTCTTGAATAGATTGATCAAGAAGGATAACTTTGAGGTGGTTTCGTACCCTACCATAATCTCTTTGTTTGTTCTCCGCTATTAGTGGCTTTGGAGTGACTCTTTGTTGCATGTTGAGGGATTGTTATATGATCTATCTATGTTATTTTTGTTGAGAGAACTTGCACTAGTGAAAGTATGAACCCTATGCCTTGTTTCCTACCATTGCAATACCGTTTGTGCTCACTTTTATCATTAGTTACCCTGCTGTTTTTATATTTTCAGATTACAAATACCTTTATCTACCATCCATATTGCACTTGTATCACCATCTCTTCGCCGAACTAGTGCACCTATACAATTTACCATTGTATTGGGTGTGTTGGGGACACAAGAGACTCTTTGTTATTTGGTTGCAGGGTTGTTTGAGAGAGACCATCTTCATCCTACGCCTCCCACAGATTGATAAACCTTAGGTCATCCACTTGAGGGAAATTTGGTACTGTCCTACAAACCTGTGCACTTGCAGGCCCAACAACGTCTACAAGAAGAAGGTTGTGTAGTAGACATCAAGCTCTTTTCTGGCGCCGTTGCCAGGGAGGTGAGTGCTTGAAGGTATATCTTTAGATCTTGCAATCGAATCTTTTTGTTTCTTGTTTTATCACTAGTTTAGTTTATAAAAGAAAACTACAAAAAATGGACTTGAGTTTGTCTCATACGCTTCATCTTTTTAATATCTTTTGTGAGTATGATGAAAAGGAAAATTGTGCTCAAGTGCTAGAAGAAGAAGTCTATAAAATATTTGGTACAAAATATTTGTATGATGAGCATGATTGCAATGTTGTTAGTATGAATTCCTTGAATATCCATGATGCTAATGATTTGCAAAGCCACAAGCTTGGATGTTATGTTTGATGAAGATGATATTTTTTGTCCCCCAAGTTTTGATGAGCAAATTTATTATGATGAAAGCATGCCTCCTATTTATGATGATTATATTGATGAAAGTGGATTTGGAAGAGTGTCAACTTTATTTAGTGATGATTCCACTATTTCGGAAGAGGTTCCAATTGATTATGAGAACAAAGTTGCTATCTATGATGATTATTGTGATGACTTGTATGCTATTGAGAATAATGATAACCATGAAACTTGTCATCATGATTTTAGTTTTCAATTGGATTTTGCCTCACATGATAATTATTTTGTTGAATTTGCTCCCACTACTATTCATGAGAAGAGTTTTGCTTATGTGGAGAGTAGTAAATTTTCTATGCTTGTAGATCATGAAAAGAATGATTTAGGTGCTGGTTATATTGTTGAATTCATTCATGATGCTACTGAAAATTATTATGAGAGAGGAATATATGCTTGTAGGAATTGCAATAATATCAAGTTTCCTCTCTATGTGTTGAAAATCTTGAAGCTATGCTTGTTTTGCCTTCCTATGCTTGTTGATTATTGTTGACATAAGTTTTTTGCTCACAAAATCCCTATGCATAGGAAGTGGGTTAGACTTAAATGTGCTAGTCATATGCTTCATGATGCTCCCGTTATGTTTCAATTCTTATCTTTTATGTGAGCATCATTGTTATCATCATGCCTAGCTAGAAAGGCATTAAAGAAAAGCACTTGTTGGGAGACAACCCAATATTTACCTTTACTGTTTTTGTGTTTTCACATGATTATGCTACTGCAGTAATCATGTTTTATAGCTTTTTTGTCAATAAAGTGCCAAGTAAGACCTTTAGGATGGCTTTTGGTGATAGTTGTGTTGATCCTGCTGAAAATCAGAAACTTTTACACCCAGTAAATTAGTTTTTTTAATTCACAGGAACGTTCTTCTGATCTGATTCTTTTTGCTCTGGATTCGTACACAAATTTCTTAGGACTTCCTAATTTGGTAGGATTTTTGGAGTTCCAAAAGTATACGTTTGATACAGATTACTACAGACTGTTCTGTTTTTGACAGATTCTGTATTCTATGTGTTGTTTGCTTATTTTGATGAATCTATGGCTAGTATTAAGTGGTATGAACCATAGAGAAGTTGGAATACATTAGATATTACACCAATATGAATTTAGAATGAGTTCATTACAGTACCTAAGTGGTGGTTTTATTTTCTTATACTAACGGAGCTTACGAATTTTCTGTTGAGTTTTGTGTTGTGAAGTTGTCAAGTTTTGGGTAAAGATTCGATGGACTATGGAATAAAGGGTGGAAAAAACCTAAGCTTGGGGATTCACAAGGCACCCCAAGGTAATATTCAAGGTCAACCAAGAGCCTAAGCTTGGGGATGCCCCGGAAGGCATCCCCTCTTTCGTCTTCGTTCATCGGTAACTTTACTTGGAGCTATATTTTTATTCACCACATGATATGTGTTTTGCTTGGAGCATCATTTTCTATTGTTAGTATTTTCTTGATGTTATTTATATTAATGTTTTTCATCTTTATTTTCAATAAAAATGTCAAGGATAGCCTTTACCATGCTTATTTTGCTAGTATACATGTTGCTGTTTGAAAACAGAAAGTTTACCGCTGTTGCAAAAATTCCCTAGAAAAGTCATAGAATGATATAATGTTGAAACTTTTTGCATAATGAGATCTGATAAATTTACTACAGTGTGAATTTTCTCTCATAATTTTTGGAGTTAGGGAAGTATGATGAATCTTGCATTATTTACAGACTATACTGTTTTGGCAGATTGCTGTTATGGTTGCATTGTTTGCATATGTTTGCTTGTTTAGTGATTCTATTTGAGGATAGGGAGTATTAAATATGCAGAGGAATTTAGTATGCAATGTTGAATAATAATTTTAGTGATTTGTTACAGTATAAAATGATAAGGTTTTGCATTGGTTTATACTAACCTATCTCATGAGTTCTTGTTGAGTTTGGTGTGGATGAAGCTTTTTGATAGAAAGAGAAACCATGATATGAGAGGAATTAAGGAGACACAAAAGTTCAAGCTTGGGGATGCCCAAGGCACCCAAAGATAATATTTCAAGAAATCTCAAGCATCTAAGCTTGGGGATGCCCCAGTAGGCATCCCACCTTTCTTCTTCAACAACTATCGGTTAGTATCGGTTGAGCCTAAGTTTTTGCTTCTTCACATGAGTTGGGCTATCCTTGCAATGTCATTTTATTTTGCTTTGCTTGCTGTTTGAATAAAATACCGAGATCTGAAATTCTTAAATAATAGAGAGTCTTCACATAGTTGCATAATTATTTAGCTACTCAGTGATCTTCACTTATATCTTTTTAGAGTAGTTTTTCATTTACTCGTGTGCTTCACTTATATCCTATGAGTAAATGGTTGAATGAGTTGATTGTCATAAATCTTAAATTATATATGTCTTGTTTGCTTATCCCATGGGGAGTAATGACTTCACATCTAAGAAGTAGAGGTTGTAAATTTATTGAAGGTTAGCAAGCATTGTATTGGTCATTTGAACAATTCATGAGAATATTGAAGGAAGAGAGATTTCACATATAAATACACTATCCTAGACCTCTTTTATAATTGGGAGCACTCATTAAGTATGAAATGCTAAAGAGTTGATGTTGGACAAGGAATACAACATAATGGTTTATGTTTTCCGACATCTCAGTTAAAGTATATTGTCATGGATCATTCAAACATGTTGAGCTTGCCTTTCCCCCTCATGCTAGCCAAAATTCCTTGCACCAAGTAGAGATACTACTTGTGCTTCCAAATACCCTTAAACCCAGTTTTGCCATGAGAGTCCACCATACCTACCTATGGATTGAGTAAGATCCTTCAAGTAAGTTATCATCGGTGCAAGCAATAAAAATTGCTCTCTAAATATGTATGATCTTTTGGTGTGAAGAAAATAGCTTTATACGATCTTGTTATGGAAGCAATAAAAGCGACGGACTGCATAATAAAGGTCCATATACAAGTGGCAATATAAAGTGACGTTCATTCGCATTAAGATTTTGTGCATCCAACCCTAAAAGCGCATGACAACCTCTGCTTCCCTCTGCGAAGGGCTTATCTTTTACTTTATGTCTTTTACTTTTATGCAAGAGTCAAGGTGATCTTCACGTTTCCCATTTTCATTTTATCCTTAGGCAAGCACCTCGTGTTGGAAAGATCCTGATATATATCCAATTGGATGTAAGTTAGCATGAACTATTATTGTTGACATCACCCAAAGGTGAATACATTGGGAGGCAACACTATAAGCCCCTATCTTTCTCAGTGTCCGATTAAAACTCCATAACCATTAGTATTGCATGAGTGTTAGCAATTGTAGAAGACTATATGATAGTTGAGTATGTGGAGTTTGCTATTCCTGAAAATAAGATGAATTGCAATTGTTTGATGACTGAGAATGAAGTTTGCTAGTTTTCAAGAAAGTTTATGGTCTATGCTTTAACATGTGAATTGCTTGTTACTTTATCGTGAGAAGTTTTATGAGATGAACTACTGTTATGACATATGATCATGCTAGAAAAGGTGATTGAAATTATCATTGATCAAACTTGTGCACCTTCTAGCATTCACACTTCATAAATTCTTTCTTTTATCATTTACCTACTCGAGGATGAGCAGGAATTAAGCTCGGGGATGCTGATACGTCTCCAACGTATCTATAATTTATGAAGCATCCATGCCATTTTATTATCTGTTTTCACTACAAGAAATATGTCAACTAGTGACCTTCTGTCAGTGACCCTGGAAGAATTGGTCATAGATCTATGACCATTTTAGACCAATTGGTCAAAAGCTGTTCGAGGGGCTCCAAACCCTAAACCATTGCGACCATTTTGGTCAGAAAGGTCGTAATTTCCTTACACAAAAAGGTCATAAAGCAAATAGCGCTAGTCCGCTGCCTTGTTTCTAGTTGTTAACGACCAATATAGATGGTCATAGCCTTGTAAATTGTGGTGGGTTGCTATGACTAGGCGCCACCTCATCAGTTTTGCCTATGTGTCATGTCCATGTGGCAGTTTTTGCCCTAGGTTGTGAAGCAACCTATATTTCTGTCATTCCCAAAATTCCCAAAAAAATCTCATAAATTCTTTGGGTCATATCTTCGTCAAATATGTAAAAACCTTCCTTGCCTAGTTAAAAAATAATTCAAAAATATTCATTTTCCTATTATGTTCAGAACAACAGTTTGTGAAGGAAGTACCACTTTGGCATGTCCAAATAGTATCCATTTTCTACAGTGCTTTCCTATGCCCAAATAACCATCCTCCACCAAATGCCAGCTCAATCCATTCATTATTTTGAGCCGAGCTTCAACATTCGTATTTATGTCCAGTGTGGTAGTTTGCAAAGCAAGTACCACCTAGGCCCCTCCTTTTGAGCTAAAAATTTGTGAAGACAGTCTTCTTAGTAACTGATCATCCTTAGCCAAAACTCACGCCCATTAGCCATGTACATTTCCCGTACCGCTAATCAAACACTTGGCTGCTAATTCATGTTTGAGCACCGATCGGTCTCCTCGTGAGAATCTTATGTTGTAATTTTGTTCCTAGCACCTGCCTGGGGAGTGCCCAAGCCACTAGACATGCCTAGGCCGCCCAGAACACATGGCAACGCCACGGTCACACGGTGATCACGCGGCGGGCATGCGAGTTTACGTGCTCTAAAGTTGGGGCCCTCGGCCACCGCCCAAACCTCGACGTATCGCCACCAAACCATGTATTTATGATTAAATGGGTACTTATGTAACTAGAAATGATTTTTGGAAAAAATAAATAGCAAACTATGAGGCAGCTGCAGTTCACATTTGACCCGCTTCCAACTAAATCGGCGGAAATTTGTCTTTTTCACGAGAGGTGGATCAAAACTTTTTGCACCCTACCATTTTGTCAATTGTGCATTAAATATGTCCTAGTATTTTAGAAAATTGATTTGGTCCAATTTTGCAACAATTATTTTGGAGGTCCTTCACAAAAAAACCTCCTTTAGGGCACTCAGAAAATGAAAAATGGTTTTTTCGTCCAACGAAAATGAAAACTTCCTTAGGCAACATTGTTTGTCATTCCAATATGCACCCTTGTGCACAATATGAGATCATTTGAACAAACTATGCCATGAATGTGGCCATAAGATTGATCATTTGGCTTGAAAGCCATGAATCTTCACAGATGATAGCTCATTTCTGAGAACACTTTTTTAAAATAATTGCCGTATTATAAGTTTGTTATTTTTCCTGGGAACTTGGCCACATATAGTGACACAATGCGAAGGTTTCCCAATTTTTTGAATTTTTTTGAATTTTTATGCCCGTTTCAAAATGCGATCAAAACGGCGGGAATGACCGTTCCTAGCTAGTGGTTGAATCTTGGAATTTTTTTGGCGTTTCTCTAATTAAATAGATACTTATGTACCTAGAAATGATTTTTGGAAAAGATAAATAGCAAACTATGAGGCAGCTGCAGTTCAAATTTGACCCACTTCCAACTGAATCGGCGGAAATTTGTCTTTTTCACGAGAGGTGGATCAAAAGTTTTCGCACCCAACCATTTGGTCAATTGTGCATTAAATATGTCCTAGTATTTTATAAAAATGATTTGGTCCAATTTTGCAACAATTATTTAGGAGGTCCTTCACAAAAAAAACCTCCTTTTGGGCACTCGAAAAATGAAAAATGGTTTTTTGTCCAAAGAAAATAAAAACTTCCTTAGGCAACATTGTTTTCCATTCCAATATGCACCCTTGTGCACAATATGAGATCATTTGAACAAACTATGCCATGAATGTGGCCATAAGATTGATCATTTGGCTTGAAAGCCATTGATCTTCATACGCGATAGCTCATTTCTAAGAACACTTTTTAAAAATAATTGCCGTATTACAAGTTTGTTATTTTTCCTATGAACTTGGCCACATATAATGACACAATGCGAAGGTTTTCCAATTTTTTGAATTTTTTTGAATTTTTTATGCCCGTTTCAAAATGCGGTCAAAACGGCAGGAATGACCGTTCCTAGCTAGTGGTTGAATCTTGGAAAACTTTTGATATTTCTCTGATTAAATAGATACTTATGTACCTATAAATGATTTTTGGAAAAAATAAAGAGCAAACTATGAGGCAGCTGCAGTTCAAATTTGACCCGCTTCCAGTTGAATCAGCGGGAATTTGTCTTTTTCACCAGAGGTGGATCAAAACTTTTTACACCCAACCATTTGGTCAATGTGCATTAAATATGGCCTAGTATTTTATAAAATTGATTAGGTCCAATTTTGCAACAAATATATGGTAGGTCCTTCACAAAAAAAACTCATTTCAGGCACTCGGAAAATGGAAAATTAATTTGCCGTGCAAAGAAAATGAAAACTTCCTTAGGCAACATTGTTTGCCATTCCAATATGCACCCTTGTGCACGATATGAGATCATTTGAACAAACTATGCCATGAATGTGGCCATAAGATTGATCATTTGGCTTGAAAGCCATGAATCTTCATGCATTATAGCTCATTTCTGAGAACACTTTTTTAAAATAATTGCCATATTACAAGTTTATTATTTTTCCTGGAATCTTGGTCACACATAATGACACAATGCGAAGGTTTTCCAATTGTTTGATTTTTTTTGAATTTTTTATGCCCGTTTCAAAATGCGGTCAAAACGCCGGGCTTGACCGTTCCTAGCTAGTGGTTGAATCTTGGAAAACTTTTGATGTTTCTCTGATTAAATAGATACTTATGTACCTAGAAATGATTTTTGGGAAAAATAAATAGCAAACTATGAGGTAGCTGCAGTTCAAATTTGACCCGCTTCCAACTGAATCGGCGGGAATTTGTCTTTTTCACCAGAGGTGGATCAAAACTTTTGACACCCAACCATTTTTTCAATTGTGCATTAAATATGTCCTAGTATTTTATAAAAATGATTTGGTCCAATTTTACAACAAATATATGGTAGGTTCTTCACAAAAAAGCTAATTTTGGGCACTTAAAAAATGGAAAATGATGTTTTTTGTGCAAAGAAAATGAAAGCTCTATTTGGCAACATTGTTTGCTACTCCAAGATGCATACTTATGTGAAATAGGAGATCATTTTGATAAACTATGCCATTGTTATGTTTTTTCGAAAAATATTCAAAGATTTGAGTTCAATGTTTTGAGATACAAGTGTGAGACAGCCGGCCAATGAGATGCAAGGAACCGCATTCACACGGATCACCAAATTGGAGCAATCTGAGCAATACATCGTGCGTCCATCCAACGGCGGAGCTTCTCCCGAGAAACAGAAACCCTAACCTACCCACTCACCCTCCCCTCGATCCCCCAGATCCCATCGAGGCAACCCCGCCGCCGCCCACACCCACCCACCACTGGCACCGTAGCCTCGTCTCCTCCCCTCGATCCACCCTCGCACCGGCACCGCAGCCTCGTCTCCATGACCTCGTACTATCCATGCTTGCTCCACAACGCCTCCGACGACCGCGCCCGGAGCGCGACGGCGCCGCCGTTCCGAGCACTTACGGCGTCGGCCCGGCCCCCAAAACCCTCGCGGCGGCCACACATCCCTCCATCAGTCGCCGTTGCCGCCGCCGCCATGCGATGCCCGTGGGCATCTGATCCATGTCTCACCCCCATGCCTGCGCCCCCAAGCGTCGTCCTAGGGTTCTGTTCTGCGGCTGACCGGAGTCCAAGCCATGGCGCGGAAGATGCTCAAGGACGGGGAGACGCCTGTCGTCGCTGACGGCAGGGGCGTGGAGAGCTACGACTGCAACATGTTCATCTGAGATCCACCGCCTTCGTCCGTCGAGCACATGAGGTAAATCGCCTCCCCCACTTTGTCCTAGCTCGCATCCACCGTGTGCTAGATCCCCCATTCTTACTCTGTTTTGATTAGGCGCCACGGGGGAGATTTGAAACAGAGTGGCTGCCAATTTCTGCAGGACCTTGGAACCATGGCGACCATGACCAGCGAACAAATGGGGCCACCAGGTTCAGCATCACCGACTGACCATCAGCCCTTGGCGCTTGCTCAGGTCACCTCAATCTTCACCGCTCTCATGGCTAGTAGCTATTGTACTAGATAGATAGCTAATCACTACTCTGCAACTCTGCTGATAGTAGCTAAACATCTCAATACATTCAGTCCAAAATTGCAAAGAGCAATTTAGCACAGGGTCAACTATTGCCACTACCTAAGCACCAACTCTTTTGCTGCAGAATCTGAACGCCCTTCCCTGGTCGATGACACCCTTCCCTGGTCGACGACACCCTTCCGTTGTGGGCTCTCAGTAGGACGGCGACCCACAAGATCCACACCCTTGTGGCCCTGTGACCCTCAAGCTCGACGGCTAGATCCCCTGCGGCCAAGCCCTTCTATTGCTCTAGAAGCAGCTTGACCAATTATTTTGTGAGGCATCAAACACTGACATCTACTGGTAGTATTTTTCTTCTCTATTGACTAGTTATCTGCGCATGCCTTGTTCTAAAGTGTGGAGTGTCAACTATTTCAACAGCATCACATATTGCAAGTAACCTCTTTCTGTTTATGGAGTGTAAACAAAATAAGAGCCCACATACACTTGCATCTTTTCTGAACATTCAGCCCGTCCTGTTTAGTCGAACGAAGAAAAAATGCAAAGACACCAAAAGGTGTGTAGATACACAGATAACGAATATGAGGTTCCATACTAGTTGGAACACTTTTTGCTTAAATGATGTGCATGACAGATTTATCCAGCTGCTGCACTTTGTTGAACAGTTGTTTCCTAGACATGTTGGGTTTTTCAAACCTTCTCTTGGGAGTAATTATACTTGTTAACTGCTGTCCTTTTGCAAGAAAAAGAAAAGCTGCTGTCCTGAATGAATGTAAAAATACTATAACAAGCCCTTCTTTGTTGCATTTAGGGGCATTGCAAGGCACTGCAATTACCCCGGAGATCTACTCTTGGCGCTGATTAGCTACAGAACCAGAAGGCCATGCTGTATTGTTATTGTAGACCGTGATGATCATGCAGAACTAAATGGCAAGTTCTTCTGTACATTGTTCTTTGATATCCAGTTTTGAATTGAAGTTGCATCGATCTCTAGCTTTGATGCCGCGTTGTGATCTAATCTGGTGCGTGCAGGCGCTGTGGGCCAAGGACCTGAACGAGATGTTCCCGGTGGTGGACGCAGAGGCGGCGCCCATGGAGGACGCCCCTCCACCACTGCTCCGACGCCATCCAGGTCTTCTTACCTTCAGTTTCTTCTTCTTCCCTTACCCTCCATTCCTTTGACTGAGATGTGATGTGGTTTCCTGCCATGAATGATTAGTTGTCGCCGGATGGATGTAGGACGACCGACCATGGATGAGCAGCAGCAGCACCCCCATGGTGAGCCCCTCCACCCCTTTGTTCCCCTCTGCTTTCTGTGATGCTAGAGTTTGGCCTCGGTTCCATGGATGATTACTTGCTGTACGCCACGTCGAGGACCGAGTGTTTGAGCTGATTTGTGTTGTTGGTGGTCATCTAGCTACTGATTTTCTGCTGCAAGTTAGAATGCCTACTGTTATGTGCTGTAAAAGACTACTAAATTATCTAGTTTGCATCCCTTTGATGTCATGTATGCTACTGATTTGTTGCAGGTAATTAGAATGCTGTAGGTTCAGTACTAACATGGCATAATCCATTGGAATAAATTAGATGGGAATATATCTAGTTTGTTAGTATAAATCTGATTAGTATGTTTGCTGCCATTTTGTATAAATTAGATGGGAATAAATTAGATGGGCATAATCTATAGCAAGCCCTAATTGAACGAATCAATCTGATTAGTATGTTTGGTGCCATTTTGTTAGTCTGCAGAAGCATATCTAGTTTGTTAGTCAGCCACTTTTTTGCTAGAACCATAAATCCTGATGCATGCTGATTATGGTATGGTTTGTTAGATCTGTTCTGCTGTTGATTAAAATTTGACTGGATTCTGAATGTGTATCTACTGTGTATCTGCTGGTGTGTATCTGATGTTGCCTGGATTCTGAATGAACATGTCAGTGTACTATATACCCAAAAAAACATGCTTACAGTTCTTTTCATTTCTATGATCAATTTAGTTAGAGTTGCACATGTCAGTATACTATATACCAAAAAAATCCTAGCTAGTGAGAACATTTGTCACTCCATAAACACATACTGGTTAGTGTTAGTCATACTATTTATCTACATGGCATTTGATGTCAATTCTTGCTTATAAGTTATTGGATCAGTCCATGAACACATTCTTATTCCTATATTTTCATTCTTATTCTTTGCACAGGTGAAGTGTGAATCCAAGACCGAAGCTGTGAATCATATCAACAAAGAGGAGCATATTATGTGTTGTAATTGTACGCATATCTGGGTTGTAGTATACTGAATCGTAATAGACTAATGTAGTCTTGTTTTGGACGAATTTCATTTGCTCTCTAGTCTGTTCAAAACAATGAGTGTGTATGTGATTTGAATACCCGTGAAATGGAAACCTGACAAGAGGGTCCAAGTTATAATGGTTGTTTGACAAATTTCGAAATTTCTGACATGTGGGACATATTTTGAGATAAGCATGACATGTGGGGCTGGCTTACTAGTGGTACCCCAATGTATAATGGCTGAAACTAGAAAAATCAATGGACTAAAAAGGCTACGACCCAAAAATAAAATGGCTTAAATGTTGGGCCTGGCCCATGTAGTTGACCAAAATTAATTAAGAAAAAATATATAAAAAGGCCGAATTGTTGGGCTAGGCCCATGTAGAAAACCGAATTGGACCGGGCTGATTCTTGTGCCACATCATCTTGCCATGCTGGATGCCTACGTGGCCTGGGGAGGTTGCTAGTGACCAAAACGCCACAATAGACATATTTTCGTCATAAACGTCTACGACCTTCTCACAGAGAAGGTCGCTATAGTCAGTTAACGACCGCCAGCTTTTGACCTCCTATTTTTGGTCACAAGAAGGTCGCAAATGAAAAACAATGACCTTTCAGTGACCAATAGTCAAGGTTACAAGTTGACATATTTCTTGTAGTGTTTGAATGATTATGGGCTTTATTATACACTTTTATATTACTTTTGGGACTAACCTATTAACCGGAGGCCCAACCCATATTGCTGTTTTATTGCCTGTTTCAGTATTTCGAGAAGCCTTTGGTAGCGTGATTTTTTGGAAGAATATGATCTTGGAGACTTGGAGTTCACGTCAAAAGATCCTCGAGAAGTCCAGGAGATAGGGGGCGCCCCCCTACTGGGCGCGCCCCCCTGTCTCGTGGGCCCCTCGAGCACCCCCCGACTGACTTCTTTCGCCTATATAAGCCTACGTACCCTAAAAACATCGAGTATCAAGATAGATCGGGAGTTCCGCCGCCGCAAGCCTCTGTAGCCACCAATAACCTCTCGGGAGCCCATTCCGGCACCCTGCCGGAGGGGGAACCCATCACCGGTGGCCATATTCATCATCCCGGCGCTTTCCATGACGAGGAGGGAGTAGTTCACCCTCGGGGCTGAGGGTATGTACCAGTAGCTATGTGTTTGATCTCTCTCTCTTTTGTTCTCTCTATGGAACGATCTTGATGTATCGCGAGCTTTGCTATTATAGTTGGATCTTATGATGTTTCTCCCCCCTCTACTCTCTTGTGATGAATTGAGTTTTCCCTTTGAAGTTATCTTATCAGATTGAGTCTTTGATTTGAGAACACTTGATGTATGACTTGCCGTGTTTATCTGTGGTGACAATGGGATATCACGTGCCACTTGATGTATGTTTTGGTAACCAACTTGCGGGTTCCGCCCATGAACCTATGCATAGGGGTTGGCACACGTTTTCTTGACTCTCCGGTAGAAACTTTGGGGCACTCTTTGAAGTACTTTGTGTTGGTTGGATGAATTTGAGATTGTGTGACGCATATCGTATAATCATGCCCACGGATACTTGAGGTGACAATGGAGTATCTAGGTGACATTAGGGTTTCGGTTGATTTGTGTCTTAAGGTGTTATTCTAGTACGAACTCTATGATGGATCGAGAGGAAAGAATAGCTCTATGTTATTTTACTACGAACTCTTGAATAGATCGATCAAAAAGGATAACTTTGAGGTGGTTTCGTACCCTACCATAATCTCTTTGTTTGTTCTCCGCTATTAGTGGCTTTGGAGTGACTCTTTGTTGCATGTTGAGGGATTGTTGTTTGATCTACCTATGTTATTATTGTTGAGAGAACATGCACTAGTGAAAGTATGAACCCTATGCCTTGTTTCCTACCATTGCAATACCGTTGGTGCTCACTTTTATCATTAGTTACCTTGCTGTTTTTATATTTTCAGATTACAAATACCTTTATCTACCATCCATATTACACTTGTATCACCATCTCTTCGCCGAACTAGTGCACCTATACAATTTACCATTGTATTAGGTGTGTTGGGGACACAAGAGACTCTTTGTTATTTGGTTGCAGGGTTGTTTGAGAGAGACCATCTTCATCCTACGCCTCCCACAGATTGATAAACCTTAGGTCATCCACTTGAGGGAGATTTGCTACTATCCTACAAACCTGTGCACTTGCAGGCCCAACAACGTCTACAAGAAGAAAGTTGTGTAGTAGACATCAGGGCCCGGCCCCACACATACCTCAGCCACCGTTGGGGCGTCCGGATCACCAGGACGAGACCAAGGGTGCGGGGCTATGTGACCAGTTAGGCCCCTGAGTCGCGATACCTAGGGGTCCCCCTTGACGTACGAACAACTCTCCATACCTTCCCTCACCGGGCTTTCGCTCGGGAGGGGCGCGAGAAGACCTGGTCCAAGGGACCTGGTGAGGTGGTGTACGCCACGCGTGACCTGAGCGTAGCCCCTGTGCCCAGCCCCCTCGCACGACCTTCCCGAGGGAAAGTAGCGCGGTGAGGCTGAACTGCGAGCCTGGCGGCTCTCCTGAGGTTACTGCAGCCGCTAGGTTGCCCTCAGTGGTTTATTCACCAGCGCGGAGCATGATGCTTCTGCTCTTGCACGGCGCCGCTCCTTGACAGTGTCGTCCGCCAGCACGGAGCATGGTGCTTCCACTGGTGCGTGGGTGGGAGCTCCCTCAGAGGGAAGACTCAGGGGTGTGTATAGCCCCATCCTGGCATGTGTCTTGCACGGCAGGACTAGAGGAGGTGTATATGGGCACTCGTTAGCCAGCATGGGACTCACGAGGCCCTACCTTAAGGCGGGTTGCGCCTGAATTTGGTAGGGGTCCCGCGAGATGGTTAGGCAGCCTACGCCGAGTGAATCTCCTGAGGTTATCGCATGAGAAGTCCAAACACCAACGACCTAGGAGGTGACGTGAACGGGGCCGACCCGCCAGACAGAGCTCAGCCGTTTGGTTTGTCGACGCTGCAGGGACGGACCCGAGCATAGATGCCATGCCCAGCCTTTTCATGTGAAGGTCCTGAAGAAAGACAACTGGCGCATGGCTCTCGCAACGGCAAGGCACTGGTTCGCGCGCCCTAACTTATCCGATCCCGATTAGCTCATGCGAGAACAAGGCACCAAGGACCATGGGAGGTGACGTGCACGGGAGCTGGCCCGCGAGCCAGAGGTCATCCGCTTGGGTTTAACAACGCTGCTGGGACGGGCCCGAGCATAGACGTCATGCCAGTCCTTAATCATGAGGCGGGCGTGGGCAGGTTTGAAAGGGCGTACGATGTTCATGGCGTCGAAGCACCGGACAGATGGGTGATAATCATAGAGCAACTCATGAAAGAGCAAGGCCAATTCTGATAGATCCAAAGAACGACATATGCCGTAGGGACGGACCCACACGGCTTGGGCATAATGCAGCCCGAGGGGCGCCCCCAACAGAATAAACCAAAGAGTGTCACAAGGCACCGTTGATGAGGAAGTGTTGAAGTAGCTGAAGACGCGTGCTGCAGAAGTCGCTCCTCACGAGTCTTCCTAGTCCTGAACCTCGTGAGGCTCTAGAGGCCCACGGGGCTCGCGAGGTTCCAATGCCACCTCTGATAGGATCGCCTGATGCCTGGCCTCGTGAGCCGCCAGGACGCCCCGCATGTGGCGCTGGTGCGTGGAAGCCCTGTTCAGCAGAACGAAAGGCATGCGAACATAGCTGTGAAGGGGGCCTTTGCACCGGCCAACGTGGGAAGGCCAGAGGAGCTCCTGAGACGCGGCTCTGTTGAGCCCTAGGATGTTGACACAGACGCGCAGCTCGCTGCCCTCGTCAGGGGAGAGAGCCGCGCTGGGTGGTGCAGGGCGACACTTGCCTCGCATGGCCCTTGCCTCCTGAAGCTCCTTGGTTACCTTGGTGATGAACTCCTAAGCACCTGGCGCCTCGCGCCTTGCACCCTCCTCGTGAAAAAGCGCATTGAAGCACGCCTCCACATGGTGCCCAAGAGCCTCCCTTGTGATGCCGGCTAGGTCAGAGGTCCTCCAGAGGAGAGCCCTCGAGCCCAGCCTGAGAGGGGTGCTGGGTGCGCCTTCCTATGGTAGAGGGGAAGGCGCCCCGTCAGTGGGCGCAGGGCCTGAAGCACGGCTGTCAGACGCCCCATCCTCCTGAGGTCCCATGCGGAGCAGCTACTTCTTCTTCTCGGGGACGGCCTCAGGAGGGTAGACAGCACCCTCGTCATCTGGGTTCTCGACCACCGCAGCCTGGTAGGCGCGCTCGAGGGAGCACACCACGTCCTTTTCATCGCAAGCGACCGTGATGACACTACAGCTTCCTGGCATCTTCAGGACATTGTAGCCATGATGAGTCGCAGCCATGAACTTGGCCAGGGCCGGATACCAAAGGATGGCGTTGTACGAGAGTCAAATGTGGGCAATGTCGAAGTCGATGAGCTCAGTGCGGTAGTTGTCGCGCTTGCCAAAGGTGACAGGGAGGCGGATCTGCCCTATGGGGCTAGTGGAGCCATCGGTCACCCCCGAGAAGGGCTTGGTAGGCTGAAGCTGGTCATAAGGCAACTAGAGCATGTCGAATGTCTCGATGGAGAGAACATTGAGCCCCGCACTGCCATCAATGAGTGTCTTGGTGATGAGGATGTTGCTGATGGTAGGCAAGCAGAGCATCGGGAGGGCGCCGGCAGTGGCCGCGCACTTGAGCTGGTCAGCAGAGTTGAAGGTGATGGCGTACTTGGACCACCTGAGCGGACGCATCGCCTCGAGCTTGGGAAGGGCCGCATTCACCTCGCGAGCGAATTGCTTGAAGATGCAATGGGAGGCAGGAGCCTGAGCACCACCTAGGATGCAAGCAATGGCACGAGACTCTTGGAAGCCCCCAGCCCCATCATCTTGGTGGTGGTCATCATTCCTTCTTGGTGGCTGCGGCAGTAGACGGAGGCCAGCATTACCCTGAGGACGGTCCTCACGAGGATGATCCCTCCCAGGACCCTCACGAGGCTGGCCCTGCCAGCGGTCCTGATGAGGTTGATTGCGCCAGTCCTAGCGGGGGTCACGGTTGTCCCAGCGTCCTCCACCTCGGCCTCCTTCACGGCCGTAGCGTTGGTCGTCGCGCTCGGGACAACGACCGAGGTGCCCGTCACGGATGGCCCTGAGCTCTTGGAAGTCATTGGTGTTGTGGTTGTGCACGTTATGGAAGACGCAGAACGGGTGACTGCTGAGGGAGTCCTGGACTAGGGGGTGTCCGGATGGCCGAACTATCATCATCGGCCGGACTCCAAGACTATGAAGATACAAGACTGAAGACTTCGTCCCGTGTCCGGATGGGACTTTCCTTGGCGTGGAAGGCAAGCTTGCAATACGGATTTGTAGATCTCCTACCATTGTAACCGACTCTGTGTAACCCTAGCCCTCTCCGGTGCCTATATAAACCGGAGGGTTTTAGTCCGTAGGACAACAATCATACCATAGGCTAGCTTCTAGGGTTTAGCCTCCTTGATCTCGTGGTAGATCTACTCTTATACTACCCATATCATCAATATCAATCAAGCAAGAGTAGGGTTTTACCTCCATCGAGAGGGCCCGAACCTGGGTAAAAACATTGTGTCCCTTGTCTCCTGTTACCATCCGCCTAGACGCACAGTTTGGGACCCCCTACCCGAGATCCGCCGGTTTTGACACCGACATTGGTGCTTTCATTGAGGGTTCCTTTGTGCCCTCATGATCAGGAAGGATGCCTCTTCCCGTCTTCAAAGACGGTACCATTGCCAAAGGAGCTTTGGCCGCCGGCCAAACTATCCGGCTAGGTGGTTTTCTTATGACCGCCCGTTCGGCCGCCGCTCCGACGATGACCTCTTGGGTCATCAAAAGCGATCTTCATGTCAACTCGGAATTTACCAAGTATCTAGATCCAATGGAGCTCTCTTCCATAAACGAGCTCTTGGATCGCTTCGCCGCCCTGGGAGCCGCTACAAACTACAATCAGATTGGGCTTAAAACCGATCTGAGAGAGATTGACTCTCCCCAGGTTACCCATCATGTTGTTGTGGTAGAAGAACAATGAGGCGGTTCTCCCCCTGTATTAAAAACCATTTATGTCCGGACTCCTGACCCCTCCATGCCGGATTCCCGCGGAGGGACGGACGTCAATCAAGTACTGGACCTAAAGTCAGGCAGCGGACCAGATTTGTTGGACGACATCCAGCAATCCAAGCTTCCAAATTCGGAAACTTTTTGGCCCTTGAGCCTCAAGTTGGGCAGGGTTCCGGACTTAATTCCACCCGCCCACCCAAACATAAGCGATCTATCTTAAATCTGGCAAGAGCCTGCTGAAACAGTACATCATTACTGGGCCAGATTCCTCCTGGTTATGGACAGGATAAAGGACTGCCGTGAGGAAAATGCAATTTCATTTTTCTGCAACAATTGCACGGACAAGGGAATCTTGAACGCCATAAGTCATCACGAAATTACACGCTTCGCCGACCTGGCATCCATAGTACAAAAGTACTGCGCGATGGAGAGTGTCCGGAAAACTGAAACTAAGTTTCGGGACAATCCGGCTCCGAACACAACCCTAGTCCAAAACAAAAGGGTGCATCATGCTCAGGCACCCGGGACAAAAACCAAAAAGCAAAAACCCCATAAAGGGCACGGAACCGTACTGGAGGGATGGCTCAGCGGACCCTGTAAAATTCATAGTACAGAGGGCGCCACTCCAACTCATAGCCTTCGAGCATGTTGGATACTGCAACAGGTGGCCAAAAGTGGCGAAGAGCTTCTAGCCCCGGAGACTCACCCCAACAGTACCAGTACGGTATTAACAGTCTTCGAGACTTTCACATCAAATAATATGCGGAAACGAACAATTCGCAGCCTCGCCGGAGTCTACCAAGTAGCAACAACAAATCCATGGAGCGACACGGCTATCACCTTCAACGCCAGTGACGAACCTAAATTCCGAACAGCTCGAGCACCAGCCGCATTGGTCCTCAGTCCAATAGTGGACGGCTTTCGTCTTACCAAGGTACTCATGGATGGCGGCAGTGGATTAAACCTCATTTATGAGGAAACCCTTCGAAAAATGGAAATAGACTGGAGCCGCATTGAGCGAAGCAGCACAACCTTTAGAGGAATAGTCCCTAGCCGGGAAGCACGCTGCACAGGAAAAATTACACTTGATGTGGTGTTCGGCTCGCCAGATAATTACAGGTCCGAGGAGGTCACGTTCCAAGTGGCCCTGTTCAGCAGCGGATATCACGCTTTATTAGGACGAGAGGCATTCGCAATTTTCCAAGCCATACCCCATTACGGGTACATGAAGCTTAAAATGCTCGGGCCTAATGAAACCATCACTCTTGTCAGTGATCCAGACATAGCACTCCGCGCTGAAAACAAGACAGCCGCACTAGCCCTAGAGGCACTATCTGAAGCCCTAGCGGCAGAGGAACTCACTGCGCTGCGCTCTACGGTGAACAGGGATGATGTGATACTCGATAAGAGATCCAAGTCCACCTCTTTTAAACCAGCGGACGACATAGTCAAATTCCAGGTCCATCCAACGGACCCCACAAAGACGGCCTCCATTGGGGCACAGTTAAGCCCTGATGTAGACGCCACACTACGAGAATTCCTTCTGGAGAATTGGGACATCTTTGCCTGGCACCCTTCAGATATGCCAGGAATCCCACGCAGTTTGGCAGAACACAGCCTAAACATCCTAAAAGGATTCAAGCCAGTCAAACAGGCTCTTCGGCGATTTTCTGAGCCCAAAAGATAGGCAATGGGAGAGGAGCTAGACAAACTACTGGAAGCCGGATTCATCAGAGACATCAAACATCCGGACTGGCTAGTGAACCTGGTAATGGTACCAAAAAAGGACAAATCCTGGCGCCTGTGTGTCGATTTTAAAGACCTTAACAAGGCTTGTCCAAAGGATCATTTCCCCCTTCCCCGCATCGATCAAATCATCGATGCTACTGCAGGACACGATTCATTGTGCTTCCTCGACGCATACTCCGGCTACCATCAAATCAAGATGGCGGAGGCAGACCAAGCCGCAACGGCATTCATTACTCCATAGGACCATTCTGCTTCAACACAATGCCCTTCGGACTCAAAAACGGCGGCGCAACATATCAGCGCATGATTCAGACATGTCTGGCTACCCAGATCGACAAAACAGTGGAGGCATACGTAGACGATGTGGTCGTCAAGACCAAACATGTCGAAACTCTAGTAGACGACTTGAGGCTCACATTCGACAACCTCCGAGCATATGACATTAAGCTCAACCCGGAAAAATGCGTTTTCGGCGTACCAGGCGGAAAGCTCCTGGGCATCATTGTATCCGGTAGAGGAATTGAAGCAAACCCAGCCAAGATCCGAGCTCTGTCTCAGTTGGATATACCAAAAGACCTCAAACAAATAAAAAAATTAACTGGATGCATGGCGGCTCTAAGCCGCTTCATCTCCCGTTTGGGAGAAAAGGCATTGCCCCTCTATCGCCTCCTCAGGCGCACCGAACACTTCAAGTGGACGGATGCCGCCACGGCCGGACTCGAAGAAATAAAGGCCATATTGGCAACAAATTCGGTCCTGGCCGCGCCTAACCTGGGCGAACCGATGTTATTATATATCGCGGCAACACAGCAAGTTGTCAGCGCGGTACTCGTCGTCGAACGAGAAACAGAAGGACACAAATTCCCTCTTCAAAAACCAGTGTACTACGTATCCACTGTCTTAACCCCATGCAAGTCCCGATATCCACATTATCAAAAGATAGCGTACGCGGTGTTCATGGCATCCCGGAAGCTGCGACACTACTTTCAAGAGTGTTCGATAACAGTTGCCTCCGAAGTACCTCTCAACGACATTATAAACAACCGCGACGCAACAGGCAGGATTGCAAAATGGGCCATCGAGCTCTTACCATTCGACATAACCTACAGACCACGGCGAGCTATAAAGTCGCAAGTTTTGGCTGACTTCGTCGCTGAATGGACCGAAGCCGAACTCCCTAAAGAGTATGGCGCATACTCCAATTGGATCATTCATTTCGACGGCTCCAAAATGTTGGCCGGCTTGGGGGCTGGCATTGTATTGACGTCCCCAACTGGAGACACAGTACAGTACGTACTTCAGATAATGTACACGGACTCCAACAATGCAGCCGAATATGAGGCCCTCCTACATGGTCTCCGGATGGCAATCTCCATGGGCATTCAACGCCTCGAGGTCCGCGGGGATTCAAACCTCGCAATATCCCAAGTAAATGGAGACTTTGATGCCAAAGATCCGAAAATGGCAGCCTACCGTAACGCCATCTTAAAAATGTCAGCTCGGTTCAAAGGACTCGAATTCCACCATGTAGCCCAGGATAACAACCAGGCGGCCGACGTGTTGGCGCGCATCAGTGCAAAGCGCGACGTAGTCCCTCCAAACATCTTCCTGGAGTGGCTCTTTAAGCCATCCGTAGTATGGGAAGAGGAGTCCGGAAACAACAATCCGGAACCAACTGCACCGCCCAACACCGAACAATCTGACACAACCGGTGGCTCAGCCAATGACATAACACCTTCAGCCCACGAAATAATGGCAGTCATTGCCCCGTGGACGGAACCATTCCTAGCCTACTTAATTAGGCAGGAACTTCCCGAAGACCAAAATGAGGCCCGCTGCATAGTTCGGCGATCTAAAGCCTACAAGGTCCATGAGGGAGAACTTTATAAGAAAAGCACAACCGGAGTCCTTCAAAGGTGCATCTCCGAAGAGGAAGGGCAAAATTTTCTAGCTGAAATTCACGCCGGACTAGGAGGACACCACGCTGCAGCCCGGGCCCTTGTAGGCAAGGCCTTTCGTACAGGATTTTATTGGCCGACGGCCCGGGCAGATGCTCATGACTTAGTCCAATGATGCGTCGGTTGTCAGCTCTTTGCTAATCAGAGCCACATGCCACCCACCGCCCTCAAAACTATACACATCACCTGGCCATTCGCGGTCTGGGGGCTTGACATGGTTGGACCCCTCAAAGGGGGAGCCCACAAGCAAAAATACCTATTGGTCATGGTGGACAAATTCACCAAATGGATAGAGGCCAAGCCAGTTAAAACGGCAGAATCCGGATCAGTGATAGACTTCATATCCGGGGTAGTACACCGTTATGGCGTCCCCCACAGCATCATTACCGATAACGGCACGAACTTCACGGCCGACGAGGTTAAACTCTGGTGCAAAATATGGGCATTAAGCTCGACTACGCTTCACTCTATCACCCTCAAACCAACGGTCAAGTTGAACGAGCAAATGGTCTAATAATGAGCGGCATCAAACCTAGATTAGTGCGGTCCCTTACGGAATCTAACACGCACTGGGTAGAGGAGCTCGACTCCGCACTCTGGGGGCTGCAGACCACGCCAAACCGTACTACCGGATTCACTCCATTCTTTATGGTATACGGCGCAGAGGCAGTTTTGCCCTGCGATATAATTCATGACTCACCTCGCGTGCGCATGTACGAAGAAAGAGAAGCCGAGTTGGATCAGCAGGACAGCTTGGACGCATTGGAGGAGGAGCGTGACATGGCAAAGGCTCGTTCCGCATTCTATCAGCAGCAGGCTCGAAGATATCAAAGCAGAGAAGTACGGGCGAAAACTTACAATGTTGGCGAACTAGTTCTACGCCTGCCGGACAAGAAAAAGGACAAACTCAAGCCCAAATGGGAAGGTCCCTTCATCATCGACCAAGTCCTGACCGGCGGAGCATACCGTCTGCGAAACGCATCGGACAACCGACTCGAGCCGAACCCATGGAACGCAGCCCGCCTCCGAAGATTCTACGCCTAGCGCCGGACTCATAGTTCATCTCCTTCCTCTGTCCATATTTTATACTTCAGTTGTCTTTTGTTTTCCTCTTTTTCCCCACCTTTTCATAAAGCCTTTGAGGGCTGATCTGCACATTGTTCGCACACACTTGACGTGCTACCCGCACTCATTATACCTAGGGGCTTCTTTAATAGAAGCTTATTTAAACGGGCTTTATGCCCAACGCATGTGTTAAACTTCCGCATGTACCTTTTATTCACCATTATATGCATCGATATGACTTAAGTTTTGGCCAAGCTGGGTTGCCTGGCTCCTGTGCTTACCCCTACGTTCCCGATTGTTTGGCTAGGAGGTAAAGGGAGCACCTCTGCGATTGTTACTGCCGGGTCAGCCGGATGTGTACCTCAGACTGGGTGAAGCCGAAAGCTAGCGTTCTTAAGGGAATATTCGGTCGGTGACTTAAAAGATGATTTCTTATTTATTCATTTATCTGCCCCCAGATGCTTTTCTACTCTTTTCGCAGTCCGGACATGCACTTTAGGGCATGCCTCCCAGGGAAAGGAACCCCTAACGGAACTATTCTCCCTGGAAGATGTTTCTTACTAACCATGTAATATAACATAACTAGTTGGGCACTTGTCTAATAAAGCACTAATGACCCCCATGCCTGGTCTCCATGCATGCCCCGGTTTTTCCATAACCGTGAGGGTATTCGGACACACTCCGGACTCTAGGGTCCCGAGGTCGAAGCGAAAAGGTCCGCAAAGACAAACGATCTATAATCCGGCTAGAAGGCATTATACATGTCATTTAAAAAAAATACATCGTCACATTGACTGATTGTACTCCTCTTCAATCCCATCTAATAGGCTGTCTAATTTACAGTCCCGTTGGGAATACTTAGCGGCCAATTCTACTTGGCCGTACACTAAGCTCACAGGGATCTCCTTCCCATCAGGCCCCAGAGGTCCGACCTCGGCCACGTGGTTCGGATCCGCCTTCTTGTACCGCGTCTTCACCATGGCCCAGGCCACCCTGGCGCCTTGACGACAGGCCGATATCTTCCATAGACGGAAGCGCTGCCGTGCTCCCTGAAGCTTATCTGCAAGCCCTCCAAGACCCTCAGGTAGGGAGACGGACGGCCATAAGGCCTGGGCGACGCCACTCATCGCCTGCCGAACAAGTTCGTGCAGTTGCAGCAGCTCGGGAAGTTGGTCACCCGTTGAACCAAGCATTTCCTCCGCAGGGCGAACTGTGAGCACAGCTACAGACACATTTCTGTCAATCGACTTCCTCGCCGAACTCTTCTTTTCAAAAGAGTTTGCTCAAGCACTTACTGTAGATGCCGCGACGAAGCCGCTGATTCTCCTTCACGGAGCCAGACAGCTGGGCCCGAACACCCATTAGCTCTTCTCCAAGCTGGGTGTGGGCATCTTGGAGTTTGTTCCTCTCCTGCCGCACCTTCATAAGCCCCTTCTCGCCGGCCTTCAGCTGGCGCAGTAGCTGTTGCTTGTCCGGATCCAGTCCGGCAACATCTGCAATATTATTGTCAGACTTATACGCACGCCGCACACTGCTTATCTTTTTGAAATATGCGTTACTGGAGGGGGTCTCTGTGTCTCCTCCTGCGGCGGCTAGTGCGGCCTCAAGTTGGGCCTTGCACTCTTGTAGCTCCTGGGACAATTGGGTATTCTTCTCCGTAAGATCCTGCATATCAAATGATCCTTAAATCAGTTATTTTAACTACTTTAAGTCTCGGGGGCTACTGGCATATACAACTATTAAAATCCCTTACCCGTATGTCTTTCACATACTGCTCCATGGCTCTGGTTAAACCATCTTGAGCGGCACGGACGTGCGCATCTCCCGCGTTAAAGGCATTCAACGCCTCCGGGGAGAAACACGCGTCACGAAGAACTGTCCGGCGGCGCCTGTGATTCATGGCGCTCTCCACCTCAGACCTGGTGGCGGACAGCCTGTCGGCATCCTCCGTTGGAGGAGCATCCGGCTCGCGCCTTGCGCTCGCCTCCCCCTCTGGACCAGGTGTTGGAGCCTGGCTGGCGGAGGCTTGGTTGGCAACCTCTCCGGGCACAGTCCGGCGAACGCTCTTTCTCCTGGAAAAGTCATGAGCATCAATATACTTCACAGGGGTCTTTTCCTTAAAAACGGTGTTGTGCCATACCGTTGCGGCGACGTTTCAATTCGCACCGCACCCCTCTTCCGCCTGCTGGGCCGAACTGACCCTGGTTGGTCAACTGCCGCGGGATCAGCTTCCCGCCGTGAAGGCACCTCCTGCGAGACACCGTTGGTATGCGGTGGTCAGAAATAAGCACGGACGAAGTAATGGTGTCAGGGCTCCGGTCATAGTTACCTGGGAAGCCGGAGATAAACCGGGGTAATCAGCCGTAATGGCGACTAGAGCATTGTCCATGCTGAGTTGATGGAACACCCCGTCAATCAGCTCCACCTTTATGTCCGGATCCTCTTCGGAGGCCGGATCAAGGGATCTTCCCGGATCCTCGGGTTGTGGAGCCGGACTGTGTATGCCCTCCACATCCCGACGCAGATCATGCATCGAAATCATAAAGTAAGACACTTAACTTTGAAAGCACGGATCAGATAGATAGACGTTCACTTACCCAGCTCCGAGGGTTATTCATGGAGAATCCGTTCAATGGACTCGTTTAGAGGAAGTACTCCTTCTCCCCCTTGTACAAGCCGGACAGGATCTTCACCAGATCTGTGGCTGATCCCGGCCCCTTGCGGCCATGACGGGTGGCGTCATTCTCCCCGTTGAAATCCCACATGGGGTGGCCCCTATATTGGAGCGACTGCACCCCTTGCATAATGCATGTGGCCATGACTCCGATCATGGTCAGTCCGGAATGAGCTAGCAGCCTTATCCGGCCCATCAGATAATGGATGCTCCTGTCATCCTCCTATTGAGGGCTCCGCGGGCGCCAGCTCAGGCGTTTCTTCAGGGGAGCGTTGTTGAACTCTGGGAGGCCGATCCGAACTGGGTCCGGCAGTGGAGCATCTTCCACATAAAACCATTCCGAAGGCCAGTCTTCGGACGCCTTCTTTGGGGTTCCGGATAGATATCCAGTCCCGGCGATGCGCCATATTTCGGCTCCGCCCACTTGATATATCAACCCCTCGTGAGAATGGGGTACGAGGCAAAACAATCTCTTCCACAGCGTGAAATGGGGCTCGATGCCCAAGAACAGCTCACAAAGAGCTATGAAACCCGCAATGTGAAGAATGGAGGCGGGCGTGAGGTGATGAAGCTGGAGTCCGTAGAACTCCAGAAGCCCCTGGAGAAACGGATGTATGGGAAATTCGAGCCCCCTTATTAGATAAGGGACGAAGCAACCCGCTCTCCTTTGGAGGGACTCGGGTTGGTCTCCGCCTGCTTTCCACCTTTGTAGGTGGCCAGCCCGGCTCGAACCGGGACCATAAAGGCCGGAGGAAGATATCCCTCCGCTTGGAGTGTCACCAGCTCGCTGTGCGGGACTGAACATCTCCCCCAATCTCCTGGCTGAGGGCTGGGAGCGCGAGAGGAGGAGCCGCGTCGATGGTCCATGATGTAGTGGATTTTTGTCAGAAGCGCTCTGATGAGTACTCGCGGGAGGAGGAGGATGGTGTGATTTGGATCTGGATTCTTGCCTCTCTTATAGGCAGCTTATTCGCGCAGCTAGGGGGTAAAATGTAAAAATATCCTGGCCTTTCGCATTCGTACAACACGTGGAAGAGGGCCATTATTGGGCGTGGAAGCCAAGGAGCGCAACATTTATAAGGAAGCCGGGCACTATTTGGCAAGCACATGGAATTTGGAGGAGAACCCGCCTTGCAACGCCGAAGACAATATACGCGCCGGACTCGTCATCATTGAAGCCTAGTTCGGGGGCTACTGAGGGAGTCCTGGACTAGGGGGTGTCCAGATGGCCGAACTATCATCATCGGCCGGACTCCAAGACTATGAAGATACAAGATTGAAGACTTCGTCCCGTGTCCGGATGGGACTTTCCTTGGTGTGGAAGGCAAGCTTGGCAATACGGATATGTAGATCTCCTACCATTGTAACCGACTCCGTGTAACCCTAGCCCTCTCCGGTGCCTATATAAACCGGAGGGTTTTAGTCCGTAGGACAACAATCATACTATAGGCTAGCTTCTAGGGTTTAGCCTCCTTGATCTCGTGGTAGATCTACTCTTGTACTACCCATATCATCAATATCAATCAAGCAAGAGTAGGGTTTTACCTCCATCGAGAGGGCCCAAACCTGGGTAAAAACATCGTGTCCCATGTCTCCTGTGACCATCCGCCTAGACGCACAGTTCGGGACCCCCTACTCGAGATCCGCCAGTTTTGACACCGACAACTGCCCTTGGATGACTCCAGGTGGTCGCAACCACGCTTCATCTCGGGTTCGACCGCGAGCATAGCTGGACCCTTGCTCTTCACGTCCTTGGACTTGGCCTTCTTGTCTTCAGGGTTAGTCTTCGGGAGCTCCAGAAGGGAGACCTTCCTCGCCCCTTGCGCACTAGGTTGCCATGTTGAACATCTCCTGAGCAGAGCACAGGTCCTCGTTTATGGCGATCTCTTCCTTCATCTTGAATCCCTAACACCATCAGTGAGCCGAAATGATAGCCTCGTCTGACACCTTGGGAATCTTGAGGCAAACGTTGGTGAAACACTGGATGAATTTGTGCAAGGTCTCCCCTGGCTGCTGCTTGATGCACCGCAGGTCACCCACAGCCGATGCACAGTCGCGAGTGCCCTAGAAGTTGGCGATGAAGCGCTCTTGCATGTCATCCCAGGAGGAGATCAATCCTGCGGGGAGGTTCAGGTGCCACGAGCGCGCGCCATCTTTGAGGGCCATGGGAAACCATCTCGCCATGACCTTCTCATCACCGTTGGCCTCCTCGACGCTCAGTTCATAGCGCTGCAGGAACTCGGCAGGGTTGGGGGTGCCGTCGTAGTGTGGAGGTAGGTCTGGCTCGAACTTCCGAGGTCAGACGACGCGGCGAAGCTATGGGGTGAATGCACGGCAGTCTGCCGAGGTCACGGGAACCCGCCGTAGTGCTTGGTCATGGCGCTCGTGCACCGCCACCTCGGGCAGCACACGGTCTTGACGTGGCGGTGCTGGAAGCGCACGCGCCTCCTTGCGGCCCCTGCACCACCTGGCAGCTTTCCTCATCGCGCGCCGGCGCCCTGCTCGGCGAGTCGCCCCATGGAGCCTCACGCCTCGGCTCGAGAATGATGTCTTGCCTGGGAGGTGGAGGAGTCACACCATGGGCCACGTCGCCCGCAAGAGGTAGTGGGGGAGGCACTGAGCAGGATGGTGCGGGGGCCTCTCTAGCGGCGCTGACGAGCTCGGCAATGCGGTCCAGCCAGTCCTCATAGAGGTCATCGGTCGGGCGATAGCGCAAGAGCTCGCGTGCCATGAGCAATGCAGCCCGCACGTTCACCGGCCCGCGACGAGCATGAGAAGACGAAGCCACCGCTGGAGTCAGCGACGAAGTGGCGGTGTGCCCATTGCGCCGCACAGAAGGCTGCAGCGACAAAACCTGCTGCTCATGGGCCACGGGGCCGGTGGCGGCGTTGGCTGCAGGCGATGGGGAACGACGGGGAGTGCTGCCGCTTGCATGCGCTGTCTGGGAGACGCGGGCGTCGAGTGAGGCGTGATGCTCTACACGAACTCGACGAGCATCAGCCATGGGAATAGAGAAACAGTGGCGAATCGGCCGGAGGAAGAGAGGCTCCGATGCACCCCTACCTGGCGTGCCAAATGTCGGATTCAGGGCTCTGCAGACCAGAGATAGATTCGAACTCTGGGGTGCGTGCGAAGAACTCCCTAGTCTGCCAATTCGCCGATCTCACGGCCTAGCTCGATGAATGGGAGGAAATGGGACAAGGTAGTTTACCCAAGTTTGGGCCACCTTGCAATGTATTACCCTACTCCTACTTTATGGTGGATTTGCCTTGAGGTGGGCTGAGGATGAACTGGTACCAGGGAGAACAACCTCAGGAGGTGTGTTCTTGTATTTGTGTGAGCTGGTGAGGGTGTGGATGATCTCTCTCCCTCTATGGTGGTGGCTAGGCTATACTTATAGTGGCTATGGTCCTCTTCCCCAAAAATGAAGGCGGGAAGGGATCCCACAATGGCCAAATTCAAAGGAAGACAACTAGTACATCTTATCCTGATGAAAGGTGGTCTACGCAAGCCTTTGGTCGTGACATCATGGTAGGCTCGGCGATGTCCTCTGTCCTGCCGTCCTAGCGGTCTTGGTCTTGTAGCATGGAAATGGAAACATTTGGTTGATTCCTCGGGACTCCGCACTTGCGCTTGCCTCTTTAGCACCAAAGAGGAAACCTGCTGTACTGCGCCTGCTGGCGCCCGCCTAGCCTTGGTCGTCATGGTTGCATCATCTGAACCTCACGAGGTGAGGCCTCGCATGGAAACCTCCGCTCCTCAGGAGCCAGCCTAAGTAGGCCACTCCTTCGGGGGGGGGGGGGTCTTGGCATCGCCCGCCCCGCGAGGATCTTGTGTTAGTTGTGCTGAAGATGGGACATACCAGGCCGTCAATGGAGCCACCCCGTGGGCCACAGGCAGGCCTGGGTACCCCGATTCCTAGAACACCAACAAAGAAGGATGGCAAAGTGAACAAAAGTACATTTGATATACATGTTATTAATGTGTACCTTGCTAGTATTCATAGTAGCCCCTGGGTATTTGATACTTGTTCAGTTACTAAGATTTTTTTTGACTGGGAACTGTGGGGTAAAACCCCCATAGAAGATCAAAAATTTATTAAAATAAAGAACAATTACAACAGGTTGATTACAAGGAGTAACCAGAAAACAAAAGAAAAGAAGGAAAGCTTACAAAAACTAGCTTAAGAGGGGAGGAAAGAGATCCATTTCAGCAAGTCATCCTTGGCTTACCTGTTGGGACCACAAGGCCAAAAATGGTAGACTTCATGCCTTTAGTTGACTGTATGGAAAGAAGAATGACTGCCAGCTCATCATTTCTTAACCAAGGTGAAAGGCTGCAGTTCCTCAACTCTGCTATGTCCTTAATGCCAATCTTCTTTCTGTGTAGCCTAGCTGTACCTACTGGTATTCTCAAACAGTTAGAAAGAATCCAAAGGCAGTGCCTGTGGAGAAAGCATAGAGGTGAGCCAGCCCCATCTCTTGCTGCTTGGGACCTCATCTGTAGGCCAAAAAACAAAGGGGGTCTTGGCATTCTTAACATGGGGGTTCAGAATGTGGCACTTCTGCTCAAGCATGCTAGTAATTTCCTCAACAAAAGAGATATTCCTTGGGTGTCCCTACTTTGGGATTCATATTATTATGAAGGAATGCCCCAGGGAACAAATGATTGTGGCTCCTTCTGGTGGAGGGATATTTGCAAAGTAATGCAGAATTTTAGAGATTGCTCCTGGGTGCAGATTAATGAAGGGGACACTGCTCTTTTTTGGTCTGATAATTGAAACCTTGGCAGTGAAGTTTCTAGTTTGCAGACAAGATTTCCAAGGTTATTTTCTTTTGCCAAGGACCCCTGGGTTTCAGTCAAGGAAATTTTCAATAATCAGGATATGCACCAACTTTTCCACCTTCCTTTATCTGCTCAAGCCTTTGATGAGTTGAACTTGATTAAGGATTTGATGGACTCCCACAGTAGAGTACCCAGTACCAAGGCCTTATGGTTCTAGCAGGTCTCATCCAAGGTCTTCAAGCCTAAAATGTTCTACTCTCACACCTTTGTGTCTGAGTCCTTCAACCCTTTGCTCTGTTGGATTTGGAAATCCTCCTGCACCCTCAAGATCAAGGTTTTTGCTTGGATGCTTATTATGGACAGGTTGAACACCAAGGATATGGTTGAAAGAAGACATTGGCACATGGAGGATGGAGTTCATTGTAGGCTCTGCCCCCTACTGACTAGAGAAACCAGGGATCATTTGTTCTTCAATTGCAATTTTAGTATTAGGATCTGGAATTATCTGCAGATTGATTGGACAGCTGGCACCTCCATGCTAGATTTGGTTACTCAGGCAAGGAGAAGTTTTGATAAGCCTTTCTTCACTGAAGTGGTGTTCATTGCCTGCTGGAATATTTGGATCATCAGAAATGCCAAAGTGTTCAGAAGTGAGAGGGCAAGTTTCAATAAATGGAGATGTGCTTTCAGGCATGATATTAGCCTAATGCAGCACATAATTAATTTTGTTCAGTTACTAAGATTAGTAACTCGAACATGAGTTGGAGAATAAACAGAGACTAGTTAAGGGCGAGGTAACGATGTGTGTTGGAAGTGTTTCCAAGATTGATATGATCACCATCGCACACTACCTCTACTTTCGGGATTAGTGTTGAACCTAAATAAATTTGGTGTTTGCATATGATTAGATCATGTTTATTACAATGCGGTTATTCATTTAAGTCAAATAATAATTGTTGTTCTGTTTACTTGAATAAAACCTTCTATGGTCATACACCCAATATGAAAGGTTTATTGAATCTCGATCATAGTGATACACATATTCATAATATTGATGCCAAAAAATACAAAGTTGATAATGATAGTGTAACATACTTGTGGCACTACCATTTAGGTCATATTGGTGTAAAGTTCATGAAGAAACTCCATGCGGGTGGACTTTTGGAATCACTTGATTATGAATCATTTGATACTTGCAAACCGTGCCTCATGGGCAAGATGGCTAAAACTCTGTTCTCTGGAACAACGGAGCGAGCTAATAACTTATTGGAAATAATACATACCGATGTATGCGGTCCGATGAGTGTTGAGGCATGCGGCGGGTATCTTTAATTTCTAACCTTCAAAGATGATTTGAGTAGGTATGGGTATATCTACTTAATGAAACACAAGTCTGAAACATTTGAAAAGTTTAAAGAATTTCAGAGTGAAGTTGAGAATCATCATAACAAGAAAATAAAGTTTCTACGATCTGACCGCGGAGGCGAATATTTGAGTTACAAGTTTGGCCTTCATTTAAAACAATTTGGAATTGTTTCACAACTCACGCCACCTAGAACACCACAGCTTAATGGTGTGTCCGAACGTCGTAACTGTACTTTATTAGATATAGTGCGATCTATAATGTCTCTTACCGATTTACCACTATTGTTTTGGGGTTATGCATTAGAGACAGTCGCATTCACATTAAATAGGGCACCGTCTAAATTCGTTGAGACGACATCGTATGTACTGTGGTTTGGCAAGAAACCTAAGCTGTCGTTTCTTAAAGTTTGGGGTTGCGACACTTATGTCAAAAGGCTTCAGCCTGATAAGCTCAAACCCAAATAGGAGAAGTGCATCTTCATAGGATACCCTAAGTAAACTATTGGGTACACCCTCTATCACAGATCCGAAGGCAAGATCTTGTTGCAAAGAATGGATCCTTTCTAGAGGAGGAGTTCCTCTCGAAAGAAGTGAGTGGGAGGAAAGTAGAAATTGATGAGGTAATTGTACCTTCTCTCGAATTGGAAAGTAGCACATCACAGAAAACCATTCCCGTGATGCCTACACCAACAAGAGAGGAAGCAAATGATGATGATCATGAAACTTCAGATCAAGTTACCACTAAACCTCATAGGTTGACCAGAGCACTATCCGCACCAGAGTGGTACAATAATCCTATTCTGGAAGTTATGTTATTAGACCATGGCGAACCTACGAACTATGAGGAAGCTATGATGAGCCTAGATTCCGATAAATGGCTAGAGGCCATGAAATCTGAGATAGGATCCATGTATGAGACCAAAGTGTGGACTTTGGTGGACTTGCCCGATGATCGGCAAGCCATTGAGAATAAATGGATCTTCAAGAAGAAGACTGGCACTGATGGTAATGTTACTGTCTACAAAGCTTGACTTGTCGCAAAAGATTTTCGGCAAGTTCAAGGGGTTGACTATGATGAGACTTTCTCACACGTAGCGATTCTTAAGTCTGTCTGAATCATGTTAGCAATTGCCGCATTTTATAATTATGAAATCTGGAAAATGGACGTCAAAACTGCATTCCTTAATGGATTTCTAAAAGAAGAGTTGTATATGATGCAACCTGGAGGTTTTTTCGATCCTAAAGGTGCTAACAAAGTGTGCAAGCTCCAGTGATCCATCTATGGACTGGTGCAAGCATCTCAGAGTTGGAATATACCCTTTGATGAGGTGATCAAAGCATATGGTTTTACATAGACTTACGATGAAGCATGTATTCACAAGAAAGTGAGTGGGAGCTCTATAGCATTTCTAATATTATATGTGGATGACATATTGTTGATTGGAAATGATATAGAATTTCTGGATAGCATAAAAGGATACTTGAATAATAATTTTAAATAAAAAACCATGGTGAAGCTGCTTACGTATCAAGCATCAAGATTTATAGGGATAGATCGAGATGCTTAATAGGACTTTCACAAAGCACATACCTTGACAAAGTTTTGAGGAAGTTCAAAATAGATCAGTTAAAGAAAGGTTTCTTGCCTGTGTTGCAAGGTGTGAAGTTGACTAAGACTCAAAGCCCCACCATGGCAGAAGATAGAGAGAGAGAATTAAAGTCATTCCCTATGCCTCATCCATAGGTTCTATAAAGTATGCCATGTTGTGTATCAGACCTATTATGTACCTTGCCATGAGTTTGGCAAGGGGGTACAGTAGTGATACAGGAGTAGATCATTGGACAACGGTCAAAATTATCCTTAGTTACCTAAGAAGAACTAAGGATATATTTCTCAGTTATGGAGGTGATAAAGAGTTCTTCGTAAAGGGTTACGTGGATGCAAGCTTTGACACCGATTCGGATGACTCTGAGTCTCGATATAGATACATATTGAAAGTGGGAGCAATTAGCTAGAGTAGCTCTATGCAGAGCATTGTAGACATAGAAATTTGCAAAATACATACGAATCTGAATGTGGCAGACCCGTTGACTAAATTTCTCTCACAAGCAAAACATGATCACACCTTAGTACTCTTCGGGTCTTAATCACATGGTGATGTGAACTAGATTATTGACTCTAGTAAACTCTTTGGGTGTTGGTCACATGGTGATGTGAACTATGGGTGTTAATCACATGGTGATGTGAACTAGATTATTGACTCTAGTGCAAGTGGGAGACTGGACGAAATATGCCCTAGAGGCAATAATAAAGTTGTTATTTTATATTTCCTTTTTCATGATAAAGGTTTATTATTCATGCTAGAATTGTATTGATTGGAAACTGAAATACATGTGTGGATACATAAACAAATAATGTGTCCCTAGCGAGTCTCTATTAGACTAGCTCGTTGATCAAAGATGGTTAAGGTTTCCTAACCATGGACATGTGTTGTCACTTGATAAGGGGATCATATCATTAGAAGAATGATGTGATTGAAAAGACCCATCCGTTAGCTAAGCATATTATTGTTTGGTTTATTGCTACTGCTTTCTTAATGTCAAATACATATTCCTTCGACCATGAGATCATGCAACTCCTGGATACCGGAGGAATAACTTGTGTGCTATCAAACATCACAACATAACTGGTTGCTCATAAAGATGCTCTACAAGTAT
This sequence comes from Triticum timopheevii, assembly GCA_963921465.1. Classification (NCBI taxonomy): domain Eukaryota; kingdom Viridiplantae; phylum Streptophyta; class Magnoliopsida; order Poales; family Poaceae; genus Triticum; species Triticum timopheevii. The sequence goes on from OY997268.1 coordinate 476,988,902, forward strand.
CTCCGAAGGTGTATGTTGATTTGCATGGATCGAGATTGGGATTTTTCACTCCATGTATCGGAGAGGTATCTTTGGGCCCTCTCGGTAATACACATCACAAGAAGCTTGCAAGCAAATTGAGTAAGGAGTTGGTTACAGGATGATGTATTACAGAATGAGTAAAGAGACAATCCAGTAATGACATTGAACTAGGTATGGAGATACCTATGATCAAATCTTGGTCAAGTAACATACCGACAGACAAAGGGAACTAAGTATGTTGTCATAAAGGTTCGGCCAATAAAGATCTTTGTAGAATATGCAGGAACCAATATGGGCATCCAGGTCCCGCTATTGGTTATTGACCGGAGAGGCGTCTCGGTCATGTCTACATCATTCTCGAACCCGTAGGGTCCGCACACTTAACGTTCGTTAACAATATAGTATTATATGAGTTATGTGAGTTGGTGACCGAATGTTGTTTGGAGTCCGGATGAGATCATGGACATGACAAGGAGCTCCGGAATTGTCCAGAGGTAAATATTAACATATAGGACGATGCTATTTGGTCACCGGAAAGGTTTTGGAATGTATCGGGTAGTCATCGGATCGCCGGAAGGGGTTCCGGGAGGCCTCAGGAGGTTATTGGGCCATATGGGCCAAACAAGGGGAGCACCCCAGCCCACAAGGGGCTGGCGCGCCCCATCTCTAGGCCGCCAGCCTCTACTAGACTGGCTCATTGATCAAAGATGGTTAAGGTTTCCTAACCATAGACATGTGTTGTCACTTGATAACGGGATCACATCATTAGCAGAATGATGTGATGGACAAGACCCATCCATTAGCTTAGCATATGATCGTTCAGTTTAATGATGTGATGGACAACACCCATCCATTAGCTTAGCATATGATCGTTCAGTTTATTGCTATTACTTTCTTAATGTCAAATTCATATTCCTTTGACTATGAGATCATGCAACTCCCGGATACCAGAGGAATACCTTGTGTGCTATCAAACGTCACAACATAGTTGGGTGATCATAAATATGCTCTATAGGTATCTCCGAAGCTGTCTGTTGGGTTGGCATGAATCGAGATTAGGATTTGTCACTCTGTTTATCAGAGAGGTATCTCTGGGCCCTCTCGGTAATACACATCACAAGAAGCTTGGAAGAAAAGTGACTAAGGAGTTAGTTGCAAGATGATGTATTACGAAACGAGTAAAGAGACTTGCCAGTAATGAGATTGAACTAGGTATGAAGATACCACGATCGAATCTCGGGCAAGTAACATACCTATAGACAGAGGGAATTACATATGTTGTCATAAGGTTCGACTGATAAAGATCTTCGTAGAATATGTAGGAGCCAATATGGACATCCAGGTTCCGCTATTGGTTATTGAATGGAGAGGTGTCTCGGTCATGTCTACATAGTTCTCGAACCCGTAGGGTCCGCACGCTTAACATTCATTAATGATATAGTGTTATATGAGTTATATGATTTGGTGACTGAATGTTGTTCGGAGTCCCGGGTGAGAACACGGACATGACGAGGAGCTCCTGAATGGTCCCGAGTAAAGATTGATATATAGGACGATGATATTTGGACACCGGAAGAGTTTCAGGGGTACCCGCTAGTCATTGGGATCGCCGGAAGGGGTTCTGGACACCCCCAAGAGGTCTATGGGCCTAATGGGCCAAGTTGAGGGACACACCAACCCACAAGGGGGCTGGCGTGCCCTCTCCCTGGCTACCGGCCCAAGGGTAAGGAAAGGGGGAGGGTTGGCCCCTCCTGCCTTTCCCTCCTCATGAGAGAAAGGTAAGGGGGCGCTACCTCCCCCTGCCTTCCTCCCGCTCTCAAACAAGGAAGGGGGTGCGGCTAGGGGCTGGAGCCCAAGTGGGATTTGGCCCCACTTGGGGCGCCTCCTGGCAGCCTCCCCTCTCCCCCCACCTATAGATATGTGGGAGGGGACCCCACACATAGACCACGACAATCTCTTAGCTGTGTGCAGCGCCCCTCTCCACAGTTTCGTCCCTCAGTCATATTTTCGTAGTGCTTAGGCGAAGCCCTAGGAAGATAGCATCACCACCACCATCACCACACTGTCATGCTGCCGAAACTCATCCACTACTTCACCGTCTTGCTGGATCAAGAAGGCTAGGACGTCACCGAGCTGAACGTGTGTTGAATGCGGAGGTGTCGTACGTTTGGTACTCGATCGGTTCGATCGCGAAGAAGTTTGACTACATCAACCGTGTTAATAAACGCTTTCGATTACAGTCTAGGAGGGTACGTAGACAAACTCTCCCCTCTCGTTGATATGCATCTTCGTGGATAGATCTTGCGTGTGCGTAGAATTTTTTTTGTTTTCCATGCAACATTTCCCAACATAAACCTATGAGTCTAATGAGTGAATCATCAAGAATGTTCTATCTAGTAATGAGAGTGTATTGCTCTCGTTGCGGAATACTTTGCTGTTTATTGAGTACCAAATTTTCCATAAGACGACAAGGAGGACCATGGGCCAAACTGAAGGGTCGAGCCCCTCTGGGGTACCGACATCCCAAGCTCTATGAAGATTGTCGGAAGGCATGAAACATGGCGAGTGGCACATGAGGAAGAGTTATTGGCATGAGCTATTGAGCCTAATACATTGGCATAGTATATTTGCTTTTGTAGAGCCTGTCTTCGAACAGTGACCATGCAAACACCTTCATCTTGTTGAGAGCTTTGGAAAGTACAAACTAGCGTTGTGTTAGGGTCGATGTCGCTCTCTATCATGATATGAGTGTACGCCTTATAGGAGGATAAGGGCAGACGACGGACTCACGAATCTTTGGTCCGCCTGATCTTGATCCTTGTGTCGAAAATCCTGCAACAAAGAAAACACATCATCCAATTCTACAACAGCTATCCTTGTAAGACGACATACATGAGAGCTTACATATTCAAAGTACAACCAAAGATTTTATATTATAATAGGTGATTGAGAATTTTAAGACACGTGCATGAATTATAAAATGCATATTTAATTCTCTTAGCCCATTCCATTAAAAACAAATCATAGATAAAAAAACTTGAAAACTGCATTGTATATACAAAACAAATCTCAAGTAACATATACCAACACGTTTTTCTAGGATGTGTTTCTTTTTTTAGGAAAAGGATGTGTGTCTTTTCCCTACAAAAAAGGTACCTCTTTTAAAAGTAATGTATTGAAATTTAGTAGCAAAAAAACATGAATACCTAATGCTACATCACAATGATATTTATCATCATGGTGATAATGATACGACGTGCAAGCCTACCGGTTGAGGTGGATTAACGAGTTGCTTGACTCGTAAAGCTTAACGAGCAAAAAACCTTGTTCAAATTTGTTCGAAGCTTGTTAAGCGTGAACGCTTGTTAACGAACTAGGATCTGTTATGGTCTGCAAGATGATGTGGGTGGATTTTTTACGAAGAAAGATGACGACTATATAAGAATGTGTACTAGTTTGTTGCCTCCTATGTGTTATGATGTGTCGATTAAGTAAAATGGATTGAGGTACCATAAAAGTATTACCAAGTAATAAGATAAAAAAATGTGTTATGTTGAACAAGCGAGCTTAAGAAGCCATGAAGCTCATTTATCGAGCTGAATTTATGATTGACTATTTATTCATTAAGAAGCGAGTTAATAACATAACTAGTCGTTGGGTGAAGTTAAAAAAACAAGGGTTCATCGGTATGAACCGAGGAGTGCATGACCAGGTCAGCGCAAACCTGTAGGACCTTGAAGTATGTCTAGAGGGGGGGGGGGTGATTAGACTACTTGACCAATTAAAAACTTAACCTTTTCCCAATTTTAGACTTTGGCAGATTTTAGCTATATTTGGACAAGTCAAGCAATCTTCACACAATTCAAGCAAGCATGCAAAGAGTATATGAGCAGCGGAAATTAAAGCATGTAACTTGCAAGAATGTAAAGGGAAGGGTTTGGAGGATTCAAACGCAATTGGAGACACAAATGTTTTTGTCGTGGTTCCGATAGGTGGTGCTATTGTACATCCACGTTGATGGAGACTTCAGCCCACGAAGGGTAACGGTTGGACGAGTCCATGGAGGGCTCCACCCACGAAGGGTCCACGAAGAAGCAACCTTGTCTATCCCACCATGGCCGTGGCCCACGAAGGACTTCCCTCACTAGCGGTAGATCTTCACGAAGTAAGCGATCTCCTTGCCCTTACAAACTCCTTGGTTCAACTCCACAATCTTTTCGGAGGCTCCCAAGTGACACCTAGCCAATCTAGGAGACACCACTCTCCAAGAAGTAACAAGTGGTGCGTTGATGATGAACTCCTTGCTCTTGTGCTTCAAATGATAGTCTCCCCAACACTCGGATTTGGATCTGGTGGAAAGAAGATTTGAGTGGAAAGAAACTTGGGGAAGGCTAGAGATCAAGATTCATATGGTAGGAATGGAATATCTTGGCCTCAACACATGAGTAGGTGGTTCTCTCTCAGAATTGGTAAGTTGGAAGTGAAGGTTTGTTCTGATGGCTCTCTCCACGAATGAAGAGGAGGTGGAGGGGTATATATAGCCTCCACACAAAATCTAACCGTTACACACAATTTACCAAACTCAGTGGGACCGAATCAACAAACTCGATCGGACCGATTTAGTAAACCTAGTGACCGTTAGGATTTTCGGTGGGACCGACATGCAACTCGGTAGGACCGATATGGTTAGGGTTAGGGCATAACGTAATCTCGGTGAGACCGATTACACAAACTTGGTGAGACCGATTTTGGTAATTAGCTAACCAGAGAGTTGGTCAGGTAAACTCGGTGGGACCGATTCGCTCATTTCGGTGAGATCGAAATGTTACGAAAGGGAAACAGGGAGTTTACATTGCAATCTTGGTGGGACCGATCGCTCACTTCGGTTAGACCGAAACGTTACGAAGGGAAACTGAGAGATTACAATCCCATCTTGGTGAGACCGAGATCCCTATCGGTGAGACCGATTTGCCTAGGGTTTGTGGCAGTGGCTAAGACATCTGAACTCGGTGGCGCCAGATAGAAAGAATCGGTATGGCCGAGTTTGACTTTGGGTTTAGGTCATATGTGGATGTGAGAAAGTAGTTGAGGGGTTTTGGAGCATATCACTATGCACTTGAAGCAATAGGCTCATTAAGCAACACCTCATCCCTCCTTAATAGTATTGGCTTCTCCTATAGACTCAATGTGATCTTGGATCACTAAAATGTAAAATGAAGAGTCTTGAGCTTTTGAGCTTGAGCCATTCCTTTGTCCTTAGTATTTTGAGGGATCCACTTTCATCATCCATGCCATGCCATTCATTGAGCTTTCCTGAAATATTTGTCTTGGAATAGCATTACTTCAATGAGCTATATGTTGTTATGAATTACCAAAACCACCTAGCGATAGTTGCACTTTCAATCTCCCCCTTTTTGGTAATTGATGACAACATATAGATCAAAGCTTTGACAAATGATAATAAGGTTGAAAAACATCGTCGCTTTGAGAAGTATGTGAATAGCAAGAGCTCCCCCTAAATTTGTGCATAGTTTAAGATTTGCTTTGGACTGCAAATGCAAAAATAATTAGGCTCATGGGTTACTCTTCCATGTCACATACATCTTGGTGGAGCACTCAAAATAATCAAGATTGAATACATGCACTCATCACCAAGCAAAGTGAATGATCATATAAGGATAGGTAAGATAATATCATCTAACAAGCATAAGTGTAGCTTATGATCAAACACATGATCATCAATGTCTCACAGATAATAGCATAGTATCTCAAGTAATCAAAAGCAAACAAAGTTTAAACACCAAAGCAAGAGAGAACAAAAAGCAACACTCTCTCTCTCTCTCGAAGCCTATGATCTATACATTTTTCTCCCCCTTTGGCAACAAGTTACCAAAAAGTTCATAGAAAATGCATAGTACTAGATCGACTCTCAGGCTTGATCTTCAGGTGGTGGTGTAGAGATGGGTCCTTGGACGAAGGCTTCAGTTGATGTGGATAGAGCGGGAGGAGTTGGTGCTGGAGCTGGTTGCACTGGAGCTGTAGGAGCTGTAGCTGGTGCAGATGAAGTGGCTATGGTGTCTGTCACAGGCACTGCAGCTGATCTCTGAGCTCTAGGCACTCTGGCAAATGCATCAGTGGTTGTCTTGCCCTTCCTCTCCTGCATGTAATCCTGTAGCTGCTCCACAACTGACTGAATCTCAGTTACTTTGACATCTAGATCATAGAGTTTTTTGTTCCATGATTCTTTCCAGGCTCTCCTGGTTTTGAGTTAGGGTGGACAACCCCTTCTCAATCCTCAGTGTTGATGCTATCAAGTAACCAAGCTGCTCTTGCTTGTTCTTCAAAAAGTACTCAGATGCCTCCTCTTGAGTTGGCATCTTGGCAGCCTTCTCTTTCTTTGCTTTCTCCTTCTTCTCTTGATCTTGTACTGATGATGGTTCATTCTCATTCATCACAACTTGATTGTACTCAAATTCTGGATAGATAGCAAAATGTTCCTTGTCCAGCAAGTATGTGCCTGTGCCCATGTTTGAGTTAATCAGCTCCTGAATCTGTGGGGCATACCCACAACTTCTCTTCTGGTCTGCTGCTGTCCTCTTGATGGTCTCAACAATGAGGCTCATGACCTTGAATTTTTGTGGCACATCAAACAAGTGTAGCAAGTTTATAGCATGCCCTCTGATCATGTTGTGGTCACCTGACTTGGGCAAAAGAGTATGCCTTAGGATCTAGTTTATTGTTGGGAGTCTTGATAGAAGATAATGAACTGACCCAAACTTATGTGTCTCAACTGCAGCATCTGGGATCTCCTTGTACATATGAGCCATGGTATTGTGATCCATCTTCTTCATGGCATAGACATCCAAGTCATCTTCACTCTCCTTTGGGGCATTGATCAGATTGGCCCATTCCTCAATGGTTGACTGGTACCTTGTACCTTCAGACATCCAAACTATCCCGCCATCTAGATAGAAATGTGTTGTGGAGTAGAATTGCATAATGAGCTCATCATTCCACTTTGTGAGCTTCTGCCCAACAAAGTCTGTAACTCCACAAGCAATGAAACTGTCTTGCACTCCATGATAGTGTTCTTCATTCTCCTTCATGTAGGTCCACCCGACCCACCTCATGTCACACACTATAGGCTTCTTGTCCAACAGAATTGTCTCATAGAAATCCTACCGTTCCTTAGTGTGGAACCTGTAATCAACAGCAGTCCTTCTCCTGATAGCATATGGATCTGACAACCTTCACAGTCTGAGTCCTGCATCCTTTCTTAACTTCATGTTCTCAGCCATAGGATGAGCATCATTGTGGTCTGGAATCTTGGGCTTCAGCTTCCTCAGGACTTGTCCTTCATCATCTTCCTCATCAGCAACTTCTGGCATTGGGGCCTTGTTCTTCTCAGCAGCTGGAATACTCCTGGTATTCCTCTTTGGTGCAATCTTGGGCTTGGGGGCAGCTTTGGGTGCTTCCTTGGGCTTTGATGTTGCAGCCCCTGACTTTATAGCATCACCCATCAGCTTTTGTGCCTTGGGTGCTGGTGCAGCAACCTCTTCTTCCTCTTCCTCAGAGTCTCTCCTCATAGAGGGGTTTCCAAGAACGTTGGCAGTAGTGGTTCTGGCTCTCTTCTTCTTCTTATCTTGACCAGCAGCTTCATCCTCTGACTCAATAGTAAACTTCATGGTTTCTCCAGTGGGAACCTTCTTGGGTTTGGAAGTGGCAATTCTTCTTGCAGGTGCCTCTTTTGGATCAGGCTTTTCAGGTACTTGTATTGATCCTCTGACCTTCAGCATAGGTGTCCTCTTGGCAGGGACCTCCCTATTGAGTCCAGGCTTTGTGTTCTTTGCTGAGCCATACTCCTTTTTGAGCACTACCTTCTTGGAAGTAGCCTCATCTTCTTCTGCCATATAATCCTCATCCTCAGAGTCTGAGGTTCTCTTCCTTTTGGTTCTTGTGGCTGCTTTAGGCAAATTTCTAGGAGTGCTCCTGCTGCCATCATCTGAAGCGCTAGAGGGACTAGTGCCCTCACTCATGTGATTGTGCTCTTCTGACTTGTTCTGACTATCACTTTGGTCTGACATGCTGCAAACACTGACTGCTGACCCTGTGAATAGTTATAGATGAGATAGAGTGGATGAGCATCACAAAATGCAGAGATTTTTGCAAAAGAATGATTCAAAAACTTAGTTTTAGTTTTCCACAGAAAGCATTTCGGATCAACCGATTTTCAAACTCGGTGATACCGAAGCAGTTTTGGAACCTAAACTGGTGAACTCGGTCGGACCGAGTCACAGTTCGGTGGCACCGAGACTGCTAGGGTTTCACAAAGTTCTAAAATCAGTCACACCGATTAGCAATTCTCGTTCAGACCGAGAGTTACTAGTGCAATGGCGTTAGCGAAATCGGTGGGACCGAGTTTTTCAACTCGGTGGGTCCAAGATGGTTTCGGTGGAAACCTAACCCTAAATTTTCAAATCGCATCTATTCTAAGGATTGTTTTGACTGGATAGGAGTGTATCAATCGTGACAAGAATCATAATGAACACAATGTGCTGAGAATCGGACGGTGATAGCACTGTGATCGAGTCCATACCCTAGTTTGACGATGAACTCGCTACGGCGGCAACGGCGGGGGTGAATTCCGTTGACGGCGGCGGAGACCAGCGACAGGAGGCGGCTGGCGACGAGGTCAACGATCCGGAGACCTAGTAGGCAGAGCGAGCTATGCGCGGGCGAAGAGGTTTGGAGAAAGTTTTCCAAAATTTTGCCCGTGTGTATATATAGCCCGACACTGTCGGTGTGACCGAGTGGAACGACTCGGTGGCACCGAGATGAATAACTGTCGACAGTTACAGCAACTCGGTGTGACCAAAAAGTTCAAGTTGCACCGAGATTGAAAACCTAGATCGACTTAGTGATCTCGGTAGGACCGAAATGCAGGAATCGGTCGGACCGAGAATCACAAAGAAGTTTTGGAAGTTTAAGTCTATGACGAATCGGGGACTCCGAGTGCTCCTCACACAGAGTGGTTTGAATCTGACTTGATCAAATTTTGTGATGTAGCATGAATAGAGTTTGAGATGAGAAAAGCATAGATAGCTAGAGAAGGTTCTTAGGCATTCTTGTCCATCCACTTGGCGAAAGAAAAATCCAATCAATCAAAACAACAAGTGGATGTCCTTGAATGAGTAAAATATGCAACCAACATGCTCACACAATAAAATGGCAAATGAAATATGTGGCAAAGCATGCACAACCAATTCTAGCATCTATCAAACAATTGGCGATGACTAGGTCATCTATATATGAGTATATTGACTTAGGAGTCAAATGAGAACATTTGGTCATAGGTCATACTCATCATTTAAGATCAAGTGGGGTTACCACTTTTACATAATGCATTGATGTGTTCACATCATTAGAGTTGCTTTGACTCAATTCTTAGAGTTAAGCTCCCCCTAGATGTGAGATCCCCCCTTAGAGGGATGAACTAACCTTGGGTTTTGTCGATGATGACTTCATGTAGGTGTTGAAGATGTGGATGCTCAATGTTGATGTAGATCATTTGGAGCAATCCTTTGGGGTGAGTTGCACTTTCAACATACCTACATGGGTTAGTCCCACAAGGAACAAACAAGAATATCCATAGGCATAGAGTGATGCACACACAAGATTATGTCCATGAAATCATTAGGTTACCTTGTCCCTTGCCTTACCAACATGAGGGTTCGTGACTCCTTGAACTAGTGAAAGATGTGGAAGTTGATTGCACTTGTCCTTGCCATAATGATATGAGTGAAGAATGTTGGCGGAGTCACCCTCAAGAACTCTCTAGTTCTTCTTCTTCGGGATCCACATCATCTTAATGGGAATCCTTGGAGTTGTAGTTGTACTTGATGAAGTAGAACTTGACGTAGTCTTGGGAACCCACTTGACCAAGGCCTTAGGTGCTTCTTCAAATGCATCAATCTCCTCTTGAAGCTTGTCCTTGCCTTTGTTCCTGTGGTCTTGTGGTGGAAGATCATCTTGTGCTTGTGTTCCCTTGAAGGAAGTAGGATCAAACTTCTCTTGTTGAGGAACAAACTTCGTCTTGGGGTATTGATCTTCTTCCCACTCAACTCCATTGGCATTGAACTTTCGTTGCTTACTCCCGGCAAGGCTCTTGTATACACCTTTCTCTATAATTCCCTTCAATAAGCTATTTTCTTTCTCAAGTGTAACTTGGCTAAGAGAATCATTAGTGGAATCAAAAGAACTACTAGAAGCAACAATATTGGATTTGGCATTATTATTGTTACTACTAGAGGAAGGATCTTTCTTGTACTTGTTACTAGACTTGACTTGAGGCATGCAAGTAGATAAGAGTAAACGCTTGGCAATGTAAGAAGAACTTTTCTTACGGAGATCATCATTGATTGCCTTTAAGAACTCATGCTCTTGCTCAAGATTGAGCTTTTCAAAGTGTAACTTCTCATGAGCCCTTCAAAGTTCTCGATGATCTTCGAAGATAGTTTCATGAGCTAACTTAAGAGTGTTTAGGTCTTTAGTTAGAAGCTCAATCTTCTCCTTATCATTGTCATTCGTTTTATCTTGATTAGCATGATTAATTGACGTTTCATCATAGTATTCATCACTAGAGTTGTCAACAAGTAAATCATCATCACCTAGCAAGTCATCTTCATCACTATTGAAATCAACATACTCGGGATGTGTTACCTTTGGACCTTTGGCCATGAAGCATCTTCCAATCCCTTCATTTGGTGCATCAAATATGTCGTAGGATTTGGTTGACACAAGTGCTAGACCGGCAACACCTTCATCTTGAGTATATTCGGAGTCGGAGTGATAGCTTCTCTCGAAGTGATTGTCGGAGTCGGAGCCGGATACCCATTCACCAACATGAGGTTGATGTCTTCATTTTGTGTAGCTCCTTGATGACTTGTCCTTCCTTTCCGAATCCTTGCTTCTCCGTGAGGATCTTCGTTTATAACCATCATCTCTACTCATCCTCTCTCTTGGTGGTGATTCTTCTCTTCTACTTCTTCTTTTTGGAGAATCTTCTCTTCTTTTGTAGGGTACCGTACACTCATTGGAGTAGTGTCCGGGTCTCCCACTATTGTAGCAATTACGCTCTCGACTAGAAGATATTTTGTCATTGTAGGACCTTGACTTAGAGCTTCTTTCTTTTCTTCTACTCTTGTAGAAATTGTTGAAGTTCTTCACCATTAAGCTCAATTCTTCATTGAAGGTTTGTTTCTCAATTGATGATGTGGGGGCTTCGCATGAGGCTTTGTACGCACCACTTGACTTGTTGTGAAGTACCTCCTTATCCTTGAGTGACATCTCATGAGCAACAATTATTCCAATTACTTCTGTTGGCTTGAGATCTTTGTAATTTGGCATCATTTGGATCAATGTGCACACGGTATCATACTTTCCATCCAATGCTCTTAGGATCTTCTTGATGATGAATCTGTCGGTCATCTCTTCACTCCCTAAGCCGGCAATCTCATTTATGATAAGAGCAAGCCTAGAGTACATTTTAGCGACACCTTCACCATCCTTCATTTTGAACTTGTCAAGATGACTTTGGAGCACATCCAACTTGGATTCCTTGACGGAGTCGGTACCTTCATGCATATCAATCAAAGTATCCCAAATTTCCTTTGCATTCTCAAGACGGCTGATTTTGTTGAATTCTTAGGGGCACAAGCCATTGAAGAGTATATCACAATCTTGAGCGTTGTATTGCAGCATCTTCAATTCTTCCGCGCTAGCTTCATGGTTCGGCTCTCTCCCATCAAAGAATTCACCTTGCAAGCCAATACACACAATAGCCGAAATGGCGGGGTTATGTCCGAGAATATGCATTTTCATCTTATGCTTCCAACTAGCAAAATTAGTACCATCAAAGTAAGGACCTCTACGGTGATAATTTCCCTCGCTAGACGCCATACTCTCCTAGGTTGTGAAACCAAGGATGTGTGCATCATGATGATGAAGAGGCCGGGGTCATTCCCTTTTCGGAAAAAAGTGGTTTGAGGAATTCTGCGTACCTATGTTTTTTTTAAATGCAATAGCACCAAATAGGCCAAATGAGAACAGAAAAGGAATATGCTGTAGTATGTCAGCAAATGCACAAAAACAAGTGAAAATTTCCCAGAATAGTAGTCGACATATGGTTGCACTTTGTTTTTTGGTTTATGACCACCAAAAGCTATGGAAATCAAAGCAAATGGAGACCAAAGCTCTGATACCACTTGTAGGGCCTTGAATGTCTAGAGGGGGGGTGATTAGACTACTTGACCAATTAAAAACTTAACCTTTTCCCAATTTTAGACTTTGGTAGATTTTAGCTATCTTTGGACAAGTTAAGCAATCTTCACACAATTCAAGCAAGCATGCAAAGAGTATATGAGCAGCGGAAATTAAAGCATGCAACTTGCAAGAATGTAAAGGGAAGGGTTTGGAGGATTCAAACGCAATTGGAGACATGGATGTTTTTATTGTGGTTCCGATCGGTGGTGCTATTGTACATCCACGTTGATGGAGACTTCAACCCACGAAGGGTAACGGTTGCGCGAGTCCATGGAGGGCTCCACCCACGAAGGGTCCACGAAGAAGTTACCTTGTCTATCCCACCATGGTCGTCGCCCACGAAGGACTTGCCTCACTAGCGGTAGATCTTCAGGAAGTAGGCGATCTCCTTGCCCTTACAAACTCCTTGGTTCAACTCCACAATCTTGTCGGAGGCTCCCAAGTGATACCTAGCCAATCTAGGAGACACCACTCTCCAAGAAGTAACAAATGGTGCGTTGATGATGAACTCCTTGCTCTTGTGCTTCAAATGATAGTGTCCCCAACACTCAACTCTCTCTCATGGGATTTGGATCTGGTGGAAAGAAGATTTGAGTGGAAAGCAACTTGGGGAAGGCTAGAGATCAAGATTCATATGGTAGGAATGGAATATCTTGGCCTCAACACATGAGTAGGTGGTTCTCTCTCAGAATTGGTAAGTTGGAAGTGTAGGTTTGTTCTGATGGCTCTCTCCACGAATGAAGAGGAGGTGGAGGGGTATATATAGCCTCCACACAAAATCAAACCGTTACACACAATTTACCAAACTCGGTGCGACTGAATCAACAAACTCGGTCAGACCGATTTAGTAAACCTACTAACCGTTAGGATTTTCGGTGGGACCGACATGCAACTCGGTAGGACCTATATGGTTAGGGTTAGGGCATAATGTAATCTCGGTGAGACTGATTACACAAACTCGGTGAGACCGATTTTGGTAATTAGCTAACCAGTGAGTTGGTCAGGTAAACTCGGTGGGACCGATTCGCTCATTTCGGTGAGACCGAAATGTTACGAAAGGGAAACAGGGAGTTTACATTGCAATCTCGGTGGGACCGATCGCTCACTTCAGTTAGACCGAAACGTTATGAAGGGAAACAGAGAGATTACAATCCCATCTCGTGAGACCAAGATCTCTATCGGTGAGACTGATTTGCCTAGGGTTTGTGGCAGTGGCTAAGACATCTGAACTCGGTGGCGCCAGATAGAAAGAATTGGTATGGCCGAGTTTGACTTTGGGTTTAGGTCATATGTGGATGTGAGAAAGTAGTTGAGGGGTTTTGGAGCATATCACTAAGCACTTGAAGCAAGAGGCTCATTAAGCAACACCTCATCCCTCCTTGATAGTATTGGCTTTTCCTATAGACTCAATGTGATCTTGGATCACTAAAATGTAAAATGAAGAGTCTTGAGCTTTTGAGCTTGAGCCAATCGTTTGTCCTTAGTATTTTGAGGGATCCACTTTCATCATCCATGCCATGCCATTCATTGAGCTTTCCTGAAATATTTGTCTTGGAATAGCATTAGCTCAATGAGCTATATGTTGTTATGAATTACCAAAACCACCTAGGGATAGATGCCCTTTCAAAACCGCAGTGCACTAGTAATTACTCGCCATTGTCACTTACTCATTGTTTATCTCAGCTTAGGGCATGTACAATGGTGCTATCTTAGGAGTGGCAAGTAGGATAAATACCGAGTCTCCACCGATATGAGCGAGCTTACACCCGGTCGCCACGTCCAGGCGATTCAAGGGTGACCCGCAAAACCTAGGGCCGTATTCCTCTATCCCAACCACCCCTCGCGCCGCCGCTGGAGGACGCTGGCGGGCGAAGCCTACCGGCTGACGGTGGTAGGGGGCTCCTCGGCGCAGCGCCCAATGCTCCTTGGGTGGGGACCTCAGGGCTTGCATCTCCCGCGACGTCCTGCACACTTGTTGTTTTGTTCCACATCGTCACTCGCCGGTAATCTTCCCGGCTTCAGCCAAGGTGTACCTCTGCATATCTGATGGAAGGTGGCCACATACAATCCTTCCCATCGCTGATCTTGCTGGGGCATCAGCCATTCTCGGTGAGGGGCTGGGTGGCCATGTTGTCTCGGCCTTGGACTGGATCTTGATCCAGCTAGCCATGGAGACTACGGTCCCGCTTGGTTTGGCATCTGGTCGGTCTGCTAATACGTCTCTAACGTATCTAATTTTTTTGATTGTTCCATGCTATTATATTATCTATTTTAGATGTTTTACATGCATTAATATGCTATTTTATATTATTTTCGGGACTAACCTATTAACCTAGGGCCCAGTGCCAGTTTCTGTTTTTTCCTTGTTTTTGAGTTTTACAGAAAAGGAATATCAAATGGAGTCCAAACGGAATAAAACTTTACAACAATTTTTCTTGGATCAGAAGACATCCACGGAGCTTGGGGAGGGGGTTAGAAGAGTCCCGAGGGGCCCACAAGCCCTCAAGGCGCGTCCCCCTGGCTTGTGGGCACCCCGGGAGTCCTCCAACCCTAATTTTTGCTCTATAAATTCCCAAATATTCCCAAACCTACATGAGCATCCACCAAAATACTTTTCCCTTGCCGCAAGCCTCTGTTCTCGTGAGATCCCATCTTGGGGTCTTTTCTGGCACCCTGCCGGAGGGGGATTCGATCATGGAGGGCCTCTACATCAACCTTGCTGCCCTTCCGATGAAGCATGAGTAGTTTACCATAGACCTACGGGCCCATAGCTAGTATCTAGATGGCTTATTCTCTCTCTTTGATTTTCAACACAATGTTCTCCTTGATGTTCTTGGAGTTCTATCTGATGTAATATTCTTTTGTGGTGTGTTTGTCGAGATCCGATGAATTGTGGATTTATGATCAGATTATCTATGAATATTATTTGAGTCTTTTCTGAACTCTTTTATGCATGATTAAATATCTTTGTATTTCCCTTCGAATTATTGGTTTGGTTTGGCCAACTAGATTGGTTCTTCTTGCAATGGGAGAGGTGCTTAGTTTTGGGTTCAATCTTGCGGTGTCCTCAGCCAGTGACAAAGTAGGGGTAGCAAGGCACATATTGTATTGTTGCCATCAAGGGTAAAAAGAAGGGGTTTTCATCATATTGCTTGAGTTTATCCCTCTAGATCATGTCATCTTACTTAAGGCGTTACTCTGTTCTAATGAACTTAATACTCTAGATGCATGCTGGATAGTGGTTGATGTGTGGAGTAATAGTAGTAGATGTAGGTAGAAGTCGGTCTACTTGACACGGACGTGATGCCTGTATTAATAATCATTGCCTTGGATATCATCATAACTTTGCGCTTTTCTATAAGTCACTCGACAGTAAATTGTTCACCCACCGTTTTTTTTCAAGAGAGAAGCCTCTAGTGAAACCTATGGCCCCTGGGTTTATATTCCATCATATATTTTTAGATCTATGAACCAAAAAACCCAAAATAGCTTGCTGCAATTTATTTGTTTTTACTTAGTTTTACGTTTTAGTAATCTTTATACCTCTCTCTATTAGATCTCACACTTGTTTGAGACCGTGAAGGGATTGACAACCACTTTTTCGCGTTGAGTGCAAGTGTTTGTTGGTTTGTGCATGTGCATAGATTGGAGACTTGCTTTCACTTCCTACTGGACCGATACCTTGGTTCTCAAACTGAGGGAAATACTTATCTCTACTCTGCTGTATCACCCTTTCCTCTTCAAGGGAAAAATCAACGCAAGCTCAAGAAGTAGCAGGAAGAATATCTGGCGCTGTTGCCGGGGTGGTTCTACATCAAGCCTACCAAGTACCCACCATAAACTCTCATCTCTTGAATTACATTGTTTGCCATTTTCCTCTCATTTTCCTCTCCCCCACTTCTAAAACATTTTTAAAAAACACAAAAATATTTGCCTTTTTATTCGCCCTTCTTTCGTTCGTCTTTTCGTTCGCTTTTTGGTTGCTGGTGTGGTAGATTTCTTGTTTTGCTATCATGGCTAGATCTTCTATTATAATTGATAACCCGGAAAGCGAAGTTCTTAATTTTAAACAAAGGGGTGGGGAGAATCTAAAAGATGCTTGGTATAGAATTTGCAATGCTCAAAATAGATCTACTCGTAAGGAATCCACTACCGTTCTTCTTCAAAAAAATTATGTGGGTGTTACTACTTGGTATAGATATGTGCTAGACACCATTACTGGGGGTAATTTGTTGGGTAGTCACACAATGGATGCTTATAATGCGATGTTGAATCGTGGGATATCCACCACTTATGGTTAATGAAACCGTTTTAACTCTGGAACATGTGATGGAATGGCTTGATATTATTGAAAATAAAATTTCCACCATAGAGCTTATTGAAAATTTGGATAAGAAGATCCATAATCACATTACTGAACTATGATCGAAGGTGGGGATCACTTTGAAGAACTTTAAGGAAAAATAACCCATGGTTAACGAGAAAATTGATCAAGATTCTTCTAGAATTGATAAACTAGATGATATTATTACTAACTTGGGTTCCGCTTTTTCCGCAGTAAAATCTACTCCAAAACATCCCTCTACTAAAACTACCAAGTTTATTTATGTTCCTAAAAAAGGGGGTGAATCATCTAGTAAAGGAAACAAAGATCTTAAGATGATAAGTGTTCACCTTAACTTTATCAATATTATTAAGGAACCAATTGCAAAGTGTGAATTTCTTGATTTCTTGCCTAGGAGTGTGATTATTCATAAAATCAAAGAATCTCCTAGAGGTTACAAGTGTGCAATTGAGGAAGTTAATACCAAATATGACAACACCTAGATCTATGTTTTATGCCTAGCTAGGGCGTTAAACAATAGCGCTTTTTGGGAGGAAACCTAATTTTATTTTTATGTTTTTTGTTTTTGAATATGTTCTTCAATAAATACACATTATTACCTCTGTAGTAATTTTGTTTTGGTGTTTGATACGTCTCCAACGTATCTATAATTTTTTATAGTTCCATGCTATTATATTATCTGTTTTGGATGTTTTGTATGCATTTATATGCTATTTTATATTATTTTTGGGACTAACCTATTAACCTAGAGCCCAGTGTCAGTTCCTGTTTTTTCCCTGTTTTTGAGTTTTGCAGAAAAGGAATACTGAATGGAGTCCAAATAGAATAAAACCTTTGCGATGATTTTTCTTGGACTAGAAGACAACCAGGAGACTTGGAGATGAAGTCGGAGGAGACACGAGGCGGCCACAAGGACGGAGGGTGCGCCCAGGGGGTAGGGCGCGCGCCCACCCTTGTGGTCCCCTCGGGCACTCCCTGACCTAATTTATGCGCCTATATATTCCCATATATCCACGAAAACACTTTTCCACCACCGCAACCTTCTGTACCCTTGAGATCCCATCTAGGGAACTTTTCTGGCACCCTGTCGGAGGGGGATTCGATGATGGAGGGCTTCTACATCAACTCTATTGCCCTTCCGATGAAGCGTGAGTAGTTTACCATAGACCTACGGGTCCATATCTAGTAGCTAGATGGCTTATTCTCTCTCTTTGATTCTCAATACCATGTTCTCCTTGTTGTTCTTAGAGATCTATTTGATGTAATACTCTTTTGCGGTGTGTTTGCCAAGATCCAATGAATTATGGATTTATGATCAACTTATATATGAATATTATTTGAATCTCCTCTGAATTATTTTATGCATGATTTGATATCTCTGTAATTCTCTTCGAACTATCGGTTTGGTTTGTCCAACTAGATTGGTTCTTCTTGCAATGGGAGAAGTGCTTAGCTTTGGGTTCAATCTTGTGGTGTCCTTTCCCAGCGATAGTAGGGGCAGCAAGGCACGTATTTTATTGTTGCCATCGAGGATAAAAAGATGGGGTTTTCATCATATTGTTTGAGTTAATTCCTCTACATCATGTCATCTTGTTTAATGCGTTACTCCATTCTTTATGAACTTAATACTCTAGATGCATGCTGGATAGCGGTCGATCTATGGAGTAATAGTAGTAGATGCAGAATCGTTTTGGTCTACTTTACACAGACGTGATGCCTATATTCATGATCATTGCCTTAGATATCATCATTACTTTGCGCTTTTCTATCAATTGCTCGGTAGTAATTTTTTCACCCGCCGTAATATTTTCTATCTTGAGAGAAGCCTCTAGTGAAACCTATGGCCCCGGGTCTACTTTCCATCATATAAGTTTCCGACCTACTATTTTGCAATCTTTTACTTTCCGATCTATAACCCAAAAATACCAAAAATATTTACTTTACTGTTTATCTATCTCTATCAGATCTCACTTTTGCAAGTAACCGTGAAGGGATTGACAACCCCTTTATCACGTTGGGTGCAAGTTGTTTGATTGTTTGTGCAGGTATTCGGTGACTTGTGCGTTGTCTCCTACTGGATTGATACCTTGGTTCTCAAACTAAGAGAAATACTTATCTCTACTTTGCTGCATCACCCTTTCCTCTTCAAGGGAAAAACCAATGCAAGCTCAAGAAGTAGCAGGAAGAATTTCTGGTGTTGTTACTGGGGAAATTTATGCCAAGTCAAAAGTCAAGACTCATCTCTCGTCAACTTGCCAATTTCTGGCGCCATTGCCAGGTATATCTACGCCAAGTCAAGACATACCAAGTACGTACCCATCATAAACTCTCATATCTTGCATTACATTATTTGCCATTCGCCTCTCATTTTCCTCTCCCCCACTTCTAAAATGATTTTCGAAAATATTTGCCTTTTTATTCGCCCTTCTTCCATTCGTCTTTTCATTTGCCTTTATGTCTTAGTTGGCTCGTTTGCTTGTTTGGTTGGAATAATTGTGTATTTATTGAAAATCATAAACCAAGGAGTTTATGGATACACACCCACTTGCTAATCTTTTTAAGAGATCCAACTATGATGAAACAATTGCTAGTGAGTTGAGTGCACTAGGTTATCTTTATGAAGTTTTGCTTGAAATCCGCGAATCTGAAAATTGTGATGAAGTGCTTGATGAAGTGATTCACGATAAATCTTTGAATAAAAGCATGAGTGCAATGATGTTATTATAAATTCTATTAATGTCAATTATGTTAATGATATGCAAAACCCTTAGCTTTGGGATGCTAGTTTTGCTATGTCTACTACTTGTTGCAGTGATCATGATTGGGGTGATTCTTCTTATGATCTTGAAAAGTTATTTAAGCCCCATGATGAATATGAGATTGATGATAATGTTTGCAATAATATTGAAAGTGGGTTTGGAAGAGTGTTGACTTTAGATCCCACATATTTGGAGAATATTCAATCTTATGAAATTTTTGATAAAAGTGGGTTTGGAGAGGTCATGACTTTATTTTATGATAATCCCACTATTTCGGGGGAGTGTCAACTTTGCAAGCATGTCGATCATGAAGAGAAAATTTTATGTGATAACTATATTGTTGAATTTGATTATGATGCTACATGTAAATATTACGAGAGAGGAAAATATGGTTGTAGAAATTTCCATGTTACAAAATTACCTCTCGTTATGTTGAGATTGCTATTGTTTCTTTCTTCTTCCTTGCATATAGTGGTTTTTTCTTATCTTGATAATTTGTTTGCCTATGTAATCCCTATGCACAGGAAGCATGTTAGACTTAAACTTGTTTGTCACATGTTTTATGATGCTCTCTTTGTGTTTCAATTGCTATCTTTCATGTGAGCTGAAGGAAATATGCCCTAGAGGCAATAATAAAGTTGTTATTTATATATTTCCTTACATCATGATAAATGTTTATTATTCATGCTAGAATTGTATTAACCGGAAACTTAGTACATGTGTGAATGCATAGACAAAACAGAGTGTCACTAGTATGCTTCTACTTGACTAGCTCGTTAATCAAAGATGGTTAAGTTTCCTAGCCATTGACATGAGTTGTCATTTGATAAACGGGATCACATCATTAGAGAATGATGTGATTGACTTGACCCATTCCATTAGCTTAGCACTTGATCGTTTAGTATGTTGTTATTGCTTTCTTCATGACTTATACATGTTCCTATGACTATGATATTATGCAACTCCCGAATACCGGAGGAAAACTTTGTGTGCTACCAAACATCACAACGTAAATAGGTGATTATAAAGGTGCTCTACAGGTGTCTCCGATGGTGTTTGTTGAGTTGGCATAGATCAAGATTAGGATTTGTCACTACAATTGTCATAGAGGTATCTCTGGGCCCTCTCGGTAATGCACATCACTGTAAGCCTTGCAAGCAACGTGACTAATGAGTTAGTTGCGAGATGATGCATTATGGAACAAGTAAAGAGACTTGCCGGTAACGAGATTGAACTAGGTATTGAGATACCGATGATCGAATCTCGGGCAAGTAACATACCATTGACAAAGGGAACAACGTATGTTGTTATGCGGTTTGACCGATAAAGATATTCGTAGAATATGTGGGAGCCAATATGAGCATCCAGGTTCCGCTATTGGTTATTGGTCGAAGACGTGTCTCGGTCATGTCTACATAGTTCTCGAACCCGTAGGGTCCGCACGCTTAAAGTTCGGTGACGATCGGTATTATGAGTTTATGTGTTTTGATGTACCGAAGGTAGTTCGGAGTCCCGGATATGATCACTGACATGACGAGGAGTCTTGAAATGGTTGAGACATACAGATCGATATATTGGACGACTATATTTGGACGTTGGAATGGTTCCAGTGAGTTCGGGCATATACCGGAGTACCCGGAGGTTATCGGAACCCCTCGGGAGGTATATGGGCCTTATTGGGCCATAGTGGGAGAGAGGAGAAGGGAGCAAAGGAGGGGGCGCCCCTCCAAGCCCAATCCGAATTGGGAGGGGGGCCGGGCCCCCCTTTCCTTCCTCCTTCCTCCTCCTTCCTTCTATCCTAATCCAACTAGGGAAGGAGGGAATCCTACTCCAGGTGGGAGTAGTACGCCCCTTGGGGCGCGCCTAGGAGGCCGGCCTCCTCCCCCTCCTCCACTCCTTTATGTACGGGGGAGGGGGCATCCCATAGACACACAAGTTGATAATTGATCTCTGAGCCGTGTGCGGTGCCCCCCTCCACCATAATCCACCTTGGTCATATCGTTGCGGTGCTTAGGCGAAGCCCTGCGTAGGTAGCTTCATCATCATCATGATCACGCTGTCGTGCTGACAAAACTCTCCCTCGACACTCTGCTGGATCATGAGTTCGTGGGACGTCACCGAGCCGAACATGTGCAGATCGCGGAGGTGCCGTGTTTTCAGTATTAAGATCGGTCAGATCATGAAGACATACGACTACATCAACCACGTTGCCATAACGCTTCCGCTTACGGTCTATGAGGGTGCGTGGACAACACTCTCACGTATCGTTGCTATGCATCACCATGATCTTGCGTGTGCATAGGAAATTTTGGAATTACTGCGTTCCCCAATAGTGGTATCAGAGCCAGGTTTATGCGTAGATGTTATATGAACAAGTGGAACACAAGTGAGTTGTGGACGATAATAGTCATACTGCTTACCAGCATGTCATACTTTGATTCGGCGCTATTATTGGATGAAGCGGCCCAGACCGACATTATGCGTACGCTTATGCGAGACTGGTTCTACCGACATGCTTCGCACATAGGTGGCTGGCGGGTGTCAGTTTCTCCAACTTTAGTTGAATCAAGTGTGGCTATGCCTGGTCCTTGTTGAAGGTTAAAACAACACATACTTGACGAAAAATCATTGTGGTTTTGATGCGTAGGTAAGAACGGTTCTTGCTCAGCCCGTAGCAGCCACGTAAAACTTGCAACAACAAAGTAGAGGACGTCTAACGTGTTTTTGCAGGGTATGTTGTGATCTGATATGGTCAAGACATGGTGCTAAATTTCATTGTATGAGATGATCATGTTTTGTAACAGAGTTATCGAGAACTAGCAGGAGCCATATGGTTGTCACTTTATTGTATGCAATGCAATCACCCTGTAATTGTTTTTAGTTTATCACTAAGCGGTAGCGATAGTCGTAGAATCAATAGTTGGCGAGACGACAATGATGCTACGATGGAGATCAAGGTGTCGCGCCGATGATGATGGTGATCATGACGGTGCTTTGGAGATGGAGATCAAAGGCACAAGATGATGATGGCCATATCATATCACTTATATTGATTGCATGTGATGTTTATCTTTTATGCATCTTATTTTGCTTAGTTCGACGGTAGCATTATAAGATGATCTCTCAGTAAATTTCAAGGTACAAGTGTTCTCCCTGAGTATGCACCATTGCGAACGTTCGTCGTGCTGAGAAACCACGTGATGATCGGGTGTGATAAGCTCTACGTTCACATACATCGGGTGCAAGCCAGTTTTGCACACGTAGAATACTCGGGTTAAACTTGACGAGCCTAGGATATGAAGATATGGCCTCGGAACACTAAGACCGAAAGGTCGAGCGTGAATCATATAGTA
This sequence comes from Triticum timopheevii, assembly GCA_963921465.1. Lineage (NCBI taxonomy): Eukaryota > Viridiplantae > Streptophyta > Magnoliopsida > Poales > Poaceae > Triticum > Triticum timopheevii. The sequence goes on from OY997268.1 coordinate 477,011,701, forward strand.
GATATGATCAACATAGTGATGTTCACCATTGAAAACTACTCCATCTCACGTGATGATCGGACATGGTTTAGTTGATTTGGATCACGTGATCACTTAGATGATTAGAGGGATGTCTATCTAAGTGGGATTTCTTGAGTAATATGATTAATTAAACTTTAATTTATCATGAACTTAGTACCTGATAGTTTTTTTTGCATGTCTATGTTGTTGTAGATAAATGGCCCGTGCTATTGTTCTGTTGAATTTTAATGCGTTCCTAGAGAAAGCTAAGTTGAGATAATGGTAGCAATTACACGTACTGGGTCCGTAACTTGAGGATTATCCTCATTGCTGCACAGAAGAATTACGTCCTGGAAGCACCGCTAGGTGCTAGACCCGCTGCAGGAGCAACGCCGGACGTTGTGAACGTCTGGCAGAGCAAAGCTGATGACTACTCGATAGTTCAGTGTGCCATGCTTTACGGCTTAGAACCGGGACTTCAATGACGTTTTGAACATCATGGAGCATATGAGATGTTCCAGGAGTTGAAGTTAATATTAAGCAAATGCCCGGATTGAGAGATATGAAGTCTCCAATAAGTTCTATAGCTACAAGATGGAGGAGAATAGTTCTGTCAGTGAACATATACTCAAAATGTCTGGGTATAACAATCACTTGATTCAACTGGGAGTTAATCTTCCTGATGATAGTGTCATTGACAGAATTCTTCAATCACTGCCACCAAGCTACAAGAGCTTCGTGATGAACTATATATGCAAGGATGAACAAGACAATTCTCGAGCTCTTCGCAATGCTAAAGGTTGCGGAGGTAGAAATCAAGAAGGAGCATCAAGTGTTGATGGTCAACAAGACCACCAGTTTCAAGAAAAAGGGTAAAGGAAAGAAGGGGAACTTTAAGAAGAACGGCAAGCAAGTTGTTGCACAAGTGAAGAAACCCAAGTCTAGACCTAAGCCTGAGACTGAGTGCTTCTACTGCAAAGGGACTGGTCACTGGAAGCGGAACTGCCCCAAGTATTTGGCGGATAAGAAGGATGGCAAGGTGAACAAAGGTATATGTGATATACATGTTATTGATGTGTACCTTACTAATGCTCGTAGTAGTGCTTGGGTATTTGATACTGGTTCTATTGCTAATATTTGCAACTTAAAACAGGGACTACGGATTAAGCAAAGATTGGCTAAGGACGAGGTGACGATGCGCGTGGGAAATGGTTCCAAAGTCGATGTGATCGCGGTCGGCACGCTACCTCTACATCTACCTTCAGGATTAGTTTTAGACCTGAATAATTGTTATTTGGTGCTAGCGTTGAGCATGAACATTATATCTGGATCTTGTTTAATGCGAGATGGTTATTCATTTAAATCTGAGAATAATGGTTGTTCTATTTATATGAGTAATATCTTTTATGGTCATGCACCCTAGAAGAGTGGTCTATTTTTATTGAATCTCGATAGTAGTGACACACATATTCATAATATTGAAGCCAAAAGATGCAGAGTTGATAATGATAGTGCAACTTATTTGTGGCACTGAAGTTTGGGTCATATTGGTGTAAAGTGCATAAAGAAACTCCATTCTGATGGACTTTTGGAATCACTTGATTATGAATCACTTTGTACTTGCGAACCATGCCTCATGGGCAAGACGACTAAAACTCCATTCTCCGGAACAATGGAGCGAGCAACAGATTTGTTGGAAATCATACATACTGATGTATGTGGTCCGATGAATATTGAGGCTCGCGGCGGGTATTGTTATTTTCTCACCTTCACAGATGATTTGAGCAGATATGGGTATATCTACTTGATGAAACATAAGTCTAAAACATTTGAAAAGTTCAAAGAATTTCAGAGTGAAGTGGAAAATCATCGTAACAAGAAAATAAAGTTTCTATGGTCTGATCATGGAGGAGAATATTTGAGTTATGAGTTTGGTCTTCATTTGAAACAATGCGGAATAGTTTCGCAACTCACGCCACCCGAAACACCACAGCGCAATGGTGTGTCCGAACGTTGTAACCGCACTTTATTAGATGGTGCGATCTATGATGTCTCTTACTGATTTACCGCTATCGTTTTGAGGTTATACTTTAGAGACGGCTGCATTCACGTTAAATAGGGCACCATCTAAATCCGTTGAGATGACGCCGTATGAACTGTGGTTTGGCAAGAAACCAAAGTTGTCATTTCTGAAAGTTTGGGGCTGCAATGCTTATGTGAAAAAGCTTCAACCTGATAAGCTCGAACCCAAATCAGAGGAATGTGTCTTCATAGGATACCCAAAGGAAACTCTTGGGTACACCTTCTATCACAGATCCGAAGGCAAGACATTCGTTGCTAAGAATGGATCCTTTCTGGAGAAGGAGTTTCTCTCGAAAGAAGTGAGTGCGAGGAAAGTAGAACTTGATGAGGTAATTGTACCTGCTCCCTTATTGGAAAGTAGTTCATCACAGAAATCAGTTCCTGTGATCCCTACACCAATTAGTGAGGAAGCTGATGATAATGATCATGAAACTTTAGATCAAGTTACTATCGAACCTTGTAGGTCAACCAGAGTAAGATCCGCACCAGAGTGGTACGGTAATCTTGTTCTGGAGGTCATGTTACTTGACCATGACGAACCTATGAACTATGAGGAAGCGATGATGAGCCCAGTTTCGCTAAATGGCTTGAGGCCATGAAATCTGAGATGGGATCCATGTATGAGAACAAAGTGTGGACTAGGGATGGCAATGGGGCCCCATACCCACCAAACCCATGGGGATTTCATCTATTAGGGGGTGGGGATGGGCAACAAACTTCCCCATGGGGATATTTACTAAACTAATTGATTCCCCATTGGGTACAACGGGGATGGGGATGATATTATATTCCCCAGACCCAATACCCATCGGGGACCTGCTTTTTAACTATGACATTGCGGTCTATCTTAAAGTATTCACAAACAAACTTATGAAAATAAAAAAAACTTTGCAAAAAACCTTAAACCTAACCCACGTTCTAACCTCAGCCACCACCATCACCAAGAAGTCAGTACGACCTAGATTGATATTAGCAAAACATGGACACCACCATTTATATTTGTTCATTATAATATGTCATATTATGTACCTAAGCATTTGTTTATGGGGATGGGGAACCTAATGGGGCCCCGTTCCCTAGTGGGGCATGGGTATGGGGAAATTTCATCCCCAGTCATGTAAATGGGGATGGGGATGGGATGATGGGGAATAGATGGGTATGGGGATGTTCTAGGTATACCCATAGGGGATTGTCCCCATTGCCATCCCTAGTGTGGACTTTGGTTGACTTGCCCGATGATCGGCAAGCCATCAAGAATAAATGTATCTTCAAGAAGAAGACTGATGCTAACGGTAATGTTATTGTCTACAAAGCTCGACTTTTTGCAAAAGGTTTTTGACAAGTTCAAGGAGTTGACTACGATGAGACCTTCTCACCAGTAGCGATGCTTAAGTTTGTCCGAATCATATTAGCAATTGCTACATTTTATGATTATGAAATTTGGCTAATGGATGTAAAGACTGCATTCCTGAATGGATTTTGGAAGAAGAGTTGTATATGATGCAACCCGAAGATTTTATTGATCCAAAGGATGCTAACAAAGTGTGCAAGCTCCAGCGATCCATTTATGGACTGGTGCAAGCCTCTCAGAGTTGGAATAAACGTTTTGATAGTGTGATCAAAGCATATGGTTTTATACAGACTTTTGGAGAAGCCTGTATTTACAAGAAAGTGAGTGGGAACTCTGTAGCATTTCTAATATTATATGTGGATGACATATTACTGATTGGAAATGATATAAAATTTCTAGATAGCATAAAAGGATACTTGAACAAGAGTTTTTCAATGAAAGACCTCGGTGAAGCTGCTTATATATTGGGCATTAAGATCTATAGAGATAGATCAAGACACCTAATTGGACTTTCACAAAGTACATGCCTTGATAAAGTTTTGAAGAAGTTCAAAATGGATCAAGCAAAGAAAGGGTTCTTGCCTGTGTTACAAGGTGTGAAGTTGAGTCAGACTCAATGACCGACCATTGCAGAAGATAGAGAGAAAATGAAAGATGTTCCTTATGCTTCAGCCATAGGCTCTATCGTGTATGCAATGTTGTGTACCATACTTGGTGTGTGCCTTCCTATTAGTTTAGCAGGGAGGTACCAAAATAATCCAGGAGTGGATCACTGGACAGCGGTCAAGAACATCCTGAAATACCTAAACAGGACTAAGGATATGTTTCTCGTTTATGGAGGTGACAAAGAGCTTGTCGTAAATGGTTACGTCGATGCAAGCTTTGACACTGATCCGGATGACTCTAAGTCACAAACTGGATACATATTTATATTAAATGGTGGAGCTGTAAGTTGGTGCAGTTCTAAGCAAAGCATCATGGCGGGATCTACGCGTGAAGTGGAGTACATAGCTGCTTTAGAAGCAGCAAATGAAGGAGTCTGGATGAAGGAGTTCATATCCAATCTAGGTGTCATACCTAGTGCATCGGGTCCAATGAAAATCTTTTGTGACAATACTGGAGTCATTGCCTTGGTGAAGGAATCCAGATTTCACAAGAAAACCAAGAAACATCAAGAGACACTTCAACTCCATCCGTCATCAAGTGTCGGAAGGGGACATAGAGATTTGCATCATACATACGGATCTGAATGTTGTAGACCTGTTGACTAAGCCTCTCTCACGAGCAAAACATGATCAGCACCGAGACTCCATGGGTGTTAGAATCATCACAATGTAATCTAGATTATTGACTCTAGTGCAAGTGGGAGACTGAAGGAAATATGCCCTAGAGGCAATAATAAACTTGTTATTTATATATTTCCTTACATCATGATAAATGTTTATTATTCCTGCTAGAATTGTATTAACCGGAAACTTAGTACATGTGTGAATACATAGACGAAACAGAGTGTCACTAGTATGCCTCTACTTGACTAGCTTGTTAATTAAAGATGGTTAAGTTTCCTAGCCATAGACATGAGTTGTCATTTGATAAACGAGATCACATCATTAGAGAATGATGTGATTGAGATGACCCATTCCGTTAGCTTAGCACTTGATCATTTAGTATGTTGCTATTGCTTTCTTCATGACTTACACATGTTCCTATGACTATGAGATTATGCAACTCCCGAATACCGGAGGAACACTTTGTGTGCTACCAAACGTCACAACGTAACTGGGTGATTACAAAGGTGCTCTACAGGTGTCTCTGATGGTGTTTGTTGAGTTGGCATAGATCGAGATTAGGATTTGTCACTACGATTGTCGTAGAGGTATCTCTGGGCCCTCTTGGTAATGCACATCACTATAAGCCTTGCAAGGAATGTGACTAATGAGTTAGTTGCGAGATGATGCATTACGGAACGAGTAAAGAGACTTGCCGGTAATGAGATTGAACTAGGTATTGAGATACCGACAATCGAATCTCGGGCAAGTAACTGAAGGAAATATGCCCTAGAGGCAATAATAAAGTTATTATTTATTTCCTTATGATCATGATAAATGTTTATTATTCATGCTAGAATTGTATTAACCGGAAACATAATACATGTGTGAATACATAGACAAACAAAGTGTCACTAGTATGCCTCTACTTGACTAGCTCGTTGATCAAAGATGGTTATGTTTCCTAACCATGGACAAAGAGTTGTTATTTGATTAACGAGGTCACATCATTAGTTGAATGATCTGATTGACATGACCCATTCCATTAGCTTAGCACCCGATCGTTTAGTATGTTGCTAATGCTTTCTTCATGACTTATACATGTTCCTATGACTATGAGATTATGCAACTCCCGTTTACCGGAGGAACACTTTGGGTGCTACCAAACGTCACAACGTAACTGGGTGATTATAAAGGAGCATTACAGGTGTCTCCAAAGGTAGATGTTGGGTTGGCGTATTTCGAGATTAGGATTTGTCACTCCGATTGTCGGAGAGGTATCTCTGGGCCCTCTCGGTAATACACATCACATAAGCCTTGCAAGCATTACAACTAATATGTTAGTTGTGAGATGATGTATTACGGAACGAGTAAAGAGACTTGCCGGTAACGAGATTGAACTAGATATTGGATATCGACGATCGAATCTCGGGCAAGTAACATACCGATGACAAAGGGAACAACGTATGTCGTTATGCGGTCTGACCGATAAAGATCTTCGTAGAATATGTAGGAGCCAATATGGGCATCCAGGTCCCGCTATTGGTTATTGACCGGAGACGTGTCTCGGTTATGTCTACATTGTTCTCGAACCCGTAGGGTCCGCACACTTGAGGTTACGATGACAGTTACATTATGAGTTTATGCATTTTGATGTACCGAAGGTTGTTCGGAGTCTCGGATGTGATCACGGACATGACGAGGAGTCTCGAAATGGTCGAGACGTAAAGATTGATATACTGGAAGCCTATGTTTGGACATCGAAAGTGTTCCGGGTGAAATCGGGATTTTACCGAAGTACCGGGAGGGTTACCGGAACCCCCCGGGAGCCATATGGGCCTTCATGGGCCTTAGTGGAAAGGAGAAAGGGGCAGCCCAAGGTGGCTGCGCCACTTCCCCCTCCCCTAGTCCTATTAGGACTAGGAGAAGGTGGCCGGCCCCCCTCTCTCCCTTCCCCTCCGAGGAATCCTAGTTGGACTAGGATTGGGGGGAGGAATCCTACTCCCAGAGGGAGTAGGACTCTCTTGCGCCTCCCTCCTTGGCCGGCCAGCCTCCCCTCCTCTCCTCCTTTATATACGGAGGCAGGGGCACCTCTAAACAAACAAGTTGATCCACGTGATCTATTCCTTAGCCGTGTGCGGTGCCCCCTGCCACCATATACCTCGATAATACTGTAGCGGAGTTTAGGCGAAGCCCTGCTGCTGCAGTTCATCAAGATCGTCACCACGCCGTCATGCTGACGGAACTCTTCCCCGACACTTTGCTGGATCGGAGTCCGGGGATCGTCATCGAGCTGAACGTGTGCTCGAACTCGGAGGTGCCGTAGTTTCGGTGCTTGATCGGTTGGATCGTGAAGACGTACGACTACTTCCTCTACGTTGTGTCATCGCTTCCGCAGTCGGTCTGCGTTGGGTACGTAGACAACACTCTCCCCTCATTGCTATGCATCACATGATCTTGCATGTGCGTAGGAAATTTTTTGAAATTACTACGAAACCCAACAGTAACATACCATTGACAAAGGGAACAACGTATGTTGTTATGCGGTTTAACCGATAAAGATCTTCGTAGAATATGTGGGAGCCAATATGAGCATCCAGGTTCCTCTATTGGTTATTGGCCAGAGACGTGTCTTGGTCATGTCTACATAGTTCTCGAACCCATAGGGTCTGCACGCTTAAAGTTCAGTGATAATCGGTATTATGAGTTTATGTGTTTTGTTCTACCGAAGGTAGTTCGGAGTCCCAGATATGATCACGGACATGACGAGGAGTTTCGAAATGGTTGAGACATAAAGATCGATATATTGGACGACTATATTTGGACGTCGGAATGGTTCCAGGTGAGTTCGGGCATATACCGGAGTACCAGGAGGTTACCGGAACCCCCCGGGAGGTATATGGGCATTATTGGGCCATTGTGGGAGAGAGGAGAAGGGAGCAAAGGAGGGGTCGCCCCCCCAAGCCCAATCCGAATTGGGCGGGGGGTCGGGCCCCCTTTCCTTCCTCCTTCCTTCTCCTTCCTTCTCTCCTAATCCAACTAGGTAAGGGGGAGATCTTACTCCCGGTGGGAGTAGGACTCCCCTTGGGGCGCGCCTAGGAGGCCGGCCTCCTGCCCCTCCTCCCCTCCTTTATATACGGGGGAGGGGGGCACCCCATAGACACACAAGTTGATCATTGATCTCTTAGCCATGTGCGATGCCCCCCCCCCCCAACACCATAATCCACCTCGGTCATATCATTGCAGTGCTATGCGAAGCCCTGCGTCAGTAGCTTCATCATCATGAGTTCGTGGGACGTCAGCGAGCCGAACGTGTGCAAATCGCAGAGGTGCCGTGTTTTCGGTACTAAGATTGGTCGGATCGTGAATACGTATGACTACATCAACCGCATTGTCATAACACTTCCGCTTACGGTCTATGAGGGTACGTGGACAACACTCTTCCCTCTCGTTGCTATGCATCACCATGATCTTGCGTGTGCGTAGGAAATTTTGAAATTACTGCGTTCCCCAACTTGAGCATCATTAAAATTATCAATGCCTAGCTAAAAGGCTTTCAAGAAAAGTGCTTGTTGGGAGACAACCCAATAAATTTCCTTCCTATTTTGCAATAAATAATTCTTGTAGCCTCTGGTTAGATGTGGTTTTATGTTTTAATTAGTGTTTGTGCCAAGTAAGACCTTTGGGATAGCTTATGGTAATAGTTGATTTGATCTTGCTGAAAAACATAAACTTTTGCGCTCAGGAAAACAATTCTCATTTTTAATAGAAGCATGATAAAATATTTATTATTTTTGCAGAAGATTAATAAACAAATTTCTTAGGTTGTCTAATTTTTCAGAATTTTTGGAGTTATAGAAGTATTTGAAATATCCAGATTGCTACAGACTGTTCTGTTTTTGACAGATTCTGTTTTCTTTGTGTTGTTTGCTTATTTTGATGAATCTATGGGTAGGGGGGTATGAACCATGGAAAAGTTGGAATATAGTAGATATTACACCAATATAAATAAAGAATTAGTTCACAATAGTACCAAAAGTGGTGATTTATTTTCTTATACTAACGGAGCTTATGAGATTTTCTGTTGAGTTTTGTGTTGTGAAGTTTTCAAGTTTTTTTGGAGAATCACCGTGGGGAGCTCCCCCACCTGAATATATTACTCAAAAGGCTACAGAAGCAGCGAGTACAGAATCACAGAGGCACGGTGCAACGTGGAGAGAGGTAGTAACGCCACGAGAAGACGTCCTCCTTGTCACATGTCTCCATGAGACGGTGTGACCAAAGATCCAAATCAGAAATAAGGGCTTTGGCGGTCATTACAGAACATTGATCAACACATCTGAACAACATATCATTATGTGCTGCCCATATCTTCCTGAGTAGTGCCTTGAGGATGAACACCCATGCAATTTTGGGTAGGTGGTGAGGTGTGGAGTGTCCCAAAGCTCAACGATGTCATTGGACTGCGGCAGAATCCCGATTTGTTGCCATATCCTGTTGGCAAGTGGACATTTGACGAAGAGGTGCATGGAGTCTTTGGGTAACCTAGCACACCGCAGGCATACATCGGAGGATATTATATGCTTGTGGGAAAGGTTAACCCTAGTGTTGAGGTGGTCCTTGAAGAGAAGCCAGGCAAAGATTTTTAGCTTGCGAGGAGCCTTGGTGCCCCAGATGAGGGGGGGGGCAATGAGATTGTTGTCTGGCCTAGCCATGAGGGCGCCGTACGCGTGCTTGGCGGAGAAGGCATGGCCTCGGTGTAGGAACCTTTGATCTTCCTCCACCGAAGGCATGAAGTCCTGCAAAATAGCCAAAAGCGACACAAGCTCTTGTTCTTCCATAAGAGAGAGACGATTACGGAGGTTAGCTTCAAGGCCGAAACACAAAATATTAGCCACATTAACCAGCTCTAGGTTGGAGTGTGCGAAGAGGTGGGGAAAGGTGGTAGCTAGAGGTTTAGGGGTCAACCAGGTGTCATGCCAGAAGTACGTATGAGAGCCATTGTTTGTTAGCACAAAAGAGATTGTCTGTAGGGTGAGGATTTCCTGAGCAATTGTGCGACAGATAAAGGAGGTAGTAGGAGACGAGGAAACTAGAGCGTTGGGGTGTTGAAGGTCCAGCCATTCTAGCCAAGGTGTTTGTGCGGAGGAGAGGGCTTTGGCGCCAAATTTCATGAGTAGACAATTATTTTAGACATGTAGGTTTTTAAGCCCTAAACCACCTATAGGACCTTGAGAAGAGGTGTCTAGAGGGGGGTGATTAGACACTAAGTAACAAAGTTACAGTTTTTAAGATTCTTTAAGTTTAAGTGGAGATTAGGCGTAAGTTTAACATTCACAATACATATCAAGCCAGCATGCAAAGAGTATATGAGCAGCAGAAAGTAAAGCATGCAACTTGCAAGAATGTAAAGGGAAGGGTTTGGAGGATTCAAACGCAATTGGAGACACGGATGTTTTTGGCGTGGTTCCGATAGGTGGTGCTATCGTACATCCACGTTGATGGAGACTTCAACCCATGAAGGGTAACGGTTGCGCGAGTGCACGGAGGGCTCCACCCACGAAGGGTCCATGAAGAAGCAACCTTGTCTATCCCACCATGGCCGTCGCCCACGAAGGACTTGCCTCACTAGCGGTAGATCTTCACAAAGAAGGCAATCTCCTTGCCCTTACAAACTTCTTGGTTCAACTCCACAATCTTGTCGGAGGCTCCCAAGTGACACCTAGCCAATCTAGGAGACACCACTCTCCAAGAAGTAACAAATGGTGCGTTGATGATGAAGTCCTTGCTCCTGTGCTTCAAATGATAGTCTCCCCAACACTCAACTCTCTCTCATAGGTTTTGATTTGGTGGAAAGAATATTTGAGTGGAAAGCAACTTGGGGAAGGCTAGAGATCAAGATTCATATGGTAGGAATGGAATATCTTGGCCTCAACACATGAGTAGGTAGTTCTCTCTCAGAAAATGTATGCTGGAAGTGTAGGTTCAGTCTGATGGCTCTCTCCACGAATGAAGAGGAGGTGGAGGGGTATATATAGCCTCCACACAAAATCTAACCGTTACACACAATTTACCAAACTCGATGGGACCGATTCAACAGACTCGGTCGGACCAATTTAGTAAACCTAGTGACCGTTAGTGATTTTCGGTGGGACCGAAATGCAACTCGGTGAGACCGATATGGTTAGGGTTAGGGCATAACATAATCTTGGTAAGACCGATTACACAAACTTGGTGAGGCCGATTTGGTAATAAGCTTTCCAGAGAGTTGGTCAGGCAAACTCGGTTTGACCGATTACACAAACTCGGTGGGACCGATTTTGGTAACGATTCAACAGAAAGTTTGCATTGTAATCTCGGTAGTACTGATTGCTCAAACTCGGTGAGACCGATTTTGGTAATGGACATACACAGAGAGATTACAATCCCATCTCGGTGAGACCGAGATCCCTATTGGTAAGACCGATTTGCTTAGGGTTTGTGGCAGTGGCTATGACTATTGGAATCGGTGGCGCCGGATAGGAAGAATCGGTGTGACCGATTTTGGCTTTAGGTTTAGGTCATTTGTGGAAGTGGGAAAGTAGCTGAGGGTTTTGGAGCATATCACTAAGCACATGAAGCAAGAGGCTCATTAAGCAACACCTCATCCCTCCTTGATAGTATTGGCTTTTCCTATAGACTCAATGTGATCTTGGATCACTAAAAAGTAAAATGAAGAGTCTTGAGCTTGAGGCTTGAGCCAATCCTTTGTCCTTAGCATCTTGAAGGAATTCCCGCATCCTTTAGTCCATGCCACTCCATTGTTGAACTTATCTGAAACATGCTAGATAAAAGTGTTAGTCCAACAAGAGATATGTTGACATTAATTACCAAAACCACCTAGGGAGCACTTGTGCTTTCAATCTCCCCCTTTTTGGTAATTGATGACAACATACATCAAAGCTTTAAATAAAGATATAAGGAATAGCAAGTAAAGCTTTGGAAAGACATGTAACAACCATAGGCTCCCCCTACATGTATGCAATCATGTGAATATGGAATATAGAAGCATGTGAGAGCATAAACATGATAGAGCAGGCAATGTGTTACATGTATCTTGGCCATATGCATCAGAGCAAAGAATATTAAAGAAAATACCTTCATGCTCATGAGTCCTTCTTGCAAACAATATGTACATCAGCAAGAATTCCTCATACACATGATTGTGATGCATGTACTTACCTTGCAGTCTTGAGTTGGCTTAGGATGAAATGAACCTGCATAAACAAGGTTAGATAACACAGATACATCTACTAGCTAGAGAAAACAAAAGAAACCACAAGAATACCAAGACTGGGATGACATGTAGAAGGTGAGTACTAAGTACCACATTGGATTAGACATGTCCCCAAGAGTAAAGATATGCAATGAATTTAAATAACTTCTTTCCCTTAAATGTCCTGCTCCCCTTGAATCTAGCATGGGATACTGGGAGAAGATAGGGAATAGAAAATCAGAACTGAAAAATCAGAGCTGAAAGATATGAATGATGATCAGAGCTAATGTAGCTGATGTAAATAAGCACAAAAGATCATATGAACATGTCTCTCCCCTCAAGAAGACATGTGGGCATCTCTCCTCTTGAACACCAAGCATCTGGGATCCTTGAGACATACTTTCTACTTAAGTATTCTCTCCCCCTGAGATCTCTCTCTCCCTTTTTAGGGTCTCTCTCCCCCTTGAGGATCTCTCTCCCCCTTTGAGGGTCTCTCTCCCCCTTAAGTTAAGAAGGTGATAAACTCTTTCTTTGATGTGATCTCTCTATAAATGATAAGCTTTGATGTTCTCTCTCTCCCCTTTGACATCAATTTCCAAGAAGGGTCTTCTGGAATCTATCGAATGGGTTTGGTCCTTGAGACACAGCTCAAAGCACTGATAAAAATGTGATGCTTGTAGAGGACAAGATTCATTGAGTGGAGCTGGATCAAAAGACACATAGAATATGTGGCAAACTGTTTTCCTGATGTGAAATCGGTGGCACCGAGTGGTATGCTTCGGTTGTACCGAAAGGATTCGGTTGGGCCGAAAATAACAAATCGGTGAAACCAAGTTCATCTCAGAGAAAACACTTGTCACCTCAGCTCACTTAGACTAGTAAGATCTCACAAATATTTGCAAGGAATTTACTGAAAGATGTGCAATGAATGTGATGCAGAAAATGCAGAGCAAACAGAAAGAAATCTAGATGAAGTCTTTTAATCACGGAAAATGTGCAATGAATTGGATGCAGAAAATGCAGAGCAAACAGAAAGAAATCTAGATGAAGTTTTTTTTGGAAGGGGAAACAAATATGCATGAGACAAATGCAAAAATACAGAAAAGAACACAAGAGAACTTCATCTAGAGATGGTCGGCGATAAAGTCACCTATGTTAGAGTATATTGACTTAGGAGTCAAGTGAGATCACTTGATCATAGGTCATACTCATCGTTTAAGCTCAAAATGGGGTTTCCATTTTTCATTTAAGCATCTTGATGTACTCACATCTTGTCGAGTTGCTTTAGCTCATGACTTGGAGTAAAGCTTCTCTAAGATGGAATAACGTACCTTGGTTGGTGGTGTTGTCCATGTAGTTGAACTTGTGTGGGTTGCTCAAAGTTGATGTAGCTCATCAAGAATTTGGAGCACCACTTGGAATTTAAGTCCATCTACCTACATGGGTTAGTTCTTGCAAGGAAGAGCACTTGTATATCCAAAAACGACAATTATGAAGCTCAATAGAGAATTTGTCTTTGAATGGTTCCGTGCTTCCTTGTCTTCATCCACCATAGTGTAGAGACTTGGTGATGTAGAGATTGCTCAAGATATGAGTAGATTACAATATCATGGAGTTAGATTTCACCAAGTACCTACATGGGTTAGATAACATGCAAGATACAAATATATCCAAGACATAAGATTTTCATCACAAGGGAAATATCAAGGATTAGTCATAAGCTCATGTCTTGCATGTATCCAATGGAGTTTCTACTCCAAGTTTGAAGCATCAATGATGTCCAATTCTCCTCTTAACCTGCAAAACACTTTCTCATCAAGAGGTTTAGTGAATATATCCGCTAATTGCTTTTCGGTGCGAACATGCTTAAGATCAATGTCACCCTTAGCAACATGATCTCGAATGAAATGATGACGAACTTCAATATGCTTAGTTCGAGAATGTTGCACAGGATTATGACCAATTTTGATAGCACTTTCATTGTCACAAAGCAATGGAACATGTCTCACATGTATCCCATAATCTTTAAAAGTTTGGGTCATCCAAAGTAATTGAGCACAACATGAACCAGCGGCAATATATTCAGCTTCGGCGGTGGATAAGGATACCGAGTTTTGTTTCTTGGAGGACCAAGACACAAGAGATCTACCAAGAAATTGACAAGTACCCGAAGTGGACTTTCTATCAACCTTGTCTCCGGCATAGTCCGAGTCGGAATAGCCAACAAGATCGAAATAGGCCCTCTTAGGATACCAAATGCCAAAGTTTGGTGTATTGAATAAGTATCTCACTATCCTTTTCACGGCCTTAAGATGACATTCCTTAGGAGCAGCTTGATATCGTGCACATATGCACACACTTAGCATGATATCGGGACGTGAAGCACATAGGTACAACAATGAACCAATCATAGAGCGATAAACCTTTTGATCAACCGGTTCACTGTCTTTGGTCAAATCAAGATGTACACTAGTAGGCATGGGTGTAGACATACCTTTTCATTCTTGCATATTGAACTTCTTGAATAAGTCCTTGGTGTACTTCGTTTGAGAAACAAAGGTACCTTCCTTAGTTTGCTTGATTTGCAACCCAAGAAAGAATTTGAGTTCACTCATCATAGACACCTCAAACTTCTCCGACATTAGCTTCCCAAACTTTTCACTAAAATGAGGGTTAGTTGAACGAAATATAATATCATCAACATAGATTTGGCACACAAATAGTTCTCCATTAACCCTTTTAGTAAAAAGAGTAGAATCAATTTTCCCAATTTCAAAGCCTTTTTCAATAAGGAACTTGGTCAAGCATTTATACCATGCTCTAGGAGCTTGTTTAAGACCATAAAGAGCTTTGTGAAGTTTGTAAACATGATTGGGTTTCTTAGGATTGACAAAGCCGGGAGGTTGCTTAACATAAACTTCCTCCTCTATTTCTCCATTTAGAAAAGCACTTTTAATGTCCATTTGGTACAAGGTGATATCATGATGATTATCATAGGCAAGTAAGATGCGAATGGACTCAAGTCTAGCAACAGGGGCGTAAGTCTCACCATAGTCCATACCTTCGACTTGTGTGTAGCCTTGGGCGACGAGATGTGCTTTGTTGCGAACTACTTGTCCATCTTCATCTTGCTTGTTGCGAAACACCCATTTTGTACCGATGACGTTGTGGTTGTTGTCGGGCTTCTCAACCAATGTCCAAACTTGGTTCCTCTCAAAGTTATGTAGCTCTTCATGCATAGCATTTATCCAATCCGGATCTTCCAATGCTTCTTCAACCTTCATAGGTTCAATGCTAGAGATGAAAGAATAGTTTTCACAAAAGTTAGCTAAACGAGTTTTAGAGCGAGTGATTCTCCCGGTTTGAATGTCATTGTAGATTTGCTCGACGGGATTATCTTTAGCAATTCTTGCTCGAACTCGTGAAAGCTTTTGCTTGGGTCTTTGTTGAACATCTTCTTCATCTTGTTCTTCTTCTTGGCCTTCTTCATTGTTGGCGTTGTCGTTCTCTTGTCGTGGTGGAGAAGGAGGTTGTTGACGTTCATCTTGATGCACTTCCTCGTTTTCTTCATCTTGGTGTGTCCCACTTGTGGATGCTTCCGTATCAACTCTTGGTTCACCTTGTCGTGAAGTAGAAGCTTCCACTTCGACGGACGAGGTACTCTCCTTCACCTCCGTTGGACGAACCTTGCCAATAGCCAAGTCTTGGATTGCTTCTGAAGGAACTTTGTCTCCTACATCAATTGGCAATTGCTCTACTTGCGAGCCGTTAGATTCATCAAACCTCACATCTACCGTCTCTTCAACTTTTCGGGTGAAATTGTTGTAGACACGGTAAGTGTGAGAGTTTGATCCATAACCTAGTAGGAAACCATCATGAGATTTAGGAGCAAATTTAGAGCGATGATGCTTATCAAGAATGTAACACTTTGAGCCGAATACTCGAAAGTATCCAACTTGGGGTTTGTTACCGGTGAGGAGCTCGTATGCCGTCTTGCCGAGTAGCTTGTGAAGATACAAGCGATTTGTTGCATGACAAGCTGTCTCAACCGCTTCTGCCCAAAAGTGCTTCGGCGTCTTGTACTCATCAAGCATCGTTCTCGCCATTTTTCAATGAGCGTCCAGTTCTTCCTCTCAACAACTCCGTTTTGTTGAGGTGTGTACGTAGGCGAGAACTCATGTGAAATCCCTTCTTCGTCAAGAAAGGTGTCCACATTTGCGTTCTTGAACTCCGTTCCATTGTCGCTGCGAACCTTCTTGATCTTCACTTCAAATTGATTTTGAGCCTTCCTTGCGAAGTTTTTGAAGATCTTTTGGACCTGCGATTTATCATCGAGAAAGAACACCCATGTAAATCTTGAAAAATCATCAACTATAACTAGACCAAAAGAATTTCCACTGAGACTCTTGTATGAGTTGGGACCGAAAAGATCCATGTGAAGTAGCTCGAGTGGCATCCTTGTAGTCATGATGTTCTTCACGGGATGCCTTCCTCCAACCTGTTTACCTGCTTGACAAGCACAGCAAAGTCTATCCTTATCAAATATGACATCGTTAACTCCAAGGATATGATTTCCTTTAATAATCTTGTCAAAGTTTTGCATACCAACATGACCTAATCGTCTATGCCATAACCAGCCTTTTGAGGATTTAGCAATGAAGCAAGTTTTAGGTTGAGCCTTTTTAGTGAAATCAACAATGTATAGATCACCTCTACGCACACCGGTAAAGACCATTTTAGGATTGTCTCGATGAAACACTTGGCAATCTACTTCAGTAAATAAGACAATGAAACCGAAATCAGCAAGTCTAGATATTGAAAGTAAGTTGTATCCAAGAGATTCAACGAGCATGACATTTTGTATGGAGCTATCATGTGATATGGCCACCTTACCGAGGCCAACCACCTTACCCTTTGAGTTGTCACCGAAAGTGACATACTTTTGAGGACTATCATTATCACCAAGCTCACAAAACATGTCTTTATCTCAGGTCATGTGATCGGTACATCCACTATCAAGAACCCACTCCTTTCCTCCTGACATATATCCCCAAAGATTTGCCATAAGACCAAAATGTCTCAGTGCATCATCAAGATCGAAGTCACTATCATCATCCTCATCATAGTATCCATGGTCAGCATCGTCATGTGGTGGATCAAGTCCTAGAGAGGGTAATTCATTAGAATGAGTTTGACAATGATCTTGCTTATGAATTTTTATAGCTTCGGAAATAATATCACTAATAATACCAACGTTTCCTTTGGCACGCATAAGGTTTGTAAGCTCAAATAGACGATCACCAAACATAGGATCACTAGTATTCATCTTACTCAAAGCAATAGACTTATGAAGAATTTCATCAAGATTTTTCAAGGAATAATCTGGAAATCGTTCCTCAAGAAATTTCCATATAGTGTAGGCACACTTAAAAGTAGGCAAACATCCAATCAAGTTTCTAGGCAATCCTCTAATGATAAGTTCGGTAGTTCTAAGATTCCTAATCATGTCAATTGACTCATCATGGGTAGGATGCATAGGATCAACATAAGGTGCACTAGGGATAGCAATGTACTTGTTCAAATGATATTGATTGCAAATAACAAGCATCTCATTTTTCCACTCATGAAAATACACTCCATCAAGAATAGGCACTCTATGTCTAAGACTCCCAATAGTAGACTCATCCATCTTCCTACAATGTTGATTAAACCGAAGCAATGGAGACCAATGCTCTGATACCACTTGTAGGACCTTGAGAAGAGGTGTCTGGAGGGGGGTGATTAGACACTAAGTACCAAAGTTGCAGTTTTTAAGATTCTTTAAGTTTAAGTGGAGATTAGGCGTAAGTTTAACATTCACAATACATATCAAGCAAGCATGCAAAGAGTATATGAGCAGCGGAAAGTAAAGCATGCAACTTGCAAGAATGTAAAGGGAAGGGTTTGGAGGATTCAAACCCAATTGGAGACACGGATGTTTTTGGCGTGGTTCCGATAGGTGGTGCTATCGTACATCCACGTTGATGGAGACTTCGACCCACGAAGGGTAACGGTTGCGCGAGTCCACGGAGGGCTCCACCCACGAAGGGTCAACGGAGAAGCAACCTTGTCTATCCCACCATGGCCGTCGCCCACGAAGGACTTGCCTCACTAGCGGTAGGTCTTCACGAAGTAGGCAATCTCCTTGCCCTTACAAACTTCTTGGTTCAACTCCACAATCTTGTCGGAGACTCCCAAGTGACACCTAGCCAATCTAGGAGACACCACTCTCCAAGAAGTAACAAATGGTGCGTTGATGATGAACTCCTTGCTCTTGTGCTTCAAATGATAGTCTCCCCAACACTCAACTCTCTCTCATAGGTTTTGGATCTGGTGGAAAGAAGATTTGAGTGGAAAGCAACTTGGGGAAGGCTAGAGATCAAGATTCATATGGTAGGAATGGAATATCTTGGCCTCAACACATGAGTAGGTAGTTCTCTCTTAGAAAATGTTTGCTGGAAGTGTAGGTTCAGTCTGATGGCTCTCTCCATGAATGAAGACGAGGTGGAGGGGTATATATAGCCTCCACACAAAATCTAACCGTTACACACAATTTACCAAACTCGGTGGGACCGATTCAACAGACTCGGTCGGACCGATTTAGTAAACCTAGTGACCATTAGTGATTTTGGGTGGGACCGAATTGCAACTCGGTGAGACCGATATGGTTAGGGTTAGGGCACAACGTAATCTCGGTAAGACCGATTACACAAACTCGGTGAGACCGATTTGGTAATAAGCTTTCTAGAGAGTTGGTCAGGCAAACTCGGTTTGACCGATTACACAAACTCGGTGGGACCGATTTTGGTAATGAGTCAACAGAAAGTTTGCATTGTAATCTCGGTAGTACCGATTGCTCAAACTCGGTGAGACCGATTTTGGTAATGGATATACATGGAGAGATTACAATCCCATCTCGGTGAGACCGAGATCCCTATCGGTAAGACTGATTTGCTTAGGGTTTGTGGCAGTGGCTATGACTATTGGAATCGGTGGCGCCGGATAGGAAAAATCGGTGTGACAGATTTTGGCTTTAGGTTTAGGTCATTTGTGGAAGTGGGAAAGTAGCTGAGGGTTTTGGAGCATATCACTAAGCACATGAAGCAAGAGGCTCATTAAGCAACACCTCATCCCTCCTTGATAGTATTGGCTTTTCCTATAGACTCAATGTGATCTTGGATCACTAAAATGTAAAATGAAGAGTCTTGAGCTTGAGGCTTGAGCCAATCCTTTGTCCTTAGCATCTTGAAGGAGTTCCCACATCCTTTAGTCCATGCCACTCCATTGTTGAACTTATCTAAAACATGCTAGATAAAAGTGTTAGTCCAACAAGAGATATGTTGACATTAATTACCAAAACCACCTAGGGAGCACTTGTGCTTTCACCACCGAATTTGTTTGGCAACCAGACATTTTTGCATTCAATAAGGCATTGAGCTCCTGAGCAAGCATCCTCTCCCGCCCAGAAAAAAGTCATTTTGAGAGAGTCAATGATTTTGACGGTTTTCTTTGGAATGCGAAACACTAACATGAAGTAGGTAAGGAGGGAGTATAGAACCGCGGAGATGAGAATGAGACGATCACCTTTGTCCAGTAGTTTTGCACGCCAACCCATCAATAGTCTGCGAGCATGTTCTATTAATGGTGCGAAGGCATTGGTTGGAGGTTTAGTTGGGGCAAGGGGGAGGCCGAGGTACATTTGAGGGAAGGGTGCACGAGAGCAACCCATGGCAGTGGCAATGGCAGAGACCATGGTATCATCTGTGTGGAGAGTGGCTAGAGAGGTTTTGGAGAAGTTAATGGTAAGGCCCGTTGCCTGCGCAAACTTTTTTAGGGTTACTCTGCGGCGGCGACCGGAGAGGCGGCGGCAATGATGAGCATATCATCAGCGTATTGGAGGACGGTGGGAGGGAGGTGGGAGAAGATGGGATGATGGAGAGCAGGCTCTGAGTTCTAGAAGATTAGCTGTTGGAGCAGGTCAGCGACGATGAGGAAGAGGTAGGGGAGGCCGGGTCGCCTTGCCGCAATCCATTCTTGCATTGAACCAGTTGCCTAGAACACCGTTGAGTAGAATGGTAGCTTTGCCCATGTGGAGAATGTTTTGGATCCAGTTACGGAAGGTTTGAGAGAAACCGCGAACGGCCAGGATCCTGTCCAGGGCAGGCCAAGCCACGGGGTCGAAGGCTTTGCAAAAGTCAAGCTTAAAAACCATGGTTGTCGTTTACGAGTGTGGCAAGAGCTAATGAGGTCAGCTGCAAACACGTAGTTCTCAGCGATATTCCTGCCAGAGATGAACCCAGTCTGGTTACCATGAACTAACGTAGGGTTGAGCGGCTTGAGACGTGAGGTGAGGACCTTAGCTACCGCTTTGTCTGGGCAATTCTGCAGAGAGATTGGTCTAAAGGCGTCGGGTGAGGTTGGCGCGACCTTCTTAGGAAGGAGGACGATGTGAGCACGGTTTAAACGTTCTGTATCTGCCACACCTTGGTGAAATTGGGAGAAGAAGGGAAGAGTTACTTGTTTGACTAGGGGCCAGTAAGTTCTACAGAATGATGGCCCGAAACCGTCTGGCCCAGGGTTGGCTTGGGGGTTCATTTGAAAGAAAGAAAGCTTGATTTCCTCTTCAGAGAATTGCTCATCAAGGATATGGACGCCAAGCACAGGCTGAGGATAGATAGCATTCAGATCGAAAGCCCAGGACATATGGGCTGGGTGCCAATGAGGGAGGTGAAGGAATCCCTTAGAATCTTTGCTTTTTGTTGGTGAGAGGTGAAATCAGAGCCATCGCGTGTGAGCGTAAAGATTTTATTTTTTCTTAACCATTGGGAGGGCGTACATGTGAAAGAATTTTGTGTTTTTCCCGCCGTGGATGGCACGAGAGACTTTGGCATGCCATCTCCAGCAGGGCATTTTTTCTTGGATTGTGCATTTGAGGATAGAAACGATAATCTTGCGAGTGAGGAGTTCTGATTGGGAAAGAACCCTAGATTATTCAGCGTCATCTAAAGCAGCGATTGCAGACTTGCAACAAGATTCGCAAAGAGGGGTAGGGATACGTGAGCGAGCCCATTTTTTGAGCCCGGCCCAAGATTTTTTAGAGCAAAGGCAAGGGAGGCGGCCGAGTTGGCAGGCGATGTGGGCCAGAAAGGGGCCCAGATCCTCTTGACAATGTCTCCACATGGTCGGAATTGGCCCAACCCGCTCAAATTTGAAAAAGTTGGATCGAGGAATCATTGTAGTGATGTGGATGAGAAGGGGAACATGATTGGACGTAAAATGTGTGAGCGAGGATAGGGATGTGTTAGGGAAGGTGTCGTCCCAGGCTAGGTTAAAGAAAGCGCGATCGGTCCATTCTAAGGTAGGCATTTCTCTATTGTTCGACCGAGTGAATTGGCGATCAAGGAGCGGCAACTCGATGAGGGCTAGGTCGTCTAAGGTTTGGTTAAAAGCGTTGGCCTTAGACTATCGGAAGGCATTATTGTATTTGTCAGAGGGGAAGCGAAGGAGGTTGAAGTCTCCAGCTATCAGCCGGGGGGAGTCATCTGGTTGTGAGATAGCTAGGAGTTCATCTAGGAAAGATTGCTTGAGCGCACGTGAAGAGGGACCATAGATATTGGTGATGGAAGTGTTGCGAGCACATGCCGTTGATTGCAATATCAGGGTGGAGGAGAAGGTGAGGTGGGTAAACGAGATAACTTGGAGGGAAGTTGTGTTGACGACGAAAATAGTGCCGCCAGCGGTGCCCACGGCAGGAAGCGAGAACACTTGGTAGAGATGACTTGGCAAGAACGAACTTAATTTTGGGTCAGAGTAAGTATCGAGTTTAGACTCTTGCAGGAGGGCAATGTGGGGTTTGATCGCAAGCAGTTCAGAGAGGACGTTGGAGCACCTGGCCTCATCGCCTAATCCACGTACATTCCAAGAGCAAATAGAAAATGCAGCATTACTCATTAAAAGAGTTCATACACCAGTAGGCAAGGCCGAGGTACAACGGTTCTACAGAAGCAAAAGTTACAAAGAGGCGGGAGTACTGGGACTAACGATGGCAGGCACGACGACCAAAAGTGCCACAACACACCTAGTACATGCGGAACAAAGGAGACGGTCGGGAGCAACCGATTAGGCCCCATCGGGCAGAGTATGCATGGAAAGCTGATCATGGTGCATCGTCCTCACTAGAGGCAGAAGCCTCAGATCCAAGGATGGCGTCAACATGGCCATCATCAGCACCACAGAGTAGCGCAATGGCAGCCAGGTCTTCAGCAGAGGCAGGAGGGGCATCGGAAACGTCAAGGTGGGCATCCTGTATGGCATGATCAATGGTTGTGCCCACGTCCGCAGCAGAGAGGCGAGCAACCTTTTCCTTGACGGTCTTGGCAAGCATGGGAGAGTACTTGTCCTCTTTGTTAGCAAGTCGCGCGCTACGGTGCAGCTTGTCCTTGGAGTTGGAGTGGTCACGAGCAGACTTGCGGTGCTCCTTGCGTATGGTGCTGTCATGAGTGTCCAGGTCCTGAAGAGAGACAGAGAGAGAGTTGCGTTCATGATGGCAGGGGTCAGCGTATTGGTAACCGAGGCTACATGATTTGATGGATTAAGCGTAGGAGAGGTTGGGGGTTACCGTTTGCATGTGACGATTCACTAGCAGAAAAAGTGAAGGTGGGGGGGGCATCGGATCCAGCAGCGGGCGGCAGAAAGGCCGTGAAGGCGGACGCGTCGGATGGCGCCAGAGGGCCATCAGACAGTGTTGCAGCCGACAGGCGTGTGGGCGGATCTGGTGGCACAACATATCCGACGTGGGCAGCTAGGCAGATGACAGGTGGGGTCACCGCATAGGCCATGGGTGCATGCACCACGTCCACCGAGTCGGTGTGAACGCCATGCAGGAGTGGAGCATGCATGTCCTCAGAGCCAGCCCGTTGTCTGAGATGATGAGGGGCTGGCGCACAGTGCCAGGTGTTGGGAGAGGCGAAGACAGGGCGGATTCGCCTGTGCAGTCGCCAGGAGAGGCAACATGCACACGTGGGCCGCTGATGGCATGGCTAGCAACCTGCCTGGTGCCGCCGTAGGTGGGGTCCACGCGCCAGCCAGCTTTGACAGTAGAGATGACCGGAGTGATGTTGTGTGTGGAGAGGGGACGTGGAGAACCACGCTTGGGGAGCGGGGAAGAATCACCATCGGAGGAATCACCACCGAATGGATTGATGCCATCGCTATGCTGCCAGTGTGAAACTTCGACTACTTTTCCTATTTTGATCTCATTGATGGGAGGAAGCTGGATGACAATACTAGGCGGGGCTGGTTTGCCAAACTGGAGCAGCACAAGGGTGCAGACAGAAGTGTAATCTATGCCATGGTGATAGAAGTCATCGATGGCACAGACATCACCAAGGAAGGCCAAGGCAAAATGGATGCCATCGTTGTGCTAGAGTTCGTGCAGAAATTTGGAGACCTTGATCTCGACGAGGTCAGTGAAGACAGCAATGGCACGGTCGGCATGCTCTACGGGCTCTACAATGATCACATTGCCTTCACAGTCTATGGGGCTGTGGCGGACGACATCATTGCGGGCAGCAGACATGTGAAAGGTGAGGCAGGCCACCCCTCGCCAAGACCCACCCATGATGAAGGTTAGGTTGCCGCAGGTGTGCTGAATGGCGCGACGAATGAGGGGGTGGGTAGGATTGGGGTCTGGGTTCTGGAGGTGAGCAAAGGCAAAGCGGCGCGGGTAGTGAATTAGGCATGGTGGTGCGGCAACGAGCGACATGTCTCCATAGGGAGGTAGCAGCCCATCCTCGTGGACTGGGCGTGGCAGCTCATCGTCAGAGTCTATTTTGGATATGTGCAAGGTGGCCCTAGTGTATTATGAGGCGATGAAACCGTCGGAGAGATGATCCCTCAGTTCTTGGGTGTTGAAGGGGGATGTGGGAAAGTGAGTGGTGTCGTGGTGTGGAGTGGTGGGGGTGGGCGGAGGGGCTGAGCTATGTGGAGGCGAAGAGGAAGGGAAGGGATCCCCATTTGTGGCGACAGGAACGCCCTGAAGGATGAAGGGAGAAGGGATGTATATGGCGGGGAAAGGCTTGGAGAGGATGATAGGGACTTGGCCGATCATGAGACTGCGCGGGTCGCGTGCCGCCGCTGACGAGGAGCTACCAGGGTCCATGATGCAGGAGCAGAAAGCTGGGTTAGGGCTAGGAGGAAATAAATCAGGAAGCAAAGGGAAGAGGGGCCAGATCCATTGGTACCTGCAATCACGGCTGTGGTGGCCTTTCCACCAGCAGCGGCCGCAACAGACGGGATCATGGCAGGCTTCTACGCAGTAGTCTAGAGCGAGGCACCGGAAGCACCTTGTCGGTGTCAAAACCGGCGGATCTCGGGTAGGGGGTCCCGAACTGTGCGTCTAGGCGGATGGTAACAGAAGACGAGGGACACGATGTTTTACCCAGGTTCGGGCCCTCTCGATGGAGGTAAAACCCTACGTCTTGCTTGATTAATATTGATGATATGGGTAGTATAAGAGTGGATCTACCACGAGATCAAGGAGGCTAAACCCTAAAGCTAGCCTATGGTATGATTGTTGTAATGTATGTTGTCCTACAGACTAAAGCCCTCTGGTTTATATAGACACCGGAGGAGGCTAGGGTTACACAGAGTCGGTTACAATGGTAGGAGATCTACATATCCGTATCGCCAAGCTTGCCCTCCACGCCAAGGAAAGTCCCATCCGGACACGGGACGGAGTCTTCAATCTTGTATCTTCATAGTCTTGGAGTCCAGCGGACGATGATAGTCCGGCTGTCCGGACACCCCCTAGTCCAGGACTCCCTCAGTAGCCCCTGAACCAGGCTTCAATGACGATAAGTCCGGCGCGCATAATGTTCGGTATTACAAGGCGGTTTCCTCCCTTGAATAATCCAGAGAAGATCATGAACACCAGGATAGTGTCCGGCTCTGCAAAACAAATTCCACATTCCACCATAGAGAGAATAAAATGTACACCAGTCCAATCTGCTGACGTATTATGCGGCGTGACTTCACACCACTACCAAGCTTTTATTTGAATTGTTTTTTACCATACCACCTCAGCAGGTTTAGCGAAGCGGTTTCCTTGGCACGTCTTGTCGAAGCAGAGATCGTGTTCCCCTTATTCCGGGATTCTCATCAATACGGACGTGGGTAAACCAACCGCGCCATTGATGGTGGCACTTGGGAGATAAGCGAGTTTTATCAGGCCGGTGGGGACGCATAGTTTTCGTCCGCCTATATATAAGGGATAAGGATTTACCTTCTCACCTACGCCTTCTTCCTCCTTTGCTTATCCATCTCCGCGTGCTCAAGCTCCAACGCCCAAGCTCGCGCATCTCGCCCCGACCTTCTCCGAATATGTCTGGAGCGGGAGGCAAATGGTTGGCCTCCACCGTTAAGGAGGAGCACATCACCAAACTGCGCAGCGCTGAATACCTTTCCGGCGATATCGCGCATCGGCTGCCCGACGAGGGGCAGCTCATCCCTACCCCTGGGCCCCATGAGAGGGTCGTCTTCCTTCCCCACTTCCTCCGCGGACTGGGCTTTCCACTGCACCCATTCGTCCGGGGGATCATGTTTTACTACGGCCTGGATTTCCACGATCTGGCGCCGAACTTCATCCTCAACATCTCGGCGTTTATCATCGTGTGCGAGGCCTTCCTCTGCATCTGGCCCCACTTCGGCCTGTGGCTCAAGACCTTCAACGTCAAGCCGAAGGTTGTGAAGGGCACGCAAGCGGAATGTTGAGGCTCCATGTTGGGTAAGTTGCCCAACGTCCTTTGGCTCGAAGGGGCCTTCGTGGACTCCGTCAAGGGGTGGCAATCGGGGTGGTTCTACATCACCGAGCCGCGCAAGCCCACATGGGCTGCGGCCCCCGAGTTTAGATCTGGCGTCACCATGCAGCTCACCTCCTGGAAAGAGAAGGGCTTGCTGTGGAGCAATCCGAAGGAGGTGACAGGACTCCGAGCCTACATCCAGAAGCTGGTGAGCAATAAGCTCAGGCTCGTCGACGTGGTCCAAGTCATGCTCATCCGCCGGATTCTGCCATGCCAAGAACGGGCATTCAATCTGTGGGAGTTCAATCCGGAACAGCACCAGGTGCTGAGCGGGCTCTTCAATACGACATACGAAGGCGGCTAGAGGGTGCTGTTTAAGGGCGCCGAAGCCCCCGCATCCGCGACGGAAGATCGCGGATTTCGCTCGCAGCATCCAGATGACGAGGTAAGTGATTCAACCCCGTTACGGGACACTTGTGGTAATTAAACCGATTCTAAGAGGGTTTCAATCTCTCTTTTCCTTTGACGGGAATGGATGGAGAAGGCCAAGCAGCTCATCAGCCCGGCTCCCATGCCAGAAGACCCAGAGAACGCCCGTTTAGCAGGGCTGCTAGTTCCGGCACCGCACGTGGTGCCGGAGAAGAAGGCCAAGAAGGTGGCCGCGGGGACTCGAAAGAGTTCCCGCAATCAGGCGTCCGACGACGAGGCGGACTCCTCCCCCGAAGACGAGGAGGAGGAGGAGGACTCTCTCCCGGAGGAGGGAGAGAAGAAGAGGAAGGCTTCCCCAATAGGGGAGGCCGAAGGGTCCAAGAGGGGGAGGACTATCCCCCCGGGCAGTTTCACCAACACCACCATTGGCGAGGATGAGTGGCCTCCAAGGGCCAGGCGTCCGGCAAGATCGTAAGTATCCGGATCCTTGATGTGCAATTTCTTTCGTGTCGCGTAGTGTCCTTCTAATGCCGCGTTCTGTCCGTAGCCCGGCCGATGATGATCTCCCCGCTTCATCGAGCGGGTCGTTGGCCCTGTCGGATGTGGACTCACTTCCGACTGCCTCTACCCCCCACGCCAACGAGGACGCCGAGGTGGGATCCCAAAGAAGGACCCATCAGGAGGAGGCTCCGGAGGCACCGTCAGGCTGCCTCCCGGACTTTGTGCCGGACTCTACATCGGAACCCGCAGTGGTTCCAGAGTCCGGCGGGCGGCCCCTTCGAAAGAAGGGCAAGACCGTGACACCGGCGACCTCCGTCCAACCGGAGGCGCCGGATAACTTGCTGGAGGCTCTTAAAGGCGCTTCCATCGAGGAAGAACACCGCACTATCATGAGTGCGGTGATTCAAAAGGTTCAGCTCGCCAAAAGCGGGCTGACCGAAGCCTGCAGCAGCCTTCTAACAGGCTTTGAGGTAAGAAGTTAAAACTATGTAATGTAATACCGCATAGACAGTAGCCCCTGATGCTTAGTTCGGTGTTCGGAAAGAAAAGCTGGACTGAGGATCTAACAAGATATATGCAGGGTTGCTTAAAATATGTCAATATGGGTTTGCAGGCTGCGCTGCTGACCTCTGCCGCACTATCGGTGGAGGTCGATGTGTTGAAGAAGGATCTCGAGCGGTCCGAGCAAGAGCTCGGCCATGCCAAGAAGCAGCTCGAGGACAAAGAAGGTGAGTCACACCACTTTGAATAGTTACCTTACAGAAAAGGATTTTGGTTGCAATAAAATTAACAAGGATAATATGGGTATTACAGGGGCCACGAACGAGGTGGCAGTCCTGAAGGAGGCTGTGTCCGCAGCCGAACGCAGTGCGGCCGCGGAGCGGGAAGAGCGAGAGAAGCAGGAGGCACGGGTGGCGGAAGTACGGCAAGAGCTCCAGGCTCTCATGGAGAAGCATGAGAGTTTGGAGCGTGACTCCAAGACTCGAGAGTCCGAGCTTGCCTCGGCTCTCGAAAGTGCCAAGTCCGCCAAGGCCGTGGCCCGTAAGGCCCTTCAGGAGGTTGAAGATGTGAAGAAGATAGCGGCGGGTAAGGCATTTTTCATGGAAAGCAAGCATGTTAATGTAAAATACCTGACACTTACCCGCATTCGGAGCTATCCAGGGGTGTTTGCAGATCTGCCGCGTAGTGCGTCCGATGCCGCCGCATTCTATCATGGCGAGGAGGGGAGCTCGACGGAGAAAGTGTTCTGGTCTCAGTATGCTGAGGCCGGACACCCGGTGCCCCCAAGCGACCAGCTGAAGCAGCTGGTCGAACTCCACAAGGTAGCTGAGGAGGCCATGAAGGGCCTTATAGTCCGGCTGTGGCCTGGACAGGCCATGCCTAGGAGCTACTTTGGCCTCGTGCGACGGCTGGTGGATGCATGCCCATGGGTGGAGGTCGTCAAGCGCTCCGCCTGTATTGAAGGTGCTCGTCGGGCCCTTGCCCGCACAAAGGTGCATTGGGGCAAGTTGGATGCGGAGAAGCTTCTCACGGACCCACTGCCACCGGGCAAGGAGTATCGCACGCCTGAAATGTATTACAAAACTTTCCTGAAGGGAGCCCGCGATGTTGCGGATGAGTGCCCCAGAAATGTAATCTTTGAGTAAACTCGATGTGTATTATCCTGTGCGCTGAAAACTGCGTTCATATGTGCCTTGAGCAACGCTTGTTTTAATTTAAAATATTACCTTCTGTTCGGCCGTTTATAAAATCTGAGAGATGGCAAGTCGTTTGCTTCAGCCCCCGAGCCGCGAGTGCTGGGGTGTTCGGGATAACCTTGAGCACTCTTGTTCCCATTTTTGGGTCCATCTAGGGAGGCGCTCAACACAACGAACAAGGCGACCGGACTTATAATGCTTGAACACTCTCACTTAGCCATAGAATTCTATAATTTTAAATTTCGGCGAAGCCCCTGGTATTCGGAAGGCCGAATCCGGGGCGCTATCCACGCCTTCGTCGGACATGGTCCGGAACTTCGCTCGAAGCGGCGTGAGTCTTTAAGGACCCGAAGAAACCTCTCGAACAGCGACCAGTCTCTCGCCTTATGATGCCGGTCAGTTTTAGCTTTCTCCACTGAGGCGCTCGCCCGGCTCAACCGGGGCGCAATCGCAGTGGTTCTCCCAGTGCCACCTTAGCCGACAGAACGGAACGTAAGGCACCAAAACGTGGGAGCCGGGCAAACCCAACTATTGACCCAAGACATGATTCGGAGCTGATTCATATAATGCTATAAGTTCGGGGTGCCGCACTTATGAAAGTGTTCGGACTTATCACACCACTATGTGGGGAACATAAGCCCCTGGTGTATTAGGCCGTACCAAAATATATGGGTGCAAGATGTCATGTAATGAACATATATATATATATAAAAGGTAATGTAATTGCAGTCGAAAAGTGCTGCATTATTTATTAAAGGAAGTCTGCTATGATTGCGGACTGATACAAATAGTGCGGTAAGCAAGGATTTGGACTAAGTAAACATGTCCCCCTCCAGGGGTGAGCTGCGGACTTGGTGTATATAATCGAATTTAATGCTCGTAATTGAGACCACCTGAGTGTTCGTCGCAGCCTTCTTTCGTCCCCGACTGTTGCATCACGAGTTCAGCAGGTTCGCCGCCGGACAGGGCCTCTGGTTACCGGAGTCCTGTGTACACAAAGAAGGAAAATAATAAAAAAAAGGGGGGCACACTTGCGAGCCCCTGGTGTGGTCGAACCGCACTCTGGGTCCATTGTGATCGTGCCCCTTCCCCTGCGCACGCGGAGTGTTATTCTTGCGATCATGCGCGGGCGGGGGTTGGGGCCGCATTGCTACGCGTGCTCTGATCGCGCCAGGTGGTCTTGGTTGGTATTGCTTCGGGCGCGTTTTGCTGTATCCGGCCATTTAACGGCCGGACTCGAGAATTGCCTTAAGAGGCTGCTCTGTACTTCTACCGCGAGAGCCGTTGTATGTTCCTCCGTTCGGAGGGAGCGTTCCGTATTCCCGTTGACCGTGATGACTCCACGAGGGCCTGGCATCTTGAGCTTGAGGTATGCATAATGCGGCACCGCGTTGAATTTTGCAAACGCGGTTCGTCCGAGCAGAGCGTGATAGCCGCTGCGAAACGGGACTATGTCGAAGATTAACTCCTCGCTCCGGAAATTGTCCGGGGATCCGAAGACCACTTCCAGTGTTACTGAGCCTGTGCAGTTGGCTTCCACACCTGGTATGACACCTTTAAAGGTTGTCTTTGTAGGTTTAATCCTTGAGGGGTCTATGCCCATTTTGCGCACTGTATCCTGATAAAGCAGGTTCAGGCTACTACCGCCGTCCATCAGGACTCTCGTGATGTGAAAGCCATCGACGATTGGGTCTAAAACCAATGCGGCGAATCCGCCATGGCGTATGCTGGTCGGATGGTCTCTTCAATCGCAAGTGATCGGACAAGAGGACCATGGGTTGAACTTCGGGGCGACTGGCTCCATCACATAGACGTCCCTTAGTGCGCGCTTCCTCTCCCTCTTGGGTATATGGGTCGCGTAAATCATGTTCACCATCCGCACTTGTGGGGGAAAACCCTTCTGTCCTCTATTGTTCGGCGGTTGGGTCTCTTCCTCGTCGTCGTTGTTTAGCCCCTTGTCGTTGTTTTCGGCAATTAACTTGCCTGCCTGCTTGAACACCCAGCAATCTCTATTAGTGTGATTGGCTGGTTTTTCAGGGGTGCCATGTATCTGGCATAAGCGGTCGAGTATTCGGTCCAAATTGGACGAACCCGGAGTGGTTCTTTTGAATGGCTTCTTCCGTTGACCGGGTTTAGAGCCTCGGAATCCGGCGTTGACTGCCGTATCCTCCTTGTCGTCGCTGTTAATGCGGCGTTTGTTTTTGTTTCGACGTGACCTGCCATTGTTGTCCTTAGTATCCGGACTGCCAGAATTTTTACGGAGATTGTTGCTGCGAGCTAGCCAGCTATCCTCTCCCGCGCAGAAGCGGGTCATTAATGATGTGAGGGCTGCCATAGATTTCGGCTTTTCCTGTCCCAGGTGCCGGGCTAGCCATTCGTCGCGGATGTTATGCTTGAAGGCTGCAAGGGCCTCTGCATCCGGACAGTCGACGATTTGATTTTTCTTCGTCAAGAACCGTGTCCAGAATTGTCTGGCCGATTCGTCTGGCTGCTGAATGATGTGGCTTAGGTCATCGGTGTCTGGTGGTCGCACATACGTGCCCTGGAAGTTATCAAGGAATGCAGCTTCCAGGTCTTCCCAACACCCAATTGACTCTGCGGGCAAGCTGTTAAGCCAATGCCGAGCTGGTCCTTTAAGCTTGAGTGGGAGATACTTGATGGCGTGGAGATCGTCGCCGCGGGCCATATGGATGTGGAGAAGATAATCTTCGATCCAAACCGCGGGGTCTGTTGTGCCATCGTAGGATTCAATGTTTACGGGTTTAAACCCTTCAGGGATTTGATGATCCATTACTTTGTCAGTGAAGCATAGCGGGTGTGCGGTGCCTCTGTATTGAGCAATATCACGACGCAGCTCGAGAGAGTGCTGTCTGTCGTGTTCGGCCCGGCCGGGGTTATTATATCCGGTGCGACGGTATTCGTCATGGGTCGTGGAGCGCCCAAGTGATCCGTAGATGGATCTAGATTGCCTTGCTTTGTCCTCCAATATATCTCGCAAGTCCGGCGTGTTCCCTCTTGGCTTCGTACTTTTGGAGCGATGCCGGGGTACGGTCTTGGTTGGGGGCCTGGATGCCTCTCTGTCACGACCGCGGGGTGGTCGGTCAGCCGTATCGTGCGCTGGTGATGGAGGTATGTATGCTTCCTCCTCTAATCGGGGGAGCAGCTTGCGTCTTGGATAGCTTTTGGAGGGGCGTTCGAGTTTATACTCTTCGGCCGCGAGGACCTCGGTCCATCGATCGGCCAGCAGGTCCTGATCAGCTTGAAGCTGCTGCTGCTTTTTCTTTAGGCTGTTTGCCGTGGCGATAAGCCTACGTTTAAAACGCTCTTGTTCGACGGGATCCTCGGGCACGACGAATTCGTCATCATTGAGGCTTGCCTCATCTTTGGAGGGAGGCATATAGTTGTAATCCTCAACCTCTTTGTCTGCCGCCCTCTCGTGAGGGCTTGCTTCTGCATCCTCCTGCGCTGAGTCTTGCTGGAGGGGGTTGTCTTCGGCACTTTCTGGGGTATTATTATCTCCTGTGCCGCAATCTCCATTCTTGCTGTGACGGGATTTAGAGCGGCGCCGCTGACGCCGGCGCTTGGGCTGTTTCTTTAAAGAATCTTCCTCCGCTGTTTCTTCGCCGTCCCCGTCTTTTGGGGTATCCACCATGTATATGTCATATGACGAGGTGGTCTTCCAGTGCCTTGTAGGCGCTGGTTCCTGTTCGTCTCCGGCATCGTCGTCCATAGCGTCGATGTCTTCGGAGTCGTAGTCTAGCATGTCGGTTAGATCGTCGACAGTGGCTACAAAGTGGGTGGTGGGTGGGCTCTGAATTTCTTTGTCGTCCGTATCCCAACCATCCTAGCCATAGTCCGGCCAGGACTCTCCCGATAACGAGAGATGCTTTAGTGAATTCAGGATGTCGCCAAAAGGCGAGTATTGGAAGATGTCCGCGGCGGTGAATTCCATAACCGGCGCCCAATCCGATTTGGTTGGTAGGGGTGCGGGAGGTTCGGAGTCCGGCAAGGAGTCCGGCACCTCGGAATCACGAGTTTTGCGATGGACAAGATTAGTGTTCGGCTCCATCGCCGTGGAAGTTGTAGCCCCCGAGGCGGTGTCCATCCACCGATCCTCTATCAGGGCAATCGGCTCCGGACTAATGGCCGAAGCGGATTCGCGTGCGGCCACCAAGGCACTGTTCGGCGGCAGAGCTAGATCATTCCCATCGTCACAGTGCGGCGCGCTTGGCTGTGGCTCGAGTCCGTCGAAGATCAAGTCTCCGCGGACATCGGCCGTGAAGTTTAGGCTTCCGAATCTGACCTGACGGCCAGGGGCGTAGCTTTCGATCTGCTCCAGATGACCAAGCGAATTAGCCCGCAGTGCGAAGCCGCTGAATACGAAGATCTGTCTGGGGAGAAAAGTCTCACCCTGGACAGCATCGTTGGTTGAAGATGCCATCGGGCCTATTGGTGACAACACAGAGGAACTCTCAATGAAAGCACCAATGTCGGTGTCAAAACCGGTGGATCTCGGGTAGGGGGTCCCGAACTGTGCGTCTAGGCGGATGGTAACAGGAGACGAGGGACACGATGTTTTACCCAGGTTCGGGCCCTCTCGATGGAGGTAAAACCCTACGTCCTGCTTGGTTAATATTGATGATATGGGTAGTACAAGAGTGGATCTACCACGAGATCAAGGAGGCTAAACCCTAAAGCTAGCCTATGGTATGATTGTTGTAATATATGTTGTCCTATGGACTAAAGCCCTCCGGTTTATATAGACACCGGAGGAGGCTAGGGTTACACAGAGTCGGTTACAATGGTAGGAGATCTACATATCCGTATCGCCAAGCTTGCCCTCCACGCCAAGGAAAGTCCCATCCGGACACGGGACGGAGTCTTCAATCTTGTATCTTCGTAGTCTTGGAGTCCGGCGGACGATGATAGTCTGGCTGTCCGGACACCCCCTAGTCCAGGACTCCCTCACACCTCTCCTCCTTTTGGTGGATTGTGGTAATTGCGAGCGGAGATGAATGGGAAGAAGATGTCAATGGGATATATATGGGGGGCGGGGCTGCGGGTGACTGTGGTCATGCGGGGAGGAGAGGAGAGCATCTCTGTACGAGCTTGTCGTGATGCTATTGGACCACGTGGGCAGCAAATCTATTGTCAGAGCGGCATGATCCGTTGCGTGCAGCAGTGCGAGAGGCAACTGGGCTTGTGGCGTGGTGATCGAGCGGACGGATTAGGCCGCAGAAAGGTTTTAGGCGCGATGATGAGGTCTAGATGCCGTTCATGGGTAGCTTGGGGGAGCTGCATGGGTGAGCGTACGCGTGACTGCCCCGGCTCATCGGTTCCCGTTGCAGGATTCTCACGCGACGCGGTCACAAGGGCCGAGCATGGGGAGACAGGGGGTGGCGCGACGGTGCCTGGATTAGACGCGGGGGGGAGGGGGGCAGGTGGGATTTCCAGATTTGGCAGAGACAGAGAGACATGAGCGGATGCCTGGGTTCCCGCGCAGGCCTCTCACGCATGCGCAATCGCAGCCACATCATACGGATCTTTTGCAAGATTTGGTTTGCCTAGGGCCGCTGCACGACCATCATTATGCATGGGGTGGGCTAGGGTATCATGCATGGCTGACCGGGCATGCAGCGAACCCGTGGTCGCGAGGGTTGGCTGGTGCGGTGCATGGACAGGCGAATGAGGTTGATCAAATGAGCCAAGGATGGATGCAGATCGTGGCGGCAGGGGAGAATAACTAAAAAAATTATATAAGTGGAAGAAATGATTGCAGTGCACAACGGCTGGATCTAGCTAGTCAAAAAGGAAAATATGAAACCCTTCAAAATCAAGGGACCCATGCTTGAGAATTTGAAATTTAACTGAGCGGGAGGAGATGCCAGACTTGAAAATGAGCTCATTGACCTTGACTGCAAAGAAATCTTGCTTGACCGAGAAATAGTGGTTTAGGGCCGACTCAACTAATTGGCATGAAAGTGATCCAAAATAAATGAGAGTGGTGAGTGTAATGCACGGGGGAGGGGGGAGCCGGCTAAGGCGATTAACATTAAGCATGAGGTAAAAAAAGCTGATACCAGGCCGATGTCATCTCACCTTAGGTAGATCCAGAGATGTTGAGGCTGATGGCCAAGAAGCAGTGACGACCGTCGACAGTGAGGATGATGTAGTACCATACGACGGAGGCGTGGCCTCACCGGAAAGCGAGCATCGGGCGCCACCCATGTGAGGCGGCCAGGGAAAATGGATCAGCATGCCCCTCTTGTGGAAGTCGCCCATGGAGGCGATGAGCTTGGCAACTTCAGGCGATGCTAAGGTGAACGAGAAACATGAATCACCGTCATCTATGATGTTGAAGTGCTGGTAGAAGCAACCAAACAACCGAGCAAGTATGAGGGCCATTGTGGTTGCATCAAGGGGGAACGAGAACTGGTTGACACACGCATACATGCGGCATCCGTGTGACTGGTTGCATGGATCGATGATGGCCGGGGATTGGAGCTGTGCCCATGCCACTCCTTCAAAGTGGAGTCCCAGATCATCTGGAATTTGCAGTAGGTGGGCAAGCGACATGCAAGAGGCTATGGCCAGGAGGGGTGGTGGAAGCGGAGGTAGGGTTCTAGCAAAGGAGAAGGCATAGTTGCGGTAGCGGACCTTGGTTTGGGCGAGGATGATTTATGTGACTCGCAAAGAAGCCACATGGAAGCGGAAGACAAGAGGAGAGCACATGGCAACGAAGAAGTTAGCAGCACTACCGCCAAGGGCAGCCTGAAGCAGAGCAGCGACGATTGTGGCGTCAAGGTGGCGGTTGGAGAAGTCAAAAACGATGTAGAGCAATGATGCAAGGTGGAGTTCTGGGGTGGTGATGTCGAGGCGGAGGTAGTAGCTGCAATCTTCCTAAAACTCCAGGCCCATGGCGTTACTGCACCCCAGGAAGCAGCAAAGAGGATCGGTGGACAGCTTTGACATAAGGCAAGTCAAAGAAGGGAGATGGAGGAGGTGCAACAGAGGGGAGGAGCGCTTCTAGAGGATCGGTGGAGAGGGTGATGTGAGTTGGAGGAGCAGCCGGAGGGTTTGTGGCGGCTGGAGCGGTGCTAGAGGCCGGCGGAGGTGGAGGAGGAGGAGGAAGAGGAGCCATCCAGACCTCCATAGTTGAGACTCCAAACCTGGCCATATCACTTGGCCACTAACAGCATGACTCCATGCACTAACTCACAAGTTTTCAAGTTTTGGGTAAGGATCTGATGGACTATGGAATAAGGAGTGGCAAGAGCCTAAGCTTGGGGATGCCCAAGGCACCCCAAGGTAATATTCAAAGACAACCAAGAGCCTAAGCTTGGGGATGCCCCGGAAGGCATCCCCTCTTTCGTTTTTGTCTATCGGTAACTTTACTTGAGGCTATTTTTTATTCACCACATGATATGTGTTTTGCTTGGAGCATCTTGTATGATTTGACACTACTAGGGAAAAGCCTATACACAGAATCTTACCAGCAGCGCTCCTCAAAATACGATGCTACTGCTATTTAGCAGCAGCGCGTGAGAGCAAAACGCACTGCTGAAAGGAAAATAGCAGTAGCGCGTGCGCACCAAACCGCACTACTGCTCTAATTGCCATGACCTCGCCATCCAGCTAGTTATAACAGTAGAAGTTAGCAGCAGCGCGCTTCTAAGAAAATCGCTACTGCTAAGATCAGCCCACAAGTTTAGTCCCACCTCGCTCCGCGAATAGGGTGTTTACCACCTTAAATATGTTACTTCTGAAACTATCACAACCAGTTGGTCTTCAATGAACTCTATGCGTAGAATTTGTGGCTGCAATATGAGTCATCTCCGATTCCTACCGGAGAGGACTCATATTGACAATTCAGATTGTACACAAAAAGATCATTGATGTCCATGCAAGACGCTATGTCTTGGAGAGGATGGGTTTTGAAGACCATGAAAATTATGAAATAAAGAAAATACCCCTAAGGACCCATCATGATATGGATTTTGAACTAAATCTATGCAATGCTCAGAGCGTAACCCATTTTGGTTGCCAAAAATGGGAAGCACTTTGCAAATTGTATGGTTTTTATGAGGATATGATTGTCACCATGGATCTTGGTGATCCTGACATCGAGCAAGACAATATGGACATTTGGGTCCTTATTGGTACGTTCCGATTGTACCGCTATGTGAGTTTCTCAAACATAGTTATTAACTAATTTATATTGTTTATCTCAAAATAGTTGACAACTTATTTCCATTGACAGCTTATTTTGATTCTTCAAAGACTGTGCGGAAGATGGTAGACAAAACCCACTACACCGATGGCTCCGAATTAACTTATAAGGAGAAAAATCATCTGATCGCATTTTGTACTCTTCTTGAGGATTACAATAACTATTATTGAACTCCTCCAAATTATGGTGAATACGTGCCACTAGTGCACGTGTTGAACCACGGTAACTTCTCTGGAGATACCCTGGTAAGATTTTTTACTATTACGACATCCGTGCATCTTTTGCATACTTCTAAAACTAGTACATCATTGCTAACTACGAAGTTATTACTATGTTTTTCAACAGAAACTCCCGATGGATTGCGTGCCTCAGCTGATGTATCTGAATGGTCGCCTTACAGTTTGAACATACTGCCAGGTAAATCTAGGGACCTCACTTGTGCATATCGGATTTCTAAAACCGGTGAAGACATGTTCATCAAAGAATGGAAGAAATGTATGGACATTCGCAAGGAGGTTCTTGGAAGTAACATTCAGCGAAAGGCAAGAATTGGAGACAGGCTAATCTCCATTCTCCATAATGGAGAGTGTTGGGGATATTACCACTAGACGTGAACCGGCCTACTTGGGCCGGGTTAACTTCATTAGTAGTATAAGCAGAGGAAGGCCCAAGGCCTATAGTCGGTGTAAAACCTGTAGCCGTAAACCAGCCTGATGTATAACTTGTATTGTAAGTTAGGAATAGAGAGATACCAACCAGGGTACGAGTATGAACCGGTTGGGACTCTATGGACCGACGGGCGTCACCCGTGTATATAAGGGGACGACCCGGCGGCGGTTCAAGACAGACAACTACAACTCGAGCCTAGGCGAAGCTTGTTTGCTCCCTAGCCACCGAGACCACTTCAATTCCGTCACAACTAGACGTAGGCTTTTACCTTCATTGAAGGGGCCAAACTAGTATAAACCCTCGTGTCCTTGTGTCCGCTTTAACCCCTTCAAGTTAACCCGTAGCGATGGCTCCACGACTAAGTCCTTTCACTAGGACATCTGCCGTGACAAATCCACGACAGTTGGCGCCCACCGTGGGACTATCGCACGACGGTTTGACGATCTTGGAGGGCAAGCTCAAAGGACTCGAAGGCTACACTGTGGGCCGGATGACCAAGAGTCGTCGTGGCAAGACCTTCATCGACGACACAGGATGGGGTCCCGAGGCCGATTAAATCGAGTACGGGTACCGGGTCCCCTTTGGTGGCATACACATTTTCATCGGCAAGATCGGTGAGCCTGGGCCTGAGCCGGACATCTGCACCGACCTCGTCGAGACGGCTCAGCGTGCGAGATCTACCCAGGCTAAACCGGCCGTGAAGCGTGCCTTCGTTGGAGTCATCCACGGAGGAGAGCGTGAGGACGAGTCAGAACACGATAGCAAGACCATCGTCTATTCTGGCGACGAGTCCTCGACCGGAGAGACCGAATCGCTATACCAGTTGCAAGACGACCAGGTTAGGGGCTATTTCGATGGCGACAGTATTCCGGACCCCCCAGGTCAGATCAACCGGGTTGGAATATTCATGGCCGGCACACAGGCGGCGAATCACTCTTCGACCGCCGCAGCAATGCTCTCTAGATCAGCAGCGGCAGCGGCAGCAGGGGCAGGAGGCCTTGTGCACCCACCGATTCAAGTTCTGTCTGATCTGTTTGATGCACTAGCCGCGCTTATGGCAAAGGCCAATCCGGCGGATCAGGAGGCCCATGATGCAGAGATTGCAAAGGTGAGAGAGCAGATCATACAAGCCAAAGCGGATCTGGCAGCAGAAAAGGACAGGATGGCCGCAGAGCGGGCTGCTTTGGACGCCCAGGCCTATAAGCTCATGCTTGACCAGAACGCATCACAGGAGGTCTTGAAGCGGAAGCACAGATCACGCCTGCCGTTAGGGTTTGACCCTCGAAATCTCTTTCACACGCCAGGAGCTGGACCCAGTAATCCGCCACAGTACCTAGAGGCAAACCGGATCGAGGCACCAGGGCCGGGGGCGACGATCCAACCCCGCCTGATGGAACCTCCTCAACAGAACATTGTGATTCCTCCGCCGGTTCAGACACCTCCGGGTCATTATTCTCATCCTATGGACAATCTTGTTGCAGCTGCTGCGCGATTAGAGGCTATCCCAGTCGAAGGGGATTCTCCGCAAGCGATAGAGATGCGTCGGGTTAAGGAACTTCTCCGGACTGCGCTGATTCAACAGGAGGCATATTCATATAGCCGCGATCGGATTCACTCCACGCCCCGTCCAAGCCGGAGCTATAGCAGGTGCATGGATGAACCGGCTATATCGAGCAAGGCACGAGGCCGTGAAGCGGCCCGTGGCAATAACCCGGCAGGTGGTGTTCGTGATGCTCAGGATGTGGTGGACCGGGCCCGGGCACGAATGGAGGCCGAGTTAGCAGCACAGAACGAGGCGGGTCAGCTTACACCGGTTCGTCCTACCACCTCTGCCGGGCCAGGGGTCGCATCCGCTTTGGGAGTGCCTTGTTTAGTCCCCGCTTTACGCAATGTACGCCTGCACAAAGATTTCAAGGGTCCGCGCAAGGTGCCGAATTACACCGCTGATTTATCTCCGGAAGCGTGGGTAGAGAGTTATGAGATGGCCATGGAGATCCTAGATGTGGATGAGACCGCGTGTGCAAAGTATTTCACCATGATGCTTGAAGGCACGACCCTTACTTGGTTGAAGAG
Source organism: Triticum timopheevii (assembly GCA_963921465.1). Taxonomy (NCBI): domain Eukaryota; kingdom Viridiplantae; phylum Streptophyta; class Magnoliopsida; order Poales; family Poaceae; genus Triticum; species Triticum timopheevii. The sequence goes on from OY997268.1 coordinate 477,051,094, forward strand.
CCTGCCGCCCAACTCTATCAGCTCATGGGCCCAGTTGCGGGCCCAGTTTATCCAGAATTTCAAAGATACGTGTAAGCAGCCCAAGTCCATAGTAGACCTGGCGGCTTGTATTCAGGAGGACGGAGAATCAACAACCCATTGGGTACGCCGCATTTCGGAAGTCTTGCACTCGTCTGACAGGATAAATGCTGACTCCGCGATCTTAACCCTGGAGGGCAACTGCCGGTTTAAGCCTTTAAAATTGAAATTGGGGCGCATGAAGCGGTTTTGTAATGACATGGGAACTCTCATGGCCGCTTTGGTGAAATATGCTGATTCGGATAGTACCAAGGATCCCGAGACTGACGATGATGAAGCAGGGAAGGGAAAGAAGAATAGCAACTCCAAGGGGCAACAGTACAAACCGGCGGGTCATGGAAACGGAGGCAAGCGTAAGGCGGATGGCAGCATGGATTTTGTGGCTAACACTAATGCGCAGGACAGGGGTCAGCGGCGCAGAGGTAAAGCGGCGAATCGTAATGGGGCTCCAAATCCTAACGCGGATCATTTGAATTATTTGTTGAATCAGCCTTGCCCGAAGCACGGGACGAAGGAGGCGCCGGCTAACCACCTTTGGAAGGATTGTTATATTATGCAGGAGTTTAAAAACTCGAATGCCTTCCGGTATGACCGCGGGTCAGGTGGCGGTTCAGGATCCGGTTTCCATGGGCCGGGTCACGATGGAGCTTCCGGTTCAGGTCTCAATCAGGGCGGTCACAAGAACCAGAATAATCAGAACGGTCAACAGCTACAGCAGCAGCAGTCGGGTTATCAGAGCCAGCCAAAACAGTTGAACAATGGGCAATATCATGTTTTCACTAGTTTGGACAAACGCGACTGAAAACTCCATAAGCGAGCAGTGAACTCTGTTGAACCGGCCGTACCATGTTACTTACGCTGGTCGGAGCAGCCTATCGTGCGGAGCAGAGAGGACCACCCACCCCGGGTTGACAATCCGGGCCAGCTAGCATTAGTGGTAGACCCTCAGGTGGGAGGTTATAAATTCACCAAGATACTCATGGATGGAGGGAGCAGTATCAACATCCTATACTATGAGACATTCTGCCGCATGGGGCTAACAGAAAAAGATCTCAGACCGTCTAACACGGTGTTCCATGGTGTGGTGCCTGGCAAATCAGCATATCCTGTTGGTAAGATAGCCCTGGACGTGGCTTTTGGGGACAAGCATGATTCCCGATCCGAAAAATTAACCTTTGAGGTGGTGAAGATCCGGAGCCCGTATCACGCCTTGTTTGGGCGGCCGACTTATGCCAAATTCATGGCACGGCCTTGTTATATCTACTTGCAGCTCAAGATGCCGGGTTACAAGGGGACAATAACGGTTCATGGGAGCCGTAAGGTTGCTTTGCAATGTGAGGAAGGTGATGCAGCTTATGCAGAGTCGGTCTGTGCCACGGAAGAGTTGAAATATTATAAGGACAATGTTGATCTGGCAGACATGACCCCTTTGAAGAAGCCAACCACAGAGCATGATTCAGATCTGAAGTTCAAATCGGCGGCTGAGACCAAGCTTGTTGACTTCGTGCCCAGCGATTCATCCAAGCAGTTCACTGTCAGTGCCAACTTGGACCCTAAATAGGAAAGCGCGCTCATCGAGTTCATCCGTGAGAATCGGGACATTTTTGCATGGAAACCTTCTGACATGCTAGGTGTACCGAGGGAACTCGCTGAGCACACTCTTAATGTGGATCCTAAGTATAAACCGGTAAAGCAATTTCTCTGCCGGTTTAACGAAGAAAGGCGCAAAGCCATTGGAGAGGAAGTGGCCAGGCTATTAGCAGCTGGTTTTATCATTGAGGTGTTCCATCCAGAGTGGCTTGCTAATCCAGTGTTGGTTCTTAAGAAAAACGGCACTTGGCGTATGTGTGTGGATTACACGGATCTTAACAGGGCTTGTCCAGCGGATCCTTTTGCCCTCCCCCGCATTGACCAGATCATTGATGCCACGGCGGGTTGTGAGCGTTTGAGTTTTTTGGATGCATATTCTGGATATCATCAGATCAAAATGGCGGTTAAGGACCAGGAGAATACAGCGTTTATTACTCCTTTTGGAGCCTTCTGCTATGTATCTATGCCGGGCTCAAGAGTGCCCAAGCCACTTATCAACGGTGTGTACAGAATTGCCTGCATAAACATATCGGCCGCAATGTGCACGCCTATGTGGATGATATTGTAGTCAAGTCAAGACAGAAGGAGACGCTAGTGGATGATTTGAAGGAAACCATTGACAACTTGCGAGTTTACAAGATGATGCTTAACCCGGCCAAGTGTGTCTTTGGTGTTCCGGCAGGCAAGTTACTGGGTTTTCTTGTGTCCGATAGAGGAATTGAGGCTAATCCGGAGAAGATTACGGCTATCACCTCCCTGGCTAAACCGATGTGTATCAACGATGTTCAGCGTTTGGCGGGCCGGATCGCCGCGCTGAGCCGGTTTATCAGCCGCCTCGGAGAGAAGGCTATCCCTTTGTACCAGATGCTGAGAAAGACAGATCAATTCATCTGGAGTCCGGCTGCTGATGAAGCATTGGAGGACTTGAAGCGGTAATTAGCCAATCCGCCCGTTCTTGCGGCTCCGGTCGACAAGGAGCCGTTATTATTATACGTAGCGGCCAATGCTCAAGCAGTTAGCGTGGCTATTGTGGTGGAACGCAAGGAGACAGGCAAGGAATATCCGGTTCAGCAGCCGGTTTATTAATATCAGCGAGGTGCTTATTGAATCCAAGCAAAGGTATCCGCATTGGCAGAAGCTGGTATATGGAGTTTTTATGGCAAGCCGGAAGTTGAAGCAGTATTTTCAAGGGCACCCCATCATAGTGGTCAGTTCAGCTCCCTTGGGCGATATCATACAGAACTGGGAGGCGACTGGCCGGATTGCCAAGTGGGCTATCGAGCTTGGGCCACACAGATTGAAGTACGTGCCTCGAACGGCGGTGAAGTCTCAAGAACTTGTTGATTTCATCAATGATTGGACAGAGTTGCAAGCACCAGAGGAGAAGCCGGATCACACATATTGGACTATTCATTTTGATGGATCCAGGCAATTGGAAGGCTCGGGGGCTGGAGTCATATTAACTTCCCCACGAGGTGATAAGTTTTGTTATGTTCTCCTCTTAATGTTCCCTTGTACTAATAATGCAGCTGAGTACGAAGCCTTGCTCCATGGTCTCCGGATGGCTAAAGAGATGAACTTAAGCCGGGTTAAGTGCTTCGGTGACTCGGACCTCGTGGCTCAACAGGTGTCTGGCACTTGGGATTCTAAGGACCCGCTCATGGCCGCATATCGTCGTGAAGTGGATAATATTGCGGGTCACTTCAAGGGTTATCAAGTGGATCACGTGGACCGTCGAAAGAATGAAGCGGCGGACGCTTTAAGCCGGTTGGGCTCTCAGCGCAAACCGGTCCCACCTAATGTCTTTCTTGATGTGTTGCACAACCCGTCAGTCAAGCTCCCAGGTGAAGCGGATTTGCCTATTCCTGATCCGGAGGCTCAATTGGTGGCAGCCCTGCATGTCATTTCGGATTGGATAGTTCCTTATCTTGCGTACATGAACCGGGGGGAGTTGCCAGAGGATGAGATTTTAGCCCGGCAGATAGTCCGGTGATCCAAGTCTATGACGATTGTCAATGGCGAATTGCATCATTGCAGTGTATTAGGGGCGTTTCAACGTTGTGTTTCTCCTGAAGAAGGCTGTGAAATTTTATGAGAAATCCATGAAGGAGATTGTGGACACCACGCCGGTTCAAAGTCTCTGGTGGCAAAGGCGTTTCGTCACAGGTTCTACTGGTTGACAGCGCATGCTGATGCGGAGGATTTGGTTAAACGGTGCGATGGCTGTCAAAAATTTTCGAGGCGTGCTCATGTGCCCGCTCAAGAATTGAGGATGATCCCAATCACTTGGCCGTTTGCAACTTGGGGGCTGGATATGGTCGGACCTTTTAAAAGATCCAAGGATAAGAAAACCCACCTTTTGGTGGCAGTTGACAAATTTACCAAGTGGGTTGAAGCGGAGCCTGTCAGCAAGTGTGATGCAGCAACAGCGGCACAGTTCATCAAAAAGGTGATTTTCCGGTTTGGCTTTCCACACAGTATCATTACTGACAATGGTACCAATTTATCCAAGGGCGCTATGAAGGAGTTCTGTGAACGTGAGCACATCCGACTTGACGTATCATCAATGGCTCACCCCCAGTCCAACGGGCAGGCAGAACGGGCTAATCAAGAGATCTTGCGAGGCATCAAACCCCGGCTTATGGTTCCATTGCAAAGAACACCAGGATGTTCGGTTGAAGAACTACCATCGGTGCTATGGAGTATCAATACTACGCCCAACTGATCCATAGGATACATGCCATTTTTTATGGTCTATGGAGCGGAGGCAGTTCTCCCTAGTGATATCCGACACGATTCGCCTCGTGTGGCAGCTTATGTTGAAGCGGACAATGAGACAGCACGGCAAGACGCTTTGGACCTATTGGACGAGGAGCGTGATATAGCGGCTGCCCATTCGGCGATTTATCAACAAGATCTTCGTCGCTATCACAGTCGCCGGGTTAGAGCCAGAACTTTTCAAGAAGGAGATTTGGTGCTTCGACTCATCCAAGACCAGACAGATATGCACAAGCTATCCCCACCTTGGGAGGGACCTTTTGTGGTCAGCAAGAATCTGCACAATGGGTCGTACTATCTGATTGATATTCAAGAGCATAACAACTCACGCACATCAGAGGAGGAGACCAACAGGCCGTGGAACATAGCTCATCTTTGGCCTTACTACACTTGAGCCATCAGCTCTATCTATATACACATTATGACAGTGTATATATTATCTTTGATATAATGAAACCGGAGCCTCAGCTAAAGCGGGGTCTCTGTCTTTTCTTATCATGCGTGGTTACATGGAGTAGTTCTGTTTTTAAAGCGGCCTCTGGTTTACCCCTTGAAATTTGCTTTTTTATATATCACTTGGGGCCTTGGTCGTGTCCGAACCAACGCGACACCTTTTGATAGGCGACAGCCACCAGATCACTTGGGGACATGGTCAAGTCTGAACCAGTCACGCCTCTTGATCGGCCTAAGGCCACAAAATCACTTGGGGGCTTGGTCGAACCCGAACCATTGCCACGCCTCTTGATTGGCATATATGCCACGGTTTCATTTGTGGACCTGGCTGACTTGAACCAATGTCACTCCTATTGGGGGCTTGGTCCTATCCGACCATGGTAACACCATCTGATCAGCTCAGTATAGCATATTTTTTGCAAAACGGTCTTCATTATTGCCTTTGCTTCCATGTTTATTTCATGGCCTGTTTTCTTAGTTTTTGTTGTGTTTCCTTTATGCCAACAACACCTTTTTCCGGTTCAGCCGATGGATTTGATTCCCTTTTAATCCGGAGAAGTATGCCCGGTTTACCTTTTCCTGTTAACATCATGGAGTAACAGGGGGGCTCGCAATAACCCAGTACGGTTTATATGGGAGCTGTTTTCACCCCCTTTGATGGTAATGGTTTATAAAACCTCCGCTTCAAGCCTGGCTAAGCCGGCTTCATGCCCAGATATGGCAGGTACTTTGTATCGCCTATTTTGTTATGTGTTTTGAATACATTGCTGATATATATATATATATATATATATATATATATATATATATATATATATATATATATATATATATATCAAGATCATAAACCGGCTGGCGGTATAACCGCCACCAAAGTTCAAGTTTTTCTGATTGCAGGAAATATAAATTGAGGTTTTTCAAGCAAAAGCATCAGTACTTATGTGCGAAGGCATATTCAAGGCAGAAGTATTAACTATCCTATTACAAGGCAACACCGTGCCCAAATAAGATCATTGTTATTTTGGCAGATCATTGTAAGGCAGTTATTTAAACCGGCTTCCTGTTCAAGCCTGCTCATCGTCCTGCGCCGCTTCAGCTTCCTCGTCTCTATCCATTGGCTGGAAATCAACAGTGGTCCAGTCGGTTCCCATTAAAGCTTGAAAGACAGCCTCTTGATGGATCAGAGAAGACGATTCAATATCAGGAGCGTAAGTATGCTTACGGATTGGAGGAATCAGATTCTCCGCTTCAAGAGTTGGGGCAGGCACTCGCTTATTCTGATCATTGTATTGAGCTTGATAATGCGTCAAGTCCGCCTCTTCAGCTAGTTGACAAGCCAGAGGACGCACTGCACAGTTTATTGCCCTCAAATCATCTTCATTAAACTCGGAGCCATCTTCCTTCAGGCTGGGATAGCCTTGCGCTGCCTCCACAGGATCGAAATTCGGCACCCATGCCTTTGCCCGGATTAAGGCGTTAATGGCTCTGGTTCGAGCAGCAGATTTTTTCAGCTCTTCAATCCGGGCAGGAAGCATTGACAACCTATTAAGAGTGTCATGGATTAAAGAGGGTGCCGGATTGTTATGAGAGGTTGTGGTGATGATCCGCTGTGCTCCGGTATACAGTTGTTCAACTAAGGTGTAGGCAGCCTTCAGCTTCTTCCGCACATCTGACCCTAAGTGCCCAATGCGTGTACCTACAACAATACATGGATGATTTCAAACCGGATTTATTATAAGCAAGCCAGAGTTGTCACAGAAATAAAAAGGAGCTTACCAAAGATCGCAGCGGTCATGGAGTGTATTTGCCGCTTTACGGCGGTCAGCTCATCTACCACCGGTTTAAGGGCAGCTTCAGCATTTTCAGCTCTTTTTGTTAAAGTGGCCTTCTCAGTGGCCCAATCAGCCCGCTCTTTTTTGAAGCCCTCCTTCAGCTGTTCAGTGATACTCAAGGCGCTGGTTAATTCTTCCCTTGCCTTGTCTGTTTCAGCCTGTTGGGTTTTCAAGGTTTCCTGCAGTTCGGTAATCCGCTCCTCTTTGATTCTCACCTCAGCCTGCATACAGACAGCATTTAGCTTTAAACAAATGGTCCAAGAATTTGAAGTACCAACCGCATAACAAGTTATACGCTTGATACTTGGGGGCTAATGCACCTTCAATTTTCATTTATTACTAGATTGCAAAGTCCCAAGCTCAATACAGGTATTCAACTTGGCACTTGGGGGCTAATGGCTATTTGATCAATTATGTTCTGATGATAGTTTTTATTGGAGTCCCGGTTTAACTATGCTAAGTTGAACCGGCCCTTGGGGGCTATATTGACGGATTTCAAAGTGTTGAGGATTATACTCAAGTCCCGGTTCGACGAAGGTTATAAACCGGCCCTTGGGGGCTAGGAGGACTAATACAATGGCAGTAAGTAAAGAAGTAAGTTACCTCAAATTTATCCCTCATCATCTTTACCAGACCAGCTTCACAGTCACGGCTAGTATAAAGCCGGTTCAAATAGCCGGAATGAAGATCTTGGGCACTCAGAGCAGCATATGTCTCCAGTTCAACATCCCATTTTCCTTTGTTCAGAGCGGAAAAATCTTCTTTTACGGTATGCTTGGTTAAGGTGACAGGATTTCTAGGTTCAAAGCGACCTACACCGGTAATCACAACGTCATCATCTTTGGACTCGCCGGTTTGCGTTGGTGCGGTCGGTTTATCAGCAGGACTGCGGGATTTTTCAATCCGGACGGAGCTGGCGGGCGGGTCAGCAGAGACTGAAATATTAATAGGCCTTTCCTCAGGAATAGCATCGTCTTGCAAAGGAGGATCATTGGGAATATCCTCAGGAGCAAACGCTTCAAGATCTGGCGCTTTATCATGTTCTGGGGCGACATCTTCCTCAGCCGCTTTATCCAGGCGGGCCTTCTTGCTCGGTTTAGGTTTAGCCCTGAAAGAAAAACAAAGAGTCAAGGAACAGCATAAGTTATTACACAGTATACCGGAAGCATATGTTCAGCCTAGCTTACCCAAGAACCGTTCTCAGTGGCGGCAGCTGAGTGGCCGACGATTCACCAGAGGATGAATGAGAAGTAACCTGATAATCGGAGTCGGATGGATTAGGAGGTTGACGGAAGAAACCCGCCTTAGGATATAAATCAATAAAAAGGTCGGAGACCTCGGAGCGGCGTTTTCGAACCGGACTGTTTGGTAAACCGGTGGAGGTAACTACCTGGCCACTGTGCCGGGTTGTGCGGCGAGCTTCATGTTGCTGAGTCTTCATAAGAAATTTGGGATCCAAGTAAGCAAGAGGATGAGAAAATTTAACTTTTCGGTTTGCCTGGCGAAATTTTGGCAAAGGTAAAATTTCTGAATCGGAAGAGAGAATAGTTACCTCAGCGACTTCAGCATTACTGGCTTCAGCGTCGTCCTGACAAGTATCATCATCAATAAGGCATGTAAAAAGTAAGCCTAGTGAATCAAGTTCTACCTCAAGGTCCGGGTTACCCACATCATCATCAATAGCCGGATCAGAAGAAGCGGTGGTTTTCCTTTTGAAAGCTGGCTTCTTGATAACCTTGGTCTTGGGCCGGGTTGACCGTCCTGCCTTCTCTGTTTTGTCTTGTGGAAGCTTCTTGCTCCAAAACGGATTGTCACCCTGGTTCAGCAGTAATTAATGTCAGACGGAGAAAGCAGTAACAAGTTCAATAACAGAACAATCAAAATTTTACCGCTGGCGATTTGTTGGTGGCACAGTAAGGAGGCAGACTGGTTTGAGCGCAGAGGTGCTCTGGTTCATTCAACATCTTCTTCATAGAATCTGTGATTTCATCATCAGAGAGTTGGATTTTAGTGTGTCGGAGTGGGTCATCGACGCTATCAGTATACTTGCACATCAAACCGGAGCGCCGGCTGAGAGGCAGTATGCTCCATGATATCCAACAACGTGCAAGGTCTATTCCTGTTAAACCGTTTGCCATGAAGGCTCGGAGCTTGGAGAGTTGCGAGGCATATTTACTTCTCTCCTTGGCACTTAATCTTTGTGGGAAGGGGTGAGTGTTGCTGAGCCGCTCCGGACGAAATCCAGGCAAGGGATTTTCATTGTCAGGGGAGGTGTCTTTGCAATAAAACCAAGTTGCATTCCACTCCTTGGGGTGAGTATGTAGTTTGACGTGGGGATAAGTGATCTCTTTCCTCTTCTGAATTGCCATACCGCCCAATTCGGTATTGGGGCCGTCGGTAAATTCAGTATGGCGGTTTAAGTGGAAGCAGTCTCTAAACAATTCGACTGAAGGCTCCTCTTGAAGGTATACCTCTGAAAGCACTTGGAAGTGACATAAGTTGGTAATAGAATTGGGGCCAATATCTTGCGGACGGAGCTGAAAATTGGCTAATACATCCCGGTAAAACTTTGAACCAGGCGGTTTGAAGCTCCGGGCCAACTGATCTACGAAGACCACAACCTCCCCCTCTTGAGGTGTGGGAGGACATTCATCACCAGGAACCCTCCAGTGGATCGTTTCTTTCCTGTCTAAAGCGCCGATCAGGACTAGATCATCCAACTGAGTTTCTGTGACGTGAGAAGGAACCCAATTGCACTCATATACTTGTTTGGCCATGGTGAGATCTACAAGAAATAGGTGATTTCGGTTCAAGAATATGTTGGATAAACGAAGGTGCTGATCTGAGCAAATGTTAAACCGGAGGCAGTACACATAAACCGGATTTCTATGAAGTGGCATCATATGGATTCTGGCGGTTCAACAAGGGGACTAATGGTGTATACCGGTTTACTAACTTTTTCTATATTAAGTTAAACCGCCTGATCTAAACATCGGAAGCAATCGAAGTTGTGGATGGCTAAGTATGCAGAAACAAGTTTCACAAGATTCTATTGCAGCAATGGATCTAAAGCAGGCTCAGAAAAACAGAGAATATTCAAAAGAGTGAAGCAGAACGGAAGTGAACCAATGCGCGGATATGTACGTGAGATCTATGGACTTAGGTGTGAAATTACAGGCAGATGCTAAAAGATTACTACTAAACAGAGCAGGGGTTCACAAATTCATTCAAGAGTCAGGGTAGGAGTATGAATAAGCGACGAACACAGCGCGAACATGAAACCATAAGAACAGATCTAGGTCAAGAAGAGAAGAAGGCTTACCGGAAACGAAGAAGATGCGGAAGGATACCGCAGTACTCTGGTGCGTTCAGGTTGATGTAGTGGCCCAAGACGATGCAGAGGTCGACGGCGGCGGCGGAGCTCCAAGGCTGGCAACGCAAGGAAGACGAAGAAGAAGAGACGAAGGGAAGAAAAGGAAATGACCCTTCGGTCTTATTTATAAGGCAACAGACGTAGGTCAGGCGCGCGAATCCGGGAGCTGAATTTTCGGAAGTGGAGCTGATGACCTAGATATCGCAGATCTATTAATAAAGGAGGGTGTCATAAATGTTAACTTCGTGATGACATCATGCCGGTTTACAGCAACCAGAAATGATGACGACATGGCGGTTTACCAATTACCAGAAGATGTCCAAGACAAAGATTTTGTGAAGGATTGACATGAACCAGTTCAAATCAATTTGGGGCCTAATGTTGGGGATATTACCACTAGACGTGAACCGGCCTACTTGGGCCGGGTTAACTTCATTAGTAGTATAAGCAGAGGAAGGCCCAAGGCCTATAGTCGGTTTAGAACCTGTAGCCGTAAACCGGCCTGATGTATAACTTGTATTGTAAGTTAGGAATAGAGAGATACCAACCGGGGTACGAGTATGAACCGGTTGGGACTCTATGGACCGACGGGCGTCACCCGTGTATATAAGGGGACGACCCGGCGGCGGTTCAAGACAGACAACTACAACTCGAGCCTAGGCGAAGCTTGTTTGCTCCCTAGCCATCGAGACCACTTCAATTCCATCACAACTAGACGTAGGCTTTTACCTTCATCGAAGGGGCCGAACTAGTATAAACCCTCGTGTCCTTGTGTCCGCTTCAACCCCTTCAAGTTAACCCATAGCGATGGCTCCACGACTAAGTCCTTTCACTAGGACATCTGCCGTGAAAAATCCACGACAGAGAGTCAGGGGCTATCTTGTTTTTTGCTATTTTACCTTAGAAAATGTAGTAGGTCTTAATCAAATGTAGTAGGTGCTATGAGGTACAATATGTTTATTATGTGGTAATGTGTTAGAGTTGATAATGAGGAGTACTTGTGATTACGACTAGTGACCAATTTGCTATGTGATGTCATTGATGAAAACGATGATCTTGAGGAGGTGTTATATGACAATGATGTATTATGATGATAAGTTGTTAATGATATGATGATGATGATGATGATATTATTATATCATTGGGTGAAAGAACCGCGGATTAGTTTCAAGTGGATGGGCATCCACTTGAAACTAGTCCACGGTTCTTTCACCCCGTGATGTAATAACTCATTATGATGTAAAAACAATCTCTAAATTCCTGTTGTATGAAAACTTGTGTAAAGGTGTATGAATACAACATGAAATAAAAAATAAATAAAATACTAAATAATAGTAGTAGCGCAGGCAAGGAGAAGCGCTACTACTATTTACTAGTAGTGCTCCTCCGGAGAAGCGCTGCTACTAAGTCAATTTAGCAGTAGCGTGGGTCTAGGCACGCTACTGCTAAGCTTTAGCTGTAGCGCCTTATCAGTAGCGCTCCTGCCCGCGCTACTGATAGGCTTAAAACCCGCGCTGCTGCTAGGCTTTTCCCTTGTTGTGTGAGTCTTTACTTATTAGTTTGCCACAATCATCCTTGTTGTACACAACTTTTGAGAGAGACACACATGAATCATGATTTATCAGAATACTTTATGTGCTTCACTTATATCTTTTGAGCTAGGCAATTTTGCTCTAGTGCTTCACTTATATCTTTTTAGAGCACGGTGGTGGTTTTATTTTATAGAAATTGTTGAACTCTCGCGCTTTACTTATATTATTTTGTGAGTCCTTAAACAGCATGGTAATTTGCTTTGGTTATAAATTTAGTCCTAATATGATAGGCATCAAGAGGGGTATAATAAAAACTTTCATATAAAGTGCATTGAAATTGAATACTATGAGAAGCTTGATTCCTTATGATTGTTTTGAGATATGAAGATGGTGATATGAGAGTCATGCTAGTGAATAGTTGTGAATTTGAGAAATACTTGTGTTGAGGTTTGTCAGTCCCGCAGCATGCACGTATGGTGAACTGTTATGTAACAAAGTTGGAGCATGAGATATTTTTGATTGTCTTCCTTATGAGTGGTGGTCGGGGACGAGCGATGGTATTTTCCTACCAATCTATCCCCCTAGGAGCATGCGCGTAGTACTTTGTTTCGATGACTAATAGATTTTTGCAATAATTATGTGAGTTCTTTATGACTAATGTTGAGTCCATGGATTATATGCACTTCTACCCTTCCACAATTGCTAGCCTCTCTAGTATCGCGCAACTTTCGCCGGTACCATAAACCTTCCTCAAAACAGCCACCATACCTACCTATTATGGCATTTCCATAGCCATTCCGAGATATATTGCCATGCAACTTTCCACTGTTCCTTTATTATGACACACGTCATCATTGTCATATTGCTTTGCATGATCATGTAGTTGACATCATATTTGTGGCAAAGCCACCATTCATCATCCATTATACATGTCGCTCTTGAGTCATTGCACATCTCGGTACATCGCCAGAGGCATTCATATAGAGTCATATTTGTTCTAGTATCGTGTCGATGGAAAACGACACCTATGGGATCACTGGAATCCCTTGTCAGGACCCCGACTCAATGCCACATCGATCTAGCATGTAACACCTCGTATCACTTTGCGGCCTCACACACGATATCCCCACGGGTGTCGCCTTACCTTTGCCCGAGACCGTTTGCGCCTTTTGGCACACGTATATGATAGTGTCGCTAGCATCCATATGATAAGGAGCCCGGGCTGACATGGCTAGTTGTAAACCCAAAGTGGCACAAACTTACAGGGACAGGCATCCATGACCTAGCATCGAACGTGTCGGTCATCAGCGAGTGAATCCAGGATGTAGCACTGGGCTAGCAAGACTCCGGTGAACCGGGCTGTAGCGGGCTAACAGGACTCCGGTATTCATCGCGTGACATTTCCCCGAAGGGACAGACACAGGAACGAAGAAGGACACATGCCGGCCAGCCTAAGTGTTCCGGAGCAGTAGCAAGCTACCATGGCTTAGTGGAAGCACTAGGAGACACCCGGTAAGAGAGGCTACTAAGGATAAACAACTAGATAGTCAGATCCCACACATACCAAGCATTTCAACCACATACACCCAATATGCTAGATATGTGCAAATACAACATGGCATCACAACATGACTCTACAACTCAAGTATTTATTCAATAGGCTCCGAGGAGCGAGATATTACAAACATGAGTCTCATGACCCAACATTCAGAGCATACAAGTCAAAGCACAAGCGGAAGCTTAACATGTCTGAGTACAGACATCTACAAATGAAAAAGGCTGAGAAGCCTGACTAACTACCAGATCCTGCCGAGGGCACAAGATCGTAGCTGAGGTAACAAGCTAAACGTCGAAGTCCACGAGGAACTACTAGTGAGACTGAAGTCTCTCTGCAAAAACATAAAATAGGCAAATGTGAGTACAAATGTACCCAGCAAGACTTACATCAGAACTAACTACATATGCATCATTATCAACAAAGGGGGTGGTGGAGTTTAACTGCAGCAAGCCATCTTTGACTCGGTGGCTATCCTGAACTACGACTGCAAGTAACTCTTTTGAGGTGGCGCACACGAGTCCCCATATTCACCATATCAATACACCACTATAGATCCGCTTCCGTCTCCCTACGAGAGCGCCATCCATAGCACTCATGCTTATCTTGCGTATTTTAGAGTATCCACTTTCACTTGTCTATGAACTGTACAAGGGGTCCAAGTTTCCATATCCGAGGAATCCGGCTATTCGAATAGATAATGATAACCCTGCAGGGGTGTACTTCTTCACACATGCTCTCGCCACTTACCACCATGTACACGTCATGTACCTCGGCAACCTTCAAGCGGAAGCCTTGCGAGGGAGTCGGCCACGACCTGACTAACCACACAAGTCTCTAGTCTAGGTTTATCGCCTATTTGGGTTCCATCCGCAAGGAGATCCGGCCGGGGTGTCGCTCACGGCCCCAAACAATGTGTGCAGGGTTCCCAAGTCCACCATCTGGGTGCCACTTGGTACACCGGGCCACGGTGCCTAGTCTGTCCCAAGCCTACCTGTACCGGGTGCCACTTGGTAGACTACTAACACTACCTACAAACACCAGAAACTAGTTGCAACTCCTGGACAGAGATCAGGTTGATTAATAAGCCGAGAGGGGCCGACTTATCGGAACCCAATGTGTGGTAGTAACTGTTCATGGATCACAAACACAGAACTCAGTTCCTGAGGACGGCTGCAATGAGACAACCCACCATGTACTCCTACATGGCCTCTCACCGCTACCTTTACCAAATCGTGTTCACACACTTAGCTCTCAACAGTAGGACATGTTCACACACCTCCAATTCATCCCTGATGAATCAGACCTGACACAACTCTAAGCAATAGCAGGCATGACAAACAAGCATGAATGAGTAGGCACATCAGGGCTCAAACAACTCCTACTCATGCTAGTGGGTTTCCTCTATTTACTGTGGTAATGACAGGTCATGCAGAGGATAAAGGGGTTCAGCTACCGCAGCAAGTAACAGATGAATCGTTGTTGTCCTAATGCAGTAAAAGAAAGCAGGAGCGAGAGAGTGGGATTGTATCGGAATGAACAAGGGGTTTTTGCTTGCCTGGCACTTCTGAAGATAGTATATCTCTTCATCGGTGTCAACGAACTCATCGTCGGTACGTCGTCTACTAAGAGGGGACAAACACCGACAAACAAGGAATAACACAATCAATGCAATGCACAATATGATGCATGATCATGACATGAAAATATGATGTGTTTTGAGCTAATGCAACTAGCACAGGTTAAATGAAGTTGGTTTGAATCAAAGATTCAAATTCAAACTCCATATGTGATGGTTTAAATGCCCTTAATATGATTTGTCCTAAACAGCAGCTATAAGTTGTTCTAACATGCATGAAAATGGTACAGATGGATAGGTTGGATTTTTCTGATCATTTTTCATATATAAATTATTTCATTTGGAGTTACAGTTAAATTTCTATGATTTATTGAAGTTTTAGCTATTTTCTGGAATTTCCTGATTATTTATAAAATAAACTAAATTCCAGAAAAGGAATACTGCGTCAGCATGGCGTCATGCTAACCTCAGCAGAGTCAACAGGGCTGCCCCGGGTCAAACCTGACCAGCGGGGTCCACTGGTCAGTGACCCAGTGCTGCCTAGGTCACAGACAGGTGGGGTCAGGTCAACGCCCACATCAGCATAGTCAAAATTGACACGTGGGCCCATTGTAATTAGATTAATCTTAATCTTACTTAGTCAGTCGGTTAGTTAGGCAGTGGGGCCCGGCTGTCTGTGTCACTGTGGTTAGTTAACTAGGTGATTAAGCCTTAATTAAGCAGCCACATCATCATCACCGGATCTACGCCGGCGATGACCAAACCGACGGCGAGAGCTCGCCGGACTTGCGTTAGGGACGGCAGTTCGTCATCCTGCTGGCACCAAGGAGGGCCTCTCGCTCGTCCACATCCAAAGGACCGGACGGAAGGCCGCGGGGTGGTCAGAAATAACGCCGGCGGCGAGCTACGGCGGCGGCCGAAGCTTGGCCACGGTGGGGAACTTCACTGGAGGGCGGTTTCATGCGGAAGAGAGAGAGAGAAGGGGCGGTGGCTCACGGTGGTTCCAGCAGAGACGACGGCGAGGACGGGGGCGCACTGGACGGAGCAAATCAACGGCGATGGTCGTCGGCATCCGAGGATGAGGAGGAGCCCGATGGCGATGTTGCTCCGCTTCCGGGGACGTGGGCTTCGGCGGGGAGAAGTGGTCATGGGGGCGAAGCTTGGGGGTACGTTTGGGCGGCGAGGGGTGGCTGGCGGCCGTGGTGGCAGTGGACGGCGGCGACGAGCTCCGCTCAGTGGTTGCGTGCGAGAAACAGAGGAGGGGAAGAGGAGGAGTGGACAGGCCAGAGGGGGTTGGGGGGGTTGCGTGGCGTCTCCAGCCAGCCCCCAGCGTCGGCGGAAGCAGGAGGTCACTCGGGCGTGTGCCAGCGCGCGGCGGCCACGCGCCTCTCGTCCTTCTGGCGAGAGGTTGGTGGTGACTGGCAGTGGTGGTGAGCTGGGCCAGCTCCTGGGCCGGCCAGCTGCAGTGTTGGGCCGCACAGGTAAGCCAGGTGAGTTTGCTCTCTCTCCCTTTTATTTCTGTTTTCTATTTATTTGCTTTGTTTTGATTTAGTTTACAAACCAAATCATTTTTATAAACTTTCTGTAAATTGTTATGTAAGCTCAGGACTAGCCCAAGGTCACATGCAACTTACAAAAATATTGAACATTATTTGTTATATAGCAGAAATAATTTCAACCCAAATATATTATTGATTTAAATCAAAGACCCAAAATAAATTATTTCTGTGACTCCAAAAATATTGGTTTGAATTTTACCTCATGCCAATATTTTCACAGAATAACAGGAACATTTTCTTGGACTCATTTGATGAGATTTAAATGTTGGTTAATTTTAGAGGTTTTCTGAGGCTTTTGAAAATTCCCCAATTCAAGTTTCATTTGAATTTAAACATGATGCTCACATGGAAGCTAGCATAGGTCAGCCCAGAATTAGGGATGTGACAACTCACCCCCACTAAACAAGAATCTCGCCCCGAGATTCAAGACGTGAGGCAAGAGGAAAGGGGGGGGGGTCACAAAACTATCACAATCTTCATGATCCATTTGCCCTTCTTGAAGATGTTGACTCATTGCTTCAAATCGATCTTGACGTATTTGCTTTCGAGATCTTCATTCAACATGATGACAAGAAGAAAGGGAAAACTCTAGAAGGATCGATCTCCTCGAAGATCGAACAACTTAGGATCAACTCATGGATTGAGACATGGAAACATCTCTCAAGCTGAGACATGAAGCATACATCTGAAGGAATGGAGTGAGATAGATGACGAGGGTTCACTAGGTAGACAACAATTCTACCCTTAAGAGGGTGGTGAATGGTTGTCATCGTAGCGAGGAGTTGAGTTGCCATGATGCCACAGCGGGACATCCTGGAGGAGGGTGATTTGTAGATTATTACCTTAAGTGGCAAAAAGAATTACCTTTGATATAGAGATCATTGAGACTCTCTATACCAGCCTAGGGAAAATCTCGAGCGATCGTTTGGAGGGGTTCGGTAGAATAGCATACTCGGATTAGAATGGATGGCGTGAATTACCTTGTTGAAATCAACACAAGGATGATTTTAGTAACCGGGGAAAGCTCAACAGTAGAGAGTGAGTCCACTGTTTGAAAAGTTTTAGCATAACCGAAGAAACTAGGAGCAATCCCAGTTAGTGCCGATGATAACACCTAGCGCTTGTGCGTGCTCTCAAGAACTTGAGCATTTCCACATTTATCAAGGTTTTACCAACATCTGTGTCAAGGATCCTGGCAACACCACGTACTACCATGATGAACAGTGATGGATAATGCAGATGCAAAGGAAGATAACACCTTCTCAGATTTCACCTTAGCAATGCCAAGGTCGCAAGATCTGGATAATCGACCGGGAGACATTCAGCACTCCGCTTCTAATGTTCTCCTTAATGTGCTAGTGTATCCCATTCATAGATATGGTTTGATATCTAGAGCATCAAGTAAAAGGTCGGACTTCGGGAACACAAAAATCCATAAGGAATAACTACGGAAATAGTATCCTATGAAATCCTTATGGGGAGGTGGCCAACTTCCTCAATCAAGATACTACAGTAATAGGTCTTCCGGCTGGACGTGTTGGCCACGACATCCTCTTTACCGGTTAAAGAGAGACCAATATTATAGTTCTTGGAAAAATTCTCCAACCATCATATCTGCCTGAGATTCAGATCTGGTTGGTGTCAGAACAATCCAGACTCATCGAGTCTAGAAAGAAAAATGAAAGTTTGCAACACAAATCGATGAGATGACGTTGCGAGATTCTCGGGAAATGAACTATGATAGCAAGCTCCAAAACATGAGCTGGTTCTGCTACACACATGTGAACACGTGGTCCCAGACAAACATGACCACATGGTAGTCTTACAATAAAACACTACCGAGTTCAGGTGGGGAACCATCATTGCGGAGAGCGAAGTCCTGCGCATGTACCTTTGGGTCCTTAAGGATTAGCACTTAAGAACTTCTTTTCCTTGAACAAATCAATCGGTGGCTTGGTGTGCTAGGGACACATATAAAATGGAGGTAGCGAGCCTGTCAAACCATAGCATACTTCGCACATGCATGAATGACTTGAGATGATTCCAAAGGAAGCAAAAACAATCTTTCTCGGATCCACGGCGGCAACTTACACCAAGTGCACGTGAATTAGAGAAAGTCACTTCTTTCATCCGAACATATACCTCATGAATGGAACACGAAGGTAATGTTTACAAAAGTTCCCAACACTAGATGGATGTTCAACATGATCATGGAGAAGATAAAATGTTGCTGATGGGCTCAACAACAAGTCATCGGGATGACCATATAAATGGAATTCCATAATTATGTGAACAAGGACATATCATTGGTCAGACCCAAAAAATATAATGATGTATGCTCGAGGGATCAACCACGAGTAAGACAACATTATGAACATCGTTGGTTCTGATTTGATTTGACAATAGCCCATACTCAAATCAAAGATGGGGTAAGACAATAGGTCCAACAATTGATCACAAGGACCAATTGATGAAGATATCATCTTTCTTCAACACACACACACACAGAGAGAAAGATATCCCTTAACATGAACTAAGTCAGACAAGCTTTTATCTTCCAACTCTCCAAGTTGTTGTTTAGCTTGACCAACTAGCTCAGGGGTATCCCACACAGATTCTTGGAGAAGGGGTGGTTTACAAGAAACCATCTTGATCACGAACTCAACATAGCAGTCAGGTGACAACCTAGTAATACTTCCGAGAAGATATTCGGAAAATCACAAACCACCGATATGTTACTAAGCTCGAGAACAACCTTGCTTTTCAGGGCAAGACGATATGATCAACAGAGCAAGGGTTTGAAAAAAATCCTAACTCATTGATCGGAGAGTGCACCAAAAGTAAGGACTAGGTAGCACAATCTATCTTTGAATGATGATTCAAGAACCAACACACTAAGAATGATAGTAATGTCCATTAACCACCAAGCAACGGAGTTGCTAGGGGTATTGATTCCACACATCATAGTTCACTTGTCGACATTCCGGTTGCAACAACACGGAAGCCGAGAAATGAATAATGAGGGCGAGAAGTATCACTGTATCAAGAGTTCATAGGATGGTGTGCAATTCCCATGACATTCTTGATGTAAAGATGGTAATACTCCAAGGTGGAACAGAACAAAAGCTGGATTAGTATTTGATCTGTGGAACACAACTGCTTTGACCCAATCCTAGATATGGATGAGGTACTGGAGTTTGTTTCTCCTAGTCATTCCAGAATAGAATGGCTTGATGGACCACAAGAGTAACAGGCATCGATGAACGAATGTACGCATACTCTTGACTATCAATTGATAGACGAAGATCGGAATACGACTGAAGAGGGACAACTCAAAGGAACATATATCTTTCTGAGTTGTGGATGCATAGATTAGTATGTCAAACCAAGTTCAACAGGTTTCTTCCAGATAACCCATGCAGAGAAGGTAGGACTGGCAGATTCACAATATAGAATGGAGAACTCATCAAGAGCACTCTGGTTGTGATCCTTGGGTTCAAAAGAACTCCTGCCAAGAATGGTTCATGGTATTTGGAAGAACGATATACCACGGACCTTGAGGACTATCGCAAAGGTTGCTAATATCCTAAAGGAACTAGCAAACACTATCAACACGAGGTAAGTAGGGTGAATCTCGGGTTCAAAACCCAGGGAGTAGAATACCTACTACTAAGTGGCATCACGGGATGCTTTCGAGAATAAAGGCCAGAATCATCACACTGGGAACACAAATCATGGCTAGCTTACTAGGTGGTACTCTAAGACACCTAGGGTCATAATACTAGCTCCAACATATATACCGAGGCAATGAAGTACCTCAACTCACCAGTTGGTGTCGTTAATCTGGCCAAAGGAACATCGGAATGGTAAGAAGATATTTTCAAATGCATCAGACTATTTAGAAACCTGGGATGACTCGGACAGCATAACGGCTGTAAATGCTCAAAAAGATTTGAGACATGCTACAAAAATGGTGGCATAACCACTCTGAAGCACAATATCAAGGTTTCGAGATCAACAATTAACATACGGAAGTAGTAGGAACTTAACTGAGGCTTGAAACCAACAATCCTATAAGTCTACGGATTAGTAACACGTGATCCTGATAGAAAGAAGAGAAAGCCTAGTTCCTTAACCCCGTAGGAAAGATAGGATGACTCAGATCAGAAGGGCATGAGGTATAAGGAGTAAAAAGAGCCTTACGTTCCATCCCACAATCAATTCCCCTACGTATAACAAAAGAATTTCTAGACTCAACTTCGACCAGTTTGGCTTGGTAATCCTACATGCAGTCAAGCTCTGATACCAAAGCTGTCAGGACCCCGACTCAATGCCACATCGATCTAGCATGTAACACCTCATATCACTTTGCGGCCTCACGCACGGTATCCCACGGGTGTCGCCTTACCTTTGCCCGGGACCGTTTGCACCTTTTGGCACACGTATATGATAGTGTCGCTAGCATCCATATGATAAGGAGCCCGGGCTGACATGGCTAGTCGTAAACCCAAAGTGGCACAAACTTACAGGGACAAGCATCCATGACCCAGCATCGAACGTGTCGGTCATCAGCGAGTGAATCCAGGCTGTAGCACTGGGCTATCAGGACTCCGGTGAACCGGGCTGTAGCGGGCTAACAGGACTCCGATATTCATCACGTGACATTTCCCCGAAGAGACAGACACAGGAACAAAGAAGGACACATGCCGGCCAGCCTAAGTGTTCCGGAGCAGTAGCAAGCTACCATGGCTCAGTGGAAGCACTAGGAGATATTTCCCGGTAAGAGAGGCTACTAAGGATAAACAACTAGATAGTCAGATCCCACACATACCAACCATTTCAACCACATACACCCAATATGCTTGATATGTGCAAATACAACATGGCATCACAACATGACTCTACAACTCAAGTATTTATTCAATAGGCTCCGAGGAGCGAGATATTACAAACATGAGTCTCATGACCCAACATTCAGAGCATACAAGTCAAAGCACAAGCGGAAGCTTAACATGTCTGAGTACAGACATCTACAAATGAAAAAGGCTGAGAAGCCTGACTAACTACCAGATCCTGCCGAGGGCACAAGATCGTAGCTGAGGTAACAAGCTAAACGTCGAAGTCCACGAGGAACTACTAGTGAGACTGAAGTCTCTCTGCAACAACATAAAATAGGCAAATGTGAGTACAAATGTACCCAGCAAGACTTACATCAGAACTAACTACATATGCATCATTATCAACAAAGGGGGTGGTGGAGTTTAACTGCAGCAAGCCAGCTTTGACTCGGTGGCTATCCTGAACTACGACTGCAAGTAACTCTTTTGAGGTGGCGCACACGAGTCCCCATATTCACCATATCAATACACCACTATGGATCCGCTTCCGTCTCCCTACGAGAGCGCCATCCAAAGCACTCACTCTTATCTTGCATATTTTAGAGTATCCACTTTCACTTGTCTATGAACTGTACAAGGGGTCCAAGTTTCCATATCCGAGGAATCCGGCTATTCGAATAGATAATGATAACCCTGCAGGGGTGTACTTCTTCACACACGCTCTCGCCACTTACCACCATGTACACGTCATGTACCTCGGCAATCTTCAAGCGGAAGCCTAGCGAGGGAGTCGGCCACGACCTGACTAACCACACAAGTCTCTAGTCCAGGTTTATCGCCTATTTGGGTTCCATCCGCAAGGAGATCCGGCCGGGGTGTCACTCATAGCCCCAAACGATGTGTGCAGGGTTCCCAAGTCCACCATCCGGGTGCCACTTGGTACACCGGGCCATGGTGCCTAGTCTGTCCCAAGCCCACCTGTACCGGGTGCCACTTGGTAGACTACTAACACTACCTAAAAACACCAGAAACTAGTTGCAACTCCTGGACAGAGATCAGGTTGATTAATAAGCCGAGAGGGGCCGAGTTACCGGAACCCAATGTGTGGTAGTAACTGTTCATGGATCACAAACACAGAACTCAGTTCCTGAGGATGGCTGCAATGAGACAACCCACCATGTACTCCTACATGGCCTCTCACCGCTACCTTTACCAAATCGTGTTCACACACTTAGCTCTCAACAGTAGGACATGTTCACACACCTCCAATTCATCCCTGATGAATCAGACCTGACACAACTCTAAGAAATAGCAGGCATGACAAACAAGCATGAATGAGTAGGCACATCAGGGCTCAAACAACTCCTACTCATGCTAGTGGGTTTCATCTATTTACTGTGGCAATGACAGGTCATGCAGAGGATAAAGGGGTTCATCTACCGCAGCAAGTAACAGATGAATCGTTGTTGTCCTAGTGCAATAAAAGAGAGCAGGAGCGAGAGAGTGGGATTGTATCGGAATGAACAAGGGGGTTTTGCTTGCCTGGCACTTCTGAAGATAGTATATCTCTTCATCGGTGTCAACGAACTCATCGTCGGTACGTCGTCTACTGAGAGGGGACAAACACCGACAAACAAGGAAGAACACAATCAATGCAATGCACAATATGATGCATGATCATGACATGGCAATATGCTGTGTTCTGAGCTAA
This sequence comes from Triticum timopheevii, assembly GCA_963921465.1. Taxonomy (NCBI): domain Eukaryota; kingdom Viridiplantae; phylum Streptophyta; class Magnoliopsida; order Poales; family Poaceae; genus Triticum; species Triticum timopheevii. The sequence goes on from OY997268.1 coordinate 477,073,972, forward strand.
TGCAACTAGCACAGGTTAAATGAAGTTGGTTTGAATCAAAGATTCAAATTCAAACTCCATATGTGATGGTTTAAATGCCCTTAATATGATTTGTCCGAAACAGCAGCTATAAGTTGTTCTAACATGCATGAAAATGGTACAGATGGATAGGTTGGATTTTTCTGATCATTTTTCATATATAAATTATTTCATTTGGAGTTACGGTTAAATTTCTATGATTTATTGAAGTTTTAGCTATTTTCTGGAATTTCCTGATTATTTATAAAATAAACTAAATTCCAGAAAAGGAATATTGCGTCAGCATGGCGTCATGCTGACCTCAGCAGAGTCAACAGGGCTGCCCCGGGTCAAACCTGACCAGCGGGGTCCACTGGTCAGTGACCCAGTGCTGCCTAGGTCACAGACAGGTGGGGTCAGGTCAACGCCCACATCAGCATAGTCAAAATTGACACGTGGGCCCATTGTAATTAGATTAATCTTAATCTTACTTAGTCAGTCGGTTAGTTAGGCAGTGGGTCCCGGCTGTCTGTGTCACTGTGGTTAGTTAACTAGGTGATTAAGCCTTAATTAAGCAGCCACATCATCATCACCGGATCTACGCCGGCGATGACCAAACCGACGGCGAGAGCTCGCCGGACTTGCGTTAGGGATGGTAGTTCGTCACGCTGCTGGCACCAAGGAGGGCCTCTCGCTCGTCCGCATCCAAAGGACCGGACGGAAGGCCGCGGGGTGGTCAGAAATAACGCCGGCGGCGAGCTACGGCGGCGGCCGAAGCTTGGCCACGGTGGGGAACTTCACTGGAGGGCGATTTCACGCGGAAGAGAGAGAGAGAAGGGGCGGTGGCTCACGGTGGTTCCAGCAGAGGCGACGGCGAGGACGGGGGTGCACTGGACGGAGCAAATCGACGGTGATGGTCGTCGGCATCCGAGGATGAGGAGGAGCCCGATGGCGATGTTGCTGCGCTTCCGAGGACATGGGCTTCAGCGGGGAGAAGTGGGCATGGGGGCGAAGCTCGGGGTACGTTTGGGCGGCGAGGGGTGGCTGGCGGCCGTGGTGGCAGTGGACGGCGGCGACGAGCTCCACTCAGTGGTTGCGTGCGAGAAATAGAGGAGGGGAAGAGGAGGAGTGGACAGGCCAGAGGGGGTCGGGGGGGTTGCGTGGCGTCTCCAGCCAGCCCCCAGCGTCGGCGGAAGCAGGAGGTGGCTCGGGCGCGTGCCAGCGCGCGGCGGCCACGCGCCTCTCGTCCTTCTTGCGAGAGGTTGGTGGTGACTGGCAGCGGTGGTGAGCTGGGTGAGCTCCTGGGCCGGCCAGCTGCAGTGTTGGGCCGCACAGGTAAGCCAGGTGAGTTTGCTCTCTCTCCCTTTTATTTCTGTTTTCTATTTATTTGCTTTGTTTTGATTTAGTTTACAAACCAAATCATTTTTATAAACTTTCTGTAAATTGTTATGTAAGCTCAGGACTAGCCCAAGGTCACATGCAACTTACAAAAATATTGAACACTATTTCTTATATAGCAGAAATAATTTCAACCCAAATATATTATTGATTTAAATCAAAGACCAAAAATAAATTATTTCTGTGACTCCAAAAATATTGGTTTGAATTTTACCTCATGCCAATATTTTCACAGAATAACAGGAACATTTTCTTGGACTCATTTGATGAGATTTAAATGTTGGTTGATTTTAGAGGTTTTCTGAGGCTTTTGAAAATTCCTCAATTCAAGTGTCATTTGAATTTAAACATGATGCTCACATGGAAGCTAGCATAGGTCAGCCCAGAATTAGGGATGTGACATCCCTTCTATGATTGCGGGGCACGGGGATCGTGAGAAGAGCGGGACTAGTAGACGACACAAAGGGATTTACCCAGGTTCGGGCCTCAAAGATGCGTAAAACCCTACGATCCTGCTTTGGTGGATGTATTTAGTGTTGTTGAGCTCTTGAACTAGCTCTAGGTGATGTGGGGTTCGAGAGAGCCGAATCCTATCTCTATGTGCCATGGGCCTCCTTTTATAGGCGAAAGGGGCTGCCACAGTGGCACACAGGAGGTGGAAAGTGCTACAGCATCATGAGTTTATTGCTAGTATTACAGGACAATACACATTTAATGCAAGGCTTAGGGTGTCCCTTCGCTTTATCGGGGATGGGGGCGAGGCCCGTCCCGTCCGTCGCCGCTCCTCCTCGCTTCGGCACGCGCCCTGGCCAGCGATGCATGCGGTGCCATGTAGGCAGGGAGGAAGCGGAGGTGGCGTGGTGGTGGAGCCTCCATGAAGGATTGCATGCTGCCACGCAGGTGCCTGCCCAGCTGGTTGGGTCGACAACTGCATGCGAACGGCGGTGAAGACTTGGTTGGCACGGGCCTGACAGTGGCCCTGCTGGTGCGCTTGGCGAGGGCCTTGTCGGGTGGCCCGGCAAGGGTCTTGCCGGGTGGTCCGGCAAGGGTCTTGCCGTGGCGCGCTGGCTTCCCCGGCAAGGATGTTGCTGGGGGTCTCGTGGGTTTCTTCGGTGAGGATGGTTGCCTTCCTATCCTCATCTGATTTTGTCTATTCTTTGTCTTCACAAAGATCTGCATGCCACCACAGAGGTGCCTCCCGAGCCTTGTCCCAACGCGTTTGTCAGGCGTTGGTGGGCTCAAGGATGGCTCACTTTGGCTGGCGCGGGCGAGCTGCCCCGACAAGGGTCTTGCCGGGGCTGCTGAGGCTGCCCCGGCAAGGGTCCTTGCCGGGGGAACCTGCTACGCCTATCTGATCTTTGTGGTCTTGGTCCTTGTTGTTGCTTCGTTTGTCCTTGTGGCTTCGGCTTCTCTCCGGCTTCCCTTTCCCGCCATGTCTATGCGTGGCCGTGGCGGGAGGCTCTGACTGCCCGTGCACAAGTAAAGGGGTCAAAATCAGAGCCCCTACTTTTGTACACCGATCGATTTGTAATTTTTGAGTTGTAAGTAAATAAAAGTGTGATGATCTTCATTATTAGAGCATTGTCCCATGTGAGGAAAAAAAGAGAGAGAAAAGGCAAAATAAAAGAGAAGGCCACAAAAAAAGAAGGAAAAAAAGAAAGAAAAAAGAGAGAAAAAGAGAAAAGGGGCAATGTTACTATCCTTTTACCACACATGTGCTTCAAAGTAGCACCATGATCTTCATGATAAAGAGTCTCCTATATTGTCACTTTCATATACTAGTGGTAATTTTTCATTATAGAACTTGGCTTGTATATTCCAACGACGGGCTTCCTCAAATTGCCCTAGGTCTTCATGAGCAAGCAAGTTGGATGCACACCCACTTAGTTTTTCTTTCTGAGCTTTCATAAACTTATAACTCTGGTGCATCTGTTGAATGGAAATCCCTACTGACTCACATTGATATCTATTGATGGGAATCTCCATAGCCCGTTGATACGCCGAGTTGATGTGAGACTATCTCCTTCTTTTTGTCTTCTCCACAACCACCTTCTATTCCACCTGTAGTGCTATGTCCATGGCTCACGCTCATGTATTGCGTGAAAGTTGAAAAAGTTTGAAACATCAACAGTATGAAAAAATTGCTTGGCTTGTCATCGGAGTTGTGCATTATTTGAATATTTTGTGTGATGAAGATGGAGCATATCCAGACTATATGATTTTGTAGGGATAAACTTTCTTTGGCCATGTTATTTTGAGAAGACATAATTGCCTTGTTAGTATGCTTGAAGTATTATTATTTTTATGTCAATATTAAACTTTTGTTTTGAATCGTACGGATCTAAACATTCATGCCACAAAAGAAATTACATAGACAAATATGTTAGGTAGCATTCCACATCAAAAATTCTGTTTTTATCATGTACCTACTCGAGGACGAGCATGAATTAAGCTTGGGGATGCTTCATACGTCTCCAACGTATCTATAATTTTTTATTGTTCCATGCTATTATATTATCTATTTTGGATGTTTTATATGCATTTACATGCTATTTTATATTATTTTTGGGACTAGCCTATTAACCTAGAGCCCGGTGCCAGTTCTCGTTTTTTCCCCTGTTTTTGAGTTTCACAGAAAAGGAATACCAAATGGAGTCCAAACGGAATAAAACCTTCGCGATGATTTTTCTTTGACCAGAACACAACCAGGAGACTTGGAGATGAAGTCGGAGGAACCACGAGGCAGACATAAGGACGGAGGGTGCGCCCAGGAGGTAGGGCGCGCCCCCCACCCTTGTGGGCCCCTCGTGCACTCCCTAACCTAATTTCTGCGCCTATATATTCCCATATGTCCCCAAACCAATAGAGGCATCCACGAAAACACTTTTCCAGCACCGCAACCTTCTGTACCCTTGAGATCCCATCTAGGGACCTTTTCCGGCACCCTGCCGGAGGGGGATTCGATCATGGAGGGCTTCTACATCAACTCTATTGCCCTTCCAATGAAGCGTGAGTAGTTTACCACAGACCTATGGGTCCATATCTACTAGCTAGATGGCTTCTTCTCTCTCTTTGATTCTCAATACCATGTTCTCCTCGTTGTTCTTGGAGATCTATTCAATGTAATACTCTTTTGCGGTGTGTTTGTCAAGATCTGATGAATTGTGGATTTATGATCAACTTATCTATGAATATTATTTGAATCTCCTCTGAATTATTTTATGCATGATTTGAGATCTTTGTTATTCTCTTCAAACTATCGGTTTGGTTTGGCCAACTAGATTGGTTCTTCTTGCAATGGGAGAAGTGCTTAACTTTGTGTTCAATAGTGCAGTGTCCTTTCCCAGTGACAGTAGGGGCAGCAAGGCACGTATTGTATTGTTGCCATCGAGGATAAAAGGATGGGGTTTTCATCATATTGTTTGAGTTAATTCCTCGTCATGTCATCTTGTTTAATCCGTTACTCCGTTCTTTATGAACTTAATACTCTAGATGCATGCTGGATAGCGGTCGATCTATGGAGTAATAGTAGTAGATGCAGAATCGTTTCGGACTACTTGACACAGACGTGATGACTATATTAATGGTCATTGCCTTAGATATCGTCATAACTTTGCGCTTTTCTATCAATTGCTCGGCAGTAATTTGTTCACCCACCGTAATATTTTCTGTCTTGAGAGAAGCCTCTAATGAAACTTATGGCCCCTGGGTCTATTTTCCATCATATAAGTTTCCGATCTACTATTTTGCAATCTTTTACTTTCCGATCTATAACCCAAAAATACCAAAAATATTTATTTTTACGTTTATCTATCTCTATCGGATCTCACTTTTGCAAGTAACCATGAAGGATTGACAACCCCTTTGTCGCGTTGGGTGCAAGTTGTTTTATTGTTTGTGTAGGTATTCAGTGACTTGTGCGTTGTCTCCTACTGGATTGATACCTTGGTTCTCAAACTGAGGGAAATACTTATCTCTACTTGGCTGCATCATCCTTTCCTCTTCAAGGGAAAAACCAACGCAAGCTCAATAAGTAGCAGTGTTTTATTTAGTGTTTGAGCCAAGTAAAACCTTTGGGATACTTTGGTATATCACTGATTTGATTTTGCTGAAAAACGCGTTCAGTTGCAGAATTTTCAAAATTCACAGAAGTGATAGAAAATTCTGATTTTTTTTACAAAAGATTGATATAAAAATTGCCTCTGTTGTCCTAATTTTTCAGAATGTTTGGAGTTACATAAGTATACGAACTTTCCTGATTACTATAGACTCTTCTGTTTTTGATAGATTCTGTTTTCTGTGTGTTGTTTGCTTATTTTGATGAATCTATGAGTAGTATCGGGGGGTATGAACCATGGAGAAGTTAGAATATAGTAGATATTACACCAATATAAATAAAGAATAAGTTCACAACAGTACTAAAAGTGGTGATTTATTTTCTTATACTAACGACTCTCATGAGTTTTCTGTTGAGTTTTGTGTTGTGAAGTTTTCAAGTTTTGGGTAAAGATTTGATCGACTATGGAATAAGGAGTGGCAAGAGCCTAAGCTTGGGGATTCCCAAGGCACCCCAAGGTCATGTTGAAGGACAACCAAGCATCTAAGCTTGGGGATGCCCCGGATGGCATCCCCTCTTTCGTCTTCAATCCACCAACAAATTTACTTGAGGCTATATTTTTATTCACCGCATGATATGTGTTTTGCTTGGAGCATCTTGTATGATATGATTCTTTGCTTTTTATTTTGCCACGGTATGATATGATTCTTTGCTTTTTATTTTGCCACAGTCATCCTTGTTGTGCACATCTTTTGAGAGGGACACACATGAATTTTGAATTTATTAGAATACTCTATGTGCTTCACTTATATCTTTTGAGCTAGGTGATAATCCCCAAGTGCAAGGAAGCATCATAGCAATTTCCAAAGGTGGAAGTGATAAGTATGGAGTGTCGAACCCACAAGGAGCTAAAGGTAAGATCAATATTCTCTCAAGTCCTATCTGTCACTAATACGACTCTACGTATACCGAACGTTTGGTTCCATCTAGAAACGACAAATAAAACTACGTTGTGGGTATGAAGAGGATAACTTTGCATGATATCACAGAACTAAAATATAAAAGTAGGTGTTGTTATCATAGACTTAGAATATATTACTATATATTATAAATAGCGAGTGTGGAATAATGATGGGTCGGTGTGCGGAATTGTCCTAGGCAATTGTTAACAAGATCGGTAATCATTATTGCAATTTCATATGACGGGGAGGCATAAGCTAACATACTCTCTCTTCTTGGATCATATGCACTTATGACTGGAACTCTAGCAAGCATCCGCAACTACTAAAGATCATTAAGGTAAAACCCAACCATAGCATTAAAGTATCAAGTCCCCTTTATACCATACGCAACAACCCCCTTACTCGGGTTTATGCTTCTGTCACTCAAGCAACCTAGTATAAGGGAATCATGAATGTATTGCAACACCCTACAGCAGGAATCCTTCACATGTGCGCGGCATGGAAGGCACCATAGGACAACACCAAAATAAAACATACAACTCAAACCAATCTAGATCATCAATCAACCCAAAGGACAAAAGAAATCTACTCAAAACATCATAGGATGGCAACACATCACTGGTTCATAATATGTGGCATAAAGCACCATGTTCAAGTAGGGGATTACAGCGGGGTGCGGGAGAGCGGACCACGTAAAAGAGATGATGATGGTGATGAAGATGGTGATGTTGATGAAGACAATCACCACGGCCATGGTTCCCCCGATGGCACTCCGGCGCCACCGAGAGAGAGGGGGAGAGGTTCTCCCCCTTGTGCTTCCTCCTCCATGCCCCCCCTAGATGGGGAGAGGTTCTCCCTCTGGTCCTTGGCCTCCATGGCGATGATGGCCCCCTCCGAGATCCTCCATGGCCTCCGGTGATGATGGCCCCCTTCAGTAGGGTGCCAGAGAGGGCCTAGATTGGTTTTTCGTGGCTACAGAGGCTTGCGGCGGCGGAACTCCCGATCTAGGTTTATTTCTGAGGTTTTTGGGATATATAGGAGGTGTTGGCATCGGGGACAAGTCAAGGGGGCCTGCGAGGCAATGGCAAGGTAGGGGGTGAGCCCTAGGGGGGTGGGGGCGCTCCCACCCGGGACTCCTCCCTAGTATCTTTTCGCTCCAGTATTTTTTATATCTTCCAAAGATATTCTCCGTAAATTTTCAACCCATTCCGAGAACTTTTATTTCTGCACAAAAAACGACACCACAGTAGTTCTGTTGAAAACAACATCAGTCCGGGTTAGTTCTAATCAAATCATACCAAAACCATATAAAATTGTTATAAACATGGCATGAATACTTCATAATTTATAGATACGTCGGAGACGTATCACTAGGCAGTTTGCTCTAGTGCCTCACTTATATCCTTTTAGAGCACGACGGTGGCTTTGTTTTATAGAAATTGTTGAAATCTCATGCTTCAGTTATATTATTTTGAGACTCTCCTAAACAACATGGTCATTTTCTTAGGTTGTGAATATAGTCCTAATATGATGGGCATCCAAGAGGGATATAATAAAAACATTCATATAAAGAGCACTAAATACTATGAGAAGTTTGATTCCTTGCATTTTTTTGAGATATAAAGATGGTGATATTAGAGTCATGCTAGTGAGTAATTGTGGATTGGTACAAATACTTGTGTTAAAGTTTGTGATTCCCGTAGCATGCGCGTATGGTGAACCGTTATGTGATGAAGTCTAAGCATGATTTATTTTTTGATTGTCTTCCTTATGAGTGGCGGTCGCGGACGAGCGATGGTATTTTCCTAACAATCTATCCCCCTAGGAGCATGTGTGTAATACTTTGTTTCGATAGCTAATAATTTTTTGCAATAAGTATGTGAGTTCTTTATGACTAATGATGAGTCCATGGATTATACGCACTCTCACCCTTCCACCATTGCTAGCCTCTCTAGTACCGCGCAACTTTCGCCGGTGCATTAAACCTACCATATACCTTCCTCAAAACAGCCACCATACCTACCTATTAAGGCATTTCCATAGCCATTCCGAGATATATTGCCATGCAACTTCCACCATTCCGTTTATTATGACATGCATCATCATTGTCATATTGCTTTACATGATCATGTAGTTGGCATAGTATTTGTGGCAAAACCACCGTTCATATTTTTTATACTTGTCACTCTTGATCATTATACATCCTGGTACTCCGCCGGAGGCATTCATATAGAGTCATATTTTGTTCTAGAATCGAGTTGTAGTTCTTGAGTTGTAAAGTAAATAAAAGTGTGATGATCATCATTATTAGAGCATTGTCCCATGTGAGGAAAGGATGATGGAGAGTAACATCCCTCCACATGTTAGGATGAGACTCCGGACGAAAAAAAATAAAGAGAAAAAAGGGGCCAAAGAGCCCAAAATAAAAAAATGACGGAAAAGAGAGAAGGGGCAATGTTACTACCTTTTTCGACACTTGAGCTTCAAAGTAGCACCATGATCTTCATGATAGAGAGTCTCCTATTTTGTCACTTTCATATACTAGTGGGAATTTTCATTATAGAACTTGACTTGTATATTCCAATGATGGGCTCCCTCAAATTGCTCTAGGTCTTCGTGAGCAAGCAAGTTGGATGCACACCCACTTAGTTTCTTTTTTTGAGCTTTCATACACTTATAGCTCTACTGCATCTTTTGCATGGCAATCCCTACTCACTCACATTGATATCTATTGATGGGCATCTCCATAGCCCGTCAATATGCATAGTTGATGTGAGACTTTCTCCTTCCTTTTGTCTTCTCCACAACCAATGTATTATATTCCACCTATAGTGCTATATCCATGGCTCATGCTCATGTATTGCGTGAAAGTTGAAAAAGTTTGAGAACATTAAAAGTATGAAACAATTGCTTGGCTTGTCATCGGGGTTGTGCATGATAAAATACTTTGTGTGATGAAGATGGAGCATAGCCAGACTATATGATTTTGTAGGGATAACTTTCTTTGGCCATATCATTTTGAGAAGACATGATTGCTTTATTAATATGCTTGAAGTATTATTTTTTATGTCAATATTAAACTTTTGTTTTGAATCTTATGGATCTGAATATTCATGCCACAATAAAGATGATTACTTGGATAAATATGTTACGTAGCATTCCACATCAAAAATTATGTTTTTATCATTTGCCTACTCGAGGACGGGTAGGAATTAAACTTGGGGGTGCTTGATACGTCTCCAACGTATCTATAATTTTTTATTGTTCCATGCTATTATATTACCTGTTTTGGATGTTTTATATGCATTAATATGCTATTTTATATTATTTTTGGGATTAACCTATTAACCTAGAGCCCAGTGCCAATTTCCATTTTTTTCCTTGTTTTGAGTTTTATAGAAAAGGAATATCAAATGGAGTCCAAGCGGAATAAAACTTTATGATGATTTTTCTTGAACCAAAAGACATCCACGGTGCTTGGAGAGGGGGTCAAAAGAGTCTCGAGAGGGGCCACAAGCCCTTAGGGCGCGCCCCCTGGCTTGTGGGCACTCCAAGAGTCCTGCAACCCTAGTTTTTGCTCTATAAATTCCCAAATATTCTCAAACCAACAGGAGCGTCCACCAAAATACTTTTACGTCACTGCAAGCCTGCGTTCCCGTGAGATCCCATCTTGGGGCCTTATTCGGCACCTTGCCGGAGGGGGATTCGATCATGGAGGGCCTCTACATCAACATTGATGCCCTTTCCAATGAAGCGTGGGTAGTTTACCACAGACCTATGGGTCCATAGCTAGTAGCTAGATGGCTTCTTCTCTCTCTTTGATCTTCAACACAATGCTCTCCTCGATGTTCTTGGAGTTCTATCCGATGTAATATTCTTTTGCGGTGTGTTTGTCGAGATACGATGAATTGTGGATTTCTGATCAGATTATCTATGAATATTATTTGAGTCTTTTCTGAACTCTTTTATGCATGATTAAATATCTTTGTATTTCTCTTCAAATTATCAGTTTAGTTTCGCTAACTAAATTGGTTCTTCTTGCAATGGGAGAGGTGCTTAGTTTTGGGTTCAATCTTGCGGTGTCCTCACCCAGTGACAAAGTAGGAGTAGCGAGGCACGTATTGTATTGTTGCCATCAAGGGTAAAAAGATGAGGTTTTCATCATACTGCTTGATTTTATCGCTCTACATCATGTCATCTTACTTAAGGCGTTACTCCGTTCTTATGAACTTAATACTCTAGATGCATGCTATATAGCGGTTGATGTGTGGAGTAATAGTAATAGATGCAGGCAGGAGTCGGTCTACTTTACACAGACGTGATGCCTATATTCATAATCATTGCCTTGGATATCGTCATAACTTTGCTCTTTTCTATCAATTGCTCGACAGTAATTTGTTCACCCACTGTATGTTTTCTTTCAAGAGAGAAGCCTCTAGTGAAACCTATGGCCCCCGGGTCTATTTTCCATTATATATTTAGATCTATAAACCAAAAAAATCAAAAAATACCTTACTGTAATTTATTTGTTTTTTACTTTGTTTTACGTTTTAGTAATCTTTTGTACCTCTCTCTATTAGATATCACTCTTGTTCGAGACTGTGAAGGGATTGACAACCTTTTTTCGCGTTGAGTGCAAGTGTTTGTTAGTTTGTGCAGGTGCATAGATTGGAGACTTGCTTGTACCTCCTACTGGATTGATACTTGGTTCTCAAACTGAGGGAAATACTTATCTCTACTTTGCTGCATCACCCTTTCCTCTTCACGGGAAAAATCAACGCAAGCTCAAGAAGTAGCACCTGCCCATGGCTGCCCGCATTGCTGGTGGCGCCTTGAGGCGTGCGAGCGGCTGCCCGTTGAGGGATCGATGTCATTGTTAATTTGTATGGTGGCCTCTCCGACATGCGATTACGGCTTTGCGGCGGATTTTGGTGGCCATCGAAAGATCTTGTGAGGATTTCTTTCTGCAGATCTGGTGGCTGCCTTCAGTGGTGAGATGCAATCTACGCACGACGGCTGGCCATGCATAGGATATGGTGGTGCAGCAGTGGCAGCCAAATGCATGTACCTGCTGAGATTGTGGAAAAGTGGCGGCGACAACACAACATTGACTTTGATGAGTACCAGGGTGAAAACCTAGGTATGACCCAAGTTGGTTAACCTGGAAATGGCGATATTTTCTGTGTCGTTACCTTGTTGGAGGCATTGCTCGGATATGCTCGGACTGGTTCTTCAGGGTGAAAACCTATAATTTGGCTTTTGGTGGTTGGATCCGGTGACGACGACGCTTGAGCGATGCTCCCTTCTTGAAGGCGCTGCTGTTGAAGAATCTCATTGTCTATTGTCTTTGTGGTGTCATGAGATGGTTGGTGCGGATACGATCATAGTTGTAGTTTGTCAACCGCAGGTTTGATCGCTTTGATTTTTTTTCTTTTTTCTCTCTTAGGCATAGCTAGCTTTGGTCATATATGGCTTTGCTATTTGCGGGTGTTAAGGTGGCGTTTGGTCCACGGGCAAAGATACCTAGCTAAGGATATCCTTAACCATGTGGCTGGGTGAGGGAGTCCTGGATTAGGGGGTATCCGGCAGGCGGACTGTGTACAACGTCCGGACTATTGAAGCGTGAAGATACAAGACTCAAGACTTCGGCCCGTATCCGGATGGGACTCTCCTTTGCGTGGAAGGAAAGCTGGGCGATACGGATATTATATTTCCTTCCTTGTAACCGACTCCATGTAAACCCTAGCCCTCTGTGGTGTCTATATAAACCGGAGAGGTTGGTTCTTAGAAGGCCGATCACAACTACAATCATACCATCATAGGCTAGCTCTTAGGGTTTAGCCTCTACGATCTCGTGGTAGATCTACTCTTGTACTACCCATATCATCAATATTAATCAAGCAGGAAGTAGGGTTTTACCTCCATCGAGAGGGCCCGAACCTGGGTAAACATCTGTGTCCCTTGCTTCCTGTTACCATCAGCCTTGACGCACAGATTGGGACCCCCTACCCGATATCCGCCGGTTTTGACACTGACATTGGTGCTTTCATTGAGAGTTCCTCTGTGACGTCGCCGCAAGGCTTGATGGCTCATCTCATCGTCAAGGACGACATTACCTCGGAGGGGGCTCTGGCTGTAGTCCCGACGCTCTGGCTCGGCGGCTTTATCATGGCCACCCCATCGGCGGTGGCGCCGATGATGGCCTCTCGGGTCATCAATCATAACCTTCGCGTCAGTTCGGAACTTGCCGAACAGATGGATCCAATGGATCTCCCCTCCCTTAACAAACTCTTGGATCGCATCGCCGCTCTGGGAGTCGCTACAGACTATGACCGGATTGGGCTTAAACCCGACCGAAGGGACATCAGGTCCCCGTCGGCTACCCATAAGATAGCGATAGTGGAGGAACCACACGCGGATTGCCCCTCAACTTTGAGGACAAATTATGTTCGGATCGCCGAACTCCTTGAGCCGAAGACCTGCTCAAAGGAAAACTTGACCCAGGTCCCGGACTTAGAATCAGGCATTGGGCCGAAGAAATTGGGCAGCACTCCGGATTCTGAGCTGTTAAGCTCGGAACCGCCCGCGCCCTTTGGCGTTAGATCGGATCAAAATCCGGATTCTGCTAACGGCACCTACCTGGACTTAAACTGTCTCTCCCGCATCAGGCAAGAGCCCCAGGAAACTGTACATCGCTACTGGGCCATATTCCTCCTTGCGCTTAACAAGGTCAGGGACTGCCGCGAGGAGAACATGGTCTCACTCTTCTGCAAAAACTGCACGGACGAAGGACTCCTCAATGCTATAAGCCGCCGTGACATAGTACGCTTCGCGGACTTGGCAATCATAGTACAGAAGTACTGTGTGATGGAGAGCGCTTGGAAGACCCAAACAGAATTTTGGGATAGTACCGCTCTCACCAAAACCTTTGTCTGAACTAAACGGACAAACTCTCGTAAGTCGTCCGATCCAATCCCAAAGAAACCGAAGCCCACCCCAGGGCAGGGATACGTATTGGAAGAATGGCTCGACGGGCCATCCAAGCTCCACAGTACTCCGGATACAACACCAACTCATAGCCTTAGGGCATGTTGGATACTCCGGCAGGTGGCAAAAAGTGGCGAGGATCTTCTTGTGGGCCAAAAAGCAGAACAACATACCGCCAGCAAGCACAATACGGTACTAACAGTCTTCGAGACTTTTGCCTCGAACAATAGGCGCAAGCGAGCTCGTCGAAGCTCCGCTAAAATTTACCATGTGGCAAAAATAAACCCCTGGAACGACACTGCTATAACTTTTAATGCCAGTGATGAACCTCGATTCCAGACTGTCCGGGCACCAGCCGCTCTGGTCCATAGCCCGATCGTAGATGGCTTTCGGCTCACTAAAGTACTCATGGACGGCGGAAGCGGATTAAATCTGATTTATGAAGAAACACTCAGCAAGATGGAGATTAATAAAAGCCGCATTGAACAAAGCGGGACGACCTTCAGGGGAATTATCCCTACTCGGGAAGCATGGTGTGTGGGGAAAATCACACTCGATGTGGTATTCGGCACCCCGGAGAATTATAGGTCCGAAGAAATCACATTTCAGGTGGCTCCTTTTAGCAGCGGATACCATGCCCTTCTAGGGCGGGACGCGTTTACAAGATTTCAAGTTGTACCTCATTATGGGTACATGAAGCTTAAAATGCCCGGACCCAATGGAATCATCACTCTAGCCAGTGATCCGGACGTTGCACTTCGCGCCGAAAATAAAACCGCAGCACTAGCCTTGGAAGCATTATCTGAAGTCCTAGCAGCCAAAGAGTTAACAACACTGCGGGCCACCGTGGACGGGGATGACGTGATACTAGACAAGCAACCCAAGTCCACCTCATTTAAGCCTGCAGACGAGATAGTCAAATTCCAGGTCCATCCAACGGACCCCACGAAGACAGCTTCCATCGGGACACAGCTGAGCCCCGCGATGGACGCCGCACTACGAGATTTCTTACACGAGAATTGGGACATTTTCGCCTGGCACCCATCGGACATGCCAGGCATCCCATGTAGATTGGCTGAACACAGCCTCAATATTCTAAAAGGATATAAACCAGTCAAGCAGACCCTAAGGCGATTCTCAGAGCCCAAACGACAAGCAATGGGGGAAGAGTTAGCCAAGCAACTCAAGGCCGGATTCATTAGACATATTAGACATCCGGATTGGCTGGCAAATTTGGTGATGGTACCAAAGAACGACAAATCCTAGCGCCTATGTGTCGACTTCAAAGACCTCAACAAGGCTTGCCCCAAGGATCCCTTTCCCCTCCCTTGCATTGATCAAATCATCGATGCCACAGCTGGACATGACTCGCTGTGTTTTCTCGACGCATACTCTGGATACCATCAAATAAAGATGGCAGAGTCTGACCAAGCTGCAACAACTTTTATAACGCCATATGGCCCTTTTTGCTTCAACACTATGCCCTTCGGGCTCAAGAATGCCGGCGCAACCTATCAACGCATGATTCAAACATGCTTGAAAAAGCAAATCGGCAAAACAGTGGAAGCATATGTGGACGACATGGTCATAAAAACTAGACACGTAGAAACCCTAATAGATGACTTGAGGCTCACATTCGATAACCTCCGGACATACGACATCAAGTTGAATCCGGAAAAATGCGTCTTCGGCGTCCCATCGGGGAAACTGCTAGGCTTCATTGTTTCCAACAGAGGAATTGAAGCGAATCCGGCAAAAATCCGAGCTCTGTCACAGTTGGCTATACCAACAGACCTCAAGCACATCCAGAAGCTAGCCGGATGCATGGCCGTTTTGAGCCGCTTTATCTCCAGGCTAGGAGAAAAGGCATTGCCTCTTTATCGCCTCCTTCGGCGCACCAAACACTTCGTATGGACAGATGCAGCCGCGGCCGGACTCGATGAAATAAAGACCTTACTGACCAGTAATCCAGTCCTAACAGCGCCGAACATCGGCGAGCCTTTGCTATTGTACATAGCGGCAACACATCAAGTTGTAAGCGCAGTACTCGTCGTCGAACAAGAGGTTGACGGATACAAATTCCCACTCCAAAAGCCGGTTTATTACGTATCCACTGTCCCCACCCCATGCAAATCCTAATACCCACACTATCAAAAAATAGCAACGCGGTCTTCATGGCATCCCGGAAGCTGCAACGCTACTTTCAAGAGTGTTCGATCACAGTAGCCTCTGAAGTACCACTCAATGACATAATAAACAACCGCGATGCTATGGGTCGGATTGCTAAATGGGCCATCGAGCTCCTTCCGTTCGACATAATGTACAAACCACGGCGGGCCATCAAATCGCAAGTACTGGCCGACTTTGTCGCCGAATGGACGGAAGCTGAACTCCCTAAAGAGTACGGCGCATACTCCAACTGGATCATGCACTTCGACGGCTCTAAAATGCTGGCCAGATTGGGAGCAGGTGTAGTCCTGACGTCTCCCACCGGAGACACGGTCCAGTACATCCTCCAAATACTTTACACAGACTCCAACAATGCAGCCGAATATCAGGCTTTGTTGCATGGTCTTCGGATGGCGGTCTCTACGGGCATCCAACGCCAGGAAGTGCACGGGGACTCGAACCTCGCAATATCACAAATAAACGGAGACTTCGATGCCAAGGATCCAAAAATGGCGGCCTACCGTAATGCCGTCCTCAAAATGTCAGCTCGGTTCGAGGGGCTCGAATTCCACCATGTGGCTCGAGAAAACAATCAAGCGGCGGACTTCCTCGCCCGCATTGGTGCCAAACGCGACCCTGTCCCAACTAACATATTCCTGGAAAGGCTGTTCAAGCCATCCGTAGTATGGGAAGGGGAGTCCGGCAATACCAGCACGGATCCGAACACACCCCCAGATTCCGAACCATCAGACACAATCGGAGGCTCTGCCACCGAAATAACATCTTCGGCCCACGAAATCATGGTCGTAATTGCCCCGTGGAACGAGCCTTTCTTGGCCTACCTAAATAGGCAGGAGCTCCCCGAAGACCAAAACGAAGCACGCTGCATAGTCCAGTGCTCTAAAGCTTACAAGGTCCACGAAGGGGAACTCTATAAGAAAAGCGCGACCGGAGTGCTCCAAAGGTGCATCTCCGAAGAGGAAGGGCGACAACTCTTGGCTGAAATCCATGCCGGACTGGGCGGACACCATGCCTCGGCTCGAGCGCTAGTCAGCAAGGCCTTCCATACATGCTTCTATTGGCCAATGGCCCGAGCAGACGCACAGGACCTCATCCAACATTGCGTCGGTTGCCAGCTTTTCGCCAATCAGAGTCATATGCCCCCTACCGCTCTCCAAACAATCCCCATAACTTGGCCCTTCGCGGTCTGGGGGCTGAATATGGTCGGACCCCTTAAAGGGGGAAGCCATAAGAAAAAATACTTATTGGTCATGGTGGACAAGTTCACCAAATGGATAGAAGCCAAACTAGTTAAAACGGCCGAATCTGGACCTGTTATAGACTTCATATCCGGGTTCGTACACCGATACGGTGTCCCCCACAGCATCATCACTGATAATGGCTCAAATTTCACAGCCGATGAAGTGAAAACTTGGTGCGGAAAAATGGGCATTAAGCTCGACTATGCTTCCGTCTACCACCCACAAACAAACGGCCAGGTCGAATGGGCAAACGGTCTCATTATGAGCGGCACCAAACCCAGACTAGTGCGATCTTTAACAGAATCGGATACGCACTGGGTAGAGGAGCTCGACTCCGTACTCTGGGGGCTGCGGACCACACCGAATCACACCACCGGATATACACCATTTTTTATGGTGTACGGTGCGGAAGCAGTACTACCCTGTGACATAATACATGATTCGCCACGCATACGCATGTACGAAGAGAAGGAAGCCGAGTTAGATCGGCAGGATAACTTGGATGCCCTGGAGGAGGAGCGCGATGTCGCAAAAGCCTGTTCTGCATTCTATCAGCAGCAGGATCGACGATATCAAAGCAGAGAAGTGCAGGCCAAAACTTACAATATTGGCGAGCTCATTCTACGCCTACCGGTAAAGGAGAAGGACAAACTCAAACCCAAATGGGAAGGTCCCTTCGTCATTGACAAAGTTCTCACCGGAAGAACGTACCGATTACATAATGCATCGGATAACAGACTCGAGCTGAACCCATGGAACGCGGCCAGACTCCGGAGATTCTACGCCTAACGCTGAACTCAGTGTTCGTCTCCTTACTCCCCCTTTTTACTTACACTCCACCCCATTTTTTCCTTTCTCGACCCCCCTTTTTTTCTTTTTTTTCTTCTCTTTCTCTCTTCACACAAAGTTCTTTATACAATGCGGACTCCCGGATTATTCCGGCCGCACTATGTGTGTAAGAAATACCTGGGGGCTTCCTATTCGGAAGCTAAACATAATTACTTTAAATGGCTTTTTGCTAGTCACATATGCGTCCTTTTTCCATATGTGCCCTTTCTTCACCATTATATGCATCGATATGACTTAAGATGTGGTCAAGCTGGGTTGCCTGGCTCTTGTGTTTATGCCCTACGTTCCCGTTAATTCGGCTAGGGCATAAGGGGAGCACCTCTGCGATTGTTACTGCCGGTTCAGCCGGATGTGTACCTCAGACTGGGTGAAGCCGAAAGCTAGTTTGCTTAAGAGAATATTTGATCGGTGAACAAAGGATGTATTCGTTGGTTACAACAAAAATCCCCAGAAGTCTTGTATCCTGTGCCATCGTTCGCAGTCCAGACATGTGCATTGACGCATGCATACCCAGGGAAAGGAACCCCTAACAGAACTATTCTCCCTGGAAGATGTTTCTTACTATCCATGTAATATAACATAACTAGTTGGGTACTTGTCTGTTCAAGCACTTATGACCCCTACACCTGGCCTCCACGCATACCCCGATTCTGTATAACTGAGCGAGTATTCGGACACACCCCGGACGGTAGGATCCGGGGGCTGAAGCGAAAAGGTCCGCCATGACAAATGATTTTAATCTGGCTAGGGGCTACCTACTACCTATGCCCATTGAATTACACGGTCACTTGGACTGACTATATTCCTCCTCTATACCATCTAACAGGCTATCTAGCTTACAATCCTGTTGAGAATACTTAGCGGCTAACGCTACTTGGTCATATACCAGACATACGGGAATTTCTTGCCCATCGGGCCCCGCCGGTCCTACTTCGGCCATATGGTTCGGGTCCATCTTGGTGTAGCGCGTCTTCACCATTGCCCAGGCTTCTCTTGCACCTTGCCAGCATGCTGATATCTTCCACAGACGAAAGCGCCGTCGGGCTCCTTGAAGCAGGTCCGCAAGCTCCCCCATGCCATTCGGCAGGAGGCTTGACGGCCACAAGGCCTGAGCAACGCCGTGCATCACGTGCCGAGCATGCTCGTGCAACTGCGACAGTTCTTGCAACAAATCACTTGCAGATGAGGGCATCTCCTCTTCAGGGTGATCCGTTAACATTCCTGCAAGCAAAATTCTTTCAAAATACTTCCTCGCTGAACTATCATACAGTTTGTTTGAGAACTCACCATAAATTCTGCGTTGAAGCCTTTTGTTCTCCTTCACGGAATCTGCCAGTTGCACGCGGACATCCTTTAATTCCACGTCTAGCCGAATATTGGCATCTTGCAGCTTGTTCTTCTCTTGCGTCACTTGCGTAAGGATGCGCTCGCCAGCCTTTAGCTGTCTTTTGAGATGAGAGTCGTCATCTGTTACGCCCTCCGGATTCACTCCAGGATTGTCTGCAGAATTTTCTGTTAGACTAACCACATCAGCCATTTACTAACTGATATATCTGCATATAATTGCGACAAATATTACAAGAGGGGGCCTTCTGGGATTCCTCTAACTTGGCAACCGCGCCCATCAGCTGGGCCTTACATGCCTCTAGCTCCCGAGCCAGTTGCTCATTCTTGTCCACGAGGACATGTACATAAATTGATCCTTCAAACAGTTGTCCCAACTATTTCAAGTCTCAGGGGCTACTGCTATACATACTTGTCAAAATTTCTTACCCATATATCTTTGGTGTACTGGTTCATTGCCTGGGCCAGCCCGCCTTGAGCAGCTCGTACGTATGCGTCTGCTGAATTGAAGGCATTAAAAGCCTCTTCGGAAAATATGTTGTTCCGAAGCACGGCCCTCTGGCGCCGGTTATTCATGGTGCTCTCCACCTCGGAGTTCGTGGCCGAACACATATCTGCGTCCTCTGTCGAAGAACTGTGCGGTTCTGGCCCCGTGTCCGCCTCCGCCCTCGAAGCCAGTTCTGGAACCTAGCTAGTGGAGGCGTGATCAGTGGGATCCCCGGATATAGTCCGGCTGCTCCTCTTCCTGCCAGACACAAAGGGCGTTGTCATATTTCAAATACTATAACCGCAGGACAGGTTATTACTTTACCTCTGTAGCGGAGTGTCAACCCTCACCACCTTCCTCTTGAGCCTGCCCGATCCGTACGCCCGTGGTTGACGAGTCCCTAGGGGCTCGGCCCCGCGCTTCGACCGACGTTTCTACAAACAGCACGACGCCTCAAGGGTAAATCATAAGACGGAGGGGAATCCTCTTTGGAGGATAGGGTTTTTAGTTCGGCTTACACGTGACATAGGGAGCAGTCCGGGATAGTCGGCCGTAATGGCCACTAAGGCGCCATCCCAGCTCGCTTGATAAAATACCCCGTTGACAAGCTCCACGGTAATATTCGGATCTTCTTTGAGTCCCGGATCTAGGGCCCTTCCAGGGTCCTCGGGCTGCGGGGAGGGGCTGAAGATTCCTTCTACGGCCCTCCTCAGATCCTACTCGGAAACATCGATGCAGGTAATCTTAGCAGAAGGACGCTAAAATAAGTGAAGCAGGGAAAAGAATGGCAACTTACCCACTCTGGAGGGTTGTACATGGAGAATCTATCCCACGTTTTAATGTGGAGGAACTCCTCCTCTTCCCCTTTGTACAAATCGGACAATATCCTTGCTAAAGCGATGGCGGAGTCTCTGGACCCTTACGGTTGCAACGGGTGGCATCGTCTTCTCCGTTGAAGTGCCACATGGGCTTCCGCCGATATTGAAGCGGTTGCACTCCCCACCTTATGCATATTGCCATAACCTCGACTATCGTCAGTCCGGATTTGGCCAGCAACTTTATCCTGCTCATCAGGAAATGTATTTCCCTCGTATCCTCTTCTTGAGGGCCGCGGGGGCGCCAACTTAGGTGTGCCCTCAGCGGGGCGTTGCTAAACTTGGGGAGGCCTGTCTGGACTGGATCCGGAAGGGGAACGTCATCAATATAAAACCACTCTGAAGGCCAGTTTTCTGGTGCCTTCTTGGGAGTGCTGGATAGGTATCCGGTTTCGGCAATGCGCCGTACTTCGACCCCGCCCACTTGATATAGGGACTCTCCCTGGGTGCGGGGAACAAGGCAGAACAACTTCCTCCATAATCCGAAGTGAGGTTCGCAGCCTAAAAACAGCTCGCAAAGTGCGACATACCCCGCTATGTGCAGAACAGAGGCAGGGGTAAGATTGTGCAACTGGAGGCCGTAGAAATCCAGGAGCCCGTGAAGAAACGGTTGGATAGGAAACCCGACGCCCCTTAGCAGATGCGGGATGAGGCATACACGCTCCTCTGGAGATGGGCTTGGAGATCCCTCCGCTTGTTCCCCTTCGTCATAAGTGGCTATTCCGGCGCGGACAGAGACCATGAACGCCGGTGGGAGAAACCCTTGGGTTTGTAACTTTATCAAACGACTATGAAGAACTGAACACTCTCCCCAATCCCCCGACTTAGAGCGAGGAGGGCAAGCAGAAGAGCTGCGACGGCTGGCCATGTTGGAATGGTTTTTCGCGGAGCGCTCTACTGGATGCTAGCTCAAGGGAGGTGTCGGTGTCAAAACCTGCAGATCTTGGGTAGGGGGTCCCGAACTGTGCGTCTAGGCGGATGGTAACAGGAGACAAGGGACATGATGTTTTTACCTAGGTTCGGGCCCTCTTGGTGGAGGTAAAACCCTACTCCTGCTTGATTAATATTGATGATATGGGTAGTACAAGAGTAGATCTACCACGAGATCAAGGAGGCTAAACCTTAGAAGCTAGCCTATGGTATGATTGTTGTGTCCTACGGACTAAAACCCTCCGGTTTATATAGACACCGGAGAGGGCTAGGGTTACACAGAGTTGGTTACAATGGTAGGAGATCTACATATCCGTATCGCCAAGCTTGCCTTCCACGCCAAGGAAAGTCCCATCCAGACACGGGAAGAAGTCTTCAATCTTGTATCTTCATAGTCTTGGAGTCCGGCCGACGGTGATAGTTCGGCTATCCGGACACCCCCTAGTCTAGGACTCCCTCAGTAGCCCCCGAACCAGGATTCAATGACGACGAGTCTGGCGCGCATATTGTCTTCGGCATTGCAAAGGTGGGTTCTCCTCCAAATTCCATGTGCTTGCCGAATGGTGCCCGGCTTCTTATAAATGCTGCGCTCCTTGGCTTCCGCGTCCAATAATGGCCATCTTCCACGTGTCGTACGAATGCGAAAAGCCAGGGTATTTTCACATTCTACCCCCTAGCTGCGTGAATGAGCTGCCTATAAAGAGAGACGAGGATCTAGATCTGAATCACACCATCCTCCCGCGAGTATTCATCGGAGCGCCTCTGGCCAAAAATCCATTCCATCATGGACAGTCGACGCTGCTCCTCTCGCGCTCCCAGCCCTCAGCCAGGAGATTGGGGGAGATGCTCGATCCCGCATAGTGAGATGGTGACGCTCCAAGCGGATGGACTTCTTCCCCCAGCCTTTATGGTTCCGATTCGAGTCGGACTTGCCACCTACAAGGGTGGAAAGCAGGCAGAGAGCGTCCCCAATCCCTCCAAAGGAGAGTGGGTATGCTTCGTCCCTTATCTAATAAGAGGACTCGGATTTCCTATACATCCATTTCTCCGAGGGCTCCTGGAGTTCTCTGGGCTCCAGCTTCACCACCTTACGCCTGCCTCCATCATGCACATCGCGGGCTTCGTGGCCCTTTGCGAGCTATTCTTGGGCGTCGAGGCCCATTTTGCACTGTGGAAGAGATTATTCTGCCTCGTACCCCATTCTCATGAGGGGTCTATATATCAAGTGTGCGGAGCCGAACTATGGCGCATCACCGGGACCGGATATCTATCCGGAACCCCAAAGAAGGCGTCCGAAGACTGGCCTTCAGAATGATTTTATATGGAAGACGCCCCGCTACCGGACCCAGTTCGGATCGGCCTCCCGGAGTTCGGCGATGCTCCTCTGAAGAAATGCCTGAGTTGGCGCCCGCGAAGCCCTCAACGGGAGAATGATAGGAACGTCCAATATCTTATGGGCCGAATAAGGTTATTGGCTCATTCCGGATTGACCATGATTGGGGTCATGGCCACATGCATTATGCGAGGGGTGCAGCCACTCCAATATAGGGGCCACCCCATGTGGGATTTCAACGGGGAGGATGATGCCACCTGTCATGGCCACAAGGGGCCGGGATCAATCTCCGATCTGGTGAAGATCCTGTCCGGCCTGTACAAAGGGGAGAAGGAGGACTTCCTCCGTGCTAGTCCATCGAATGGATTTTTCATGAACAACCCTCATAGCTGTGTAAGCGGACGCTTGTCTATCCGATCCATATTCCCAAAATTAAGTGTCTCACTTTGTGATTTCGACGCAGGAACTGCGCCAGGACGTAGAGGACATACACAGCCCGGCTCCACAACCCGAGGATCCGGGACGGTCCCTCGATCCGGCCTCTGAAGAGGATCCGGACATAAAGGTGGAGCTGATCGATGGGGTGTTCTACCAACTTAGCATCGACAATGCTTTGGTCGCCATTACGGCCGACTACCCCGGAATATCTCTGGTTTCCCAGGTAACTGTGACCAGAGTCCTGACACCATTACTCATCCATGCTTATCTCTGACCACCATATACTAATGGTGTTCCGCAGGAGGTGCCTTCGAGGTGGGAAGCCGAACCCGCGGCGGCTGGCCAACAAGGGGCAGCTCGGCCCAGCAGGCGGAATAGGAGTGCAGCGCGAAATGAGACATCGCTGCAACGATATGGCGTGCCACCATGTTTCCGGGAAAGATTCCTGGAATGCATACTAACGCTCGTGGTTTTTTCAGGAGAAAGAGCACTCGTCGGACTGTGTCCGGAGAGATTGCCAATCAAACCTCCGTCGACCAGGCTCCAACGCCAGGTCCGGAGGGGGAGGCGAACGCAAGGCGCGCATCGGGTGCTCCTCCAACGGAGGACGCCGACAGGTTGTCCGCCACCAGATCTGAGGTGGAGAGCACCATGAATCACAGGCTCCGCTGGACAGTTCTTCGTGACGCATGCTTCTTCTCAGAGGCGTTAAATGCCTTTAACTCGGGAGATGCGCACCTCCGTGCTACTCAAGATTGTCTAGCCAGAGCCACGGAGCAGTATGTAAAAGACATACGGGTGAGGAATTTTGACAGTTATATATGCCAGTAGCCCCCGAGACTTAAAATAGTTAGAATAACTGATTTAAGGATCATTTGTTATGCAGGATCTTACGGAGAAGAATACCCACCTGTCCCAGGAGCTTCAAGAGTGCAAGGCCCAACTTGAGGCCGCACTAGCCGCCACGGCAGGAGCCACAGAGACCCCCTCCGGTAATGTGTACTTTCGAAAGAGAAGTAGTTTGTGAAGTGCTGCGTCTGCATGGGTCTGACAATAATATTGCAGATGGTGCCGGACTAGATCCGGACAGGCAGCAGCTACTATGCCAGCTAAAGGCCGGCGAGAAGGTGCTTACGAGGGTGCAGCAGGAGAAAAATAACCTCCAAGATGCCAACACTCAGCTGGGCGAGGAACTAAAAGATGTTCGGGTCCAGCTGTCTTACTCCGTGAAGGAGAATCAGCGGCTTCGTCGCGGACAGTTATAGTAAGTGCTTGAACAAACTTTCGAAAAGAAGAGTTCGGCGAGGAAGTCGATTAACAGGAATATGTCTGTAGGTATGCTCACAGGCCGCCCTACAGAGGAAATGCCCGGTTCAACGGGTGACCTACTTCCCGAGCTGCTACAACTACACGAGCGAGTTTGGCAGGTGATGAGGGGCGTCGCCCAGGCCTTATGGCCGTCCATCTCCCTACCCAAAGGTCTTGGAGGGAGCTTCAGGGAGCATGGTGGCGCTTCCGTCTGCGGAAGATATCGGCCTGTCGTCAAGGTGCCAGGGAGGCCTCGGCCATGGTGAAGACGCGGTACATGAAGGCTGACCCGAACCATATGGCCGAGGTCGGACCTGTGGGGCCCGATGGGAAGGAGATCCCTGTGAGCTTAATGACGACCAAGTATAGTTGGCCGCAAAGTATTCCCAGCGGGACTGTAAACTAGACAGCCTGTTAGATGGTATTGAAGAGGAATATGATTAGTCAATTTGACTATGTAAAATGCCTTCTAGCCGGATTGTAGATCGTTTTTCATTGCGACCTTTTTGCTTCAACCTTGGGACCCGACAGTCCAGAGTGTGTCCGAATACCCTCGCGGTTTATAAAAAAAAACCGGGGCATGCGTGGAGACCAGGTGTAGGGGTCATTAGTCCAGGGAGAATAGTTCCGTTAGGGGTTCCTTTCCTTGGGAAACATGCCCTGAAGTGCATGTCCGGACTGCGAAAAAAGCAGGAAATCATCTGGGGGAAGATAAGTAAATGGGTTAAGAAATCATCTTTCAATTCACCGACCGAATATTCCCTTAAGAACACTAGCTTTCGGCTTCACCCAGTCTGAGGTACACATCCGGCTGACCCGGCCGTAACAATCACAGAGGTGCTCCCTTTACCTCCTAGCCAAACAATCGGGAACGTAGGGGTAAGCACAGGAGCCAAGCAACCCAGCTTGGCCAAAACTTAAGTCATATCAATGCATATAATGGTGAATAAAAGGTACATGCGGAAGTGTGACACATGTGTTGGGTATAAAGCCCGTATAAATAAGCTTCTGTTAAAGAAGCCCCCAGGTATAATGAGTGCAAGTAGCATGTCAAGTGTGTGCAAACAATGCGCAGACGAGACTCCAAAGGCTTAAAAAAAGAAAAAAAAAGGAGGGAGAAAGAGAGAAATAAAAGACAGCTAAAGTAAAAATGTAAACGGAGGAAGGAGACGAACTCAGAGTCCGGCGCTAGGCGTAGAATCTTCGGAGACGGGCTGTGTTCCATGGGTTCGGCTCGAGTCGGTTATCCGATGCGTTTCGCAGACGGTATGCTCCGCCAGTCAGGACTTGGTCGATGATGAAGGGACCTTCCCATTTGGGCTTGAGTTTGTCCTTTTTCTTGTCCGGCAGGCATAGAACTAGTTCGCCAACATTGTACGTCTTGGCCCGTACTTCTCTGCTTTGATATCTTCGAGCCTACTGTTGATAGAATGCGGAACGAGCTTTTGCCACGTCGCGCTCCTCCTCTAAGGCGTCCAAACTATCCTATCGATCCACCTCGGCTTCTCTTTCTTCGTACATGCGCACGCGAGGTGAGTCATGAATTATGTCGCAGGGCAAAACTGCCTCTGCGCCGTACACCATAAAAATGGTGTGAATCCGGTAGTGCGATTCAGTGTGGTCCGTAGCCCCCAGAGTATGGAGTCGAGCTCCTCTACCTAGTGCGTGTTAGATTCCTTGAGGGACCGCACTAGTCTGGGTTTAATGCCGCTCATGATTAGACCATTTGCTCGCTCGACCTGACCGTTAGTTTGAGGGTGATAGACTAAAGCGTAGTCGAGTTTGATGCCCACATTTTTGCACCAGAGTTTAACCTCGTCGGCCGTGAAGTTTGTGCCGTTATCAGTGATGATGCTATGGGGGATACCGTAATGGTGTACTACCCCTGATATGAAGTCTATCACGGGTCCGGATTCGGCCGTCTTAACTGGCTTGGCCTCTATCCATTTGGTGAATTTATCCACCATGACCAATAGGTATTTTTGCTTGTGGGTTCCTCCTTTAAGGGGTCCAACCATGTCAAGCCCCCAGACCGCAAACGGCCAGGTGATGGGTATAGTTTTCAGGGCGGTGGTGGCATGTGGCTTTGATTAGCACAGAGCTGGCAACCTACGCATCGTTGGACTAAACCTGAGCGTCTGTCCGGGCCATTGGCCAATAAAATCCTGTACGAAAGGCCTTGCTTACAAGGGCCCGGGCTGCAGCGTGGTGACCACCGAGTCCGGCATGAATTTCAGCCAGAAGATTTTGCCCTTCCTCTTCGGATATACACCTTTGAAGGACTCTGGTTGTGCTTTTCTTATAGAGCTCTCCCTCATGGACCTTATAGGCTTTGGATCGCCGTACTATGCAGCGGGCCTCGTTTTGGTCCTCAGGGAGTTCCTGCCTAGTTAAGTAAGCTAGGAATGGCTCGGTCCACGGGGCAATGACTACCATTATTTCGTGGGCTGAAGGTGTTGTTTCATTGGCAGAACCGCCGATTGTGTCAGAATGTGCGGTGTTGGGCAGTGCAGTTGGGTCCGGATTGTTGTTTTCGGACTCCCCTTCCCATAGTACGGATGGCTTGAAAAGCCGTTCCAGGAAGATGTTGGGAGGGACGGCATCGCGCTTTGCGCCGATGCGTGCCAATACGTCCGCCGCTTGATTATTATCCCGGGCTATATGGTGAAATTCGAGCCCTTCAAACCGAGCTGACATTTTCAGAACGGCATTACGGTAAGCTGCCATTTTCGGATCCTTGGCGTCGAAGTCTCCATTTATTTGGGATATCGCGAGGTTCGAATCCCCTCGCACCTCTAGGCGCTTAATGCCCATGGAGACCGCCATCCGGAGGCCATGTAGAAGGGCCTCGTATTCGGCTGCATTGTTAGAGTCCGTGTACATTATCTGGAGTACGTATTGGATTCTGTCTCTGGTTGGGGACGTCAGGACGACGCCAGCTCCCAGGCCGGCCAACATTTTGGAGCCGTCGAAGTTCATGATCCAATTAGAATATGCACCGTACTCTTTAGGGAGTTCGGCTTCAGTCCACAAGCTCCTACCATTCGCCGTCAGGATGAAGTCGGCCAAGACTTGTGACTTGATAGCTCACTGTGGTTTATAGGTTATGTCGAATGGTAGGAGCTCAATGGCCCATTTTGCAATCCTGCCGGTCGCCTCGCGGTTGTTTATAATGTCATTGAGAGGTACTTCGGATGCTACTGTTATTGAACACTCTTGAAAGTAGTGTCGGAGCTTCCGGGATGCCATGAACACTGTGTACGCTATCTTTTGATAATGTGGATACCCGGGACTTGCATGGAGTTAATACAGTGGATACGTAGTACACTGGTTTTTGAAGAGGGAACTTGTGTCCGTCCGTTTCTCGTTCGACGACGAGCACCGCGCTTACAACTTGATGTGTTGCCGCGATATATAATAACATTGGTTCGCCCACGTTGGGCGCGGCCAGGACCGTATTTGTTGCCAACATGGCCTTTATTTCTTCGAGTCCGGCCATGGCGGCATCCGTCCACTCGAAGTGTTCGGTGCGCCGGAGGAGGTGATAAAGGGGTAATGCCTTTTCTCCTAAGCGGGATATGAAGCGGCTTAGAGCCGCCATGCATCCAGTCAATTTTTGAATTTGCTTGAGGTCTTTTGGGATATCCAATTGTGACAGAGCTCGGATCTTGGCTGGGTTTGCTTCAATTCCTCTACCAGATACAATGAAGCCCAAGAGCTTTCCAGCTGGTACGCCGAAAACGCATTTTTCCGGATTGAGCTTAATGTCATATGCTCGGAGGTTGTCGAATGTGAGCCTCAAGTCGTCTACTAGAGTTTCGACGTATTTGGATTTGACGACCACAACGTCTATGTATGCCTCCACTGTTTTGTCGATCTGGTTTGCCAGACATGTCTGAATCATGCGCTGATATGTTGCGCCGGCGTTTTTGAGCCCGAAGGGCATTGTGTTGAAGCAGAATGGCCCGTATGGGGTGATGAATGCCGTTGCGGCTTGGTCTGGCTCCGCCATCTTGATTTGATGGTAGCCGGATCACTGGCAAGGGTGATGATTCCGTTGCGCCCAGGCATTTTGAGCTTCATGTACCCGTAATGGGGTATAGCTTGAAAAATTGTGAATGCCTCTCGTCCTAATAAAGCGTGATATCCGCTGCTGAACGGGGCCACATGGAACGTGATCTCCTCGGACCTGTAGTTGTCCGGCGAGCCGAATACCACATCCAGTGTGATTTTTCCTGTGCAGCATGCTTCCAAACTAGGGATTATTCCTCTGAAGGTTGTGTTGCTTCGCTCAATGCGGCTCCAGTCTACTTCCATTTTTCGAAGAGTTTCCTCGTAGATGAGGTTTAACCCGCTGCCGCCATCCATGAGTACCTTGGTAAGGCGAAAGCCGTCCACTATCAGACTGAGGACCAATGCGGCTGGTGCTCGGGCTGTTCGGAATTTAGGTTCGTCACTGGCGTTAAAGGTAATAGCCATGTCACTCCATGGATTTATTGTTGCTACTTGGTAGACTTCGGCGAGGCTGCGGAGTGTTCGTTTCCGCATATTATTTGATGCGAAAGTCTCGAAGACTGTTAGTACTGTACTGGTACTACTGGGCTGGTTCTCTAGGGCTAGAAGCTCTTCGCCACTTTTGGCCACCTGCCGTAGTATCCAACATGCTCGAAGACTATGTGTTGGAGTGGCGCCCTCTGTACTATGGATTTTGCAGGGTCCGTTGAGCCATCCCTCCAGTACGGTTCCGTGCCCTTTAGGGGTTTTTTGCTTTTTGGTTTTTAACCCAGGTGCCTGAATATGATGCACCCTTTTATTTCGGACTAGGGTCGTGTTCGGAGCCGGATTGTCCCAAAATTTGGTTTCGGTTTTCCAGGCACTCTCCATTGCATAGTACTTTCGTACTATGGACGCCAAGTCAGCGAACCGTGTAATTTTGCAACGACTTATGGCGTTCATGATCCCCTTGTCCGTGCAATTATTGCAGAAAATTGAGATTGCGCTTTCCTCACGGCAGTCCTTTATCATGTCCATAACTAGGAGGAACCTGGCCCAGTAATGGTGTACTGTTTCAGCGGGCTCTTGCCGGATTCAGGATAGATCGCTTGTGTTTGGGTGGGCGGGTGGAATTAAATTCGGAACCCCGTCCAATCTAAGACTCAAGGGCTGAAAAGTTTCTGAACTTGGAAGCTTGGGTTATTGGATGTTGTCCAACGAATCTGGCCCGCTGCTTGACTTTAGGTTCAGTGCTTGATTGACGTCCGTCCCTCCGCGGGAATCCGGAATGGAGGGGTCGGGAATTCGGACATAGCTTGTCCTTAATGTAGAAGAAGAGTCGCCATGCTGTTCTTCCACCACAGCAAAGTGATGGGTAGCCTGGGGAGAGTTGATCTGTCTCAGATCGGTTTTAGGCCCGATCTAATCGTAGTCTGTAGCGACTCCCAGGGCGGCGATGCGATCCAAGAGCTCGTTTACGGAGGAGAGCTCCATTGGATCTAGCTTCTCGGCGAGTTCCGAGTTGACGTGAAGATCGCTTTTCATGACCCGAGAGGTCATCGTCGGCGCGGCGGCCGAACAGGCGGTCATAAGAAAACCGCCTAGCCAGATAGTTTGGCAGATGGCCAAAGCTCCTTTGGCAACGGTGCCGCCTTTAAAGACGGTACAAGGCATCCTTCCTGATGGCGACGGACAGAGGAACTCTCAATGAAAGCACTAATGTCGGTGTCAAAACCGGCGGATCTCGGGTAGGGGGTCCCGAACTGTGCGTCTAGGCGGATGGTAACAGGAGACAAGGGACACGATGTTTTTACCCAGGTTCGGGCCCTCTCGGTGGAGGTAAAACCCTACTCCTGATTGATTAATATTGATGATATGGGTAGTACAAGAGTAGATCTACCATGAGATCAAGGAGGCTAAACCCTAGAAGCTAGCCTATGGTATGATTGTTGTGTCCTACCGACTAAAACCCTTCGGTTTATATAGATACCGGAGAGGGCTAGGGTTACACAGAGTCGGTTACAATGGTAGGAGATCTACATATCCGTATCGCCAAGCTTGCCTTCCATGCCAAGGAAAGTCCCATCTGGAAACGGGACGAAGTCTTCAATCTTGTATCTTCATAGTCTTGGAGTCCGGCCGACGGTGATAGTTCGGCTATCCGGACACCCCCTAGTCCAGGACTCCCTCAGGAGGAGAGTGATGTTTGCATCTGAGAATCCCTGTCCCTTCAAATAGGCGATTAGCCCGGAGGATCGAGGGTGTCAAATGCAAAAGCACCTCGGCTCCTCGCATTCGCCTGATACGTGGAGTTGGTCATTATTGAGGCACTGAAGTCGAGGAGCACAATATTGATTGGAGGCCGGACACTGTTCGTCGTAACAGGTACTTTGGAGTATTCGGAGAAGGAGCCCGCCTTGCAATGCCGAAGACAATACTGCGCGCCGGACTCATCATCATTGAAGCCTGGTTCAGGGGCTACTGAGGGAGTCCTGGATTAGGGGGTATCCGGCAGGCGGACTGTGTACAACGTCCGGACTATTCAAGCGTGAAGATACAAGACTCAAGACTTCGGCCCGTGTCCGGATGGGACTCTCCTTTGCGTGGAAGGCAAGCTGGGCGATCCGGATATTATATTTCCTTCCTTGTAACCGACTCCATGTAAACCCTAGCCCTCTCTGGTGTCTATATAAACCGGAGAGGTTGGTCCTTAGAAGGCCGATCACAACTACAATCATACCTTCATAGGCTAGCTCTTAGGGTTTAGCCTCTACGATCTCGTGGTAGATCTACTCTTGTACTACCCATATCATCAATATTAATCAAGCAGGAAGTACGGTTTTACCTCCATCGAGAGGGCCCGAACCTGGGTAAACATCTATGTCCCTTGCTTCCTGTTACGATCAGCCTTGACGCACAGATCAGGACCCCCTACCCGAGATCCGCCGGTTTTGACACCGACACTGGGGATAGCCATTTTGTTTGTGCATCTGTTCATTAAACGGACAAAAATAAATAAAATAATGCACGTCAAAATATTCAAAACAGGTCTAAATAAAGTGAACCAAACCAAGAATATCTATTCCCTTTAATAGTAGGTATAGATATAGATTATCATCACAGAAGTGTCCACTTCCATGACGATAAATCGTGCGTCACAGAAGTGCTTTCGTCAAGGGTGACCGACATGTGGCATCCACCGTAACGGAACACCGTTAAGCTATCGGGTCGGGTTTTGGATCCGATAATCCGTTAACAGCCCCGACCAATGGGGATTTTCCATGTGTAAAATCATCATTGGCTGGAGGAAACACGTGTCGGCTCATCGTTGGTACAGATGTCATCCACTCATTGGACAGAAGGCGCCTATGATACGTCGACATGTGGCACAGCCCAACAGAGGCCCATTCCTGTGAAAAGGACGACTCGTTTGACTTGGTTAAAAGGTGGCGGGCCGGCCCTTGGAAAGCCTGTTAACGGCATGTTCGCATAGAGCCCATTTACAGTCCTCTAACCCAAGGCCCGTTACGCAATATGTGAATTAGGCCCAGTAGCGTCATCTAGGCCATCCAATATGATTCCAGTCCGTTTTCACTTCTGGCCCATGTATGGCCCATGACGTCTTTCGGCCCATATGAGGCCCTTTATAACTCTTGGCAGATTAACGACCCATCGTGAAACTGGCCCGTAATGAACAGTGTATCACTTTACACCCATTAACGGCCCGTGCTGAAACTGGCCCGTAATGAATAGTGTATCACTTTATACCCATTAACGGCCCGTTATTCTGTTGGGCCATTTCCAGCCCATGTTATCTTTTGGCCTTCTCAGAGCCCATTTATTCTTGGGCTCATTTCCAGCATTCATTTACTTACGGCCCGTTACTATCATTTTCTGCTTGTGGGCCAAATTCAGCCCATGGTTACAGTCGGCCCGTTTGTAGTCCGTTAATACGTTGGGCCGTTTTCATAGCGCCATCTAATACGACCTATTAACGATGGCCTATTATGGTCGGCCCATGAACGGACAATTCCAACTCTAGCCCGTTTACGGCCATAATGCGGTCTGTTTGGCCCATGTTTGGTCAATCGATCATACGGCCCATATAAGGCCCATTGATGATACGGCCCGTAGAAGGCCCATTGTTTCTATGGCCTGTAGAAGGCCCACTATTTCTATGGCCCGTAGGAGGCCCAGTGTCACTACAGTAAATATTAAATAGGTTATTGCTGCCACTAGCAAACCGCCGAAAAAGAACTGCAATGACTACAAGCAAACAAATAAACAAGACAACAAGGAAATAAATAAGCAAGCAACTAACGCTAGGCTATCACGGCTATTACATATATTACATCCACTGGGCATCAAAGTTCGCCACCAGTGCAAATATAGGGAACAAAGCAGCATATCATATACACTAGTTGTCAAAGTTGGCGACCAGCGCAAATAAACGCCGCAGCAAAACAAATCCATAACTGAAACCACTTCAGAAGATCTCAAGAAAAAGTATCCTGGGTACCCATAATGTTGGCAAGATGCTTAGCAAGCTTATTAACATTCTCTTGTTTGGCGCTTAAATCCTCCAGCGCTTGCTGTTGCACCAGGAAATATGCATCTGAATTCTGCAGGGACTTCCTCAGTCCTTCAGCTTCCTGTCGCAGCACATCTAATTGATGTCTTTCAACTTGAAGTTGATACTCAAGAAGATGAACTGATTCAGGCAGCGAGTTCGAAGAGCTTGTGCCAGCAGTAGTGGCCAGTAACTCAAACACTACATCAAGACAGGACTTTTGGGTTCTCTCACTGTCATCAAGATAGTTCTTATCAGCTTTGTTGGAGACCAACAAGGATGTCTCACTATGTTGAACCTTATCTGCATTACTTTCTTTACCATTGCATAACGCGGTACTGTTCTCCAATATTTTGTCTGCATTCTAAAAGAGAAACAAGCAGACACATCACATGTTTACTATGTGGTATATGAAACTCATTTTGGTAAATGAGTTTAGTAGTAAAGTGCACAGGATAACAGCATGAAACAAACTTATATCTATGTACCATGGTCACTTTATGGTCTATATCATTCTAGTTTTCGTTTCCAAATCAAGATGGAGACACAGTTCAAATAATATTTGTTCAAGACAAAGCAGAATAGACAGAATATAAGTGTGGGAAACTATAGAGCAATAACAACACTTTTAATGTGCATGACATGAGAACATAGCTATTTATTCAATTGAAACTGAAATCAACATAGAGCAGGTTACAACAGCAAACCAGTTAAAGAAACATGTTTGAAACATACCTGTTGCGCCATTGGAGTTTCAGTTACATCCTTCAAATTTGAAAATAGTTGGTATGAGTAAATACAGTAATGCAAGAGCAAAGGAGTATGAACCCATAGCTATAGAACCTGACCTGAGAACAAATTGTTGGTGTACAAAAGTAGGGGCTCTGCTTTTGACCCCTTTACTTGTGCACGGGCAGTCAGAGCCTCCCGCCACGGCCACGCATAGACATGGCGGGAAAGGGAAGACGGAGAGAAGCCGAAGCCACAAGGACAAACGAAGCAACAACAAGGACCAAGACCACAAAGATCAGATAGGCGTAGCAGGTTCCCTTGGCAAGGACCCTTGCCAGGGTAGCCTCAGCAGCCCCGGCAAGACCCTTGCCGAGGCAGCTCGCCCGCGCTAGCCAAAGTGAGCCACCCTTGAGCCCACCAAAGCCTGACAAACGCGTTGGGACAAGGCTCGTGAGGCACCTCTGTGGTGGCATGCAGATCTTTGTGAATACAAAGAATAGACAAAATCAGATGAGGATAGGAAGGCAACCATCGTCACCGAAGAAACCCACGAGACCCTCGGCAAGATCCTTGCCGGGGAAGCCAAAACGCCACGGCAAGACCCTTGCCGGGCCACCTGGCAAGACCCTTGCCGGGCCACCCGACAAGGCCCTCGCCAAGCGCACCGGCAGGGCCACTGCCAGGCTCGCCCCAACCAAGTCTTCACCGTCGTTCGCATGCAGCTACCAACCCAACCAGCTGGGCAGGCACCTGCGTGTCAGCATGCAATCCTTCGTGGAGGCTCCACCACCACGCCACCTCAGCTTCCTGCCTGCCTACATGGCACTGCATGCATCGCTGTCCAGGGCGCGTGTCAAAGCAAGGAGGAGCAGCGATGGACGGGACGGGTCGTAGGGTTTTACGCATCTTTGCGGCCTGAACCTGGGTAAATCCCTTTATGTCGTCTACTAGTCCCGCTCTTCTCACGATCCTCGCGCCCCGGAACCGTAGAAGGGATTCCAGTGATCCCATAGGTGTTGTTTTCCACCGACATCTTTTGCGCGCCAGGTAGGGGCGGGCGCTGTTGTGAGAAGACGGTCTAGTAGTTGGCCAAGCTATTCCTCATCGCCATGGATCCTAAGAAGAAGGCGACCACGACAATCGGTTCGTCCGGGACCAAGTTACCAGCACCGGTGCGGACCAGTAGCGGGCCAGTCGCGGAGAGAACCCGTGGCACGGCCCACGAACATCCACATCGCCCTGGCGGTTCAGGCCTGGCGAGTGGCGCCGCCCGCGCGCCAGGCGACGAGCCACTAGCCGCGAGCTCCAGAGACGGAGTCAGGCCCCCCGCAGGCGGCGCGGGGCCCTTCAGGGGCGCCGCCGTCCCGCTAGGCGGCGGCACGGCGACCTCCAAGACGCCAACACCGGCACCCATGGCGCGCTCCTCTCAGGTTGTGCGTGACGAGCAGCGTCACCCTGCCGGTGACCCTGCGTGCCGCCCTGGGAAGAGCCCCGTGCGCCTATCACATGAAGAAGAGGGCCAGCATGCACGCCGAGGTGCTGATGGAGGTGGCGAACAACCGTGGAGCCACGACGCAGCTCCTTCTAACATGGTTAGGAGTCGAGGCGCATCGCGGTCCACCCAACTTTTGCCGCCACCCACGCCAGGGGAAGCCCTAGCGCGCGCAGCTGCTCCTCGATTTTCCTCCCGCTGTGGAGAAGCTAGACGAATGGAGGGCCACCGTTCGGAGCCTCGTCGGCATCGCCAACAACGATGGGGTGTGGCCGGTGGGACCGTAGGCTGTCGCTTCGCCGGGCTGCCACGTGCTAGCGGAGGCCACGCCGGAGGCGACGCGGCCATGGTGTACTCCCCACCTCCATCCCGACCGCCCCGGGCGTCGGCCCGTTGCAGCGACGCTCATGATGGTGTCTCCATCGCGTCGTCCGACCCATGAACCAACCGCGATCAGCGCCAAGTCTTCGGGAGCGAGCTCATGAGGACGCTCGAACTACGATCGAGCGCTGATGTGATGCGCACCACTAGTCGGACAGGCGGGCAGGGCGCCAGGGCCCGCTACGGACCACCTAGCACCAGGAGGCTATGGTGGCCTACCTTACGAGGTGGGTTGTCTGGCTTTCACCCGTGAGCTGCGGCAGTTCCAGTGGCCCTCCCACCGTGCGTTCAAGCCCGACGTTGGCGAGAAGTACAACGGCAAGACTCACCCGTCAGAGTTCCTCAGCATCTACACCATCGCGATGCAAGCTGCTGGGGCCCGCGACGATAAGGTGCTTGCCAACTACTTCCCATTGGCACTCAAGCCTAATGTTATGTTTTGGTTGATGCACTTGCCGGTGGATTCCATCTCTGCTTGGGCAGATCTGTGCCATGAGTTTGTTGGCGCCTTTATCGGAGGTCACCAAGCTCATGGCCAGGCGAGTGATTTGCATATAATCCCCCAGAAGGAAGGAGAAAACATGCGCAAGTACATCCAAAGATTCAGCCGGGTGCAGTACAACATCCCCGATGTTCATCCCGCCGCCGTGATCAGTGTGTTCCATCAGAACGTGTGCAATCGCAAGATGCCTGAAGAACTGGCGATGAACAAGGTTAAGGATGTGGCTGAGCTCTATGTTCTGGCTGATCGGTGCGCTCGCACCGAAGAGAGAAGGAAGTACCCCGACGAAGATGCCGGTGCGAAAACTGACTCCACGGATGACACCATCACCCCAGCGAAGAAGGGCCTACGCCGCAACAAGAAGCGCAAGGGCAAGGCCGTGCTTGCCGCCGAGGGATCCGACGACATCGGCGCCAACAAGAAGACCAAGGCAAGCGACCCCGGCAAGGAGGTTGCCGGGTGTGATGCTTGCTGGGCCTTGGTGGTCGC
The DNA here is from genome assembly GCA_963921465.1 of Triticum timopheevii. NCBI lineage: Eukaryota > Viridiplantae > Streptophyta > Magnoliopsida > Poales > Poaceae > Triticum > Triticum timopheevii. The sequence continues at coordinate 477,110,527 of OY997268.1, forward strand.
CGATAAGGCGGGAGGCTCCGACAAGTAGTATTGCAAGATCCACCGCACCAAGGGCCATGATCTCCAAAACTGCCAGCAGGTAGAACTGCTTGCCGAGAAGCAGAGAGTCGAGTGTGAGCGGCGGGACAAGGAGAAAGGCCCAGATGGTGCCGAGGGATCCGGCAAGAAACGTGGCGGCCAAGGAGGCCGCCGCGGCAAGGAGAATCGGCAAGAGAGGCCCGCCCGGGGCCGCGACAAGAAGTAGGAAGACGATGATCATGACGAGGACGATGAGTCCGGCGACCATGAGTTTCAGAAAGCCATAGAGGCCATGTGCGTCGATGGTGGCACCTCGCTGCATACATCCCACTCCCAACCCAAGCAGTGGGCGCGTGAGATCACGGCGGTGGAGCCATCGTTTGATGCACGGAAGCCGCTGAAATGGTCCATCACGCCCATCATCTTCGACACCGAGGACCACCCTGACCGCACCACTGCGGTCGGGTGCTTGCCGTTGCTGGTTTCACCAACAATCCGCAACCTCAAGGTGACAAAGGTGTTGGTTGATGGCGGGGCCGGCCTGAACTTGATCTCGCCTGTTGTGGTCAGAAGGCTGCAGATCCCTGATGGAGACCTTGAGGAGAAGGGTACGTTCCAAGGGGTTAACGCGGGGAGGAGCCAACCAAAGGGAAAGATCACACTGCTCGTGACATTCGGAGGGGAGCTGAACCACAGGACGGAGAGGATTGTTTTTGATGTAGCCGAGATCCCCCTGCCCTACAACGGGATCCTCGGCCGCCCGCGCTAGCCAAGTTCATGGCGGCTTCGCACTACGCCTACCACATGCTGAAGATGCCTGGGCCGATGAACATCATCACCGTCCCCTCCGACAAGAAAGATGCGCTAATCTGCGCCGACCAACTCTATCGGGAAGCAGTTGCAGCAGCTGCAGCTAAGGCGCCTGCTCCTGCCGATAGAGCCTCGGGAGAGAAGAAGACCGGCGAGACCCCTCGCCCCCACTCCGGCAAGCGCACCTCTTCGGGGTGTTGTGCTTCCATTGAGAACGTGCCAGAGAGCTCCACCGGCAAGAGCAAGAAGTCCAGGGCTACACCACCAAAGACCAAGAAGGTGCCCATCAAGGAGGGCGGCACGGGAGGAGCTTTTACCATAAGCTCCCCCCTCGACGGCAAATAGGAAAGCGAGCTCGTCACCTTCTTGCGGGCGAATGTCGATGTGTTTGCATGGCAAGCCTCCGACATCCCCGGCATTCCCAGGGAGGTGATTGAGCACCACCTTGCTATCTGTCCTCATGCGCGGGCCGTCAAGTAGAAGGTCAGGAAGCAAGCTCTGGAGAGGGAAGAGTTCATCACGGAGGAAATCAGAAAGCTAGAGGTGGCAGGCTTGGTGTGGGGAGTACTCCATCCGAGGTGGTTGGCCAATCCGGTAGTGGTGCGCAAAGCAAATGGGAAATGGAGGCTGTGTATTAACTACACAGACATCAATAAGGCCTGTCCAAAGGACCCTTTCCCGTTGCCGCGCATCGACCAGATTGTTGACTCCACGGCTGGGTGTGACCTCTTATCGTTCCTCGATGCCTACTCGGGATACCACCAGATCTTCATGACAAAGGAAGACGAGGAAAAGACGGCATTCATCACCCCGTGTGGTACGTATTGCTTTTTACGGATGCCTTTCAGGTTGAAAAGTGATGGCTCAACCTTTGCAAGAGCATTCCAAATTGGTGTTGAGCCCCAGCTACATAGAAATATGAAGCTTATATGGATGACACAGTGGTCAAAACTAAGGACAAAGCAACGCTTGTGCAAGATCTGGAGGAAACATTCGGGAACCTGTGCAAGATCAACCTCAAATTGAACTCTGAGAAGTGTGTCTTCAGCGTCCCGTCCGGCAAGCTTCTCGGCTTCTTTGTGTCCCAGCACGATATTGAAGCAAACCCAGATAAGATCAAGGCCATCGAGCAGATTGAGGCACCCAAGCGGATCAAGGACGTGCGTCGGCTCACTGGCTGCGTTGCTGCCATGAGCCGGTTCATCTCCAAGTCCACGGAGCATGCCCTTCCTTTCTTCAAGATCTTGAAGAAAGCAGGGCCAGTGGAGTGGACCCCAGAAGCCGAGGTAACACTGTAGGATTTGAAGAGATACATCTCCTCTACCCCAGTGCTGGTTGCGTGCAAACCACAAGAACCGTTGTTGCTCTATCTAGCGGCAACGAATCAGGTGGTTAGTGCCACACTAGTGGCACAGAGAGAGGCCGACGAAAAGGAGCGACAACGGCAGAGCCAACAGATGGCAGGCCGAAACCCTCTCCGGCAGGGGCTGACGGCAGCGCGACAGGACCCACGCAACTGGGTGAAGAGGCGCAGAAGAAGAAAATGGTGCAGCACCCAGTGTACTTCGTCAGCTCCCTCTTGCAGGGGGCTAGGTCGAGGTACTCAGGTGTGCAAAAGCTGCTCTTCGGCCTCCTCATGGCCTCGAGGAAGCTGCGCCACTACTTCCAAGCTCAGGAGATCATGGTGGTCACCCGCCTCCCATTGCAACGGACACTACACAACCCAGATGCAACGGGGATGATCGTGGAATGGGCCCTAGAGCTGTCAAGTGTCGGTTTGAAGTTCGAAAGTACCTCGATGATTCAGAGCAGAGTCTTGGCGGAGTTTGTTGTGGAATGGACCTCGACGCCTGATGAAGAGGTACAAGAGACCACTCTCCCCAGCAAGGAAACGAGCTGCAACTGGATCATGTACTTTGATGGTGCCTTCTCGTTGCAAGGCGCCAGTGCTGGTGTGTTGCTTGTCGCACCCACCGGAGAGCACCTCAAGTATGTCATCCAGATGCACTTCCCCCGGGAGATGTTGACCAACAACACCGCCGAGTACGAGGGTTTGCTTGCCGGTCTCAGGATCGCGGCAGACCTCGGAGATAAGAAGGTCATCGTCAGGGCCGACTCACCGCTCGTCGTCAGACAGATCAACAAAGATTATCAAAGCCCGTTGATGGAAGCTTACGTAGATGAGGTAAGGAAACTGGAGAAGTGCTTTGGCGGTATACAAGCAGAGCATGTCCCTCGGGCGGAGAACGACGTCGCCGATTACCTGTCAAAGCGCGCCGCCCTCAAGCTACCCGTGGAACCAGATACTTTTGTGCTTCAGTTAACCCAACCATCCGTTGAGCCGTCGACCGGGCAGAGCAAGCAGAGGAAGCTAGGCCCCGGCAAGTACCTCCCAACCGAGCTCCCCAGAGCCGCCGGCGAAGATGTTGGCGTGGATGCCGATCCTGCCGCAGGGCAACCCACTCCGGCAGGACCTTAGGTCATGGCCGTGGAGGCGGCCGCTCCCGCGGCAGAAGAGATGCCTTTGGTCCTTGCCGTCGAGCCACAGGCTCCGGCATGGGCACATCACACCGTCTGATTCCTTCAAAAAGGAGAGCTTCCTGAGGAGCAGGAAGAGGCAGAAAGAGTAGCTCGCTGGTCGGCTCTGTACCAATTCGTTGATAACGTATTGTACAGAAGGAGACCGAATGGGGTTAAATTAATGTGCATCTCCCGGGAGGAAGGACTAAAGCTGTTGGCAGAGATACATGGAGGCATATGTGGCTCCCACATAGGGTCGAGGGGCCTTGCCGACAAAGCCTTCCGGCAAGGTTTCTTCTGGCCCACCGCCCTCCAGGATGCGACGGTGCTAGTAACCAAGTGTGAAGCGTGCCAGTTCCATTCAAAGAAGCTCCATCAACCAGCTCAAGCCCTTCAAACTATCCCTCTCTCTCGGCCCTTCTCGGTCTGGGGGCTCGACATACTGGGCCCTTCCCCCGTGCTGTTCACAAAGTGGCCAGAGGTGGAAGCAGTGAGGAAGGTGACGGCGCAGTCAGCCATCAAGTTCTTCAAGGGGCTAGTGTGCCGTTTTGGGGTGCCCAACAGGGTCATCACCGACAACGGCACGCAGTTCACAAGCCATGCCTTCATGCAATACATTGAAGATCTCGGTAGTAGGGTCTGTTTTGCTTCCGTGGCACACCCACGGAGCAACAGCCAAGTGGAGAGAGCAAATGCTGAAGTCCTGCAAGGCTTCAGGACAAAGACTTTTGACAGGCTACGCAAGAGGGGAAGGCGCTGGATTGATGAGTTGCCGGCGGTTCTTTGGTCGATCAGAACGACGCCAAATTGAGCCACCGGTCAGACACCCTTTGCCCTGGTTTACGGGGCAGAAGCAGTTCTCCCCACATAACTCATATATGGGTCACCTCCAGTGCTTGCTTATGACGAGCTTGAGCAAGAGCAATTGCGGCAAGACGACGCGACGCTCCTTGAGGAAGATCGTCTTCGGGAGGCTATGAGAGCAGCGTGCTACCAGCAAGCCTTGCGCCGCTACCATAGCCGCAAGGTTCATGCCCGGAGCTTTGAGGAAGGCGACCTTGTTCTTCGGCATGTTCAGTCGGCCAACAATTCCAAAAAGTTGATGCCGAAGTGGGAAGGCCCTTATCGGGTAACACGAGTCACCAGGCTCGGTGCAGTCTGGTTGGAGACCGAAGATGCCGTTACAGTGAGCAACTCCTGGAACATCGAGCATCTCTGCAGGTTTTACCCATATGGCGCAGCTGCCGGGCCTCCCAGCAAGCCACCCTCTTGTACAAGCCTTGCTAGCAAGGCATGTAACCCTTTGTACAAAGCCAGGCGCAGACCCTGAGCATAAATAAACGAAGCGCTGGCGCCCTAAATTATAGCATGCATGCTAGGTTGAGTCTCTTCCTTGGTTAGGGTTGATAGTGCTTAGCGGCGGCTAACCCCTAGCTTAGAGGTCGAGTGTGCATCTCTCTGTTCTTCTCTGTCTTCTTTGGTTCGCAGGGCACATAAATATTCTTGCCGAGCTATTCTGGAAGAAAGGGAACGGACCGGCGTCCGAACCCCGACAAGCCAGAGTTGCAGGGGGTGCAAGGACACAGATCCATCCATGGCAAGCCAAGATTGCCGGGGGCTGCAGATCCAGATAAGTTCTCTATCCCCTATCGTGCATTTCGTTATGGACTGGGATACATGAAAACCCCGTCTGTCTCTGAGCTACCGTGCTCCCCTTTCCGGCACCAAAGGATTATCCCCTGGGTCTGGATTTGGTCGTAGCCGCGGCAGCAAAGAAGAGGAACGAGGGGCCTAAGCCCACCTCATCCCTGCCTCCGCCAAGAGCGTGAGGAAGGTCGAGCGAAGTGGGGGAACGGCAAGGCCTATTGCCGGGCGAGAAAACGTTTGTATTAAAAATAACAAGGATTCATTCCTTGTCGTGGGTTCCTCCCGCGAACGAAAATCCCGGCAAACATCCCTTTTTCAATAAAAAACATCCCGTACAGGTACAGTTCATACGAAATGAAAACATGAACAAGGGAATTACAAGTTCTAAAGCTAACAAAGGCCCAAAGGCTTACAAGACTAAAAAGATATAAGGTGCCCGTAATCCCTTTCTTGTCCCTCTCCTCAGAAAATGGAACAAGAAAGCAGAAGGGCAAAAGGGGCGCCTAGGCGAGCTACGAGTGGCAGAAGACACCAAGCGAACATCATGGTGGCCGTCCAAGAGCTGGATGGTGATGGCGGCGCCAGAGGCAGAGCTTGAAGACGAGGCGGCAGGACGCCAACACGCGACGAAGGCGTCGGTGCCCGTGTACTCCAACTTGACGGCCTTGCCGCTCGTCCTCTTCCTCTTCTATAGCCTCCCTACGCCAGCCGCCCAAGGAGATGACCTCGAGAAGTTCAAGGAGCCGGCGACACGGATGATGGGGTCGCCGGTGCCGCTCGAAGTGGCGCCCGACACCTAGTCGGACCCGTCATCCCGCCGCCTGTTACCCTCGTCGCCGCTGCGGTTGTCTTCCTCGCCACTCTCGCTTGAGGAGGAATCTTCACCGTCGGAGGAGCTCTCCACGCAGCACCTCACGCGGGTCCTGAAGTGCCCGAAGATCCTGACGGAGAGGAGGCCACCATCCATTAGTTTGAAATGGAGAGCAAGCCCATCCGTCAAGCTGTGGAGGCGAGCGAAGGTCTTCCACCCTCGATGAAGATACATGACATGAGGGGCGGGGAACTCGACGTCGACCCATGTGCCACTATTCCCACAACCCCTCATGTGCAGCCGCAGCGCTTGTGGCGGATCCAGCTCCATCTCCCGTGCAAATGGGGTCGGAAGGCGTAGGCGACGGCGCGGCGGATGGCGCAGCCTGACGAAGAATTCGCTGGGGTTGTCCCTGGTGTGGCCCTCCATCGGAGGAGGGGCTGCTGGAGGGGGCGAGGCGGATCTGCCGCCCCGTCCTCCTCTCCCTCGGGCACCGCGACGGCCTCGACCTCACCCCATCCCCCTTCCTCTAGCGGTCGGCTCCGCCGCTACGAGCTCCTGGGGAGGAGCGATGCGCTGTCTGGCCGAGACCCTCGCTGCCACCGATGATGCGTCGCCACGCCCCCTCGCCATGGCAGAAGTAAAAGGGAAGCAGGAATGGGGAAAGGCAGATGGCGAAGAGTGGAGGGGCGCCGTTCCTCCCCCCCCCCTCTTTATAAAGGGGTGGGGGCGAGGCTCGGCTGCCCACCTTCAGCCAATCCGGCTCGTTGAAGTGAGAGCGAGCAGGGCCGTCGACTGCCCTCCCCGCTCCATTGAAGGCGCGTGGGAATCGACCCGCACGCGCGCGACTTCCCATGTCCCGCGCGCCTGCCACTCGCTCTGCATTATGCATGCAGCAAACGTGGCACAGGGGCGGGTGCAGAGGGACGCATGGAACAACGGTTCCCAAGCGAAGGCAGTAAAAGGGAGGCGGCCCTGCGGTCTCGAAGAGACATGCAAGTCGCCTCTTTACTGTCCACCATAAGGTGACGCTAGCATGCCCACGTCATGCGCGCACACGACCCCCACGTCGCCCGTTCAATGCGGGTCGTGGAGAAGCGCAGCGGACGGAACAGTGGCCGCGGTAAAAATCCACCCCAACTTCCCGCGCACCATTCTGGGCCTGGCCCAACAACGTGCTGCGCTTATGTGTGGACCAGGCCCGGGGGCTCCTATCGGTGTACAAAAGTAGGGGCTCTGCTTTTGACCCCTTTACTTGTGTAAGGGCAGTCAGAGCCTCCCACCATGGCCACGCATAGACATGGCGGGAAAGGGAAGCCAGAGAGAAGTTGAAGCCACAAGGACAAACGAAGCAACAACAAGGACCAAGACCACAAAGATCAGATAGGCATAGCAGGTTCCCCAGCAAGGACCCTTGCCGGGGCAGCTTGCCCGCGCCAGCCAAAGTGAGCCACGTTTGAGCCCACCAACGCCTGACAAACGCGTTGGGACAAGGCTCGGGAGGCACCTCTGTGGTGGCATGCAGATCTTTGTGAAGACAAAGAATAGACAAAATCAGATGAGGATAGGAAGGCAACCATCCTCACCGAAGAAACCCATGAGACCCCCGGCAAGATCCTTGCCGGGGAAGCCAGCGCGCCACGGCAAGACCGTTGCCGGGCCACCCGGCAAGACCCTTGCCGGGCCACCCGACAAGGCCCTCGCCAAGCACACCGGCAGGGCCACAGCCAGGCCCACGCCAACCAAGTCTTCACCGCCGTTCGCATGCAGTTGCCGACCCAACCAGCTGGGCAGGCACTTGCGTGGCAGCATGCAATCCATCGTGGAGGCTCCACCACTGAGCCACCTCAGCTGCCTGCCTGCCTACATGGCACCGCATGCATCGCTGGCCAGGGCACATGTCGAAGCGAGGAGGAGCAGCGACGGGCTGGACGGGCCTGGCCCCCGTCCCCGATAAAGCGGAGGGACACCTAAGCCTCGCATTAAATGCGTCTTGCCCTGTAATACTAGTGATAAACTCACAATGTTGTAGCACTTCCCACCTCCTGTGTGCTACTGTGGCAGCCCCTTTCGCCTATAAAAGGAGGCCCATGGAACACAGAGAAAGGATTCAGCTCTCTCGAACCCCACAGCACCTAGAGCTAGTTCAAGAGCTCAAGAACACTAAATACATCCACCAAAGCAGGATCGTAGGATTTTACGCATCTTTGCGGCCCGGACCTGGGTAAATCCTTTTGTGTCGTCTACTAGTCTAGCTCTTCTCATGATCCCCGCGCCCCGCAACCGTAGAATGGATTCCAGTGATCCCATAGGTGTCGTTTTCCACCGACACAAATCTTCTTCTCCTTTAAGAGTTGAGTTGGGATTCAGAGTGGTGGTCCTCGTGCTTTGGGCACTGCAGTTCCCATACTAACTGCTCGTGTTTGGGTGCTCTGTGGTGGAGACGGTGCTGTGTCAACTGGAACTGGGTTACTATCTGCCGAGGTTGGGGTTAGAAGGGGTGTTGCTGGTTCTTTGTCCAACTGGGTAGGGGTACAATCTGCGAGAGTCTGGGTTATGTGTGGTGGATCTGGTCCTTGGGCAAGTACAACCGTGGTTCTATCTGCATCAATTGGTAGCACTATCTTTTCTGAAGACCATGTTGTTACTCCCTTAGATACTTCCATCACCCTCTCCAATTCAAATGGCTGATAAACAAGAAAAGTAATTGAAAGTATAGACATTGTATGATAGACGGGTGCAATGGTAGTGGGGAATCAAAGAGGGCATGAAATAATTCATATTTATGTTGTCTAACCAACGAGGATAGCATGACACAATTTCACATATATGATAGCTAACTAACCAGGATAGCATGACACAATTTCACATTATGATGGCTAACTAAAAAAGTTGGAAAGACATAGTTCAAAATATGATGACTATGTAAACAGGATGACATGATATAACTATATAATGTGTTTATTAAATAGGTTGGCATGCCATAATTCACATACATTCACGGATAGAATGCCATAATTCAAAATATGATGACTGTAAACACTAAACAGGATGAGATGATATAATTATATGATGTCTTTATTAAATGGGTTGTCATGCCATAATTCAGATAGATGATGTGTATGTACTATGTAAACATGATGGCATGATATAATTCAAATATATGATTTATATAGTAAGCAAGTAAGCAGATGGCAATCCATATATGATGTAAAAACTAAGCAATGCAAGACAACATGCATGACATGGGTAATATAACCCTGCCAACTTTGAGCATAGACCTCAGGGGGGAAATAGGACTGGTCATCAGTCTCTAAATCCTCCTCTAAGGAGCTCTCTGTAACCAGCAAGATGTTTGCTTCAGCAGGTAGCATTGTCTGCTCTGAATACCTTGTTTTCACTCCATATACTTCCATCACCGCTTCAAATGGCTGATGCACAGGAAGAGTAGTTGAATATACAAACATTGTCGACAAATGGAACACGTAATACAAAAAATGATAGCATGATATAATTCACATACATGATGATTGGCTAGAAAACATGGCATTGCGTAATTCACATATATAATGCCTTTGCAACAAGATAACATTGCATAATCCACATATATAATGTCTTGTAACAAGATGGCAATGCATAATTCACATATATGGTAATTAGACACTAAACAGGTGGCATTCACACAAAGCATGTCTAAACTAATCGAATGACATAGCAATGCGAGACACCATACGCACGATATGAGCAACATAACCCTGCCAAGTTAGAGCATACACCTCGGTGGAGGGGGGGGATAGGACTGGTCATCTGTCTCTGAATCCTCCTTTGAGGAGCTATCCATAACCAGCGAGATATGCGCTTCGTCAGATAGCATAGTCTGCTCTGAAGACCTTGTTTTCACTCCAGAATTTGCCATCACCGTGTCAAATGGCCGATGCACACGAAGAGCAGTTGAACGTACTAACATTGTTGACAAATGAAATATGTAACAAAAAAAGGATGGCCTGATATAATTTACCTATAAGATGACTGGCTAAGCAGGATGGCATTGTAAAATTCATATATATGATGCCTGGCTAAACAAGATGGCGTTGCATAATTCACAGAAACGATGAATACTAAACAGATGGCATTCGCACAAAGGATGCCTAAACTTAGCAGATGACATATTTTATGTATAAAGTAAGCAATGCAAGGCACCATATGCATGATATAACCAACATCAGCATGCCAAGTTAGAGCGAAGACCTCAGGGGGTAAATAGGAGTTGTCTTCTCCTTCTGAATCCCCCTCAGAACAGGTATCTTCCTCTCAATTACAATCCGAAATGTGTGGAGGGGGGCTGCCTTTGCGCCTACCATGGAGCGACATCTGCATGAAATTTTATTGCCACACAAGGCTCGTCTCTTTTGCTCTACATGTTCAGTTCCATTGTTTACAATAACTGTCATGCATAGGAATAAAACATAATGAGATTATATAAGGAGTGCATGCAGAAATCCAGAGTGATGGTAGCAACGTGTGGATAGACCCAAAACCAATAATAGCAGGCAGATAATGGCTTCAGTTAAAAAACACAGATAATGGCTTCTTTACTATTTGTTTCCCACCCAACATGAAACTCATAGTAGACACCGGAGATTAACTAGATAGTAGATAGATACTATTGATTGCGGCCCCGATATGTACCCCACAACCATTTAAAAACTCAAGTTTGACCATTAGTTTGGAGCTGACTCAGAGTCTAATTGGTGAACAGGACGATAAAGTAGCATGTAATATTAAGTGATGCATAACGTAAGCAGACACGAAAGAGTGCATCCTCTCTTGCGGACCCATGTAGTCCTTGAGGTCATCTGCTTGGTTGATGATGGTAATGTAGTTTTCATGGCTGCTGATGGCAGGGAAGAAGATCTGAGGCGGCGAAAGACAGTCTGGAGGCCGGATCCCTGTTGTGCTGGACCCTTCTGTTGTTGGAGCAGCTAAGCTGGGGTGGACGACGGTGCAGCAGGAGCAGGATAAACCACGCAAGGTTTTCTTTGACAACTATCTGTAAGAGAAGTAATTCTGTAAGGGCTTGTTTGAATTGGAGGATTCCAACAATGCAGGCATAGGAAATAGACAAGAATAGGATAGGAATGCACGTGCAAAACAGAGAATTTAAAAACATAGGATTTCTGCCAATCTGGGTGTTTGATTCACAATAATTGGAAGATCACAGGATGCAAAGAAGCATGGTGAGATTAAGTCAAACCACTCGAAAATGTACGGTTATAATGCTATTATGCTACTATCTCTTAGTCTTGTGCTTCATGAATAGGAATTTGAAAAGGAGGACAAGTGAAAATTAAAATTCCTATGTTTTTTCTTTCAAGGAGACACTAAAGAAACAAATCCTACAGTTTTCCTTTGCTCCATTCCTTTGAACCAAATTCATCAATAGTAGTACCATAGGAAACTTCCCAATTCCTATGTTTTTCATTCACTTTTCCTTTCAAGCACTGGCGATTCTAGTAGGTAGGCTTGCCCAAGGAAAAGCCTACACTAAGAAAATGTTTTTGTGCTACTTCTATTACTTTGGACCCAGGCCACTGCCCTACTAGCTCAACTCCCAGGGCCATCGACAAATGCACAGCTCAAACGCGCAGAGATAAATAATGATGGCATTCAAGAGAGTCCATCACGGAAAGCTAAGTTGCCTGGTACCTCACTGCTTGTCATATAGTAGGATAAAATAAACGTATTTCCCGTTAGTACGTGTGCTCAGTGGACAATATATATAACATGTAGAGTAAAAAAGAGATGCAACAAGTGTACAACCTCTTTGGCAAAGCCATGTCGATCTCAGCGCGAGTGGGTTGTCCGGTGAGGATGCTCCGGCTGACTTGGCTGTCGGAGGAGGGAAGAAGATCTTAGGAGTCTGGAGATGGAGCCCGAGGTACTTCTCCGCTGTGATGGAGGGTTTCGTCACTGGAGCAGCTCCGGTGAGTTGTACGACGCCGAGGCTGAAGCAGGACAAGAGAGACAACGTTAACCTGAGTGGAATTCTAATAGCATCTCCAATACATGACGTAAAATACATAACCACAAAGTGCTAGATGTAAAATACATCAGCCACTCATCTCTGAACTTAACTATCGAAACTGAATTTAACTATCGACACTGAACTTAACTGTCAAAACTGAACTTAACTGTCGAAACTGAATTTTGCTGTCAAAACTGAACGCACTAGCAAGGTGAGGCTACACGTCGGTCGACTGACTTTTTCATCTCTGGTCAATCAATTTTGCAGCCATTGGATACAAAATCAAGGGACTGCAGTTCATCTTCAACCTCCACCCCCCTGAGCCGCCAGCCACCACCGGCCAAACAGCAGCCCCCCGCCGCCCGCAGCCGGCGGTGCGCCGCCCCGCCCACCCCGAAAACACTCCCCACTGCCGGTCCGTCGCTGCCCCGGCCATCACTCCACCCCTCCCCCCACCCCGTGCCGAGATTTTTCTCCGGCGATCCCCACGCCACCGCCCCGCCACCGCCGGCGACCACCGCCCCCACCCTGAACCCTAAGATAGATAGTGGGGTACCTCTCCGGCGAGCCCCCCTCCCCGCTGCGGCTGGTTCTTCCTTCACCCCGGCGAGCCCCCCCCCCCACCCCCTGAAAATCGACTGACCCAAAAGCCGATTGAATCGACTGAAGTGTAGCTAAATCGGAGCAGCATCGCAAGCAAGAGCAAGAGCGAGTGCAGCAGCGCGATCAAGAGCAATTGCAAGAGCGGACCAGGTAGGGGACCGAGAGCAAGAGAAGAGCAGCAGCGCGAGCGAGAGCTAAAGCAGCAGCAGCTCCTACTGATGTGGACGTCGCCGCCGAGGGAGCGACGCCATGGAGGAAGTGGCAGGCGACGCCGCCGTGGATGGAGCTGCGCCGTGTCGGCTCGGGACCAAGCACCGGCAGCATCTGAGATCGAATCAAGAAAAAATGTGGCGATTAGTGTACAACCTCTTTGGTGGCGCCAATTAGGCCGCAGCTTCATCCGAAGAAATGGTGATGATGATGCTCTTCTGGTGGTGTAGGTGAAGACGGTGGTGTGGGAATGGAGGTGGTGCGAAAGACGAGGGGAACGTCAGGGCAGCTCCTTGGAGGTGGAGGATGGGGTGGCTGAACCAGCGGGAGGACGAGATCGATGACGGATCCTCCTCCAATATGGTGGATGAGGGACGTCGAGGTGTTGTTGTGGACGACATCGTCAGGGAAGAGGCTCCGACTAGGTGGCGGACGGAGCAGGGTGTGGGGCTTCGTCGCGGGTTTTCGTAGCCTCGGTGTACGAATGGGTGGGCGGATGGGATGGCAGTGGGGAACCATGGCTTAGGGAAGCGCTTGTCCGAAATGTGGGGTAAGTTACAAAAGTACCCCCACCGATTTGACGTGGTTCTTTCGGTTTAGGGCTACCACGGGCATTTCACGTGTCGGGATTTCACAGGAGGTGGGAGTTTTCGCGCGCGTTGTAATTTTGGAATAGCAAGGCGTAGGTTGAGATGGAGGGAGTTGTCGGAGCACGACGAGACAAAGATATATCTTAAATATTTCGGGCTAACAAGGCGCGGGTTGAAATTTTCGGACAAGCCTAACGTGTATTGTACCAAATCAATGCCCACTACAAATGTCATTCAAAACTTTGAATTCATGTTATGTTCAATTAAAATATTTCGCTACGTGTATAATGCATGCAACCTACTACTCAAATGAACGTTTTAGTGCATTCCAAACGTATATACTACCGCTTCAATATGAACTAAATTTGAATTCATTTCTCTATTTGAATAAGATCTACAGTAATGATTGTTGTGAAGTCAAAGCATTTGAATTCGTTTCTCTATTTTAATAAGATCTACAATCATCATAATTGTCAAGTTAAACCATCGTTTGTGTATTATCTTCACAGCACACCACATGATTAGTCTCGAGTTACATATGAACTATGTGTACTATATGAACTCGAACTCGATTTTTTGAATCCACTTTATGTTGATTTCAAATCACATTACATTTCTAGCTCTAGCTAGATCTTCATAATCTAAACCATGTCTCGGATGTATAATGTGTTTATCACATTATGTATGGTGCCCCGCCCCCTACGGCTACAAGTATTTAGATGTGAGTTGCAACCACCACACATTACCACAAATTCAAATAAAATGTGAGAATGTTCGATATATAGTATTGTTTAGATGGTTCGATATTTAGTTGTAAGCTGCAAACGCCACACATTATCACAAATTCAAATAAAATGTGAGAATGTTTGATGTATAGTATGGTTTAGATTGTTCGACATTTAGCTGTGAGTTGCAAACGCCATGCATTATCACATTATGGTATAACATGTGCACAGCACGTGTATCTCCGCTATATTCATGCATGCATATGTTTAAAACACTATGATCTCCTATTCAAATATATGAATCCACTTTCATATCAAATTATGATCTTTGTTAGTCTCTTACACCCACACAATCATCTAACCTTTGTAGCTACCACTAACTTTCTCTCGTGCATGCACACACCCTCCTCGCCATCCCCCTCCTTCGGCATTCTATCCACCGGGCACATTCATTTTTTTTCTTTAGGTCGTTCTCCCAGAGTCTCCAAAACTCTTTTCCGACACACACCGATCGATAAACCTCTCCAGCGATGCCTGCCTACAACATACACACGCACCTTCAATCTCCTCCTTTATGTGTCCTTGCCTCGTGTCTCTCATACGGTCACACACGTGTAAACTCTCGCCCCTCTTTTCATCGATCTCACAAACGCACACTCCTCCCCCTATCTAGCTAGTAGCTGGGCCTCTCACACCACCTCCTAGCTCCATTCTCTCTGTCTATCCGTCTCACTGGGCCTTATTTGCCTCTAACAAATGGACGTACACCGACCAATCTCTCGCTATACATATAGCTAGCTAGATCCATATAACTCGTTTTTACCCACGCGTCGATCGATCTACCTCATTAGTTATGTCTCTCCCTTCCTCTGACAAACAACAATTGATCTACCGATCTAGTTAGGTTTTCTTACCAAACACATGGTTCCCCTTCATCATCCATGGATGCGTCCCGACAGATCTATCACACACAGGCACACACAGAAACACATCCCCACTCTTATTGATAACATTGCAGTTCCACCCTCAGTTTGTCTAGTAGGCCTCTCCCACCATCTTCGAGAAGCAACTCCCTCACCCATCCAGCACTCTATCCCTCTCCCTCCCTCTCCCTCCCTCTCTCTCTCTCTCCTCTCTCTCTCTCTGTCCCATCATATTTCCCGTCCTTCAGTTATGTATGGATGTCGACCGATCTCCCTCAAGACATAGCTGGGTCTCTCCTTCTCAACACATATACGAGTCGTTCTACCTCTATAGTTAGGCCTCTGCCTACCCCTCCCCCCACCCCCCTTCCCCCCACACACACACCGATACATCGAGCGCTCTAGTCATGTTTCCCTGCCACACACAAACTTGACATGTGCCCTCTGTTGTTTCGGTAGGTGAGTCGCCCTATATCTTTGACTTGCACACACACACAATTTCGATGGCTCTCTTCATCGATCTCGCACCCACCCACTTGATTCTCTCTTCGACTCTATCGATATCTATGACCCCTCCCTCTCTTCTCGTGGATTGCCCGACCCTCTATATATGATATGGATAGGCCTCCATTTCATACACATTGCATGCAAATTTTTGTTTGAGATGTCATCGACACATATTCCCACAAATACAATCACAAAATCAACCCCCCACCACCCCCCCACCCCAAAATAAAAAACACTCATGAACGCGGTTTGTATATCTCACACACACCCACGTAGGTGGGAGACGTGCACGAAGAGAAGAGGTGCTGCACGGCGCACGTACTCCCGTCTCTTTCCCAACCACACCCGCGCGGGTACACGGTGGAGCTCATTTCTGTACGAAAAATGCAGCCCACGTGGTAATTTGGCATGTGTACTGGTTGTCCACTTGGTGGAGGGAGGATCGTCTACCACGGGTGAACAAACAAATTGCGACTTGACGTGTTATGTTAAAAAAAGGAGGCAAACCATGTGGGGCCTACCTTAGAGGCAAGGCTCTATGCACTAGAGTACTTTTGGTGTGTCCCGTCAACTCGCAGAATGAGGAGAAGCTTGCTTAGTACACCGTCTCCCCCGCCCACGAGGAGAAAAATTTACTACTCCCTCTGTTTACTCCTTGTCCCTACTACCTTCGTTATAGAGATTATATCATATTGTTTGGAATATATATGTCCTTTAGTAGATTTCAATATGAACTACTAGTACATACTCCAAATGCTGATGTATACAGACGTATTTTAGAGTGTAGATTCACTCATTTTGCTCCGTATGTAGCACTCTCCCTCGCCCCTCGACCCACGCCCACGTGGTGGACGTGCAGCAATTCATTCGGTCTCATATAGCCAGAACGATATACACTGCACTACCATTATTGCTCGACTTCCCGAAGAGGCGAACAACCAATCGCAAGGTTAATATTGTGGAGATGCCAAGCGCAAGGTTATAGGAGAACGAGTAGTAGGTGCCGCGTCATTTATAAATAAAGTTTTTTTCTTCAGTGGCACGTACGCAATATGATTGGTTCATATGGAGAGAAAAGGAAACCGCTCCACTATATACATAGTCAGGATGGGCCAGCCTACACGGTTGCTTGCTGGGGTTGCTCTCTCCACACTCTCTCACACAAAACGACTATGGCCACATCTCTAACATCCCGGCGGATCACGTCCGTCGGGGGAAGGGGTGGATGCTTAGTGTAGATGCGGTCGCCGTCGCCGACAGTGAAAACCCACTGTCGGCACGTCCCGATCAGGGGTCCCCGCCGTTGTCTCTCACAAAGCCGGTGAGGTTGCCTTCGTCCCTTGCTCACTGCCGTGATGTGGGCAGTTGCCGCCTCCCGCCGCCCACCTCAAGGTTGAGCTACATCCCTCAGGTACAACTCCCTTTACAGCCGGCTTGCACCACTGCTCCAGCTGCCCACATCACTCCATGTGAATATTTCTCTACTTCTTTGCCCCGCACATACCTCTACTGGCTTCTACGTACTGTATTTGTGATGAGTTTATGTCTCATCAACTAGTCCCAGTAATCTTATTGTAATCATGCTTCTTCAATTTCTTTGCCACAGGGATGCTCATCTCGATTTTTGTGAAACTGCACAAAATGATCCGATGGTCAAAAGGTTGCAAACTTCATTTCTTAGGAAGCTCGAATGTTGCCAGCAAATTGAAGCCTGGTTAGGGTTCATGGTTCAAGGTCTAGGGACTGCATGGATCTTTTTTTCTTTAGCTGCCTCTGTTCCAAAATAAGTGTCAACTTTAGTAGTAGTACAACTTTGTACTAAAGTTTGCATAAAGTTGAGACACTTATTTTGGAACGGAGGGAGTACATATTTGCTATGATCTGTCAATCATTGAGATGCAATAGCATGCATGTTAGTCTCCTTTGTATTTGATGAAATGTTGCAACGGGCAACCTTGGACGCAAGATACATGTAACAGAAGCTAGAAGCTTCATAGCATTGTATCGTGCTGATAAATTACAGTACGTACTATACTAGTACTTCCTCTGTTCCTAAATATAAGTCTTTGTAGAGATTTCACCATGAACCACATGCGGATGTATATAGATGCATTTTAAGTGTAGATTCATTCATTTTGTTCAGTATGTTGTTCACCTAGTGGAATCTCTACGAGGACTTATCTACTAGTAATAGCTATCCCCCACTACTAGGAATTCACTATCCTCTCCTTGAGCCACATCATCAAAATTAATGCAGCTGTTAGATGAACTAAATAAGTCCATAATAGCCGTCTGATCTAGACATAGAGAGGCTCCGCACTAAGCCACATGCAAGCATGCAGAAATACCGTGGCATGCATGTGAGTGGGTTTTAAATCACATCAACATGTCTGCACGCAAGCATGCACCGGTAGCATGCATGTAAGTGAGCTTTTAAGTCCCATTAACATGTCAAAAAGAAAAATATAATCCCATTATGCAGTAGGAGTTGGCTGATCTTTTTTCCTTACGTGGGATGATCTACATGATGATGGGAGTTTTTTTAGTTTAGCTACCACATTTGTCATGTGGTTATAGAGTTTTTTTAGTTATATGAAATTGGTAATTTTACGCAGAGAGATATACTGCTGTTCTGCGGCAATGTGCGGGGACTCATCTAGTAGTATTTAGGAATGGAGGGAGTACTATGTAAAGAGCACGGTGTCCAGAAAATATGGTGATAGTGTGAGGTGGGCCATGTAATCACTGAGCCTGCGTGTTTTCACTGCTCTTACACTCCTCCGCTGTAAGAATGGAGAAAATTGTAATCAGGTAGTACCTCCTTTCGCCGAAAGCGTGGGACATCCAGCAGTCCTACCACCTCAGTAATAAAGACCAATGAGCCGTCAAATCACATAGACCTAGCAGTAAGTTGGATGGACGAAGCAACCATCACTCTTGTGCCAGTGAGAGGTCGCGTCCGCTCTGCCCGGGCATGAAGGCGGCACCGATTCTTTAGAGCGGCGCTGACCGTTTCCGGTGGGAAGCGCGCACGGGCGATGGAGGGGCTTTGGGTGGGCCAGCTGGTCAGGAGAGGGCGTGGCAGCTGTCCGCCTGTCCCTACTGGACACGCCCGGAAACGAGAGGATGCACCGACTCTCGCGGCTAAAATCGTACACTACACACCATCTCTCTGTTGGAGTAGGTCGATCTGTCGCTCTCTCTAACACACACATGCTGTTAAACACACACACACACACACACACACACACCTTGGTCCCCCTGCACCTTCTAACGTGACTTATTACACCTAGATGGAGGGAGTAGTAAGTATGAGATACGGTGGCACACTGGCTTAGGTCGAATACAAGTGCCCAAAATTTTGTGCATGTTATAATAAGGATTCACTTAAATAGTACGTGAGCGAATAGAGGGATCAATTGGACAGTGTTCCCGAGAAGTAGCGAGATGTGTGAGGTAAGATACACCACTGGCGCTTTATTTTTTCTTATTAATTTGTTTGTTTCACCCTCTGACTGGTGGGACCCAACATACTACGTGGAGAACTACAAAAAAAAGACACATCCGTGACATTTTGGGCCGAACGAATTTTTTTCCTGTCATACATATGACACTTCTATGACGATAATTGTGACAAAACCCGGTATCATCATAGATGTGGTGGGCTCCTACTTCTATGACAAAAAATCATGACAGAAAATGGGCTTTTCATCCTGGGCGGGCCAGAGACGCAACTGCATGACATTCTTTGGTCGTCCATGACGGAAAAAACCATGGTAGAAGCGAGGGGGAGGAAAATTTTGGGGAGTTCCCGGTTACGGTGGGAGGTCGGGGGCCGAGCGATGCGCGTTTCTCTCGTACACGTACGCGCGTGTGTGCGAGGCGTTGGCTCTAGCTGAACCCAAGCGGGGCGTTGGGCTCTAACTGAACCCAAGCGATTGCACTGCAGGCTACGCGTTACTGAACCCGAGCGATCGATCGATGGATGTTAACTGAACCTGATGGAGCGATTCCTTCGCTACTGCTACTAACTAAAGCTGATCGATTGGATGAACAATGAGCGTTGCGGGGGGGGGGGGGGGGGGTTGGATGAATAGTGAGCGGTGGCGTTGCCTCTGGATGAACAGGACCCCATGGTGTGGAGGGCTGGATGAACAGTAGACGGTGGAGGGGTGCCCGTGGAGGGGTGGTTGAACAGGACCCCGTGGTGTGGAGGGCTGGATGAACAGTAGACGGTGGAGGGGTGCCCGTGGAGGGGTGGTTGAACAGTAGCCGGTGGAGTAGCACGCGGTGGAGGCTGGATGAACAGGAGCCCGTGGAGGCTGGAGGAGGTCGACGGTAGCCCGTGGAGGCTGGAGGAGGTCGACGGTAGAGATGAACAGTATCGCGTGGAGTCCCGTTTTGCGGTACGCCACACCCCTCCCGATGAACAGGACCCCCATTTCGATCATAGTGCTCCAACACAAGTCAGTTCCGTCCGTTTTGCGGTACGCCACACCCTCCCGATGAACAGGACCCCCATTTCGACCGTGGGAGGTCCCTTTCATCCGTTTTGCGGTACGCCACACCCCTCCCGATCAACAGGACCCCGTTCCGAACGTAGGAGGTCCGTTTCCTCCGTTCTGCGGTACGCCAGGCCTCTTTTCCATCACCTGTTCCATCCAAGCCCTCCCGATGAACACGACTGCGCATTCCGTTCCGACCCAGCCGGTTGGCTCCCACGCATTCCATTGCCTCCCAATGAACACGACGCATTATGTTGCCTCCCCATGAACACGACGCATTCCGTTGCCTCCCCATGAACACGACGCATTCCGTTGCCTCCCCATGAACACGACGCATTCCGTTGCCTCCCCATGAACACGACCACGACACTGTATCTCTGTTACGACCCAGCCATGTAAATGAGCCTTGGCCATACGTATGCGTGAGTAGGCGTTCGAGACCCCACCCGTATGTACGTACATGGCCGTATTTTCTTTCTTGCACCCTGACCACTGTACATACATGTACATGCTACATGCGCGCCTCTACTACGACACATACGCGCCTCTACTACGACACGTGCTCGCCTCTACATCGACCAATATATATGTACGTACACGTTCGCGACCAGAATGACAACGCTACGTACGCTTCGACCAAGTGGGTCCCAACTGTCAGGCACTTCCTTGCGTGAGAAGATGTAGCTGGTGGGTCCCAGCAGTCAGGGGGGCGAATTGTTTTTTTGCCCAGACGCACTTCCTTGTGTGCGAAGATGTAGCTGGTGGGTCCCAGCAGTCAGGGGGGCGAATTGTTTTTTTCTTTGCCCAGACGCACTTCCTTGCGTGCGAATATGTAGCTGGTGGGTCCCAGCAGTCAGGGGGGCGAATCGTTTTTTTTGGGCCCGGACGCACTTCCTTGCGTGCGAAGATGTAGCTGGTGGGTCCTAGCAGTCAGGGGAAACATTTTTTCGCGAAATACGGTGGCCCGTCCGGTGGGTCCCCGCTATCTGGTGGAGGAATCATTATTTTGCGCGTAATAAGGAGGCACTTCCTTGCTGCGGCCCTGGACCCAGCTGTCAGCCTCTCCACGTACAGTCCACGTCTGATGGAAGTCGTTCCTTGACCATGTTGACCACGCCGCGCCGAGAGCACCACGGCGGTGGACGACAGTGAGGACTAGGAAGGGGATGACTCGAAGCCGGGGAAGACGCAGCAGTGGATGCCCACGCGAAGAGGAGTACGAGGGTTTACTGGTTCGGCTGCGGTGTGAGGCTGCTGTCGCCGCAGAATAACAGGGGGTGTGGGTGAGTAGAGGGGGCGGTGAGGCCTCCGCGGCATCACAGTCGGCCACGGGAGGCAGGAGCACACGGCACGACCGGCACTAGTTTGGGCGGCTGGAGCAAGAAGACCAGAGGTTGAAGAAGCACTACGGCCGTTGGATGAACATCGTACAGTAACAGGAGCTAGAATCGTCCATATTGACTAAGTTGACAAAGCCCTCCATCCCCGTCAACTTGGTAGGCCCACAAGTCAGCCTCCCACTATGCTGGGTTCCAGCTGGCAGTGGGAGTATTCATTTTTTTGTGCATAATAAGGAGGCACTTCCTTGCGTGCGAAGATAGCTGGTGGGTCCAACATGTTAGCGGGGGCACGTTTTTTTCGCGAAATACAGAGGCCCTTCCGGCGGGTCCCAGATGTCAGGTGCAGGAATCATTATTTTGCGTGTAATAAGGAGGCATTTCCTTGTGTGCGGCCGTGGACCCAGCTGTCAGCCTCTCCACTTAAAGTCTACTTCCGATGGTGTCGTTCATTGACCACGTTGACCACGCCGCACCGAGCGCATCCAAGGTGGTGGACGACGGCGAGGCCCCAGATAGCAATGAGCCGGAGATGGGAATACGCGGGAGTTGAGTCCCAGACGGAGAGGTGTACGAGGGTTAACTACTCTAGTGCGGTGTGGATCGTCAGTCGGTGGAGAAGAACAGGAGGTGTGGAGGGGGAGGGATGGCCTGGCCAACGGTGGAGTAGCGCTTCATAGCAAAGCGTGCTAAGCAGAACTGCTAGCAGCAGGAGGCGGGAGGTGGTCTTGGCGGCGCTGGAGGAAGAAGACGAGAGATTGAAGATGGATGCCGGTTGTTGGATGTAAATCAAACGGCTAACATGCCAGAATCATTTGTTGACTAAATTGACAACGACTTGCGTTGGCTTCGACCTATTGGCCCACATTTCAGCCTCCAAAAATGTGGCACGTATTCAACCCATTTTTTCAGAATTTACAGTCTTTTTTTTGCGTGGTAGAATTTACAGTCAATTTGATCTTTTTCTTTTGAATTACAGCCATTAGCTGGGCTGGGTGAACAAATAATGTAGCGTCCATGCGGCCCATTATTTTATTTCCTAAAAAATTACAAGCCATTTGCAATTTCTCGAAACACACGATTTTGCTGGGCTGATTCTAATTATAATGTTGGGTTGGGCCAACAATGTTATCAAAAAATAAAAAGGGGCCGAGCATTTTGTTATAAATATATTTAAATAATAAGTGATATTATTACATTTGTCCTTAAATCTTACCAAGCTTTTGTACACAATCACTAGGATTTTCGTGCCAAAACAATCCAGGATTTTATTTGTTAGGAAATTATTTTTATAAGTTAATAAGATGTGGGATGTTGTTTTCTTACATATGTAAGTATCTGTTAAATATATGGTGACAATAAAAATAATATATAATAACATATAAAATAATTTAAATATATATAATATAGTTAGAAGGGAAACATAAGTTGGACCTGGTG
This sequence comes from Triticum timopheevii, assembly GCA_963921465.1. Lineage (NCBI taxonomy): Eukaryota > Viridiplantae > Streptophyta > Magnoliopsida > Poales > Poaceae > Triticum > Triticum timopheevii. The sequence continues at coordinate 477,133,198 of OY997268.1, forward strand.
TTCCTATTCTTATATAGAAAAATAGAACAGACCTCTGCGTTTTCTTCAAAAAAATATATAAATTGGGCTGCCAAAAATAAAACCTCGGATGGGAGGTCCATAGGCCGGTCGATACATGACGGCCCTAAGAAAATACAAACAGGCCTATGGACCTCCCATCCGAGGTCGTGGGCTGCGCATGTTAAAAATGAAAGCCTATACGGGGCAGCCCAAAACCACGTCCAACACTTGCCAAAACTTCATCCTCGTTTTCTCTGTGTTTCACACACTCGACATTGTGTGGGCATTTTGACTGTGCATCATATGAAGATGTGCTATGTATGAATGTTGATTAGCATGATGTTAACTGGCTGGTAGTTCCATTTTCGACCATGAATAAAACTTCCAACATGATGTTAACCCTGTTTGAAAAGGCCGTGTTAATATAAATGCTCTACCTCTGAAAGTTGCAGTTTCTTATTTGAAACTAAACTTGCAGTTTCTTATCTAAAACTGAAACTTGAAGTTTCTTCTCTGAGAATCACATTGTCTGCACTTTTATACTCCTATGAAACTACATTTTTTTAAGTGCTAAAAATAGATCTCTAGAATTCATAAAATACTTCGTATGCTCAATACTGCAAATCTGAAATTCAAAAGACATTCATATCTGAAAGTACTCTCAAAATACACAACACAAAACACAATTCACAACCTGCAAATACTAACAACCCTAAGCTCCTCCTGACAATTCACAACCTGCCCGACTATTGGACTGGGGGGGATAGCCCCCTCCTATTCCTCAGTGGCAGACAGCCGCCCCATGAGACGATGTGAATGCCGAGGGAGACGATGGCGGGGAAGCATCATCAGGCCAACTGCTTTTCTCCTCTTGCAGTTGGGTTCGGTCGATGAAGACTCCACCGGCTCGCTTTGGCAGGACACCCTCACAAATGGCACCTGTAGATGCTCGATCCTTCAATCCCTGGTGGATGCTCCATCTGGGATCGATACTCCCACCACCGCTCCCTCACGATCGGATTCGGTGAATCTGTTTGCTCCATGGCCCAGAGGAGCAGCTCTATGTACTCCGGCGCAACTCCCTCTAGGAGTATCGCTGCCTTTTCGCTCTGTTGCAGAATTTGGCCATGGATGTCGCCATCGCCGCTAGTTGGTCCTTGTTGTCAAACCAAGACTATGTCTCCAACATCCTAGCTAGCTTCACAGGGTCGCCGTCTGCGATCCTCACGTATCGGTTGTACTCCTCCATCGATCTACTTCTCCACAGCACCTTCACTCGCTGGCGGTGGTTTTTGAATGAAAGAGCAGAGGAGCAGCGCTGGTTTTGGATTAGAACAGGAGAGGAGTGATGCTGGTTTTGGACTGGAACAGGAGAGGAGGGGCGGTGGTTTTGAAATGGAAGAGGAGAGCAGCGGCGCTGGATTTAGATTGGAATAGGAGAGGAGTGGCGGTAGTTTAAAGGAGAAGAGCGGAAAAGCGGCGCTGGTCTTGGAAGTATTTTTTTGTTGTTTTGCGTATTTTGGGTCAAAGTTTGACCACGTACTGTATTTGACAAGCAAAATGTGACTGCATGTCACCAAAAATTTAATTGTTTGGTTCGTATCTGAATGTACTTTCAAATTATATTATTTTTGCAATGTATAACATATATTTTATGTGCGAAAATCATGGTCAATTATGACCCAGAATAAAAGGGAGACTAGTTAATGTGGGGTCACTTTCTTAATTGAAGAAATTGATTTTGATTTTGATCCAGTCACAGTGCGCCGGCCCACTCGTCCAATCCTAAATCGCTGTCGCACGCTCCTCTCCCTCTTCTCCATTGCAAAACCACCTCCTCTCCTCTCCATCATCTCCATTCCAAAACCACCATCTCGCCCCTCCCTCTTCTGATCTTCTCCATTGCAAAACCACCTCCTCTCCTCTCCATAATCTCCATTCCAAAACCACCGTCTCGCCTCTCCCTCTTCTGATCTTCTCCATTGCAAAACCACCTCCTCTCCTCTCCATCATCTCCATTCCAAAAACACCGTCTCGCCTCTCCCTCTTCTCTATTGCAAGACCATCGTCTCTCCTCCCATCTTCCAAAGCTAGCACCGGACCACTCAGAAGGACATCTATGGAGAGGATGCAACAGCGAATCAGGCAGATCACTGGCGGCGATAGGCAAAGTTAGCCAGGTTGAAGGAGATCCTTAGTTGGTTTGACAATGAGTGGGAGATTTCGAGGACGGTGCGGGCCATGTGGCAATGTATGCGAAAGAGCGAAACAGCAGCGATGAGGGCGGCGATGTACATGTACTCCTCGGCGGCAGTCACGCCGTAGTCCTTCGAGTTCATCGAGTATCTCCTCTGGGCAATGGACTAGACAGTTCGCCCGAGGCGACAGTCAGGCGGAGGTGGTGGGCGTACAGGTCGAAGGTCGAGCACCCAGAGGATAACGAATCGATCGAGTATGGTGAGCCGTTCGTGAGGGTGCAGAGCCAGCCGGAGCCACAGGAGTATTCGTTCTTCCACCGCAAGAGGAGGCCGGATGGCGCGACGTCACTTCCCCGCCGTTCTCCACGGTTCCCTCGACGCTCGCCTCGTTTCAACGGCGGCGGTAGGGTTTAAGGTAAGCTTCGCACTAACCTAATCTTCCACCTGGTCATGCTTACAATCAGTGTGACAGCTAATGAAAATCATGCTTACAATCAGTCTCTGAGTACTACGCCAATCACCCTAAAATAGCTCTGGACCTTTGGGTCAAAGTTGTGACACAGTGTAAACATAAAGAAAAATAGATTGGTGCTTCTTTCAAAAAAGAGTACTCCCTAGAAAACTGCCAATATAAGCTACTAGTATTTGGTTAGAGGATTTGCTGCCGAGAAAGATCGATCGACAGAGAGCGCCACACATCCCACTGGTGGTGGTGGATGCCAATGCGTGCATGCAGCATGGTTGGTGTCAGTAATTTTTACTTGGCACACCTCGCACTCTGCATATATGCCGGTTCCATACGTACATTTGTGCAGTTCCACCAAAATGCAGCTGAATAACCCTGTTTTCACAGATAATGAAAAAGCGTGATTACATTATAGTGGCACTAGTTGATGGAACACACAAAATAAATAGAAGAAAATATTGCGATAGTATCATAGTATGCCATGCTGCGAGGGCGAGATGGGCCCTGCGACACCTCATACGGTACGCCTCATACTGGACATCGTCCCAAGTCTCCCAGATACACCTTCTGCCAGTGATGAACATCAGTGTACATCGGTAGTACAAGGAGGCGCCTTGAGACATTCATATCTCTATTTTTGTACATATCAACAAAAATTAAGCACCCCAGTTTGCAGAAACGCTTAAACATTAACAATGGGACTAGTTGACGAAACATACATTAACTAAGAGAAGCACTTTCTTTATCTACATTGGAAATGAAATGATAGAGATGACACTCACTCTATTTTAACTGTATTATTACTTCATTTTATCAGTGACACTAGGGTCGAGCAGGTGGCAAATGAGGTGTACCGTGCGTTGCAAGGATGGAGGTCGGGGGTGCTTAGACTGGGATGCTGAAGATGGCTCTTTCAGTCACCAACATGGATGATTCAATTCATGGGACCTTTTGGTAAAGTTCACCTAAAATGAAGCAATGTCCCATGAGCTAGCAGCTTCTTCAAAAAAAATTTAAGAAAAGGGCTCCAGCCCCGGTTCCATTTCCATTAGAAAATGAAATCCACAGAGCTTCTTCTTCATTAGTTGCAATAGAATTGAGCAACATCAAGGTTGGTTGTGAAGCTCCTGGAATGCTCAACTATAATTTGGATATCATTTGTGCAGTTCAACTAAGATCGAGCTTGAAATGTATATCTCTGTTTGCACAAAAAAAGGTGGAAAGGAGGGTGACTAACAAGTGATGAAACATGCATCAAATGAAAATAAGCATGTTCCTTATCTGAATGGCAATCCTAGAAGGACAGTAACAATTTCTAAAGCAATGGCATTGCTAGATATTAGTGTGGGCATTACGATTAACTATGACAACCGTTTAATACAACATTACTTTGGGCACGGGAGAGTAGGCGGACCAGGACAGATGCATTTCTAACGCAAAGAACCAACTTATCTTAATGGGAAATTTTAGCAGGACATGTAAAGAAGTGCCATTGAAAACAACATTGGTTTAACGTGTCCTTACTTCTAACAGTGCGACTGCTACATTTTACCAGTGGCATTACATAAGAGTGGCTCGGGGCAACAAACATCAGAACAGGATATCTGGGTTGGTCCCATTTTTGTTCGGTATAGCCACCTTATACTGTGTGAGGCTAGTAAATCTAGTGCGGGACTTACTCTATTGACTTATCCCCCAGTCCCCACTTTCTTTCCTTTTTCAACCAATAGATCAGGTTTATATTGAGTTTGTACTGTGTTTCCCTTTATTTCCCTATTAGACCTAGAGACGAGTTGGATAGACAGTTGATACGTCCATTTTGCATCATGCTTTTATATCAATATTTATTGCATTATAGGCTGTTATTACACATTATATCTCAATACTTATGGCAATTCTCTCTTATTGTACAAGGTTTACCATGAAGAGGGGGAATGTCGGCAGCTGGAATTCTGTCTGGAAAAGGAGCAAACATTGGAAACCTATTCTGCACTGCTCCAAAAATCCTGAAACTCCAGGAAACATGTTTTTGGAATTAATAAGAATTATTGAGCGAAAGAAATACATCAGGGGGCCCACACATTGGCCAAGAGAGTGGGGGCGCCCCCCCCCCCTACTGGGCACGCCCCCTGTCTCCTGGGCCCCCTAGTGGGCCTCCGGTGTCCATCTTCTGCTATATCATAGCTTTTACCCTAGAAAAAATCGTGGGCAAGCTTATGGGATGAAACTTTGCCACCGCGAGGCGGAACCAATCTAGGGCTCCGGCGGAGCTGTTCTGCCGGGGACACTTCCCTCCGGGAGGGGGAAATCATCACCAACGTCATCACCAACGATCCTCTCATCGGAGGGGGTCAATCTCCATCAACATCTTCACCAGCACCATCTCCTCTCAAAACCCTAGTTCATCTCTTGTATCCAATCTTGTATCAAAACCCCAAATTGGTACCTGTGGGTTGCTAGTAGTGTTGATTACTCCTTGTAGTTGATGCTAATTGGTTTACTTGGTGGAAGATCATATGTTCAGATCCTTTATGCATATTATTACTCCTCTGATTATGAACATGAATATGCTTTGTGAGTAGTTACGTTTGTTCCTGAGGACAAGGGCGAAGTCTTGCTATTAGTAGTCATGTGAATTTGGTATTCGTTCGATATTTCGATGAGATGTATGTTGTCTTTTCCTCTAGTGGTGTTATGTGAACGTCGACTACATGACACTTCACCATTATTTGGGCCTAGAGGAAGGCATAGGTAAGTAATAAGTAGATGATGGGTTGCTAGAGTGACAGAAGCGTAAACCCTAGTCTATGTGTTGCTTCGTTAGGGGCTGATTTGGATCCATATGTTTAATGTTGTGGTTAGGTTTACCTTAATACTTCTTTTGTAGTTGCGGACGCTTGCAATAGGGGTTAGTCATAAGTGGGATGCTTGTCCAAGTAAGGGCAGTACCCAAGCACCGGTCCACCCACATATTAAATTATCAAAGTACCGAACGCGAATCATATGAACGTGATGAAGACTAGCTTGACGATAATTCCCATGTGTCCTCGGGAGCTCCTTTCTCATTATTAGAATTTTTCCAGGCTTATCCTTTGCTGCATAAAGGATTGGGCCACCTTGCTGCACTCTATTTACTTTATTTACTTGTTACTCGTTACTATTTATCTTATCACAAAACTATCTATCACCTACAATTTCAGTGCTTGCAGAGAAAACCTTACCGAAAACTGCTTATCATTTCCTTTTGCTCCTCGTTGGGTTCGACACTCTTACTTATCAAAAGGACTACGATATATACCCTACACTTGTGGGTCATCAAGACTCTTTTCTGGTGCTGTTGCCAGGGAGTGTAGCGCTTTTGGTGAGTGGAACTTGGTAAGGAAACATTTATATAGTGTGCTGAAATTTTCTGTTACTTGTCACTATGGAAACTAATCTTTTGACGGGCTTGTTCGGGGTATCTTCACCACGACTAGAAGAGCAAATAGTTGCTCCTCAACCTACTGAACTTTATGAAAATATTAACTTTGAGATTCCTTCAGGTATGATAGAGAAACTGCTAGCTAATCCATTTGCAGGAGATGGAACATTGCATCCCGATTTACACCTTATCTTTGTGGATGAAGTTTGTGGATTATTTAAGCTTGCAGGTATTCCCGATGATGTTGTCAAAAGGAAGGTCTTCCCTTTATCTTTGAAGGGAGATGCATTGACATGGTATAGACTATGTGATGATACGAGATCTTGGAATTATAAGCGATTGAAGTTGGAATTTCACCAGAAGTTCTACCCTATGCATCTTGTTCATCGTGATCGTAATTACATATATAGTTTCTGGCCTCGCCAAGGAGAAAGCATCCCTCAAGCTTGGGGGAGGCTTAAGTCAATGTTGTATTCATGCCCCAATCATGAGCTCTCCCGGGAAATGATTATTCAAATTTTTTATGCTCGGCTTTCTCTTAATGATCGCAACCTACTCGATACTTCCTGTGTTGGTTCTTATATGCTGAAGACTATTGATTTCAAATGGGACTTATTGGAAAGAATTAAATGCAACTCTGAAGATTGGGGTTCCGACGATGGTAAGGAGTCAGGTATGACACCTAAGTTCGATTGTGTTAAATCTTTTATGGATACCGATGCTTGGCACTAAGTATGGACTTGACTCTGAGATAGTTGCTTCTTTCTGTGAATCTTTTGCTACTCACGTTGATCTCCCTAAAGAGAAGTGGTTTAAATATAATCCTCCTGTTGAAGTGAAAGTAATTGCACCTATTACAGTTGAAGAAAAGACTATCACCTATAGTGATCCTATTGTTCCTACTACTTATGTTGAGAAACCCCCTTTTCCTGTTAGGATAAAGGATCATGCTAAAGCTTCGACTGTTGTTCATAAGAGTAATACTAGGACTTATACACCTCCTGAGCAAATCAATGTTGAACCTAGTATTGCTATGGTTAAAGATCTCTTGGATGATGATTTAGATGGGCATGTTATTTATTTCTGTAATGAATCTGCTAATATTGCTAGACCAGATACTAAGATACATAGACCTGTCGTAGGCATGCCTGTTATTTCTGTTAAAATAGGAGATCATTGTTATCATGGCTTATGTGATATGGGTGCTAGTGCTAGTGTGATACCTTATGATCTATATAAAGAAATTATGCACGACATTGCACCTGTTGAATTAGAAGACATTGATGTTACTATTAAGCTTGTTAATAGGGATACCATTAAACCTATTGGGATTGTTAGAGATGTTGAAGTCTTGTGTGGGAAGGTTAAATACCCTGCTGATTTTCTTGTTCTTGGTTCCCCAGAAGATGATTTTTGTCCCATTATTTTTGGTAGACCCTTCTTGAATACAACTAGTGCTAAGATTGATTGTGAAAAAGATACTGTCACCGTTGGCTTAGATGGTATGTCTCATGAGTTTAATTTTGCTAAGTTTCATAGACAACCTCGTGATAGGGAACCACCTAGTAAGCATGAGATTATTGGTCTTGTTTCCATTGTTGTGCCTCCTACTGATCCGTTAGAACAATATTTTCTAGACCATGAAAATGATATGTTTATGAAGGAAAGAAGGGAAATAGATGAAGTGTTCCTTAAACAGGAACCTATGCTGAAACATAACCTTCCCGTTGAAATTCTTGGGGATCCTCCTCCACCCAAGGGTGATGTTTGAACTCAAACCATTACCTGATAATCTTAAGTATGCTTATCTTGATGAAAAGAAAATATATCATGTTATTATTAGTGCTAACCTTTCAGAGCAAGAAGAAGAAAGATTATTGAAAACTCTGAAGAAGCACCGAGCAGCTATTGGATATACTCTGGATGATCTTAAGGGCATTAGTCCCACATTATGCCAACACAAAATTACAGTGAAGAAAGATGCCAAACCAGTTAGAGATCCTCAACAACGACTAAATCCCAAGATGAAGGAAGTGGTAAGAAAGGAGATACTAAAGCTCCTTGAGGCAGGTATAATTTATCCCGTTGCTGATAGTGAATGGGTAAGCTCTGTCCATTGTGTTCCTAAAAAGGGAGGTATTACCGTTGTTCCTAATAATAAAGATGAATTGATCCCGCAAAGAATTATTACAGGTTATAGGATGGTAATTGATTTCCGTAAGTTAAATAAGGCTATTAAGAAATATCATTACCCTTTACTCTTTATTGATCAAATGCTAGAAAGACAAACCAAACACACACATTTGTGCTTTCTAGATGGTTATTCTGGTTTCTCTCAAATACCTGTGTTAGCGAAGGATCAATCTAAAACTACTTTTACTTGCCCTTTTGGTACTTTTGCTTATAGACGTATGCCTTTTGGTTTATGTAATGCACCTGCTACCTTTCAAAGATGCATGATGGCCATATTCTCTGATTTTTGTGAAAAGATTTGTGAGGTATTCATGGATGATTTCTCCATTTATGGATCCTCTTTTAATGATTGTTTGAGCAACCTTGATCGAGTTTTGCAGAGTGCGAAGACACTAGTCTCATTTTGAAATGGGAAAAGTGTCACTTTATGGTTAATGAAGGCATTGTCTTGGGGCACAAGATCTCCGAGAGAGGTATTGAAGTTGATAAAGCAAAAGTTGATGCTATTGAAAAGATGCCATGTCCCAAGGACATAAAAGGTATAAGAAGTTTCCTTGGTCATGCCGGTTTTTATAGGAGGTTCATTAAGGACTTCTCTAAAATCTCTAGGCCTCTGACTAATTTATTGAAAAAAGATATTCCTTTTGTCTTTGATGATGATTGTGAAGAAGCATTTGAAATACTTAAGAAAGCTTTGATCACTGCACCTATTGTTCAGCCACCTGATTGGAATTTACCTTTTGAAATTATGTGCGATGCTAGTGATTATGCTGTAGGAGCTGTTCTAAGGCAAAGACTTGATAAGAAACTGAATGTTATCCAGTATACTAGTAAGACTCTTGATACTGCCCAGAGAAATTATGCTACTACTGAAAAAGAGTTCTTAGCAGTTGTGTTTGCATGTGATAAGTTTAGACCTTATATTGTTGATTCCAAAGTTATGATCATGCTGCTATTAAATATCTTATGGAAAAGAAAGATGCTAAGCCTAGGCTCATCAGATGGGTTCTCCTGCTCCAAGAATTTGATTTACATATTATTGATAGAAAGGGAGCTAAGAACCCCGTTGCAGACAACTTATCTAGGTTAGAGAATGTCCTTGATGACCCACTGCCTATTGATGATAGCTTTCCTGATGAACAATTAGCGGTCATTAATGCTTCTCGTATTGCTCCTTGGTATGCTGATTATGCTAGTTACATTGTTCCTAAATTTATACCGCCTAGTTTCACATACCAGCAAAAGAAAAGGTTCTTTTATGATTTAAGACATTACTTTTGGGATGATCCACACCTTTATAAAGAAGGAGTAGATGGTGTTATCAGACGTTGTGTGCCTGAGCATGAACAAGAACAGATCCTATGCAAGTGTCACTCTGAATCTTATGGAGGACACCACGCTGGAGATAGAACTGCACACAAGGTACTACAATATGGTTCTTATTGGCCTACTCTCTTCAAAGATGCTCGTAAGTTTGTCTTATCTTGTGATGAATGCCAAAGAGTAGGTAACATTAGTAGACGTCAAGAAATGCCTATGAATTATTCTCTTGTTATTGAACCGTTTGATGTTTGGGGCATTGATTATATGGGACCTTTTCCTGCCTCTAATGGTTATACACATATTTTAGTTGCTGTTGATTATGTTACTAAGTGGGTAGAAGCTATTCCAACTAGTAGTGTTGATCATAACACTTCTATTAAAATGCTTAAAGAGGTTATTTTTCCGAGGTTTGGAATCCCTAGATATCTTATGACTGATGGTGGTTCACATTTTATTCATGGTGCTTTCCGTAAGATGCTTGCTAAGTATGATGTTAATCATAGAATCGCATCTCCTTATCATCCGCGGTCTAGTGGTCAAGTAGAGTTGAGCAATATAGAGCTCAAATTAATTATGCAAAAGATTGTGAATAGATCTAGAAAGAATTGGTCCAGAAAACTTGATGATGCATTATGGGCCTATAGAACTGCATACAAAAATCCTATGGGTATGTCTCCATATAAGATGGTTTATGGAAAAGCGTGTCATTTACCTCTCGAACTTGAACATAAGGCATATTGGGCTATTAAAGAGCTCAACTATGACTTTAAGCTTGCCTGTGAGAAGAGGTTGTTTGATATTAGCTCACTTGATGAATGGAGAACCCAAGCTTATGAGAATGCCAAGTTATTCAAACAAAAAGTTAAACGTTGGCATGACAAAAGGATACAAAAGGGTGAGTTTAACGTAGGAGATTATGTGTTATTATTCAACTCTCGTTTAAGATTTTTTGCAGGAAAACTTCTCTCTAAATGGGAAGGTCCCTACATTATCGAGGAGGTCTATCGTTCTGGTGTCATAAAAATCAACAACTTCGAAGGCACAAGTCCGAGGGTGGTAAACGGTCAAAGAATTAAACATTATATTTCAGGTAATCCTATCAATGTCGAAACTAATATTATTGAAACCGTAACCCCGGAGGAATACATAAGGGACACTTTCCAGAATGTTCCAGACTCCGAAAAGGAATAGGTATGTGGTACGGTAAGTAAACCGACTCCAAAACAACTCCAATGGCATTTTTATCAGTTTTGGAATATTTAAGAATTTTAGGAAGAAAGAAGTAGTCCGAAAGGGACATGAGGCCCCCACGAGAGTGGAGGGCACCCTCCCCCTACTGGGCGCGCCCCCCTATCTCGTGGGCACCTTGTGTGCCTACCGGACTCCGTTTTCTTGCACGTTACGTATTTTGGTCGGTAAAAAATTCATTATATATACTCCCGAAGGTTTGACCACCGTATCACACAAATATCCTCTGTTTTCGTTTCGAGCTATTTCTGTTTCAGATCAAGAGCACCATGACGTCGCCCTCCTCCAACAACGAAGACAAGGATGCTTGGCTATTGAAGATAGAGTTGAAAAGAGAAGAACCGTAAGAGATCAAGAAGGATGAAGGGATCAAGAAGGCCATGGAGGTTCATGCTCCGGCGGTGAAGGAAGAAGACATCCCTCAACCTTTACCTAACCTCTTTACTCCAACAGAGATTGAAGCTTTCAAGATGATTGAGTTAGCCCGCATTCAGAACAAGTATCTCACACAGGAGAATATTTTGTTGAAGGATCATATCACCGGACTCAAGGGCATTATCCGCAAGTTGGAGGAGCTTTTACGCTCGATGTGCGATTATCCACCATCATCATCACCACCTCCATCACCTCCGAGGACATAATCACATGGGTATGGGCACTCCCCTTGGCAACTGCCAAGCTTGGGGGAGGTGCCCCGGTATTGTATCACCATCACACTCCTATCTTTACCATTTTATTTAGTTCGATCCTTTTAGTAGTATCTTGATCTAGTAGATTGAAGTTTCGATATCAAGTAGTTTTGAGTTTTGCTTTGAGATCTCTTTTTGTAATCGAGTCCGTGAGCTATCTATAATAAATATTAGTGTTGAGTCAAGGGCTTTGCCATGTTGCTATGATCTTGAGAAAGTAGAAAGAATTAAAGAGTTCATATTGATCTTATGGTTAGTGATGACTTCACACATAGAAAGTATGAGGCATAAAAATTGTTGAGGGTTGATAAACGTAGTATTGGTCATTGTTGCAATTAATAGGAAGTGATAAGGAAAGAGGGGTTCATATATAAATATATTATCTTGGACACCTTTTATGATTGGGAGCACTCATTAAGTATGACATGCTAAAAGAGTTGACGTTGGACAAGGAAGACAACGTAATGGTTTATGTTTTCGCACATCTCAGTTAAAATATATTGTCATTGACCTTCCAAAACATGTTGAGCTTGCCTTTCCCCCTCATGCTAGCCAAATTCCTTGCACCAAGTAGAGATACTGCTTGTGCTTCCAAATATCCTTAAACCCAGTTTTGCCATGAGAGTCCACCATACCTACCTACAGATTGAGTAAGATCCTTCAAGTAAGTTGTCATGTTGCAAGCAATAAAAATTTCTATCTAAATATGTATGACTTATTAGTGCAGAGAAAATAAGCTTTGTACGATCTTGTTATGGAAGTAATAAAAGCGACGGACTGCATAATAAAGGTCCACATACAAGGGGCAATATAAAGTGACATTCTTTTGCATTAAGATTTTGTGCATCAACCCTAAACGCACATTACAACCTCTGCTTCCCTCTGCGAAGGGCCTATCTTTTACTTTATGTTTTTACTTTATGCTTGAGTCAAGGTGATCGTCACCTTTCCCTTTTTCATTTTATCCTTTGGCAAGCTCCTCGTGTTTGAAAGATCATGATATATATATATATATATATATATATATATATATATATATATATATATATATATATATATATCCAATTGGATGTAAGTTAGCATGAATTATTATTGTTGACATCACCTAAAGGTGAATACGTTGGGAGGCAACATAATAAGCCCCTATCTTTCTCAATGTCCGGCTGAAACTCCATAACCACAAGTATTGCGTGAGTGTTAGCAATTATAGAAGACTACAAGATAGTTGAGTATGTGAACTTGCTGAAAAGCTCTATTGTTGACTCTTTCTGATGTTATGATAAATTGCAATTGCTTCAGTGACTGAGATTATAGTTTGTTAGTTCCCAATGAAGTTTTTGAACCATACTTGACATTGTGAATTGATTGTCACTTGAGCATAGGAAATCATATGATAAAATCTATATATGTTGCTGTTATAAGAATGATCATGATGCCCTCATGTCCGTATTTTATTTTTATCGACACCTCTATCTCTAAACATGTGGACATATTTTTCGATTTCGGCTTCCGCTTGAGGACAAGCGAGGTCTAAGCTTGGGGGAGTTGATACGTCCATTTTGCATCATGCTTTTATATCAATATTTATTGCATTATGGGCTGTTATTACACATTATATCTCAATACTTATGGCAATTCTTTCTTATTTTACAAGGTTTACCATGAAGAGGGGGGATGCCGGCAGCTGGAATTCTGGCTGGAAAAGGAGCAAACATTGGAAACCTACTCTGCACTGCTCCAAAAATCCTGAAACTCCACGAAACATGTTTTTGGATTAATAAGAATTATTGAGCGAAATAAACACATCAGGGGGCCCACACCTTGGCCAGGAGAGTGGGGGGCACCCCCCCTCCCGACTGGGCGCGCCCCCTGTCTCCTGGGACCCCTGGTGGGCCTCCGGTGTCCATCTTCTGCTATATGAGATCTTTTACCCTGGAAAAATTTGTGGGCAAGCTTACGGGATGAAACTCTGCCGACACGAGGCGGAACCTTGGCGGAACCAATCTAGGGCTCCGGCGGAGCTGTTCTGCCGGGGACACTTCCCTCCGGGAGGAGGAAATCATCACAAACGTCATCACCAACGATCCTCTCATTGGGAGGGGGTCAATCTCCATAAACATCTTCACCAGCACCATCTCCTCTCAAAACCCTAGTTCATCTCTTGTATCCAATCTTGTATCAAAACCCCAAATTGGTACCTGTGGGTTGCTAGTAGTGTTGATTACTCCTTGTATTTGATGCTAATTGGTTTACTTGGTGGAAGATCATATGTTCAGATCCTTTATGCATATTATTACTCCTCTGATTATGAACACGAATATGCTTTGTGAGTAGTTACGTTTGTTCCTGAGGACATGGGTGAAGTCTTGCTATTAGTAGTCATGTGAATTTGGTATTCGTTCGATATTTTGATGAGATGTATGTTGTCTTTTCCTCTAGTGGTGTTATGTGAACGTCGACTACATGACACTTCACCATTATTTGGGCCTAGAGGAAGGCATAGGGAAATAATAAGTAGATGATGGGTTGCTAGAGTGCCAGAATCTTAAACCCTAGTTTATGTGTTACTTCGTTAGGGGCTGATTTGGATCCATATGTTTAATGTTGTGGTTAGGTTTACCTTAATACTTCTTTTGTAGTTGCGGACGCTTGCAATAGGGGTTAATCATAAGTGGGATGCTTGTCCAAGTAAGGGCAGTACCCAAACACCGGTCCACCCACATATCAAATTATCAATGTACCGAACGCGAATCATATGAACGTGATGAAAACTAGCTTGACGATAATTCCCATGTGTCCTTGGGAGCTCCTTTCTCATTATTAGAATTTATCCAGGCTTATACTTTGCTACATAAAGGATTGGGCCACCTTGCTGCACTTTATTTACTTGTTACTCGTTACTATTTATCTTATCACAAAACTATCTATCACCTACAATTTCAGTGCTTGCAGAGAAAACCTTACTGAAAACCGCTTATCATTTCCTTCTGCTCCTCGTTGGGTTTGACACTCTTACTTATCGAAAGGACTACGATAGATCCCCTACACTTGTGGGTCATCACCAGTCTCTGCTACTTTTCGCCCCCATTATTTCCTATTTCGACCAAGTCCTAGATTCAGGTAATAAATCCTCCCCCACCCCCCACCCCCTTTCTTCCTTGTTTGAACCAAGCAGTACTAGATTCGAGTGCATGAACTAGTTTCACCTCTTAAACATAAAAAAATAGGTGGTTTTCGAACAGTCGATCGATCCTATCTGCGAGCGGGCCTGAGAAATAGTAAAAGATACAAATGCAGCGACGTCAGGAGCTCAGGAAGTAGAGCAAGGCCGGTTTCGAAAGAAGTTATACCTGATGGTCGCCGGGATGTTGCTAGGTGGGCGGCGGGAGGCCAGATCTGCCCACACTATGGCAGCGAGGAAGAAGGGGTCGGAGGCCCTCCTTCGCCAATGGTACTTGGGAGAGAACGGCAAGGCAGGCTGATCGGGATGCGCCTAGTAGTGGGTAAGAGCCGTCGCCGAGTATGACCGCGTGAACGTTGCACCTTCTCACCTTCCCCGGCGGAGAGGATCCAGCTGGATCTCTGACCAGCGGTGAGCAAAGAGAGAGAGAGAGAAAGAGAGAGAGAGAGAGAGAGAGAGAGAGAGAGAGAGAGGGAGAGAGTGGCCACCAATGTCGTGTTTAGATCTGGAGAGGTCGAGACAGTGTGAAGAGAGCAACACTAGCAAGCAAGCGCGGAGGCTCCTGCCTATATAGTGGAGTAGTACTTGTTTTCTTTTGTCTACCGGAGCCGGCTTGACCTCGTCAATGACTGTCTAGAAGTCTTCATGCATGTGGCCCAGAGGCGCAGTTGTCGTCATTTTGATCTGAAGTGCCGGATTATAACATATAACACAAAAAATGCCACATGACAAGAAATCATAACCTCACTGCCCAAAGGAGACAACATGAATCCCAACGGGCAAACTGGACGAGGAACAAAGCTCAAATTAAAGATAAACTCGTAGAAAAGGGGTCCGTCGATAGATGTCCTAATTAACATAGCCGGCTTGACCTAGATGGCAGCCGAGTAGTCACTGTTCATGCATGTGCCCCCAATGACTAGGCCAACTCAGTTGTCGCTGTTTAACCCTCATAGTGATCCGAAGCACATGACACCTAATTTTGTGAGATGACAAGAAACATTTTTTAGATTTCTCACCACAACTACAGCCATGTACAACACAGTCTGCATGATATTTAGACGATAGCCAATCCAGGCGTGTCTGCTGGAGTCTGGTCACATGCATGGACGAACTGATCTTCCGTGTCTTGCAGGGATCGTCCAGGCACCAATGTAGTACAACACTTCTCTAGTACTATCGCTCGTCTCCCTCTTCTATTAAGTCACCCGACTTGCGGGGCCGGGGAGTGTGCCTATGGTCGATTCTCAATTGCCATCCCACATGTGTGTGCAAACGCAATATGACGCACGTTCCATTCGGAGAGCGGCGTGCCAGACCGACCGGCCGTCTGGGGTGCGACGCGAACGCGACGGGCGTGATGTATACTCCGTACATGTGTACCGCCATTTTCTAGACGCTTTGCTCCATGGCGCGGGCGCAATCCATGGATACAAAATTAGTATACTGTATACTATTTAAAAGTCGAGGGCGGGGCTTTTCCTACGTGGTAGGCGGCAGGGCAGTTCCGCCTAGTCAGTTCGACAGAGACGCGAGAAGACGAGGGAGTAGGCTGCTGCAAACGTAGGGCTGTGTGATTTGACAGCGAGTTACTGCTGAACAGGTGGGGCCCCATGATTTGACTTGCCATTATCATTTTAACTGCGGCGCTACGACCGGCGTGAGTCTCCCGATTCCTGACCACCTCCATATAGGTGCCTCTCCCAATGCTCCACCATGTAGTAGAGGCTGGCTCTTGCATGAGAGCCCACTTCTCCACTTTTTCCTTGCCTCTCTTTCCTCCATATATGCAAAAATGTCATGTAAAGCGCATTATTGTACTTACTTGCTCCTACAGGTGCTTAAGCTTGCCACATAGGCATAAAGTCTGATGTGGCAAGTTAATCAAGAAGAGAGAGACTAGTTTGGTGACCCAAGGAAGAAACGGTGCTAAGCGTGTGTACCTAGGTGAAAAGACAATTTTGAGTCTATAGCTAATTAAATGAACCAAACTTAGCAACACCATTTCATTGGAAGAGGTCACTCCTTGGCAAATGCAATAAATACTAGTACTCCCTATGTCCCATAATATAAGAACATTTTTGGCACTACACTAGTGTCAAAAACGTTCTTATATTGTGGGACAGAGGGAGTACGAAGAAAGAGACAGAGAGAAGTAAAAAAAATACACTTATAGCCAACCTTATAGCCAAAACCTTGTTGTAGTATGAGTGACTAAGTGATGAATATGTGTGACATGCCAACATCAGATAGCCTAACGCACCGTGTTAAATCTCCAAGGGCGCGACCGCACGAGCGATGCAACGGTCGTGGTAGCGCGACCATGATACGGGCTGCTGGCAGCCCTTGGATCTGAGATCAAACGGTCGCATGCTAAGTTACTAAAAATTTGTAGAATAACCCTCCAGGATAGGATATTCACCCATAGGTCTAGAATCACGCCATGCAACCGTTCGATCTCAGATCCAAGGGCTCTCGGAAGCCCGTATCATGGGAGAATGGAAAGCCACTACCCTGTCGTTCGCACGCTGGCAGTTTGCTCCTACTCGTCCCCGCACGTCCTTCAATACTACGGCGGTTCGCTCCTAGTCGTCCCAACCATTCACATTACGGCAGTTCCACTAATCCTAACCCACCTCCCAAATCCATGGCGTCCCAAATCTCCCCGATCGGCGGTGATTAGAAGGTTAGAACCATCACCGGCGATGAGTTCGACGTCATCTACATCCGTTCTTCCGTGATGGTGAAAGGATGCCTTTCTTGCTTCAGACGCATGTTCAAAGACTCAGATGATGAGTGGGTCGCTGGGCTAGATGTTGAGTACACCACAGTCCTGGGACGAGAGAAGGATCTAAAGGACAAAGAGAGGAAGAAGCCCGCCATGATCCAGGTTTGCGTGCATGGCTTATGCTTGGTCTACCACATATGCCATGCCTACGTTGAGTGCCAGGATTTTAAGGACTTCCTCGAGAGCAACCTAGTCAAATTCGTTACTGTAGACTTTGATAACGACAAAGAAGTCCTGCGTTGGATAGGCCTCGTTGTAGGCAACATCTTCGACCTCCAGAAGAATCGGCTGGTGTCCTCTCATCAGCCTTCAATGCTGACCCTGGCAGGAGCCATGGTTCATCCTTCGTACGGTAAACTGGAGAAACCTCCATACACGTTTCATCATCATGCATGGCAGCGGAACGTACTAGATATAGACCACATCCACTACGCTGCAATGGATGGCTACCTTTGCTTCAATATCTACAAGGGTTGGATGAAGAGCAACAGCCAAGTGTGCGGTTCAAGCAAAGAAGTATCGGCCAAGAGGAAGAGGGACAAGGATGAAGTCAAGGATGTGGACGAGGACTCCGAGTAAGGTGGCAGTGTCGTTGCTCATGGTGGTTCTAATGCAGTGTCTACCGGAATAGTTGCAAAGTTTAATTTCAGGTGTGCTTAATTTAATTTGAGGGGTGTGTTGTGCTGAGCCCCCAGCAGAACTATGTTATGTTTCTTCTCATTACTTTAACTCTTCAGTACGTACATACTGGTATTTCTTACATTTCATCTTATAGTTGGTATAGTACTACCACTCGTTTCTTCACATTATATACGTACAATATATATGGCCAACATCATATAGCCAGCAGTTTAGTTGTCAAAGAATTTTAGGGTGCTTAGTTTTGTCAAAGAATTCCAGGATGCTTAGTTTTATTTGAGGGGTGGGTTGTGCTAGACACCATTATTGTGACTAGCCTTTTTAATAGTACTATATGCATAATTTGGCGACGAGCGCTCTCTATATGTACCACATTTTTTTTAATTTAAAGTTTTGCTCCATGGCACAATCCATCGATACTATTGCTGTACAAAAGTATACATTTTTAAAAGGCTAGAGGGCGGGGCAGTCTAGCTTGGTCGGTTTCACAAGAGGTGAGGGCCTTTGTGATTTGACGGCTCATTACTGCTGGAAGGCGGGGCCTTGTGATTTGACTGCTCGTATAAATGCGCCGACGACCTGATCAAGGAGGAGCAAAGAACCATGCGGTATACTCAAGTTTTCCACTGGAGTAGTACTGTGACCGAGGATCACGAAACACGGCAGCCCAGTGACATATGGAGATAAAAAATGATCTAATTTGCTAGTCATCTCATTGTTAGCATTGTTCTATTCATTCCCTCAAAAAAAAACCATTGTTCTATTCATGCCTCGCAGAGAACGTGACACATGCGGCGAAACACCCGAAGCAAAAGATGAAACACAGAATCAAAAGAAGAAGGAAGTTATCACCCCAAATGATCTAATTCGCCGCGGAGTGGTAACTGCTTCTTCATCGCCTCCACGACCTCCATCTCCTTGCGCGTCTCCTCTGCCATCTTCTTCATTCTGTCCATGACGCGGGATTTCTCGATGCGAGCCTTCGTCATCTGTTCCACGGTCGCTTTACGTACCTTGACAGCAGCCGGGTGCTCGATGCGGAGCTTCGTCAACTCCTCCTTCTGTTCCATGACGAGGGCATGCAGCATCTTCATCGAGGAACAACTATTCTCATGCAGCCGGCGTTCTTCTCCTTCAACAGGTCAGTCTTGTGGCAGAGCTTTGCCTTGTCCTCCTGAAGTCGCAGGATTTCGCCGGTTGCCTTCTTCTCCGAGGCAATGCTCTTCTTCAGCAGCATCACCAAGCCGGCGGTCAACTCCCCCTGCTGATTTAGCTCAGCGGGCATGTCGTCGAGGCTCTCCTTCAGCAACTCCATCAAGCCTTGGATGAACTCCTTCTGCTTATTGAGGTGCTTATTGAGCTGATCGGGCATGCCGTCGAGGGATAACGACTCCAACTCCGCTGGCTCGGCATGTTCACCTCCACGGCTAGGGCGCTCCTGGGAGCCATCGCCTGCCCGTGAGAGATCTTTCGAGGTCTCTGCGTGGTGGCGAGCCCTCTCTTTTTTTCCGCAACCTTGGTTACCGCTCCCTTTTTATGAGTAGTTCTCGACCTAGAGCTCTTGCTCACCGGCCATGGCAACGACGGACGAAGAAGAAGCACTTATGAGGAGGAAAGGTAGAGTAATTTTTGGTTAGGTAGTTCCACTTTTTATAACCTAAGTACTAGCACTAGTACTAACACCTGCATAGTGGGAACACGTTCAGGTTTGGTACGTACTAGTAGGTGTGAGCAGGTTTTCGAATGTGATGGGAACAAGGTAAAGATTAATTGATGGTTTTGGTTTTGAGGCCCGAAACGGCTCCCGATGAGTTTAACGGAACATAAATTTCAAGTACTACACTGCTCAAATGCGTAAATATTATGTTACTGTCAAAAATTGGCACAAAATACGAAGGAGACCAATGGAAGTACTACTAGCAACCCACGATTTAACTACTCGCATGTGCGCAGTGTTGTAATAATGTCTTTCTTCCGCCCTCACGTCGACTCAATTTGCATGCACTGTATTAATTGACCATCAATGAAGTGAACGACTTTACATGCATCAAATTATCACATGGGGTGGATCTTGGTACAAAATTGCGTTCGCCCGTGTACCCGCGTGTGCGTGCGAGGGAATGAGTGCGTGCATGGCGTGCGTGCACATCTTCGCTTCGTGCATGTACCGCCAGTATGGCTCAGGGAGGACGAGTACATTCTTCTGGAACCAGCAGCACGTCACTGTGATCAATCCACGCAAGGAGGTCGCGACAACGCCTCCACAAGTGCCACGTGGCTTCATGAACTGTAAGAGAGACACTGTGTAGCGTGCCATTGGTATTCTAATTTACATGTTTTGCACATACTCGAAGTACTAGTAAGGTACACGTGCATTGCACGCATCAGATTTTGCAACCAAATTATGAATAAATACCACACTATAGCATGTAAGCTCTGAGTCATATATGCCTGATGTAGCCCTTCGTTTAATTCTTATAGTTCATCTAATTCAAAATCAATCAGTTTTTATAAAAAAGCTAAGAACGCGGGAATAGGAAAAACATGGGATTATAGTGGAATGTCATCTTGAATCCTATAGGATTGTACGAGTGTTTGATTGTGCATAGAAAAAATGCAGAATTCTTTCAAAGAGGTTTGAGTGGATGGGATGTTTCCTATGAAATCTAGTGCAAATGAATCATATGGAAAAATTCCTATGGTTTACAATCCTACGAATCAAACAACCAAGATAGGAAAAATTCCTAATGATTAGAATCCTCCAAAATTCCTTTGAGAATCCTTTGAATCAAAGAAGCCCTTAATCTATTTTATGATTCATGGGATTGTGCGTTGTAAAGCATAAAGTAAAAACAAATAATGGCAATTCAACTAGAAAAAAAGTTTGGGCAGTTATGATACGGAAGATTCTAGAACAAAAGAGAACCACTGTTGTTTTGAGGTATGTGCATTATGCTTAAGTTCTACCATGGAGTCTGCTAGATTGTACATGTGGCAAAATCCGGTGGGGGGCTAGAAGATGGTGCGAGGGGCCGAGTGGAGGGAGACTATGAAGGAATGCACAAGTGCGAGATCGATATTTAGAGAGAGGGGGCAAACATGTGCGCTGTTGCACGCAGTGGCGGAGCCATGAAAAATAAATGAGCTAGGGGGCCAAGCATTGCCAATCCTTTACAAGGAGGGTCAATTCATGAACTTAAACCATTTTTAGCAGCGATTGTCTAATGATCACATTCATATTAGCCTCGATATATAGTGATGTTAGGGGGGGCAGGGCCCTTACTGCCCCCTTCCTTCGCCATTGTGCACGCGTCTGAGAGATGAAGCGGAAGGCATGGATGATGAGAGGGGGATGTTGGGTATATAATTAATGTGGGTGTATTAGCTATATATGTTAATCCTATGTAGAGAGGTATAGATTGATCGATGTGGACGTGGGAAAGAGGGTGAGACCTCACTGGATATATCGATTGATCGGTTTGTGTGGAAAACTATGAAAGACCTAGCTATATACACAAATACATAGAGGAACATCGATCGTTGCACATGCACGCGTGAGAGATAAAGAATGCCCGATATGATGGAGAGGGGGATGTGTGTGGGTGTGTGCCTTCATGGGATACCGACCTGAAGAAAAAGATTGCATGTGTGTGATGGATAATGCCGAATAGTAGTGTGTGTGCATGCATGCATGAGAGAAAGTTAGTGGTACACTTATAAAGAGAAGACTACTGTGTGGGTGTAAAAGAATAGGTGAGGTCATAATCAATGTAAATTTGAATTCAAATATTTGAATAAGAGATCCTGATGTTTGAAACCCATGCATGGATGAATATAACGGAGATCTGCGCGGTGTGGTTTGGAAACGAGCATGTTGTAATGTATACACATTGAACAAGGTCAGACTGATTTGAATTTGAGATACCGATGGCAGACATCATTTGGCCATGTCGCATCCGTGCATGGACACACTATTCTAATTGGAGATGATGGGCGGCTTTCACATCACATATCTATATCTATACCCCTATATATATATTATATTTTTTATTTTTTATATTGTGTGCGGGTAACTTTAACTTTGAAAGATAGTCGTTGGATGAGGCGAATCCGATGGTCCAAAGATGGCAAATTTGAGCACTACTGGCCGTTGGATATCATCTAGATTCCACTAGATTTCGCCACATGTATAATCTAGAAGACTCCATGGTTGAACTTAAGCATAATGCACAAACATCAAAACACAAGCACTTCTTATTTGTTCTAGAATATTCCGTATCAAAATTGCCCAGATGTTTTTCTACATGATTTGCCATTATTTGTTTTTTATTTTATGTCTTACAACGCACAATTCCATGAATCTTAAAATAGATTAGCTTTCTTATAAAAACTAGATGATTTTGAATGAAATGAACTATAAGAATTAAACGAACATCTACATCATGCATATCTGACTCAAAGCTTGCATGCTATAATGTGCTATTTATTCATAATTTGGTTGCCAAATCTCATGCGTGCAATGCACGTGCACCTTACTCTAGTCTAAATGGTGTTTGTGTGTGTGTTGTGCGTGTTGAGGTGCAAATTTGTTTTTGGGTACACGTTAAGCTTGTTCTTCCGAAATTTCAAGCCGCGCCTTGTTATGCCGAAAATTCAAGCTAGCGTCTCTGTCTATCGTGCTGCGGAACTCCCACCTCTTCAACCCGCGCCTTGTTAGCCCGAAATATTAAAGATATATCTTTGTCTCGTTGTGCTCCGACAACTCCCTCCATCTCAACCCATGCCTTGCTATTCCGAAATTACAATGCACGCGAAAACTCCCACCTCCTATGAAATCTCGACACGTGAAATGCACGTGGTACCCCTGAACCGAAAGAATCGCCTCAAATCGATGGGGGTACTTTCGTTACTTACCCCACATTTCGGACAAGCGCGTCTCTAAGCCATGGTTCCCACTGCCATCCCATCCGCCCACCCATTCGTACTCCGACGCCGCGAAAACCCACGACGAAACCCCACACCCTGCTCCGTCCGACACCCAGCCGGAGCCTCTTCCCTGATGACATCATCCACAGCAACACCTCGACGTCCCTCATCCACTGTACGGGATGAGGATCCATCGTCGGTCTCATCATCCCGCCGGTTCAGCCACCCCGTCCTCCACCTCCAAGGAGCTGCCCCGATGTTCCCCTCATCTTTTGCGCCACCTCCATTCCCACACCGCCGTCTTCACCTGCACCACCGGAAGAGCATCATCATCACCATTTCCTCGGATGAAGCTGCGGCCTAATCGGTGCCACCAAAGAGGTTGTACACTAATCGCCGCATTTTCTTCTTGATTCGATCTCATGGTGCTACCGGCGCTCGGTCCCGAGCCGACACGGCGCGGCTCCATCCACGGCGGCGTCGCCGGCCACTTCCTCCACGGTGTCGCTCCCTCGGCGGCGACGTCCACATCAGTAGGAGTTGCTGCTGCTTTAGCTCTCGCTTGCACTGCTGCTGCTCTTGCTTTTGGTCCCCTGCCTAGTCTGCTCTTGCTATTGCTCTTGCTCGCGTTGCTGCTCTCGCTCTTGCTCTTGCTTGCGATGCTGCTCCGATTTAGCTACACTTCAGTCGACTGAATCGACTTTTGGGTCAGTCGATTTTCAGGGGGTGGGGGGGCTCGTCGGGGTGAAGGAAGAACCAGCTGCAGCAGGGAGGGGGGCTCGCCAAAGAGGTACCCCACTATCTATCTTAGGGTTCAGGATGGGGCGGTGGTCGCCGGCGGTGGTGGGGCGGTGGCGTGGGGATCGCCGAAGAAAAAGCTCGGAACGGGAGGCCTAGAGGGATGGTCGGGGCGGCGGCGGACCGGCGGTGGGGAGTGTTTTCGGGGAAGGCGGGGCGGCGCACCGCCGGCCGCGGGCGGCGGGGGGCTACTGTTTGGCCGCTGGTGGCTGGCGGCTCAGGGGGTGGAGGTTGAAGATGAACCGCAGGCCCTTGATTTCGTATCCAACGGCTGCAAAATTGGCTGACCAGAGATGAAAAAGTCAGTCGACCGACGTGTAGCCTCACCTTGCTAGTGCGTTCAGTTTCGACAGCAAAATTCAGTTTCGACAGCAAAATTCAGTTTCGACAGTTAAGTTCAGTTTCGACAGTTAAGTTCAGTTTTGACAGTTAAGTTCTGAGATGAGTGGCTGATGTATTTTACATCTAACACTTTGTGGTTATGTATTTTACGTCATGTATTGGAGATGCTATTAGAATTCCACTCAGGTTAACGTTGTTTGTTGTCTCTCTTGTCCTGCTTCAGCCTCGGCGTCGTACAACTCACCGGAGCTGCTCCAACGATGAAACCCTCCATCACAGTGGAGCAGTACCTCGGGCTCCATCTCCAGACGCCTAAGATCTTCTTCCCCTCCTCCGACAGCAAAGTCAGCCGGAGCATCCTCATCGGCCAACCCAATCACGCTGAGATCGACATGGCTTCACCAAAGAGGTTGTACACTTGGTGCATCTCTTTTTTACTCTACATGTTATATATATTGTCCACTGAGCACTCGTAGTAACGGGAAATACGATTATTTTATCCTACTATATGACAAGCAACTTAGCTATCCGTGATGGACTCTCTTGAACGCTATCATTATTTATCTCTGCGCGTTTGAGCTGTGCATTTGTCGATGGGCCTGGGAGTTGAGCTAGTATGGCAGTGGCCAGGGTCCAAAGTAATAGAAGTAGCACAAAAACATTTTTTTAGTGTAGGATTTTCCTTGCTCAAGCTTGCCTACTAGAATCGCCAGTGCTTGAAAGGAAAAGTGAATGAAAAACATCGGAATTGAAAGTTTCCTATGGTACTACTTTTCATGAATTTGGTGCAAAGGAATGGAGCAAAGGAAAATTGTAGGATTTGTTGCTTTAGTGTCTCCTTGAAAGAAAAATTGTAGGAATTCTAATTTCCACTTCTCCTCCTTTTCATATTCCTATTCATCAAGCACAAGACTAAGAGATAGTAGCATAATAGCATTATAACCGTACATTTTCTTGTGGTTTGACTTAATCTCACCATGCTTTTTTGCATCCTGTGATCTTCCAATTGTTGTGAATCAAACACCCAGATTGGCAAAAATCCTGTGTTTTTAAATTCTCTATTTTGCACGTGCATTCCTATCCTATTCCTATCTATTTCCTATCCTTGCATTGTTAGAATCCTAAAATTCAAACAAGCCCTTACTCAATTACTTCTGTTACAGATATGTGTCAAAGAAAACCTTGTGTGGTTTGTCCTGCTCCTGTGGCGCTGTGTTCCACCCCAGCTCAGCTGCTCCAACGACGGAAGGGTTCACCACAGCAGGGATCCGCTCTCCAGACTATCTTTCGCCGCCTTAGATCTTCTTCCCCGCCGCCGGTAGCCACGACAACTGCATTACCATCATCAACTAAGCAGATGACCTTGAGGACTACACGGGTCCGCAAGAGAGGTCGCACTCTTCCGTGTCTGCATACGTTATGCGTCGCTTAATATGATGACATGCTACATTATCGTCGTGTTCACCTATTAGACTCCGAGTCGGGTCCAAACTAATGTTGAAACTTGAGTTTTTGTGGGGTACGTATTGGGGCAGCAATCAGTACTATTTGTCTACTATCTGGTTAATCTCCGGTGTCTACTATGAGTTTCATGTTGGGTGCAAACAAACATTAAAGGAGCCATTATCTGTATTTTTTAACTAAAGCTATTATCTGCCTGCTATCATTGGTTTTGGGTCTATCCATAGTTTGCTACCATCACTCTGGATTTGTGCATGCACTCCTTACATAATCTCACTATGTTTTATTCCTATGCATGCCAGTTATTGTGCACAATGAAACTGATCATGTAGAGCAAAAGAGACGAGCCCTGCATGGCAATAAAATTTCATGCAGACGTCGTTCCATGGTGGGCACAAAGGCAGCCCCCCCCCTCCACCCATTTCGGATCGTAATCAAGAGGAAGATAATTGTTCTGAGGGGGATTAGGAAGGAGAAGACCATTCCTATTTACCCCATGAGGTCTTCGCTCTAACTTGGCATGCTGATGTTGGTAATATCATGCATATGGTGTGTTGTATTGCTTACTGTATACATTAAAGATGTCATCTGCTTAGTTTAGACATGCTTTGTGTCAATGCCATCTGTTTAGTTTCTTTATCGTATATGTGAATCATGCAATGCCATCTTCTCTAGCCAGGCATCATATATGTGAATTTTGCAATGCCACCCTGGTTAGTGATATGTCTCCAACGTATTTACTTTTCCAAACACTTTTGCCCTTGTTTTGGACTTTAACTTGCATGATTTAAATGAAACTAACCCGGACTGACGTTGTTTTCAGCAGAACTATCATGATGTTGTTTTATGTGTAGAAAAGAAAAGTTCTCGGAATGTCCTGAAAATCCACGGAGGCACTTTTTGGAATTAATAAGAATTATTGGGCGAAAGAAATACACCAGGGGGCCCACACCCTATCCAGGAGACAGGGGGGCCCCTATAGGGCGCGCCCCCCTATCTCGTGGGCCCCCTGGACCTCCACCGACCTCAACTCCAACTCCATATATTCACGTTTGGGGAGAAAAAAATCAAAGAGAAAGTTTCATCGCGTTTTACGACATGGAGCC
Source organism: Triticum timopheevii (assembly GCA_963921465.1). Lineage (NCBI taxonomy): Eukaryota > Viridiplantae > Streptophyta > Magnoliopsida > Poales > Poaceae > Triticum > Triticum timopheevii. The sequence continues at coordinate 477,159,977 of OY997268.1, forward strand.
ACCGCCAAGCCCTAATCTCTCTCGGGAGGGCTGATCTGGAGTCCGTTCGGGGCTCCGGAGAGGGGGATTCGTCGCCGTCGTCATCATCAACCATCCTCCATCACCAATTTCATGATGCTCACCGCCGTGCGTGAGTAATTCCATCATAGGCTTGCTGGACCGTGATGGGTTGGATGAGATTTACCATGTAATCAAGTTAGTTTTGTTAGGGTTTGATCCCTAGTATCCACTATGTTCTGAGATTGATATTGCTATGACTTTGCTATGCTTAATGCTTGTCACTAGGGCCCGAGTGCCATGATTTTAGATCTGAACTTATTATGTTTTCATGAATATATGTGTGTTGTTGATCCTATCTTGCAAGTCTATAGTCCCCTATTATGTGTTATGATCCGACAACCCCGAAGTGACAATAATCGGGATACTTCTCGGTGATGGCCATAGTTTAAGGAGTTCATGTATTCACTATGTGCTAATGCTTTGCTCCGGTTCTCTATTAAAAGGAGGCCTTAATATCCCTTAGTTTCCACTAGGACCCCGCTGCCACGGGAGGGTAGGACAAAAGATGTCATGTGTCATGGAATTGTCACGTCAGATGTCATTAGTGTCAGGACTTAGTCGCGAGGCCAATGCATCTATGTGGTAGCTTGAGAGGGGTTGATCGGGACGAGAGATGCAACACGCAAGACGAGGATTTAGACAGCTTCGGGCCCCGGGAAACATCATCCGGAATAGCCCTACATGCTGTTTGAGGCTAGGTCTCATTATGCTCATGAGGGAGTCGCCGTATAAGCCGGCTCCCCCTTTGTGTCTAGCCCTAGATATTGTTTCTTGTTCCTTGTCTCCTGTCCCTCTTTGGGGAGCCCTGCCCCTCCTTATATAAGTTAGAGGGACGGGTTACATGTGGAGTCCTAGTAGGACTAGGACTAGTATATCTTCTCTTACAAGTTAAATACAAGCCCGGGTCTTGCTTCCTCATAAAGGAAATATTTGTCATCCCTTTCTTCTTAAGCCGGCCCATCATAACGTGAGCCGGCCTTCTGGGCTTTGGGCCTTGTTGTCCATCTGACCCGCTCGCCGGGTTACTAATGAGTCGCCAATATCGGGCGGGTTATCTGTGAACCGCCAAGCTCCAGGCGGGTCACCAGTGAGTCGCCATGCTCCAGTCGGGTCATACATCTGGTGGGTTACACCGCGGGTATATATCCCCGACATTAGCCCCCAATTTAAGTTGGATTTATCCATGTTAAACTGATCCTGCAAAATAAACACAAGAACAAACTTGATAGGTTGTGCTTCGGGTTAAATTTTTGTAAGCCGGCACCTGATCATCTTTTTAAATCCTTGTCATTTCCTTCTTGATACATGCCCATAAACTCATAGCAAATCTCCTTTAGTAGATATGTTCAAACTTTGTGAATGCAAAAAATCCAGATACTTCTTTTGAGAAATCCGGGTCAATAGGCCAGCTTCAAAGTCAATTTGCTGGCATTGGTCTCTTGTAGAGAAATATTGTAAGAAATAATCCACTTGAACCGGCTTCCAAAGCGCCGGCTTAAAACATATTGGTCTTGAAATACTCATTTGACTTTCAGCCGGCTTGAAGAGGTAAAACTACCGGTTTATCATAACCCACATGTCGGCTTGTAAATATTGATAACATCGGGTCATAACTGTAGCTGACGTCGGGTCATAATTATTGGTTACACCGGATCATGATTGTTGCAAACACCGGGTCAATCTAATCTGCTCAAAACTGAGAATTTGAAGATTTTCCCCCTTTATATGTATATCACCTATAGCCCCCAAGTGTCGGGTTGTCATGCTTGCAGCAACCTGGGATTTGTAATTGCCTTATGCTCATAAAACTTCAACCAGCATAGCCCCCAAGGGCCGGGTCATTATGCAATAATGAGCAGGGACTATGTAAATATTATCATGTAAACTGGAGCAGCAACGTGTAGCCCCCAAGGGCCGGCTCATTACGATGTGATGAGTCGGGTCTTCAATGAGGTGAACGAAAATGACTTTGCATTAGCCCCCAAGTGTCATGGTGCATGCTTGCAGCGACATGAGACTTGCATATTTGATGTAACCTCAATTTGAATAATGTATCCCCCAAGTGCCGGGTCGTAAGCCTGCAGCGACTCGGGACTTTTCCTTCCATTGTAGAATAAATCATATCCATTAATAAAATAATAGCCATTGCGCCAAAGCGACTTTGAATACCTCATCTTTTGATAAGTAAATCCAGAGTTTAAATACCCGGTGGCTCTTGGCCGATGGCGATTTGATACAACTCCATTGTAAGCTGGAATTTTTATAACCCGGCGGCTTATAGCCTTTGAGAAAAATCCAGAATGGATAATCATTTTGAAGCATCAACTTCGATAATGAGCTTGAACTTAATCATTCATATGTCATATTTCTGCAAATCCTGCAAAGAGTTTAAACAACATATGCACTGGCGACTTAACGTCAAAAGCCAGGTCGGGTAACCACCCAAATGTAGTCTTATCCTGCACACAGTTAGATCACAAGATCCCTATGATCCTTTGAATGATACCGCCGGCTTATGTGACCCGGACAGTGAAGTTGATGACTCAACTCTGTAAGAGCCGGCACATATGATATTTGTGACAACTCAAATACTTGTGATTGTATAAAAACAGATAAAAAATTTGAGGCTTCTGATTCGAATACGATCAGTAAATCGTTCCAAAGGGGTTAAGCTAAGATTCGAATACGATCATATAACCCCCAGTGGCGTTGGCATTGCCGATCAAGAGGGTATCGACAGCTATGTTCTCTTTGGTTCGAATATGACCTATGTTTGAACAGGAAGCACCCAAATGACCTTAAGAGTTGTTTAGCGACGCTGATTCGAATACGATCCACGTCGATTCCCAAAGGGGTTGAGCTATGATTCGGATATGATCAAGAAGCCCCCAAGTAGGTTCGGCAGTTTGCCAATCAAAAGGGTATCGATAGCTATGTTCTCTTTGGTTCGAATACGACCTATGTTTGAACAGGAAGCCCCCAAGTGACCATATAAGTTTTCGCATTGCGCCGATCAAGAGGGTACTGGTAGCTATGCTCGATGAGCAGGAAGCCCCCAAATGATCATAATAAGATAAGCCGTAAGGCAGGATACCCAAGTTTGAACCGCGCATCATGGCAGCAAGTTCTTTTTGGCAACCTTTAATTTTTCTGAGAACTCGAACTTGTGAGAAATTAATTCTTTTTGAACCGGAACTTTAAACCGGATATCGAGATCCTCAAAGCTTTGTAAGGGACAAATTTACCTTGATCCGGATGTTGAACTGGTTTTGAGAGCTTTAAAGCTTTGTGGGAGAGAGATGTCTCTTGAGCTGTAATTTAAACAGGAATCTTCATTTTGAGCCGGAAATTTTTCTGACAGCCTTTAAATATTTGCCAATAAAGCAGTAGCCTCCAGGGTCGGGTTATCTTCCCTTCAATGACCCGGAGTTCTTGAATTCATTGAAACCGGAAATTTTGCCGAGCCATACCATTGTAGCCCCCGAGTCTCAAGATGACTCGAAGAGTTGGCTTGAGATTCACCATATTTGACCATAGCAGAAGGTGTATATCATTGGCGTTGATAACACGCTGTGAATCCACAGAAGGTTGAAGTGACTGCGACGGGTTATAAATGACCCCGTATGAACCGTGTCAGCAACTCGGCCAATGGTTCCTTCCAACTGGCTGTTTGAAGTTAGCCAAACCGTAGTGGCGGCGACTTGTGCCCCTGCCCATTGAGCCATCCAGTGCAGACGGCGGCTGATAATACATGATAATTTGCCTCGAATTTGTTGGAAGAAAACCGGGCTTCCCAAGTAGTGACTTGCTCATACTCAATAAACAACTCATGCAGACAGGTGCGGCCCGATGTGTTGATGTAGACCAGGCCACGAGAGACGGACGATAAAGACGACTGCAACATCTGAGGCGGCACAGACAGATAAACCGGTCGTGGCGTTGTAAGCCGGTGCGGACGAGCAAGTTGTCCTCCTTATTGTAAGCCGGCGTGGTCACGAAAGACGGCCACGGCGTTGTAAGCCAGCGTAGTCGCGAAAGACGGCCACGGCATTGTAAGCCGGCACGGTCGCGAGAGACGGCCACGGCATTGTAAGCCGGCGCGGACGTGAGAGACGGCCACGGCATTGTAAGCCGGCACAGACGGGAACCATTGCCTAGTGGTAAGATGCGCGGACAGGCGAGTCAACCACGTCGTATTGATATAGTGAACAATTGTCCTGTATCAAAAACATCACAAGCCAGAGTAATTGTTCTTTGACAAAAAGCAATATATGCTAAATAACATAAACTTAAATGGATAGATATCACCTAATGTGTTTAGGCCTGAAACAATCCGCCATGAAATTAATGATCACTAGGTGAAACTAAAATCACTCACGGGTGAGTCAGTCGCGGGAGCAGACAGATGAGTCAACCGCGGTGTTTTAAGCTGGTGTGGACGAGCAAGTTGTCCTCCTTGTTGTAAGCCGATGCGGACGCGTGAACCAGTCGCAAGGGCGGACGGGTGAGTCGTCCATGGCGCTGTAATGCAGCACGGAAGGGCGAGTCGGCCGGCGCGTTGATGTAAACCGGACCATGACACGCCTATCCATGAAGCCGCGCGGCACAGCAGAACATGCATCCGTGGTATAACACCACCCCCTTTTTTTTAATAGTCGCCCTACGTAAAAACATTACAGGCAGAGTAATTATTGTTGGATGACTTAACATTTACTGATAAAATACATGGGAAAAATAACACCTGGTATTTTTTGCCGGATGCTGGCGCTGGACAATGTATAGTGCTGCTTTTGTTTTTGCCAGAAGAGTTGATTGGTTTTCTGTCTTCTAACCCCTGAGGTCTCCACGTGACCCTCTCCTCCTTTTTTTTATTTGTATAAGTCAAAAACGGTGTACACATGGTCCCTTGAGCAGAGCTTCTCTTTGTTAACCAGCAGAGGCGAGCCATGGCAGCAGAAAGCGACTCTCCACGAGGCCATAGCAGCGGTTGAAACAGGCGGCGACTCTCCGCAGGGCCGCAACAGAAAATGGCACGAGGCCTGTTGATCAACAGGTCGGCTCGTTACGGGGGCAGCCCAGAGAAAACCAGCAGAGGAGACCCGGTGATTTGACGCGGCAGGCCGGCTCGCAAGTGGAGGTGGATCCCATCTCGAAGGTGGAGAACTACTGGCCCGATGGAGATCAGTCAAACGAGGCTGGCTCGATGGCAGAAAACGAGTTTCACGCCCAAACTTCTGGGTCGTGGGTTGTTTCCTTTTTTTTATCCAACTCAGATTAGAAACCTATACACTGCTTCCGACCAGGACACCTCATGCGTACAAATACGAGTGGCAAACAAATCCTGATTGATTCCTCCACGTACTTCTTCAGGCTTGAGTAAAGTAGTGATAGTAGCACTAGCATTAATTGACTAGTAATAGCAATTAGCCAGCCTTAAGTTGATGTTACGAGCCTTTGTCTTCACGCCTGTGTATCAGGACTTTGATGGACACCTTTTTTATACTCTTTATCGCCCGCAGCTGCAGAAACAACTCGAATAATTTTTTTATGGCTGACCCGATAGATGCTCATAATGCGAGGCTCCGTACACGAGCAAAACTCCATCAGCGTTGTTTCCTGGTTTTTCGTAATGCGCGAGCTTTCAGATGGTTGGGCGTGATCCTGTACGTGCGCCGTTGAAGGTCTCATCGATTGGTTTGCGGAGATCTTGCCAGTTGCTCCTGCCGGAGATCTTTATTCTTTCAAGAACTCCACGGGGTAAATCAGATCAAGGGATCACCCGCCGCCGCACAAAACGGAACCCTAAATTTTTCTTGATCTCAAATTTCACATATCTTAAATCCGAACTGATGAACTTGAAGCTGATGCAAATCCTTCCAAACCGGCTCTTCTTCATCCAGAAAATTGTGAACTCTCGATCCCTAGGAGAGATCCCTCCAAGAACTCAACACCACCGTGCGCTAGCCCCACGGTGGGTGCCAACTGTCGTGGAATTGTCATGTTAGATGTTCTTAGTGTCAGGACTTAGTCGCGAGGCCAACGCATCTATGTGGTAGCTTGAGAGGGGTTGATCGGGACGAGAGATGCAACACGCAAGACGAGGATTTAGACAGCTTCGGGCCCCGGGAAACATCATCCGGAATAGCCCTACATGTTGTTTGAGGCTAGGTCTCATTATGCTCATGAGGGAGTCGCCGTATAAGTCGGCTCCCCCTTTGTGTCTAGCCCTAGATATTGTTTCTTGTTCCTTGTCTCTTGTCCCTCTTTGGGGAGCCCTGCCCCTCCTTATATAAGTTAGAGGGACGGGTTACATGTGGAGTCCTAGTAGGACTAGGACTAGTATATCTTCTCTTACAAGTTAAATACAAGTCCGGGTCTTGCTTCCTCATAAAGGAAATATTTGTCATCCCTTTCTTATTAAGCCGGCCCATCATAACGTGAGCCGGCCTTCTGGGCTTTGGGCCTTGTTGTCCATCTGACCCGCTCGCCGGGTTACTAATGAGTCGCCAATATCGGGCGGGTTATCTGTGAATCGCCAAGCTCTAGGCGGGTCACCAGTGAGTCGCCATGCTCCAGTCGGGTCATACATCCGGCGGGTTACACCGCGGGTATATATCCCCGACATCATGCAAGTTCTTTTCCATAAGCATGTATGACTATTTACGGAATACATGCCTACATTACATTGATGAACTGGAGCTAGTTCTATATCACCCTATGTTATAGCTATTACATGAGGAATCGCATCCGACATAATTATCCATCACTGATCCATTGCCTATGAGCTTTTCACATATTGTTCTTCGCTTATTTACTTTTCCATTGCTTTTGTTACAACTACTACAAAAACCCAAAAACTATTATCTTTACTTTTGCTACCGTTACTTTTATTATCATACCACTTTTGCTACTAAATACTTTGCTGCGCATACTAAGTTATCCAGGTGTGGTTTAATTGACAACTCAACTGCTAATACTCAAGAATATTCTTTGGCTCCCCTTGTGTCGAATCAATAAATTTGGGTTGAATACTTTACCCTCGAAAGTTGTTGAGATCCCCTACACTTGTGGGTTATCAAGACTAATTTCTGGCGTCATTGCCGGGGAGCATAGCTCTATTCTCTGAGTCACTTGGGATTTATATCTGTTGATCACTATGAAGAACTTGAAAGACGACAGAACTACTATTTTGCCCTCAACTACGAGGGGAGGTAAGGAACTGCCATCTAGCTCTGCACTAGATTCTCCTTCCGTTATTAGTAAGCTTGCGACACCTAAACCTGCTACTGCTATGAATTCTGATATGTCGCATGTTATTGATGATGCCACTTCTGCTATGCATGATGAAACTACTTCTATGCATGATACTAATTTGCCATTAGGTGAATTTCCTGATGAACAATTTGCTAGAGTTAGGGGGAATGAAATTATTGAAGATGCTATTATTGATGATAGTGATGATGAAGGTTCTCCTAATGATTATGAATTGCCTGTTGTTCCTGAGGGTTATGTTATGAATGAAGAAGTTGTTAGAGCTATCTTTGCTTGCAATGATAGATATGATATTAAGAAATTATTAGCTAAATGGAAGCAGCAGTCTCTTAATGCTAGAATGAAACCTGACCCTGCTTTTGCTACTTAACCTATCTGTGTTACTGATAAGGATTATGAATTCTCTGTTGATCCTGAGATTATTACTTTAGTTGAATCTGATCCTTTTTATGGCCTTGAATCTGAAACTGTTGTGGCACATCTTACCAAGTTGAATGATATAGCTACCATGTTTACTAATGATGAGAAGTCTCGCGATTTATATATCCTTAAGATATTTCCATTCTCATTAAAGGGTGATGCTAAGACTTGGTATAATTCTCTTGCTCCTGGTTGTGTGCGTAGTCCCCAGGATATGATTTATTACTTCTCTGCTAAATATTTCCCTGCTCATAAGAAACAAGCTGCCTTGCAGGAAATATATAATTTTGTAAAAATCAAAGAAGAGAGTCTCCCACAAGCTTGGGGGAGGCTTCTCCGGTTACTTAATGCTTTGCCCAATCATCCTCTTAAGAAAAATGAAATACTTAATATCTTTTATAATGGACTAACTGATGCTTCCAAGGACTACTTGGATAGTTGTGTTGGTTGTGTTTTCAGGGAAAGAACCATCGACGAAGCTGAATTACTATTGAATAATATGTTGACTAATGAAAATAATTGGACTCTTCCTGAGCCAATTCCTGAAGCAATTCCTGAACCAATTGAGCCAACTCCTGAGCCTATTCCTAAACCCACTCCGAAGAAGAGAGGTGTTTTATTTCTCAGTCCTGAAGATATGCAAGAAGCAAAGAAATCAATGACAGAAAAAGGTATTCAAGCTGAAGATGTTAAGAATTTACCACCTATTGAAGAAATACATGGTCTTAATATACCGCCTGTTGAAGAACCATATTGTCTTGATAACTCGACACAGGTAGTAAAGGTAAATTCTCTCTATAGATATGATAAAGTTGAAATCCCCTCTACTAAATTTCATAGCACGCGCTTAGATGAATTTGATGACTTTATGGCTAGACAAGAAAGTTTTAATGCTTATGTTAGTAGAGAGTTAAAGAATAATGCTTTCGAGATAGGACGCATAAGCGATAATATGGCTAGAGTTAAAGGTGAACTCAAACTCATTAGCAAATATACTTCTATGGTTGCTACTCAAGCTGAGCAAGTACTTAAAGCTCAAAATGATTTGCTTGATGAATTAAATAATAAAAATGACTTTGCTGTTAGAGTGGCTACTAGAACTGGTAGAATGACTCAGGAACCTTTGTATCCTGAAGGCCACCCTAAGAGAATCAAGCAGGATTTTCATAGAAATAATTTAGAGGCGCCTAGTTCTTCTAAAAAAAGAAAAAGAAAAACGATAGAACTTTGCATGCTTCTAGTGGACTTGTCGTAGACACACCTGGGAATCCCAATGATATTTCTATTTATGATGTTGAAACACAATCAGGTGATGAACATGAACCTAGTGATAATGTTAGTGATAATGTTCATGTTGATGCTCAACCTAGCAAAAACAATGATGTAGAGATTGAACCTGTTGTTGATCTTGATAGCCCACAATCAAAGAATCAACGTTATGATAAGAGAGATTTTGTTGCTAGGAAGCACGGTAGAGAAAGAGAACCATGGGTTCAGAAACCCATGCCCTTTCCTCCTAAACCATCCAAGACAAAGGATGATGAGGATTTTGAGCGCTTTGCTGAAATGATTAGACCTATTTTCTTACATACGCGCTTATGTGATATGCTCAAAGTAAATCCTTATGCTAAGTATATGAAGGATATCATCACAAATAAAAGAAAGATACCAGAAGCTGAAATTTCCACCATGCTTGCTAATTACACTTTTAAGGGTGGAATACCAAAGAAACTTGGAGATCCGGGTGTGCCAACTATACCATGCTCCATTAAAAGAAATTATGTTAGAACTGCTTTATGTGATCTTGGAGCCGGTGTTAGTGTTATGCCTCTCTCTTTATATCGTAGACTTGAATTGAATAAGTTGACACCTACTGAAATATCCTTGCAAATGGCTGATAAATCAACTGCTATACCTGTCGGTATTTGTGGGGATGTGCCTGTTGTGGTTGCAAATGTCACTATCTTAACGGACTTTGTTATTCTTGATATTCCCGAGGACGATAGTATGTCTATTATCCTTGGTAGACCTTTTTTGAACACTGCAGGGGATGTTATTGATTGCAACAAAGGCAATGTCACTTTTCATGTTAATGGTAATGAGCATACGGTACATTTTCCGAGGAAACAATCTCAAGTTCATAGCATCAATTCTATTGGAAAAGTTCCAACAATTATTATTGGAGGTTTTGAATTTCCTCTCCCTACTGTCAAGAAAAAGTATGATATTCTTATTGTTGGGGATTTTCATATCCCCGTTGAGGTAACTTAGTGTTATTCGAAATTTCTCCGGTTCCGTGTTATTCGGAATGAGTTTGTTAACAAGACTTGATCAACCTTGTTAGTGGATTCATTTTGATGATCATGAGATGGATGAAACTAGAAGGCAAAACCTTCTGTGCCCACTTTTTACTTTCTGTTATTTAGAATAAATAAAGCTAAAATAGTATTATCTGTCTATTTTCTGAATTATCCGTGCATTAAAAAATATCCCGAAAATAAAAGTGCTTCAAATGCCCTGCAAATTTAGTATGATTTTTTATGGAATATTTGAGGATTTTAGGCACTGAAAACACTGCAGGAGGGGCAAGCACCAGGCCACGAGAGTGGAGGGTGCGCCCCCTCCCCCTGGGCGCGCCCCCCTGTCTTGTGGGCCCCTGGTGGCCCCCCTCCACTTATGCCAGCACCCACACACTTCATCTTCAACCCAAAAAATCCCCATCCAGCTCAAGCACGAGTTCTAGCTCATTTTGCTGCAATTTTCGATCTCCTTGCTCAAAGCTCCATTCACAAAACTGCTTTGGGAGATTGTTGCTTGGTATGTGACTCCTCCATTGGTCCAATTAGTTTTTGTTCTAGTTCTTTATTCATTGCAATTTTTTGCTGCATAGGCGACCATGTTCTTGAGCTTGCATGTTACATTTATGAGGTCCCAAGCAATTCCAATGCATGATACAGGCTCTAGGCACTTGTAGGAGTAGTTGCTACCAATCTTGTTTAGCTTTATTTACTTTTATTTTGAAGTTACTAAAATTTCAGAAATTTTCAGAAAAAGAATTATGCTTAGAAGAATGTACCAAGGTGGTTCCTCGGTAAAGAAAGGGCCAAGGATTGCTATACGTGAGCAAGATGTTGAATTACCGAGGGACGCGGATGTACGAGCTTGTGAGTGGCCATCTGATGATTTTATGGTCGAAGAGGGCTTCAAGGAGGAATTTGACGCGTATGTGCGTAATGCTGAGTTGGAGGACTTCTTACAAGATAAGTGTCCTCAGTACTATTAATTGACTGATTCCTTTGTTCGGAGGTTTAAATATAACTGTGTGTGTAATTCTCCTAGTGTCGTATTTGATATTTAGGATACATCTTACACCATGGACTTAAAGGATTTTACAACTGCTTGTAAACTCCCGCAGTGGGGTAATATTTAATGATCCTCACAAATATGAATTTAGAGATTTTCTTGCTAGTATTACTGTGGGAGAATCCAGGGATATTGCACAGCTACCATAGGGAGCATTCATTTTCCTGCTATACATTATTTTGCTCTCTTCATTGGTAGATGCATTAACGGTAAAGATGAAGCATGTCACATGTGTGTTCCTAAACTGTGTGTCCTCAAGAGTGCTGTGTTAGGTTATAAAGGTTATAACTTGGGGGCAATAGTTGCATGTAGGTTGCAGAATAATAGTAGAAAGGGAAATTTATTTGGAGGAATTTATGCAACCCGTGTGGCTAATTATCTTGGTATAGCCCCACGAGAAGGGGATATGATTATACCACCTGTTCTTTTGAATTATGAAGTTATGGTCAATCATCAGTTTCTTGGGAGGAATGAACAATTCCTCCAATATCGACTAATCTATGACAGACGCAATGTCGTCCATGTTACTCTTCCTGGTCCCCACCTTTTTGATTATCAGGCAAAAGGAAGATATATTGTCACCAGGGAGGAAGTAGCTAAACACGAGGGGAGAGCGGAGGCAGCTCGCCAACACGCCGCAGCTCAGGAGGCGGTTGTCGCTGCATCTCAGTACGACCCCAGTTTCACTTACGAATATCAGCCAGGCGGTCCTTGGTACTAAACCAACTTAGGCCAAAAGCCTAAGCTTGGGGGAGTACGTATTTCTCACCGAATTTACATTCATGTTCACACACTAGTCGTCGGTGCTCATACTCTTTCATTGTATTATCCATGTTAGTTTAAATTTCTGTTTCTAGTTTTCTTCTTGTGTGTTTGATAAACCTTAAGAAAAACCAAAAAAAATAGTTAGTTTAATTTCCATGCTTGTAGTAGAAATTAAAATGAAAACCCAAAAAGATTTCTTGTTCTTCTTTTTACTTGTTGGGAGCTTTCCCGTGTAAATAGTTTTATTTTCTTTTCTTTCCTTTGGGGGTTGAGAAGACCATATTGAAATTGCTTAGTGGCTCTCATATGCATGATTTTTTATTTAACTTAGAGCCCATATTACTTGTATTCTCTCTTGAGTTGAATGCTTGCAGATTCCAGCTTAGTCCAATGCACGTGCACTCTTATTATTATACACATCGTTCGGTCGTGCGAGTGAAAGGCAATAATGACGATATATGATGGATTATTGAGATGAGAAAAGCTGGTATGAACTCGACCTCTCTTGTTTTTGTAAATATGATGAGTTCATCGTTTCTGATTCAGCTTATTATGAAGTAAACATATTTGCAATGACATTTAGAGATTATAGTTGCTTGTGCCATGCTTGATTAGCTATGAGTTATAATGGTTTACCTTGCGTGCCAACATGCTATTAGAATGATTAGGATGTGGTATGATGGGATGGTATCCTCCTTTGAATGTATTGAGTGACTCGACTTGGCACATGTTCACGCATGTAGTTGAATCAAATCAACATAGCCTTCATGATATTTATGTTCATGGTGGATTATATCCTACTCGTGCTTGTACTCGGTGTGAATTAATTTTAATGGATGTTTATGACTGTTGTCGCTCTCTCAGTTGGTTGCTTCCTAGTCTTTTGCTAGCCTTCACCTGTACTAAGAGGGAATACTGCTTGTGCATCCAAACTCCTTAAACCCCAAAGTTGTTCCATATGAGTCCACTATACCTTCCTATATGCGGTATTTACCTGCCGTTCCAAGTAAATTTGTATGTGCCAAACTCCAAACCTTCAAATGAAATTATGTTTTGTATGCTCGAGCAGCTCATGTTACAACTAGGGTTGCCTATATCTTCCATGCTAGGTGGGTTATTCTCAAGAGGAGTGGACTCCGCTCCTCATTCATGAGAAAGGGCCGGTAACCGGGATGCCCAGTCCCATGATCCAAAAAGATCAAAGAAAATCAAAATAATTAAACAAAACTCCCCCAGGGCTGTTGTTAGTTGGAGGAACATGTTGTTTCGAGCAAGCCATGGATTGATGCTTGTTGGTGGTTGGGGGAGTATAAACCTTTACCATTCTGTTTGGGAACTGCCTATAATGCATGTAGTATGGAAGATACAGCCATCTCATAGTTGTTGCATTGACAGTGAAAGTATGCCGCTCAAAATGTCATTCTATTTTAAAATCGAGCTCTGGCACCTCTACAAATCCCTGGTTCCCTCTACGAAGGGCCTATCTATTTACTTTTATGTTGAGTCATCACCCTTCTTATTAAAAGCACCCGCTGGAGAGCACACTGTCATTTGCATTCATTACTATTGGTTTATATTGGGTATGACTTGACTGGATCTCTTTTACCATGAATTACAATGTTTAGTCCATCCTTGATCTTTAAAGGTGCTCTTCATTTATGTTTTGCGGTCTTAGAAAGGGCTAGCGAGATACCATTTTGTTATATCATGTTATGATTATTTTGAGAAAGTGTTGTCATCCGAGTTTTATTATTATGGCTTGCTAGCTGATTATGCTATTGATATGAGTGATTGTGAGACCTAAGTGTTATTGTGAGTATGGTTAGTTCATAATATTTGCTGAAACTTGAGTGGTGGCTTTTCATGTTACAACAACAAGAGCAAACAGAGTTTGTAAAAGTTTTTCTTTATCACTTTCAGTTTATCAACTGAATTGCTTGAGGACAAGCAAAGGTTTAAGCTTGGGGGAGTTGATACGTCTCCAACGTATCTACTTTTCCAAACACTTTTGGCCTTGTTTTGGACTCTAACTTGCATGATTTGAATGAAACTAACCCGGACTGACGTTGTTTTCAGCAGAACTATCATGATGTTGTTCTATGTGTAGAAAAGAAAAGTTCTCGGAATGTCCTAAAAATCCATGGAGGCACTTTTTGGAATTAATAAGAATTATTGGGTGAAAGAAATACACCAGGGGGCCCACACCCTGTCCACGAGACAGGGGGCGCTCCCCTATAGGGCGCGCCCCCCTATCTCGTGGGCCCCCTGGACCTCCACCGACCTCAACTCCAACTCCATATATTCACGTTCGGGGAGAAAAAATGAGAGAGAAAGTTTCATTGCGTTTTACGACACGGAGCCGCCGCCAAGCCCTAATCTCTCTCGGGAGGGCTGATCTGGAGTCCGTTCGGGGCTCCGGGGAGGGGGATTCGTCGCTGTCGTCATCATCAACCATCCTCCATCACCAATTTCATGATGCTCACCGCCGTGCGTGAGTAATTCCATCGTAGGCTTGCTGGACAGTGATGGGTTGGATGAGATTTACCATGTAATCAAGTTAGTTTTGTTAGGGTTTGATCCCTAGTATCCACTATGTTCTGAGATTGATGTTGCTATGACTTTGCTATGCTTAATGCTTGTCACTAGGGCCCGAGTGCCATGATTTTAGATCTGAACCTATTATGTTTTCATGAATATATGTGTGTTCTTGATCCTATCTTGCAAGTCTATAGTCACCTATTATGTGTTATGATCCGACAACCCCGAAGTGACAATAATCGGGATACTTCTCGGTGATGACCGTAGTTTGAGGAGTTCATGTATTCACTATGTGCTAATGCTTTGTTCCGGTTCTCTATTAAAAGCAGGCCTTAATATCCCTTAGTTTCCACTAGGACCCCGCTGCCACAAGAGGGTAGGACAAAGGATGGATTTTAAAAGGAAGACGGATAATGATGGTAAATGTCACCATTAAGAAAGCTCGACTTGTCGTTAAGATGTTTTCCGACAAGTTCAAGAAGTTGACTATGGTGAGACTTTCTCACTCGTAGCGATGCTAAGAGTCTGTTGGAATTATATTAGCGATTACTGCATTATTTATGAAATCTTGCAGATAGGATGTCAAAACATTGTTTCCTCGACGATTTTCTTGAGGAAAGGTTGTATGTGATACAACCGGAAGGTTTTGTCAATCCTGAAAGATGCTAATAAGTATGTAAAGCTCCAGCAATCCTTCTAAGGACTGGAGTAAGCATCTCGGAGTTGGAATGTATGCTTTGATGATGATCAAAGATTTTGGGTTTATACAAAGTTTATGAGAAACTTGTATTTCCAAAGAAGTGAGTGGGAGCACTATAGAATTTCTGATAAATATATGTTGTTGACATATTGTGGATCAGAAATGACGTAGAATTTCTGGAAAGCATATACGGTTATTTGGAAAGTATTTTCAATGGAAAGCCTGGATTAAGCTACTTGAACATTGAGCATCAAGATCTATGAGGATAGATCAAAACGCTTAATAGTACTTTCAAATGAGCACATACCTTGACATGATCTTGAAGGTGTTCAAGATGGATCAGTCAAAGAAGGAGTTCTTGCCTGAGTGGTAAGGTATGAAGTTAAGACTTAAAGCTCGACCACAGCAGAATAGAGAGAAAGGACGAAGGTCGTCCCCTATGCTTAAGACATAGGCTCTACAGTATGTTGTGCTGTGTACCGCACCTGAAGTGTGCCTTGCCATGAGTCAGTCAAGGGGTACAAGAGTGATCCAAGAATGGATCACAGGACAGCGGTCAAAGTTATCCTTAGTAACTAGTGGACTAAGGAATTTTCTCGATTATGGAGGTGGTAAAAGAGTTCGTTGTAAAGGGTTACATTGATGCAAGCTTGACACCTATCCGGATAGCTCTGAGTAGAGATACCGGATACGTATAATGGAGCAACAATTTAGAATAGCTCCAAGTGGAATAGTTATTTGGAATAGCTCCAAATAGAATGTGGTAGCTACATCTAGGAGATGACATAGAGATTTGTAAAGCACACACGGATCTGAAAGGTTCAGACCCGTTGACTATAACATCTCTCACAAGCATCAAACCCAGAACTCATCGAGTGTTAATCACATGGTAATGTGAACTAGATTATTGACTCTAGTAAACTCTTTGGGTGTTAGTCACATAGGGATGTGACCTTGAGTGTTAATCACATATCGATGTGAACTAGATTATTGACTCTAGTGCAAGTGGGAGACTGTTGGAAATATGCCCTAGAGGCAATAATAAATTGATTATTATTCTATTTCCTTGTTCATGATAATCGTTTATTATCCATGCTATAATTGTATTGATAGGAAACTCAGATACATGTGTGGATACATAGACAACACCATGTCCCTAGTAAGCCTCTAGTTGACTAGCTCGTTGATCAATAGATGGTTACGGTTTCCTGACCATGGACATTGGATGTCGTTGATAACGGGATCACATCATTAGAAGAATGATGTGATGGACAAGACCCAATCCTAAGCCTAGCACAAAGATCATGTAGTTCGTATGCTAAAGCTTTTCTAATGTCAAGTATCTTTTCCTTAGACCATGAGATTGTGCAACTCCCGGATACCGTAGGAGTGCTTTGGGTGTACCAAACGTCACAACATAACTGGGTGGCTATAAAGGTGCATTACAGGTATCTCCGAAAGTGTCTGTTGGGTTGGCACGAATCGAGATTGGGATTTGTCACTCCGTGTAAACGGAGAGGTATCTCTGGGCCCACTCGGTAGGACATCATCATAATGTGCACAATGTGACCAAGGGGTTGATCACGGGATGATGTGTTATGGAACGAGTAAAGAGACTTGCCGGTAACGAGATTGAACAAGGTATCGGGATACCGACGATCGAATCTCGGGCAAGTATCGTACCGATAGACAAAGGGAATTGTATACGCGATTGATTAAGTCCTTGACATCGTGGTTCATCCGATGAGATCATCGTGGAACATGTGGGAGCCAACATGGGTATCCAGATCCCGCTGTTGGTTATTGACCGGAGAACGTCTCGGTCATGTTTGCATGTCTCCCGAACCCGTAGGGTCTACACACTTAAGGTTCGATGACGCTAGGGTTATAAAGGAAGTTTGTATGTGGTTACCGAATGTTGTTCGGAGTCCCGGATGAGATCCCGTACGTCACGAGGAGTTTCGGAATGGTCCGAAGGTAAAGATTTATATATAGGAAGTCCTGTTTCGGCCATCGGGACAAGTTTCGGGGTCATCGGTATTGTACCGGGACCACCGGAAGGGTCCCGGGGGCCCACCGGGTGGGGCCACCTGCCCCGGGGGGCCACATGGGCTGTAGGGGGTGCGCCTTAGCCTACATGGGCCAAGGGTACCAGCCCCTAGAGGCCCATGCGCCAAGAGTGGAGGAAAAGGGGAGAGTCCTAAAGGGGGAAGGCACCTCCGAGGTGCCTTGGGGAGGATGGACTCCTCCCCCCCCCCCCCCTCTTAGCCGCACCCCTTCCTTGGAGGAAGGGGCAAGGCTGCGCCTCCCCCCTATCCCTTGCCTCTATATATAGTGGAGGGGAGGGAGGGCATCCATACCAGAAGCCCTGGCGCCTCCCTCCCTCCCGTGACACCTCCTCCTCTCCCGTAGGTGCTTGGCGAAGCCCTGCAGGATTGCCACGCTCCTCCATCACCACCACGCCGTTGTGCTGCTGTTGGATGGAGTCTTCCTCAACCTCTCCCTCTCTCCTTGCTGGATCAAGGCGTGGGAGACATCGTCGAGCTGTACGTGTGTTGAACGCGGAGGTGCCATCCGTTCGGCACTAGGATCATCGGTGATATGAATCACGACGAGTACGACTCCATCAACCCCGTTCACTTGAACGCTTCCGCTTAGTGATCTACAAGGGTATGTAGATACACTCTCCTTCCCCTCGTTGCTGGTCTCTCCATAGATAGATCTTGGTGACACGTAGGAAAATTTTGAATTTCTGCTATGTTCCCCAACACTAACTTGGCAGGGTTATGTTGCTCATATCGTGCGTATGGTATCTTGCATTGTTATGTCATTTGCTTAGTTTAGACATGCTTTGTATGAATGCCACCTGTTTAGTGTCTAATTACCATATATGTGAATTATGCAATGCCATCTTGTTGCAAGACATTATATATGTGAATTATGCAATGTTATCTTGTTGCAAGGCATTATGTATGTGAATTATGCAATGCCATGCTGTTTAGGCAAGCGTCATTATGTGAATTATATCATGCCATCCTTTTTTTGTATTTCTCATTGCTCTTGTCGACAATGTTTGTATATTCAACTGCTCTTCCTGTGCATCAGCCATTTGAATTGGTGATGGAGAAATCTGGAGTGAAAATAAGGTCTTCAGAGCAGACAATGCTACCTGCTGAAGCAGATATCTTGCTGGTTACTGATAGCTCTTCCGAGGAGGATTCAGAGGCAGATGACCAGTCCTATTATCCCCCTGAGGTGTATGCTCAAACTTGGCAGGGTTATATTACTCATATAATGCATATGTTGTATTGTAATGCTTAGTTTTTACATCATATACACAATATTGAATGTCATCTCCTTAGTTGACACATCATATATGCGATTACCCTCTGCTCACTTCCTTAGTATATAAATCATATATTTGAATTATGTCATGCCATGATGTTTACATAGACAGCATGTATCTGAATTATGGCATGCCAACCCATTTTCTAAAGACATAATATAGTTATATCATCTCATCTTGTTTACATAGTCGTCATATTTTAAATTATGTCATTCTATCCATGAATTATATCATGCCATCATGTTTCCATCGAAGGCATGTTTGTGATTTATGGCATACCAACCACTTTAATAGACACATCGTATAGTTATATCATGTCATCTTGTTTACATAGTCATCATATTTTGAAGTATGTCATTCTATCCTGTTTAGTTAGCCATCATACATGTGAAATTGTGTCATGCTATCCTGTTTAATTAGCCATCATATATGTGAAATTATGTCCTGCTATTCTGTTTGCTTAGACAACATAAATGTGAATTATTTCATGCCCTGTTTTCTTCCCTACTATCCATTGCACCTGTCTATCTTACAATGTCTATACATTCAATTACTTTTCTTGTTTATCAGCCATTTCAATTGGAGGGAGTGATGGAAGTATCTATGGGAGTAAAAACACGGTCTTCAGAAAAGATCGTGCTACCTGTCGATGCAGATAGAACCACGGTTGTACTTGCCCAAGAACCAGCCCCAGCACACATAACCCACACTCATGCAGATTGTACCCCTACCAGTCGGACAGAGAACCGGCTACACCCCTTCTAACCCCAACCCCAGCAGATAGACACCTAGTTCCTGTTGAACAGCACCGTCTCCACCACAGAGCACCCAAACACGAGTAGTTAGTAAGGCAACTGCAGTGCCCAAATCACGAGGACGACCACTCCGAACCCGAAGTCAACGCTTAAAGCAGAAGAAGAATTGTTCTCAGGTCAGGTTCCGTAGCTATGGTTCATACTACTTTGCTCTTGCATCACTGTATTTACTGATACCAACTAATTTCAAATTTGAAGGATGCAATTGAAACTCCAATGGCGCAACAGGTATGTTTTAAACCTGTTTCTTCAACGTGTTTGGCTGTTTGCTGTTGTAACTTGCTCTATGTTGATTTTAGTTTCAATTGAATAAACAGTTATGTTCTCATGCCATGCACATTATAAGTGTTGTTATTGCTATGTAGTTTCCCACACTTATATTCTGTCTATGTTGCTTTGTCTTAAATAGATATGATTCGAACTGTATCTATCTTGATTTGGCAACATAAACTAGAATGATATAGACCATACAGTGACCATACTACATAGATATATGTTTGTTTCATGCTGTTATCCTGTCCACCTTACTACTGAACTGGTTTATCAAATGAGTTTCATATACTACATTGTAAACCTGAGATGTGTTTGTTTGTTTCTCTTTTAGAATGCGGATAAAATATTGGAGAAGAGTACCCTGTTATGCAATGGTAAAGGAAGTAATGCAGATAAGGTCCAAGATAGTGAGACATCCCTGTTGGTCTCCAAGAAAGCTGATAAAAACTATATTGAAGACACTGAGACAACCCCAAAGTCCTGTCTTGATGTAGTGTTCGAGTTACTGGCTACCACTACTGGCACCAGCTCTTCAAACTCGTTGCCTGAATCAGTTCAGCTTCTTGAGTCTCAACTTCAAGTTGAAAGACATCGATCAGATGTTATGCGACAGGAAGCCGAAGGACTGAGGAAGTCCCTACAGAATTCAGATGCATACGTTCTGGTGCAACAGCAAGCGCTGGAGGACTTAAGCGCCAAACAAGAGAAAGTTAATAAGCTTGCTAAGCATCTTGCCAGCATTATGGGTACTCGAGATATTGTTTCTTGAGCTTCTGAAGTGGTTTCAGTTCTGGACTTGTTTTGCTGCGGTGTTTATATGCTGCTGTGTTCCCTATATTTGCACTGGTGGCGAACTTTGATGCCCAGTGGATGTAATATGAGTAATAGCCATGATAGCCTAGTGTAAGTTGCTTGCTTATTTATCTCCTTGTTGTCTTGTTTATTTTTTTTCTTGTAGTCAGTGCAGTTCTTTTTCTGCGGTTTGCTAGTGGTTGCAATAACCTATTTTTAAAACTAGGCCACAATAACCATGGGCTAATATTTACTGTAGTGACACTGGGCCTCCTACGGGCCGTACAAACAGTGGGCCTTCTACGGGCCGTATAAACAGTGGGCCTTCTACGGGCTGTAGAAACAGTGGGCCTTCTACGGGCCGTAGAAACAATGGGCCTTCTATGGGCCGTAGAAACAATGGGCCTTCTACGGGCCATATCATCAATGGGCCTTATACAGGCCGTATGATCGATTGGCCAAACATGGGCCAAACAGACCGCATTCTGGCCGTAAACGGGCTAGAGTTGGAATCGTCCGTTCATGGGCCGACCATAACAGGCCATCGTTAATAGGCCGTATTTGATGACGCTATGAAAATGGCCCAACGTATTAACGGACCACAAACGGGCCGACTGTAACCACGGGCTGTATTTGGCCCACAAGCAGAAAATGACAGTAATAGGCCGTAAGTAAACGAATGCTGGAAAGGAGCCCAAGAATAAATGGGCTCTCAAAAGGCCGAAAGATAACATGGGCTGGAAATGGCCCAACGGAATAACAGGTCGTTAATGGGTATAAAGTGATACACTATTCTTTACGGGCCAGTTTCACCACGGGCCGTTAATGGGTGTAAATTGATACACTGTTCATTACGGCCAGTTTCACCACGGGCCGTTAATAGGCCAAGAGTTACATAGGGCCTCATATGGGCTGAATGACGTCATGGGCCATACATGGGCCAGAAGTGAAAACGGGCTGGAATCATATTGGATGGCCCAGATGACGCTACTGGGCCTAATTCGAATAGGGCGTAACGGGCCTTGGGTTAGCGGGTTGTAAATGGGCTATATGCGAACAGGTCGTTAACAGGCTTTCCATGGGGCGGCCAGCCACCTTTTGACCAAGTCAAACGGGCCAGCCTTTTCATAGGAATGGGCCTCTGTTGGGCCGTGCCACGTGTCGACGTATCATAGGCGCCTTCTGTCCAATGAGTGGATGACATCTGTCCCAGTGATGAGCCGACACATGTTTCCTCCAGCCAATGATGATTTCACACGTGGAAAATCCCCATTGGTCGGGGCTGTTAACGGGTTATCGGATCCAAAACCCGACCCGATAGCTTAACGGCGTTCTGTTACGGTGGATGCCACATGTCGGTCACCCTTGATGAAAGCACTTCTGTGACGTGCAATTTATCGTCATGGAAGTGGACACTTCCGTGATGATAATTTTGGTAATGTCATGGAACACTTCTACGACAGCACAGGTATGACTATCTTGATTCTTTCATAAAATCATCATGAATGGACATGCATGACAGAAAACACGACCTACTGTGACAAACACGTATCATCACGGAAGTGTATTTTTTTGTAGTGGAGAGAGGTAAGGTGACTAAGGCTGCATTATTTCTGCACCACTGTGGATAGTCTTACCACCAAAGCCACATGACATGATTATGATTTAAATCCTAATGACTCCCACACACACAAAAAAACACAGCATGCTTGTCACACGAATGCAGGAATGTATAAAAGGTTATTTTTCTCTCGTTGAACATAACGGGAAGGTTGTGTAGCTGGTTAGCCTGTTCGCTCATCAAACTTGAGGTCTCGGGTTCCACTCAAAAAAAACTTGAGGTCTCGGGTTCGATAACTACACTTGAGCATAATTTGTGCTAGGAGGATTCTTTGACTGGTCAAAATGGATGGATACGAAGCTATACGATCTCGTAGTGACCATATAATCACCTCATCACGTACTCTATAAGCTGGAGCCTCGGCGCTTGTTTTCCAGGGTTTGCATGCTTCACACTCTCTCTCCCGTATATATATACACGCTGGAGCCTCAACGCTTGTAGTTGCTCTCTTCACACTCTCTCACCCTCTCCAGATCTAAACAAGACTTTGTTAGCCTCTCTCTCCCCTCACTGCTGCTCAAAGAGCCGGTAGGATCCGTCCGCTAGGAAGGGAAGGACGCTTAACGCTGTCGCTGTCGCCGTCAGCGAGGGAGGGAATCCACTACCAGCGCAGCTATTCACTTTCACCCAACAGCGGCGCGGGAGGGCCTCCGACCCCTTCTTCTTCGCCGTCGTCCCGTCACCCACCGAACCACGCCCCAAGAACCTTAAGGTATAATTTACTTATTCCACATGCATTGCTCTAGCTGCATGTATACCATGAATCTAGGATGTGGTTCAAAGAGGAAAGGAGTGGGGGAAAGTAGTGGGGAAAGTTGTATCGCATAAATCTAGGACGTAGTTCAAAGAGGAAAGGAAGGGGCAAAAGTCTAGTACAGACTGGCTATCCAGCACCTACATTGGTCGAAAAGGGAAAACAATGACAAACGTAGTACGCACATCTGTAACAAACTAATCTTTTGTTTTGGGGGACAAGGCTCTAGAGTTTGAGCAGGACTAGATTCGCTGCACTCACATAGGGAAAGGTGTCTAAAGATAACAAAACTGGGACCAACACAAATATGCTCATTGGTTGTTTGTTCTTTGTTGCAACAGACTGTGCATGACCACAGTACATCGGTAGATGCACATGGTGCTGGTGTGTCCACTGTCCCGTGCAACTCTTTAGCTGTTGTTAATCTAAGGCCCTGTTTGGTTAAAAACTCCCTAGTCCCTACCTGCTTGGTTCTAGGGACTAAACATGGACTAGAGGTTATTAAATGACATGCTAAAAGACCATGTTACCCCTAGTAATGAACTAATAGAGACAAGGTGCGATGCGTGGTAGGGGCAACTATTGGAAAAAGTCCAAAAAAGACTCCCTTGGGGTCTTCTTTCTTTAGTCCCAAAAATGCCCACTTTTAGTCCCTAAAAGTCCCTCCTGTTTGGTTTAGGTGGAACTGACACGGAGTTTTTTTAGTCCCTACACCAAAATGTCCCTGTAAACGAACACCCTCTAATAATGCCGCTGGAAAATTGATGCAATGCCACAGTTAAAAGCAAATTACATGTTTAACGAATTTTATTGTTAATATAATCTCTATGTTAATATTAATCAATGCCACCGTTTGAGAAATGCTACTGTCTTGCTTTCTTGCCCATCAAGATAAGGTAGATGCTTCTTTTTGTTGGCTTCTGTGTCATCCACCGATATTGACCACTAGTTGTTTCCTTTGCACCTCTGTGTAAACAGGGTTATCTACTTGACCTCGTTGCCATTGTGACCTTTTGTTGCACTGCACAAAACACTTTTGTTTTAAGAGTGTTTTGTGTAGTTCAACCAAAATGTCACACCAACAACGTTGCTTGATTGCTTGATCTTAGTGGAACTGCACAAAAGGAGATCTTACTTCCTATCCGTGTTGGCAAATTTGGTTCAGATCTTCTTCTTGTGAGTTGTTTGAATTTCGCATCATGAGAGGTCAGTACTAGCCTTATTTCACATGATTCTGTAGTGTGCTTTCATAGGTTGTGCTACTTGTATGGTAATGTTGCTTGATTTTAGTGAACTGCACAAATGGAGACAAAACTTCCAATCTGTATGTGCACCGTAATATCCCATTGAGGTAAGATAAGGATATTTCACAACTGTTGGCCTGTATTTTGCCACTTTCATCAGAAAATTAATGTCATTGTTTAGTGCTATACTTGTGCTCCCTAATTGACATGCCAAATCTTACATTGAAGGCGAAGCTTGTCTGTTATTGAACCAAGTGATGAAGGGGAAGAACAAGCGGAAAAACAAAAATCAACTCCCGGTGCTGTAAGGCCAACTCCACCGCACGACCCCAAACGGACGTCCGTTTCTGTCCGTTTGGGGTGCGATTTGGCGGACGTCCGGGGACGGACAGGCGAAGAAAACCATTTGCACCCAACGCGCAGGACGCGATTTTACCCCAAACGGACATGCTCTGCCCCGTCCCTAGCTCCCACCCGCCGCGCTCGAACTCGTCGCGCGCGAGGCCGCGCCCGCGCGCCCGCGCCTCGCCGGCCGGGCTGGCGCACGCCGCGCCCGCAATCCCGCATCGCGTCGGCCGGGCTGGCCTGCGCCGGGCCCGCGCGCCTGCGCCGTGCCCCCGCGCCTGTGCCCGCGCACGCCGGCCGGGCTGGCCTTCGGCCGCGTCCGCTGTCCGGGTGGCTGGCCTGCGCCGGGCCCGCGTGCCCGCGTGCCCGCGCCACGCCGGCTGGCCTGCGTCGGGCCCGCGCAAGCCGGGCTGGCCTGCGCCGGGCCCGCGCGCCCATGCCCGTGTGCGCCGGTCGGGCTGGCCTCCGGCCGCGCCGTGCCCCCGCGCCCGCGCGCCCGCCGGCCGGGTGGCTGGCCTGCGCCTGGCCCGTGCGCCCGCGCCACGCCGTCTGGCCTGCGCCAACGCCGTGTCGGGCCCGCGCCCGCGCCACCCCGTGCGCCCGCGCGCGCCGGCCGGGCTTGCCTGCGCCCACGTCCCGCCGTGCTAGCCTGCGCCCGCGCCCCGCCGTGCTGGCCTGCGCCGCGCGCCGAGCCGGGCTGGCCTGCGCCGCGCCCCGCCGCAGCCCCGAGCTCGCACTGCTGCTTGCCGTCCCGCTCGCCCGAGTTCTCGTCTCACTGATTTGTGGGCCATAGGGCGGACAGGGCGGACGGGAGCGGGCGAGAGGGACGAGAAGAACGTCCGTTTTCTGTCCGTTCGGGAGCATTCGTGGCTCAATTTTGGTCTAGATTCGGGGTTGAGCCGGACAAAAACGGACGCGAACGGACGTGCTTGTCCGTTTGGGTGTGCCCGCTGGGCCAGATGTTGCCCCATACGGACAAAAGAGGACAAGATGGGGTTCTGCGGTGGAGTTGGCCTAATGAAGCACTAGAACTGTGATGATACAAATAATGATATAGTTTCGCATCTTAATTTATTGCTATGGCTGGAACGAGCAATTGTTTTGCCACTGATTTGATAACACTCTTAATGTAATACGTAATTATATCTACTTGTGCAAAAAGGGATCTTCTTTGAAGATACCATATATTTTAGTGGAACTGCACAAGAAGATGTTGGAAACATTAAAATAATTGAGGAGTATATAGTAAGCATGGCCACCATAGTAGATAGCAACAGATGGTTCCAGAGAAGTTCTTCATCTGTATGCTCTACACAATAAGCCTCCTGACAAAGGTTGGTACTCGCCCACTGATTTCATCCATATGATTGAGCTTTGTCATCTCTATTGGTGTTGTGCTACTGTTTAGATACTGTCATGAAAAAGTGGTATTGTCCTTGAGAAGTGCTTTATCTGTGCTATTTTAAATAGGGTCTTTTACATCTGTGTCCCTAACTCGAACCCACTACTCAGATTTGCCCCTAGTTTCGAAGTCTGCTCAAATTTGCCCCTCCGCTGTTATGTGCCCTTACAGAAATGCCCCTCGTGCCGTTTCCGTCTGGTCAAAGCCGTTTGACCGCTATCTGGCCGTTTCCTTCACCTTTTTGCCCCTATCTCGATGTCTCACTTACTGGTGGGGCCATTCTCAAAAAATAAAATAGAAAATCCCTTTCTCTCACCCCTCTCTCTCACACACACTTACAGGTGGACCCAAGTAGAAAAAATAATAAAAAAGAAAAAGGAAAAACTATTTCTCTCTCTCACGTCCTCTCCCTGCCCAACGACGGGCAGACGACCAATCTCTCTCTCTCAACTCCGGCGAGGGTGTTGAACTGGCGCTGCCTCCGTCGCTAGTCCCTCCTGACACCACTACCCTCTCGCCCTCATTCTCTCTCTGCCCCTCGCCCTTTTTCTCTATCCCGTCCTCTAGCCTTCTCCCGCAAGCCAACCGGAGGCCGCCCTGTCGCCATCGTCTATCCAGCACATCGCCAACGGCAACCCAAAGCGTCGCTACCTCGCCAGGGTGCTCTTACGACATGACATCATCGCCCTAGACGACGAATATGACTAGAGAAGTCCAGGACCGAGCGCCAGGACGCATCTGCCCCGCCTCCATCCTCGGACCACCGCCTTCGATTTCATGTTGTTGAATCACGCCCGCGAATCCCAGCCGCTCCCAGGGCATCATGGTGTACAGCAGAAGATGAGGGCGTCCTCCATAGCAAGCCCCATGACCCCGGGTCATCTTCCTAGCGAGCTCTAAGCTTTGCCATGTCTGCCATGGTTGAAGTTCTCACTGCAGTCTTCCCCGAACCCCAGCGGCATCGCCAACATGCTCATTGTGAGCTCCAAAATTTCACACACCCAGTTACCCTCTCCCCCCCCCTCACATGGTAGCTCTCCATCTTGCGCCGCCCAGAGCCACCGCGCGAATGGTCGCCGCCGTTTGCTCCGGCGACTATATGGTCTGAAGAAGCCATCCATGGACGCGGTACAACTAGATATATCACCTGGTTCCCTCCGTTGACATCCCCGCGGCCTTATGGCGTACGTCCTCTGAGGAATTTGGTCGCCGCCGGCGACCCATGGCCTAATACACAGTTAATTAAAACAATGTATTTTAGAAATAAATAATAATACAATGACATGTGGGCCGGATATCTAGTTTGACCGGTCCTTATCTAGTTTTCTTTTTTTCTTTTTATTGGTTGGGGCCCACATGTCAGTGTGTGTGAGAGAGGGGTGAGAGAAAGAGATTATTTTTCTGAGTGGGTCCCACATGTAAGTGACACATGGAGGCAGGGGCAAATTGTCCAATAGACGCCCCGTTGACGGTCAAACAGCTTTGACCAAACGGAAACGGAACGGAAGGGCATTTCTATAAGGTCACCTAACGGCGGAGGGGCAAATTTGAGCAGACTTCGAACTAGGGGCAAATCTGAGTAGGTGGTTCGACTTAGGGACACAAATGCAAATGACCCTTTTAAATATTTCCTTTCCTTTTTTCGAGCAAACGGGGATGCTAGCATTTAGTAGTCCTCTTGTATTTGCACAACAGGATCATCTTCCTCTGAAGAAGAATATGGAGTACGTGAAGTGACTAGTTCCGATTACGCCAGGATGAAGAAGCCATGTCTATCTTCTCATCGGAAGGAGCAGTTGAAGGATGGTTACATTACTCCCCACAAGACCAAACTAACTTCAGCTCAAAAGGACTGACAAATCTCCATTTTTTTGTTGTGATGCGCAAGTACAATGTTGTTCTAGGATTCTTTCTGGTGAGTTCCATTTTTCTAAAAGTGTGCTCTACATGACCATGTAGGTGCCTGTTTAAACTGTCAATTCATCGTACAATTTGCTTTATACTAATCACTTTTTTGTATTTGTGCAAACAGGGGTGCTCAGCTTGATTTCAATGGGAACTGCACAAAATGTTCATGGATACATCAAATAATTCATTTCCACCACAAGAAAGGAGGTGCCGATAAGTTCAAGGCATTGCAACATATAAGGGCGAAATCATACAAGCTACGCGCGAATTTGGTTGATTTTGGTGGAACTGCACAAAAAGAACGGCTGGTTTATTTAGCACGAGGTTCCATGTCAATGTCCGAACTGATGGCAAACCCTGCCCATTCCACAATCATATGCATTTGATATTTTGGAATGGGACAACCTTGTCAAATTTTGCTCATTGATTTTAGCAAGACATGCGTTTGATATTTTCGAATGGGACGCCCTTTGCTGTCAGCAGCGTCGATCAAATTTTTCTTTATTCTTTAGTTGTGAAGTAAATATTGCCTCTGACATGTGAGTCGCTAAGATGCATAATAATCCATTGTTTTGAATGTTCTCTATGAATTGTCAGCCCTGTGTGTTTGATTGCAATGTACAGAAACGCTAAAAAGCTGCTCAAACTCTTTGTACTTCTTCTGTTCCTTTTTACTTCACACATAGTGAAAGTGCAAACTTTTTTGTATAAGATTGGTAAAAGTAGAGATACTTTGACTGCAGACAAAACTTGTATGCAGACTAGAAAGGACTGGAGGGAGTACATGTGAAACTGCTGCAAACGAGGTGATCACCTTGGGAATAATGCTAGTACGTATTGTTTTGCATGTTCATACAATGCAGTGATACAGGAATTCGAACTAATCGAAATAAATTCATTCATACACGGTCGGATTTCATATAAACACGTCGGATTTCATTACATTTCATACATTCTTCAACTAAAAAGGGGTGCGCTGGAGGTATAATTAATTAACTGAAGCTACCCACCTGTGTCCCGCTAAGCCGAACAGAAGATTCAGTGACTTAACTGCAGGTGCAGTTGCATACCTGACATGTGGCCTATTGGGCCCACGTGTCAGTCAGCCAACTGCACCAGCAGTTAAGTAGAAGCAGCGTTCTTCTCCAGCACAGCTCTCCGACTCCACGTTGCCGCCAAGAAGCTAACCAGCCATCAATGGTCAACCCACCTAGCTTGGCTTCAACCGGAGGGTAGCAGCGGTGGCCTTACTTGGACCCAAGCGGCAGCGACATACCGTGTTCTACTCTTCCTCGTTTTCTGTGTGGTGCGGCCTCGTTGGCAGTGGGGCGGGGCCTCGGCGGAGCCGGCGATGTCCTCTATCTCGTTGCCGGCGGGGGGCGCCTCGATGGAGCGGTGGAAATCCTCGCCCTCATTGCCGGCAGGGTGGGGCCTTGGCTGAGCCGGCAATGTCCTCTGCCTTGTTGTTGGCGGGACGGGGCCTCGGCGGAGCCGGCGGTGTCCTATGCCTCATTGTTGGTGCCACAGGGCCTCGATGGAGCAGGGCCTTGTCGACGCCAGTGGAGCGGGCACTCATCGGAGTTGGCATTGTCCTCTGCCTCGTCCTCGGTCTCGCCAAACAACGCCTCGCCCTCTTCATCACCCTCTTTATAGGCGGCCGCAGCCTCCGCCACCCGCATGCGGTACCGCCAGCGCTCGAGGCGGCCCTCGCGGGCGCAGCGGTACGAGTCGAGCAGCAACTCCTGCTCCGCCCGCTCCACGGCGATCTGCTCCTCCGCCTGCAGGTGCTCTTGAAGGATATGGTGGTTGTAGGCGGCGGCGGCCTGCGCCTCCCGGAACTGCTCCTCACGCATCTGCCTCACCGTGTCCATATATTGGGCACGGGCCTCGCCGATGGTCATGGTGCAATGCACCGACGAGGATGGCACGGAGGAGGGGGTTGGCGCCGGATCGTCGACTACCATGTTCTCCATTGGGATGTCGTTGTCCTCCGGCTGCCTGCCGGCCAGTTGGTCAACAGCAATGGCTGCCATCTCCTTGTGGTCCGTCGTCCGCCCGTCCCGTAGAGCGTTGGAGCGCGAGGAAGCCATGGTGGGCAGTAGTGGTGTGGACAGGAGAAAGGGAACGGATGCGGATGACTGCGGCTATGGCCAGCGTAGCAGTTTATATAGCAATGGTGGGCGGCGGAGGGACCGATGTGTGGCGCCAGAGTAGCCGCCTCGGCAACCGCGTATCATTAATGTGGACGGCAGATGGACGGATGGACGACACTTGTGTCCTTTGAAGGCGGAGCAATCGCCTGCATCGGGAAGCGGGGCGGGCGGCGCTGACTGTTTCGGGCGAAAAGCGCGCGCGGGCAAGGAGATGACTTTACTTGGAGAGGATGACAATGGGGACCCACCAGGGCCATAGCCTCACGTACGCAAGTGCCTCCTTATTTTATATATATATAACTATAATTTATTTTGCTTCCTCCTGGTTTCCTGACATCACGGTCCCACACCATTGTCAACCTATGTACTCCCTCCTTTCCGGTTTATAGGGCTTATCTCAAAATTTTTGTTTTTCCATTTTATAAGGCCCAATTTGGTTGTTTTCCATCACATGTTCAGATTCCAAGGTGCATTAAATCATTCCATGCAAGTATTAAGAGAAAATTGACCAATGCATGTACTTTATGCATGCATGAATTGCAATTAATGCATTGATAAACATAATTTTTTGAGGATAACAAGAGCATTAATTAGGTGCTTTTGCAAAACTACAAAAAATATTCCACCACTCGCCATCTACATTGATTGGTGAGATTTTTGAATTGAGCACTATAAATCGGAAAGGAGGGAGTAGTCAATAAACGAGAGAATTGCAAAAGAAGCGGCCGACAGCTGGGACCAAGCAGCTCGAGCAGTATTTGTATTTTTGAGGCGAGAGCACTGCAGAGTTTTTTGATGTTTAGCCCAGATATTAATTTTTCTCCTCTAAACAACAATGAAAACATCGTTGCAGGTATTAACTGGGTGGGTTGTGGCCCGTCTAGCCTAGGCCAGATATCCAGCCCAGAAATTAATTATTTTCAAGCTGAAAATGGCTAGCCCAGCTATACTTTTTTTAGGAATACCCAGGCAAGGGTAAGTTGTTATTCTCTGCCCCGCTGGGCTGCAAATCTTTCCTAGGAGGGATGCATTAGGCTTAACAAGAAAATGGTCTTTAAGAAATAATAAATGGGATGTAATTATAAAAACTGGGCAGTAACTATAAAAAATGCACCAAACACGTAATTACTTTGTAAAATATTTTTTTTGGATATTGAAAATTTTAATTTCATTAATTGTTGCGAGCGCAATATTTCATTGGATTTTTGCGTAATATAAATTTATATTGAAATTGTATTTAATCTGACTAGAAGTTTCTAGATAAAAATATTTCGGATCCCATTAAAATGTGGGAAATTTTATTGAATTCTGTTTTGAACGGTTGGTTGAAATGGTTGTACTTTTAACAAACTGTAGATGGGATGTAATAAATTCCATTAGAATTCAAAAATGGGCTGCACATTCTTACAAATCTCAAATGGGCTATAAGTTCTCTGCCACACACTTCTAGCCTTACTAAGTTGACGCGTCCCCTAAAAAAGAGTTGACGCGTATGCAAGGCTTTGTCAACTTATAGTCAACACACGGTTCTAGCAGCAGTGGCCGTTGGATGTCCATCCAACGGATGCCGTGCTTCTTCTTCAATCTCGGATATTCTAGCTTCACCCACCCAAAAAATGATTTCTTCCCCTGACATCTGGGGCGCACCGTTACGACAGCTGACCTGTGGGTCTACTAAGTTGACGTACCAAGGGCTTTGTCAACTTAGTCAATATAAACGATTCTAGCTACAGCGACCGTACAATGTCCATCCAACGGCCGTCGTGCTTCTTCAACTTCTGGTCTTCTTGCTCCAGCCGCCCAAAGTAGCGCCGGTCGTGCCGCCTGCTCCTGCCTCCCATGGCCGGCTGTGCTGCTGCGGAGGCCTCACCGCCCCCTACTACTCCCACCGCTGGCCAGGCCATCCCTCCACTCACCCACACCCCCTGTTATTCTGCGGCGACGACAGCCTCACATCGCAGCCGAACCAATGAGCCCTCGTACTCCTCTCCGTGTGTGCATCCACTGCCGCGTCTTCCCCGGCTCCGCGTCGTCCCCTTCCTAGGCCTCGCCGTCGTCCACCGCCGTGGCGCTCCCGGCGCGGCATGGTCAACGTGGTCAAGGAACGAATTCCATCGGGCATGGATTGTACGTGGAGAGGCTGACAACTGGGTCCACGGCCGCAGCAAGGAAGTGCCTCCTTATTACGTGGAAAATAATGATTCCTCCACCTGATAGTTGGGACCCACCAGACGGGCCACTGTATTTCACGAAAAAAACGTTTCCCCCCTGACTGCTCGGACCCACCAGCTACATCTTTGCATGCAAGGAAGTGCGTCCGAAAAAAAATGATTCACCCCCCTGACTGCTGGGACCCACCAGCTACATCTTTGCACGCAAGGAAGTGCCTGACAGTCGGGACCCACCTGGTCGAAGCATACGTAACATTGTCATTTTGGTCGCGAACGTGTACGTACGTACTGGTGGATGTAGAGGCACGCACGTGTCGTAGTAGAGGCGCGTACGTGTCGTAGTAGAGGCGTGCACGTAGCATGTACACGTACGTACAACGGCCAGTGTACAAGAAAGAAATTACGGCCATGTATGTGTACATACGGGGGGGGGGGGTTCTCGAACGCCTACTCGCGCATACGTACGGCCAGGGCTCGTGTACATGGCTGGGTCAGAACGGAGAAACAACGTCATCGTCGTGTTCATGGGGAGCCAACCGGCTGCGTCGGAACGAAATGCGCCGTCGTGTTCATCGGGAGGGCTTGGACGGAACTGTTGGGGAACGTAGTAATTTCAAAAAAAAATCCTACGCACACGCAAGATCATGGTGATGCATAGCAACGAGAGGGGAGAGTGTTGTCCACGTACCCTCATAGACCAAAAGCGGAAGTGTTAGAACAAC
The DNA here is from genome assembly GCA_963921465.1 of Triticum timopheevii. Lineage (NCBI taxonomy): Eukaryota > Viridiplantae > Streptophyta > Magnoliopsida > Poales > Poaceae > Triticum > Triticum timopheevii. Next base: position 477,192,641 of record OY997268.1, read on the forward strand.
ACGGTTGATGTAGTTGTACGTCTTCACGGCCCGACCGATCAAGCACCGAAACTACAGCACCTCCGAGTTCTAGCACACGTTCAGCTCGATGACGATCCCCGGACTCCGATCCAGCAAAATGTAAGGGAAGAGTTCCATCAGCACGACGGTGTGGTGACGATCTTGATGTTCTATCGTCGCAGGGCTTCGCCCAAGCACTGCTACAATATTATCGAGTATTATCGAGGACTATGGTGGAGGGGGGCACCGCACACGGCTAAGAGATCAAGAGATCAATTGTTGTGTCTAGAGGTACCCCCCTGCCCCCGTATATAAAGGAGCCAAGGGGGAGGGGGCGGCCGGCCAAGGAGGGGCGCGCCAAGGGGAGTCCTACTCCCACCGGGAGTAGGACTCCCTTCTTTCCTAGTTGGAATAGGAGAAGGGGGAAGGGGGAGGGAGAGAGGAAGGAAAGGGGGGCGCTGCCCCCCTCTCCTTGTCCTATTCTGACTAGGGGGGAGGGGCGCGCAGCCCAGCCTTTGCCTCCTCTCCTCCTCTCCACTAGGGCCCATGTAGGCCCATTAAGCCCCCGGGGGGGTTCCGGTAACCTCCCGGTACTCCAGTAAAATCCCGATTTCACCCGGAACACTTCCGATATCCAAATATAGGCTTCCAATATATCATTCTTCATGTCTCGATCATTTCGAGAGTCCTCATCATGTCCGTAATCACATCCGGGACTCCGAACAAACTTCAGTACATCAAAACTTATAAACTCATAATATAACTGTCATCAAAACCTTAAGCGTGCGGACCCTATGGGTTCGAGAACTATGTAGAAATGACCTAGAACTATTTTCGGTCAATAACCAATAGCGTAACCTGGATGCTCATATTGGCTCCTACATATTCTACGAAGATCTTTATCGGTCAAACCGCATAACAACATACGTTGTTCCCTTTGTCATCGATTTGTTACTTGCCCGAGATTCGATCGTCGGTATCCAATACCTAGTTCAATCTCGTTACCGGCAAGTCTCTTTACTCGTTACGTAATGCATCATTCCGTAACTAACTCATTAGCTACATTGCTTGCAAGGCTTATAGTGATGTGCATTACCGAGAGGGTCCGGAGATACCTCTCCGACAATCGGAGTGACAAAACCTAATCTCGAAATACGCCAACTCAACATGTACCTTTGGAGACACCTGTAGAGATCCTTTATAATCACCCAGTTACGTTGTGACGTTTGGTAGTACACAAAGTGTTCCTCCGATAAATGGGAGTTGCATAATCTCATAGTTATAGGAACTTGTATAAGTCATGAAGAAAGCAATAGCAATATACTAAACGATCAAGTGCTAAGCTAACGGAACGGGTCAAGTCAATCACATCACTCTCCTAATGATGTGATCTCGTTAATCAAATGACAAAACTTGTCTATGGTTAGGAAACATAACCATCTTTGATTAATGAGCTAGTCAAGTACAGGCATACTAGTGACATCAAGTTTGTCTATGTATTCACACATGTATCATGTTTCCGGTTAATACAATTCTAGCATGAATAATAAACATTTATCATGATATGAGGAAATAAATAATAACTTTATTATTGCCTCTAGGGCATATTTCCTCCAGTCTCCCACTTGCACTAGAGTCAATAAACTAGATTACATAGTAATGATTCTAACACCCATGGAGTCTTGGTGCTGATCATGTTTTGCTCGTGGAAGAGGCTTAGTCAACGGGTCTGCAACATTCAGATCCGTATGTATCTTGCAAATCTCTATGTCTCCCACCTGGACTTGGTCCCGAATGGAATTGAAGCGTCTCTTGATGTGCTTGGTCCTCTTGTGAAATCTGGATTCCTTTGCCAAGGCAATTGCACTAGTATTGTCACAGAAGATCTACATTGGTCCCGATGCACTAGGTATGACACCTAGATCAGAAATGAACTCTTTCATCCAGACTCCTTCATTTGCTGCTTCCGAAGCAGCTATGTACTCCGCTTCGCATGTAGATCCTGCCACGACGCTTTGTTTAGAACTGCACCAACTTACAGCTCCACCGTTCAATATAAACACATATCCGGTTTGCGATTTAGAATCGTCCGGATCAGTGTCAAAGCTTGCATCGACGTAACCATTTACGACTAGCTCTTTTTCACCTCCATAAACGAGAAACATATCCTTAGACCTTTTCAGGTACTTCAGGATATTCTTGACCACTGTCTAGTGATCCACTCCTGGATTACTTTGGTACCTCCCTGCTAAACTTATTGCTAAGCATACATCAGGTCTGGTACACAGCATTGCATACATGATAGAGCCTATGGCTGAAGCATAAGGAACATCTTTCATTTTCTCTCTATCTTCTACTGTGGTCGGGCATTGAGTCTGACTCAACTTGACACCTTGTAATACAGGCAAGAACCCTTTCTTTGCCTGATCCATTTTGAACTTTTTCAAAACTTTATCAAGGTATGTGCTTTGTGAAAGTACAATTAAGCGTCTTGATCTATCTCTATAGATCTTGATGCCCAATATGTAAGCAGCTTCACCGAGGTCTTTCATTGAAAAACTTTTATTCAAGTATCCCTTTATGCTATCCAGAAATTCTATATCATTTCCAATTAATAATATGTCATCTACATATAATATCAGTAATGCTACAGAGCTCCCACTCACTTTCTTGTAAATACAGGCTTCTCCAAAAGTCTGTATAAAACCATATGCTTTGATCACACTATCAAAGCGTTTATTCCAACTCCGAGATGCTTGCACCAGTCCATAAATGGATCGCTGGAGCTTGCATACTTTGTTAGCACCTTTTGGAATGACAAAACCTTCCGGTTGCATCATATACAACTCTTCTTCCAGAAATCCATTCAGGAATGCAATTTTGACATCCATTTGCCAAATTTCATAATCATAAAATGCGGCAATTGCTAACATGATTCGGATAGACTTAAGCATCGCTACGGGTGAGAAAGTCTCATCGTAGTCAACCCCTTGAACTTGTCGAAAACCTTTCGCAACAAGTCGAGCTTTGTAGATAGTTATATTACCATCAGCGTCAGTCTTCTTCTTGAAGATCCATTTATTCTCGATGGCTTGTCGATCATCGAGCAAGTCAACCAAAGTCCACACTTTGTTTTCATACATGGATCCCATCTCAGATTTCATGGCCTCAAGCCATTTTGCGGAATCTGGGCTCATCATCGCTTCCTCATAGTTTGTAGGTTTGCCATGGTCAAGTAACATGACTTCCAGAATAGGATTACCGTACCACTCTGGTGAGGATCTTACTCTGGTAGACCTACGAGGTTCAGTAGTAACTTGATCTGAAGTTTCATGATCATTATCATTAGCTTCCTCACTGATTGGTGTAGTTGTCACAGGAACCGGTTCTTGTGATGAACTACTTTCCAATAAGGGAGCAGGTACAGTTACCTCACCAAGTTCTACTTTCCTCCCACTCACTTCTTTGAAGAGAAAGTCCTTCTCTGGAAAGGACCCGAATTTTAGCAACAAAAATCTTGCCCTCGGATCTGTGATAGAAGGTGTACCCAATAGTCTCTTTTGGGTATCCTATGAAGACACATTTCTCCGATTTGGGTTCGAGCTTATCTGGTTGAAGTTTCTTCACATAAGCATCGCAGCCCCAAACTTTCAGAAACGACAACTTTGGTTTCTTGCCAAACCACAGTTCATAAGGTGTCGTCTCAACGGATTTTGATGGTGCCCTATTTAACGTGAATGCGGCCGTCTCTAAAGCATAACCCCAAAACGATAGCGGTAAATCAGTAAGAGACATCATAGATCGCACCATATCTAGTAAAGTACGATTACGACGTTCGGACACACCATTTCATTGTGGTGTTCCGGGTGGCGTGAGTTGTGAAACTATTCCGCATTGCTTCAAATGTAAACCAAACTCGTAACTCAAATATTCTCCTCCACGATCAGATCATAGAAATTTTATTTTCTTGTTATGATGATTTTCCACTTCACTCTGAAATTCTTTGAACTTTTCAAATGTTTCAGACTTGTGTTTCATCAAGTAGATATACCCATATCTGCTCAAATCATCTGTTAAGGTGAGAAAATAACGATACCCGCCGCGAGCCTCAATATTCATCAGACCACATACATCAGTATGTATGATTTCCAACAAATCAGTTGCTCGCTCCATAGTTTCGGAGAATGGCGTTTTAGTCATCTTGCCCATGAGGCACAATTCGCAAGTACCAAGTGATTCATAATCAAGTGATTCCAGAAGTCCATCAGTATGGAGTTTCTTCATGCGCTTTACACCAATATGACCCAAACGGCAGTGCCACAAATAAGTTGCACTATCATTATCAACTCTGCATCTTTTGGCTTCAACATTATGAATATGTGTATCACTACTATCGAGATTTAATAAAAACAGACCACTCTTCAAGGGTGCATGACCATAAAAGATATTACTCATATAAATAGAACAACCATTATTCTCAGATTTAAATGAATAACCGTCTCGCATCAAACAAGATCCAGATATAATGTTCATGCTCAATGCTGGCACCAAATAACAATTATTCGGGTATAAAACTAATCCCGATGGTAGATGTAGAGGTAGCGTGTCGACCGCGATCACATCGACTTTAGAACCATTTCCCACGCGCATCGTCACCTCGTCCTTAGCCAATCTTCGCTTAATCCGTAGTCCCTATTTCGAGTTGCAAATATTAGCAACGGAACCAGTATCAAATACCCAGGTGCTACTACGAGCATTAGTAAGGTACACGTCAATAACATGTATATCACATATACCTTTGTTCACTTTGCCATCCTTCTTATCCACCAAATACTTGGGGCAGTTCCGCTTCCAGTGTCCAGTCTGCTTGCAGTAGAAGCACTCAGTATCAGGCTTAGGTCCAGACTTGGGTTTCTTATCTTGAGCAGCAACTTGCTTGATGTTCTTCTTGAAGTTCCCCTTCTTCTTCCCTTTACCCTTTTTCTTGAAACTGGTGGTCTTATTGACCATCAATACTTGATGCTCCTTCTTGATTTCTACCTCCGCAGCTTTTAGCATTGCGAAGAGCTCGGGAATAGTCTTGTCCATCCCTTGCATATTATAGTTCATCACGAAGCTCTTGTAGCTTGGTGGTAGTGATTGAAGAATTCTATCAATGACACTATCATCAGGAAGATTAACTCCCAGTTGAATCAAGTGATTATTATACCCAGACATTTTGAGTATATGTTCACTGACTGAACTATTCTCCTCCATCTTACAGCTATAGAACTTATTGGAGACCTCATATCTCTCAATCCGGGCATTTGCTTGAAATATTAACTTCAACTCTTGGAACATCTCATATGCTCCATGACGTTCAAAACGTCGTTGAAGACCCGGTTCTAAACCATAAAGCATGGCACACTGAACTATTGAGTAGTCATCAGCTTTGCTCTGCCAGACGTTCTTAATGTTGTCAGTTGCATCTGCAGTAGGCCTGGCACCCAGCGGTGCTTCCAGGACGTAATTCTTCTGTGCAGCAATGAGGATAATCCTCAAGTTACGGACCCAGTCCGTGTAATTGCTACCATCGTCTTTCAACTTAGCTTTTTCAAGAAACGCATTAAAATTCAACGGAACAACAGCATGAGCCATCTATCTACAACAAACATAGACAAGCAAAATACTATCAGGTACTAAGTTCATGATAAATTTAAGTTCAATTAATCATATTACTTAAGAACTCCCACTTAGACAGACATCTCTCTAGTCATCTAAGTGATCACGTGATCCAAATCAACTAAACCATGTCCGATCATCACGTGAGATGGAGTAGTTTCAATGGTGAACATCACTATGTTGATCATATCTACTATATGATTCACGTTCGACCTTTCAGTCTCCGTGTTCTGAGGCCATATCTGTATATGCTAGGCTTGTCAAGTTTAACCTGAGTATTCCGTGTGTGCAACTGTTTTGCACCGTTGTATTTGAACGTAGAGCCTATCACACCCGATCATCACATGGTGTCTCAGCACGAAGAACTTTCGCAATGGTGCTGTCACGCCCAAGATGCGACCCTATCCTAAAGGAACTCGAAGGTCCCATCAAGGATAGAAGCGCATCTTGAAGACGCTTTTGCAAGGTGGATATCATTACATCCACATTACATAATAGATGGGGATACATACAAAAGACATACAATGCCACACGAATACAACATCATCATACATAAGAGCACCATCCGACTACGGATGAAACACAAACAGAAACTCAAACGACATCCACCTTGCTAGCCCAGGCTGCCGACCTGGAACCTATCCCCTGATCGAAGAAGAAGTACAAGAAGAACTCCAAACAAGCAAACATCGCTCTCGCGTCATGATCATCGCATAACCTGTACCTACAACTATTGTTGTAGTAATCTGTGAGCCACCAGGACTCAGCAATCCCATTACCATGGGTATCAAAACTAGCAAAGCTTAATGGGTAAGGAAGGGGTAAAGTGGTGAGGTTGCAGCAGCGACTAAGCAAGTATGGTGGCTAACATACGCAAATAAGAGCGAGAAGAGAGCAAACGGAGCGGTCGTGAAGCTAGCAATGATCAAGAGGTGATCCTGAACTCCTACTTATGTCAAACATACCCAAAACCATGTTCACTTCCCGGACTCCGCCGAGAAGAGACCATCACGGCTACACACGCGGTTGAAGTGTTTTAATTCGTGTCTGGTGTCAAGTTATCTACAACCGGATATTAACAAATTCCCATCTGCCACATAATCGCAGGCACAGCTCTCGAAAGTTTATACCCTGCAGGGGTGTCCCAACTTAGCCCATGATAAGCTCTCGCGATCAATGAAGGATGTGCCGGTTTACAAGACTTTTCGACAATGGTAAAACAAGACCAGCAAAGCCGCCTGATGTGCCGACAATCCCGATAGGAGCTGCACATATCTCGTTCTCAGGGCAACACCGGATAAGCAATTCATACAACTAAAACCAGACCTCAAGTTTCCTTGAGGGGGCACTGCAAAGGGCTCTAGTTCGGACCAGCACTTAGAGAAGCACTGGCCCGGGGGGGCTAAATAAAGATGACCCTCGAGAGAGCTACTCCCAAGGGAAAAGTAGGTGGTGGTGAGGCAAATGGTAAACCAAGGTTGGGCCTTGCTGGAGGAGTTTTATTCAAAGTGAACTGTCAAGGGGGTCCCATAAATCACCCAACCACGCAAGGAACGCAAAATCCGGGAACATAATACCGATATGACGGAAACTAGGGCGGCAAGAGTGCAACAAAACACTAGGCATAAGGCCGAGCCTTCCACCCTTTACCAAGTATATAGATGCATTAATTAAATAAGAGAATATTGTGATATCCCAACATCAACCTGTCCATCATGGGGCAATCTTCAACTTCACCTGCAACTAGCAACGCTATAAGAGGGGCTTAGCAAAGCGGTAACATAGCCAAGCAACGGTTCGCTAGGAAGGGTGAAAAGGTTAGAGGCTGACATGGCAATTTGGGGAGGCTTGAAGAACAAGTGATAGGTAGCGCAGCAAAGCGATAGAACGAAGAAACTAGCATAGCTGATAGTGATGAGATCCAAGGTGACAGTCATCTTGCATGAAATCCCGCAAGGAAGAAGAACGAGTCCATGAAGAAGACGAACAGGAGTAGTCGAATGAATCCTCACAATCGCAACATTATCGGAACTAAGAAGCAACACCGGAAAAAAACAAACAACATGGTAAATGCACAAGCATGAACATGGCATGATGCACAAAAAAGTATGATGCATGTCCGGTTTAATGAGGCATGGCATGGCAAAGTGCAACAAACCACACTACAAGTTAAGTGGAGCTCAATATGCAATGAGTTGCATATTGACGAAACACCACAACAATTATTTAGTTCATCTCGTTTAAACTACTCAACAATATTAAATGTTGTTAAACATGGCATGAGGTGAAGCACAATAAAACTACCTGTCTAGGCAAGTTTAAATGAGGCCGGAACAACAAACAATAATTTCGGAAAATCCTCATGTGCGTATTTTAGAAATGGTACTGTTCTGCCTAAACAATATTTTTAATGTTGTTAAACAGGGAAATAAAGTGCACCATGTTAAACTAGGCATTTTTCCACCCCATTTACATATAAATTTTATTAAAATTTCAGTTACGGTTATTTAGTTATGAAATAAATCATTTTAACATGTCATTTATGCAAATTAATGCAAACAACAATTTAAACCTTTTAAACATGGAAGAAAGCAGCATATTATGAAAGTACAGGAAAATCTGAGCATTTTACATATATAACATGTTTTATTTGGATGCATGGACATTTAGGTATGAGCATTTTAAAATGATGGCATTTACTGTAAATATGCATGCACTGAAAATAGAGAAAAACCCTGAGATGAAAAAAACGCGGGCCGGATTACAGCAACCTGCAGCGGCCCAGGAGGACTTGGCCCGAGTGAGCGCTGAGTGTGTGCGCGTGCAACAGTAAAGAAAAACAGGGCAAAAATTGGGGCACCTGGGAATCGAACCCGAGACCCCTCGGATGGATACTGGCTGCGCTAGCTTTGTGTTGGTGATGCAAAGGGAGATCGGCGCAAGGTACAGTATATGGGCAACGCGACCAGGACCCAAACTGAAGCGTGCACGGGGATCTCAGCGGCGACGGCAGTGAGCAAGCATGGCGCCTGCGGTGGATGCTGAGCTACGGCGGGCGTGCAGAAAGGTTCAGGGTGCAGCGCACAGGTGTGGAGAATGCTCGGGGCGTGTGTGGCATGGTCTCGAAGCTTCCGAGCTGTCGGCCATGGGGGTTTAGGCTCGGTGGTGGGCGGCTGCAAGGCGACAGGCGAGGCTCTGGTTGCGCGCGAGAGCTGCTGGTGTGCGTGGTTGGTGCGGAGCAACACGCGAGGTGTTGGTGCTGCAAATTGGACTTGGCTGAAGCGTGAAGATGCATACTTACTGAACGTATTTGAAGTCTAAACCCAAGCGAAGCAACTACAGAGAAACATGGCCGGTATTGCAGGTCGAGGCACTCGGCCACGGCCACGGCGGGGCGTGCAGGCGTGCAGCGGGGCAAGCGTGGGTATGGGCGTGCAGCGGATGTGGTGCTAGGTGTGGATGCAGGTGCACGCATGTACCGGAGGCGCATGGGTGTGAGTTTCAGAAACTCGTCCATGGCGGATATGGGATCGGCGACTCGGGAAGACGACCACAGTGACATAATTGAAACGGAGAGAGAGAGATGGGGAGGAACGGGGCTTCACCGTGGGGGTGCTGCTAGAGTCGATCGGGGTCGGGGACGAGCGGAAGCGATGAGGGAAGGTGCTGCCCGTGAAGCAGGGGAGGAAGAGGACGACGGGGAGGTAGCCAGACTTGGTGATCCTTGGGCGCGGCTCGTCGTCAGAATGGGTCCGGGGCAGTGTTCTCGAGCGAGAAGACGACGGAGGGGAGGCCACGGTGGAGGGATAGGCCGGCCGCAAGGTCGTGCCCGAGCCGGCCATGGCTCCTGGAGGCGGGGAAGCAGGTGCGTGGGTGCCCCTTACCTGTGGCGTCGGCGTGGAGGGGAAAAGAGGGAGGAGGAACCCTAGGGCGAGGGCTGCTGGTTTTATAGGAGGGCGAGGCGAGCTGGCTCGGCCACGGTGGCCATGGCGAGCGTGTAAAGCAGGGATCCGGCTTGCATGCTCCCTCCCCATGCTCCCATCCGTTCTCCCACCTCATCCTACGGTTGTCTTTTTTTATTTTTCCTTTCTAACCTAATCATCTCCCCCTGATTTTAAGGGGGTGGGGCCGGGCCTTATTTTCTTCCAATCAAATCAAGCCACGTATGCGGGAGCATGGACGGGCACACGTGAGGGGAGCAGGCAAGTCTCGTCCGTAAAGCAGAGGAGGAGAGGTAGGAGAAAGGTGGTGAAAGCTACAGTCTCCCCCGCTGACGGATGGGTCCAGAGTTGCCACGTGGGACGAGTGGAAGAGAGGGTTGGCTGGGTTTTGGGTGAGAAAAGGATCTGGAGGGATAAGTGGGCTGCCACTGGGCTGCCTTCTACTGTGTCGGCCTGCTGGATGCTGGGTCGCTGCTCTCTCTTCCTTCTTTTCCATCTCCTTAGCCAGAAAATAAGCAGAAATGCACAGGGATAAAAGATGGGTGTATGAGAGATATAAGAATATCCCTACGATGCTGGAATTAAGCACTAATTGAAATAATTGGTTTGGGCATTTTTAGAGAAAGAAAATTATCGCAAGTTTGAACTAAATTCAAACTTGAGGCAATTTTGATTACAACCAAATCAAGTCCAAAAGAGTTGACAATTGGCAGAGGGGGTTTAGGCATGGTGAGCTAGCATCAGGAAAAGAATGAACATTAATGAAGGAGGGAATATTGTCGCTTGCAAAAACATGAAGGAAGAAGGAAGGGAGAGGTGATGATACATGGGCATGGCTTGAGAGAGAGATAGCAAGGGCTGATGCACCCACAACATGAAAGTAACATGAAACATAAGGATGAGTGCAATGCACATGATGCTCATGGCAACAACATGAATGACCAAAAGCAATATGATAAGAGCTAGGCATGGAAAAACAAACAAGGATGCATAATGCAATATAATAAAAGATGAACATGGTGCAAGAAGCAAAATAAGACAAGGCACTCCACATGGTCATGGCATCAACATAGAGGAATGAAATATGCAAAATAATTATGATAATGCAACAAACAAAATAAACACACAACAACAACTAAAAATAAGTGGAAGGCAACTCGAGCATCGGTCTCGGGGCGTTACAACTCTCCTCCACTAACAAGGGATCTCGTCCTGAGATCTTAGGACTGAGACGGAAGGGAAAAGGAATGAGGTGAAACAAGAACTCAAGAGAAGAAGCAAAGATCGAGAGCACTCGAGAAGAATAGAGAAACGACGAGAATTACGAGAATTGAAAGCTCATGGAATCAGATAGACTATGAAACCACTCCGGTTAGAACGAGATAAGAAATGAATAAGAGTGAAAGGATTTAGGCAGCACTCCGGCTGAAACATGGAGGAATAGAACACGAACTTGAGAGGATGGAAAGATACTTGATGAAGACATAACACAAAACCTTCAGAAAGAATTGAAAGAGTTGAAATGAAAAGAATGGAGAAGAAAATGACAACTTGTGCCACGAATGAAATTGAAAGCATCTTTAGAAGGAAGGATTGAACGGAGTTGTTGGAAATTCAACAACAAAAGAATTGCTTGTTGTGGACTTATAGGTAACATCTCAAAATTTTTGAGGTGATAACCGACCACGAGCGGAAAAGATGGAAAAGATGAGAAGAACGAAGAAATGCAAAACTCCATTTCAGACGAATACGGAGAATTAAATGCACTTTGAGACGCAAGAAAGAAAGCTTCTTGAGCTCCTCCAAAAGAACCTTGATGAACACTTGAAGAATGAATTAAATCATAAAGAACCACCATGAAGAACTCTGGTAAACAAAAGGATTAAAGAAACGAAGATTGAAAAGAACAAGATAAAGCCTTGCGATGATTTAGATGTAGGTTCCGACGAAATGGCCGAGGAAACTTGAACTCCGGAAAAGAAAAGATGAAAACACTTGGAACTAGAATTTATTCACCAAGAACAAACTCCGAAGAAAAGGATTAATCACTTTGATGAAATAAGAATAAGATTTATTGTATGCTTATCCTTCATCAAATTAAATTGATGACAAGCAATGGATTTTGCATACTACTTATCCTTCTTGAAAAGGATTAAGGGGGGTATAGCGCAAACTTGAGAAAGTCTTCATGAACCACCGTTAGGATTGGAAAGAACGAATGGATTAAAATGATAAGCCAGGAAAAAGAATCTTGAATGAACCACCGTAAGAATTGAAAACAAACAAAGAAAAGAGAATGAATCACCGGGAAGAATTAGAAGACAAATATGTTTGATGGGACTTAGATACAAGGGAACGGGAAGAATTCGAACTAGATAAAGAACACTTGAACGAAGCACCGGGATAATTGGATAACGTTAGCTAAAATGTGAGGACGAAGAATCCTTCTGGAACGATGGCCTCCGGTGAAAAGAAACGGGAAAACAACTTCTGACATACTCCGGATGGGTAAGAAAAAGGAATATCTGACAAATGGAATAATTTGAGAGGATAATATGAAGCTAGAACCACGAATCTTTGAGAGAATGGGCAAAATTTAGAGGAAAAACTCTTCTTTGGTCTTCAAATGATGACGGAAAACACCACCAAAATTACTGAGATACTCCGGGAGAATGAAAAGCGAAGGGGTTTGAGCCAACAATGAAAAGAATTTGAAAGAGATCTTGGAGAAGGCATGTGACTGATGGGATCCATTCTTACGTCACACTTGAAAAGAATTGAGAATAACTCCGGGGGAATTAGAAGAGTCAGGTAAGATCCTGGGAAAAGACCTATGGGTTAGGGCCCACTAAAAAGAAAACACCGTTGGAAAGGGATGTTGAAGAGATAGATGATGCACCGGAACAATTTAAAATATTTGAATGAGGTGACAACCTTGAATTAATTGGAACACAGACGAATCTCCTAAGATTTCTTCCGAACTCCGGAATGATTGAATGGCGAGAGGCAAACGAGCAAGGAGAACACTTTAACCAAGGAAAAGAATGCGATAAACCCAAAAAACTTGAATTGAATCCACTGGAAAAGAAAAGAGATGAGGAATGACGAACGAGACGAGAATTCACCGGTTGAAATAATTGAGGGAAGACTGAAGAGGCTCCACACGAATGAAATTGATGGTCGAAACAGACTCAGGCTCCGGGAAGAAGAGGGTGGGAGGGCGAGAAAACAAAGGCAACTTGGAAGGGGGAAGCTACGAATATCTTGAAGAGAAAACACCGGTTGAAATCATTGAGGAAAGAAAGCAAAGATTTCGCACGAGTAGGATGGATACTCGATTACAGGATCGGGCTCCGAGAAGAAAAGGGTGGGCGGGTGGGAAAAGAAAACAACTGAGGATTGAACTCAAAGATGAAGAGGCTCGAGTCAACTTGACGAGAAATGCACCGGATAAAAAGAGCTGAGAACCAACGAACAAAAAACTAACGGCATGATCCTAAAGAAAGTTTGAAGGGGAAGAGAAGTAATTCAAAACACCTACGTCAAGATTCCTCACCAGAGTGATGAAGAGACTGAGGAGTAAAAAGAATTCCTACTCTCCGATATAACTAAACTACGAAAAAAGTTTTCTTCTAGACTCAACAACGGCCAAACTACACGATCAATCAAGGGGGCTCCTATGGTCGATCGAGGCTCTGATACCAACTTGTCACGCCCAAGATGCGACCCTATCCTAAAGGAACTCGAAGGTCCCATCAAGGATAGAAGCGCATCTTGAAGACGCTTTTGCAAGGTGGATATCATTACATCAACATTACATAATAGATGGGGATACATACAAAAGGCATACAATGCCACACTAATACAATATCATCATACATAAGAGCACCATCCGACTACGGATGAAACACAAACAGAAACTCAAACGACATCCACCCTGCTAGCCCAGGCTGCCGACCTGGAACCTATCCCCTGATCAAAGAAGAAGTAGAAGAAGAACTCCAAAACAAGCAAACATCGCTCTCGTGTCATGATCATCGCATAACCTGTACCTGCAACTGTTGTTGTAGTAATCTGTGAGCCACGAGGACTCAGCAATCCCATTACCATGGGTATCAAAACTAGCAAAGCTTAATGGGTAAGGAAGGGGTAAAGTGGTGAGGTTGCAGTAGGACTAAGCAAGTATGGTGGCTAACATACGCAAATAAGAGCGAGAAGAGAGCAAACGGAGTGGTCGTGAAGCTAGCAATGATCAAGAGGTGATCCTGAACTCCTACTTACGTCAAACATACCCAAAACCGTGTTCACTTCCCGGACTCCGCCGAGAAGAGACCATCACGACTACACACGCGGTTGATGCGTTTTAATTCATGTTTGGTGTCAAGTTATCTACAACCGGATATTAACAAATTCCCATCTGCCACATAACCGCGGGCACGGCTCTCGAAAGTTTATACCCTGCAGGGGTGTCCCAACTTAGCCCATGATAAGCTCTCGCGATCAACGAAGGATATAGCTTCTCCTAGGAAGACCCGATTAGTCTCGGAATCCCGGTTTACAAGACATTTTGACAATGGTAAAACAAGACCAGCAAAGCCGCCCGATGTGCCGACAATCCCAATAGGAGCTGCACATATCTCGTTCTCAGGGCAACACCGGATGAGCATTCCATAAAACTAAAACCAGACCTCAAGTTTCCCTCAGGGGGTGCTGCAAAGGGCTCTAGTTCGGACCAGCACTTAGAGAAGCACTGGCCCGGGGGGGCTAAATAAAGATGACCCTCGAGAGAGCGACTCCCAAGGGAAAAGTAGGTGGTGGTGAGGCAAATGGTAAAGCCAAGGTTGGGCCTTGCTGGAGGAGTTTTATTCAAAACGAACTGTCAAGGGGGTCCCATAAATCACCCAACCGTGTAAGGAACACAAAATCCGGGAACATAATACTGATATGGCCGAAACTAGGGCGGCAAGAGTGGAACAAAACAACAGGCATAAGGCCGAGCCTTCCACCCTTTACCAAGTATATAGATGCATTAATTAAATAAGAGAATATTGTGATATCCCAACATCATCCTGTCCATCATGGGGCAATCTTCAACTTCACCTGCAACTAGCAACGCTATAAGAGGGGCTGAGCAAAGCAGTAACATAGCCAAGCAACGGTTCGCTAGGAAGGGTGAAAAGGTTAGAGGCTGACATGGCAATTTGGGGAGGCTTGAAGAACAAGTGATAGGTAGCGCAGCAAAGCGATAGAACGAAGAAACTAGCATAGCAATGATAGTAATGAGATCCAAGGTGACGGTCATCTTGCCTAAAATCCCGCAAGGAAGAAGAACGAGTCCATGAAGAAGACGAATGGGAGTAGTCGAATGAATCCTCACAATCGCAACATTACCATAACTAAGAAGCAACACCGGAAAAAACAACAACATGGTAAATGCACAAGCATGAACATGGCATGATGCACAAACAAGTATGATGCATGTCCGGTTTAATGAGGCATGGCATGGCAAAGTGCAACAAACCACACTACAAGTTAAGTGGAGCTCAATATGCAATGAGTTGCATATTGACGAAACACCACAACAATTATTTAGTTCATCTCGTTTAAACTACTCAACAATATTAAATGTTGTTAAACATGGCATGAGGTGAAGCACAATAAAACTACCTATCTAGGCAAGTTTAAATGAGGCCGGAACAACAAACAATAATTCCGGAAAATCCTCATGTGCGTATTTCAGAAATGGTACTATTCTGCCTAAGCAATATTTTTAATGTTGTTAAACAGGGAAATAAAGTGCACCATGTTAAACTAGGCATTTTTCCACCCCATTTACATATAAAGTTTATTAAAATTCGAGTTACGGTTATTTAGTTATGAAATAAATCATTTTAACATGTCATTTATGCAAATTAATGCAAACAACAATTTAAACCTTTTAAACATGGAAGAAAGCAGCATATTATGAAAGTACAGGAAAATCTGAGCATTTTACATATATAACATGTTTTATTTGGATGCATGGACATTTAGGTATGAGCATTTTAAAATGATGGCATTTACTGTAAATATGCATGCACTAAAAATAGAGAAAAATCCTGAGATGAAAAAAAAATGCGGGCCGGATTATAGCAACCTGCAGCGGCCCAGGAGGACTTGGCCCGAGTGAGCGTTGAGTGTGTGCGCGTGCAACAGTAAAGAAAAACAGGGCAAAAATTGGGGCACCTGGGAATCGAACCCCAGACCCCTTGGATGGATACTGGCTGCGCTAGCTTTGTGTTGGTGATGCAAAGGGAGATCGGCGCAAGGTACAGTATATGGGCAACGCGACCAGGACCCAAACTGAAGCGTGCACGGGGATCTCAGCGGCGACGGCAGCGAGCAAGCATGGCGCCTGCGGTGGATGCTGAGCTACGGCGGGCGTGCGGAAAGGTTCAGGGTGCAGTGCACAGGTGTGGAGAATGCTCGGGACGTGTGTGGCATGGTCTCGAAGCTTCCGAGCTGTCGGCCATGGGGGTTTAGGCTCGGTGCTGGGCGGCTGCAAGGCGACAGGCGAGGCTCTGGTTGCGCGCGAGAGCTGCTGGTGTGCGTGGTTGGTGCGGAGCAACACGCGAGGTGTTGGTGCTGCAAATTGGACTCGGCTGAAGCGTGAAGATGCATACTTACTGAACGGGTTTGAAGTCTGAACCCAAACGAAGCAACTACAGAATTGGTTCGGGGCAGTGTTCTCGAGCGAGAAGACGACGGAGGGGAGGCCACGGTGGAGGGATAGGCCGGCGGCGAGGTCGTGCCCGAGCCGGCCATGGCTCCTGGAGGCGGGGAAGCAGGTGCATGGGTGCCCCTTACCTGTGGCGGCGGCACGGAGGGGAAAGAGGGAGGAGGAACCCTAGGGAGAGGACTGCTGGTTTTATAGGAGGGCGAGGCGAGCTGGCTCGGCCACGGTGGCCATGGCGAGCGTGTAAAGCAGAGGAGGAGAGGTAGGAGAAAGGTGGTGAAAGCTATAGTCTCCCCCGCTGATGGATGGGTCCAGCGTTGCCACGTGGGACGAGTGGAAGAGAGGGTTGGCTGGGTTTTGGGTGAGAAAAGGATCTGGAGGGATAAGTGGGCTGCTGCTGGGCTGCCTTCTACTGTGCCGGCCTGCTGGATGCTGGGCCGCTGCTCTCTCTTCCTTTTTTTCCAACTCCTCAGCCAGAAAATAAACAGAAATGCACAGGGATAAAAGATGGGTGTATGAGATATATAAGAATATCCCTACGACGCTGGAATTAAGCACTAATTGAAATAATTGGTTTGGGCATTTTTAGAGAAAGAAAATTATCGCAAGTTTGAACTAAATTCAAACTTGAGGCAATTTTGATTCCAACCAAATCAAGTCCAAAAGAGTTGAAAATTGGCAGAGAGGGTTTAGGCATGGTGAGCTAGCATCAGGAAAAGAATGAACATTAATGAAGGATGGAATATTGTCGCTTGCAAAAACATGAAGGAAGAAGGAAGGGAGAGGTGATGATACATGGGCATGGCTTGAGAGAGAGATAGCAAGGCTGATGCACCCACAACATGAAAGTAACATGAAACATAAGGATGAGTTCAATGCACATGATGCTCATGGCAACAACATGAATGACCAAAAGCAATATGACAAGAGCTAGGCATGGAAAAACAAACAAGGATGCATAATGCAATATAATAAAAGATGAACATGGTGCAAGAAGCAAAATAAGACAAGGCACTCCACATGGTCATGGCATCAACATAGAGGAATGAAATATGCAAAATAATTATGATAATGCAACAAACAAAATAAACACACAACAACAACTAAAAATAAATGGAAGGCAACTCGAGCATCGGTCTTGGGGCGTTACAGGTGCATACTCAGAGAGAACACTTCTTGATAATTAGTGAGAGATCATCTTAAAATGCTACCGTCAATCAAAGCAAGATAAGATGCATAAAGGATAAACATCACATGCAATCAATATAAGTGATATGATATGGCCATCATCATCTTGTGCTTGTGATCTCCATCTCCGAAGCACCGTCATGATCACCATCGTCACCGGTGTGACACCTTGATCTCCATCGTAGCATCGTTGTCGTTACGCCATCTATTGCTTCTACGACTATCACTACCGCTTAGTGATAAAGTAAAGCAATTACAGGGCGTTTGCATTTCATACAATAAAGCGACAACCATATGGCTCCTGCCAGTTGCCGATAACTCGGTTACAAAACATGATCATCTCATACAATAAAATATAGCATCATGTCTTGACCATATCACATCACAACATGCCCTGCAAAAACAAGTTAGACGTCCTCTACTTTGTTGTTGCAAATTTTACGTGGCTGCTACGGGCTGAGCAAGAACCATTCTTACCTACGCATCAAAACCACAACAATAGTTCGTCAAGTTAGTGTTGTTTTAACCTTCGCAAGGACCGGGCGTAGCCACACTCGGTTCAACTAAAGTTGGAGAAACAGACACCCGCCAGCCACCTGTGTGCAAAGCACGTCGGTAGAACCAGTCTCACGTAAGCGTACGCGTAATGTCGGTCCGGGCCGCTTCATCAAACAATACCGCCGAACCAAAGTATGACATGCTGGTAAGCAGTATGACTTGTATCGCCCACAACTCACTTGTGTTCTACTCGTGCATATAACATCTACGCATAAAATCTGGCTCTGATGCCACTATTGGGGAACGTAGTAATTTCAAAATTTTCCTACGCACACGCAAGATCATGGTGATGCATAGCAACGAGAGGGGAGAGTGTTGTCCATGTACCCTTGTAGACTGAAAGCGGAAGCGTTAGAACAACGTGGTTGATGTAGTTGTACGTCTTCACGGCCCGACCGATCAAGCACCGAAACTATGGCACCTCCGAGTTCTAGCACACGTTCAGCTCGATGACGATCCCCGGACTCCGATCCAGCAGAATGTCGGGGAAGAGTTCCGTCAGCACGACGGCGTGGTGACGATCTTGATGTTCTACCGTCGCAGGGCTTCGCCTAAGCACTGCTACAATATTATCAAGGACTATGGTGGAGGGGGGCACCGCACATGGCTAAGAGATCAAGAGATCAATTGTTGTGTCTAGAGGTGCCCCCCTGCCCCCGTATATAAAGGAGCCAAGGGGGAGGGGGCGGCCGGCCAAGGAGGGGCGCGCCAAGGGGAGTCCTACTCCCACCGGGAGTAGGACTCCCTTCTTCCCTAGTTGGAATAGGAGAAGGAGGGAAGGAGGAGGGAGAGAGGAAGGAAAGGGGGGGCGCCGCCCCCCTCTCCTTGTCCTATTCTGACTAGGGGGGAGGGGTGCACGGCCCAGCCCTTGCCTCCTCTGCTCCTCTCCACTAGGGCCCTTGTAGGCCCATTAAGCCCCCGGGGGGTTCCGGTAACCTCCCGGTACTCCGGTAAAATCCCGATTTCACCCGGAACACTTCCGATATCCAAATATAGGCTTCCAATATATCAATCTTCATGTCTCGATCATTTCGAGACTCCTCGTCATGTCCGTAATCACATCTGGGACTCCGAAAAAACTTTGGTACATCAAAACTCATAAACGCATAATATAACTGTCATCGAAACCTTAAGCGTGCGGACCCTACGGGTTCGAGAACTATGTAGACATGACCTAGAACTATTTCCGGTCAATAACCAATAGCGGAACCTGGATGCTCATATTGGCTCCTACATATTCTACGAAGATCTTTATCGGTCAAACCGCATAACAACATAGGTTGTTCCCTTTGTCATCGGTATGTTACTTGCCCGAGATTCGATCGTCGGTATCCAATACCTAGTTCAATCTCGTTACCGGCAAGTCTCTTTACTCGTTACGTAATGCATCATTCTGTAACTAACTCATTAGCTACATTGCTTGCAAGGCTTATAGTGATGTGCATTACCGAGAGGGCCCAGAGATACCTTCCCGACAATCGGAGTGACAAAACCTAATCTCGAAATACGCCAACTCAACATGTACCTTTGGAGACACCTGTAGAGCTCCTTTATAATCACCCAGTTACATTGTGACGTTTGGTAGCACACAAAGTGTTCCTCCGATAAACGGGAGTTGCATAATCTCATAGTTATAGGAACTTGTATAAGTCATGAAGAAAGCAATAGCAATATACTATGATCAAGTGCTAAGCTAACGGAATGGGTCAAGTCAATCACATCACTCTCCTAATGATGTGATCTCGTTAATCAAATGACAACACATGTCTCTGGTTAGGAAACATAACCATCTTTGATTAATGAGCTAGTCAAGTAGAGGCATACTAGTGACATCAAGTTTGTCTATGTATTCACACATGTATCATGTTTCCGGTTAATACAATTCTAGCATGAATAATAAACATTTATCATGAGATGAGGAAAAAATAATAACTTTATTATTGCCTCTAGGGCATGTTGGGGAACATAGCAGAAATTCAAAATTTTCTACGCATCACCAAGATCAATCTACGGAGTAACTAGCAATGAGGAAAGGAGAGTGCATCTACATACCCTTGTAGATCGCTAAGCGGAAGCGTTCAAGTGAACGGGGTCGATGGAGTCGTACTCGTCGTGATCCAAATCACCGATGATCCTAGTGCCGAACGGACGGCACCTCCGCGTTCAACACACGTACAGCCCGGGGACGTCTCCTCCTTCTTGACCCAGCAAGGGGAGAGGAGAAGTTGAGGGAGAGCTCCGGCAGCACGACGGCGTGGTGGTGGAGCTTGCAGTTCTCCAGCAGAGCTTCGCCAAGCACTACTACTACGGAGAAGGTGTTGGGGAGGGAGAGGGCTGTGCCAGGGGAAGGGTGAAGCTCCCATGCGCCTCCCAACTATATATAGGGGTGGAGGGGCTGTTTTCTTGCCCTCCAAGTCCATTGGGGCGTTGGCAAAGGTGGGAGGAAAGAAATCCCATCATTTCCTTCCCCACCGATTGTTATCCCCCTTTTTTAGGGATCTTGATCTTATCCCTTCAGGATATGATCTTATTCCTTCTAAGGGGGGATCTTGGTGCGCCTTGACCAGGGGTGTGGGGCCTTTCCCCCACTATACACGTTCATGTGGGTCCCCCCATGCAGGTGGGCCCCACTCCAAAACCTTCTAGAACCTTCCCGGTATAATACCGAAAAATCCCGAACATTTTTCGGTGGCCAAAATAGGACTTCCCATATATAAATCTTTACCTCCGGACCATTCCGGAACTCCTCGTGACGTCCGGGATCTCATCCGGGACTCCGAACAACAATCGGTAACTTCACACTAATTCCCATAACAACTCTAGCGTCACCGAACCTTAAGTGTGTAGACCCTACGGGTTCGGGAATCATGCAGACATGACCGAGACAGCTCTCTGGACAATAACCAACAGCGGGATCTGGATACCCATGTTGGCTCCCACATGTTCCATGATGATCTCATCGGATGAACCATGATGTCAAGGATTCAAGCAATCCCGTATACAATTCCCTTTGTCAACCGGTATAGTACTTGCCCGAGATTCGATCGTCGGTATCCCGATACCTTGTTCAATCTCGTTACCGGCAAGTCTCTTTACTCGTTTCGTAACACATTGTGCACATTATGATGATGTCCTACCGAGTGGGCCCAGAGATACCTCTCCATCACACGGAGTGACAAATCCCAGTCTCGATTCGTGCTAACCCAACAGACACTTTCGGAGATACCCGTAGTGTGCCTTTATAGCCACCCAGTTACGTTGTGACGTTTGGTACACCCAAAGCATTCCTATGGTATCTGGGAGTTGCACAATCTCATGGTCTAAGGAAATGATACTTGACATTAGAAAAGCTTTAGCATACGAACTACACGATCTTTGTGCTAGGCTTAGGATTGGGTCTTGTCCATCACATCATTCTCCTAATGATGTGATCCCGTTATCAACGACATCCAATGTCCATGGTCAGGAAACCGTAACCATCTATTGATCAACGAGCTAGTCAACTAGAGGCTTACTAGGGACATGGTGTTGTCTATGTATCCACACATGTATCTGAGTTTCCTATCAATACAATTATAGCATTGCTAATAAACGATTATCATGAACAAGGAAATATAATAATAACTAATTTGTTATTGCCTCTAGGGCATATTTCCAACAGTATCCCACTTGCACTAGAGTCAATAATCTAGTTCACATTGCCATGTGATTAACACTCACAGGTCACATCGCCATGTGACCAACATCCAAAGAGTTTACTAGTGTCACTAAACTAGTTCACATCATCATGTGATTAAGACTCAATGAGTTATGGGGTTTGATCATGTTTTGCTTGTGAGAGAGGTTTTAGTCAACGGGTCTGCAACATTCAGATCCATATGTACTTCGCAAATCTCCAGGTCATATTGTAAATGATGCTTCCACGCTCCACTTGGAGCTATTCCAAATGGTTGCTCCACTATACGTATCTGGTTTGCTACTCAGAGTCATTCGGATAGGTGTTAAAGCTTGCATCGACGTAACCCTTTACGCCGAACTCTTTATCACCTCCATAATCGACAAAACATGTCCTTATTACTCCAAGGACAATTTAGACTGTTGTCCAATGATCCATTCCTGGATCACTCTTGTACCCCCTTGCCAGACACGTGGCAAGGCACACATCAGGTGCGGTACTCAGCATAGCATATGTAGATCCTACGTCTAAAGCATAGGGGACGACCTTCGTCCTTTCTCTCTTTTCTGCCATGGTCAAGCTTTTAAATCTTCATACCTTACATCTCAGGCAAGAACTCCTTCTTTGACTGATCCATCTTGAACACCTTCAAGATCATGTCAAGGTATATGCTCATTTGAAAGTACCATTAAGCGGTTTTTGATCTATCCTTATAGATCTTGATGCTCAATGTTCAAGTAGCTTAAACCAGGTTTTCCCTTGAAAAACACTTTTCAAATAACCCTATATGCTTTCCAGAAACTCTACATCATTTCTGATCAACAATATGTCAACAACATATACTCATCAGAAATTCTATAGTGCTCCCACTCACTTCTTTGGAAATACAAGTTTCTCATAAACTTTGTATAAACCCAACATCTTTGATCATCTCATCAAAGAGCACATTCCAACTCCGAGATGCTTACTCCAGTCCATGGAAGGATCGCTGGAGCCAGCATACCTTTTAGCATCCTTAGGATCGACAAAACCTTTCTGATTGTATCACATACAACCTTTCCTTACGAAAACTGGTAAGGAAACTCGTTTTGACATCCATCTGCCAGATTTCATAAATGAAGCTAATGCTAACATGATTCCGACGGACTTAAGCATTGCTACGTATGAGAAAATCTCATCGTAGTCAACTCCTTGAACTTGTGAAAAACTCTTCGCCACAAGTCGAGCTTCATAGACGGTGACATTACCGTCCACATCCGTCTTCTTCTTAAAGATCCATTTATCTCAATGGCTTGTCGATTGTCAGGCAAGTCCACCGAAGTCCATGCTTTGTTCTGATACATGGATACTATCTCGGATTTCATGGCTTCTAACCATTTGTCGGAATATGGGCCCACCATCGCTTCTCCATAGCTCGTAGGTTCATTGTTGTCTAGGAACATGACCTTCAAGATAGGATTACTGTACCACTCTGAAGTAGTACGCATCCTTGTCGACCTACGAGGTTTGGTAGTGACTTGATCCGAAGTTTCATGATCACTATCATAATCTTCTACTTCAATTGGTGTAGGCGCCACAGGAACAACTTCCCGCGCCCTGCTACACACTAGTTGAAGTGATGGTTCAATAACCTCATCAAGTCTCCACCATCCTCCCACTCAACTTTCCGAGACAAACTTTTCCTCGAGAAAGGACCCGATTCAAGAAACAATCCCTATTGCTTTCGGATCTGAATTAGGAGGTATACCCAACTGTTTTGGGTGTCCTATGAAGATGCATTTTATCTGCTTTGGGTTTGATCTTATCAACCTGGAACTTTTTCACATAAGCGTCGCAGCCCCAAACTTTTAAGAAACGACAACCATAGTTCAAACGGTGTCGTCTCAACGGATTACGTGGTGCCCTATTAAAGTGAGTGCGGTTGTCTCTAATGCCTAACCCATGAACGATAGTGGTAATTCGATAAGAGATATCATGGTACGCACCATATCCAATAGGGTGCAACTATGATGTTCGGACACACCATCACACTATGGTGTTCCAAGCGGTATTAATTGTGAAACAATTTCCACAACGTCTTAATTGCGTGCCAAAGCTCATAACTCAGATACTCATCTCTATGATCATATCATAGACATTTTATCCTCTTGTCACGATTATCTTCAACTTCACTCTGAAATTACTTGAACCATTCAATAATTCAGACTTGTGTTTCATCAAGTAAATATACTCAGTATCTACTCAAATCATCCGTGAAGTAAGAACATAACGATATCCACTGCGTGCCTCAGCACTCATTGGACTGCACACATCAAAATGTATTACTTCCAACAAGTTGCTTTCTTGTTCCATTGTACTGAAAACGAGGCTTTCAGTCATCTTGCCCATGTGGTATGATTTGCATGTCTCAAGTGATTCAAAATCAAGTGAGTCCAAACGGTCCATTTTCATGGAGTTTCTTCATGCATATACACCAATAGACATGGTTCGCATGTCTCAAACTTTTCAAAAACGAGTGAGTCCAAAGATCCATCAACATGGAGCTTCTTCATGTGTTTTATACCAATATGACTCACATGGCAGTGCCACAAGTAGGTGGTACTATCATTACTATCTTATATCTTTTGGCATGAACATGTGTATCACTACGATCGAGATTCAATAAACCATTCATTTTAGGTGCAAGACCATTGAAGGTATTATTCAAATAAACAGAGTAACCATTATTCTCCTTAAATGAATAGCCGTATTGCGATAGACATGATCCAATCATGTCTATGCTCAACGCAGACACCAAATAACAATTATTTAGGTTTAACACCAATCTCGATGGTAGGGGGAGCGTGCGATGCTTCATCACATCAAGATTGGAAAACACTTCCAACACGTATCGTGAGCTCACCTTTAGCTAGTCTCCGTTTATTCCGTAGCCTTTTATTTCGAGTTACTAATACTTAGCAACCGAACCGGTATCTAATACGCTGGTGCTACTAGGAGTACTAGTAGAGTACACATTACCATAATGTATATCCAATATACTTCTATTGACCTTGCCGGCCTTCTCATCTACCAAGTATCTAGGGTAATTCTGCTTCAGTGACTGTTCCCCTTATTATAGAAGCACTTAGTCTTGGGTTTGGGTTCAACCTCGGATTTCTCCACTAGAGCAGCAGCTGATTTGCCGTTTCATGAAGTATCCCTTCTTGCCCTTGCCCTTCTTGAAACTAGTGGTTTCACTAACCATCAACAATTGATGCTCCTTCTTTATTTCTACTTTCGCGCTGTCAAACATCGCGAATATTTCAAGGATCATCATATCTATCCCTGATATGTTATAGTTCATCACGAAGCTCTAGTAGCTTGGTGGCAATGACTTTGGAAAAACATCACTATCTCATCTGGAAGATTAACTCCACTCGATTCAAGTGATTGTTGTACTCAAACAATCTGAGCACAAGCTCAACGATTGAGCTTTTCTCCCTTAGTTTGCAGGCTAAGAAAATTGTCGGAGGTCTTATACCTCTTGACGTGGGCATGAGCCTGAAATCCCAATTTCAGCCCTCGAAAACATCTCATATGTTCCGCGACATTTCGAAAACGTCTTTGGTGCCTCAACTCTAAACCGTTTAACTGAACTATCACATAGTTATCAAAACGTGTATGTCCGATGTTCGCAACATCCACAAACGATGTTTGAGGTTCAGCACACTGAGCGGTGCATTAAGGATATAAGCTTTCTACTGTCCGCATAATCGCTACTGTCAACTTTCAACTATATTTTCTCTAGGAACATATCTAAATAGTGGAACTAAAGCGCGAGCTTACGACATAATTTGCAAAGATCTTTTAACTATGTTCAGGATAATTAAGTTCATCTCATGAACTCCCACTCAGATAGACATCCCTCTAGTCATCTAAGTGATTACATGATCCGAGTCAACTAGGTCGTGTCCGATCATCACGTGAGACGGACTAGTCATCATCGGTGAACATCTTCATGTTGATCGTATATACTATACGACTCATGCTCGACCTTTCGGTCTCTTGTGTTCCGAGGCCATGTCTGTACATGCTAGGCTCGTCAAGTCAACCTAAGTGTTTCGCGTGTGTAAATCTGGCTTACACCCGTTGTATGTGAACGTAAGAATCTATCACACCCGATCATCACGTGGTGCTTCGAAACGACGAACTTTCGCAACGGTGCACAGTTAGGGGGAACACTTTCTTGAAATTTTAATGAGGGATCATCTTATTTACTACCGTCGTTCTAAGCAAATAAGATGCATAAACATGATAAACATCACATGCAATCAAAAAGTGACATGATATGGCCAATATCATTTTGCTCCTTTTGATCTCCATCTTCGGGGCTCCATGATCATCATCGTCACTGGCATGACACCATGATCTCCATCATCATGTGTCCATGAAGTTGTCTCGCCAACTATTACTTCTACTACTATGGCTAACGGTTTAGCAATAAAGTAAAGTAATTACATGGCGTTGTTCATTGACACGCAGGTCATACAATAAATTAAGACAACTCCTATGGCTCCTGCCGGTTGTCATACTCATCGACATGCAAGTCATGATTCCTATTACAAGAACATGATCATCTCATACATCACATATATCATTCACCACATCCTTTTGGCCATATCACATCACATAGCATACCCTGCAAAAACAAGTTAGACGTCCTCTAATTGTTATTTGCATGTTTTACGTGGTTGCTATGTGTTTCTAGCAAGAACGTTTCTTACCTACGCAAAAACCACAACGTGATATGTCAATTACTATTTACCCTTCATAAGGACCCTTTTCATCGAATCCGATCCAACTAAAGTGGGAGAGACTGGCACCCGCTAGCCACCTTATGCAACAAGTGCATGTCAGTCGGTGGAACCTGTCTCACGTAAGAGTACGTGTAAGGTCGGTCCGGGCCGCTTCATCCCATGATGCTACCGAATCAAGATTGGACTAGTAACGGTAAGCATATTGAACAACATCAACGCCCACAACTACTTTGTGTTCTACTCATGCAAAGAATCTACGCAATAGACCTAGCTCATGATGCCACGGTTGGGGAACGTAGCAGAAATTCAAAAATTTCTATGCATCACCAAGATCAATCTACGAAGTAACTAGCAACGAGGAAATGAGAGTGCATCTACATATCCTTGTAGATCGCTAAGCGGAAGCGTTCAAGTGAACGGGGTCGATGGAGTCGTACTCGTCGTGATCCAAATCACCGATGATCCTAGTGCCGAACGGACGACACCTCCGCGTTCAACACACGTACAGCCCGGGGACGTCTCCTCCTTCTTGATCCATCAAGGGGAGAGGAGAAGTTGAGGGAGAGCTCCGGCAGCACGACGGCGTGGTGGTGGAGCTTGCAGTTCTCCCGCAGAGCTTCGCCAAGCACTACTACTACGGAGGAGGTGTTGGGGAGGGAGAGGGCTGCGCCAGGGGAAGGGTGAAGCTCCCATGCGCCTCCCAACTATATATAGGGGTGGAGGGGGCTGTTTTCTTGCCCTCCAAGTCCATTGGGGCGTTGGCAAAGGTGGGAGGAAAGAAATCCCATCATTTCTTTCCCCACCGATTGTTATCCCCCTTTTTTAGGGATCTTGATCTTATCCCTTCGGGATATGATCTATATTCCTTCTAAGGGGGGATCTTGGTGCACCTTGACTAGGGGTGTGGGGCCTTTCCCCCACTACCCTCGTTCATGTGGGTCCCCCCATGCAGGTGGGCCCCACTCCGGAACCTTCTAGAACCTTCCCGGTATAATACCGAAAAATCCCGAACATTTTCCGGTGGCCAAAATAGGACTTCCCATATATAAATCTTTACCTCCGGACCATTTCGGAACTCCACGTGACGTTCAGGATCTCATCCGGGACTCCGAACAACATTCGGTAACTGCACACTAATTCCCACAACAACTCTAGCGTCACCGAACCTTAAGTGTGTAGACCCTACGGGTTCGGGAATCATGCAGACATTACCGAGACAGCTCTCTGGCCAATAACCAACAGCGGGATCTGGATACCCATGTTGGCTCCCACATGTTCCACGATGATCTCATCGGATGAACCATGATGTCAAGGATTCAAGCAATCCCGTATACAATCCCCTTTGTCAATCGGTATAGTACTTGCCCGAGATTCGATCGTCGGTATCCCGATACCTTGTTCAATCTCATTACCGGCAAGTCTCTTTACTCGTTCCATAACACATCATCCCATGATCAACCCCTTGGTCACATTGTGCACATTATGATGATGTCCTACCGAGTGGGCCCAGAGATACCTCTCCGTCACACGGAGTGACAAATCCCAGTCTCGATTCGTGCCAACCCAACAGACACTTTCAGAGATACACGTAGTGTACCTTTATAGCCACCCAGTTACGTTGTGACGTTTGGTACACCCAAAGCATTCCTATGGTATCCGGGAGTTGCACAATCTCATGGTCTAAGGAAATGATACTTGACATTAGAAAAGCTTTAGCATACGAACTACACGATCTTTGTGCTAGGCTTAGGATTGGGTCTTGTCCATCACATCATTCTCCTAATGATGTGATCCCGTTATCAACGACATCCAATGTCCATGGTCAGGAAACCGTAACCATCTATTGATCAACGAGCTAGCCAACTAGAGGCTTACTAGGGACATGGTGTTGTCTATGTATCCACACATGTATCTGAGTTTCCTATAATACAATTATAGCATGGATAATAAACGATTATCATGAATAAGGAAATATAATAATAACTAATTTGTTATTGCCTCTAGGGCATATTTCCAACAGGGCATATTTCCTTCAGGAACAGGCGATGGAAACGAGGCCTAGCGTACCGAAGAACGGAGGAAACAGCCTTGTGTTCAACCGACCATGTTCGAAATGGGATCATGTTCATTGGGAGGGGTCTAGCGTACCGCAAAATGGAGGAAACAGACCTCCTACAGTCGAAACGGGGGTCCTGTTGATCGGGAGGGGTGTGGCGTACCGCAAAACAGACGAAATGGACTTGTGTTGGAGCCCTGCGGTCGAAACGGGGGTCCTGTTTATTCGGAGGGGTGTGGCGTACCGCAAAACGGGACTCCACGAGATACTGTTCATCTCCACCGTCGACCTCCTCCAGCCTCCACGGGCTACCGTCGACCTCCTCCAGCCTCCACGGGCTCCTGTTCATCCAGCCTCCATCGCGCGCTACTCCACCGGCTACTGTTCAACCACCCCTCCACGGGCACCCCTCGATCGTCTACTGTTCATCCAGCCCTCCACGGGGTCGTCCTATTCATCCAGCCCTCCACGGGGTCCTGTTCATCCAACCCCAACCGGCTCGATCGATCGGGGTCCTGTTCATCCAGAGGCAACGCCACGGGGCCCTGTTCATCCACCCCCACCGCTCACTGTTCATCCAGAGAGGCAGCATTGATCGGCTTCAGTTAGCAGCAGTAGCGAAGGAATCGCTCGATCGGGTTCAGTTAACAGCCATCGATTGATCGCTCGGCTTCAGTAACGCGTAGCCTGCAGTGCAATCGCTCGGGTTCAGTTGGATCCCAACGCCTCGCTCGGGTTCAGTTAGAGCCAACGCCTCGCACACATGCGAGTACGTGTATGAGAGAAACGCGCATCGCTCGGCCCCCGACCACCCACCGTAACCGGGAACTCCCCGAAATTTTCCTCGCCCTTGCTTCTACCATGGTTTTTTCCGTCATGGACGACCCAAAGAATGTCATGCAGCTGCTTCTCCGGCCCGACCAGGACAAAAATCCCATTTTCTGTCATGATTTTTTGTCATAGAAGTAGGAGCCCACCACATCTATGATGATACCGGGTTTTGTCACAATAATCGTCATAGAAGTGTCATAAGTATGACAGAAAAAAATTTCGTTCGGCCCAAAATGTCAAGGATGTGTCTTTTTTTTGTAGTGCATACAAGCCAAAGTCCATAATGTTGGGTCATATCAAAAGAGGTCATGCAAATACCACACATGCCTTCAATCTTCAACCATCCATTGGAGGGAAGGTGTTCTTCACATACCTAGCAACCCAAATACTCTTTTGGTCCTTCTCCAAGAGTTGAAACGCCATTGCAATGTTCGGATTCTCAACCAAGTAGGCAAAATAATGGGCAAGGTAATCAATACCGGAAAAGGGAATATCTTTCATGCCCTCCCAAAGGCCCACCATGGAGTTGTTCATAGAGTTGTTCGTAGAGATACTCGTGGAGCTGTTGTCGGTGCTAACACTCCTCTCTATGGCAATAGCAAGCCTTTCACCCACTGCCATAAGGGTTGATTGCAGCCCCTCATCAACACTAGACTTTATTTTGGCCCTTTTGGGATTGGGAGCCACTGAATCGCCTCCATTGCTTGACTTGCTACCTTCTTCAAGTTGGGAAGCCTCATTATCTGAAATGTCATTCACCTCTATGCCCTCTGTGCCAAGGGGGTCATCTGAGCCTTTCGTATACTGACCCGTGGCCATAGTATTGCCATGAATGATAGCCATCTCATTATAGTGCTTGAGAGGCTTGTTCAGAAAAGGCTCATCCTCTTTGTGGTCCTAAAAAAAGAAAACAACATCAACCAGTAGACATGCGGCAAGTATTTAGCATAAACAAATGAAATCCAGCAAGTATTTGACATAAAGAAACTCATTTCAGGTTATATTTTACATGTAGAAACAAATTCCAGCAAGTAAATGGCATATAGAAACTATATCCAACAACTATTTAGCATAAACAAATGAAATCCAGCAAGTATTTGGCATAAAGAAACTCATTTCAGGTTATATTTTACATGTAGAAACAAATTCCAGCAAGTAAATGGCATATAGACACTATCTCCAGCTAGCATATGGCATATACAAATTCATTTAAGCTTATATTTGACATGTACAAACAATTTCCAGCAACTAAATGGCATATATAAACTATTTCCAACAAGTATATGGCACATAGAAACACATTCCGGCGTGTACTTGACATATAGAGATACCTTAATATGGTTAGTGTAGTGCTCATGATCAAGAACGATCATAGACTTCTCATCATCCCATAATGCACCACTCAACCCCCTAATTAAGTCTGAGTATTGTTGCCCATTTCCTCCTCCATGTCCTATTGTGATTACCAATGTTGGCATGAGCCAAATTGAGCTGACAATGCTCATTCATAGCAGTCGCATCACGTAAAACTAGTGCATCATGTGCTGACCCCTCCCAACCAGCCAATACATATGTAAACCGAAGATCAAAATCAACGGCTGCCATCACATTTTGAGTTGTATGGATCTCTCTACCACGAAAGGAAGGCTCCATGTCCTTTGTTATGGAGGCTCGTACATGTGTACCATCAATAGCTCCGATACAATCCTATTTCAGGAAAAAAGATAAGGGTTAAGATCTAAGTCAATCCTAGCCTACAAAATCAAAATTCTGTTGTCACTCGTCCTCATACCTTAAAGTATGGATCCCACCGGTAGTTCCCTTCTATTTTGGATTGGGTCTCCAACAAGGGCTTCCTAATAAGGTCACCACGTAGCTCTCCAACAGCATGAAGGACTTTCTTGAAATAACGACTTACAGCTTCACCGGATCTACCGAAGTTGCCACCTATTATCCTATTCCTAACATTGTGTCCAACAGTGTGCAAAAACATAGCAACTTGTTGTTCAACGGACAAATGAATCGTATCTTCAAGCAACTTACGGTCCCGGAGAAGTTTACAAAATTGAAAGAAAGGCCCTCTTCCAAGCCTAAGCATGTTCACACATGTTGTTTCATCTCTTCATATTTTATTATCTAGGTACTCACTTCTCATTCTATCCCTCTCATCTATTGGCCCATAAGGAATGACAACACGCCTTTTTCTTTTTCTAGACTGAACTACTAATGTCATCATCGATACAAGCATATATGACACAACCACAAATATTAGCCTCTTTTGCTTGTTGTCCATCTACAATGCAACATTGAAACAATAATAAATTGATATGAACCTGCTCAATGTCCACTGAATTGAAATATCATAACAAGTACATGTTCTTGGCAGAAGTATATAGCAAATGCTTTCAAATCTTGCTTGTATTCTCATGGCAGGAGTACATAGCAAATATATGTTGATGGGAGAATGTACAACAATTTATACCTTCAGAAGAGCAGAGAAGTTCCAACAACCAACAAGGATGCAAAAGACTGTCTCCTGTCCAAGCTGCTGAAAATAAAGGAGAGGAAGAAAAGTATTAGACACATATATGGACAGAAGCTACAAACGAACGAACAGAGAGGTTCCTCCCGTCGGCGCTCAAGCTCAGCGACCAACCCTCCCGTTCCCCACTGCAAAACCCTCCCGTTCCCCACTGCCAAACCCTCCCGTTCCCCACTGCCAAACCCTCCCATTTCAGTGAAACCAGCGACCCCCCGCCTCCCCCGCGCCGGATCTGCCCGTTCCAGGTGTCCGGATCCGTGCGTTTCTTCCCGGCAGCGCTCCACTCTCCCGGCCCGCCCTGGCCGTTCGATTCAACCAGGAGATGCATAGAACAGAGAGGATAGAGAGGGGAATGAGGACAAGGAGGATCTGTACCTCCGCTGCACCGAAATCCAAGCTGAATCGCGCCGCCGCCTCGATCCAAATCGCCGTCGCCGCCACCGCTTCTTCTATCGGGAGAGGGAGTTGTGATGTTAGGGTCTTGGGTGAGGGGTGAGATAAGAAGGAAACGAAACAGGTTCGCGGGCTGGGAGGCGACCGACGCGGGAAAAAGAGGCGCTCGCGCGCGGGTGGCTGCCATCCTCCGCCAGAATTTCGCGACTTTCCTCAGCGAGGTTTTGGGCGAATATTTCAGGGCATCTGGTTATCCATATCCCCGCTGGCTGGTCAACCAAACGGGTGGCATCCCCAAAAAAATCGGGTATCCCTATCCCAGGGGTGGATGGCCACAGAACCAAACGCCACCTAAGTGTGTGCAGTGTTCGTAGTGGCTATGTGCATTCTAGCTATGCAGAGGCTGGGAGTGTGCTCATTGTCCACTTGATGCTTTATTTTGAGTCAATAGAATCTACCTTTTGTCAAAAAATTAATAGATAAATATTAACATGGAGAAGAGAGAAATCGTAAGAAAAGACTTGTCTTCTCTTATCTCTCTTAATACAATGCTTACCATATTTTTAGAAATATCTTGTTATTGAGAATAAGGGTAAAGCTAGTTCTAATAGGAGTATCATAATAGTATCATGCATGCCAATTAGACAATTTTAATGAGGCGGTATATAACTAAATGAAGAAAAGGAGGTTGAGTATCATATCATGATACCGTATTATAATAAATGCTATGCTACTGCCATCCATTATAAATATGCGTTTATTGACATTCTAAATTACATGCAAGTTGTACATGCCCTCACCGTTTCGCTCAGCTACTCCGTCCTCTCCTCCTCACAGCTATACGGCGACGACCCAACCCTAGCGCTACCACTCCACCGGCGTGCATCACCGCCTCCGGCAGCCCCCTGAACAAGTTCTCCTTGGAATTCCGATCTTTCTAGAAGTCAGAGTTTTCTCTCTCTAGGGTTAGAGGTTTGGAGCCACCGCCCCTCTCTCCCCGTCCCCATGGCCGACCTCGGCAGCTTCGGCAGGCGGCGGCAGCCGACTGCTGCGGAGGTGGTGGGGCGCCTCAAGGATGACGGAGATTTCGACGCCCTCCGCCGCGCCATCGTCCGCAAGGTCAAGGACAACGTGAGCACCCCCCAAACCGCCCCATCTCCCCCAAATCCTTTTACCTGTACCTTGGTATTTGCACAATTGCGCCGCTGTTACTCCTTCGTGTCCAAATGGGTTACCTTTTATGGTTTTAGTAGTAGATCTGACATCCGAATGCATGGGGCATGGCCAAAAGACTAGAACTTGTTCTGCATTGGTTTTATTCATGAGTTGTGGCACCTCAGTAGAATTTGCCCCTAAGGGCCGCCTTTAATTGAACCATACATGAGAATTGAATCGATTGTGTGTTTGCTAGGTTTCGGGTGCTCATCTTTTCCAGGACTGTTGGTATTGGAAGCATTGTATTTGATATGGAAATCTCCTGTGGAGCACTATCGCCTGATTCCTTAACACTTACTATATGTTTGGAATAGATGTGAGTGTCTAAAGAGTAGTGTTCATTCTGTAGTGCACTGGTTTGGTTTATTTGCAGCATCGGTGGTAGGGATAACCAGTACAAGTTTTTTAAGGAGAAAACACACACATACAAAGGCACTGTTCAAAAAAGCGGTATTAGGCGCTCGCCTAGGCGCGCTTAAGCGCTGGGCGTTGGCATAGCACCTTGCTTTGTCCCTAGGTGCTCAAAAAAGCGGCCGGTGAGGTCCTCCGGCGAGGAATCAAGTTTCTCAGGCGAGAAATCAGTCTCCCCGGCGAGGATTCGACCTCCCATGCGAGGATTCATCCTCACCGACGAGGGATTCAACTGCCCCAACGACAAATCGAGCTTCTCCGGCGAGGGATTGAGCTTCTCCTGCGAGGGATCAAGCTTCTCCGGCAAGGGACAGAGGAAGAGGGAGAAAGGTAGCCTCGCGCAGCCAGACAGAGAGGACGAGGGGGGGAGGCGGCGCGAGGAGGAAACCTAAATTTTCTATCGGCTGGACCAGACGAGAGCTTTAGTAGGAGGATATGAAGATGTGCCTGTAGTTTAATGGGCTAGGCCAGCCCATCTAGCTTATTTCTTCACCATTACAGTACTAACGCCTAATTGCGCCTAATTTCGCCTAATCGCGCCTAAGCTAGAAAAGCGCACGTAGGTGCCCAAACGCATAATTAACGCCTAGCGCTTTTTTGAACTTTGTACAAAGGTAACTTGCACCATAACCCAATCTCGGTTATGTTGGGTTTGAAGGAAGACTCCATCCTGTGTGCAGAGGGAAAGAGAGGAACTAATATGGCATCTCACATGGGAACTTCTTCCAAAATCCACGCAATCCAAGAAAATATCAGCCTCTAATCTATGTAATTTTAGACTCGGACATGGACACGGGTGTCCAAATCCAACTCGGATGCAGGTTTCCGATTTTATTTTTTTGTTGGACACGGCAAATAACACTTGGAATTCGGCACAGATGTTGGAATCTGGTGCAAATTTGGGATGTATAATATTGCCAAAAATAAAAAAGGAAATGATTGGACACATCAAATAACACTTGGAATTCGACACAGATGTTGGAATCTGGCGCAAATTTGGGATGTATAATATTGCAAAAAAAGAAAACCAAATGGATACATATGATCAAGTAACGCTGCTCAGAGGCCTTATCATGTGAAAATTCTGCGCACAAATACAATCACATATACCTTATCTAATTCCCTGTGAGAGGCCGATGCTATTGCCGTATTAGGACTATGGGAACATTAGGCCCCACTGCTTGTGCAGATGGTGTACGATGCAGCATTGATGGATGACTATAAACGAATTACAAATTTGAACTACCGGGTGGTAACTTACCTTAACATATAGAAGGTAGTTGCTGATTGCTGGATTCACATTCCAATGATGATTCAAAACTGGGCTGAAATGCCGATATGGAAATGAATGATAATAAGTAGGTTTAAAGCTAGAACCAGCGCATTGAATATTTGGTAAGCTTTATTATCTAGATGTAGCTTGTTACTGGTCTGGTACCACCCCATTCGGAGATAGACAATAAAACTTCACCCATCATTGTTATTGATAGTCTTGATATGCTCATCTGACATGCAGGATCATCAAAAGCAGTAGACACTAACATAGCACTTAAATTTCATCAATCAATCTTGTTTTATGGAATAGTTAATATCAATTTCATTGATCAATCCTGTTTTGAGGAAATGAATGATAATATTTGTCTTTCTAGAGATTTCAACAAGTGACTACATACAGAGCAAAATGAGTGAATCTACACTCTAAAGTATGTCTATATACATCCGTATGTGGTAGTCCATTTGAAATCTCTAAAAAGACAAATATTTAGGAACGGAGGGAGTAGTTTACTTCATTACAAAGTTCTGGTGACATTGTGTAATTATTATCTAAGTCATCTTTTGACACATAAATGTGGTGGCTGATAGTCAATAAACTGGTGTTTGTTGTGTATCTATAAGTCAGTCATGCAGCTAAGCTGATTTCCAGATGCTCAACTTCATTGCAATTGTGTTCCAGTGGGGTCCACTCTTGCCCTGTCCTGGATACTGATTTTAATGAGCATATCTAAAATGTACTGATAGAGGTTTCCTGGATCTGTGTTATATGTTGTCTGTTTCGGAATGGATGTGTACACGACATGCATCCGATAAATGCTCTGCACTGTCAGATGCTCCAGGAACAAAAGTTAAAATAGCTGGATGGGAAACGTCGTATGCATGTCGTCCAAAAGGTGTTGGTTCTATAGCAGTGTTCTATCTGTTTTTACTATGTAAGTTATTCAATGTTGAAATATTTCAACTATAGCACAGGTGTGTTCTTTGGGATCATTTACACACATGGCACTTTTGACCTTTTATATGCATTTAAACACATGTCATGCATCACCTTAGCGGCAGTCCTTGTGCCACATTAGTATTCTTTCCCGGTGCTGTCCGGACTCTGGACTAATAAGCACATCGGTGTGCACCAGATAAGATCTTAATGCTGTGCAATTCTATAAGTTAATGGCAAGTCATTTTTTTCAGGAGGTGCTGCGCAACAACATAATCACAGAAGTGAAGCAGTCAATGGTACTAAGTGAAGATGGCTCTGAAAAGTTAAAGCTAAAAGAACTCTCTGATGCGATTTTTCAAGACGTAGGGTAAGCTGAGCCACTATATCTGGGTTTAGTGTTTTTTTTCCGTACTCCTTCAAATACTGGGAGTTGTTACTACTATGCACCAGAGATATCAGTAACTCATCTGTTATTATGTTGCATTTCCATATCAGGAGCAAAATAATGGGTCAAATATCAGATGAGGTGTGGAGTGTCATCCAGTCAGGTGAAACTGATATCCGAGGAAGCGTGGAAGCTGTCTTCGATAGGATAATGAACCCTGAACAGCAAAAGGACACAGGGCCTTCTCCCAAGAAGCTGAAGAGAAATGGCAAAGGCGAGCAAGTTTCGCCAGCAAAAGCGTCAGCACCTGTTACTGTCCAGGTGGAAGATGATGACCCAGAGGAACCACCAGGGTTTGGTTTGAGTGACCTTCAGCACAGCAACATCGTAGTAAAGCAGGATCAGCCATGTGATGATGGGCAGAATCATACCCAAGTGAAACCAAATGGTGGTGAGCTAGTGGGCGCTGGTAACTTGGGGGACGCCGATGATGAGGATCCTGATATGCCTCCTGGATTTGATGCGCCTCCTGGATTTGGTTAACAGCCCTGCGATCTTCTATAACAGTTTCGTCGTTTCTGTGGCAGCAATGCTCGAGAAGATTTCGTGTTTGCTGCTTGACAGGTCTAGTTGTTCATATGAGAAACTTGAGTCATGAAAGTGAACCTGTATATTCTGTGATGGTGGCAACTGCCAAGTTCATGCCGCCCTTGGCTTTAGCTTTGTTGTGTTAATCAGAAGACAGAGTGACAATAGACTAAATATTTTGCCTGAACAATGGCGTCGTCCTATGCATCATCTCCAGATTGTGATATAGGAGTATTTTACTTCCTGAGAGTGGTATAGATATGCTGTTCGTGTAATGACTGAAGCTGGTGTTCTGTTTTTTTATGAGATCATGTTTCTTTGGCAAATAAGCTGGGTTCAGTTTAGGACCCATGCGCTACGTTGAGTTTTGCAGGGTGGACTGGAGGCCCATGGACGGGGGGCTCTGGCGGTGGTGGGGGCTTGGTGTCCGAGTCCCCGGGATGTCCTCTATGTTCGCGATACCTGGAATTCGAACCTGCGACGAAGTGCTGATGTGCGCTTGAGGAAAGCCAATACGATCGAAGTGCTCCTGCGGCAGGTATGCAGAGCGAAACTATTGAGTCCTGAAACTTGAGAGGTGTAGTTGTTCATATGAGAAACTTGAGTCATGAAAGTGAACCTGTATATTCTGTGATGGTGGCAACTGCCAAGTTCATGCCGCCCTTGGCTTTAGCTTTGTTGTGTTAATCAAAAGACAGATTGACAATAGTCTAAATATTTTGCTTGAACAATGGCGTCATCCTATGCACCATCTCCAGATTGTGATATAGTACTTCCTGAGAGTGGTATAGATATGTTGTTCGTGTAATGATTGAAGCTGATGTTCTGTTTTTTTAAGAGATCATGTTTTTTTTGGCAAATAAGCTGGGATCAGTTTAGGACCCATGCGCTACATTGAGTTTTGCAGGGTGGACTGGAGGCCCATGGACAGGGGCTCTTTGGCGGTGGTGGGGGCTTGGTGTCTGAATCCCCGAGATGTCCTATATGTCCGCGATACCTGGGATTCGAACCTGCGATGAAGCTATGATGTGCGCTTAAGGAAAGCCAATACGACCGAAGTGCTCTTGCGGTAGATATGCAGCGCGAAACTTGAGAGGTGTAGTTGTTCATATGAGAAACTTGAGTCGTGAAAGTGAACCTGTATATTCGGTGGTAACTGCCAATTTCATGCCACCCTTTTTTTGAAACTCGGCAAAAGATTTGCCATTTTCAATGAATAAGGAAGAAGATTTAGAGTTTGTGGCCAACGGCCGAATTACAAAACATCACTCTCGCGGCATTAAATTACACAAATGCTTCGCTCCAGCGAGACACCACAGATTACACTCTTCTTTGATCCTAACAACAATAACACCAACCGGCACCGCCAAGTTGCGGAAGACCCTTGCGTTCCGTTCCTTCCAAATTCCCCACGAAACGAGTAGCATGAGGGAGATGAGCGGCTTTCTGGATTATGTCTTCCTGGTTGCGTTGAGGCTCCACCAATCTTTAACTGAATCCATGTGACCCCACTCCACGAGGTTCACGTCATGAAGGCCAAGCCAAACCTTGATCAAGGCCCAAACTCTAGCTGTGTATCTGCATTGGAAGAGAAGGTGCGTCGTCGATTCTTGGACTTGTTTACAAAGGGGGCAAATGTTGCAATTAGGCCATCCACGACGCTGCAGCCGGTCTGCCGTCCAAACCCTGTTGTTGATGACAAGCCAAGCAAAAAAAAATTGCATTTTGGAGGAGCCCAATTCTCGCAGACCGTTTGCACAAGCTCCGTGTCAACTAAGCCCCTGAACTGGACCTCATATGCTGATGCGGCGAAGTAGTGGTCATCATTCGTAAGCTTCCAGGAGATGGTATCCGTCCTCTCCGGGTTGAGATGAATGGGGGAGAGCTTTTCCCATAGATTGACAAACTCGGTTAGATGATGAACGGAGATGCCTGCGCTGATGTTAATTTGGGAGACCCAAAAGTTGTTGTGTATCGTCTTTTGGACCGAGCAGTTCTTTCTTCTGGACAACAAGAATATGTGGGGAGCAATATCTTTGGGCCTCAGCCCCCCAAGCCAGGCAGACTCCCAGAAAGAAGCACGAAGGCCATCACCAATCTCCACTTTGGTAGCAGCCGCAAAGATGTCGCGGCCAGCACTGTCACATGGGTTCCCCAACCCCACCCAAGGCTTAATTGGATCCATCCATCAAACCACAACCATCGAATACGGAGGGCAGCGGCAAACTTTTTCAGATTTAAGATACTAAGGCCTCCCTGGAGCTTGGATCTGCACACTTGATCCCAGTTAATCTTGCATTTGCCTCCAGTGACCTTGTCGCACCCCGCCCATAGATAAGCCCGCCTTAGAGCATCGATCTTGTTCAAAACTTTGACCGGAAGATTCAACATCGTCATGTAGTAAATGGCAATGGCAGTAAGGACGGATTTAACCAACACAGCCCTTCCAGGTGAAGCAACATGTTCTCCCATCCCAGGGGCAAGTTAGGCAGCAATCTTATCCTCAAGTGGTTGGAAGTGGATCCGCTTCAGCCTCTTGATAGACAGAGGGAGACCAAGATATTTCATCGGAAAGGAAGAGCGGCTGGCCGGAAAAGTTGGAGGATGTCAGTGAGGTCCACGTTTTCACACCG
Organism: Triticum timopheevii; assembly: GCA_963921465.1. NCBI lineage: Eukaryota > Viridiplantae > Streptophyta > Magnoliopsida > Poales > Poaceae > Triticum > Triticum timopheevii. The sequence goes on from OY997268.1 coordinate 477,232,442, forward strand.
GATCGGAGCGACAAGGCTTTTGTTGCAGTTTGTGATCAGTCCAGTAACCTCTCGAAAGCGCTTCAAAGTGTTAGCAAAGAACTTGACATTGTCCTTAATGAGGGCAAGAAACACCGCTGCATCATCCGAGTAGAGGGAGGCCCTAATAGGCATTGCTTGTCCACCAACAGGATGTAGCTTTGCATGCTCAATGGCCTTCTGAAGGATGGGATTTAATGGATCTATGGCAAGCACAAAGAGGAGAGGGGAGAGAGGGCCCCCTTCCTCAAACCACGCCCAAGCTTTATTGGGGTACCAGGAACCCCGTTGAGCAGAACACGCGAAGAACCCGTTGACAAGAGAGTTGAGACCCAGCCTCAGAATCAAGGGGGGAAACCAAGGTGTTGGAGCAACTCAAGCAGGAAGTCCCATCTTACCGAGTCAAACGCTTTTTTTGATGTCTAGCTTGAAAAGAAGCGCAGGGATTTTCTTGCGGTGGAGACGCCGCGCCAGGTTGAGCACATACATGAAGTTATCATGGATGCACCTTCTTTTAATGAATGCGCTTTAGGCTTGTGAGATTAGGTCGTTCATGTGAGGGGCAAGTCTGTTGGACATCAACATGGCAATGATCTTAGCAACGACATGGATAAGACTGATGGGGAGAAAGTTGGTGATGTCCTCGGCACCATCTTTCTTCGGAATGAGAGCAACATTCGCGGAGTTCAACCAGTGGAAATGAGAGGCATGGAGGCTCGCAAAAGGGTTGATGGCCATCATGATGTCACCTTTGACAGTGTTCTAACAAGCTTTAAAGAAAGAACCAGTGAACCCATCCGGCCCCGGGGCTTTGTCGCCCAACATATCAAACATGACAGCCTTCACTTCTTCCTCTGAGAAAGGCTCATCAAGGCCCTGAAGATCGCAACCAGGAGGAGGAAGGATATCCCAGTTGATGTCTATGCTGCGCGGGGGGCCTTACTTAGCGATGTTAGTGAAATGTTGATGCACAATACTTTCTTTCTGTTCATGCTCAGTAACCCAGCCGTTGTCATGTTTGAGGCGGTGCATAAAGTTTTTCCTCCTTCGATGATTGACCCATAGGTGAAAAAATCGAGTGTTGGCATCTCCTTCTTTTAGATTTGTAATTCTGGAATTCTAACGTTTGCGCGCCTTTTCAAGCACAACCAAACCAATGACCTTTCTCTTAAGCCTTTTCCGAAGATCTCGCTCAGCCGGAGAGAGCACCCTTTGCTCTTGAGCCAAGTCAAGGTGAAGAATAACCTCCAAGGCCATATGTAATTGAACTCTGGATTTTGCAAAAAGGGTTTTACTCCATTTGCGAAGGTTCTGGCTTGTTCTCTTGAGCTTGTGGAAGAGTCTTTGGAAAGGCTCAACATGAGCAGATTGCTCGTTCCAGGACACACTCACCACATTATGGAAACCTGGCATTTTGATCCAATGGTTCTCAAAGCAGAAGTTCTTTGGCCTCTTTGGTCCAGAGTTGTTGGCAAGCAACAGGGGGCACTGATAAGAGAGTGATATGTCTCCAACGTATCTATAATTTTTTATTGTTCCATGCTGTTATATTATCATTCTTGGATGTTTTACAATCATTTTATAGCAACTTTATATCAGTTTTTGGGACTAACCAATTGATATAGTGCCCAGTGCTAGTTGATGTTTTTTGCTTGTTTTTTACTTCGCAGAATAACAGTACCAAACGCAGCAAAACTTTTTGGAGAATTTTTCTGGACCAGAAGACACCTGTTGGGCCAAAGAAGTACCAGAGGGGGGGGGGGCTCCGAGGGGAACACAACCCACATGGGCGTGCTTGGGGGCCCAGGCGCGCCCTGGTGGGTTGTGCCCACCTCAGTCGCCTCCCGCACCGCCTCTTTGCTCTATAAATACCCCGAAAATGTAAAAACCCTAGGGGAGTCAACGAAACACAATTCCAACCGCCGCAAGTTCCAGAACCACCAAATCCAATCTATACACCATCACCGAGGGGTTCATCATCCTCATTGGTGCCTCTCCGATGATGCGTGAGTAATTCATTGTAGACCTACGGGTCTGTAGGCAGTAGCTAGATGGCTTCCTCTCTCTTTTTGATTCTCAATACAATGGTCTCTTGGAGATCTATTTGATGTAACTCATTTTGTGGTGTGTTTGTTGGTATTTGATGAACTTTGAGTTTATGATCAGATCTCTTTATCCATGAAAGTTATTTGAGTTTCTTTGATCTCTTATATGCGTGATTACTTATATCCTCGTATTTCTTCTACGAATCTTTGGTTTAGTTAGGCCAACTAGATCGATTTTTCTTGCCATGGGAAGAGGTGCTTTGTGATGGGTTCGGTCGTGCGATGTTCTCTCCCAGTGACAGAAGGGGCAGCAAGACATGTATTGATCGTTGCCATTAAGGATAACAAGATGGGGTCTATTCCTACATGAATAGATCTTGTCTACATCATGTCATCGTTCTTATTGCATTACTCCGTTTTTCCATAAACTTAATGAAGGAAATATGCCCTATAGGCAATAATAAAGTTATTATTTATTTCCTTATTTCATGATAAATGTTTATTATTAATGCTAGAATTGTATTAACCGGAAACTTAGTACATGTGTGAATACATAGACAAACATAATGTCACTAGTATGCCTCTACTTGACTAGCTCGTTGAATCAAAGATGGTTAAGTTTCCTAGCCATAGACATGAGTTGTCATTTGATTAGGGGATCACATCATTAGGAGAATGATGTGATTGACTTGACCCATTCCGTTAGCTTAGCACTTGATCGTTTAATATGTTGCTATTGCTTTCTTCATGACTTATACATGTTCGTATGACTATGAGATTATGCAACTCCCCGTTTACCGGAGGAACACTTTGTGTGCTACCAAACATCACAACGTAATTGGGTGATTATAAAGGTGCTCTACAGGTGTCTCTGATGGTACTTGTTGAGTTGGCGTATTTCGAGATTAGGATTTGTCACTCCGATTGTCGGAGAGGTATCTCCGGGCCCTCTCGGTAATGCACATCACTATAAGCCTTGCAAGCAATGTGACTAATGAGTTAGTTGCGGGATGATGCATTACATCACGAGTAAAGAGACTTGCCGGTGACGAGATTGAGCTAGGTATTGAGATATCGGCCATCGAATCTCGGGCAAGTAACATACCGATGACAAAGGGAACAACGTATGTTGTTATGCGGTTTGACCGATAAAGATCTTCGTAGAATATGTGGGAGCCAATATGAGCATCCAGGTTCCGCTTTTGGTTATTGACCGGAGACGTGTCTCGGTCATGTCTACATAGTTCTCGAACCCGTAGGGTCCGCATGCTTAACATTCGGTGACGATTTATATTATGAGTTATGTGTTTTGATGTACCAAAGGTAGTTCGGAGTCCCGGATGAGTTCGGGGACATGACGAGGAGTCTTGAAATGGTCGAGACGTAAAGATCGATATATTGGATGACTATATTCGGACATCGGAAAGGTTCCGAGTGATTCGGGTATTTATCGGAGTACCGGAGAGTTACGGGAATTCACCGTGGAGTATATGGGCCTTATTGGGCTTTAAGGGAAAGAGAGAGAGGCAGGCCACACGCCCCCCAATGCCTAGTCCGAACTGGGCTAGGGGGAGGGGCTGCACCCCCTCCTTCTGTGACGCCCCCGATTCAATCGTACACTAATCATACACGCAAATGTGTACGATCAAATCAGGGACTCACGGGAAGATATCACAACACAAGTCTAGACACAAATCAAAATAATACAAGCTTTCTATTACAAGCCAGGGGCCTCGAGGGCTCGAATACATAGCTCGATACACAAGAGTCAGCGGAAGCAACAATATCTGAGTATAGACATAAGTTAAACAAGACTGCCTCAAGAAGGCTAGCACAAAAGCAACACGATCGAAGAGGCAAGGCCTCCTGCCTGGGACCTCCTAACTACTCCTGGTCTTCGGCGGCCTCCATGTAGTAGTAGTCGAAGGGGGTGGCATCTGGCTCCAGGGATCCACCATCTGGTTGCATCAACCGAAAAGAAGAAAGAAGGGGAAAAAAGGGGGTAGCAAAGCAACCGTGAGTACTCATCTAAAGTACTCGCAAGCATTAGATTTATACTAACTATGCATTGCTATCAAAAGGAAGGTTTGTATCTGTGGACTGAACTGCAGAATGCCAGAATAGAGGGGGAAGGCCTAGCCTATCAAATACTAGCATCTTCAAGCAGCTCCAAGCATCTTGCAGCATGTAGAAGAGTAAAGAATAGCAGTTTATATTTAACAAACATGTTGTAGAACCAACGCCCAAAGATCCTTCCTCGACTCCCTGCGAGAAAGCAATCCCGGAGCCACATATCCATCACATACCTCAAGTATCCATTTCTAGTTATATAAGATTAGGATATAAGTCTGAACGTCCATTACCATGGACACGGTATTCGAATATATATCTTCCCTGTAGCAAAGGAGTAATAAGCAATAAGATCTTTCCCTGTATATATCTTTCCCTGTAGATAATTTTGTAATAAGATAAATTGTAACGAGTAACAAGCAATGAAAGTAAATAAAGTGCAGCAAGGTGGCCCAATCCTTTTTGTAGCAAAGGACAAGCCTGAACAATTTCTTATAATGAGAAAAGAGCTCCCAAGGACACATGGGAATTATCGTCAAGCTAGTTTTCATCACGCTCATATGATTCGCGTTCGGTACTTTGATAATTTGATATGTGGGTGGACCGATGCTTGGGTACTGCCCTTACTTGGACAAGCATCCCACTTATGATTAACCCCTATTGCAAGCATCCGCAACTACAAAACAAGTATTAAGGTAAACCTAACCACATCATTAAACATATGGATCCAAATCAGCCCCTTACAAAGCAACGCATAAACTAGGGTTTAAGATTATGTCACTCTAGCAACCCATCATCTACTTATTACTTCCCAATGCCTTCCTCTAGGCCCAAATAATGGTGAAGTGTCATGTAGTCGATGTTCACATAACACCACTAGAGGAAAGAAAACATACGTCTCATCAAAATATCGAACGAATACCAAATTCACATGACTACTAATAGCAAGACTTCACCCATGTCCTCAGAAACAAACGTAACTACCCACAAAGCATATTCATGTTCATAATCAGAGGAGTAATATTATGCATTAAGGATCTGAACATATGATCTTCCACCAAGTAAACCAATCAGCATCAACTACAAGGAGTAATCAACACTACTAGCAACCCACAGGTACCAATTTGTGGTTTTGATACAAGATTGGATACAAGAGATGAGCTAGGGTTTTGAGAGGAGATGGTGCTGGTGAAGATGTTGATGGAGATTGACCCCCTCCCGATAAGAGGATCGTTGGTGATGACGATGGTGATGATTTCCCCCTCCCGGAGGGAAGTTTCCCCAGCAAAACAGCTCTGCCGGAGCTCTAGTTTGGTTCCGCCAAGGTTCCGCCTCGTGGCGGCGGAGTTTCGTCCCGTAAGCTTGCCCACAATTTTTTCCAGGGTAAAAGCCTTCATATAGCAGAAGATGGGCACCGGAGGGCCACCAGGGGGCCCAGGAGACAGGGGGCGCGCCCAGTAGGGGTGGGCGCCCCCACCCTCCTAGCCAGGGTGTGGGCCCCCTCTGGTGTTTCTTTCGCTCAATAATTAATTCCAAAAATAAGTTACGTGGAGTTTCATGATTTTTGGAGCTGTGCAGAATATGTTTCCAATGTTTGCTCCTTTTCCAGCCCGAATTCCAGCGGCCGACATTCCCCCTCTTCATGGTAAACCTTGTAAAATAAGAGAGAATAGCCATAAGTATTGAGATATAATGTGTAATAACAACCCATAATGCAATAAATATTGATATAAAAGAATGATGCAAAATGGACGTATCAACTCCCCCAAGCTTAGACCTCGCTTGTCCTCAAGCGGAAGCCGAAGTCGAAAAATATGTCCACATGTTTAGAGATAGAGGTGTCGATAAAAATAAAATACAGACATGAGGGCATCATGATCATTCTTATAACAACAACATATATAGATTTTATCATATAATTTCTTATGCTCAAGTAACAATCAATTCACAATGTCAAGTATGGTTCAGAAACTTCATTGGGAACTAACAACCTATAATCTCAGTCATTGAAGCAATTGCAATTTATCATAACATCAGAAAGAGTCAAGAATAGAGCTTTTCAGCAAGTCCACATACTCAACTATCATGCAGTCTCCTACAATTGCTAACACTCACGCAATACTTGTGGTTATGGAGTTTCAACCGGACACTGAGAAAGATAGGGGCTTATTGTGTTGCCTCCCAACGTATTCACCTTTAGGTGATGTCAACAATAATAGTCCATGCTAACTTACATCCAATTGGATATATATATATATATATATATATATATATATATATATATATATATATATATATATATATATATATCAAGATCTTCCAAACGCGAGGAGCTTGCCAAAGGATAAAATAAAAAAAGGAAAGGTGAAGATCACCTTGACTCAAGCATAGAATAAAAACATAAAGTAAAAGATAGGCCCTTCGCAGAGGGAAGCAGAGGTTGTCATGTGCTTTTAGGGTTGGATGCACAAAATCTTAATGCAAAAGAACGTCACTTTATATTGCCACTTGTATAAATCTTATTATGCAGTCCGTCGCTTTTATTGCTTCCACAACAAGATTGTATAAAGCGTATTTTCTCTGCACTAATAAGTCGTACATATTTAGATAGCAATTTTTTATTGCCTGCAACATGACAACTTACTTGAAGGATCTTACTCAATCCATAGGTAGGTATGGTGGACTCTCATGGCAAAACTGGGTTTAAGGATATTTGGAAGCACAAGTAGTATCTCTACTTGGTGCAAGGAATTTGGCTAGCATGAGGGGGAAAGGCAAGCTCAACATGTTTGGAATGTCAATGACAATATACTTTAACTAAGATGTGAGAAAATATAAACCATTACGTTGTCTTCCTTGTCCAACGTCAACTCTTTTAGCATGTCATACTTAATGAGTGCTCCCAATTACAAAAGATGTCCAGGATAGTATATTTGCACGTTAAACCTCTCCTTCCTTATTACTTCCTATTAAATGCAACGATGACCAAAACTACGTTCGTCAACTCTCAACAACTTTTATGCCTCATACTTTCTATGTGTGAAGTTATTACTATCCATGAGATCAACATGAACTCTTTTATTATTTTTATTCCTTCTACTTTCTCAAGATCATAGCAAGATAGCAAAGCCCTTGATTCAACACTAATCTTTATTATAGATAGCTCACGGACTCGATTACATAAAGAGATCACAAAGCAAAACTCAAAACTACTTGATATCAAAACTTCAATCTACTAGATCAAGATACTACTAAAAGGATCAAACTAAAATAAAGCGGTAAAGATAGGAGTGTGATGGTGATACGATACCGGGGCACCTCCCCCAAGCTTGGCAGTTGCCAAGGGGGAGTGCCCATACCCATGTGATTATGTCCTCGGAGGTGATGGAGGTGGTGATGATGATGGTGGATAATCGCACATCGAGCGTAAGAGCTCCTCCAATTTGCGGATAATGCCCTTGAGTCCGGCGATATGATCCTTCAACAAAATATTCTCTTGTGTGAGATACTTATTCTGTATGCGAGCTAACTCAATCATCTTGAAAGCTTCAATCTCAGTTGGAGTAAAGAGGATAGGTAAGGGTTGAGGGAAGTCTTCTTCTTTCACCGTTGGAGCTTGAACCTCCATGGCCTTCTTAATACCTTCATCCTTGTTGATCTCTTCCGGTTCTTCTATTTTCAGCTCTATGTTCAATAGCCAAGCATCCTTGTCTTCATTGTTGAAGGAAGGCGACATCATGGTGCTCTAGATCTGCAACAGAAATAGCTCGAAACGAAAACAGCGGATATTTGCATGATACGGTGGTCAAAACCTTAGGGAGTTTATATAATGAATTTTTACCAACCAAAATACGTAACGTGCAAGAAAACAGAGTCCGGGAGGTACACGAGGTGGCCACGAGACAGGGGGGCGCACCCAGGAAGGGTGGGCGCGCCCTCCACTCTCGTGGAGGCCTCGTGTCCTTCCCGGACTACTTCTTTCTTTCTAAAATTCTTAAATATTCCAAAACTGATAAAAATTGCATTAGAACTGTTTTGGAGTCGGTTTACTTACCGTACCATAGACCTATTCCTTTTTGGAGTCTGGAACTTTCTGGAAAATGTCCCTTATGTAATCCTCCGGGGTTATGGTCTCAATAATATTAGTTTCAACATTGATAGGGTTACCTGAGATGTAATGTTTAATTCTTTGACCGTTCACCACCCTCGGACTTGTGCCTTCGAAGTTGTTGATCTTGATGGCACCGGAACGATAGACCTCCTCGATAACGTAAGGACCTTCCCATTTAGAGAGAAGTTTTCCTGCAAAAAATCTTAAACCAGAGTTGAATAATAACACATAATCACCTACGTTAAACTCACGCTTTTGTATCCTTTTATCATGCCAACGTTTGACTTTTTCTTTGAATAGCTTGGCATTCTCATAGGCTTGGGTTCTCCATTCATCAAGCGAGCTAATATCAAATAACCTCTTCTCACCGGCAAGTTTGAAGTCGTAGTTGAGCTCTTTAATAGCCCAATATGCTTTATGTTCAAGTTCAAGAGGTAAATGACATGCTTTTCCATAAACCATCTTATATGGAGACATACCCATAGGATTTTTGTAAGAAGTTCTATAGGCCCATAATGCATCATCAAGTTTCTTGGACCAATTCTTTCTAGATCTATTCATAGTCTTTTGCAAAATTAATTTGAGCTCTCTATTGCTCAACTCTACTTGACCACTAGACTGCGGGTGATAAGGAGATGCGATTCTATGATTAACATCATACTTAGCAAGCATCTTACGGAAGGCACCATGAATAAAATGTGAACCACCATCAGTCATAAGATATCTAGGGACTCCAAACCTCGGGAAAATAACTTCTTTAAGCATCTTAATAGAAGTGTTATGATCAGCACTACTAGTTGGAATAGCTTCTACCCACTTAGTAACGTAATCAACAACAACTAAAATATGTGTGTAACCATTAGAGGCTGGAAAAGGTCCCATATAATCAAAGCCCCAAACATCAAACGGTTCAATAACAAGAGAATAATTCATAGGCATTTCTTGATGTCTACTAATATTACCAATTCTTTGACATTCATCACAAGATAAGACAAACTTACAAGCATCTTTGGAGAGAATAGGCCAATAAAAACCAGACTGCAATACCTTATGTGCAGTTCTATCTCCAGCGTGGTGTCCTCCATAGGATTCAGAGTGACACTTGCGTAGGATCTGTTCCTGTTCATGCTCAGGTACACAACGTGTAATAACACCATCTACTCCTTCTTTATAAAGGTGTGGGTCATCCCAGAAGTAATGTCTTAAATCATAAAGGAACTTTTTCTTTTGCTGGTATGTGAAACCAGGAGGTATAAATCTAGCAACAATGTAATTAGCATAATCAGCATACCAAGGAGCAGTACGAGAAGCATTAATGACCGCTAATTGTTCATCAAGAAAGCTATCATCAATAGGTAGTGGGTCATCAAGAACATTCTGTAACCTAGACAAGTTGTCTGCAACGGGGTTCTCAGCTCCCTTTCTATCAATAATATGCAAATCAAATTCTTGGAGCAAGAGAACCCATCTAATGAGTCTAGGCTTAGCATCTTTCTTTTCCATAAGATATTTAATAGCAGCATGATCAGTGTGAATAGTAACTTTGGAATCAACAATATAAGGTCTAAACTTATCACATGCAAATACAACTGCTAAGAACTCTTTTTTAGTAGTAGCATAATTTCTCTGAGCAGTATCAAGAGTCTTACTAGCATACTGGATAACATTCAATTTCTTATCAACTCTTTGCCCTAAAACATCACCTACAGCATAATCACTAGCATCACACATAATTTCAAAGGGTAAATACCAATCAGGTGGCTGGACAATAGGTGCAGTGATCAAAGCTTTCTTAAGTATTTCAAATGCTTCTACACAATCATCATCAAAGACAAAAGGAATATCTTTCTGCAATAAATTAGTCAGAGGCCTAGAGATTTTAGAAAAGTCCTTAATGAACCTCCTATAAAAACCGGCATGACCAAGGAAACTTCTTATACCTTTTATGTCCTTGGGACATGGCATCTTTTCAATAGCATCAACTTTGGCTTTATCAACTTCAATACCTCTCTTAGAAATCTTATGCCCCAAGACAATGCCTTCATTAACCATCAAGTGGCACTTTCCCAATTCAAGACGAGACTAGTGTCTTCACATCTCTGCAAAACTCGATCAAGGTTGCTCAAGCAATCATCAAAAGAGGATCCATAAACGGAGAAATCATCCATGAACACCTCACAAATCTTTTCACAGAAGTCAGAGAATATAGCCATCATACATCTCTGAAAGGTAGCAGGTGCATTACATAGACCAAAAGGCATACGTCTATAAGCAAAAGTACCAAAAGGGCAAGTAAAAGTAGTTTTCAATTGATCCTTCGCTGATACAGGTATCTGAGAGAAACCAGAATAACCATCTAGAAAGCAGAAATGTGTGTGTTTGGATAGTCTTTCTAGCATTTGATCAATAAAAGGTAAAGGGTAATGATCTTTCTTAGTAGCTTTATTTAATTTACGGAAATCAATTACCATCCTATAACCTGTAATAATTCTTTGCAGGATCAATTCATCTTTATCATTAGGAACAACGGTAATACCTCCCTTTTTAGGAACACAATGGACAGGGCTTACCCAATCACTACCAGCAACGGGATAAATTATACCTGCCTCAAGGAGCTTTAGTATCTCCTTTCTTACCACTTCTTTCATCTTAGGATTCAATCGTCGTTGAGGATCTCTAATTGGTTTGGCATCGTCCTCCAAATTAATTTTGTGTTGGCATAACGTGGGACTAATGCCCTTGAGATCATCCTGAGTGTATCCGATAGCAGCACAGTGCTTCTTCAGAGTTTTCAATAATCTTTCATCTTCTTGCTCTGAAAGGTTAGCACTAATAATAATAGGATATATTTTCTTTTTAGCAAGATAAGCATACTTAAGATTATCAGGTAATGGTTTGAGTTCAAACACGGGATCACCCTTGGGTGGAGGGGCATCCCCAAGAATTTCAACGGGAAGGTTGTGTTTCAGAATAGGTTCGTGTTGAAGGAACACTTCATCTATTTCCCTTGTTTCCTTCATAAACATATCATTTTCATGGTCTAGCAAATATTGTTCTAACAGATCAGTAGGAGGCACGGCAATAGAAGCAAGACCAATAATCTCATCCTTACTATGTGATTCTCTATCATGAGGTTGTCTATGAAACTTAGCAAAATTAAACTCATGAGACATACCCTCTAAGCCAATTGTAATAATATCGATTTCACAATCAATCTTAGCATTAACTGTATTCAAGAAGGGTCTACCGAAAATAATGGGACAAAAGTCATCTTGTGGGGAACCAAGAACAAGAAAATCAGACGGATATTTAACCTTTCCACACAAGACTTCAACATCTCTAACAATCCCAACTGGTTTAATGGTGTCCCTATTAGCAAGCTTAATAGTAACATCAATATCTTCTATTTCAGCGGGTGCAATGTCATGCATAATTTATTTATATAAATCATAGCGTATTGCACTAGCACTAGCACCCATATCACATAAATCATGATAACAATGATCTCCTATTTTAACAGAAATAACAGGCGTGCCTACCACAGGTCTATGTATCTTAGCATCTGGTTTAACAATATTGGCAGTCTCACCACAGAAATAAATAACATGCCCATCTAAATCATCATCCAAGGGATCTTTAACCATAGAAATACTAGGTTCAACTTTGATTTGCTCAGGAGGTGTGTAAGTCCTAGTATTACTCTTACGAACAACAATCGAAGTTTTAGCATGATCCTTTATCCTAACAGGAAAAGGAGGTTTCTCAACATAAGTAGTAGGAACAATAGGATCACTATAAGTGACAGTCTTTTCTTCAACTGTAATAGGTGCAACTACTTTTACTTCAACAGGAGGATTATATTTAAACCACTTCTCCTTAGGGAGATCAACGTGAGTAGCAAAAGATTCACAAAAAGAAGCTACTATCTCAGAGTCAAGTCCATACTTAGCGCTAAATCCACGAAAAGCATCGGTATCTGAGGGAGTCCAGGATTAGGGGGTGTCCGGATGGCCGGACTATAGCCTTTGGCCGGACTCCTGGACTATGAAGATACAAGATTGAAGACTTCGTCCCGTGTCCGGATGGGACTTTCCTTGGCGTGGAAGGCAAGCTTGGCGATACGGATATGTAGATCTCCTACCATTGTAACCGACTCTGTGTAACCCTAACCCTCTTTGGTGCCTATATAAACCGGAGGGTTTTAGTCCGTAGGACGAACAACAATCATACCATAGGTTAGCTTCTAGGGTTTAGCCTCTCTGATCTCGTGGTAGATCTACTCATCTACTACCCATATCATCAATATCAATCAAGCAGGAGTAGGGTTTTACCTCCATCGAGAGGGCCCAAACCTGGGTAAAAACATCGTGTCCCTTGTCTCCTGTTACCATCCGCCTAGACACATAGTTCGGGACCCCCCTACCTAAGATCCACCGGGTTTGACACCGACATTGGTGCTTTCATTGAGAGTTCCTCTGTGTCGTCATATTTAGGCCCGATGGCTCCTTCGATCATCAATAATGACGCAGTCCAGGGTGAGACTTTTCTCCCCGGACAGATCTTCGTATTCGGCGGCTTTGCACTGCGGGCCAATTTGCTTGGCCATCTGGAGCAGATTGAAAGCTATGCCCCTGGACATCAGGTCAGATTTGGAAGTTTGAACTACACGGCTGACGCCCGTGGAGACTTGATCTTCGACGGGTTCGAGCCACAGCCAAGCGCGCCACACTGTCACGATGGGCATGATCTAGCTCTGCCGCCGAACAATGCCCTGGAGGCCGCACCAGTGTCCGCTCCGACCCTTAGCTCGGAGCCGACTGCGCCGATCGAGGACGGGTGGCTGGACACCACCTTGGGGGCTGCGATCTCTATGGCGATTGAGCCGAACACCAACCCTGTCCTTTGCGAAGCTCGTGACTCCAAGGTGCTGGACTCCTCTCCGGACTCTGAACCTCCCGCGCCCCTGCCAATCGAATCCGATTGGGAGCCGGTCATGGAGTTCACCGCCGCGGACATCTTTCAGCACTCGCCCTTTGGCGACATCCTGAACTCACTAAAGTCTCTCTCTTTATTAGGAGAGCCCTGGCCGGACTATGGTCAGGAAGGTTGGGATGCAGACGACGAAGAAATTCAAAACCCACCCACCACCCACTTCGTAGCCACTGTCGATGATTTAACCGACATGCTCGACTTCGACTCTGAAGACATCGACAATATGGACGACGATGCAGGAGACGACCAAGAACCAGCGCCTACAGGGCACTGGAAGGCCACCTCATCATACGACATTTACATGGTGGACATCCCAAAAGATGGGAATGGCAATGGAAAAATGGAGGATGACCCCTCCAAGAAACAGCCTAAGCGCCGGCATCAGCGGCGCCGCTCTAAATCCCGCCACAGCAAAAACGGTGATTCTGGCACGGGAGACAATAACACCCCGGACAGTGCCGAAGACAACTCCCTCCAGCAGGATTCAGTGCGGGAGGATGGAGAAGCCATCCCTCATGAGAGAGCGGCAGGCAGAGAGGTAGAGGACGATAATTACATGCCTCCCTCCGAAGACGAGGCAAGCCTCGACGACGACGAATTTGTCTTGCCTGAGGATCCCGTCAAACAAGAGTGTTTCAAACGCAGGCTTATGGCCACGGCAAGCAGCCTCAAGAAAAAGCAGCAACATCTTAGAGCTGACCAAGACTTGCTAGCTGACAGATGGACTGAAGTCCTTGCGGCCGAAGAGTATGAACTCGAACGCCCCTCCAAGAGCTACCCAAAACGCAGGTTGCTACCTCGATTAGAGGAGGAAGCACCTAAACCTACATCACCAGCGCATAATACGGCCCACCGGCCACCTCGTGGCCGTGACAGAGAGGCCTCTTGGCCCTCCACTCAAGCCGCACCCCGGCGCCGCTCAAAAAATACCAAGGCGCGGGAAAATGCGCCAGACCTGCGGGATATATTGGAGAACAAGGCAAGGCAAACAAGATCGATCTACAGATCGCATGGGCGCCTCACGATACGTGATGATAACCGTCACACCGAATATGGCAATTCCGGCCGGGCCGAACACAATAGACAAAGCTCATTTGAGCTGTGTCGTGATATAGCCCAATACAGAGGCGCCACACACCCACTATGCTTCACAGATGAAGTGATGGATCATCAAATCCCCGAGGGTTTCAAACCCGTGAACATTGAATCATACGATGGCACAACAGATCCTGCGGTCTGGATCGAGGATTATATCCTTCATATCCACATGGCCCGCGGTGATGATCTACATGCCATCAAATACCTCCCACTCAAGCTTAAAGGACCAGCTTGGCATTGGCTTAACAGCTTGCCAGCAGAGTCAATCGGTTGTTGGGAAGACCTGGAAGCCGCATTCCTCGACAAGTTCCAGGGCACTTATGTGCGACCGCCAGACACAGATGACCTAAGCCACATAATTCAGCAGCTAGAAGAATCGGCCAGACGATTCTGGACACGGTTCCTAACCAAGAAAAATCAAATCGTCGACTGTCCGGATGCAGAGGCCCTTGCAGCCTTCAAACATAACATCCGCGATGAATGACTTGCCCGACACCTAGGACTGGAAAAGCCGAAATCCATGGCAGCCCTCACAACACTCATGAACCGCTTTTGCGCGGGAGAGGACAGCTGGCTAGCTCGTAGTAACAACATGACCAAGAGCCCTGGTAATTCAGATAGCAAGGACAGCAACGGCAGGTCGCGTCGCAACAAGCACAAGCGCTGCATTAATGGCGATAATGCTGAAGATACGGCAGTCAATGCCGGATTCAAAGGCGCAAAACCCGGTCAGCGGAAAAAGCCATTCAAAAGAAATACTCCGGGCCCGTCCAATTTGGACCGAATACTCGATCGCTCGTGCCAGATATACGGCACCCCCGAAAAACCAGCCAATCACACCAACAGGGATTGTTGGGTGTTCAAGCAGGGAGGCAAGTTAAATACCGAAAACAATGACAAGGGGCTGCATAGCGACAACGAGGAGGAGCACCGGCCGCCGAACAATAGAGGTCATAAGGGTTTCCCCCCACAAGTGCGGACGGTGAACATGATATACGCAACCCATATACCCAAAAGGGAGCAGAAGCGTGCACTAAGGGACGTATATGCGATGGAGCCAGTCGCCCCAAAGTTCAATCCGTGGTCCTCCTGCCTGATCACTTTTGATCGAAGGGACCACCCCACTAGCATCCGCCATGGCGGATTCGCCGCATTGGTTCTAGACCCAATCGTTGACGGATTCCACCTCACTAGAGTCCTGATGGACGACGGCAACAGCCTAAACCTGCTTTATCAGGATACAGTGCGCAAGATGGGCATAGACCCCTCAAGGATTAAACCCACAAAGACGACCTTCAAAGGCGTCATACCAGGTGTAGAGGCCAACTATACAGGTTCAGTTACACTTGAAGTGGTCTTCGGATCCCCGGATAGCTTCCGAAGCGAGGAGTTAATCTTCGACATAGTCCCGTTCCGCAGCGGCTATCACGCACTGCTCGGACGAACCACATTTGCAAAGTTCAATGCGGTGCCGCACTACGCATACCTCAAGCTCAAGATGCGAGGCCCTCGAGGAGTCATTACGGTCAACGGAAACACCGAATGCTCTCTCTGAACGGAGGAGCATACGGCGGCCCTCTCGGTAGAAATACAAAGCAGCCTCTTAAGGAAATTTTCGAGTCCGGCTATTAAACGTCCGGACACCGTCAAGCGCGCCCGGAGTAACCTACAACAAGACCGCCTGGCACGTCCCGAGAACGCGTAGCAATGCGGCCCCAACCCCAGCCCTCGCGAAATTGCGAAACCAGTACTACGCGTACATAATTATGCTCTGGAAATACCATGGGCATAGGGGGAGGGGCACGACCACGGCAGGCCCAGAATGCGGCTCAACCGCACCAGGGGCTCCCAATTGTGTCATTCTTCCTTTTTTTCTCTTACTTTCAGGACTCCTTTCTCAAGAAGCCCTGACTGGCAGTAGAATCGCCAAACACACGATGCAACAGCCAGGGAAGCAGAAAGCTACGTCGAGTGTCCAGGTGGTCTCTATAACGAGCAGTATACTTGTTTTACATAGCATCCCGCAGCTCGCTCCTGGAGGGAGACATGTCAAATAGTCCCGTCCCTTGCTTATCGCACTATTTGTATCGTTCTGCTTTTACCGCAGCTTTTTTGAATAAACAATGCATATCTTTTGCCTATTATTGCATTCCTTTTTTTATTTTATCTATACATGTTCACTTATGACATGTTGCACCCGTACGCTTTGGTACGGCCAAATACACCAGGGGTTAAGTACCCCAAAATATGGTGTGATAAGTCCGAACACTTTCACAAGTGCGGCACCCCGAACTTATAGCATTATATGCATCGGCTCCGAATCATGTCTTGGGTTAATAGTTGGGTTTGCCCGACTCCCATGTTTTGGTACCTTACGTTCCGTTATATCGGCTAAGGTAGCGCTGGGAGAACCACTGCGATTGTGCCCCGGTTGAGCTGGGTTAAGCACCTCAGTGGAGAAAGCTAAAACTGACCGTCATGATAGGGCGAGAGCCGGTCGCTGTTCGAGAGGTTTTTCGAGTCCCTAAAGACTTATGCCGCTTAGAGCGAGGAGTCGACTTTGTCCGGCCCAGGCGTGGATAGCGCCCCGAACTCGGTCTTCCGAATACTAGGGGCTTCGCCAAAATTTAAAATTATAGAATTCTATGGCTAAGTGAGAGTGTTCAAGCATTATAGTCCGGTTGCCTTGTTCGTTGCGTTGAGCGCCTCCCTCGAAGGACCCAAGAATGGGAAAAAGAGCACTCAAGTTTATCCCGAACACCCCAGCACTCGTGGCATGGGGGCAGAAGCCGACGACTCGCCATCTCTCAAATTTAATAAACAGCCGCACAGAAAGTAATATTTTAAATTCACAAGCGTTGCTTAGCGCATATGAACAAGTTTTCAAGCGTACAGGATAACAAATGCGAGTTTACTCAAAAATTACATCTTTGGAGCATTCACCCGCTATAAGGCGGGCACCCTTCAGGACGCCCACATAATACATCTCAGGCTTGCGATACTCCCTGCCTGGCGGTGGAGCGTCCGTCACAAGCTTCTCAGCGTCCATCTTGCCCCAGTGCACTTTAGCACGGGCAAGGGCCCTACGGGCACCTTTGATACAGACGGAGTGCTTGATGACTTCAATCCATGGACAGGCGTCCACCAGCCGCCTCACCAGCCCAAAGTAGCTCCCAGGCATGGCCTCCTTCGGCCACAGCCAAACTATGAGGCCCTTCATGGCCTGTTCGGCCACCTTATGGAGCTCGACCAGCTGCTTCAGCTGGTCGCTCAAGGGCACCGGGTGTCCGGCCTCAGCATACTGAGACCAGAACACCTTCTCCTCGAGCTCCCTTCCTCGGCCCGGTAGAATGCGGCAGCGTCGGACACACTGCGGGGCAGATCTGCGAATGCTCCTGGAGAGCTCCGGATTCGGGTAAGTAACAAGCAATTCACTTTCACGTGCTTGCTTTGCATGAAGAATGCCTTACCCGCCGCTATCTTCTTTATTGCCTATTTCATGGAGGGCTTTTTGGGCTTCGGCCTTAGCAGCTTTGGCACTCTCAAGAGCCGAGGTGAGCTCGGACTCTCGAGTCTTTGAGTCATGCTCCAAACTCTCGTGTTTTTCCACGAGAGCCTGGAGCTCTTGCCGTACCTCCGCCACCCGCGCCTCCTGCTTCTCTCACTCGGTGCGTTCCGCGGCCGCATTGCTTTCGGCCCTGGACACCGCTTCCTTAAGGGTCGCCACCTCGTTCGTGGCCCCTGCAATTCTCACGTTATTCCCGTTATTTTTTGCAACCACATCTTTTATATACTTCCATAAGGTATTGCTTACCTTCCTTGTCCTCGAGCTGCTTCTTGGCAAGGCCGAGCTCATTCTCGGACCGCTCGAGGCTCTGCTTCAATGCATTGACCTCCGCAGTCAGTGCGGTAGAGGTCAGTAGCGCAGCCTGCATTCCCATATTGACATACTTATGTTAGACTCCTGCGTACATCTTTTTAGATCCTCAATTCGGCTTTTCTTTCCGAACACCAAACTGAGCATCAGGGGCTACTGTCTATGCGGTAATATTTTTACATATCTTAATACATACCTCAAAGACTGTTAGAAGGCTGGCACAGGCTTCAGTCAGCCCGCTCTTGGCGGACTGAACTTTCTGGATCACCACACTCATAATAGTGCGGTGCTCCTCGTCGATGGAGGCGCTGTTAAGCGCCTCCAGCAAATTATCCGGTGCCTCCGGTTGGACAGAGGTCATCGGTGTCGCAGTCTCGCCCTTCTTACGAAGGGGCCGCTTGCCGGACTCCGGAACCACTGAAGGTTCCGGTGCGGAGTCCGGCCCAGGGCCGGACTCAGAACCCTTCGGGGTTTGATCCCCCTTGCGCCCAAAGTCCGGGAGGTTGCATTGCGGCACCTCCGTGACCTCCTCCTCCTGGCTAGGCCCCTTTTGGGACCCCACCTCGGCGTCATCCGCAGCGCGAGGAGAGGAGACGGCCGGAAGTGATGTGCTATTCACGTCCGACGATGCCAGGGAGCCGCTCGTCGAAGTGTCGAGCCCGTCCTTGGGCGGGCTGCAGGGTTATGTTCGGCGTTAGGAGATTCTGTACGACAAATGAAGCGCCATGAGTTATTCTGGTATCCGGACACTTACGATGTCGCCAGGGGCTTAGTCCTCGGCGGCCACTCCTCTTCGCCGTCGTCGGCGTTGGTAGAGTAGTCCGGAGGGAGGGTCCTTCCCTTCTTGGACCCTTCGGCCTCCCCCGTTGGGGCGGCCTTCCTTTTCTTCTCTCCCCTGCTGGGGGAGAGGCCTCTTTTTCCTCCTCCTCGCCTTCACGGGAGGAGTCCGCCTCGGAGTCGTCGGACGATGAGTCCGACAACACCTGGCGCCAGGAACTCTTTTGAGTTCCTGTGGCCTTCTTCTCCGGCACCACGTAAGGTGCCGGAACTAGCAGCCCCGTTAATCGGGCGTCCGCTGGGTCTTCTGGCAAGGGAGTCGGACAGTTAACCTACCCGGACTTCTTCTGCCAGGCCTGTCAAAGGTAAGGGAGTTTAGATCCCGCATAGAGTCAAACTATGGAAAATAAGTGTCTTGTAAAGGGTAAAATAGCTTACCTCGCCGGCTTGACGCTGCGAGCTGAATCCGCGATCTTCGGTAGCGGATGCGGGAGCCTCGGCGCCCTTGAACAGCACCTTCCAGGCATCTTCATACGTAGTGTCGAAGAGCCCGCTCAAGGTTTGGTGTTGTGCCGGATCAAACTCCCACAAGCTAAAGGCCCGTTGTTGGCACGGGGGGATCCGGCGGATGAGCATGACCCGGACTATGTTGACGAGCTTGATCTTCTTGTTCACAAGGTTTTGGACGCAGGTTTGGAGTCCGGTCAGCTCTTCCGAATCACCCCATGTCAGGCCCTTCTCTTTCCAGGAGGTGAGCCGTGTGGGGATGCCATATCGGAACTCGGGGGCCGCTGCCCATTCAGGGTCACGCAGCTCGGTGATGTAGAACCACCCCGATTTCCACCCTTTGATGGTTTCCACGAAGGAGCCCTCGAGCCATATAACGTTGGGCATCTTGCCCACCATGGTGCCTCCACACTCCGTCTGCTGGCCCCCCACTACCTTCGGCTTGACATTGAAGGTCTTCAGCCATAAGCCGAAGTGGGGCTTGATGTGGAGGAAGGCCTCGCACACGACGATGAATGCCGAGATGTTGAGGACGAAATTTAGGGCCAGATCATGGAAATCCAGGCTGTAGTAGAACATGAGCCCCCGGACAAATGGGTGAAGTGGAAAACCTAGTCCGTGGAGGAAGTGGGTGAGGAACACCACCCTCTCATGGGGCCCGGGGGTGGGGATGAGCTGCCCCTTGTCGGGGAGCCGATGCGCGATGTCGCTAGACAAGTATCCGGCCTTCCGCAGCCTCTTGATCTGCCCCTCCATGACGGAGGAGGCCATCCACTTGCCTCCCGCTCCGGACATGGCTGGGGAAGGTTGAGGCGAGATGTGCGGACTTGGGCGCTGGAGCTCGAGTGCGCGGAAATGGATAAGCAAAGGAGGAAGAAGGCATAGGTAAAAAGGTGGATCCTTATCCCCTTATTTGGATGGACGAAAATATGCGTCCCCACCAGCCTGGTAAAACTCGCTTATCTCCCAAGCACCATAATCAATGGCGCGGTTGGGTTACGCACGCCCTTATTGATGAGAATCCCTGAATAAGGGGACACGATCTCTGCTTTGACAAGACGTGCCAAGGAAACCGCCTCGCTAAACGCGCTGAGGTGGGACAGTAAAAACAATTCGAATAAAGGCTTGGCCGTGGTGTGATGTCACGCCACGAAATACGTCAGCAGATTGAACTTGTGTAAATGTTATTCTCTCTATGGTGGTATGTGGAACTTATTTTGCAGAGCCGGACACTATCCTTGTGTTCAAAATCTTCTATGAAGTATTCGGAGGAGGAACCTGCCTTGCAATGCCGAAGACAATATGCGTGCCGGACCCGTCGTCATTGAAGCCTGGTTCAGGGGCTAGTGAGGGAGTCCTGGATTAGGGGGTGTCTGGATGGTCGGACTATAGCCTCTGGCCGTACTCCTGGACTATGAAGATACAAGATTGAAGACTTCGTCCGTGTCCGGATGGGACTTTCCTTGGCGTGGAAGGCAAGCTTGGCGATACGGATATGTAGATCTCCTACCATTGTAACCGACTCTGTGTAACCCTAACCCTCTTCGGTGCCTATATAAACTGGAGGGTTTTAGCCCGTAGGACGAACAACAATCATACCATAGGCTAGCTTCTAGGGTTTAGCCTCTCTGATCTCGTGGTAGATCTACTGTTGTACTACCCATATCATCAATATCAATCAAGTAGGAGTAGGGTTTTACCTCCATCGAGAGGGCCCGAACCTGGGTAAAAACATTGTGTCCCTTGTCTCCTGTTACCATCCGCCTAGACACACAGTTCGGGACCCCCTACCCGAGATCCGCCGATTTTGACACCGACAGTATCCATAAAAGATTTAACACAATCAAACTTAGGTGTCATACCTGACTCCTTACCATCGTCGGAACCCCAATCTTCAGAGTTGCATTTAATTCTTTCCAATAAGTCCCATTTTAATTCAATAGTCTTCAGCATATGAGAACCAGCACAGGAAGTATCGAGCATGTTGCGATCATTGGGAGAAAGACGAGCATAAAAGTTTTGAATAATCATATCTCAGGAGAGCTCATGATTGGGGCACGAATATAATTGATTTAAGCCTCCCCCAAGCTTGAGTGATGCTTTCTCCTTCGCGAGGCCAAAAATTATATATGTAATTACGATCACGATGAACAAGATGCATAGGATAAAACTTCTGGTGAAATTCCAACTTCAATCGTTTATAATTCCAAGATCCCGTATCATCACATAGCCTATACCATGTCAATGCATCTCCCTTCAAAGATAAAGGGAAGACCTTCCTTTTGAAAACATCATCAAAAATACCTGCAAGCTTAAATAATCCACAAACTTCATCCACAAAGATAAGGTGTAAATCGGGATGCAATGTTCCATCTCCCGCAAATGGATTAGCTAGCAGTTTTTCTATCATACCCGAAGGAATCTCAAAGTAAATATTTTCAGTAGGTTCAGTAGGTTGAGGAACAACTCTTTGCTCTTCTGGTCGGGGTGAAGGTACCCTGAACAAGCCCCTCAAAGGATTAGTTTCCATAGTAACAAGGAAAATTTCAGCACACTAAATAAATGTTTCCTTACCAAGTTCCACTCACCAAAAGTGCTACACTCCCCAGCAATGGCGCCAGAAAAGAGTCTTGATGACCCACAAGTGTAGGGGATCTAGTCCTTTCGATAAGTAAGAGTGTCGAACCCAACGAGGAGTAGAAGGAAATAGCAAGCGATTTTCAGTAAGGTTTTCTCTGCAAGCACTGAAATTGTAGGTCACTGATGGATCACTAACCAACCTATACTAAGCAGTTTAGGATAAGCAGGTAAGGTATAATGAGCAGGTTACAAAAGAAGGCTGTGCATCAGAATAGGAGCAAACAATAACAATAGCAAAATCTAATGCAAGCATGATGGAATGGGCGATATCGGGATGATCAAAGGGGGGGGGCTTGCCTAGTTGCTCAGGCGAGAAGGAGGGTTCGTCGTTGACGTAGTCGATCACAGTGGCATAGGCAGCCATCATGGGGTCTACCGAAGAGAAGAGGGAGGAGAAAACAGTAAATACATAGCAAGCAAGAGCATAACAAGATAAGAAGCGGGCTAGAGGTGTTCTAACACGGTGCTAGGCGACACTGGCGAAGGGGGAAACATCCGGGAAAGTTTTCCCAGTTCCGGACGTCTGTCAGATAGATGAACCGGAGGGGAATAGTTCAACGTTTGCTATGCTAGGGATGTGTGACGGACGAACAACCTGCGTATTCGGATTCGTCTCGTCGTTCTGAGCAACATTCATGTAGAAAACATTTTCATCCGAGGTATGGATTATTTTATATGAATTTCTAAAGTTTTATTAATTTTCTAGAATTTCTGGAATTATTTAATTTGAATTATCCACAACAGTGCAAAACCCTTTTATGCATAGCAACAACTAGCCTAAGAGTATGACATGTGGGGCCAGGTCAACTGTTGAATTAGGAGTCAACAGTTGACTGGTCAAAGGTGAATAGTTCGGTGGGGCCTACATGTCATAGAGCCAGGTTTTAACTAGAGTTAAATTAAACCCTTCATATTACCTAGGGGGCCACATGTCATTGACACAGTTTTAGTAAACTTATTTAGCCACGTTTTATTAGCAGGAGGACCCACATGTAAGTGAAGGGTTAGTAAAAGGTTAAGTTAATTGAGTTAATTAGGGCCCCTAATCTAGTTGGGTTGGCCCACTAGCAGAGGCACAAGCGGCCTCCCAGGCATGGCATGCACGAATGCACAAGGCGTCGGCGGCCAGAGGCCTGCTCGGGGCCATGGCAGGGCGGAGGCGTAGGGTGGCGGGCGCGTGCCAGAGGAGGCAGCACGGGAGGTGATGGCGAGCGCGGGCCAGCGCTCGGCGGCGGTGTAGCCAGGCGGGGCACGACGCGGTCAGGGCGTTGCGAGCAAACGAGGTGCCAGCAAGCACAACCGCGACAGGTGCGTGTGCCAGCGCGATGGCGCTCGGGACAACGGAGAGAGAGGGAAGATGGAAAGAGGGGGGGCGCTCATGGCCGTTGCCGAGTAGGGGGCTCGGCGAGGCTCATAGGAGCCAGCGTGGAGGAGGTCGGGGAGGCGGCCCGGTCAGGGGGCCTCGGGCGGCGGTGATCCGACGATGGGGGCACCGTGGCCTTGCGCTGGTGGGGTGGACGACGACCACGGGGCGCGGCGAGGTGGAGGCGGGTGACAGGGTGGGGCGGCGTCTGGGACGGGCGCCGGCGTTAGGGCGTGGGGAGGCGCGGCCGCTGGGGTCCCTGCCCCGATCCAGATCGGGGGGGGAGGGGGAGGGGGGGCGAGAGAGAGCGAGAGGAACATGGGGGTGGTGAAGTGGATCGGGGGAGTGGGAGGGGGGTTCGTTCGTTTAGGGTTCGGTGGAGTGGGGGGGGGGTAGATGTAGGAGGGGTGGGCCGGCCTGGTGGGTTGAGGCCCAAGGGGGCGCGGTGGCCAGCTGGGCCAGTCGGCCCAGTTGAGGGGGGGGGGGCTTTTTTTCTTTTTCTTTTTTAATTTTTTCAATATATGCTTTAAATAGATTAGGGCATTAAACCACTTTGCAAAAAATGTTGGTTCACCACCAATATTAAGAAGTGCATATTTGTCACATGATCAACATTTTAGTTTCATTTTTGACAAAGTTTGAATTTTGAGTTTAAACTCGATTTCGAATTTGAGTTTGAACAAAGATTTCGATCAAGCGAGGATTACTAACAGTAATCGTGGTGACATGGCAACATTAGCTGAGGATTACTGTAGCTTAATTATCCGGGCATCACACCTTCCTTCTCTTCTCTTTTCCCTTTCCTTGACTCCTACTCCTACTACATGGAAGGGGGAATCCTACTCCCGGTGGGAGTAGGACTCCCCAAGGTGCGCCATAGAGAGGGCCGGCCCCTCCTCTAACGCCCCGGATTCGATGCGCCAGGTGTCTGCCAGTTATTCGCCGTCGTTGCCATGTCATTTGCTTGCGTGTTGCACTTTGCCATGTCATCATATGCATTTTATCATGTCATCATGTGCATTTCATTTTGCATACATGTTCGTCTCATGCATCCGAGCTTTTTCCCCGTTGTCCATTTTGCAATCCGGCACTCCTATGTCCCCCGGCGCCCCTTTTGCCTCTTTTCACGTGCGGGTGTTAAATGTTCTCGGAATGGCCCGAGGTTTGGCAAGCGGCCTTGGTATAGCACCGGTAGACCGCCTGTCAAGTTTTGTGCCATTTGGAGGTCGTTTGGTACTCCAACGGTTAACCGGGTAACCGTTAAAGCCCTCTTTTGTTGCAGCCCAACACCCCTTCCAAAGTGGCCCAAAACCCAGCAAACTCCCCTCCATGCTCTCGGTCGTTCGATCACGGTTGCGTGGGCGAAAACCGCTCCTCATTTGGACTCTCCTAGCTCCCTCTACCTATAAATAGGTGCCTTCCCCTCCAAATTCGCGGATGTTTCCTACCCTAAACCTAGCCTCTCTCCCTCTCAGCCGCCGGACGTGTCCGCTCGCCGCCGGACATGCCCGCGCCGCCGCCCGCAGCCACTCTCCGCGCGCCACGTGTCCCTCCGCCGCCAGCCGCCGCCGCCGGCCCGCGGAGCCCATCCGGGGCCCGCGCGGGCCCAGATCGTGCCGCCGCTCGGCCCGAGCGCCCGCCCGCGCCCGAGCTCCTCCTCCGCCGCCGCCCGCCAGCGCTGACCTCCGCCACCGCCCGAGGACATGGCGGCGCCCGCCGCCTCCTCCGGCTGGCGCGCGCCTCCCCTCGCCGCCCAGCGACCCCGGGTGCGCGTGCCCGCGCCGCCCCACTTCCAGCGGTGCCTCGCCCGCATCCCGCTCCGCCGCCGGCCGCGGCCTCTCCGCCCCGCGCCGGGAGCCGCTCCGCCGCTGCCTCCCGCATCCCGCGCCGCCGGTTCCGTCTCCGGCCGGATCCGGCAAGGGCCGGCCAGATCCGGCGCACCGGCGCCGCCCCCGGCCTCCTCCGCCCCTCTCCAACCTCCGGCCGCCATTCTCCCTCCTCTCCACCACATCTCCGGTGACCTCTCCGACGTGCATCGAAATCCGTGCAGACCCGAAGGTTGACCCCGAAACGCCTAAGTCCCTGAGATTTTGCATAATCATGCCATGTTCATCGCACCATAACTCTGTGCATACTGCTCCATTTCATGCGTGTAATATGTCAAATTGTTCGCCTCGACGAGTACTTCATTTAATTCCATTGCATCATGTTCATTTGAGTTCATCTTGATGCCTGAAATGCTGTTGGAAGAGTGCATGTTGCTGTTAATCTGCTGAAACTGTTATAACTTGCTCATTTGTCATTTTTGCCATGTTTGATGTGTGCATGCTATGAGGTTGATGTCTACATGTGTTTTGATCTATGCTATGCCATCTTTCCAGAGGTGCAAACCATGTATTTTTGTGACTTGTGTAGTGAGTGCATGAAGCTTGTTAAGTGGGGTACTTGCTGTTGCTGTTTTGCTAGGCAGATTCTGTTATATTTTGTTGCTATGTTAACATGCTTCTACTAGTCATTTCGTGCATAATCTGGAGATTGTTCACTAAGGATGTTTTGTTATACATGTATTGATCTATCCACTCATGCCCCTGGTTGCATTTATATCCTGTTGTAGCTTGTTGTAATCTTGCTCCAAACTTGCTAAATGATGTTGCTGTCAGACTGTTAACTTTAAGTTCAATGTTTCCATGATTGTTTGCTAGTGATCCATGCACCCTATGAACTTGTTCTTGCCATGCTTATCTTCATAAACATGTCTTCTTACTGTTGATTGTCTTGCCATGCCATGTATTGCTCTGTGGTGAGTGGTTCAAGCTCACAAACATGCCTACTTATTGTTGTTCCTGCCATGTATGAATCTGTAATATAACTTGCCATGTTTAC
Organism: Triticum timopheevii; assembly: GCA_963921465.1. Classification (NCBI taxonomy): domain Eukaryota; kingdom Viridiplantae; phylum Streptophyta; class Magnoliopsida; order Poales; family Poaceae; genus Triticum; species Triticum timopheevii. The sequence continues at coordinate 477,258,823 of OY997268.1, forward strand.
ATGGGTGCCATCATATTTTCTATGCCTTTTTGGCTCATGGTCAGTAAGGGACTTTTGGTCTATGCAATTAGTAGATTCATGCCATGCCTTTGTTTGCCATGATAAGTTCCTGTAACATGTTGTTTGATAGCTCTAAACATTGCAACCTGATGTTATTTCTGCTAAAGTCTGAACTGTTATTATTTGCAATCTTACCATGCGTGTTTGAGCATGTTCTATTGACTTCTGGAGATAGCTCAGTGTTCATGTTTTTTTATGCTTTACCTGTACTTCATGCCCATGCCTTCTTTTCTTATGTTGGGGTGCTGTAGCATATTGTTTTGATGCTTGCAATATGCCTAGTTGCTGTTATGGACAGATTGTTGCTATGACGTATAGTGTGTGTGTGTTGAACCGTTGCTCCGTTTTGAGTGTGCTCTATATGAAACTTGCTTGTTTTTGCATGTAGTTCCATATTATCATGTTGCATACTTGTTTTGAGGTGTTTTCTTGATGTTTGGATGCATTTTGCATCAATGCCATGTTTAACTTGTTTTGCTCATATCTTCTAGGCCGTAGCTCCGAATCTAATGAACTTTATATGTAACTTGACTAGAATTTCGTGTAGATCATCTTGGTGCATCTTAACTTGCTGTTTAACAACTTGAACATAATGTTTATTCAGTTCTGGACCAATTTCGGAATTTGCATATGAGGACTTACCGGAATTGTTATATGTTGTTCCCGGCCTCATTTAAACTTTCCTTGATGTGTTGTTCTTGTTTTGCATCATCTCTTGCCATGAGTAGCTTCATGTAGCTTGGTCATGCATCATGCTTGTTGTGCATCATGCCTTGTTCATGTGTGGTGTGTTTACCATGTTGTGTGCTTCTTCTCGATAGTTCCCGTTTCGTTGCGATCGTGAGGATGCGTTCGTTACGTGTGGTTCGTCTTCGTGGCTTCATCTTCTTCATGGACCCGTTCTTCTTCCTTGCGGGATTTCAGGCAAGATGACCGCTGCCCTGGATCTCACTACTATCATTGCTATGCTAGTTGCTTCGTTCTATCGCTATGCTGCGTTACCTATCATTTGCTCTTCAAGCCTCCCAAATTGCCATGAACCTCTAACCTTTTGACACCCTTCCTAGCAAACCATTGCTTGACTATGTTACCGCTTTGCTCAGCCCCTCTTATAGCGTTGCTAGCTGCAGGTGAAGTTGAATATTGCTCCATGGTGGACAGGGTTATGTTGGGATATCACAATATCTCTTATATTATTAATGCATCTATATATTTGGTAAAGGGTGGAAGGCTCGGCCTTATGCCTGGTGTTTTGTTCCACTCTTGCCACCCTAGTTTCCGTCATACCGGTGTTATGTTCCCGGATTTTGCGTTCCTAACGCGGTTGGGTGATTTATGGGACCCCCCTGACAGTTTGCTTTGAATAAAACTTGTCCAACAAGGCCCAACCTTGGTTTTACCATTTGCCTCACCACCACCTACACCTTTCCCTTGGGTCGGCCAACCCGAGGGTCATCTTTATTTTAGCCCCCCCGGGCCAGTGCTTCTCTAAGTGCTGGTCCAAACCGAGTGATGTCCGGCGCCCCCTGGGCAACCAGGGTCTATGCCAACCCGACGTCTTGCTCATCCGGCGTGCCCTGAGAACGAGATATGTGCAGCTCCTGTCGGGATTTGTCGGCACAGCGGGCGGTCTTGCTGGTCTTGTTTTACCATTGTCAAAATGTCTTGTAAACCGGGATTCCGAGACTGATCGGGTCTTCCTGGGAGAAGGAATATCCTTCGTTGATCGCGAGAGCTTATCATGGGCTATGTTGGGACACCCCTGCAGGGTATAAACTTTCGAGAGCCGAGCCCGCGGTTATGTGGCAGATGGGAATTTGTTAATGTCCGGTTGTAGATAACTTGACACCATATCCGAATTAAAACGCATCAACCGTGTGTGTAGCCGTGATGGTCTCTTCTCGGCGGAGTCCGGGAAGTGAACACGGTTTCTGTGTTATGTTTGACGTAAGTAGGTGTTCAAGATCACCTCTTGATCATTGCTAGCTTCACGACCGTTCCTTTTGCTCCTCTTCTCGCTCTCTTTTGTGTATGTTAGCCACCATATCATGCTTAGTCACTGCTGCAACCTCACCAGTTTACCCCTTCCTTTCCCATTAAGCTTTGCTAGTCTTGATACCCATGGTAATGGGATTGCTGAGACCTCATGGCTCACAGATTACTACAACAACAGTTGCAGGTACAGGTTATGCGATGATCATGACGCGAGAGCGATGTTGCTTGTTTTGGAGTTTCTTCTTCTGCTTCTTCGATCAGGGGATAGGTTCCAGGTCGGCAGCCTGGGCTAGCAGGGTGGATATTGTTTGAGTTTCTGTTTATGATTCATCCGTAGTCGGATGTTGTTCTTGTATGTTGTATTGTTGTATTCATGTGACATTGTATGTATCGGATGTATCCCCACTATTATGTAATGTTGATGTAATGATATCCACCTTGCAAAAGCGTCTTCAAGATGCGCTTCTATCCTTGGTGGGACCTTCGAGTTCCTTTAGGATAGGGTCGCATCTTTGGCGTGACAAGTTGGTATCAGAGCCTCGACCGACCCTAGAAGCCCCCTTGATTGATCGTGTAGTTTGGCCGTTGTTGAGTCTAGAAGAAAACTGTTTTCGGAGTCTAGTTATATCGGAGAGTAGGAATTCTTTTTACTCCTCAGCCCCTTCGCCACTCTGGTGAGGAATCTTGACGTTGGTGTTTTGAACTACCCCTCTTCCCGTTCAAAATTTTCTTTAGGATCACGCGGTTAGTTTTCGTTCATTGTCCATCCACTTTTGTCTGGTGCATTTCTTGTCAAGCTAATTCGAACCTCTTTGTCTTTGGGACATCAATCCTCATCTCTTTTCGATCGATGTTGTTTCCCTGTCCGAAGTTGTCCTTGTTTTTTCCCACCCACCCTCCCTTCTTCTTCTCGAATCCGGAGTCCGTAATTGAGTATCCTTCCTACTCGTGTGAAGTCTTTGCTTTCTTTACGCAATGATTTCAATCGGTGTTTTCTCTTCAAGATATTCGTTGGTTCTCCCTTCCAGATGCTTTTGTTTTCCCGCCCTCCCACCCTCTTCTTCCCGGAGTTTGAATCTCTTTCGAGCATCAATTTCATTCGTGCAGAGCCTCTTCAGTCTTTCGTCAATTATTTCAACCAGTGAATTCTCGTCTCGTTCGTCATTCTTCACCCCTTTCTTTTCCGGTGCATTCAATTCAAGTTTTTCGGGTTGATCATATTCTTTTCCTCAGCTCAAGTGTTCTCCTTATTTGTTCGCCTCTCGCCAGTTATCCTTCCGGAGTGCTCAAGACATCTCAGGAGAATTGTCTGTGTTTGAATTAATTCGAGGTTGTCACCTCATTCAAATATTTCAATTATTCCCGTGCTTCATCTATCTGTTCAACAATCCTTTTCAACGGTGTTTTCTTTTAGTGGGCCCTAACCCACAGGTCTTTTCCCAGGATCTTAACTGACTCTTCTAAATTCCCCCGGAGTTATTCGCAATTCTCTTTCAAGTGTGACGCAAGAATGAATTTCATCAGTCACATGCCTTCTCCAAGATCGCTTTCAAAATCATTTCGTTGTTGGCTCAACCCCTTCGCTTTACATTCTTCCGGAGTATCTCAGGAATTTTGGTGGTGTTTCTCGTCGTCATTTGAAGATCGAAGAAGAGTTTTCTCTAAATCTTGTCTGTTCTTCCGAAGATTCATGGTTCTAGCTTCATGTTACCCTCTCGAATTATTCCATTTGTCAGATATTCTTCCATACCCATCCGGAGTATGTCAGGTGTTGCTTTTCCATTTCTTTTCACCGGAGGCCATCATTTCAGTTATCTTTCTCTATTTATCCCGGTGCTTCGTTCAAGTGTTCTTTTATCAGCTCAGGATCTCTTCGTTCTTTTGCATCTAAATCCCCTCTAGCATATTGGTTCTTCTAATTCTTCCCGGTGATTCAGTCTCTTTCGACAGTCATTCTCGAATTCTTACAGTGGTTCATTCAAGATTCTTTTCCTTGATTATCATATTAATCCATTCGTTCTTTCAATTCTACCGGTGGTTCATGAAGACCTTCTCAAGTTTGCGATATGTCACTTCTCAATCCTTTTCAAGAAAAATAAGTAATATGCAAAATCCATTGCTTGTCATCTATTTAATTTGATGAAGGATAAGCATACAATAAATCTTATTCTTATTTCCTCAAGGGGATTAATCCCTTCCTTCGGAGTTTGTTCTTGATGAATAAATTCTAGTTCCAAGAGTTTTCATCTTTTCTTTTCCGGAGTTCAAATTTTCTCGGTCATCTCGTCGGAACCTCCATCTAAATCATCGCAAGGCTCATCTTATTCTTTCATCCTTCATTCTATCTCATCATCTTTTTGTCACCAGAGTTCTTCATGGTGGTTCGTCATGATTTAATTCATTCTTCAAGAGTTCATCAAGATTTTGTCGGCGGAGTTCAAGTATCTTTTCTTCTTGCATCTCGAAGTGCAATTAATTCTCCGTATTCTTTTGAAGTGGAGTTTTGCATTTCTGTGTTCTTCTCAGCTATCCAATCATTTCCGTTTGTGGCCGGTTATCACCTTATGATCTTGAGATTTTACCTATAAGACCACAACAAGCTTATTCTTTTCGTTGTTGATTGTCTCAACAACTCCGTTCAAACCTTCCTTCGAAAGGTTGCTTTCAATTTCATTCGTGGCACAAGTTGTCATTTTCTTCTCCGTTCTTTTCATTTAACTCTTTCAATTCTTTCCGGAGGTTTTGTGTCATGTCTTCATCAAGTATCATTTCTTCCTCTCTAGCTCATGTTCTATTCTTCCATGTTCAGCCGGAGTGGCTTGTCAGTCTATCTGATTCTGTGAGCTTTCGATTCTCGTCATTCTCGTTGTTCCTCTCTTCTTCTCGAGTGCTCTCGATTCTTTCTTCTTCTCTTGAGTTCTTGTTTTACCTCATCCCCTTTTCCCTTCCGTCTCGGTCCTAAGATCTCAGGACGAGATCTCTTGTTAGTGGAGGAGAGTTGTAACGCCCCAGATTCGATGCGCCAGGTGTCTGCCAGTTATTCGCCGTCGTTGCCATGTCATTTGCTTGCGTGTTGCACTTTGCCATGTCATCATATGCATTTTATCATGTCATCATGTGCATTTCATTTTGCATACATGTTCGTCTCATGCATCCGAGCTTTTTCCCCGTTGTCCGTTTTGCAATCCGGCACTCCTATGTCCCCCGGCGCCCCTTTTGCCTCTTTTCACGTGCAGGCGTTAAACGTTCTCGGAATGGCCCGAGGTTTGCCAAGCGGCCTTGGTATAGCACCGGTAAACCGCCTGTCAAGTTTCGTGCCATTTGGAGGTCGTTTGGTACTCCAACGGTTAACCGGGTAACCGTTAAAGCCCTCTTTTGTTGCAACCCAACACCCCTTCCAAAGTGGCCCAAAACCAGCAAACTCCCCTCCATGCTCTCGGTCGTTCGATCACGATCGCGTGGGCGAAAACCGCTCCTCATTTGGACTCTCCTAGCTCCCTCTACCTATAAATAGGTGCCTTCCCCTCCAAATTCGCGGATGTTTCCTACCCTAACCCTAGCGTCTCTCCCTCTCAGCCGCACGTGTCCGCTCGCCGCCGGACACGCCCGCGCCGCCGCCCGCAGCCACTCTCCGCGCGCCACATGTCTCTCCGCCGCCAGCCGCCGCCGCCGGCCCGCGGAGCCCATCCGGGGCCCGCGCGGGCCCAGATCGCGCCGCCGCTCGGCCCGAGCGCCCGCCCGCGCCCGAGCTCCTCCGCCGCCGCTGCCCGCCGGCGCCGACCTCCGCCACCGCCCGAGGCCATGGCGCCGCCCGCCGCCTCCTCCGGCTGGCGCGCGCCTCCCCTCGCCGCCTGGCGACCCCGGGTGCGCGTGCCCGCGCCGCCCCACTCCCAGCGGCGCCTCGCCCGCATCCCGCACCGCCGCCGGCCGCGGCCTCGCCGCCCCGCGCCGGGAGCCGCTCCGCCGCCGCCTCCCGCATCCCGCGCCGCTGGTTCCGTCTCCGGCCGGATCCGGCAAGGGCCGGCCAGATCCGGCGCACCAGCGCCGCCCCCGGCCTCCTCCGCCCCTCTCCAACCTCCGACCGCCGTTCTCCCTCCTCTCCGACCACATCTCCGGTGACCTCTCCGACGTGCATCGAAATCCGTGCAGACCCGAAGGTTGACCCCGAAACGCCCAAGTCCCTGAGATTTTGCATAATCATGCCATGTTCATCGCATTATAACTCTGTGCGGACTGCTCCGTTTCATGCGTGTAATATGTCAAATTGTTCGTCTCGACGAGTACTTCATTTCATTCCATTGCATCATGTTCATTTGAGTTCATCTTGATGCCCGAAATGCTGTTGGAAGAGTGCATGTTGCTGTTAATCTGCTGAAACTGTTATAACTTGCTCATTTGTCATTTTTGCCATGTTTGATATGTGCATCCTATGAGGTTGATGTCTACATGTGTTTTGATCTATGCTATGCCATCTTTCCAGAGGTGCAAACCATGTATTTTTGTGACTTGTGTAGTGAGTGCATCAAGCTTGTTAAGTGGGGTACTTGCTGTTGCTGTTTTGCTAGGCAGATTCTGTTATATTTTGTTGCTATGTTAACATGCTTCTACTAGTCATTTCGTGCATAATCTGGAGATTGTTCACTAAGGATGTTTTGTTATACATGTCTTGATCTATCCATTCATGCCCCTGGTTGCATTTATAGCCTGTTGTAGCTTGTTGTAATCTTGCTCCAAACTTGCTAAATGATGTTGCTGTCAGCCTGTTAACTTTAAGTTCAATGTTTCCATGATTGTTTGCTAGTGATCCATGCACCCTTTGAACTTGTTCTTGCCATGCTTATCTTCATAAACATGTCTTATTACTGTTGATTGTCTTGCCATGCCATGTATTGCTCTGTAGTGAGTGGTTCAAGCTCACAAACATGCCTACTTATTGTTGTTCCTGCCATGTATGAATCTGTAATATAACTTGCCATGTTTACATGGGTGCCATCATATTTTCTATGCCTTTTTGGCTCATGGTCAGTAAGGGACTTTTGGTCTATGCAATTAGTAGATTCATGCCATGCCTTTGTTTGCCATGATAAGTTCCTGTAACATGTTGTTTGATAGCTCTAAACATTGCAACCTGATGTTATTTCTGCTAAAGTCTGAACTGTTATTATTTGCAATCTTACCATGCGTGTTTGAGCATGTTCTATTGACTTCTGGAGATAGCTCAGTGTTCATGTTTTGTTATGCTTTACCTGTACTTCATGCCTATGCCTTCTTTTCTTATGTTGGGGTGCTGTAGCATATTGTTTTGATGCTTGCAATATGCCTAGTTGCTGTTATGGACAGATTGTTGCTATGACTTGTATAGTGTGTGTGTGTTGAACCGTTGCTCCATTTTGAGTGTGCTCTATATGAAACTTGCTTGTTTTTGCATGTAGTTCCATATTATCATGTTGCATCCTTGTTTTGAGGTGTTTGCTTGATGTTTGGATGCATTTTGCATCAATGCCATGTTTAACTTGTTTTGCTCATATCTTCTAGGCCGTAGCTCCGAATCTAATGAACTTTATATGTAACTTGACTAGAATTTCGTGTAGATCATCTTGGTGCATCTTAACTTGCTGTTTAACAACTTGAACATAATGTTTATTCAGTTCTGGACCAATTTCGAAATTTGCATATCAGGACTTACCGGAATTGTTATATGTTGTTCCCGGCCTCATTTAAACTTGCCTTGATGTGTTGTTCTTGTTTTGCATCATCTCTTACCATGAGTAGCTTCATGTAGCTTGGTCATGCATCATGCTTGTTGTGCATCATGCCTTGTTCATGTGTGGTGTGTTTACCATGTTGTGTGCTTCTTCTCGATAGTTCCCGTTTCGTTGCGATCGTGAGGATGCATTCGTTACGTGTGGTTCGTCTTCGTGGCTTCATCTTCTTCATGGACTCGTTCTTCTTCCTTGCGGGATTTCAGGCAAGATGACCGCTACCCTGGATCTCACTACTATCATTGCTATGCTAGTTGCTTCGTTCTATCGCTATGTTGCGTTACCTATCATTTGCTCTTCAAGCCTCCCAAATTGCCATGAACCTCTAACCTTTTGACACCCTTCCTAGCAAACCATTGCTTGACTATGTTACCGCTTTGCTCAGCCCCTCTTATAGCATTGCTAGCTGCAGGTGAAGTTGAATATTGCTCCATGGTGGACAGGGTTATGTTGGGATATCACAATATCTCTTATATTATTAATACATCTATATATTTGGTAAAGGGTGGAAGGCTCGGCCTTATGCCTGGTGTTTTGTTCCACTCTTGCCGCCCTAGTTTCCGTCATACCGGTGTTATGTTCCCGGATTTTGCGTTCCTAACGCGGTTGGGTGATTTATGGGACCCCCCTGACAGTTTGCTTTGAATAAAACTTGTCCAGCAAGGCCCAACCTTGGTTTTACCATTTGCCTCACCACCACCTACACCTTTCCCATGGGTCGGCCAACCCGAGGGTCATCTTTATTTTAGCCCCCCCCGGGCCAGTGCTTCTCTAAGTGCTGGTCCAAACCGAGCGATCTCCGGCGCCCCCTGGGCAACCAGGGTCTATGCCAACCCGACGTCTTGCTCATCCGGTGTGCCCTGAGAACGAGATATGTGCAGCTCCTATCGGGATTTGTCGGCACAGCGGGCGGTCTTGCTGGTCTTGTTTTACCATTGTCAAAATGTCTTGTAAACCGGGATTCTGAGACTGATCGGGTCTTCCTGGGAGAAGGAATATCCTTCGTTGATCGCGAGAGCTTATCATGGGCAAAGTTGGGACACCCCTGCAGGGTATAAACTTTCGAGAGCCGTGCCCGCGGTAATTTGGAAGATGGGAATTTGTTAATGTCCGGTTGTAGATAACTTGACACCATATCCGAATTAAAACGCATCAACCGTGTGTGTAGCCGTGATGGTCTCTTCTCGGCGGAGTCCGGGAAGTGAACACGGTTTCTGTGTTATGTTTGACGTAAGTAGGTGTTCAGGATCACCTCTTGATCATTGCTAGCTTCACGACCGTTCCTTTTGCTCCTCTTCTCGCTCTCTTTTGCGTATGTTAGCCACCATATCATGCTTAGTCGCTGCTGCAACCTCACCACTTTACCCCTTCCTTTCCCATTAAGCTTTGCTAGTCTTGATACCCATGGTAATGGGATTGCTGAGTCCTCGTGGCTCACAGATTACTACAACAACAGTTGCAGGTACAGGTTATGCGATGATCATGATGCGAGAGCGATGTTGCTTGTTTTGGAGTTTCTTCTTCTGCTTCTTCGATCAGGGGATAGGTTCCAGGTCGGCAGCCTGGGCTAGCAGGGTGGATATTGTTTGAGTTTCTGTTTATGATTCATCCGTAGTCGGATGTTGTTCTTGTATGTTGTATTGTTGTATTCATGTGACATTGTATGTATCGGATGTATCCCCACTATTATGTAGTGTTGATGTAATGATATCCACCTTGCAAAAGCGTCTTCAAGACGCGCTTCTATCCTTGGTGGGACCTTCGAGTTCCTTTAGGATATGGTCGCATCTTTGGCGTGACACCTCCCCTCCCCTCCTCCTTTATATACTAAGGCTAGGGGCACCGCATGACACACAAGTTGATCTGTTGATCTCTCCCAGCCGTGTGCGGTGCCCCCTCCACCATATTCCACCTCGGTCATATTGTAGCGGTGCTTAGGCGAAGCCCTGCGTCGATAGCAACATCACCACCGTCGTCACGCCATCGTGCTGACGGAACTCTCCCGTGAAGCTCTGCTGGATCGGAGTTCGCGGGACGTTGTCGAGTTGAACGTGTGCTGAACTCGGAGATGCCGTATGTTCGGTACTTGGATCGGTCGGATCGTGAAGACGTACAACTACATCAACCGTGTTGTGCTAAAGCTTTCGCTTTCGGTCTACGAGGGTACGTGGACTCACTCTCCCCGCTCTTTGCTATGCATCACCATGATCTTGCGTGTGTGTAGGATTTTTTTTGAAATTACTACGTTTTGAAACTGTGGTATCAGAGCCAGGTTTATGCGTAGATGTTATATGCACGAGTAGAACACAAGTGAGTTGTGGGCGATACAAGTCATACTGCTTACCAACATGTCATACTTTGATTCAGCGGTATTGTTGGATGAAGCGGCCCGGACCGACATTACGCGTACGCTTACGCGAGACTGGTTCTACTGATGTGCTTTGCACACAGGTGGCTGGCGCGTGTCTGTTTCTCCAACTTTAGTTGAACTAAGTGTGGCTACGCCCGGTCCTTGTCGGAGTAATGGGCCATGGGTAGGCTCACCCGTGTCCCAAGATTTACCCAGACATTGGGCCAGCTCCGCCTAGCTGAGCCCCAAGCCGAAACTCCGCCCTCTGTGGACGGGTGACCTAGTGGCCGGCTGCCAGAGGGCGGGTGACCCAAGACTACTACACTCCGGGCGGCCGGCTCTTGGAAGCCGCCTTCCAGAGAGGGCGGCAGAGGGCAGGCGGCCGCCCCACAACTGCAGCATGGCCGAGTCTCCCTTTGAGAGTACAAGATGGAGCATGGCTACAGTAAAGCGCGTTGCCTCCAATGCTCAGGCGGAGTCCTATTCCCCACTACGGCTTGTCGGTACGGCCTGCCAGAGGCGGGCCCTACCAGGCAGTGACCTCAAGGAAGGCGGCAGAAGCTCGACCAAGCGGATTCAAGAAGAGCCGGCCCCCAGCAGGCGGCCGTCCCTTATCCCGAGGCATGCATGCTATTAAACTGATGAGACCAGGTGTGGCTACAGTGGCCTCCCGCCAGGCGGCGGGACTGTAGCCACGCAAAGATGACCAAACCCTCGTCACCAACAACATGGCTACAGTAAGCAGCCACCAACCAGTCAGCGGGGCCCCACCAGGCGGCGGGCCCCAGCGGTCGGTGGAGAAGCCGGAGGCTGGAGACACTGACAGCCGGGCCCAGCAGCCGGCCAGATTACCATTGTATCCCTGGGGGGTAGGCCTATATAAACCCCCCAGGCCACCCATGCAAAGGGTTCGACCCCATTAGCACTAGCCACCCCTTAGAGCAGGAAGAGAGCTGAGCCTTGCCTCCTCCTGCCTCTAGCACACAGCTCGAGGAGTGCCATTGTATCACTTGTGCCTTAGTGATCATGCGGAGACCCCGCAGAGCAGGACTAGGGGCGTTATCTCCTAGGAGAGCCCCGAACCTGGGTAAAGTACGCCGGCGTTCGTGTCTACGCCTTATCCCGCTTCCAGGCACCGGCGACATTCTACTCGCTCCCACCATGATAAGCCATCCGTTGGCATATGTCGCAGCCAACCCCTGACATTTGGCGCCCACCGTGGGGCGAGGTGCACTGTCTTCCGGAGATCTGCTCTGGACGGGAACCCTGTTCCTTCCTGGCGAGCGAAGCCAGCCCAGCACGCTCAATGGCATTAGCCTCGACGCGCTGCATGGCGCAGAGATCGCCTGCGCGGCGAGTTGCCTTGCTGACCTCATCGGCGAGATCGACCTCTCCGACGAGCCGGCCTCCGACGCGGGCACAAGCTGCCCCGAGAGCCACCTCGTCAGCCTCCTCGACCAGCTCCATGTCGCCAGCGAGCCCGCTGTGGACCTGGAGTCCGTCGGCTCGACCGATCCGATGATCGTCGACTCCGACACGGCGTCGCTCGACGTGTTTCCCACCAACGTGGTGGTCTATGATGAGCCGCCTCCTCGTGAGTACAGCGGCGGGAGCACCGTCACAGAGGTGCTCGTCATTAACAGCGAGGAGCACTCGGACGGGCGCGCTCAAGATCCCCTTGAGGCCACCCTGCGCGACCTCACGGCACCCATTCCAGAGGGCGCGGATGCTGAGGTACTGGAGGCACGCCGCCTTTAGCTTATCGAGAGTGCTGGCCGCCTGGCCAGCATGCGCTGGCTGTCGGACGCCTATCGGCGCGAGATGGACCGGGCTGTAGGTGGCACGCCGGCTCCTGGGGGGCCTAGCCGCCTCGGCACGGTTCGACAGCATGGCGCGACCGTCGCCACAATGTTCGGGGTAGAGCGCCCTGTCTACGCCATGCCTACAGAGAACATCCGGGCCGCCCAGGCGGTGACGAATGAGTTGAACAAGTACGATGGCGACGAACTCTGCCACATGACAAAGCGAGTCCAACAGCTCCTGGACGCAGCTACCGCGCAGCACGAGGCTGCCTGCCGCGCTGAAGACCCAGCGGGACAAGACAACGAGACGCCCCCGCGCCGAGACCATGGGGCTACCTCCCGACGCCGACTGGAGGCGCCCGCGGAGGAAAGGGCAATGAGCCGGCTGCTAGCCGCAGTCGGACACGCATCTCCATCGAGCGCGACGAGGAAGGCCGCCCTCGTGCAGTGGAGCGGCGTGGCGACCTGCCGCCTCCCCCGCCCCGAGGAGCGAGATACTCCACTCCGCCTCCTGTCACGCACCTAACACTCGGCGACCGCCTTGGCCGCCGAGAGGGAGTCGGAGAGAACGATGCTCGCCACCAGATCGATCGCCTCAACCGATCCATGGCGCTTGAAGAGGAAGATGCGCTGGGACCGCCCTGTTTCGGCCCCCGAATCCGCGATGAGCCCTTCCCCAAAGGGTTCACCCTCCCACAGGACATGCCCAAATACACCGGCTCCGTGAAGCCGGAGGACTGGCTGGTCGACTACTCCACGGCCGTTAGCATAGCAAACGGCAACAAGCGTGTTGCCGTGAAGTACATCCCGCTCATGCTTCAAGGCACTGCTCGGACGTGGCTCAACAACCTGAAGCCCCGTAGCGTCAACAGCTGGGTTGATTTCACGAGGTCTTCATCCGCAACTTCACCAGCACTTACAAGCGGGCCCCCAAGCCCCGGCAGCTCTCTCTATGCGTCCAAGGGCACACTGAGTCCACTCGCGACTACCTCACGCGCTGGACCGAGCTGCGCAATTCCTGCGAGGGCGTGCATGAGGTGCAGGCAATCGAGTACTTTACTGTCGGGTGCCGAGAGGTCACCCTCCTCAAGCATCGCCTCCTCTGCGACGAGCCCGAGACCCTTGATGAGCTGCTGGTCATCGCCGACAAGCACGCCACGGCCGACTCCTCCATGAAGGCGGAAATCCTGGTTGACGCATCTAGAAAGGTGGCATCCCAGGCACCTCGGACTCCGGCTGGCGACACCAGTCGGCGACAGCAGCCAGGAGATAACAAGCGAAAGGCCACTCAGCCGGCTTCCACTAGCCGGCAGGTGGCAACGGTCGAGGATCAGCAGCCAGAAGGGCAGCCAGCCCCCAAGCGGCAGAAGGGTGGAAAGTCCAACTGGTTGCCCGCCTTCTCTTACGAGCAAACTTTAGATGCACCCTGCAAATTCCATAGCGGAGCGAAGCCCTCCAACCACACCACTCGTAAGTGTCACTGGCTCACCAGGATTGCCAAGGGAGATGGACTCCTGCCTCCTCCGCCTGCTGGACCGCCGCCTCCTCAGCCCCAGCAGCCGGTGGCCCGACCAGTCGGCGCCATCCAAGACGAGTACCCGGAGGAACACGGAGCTTATGTTGTGTTCACCAGTGTGGCAGATGACAGACGCAGCAGACGGCAACAACAACAGGAAGTACAAGCAGTGGCCTCCAACACCCCAGAGTTCATGCATTGGTCCGAGAAGCCTATCAGTTGGAGCAGGGCCGACCACCGGAAGTGATGCCTTCCCCTGGTTCGTACGCCCTGGTCTTAGAAGCGACCCTTGCAACGGAGAGACGAGCAGCCCGTTTCTCCAGAGTCTTGATAGATGGCGGCAGCAGCATCAACATCCTGTATCGTGATACGATGGAGAAGCTGGGAATCAAGCAGAAGCAGCTCGTCCCCAGTCGGACTGTATTCCATGGCATAGTCCCTGGCCTTTCCTGCTCCCCAATCGGCAAGACCCAGATTGACGTCCTATTCGGAGACAAGAATCACTTTCGCCGAGAGCCAGTTTGGTTTGAAGTGGTGGACCTTCAGAGCCCCTATCATGCATTGCTAGGCCGGCCTGCTCTAGCCAAATTCATGGCAGTCCCCCACTACGCCTACCTCAAGATGAAGATGCCGAGTACCAAGGGGATCCTGACAGTAGTCGGAGACTACAAGAAGTCGGTCGCTTGCGCCGCAGATAGCAGCCGGCTGGCCGAGTCCCTCATGATCGCGACCGAGAAGCAGCTCCTTGACCGGGTGGTGGCGTTGGCAGGCAAGAAGCCGGAAATGCCACCCACGCCCGAGGAGTCGGAAGCTGAGGGCTCGTTCAAGCCGGCCAAAGAAACAAAGAAAATACCCCTGGATCCAGAGCACCCGGAGAGGCACGCTGTCATAGGCACAGGCCTTGACAGCAAGTAGGAAGGCGAGCTCGTCGATTTCCTCCATGAGAATCGGGACATCTTCGTATGGTCCCCCAAAGACATGCCGGGTGTTCCGACGGATTTCGCCGAGCACAAGCTACATGTCTGACCTGACGCCAAGCCGGTCAGGCAGCCCTTACGCCGCCTGTCGGAAGAGAAGAGAAGAGTTGTCGGAGAAGAGATAGCTCGGCGCCTAGCAGCCGGATTCATCATGGAAGTATTTTTTCCAGAATGGCTGGCCAACCCGGTCCTAGTGTTGAAAAAGAACAAGCAGTGGCGCATGTGCATTGACTACACTAGCCTCAACAAAGCCTGCCCCAAAGATCCCTTTGCTCTACCGAGGATTGATCAAGTGATCGACTCCACAGTCGGATGCGAGCTGTTGAGTTTCTTGGATGCATACTCAGGGTATCACCAGATAAAGCTGAACCCGGCCGACAGGCTGAAGACCGCCTTCATCACGCCATTTGGAGCCTTCTGCTACCTGACCATGACGTTCGGCTTGAGAAATGCCGGCACCATGTTTCAGCGTTGCATGCAGAAGTGCCTCGTCAAGCAACTCGGCAGAAATGCCCATTTGTATGTGGATGATGTGGTGGTGAAGACGGAGAAGTGTGGCACTCTGCTGGAGGACCTCAAGGAGACCTTTGAGAACCTGCGCTGTTTCTAGATTAAGCTCAACCCAGAGAAATGTGTCTTTGGAGTACCAGCCGACCAGCTTCTTGGTTTCCTGGTCTTAGAGCGCGGCATAGATTGCAATCCTGTGAAGATCAAGGCAATTGAGATGATGAAGGTGCCCACCCGACTGCTGGACGTGCAGAAATTCACCAGCTGCCTGGCGTCAGTTAGCCGTTTCATCAGCCGGCTGGGCGAGAAGGCTCTTCCCCTGTATCAACTCATGAAGAAGACCACTTTTTTCGAGTGGAACGACAAGGCGGACGAAGCATTTCTCCAACTCAAGAATATGTTGGCAACCCCGCCTGTCCTGGCAGCTCCGACTGAGAAGGAGCCCATGCTCCTCTACATTGCAGGCACCAGTCGGGTTGTCAGCGTAGTCATGGTGGTAGAGCGCAAGGAGAAGGACAAAGCATTGTCGGTCCAGAGACTGGTGTATTACTTGAGCGAAGTATTGTCCGCCTCCAAGCAGAACTACCCCCACTCCCGGAAGATGTGTTATGGGGTGCATTTTGCCGCCAAGAAGCTGAAGCCTTACTTCCAAGAGCACCCCATAACTGTCGTCTGCACAGCTCCGCTTGCTGAGATCATTGGAAGCCGGGATGCCTCAGGCCGAGTGGCCAAATGGGCTATTGATCTGGCCCCCTACACCATCTATTACCAGCCTCGCACCGCCATCAAGTCACAGGTGTTGGCCGACTTCCTCGTCGATTGGGCTGAAACCCAATATCTGCCGTCTGCACCAGACTCCACTCACTGGCGGATGCATTTTGATGGTTCAAAAATGCGCACCGGTCTAGGAGCCGGCGTTGTCCTCACCTCTCCCAAAGGCGACAAGCTTAAGTACGTGCTGCAAGTCCACTTCGCCGCCTCCAACAATGTAGCAGAATATGAGGCACTCATACACGGGCTCCGGCTTGCCAAGGAGCTCGGCATTCGCCAGATCCTGTGTTATGGTGACTCCGACTTGGTGGTCAAGCAGTCTTCAGGCGACTAGGACGCCAAAGATGCGAACATGGCGAGCTACCGCTTTCTGGTGCAGCAACTCAGCGGATACTTTGACGGGTGCGAGTTCCTTCATGTGCCAAGGAATGACAACGAGCAAGCAGATGCCTTGGCACGGATTGGCTCCACCCGACAAGCAATACCGGCCGGCGTCGCCCTACGCCGCCTTCTGAAGCCGTCTGTCAAGCTGTCTCCTGATTCAGACTCCATCTTTGTGCCGGCTCCCCCCGAAGCAGTCGGATCCGACTTGGTGGCTCCAAAAGCCAGCACGGGGGTTTTGACAAGCGGCCTGGGGACTGCTACAGCCATGACCGACCTGGGGACTTCAGAACCCGACCCGGGGACTTCGGAGCCCGGCCCGAGGACTTCACCAGTCGGCCCGGGGACTTCTTCAGCACAACAGGCGGAAGCTGCCGCCAACCCACTGCCTTCCGGCCCAATCGCCCTCGTGCAAGTCACAGAGGTTGCAGTCGAAGAAATTGTGGTGCCCTCATGGGCCCAACCAATCCTCAAGTTCCTGGTGAATAAAGAGCTGCCAACAGATGAAATCTTAGCCCGACAAGTACAGAGGCGAGCTGCAGCCTACACCATAGTCAACAAAGAGCTGGTATGACGAAGCGTCACAGGAGTCTACCAGCGATGCGTGGAGTCGGACCAAGGCCAAGCAATACTCAGAGATATCCATCAGGGCGAGTGCGGCCACCACGCGGCTTCAAGAGCACTGGTGGCCAAAGCCTTCCGCCACGGTTTCTTCTGGCCGACCGCCCTGGAAGAGGCCAAAGAACTGGTCAGGAAGTGTCAAGGGTGCCAGCGATTCCGTTCCAAGCCACACTAGCCGGCTTCTGCACTCAAGACCATTCCCATAGCCCGGCCCTTTGCCGTGTGGGGGTTGGATATGGTGGGACCATTCAAGACGGCCCGTGGTGGCATGACTCACTTGCTGGTTGCGGTGGACAAGTTCACCAAGTGGATAGAGGCAAAACCAATCAAGAAGCTAAATGGGCCGACTGCCATGACCTTCATCACCGACATCACCACGCGGTACGGCATCCCACACAGCATCATCACCGACAACGGCACCAACTTCGCCAAGGGAGCCTTGGCTCGTTTCTGTGCGACACAGGGCATCCGCCCTGGACCTAGCATCCGTTGCCCACCCACAGTAAAACGGCCAAGTGGAACGTGCAAACGGCCTCATCTTGTCCGGCCTCAAGCCCCGATTGGTCAAGCCTCTGGAGCACTCGGCCGGCTGCTGGCTCGACGAGCTGTCGGCCGTCCTCTGGAGCCTGCGCACAACTCCAAACAAATCAACGGGCTTCACGCCTTTCTTCCTCGTCTATGGTGCCGAAGCCGTCATCCCGACGGATATCGAATTTGACTCCCCAAGAGTCACCATGTACACCAAAGCAGACGCCAAGGAAGCACGAGAAGACGGGGTTGACTTGCTAGAGGAAGGCCGGCTGTTGGCACTCAGCCGGTCGGCCATCTATCAGCAGATTCTACGCCGATACTACAACCGCAAGGTGAAGCCAAGGTCCTTCCTGGAGGGAGACCTTGTGCTCTGGCTGATCCAGCGAACAGCCGGACAGCACAAGCTCTCGGCACCCTGGGAAGGCCCTTTCATCATCAGTAAGGTGTTAGGCAATGATGCCTACTATCTGATCGATGCACAGAAGCCCAGGGCGCGCAAGAGAGATGATTCAGGCAAAGAAACGGAGAGGCCGTGGAATGCAAACCTCCTCCGAAGGTTTTACAGTTGAAAGCAGTATGTATCACGCTACCCTTTTGTACTATGTATAAAGACTCCGAGTCCCCCGAGGAAAGCTCGGGGACTGCCCTCTTTTTATCTATATAGTAAGCATCATGCCCATGAGAATGCATGGTCTATTTTCTTCCGCCTGGCCCGGGTTCGACCAGTCGGCCTGAAGCTTCGCCGCCCTCCACAATATGCCGCCTCCCGTAGCCGGACAAGTAGTGTGGCGGCACCAGAGCTTCCTTTGTCAGAAGCCATAGCTCGCAGAGCGACTGTATGGCAGGCAAAGGTTGCAAAGAGGTGCCCCGCATGAAAAAACGACTAAGGAGGAAAACACATATGGTAGCAGGCGGCCTCGCACCTTGCCGTCTGGCCGCTTGGTGACCAGACGACCGACCTCCACCTTACCACCCAAGGCTCCGAATGGCTAAGTCCTAGCCCCCCTCACGAATGGCTAGAATGCTCAAACCAGCCACGGTCCGCAGAGCGGCCGTCCGGCTGGTGAAAGCAAAGCCAAAGGGTCGGCGGCAAAGGAAAAAACACCAAGGAGAAAAAGGAAAAAAGGTTGGAGGTCGGCGTAGCAAGCATAAGCAATGATAAAATATTTTACATAGATAGAGGCCCCTGGCCAGCATTCAAACAGAGTTTGACATACACCCCGCGGGTGGAATCGCGCGAATTTAACAAAGTGTTCAGAGCACAAACAGAAAGCAGGTAAAAGCCTAAGGAGCAGCAGAAGGCTCCGGCTTTGCGGTGCCGGATGGCGCAGCAGAGGACTCCGGCTGGGCGGTGCCGGTTGGCACGGCAGAAGGATCCGGCTGGATGGTGCCGGATGGTGTGGCCAAGGGCTCCGGCTGAACGCTGGAGTCGGCTGCGCCACCCGGCGCAACAGGCGGCTCCGTCTGGGCAGAGGGCTCGCCGGCAGTAGGCGGGGCGTTGGAGTGCTAGAGGACGGAGTCGGTGGCATCCGTCGGAGGAACGGGCGGCGGGTCCGCCCCCACTTGAGCACCTCTAGTAGCAGGCGGCGCCTTGGTGCGCGGCTCGTTGCTCGAGGCCCGGTCAGGTTGGGGCTGACCGTCCGCCTTGACCTCTGGCATGTCAACGCCGCTCTCGTATTCTTCCTCCTCCTCCTCCTCTTCCTCCTCCCCGTCCTCCCCTTCGTCACTGGAGTCGATGACTTCAGCAGAATCCTCGCTGTCCTTCGGGTTCAGCCCGAGCCACTCCTGCGGAGCTTCGCACCTTCCTCGACCACCTCCGGCACAAAGACGTTGGTGTCGGTGAAGTCGGCGATCATTGCCGCCCTGTTGACAAGCTCGGTTTCCACCGCCGCCAGCTCCTCCTGCGCCTCCAGCCGGAACATGGCTAACTGGGCTAGATCTAGCCCAGGGTACCATGCCTTGATGAATTCCAAGGCCCGGCGCGCTCCCGCCCGGGCTGCTGAGCCTTTCCAGGCCTCCAAGCGGCCGGCTGCCACACCCAGCCAGTCGACAGTCCGACTTGGGGTGCGCGGAGCCGGCAGGCTCGGCCAGAGGGCGGAGACCGCCTGGGCTCCGGCACGCTGGAGGCGGCGCATCAGGCGGTGGGCAGGCCGAAGCCGGGCTTGAATGCTGAGGACCTGTTCGCCAAGAGTCCGCGGTGCATCTGCGACGATCTGCACGCCTCCCGCCCTTCGCTCCTCATGCCGGGCCTTGATCATCTAGATCGCGGCGACGGAATGGCTCGGGAAGAAGTCTGTACGGGCAGAAAAAGAAAAAAGGGGGATCAAAACCATAACCAGGGGCCGGCTGCTCAAAGCAAGAAATCAGGGAAGCAGGGCTTACCATTGACCAAGTCCTTGATGCTGCTAAAGCAGGCCATCACCTGAGCCTCCTTGTCAGCCCAAGCAGAGTGTTTGAGCTCAAACTCAGCAAGGAGGCTGGTCTCTACCGTCTCCGCCTTCTGCTGGGCCGCCTTGAGAGTTTCCGCCTGTTTGGCAAGTTGGACGACCAGGCGGTCCCGCTCCTCTGCCAGCTTGCTGCACTCCGCCTCCTTGCCACGAAGGGCAGTTTGGGCCTCGCCCAGCTGCTGCTACAGGGCGACATTAGCCTCTGAAGAAAGAAAGAAGAGAAAAACGCATTAGTCAAGCATAAAAGACGAAGGAAAGAAACGATCAAGGAGATTCGGCCCGACTGCTCGGCAGTCGGCCCGAACCTCGGGGACTACAGCCCGCGGGTGCGCCAGCACGCCCCCGCAAAGAAAGAGGCTTACACCGGCTTTCAGTGAGATGGGCCGTCTGCGCCTCCAGCTCCCGAACCTTGGAGTTATAGGCAGTCGCACGGAGGTTGTGATAATCCTGCAGAAGAAACATCGAAATAATGTCAGCAATCGACAATCACAAGTTAAAGTTCCGGCCCGCCTGCTCAGCAGCCGGCCCGGAACTTGGGGACTACACCCAGTGGGTGCGCTTCCGCACCCCCACGAAAGAAGCAAAGAAGAACACTCGAAGAAGAAACCAAAGGACGGCTTACCCGGATGGTGGTGTGCGACTCCAAATAGGCCTCGTTGCAGCACTTGAGTGCCACTGCCTCCGCCCGGAGCTTGGCTTGGACATCAAGGGACGCCTCATTCAGGGCGCCAGTTCCGCCTCCGTGTACCCATCCCACGGGCGCGGCACTGGTCGCCTCGGTGTCAAGGGCCGTCGAGCTCAAGGCGCCGATCTCCTGCGGTCGAGGCGCCGAGGCCGCCTTCTCCAGATAGTGGCGCGTGGGAATGCGGACCACGGGAACTAGGACCGTCGACATCGGAGTCCTGACCGGTGGCACCGGCGGTGCCACCGGCTGTTCGTCCCGCGGCGCGCTGGCTGGCGGGGGCGGAGGAGGCGGCGGCGGGGGCGGCGGCACAAAGACGTCCGGCATGGCCACGTCACCGCACCCTGCTCTTGGATCGGGTAATCGCCGCCGGCTCGCCGGGCCGTTGCCTCGAAGTCAGGCGGAGGCGGCGCAGTATCCAGAGGGGTCACAAGTATAGGCTTTTGGCGGCAGGCGGCCTCCGCAAGCCGTTCCTTCTCCGCGGCCAGGGCCTCCACCTGCGCCAGCGCCCTATCGGCGGATGCAGCAGACAAGTCCGCCTGCTCCTTGGCCAGGCGGTCGGCTTCCGCCTCCTCGCGCGCCTCCCGCGCATTCCGCTCTATCGCCTCCCGGAGGTCGGCGGCCGGGTCGATGCGCCGGCTGGTTGAGGAGGCCGCCGCCGACCTGAGGACCGAACCGGCGCCCGACTTCTCAAGGGTCAGCGGGGCCCTGAAATTAGAAGACAAGTCAGAGTATTTTCACGACAGAATGATGAAGAACAAGGAGTAAGGAGATGATGCTTACACCGACACCATGACAGGCACTTTTGGCTGCCTCTGGTACTGGGCCGCCTTGGCCGCGGTCTCTCTCCGCCTGGTCGCCGCAGCCGGATTCTTGGGCTTCTTGGGAGTGCTGCCGAACAGGGTCGAGCCCTGTTTCCGTTTGCGCTTGCCGCCTGGGGCGGGCGGCCCAGAAGAAGGGCCGGCGACGGTGGTGGCAGAGCTCCGGGTGGGGCGCGGCTCGTCGTCATCCTCGTCGTCGTCAGGCCAAGCCTCCATGCCGCCGCCTCCCTCGGAGCCGCCTGCTCCACTACCGCCGTCCGCTCTGCCTCCGCCGCCTGTTGCGTCGTCGACCAGGGAGGCCGCCCCCAAGTCGGGGTCGTCCACATCACTCTCCGCCCTGTCCGCCTGGAGGTTGTCACCCGGCCCCAGGAGGGCGGCCGTTGCCTCGAACATATAAATCTGCAACCAAGAAGGAATCAAATCTTGAAGGGCGGCACCATAAAGAGAGACGAAGCAGAAGAAAGTGGCTCAAAAGACAAAGACAAGAAACTTACCGCAAGGGGCGGGTTGTGGCGAGAGTACGGCCGCTTCCCTTACCGCCACTCCTTCTCCGACATCTTGAGGTCGGAGATCTCGTTCACCATCCGCGAGACTTCGGCAGGCGGCATTCCCTTCATGCACAGCCAGCACGGATCACGATGTCCACCCATCCGGAAGATCGGATGAGGCCGGCTTTGGAGCGGGAGGACCGGCGCTCCATGAAGGCGACGAGGAGGTTGGAGGCCATGAGGCCCTCCGACTCCTGCAGCACTCGGAGTCGGCCAATAGCAGCCACCGCGTCCGCCGACACCGGTTTCGGCTTGTACCCCCAGGTGGGCCGGGCCCCGGTGGGGGGGGGGGGGCGGCCTCGTAGGCCAGCAGGTTGAGGAAGTCGGCAGCCGGTTCCATGTTCTCGACGTAGAAGTAGGACTGCTGCCACATCTTCACCGACTGCGCCAGCTTGATGACGGGGAAGGCGTTCCGCTTCGCCGGTCGGCGCATGACAACGTAGCCCCCGCACTCGGCCGCCGTCTCCCTGGCGGAGGTGCCGAGCTTCCAATAAAAGAATGCTCCCCACAACTCGATGGTGGGGAGGATGCCGAGGTAGCCCTCGCACGCCGTGACGAAGGCGGAGAGCAGGGTCACGGCTTTGGGCATAAGATGGTGGGGTTGAAGGTTGTAGAAGTTGAGGAAGGCACGGAAGAAGCTGCTCACCGGGAGGCCGAAGCCCCGCAGGAAATGCGTGCGAAAGACAACCCGCCCGCCTTCCTGCGGCGCCGGCGAGATCTCCGTATCCGGCGGTACCCGCGCCATGACGAAGGCCGTGCTGGGCATCCATCGCGTGTCGTGAAGGAAGGTGATGTGGTCCTCAATCACCGTCGTCCCATCCCAGTCGCCCATGGCCTCGGCTGGCGGCACAGAGGCGGGAAACACGTCGGCGACGAGCAACGACGAGCAACTATGGCAGCGCTACGGCAGGAGCGGCGGAACCTGAGGGAGAAGAAGAAGAAGAGTTGGAGGGGGCGCATGAACTTTGCCGCACCTCCCCCTTCCCTACTTATAGCGCCCGGGCTATGAAGCCAAGGGGGCGGGACGTGGGGTCGTGGGATTTACAGCGCCCACGTCCCCACGACCCCCCGTCTCCCGCGCGCATTTACCCCGACGTTAAGTGTCGTGGGGATGGCAACCGCCCACTTTGGCGCAGTAAATTCGCCCGGTTGCCGAGGCGTGGTAGTGGCGGGCTCGGCCCGGTGTCACGTCCCATCCAGAGCGTGGGATGGCAGGCTTGCCAGGCTGACGCGCGCCGTGTGGCACGTCCGTGGCGGGCGGCTGCCTGGGAAGCTTAACAGGCACGCCACCTGTTTCCTGCCTGGAAGTTCAAAATCAACCGTATAGTTCCTCCTGGTGGAGGCCGGCTGGAGCGATCGGCAGGCTGCCAGGCGGACCGACATTTTTCCAGAGCTCGGGGAGGGGAGAAGCCACTGAGACCTCGCGGCCTCTAGACCACGACGCATCACCGGCTTCGGGGACTACTATCGGAGTAATGGGCCATGGGTAGGCTCACCCGTGTCCCAAGATTTACCAAGACTTTGGGCCAGCTCCGCCTAGCTGAGCCCCAAGCCGAAACTCCGCCCTCTAGGGCCGGCTGGCCTAGTGGCCGGCTGCCAGAGGGCGGGTGACCCAAGACTACTACACTCCGGGCGGCTGGCTCCTGGAAGCCGCCTTCTAGAGAGGGCGACAGAGGGCAGGCGGCCGCCCCACAACTGCAGCATGGCCGAGTCTCCCTTCGAGAGTACAAGATGGAGCATGGCTACAGTAAAGCGCGTCGCCTCCAATGCTCAGGACGGGCATGGCTACAGTGCTCCGTACAGACGGAGATCTCCGCACGATGGGGCACTGTGCCATGTCTCCTCTGACGTCGCTCCAAGCAGGCGGAGTCCTATTCCCCACGACGGCCTGTCGGTACGGCCTGCCAGAGGCGGGCCCTACCATGCAGTGACCTCAAGGAAGGCGGCAGAAGCTCGACCAAGCGGATTCAAGAAGAGCCGGCCCCCAGCAGGCGGCCGTCCCTTATCCCGAGGCATGCACGCCATTAAACTAATGAGACCAGGTGTGGCTACAGTGGCCTCCCGCCAGGCGGCGGGACTGTAGCCACGCAAAGATGACCAAACCCTCGTCACCAACAAGATGGCTACAGTAAGCATCCACCAACCAGTCGGCGGGGCCCCACCAGGCGACGGGCCCCAGCGGTCGGCCGAGAAGCCAGAGGCTGGAGACACTGACAGCCGGGCCCAGCATTCGGCTAGATTACCTTTGTACCCCTGGGGGGTAGGCCTATATAAACCCCCCAGGCCACCCATGCAAAGGGTTTGACCCCATTAGCACTAGCCACCCCTTAGAGCAGGAAGAGAGCTGAGCCTTGCCTCCTCCTGCCTCTAGCACACAGCTCGAGGAGCACCATTGTATCACTTGTGCCTTAGTGATCATGCGGAGACCCCGCAGATCAGGACTAGGGGTGTTATCTCCTAGGAGAGCCCCGAACCTGGGTAAAGTACGCCGGCGTTCGTGTCTACGCCTTATCCCGCTTCCAGGCACCGGCGACGTTCTACTCGCTCCCACCATGATAAGCCATCCATTGGCATATGTCGCACCCAACCCCTGATAGTCCTTGTGAAGGTTAAAACAACACTAACTTGACGAAATATCATTGTGGTTTTTATGCGTAGGTAAGAATGGTTCTTGCTAAGCCCGTAGCAGCCATGTAAAACTTGCAACAACAAAGTAGAGGACGTCTAACTTGTTTTTGCAGGGCATGTTGTGATGTGATATGGTCAAGACGTGATGAGATATAAGTTGTTGTATGCGATGATCATGTTTTGTTGAAGTTATCGGCAACTGGTCGAAGCCTTATGGTTGTCTCCTTATTGCATAAGATGCAAGTGCCAAACAATTGCTTTACTTTATCACTATGCGATAGCAATAGTTGCAAGAGCAATAGTTGGTGAGACGACCATGTGACGACACATTGATATAGATCAAGATGATGGAGATCATGGTGTCATGCCGGTGACGATGGAGATCATGACGATGCTTTGGAGATGCAGATCAAAGGCACAAGATGATGATGGCCATATGATGTCACATATTTTGATTGCATGTGATGTTTATCTTTTATACATCTTATTTTGCTTAGTTCGACGATAGCTTTATAAGATGATCCCTTACTAAAATTTCAAGGTAAAAGTGTTCTCCCTGAGTATGCACCATTGCCAAAGTTCGTCGTGCCGAGACACAACGTGATGATCGGGTGTGATAAGCTCAACGTTCACCTACAACGGGTGCAAGCCAGTTTTGCACATGCAGAAATACTCGGGTTAAACTTGACGAGCCTAGCATATGCAGATATGGCCTCGGAACACTGGAGACCGAAAGGTCGAGCGTGAATCATATAGTAGATATGATCAACATAGTGATGTTCACCACTGAAAACTAATCCATCTCACGTGATGATCGGACATGGTTTAGTTGATTTGGATCACGTGATCACTTAGATGATTAGAGGGATGTCTATCTAAGTGGGAGTTCTTAAGTAATATGAATAATTGACATTAATTTATCATGAACTTAGTCCTGATAGTATTTTGCAAATAACGTTTTGGATCAATATCTTGTGTTGTTGCTTCCCTATGTTTTATATGTGTTCCTAGAGTAAACTAAGTTGAAAAATGATCGTAGCAATGATGCGGACTGGGTCCGTGATCTGAGGTTTATCCTCATTTTTGCACAGAAGAATTATGTCCTTGATGCACCACTAGGTGACATACCTATTGCAGGAGCAGATGCAGACATTATGAACGTTTGGCTAGCTCAATATGATGACTACTTGATAGTTTAGTGCACCATGCTTAACGGCATAGAATCGGGACTTCAAAGACGTTTTGAATGTCATGGACCATATGAGATGTTCGAGGAGTTGAAGTTAATATTTCAAGCAAATACCCGAGTTGAGAGATATGAAGTCTCCAACAAGTTCTATATCTAAAAGATGGAGGAGAATTCCTCAACTAGTGAGCATGTGCTCAGAATGTCTGGGTACTACAATCGCTTGAATCAAGTGGGAGTTAATCTTCCAAATAATATAGTGATTGACAGAGTTCTCTAGTCACCATCACCAAGTTACTATAACTTCGTGATGAACTATAGTATGCAAGGGATGATGAAAATGATTCCCGAGCTCTTCGTGATGTTGAAATCGACGAAGGTAGAAATCAAGAAAGAGCATCAAATGTTGATGATTGACAAGACCACTAGTTTCAAGAAAAGGTCGAAGGGAAAGAAAGGGAACTTCATGTAGAATGGCAAGCAAGTTGTCACTCCCGCGAAGAAGCCCAAAGCTGGACCAAAGCCTGAAACTGAGTGCTTCTACCGCAAAGGAAATGGTCACTGGAAGCGGAAATGCCCTGAATGTTTGGTGGATAAGAAGGATGGCAAAGTGAACAAGGGTATATTTGATATACAGGTTATTGATGTGTACCTTACTAGTGTTTATAGTAGCCCCTGGGTATTTGATATTTGTTCAGTTGCTAAAAATTAGTAACTCGAAATAGGAGTTACAGAATAAACAGAGACTAGTTGAGGGTGAAGTGACGATGTGTATTGGAAGTGGTTCCAAGATTGATATGATCATCATCGCACACTCCCTATACTTTCGGGATTAGTGTTAAACCTAAATAAATGTTATTTCGCGTTTGTGTTGAGCATGAATATGATTTGATCATGTTTATTGCAATATGGTTATTCACTTAAAGTCAGAGAATAGTTGTTGATCTGTTTACATGAATAAAAGCTTCGATGGTCATACACCCAATGAAAATAGTTTGTTGGATCTCGATCGTAGTGATACACAAATTCATAATATTGATGCCAAAAGATGCAAAGTTGATAATGATAGTGCAACTTATTTGTGGCACTGCCGTTTGGGTCATATCGGTGTAAAGCGCATGAAGAAAGTCCATAAAGATGGACTTTTGGAATCACTTGGTTATGAATCATTTGATGCTTGCGAACCGTGCCTTTTGGGCAAGATGACTAAATCTCCGTTCTCCGGGACAATGGAACGAGCTACTGACTTGTTGGAAATAATACATACTGATGTATGCGGTCTAATGAGTGTTGATGCTCGTGGCGGGTATCATTATTTTCTGACCTTCACAGATGATTTGAGCAGATATGAGTATATCTACTTAATGAAGCACAAGTCTAAAACATTTGAAAAGTTCAAAGAATTTCAGAGTGAAGTGGAGAATCATCGTAACAAGAAAATAAAGTTTCTACAATCTGATCGTAGAGGAGAATATTTGAGTTACGAGTTTGGCCTTCATTTAAAAAACAATGTGGAATACTTTCACAGCTCACGCCACATGGAACACCACATCATAATGGTGTGTCCGAGCATCGTAACCGCACTTTATTGGATATGGTGCGATCTATGATGTATCTTACCGATTTACCACTATCGTTTTGGGGTTATGCATTAGAGACAGTTGCATTCACTTTAAATAGGGCACCATCAAAATCCGTTGAGACGACACCTTATAAACTATGGTTTGGCAAGAAACCAAAGTTGTCATTTCTAAAAGTTTGGGGCTGCGATGCTTATGTGAAAAAGTTTTAACCTGATAAGCTCGAACCCAAATCGGAGAAGTGCGTATTCATAGAATACCCAAAGGAAACTGTTGGGTACACCTTCTATCATAGATCTGAAGGCAAGATATTCGTTGCTAAAAATGGATCCTTTCTAGAGAAGGAGTTTATCTCGAAAGAAGTGAGTGGGAGGAAAGTAGAGCTTGATAAGGTAAATGTACCTTCTCCCTAATTGGAAAGTAGTTCATCATAGAAATCAGGTCCAGTGATTCCTACACCAATTAGTGAGGAAGGTAATGATGATGATCATGAAACTTCAGATCAAGTTACTACAGAACCTCGTAGGACTTCCAAAGTACAGACCACACCAGAGTGGTACGGTAATCCTATTATGGAAGTCATGTTACTAGACCATGATGAACCTACGAACTATGAGGAAGCGATGATTAGCCCAGATTCCGTGAAATGGCTTGAGGCCATGAAATCTGAGATGGGATCCATGTATGGGAACAAAGTGTGGACTTTGGTGGACTTGCCCGATGATCTTCAAGAGGTAGACAGACGCTGATAGTAGTTTTACTATCTACAAAGCTCGACTTGTCGCAAAAGTTTTTCGACAAGTTCAAGGTGTTGAATACAATGAGATTTTCTCACTCATATCGATGCTTAAGTCTGTCCCAATCATGTTAGCAATTGCCAGATTTTATGAAATCTGGCAAATGGATGTAAAAACTGCATTCCTTAATGGATTTATTAAATAAGAGTTGTATATGATGCAACCAGAAGGTTTTTTCAATCCTAAAGGTGCTAACAAAGTGTGCAAGCTCCAGCGATCCATTTATGGACTAGTGCAAGCCTCTCGGAGTTGGAATAAATGTTTTGATAGTGTGATCAAAGCATATGGTATTATACAGACTTTTGGAGAAGCCTGTATTTACAAGAAAGTTAGTGGGAGCTCTGTAGCATTTCTAATACTATATGTGGATGACATATTCTTGATTGGAAATGATATAGAATTTCTGGATAGCATAAAAGGATACTTGAATAAGAGTTTTTCAATGAAAGACCTCGGTGAAGCTGCTTATATATCGGGCATCAAGATCTATAGAGATAGATCAAAACACTTAATTGGACTTTCGCAAAGCACATACCATGATAAAGTTTTCAAAAAGTTCAAAATGGATCAACAAAGAAAGGGTTCTTTCCTGTGTTGCAATGTGTGAAGTTGAGTAAGACTAAAAACCCGACCATGGCAGAAAATAGAAAGAGAATGAAAAGTCATTCCCTATGCCTCAGTCATAGGTTCTATAACGTATGCTATGATGTGTACTAGACCTATTGTATACCTTGCTCTGAGTTAGGCAAGGGTGTACAATTTTGATCTAGCAGTAGATCAATGGACAGCGGTCAAGAATATCCTTAGTGAGGACAAAGGAAATGTGTCTTGATTATTGTTGAGGATATAACTACTGAGTGTAAACTGCCCAGGAGGGGCTGGTTCACGCTCAACTATACTGAAGCCCAGGAAGACAAAGAAGATGGCGCTTTACTGATAAGTGAAAGTGCAACTATCCCTAGGTGGTTCTGGTAATTCATAACAACATATAGCTCATTGAGCTAATGCTATTCCAAGACTATTATTCCAGGAAAGCTCAATGAATGGCATGGCATGGATGATGAAAGTGGATCCCTCAAAATACTAATGACAAAGGATTGGCTCAAGCTCAAAAGCTCAAGACTCTTCATTTTACATTTTGATGATCCAAGATCACATTGAGTCTATAGGAAAAGCCAATACTATCAAGGAGGGATGAGCTGTTGCTTAATAAGCCTCTTGCTTCATGTGCTTTGTGATATGCTCCAAAAACCCTCAACTACTTACTCACATCCACAAATGACCTAAACCTAAATCCAAAATCGGTCACACCGATTCTTTCTATCCGGCGCCACCAAGTTCTAATGTCATAGACACAACCACAAACCCTAGGCAAATCGGTCCTACCAATAGGGATCTCGGTCTCACCGAGATGGGATTGTAATCTCTCTGTTTCCCTTTGTGACATTTCGGTCTAACCGAAGTGAGCGATCGGTCCCACCGAGATTGCAATGTAAACTCTCTATTTCCCTTTTATAACATTTCGGTCTCACCGAAAAGAGCAAATCGGTCCCACCAAGTTTACCTGACCAACTCTATGGAAAGCTTATTACCAAAATCGGTCCAACCGAGTTTGTGTGATCGGTCTTACCGAGATTACGTTATGCCCTAACCATAACCGAATCGGTCTTACCGAGTTGCATGTCAGTCCCACCGAAAATCCTAACGGTCACTAGGTTTACTAAATCGGTCCGACCGAGTCTGTTGAATCGGTCCCACCGAGTTTGGTAAATTGTGTGTAACGGTTAGATTTTGTGTGGAGGCTATATATACCCCTCCACCTTCTCTTCATTCGTGGAGAGAGCCATCAGAACAAACCTACACTTCCAACTTACCATTTCTGAGAGAGAACCACCTACTCATGTGTTGAGACCAAGATATTTCATTCCTACCATATGAATCTTGATCTCTAGCCTTCCCCAAGTTGCTTTCCACTCAAATCTTCTTTCCACCAGATCCAAAACCTATGAGAGAGAGTTGAGTGTTGGGGAGACTATCATTTGAAGCACAAGAGCAAGTAGTTCATCATCAACGCACCATTTGTTACTTCTTGGAGAGTGGTGTCTCCTAGATTGGCTAGGTGTCACTTGGGAGCCTCCAACAAGATTGTGGAGTTGAACCAAGGAGTTTGTAAGGGCAAGGAGATCGCCTACTTCGTGAAGATCTATCGCTAGTGAGGCAAGTCCTTTGTGGGCGACGGCCATGGTGGGATAGACAAGGTTGCTTCTTCGTGGACCCTTCGTGGGTGGAGCCCTCCGTGGACTCGCGCAACCGTTACCCTTCGTGGGTTGAAGTCTCCATCAACTTGGATGTACGATAGCACCACCTATCAAAACCACGCCAAAAACATCCGTGTCTCCAATTGCGTTTGAATCCTCCAAACCCTTCCCTTTACTTTCTTGCAAGTTGCATGCTTTAATTTTCGCTGCCTATATACTCTTTGCATGCTTGCTTGAATTGTGTGATGATTGACTTGTCCCAAGATAGCTAAAATTTGCCAAACTCTAAAATTGGGAAAAGGTTAAGTTTTAAATTGGTCAAGTAGTCTAATCACCCCCCTCTAGACATACTTCAAGGTCCTACAAGTGGTATCAGAGCTTTGGTCTCCATTTGCTTTGATTTCCATAGCTTTTGGTGGTCAAAGCCTTGGTTTCACAACCTAGGAGAGTATGGTGTCTAGCGAGGGAAGTTGTCACCGTAGAGGTCCCTACTTTGATGGTACTAATTTTGCTAGTTGGAAGCATAAGATGAAAATGCATATTCTCGGACATAACCCTGCCGTTTGGGCAATTATTTGTATTGGCTTGCAAGGTGAATTATTTGATGGGAGAGAGCCGAACCGTGAAGCTAATGCGGAAGAATTGAAGATGTTGCAATACAACGCTCAAGCTTGTGATATCATCTTCAACTGATTGTGCCCCGAAGAATTGAACAAAATCAGCCGTCTTGAGAATGCAAAGGAAATTTGGGATACTTTGATTGATATGCATGAAGGTACCGACTCCGTCAAGGAATCCAAGTTGGATGTCTTCCAAAGTCAGCTTGACAAGTTCAAAATGAAGGATGGTGAAGGTGTCGCTGAGATGTACTCTTGGCTTGCACTTATCACAAATGAGATTGCCGGCTTAGGGAGTGAAGAGATGACCGACAGATTCATCATCAAGAAGATCTTAAGAGCATTGGATGGAAAGTATGATACCATGTGCACATTGATCCAAATGATGCCAAACTACAAAGATCTCAAGCCAACGGAAGTCATTGGAAGAATTGTTGCTCATGAGATGTCACTCAAGGATAAGGAGGAACTTCACAACAAGTCAAGTGGTGCTTACAAAGCCTCAAGTGAAGCCCCCACATCATCAAGTGAGAAACAAACCTTCAATGAAGAATTGAGCTTAATGGTGAAGAACTTCAACAAATTCTACAAGAGCAGAAGCAAAGAAAGAAGCTCCAAGTCAAGGTCTTACAGTGACAAAAGATCTTCTAGTCGAGAGAGCAATTGCTACAATTGTGGGAGACCCGGACACTATTCCAATGAGTGCACGGCACCCTACAAAAGAAGAGAAGATTCTCCAAAAAGAAGAAGCAAAAGAGAAGAATCACCACCGAGAGAGAGGAGGAGTAGAGATGATCGTTATGAACGAAGACCCTCACGGAGAAGCAAGGATTCGGAAAGGAAGGACAAGTCATCAAGGAGCTACACAAAACGAAGACATCAAGCTCATGTTGGTGAATGGGTATCCGGCTCCGACTCCGACAATCACTCCGAGAGAAGCTATCACTCCGACTCCGAATATACTCAAGATGAAGGTGTTGCCGGTCTAGCACTTGTGTCAACCAACTCCTATGACATATTTGATTCACCAAATGAAGGAATTGGAAGATGCTTTATGGCCAAAGGTCCAAAGGTAACACATCCTGAGTATGTTGATTGTCGTGGGGAACGAGCACCTATGGGGCAGGGCCCCTTTTCGGTCCGGCAAGGGAGCAGAGGGCGCACGAAGAGCAGATCGAGGCGAAGCACGCGAGGGATTTTACACAGCTTCGGAGCTCTCCGGAGAGATAAAACTCCTACTGCTGCTTTGTGTTTCTATTTTGTTCTTGCTTGAGAGTGTGGGTGTGTTGTAGTTCTGAATGAGTCGAACCTCCTCTACGTGCGCATGGGCCTCCTTTTTATAAAAACGGGGGTTGGTACAACCGCTACCAACAGTGCCCCCTACCTAACTCTAACGGCAGGGGACAAGGGCATTTAATGCCCGTCCGGTCGCCCAAACAGTGCAAGAGAAGCGGCCGTAAGGGGCGCCACCGATCGCCACGATGGCCTTCTAGTCATCTTCACTTGTCACCTCGCACCGCTTGGCTACACAGCTACCCGCCACGTGCCCCAGGAGCGACCCTGCGGCGACACGTCGTCGGATGCGCTGGAGCGTGGGTGCAGAGTGGCAGCTTCGCCGCGGCAAGCGCCTTGCCGCGGTCGTTGTCTTGTCGCACCCGCAAGCTTGTCGCTCGCCGGGTCTTGTTGGGACGCGCGGTGCGTCGCGGCAAGTCTCTTAAAATGCCTTGGTTGGCCTTCCCGGCAAGCTCCTCTTGCCGGGGCCTTGTCCTTCCCGGCGAGTTACTCTTGCCGGGGCCTCGTCTTCTTAGTTAAAATACTTTGTTCTTGAATGGCATCAATATGAGCTACGGAGGATCTTGGCAGACGCCCGGCAAGCCTTGCCACGGGACGCTGCGACTGCCCGTGCACAAGTTCGGGATACTAAGGTACCCCTACTTTAGTACACCGACAGGAGCCCCCGGGCCTAGGCCATACACGGTGCCGAGCGCTGTTGGGCCAGGCCCAAAACAGGGCACGGGCACACGCGGTCTGGGTCCACACTAAATCTAACTCCGCATCAACCACGCCCTCCCGTAACGGCACGCGTCAAATGCGGCGTCGTGGGAGAGATCGTGGGCAATTCTTTAATCAGGAAAGGCATAACGTCCGCCTCCCCTGTTTATAAGCAGGGGAAACAGGGCCGTTCCCCCACCTTCGCCACTTGCAGTTCCTTCCTCAGAAAGCTCCGCCGCTCCCCTTCGCTTCTCAAGCCGAAAGAGAGCCGCGCTCCGCCCTCGCCGCCGCCGTCGCCGTCGTCGCCGCCAACCTCCTCCACTGCTTCCGCTATGGCTCCAAAGACCGGGAAGAGCGTGAAGTCGGCCAAGGCGCTGCGGCTGGAGGCGCTGTGCAAGGAGCGAGCACTTCCGCCCCCCCCCCCCCGAGCTCACCTCGAAGGCGCTGCGGGAGGAATTCTATCTCTTCTGGCCGACGGAGACGCGGGCGCATCCGCGCACGCAGGTACTCTCCACCGAAGCTTCTACTTCGAAAAAATGTCCCAGGGGATACTATTTCTTCCCTCTGTTCTTCTATTGCGGGCTATGCCCACCTTTCTCCAATTTCTTCTGCGACATTATGAATACCTACGGGTTTCATCTTCTTGACTTCACCCCCAACGCCGTTCTGACAATGGCGGTTTTCGCACACCTCTGCGAGAACTTCGTCGGAATCTATCCCAATGTCGCCCTTTTCCGTCACTATTTCATGCCCCGGGCCGAGAAGGGGGAGCCATTGGCTGGCGGAATTGCCTGGGTCTCGAGGATCGGCATGAAGGAAGTTTATCTGGATGGGGAGCTCCGCAGCAAGTGGGATGAGTGGAGGGCGGAGTGGTGCTGGATTGTTGACGTAGATCCGCAGCCCTTCACCAGTTTGCGCCAGACTCGAGTAGTGCGCGGCACCGACTGGAGTGCTCTGGGGGCGGACGACGCCAAGCTGAAGATCGCCACCACCAGGATTCTGCGGCTCAAGCTTGCCGGGCTCACAGTCGGGGCCGTTGGCGCGGACTTTCTCCGTCGCCGTATCGCCCCTCTGCAGGAGAGGGGGAGGCCTGCCTGGCTGTTTGGCGGCCCGGCGGATATCATGAGGCTGCTTCCAGGCCTCAACTTCAACTTCACAGTTCTGGAGCTTGACGGGATGCTGAAGGAGCTGTTCAAGCATGATGCGAACCATCCAGAGTGGTTCAGGCTGCCGCAGGGCGTCATCCCATTGTGCAGTAACTCCCAGCGCGATCGCATCTGCGCAATGATGCCAGAGTGCGACTTGCACGGGATAAGCATAACTTGGATGGAGCCCGCCGACGACGTCGTGCGGCAATTCTTTGATGGCTTGACGGAGGTAGTAGTACACGCCGACGAGCAGAGGCTCCTCACCCGCGACACCACCGACGACGAGGTGCGGTACATCGCCACCAGGGCCGAAGAGGCGGCGGCAGCCGCCGCCGCGGGCGAGTTTGGCTTCACATTGGCGGAGGCAGAGGCGGCTGAGGCAGCAAGCCTTGCCGACCGAGAGGACCTTGGCGGGGAGGTCGCTGGCGAGGGGGAGCCCGAAGCCGAGGCAAGCGAGCCTGCCGGGGGCGCAAGTGGCCAACCGTCTTCAAGCAGCTTGCCGCAGACGGGGCCCTTAGTGCAGCCCCCAGCTCAACCAAGAAGGCGCCTCCGTCGAGTTGGAGACACAGCAGGGCGGCAAGCAGGCCAACAGCCGCAGCATCGTGGGACGCGCTCCACCGCGGCAAGTACCGTTGCCGCGGGAGCGTCTCAGGCCGTGCCGGCAACTGAGGCGGGGTCTTCCCGGGCTGCCACGCCCGATCCTGCCGCAGCTCCCGGCAAACGTCCAAGGGAGCCTACTCCTCCGCCTCGCCGCACAGAAAGGGTACCAGATTTCGACCTGTCTGCGCTGAGCTCCGGCGAGGAGGAAGAAGAGGAGGGGGAGTAAGGCTTTCTTCTCACTGTACTTGTTTTTCTTTGATCTTTGTTGTTGCTTGTCTTGTATCTGATTTGCTTCCCTCTGAATCCCTGTTCCATTTCAGGATTCTGGCCGAGAGAGCGGCGAAGAGGGCCAAAATTCCTGTGGTTGTCATCGAGGACGATCCTGCTGTGATGGCAGAAGACACGTCCGAGACCACCTTGACGGACCCGGTTCCTTCTCCTCGCAGCAGCCCCCAGCACAGCCCCCAGCGTAAGTGTTTGGTTCACTTCCTGTTGTGGGGCGCGCATGGGTGTTTCTTCTTTTGCTGACATCTTGATTGTTGATTTGCTCGTGTAGGAGCAGAGCAAGCCCATCAGGAGGAACCAGAAGCCACTCCAGAGGTGCTGTCTGCTTCAACTACGCCGCCAAGGGGTGATTCTCCGACACGGGAGCACTCTCTGGCAAGAGAGCGGTCCCCGGCAAGGAGCAGTTCCCCGGCGAGGGGCGGGACTAGCGAGCCTTTAGTGGTGGAGCCCATGGTCACGGGGCCCAGCACAGGTAACCTTCCTTGTCGGAAATCTTCCCTTGGGTTTTTCTTCTGATCTTCTTTTTAGATCTTTGCTTGACTTTTTCTTCCTCTTCCTGTCTTCTAATCCCCCTCTCACAGACCCGATGGAGACTGAGGCCACCGGCGAGGAAGGCGCGCGCGGCAATCTGAAGATGCCGCCGCTGACGAAGAAGAGGCCGGCGCTGATGAATCCGCCGACGAAGAAGCCGCCAAGGCTGCTGGTGTAGGAGCTGGCGAGGGGTCCGGCGATCGTACTGATGACCCGGAGGGCGCAGGAGTGCAAGGCGCTGCACCGACCGCCGACCCCTCCGCCACTGATGCAGCACCGGGCTCCGAGGAGCCCCAGCCAGGCGCCTACTTGAAGGCCGGCGAGGGCGTATACATCAAGCTTCCCTGGGCGTCGAGCTCCAGGGCGCCGGTCGAAGGAGAAGAGTTTGACGGAGAAGTGCTCGCCTCTGCTGGGCTGGCAGTGGTTGACACGCCCAGCAGCAGCAGTGGCGAGTCCGAGGAGGAGCAGTTGCTCCGGAAGTTGGTGTCACTCTACCGCGCCCGTCAAGCGAAGCTTGAGTCCCGGGAAGCGCTTGTCGCGTGGGCAGGAGTTGACATAGAAAAGCATGCGGAGGAGCTCAAGAGCCGCAACCAGGAGGCCCTCCGATCCATTGCGGAGGAAAGGGAGCAACTTGAGGAGGCGAAGAAGGCGTTCATCCTGGAAAAGGCTGAAGCCGAGGAGCAGCAGAGGCTCGCCGCCAAGGAACTGTCCAGGCGGGAAGGTGAACTGACACAGAAAAAGGTTAATCTGGACAGCCACGAAGAGGAGCTCGAGGCCTGGGAGCAGTCATTTGGCGGGGCACTCAAGGAGGCGAAGGATGCCGCCGCGGCTGCTGAGGCCGCCAAGAAGGAGTTAGAGGTGAAGGTGACGCAGCTGGAGGCGGAAATGAAAGGGAAGAATGAAGAGCTTGCCGCACTCCAGCGCGAACGCGAGAAGGATACACTTGCCCATGGCGATCTGCAAGTTCGACTCACCGAGAAGATCAAGGAACTGAACGCCGCCAAGGACTCGAGCGCTGATCTGAAGCTGAAGCTGGCCACCTTGACGGAGACGCTGGATGCCGCCAAGAGGCGAGAGGATGACTTGAAGAAAGAGGTCAAGGGCAACGAAGAACTGCTGACGAGGGCTGCCGAGACTCAGAACACCTTCAAGGCCACGATGGAGCTCTGGACGGAGGGCCTCGTCAACATCGCTGCATCCATCAACGAGGAGCTGGCGGAACTGGACTTGGCGGGCTTCGGGTACTCCACTGACGAAAATCTCCCGCCCAGCGCCAAGCTTACTTTTTTCTTCAAGGGCGTGGTGACGGCCCTCCAGGAACTCCGGGAAAGGATCCCGAAGAAGCTGGCGGACGAGTTGCGCGCAATCTGCGCCAAGGTCTTGGAGAAGGTGTTGGTGAAGATACTCTTCCGCAACCCGGGCCTCGACCTCACCCGCGTCCTCAAGAAGCTGCCGGCGGGTGCTGATCTTGAAGAACTCAAAGCCATTGTCGCACCCATCGTGGACAAGGTGAATGAGGTCAGGAGGGTTGACGGCGAGCGCGTGGATTAGGCCATCCTTCTTCTCCTTTCCTTGTCACTGTTTATTTAAGTCATGAGAACAACTTAGTCAGTGCCGCAACAAGTTACTTTTTTATAATATAACTTTATTCTGGGCAATGCTTGCTATGCTATCTCCTTTACTAGGTCCTTTCTCTGTATGTTTTTACCCTACGCTTTTAGGGAACTTGCCGGCACAGGCACGCTTGCCGCGAGTGCTGAGTGCGGAACATCAGCAGCTCACTGGCGGTGCCGGAGCACGCTTGCCGCGAGTGCTGAGTGCGGAACATCAGCAGCTCGCTGGCGGTGCCGGCTCCGGCAAGAAACCTTGCCGCAACTAGTTGCAGCACACTTAAGTTGTTGAGCGGACTCGAAACAAAGTAAGGGCGCAACTAGCTACGAGGAGGTTCCTCCGCGCACAGGTTTTTCATACAAAGCACAGTCGTTCAAGGAGGATAGCTTAAAATTTTAAGAACTGATCATGCTCAAACTTTGGCAACTTAGCTTTTTTTTGTCGTCTGTGTCCCGGCACGGCCATACTTCTTTGAACGACGCTTGGTCCACACCTTTGTCCTCTCCTTCCCCCCCCCCCCCCCGTGAACTTGTGGGAGAAGGAACCTTCTTTTTGAGAAAAAAAAAGAAAGAAGAGAAAATAAAGATATGGAGCCTTATGGCTCGTTATTGCTTACCGGAGGCGAGTGCTGCACAAAGTGTCAGATAATACATGCATAAAAGAAAAAGGCATGAAATTTGACAACATGTGCTGAGCACATAAACTTTGTGCACGGGATCTGCGCCCGTCTTTGTACAAAGGGTTACATGCAACAGCGGCAAGGCTTGTACAAAAGGTGGTTGCCGGAACATGTTCCGGCAACCGCGCCTTATGGGTAAAACTTACGAAGATGCTCTATGTTCCAGGAACTACTCACCGGAAAGCCATCTTCGTTCTCAAGGCGGACAGCGCCAGGCCTAGTGACTCGTTTCACCCGATAAAGGCCTTCCCACTTCGGCGTCAACTTGTTGGAATTCTTGGCGGATTGAACACGCCGAAGAACAAGGTCGCCTTCCTCGAAGCTTCTGGCATTAACTTTGCGGCTGTGGTAGCGGCGCAAAGCTTGCTGGTAGCGAGCAGCTCGTACAGCAACCTGAAGACAATCTTCCTCGAGGAGTAGGGCGTCATCTTGCCGCAGCTGCTCTTGCTCAAGCTCATCATAAGCGAGCACTCAAGGCGATCCGTATACGAGTTCTGTGGAGAAAACTGCTTCTGCTCCATATACTAGAGCAAAAGGTGTCTGGCCAGTGGCTCGATTTGGCGTCGTTCTGATCGACCAAAGAACCACCGGCAGCTCCTCGATCCAATTTCTTCCGCACTTGTGCAGCCTGTCAAAAGTTCTGGTCTTGAGCCCGCGCAGCACTTCAGCGTTTGCCCTCTCCGCTTGACCGTTGCTTCTCGGGTGAGCAACAGAAGCGAAGCAGATCTTGGCGCCAAGATCTTGGACGTACTGCATGAAGGTGTGGCTCGTGAATTGTGTG
Source organism: Triticum timopheevii (assembly GCA_963921465.1). NCBI lineage: Eukaryota > Viridiplantae > Streptophyta > Magnoliopsida > Poales > Poaceae > Triticum > Triticum timopheevii. The sequence continues at coordinate 477,297,287 of OY997268.1, forward strand.
CCATTGTCGGTGATGATCCTGTTAGGGACTCCGAAACGGCAAACAATTGACCTGAAGAACTTGACTGCTGACTGTGCTGTCATCTTCCTCACTACTTCCACTTCAGGCCACTTTGTGAACTTGTCGATTGCAACGTACAAGTACTCAAAGCCCCCGACAGCTCAGGGAAAGGGGCCGAGGATGTCGAGCCCCCAGACCGAAAATGGCCAGGATAAAGGGATTGTTTGGAGAGCTTGAGCTGGTTGATGTATCTGCTTGGAGTGGAACTGGCACGCTTCACACTTGGTTACTTGTGCAGTTGCATCCTGGAGGGCTGTCGGCCAAAAGAAACCTTGCCGGAAAGCTTTGCCGGCAAGTGCTCTTGCGCCAATGTGGTGACCACATATGCCTCCATGTATCTCCGCCAACAGCTTCTGTCCACCTTCCCGGGAAATGCACTTCAATTTCACTCCGTTGAATCTTCTTCTGTACAGTATGTCATCGACAAACTGGTACATACTTGATTGCCGGGCTACTCTCTCCGCTTCTTCTTGTTCTTCGGGAAGTTCTCCTGTCTGAAGGAAATGGACGATCTGCTGTGCCCATGTCGAAGCTTGTGGCTCAACGACAAGGACTAAAGGCGCAAATGCTGTTGCGGGAACATCTGCTTCCACGGCAAGAATCTGTGATTTAGCCGGAGCGTGATGCTCCCCGGCAAGCGTGTCGGGACACAGCTTGTCGGGAGCGTCTGCTTCAACGAAACAAGCCCTAGGGCTTGTCGGAGCAGACTGCCCCTCAGCACTGTCGGTGTTGATCTTGGGGACCTTCTTGACGGCGGCTTTGGGGAGCTCTGCCGGAAAGTAGTCGCCAGTAACCAACTTCCTCTTCTTGCTTTGTCCAGTTGATGGTGTTACAGAAGGTTGAGTCAGCCTGAGCACAAAAATCCCTGGTTCCACAGGTAACTTGAGTGCGGCACACTTTGACAGGCCGTCTGCAATATCATTTTGAGCTCTTGGAACATGTTCCATTTGCAGGCCGTCAAAATGCTCTTCCAACTTCCTCACTTCATCAATGTAGGCTTCCATCAACGGACTCTGATAATCTTTGTTTACTTGACGGACGACAAGCTGTGAGTCACCCCGGACAATAAGCTTCTTGATCCCAAGGTCCGCCGCGATCCTGAGTCCGGCAAGCAAGCCTTCATACTCTGCAGTATTGTTTGTTGCTTGCTCCTTGGGAACGTGCATCTGGACCACGTACTTGAGGTGCTCTCCGGTGGGCGCGACGAGTAGTACGCCCGCACCGGCGCCTTGCAGCGAGAAGGCACCATCAAAGTACATGATCCATTCTTTGCTCACTTCCTTGACGGGGATGCTCCTCTCCGGAGTTTCTTCATCAGGTGTTGGCGTCCATTCTGCTATGAATTCTGCCAATGCTCGGCTCTGGATAGTTGAAGTGCTCTCAAACTTGAGGCCAAAGCTTGACAATTCTAGCGCCCACTCGACAATCCTGCTTGTTGCTTCTGGATCCTGCAATATCCTCTTCAACGGAAAGCGAGTGATAACTGTGATTTCGTGTGCTTGAAAGTAATGGCGCAGCTTCCTCGAGGCCATGAGAAGGCCGAAAAGCAATTTCTGCACACCAGAGTACCTTGATCTAGCCCCCTGCAGAAGGGAACTGACAAAGTAAACTGGGCGCTGCACCATCTTCTTCTGTTTCTCTTCTTGTGGCTGCGCAGATCCATCCTTGCTGGAACCAGAACTTGTCGGGGAAGCCCCCTGCTTGTCACTGGACTCGCTTGCCGCGGTCGCTGGCTCATCATCCGCCTCCCTCTCCGCCACTAACGCAGCACTAACCACTTGATTGGTTGCCGCCAGATATAGCAGCAACTTCTCTTGTGGCTTAGGTGCGACAAGTATTGGAGTGGAGGATAGGTATCTCTTCAAGTCCTGCAGCGCAGCCTCCGCTTCCGGAGTCCATTTCATTGGACCTGCCTTTTTCAAAATTTTGAAAAATGGCAGGGCGCGCTCAGCGGACTTAGAGATGAACCTACTGAGAGCAGCAACACAGCCGGCAAGTCTTCGCACATCCTTGACGCACTTCGGTGCTTCGATCTGTTCAATGGCTTTGATCTTGTTGGGATTGGCTTCGATCCCCCGCTGAGACACAAAGAATTCGAGAAGCTTGCCGGAAGGAACTCCAAACACGCACTTCTCGGGATTCAACTTGAGATTGATCTTGCGCAGATTTGCAAAAGTCTCGTCCAGATCTTGGATCAAAGTTTCTTTGTCCTTTCTCTTGACCACTATGTCATCCATGTAAGCTTCTACATTTCTGTGTAGCTGTGGCTCAAAAGCATGGCTGACTACTCTTGCAAATGTTGAACCAGCATTCTTTAGTCCGAAAGGCATCCGTACAAAGCAGTACGTGCCACATGGAGTAATGAATGTGGTTTTCTCTTCATCCTCTTCTGCCATGAAGATCTGATGATATCCTGAGTATGCATCAAGGAATGAAAGCAGATCACATCCTGCCGTGGAGTCGACAATCTGGTCAATGCGCGGCAAGGGAAATGGATCCTTGGGACAAGCTTTATTAACATCAGTGAAGTCAATACAAAGCCTCCACTTCCCGTTCGCTTTGCACACGACTACTGGATTGGCTAACCACATTGGATGGAGTACTCCTCGGACCAGGCCTGCTGCTTCCAACTTCTTGATCTCCTCTGCAATGAACTCTTGGCGTTCTACTTCTTGTTTTCTGACTCTCTGCTTGACGGGCCGCGCGTGAGGGCAGACGGCAAGGTGGTGCTCAATTACTTTCCTGGGAACACCGGGGATGTTAGATGGTTGCCATGCAAACACATCGACATTCGCCCGCAGGAAAGCAACGAGCGCGCTTTCCTATTTAGGGTCAAGCGTGGCACTGATGGTGAAGGTACCACCAGTGCCGTCCTCCTTGGTGGCCACTTTCTTGGTCTCTGGTGAAGCTGTCTTCGCCTTCTTGCACTTGCCGGTGGAGCTCGATGGTGCGTCCTCGACGGTAGCGCAGCACTTCAAAGAGGTGCGCTTGCCGGATTGGGCATCAGAGCTACTCTTGCCGGACTTGGTCTTCTTCTCCCCCCCGGGAGCTTCATCGGCAAGTGGTTTGCGTTCTGCTGCGGCTGCTGCTTCCCAGTAGATCTTGTCGGTACAGATAAGTGCATCTTTCTTGTCGCCATGGACAGAAATGACACTTATCGGACCGGGGATCTTGAGCATGTTGTAGGCGTAATGAGAGGCTGCCATGAACTTGGCAAGCGCTGGACGGCCAAGTATCCCATTGTAGGGCAATGGAAAATCAGCAACGTCGAATGTGACTCTCTCTGTCCTGAAGTTCAGCTCGGTGCCAAACGTTACTGGCAGTGTGATCTTCCCCTTCGGCTTGCTCCTTCCCGGGTTGATTCCTTGAAAGGTGCCGGTCTCTTCAAGCTCGCTGTCGGGGATCTGGAGCTTCTTGAGCACCGCGGAAGAGATCAGATTCAGGCCGGCCCTGCCGTCAACCAGCATCTTCGTGACCTTGAGGTTGCGGATTGTTGGTGAAACCAACATCGCCAAGCACCCGACCGCAGTTATGCGATCAGGGTGATCCTCAACGTCGAAGATGATGGGCGTGCTGGACCACTTCAGGGGCTTGCGCGACTCAATGGACGGTTCTGCTGCGTTCACTTCCCGCACCCACTGTTTGAGTTGGCGGTGCGAGGTGTGCAGAGAAGCACCGCCCTCAATGCACAAAATCTCTGTTGCCTTCTGAAACTCCTGCTCGTCGGCCTCATCTTCCTCCATCTCATCATCTTCATCTTCGTCTTCGTCTTTGTCATGGCCGCGGGGAGGCCTGTCTCCTTGCCGCTGCTTGGCCTTGCCGCGGCGCCCTCCCCGGGCGGGACGCTTCTTGCCGGATCCTCCACCACCTTCCTGGGCCCTTGTCGCGGCGCTCATATTCAGCTTTCTGTAGCTCAACAAGCTGCTCAACCTTCTTGCAGGCCTGGAGGTCATGGCCCTTGGTGCGGTGGATCTTGCAGTACTGCTTGCCGGAGCCGTCCTGCTTGTCGGCGGCCACCACAGCCTCGCCGGAGTCACCAGCTTTGGCCTTCTCGGTGCCACCTCCGTTGCCGGACTGCTCGACAACTAGCACATCCTTAGCCTTCCTCTTTCTGCTATTCCGCCTCCGGTTCTTCTTTGCCGAGGTGGCGTCCTCACTATCAGATCCTTCTGCTCCTGCGTTCTCTCCGGGAAGTTTCCTCCCCTCTTCAGCTCGTGCACACTTGTCGGCCAGAGCATATAGCTCGCTGACATCTCTAATTTTGCACATCGCCATCTCCTCCCTCATCCTGCGGTTACGCACGTTCTGATGGAACACGCTGATAACCGCGGCAGGGTGGACATTTGGGATGTTGCGCTGTACCTGGCTGAATCTCTGTATGTACTTGCGCAGGGGTTCTCCTTCCTTCTGGGCGAGCAGATGAAGATCGCTCTCCTGGCCATGGGGTTTGTGGCTGCCTGTGAAGGCGCCGACAAACTGATGACACAGGTCCGCCCACGAAGAGATGGAGTTGTCCGGCAAGTGCATGAGCCAAGATCTGACGTTGGGCTTGAGCACCAGCAGGAAGTAGTTGGTGAGGATCTTCTCGTCGCGCCCCCCGGCAGCCTGCACCGCGATGGTGTAGACGCTGAGGAACTCCGACGGATGTATCCTACCATCGTACTTCTCGGGTACATCTGGCTTGAAGTTTTTGGTACTGGGCCACTGGACCTGCCGCAGCTCACGGGTGAACGCAGGGCAACCTACCGCGTACGGCAAGTCGCCTGGTTCCCCTGGCGCATGCATATCAACAGTGGGCCCAGCGCACTAGTCTGACTAACGCCGCGCTTCTCTTTGGCGCTCGATGCGAGTACGAGCGTCTTCGTGTCGTCGTTCTTGGAGAACTTGACGTTGATCGCGGCGAGCTCGCGGGTCCGACGACGCGGTGGAGTTGGTGTCGAGGTTGGCCCGGCGAGTCGGCGATCTTGGCCTTCGTGGCGGGGAGTGCACGGTGGTGGCACCCCTAGCGGTCTTATCGGCGTCGGCTTGCGCCTGGGCGTCTTGCCGGGGTTTCTATGTGCTCGGTTGCCAGGGCTTGTCGCCGTTGGCGAAGCCGATGAGGCTCTGAATAGTGGCCCTCCAGTCGTCGATCTTGTCTGGCGTTGGAGGGTAATCTAGAAGCAGCTGGGCTCGGGCCAGTGCTTCCTCTGGAGTCTTGGGTGGTGGTGGCGAGCGACGCGAAGTGCGGGATATGCTCAGGCTTCTAACATTGTTAGAAGGAGCAACATCTCATCCAGGCGACCGTCCCGCGCTCGTGCCAGTATGTCGACGCGCATGCTGGCCTTGAGCATCCCGCGACCCACCAGCTTGGCCTTGTTCTAGCGCGAGTACGGTGCTAAGAGCACCGTGGCGTTGTCGATCCTGCACCTCCTGGGAGGGGTGCGACGGATGTACAGACGTTGAAGCTTGCGGGGCCTTGTCCTTGGACCGGGTGACGATGTGAGTCCCCCCGCCGGCGCCCGCTCCTCCGCCGGCGTCCACCCCACCGCCCGTTTGCTCTGGTGGCGGTAGGATAGACATAGACGGAGCGGCCACCTCCGAAGCCTTCTTCTTCGGTGGCATGTCGATGAAGATGTTGATGTAGCGCGTACAAACGCCGGATCAGGTTCGCACAACCTCGACGCACCCCCTACCTGGCGCGCCAAAGATGTCGTGGGGAATGAGCACCTATGGGGCAGGGCCCCTTTTTGGTCCGGCAAGGGAGCGGAGGGCGCACGAAGAGCAGATCGAGGCGAAGCACGCGAGGGATTTTACCCAGCTTCAGAGCTCTCCGGAGAGATAAAACTCCTACTGCTGCTTTGTGTTTCTATTTTGTTCTTGCTTGAGAGTGTGGGTGTGTTGTAGTTCTGAATGAGTCAAACCTCCTCTACGTGCGCATGGGCCTCCTTTTTATAGTTTAAAGGGGTCACCGACAGGTGGCAGCGTAGAGAGAGGGGTAAAAAAGGTAAAAACGGGGGTTGGTACAACCGCTACCAACAGTGCCCCCTACCTAACTCTGACGGCAGGGGACAAGGGCATTTAATGCCCGTCCGGTCGCCCAAACAGTGTAAGAGAAGCGACCGTTAGGGGCGCCACCGATCGCCACGATGGCCTTCTAGTCATCTTCACTTGTCACCTCGCACCGCTTGGCTACACAACTACCCGCCACGTGCCCCAGGAGCGACCCTGCGGCGACACGTCATCGGATGCGCTGGAGCGTGGGTGCAGAGTGGCAGCTTCGCCGCGGCAAGCGCCTTGCCGCGGTCGTTGTCTTGTCGCACACGCAAGCTTGTCGCTCGCCGGGTCTTGTCGGGACGCGCGGTGCGTCGCGGCAAGTCTCTTAAAATGCCTTGGTTGGCCTTCCCGGCAAGCTCCTCTTGCCGGGGCCTTATCCTTCCCGGCGAGTTACTCTTGCCGGGGCCTCGTCTTCTTAGTTAAAATACTTTGTTCTTGAATGGCATCAATATGAGCTACGGAGGATCTTGGCGGACGCCCGGCAAGCCTTGCCGCGGGACGCTGCGACTGCCCGTGCACAAGTTCGGGATACTAAGGTACCCCTACTTTAGTACACCGACATTGATTTCAATAGTGATGAAGATGACTTACTTGTGGATGATGATTTACTTGTTGACAACTCTAGTGATGAATACTATGATGAAACCTCAATTAATCATGCTAATCAAGATAAAATGAATGACAATGATAAGGAGAAGATTGAGCTTCTAACTAAAGAACTAAACACTCTTAAGTTGGCTCATGAAACTATCTTCGAAGATCATCGAGAACTTTTAAGGGCTCATGAGAAGTTACTCTTTGAAAAGCTCAATCTTGAGCAAGAGCATGAGTTCTTAAAAGCAATCAATGATGATCTCCGTAAGAAAAGTTCTTCTTACGTTGCCAAGCGCTTACTCTTATCTACTTACATGCCTCAAGTCAAGTCTAGTAACAAGTACAAGAAAGATACTTCCTCTAGTAGTAACAATAATAATATCAAATCCAATACTGTTGCTTCTAGTAGTTCTCTTGATTCCACTAATGATTCTCTTAGCCAAGTTACACTTGAGCAAGAAAATAGCTTATTGAAGGGAATTATAGAGAAAGGTGTTTACAAGAGCCTTGCCGGGAGTAAGCAATTCGAGGAAATTGTACGCAAGCAAGGAAGGCACCGGAAGAATCAAGGTGTTGGTTTTGAACGAAAGTTCAATGCCAATGGAGTTGAGTGGGAGGAAGATCAATACCCCAAGACGAAGTTTGTTCCTCAACAAGAGAAGTATGATCCTACTTCCTTCAAAGGAACACAAGAACAAGATGATCTTCCACCACAAGACCACAAGAACAAAGGCAAGGACAAGCTTCAAGAAGAGATTGATGCATTTGAAGAAGCACCTAAGGTCTCAGTCAAGTGGATTCCTCAGACTACATCAAGTTCTACTTCATCAAGTACAACTACAACTCCAAGGATTCCCATCAAGATGATGTGGATCCCGAAGAAGAAGAACTAGAGAGTTCTTGAGGGTGACTCTGCCAACATTCTTCACTCATATCATTATGGCAAGAATAAGTGCAATCAACTTCCACATCTTGCACTAGTTCAAGGAGTCACAAACCCTCATGTTGGTAAGGCAAGGGACAAGGTAACCTAATGATTTCATGGACATCATCTTGTATGTGCTTCACTCTATGTCTATGGATATTCTTGTTTGTTCCTTGTGGGACTAACCCATGTAGGTAAGTTGAAAGTGCAACTCACTCCAAAGGATTGCTCCAAATGATCTACATCAACATTGAGCATCCACATCTTCAACACCTACGTGAAGTCATCATCGACAAAACCCAAGGTTAGTTCATCCCTCTAAAAGGGGATCTCACATCTAGGGGGAGCTTAACTCTAAGAATTGAGTCAAAGCAACTCTAATGGTGTGAACACATCAACGCATTATGTAAAAGTGGTAACCCCACTTGAGCTTAGACGATGAGTATGACCTACGATCAAATGCTTTCATTTGACTCCTAAGTCAATATACTCATATATAGATGACCTAGTCATCGCCAATGTTTTTATAGATGCTAGAATTGGTTGTGCATGTTTTGCTACATATTTCATTTGCCATCTTATTGTGTGAGCATGTTGGTGCATATTTTACTCATTCAAGGACATCCACTTGTTGTTTTGAGTGATTGGATTCCTTCTCTTTTTGCCAAGTGGATGGACAAGAATGCCTAAGAACCTTCTCTAGCTATTTATGCTTTTCTCGTCTCAAACTCTATTCATGCTACATCACAAAATTTGATCAAGTCAGATTCGAACCACTCTGTGTGAGGAGCACTCGGAGTCCCCGATTCGTCATAGACTTAAACTTCCAAAACTTCTTTGTGATTCTTGGTCTGACCGATTCCTCCATTTTGGTCCTACCGAGATCACTAAGTCGATCTAGGTTTTCAATCTCGGTGCAACCGATTTGAACTTTTCGGTAACACCGAGTTGCTATAACTGTACACAGTTATGCATCTTGGTGCCACCGAGTTGTTCCACTCGGTCACACCGACAGGGTCGGGCTATATATAGTCACGGGCAAAAATTTGGAAATTTCTCCGAACCTCTTCGCCCGCGCAATAGCTTGCTCTGCCACCAGGTCTCCGGATCGTCTTCTCATCGCCAGTCGCCTCCTGTCGCTGGTCTCCGCCGCCATCAACGGAATTCACCCCCGCCGTTGCCGCCGTAGCGAGTTCATCGCCAAGCTAGGGTATGGACTCGATCACTGTGCTATCCTCGTCCGATTCCTAGCACATTGTGTTCTTAATGATTCTTGCCACGATTGAAACACTCCTATCCAGTCAATGCAATCCTTAGATTAGATGAGATTCAGAAATTTAGGGTTAGATTTCTGCCGAAACCATCTCGGACCCACTGAGTTGAAAAACTCGGTCCCACCGATTTGGCTAACGCCATTGCACTAGTAACTCTCGGTCTGACCGAGAATTGCTAATCGGTGAGACCGATTTTAGGACTTTGTGAAACCCTAGCAGTCTCGGTGCCACCGAACTGTGACTCGGTCACATCGAGTTCGTCAGTTTAGGTTCCAAAACTGCTTCGGTATCACCAAGTTTGAAAATCGGTTGATCCGAAATGCTTTCTGTGGAAAACTAAAACTGAGTTTTTGAACCATTCTTTTGCAAAAATCTCTGCATTTTGTGATGCTCATCCACTCTATCTCATCCATAACTCTTCACAGGGTCAGCAGTCAGTGATTTTCAGCATGTCAGACCAAAGTGATAGTCAGAACAGGTCAGAAGAGCACAATCACATGAGTGAGGGCACTGGTCCCTCTAGCACTTCAGATGAAGGCAGCAGGAGTACCCCAAGCAATCTGCCTAAAGCTGCCACTAGGACAAGGAAGAAGAGAACCTCAGATTCTGAGGATGAGGATTATAGAGCAGAAGAGGATGGGGCTACCTCCAAGAAGGTAGTGCTCAAAAAGGAGTGTGCCTCAGCATAGAACACTAAACCTGGACTCAATAGGAAGGTTCTTGCCAAGAGGACACCTATGCTGAAGGTCAGAGGATCTACTCAAGTGCCTGAAAAGTCTGAACCCAAAGAGGCACCTGCAAAGAGAGTCACAACTTCCAAACCCAAGAAAGTTCCCACTGGAGAAACTATGAAGTTTACCATTGAATCAGAAGATGAAGCTGCTGCACAAGATAAGAAGAAGAAGAGAGCCAGAACCACTACTGCCCAGGTTCTTGGAAATCCCTCTATGAGGAGAGATTCTGATGAGGAAGAAGAGGTTGCTGCACCAGCACCCAAGGCACAAAAGCTTATGGGTGATGCTATTAAGTCAGGGGCTGCAACATCAAACCCCAAGGAAGCACCCAAAGCTGCCCCCAAGCCCAAGCTTGCACCAAAAAGAAATACCAGGAGTATTCCAGCTGCTGAGAAGAACAAGGCCCCAGTGCCTGAAGTTGCTAATGAGGAAGATGAAGAAGGACAAGTCCTGAGGAAGCTCAAGCCCAAGATACCAGACCATAATGATGCCCATCCTGTGGCTGAGGACATGAAGATCAGAAGAGACTCAGGGCTGAGGCTATGGAGGATGACAGATCCATATGCCACAATGAGAAGGACTGTTGTTGATTACAGGTTCCATACAAAGGAACAACATGACATCTATGAGACAATCTTGTTGGACAAGAAGCCCATAGTGTGTGATATGAGGTGGGTCGACTGGACCTACATGAAAGACAATGAAGAACACTATCCTGGAGTGCAAGACAGTTTTGTTGCTTGTGGAGTTGCAGATTTTGCTGGGCAAAAGCTCACCAACTGGAATGATGAACTCATTATGCAATTCTGCTCCACAACACACTTCTATCCAGATGGGAGGATAGTTTGGATGTCTGAAGGTACAAGGTATCAGTCAACCATTGAGGAGTGGGCAAAACTGATCAATGCCCCAAAGGAAAATGAAGATGACTTGGATGTCTATGCCAAGAAGAAGATGGACCACAATTCCATGGCACACATGTACAAGGAGATCCCAGACAAAGCCATTGAGACACATAAGTTTGGGTCAGTCCACTTTCTTCTGTCAGGGCTGCCAACAATCAACTGGATTCTAAGGCACACTCTGTTGCCCAAGTCTGGTGACCACAACATGATTAGAGGGCTTGCAATCAACATGTTGCATTTGTTTGATGTGCCACAGAAATTCAAAGTCATGAGCCTTATGTTGAGACCATTAGGAGGACTACAGCAGACCAAAAGAGAAGCTGTGGATATGCCCCTCAGATTCAGGAGTTGATGAACTCAAAGATGGGCACAAGAAAATATCTATTGGATAAGGAACATTTTCCTCTCTATCCAGACTTTGAGGACAATCAGGTTGTCATGAATGAGAATGAACCATCATCAGTACAAGCTCAAGAGAAGAAGGAGAAGGCAAGGAAAGAGAAGGCTGCCAAGATGCCAACTCAAGAGGAGGCATCTGAGTACTTTTTGAAGAACAAGCAGGATCAGCTTGGTTACTTGATAGCATCAGCACTGAGGATTGAGAAGGGATTGGCCACCCTCACTCAAAATCAGAAGAGCTTGGAAAGAATCATGGAACAATAATTCTATGATCTAGATGTCAAAGTAATTGAGATTCAGTCAGTTGTGGAGCAGATACAGGATGACATGCAGGAGAGGAAGGGCAAGACTACCACTAATGTATTTGCCAGAGTGCCTAGAGCTCAGAGGTCAGCTGCAGTGCCTGTGACAGACACCAGAGCCACATCATCTGCACCAGCTACAGCTCCTACAGCTCCAGTGCAACCAGCTCCAGCACCAACTCCTCCAGCTCCATCCACTTCAACTGAAGCCTTCGTTCTTGGAGTTATCCGGACACCACCACCTGAAGATCAAGCCTGAGAGTCGATCTAGCACTATGCATTTTCTATGAACTTTTTGGTAACTTGTTGCCAAAGGGGGAGAAAAATGTATAGATCATAGGCTTCGAGAGAGAGAGTGTTTCTTTTGTTCTCTCTTGCTTTGGTGGTTAAACTTTGTTTGCTTTTGATCGCTTAAGATACTATGCTGTTTTTTTGAGACATTGATGATCATGTGTTTGATCATAAGCTACACTTATGCATGTTTGATGATATTATCTTATCTTATCCATATGTGATCATTCACTTTGCTTGGTGATGAGTGCATGTATTCAATCTTTATCATTTTGAGCGCTCCACCAAGATGTATGTGACACGGAAGAGTAACCCATGAGCCTAATTCCTTGTGCATTTGCAGTCCAAAGCAAATCTTAAACTATGCACAAATTTAGGGGGAGCTCTGGCTTATCACATACTTCTCAAAGCCGCGATGTTTTTCAATCTTATTATCATTTGTCGAAGCTTTGATCTATATGTTGTCATCAATTACCAAAAAGGGGGAGATTGAAAGTGCAACTATCCCTAGGTGGTTTCGGTAATTCATAACAACATATAGCTCATTGAGCTAATGCTATTCCAAGACTATTATTTCAGGAAAGCTCAATGAATGGCATGGCATGGATGATGAAAGTGGATCCCTCAAAATACTAATGACAAAGGATTGGCTCAAGCTCAAAAGCTCAAGACTCTTCATTTTACATTTTAGTTATCCAAGATCACATTGAGTCTATAGGAAAAGCCAATACTATCAAGGAGGGATGAGGTGTTGCGTAATGAGCCTCTTGCTTCATGTGCTTTGTGATATGCTCCAAAAACCCTCAACTACTTTCTCACATCCACAAATGACCTAAACCTAAAGCCAAAATCGGTCACAACGATTCTTTCTATCTGGCGCCACCGAGTTCTAATGCATAGCCACTGCCACAAATCCTAGGCAAATCGGTCCTACCGATAGGGATCTCGGTCTCACTGAGATGGGATTGTAATCTCTCTGTTTCCCTTCGTAACATTTCAGTCTAATCGAAGTGAGCGATCGGTCCCACCGAGATTGCAATGTAAACTCTTTGTTTCCCTTTTGTAACATTTCGGTCTCACCGAAAAGAGCAAATCGGTCCCACCGAGTTTACCTGACCAACTCTATGGAAAGCTTATTACCAAAATCGGTCCAACCGAGTTTGTGTGATCGGTCTTACCGAGATTACGTTATGCCCTAACCCTAACCGAATCGGTCTTACCGAGTTGCATGTCAGTCCCACCGAAAATCCTAATGGTCACTAGGTTTACTAAATCGGTCCGACCGAGTCTGTTGAATCGGTCCCACCGAGTTTGGTAAATTGTGTGTACCGGTTAGATTTTGTGTGGAGCCTATATATACCCCTCCACCTCCTCTTCATTCGTGGAGAGAGCCATCAGAACAAACCTACACTTCCAACTTACCATTTCTGAGAGAGAACCACCTACTCATGTGTTGAGACCAAGATATTCCATTCCTACCATATGAATCTTGATCTCTAGCCTTCCCCAAGTTGCTTTCCACTCAAATATTCTTTCCACCAGATCCAAAACCTATGAGAGAGAGTTGAGTGTTGGGGAGACTATCATTTGAAGCACAAGAGCAAGGAGTTCATCATCAATGCACCATTTGTTACTTCTTGGAGAGTGGTGTCTCCTAGATTGGCTAGGTGTCACTTGGGAGCCTCCGACAAGATTGTGGAGTTGAACCAAGGAGTTTGTAAGGGCAAGGAGATCACCTACTTCGTGAAGATCTACCGCTAGTGAGGCAAGTCCTTCGTGGGTGACGGCCATGGTGGGATAGACAAGGTTGCTTCTTCGTGGACCCTCCGTGGGTGGAGCTCTCCGTGGACTCGCGCAACCGTTACCCTTCGTGGGTTGAAGTCTCCATCAACGTGGATGTACGATAGCACCACCTATCGGAACCACGCCAAAAACATCTGTGTCTCCAATTGCATTTGAATCCTCCAAACCGTTCCCTTTACTTTCTTGCAAGTTGCATGCTTTAATTTCCGCTGCCTATATACTCTTTGCATGCTTGCTTGAATTGTGTGATGATTGCTTGACTTGTCCCAAGATAGCTAAAATCTGCCAAACTCTAAAATTGGGAAAATTTTAAGTTTTAAATTGGTCAAGTAGTCTAATCACCCCCCCCCCCCTCTAGACATACTTCAAGGTCCTACAATAAGGCTCAGAGGCCCAGAGCCCAAAGGCGGATTAGGGCCCATAGTGGTAAACCGCCATACTGTATAACTTGTATTGTAAGTTAGGGAAAGAAGAGACCAAGCTGGACACTTGTATGAGCCGGCCTCGGGACTTTGTAAACCGGTCGGGCGTCACCTTGTGGATATAACGGGACGACCCGGCGGTGGTTCACGGACAAGAAACAACAACTCGAGACTCATGCAAAGCGTATTTGCTCCCTGGTCATCGAAACCCCATTAATTCCATCACAACTAGACGTAGGCTCTTACCTTCATCGTAAGGGGCCGAACTAGTATAAAACTCCCGTGTCCCTTGTCTGGTTTAACCCCTTCAAGTTAATCTCATTGCGATGGCTCCATGACTAAGTCCTTCCGTTAGGACATCTGACGTGTTAATTCCACGACAATTGGCGCCCACCATGGGGCTATCGCACGATGGTTTTGAGTTCTTGAAGGGCAGCTTTGAAGGACTCAAGGGGTACCCGGTTGGCCGGATGACCAAGAGTCATCGCGGCAAGCTCTACGTCGACGATGCAGGATGGGGCCCCGAGACCGGCTCAATCGAGTACGGATACCGGGTCCCCTTTGGCGGAATTCACGTTTTCATCGGCAAGATCGGCGAACCGGGCCCTGAGCCAGACATCTCCACGGACCTCGTCGAAATGGCTCAGTGTGCGAGTCCTGCCCAGGTTCAGCCTGCCATAAAGCATGCGTTCGTGGGATTCATCCATGGTGCGGAATATGAACCGGTGTCCGATGGTGAGATGGCCATCTACTCAGATGGCGAGTCGTCCACTGGTGAAACTGAGTCGCTGTACCAATTGCAAGATGGCCGGATTGGGGGATATTCCGATGGCAATAGTATTCCGGACCCCTTTGAACCGCCGAACCGGGTTGTAGCCTTCATGGCCGGAACACAGCCCACCTTGTAATCTTCATCTACAGCAGCAATGACGTCCGGATCAGCAGCCGCGGCAGGAGGCCCGGCGCGTCGACCGGCTCAAGTTCTCTCTGGTTTGTTGGATGCCTGGGTGACCTTGTTAACCACGGCAGTTACCCCGGAGATGCAGGATCAGCATAATGCAAAGGTTACCAAGCTAAAGGACCAGATAACGCAGGCTAAGGAAGACCTGGCAGCTGAGGAAGTTAGGATGGCTAAAGAACGGGTTGCTTTAGATGCCCAGTCACAGTAGATCCAGGCGCAAAATTACCGGCTTATGTTGGATCAGAACGCGTCAAACGAAGTACTGCGAGGGAAGTACCGGTCTCGTCAAACGAAGGACTGAACCTCTTCAATACGCCGGGGGCTGGGCCGAGTAATCCGGCAGCAGCAAACCGGACCGTGGCGCCTGAGGCAGCTCCGGATCAACCACGAATAACGGACCCACCTCGACGAACGAACAACCCGCCGCAATACGTATCAACACCACTGGGTCATTTTTCTAGCCCTTTGGATAACATGATAGCTGCGGCATCTCGCCTGGCAGCTATATCGATGGAGGGCGATTCGCTAGCGGCGGTTGAGACGCGGTGGGCCAGGGATCTTCTTCAAAATGCTGTTGTGCAGCAGCAGGCTTATTCCTATAGCCGAGACAGAATTCATTCAACCCCCCGTCCAAGCAAAAGTTATAGCAGACATATAGACGAACCGGAGGTGTCCAGCAGTGCGCAGCGCTGTAATGCTCCTCAAAGGCCCAATCCGGCGCGCGGTGGAACGAATGCTCAGGATGTGGTGGATAATGGTAGAGCGTGAAGGGAGGCCATATTAGCAGCACAGCACGCGGGTCATCATCAACCCGCCCCGGTTCAGCCAGCAGCGTCAGTAGAACGAGGGACCGGACTTGCCTTTAGCTCCTGGGGAGTGCTGTGTCTCATCCCGGCTCTCCGTAATGTGCGATTGCCCAAGGATTTCAAGGGTCCGCTTAAGGTGCCTAATTATACCGCCGATCAACCTCCTGAGGCGTGGGTTGAGAGTTATGAGATGGCAATGGAGATGTTGGATGTGGATGAAGCGGCATGTGCAAAATACTTCACCATGATGCTGGAAGGAACAACCCACACTTGCTTAAAGAGCTTGCCCGCCAACTCCATTGGATCATGGGACCAATTGAAGGCCCGGTTTATAGCGAACTTCAAGGACACATGCAAACAACCCATGTCCATTGTGGATCTAGATGCCTGTGTCCAAGGAGATAACGAATCAACAACCCATTGGGTACGCCGGGTTTCAGAAGTCTTACATTCGTCGGACCACATTACGGCTGGCACGGCGATCCTAACATTGGAGCGTAATTGCCAGTTTAAGTCACTGAAGATGAAGTTGGGACGACTCAAGCGCCACTGCAATGACATGGGAACACTCATGGCAGCCTTGGTTAAATATGCCGATTCGAATAGTACCAAGGATCCCGATTCTGATGAGGAGAAACCGGAGAAGGGAAAGAAGAATGGCAGTGCAAAGGTACAACAGCACAACCAAGGGAGCCATGGGAACAATGGTAAGCGCAAAGCAGATAATTCAGATTTTGTGGCTAACACTAATGTGCAGGGCAATATGCAATGTCGTAAGGGTAAACCGCCCCAGCGCGGTGGAAATATGAATCTGGAGCGACTGTTAAACCAACCCTGTCCAAAGCACGGGACCAAGGAGGTTCCAGCAACACATCTCTGGAAGGATTGTTTCATTATGAGGGAGTTCAAAAACTCTGATCTCTTCTGGTATGATCAGGGTCCGTCGGGCGGTTCAGGTCCAGGTTTTCACGGTGGCAGCGGTTCAAACTCTGGATTTCAAAATAATCAGGGCAACCAGAACAACCAAGGTGGTCACAACCAACAGAATAATCAGGGGGATCAGCAGCAATCAGGTTTTCAGAGTCACCCAAAGCAGTTGAATGGCGGGCAGTTTCATGTTTTCACTACTAGCTTGTGTAAACGCGATCAGAAGCTTCACAAGAGGGCAGTTAATGTTGTTGAACCGGCAGTGCCCCGTTACTTACGTTGAGCAGCCCATTGTGTGGAGTAGAGAGGATCATCCGCCCCGGGTTGACAATCCGGGTCAGCTGGCTCTACTGGTGGCGCCTCAAGTGGGAGGTTATAAATTCACTAAGGTGCTTATGGATGGAGGAAGCAGTATCAACATCCTATATTATGAAACCTTTTGCCGCATGGGGTTGACGGATAAGAATCTTAAATCGTCAAACACTGTTTTCCACGGTGTGGTACCAGGTAAATCGGCATATCCTATTGGCAAGATAGCTTTGGAGGTTGTGTTGGTGATGAGCATGATTCCAGGTCTGAAACATTGACCTTTGAAGTGGTGAAAATCCAGAGCCCATATCACGCCTTGTTTGGACGGCCGGCTTACGCAAAATTCATGGCGAGGCCCTGTTATATTTACTTGCAGCTCAAAACGCCGGGTCATAAGGGGACCATCATGGTGCATGGAAGTCGCAAGGTTGCTTTGGAATGTGAAGAGGGTGATGCGGCTTATGCTGGGTCGGTTTGTGCAACAGAGTAGTTGAAGTTCTACAAAGACAATGTTGATCCGGCAGATATGACTCCTCTGAAGAAGCCCACCACAGAGCATGACCCGACCCTGAAGTTCAAACCAGCTGATGAAACTAAACTTGTTGATTTCATTCCTAGTGATTCATCCAAAAGTTTAGTATCGGCACCAATCTGGATCCAAAATAGGAAAGCGCGCTCATCGAGTTCATCCGTGAGAACCGGGACATTTTTGCATGGAAGCCTTCTGACATGCCAGGTGTACCGAGGGAACTCGCTGAGCACACTCTCAATATTGATCCCAAGTTTAAACCATTCAAGCAATTTCTTCGCCACTTCAACGAGGAAAGACGCAAGGCCATTGGAGAAGAAGTAGCCCGGCTGTTGGCTGCTGGGTTTATCATTGAAGTTTTTCATCCGGAGTGGCTGGCCAATCCGGTGCTAGTGCTTAAGAAGAACGACACTTGGCGTATGTGTGTGCATTACACAGACTTGAACAAAGCTTGTCCAGCAGATCCTTTTGCTCTTCCGTGTATTGATCAGATCATTGATGCTACCGCGGGTTGTGAGCGTTTGAGTTTTTTAGATGCCTATTCTGGTTATCATCAGATAAAAATGGTAGTTAAGGACCAGGAGAAAACAGCCTTTATCACTCCCTTTGGAGCCTTCTGCTATGTGTCTATGCCCTTTGGGCCCAAGAGTGCCCAGGCAACTTATCAGCGCTGTGTGCAGAATTGTCTTCATACTCAGATTGGGCGCAACGTTCATGCTTATGTGGATGACATTGTGGTAAAGTCCAGGAAGAAGGAGACATTGATAGATGACCTCAAGGAGACCTTTAACAATCTTCGAGTTTATAAAATGATGCTCAATCCGTACAAGTGTGTTTTTGGTGTTCCGGCAGGCAAGCTCTTAGGCTTTCTGGTGTCTAACAGAGGCATTGAGGCTAATCCGGAAAAGATCAAAGCAATTACATCTTTGGCTAAACCGGCGTGTATCAATGATGTTCAGTGACTGGCGGGTCGAATTGCAGCCCTAAGCCAGTTTATTAGCCGCTTGGGAGAGAAGGCGATCCTGCTGTATCAGATGTTGAAGAAAACAGACAATTTTGTCTGGAGTGATGCGGCTAATGCGGCGTTTGAGGACTTGAAGAGACAGCTGGTTGAACCGCCAGTTCTTGCTGCTCCGGTTGATAAAGAACCCCTGTTATTATACGTAGCTGCTAATGCTCGGGCTGTCAGCGTAGCCATTGTGGTCGAACACAAGGAGGCTGGGAAGGAATATCTGGTTCAAAGGCCGGTTTATTACATCAGCGAGGTGTGAATTGAGTCAAAGCAAAGATATCCGCATTGGCAGAAGGTAGTGTATGGGGTCTTCATGGCAAGTCGGAAGCTTAAATAGTATTTTCAGGGCCATCCCATCACAGTGGTCAGATCTGCTCCTTTGGGGGGTATAATCCAGAACAGGGAGGCAACTGGTCGGGTTGCTAAGTGGGCTATTGAGCTTGGACCACACGGTTTGAAATACATGCCTCGTACAGCCATCAAGTCCCAATCTCTTGTGGATTTCATGAATGACTGGACTGAGTTGCAGGCACTAGCAGACAAACCGGACAGCACATACTGGACTATCCACTTTGATGGGTCCAGACAGTTGGAGGGCTCGGGGCTGGAGTTGTCCTTACTTCCCCTCGAGGTGATAAATTTTTTTATGTTCTCCGTTTAATGTTTCCTTGTACTAACAATGTAGCTGAGTATGAGGCCTTACTCCATGGTCTCCGTGTGGCCAAGGAAATGAATTTAAGCTGGGTTCGCTGCTTTGGAGATTCTGATCTAGTGGCTCAACAAGTTTCTGGCACTTGGGATTCTAAGGATCCCCTCATGGCGGCTTACAGGCGAGAGGTGGAAGTTGTGGTTGGTCACTTCAAAGGTTATCAGGTTGAGCACATTGATCGGCGCAAAAACAAAGCAGCAGATGCTCTAAGCCGGCTGGGGTCTCAACGTAAACCGGTGCCACCTAATACCTTTCTGGATATCCTGCATAACCCGTCTGTAAAGTTTCCCACAGAGGAGGATTTGGCTATTCCTGATCCGGAGGCACAGTTAGTTGCCGCTTTACACATAAATTCTGGATTGGACGGTTCCATATCCGGCATATATGAACTGGGGCGAGTTACCAGAAGATGAAGTTTTGGCCAGACAGATAGTCCGGCGATCCAAGTCCATGGTTATTCATAATGGCGAGTTACACCGCTGCAGTGTTTCAGGCGTATTCCAACGTTGTGTTTCTCCTGAGGAGGGCCAAGACATCTTGCGTGAAATCCATGAAAGTGATTGTGGTCACCATGCCGGTTCAAAATCCCTGGTTGCTAAAGCTTTACGTCATGGTTTTTACTGGTTGACGGCTCATGCCGATGCTGAGGACCTGGTAAAGCGTTGTGATGCTTGTCAGAAGTTTTCATGCCGAGCTCATGTTCTGGCTCAAGAGCTACGGATGATTCCAATAACTTGGCCATTTGCTACTTGGGGGCTTGATATGGTGGCTCCTTTTAAGCGGTCCAAGGATAAGAAGACCCACCTCTTGGTGGCAGTTGACAAATTTACTAAGTGGGTTGAAGCGGAACCAGTAAGCAAATGTGACGCAGCCACGACAGTTCAATTCATCAAGAAGGTGATCTTCCGTTTTGGTTTTCCACATAGCATCATCACAGATAATGGGACGAACCTTTCTAAAGGTGAGATGGAGGAATTTTGTCAATGAGAGCACATCCAGCTTGATGTAGCGTCTGTGGCTCACCCCCAGTCTAATGGTCAAGCTGAGAGAGCTAATCAAGAAATCTTGAGGGGTATCAAGCCCCGGCTTATGGTTCCTTTGAAGCGGACGCCGGGTTGTTGGGTGGAAGAATTACCATCTGTGTTATGGAGCATCAATACCACCCAAAACCGATCTACGGGTTATACACCTTTCTTCATGGTTTATGGGGCAGAGGCAGTCCTCCCAAGTGATATTCGTCACGATTCGCCCCGAGTTGCCAATTATGTTGAAGCGGACAATGAGCAAGCACGCCAGGAGGCACTGGACCTGTTAGATGAGAAGCGGTACATGGCTTTGGCTCGTTCGGCGGTTTATCAGCAAGACCTACAGCGTTATCACAACCGCCGGGTTAAAACAAGAACCTTTCAAGAAGGCGATTTAGTGCTCCGGCTCATCCAAGATCAGACCGATATGCACAAGTTATTCCCACCTTGGGAAGGGCCCTTTGTGGTCAGCAAGAATCTGCACAACGGATCATACTACCTCATTGACGTTCGAGAAGACTCACGCGGTTCTGAGGAGGAGACCCGGCGGCCGTGGAACATCGCTCTCCTTCGGCCTTACTACACCTGAGCTATAGGCTCCTCTTATGTACATATTTCGACAATGTATATATTATGATCAATATAATAAACCGGCATCCTTGCTATAAGTAGGGCATCTGTCATTTTTTCCAATATCTTTTGAGCACATGGGGGCTTCAGCTGACAAAGCGGAGTTCTACCTGTTAAACCGGCTATCACGCCACAATACAGCTTGGGAGCTTCACACCCAAGGGGCCAAAGAGAGTCTGCATGCTATGCCCAGTTCAAACATAGGCACCCATTGAGCACAGCTCACAAAGTTACTTGGGGGCTCTTTGTGCACTACAACAAAGAGTTTGAAAGGACCCTTGTAATATGCTATCAAGCACGGCTTGGAAGCCCGATGTATTCACCTAAAACCCCGGGTTAACCTGCCTTCATCAAGTAAGCCACTCCTCTCCAGGTAATCCTGGCATGACCCGCTGAACATTTGACAAGTCAATCTTATAGACCCTGAACTCGTCAAAGTTAAAACAACGATTGGTTAGTTGGAGGTCCATCTTAAAAGGCTTTGTCAAATGGTTTAACTCAGCGGCCTGGCAGCCCATGAAAAGCCTCGCATTTGGGCCTGGCAGCCCTTGAAAAGTCTCGACTACACGATTTTATTTGCCTTTGTCAAGATTTTTCTTCTTTGACAGTATTTTATGTTGAACCGGTGTTTGTTGACCCGGTATGGCTATCAGTCATTCTAATAACCCGGTGTTTGTTAACCCGGCTTGGCTTTCAACTACAAGTTGTCAGACCATCTTGATTATTAAACTTGTGTTTCATAACCCGGTCTGGCTTTGACTACATGTCGCCAGTATGATCATCCGGTGTTCATCGCAACCCGGTGTGACTTAGTACACACCAACACTACATGGTGGGAGTTATAAACACAAAGAGTTGGGTATTCACCCTTACTATAGTCAAGTTGGTAAACCAACAACATAATTTCATATCACATGTATGATCTATTTTTGCTATTTTTGCAACCTTGGTTATCTACCAGGTTTTGTATTGGGCATTATGACCCATCCGGCGATAAACCACCGGACAGATCTTTTTTATGCAGACACAATGATTGCATAATATTATGAAGATATATAAGCCAGAGCCACAAATATCATGGCGGATCAAACAAAGTCGTATATCAGTGCACGATGGTAGAAGATCAAAGTATGCCAACTAGCCTATTACAAGGCGCTTTAAGGCCCAAAATAAGTGATTGTTCTTTACACAGAACACAATCTGTGAACATCAACCTGGTTGCCGGATTAAGAATCATCGCTGGGTTGACGAGAGGTTGATGGATCTTCTGGCGTCATTTCAACCTCCTCCTCCCCATCCAGTGACTGGAAGTCAACGGTGGTCCAGTCAATCCGGGTTAAAGCTTGAAAGACAGCCTCTTCACTTATAAGTTCGGACGGTTCAACGTCAGGGGCATAAGTCTGCTTACGGATTGGCGGGATAAGATTTTGCACTTCTTTCACACCAGTGTCAATCCGTTGGTTGTTTGCATCATAGAAGGACCGATGAACAGTCAAGTTAGCCTCTTCCGCCAATTGGCTTGACAGTAGACGCATCTCCTTTGTCAGGGCTTTGAGGGCTTCATTATCAAATGCTGACCCGTTTTCTTGTTCACCCGGAAAGCCCTTGGCGATATCAACTGGATCTAGGTCAGCTATCCACGCTTTGGCCCGGGTCAGTGCTAACAAAGCGCCAGCCCTGGCAGTAGATCGTTTCATTTCTTCTATCTGTGCTGGCATCATCGACAATTTGGCTAGTGTCTCTTTGATCAACATTGGTGCCAGTTTGTTGTATGAGACTGCGCAGATAACCCGTTGGGCACCGGTATATAGTTGCTCTATCAATGTATATGCTGCCTTTACTTTCATCTGCATGTCAGAGCTCAGATGAGCAACACGGCTACCTGAAACGGTTTAAGAATTCACTGTTAAACTGGATATTTTAGAGATGGTTAATCAAGCTCTGTACACAAGGTACTTACCAAATATCGCAGACGTCATAGCATTTACTTGATGTTTCAACCCGGTTAGCTCTTCTGCCACCGGTTTAAGAGCTGCCTCGGCATCTTCAGCCCGCTTCAACAAAGCAGCCTTTTCAATTTCCCAGTTGGCACGTTCAGTCTTGAAACCGTCTTTCAATTGTTCCATGGTTGTCAAAGCGCCTTTGAGTTCATCTTTGGCCTTGGAGGTCTCTGCTTGTTGAGACTTGATATTCTCTTGAAGATCGGAAATTTGGGAACCTTTGTTGTTTATATCAGCCTGCAATAGTCACATGATGAAGATGTTAATATTTTTCTCAAAGTCCCAAGCATATAACCAATTATACACTTGGCACTTGGGGTCTAATGCGGATTGCTTCTTTCCTGCTGATTATTTAAAGTCCCAAGGCTTAATACAAGTTTTAATCTTGGCACTTGGGGGCTAATGCGGATTGCTTTTTTCCTGCTGATTATTTAAAGTCCCAAGGCTCAATACAAGTATTAATCTTGGTACTTGGGGGCTAATGTGTATTTGATCAGAAAATAAAAATGCAAGGAAATTCACAAAATGCAGTATGGAACATAAAGTCCCGATTCATCTTCATAAGATAAACCGGCCCTTGGGGGCCACTCAGTTGAAGTGTTCTTTATCCCAAAAGTCCCGCTTTATCTTCAAGAGAAAAACCGGCCCTTGGGGGATACAATGAAGAGGATATACAGAGCAAAAAAGATTGAAGTGTTTTAAAGATTACCTCATAGCTCTGCTTCATCATATTCACCAAACCGGCCTCATCATCTCGGCTTGTGTATAGGCGGTTTAAGAATCCGGAATGAAGCTCCTGGGAAGTAAGGTTAACATAGCTGGATAAGTCTGTTTTCTCTTTCCCCTTGCCCATAGCAGCAAATTCTTCCTTGGAAGTATGCTTTGATAAGGCAACCGGATTGCCTGGGACAGTGTGAGCAGTACCGGTGATAATAACATCATCATCGCCACCTTTTGATGGGCTCGGCGGATTGACAATATCCCTGACTGGGCTCGGCGGATCAGCAGCTGGACTTGGAGGAGTAGCACACGGTCTTGATGGATCAACATGAGTAGCCGGATCAGCTTCCGGCGTATCAGCATCAGTGTGTGGACCTTGTGGGGCAGAATCATCCATGATTATATCAGTGTCTCTACCAGCGCCTTCTATGGTCCTCTCCGGTTCAACTTCATCAGTGGGGATTCTGGTTTTGGCTTTCTTACTCAGTCGGGATTTGGCACTACAATATCAAACAAAAGTTTTTATGGTAAACCGATGCGTGAAGGGAAAAAACTGAAGGGCAGTATACTTAACCAGCGACGGTCTTGAGGGGAGGCAATTGAGTGGTTGATGAGTCGCCAGATGAAGAATTAGAAGTCACCTGATAATTTGAATCAGACGTATTAAGTGGGTATCGGAAGCAACCCGCCAAGGGATAAGGTTTATTAAAAGAATAGGAAACCTCTGGACGACATTTCCGGTTTGGAGTGTCTGGTAAACCGGAGGAAGTGACTTGCTAGCCACTGTGCCGGGTTGTGCAACGACCTTCATATTGTTGTGTCTTCAAAGAAAATTGTGGATCCAAATGAGCAAGAGGGTGAGAGTATTTTACTTTCCAAACTGCACGGCAAAGTTTTTGAACCGGCACATGATCTGAATCGGAGGAAAGGGAGATTACCTCTACATGGTTGGCACGACTGGCTTCCGCATCATCCTGTTAATAGTTGTTGTCAATAAGATGTATGAAAAATAAGCCAAGGGAGTCAAGTTCTACCTCTTGTTCCGAATCTTCGGGCGGATCAGAGGACTCGGTGGTTTTCTTCTTGGCTGGTTTCTTTGTGACTTTGCTTTTAGCACGAGGAGCCCTCGCCGGTTTATCTTGATCTTTCCTCTTCCAGAAGGAATCTTTGGCCTATAAAATTAAGCAAAGGATTATTATAACGATGTTAAAATGGAGACGGATCAAAAAGCACAAGGTTGCAATTTTTTACCGCTGGCAGTTTGTTGGAGGCAGAAAAAGGACGTAGCCCAGTTTTGCTGCATTCAGCGATCGGTTCGTCCAACATTTTCCTGACCGATTCAGTGACTTCATCATCAGTCATTTCTATTTCATGATACCGTTGAGGATCCTTGATGTTTCCAGTATACTCATGCATCAACCCGGAGCGGTGGCTTAAAGGCAGGATGCCCCATGAAACCCAGCAGCGAACAAGGTCGATGCCGGTTAAACCGTTTGCTAGGAAGGCCCGGGGCTTAGCAAGTTGAGGTGCATAAGCTTGTCGTTCTTTGGTAGTAAGCCGTTGAGGCAGTGGATGGCCATTACTAAGCCGGTGAGCACAGTAACCCGGGAGAGGGTTTTCAACAGCAGGAGCGGTGTTCTTACAATAGAACCATGTTTGATTCCAGTCTTTAGGATGGCTGTGATGTTTGGCACAAGGAAAATCAACTTCTTTCCTCTTCTGAATCGATACACCACCAAGTTCAGTGTTGGGACCGTCAGAGAACTCAGTTCGGCGGTTTAGATGGAAAAAGTCCCGAAAAAGCTCAACAGATGGTTCTTCTTGAAGGTAAACTTCACTGAATACTTGGAAATTACATATGTTGGACACAGAATTTGGTCCAATATCTTGTGGATGGAGCTGGAAGCTAGCAAGTACATCCCGGAAAAACTTTGATCCAGGAGGGCTAAAACCCCGGTCTAGATGCTGCATGAACACAATCACTTCTCCATCTTGAGGTTCAGGAGGTCATTCAGGGCCAGGGACTCGCCAATTAAGGACATTTTTCTTGGCCAAAGCGCCAATCCGAACATATCCATTGAGTTGCGTTTCTGTGATCCGGGAAGGAACCCAGTTGCAAGCGGCAAATTACTTGGTCATTTTGGAAGACAAACTGTAAAAGAAGTATAAAGTCTGGTTTATGATTCAAGGTTGATGTGCACTAACCGGTGTTAAACCAGGGAATTTAATCAGGACATATATGTAAGTTAAACCGGATACTGCTACTCAATTCAAGATGGCAGTTTAAGTGAGGGCTAATGGTATCTGGCGGATTATCAACTACTAAAGGTTAAACCGCCTTTAATAGAAGAAGCAGATTTGAAATCTACTTACTGTTGCAGAAACAAGTTTCACAAAATGGTGATATAATTTTGGATCTACCGTGGTTCAGTAAAGATATTTTTTTTGAGCCCTACAATGGCGTTAAGCAGAACAGAGAAGGTCTAGATGGGATTTAACCAGGAACAACAAAATGCTATAGTACGGTACATTAAAAGCTAGGGATCTATCGCAAAGGAAACTGTCAGGCCTAGCTAAGGTTCAGTAAGATGCCAAGGGAAAAGCGGATAAGCGTTGATGAACGTCGATGAACAGGGAAGAACATGAAGCCCTAATGGAGATCTAGGGTTATAGGAAGAAAGCTTATCGGATTCTCAGGAGCAGCGGAGGAGAGTTGCGGATCTCTAGAAACGTTCAGGTTGATGCAGCGGCCTGAGATGAGACAGAGCTTCAAGGTCGATGGCGAAGGCGATGCTTGAGTTCTTTGGGTCGCGAGAAGAAAGACGATGCGAAGAGACAAGGGGGGAAATGGAAGGACACCCCGACCTTATTTATAAAGGGAAGGGGATAAGCGGCAAGCACGAGAATCGAGGAGCCTGAAGCGGCAAAAGGGGGCGCAACTGTTGCCTTGATTTTTGGGAACTAATTAAATGAAGGGAATTTCTATTTATACAGGGATGACGTCATGATGATTCACTACAGCGTTCAGATGATGACGTCATGGCGGTTTACCAAAGTTTACAGGGAGTCGACATCATGGCGGCTTATGAGGATCGTAAGAAGATGTTCAAATAATTTTCTAAGTATTGAAGATTGACATGAACAGGTTCAAATCAATCTGGGGCCTAATGTTGAGGATATAACTACTGAGTGTCAACCGCCCAGGAGGGGCCGGTTCACGCTCAACTATACTGAAGCCCAGGGAGACAAAGAAGATGGCGCTTTACTGATAAGGCTCAGAGGCCGAGAGCCCAGAGGCGGATTAGGGCCCATAGTGGTAAACCGCCATACTGTATAACTTGTATTGTAAGTTAGGGAAAGGGAGAGACCAAGCCGGACACTTGTATGAGCCGGCCTCGGGACTTTGTAAACCGGTGGGGCTTCACCCTGTGGATATAAAGGGACGACCCGGTGGTGGTTCAGGGACAGAAACAACAACTCGAGACTCAGGCAAAGCGTATTTGCTCCCTGGTCATCGAAACCCCATCAATTCCATCACAACTAGACGTATGCTCTTACCTACATCGTAAGGGGCTGAACTAGTATAAAAATCCCGTGTCCCTTGTCCGGTTTAACCCCTTCAAGTTAATTTCGTTGCGATGGCTCCACGACTAAGTCCTTCCGTTAGGACATCTGACGTGTTAATTCCACGACAATTATGGAAGTGATAAAAGAGTTCATTGTAAAGAGTTACATTGATGCAAGCTTTTACACTGATCCAGATGACTCTAAGTCTCAATCTGGATACATATTGAAAGTGGGAGGAATTAGCTAGAGTAGCTCCGTGCAGAGCATTGTAGACATAGAATATTTGCAAAATACATACGGCTCTGAATATGGCAAACCCGTTGACTAAACTTCTCTCACGAGCAAAACATGATCATACCTTAGTACTCTTTGGGTTTTAATCACATAGCGATGTGAACTAGATTATTGACTCTAGTAAACCATTGGGGTGTTGGTCACATGACGATGTGAACTATGGGTGTTAATCACATGCAGATGTGAATATTAGTGTTAAGTCACATGGTGATGTGAACTAGATTATTGACTCTAGTGCAAGTGGGAGACTGAAGGAAATATGCCCTAGAGGCAATAATAAAGTTATTATTTATTTCCTTATTTCATGATAAATGTTTATTATTCATGCTAGAATTGTATTAACCGGAAACTTAGTACATGTGTGAATACATAGACAAACATAATGTCACTAGTATGCCTCTACTTAACTAGCTCGTTGAATCAAAGATGGTTAAGTTTCCTAGCCATAGACATGAGTTGTCATTTGATTAGCGGGATCACATAATTAGGAGAATGATGTGATTGACTTGACCCATTCCGTTAGCTTAGCACTTGATCGTTTAGTATGTTGCTATTGCTTTCTTCATGACTTATACATGTTCCTATGACTATGAGATTATGCAACTCCCGTTTACCGGAGGAACACTTTGTGTGCTATCAAACGTCACAACATTACTGGGTGATTATAAAGGTGCTCTACAGGTGCCTCCAATGGTACTTGTTGAGTTGGCGTATTTCGAGATTAGGATTTGTCACTCCGATTGTCGGAGAGGTATCTCTGGGCCCTCTCGATAATGCACATCACTATAAGCCTTGCAATCAATGTGACTAATGAGTTATTTGCAGGATGATGCATTACATAACGAGTAAAGAGACTTGCCGGTAATGAGATTGAGCTAGGTATTGAGATACCGGTGATCGAATCTCGGGCAAGTAACATATCGATGACAAAGGGAACAACTTATGTTGTTATGCGGTTTGACCGATATAGATCTTCGTAGAATATGTGGGAGCCAATATGAGCATCCAGGTTCCGCTATTGGTTATTGACCAGAGACGTGTCTCGGTCATGTCTACATAGTTCTCGAACCCGTAGGGTCCGCACGCTTATCGTTCGGTGACGATTTATATTATGAGTTCTGTGTTTTGATGTACCGAAGGTAGTTCGGAGTCGCGGATGAGATCGGGGACATGACGTGGAGTCTCAAAATGGTCGAGACGTAAAGATAGATATATTGGACGACTATATTTGGACATTGGAAAGGTTCCGAGTGATTCGGGTATTTATCGGAGTACCGGAGAGTTATGGGAATTTGCCTGGGAGTATATGGACCTTATTGGGCTTTAAGGGAAAGAGAGAGAGGCAGGCCGCGTGCCCCCCCAATGCCTAGTCCGAACTGGACTAGGGGAGGGGCTGCGCCCCCTCCTTCCTTCTCTTCTCTTTTCCCTTTCCTTGACTCCTACTCCTACTACATGGAAGGGGGGAATCCTACTCCCGGTGGGAGTAGGACTCCCCAGGGCGCGCCATAGAGAGGGCCGGCCCCTCCCCTCCCCTCCTCCTTTATATACTGAGGCTAGGGGCACCCCATGACACACAAGTTGATCTGTTGATCTCTCCTAGCCGTGTGCGGTGCCCCCTCCACCATATTCCACCTCGGTCATATCATAGCGGTGCTTAGGCGAAGCCCTGCATCGGTAGCAGCATCATCACCGTCATCACGCCGTCGTGCTGACGGAAATATCCCGTGAAGCTATGCTGGATCGGAGTTCGCAGGACGTCATAAAGCTGAACGTGTGCTGAACTCGGAGGTGTCGTACGTTCGGTACTTGGATCGGTCGGATCATGGAGACGTACGACTACATCAACCGCGTTGTGCTAACGCTTCCGCTTTCGGTCTACAAGGGTACGTGGACTCATTCTCCCCGCTCGTTGCTATGCATCACCATGATCTTGCGTGTGCGTAGGATTTTTTTTGAAATTACTACGTTTCCCAACACTTAATACACTTGATGCATGCTGGATAGCGGTCGATGTGTGGAGATGCAGGCAAAAGTCTATCTACTAATCTTGGACGTGATGCCTATATAATGATCATTTCCCGGATATCATCATAATTATTTGATGTTCTATCAATTGCGCAACAGTAATTTGTTTACCCACCGTGTGCTATTTCTTGAGAGAAGCCACTAGTGAAATCTACGGCCCGCGGGTCTATTTTCCATCATATATTTGCAGATCTACATTGTTATTTGCCCTTTCTTTTATTTGCATATTTTATTTTCAGATCTATATTATCAAAAACCCAAAAATACCTCGTTGAGTTTAATTTTCCGTCATTTGCATCTATCAATCTATCGCAGTTCTTATCCCGCCAGTGTGATGATTTCTAGCATCGTTACCCGAAAGGGATTGACAACCCCTTTTACACGTCGGGTTGCAAGTATCTGTTCTTTGAGTGCAGGTACCATTTAAATAGTGTTGCTTGGTTCTCCTACTGGTTCGATAACCTTGGTTTCATAACTGAGGGAAATACCTACCGAAGTTGTGCTGCATCATCCCTTCCTCTTTGGGGAAATACCGACGTAGTTCAAGCGACATCAGAGAGCAACGAGCAGAGGGAATGGAGTATGTGGTTCACGAATTCAATATCCCAATATTCATTGCAAAAGAAGCTATCTAGCTTACAAAGAGTTGGATTATTGTTCATTGCTCCAAGTGAATTTTCTTTTTTGGAGATGGATCTCCTTGTGCTCACAAGCATTGAGAGTGTTGCGGAAATGAACAAGCCGGTTGTGGTTGACGTTGGCACAGTTCTTGTCACGAGCACGGTAAATTTGGTTGAAATCGACATTAGAGAGCCATTTAGTGCCTGGAGGTGGCTTTTGAGATGTTAACTCAAGGAAGAAAGTATCTTTGTGGTTGCTGCGGGTAGGACCTAGACCGTAGTAAGCTTGAATGTTTTTGGGTCGGAGGAGTTTCTGAGAGCCAAAGTTGCCGAGAGGAAGTAGGCACTAATTTTAACATTAGTGACCGAAAGAACAATTTCATCTGGAGAAGAAAGATTCCTCCTTTTGTGCCATCGGCCGACCTTTGAGCAAAGTTCTTTAGGCGCTAACCACCTAAATAGGCAGCGACGAAAGAATCAACAGTCCGTAGTTCGGACTCCTAGATGCAAACCAAATGACAACAAGAAGAGGCAACGGTTAGATGAACAATAGCTCTTCGACCTGGGCAGTTGAGCCTGATACGTCACAAACGTATCTATAATTTTTCATTGTTCCATGCTATTATATTATCTGTTTTGGATGTTTTATATGCATTAATATGCTATTTTATATTATTTTTGGGACTAACCAATTAACCTAGAGCCTAGTGCCAGTTTGTGTTTTCTCCTTGTTTTTGAGCTTCGCGGAAAAGGAATACTAAACGGAGTCCAAACGGAATAAAACTTCACGATGATTTTTCTTGGACCAGAAGACACCCAGGAGAATTGGAGTGCAAGTCGGAAGAGCCACGAGGCGACGGCAAGGGGGGAGGGCACGCCCAGGGGAGTAGGGCACGCCCCCTACCTTGTGGGCCCCTCGGTGACCCCTTGACCTAGATCTTCCTCCTATATATTTGCAAATATTCCCAAACCACCAGAAGCATCCATGAAAACACTTCTCCACCGCCGCAACCTTCTGTTCCCGTGAGATCCCATCTTGGGTCCTTTTCCGGCACCCTGTCGGAGGGGGATTCAATCATGGAGGGCATCTATATCAACTCTATTGCCCTTCCGGTGAAGCGTGAGTAGTCCACCACAGACCTATGGGTCCATAGCTAGTAGCTAGATGGCTTCTTCACTCTCTTTGATTCTCAATACCATGTTCTCCTCGATGTTCTTGGAGATCTATCAGATGTAATCTTCTTTTGCGGTGTGTTTGTCGAGACCCGATGAATTGTGGATTTATGATCAGTTTATATATGAATATTATTTGAATCTCCTCTGAATTCTTATATGCATGATTTGGTATCTTTCTATTTCTCTTCGAACTATCGGTTTGGTTTGGCCAACTAGATTGGTTTCTTGCAATGGGAGATGTGCTTAGCTTTGGGTTCAATTTTGCGGTGTCCTCACCCAGTGACAAAGTAGGGGTAGCGAGGCACGTGTTGTATTGTTGCCATCGAGGATAAAAAGATGGGGTTTACATCATATTGCTTGAGTTTATTCCTCTACATCATGTCATCTTACTTAATGCGTTACTCTGTTCTTTATGAACTTAATAGTCTAGATGCAGGCAGGAGTCAGTCGATGTGTGGAGTAATAGTAGTAGATGCGGGCAGAAGTCGGTCTACTTGATACGGACGTGATTCCTATATTGCATAATCATTGCCTTGGATATCATCATAACTTTGCGCTTTTCTATCAATTGCTCGAGAGCAATTTGTTCACCACCGTATTATTTGCCTTCATGAGAGAAGCCTATAGTTAAACCTATGGCCCCCGGGTCTATTTTCCATCATATTAGTTTCTGATCTACTATTTTGCAATCTTTTATTTTCAGATCTATAAACCAAAAAACCCAAAAATATTTTATGTTTTGTTTATCTATCTCTATCAAATCTCACTTTTGCAAGTAACCGTGAAGGGATTAACAACCCCTTTATCACGTGGGTTCAAGTTGTTTGATTGTTTGTGAATGAAATAAGCCCTAGAGGCAATAATAAAGTTATTATTTATTTCCTCATATCATGATAAATGTTTATTATTCATGCTAGAATTGTATTACCCGGAAACATAATACATGTGTGAATACATATACAAACTGAGTGTCACTAGTATGCCTCTACTTGACTAGTTCGTTAATCAAAGATGGTTATGTTTCCTAGCCATGGACAAAGAGTTGTCATTTGATTAACGGGATCACATCATTAGGAGAATGATGTGATTGACTTGACCCATTCCGTTAGTTTAGCACTTGATCATTTAGTATCTTGCTATTGCTTTCTTCATGACTTACACATGTTCCTATGACCATGAGATTATGTAACTCCTGCTTACCGGAGGAACACTTTGTGTGCTACCAAACATCACAACATAACTGGGTGATTATAAAGGTGCTCTACAGGTGTCTCCGAAGGTACTTGTTGAGTTGACGTATTTCGAGATTAGGATTTGTCACTCTGATTATCAGAGAGGTATCTCTGGGCCCTCTCGGTAATGCACATCACTATAAGCCTTGCAAGCAATGTAGCTAATGAGTTAGTTACAGGATGATGCATTACGTAACGAGTAAAGAGACTTGCCGGTAACAAGATTGAACTAGGTATCAAGATACCGATGATCGAATCTCGGGCAAGTAACATACCAATAACAAAGGGAACAACATATGTTGTTATGCGTTTTGATCGATAAAGATCTTCGTAGAATATGTCGGAGCCAATATGAGCGTCCAGGTTCCGCTATTGGTTATTGACCGGAGACGTGTCTCGGTCATGTCTACATAGTTCTCGAACCCATAGGATCCGCACGCTTAAAGTTTGATGACGATTATATTATGAGTTTATATGTTTTGATGTACCGAAGGTAGTTCAGAGTCCCGGATGTGATCACGGACATGACGAGGAGTCTCTAAATGGTTGAGACATGAAGATTGATATATTGGACGACTATATTCTGACACCGGAATGGTTCCGGGGCTTCTCGGATATATAACGGAGTACCGGGGGGTTACCGGAACCACCCCCCCCCCCCGGAGGTTATTGGGCCTATGGGCCCAAGTGGTGGAAGAGGAGAGCTGGCCAAGGGGCAGCCGCGCGCCCCTCCCCCCCCCCCAAGTCCGAATTGGACAAGGAGGGGGGCGGCGCCCCCCTTTCCTTTCCCCTCTCTCTCCTTCCCTCTCCTCTCCTACTCCAACATGGAAGGGGGGGAGTCCTACTCCCGGTGGGAGTAGGACTCCTCATGGGGCGCGCCAAGGGTGGCCGGCCCCCTCCCCCTCCTCCACTCCTTTATATACAGGGAGGGAGGCACCCCCTTGAGACACAACAATTGATCCCTTGGATCTCTTAGCCGTGTGCAGTGCCCCCCTCCACCATAATCCACCTCGATAATATCGTAGCGGTGCTTAGGCGAAGCCCTGCGTTGGTAGAACATCATCATCGTCACCACGTCGTCGTGCTGACTGAACTCTCCCTCAAAGCTCGGATGGATCAGAGTTCGAGGGACGTCATCGAGTTGAACGTGTGCTGAACTCGAAGGAGCCGTGCGTTCGGTACTTGATCGGTCGGATCGTGAAGACGTACGACTACATCAACCGCAGTGTGCTAACGCTTCCGCTTTCGGTCTACGAGGGTACGTGGACACACTCTCCCCTCTCGTTGCTATACATCACCATGATCTTGTGTGTGCGTAGGATTTTTTTTGAAATTACTACGTTCCCCAACAGTGGCATCCGAGCCTGGTTTTATGCGTAGATGTTATATGCACGAGTAGAACACAAGTAAGTTGTGGATGATACAAGTCATACTGCTTACCAGCATGTCATACTTTGGTTCGGCGGTATTGTTTGATGAAGCGGCCCGGACCGACATTACGCGTACGCTTACGCGAGACTGGTTTTACCACCGTGCTTTGCACACGGGTGACTAGCGGGTTTCAGTTTCTCCAACTTTAGTTGAACCGAGTGTGGCTACGCCCGGTCCTTGAGAAGGTTAAAACAACACTAACTTGACGAACTATGGGTTGTGGTTTTGATGCGTAGGTAAGAACGGTTCTTGCTCAGCCCGTAGCAGCCACGTAAAACTTGCAACAACAAAGTAGAGGACGTCTAACTTGTTTTTGCCGGGCATGTTGTGATGTGATATGGTCAAGGCATGATGCTATATTTAATTGTATGAGATGATCATGTTTTGTAACCGAGTTATCGGCAACTGGCAGGAGCCATATAGTTGTCTTTTTATTGTATGCAATGCAATCGCCCTATAGTTGCTTTACTTTATCACTAAGCGGTAGCGATAGTCGTAGAAACAATAGTTGGCGAGACGATAACGATGCTACGATGGAGATCAAGGTGTCGCGCCGGTGACGATGGTGATCATAACGGTGCATCAGATATGGAGATCACAAGCACAAGATGATGATGGCCATATCATATCACTTATATTGATTGCATGTGATGTTTATCTTTTATGCATCTTATCTTGATTTGATTGACGGTAGCATTATAAGATGATCTCTCACTAAATTTCAAGATAAAAGTGTTCTCCCTGAGTATGCACCGTTGCCAAAGTTCGTCGTGCCCAGAAACCATGTGATGATCAGGTGTGATAAGCTCTACTTCCATCTACAATGGGTGCAAGCCAGTTTTGCACACGCAAAATACTCAGGTTAAACTTGACGAGCCTAGCATATGCAGATATGGCCTCGAAACACTGAGACCGAAGGGTCGAGCATGAATCATATAGTAGCTATGATCAACATAGTGGTGTTCACCATTGAAAACTACTCCATTTCATGTGATGATCGGTTATGGTTTAGTTGATTTGGATCACGTGATCACTTAGATGATTAGAGGGATGTCTATCTAAGTGGGAGTTCTTAAGTAATATGATTAATTGAACTTAAATTTATCATGAACTTAGTACCTAATAGTATTTTCTCATGTCTATGTTGTTGTAGATAGATGGCTCGTGATGTTGTTCCGTTGAATTTTAATGCGTTCCTTGAGAAAGCAAAGTTGAAAGATGATGGTAGCAATTACACGAACTGGGTCCGTTACTTGAGGATTATCCTCATTGCTGCACAGAAAAGTTATGTCCTGGAAGCACCGCTGGGTGCCAGGCCTGCTGCAGATGCAACTGACAACGTTAAGAACGTCTGGCAGAGCAAAGCTGATGACTAATACGTCCATTTTCCATCATGCTTTTATATCAATATTTATTGCATTATGGGCTGTTATAACAAATTATATCTCAATACTTATGGCTACTCTCTCTTATTTTACAAGGTTTACCATGAAGAGGGGGAATGCCGACAGCTGGAATTCTGGCTGGAAAAGGAGCAAACATTGGAAACCTATTCTGCACAGCTCCAAAAATCCTGAAACTCAACGGAACTTATTTTTGGAATTAATAAGAATTATTGAGCGAAAGAAACACCAGTGGGGGCCCACACCCTGGCCAGGAGGGTGGGGGCGCGCCCACCCCTAATGGGTGTGCCCCCCTATCTCCTGGGCCCCCTGGTGGCCCTCCGGTGCCCATCTTCTGCTATATGAAGGCTTTTACCCTAGAAAAATTCGTGGGCAAGCTTACGGGACGAAACTCTGCCGCCACGAGGCGGAACCTTGGTGGAACCAATCTAGAGCTCCGGCAGAGCTGTTCTGCCGGGGAAACCTCCCTCCGGGAGGGGAAAATCATCACCATCGTCATCACCAACGATCCTCTCATCAGGAGGGGGTCAATCTCCATCAACATCTTCACCAGCACCATCTCCTCTCAAAACCCTAGTTCATCTCTTGTATCCAATCTTGTATCAAAACCACAAATTGGTACTTGTGGGTTGCTAGTAGTGTTGATTACTCCTTGTAGTTGATGCTAATTGGTTTACTTGGTGGAAGATCATATGTTCAGATCCTTAATGCATAATATTACTCCTCTGATTATGAACATGAATATGCTTTGTGAGTAGCTATGTTTGTTCCTGAGGACATGGGTGAAGTCTTGCTATTAGTAGTCATGTGAATTTGGTATTCGTTCGATATTTTGATGAGATGTATATTGTCTTTCCTCTAGTGGTGTTATGTGAACATCGACTACATGACACTTCACCATTATTTGGGCCTAGAGGAAGGCATTGGGAAGTAACAAGTAGATGATGGGTTGCTAGAGTGACAGAAGCTTAAACCCTAGTTTATGTGTTGCTTCGTAAGGGGCTGATTTGGATCCATATGTTTAATGCTGTGGTTAGGTTTACCTTAATACTTCTTTTGTAGTTGCGGGTGCTTGCAATAGGAGTTAATCATAAGTGAGATGCTTTTCCAAGTACGGGCAGTACCCAAGCACCGGACCACCCACATATCAAATTATCAAAGTACCGAACGTGAATCATATGAGCGTGATGAAAACTAGCTTGATGATAATTCCCATGTGTCCTCGGGAGCTCTTTTCTCATTATAAGAAATTGTTTAGGCTTGTCCTTTGCTAAAAAAGGATTGGGCCACCTTGCTGCACTTTATTTACTTTCATTGTTTTTTACTCATTACAATTTATCTTATTACAAAATTATCTGTTACCTACAATTTCAGTGCTTGCAGAGAAAACCTTACTGAAAACCGCTTGCTATTTCCTTCTGGTCCTCGTTGGGTTCGACACTCTTACTTATCGAAAGGACTACGATAGATCCCCTACACTTGTGGGTCATCAAGACTCTTTTCTGGCGCCGTTGCCGGGGAGTGAAGGGCCTTTGGTGAGTGGAACTTGGTAAGGAAACATTTATATAGTGTGCTGAAATTTTCTGTCACTTGTTACTATGGAAACTAATCCTTT
Organism: Triticum timopheevii; assembly: GCA_963921465.1. Lineage (NCBI taxonomy): Eukaryota > Viridiplantae > Streptophyta > Magnoliopsida > Poales > Poaceae > Triticum > Triticum timopheevii. Next base: position 477,334,020 of record OY997268.1, read on the forward strand.
GAGGGGCTTGTTCGGAGCATCTTCACCCCGACCAGTAGAGCAAAAAGTTGCTCCTCAACCTACTGAACCTACTGAAAATGTTTACTTTGATATTCCTTCGGGTATGATAGAGAAACCGCTAGCTAATCCCTTTGCAGGAGATGGAACACTGCATCTCGATTTACACCTTATCTATGTGGATGAAGTTTGTGAATTATTTAAGCTTGCAGGTATACCTGATGATGTTGTTAATAGGAAGGTCTTCCCTTTATCTTTGAAGGGAGACGCATTGACATGGTATAGGCTATGTGATGATACGGGATCTTGGAACTATAAACGATTGGAATTGGGATTTCACCAGAAGTTCTATCCTATGCATCTTGTTCATCGTGATCGTAATTATATATATAATTTTTGGCCTCGCGAAGGAGAAAGCATCGCTCAAGCTTGGGGGAGGCTTAAATCAATGTTATATTCGTGCCCCAATCATGAGCTCTCTAAAGAAATGATTATTCAAAAATTTTATGCTCGACTTTCTCCCAATGATCGCAACATGCTCGATACTTCCTGTGATGGTTTTTATATGCTGAAGACTATTGAATTCAAATGGGACTTATTGGAAAGAATTAAACGCAACTCTGAAGACTGGGGTTCCGGCGATGGTAAGGAGTCAGGTATGACACCTAAGTTTGATTGTGTTAAATCTTTTATGGATATCGATGCTTTCCGTGGATTTAGCGCTATGTATGGGCTTGACTCTGAGATAGTAGCTTCTTTCTGTGAATCTTTTGCTACTCACATTGATCTCCCTAAGGAGAAGTGGTTTAAATATAATCCTCCTGTTGAAGTAAAAGTAGTTGCACCTATTGCAGTTAAAGAAAAGACTGTCACTTATAGTGATCCTATTATTCCTACTACTTATGTTGAGAAACCTCCTTTTCCTGTTAGGATAAAGGATCATGCTAAAACTTCGACTGTTGTTCGTAAGAGTAATACTAGGACTTATACACCTCCTGAGCAAATCAAAGTTGAACCTAGTATTGTTATGGTTAAAGATCTCTTGGATGATGATTTAGATGGGCATGTTATTTATTTCTGTGGTGAGACTGCTAATATTGTTAAACCAGATGCTAAGATTCATAGACGTGTTGTAGGCATGCCTGTTATTTCTGTTAAAATAGGAGATCATTGTTATCATGGCTTATGTGATATGGGTGCTAGTGCTAGTGCAATACCCTATGATTTATATAAAGAAATTATGCATGACATTGCACCCGCTGAAATAGAAGATATTGATGTTACTATTAAGCTTGCTAATAGGGATACCATTAAACCAGTTGGGATAGTTAGAGATGTTGAAGTCTTGTGTGGGAAGGTTAAATACCCTGCTGATTTTCTTGTTCTTGGTTCCCCACAAGATGACTTTTGTCCCATTATTTTTGGTAGACCCTTTTTGAATGCAGTTAATGCTAGGATTGATTGTGAAAAGGATACTGTTACAATTGGCTTAGAGGGTATGTCTCATGAGTTTAATTTTGCTAAGTTTCGTAGACAACCTCGTGATAGAGAATCACCTAGTAAGGATGAGATTATTGGTCTTGCTTCTATAGTTGTTCCTCCTACTGATCCGTTAGAACAATATTTGCTAGACCATGAAAATGATATGTTTATGAAGGAAAGAAGGGAAATAGATGAAGTGTTCCTTCAATAGGAACCTATGTTGAAACACAACCTACCCGTTGAAATTCTAGGGGATCCCCCTCCACCCAAGGGTGATCCCGTGTTTGAACTCAAACCATTACCTGATAATCTTAAGTATGTTTATCTTGATGAAAAGAAAATATATCATGTTATCATTAGTGCTAACCTTTCAGAGCAAGAAGAATAAAGATTATTGAAAACTCTGAAGAAGCACCGAGCTGCTATCGGATACACTCTGGATGATCTCAAGGGCATTAGTCCCACGTTATGCCAACACAGAATTAATTATGAGGACGATGCCAAACCAGTTAGAGATCCTCAACGACGATTGAATCCTAAGATGAAAGAAGTGGTAAGAAAGGAGATACTAAAGCTCCTTGAGGCAGGTATAATTTATCCCATTGCTGATAGTGATTGGGTAAGCCCTGTCCATTGTGTTCCTAAAAAGGGTGGTATTACCGTTGTTCCTAATGATAAAGATGAAATGATCCCACAAAGAATTATTACAGGTTATAGGATGGTAATTGATTTTCATAAATTAAATAAAGCTACTAAGAAAGATCATTACCCTTTACCTTTTATTGATCAAATGCTATAAAGACTATCCAAACACACACATTTCTGCTTTCTTGATGTTTATTCTGGTTTCTCTCAAATACCTGTATCAGTGAAGGATCAATCGAAAACTACTTTTCCTTGCCCTTTCGGTACTTTTGCTTATAGACGTATGCCTTTTGGTTTATGTAATGCACCTGCTACCTTTCAAAGATGTATGATGGCTATATTCTCTGACTTTTGTGAAAAGATTTGTGAGGTATTCATGGATGATTTCTCTATTTATGGATCCTCTTTTGATGATTGCTTGAGCAACCTTGATCGAGTTTTGCAGAGATGTGAAGACACTAGTCTTGTCTTGAATTGGGAAAAGTGCCACTTTATGGTTAATGAAGGCATTGTCTTGGGGCATAAGATTTTCGAGAGAGGTATTGAAGTTGATAAAGCCAAAGTTGATGCTATTGAAAAGATGCCATGTCCTAAGGACATAAAAGGTACAAGAAGTTTCCTTGGTCATGCCGGTTTTTATAGGAGGTTCATTAAGGACTTCTCTAAAATCTCTAGGCCTCTGACTAATTTATTGTAGAAAGATATTCCTTTTGTCTTTGATGATGATTGTGTAGAAGCATTTGAAATACTTAAGAAAGCTTTGATCACTGCACCTATTGTTCAACCACCTGATTGGAATTTACCCTTTGAAATTATGTGTGATGCTAGTGATTATGCTGTAGGTGCTGTTTTAGGGTAAAGAGTTGATAAGAAATTGAATGTTATCCAGTATGCTAGTAAGACTCTTGATACTGCTCAGAGAAATTGTGCTACTACTGAAAAAGAGTTCTTAGCAGTTGTATTTGCATGTGATAAGTTTAGACCTTATATTGTTCAAAGTTACTATTCACACTGATCATGCTGCTATTAAATATCTTATGGAAAAGAAAGATGCTAAGCCTAGACTCATTAGATGGGTTCTCTTGCTCCAAGAATTTGATTTGCATATTATTGATAGAAAGGGAGCTGAGAACCCCGTTGCAGACAACTTGTCTAGGTTAGAGAATGTTCTTGATGACCCACTACCTATTGATGATAGCTTTCCTGATGAACAATTAGCGGTCATTAATGCTTCTCGTACTGCTCCTTGGTATGCTGATTATGCTAATTACATTGTTGCTAAATTTATACCTCCTAGTTTCACATACCAGCAAAAGAAAAAGTTCTTTTATGATTTAAAACATTACTTCTGGGATGACCCACACCTTTATAAAGAAGGAGTAGATGGTGTTATTAGACGTTGTGTACCTGAGCATGAACAGGAACAGATCCTACGCAAGTGTCACTCTGAATCCGATGGAGGACACCACGCTGGAGATAGAACTGCACATAAGGTATTGCAATCTGGTTTTTATTGTCCTACTCTCTCCAAAGATGCTCGTAAGTTTGTCTTATCTTGTGATGAATGTCAAAGAATTGGTAATATTAGTAGACGTCAAGAAATGCCTATGAATTATTCTCTTGTTATTGAACCGTTTGATGTTTGGGGCTATGATTATATGGGACTTTTTCTAGCCTCTAATGGTTACACACATATTTTAGTTGTTGTTGATTACGTTACTAAGTGGGTAGAAGCTATTCCAACTAGTAGTGCTGATCATAATAGTTCTATTAAGATGCTTAAAGAAGTTATTTTCCTGAGGTTTGGAGTCCCTAGATATCTTATGACAGATGGTGGTTCACATTTTATTCATGGTGCCTTCCGTAAGATGCTTGCTAAGTATGATGTTAATCATAGAATCGCATCTCCTTATCACCCGCAGTCTAGTGGTCAAGTAGAGTTGAGCAATAGAGAGCTCAAATTAATTTTGCAAAAGACTGTGAATAGATCTAGAAAGAATTGGTCCAAGAAATTTGATGATGCATTATGGGCCTATAGAACTGCTTACAAAAATCCTATGGGTATGTCTCCATATAAGATGGTTTATGGAAAAGCCTGTCATTTACCTCTTGAACTTGAATATAAAGCATATTGGGCTATTAAAGAGCTGAACTATGACTTCAAACTTGCCGATGAGAAGAGGTTATTTGATATTAGCTCACTTGATGAATGGAGAACCCAAGCCTATGAGAATGCCAAGCTATTCAAAGAAAAAGTCAAACGCTGGCATGATAAAAGGATACAAAAGCATGAGTATAACGTAGGTGATTATGTGTTATTATTCAACTCTCGTTTAAGATTTTATGCAGGAAAACTTCTCTCTAAATGGGAAGGTCCTTACGTTATCGAGGAGGTCTATCGTTCTGGTGCCATAAAAATCAACAACTTCAAAGGTACAAGTCCGAGGGTGGTGAACGGTCAAAGAATTAAACATTACATCTCAGGTAACCCTATCAATGTTGAAACTAATATTATTGAGACCGTAACCCCGGAGGAATACATAAGGGACATTTTCCAGAACGTTCCAGACTCCAAAAAGGAATAGGTATGTGGTACGGTAAGTAAACCGACTCCAAAACAGTTCTAATGGCAATTTTTATCAGTTTTGGAATATTTAAGAATTTTAGTAAGAAAGAAGTAGTCCGGGAAGGACACGAGGCCTCCACGAGAGTGGAGGGCGCGCCCACCCTTCCTGGGCGCGCCCCCTGTCTCGTGACCACCTCGTGTACCTCCCGGACTCCGTTTTCTTGCACATTACGTATTTTGGTCAGTAAAAATTCATTATATAAACTCCCTAAGGTTTTGACCACCATATCACGCAAATATCCTCTCTTTTCGTTTCGAGTTGTTTCTGTTGCAGATCTAGAGCACCATGACGTCGCCTTCCTTCAACAATGAAGACAAGGATGCTTGGCTATTGAAGATAGAGCTGAAAATAGAAGAACCGAAAGAGATCAACAAGGATGAAGGGATTAAGAAGGCCATGGAGGTTCAAGCTCCGGTGGTGAAAGAAGAAGACATCCCTCAACCCTTATCTAACCTCTTTACTCCAACTGAGATTGAAGCTTTCACGATGACTGAGTTAGCTTGCATACCGAATAAGTATCTCACACAAGAGAATATTTTGTTGAAGGATCATATCGCCGGACTCAAGGGCATTATCCACAAATTGGAGGAGCTCTTACGCTCGATGTGCGATTATCCACCATCACCATCACCACCTCCATCACCTCCGAGGACATAATCACATGGGTATGGGCACTCCCCTTGGCAACTGCCAAGCTTGGGGGAGGTGCCCCGGTATCGTATCACCATCACACTCCTATCTTTACCGCTTTATTTTAGTTCGATCCTTTTAGTAGTATCTTGATCTAGTAGATTGAAGTTTTGGTATCAAGTAGTTTTGAATTTTTCTTTGTGATCTCTTTATGTAATCGAGTCCATGAGCTATCTATAGTAAAGATTAGTGTTGAGTCAAGGGCTTTGCTATCTTGCTATGATCTTGAGAAAGTAGAAGGAATAAAAAGAATAAAAGAGTTCATGTTGATCTCATGGATAGTAATAACTTCACACATAGAAAGTATGAGGCATAAAAGTGGTAGAGAGTTGACGAACATAGTTTTGGTCATCGTTGCAATTAATAGAAGTAATAAGGAAGGAGCGGTTTAACATGCAAGTATACTATCCTGGACATCTTTTATAATTGGGAGCACTCATTAAGTATGGCATGCTAAAAGAGTTGAGGTTGGACAAGGAAGACAACGTAATGGTTTATGTTGAGCTTGCCTTTCCCCCTCATGCTAGCCAAATTCCTTGCACTAGAGATACTACTTGTGCTTCCAAATATCCTTAAACCCAGTTTTGCCATGAGAGTCCACCATACCTACCTATGGATTGAGTAAGATCCTTCAAGTAAATTGTCATGTTGCAGGCAATAAAAATTTGCTATCTAAATATGTATGACTTATTAGTGCAGAGAAAATAAGCTTTATACGATCTTGTTGTGGAAGCAATAAAAGCGACGGACTGCATAATAAAGGTCCACATACAAGTGGCAATATAAAGTGACATTCTTTTGCATTAAGATTTTGTGCATCAAACCCTAAAAGCACATGACAACGTCTGCTTCCCTCTGTGAAGGGGCCTATCTTTTACTTTATGTTTTTATTTTATGCTTGAGTCAAGGTGATCTTCACCTTTCCCTTTTTTATTTTATCCTTTGGCAAGCTCCTCGTGTTTGGAAGATCTTGACATATATATCCAATTGGATGTAAGTTAGCATGGACTATTATTGTTGACATCACCTAAATGTGAATATGTTGGGAGGCAACACAATAAGCGCCTATCTTTCTCAGTGTCCGGTTGAAACTCCATAACCACAAGTATTGCGTGAGTGTTAGCAATTGTAGGAGACTACATGATAGTTGAGTATGTGGACTTGCTGAAAAGCTCTATTCTTGACTCTTTCTGATGTTATGATAAATTGCAATTGCTTCAATGACTGGGATTATAGGTTGTTAGTTCCCAATGAAGTTTCTGAACCATACTTGACATTGTGAATTGATTGTTACTTGAGCATAAGAAATTATATGATACAATCTATATATGTTGCTGTTATAAGAATGATCATGATGCCCTCATGTCCGTATTTTATTTTTATCGACACCTCTATCTCTAAACATGTTGACATATTTTTCGATTTCGGCTTCCTCTTAAGGACAAGCGAGGTCTAAACTTGGGGGAGTTGATACGTCCATTTTGCATCATGCTTTTATATCAATATTTATTGCATTATGGGTTGTTATTACACATTATATCTCAATACATATGGCTATTCTCTCTTATTTTACAAGGTTTACCATGAAGAGGGGGAATGCCGACAGCTGGAATTCTGGCTGGAAAAGGAGCAAACATTAGAAACCTATTCTGCACAGCTCCAAAAATCCTGAAACTCCATGGAACTTACTTTTGGAATTAATAAGAATTATTGAGCGAAAGAAACACCAGAGGGCGCCCACACCCTGTCCAGGAGGGTGGGGGGCGCGCCCACCCCTAATGGGCGTGCCCCTGTCTCCTGGGCCCTCTGGTGGCCCTCCGGTGCCCATCTTCCGCTATATGAAGGCTTTTACCCTGGAAAAAATCGTGGGAAAGCTTACGGGACGAAAGGCGGAACCTTGGCGGAACCAATCTAGAGCTCCGGCAGAGCTGTTCTGCCGGGGAAACTTCCCTCGGTAGGGGGAAATCATCACCATCGTCATCACCAACGATCCTCTCATCAGGAGGGGTCAATATCCATCAACATCTTCACCAGCACCATCTCCTCTCAAAACCCTAGCTCATCTCTTGTATCCAATCTTGTATCAAAACCACAAATTGGTACCTGTGGGTTGCTAGTAGTGTTGATTACTCCTTGTAGTTGATGCTAATTGGTTTACTTAGTGGAAGATCATATGTTCAGATCCTTAATGCATATTATTACTCCTCTGATTATGAACATGTATATGCTTTGTGAGTAGTTATGTTTGTTCCTGAGGACATGGGTGAAATCTTGCTATTAGTAATCATGTGAATTTGGTATTCGTTCGATATTTTGGTGAGATGTATGTTGTCTTTCCTCTAGTGCTGTTATGTGAACGTTGACTACATGACACTTCACCATTATTTGGGCCTAGAGGAAGGCATTGGGAAGTAATAAGTAGATGATGGGTTGCTAGAGTGACAGAAGCTTAAACCCTAGTTTATGCATTGCTTCGTAAGGGGCTGATTTGGATCCATATGTTTAATGTTGTGGTTAGGTTTACCTTAATACTTCTTTTGTAGTTGCAGATGCTTGCAATAGGGGTTAATCATAAGTGGGATGCTTCTCCAAGTAAGGGCAGTACCCAAGCACCGGTCCACCCACATATCAAATTATCAAAGTACCGAACGCGAATCATATGAGCGTGATGAAAACTAGCTTGACGATAATTCCCATGTGTCCTCGGGAGGTCTTTTCTCATTATAAGAAATTGTTCAGGCTTGTCCTTTGCTACAAAAAGGATTCGGCCACCTTGCTGCACTTTATTTACTTTCATTGCTTGTTACTCGTTACAATTTATCTTATTACAAAATTATCTGTTACCTACAATTTCAGTGCTTGCAGAGTAAACCTTACTGAAAACCGCTTGCTATTTCCTTCTGGTCCTCGTTGGGTTCGACACTCTTACTTATCGAAAGGACTACGATAGATCCCCTACACTTCTGGGTCATCAATGACTACTCTATAGTTCAGTGTGCCATGCTTTACGGCTTAGAACTGGGACTTCAACGATGTTTTGAACGTCATGGAGCATATGAGATGTTCCAGGAGTTGAAGTTAATATTTCAAGCAAATGTCCGGATTGAGAGATATGAAGTCTCCAATAAGTTCTATAGCTGCAAGATCGGGGAGAATAGTTCTGTCAGTTAGCATATACTCAAAATGTCTGGGTATAATAATCACTTGATTCAACTGGGAGTTAATCTTCCGAATGATAGTGTCATTGACAGAATTCTTCAATCACTGCCACCAAGCTACAAGAGCTTCGTGATGAACTATAATAAGCAAGGGATGAACAAAACAATTCCCGAGCTCTTCGCAATGCTAAAAGCCGCGGAGGTAGAAATCAAGAAGGAGCATCAACTGCTGATGGTCAACAAGACCACCAGTTTCAAGAAAAGGGGTAAAGGGAATAAGAAGGGGAACTTCAAGACGAACGGCAAATAAGTTGCTGCTCAAGAGAAGAAACCCCAGTCTGGACCTAAGCCTGAGACTGAGTGCTTCTACTGCAAGCAGGCTGGTCACTGGAAGCGGAACTGCCCCAAGTATTTGGCGGATAAGAAGGATGGCAAGGTGAACAAAGGTATATGTGATATACATGTTATTGATGTGTACCTTACCAGAGCTCGCTGTAGCACCTGGGTATTTGATACTGGTTCTGGTGCTAATATTTGCAACTCAAAACAGGGACTACAGATTAAGCGAACACTGGCTAAGGACGAGGTGATGATGCGCGTGGGAAATGGTTCCAAAGTCGATGTGATCGCCGTCGGCACTCTACCTCTACATCTACCTTCGGGATTAGTTTTAGACCTGAATAATTGTTATTTGGTGCCAGTGTTGAGCATGAACATTATATCTGGATCTTGTTTCATGCGAGACGGTTATCCATTTAAATCTGAGAATAATGGTTGTTCTATTTATATGAGTAATATCATTTATGGTCATGCACCCTTGAAGAGTGGTCTATTTTTGATGAATCTCGATAGTAGTGACACACATATTCATAATGTTGAAGCCAAAAGATGCAGAGTTGATAATGATAGTGCAACTTATTTGTGGCACTGCCGTTTGGGTCATATTGGTGTAAAGCGCATGAAGAAACTCCATACTGATGGACTTTTGGAATCACTTGATTATGAATCACTTGGTACTTGCGAACCATGCCTCATGGGCAATATGACAACAACGTCGTTCCGGAACTATGGAGCGAGCAACTGATTTGTTGGAGATCATACATACTGATGTATGTGGTCCAATGAATGTTGAGGCTCGCGGCGGGTATCTACTTAATGAAACATAAGTCTGAAACATTTGAAAAGTTCAAAGAATTTCAGAGTGAAGTTGAAAATCATCGTAACAAGAAAATAAAGTTTCTACAATCTGATCGTGGAGGAGAATATTTGATTTACGAGTTTGGTCTACATTTGAAACAATGCGGAATAGTTTCGCAACTCACGCCACCCGGAACACCACAACATAATGGTGTGTTCAAACGCCGTAATAGTACTTTACTAGATATGGTGCGATCTATGATGTCTCTTACTGATTTACCGCTGTCATTCTGGGGTTATGCTTTAGAGACGACTACATTCACGTTAAATAGGGCACCATCAAAATCCGTTGAGATGACGCCTTATGAACTGTGGTTTGGTAAGAAACCAAAGTTGTCGTTTCTTAAAGTTTGGGGCTGCGATGCTTATGTGAAAAAGCTTCAACTTGATAAGCTTGAACCCAAATCGGAGAAATGTGTCTTCATAGGATACCCAAAGGAAACTGTTGGGTACACCTTCTATCACAGATCTGAAGGCAAGACTTTCGTTGCCAAGAACGGATCCTTTCTAGAGAAGGAGTTTCTCTCGAAAGAAGTGAGTGGGAGGAAAGTAGAACTTGCTGAGGTAACTGGACCTGCTCCCTTAATGGAAAATAGTTCATCACAGAAACTGGTTCCTGTGACGACTACACCAACTAGTGAGGAAGCTAATGATATTGATAATGAAACTTCAGATCAAGTTACTAGCGAACCTCGTAGGTCAACCAGAGTAAGATCTGCACCAGAGTGGTACGGTAATCCTATTCTAGAGGTCATGTTACATGACCATGGCAAACCTACGAACTAGGAGGAAGCGATGATTAGCCCAGATTCCGCAAAATGGCTTGAGGCCATGAAATCTGAGATGGGATCCATGTATGAGAACAAAGTATGGACTTTGGTTGACTTGCCCGATGATCGGAAAGCCATCAAGAATAAATGGATCTTCAAGAAGAAGACTGACGCTGATGATAATGTTACTATCTACAAAGCTCGACTTGTTGCGGAAGGTTTTTGACAAGTTCAAGGGGTTGACTACGATGAGACTTTCTCACTCGTAGCGATGCTTAAGTCTGTCCGAATCATGTTAGCAATTGCCGCATTTTATGATTATGAAATTTGGCAAATGGATGTTAAAACTGCATTTCTGAATGGATTTCTGGAAGAAGAGTTGTATATGATGCAACTAGAAGGTTTTGTCGATCCAAAAGGTGCTAACAAAGTGTGCAAGCTCCAGCGATCCATTTATGGACTGGTGCAAGCCTCTCAGAGTTGGAATAAACACTTTGATAGTGTGATCAAAGCATATGGTTTTATACAGACTTTTGGAGAAGCCTGTATTTACAAGAAAGTGAGTGGGAGCTCTGCAACATTTCTAATATTATATGTGGATGACATATTGTTGATTGGAAATGATATAGAATTTCTGGATAGCATAAAAGGATACTTGAATAAAAGTTTTTCAATGAAATACCTCGGTGAAGCTGCATATATATTGGGCATCAAGATCTATAGAAATAGATCAAGACGCTTAATTGGACTTTCACAAATTACATACCTTGATAAAGTTTTGAAAAAGTTCAAAATGGATCAAGCAAAGAAAGGGTTCTTGCCTGTAATACAAGGTGTGAAATTGAGTCAGACTCAATGCCCGACCACTGCAGAAGATAGAGAGAAAATGAAAGATGTTCCCTATGCTTCAGCCATAGGCTCTATCATGTATGCAATGCTGTGTACTAGACCTGATGTGTGCCTTGCTATTAGTTTAGCAGGGAGGTACCAAAGTAATCCAGGAGTGGATCACTGGACAGCGGTCAAGAACATCCTGAAATATCTGAAAAGGACTAAGGATATGTTTCTCGTTTATGGAGGTGACAAAGAGCTAGTTGTAAATGGTTACGTTGATGCAAGCTTTGACACCGATCCAAACAATTCTAAATCGGAAACCCGATACGTGTTTATATTGAACGGTGGAGCTATCAGTTGGTGCAGTTCTAAACAAAGCATCGTGGCGGGATCTACATGTGAAGCGGAGTACATAGCTGCTTCGGAAGCAGCAAATGAAGGAGTCTGGATGAAGGAGTTCATATCCGATCTAGGTGTCAAACCTAGTGCATCGGGTCCAATGAAAATCTTTTGTGACAATACTGGTGCAATTGCCTTGGAAAAGGAATCCAGATTTCACAAGAGAACCAAGCACATCAAGAGACGCTTTAATTCCATCCGGGACCAAGTCCAGGTGGGAGACATAGAGATTTCCAAGATACATACGAATCTGAATGTTGCAGACCCGTTGACTAAGCCTCTTCCACGAGCAAAACATGGTCAGCACCAAGGCTCCATGGGTGTTAGACTCATTACTGTGTAATCTAGATTATTGACTCTAGTGCAAGTGGGAGACTGAAGGAAATATGCTCTAGAGGCAATAATAAAGTTATTATCTATTTCCTCATATCATGATAAATGTTTATTATTCATGCTAGAATTGTATTACCCGGAAACATAATACATGTGTGAATACATAGACAAACTGAGTGTCACTAGTATGCCTCTACTTGACTAGTTCGTAATCAAAGATGGTTATGTTTCCTAGCCATGGACAAAGAGTTGTCATTTGATTAACGGGATCACATCATTAGGAGAATGATGTGATTGACTTGACCCATCCCGTTAGCTTAGCACTTGATCGTTTAGTATGTTGTTATTGCTTTCTTCATGACTTATACATGTTCCTATGACTATGAGATTATGTAACTCCCGCTTATCGGAGGAACACTTTGTGTGCTACCAAACGTCACAACTTAACTGGGTGATTATAAAGGTGTTCTACATGTGTCTCCGAAGATACTTGTTGAGTTGACGTATTTTGAGATTAGGATTTGTCACTCCGATTATCGGAGAGGTATCTCTGGGCCCTCTTGGTAATGCACATCACTATAAGCCTTGCAAGCAATGTAGCTAATGAGTTAGTTACGGGATGATGCATTACGTAACGAGTAAAGACACTTGTCGGTAACGAGATTGAAGTAGGTATCAAGATACCGACGATCGAATCTCGGGCAAGTAACATACCGATGACAAATGGAACAACGTATGCTGTTATGCGTTTTGACCAAAAAGATCTTTGTAGAATATGTGGGAGCCAATATGTGCATCCAGGTTCCACTGTTGGTTATTGACCAGAGACGTGTCTCGGTCATGTCTACATAGTTCTCGAACCCATAGGGTCCGCACGCTTAAAGTTCGATGATGGTTATATTATGAGTTTATATGTTTTGATGTACCGAAGGTAGTTCGGAGTCCTAGATGTGATCACGGACATGACGAGGAGTCTCGAAATGGTTGAGACGTGAAGATTGATATATTGGACGACTATATTCGAACACCGGAATGGTTCCGTGGCTTATCGGATATATACCAGAGTACCGGGGGGTTACCGGAACCCCCCGGAGGTTATTGGGCCTTATGGGCCCAAGTGGTGGAAGAGGAGAGGCGGCCAAGGGGCAGCCGCGTGCCCCTCCTCCCCCCTAGTCCGAATTGGACAAGGAGGGGGGCGGCGCCCCCCCTTTCCTTTCCCCTCTCTCTCCTTCCCTCTCCTCTCCTACTCCAACATGGAAGGGGGGGAGTCCTACTCCCGGTGGGAGTAGGACTCCTCATGGGGCGCGCCAAGGGTGGCCGGCCCCCTCCCCCTCCTCCACTCCTTTATATACAGGGAGGGAGGCACCCCCTTGAGACACAACAATTGATCCCTTGGATCTCTTAGCCGTGTGCAGTGCCCCCCTCCACCATAATCCACCTCGATAATATCGTAGCGGTGCTTAGGCGAAGCCTTGCGTTGGTAGAACATCATCATCGTCACCACGTCGTCGTGCTGACTGAACTCTCCCTCAAAGCTCGGATGGATCAGAGTTTGAGGGACGTCATCGAGTTGAACATGTGCTGAACTCGAAGGAGCCGTGCGTTCGGTACTTGATCGGTCGGATCGTGAAGACGTACGACTACATCAACCGCAGTGTGCTAACGCTTCCGCTTTCGGTCTACGAGGGTATGTGGACACACTCTCCCCTCTCGTTGCTATACATCACCATGATCTTGTGTGTGCGTAGGATTTTTTTTGAAATTACTACGTTCCCCAACAGTGGCATCCGAGCCTGGTTTTATGCGTAGATGTTATATGCACGAGTAGAACACAAGTAAGTTGTGGATGATACAAGTCATACTGCTTACCAGCATGTCATACTTTGGTTCGGCGGTATTGTTTGATGAAGCGGCCCGGACCGACATTACGCGTACGCTTACGCGAGACTGGTTTTACCACCGTGCTTTGCACACGGGTGACTAGCGGGTTTCAGTTTCTCCAACTTTAGTTGAACCGAGTGTGGCTACGCCCGGTCCTTGAGAAGGTTAAAACAACACTGACTTGACGAACTATGGGTTGTGGTTTTGATGCGTAGGTAAGAACGGTTCTTGCTCAGCCCGTAGCAGCCACGTAAAACTTGCAACAACAAAGTAGAGGACGTCTAACTTGTTTTTGCCGGGCATGTTGTGATGTGATATGGTCAAGGCATGATGCTATATTTAATTGTATGAGATGATCATGTTTTGTAACCGAGTTATCGGCAACTGGCAGGAGCCATATAGTTGTCTTTTTATTGTATGCAATGCAATCGCCCTATAGTTGCTTTACTTTATCACTAAGCGGTAGCGATAGTCGTAGAAACAATAGTTGGCAAGACGATAACGATGCTACGATGGAGATCAAGGTGTCGCGCCGGTGACGATGGTGATCATAACGGTGCATCAGATATGGAGATCACAAGCACAAGATGATGATGGCCATATCATATCACTTATATTGATTACATGTGATGTTTATCTTTTATGCATCTTATCTTGATTTGATTGACGGTAGCATTATAAGATGATCTCTCACTAAATTTCAAGATAAAAGTGTTCTCCCTGAGTATGCACCGTTGCCAAAGTTCGTCGTGCCCAGAAACCATGTGATGATCAGGTGTGATAAGCTCTACTTCCATCTACAATGGGTGCAAGCCAGTTTTGCACACGCAAAATACTCAGGTTAAACTTGACGAGCCTAGCATATGCAGATATGGCCTCGAAACACTGAGACCGAAGGGTCGAGCATGAATCATATAGTAGCTATGATCAACATAGTGGTGTTCACCATTGAAAACTACTCCATTTCATGTGATGGTCGGTTATGGTTTAGTTGATTTGGATCACGTGATCACTTAGATGATTAGAGGGATGTCTATCTAAGTGGGAGTTCTTAAGTAATATGATTAATTGAACTTAAATTTATCATGAACTTAGTACCTAATAGTATTTTCTCATGTCTATGTTGTTGTAGATAGATGGCTCGTGATGTTGTTCCGTTGAATTTTAATGCGTTCCTTGAGAAAGCAAAGTTGAAAGATGATGGTAGCAATTACACGAACTGGGTCCGTTACTTGAGGATTATCCTCATTGCTGCACAGAAAAGTTATGTCCTGGAAGCACCGCTGGGTGCCAGGCCTGCTGCAGATGCAACTGACAACGTTAAGAACGTCTGGCAGAGCAAAGCTGATGACTAATACGTCCATTTTCCATCATGCTTTTATATCAATATTTATTGCATTATGGGCTGTTATAACAAATTATATCTCAATACTTATGGCTACTCTCTCTTATTTTACAAGGTTTACCATGAAGAGGGGGAATGCCGACAGCTGGAATTCTGGCTGGAAAAGGAGCAAACATTGGAAACCTATTCTGCACAGCTCCAAAAATCCTGAAACTCAACGGAACTTATTTTTGGAATTAATAAGAATTATTGAGCGAAAGAAACACCAGTGGGGGCCCACACCCTGGCCAGGAGGGTGGGGGCGCGCCCACCCCTAATGGGTGTGCCCCCCTATCTCCTGGGCCCCCTGGTGGCCCTCCGGTGCCCATCTTCTGCTATATGAAGGCTTTTACCCTAGAAAAATTCGTGGGCAAGCTTACGGGACGAAACTCTGCCGCCACGAGGCGGAACCTTGGTGGAACCAATCTAGAGCTCCGGCAGAGCTGTTCTGCCGGGGAAACCTCCCTCCGGGAGGGGAAAATCATCACCATCGTCATCACCAACGATCCTCTCATCAGGAGGGGGTCAATCTCCATCAACATCTTCACCAGCACCATCTCCTCTCAAAACCCTAGTTCATCTCTTGTATCCAATCTTGTATCAAAACCACAAATTGGTACTTGTGGGTTGCTAGTAGTGTTGATTACTCCTTGTAGTTGATGCTAATTGGTTTACTTGGTGGAAGATCATATGTTCAGATCCTTAATGCATAATATTACTCCTCTGATTATGAACTAGATTATTGACTCTAGTGCAAGTGGGAGACTGAAGGAAATATGCCCTAGAGGCAATAATAAAGTTATTATTTATTTCCTTATTTCATGATAAATGTTTATTATTCATGCTAGAATTGTATTAACCGGAAACTTAGTACATGTGTGAATACATAGACAAACATAATGTCACTAGTATGCCTCTACTTAACTAGCTCGTTGAATCAAAGATGGTTAAGTTTCCTAGCCATAGACATGAGTTGTCATTTGATTAGCGGGATCACATAATTAGGAGAATGATGTGATTGACTTGACCCATTCCGTTAGCTTAGCACTTGATCGTTTAGTATGTTGCTATTGCTTTCTTCATGACTTATACATGTTCCTATGACTATGAGATTATGCAACTCCCGTTTACCGGAGGAACACTTTGTGTGCTATCAAACGTCACAACGTTACTGGGTGATTATAAAGGTGCTCTACAGGTGCCTCCAATGGTACTTGTTGAGTTGGCGTATTTCGAGATTAGGATTTGTCACTCCGATTGTCGGAGAGGTATCTCTGGGCCCTCTCGATAATGCACATCACTATAAGCCTTGCAATCAATGTGACTAATGAGTTATTTGCAGGATGATGCATTACATAACGAGTAAAGAGACTTGCCGGTAATGAGATTGAGCTAGGTATTGAGATACCGGTGATCGAATCTCGGGCAAGTAACATATCGATGACAAAGGGAACAACTTATGTTGTTATGCGGTTTGACCGATAAAGATCTTCGTAGAATATGTGGGAGCCAATATGAGCATCCAGGTTCCGCTATTGGTTATTGACCAGAGACGTGTCTCGGTCATGTCTACATAGTTCTCGAACCCGTAGGGTCCGCACGCTTATCGTTCGGTGACGATTTATATTATGAGTTCTGTGTTTTGATGTACCGAAGGTAGTTCGGAGTCGCGGATGAGATCGGGGACATGACGTGGAGTCTCAAAATGGTCGAGACGTAAAGATAGATATATTGGACGACTATATTTGGACATTGGAAAGGTTCCGAGTGATTCGGGTATTTATCGGAGTACCGGAGAGTTATGGAAATTTGCCTGGGAGTATATGGACCTTATTGGGCTTTAAGGGAAAGAGAGAGAGGCAGGCCGCGTGCCCCCCCAATGCCTAGTCCGAACTGGACTAGGGGAGGGGCTGCGCCCCCTCCTTCCTTCTCTTCTCTTTTCCCTTTCCTTGACTCCTACTCCTACTACATGGAAGGGGGGAATCCTACTCCCGGTGGGAGTAGGACTCCCCAGGGCGCGCCATAGAGAGGGCCGGCCCCTCCCCTCCCCTCCTCCTTTATATACTGAGGCTAGGGGCACCCCATGACACACAAGTTGATCTGTTGATCTCTCCTAGCCGTGTGCGGTGCCCCCTCCACCATATTCCACCTCGGTCATATCATAGCGGTGCTTAGGCGAAGCCCTGCATCGGTAGCAGCATCATCACCGTCATCACGCCGTCGTGCTGACGGAAATATCCCGTGAAGCTATGCTGGATCGGAGTTCGCAGGACGTCATAAAGCTGAACGTGTGCTGAACTCGGAGGTGTCGTACGTTCGGTACTTGGATCGGTCGGATCGTGAAGACGTACGACTACATCAACCGCGTTGTGCTAATGCTTCCGCTTTCGGTCTACAAGGGTACGTGGACTCATTCTCCCCGCTCGTTGCTATGCATCACCATGATCTTGCGTGTGCGTAGGATTTTTTTTGAAATTACTACGTTTCCCAACACTTAATACACTTGATGCATGCTGGATAGCGGTCGATGTGTGGAGATGCAGGCAAAAGTCTATCTACTAATCTTGGACGTGATGCCTATATAATGATCATTTCCCGGATATCATCATAATTATTTGATGTTCTATCAATTGCGCAACAGTAATTTGTTTACCCACCGTGTGCTATTTCTTGAGAGAAGCCACTAGTGAAATCTACGGCCCGCGGGTCTATTTTCCATCATATATTTGCAGATCTACATTGTTATTTGCCCTTTCTTTTATTTGCATATTTTATTTTCAGATCTATATTATCAAAAACCCAAAAATACCTCGTTGAGTTTAATTTTCCGTCATTTGCATCTATCAATCTATCGCAGTTCTTATCCCGCCAGTGTGATGATTTCTAGCATCGTTACCCGAAAGGGATTGACAACCCCTTTTACACGTCGGGTTGCAAGTATCTGTTCTTTGAGTGCAGGTACCATTTAAATAGTGTTGCTTGGTTCTCCTACTGGTTCGATAACCTTGGTTTCATAACTGAGGGAAATACCTACCGAAGTTGTGCTGCATCATCCCTTCCTCTTTGGGGAAATACCGACGTAGTTCAAGCGACATCAGAGAGCAACGAGCAGAGGGCATGGAGTATGTGGTTCACGAATTCAATATCCCAATATTCATTGCAAAAGAAGCTATCTAGCTTACAAAGAGTTGGATTATTGTTCATTGCTCCAAGTGAATTTTCTTTTTTGGAGATGGATCTCCTTGTGCTCACAAGCATTGAGAGTGTTGCGGAAATGAACAAGCCGGTTGTGGTTGACGTTGGCACGGTTCTTGTCACGAGCACGGTAAATTTGGTTGAAATCGACATTAGAGAGCCATTTAGTGCCTGGAGGTGGCTTTTGAGATGTTAACTCAAGGAAGAAAGTATCTTTGTGGTTGCTGCGGGTAGGACCTAGACCGTAGTAAGCTTGAATGTTTTTGGGTCGGAGGAGTTTCTGAGAGCCAAAGTTGCCGAGAGGAAGTAGGCACCAATTTTAACATTAGTGACCGAAAGAACAATTTCATCTGGAGAAGAAAGATTCCTCCTTTTGTGCCATCGGCCGACCTTTGAGCAAAGTTCTTTAGGCGCTAACCACCTAAATAGGCAGCGATGAAAGAATCAACAGTCCGAAGTTCGGACTCCTAGATGCAAACCAAATGACAACAAGAAGAGGCAACGGTTAGATGAACAATAGCTCTTCGACCTGGGCAGTTGAGCCTGATACGTCACAAACGTATCTATAATTTTTCATTGTTCCATGCTATTATATTATCTGTTTTGGATGTTTTATATGCATTAATATGCTATTTTATATTATTTTTGGGACTAACCAATTAACCTAGAGCCTAGTGCCAGTTTGTGTTTTCTCCTTGTTTTTGAGCTTCACGAAAAAGGAATACTAAACGGAGTCCAAACGGAATAAAACTTCACGATGATTTTTCTTGGACCAGAAGACACCCAGGAGAATTGGAGTGCAAGTCGGAAGAGCCACGAGGCGACGGCAAGGGGGGAGGGCACGCCCAGGGGAGTAGGGCACGCCCCCTACCTTGTGGGCCCCTCGGTGACCCCTTGACCTAGATCTTCCTCCTATATATTTGCAAATATTCCCAAACCACCAGAAGCATCCATGAAAACACTTCTCCACCGCCGCAACCTTCTGTTCCCGTGAGATCCCATCTTGGGTCCTTTTCCGGCACCCTGTCGGAGGGGGATTCAATCATGGAGGGCATCTATATCAACTCTATTGCCCTTCCGGTGAAGCGTGAGTAGTCCACCACAGACCTATGGGTCCATAGCTAGTAGCTAGATGGCTTCTTCACTCTCTTTGATTCTCAATACCATGTTCTCCTCGATGTTCTTGGAGATCTATCAGATGTAATCTTCTTTTGCGGTGTGTTTGTCGAGACCCGATGAATTGTGGATTTATGATCAGTTTATATATGAATATTATTTGAATCTCCTCTGAATTCTTATATGCATGATTTGGTATCTTTCTATTTCTCTTCGAACTATCGGTTTGGTTTGGCCAACTAGATTGGTTTCTTGCAATGGGAGATGTGCTTAGCTTTGGGTTCAATTTTGCGGTGTCCTCACCCAGTGACAAAGTAGGGGTAGCGAGGCACGTGTTGTATTGTTGCCATCGAGGATAAAAAGATGGGGTTTACATCATATTGCTTGAGTTTATTCCTCTACATCATGTCATCTTACTTAATGCGTTACTCTGTTCTTTATGAACTTAATACTCTAGATGCAGGCAGGAGTCAGTCGATGTGTGGAGTAATAGTAGTAGATGCGGGCAGAAGTCGGTCTACTTGATACGGATGTGATTCCTATATTGCATAATCATTGCCTTGGATACCATCATAACTTTGCGCTTTTCTATCAATTGCTCGAGAGTAATTTGTTCACCACCGTATTATTTGCCTTCATGAGAGAAGCCTATAGTTAAACCTATGGCCCCCGGGTCTATTTTCCATCATATTAGTTTCTGATCTACTATTTTGCAATCTTTTATTTTCAGATCTATAAACCAAAAAACCCAAAAATATTTTATGTTTTGTTTATCTATCTCTATCAAATCTCACTTTTGCAAGTAACCGTGAAGGGATTAACAACCCCTTTATCACGTGGGTTCAAGTTGTTTGATTGTTTGTGAATGAAATAAGCCCTAGAGGCAATAATAAAGTTATTATTTATTTCCTCATATCATGATAAATGTTTATTATTCATGCTAGAATTGTATTACCCGGAAACATAATACATGTGTGAATACATATACAAACTGAGTGTCACTAGTATGCCTCTACTTGACTAGTTCGTTAATCAAAGATGGTTATGTTTCCTAGCCATGGACAAAGAGTTGTCATTTGATTAACGGGATCACATCATTAGGAGAATGATGTGATTGACTTGACCCATTCCGTTAGTTTAGCACTTGATCATTTAGTATCTTGCTATTGCTTTCTTCATGACTTATACATGTTCCTATGACCATGAGATTATGTAACTCCTGCTTACCGGAGGAACACTTTGTGTGCTACCAAACATCACAACATAACTGGGTGATTATAAAGGTGCTCTACAGGTGTCTCCGAAGGTACTTGTTGAGTTGACGTATTTCGAGATTAGGATTTGTCACTCTGATTATCAGAGAGGTATCTCTGGGCCCTCTCGGTAATGCACATCACTATAAGCCTTGCAAGCAATGTAGCTAATGAGTTAGTTACAGGATGATGCATTACGTAACGAGTAAAGAGACTTGCCGGTAACAAGATTGAACTAGGTATCAAGATACCGATGATCGAATCTCGGGCAAGTAACATACCAATAACAAAGGGAACAACATATGTTGTTATGCGTTTTGATCGATAAAGATCTTCGTAGAATATGTCGGAGCCAATATGAGCGTCCAGGTTCCGCTATTGGTTATTGACCGGAGACGTGTCTCGGTCATGTCTACATAGTTCTCGAACCCATAGGATCCGCACGCTTAAAGTTTGATGACGATTATATTATGAGTTTATATGTTTTGATGTACCGAAGGTAGTTCAGAGTCCCGGATGTGATCACGGACATGATGAGGAGTCTCTAAATGGTTGAGACATGAAGATTGATATATTGGACGACTATATTCTGACACCGGAATGGTTCCGGGGCTTCTCGGATATATAACGGAGTACCGGGGGGTTACCGGAACCCCCCCCCCCCCGGAGGTTATTGGGCCTATGGGCCCAAGTGGTGGAAGAGGAGAGCTGGCCAAGGGGCAGCCGCGCGCCCCTCCCCCCCAAGTCCGAATTGGACAAGGAGGGGGGCGGCGCCCCCCTTTCCTTTCCCCTCTCTCTCCTTCCCTCTCCTCTCCTACTCCAACATGGAAGGGGGGGAGTCCTACTCCCGGTGGGAGTAGGACTCCTCATGGGGCGCGCCAAGGGTGGTCGGGCCCCTCCGCCTCCTCCACTCCGTTATATACGGGGAGGGAGGCACCCCCTTGAGACACAATAATTGATCCCTTGGATCTCTTAGCCGTGTGCGGTGCCCCCCTCGACCATAATCCACCTCGACAATATCGTAGCGGTGCTTAGGCGAAGCCTTGCGTCGGTAAAACATCATCATCATCACCACGCCATCGTGTTGACTGAACTCTCCCTCAAAGCGCGGCTGGATCGGAGTTTGAGGGACGTCATCGAGCTGAACGTGTGCTGAACTCGGAGGTGCCGTGCGTTCGGTACTTGATCGGTCGGATCGTGAAGACGTACGACTACATCAACTGCGTTGTGCTAACGCTCCCTCTTTTGCTCTACGAGGGTACGTGGACACACTCTCCCCTCTCGTTGCTATACATAACCATGATCTTGCGTGTGCGTAGGAATTTTTTTGAAATTACTATGTTCCCCAATAGTTTGTGGATGTATTGGTGATTTATGCGTTCTTCTCCTACTGGATTGATACCTTGGTTCTCAAACTAAGGGAAATACTTATCTCTACATTGCTACATCACCCTTTCCTCTTCAAGGAAAAAACCAACGCAAGCTCAGGAAGTAGCAGGAAGAATTTCTGGCGCCGTTGCTAGATCTATGCCAAGTGAAGACATACCAAGTACCCATCATAAAACTCTCATCTTTTGCATTACTTTATTTGCCATTTGCCTCTCGTTTTCCTCTCCACCACTTCTAAAACGATTTTCGAAAAGGTTCGCCCTTTTCTTCGCCCTTCTTCCGTTCGTCTTCCCATTTTCTGAATCTGGAAGGTTAGTGTTGAAAATCTTGAGGAAAAACTTGGATCTTGTTCTTTGGAGCATGAAACTGAAACTCCTCCTAATTACAAAACAAAAACTTTTCACGTGGGGGAAGGTAATATTATCGGAAAAAGTGTTATTCAAGAATTCCTTGATTGTATGGGATCTATGCCTATTACTAAAAGATTTATTCTTCTTAATAAAAATTGCTATGCGCATGCCATTGTTATGCTCGTCAAGATATTAGAAAGAAAATTTGTGCACATCCATCCTACTTTGCAAAAGGTGTTTTACGAACTTCTCAATATTAATCATCCTATAGCTAAAAAGATTGCCACCATTATCCTTATGCGAGAATTTAATTTTATAATACAAGAAGCTCGGGATATTTTTGCTTTCTATAATAAAGATGTTCCACACCCTCCGATTGAAGATATCCTCCATGATAAAGAAGCTATGTGTAGTTTGGAATCTAGGGATTATCAATCTTATAGCGAGAATCTTAGGAGGAGAATTCCCTATTCAGAAATTGTCAGGACCCTGACTCAAAGCCACACCGATCTAGCATGTAACACCTCATATCACTTTGCGGCCTCACGCACGGTATTCCCACGGGTGTCGCCTTACCTTGCCCGGGACCGTTTGCGCCTTTTGGCACACGTATATGATAGTGTCGCTAGCATCCATATGACAAGGAGCCCGGGCTGACATGGTTAGTCGTGAACCCAAAGTGGCACTAACTTACAGGGACAGGCATACATGACCCAGCAACGAACGTGTCGGTCATCAGCGAGTGAATCCGGGCTGTAGCGGCTGGGCTAGCAGGACTCCGGTAAATCGGGCTGTAGCATGCTAACAGGACTCTGGTTGACACCGCGTGACATTTCCCCGAAGGGACAGACACAGGAACGAAGAAGGACACATGCCAGCCAGCCTAAGTGTTCCGGAGCAGTAGCAAGCTACCAAGGCTCAGTGGAAGCACTAGGAGACATTTCCCAGTAAGAGAGGCTACCAAGGATAAACAACTAGATAGTCAGATCCCACACATACCAAGCATTTCAATAACATACACACAATATGCTCGATATGTGCAAATACAACATGGCATCACAACATGACTCTACAACTCAAGTATTTTATTCAATAGGCTTCGAGGAGCGAGATATTACAAACATGGGTCTCATGACCCAACATTCAGAGCATACAAGTCAAAGCACAAGTGGAAGCTAGACATGTCTGAGTATAGACATCTGCAAATGAAAAAGGCTGAGAAGCCTGACTATCTACCAGATCCTGCCGAGGGCACAAGATCATAGCTGAGGTAACAAGCTAAACATCGAAGTCCACACGGAACTACTAGTGAGACGGAAGTCTCTGCAAAAATGTAAAATAGGCAAACGTGAGTACAAATGTACCCAACAAGACTTACATCAGAACTAACTACATATGCATCAGTATCAATAAAGGGGGGGTGGTGGAGTTTAACCGCAGCAAGCCAGCTTTGACTCGGTGGCTATCCTGAACTACCACTGCAAGTAACTCTTTTGAGGTGGCGCGCATGAGTCCACATATTCATCATATCAATACACCACTATGGATCCGCTCCCGTCTCCCTACGAGAACGCCATCCATAGCACTCACGCTTATCTTGCGTATTTTAGACTATCCATTTTCACTTGTCTATGAACTGTACAGGCAACCCACAAGTCCTTTACCGCGGACACGGCTATTCGAATAGATAATGTTAACCCTGCACAGGTGTACTTCTTCACACACGCTCTCACCACTTATCGCCGTTTACACGACATGTACTCGGCAACCTTCAAGTGGAAGCCCAACGAGGGTGTCGGCCACGACCTGACTAACCACACAAGTCTCTCATCCAGGTTTATCGCCTATTCAGGTTCCATCCGTAAGGAGATCCGGTCGGGGTGTCGCTCACGGCCCCAAACGATGTGTGCAGGGTTCCCAAGCCCACCATCCGGGTGCCACTTGGTACACCGGGCCACTGTGCCTAGTCTGTCCGAAGCCCACCTGTACCGGGTGCCACTTGGTAGACTACTAACACTACCTACAAACACCAGAAACTAGTTGCAACTCCTGGACAGAGATCATGTTGATTAATAAGTCGAGAGGGGTCGAGTTACCGGAACCCAATGTGTGGTAGTAACTGTTTCATGGATCACAAACACAGAACTCGGTTCCTAAGGATGGCTTCAATGAGACAACCCACCATGTACTCCTACATGGCCTCTCACCGCTACCTTTACCAAATCGTGTTCACACACTTAGCTCACAACAGTAGGACAAGTTCACACACCTCCAATTCATCCCCGATGAATCAGACCTGACACAACTCTAAGCAATAGCAGGCATGACAAACAAGCATGAATGAGTAGGCACATCAGGGCTCAAACAACTCCTACTCATGCTAGTGGGTTTCATCTATTTACTGTGGCAATGACAGGTCATCCAGAGGATAAGGGGTTCAACTACCGCAGCAAGTAACAAATGAATTGTTGTTGTCCTAATGCAGTAAAATAGAGCAGGAGCGAGAGAGTAGGATTGTATCGGAATGAACAAGGGGGTTTTGCATGCCTGACACTTCTGAAGATAGTATAGTTCTTCATCGGTGTCATCGAACTCATCGTCGGAACCATGTCTATCGAGAGGGGACAAATACCGGCAAAAAGAGAAGAAGCATGATCAATGCAATGCAACAATATGATGCATGATATGACATGGCAGAATGAGTGTGTTGGGCTAATGCAACTTAGAACAGATTAAATGAAGTTGGTTTGAACCAAGGGTTCAAATTCAAACTCCATATGTGCTTATTTAAATGCCAATTATGCAAATTGCCATATACAGCAACCTTAGGTTGTTCAGACATGCATGAAAATGGTACAGATGGATAGATTGGATTTTTCTGATCATTTTCCATATAGAATTTGTTTGATTTGGAGTTACGGATTAATTTCTATGAATTTTAGAAGTTTTGACTATTTTATGAATTTCCTGATTGAATTAAACACAAAAAAGCTTTATTGCGTCAGCACTGCGTCATGCCTGCATCAGCAGGTCAACGGCGCTGACCAGAGTCAAATTTGACGTGTAGGGTCCACACGTCAGTGACACAGTGTTAAACAGGGGGGTTATTTCTAATCTAATTAAAAGATTAGGGCGCCGGGGCCCACTGTCAGTGTCACCGGGGGGCAATTAGCGTGGGTTGACCGGTTTAACCGGCGGTTAGTCGCCGGCGAGGCCGAACACGGCGGAGCGCGTCGGGTTCGTCGCTCCGGCGACCATTTGGGCGGCAGAGGCCACGGGCGAGGAGCCAGGGCTCGTGCGCGTCGTCTGGAGCAAGCGGGAGAGGTGGGGGCGGCCTGAGCTCGCCGGGAACAAGCTCGGGGCGGTGGCCGGAGCACGGCCAGGTGCGTGCGGGGTGCTGCAGGGCACGACAGGAGCTGCGGGCGGCGGCTTTGGTCTTATGGGAGGCTCCTGAGTGGGATGGCATGCGCGGGCGCGAGCTGCGGTGGCTCTGGCCACGACGGTGAGGATCCACGGCGGCGCGACCGCTCGGGTCCGGTGGTTAGCACGGCTACGGCGCGCGAGTGACAAAACAAAGAGGGGGAAATGGCGAGGTGAGCGCGGGGTCACCGGCGATCTCAGGTGCCGTAGGTTGAAGAAGGGGTCGATGCAGGCGATGCGGTGCGTCCCCGGTTGCGTTGGTCGTCGAGGAGGGAGATGGAGCCGCGGCAATTCTCCTGGACACGCTGGATGGGTGAGGGAGTGCCGGTGGCCGCGGTGGTGCTAGTCGGCGGCGACAGCTGCGCTCGGGTGAGCTCGGGGAGAGAGCCAGGGGAGGGGAGAGAGAGCAGCGAGTGAGGGAGAGGGGACAGGGGCTTCGGGCGTCTCTGTGGCGCTGGTAGAAGGCCTGAGGCTCCCAGGTGGAAGCAGGAGGTGGCCGGGGGCTCTTGGGCGCGTGCCATGCCTCGCCTCTGCCTTCTGGCAGAGGTGGGAGATGACTGGCAATGGGGCCAGTGGGCTGGGCCTATACAGTGGTGGGTTGGCCTCTCTGGTGGCTGCACAGGTGAGGCCAGGTAAGCTCTCCCTCTCTTCTGTTTTCTAATTTGTTTTTGTTTTCTAATTATTTGCCTCTGTTTTGAGCTTCGGAAAAATACCAAGGCATTTCCTAAAATCTTGAAAATATTCATCGACACTTGCTGAATTATTTCAGTGGCCCAAAAATAGTTCCAACATTATTTGAACATTTAAATTATTTATAGTATTTTAAATGCCCAAAGTCAAATACAATAAGATTTAATTCAAAAATCCAGACTGGCCTAGAAATATGTGGATCATTTTTGGCAGAGGTTTTCACCTTTAACAAAAATCATGAACTTTTCTAAAGGGCATTTGGGTTCATTGAAGATATTTTGGTTGAACCTAGTTGAATTCATTTGGTGCTAGGGTTTCAACAATCCCCATTTCAACTTTAAGAGAAATTTAAACATGATGCAACACAAGACTAGCTAACCTAGAGTAGACCAGAACTAGGGATGTGACAGAAATCTCTCAAGCTTTGTACCTTGAGACCTACGAGGAATTTGATTGGATTACAAGGGGAATCTATGTAGGATTTAATAAGGATTGATTGAATAAGATGATGAAAGAACCCGTTAGAAACGAGATACGTGTTCTGTATGATGATATATATGGTGATGATCCTGATTACGGGTTTATGAATGTCAAAATCACTAGTCAAAGTCCTTTTCATGACTTAAGTTCATTTACTAGAAAGTAAATAAAGGAAAGGATAGATTTGTGAAGTTGAGTTTTGGAGGAATTAATGAGAAAATAATTGCATACGAAAGATGCCATTACCTAGATCTATGTTTCATGCCTAGCTAAGGGCGTTGAACAATAGCGCTTGTTGGGAGGCAACCCAATTTTATTTTTGTTCTTGCTTTTTTGGTTATGTTTTTCAACAAATAATTCATCTAGCCTCTGGTTAGATGTGTTTTTGTGTTTTAATTAGTGTTTGTGGCAAAACCTTTGGGATGGCTTACAGTGATAGTTGATTTGATCTTGCTGAAAAACAGAAACTTTTGCACCCAGAACAATAATTTTCCTAATTCACAGAAGTGTTCTTTTGATCTGAACGTTTTACACAAGATTTATATACAAATTTCACAGGTTTTCCTAATTTTTCAGAATTTTTGGAGTTACAAAAGTATTTGAAGTTCTCTGGTTGCTACAGACTGTTCTGTTTTTGACAGATTCTATTTTCTTTGTGTTGTTTGCTTATTTTGATGAATCTATGGGTAGTGGGGGGTGACAGTGTCCTGGACTAGGGGGTACTTACCACGTCGTCTCTTGATCAGTTAGATTGGGCCGAAGACCCCCATGGCCGCATACTCGTGGGCCAGTTCGGACAACCCCTGCCGCATACAAGGAAGACTCCACAAGACTTGGCGCCCAAGACTAGGACTCTCCTAAACCCTAGGCCTCTGCGTCTTATATAAACCGAGGCCAGGCTAGTCAATGGACAATCTCATATTCATTACTACAATCTCGTGGTAGATACATGTACTCTGTACTACACCCATATGAATACAATCAAAAGCAGCATGTAGGGTATTATCTCATCAAGAGAGCCCGAAGCTGGGTAAAATCCCGTGTCCATGTTACCATCGTTCCAAGACTCCTAGCTTAGGACCCCTACTAAGAGATACGCCGGATATTGAACCGACAGGGGGTATGAACCATGAAGAAGCTGGAATACATTAGATATTAAACCAATCTATAATACCTAAATAGTTTATCCCCACTATACTATTTCTCTTGACATGCAGCCTGTCCACGTCAGAAGGTCAGCCACATCATCGTTCTACTACTCGCTTACACGAGGGCCCGATCAAAAGCACAAGCTGCCACATCAGCACTAGCACTAGAGGGAAAAACTTCAATGGCACGCCCTGTTCCACTAGCGTAATAAATCCTATGTTTTTTCTTCTCCCTCCTTCAGTAACCGAGATCTGTAGAGAGAGGGCGAAGGGCAGGCGACAGAGGAGTCCTGCCGGTGAATCCGGCAGTCCCCTCCGCTTCTGACGGGTACTAAGGATGCCCAAAGGACTGGGGACTCTACATCTTCGCGCGGTGGTGTATATAGGCTTAGCGGAAGTGATGTGCCCCGACGATTTCATCGGGGAAATGAAGATGGTGGCGCTAGGAAGAAGGTTTGTATCGGCTCTTTCCCGTCTGCTTGATGTTGGTGGCGTCGGACTACTGCGGATCGGGGTGGCCGAAATTCACGCTGGGGGATCTCGCCGCCGGGAGCTGCGCCGGGTACGATGGTGGCGACCGAGGGGGCAACAGGTGCTAGGGCTGTAGGCCCTGTTTTGGGGGCAGAGTTTGCGGTTGTTCGTCGATCTTCGCGACTCTAGCGAGCTAGAGTCAAAACGAAGGCTTGGATTCTTCTTCAATTGCGGGGATTGTCCATGGCCGATGCACAGGAACCTGATCCAGTTCCTGTTCGCCATTGCGGGACTCATATGCGGCTTCTAAAGCCACTGACGACAATGCAGCTGGAAGTCTCCTTCGGTGGCTCGAGCAGAGAAGGCGAGCGGCAGCCTGGGTGTGCTGGTCATGGCCTAGCCTGTGGACTTCATGTTGTTTCAGTTGTTGTATATGGTGGGAGGCCTCTCCAGTGGGCTATTCGACGGACAGTACAGGTGGCTCCATAGCAGATTTGCTGACAAGCTAATGTGTGGATGAGGTTTCTGTGTTTCCTATCCTGTCTATGTAGCCCGTGAGGAGGAGTACCTCGAAAAGGAGATGGAGTCGGCTGCTGTAACTTCCCCTACGCACCCATCCATTTAAGGTAAGTTGTAGGACAATTAGGCCACAAACTGATCTGTTGTTAAACGTTGTGGATACTGATACAACATATAGACAGAGTCTAGTGGGATATGTTTCTTCAAAGGTATATACTGTATGCTTCCATTTTTGACAGAGTTTGGTAATTATATCAGAGGGACATTTTCCTTGATTTTCCTCAAAGGTGTCGATCTGTACTACAATTTTGTCCTTCTTAGAAACTGAGAAGATTAAAGTACGAAATGCAATATTTAGTTGTATGGGAAGATTTAGTATGTTCAGGCCTACATTCATGAGAACTTCGTTTCCAAAGGAGCAAGACGGTTTAATATAAATCCTTATGATGTACTTCACATTTTCTAGCATTTGATCTTTTGTATGTTGTGCCTTGCAGTACACAGAAGATATAGAAAGTGGTTCTTCGGATGTTCAGACAAAGTACAAGCAAATGTACAAAGATGACATAAATCATTATGCTGCTTTCTCTAGCAAAGTAGATATATTTGAATATGTCATCAGCAGCAGCGCATGTTATCTATGCTATGGTATATATTCAGTTTAAGTCTCAACCATTTTATTTTATATATATTTCTAGTTGCCACTAATCTCTGCTCACTAAGCCTTGCTGGATCATTGATCTACATGTCCTCTTCTGCTCAAGTATCTAGGTTATGAATCCAGACATTGTTATTTTAACTAAATACTTTTGCTGTCACACATAGATAGACATGACTCCTTTGTGACTCCGTTAATATCATGTTATCCTACTGTGTTGTGGGGATAAACTTTTGCTGGTATAACAATGAGTTTGAGATCCTAAGCCATAGGAAGTATCATTCTTTATATTGTTTTCTTAATGTAGCTTATAAATTTTCATTTTAATTTATTTGTTGCAAACAAATTCTAGCTGCAACTTGGTAATTTAGATCTCGGTGCTTATCTATGTATAAGTTCTCATGCTCTTTTCAACCCAGACTTTTGATACAAAATAAATTATAACTCGCTTTTGAGGGAAAGAGAAAATGATTTGGTACTCTTTTGCTTCGATGGCGTGATTCATTCTGTTCTTATTGTCGATACTGGCGCTCCATCACTCACTATCAAGCATAAAAAGCTACTATAATGGCTAATATTCGTGTTTGATTTTCTTTCTTTGCAGGCCTGAAGTATGCATAGTTGAAGATTTATTTACCTATTGGTGTATGCATTATCATTCATTCTTTGCAGATCGGAAGTACACATAGTGTCTCAACTAGAAAATCTGTACATTTCCATTTATAGTGTACCCATTTCTAAATCCCTGTTCTTAGTGTCTTTACATAAATTAATATTTACGTAAGTCATATGAGATTACCTATGTCATATCCTAATCGCATAATCCACATTTTCAATCTTTATAATTAACCTCCAAAGTACATTTTTCCATCTTAAGATTATGTATCTACTATGCAAACAAAACTATTTAATTTGTGTATTATCATGTACATACAACTAAGAGCTCCCGCAGCAACGCGGGGTATTGTCTAGTATAAATAAAGAATGAGTTCACAACAGTACCAAAAGTGGTGATTTATTTTCTTATACTAACGGATCTCATAAGATTTTCTGTTGAGTTTTGTGTTGTGAAGTTTTCAAGTTTTGGGCAAGGTTTTGATGGACTATGGAATAAGCAGTGGCAAGAGCCTAAGCTTGGGGATTCCCAAGGCACCCCAAGGTAATATTCAAGGACAACCAAGAGGCTAAGCTTGGGGATGCCCCAGAAGGCATCCCCTCTTTCGTCTTCGTCTATCGGTAACTTTACTTGAGGCTATAGTTTTATTCACCACATGATATGTGTTTTTCTTGGAGCGTCTTGTATGATACGAGTCTTTGCTTTTGTTGGATGTAGGGTTCTGGCAGACCCTTAAGGTTTGAACTCTAGGGTGCGCACAAAGATCTTCCCC
Source organism: Triticum timopheevii (assembly GCA_963921465.1). NCBI lineage: Eukaryota > Viridiplantae > Streptophyta > Magnoliopsida > Poales > Poaceae > Triticum > Triticum timopheevii. The sequence goes on from OY997268.1 coordinate 477,365,494, forward strand.
CTACCAATCTAGGTCTGATTGTCTCGTGAGAATCTAAGCTAAAACGATGAACAACACGAGGGACACAAGATTTATACTGGTTCGGGCCACCATTGTGGTGTAATACCCTACTCCAGTGTGTGGTGTGGTGGATTGCCTCAGGGGCTGGTGATGAACAGTACAAAAGATGAACAGCCTCGCGAGAGGTGTTCTTGAGCTGGTGCGATGAACTGCCTGGGTGAGTTCGATCGCTTCTCGGTCTAATGAGCACTCGATCAAATACCCTCTACTATGTGGTGGCCAGGCCTATTTATAGAGGCCCTGGTCCTCTTCCCAAATATTGAGCGGGAAGGGCGCCAACAACGGCCATTTCGAAGGGGAACATCTAGTACAAGTTATCCTGACTAAAGTTGGTCTTCGGCTGCCAAAGGCACTGGCGATGACGCCGTCTTGGGCTCCATGGTGACCTCCATCCTGCAGCTCTGCTGATCTTGGTCTCGTTGCACTGAAATGGCAACCTTTGCCTAATGCCTCGGTACTCCACGCCTGTGCTTGCCCCCTTTGCACCAAAGAGGAAACAAGGACACTGCATAGGCCGACGCCCGCCTAGCGCCCGCTTGGTCTCGATCGTCACGGCTTGCGTCACGAGCACCTCGCGAGGTACCCTACCTTAATCTCTCCGCCTCCTCGTGAGCCTTCCTGGCGAGGCCGTTCCTTAGGAAGCCTTGTGTCGTCCGCCCCGCGAGGCTTGGCCCCTCGCGAGGGTCTTGAGTCTTGCGCTGATGAAGTTGGGCCGTACTGGGCCACCACTTGAGCCACGCCGTAGGCCGCAGGCAGGCAAGTCTGGGGACCCCCATTCCCAGAACACCGACAGTAGCCCCCGGGCTCAAGGCACGCTCGGACTTGGCTTAGCGGAGAAGCGAAGGGGCAAGTGCGGAGCGCCGCGGGCCCCATCAGCCTGCGGCCTTGGGCGCCACGTGGCGGTTGGTTAGACGTGGGCGTCTCCGCTTCCCCATGCTGCCTCGACAACTGCTCGACTTGACAAGTCCTTGCATGTAAAAATGGGTCATGATTACCTGAGATCATGGAGGTCCGTCGAATAGCGCGTCTGGAACTCGGACCGCACTGCAAAATTAGATTTTATCATGTCTTCATCGTATCACGCGTACGCCCTGCATCGACATGGACTTCGACCCCAGGCCGCATCCTTTCACTAAATCATTTTTTTATATAAAATAATTACATAGAAGTGGCCAGTCTAACATGCAGAGGTCTTTTGACTTGACCATGCGTTGGTCCATGACATGACAGGAACAAGTACTAGTACTATTACTAGTACTCACGCACCACATATGGGATCGACCAGGTTACACATCCAGCTATATAGAAGTTTTGGACAGTTTTTTCACCACTATGGCTATAGATCAGGTGCACTTATTCCACTTTATTATTCTGTATAATTTAGTGTATCCAAAAAACTCTTTGCTTTTGATGTGCATTCTTGGGTACGCAGGTTCATCTGTTTGGACATAGGTGCCATACAGACACCGGGCTGGTCCGCCGCCCCGTCATTATGGCAGGCCGACAACCACTGCACCTGACATCTCTGCACAACGAGCTTGGATCATGCCGACGGTGTCAACTCGGCGCACGCTCCTGTGCCGACATCTCCGTGCGACCACTCTTTTGGGACGACCTCGGCGTTCAGGACATATTTCTTTAATTATTTACTTTACTTAATATATATTTTTTACATTATATATGTATATTATTATGCCTGGCTCGCACCATTTTATCTATGCAGGCAATTGACTTAAACCGGGCTGCACTGTCACCTTGGTGTGCCCGCGTCGTCCCACCTCCATCGACATAACTGTGTCGTCGCCTTGGCGCGCTGCCCTGTGTTGGCAACCCCGCATCGTCGCTTCGTCAACCTACTCGGTCGGAGACTCCAGTGTCACCCGGCGACCTGCTCCTTCACCTCGGCTAGACTGGGGGCTTCACCTCTTCGGAGTGCCGAGCTCTTCGCTCAGCCACATCGGGCTTGGGGGCTAAGACCTTGTCCCGCACCAAGCTCAGACCATGTCATCAATGCCGAACACATTAACCAGCTAAGTCGCTTTCATGCTCAAAAACTCCCAGTTTTAAATTTTGTTCGGTTCGACCAAGCATTATACCTTTTTGGCAAAAAAGTTGCTTGTGAAAAACTTCCTTGTCGAAACCTTGTTTGTGACACACAAATTCAAATACCCCGTTTAACCGGGGGCTTCCTTTATTGAGCATTTCCTCTTGCATATGATTATACTTGTACGACTTCGTTCCTCGTTCGTGTATTACGCCACAATATGCACCATATTGACTTAAGTGTTCCGCAAGCTGGGTTGCCTTGCTCCTGTGTTTACCCCTACATTCTTGATTGTTCGGCTAGGGAGTAAAGGGAGCACCTCTGCGATTGTCACGACCGGGTCCTCCGAGCTCTGACCTCAGGCTGGGTGAAGTCGAAAGCTAGCGCTCTTATTGTTTTCAATTATGGTCGGCACACAACGGAACTCATGAGTACAAAAAATCTATTGCACAAGTCTCATAGTAACAATGAACAACCGAAGAAAGGTATCGGTGGGGGTACTATTTTCTTCGAAGATGCTTCTTACACTTCGTCAGTAATATAGCATAAGTTCCCTGAGCGTGCTTTGTCTGTTACAGCATTATGACCTGATTGCCTGGTTATCGGAAACACCATCGATATTCTCAATAGGTGGAGTACATAAAACTTTTCGGCCCTTGGCCAAAGAGGGAGAAGCCGACGGTCGGTTAAGACGCGTTTAAAGTTCAGGTGAACACAGATATGATATAAGTACTTCGGTACATACAATCATTATACATAAAATTCTTTTACCCGAGTCACTTGGGGGCTCTTAAATTTATATGAGTTTTTCTATAGTAAATGTGTTTTCTTCTTGGTCGTTGCACAGTCTTTTTATACTGCTCCTTTTTCGACTCGAGTATATGGTCAATAGCCGGATAGCCTGTCTTCTCTCTAAAAGCCGCTTGAGTGTAGTCCGCTAAACTGGCTTCGGAGAAGTACTCCGCCTTTGGGACAAGGAGCTTGAAGCCGTAGGCTGACCCGCGTGAAGTCTTGAGATCGGATGTGTCATGTTAAAGCACGACAGAAGCGCAATTTTTTTTCCAATTTTCGGATTGGCACTGAACACTTGATCTTGTTCGGACATCAAGTTTTTACTGACGATTTTTTGGTTTTCCAAGCTTATAGCACTTTTAAACTATTTGTGTGTTTCCAGCATAAGTCTCGCAGTGCAACGCCGGGCACCTTTAGAGATTCGACAAAAATTCTCGGATATTGCTATATATGCATCAGTTTCGAATTGTGTCTTCGGTCAATAGTTGGGTTGCCCGGCTCCTGTGCTTGCTTCCTACGTTCTGCTTTGTTTGGCTAGGTGTGCAAAGGGAGAACCACTGTGATTGTGCTTCCAGCTCGCATGGTTAAGCACCTCAGTGGAGAAAGCCGAAAACTGACTGCCACAATATACCGTAAACTGGTCAGCGGTCAGATGACTGTGTTAAATGACGGGCCCTTCATAACATTGGACGAAGTGTTTACGGCTTGACCTCGGTTGTCGCCGAACACTAACCGGGGGGCTACTTGCTCGCCTCCCAACTTTAAGCTCCTATGACTAAGTGAAAGTTACAAAGCCCGCATATCTGATTGCCTCGTTTCCGCCAACACAACCGCCTTCGGGCACCGAGACGTCGGCTAAGGGTTGTTTTGTTATTGCGGAAACATCCTGCGTAGCATCTACCAGGGGGTAGAAGCCGACGATGGGCCACTTTCAGATTATAAACGGTCACAACGGAGGTAAAAATTTGGGTTCGTTTAGACCAAAGAGTTTGGAAGCATTCCCCGAACTAAATCCTCAGTATTTTCCTCCCACATTGATCGGAGCTGAGGTTTCATGATCATGCTTAGCATGACAACCCAAAGAAAGAAACCGATAGCGGGATTATTTTCTTTGGAAGATGTTTCTTACATTATAAAGTAATATAACATATCTCTCCGCGTACTTTTGTTTATAAAACCGTATGGCCAGATCGCCTTGTTTGTCGTAAATCTTTGCCCTTGTCAAGGCTTTATAAAGTGGGACAAACACTCACCGGCTACTGGCCGAGGAGGTTGAAGCCCATGGTCGGTCAACAAAGTTTTTGTACAATGCGGATTCAAGTATTAATGATGTAGAGTACTTGGATACATAGAATCATTACACATGATTTGTGATTTTACTCTGGATATCGATCCTTAATTCGGCCACCCATGCCCACATTAAGGCTCGCGGGCTACTGGGCTTTGTGCTTATCATTTACAAATATTAAAGGCGTACATCGATCCCCTGATCTGGTGTTGCCACCCGACCAGTGGCTTGGGGGCTACTGCATTGACAATCCAATGCAGAGAATTTAAAGTGCAATATAGTTTTCGAGGAGATTATTATCCTCAGGTTGGTCGACCGCACCCAACCTGAGTCTCGAGGACTTTGCACACCGTGTTTCTATTCCTAAGTATGCTGTCGAGCTGGGAATTAATCCTCAGGTTGATTTTATGAATCGACCTGAGTCTCAGAGGCTACTAGGGTCATTGGTTTGATTTTTTCCTTCAGGTGCATCCTGGATATTAGGCCAACACGCACCTTGAGGGCTACTGACTATACATCTCGGCAGAGATTACATTGCATAATTCAGAATTAAATTCATAAAAATCAGCCCATGGCCGAGGTGGTGCACCACCTCAAATATAGTTCGGCGTTGGTGCTCGGCTACAATAGACACCTCGGAAGTAGTTCGGCATAAAGCTCGGACGCTAGTGGCTGGCTCCATAGAGGGCATTTCTGGCATTAAGCTTGGCAAAACTCCTTCAACTTTTTTGAACCAAGATGATCTATGACACCTCGAATGTAGTCCGGCGTTGGAGCTTGGATACATTTTGGCATTGGTGCTTGGAAGCGGTCCGGTATTGGTGCTCGGCTGCTAAAGATACCTCGAATGCAGTCCGGCATTGGAGCTCGGACGCAAGAGGACGCCGCCGCATGGGAACAACTTCAAACCCGAGGTGGGCGTAAAAATATCAAGGCATTGATAAAGCCGGAAACTTAAAGGGGCTCCTCGGATACCCGATGTGTAAACTCTTAGGATTCATTTTGGAGATCCTCAAGATCGAAGATGGGAAGATTTGTTGAACCAGTTTTCAAGACCGATGACCGAAGATGAAGAACAGTTTGGAAGAATCGAGCAGCGTCACCAACTTGAAGACCGGTTCAGGGGGCTACTGATGGTGTCTTGGACTAGGGGGTACTCACCACGTCGTCTCCTGATCAGTTAGATTGGGCCGAGGACCCCCATGGCCGCATACTCGTGGGCCAGTTCGGACAACCCCTGCCGCATACAAGGAAGACTCCACAAGACTTGGCGCCCAAGACAAGGACTCTCCTAAACCCTAGGTCAGGCTAGTCAATAGACAATCTCATATTCATTACTACATTCTCGTGGTAGATACATGTACTCTGTACTACACCCATATGAATACAATCAAAAGCAACATGTAGGGTATTATCTCATCAAGAGAGCCCGAAGCTGGGTAAAATCCCATGTCCATGTTACCATCGCTCCAAGACGCCTAGCTTAGGATCCCTACTACGAGATACGTCGGATATTGAACCGACAGGGGGTATGAACCATGAAGAAGTTGGAATACATTAGATATTAAACCAATATAAATAAAGAATGAGTTCACAACAGTACCAAAAGTGGTGATTTATTTTCTTATACTAACGGATCTCATAAGATTTTCTGTTGAGTTTTGTGTTGTGAAGTTTTCAAGTTTTGGGCAAGGATTTAATGGACTATGGAATAAGGAGTGGCAAGAGCCTTAGCTTGGGGATTCCCAAGGCACCCCAAGGTAATATTCAAGGACAACCAAGAGGCTAAGCTTGGGGATGCCCCAGAAGGCATCCCCTCTTTCGTCTTCGTGTATCGGTAACTTTACTTGAGGCTATATTTTTATTCACCACATGATATGTGTTTTTCTTGGAGCGTCTTGTATGATACGAGTCTTTGCTTTTGTCCGATGTAGGGTTCCAGCAAACCCTTAAGGTTCGAACTCTGGGGTGCACGCGAAGATCTTCCCCCTACCGATCTAGGTCCGATCGCCTCGTGAGAATCTAAGCTAAAACGATGAACAACACGAGGGACACAAGATTTATACTGGTTCGGGCCACCGTTGTGGTGTAATACCCTACTCCAGTGTGTGGTGTGGTGGATTGCCTCAGGGGCTGGTGATGAATAGTACAAAGGATGAACAGCCTCGCGAGAGGTGTTCTTGAGCTGGTGCGATGAACTGCCTGGGTGAGTTCGATCGCCTCTCGGTCTAATGAGCACTCGATCAGATGCCCTCTACTATGTGGTGGCTCGGACTATTTATAGAGGCCCTAGTCCTCTTCCCAAATATTGAGCGGGAAGGGAGCCAACAACGGCCATTTCGAAGGGGAACATCTAGTACAAGTTATCTTGACTAAAGTTGGTCTTTGGCTGCCAAAGGCACTGGCGATGACGGCGTCTTGGGCTCCATGGTGACCTCCATCCTGCCGCTCTGCTGGTCTTGGTCTCGTTGCACTGAAATGGCAACCTTTGCCTAATGCCTCGGTACTCCACGCATGCACTTGCCCCCTTTGCACCAAAGAGGAAACAAGGACACTGTGCAGGCCGGCGCCCGCCTGGTCTCGATCGTCACGGCTTGCGTCACGAGCACCTCACGAGCTACCTTGCCTTGATCTCTCCGCCTCCTCGCGAGCCTGCCTGGCGAGGCCATTCCTGAGGAAGCCTTGTGTCGTCCGCCCCGCGAGGCTTGGCCCCTCGTGAGGTTCTTGAGTCTTGCGCTGATGAAGTTGGGCCGTACTGGGCCACCACTTGAGCCACGCCGCAGCCGCAGGCAGGCGAGTCTGGGGACCCTCGTTCCCAGAATGCCGATAGTAGCCCCCGGGCCCAAGGCGCGCTCGGACTTGGCTTAGCGGAGAAGCAAAGGGGCAAGTGCGGAGCACCGCGGGCCCTATCAGCCTGCGGCCTTGGGCGCCGTGTGACGGTTGATTGGATGTGGGCGTCTCCGCTTCCCCACACTACCTCGGCAGCTGCTCGACTTGACAAGTCCCTGCATGTAAAAATGGGTCATGATTACCTGAGATCGTGGAGGTCGACGGTTGGCCTCCTCCGGTTATAAATGCGGGAGGGCACAAGCCCCCGCTGTACATCTTCCTCCTCGCTTCCTTCTTTCTCCCTATCCCAACTGCTCGCCGTCTCTTATGGCGCCACCGAAGAGTTTCTCGGCCGCGGAGAAGGGAAAGGGCCTGACTCTCCTCCGCCCAAGCGCGGCTGGGGTCGTCCCCGCAAGCATCATGCGTCTCCCGCAGCGGCTCCTCGCGGTCGCGGCTGCGATCTCCCACGCGGTGATGGACGCCTGGTGGGCGAGGGAAGGCGTGTCGTGGCTGCGTGGCCTCCCAGGCCGCGCTTCCATTCGGCGGAGGTGCTGCCGGAGTTCGTCGTGTGGTCAGTGCACCCAACCGGCAGTTGGCTCCAGGTTCCTCGCTTTTTTATAGGTGAACTCCCGGCCGGCGCTCCTGGTGGCCTCTGGCTTCAAGTGGACGGTTGCTGCAGGAGGGCCTCCTGGGCCTCTCTGGAGATTTTCGTCGCCGTGAACATGGCCCTGACCGGCGGCTGGCAAATGTTTGACCGCGCGTGAGGCCTAAGCTGGCGGTGTACCCTGCATTTCAAGTTTGACAGTGACGCCACCCTCTACATGAGGGTGTTTGGAGAAGATGGCCGCTGCGTCGTGTGCTGCCCCGTAGATGATGACGACGGCCGGGCGCCCAGCCTCGGCATCGATCGGAATGAGGATGAAGGAAGGCGTGCTGCCGGTGGCATTCGCAGCTCGCCAAGCCTCAGCGGCTCCCCCTCAGACGGCAGCTCCTCCGGCGGTGGCCGCGACCAGCCTCCACGCGGTCGTGCTCACCTTGAGGGAGGTAGCGGGTCAGCCCACCATCGCGCCTCGGTGAAGCATGAGGAGGGGTCCGACTGAGCTCCAGAGGCAGTACGAGCCCTCACTGCGAGCCGGCGCCGAGCAAGCCGTGTATATTTTGTTTTTCTCCCTTCCCTGCGCAAAGAGAGAGTAGTGTAGGGCCCCGCAAGGGTGTGCTGGACTGTTGCCGTTAACTATTATGCTATTTTTGTTATTCCTGTGCTGTGTTTGGTGCCGCGTGCTCGCGTGTAGGAATTACTTAGCTCAGGGGGGGACTTGCTGTAGTCTTCGCTTCCCGAGGCTGGGGCCTCGTCGTGCGCTTTGTCTCCTGCAAGAATTAGTCAGGAGAGGTAATCTTCCGGTCTCGGTCATGAGGGCAACTGACTTAGGACATGTGTTCATGTCGCGATGCCCGTGGGGCATGGACCGGGAGGAGTGCTCCCGTGATGGACGTGGGTAGGAAAGCCTCACAAGACCAGGTCAGGAAACGCTCGCGAGGGAACCCGCGTAGCCCCCTTGCGAGACTTGCGAGAGGGAAAACGAGTCAAGTAGGCGACAAAGACAAAGAGTCACAGGCCGGGGATGGCAACAATGTTAAAAGCAACTTCCAATAAAACTTCAAATAGAGACGAACAAGCCAACTGCAGAAAGCAAATGAAAAGCCGCGTCCGACACCTAAACTAGTCTTCGACGTCTTCTCACCAGCGCGGAGCTAAGTGCTGCCACTGGGCATGGGCGGGAGCCCCCGAGGCCCGAGGGCGGCTCTCCGGAGACTCCGGGGCGTGTACAGCCCCAACTCATTATTACGTGAGAGTGTCACGGGCGGCGAGCTTCACAGGCATTGGCCTTCTTCACAGGCTCCAGGCCTTTCTCGGGGCGATGAGCTTCACAGACTTTGGCCTTCTTAATAGGCACCAGGCCTTTCTCGGTTCGTCTAGCTTCACAGGAGCCGGGCCTTCTTTACAGGCGCTGGGCCTTTCTTCAAGGGTAGAATTTCTGGAGGTGCTGGATATTCCACGCGTTCGGGATGGGCACCCCCTCCTGAGTCTCCAAGCGTGCGGCACCAGGCCTGGAGACATGAACAACCTTGAACGGGCCCTCCCACATGAGTAAGAGCTTGTGCAGCCCTTCCCTGGAGAGCACCCGCCTGAGCATGAGGTCACCTACCTCGAGGGTCCTGGGACGGATGCTCCGGCAGTGGTACCGCCGCAACGCCTGTTGGTATCTTGCTGCTCGAAGCGCAGCCTCCCGGTGGTGTTCCTCCCCCAGCACGAGGTCCACCCCCCGCATGGCGTCCTGCTGTGCTTCATCGAAAACCAGGACCCGCGCGGAGCGACGCCTGACGTTGTGAGGAAGGACCGCCTCAGCATCGTAGACGAGGAAGAACGGGGTTTCGCTGGTCGACTTGGTAGCAGTCGTACGGATGGACCATAGCACGGACTGAAGCTCGTCCTGCCAGCCCCTGCTGTAGGCCTCCAACTTCTGCTTGAAGGTCCGGGTTTTGAGGCCTTTCAGGACCTCTGTGTTGGCGTGTTCAGCTTGGCCGTTGCTCCGAGGGTGTGCCACCAAAGCGTAGCATATCTGCGTTCCAAGGTTAGCACAATATGTTTTGAAGAAATTGCTGGTGAACTGCAAACCGTTGTCGGTGATGATGCGATTAGGTACCCCAAACCGAATAACGAGGCCCTTGATGAACTTGACCGCTGAGCCAGCCGGGATGGTGCGGATAGCTTCCACCTCTGCCCACTTTGTGAACTTTTCAATGGTGACGTAGAGGTAGCGATAGCCCCCTGGCGCCCGAGGAAACGGGCCAAGGATGTCCAGTCCCCAAACGGCGAACAACCATGAGAGGGGAATGGTCTGAAGGCCCTGAGCCGGCTGATGAATCTGCTTGGCGTGGAACTAACAGGCTTCACAAGCCTTCACCAGCTCGATTGCATCGCAGAGTGCTGTTGGTCAATAGAACCCGCTGCGAAATGCCTTGCCGACGAGTGTCCGTGAAGACGGGTGGTGCCCGCAGTCTCTACCGTGAATGTCTGCCAGTAACTCTTTCCCTTCCTCCCTGGAGATGCAACGCAGGGAAACGTCATTCTGCCGCTTTCGATAAAGCTCTCCGTCTTGGATGCAGTAGGTCGTGGCCTGCCGCGCCACGCGTTCCGCGTCCTCCTCCTTTTCTGGCAGAATCCTTTGCATCAAGTAATCTTTGAACTCCGCGGTCCAACATCCCTCCTAAGGCTCTAGCGCCAGGAGCAGGCGCACTCCAGAGGTCGGGCCGTAGGCCGGGGCTCCCGAGGCAGGCGGTTGAGGGAGCTCCTCCCGAGGCTGCGCTCTGCTTGATAGCGATGGCGCCGATGAAGGTTTGAAGAGTCGTTCCTTGAAGACGCCAGGCTCCTGAGGCAACCGCCTGGACGCCCTCCTGGCGATGTCATCAACCTCTTGGTTGGTGCCGCGAGGCACATGCTGCAACTCCAACCCGCAAAATTGTTTCTCCATCCTGCGGACTTCCGCAAGATATGCTTCCATGTGCTCGTCCTTCGGCTCGTACACCTTGTTGGAGAAGTTGACGAGAAGTTGAGCGTCGCCCTTGATGATGAGGTGCTTTACCCCCAAGGCGGCTGCAGCTTTCAAGCCTGCTATCAGACCCTTGTATTCTGCTATGTTGTTGGATACCTTCTCTCCATGCGGGAAGCAGAGCTGCACGACATAGTAGATCTTGTCCTGAGTGGGAGATATGAGCACTACGCCAGCCTCCGCGCCATGTCGCGAGAATGCCCCATCGAAGTACATGACCCAGCCGTCCGACGCTTCACTACCTGGGGAAAGCGACCGATCCTCGCCTGCTTCAAGCCCTGGTGCCTCCGTCCATTCCGCCACAAAATCTGCAAGTGCGGCTCCCTTGATGACTCTGGCATACTGAATTCCAGCTCAAACGCTTGCAACTCGATGTTCCATTCAGCGACCCTTCCAGCTGTGTTGGGGCTCCTGAGTACCCTTTCCAAGGGATATGCCGAGACGACCTTGATGGGATGGCCTTGAAAGTAGTGCTGCAGCTTGCGCGAGGCCACTAGAAATGCAAGGAGGAGTTTCTGGGGCATGTGGTATCGCGCCCTTGCGTCCCGCAGCACTGTGCTAACAAAGTACATGGGGTGCTCAACGAGGGTGAGGGTGCTGGTGTGGCCTGTGTCTTCCGGAGGTCGAGGCGCCTCCTGAGGTGATGGAGCCCCCAGCGCCAGGTCGCCTGGCGTGGCCTCCTCTGCTCTGGGTGCGTCCCCCTGCTGTGGGCGACCTCCATCTGACATGGTCGCGGTCTTCGCGAGGCCTTCTTGGCCTTGCTCCGCTTCGGCCGGGGCCGCGGCTGGCATGGCCTTGACCCGGCGCTCCTCCCTAACTGCCACCAGGGCTGCGTTGGCGGAGTAGGGCGTGGCTGCAAGTTAGAGCACCAAGGGCTCCTAAGGGCGCGGAGCCACCATCACCGGAGGGCTGGTAAGGTACTTCTTGAGATCTTGGATGCCTTGTCGGCCTCCTCCGTTCATTCGAACGGGCCCTTCTTCTTCATCAGCTTGAAGACGGGGCAGTGCTCGTTCCCCTAGCTTGGAGATGAAACGTCCCAACGCGGTTACTCGCCCGGTGAGCTTCTACATTTCTCTGAGGGTCTTCGGCGGACTCATGTCTTTGACTGCCTTGACCTTCTTTGGGTTAGCCTCGATGCCCCGGTGGGACACGAGGAAGCCCAAGAGCTTCCCCGAGGGGACTCCGAATACGCACGTCTCCGGGTTGAGCCACAGATCCACTTCACGGAGGCTCGTGAAGGTTTCTTCCAGATCTTGTATCAGGGTCTTCGCCTCCCGAGAATTCACCATGATGTCATCGACGTAGGCCTCGGCGTTCCTCCCGAGCTGTCGGCCCAAGGCGATGTGCATCAGTCGCTGAAAGGTCGCGCCCGCGTTGTGCAACCCGAACGGCATGCAGGTATAGCAGTACACTCCACACAGGGTTAGGAATGCCGTTTTCTCCAAGTCTTCTACCGCCATCTTGATCTGGTGATAGCCCGAGAAGGCGTCCAGGAAGCACAACAGGTCACACTCGGTGGTAGAATCAACGATCTGGTCGATGCGAGGGAGCGGGAATGGATCCTGTGGGCAGGCCTTGTTGAGGTTTGTGAAGTCGACACACATGCATTCCTTTCCTCCCTTTTTCGGCACAACAACAGGGTTGACCAGCCACTCAGGATAGCGAACCTCGCGAATGACGCTTGCTGCCTCTAGCTTGCAAGTTTCCTGGATGATGAAGGCCTGCTTCTTGGTGGACTGTCGCCTTGCCTTCTGCTTCACGGGGTGCATGTTGGGGCACACGTTGAGATGGTGTTCAATCACATCCCTCGGGACCCCTGCCAGCTGATCAGGTTCCCACATGAACACCCCCTTGTTTGCGCATAGAAATTTCACCAGTGCCTCCTCCTGTTCACGGTCGAGATTGGCGCCTATGGTGAAGGTGGCGCCAGAGGATCCATCCTCATCGACTGGTACTTGCTTGGTCTCTGCCTTGTCTTGGGTGAATAGCTGCTTCTTCTTGGCCGGCGCAGCCCCCTTGGGCTCAGGGGCATCCGCGCTGGCAGGCTGCACCACTGCGCCTCCTTGAAAGCGAGCTTGAGCGCCTGCAACGCACCCTTTGTGTCTCCGGACATGGTGAGGACGCCGCTGCTCCCGGGCATCTTCATGAGGTTGTAAGTCGGGTGAGTCACTGCCATGAACTGGGCCAAGGCTGGGTAGCCAAGGATGGCGTTGTATGGGAGGCTGATGGGGGCGATGTCAAAGTCGACCAGCTCTGTGTGGAAGTTGTCGTGGGTGCCGAAAGTCACCGGGAGGCGGATCTGCCCCAGGTAGCCGGCGGAACTGCCCCCGATGCCCGAGAAGGGCTTGCTGGGTTGGAGCCGCCCTAGCGGCACGTGGAGGAGGCTAAAGGCCTCCACCGAGAGCACGTTGAGGCCGGCACCACCGTCGATGAGGGTCTTGGTGACGGTCACCTGGCAGATGGTGGGGGTGCATAGCATCGGGAGCGCGCCCGAGCAGGCGGTGTTGGAGGGATGATCGTCCGAGCTGAAGGTGAAATCAGCCTTGGGTGCCACCCAGCCCGGGGGGCTTCACGGCGCTTGAGGACGGCGCCGATCTGGCGGACGAACAGCTTGACGGGGTGGCTCGAAGGTGGTGCCTGCGATCCGCCCGGGAGGGCTGCGACGACTGGGGGCGCCGGCGCAGCATGATGGGTGAGGAAGAGGTTGCGCAGCTCCTCCCAGGAGGCCACAGAGGCCGCTGGCAAGTGGAGCAGCCACATGCGCGGGACGCCGGTGAGGGCCATGGGCAGCCAGTTAGCCATGACCTTGTCGTCGCCTCCGGCCTTGAGGACGGCTTCTTCATACGCTAGCAGGAAGGTCAGCGGATCGGCTGCGCCGTCATAGCGCGGCGGCATGTCCGGCTTGAACTTGTTCGGCCACCACACCTGACACAAGGCGGGGGCCAGGGCTTGGAGCCCCCTGGTTCCCGTGCCGGCGTCGACAGCCGGAGCAGGCGGTGCGTTGGCCATGAGGCGGAGCGCGGTGCTGATAGAGAATGGGTCGACGGAAGGGAGAGCTCCGACGCACCCCTACCTGGCGTGCCAAATGTCGGATGTAGGGTTCCGGCAGACCCTTAAGGTTCGAACTCTGGGGTGCGCGCGAAGATCTTCCCCCTACCGATCTAGGTCCGGTCGCCTAGTGAGAATCTAAGCTAAAACTATGAACAACACGAGGGACGCAAGATTTATACTGGTTCGGTCCACCGTTGTGGTGTAATACCCTACTCCAGTGTGTGGTGTGGTGGATTGCCTCAGGGGTTGGTGATGAACAGTACAAAGGATGAACAGCCTCGCGAGAGGTGTTCTTGAGCTAGTGCGATGAACTGCCTGGGTGAGTTCGATCGCCTCTCGGTCTAATGAGCACTCGATCAGATGCCCTCTACTGTGTGGTGGCTAGGCCTATTTATAGAGGCCCTGGTCCTCTTCCCAAATATTGAGCAAGAAGGGCGCCAACAACGGCCATTTCGAAGGGGCACATCTAGTACAAGTTATCCTGACTAAAGTTGGTCTTCGGCAGCCAAAGGCACTGGCGATGACGCCGTCTTGGGCTCCACGGTAACCTCTATCATGCCGCTCTGCTGGTCTTGGTCTCGTTGCACTGAAATGGCAACCTTTTCCTGATGCCTTGGTACTCCACGCCTACGCTTGCCCCCTTTGCACCAAAGAGGAAACATGCACACTGCGCAGGCCGGTGCCCGCCTGGTCTCGATCGTCACGGCCTGCGTCACGTGCACCTCGCGAGGTACCCTACCTTGATCTCTCTGCCTCCTCGCGAGCCTGGCTGGCGAGGCCATTCCTGAGGAAGCCTTGTGGCGTCCGCCCTGCGATGCTTGGCCCCTCGCGAGGGTCTTGAGTCTTGCACTGATGAAGTTGGGCCGTACTGGGCCACCACTTGAGCCACGCCGCAGGCCGCAGGCAGGCAAGTCTGGGGAACCCGTTCCCAGAACGCCGACAGCTTTCTAGTTTGCCACAATCATCCTTGTTGTACACATCTTTTGAGAGGGACACGCATCAATCAAGATTTATTAGAATACTCTATGTGCTTCACTTATATCTTTTGAGCTAGGCAATTTTGCTCTAGTGCTTCACTTATATATTTTTAGAGCACGGCGGTGGCTTTATTTTATAGAAAGTATTAAACTCTCATGCTTCACTTATATTATTTTGAGAGTCTCTCTAAACAGCATGGTAATTTGTTTAGGTTATGAATTTAGTCCTAATATGATGGGCATCCAAGAGGGATATAATAAAAACTTTTATATAAAGTGCATTGAATACTATGAGAAGTTTGATTCTTTATGATTGTTTTGAGATATGAGGATGGTGATATTAGATTCATGCTAGTGGAGTAATTTGGTATTGTAGAAATACTTGTGTTGAGGTTTGTGATTCCCGTAGCATGCATGTATGGTGAACCGTTATGTAACGAAGTTGGAGCATGATTTATTTATTGATTGTCTTTCTTATGAGTGGCGGTCGGGGACGAGCGATGGTCTTTTCCTACCAATCTATCCCCCTAGGAGCATGCACGTAGTACTTTGTTTCGATGACTAATAGATTTTTGTAATAAGTATGTGACTTCTTTATGACTAATGTTGAGTCCATGGCTTATACGCACTCTCAGCCTTCCACCATTGCTAGCCTCTCTAGTACCGCGCAACTTTCTTCGGTACCATACACCAACCATATACCTTCCTAAAAACAGTCACCATACCTACCTATTATGGCATTTCCATAGCCATTCCGAGATATATTGCCATGCAACTTCCCACCGTTCCGTTTATTATGAAACGCTTCATCATTGTCATATTGCTTTGCATGATCATGTAGTTGACATAGTGTTTGTGGCAAAGCCACCGTTCATAATTTTCATACATCTCAGTCTTGAGTCATTGCACATCCCGGTACACCGCTGGAGGCATTCATATAGAGTCATATTTTGTGCTAGCATCGAGTTGTAATTGTTGAGTTGTAAGTAAATAAAAGTGTGATGATCATCATTATTAGAACATTGTCCCATGTGAGGAAATAAGAAGAGAGAGGCCAATGAAGCCTAAATAAAAAAAGAGGCCAAAGAAGCCATTCAAAAAAAGAGAAAAAGAGAGAAGGGGCAATGTTATTATCCTTTTTCCACACTTGTGCTTCAAAGTAGCACCATAATCTTCATGATAGAGAGTCTCCTATTTTATCACTTTCATATACTAGTGGGAATTTTTCATTATAGAACTTGGCTTATATATTCCAATGATGGGCTTCCTCAAATTCTCTAGGTCTTAATGAGCAATCAAGTTGGATACACAACCACTTAGTTTCTTTTTGAGCTTTCATAAACTTATAGCTCTAATGCATCCGTTGCATGGCAATCCCTACTCACTCACATTGATATCTATTGATGCGCATATCCATAGCCCGTTGATACGCCTAGTTGATTTCAGACTATCTCCTTCCTTTTGTCTTCTCCACAACCACCACTCTATTCCACCCATAGTGCTATGTCCATGGCTCACGCTCATGTATTGCATGAAAGTTGAAAAGGTTTGAGAATACTAAAGTATGAAACGATTGCTTTGTTAAAACCGGGGTTGTGCATGATTTGAATACTTTGTGTGATGAAGATGGAGCATAGCCAGACTATATGATTTTGTAGGGATAGCTTCCTTTAGCCATAGTATTTTGAGAAGACATGATTGCTTTATTAGTATGCTTGAAGTATTATTGTTTTTATGTCAATATTAAACTTTTGTTTTGAATCTTATGGATCTGAACATTCATGCCACAATGAAGAAAATTACATGGATAAATATGTTGGGTAGCATTCCACATCAAAAATTATGTTTTTATCATTTACCTACTCGAGGATGAGCAGGAATTAAGCTTGGGGATGCTTGATACGTCTCCAACGTATCTATAACTTTTGATTGTTCCATGCTATTATATTATCTATTTTGGATGTTTTATATGCATTAATATGTTATTTTATATTATTTTTGGGACTAACCTATTAACCTAGAGCCTAGTGCCAGTTTCTATTTTTTTCCTTGTTTTTGAGCTTCATAGAAAAGGAATACTAAAAGGAGTCCAAACAGAATAAAACTTCACGACAATTTTTCTTGAACTAGAAGACACACAGGAGACTTGGAGTGCAAGTCAAAAGGGCCACAAGCCGGCGACAAGGGTGGAGGGTGCGCCCAAGGGGGTAGGGTGCGCCCCCTACCTTGTGGGCCCCACGGTAACCCCCTGACCTAGGTCTTCCTCCTATATATTTGCAAATATTCCCAAACCACCAGAAGCATCCACGAAAAAACTTTTCCACCGCCGCAAGCTTCTGTTCCCGTGAGATCCCTTGTTGGGGACTTTTCCAGCACCCTGCCGGAGGGGGATTCGATTACGGAGGGCATCTACATCAACTCTATTGCCCTTCCGATGAAGCGTGAGTAGTCCACCAAGGACCTACGGGTCCATAACTAGTAGCTAGATGGCTTCTTCTCTCTCTTTCATTATCAATACCATGTTCTCTTTGATGTTCTTGTGGATCTAGCCGATGTAATCTTCTTTTGTGGTGTGTTTGCCAAGATTTGATGAATTATGGATTTATGATCAGTTTATCTATGAATATTATTTGAATCTCCTCTAAATTCTTATATGCATGATTTGCTATCTTTGTATTTCTCTTCGAACTATCGGTTTGGTTTGGCCAACTAGATTGGTTTTTCTTGCAATGGGAGAGCTGCTTAGCTTTGGGTTCAATCTTGCGGTGTCCTCACCCAGTGACAAAGTAGGGGTAGCGAGGCATGTATTGTATTGTTCCATCGAGGATAAAAAGATGGGGTTTACATCATATTGCTTGAGTTTATTCCTCTACATCATGTCATCTTACTTAATGCATTACTCTGTTCTTTATGAACTTAATACTCTAGATGCAAGGAGGAGTCGGTCAATGTGTGGAGTAATAGTAGTGGATGTAGGCAGGAGTTGGTCTACTTGATACAGACATGATGCCTATATTGTTGGGGAACGTAGTAATTTCAAAAAAAATCCTACGCACAAGCAAGATCATGGTGATGCATAGCAACGAGAGGGGAGAGTGTTGTCCACGTACCCTCGTAGACCGAAAGCGGAAGTGTTAGCACAACGCGGTTGATGTAGTCGTACGTCTTCACGATCTGACCAATCCAAGTACCGAGCATACGGCACCTCCAAGTTCAGCACACGTTTAGCTCGATGACGTCCCACGAACTCCGATCCAGCAGAGCTTTGCGGGAGAGTTCCGTCAGCACAACGGCGTGATGACGGTGTTGATGATGCTATCGACGCAGGGCTTCGCCTAAGCACCGCTACGATATTACCAAGGTGGAATATGGTGGAGGGGGGCACCGCACATGGCTGGGAAAGATCAACTGATCAACTTGTGTGTCTAGAGGTGCCCCCTGCCCCCGTATATAAAGGAGCAAGGGGGGAGGCGGCCGGCCAGGAGGAGGGCGCGCCAAGGGAGGAGTCCTACTCCCACCAGGAGTAGGACTCCTCCTTTCCTTGTAGGAGTAGGAGAAGGGAAGGAAGGGAGAGAGGAGAGGAAGGAAAGGGGGCGCCGCTGAGGGAGTCCTGGATTAAGGGGTCCTCGGACAGCCGGACTATATACTTTGGCCGGACTGTTGGACTATGAAGATACAAGATTGAAGACTTCGTCCCGTGTCCGGATGGGACTCTCCTTTGCGTGGAAGGCAAGCTTGGATATTCGGATATGTAGATTTCCTTCTCTGTAACCGACTCTGTGTAACCCTAGCCCCCTCCGATGTCTATATAAACCGGAGGGTTTAGTCCGTAGGACAAGAACAATCATAATCATAGGCTAGCTTCTAGGGTTTAGCCTCTACGATCTCGTGGTAGATCAACTCTTGTAATACTCATATCATCAAGATCAATCAAGCAGGAAGTAGGGTATTACCTCCATCGAGAGAGCCCGAACCTGGGTAAAACATCGTGTCCCCTGCCTCCTGTTACCATTAGCCTTAGACGCACAGTTTGGGACCCCCTACCAGAGATCTGTCGGTTTTGACACCGACATTGGTGCTTTCATTGAGAGTTCCACTGTGCCGTCCCGATAAGGGTTGATGGCTCGCCTCGTTTTCAAGGATAACATCACCTCCGAAGGATCCCTGGCTGTAGGCCAAACTCTCCGGCTGGGCGGTTTCGTCATGGCCGCCCGTTCGGTAGCCGCGCCGACGATGACATCTCAGGTCATCAAAAACAACCTCTGCATCAGCCCGGAATTCACCGAGCAGATGGATCCAATGGATCTCTCCTCCTTAAACGAGCCCTTGGATCGCATCACCGCCCTGGGAGTCATTACGGATTATGATCGGATCGGGCTTAAAGCCGACCTAAGGGAGATTAACTCTCCGCCGGTCACCCATCAGATAGAGGTGGTGGAGGAACAAAACGGCAATTCTTCCTCTATTTTGAGGACGAACTATGTCCGGATTCCCGAGCTCTCTGAGCCGGAACCCGTATACGGGAGGACATGGCCCAGGCTCCAAACTTAGAATCGAGCAGCGGGCCATAAACATTGGGCAATATCCTGGAGCCCGAGATGCCAAGCTCGGGAGCTCCTTCGCCCCTAGGTTCCAGATTGGGTCAGGACATGGACTTAATTACACCCACCCACCCAGACGCAAGTGCTCTTTCCCACATCAGACAAGAGCCCCAAGAGACAGTACACCACTTCTGGGCCAGATTCCTCCTTGTAATGAGCAAGGTTAAGGACTGTCACGAGGAAGACGCAATCTCATTCTTTTGCAAAAATTGCACGGACAAGTAATTCTCAATGCCATAAGTCACCGTGACATAGCACACTTTGCCGACCTGGCGGTCATAGTACAGAAGTACTGCGTGAACTAAAAGGGTGCGCTCTCGCAAGTCACCCAACCCAATTACAAAGAAACCAAAGCCCTCTACAGGGCGTGGTACTGTACTGGAGGGATGGCTCAATAGGCCATGCAAAATTCACAGCACACCAGACACCGTACCAACACACAGCCTTAGAGCATGTTGGATACTCCGGCAGGTGGCCAAGAGCGGCGAGGACCTTCTGATCGACAATACCGCAGAGCACCATCCCGCAGAAAATAACAATACAGTACTGACCGTCTTCGAGACTTTCGCCTCAAACAACAGGCGCAAGCGAGCGGTCTGCAGCCTCGCCGAAGTCTGCCACGTCGCAGCAATAAACCCATGGAACGATACGGCCATAACCTTCAGCGCCAGCGACGAACCTCAATTTCGAACAGTCCGAGCACCAGCCGCTTTGGTCCTTAGTCCAATCATCGATGGATTTCGGCTTACTAAAGTGCTCATGGACGGCGGCAGCGGATTAAACCTCATCTATGAGGAAACTCTTAACAAAATGGAAATTGACAAGAGCCGCATTGAGCAAAGCAGCACGACCTTCAGAGGAATCATCCCTAGCCGGGAGGCGTGATGCGCAGGGAAAATCACACTGGATGTGGTATTTGGCACCCCGGAGAATTATAGGTCCGAAGAAATCACATTCCAAGTGGCCCCGTTTAGCAGTGCATACCACGCCCTGTTGGGACGAGACGCATTCACAAGCTTCCAAGCTATACCCCATTACGGGTACATGAAGCTCAAGATGCTGGGGCCCAATGGAATCATCACTCTAGCCAGTGATCCGGACATAGCACTCCGAGCTGAAAATAAAACTGCCGCACTAGCCCTGGAGGCACTATCAGAAGCCCTCGCGGCCGAAGAGTTAACTGCGCTACGCTCCGCGGTAGACAGGGACGACGTGATACTCGACAAACGACCCAAGTCTACCTCTTTTAAACCAGCAGACGAAATAGTCAAATTTCAGGTCCACCCAACGGACCCCACAAAAACAGCATCAATTGGGGCACAGTTGAACCCCACAAAAGATGTTGCACTATGAGAGTTCTTGCACGAGAATTGGGACATTTTCGCCTAGCATCCTTCAGACATGCCAGGTATCCCATGCAGGCTGGCCGAACATAGCCTAAATATACTAAAGGGATACAAGCCGGTCAAGCAGACTCATCGGCGCTTTTCAGAACCCAAGCGACAAGCCATGGGAGAGGAGCTAGCCAAGGTACTTGAAGCCGTGTTCATCAGAGAAATAAAACATCCGGACTGGCTAGCAAACCTGGTGATGGTACCAAAGAAGGACAAATCCTGGCGCCTATGCGTCGATTTCAAAGACCTCAATAAGGTTTGCCCTAAGGATCCCTTCCCCCTCCCCCGCATCGATCAAATTATCGACGCTACCGCAGGACACAATTCATTGTGTTTCCTTGACGCATACTCCGGATACCATCAAATCAAGATGGCGGAGTCCGATCAAGCTGCAACGTCATTTATCACTCCATACGGTCCCTTCTGTTTTAACACCATGCCTTTCAGGCTCAAAAACACCAGTGCAACCTACCAACGCATGATTCAGACATGCCTGGAAACACAAATCGGCAAAACAGTGGAGGCTTATGTAGACGATGTGGTCATCAAAACCAGACACATTGAATCATTAATAGACGACTTGAAGCTTACGTTCGACAACCTCCGAACATACGACATCAAGCTCAACCCGGAAAAATGCATTTTTGGCGTACCAGCCGGAAAACTCTTGGGCTTTATTGTCTCCAATAGAGGGATCGAAGCAAACCCGGCTAAAATCCGAGCTCTATCACAGTTGGCTACCCCCAACAGACCTCAAGAAAATCCAGAAACTAACTAGATGTGTGGCCGCCCTAAGCCGCTTTATCTCCCGATTAGGAGAAAAGGCGCTACCTCTTTACCGCCTTCTTCGATGCACCGAACACTTCGAGTGGACGGATGCGGCTACGGCTGGGCTGGAGGAAATAAAAGCCCTCTTGGCCACCAATCCAATTCTGGCAGCACCAAATGTCGGCGAACCCATGCTACTATACAGAGCTGCAATACACCAGGTTGTAAGCACAGTGCTCGTCGTCGAACGAGAGACAGATGGACATAAATTCCCATTACAAAAGCCGGTATACTACGTATCCACTGTCCTCACTCCATGCAAGTCACGGTACCCACATTATCAAAAGATAGCATACGCGGTCTTCATGGCATCCCGAAAACTACAACACTACTTTCAAGAGTGTTCAATCATGGTGGCCTTCGAAGTACCACTCAATGACATAATAAATAACCGCGACGCCACGGGCCGGATTGCAAAGTGGGCTATCGAGCTCCTCCCCTTCGACATAACATACAAACCACGACGGGCCATTAAGTCGCAGGTACTGGCTGACTTCGTCGCCGAATGGACAGAAGCCGAACTCCCTAAAGAGTACGTCGCGTACTCCAATTGGATCATGCACTTTGATGGCTCTAAGATGCTACCTGGTCTAGGGGCTGGCGTCATCCTGACGTCCCCCACCGGAGATACACTCCAATACGTACTCCAAATACTTTACACAGATTCCAACAACGCAGCTGAGTATGAGGCATTGCTGCATGGTCTTCGGATGGCGCTCTTCATGGGCATTCAACGTCTAGAAGTACGTGGGGACTCAAATCTCGCAATATCTCAAATAAATGGAGACTTTGACGCCAAGGACCCAAAAATGGTGGCCTACCGTAATGCCGTTCTCAAAATGTCAACTCGATTTGAGGGGCTTGAATTCCACCATGTGGTACGAGAAAACAATCAACAGCGGATATCCTAGCCTGCATCAGTGCTAAACGTGACCCCGTCCCACCAAATATTTGTTTGGAAAGGTTGTTCAAGCCATCCGTGGTATGGGAAGGGGAGTCCGACAATACCAGCCCGGATCCGCACACAACCCCAGACCCGGAATAATCCGACATAATCGGAGGCTCCGCCACCGAAATCACACCTTCGACCCACGTGATTATGGCGGTCATCGCCCCGTGGACGGAACCCTTCCTAGCTTACTTAAATAGGCAGGAACTCCCAGAGGACCAAAATGAGGCACGTTGCATTGTGCGGTGCTCCAAAGCCTACAAAGTCCATGTGGGAGAGCTTTATAAGAAAAGCGCGACAGGAGTGCTCCAAAGGTGCATCTCCGAAGAGGAAGGGCGGCAGCTCTTGGCTGAAATTCATGTCGGACTCGGCGGCCACCATGCCGCATCTCGGGCGCTCATAAGCAAGGACTTCCGTACAGCTTTCTACTGGCCGACAGCCCGGGCAGACGCACAAAACCTTGTCCAACACTGTGTTGGTTGCCAGCTTTTTGCAAATCAAAGCCATATGCGGCCCACCGCCCTCCAAATAATTCCCATAACTTGGCCCTTCGCGGTCTGGGGGCTCGATATGGTTGGACCCCTTAAAGGGGGAAGCCATAAGAAGAAATACTTGTTGGTCATGGTCGATAAATTCACCAAATGGATAGAAGTCAAACCAGTTAAAACGGTCGAATCCGGACCAGTGATAGACTTTATATCTGGGGTCGTACATCGCTACGGAGTCCCCCACAGCATCATCACCGATAGCGGCTCAAACTTTACAGCCGATGAGGTGAAAACCTGGTGCAGCAAAATGGGCATAAAACTTGATTACGCCTCCGTCTATCACCCCCAAACAAACGGTCAAGTCGAACGAGCAAACGATCTTATTATGAGCGGCAATAAACCCAGACTAGTGCGATCCTTGAAGGAATCAGATACGCACTGGGTCGAGGAGCTTGACTCTGTATTATGGGGGCTGCAGACCACTCCAAATCGCACAACCGGATACACACCATTTTTTATGGTGTACGACGTAGAGGCAGTGCTACCCTCTGATATCATCCATGATTAACCTAGAGGCGCATGTACGAAGAGAGAGAAGCCGAGCTGGATCGGCAGGACAGCTTAGATGCCCTGGAGGAGGAGCGCGACATCGCGAAGGCCCGTTCCGCATTCTATCAATAGCAGGCTCGAAGGTATCAAAGCAGGGAAGTGCGGGCCAAAACTTATAACATTGGCGAACTCGTTCTACACCTACCAGAGAAGAAAAAGGACAAGCTCAAGCCCAAGTGGGAGGGCCCCTTCATCATTGACAAAGTTCTCACTAGAGGTGCGTACCGTCTGCGTGATGCATCAGACAATCAACTCGAGCCGAACCCATGGAACGCAGCCAGACTCCGAAGATTCTACGCCTAGTGCCAAACTCCGTGTTTGTCTCCTTACCTCTGTCTCCCTTTTTAAATTATATCCTCTCTCTCTCTCTCTCTCTCTCTCTCTCTCTCTCTCTCTTTTACATTTATAGCCTTAAAAGCTTCAAATATGCTTTGACCGCACACTCTGGCTGCGCTATGCATGCAATATACCTGGGGGCTTCTTACATAGAAGCTTAATTGTCTTCTGGGCTTTATGCCCACCACATATGCGTCACTTCTCCGTATGTGCCTTTTTTTAACCACTATATGCATCGATATGACTTAAGTTTTGGCCAAGATGGGTTGCCTGGCTCTTGTGTTTATGCCCTACATTCCAGTTAATTCGGCTAGGGCATAAGGGGAGCACCTCTGTGATTGTTACTGCCGGGTCAGCCAGATGTGTACCTCAGATTGGGTGAAGCCGAAAGCTAGCATTCTTAAGGGAATATTCGGTCGGTGAACAAAAGATGTATTTTACCTATTACAAAACATGCCCCTAGATGCTTATATCCTGCATAAATTTTTGCACTTCAGACATGCACATCAGTGCATGCACACCCAGGGAAAGGAACCCTTAACGGAATTATTCTCCCTGGAAGATGTTTCTTATTACCCATGTAATATAACATAACTAGTCGGGTACTTGTCTGTTCAAGCACTTATGACCCCTACACCTGGTTTCCACGCGTGCCCCGGTTTTCACGTAACCGTGCGGGTATTTGGATAGACTCCGGACTGTCGGGTCCAGAGGTTGAAGCAAAAAGGTTGGCCAAGACAACTGATTTACAATCCGGCTAGGGACAAAATATGTCCTTCAAAGTACAACGTCACTTAGACTGACTAAATTCTTCTTCTATACCATCCAACAAGCTGTCTAGCCTACAGTCCTGTTGGGAATACTTAGCGGCTAATGCTACTTGGTCATACACCAGATGTACAGGGATTGCATTCCCATCTGACCCTACAGGTCCGACCTCGGCCATGTGGTTCGGGTCAGCCTTGGTGTACCGCATCTTCACCATGGCCCAGGCTTCCCTTGTGCCCTGTCGGCAGGCCGATATCTTCCATAATCGGAAGCGCTGCCGCGCTCCCTTGAGCATCTCCACAAGCTCCCCCATGCCTCCTGGCAGGGAGGCGGATGGCCACAAGGCTTGGGTAATGCCCTGCATCACCTGCCAAACTTGTTCGTGCAGTTGTGAGAGCTCCGGCAGAAGATCACCTGCAGATCCGGGCATCTCCTCCTCAGGACGGCCTGTTAGCATGCCTACAGACATAATTCTGTTAGCACGCTTCTTTGCCGAACTTTATAGTGGTTCGTTAGAGCACTTACTGAATATGCCGCGCCGTAGCCTCTTATTCTCCTTTACGGAGTCAGCAAGCTGGGCCCGAACATCCTTTAATTCGACGTCCAGTCGAACGTTCGCGTTCTAGAGAGTATTTTTCTCCTTTATAACCGTCGTAAGCACACGCTGGCCAGCCTTCAGCTCTCGCCGAACATGTTGCTCATCCTCTGGTACGATCCCCGGATTGTCTCCGGGATTGTCTGCAGATTCTATTGTTAGAATCGCATTCATGCCGAATACTTAACTGGTACATGCCATGACATTATTTTCGTTTAAAGCAAATATTACCAGATGGGGCCTTCATAGACTCCTCCATCATGGCAATTGCGGCCCGCAGTTGGGCCTTGCACTTCTCCAGCTCTTTGGATAGCTGGGTATTCTTCTCTGTCAGAATCTATGCACACGAGGATCCTTAAATCAGTTGTGCCAGCTGTTTCAAGTCTCAAGGGCTACTGATATACATGCTTATCAAATTTTCTTACCCGTATATCCTTTACGTACTGGTCTGTGGCCCTGGCGAGGCCACCTTGAGCAGCCCGGATGTACGCGTCCCCTGAGTTGAAGGCATCAAACGCCTCTTCAGAGAAATTAGGGTCGCGTAGTGCGGCCTGACGGCGCCTATGATTCATAGCGCTCTCCACTTCGGAGTTTGTAGCAGAAAATCTATCCGCATCCTCTGTTAGAGGATCGTTCACGTTGACCTCCGCCCTTGAGTCCGGCCTTGGAGTCCGGCTGGTGGAGGCGTGACCGGCAGGCTCTCCGGATATAGTCCGGCGAGCGCTTTTTCTGTCAGAAGACAGTGGACATTGTTATATCTTAACAATGATAAATTTGTGGCGGGTTTTTTAACATACCTTTGCAACGACGTCTCGATCCTGACCGCCTTCCTTTTAAGCCTACCCGACTTCGGTGCCCCTTGTTGGCGAGTCGCTGTGGGTTCGGCTTGGCACCCCGATGGCCTTCCCTTTAAGACACAGTACATGTGCGGTGGGTGAAGTGTGAAGAGGAACCCTTTTTTGGAAGTTGGGACTCTGGCTTCACCTACCTGGGATACAGGGAGTAGGCCAGGATAGCCAGCTATGATGGCCACCATCACACCATCGCAGCTTAATTGATAAAATGTCCCGTCAACAAGCTCCACAAATGTGTACGGATCTTCTTTGTGTCCGGGGTCAAGGGCCCGGTTGGGATCCTCTGGCTGAGGAGATGGGTTGTGAACATCCTTCATGGCTCTGCGCAGTTCCTACTATGAATCAACGAAGTAAACATCTGCACTAAAAATGTGGGAAAGACTGGAATAAAAGATAGCGACTCAACTAGCTTGGGGGGTTGTACATGGAGAATCCATCCCGTGGCTTGCTATGGATGAACTCCTCCTCTTCTCCTTTGTACAAATCGGACAACATCTTTGCCAGAGCAGCAGGAGAGTTCGGACCTTTACGGCCGCAGCGGGTGGCACCGCCTTCTCCATTGAAGTGCCACATGGGTTTTCCCCGATATTGAAGTGGCTGCACTCCCCGCGTTATACATATGGACATGACTTCAATAATTGTCAGTCCTGATTTGCCCAACGTATTTATCCTGTCCATCAGGAAGAGGATATCTCTGTTATCTTCCTCCTGGGGGCTCCTGCGGCGCCAGCTGTGGCGTTTCTTCAACGGGGCATTTACAAACTCGGGAAGGCCCTTCCGAACAGGGTCCAAAAGAGGGACGTCCTCCACGTAGAACCATTCCGAGGGCCAGTCCTCGGATGTCTTCTTCGGGGTGCCAGATAGATATCCAGTCCCGGTGATGCGCCATATTTCGGCTCCGCCCACTTGATATACCGACCCCTCCTGAGTATGGGGTACGAGGTAGAATAGCCTCTTCCACAGCTCGAAATGAGCTTCACAGCCCAGAAAAAGCTCGCAGAAGGCAACGTAGCCTGCGATTGCAGTATGGAGACTGGGGTAAAGTTATGCAGCTGGAGGCCGTAGAACTCCAGGAGCCCGCGGAGGAAAAGATGGATCGGAAATCCGAGCCCCCTCAGCAAGTAGGGGGCGAAGCATACCCGCTCTCCCTTGGATGGGTTTGTAAAGCTCTCCGCTTGCTCCCTGCCATTATAAGTGGCTAGTCCAGCTCGGACGGGAACCATGTATGCAGGTGGGAGAAACCCCTTGGTCTGTAACTCTACTATTCGGCTGTGGGGAACAGAACATCTCTCCCAATCGCCTGCCTAGTGCTACGGGAGCGAGAGGAGGAACCGCGACGATCGGCCATGGTGGTATGGATTTATCCGGGTGCGCTCTGATGAATACTCGCTGGGAGGAGATGGTGTGATTTGGATCTGAGAATCCCCGTCTCTTTTATAGATGATTTACTCGCATAGTTGAGGTGGCAAATGTAAAAATTCCTCGACTTCTCGCATTCGCTCGACACATGGAAACAGCCGTTATTAAAGCACAGAAGCCGAGGAGCGCGACATTGATGAGGAGCCGGACACTCCTCGTTACAACAATGCTCTGGAGGATTTGGAGAAGAACCCGCCTTGCAATGCCGAAGACAATCTGCGCGCCGGACTCGTCGTCATTGAAGCCTAGTTCAGGGGCTACTGAGGGAGTCCTGGATTAAGGGGTCCTCGGACAGCCGGACTATATACTTTGGCCGGACTGTTGGACTATGAAGATACAAGATTGAAGACTTCGTCCCATGTCCGGATGGGACTCTCCTTTGCGTGGAAGGCAAGCTTGGATATTCTGATATGTAGATTTCCTTCTCTGTAACCGACTCTGTGTAACCCTAGCCTCCTCCGGTGTCTATATAAACCAGAGGGTTTAGTCCGTAGGACAAGAACAATCATAATCATAGGCTAGCTTCTAGGGTTTAGCCTCTATGATCTCGTGGTAGATCAACTCTTGTAATACTCATATCATCAAGATCAATCAAGCAGGAAGTAGGGTATTACCTCCATCAAGAGGGCCCGAACCTGGGTAAAACATCGTGTCCCCTGCCTCCTGTTACCATTAGCCTTAGACGCACAGTTCGGGACCCCCTACCCGAGATCCGCTGGTTTTGACACCAACAGCCCCCCCCCTCCTTGTCCAATTCGGACTAGAGGGGGAGGGGGCACGCAGCCTGCCCTGGCCACCCCTCCTCTTCTCCACTAGGGCCCATGAGGCCCAATAAACCCCCAAGGGGTTCCGGTAACCCCCCGGTACTCCGGTAAATGTCGGAAACCTCACGAGACACTTCCGATGTCCGAACATAGTCATCCAATATATCGATCTTTAGGTCTCAACCATTTCGAGACTCCTCGTCATGTCTGTGATCATATC
This sequence comes from Triticum timopheevii, assembly GCA_963921465.1. Taxonomy (NCBI): domain Eukaryota; kingdom Viridiplantae; phylum Streptophyta; class Magnoliopsida; order Poales; family Poaceae; genus Triticum; species Triticum timopheevii. The sequence continues at coordinate 477,393,971 of OY997268.1, forward strand.
CCAGACTCCGAACTACCATCGGTACATCAAAACACAAAAACTCATAATACCGATCATCACCGAACTTTAAGCGTGCGAACCCTACGGGTTCGAGAACTATGTAGACATGACCGAGACACGTCTCCGGTCAATAACCAATAGCGGAACCTGCATGCTCATATTGGTTTCTACATATTCTACGAAGATCTTTATCGGTCAAACCGCATAACTACATACGTTGTTCCCTTTGTCATCGGTATGTTACTTGCCCGAGATTTGATCGTCGGTATCTCAATACCTAGTTCAATCTCGTTACCGGCAAGTCTCTTTACTCGTTATGTAATGCATTGTCCTGCAACTAACTCATTAGTCACATTGCTTGCAAGGCTTATAGTGATGTGCATTACCGAGAGGGCCCAGAGATACCTCTCCGACAATCGGAGTGACAAATCCTAATCTCGAAATACGCCAACTCAACAAGTACCTTCGGAGACACCTGTAGAGCTCCTTTATAATCACCCAGTTACGTTGTGACATTTGGTAGCACACCAAGTGTTCCTCCGGTAAACGGGAGTTGCATAATCTCATAGTCATAGGAATAGGTATAAGTCATGAAGAAAGCAATAGCAACATACTAAACGATCAAGTGCTAAGCTAACGGAATGGGTCAAGTCAATCACATCATTCTCCTAATGATGTGATCCCATTAATGAAATGACAACTCATGTCTATGTCTAGAAAACTCCACCATCTTTGATCAACGGGCTAGTCAAGTAGAGGCATACTAGTGACACTATGTTTGTCTATGTATTCACATATGTATTATGTTTCCTGTTAATACAATTCTAGCATGAATAATAAACATTTATCATGATATGGGGAAATAAATAATAATTTTATTATTGCCTCTAGGGCATATTTCCTTCTGTCTCCCACTTGCACTGGAGTCAATAATCTAGATTGCATAGTAATGATTCTAACACCCATGGAGTCTTGGTGCTGATCATGTTTTGCTCGTGGAAGATGCTTAGTCAACGGGTCTGCAACATTTAGATCCGTATGTATCTTGCAAATCTCTATGTCTCCCACCTGGACTTGATCCCGGATGGAATTGAAGCATCTCTTGATGTGCTTGGTTCTCTTGTGAAATCTGGATTCCTTTGCCAAGGCAATTGTACCAGTATTGTCACAAAAGATTTTCATTGGACCCGATGCACTAGGTATAACACCTAGATCGGATATGAACTCCTTCATCCAGACTCCTTCATTTGCTGCTTCCGAAGTAGCTATGTACTCTGCTTCACACGTAGATCCCGCCATGACACTTTGTTTAGAACTGCACCAACTGACAGCTCCACCGTTCAATATAAACACGTATCCGATTTGCGATTTAGAATCGTCCGGATCAGTGTCAAAGCTTGCATCGACGTAACCATTTACGGCTAGCTCTTTGCCACCTCCATAAACAAGAAACATATCCTTAGTCCTTTTTATGTATTTCAAGATGTTCTTGACCGCTGTCCGCTGATCCACCCCTGGATTACTTTGGTACCTCCCTGCTAAGCTAATAGCAAGGCACACATCAGGTCTGGTACACAGCATTGCCTACATGATAGAGACTATGGCTGAAGCATAGGGAACATCTTTCATTTTCTCTCTATCTTCTACAGTGGTCGGGCATTTAGTCTGACCCAACTTCACACCTTGTAACACAGGCAAGAAACCTTTCTTTGCTTGATCTATTTTGAACTTCTTCAAAACTTTATCAAGGTATGTGCTTTGTGAAAGTCCAATTAAGCATCTTGATCTATCTCTATAGATCTTGATGCCCAATATATAAGCAGCTTCACCGAGGTCTTTCATTGAAAAACTTTTATTCAAGTATCTTTATGCTATCCAGAAATTCTATATCATTTCCAATCAACAATATGTCATCTACATATAATATCAGAAATGCTAAAGAGATCCCACTCACTTTCTTGTAAATACAGGCTTCTCCAAAAGTCTGCATAAAACCATATGCTTTGATCACACTATCAAAATGTTTATTCCAACTCCGAGAGGCTTGCACCAGTCCATAAATGGATCGCTGGAGCTTGCACACTTTGTTAGCACCTTTCGGATCGACAAAACCTTCTCGTTGCATCATATACAACTCTTCTTCCAGAAATCCATTCAGGAATGCAGTTTTGACATCCATTTGCCAAATTTCATAATCATAAAATGCGGCAATTGCTAACATGATTCGGACAGACTTAAGCATCGCTATGGGTGAGAAAGTCTCATCATAGTCAACCCCTTGAACTTGTCGAAAACCTTTTGCAACAAGTCGAGCTTTGTAGACAGTAACATTACCATCAGCGTCAGTCTTCTTCTTGAAGATCCATTTCTTCTCGATGGCTTGCCGACCATTGGGCAAGTCAACCAAAGTCCATACTTTGTTCTCATACATGGATCCCATCTCAGATTTCATGGCCTCAAGCCATTTTGCGGAATCTGGGCTCATCGTTGCTTCCTCATAGTTCGTAGGTTCGCCATGGTCAAGTAACATGACCCTCAGAATAGGATTACCGTACCACTCTGGTGTGGATCTTACTCTGGTTAACCTATGAGGTTCGGTAGTAACTTGATCTGAAGTTTCATGATCAATATCATTAGCTTCCTCACTAATTGGTGTAGGCATCACAGGAACCGGTTTCTGTGATGAACTACTTTCCAATAAGGGAGCAGGTACAGTTACCTCATCAAGTTCTAGTTTCCTCCCACTCACTTCTTTCGAGAGAAACTCCTTCTCTATAAAGGATCCAAATTTAGCAACAAATGTCTTGCCTTCGGATCTGTGATAGAAGGTGTACCAACAGTCTCCTTTGGGTATCCTATGAAGACACATTTCTCCGATTTGGGTTCGAGCTTATCAGGTTGAAGTTTTTTCACATAAGCATCACAGCCCCAAACTTTAAGAAATGACAACTTTGGTTTCTTGCCAAACCACAGTTCATAAGGCGTCGTCTCAATGGATTTCGATGGTGCCCTATTTAACGTGAATGCGGTCGTCTCTAAAGCATAACCCCAAAATGATAGCGGTAAATTAGTAAGAGACATCATAGATCGCACCATATCTAGTAAAGTACGATTACGACGTTCGGACACACCATTACGTTGTGGTCTTCCGGGTGGCGTGAGTTGCGAAACTATTCCTCATTGTTTCAAATGTAGACCAAACTCGTAACTCAAATATTCTCCTCCACGATCAGATTGTAGAAACTTTATTTTCTTGTTACGATGATTTTCCACTTCACTCTGAAATTCTTTGAACTTTTCAAATGTTTCAGACTTATGTTTCATTAAGTAGATATACCCATATCTGCTCAAATCATCTGTGAAGGAGAGAAAATAACGATACCCGCCGCGAGCCTCAATATTCATTGGACCACATACATCAGTATGTATGATTTCCAATAAATCTGTTGCTCGCTCCATAGTTCCGGAGAACGGCGTTTTAGTCATCTTGCCCATGAGGCATGGTTCGCAAGTACCAAGTGATTCATAATCAAGTGCTTCCAAAAGTCCATCAGTATGGAGTTTCTTCATGAGCTTTACACCAATATGACCCAAACGGCAGTGCCACAAATAAGTTGCACTATCATTATCAACTCTACATATTTTGGCTTCAACATTATGAATATGTGTATCACTACTATCCAGATTCAAAAAAATAAGACCACTCTTCAAGGGTGCATGACCATAAAAGATATTACTCATACAAATAGAACAACCATTATTCTCTGATTTAAATGAATAACTGTCTCGCATCAAACAAGATCCAGATATAATGTTCATGCTCAAATCTGGCACCAAATAAAAATTACTTAGGTCTAAAACTAATCCCAAAGGTAGATGTAGAGGTAGCGTGCCGACCGCGATCACATCGACTTTGGAACCATTTCCCACGTGCATCATCACCTCGTGCTTAGCCGATCTTCGCTTAATCCGTAGTCCCTGTTTCGAGTTGCAAATATTAGCAACAGAACCAATATCAAATACCCAGGTGCTACTACGAGCATTAGTAAGGTACACATCAATAACATGTATATCACATATACCTTTGTTCACCTTGCCATCCTTCTTATCCGTCAAATACTTGGGGCAGTTCCGCTTCCAGTGACCAGTCCCTTTGTAGTAGAAGCACTCAGTCTCAGGCTTAGGTCTAGACTTAGATTTCTTCTCCTGAGCGGCAACTTGCTTGCCGTTCTTCTTGAAGTTCCCCTTCTTCTTCCCTTTATCCTTTTTTTTGAAACTGGTGGTCTTGTTGACCATCAACACTTGATGCTCCTTCTCGATTTCTACCTCCGCAACTTTTAGCATCGCGGAGAGCTCGGGAATAGTCTTGTTCATCCCTTGCATATTATAGTTCATCACGAAGCTCTTGTAGCTTGGTGGCAGTGATTGAAGAATTCTGTCAATGACACTATCTCATCAGGAAGATTAACTCGCAGTTGAATCAAGTGATTATTATACCCAGACATTTTGAGTATATGTTCACTGACAGAACTATTCTCCTCCATCTTGCAGCTATAGAACTTACTGGAGACTTCGTATCTCTCAATCCGGGCATTTGCTTGAAATATTAACTTCAACTCCTGGAACATCTCATATGCTCCATGACGTCCAAAACATCGTTGAAGTCCCGATTCTAAGCCGTAAAGCATGGCACACTAAACAATCGAGTAGTCATCAGCTTTGCTCTGCCAGACGTTCTTAATGTCGTCAGTTGCATCTGCAGCAGGCCTGGCACCCAGCGGTGCTTCTAGGACATAATTCTTCTGTGCAGCAATGAGGATAATCCTCAAGTTACGGACCCAGTCCGTGTAATTGCTACCATCATCTTTCAACTTAGCTTTCTCAAGGAACGCATTAAAATTCAACAGAACAACAGCACGGGCCATCTATCTACAATAACATAGACAAGCAAAAATACTATCAGGTACTAAGTTCATGATAAATTAAAGTTCAATTAATCATATTACTTAAGAACTCCCACTTAGATAGACATCCCTCTAATCATCTAAGTGATCACGTGATCCAAATCAACTAAACCATGTCCGATCATCACGTGAGATGGAGTAGTTTTCAATGGTGAACATCACTATGTTGATCATATCTACTATATGATTCACGCTCGACTTTTCAGTCTCAGTGTCCCGAGGCCATATCTGCATATTCTAGGCTCGTCAAGTTTAACCTGAGTATTTTGCATGTGTAAAACTGTCTTACACCCGTTGTATTTGAATGTAGAGCTTATCACACCGATCATCACGTGGTGTCTCGGCACGAAGAACTTTCGCAATGGTGCATACTCATGGAGAACACTTATACCTTGAAATTTAGTGAGAGATCATCTTATAATGCTACCGTCAATCAAAGCAAAATAAGATGCATAAAGGATAAACATCACATGCAATCAATATAAGTGATATGATATGGCCATCATCATCTTGTGCTTGTGATATCCATCTCTGAAGCACCGTCATGATCACCATCGTCACCGTGGCGACACCTTGATCTCCATCGTAGCATCGTTGTCGTCTCGCCCACTATTGCTTCTACGACTATCGCTATCGCTTAGTGATAAAGTAAAGCAATTACAGGGCGATTGCATTGCATACAATAAAGCGACAACCATATGGCTCCTGCCAGTTGCCGATAACTCTGTTACAAAACATGATCATCTCATACAATAAAATTTAGCATCATGTCTTGACCATATCACATCACAACATGCCCTGCAAAAACAAGTTAGACGTCCTCTACTTTGGTGTTGCAAGTTTTACGTGGCTACTACAGGCTGAGCAAGAACCGTTCTTACCTACGCATCAAAACCACAACGATATTTCGTCAAGTTAGTGTTGTATTAACCTTCTCAAGGACCAGGCATAGCCACACTCGATTCAACTAAAGTTGGAGAAACTGACACCCGCCAGCCACCTATGTGCAAAGCACGTCGGTAGAACCAGTCTCGCGTAAGCGAACGCGTAATGTCGGTCCTGGCCGCTTCATCCAATAATACCGCCGAGCCAAAGTATGACATGCTGGTAAGAAGTATCACTTGTATCGCCCACAACTCACTTGTGTTCTACTCGTGCATATAACATCTATGCATAAACCTGGCTCTGATGCCACTGTTGGGGAATGTAGTAATTTCAAAAAAAATCCTACGCACACGCAAGATCATGGTGATGCATAGCAATGAGAGGGGCGAGTGTTGTCCATGTACCCTCGTAGACCGAAAGCGAAAGCATTAGCACAACGCGGTTGATGTAGTCGTACGTCTTCGCGATCCGACCGATCCAAGTACTGAACGAATGACACCTCTGAGTTCAGCACACGTTCAGCTCGATGACGTCCCACGAACTCTGATATAGCAGAGCTTTGCGGGAGAGTTCCGTCAGCACGACGGCGTGATGACGGTGCTGATGATGCTACCGACGTGGGGCTTCGCCTAAGCACTGCTACGATATTACCAAGGTGGAATATGGTGGAGGGGGGCACCGCACACGGCTGGGAAAGATCAACTGATCAACTTGTGTGTCTAGAGGTGCCCCCTGCCCCCGTATATAAAGGATCAAGGGGGGAGGCGTCCGGCCAGGAGGAGGGCACGCCAAGGGGAGAGTTCTACTCCCACTCCTCCTTTCCTTGTAGGAGTAGGAGAGGGGAAGGAAGGGAGGGAGGAGAGGAAGGAAAGGGGGGCGCCCCCCCCCCCCTCCTTGTCTAATTCGGACTAGAGCAGGAGGGGATGCGCGACCTGCCCTGGCCGCCCCTCCTCTTCTCCACTAGGGCCCATGAGGCCCAATAAACCCCCCGGGGGCGGTTCGGTAACCCCCCGGTACTTCGGTAAATGTCGGAAACCTCCCGAAACACTTCCGGTGTCCGAACATAGTCATCCAATATATCGATCTTTACGTCTCGACCATTTCGAGACTCCTCGTCATGTCCGTGGTCATATCCCAGACTTTGAACTACATTTGGTACATCAAAACACAAAAACTCATAATACCGATCATCACCGAACTTTAAGCGCGCGGACCCTACGGGTTCGAGAACTATGTAGACATGACCCGTCTCCAGTCAATAACCAATAGTGGAACCTGGATGCTCATATTGGTTCCTACATATTCTACGAAGATCTTTATCGGTCAAACCGCATAACTACATACGTTGTCCCCTTTGTCATCGGTATGTTACTTGCCCGATATTCGATCGTCGGTATCTCAATACCTAGTTCAATCTCGTTACCAGCAAGTCTCTTTACTCGTTATGTAATGCATCATCCCGCAACTAACTCATTAGTCACATTGCTTGCAAGGCTTATAGTGATGTGCATTACCGAGAGGGCCCAGAGATACCTCTCCGACAATCGGAGTGACAAATCCTAATCTCGAAATACGCCAACTCAACAAGTACCTTTGGAGACACCTGTAGAGCTCCTTTATAATCACCCAGTTACGTTGTGATGTTTGATAGCACACAAAGTGTTCCTCCGGTAAACGGGAGTTGCATAATCTCATAGTCATAGGAACATGTATAAGTCATGAAGAAAGAAATAGCAACATACTAAATGATCAAGTGCTAAGCTAACGGAATGGGTCAAGTCAATCACATCATTCTCCTAATGATGTGATCCCGTTAATCAAATGACAACTCATGTCTATGGCTAGGAAACTCCACCATCTTTGATCAACGGGCTAGTCAGGTAGAGGCATACTAGTGACACTATGTTTGTCTATGTATTCACACATGTATTATGTTTTCGGTTAATACAATTCTAGCATGAATAATAAACATTTATCATGATATGAGGAAATAAATAATAACTTTATTATTGCCTCTAGGGCATATTTCCTTCATATATTGCATAATCACTGCCTTGGATATCGTCATAACTTTGCGCTTTTCTGTCAATTTCTTGACAGTAATTTGTTCACCCAACGTATTATTTGCCTTCATGAGAGAAGCCTATGGTGAAACATATGGCTCCCGGGTCTATTTTCCATCATATTAGTTTTTGATCTACTATTTTGCAATCTTTTATTTTTCAGATCTATAAACGAAAAAACCCAGAAATATTTTATCTTTTGTTTATCTATCTCTATCAGATCTCACTTTTTGCAAGTAACCGTGAAGGGATTGACAACCCCTTTATCGCGTTGGGTGCATGTTGTTTGATTATTTGTGCAGGTATTGGTGATGTGTTCGTCCTACTGGATTGATACCTTGGTTCTCAAACTGAGGGAAATACTTATCTCTACTTTGCTGCATCACCCTTTCCTCTTCAAGGGGAAAACCAACGCAAGCTCTGGAAGTAGGAGGAAGAATTTCTGGCGCCGTTGCGGGGGAGATCTACGCCAAGTCAAGACATACCAAGTACCCATCATAAAACTCTCATCTCTTGCATTACATTATTCACCATTTGCCTCTCGTTTTCCTCTCCCCTACTTCTAAAATGATTTTCGAAAAGATTCACCCTTTTCTTCGCCCTTCTGCCGTTCGTCTTCCCATTTGCTTTTTGTTTGCCCATTTGCTAGATTGGTTTGTTGTCACTATGTCTGAATCTGGGGAGGTTATTGTTGAAAATGTTGAGGAAAAACTTGGATCTTGTTCTTTAGAGCATGAAACTAAAACTCCTCCTAATTACGAAACAAAAACTTTTCGCATGGGGGATGGTAATATTATCGAAAAGTGTTATTCAAGAATTCTTTGTACGAGATCTATGCCTATTAGTAAAAGATCTATTCTTCTCGATACAAATTGCTATGGGCATATCATTATTATGCTCGTTGAGAAATTAGAAAGAAAATTTGTGCACATCCATCCTGCTTTGCAAAAGGTGTTTACGAACTTCTCAATATTAATCATCCTATAGCTAAAAAGATTGCCACCATTATCCTTATGGGAGAATTTGATTTTATAATACAAGAAGCTAGGGGTATTTTTGCTTTCTACAATAAAGATGTTGCACACCCTCCGATTAAAGAAATCCTCCATGGTAAAGAAACTATGCGTAGTTTGGAATCTAGGGATTATCAATCTTATAGCGAGAATCTTAGGAGGAGAGTTCTCTATTCAGAAATCTCTCAAGCTTTGTACCTTGAGACCTACGAGGAATTTGATTGGATTACAAGGGGAATTTATGTAGGATTTAATAAGGATTGGTTGAATAAGATGATGAAAGAACCCGTTAGAAACGACAAACGTGTTTTGTATGATGATATATATAGTGATGATCCTGATTACGGTTTTTATGAATGTCAAAATCACTAGTCAAAGTCCTTTTCATGATTTAAGTTCGTCTACTGGAAAGTAAATAAAGGAAAGGATAGATTTGTTAAGACGAGTTTTGGAGGAATTAATGAGAAAATAATTGCATACCAAAGATGATAATACCTAGATTTATGTTTTATGCCCAGCTAAGGGCGTTAAACAATAGCGCTTTTTGGGAGGCAACCCAATACTTATCTCTACTTTGTTGCATCTCCCTTTCCTCTTCAAGGAAAAACCAACGCAAGCTCAAGAAGTAGCAGAGCCCATGCACATTCCAGCTGAGGATTGAGAGGTTGTTTTCTAACATTTGGAAACCAGAAATATATCATAACACACATAGGGTACACAGTAGTTCTTGGATGCTACAGGAAAGGCAACAAGCAGTCTCGCCAAGACCAACACCAGTGGCGCACATGCGCAACCATAAACAGGCATACAGAACCTGACCACAGGCCAACTATTAAGGTTTACTAACATGTTAAACTGGGCTACTACATTAACAACATACAGAGCTTCAAGCATCCCGGCAGCTTGCTCGCTCACATCCGGCCCACCTTCTCCACCATGAAGCACCAGGGCATCCTCGACAACCGTCGGGAGGTCACACTCCAGCTTGAACAGCTCCCGCGGTGCAGCTATCGCAATGTCAGGGAGACGACCATGGAACAGTTAAGCAAACTTGGTAATTGCCGCCTCCGTGACCTGTTCCCCTTCAGCAACAATGCCCATCCGATGACACAACAACAATGCCACTCTTGGCTTTAGCTTTGTTGTGTTAATCAGAAGACATATTGAGAATAGACTAAATATTATCTCTGAACAATGGCGTCGTCCTATGCATCATCTCTAGATTGTGATATAGGAGTATTTTCCTTCCTGAGAATGGTATAGATATGTTGTTCATGTAATGACTGAAGCTGGTGTTCTGTTTTTTATGAGATCATGTTTTTTTGGCAAATAAGCTGGGTTCAGTTTAGGACCCATGCGCTACATTGAGTTTTGCAGGGTGGAATGGACCGGGGGGGCTCTTTGGCGATGGTGGGGGCTTGGTGTCCGAATCCCTGGGACATCCTATATGTTTGCAATACCTGGGATTCGAACCTGCGACGAAGCGCTGATGTGCGCTCGAGGAAAGCCAATACGACTGAAGTGCTCTTGCGGCAGATATGCAACGTGAAACTAAAAGAACTATGGAAGTACCAAACTTAAAACTTCTTGAAAAAATCATGAACAATTCTTTAAACTTACGAACAATTTTTTAATTTTTCTGAAATCATGAACTCAATTTGAAATTTCCGCTCTTTTTCAAAAAACGTGAACATTTTTAAATTTGTGAACAAAATCTAAAAACCGGAACAAATTTTTCACAGAAACAAATTTTGAAAGCATGATATTTTTAAATTTTAAGAACAAAATTTTAAATTCCCAAGAAAAATTGGAATTGCACATTTTTTGAATATGTTAAGAAACATTTGAAAACTTTGAACTTTTTTTAAAAAAATGGGACAATTTTTCAAACTTCAATCAATTCTTAAAAAATCCAGACATTTTTGGAAATGCAAACAAATTATGAATATTTTGAACGTTTTTAGAATTTGTGAAAAAAATTGAACGAATGAAATTTTGTAAGGCACGAACATTTTTCGAATTTAAGAAAATATTTAAATGGAGAACATTTTCGAAAATCTTGAACAACTTCGGAAACACGAACACTTTTTAAATATATGAACATTTTTTGGAAACCGGAACATATTTTGAAAACTTTCATATTTTTTGCAAACACAGAAAAAATTAAACTTAGATTTTTTTCGGAAATTCAAACATTTTTAATGCAAATAGATTTTGAATATTTTGTACATTTTAATTTTTTTGTAAAATTATGAAATGAAAAAAGCAAAGAAAAGAAAAAATAAAAAAGGAACAGAAAAACAAAAAAGATGAAATTAAAACTTGAAAAGAGAAAATAAAAAAGGAAAAGGAAAAAGAGAGGGAAGAAAAAGTAAACTGGAAAAAAGAAAAAGAAAACGAAAATGAAATAGAAATAAAAGTTTCAGGACCCTCCTAGAATGTTCTAAAAACTGGAAAAAAACAGCTGGGAGCCACCAAGAAAGTTCCCAAAACCGGAGTCGTTGAAACTTTCGAGGGCCGGCCCACCCCGAACGCTCTCGTGTGTCGCCCCAACAATTTGCTGCAGCTAGCGGTAAATAGTGGTTCCGCGAGCAAAATCCTATTTGGCGCCCGTTGCGCCCGATACAGCTATTTCCACAATCGGGCGCACACCCCCTCCCTTCGTTCGTTACTAAAGGGCCGGCCCATCACAACATTCGCTATAGGATTTTATAGTGCAAAAAAGACGGCTCTCGGCGGAGAATCGAACCCCCGACCAAACGCTGCGTGAGACGACTCAACTACCACCGCGCCACCATGCAAGCGATGCGCGGGCGCTGGGTTCGCTAGCGGGTGCTGAAGGCGCTGGCGAGGAGCTCTCGTTCCGCGAATCCCAATCCACTCTCAACTTCTCAAGTGAAGAAGAATAGTGCATGTTCTTTGTAGGGTGGATTGGAGGCCCATGGACGGGGGCCTCTTGTGCGATTCCCGTCCTCTCGGAAGTGAAGAAGGAAGAGTGTCTGTTCTAGAAAAAATGAACCGAATCCCCATCCTCCCGCAAGTGAAGAAGGAAGAGTGCCTGTTCTAGAAAAAAAATGACAAAAAGTTTGCTTCAGAAACCACAGAGAACTTCCAGGCGCATATGACAGGATCATTTGACATGATTCTTCCTATGGGAAGCTAGGTGATGGTTTCGGGACTTTGGGTCAAAGCATAGCTACATCGGTACATCCACAGCGAAAAGGCAACCTTGTCGACCCGGAACATGATTACAGCTTGAATCACATCACATAACAGTTAACACATGACGGATCAGTGTGCCTTGGGCATCACAGGAGGGCATGGATGCATGATGCATGCATGGAGCCAAAGCAGATTCAGAATCGCCTTGGAGCCAAATTTCAAATCCGTCATAACTTGGTTCTGAAGTGTTGTACTCCCTGTGAACAGTAGGTGGCACGAAATTACGAAACCATCGAGCGCGAATCTAGAGGAACTGGCAGGACTAGCGAATGGAACAAAAGCTCGTACAGCCGCGGCAGCCTGCGGGGCGCGGCAGACGTTCGAATTCAGATTCGATTCGATTCAAACATCACCCTGATGGATGCACCAGCGAATCAACACAAATCAAGGTCCCATCGTCTGAATTGATCGAACGAGATGATTCGGCTCAATGGATGGACGGATGGATGGGCTGCAGCTGGAAGCTGGCCATCGGGAGGGCACGAGCCTGCACTCCTCCAGAAAAGATGAGAAAGAAAGGAAAACCCCGAGCTTCAAAACAGCGGGACACTCGGTTTTAGCCCCGTTTCCGTATGTTAACCTGGCAATTCTCTTCTTTTTAATTAATCAACGAGGCAATTCTTTTGCCTTCGTTTTGAAAAAAAAAAACAGGGGGACACGGGACCTGGATGGAGTGGCTACACGGAACATGCTGCTGCCTATTATTCTTTGCTACACTACTGTCGCTGCTGCTGCTGTTCCATCTTATTCCCCTGAGGACACCTGCTACAGAAAATACCAATATTGTATGCGTGACATTCCATCAGGGCCATCAGGGTGAGTGACCTCCACCTGCTCCTGTCTTGGTGTTCTTTATGCTTTCCCTTTCCGCCTGCCTCCTCCCCTCTTCACTGCACCAAACAGCTAAGGGCAAGGTCAACGCTACAGCGTGGACGGCTGCCACAGCTATCCACGTCGGCTCGGGTGGTCCCAAATGGCTTGAGGTGCTGCCTGCAGACGAAAGCGGGTGCCTGCAGAGGAGGCCGACTCCTACTTGACCAAAGTAGCAAAAAGAAGAGAGGGAGGAAGAAAAGTAGAGAAAGTTGAGCTTGCATGGGTATAAACACAGGCAAATTCTCTCTCCATGCGATGAAAAAGAGAGACTGTGACCCCCGTGAGGCAGCCTAATGCATTGGGTGTTTGTTTTTTAGTACTATTGCTTCATCATACTTTATCTAGGTGGAGAGGATGGAGCTACACCTACGGGTGCTTCCATTGTATATGCCCTACTCTTTGCTTGCTCGCCCATGACTACTGGCCAGGAGAATCCTGGATCGATCAACTCAGCCTTTTGTTTTTATACCAGTTTCATCATCAAAGCCATTCGCTGTGGCCCAGCGGGTGCAGTATAATAATACCACGCCCAACAGCACCAGACTAGATAGTTGTTAACCAGCAGTGAAACTAACAGGACAGCATCAAGGTATCAGCTGCTACTATTACCGACTATTATGGAAGCATGTATTTGGGAGTACTCCGTACTCTGAACCCAGTACCCAGCACCACATGCATGCATGCTGCATTCGGAGTGGCAGCCAGATACCACCATCATGAACAAGCTAGCAGGCGTCCGCTGCTAGATGATAATCCTGCTGTCTCTAGTCTTGGCCGCTGCTCGCCCGCTCTGCTCTTGACAAGCATGAGATCCTATCTCGTAGCATATGTGTGTATTCCAAGCGTCAGGCCATTTTATCGCCTGCCTTGCTGCAGGGCTCACGAGCCCGTGGATTTGCGTCCGCGTCTTGCATGCATGTATGAGGTACGGGCAGGACCTCAGAAACACCCAATGAGAACGGACCAAGCCATGCTCAGAGCTTTCGTCTCCAGGGCGTATGATTTCGGCGTAAACTACGCACCCCTGTCTGTCTCGTAGTAGTAGTATCGCGTCCTGGGTCCAGGGCAATGGACGGCGAGCAAGCCGGCGCAGGAGATTATCTTAGCAGACCGGTCAAATGTAAAACTTATCGGCATGAGAGAGACGTCTGTAAATGTTAGTTGACGCCTGACGTCGTGCGTTTGTGTGTGTATCTGTATGTTTCTTTGTCCATTAGCCGCCAGATTTGCGCTTGTACGCACATGATCAAGACCTTTATTCCTGCATAGCGTACGGAGCTGTGATCTACGCACATGAAGGAGCAGGAGGAAAGTGAGATGTGCGAGTACTTTGTTTCTGCTTTGGCTTGCAAGCGATGTCTTGTATTTTCTTTTCTCCTTCTCTACTGGCATTTTTTTCTAGGTAAGCCCTCATGGTTGACTGTAGTTCAGGGCTAGAAATTTCTTACGGTCTCCTATTTGCAGGCGTTGTTTTCTTTTTCTTGTGTGCCTTCCTTGGTGTTCATTGTTTTTTTAAAAAGGAGGATGATCCCCGACCTCTGCATCTGGCCGATGCATGCGGCCACTTTATTAATTATTCTCACAAGACTTTACAAAGTCATACAACAATAAGACTGAAGCTACCGTCTGAGCAACAACTATCGCTACACCTATCCAGTTGATAAAGGGGCGCAGATAGTCTGGGCCTAATACCAAACAGACGTCGCAGGCAAACTTAAACATCTAAGACCTGAGGTCTCAACCAGGACGCCTGCCTGGTATGGGGCACCTACCAGTCCGGCGCACTCCTCAACCAGGACATCTGCCGGGTATGGGCCGCCGCAGCCACCTGCCACGAGTCCATCTTCAGAGTTGTACTGTTGCATCTACCGTGCCAGGTATCTCAGCCATCGACGCCACCACGACGCCAGACAGCGTCGTCCTCCTGCGCGAGTCCATCCTCCCACATCGAACTCCGAATCTGCACTGCGCCACGCCGTCCAGATCCGTCGCCATGAATGTATGGATGAAACACCGCTCCACCAAAGAAGCCGTCCGCTGGCCCCGCAAAGCCGAGTGCACCTCCAAAAATGCCGCCCCCAAGGGGGTTACGACACATGATTGCCGCCAACATCCGATCAGCTGATCTAGGGTTTCCTCCGGAGGTATTGAGTGGAGTTGGGAGCTTCACCTCGATGATGCCTTCATGAAGGAAACGATGATAAGGGCATCGTCATCGCCGTCTCCGGCCATCGACCGAAGATCAGGTTTTCACCCGGATCCGTCCCAAGAAATCCACCCAACAACCTGTGGACCATCTCGACCGCCTTCAAAGCCCCAGATCCAGCGACCAACCGCAGCAACAGTGCCACCGTGGGACCCCTGGCGCACCGGCCACTGCCTGAGTGTGTCACCACTGGAGCCTAGGAGGAGGGCTCCCACCCCGCCTCGCCAAGCCGCGAAAGCCGCCGAGAAGGATCCCGCGCGCTCGTCGCCGTCTCTGACCGAACCAATCCATAGCAGATTGTCGTCACATATCCGCCTTGGACAGGGACTGCACCACGCCATGCCGCCGCGGGAAGCCCGAGCTTCACCGGCCTCCACCCTCCAGGCCGCCGCCTCGAGATCCAGACAGAACTTTGCCGCTGCCACCGGCCAAGTTCCGCCGCTGGTCACTGCTTGACCATGCGAGCACAGCCGGCCGACTGACCAATTCCGACGAAGAAGAAGGCCACCACCACCAAGCCTAGGGCCAGCGCCCCAGACATCCTCGTGTTGCAAATCAAGTCCAGGAGCAATGCCCCGTCGACGGCGATTGAGACCGGTAGCACAATGAATTAGCCCGACATGAGTCAAGGCCAGATTCGCCGTTGCTGGTGCCGTCCTCCCCCCCCCCCCCCCCCAGACATCCTCGTGTTGCAAATCAAGTCCAGGAGCAATGCCCCGTCGACGGCGATTGAGACCGGTAGCACAATGAATTAGCCCGACATGAGTCAAGGCCAGATTCGCCGTTGCTGGTGCCGTCCTCCTCCCCCCCCCCCCCCCCCCCCCCCGCCGCCGCACCACTTCCATGTCGCCGCCGATCTGCGCCACCGCCGTCGATCTGGCCGGAGAGTAGCGCCGCCTCCCAATCAGATCGAGATCCGAGGAGAAACCGCCGCCGCCGCCACGCCACAAGGGCTTTGCTTTGTGACGCCCCGGGCGACGGCGACGGAGGGGAGAGGAGGAGGGGCGAGGCTGTAGGAGGAGGGCGGGGGCTCCCCGGTGCGGGGCGCCGCCGCCGCACGGGGGAGGAACGGGAGGGACTGGAGGAGGGACGGGAGGGACGGGGTGTTCATTGTGTGCCTCATAACTACGCAGAGCCCGACTGTGTGCTCACTGTGTTTGTATTCTTTTGATGCTTGTTTTTAGTCAAAAAGATACATCATTTATTTGAAAAAAAATTC
The DNA here is from genome assembly GCA_963921465.1 of Triticum timopheevii. Taxonomy (NCBI): domain Eukaryota; kingdom Viridiplantae; phylum Streptophyta; class Magnoliopsida; order Poales; family Poaceae; genus Triticum; species Triticum timopheevii. The sequence continues at coordinate 477,410,416 of OY997268.1, forward strand.
TTAATGTCTACTACGAGAAGCATAACCAAGAAGGTTGACCAATGTGTTTACGATCTGTGCCGAAATTATAAGTCCTCTTGATAAATCTGAAATAGCTGGCCCAATTGGTTGGGCGGGACAACAAGACATTGCTTCATGGCAGGAAATGTGGCACGCATGCGCTGGACATCCGTAAAATAGGCCAACCGGAGAATATGCAACCATTACTATATCAATATAGTACACTGATAGATAAATATTCTTCACTTAGCTTTCTGTGAGATCCAGGACTGGATGGTCGATGGACGTATGCTGTCGCATTGGAATCATTGAAACCGCAATCTTTAAACAGACTCCCTTACTTTTTTCTATATTTTTTCAAGGGAACAGAACGATGAATGGGCCGAGTAGAATTCTAATATCAGTCCACTGCAGTGCAGTCAAACTTCCTTGCATAAATCTTGAAGAATGTAACGAGAGATACATAAATCTGCATCAGTCACCGATGCACTCTGAGCCTGGGCTAATGTGAAGGGAGCCCATTCCTGCGTCCATTCTTCCGTCGTAAAGCCAAACACGGAGTGACAATGCTGGGATCAAGGCACACGGTCCCGCTGTATGTATCAGTCAAAGTTGCTGCAGGAAAGCAACGTCATCATGGGCTCACAGCAGTGCTTTATCCTAACCAAACGCATACTGACCACATGAGCGGCCAAAAAGGTGTCTGCTTGCTTAGCGCGGATGCACGCACACTGATTGGGGCCATTTGCTTGGAGGCTTGGGAAGATCAAGCCATGGAGAATGTCCGGTGCCCATGTCGTCTTCACGCACCCGGTTCAAATCACCACCTGTAAAAGTGCGCGCCACGCCGGCCCTTGCCTGGTACTTAAGCAAGTAAGCACGCCATCAACTCATTATTAATCAGTACAGTGGTGATTAAGGAGAGGAATTGACAGGTGCCGAAGGCAACTGGGGGAGAAAGGTACGGAAGAAACAATAACACAACGTACCATAGGATGGAACACCTCATGGGCCCCTGTGTATGGTGCAAGCTAGCTCTGCATGATTGAGGCATGCACATGAAATGGAATCATCAGCATCCCCACAGAGCAGATGATGCATTGATCTCACCAAAAAGAAAGAAAAACTTAGCCACCGGCACAACAGTACTTCCTTCGACCCATAATATAAGAGCAGTTTTTACACCGATGCAGTGTCAGAAAGGAAGAAAAACTTGCCACTCGCACAGCAATAGTTTTGATGTTGATCTCCGACTCCGAGTACATTACCCTGTTCCATTTAATTGTTGATGCCATGCCATCGTCCGGTACGAGCGCAGCGTACGATCGCGGCCTCGCGTCTCCATCTGTGCTCTGGCGCAGTGGCTAGCTAGCGCTTGCACCGATCATTACAGGTGTGATTTGGACGCTATCAGATGGCCAGTTTCATGGGGTCGGTGTGGTCTCTCCCCTACTCTTGGATTTTGGTGGCTCGGCTGTTTCGCAGGCTCGTTAGTTATTAATTACAGCTTGAAAGGTAGGGTTGGTACGCGGCGTCGGTGCGTGCGTGCGTGCGTGGGCGTGCCCGCTCCCTTGTGTCTGTGATGAGTGACAAGGGGAAGAAGGTGAGAGGGAGGTTAAGACTTGGCAGATCATTCTTGGTAGTAGGAACGGCTACGGCGGGTGTTTGTCATGCTAAAGATCACTAGTATTGTATTCTCTAGGTGTGGGTGTGGTGTGGGCATGCGTAGGAGTAGTACTCCATGGAGTAACTGCCTGAATCTGACTTGGTGAGTTTAATTAATTTTATTTGCAGTGGATTCTGAACTGAACTTCCACTCCAACGTCAGGAGTTAGTTGGTGGCCATGTGTTTGCATGTCCGTGGGATTTGAGGTGATGGCTGGACTAGCTAAGTAGAGTTCCAATCAGTAAGCTAGCTAGTCACGGTGGCATTTCCAGGACTGCTTTGGTGGATGTACTTACTGTAATCAGTGTGCATTGCTGCATTTAGACTCTTCGACGCCTCAGAGAGAAAGGCTATCTAAATGACAAGAGTAGCCGTGGCCCAGTAATTCGGCCAACACACGCAAGCAAGCAGTGACAAACTTATCGCTTCAGGCCAGGCTGAAATCGCTGCAGTTCACAGGGTCCGTCAGTCACTGACCAGCACTGGTGGTCATGCATAGGCAGGAGGCTGCAAGCCCATCATTTTTCGGGTTGGAGCTTGGAAGAGAACGTCTCTTCGGTGTGCATAACGTCCGATTTAATTGTATACGCCCGTACACGTACGATCTACCACTTGAGATTTGTGCAGGACAGTATACCTATACAGGCCCTGTTTGAATACTCTAACTCGGTTAGAGGTTAGAGTTAGATTCTAACACTAAACTAACCCTAAACTAACTCTAACCAAAGAGCTGTTTGGATGCTAGGGTTAGATTGACAATAAATATTATTTTTTAATGATTTGACTACTTTAGACCCTATTTGGATGGAAGGGGTAACATTTTTTACTATTTTTTCTAGTGGGCTCAGGAGAACTAACCCAAATAAACTCCACTAGTGTGGGCTAGTTTTTTGGGTGGGTTAGATTGAACTAACCCAAACTAACCCATCATGTTTGGAAACTTTCGGATTATTTGAGCCTCAACTAACTAATACTAACTCTAACTTAGGGATCCAAACAGGACCACAATGTAGTGGTACTACAACATGGGATCCGGGGGTGATTTGGCCCCTACCACCTACCACCCACCAGGGGCCGACGTTGCCATCAGAGGCTCTCGCAGCGGCGCCAACGACAAACAGGCTCCACCATTGCTCTCCTGGAACACAACAGAACAGAACGGAACACAACAGGTCCCTGGATCCGTGGATCGCACTCCGGGGTGAGTGCCATGTGCAGGCTCGCCGTAGAGTGTGGAGTGGACCACCTCCGCCGCGGGCCGCACGGCGGACGGACAGGGACCATGCCGATGCCGTAGGCCGTAGCGCCGCACGCTCAGCATCGACGCGGCGCCGTATGTTCTTCCGGCGTGCCACGTGATTACCACGACTCCGCGAGACGCACGGTTTCGCTTCACGGACCGCGCCGCGCGCCAGAGCCCGTGCTCGATCGAGCGTCCGGCCAGCACAAGGTGTCAAGGTCCGCTGGTTGGACGCGGCCCCGACAAGCGCCAGGCCGCGGCCATGATTTCGCGGCGACGACGGGAGGAAGAGTGGGCATCAACGGCCCGTCCGTCCGCCGTACGTCGCCGTCCCGCGGCGCGGCGGGATCTCATCTGCCGCTAGCTCGCGCTGGCGGTGCAACTGGGCGAAGCTAAGGGGACATGTGTACTTGCGCGGTTGTGCCCCGGCCGTAAAGCGAATCCACTACCGCACTGTCGCCGACGATTCGCTCCCGGCCGGCGGATCGGTGGTGGCGTACGAACGAGGCCTCGCTGGGCGCTGATCGACAGTGGCCAAACAGCACGGACGGTCAGGGCTACGGTACGGGGATAGGTTAGATTGTTAGAAGCTGCACGGCGGAATCGACTCTTCAGGCGAGCTTGAGCAAAAGTTATCACATGCATGCATGCAGGTGTCGCGGTGATGGGATCGGACGCCATGCGTGAGGCCCATGATGACATCTTCTCTTTACTACTCCCTCCGAGGTAAATACACCGCAAGTGCCTAAATTTGTTCGGCGCGGTCAGTTTAGTGTTTAAAGTTGCAAAATACGTAAAAGTGGTACCATAACTTGTCTAAATGGTGCATATATGGTGCCTTCGCTCGTACGCCGCCCAATATTCAGTGATCTGTACTATTCAATACAACAAAATACCAGTTAATTATCCAGAACAATTTAGTTGTGTACTTTACATACACTACACACATTCACTACATCTCTAACGCATTGCACTTGCACACATTCAGCACAAATATTCAGTTCAGTGCAGTGCGCACACTCAGTACATCACCTGTCACGAAAATTCAGTTAACTGTACAATCATGTCTCACCAAATTCAGTTAACTATGCGTCATCTGTACCCAAAATTCAGTTACAAATATTTCTAATTTTTCAGTTCAGACAATCTCTAGATCTGAGCAGAAATGACCAATAAGGCAAATGATCACATCTGAGTAATATTATAGCCTAATTTGTTGCGCACACAAGCATGACCAACTATGACAGGAAAATGCACCTACTTTCAAAAACCCGAATAAACTCTAGCAAAATTCAGGAACAATGTGCCCATATCTACTCCGGAACAATCCATATACACAGTATCTCCATAGCATGAATGAAAGATGACGATCAAGCACGCCAGAAAATTACTCTCACTCCAGCAAACCCTACCCAACGTTATGGACAAGGAAGAGATACTCCGAAGTAAAACAGGGATGGCGCGACTTACCATACAAAGGAGCTGCTTCGCCTGGAAGACGACGATGCGGGTCGTCCATCGCCTCTAACGTAGGTCGCCGTGCCGCATGACCTCTACCGCCGCCGCCTTGGATTGATCACGGGTCGTGCGCGAAATAAAGCAGAGATAGGGAAATGAAGCGGTGAGGAGTTAGAATGAAAGAGCACGCCCTTCCAGATACCTATGCGCAAACATAACAGGCAATCACTTCCTGCTGTTAGAGGGACTTTTTACGATAATTAATTAAATCCCAAGGGGTTTTCTACAAAATAACCAATGCGCCGGCCTCACCCAGCTCTGCCAACACTCACACAGACCGACATGTGGGCCATACGCCAACTGTCAAGCCATGTGGGCGGCACATACAGCGGCGTACGAGCGAAGGCACCGTATATGCACCATTTGAACAAGCTATGGCATCACTTTTATGTATTTTGCAACTTTGGGCACTAAACTGACCGCGCCAGACAAGTTCAAGCACTTGTGATGTATTTACCTCTTCCAAAATAGATGACTCAACTTTGTACTAACTTTAGTACAAAGTTGAGTCATCTATTTTGGAACGGAGGGAGTAGTAAGTTCGGCTAAACTAGGTTCGCTTTTGAGCTTTTGATGTGAACCGTGCGACGATGGATTTTATGACCAGCTTCTTATACGAAAAAGTCGAATTCTGGACAACACCTTTTTTATCTTTTTTTTGCGGGGTAAAAACACCTTTTTCTATCAGCTGTGAGTAAACAGCGCAAGGCCACTTCTAGCTTCGGTTGTATCATTTTCTCGCTCTAGTTGAATTTTCTTGCTAATGGTGGCTATCAAAATATTGTCCTGTACTTTTTGGTATGGGAGTGCTAAGAGCAACTCTAGTGGACCCCGCATCCCGCCGGCCCGCAAAACGCGTTTGCAGTTCGCGCAAAACAGCTTTTGCGGGTCGGCCTGAGCTGACGCAGATGCAGACCCCTCAAACGGATCCGTAAAAAAGTATATTCGCGGAATATACTTTTTTACGGGTCGGCTTTGCGGGGTCTGCTCTTTGCGCTACTGCATCCCGCATATCATCGGCCCCCAAATATCAAATACTCCCTCCATTTTTATATACAAGGCCACAAACTCAAATTACAGGTACCAATGTAAAATTTAATGTCTGCTTTGAAAGTCAGCTTTTCTTTTCGTTTACCGGGATCATTAATACCCCACATGCATGCAAGAAAATTGAGTGGAGGAAGTAGCTGTCTGTCATTATGACTGCATGCATGCAACTATTTAATAGGTTGTCAGTACGAGAAAATATTATTAATTTTGCCTCGATTACTGTTGGTGGCCTTGTATAGATGCAAAACGTATATTTCATAGTGGCCTTGTATATAAAAATGGAGGGAGTACAACATAATTCAACAATAAAAAACAAACTGAATTATCCTATCAAACATAATACAATAATCATCTGCATTACAAATAATTATTCAAATAACCGTAGCAAACTTAAATAGTGCAATACAAAATTTGTCATGAATACAAATACAAATGAATATAAAAATAATTCACTGTCCAGCCCTTTGCCAATGGTGCTCAATGAGATCTTCCTGAAGTTGAAAGTGGGTGTCTGCATTTTCAATATCTTTGTATGTCTGAAGAAAAGCTCTAATGCGGTTTGGGTCTCTTGCTGGTTTGACACGGCTACCCTCATTGTCGTAAAAGAATTCTAAGTTCAATCCTCTCTCATCTTCAAGAATCATATTGTGCAGGATAACACAACATGTCATTATGTTCTTCAAGGTTTTTTTATCTCAAAAACGAGCAGGACCACGGACAATGCCAAACCTAGATTGCAAAACACCGAATGCTCTTTTCTTGAACATGGAATTGTTCTCTTGGGGCGCAGGACCATGTCCAACCTCTCCTCTCATTTGATGCCATCAATTTCTTTGTGTCATCTTCATTGGGTGCCCAAAGATACTCAGGACCGAAGACACGAATGATCACTTTCGCAAATCTACGCACAGACTCAATTGTGCTATCTTCACCAATGCGAAGATACTCATCGGCATAGTCAGCCGGAACGCCATATGCAATCACCCGCATAGCTGCGGAGATTTTGATATGCACTAAATCCATTTAAGCCCGCGACATTTCTTCTTTGAGTAAAATACCGGTTATTTGCCTCGCAAGCTTCAACAATTTTCACAAAGAGGGATCGGCGCATTCGGTACCTTCTCCAGAAGAGGTGCGGAGGATATGTAGGATTCTCCGCGAAATAGTCTTGCATCAACATCTCGTTCCCAAGATGGCGATTCCGAGGAATGCACAAACGACCGACAGTTGATCCTCGCCTCCTCTTCCGGTGCTCGTCTTCATGCTCCTTCACGACAAGCGCCATGACTAATGTTTGCTGCCGGAAGTTTGCAAGCATGCTCTCAACATCCGAGTCGTCCGAATCAGACGAATCGGATAGCAAGAACTTCTCGCACGGGAGGGTGTGGGGCGGCCCCGGGGCGCGATTCCGCCCGCAGATATGGCCAGAATCGCCGGCGGCGGGTAGGCGGAAGCAAAGGGCGGGCGGCGGCGGAAGGAGGGGGAAAGCGCGCGGGCCGAAATGTCCCTCCCGCCAACTGCTTCTCTCTGATGCAGGGCACCGCAGCCGCGAGGGGGAAACCCGCGTTTTCCCGGGTTGGGGCGGAGAATTTGCCGCGCCTCCCAAAATTTTTTGCTGGTCGGGGCGGGATGCGGGGTCTGGTCGGGCAGGCTTTCCGGCTCGTACCCGCATTTTGGCGGTTATTTTGCGGGTGGGGGGCGGATGCGGGGTCCGCTAGAGTTGCTCTAAGTCTTAGTTGACCGAGACTTGGTTAAGTTCATGCTATATTGCTAGGATCTTATATCAAGATTCATGCAAATTTTCTTTTTAGTTTTACTGTTTTCTTTCTTACATGTTATGTCTTGTGACTTAGATTTGGTTAATTCTCAGTCGACTGAGATCTAACTACACCATATTTGGTAAGGCGAAAAAAAAGAACTTAGGTTAAAACAAAACACACCTATAGCTTATAGACATCTCCCGAGGTAGTTGGGTGTGGTAGCCGTTGCTTATCCCAACACCCGGCAAGATTGCAAATACATGCTCCCTCTGTCCCAAAATATAAGAACGTTTTTGACACTAGTGTAGTGTTAAAAACGTTCTTATATTTTGAGATAAGAACGTTTCTGACACTAGTGTAGTGTTAAAAACATTCTTATATTTTGGGACGGAGGGAGTATTTCTTTCATTCAAAATAAATGGCATAGCTTCGAACTAAGATTAGTTCAACTTTGATTTAAAAGTGCGACACTTATTATGAATTGAAAAGAGTACCTCGAGTGAGCTATAGATGTATTGTGTTGTACGGCCGGCCGGCAGGCTGGAAACACTTTTGATCTGCCTCTCGAGCGAGGAATGCACCTGCGCAGCTAGTGAGGCTGGTCACAATGGGCAAGAACATAAGCTAGTAACTTACACACTTCCCTAGACTATGTTACTACCTCCATAGTGGGTAGGAACATCTATGTAGTGTCATGCAACGATGTATTTATTAGGTTATAGACTCATTGTTTCTTGAAGTGTGTGATGTTCCGGTAACTTAGCTAGTTACCACAAACACCTCTCTCTTCATTAAATATGTGCCACATAAGCAAAATTGTATTGGAGTGTGTGATGTTACTCCTAAGTTCCTCCCCATTGTGACCAGCCTGATACTGATGGCGTCGTAGTCTTGGAGTTGGAGAGCACCTGCCGACTAATTGTCGGCTCATAATGGCTGCTGCTCATGATCATTACAACATGGTAGCAACACGGGCATAATGACTCCGTGTTTTCTAAACATTTTTCTTTTGATAATAGTGTTTTCTAGACGTTGGCAATAATACTTTTCCTTAAAAAATGATATATTCTATCATCTTTCAATGCAGTGGAGTATGAACAGTAGAAGTAAAAATTACACCCCCATTTATGGACCATCTCACAATGATTACAAGCACTTAACCGAGCTGAAGGTGTGCCGCCATCCGGAGCGTGATAAACCTTATTGCACTAGACAGTCGAAAAGTCATCGCCGATGAAGAGAAGTGTATGAACGAAATGATCCAAACTAAAGACACACGAACTCAAACAGACGAAGACTAGATCCACCGAAGACAAACGTCGATCAAATTCTGTGAGATCCCTCAGAGGCACACCTCTACACGCCCTATAATGGCGCTGGACGCACCTCCGGAATGGGTGCTAGGTGGGCACAACCTTATTTCAACTTGAGAGAGCCGTCGCCATTTCCGCTTCCTGAGAGAGACACGAACCCTAAAGTAAAACACACAAAAACTAAAAACGGAGCAGGAGCCCTCCTGACAACAAGGGCCGAGATCCATCATGCCTCCATGAATCTAGGACCACATAAGACGAAGCCGGTCTGTGGCGGCGCCGACAAGAGGCGTGAAATCTTTGATCGGCCTCGCGCAAGACGCACGAGGCGAAGGCTTTGAGTTGTTAGATTGGGGTTGGCAACAATACTTTGACCGTAGGAATGTCACAAGCAATAGCTTGATTTTTAAACGGAAATCATTGTTGGGTTATCTCTCAATTTTTTAACAACAGCTGGATTTTAACTCATAATGTCGCTTTAAGCACCGCGAGGCATGATTAATATTGACACACACAAAAATAAAAAAAAATGTGACCTCCAAAGATCTTGTAGAAATGAACTCAAGCATGAATCAACAACCATTAACATATACCACCACCTATGACAACACTCGCATTCAGGGGAAAGTACTTCAACAATGACACCTTCAAGAAGAAAAGGACGCGCAATCATCGTCGTCGCCAGATCCAACACAATATTGGGTTTTCACCATGAAGAAAAGAAGTCCGAGCAAACTTCTAACAATGCCTCCAACATTTTTTTGATGTGGAACGCTACCATTGCCAAGTATCCTATAATGCAACCGCTTCAAGAATGACGGTGGGCTTCTTAACATGACCCTGATATTGCCCTTGTAAACGCTTCAGGCAGTTCTTCCATTTCCGATGTATGCAGTCAAGAGATCCAAGCAAACTAGGGCACCATCTTGCTTCTGAGATTGTCATGAGCCTCATGGTGTTTGCCACAGTTGGTTCTCTCAGGTACTGAGGCCCGAACACCTCAACCACGACAGTTGCAAACCTGACCATGGCATCTTTGCATGTGCTCTGCAACATCCGTAGGTACTCGTCCCATGAATCAGCAGCCGTGCCGTATGCAAGTATCCGGAGTGCGGCCATGCGCTTTTGGTAACCAGAGAAGCCAATCGTTCCCATAACACCCTTCTTCAGGATAAAGTAGTCATCATAGGGCCGGGCGCCATGGTACAAACGATCAAAGACGGTCTCGCGCATCCGAAAACGCGGGCGGAAATGGTTAGCGAAGAGTTCATCGGGGGCAAAGTAGTCGACCATCAGTGTCAAATGCTCGTGCGCCCTGTTTCGGTTGAGCACTCGATGGCCCTTGATCAAGCCCTTAAAATTGAGAAGATGCTCCTCTGCACGCTCCGCGTCTTCAAGGACCGCTTGCATCATCGCCGTCTCATCAAAGTACTCCTCGTCCGACGAGCCGTCGGAGGACTCAACATACTGCTCGTATATGTACTCCAAATTGGAATCCATTCCTACAAACAACAAGGGACAACTTTTTTCAGCTCCCGCGATTCATCAAACAGTTGCTTGGCATGGTAGAGGATGGTACCTAGCGGGGCGGTCGGATGACAGGGGGTTGAACGAAGACGGAGGTGAAGCGGTGGGGAGCCCTGTTTTATCGTCGGAGGTGACGGAGACGGAGATTTCCAGCATGGGTGTGCGACGGCGACGACAAGAGAGAAAGAAGGAAGGAGAGAAAATGGGGAGGATGAAGTCGCGGGGTCCAGGAAGGGTTTGGGCTTGAGGTGTCAGATTCCTACATTTCGCGTATTCGGACTCCTGCAAACCTCCCCACTTTTTTCTTTGTTTTGCAGGAAAAGTTGCGTCCGGCCCGCCCTGCAGACCGATACAAGACCGCGCTGGATAGCTTTCGCGGTCCGGACAACACGGTCCGGATGGTTGCGGGAGGTTTATCTGCCTTGGAGATGCCCTAGGTGTGACCGTGGTTGACTGGATTTTACGTGTGATTAAATAAAAGCCTACAATGTTTTTTTTTAAAGAAAACCAGTCATGCATATCTCGCCCAACATTTCTCCGCTCACTGGCACGACACATGGGCACGGGATATATCCGGATAGAGAAAATGTATTTAGACACATGGACAAGTTATGTGACCATAGTTATGTATTTTACAAGTTTATGCACAAAATGTCAAAATGATCGTCCCATGTATTTTTTTATGGGAAATGATCGTCCCATGTAAGTTCTAACACCACCCGTGTATTTACTTCTTGGATTTTCATACGGGAATCATCTTAGAGCGTCTCTCGGAAAAGGGTCGGCCAGCGTAATTTTTACTTCTTTCTTCTCATGATTTAACACGTTTTTCAACAGTACATCAATGTCAGAAAATATTTGAGGAAGTACACATATGATAATCATATACATACGAATACGTAAATATTCTTTGCTCTTGAGTGCGATTTGACTGTGGTATGGTACAAGTACACGCCCTGTCGTCCGTGTGCGATTATATATATATAGCCAAGAAGAATCCCACCAAACTTTCTCCAAGCGACACCGATACAGTGAACGGCCAGGAAAAAAGCGCAAGAAAGGCCTACGCTACGCTACGCTACGCTACGCTATGCAGCCAAATTAGCCATGACCGAGGTAGGGCTCAGAAAGCGGAGGCAAGGAAACGAAACGAGAGCACAAAGCAGCACAGCGGCCAGCTACGCTACTACTGTACGTACCTAGCATAGGCTGCTACCGGCGGCTCCCGTCACGCACAGGCACAGCGACTGAGCGACGCACCCGTCCGGTCCAGCGCCGTATGCATCCATCGATCTACTCGTCTCTCTCTTTCTCGCCCGCGTCGGAACCAAAACATCTCGTCTTTCTCTCCTCTTTTTTCGTTTACTTCTTTGCTCATGTGATGATGCAGGGGAGGGACGGCTCGTGCAGTGCAGGCCTATCTACACCATCCATGTCACATCTTGTCTCGTGCCCGGCCGGGCATACATTACACGTACGTACATCACGTTAGGACTAACCTCTATCTATGACCCTGTTTAGATGTCTGGCTTAGAATTAGTTTGGGTTAGTTTGAACTCGACAAACCCAAAAATATCCAAATAAAAGGATTAGTTTGGGTTAGATGCATCTAACCCACCTAAAAAACTAGGGTCGCGCTAACTGCCACACGTGTGGCAGGAAGGGAGACGCACCACACGTCTCTAATGTAAACAGATTGCCACGTCATCGCATGCATGCATGCAAGAATTTTTTTGGATTTTCAGTTTTTAAAATGTTTTATGTCTTAAACGAAAAATCCGATTGAAAATCCGTTTTCACCATTAAATCCCTCGCGATGAGATCTTCGAAACTAGATCCCATGTTGATATGTTTTGATGAAATTTTTTTTGGATTAAAAGTTCCCATGTCTATTGCATATGAATTGCCATGATGTTTACACTGAAGTTGCCATGATATGTTTCAGCTATTTTCTTCTACATTTAAAAATAAATTTTGACATTTATAAAACGGGGAATTAAGAAACTAGACTTGCCATGAACCATAAACTAAAATTGCCATGATACATGCACGTAAAATTGCCATAGTTCATACAAAAAAATAATTTTCATGGTCAAACTACTGGAGTTGCCATCATCAAAATCTAAAATTGCCATGATATACAAACTAAAATTGCCACATGGCAACTTTAGTTTAAGCCCTATGGCAACTGCAGTGTAAACATCGTGGCAACTTCTGGCAAAGAAAAAAATTTCGTCGAAACATATCAACGTGGGGTCTAGTTTTGAAGATCTCGTCGAGACGGATTTAATGGTGAAAACGGATTTTTAGTTCGCTTTTTTATTTAGGAGATACAACATTTTTAAGCCGAAAACCAAAAAAATTCTGCTGATGTCATGTATTCATACGTGGCAAAATGAGTGGTGATGGAGGCGTGTGGGCGATGTGCAAACGCCCACACGTGTGGGCGTTAACATTTCCGAAAAACTAACTCACCCAAAAGGTGCTTATTTGGGTTAGTTCTCTTGGGACCACCAAGAAATATTTTTCTCCCCCGCTCTCCCCGCAGCAGATCCCTCCTCACTTCCTTGAAGCTTCTCGTCCTCTACCTCCCTTCCTCTAGCACCGCCCGTGAAGGCGTCTCGCCATATCCGCGCTTCCGTCTGCCGCCGGTAAGCAGCCCCGCCCTATCCTCCCGTTCCAACTCCCTCGTCTCCCAGCGGCTCGTCCGCCCGCAGGTAAGCAGTCGCGGCTCCTTGCGCGGCCCGTCCCCGTCGGCCTCGGCCAGCGCGGCTCCTTGCGTAGGGACGGCGGATTCGGCCGGCGGGCTGCGCGATAAGCCAACGCGGCTCCTTGCCGGGCGCGTCCCCGTCTGCGGCCAGCGCAGCTCCTTGCCGGGCGCGTCCCCGTCTTCGGCCAGCGCAGCTCTCGGCCAAGGCTCGCCTAAAGTGGCCAAATGATTGAGAAAGAGCATTTATTGTCAATCTAACACCGTCATCCAAACACCTCTTTGATTAGAGTTAGTTTAGGGTTAGTTTAGTGTCAGAATCTAACTCTAACCTCTAACCGAGTTAGAGTATCCAAACATGATATCTTGCTGCTCCTTCCGTAAAGAAATATAATAATGTTAAGATTAGTATTCTTTATAGTGGGAGTACATGTTGATGCTATGCGGTAAGTTTTACAGTAACTCTTTTTACCGGTGATCTAGAGATTTCTCTCTCGCCGTTTGGCCGCCGTCATAATCATGCGGTGCCGTGCTTCCAAAGTACGTGGATCCCAACGCCAGCGGAGGCCCGGAACCTGGACAAAGAAAAGGTTCTAAAGTCGATGTGTCATGCAATTCATCAGATCATAGTGGAGGAGTGGACTCATCTAACTTTCAGTTGCATCTATGGGTGGAGTAAGTATGCGCTCACCGAGAGCATCTACAGCCACAACTTGCTAATTAGGACGCGTCCTCGTGTACTGACCGATCACATCTTAAATCTCTCTTTGCATAACCGAACATTTGGAAGGTTAAGGTTCCTTCGCGTATTAAAATCTTTATGTGATTTGTTTATAAGCAAGTGATACTCACAAAGAACAACTTAATTAAAAGGCGATGGGTAGAAGTGATACAGCAGGACGGCCAGATAGAAGGAGTAGTGCCACATCTTGTGGATGGTGGCCTCTTTATTCTGCAATACACCGATGACACAATTCTTTTTATGGAACATGACCTAGACAAGGCTCGAAACCTAAAACTCTTGCTCTCAGCATTTGAGCAAATGTCGGGTCTCAAAATTAACTTCCATAAAACTGAACTTTTCTGCTTTGGAGAAGCCGTTGAGGCGGCTGCCGATTATGCTGACCTCTTTGGTTGCGCACATGGCCAATTCCCGATTAAATATTTGGGAATACCGATCCACTATCGGCGTCTCACCATTGCGGAGGGAAGCATGTAGAAGAGCGTCTAGAGAAACGATTGAGCAGTTGGAAAGGCAAGCTGCTCTCAGTTGGAGGACGGCTGGTTTTGATTAACTCCGTTCTCACAAATATGGTTCTCTATATGCTTTCTTTCTTCCAACTCCCGAAAGGGGTCCTGCAAAGATTAGATTATTCTAGATCTAGATTTTTTTCGCAAGGAGATGGAGAAAAGAAAAAATATCGGTTGGCCAAATGGAGCATGGTTTGTAGGCCAAAAGACCAAGGCGGCCTTGGAATTCATGACCTACAGGTCAAGAATGAGGCCTTGCTCAGTAAATGGTTGTTCAAACTTCTTACTGAGGATGGTGTTTGGCAAACCATGTTGCGCAACAAGTATCTAGGCCAAAAGGCAGTGTCCCAGGCATATTGGAAACCTGGTGACTCGCACTTCTGAGCTGGCCTAATGGCGGCAAAGAAACATCTCTTTCGCTTTGTGTCTTTCGCGATAAAAGACGGGTCTGAGATTCGATTCTGGGAAGACATCTGTCTAGGCAATGCCAGTCTCAGAGAACAATATCCAGCCTTATATAACATTGCTCGCGATAAGAACAACACTATTGCGCACGTGCTCAGTCCATCCCCGCCGAACATTTCGTTTAGGCGGGATTTGATTGGCCCTAGACTTCTGTCATGGCATAATCTTTTGTCCCGGTTAGATTCAATTAACCTGACACAAGGTTGGGATGTGTTTCGCTGGAACCTTACTACATCAGGGTCTTTTACAGTAGACTCTATGTATCGTGCGCTCACACATTCTGAGATACCAGTGAGTAATAACAAGAAAATTTGGAAGTCCAAGATTCCACTAAAAGTGAAAATTTTTATGTGGTATCTTCATAAGGGAGTTGTGTTGACCAAAGACAACCTCGCACGACGCAACTGGTAGGGAGTAAGAAGTGTTTGCACGTTCTTCTCTTTTTCCAATGCAAGTTTGCACGTTCTACGTGGTCAATCATCCAAATAGCGTCAAATTTATATCCGCCCACAAGGGTTGGCAATATATTTGGTCACTGGTTGGACGGTATTCCAAATAGGTTTAAAGCGCTTATAAGGGTGGGAGCGTACGCCTTAATTTGGTCGCTCTGACTATGTAGAAACGATTTGGTTTTTAATGGAAAAAATGCTTCTCCTCTGCAAGTTATTTTCCGTTGTACGCACTCGCTTCATATGTGGTCTATGCTACAACGATCGGAGCACCAATCAATGTTCAAGGCGGTGTGTACGCGGTTGGAGCAGGTGGCTACGGAGGTTTTTTCCCAACATGGGTGGCCGCATAACCTCCGGATCGATCCACCACCACCTTCGACATAGGCATAGTGTCGGTCTATAGGACTTTACTGTTGCTGATATGTCGGTTTATATTTCATGTTTTTTGTCAGACTTTTGGATTTGGCTGTGTGCATCTCAGTTATGCAGAGGCCGGGTGTTACTCATAATATTTTGTATCCCCTTGATGCTACATTCTGAGATAATAAAATCGCCCTTTATCGAAAAAATGTCATCGGACTATCAAAAATTGGCATGTTCTATCTACATACTAGCTATGAAGAAGATCATTCATGGCTGGCCTTATCCTTCCCGACATCCTTGTCGACCTTCTCGCAAAAGTAGCACTCGAAAACACAAAAATGGATCTAGCCGGATCTACTCGTCGCCGGAGCTGAGCAACACATCGTTGTCCCCTTCTTCTCTTTGCTGGGCCGGGGGGGGGGGGGGGGAGGGGGCAGTCCAGCCGTGGCACGAACCGCCTGATTTTTCTCTCGGGCGAGCGCACGTGTGTTCCTCTGCTGCCGCTTCTTTAGGATGCGGGCATGGATGGCTGCCTCCTCTGCGGCAGCTCGCGTCGCCTCATTTGTCGCCTCGATGTCGGCAGCGAGGCGTGCTTCGGCTACCCTTATCCTCTCTTTCCCACGGCAGGCACGCATGTCCCTGTACCGGACCGTGATGATCCAGCCCTGACGCATCCGAACGCCCATTGCGCTGACGCAATGGATTCGCATCGGACAGATCCCCCGTCGGTCGAGCGCAGTCCTCTCTGGAGCGCCGGAGGGCAATGCAGATGGGCACAACACCCTCCATCCCACACAAGACGACACCCGAGTCGACGGATCCAGACTGGTCGGAGTTAGATTCGCTTTCCACCATGCCGGAGAAGGCCGGAGATCGCCAGACGGTAGCTAGGGGGGTAGAGTGGACCGGAGGGGAGTGGGGTGGAGTGGCTATGGTTTGGTCCGGAAAGCGGACGGACACAAATATATGTGGGTCGGGTAGGCCAGCTGGGCCGGCTCCAACGTGGCAGACGTGCCAATTGTGCCGGGGCCACCCAATATCCTACCCAAATTTAGGTTGGATACGAGGAGTACCGATTAGTCTGGACGTTTGAGGCCGGTTTGAGGCATCCGTCTTCATCTCTTTTTCTTTCTTGCGAATGAAGGTCATATCTGTTTGAGATGGGTTTGAGGCGTCCGTCTGTAGTGGTACGATAGATCTCTCGGAGGGACATACACGTATTCTTGAGACCAATTTAGCATTCATTGTTGTATGCAACGATGGACGAGGAATTGACGATTGTGTCGATCGGCTGCACGTACAGTATCGTCCATATATATACGCGCTTGATTGCTTCGACCAAGTCTCTTTTTTTTTAAATAATAAGAACCCAACTTAACCTGGGTGGCTGGGCTATACATCCACTCCACTAGCCAAGTGATCTAAGCTCACTTCTTGCTGGCCTCCATATTTGCCCTGCATGTAGAACCGGACAAGGATTTGCGGCATGCCGGCCTTTTATTTTGTCTTCTGATTTTCAAGATTCTTTTAAAAACTAAAATTCTAAATTAAGTTATGTTTTTATATTCGGTTTCTCGTGACTAGCGCTTTTAAAAGATTCATTTTGAATATATTTTGATGACTTTTAAAAGTTATGTTAAGTTTGTATGTGGAAACTTAGTACGAATGACAGATAAAAATAAATATTTGTCTACGACATGCAGAAAAAATTGTCAAAAGTCATATCTCTGAAACTTGTTGAAACTTGGCATTTTCAGATGCAAGAATTGTAAGTTTTATCATTGAAACCTAAAGTTGTTTGAGGGATTTTCCTTTTTACTGTTCTCTCGTGCGGGATTCAACTACTTCACGAATCGCGAGGCAAATCGAGCAGGCGGCAGGCCTTGGCAGGTGAGTGCCTTGCGAACCCAGTTGTCATTTGGTCATAGGTTCTTACAAGAAAAATAAAAAAGTCAAACAAACACAAATTCAGTAGCACCAGTTGCTTTCTTATAAACGGGGGCGAAAATATAGTCACACTACGACTTGCATTCATAGAACGGTTAATAACTAGTCAAACTACACTGTAATTAGTTGACTAGTTGCCATATGGTCACGGCCACCGCCTAGTTGTGGTCACGACTACGACCACCCCACAACCATCATGATCCAAAGCCATAGCAAGACTCTGCTAGAGTGTCATTTTGAGGCAAAATTGCTATATTAACGATTACTAGAAAAACGCCCGTGCGTTGCAACGGGGCCACATTAACTTTAAGAGTTCAATATTAATATTTTCATACATATCAAGTGACATTGACGACTTTTTTTACCATCAAATCCTCACACACACTCTCTCTCCCTCCCTCTTCCTCACTCTCTCTCCCCCTCTCCCTCTCTCTCTCTAACACACACACACATATCCATCTTATTGGGTATGGGATCATAATCCATCTATTTCACACACACACACGCTAGTGCATAACAATATGGATTATGTGTATTATATTTGCCACCACAACTGAGGGAATTAATTTCATGTAAATCGGCCAGCCACAGCTCCAAGAATACGCGGAGGAGGTGGCCCGGGTCAGCGTCGGCGCCGTCCGGCGCGGGCCATGGGCCCGCTTCCAAGTGCGTCTGCGTGCCGGCCACCCCGGTGCCGCTTCCACCGCACTAACTCCCAGGGCCACGGCCACGACCATGGCCAGTGAAGCCACCCTTCTTCGCCCCCTTCACCGGCCGCGGCCAACGCGGTGCCGCGGTGCCGGGCCTCGCCGTCCTCGTCCTCCGGCACCGTCACGACCCAGTGACGCAGCCCAAGCCTCGGCCTCGAGAATCAAGAACGCTCGACAACGGAGAGGGTAGGGAAGATCATATACATGTCATAAGAAAGGGAGTTTATTTACTGCTCCCTCGATGTATTGTTTCCTTTGTTTGGAGATTGATTACCATCCGTGAGTTAAGGTAAGGTTAATGTGGTTGAGCGATTTTTCTGAAAATCAATTATTTGTTTTCTAATTAATGTGATTGAGTGATTTAAGATAAGGTTAATTAATTTAGATTTGATCTTTAGAGATTGTTTGTGATTGATTCTGCATTACTAAATAACTTGCGCCAGTATGAAAAGTTCTGATCTGTTCAGATTTCTTTCATTGTGTGAGAGGGTGACGCAAAAATAAACCGATGAATTGGGAAGAGGGGATGAAAAAAATCTACGAAAAAAACCAGCGAAGGTGGGAGGAGGTACCAAAAAAACCATGGGAGGTGGGACGAAAAAAACCCTCGAAGCGAGACTACCAACTACTGGGCCACGGCCACGGCCAGGGCCAGTGAAGCCGCCCTTCTTCGCCCCCTTCACCGGCCGCGGCCAACGCGGTGCCACGATGCCCGGCCTCGCCGTCCTCGTCCTCCGGCACCGTCACGACCCAGTGATGCAGCCCAAGCATCGGCCTCGAGAATCAAGAACGCTCGACAACGGAGAGGGAAGGTGTCGGTGTCAAAACCGGCGGATCTCGGGTAGGGGGTCCCAAACTGTGCGTCTAGGCGGATGGTAACAGGAGACAAGGGACACGATGTTTTTACCCAGGTTCGGGCCCTCTCGATGGAGGTAAAACCCTACTCCTGCTTGATTGATATTGATGATATGGATAGTACAAGAGTGGATCTACCACGAGATCAAGGAGGCTAAACCCTAGAAGCTAGCCTATGGTATGATTGTTGTAATGGTTGTGTTGTCCTACGGACTAAAACCCTCCGATTTATATAGACACCGGGGAGGGCTAGGGTTACACAGAGTCGGTTACAATGGTAGGAGATCTACATATCCGTATTGCCAAGCTTGCCTTCCACGCCAAGGAAAGTCCCATCCGGACACGGGACGAAGTCTTCAATCTTGTATCTTCATAGTCTTGGAGTCCGGCTGACGATGATAGTCCGGCTGTCCGGACACCCCCTAGTCCAGGACTCCCTCAGTAGCCCCCGAACCAGGCTTCAATGACGATAAGTCCAGCGCGTATATAGTCTTCGGCGTTGCAAGGCGGGTTCTCCTTTAAGTTCCATGTACCTGCCGAATAGTGTCCGACTTCCTTATCAATGTTGCGCTTCTTGGCTTCCACGCCCAATAATGGCCTTCTTCCACGCGTCGCACGAATGCGAAAAGCCAGGGTATCTTTTATGTTTTACCCCCAGCCGCGCAAGTAATCTGCCTATAAGAAAGGCAAGAATCTAGATCCAAATCACACAATCTTCCTTCCGCGAGTACTCATCGGAGCGCTTCTGACCAAAAATCCATTCCATCATGGACCGTCGACGCGGCTCCTCCTCTCGTGCCCCCAGCCCTCTGCCAGGAGATTGGAGGAGATGTTCTGTCCCGCACAACGAGCTAGTGACGCTCCAAGCTGAGGGATATCTCCCTCCGGCCTTCATGGTTCCGGTTCGAGCCGGGCTGGCCACCTACAAAGGTGGGAAGCAAGCGGAGGCTACCCCAAGTCCCAACAAAGGGGAGCGGGTATGCTTCGTCCCCTATCTGATAAGGGGGCCCGGATTTCCTATACATCCATTCCTCCGCGGGCTCCTGGAGTTCTACGAACTCCAGCTCCATCACCTCACGCCCGCCTCTATCCTGCATATCGCGGGTTACGTAGCTCTTTGCGAGCTATTTCTGGGCGTCGAGCCCATTTTGCGCTGTGGAAGAGGTTGTTCTGCCTTGTACCCCGCTCTCACGAGGAGTCCATATATCAAGTGGGCGGCGCCGAAATATGGCGCATTGCCGGGACCGGATACCCATCCGGAACCCCTAAGAAGGCGTCAGAAGACTGCCCTTCAGAATGGTTTTACATAGAAGACGCTCCGCTGCCGGACCCTGTTCGGATCGGCCTCCCGGAGTTCAGTAATGCTCCTTTGAAGAAACGCCTTAGCTGGCGCCCACAGAGCCCCCAGCTGGAGGAAGACAAGAGCGTCCATTATTTGATGGGCCGGATAAAGTTACTGGCCCATTCCGGGTTGACCATGATTGGAGTCATGGCAACGTGCATTATGCGGGGGGTGCAGCCGCTGCAATACAGGGGCCACCCTATGTGGGACTTCAACGGGGAGGACGATGCCACCCGTCATGGCCGCAACGGGCCGGGATCGGCCGAAGACCTGGCGAAGATCCTGTCCGGCCTGTACAAGGGGGAGAAGGAGGATTTCCTCCAGACGAGCCCGTTGAAGGGGTTCTCCATGAATAACCCTCGGTGTTGGGTAAGCGAACACTTTGTGTGCCCGACCCATGCTTTCAAAGTTTAAGTTTCTTATATTATGCTATCAACGCAGGAGCTGCGTCGGGTTGTGGAGGGCATGCTTAGTCCAGCTCCGCAACCCGAGGATCCAGAGAGATCCCAGGATCCGGCCTCCGAAGAGGACCCGGACATAAAGGTGGAGCTAATCGACGGGGTGTTCCACCAACTCAACATGGATAATGCTTTAGTCACCATTACGGCTGACTACCCCGGCCTAATATCCGGCTTCCCAGGTGATTGTGACCGAACTCCTGACACCATTATTTCTTCCTTGCTTATTTCTGACCACCGTATACGATGGTGTTCTGCAGGAGGCGCCTTCAAGGCGGGAAGCCGAGCCCACGGCGGCTGACCAACAAGGGTCAGTCCGGCCCAGTAGGCGGAAGAGGAGCGCGACGCGGATTGAAACATCGCCGCAAAGGTATAGCTCACGGTTTGTTATTTAGAGCAACGTTCCTAGGAAGTGTTTGAATGCTCATGACTTTTGTAGGAGAAAAAGTGCCCGCCGGACTGAGGGCGTAGAGGTGGCCAACCCAGCCTCTACCAGCCAAGCTCCAGCACCTGGTCTGGAGGGGGAGGCGAGTGCAAGGCGCGAGCCGGATACTCCTCCAACGGAGGATGCCGACAAACTGTCCGCCACCAAGTCTGTGGTGGAGAGCGCCATGAACCACATGCGCCGCCGGACAGTTTTTCGTGACGCGTGCTTCTCCCCTAAGGCGTTGGATGCCTTTAACGCGGGGGACGCGCACCTCCGTGCTGCTCAAGATGGTTTAACCAGAGCCACGGAGCAGTATGTAAAAGACATACGGGTAAGAGATTTTAATAGTTGTATATGCCAGTAGCCCCCGAGACTTAAAGTAGTTATATTAACCAATTTAAGGATCAATTGAAATGCAGGATCTTACAAAGAAGAATACCCATTTGTCTCAAGAGCTGCAAGAGTGTAAGGCCCAACTTGAGGCCGCACTGGCTGCCGCAGGAGGAAACACAGGGACCCCTCCTGGTTACACATTATTATATTTTTTTGTTAAAAAGATAAGTGGTGTGCGGCGTGCGCGCAAGTCTAATAATGACATTGCAGGTGCTGCCAGACAGGATCCGGACAGGCAAGAACTACTACGCCAGCTGAAGGCCGGCGAGAGGGTGCTGACGAGGGTGCAGCAGGAAAGGAACAAGCTCCAGGATGCCCACGCCCAGCTTGGAGAAGAGCTGAAAGGTGTTCGGGCTGAGCTGTCTGGCTCCGTTAAGAAGAATCAGCGGCTTCGTCGCGGCATCTATAGTAAGTGCTTGAGCGAACTCCTTTGAAAAGAAGAGTTCGGCGAGGAAGTCAATTGACAAAATATGTTTGTAGGTGTACTCACAGGTCGCCCTGTGGAGGAGATGCCCGTATCAACGGGTGATCAACTTCCCGAGCTAGTGCAATTGCTCGAACGAGTTCGGCAGGCGATGAGCGGCGTCGTCCAGGCTTTATGGCCATCCCTCTCCCTACCCGAGGGCCTTGGAGAGCTTGCGGAGAAGCTTCAGGGAGTGCGGCAGCGCTTCCGTTTATGGAAGATTTCGGCCTGCCGCCAAGGTGCCAGGGAGGCCTTGGCCATGGTGAAGACGCGGTACAAGAAGGCGGATCCCAACCACATGGCCAAGGTCGGACCTGTGGGGCCCGATGGGAAGGAGATCCCCGTGAGTTTAGTATACGGCCAAGTAGAGTTGGCCGCTAAATTTTCCCAACGGGACTGTAAATTAGACAGCCTGTTAGACGGGATTGAGGAAGAATACAGTCAGTCGATTTGACAATGTATTTTAAAATGACATGTAAAATGCCTTCTAGCCGGATTGTAGATCGTTTATCTTTGCCGACTGAGGGAGTCCTGGACTAGGGGGTGTCCGGATAGCCGGACTATCATCATCGGCCGGACTCCAAGACTATGAAGATACAAGATTGAAGACTTTGTCCCGTGTCCGGATGGGACTTTCCTTGGCGTGGAAGGCAAGCTTGGCGATACGGATATGTAGATCTCCTACCATTGTAACCGACTCTGTGTAACCCTAGCCCTCTCCGGTGTCTATATAAACCGGAGGGTTTTAGTCCGTAGGACAACATAACCATTACAACAATCATACCATAGGCTAGCTTCTAGGGTTTAGCCTCCTTGATCTCGTGGTAGATCCACTCTTGTACTACCCATATAATCAATATCAATCAAGCATGAGTAGGATTTTACCTCCATCGAGAGGGCCCGAACCTGGGTAAAAACATCGTGTCCCTTGTCTCCTGTTACCATCCGCCTAGACGCACAGTTCGGGACCCCCTACCCGAGATCCGCTGGTTTTGACACCGACATTGGTGATTTCATTGAGAGTTCCTCTGTGTCGTCGCCGCTAGGCTTGATGGCTTCTTCAATCAACAACAACTCAGTCCAGGGTGAGACTTTTCTCCCCGGACAGATCTTCGTATTCGGCGGCTTTGCACTGCGGGCCGATTCACTTGGCCATCTGGAGCAGATCGAAAGCTACATCCCTGGCCATCAGGTCAGGTTTGGAAGCCTAAACTTCACGGCAGACATCCGCGGAGACTTGATCTTCGATGGATCCGAGCCACCGCCGAGCGCGCCGCACTGTCACGATGGGCAAGATCTAATTCTGCCGCCGGACAGTGCTTTGGAGGCCGCACACGAATCCGCTCCGACCCATGGTTCGGAGCCGATCGCGTGGACCGAGGTCGGGTGGCTGGACACCGCCTCGGGGGCTGCAACCGCTACGGTGATAGAGCCGAATACTGACCTCGTCCCTTATAAAGCTCATGACTCCGAGGCACCGGACTCCTTGCCGGACTCCAAACCTCCTGCGCCCCAGCCAATCGAATCCGATTGGGCGCCGATCGTGGAGGTCACTGCCGCGGACATCTTTTAGCACTCACCCTTTGGCGACATCCTAAATTCGCTAAAGCATCTCTCACTATCCAGAGAGCCTGGCCGGACTACGGCCAGGACGGTTGGGATGCGGACGGCGAAGAAATTCAAAGCCCACCCACCACCCACTTTGTAGCCACTGTCGACAACCTAACCGACATGCTATACTACGACTCCGAAGACATCGACGGTATGGACGACGATGCCGGAGACGATCAAGAACCAGCGCCCACCGAACACTGGAAGGCCACCCCAACCCACGGTGTATATATGGTGGACACCCCAAAAGGAAGCGATGACGAGGAACAACGGGAAGCGGCAAAGGACAATTCCACCGCAAAACAACCAAAACAGCGACGTAGGCGCCGCCCTAAGTCCCGCCTCGACAACAACAACACTCCTAATGACCCAGCAATAGAGCAGGGAAAACCAGTGGACGACAAACATGCAACCAAACAACCGTCCGAACAGGACGAATCGGATAATCAATCCATGCCCGGCGAAACCAACAGTCCAGACGACCTCACGCCGGACACACCACCGGAGCATAAGAACCTTCACAAAAGACTTGTCGCCACTGCAAGAAATCTGAAGAAGGAAAAAAGGAAGCTCAAAACAGCGGAAGATACACTCAGAATGAGGTGGAGCAAAGTACTCAAGACCGCAGACAAATATGGCAACGGCCACCAAACAAAGAGCTACCCGAAGCGCAAGCTGCTGCCTAAATTCGACGAAGAGGCCATAGAGCCCCCACAGTCAAAAAGCAAAGAGGCCGCCTGGCCGGATAGACGACCAGATGACAAGCCAAAAGCGACAAGCAGCGCCGCACACAAGCCGACCCATGATCCTCGGAAAACAAATGGCCCGGTCAGGTCCATTTACGGGCCAAAAAAGAGGGCCCCAGGAAGCAACACAACACGCCAAGTGTTCGAAGACAGCGGCACACCCAAATACAGGGGCGCCGCACACCCACTATGTTTCACCAATGAGGTGCTGGATCATGAATTTCCAGCAGGGTTCAAACCCATAAACATAGAGGCATACGATGGAACAACGGACCCTGGAGTCTGGATAGAGGATTACATACTACACATACACATGGCTAGAGGAGATGATCTCCACGCCATAAAATATCTACCCCTCAAGCTCAAAGGGCCAGCTCGGCTTTGGCTCAAAAGCCTCCCAGAAAACAATGTTGGAAGTTGGGAAGAGCTCGAAGACGCGTTTAGAGCAAATTTTCAAGGGACTTATGTCCGCCCTCCGGATGCAGACGACCTAAGTCATATAACTCAACAGCCCGGAGAGTCAGTGCGCAAATTCTGGAACAGGTTCCTTACCAAAAAGAACCAAATAGTCGACTGTCCGGACGTTGAAGCCTTAGCAGCTTTTAAACACAACGTCCGAGAGAAATGGCTCGCCAGAAACCTCGGCCAAGAGAAGCCGAGGACAATGGCCGCGCTAACAAGCCTCATGACCCGCTTTTGCGCGGGGGAAGACAACTGGCTAGCAAGACGCAGTACCAACGACCAGAGTACATCCGAGATCAGAGATGGAAACGAAAAATCACGGCGCAGAAAGGATCAGCGCCGGAATAAAGAAAAAATCCCAAAGAACACGGCGGTCAACGCCGGATTCAAAAGCTCGCGGCCAAACAATAAAACACTGCCTCTTAAGGACAATAGTGATGAGCTATCAAATTAAACAAAATTTTGGATCGGATATGTCAAATCCACAGCACCTCCGGAAGGCCTGCAAACCATACCCATCGAGACTGTTGGGTTTTCAAACAGTCCGGCCGACTCAATGCCGAGCACAAGGGGCTCGACGCGCCAAGCGAGGACGATGACGAACCCCACCAGTAGAGCACCGGAAAACAAAAGACTTTCCCACAAGAAGTCAAAACAGTTAACTCACTCCATGTGATAGTACGGAAAAACAATGCGGCACCCACCAAGGTAGGTGTCGCACGGTCCACCCCAGCGGAACCTCGAAATTGGATGTCAACACCAATCACTTTCGACCAACTAGATTATTCCAGAAGTATCCAAAACGCAGGATGGACTGCTTTGATATTGGACCCTACAATTAACGGACTACAATTTACACAAGTCCTGATGGACGGCGGCAGCGATTTAAATCTGCTATATCCGGACACAATCCGCAAGTTGGGGATAGACCTTACTAAAATTCGATATAGCCGCACTTCCTTCAAAGGAGTGACGCCAGGCCCTTACGCCAAGTGCACAGGCTCCTTACTACTCGAAGTTGTGTTCGGGTCACCCGACAACTTTCGACGCGAAAGTCTAACCTTCCATATCGCCCCATTCAAAAGTAGCCATCAAGCACTATTGGGACATGAAGCTTTTGTCCGCTTCAACGCAATACCACATTATGCGTCTCTTACACTTAAAATGCCCGGTCCACGTGGCATCATTTAATTAAAAGGTCGTTCCAAGACCCCGGACACGGCTAGACAAGTCCGGCATAAATAAGCTAGGGGCTCCCTAGCCGCACACCTCTTCACAAGGGGCTGTGTGTATAAACAATAATGAGCTAATATCGGCTCAGCCTTATTCATTCCTTAATATTTCCATTTTTTATGCACTTTTCGCACGACTTCCTTTCAAACTAAGTTCCTCTCTTTTTACAGATGAACAAACGTGCACACCCGTCCAGGATACGGCACAACGGAGACACAGGCGCAGACGTGCAGTAGGGACCCGTGGCAAGGATTCTTTTCAGATTAAGACCCTGCGTAAACCTTTTTTACTATCTCTTGTTGCTATAATCCCCTGGTTTCTCATTATAACCAGAGAGGAGACTGACGTTTTGGCATCGGCCGCGTCAGAGGACCTCGCCCGTACCTGGACACTAGGGGCTCAGGGCATTGTTCTGCCCATTATTATAAAGACCGAAAACCTTAGGGAGTGTTCGGCGTCTCGAGTTAGGCCTTATATGCATCAGCTCCGAATCATGTCTTTGGTCAAATGTTGGGTTTGCCCGGCTCCTGTGTTTTGCTGCCTTACGTTCCGTATCATCGGCTAACGCGGCACCAGGAGAACTACTGCGATTGTGCCCCAGTTCGGCTGGGCGAGCACCTCAGCAGAGAAAGCTGAAAACTGACTATCATGATACAGCGAGAGACTGGTCAACCACTCGATCGACCACTGGAATGTTTAGAATTCCTCCGCTTTGACGAAGGGCCGTTTCCCGGTCAGGCACACACGCGCCCCGAATTCGGAGAGCACGGTGCCACTAGGGGCTATATCGTAGCCCCACCCTCGAACTCCTATGGCTAAGTGAAAGTGATAAAGCATTATAGTCCGGTTGCCTCATTTGCTACGCTACCACCTCCTTCACAGGACCGAGACGTCGGATTAAGTGTGACAATGCGCTATTTTTTGCGAACACCTCCGCACCTTATGCGTGGGGGCTGAAGCCGACGACTGCATCTTTCAGGTTATACACACGTATACATAAACGGCCGCACATGAGATATATCACTACTTGGACGCACAAGTGTAAAAGGCGCTTACATCATAAATATCGTCTTACAAACCAAAACGTTCATTTGAACGTGACATTTTTTGAGCACTGCGACTCTATTACACGAGCACGACGCAGAACTTCCCCAAAATAGTGCTCGGCGGGTAACCGGCTCTCGTCCGAACCCTGGGTCGCAATAGCGGTGGCATCCATCTCTGTCCAATGTGTCTTTACACGGGCGAGGGCCATCCGTGCACCCTCTATGCAGGCCGACCGCTTCATCGCCTTGATATGCGGCACCGCCCCAAGAAATTGCTGCAATAAGCCAAACATGAGTCACGATATCCGTCATGGCAAGTCCGGACAACCTATTTAGCTCAGCCCATTTGGCCAACCGATCGGTCAGCGGAAGTGAATGCTCCGGACTATGGAATTGAGACCAAAACAACTCTTCCGTCTTGTGATCCTTCTGACTTCGGAAGTGCACAACAACATCCGCCGCACTCGCCGCTAAGTCCATATAAGGATCCTCCGGACCCCACAGCTGGCCGAGCTGAGCATACTTTGGATCCGTGAACCTTCGGCGCAGCAGAAAAGGCTTGCCAGCCACAATGTCCCCGGCTTGGTGCAGCTCCTCCTTTATAGCCCGCATTGCAGAACGGGCATCCTTGGCTTCGGCGGTGGCCTTCCCCAGGTCTTCTCGCTCCGATAGGCGCTCCTTTTCAAGAGCCTTCCTGCGGTCGGTAGCATCCTTTAACTTCACGGCCATTTCGGCCATCTCTTCCCTGCTTCGGCAGTGTGCAGCCCTTTCAGCTTCTAACTCCTCGGCCGCCCTCGAGGCGGCCGCATCACTCCTTCTGGCTTGCTCCTTGGCTTGCGCAAGTTCTGCCCGAAGGCTCTCCACAGCAGCGGCACCATCTGCGTCAAGCACACATATTGTAAGAGGTGGGCTTCGGCTCCCTTACTAGGTGACCACGGAGAAACAACTTACCTTGCGATTCGTCAAGTCGCATGTTGACTAGCGCGATGTCCGCATCCGCAACGTCGAGTTGCCGCTTCAGTTCAGCAACTCTATCAGTCCGGCTGGCCCCCAGACTATCCGCCACCTGCATAGGAAAGGCGAAAGTTAATACCTGCGATTTTGATCCTCGGCACGCTGTCGCTTTCGACAACCTACCGAGTCTCAGGGGCTACTATCTATACAGGGCGCACGTTATGTGCAAAACTGTCAAAAAGGTGTGTCATTTTTACGCACCTCAAACCCCGCCAGCAAACTCCTGACGGCATTACGCAATCCGCTTTCGGCGGATGAAATCCTTTCAATCACCATAATCATCAATGCATGGTGATCTTCTGAGATGGACGCCCTCTCAAGCAGATCCTTCAACTCCCCCGGCCGAACACTAGTCGGCGCCGAACTCTTCGGCTCTGCCGGGCTCAGGGACACCCTTCGTGATGACACTTCAGGCTCGTCCGCCCTATCCGACGGCGTAGCAGACGGAGGCGTCTCGCTCTCCACCATCTCCGGATGAAGGTCCCCCGAAGACGAGCTCATCTGAGAAGCCGGAGATCCGAACTACAAGGTAAAAAGGTCAGTTATCCTCAGAAGCACAAACAGGGATGTCTCTTATTATCAAATTCCCCTTTCTCTACTTACGGCTCGCTGGAGGGCTGATTCTTTAAGGGAGACTGTGCGGCCGGGGCCTCCCCGGACGTAGGACCCTCTGGTGAAGATTTCTTCCCCCGCTTAGGGGCTTTGGCCTCCGGGTCTTCGGAGGCGGTCCTCTTCTCCCCTTGGAGGGAGGGATTCTCGATCCCCCCTTTTTCAAGAGCCTCCTCGAGAGAGGCGGTAGCTCCCCTATTTTCCCCTTCGCCTTCTTCTGAAGGCGCAACCTCCAGCATCCTGACCAGCACGGGATCCGATGCGGTCTCTGGGAGGGGGGCCGGACACCGTATCAGCTTTGCTTGCGCTATCCACTCCTGTTAAAGGACGACGGGTTAAAAGGCGAATTGTAGAAAGGCAAACAAACGGTATGTCCGAACATCGAGCTACTTACTTGAGTATCCGGGCGATTGCAGCTTAGGCCGGCGTCCTCGGTCAATTCCAGACACACCTCCCGTGATCCGAAGAACAATTTGTACATCTCCACGGGTGTCGTACCCATGAAGTGTTGGAGAATCCGTGGTCCCTCCGGATTAAACTCCCATAGCCGGAGAGGACGGCGTTTCCAGGGCAAGAGATGCCTAATCAGCATAACCTATATCACCACGACCAGATTGATCTCCCTCGCTTGGAGGTCTCGAATCCGGCCCTGCAACAGGGGCACATCCTTTGACGGGCCCCAGTTGAGCCCTTGGTTGACCCACGACATCAACCGTCGTGGAGGTCCCGAGCAGAATACGGGCGGCGGCTTCTGCCTGCTGCCCTTCGGAGCGGTAATATAGAACCACTCCTGTTGCCACAAGCCGAGTTCCTCTTGGAAGGAGCCCTCGGGCCACGGGGCATTGGCCCTCCTGCTTACGGCCGCCCCGCCGCACTCTGCTTGACGCCCCTCGATCATCTTCGGCTCCACATTGAAGGTCTTCAGCCACAGGCCAAAGTGGGGGGTGACGCGGAGAAAGGCTTCGCAGATGACAATAAATGCAGAAATATGGAGGATGGACTCCGGAGCCAAATCGTGAAATTCCATCCCATAGTAGAACATGAGCCCTCTCACAAAAGGATCCATCGGGAAGCCTAAGCCCCGACGGAGGTGGGATACAAAAACAACATACTCGCCGGGCTCGGGGGTGGGGATGGCCTGCCCTTCGGCGGGCGACCTATGCGAAATCTCGTAAGACAGGTACTTGGCCTCTCGCAGCTTTAGCACGTCCTCCTCTGTGACGGAGGAGGGCATCCACCGGCCACATTGTTGAAGGTCCGAGGTGCTCGAATCTGGGGCTCTGGGTGTTGGAACTCGGGGCAAGAAGAAGATTCGATGGAGGATTGAAGAAAAGAAATGAGCCTTGGTCCCGTTATAAAGAGGAAGAATACCAAGAGCCGTCTCCGTGACCGCTCGGGACTCGCCTTCGATAGAGGGGGCGTGGCGACGGGCGCGGTTGGGTTACCCACGTCCGTATTGATGGGAATCCCAGAATAAGGGGAACACGATCTCTGCTTCGACAAGACGTGCCAAGGAAACCGCGTCGCTAAACGCGCTGAGGTGGTATAATAAAAAACGATTCCAGTAAAGGCTTGGTGGTGGTGTGACATCATGCCACAAAATACGTCAGCAGATTGAACTTGTATACATAATATTCTCTCTATGGGGGAATGTGGAAATTATTTTGCAGAGCCGGGCACTATCCTGGTGTTCACAATCTTCTATGAATCATTCGGAGAAGGAACCCGCCTTGCAATGCCAAATAATATGCGCGCCGGACTCATCGTCATTGAAGCCTGGTTCAGGGGCTACTGAGGGAGTCCTGGACTAGGGGGTGTTCGGATAGCCGGACTATCATCATCGGCCGGACTCCAAGACTATGAAGATACAAGATTGAAGACTTCGTCCCGTGTCCGGATGGGACTTTCCTTGGCATGGAAGGCAAGCTTGGCGATACGGATATGTAGATCTCCTACCATTGTAACCGACTCTGTGTAACCCTAGCCCTCTCCGATGTCTATATAAACCGGAGGGTTTTAGTCTGTAGGACAACATAACCATTACAACAATCATACATAGGCTAGCTTCTAGGGTTTAGCCTCCTTGATCTCGTGGTAGATCCACTCTTGTACTACCCATATCATTAATATCAATCAAGAAGGAGTAGGGTTTTACCTCCATCGAGAGGGCCCGAACCTGGGTAAAAACATCGTGTCCCTTGTCTCCTGTTACCATCCGCCTAGACGCACAGTTCGGGACCCCCTACCCGAGATCCACCGGTTTTGACACCGACACCGACCTTTTCGCTTCAACCTCGGGACCCTAGAGTCCGGAGTGTGTCCGAATACCCTCTCGGTTAAGAAACAACCGGGGCATGCATGGAGACTAGGCGTAGGGTTCATTAGTGCTTTATCAGACAAGTGCCCAACTAGTTATGTTATATTACATGGTTAGTAAGAAACATCTTCTAGGGAGAATAGTTCCGTTAAGGGTTCCTTTCCCTGGGAGGCATGCCCTAAAGTGCATGTCCGGACTGCGAAAAGAGCAGGAAAACATCTGGGGGCAGATAAATAAATAGGTAAAAAATCATCTTTCAAGTCACCGACCGAGTATTCCCTTAAGAACGCTAGCTTTCGGCTTCACCCAGTCTGAGGTACACATCCGGCTGACCCGGCAGTAACAATCGCAGAGGTGCTCCCTTTACCTCCTAGCCGAACAATCGGGAACATAGGGGTAAGCACAGGAGCCAGGCAACCCAGCTTGGCCAACACTTAAGTCATATCGATGCATATAATGGTGAATAAAAGGTACACGTGGAAGTGTGACACGTGTGCTGGGCATGAAGCCCTTATAATCAAGCTTCTGGTAAAGAAGCCCCCAGGTATAATGAGTGCGGATAGCACATCAATTGTGTGCGAAAAATGCGCATGTAGGCCTTTTAGGGCTTTTATGAATAGGGTTGAGAGAAAAAAGAGAAACAAAAGGCAGCTAAAGTGTAAAAATTTGGACGAGGGGAAGGGGACGAACTCTTAGTCCGGCGCTAGGCATAGAATCTTCGGAGGCGGCCTGCATTCCATGGGTTCGGCTCGAGTCGGTTGTCCGATGCATTTCGCAGACGGTACGCCCCGCCGGTCAAGACTTGATCGATAATGAAGGGGCCTTCCCATTTGGGCTTGAGCTTGTCCTTTTTCTTGTCCGGCAGGCGTAGAACTAGTTCGCCAACATTGTAGGTCTTAGCTCGTACTTCTCTGCTTTGGTATCTTCGAGCCTGCTGCTGATAGAATGCGGAACGGGCCTTAGCAACGTCACGTTCTTCCTCCAATGCATCCAAGCTGTCCTGCCGATCCAACTCGGCTTCTCTTTCTTCATACATGCGCACTCGAGGTGAGTCATGAATAATGTCGCAAGGCAGAACTGCCTCTGCGCCGTATACCATAAAGAATGGTGTGAATCCGGTAGTACGGTTGGGCGTCGTCCGCAGCCCCCAGAGTACGGAGTCGAGCTCCTCTACCCAGTGCGTGTCCGATTTCGTCAGGGACCGCACTAGCCTGGGTTTGATGCCGCTCATTATTAGACCATTTGCTCGCTCCACTTGACCGTTGGTTTGAGGATGATAGACTGAAGCATAATCGAGCTTAATGCCCATATTTTTGCACCATAATTTGACCTCATCGGCGGTAAAGTTCGTGCCGTTATCGATAATGATGCTGTGGGGGACACCATATCGGTGTACTATCCCAGATATGAAGTCTATCACTGGTCCGGACTCTACCGTTTTAACTGGCTTGGCCTCTATCCATTTGGTGAATTTGCCCACCATGACCAATAGGTACCTTTGCTTGTGGGTTCCCCCTTTGAGGGGTCCAACCATGTCAAGCCTCCAGACCACGAATGGCCAGGTAATGGGTATAGTTTTGAGGGCGGTGGGTGGCATATGGCTCTGATTAGCAAAGAGCTGACAACCGACGCATCTTTGGACTAAGTCCTGAGCATCTGCCCGGGCCGTCGGCCAATAAAATCCTGTACGGAATGCTTTTCCTACAAGGGCCCGAGCTGCGGCGTGGTGTCCGCCTAGTCCGGCATGAATTTCAGCCAGAAGGTTTCGCCCTTCCTCTTCAGAGATACACCTTTGAAGGACTCCGGTTGTGCTTTTCTTATAAAGTTCTCCCTCATGGACCCTATAGGCTTTAGATCGCCGAACTATACAGCGGGCCTCATTTTGGTCTTCGGGGAGTTCCTGCCTAAGCAAGTAGGCTAGGAATGGCTCTGTCCACGGGGCGATTACTGCCATTATGTCGTGGGCTGAAGGTGTTATTTCATCGGCTGAATCGCCTATTATGTCAGATTGTTCTGTGTCGGTTGGTGCGGCTGCTTCCGGTTTGTTATTTCCGGACTCCTCTTCCCATAGTACGGATGGCTTAAAGAGCCGTTCCAGGAAGATGTTTGGAGGGACAACGTCACGTTTGACGCCGATGCGTGCCAATATGTCGGCAGCTTGGTTATTATCCCGGGCTACGTGGTGGAATTCAAGTCCTTCGAACCGAGCTGACATTTTTAGGACAACATTACGATAGGCTGCCATTTTCGGATCCTTGGAATCAAAGTCTCCATTTACTTGGGATATTGCAAGGTTTGAATCCCCGCGCACCTCTAGGCGTTGAATGCCCATGGAGATTACCATCCGGAGGCCATGTAAAAGGGCCTCGTATTCGGCTGCGTTGTTGGAGTCCGTGTACATTATCTGAAGTACATATTGGACTGTGTCCCCGGTTGGGGACATCAATACGACGCCAGCCCCCAATCCGGCCAACATTTTGGTGCCGTCAAAATGCATAATCCAATTGGAGTATGCGCCATACTCTTTAGGGAGTTCGGCTTTAGTCCACTCAGCGACAAAGTCAGCCAAAACTTGCGACTTTATAGCTCGCCGAGGTTTGTAAGTTATATCGAATGGTAAGAGCTCAATGGCCCATTTTGCAATCCTGCCCATCGCGTCGCGGTTGTTTATAATGTCGTTAAGGGGTACTTCAGAGGCCACTGTTATCGAACACTCTTGAAAGTATTGTCGGAGCTTCCGGGATGCCATGAACACCGCATACGCTATCTTTTGATAGTGCGGGTAACGGGACTTGCAGGGAGTTAAGACAGTGGATACATAGTACACTGGTTTTTGAAGAGGGAGTTTATGCCCTTCTGTCTCTCGTTCGACGACGAGTACCGCGCTTACAACTTGATGTGTTGCCGCGATGTATAACAACATTGGTTCGCCCTGGTTAGGCGCAGCCAGGACCGGATTTGTTGCCAATATGGCTTTTATTTCTTCGAGTCCGGCAGTGGCAGCATCCGTCCACTCGAAGTGTTCGGTGCGCCTGAGGAGGCGATAGAGGGGCAATGCTTTTTCCCCCAAATGGGAGATAAAGCGGCTTAGAGCCGCCACGCATCCAGTCAATTTTTGTATCTGTTTGAGGTCTTTTGGGATATCCAGTTGTGACAGAGCTCCGATCTTGGCTGGGTTTGCTTCAATTCCTCTACCGGATACAATGAAGCCCAAGAGCTTTCCGGCTGGTACGCCGAAAACGCATTTTTCCAGATTCAACTTAATGTCATATGCTCGGAGGTTGTCGAATGTGAGCCTCAAATCGTCTACTAGAGTTTCGACGCGTTTGGTTTTGACGACTACGTCGTCTATGTATGCCTCTACCGTTTTGCCGATCTGGGTAGCCAGACATGTCTGAATCATGCGCTGATATGTTGCGCCAGCGTTTTTGAGTCCGAAGGGCATCGTGTTGAAGCAGAATGGTCCATATGGTGTGATGAATGCCGTTGCGGCTTGGTCCGCTTCCGCCATCTTGAGTTGATGGTAGCCGGAGTATGCGTCCAGGAAGCACAATGAATCGTGCCCTGCGGTAGCATCGATTATTTGGTCGATGCGGGGGAGGGGGAAGGGATCCTTTGGGCATGCCTTGTTGAGGTCTTTAAAATCGACACATAGGCGCCAGGATTTGTCCTTCTTTGGTACCATTACCAGGTTTGCTAACCAATCCGGATGTTTGATGTCTCTGATGAATCCGGCTTCCAATAGTTTGGCTAGTTCTTCCCCCATTGCCTGTCTTTTGGGTTCGGAGAATCGCCGAAGAGCCTGTTTGACTGGCTTGAATCCTTTTAGGATATTTAGGCTATGTTCTGCCAATCTGCGTGGGATTCCCGGCATATCTGAAGGGTGCCAGGCGAAAATGTCCCAATTTTCCCGAAGGAATTCTCGCAGTGCGGCGTCTACATCAGGGTTCAACTATGCCCCGATGGAGGCCGTCTTTGTCGGGTTCGTTGGATGGACCTGGAATTTTACTATTTCGTCCGCTGGTTTAAAGGAGGTGGACTTGGATCTCTTATCGAGTATCACATCGTCCCTATTCACAGTAGAGCGCAGCGCGGTGAGTTCTTCTGCCGCTAGGGCTTCGGATAGTGCCTCCAGGGCTAATGCGGCTGTCTTGTTTTCGGCGCGGAGTGCTATATCTGGATCACTAACGAGAGTGATTATTCCGCCGGGCCCAGGCATTTTGAGCTTCATGTACCCGTAATGGGGTACGGCTTGAAAAATTGTGAATGCCTCTTGTCCTAATATAGCGTGATATCCGCTGTTGAACGGGGCCACTTGGAACGTGACTTCTTCGGACCTGTAATTGTCCGGCGAGCCGAACACCACATCGAGTGTGATTTTTCCGGTGCAGCGCACTTCCCGGCTAGGGATTATTCCTCTAAAGGTTGTGCTGCTTCGCTCAATGCGGCTCCAGTCTATTTCCATTTTTTGAAGAGTTTCCTCGTAGATGAGGTTTAATCCGCTGCCGCCATCCATGAGTACCTTGGTAAGTCGAAAGCCATCCACTATTGGACTAAGGAC
The DNA here is from genome assembly GCA_963921465.1 of Triticum timopheevii. Taxonomy (NCBI): domain Eukaryota; kingdom Viridiplantae; phylum Streptophyta; class Magnoliopsida; order Poales; family Poaceae; genus Triticum; species Triticum timopheevii. The sequence goes on from OY997268.1 coordinate 477,445,922, forward strand.
CAATGCGGCTGGTGCTCGGGCTGTTCGAAATTTAGGTTTATCGCTGGCGTTGAAGGTGATGGCTGTGTCGCTCCATGGATTTGTTGTTGCTACTTGGTAGACTTCGGCGAGGCTGTGGATTGTTCGTTTCCGCATATTATTTGATGTGAAAGTCTCGAAGACTGTTGATACCGTACCAGTATTGTTGGAGTGGTTTTCCGGGGCTAGAAGCTCCTCGCCACTTTTGGCCACCTGCCGCAATATCCAACATGCTCGAAGGCTATGTGTTGGGGTGGCGCCCTCTGTACTGTGAATTTTACAGGGTCCGCTAAGCCATCCCTCCAGTATGGTTCCGTGCCCTTTATGGGGTTTTTGCCTTTTGGTTTTTGTACCTGGTGCCTGAGTGTAATGCACCATTTTGTTGCGGACTAGGGTTGTATTCGGGGCCGGATTGTCCCAAAACTTATTTTTGGTTTTCCGGAAATTCTCCATCGCACAGTACTTTCGTACTATGGACGCCAGGTCGGCGAAGCGTGTAATTTCGCGACGGCTGACGGCGTTCAAGATTCCCTCGTCCGTGCAATTATTGCAAAAAATTGAGATTGCGTTTTCCTCTCGGCAGTCCTTTATCCTGTCCATAACCAGGAGGTATCTGGCCCAGTAGTGATGTACTGTTTCAGCTGGCTCTTGCCGGATTAGAGATAGATCGCATATGTCTGGGCGGGTGGGTGGAATTAAGTCCGGAACCCTACCCATCTCGAGGCTCAAGGGCCGAGAAGTTTCCAAATTTGGAAGCTTGGATTGCTGGATGTTGTCCAACGAGCCCGGTCCGATGCCTGACTTTAGGTTCAATGCTTGATCGAAGTCCATCCCTCCGTGGGAATCCGGCATGGAGGGTTCGGGAGCCCGGACATGACTAGTTTTCAATACAGGAGAAGAGTCGCCGCGTTGTTCCTCTACCACTGCAACGTGGTGGGTGACCTTGGGAGAGTTAATCTCTCTCAGATCGGTTTTAAGCAAAATCTGATTGTAGTCTGTAGCGACTCCCAGGGCGGCGATGCGATCCAAGAGCTCGTTTACGGACGAGAGCTCTATTGCATCCAGCCGCTCGGCGAATTCCGAGCTGACGTGAAGATTGCTTTTGACGACCTGAGAGGTCATTGTCGAAGCGGTGGCTGAACAGGCGGCCATGAGAAAACCACCTAGCCGGATAGTTTGGCCGGCGGCCAAGGCTCCTTCGACGAAGATACCGTCCTTGAAGACGGGAAGAGGCATCCTTCCTATCGGTGACAGCACAGAGGAACTCTCAATGAAAGCACCAATGTCGGTGTCAAAACCAGCGGATCCCGGGTAGGGGGTCCCGAACTGTGCGTCTAGGCTGATGGTAACAGGAGACAAGGGACATGATGTTTTTACCCAGGTTCGGGCCCTCTCGATGGAGGTAAAACCCTACTCCTTCTTGATTGATATTGATGATATGGGTAGTACAAGAGTGGATCTACCACGAGATCAAGGAGGCTAAACCCTAGAAGCTAGCCTATGGTATGATTGTTGTAATGGTTGTGTTGTCCTACGGACTAAAACCCTCCAGTTTATATAGACATCGGGGAGGGCTAGGGTTACATGGAGTCGGTTACAATGGTAGGAGATCTACATATCCGTATTGCCAAGCTTGCCTTCCACGCCAAGGAAAGTCCCATCCGGACACGGGACGAAGTCTTCGATCTTGTATCTTCATAGTCTTGGAGTCCGGCTGACGATGATAGTCCGGCTGTTCGGACACCCCCTAGTCCAGGACTCCCTCAGAAGGGAAGATCATATACATGTCATAAGAAAGGGAGTTATTTACTGCTCCCTCGATGTATTGTTTCCTTTGTTTGGAGATTGATTACCATGCGTGAGTTAAGGTAAGGTTAATGTGATTGAGCGATTTTTCTGAAAATCAATTATTTGTTTTCTAATTAATGTGATTGAGTGATTTAAGGTAATGTTAATTAATTTAGATTTGATCTTTAAAGATTGTTCGTGATTGATTCTACATTACTAAATAACTTGCGCCAGTACGGAAAGTTCTAATCTATTCAGATTTTTTTCATTGTGTGAGAGGGTGACGCGAAAATAAACCGATGAATTGGGAGGAGGGGACGAAAAAAATCTACAAAAAAAACCCAGCGAAGGTGGGAGGAGGTACCAAAAAAAACCATGGGAGGTGGGACGAAAAAAAACCTGGAAGCGAGACTACCAACTACTCCATTAGGAGTAGAAATTATGTCGATTAAGGCCATATGACGACTCTGCTAGAGTTGCTTCGTTGGGCGTCGAAAGCAGCTTAACCCAGACATTCATACGACGTTCCTAGCTCGTTGGACGATGGTGACACATGTGGTTGTACGGCTTTATAGGTTTTTGGAACACTGTGCTCCTTTGTTGTGGAATAAACTAGTACTATGTCGTGGTACTAAGTCTGACAGTAAGAATAGGGGGTACGTATGAGGAGGCGAGGTCCTACCTACCGCGAGATTGTACACACGAGTTTTACGAGTTCAGGCCCCTCTCGGAGGAGGTAAAAGCCCTACGTCTCGGTGCCCTGAGGCGGTCGACTGGAATAAGGGTGTCGTGGGGAATGGGAGCACAAGCACCTATGGGGCAGGAGGGCCCCTTCTTGTCCGGCAAGGGAGCGAAGGGCGCACGCAGAGCAGATCGAGGCGAGAGAGCGCGTGGGGGATTTTTACCCAGCTTCGGAGCTCTCCGGAGAGATAAGACTCCTACTGCTGCTTTGTGTGTTTGTATTCTGTTCTTGCTCGAGAGAGCGGGTGTGGCGTAGTTGTGGAACCAAAACCCCCCGAACCCTCTTCTACGTGCGCATGGGCCTCCTTTTTATAGGCTAAAGGGATCACCGACAGGTGGCAGCGTAGAAAGAGGGGTAGAAGAGTAAAAACACGGGTTGGTACAACTGCTACCAACAGTGTCCCCTACCTAACTCTGACGGCAGGGGACAAGGGCATTTAATGCCCGTCCGGTCGCCCCAACAGTGCAAGGAAACGACTGTTAGGGGCGCCACCGATTGCCACGATGGCCTCCTTGTCTGCTTCGCTTGCCACCTCGCACCGCCATGCTGCACAGCTACCCGCCACGTGCACCAGGAGCGATCTTGTGGTGACACGTCGTCGGATGCGCTGGAGCGTGGGTGCAGAGTGGCAGCCTTGCCGCGGCAAGCGCCTTGCCGCGGCCCTTATCTCGTTGCACCAGCAAGCTTGCCGCTCGCCGGACCTTGCCGGGACGCGCGGGGCGTTGCGACAAGTTTTCTTGGAATGCCTTGAGTGGCCTTCCCGGCAAGCTCCTCTTGCCGGGGTCTTGTCTTCTTCCCGGCAAGCTCCTCTTGCCGGGGCCTTGGTTGGCCTTCCCGGCAAGCTCCTCTTGCCGGGGCCTTAGCTTGAGTACTCTGTTCTTGAATGGCATCGAAGTAGCCGTTGAGGATCTTGGCGGACGCCCGGCAAGCCCCGCCGCGGGTCGCTGCGACTGCCCGTGCATAAGTTCGGGATACTAAAGGTACCCCTACTTTAGTACACCGACAGGAGCCCCCGGGCCTGGGCCATACACGGTGCCGAGCGCTGTTGGGCCAGGCCCAAAACAGTGCACGGGCACGCGCGGCCTAGGTCACATCGTATATCTCTCCGCTTCCACCGCGCACGCCCGGAACGGCACGCGTCAAACGCGGCAGCGGTTCGGCCCTGACTCCCTGCTTTTCCCGTGCCTTGATTCGCTGAGCGGGGCGGCCGAGCCCCCACCCTGCTCCTTTATAAAGAGCGGGAGGGGAGCACAGAAGCCCACACTCTCCCATCTCCTCCTTTCTTCAGCTTCTTCTCCCCTTTCTCCCATTCGCCATGGAGAAAGGGAACCCTGGCCCTTCTTCGGTGGCGGCGAGGGTCGCCGCCAGACAGCGCACCTCTCCCTCTCTCGCGCCCTTGGCGGGAGAGCCGGCCATAAGGGGAAGAGGGAGGGGGAGAGGTCGCGGACGAGGCCGAGGACGAGGTCGAGGCGCTCGGGGAAGAGGCGGACGGGGCAGCGCGCCAGCTTTGCCTCCGCCGGCGGTTCCTCCCCCCACGGCAGTCCACATAGGGGACGATCCTTGCGAGTTCTTCGTCAGGCTGCGCCGGGCGCCTCGTCGTCGCCTCCGGCTCCCAGCTCCGTTCGCGAGCGCGATGGAACCGGACTCGCCCGAGACGCTGAGACTGCAGATGAGGGGCTATGGGATCAGCGGAACGCGAGTCCGTGTTGCATTCCCAGCCCCCAGCATGATGTATCTTGAGCGAGGGTGGAAGACGTTCGCCCGCATCCACAGCCTGACGGCGGGGTTTACCCTCCATTTTAAGTTAATGGAGGGCGACCTCCTCTCCGTCAAGGTCTTCGGGGACTCCGGCATCCGGTCGAGGTGCTGTGTGGACAGCTCCTCCGATAGCGAAGACTCCCCCTCGAGCGAGAGTGACGAGGAGGAGAGCGACAGCGACGGCGAGGGTAGCGGGCGGTGGAGTGGCGGGTCCGACTAGGTGTCGGGCGCCGCTCCGCGCGTCACCGGCGACCCCATCATCCGCGTCGCCGGCTCCTCGAACTCCCCGGGGTCGTCTCCTTGGGCGGCTGGCGCAGGGAGGCAGCGGAAGGGGAAGAGGGCCGGCAAGGCCGTCAGGTCGGAGTACGAGGGCGTGGTGCCCTCGACAGCATGCTGACGTCCTGCCGCCCCGTCCTCGAGCCCCGCTTCCGGCGCTGCCATCACCGTCCAGTCTTCGGACAGCCCCCGGGCTGTTCTCTTGGTGTCTTCTGGCACCCGTAGCTCGCCTAGGCGCTCCTTTTGCCCTTTTCGCCTCCTTGACCTACCTCCTGAAGAGAGGGACAGGAAAGGCATTACGGGCATCTTATCTTTTTAATTTGTAAGCCTTCGGGCCTTAGCTGTATCTAAAACTTGTAATCCTCTCTTTCATGTTTTTCATCCTTTATGGACTGTACCTGAGTGGGATGTTTTTTAATGAAAAGGGGTTGCTTGCCGGGTTATTTGTCTCGCGGGTTAAACCCACGCCAAGGAGCGAATCCTTGGTATCCCTCGGACAGACAGTTCGCCTCCCGGCAACAGGCCCTTGCCGCCTTCCCACGCCGCTCGACCTTCCTCACGTCTTTGACGGAGGCGGGAACGATGTGGGTGCGGGCTCCTCGTTTCATCCCTCTGCTGCCGCGACTACGACCAATCTTGGCCCCAGGAACGCGCTCCAGGGCCTAGAGTTGAGGGAGCACGGCAGTTTTTGGGGAGAAACGCGGTTTTGCATTCCCCAGTCCATAAAAGGATGCATGAAGAGGGACGAATGACTTATCTGATATTGCAGCCCCCGGCAACTCTGGCTTGCCGGGGACGAATCTCGGCACTCGCAGCCCCCAGCGATTCTGGCTTGCCGGGGCCTAGGTGCCGGCGCGCCCTTCTTCTCCTTTTCGTTCTCAAGTAGTCTGGCCAGGATGTGCGAGCCCTGCGAACGAAGGAAAAGCAAAAGGGACAGACTCTCGACCTCTAAGCTAAGGGTTAGCTGCTGCTAGGCACTATCAACCCTAACCAAGGACGAGACTCGACTTAGCATGCATGCTATAACCCCGGGGTATCAGCGCTTCATTTACTTGTGCTCAGGGTCTGCGCCTGGCTCTGTACAAAGGATTACATGCAACAGCGGCAAGACTTGTACAGAAAGGTGGTTGCCAGACAGGGTCTGACAACCGCGCCTTACGGATAAAACTTACGAAGATGCTCTATGTTCCAGGAGTTGCTCACTGGAATGCCGTCTTCGGTCTCCAGGCGGACAGCGCCAGGCCTGGTGACTCATTTCACCCGGTAAGGGCCTTCCCACTTCGGCGTCAACTTGTTGAAATTCTTGGCCGACTGAACGCCCCGAAGAACAAGGTCGCCTTCCTCGAAGCTTCTGGCGTTAACTTTGCGGCTATGGTAGCGGCGCAAAGCTTGCTGGTAGCGAGCGGCTCGCACAGCAGCCTGAAGACGATCTTCCTCGAGGAGCAGTACGTCGTCTTGGCGCAGCTGCTCTTGCTCAAGCTCATCATAAGCGAGCACTCGAGGCGATCCGTACACGAGTTTCGTGGGGATAACTGCTTCTGCTCCATATACTAGAGCAAAAGGTGTCTGGCCAGTGGCTCGATTTGGCGTCGTTCTGATCGACCAAAGAAGCACCGGCAGCTCCTCGATCCAATTTCTTCCGCACTTGTACAGCCTGTCGAAAGTTCTGGTCTTGAGCCCATGCAGCACTTCAGCGTTTGCCCTCTCCGCTTGACCGTTGCTTCTCGGGTGAGCAACAGAAGCGAAGCAGATCTTGGCGCCAAGATCTTGGACGTACTGCATGAAGGTGCGGCTCGTGAATTGTGTGCCATTGTCGGTGATGATCCTGTTAGGGATTCCGAAACGGCAAACAATCGACCTGAAGAACTTGACTGCTGACTGTGCGGTCACCTTCCTCACTGCTTCCACTTCCGGCCACTTTGTGAACTTGTCTATTGCGACGTACAAGTACTCAAAGCCCCCGATTGCTCGGGGGAAAGGGCCGAGGATGTCGAGCCCCCAGACCAAAAATGGCCAGGATAAAGGAATTGTTTGGAGAGCTTGAGCTGGCTGATGTATCTGCTTGGAGTGGAACTGGCATGCTTCACACTTGGTTACTTGTGCAGTTGCATCCTAGAGGGCTGTCGGCCAGAAGAAACCTTGCAGGAAAGCTTTGCCGGCAAGTGCTCTTGCGCCAATGTGGTGACCACATATGCCTCCATGGATCTCCGCCAACAGCTCTTGTCCATCTTCCCGGGAGATGCACTTCAATTTCACACCGTTGAGTCTTCTTCTGTACAGTGTCTGATCGACAAACTGGTACATACTTGACTGCCGGGCTACTCTTTCCGCTTCTTCTTGCTCTTCGGGAAGTTCTCCTGTCTGAAGGAAACGGACGATCGGCTGTGCCCATGTTGGAGCCTGAGGCTCGACAACAAGGACTAAAGGCATATCTGCTGCTGCGGGAACATCCTCTTCTATGGCGAGCGCTTGCGGCTCAGCCGGAGCTTGATGTTCCCCGACAAACATGCCGGAGCAAAACTTGTTGGGAGCCTCTGCTCGAACGGAACAAGGCCTGGGGTTTGCCGGAGCAGGACGTTCCCCGGGAAGTTTGCCGGAGCAAAGCTTGTCGGGAGCCTCTGCTCGAACGGAACAAAGCCCAGGGCCTGCCGGAGCAGACCGCTCCTCAGCGCTCTTGGTGTTGATCTTGCGGACCTTCTTGGCGGCGGCTTCAGGAAGCTCTGCCGGAAGATAGTCGCCAGAAACCAACTTCCTCTTTTTGCTCTGTCCAGTTGACGGTGTTACAGATGGTTGAGTCAGCTTGAGCACAAAAATCCCTGGTTCCACAGGTAACTTGAGTGCATCGCATTTTGACAGGCCGTCTGCAATGTCATTCTGAGCTCTTGGAACATGTTCCATTTGCAGGCCGTCAAAATGCTCTTCCAGCTTCCTCACTTCATCAATGTATGCTTCCATCAACGGACTCTGATAATCTTTGTTTACTTGACGGACGACAAGCTGTGAGTCACCCCGGACAATAAGCTTCTTGATCCCAAGGTCTGCCGCGATCCTGAGTCCGGCAAGCAAGCCTTCATACTCTGCAGTGTTGTTTGCTGCTTGCTCCTTGGGAAAGTGCATCTGGACCACGTACTTGAGGTGCTCTCCGGTGGGTGCGTCAAGAAGCACGCCCGCACCGGCGCCTTGCAGCGAGAAGGCACCGTCAAAGTACATGATCCATTCTTTGCTTGCTTCCTTGACGGGGATGCTCCTCTCTGGAGTTTCTTCATCAGGTGTTGGCGTCCATTCTGCTATGAATTCTGCCAATGCTCGGCTCTGGATAGTTGAGGTACTCTCGAACTTGAGGCCAAAGCTTGACAATTCCAGTGCCCACTCGACAATCCTGCCCGTTGCCTCTAGATTCTGCAATATCCTCTTCAACGGAAAGCGAGTGACTACTGTGATCTCATGTGCTTGAAAGTAGTGGCGCAGCTTCCTCGAGGCCATTAGGAGGCCGAAAAGCAACTTCTGCACACCAGAGTACCTTGATCTAGCCCCCTGCAGAAGGGAACTGACAAAGTAAACTGGGCGCTGCACCATCTTCTTCTGTTTCTCTTCTCGTGGCTGCGCAGATCCATCTTTGCCGGAACTAGAACTTGCCGGATCAGGGCTTGTCGGGCCAAAGCTTGTCGGGGAAGCCCCCTGTTTGTCGCTGGGCTCGCTTGCCACGGTCGCTGGCTCATCATCTGCCTCCCTCTCCGCTACTAACGCAGCACTAACCACTTGATTGGTTGCCGCCAGATATAGCAGCAACTTCTCTTGTGGCTTAGGTGCGACAAGTGTTGGAGTAGAGGATAGGTATCTCTTCAGGTCCTGCAGCGCAGCCTCCGCTTCCGGAGTCCATTTCATTGGACCTGCCTTTTTCAAAATTTTGAAAAAGGGCAGGGCGCGCTCAGCAGACTTAGAGATGAACCTACTGAGAGCAGCAACACAGCCGGCAAGCCTTCGCACATCTTTAACGCACTTTGGTGCTTCGATTTGCTCAATGGCCTTGATCTTGTCGGGATTAGCTTCAATCCCCCTCTGGGACACAAAGAATCCGAGAAGCTTGCCGGAAGGAACTCCAAACACACACTTCTCGGGATTCAACTTGAGGTTGATCCTGCGCAGATTTGCAAAAGTCTCGTCCAAGTCTTGGATCAAAGTCTCTTTGTCCTTGCTCTTGACCACTATGTCATCCATGTAAGCTTCTACATTCCTGTGCAACTGTGGCTCAAAAGCATGACTGGCTACTCTTGCAAATGTTGAACCAGCATTCTTTAGTCCGAAGGGCATTCGTACAAAGCAGTACGTGCCACATGGAGTAATGAATGCGGTTTTCTCTTCATCCTATTCTGCCATGAAGATCTGATGATATCCTGAATATGCATCAAGGAATGAAAGCAGATCACATCCCGTCGTGGAGTCGACAATCTGATCGATGCGCGGCAAGGGAAATGGATCCTTGGGACAAGCTTTATTAACATCAGTGAAGTCAATACAAAGCCTCCATTTCCCGTTTGCTTTGCGCACGACTACTGGGTTGGCTAACCACATCGGATGGAGTACTCCCCGGACCAGGCCCGCTGCTTCCAACTTCTTGATCTCCTCTGCAATGAACTCTTGTCTCTCCACTGCTTGCTTCCTAACTCTCTGCTTGACGGGCCGCGCGTGAGGGCAGACGACAAGGTGGTGCTCAATTACTTTCCTGGGAACACCGGGGATGTCGGATGGTTGCCATTCAAACACGTCGACATTCGCCCACAGGAAAGCAACGAGCGCGCTTTCCTATTTGGGATCAAGCGTGGCACTGATGGTGAAGGTGCCACCAGTGCCGTCCTCCTTGGCAGCCACTTTCTTGATCTCTGGTGAAGCTGTCTTTGCCTTCTTGCACTTGCCGGTAGAGCTCGATGGTGCGTCCTCGACGGTAGCGCAGCACTCCGAAGAGGTGCGCTTGCCGGAGTGTGCATCAGAGCTACTCTTGCCGGACTTGGTCTTCTTCTTCCCCCCGGGAGCTTCAGCGGCGAGTGGTTTGAATTCTGCTGCGGCCGCTGCTTCCCGGTAGATCTTGTCGGTACAGATGAGTGCATCCTTCTTGTCGCCTTGGACAGAAATGACACTTATCGGACCAGGCATCTTGAGCACATTGTAGGCGTAGTGAGAGGCTTCCATGAACTTGGCTAGCGCTAGACGGCCAAGTATCCCATTGTAGGGCAATGGGAAATCTGCAACATCGAATGTGACTCTCTCTGTCCTGAAGTTCAGCTCACTGCCAAACGTTACTGGCAGCATGATCTTCCCCTTCGGCTTGCTCCTTCCCGGGTTGATCCCTTGAAAGGTGCCGGTTTCTTCGAGCTCGCTGTCGGGGATCTGGAGCTTCTTGAGTACCGCGGAAGAGATCAGATTCAGGCCGGCCCCGCCGTCAACCAGCATCTTCGTGACCTTGAGGTTGCGGATTGTTGGTGAAACCAACATCGGCAAACACCCGACCGTAGTGATGCGATCAGGGTGATCTTCAATGTCGAAGATGATGGGCGTGCTGGACCACCTCAGGGGCTTGCGCGACTCAACGAACGGTTCTGCTGCGTTCACTTCCCGGACCCACTGTTTGAGTTGGCGGTGCGAGGTGTGCAGAGAAGCACCGCCGTCGATGCACAACACCTCTGTTGCCTTCTGGAACTCCTGCTCGTCAGTCTCATCTTCCTCCATCTCATCATCCTCATCTTCGTCTTCGTCTTTGTCGCGGCCGCGGGGAGGCCTGTCTCCTTGCTGCGGCTTGGCCTTGCCGTGGTGCCCTCCCCGGGCGGGATACTTCTTGCCGGATCCTCCGCCACCTTGTTGGGCCTTCTCCTTGTCGCAGCGCTCGTATTCAGCTTTCTGTAGCTCCGCCATCTGCTCAACCTTCTTGCAGGCTTGGAGGTCATGGCCCTTGGTGCGGTGGATCTTGCAATACTGCTTGCCGGAGCCATCCTGCTTGTCGGCGGCCACCACAGCCTCGCCGGAGTTACCAGCTCTAGCCTTCTCGGAACCGCCTCCGCTGCTGGATTGCTCAACAACTAGCACATCCTTAACCTTCCTCTTTCTGTTATTCCGCCTCCGTTTCCTCTTTGCCGGAGGGGCGTCCTCCCTGTCAGATCCCTCTGCTCCTACATTCTCTCCGGGGAGCCTCCTCCCCTCTTCAGCCCGTGCACACTTGTCGGCCAGGGCATATAGCTCGCTGACACCTCTGATTTTGCACATCGCCATCTCCTCCCTCATCCTGCGGTTACGGACGTTCTGATGGAACGCGCTGATAACCGCGGCAGGGTGGACGTCTGGGATGTTACGCTGCACCTGACTGAATCTCTGTATATACTTGCGCAGGGGTTCTCCTTCCTTCTGGGCGAGCAGGTGAAGATCACTCTCCTGGCCATGGGGTTTGTGGCCGCCTGTGAAAGTGCCAACAAACTGATGGCACAGGTCCGCCCACGAAGAAATGGAGTTGTCCGGCAAGTGCATGAGCCAAGATCTGACATTGGGCTTGAGCACCAGCGGGAAGTAGTTGGCGAGGATCTTCTCGTCTCGCCCCCCGGCAGCCTGCACCGCGATGGTGTAGATGCTGAGGAACTCTGACGGATGTATCCTGCCATCGTACTTCTCGGGCACGTCTGGCTTGAAGTTCTTGGTACTGGGCCACTGGACCTGCCGCAGCTCACGGGTGAACGCAGGGCAACCTGCCGCGTACGGCAAGTCGCCTGGCTCCCTTGGCGCATGCATGTCGACAGTGGGCCCAGCGCGCCGGTCAGATTGACGTCGCGCTTCTCTTCGACGCTCGATGCGAGTGCGAGCGTCTTCGTGTCGTCGTTCTTGGAGAACTTGGCGTTGATCGCGGCGAGCTCGCGGGTCTGACGATGCGGTGGAGTCGGTGTCGAGGTTGGCCCGGTGAGTCAGCGATCTCGGCCTTCGGGGCGGGGAGTGCGCAGTGGTGGCACCCCCAGCGGTCTTGTCAGCATCGGCTTGCGCCTGGGCGTCTTGCCGGGGCTTCGATGTGCTCGGTTGCCGGGGCTTGTCGCCGTTGGCGAAGCCAATGAGGCTATAAATGGCGGCCCTCCAGTCGTCGATCTTGTCCGGCGCTGGAGGGTAATCTAGAAGCAACTGGGCTCGGGCCAGCGCTTCCTCTGGAGTCTTGGGTGGCGGTGGCGAGCGACGCGAGGTGCGAGACATGCTCAAACTTCTAACAGTGTTAGAAGGAGTAACATCTCGCCCAGGCGACCGCACTGCGCTCGCGCCAGCGTGTTGACGTGCACGTTGGCCTTGAGCGTCCCGCGACCCACCAGCTCGGCCTTGTTCCAACGCGAGTACGGTGCTAGGAGCATCGTGGCGTTGTCGATCCTGCACCTCCTGGGAGGGGTGCGGTGGATATGCAGAAGCTGAACCTTGCGGGGCCTTGTCCTAAGACCGGGTGACGATGCGAGTCCCTCCGCTGGCGCCCGCTCCTCCGCCGGCGTCCACCCCACCGCCCGTTTGCTCCGGTGGCGGTAGGATAGACGCGGATGGAGCGGCCACCTCCGAAGCCTTCTTCTTTGGTGGCATGTCGATGAAGATGTTGATGTAGCGCGCGCAGACGCCGGATCAGGTTCGCACGACCTCGACGCACCCCCTACCTGGCGCGCCAGAGATGTCGTGGGGAATGGGAGCACGAGCACCTATGGGGCAGGAGGGCCCCTTCTTGTCCGGCAAGGGAGCGGAGGGCGCACGCAGAGTAGATCGAGGCGAGAGAGCGCGCGGGGGATTTTTACCCAGCTTCGGAGCTCTCCGGAGAGATAAGACTCCTACTACTGCTTTGTGTGTTTGTATTCTGTTCTTGCTCGAGAGAGCGGGTGTGGCGTAGCTGTGGAACCAAAACCCCCGAACCCTCTTCTACGTGCGCATGGGCCTCCTTTTTATAGGCTAAAGGGGTCACCGACAGGTGGCAGCGTAGAAAGAGGGGTAGAAGAGTAAAAACGCGGGTTGGTACAACTGCTACCAACAGTGTCCCCTACCTAACTCTGACGGTAGGGAACAAGGGCATTTAATGCCCGTCCGGTCGCCCCAACAGTGCAAGGAAACGACTGTTAGGGGCGCCACTGATTGCCACGATGGCCTCCTTGTCTGCTTCGCTTGCCACCTCGCACCGCCATGCTGCACAGCTACCCGCCACGTGCACCAGGAGCGATCTTGTGGTGACACGTCGTCGGATGGGCTGGAGCGTGGGTGCAGAGTGGCAGCCTTGCCGTGGCAAGCGCCTTGCCGCGGCCCTTATCTCGTCGCACCAGCAAGCTTGCCGCTCGCCGGACCTTGCCGGGACGCGCGGGGCGTCGCGGCAAGTTTTCTTGGAATGCCTTGAGTGGCCTTCCCGGCAAGCTCCTCTTGCCGGGGTCTTGTCTTCTTCCCGGCAAGCTCCTCTTGCCGGGGCCTTGGTTGGCCTTCCCGGCAAGCTCCTCTTGCCGGGGCCTTGGTTGGCCTTCCCAGCAAGCTCCTCTTGCCGGGGCCTTAGCTTGAGTACTCTGTTCTTGAATGGCATCGAAGTAGCCGTTGAGGATCTTGGCGCACGCCCGGCAAGCCCTGCCGCGGGTCGCTGCGACTGCCCGTGCACAAGTTCGGGATACTAAAGGTACCCCTACTTTAGTACACCGACAAAGGGTGTGTGTGTGTTACAGGGGGTGCGAACCCCTGTCCAAGAGGAGGGGGTGGCTTATATAGAGTGCGCCAGGACCCCAACCCACCTCCGTTACAGGGGTTCAATGTACATTAAGACAGGGCGTTACTGATAACGCCAGCTATAAAGTGCTTTTGATGACCTTTAAGACTACTGAGTGAATGCCTGACCGTTGCCGTCCTGAGTGACTCCTGGTCTTTTGTAGGTCGAGTGGTTTCTCGTATAGTCGAATGGCTTCGTCTTGGTCGAGTGATACCAGGGGGAGGGGTACCCGAGTGGGATGACTGGTCGAATGGATTGCACTCGACGACTTCAATTGGTACTCTCTGTTGTTCCTTGAATGTCTTCGCTTCTAGGGTACTGACCTTGGGTAGGGTGTATAGGTCAGGCCTGTGACCCTACCCTAGGTCTATGGCATCATCATTAGCCCCTAAATGGATTGAGGTCCGAGTGAAAAGAAGGTTGAAGTTGGTCCTGCCTTGACTCTTGTGCTTTGCAAGTGTCCACGCTGGATTGGAGGTCCACGCTGAAACTTCGGCTTCGTTTCAGTCTCCTTGATTGATTCAGAAGTTGTCGATTGGACTAATGCTGGCACTCGTCGAGTGTTACTTTGATGCGAAATCTTTGGTGCGATTGGTTACTGCGTATCCCAGATCTCACGGGATTCAAAATTTTAGGGAAGCGCGCGAGGCGGAGCGCGCCGCAATAAGCGGGACGGATAGACAGGGGCGCCTCGATTTCTGCACCACCTTTTTCGCCATGTACCCGACGTGCGACTGTTGCTGGATTTGACAGGATTGCTCGGGCCCACGCGTCATCCACTCGGAAGTGGGTCCTTAAAAGGCGTCGGGGCCGAGGCATATGCACTGTGCGCATTCATTCTCCCTCTTCCTTCTCCGCTTCTCCACTGCTTCTTTTTCCTCCGCGCTCGACGCCACTGCCCCGCCACCATGGTGAAGGACAAGATGGCAGCGCTGGAGCGCGCGAAAAAGGCAACGGGGGCGGCGAAAGGCAAGAAGACGAATCGGGGGTCGTCGTCGAGGTCCGCGCCGCCGCCGGGCTGGATCCAGGGTGATTGGATCCGATCTTGTCTCCGGTCAGAGGATTTGGAGGAGTTGGCCGACTCCGATTTGATCGTTGCCGGGGCCACGAGGCTTCCGGAGGGGGAGACGGAGCCTCAGCCGCAGTCGGGTGAGTGCGTCCTCCTTGCTACCCACGTCGACCGTGGTTTCTCCCTTCCCCCGCATCCTTTTTTCCGGGGCTTCTTGAAATTTTTTGGTGCTCAGCTCCACCACTTCTCTCCCAACACCATCATGTACCTCGTTGCGTTTGTGTCCATGTGTGAGAACTTCCTGGGTTGTCGACCGCACTGGGGTCTTTTCAAACATATATTCACAATCCGCTCTCAGACCATGAAGAAGGCGAATTCGAGTGACGTGAGGACGCATGTGATCCAGATGTGCGGGGGTCTGGGGATCCAGATAAGGAAGAGGAGCGCATTCCCTCCCATGACACTTCTCGAGTCGGTCAAGGGCTGACAGTCGACCTGGTTCTACTGCCAGGATACTATGACCCCGGTTAGTCGACCGGTCTTCCCTCTTTTTCCTTAGATCACGCCCAACAACCTTCTTCACTGAAAGTGACCGCTGCGGAGAGGGTGGAAACGAACATGTTGGTCGAGAGGGTGGTCCAGTTGGTCCGTCAGGGTGTAACTGGCATGGACTTGTTGGAGGTGTTTCTCAATCGACGCATCCAGCCACTCCAAGCTCGTGACCACTCGATGTGGATGTACTCGGGAGCCAACGACACCGCTCGGGTTCATCTAGAGGAAGTTACGGATGAGATGGTGGCCCTGTGGCTGAAGGGCATTATAGGAAACAAGGATAACCCTAGGGGAGCCAGGAGAGTCGATCCATTCGACACCAACAACCAGCCAGACAATGTCTGGTCTTTGCTACCGAATGTACTTCAATCTGTCTTGCAACTGTTTCTGAATCCGACTAATATTTAATTGACTTCTTGTCTTGTAGGTTTATACTGAGATGTACTTAATGCCCAATGGTGAACAAGCCCTGGAGCAAGACCAGGAGGGAGAGAACAGCGCAGAAGAGAGCGGGGACTGGCAATCTCCAGAAGATGACGACGAAGAAGAAAGTAATGAGTCGAACGATGAAGAGGTAGTCGACTCACCACCTCGCTCAGAGCGTCGATCCAAGCAACTCCAAGATCCGGCGGGCGGGCGCGGCAAGACCGTGGCTCCGAGTGTCGGTGTCAAAACCGGCGGATCTCGGGTAGGGGGTCCCGAACTGTGCGTCTAAGGCTAATGGTAACAGGAGGCGGGGGACACGATGTTTACCCAGGTTCTGGCCCTCTCTATGGAGGTAATACCCTACTTCCTGCTTGATTGATCTTGATGATATGAGTATTACAAGAGTTGATCTACCACGAGATTGTAGAGGCTAAACCCTAGAAGCTAGCCTATGATTATGATTATTGTCGTCCTACGGACTAAACCCTCCGGTTTATATAGACACCGGAGAGGCCTAGGGTTACATCAGGTCGGTTACAGAGATGGGAATCTACATATCCGAATCACCAAGCTTGCCTTCCACGCAAAGGAGAGTCCCACCCAGACACGGGATGAAGTCTTCAATCTTGTATCTTCATAGGCCAATAGTCCGGACCAAGTATACTGTCCGGCTGTTCGAGGACCCCTTAATCCAGGACTCCCTCAGTAGCCCCCGAACTAGGCTTCAATGACGATGAGTCCGGCGCGCATATTATCTTCAGCATTGCAAGGCGGGTTCCTTCCCCAAATTCTCCAGAGCACCTGTTGTGATGAGCAGTGTCCGGCTCCCCATTTAACATTGCACTCATCGACTTCTATACCTTAATAGTGTCAGCCTCCACATGTCAAGCGAATACGAGAAGTTGGAGCATTTTTACACTTGCTACCCTGACCATGTAAATAAATCATCTATTAAAGAGACAGGGATCCTCAGATCATAATCACACCATCTTCCCCAAGCGAGGATTCATCAGGGCGCGCCCGAAAAAACCATCCCATCATGGCCGGCCACCACAGCTCTTCCTCTCGCCCCTATAGCGCCAAGCCAGGTGATTGGGAGAAGTGTACCGTATCCCACGGCCAATTGGTGAAGTTGCATACCCAGGGGTTTCTTCCACCTGCATACCTTGTGCACGTTTGGGCCGGATTAGCCACCTTTGACGGCGGGGAGCAAGCGCAGAGTTTTCCCAACGCATCCAGGGGAGTGAGTGTGCCTTGTCCCTTACTTGCTGAGGGGCATCAGATTTCCAATCCATTCATTCCTTCGCGGGCTCCTGTAGTACTATGGCCTCCAGCTGCACAATTTCACCCCTGCTTCCATCCTGCATATCGCAGGTTATGTCGCCCTTTGCGAGTTGTTTCTGGGTTGCGAAGCTCATGTCGAGCTATGGAAAAGGCTGTGCTGCCTCGTCCCTCGCAATCAAGAGGGATCAATATTCCAAGTGGGCAGAGCCGAAATATGGCGCATCGCCGGGATCGAATACCTGTCCGGCACTCTGAAGAAGACATCCGAAGATTGGCCTTCTGAGTGGTTTTATATAGAGGACGTCTCCCTTCATGAGCCTATCCGAATGGGTCTTCCTGAGTTTACAAATCCTCCATTGAAGAAGCGCCGTAGCTGGCGTCCCTGGAGCCCCAAGGAGGAAGATAGCAGAGAGGTCCTTCAATTGATGGGCAGGATAAAAACGCTTGCCCAGTCCGGATTGACAATAATCGAGGTTATGTCAATATGCATAATGCAAGGGGTGCAACCACTCCAGTATCGAGGGCGTCCCATGTGGCACTTCAACGGAGAAGACGATGCCACCCGCTGCGGTCGGAAAGGTCCGGACTTCGCCACTGCCCTAGCGAAAATACCGTCCGATTTATACAAAGGAGAAGAAGAGGAGTTCATCCGTATTAAGCCACGAGATGGATTTTCTATGTACAATCCCCCTAGCTGGGTGAGTCGCTATCTCTTACTCAACTCTATTTATTCCCGCAGTCTTTCATTACAATTTTTTACCCCGCTAGTCCATAACAGGAAATGCGGAAAGTTATGAGGGAGATCCACAGCCCGCCTCCACAGCCAGAGGACCACAACCGGGCCCTCGACCCCGGACTCGAAGCAGATCCGAACATATTTGTGGAGCTTGACGGCAGGGTGTTTTACCAGGCGAGCTGTGACGGCACCTTGGTGGCCATCATTGCCGACTATCCCGGCCTCCTCCCAGCATCACGTGTAAGTAACCAGGAGACTTATCTTCCAAAAAATATTCACTCTTTCCACCTTACCCACCGCACATATATTATGCTATAAAGGGAAGGCCACCGGCGCGCCATGCCAAACCCGCGGCGACTCACCAACAAGGGGCACCCAAGCCGGGTAGGCTTCCAAAAAGGAAAGAGAGCAGAGACAGGGCCGAGCCGCCATCGAAGAGGTATGGTTTAAAACATGCTCCGTGATTGTCATCTTAAAATATAACAATGTCCGCTATGTCTTGGCAGAAAGAACATCCGCCGGACTATATCCATGGATCCTGCCCATCACGCCTCTACCAGCCGGATTCCAGAACCGACCTCGAGGGTGGAGGCTAACGCAGGGACGACACCGGACGGTCCTCCTATAGAGGATTCGGATAGAATATCCGCTACAAATCCCGAGGTGGAGAGCTCTATGAATCATCGGCGTCGATGGGCCGCACTCCGCGACCCTAGTTTTTCCGAAGAGGCTTTCCTTGCCTTCAACTCGGGAGACGCGTACATCCGAGCTGCTCAAGATGGGCTTGCTAGATCCACAAACCATTATTTAAAAGATATACGGGTAAGCAAAATATGATAATTATGTATACCAGTAGCCCGTGAGACTTGAAAAAAATGATTTAAGGATCATTGTATGAACAGGTTCTTACAGAGAAGAATACCCATTTGTCTCAAGAGCTGGAGAAGTGTCAAGCCCAGCTAAGGGCCGCAGCTGCCGAAATGGAGGAATCCAAGAAGGCCTTGTTCTGGTAATATTTCTCTCGATCGAGAAAAAATGTAATTACGTGTACCATTTGGTGTTTGGCATGTTGCAGATCTAACAATAGATTCCGTAGACAATCCCGAAGTGAATCCAGAGATCCTACAAGAGGATGAACAAAGAGCTCAACGACAACTAGAGGCTGGCGAGCGTGTACTTACACGGGTCAAGCGGGAGAAAACCAATTTCCAAGATGCCAATACCCGGCTGAGCATAGAATTGAAAGATGTTCGGGCCCAGCTAGCTGACTCCGTGAAGGAGAATAGAAGGCTTCAACGTGGCATTTTTAGTATGTGCTCAAACGAACCTTTATATAGTTCGGCGAAGAAACGGGCTAACAGAGTTATGTCTGTAGGTATGCTGACTGGTCATCCCGAAGAGGAGATGCCCGGATCCTCAGGCAATCTTCTAC
Organism: Triticum timopheevii; assembly: GCA_963921465.1. Lineage (NCBI taxonomy): Eukaryota > Viridiplantae > Streptophyta > Magnoliopsida > Poales > Poaceae > Triticum > Triticum timopheevii. The sequence goes on from OY997268.1 coordinate 477,464,677, forward strand.
AAGAGCTTTCGCAACTACACGAACAAGTTCGGCAGGTGATGCAGGGTGTCGCCAAGGCCTTGTGGCCATCTGCCTCCCTGCCAGGAAGCATGGGGGAGCTTGTACAACTGCTCAAGGGAGCACGGCGGCATTTCCGACTATGGAAGATATCTGCCTGTCGACAAGGTGCGAGGGAAGCTTGTGCCATGGTAAAAACACGGTATACTCACTCTGTGCACTTTAAAACCGAACCAAAAAACCATACCAAAAATAAACCGAACCGAACCGATTTTTTTGTTTTTATGGTTTCTGCTTTCGATATGGTATGAACTTTTCATACCGATTTGAACTTTGGTTTTTATGGTATATACCGAAAAACCGAATGGTTAACCGAATAAACCAAAGTAAAAGATAAATTTATATTTCTTGAGATGAACAACCGTACAAGTTGTCATTTTTCTTGTACATGAGTCAAATTCACTACTAAGCACCTACATTTTTCTTGTAACATTGTCATTTTTCTCTTTTTAAAATGCTAAGCACGTCCATAACCATCAACAGATGAATCAATGCATGCATATATACTTATATATATAGTCATATACTATTTGTGTAAAATAGAATGTGTTTTGAGTCATAAATTTGCAAATTATTATTACATCATTTTCAAATTCGCGTCAACTTTGGTTTTTATGGTATATACCGAAACCATACCGAAATAATTTGGTATATACCAAAACCGAACCGTATTTTAATTTCATACCATATTTACCGAAGTATTAATGCCGTACATACCGAAAAACCGTATAAACTGAACCATGTAAACCGAATAAACCGAACGCACAGGGCTACGGTATACCAAGCTCGATCTGAATCACATGGCCCGGGTCGGACCTGTAGGGTCAGATGGGAAGGAGATTCCTGTTAGTCCGGTATATAACCAGGTAGGATTAGCTGCAAAGTATTTCCAAGAGGATTGTAGGCTAGACAGCCTGTTGGATGGCATAGAAGAAGTATGTGTGTCTAAGTGCCTATGTACTTCAATTGACATATTTGTCCCTAGCCGTATTGTAAATCATTTGTCATGGCGGACCTTTTCGCTTCAGCCTCCGGACCCGACAGCCCGGAGTATTTCCGAACCCGCTCGGTTATATAAACCGGGGTACGCGTGGAAACCAGGCGTAGGGGTCATAATTGCTTGAACAGACAAGTACCCAACTAGCTATGTTATATGACATGGATAGTAAGAAACATCTTCCAGAGAGAATAGTTCTGTTAATGGTTCCTTTCCGTGGGTACGCATGCATTAATGTCCATGTCCGAACTGCGAGCAAAAATGCAGTATATGCAACATCTGGGGGTTACTATTGTAATAGGTAAAAACATCTTTAGTTCACCGACCGAATATTCCCTTAAGAACGCTAGCTTTCGGCTTCACCCAGTCTGAGGTACACGTCCAGAATACCTGGGAGTAACAATCCCAGAGGTGCTCCCCTTATGCCCTAGCCAAACTAACGGGAACATAGGGCATAAACACATGAGCCAGGCAACCCAGCTTGGCCAAAACTTAAGTCATATCGATGCATATAATGGTGAAGAAAATGTACATATGGGAAAGGGACACATATGCAGTAGGCGTGATGCCCGGAAGATAATTATATTAAGCTTCTGTATAAGAAGCCCCCAGGTATAATGAGCGCGCATACTTGACGTCTACTACACAACCTTCTTCTTGTAGACGTTGTTGGTCCTGCAAGTGCACAGGTTTGTAGGACAGTAGCAAATTCCCCTCAAGTGGGTGACCTAAGGTTTATCAATCCGTGGGAGGTGTAGGATGAAGATGGTCTCTCTCAACCAACCCTGCAACCAAATAACAAAGAGTCTCTTGTGTCCCCAACACACCCAATACAATGGCAAATTGTATAGGTGCACTAGTTCGGTGAAGAGATGGTGATACAAATGCAATATGTATGGTAGATAAAGGTTTTTGTAATCTGAAAATATAAAAACAGGAAGGTAACTAATGATAAAAGTGAGCACAAACGGTATTGCAATGCTAGGAAACAAGGCATGGGGTTCATACTTTCACTAGTGCAAGTTCTCTCAACACACAACAAAGAGTCACTCCAAAGCCACTAATAGTAGGATGATAGATAATTAGTGGCTGCAAAGCATTATGGTAGGGTACGAAACCACCTCAAAGTTATCCTTTTTGCTCGATCTATTCAAGAGTCCGTAGTAAAATAACACGAAGCTATTCTTTACGTTCGATCTATCATAGAGTTCATACTAGAATAACACCTAGATACTCCATTGTCACCTCAAGTATCCGTGGGCATGATTATACGATATGCATCACACAATCTCAGATTCATCTATTCAACCAACACAAAGTACTTCAAAGAGTGCCCCAAAGTTTCTACCGGAGAGTCAAGACGAAAACATGTGCCAACCCCTATGCATAGGTTCATGGGCGGAACCCGCAAGTTGATCACCAAAACATACATCAATTGGATCACATGATATCCCATTGTCACCACAGATAAGCACGACAAGTGATACGTATCCTTCGTATCTACTTTTCCAAACACTTTTGCCCTTGTTTTGGACTCTAACTTGCATGATTTGAATGAAACTAACCCGGACTGATGCTGTTTTCAGCATAACTGCCATGGTGTTGTTTATTGTGCAGAAAACAAAAGTTCTCGGAATGACCTGAAAATCCACGGAGATAACTTTTGGAAAATATAAAAAATATTGGCAAAAGAATCAAGGCCAGGGGACCCACACCCTGTCCACGAGGGTGGGGGCGCGCCCCCTCCCCCTGGGCGCGCCCCCTGTCTCGTGGGCCCCCTGATGCTCCACCGACCTCAACCCCAACTCTATATATTCTGTTTTGCAGAGAGAAAAATCAGAGAGAAAGTTTCATCTCGTTTTACGATACGGAGCAGCCAAGCCCTAATCTCTCTCGGGAGGGTTGATCTGGAGTCCGTTCGGGGCTCCGGAGAGGGGGATTCGTCGCTGTCGTCATCATCAACAATCCTCAATCACCAATTTCATGATGCTCACCGCCGTGCGTGAGTAATTCCATCGTAGGCTTGCTGGACGGTGATGGGTTGGATGAGATTTAACATGTAATCAAGTTAGTTTTGTTTGGGTTTGATCCCTAGTATCCACTATGTTCTGAGATTGATGTTGCTATGACTTTGCTATGCTTAATGCTTGTCACTAGTGCCTGAGTGCCATGATTTCAGATCTGAACCTATTATGTTTTCATGAATATATGTGAGTTCTTGATCCTATATTGCAAGTCTATAGTCACTTATTATGTGTTATGATCCGACAACCCCGAAGTGACAATAATCGGGATACTTCTCGGCGATGACTGTAGTTTGAGGAGTTCATGTATTCACTAAGTGCTAATGCTTTGGTCCGGTTCTCAATTAAAAAGAGGCCTTAATATCCCTTAGTTTCCATTAGGACTCCGCTACCACGGAAGGGTAGGACAAAATATGTCATGCAAGTTCTTTTCCATAAGCACGTATGACTATATTCGGAATACATGCCTACATTACATTGATGAAAGGGAGCTAGTTCTGTGTCACCCTATGTTATAGCTATTACATGAGGAATCGCATCCGACATAAGTATCCATGACTGACCCAATGCCTACGAGCTTTTCACATATTGTGCTTTGCTTATTTACCTTTCCGTTGCTACTGTTACAACTACTACAAAACTGCTATCTTTACTTTTACCACTATTGCCATTACTATCATACTACTTTGCTACTAAATACATTGCTGCAGATACTAAGTTATCCAGGTGTGGTTGAATTGACAACTCAACTGCTAATACTTGAGAATATTCTTTGGCTCCCCTTGTGTTGAATCAATAAATTTGGGTTGAATACTCTACCCTCGAAAGCTGTCGCGATCCCCTACACTTGTGGGTTATCAAGACTAATTTCTGGCGCCATTGTCGGGGAGCATAGCTCTATTCTTTGAGTCACTTGGGATTTATATCTGCTGATCAGTATGAAGAACTTGAAAGACGCAAGAACTAAGATTTTTCCCTCAACTATGTGGGGAGGTAAGGAACTGCCATCTAGCTCTGCACTAGATTCTTCTTCTGTTTTGAGTAAGCTTGCGACACCTAAACCTGCCACTACTTTGAATTCTGATATGTCGCATGTTATTTATGATGCCACTTCTGCTATGCATGATACTTATGATGAAACTACTTCTATGCTTAATACTACTGTGCCATTAGGTGAATTTCTTGATGAACAACTTGCTAGGGTTAGAGAGAACAAAATTGTTGAAGATGAAATTATTGATGATAGTGATGATGAAGGTTCTCCCCCTAATTATGAATTGCATGTTGTTCCTGAGGGTTATGTTATGAATGAAGAAGCTGCTAGAGCTATTTTTGCTTGCAATGATAGATATGATCTTAAGAAGTTATTAGCTAAATGGAAGCAGCAATCTCTTAATGCTAGAATGAAACATGACCCCGCTTTGGCTACTTCACCTATCTGTGTTACTGATAAGGATTATGAATTTTCTGTTGATCCTGAGATAATTACTTTGGTTGAATCTGATCCTTTTTATGGCTATGAATCTGAAACTGTTGTGGCACATCTTACCAAGTTAAATGATATAGCCACCCTGCTTACTAATGATGAGAAGTCTTGCTATTATTATATCCTTAAGATATTTCCATTCTCGTTAAAGGGTGATGCTAAAACTTGGTTTAATTCTCTTGATCCTCGTTGTGTGCACAGTCCCCAGGATATGATTTATTACTTCTCTGCTAAATATTTCCCTGCTCATAAGAAACAAGCTGCCTTGCGGGAAATATATAATTTTGTGCAAATTGAAGAAGAGAGTCTCCCACAAGCTTGGGGGAGGCTTCTCCGATTACTTAATGCTTTGCCTGATCACCCTCTTAAGAAAAATGAAATACTTGATATCTTTTATAGTGGACTAGCCGATGCTTCCAAGGACTACTTGGATAGTTGTGCTGGTTGTGTTTTCAGGGAAAGAACAGAAGACCAAGCTGAACTACTATTGAATAATATGTTGACTAATGAAAATAATTGGACTCTTCCTGAGCCAATTCCTGAGCCAATTGAGCCAACTCCTGAGCCTATTCCTAAACCAACTCCAAAGAAGAGAGGAGTTCTATTTCTCAGTCCTGAAGATATGCAAGAGGCAAAGAAATCAATGAAAGAAAAAGGTATTAAAGCTGAAGATGTTAAGAATTTACCTCCTATTGAAGAAATACATGGTCTTAATATACCTCCTGTTGAAGAAACATATTGTCTTGATAACCCGACACAGGTATTAAAGGTAAATTCTCTCTATAGATATGATAAAGCTGAAATCCCGTCTACGAGATTTCATAGCACATGCTTAGATGAATTTGATGACTTTATGGCTAGGCAAGAAAGTTTTAATGCTTATGTTGGTAGAGAATTAAAGAATAATGCTTTCGAGATAGGACACTTGAGTGATTATATGGCTAGAGTTAAAGGTGAACTTAAACTCATTGACAAATATGCTTCTATTTTCACCACTCAAGCTGAGCAAGTACTTAAAGCTCAAAGTGATTTGCTAGATGAATTAAATAATAAACATGATTTTGTTGTTAGAATGGCTACTAGAACTGGTAGAATGACTCAGGAACCTTTGTATCCTGAAGGCCGCCCTAAGAGAATCGAGCAGGATTCTCAAAGAAATCATTTAGAGGCACCTAGTTCTTCTAAAGAGAAGAAAAAGAAAAATGATAGGACTTTTCATGCTTCTAGTGAACCTTTTATAAACACACCTGAGAATCCCACTGATATTTCTATTTCTGATGCTGAAACACAATCAGGTGATGAACATGAACCTAGTGATAATGTTAACGATAATGTTCATGTTGATGCTCGACCTAGCAATAACAATAATGTAGAGGTTGAACCTGCTGTTGATCTTGATAACCCACAATTAAAGAATCATCGTTATGACAAAAGAGATTTTGTTGCTAGGAAGCACAGTAAAGAAAGAGAACCATGGGTTCAGAAACCCATGCCTTTTCCTCCTAAACCATCTAAGACAAAGGATGATGAAGATTTTGAGCGCTTTGCTGAAATGATTAGACCTATCTTCTTACGTATGCGCTTAACTGATATGCTTAAATCAAATCCTTATGCTAAATACATGAAGGATATCATTACAAATAAAAGAAAGATACTGGAAGTTGAAATTTCCACCATGCTTGCTAAATATACTTTTAAAGGTGGAATACCAAAGAAACTTGGAGATCCAGGGGTACCAACTGTTGGAAATATGCCCTAGAGGCAATAATAAAAGCATTATTATTATATTTCCTTGTTCATGATAATTGTCTTTATTCATGCTATAATTGTATTATCCGGAAATCGTAATACATGTGTGAATAATGGACATCAACATGTCCCTAGTAAGCCTCTAGTTGACTAGCTCATTGATCAATAGATAGTCATGGTTTCCTGACTATGGACATTGGATGTCATTGATAACGAGATCACATCATTAGGAGAATGATGTGATGGACAAGACCCAATCCTAAACATAGCACAAGATCGTATAGTTCGTTTGCTAGAGTTTTCCAATGTCAAAGTATCTTTTCCTTAGACCATGAGATCGTGTAACTCCCGGATACCGTAGGAGTGCTTTGGGTGTGCCAAACGTCACAACGTAACTGGGTGACTATAAAGGTATACTACGGGTATCTCCGAAAGTGTCTGTTGGGTTGACATGGATCAAGACTGGGATTTGTCACTCCGTATGACGGAGAGGTATCACTAGGCCCACTCGGTAATGCATCATCATAATGAGCTCAAAGTGACCAAGTGTCTGGTCACGGGATCATGCATTACGGTACGAGTAAAGTGACTTGCCGGTAACGAGATTGAACAAGGTATTGGGATACCGACGATCGAATCTCGGGCAAATAACATATCGATTGACAAAGGGAATTGTATACGGGGTTGCTTGAATCCTCGACATCGTGGTTCATCCGATGAGATCATTGTGGAGCATGTGGGAGCCAACATGGGTATCCAGATCCCGCTGTTGGTTATTGACCGGAGAGCGATCTCGGTCATGTCTACATGTCTCCCGAACCCGTAGGGTCTACACACTTAAGGTTCAGTGATGCTAGGGTTGTAGGGATATGTATATGCAGTAACCCGAATGTTGCTCGGAGTCTCGGATGAGATCCGGGACGTCACGAGGAGTTCCGGAATGATCCGGAGGTAAAGATTTATATATGGGAAGTCCTGTTTCGGGCATCGGGACAAGTTTCGGGGTTATCGATATTGTACCGGGACCACCGGAAGGGTCCCGGGGGTCCACCGGGTGGGGCCACTTGTCCCGGGGGGGCACATGGGATGTAGGGGGTGCGCCTTGGCCTACATGGGACAAGGGCACCAGCCCCAAAGAGGCCCATGCGCCTAGGGTTACAAGGGGAAAGAGTCCTAGGAGGGGAAGGCACCTCCTAGGTGCCTTGGGGGGGAGGGAAACCCCCCTTGGCCGCCGCCCCCCCTAGGAGATTGGATCTCCTAGGGCCGGCGCCCCCCCCCCTTGGCCCTCCTATATATAGTGGGGGAAGGAGGGCTTTCATCCCAAGCCTTTGGTTGCCTCCTTCTCCCTCTCCAACACCTCCTCCTCCTCCATAGCGCTTGGCGTAGCCCTGCCGGAGTACTGCAGCTCCATCAACACCACGCCATCGTGCTGCTGCTGGTGCCCTCTCCCTCAACCTCTCCTCTCCCCTTGCTGGATCAAGAAGGAGGAGACGTGGCTGTTCCGTACGTGTGTTGAACGCGGAGGTGCCGTCCGTTCGGTGCTAGGATCTCCGGTGATTTGGATCATGTCGTGTTTGACTACATCATCCCCGTTCTTTGAACGCTTCCGCTCGCGATCTACAAGGTACGTAGATGCATCCGATTACTCGTTGCTTGATGAACTCCTAGATGGATCTTGGTGAAACGAGTAGGAAATTTTTTGTTTTCTGCAACGTTCCCCAACACCAACTATACCATGCTCCATTAAAAGAAACAATGTTAAAACTACTTTGTGTGATCTTGGAGCCAGTGTTAGTGTTATGCTTCTCTCTTTATATCGTAAACTTGAATTGAATAAGTTGACGCCTACTGAAATATCTTTGCAAATGGCTGATAAATCAACTGCCATACCTGTCGGTATTTGTGAGGATGTGCCTGTTGTGGTTGCAAATGTCACTATCTTAACGGACTTTGTTATTGTTGATATTCCTGAGGACGGTAGTATGCCGATTATCCTTGGTAGACCCTTTTTGAATACTGTTGTGGCTGTTATTGATTGCAACAAAGACAATGTCACTTTTCATGTTAATGGTAATGAGCATATGGTACACTTTCCGAGGAAACAACCTCAAGTTCATAGCATCAATTCTATTGGAAAAGTTCCAACTATCATTATTGGAGGTTTTGAATTTCCTCTTCCTACAGTCAAGAAAAAGTATGATATTCTTATTGTTGGGGATGTTCACATCCCCGTTGAGGTAACCTAGTGTTATTCGAAATTTCTCCGGTTCCATGTTATTCGGAATGAGTTTGTTAACAAGACTTGATCAACCTTGTTAGCGGATTCATTTTGATGATCATGAGATGGATGAAACTAGAATGCACAACCTCATGTACCCTCTTTTTACTTTCTGTTATTTAGAATTAATAAAGCAAAAATAATATTATCTGTCTGTTTTTTGAATTATCCGTGCAATAAAAAAATATCCCTAAAATAAAAGTGCTCCAAATGCCCTGCAAATTTAGTATGATTTTTTATGGAATATTTGAGGATTTTAGGCACTGAGAACACTGCAGGGGGGCAAGCACCTGGCCACGAGGGTGGAGGGCGCGCCCACACCCCCTGGGCACGCCCCCTGTCTCGTGGGCCCACGGTGGGCCCCCTCCACTTATTCCTGCACCCACACACTCCATCTTCCTCCCAAAAAAATTCCCATCCAGCTCAAGCACGAGTTCTAGCTCATCTTGCTGCGATTTTCGATCCCCTTGCTCAAAGCTCGATTCACGAAACTGCTTTGGGAGATTGTTGCTTGGTTTGTGACTCCTCCATTGGTCCAATTAGTTTTTGTTCTAGTGCTTTATTCATTGCAATTTTTTGCTGCATACGTGACCCTGTTCTTGAGCTTGCATGTCAAATTTATGAGGCCCCAAGTAATTCTAATGCATGATATAGGCTCTGGGCACTTGTGGGAGTAGTTGCTACCAATCTTGTTTAGTTTTATTCACTTTTATTTTGAAGTTACTAAAAATTTCTGAAATTTTCAGAAAATGATAAGGAGATTTTTGAGGGGCTCTTCTAGCCAAGGCTCCAAGGATAAACATGCTAAAGAGAAGGAAAAGGCCAAGTATAATCTTCCTCGCGTAGCGGAAGTACGGCCGTGCAAATGGCCTTGTGATAACTTCTTGAGAGAAGCCGGGATTTATGAAGACTTTTATTCTTTGGCTGAAAATGCAGGCCTCATTGACTTCCTCCATGGCCGGATCGATCAGTATCTCTTACTCACCAATACTTTCGTGCAAAACTTTTATTATTATCCTAAGAATTCACCTCCTTCAGTATCATTTCATTTATATGATGAGTTCAAGGAAATGTCAATACGTAATTTTTGCGCGGTATGTAGAATACCCTTTGAGGGCAGTTTAGATGAGTCACATCGTAAAGATGTGGATGGTTTTGTTAACACTATCACTGTAGGGGATCCGAAGAAGGGTTCCGATGCGAGAATCACCAACATACATTTTCCTGTTTTACGCTACTTTGCCATCTTTGCTAGTCGATGCTTAATTGGTCGTGGAAATAGTGGAAACTTCAGTGTTCATGTTATTATTATTCTGCTCCATGCCTTATTTGGTGATAGCAGTTTTAGTATGGGTGCCGTTATTGCTAAACGGCTAAGCCTGAACCGTACAAAGGGCCCCATCTTTGGAGGTATCTATGCTGCACGCCTTGCTAAACATTTTGAGATACCTATTAGGCACTATGAGAAAGAGGAGACAATGTTGCCTCTTTCCTTTTTAGATTACAGGAGCATGGTAGCGCATGAGTTTATTGTTGACAACAAAGATAAGATGCTTTTGTATAACCTAAGATTTAATAAGAAACACAATGAGACTATTACCCTGTCTGCGCCTCTGTTGTTTGATTTGACTGTAGATAATTACCTTGTCTTGCTGGAAGTGGTGTACGCTCATCGAGGCCAGGCATCCGCTCCTAAGCCTGAGCCGAAACCTCCACTGGACCCTTATCATCCATCTATTGGGGAACGTAGTAATTTCAAAATTTTCCTACGCACACAAGATCATGGTGATGCATAGCAACGAGACGGGAGAGTATGTCCACGTACCCTCATAGACCGAAAGCGTAAGCGTTAGCACAATGCGGTTGATGTAGTCGTACGTCTTAACGGCCCGACCGATCGAGCACCGAAACTACAGCACCTCCGAGTTCTTGCACATGTTCAGCTCGACGACGTTCCCCGTACTCCGATCCAGCAGAATGTCGGGGAAGAGTTTCGTCAGCACGACGGCGTGGTGACGATCTTGATGGTCTACCGTCACAGGGCTTCGCCTAAGCACCGCTACAATATTATCGAGGAGAACTATGGTGGAGGGGGGCACCGCACACGGCTAAGAGATCAATGATCAATTGTTGTGTCTATGGGGTGCCCCCTCCCCCGTATATAAAGGAGTGGAGGAGGGGGGCGGCCAAGGGAGGGTGGCGCGCCCTAGGGGGGAGTCCAACCCCAACCGGGAGTAGGACTCCCCCCTTTCCTATTAGGAGAGGGAGAGGGAAGGAAGAGGTGGGAGGGAAGAAGGAACGGTGGGGGGGGGGGGGCGGCCCCCCTCCCAATTCGGATTGGGCTTGGGGGGGGGGCACCCCCTTCTTTGCTCCTTCTCCCTCCTTTCCACTAAGGCCCAATAAGGCCCATATACCTACCAGGGGGTTCCGATAACCTCCCGGAGTTCCGGTATTGTCCCAATCTCACCCGGATCTTTCCGGTGTCCAAATATAGTCGTCCAATATATCGATCTTTACGTCTCGACCATTTCGAGACTCCTCGTCAAGTCCGTCATCATATCCGAGACTCCTAACAACCTTCGGTACATCAAAACTTATAAACTCATAATAAAACTGTCAACGAAACCTTAAGCGTGCGGACCCTACGGGTTAGAGAACTATGTAGACATGACCGAGACACGTTTCCGGTCAATAACCAATAGCGGAACCTGGATGCTCATATTGGTTCCTACATATTCTACGAAGATCTTTATCGATCAAACCGCATAACAACATACATTGTTCCCTTTGTCATCGGTATGTTACTTGCCCGAGATTCGATCGTCGGTATCCAATACCTAGTTCAATCTCGTTACCGGCAAGTCTCTTTACTCGTTATGTAATGCATCATTCTGTAACTAACTCATTAGCTACATTGCTTGCAAGGCTTATAGTGATGTGCATTACCGAGAGGGCCCAGAGATACCTCTTCGACAATCGGAGTGACAAATCCTAATCTCGAAATACGCCAACTCAGCATGTACCTTCGGAGACACAAAGTTACGTTGTGACGTTTGGTAGCACACAAAGTGTTCCTCCAGTAAACGGGAGTTGCATAATCTCATAGTCATAGGAACATGTATAAGTCATGAAGCAAGCAATAGCAACATACTAAACGATCAAGTGCTAAGCTAACGAAATGGGTCAAGTCAATCACATCATTCTCCTAATGATGTGATCCCGTTAATCAAATGACAACTCATGTCTATGGTTAGGAAACATAACCATCTTTGATTAACGAGCTAGTCAAGTAGAGGCATACTAGTGACACTATGTTTGTCTATGTATTCACACATGTATTATGTTTTCGGTTAATACAATTCTAGCATGAATAATAAAAATTTATCATGATATAAGGAAATAAATAATAACTTTATTATTGCCTCTAGGGCATATTTCCTTCAGTCTCCCACTTGCACTAGAGTCAATAATCTAGTTCACATCGTCATGTGATTTAACACCAATATTCACATCTGTATGTGATTAATACCCATAGTTCACATCGTCATGTGATCAACACAAAATGGGTTTACTAGAGTCATTAATCTAGTTCACATCGCTATGTGATTAACACCCAAAGAGTACTAAGGTATGATCATGTTTTGCTCGTGAGAGAAGTTTAGTCAACGGGTCTGTCACATTCAGAGCCGTATGTATTTTGCAAATATTCTATGTCTATAATGCTCTGCACGGAGCTACTCTAGCTAATTGCTCCCACTTTCAATATGTATCCAGATTAAGACTTAGAGTCATCTAGATCAGTGCCAAAACTAGTATCGACGTAACCCTTTACGATGAGCCTTTTGTCACCTCCATAATCGAGAAACATATCCTTATTCCACTAAGGATAATTTTGACTTATGTCTAGTGATCTACTCCTAGATCACTATTGTACTCCCTTGCCAAAACAGGGCAGAGTATACAATAGGTCTGGTCCATAGCATGGCATACTTTTATAGAACCTATGACTGATGCATAGGGAATGACTTTAATTCCCTTTCTATTTTCTGCCGTGGTCGGGATTTGAGTCTTGCTCAATTTCATACCTTTGCAACATAGGCAAGAACTCTTTCTTTGACTGTTCCATTTTGAACTATTTCAAAATCTTGTCAAGGTATGTACTCATTGAAAATCTTATCAAGCGTTTTGATCTATCTCAATAGATCTTGATGCTCAATATGTAAGTAGATTTACTGAGGTCTTTCTTTTAAAGAACTCCTTCCAAACATTTTATGCTTTCCAGAAAAATTCTACATCATTTCTGATCAACAATATGTCACTCACATGTACTTATCAGAAAGGCTGTAGTGATCCCACTCACTTTATTGTAAATACAGGCTTCAGTGCAAGTCCCTATAAAACTATATGCTTTGATCAATTTATCAAAGCGTACATTCCAACTTCGAGATGCTTGCACCAGTCCATAGATGGATTGCTGGAGCTTTCATATTTTGTTAGCACCTTTAGGATTGACAAAACCTTCTGGATGCATCATATACAACTCTTCTTTAACAAATCCATTTAAGGAATGCAGTTTTGTTTATCCATTTGCCAGATTTCATAAAATGGTGCAATTGCTAATATGATTCGGACAGACTTAAGCATAGATACGAGTGAGAAACTCTCATCGTAGTCAACACCTTGAACTTGTCGAAAACCTTTTGCGACAATTCTAGCTTTGTAGATAGTAACACTACTATCAGCGTCCATCTTCCTCTTGAAGATCCATTTAATATCAATGGCTCGCCGATCATTGGGCAAGTCAATCAAAGTCCATACTTTGTTCTCATACATGGATCTCATCTCAGATTTCATGGCCTCAAGCCATTACGCGGAATCTGGGCTCACCATCGCTTTTTCATAGTTCGTAGGTTCGTCATGGTCTAGTAACACAACTTCTAGAACAGGATTACCGTACCACTCTGGTATGGATCTTACTCTGGTTGACCTATGAGGTTTTGTAGTAACTTGTTCTGAAGTTTCATGATCATCATCATTAGCTTCCTCACTTACTGGTGTAATCGTCATAGGAATAGATTTCTGTGATGAACTACTTTCCAATAAGGGAGTAGGTACAATTACCTCATCAAGTTCTACTTTCCTCCTACTCACTTCTTTTGAGAGAAACTCCTTCTCTAGAAAGGATCCATTCTAAGCAACGAATATCTTGCCTTCGGGTCTGTGATAGAAGGTGTACCCAACTGTCTCCTTTGGAAATTCTATGAAGACATATTTCTCCGATTTGGGTTTGAGCTTATCAGGATGAATCTTTTTTCACATAAGCATCGCAGCCCCAAACTTTTAAAAACGACAACTTTGGTTTCTTGCCAAACCATAGTTCATAAGGCATCGTCTCAACGGATTTTTTGGTGCCCTATTTAAAGTGAATGCAGCTGTCTCTAATGCATAACCCCAAAATGATAATGGTAAATTGGTAAGAGACATCATAGATCGCACCATATCTAAGAAAGTGTGGTTACGATGTTCGGACACACCATTATGCTGTGGTGTTCCAGGTGGCATGAGTTTGTGAAACTATTCCACATTGTTTTAATTGAAGACCAGATTCGTAACTCAAATATTCGTCTCCGCGATCAGATTGCAGAAACTATATTTTCTTGTTACAATGATTTTCCACTTTACTCTGAAATTCTTTGAACTTTTCAAATATTTCAGACTTATGTTTCATCAAGTAGATATACTCATATCTGCTCAAATCATCTGTGGAGGTCAGAAAATAACAATACCCGCCACGAGCATCAACACTCATTGGACCGCATACATCGGTATGTATTATTTCCAACAAGTCAGTAGCTCGTTCCATTGTTCCGAAGAACGGAGTTTTAATCATCTTGCCCAAAAGGCACGATTCGCAAGCATCAAATGATTCATAACCAAGAGATTCCAGAAGTCCATCTTTATGGAGTTTCTTTATGCGCTTTACACTGATATGACCCAACGGCAGTGCCACAAATAAGTTGCACTATCATTATTAACTTTGCATCTTTTGGCATCAATATTATGAATATGTGTATCACTATGATCGAGATCCAACAAACTATTTTCATTGGGTGTATGACCATTGAAGGTTTTATTCATGTAAACAGAACAACAGTTATTCTCTGACTTTAAATGAATAACCGTATTGCAATAAACATGATCAAATCATATTCATGCTCAACGCAAATGCCAAATAACATCTATTTAGGTTTAACACTAATCCCGAAAGTAATAGGGAGTGTGCGATGATGATCATATCAATTGTGGAACTACTTCCAACACTCATCGTCACTTCCCCTTCAACTAGTCTCTGTTTATTCTGTAACTCCTGTTTCGCGTTACTAATCTTAGCAACTAAACAAGTATCAAATACTCAGGGGCTACTATAAACACTAGTAAGGCACACATCAATAACCTGTATATAAAATATACTCTTGTTCACTTTGCCATCCTTCTTATCCACCAAATATTCAGGGTATTTCCGCTTCCAGTGACCATTTCCTTTGCAGTAGAAGCACTTACTTTCAGGCTTTGGTCCAGCTTTGGGCTTCCTCGCGGGAGTGACAACTTGCTTGCCATTCTACATGAAGGTCCCTTTCTTTCCCTTTGCCCTTTTATTGAAACTAGTGATCTTGTCAATCATCAACACTTGATGTTCTTTCCTAATTTCTACCTTCGTTAATTTCACCATCACGAAGAGGTCGGGAATCGTTTTCGTCATCCCTTGCATACTATAGTTCTTCACGAAGTTCTACTAACTTGGTGATGGTGACAAGAGAACTCTGTCAATCACTATCTTATCTGGAAGATTAACTCCCACTTGCTTCAAGCGATTGTAGTACCCAGACAATCTGAGCACATGCTCACTAGTTGAGCGATTCTCCTCCATCTTTTAGCTATAGAACTTGTTAGAGACTTCATATCTCTCAACTCGGGTATTTGCTTGAAATATTAACTTCAACTCCTGGAACATCTCATATGGTCCATGACGTTCAAAACATCTTTGAAGTCCCGATTCTAAGCTGTTAAGCATGGTGCACTAAACTATAAAGTAGTCATCACATTGAGATAGCCAAACGTTCATAACGTCTGCATTTGCTCCTTTAATAGGTTTGTCACCTAGCGGTGCATCAAGGACATAATCCTTCTGTGCAGCAATGAGGACAATCCTCAGTCACAGATCCAATCCGCATCATTGCTACTAACATCTTTCAACACAGTTTTCTCTAGGAACAGATCAAAATAAACATATGAAAGCAACAACGCGAGCTATTGATCTACAACATAATTTGCAAAATACTACCATGACTAAGTTCATGATAAATTTAAGTTCAATTAATCATATTACTTAAGAACTCCCATTTAGACAGACATACCTCTAATCATCTATGTGATCACGTGATCCAAATCAACTAAACCATAACCGATCATCACGTGAAATGGAGTAGCTTTCAATGGTGAACATCACTATGTTGATCATATCTACTATATGATTCATGCTAGACCTTTCGGTCTCAGTGTTCTGAGGCCATATCTGCATATGCTAGGCTCGTCAAGTTTAACCTGAGTATTCTGCGTGTGCAAAACTGGCTTGCACCCGTTGTAGATGGACGTAGAGCTTATCACACCCGATCATCACGTGGTGTCTGGGCATGACGAACTTTGGCAATGGTGTATACTCAGGGAGAACACTTTTATCTTGAAATTTAGTGAGAGATCATCTTATAATGCTACCATCAGTCAAAGCAAGATAAGATGCATAAAAGATAAACATCACCTGCAATCAATATAAGTGATATGATATGGCCATCATCATCTTGTGCTTGTGATCTCCATATCCGAAGCACCGTCATGATCACCATCGTCACCGGTGCGACACCTTGATCTCCATCGTAGCATCATTGTCATCTCGACAACTATTGCTTCTACGACTATAGCTACCGCTTAGTGATAAAGTAAAGCAATTACAGGGTGAATGCATTTCATACAATAAAGCGACAACCATATGGCTCCTGCCAGTTGCCGATAACTTCGGTACAAAACATGATGATTTCATACAATAAAATATAGCATCACGTCTTGACCATATCACATCACAACATGCCCTGCAAAAACAAGTTAGACGTCCTCTACTTTGTTGTTGAAAATTTTACGTGGCTGCTACGGGCTGAGCAAGAACCGTTCTTACCTACGCATCAAAACCACAACGATAGTTTGTCAAGTTAGTGTTGTTTTAACCTTGGCAAGGACCGGGCGTAGCCACACTCGGTTCAACTAAAGTTGGAGAAACAAACACCTGCTAGTCACCTGTGTGCAAATCACGGCGGTAAAACCAGTCTCGCGTAAGCGTACGCGTAATGTCGGTCCGGGCCGCTTCATCCAACAATACCGCCGAACCAAAGTATGACATGCTGGTAAGCAGTATGACTTGTATCGCCCACAACTCACTTGTGTTCTACTCGTGCATATAACATCAACGCATAAAACCTAGGCTTGGATACCACTGTTGGGGAACGTAGTAATTTCAAAATTTTCCTACGCACACACAAGATCATGGTGATGCATAGCAATGAGAGGGGAGAGTCTGTCCACGTACCCTCATAGACCGAAAGCGGAAGCGATAGCACAACGCGGTTGATGTAGTCTGTCCACTTCACGGCCCGACCGATCAAGCACCGAAACTACAGCACCTCCGAGTTCTTGCACATGTTCAGCTCGATGACGTTCCCTGTACTCCGATCCAGTAGAATGTTAGGGAAGAGTTTCGTCAGCACGACGGCGTGGTGACGATATTGATGTTCTACTGTCGCAGGGCTTCGCCTAAGCACCACTACAATATTATCAAGGAGAACTATGGTGGAGGGGGAACCGCACACGGCTAAGAGATCAATGATCAATTGTTGTGTCTATGGGGTGCCCCCTCCCCCGTATATAAAGGAGTGGAGGAGGGGTCCGGCCAAGGGATGGTGGCGCGCCCTAGGTGGGAGTCCAACTCCAACTGGGAGTAGGACTCCCCCCTTTCCTATTAGGAGAGGGAGAGGGAAGGAAGAGGTGGGTGGGAAGAAGGAAAGGGGGGGCCGGCCCCCCTCCCAATTCGGATTGGGCTTGGGGGGCCCCCACCTTTGCTCCTTCTCCCTCCTTTCCACTAAGGCCCAATAAAGCCCATATACCTACCGGGGGTTCTGATAACCTCCCAGAGTTCCGGTATTGTCCCAATCTCACCCGGAACCTTTTGGGTGTCCAAATATAGTCGTCCAATATATCGATCTTTACGTCTCGACCATTTCGAGACTCCTCATCAAGTCCGTGATCATATCCGGGACTCCAAACAACCTTCGGTACATCAAAACTTATAAACTCATGATGAAACTGTCAACGAAACCTTAAGTGTGCGGACCCTACGGGTTCGAGAACATTGTAGACATGACCGAGACACGTTTCCGGTCAGTAACCAATAGCAGAACCTAGATGCTCATATTGGTTCCTACATATTGTACGAAGATCTTTATCGGTCAAACCGCATAACAACATATGTTGTTCCCTTTGTCATCGGTATGTTACTTGCCCGAGATTCGATCGTCGGTATCCAATACCTAGTTCAATCTCGTTACCGGCAAGTCTCTTTACTCGTTATGTAATGCATCATTCCGTAACTAATTAATTAGCTACATTGCTTGCAAGGCTTATAGTGATTTGCATTACCGAGAGGGCCCAGAGATACCTCTCCGACAATCGAAGTGATAAATCCTAATCTCGAAATACGCCAACTCAACATGTACCTTCGGAGACACCTGTAGAGCTCCTTTATAAGAACCCAGTTATGTTGTGATGTTTGGTAGCACACAAAGTGTTCCTCCGGTATACGGGAGTTGCATAATCTCATAGTCATAGGAACATGTATAAGTCATGAAGAAAGCAATAGCAACATACTAAACAATCAAGTGCTAAGCTAACGGAATGGGTCGAGTCGATCACATCATTCTCCTAGTGATGTGATCCCGTTAATCAAATGACAACTCATGTCTATGGTTAGGAAACTAACCATCTTTGATTAACGAGCTAGTCAAGTAGAGGCATACTAGTGACACTATGTTTGTCTATGTATTCGCACATGTATTATGTTTCCGGTTAATACAATTCTAGCATGAATAATAAACATTTACCATGATATAAGGAAATAAATAATAACTTTATTATTGCCTCTAGCGCATATTTCCTTCACCATCATCT
Organism: Triticum timopheevii; assembly: GCA_963921465.1. Taxonomy (NCBI): domain Eukaryota; kingdom Viridiplantae; phylum Streptophyta; class Magnoliopsida; order Poales; family Poaceae; genus Triticum; species Triticum timopheevii. The sequence continues at coordinate 477,483,537 of OY997268.1, forward strand.
TACCAGTGGGATCCGGAGGAGATCGCTAGCTAGTGGTATCTAGATAACACTCCTCAGTACACCGGGGAGAGTAGCCGCGATCCTTGGCATTAGACCAACTTAGGCCAAAAGCCTTATCTTGGGGGAGTACGTATTTCTCACATGCTTTACATTCATGTTCACACACTATTCTAGTTGTCGGTGCTCATACTCTTTCATTGTATTATCCATGCTAGTTTAATTTATTTTTCTAGCTTTCTTCTTGTGTGTTTGTTAAACCTTAAGAAAACCAAAAAAAAAATCAGTTAGTTTAATTTCCATGCTTGTAGTAGCACTTAAATAAAAACCCAAAAAGATTTCTCGTTCTTCTTTTACTTGTTGGGAGCTTTCTCGTGTAAATAGTTTTATTTTCTCTTCTTTCCTTTGGGGTCGAGAGTAGAAGACCATATTGAAAATGTTTAGTGGCTCTCATATGCATGATTGTTTATTTAACTTAGAGCCCATATTACTTTGTCTTCTCCCTTGAGTTGAATGCTTGCAGATTCCAGCGTAGTCCAATGCACGTGCACTCTTATTATTATACACACCGTTCGGTCGCGCAAGTGAAAGGCAATAATGACGATATATGATGGACTGATTGAGATGAGAGAAGCTGGTATGAACTCAATCTCTCTTGTTTTTGTAAATATGATGAGTTCATCATTCCTGATTCAGCCAATTGTGAATAAACATGTTTGCAATGACATTTAGAGATTATAGTTGCTTATGCCATGCTTAATTAGCTAGGAGCTTATAATGGTTTACCTTGCGTGCCAACATGCTATTAAAATGGTTGTGATGTGGTATGATAGGATGGTATCCTCCTTTGAATGATTCGAGTGACCTGACTTGGCACATGTTCACGCATGTAGTTGAAATAAATCAACATAGCCTTCACGATATTTATGTTCATGGTTGATTATATCGTACTCATGCTTGCACTCGATGTTGATTATTTTTAATGCATGTTCATGACTGTTGTCGCTCTCTTAGTTAGTCGCTTCCCAGTCTTTTGCTTGCCTTCACCTATACTAAGCGGGAATACTGCTTGTGCATCCAAACTCCATAAACCACAAAGTTATTCCATATGAGTCCACCATACCTTCCTATATGCGGTATCTACCTGCCGTTCCAAGTAAATTTGTATCTGCCAAACTCCAAACCTTCAAATGAAATTCTGTTTTGTATGCTCGAGCAGCTCATGTTTCAACTAGGGCTGTCTGTATCTTCCATGTTAGGTGGGTTATTCTCAAGAGGAGTGGACTCCGCTCCTCATTTACGAGAAAATGGCTGGTAACCGGGATGCCCAGTCCCAAGATCAAAAAGGTCAAAGCAAATCAAAATAATTAAACAAAACTCGCCCAGGGCTGTTGCTAGTTGAAGGCACTCGTTGTTTCGAGCAAGCCATGGATTGATGCTTGTTGGTGGTGGGGGAGTATAAACTTTTACCATTCTGTTTGGGAACCGCCTATAATGTATGTAGCATGGAAGATATTTCCATCTCATAGTTGTTGCATTGACAGTGAAAGTATACCGCTCAAAATGTTATTCATCTCTGTTTTAAAATCGAGCTCTGGCACATCTACAAATCCCTGCTTCCCTCTGCGAAGGGCCTATCTATTTACTTTTATGTTGAGTCATCACCTTCTTATTAGAAAGCACCCGCTGGAGAGAACACTGTCATTTGCATGCATTACTATTAGTTTATATTGGGTATGACTTGACTGGATCTCTTTTACCATGAATTACAATATTTAGTCAGTCCTTGATCTTTAAAGGTGCTCTGCATTTATGTTTTGCAGTCTCAGAAAGGGCTAGCGAGATACCATCTTGTTATATCATATTATGATTGTTTTGAGAAAGTGTTGTCATCCGAGCTTTATTATTATTGCTCGCTAGTTGATTATGCCATTGATATGAGTAAATATGAGACCTAAGTGTTATTGTGAATATGGTTAGTTCATAATCTTTGCTGAAAACTTGAATGCTGGCTTTACATATCTACAACAACAAGAGCAAATAGAGTTTGTAAAAGTTTTTCTTTATCACTTTCAATTTATCAACTGAATTGCTTGAGGACAAGCAAAGGTTTAAGCTTGGGGGAGTTGATACGTCTCCGTTGTATCTACTTTTCCAAACACTTTTGCCCTTGTTTTGGACTCTAACTTGCATGATTTGAATGAAACTAACCTGGACTGACGCTATTTTCAGCAGAACTGCCATGGTGTTGTTTATTGTGCAGAAAACAAAAGTTCTCGGAATGACCTGAAAATCAACGGAGATAACTTTTGGAAAATATAAAAAATATTGGCAAAAGAATCAAGGCTAGGGGCCCACACCCTGTCCACGAGGGTGGGGGACACGCACCCTCCCCTGGGCGCGCCCCCCTGTCCCGTGGGCCCCTTGATGCTCCACCTTCCTCAATTCCAACTCTATATATTCCGTTTCGCAGAGAAAAATAAGAGAGAAAGTTTCATCGCGTTTTACGATACAGAGCCGCCGACCAAGCCCTGATCTCTCTCAGGAGGGCTGATCTGGAGTCTGTTCGGGGCTCCGGAGAGGGGGATTCGTCGCCGTCTCATCATCAACCATCCTCCATCACCAATTTCATGATGCTCACCACCGTGCGTGAGTAATTCCATCGTAGGATTGCTGGACGGTGATGGGTTGGATGAGACTTACCATGTAATCAAGTTAGTTTTGTTAGGGTTTGATCCCTAGTATCCACTATGCTCTGAGATTGATGTTGCAATGACTTTGCTATGCTTAATGCTTGTCACTAGGGCCCGAGTGCCATGGTTTCAGATCTGGACCTATTATGTTTCCATGAATATATGTGAGTTCTTGATCCTATCTTGCAAGTCTATAGTCACCTGTTATGTGTTATGATCTGACAATCCTGAAGTGACAATAATCGGGATACTTCTCGGTGATGACCGTAGTTTGAGGAGTTCATGTATTTACTAAGTGCTAACACTTTGGTCCAGTTCTCTATTAAAAGGAGGCCTTAATATCCCTTAGTTCCATTAGGACCCCGCTGCCACGGGAGGGTAGGACAAAAGATGTCATGCAAGTTCTTTTCCATAAGCACGTATGACTATATTCGAAACACATGCCTACATTACATTGATGAACTGGAGCTAGTTCTGTGTCACCCTATGTTATAGCTATTACATGAGGAATCGCATCCGACATAATTATCCATCACTGATCCAATGCCTACGAGCTTTTCACATATTGTGATTTGCTTATTTACTTTTCCGTTGCTACTGTTACAACTACTACAAAACTGCTATCTTTACTTTTACCACTGTTGCCATTACTATCATACTACTTTTCTACTAAATACTTTGCTGCAGATACTAAGTTATCCAGGTGTGGTTGAATTGACAACTCAACTGCTAATACTTGAGAATATTCTTTGGCTCCCCTTGTGTCGAATCAATAAATTTGGGTTGAATACTCTACCATCGAAAGCTGTTGCGATCCCCTACACTTGTGGGTTATCAACAAGACATACATCAAGTGCTCTCAAATCCTTAAAGACTCAATCCAATAAGATAACTTCAAGAGGAAAACTCAATTCATCACAAGATAGTAGAGGGGGAGAAACATCATAAGATCCAACTATAATAGCAAAGCTCGCGATACATCAAGATTGTGCCATAGAGAGAACACGAGAGAGAGAGAGATCAAACACATAGCTACTGGTACATACCCTCAGCCCCGAGGGTGAACTACTCCCTCCTCGTCATGGAGAGCGTCGGGATGATGAAGATGGCCACCGGTGAGGGATGCCCCCTCCGGTAGGGTGCCGCAACGGGCTCTCAAGAGGTTTTTGATGGCTATAGAGGCTTGCGGCGGCGGAACTCACGATCTATTGTTGTTCTTCGATGGTTTTAGGGTATATGGGAATATATAGGCGAAAGAAGTTAGTCGGGGGAGCCACGAGGGTGGACGGCGCGCCTCCCTATCTCGTGGGCTCCTCTAAGCTTCCCTGGCTTGCACTCCAAGTTCCCTGGATTGCTTCTGTTCCAAAAATAACTTTCCCGAAGGTTTCATTCCGTTTGGACTCCGTTTGATATTCCTTTTCTTCGAAACACTGAAATAGGCAAGAAAACAGCAATATGGGCTGGACCTCCTGTTAATAGGTTAGTCCCAAAAATAATATAAAAGTGTATAATAAAGCCCATAAACATTCAAAACAGATAATAAAATATCATGAATGCTTCATAAATTGTAGATACGTTGGAGATGTATCAATACTTGAAGATTGGCGCATCAAGAGTGTGTAGTCGAGTCACACTTAAAGCCTTAGAGCCATAAAAGAAAGAGAGAGGATATAACTAAAAAGTAAAAAGGGGCGGAGGGAAGGAGACGAACAAAGAGTTCGGCGCTAGGCGTCGAATCTCCGGAGTCTGGCTGCGTTCCATGGGTTCTGCTCAAGTCGATTATCTCATGCATCACGCAGGCGGTACGCTCGTCCGGTGAGAACTTTATCAATGATGAAGGGACCCTCCCACTTGGGCTTGAGCTTGTCTTCTCTGGTAGGCGTAGAACGAGTTCGCCAATGTTATAAGTTTTGGCCCGTACTTCTCTGGTCTGATACCTGCGAGCCTGTTGCTGATAAAATGCGGAACGGGCTTTTGCGACGTCGTGCTCCTACTCCAGGGCATCTAAACTGTCCTACCGATCAAGCTCGGCTTCTCTCTCTTCATACATGCGCACTCGAGGTGAGTCATGAATAATATCGCAGGGCAATACCGCCTCTGCACCATACACCATGAAGAAGGGTGTGTATCCGGTACTGCGATTCGGCGTGGTCCGCACCCCCCATAGTACGGAGTCAAGCTCCTTCAAGGATCTCACTAGTCTGGGTTTGATGCCGCTCATAATAAGACCATTTGCTCGTTTGACTTGCCCGTTTGTTTGAGGGTGATAGACAGAGGCATAATCGAGCTTAATGCCCATATTGCCGCACCAAGTTTTCACTTCGTCGGCTGTGAAATTGGAGCCATTATCGGTGATGATGCTGTGGGGGACACCATAGTGGTGCACGACCCCAGATATGAAGTCTATCACTGGTCCGGGTTCGGCCATTTTAACTGGTTTGGCCTCTATCTATTTGGTGAATTTATCCACCATAACCAACAGGTATTTTTTCTTATGGCTTCCTCCTTTAAGGGGACCGACCATATCGAGCCCCCAGACCGCAAAGGGCCAAGTTATGGGGATTGTTTGGAGAGCGGTGGGCGGCATATGGCTTTGGTTGGCGAAGAGCTAGCAACCGACGCAATGTTGTACGAGGTCCTGTGCGTCTGCTCGGGCTGTCGGCCAGTAGAAACCTATACGGAAGGCCTTGCTTACAAGGGCCCGGGCTGCGCCGTGGTGGCCACCGAGTCCAGCGTGAATTTCGGCCAAGAGCTGCCGCCCTTCCTCTTCGAAGATACATCTTTGAAGTACTCCGGTAGCGCTTTTCTTATAAAGCTCTCCCTCGTGGACCTTGTAGGCTTTAGAGCACCGCATAATGCAGCGTGCCTCATTTTGATCCTCGGGGAGTTCTTGCCTATTTAGGTAGGCTAAGAAGGGTTCGGTCCATGGGGCGATGACAACCATGATTAGATGGGCCAAAGGTGTTATTTCGGTGGCAGAGCCTCCAATTGTGTCAATGTGTTCAGAATATGGAGTTGTGGTCGGATCCGGACTAGTATTGCCAGTCTCCCCTTGCCACACCACGGATGGCTTGAATAGCCTTTCCAAGAAGATGTTAGGTGGGACAGGGTCGTGCTTAGCGCCGATGCGAGCAAGGATATCCGCCGCTTGATTGTTTTCTCGAACCACATGATGAAATTCAAGCCCCTCGAATCGAGGTGACATTTGGAGGACAACATTACGATAAGCCGCCATTTTAGGATCCTTGGCGTCGAAGTCTCCATTTATTTGAGATATTGCGAGGTTTGAATCCCCACACACTTCTAGGCGTTGGATGCCCATGGAGACAGCCATCCGAAGACCATGCAACAATGCCTCGTATTCGGCTGCATTGTTGGAGTCTGTGTATAGTATAGGGAGTATGTATTGGACTGTATCTCCAATGGGGGATGTCAAGACAACACCCGCTCCGAGACCAGCCAGCATTTTAGAGCCGTCAAAGTGCATGATCCAATTAGAATATGCGCCGTACTCTTTAGGGAGTTCGGCTTCTATCCATTCGGCGACGAAGTCAGCCGGTACTTGCGATTTAATGGCTCACCATGGTTTATATGTACTGTCGAACGAGAGGAGCTCGATGGCCCACTTAGCAATCCAGCCCTTGGCATCGCGGTTATTTATTATATCGTTGAGTGGTACTTCGGAGGCCACCGTGATTGAACACTCTTGAAAGTAGTGTCGTAGTTTCCGGGATGCCATGAAGACCGCGTATGCTATCTTTTGATAATGTGGGTACCGTGACTTGCATGGTGTGAGGACGGTGGATACGTAGTATACTGGCTTTTGAAGCGGGAACTTATGTCCGTCCTCCTCTCGTTCGACGACGAGCACCGCGCTTACAACTTGGTGTGTTGCAGCTATATATAACAACATGGGTTTGCCAATGTTTGGTGCGGCCAGGATTGGGTTGCTGGCCAGGACAGCCTTTATTTCTTCCCGTCCGGCCGTCGCCGCATCCGTCCACTCGAAGTGTTCAGTGCGTCGAAGAAGGCGATAAAGAGGTAGTGCATTTTCTCCTAATTGGGAGATAAAGCTGCTTAAGGCAGCCACACCATCCAGTTAATTTCTGGATTTGTTTGAGGTATGTTGGGGTAGCCAATTGTGGCAAAGTTCGGATTTTAGCCGGGTTTGCTTCAATTCCACTGTTGGAAACGATGAAGCCTAGCAGCTTTCCGGCGGGAACGCTGAAAACACATTTTTTCAGATTGAGCTTGATGTCATATGTTCGGAGGTTGTCGAACGTGAGCCTTAGGTCGTCTATTAAAGATTCGAGGTGTCTGGTCTTGATGACCATGTCGTCCATGTATGCCTCAACTATTTTGCAGATTTATTTTTCTAGGCATGTCTGAATCATGCGTTGGTAGGTTGGACCGGCGTTTTTGAGCCCGAAAGGCATGGTGTTGGACCGGCGTTTTTGAGCCCGTATGGGGTGATAAATGTCGTTGCGGCTTGATCGGACTCCGCCATTTTGATTTGGTGGTATCCGGAGTATGCATCGAGGAAGCACAATGAGTCGTGTCCTGCGGTAGCGTCGATGATTTAATCGATGTGGGGGAGGGGGAGGGATCCTTGGGGCAAGCCTTATTGAGGTCCTTGAAATCGACACATAGGCGCCAGGATTTATCCTTCTTTGGTACCATCACCAGGTCTGCTAGCCAGTCTGTGTGTTTTATTTCTCTGATGAATCCGGCCTTGAGTAACTTGGCTAGCTCCTCTCCCATAGCTTGTCGTTTAGGCTCTGAAAAGCGCCGTAGAGTCTGCTTGACCGTCTTGTATCCCTTCAATATGTTTAGGCTATGCTCGGCCAGCCTGCATGGGATCCCTGGCATATCTGAAGGGTGCTAGGCGAAGATGCCCCAGTTCTCGCGTAAGAACACCCATAGTGAGGCGTCGATTGTGGGGTTCAGTTGTGCCCCGATGGATGCTGTTTTTGTAGAGTCCGTTGGGTGGACTTGGAATTTGACTATTTCGTCCGCTGGTTTGAAAGAGGTGGACTTGGATCGTTTGTCGAGTATCAGGTCGTCCCTATCCACTGTGGAGCGTAGCGCAGTTAATTCTTCGGCCGCGAGGGCTTCGGATAATGCCTCAAGGGCCAGGGCAGCAGTTTTATTTTCGGCGCGGAGTGCTATGTCCGGATCACTGGCTAGAGTGATGATTCCGTTGGGCCCAGGCATCTTGAGCTTCATGTACCCATAATGGGGTATAGCTTGGAAGCTCGCGAATGCATCCCGCCCTAAAAGGGCGTGGTATCCACTACTGAACAGGGCCACTTGGAATGTTGTCTCTTCAGACCTGTAATTTTCCGGCATGCCAAATACCACATCGAGTGTGATTTTTCCTGCACATCGTGCCTCCCGACTAGGGATAATTCCTCGGAAGGTCGTGCTGCTTTGCTCAATGCGGATCTTGTCTATTTCCATTTTGTTGATAGTTTCCTCGTAGATGAGGTTTAATCCGCTTCCGCTGTCCATGAGCACCTTAGTAAGCCGGAAGCCGTACACAATTGGACTAAGGACCAGAGTGGCTGGTGCTTGGACTGTTCGGAATTGAGGTTCGTCATTGGCATTAAAGGTTATAGCCGTGTCATTCCAGGGATTTATTGCTACAACATGGCAGACTTCGGCAAGGCCGCGGAGTGCTCTCTTGCGCCTGTTATTTGAGGCAAAAGTCTCGAAGACTGTCAACACTGTATTGTTGTTTTCTGCGGGATGATGCTCTATGGTATTGTTAATGAGGAGATCCTTGCTGCTCTTGGCCACCTGCCAAAGTATCCAACATGCTCTAAGGCTGTGTGTTGGTACGATATCCGGTGTGGTGTGAATTTTGCATGGCCTATTGAGCCATCCCTCCAATACGGTCCACGCCCTACAGTGGGCTTTGGTTTCTTGGTGATTGGATCGGGTGACTTGCGAGAGTGCACCCTTTTGGTTCAGACGAAGGGTTTAGTGAGAGCGAGAGGATCCCAGAATGTTGCCTGGGTTTTCCAGGTGCTTTCCATCGCACAGTACTTCTGTACTATGGCCGCCAAGTCAGCGAGGTGCGATATGTTACGGCGACTTATGGCGTTAAGGATTCCCTTGTCCGTGCAATTTTTGCAAAAGAATGAGATTGCATCTTCCTCGCGATAGTCCTTAACCTTGCTCTTTACAAGGAGGAATCTGGCCCAAAAGTGATGTACTGTCTCTTGGGATTGTTGTCTGATGTGGGAAAGATCGCTTGTATCTGGGTGGGTGGTTAGATTTAAGTCCGAACCCTGACCCAATCCGGGACCCAGAGGCTGGGGAGCTTCCGAACTTGGTAGTTTGGGTTCCGGGATGTCACCTAATTTATCTGGCCCACTGTCCAATTCTAAATTCAGAGTTTGGGTCATGTCCTCCAGCGAGCTGGTATTCGGCTTAGAGAGCTCGGGAATCCGGACATAGTTCATCCTCAAAATAGAGGAAGAGTTGCTACATTGCTCCTCCACCACCGCTATTTGATGGGTGATCGGCGGAGAGTTAATCTCTCTTTGATCGGGTTTAAGCCCAATCCGATCATAGTCCGTAGCGACTCCCAAAGTGGTGATGCGATCTAGGAGATCGTTCAAGGACGAAAGTTCCATTGGATCCATCCGCTCGGCGTATTCCGAGCTGACATGGAGGCTGTTTTCGATGACCCGAGAAGTCATCGCGGCACGACAGCCAAACGGGCGGTCATGACGAAGACGCCTAGTCGGAGGGTTTGGCCTAAGGCCAGGGCTCCCCCGGAGGCTATGTTGTCCTTGATAACAAGGCGAGCCATCCAACCTTTTTTGACGTCACAGTGGAACTCTCAATGAAAGCACCAATGTCAGTGTCAAAACCGGCGGATCTCGGGTAGGGGGTCCCGAACTGTGCATCTAAGGCTAATGGTAACGGGAGGCGGGGGACACGATGTTTACCTAGGTTCGGGCCCTCTCTATGGAAGTAATACCCTACTTCCTACTTGATTGATCTTGATGATATATGTATTACAAGAGTTGATCTACCACGAGATCGTAGAGGCTAAACCCTAGAAGCTAGCCTATGATTATGATTGTTGTCGTCCTACGGACTAAACCCTCTGGTTTATATGGACACCGGAGGGGGCTAGGGTTACATCAGCTCGGTTACAGAGAAGGCAATCTACATGTCCGAATCACCAAGCTTGCCTTCCACGCAAAGGAGAGTCCCACCTGGACACAGGACGAAGTCTTCAATCTTGTATCTTCATAGTCCAACAGTTCGGACCAAGTATACAGTCCGGCTGTCCGAGGACCCCTTAATCCGGGACTCCCTCGCCGAGTACCCAAGCACACAAGCGCACTCGGACTTCGACTCCGGAGCCGACGGATAAGGTCACCAAGCAACCCAAGGTCGCCCCTTTGAAGCCTCGGAAGACCTTGCCGAGGATCAAGATGGAAGTTCCTGTTGCATCTGGGTGAGTGCTCTATCTTTCTGCGTTTTCTTCTACCGACTCATACTTCTGCACTGACCGAGTGGATTATGAACTTTTTTAGCACTGCAACTTCAGCGACTCCCATGGACGTTGACAAGGCCCCAGGTGATAAGGAGGCTGATGACGCGGCCACTTCCAAAGCTGGTATGCTCTTTCCAACTTGAATTTATTCTGCCGACTGGGTTGTTGGTCGATTGAACTCTTAAGGTTGCTTTTTGTTGCAGCTCTGCAGGACATCATTGAGCTTTCGTATGATGATGAAGAAGTGCCTTTGAAAGAGAGGAGAAGGAGGGGCAGGGCCTCAAGCTGGAGGGCGGCTGAGTGTTAGGTGCCTCGGTCGACATAGGCTCTAGATACGGTGGTCCAGCGAACCGTAGATCCGGCTCGGGCCAATGTTACCTTTGCTAATCCACTGTCGACTGACCGTCCTTCGGGGTCGACTGCTCAGGTCACCACTGCGCCCACACAACTCCATGCTTTAGATCCTGTGACCGCTCCGACTGTACTGCCATCAACGCTCTTCGCTGCGTACCAGACTGCAGACGACCCACCGAGTGCCGCCAGGGAGGCACTTCTCCAGGCAAACCTCTTGATGGAGCAGATGAAGGTGGTGCATGAGGCCAGTCAGGTTGCCTACAATGCCAGCACCTCTCTGGAAGCCAACGTCAAGGTTAGTTGGTTTCCGACTAGTCTCTTGAGTAGTGATAGTTGCGACTGTTGCTTCATTGTCCATACGGTGTCCTTGGATGAGCGTTTTGGAACCTTTTATGTGCATCTATCATGGGTCTGCATTTCGCATCCAATCACCCACTGGGGTGTTTCTAACTTAGAGCTAAATAGTTCTTCCGCTTGAGTCGACTAGGTTGAGTCGAGTGTTTTTCTGAACCAGTGGGGGCACGCAGAGTGCACCCACTGGGTGTAGTCCCCAAGACCGCAGTCGACTGCTGGTAGTCGGTTGGGGTCTGAGAATCTCTTTTATTTTTGCTCATGCTGGGCAGACCATGCTGAGTGTAAAACCGGACCAGTGGGGGCACGCCAAGTGCACCCACTGGGTGTAGTCCCCGAGACTACTGTTGAATGTTTGATTCAGCGGTAGTCTTAGAGCAACTTTCGCTGTGATTGACTTTTGTTTCCGTCAACTGGCATATCTTATTTCCTGACTGCATAAGTCTTGTGATCTTGGAGCCCAAATTTCTAAACTGGAGAAGAAGTAGATCAGCCTCAACCTTGATCTGGAACTGGCCCAAGACGAAGCAGCTACCAAGATGAAGCAGGCTCTGAAGAAGAAGGATCAAGATGTTACCACTGCCCAGAAGGAGGCGCGAGAGAAAACGGCACTTGCGGACAAGAAGTTGGCCTCGGTCAACAAGTTGGAAGAGGAGAACTCCAAGTTGAAGACTGTCCTTTCTGAAGCCAACCAGGAGGTTGCGCGATTGAAGAAGGACAAAGGAAAGCTTGACTGACGAAGTTGGAAACCTCAAGGCCAAGAAGGGCGAATTGGAGTCTTATCTGGGGTAGCTTGCTGCGAAGTTGGTCTTGAAGCTTGAAGGTATTTCCCCTTGTTCGACTGATTTGTTGATGTCGACTGACACGTCTTGTTAAACTGTCGACTCCTCACTGCTTTTCTGACTGTGCAGAACTTTGTCAAGACTTTGAAGCAGAAACTGGACGGGTCGAGGCAGGTCTTGAGCCCATAAACTCTCCTGTCAAAGATGACGTTGTGATGAATGTGTTGTGATTGGAGTCTCGCCTGGACAGTGTTGTGGACTATCTCGCTCGTCTAAAGGTGGCAATGACGCGGATTGACGCTGAACTCTGGCCTGGAACGGAACACTCACAGGATCTCGAGTCTCTGATGACTCGATTGAATCAAATCCCTGGTCGAGTGCAGGAATGGAAGAAGTCATCTGCTCGTTGTGGCGCCGATGTTGCTCTGTCGTTGGTCCGAGTGCACTGTAAGGATGTCAGAGAAGACAAGCTGGCGGCTCTCAAGGCTGCCAACACCAAGAAGCTCAGCTTCCAGTCGTTTATGGACACCTTCCTTGACGCCGCCACTCGCATCGCAGACAACATCGACGTTGACAGCTTTTGTGATCCAGCAAGTCCTCCTCCTACCGAGTGAACAAACATTATGCTCCACCTTTATTTGCCTCGGAATGTCGAGTGGTTATGTAACTGTTAAACTCTTTCAGGCTTGATGCCTGAGTACTTATGCCCATTGCAGTTCTAAACTTTTGAGGGATTTATCTGAACTTGGTTTTCCTTGAATATAATGGCTTCGCCTTTATCGCTTTTGAATGTCTTTCGATTCCGAGTGAACTTGATCTTTTCACCTTTTGTCGAATGGCTCAGACGATGTGTTCAATCTACACCTCCTCGTCTTTGCGGATCGGAATGGAGCGTACATTGTACTTGTGACTTAGCTCAGAGGACCTTTGTGACTTAGGCGAGTACGGGGTTGCAGCTAAGCCTTCGAGTGGGAGGATTGTTCTCCACTCATAATGTTTTCTAACTTAGGCGAGTACGTGGTCGCAGCTAAGCCCCCGAGTGGGAGGATTGCTCTCCACCCGAATTGTTTTTTTAACCTAGGCGAGTACGGGGTCACAGCTAAGCCTCCGAGTGGGAGGATTGCTCTCCACTCGGAAGTTTTTTTAACTTAGGCGAGTACGGGGTCGCAACTAAGCCCCCAAGTGGGAGGATTGCTCTCCACTCGGAATGTTTTTTAACTTAGGCGAGTACAGGGTCGCATCTAAGCCTCTGGGTGGGAGGATTGCTCTCCACTCGGAATGTTTTTTAACTTAGGCAAGTACGGGGTCGCAGCTAAGCCCCCGAGTGGGAGGATTGCTCTCCACTCGGAATGTTTTTTAACTTAGGCGAGTACGGGGTCGCAGTTAAGCCCCCGAATGGGAGGATTGCTCTCCACTTGGTGTGTTTATTAACTTAGGCGAATCAGGTTCGCGGCTAAGCCACCCACTGGGGGATTCAGATACTGTAAAAAATCTTTTCTTCGGAAAGCAAACTGAAGTACTCTTTGTTACAACTCGTCGGGTCGAGTGATTTTAGGTTAGAAAGGACGAAGCAGCTCTGTGTTCCATGCGCGTGGCTCGTCCGTATTCTTGGCTATGTTGTAGATGTGGTACGCTCCGTTGTGAAGCACCTTGGTGATGATGAAGGGACCTTCCCTGACCGGAGCAAGCTTGTGAGGCCGTTTCTGATCCACTCGGAGCACAACGTCTCCTTCGTGAAATGCTCGACCTCTGACATTATGAGCATGGAACCGACACAGATCTTGCTGATAAATGGTCGACCGAATCAAAACCATCTTGCGTTCCTCTTCCAGGAGATCAACTACGTCTTCGTGTGCCTGCTCTGCTTCAGCTTCTGAGAAGAGTTCCACTCGGGGGGCATTGTGCAGCAAGTCGCCCGAAAGCACAGCCTCGGCGCCGTACACCAGGAAGAAAGGGGTTCGGTCAGTCGACTAGTTCGGCATCATTCTCAGCCCCCATAGGATGGACGGTAATTCGGTCACCCAAGCTCCAACAGTGGTCGCGCATCAGTCGGGGTTTTAACCCTTGAAGGATCAAACTATTCACCCTTTCTGCTTGTCCATTCGGTGCAACGGACGCATAGTTGACCCGAGTGCCTTGGGATGCACAGAACGCCTTAAAATCATCAGAATCAAAGTTGGAGCCGTTATCTGTGATAATGCTGTGAGGAACCCCATATCTGAATATCAACTCCTTGATGAAACTAACGGCAGTGCCTGCGTCAAGGTTTTTGATGGGCTTGGCTTTGATCCACTTGGTGAACTTGTCGACTGCTACAAGCAAATGGGTGAAACCACTTCTGCCGGTCTTAAAGGGTCCAACCCTATCCAATCCCTAGACTACAAACGACCAGACGAGTGGAATAGTCTTAAAGGCAGACGCAGGCTTGTGGGACATGTTGGAGTAGAATTGGCAACCTGCGCACTTGTCAACTATATCTTTTGCCATCTCATTTGCTCGAGGCCAATTGAATCCCGCTCGATATGCTTTGGCCACGATGGTCCGAGAGGACGCATGGTGACCACAGGTCCCCGAGTGGATATCGTTTAGGATCATTCGACCTTCTTCTGGGGTGATGCAGCGCTGAGCCACTCCCGTGAAACTTTCTCTGTAAAGTTGTCCTTTTATCACTGTGAAGGCTTTGGATCGATAGACTATCTGGCGAGATTCATCCTCGTCCTCCGGGAGCTCCTGCCTGAGAATGTACGCGATGTACGGTACCATCCAATCGGGCGTGACCGCCAAGACTTCCATGATCAAATCGATCACAGCAGGAACCTCAATCTCAGTTGGGTCAGTTGAACTTATTGGTTGCGGGGGCTCTTCCTTGAAGGGATCTTCTTGTACTGATGGGGTGTGGAGATGCTCCAAGAACACGTTGTTGGGATAGGTTTCCGAGTGGAACCTATCTTCGCCAGATCATCAGCAGCTTGATTCTTGATTCGTGGTATGTGGTGGAGCTCTAACCCCTCAAACTTCTTCTCTAGCTTTCTCACTATATTGCAATAACCGGTCATTGCTGGACTCCTAACAGCCCATTCCTTCATTAATTGATTAACCACTAAGTCTGAGTCGGTGTAGACCATCTAGCGTCGGACGCCAAGTGAAATGGACATACGTAACCCATACAATAGTGCCTCATACTCAGCTTCATTCTTTGAAGAATCAAAGTGGATCTGGAGGACATAACTGAGCTTATCTCCTCGTGGGGACACTAGAACAACTCCTGCACCAGAGCCATTCAACATCTTGGATCCATCAAAGAACATGGTCCAATGCTCCGACTGAATCTGAGTCAGCTGCTGTTGTTCTATCTACTCTGCGAGGAAATCTGCAATTGCCTGAGACTTGATGGCTTTCTTTGCCTCAAACTTGATATCTAAAGGAAGAAGTTCAATCGCCCATTTTGCCACTCGACCAGTTGCATCTCTGTTATTTTGAATTTCTGACAATGGAGCGACGCTGACGACTGAAACTGGATGATCAGAGAAATAGTGTGCAACTTTCTTTGTGGTCAGGTAAATCCCATAAATAAGCTTCTGATAATGAGGGTATCTCTGCTTGGATGCGGTCAAGACTTCTGAAATGTAATACACAGGGTGCTGAAGTTTGAAGGCTTTGTCTTCTTCTTCCCGCTCGACCGTGAGCACTGTGCTAACAACCTGTCCCGTGGCTGCGATATAAAGCAGTAGAGTCTCCTTGCTGACTGGAGCAGCAAGCACCGGCTGGGTGGAGAGCAGGGCTTTGAGCTCTTCAAAAGTTGCTTCAGCTTCGTCATTCCACTCGAACTTGTCAGACTTCTTCATCAGTCGGTAAAGAGGTAGTGCCTTTTCACCGAGGCGTGAGATGAATCGACTTAATCATGCACACGCACTGGGCATTTCATTTAGAGGATTGTACCAATCTTCTCTGGATTCGCGTCGATCCCTCGTTCGGAAAAAAGAAAACCGAGTAACTTTCCGCCGGGAACTCCGAATGTGCACTTTGATGGATTGAGCTTGATATCATATCTTCTTAAGTTGGCTAAGGTTTCAATGAGGTCAGTCAATAGGTCAGAAGCTTTACATGACTTAACCACTATGTCATCCATGTATGCTTCCACATTTCGACTGATTTGAGTGAGTAGGCACTTCTGAATCATGCGCATGAATGTGGCACCAGCATTCTTGAGGCCAAAGGGCATAGTAACATAGCAGAAACACCCGAACGGGGTGATGAAAGCTATCTTTATCTTGTCGGGTCCATACAGTCGGATCTGATGGTACCCAGAATAAGCATCCAAAAAGGACAGTCGCTCACATCCCGCAGTCGAGTCGACTATGTGGTTGATGCGGGGCAGAGGAAAATGACCTTTCGGGCAGGCCCGATTGATGTGCTTGAAGTCAATACACATTCGAAGTGACTTATCTTTCTTGGGGACCATAACGACGTTGGTGAGCCACTTGGAGTGGTATATCTCGCAGATGAACTCAGCAGCCAGAAGCCAAGCCACCTCCTCGCCAATCGCCTTTCTTTTCTCCGCGGCGGACCGACGGAGATGTTCCTTAACGGGTTTTGCCTTTGGGTTGACTCGCAAACGGTGCTCAGCCAGTCCCCCGGGTACACCTAGCATGTCAGATGGCTTCCATGCAAAGATGTACCAGTTCTCACAAAGGAACTAGATGAGCGCTTCTTCCTATTTGCTGTCGAGTGTCGTTGAGATATGGGTCGGGGTAGCATTGGGGTCGGTCGGGTGAATGTGAACTGGCTTGGTCTCGCCGGTCGACTGAAATGCAGACTCCGAGGCAGGCCTCTTGGCACGCAACAAATCACTCGGATCTGCAGTCTTTTGGTACTCTTGAAAGTCCACTTCTGCCATCTGCTAATCTGCTATCTTTGCACCGTCCTGAAGACAATCTTATGCCCTTTGACGGTTACCGGAGACCGTTATCACGCCTTTGGGGCCAGGCATCTTCATCTTGCGGTACACATAACACAGTCGAGCCGTGAAGCTAGCATAGGCAGGTCTGCCCAAAATGGCATGATAGGCACTCTGGAAATCCACAACCTCAAACGTCAACTTTTCCTTGCGGTAATTCTTCTCATCACCGAAAACCACGTCAAGGGTGATCTGACAGAGTGAGTCGGCTTTCTTTCCTGGGATGACTCCATGGAATCACATGTTGCTCTCGCTGAGCTTGGACATTAGAATGCCCATTCCTTTGAGGGCCTCAGCGTATAGGATATTCAGACCACTGCCACCATCCATCAAAACCTTGGTCAGTCGGGTGCCCCCAACGACTGGGTCGACCACCACCGCTTGCCGCCTAGGGGTAGCAACGCATGGCGGGTGGTCGGACTGGTCGAATGTAATAGGGGTTTTTGACCACTTCAAATACTTTGGTGTGGCCGGAGCAACCATGTTCACCTCTCTGTTAATGACCTTCAGTCGACTTTTGCTCTCAAGATCAGCAAAAATCACCAAGGTGGCATTGACATTGGGGTAACCACCATCATCATCTTTGTCTTCCTCCTTATCGGACTCCTTGTCCTTTTCAATGGGTTGGTTCTCTCGGAAGCTTTGGATTAGGAGTCGACATTGTCGAGTCGTATGCTTGGGGAGAATCAGGTTCCCCTCCTCATCCTTCTTGGTGTGAATATGACACGACAAATCCATCACATCATTTCCTGCTTGGTCCTTCACTTTCTTAGGGATCCAAGGCCCTTTGGGCTTCCCCTTGAACTTTCCTTGAATCAACACTGCTGCCTCGGCAGGGCCTGCTGCCTCAGCCTTTCACTTCTACTTCCGACTGGAATTTCCCCCTCCGGTGTCCTGGGCGACTGGTCTGTTCTTACCACTCCTTGGTCGGTCTTCTTCTTCGCCATTAGCATATTTGGTGGCAGTCTCCATCATTCGAGCCAGAGACATATCTCCGGTCCGACCAAACTTCAGATTTAGCTCTCTGTAGCCAACGTCTTCCTTAAAGGCACAGACTGCTTGGTGATCTGACACATTCTCCACTGTGTGGTGCAGAGTGATCCATCTCTGGATATAGTCTCTCAAGGTTTCATTCGGTTTCTGCACACAATGTTACAATTCTAGAAGACCAGCAGGCCTCTTGCAGGTGCCCTAAAATGTTCTGGTAAACACTCGGGCCAACTCATCCCAATTCAAAATGCTTCCAGGTGCCAGCTGATTCAGCCAAGCTCTGGCAGAACCTTCAAGCATCAGAGGGAGGTGCTTCATGGCCACCTCGTCGCTACCGCCACCAATGTGCACAGCCACTCGGTAGTCTTCAAGCCAAGTGTCGGACTTTGATTCTCCTGTGAACTTACTAACACCAGTCGCCAATCTGAAGTTATGAGGGATCTCAGCGGCTCTGATGGCTCTTCCGAAACACTCTGGGCCAGAAACATGGACCCTGCTTCCATTGGGCCTGTCTCTATCCAGCCCTTCTCTGCATGCTCTGTTCTGGTCGACCAAACCCTACACAAGGACTAACCTTTCGTCGAAGCCAGGTTCTCTAGGGTCGACTGGAACTCTGCGGTTATTTCCATATGGACGCCTATCATCATACCTCCGGGGGCGTATGACCCTTCCCTCGGAAGGGGCGAAGGCGCTCGACGGTGGTTGTCACGGGTGTACTCACGATCATACTCTCCATGAGCTCTTCCCATGTGCCTATCCCGGTGGTGATCATGACCTTCACGTCGCAAAGGTGACCCCGTAGTGTGCGCCGACTAAACGATGTCTACCCTTACTGATCTGTTGTGGATTCTGTTCCACGACTGGGACACAACGGAGTTCTAGTCTCCCGCTGCTCAGAGCAGCGCCCTGATCTGTTCCAAGCCTCTTCCGGCCTCTGAACGGGATGGCTGAATGGACTCTGCGATATGCGCAATAGCTGCAAGATTCTGGATCAGTGTGCGGAATACCCGAGTTTCCGGTGGAAACAACTGCCATGGACGTCGACTGGACTCGGGGATCAGTCGACGGGCACGCTCGTCAAGAGAATGTTGGAGATTCTCCAAACAAGTGCGCTCAGCTAGCGTGGCCAGGCGCACTGCCTCCAAGGCACGAGCCTCACAGTTTCCCCCTATGATGGGGGTCTGGAGAGCCTCCATGTTGTGGCGGTGCAGCTCCTCCCTCTGCTGCGAGCTGAGAGGTTGGTGCTGATACTCCTCATGACAGGCCGTTGCCGCCGCTGCGATGAAAACCAGGTGGACTGCGATGGGAGTCAACCATAAGGACTTCTACCGCGGGGTCACAACTCCTTCTCTCGGAAAAAGTGTCTGCGAAATCAGTCGACCTGTCATTCGACCTGCCGCGACTTGGGGGGTGAACGCCTGACGAGCCACTGCGTGTTCCACCCACCACTGGAGCCGCGATCGACCAGATCGCTTGCGGCGGCGGCCAGCAGAGCGAGAAGACGATGCGAGGACCGACTGGTACGGGGTCGATGGCTGCCGAAGGAGGACGCCGCAGGCACTCGCGTGGAAGTGCGATGAGCCACAAACCGGGAGAGTGATGTCTACTACGCAACCTTCTTCTTGTAGACGTTGTTGGGCCTCCAAGTGCAGAGGTTTGTAGGACAGTAGCAAATTTCCCTCAAGTGGATGACCTAAGGTTTATGAATCCGTGGGAGGCGTAGGATGAAGATGGTCTCTCTCAAACAACCCTGCAACCAAATAACAAAGAGTTTCTTGTGTCCCCAACACACCCAATACAATGGTAAATTGTATAGGTGCACTAGTTCAGCGAAGAGATGGTGATACAAGTGCAATATGGATGGTAGATATAGGTTTTTGTAATCTGAAAATATAAAAACAGCAAGGTAACAAATGATAAAAGTGAGCGTAAACGGTATTGCAATGGTAGGAAACAAGGCATATTGTTCATACTTTCACTAGTGCAAGTTCTCTCAACAATAATAACATAATTGGATCATATAACTATCCCTCAACATGCAACAAGAGTCACTCCAAAGTCACTGATAGCGGAGAACAAACGAAGAGATTATGGTAGGGTACGAATCCACCTCAAAGTTATCCTTTTTGATCGATCTATTCAAGAGTCTGTAGTAAAATAACACGAAGCTATTCTTTCTGTTCGATCTACCATAGAGTTCGTACTAGAATAACACCTTAAGACACAAATCAACCAAAACCCTAATGTCACCTAGATACTCCAATGTCACCTCAAGTATCCGTGGGTATGATTTCACGATATGCATGACACAATCTCAGATTCATCTATTCAACCAACACAAAGTACTTCAAAGAGTGCCTCAAAGTTTCTACCAGAGAGTCAAGACGAAAATGTGTGCCAACCCCTATGCATAAGTTCATTGAACCCGCAAGTTGATCACCAAAACATACATCAAGTGGATCACGTGAATATCCCATTGTCACCACAGATAAGCACGGCAAGACATACATCAAGTGTTCTCAAATCCTTAAAGAATCCATCCGATAAGATAACTTCAAAGGGAAAACTCAATTCATCACAATAGAGTAGAGGGGGAGAAGCATCATAAGATCCAACTATAATAGCAAAGCTCGCGATACATCAAGATCGTATCACCTCAAGAACACGAGAGAGAGAGAGAGAGAGAGAGAGAGATCAAACACATAGCTAGTGGTACATACCCTCAGCCCCGAGGGTGAACTACTCCTTCCTTGTCATGGAGAGTGCCGGGATGATGAAGATGGCCACAGGTGATGGATTCCCCCTCCGGCAGGGTGCCGGAACGGGCTCCCAAGAGGTTTTTGGTGGCTATGGAGGCTTGCGGTGGTGGAACTCCCGATCTATTGTCGTCTTCAATGTTTTTAGGGTATATGGGAATGTATAGGCAAAAGAAGTCGGTCATGGGAGACACAAGGGGCCCACGAGGGTGGAGGGCGTGCCCAGGGGGTGGGCGCGCCCCCCTGCCTCGTGGCCTCCTTGAAGCTTCCCTGACTTGCACTCCAAGTCCCCTGGATTGCTTCCGTTCCAAAAATAACGCTCCCGAATGTTTCATTCCGTTTGGACTCCGTTTGATATTCCTTTCTTCGAAACACTGAAATAGGCAAGAAAACAGCAACATGGGCTGGGCCTCCGATTAGTAGGTTAGTCCCAAAAATGATATAAAAGTGTAAAGTAAAGACCAAAAACATCCAAAGCGGGTAATATAATAGCATGGAACAATCAAAAATTATAGATATGTTGGAGACGTATCAAGCATCCCCAAGCTTAATTCCTGCTCGTCCTCGAGTAGGTAAATGATAAAAACAGAATTTTTTATGTGGAATGCTACCTAGCATAATTCTCAATGTAATTTTCTTTATTGTGGCATGAATATTCAGATCCAAATGATTCAAATAAAAGTTCATATTGACATAAGAAATAGTAATACTTCAAGCATACTAATCAAAGCAATCATGTCTTCTCAAAATAACATGGCTAAAGAAAGTTCATCCCTACAAAATCATATAGTTACGCTATGCTTCATTTTTATCACACAAAATGCTCCCATCTTGTACACCCCTGATGACAAGCCAAGAAATTGTTTCATACTTAAATAATCTCAAACTTTTTCAACTTTCACGCAATACATGAGTGTGAGCCATGGATATAGCACTATGGGTGGAATAGAATATGATGATGAGGATTGTGTGGAGAAGACAAAAAACGAGAAAGTCTCACATTGACGAGGATAATCAACGGGCTATGGAGATGCCCACCAATTGATGTCAACATGAGGAGTAGGGATTGCCATGCAACGGATGCACTAGAGCTATAAATGTATGAAAGCTCAACAAAAGAAACTAGTGGGTGTGCATCCAACTTGCTTGCTCACGAAGACCTAGGGCAATTTGAGGAAGCCCAACTGTCGGTGTCAAAACCGGCGGATCTCGGGTAGGGGGTCCCGAACTGTGCGTCTAGGCGGATGGTAACAGGAGACAAGGGACACGATGTTTTTACCCAGGTTCTGGCCCTCTCGATGGAGGTAAAACCCTACTCCTGCTTGATTGATATTGATGATATGGGTAGTACAAGAGTGGATCTACCACGAGATCAAGGAGGTTAAACCCTAGAAGCTAGCCTATGGTATGATTGTTGTAATGGTTATGTTGTCCTACGGACTAAAACCCTCCGGTTTATATAGACACCGGAGAGGGCTAGGGTTACACAGAGTCGGTTACAATGGTAGGAGATCTACATATCCATATCGCCAAGCTTGCCTTCCACGCCAAGGAAAGTCCCATCTGGACACGGGACGAAGTCTTCAATCTTGTATCTTCATAGTCTTGGAGTCCGGGCGATGATGATAGTCCGGCTATCCGAACACCCCCTAGTCCAGGACTCCCTCAGTAGCCCCTGAACCAGGCTTCAATGACGATGAGTCCGGCGCGCATATTGTTCGGCATTGCAAGGCGGGTTCCTCCTCCGAATAATTCATAGAAGATTGTGAACACCAGGATAGTGTCCGGCTCTGCAAAATAATTGCCACATTCCCCCGTAGAGAGAATATTATGTATACAAGTTCAATCTGCTGACGTATTTTGTGGCATGACATCACACCACCACCAAGCCTTTACTGGAATCGTTTCTTATTATACCACCTTAGCGCGTTTAGCGAAGCGGTTTCCTTGGCACGTCTTGTCGAAGCAGAGATCGTGTTCCCCTTATTCCGGGATTCCCATCAATACGGACGTGGGTAACCCAACCGCGCCCGTTGCCACGCCTCCTCTATCGAAGGCAAGTCCCAAACGGTCACTGGGACGGCTCTTGGTATTCTCCCTCTTTATAATGGAACCAAGGCTCGTTTTTCTTCAATCCTCAATCGAACCTGCCCTTCGCCCTGAGTTCCAACACCCAGAGCCCCAGATTCGAGTTCTTCGGACTTTCGGCAATGTCCGGCTCCGACCTACAGGGCCGGTGGATGCCCTCCTCCGTCACAGAAGAGGACGTGCTAAAGTTGAGAGAAGCCAAGTACCTCACCTACGAGATTTCGCATAGGCTGCCCGCCAAAGGGCAAGTTATTCCCACTCCCGAGCCCGGCGAAAGCGTCGTGTTTGTGTCCCACCTCCGTCGGGGTTTAGGCTTCCCGATGGATCCTTTTGTGAGAGGGCTCATGTTTTACTATGGATTGGAATTCCATGACCTGGATCCGGAGTCCATCCTCCACATCTCGTCATTCATTATCGTCTGAGAGGCCTTCCTCCGCACTACCCCTCACTTCGGTTTGTGGCTCAAAACCTTTAACGTGGAGCCGAAGATGATCGAGGGGCGCCAAGCAGAGTGCGGCGGGGCGGTTGTAAGCAGAAGGACCAATGCTCCATGGCCCGAGGGCTCTTTCCAAGAGGAGCTCGGCTTGTGGCAGCAGGAGTGGTTTTATATTACCACTCCCAGGGGTAGCAGGCAGAAGCCGCCGCCCATCTTCCGCTCCGGACCTCCACGACGGCTAATGTCATGGGTCAACCAAGGGCTCAACTGGGGGCCGTCAAAGGACGTGCCCCTATTGCAGGGCCGGATTCGAGACCTCCAAGACAGGGAGATCGATCTGGTGGTGGTGATGCAGGTCATGCTGATTAGGCGTCTTCTGCCCTGCAAACGTCGTCCTCTCCGGCTGTGGGAATTCAATCCGGAGGGACCACGAATTCTCCAACACTTCATGGGTGCGACACCCGTGGAGATGTACAAATTGTTCTTCGGATCACAAGAGGTGTGTCCGGAATTGACCGAGGATGCCGGCCTAAGCTGCAATCGCCCGGATGCACAAGTAAGTAGCTCTCTATCTAGGATTTGCCTTTTAACCAATTGTCCTCTGAACAGGAGTGGATAGCGCAAGCGAAACTGATACGGTGTCCGGCCCCCCTCCCTGAGACCACGCCGGATCCCGTGCTGGTCAGGATGCTGGAGGTTGCGCCTTCAGAGGAAGGCGAAGGGAAAAACAGAGGAACTACCGCCTCTACCAAGGAGGCTTTTGAGAAAGGGGGGATCGAGAATCCCTCCTTCCAAGGGGAGAAGAGGACCGCTTCCGAAAACCCGGAGGCCAAGGCCTCGAAGCGGGGGAAGAGATCTTCACCAGAGAGTCCTGCGTCCGGGGAGGCCCCGGCCGCACTATCTCCCCAAAGGAATCAGCCCTCCAGCGAGCCGTAAGTAGAAAAGGGGGAGTTTTGTAATAAGGGACATCCCGATTTAAGCTTCTAAGGATAACCTAAGTTTTTACCTTGTAGTTCGGATCTCCGTCCTTCTCAGATGAGCTCGTCTTCGGGGGACCTCCGTCCGGAAATGATGGAGAGCGAGACGCCTCCATCTGCGGCATTGTCAGGTGGGGCGGACGATCCAGAGGTGTCATCACGGAGGGAATCCCCAAGTCCGGCAGGGCCGAAGAGTTCGGCACCAACTGGCGTACGACCTGGGGAGCTGAAGGATCTGCTTGAGAGGGCGTCTATCTCAGAAGATCACCGTACATTGATGAGTATGGTGATTGGAAGAATTTCATCCGCCGAAGGCGGGCTGCATGATGCCGTCAGAAGTTTGCTGGTGGGGTTTGAGGTACGTAAAAATGACATACCTTTTGACGGTTTTGCGCATGAAGCGCGCCCTATATAGATAGTAGCCCCTGAGACTCGGTATGTTGTCAAAAGCGACAGCGTGCCGAGGATCATAATCTCAGGTGTTAATTCTCGCCTTTCCTACACAGGTGGCGGATAGTCCGGTGGCCAGCCGGACTGATGGAGTTGCTGAACTAAGGCAGCAACTCGATGTTGCGGATGTGGACATCGCACTGGTCAATAAGCGACTTGACGAGTCGCAAGGTAGGTTGTTTCTCCGTGGTCACCTAGTAAGGGAGCCGAAGCTCACTCCTTACAACATTCGTGTTTGATGCAGATGGTGCCGCTGCTGTGGAGGACCTTCGAGCAGAGCTTGCTCGAGCCAATGAGCAGGCCAGGAGGAGTCATGCGGCTGCCTCGAAGGCGGCCAAAGAGCTAGAAGCCGAAAGGGCTGCTCACTGCAGAAGCAGGGAGGAGATGGCCGAAATGGTCGTGAAGCTGAAAGATGTTACCGACCGCTATGGGGTTCTTGAAAAAGAACACCAAGCGAAGAAAGAGAGCCTGAAGAAGGCCACCGCCGAAGCCAAGGATGCCCGTTCTGCAATGAGGGCTATAAAGGAGGAGTTGCGCCAGGCCGGAGATATTGCGGCTGGCAAGCCTTTTCTGCTGCGCAGGAGGTTTACAGATCCGAAGTATGCTCAGTTTGGCCAGCTGTGGGGTCCGGAGGACCCTTATATGGATTTAGCGGCGAGTGCGGCAGATGTTGTTGTGCACTTCCCAAGTCAAAAGGATCACGAGACGGAAGAGCTTTTTTGGTCTCAATTCCACAGTCCGGAGAGCTCACTTCCGCTGACCGATCGGTTGGCTGAGTGGGCTGAGCTGAATAGGTTGTCCGAACTTGCCATGACGGATATCATGGCTCATGTCTGGCCGGATAGGCCCAAGCCGAAGAGTTATTTTGGCTTATTGCAGCAATTCCTTGGGGCGGTGCCGCATATCAAGGCGATGAAGCGGTCGGCCTGCATAGAGGGTGCACGGATGGCCCTCGCCCATGTGAAGACATACTGGACGGAGATGGATGCCACCGATGTTGCAACCCGGGGTTCGGATGAAAGCCGGTTACCCGCCGAGCACTATTTTGGGGAAGTTCTGCGAGGTGCTCGTGCAATAGAGTCGCAGTGCTCAAAGAATGTCATGTTCAAATGATCTTTATGATTTGTGAAATGATATTTATAATATAAGTGCTTTTTATACTTGTGCGTTCAAGTATTGAGATATCTCCTGTGCGGCCGTTAATGTATACTTGTGTATAACCTGAAAGATGGCAGTCTTCGGCTTCAGCCCCCACGCACATGGTGCGGGGGTGTTTGCAAAAATAGCGCATTTTCACACTTAATCCAATGTCTTGGTCCTGTGAAGGAGGTGGTAGCGTAGCAAACGAGGCAACCGGACTATAATGCTTTATCACTTTCACTTAGCCATAGGAGTTCGAGGGTGGGGCTACGATATAGCCCCTAGGGGCACCGCGCTCTCTGAATTCGGGGCGCGTTTGTGCCTGACCGGGAAATGGTCCTTCGTCAAAGCGGAGGAATTCTAAACATTCCGGTTGTCGATCGAGTGGTTGACCAGTCTCTCGCTGTATCATGACAGTCAGTTTTCGGCTTTCTCTACCTGCGGTGCTCGCCCAGCGGAACTGGGGCACAATCGCAGTAGTTCTCCTGGTGTCACGTTAGCCGATGATACGGAACGTAAGGCAGCAAAACACAGGAGCCGGGCAAACCCAACATTTGACCAAAGACATGATTCGGAGCTGATGCATATAAGGCCTAACTCGAGACGCCGAACACTCCCTAAGGTGTTCGGTCTTTATGATAGCGGGCAGATCAATGCCCTAAACCCCTAGTGTCCAGGTACAGGCGAAATTTTTTGACGCGGTCGATGCCAAAACGCCAGTCTCCTCGTCGGTTATGGTGAAAAACCGGTGGATGTAAATCAACAAGAGACAGTGAGAAAGGTTTACGCATGGTCTTAATCTGAAAAGAATCCTTGCCACGGGTCCCTGCTGCACGTCTGCGTCTGTGTCTCCGTTGTGCCGTATCCTGGACGGGTGTACACGCTATTCATCTGTAAAAAAGAGAGGAACTTAGCTTGACAAGAAATCATGCATAAAATTTATTGAATACAATGTATGAATGAATGAATAAAGTTGAGCTTTTATTGGCTCTTTATTGTTTGTACGCGCAGCCCCTTGTGAAGGGATATGCGGCTAGGGAGCCCCTAGTTTATTTGTACCGGACTCGCCTAGCCGTGTCCGGGGTCTTCAACGACCTTTTAATGAGATGATGCCGCATGGACCAGGCATTTTAAGTGTAAGAGACGCGTAGTGCGGTATTGCGTTAAAGCGGGCGAAAGCTTCACGTCCCAATAGTGCTTGATGGCTACTTTTGAATGGGGCGACATGGAAGATTAGCTTTTCGCGACGGAAGTTGTCGGGTGATCCGAACACAACTTCTACTAGTAAGTAGCCCGTGCACTTGGCGTAAGGGCCTGGCATAACTCCTTTGAAGGAAGTGCGGCTATGGCGAATTTTAGTAGGGTCTATCCCCAACTTGCGGATTGTGTCCGGATATAGCATGTTTAAATCGCTGCCGCCATCCATTAGGACTTGTGTAAACTGTAGTCCATCGATTATAGGATCCAATATCAGAGCAGTCCATCCTGCACTTCGAATGCCTCTGGAATAATCCAGGTGGTCGAAAGTAATTGGTTTTAACATCCTATCTCGGGATTCCGCTGGGGTGGACCGTGCGACCCGTACTGTAGCGGGTGCCGCACTATTGTTCCGTATAATCACATAAAGTGAGTTTACTATTTTAACTTCTTGTGGGAAAGTCTTTTGTTTTTCGGCGCTCTGCTGGTGGGGTTTGTCGTCATCCTCGCTTGGCGCGTCGAGCCCCTTGTGTTCGGCGTTGAGTCGGCCGGACTGTTTGAAGACCCAACAATCTCGGTGGGTGTGGTTTGCAGGCTTCCCGGGGGTACTGTGGATTTGACATATTCGATCCAAAATTTTGTTTAAGTTGGATAGCTCGTCACTGTTGTCCTTAAGAGGCAGTGTTTTGTTGTTCGGCCGCGAGCTTTTGAATCCGGCGTTGACCGCCGTGTTCTTTGGGCTTTTTTCTTTATTTTGGCGCTGGTCCTTTCTGCGCCGTGATTTTCCGTTTCCATCTCTGATCTCGGATGTACTCGGGTCGCTGGTGCTGCATCTTGCTAGCCAGCTATCTTCCCCCGCGCAAAAGCGGCTCATGAGGCTTGTTAGCGCGGCCATTGTTCTTGGCTTTTCCGGACCGAGGTGTCTGGCGAGCCATTCGTCTCGGACGTTATTTTTAAAAGCCGCTAAGGCTTCGGCGTCCGGACAGTCGACTATTTGGTCCTTTTTGGTGAGGAACCTGTTCCAGAATTTGCGCGCTGATTCTCCGGGCTGTTGGGTTACGTGACTTAAATCGTCTGCATCCGGAGGGCGGACATAAGTCCCCTGAAAATTTGCTCTAAACGTGTCCTCAAGCTCTTCCCAACTTCCAATGGTATTTTCTGGGAGGCTTTTGAGCCAATGCCGAGCTGGCCCTTTGAGCTTGAGGGGCAGATATTTTACGGCGTGGAGATCGTCTCCTCTAGCCATGTGTATGTGCAGGATGTAATCCTCAATCCAGACTCTGGGGTCTGTTGTTCCATTGTATGCCTCTATGTTTACGGGCTTGAACCCCGCTGGAAATTCATGATCCACTACCTCATCCGTGAAACATAGTGGGCGTGCGGCGCCCCTATATTTGGGTGTGCCGTTGTCTTCGAACACTCGGCGTGTTGTGTTGCTTCCTGGGGCCTTCTTCTTTGGCCCAAAAATGGACCTGACCGGGCCATTTGTTTTGCGAGGATCATGTGCCGGCTTGTATGCGGCGCCACTTGTCGCTCTTCGCCTGTCATCTGGTCGTCTATCTGGCCAAGCGGCCTCTTTTCTTTTTGACTGTGGGGTCTCTACGGCCTCCTCGTCGAATTCGGGCAGCAGCTTGCGCTTCGGGTAGCTCTTTGTTTGGTGGCTGTTGCCATATTTGTCTGCGGTCTTGAGTACTTTGCTCCACCTCATTCTGAGTATGTCTTCCGCTGTTTTGAGCTTCCGTTTTTGCTTCTTCAAGCTTCTTGCAGTGGCGACAAGCCTTTTGTGAAGGTTTTTATGCTCCAGTGGTGTGTCCGGCATGAGATCGTCTGGACTATTGTTTTCGCCGGGGATGGGTTGATTATCTGATTCATCCTGTTCGGATGGTTGCTTGGTTGCATGTTCGTCGCCCACTGGTTTGTCCTGCTCTATGGCTGGGTCATTATGAGTGTTGTTGTTATCGAGGCGGGACTTGGGGCGGCGCTTACGTCGCCGTTTTGGTTGTTTTTCAGAGGGATTATCCTTCCCCGCGTCCCGTTGTTCCTCATTATCGCTCCCTTTTGGGGTGTCCACCATATATATATCATGAGTTGATGTGGTCTTCCAGTGCCCCGTAGGCGCTGGTTCTTGGTCGTCTCCGGCATCGTCGTCCATACTGTCGATGCCTTCGGAGTCGTAGTCTAGCATGTTGGTTAGATCGTCGACAGTGGCTACAAAGTGGGTGGTGGGTGGGTTTTGAATTTCTTCTTCATCCGCATCCCAACCGTCCTGACCGCAATCCGGCCAGGGCTCTCCTGATAATGAGAGATGCTTTAGAGAATTTAGGATGTCGCAAAAGGGTGAGTGCTGGAAGATGTCCGTGGCGGTGAACTCCATGATCGGCGCCCAATCGGATTCGATTGGTAGGGGCGCAGAAGGTTCGGAGTCCGGCGAGGAGTCTGGCGCCTCAGAGTCACGAGCTTTACAAGGGACAAGGTCAGTATTCGGCTCCATCGCCATAGAGATTGCAGCTCCCGAGGCGGTGTCCAGCCACCTGTCCTCGATCTGCGCGGTCGGCTCCGAACTAGGGGTCGGAGCAGACTCATGTGCGGCCTCCAAGGCACTGTTCGGCGGTAGAGCTAAATTATGCCCATCGTGACGGTGTGGCGCGATCGGCTGTGGCTCGAATCCATCGAAGATCAAGTCTCCGCGGATATCAGCCGTGAAGTTTAGGCTTCCAAATCTGACCTGACGGCCAGGGGCGTAGCTTTCGATCTGCTCCAGATGGCCGAGCGAATTGGCCCGCAGTGCAAAGCCGCCGAACACGTAGATCTGTCCGGGGAGAGAAGTCTCACCCTGGACTGCGTGGTTGTTGATGATTGAAGGAGCCATCAAGCCTATCGATGATGACACAGAGGAACTCTCAATGAAAGCACCAATGTCGGTGTCAAAACCAGCGGATCTCTGGTAGGGGGTCCCGAACTGTGTGTCTAGGCGGATGGTAACAGGAGACAAGGGACACGATGTTTTTACCCAGGTTCGGGCCCTCTCGATGGAGGTAAAACCCTACTCCTGCTTGATTGATATTGATGATATGGGTAGTACAAGAGTGGATCTACCACGAGATCAAGGAGGCTAAACCCTAGAAGCTAGCCTTGGTATGATTGTTGTAATGGTTGTTCGTCCTACGGACTAAAACCCTCCGGTTTATATAGACACCGGAGAGGGCTAGGGTTACACAGAGTCGGTTACAATGGTAGGAGATCTACATATCCGTATTGCCAAGCTTGCCTTCCACGCCAAGGAAAGTCCCATCCGGACACGGGACGAAGTCTTCAATCTTGTATCTTCATAGTCTTGGAGTCCGGATGATGATGATAGTCCGGCTATCCGGACACCCCCTAGTCCAGGACTCCCTCACCAACGTCGGAATATACAAGCCAAGTTCTATAATGGAAAATTCCCACTAGTATATGAAAGTGACAACATATGACTCTCTGTATGAAGAACATGGTGCTACTTTGAAGCACAAGTGTGGAAAAAGAGATAGTAACATTGCCCCCTTTTTATTTTTTTATATTTTTGGGCCTTTTTTCTATTTGGCCTTTTTTTGCCTTTCCTTTTTTTTATTTGGGGACAATGCTCTAATAATGATGATCATCACACTTCTATTTAGTTACAACTCATGAATTACAACTCAATACTAGAACAAGATATGACTCTATATGAATGCCTCCGGCGGTGTACCGGCATGGGCAATGAATCAAGAGTGACATGTATGAAAAATTATACATGGTGGCTTTGCCACAAATACGATGTCAACTACATGATCATGCAAGGAAATATGACAATGATGATGCGTATCATGATGATGAACGGAACGGTGGAATGTTGCATGGCAATATATCTCAGAATGGCTATGGAAATGCCATAATAGGTAGGTATGGTGGCTGTTTTGAGGAAGATATAAGGAGGTTTATGTGTGATAGAGCGTATCGTATCACGGGGTTTGGATGCACCGGCGAAGTTTGCACCAACTCTCAAGGTGAGAAAGGGCAATGCACGGTACCGAAGAGGCTAGCAATGATGGAAGCGTGAGAGTGCGTATAATCCATGGACTCAGCATTAGTCAAAAAAAGGAACTCATATACTTATTGCAAAAATCTACAAGTCATCAAAACCAGGCACTACGCGCATGCTCCTATGGGGATAGATTGGTAGGAAAAGACCATCGCTCGTCCCCGACCGCCACTCATAAGGATGCACAATCTAAGAACACCTCATGTTTCAAATTTGTTACACAACTTTCACCATACGTGCATGCTACGGGACTTGCTAACTTCAACACAGGCATTCTTTAAATTCATAATCACCCAACTAGCATGACTCTAATGTCACTACCTCCATAGCTCAAAACAATTATCAAGTATCAAATTGATCATAGCATCCAATTCACTTTCTATGACAGTTTTTATTATACCCAACTTGGATGCCCACCATTCTAGGACCAATTTTATAACCATAGCAACTACCATGCTGTTCTAAAAGACTCTCAAAATAACTTAAGTGAAGCATGAGAGAAAATCAATTTCTTCAAAATTAAGCCACCGCCGTGCTCTTAACAAATATAAGTGAAGTACTAGAGCGAAAACTATCTAGCTCAAAAGATATAAGTGAAGCACATAGAGTATTCTAATTTTTTTCTGTACACAGTAGGGCAAAACCCCACTGCAATTTTTATATTATAATAAGGAACAAAAACAGAAGGTTCCACTGTACAGAAGGCTTGAGATAAGCCAAGAAAACAGAAAAGAAAACAAAACAAGGGACAAACTAGCTACTATGATTACAACACAAGATTATCAAGCCATGAACAGTAGGCTCCAGCATAGCTCTTCTTAATTCTAAATCTGAGTAAGTTTAGCTCCTCCAAGAAGATAGCTTTCCATCTCTGAATGCTAGGATGAATTTCCTGGAAGATCAAGTTGTTCCTTGAGATCCAGATAGCCCAAGAAGCAAGGATGATGATTTCCATTAAAAATGGCACATGAAGTTTCTGTTTGAGATCAAGAAAGGCTTCGAGTACTGAAACATTTGCCTGTCTTGAGGGACATATCAGGTCCCAACACTGAGCTACAAAAGGACAGGTCCAGAATAGATGCTGTGGGGTTTCCTCCTATGGGCAGTTGTTGACATCATAGTTATAGTTGTCCAGATGAAAAGTTTTCCTTCTCATAAGGTTCCTAGTTTTGAGCCTGTCATGAAGAAGTCTCCAAAAAAACACCTTGTGTTTTGGCTGACATGAGCTGTTCCAGATCCAGTTGAATGGTTGTGGCACCATTTTAACTCCCATCAGGACTTTATATGCCTTAGCAACTGAAAATTGCTCATTTCCCCAAATGTAACTCCAGGTGTCAGTGCAATCTAGGGTGTCAGAGGCCCTTAAAGCAATGCAAATGTCTTCCATAGCTTCAAATTCCTGGAAAGCTTGCACAGTCAGAGGTAAATGAAATAGATCCTACAAGTATTCAGTTTGGATAATGGTGTGAACAGTAGCAGTCTTGTTCTTCACAAAAGAGAATAAGTGAGGGAACATGTCTTGCAAACAAGCTGCGTGCCATAGATCAGTCCAAAATAATGCACTTTTGCCATCACCTATGTTGCATCTGGCTAAGGATTTATAGTTATCAATAAGCTTAACGTTTGCCTTCCACCAAAAGGATCCAATCTAGCTACTACCAGGCAGTGAATCATTGTTGTAATATGATTCCCAAATCAAGTTGACCCAAGGAATGTTGTGTCTGTTATAAAACTTGTGCAGGTTCTTAAGTAGCAGGGCTTTATTTTGAACAAAGATATCCATCACCCATAATCCACCCTGATTTTTTGGTCTACAAACAGGGCTCCATGCCACCATGGCCGGCCTATGATCCTCCAGGTCAGGGCCTCTCCAAAGGCAATGCCTCAAATACTTGATGGCTTGAGTTTTAATAGTGACAGGCACATCAAGGCATCCCATGAGATAGATCAACAGAGAATTTAGGACAGATATCACCAGCTACAGTCTCCCAGCCATTGTCATGAAGGAAGACAAACCCACAAGCTTCTTCTGCAGTCTTGTGACAAGAGGGAAGCATTGCTCAATAGTAGGCTTATGAAGACCTAAAGGTGCTCCCAAATATTGAACTGGGGAAGATTCCTTTTTGCAGTGAAAAGTATTTATCAAAATCTCCACCTTCTCTGCTGGCACATTTATTGGAATCAAACTTGATTTATTATAGTTCACTTTAAGGCCAGTGGCATCTGCAAAAGTATTAAGAAGGGCTTTGAGACAATGTAGTTGCTTTGCATCTGCTTGAAGGAGAACCAGGGCGTCATCGGCATACTGAACAATTGGAAAATCAGGACATGACTCCACTTGCAAGGGGGAGGTTAGCAAACCCGGGTGCATGGCCTTATTTAGGACTGACTGAAGTAGGTCTGCAGCAAGCACAAAAATAGGAGGGGACAGAGGATCCCCCTGCCTGGCACCTCTAAGGCAATAAAACTTCTTGCCAGGAACACCATTGATCAAGATAGTAGATGAAGCATAGGTGAACAACATTTTGATCCATGTAATCCATCTGTCCCCAAAACCTTTGGCCTTTAAAATATCCAACATTGCCTGGTGTTCAATGGTGTCAAAAGCCTTTTCAAAGTCCAGTTTAAGTACAATGATTTCTTCCTTGGACTTATGACATTGGTGCAGATATTCATATGCCCAACCCAAACAATCATGTATGGATCTTTCTTTAAGAAAACCATATTGATTGATGTGAACCAACTTGAGAATCACCTTCTGTAACCTGTTAGGCAACAGTTTAGTGACAAGCTTCAGACGGCAGTTCAGTATGAGATTGGCCTAAAATCATTTGTTGTCAAGGGAGTACTCCCTTTGGAAATAAGAGTGAAATTTGCCCTGTATGAAAATCATATATGAATTTGAGCACATCTCCCTTAATAATATCCCAGCAAGACTTGAGAAATTCATTATTAAAACCATCAGGTCCTGGTGATTTGTCTATTGGGAGTTCTTTGACCACAGCATCAATTTCTTCTTCAGTGAAAGGTAATTCAAGGTTATCAAAAATTTCTGAATCTTGTCTCTGTCCGAACAAGGAATCCAAATAAATTGCATAGAAGCTTTTTGAGATGTGCCCATTCTTTTCTTATAAGTTTCCAAAAGAATTGCAGCTTTCCCAGCATGATTAGATATTTCAACTTGGTCATCATTTTGGAGAACAACAATGTGGTTATGCCTGTAATTGATTGAAGCTTTAGTGTGAAATTTTTGTGTGTTTTCATCTCCAAACTTCACCCCTTGATTTTTCCCCTTTGCTTCCAATAAATCTTTTCATTTATCAACAAAATAAGCAGATGTTCTTTAAGAATAGCCCTGCAATTCCATTCATGAATGTCCAACTCTCTAAATTCCTCAAAGAAGTCCCAAAGAAAGATGAGCTCATTTAGCTTTGCAATTTGAATTTTAAGACAAGATAAGGAGTTGGCCCACAGCTTGAAAGCTCTTCTTAAGTTTTTAAACTTAGCATTCAAAGTTCGGACAGCATCAAGATTTCCCACAGGGATATTCCAAGCAGCAGCAACTACCTGCTTAAAATCAGAATGTTGGAGCCAATAATTTTCAAATCTGAACACTCTTGCTTTCGGGATAGAAGTACCAACTTTTATAACACAGGGCAGATGGTCTGATATAGGCTTTGCAAGAGGGAGCACAATGGTGTTTGGAAAAGATGTCATCCATGAAGCAGATGTGAAAAACCAATCGATCTTCACTAACAGAGAATCATATTGCATGTTACTCCAGCTGAAGTTTCTACCATGCAAAGGCAATTCAACTAAACCTTGATTACTGATTGCCTCATTGAACATAAGCATATCATTAACATCTCTACCAGGTCTGTTTCTATCTGAGGGTGCCCTCATAAGGTTGAAATCTCCCATGAGAATCCAGTCAACATCATCAGGCATGTGAATATTCAAAAACCAATTAATAAACTCAATTTTGTCTTGTGGGTCACATGGCCCATAGATATTTGAAAGAATCCAAGACTGATTAGAGAGCAGACTGGTAAACTGTACTGAAAGTGAGAACCTATTTTGTGCAATAACTTCTCCAGCAAACTGAGAACCATTCCAAGCCACGAGAAGCCCCCCAGAAGCTCCAATAGAGGGGAGGAAAGCAAATTTATTAATTTTGTTAGGACAGAAGTTTTTAATGTAAGCTGTGTCAAAAGTCTCTCTCTTGGTTTCTTGTAGACACAAAATATTGCAGTCACTCTCATCAATTTTCTGCCTTAAAGCCAACCATTTGTCCTCAGAATTTATTCCTCTAATATTCCAATGGAGAATATTCCAGTTTTTGTTTATGTTATTCATTGAAACACATGTGAGTTGT
Source organism: Triticum timopheevii (assembly GCA_963921465.1). NCBI lineage: Eukaryota > Viridiplantae > Streptophyta > Magnoliopsida > Poales > Poaceae > Triticum > Triticum timopheevii. The sequence goes on from OY997268.1 coordinate 477,518,653, forward strand.
GTACCAGAGATCAAGTACCAGCACTTGATCAACCAAATATAAGAGAAGATGGCATAAGGCCCTGATCCACATCACACCACATGACCAGCAGAGCATCCAACCACATATCACATAAATACTATTAAGAGAGTACATCACCAGGTAACCAAGTTTCATAAAGTACCAGCAGCCAAGTCTTACACCATTCATAAATATTTCCAAAATAGAAGGGAAGGTACCTCACACACAACCCCTCAACACATTACTCCAACTAAGGGCCTCTAACATCATGAAGAGTTGGAGGTATGTCCTTCTCCTTTGGCCAAGGGCACCTTGTCCAAAACATCATCTTGCCTTCTCTTGGGCTTCTTAGCCAGCTTGTCCTCCAGCTCCCTCTCAGCAACCTTACAGAAAGAGGCAGTGAGATTTTTAACAACTGATTTTTGTATGATGGGAGGGACAACATTGCAAGGTAGACAGTTATTATTAGAGCAGGAGTTTCTCTTGTAACCAGCATTGTCCTTTTAAATTCTATCACTTCTCCTTACCTCTGTTTCAACCAGGGGAGTTTTTCCACTTCTTCTCTTCCTCAAGTTATCTTGGCCAAAAGGCTGCAGTAGAGCTTGGGACTCCACATCCTGCATATTGGCAGCCACTCCAATATTTTCTTTGCCCTTGTCCTTAGCACAATCTTCCTCCATGGCCTGACAGATAGGTGCATGTGAGGTAGGACACTTATCAGGTATGTGAAACGGAATGGCTTGATCCATATTCTCCACAGCAGTGAAAAGTTCCCACATTCCAGATTTTAACATATTGACAGTCCAGGCAAACTTATCAGGGGACAGAAGAAGGTGGACAATAAAATTAAACCAACTTACAGGAATGTTGGTAGATAAAGAGCTCTTGTTTTCCAAAGGTTGCTCTTGAAAGTGATGTTTCCACAGCAGCATGCCTTCTTCAGAAACTATATGATCATTGTTAGCAGCTGCAGCCATCTGAATGCATTTCAAACCAAGTAGAGAAGGTGCCATGCTAAAATGTTCATTTATTTGGTTAACCCAATTACCTTGGAGCCCTGATTGAAGATCCTCCAATTTCTCAACTGGCTATAAGATTCCTCTAGAAGTATTTATGTGACCAAAATTGCAAGCCACGACCTCACTGGAAGATCCACCATCAAGACAGGAAGGAATTTGCTCAGTAGTTGCCACAGCATCCAAAGGTAAAGCAGAGACCAAATCAGACTCCATTGTAGCTTCTGGCAATACAGGAGGGAGAGGAGCCATATCTTGAGCTGCAGAAACAGTAGCAATGTCCTCTGCCCCATGAATAGTGGGTGCAACATGTTGTAGTTGGTTTGCAACAATTTGATCATGCAGGTCTACATCAACCATTGCAGCATCCAGGTTCTTCCCATGCAACAAAGGAGGCTCCACATCATCTGATTGATAGGCCTGGATAATGTTCTGCAAGCCATTGGCAATCACAATGGCAGGAGGAGGTAAAATAGCAGGCACTGCAGCCCTAGGAAGGAAATCCTCCACTGCAACAGGTGGCAAAAGCATGTTTGTGTTATCTCCTTCAGATAAGGACATGTCTGAAGATAAGCTACTATTGCTAGGTGCTGGAAGCAGTTCTTCCCCATCTGCCCAGGCCATTTCTTCCTGCTGCACAGCATCCAGGAGGTCCTCAAGTTCTGCATTCTGGTTATTCTGCTGATTCACATCCCAGTTATCCCAATTCTATGCATTCTGAACATCCATAGGATTGTTGTTGACAGCATCATCATGAAAACCATCTCCAGGCTCAGCATTTTCAGGCAAAGGGTGTGGGTCCACATCATGTGGGTTTATCCCAAAAGGTGTGTACAGCAAGGGTGATTGTAGTAAACTAAAAAGCAAAGACTAATATCATACAAGACGCTCCAAGATAAACTCATATCATGTGGCGAATAAAAATATAGCTCCAAGTAAAGTTACCGATAGACGAAGATGAAAGAGGGGATGCCTTCTGGGGCATCCCCAAGCTTAGGCTTTTGGCTATTCTTGAATATCTTGGGGTGCCTTGGGCATCCCCAAGCTTAGGCAAATCGGTCTCACTGATAGGGATCTCGATCTCATCGAGATGAGATTGTAATCTCTCTGTTTCCCTTCGTAACGTTTCAGTCAAACCGAGATGAGCGATCGGTCCCACCGGGATTGCAATGCAAACTCTCTGTTTCCCTTTCATAACATTTCGGTCCAACTGAGATGAGCGAATCGGTCCCACCGAGTTTGCCTGACCAACTCTCTGGTTAGCTTATTACCAAAATCGGTCCCACCGAGTTTGAGTAATTGGTCTCACCGAGATTACGTTATGCCCTAACCCTAACCATATCAGTCCTACCGAGTTGCATGTCAATCCCACCGAAAATCCTAACAGTCACATGATTTGCTAAATTGGTCCGACCGAGTTTGACGATTCGGTCTCACCGAGATTGGTAAGTTGTGTGTAACCGTTAGATTTTGTGTGGAGGCTATATATACCCCTCCACCCACTCTTTACTCGTGGAGAGAGCCATCAGAACATTCCTACACTTCCAACATATATTTTCTGAGAGAGAACCACCTACACTTGTGTTGAGGCCAAGATATTCCATTCCTACCATATGAATCTTGATCTCTAGCCTTCCCCAAGTTGCTTTCCACTCAAATCTTCTTTCCACCAAATTCAAATCCTGTGAGAGAGAGTTGAGTGTTGGGGAGACTATCATTTGAAGCACAAGAGCAAGGAGTTCATCATCAACACACCATTTGTTACTTCTTGGAGAGTGGTGTCTCCTAGATTGGCTAGGTGTCACTTGGGAGCCTCCGACAAGATTGTGGAGTTGAACCAAGGAGTTTGTAAGGGCAAGGAGATCGCCTACTTCGTGAAGATCTACTTTGGCCTTAGTGGGCGACGGCGATGGTGGGATAGACAAGGTTGCTTCTTCATGGGCCCTTTGTGGGTGGAGCCCTCCATGGACTCGCGCAGCCGTTACCCTTCGTGGGTTGAAGTCTCCATCAACGTGGATGTACGATAGCACCACCTATCGGAACCACGACAAAAACATCCATGTCTCCTATTGCGTTTGCACTCTCCAAACCCTTCCCTTTACATTCTTCCAAGTTGCATGCTTTACTTTCCGCTGCTCATATACTCTTTGCATGCTTGCTTGAATTGTGTTAAGATTGCTTGACTTGTGCTAAGTTGCTAAAATCTGCCAAGAACTAAAATTGGGAAAAGGCTAGATGTTTATTTGGTAAAGTAGTCTAATCACCCCCCCCCCCCTCTAGACATATTTTCGATCCTACACTTAGGCTCTTGCCACTCCTTATTCCATAGTCCATCGAATCTTTACCCAAAACATGAAAACTTCACAACACAAAACTCAACAGAAAACTCGTAAGCTCCGTTAGTATAAGAAAATAAAACCACCACTTAGGTACTATAATGAACTCATTCTAAATTAATGTTGGTGTAATATCTACTGTATTCCAACTTATCTACAGTTCATACCCCCCGATACTACTCATAGGTTCATCAAAATAAGCAAACAATACATAGAAAACAGAATCTATCAAAAACAAAATAGTCTGTAGTAATCTGTATCAAACGTATACTTCTGGAACTCTAAAGTCCTACCAAATTAGGAAGACGTACCAATCCAGATCAAAAAATCAGATCAAAAGCACGTTTATGTGAATTATCAAAACTAATTTACTGGGTGCAAAAGTTTCTGATTTTCAGCAGGATCAACACAACTATCACCGTAAGCTATCCTAAAGATCTTACTTGGCACTTTATTGAAACAAAAGCTATAAAACAAGATTACTATAGTAGCATAATCATGTGGATACACAAAAAAAGTAAGGGTAAATATTGGGTTGTCTCCCAACAAGCGCTTTTCTTTAATGCCTTTCTAGCTAGGCATGATGATGACAATGATGCTCATATAAAAGATAAGAATTGAAACATAACAGAAGCATCATGAAGTGTATGACTAGCACATTGAAGTCTGACCCACTTCCTATGCATAGGGACTCTGTGAGCAAACAACTTATGGGAACAATAATCAACTAGCATAGGAAGGCAAAACAAGCATAACTTTAAAACTTTAAGCACATAGAGAGGAAACTTGATCTCATTGCAATTCCTTCAAACATATGTTCCTCCCTCATAATAATTTTCAGTAGCATCATGAATGAATTCAACAATATAACCAGCACCTAAAGAATTCTTTTCATGATCTACAAGCGTAGAAAATTTACTACTCTCCACATAAGAAAAATTCTTCTCATTAGGAACAGTGGAAGTATCATAAGAGACTCGAATACTATAAATTGTTTCCACATTAAAAGAGCAATGTTCAGAAAAAGGGTAATCATAATCATGACAAGTTTTATAAATATAATTGTCGGTGTCAAAATCGGCGGATCTCTGGTAGGGGGTCCCGAACTGTGCGTCTAGGTGGATGGTAACAGGAGACAAGGGACACGATGTTTTTACCCAGGTTCGGGCCCTCTCGATGGAGGTAAAACCCTACTCCTGCTTGATTAATATTGATGATATGGGTAGTACAAGAGTAGATCTACCACGAGATCAGAGAGGCTAAACCCTAAAAGCTAGCCTATGGTATGATTGTTGTTCCTCCTACGGACTAAAACCCTCCGGTTTATATAGGCACCGAAGAGGGTTAGGGTTACACAGAGTCGGTGACAATGGTAGGAGATCTACATATCCGTATCGCCAAGCTTGCCTTCCACGCCAAGGAAAGTCCCATCCGGACACGGGACGAAGTCTTCAATCTTGTATCTTCATAGTCCAGGAGTCCGGCCAAAGGTCATAGTCCGGCCATACGGACACCCCCTAATCCAGGACTCCCTCAGTAGCCCCTGAACCAGGCTTCAATGACGATGAGTCTGGCGCGCAGATTGTCTTCCGCATTGCAAGGCGGGTTCCTCCTCCGAATACTTCATAGAAGATTTTGAACACAAGGATAGTGTCCGGCTCTGCAAAATAAGTTCCACATACCACCGTAGAGAGAACAATATTTACACAAATTCAATCTGCTGCCGTATTCCGTGGCGTGACATCACACCACGGCCAAGTCTTTATTCGAATCGTTTTTACTGTCCCACCTCAGCGCGTTTAGCGAGGCGGTTTCCTTGGCACATCTTGTCAAAGCAGAGATCATGTCCCCTTATTCCAGGATTCTCATCAATACAGGCGTGGGTAACCCAACTGCGCCATTGATTATGGCGCTTGGGAGATAAGCGAGTTTTACCAGGCTGGTGGGGACGCATAGCTTCGTCCGTCCATATAAGGGGATAAGGATCCACTTTTTCACACACGCCTTCTTCCTCCTTTGATCATCCATTTCCGCGCACTCGAGCTCCGGCGCCCAAGTCCACACATCCCGCCTCAACCTTCCCCAGCCATGTCCGGAGCGGGAGGCAAGTGGATGGTCTCCTCCGTCACGGAGGGGCACAGAAAAAAGCTGCGGAAGGCCGGATACTTGTCCAGCGACATCGCGCATCGGCTCCCTGACAAGGGGCATCTTATCCCCACCCCCAGGCCCCATGAGAGGGTGGTGTTCCTCACCCACTTCCTCCGTGGACTAGGTTTTCCACTTCACCCATTTGTCCGGGGGCTCATGTTCTACTACGGCCTGGATTTCCATGATTTGGCCCCGAATTTCATCCTCAACATCTCGGCGTTCATCGTCGTGTGCGAGGCCTTCCTCTGCATCCAGCCCCACTTCGGCTTATGGCTGAAGACTTTCAATGTCAAGCCGAAGGTAGTGGGCAGCCGCCAAGCGGAGTGCGGAGGTGCCATGGTGGGCAAGATGGCCAACGTCCTATGGCTCGAGGGCTCCTTCGTGGAGACCATAAAGGAGTGGCAATCGGGGTGGTTCTACATCACCGAGCCGCGTGACCCTAAATGGGTGGCGGCCCCCGAATTCCGATCTGGCTTCCCTACATGGCTCACCTCCTAGAAGGAGACGGGCCTGACGTGGGGTAATTCGGAAGAGCTGACCGGACTCCAAACCTGCATCCAAAACCTGGTGAACAAGAAGCTCAAGCTTGTCAACGTAGTCCAGATCATGCTCATCCATCGGATCCTCCCATGCCAACAACGGGCCTTCAGCTTGTGGGAGTTTGATCCAGCACAGCACCAAACCTTGAGCAGGCTCTTCGACACTACGTACGAAGATGCCTGGAAGGTGCCGTTCAAGGGTGCCGAGGCTATCGTATCCGCTATCAAAGATCGCGGATTCAGCTCGCAGCGTCAAGCCAACGAGGTAAGCTATTTTACCCTTTATGGGACTCTTGTTTTCCATAGTTTGACTCTATGCGGGATCTAACTCCCTTGCCTTTGACAGGATTGGTAGAAGACGTCCGGGCAGGTTGACTGTCCGGCTCCCTTGCCAGAAGACCCAGCGGACGCCCGATTGACGGGGCTGCTGGTTCCGGCACCTCACGTGTTGCCGGAGAAGAAGGCCAAGAAGAAGGCCACGGGAACTCGAAGGAGTTCCCGGCGCCAGGTGTTGTCGGACTCATCGTCCGATCACTCCGAGGCAGACTCCTCCCGCGAAGACGAGGAGGAGGAAAAAGAGGCCTCTCCCCCAACAGGGGGAGAGAAGAAAAGGAAGGCCGCCCCAACTGGGGAGGCCGGAGGGTCCAAGAAGGGAAGGACCCTTCCTCCGGACTACTCCAGCAATGCCGACGGCGGCGAAGAGGAGTGGCCACCGAGGGCTAAGCCCCTGGCGACATTGTAAGTGTCCGGATACCAGAATAACTCATGGCGTTTCGTTTGTCGTACAGAATCTCCTAACACCGAATATAACCCTGCAGCCCGCCCAAGGACGGGCTCGACGCTTCAACGAGTGGCTCCCTGGATTCGTCGGACGTGAATAGCACCTCACTTCCGGCTGCCTCCTCTCCTCGCGCTGCGGATGACGCCGAGGTGGTCCAGGAGGCGCCGCAAGGCAACCACCCAGACTCCAGAAGCAAGGGGGATAAAACCCCAAAGGGCTCTAAGTCCGGCCCTGGGCCGGACTCCGCACCGGAACCTTCAGTGGTTCCGGAGTCCGGCAGGCGGCCCCTTCGTAAGAAGGGAAAGACTGTGACAGCGGTGACCTCCGCCCAACCAGAGGCACCGGATAATTTGCTGGAGGCGCTTAACAGCGCCTCCATCGACGAGGAGCACCGCACTGTTATGAGTGTGGTGATCCTGAAAGTTCAGTCCGCCAAGAGCGGGCTGACTGAAGCATGTGCCAGCCCTCTAACAGGCTTTGAGGTATGTATTTAAGATATGTAAAAATATTACCACATAGACAGTAGCCCCTGATGCTCAGTTTGGTGTTCGGAAAGAAAAGCCGAACTGAGGATCTAAAAAGATGTACGCAGGAGTCTAACATAAGTATGTCAATAATGCAGGCTGCGCTACTGACCTCTGCCGCATTGACTGCAGAGGTCAATGCATTGAAGCAGAGCCTCGAGCGGTCCGAGAACGAGCTCGGCCTTGCCAAAAAGCAGCTCAAGGACAAGGAAGGTAAGTAATACCTTATGGAAGTATATAAAATATGTGGTTGCAAAAAATGACAGGAATAACGTGAGTATTGCAGGGGCCACGAACGAGGTGGCGGCCCTGAAGGAAGCAGTGTCCAAGGCCGAAAGCAATGCGGCCGCGGAGCGCATCGAGCGAGAGAAGCAGGAGGCGCGGGTGGCAGAGGTGCGGCAAGAGCTCCAGGCTCTCGTGGAAAAACACGAGAGTTTGGAGCATGACTCAAAGACTCGACAGTCCGAGCTCGCCTCAGCCCTTGAGAGCGCCAAAGCCGCTAAGGCCGAAGCCCAAAAAGCCCTCCAGGAAATTGAAGTGATGAAGAACATAGCGGCGGGTAAGGCATTCTTTATGCAAAGTAGGCATGTGAAAGTGAATTACTTGTTACTTACCTGAATCCGGAGCTCTCCAGGAGCATTCGCAAATCTTCCCCGCAATGTGTCTGATCCTGCCGCGTTCTACCGAGCCGAGGAGGGGAGCTCGACGGAGAAGGTGTTCTGGTCTCAGTATGTTGAGGCTGGACACCCGGTGCCCTTGAGCGACCAGCTGAAGCAGCTGGTCGAGCTCCATAAGGTGGCCGAACAGGCCATGAAGGGCCTCATAGTTCGGCTGTGGCCTAAGGAAGCCATGCCTGGGAGCTACTTCGGGCTGGTGAGGCAGCTAGTGGACGCCTGTCCATGGATTGAAGTCGTCAAGTGCTCCATCTGCATCGAAGGTGCCCGTATGGCCCTTGCCCGTGCTAAAGTGCACTCGGGCAAGATGAATGCTGAGAACCTTGTGACGGACAGACCACCGCCGGGCAGGGAGTATCGCAAGCCCGAGATGTATTATGAGGGCGTCCTGAAGGGTGCCTGCCTTATAGCGGGTGGATGCTCCAAAGATGTAATTTTTGAGTAAACTCGCATTTGTTATCCTGTATGTTGAAAACTTGTTCATATGCGCTAAGCAACGCTTGTGAATTTAAAATATTACCTTCTGTGTGGCTGTTTATTAAATTTGAGAGATGGCGAGTCGTCGGCTTCTGCCCCCATGCCACGAGTGCTGGGGTGTTCGGGATAAACTTGAGCGCTCTTTTTCCCATTCTTGGGTCCTTCGAGGGAGGCGCTCAACGCAACGAACGAGGCAACCGGACTATAATGCTTGGACACTCTCACTTAGCCATAGAATTCTATAATTTTAAATTTTGGCGAAGCCCCTAGTATTCGGAAGACCGAGTTCGGGGCGCTATCCACGCCTGGGCCGGACAAAGCCGACTCCTCGCTCTAAGCGGCATAAGTCTTTAGGGACTCAAAAACCTCTCGAACAGCGATGGCTCTCGCCCTATCATGACGGTCAGTTTTAGGTTTCTCCAGTCAGGTGCTTAACCCAGCTCAACCGGGGCACAATCGCAGTGGTTCTCCCAGCGCTACCTTAGCCAATATAACGGAACGTAAGGTACCAAAACATGGGAGCCGGGCAAACCCAACTATTGACCCAAGACATATTCGGAGCCGATGCATATAATGCTATAAGTTCGGGGTGCCGTACTTGTGAAAGTGTTCGGACTTATCACACCATATTTTGGGGTACTTAAGCCCTTGGTGTATTTGGACGTACCAAAGTGTACGGATGCAACATGTCATAAGTGAACATATATAGATAAAAAAAGGAATGCAATAATAGGCAGAAGCTATGTATTGTTTATCAAAAAGGCTGCGGTAAAAGCAGAACGATACAAATAGTGCGATAAGCAATGGACGGGACTATTTGACATGTCCCCCTCCAGGGGCGAGCTGCGGAATGATATGTGAAACAAGTATACTGCTCGTTATAAAGACCACCTGGACACTCGACGTAGCTTTCTGCTTCCCTGGCTGTTGCATCGTGTGTTCGGCGATTCTACTGCCGGACAGGGCTTCTTGAGAACGGAGCCCTGAAAGTAAGAAAAAAAAGAATGACACAATCCGGAGCCCCTGGTGCGGTTGAGCCGAATTCTGGGCCTGCCGTGGTCGTGCCCCTCCTCCTATGCCCATGGTATTTCCAGAGCGTAATTATGTATGCGTAGTACTGGTTTCGCAATTTCGCGAGGGCTGGGGTTGGGGCCGCATTGCTACGCATGCTCAGAACGTGCCAGGCGGTCTTGTTGTAGGTTACTCCGGGCATGCTTGACGGTGTCCGGACGTTGAATAGCCGGACTCGAGAATTGCCTTGAGAGGCTGCTTTTTACTTCCGCCGCGAGGGCCGCCATATGCTCCTCCGTTCGGAGAGAGCGTTCGGTGTTTCCGTTGACCGTAATGACTCCTCGAGGGCCTGGCATCTTGAGCTTGAGGTATGCGTAGTGCGGCACCGCATTGAACTTTGCAAATGCGGTTCATCCAAGCAGTGCGTGATAGCCGCTGCGGAACGGGACTATGTCAAAGATTAATTACTCGCTTCGGAAGTTATCCGGGGATCCGAAGACCACTTTAAAGGTCGTTTTTGTGGGTTTAATCCTTGAGGGGTCTATGCCCATTTTGCACACTGTATCCTGATAAAGCAGGTTCAGGCTGCTGCCGCCGTGCATCAGGACTCTGGTGAGGTGCAATCCGTCAATGATTGGGTCTAGAACCAATGCGGCGAATCCGCCATGGCGGATGCTAGTGGGGTGGTCCCTTCGATCAAAAGTGATCGGGCAGGAGGACCACGGATTGAACTTTGGGGCGACTAGCTCCATCGCATATACGTCCCTTAGTGCACGCTTCCGCTCCCTTTTGGGTATGTGGGTTGCGTATATCATATTCACCGTCCGCACTTGTGGGGGGAAGCCCTTCTGTCCTCCATTGTTCGGCGGCCGGGGCTCCTCCTCGTCATCGCTATGCAGCCCCTTGTCATTGTTTTCGGCATTTAACTTGCCTGCCTGCTTGAACACCCAACAATCCATGTCGGTGTGGTTGGCTGGTTTTTTGGGGGTGCCGTGTATCTGGCACGAGCGATCGAGTATTCGGTCCAAATTGGACGGGCCCGGATTATTCCTTTTGAATGGCTTTTTTCCGCTGACCGGGTTTAGAGCCTCTGAATCAGGCATTGACTGCCGTATCCTCAGCATTATCGCCGTTAATGTGGCGCTTGTGCTTGTTGCGACGCGACCTGCCGTTACTGTCCTTGGTATCCGAATTACCAGGGCTCTTGGTCATGTTGTTACTACGAGCTAGCCAGCTGTCATCTCCCGCGCAAAAGCGGGTCATGAGTGTTGTGAGGGCTGCCATGGATTTCGGCTTTTCCTGTCCTAGGTGTCGGGCAAGCCACTCGTCGCGGATGTTATGTTTGAAGGCTGCAAGGGCCTCTGCATCCGGACAGTCGATGATTTGATTTTTCTTGGTTAGGAACTGTGTACAGAATTGTCTGGCCGATTCCTCTGGCTGCTGAATTATGTGGCTTAGGTCATCGGCGTCTGGTGGTCGCACATAGGTGCCCTGGAAGTTGTCGAGGAATGCGGCTTCCAGGTCTTCCCAACAACCAATTGACTCCGCTGGCAAGCTGTTAAGCCAATGCCAAGCTGGTCCTTTAAGCTTGAATGGGAGGTATTTGATGGCGTGTAGATCATCACCGCGGGCCATGTGGATATGAAGGAGGTAGTCCTCGATCCATACCGCAGGATCTGTTGTGCCATCGTATGATTCGATGTTTACGGGTTTGAAACCCTCAGGGATTTGATGATCCATTAATTCATCTGTGAAGCATAGTGGGTGTGCGGTGCCCCTGTACTGGGCTATATCATGACGTAGCTCAAATGAGCTTTGTCTGCTGTGTTCGGCTCGGCCGGATTTGCTGTATCCGGCATGATGGTTATCGTTACATGTAGTGAGGCGCCCACGCGATCTGTAGATCGATCTTGTTTGCCTTGCCTTGTCCTCCAATATATCTTGCAGGTCTGGCGCATTTCCCCGTGCCTTGGTACTTTTTGAGTGGCGCCGGGGTGCGGCTTGAGTGGAGGGCCAAGAGGCCTCTCTGTCGCGGCCACGCGGTGGCCGGTCGGCCGTATCATGCGCTGGTGATGTAGGTTTAGGTGCTTCCTCCTCTAATCGAGGTAGCATCCTGCGTTTTGGGTAGCTCTTGGAGGGGCGTTCGAGTTCATACTCTTCGGCCGCAAGGACTTCAGTCCATCTATCAGCTAGCAAGTCTTGGTCAGCTCTAAGTTGTGGCTGCTTTTTCTTGAGGCTACTTGCCGTGGCCATAAGCCTGCATTTAAAACGCTCTTGTTCGACAGGATCCTCAGGCACGACAAATTCGTCATCGTCGAGGCTTGCCTCGTCTTCGGACGGAGGCATGTAATTATCGTCCTCTACCTCTCTGTCTGCCGCTCTCTCATGAGGGCTGGCTTCTCCATCCTCCTGCGCTGAATCCTGCTGGAGGGGGTTGTCTTCGGCACTGTCCGGGGTGTTATTGTCTCCGGTGCCGGATTCGCCGTTTTTGTTGTGGCGGGATTTAGAGCGGCACCGCTGACGCTGGCGCTTAGGCTGTTTCTTGGAGGGGTCATCCTCCATCGTTCCATCGCCATTCCCATCATTTGGGATGTCCACCATGTATATGTCGTATGACGAGGTGGCCTTCCAGTGCCCTATAGGTGCTGGTTCTTGGTCGTCTCCTGCATCGTCGTCCATACCGTCGATGTCTTCGGAGTCGAAGTCGAGCATGTCGGTTAAATCATCGACAGTGGCTACGAAGTGGGTGGTGGGTGGGCTTTGAGTTTCTTCGTCGTCCGCGTCCCAACCTTCCTGGACATAAGCCGGCCAGGGCTCTCCTGATAAAGAGAGAGATTTTAGTGAATTCAGGATGTCGCCAAAGGGCGAGTGCTGAAAGATGTCCGCGGCAGTGAACTCCATGATCGGCGCCCAATCGGATTCGATTGGCAGGGGTGCGGAAGGTTCGGAGTCCGGCACCTTGGAGTCGCAAGCTTCGCACAGGCAGGGTTGGTGTTCGGCTCAATCGCCATAGAGATAGAAGCCCCTGAGGCGGTGTCCAGCCACCCGTCCTCGATCCGCGCAGTCGGCTCCGAGCTAAGGGTCGGAGCGGACACTGGTGCGGCCTCCAGGGCTCTGTCCGGCGGCAGAGCTAGATCATGCCCGTCGTGATAGTGCGGCGCACTTGGCTGTGGCTCGAACCCGTCGAAGATCAAGTCTCCGCGGACGTCAGCCGTGTAGTTAAAACTTCCAAATCTGACTTGATGGCCAGGGACGTAGCTTTCAATCTGCTCCAGATGGCCAAGCGAATTGGCCCACAGTGCAAAGCCGCCGAATACGAAGATCTGTCCGGGGAGAAAAGTCTCACCCTGGACCGCATCGTTGTTGATGATCGGAGGAGCCATCGGGCCTAAAGATGACGACACAGAGGAACTCTCAATGAAAGCACCAATGTCGGTGTCAAAACCGGCGGATCTCAGGTAGGGGGTCCCGAACTGCGCGTCTAGGCGGATGGTAAAAGGAGACAAGGGACACGATGTTTTAACCCAGGTTCGGGCCCTCTCGATGGAAGTAAAACCCTACTCCTGCTTGATTAATATTGATGATATGGGTAGTACAAGAGTAGATCTACCACGAGATCAGAGAGGCTAAACCCTAGAAGCTAGCCTATGGTATGGTTGTTGTTCCTCCTACGGACTAAAACCCTCCGGTTTATATAGGCACCGAAGAGGGCTAGGGTTACACTGAGTCGTTTACAATGGTAGGAGATCTACATATCCGTATTGCCAAGCTTGCCTTCCACGCCAACGAAAGTCCCATCCGGACACGGGACGAAGTCTTCAATCTTGTATCTTCATAGTCTAGGAGTCCGGCCAAAGGTCATTGTCCGGCCATCCGTACACCCCCTAATCCAGGACTCCCTCAATAATCATCACTACTTTTTATAGCATAAGTTTCATCACAATAATCATCATAAGTAGCAACTTTGTTCTCATCATAATCGATTGAAACCTCTTCCAAGATAGTGGAATCATCACTAAATAAAGTTGACACTCTTCCAAATCCACTTTCATCAGTATAATCATCATAGGTAAGAGGCATGCTATCATCATAACAACTTTGCATATCAAAACTTGGGATGCTAAAAATATCATCTTCATTAAACATAGCATCCCCAAGCTTGGGACAAACATTAATTGCAGCAAATATATTCTCAAATATGTCATCCTCATCAAACATAGCTTCCCCAAGCTTGGGCCCTTTCATATCATAAGCATAATCACTCTCATCATTAATAGTATGGATAGCACCAATAGTATAGCAATTATCATCATCACAATGAGTAGTAGGAGCTACATCATTTGAGAGGGATACCTTTTTACCTTTGCTTCTCCGTTTTTTCTTTTTCTTCTTCACATTATGTGTGGGTTCAACCTTCTTCTCTGAGCTCCTTATTGATGAGATTGGTTGAATAGAAAGCTCCTCCTCGTTACCTCATTCATCATAAGAAATAATAGGAGGATATTGGGAAGTCCCTTCCCTTTCATTAGTATTCTTTTCATCTTCCACTTGCTTTCTTTTCTTTAGGTAATTGGCAATATAAGGATTTTCAATGCAATTCACCGCACAATACATATAAATCTTCTCTAGATCAAAATCAAAGAGTTTCTTAAGGACAAATTCTGGAAGATTCTTAGTTAAACCTTTCATTTCTTCATAACCCAAAAGCAAACTAAGTTCATTATAATGTGCAAGGGAAATCAAATCATCACAATTTTTGGACACGATTCAATCATGAAATAATTTGCATTGGAGATGTAAATGACCACGTTCATTGCAAAGTTCACAAGTACGGCAAAGGAAATGTGAATTTTTAGCATTCTTATCTAGCCTTTCTTGCAATCATTTAGTTTCTAAATACTTATGCCTCTTGCAATATCTATCTTCTCTATTTGGTGTGTTCATGCAAACCCAATGCTCTCCAGAAAAATCGACATGCTTATAGGAGACATTTTCATCATAACTAGTGCAATCATCATTAGTACTATGGATATTCAAAGCGTTCATACTAACAACATTGCAATCATGCTCATCATTCAAAGATTTAGTATCAAACATTTTATAGACTTCTTCCTCTAGCACTTGAGCACAATTTTCCTTTTCATCATACTTACGAAACATATTAAAAAAATGAAGCGTAAGAGACAAACTTAACTCTATTTTTTTGTAGTTTTCTTTTATAGAATAAACTAGTGATAAAACAAGAAACAAAAAGATTCGATTGCAAGATCTAAAGATATACCTTCAAGCACTCACCTCCCCGGCAACGGCGCCAGAAAAGAGCTTGATGTCTACTACGCAACCTTCTTATTGTAGACGTTGTTGGGCCTCCAAGTGTAGAGGTTTGTAGGACAGTAGAAAATTTCCCTCAAGTGGATGACCTAAGGTTTATGAATCCGTGGGAGGCGTAGGATGAAGATGGTCTCTCTCAAACAACCCTGCAACCAAATAACAAAGAGTCTCTTGTGTCCCCAACACACCCAATACAATGGTAAATTGTATAGGTGCACTAGTTCAGCGAAGAGTCCGTACTAAAATAACACCTTAAGACACAAATCAACCAAAACCCTAATGTCACCTAGATACTCCAATGTCACCTCAAGTATCCGTGGGCATGATTATATGATATGCATCACACAATCTCAGATTCATCTATTCAACCAACACAAAGTACTTCAAAGAGTGCCTCAAAGTTTCTACCAGAGAGTCAAGACGAAAACGTGTGCCAACCCCTATGCATAAGTTCATTGAACCCGCAAGTTGATCACCAAAATATACATCAAATGGATCACATGAATATCCCATTGTCACCACAGATAAGCACGGCAAGACATACATCAAGTGTTCTCAAATCCTTAAAGACTCCATCCGATAAGATAACTTCAAAGGGAAAACTCAATTCATCACAATAGAGTAGAGGGGGAGAAGCATCATAAGATCTAACTATAATAGAAAAGCTCGCGATACATCAAGATTGTATCACCTCAAGAAAACGAGAGAGAGAGAGAGATCAAACACATAGCAACTGGTACATACCCTCGGCCCCGAGGGTGAACTACTCCCTCCTCGTCATGGAGAGCGCCGTGATGATGAAGATGGCCACCGGTGATGGATTCCCCCTCCGGCAGGGTGCCGGAACGGGCTCCTAAGAGGTTTTTGGTGGCTACAGAGGCTTGCGGTGGCGGAACTCCCGATCTATTGTCGTCTTCGATGTTTTTAGGGTATATGGGAATATATAGGCGAAAGAAGTCGGTCAGGTGAGCCACGAGGGGCCCACGAGGGTGGAGGGCGCACCTAGGGGGGTGGGCGCGCCCCCCTGCCTCGTGGCCTCCTTGAAGCTTCCCTGACTTGCACTCCAAGTCCCCTGGATTGCTTCCATTCCAAAAATAACGCTCCCGAAGTTTCATTCCGTTTGGACTGAAATAGGCAAGAAAACAACAATATGGGCTGGGCCTCCGGTTAGTAGGTTAGTCCCAAAAATGATATAAAAGTGTAAAGTAAAGCCAATAAACATCCAAAACGGGTAATATAATAGCATGGAACAATCAAAAATTATAGATACATTGGAGACGTATCAGAGAGCCTCAATGTCGAGGGGGGCCTCCTGGAGCCAGGCGGAATCGTCGGTGATGAAAGTGAGCGTGCCGAGTCGGAAACTCGCGGCCCACTACCAAACCGCCGCCGGAAACCATGTCGATGAAGATCAGAGAAAATGCAACCTCGCCAGAAGTCGCTAAGAAGCTTTGCCCCACGGTGGGCGCCAATTGTCGTGGTACTAAGTCTGACAGTAAGAATAGGGGGTACGTATGAGGAGGCGAGGTCCTAGCTATGGCGAGATTGTACACATGAGTTTTACGAGTCCATGCCTCTCTCGGAGGAGGTAAAAGCCCTACGTTTCGGTGCCCTGAGGCGGTCGACTGGAATATGGGTGTGTGTGTGTGTTACAAGGGATGCGAACCCCTATCCCAAAGGAGGGGGTGGCTTATATAGAGTGCGCCAGGACCCCAGCCCACCTCCGTTATAGGGGTTCAATGTACATTAAGACAGGGTGTTACTGGTAGCGCGAGCTATAAAGTGTATTTAATGACCTTTAAGACTACAGAGTGAATGCCTGACCGTTGCCGTCCTGAGTGACTCCTGGTCTTCTGTAGGTCAAGTGGTTTCTCGTATAGTCGAATGGCTTCGTCTTGGTCGAGTGATACCAGGGGGAGGGGTACCCGAGTGGGATGACTGGTCGAATGGATTGCACTCGACGACTTCAATTGGTACTCTCTATTGTTCCCTGAATGTCTTCGCTTCTAGGGTAGTGACCTTGGGTAGGGTGTATAGGTCAGGCCTGTGACCCTACCCTAGGTCTATGGCATCATCATACTACAAATTGGATATTAATGTAGTCATTTTCTATTGCTTTTTTCATTGGGATTTTCTGATCTTTGGCCTTATCAAAGGGGCAACTCTCAAATATGGTTCGCAGAATTTTTTCATACAAGTGCATGGTGAAGAAGAAGATGATGGGGTGGGTTCCTCATCTTTGGATTTTCAGATCCTTGGTCTTATTAGGGGCAACTCACGAATATGATTCCTGGAATTTTAGCAAGCATGATTGAGTGAGGAAGAAGAAGATGGAGAAACAAGGACAAAGGCGGATTCACCATCATCGGATGGCCAAGACAAACGCCCTAAGCTTATTGGGATGACCACATAATGATATTCCGCTAGGGCCGAGGACAACAATCAACAAAGATAATGTGTTGGTGGTATAGTTGGGCATGGAGAAGTAGACGATAATGCACACATAAGAGCTGCACCATTGGCTGAGGTGGACATCGACCCTATTTATCGGCCGATGGAGATCAAGATCGGGGAGAAAGAGCATGAGACAGAAAGAAGAGGAAGGGGTGGCTCAAAAATATTGCATAGTAAAGGCTAACATAATTGCCATTGGAGTAGGGCAAAAAGTAAAAAAAATAAACAAAAGCCAATTGAAAAAATGGGATTACCAGAATCCATCAAAAAATTCAAATGTCTTCAAAGGCTGCAATTCATAGCTCTTACGGATTCGGTAAACTTTAAGGTCATCCACTTGAGGGAAATTGTGGTTTGCTTCAAACATATGCATTTAGGGGCCCAACGCCTTCCTACATTGGAGGAAGCATCCATGCGCACTTCCATTTGCACTGTGTAGTTTGTCCTTGTTATTGTGTCTCTTCCCCTTCCTTTTGTTAGTCCATCTTTCTCCATTAATTTCCTATCTATGTTGTATTTCTTTCTTTTCACTAGAACCCCTATTGACTTGCTTGCTTTTCTCTTCTTCTCGTTTGTGTCTCAAGATTTTTTATTCAGTTGCACTTCGGTGTAATTCTTGAGACAGAGCAGTCACTTCATTTATTTCTTGAGGAGTAATCTGCTTGCTTAATGACAGAGAAGCATGTTATACTTGCAACTACAATACAGATTATGTGTGCATCATACTCAGTTCAAATGTAATTCCCGTCATAAGGACATGGTTGATATCTGCTTCCTGACTTAGTCCGATAATTTTCTCTATGTTATCATTCCCAATGTATATTGCGATGTCTTCTCCAACATTGCCATCTCATATTCATTTTCCTATTTAATTTGAATTATATTCTAGTTCTTCCCATTTTTCATATGCATCATTATTCATTTCAAGTGATGTTTCATGACTCTCCCAGTTTTTTATGACTCTGCATGATTGCAACTATTCTTGCTCATTTTTCATGACTCTATATGATTGCTCCCATTTACCATTTTTCAGATATCTTGTAGTAATTCTTCTTCGTCTTTGCTAGAATATAGGTGCTATCATTGGTTGGAAGTCATGGCCATTCAATTCATCATAATGCCGGGGTGATTGAATATTCATGATGTTCTTTGTACATTGAGTCACATGACTATCATTTGCCTTGTCTTCCTAGTTGAATTCTTAATTTTTGGATGTATGTTCCTGTGAAAGAGCAACCATGGTAATAAGTTATTTTTATTATGTTTTTTCTAAAAAAAATTAGAAAAGGAGGAGGACCCACGGCCTCTACATCTGAACGATGCATGCAGCCACTTTGTTAATTATTCACACAAGACCTTACAAAGTCATACAACAGTAAGACTAAAGCCACCGTCTACGCAACATGTGTCGCTACTCCTATCCAGTTGATGAAGGGATGCTGATAGTCTAGGCCTAATACCAAATAGACCTTGCAGCCAAACCTAACATCTAAGACCTGAGGTCCCAACCAGGACGCCTGCCGGGTATGGGGCACCCACCAGTCCGCGCACTCCTCAACCAGGACGCCTACCGGGTATGAGACCGCCGCCGCCACATGCCACCAATCCATCTTCAGTGTTGTACTTGTTGGGGAACGCGGTAATTTCGGAAAGTTTCCTACAATCACGCAAGATCTATCTCACATAGCACCGAGAGGGGAGAGTGTGTCCACGTACCCTCATAGACCGAAAGCGGAAGCGTTATGACAACGCGGTTGATGTAGCCGTACGTCTTCACAATCTTACCGATCTTAACACCGAACGTACGGCACCTCCATGATCAACACACGTTCAGCTCGGGGACATCCCTCATACTCTTGATCCAGTTCAGGCCGAGGGAGAGTTTCATCAGCACGACGGTGTGGTGACGGTGATGATGAAGTTACCGGTGTAGGGCTTCGCCTAAGCACTACGATGATATGACCGAGGTGTGTAACTGTGGAGGGGGGCACCGCACACGGCTAAACAATGTCAACTTGTGTCTATGGGGTGCCCCCTCCCCAGTATATAAAGGAGGGAAGGAGGAGAGGGGCGGCCTAGGAGGAGGCACGCCCAAGGGAGGAGGATTCCTACTCCTAGTAGGAATAGGTTTCATCCTTTCCTAGTCCTACTAAGAAAAGGGAGGAAAGAGGAGGAAGAGAGAAGGAAGGAGGGGGCGGCCCCCCCAAGCCCTAAACCAATTCGGTTTGGGCGTAGGGCGGGCGCGCCCCACATCTTGCTTGTTGCCCTCTTTCTCCACTAGGGCCCAATAAGGCCCATATACTCCCCGGGGGGTTCCGGTAACCTCCCGGTACTCTGAAAAATACCCGATACACTTCGGAACCTTTCCGGTGTCCGAATATAACCTTCCAATATATCAATCTTTATGTCTCGACCATTTCGAGACTCCTCTTCATGTCCGTGATCTCATCCGGGACTCCGAACAACCTTCGGTCATCAACACACATAAACTCATAATACAAATCGTCACCGAACGTTAAGCGTGCGGACCCTACGGATTCGAGAACTATGTAGACATGACCGAGACACTTCTCCGGTCAATAACCTATAGCGGAACCTGGATGCTCAGATTGGCTCCTACATATTCTACGAAGATCTTTATCGGTCAAACCGCATACCAACATACATTGTTCCCTTTGTCATCGGTATGTTACTTGCCCGAGATTCGATTGTCGGTATCTCAATACCTAATTCAATATCGTCACCGGAAAGTCTCTTTACTCGTTCCATAATACTTCATCCTGCAACTAACTCATTAGTCACAATGCTTGCAAGGCTTATAGTGATGAGCATTATCGAGAGGGCCCAGAGATACCTCTCCGAAACACGAAGTGACAAATCCTAATCTCTATCTATGCCAACCCAACAAACACCTTCAGAGACACCTATAGAGCACCTTTATAATCACCCATTTAAGTTGTGACGTTTGGTAGCACACAAAGTGTTCCTCCGGTATTCTGGAGTTGCATAATCTCATAGTCCGAGGAACTTGTATAAGTCATGAAGAAAGCAGTAGCAATGAAACTAACATGATCGTAATGCTAAGCTAACGGATGGGTCATGTCCATCACATCATTATCCTAATGATGTGATCCCATTCATCAAATGACAACACATGTCTATGGTTAGGAAACATAACCATCTTTGATTAACGAGCTAGTCAAGTAGAGGCATACTAGGGACTATATGTTTTGTCTATGTATTCACACATGTACTAAGTTTCCAGTTAGTACAATTCTAGCATGAATAATAAACATTTATCATGAATTAAGGAAATAAATAATAACTTTATTATTGCCTCTTGGGAATATTTCCTTCAGTCTCCCACCTGCACTAGAGTCAATAATCTGGTTCACATCACCATGTGATTTAACGCAAATATTCACATCTGTATGTGATTTACACTCATAGCTCACATCTTCATGTGACCAACACCCAAAGGGTTTACTAGACTCAATAATCTAGCTCACATCGCTATGTGATTAACACCCAAAGAGTACTAAGGTGCGATCATGTTTTCTTTGTGAGAGAAGTTTAGTCAACGGGTCTGTCACATTCAAAGTCGTATGTATTTTGCAAATATTCTGTGTCTACAATGCTCTGCACGGAGCTACTCTAGATAATGGCTCCCACTTTCAATATGTATCCAGATTTAGACTTAGAGTTATTTGGTTCGGTGTAAAAGTTTGCATCGACGTAACTCTTTACGACGAGCTCTTTTATCACCTGCATAATCGAGAAATATTTCCTTAGTCCTCTCTAAGGATAATTTTGACCGATGTCTAGTGATCTACTCTTAGATCACTATTGTATCACCTTACCAAAACTCATGGCAAGGTACACAATAGGTCTGGTACACAACACAACATACTTTATAGAACCTATGACTGTGGTATAGGGAATGACTTTCATTCTCTTCCTATTTTTCTGCCGTGGTCGGATTTTGAGTCTTACTCAACTTTAGACCTTGTGATACAGGCAAGAACCTTTTCGTTGACTGATCCATTTTTGAACCTTTTCAAAACTTTATCGAGGTATGTGTTTTTGTGAAAGTCCAATTAAGCGTCTTGATCTATCTCTATAGATCTTGATGCCCAATATGTAAGCAGCTTCACCGAGGTCTTTCATTGAAAAAACTCTTTTTCAAGTATCCCTTTATGCATCTAGAAATTCTATATCATTTCCAATCAACAATATGTCATCCACATATAATATTAGAAATGCTACAGAGAACCCACTCACTTTCTTGTAAATACAGGCATCAAAAGTCTGTATAAAACCATATGCTTTGATCATATTATCAAAGTGTTTTATTCCAACTCCGAGAGGCTTGCCCTAGTCCAAAAATGGATCGTTGGAGCTTGCACACTTTGTTAGCACCCTTTGGATTGACAAAACCTTCTGGTTGCATCATATACAATTCTTCTTCCAGAAATCCATTCAGGAATGCAGTTTTGACATCCATCTGCCAAATTTCATAATCATAAAATGCAACAATTGCTAACATGATTCGTACAGACTTAAGCATCGCTACAGGTGAGAAAGTCTCATCGTAGTCAACTCCTTGAACTTTGTCGAAAACCTTTTTCTGTTAAGTCGAGCTTTGTAGATAGTAACACTACTATCAATGTCCGTCTTCCTCTTGAAGATCCATTTATTTTCTATGGCTTGCCGATCATCGGGCAAGTCCACCAAAGTCCTCACTTTGTTCTCATACATGGACCCTATCTCAGATTTCATGGCCTCCAGCCATTTCGCGGAATCTGGGCTCAGCATCGCTTCCTCATAGTTTGTAGGTTTATCATGGTCTAGTAACATGACTTCTAGAATAGGATTACCGTACCACTCTGGTGCGGACCATACTCTGGAAGACCTACGAGGTTCTGTAGTAACTTGATCTGAAGTTTCATGATCATCATCATTAGCTTCCACACTAATTGGTGTAGGAATCACTGGAACTGATTTATGTGATTAACTACTTTCCAATTTGGGAGAAGGTACAATTACCTTATCAAGTTATACTTTCCTCCCACTCACTTCTTTCGAGAGAAACTCCTTCTCTAGAAAGGATCTATTCTTAGCAACGATCTTGCCTTCGGATCTGTGATAGAAGGTGTACCCAACAGTTTCCTTTGGGTATTCTATGAAGACACATTTCTCCGATTTGGGTTTGAGCTTATCAGGTTGAAGATTTTTCACATAAGCATCGCAACCCCAAACTTTAAGAAACGACAAGTTTGGTTTCTTGCCGAACCACAGTTCATAAGGCGTCGTCTCAACGGATTTTGATGGTGCCCTATTTAAAGTGAATGCAGCTGTCTCTAATGCGTAATCCCAAAATGATAGTGGTAAATCGGTAAGAGACATCATAGATTGCACCATATCTAATAAAGTGCGGTTACGACGTTCGAACACACCATTACGCTGTGATATTCCAGGTGGTGTGAGCTGTGAAACTATTCCACATTGTTTTAAATGAAGGCCAAACTCGTAACTCAAATATTCTCCTCCATGATCAGATCGTAGAAACTTTATTTTCTTGTTATGATGATTCTCCACTTCACTCTGAAATTCTTTGAACTTTCCAAATGTTTCAGACTTATGCTTCATTAAGTAGATATAACCATATCTGCTCAAATCATCTGTGGAGGTAAGAAAATAACGATCAACACTGATTGGACCGCATACATCGGTATGTATTATTTCAATAAGTCACTAGCTCGTTCCATTATTACGGAGAATGGAGTTTTAGTCATCTTGCCCATAAGGCACGTGAGGGAGTCCTGGATTAGGGGGTGTCCGGATAGCCGAACTGTTATCATTGGCCGGACTCCCAGACTATGAAGATACAAGATTGAAGACTTTGTCCTGTGTCCGGATGGGACTTTCCTTGGCGTGGAAGGCAAGCTTGGCGATACGGATATGTAGATCTCCTACCATTGTAACCGACTCTGTGTAACCCTAGCCCTCTCCGGTGCCTATATAAACCGGAGGGTTTTAGTTCATAGGACGACAACAATCATACCATAGGCTAGCTTCTAGGGTTTAGCCTCCTTGATCTCGTGGTAGATCCACTCTTGTACTACCCATATCATCAATATCAATCAAGCAGGAGTAGGGTTTTACCTCCATCGAGAGGGCCCGAACCTGGGTAAAAACATCGTGTCCCTTGTCTCCTGTTACCATCCGCCTAGACGCACAGTTCGGGACCCCCTACCCTAGATCCGCCGGTTTTGACACCGACATTGGTGCTTTTATTGAGAGTTCCTCTGTGCCGTCACAATCAGGAAGGATGTATCTTCCCGTCTTTAAAGACGGTACCATTGCCAAAGGAGCTTTGGCCGCCGGCCAAACTATCCGGCTAGGTGGTTTTCTTATGACCACATGTTCGGCCGCCACTCCGACGATGACTTCCCGGGTCATCAAAAGGGATCTTCACGTCAACTTGGAATTCACCGAGCAGTTGGATTCGATGGAGCTCTCTTCCGTAAACGAGCTCTTGGATCGCATCACCGCCCTGGGAGTCGCTACAGACTACGATCAGATCGGGCCTAAAACCGATCTGAGAGAGATTAACTCTCCCCAGGTCACCCACCACGTTGCGGTGGTAGAGGAACAACGCGGCGACTCTTCTTCTATATTAAAGACCAGTTATGTCCGGATTCCCGATCCCTCCATGCCGGATTCCTGCGGAGGGACGGATGCCAATCAAGTACTGAACCTAAAGTCAGGCAGCGGACCAGATTCGTTGGACAACATCCAGCAATCCAAGCTTCCAAATTTGGAAACTTTTCGGCCCTTGAGCCTCAAGTTGGGCAGGGTTCCGGACTTAATTCCACCCGCCCACCCAAACATTAGCGATCTATCTCAAATCCGGCAAGAGCCCACGGAAACAGTACATCATTACTGGGCCAGATTCCTCCTGGTCATGGACAGTGTCGGTGTCAAAACCGGCGGATCTCGGGTAGGGGGTCCCGAACTGTGCGTCTAGGCGGATGGTTACAGGAGACAAGGGACACGATGTTTTTACCCAGGTTCGGGCCCTCTTGATGGAGGTAAAACCCTACTCCTGCTTGATTGATATTGATGATATGGGTAGTACAAGAGTGGATCTACAACGAGATCAAGGAGGTTAAACCCTAGAAGCTAGCCTATGGTATGATTGTTGTAATGGTTATGTTATCCTACGGACTAAAACCCTCCGGTTTATATAGACACCGGAGAGGGCTAGGGTTACACAGAGTCGGTTACAATGGTAGGAGATCTACATATCCGTATCGCCAAGCTTGCCTTCCACGCCAAGGAAAGTCCCATCCGGACACGGGACGAAGTCTTCAATCTTGTATCTTCATAGTCTTGGAATCCGGGCGATGATGATAGTCTGGCTATCCGGACACCCCCTAGTCCAAGACTCCCTCAGTAGCCCCTGAACCAGGCTTCAATGACGATGAGTCCGGCGCGCATATTGTTCGGCATTGCAAGGCGGGTTCCTCCTCCGAATAATTCATAGAAGATTGTGAACACCAGGATAGTGTCCGGCTCTGCAAAATAATTGCCACATTCCCCCGTAGAGAGAATATTATGTATACAAGTTCAATCTGCTGACGTATTTTGTGGCATGACATCACACCACCACCAAGCCTTTACTGGAATCGTTTCTTATTATACCACCTCAGCGTGTTTAGCGAAGCGGTTTCCTTGGCACGTCTTGTCGAAGCAGAGATCGTGTTCCCCTTATTCCGGGATTCCCATCAATACGGACGTGGGTAACCCAACCGCGCCATTGATGGTGGTGCTTGGGAGATAAGCGAGTTTTACCAGGCCGGTGGGGACGCATAGTCTTCGTCCGCCCATATATAAGGGGATAAGGATCCACCTTTTTACCTACGCCTTCTTCCTCCTCTACTTATCCATCTCCGCGCACTCGAGCTCCAACGCCCAAGCCCACGCATCTCGTCTCGACCTTCTCCGACCATGTCTGGAGCGGGAGGCAAATGGTTGGTCTCCTCCATTACGGAGGAGCACATCGCAAAGCTGCGCACCGCCGGATACCTTTCCGGCGACATCGCGCATTGGCTGCCCGACAAGGGGCAGCTCATCCCCACCCCCAGGCCCCATGAGAGGGTCGTATTCCTTCCCCACTTCCTCCACGGACTGGGCTTCCCGTTGCATCCCTTCGTCCGGGGGCTCATGTACTATTACGGCCTGGACTTCCACGATCTGGCGCCAAACTTCATCCTCAACATCTCGGCGTTTATCGTCGTGTGCGAGGCCTTCCTCTGCATCCAGCCCCACTTCGGCTTGTGGCTCAAGACCTTCAACGTCAAGCCGAAGGTAGTGAAAGGCGTCCAAGCGGAGTGCGAAGGCGCCATGGTGGGCAAAATGCCCAATGTCACCTAGCTCGAGGGGGCTTTCGTGGAGTCCATCAAGGGATGGCAATCGGGGTGGTTCTACATCACTGAGCCGCGCGACCCTAAATGGGCAGCGGCCCCCGAATTCAGATCTGGTATCCCCATGCAGCTCACCTCCTGGAAAGAGAAGGGCTTGCTATGGGGCAGTTCGGAGGAGCTGACAGGACTCCAGTCCTGTCTCCAGACCTTGGTGAACAAGAAGCTCAAGCTTGTCAGTGTGATCCAGGTCATGCTCATCCGCCGGATTCTCCCCTGCCAACAACGGGCCTTCAACCTGTGGGCGTTCGATCCGGCACAGCACCGGACTCTGAGCGGGCTCTTCGACACGACGTATGAAGGCGTCTGGAGGGTGCTGTTCAAGGGCGGAGAAGCCCCCGCGTCCGCGACTGAAGATCGCGGATTCAGCACCAAGCGCCCGGCTGGTGAGGTAAGCTTCGTTATCCTCTATGGGACAGTTATTTTCTTCCATAGTTTGACTCTATGTGGGATCTAAAACTCCCAATGCCTTTGACAGGACTGGCAGAGGACGTCCGGACAGGTAGACTGTCCGGCTCCCCTCCCCGAAGACCCAGCGGACGCCCGCTTGACGGGGCTGCTGGTCCCGGCACTCTATGTGGTGCCGGAGAAGAAGGCCAAGAAGAAGGCCACGGGAACTCGGAGAAGTTCCCGGCGCCAGGTGATATCGGACTCATCGTCCGATGGCTCCGAGGTGGACTCCTCCCCCGAAGACGAGGAGGAGAAAGAGGACTCTCTCCCAGAGGAAGGGGAGAGGAAAAGGAAGGCTTCCCCAATAGGGGAGGCCGAAGGGTCCAAGAGGGGAAGGACTATTCCCCCGGACAGCTCCGCCAACGCCAACGTTGGCGACGAAGAGTGGCCCTCAAGGGTCAGGCCTCCGGCAAGATCGTAAGTATCCGGATTCCTGAATGATTTATAATTTCTTTTTTGTGTCACATAGCGTCCTTCTAATGCCGCACACTGCCTGCAATCCGGCCGATGATGATATCCCCGCTTCATCGAGCGGGTCGTTGGCTCCGTCGGATGTAGATTCCATCCCGACCGCCTCCACCCCTCGCGATGCTGAGGACGCCGAGGTGGGATCCCAAGAAGGGACCCATCGGGAGGAGGCTCCGGAGGCGCCACAAGGCAGCCTCGCGGACTTTGCGCCGGACTCCGCGCCGGAACCCGCAGTGGTTCCGGAGTCCGGCAGGCGCCCCCTTCGCAAGAAGGGCAAGACCGTGACGCCGGCGGCCTCCGTCCAACCGGAGGCGCTGGACAACTTGTTGGAGGCGCTCAAAGGCGCTTCCATCGAGGAAGAACACCACACTATCATGAGTGTGGTGATTCAGAAGGTTCAGCTCGCCAAGAGCGGGCTGACCGAAGCCTGCAATAGCCTTCTAACAGGCTTTGAGGTAAGAAGTTAAAGATATGTAATATAATACCACATAGACAGTAGCCCCTGATGCTTGGTTCGGTGTTCGGAAAGAAAAACCGAATTGAGGATCTAAAAAAGATATACGCAGGAGTGCTAAAAATTGTGTCAATATGGGTTTGCAGGCTGCGCTGCTGACCTCTACCGCACTAACTGCGGAGGTCGGTGCATTGAAGCAGGACCTCAAGTGGTCCGAGCAAGAGCTCGGCCTTGCCAAGAAGCAGCTCGAGGTCAAAGAAGGTGAGTAATACCATCTTTTAAATTTGTACCTTACAGAAAAGGATTTTGGTTGCAATGAAAATAACAAGGATAACGTGGGTATTGCAGGGGCCGCAAACGAGGTGGCAACCCTGAAGGAGGCCGTGTCCGCGGCCGAATGCAATGCGGCCGCGGAACGGACGGAGCGAGAGAAGCAGGAGGCACGGGTGGCGGAGGTGCGGCAAGAGCTCCAGGCTCTCATGGAAAAGCATGAGAGTTTGGAGCGTGACTCGAAGACTCAAGAGTCCGAGCTTGCCTCGGCTCTTGAAAGTGCTAAAGCCGCTAAGGCCGAGGCCCATAAGGCCCTCCAGGAGGTTGAGGCGATGAAGAAAATAGCGGCGGGTAAGGCGTTTTTCATGCAAAGCAAGCATGTTAATGTAAATTACCTATTACTTACCAGAATTCGGAGCTCTCCAGGGGCGTTTGCAGATCTGCCTCGCAGTGTATCTGATGCCGCCGCATTTTACCGAGCCGAGGAGGGGAGTTCAACGGAGAAGGTCTTCTGGTCTTAGTACGCTGAGGCCGGCCATCCGGTGCCCCCTAGCGACCAGCTGAAGCAGCTGGTCGAGCTCCACAAGGTAGCCGAGCAGGCCATGAAGGGCCTCATAGTCCGGCTGTGGCCTGGAGAGGCCATGCCTGGGAGCTACTTCGGCCTTGTGCGGCGGCTGGTGGATGCGTGCCCCTGGGTGGAGGTCATCAAGCGCTCCGCCTGTATTGAAGGTGCTCGTCGGGCACTTGCCCGCGCAAAGGTGCATTGGGGCAGGCTGGATGCGGAGAGGCTTATCACTGACGCGCCGCCAGCGGGCAAGGAGTATCGCACGCCCGAGATGTACTATAAGACTGTCCTGAAGGGTGCCCGCAAGATTGCGGATGAGTGCCCCAGAGATGTAATTATTGAGTAAACTCGCTATGTGTTATCCTGTGCGCTGAAAACTTTGTTCATGTGCGCTAAGCAACGCTTATTGATTTAAAATATTACCTTCTGTGCGGCCGTTTTATTAAATCTGAGAGATGGCAAGTCGTCGGCTTTAGCCCCCATGCCATGAGTGCTGGGGTGTTCGGGATAAACTTGAGCGCTCTTGTTCCCATTTTTGGGTCCATCTAGGGAGGCGCTCAACACAACGAACCAGGTAACCAGACTTATAATGCTTGAACACTCTCACTTAGCCATAGAATTCTATAATTTTAAATTTCGGCGAAGCCCCTAGTATTCGGAAGACCGAGTTCGGGGCGCTATCCACGCCTTGGCCGGACATTATCTGGTTCTTTGCTTGAAGCGACATAAGTCTTTAGGGACTCGAAAAGACCTCTCGAACAGCGACCAGTCTCTCGCCTTATCATGACAGTCAGTTTTAGCTTTCTCCACTGAGGCGCTCGCCCAACTCAACTGGGGCGCAATCGCAGTGGTTCTCCCAGTGCTACCTTAGCCGACGGAACGGAACGTAAGGTACCAAAACATGGGAGCCGGGCAAACCCAACTATTGACCCAAGACATGATTCGGAGCCGATGCATATAATGCTATAAGTTCGGGGTGCCGCACTTGTCAAAGTGTTCGGACTTATCACACCATAATGCGGGGAACATAAGCCCCTGAGTGTTAGTCGTAGCCTTTGTCCCTCCCTGGCTGTTGCATTGTGAGTTCGGCATGTTCGCCGCCGGACAAGGCCTCTGATGAACGGAGTCCTGTGTATAAAAAGAAGAAAGAAAAAAAAGGCGACACACTTGGGAGCCCCTGGTGTGGTTGAGCCACACTCTGGACTTGTTGTGGTCGTGCCCCTCCCCCTATGCCCATGGTATCTCCAGAGCGTAATGATGTATGCGGAGAGCTGGTCTTGCAATCATGCAAGGGCCGGGGTTGGGGCCGCATTGCTATGCGTGCTCGGCACGTGCCAGATGGTCTTGGTTGATGTTGCTCCGGGCGCGTTTGGCCGTGTCCGGTCGTTTAACGGCCGGACTCGAAAATTGCCTTAAAAGGCTACTCTGTACTTCTGCCGCGAGAGCCGCTGTGTGTTCCTCCGTTCGGAGGGAGCGTTCCGTATTTCCGTTGACCGTGATGACTCCACGAGGGCCTGGCATCTTGAGCTTGAGGTATGCATAATGCGGCACCGCGTTGAACTTTGCAAACGCAGTTCGTCCGAGCAGAGCGTGATAGCCGCTGCGGAACGGGACTATGTCGAAGATTAACTCCTCGCTTCAGAAATTATCCGGGGATCCGAAGACCACTTCCAGGGTGACTGAGCCTGTACAATTGGACTCAACGCCTGGTATGACGCCTTTGAAGGTCCTCTTTGTGGGTTTAATCCTTGAGGGGTCTATGCCCATCTTGGGCACTGTATCCTGATAAAGCAGGTTCAGGCTACTGCCGCCGTCCATCAGGACTCTCGTGAGGTGAAATCCATCGATGATTGGGTCTAAAACAAATGCGGCGAATCCGCCATGGCGGATACTGGTCGGATGGTCTCTTCGATCGAAAGTGATCGGGCAAGAGGACCATGGATTGAACTTCGGGGCGACTGGCTCCATCGCATATACGTCCCTCAGTGCACGCTTCCACTCCCTCTTGGGTATATGGGTTGCGTATATCATGTTTACCGTCCGCACTTGTGGGGGGAAACCCTTCTGTCCTCTACTGTTCGGCGGCCGGGTCTCTTCCTCGTCGTCGCTGTGTAGCCCCTTGTCAATGTTTTCGGCAATTAACTTGCCCGCCTGCTTGAACACCCAACAATCTCTGTTGGTGTGGTTAGCTGGCTTTTCGGGGGTGCAATGTATCTGGCAAGAGCGGTCGAGTATTCGGTCCAAATTGGACGGGCCCGGAGTGGTTCTTTTGAATGGCTTCTTCCGCTGACTGGGTTTAGAGCCTCGGAATCCGGCGTATCCTCATTGTTATCGCCATTAACGCGGCGTTTGTTTTTGTTTCGAGGCGACCTGCCATTGTGGTCCTTAGTATCCGGACTTCCAGCATTTTTGCTAAGGTTGTTGCTGCGAGCTAGCCAGTTTTTCTCTCCTGCACAGAAGCGGGTCATGAGTGATGTGAGTGCTGCCATGGATTTCGGCTTTTCCTGTCCTAGGTGCCGGGCCAGCCATTCATCGCGGATGTTGTGTTTGAAGGCTGCGAGGGCCTCTGCATCCGGACAGTCGACGATTTGATTTTTCTTTGTTAAGAACCGTGTCCAGAATTGTCTGGCCGATTCGTCTGGCTGCTGAATTATGTGGCTTAGGTCATCGGCGTCTGGTGGCCGCACATATGTGCCCTGGAAGTTGTCGAGGAATGCGGCTTCCAGGTCTTCCCAACACCCAATTGACTCTGCGGGCAAGCTGTTAAGCCAATGCCGAGTTGGTCCTTTAAGCTTGAGTGGGAGGTATTTGATGGCGTGGAGTTCGTCGCCGCGGGCCATATGGATATGAAGTAGATAATCTTCCATCCAAACCGCGGGGTCTGTTGTGCCATCGTAGGATTCAATGTTTACGGGTTTAAACCCTTCAGGGATTTGATGATCCATTACTTCGTCTGTGAAGCATAGCGGGTGTGCGGCGCCTCTATATTGAGCAATATCACGACATAGCTCAAGAGAGCGTTGTCTGCTGTGTTCGGCCCGGCCGAAGTTGCTGTATCTGGCGCGACAATATTCGTCGTGGGTCGTGGGGCGCCCACGTGATCCATAGATGGATCTGGATTGTCTTGCCTCGTCCTCCAATATATCCCGCAAGTCCGGCGCGTTCCGCCATGGCTTCGTACTTTTTGAGCGATGTCGGGGTACGGTCCAGTTGGAGGGCCTAGATGCCTCTCTGTCGCGGCCACGAGGTGGCCGGTCTGCCGTATTGTGCGCTGGTGACGAAGGTTTATATGCTTCCTCCTCTAATCGGGGGAGCAACTTGCGTTTTGGGTAACTTTTGGAGGGGCGTTCGAGTTCATACTCTTCGGCCGCGAGGACCTCGGTCCATCTGTCGGCCAGCAGGTCTTGATCAGTTTGAAGCTGTTGCTGCTTTTTCTTTAGGCTGTTTGCCGTGGCCATTAGCCTGCGTTTGAAACGCTCTTGTTTGACGGGATCCTCGGGCACGACGAATCGTCGTCGTCGAGGCTTGCCTCGTCTCCGGAGGGAGGTATGTAATTATCGTCCTCGACCTCATCGTCTGCCGCTCTCTCGTGAGGGCTGGCTTCTGCATCCTCCTGCGCTGAATCCTGCTGGAGGGGGTTGTCTTCGGCACTTTCTGGGGTATTATTATCTTCTGTGCCGGAATCTCCATTCTTGCTATGGCGGGATTTAGAGCGGTGCCGCTGACGTCGGCGCTTGGGTTGTTTCTTTAAGGAATCTGCCTCCGCTGCTTCTTCGCCGTCCCCATCCTTTGGGGTGTCCACCATGTATATGTCGTATGACGAGGTGGCCCTCCAGTGCCCTGTAGGTGCTGGTTCTTGATCGTCTCCGGCATCGTCGTCCATACCGTCGATGTCTTCGGAGTCGTAGTCTAGCATGTCGGTTAGGTCATCGACAGTGGCTACAAAGTGGGTGGTGGGTGGGCTTTGAAATTCTTCGTCGTCCGCATCCCAACCGTCCTGGCCGTAGTCCGGCCAGTGCTCTTCGGATAGCGAGAGATGCTTTAGCGAACTCAAGATGTCGCCAAAGGGTGAGTGTTGAAAGATGTCTGTGGCGGTGAACTCCATGATCGGCGCCCAATCGGATTCGATTGGCAGGGGCGCGGGAGGTTCGGAGTCCGGCAAGGAGTCTGGCGCCTCGGAGTCACGAGCTTTATAAGGGACAAGGTCAGTGTTCGGCTCCATCGCCGTAGTGGTTGCAGCCCCCGAGGCGGTGTCCAGCCATCCGTCCTCGATCTGCGCGATCGGCTCCGAACTATGGGTCAGAGTGGATTCGTGCACGGCCTCCAAAGTACTGTCCGGCGGCAGAGTTAGATCATGCCCATCGTGACAGTGCGGCGCGCTTGGCTGTGGCTCGGATCCATCGAAGATCAAGTCTCCGCGGATGTCTGCCGTGAAGTTTAGGCTTCCAAACCTGACCTGATGGCCAGGGGCGTAGCTTCCGATCTGCTCCAGATGACCAAGTGAATTGGCCCGCAGTGCGAAGCCGCCGAATACGAAGATCTGTCCAGGGAGAAAAGTCTCACCCTGGACTGAGTTGTTGTTGGTTGAAGAAGCCATCAAGCCTATCGGCGACGACACAGAGGAACTCTCAATGAAAGCACCAATGTCGGTGTCAAAACCGGCGGATCTCGGGTAGGGGGTCCCGAACTGTGCGTCTAGGCGGATGGTAACAGGAGACAAGGGACACGATGTTTTTACCCAGGTTCGGGCCCTCTCGATGGAGGTAAAACCCTACTCCTGCTTGATTGATATTGATGATATGGGTAGTACAAGAGTGGATCTACCACGAGATCAAGGAGGCTAAACCCTAGAAGCTAGCCTATGGTATGATTGTTGTAATGGTTATGTTGTCCTACGGACTAAAACCCTCCGGTTTATATAGACACCAGAGAGGGCTAGGGTTACACAGAGTCGGTTACAATGGTAGGAGATCTACATATCCGTATCGCCAAGCTTGCCTTCCACGCCAAGGAAAGTCCCATCCGGACACGGGACGAAGTCTTCAATCTTGTATCTTCATAGTCTTGGAGTCCGGCCGATGATGATAGTCTGGCTATCCGGACACCCCCTAGTCCAGGACTCCCTCAGACAGGATAAAGGACTGCCATGAGGAAAGCGCAATCTCAATTTTCTGCAACAATTGCACAGACAAGGGAATCACAAACGCCATAAGTCGCCGCGAAATTACACGCTTCGCCGACCTGGCGTCCATAGTACGAAAGTACTGTGCAATGGAGAGTACCTGGAAAACCAAAACTAAGTTTTGGGACAATCCGGCTCCGAACACAACCCTAGTCCGAAACAAAAGGGTGCATCATGCTCAGGCACCCGGGACAAAAACCAAAAAGCAAAAGCCCCATAAAGGGCACGGAACCGTACTAGAGGGATGGCTCAGCGGACCCTGTAAAATCCACAGTACGGAGGGCGCCACTCCAACACATAGCCTTCGAGCATGTTGGATACTACGGCAGGTGGCCAAAACAGGCGAAGAGCTTCTAGCCCCGGGGAACCAACCCAACAGTACCAATACGGTATTAACAGTCTTCGAGACTTTTGCATCAAACAGTATGCGGAAACGAACACTCCGCAGCCTTGCCGAAGTCTACCAAGTAGCAACAATAAATCCATGGAGTGACACGGCTATCACCTTCAACGCCAGCGACGAACCTAAATTCCGAACAGCCCGAGCACCAGCCGCATTGGTCCTCAGTCCAATAGTGGACGGCTTTCGTCTTACCAAGGTACTCATGGATGGCGGCAGCGGATTAAACCTCATCTACGAGGAAACCCTTCGAAAAATGGAAATAGACTGGAGCCGCATTGAGCGAAGTAGCACAACCTTCAGAGGAATAATCCCTAGTCAGGAAGTACGTTGCAGAGGAAAAATTACACTAGATGTGGTGT
Source organism: Triticum timopheevii (assembly GCA_963921465.1). Lineage (NCBI taxonomy): Eukaryota > Viridiplantae > Streptophyta > Magnoliopsida > Poales > Poaceae > Triticum > Triticum timopheevii. The sequence continues at coordinate 477,552,581 of OY997268.1, forward strand.
TCGGCTCGCCAGACAATTACAGGTCCGAGGAGGTCACGTTCCAAGTGGCCCCATTCAGCAACGGATATCACGCTTTACTAGGGCGAGAGGCATTCACAATTTTCCAAGCTATACCCCATTATGGGTACATGAAGCTTAAAATGCCCGGGCCCAATGGAATCATCACTCTTGTCAGTGATCCGGACATAGCACTCCACTTAGAAAATAAGACAGCCGCACTAGCCCTAGAGGCACTATCTGAAGCCCTAGCGGTAGAGGAACTCACTGCGCTGTGCTCCACGGTGAACAGGGACAATGTGATACTCGATAAGAGATCCAAGTCCACCTCTTTTAAACTAGCAGACGAAATAGTCAAATTCCAGGTCCATCCAACGGACCCCACAAAGACGGCCTCTATTGGGGCACAATTAAACCCTGATGTAGACGCCACAGTACGAGAATTCCTTCGGGAAAATTGGGACATTTTTACCTGGCACCCTTCAGATATGCCAGGAATCCCAAGCAGGCTGGCAGAACACAGCCTAAACATCCTAAAAGGATTTAAGCCAGTCAAACAGGCTCTTCGGCAATTTTCCGAACCCAAAAGACAGGCAATGGGAGAGGAGCTAGCCAAACTATTAGAAGCCGGATTCATCAGAGATATAAAACATCCGGACTGGCTAGCAAACCTGGTAATGGTACCCAAAAAGGACAAATCATGGCACCTTTGTGTTGATTTTAAAGACCTTAACAAGGCCTGTCCAAAGGACCCTTTCCCCCTTCCTCGCATCGACCAAATCATCGATGCTACCGCAGGGCATGATTCATTGTGCTTCCTCGACGCGTACTCCGGATACCATCAAATCAAGATGGCGGAAACAGACCAGGCCGCAACGGCATTCATTACTCCATACGGACCATTCTGCTTCAACACAATGCCCTTCGGACTCAAAAACGCCGGCGCAACATATCAGCGCATGATTCAGACATGTCTGGCTACCCAGATCGGCAAAACAGTGGAGGCATACATAGACGATGTGGTTGTTAAGACCAAACACGTCGAAACTCTAGTAGACGATTTGAGGCTCACATTTGACAACCTCCGAGCATACAACATTAAGCTCAACCTGGAAAAATGCGTTTTCGGCGTACCAGCCGGAAAGCTCTTGGGCTTCATTGTATCCGGTAGAGGAATTGAAGCAAACCCAGCCAAGATCGGAGCTCTGTCACAATTGGAAATCCCAAAAGACCTCAAACAAATACAAAAACTGACTGGATGTGTGGCGGAGAAAAGTCATTGCCCCTCTATCGCCTCCTCCGGCGCACCAAACACTTCGAATGGATGGATGCCGCCACGGCCGGACTCGAAGAAATAAAGGCCATATTGGCAACAAATCCGGTCCTGGCCGCGCCCAACCTGGGCGAACCGATGTTATTATATATCGCGGCAACACATCAAGTTGTCAGCGCGGTACTCGTCGTCAAACAAGAAACAGAAGGACACAAATTCCCTCTTCAAAAACCAGTGTACTACGTATCCACTGTCTTAGCTCCATGCAAGTCCTGGTATCCACATTATCAAAAGATAGCATATGCGGTATTCATGGCATCCCGGAAGCTGCGACACTACTTTCAAGAGTGTTCGATAACATTGGCCTCCGAAGTACCTCTCAACGACATTATAAACAACCGCGACGCGACGGGCAGGATTGCAAAATGGGCCATTGAGCTCTTACCATTCGACATAACCTACAAACCACGGCGAGCTATAAAGTCGCAAGTTTTGGCTGACTTCGTCGCCGAATGGACCGAAGTCGAACTCCCTAAAGAGTACGGCGCATACTCCAATTGGATCATGCATTTCGGCGGCTCCAAAATGTTGGCCGGCTTGGGGGCTGGCGTCGTATTGACGTCCCCAACCGGAGACACAGTCCAATACGTACTTCAGATAATGTACACGGACTCCAACAATGCAGCCGAATATGAGGCCCTTCTACATGGTCTCCGGATGGCAATCTCCATGGGTATTCAACGCCTAGAGGTGCGCGGGGATTCAAACCTCGCAATATCCCAAGTAAATGGAGACTTTGACACCAAGGATCCGAAAATGGCAGCCTATCGTAACGCCGTCTTAAAAATGTCAGCTCGGTTCGAAGGACTCGAATTCCACCATGTATCCCGGGATAATAACCAGGCAGCCGACGTGTTGGCACGCATCGGTGCAAAACGCGATGCCGTCCCTCCAAACATCTTCCTGGAGCGGCTCTTTAAGCCATCCGTATTATGGGAAGAGGAGTCCGGAAATAACAACCCGGAACCAACCGCACCACCCAACACGGAACATTCTGACACAATCGGTGGCTCACCCAATGAAATAACACCTTCAGCCCACGAGATAATGGAAGTAATTGCCCCGTGGACGGAACCATTCCTAGCCTATTTAATTAGGCAGGAACTTCCCGAAGACCAAAATGAGGCCCGCTGCATAGTTCGGCGATCTAAAGCCTACAAGGTCCATGAGGGAGAACTTTATAAGAAAAGCACAACCGGAGTCCTTCAAAGGTGCATCTCCGAAGAGGAAGGGCGAAATCTCCTGGCTGAAATTCACGCCGGACTCGGCGGGCACCACGCTGCAGCCCGGGCCCTTGTGGGCAAGGCCTTCCGTACAGGATTTTATTGGCCAACTGCCCAGGCAGATGCTCAGGACTTAGTCCAACGATGCGTCGGTTGCCAGCTCTTTGCTAATCAAAGCCACATGCCACACACCGCCCTCAAAACTATACCCATCACCTAGTTGGTTGCGGTCTGGGGGCTTGACATGGTTGTACCCCTTAAAGGGGGAACCCACAAGCAAAAATACCTATTGGTCATGGTGGATAAATTCACCAAATGGATAGAAGCCAAGTCGGTTAAAACAGCCGAATCCGGACCTGTGATAGACTTCATATCTAGGGTAGTACACCGTTATGGCGTCCCCCACAGCATCATCACTGATAACGGCACGAACTTCACGGCCGACGAGGTTAAACTCTGGTGCAAAAACATGGGCATCAAGCTCGACTACACTTCAGCCTATCACCCTCAAACTAACGGTCAAGTCGAACGAGAAAATGGTCTAATCATGAGCGGCATTAAACCCAGGTTAGTGCGGTCCCTCACGGAATCTAACACGCACTGGGTGGAGGAGCTCGACTCCGTACTCTGGGGGCTGCAGACCACGCCAAATCGTACTACCGGATTCACGCCATTCTTTATGGTATACGGCGCAGAGGCAGTTTTGCCCTGCGATATAATTCATGACTCACCTCGAGTGCGCATGTATGAAGAAAGAGAAGCCGAGTTGGATCGGCAGGACAGTTTGGACGCATTAGAGGAGGAGCGCGACGTGGCAAAGGCTCGTCCCGCATTCTATCAGCAGCAGGCTCGACGATATCAAAGTAGAGAAGTACGGGCCAAAACTTACAATGTTGGCGAACTAGTTCTACGCCTGCCGGACAAGAAAAAGGACAAACTCAAGCCCAAGTGGGAAGGTCCCTTCATCATCGATCAAGTCCTGACCGGCGGAGCATACCATCTACGAAATGCATCGAACAATCGACTCGAGCCGAACCCATGGAACGCAGCCTAGCGCCGGCCTCAGAGTTCGTCTCCTTCCTCCGTCCACATTTTAAACGTTTGCTGTCTTTTGGTTTTTTCTCTTCCTTCCTCCCTTCTTTTCATAAAGCCTTTGTGGGCTGACCTGCGCATTGTTCGCACACACTTGACGTGCTGCTTGCACTCATTATACCTGGGGGCTTCTTTAACAGAAGCTTATTTATACGGGCTTCATGCCCAACACATGCGTCACACTTCCGCATGTACCTTTTACTCACCATTATATGCATCGATATGACTTAAGTTTTGGCCAAGCTGGGTTGCCTGGCTCCTGTGCTTACCCCTACGTTCCCGATTGTTCGGCTAGGAGGTAAAGGGAGCACCTCTGCGATTGTTACTGCCGGGTCAGCCGGATGTGTACCTCAGACTGGGTGAAGCCGAAAGCTAGCGTTCTTAAGAGAATATTCGGTCGGTGACTTGAAAGATGATTTCTTATTTATTTACTCAAATACCCCCAGATGCTTTTCTGCTCTTTTCGCAGTCCGGACATGCACTTTAGGGCATGCCTCCCAGGGAAAGGAACCCCTAACGGAACTATTCTCCCTGGAAGATGTTTCTTACTAACCATGTAATATAACATAACTAGTTGGGCACTTGTCTGATAAAGCACTAATGACCCCTACGCCTGGTCTCCATGCATGCCCCAGTTTTTTTTAATAACCGTGAGGGTATTCGGACACACTCCGGACTATAGGGTCCCGAGGTTGAAGCGAAAAAGTCCGCAAAGACAAACGATCTACAATTCGGCTAGAAGGCATCTTACATGTCATTTTAGATTACATCGTCAAATTGACTGATTGTACTACTCTTCAATCCCATCTAACAGGCTGTCTAGCTTACAGTCCTGTTGGGAATACTTAGCGGCCAACTCTACTTGGCCGTACATTAAGCTCGCAGGAATCTCCTTCCCATCGGGCCCCACAGGTCCGACCTCGTCCATGTGGTTCGGATCAGCCTTCGTATACCGCGTCTTCACCATGGCCCAGGCCTCCCGGGCGCCTTGACGGCAGGCCGATATCTTCCATAGACGGAAGCGCTGCCGTGCTCCCTGAAGCTTCTCTGCAAGCCCTCCAAGACCCTCGGGCAGGGAGACGGACGGCCATAAGGCCTGGACGACGCCGCTCATCGCCTGCCGAACACGTTCATGCAGCTGCAGCAGCTCGGGAAGCAGATCACCCGTTGAACCGGGCATTTCCTCTGCAGGCGACCCGTGAGCACACCTACAGACATATTTCTGTCAATCGACTCCCTCGCCGAACTCTTCTTTTCAAAAGAGTTTGCTCAAGCACTTACTGTAAATGCCGCGACGAAGCCGCTGATTCTCCTTCACGGAGCCAGACAGCTGGGCCTGAACACCTTCTAGTTCTTCGCCCAGCTGGGTGTTGGCATCTTGCAGTTTGTTCCTCTCCTACTGCACCTTCATAAGCACCCTCTCGCTGGCCTTCAGCTGGCGCAGTAGCTGTTGCTTGTCAGGATCGAGTCCGGCACCATCTGCAAAATTATTGTCAGACTTATATGCACGCCGCACTTCATAAACTACTTATCTTTTCGAAGTATGTATTACCAGAGGGGGTCTCTGTGGCTCCCCCTGCGGCGGCTAGTGCGGCCTCAAGTTGGGCCTTGCACTCTTGGAGCTCCTGGGACAGCTGGGCATTCTTCTCCGTAAGATCCTGCATAACAAATGATCCTTAAATCAGTTATTTTAACTATTTTAAGTCTCGGGGGCTACTGGCATATATAAGTATTAAAATTCCTTACCCGTATGTCTTTCACATACTTCTCCGTGGCTCTGGTTAAACCATCTTGAGCGGCACGGAGGTGCGCGTCTCCCGCATTAAAGGCATTCAATTCCTTCGGGGAGAAACACGTGTCACGAAGAACTGTCCGACGGTGCCTGTGATTCATGGCGCTCTCCACCTCAGACCTGGTGGCGGACAGCCTGTCGGCATCCTCCGTTGGAGGAGCATCCGGCTCGCGCCTTGCGCTCGCCTCCCCCTCCGGACCAGGTGTTGGGGCCTGGCTGGCGGAGGCTTGGGCGGCAACCTCTCCGGGCACAGTCCGTCGAGCGCTCTTTCTCCTGGAAAAGTCATGAACATTAATATACCTCCCAGGAATCTTTCTCTTAAAAACGAGGGCGTGCTATACCGTTGCGGCGACGTTTCGATTCGCACCGCACCCCTCTTCCGCCTGCTGGGCCGAACTGACCCTTGTTGGTCAGCCGCCGCGGGTTCGGCTTCCCGCCTTGAAGGCACCTCCTGTGGGACACCGTTGGTATGCGGTGGTCAGAAATAAAGCACGGATGAAGTAATGGTGTCAGGGCTCCGGTCACAGTTACCTGGGAAGCCGGAGATAAACCGGGGTAGTCAGCCGTAATGGCGACTAGAGCATTGTCCATGCTAACTTGGTGGAACACCCCGTCAATCAGCTCCACCTTTATGTCCGGATCCTCTCCGGAGGCCGGATCAAGGGATCTTCCCGGATCCTCGGGTTGTGGAGTCGGGCTGTGTATGCCCTCCATATCCCGGCGCAGTTCCTGCGTCAAAATCATAAAGTAAAATACTTAACTTTGAAAGCACGGATCGGATAGATAAACGTCCGCTTACCCAGCTCCGAGGGTTATTCATGGAGAATCCATTCACTGGACTCGTGTGGAGGAAGTCCTCCTTCTCCCCCTTGTACAGGCCGGACAGGATCTTCACCAGATCGGTGGCCGATCCCGGCCCCTTGCGACCATGACGGGTGGCGTCATTCTCCCCGTTGAAATCCCACATGGGGTGGCCCCTATATTGGAGCGGCTGCACCCCTCGCATAATGCACGTGGCCATGACTCCAATCATGGTCAATCCGGAATGAGCCAGCAACCTTATCCGGCCCATCAGATAATGGACGCTCCTATCATCCTCCCGTTGAGGGCCCCGCGGGCGCCAACTCAGGCGTTCCTTCAGAGGAGCGTTGCTGAACTCCGGGAGGCCGATCCGAACTGGGTCCGGCAGTGGAGCGTCTTCCATATAAAACCATTCCGAAGGCCAGTCTTCGGACGCCTTCTTCGGGGTTCCGGATAGATATCCGGTCCCGGCGATGCGCCATATTTCGGCTCCGCCCACTTGATATATCGACCCCTCGTGAGAACGGGGTACGAGGCAAAATAGCCTCTTCCACAGTGCAAAATGGGGCTCGATGCCCAAGAACAGCTCGCAAAGAGCTACAAAACCCGCAATATGTAAAATGGAGGCGGGTGTAAGGTGATGAAGCTGGAGTCCATAGAACTTCAGGAGCCCCCGGAGAAACGGATGTATGGGAAATCCGAGTCCCCCTATTAGATAAGGGACGAAGCACACCCGCTCTCCTTTAGAGGGATTGGGGGTGTTCTTCGCTTGCTTTCCACCTTTGTACACTACTAGAAATCCACATTTTACCTAGAGCCAACCTCTTTACCTAGAGCTCATTAGCTAACTCAAGGGATAAAAAAGAAATGAACAGGACCCTCTAGGGAAAGATGTCTTTCCAGCCAAAAAAAAATTAGAAACTAAACGTTCCCTAGGGTGGTGCCACGTACATACCATCGAAGCCAAAAAAAAGACCGAAGAGATGCCCTCGATGTGGCCACGTAGATTGCCTCCCGCGCTCCTTTATCGACATTGCGCACCAATTATTTCCCCTCGCACAAGTTGGGCCCACTGATCAGTGAGAAAAGGAAGGGAAAAAGGGCGCGTAGAGGAATTTTTTTGGCTAGGTCCCTCCTTCACGCTTCACCCAAACCCCAAGCGCTGCGCTGCCAGACTAAAAAATCCCCTCTCTCACGAAGCTTCTATCCCCGCCCGCCCCACGCCGCCGCGACCTGCTCCGCCCCGTGCCGCCGCGACCTGCTTCGCCCCGCGTCGCCGCGACCTGCTTCGCTCCGGGCCACCACGCTCTGCTGCGCTCCGACCCGCCCCCCTCCGTTGCGCCCCTTCTTCCCCCTGTACTGCACTGGTGACAGTCGCGACGGGCGTGGTGGCCATGGCCACGCCGGCCGGGGTGATGGCGTCGTGCCGCCCGTGCTGACCGCATCCGCGACGCCCTTAACTCTGCTGCCCGCATCGCCCTTTGGATGTGGAGACGGTGCCGCCCCCGCTGATTGGACGAGCACCCAATCTGCTCTGTTGTACGCAGCTGCTTTTGTCCAAAAGGTTGTCTCTATCTCTCTTCGCCTCTAGTTTAGAAAGATGTTTGATTGCTGGCTTAGATAGTTGTACTTGTGTATGTCTAGCAAAATTCTGAAACTGTCGTTTTGGTTTTAGCATCCGAAGGAAGCAGTAGGTGGTGCACTATTCAGTACATGTTGACGATGTTCAGTATCTTCTCCAGCAGGTGGGGATTTCAGTTTAAACATCTTGGTTAAAAGGTGCATGGAAGGTCCTAGGAATAAAATAAATTTCTAGCAAAAGAAGAAATAGAAGAACTGATTGATATGGAGATGCACGAACACATGAATGAACCATTCAACCATGTAAATTGTGGTCAGAATGCAGACACTAAACACAGTGAACAGGAAATGTTTCATGTAGTTTATCTGTTGAATTTGTTCATAGCTACTGCAATTGCATGAATGACAGAAACAATAGCTTCATTGATTACTATATATGCTCGTGTTAATAGTGGTCAGATTACTGCATTTTTACGATTGCTGTAGTTATCTACACAAAATTGCGTGTGCGTTTTACCATTGATGTTTAGTTATCCATATGAAAGCTAGTAGCCGCAATTGTTGGGCTTTTCCACCCCAGTCTCTGTTTTATGTTATGAATAAATGGAAGCCCTCTAATATTCTTCATTGGTTTTCTACATTTTTTCAGCAACTAACAAGTGTCGGGTGTTGTTTGCTTGAAGAAAAGTTCCCTGCTCGTGGCATCGAAGCAACAGAGAAGAAAGGCATTGCTAAATCAAGTAGGTATATGATTTCTTCTTTCCATGAAAACTATGTTGATTAATGCATTGTTCACTTGTATGATGTGGGAATGTGGGGTTATTTTTTGTTGGTGATGAGTGGTTTTCTATTTTAGTGTGTATGATGCATTCATTTTTTGTTGGGATGCGACTCGTGATTGTAGCAATTCATTTTTATTTCAGATTTAAGTACAAAACCAAACCATGTCTTTGGATGCTCAACGTAGCTAGATGTATAGTGGTGGAAGGATAATGGAAGGCATTCTGATGAGTGGATACGCAATACAAATGCTTTTGTGAACCATGTTTTTGAGGGTGTCCGTAGTGCCAAGTTTGGAGTTTCTTGTCCTTGCTCAAAATGTTGCAATGGTAGTAGAAGAACAAAACAATTGATGACCTCTCATCTTTGTCATTGGGGTTTCATGCCCAACTACTTTAGATGGACTGCACATGGGGAGCATCATGTTCATGTAGATAGAGTGGAGTCTGTCAACACTGATTGCTTAGAGGACATGTTGTGTGACTTTGGGGATGCAATGCATGTCAATAATGTAGACGAGGAGCCAACACCAGATGCCAAAGCTTTTTATGCCATGTTGTCAGTTGTTAGAGACCCACTCCATGAGTTCACCCAAACCTCACGCTTTGCTACTGTTACACGCTTGATGGGAATTAAGTCACAATACAATTTGTCAGGGGACTGCATAAATAGTTTACTGAAACTTTGGCAAGATACACTCCCACAAGGCAATAAAATGCCATCAAGCTTGTATGAGTGCAAGTGTATCTTAGCTGGTTTGAAAATGCCACTCCTGAAAATAGATGCATGTGTTAACCATTGCATGATATACTATAAGGATAGAGAGAAAAAACTGAAGTGTGATTTCTGCGGTGAAGCAAGATATAAGGTAGTTAACAATGACTGCCCAAATAAGAAGCGCAAACCCATCCCACGTAAGGTTCTGCGATACCTTCCATTTCTACCAAGATTGCAAAGGTTGTTCATGCAGCCTGAATTTGCTAAGCACATGAGATGGCACATGGAAGGCAACCGAGAAAATCCAGGAATGATGGTGCACCCATCTGATAGTGAATCATGGAAATCTTTCAATGTGGATGGGTTTGCAAGTGATCCACGCAACGTTAAGCTAGTCAAGTCTTCTGATGGCTTCAACCCTTTTAATTTCGGGTTAACACAATACTCTTGTTGGCCTATGTTTCTTGCTCCTTTGAACCTGCCACCTGCTCTTTGCTTGAAAACACAAAATATCTTTCTTAGCATGGTGATCCCTGGACCAAAGATTCCTGGCAAGAACTTCAATGTGTACATGGAGCCTTTATTTGATGAGTTGAAAGAGGCGTGGGCGGGTGTACCAACTTATGATAGTTTCCTTAAGTAGAATTTCAATATGAGGGTAACCTTGCATACAACTATCCATGACCGCCCTGCTTTTGGTATGGTTGCTGGATGGTCTACCCATGGTGGGCTGGCTTGTTACGAGTGTGGGGCAGATCCACAAACTATTTGGCTACAGTAGTGAAGGATATTGCTCCACGTAGGTTAACAGGGGATGAAGTTTTTGCTTACATGAATGAAGTTAAGGACAACAATTTTGAAGGTTATGGAGTAACACACAATTGGACACACATTCCTAAGCTGTGGGAATTGCCATACTTCCCAAAGCTTTTGCTTCCTCATAATATAGATGTTATGCACACCGAAAAAAATATTGCAGAAGCAATATTCAATACTGTCCTTGACATTCCTAACAAGACAAAAGACAATGCCAAAGCCCACCTTGACCAAGCTGTACTGTGTAGCAGAACTGATTTGAACCTTCAAGAAAAGCCCAATGATAAATGGGAAAAGCCTAGAGCACCATATTGCTTGAAGAGGAACCAAATAAGAGAGGTCCTGTTGTGGTTTCTTCAGCTCAAATTTCCAGATGGATATGTGGCCAACATGAAGCGAGGTGTTAACTTAGAGCAACTTAAGATGTTAACCAGTGAAGATGTTAACCAGATTCAGGCTTGGGTGCATACACATAGAGGATTGGACAAGAGCAAACCTTTAATTCTCAACACACCAGAAGCAACTAAATGTTTGGTATGTTTTTTTTAGCAATACCATGGAATAATGCCAATATATATCCTTTTCTCAAACCAAACACATCCTTATGAAGTCTGGTCTGAATTTAGTGTTTTTGCATGTCAACTTGTTTGTCCAATTTGTATGTCAATTTGTTTGCCCACTTGTGCAATTGTGTAATAGGAGCTTTACACAATTATTTGAAATTCCTAAACATTTGTGTACCTTTGTTTTCTTCTTGAGTAGGCACTTTACAAAGAAAAGGCTAAAGAGTTAAATGGAGAGGACTATGATATCCTGAAAAATGATGTTAGTTCTAAGGCACTTTATGATTGCTCTAATGGGAAGCCACATGGTACATGGTCTCTCTTTAATGGCATTGTCAATGACATCGAGGTCATTTCTGAGGTGAGAGCTACTGGTACATCTTCAGCAGCCTTGAAGCGTCGTCGAGCTGAAGAAATTGAAGATGTGCGTCAAAAGGAGTCCGAGAAGACTCGAAAAGCAAAGGCTTATGCCAACAATGTCTTGTCATGGGGTGTTGGGATGTACGAGCACTGCAATGAGATACAAAAGTTTCTTCAGGTGCTGGTTATACATTCCATGTTTATCAATTAATTTGCTAGCATTTGAAAGTAACCACTATGTGAATTTTCTTTTTTTGCAGACTTTGGCAACTAAGCAAGGAGTGCCTATTGGAGAAATACCACTGCCGCCGGTTCCACCTCCTTTTCGTTCGCTTTCTCCTCCTGGATCTCCGCAACGATCTACCATCCAAGTATGTAATCATCCATCTCAAGCAAACACACACACACATTAATACATTTAACGCATGATAAGGGTTACTTTTAAAACCTGGCTCTTCTTTTGCAGATTCTAGAAAATAGCGAAGAATCGCCAGCTTTGTGTGCTCAACAAGAAACAAATCCTAGCTCTATTAACGTATGTATTTCTCAAATGATACAAATAGTAATGGTCCGTTCGTTGTGACTTTCCAGGGTTAAATAACTTAGTAAGAGGGGTATATTGAACAATGCATGTTTGCCTTCTTTCCTTTTCAGAAGAGAATGTTAGAGCTGTTTGTAGTATAATTTCTTGATTGGGATAAAACACGAATGCAATGCACCATAGGGTGCTTCAAACATAGGAGTAAATATTGTTGTTTCTGTGTGCAAATAATAGTTTCACATGGCTATTGTTGGTAGTAAATGTTTTTCCTTCCTTCGGTATAGTCTTTGGTCTCATTTATTTGTACCAAAACAACCAGCGAAATGATTCAGAACGATGCAGCATGTGTAGTTGCATTGCTTATGTGTGTATGGATAAGTTGAGAGATACCTATTCACATACTTATGACAATATGCATGCTTATGTGATGTGTGATGCTAGCCTGTGTGGTGCTGGATCATTTGGGATTAATGTTGATTAATGGGGCTGTGTGAGGATGTTGGAGGGATCATAATATATTTTTTGTCCAATTGTCCAGTTTATAGTTGTTATGCTGCCAAAATTTATACCAGATTTTGCATGCCTTTGTACTAATTAGTGGAAATAGGAAATTCTGTTTAGACTCTGTCGACTTGATGTAACTCACTGATTTTCATTGGAACATAGAGTTGCGTGTAGTTCCTTTAATAAGTTCTTATTGTCATGTTCCAGCTTTTGAGAATTTGCGAATCTTTCTTTTCAGGAACATGTTACTGCTGCAAGTGTTCCTGCTGTAGACGATGAAGGGATGTTTGGGGGATTTTTCAGTCAGTCTGGAACCGGTGCACTAAGCCTATCGCTATTGAGCAGTCAGTTGGTTCCTTGATGTTCTTGGATGTACAGTGCGTGGAGTAATATTTTGGTGCATGTATAGTTAACATGCTAGTACATGTTCTGTAATGTAGGAAACTCTAGTTGACCTACATCAGTGTGTACGTGCTAATTGAGATGCTTAATCAGTTAGATGTAGCAAACTCTAGCTAGCAAGCCTATTTTTTGGTCAAACATGTGATGGCTGGTGATGTCTTGGCATCTACTGTATGCATGTGACGATTGGTATCTATCTATCTATCTATCTATCTATCTATATATATATATATATATATATATATATATATACACTAATTATTTGATGTTATTTTCATTTCATAATTATGGCTCCATTTTGAATTATTTGAATTATTGGTTATGAATTCAAATTTAAATTACACGTTTGAATTATGTCTGCATATGGGGAATGTGTTTCCCTACAGTATGTAACTCTAGGGAAAGTATGGTGATGTGGCGTGAAAGGGCCCCACCATCTTTCCCTAGGGCCTGGCTGTAGGTAAACAACCTATCCACGTGGATTGCAACATACATATGGAAATCTTTCCCTAGGGCTTGTGCCTCTAGGTAAAGAAATTTTCCCTAGAGCTTGCTGGATACACCCTAGGGGAAGGGGTCTTTACCGACTATACTATACCTAGGGTTCTTTACCTAGGGCAAGCCCAAGGTAAAGTCTTTCCCTATGGTTTTTCCTATTTCACCTAGGGTATATGACTCTAGGTAAAATATGGATTTCTAGTAGTGGTAGGTGGCCAGTCCGGCTCGAACCGGGACCATGAAGGCTGGAGGAAGGTATCCCTCCGCTTGGAGCGTCACCAGCTCGCTGTGCGGGACTGAACATCTCCCCCAATCTCCTGGCTGAGGGCTGGGAGCGCGAGAGGAGGAGCCGCGTCGACTGTCCATGATGGAGTGGATTTTTGTCAAAGGCGCTCCGATGAGTACTCGCGGAAGGAGGATGATGTGATTTGGATCTAGATCCTTGCCTCTCTTATAGGCAGCTTATTCGTGCAGCTTGGGGGTAAAATAGGGCCATTGTTGGACGTGGAAGCCAAGAAGCGCAACATTTATGAGGAAGCCGGACACTATTTGGCAAGCACATGGAATTTGGAGGAGAACCCGCCTTGCAACGCCAAAGACAATATACGCGCCGGACTTGTCGTCATTGAAGCCTGGTTCGGGGGCTACTGAGGGAGTCCTGGATTAGGGGGTGTCCGGATAGCCGAACTGTTATCATCGGCCGGACTCCCAGACTATGAAGATACAAGATTGAAGACTTCGTCCCGTGTCCGGATGGGACTTTCCTTGGCGTGGAAGGCAAGCTTGGCGATACGGATATGTAGATCTCCTACCATTGTAACCGACTCTGTGTAACCCTAGCCCTCTCCGGTGCCTATATAAACCGGAGGGTTTTAGTCCATAGGACGACAACAATCATACCATAGGCTAGCTTCTAGGGTTTAGCCTCCTTGATCTCATGGTAGATCCACTCTTGTACTACCCATATCATCAATATCAATCAAGCAGGAGTAGGGTTTTACCTCCATCGAGAGGGCCCGAACCTGGGTAAAAACATCGTGTCCCTTGTCTCCTGTTACCATCCGCCTAGACGCACAGTTCGGGACCCCCTACCCGAGATCCGCCGGTTTTGACACCGACAGCATGGTTCGCAAGCATCAAATGATTCATTATCAAGTGATTCCAAAAGTCCATCTTTATGGAGTTTCTTCATGTGCTTTACACCGATATGACCCAAGCGGCAGTGCAAAAAATATGTTGCACTATCATTATCAACTTTGCATCTTTTTGCATCAATATTATGAATATGTGTATTACTACGATCAAGATTCAATAAACCATCAATATTGGGTGTATGACCATTGATGGTTTTATTCATGTAAACAGAATAACAATTTATTCTCTGTCTTAGATGAATAATCGTATCGCAATAAACATGATCTAATCATATTTATGCTCAACGCAAACACCAAATAACTTTTATTTAGGTTCAACACTAATCTCGAAAATACAGGGAGTGTGCGATGATGATCATATCAATCTTGGAACCATTTCCAACACACATCATCACTCCACCCTCAACTAGTCTCTGTTTATTCTGTAACTCCTATTTCGAGTTACTAGTTTAGCAACCAAACAAGTATCAAATACCCAGGGGCTACTATAAACACTAGTAAGGTACACATCAATAACCTGCATATCAAATATACCCTTGTTCACTTTGCCATCCTTCTTATCCACCAAATATTCAGGGAATTTCCGCTTCTAGTGACCATTTCCTTTGCAATAGAAGCACTCAGTTTCAGGCTTTGGTCCAGCTTTGGATTTCTTCACGGGAGTGACAACTTGCTTGCCATTCTACTTGAAGTTCCCTTTCATTCCCTTTGCCTTTTTCTTGAAACTAGTGGCCTTGTCAATCACCAACACTTGATGCTCTTTCTTGATTTCTACCTTCGTCGATTTTTGCATCACGAAGAGCTCGGGAATCATTTTCGTCATCCCTTGCATACTATAGTTCATCATGAAGTTCCAGTAACTTGGTGATGGTGACTAGAGAACTCTCTCAATCACTATCTTATCTGGAAGATTAACTCCCACTTGATTCAAGCGATTGTAGTACCCAGACATTCTGAGCACATGCTCACTGCTTGAGCTATTCTCCTCATCTTTTAGCTATAGAACTTGTTGGAGACGTCATATCTCTCAACTTGGGTATTTGCTTGAAATATTAACTTCAACTCTTGGAACATCTCATATGGTCCATGACATTCAACACGTCTTTGAAGTCCCGATTCTAAGCCGTTAAGCATGGTGCACTAAACTATCAAGTAGTCATCATATTGAGCTTGCCAAACGTTCATAACATCTGCATCTGCTCCTGCAATAGGTTTGTCACCTAGCGGTGCATCAAGGACATAATTCTTCTGTGTAACAATGAGGATAAACCTCAGATCATGGACCCAGTCCGCATCATTGCTACTATCATCTTTCAACTTAGTTTTCTTTACGAACACATATAAAAACATAGATAAGCAACAATGCGAGCTATTGGTCTACAACATTATTTGCAAAATACTATCAGGACTAAGTTCATGATAAATTAAAGTTCAATTAATCATATTACTTAAGAACTCCCACTTAGATAGACATGACTTTAATCATCTAAGTGATCACGTGATCCAAATCAACTAAACCATGTCCGATCATCATGTGAGATGGAGTAGTTTTCAATGGTGAACATCACTATGTTGATCATATCTACTATATGATTCATGCTCGACCTTTCAGTCTCAGTGTTCCGAGGCCATATCTGCATATGCTAGGCTCGTCAAGTTTAACCCGAGTATTGTGCAAAACTGGCTTGCACCCGTTGTATGTGAACGTAGAGCTTATCACACCCGATCATCACGTGGTGTCTCGGCACAACGAACTGTACCAACGGTGCATACTCAGGGAGAACATTTGTTTAGTAAGGGATGATCTTATAATGCTACCGAAGTTCTAAGCAAAATAAGATGCATAAAGGATAAACATCACATGCAATCAAAATATGTGACATGATATGGCCATCATCATCTTGTGCTCATGATCTCCATCACCGAAGCATCATCATGATCTCCAACATCACCGGTGCGACACCTTTATCTCCATTGTAGCATCGTTATCGTCTCGCCACCTATTGTTACTACGACTATTGCTACCGCTTAGTGATAAAGTAAAACAATTACATGGTGATTGCATTGCATACAATAAAGCAACAACCATATGGCTCCTGCCAGTTGCCGATAACTTTGTTACAAAACATGATCATCTCATACAACAATTTATATCACATCATGCTTGACCATATCACATCACACCAAGCCCTGCAAAAACAATTAAGACGTCGTCTACTTTGTTATTGCAAGTTTTATGTGGTTGCTACGGGCTTCTAGCAAGAACTGTTCTTACCTACGCATCAAACCACAATGATTTTTCATCAAGTGTGTTGTTTTAACCTTCAACAAGGACCGGGCGTAGCCACACTCGATTCAACTAAAGTTGGAGAAACAGACACTCACCAGCCACCTATGTGCAAAGCACGTCGGTAGAACCAGTCTCGCGTAAGCGTACGGGTAATGTCGGTCTGAGCCGCTTCATCCAACAATACCGTGGAATCAAAGTATCACATGCTGGTAAGCAGTATGACTATTATCGCACACAACTCTTTGTGTTCTACTCGTGCATATAACATCTACGCATAGACCTAGCTCGGATGCCACTATTGGGGAACGTGGTAATTTCAAAAAAAATCCTACGATCACGCAAGATCTATCTAGGTGATGCATAGCAACGAGAGGGGAGAGTGTGTCCACGTACCCCCGTAGACTGAAAGCGGAAGCGTTATGACAACGCGGTTGATGTAGTCATACGTCTTCACGATCCGACCGATCTTAGCACCGAACGTACGGCACCTCCGCGATCAGCACATGTTCAGCTCGGGACGACCCTCGTACTCTAGATCCAGTTGAGGCCAAGGAAGAGTTTCGTCAGCATGACGGCGTGGTGACGGTGATGATGAAGTTAGTGGCGCGGGGCTTTGCCTAAGCACTACAACGATATGATCGAGGTGTGTAACTGTGGAGGGGAGCACCGCACACAGCTAAACAATGTCAACTTGTGTCTATGGGGTGCCCCCCTGCCCCGTATATAAAGGAGAGGAGGAGGAGAGGGCCGGCCTAGGAGGAGGCACGCCCAAGGGAGGAGGATTCCTACTCCTAGTACGAGTAGGTTTCATCCTTTCCTAGTCCTACTAGGAAAAGGGAGGAAAGAGGAGGAATAGAGAAGGAAGGAGGGGGCCGGCTCCCCAAGCCCTAAACCAATTCAGTTTGGGCCTAGGGGGCGCGCCTCACATCTTGATTGCTGCCCTCTTTCTCCACTAGGGCCCAATAAGGCCCATATACTCCCCTGGGGGTTCCGGTAACCTCCCGGTACTCTGAAAAATACCTGATACACTTCAGAACCTTTCCGGTGTCCGAATATAACCTTCCAATATATCAATCTTTATGTATCAACCATTTCGAGACTCCTCGCCATGTCCGTTATCTCATTTGGGACTCCGAACAACCTTCGGTCATCAAAACACATAAACTCATAATACAAATCGTCACCGAACGTTAAGCGTGCAGATCCTACGGGTTCGAGAACTATGTAGACATGACCGAGACACTTCTCTGGTCAATAACCAATAGCGGAACCTGGATGCTCATATTGGCTCCTACATATTCTAAGAAGATCTTTATCGGCCAAACCGCATAACAACATACGTTGTTCCCTTTGTCATCGGTATGTTACTTGCCCGAGATTCGATCGTCGGTATCTCAATACCTAGTTCAATCTCGTTACCGGCAAGTCTCTTTACTCGTTCTGTAATACTTCATCCTGCAATTAACTCATTAGTCACAATGCTTGCAAGGCTTATAGTGATGAGTATTACCGAGAGGGCCCAGAGATACCTCTCCGAAACACGGAGTGACAAATCCTAATCTTGATCTATGCCAACCCAACAAACACCTTCGGAGACACCTGTAGAGCACCTTTATAATCACCCATTTACGTTGTGAGGTTTGGTAGCACACAAAGTGTTCCTCGGGTATTCGGGAGTTGCATAATCTCATAGTCTGAGGAACTTGTATAAGTCATGAAGAAAGCAGTAGCAATGAAACAAACACAATCATGATGCTAAGCTAACAGATGGGTCATGTCCATCACATCATTCTCCTAATGATGTGATCCCGTTCATCAAATGACAACACATGTCCATGGTTAGGAAACATAACCATTTTTGATTAATGAGCTAGTCAAGTAGAGGCATACTAGGGACTATATGTTTTGTCTATGTATTCACACATGTACTAGTTTCTGGTTAATACAATTCTAGCATGAATAATAAACATTTATCATGAATTAAGGAAATAAATAATAACTTTATTATTGCCTCTAGGGCATATTTCCTTCAGTAGTGCTGCATCTACCTTGCCTGGTCTAGCTGTCGTCGAAGCCACCACGACGCTAGACAACGCCACCATCCTGTGCTTGTCCATCATCACACGCACACCGGCGAGACCCCGATGTTCCATGCCACTGAGACCCATCGATGTCAACGTGCCAGATGCCACGCCGCTCCTCCATTGCGAACACCACTTGCTGCCACTGGTCCCATCCCCTTCGCCTGCAGTTCCTCTAACCGAGCACCCAAGCGCCCCAGGTGGCGCCTCCAAGAAGGGTACGACACACACAGTGCCGGCTCCGCCCAATCTAAGGAGATTTTGGGTTTTCACCCGGGCATGGGGTCGGGGTAGAGGGCAGGGACCTCAACGGCGCCTGCAAGTAGGAGAACGGCGACCTTGGTCGTCACCACCGTCGGGATGAACGAGTCATCCAGAGTTTCCTCCGGTCCGATGTCACCTCTACCAGCCCCCGTGAAAGCACCGGGGCCGACGACTGCGATCCTAAGCCACCAAGTGCAGCGGGAGAAGGCCTCCAATGCGGAGGAGATCCACCGGCAGCTCACCGCCCACGCGGTCAAGATGTCGTTCATCCCCCCCCCCCCTCCCCCCCGAACGTCGCCAGCCGAGGGCGCCTTCGCCAAGCCTAATGAGGCCACCGCCCCAGGTCCAGGTTCCTCCATGATGGTCGGAGTGGCGAGATCCGGCACCGCGCGGCCGACGCCATTGCCCAAGCCCGCCGTCGACCGATCTCGGCGCTGCCGGGAGCCCGCATGCTGCCGGGAGTCCAACACCCATGGATCTGGGCGCCCGTGCACCGCCGCGAGCTCGTCGCCTCCGGGATCCACCACACCGTCGGGAGGGCCGCACCCCGTGGATCCGGGAGAGGAAGGAGAGACCCTCCGCCGCCGCCGTCGCACACATGGGCTTTGCCCGGCGCCGACCATCGGCAGCGGCGGAGGGAGAGAAGGGTGCTGGAGGGAAACTAGGCGCTGCGGCGGCTGAGCCCTCCCGAGCCGCCCGCGTGGGAGGCGACGCGAGAAGGGCGCTGCCAAAGAAGTGTGCTGCATTGTAAACAACAGATGTTTTCAGCATAATACCAATGATGTTTGTGTTTTCTTGTTTCTTCTGTTTCGGCATTGTAAACAAAAATTACCCATGACATCACTATGATTTGTAGTAGTTCCATATACAATGGTATGTTTGTAACCAAGTTGTCACTTTGTAGATGAGACATTGTAGATATTTATTCTGTAAAACCTTGTATATGTGTTCTCTCATATTTTGTGGGGGGGTCATTTGCAAATCATACGTATTGTATTTTATATGAGATTTAATTTGAAATTAGTTTGTGCTTTTTGTAGTTTAACAATGAGTTTTTGCATCCATACATGTTATTCACTTAAACTTTTTCTGGAAGTGCTCCTTCTGTCATGTATGGCTCACATTCCTGCAAATTTGCACCGAGTCACGAGATAGAAATTAAATTAAGGTGAACATCATTAGATAGTCCCAGCAAAAAAATAGTAGATAGAACTTTAAATTACTATTTTGAAATGTAAAATTTTCCATTCATGATTGTGCTCATTGTAGTTGTGATAATGTCGTTGTGCAACTAAAGGTGTAGTTGTATGCAATTCATTTTTAGTTTAAGTTTCACTTTGGTTGTTTCTTTTGGGGAATATCACATCCCAGAATCGTTTTACAATTTCATTTAGTATGTTTCTTTTGGGTAGTACCATAGCCCTGAATTCGTACTTCCATAAAATATAATTTGTTTTCATTTTCAGTTTAGTTCCTTTAGGTTGTTTCTTTTGGCGGTAATACTAAATCCATGAATTCATTTTATCTAGAAAATATTTTGTTTTTGTTTCATTTGTCGTTTCTTTTTGAGTAATACCAAAATCTTGAATTCATGATTGCCTATGCCCCCTTCACGGTCCACAATAAATAGCTAGATCAAATAATTCATACATTAGGGTTTAGAAGTAGGTTTAAAAAAATCTGTTGATCCAATGCATTTACTTGCGTTAATGTTGGTTTTGATTGTGCATCTAGGCTTTCTAGAGCCATGATTCCCCCGATGGTGTAGTCAGATTGTCTAAGTAGGTTTTAGATTTTATTTTCTATAATAACATGTGTTAGAAGCCCTGTCCATGTCCTATATCTTGAGTTTTGATCTTCCTTCTTCTTCTTCTTTTGTTTTCTCCTTGCCCTTCAATTTCCCAACCCGCTCAACTTCTTCTTCTTCTTCTTCTTCTTCTTCTTCGTCTTCTTCTTAACTTACACTTCTATGTCTTTGTGGTTGTCAATGGCGGCGGCTGGGCAGAGGAGACAGACCGCGAAGCGCAAAGGAGGAGACAATCGAGGGAGTGGGTAGAAGAGGACGGTTTTGTTTCATCGAGTTATTGGATCTATCGGTCCTCTTTGCTTGCCCGAGTCGGTTTGCTCTATGGTCCAGGAAATCGAGATCATGATTTAAGTCACCTTTTCCTCCCCTTCTCTTGTGCGTTTCTTGTTGTCTGTTTGATCATGTAAACGTATACGGTTTATTAATGTGCATGTAAAAAAACAGAGGTTATTGAAATTTCAAATATATGTTTTTTAGCGGGAAAATATTTTTTTATCATGTGTTCTATCTTCTATTACATGCATTTTAGCTAGCACCGGGCCCTCTTTTTTCGGAAGAGAGAGAGAGAGAGCGCTGTTGGAAGCTGGGAGGATGGAAACCTCAAGAAAATCTGTCGTGTCGAAGCACAAGGGGCCAGGGGAGGAGTGCTCGGATTTCCACGACAAAATGAGAAGATTCTCTCGGCGGCCTCGTCGCCGGTACTACGACTCAGGTGTGACCTGTGCGCGACAAGTGACCGCACACGCAACACCACGCGCCTGAACTCCTCGCAGGATAGCAACAATAGGAGCCCACTCGCGGTCACAGTCGCTGCCCCTGCCTCGCCCCTGCATGCGCTGCAGTGCCGATCAGATCCGATTCCGACCGACTACGTGCTCAGTCCAAGGCTCCAAGCCCATCACTCACGGCCGGGGCACGCCGTACCACCACCACTAACACGCACGGCACGCTTAAGAGAATGCTGCATGCTAACTCCATCACCGTCGATTCAGCCCTTGCCTGCCTTGTAAGTATACTGGCTCCCCGACAGTTTTCACAGTGTTACACAGACTGGCTCGGTTTCGCGAGCTCTGCAGTGTGGCGCAGGCTGCTGGAAAGTCATACGAAGCGAGTGCCTTGTGCAAGAAAAGACACGCTCCGAGACACGGCGGCCAGGCCAGGCCAGCACAGTGCAGCTAACATCTTTCTAACCCGACACAAGTGTGCCGTGCGAGCGTGTAGATGCCAGCAGCAGCAGCAGCATGGCCCGGGGGCGTCTGACGCCTGCGAGTGAAACCAGGCGAGACATGCACGGTGGAGAGGAGAGGAGAGGAGATGACGGTTCACGTGCACGCGCCCATTTCACTTGGCCGCAAGGCAAGCCATGCATGCTGCATGCTGCTGGGGGAGGTGAGCAGCGCTACAGGAGAGCGACGGCCGGCCGGAGCGAGCGAGCGTGCGCGTCCTCTCCTGCCCGAAGCCTTGACGTGGGCGCGCCAGTGCGCCTGCGCTGTGCATGCATGTCACCCAAGCACGCCTTCGAGCAAGCAGACGTCCAAAGCGTGCACGGGCTGCCTCCGGCCTCCTCTTTCCGTGTGATTTTAGGCCAACTCCACCGCGCGACCCCAAACAGACATCCGTTTTGACTGAATTCTGTCTGTTTGTATACGGCGATGGGGTCGTGTCCGGGCTTGTCCTGGGATGCGGTGGCCGTGCGCCCAGCGTGCGGCCGCATCCTTTGTCCCGTCCCGTCCGCCAGGGCCTAAATGCCCATATTTTCATATCAAAACAAGTTTCCACGTCCAAATATTAATTGTTTGAAAATTAAAATAGTTTTACAACCCAATCGAAGTTGTCTCTAATAAAAATAGTTGGGATAATTAGATTTATACCCCTAGTTGTGTTCCACTCGTCTGTTTTACCCCTAATTCCCAAAAGTCACCGGTTCTGTTCAAGTCACTTTGCTCCTCTTATGCTTTTGCCCTTTGACCGTTTGACCGTCAGTTTGAAAACTTAGTAACTAATTCATACTAAATCAGAAAAATGCAAATAAGATACCAAAATGTTCAGAAAAACATCATCTATATGTCAGTGTCATTTGCATTCATGGAAAAAGTGTTGGAAAGTGTCCATCCAAGTTTTAGCTCTTATGCTACCACCATGAATAGTAAAATCTAAAAAAGTTCAAAAAAATTCAAAAAAAATTGGTGGCAAAGAATGACAAATGTTTTAAGTGTCTGCCAAATTTCATCTGGGAATAACATTCGTGGGTGCCGCGGCAAAAAAAAACAATCAACACTCCAAAATAGATTATTATTTTGCCACGACTTCCACGAATGTCGTTCCCTAATGAAACTTGGCAAGCACTTAGAACATTTTTCATACTTTGCCACCATATTTTTTTTTTATTTTTTTTGAATTTTTTAGAGTTTACTATTCATGGTGGTATCAAAAGAGCTAAAACTCGGATCTGCACTTTCCAACACTCTTTTCATGAATGCAAATGACACTGACATATAGGTGATGTTTTCCTGAACATTTTGGTATCTTATTTGCATTTTTCTGATTTAGTATGAATTAGTTATGAAGTTTTCAAACTGATGGTCAAACGGTCAAAGGGCAAAAGCATAAGAGGAGCAAAGTGACTTGGACAGAACTGGTGACTTTTGGGAATTAGGGGTAAAACAGACGAGTGGGACACAACTAGGGGCATAAATCTAATTATCCCAAAATAGTTTTACAACCAAATCGAAATTGTCTTGAATGAACATAAAATGAACCAATACATCTATTGATTGCCAATATGATCCCACACGTGCTCAACCAAGTCATTTTGAAGATCCAAATGAGTGTTCCAATCACGCAGCTCACGATGGAACTGGACAAAGTGATCAAACGTGGCTGGTTCTTGGTGCAGGGGCTTAACATTGTCACCTTGAAAATCAAATCCCCGGTCGAAGATACTGTCATCACGCTCGTCCTCGACGATCATGTTGTGCATGATCACACTCATCACCTCCCAAAACTTCCTTTCATCCCATGATACCCCATCGGGACTGAAGCACACCAAAAAAATGTTCCACATTCTTTCTAGCACTCTCTTGCAATTGGGCAAATATCTTTCTCTTCTCACCTTGGGGTTTCGAGATGGGAGCTGCTATACGCACAATCAAATTTTGTACCATCGTTGTACGACAAAACTCATGTGGTGTGATGGGCCCAGACCTCGGGAAACGGGCCTGTCTCTTGTCGTACAAATCGTATGACAGTTGATCGTATGTGAAGCAGTTTCGTTTCGAGATTGTCTTCACAAAAGTTGACCACTGAGGATATATACCATCAGCTAGATAGTATCCCTTGTTGTACTGGTGGCCGTTGATCTCAAAGTTGACAGGTGGGGGGTGGCCTTCAGCAAGCCTTGCGAAGACTGGAGAACGCTATAGCACGTTGATATCATTGTGAGAACCTGCCATTGCCGAAGAAAGAATGCCATATCCAAAGATCCTGTGAAGCCACCGCTTCTAATATGACAGTGCAAGCTTTGACATGCCCCTTGTACTGGCCCTGCCAAGCAAATGGACAGTTCTTCCACTCCTAGTGCATACAATCTATGCTGCCAAGCATGCCTGGAAAGCCTCTAGCTGCGTTAATCTCTCTGTATCAGCGGCAGTTCGTTGCCTCAAGTACTCATGGCCAAACACCTCGATCACAGACTTGCAGAACTTGTACATTGACATCAGACATGTTGTCTCACTCATACGCACATACTCATCCACCAGGTCGCTTGGAATTCCATATGCAAGCATGCGGATGGCCGCAGTGCATTTCTGATAAGAGGAGAATCCAAGCTTGCCAAGGGCATCCGTCTTGCACTCGAAGTACGGGTCATGAGCAACCACACCCTCTCAGATACGATTGAACACATGCCTTGCCACACGAAAACGGCGACGGAATTTATCCGGCTTGAAGAGCGGGGTGTTCGCAAAGTAATCGACATAGAGTAGGGTGTGGCCTCTCTCCCTGTTGCGGTTCAGGTTGGGAGCACGGCCAGAGACTGACCCCCTATGCCGAGGAAGCTTCCGTTGAATTTGGTCGTGAACCACCAGTGCAGCCACCACAAGATCTTCATCATCCGATGACGAATCGTCCGATGAACAAATGAAGTGGTGGAAGAAAAACTCATCACCATTGTCCATACCTTTGTGGGCAAAGTGTCGAACACCTTGCGGTCGTGGTGGCAAAGTGGCCGCGATGATCACCTCGATGCAGGTGTGGTTGGCGGCCGGCTACTGGCCGCTCTGGAGCACTCGTCGGAAGCTGCCGTGGCCGCCGTGGTACGTCGCCTGCGGTCGTATCCCCTCTGCCGCCGGCTACGACGGTGACGGCCAAACCTCCTCCGGTCGACGGCCTAAACTACGGCGAAAGTGCGGGCGTGGTGGCGGCCATGTCGAGACGTGGTTGGCTATGGACGGCCGGGGGCTGCGTGGAGAAGGCGGCCGGAGAATAGCGGCGGCGCCGTCGGCGGGCGGGGCGGGGGAGAAGGATGGATGCGTTGGAATCGAATGGGACTAATTGTGTCCCCGACACGCGGGCCACGAGGGACGAGGGCGTGCGGTGAGCCCGTTCGCGCAATGTCTGTTTCACCCCAAACTCGGCGCAAGTTTGGACGGGGATGGGTAAAAAACGGACGGATTCCGGACATTTCTTCGTTTGTGGCCACGCTATTCGTCCGTTCTATTTTAAACGGACGCACCCGGACAAAATGGGGTCACGCGGTGGAGATGGCCTTAGAAACAAATCACTTCGATTCAATTGGAGAGACGAGACCCAATAACTGCTTTGTACAAGACAGTACTCCTACTACAACAGAGATTACACAGGCCTAATTAATCCACGACATTATCATCATATACTAATCTAGCACATGCTTGCTTCCTCTTGCACACGCATCCGGACACGCTACCACATTCCGAAGAGTACACCACAAGGTACAGGGGCCGCGACAAAGGTACAGCCACTAAATGCTGAGGAGATCCTGCTGCGCCGGGGACTCCTGTGGCCCGTCCTGATGCTCCTCTTCTTCTCCTTCGACGGTGGTCTCCGACCGCGTCGTGCCGGCGGTCATCGACGTCGCCCCTGGCATGTCGGCCAGGATCTGCACCACCTCCCGCATCGTGGGCCGCTCGACGCTTTGCTCCGCGACACAGAGCATGGCGACGTAGAAGACGTGCGTCAGCTCCTGGATGGGCACCGTCGAGAGGCGGGGGTCGGTGATCTTCATCACGCCTTCCTTGGTCGACCCAGTGGCCATCCGCACCCACTGCACGATGTCCACACCGTCGCCGAACTCGCCCACCGGCTTGCGCCCGGTGACGAGCTCCAGCAGCACCACGCCGAAGCTGTACACGTCACTCTTCTCGTCCACCTTCAGCGTGTAGGCATACTCTGAAAAAGGCACAAAAACACACAGAATGCCGCCACATAAGATCACATGCCAACAATTCCCAAAGATGATCCATTTAAACGACAAAGTGATGAGAGGCTGGCTTCAGTTCCAGGGCATGTGCAGCACAGTTGGTGCCGCACAGTAAAAGCAATCAGAGCATACTGAAACCGAAAATACTCCTCGATGAATTGAATCCAAAATGTTTGTGAAGAATGAAAACAGAGGAGGACCGTAATGCGTACCGGGAGCGATGTATCCATAGGAACCGGCGATCGCCGACATGCACTCGGAGCCACCGGCGTTGCCGTTGAGGAACTTGGCGAGGCCGAAGTCGGCGACGTGCGCCTCGAAGTCGGTGTCGAGGAGGATGTTGTTGGACTTGACGTCGCGGTGCAGTATCGGCGGCGAGCAGTCGTGGTGCAGGTAGCAGAGGCCCTTGGCCGCCTCCACGGCGATCTTGTACCGCGTCGCCCACTGCAGGTGGCCGCCCTTCTTGCCGTGGAGCACCTCCCCTAGGCTGCCGTTGGGCATGTACTCGTACACCAGCAGGTTGGTCTCGCGGTTGGCCGCGAACCCGAGCAGCCGCACGATGTGGCGGTGCCGGATCCGCCCCAGCGTCTGTATCTCGGCGGAGAAGCCGTAGTCGTCGTGAGCTGAGCCGGAGCGCCCGATGGCGGACAGCCGCTTCACGGCCACCACTGCGCCGCCCGGCATCGCGCCCTTGTACACGATCCCGGACCCGCCCTTGCCGATCACGTTCTCGTCCTTGAGGCAGTCGAGCACGTCGTCCACGGCGAAGTCCAGGCGCTGGAACGCCGTGATCCGCCACGCACGCGCCTCCGCCGACCGCTTCAGAGACCGCGCCTTCAGCACGGCCGCCACGGCGAAGATGATGGACAGCGCGAGGAGGCCGAGCACGAGGAGAAGCTTCGTGGTCGACGAGAGGGACCCGAAGGTGGACGTGGCGACGCCGTGACCGCCACACGGAGACAGGAAGGCCCCGCAGAGACCAGGGTTGCCGGCGAAGGAGGTGGAGTTGAAGTAGGCGAACTGCCCGGTGGCTGGGACCTCGCCGGACAGGCGGTTGTACGAGAAATCAACGGCTGTCAGGCTCTGCATTCCAGCGATGGAAGGCGGGATCTCCCCGTCGAGCGCGTTGCTGGATAGGTTGAGGTAGTTGAGGATCCGTAGGCTGGCGAGCGCGGCCGGGATGCTGCCGGAGAGCTTGTTGCCGGATAGGTCGAGGAAGGTGAGCAGCCTGCAACCCGCGATCGCCGGCGGCAGCTCCCCGGATATCAGGTTGCCAGACATGTCCACCTTTGAAAGCTGCTGCAACTTCCCAATAGCCGGCGGGAGCTCGCCGGACAACTTGTTGTCGGCCAACAGAAGCTTCTGCAGGCCAACGAGCCCACCGATCCCCGCCGGCACCGGGCCAGATAATCGGTTGTTATACAGGCTCAGCTCCCCTATCGACGGCGACACCTCGTCGGTGTCCAGCCGGAGCTCGCCGGATAGCAGATTGTTATGCAGCTCTACCTGTGTCAGGTTCTGCAACGTGAACAGCTTGGCCGGGATCGTCCCATTGAGATAATTCTCTCCCAGTCGAATCCTCGTCAATGACGGGCACCCGGCGAGCCCGTCCGGGATGCCGCCAAACAACGAATTTCCAAGCGCGATGAACGTCTCCAGCCGACCGCCGGCGCATAGCTCGGTGGGCAGAAGGCCGGTGAGCTTATTTGTGCTCACGTCGACAATCCTCAGCCTGGTTGCCGCCACACCAAGCTGCGCCGGCACTCCGCCGGTGAAGTTGTTCTCCCACAACTGCAGCACCTCGAGGTTCGGCAGGTCACCGATAAATTCGGGAATCTCGCCGGCGAGGCGGTTCCGAAAGAGGTTCAGAAGCGTCATGTTCTTGAGCGACGCGAAGCTCGCTGGGATCTCCCCGGCGAACAGGTTGTTGGACAAGTCGAGCGACTTCAGCGCGCCCATCACGCCTATCTCCGACGGCAGGCGGCCGGAGAGGGCGTTAATCTGTAGAAACAGAGTGTCCAGCGTCGTCAGGTTCGCCAACTCCGGCGGGATCTTGCCGGAGATGCCGCAGCTCGCCATGTCGAGCCGCACGAGCTGCCGCAGCCTGCCGAGCTCAGGCGGTATCCCGCCGGTGAAGCTGTTGAAGTACCCGAGGTACAGCTCCCTCAGCGACGACAGGTTGCCGAGCTCGGGCGGTATCTCCCCGGTGAGCTCATTGCCGGAGAGGGCCAGGTACCGGATGCGGCTCCATTGGCCGTACGACGTGGGAATGCTGCCGGAGAAGAAATTGCCGCCGAGGTGGAGGTGGACAAGGTTCGTGAGATTGGGGAGCGCGGCAGGGAGCGGGCCGGTGAGGTTGTTATTGTACAGGTCGAGAACGCGGATGTCGTTGAGGCTGGCGATGAGGCCGTCCGGGAAGGTGGAATTGAAGAGGTTATTGGAGAGGTTGAGGGACCGGAGGTGCGGGATGGAGGAGAGGGCGGCGGCGGGGATGGGGCCGGTGAGGTTGAGGGCGGAGAGGTCGAGGGAGATGACGCGGGAGCCGGCGGCGTCGCAGGAGAGGCGCGGCCACGAGCAGAGCGGCGTGGCCGGCGTCCAGTGCGCGGAAAGGTAGCCCGAGATGTCAGCGAGTGCCACGGAGAGGTTGAGGAGGGCGGCGGCTTCCAGGGAGGCAGCGGAGGTGGGTGAGCCGGAGGCGATGGAGCGGGTGGCGGTGGCCAGGAGAAGGAGGAGGACGGCGAGGAGAAAGGTGTGAGTGGCGGCCATGGAGCGTGCCATGGATGGGGGCTGTGCTGGAGTGGCGCTCGAGTTCAGGCGGACAGCGTGGGATTATATGCGCGTGTGCAGATCTTCCGTTTCAATTTCTTTCCTTTTCATTTCTGCTTTTTCCTAGGGTGGAAACTGAGCATGTTTCAGGGGTGGACGAGACTTGTCTGCTCCCCGGGTGTGTGCCCATCCGTGCTCCCGTATACGTGGCATGATTTGATTGGAACAAAATAAGGCCCGACTCCACCCCCTTAAAATCAGGGGGGGGAGATGATTAGATTAAAAAGAGAAAAAGAAAAAAGACAACCGTAGGATGAAGTGGGAGCACGGATGGGAGCAGACAAGCCAGATCCGGCAGGGGTACCGTGTGAGCATGCTGATTTCCAATGTTCTCCTTTAGTTCGTTTTTTTTGTCAAAAAAAGGTAAAAAGCTTCAAAAAGGAAAAAAAAAGAGGAAAAAGGTAAAGCTTCAAATTTACCTAGAGCACCGGGGCACTCGTCGCTGGACAACTGTGGTACAACATTTGAATCATCACAAGTATTGTACATCTAAGTCCTAAGTCACTGATCTTGCACGGAGATTCATGTGGATATTTTTTTTCCCTTTTTCTTCTCCTTCTTGTGCTTGATTGAGTGACTTAGATGTGCAATAAGTAGGGCATATTACATCTAGATGTGCCCTAGACAAATCTTTTTTTGGCATCTTGAATCATCACCAGATATTTCAGCGGTTTGTAGCAGAAATGGGTACTATTAGATTACGGAAAGTTCGCTTGCCAATAATACATGGATACTTTTTTTCATGGGTACTGGATACTTTGATGTACAGATTCCATAACTCCCAAACGTGCCTTGTTTCTGCTCCTCATGCCGAACGCCTCCTATACCGTTGGTTTTTCAGCACAAATCTTAAAGCATAGAAAGTTGCCATGTCACCACAAACTTGTTCTGGATGAAACTAACCCGTCGCGAACGCTGGCCAACGAGTCAATCCCCTGTCTCACCAGTCCCCCCCCAACACACACACACACACGATGGCCTCTAATTGGCGAGACCAGCGGATCCCAGCAGAAAGGGGTCATACTCCCTCCATTCCAAAATATAGTGCGCCCGCGCTTTCCGAGGTCCAACTTTGACCATAAATTTAACTAACGAGACCAATTGCGGCGGAAGAAAAAATTATATAATTGAAAACTTCTTTCGAATACGAATTCGCTGATATAATTTTTGCTCCCGCCGCAATCGGTCTTGGTAGTTCATTTTACGGTCAAAGTTGAAGCACGTGGATAGAGGAAGCACTACATTGTGGAATGGAGGGAGTATCAGATTACGAAAAGTTCTCATGCCAATACTACTGGATACTACCTTTTTCCCATGGATACTCCATACTTTGATACTCCCTCCGTCTAGGTGTGTAAGTCATCTTACGAAAACCAAATATTCCCAAAACACTTAGGCGCGGTGCATTAAATTCTACCTCGTTTCTTGTTTCTTGACATATCAACCAATAAGAGATGTGGGATGTGCATGCTTTTAATGACATGAGACTACCAAACACGACATGCATTGGTTAGTTCATTGTATGCAATGCTATTAATTAGCAAATGAACATTAAGTACTCTCGTTTTCCCCTCCTCCTTGGTCACGGTGCACAACCTAAGATGACTTACTCACCTAGACGGAGGGAGTATCATATATGCCACAATGACTGTAGCACATATATATTAACCATTTTTTGCGGTGGTTTTCTATGTGTGATATTTATAATGGTACCTTTCAAAACGCAAAATTGACTGTGGTATACATCGAGTTCATCCTTGACAGGAGCAAAAATGTGTGTACTTGCGAAAATGCTAAATGGAGGACGAGCTCCATGGAGCTTCTTATTTTTTTAAAATTTTGAGAATCACATTTTGAAGTTTCAATGAAAAAAATACACACATTCCATAGTCCATACAGATGTATACTACATGCGATGATATCCGTTACGATGGGAGCTACACTAAAAAGACAAAAAATATCATCGTTCTCATTTATTACATAAATCCATAATCTTTTTTGCAACTATTCGTGCACTGATACATGTTGATGGCATGATAACGCTATAAGTTGTGGGGGCGGACTTGAGAAGTACGCACTCACCGCGGAGGTGGCGCTCCCATCACCGTGTAGCGCTCTGAGTAGCTGCTCGGAGCCCCTGCCACCGCAACTCCGATGATGAGGGTGTACAAGATC
Source organism: Triticum timopheevii (assembly GCA_963921465.1). NCBI lineage: Eukaryota > Viridiplantae > Streptophyta > Magnoliopsida > Poales > Poaceae > Triticum > Triticum timopheevii. Next base: position 477,583,633 of record OY997268.1, read on the forward strand.
ACGTAGTGTAGTAGGAGAATAGTGAGGTAGTACCACAAGTGAACAAGCTCCAAGGGCACACACCAGCCGATGCTAGCACATGGATTCGGTATGGCGAGGGCTATATTGCCCGGAATCACAAAGACATAGTGAATCTTTATCAGTTTGAAATCATGTCTCGTCGTAGCGCAAAAGGCTCACAATGTGGATGCCAATGGAAGGAAGAGGAGTGATCGAGGAAGGAGTGACTCTGGAGGTGACTAAGATTTACATAAGAGGGGACACTTTTCCAAGGGAGAATTAAAGCATTCCGCTTGTTTGGTTCTTTACATCATGAAAGAGGTGTTTCTACAAATCTATATGTTGCACACCACAAAAGTCACTATAAATGCATAACCATCAAAATTAAAAATATAGTCCTGAATAAAGTCTTGATACATCATGTATAATTGTATATGTGATTATGTGATAAAAATGATGATTATAGTATACGTGTACTCCAACGTAAATAATTATTGAAACAAAAGATTGGTGTCGTGAGGGGAGAGGGGCCAAAGCCCCTCCCTGACATGGTGTAAGGGAAGTGCACAATCCTTTCTAATTCTAATTCAACCGGTTATTTGAGATGATTCTAATACATTTTAAGTGTTTGTTGGTAACATATATAGATTTATCATATTGATGTTTCTATTAAGTACCCCTCGGTTTTAGTTTAGGCCCGAGAATATTCAAGACCCACCTTGTTGCGAAACAACTAACTCATAGAGATACTGACATGTTTGTTTCATGACTAATTTTGTCACAACTAACCTTAGGTAAATTGTGGCGGCCACAAAAGGTGTGGCGTAAAAAATGACCACCACAAGTGTGACAAAATATGGCAAAATATCTAGTCATTGTCACGTGAAACATATAGCTAGATAAGTGTGGCAAACCAAAAGTGTGACAAAACCAAACTGATATTGTTGCATGATTAAGGTCAGGGGTGGCAACCTTAGTCTACAAACCAAATATGCTCAGAATGTATTATTAAATACCTACGTATACAACTACAGTCCATACTTTAAATCAAAATAAATTCCTACATGGTGGTACCACCACATTTCATTTGTTTTTTTAAAGCTTGAGATGCCAATGGGTGTGATTTTAGTAAAGTTAATCAGATATTTTCCTTCTAGCTTTGGTTGCGAGCAAAACACTCCATACCTATCCAAAAAGAATTTTGGCTTGTCACTTTTTAAAAATTCTAGCTTCATCAAAATTGGTAGACACTCGATTAAAATACTCTAAACATTGTTGAATTCATTCCTCTCGGTGCTTCGACATAATTTTGATGCATATTTTGATTGATTCGAGGATCTGTTGCGCTAAATTGACCAAGTTTCCTTATATTCTCAAACCTTGTTTTCCGTATGCATGCCTACCACATAGAATAACTTTAACTCGCGACTTCAACAAGTCTAATTGAAGGTATTATATTTTTTAGTGGGATAACAAATCTCGCACTGATCCAAAGACTACAAGCTGTCACATAACCCGGGAAAAAATCATTACCATTAGTTTGGTCCAATATTTTATAACTGTGTTGACGAGTTGAAATTTAAAAGAAAATGCTCTGATTATTTTGGTGGGCTAGATGACGCTTGAGATTACTTACACAGTGTGATGCACATACCTTTGTTTCCATAGTTTTAGCCATCTAGCTAATTGCATCATAGAGTAGTAGAAATCATGTTAAAACTGTAAGGATATTTGCTTCGCAACATTCTCAAAACACATAGATAAGAAAAACTCCATGACTATAATATAATGTTATCATGAATCTTATAGGATTAGGCTCCTTCTTTCTTTCCTCTTCCTCCCCTCAATCACAGTTGGTGATTCCATGGATTTTGAGTCTTCTCTACTTGTCGCTTGCGGTCAGTGGATGGAAGGAAAATCTTGGTGCCTCAATGGATAGTTGATAGGTTAGGACCTCGCATGGGCGACGCTCGGGAGGATGGCAACGCTTCATCTTTGAGGCGGTCTTCCAGGCTTCGGTCCTCCTTAAGTTTGTCCATCAAGATGAATTCAATGAAGCTCCAACATAGATTACTGTCGGCTCCTCGGGGCGACCATGTTAGGATTTCTCGACATGCGTAAGCGGCGGGGAGATTTGGTGCGAGATTCTTAGGATTGATTCGAGGGTTCCGTTGAATCGAGGCCTCTTTCGTTTAAAGGAAAAGTGGAGGAGAAGCGTATGAATATGAACTTTTCTTATGGTAGTACTATTCATGCATTTGGTTCAAAGGAATAAGACAAAGAACAAAATTAAAGAAACTTTTCTTTGATCCCAGTTTCAAAGGAAAAATAAGGAATTTCTATCATACACTTGAGCCTCCTTTCAAATTCTTATGCGCGACTAACAAGATTAAGGTCCTTACTGGCATAATCATTATGTCGCATATTTTTTATGGTTTGACTTTAAATTTGATCGTAATTATTAGGTTTTTTGTGTTCTTTTTTATTCTTGTGAACCAAACATTAAAGTTGACATAATTCTTGCTACCAATCATCTGTTTTTTCATGGCATTTTTTTCCTATTCCGGTGTTTTCCTCATTCCGATGTTTTTAGAATCCACCAAGCCAAAGGAGCTTAAGAAGGAGCACTAAACCTGACCGGAAAAATTGGAGAGGCGACTCTTCTTATTCTATTTAACATTTATAAGGCCAAGTGACCAAGACATTAGCCTAAAGTTTTCTCCTGGTTCGGGGACAAATGAATGTTGTTCTGCATCACATATGTAAGGATCCATGCCGAATGTAGAGTTCTCTCTCTGTTTCTACCTACTTTATAAAAAAATTATGTGAAGATTTTACAACAAGAAATATATATAATGTGAAAATATATTCATAATGAATATAATGATTTCAATTTGGTATTGTAGATATTATTATTATTTTTAAAAAGTAAAGCTAATATGCTGAGTAAATAGAAAAATTTAGGAGTATATAAATAAAAATGGAAGGAGTATTTTGAATATACTGCTATACATCTATAGAGCCCATCCAGCTGCAGCCCACAAAGCGGTGGGTACAGAGGAAAGCCGATGGAGCAGTGTTGTCGAAAGACTTAAATCCTTAAAGTTTCTGCTGCTGATTGAAGTACAGCCCATGTCGGGGAATCTGGGGAATGACTCGCGTAAATGTTGCCGATTAAATCAGCTTTGGCATGCATACAGCACTTACACTGACGTGTTGGCCCCAGTTCGCCTGGTCCCACCCGTCACTGAAAGACGATTCGATGCAGTTGTTTGCAGCGTGTGCGAGTCGTCTTTCCCGTATCAGTGAAGCAAGGACGCGGAGGAACAGCAGGGGTCGCGTGTGCGGGAGCGCGGGGCCAACGAGCCAGCGGCAGCACATGAAACACGAAGAGCGTGAGCCGTTGGTGATGTTCTCCGTCAGTGGGTGTGGGTCAGGAGGCGCACGCTCCGTGTTGCACTGTTGCAGTGGTGGTGGTATTATGCTGTAGAGTACTGTAGTAGCTACAGGCGGAGCCCGGCCGCTTTTTGTGTTGCACTGTCGTCCAGCGTCGTTGGTGCCCCGGTGTAGTATCAAATAAACGTGTGCCGTTCGTTCAAAAGTGTAGCTTGAGCTCTTTCTCATCATGCTCAGGCCCCATGCATGCACCCATCATCACCCCGGGGGCCGGGCGCGAGCACGTCTTTGGTTGTTTACCACCTCCAAAAGACGTGCAACACTTCCGACGTCCTACGGGGCGCCATCATGTTAGTAGCTCTAATAAAGCGGCAGGCACCTAACGTTGCATTAACCAAAAACGTACCGAGTGAAGTGCCGCGCAAGCATGACCCAAGGCAGGCACGCAGACGATCGATCAGGCCGCTGGCTGGCGTTGGCAGCCAACACATATGGCATGCACGTACCCGCCGAGAGAGAACCAGCACGATGCATGGTACCAGTGCATGTGTTTGGTAAACTGCGGCATCATGCCTCCTGCATGCAGAGGTGCTTTCGTACAGTTGCTAGTCGTCACCTTGATCAAGACTGGTTGACGACGGACGACGGACGGGGGCCATACGTGACGCAGAAACAACGGGAAGGAAGCGGGTACGTGGAGTGTAGTCCGGGGCAGGCATGATGCGGCGCGCATGATTTGGTCCGGAAAACGCTGCGGGGTTTTGTCCCCGGACACGACCGCTAATCTGGCTCGGGCGGCGAGGACGGAGACCAAGGAAATATGATGGTGCCTCTCTGTTGTGTTGTGTGTTTTCCTTCCACATGATGATGGCTCTCGCGCGCGCGCGCGCGACGGGAGCCCACCGCCGCATCGGCTCGCACGCGCGCCCGTCTCCCCGCGGCGATGTGTAGGGCTCCGCTTCGGCCCGAGCCCAATATAGGGAGGAGATGCACGATTAGTTTAGGTGTTGGCCCACTGCTTACCCTCCTAACTAAACAAGTGTGGTTTTTTGCTTTGTTTTAGCCTCCCAACAGCAACACCAACGTTATGCTCAAAAAAAAAAAAACAGCAACACCAACGTTCCAACGGAGGAGCTCTGTTCCAAGTGACTTTGGATCCCTGTATGGATACACACAACGGAGGAGTATCCGCATGTTGCAGGGTTATGGGATTATGGCCACGCATTATTACTTAATCTCCGATGAGCTGTAAGCTTCATAGAGCGGACAGTGACGCGCGCATCAACATTTAACAGCAACAACAGACAGCTCTTGTGGCGTGTTCCGTGCAAAACTGCAAATCCAGAGCTTCTGTCCTCATCTTTCCTTTGTTTCTGCGTACGTCGTTACTGTAGCAGAGAGCGTCGACAAACCAGGATGTCGAATAATCAAATGCACTGTGGACGCAATGGGCAGTAATACTGTAGTAGTAGCTGGCTTCCGGCCATGCCTTCTCTGGGAGTAAATAAATTACAGTAGCTCATACTGGAATGGTCGGTATTAGCCTATCTTGACACGGAGGCAAGAGATGACGGTTATTACTCAGATGGCATTCCCCACGTCCCCCGCGACAATCCTTGCCACAGCAAGACTGATATACTCGATGACACACGTCACTACCAGGTTGGGATGGCTACCAGAATAGAGAAACTCCTAGTCCTACGTAGGCATAGGTCTACATAGACTGTAGGAGCTTAACACTACGTACCGCTGCTCCCATGCATCGTTCATCTCGAGCGTCTTCCGATCCTCCTTGTCTCCCGGGAACTCAGTTTGGACGCTTCAAGCACGCAGGGAGGCATCCACGAATCCCCAGTACCCTAGATTGCCCCGGGATCATCGCCAGATCGATTTGTAAACCCGGTTGCTAAAATCAAGAGAAAACTCAGGAAGAGCTCTGCCTCTACGTACGTGCACACCGAACGGCCGGTCAAACCACGGCATTTGTTTGCTCGCCCTTCCTTAAATCCGACGGACGCATCGAGCGAACGTGTGCTCTTGTCAATTGCGCAGCTCGATCTGGCTGATCTTGGTTTGAGGAGGCAGCAGGAGTTAATTTCTCGGCGCATGACCCAAAGACGGAATTCTACTCTGGCCCTTGGATCCTCCAGCCAGGGCCTCGTCTCGGCTGCGGGGCGTCGTCTCTCTCTGGGCTCGCGCGGGTGTGGCGCAAGAAAAGTGAAGCGTGACACGATCCGATGAATGGAAGGATGGACCGTGCGTGTCCCCGGAAGGCACTGTTGAACGTGCAGGCTCACGAGCCACAGCCATGCAGTCACGGAGCTGCGCGCATCGGCGCATGCTGCCAGCAAACGTGAGCACACGACGGCACGGGAGAAGCAGAACGCACGTACCAGTACCACTAGTACGTTGCCCGCGCGATGCGATGGCACGGCCAGCAAGCGACGCGAGAAAGTCGCTTGTCGAGGAGCGGCGAGCGGCGACCGGCCGGGAGGGGCGCCGTCTGGCCACCATGACCATCCGTGTGCATGTATGCGAGACTACGAATCGCGAACAGGAGCATGGGCCAAGAGAGGTCGATACAGCGGAGCCGAGCAGGCGGAGGGGTGGGCGAGGCGGACGGCAAGAGGTTCTTCGGTCTCGCCTCTGACGCGAGGTTAGTGGGCGGCCCAGTACTGTAGCTGCATGGAACAGGTATGGAAACTTTTTGAAATGCGTGAATTTTTTTGAATGGCATGAAATATTTTTAAAAGTTCAAAGAAACATTTACATTACGCCATGAACGTTTTCTTAAGAAACGTCAACCTATATTAAATGTCACAACAAGGTTTTTTGAATGCTATCAACAATTTTTAGAAGTTGCATGAACAATTTTTTTTACACTTCATGATTTTTTAGAAATTCATGATAAATATTGTTGAAAAAATAGCGAATATAATGTTTGAAATAATATATTTATAATATTGCGAAATCTAAACAGAAAAAGAAACAACCAGTAGCTCGTTGCTTCAGGTGAGGGGATGCTCGCCCCCACTGCGAGAGATTCAAAGCCCCTCCCTATAAGGATCTCATCCTTTTTTTTTTTTTGAGAAATCTTGCCACTTTATTGATTGATAGCAATGTTTATAGGTACAAGCCTTTGGTGATGCGGAAAGCACAACCAAACATGCCGACTTAATCTAAATTACATGCAAATTTGGCAGGATCACGAGCCTCAAAATTATGGTTCCTACGCTCATGACAAGGGATCCCATCCTCTTGGACATTTATTATTGCGTCAAGATGCCTGGCAAATTCATATGCTCGTGCATTCTAGAACCGGCCCAGTTTAGCTCTTTTTATGCGAGCGATTCGTAGCGCGTGTGCTTGCGCATTTTTAATAATAATTTGATTTTGTTTGGTTTTTTTGAATTTTTGGTCCAGTTTCTCATTTTCCTATTTTATTTTAACCAACTTTTGTATAAAAAGAAAAATTGATCGCATACTCGACACATATTTAAGAAGTTTTAAAAAATATTAGTAATTACTCAGAAAAGTTCACATGCTTCTTAAAATGTTTACAACTGTAAAAATGTTGGAGAATTTTAAAAATGTTCTCGAATAAAAAAATGTCTGGCTTTAAAAAAGCTTCTTGAATCCTAAAAAGTTCTTGTGTATTAATAAAAAGTTCATGAATTTTGAAGAACTTCTCAAATTTTCAAAAAAATTGGGTTACTTCACCTTTTCGTAAATGTTCATGAAATTTAAAAGTTGAAAGAAAAAAGAAAATAGATAGAGCAAAAAACAAAATAAATAAATAAATGAAATGGTAAAACAAAAAGATGGGAAAAGAAAACCTCAAAAAATAAAAACAAACACCAAAGTAAACCACCTAAGACCGTAAATAATAAAACATCATACCAGTTTGGATGAAGATACACTGGCTTGGGGTCCAGAGAAGTATGTGAAGGAAATATGCCCTAGAGTCAATAATAAAGTTATTATTTATTTCCTTAATTCATGATAAATGTTTATTATTCATGCTAGAATTATATTAACCGGAAACTTAGTACATGTGTGAATACATAGACAAAACAAATAGCCCCTAGTATGCCTCTACTTGACTAGCTCGTTAATCAAGATGGTTATGTTTCCTAACCATAGACATGTGTTATCATTTGATGAACAAGATCACAATATTAGGAGAATGATGTGATGGACATGACCCATCCGTTAGCTTAGCATTATGATCGTGTTAGTTTCATTGCTACTGCTTTCTTCATGACTTATACAAGTTCCTCAAACTATGAGATTATGCAACTCCCGAATACCGGAGGAACACTTTGTGTGCTACCAAACGCCAGAACGTAAAAGGGTGATTATAAAGGTGTTCTACAGGTGTCTCCGAAGGTGTTTGTTGGGTTGGCATAGATCGAGATTAGGATTTGTCACTCCGTGTTTCGGCGAGGTATCTCTAGGCCCTCTCGGTAATACTCATCACTATAAGCCTTGCAAGCATTGTGACTAATGAGTTAGTTGCGGGATGAAGTATGAAAGGATCGATATAGTTGACTAGAGGAGGGGGGGGGGGTGAATAGGCAACTAACAATTTTTAGCTTTTCTTTACCAAATTAAACTTTGCATCAAAGTAGGTTGTCTAGATATGCAAATTGGTGAGCAACCTATATGATGCAACAACAATAAGCACACAAGCAAGCAAAGGATAGAACACAATATATCTTGCACAAGTAAAGGTAAGAGATAACCAAGAGTTGAACCGATGAAGACGAGGATGTGTTACCGAAGTTCCTTCCCTTTGAGGGGAAGTTCGTCTCCGTTGGAGCGGTGTGGAGGGACAATGCTCCCCAAGAAGCCACTAGGGCCACTGACGGTGTCCTGGACTAGGGGGTACTCACCACGTCGTCTCCCAATCAGTTGGAGTGGGTCGAGGACCCCCATGGCCGTATACTCATGGGCCAGTCCGGACAGCTGCCGCATACAAGGAAGATTCCACAAGACTTGGCAATCAAGACAAGGACCCCTCCCCCACCGGCGTATTCGGCTAGGACTCTTGTTATCCTAGGCCTCTGGTGCATTATATAAACCGAGGCCAGACTAGTCAATAGATCATACGCAACAATCATACCATAGGCTAACTTCTAGGGTTTAGCCTCCTTGATCTCGTGGTAGATCCACTCTTGTACTACCCATATCATCAATATCAATCAAGCAGGAGTAGGGTTTTACCTCCATTGAGAGGGCCCGAACCTGGGTAAAAACATCGTGTCCCTTCTCTCCTGTTACCATCCGCCTAGACGCACAGTTCGGGACCCCCTACCCGAGATCCGCCGGTTTTGACACCGACATTGGTGCTTTCATTGAGAGTTTCGCTGTGTGTTCGGCAAAAGGTCGGTGGCTCGCCTGCAGATGAACTGCGACTTCGGCATCCTCGTCACCAGCTCGACTGGTCACCTTGGTCCGACCAAGGACTGCGCGCCTACCTCCGATCGCCATGTTCGGATGAGGGCCTTCATCAACATAAGCTCCGATCTCTATCAAGATCATGGAGGAATCATCCAGGGAGCCCGGGGGCTCAACGTCAACATTGCCCTCGGGCGACCATGCTGTTTTTCTGGACAGCGAACTTGTGTCCGCCGCCACTGCCTCCTCGATTGTCGTTTTAACGATTGCTTCGGTGGAATTGTGCGGAGTTGAGTCTACAACAACCCTAGAAAATTTCGTCGAGTTCCAATGGAGGAATCTCCGGCAATCTCCGATATCGGCGCCGTATTGAATCTGGACGAGAATCTGGATGAGTTTAGGGCGTGGTGTACAGCTTCTAGCCCGGATGTCCTTTGAAAGATCCAACCGTTTATCGGCTGCGGAATTCCTATATCTACCCCCCCCCCCCAAATTTCAGGTCGATCCGACCGTCCAAACTCCGGGAACCTTCCGACTAGTGCATCACTTTTCGGATCTGTTTTCTGTGCGAAAACGAATCCGACCCGAGTTCGTCTTTTTTACGAACGTGATTTCGGACATCCTTTTTGAAGGAAGTTTTGCATGGAGTATTGTGTTTTGTTCCCGAACACATCCCACTAACTTTAAAATCTTTCGAACATGATCTTCAACATCATGCTGGTGTCAAACCAGTCCGGGAATATTGCTCCACGACTGCCGACCTGCGCTAGACACGTCGTCACTTTGTTGAGCCGAGCTCAACATCTTTGGATCATCATCTCGGCAAGCCGAACAAGAGTTCGGCATCGCGAAGGATAAATCGTCATCAACATCGCCGCCCCACGGATTACACGGAACGGGCACATCGGCATCGCCGCACGGTCACTTCATCAAGCCGGCATTGACCATGTCACGACCTGCATCGGCAGGGCCGCACTATTGCTTCTTCAAGCCGGTGTTCATCACGCCGATCTACTTCGACTCATCGGCTGACATCGAGGCTTCGATGTCTCGGCTGGACCGAGGGCTTCGCCATCTCTTCATCAACCTACTCTGGTGACTTTAGCTTCACCGGCCGACCAGCTTCGTCACGATTAGCTGGACCAAGGGCTTTGTCTCGGCAAGCCTACGTTTGCCGGCATTGCCATGCCGTCGCTCTATCGCCCATCAGGCAATGGGTGTGCGGATCGAGTACCAATTTTGGGAATCACCTTTCTTCGGATTGCTACAACAAATAAACCAGGTGCTATTAATCCTAGTATTTTTTTGCTTGTTTGGGTTCATTTTTTCCAACGAATTATTACTCTGGTGTGTCCATCATATGTACGCAGGTCTATCAAATGGTGGCCGCATTAACGATGGTCGCATGGTAGTTCGGTCTGTTTCCGTACATAGTCCGGCGAACGCCGCATCCGGAGCTCGGACTGACCTGTGAATTCAGGCTTTGCCACGCCTTTACCGCATCACGCGGACGCCCTGCATCGACATTGACTTCGGCGCCAGGCCATATTTCTTTTATTACTCACTTTGCATAAATTATCTACTATGCAACGATTTTTTTAATTATCATTATTACTATTATCTCCGGTTTGCACCATTTTTTGTGCACAGGAAAATGATCCGGGGACTTTGGCGTCACTCTGCCGGTCTGCATTGACCGTGCTATGTCACCACTTCGGCGTGTCGAGCTCTCCGCTCTGGCACCACGGGACCGGCTTGGGGGATGGAACCTTGTCCCGTCTCAATCTCGGACCGCGTCATCAATACCGAACACATTAACCAGCTAAGTCGCTTTCATGCTCAAAGCTTTAATTTCTAATTTGTGTTCGGTTCGACCAAGCATTAATTTTCTTGTCCAAACTTTGTTTGTGACGCATAAATTCAAATACCCAATTCATTTGGGGGCTTCCTTCATGAAGCTTTTCCTCTTGCATATGATTATACTTGTACGACTTCGTTCCTTGTTCGTGTATTACGCCACAATATGCACCATATTGACTTAAGCGATTTGCAAGCTGGGTTGCCTTGCTCCTGTGTTTACCCCTACGTTCCCGATTGTTCGGCTAGGGAGTAAAGGGAGCACCTCTGCGATTGTCACGATCGGGTCACCCGAGCCGGACCTCAGACTGGGTGAAGCCGAAAGCTAGCGCTCTTACTGTTTTCAATAATGGTCGGCACACAACGGAACTCATGAGTACAAAAAATCTATTGCACAAGTCTCATATTAACAATGAGCACCGAAGAAAGGTATCGGTGGGGGTACTGTTTTCTTCGAAGATGCTTCTTACACTTTATCAGTAATATAGCATAAGTTCCCTGAGCGCGCTTTGTCTGTTACAGCCTTATGACCTGATTGCCTGGTTAGTGGAAACACCGTCTATATTCTCGACAGATGGAGTACATAACACTTTTCGGTCCTTGACCGAAGAGGGAGAAGCCGACGGTCGGTTAAGACGCGTTTAAAGTTCGGTTGAACATAGATATGATATAAGTACTTCGGTACATACAATCATTCTTTTACCCAAGTCACTTGGGGCTCTTATGTTTATTTGAGCCGTTTTACAATAAGTGTTTTTCTTCTTAGTCATTGCAGAGTTTTTATTATTATTTATCACTCCGTTTCTCGACACGAGTGTGCGGTCACTAGCCGGGGAGCCTATTTCTCTCTCAAAACCGCTAGAGTTTAGTTTTCTAAACTGGCCTAATTAGAAGTACTCCGCCTTCGGGATGGGATACTGAAGCCGTAGGTTGACCCTCTTGAAGTCTTGAGATAGGATGTGTCATGTTAAAGCTCGGCAGAAGCCCTTTTTTTTCTAAAGTCCAATTTTCGGATTGGCACCGAACACTTGATCTTGTTCGGACGTCATGTTTTTACTGACGTTTTTTGGTTTTCCAAGCTTTTGGCACTTTTAAACTATTTGTGTGTTTTCAGCACAAGTCTCGCAGTGCAACGCCGGACACCTTTAGAGATTCGGCAAAAACATTCTCGGATATTGCTATACATGCATCAGTTTCGAATTGTGTCTTCGGTCAATAGTTGGGTTGCCCGGCTCCCGCGCTTGCCTCCTACATTCCGCTTTGTTCGGCTAGGTGTGCAAAGGGAGAACCACTGCGATTGTGCTTCCAGCTTGCATGGTCAAGCACCTCAGTGGAGAAAGCCGAAAACTGACTATCACAATAGGTGTAAACTGGTCAGTGATCCGATGACTATATTAAATGACGGGCCATTCATAACATTGGCCGAAGTGTTTCCGGCTTGACCTCGGCTGTCGCCGAACACTACCGGGGGCTAGTAACTAGCCTCCCAAACTAAATCCTCAATATTTTGCTCTTACATTGGAGCTGGGGTTTCATGGTCATGCTTAGCATGACAACCCAAAGAAAGGAACCGATAGCGGGACTATTTTCTTTGGAAGACATTTCTTCTGTTAAATAGTAATATCACATATCTCTCTGTGTACCTTTGTTTATAAAACCGTATGGCCAGATTGCCTTGTTTGTTGTAAATCTTTACCCTCATAAAGGCTTTATAAAGTAGGACAAACACTCCTCGGCTATTGGCCGAGGAGGTGGAAGCTGATGGTCGGTCAATAAAGTTTTGTACAATACGGATCCGAGCATTAATGACGTAAAGTACTTGGATACATAGAGCCATTACACATAATTTGTGATTTTACTATGGATATCGATCCTTAATTCGGCCTCCCGTGCCCGCATTAAGGCTCGGGGGCTACTGGGCTTTGGGCTTATTATTTACAAATATTAAAGGGCCACATCGATCCCCTGATCTGGTGTTGCCACCCGACCAGTGTCTCGGGGGCTACTGCATTGCCTGTCCAATGCAGAAAATTTTAAGTGTAATACAGTCTCCGAGGAGATTTTGATCCTCAGGTTGGTCGGCCGCACCCAACCTGAGTCTTGAGGACTGAGCACGCCGCTTTTTGTGTCCCGAAGTATTCTGCCGAGCTAGGACTTGATCCTCAGACCGATTTTGCAAATCAACCTGAGTCTCAGCAGCTACGGGGATTAGCGGTCTTATGTCATCCTTCATGGGCATCTCGGGTTTTAGACCGATACCCACCTTGAGGGCTACTGACTATGTATCTCGGCAGAGAATAAATTGCACCAATAAAAAATATTCACAAAAATTGGCCCACATTCGGGGTGGTGCACCACCTCGGAAGCAGTCCGGAATAAAGCTCGGGCGCTAGTGGCTGGCTCCATAGAGGGCATTTCCGGCATTAAGCTCGGCTAAACTCCTTCAAACTTCTTTGAACCAAGGTGATTTATGACACCTCGGATACAGTTCGGTGTTGGAGCTCGGATACATAGTCCGGCGTTGGAGCTCGGATACATAGTCCGGCGTTGGAGCTCGGATACAGTCCGGCGTTGGAGCTCGGATACATAGTCCGGCGTTAGAGCTGGGAAGCAGTCCGACATTGGTGCTCGGCTGCAAAAGATACCTCGAATGCAGTCCGGCGTTGGAGCTCGGACGCAAGAGGACGTTGCCACCCGGGAACAACTTCAAACCCGAGGTGTGGCATAAAAATAACAAGGCATTGATAAAGGCCGGAAACTTAAAGGGGCTCCTCGGATACCCGACGTATAAACTTGTCGAATGCATTTCGGCGATCCTCAAGATCGAAGATGAGAAGATTTGTTGAACCAGTTTTCAAGACCGACGACTGAAGATGAAGAACGGTTCGGAAGAATTGAGGAGCGTCCCTAACTTGAAGACCGGTTCAGGGGGCTACTGACGGTGTCCTAGACTAGGGGTACTCACCAGGTCGTCTCCCAATTAGTTGGATTGGGCCGAGGACCCCCATGGCCGTATACTCATGGGCCAGTCCGGACAGCTGCCGCATACAAGGAAGATTCCACAAGACTTGGCAATCAAGACAAGGACCCCTCCCCCACCGGCGTATTCGGCTAGGACTCTTGTTATCCTAGGCCTCTGGTGCATTATATAAACCAAGGCCAGGCTAGTCGATAGATCATAGGCAACAGTCATACCATAGGCTAACTTCTAGGGTTTAGCCTCCTTGATCTCGTGGTAGATCCACTCTTGTACTACCCATATCATCAATATCAATCAAGCAGGAGTAGGGTTTTACCTCCATCGAGAGGGACCGAACCTGGGTAAAAACATCGTGTCCCTTGTCTCCTGTTACCATCCGCCTAGACGCACAGTTCGGGACCCCCTACCCGAGATCCGCCGGTTTTGACACCGACATCCACCGTATTCTCCTGTAAGTGCAACTATCCCTAGGTGGTTTTGGTAATTCCTAACAACATATAGCTCATTGAGCTAATGCTACTTCAAGTTAAATATTTCAGGAAAGCTCAATGATTGGCATGGCATGGATGAGAAAAGTGGACCCCTCAAAATACTAAGGACAAAAGGATTGGCTCAAGCTCAAAGCTCAAGACTCTACATTTTATATTTTAGTGATCCAAGATCACATTGAGTCTATAGGAAAAGCCAATACTATCAAGGAGGGATGAGGTGTTGCTTAATGGCTTACTTGCTCAAAATGCTTAGTGATATGCTCCAAAGCCCTCAACTACTTTCTCACATCCACATATGACCTAAACCAAAAGTCAAACTCGGCCTCACCAATTCTTTCTATCCGACGCCACCGAGTTCAGATGTCATAGCCACTGCCAAAAACCCTAGGCAAATCGGTCTCACCGATAGGGATCTCGGTCTCACCGAGATGGGATTGTAATCTCTCTGTTTCCCTTCGTAACGTTTCGGTACCACCGAGATGAGCGATCGGTCCCATAGAGATTGCAATATAAACTCTCTATTTCCTATTCGTAACATTTCGGTCTCACCGAAATGAGCGAACTGGTCCCACCAAGTTTACCTGACCAACTCTCTGGTTAGCTTATTACCAAAATCGGTCTCACCGAGTTTGTGTAACCAGTCTCACCGAGATTACATTATGCCCTAACCCTAACCATATCGGTCCTACCGAGTTGCATGTCGGTCCCACCGAAAATCCTAACGGTCACTAGATTTGCTAAATCGGTCTGACCGAGTTTCTCAATTCGGTCCCACCGAGATTGGCAAGTTGTGTGTAACGGTTAGATTTTGTGTGGAGACTATATATACCCCTCCACCTCCTCTTCATTCGTGGAGAGAGCCATCAGAACGAACCTACACTTCCAACATACACTTTCTAAGAGAGAACCACCTACTCATGTGTTGAGGCCAAGATATTCCATTCCTACCATATGAATCTTGATCTCTAGCCTTCCCAAGTTGCTTTCCACCAAATCCAAATCCTATGAGAGAGAGTTGAGTGTTGGGGAGACTATCATTTGAAGCACAAGAGCAAGGAGTTCATCATCAACACACCATTTGTTACTTCTTGGAGAGTGGTGTCTCCTAGATTGGCTAGGTGTCACTTGGGAGCCTCCGACAAGATTGTGGAGTTGAACCAAGGAGTTTGTAAGGGCAAGGAGATCGCCTACTTCGTGAAGATCTACTGCTAGTGAGGCAAGTCCTTCATGGGCGACGGCCATGGTGGGATAGACAAGGTTGCTTCTTCGTCGACCCTTCGTGGGTGGAGCCCTCCGTGGACTCGCGCAACCGTTACCCTTCGTGGGTTGAAGTCTCCATCAACATGGATGTACGATAGCACCACCTATCGGAACCACGACAAAAACATCCATGTCTCCAATTGCGTTTGAATTCCCCAAACCCTTCCCTTTACATTCTTGCAAGTTGCATGCTTTACTTTCCGCTGCTCATATACTCTTTGCATGCTTGCTTTAATTGTCTTAAGATTGCTTGACTTGTGCTAAGTTAGCTAAAATCTGCCAAAGACTAAAATTGGGAAAAGGATAAGTTTTTATTTGGTCAAGTAGTCTAATCAACCCCCCTCTAGACATACTTTCGATCCTACAAGTGGTATCAGAGCTTTGGTCTCCATTTTCTTTGATTTCCATAGCTTTTGGTGGTCCTAGCCTTGGTTTCACAACCTAGGAGAGTATGGCGTCTAGTGAGGAAACTACCACCGTAGAGGTCCTTCCTTTGATGGTACTAATTTTGCTAGTTGGAAGCATAAGATGAAAATGCATATTCTTGGACATAACCCCGCTGTTTGGGCTATTGTGTGTATTGGCTTGCAAGGTGAATTCTTTGATGGGAGAGAACCAAACCGTGAAGCTAGCGCGGAAGAGTTGAAGATGTTGCAATACAACGCTCAAGCTTGTGATATCCTCTTGAACGGATTGTGCCCCGAAGAATTCAACAAAATCAACCGTATTGAGAATGCAAAGGAAATTTGGGATACTT
Organism: Triticum timopheevii; assembly: GCA_963921465.1. Taxonomy (NCBI): domain Eukaryota; kingdom Viridiplantae; phylum Streptophyta; class Magnoliopsida; order Poales; family Poaceae; genus Triticum; species Triticum timopheevii. The sequence continues at coordinate 477,599,774 of OY997268.1, forward strand.
TGATTGATATGCACGATGGTACTGATTCCGTCAAGGAATCCAAGTTGGATGTGCTTCAAAGTCAGCTTGACAAGTTCAAAATGAAGGATGGTGAAGGTGTCGCTGAAATGTACTCTAGGCTTGCTCTTATCACAAATGAGATTGCCGGCTTAGGAAGTGAAGAGATGACCGACAAATTCATCATCAAGAAGATCCTAAGAGCTTTGGACAGAAAATATGATACCGTGTGCACATTGATCCAAATGATGCCAAATTACAAAGATCTCAAGCCAACGGAAGTCATTGGAAGAATTGTTTCTCATGAGATGTCACTCAAGGATAAGGAGGAACTTCACAACAAGTCAAGTGGTGCTTACAAAGCCTCATGTGAAGCCCCACATCATCAAGTGAGAAACAAACCTTCAATGAAGAATTGAGCCTAATGGTGAAGAACTTCAACAAATTCTACAAGAGTAGAAGCAAAGAGAGAAGCTCCAAGTCAAGGTCCTACAATGACAAAATATTTTCTAGTCGAGAGCGTAATTGCTACAATTGTGGAAGACCCGGACACTATTCCAATGAATGTACGACACCCTACAAAAGAAGAGAAGAATCACCTAAGAGGAGAAGTAGAAGAGAAGAATCACCACCAACAGAGAGGAGGAGTAGAGATGATCGTTATGAACGAAGAACATCCCGAAGAAGCAAGGATTCGGAAAGGAAGGACAAGTCATCAAGGAGCTACACAAAATGAAGACATCAAGCTCATGTTGGTGAATGGGTATCCGGATCCGACTCCGACAATCACTCCAAGAGAAGCTATCACTCTGACTCTGAGTATACTCAAGATGAAGGTGTTGCCGGTCTAGCACTTGTGTCAACCAACTCCTATGACATATTTGATTCACCAAATGAAGGACTTGGAAGATTCTTCATGGCTAAAGGCCCAAAGGTATCACACCCCGAGTATGTTGATTTCAATAGTGATGAAGATGACTTGTTAGGTGATGATGATTTACTTGCTGACAACTCTAGTGATGAATACTATGATGAAACGTCAATTAATCATGCTAATCAAGATAAAACGAATAACAATGATAAGGAGAATATTGAGCGTCTAACTAAAGAACTAAACACTCTTAAGTTAGCTCATGAAACTATCTTATAAGATCATCGAGAACTTTTAAGGACTCATGAGTTCTTAAAGGCAATCAATGATGATCTTCATAAGAAAAGTTCTTCTTACATTGCCAAGCGTTTACTCTTATCTACTTACATGCCTCAAGTCAAGTCTAGTAATAAGAACAAGAAGGATTCTTCCTCTAGTAGTAACAATAATCATGCTAAATCCAATGTTGTTGCTTCTAGTAGTTCTCTTGATTCCACTAATGATTCTCTTAGCCAAGTTACACTTGAGCAAGAAAATAGTTTATTGAAGGGAATTATAGAGAAAGGTGTTTACAAGAGCCTTGCCGAGAGTAGGCAATTCGAGCAAATTGTACGCAAGCAAGGAAGGCACCAGAAGAACCAAGGTGTTGGTTTTGAACGAAAGTTCAATGCCAATGGAGTTGCGTGGGAAGAAGATCAATACCCCAAAACAAAGTTTGTTCCTCAACAAGAGAAGTATGATCCTACTTCCTTCAAAGGGACACAAGCTCAAGATGATCTTCCACCACAAGACCACAAGCAAAAAGGCAAGGACAAGCTTCAAGAGGAGATTGATGCATTTGAAGAATCTCCTAAAGCCTTGGTCAAGTGGGTTCCCAAGACTACATCAATTTCTACTTCATCAAGTATGACTACAACTCCAAGGATTCCCATCAAGATGATGTGGATCCTGAAAAAGAAGAACTAGAGAGTTCTTGAGGGTGACTCCTCCAACAATTTCACTCATATCATTTTGGCAAGAACAAGTGCAATCAACTTCCACATCTTGCACTAGTTCAAGGAGTCACAAACCCTCTGTTGGTAAGACAAGGGACAAGGTAACCTAATGCTTTCATAGACATCATCTTGTTTGTGCATCACTCTATGTCTATGGATATCCTTGCTTGTTCCTTATGGGACTAACCCGTGTAGGTATTGAAAGTGCAACTCACTCCAAAGGATTGCTCCAAATGATCTACATCAACATTGAGCACCCACATCTTCAACACCTACATGAAGTAATCGTCGACAAAACCCAAGGTTAGTTCATCCCTCTAAGGGGGGATCTTACATCTAGGGGGAGCTGTACTCTAAGAATTGAGTCAAAGCAACTCTAATGGTGTGAACACAACAATGATTTATGTAAAAGTGGTAACCCCACTTGTGCTTAAACGATGAGTATGACCTATGATCAAATGTTCTCATTTGACTCCTAAGTCAATATACTCATATATAGATGACCTAGTCATCGCCAATTGCTTGATAGATGCTAGAATTGGTTGTGCATGCTTTGCCACATATTTCATTTGCCATTTTATTGTGTGAGCATGTTGGTTGCATATTTTACTCATTCAAGGACATCCACTTGTTGTTTTGATTGTTTGGTTCCTTTTCTTTTGCCAAGTGGATGGACAAGAATGCCTAAGAACCTTCTCTAGCTATCTATGCTTTTCTCGTCTCAAACTCTATTCATGCTACATCACAAAATTTGATCAAGTCAGATTCGAACCACTCTGTGTGAGGAGCACTCGGAGTCCCCAATTTGTCATAGACTTAAACCTCCAAAACTTCTTTGTGCGTCTCGGTCGGACCGATTCTTCCATTTCGGTCATACCGAGATCACTAAGTCGATCTAGGTTTTCAATCTCGGTGCAGCCGATTTGAACTTTTCGGTCACACTGAGTTGCTGTAACTGCTTGCAGTTATGCATCTTGGTGCCACCGAGTTGTTCCACTCGGTCACACCGACAGGGTCAGGCTATATATTTCGACGGGTCAAATTTTGGAAATTTCTCTGAACTCTTTCGCCCGCGCTCAGCCTGCTCTGCCTCCCTGGGTCTCCAGATCGTCCTCCTCGTTTCCAGGTGCCACCCCGCCGCTAGTCTCCGCCGCCATCAACGGGAATCGACTCTGCCGTTGCCGCCGTAGCATGTCCATCGCCGAACTAGGGTATGGACATGGTCTTTGTGCTATTCCTAACTCCAAATCACTAGCACATTGTTTTGCCATTAATCTTGCCACGATTGAGATCATCTTATACACTGCAAACACTCCGTAGATTATTGGTGAATTGAAAATTTAGGGTTAGGTTTCCGTCGAAACCATCTCGGACCAACCGAGTTGTAGAACTCGGTACCACTGATTCGGCTAAGGCCATTGCACATGTAATTCTCGGTCTGCAAGTCGGCGTGACTGAGTTTAGGACTTTGTGAAACCCTAGCAGTCTCGGTGCCACCGAACTGTGACTCGGTCTGACCGAGTTCACTAGTTTAGGTTCCAAAAGCTGCTTCGGTATCACCGAGTTTACAAATCGGTAGATCCGAAATGCTTTCTGTGGAAAACTAAAACTAAGTTTTTGACTCATTCTTTTGCAAAAACCTCTGTATTTTGTGATGTTCTTCTATTCTACCTCATCTATATCTATTCACAGGGTCTGCTGTCAGAGTTTGCAATATGTCTGATCAGAGTGACAGTCAGAACAAGTCAGAGGAGCAGGTTCAGGTGAGTGAGGGCACTAGTCCCTCCGGCAGCTATGATGAGGGTAGCAGGAGCACACCCAGCAACTTACCCAAGGCAACCACCAGGGCCAGAAAGAAGAGAACCTCAGATTCTGAGGATGAAGACTATGTGGCTGTGGAGGATGAGGCCACTTCCAAGAAGGTGCTCAAGAAGGAGTATGACACAGCTGCTGCCACTTAGCCTGGTATGAAGACCAAAGCACCTGCCAAAAGAATCCCCATGTCTAAGGCCAGAGCCTCTACTCAAGTACCTTTGGAATCTGAACCCAAAGAGGCTGCTGCAAAAGGGAAGAAGAGGAAGCAAAGGGTCAAGAAGACCATGGCCAGGGTTGTTGGAAAGCCTTCCATGGTGGAAGAGGAAGAAGAGGAAGAGGTTGCTGCACCGGCACCCAAAGCTTAGAAGCTTATGGGTGATGCCATCAGGTCAAGGGATGCTTCATCAAAGCCCAAAGAAGCTCCCAAAGCAGCTGCTCCAAAGTCCAAATCTGCACCCAAGAGGAACACTAGGAGCATTCCTGCTGCAGAAAAGAACAAGGCCCCAGTGCCTGAAGCTGCTGTTGAAGAACAAGATGATGAGGAACATGTCTTGAGGAAGTTGAAGCCCAAAATTCCAGATCACAATGATGTTCATCCTATGGCTAAGGATATGAAGCTGAGGAAGGATGCAGGACTCAGGCAGTGGAGATTGACTGATCCTTATGCAGTCAGGAGGAGGACTGCTGTGGACTACAGGTTCCACACAAAGGAATAGCAGGACTTCTATGAGACAGTGCTGCTTGACAAGAAGCCAATTGTCTGTGACATGAGATGGGTAGACTGGGAGTACATCAGGAAGAATGAAGAGCATTATCCAGGGGTGTATGACAGTTTCAATGCTTGTGGAGTGGATGACTTTGTTGGGCAGAAGCTCACAAAGTGGAATGATGAGCTTATTATGTAGTTCCACTCCACAGCTCACTTCTACCCAGATGGAAGGATTGTCTGGATGTCTGAAGGTACTAGGTACCAGTCAACAGTTGAAGAATGGGCAAAGTTGATCAATGCACCTAAGGAAAATGAGGATGACTTGGATGTCTATGCCAAGAAGAAGAAGGATCACAACTCCATGACACACATGTACAGAGAGATCCCAGATGCTGCTATTGAGACACACAAGTTTGGCTCGGTACATTATCTTCTGCCAGGACTGCCAACAATCAACTGGATCCTCAGGCACACTCTTTTTCCTAAATCTAGAGATCACAAGATGATCAGAGGCCATGCCATCAACCTACTTCACATATTTGATGTGCCTCAAAAGTTCAAGGTCATGAGCCTCATAGTGGAAACTATCAAGAGGACTGCTGCAGATCAGAAGAGAAGTTGTGGGTATGCCCCACAGATCTAGGATCTCATCAACTCCAAGATGGGCACAGGCACATACCTCTTGGACAAGGAACACATGCCCATCTATCCAGATTTTGAGGACAACACAATTGTGATGGATGAAGATGAACCATCTTCTGTGCAAGCACAAGCAAAGAGGGAGAATGCAAGGACTGAAAAGGCTGCCAAGATGCCAACCATTGATGAGGCATCTCAGTACTTCTTGAAGAACAAGCAGGAGCATCTTGGCTACTTGATTGCCTCCACTCTGAGGATTGAGAAGGGATTAGCCACCCTTACTCAAAACCAGGAGAGCCTGGAGAGGATCATGGAGTAGAAGTTCTATGACTTGGATGTGAAGGTCACTGAGATACAATCAGTTGTTGAGCAACTTCAGGATGATATGCAGGAGAGGAAGGGCAAGACTACTACTGATGCTTTTTCCAGAGTGCCCAAGAGCCAGAGATCAGCTGCAATGCCTGTTACAGACACTAGAGCCACTTCATGTGCACCAGATACAGCTTCTGTGCAACCAGCTCCAGCACCTACTCCACCAGCTCCATCCACATCTACTGAAGTCTTCGTCCAAGGAGCCATCTCTACACCACCACCTGAAGACCAAGCCTGAGCGTCGATTTAGTGCTATGCATTTTCCATGAACTTTTTGGTAACTTGTTGCCAAAGGGGGAGAAAAATGTATAGATCATAGGCTTCGAGAGAGAGTGTTGCTTTTGTTCTCTCTTGTTTTGGTGGTTGAACTTTATTTGCTTGTTTGAGATACTTTATGCATGTGTGAGATACTTGGATGATCATGTGTTTGATCATATGCTACCTTAATGCTTGTTGGATGACATTATGCTTTTATCCCTATATGATCATTCACTTTGCTTGGCGATGAGTGCATGTATTTAATTATTATCATTTTGAGCGCTCCACCAAGATGTATGTGACATGGAAGAGTAACCCATGAGCCAAACTCCTTGTGCATTTGCAGTCCAAAGCAAATCTTAAACTATGCACAAATTTAGGGGGAGCTCTTGCTTATCACATACTTCTCAAAGCGACAATGTTTTTCACTCTTATTATCATTTGTTGAAGCTTTGATCTATATGTTGTCATCAATTACCAAAAAGGGGGAGACTGAAAGTGCAACTATCCCTAGGTGGTTTTGGTAATTCCTAACAACATATAGCTCATTGAGCTAATGCTACTTCAAGTTAAATATTTCAGGAAAGCTTAATGATTGGCATGGCATGGATGAGAAAAGTGGACCCCTCAAAATACTAAGGACAAAAGGATTGGCTCAAGCTCCAAGCTCAAGACTCTACATTTTATATTTTAGTGATCCAAGATCACATTGAGTCTATAGGAAAAGCCAATACTATCAAGGAGGGATGAGGTGTTGCTTAATGGCTTACTTGCTCAAAATGCTTAGTGATATGCTCCAAAGCCCTCAACTACTTTCTCACATCCACATATGACCTAAACCAAAAGTCAAACTCGGCCTCACCAATTCTTTCTATCCGACGCCACCGAGTTCAGATGTCATAGCCACTGCCAAAAACCCTAGGCAAATCGGTCTCACCGATAGGGATCTCGGTCTCACCGAGATGGGATTGTAATCTCTCTGTTTCCCTTCGTAACGTTTCGGTACCACCGAGATGAGCGATCGGTCCCATAGAGATTGCAATATAAACTCTCTATTTCCTATTCGTAACATTTCGGTCTCACCGAAATGAGCGAACTGGTCCCACCAAGTTTACCTGACCAACTCTCTGGTTAGCTTATTACCAAAATCGGTCTCACCGAGTTTGTGTAACCAGTCTCACCGAGATTACATTATGCCCTAACCCTAACCATATCGGTCCTACCGAGTTGCATGTCGGTCCCACCGAAAATCCTAACGGTCACTAGATTTGCTAAATCGGTCTGACCGAGTTTCTCAATTCGGTCCCACCGAGATTGGCAAGTTGTGTGTAACGGTTAGATTTTGTGTGGAGACTATATATACCCCTCCACCTCCTCTTCATTCGTGGAGAGAGCCATCAGAACGAACCTACACTTCCAACATACACTTTCTAAGAGAGAACCACCTACTCATGTGTTGAGGCCAAGATATTCCATTCCTACCGTATGAATCTTGATCTCTAGCCTTCCCCAAGTTGCTTTCCACTCAAATCTTCTTTCCACAAAATCCAAATCCTATGAGAGAGAGTTGAGTGTTGGGGAGACTATCATTTGAAGCACAAGAGCAAGGAGTTCATCATCAACACACCATTTGTTACTTCTTGGAGAGTGGTATCTCCTAGATTGACAAGATTGTGGAGTTGAACCAAGGAGTTTGTAAGGGCAAGGAGATCGCCTACTTTGTGAAGATCTACCGCTAGTGAGGCAAGTCCTTCGTGGGCGACGGCCATGGTGGGATAGATAAGGTTGCTTCTTCGTGGACCCTTCGTGGGTGGAGCCCTCCGTGGACTCGCGCAACCATTACCCTTCGTGGGTTGAAGTCTCCATCAACGTGGATGTACGATAGCACCACCTATCGGAACCACGACAAAAACATCAGTGTCTCCAATTGCGTTTGAATTCTCCAAACCCTTCCCTTTACATTCTTGCAAGTTGCATGCTTTACTTTCTGCTGCTCATATACTCTTTACATGCTTGCTTGAATTGTGTTAAGATTGCTTGACTTGTGCTAAGTTAGCTAAAATCTGCCACAGACTAAAATTGGGAAAAGGATAAGTTTTTATTTGGTTAAGTAGTCTAATCACCCCCTCTAGACATACTTTCGATACTACAAGTGGAATCAGAGCTTTGGTCTCCATTTGTTGATTTCCATAGCTTTTGGTGGTCATAGCCTTGGTTTCACAACCTAGGAGAGTATGGCGTCTAGCGAGGGAAACTACCACCGTAGAGGTCCTTCCTTTGATGGTACTAATTTTTCTAGTTGGAAGCATAAGATGAAAATGCATATTCTTGGACATAACCCCGCTGTTTGGGCTATTGTGTGTATTGGCTTGCAAGGTTCTTTGATGGGAGAGAACCGAACCGTGAAGCTAGCGCGGAAGAGTTGAAGATGCTGCAATACAACGCTCAAGCTTGTGATATCCTCTTGAATGGATTGTGCCCCGAAGAATTCAACAAAATCAGCCGTCTTGAGAATGCAATGGAAATTTGGGATACTTTGATTGATATGCACGAAGGTACCGATTCCGTCAAGGAATCCAAGTTGTATGTGCTTCAAAGTTAGCTTGACAAGTTCAAAATGAAGGATGGTGAAGGTGTCACTGAAATGTACTCTCAGCTTGCTCTTATCACAAATGAGATTGCCGGCTTAGGAAGTGAAGAGATGACCGACAAATTCATCATCAAGAAGATCCTAAGAGCTTTGGATGGAAAATATGATACCGTGTGCACATTGATCCAAATGATGCCAAATTGCAAAGATCTCAAGCCAACGGAAGTCATTGGAAGAATTGTTGCTCATGAGATGTCACTCAAGCATAAGGAGGAACTTCACAACAAGTCAAGTGGTGCTTACAAAGCCTCATGAGAAGCCCCCAGATCATCAAGTGAGAAACAAACCTTCAATGAAGAATTGAGCCTAATGGTGAAGAACTTCAACAAATTCTACAAGAGTAGAAGCAAAGAGAGAAGCTCCAAGTCAAGGTCATACAATGACAAAAGATCTTCTAGTCCAGAGCGTAATGGCTACAATTGTGGAAGACCCGGACACTATTCCAATGAGTGTACAACACCCTACAAAAGAATAGAAGAATCACCTAAGAGGAGAAGTAGAAGAGAAGAATCACCACCAAGAGAGAGGAGGAGTAGAGATGATTATGAACGAAGAACATCCCGGAGAAGCAAGGATTCAGAAAGGAAGGACAAGTCATCAAGGAGCTACACAAAACGAAGACATCAAGCTCATGTTGGTGAATGGGTATCCGACTCCGACTCCGACAATCAATCCGAGAGAAGCTATCACTCTGACTCCAAGTATACTCAAGATGAAGGTGTTGCCAGTCTAGCACTTGTGTCAACCAACTCCTACGACATATTTGATTCACCAAATGAAGGACTTGGAAGATTGTGGAACCCCGGCTCAGAGAAACCGGAACGCCCCGTATTCCGGCCCAGAGATCAAGGAGAAGTCTTCTAGAATACGGCACTGCTTAGCATAGAACAAACCAGCCTTCTATTATTACACGAATATGAATACAAGGTCTCCGATATTACAATGAATAACATCGGTACGGCGACACTACGCCATCCTCAGTTGCTCTATGCAAGCAGCAGAACAACTCGAAGCAGCGGAATAACTCTAGCAGCGGAACAACGGCGACAGTGGTGAACTCCACTCTGCTGGGACTCTGGCTGGAACACTTATCCTAGCTCGCACGAATGGAAACCACGACAAGCAAGCAATCAAATCTCGCATGACCTGCAAGCTGGCATGACACGCTAGGTCAGTACATTGAATGTACTTGCAAGCTCACAATAATCCAGAAGCATTCAAGACAAACAACAACATGACAATTACAGGTTAAACAGGAATTATCATGAGATCATCACAACAATATGACATGGCATGACCAACATAAACATGATACAGCTATCACAACATGAACATATTAATCCAACAATACTAGCATGCAACATGATGACACCATATGCACCACTTATTCTGCTCGGTTACCTCGTAACCATCACATGCATCACTTAGCAACCTCGGACCTCATACGATCATCTCAGGATCAAATCAAGCTTGGTATAAACAATACCGTAGTAATCAGTAAATGACCACAAGGATCTTGACCTTTACCCACGATTCTCGTACAACATCACGAATATACAACAACTCGGTATCCTGGATACCATCGTGATCCTTACGCCGATCACAACCACGACCAACACTTGGTCCGTGATCCTTACGGCGATCACAACCCGACCACTAAATGGCCCGTGATCCTTACGGCGATCACCACCAACTTATCTCATTGTTATTAAGCATATTATTTTTATTATTACTGTTGACTCATGGTGTGACCTTCTCTCGACCTGGGCCCTTATCCGTGGGCGCGGCTAACGATAGATTAATATACACTCTGCAGAGGTTAGTACACTGTACCAGCACTAAGGAACCCATGGCCTCACTCTCCCATCCGAGTGGACCAACAACATTCCGACAAAACCGATCTATTGTCATGACACTCTCCCGGCCCTTCCGACTCAGACCCCACCGGGCTAGTCCTGGGTGGCCCCGTGTCTACCTCCAGACACCTTGACCACCATCGGTGCCACGATACACACTGGGATCCGGTACCAAAATTAACTTAACAACGGGCTCACAAGGTTATGCTCCACCTACCTGATCAGGGTAGCACGCGCCCATAACCTTCCCTAAATTGAGGTACCGACCAGAGGCACGACAATAGACCCAGTTAGGACCGTCCCATACCGGTAAGCGTGGTTGCACTGGTCAGCATCGATTCAGCGTCACCATGACTCAGCCAACAGGTGTTCAAGTTCAATTTAATCCAGTTAGACTTGAATGCAAATATGCTGAGCCATGATAAAATAACATGCCAACAATAATACATGAACATGATATCAACATCATCATGAGAGTATCACATAACTTTCCACCATATCAACAATAAATCATATCCACTGAGCATGGCATAACGACTAGCATGACCATTTCCAACATCAACATGTACTACTAACCAACATAAACACATGAAAGGTAATACTAGCAGGTATAACATGATCACAGAGTATAAGACAACATAGCACAAAAGTGAACATGCAAATCTGAACATCACCGGAACAACGATAACCAACTTTTCAACAAGCAAACATTTATTAAATATTCAAGTTGAAAACCATGGCTACTGCATGACTATCATGCAAGTGGGTATTGTGGCTTGCCTGGGGATGAAGAAGGCACCGGGGAGAAGTGCGGTGAAGCCGCGGAAAGATTCACCAGAAATTGTTCTCTCTCGGAGGGGGCTGAAAAAGGGCAAGGGCATAATGGTCATTTTTGCAGTGTCAAACCATAGTGAAAGTGTGACCAACAGAACGGGCTCGACGAAATGAAGAAGTGAGTGTTGGTTTCACCTCATTTGGAGTTACGGTTAAAAAGATATGAGGGGTTGAAGTTCAGGGACTTTTCTGCAAAAATTTCATCACAAATAATTCCCTGAGTGGATAAGACAGAAGCGCAAAACAGAAACACCCCTTCGGTCAGCGAAGACATATTCCGCGGAATACGTTTCCACTTATCCACGTCAGCGTGGACTGGTCAACGTGGGGCCGACGGCTTAGAGGCTTACAGGTGGGGCCTACCTTATCCACTCCCTCTTTCTCTCTCCCCCTCGCCTGGCATCTTCTTCCTCCCGACGAGCAGAACAGAGGCCAGGAGGGCTCGCGTCACCGGCGACGGGCTCCGGCGCCACAGGCCATCTCCGGCCAAATGAAGGACACCGGTGGCCTCGGGGTGGCGCACCGCCTCCATCCTAGGGCAGAGGGAGCGCCGGGGAGGGGCGTGGCCAAGGCACCGTGCGGTGGCAGGAGCTACAGACGGCGGAGGCTACGGTTGGGGACGGCGGCAACAGCGGCTCCGGCGACGAGAGAATGGGTTGGGAAGGCCCTACGGGAGGTGGGGAGGCCAGTGGTGGTGGCTATAGGTGGAGGGGGGCTCGGCTTTGGCCGAATTTAAGCCGGAGGGGGCGGTGGCCATGGCGGCTATGGGAGGGTAGGAGAGCTCCGGGAGCTCGAACGAGACGATGGGGAGGGAGCTAAGAGAGTGGTGAGGTCGATGCGGCGCTCGGGAGGCTGCGGGGAGGGCCATTTATAGGCGGGGCGAGGGAGGCCGAGCTGGCACCGCCGGCGACACGTGTCCGGCGCCACGGACGCGTGCCCGCGCGCATGGGCTCGGGGCATACGACGGCGGAGGATCAGTGGGGACTCTCACGGGGCAGAGGAGGCCAAGGGGGTGCAGGGAGGAAGACGACGGCGACAAAAGATCAAAGATGCCACTGTTCTCTCGTGTTCACGCGGCGGCGAGCGTCGGTGAGCTAGTTTCCGGAGGGGGGAGTGGGGTCCAGGGTGAAGAGGACGACGATGCTGAGCTGGTTGACACTCGGGGACAAGCCAGAACCGGCCGGAGCGACGCTGCTGTTGCCAACAGTGGCGAGACCACCGTTTTGGCAGGCTGCACTCGTGGTCACCACTGGCTTGGCGCGCTCTAGAGGTTTTACTGAATTTAAACTATGTCTACCGCGTAGTCCTTTGAAGGGTGGTCTCAACTACGGTGGTAACTAGGTTAAAGGCACTCTGGTTAAAAAGTTAGTGAGCTCTGAAGTTTACCGCAGTAAACTTCACCAGCTCAATGTGATCAACAGGGAGTTACTTGAAGCCAAAGAAGATGTCTGGGGTGTTGAGGTAAAGAAGGACTTACATCCTGGAGGTTGGGAGGGTAAATGGACCAAGTTAACTCATAGTTGCTTTGCAACTGCCAAAATGGTCCAAAAATGAAGATCATCAAGATGCACTCACATGGAGTGTCACCTAGGGCTTATATTGGGCAAGGCTTAGTCATTTGGTCATATTAAGATGCTGTAAAAATATCATGCTAAATGGGCAAACCAAAATAGCACTTGCTTCACAAACATCTCTGCTGACCAGAAACTTTAAATAATTATGGTGGTCAAATGGATCAATGAAATGATGCCAAAATGGGTGGAGAGATATTTTAGGGGTAGAAGAATGATCTGGTAATTTAACAGGCTTTTTGAAGCAATATAAAATATACTTGCTTCACAACCTGAAAATTTTGCCAGAAACAAAGATTTGCTCCTGTGCTCACATAGATGATTGGACGGGGCTGCAAATGGGTGGAAGAGGTTAATATGAGCACATTAAGGATTTTGCAAAATATCAACTCATTTGAGTATTCCTAGCTAGTACTTCCTTCACAAAGCCTTCTATCTGACAGAAACTTTGAAAATTCACTGAGGAAGATTCGCTAGGCAAATAAATTTGAACTTGTGCATGAGGCAATTATTTGGACATATAAACATGCCCAAAAAGGTTGGGAGTCAATAGGAGAAATATAAATGACACTTCCTTCACAAAGTGCCATTCAGGGCAGAATAGGAAAAGGAATATTGGGGAATTATTTTTGAACATGGCAATGAAAAGTTTTGCCATATTTGATCAAGATATGACCCAAACAATTTATGAGAATTATTTGGGAATTTTAGGAGTGAGGGAAATATAGGTTGCTTCACAACCTAGGGCAATTGGAGTTATTCCTTTAATTGAAAAGGAATATTCCCAATAAAAAGAATATTGGGATTTGGGCTAGGATGGAAATGACAGGGTCTAGGGAAAGATTTGGGAAGGGCAAGCCACTATGGAAACAAAGAAGAGGGCATCTCCTTTAGTTTCCAGACCACAAAGCCACGAAAAAAGAAAACTCGGGCAAAAACCTCGGAAAAACAAAAGAAAAAAGAACGGGCCAAAAATTAGGCTGTGACAAACCTTACCCCCTTAAAGAAATCTCATCCTTGAGATTTGGTTGCTCAGGGAACAAGTATGAATATTCTGACTTAAGGAAACCGTTTCCAGCTCAGGTATCCTTTTTCCTTTATTGTTGTTCCCACTAAATTTTTATCTGACTGGCCCTAGGGTAGTTTTATTTACTGTATCCACCTTCTGATAGATCTTGCCTTGCTTGTTCATGCTTATATAGGCTCCAATTTCTTTTTAGGTCTGCTGACTAGCTGAGTGTGATTGAATTATCACGACTGAAATATATGTCTCACAAATCCAAAAGTGATTTCCGCTGGGTGTGCCATCTGGCACTGACAACCTTTCATGTAATGATGATCAGAATTTTTCTGATGAAAACTCAAGCTCTAACTCATTGCATTGGGTTTATCCACTAAATGCAGGTCCTTTGGGTTCCAAACAGTGAGTTAAAACATAACCGTTTCCTGACAGATTCTGACTCATCGCAGAAGTTTCTGGATCATCTTAACCGGTTCCACTGTCGTGAGTATCGGATCCGTACCAAATAGTTGATTATCTCCTAACGCGGCCAACATAAAGGGTTTGGCCTGTATGATAATATCTGCAGACTTGACTGACGGTGGTTCTGATGGAAATTTTTTGTTCACGACAGGCTATCCATGATGATTCTTATAAGTGAGGACTCAGGCTTCCCGACTGTTATTCCTCATACCGATTACTCATGTTGTAGGCATATCCATGTGGATTAATATTGTCTTAGACTGTCCGGGGGATCTGCACCATGGGGTCGTGCAACAATTTTCATTCATGCATCACTGGTCTTGCTCCTTCATTATTGTTTTCTTGGTCTGGATCTTTGGCTGAAAGAGCTGGGTCATATTGTTTCTTCATATGACCATAGGTACTGTCGGTGCAATTTTTCGGCAATCGTAGCTTATCCTCATTTTTCTAATAAGGTAACCCATTAAATGGCAGGTTCAACACCTCTCAAGTTCTGACTGTTGGGAAATGATCATCCGAAACCCTTGCAAGAAATTGACAAATAAATTAGTAGCCACCAGAACGGTCTTTACAACTCAGATCTGGGACATTACTGAAATAACTCAGGACGGCCGAAAAACAGCTCAGAGCATGAGACCGGGTCGATAAGAAGAAAGTGGCAGCTTCCTAAAATAGCCAAAAAGCAGCTATAGGGCTACTGTCACAAAAAGAAACTCAACAGTTGTACGAGATGGCCGAAAAGCAGCTCAGACTCGTGACAGTTGTTGAAGAGAGAAACAAAAATAGGCATCCACCCCGGATAGCTAGAAACAGCTCAAATCACAGGCGTGGTGCCGTCATTGGAGAAAAGGGGACAAGGGCTCATCAGGATCATTTTCCAGGTTCACGGTTACTTGTATTGAGCTCATTGATGTCGTCAATCCTCATAATCCTTTATCACACCATGGTGTATACTGGCTTTGTTCTTTTAACCATCCTCACGTGGTTGTCAGATCCTCATCCGAGTGACTTGTAGGATCTTGATAGTATGCTCATTGCATATATATGAGGACTTGATTCCGAGACAAACGTGTCTTCTGACTGATTCTTGATTCTAACCAAAATGTTGCGGATCTGATTCTTGGGATTCACTACCATATGCTGTCAATGCACAGTGTACTACCTTGTACCAATGTCTTACCGAGGAAGATGGGCTGGCTTGTGCTCAAAACTTTCATCAGACAGCTTGCTGAAGAAGACTGAATATCGTGCTTCAGAAGCTTACGCCCTTAAAGACTTTGCTGGGGAAAAACTCAGTACCTTATGCTGGAAGCTTTTGCGGTTGCTTATTGAAGAAGGCAGAGTACCTTGCGCGATAAATCATCCATATATCATTCTGAGGAAGATAGATGAATCTAGCCTTGGAAACTTCTCTGGTATCTTGCGAGGGAAAAGTGGGTTGCTTACACCAGAAACTTCTTATTGTGATATGCGGACTGATTCCCACATATACATACCATCTTAATATTTCTGATGTTGATTTCTTGTATGAAACAGGGTTTTACTGGACTATCCTCGTTTCTGAGTACATGCCATATTTTTGCTTGCTTCCAAGTACATCGAGTTCCAAAATCATCCTCAACGGAAAATTTAACTTGTATCTGAGCCATACCTTTAACAATATTCTGCCAATCTTGCACACAATTTATCTTCTTGCTGATTTAATCATTTTGTTGTGATGAGTGCACGCTAATGCAAACTTGACACTGACGGTTCATGCAGGATTTCTTTTGCATCCAGACAAGATATTCCCAATTTCACTGCAGTCAGTTGATAATTCCATCTTGTTTAGCTGAGTTTCCAAATATAAGCATTTCTTGCTGACTCTTCAGGTTCGGTGTCGGCTGACGAGCAACTTTAATAGTGGAAGAATTTGTAACACCGAAGGCCCAAAGAAAGGAACAACATAAGCGACTAAAACAAAAGCACACAAGCATTCTACTAATATAATTATTCAAGCAATCACCACATATTGCTGCTACTGACACAATAATATGCATGCACACCTATGCACACAAATCTCGCGGAAACTCCGGTATTGTGGTCTAATATGCTATGACGATGTGCACGAGGACAAATAAATGTGTGGAAGAATTGGTGTAATCAGCGCTACACCCAGTGCTAGCTTAGCCAGGTGGCAACCTGAACTAGCTCGGAGACGAGGACGTACTCGATAATCATGCAGTGGGACACGAAGGTCGCAACTACATTATTATCAAGCGGACGGAAAAAGATCCGTATTCGTCCAAGAAATTGGATAGCGGGGAAAAACTGAGACTGCTGACATTGCCCTTTCTTGATAACTGAGATCATTAAGGGTTGCCAACACGAGAAAATAAAAGAACGATCCGGGATAGACGCATGTCCATCACCGAAATGATATGCGGGACTGAAGGAAAGACATCAGTGCGATACCTGAGCACCATTTTCGCAAACAGTGTCGGGATCACTTGGCATCACTCTGCTGGGACAGAAATGACACCAAACACCGAAAGAAAAAAGGGAACTGGAGAAATGCAAAGGTTGAGCTGTAGTGGATCCGAACCGATGCCAGCTACACTCACCAGATAAACCGTTAGCGACTAAATAATAATCTATATGCATGCTATGCGACAAACAAGTGCAGCAATCAAGTGCAACAAACAAACTGGGGTCTATACTACCTCTTTCTAACGTTCGCGCGGTCTAGGGCGTCCTATAGCCAGACCTGCTCTGATACCAAGCCTATGGCACCCCGGCTCAGAGAAACCGGAACGCCCCATATTCCAGCCCAGAGATCGAGGAGAAGTCTTCTGGAATACGTCACTACTTAGCATAGAACAAACCAGCCTTCTATTATTACACGAATATGAATACAAGGTCTCCGATATTACAAAGAATAACATCAGTACAGTGACACTACGCCATCCTCAGTTGCTCTATGCAAGCAGCAGAACAACACGAAGCAGCAGAATAACTCTAGCAGCGGAACATCGGAGACGGTGGTGAACTCCACTCTGCAGGGACTCTGGCTGGAACGCTTATCCTAGCTCGCACGAATGGAAACCACGACAAGCAAGCAATCAAATCCGGCATGACCTGCAAGCTGGCATGACACGCCAGGTCAGTACATTGAATGTACTTGCAAGCTCACAATAATCTAGAAGCATTCAAGACAAACAACAACATGACAATTACAGGTTAAACAGGAATTATCATGAGATCATCAGAACAATATGACATGGCATGACCAACATAAACATGATTCAGCTATCACAACATGAACATATTAATCTGACAATACTAGCATGCAACATGATGACACCATATGCACCACTTATTCTGCTCGTCTACCTCGTAACCATCACATGCATCACTTACCAACCTCGGACCTCATACGATCATCTCAGGATCAAATCAAGCTTGGTATAAACAATACCGTAGTAATCAGTAACCACAAGGAGCTTGACCTTTACCCACGATTCTCGTACAACATCACGAATATACAACAACTCAGTATCCTCGATACCATCATGATCCTTACGGCGATCACAACCCCGACCAACACTTGGTCCGTGATCCTTACGGCGATCACAACCCGACCACTAAATGGCCCGTGATCCTTACGACGATCACTACCCGACCAACACTTGGCCCGTGATCCTTACGACGATCACCACCAACTTATCTCATTGTTATTAAGGACATTATTTTTATTATTACTGTTGACTCATGGTGTGACCTTCTCTCGACCTATGCCCTTATCCACGGGCGCAGCTATCGATAGAATAATATACACTCTGCAGAGGTTAGTACACCGTACCCACACTACGGAACCCATGGCCTCACTCTCCCATCCGAGTGGACCAACAACATTCCGACAATACCGATCTATTGTCATGACACTCTCCCAGCCCTTCCGACTCAGACCCCACCGGGCTAGTCCTGGGTGGCCCCGTGTCTACCTCCAGACACCTCGACCACCGTCGTGGCCACGATCCACACTGGGATCCGGTATCAAAATTAACTTAACAATGGGCTCACAAGGTTATGCTCTGCCTACCTGATCAGGGTAGCACGCGCCCATAACCTTCCCTAAATTGAGGTACCGACCAGAGGCACGACAATAGACCCAGTTAGGACCGTCCCATACCGGTAAGCGTGGTTGCACTGGTCAGCATCGATTTAGCGACACCATGACTCAGCCAACAGGTGTTCAAGTTCAATTTAATCCGGTTAAACTTGAATGCAAATATGCTGAGCCATGATAAAATAACATGATGCCAACAATAATACATGAACATGGTATCAACATCATCATGAGACTATCACATAACTTTCCACCATATCAACAATAAATCATATCCACTAAGCATGGCATACCGACTAGCATGACCATTTCCAACATCAACATGTACTACTAACCAGCATATACATATGAAAGATAATACTAGCGGGTATAACATGATCACAGAGTATAAGACAACATAGCACAAAAGTGAACATGCAAATCTGAACGTCACCGGAACAACGATAATCAACTTTTCAACAAGCAAACATTTATTAAATATTCAAGTTGAAAACCATGGCTATTGCATGACTATCATGCAAGTGGGTATTGTTGCTTGCCTGGGGATGAAGAACGCACCAGGGAGAAGTGCGGTGAAGCCGCGGAAAGATTCGCCAGAAATCGTTCTCTCTCGGAGGGGGCTGAATAAGGTCAAGGGCATAATGGTCATTTTCTCAATGTCAAACCATAGTGAAAGTGTGACCAATAGAACGGGCTCGACGGAACGAAGAAGTGAGCGTTGGTTTCACCTCATTTGGAGTTACGGTTAAAAAGATACGAGGGGTTGAAGTTCAGGGACTTTTCTGCAAAAATTTCATCACAAATAATTCCCTGAGTGGATAAGACAGAAGCGCAAAACAGAAACACCCCTTTGGTCAGCGAAAACGTATTCCGTGGAATACGTTTCCACTTATCCACGTCAGCGTGGACTGGTCAACGTGGGGCCGGCGGCTTAGAGGCTTACCGGTGGGGCCAACCTTATCCACTCCCTCTTTCTCTCTCTCCCTCGCCTGGCATCTTCTTCCTCCCGACAAGCAGAACAGAGGCCAGGGGGCTCGTGTCACCGGCGACGGGCTCCGGCACCACAGGCCATCTCCGGCCAAACGGTGGACACCGGTGGCCTCGGGGTGGCGCGCCGCCTCCATCCCAGGGAAGAGGGAGCACCGTGGAGGGGCGTGGCCGAGGCATCGTGCGGTGCCAGGAGCTACAGACGGCGGCGGCTACGGTTGGGGACGGCGGCAACAACGGCTACAGCAACGAGAGAATGGGTTGGGGAGGCCCTACGGGAGGTGGGGTGCTAGTGGTGGTGGCTATAGGTGGAGGGGGGCTCGGCTTCCGGGAGCTCGAAGAGAGGATGGGGAGGGAGCTGGGAGAGTGGTGAGGTCGATCCGGCGCTCGGGAGGCCGCGGGGAGGGCCATTTATAGGCGGGGCGAGGGAGGTTGAGCTGGCACCGCCGGCGACGCGTGTCCGGCGCCACAAACGCGTGCCCGCGCGCATGGGCTCGGGGCATATGACGGCGGAGGATCAGTGGGGACTCTCACGGGGCAGAGGAGGCCAAGGGGGTACAGGGAGGAAGACGACGGTGACGAAAGATCAAAGACGCCACTGTTCTCTCGTGTTCACGCGGCGGCGAGCGTCGGTGAGCTAGCTTCCGAGGGGGAGAGGGGTCCAGGGTGAAGAGGACGACGATGATGAGCTGGTTGACACTCGAGGACAAGCCAGAACCGGCCGGAGCGACGCTGCTATTGCCAACAGTGGCGAGACCACCGTTTTGGCAGGCTGCACTCGTGGTCAACACTGGCTTGGCGCGCTCTGGAGGTTTTACTGAAGTTAAACCATGTCTACCGCATAGTCCTTCGAAGGGTGGTCTCAACTATGGTGGTAACTAGGTTAAAGGCACTCTGGTTAAAAAGTTAGTGAGCTCTGAAGTTTACTGCAGTAAACTTCACCAGCTCAATGTTATCAACAGGGAGTTACTTGAAGCCAAACAAGATGTCTGGGGTGTTGAGGTAAAGAAGGAATTACATCCTGGAGGTTGGGAGGGTAAATGGACCAAGTTAACTCATAGTTGCTTTGCAACTGCCAAAATGGTCCAGAAATGAAGATCATCAAAATGCACTCACATGGAGTGTCACCTAGGGCTTATATTGGGCAAGGCTTAGTCATTTGGTCATATTAAGATGCTGTAAAAAGATCATGCTAAATGGGCAAACCAAAATAGCACTTGCTTCACAAACATCTCTGTTGACCAGAAACTTGAAATAATTATGGTGGTCAAATGGATCAATGAAATGATGCCAAAATGGATGGAGAGATGTTTTATGAGTGGAAGAATGATCTGGTAATTTATCAGGGTTTTTGAGGCAATATAAAATACACTTGCTTCACAACCTAAATTTTTTGCCAGAAACAAAGATTTGCTCCTGTGCTCACATAGATGATTGGATGGGGCTGCAAATGGGTGGAAGGGGTTAATATGAGCACATTAAGGAGTGTGCAAAATATCAATTCATTTGAGTATTCCTAGCTAGTACTTCCTTCACAAAGCCTTCTGTCTGACAGAAACTTTGAAAATTCACTGAGAAGATTGGCTAGGCAAATAAATTTGAAATTGTGCATGAGGTGATTATTTGGACATATAAACATGCCCAAAAAGGTTGGGAGTCAATAGGAGAAATATAAATGACACTTCCTTCACAAAGTGCCATTCAGGGCAGAATAGGAAAAGGAATATTGGGGAATTATTTTTGAACATGGCAATGAAATTTTTGCCATATTTGATCAAGATATGACCCAAACAACTTATGAGAATTATTTGGGAATTTTAGGAGTGAGGAAAATATAGGTTGCTTGACAACCTATGTCAATTCGAGTTATTCCTTTAATAGAAAAGGAATATTCCCAATAAAAAGAATATTGGGATTTGGGCTAGGATGGAAATGACAGGGTCTAGGGAAAGATTTGGGAAGGGCAAGCCACTCTGGAAACAAAGAAGAGGGCACCTCCTTTAGTTTCCAGACCACAAAGCCACGGAAAAAGAAAACTCGCGCAAAAACCTCGGAAAAACAAAAGAAAAAAGAAAGGTCCAAAAATCAGTCTGTGACAAAGATGCTTCATGGCTAAACGCCCAAAGGTATCACACCCCGAGTATGTTGATTTAAATAGTGATGAAGATGACTTGTTAGGTGATGATGACTTGTGCTAAGTTAGATAATATCTGCCAAAGACTAAAATTGGGAAAAGGATAAGTTTTTATTTGGTCAAGTAGTCTAATCACCCCCCTCTAGACATACTTTCGATCCTACATCTCCTCACTCCCTCACACAATGCGAGATGTCGTGATTCCACTATTGGTGCCCTTGGAGGCGGCGACCGAACCTTTACAAACAAGGTTGGGGCAATCTCCACAACTTAATTGGAGGCTCCCAACGACACCACGAAGCTTCACCACAATGGACTATGGCTCCGCGGTGACCTGAACCGTCTAGGGTGCTCAAACACCCAAGAGTAACAAGATCCGCAAGGGATTAGTGGGGGGAATCAAATTTCTCTTGGTGGAAGTGTAGA
Source organism: Triticum timopheevii (assembly GCA_963921465.1). Taxonomy (NCBI): domain Eukaryota; kingdom Viridiplantae; phylum Streptophyta; class Magnoliopsida; order Poales; family Poaceae; genus Triticum; species Triticum timopheevii. The sequence goes on from OY997268.1 coordinate 477,621,479, forward strand.
TCGGGGCCTTCTCAACCAAAATCAACAAGTTTGATTGGCTAGGGAGAGAGATCGGGTGAAAATGGAGCTTGGAGCAACAATGGAGCTTAGGGATGGAAGAAGACACCCCTTTTATAGTCAAGGGACAATTCTAACCGTTACCCACCACTCAGCCTGCGACCCACGGAACTACCGCACCAGTGGAGCGGTACTACCTCATGGACCTGCGGTACTACCGCGATGGTCCGCGGTACTACCGTGGGCGCGGCAGGGGCCTGGACTCGTTCTGATGAGCACCGACAGGGGGCGGTAGAACCACTGGCGCGGTACTACTGCGCTCCTATACGGTACTACCGCATGGCAGGCACCGTCCAGGCACAGTAGGCACGGATATAAAAAGTTACATCCGTGACTACATCCGCTGAGATTTTATCTATGCAAAAGTCCGACACTGTACTACCGCAAACCAGGTGTGGTACTACCGTCTAGGGCGCGGATGTAAAAAAATTACATCCGCCCCTACTTCCGCTCATGCCGCTGTGCCTGGCCAGGCTGCACGGTACTACCACGCGAGAGCATGGTACTATCGCGTAGGGCGCGAATGTAGAAAATTACATCCGCCCCTACTACCGCTCGCGCAGCAGCGCCAGGCCAGAGCTCATGGTACTACCGCTCAGGAGGAGCGGTACTACCATGGGCGCCCATGGTACTATCATGTCGGAGCCCGGTACTACCACTGGTGCCTGCGGTAGTACCGCTCTAGGGAGCAGTACTACCGCCAGCCTTTGAACAACAACACTAGGAGTCCTTCATTCTGCAGAGACACGGTGAGACGAAGGAAACTCCAAAGATCCAAAGGAAAGGAGGTGCAAAAGGAACATGTGTACGTGAGATTCCACCCAAACCTTTCCAACGAGGACCCCCTCTTAATTGTACGGCTTTCCTACGACTCAAATCCACCGAAAAGAAACATAGAGAAACACCGTCTTCAATATTATTCGAGGGGCATCAAATCGTCTTGTGTCCAGACATGATATATCTGAAAAGCTCAATGCACACGATTAGTCCGCAAGCGCATTGTCATCAATCACCAGAACTACTAAGGGATAAATATGCCCTTACAATCTCCCCCTTTTTGGTGGATTGATGACAATACGGGATTTGCACATAGGGATATAAAGTGAGGCAACGGCAAACCCACAATCTATAAAATATAGACAGGCTCCCCCCTAGATGTGTGCATCTCTAGAGATGTGCTTTGGACTACATGGCACACATACTAGGACCAACACCCCCCTATATTTTATAGACAAGGCACCTCTTGCAACATTATAAAAAACACTAAGCAAGTAGGCAAGATGATGGATATAACTAAGTAATGAAGACAGAAAGATAAGCAGGAGTGCATATGTCTTACACCATATGATAGAAAACTTGGTCTTATGAGCACAAACCAAACAAACTAAACCAAAGCAAATGAGGTTCAATGGATGGAAAGCAAAGCAACAAAGCTAAAACACACGACACACGACACACAAATCCTACACTCTCTCCCCCTTTGGCATCGAGACACCAAAAAGGCAGAGAGGACACCTACACCATAGGTGGTAGCTCAGGCTGAAAACAACTCCTCCTCGGACTCAGCAGCGGGAATGGTCTCCTCCTCAGAATCAGTCCACTTGTAGCCTTGCTTAGCCATCCAGGCAGCCTCGGGGGTGATGTGCTTCTCGGATCCGCTAGACACCTCCTTGTCACACGGCCTCAAGATCCTCTTGTCATGACGGCAACTCTCCTTCTGAGCGACATGTGCCTTGTACTGACCCTGGGTCTACATGCAGAACAACCTCTACATCTTCGTCTTCAGCTTCTTTGCCCAAGAGGGCTTAGTAGAGGGAGGAGTGTAACCAGCAGAACGGTCCTCAACAACTTCCTCCTCCTCAATCTCCTCCTCATCCACATCCATCTTGGCAGCCTCGGCCTCAGTGGTGGTGTTAGCCCATTGGCTCTTGATGTGGAGCTTGGTGGGCTCATGACGAATCCAGCCGGGGGCTTTGAACTCATCATTGGGATAGAGCTTCTCCCAAGTCTTGGAGATCAAGTGAAACAGGTAAGGCCCATAGATGGGGACCTTACGGTTGAACACCACAAACTGAAGCTTGCACCACATGATATGTGAGACATCAAGTGGTTGAGTCTGAGCCTGACGCGCATCCTCACAAATGAGCATCATATCCACCAGATAGGCATGCACCTCCCATGTCACCAATGCACGGGAAGAGGGTGTTGCAGAAGAGCCAATGCATGATGTCAAGGAAGGGGTTCAGCACCCACACCTTCTTCTTGCTAGCAAGTGTCTTCTCAACAAGGAAGGGCAGGAGCTTGTTCTTGTTGGCAGACTCAGACTTGGCATGAGGGTGAACTCCAACGGGCGTGTCGAGCCCCGCATCTGGAATGTGAAGAAAATCCATGAAATCCTTCCACTTAGCAGTCATCCGCTAACCATTGGTCATCCATGTCATGGTCCTTGCTTCATCGAAATCGAAGTGGACCGAAGCAAAGAACTGAGCCACAATGTCTGGGTCAAAGTCCATGTGAAAGGTAAGCATTTGTTCAATGCCGAGCTGCTCCACCAGATCCAAAGCCTTCCAAAACAGCCACGGTGCTTGTCCTGCCTCATGTGATGCATGTCAATCCAGTGAACTTCCACGTAGACATTCTGCTTGGCCTTGATCACATCCAGCTAGATAAGGTTCTGCTGCTTGGCCTAGAACATATCATTCCCTCTGAAGTTAGCATGGGGATTCACATAGGGGTTGATCTTCCTTCGAACAATGAACTCGGCCAGAGGCATCACATCCATGCCCATGGTGGGCTCCTTCTGCTTGGTGGCAGTGTGCTTGGTTCTGCGTTGGGAGGCATTGGAGCCCTCTGGAGCTTCATCTTGGTTGCGCAGCCGCTTTGACCCTGTGTCACGGCTGGGATTCGAGCGACGAACATGGGAACCGGAGCCACCACCTAGACACAAAACACAAGAACACACACGAAAAACAAGAAGGATCAATGCAAATGCCAAGGCCAAAACCAAAATAAACAAGTAAGCACGAGATTTGGAGAGAAAAAATAGCAAAATTTGCCTCTACGGTAGTACCGGACCGGCGTACGGATGTAAAAAGTTACATCCACGCCAGCCGCGGTAGTACTGTGCTAGGGTGGCACGGTAGTACCGCGCCTAGAGCGGAAGTAATTTTTTACTTCCGCGCTCCGAGCGGTAGTACCGCACAAGGGAGCGGTAGTACCGCGCGGAGCAGGCTACGAGTGTGGGTGTGGTAGTACCGCTCCAGGAGGAGCGATAGTACCGCATGGATCAAAGTCGCCACAGTAACCGCGGATCTAGATATAAAACATCCGTAGATCTAGATTGGTACTACCGTTGATCAAACTGAACTATTGTGTCAATCCAAAAAGCATGCTTACTGCACTACCACTCTCCTACAAATCCCTCTTGCTCAGATTTAGCCAAAAATCTCATGAACACCACATGCATCTCCCTAAGACCTAGAAGCACAAGAACAGAGGAAAAGAAGAGGAACTTGGGGGAAAACCTTGGTCCATGGCAAGGGGACGAGGTGGGGAATGATCCCACTGGTCGGAATCCGAGGAGAGGGCTCGGAGACGGAGATCCGGCAAAGACCTCCGGCGCCGTTCGTGGGCAGGAGAGAGAAGGATGAGGTGGGGAAAATAGATGAATGGGTATGGGGGAGTTGGAACTCTCTCTGTCCCGCTCTTAACCCCCACCCGCTCGGTCACCCGCTCAGTAGTACCGCCCGAGCGGAAGTACCGCTCTCTGGGCGGTAGTACTGCTCTTCCAGCGGCAGTAAAAAATTACTACTGTGATGGAAGAGGTAGTACCGTGTGCCAGGGATGCACTGTGCAGGCATAGAGCAAGCAAGTCCTACGGTAGTACTCTGGCTTGCCACGGTAGTACTGTACCCCTAGGAAAATGCAAGTTTCGCACGAGAGAGAGAGTGAACCGGCATTTGCAAATCAACCTACAAGACACCGAACAACCAAGAGGCAAGCCCCAACGACGACACACACACGGCACAAAGAGAAGGCAAAAGACAACAAGACTAAAACATGAACCACAACTCTCAGGAAGATAGGGCGGTGGCCGGAGACACCTATGTATGAGTCACTTGGTATGGCACCGCGAAGAATTATCCATGGGCCCATGACCAAGACTCGTCTTTGAAGCACAAGTACCATCAAAAATGGCTAATGTGAAAGAGTTGATCAATTTATGCATAATGGGGGGAGGGAAAGTTCATTGAGAGAACAACACTCCCCCTATGTCCATGCCTACACCTAAACAAGATAGCATGATGAGTATGGTGGGGTGTGCACGGGTTCAAACCACATTGCTCGAACCAATGATATTTAGCTCATGCCTTAACTCGCAAAATCTTTCTTCATCCAAGGGATTCGTGAAAATATCTGCAAGGTTTTTTTTTTGACCGTAAACAATTGGGGAACCCCCTACTGTGAAAGAATTAATTAAATGGAGATGAAAGAGTTACATGGTTAATTACAAATCCCTTTCCCTTTGGGAAGGGGCATGAAAGCTACATTATTGAAGTGAAGACAAAAGCAAAGGGATGAAGTTTTTGTGCTTCTCCTTAACCCTATGAGTTAGGAGGGAAAAATCAGCCTTGCATCTACTAAGCCAAGCAGCACGGGATGGAGCAACCCCCCTAAAGTGTTTGTTGTTCCTTTCTTTCCATATACTCCATGCCGCTAGAAGGAAAACTTCCATGAAGAGAGGTCTCCCCCAAATGTCTTTCATCATTGAGATCTTGGACAGACGAGTCCCACCTTGTTGCCAGGCAATACCTAGTGTGGCCCAACATTGGGTACTTATAGAACATCCAAATAACAAGTGCTCTAGGGTTTCCTCAATGTGTTGCCCGCATAGAATGCAATCATGATTGTTCCCGATGTTATAGTGGCGTCGTTTGAGCATATTCCTTGTATTTAAGCGGTCCGAAAGCAAAAGCTAGCCAAATACTTTAATCTTCATTGTTGATTTGGATTTCCAGAGCCAATGAAAGGCACGATGACATTGGATGTCACGAAAGCAGAAGGCATAGTATTTGTGGGTGGTATAATCTTGATCCCCCCAAACATACGTCCAAATGTCCTCGTGTTGTGAGGCATTCGACAAAAGCACGTCCCTGGTATTCTCTTGAATTTTTCTGACTTCAGCATATGCTTGTGGGGATAGAGGCAGATGAAACGCCTCATGCAGTGATGTAATGGTCAAGAAATCTTTTACCGAGACGTCCTCCTCAGCGGCGTATGAGAAAGCACGTCGGTAAGTTTCAGCTAGGATGCCCTCACACCAGTCATCTTTCCAAAAGAGGACCGTGGTACCAGTTACCTCCTGGACTTTTGTGATTCCACGAAAAATCGGCATGAGTTTGGACACGTCTCTCCACCAGAAAGAACCGTAGGGATCAGTTGCATGTGGTATCTGGCCATCATAATAGGTGTCCTTAATAAGCTGAACCCAGGGCACATCCCAGTTATTGTAGAATTTATGAAGGAATTTGAGGAGAAGTGCGTCCCCTTGGGTTCGAAGGTCAATGACACCCAAACCGCCACACTCTTTGGGCTTGCACACCATATCCCAAGAGGCCAATGAGTTACATTTATCATCCTGATCTGTTTTCTTGGTCCAAAGGCATTTTCGTCTAATCTTATCCAGCAGCTCAATGATTTTAGTAGGTAAGCGCAAGGTGCACAATGCAAATATGACCAAAGAGGTAATCACAAAGTTGAGCAGCAAAAGCTTTCCACCATAGGAGATCATGTTTAGGGTAGCAGAAAGCCTTCTCTCCACCATGCAAATAAGGGGCATGAGATCAAGAACTGTTGGCCGTGTTGTTCCCAGAGGCAGCCCTAGGTATGTAAACGACATTTTCCCAACAACACATCCAAATATGTGAGCCAACTGATTGCAGCGGTCCGTAGGGCAGTTAATGGGGATAATGGTTGACTTATGAAAGTTGATCTTCAATCCAATGGATGTTGCAAAATCAGTTAAAATGTTTTTCAGTATCAAGGCTTGTCTCGGGCAGGCTGGAAGCACAAGAATGGTGTCATTGGCGTATTGGATTACTGGGTAGTCGTGCTGGTTCCATGCAGGGAAAGGCAGGTGGATTTCATTGCTTGCAAAGGCATCATTAATTGCCGCTTGGAGAAGGTCGGCTGCAAGGACAAAGATAAGAGGGGATAGCGGATCTCCCTGTCTCACCCCACACTTGCAGTGAAATTGGTGCCCTGGAGTGCCATTAAGGAGAACAGAAGATTTACCCGACGAGAAGATGCATCTGATCCAATTCAACCATTTGTCATTAAATCCCATGCTTGCCACAATTTCAATCATAGCCTCATGTTCAATGGTGTCGAAGGCCTTGGCAAAGTCCAATATCAGAAGAATGATTTCCTTTTTTGAAGATTGGCATTGATATATATATTCATACGCCCATGCAAGGCAATCTTGAATGGATCTCCCCTTGAGAAAGCCATACCGGTTACGATGTATTATCTTCAAGATGACTTTTTGAAGCCGGTTTGCCAAGATTTTTGTGACAACTTTCAGGCAGCAGTTGAGTAATGTTATCGGTCTGAAATCATTAACTGAGGCTGGGAAGTTTATCTTCAGGATTAGTGTAATGAATCCATCATTTATACTCTCCAGGTTAAGGCCCCCCTCATGGAATTGATTGCATAGTTGATAGAAGTCCTCCTTTATAATGGGCCAACATCGTTTTAAGAAAACCCCAGTGAAACCATCAGGACCAGGTGCGCGATCCGCCGGCATTTCCATAATGACTCTATCAATCTCCTCGCGTGTGAATGGAAGAGTGAGCTGATCAAGACCCTTGACCCTCTTAATTATGCGTGACAGATCAAATTTCATGGGATGTTGTTTGGCTGTGCCCATTCTTTGCTTAAATGTTTCAAAAATAACTGATTCCTTGGCAGCATGGTCTTCCACCGTGTCCCCATTGTCAGTGGTGAGAGTCGCAATATTGTTCCGCCTATATCTCTCCGAGGCAAGGGCCTGAAAGAATTTGGAGTTCTCGTCTCCAAATTTCACCCATCTCACCATGCAATGTTTCTTCCAGTATAACTGTTGATATTTCAGGAGCCTCAGAATGTGCGCTTTCAAAATTTTTCTAAAGTTGCCCTCTGGAATTGTTAAGGTTCTTTTGTTTTCCAGTTCATCTAGTTCGTTTAGGGCTTTATTGGAGTTTGCAATTGCCACCGGGAGCTTAGATATCCCTTTGCTCCAATGCTTGAGGTCACGTCTTAAGTTCTTGAGCTTTCTACATAGGACAGTGGCATAATTCGTTGATTTGACCTGCTTAGCCCAGGAATTTGCCACTGTTTCCATGAACCCAGGATGATGAATCCAGTAAGATTCAAATCTGAACAGTTTTGAACAGGGGATAGACGTTTCAATTGAGACTACATAGGGCGTGTGATCAGACACGGGTTTGCCCAGAGGATTAACCAGGGTTTTGGGATATGTGGTAGTCCAATTATTGCTGGTAAAGAACCAGTCTAATTGCTCGAGTAGTGGGTCCACCTGCATGTTGCTCCATGTGAAAGAATGTCCCTTGATTGGCAGTTCAATTAGGCTCTGTGTTCTAATGAAATCATTGAATGTTACCATGTCATTAACATTATCCCCTGGTTTATTACGGTTATCAGGTGAACGGATGAAATTGAAGTCACCCACAAAGAGCCAGTTTTCATGAGAAGGTATATCAATATCAAATAACCACTCAATGAAGTTTTGACGTTGCTCTCCTTGACAGGGTCCATAAATATTGACGAGTGTCCATTGTTGAGCAGATTGTGTGGAGGTAAACCTAGTGACAAGCGCAAAGTCTTCAGAGAACAAGGTGACAACTGAGAAGATGGAGCTGTTCCACAAAGTCGCAATACCACCAGAAGCCCCATGGGAGGCAACAAAAGCAAACTGATCAAAATTACGCGGGCAGCAGGATTTAACAAAAGATAGATCAAAAGAGGTCTTTTTCGTTTCTTGCAAGCATACGACAGCACACCCACTAGACCTGATAGCATTCGAAAGCGCCAACTGCTTGTCATCCGAGTTCAACCCGCGAACATTCCAACACAAAACATTCCAATTCACTAGCGAAGACATTTAAATAAAAGAGGGTAAACAATTAAGACGAGGCGTCCTGCTCCTCCTCCAGAGGAGCCATGAGAGCATCTTCAGAGAGCTCACCAGGGGGTATATCACAAAGGTTGGTGCCGATGTGCTGAATGACATTGACAGGCGTTGGAGGGGGAGCCGACTCATCAACAGTGTCACTGATCCTCACAGCAGCTGGAACCATCTGAGGCTTAACCTTGGAAGCTTTCATCTTGGTGTCAGAGACCGGATGAATGCGAAATCCATCATACTTGTTGGAGCGGGCACTACGGCGCAAAGAGATAGAGTATTCAGGCACCACGACTTTCCCTTTGCGTTTGACAAAAATAGCAGTTTCATCAGAATGAACATTGTCAACCATGTTCTGTTGATCCTGTAACACCTCATCAGGCACAGCAGTAAGGGTGAGCAATTGGTTTTCTTGGCTAGATTCAGTAGCAGGTAACTTCTCCAACATAGATACATCACTAGTGTTATCCAAAGCCTCCAAATTGATCTCATCAGACTGATCATTATACAGAGTCAAGTCCCAATTGCCTGCAGCTGCAAAATCCTCAGTCAAGGCAGGAGCATTATCATAGTGTGTGATTGTCTGAGTGGCCGAAGTGACAGTTAAGACGCCATCATTCTCTGAGAGAGTGAAGTTAAGAGCCACACACTTGTGTCTAAAACCATAGTTGGAGTTCCAGGGGCCATAAGATGCAATTATGGGCATAATAGCAGCTTTCAGGTAGGTGTTAAACTTAAGCATTGGCACACAAGCATTCAGAACCATAGCTGGGACAAAGTTACCTTGAGCAAACATATTTAAGAGCATTCCAGCATTTGTCACAGTGAGAGAGATATCCAAAGCATTACTTTCTTGAGGAGGAGCAGAGTGGCTGGAAAGAGCCATGTTGGCAGAGCTGGAAGCTTCCTGGGGCCAGAACTGATTCATCAAACTAACAGGTACCAGTACATATGATTCAGAAATAGTAGCACTGGAGTCAGAGCTGTCAAAAACAGAAATTGAATCGTTCCATGCCGATCCAGGGCTGTCATGGAGATTGTTCTGTGGCACAATTCCATGATTAACCTGAAGCCCTTCCCCAGCTAACCATTCCTGGAAATTATAGAGCATAGGTGGTGCCTGTGGTGGCGGTGGGGGCCAGACTCCCCACTCAGGATGGAAATCCACATCATTGCCTTCATCCACAACAATATTTTCACTGTCATTCTCGCCCATGTGTGCATTGGCAGCAGCATTCTGGAGCTGCCAGTTATGCAGTTGTTGCTGATAAATTTGCTCAGCAGTGAGACCATTGCCATACAGGGAGTGTGGAATGCCATCAGCCGGGGGTGGATCTTCACCCGCCGGAGGAAAAATATCTGCAAGGTTATCATGAGTGTTGACATACTTGAGCTTGATCTCCCCTCGCCTAATGTGATCCTGGATGAAGTGATACTGAATCTCAATATGCTTCGTCTTGAAGTGTTGCACCAGGTTGAGAGAGATCTTGATGGCACTTTAATTGTCACACCAAAAAGGCACTTCATCACAAGTGACACCGTCATCCTTCAAATTTTGGCTCATCCATAGAAGTTGAGCACAACAACTACCGGCAGCCACATACTCTGCTTCGGTGGACGAGAGAGATACACAACTTTGCTTCTTAGAAGACCAACTCACTAAAGAGTAACCAAGAAATTGGCACCCTCCGAAGGTGGACTTCCTATCCACTTTGTCTCCTGCCCAATCTGAGTCTGTATAGCCCAAAAGATCAAAGGTGGCTCCTCTTGGGTACCATAAGCCAAAGTTTGGGGTATGAGCCAAATATCGAAAGATTCGCTTGACTGCCACAAAGTGGCTTTCCTTAGGTGTGGCTTGAAACCGTGCACAAATTCCCACACTCAACATGATATCCGGTCTAGATGCACAAAGGTAAAGCAAGGATCCAATCATGGAGCGATATACCTTTTAATCCACCGCTTTACCATTGGGATCAATGTCAAGTTGGCATTTGATGGGCATTGGAGTGGAGGCCGGCTTGACATCACTTAGCTTGAATTTCTTAAGCATGTCTTGAGTGTATTTGGCTTGGTTGATGAAGGTTCCTTCTCTTCTTTGCTTGATTTCGAACCCGAGAAAGAACTTCAACTCTCCCATCATAGACATCTTGAACTTTGAGATCATGAGAGCGGCAAATTCTTCATTGAAAGCTTTGTTAGGGGAACCAAAGATAATATCATCAACATATAGTTGGCACACAAACAACTCCCCTTTGACCTTCTTAGTAAAAAGAGTGGGGTCGATTTTCCCGATTTCAAACCCACGATCTTGTAACAACTCAGTAAGATGCTCGTACCACACACGTGGGACTTGTTGAGTTGGTACACATGATCGGGGAAATAGGGATCCTCGAACCCCGGGGGTTGTTTGACGTACACCAACTAATTAATGGTACCATTAAGAAAAGCACTCTTCACATCTTGAAATTATGATGAGAAGCATAAGCAATCAACAAAGGAATAGACTCAAGGCGAGCAATGGGAGCAAAGGTTTCACCGTAGTCGATACCCTCGACTTGGAAGTAGCCTTGTGCCACCAAACGAGCGTTGTTGCGAACAATGATACCATGAGCATCTTGCTTGTTCTTGAATATCCACTTGGTTCCAGTGACATTATGATTCCCGGTCGGCCTTGGCACTAATTTCCACACTTGGGTGTGCTTGAAGTTATTGAGTTCTTCAAGCATGGAATTGAGCCAATCCGGATCCTCGAGCGCCTCATAGACCTTTCGGGGTTTGACACAAGAAACAAACGCGTGATGTTCACAATAGTTTGCTAATTGTCTACGAGTGCTTACCCCCTTTCTTCGGCTTCCAACCACATTCTCCATGAGATGACCTTTGGTAGTGAGCTTGAAAGCGATCTTCGCGGCACGACGCTCTAATTCCTCCTCGGATGTGAAAAGAGGAGGGGTAACTTGATCATCTTGAGCGCCGTCTTGAGCTTGTTCTTGATCTTGAACTTGCTCGAAAGGGAGAGATTGACCTTGGGCATCACTTGGTGGTTCACCACCATCTAGAGATTGATCTTGCCCTTGATCTTGTTCACGAGGTTGAGGGCCTTCACTTTGTTCTTCGGAAGCTTCTGGGTCTTGGGTTGGTGATGGCTCCACTTGAGTGAAGCATTGTCCTTCTCCTTCGGCCACAAGGGGTTCCTCAATGGGTAGGGTATGACCAACACCCATTCTTCTTATGGCTTGGGGAGGAATTTCATCACCTATATCACAAGTACCACTTTGCTCCACTTGGGAGACGTTATTCTCGTCAAACTCCATGTTACACGTCTCCTCAATGAGTCTGGTGGACTTTTTGAGGACACGGTAAGCATGAGAGTTTGTAGCATAACCAACAAATATACCCTCATGAGCTCTGGCCTCAAATTTAGACAAACGAACACCTTTCTTGAGAATGAAACACTTACACCCGAACACCCGGAAGTACTTGAGGTTGGGCTTGTTATCGGTGAGTATTTCATAAGGAGTCTTGTTCAAGCCTTTGCGGAGATAGAGACAATTGGATGCATGACATGCTGTGTTGATAGCTTCGGCACAAAAGTTGTAAGGAGATTTGAACTCCGCCATCATGGTCCTTGCCGCATCCATCAATGTCCGGTTCTTCCTCTCCGCGACACCATTTTGTTGAGCGGTGTATGGTGCAGAATATTGATGCTTGATCCCCTCATCACTAAGAAACTCAGCCAAGGTGTAGCTCTTGAACTCGGTGCCGTTGTCACTCCCTATTGTCAAGATCTTTGCATCATGTTGACGTTGAGGTTCATTTGCAAAGTCGATGATGGTTTGTTGAGTCTCACTCTTCCTCTTGAAGAAATATACCCAAGTGTATCTTGAATAATCATCCACAATCACCAAGCAATAATTTCTACCCCCAAGACTATCAAAGGATGGAGGCCCAAAGAGATCCATGTGAAGGAGCTCCAAGGGTCTCTTCGAGTATATGATAGTCGTGGGAGGGTGAGCCTTCTCATGTAGCTTTCCTTTGATACAAGCACTGCAAGCACGATCTTTGGCAAAACTAACATTTGTTAGTCCACGGACATGGTCCCCCTTGAGAAGAATTTGCAAAGATCTCATATTGATCTGGGCTAAACGGCGATGCCAAAGCCATCCCACATCAACTTTAGCCATTAGGCATGTCGCGGTCTTAGTGGGTCGCTTCGAAAAGTTGATCACATAAAGACCGTTCTCGACATGCCCAACAAAGGCTACTTTAAGAGTCTTGCTCCACAAGAGGGCCACGGTATCAATATCAAAGAATGTGGCAAAGCCCATGAGTGCAAGTTGACGAACGAAAAGTAGATTGTAAGCAAGGGACTCAACAAGCATGACTTTCTCGATCGTGAGATCTTGAGAAATGACAACCTTGCCAAGACCCTATACCTTAGAAGACGAGGCATCACCCCAGTCGACGTTGGTGGGCATAGAAGGGATCTTGTTCACGTCCACCACCAAGTCCTTGCTTCCGGTCATATGATTTGTGGCTCCACTATCGAGCAACCATGATCCCCCACCGGAAGCAAACACCTACAAGAGATCAATGCTTGGTTTTAGGTACCCATTTTGTAATGGGTCCTTTGATGTTAGTAACAAGGGTCTTAGGAACCCAAATAGACCATTCAATGTACTCATAAGGAGAACCAACAAATTTAGCATACACATGCCCATCACTAGCACGACACAACACATAAGAAGGGTTAAAGTCGTCGGCTTTGTTGGAAGGGGTGGCATTGCCCTTTTTGACATCACCACCCTTCACATTGTTCTTCTTATCCTTAGGAGCACCCTCTCCCTCCTTTACAAAAGTTTGCTTGAGAGGGGGAGGTCGTTTAGTCTTGTCATTCTTCTTCTTGTTCTTGGACGTGAACCCAACTCCCTCCTTGGCCACAACTTCCTTTTGATTGCTCAAAAGGTCATTGAGGTTCTTCTCACCTTGTATGCACGTCACAAGGCCTTTCTCAAGTTGGTAGCATTTGCATTATCAATTAATACCATGTGAGGAAAGGTGGCTTTCTCCTTGGTTAGCTTCACTTGGAGTTGATCATGAGACTCCTTGAGGCTAGCATGAGCACCCTTCAAGACCTTGTGGGCCTTGTCGAGTATATCAAACTCCTCCTTGAGTCTCACATGGTCAACCCCAAGTTTAGCCTTCTTGAAATTTAGCACACGCGATACAACAAGAGCATGATCAAGATCTTTCTTCAATTTAGCATGGTCATCATTGTGTGACTCCTCAAGAGCCAAACGATGCCCACGCTCTTCCTCAAGAGCATTAGAGAGATCCGATATCTCATCGGCATAGTCACGACTATGACCTTCCATCTTAGAGATGGTTTCTTCATGAGTCTCGATCATGTCATTGGCTTCACCAAGTTGTTCCAAGAGAGCAACAAAGTGCTTCTTGGATTTGCCCTTGAGCTTGCTCATAAAAGACTCAAACTCATTTAATTCCTCATTAGACCCCGCACTTTCATCAATGCAATCCGTCAAGGAGGGATTAGTAATGATGGTGGTTTTGATGTTGGGGGTTACCTTGTTGGTGGCTTTAGCCATGAGGCACTTGGCGGTGATGTTCTTGTTGGGTGAGTCGAAGAGGGACACCCGTGGAGTTGTGGCAATGGCAATGGAGGCCATGGCCATGGCTTCGCTATCTTCATCATAATCATCATCCTCATGGTATTCTTCTTGAACCACCAACCCTCTAGTTGGAGTCTTCTTGGTGAAGTTGTTCTTGTTGGGGTAAGACTTGGCTTTGTCTTTTCGGATGAGCTTGCCACCATTGTCTTCCCTCTTCTCGTAAGGGCACTCCGCAAAGGCTCACATTGCCACAATCGTAACATGTTCTGGCACGTTGCTTGCCCTTGAAGCTACTTGAGTTATTCTTGTTGAAGCTTAGCCTTGTGTTCTTCTTGCTCCAAAATTTCCTTGAAGAAAGAGCCATGTGTTCATGATAATCATACTTAGTATATTTGGGGTTCCTCTCATCTTCTTCCTCATCATCCTCTTCTTCCACACAAACCTTGGCCTTCAAGGCAAGGTTGGGCTTCTTTGCTCTTTGAGAACGTAACACCGCATTGTCGGTGGTCTTGTCCAAGATGCTCATAGCCACAAACTCATCCAACACTTCACTTGAGGACAAGGTGTGAAAGTCCGGCCTTTGACGAATGACGGAGGACATGGCCTTGTGGTAAGGCATCATGGCCTTGAGAAATTTGTGCTTGATCCAATTGTCTTCCGTATCCTTGCTCCCATGATCTCGGAGGGAGACCGCGAGAGTAGTTAATCTCCAATAGAGCTCACGAGGTTCTTCATCTTCTTTCATTGCAAACTCATCAGCTTCATCTTGCACTACTTCATAGTTGGAGCATTGAATGCTTGCGCTTCCCCTGTAGAGATAAACAACATGCCGCCATGCATCCTTGGCCACGCTGAAGGGTCGGAGATGAGCAAGATCTTTGGGTGGAATTGCATCTTGGATGATGAAGAGAACATTCTCATTGAACTGATTGTCCGCGGCTTCTCTAGGGGTGAAGTTGCTTCGGTCATGCGGATAAAAACCTTCTTCAATGATTCTCCAAAGGTTAGTATTAACATGGTTCAAATGACGCTTAAAGCGATAAACCCAAGAATCAAAGTCGTCATTTTTTACAATCTTAGGGGGAGGACCGACATGATTCAAATGAGTGGAAGGAATCGGTCCACCATAAGTAAGTGGAGGTTCCACATGGGCAAATATGCTATTGGCATTTTTGCCACTAGAAGAAGGAGCCTTTTCACTAGTAGCTTCCCCCTTATCGGAGTTAGCATCCGTCACCTTGTTGGTGGGACCACCCACTTTCTTCAACGTGGTAGATAGTTTAAGCCCTTCTAAGAATTTATTAAACATGCTTTCAACCTCGGTCGTCATGGAGGTTTTCAATGTGTCCAAAGCCACATTGAATTCCTCACGAGAGACCGCGGTTCCCCCATCGGCCGTAGACGAGACCAGATTAAAACCGGAGTGCTCCACCCCACCATCTACGGTGTCAACCATACTCTTCGGATGGCAAAGTCGTTAATAAAGAGACGAGGCTCTGATACCAATTGAAAGGATCGATATAGTTGACTAGAGGGGGCGGGGGTGAATAGGCAACTAACAATCTTTAGCTTTTCTTTACAAAATTAAACTTTGCATCAAAGTAGGTTGTCTAGATATGCAAATAGGTGAGCAACCTATATGATGCAACAACAATAAGCACACAGACAAGCAAAGGATAGAACACAATATATCTTGCACAAGTAAAGGTAAGAGATAACCAAGAGTGGAACTGATGAAGACGAGGATGTGTTACCGAAGTTCCTTCCCTTTGAGGGGAAGTACATCTCCGTTGGAGAGGTGTGGAGGCACAATGCTCCCCAAGAAGCCACTAGGGCCACCGTATTCTCCTCACGCCCTCACACAATGCGAGATGCCGTGATTCCACTATTGGTGCCCTTGGAGGCGGCGACCGAACCTTTACAAACAAGGTTGGGTGATACGTCTCCAACGTATCTATAATTTATGAAGCATTCATGCTATTATATTATCTATTTTGGATGTTTATGGGCTTTACGAAGCACTTATATATTATTTTTGGGACTAACCTATTAACCGAAGGCCCAGCCCATATTGCTATTTTCTTGCCTATTTCAGTGTTTCGAAGAAAAGGAATATCAAACGGAGTCCAAACGAAATGAAACCTTCGGGAGAGTTATTTTTGGAACGGAAGCAATCCAGGGGACTTGGAGTGCATGTAAGGGAAGCAACGAGGAAGCCATGAGGCAGGGAGGCACGCCCTACCCCCTGGGCACGTCCCCCACCCTCATGGTTCCCCTGACCGACTTCTTTCGCCTATATATGTCCATATACCCTAAAAACATCGAGGAGCACAATAGATCGGGAGTTCCGCCGCCGCAAGCCTCTGTAGCCACCAAAAACCTCTCGGGAGCCTGTTCCGGCACCCTGACGGAGGGGGGATCCCTCACCGGTGGCCATCTTCATCATCCCGGCGCTCTCCATGACGAGGAGGGAGTAGTTCACCCTCGGGGCTGAGGGTATGTACTAGTAGCGATGTGTCTTATCTCTCTCTCTCTCGTGTTCTTGAGATGGTACGGTCTTGATGTATTGCGAGCTTTGCTATTATAGTTGGATCTTATGATGTTTCTCCCCCTCTACTCTCTTGTAATGGATTGAGTTTTCCCTTTGAAGTTATCTTATCGGATTGAGTCTTTAAGGATTTGAGAGCACTTGATGTATGTCTTGCCGTGCTTATCTGTGGTGACAATAGGATATTCACGTGATCTACTTGATGTATGTTTTGGTGATCAACTTGCGGGTTCAATGAACTTATGCATAGGGGTTGGCACACGTTTTCGTCTTGACTCTTCGGTAGAAACTCTTTGAAGTACGTTGTGTTGGTTGAATAGATGAATCTGAGATTGTGTGATGCATATCGTATAATCATGCCCATGGATACTTGAGGTGACATTGGAGTATCTAGGTGACATTAGGGTTTTGGTTGATTTGTGTCTTAAGGTGTTATTCTAGTACGAACTCTATGATAGATCGAATGGAAAGAATAGCTTCATGTTATTTTACTACGGACTCTTGAATAGATTGATCAGAAAGGATAACTTTGAGGTGGTTTCGTACCTTACCATAATCTCTTCATTTGTTCTTCGCTAATAGTGACTTTGGAGTTACGCTTTGTTGCATGTTGAGGGATATTTATATGATCCAGTTATGTTATTATTGTCGAGAGAACTTGCACTAGTGAAAGTATGAACCCTAGGCCTTGTTTCCTACCATTGCAATACCGTTTGTGCTCACTTCTATCATTAGTTAGCTTGCTATTTTTATATTTCCAGATTACAAATACCTATATCTACCATCCATATTTCACTTGTATCACCACCTCTTCGCCGAACTAGTGCACCTATACAATTTACCATTGTATTGGGTGTGTTGGGGACACAAGAGACTCTTTTTTATTTGGTTGCAGGGTTGTTTGAGAGAGACCATCTTCATCCTACGCCTCCCATGGATTGATAAACCTTAGGTCATCCACTTGAGGGAAATTTTGTACAGTCCTACAAACCTCTGCACTTGGAGGCCCAACAACGTCTACAAGAAGAAGGTTGTGTAGTAAACATCAAGCTCTTTTCTGGCGCCGTTGCCGGGGAGATGAGTGCTTGAAGGTATATCTTTAGATCTTGCAATCGAATCGTTTTGTTTCTTGTTTTATCACTAGTTTATTTTATAAAAGAAAACTACAAAAAATGGAATTGAGTTTATCTCATACGCTTCATCTTTTTAATATCTTTCATAAATATTATGAAAAGCAAAACTGTGCTCAAGTGCTAGAAGAAGAAGTCTATAAAATGTTTGGTACTAAATCTTTGAATGATGAGCATGATTGAAATGTTGTTAGTATGAACTCTTTGAATATCCATAGTACTGATGATGATTGCACTAGTTATGATGAAAATGTCTCCTATAGGCATGTCAATTTTTGTGGAGTGTATTGGGTTTGCAAGTACACACCAAATAGAGAAGATGGATATGCAAGAGGCATAAGCATTTAGAAACTAAATGGTTGCAAGAATGGCTAAATGTGAGTGCTGAAAATTTAAAATATCTTTACCGTACTTGTGAACTTTGCAATGAGCATGGTCATTTAAATCTCTGATGCAAACTGTTTCATGATCGAATCGTGTCCAAAAATTGTGATGACTTAATTTCCCTTGCGCATCATAATGAACTTAGTTTTCTTTTGGGTTATGAAGAATTGAAATGCGCAACTAAGCATATTCCAGAATATAACTTTAAGCAATTCCTTGATATTAATCTAGAGGAAATTTATATGTATTGTGCGGTGAATTGCATTGAAAATCCTTATATTGCCAATTACATAAAGAAAAGAAAGCAAATAGAGGATGAAGAGAATACTAATGAAAGGGAAGAGACTTCCCAATATCCTCCTATTATTTCTTATGATGAATCAGGTAACAAGGAGGAGCCTTCTATTCAACCAATCTCATTAATAAGGAGCTCCAAAAAGAGGATTCAACCCACACATGATGTGAAGAAGAAAAAGAAAAGACAGAGAAGCAAAGGTAAAAAAGTATCCCTCTCAAATGATGTTGATCCTACTACTCATTGTGATGATGATAATTGCTATACTATTGGTGCTATCCATACTATTAATGATGAGAGTGATTATGCTTATGATATGAAAAGGCCCAAGCTTGGGGAAGCTATGTTTGATGAGGATGACATATTTGAGAATATATTTGCTGCAATTAATGTTTGTCCCAAGCTTGGGGATGCTACGTTTAACGAAGATGATATGTTTAGCCTCCCAAGTTTTGATATGCAAAGTTAGATGATAGCATGCCTCCTACTTATCATGATTATATTATTGAAAGTGGGTTTGGAAGAGTGTCAACTTTAGGAAGTAATGATCCCACTATTTTGGAGAATGTTGAATCTTATTGTGATATTTATGAAAGTGGATTTGGAGAGGTCATGACTTTATTTAGTGATGAATCCACTATTTTGGAAGAGGTTTTGATGTCTACTACACAACCTTCTTCTTGTAGACGTTGTTGGGCCTCCAAGTGCAGAGGTTTGTAGGACAGTATCAAATTTCCCTCAAGTGGATGACCTAAGGTTTATCAATCCGTGGGAGGCATAGGATGAAGATGGTCTCTCTCAAACAACCCTGCAACCAAATAACAAAGAGTCTCTTGTGTCCCCAACACACCCAATACAACGGTAAATTGTACAGGTGCACTAGTTCGGCGAAGAGATGGTGATACAAGTGCAATATAGATGATAGATATAGGTTTTTGTAATATAAAAATATAAAAACAGCAAGGTAACAAGTGGTAAGAGTGAGCGTAAACGGTATTGCAATGCTAGGAAACAAGGCATAGGGTTCATACTTTCACTAGTGCAAGTTCTCTCAACAATAATAACATAAATGGATCATATAACTATCCCTCAACATGCAACAAAGAGTCACTCCAAAGCCACTAATAGCGGAGAACAAACGAAGAGATTATGGTAGGGTACGAAACCACCTCAAAGTTATCCTTTCTGTTCTATCTATTCAAGAGTCCATAGTAAAATAACATGAAGCTATTCTTTCCGTTCAATCTATCATAGAGTTCATACTAGAATAACACCTTAAGACACAAATCAACCAAAACCCTAATGTCACCTAGATACTCCATTGTCACCTCAAGTATCCGTGGGCATGATTATACGATATGCATCACACAATCTCAGATTCATCTATTCAACCAACACAACGTACTTCAAAGAGTTCCCCAAAGTTTCTACCAGAGGGTCAATACGAAAACGTCTGCCAACCCCTATGCATAGGTTCATGGGCGGAACCCACAAGTTGATCACCAAAACATACATCAAATGGATCACGTGATATCCCATTGTCACCACAGATAAGCACGGCAAGACATACATCAAGTGTTCTCAAATCCTTAAAGACTCAATCCGACAAGATAACTTCAAAGGGAAAACTCAATCCATCACAAGAGAGTAGAGGGGGGAGAAACATCATAAGATCCAACTATAATAGCAAAGCTCGCGATACATCAAGATCGTGCCATAGAGAGAACATGAGAGAGAGAGAGAGATCAAACACATAGCTATTGGTACATACCCTCAGCCCCGAGGGTGAACTACTCCCTCCTCGTCATGGAGAGCGCCGGGATGATGAAGATGGCCACCGGTGAGGGATCCCCCCTCCGGCAAGGTGCCGGAACGGGCTCCCGAGAGGTTTTTGGTGGCTACAGAGGCTTGCGGCGTCGGAACTCCCAATCTATTGTTCGCTTCGATGTTTTTAGGGTATATGGGAATATATAGGCAAAAGAAGTCGGTCGGGGGAGCCTCGAGGGGCCCACGAGACACAGGGGCATGCCCAGTAGGGTGGGGGCGCCCCCACCCTCGTGGCCACCTCGAAGCTTCCTTGACTTCAACTCCATGTCTTCTGGATCGCTTCCGTTCCAAAAATAATGCTCCCGAAGGTTTCATTCCGTTTGGACTCCGTTTGATATTCCTTTTCTTCGAAACACTAAAATAGGCAAGAAAACAATAATATGGGTTGGGCCTCCAGTTAATAGGTTAGTCCCAAAAATAATATAAAAGTGTATAATAAAGCCCATAAACATCCAAAATAGATAATATAATAGCATGAATGCTTCATAAATTATAGATACGTTGGAGACGCATCAGGTTTCAATTGATTATGATGAGAACAAAGTTGCTACTTATGATGATTATTGTGATGAAACTTATGCTATAAAAAGTAGTGATGATTATATTTATAAAACTTGTCATGATTATGATTACCCTTTTTCTGAACATTACTCTTTTAATGTGGAAATAATTTATAGTATTCGAATCTCTTATGATACTCCCACTATTCCGAATAAGAAGAATTTTGCTTATGTGGAGAGTAGTAAAATTTCCGTGCAAGTAGATCATGAAAAGAATGTTTTATGTGCTGGTTATATTGTTGAATTCATTCATGATGCTACTGAAAATTATTTTGAGGGAGGAATATATGCTTGTAGGAGTTGCAATGATATCAAGTTTCCTCTCTATGTGCTTAAAGTTTTAAAGCTATGCTTGTTTTGCCTTCCTATGCTAGTTGATTATTGTTCTCAGAAGTTGTTTGCTCAAAAAATCCATTTGCATAGGAAGTGTGTTAGACTTAAATGTGCTAGTCATATGCTTCATGGTGCTCCCGTTATGTTTCAATTCTTATCTTTTATGTGAGCATCATTGTCATCATCATGCCTAGGTAGAAAGGCGTTAAAGAAAAGCGCTTGTTGGGAGACAACCCAATATTTACCCTTACTGTTTTTATGTGTCCACATGATTATGCTACTGCATTAATCATGTTTTATAGCTTTTTTTCAATAAAGTGCCAAGTAAGACCTTTAGGATAGCTTACGGTGATAGTTGTGTTGATCCTGCTGAAAATCAGAAAATTTTGCATCCAGTAAATTAGTTTTCATAATTCACAGAAACGTGTTTTTGATCTGATTCTTTTTGCTCTCGATTGGTACACAAATTTCTTAGGACTTCCTAATTTTGTAGAAGTTTTGGAGTTACATAAGTATTCTGATCCTACAGATTACTATAGACTGTTCTGTTTTTGACAGATTCTGTTTTCTATGTGTTGTTTGCTTATTTTGATGAATCTATGAGTAGTATCGGAGGGTATGAACCATAGAGAAGTTGGAATAAATTATATATTACACCAATTTGAATTTATAATGAGTTCACAACAGTACCTATGTGGTGATTTATTTTCTTATACTAACGGAGCTTACGAGTTTTTTGTTGAGTTTTGTGTTGTGAAGTTTTCAATTTTTGGGTAAAGATTCGATGTACTATGGAATAAGGAGTGGCAAGAGCCTAAGCTTGGGGATTCACAAGGCACCCCAAGGTAATATTCAAGGACAACCAAGAGCCTAAGCTTGGGGATGCCCAGGATGGCATCCCCTCTTTCGTCTTCGTCCATCGGTAACTTTACTTGGAGCTATATTTTTATTCATCACATGATATGTGTTTTTCTTGGAGCGTCATGTCATTTTATTTTGTTTTGCTTGCTGTTTGAATAAAATACCAAGATCTGAAATTCTTAAATGAGAGAGAGTCTTCACATAGCTACATAATTATTTAACTACTCATTGATCTTCACTTATATATTTTTGGAGTAGTTTGTCATTTACTCGTGTGCTTCACTTATATCCTATGAGTAAATAATTGAATGAGTTGAATGTCATAAATCTGAAATTATATATGTTTCATATGCTTACCCCATTAGGAGTAATGACTTCACATCTAAGATGTAGAGGTGGTAAATTTATTGAAGGTTAGCACACATTGTATTGGTCACTTGAATAATTCATGAAAGAATATTGAAGGAAGAGAGATTTCACATATAAATATACTATCTTAGACATCTTCTATGATTGTGAGCCCCATTAATTATTTTCAAACCTGAGCAAATTAGTTGAAGTTGGACAAGGAAGACAACATAATGAGTTATGCTTGGGTATATTTGTATAGAAGTTATATTGTTATAGATCCTCCAACATGTGGTGCTTGCTATTTACAATCCTTTGCTAGCCAAAATATCTGTACTAAGCGGGAATACTGCTTGTGCATCCAAATCCCTTGAACCAAGTTTCTTCCATGA
The DNA here is from genome assembly GCA_963921465.1 of Triticum timopheevii. Lineage (NCBI taxonomy): Eukaryota > Viridiplantae > Streptophyta > Magnoliopsida > Poales > Poaceae > Triticum > Triticum timopheevii. The sequence goes on from OY997268.1 coordinate 477,644,026, forward strand.
GTGTCTACCATACCTACCTATATGCGGTATTTACCTGCCGTTCCAAGTAAATTTGCATGTGCCAAACTCTAAACCTTCAAATAATAATCTGTTTTGTATGCCCGAATCGCTCATGTAGCGACTAGGGGCTGTCAATATCTTCCATGCTAGGTGGGTTATTCTCACGATGAGTGGACTCCACTCATCATTCACGAGAAAAATGGCTGGTAACTGGGATGCCCAGTCCCATGATCAAAAGATCAAAATCAAATCAAGATAATTGCAAACAAAACTCCCCCAGGATTGTTGTTAGTTGGAGGCACCTGTTGTTTCGGGCAAGCCATGGATTGATGATTGTTGGTGGAGGGGGAGTAAATCTTACCATTGTGTTTGGGAACCGCCTATAATGTATCCAGTATGGAAGAAACTGGGAACCCTTGGTTGTTATGTTGACAATGAAAGCATGCCTCTCAAAATTATTTATCTCTATTTCAAAATCGAGCTCTGGCACCTCTACAAATCCCTGCTTCCCTCTGCGAAGGGCCTATCTTTTACTTTTATCCAAGAGTCAGTAGTATTCCTTCTCATTCCAACCTACTCTTTAGTTGGCAAGCATCGTGTGATGGGGAAAGATCTTAGCATATATGACCATTCAAATATATTTGATCATGAATTATTATTGTTGACAATTATCTATATGATAAGTAAGTTGGGAGGCGAAACATTAATCCCCTATCTTTCTCTATGTTCGATGGATGCTATTTGTTCTAAAAATATGCTTTGAGTGGTAGCAATCATGGAAGACTATATGATAGTTGAGTATGTGGAGTTTGCTAAATCAAAGCTCTGGCATAGACCCTTCCTGAAAATAAGATGAATTGCATGACTGAGAACATTGTTTGTTAGTTTTCAAGAAAGTTTATGGTCTATGCTTTAACATGTGAATAGCTTGTTACTTGATCATGAGAAGTTTTATGAGATGAGCTACTGTTATAACATATAATGATGCTAGGAAAGGTGATTGAAATTTTCATTGATCAAACTTATGCACCTGCTAGCATTCACACTTCATAAATTATTTCTTTTATCATTTACCTACTCGAGGACGAGCAGGAATTAAGCTTGGGGATGCTGATATGTCTCCAATGTATCTATAATTTACGAAGCATTCATGCTATTATATTATCTGTTTTGGATGTTTATGGGCTTTACTAAGCACTTTTATATTATTTTTGGGACTAACCTATTAACCGAAGGCCCAGCCCATATTGTTGTTTTCTTGCCTATTTTAGTGTTTCGAAGAAAAGGAATATCAAACGGAGTCCAAATGGAATGAAACCTTCGAGAGAGTTATTTTTGGAACGGAAGCAATCTAGGGGACGGAGTGCACATAAGGGAAGCAATGAGGAAGCCACGAGGCAGGGAGGCGCTCCCTACCCCCTAGGCGCGTCCCCCTCCCTCGTGGGCCCCTCGTGGCTCCCATGACCGACTTCTTTTGTGTATATATGTCCATATACCCTAAAAACATCGAGGAGCAAAATAGATCGGGTGTTACGCCGCCGCAAGCCTCTGTAGCCACCAAAAACCTCTCGTGAGCCTGTTCCGGCACCCTGTCGGAGGGGGGATCCCTCACTAGTGGCCATCTTCATCATCCCGATGCTCTCCATGACGAGGAGGGAGTAGTTCGCCCTCGGGGCTGAGGGTATGTACCAGTAGCTATGTGTTTGATATCTCTTTCTCTCTCTCTCTCGTGTTCTTGAGATGGTACGATCTTGATGTATCGCGAGCTTTGCTATTATAGTTGGATCTTCTTGTAATGGATTGAGTTTTCCCTTTGAAGTTATCTTATCAGATTGAGTCTTTAAGGATTCGAGAGCACTTGATGTATGTCTTGCCGTGCTTATCTGTGGTGACAATGGGATATTCACGTGATCTACTTGATGTATGTTTTGGTGATCAACTTGCGGGTTCAATGAACTTATGCATAGGGGTTGGCACACGTTTTCGTCTTGACTCTTCGGTAGAAACTTTGGGGCACTCTTTGAAGTACTTTGTGTTGGTTGAATAGATGAATCTGAGATTGTGTGATGCATATCGTATAATCATGCCCACGGATACTTGAGGTGACATTCGAGTATCTAGGTGACATTAGGGTTTTGGTTGATTTGTGCCTAAGGTGTTATTCTAGTATGAACTCTATGATAGATCGAATGGAAAGAATAGCTTCGTGTTATTTTACTACGGACTCTTGAATAGATCGATCAGAAAGGATGATTTTGAGGTGGTTTCGTACCCTACCATAATCTCTTCGTTTGTTCTCCGCTATTAGTGACTTTGGAGTGACTCTTTGTTGCATGTTGAGGGATAGTTATATGATCCAGTTATGTTATTATTGTCGAGAGAACTTGCACTAGTGAAAGTATGAACCCTAGGCCTTGTTTCCTACCATTGCAATACCGTTTGTGCTCACTTTTATCATTAGTTACCTTGCTGTTTTTATATTTTCAGATTACAAATACCTATATCTACCATCCATATTGCACTTGTATCACCAACTCTTCGCCGAACTAGTGCACCTATACAATTTACCATTGTATTGGGTGTGTTGGCGACACAAGAGACTCTTTTTTATTTGGTTGCAGGGTTGTTTGAGAGAGACCATCTTCATCCTACGCTTCCCATAGATTGATAAACCTTAGGTCATCCACTTGAGGGAAATTTGCTAATGTCCTAAAAACCTCTGCACTTGGAGGACCAAAAATGTCTACAAGAAGAAGGTTGTGTAGTAGACATCATTGGGGCATGATACGTCTCCATCGTATCTACTTTTCCATACACTTTTGACCTTGTTTTGGACTCTAACTTGCATGATTTGAATGGAACTAACCCAGACTGACGCTGTTTTCAGCAGAACCGCCATGGTGTTATTTTTGAGCATAAATAAAAGTTCTCAGAATGACCTGAAAATCCATGGAGCAACTTTTTAGAATTAATAAAAAATATTGGCGAAAGAATCAGCACCAGGGGGCCCACACCCTGTCCACGAGGGTGGGGGGCGCCCCCTGCCTCGTGGGCCCCTGAAGCTCCACCGACGTTAACTCCAACTCTATATATTCACGTTCGCGGAGAAAAACATCAGAGAGAAAAGATTCATCGCGTTTTACGATACGGAGCCGCCGCCAAGCCCTAAACTCTCCCGGGAGGGCTTACTTGGAGTCCGTTCAGGGCTCTGGAGAGGGGGATCCGACGCCGTCATCATCATCATCCATCCTCCATCACCAATTTCATGATGCTCATCACCGTGCATGAGTAATTCCATCGTAGGCTTGCTAGACGGTGATGGGTTGGATGCTATTTACCATGTAATCAAGTTAGTTTTGTTAGGGTTTGATCCCTAGTATCCACTAGGTTCTGAGGTTGATGTTGCTATGACTTTGCTATGCTTAATGCTTGTCACTAGGGCCCGAGTGCCATGATTTCAGATCTGAACCTATTATGTTTTCATGAATATATGTGCATTCTTGATCCTATCTCGCAAGTCTATAGTTACCTATTATGAGTTATGATCCGACAACCCCGAAGTGACAATAATCGGGATACTTCTCGGTGATGACCGTAGTTTGAGGAGTTCATGTATTCACTATGTGTTAATGCTTTGGTCCGGTACTCTATTAAAAGGAGGCCTTAATATCCCGTAGTTTCCATTAGGACCCCGCTGCCATGGGAGGGTAGGACAAAAGATGTCATGCAATTTCTTTTCTATAAGCACGTATGACTATATTCGGAATACATGCCTACATTACATTGATGAACCGGAGCTAGTTCTGTGTCACCCTATGTTATAACTATTACATGAGGAATCGCATCCGACATAATTATCCATCACTGATCATCCAATGCCTACGAGCTTTTCACATATTGTGCTTTGCTTATTTACTTACCGCTGCTGCTGTTACAATTACTACAAAACTGCTACTATTACTTTTGCTACTGTTACCGTTACTTCCATACTACTTTGCTACTAAATACTTTGATGCAGATACTAAGTTATCCAGGTATGGTTGAATTGAAAACTCAACTGCTAATACTTTAGAATATTCTTTGGCTCCCCTTGTGTCGAATCAATAAATTTGGGTTGAATACTCTACCCTCGAAAACTGTTGCGATCCCCTATACTTGTGGGTTATCAAGACTATTTTCTGGTGCCGTTGCCGGGGAAGCATAGCTCTATTCTATGAGTCACTTGGGATTTATATCTACTGGTCACTATGAAGAACTTGAAAGATGAAAGAACTATGATTTATCCTTCAACTACGAGGGGAGGGGAGGAACTGCCATCTAGCTCTGCACTTGATTCTCCTTCTGTTATGAGTAAGCTTGCGACACATAAACCTGCTTCTGCTATTAATTCTGATATGTCGCGTGTTATTGATGATGCCACTTCTACTATGCATGATACTTATGATGAAACTACTTCTATGCTTGATACTGCCGTGCCATTAGGTGAATATCTTGATGAACAACTTGCTAGGGTTAGAGAGAATAAAATTATTGAAACTGATATTATCGATGATAGTGATGATGAAGGTTCTTCCTCAGACGCTTGATCTCATGAGACACCAACTCTCCAGTCTCCAGCATAACCTTGGGATAGACCTGATCCCAGGCCTTCTCAATGAGCAACATGATGAATGGTCCATAGATCAGACACTTGCGCTCAGAGATAGCAGATAAGAGCTCAAACCACATAACATGAGAAATGTCCAGGGACTCGCCACTATTTGCTTCCTTCTCATGCTGGCAGAAGAGAAGCATGTCCACGAGATAGGAGTGAACCATATCCAGATTCCCGATACGAGGGAAGAGAGTCTCACGGAAGACACGGTGAAGAATGTCCAGAAAGGCAGACAACTCATACGTTTCCTTCTTAGTGTCGGGGTTGATCTTCACAGAGCAGTAGGGCCAGAGGGCTTGCTTGTGAGTGGAGGTTGCATTGCGGTGAGGGCGAAATCCGACAGGAGTCTCAAGCCCGTGATCTTCCACCCCAAGTAACTCCATGAAGGCCTTCCACTTGACCGAAAGCAACTTGCCATTTGTCATCCAAGTCAGAGTCCTATCCTCATAGGTCCCTAGATGGATAGTGGCATAGAATTGATCCACTATATCTGCATCAAAGTCCTTGTTGAACTGCATGATCCTGAGAATGTTCAGCTGAGAGCACATCTGAAGGGCTTCACCAAAGTACTCAGGATCCTTCTCCATAAAGTCCGTGTTGATGGAGCGCACATCAACATAGAGATTCTTCTTGGCCTTGATCACATCGAAGAAGATGGAAAACTGAAAGCAGTTCTAGAACGGACGGTTGACCAAAGTGGGTTCTTGGTCTTCCACATAGGGGTTGCGGTGACGCCTTGCCCAGAACTCCTTGGCATTCATTTGAGGCACAGTTTTGCCCTTTGGCTTCGGCTTAACGACAGACTTCTTCTTGATTTGAGGTGGAGGTGGAGCACTAGAGGAACCTCCTGCTGACCCAGATGTGCGGTAGCGCTTCGACGTTGCACGACAGGGGTTGACACGGCGAGCTTGCTGCTTAGGATGTTCATCACCTGGAACCAAACACACGAACACACGAAACAACCAGAAAGAACGAGCATAAGCCAACAAACACAACAAAAGAGATCAGGGAATGGTAGGAACATGATGGAACTGGGCAAGCAGCAGTAGTACCGCGACCTGGAAGCAGCAGTACCGCCCAAGTGGTAGTACCGCTCCAATGGGAGTGGTAGTACCGCTCGAAAGGTGAAACGGCGGTTCCCTACTACCGTGGTCAGATCCGGCACAACCGGCCTGCCAAATTCAAAAAAAATACTCCTACCAGACACTAATCCAAATAGTCTAGTTGCCTTCTCCAACCTACTCAAGCCTAGATTTAGCCAAAAATCGAGAGATTCAACCACTATTGCCCCTAAGACGCTAGATCTGAAATCTAGACAAAAAGAGAAGAGGAACGGGGGCAATACCGGCATCCATGGCAAGAGGACGAGGTGGGGATCGACTCCACCGAAGGAAATGGAGAGGGATGGCCCGGAGAAGAAGGCCCGCCGGAGCCCTCCCGCGGCGAGGCATTGCTGGAGAGACAAAGAGGAACGAGGGGGCGGAGCGAATGGGTATGGGGGAGAAGAAACCTCCCCCTGCCCCGATATAACCCCCTGGTCCCGCCCCTCAGCGGTAGTACCGCGTTGGTGCGGTAGTACCGCTTGTCAACATAAGCGGTAGTACCAGGCACCACCAGCGGTAGTACCTCCCAGCAAGCCACAACAACTAGACAACAACGACTTTGCTCAAAAAGGAGAGAAAACCAACGACAAGAAGAGGAGGAAAAAGAACTCGGCATCAAACACACTAGCAAGGGGACAAGAGACACCTCTTCAAGAGAGGGCGGTGGCCGATGCCACCTATGTTTGAGTCAAGAGGTATGGCATCGCGAAGATTTTAACCTTGGGCCCATGACTAGAACTCGTCCTTGAAGCACAACTACCATAAAAAATGGTTAATGTGAAAGACTTGATCAAATTATGCATAATGGGGGGAGGGAGAGTTCATTGAGAGAACAACACTCCCCCTATGTCCATGCCTACACCTAAACTAGACAACAAGTTGAATGTGGTGGGATGTGCATGGGTTCAAGATACATTGCTCGAATCAATGACATTTAGCTCATGCCTTAACTCGCAAAATCTTGCTTCATCCAAGGGCTTCGTGAATATATCTGCAAGGTTATCATGAGTGTTGACATACTTGAGCTCGATCTCCCCTCGCCTAATGTGATCCCGGATGAAGTGATACCGAATCTCAATATGCTTTGTCTTGAAATGTTGCACCGGGTTGAGAGAAATCTTGATAGCACTTTCATTGTCACACCAAAGAGGCACTTTGTCACAAATGACACCGTACTCCTTTAAAGTTTGCCTCATCCATAAGAGTTGTGCACAACAACTACCAGCCGCCACATACTCCGCTTCAGTGGACGAGAAAGACACACAACTTTGCTTCTTGGAAGACCAATTCACCAAAGAGCAACCAAGAAATTGGCACCCTCCGGAAGTGGACTTCCTATCCACTTTGTCTCCTGCCCAATCAGAATCCGTATATCCTTAAAGCTTGAAGTTTGCTCCTCTTGGGTACCATAAGCCAAAGTTTGGGGTATGAGCCAAATATCGAAAGATTCGCTTGACCGCCACATAGTGGCTTTCCTTCGGTGCGGCTTGAAACTGCACATATTCCCACACTCAACATGAAATCCGTTCTAGATGCACAAAGGTAAAGCAAGGAGCCAATCATGGAGCGATATACCTTTTGATCCACCACTTTACCATTGGGATCAATGTCAAGTTGGCACTTGGTAGGCATTGGAGTAGAGGTCGGCTTGACATCACTTAGCTTGAATCTCTTTAGCATGTCTTGGGTGTATTTGGCTTGGTTGATGAAGGTACCTTCTCTTCTTTGCTTGATATCGAAACCAAGGAAGAACTTCAACTCTCTCATCGAAGACATCTTGAACTTAGAGGTCATGAGAGCGGCAAATTCCTCATTGAAAGCTTTGTTAGGGGAACCAAAGATAATATCATCAACATATAGTTGGCACACAAACAACTCCCCTTTGACCTTCTTAGTAAAAAGAGTGGGATCGATTTGCCCAACCTCAAATCCACGATCTTGCAACAACTCGGTAAGGTGGTCATACCACACACGTGGGGCTTGCTTAAGGCCATAGAGTGCCTTATCGAGTTGATACACATGATCGGGAAAGTAGGGATCCTCGAACCCGGGGGGTTGCTTGACCCAACTCATTAATAGGACCATTAAGAAAGGCACCCTTTACATCCATTTGTTGTAACTGAAAGTTGTGATGGGAAGCATAAGCAATCAACAAACGAATGGATTCAAGGAGAGCAACGGGAGCAAAGGTTTCACCATAGTCGATACCCTTGACTTGGGAGTAGCCTTGTGCGACCAATTTTGCCTTGTTGCGAATGATGGTCCCATGAGAATCTTGCTTGTTCTTGAATATCCACTTTGTTCCAATGACATTGTGGTTCCCCGATGGCCTTGGCACCAATCTCCACACCTTGTTGTATTCGAAGTTGTTGAGTTCTTCATGCATGGCATTGAGCCAATCCGGATCTTCGAGCGCCTCATATACCTTTTGGGGTTCAACACAAGAGACAAACGCGTGATTTTCACAATAGTTTACTAATTGTCTACGAGTGCTTACCCCCTTTCTTAGGCTTCCAACCACATTTTCCATGATATGACCTTTGGTGGTGAGCTTGGAAGCAATCTTCACGGCATGACGCTCTAATTCCTCCTCGGATGTGGAAGGAGGAGGGTCAACGTGATTATCTTGAGCGCCGTCATGAGCTTGTTCTAGATCTTGAGCTTGCTCTTGATCTTGAACTTGCTCGAGGGGGAGAACTTGACCTTGGGCATCATTGGGTGGTTCACCACCATCTTGAGGTTGATCTTGCTCTTGGTTTTGTTCACAAGGTTGAGGGCCTTCACTTTGTTCTTCGGAAGCGTGTGGGTCTTGGGTTGGTGATGGCTCCACTTGAGTGGAGCATTGTCCTTCTCCTTCGGCCACAAGGGGTTCCTCATTGGGTAGGATATGACCCACACCCATTCTTCTCATGGATTGGGGAGGAATTTCATCACCTACATCACAAGTACCACTTTGCTCCACTTGGGAGCCGTTATTTTCGTCAAACTCCACGTTACACGTCTCCTCAATGAGTCCCGTGGACTTGTTGAGGTCACGGTAAGCATGAGAGTTTGTAGCATAACCAACAAATATGCCCTCATAAGCTCTAGCCTCAAATTTATACAAGCAAACACCTTTCTTGAGAATGAAACACTTACACCCAAACACCCGAAAGTACTTGAGGTTGGGCTTGTTACCGGTAAGTATTTCATAAGGAGTCTTGTTCAAGCCTTTGCGGAGATAGAGCCGATTGGATGCATGACATACTGTGTTGATGGCTTCAGCCCAAAAGTTCTATGGAGACTTGAACTCCGCCATCATGGTCCTTGCCGCATCCATCAACGTCCGGTTCTTCCTCTCCGCGACACCATTTTGTTGAGGGGTGTATGGTGCCGCATATTGATGCTTGATCCCCTCATCACTAAGAAACTCATCCAAGGTGTAGTTCTTGAACTCGGTGTCATTGTCACTTCTTATTGTCAAGATCTTTGCATCATGTTGACATTGAGCTTCATTTGCAAAGTCGATGACGGTTTGTTGAGTTTCACTCTTCCTCTTGAAGAAATATACCCAAGTGTATCTTGAATAATCATCCACAATCACCAAGCAATACTTTCTACCCCCAAGACTATCAAAGGATGGAGGCCCAAAGAGATCCATGTGAAGGAGCTCCAAGGGTCTCTTCGAGTAGATGATAGTCGTGGGAGGGTGAGCCTTCTCATGAAGCTTTCCTTCGATACAAGCACTGCAAGCACGATCTTTGGCAAAACTAACATTTCTTAGTCCACGGACATGGTCCCCCTTGATAAGACTTTGCAAAGATCTCATATTGACGTGGGCTAAACGGCGATGCCAAAGCCATCCCACATCAACTTTAGCCATTAGGCATGTCGCGGTCTTAGTGGGTCGCTCCGAAAAGTTAATCACATAGAGATCGTTCTCGACATGCCCAACAAAGGCTACTTTAAGAGTCTTGCTCCACAAGAGGGCCACGGTATCAATATCAAAGAAAGTGGCAAAGCCCATGAGTGCAAGTTGATGAACGGAAAGTAGATTGAACACAAGGGACTCAACAAGCATGACTTTCTTGATCGTTAGATCATGAGAAATGACAACCTTCCCAAGACCCAATACCTTAGAAGATGAGGCATCACCCACTCGACATTGGTGGGCATAGATGGGATCTTTTGCACGTCCACCACCAAGTCCTTGCTCCCGGTCATATGATTTGTTGCTCCACTATCGAGTAACCATGATCCCCCACCGGAAGAAAACACCTACAAGAGATCAATGCTTGGTTTTAGGTACCCATTTAGTAATGGATCCTTTGATGTTAGTAACAAGGGTCTTAGGAACCCAAATAGACCATTCAATGTACTAATAAGGTGAACCAACAAATTTAGCATAAACATGCCCATCACTAGCACGGCACACCACATAAGAAGGGTTAAAGTCGTCGGCTTTGTTGGAGGAGGTGGTTTTGCCCTTTCTGACATCACCACCCTTCACATTGTTCTTCTTCTCCTTAGGAGCACCCTCTCCCTCTTTCACAAATGTTTGCTTGAGAAGAGGAGGTCGTTTGGTCTTATCGTTCTTCTTGTTGTTCTTGGACTTGGGTGCGAACCCAACTCCCTCCTTGGCCAAAAATTCCTTTTGATTTCTCAAAAGGTCATTGAGGTTCTTCTCACCTTGTATGCATGTCACAAGGACTTTCTCAAGTTGCTCCTTCAACTTGGCATTCTCCTCCACAAGATGCACATGCTCACAACACGGGTTAGTGGCATTTGCATTATCAATTAATACCATATGAGGAGAGGTGGCCTTTTCTTTGGTTAGCTTAACTTGGAGTTGAGCATGAGACTCCTTGAGGCTAGCATGAGCACCCTTCAAGACCTTGTGGGACTTGTCAAGGAAATCAAACTCCTCCTTGAGTCTAGCATGGTCAACACCAATTTTAGCCTTCTCAGAAGTTAGCACACGAGACACAACAAGAGAATGATCAAGATCTTTTTTTAACTTAGCATGGTCATTGTTGTGTGACTCCTCAAGAGCCAAATGATGCCCGCGCACTTCCTCAAGAGCATTAGAGAGATCTGATATCTCATTGGCATAGTCACGACTATGACCTTCCATCTTAGAGATGGTTTCTTCGTGAGCCTCGATCATGTCATTGGCTTCACCAAGTTGTTCCAAGAGAGCGACAAAGTGCTTCTTGGATTTGCCCTTGAGCTTACTCATAAAGAGTCAAATTCATTCACTTCCTCATTAGACCCCTCACTTTCATCAATGCCATCCGTCAAGGAGGGATTAGTAATTATGGTGGTTTTGATGTTGGGGGTTACCTTGTTAGTGGCTTTAGCCATGAGACACTTGGCGGTGATGTTCTCATTGGGTGAGTCGAAGAGGGACACCCGTGGAGTTGTGGCAATGGCAACGGAGGCCATGGCCATGGCTTCATTATCTTCATCATCATCGTCATTCTCATGGTATTCTTCTTGAACCACCAACCCTCGAGTAGGAGTCTTTTTCGTGAAGTTGTTCTTGTTGGGGAAGGACTTGGCTTTGTCCTTTCGGATGAGCTTGCCACCATTGTCTTCCAGCTTCTCGTAAGGGAAATCCACAACAAAATGGCTCATATTGCCACAATTGTAACATGTTCTCACACGTTGCTTGCCCTTGAACCCACTTGAGTTGTTCTTGTTGAAGTTGGGCCTTGTGTTCTTCTTGCTCCAAAATTGCCTTGAAGCAAGAGCCATGTGTTCATGATAATCATATTTTGTATCTTCGGGGTTGCTCTCCTCATCTTCCTCTTCTTCCTCTTCTTCCACAATAACCTTTGCATTCAAGGCAAGGTTGGGCTTCTTTACCCTTTGTGAGTGCAACACCGCGTTGTCGGCGGTCTTATCCAGGATCCTCATTGCCACAAACTCATCCAACACTTCGTTTGAGGTCAAGGAGTCGAAGTCCGGTCTTTGACGGATGACGGAGGACAAGGCCTTGTGGTAAGGCATCATTGCTTTAAGAAACTTGCGCTTGATCCAATTGTCATCCGTGTCCTTGCTCCCATGATCTCGGAGTGAGACCGCAAGTTTGGTGACTCTCCAAAAGAGCTCACGAGGTTCTTCATCTTCTTTCATTGCAAACTCATCGGCTTCATCTTGCACCACTTCATAATTGGAGCGTTGAATGCTTGAACTTCCCTTATAGAGGAAAACAACACAATGCCATGCATCTTTGGCCATGGCGAACGGTCGAAGATGAGGGAGATCTTCAGGAAGAACCGCATCTTGAATGATGAAGAGAGAATTCTCATTGAATTAATGGTCCATGGCTTCTCTAGGGGTGAAGTTGCTTCAGTCATCTGGATGAAAAACTTCTTCAATGATTCTCCAAAGGTTAGTATTCACATGATTTAAATGACACTTGAAGCAATACACCCAAGAATCAAAGTCCTCATTTTTCACAATCTTAGGAGGAGGCCCGACATGATTTAAATGAGTAGAAGGAATCGGTCCTCCATAAACTGGAGGTGCCACATGGGCAAAGATGCCGGTGCCATTTCTACCACTAGTAGAAGGATCCTTTTCACTAGTAGCTTCCCCCTTGTCGGAGTTAGCATCCGTCACCTTGTCAGTGGGATCACCCACTTTCAACGGCGAGGTAGATAGTTTAAGTCCTTCTAAGAATTTATTAAACATGCTTTCAACCTCGGTTGTCATGGAGGTTTTCAATGTGTCCAAAGCCACATTGAATTCCTCACGGGACACCGCGGTTCCCCCATCACCCGTACACGAGCCCAGATTCACACTGGAGTGCTCCTCCCTACCGTCTACGGTGTCAACCATACTCTTCGGACGGCAAAGTCCTTAATAAAGAGACGAGGCTCTGATACCAATTGAAAGGATCGATATAGTAGACTAGGGGGGTGAATAGGCAACTAACAATTTTTAGCTTTTCTTTACCAAATTAAACTTTGCATCAAAGTAGGTTTTCTAAATATGCAACTAGGTGAGCGATCTATATGATGCAACAACAATAAGTACACACGCAAGCAAGGGATACAACACAAGTAAGCTTGCACAAGTAAATGCACGAGATAACCAAGAGTGGAGCCGATGGAGACGAGTATATGTTACCGAAGTTCCTTCCTTTTGAGGGGAAGTACGTCTCCGTTAGAGCGGTGTGGAGGCACAATGCTCCCCAAGAAGCCACTAGGGCCACCGTATTCTCCTCATGCCCTCACACAATGCGAGATGCCGTGATTCCACTATTGGTGCCCTTGAAGGCGGCAACCGAACCTTTACGAACAAGGTTGGGACTATCTCCACAACTTAATTGGAGGCTCCCAACGACACCACGAAGCTTCACCACAATGGACTATGGCTCCGCGGTGATCTCAACCGTCTAGGGTGCTCAAACACCCAAGAGTAAAAAGATCCTCTAGGGATTAGTGGGAGAATCAAATTTCTCTTGGTGGAAGAGTAGATCGGGGCCTTCTCAACCTATCCCGAGCAAATCAACAAGTTTGATTGGCTAGGGAGAGAGATCAGGCGAAAATGGAGCTTGGAGCAACAATGGAGCTTTTGGGGGAAGAGGTAAGTCAACTTTGGGGAAGAAGACCCCCTTTTATAGTGGGGGGAACAATCCAACCGTGACCCCCCAAGCAGCCCCGCAGAGAGCGGTACTACCGCTGAGGCCAGTGGTACTACTGTCCCACCTAGTACTGTTTTTACACAGCTATAGCGTCTGAGAATTTGACAGAAAAGCAAGGTTCAAAGCCCACGGAGCGGTAGGTCGACATTCCTTCTTCTTTCCAAGCTTCTGGTGGTATCTATACCTTTTGAGACCAAGCCCTGCTACAATTCATTGTTGGAGCATAACAAGTGGTGATCTCTGTACTAGAATAGAAGCCCTGCTAATTGTGAAGAACCCGGATCTTCCAATCTTTTTAGAAAACCAGTTCACTGCGCGCCCCACCCCGTTTGGATCTTGGTCCATGATGGCCTTTTTATTGATTTTGACGATTGGATCTCTCTATGAATGGAAAAGGGGTGAAATTCATTCATTCATTCATTACTTACTTGCTCTTCTTTCCCAGTGATCGGAATAGGGTGGGATCTTTCCTTATCTTCGGTCGTGACGCCTTTTCCTTTTGTATGAGAAAGCACTACAAAACATCCTTCTCGCGGGTTATCTTCTACTCAAGCAAAAGGAGGACGGTTCCTAATCTTTTGATCGGCAAAGGGTTCGATGCATTAGTTTTCGACTATGAATGAGTCAATCAGCTAGATCTACTTGCAACAAACGGCACCTTCCTTTCCCGCTTCTTTTTTGCGGCGGGGGCTTCCATTCACTAGCACAGACTACATACACGTGCTCTTTGAACCGTGCTAGATAGTCACCCATCACACGGCGCCTCTTTCCTCCTCCCTTTTCTGCTCACTCGTAGGGGTCCAGACCCCCACAAAGGGGGACTGGACCATGCATCTGGAAAGCGCCGGTTCGATTCTGGCTCCTGACATGAAGAAGAAGTCCCAAACAGGGATCAGATGAGTTTGCACAGCGTTACTTTGTTGACGGAAAATCTAATTGTTCTTCCGGTTCAATGAAGACTATGCTTACTTTCCTTTCTCTTACCGGGTGGAGTGAAATCTGGATATGAAGGTTCAAGTCCAGTTCCAATCTGGATATCAAAGTGCTATTCAATCGTTGAAAGTGATCTCTCTTTTGTTGTTCTCTTTTAGTCCGCTTTTCTTTTTTCTTTCTTTGGAGCAATCAAGTGGGAATTCAAGTCCAATCAATCTTCGAAAAACTTGATCAAAAAGAAATGCCGGACATCTAATCTAGTCTTTGCTTTCTGTCTTTTACTATTACTATTATTTATAGAAAGGCATCCTCTCTATACTCTAAACCCTTATCGGGGCCCAAAAAAGAACCCAAAAGTTCCAGAAGCATCTTCCATTCATTTCGATTTAGGTCTTTCTGCACCATATTTAGATCTTCCCTTTCTACGATCCGGAATTCCCATCCTCTCATATCGAAAGACGAACAACGACTTCCGGGGTAAAACGGAGGGCTAAAACCTGAGCCTCTTTTTCCATCCCAGGGGGTAGCGATTTCAAGAGTACTTGGTTTAAAACTTCCAGACCTTTTCTTACTATGGGCCAAATTGCGGAGGAAAGCAGAATCACTGTTTTTCGTACTACCGCGCAAAGGAGGGGAGCGAGGTCCTGGACCCTGAGCGGTACTGCCGCGGTGGTAAGGGCGGTACTACTGCTTAGGAGCGGTACTACCGCCTCCACTGCCGCAAAACCTAACACGAGAAAAAGGGCCCTCGAGTCGAGGCAGTAGAAGCACGGAGCCGTAGCGGTACTACGGCTGAGGGATCCAAGTGGTACTACCACTGAGGAGCGGTACTACCGCTTGTTGCACTTGGGCGGACCGCTATGGCCCGCGGTACTATCGTTGGGACCAAGCAATGCTCAAAAGAAGGGGAAAGAGCTCTCCATTGAAGCGGAAAGGCTCAGAGGGTGTGACAAGGATGTGTACATGTTGATTCCACCCAAACCTTACTAAAGCGGACCCCCTCTTGATAGTACGGTGACCCCTACGAAACTAGTCCACCAACATAGAAATGAAAGAGCTGCATGATACATCTCCAACGTATCTATAATTTTTGTTTGTTCCATGCTATTATATTATCCCTTTTGGATGTTTATGGGCTTTATTTTACACATTTATATCATTTTTGGGACTAACCTACTAACCGGAGGCCCAGCCCATATTGTTGTTTTTTTTGCCTATTTCAGTATTTTGAAGAAAAGGAATATCAAATGGAGTCCAAACAGAATGAAACCTTCGGGAGCGTGATTTTTGGAACAAACGTGATCCGTAGAGCTTGGAGTGCAAGTCAAGAAGCTCCCGAGGGCCCTACGAGATAGGGGGCCGCGCCACCCTGTAGGGCGCGCCCCCTATCTCGTGGGCCCCTCGGGCGGCCACCGACGTACTTCTTCGTCCTATATATACCTATGTACCCCGAAAACATCCAGGAGCACCACGAAACACAATTTCCACCGCCGTAACCTTCTGTATCCACGAGATACCATCTTGGAGCCTTTGCCGGCACTCTGCCGGAGGGGGAATCAACCATGGAGGGCCTCTACATCAACATCCTTGCCCCTCCGATGAGTTGTGAGTAGTTTACCACAGACCTACGGGTCCATAGTTATTAGCTAGATGGCTTCTTCTCTCTTTTTGGATCTCAATACAATGTTCTCCCCCTCTCTTGTGGAGATCTATTCGATGTAAACTCTTTTTGCGGTGTGCTTGTCGAGATCCGATGAATTGTGGGTTTATGATCAAGTTTATCTATGAATAATATTTGAATCTTCTCTGAATTCTTTTATGTATGATTGAGTTATCTTTGCAAGTCTCTTCGAATTATCAGTTTGGTTTGGCCTACTAGATTGGTCTTTCTTGCCATGGGAGAAGTGCTTAGCTTTGGGTTCAATCTTGCGATGTTCTTACCTAGTGATAGAAAGGGTTGCAAGACACGTATTGTATTGTTGCCATCGAGGATAACAATATGGGGTTTATATCATATTGCACGTGTTTATCCCTCTACATCATGTCATGTTGCTTAATGCGTTACTCTGTTCTTATGAACTTAATACTCTAGATGCAGGCAGGAGTCGATCGATGTGTGGAGTAATAGTAGTAGATGCAGGCAGGAGTCGGTCTACTTGTTATGGACGTGATGCCTATATACATGATCATGCCTAGATAATCTCATAACTATGCGCTTTTCTATCAATTGCTCGGCAGTAATTTGTTCACCCACCGTAATACTTATGCTATCTCGAGAGAAGCCTCTAGTGAAACCTATGGCCCCCGGGTCTATCTCTTATCATATTTGCTTTCAATCTACTTTATTTGCATCTTTACTTTTTGCATCTATATCATAAAATACCAAAAATATATTTATCTTATCTTACTATCTTTATTAGATCTCACTTTCGCAAGTGGCCGTGAAGGGATTGACAACCCCTTTATTGCGTTGGTTGCGAGTTCTCAGTTTGTTTGTGTAGGTGCGTGGGACTTTTGAGGAGCCTCCTACTGGATTGATACCTTGGTTCTCAAAACTGAGGGAAATACTTACGCTACACTTTGCTGCATCACCCTCCCCTCTTCGAGGAACACCAACGCAAGCTCAAGGCGTAGCAAGAAGGATTTCTGGCGCCGTTGCCGGGGAGGTCTTCGCTCAAGTCAAGACATACCAAGTACCCATCACAAACCCATCTCCCTCGCATTTACATTATTTGCCATTTGCTTCTCGTTCTCCTCCCCCCCCCACTTCACCCTTGCCATTTTATTCGCCCTCTCTTTCCCAATCTCCTCATCTCTTTCTCGCTTGCCGTTTTTCTGTTTGCTTGTGTGTTGGATTACTTGTTGCCATGGCACAAGATAATACCAAGTTGTGTGACTTCTCGAATACCAATAATAATGATTTCCTTAGTACTCCGATTGCTCCTCTTAATGATGTTGAGTCTTGTGAAATCAATACCGATTTGCTGAATCTTGTTATGAAAGATCAATTTGCCGGCCTTCCTAGTGAAGATGCCGCTACTCATCTAAACAATTTTGTTGATTTGTGTGATATGCAAAAGAAGAAAGATACAGATAACAATATTGTCAAATTGAAGTTATTTCCGTTTTCACTTAGAGATCGTGCTAAAGTTTGGTTTTCGTCTTTGCCTAAAAATAGTATTGATTCTTGGAACAAGTGCAAAGATGCTTTTATCTCTAAGTATTTTCCTCCCGCTAAGATCATCACTCTTAGGAACGATATTATGAATTTTAAACAACTTGATCATGAGCATGTTGCCCAATCTTGGGAAAGAATGAAATTGATGCTTCACAATTGCCCTACTCATGGTTTGAATTTATGGATGATCATACAAAATTTTTATGCCTGTTTGAACTTTTCTTCTAGAAATCTCTTAGATTCGGCCGCGGGAGGCACCTTTATGGAAATCACGTTAGGAGATGCTACAAAATTGCTTGATAATATTATGGCTAATTATTCTCAATGGCACACCAAAAGATCTTCTAGTAAAAAAGTGCATGCTATAGAAGAAATTAATGTTTTGAGTGGAAAGATGGATGAACTTATGAAGATGTTTGCTACTAAAAATACTCCTCTTGATCCCAATGATATGCCTTTGTCTTCCTTGATTGAGAATAATAATGAATCTATGGATGTGAATTTTGTTGGTAGGAATAGTTTTGGAAACAACGCTTATAGAGGAAATTTTAATGCTAGACCGTTCCCTAGTAATCCCTCTAATAATTATGGAAATTCCTAAAATAATTCTTATGGTAATTTTGATAAGATGCCCTCTGATTTTGAGAATAGTGTGAAAGAATTTATGATTTCTCAAAAGAATTTTAATGCTTTTCTTGAAGAAAAATTGCTCAAAGTTGATGATTTGGCTAGGAACGTTGATAGACTTTCGCTTGATGTTAATTCTCTTAAACTTGGATCTTCTTCTCCTAAGCATGATATCAATGAGTCTCTGAAAGTAATGAGAATTTCCATTGACGAGTGCAAGGAAAGAACCGCTGGATTGCATGCTAAAAAAGAAAGCTTTATAAAAGCGTGTTCTTCTAGTCTTCATGAAAATAATGATGAGGATCTTGAAGTTATTGATGCGTCTCCGATTAAATATATGTTTTGCAATATGAATTTTGATGATTATGAGAGTGATGATGAATCAACTTTGCCTAGAAGGCGTCCCAAAAATTCAGAGTCTTTAGATGTTGATGTTAAATTTGGTAAAAGTGAGATTGGAGAATCCTCAACTTCTAATATTGAACCTACTATCTTGGATTTCAAGGAATTTTATTATGATAATTGCTCTTTAAAAGGTTGTATTTCCTTGTTACAATCCGTTGTTAATTCTCCTCATGCTTATAGTCAAAATAAAGCTTTTACCAAACATATTGTTGATGCCTTGATGCAATCTTATGATGAAAAACTTAATTTGGAAGTTTCTATACCTAGAAAACTTAATGATGAGTGGGAACCTACTATGAAGATTAGAATTAAAGATTATGAGTGTTTTTCTTTGTGTGATTTGGGTGCTAGTGTTTCCACGATTCCGAAAACTTTTTGTGATATTCTAGGTTTCCATGATCTTGATGATTGCTCTTTAAATTTGCACCTTGCGGATTCCACCATTAAAAAGCCTATGGGAAGGATCAATGATGTTATTATTGTTGCAAATAGAAATTTGGTGCCTGTAGATTTTATCGTTCTTGATATAGATTGCAATCTTTCTTGCCCTATTATTCTTGGTAGACCTTTCCTTAGAACGATTGGTGCGATTATTGATATGAAGGAAGGGAATATTAGATTCCAATTTCCATTAAATAAAGGCATGGAGCACTTTCCAAGAAATAAAGTCAAATTACCTTATCAATCTATCATGCGTGCTACTTATGAATTTAGTGCCAAAGACGGCACTCGTTAGATCTATCCTTGCTTTTATGCCTTGCTAGGGGCGTTAAACAATAGCGCTAGTTGGGAGGCAACCCAATTTTTCTTTATTTTTTTGTTTTTGCTCCTGTTTTGTAATAAATCTTGCATCTACCTTCTGTTTAGATGTGTTTTTATCTTTTAATTAGTGTTTGTGCCAAGTAGAACCTATAGGATAACCTACGATGATAGTTGATTTGATTCTGCTGAAAAACAGAAACTTTGTGCGCACGAATATAATTTTGTTAAATCACAGGAACATGCTTTTGCGTTGATTCTTTTTTATTCTGTTCAATAAACAAAATTTTCAGGACTTCCTATTTTGGTAGGATTTTTAGAGTTCCAGAAGTTTGCGTTAGTTACAGATTGCTACAGACTTTTCTGTTTTTGACAGATTCTATTTTTCGTGTGTTGTTTGCTTATTTCAATGCATCTATGGCTAGTAAATTAGTTTATAAACCATAAAGAAGTTGTAATACAGTAGGTTTAAAACCAATATAAATAAAGAATGATTTAATTGCAGTACCTTATGTGGTGGTTTTGTTTTCTTTCACTAACGGAGCTTATAAGATTTCCTGTTGAGTTTTGTGTTGTGAAGTTTTCAAGTTTTGGGTAAAGCTTTTATGAACTATGGAATAAGGAGTGGCAAGAGCCTATGCTTGGGGATGCCGATGGCACCCCAAGATATTCAAGAATAGCCAAAAGCCTAAGCTTGGGGATGCCCCGGGAAGGCATCCCCTCTTTCGTCTTCGTTCATTGGTAACTTTACTTGGAGCTATATTTTTATTCGCCACATGATATGTGTTTTACTTGGAGCGTCGTGTATTATATTAGTCTTTGATTTTTAGTTTACCACAATCATCCTTGCTGTACACACCTTTTGGGAGAAGCCTATTTGATTAGAATTTGCTAGAATACTCTATGTGCTTCACTTATATCTTTCGAGCTTGATAGTTTTTGCTCTAGTGCTTCACTTATATCTTTTAGAGCGCGGTGGTGTATTAATTTTGAAGAAATTGCTAGTCTCTCATGCTTCACTTATATTATTTTGAGAGTCTTTTAGAACAGCATGGTATTTGCTATGGTCATAAAGTTGGTCCTAGAATGATGAGCATCCAAGTTGGGTATAATAAAAACTATCATAGAAAGTGAATTGGATGCTATGATCAATTTGATACTTGATAATTGTTTTGAGATATGGAGGTAGTGATATTAAAGTCATGCTAGTTGGGTGATTATGAATTTAAAGAATGCTTGTGCTGAAGTTTGTGATTCCCGTAGCATGCACGTATGGTGAACCGCTTTGTGATGAAGTTGAAGCACAATTTTATTTATTGATTGTCTTCCTTATGAGTGGCGGTCGGGGACGAGCGATGGTCTTTTCCTACCAATCTATCCCCCTAGGATCATGCGTGTAATACTTTGGTTTTTGATGACTTCTAAATTTTTGCAATAAGTATATGAGTTCTTTTGATTAATGTTGAGTCCATGGATTATACGCACTCTTTCACCCTTCCACCATTGCTAGCCTCTCTTGTACCGTGCAAATTTCGCCGGTACCATACACCCACCATACTCCTTCCTCAAAACAGCCACCATACCTACCTATTATGGCATTTCCATAGCCATTCCGAGATATATTGCCATGCAACTTTCCACCGTTCCGTTCATATGACACGCATTACTTTTGTCATATTGCTTTTTGCATGATCATGTAGTTGACATTGTATTTGTGGCAAGGCCACCTTCATAATTTTCATACATGTCACTCTTGATTCATTGCATATCCCGGTACACCGCCAGAAGCATTCATATAGAGTCATATCTTGTTCTAGCTTTGAGTTGTAAATCCATAAAAGTGTGATGATCTTCAATATTAGAGCATTGTCCTAGTGAGGAAAGGATGATGAAGACTATGATTCCCCCACAAGTCGGGATGAGACTTCGGACTATACAAAAAGAAAAAAAAAGGGAAAGGCCAAAAAGACAAAAAAGAAGGCCAAAGAAAAAAAAGAAAAAAAGAAAAAAGAAGAAAAAAAAGAAGAAAAAAAGAAAAAAAAAGAAAAGAAAAAATGAGAGAAAAAGAGAGAAGGGACAATGCTACTATCTCTTTCTCCACACTTGTGCTTCAAAATAGCACCATGATCTTCATGATAGAGAGTCTCATATGTTGTCACTTTCATATACTAGTGGGAATTTTTCATTATAGAACTTGGCTTGTATATTCCAATGATGGGCTTCCTCAAAGTGCCCTAGGTCTTCGTGAGAAAGCAAGTTGGATGCTCCCCACTTAGTTTCTTTTATTGAGCTTTCATATATTTATAGCTCTAGTGCATCCGTTGCATGGCAATCCCTACTCACTCACATTGATATCTATTAATGGGCATCTCCATAGCCCGTTGATACGCCTAGTTGATGTGAGACTATCTTCTCCTTTTTGTCTTCTCCACAACCACCATTCTATTCCACATATAGTGCTATGTCCATGGCTCATGCTCATGTATTGCGTGAAAGTTGAAAAAGTTTGAGATTATTAAAGTATGAAACAATTGCTTGGCTTGTCATCGGGGTTGTGCATGATTAAATACTTTGTGTGATGAAGATAGAGCATAGCCAGACTATATGATTTTGTAGGGATAACTTTCTTTAGCCATGTTATTTTGAGAAGACATGATTACTTTGATCAGTATGCTTGAAGTATTACTATTTCTTATGTCAATATGAACTTTTATTTTGTACTCATTTGGATCTGAACATTCATGCCACAATAAAGAAAATTACATTATGAATTATGCTAGGTACCATTCCACATCAAAAATTTCATTTTTATCATTTACCTACTCGAGGACGAGCAGGAATTAAGCTTGGGAATGCTTGATACGTCTCCAACGTATCTATAATTTTTGATTGTTCCATGCTATTATATTACCCTTTTTGGATGTTTATGGGCTTTATTTTACACATTTATATCATTTTTGGGACTAACCTACGAACCGGAGGCCCAGCCCATATTGCTGTTTTTTTGCCTATTTCAGTATTTCGAAGAAAAGGAATATCAAACAAAGTCCAAACGGAATGAAACCTTCGGGAGTGTGATTTTTGGAACAAACGTGATCCAGAGAGCTTGGAGCGCAAGTCAAGAAGCTCCCGAGGGCCCCACGAGATAGGGCCCCCCCTGTAGGGCACGCCCCTGTCTCGTGGGCCCCTCGGGCGGCCACCGACGTACTTCTTCCTCCTATATATACCTACGTACCCCGAAAACATCCAGGAGCACCACGAAACATAATTTCCACTGCCGTAACCTTTTGTATCCGCGAGATCCCATCTTGGAGCCTTCGCTGTCACTCTGCCGGAGGGGGAATCAACCACAGAGGGCCTCTACATCAACATCCTTGCCCCTCCGATGAGTTGTGAGTAGTTTACCACAGACCTACGGGTCCATAGTTATTAGCTAGACGGCTTCTTCTCTCTTTTTGGATCTCAATATAATGTTCTCCCCCTCTCTTCTGGAGATCCATTTGATGTAAACTCTTTTTGCGGTGTGTTTGTCAAGATCCGATGAATTGTGGGTTTATGATCAAGTTTATCTATGAATAATATTTGAATCTTCTCTGAATTCTTTTATGTATGATTGAGTTATCTTTGCAAGTCTCTTCGAATTATCAGTTTGGTTTGGCCTACTAGATTGGTCTTTCTTGCCATGGGAGAAGTGCTTAGCTTTGGGTTCAATCTTGTGGTGTTCTTACCCAGTGATAGAAAGGGTTGCAAGACACGTATTGTATTGTTGCCGTCGAGGATAACAAGATGGGGTTTATATCATATTGCATGTGTTTATCCCTCTACATCATGTCATCTTGCTTAATGCGTTACTCTGTTCTTATGAACTTAATACTCTAGATGTAGGCAGGAGTCGGTCGATATGTGGAGTAATACTAGTAGATGCAGGCAGGAGTCGGTCTACTTGTTATGGACGTGATGCCTATATACATGATCATGCCTAGATAATCTCATAACTATGCACTTTTCTATCAATTGCTCGGCAGTAATTTGTTCACCCACCGTAATACTTATGCTATCTCGAGAGAAGCCTCTAGTGAAACCTATGGCCCCCGGGTCTATCTCTTATCATATTTGCTTTCAATCTACTTTATTTGCATCTTTACTTTTTGCATCTATATCATAAAATACCAAAAATATATTTATCTTATCGTACTATCTTTCTTAGATCTCACTTTCGCAAGTGGCCGTGAAGGGATTGACAACCCCTTTATTGTGTTGGTTGCGAGTTCTCAGTTTGTTTGTGTAGGTGCGTGGGACTTTTGAGGAGCCTCCTACTAGATTGATACCTTGGTTCTCAAAACTGAGGGAAATACTTACGCTACACTTTGCTGCACCACCCTCTCCTCTTCGAGGAAAACCAACGCAAGCTCAAGACGTAGCACTACACCATCTTGAATAACACTCCGAGGGCAGGGAATCGTCTTGTGCCAAGGATGAATCTCTGAAAAACTCAACGCGCACGATTAGTCTGCAAAAGCATTGTCATCAATCACCAAAATACCTTAGGGATAAATATGCCCTTACACATGTCAATGCGTCTCCCTTCAAAGATAAAGGGAAGACCTTCCTCTTAACAACATCATCGGGTATACCTGCAGGCTTAAATAATCCACAAACTTCGTCCACATAGATAAGGTGTAAATCGGGATGCAATGTTCCATCTCCTGCAAAGGGATTAGCTAGCAGTTTCTCTATCATACCCGAAGGAATTTCAAAGTAAACATTTTCAGTAGGTTTAGTAGGTTGAGGAGCAACCCTTTGCTCTACTGGTAAGGGCGAAGATGCCCCGAACAAGCCCCTCAAAGGATTAGTTTCCATAGTAACAAGTGACAAAAAATTTCAGCACACTATATAAATGTTTCCTTACCAAGTTCCACTCACCAAAGGCGCTTCACTCCCCGGCAACGGCACCAGACAAGAGTCTTGATAACCCACAAGTATAGGGGATCTATCATAGTCCTTTCGATAAGTAAGAGTGTCGAACCCAACAAGGAGCAGAAGGAAATGACAAGCGGTTTTCAGTAAGGTATTCTCTGCAAGCACTGAAATTGTAGGTAACAGATAGTTTTGTGATAGGATAATTTGTAACGGGTAACAAGCAATGAAAGTAAATAAAGTGCAGCAAGATGACCCAATCCTTTTTGTAGCAAAGGACAAGCCTGGACAATTTCTTATAATGAGAAAAGCACTCCCGAGGACACATGGGAATTATCGTCAAGCAAGTTTCACACGCTCATATGATTCACGTTCGTTACATTGATAATTTGATATGTGGGTGGACCGGTGCTTGGGTACTGCCCTTTCTTGGACAAGCATCCCACTTATAATTAATCCCTATTGCAAGCATCCGCAACTACAAAAGAAGTATTAAGGTAAACCTAACCACAACATGAAACTAGTGGATCCAAATCATCCCCTTATGAAGCAACGCATAAGCTAGGGTTTAAGCTTCTGTCACTCTAGCAACCCATCATCTACTTATTACTTCCCAATGCCTTCCTCTAGGCCAAAATAATGGTGAAGTGTCATGTAGTCGATGTTCACATAACACCACTAGAGGAGAGACAACATACATCTTATCAAAATATCGAACGAATACCAAATTCACATGACTACTAATAGCAAGACTTCACCCATGTCCTTAGGAACAAACGTAACTACTCACAAAGCATATTCATGTTCATGATCAGAGGAGTATTAATATGCATTAAGGATCTGAACATATGATCTTCCGCCAAATAAACCAATTAGCATCAACTACAAGGAGCAATCAACACTACTAGCAACCCATAGGTACCAATTTGTGGTTTTGATACAAGATTGGATACAAGAGATGAACTAGGGTTTTGAGAGGAGATGGTGCTGGTGAAGATGTTGATGGAGATTGACCCCCTCCCGATGAGAGGATCATTGGTGATGACGATGGCGATGATTTCCCCCTCTCGGAGGGAAGTTTCCCCGGTAGAACAGCTCTGCCGGAGCCCTAGATTGGTTCCGCCAAGGTTCCGCCTCATGGCGGCGGAGTTTCGCCCATAAGCTTCCTTATGATTCTTTCCAGGGTAAAAGCCTTCATATAGCAGAAGATGGACACCGAAGGGCCACCAGGGGGGCCCACGAGGCAGGGGCGCGCCCAGTAGGGGTGGGCGCGCCCCCCACCCTCGTGGCTAGGGTGTGGGCCCCCTCTGGTACTTTCTTTTCTCAATAATTCTTATTAATTCCAAAAATGACTTTCATGGAGTTTTAGGACTTTTGGAGCTGTGCAAAATAGGTTTCCAATATTTGCTCCTTTTCCAGCCCAGAATCCCAGCTGCCGACATTCTCCCTCTTCATGATAAACCTTGTAAAATAAGAGAGAATATCCATAAGTATTGTGACATAACGTGTAATAACATCCCATAATGCAATAAATATAGATATAAAAGCATGATGCAAAATGGACGTATCAATTCCCCCAAGCTTAGACCTCGCTTGTCCTCAAGCGGAAGCCGATATCGAAAAATATGTCCACATGTTTAGAGATAGAGGTGTCGATAAAAATAAAATACAGACATGAGGGAATCATGATCATTCTTATAATAGCAACATATATAGATTTTGTCATATGATTTCTTATGCTCAAGTAACAATCTATTCACAGTATCAAGTATCGTTCAGAAATTTCATTGAGAACTAACAAACTATAATCTCAGTCATTGAAGCAATTGCAATTTATCATAATATCGGAAAGAGTCAAGAATAGAGCTTTTCAGCAAGTCCACATACTCAACTATCACATAGACTTATACAATTGCTAACACTCACGCAATACTTATGGTTATGGAGTTTTAATCGGACACAGAGAAAGATGGGGGCTTATAATTTCGCCTCCCAATGTATTCGCCTTTGGGTGATGTCAATAATAATAGTTCATGCTAACTTACATCCAATTGGATATATATATATATATATATATATATATATATATATATATATATATATTAGGATCTTTCCAACATGGGGTGCTTGCCAAAGGATAAAATGAAAAAGGGAAAGGTGAAGATCACCTTGACTCTTGCATAATGTAAAAGATAGGCCCTTCGCAGAGGGAAGCAGAGGTTGTCATGTGCTTTTAGGGTTGGATGCACAAAATCTTAATGCAAAAGAACGTCACTTTATATTGCCACTTGTGATATGAACCTTTATTATGCAGTCCGTCGCTTTTATTACTTCCATATCACACGATTGTATAAAGCTTATTTTCTCTGCACTAATAAGTCATACATATTTAGGGAGCAATTTTTATTGCTTGCAACATGACAACTTACTTGAAGGATCTTACTCAATCCATAGGAAGGTATGGTGGACTCTCATGGCAAAAACTGTGTTTAAGGATATTTGGGAGCACAAGTACTATCTCTACTTGGTGCAAGGAATTATGGCTAGCATGAGGGGGGATAGCAAGCTCAACATGTTTGAATAATCCATGAAAATATACTTTAACTGAGATGTGAGAAAACATAACCCATTACATTGTCTTCCTTGTCCAACATCAACTCTTTAGCATGTCATACTTTAATGAGTGCTCATAATTATAAAAGATGTCCAAGATAGTATATTTATATGTGAGAACCTCTCTTTCTTTATTACTTCCTATTAATTGCAACGATGACCAAAACTATGTTTGCCAACTCTCAACAACTTTTATTCCTCATAATCTTTATATGTGAAGTCATTACTATCCATAAGATCAATATGAACTCTTTTATTCTTTCTATTTTCTCAAGATCATAGCAAGATAGCAAAGCCCTTGACTCAACACTAATCATTACTATATAGCTCACGGACTCGATTACATAGAAGGATCACAAAGCAAAACTCGAAACTAATTCATACCAAAACTTCATTCTACTAGATCAAGATATTACTAAAAGGATCGAACTAAGAAAAACGGTAAAGATAGGAGTGTGATGGTGATACGATACCGGGGCACCTCCCCCAAGCTTGGCAGTTGCCAAGGGGAGTGCCCATACCCATGTGATTATGTCCTCGGAGGTGATGAAGGTGGTGATGATGATGGTGGATAATCGGACATCGAGCGTAAAAGCTCCTCCAACTTGCGGATAATGCCCTTGAGTGCGACGATATGATCTTTCAACAAAATATTTTCCTTTGCGAGATACTTGTTTTGTATGCAAGCTAACTCAATCATCTTGAGAGCTTCAATCTCAGTTGGGGTAAAGAGGTTAGGTAGAGGTTGAGGGATGTTTTCTTCTTCCGCCACCGGAGCTTGATCCTCCATGGCCTTCTTGATCCCTTCATCCTTGTTGATCTCCTCCGGTTCTTCTCTTTTCAGCTCCATCTTCAATAGCCAAGCATCCTTGTCTTCATTGTTGGAGGAGGGTGACATCATGATGCTCTAGATCTGTCAAAAAAACAGCTCGAAACGAAAATAGAAGATTTTTGCATGATACGGCAGTCAAAACCCTCGGGAGATTGTATAATGAATTTTCCGACCAAAAGAAGTAACATGCAAGAAAACGGAGTCCGGAGAGCACATGAGGTGCCCACGATGTTCCTTCCCGGACTACTTCTTATTTTCCTAAATTCTTAAATATTCCAAAACGGAGAAAAATTGCTATTAGAATTGTTTTGGAGTCGGTTTACTTACTGTACCACATACCTATTCCTTTTCGGAGTCTGAAACGTTCTTGAAGGTGTCCCTTATGTATTCCTCCGGGGCTACGGTTTCAATAATATTAGTTTCAACATTTATAGGATTACCTGAGATATAATGTTTGATTCTTTGACCGTTCACCACCCTCGGACTTGTGCCTTCGAAGTTGTTGATTTTTATGGCACCGGAACGGTAGACTTCCTCGATAATGTAAGGACCTTCCCATTTAGAGAGAAGTTTTCCTGCAAAAAATCTTAAACGAGAGTTGAATAGCAACACATAATCACCTACGTTAAACTCACGCTTTTGTATTCTTTTGTCATGCCATCTTTTAACTTTTTCTTTGAACAACTTGGCATTCTCATAGGCTTGGGTTCTCCATTCATCAAGTGAGCTAATGTCAAATAACCTCTTCTCACCTGCAAGTTTGAAATCATAGTTGAGCTCTTTAATAGCCCAATATGCCTTATGTTCAAGTTCGAGAGGTAAGTGACATGCTTTTCCATATACCATCTTATACCGAGAAATACCCATAGGATTTTTATATGCAGTTCTATAGGCCCATAATGCATCATCAAGTTTCTTGGACCAATTCTTTCTAGATCTATTGACAGTCAAAATTAATTTGAGCTCTATATTACTCAACTCTACTTAACCACTAGACAGTGGGTGATAAGGAGATGCAATTCTATGATTAACATCATACTTAGCAAGCATTTTACGAAAAGCGCCATGAATAAAATGTGAACCACCATCAGTCATGAGATATCTAGGGACTCCAAACCTCGGAAAAATAACTTCTTTAAGCATCTTAATAGAGGTGTTATGATCAGCACTACTAGTTGGAATAGCTTCTACCCACTTAGTAACGTAATCAACAACAACTAAAATATGTGTATATCCATTAGAGGCAGGAAAAGGTCCCATATAACCAAAGCCCCAAACATCAAATGGTTCAATAACAAGAGAATAATTCATAGGCATTTCTTGACGTCTACTAATATTACCAATTCGTTGACATTCATCACAAGACAAGACAAACTTACGGGCATCTTTGAAGAGAGTAGGCCAATAAAAACCGGATTGCAATACCTTATGTGCAGTTCTATCTCCAGCGTGGTGTCCTCCATATGGTTCGGAGTGACACTTGCGTAGGATCTGTTCCTGTTCATGCTTAGGTACACAACGTCTAATAACACCATATACTCCTTCTTTATAAAGGTGTGGGTCATCCCCGAAGTAATGTCTTAAATCATAAAAGAACTTTTTCTTTTGCTGGTATCTGAAACTAGGTGGTATAAATTTAGCAACAATGTAATTAGCATAATCAGCATACCATGGAGCAGTACGAGAAGCATTAATGACCGCTAATTGTTCATCAGGAAAGCTATCATCAATAGGTAGTGGGTCATCAAGAACATTCTCTAACCTAGACAAGTTGTCTGCAACGGGGTTCTCAGCTCCCTTTCTATCAATAATATGCAAATCAAATTCTTGGAGCAAGAGAACCCATCTAATAAGTCTAGGTTTAGCATCTTTCTTTTCCATAAGATATTTAATAGCAGCATGATCAATGCGAATAGTAACTTTAGAATCAACAATATAAGGTTTGAACTTATCACAAGCAAATACAACTGCTAAGAATTCTTTTTCAGTAGTAGCATAATTTCTCTGGGCAGTATCAAGAGTTTTACTAGCATACTGGAAAACATTTAATTTCTTATCAACTCTTTGCCCTAGAACAACACCTACAGCATAATCACTGGCATCACACATAATTTCAAAGGGTAAATTCCAATCAGGTGGCTGAACAATAGGTGCAGTGATCAAAGCTTTCTTAAGTATTCCAAATGCTTCTACACAATCATCATCAAAGACAAAAGGAATATCTTTTTGCAATAAATTAGACAGAGGCCTAGAGATTTTAGAGAAGTCCTTAATGAACCTCCTGTAAAAACCGGCATGACCAAGGAAACTTCTTATACCTTTAATGTCCTTGGGACACGGCATCTTTTCAATAGCATCAACTTTAGCTTTATCAACTTCAATACCTCTTTCAGAAATTTTATGCCCCAAGACAATGCCTTCATTAACCATAAAGTGGCACTTTTCCCAATTCCAGATGAGACTAGTGTCTTCACATCTCTGCAAAACTCGATCAAGGTTGCTCAAGCAATCATCAAAAGAGAATCCATAAATGGAGAAATCATCCATGAATACCTCACAAATCGTTTCACAAAAGTCAGAGAATATAGCCATCATATATCTTTGAAAGGTAGCAGGTGCATTACATAAACCAAAAGGCATACGTCTATAAGCAAAAGTACCAAAAGGGCAAGTAAAGGTAGTTTTTGATTCATCGTCCGCTGACACAGGTATTTGAGAGAAACCAGAATAACCATCTAGAAAGCAGAAATGTGTATGTTTGGATAGTCTTTCTAGCATTTGATCAATAAAAGGTAAAGGGTAATGATCTTTCTGAGTAGCTTTATTTAATTTACGAAAATCAATTACCATCCTATAACCTGTAATAATTATTTGCGGAATTAATTCATCTTTATCGTTAGGAATGACAGTAATACCTCCCTTCTTAGGGACGAACTGGACAGGGCTTACCCAATCACTATTAGCAACTGGATAAATTATACCTGCCTCAAGGAGCTTTAGTATCTCCTTTCTTACCACTTCTTTCATCTTAGGATTTAACCGTCGTTGATGATCTCTAACTGGTTTGGAACCTTCGTCCAATTTAATTTTGTGTTGGCATAGAGTGGGACTAATGCCCTTAAGATCATCCAGAGTATATCCAATAGCAGCACAGTGCTTCTTCAGAGTTTTCAATAATCTTTCCTCTTCTTGCTCTGAAAGGCTAGCACTAATAATAAAAGGATACATCTTCTTTTCATCAGGATAAGCATATTTAAGATTATCAGGCAAAGGTTTGAGCTCAAACATGGGATCACCCTTGGGTGGAGGAGGAGGAATCCAAATCTGCCGAATCGCTCATGTTATGATCTTCTACATCCTAGGTCTCTGCGTTCCGTCATCTGGCTCGTCAACAATACTTCGTCTACCCACTTCTCTTTCAGGAATATATTTATGCATTTGCCCACGATTATGGATTAAATGGTTCTGAACCTGTGGAAATAGTTGTTAGTTGTAATAACAAGAAATTTAGTTCACTACTTGTGAAACGTTTAATTATTCGAATGTATCCGCAGAATTTTTTGGATAACTCACGATGAAGGATATTTGAGATTTTTTGTTTATATAAGTTTTTTCAATACTTCCATGTTGGGATTGGTTACTAGCTCCAATTTGATACAAATTTATTTTTTTGGGGAACTCGTGGATTTCTACAAGCAAGTTGTGTTTCAGAATAGGACCCTGTTGAAGGAATACTTCATCTATTTCTCTTCTTTCATTCATAAACATATCATTTTCATGGTCTAGCAAATATTGTTCTAACGGATCAGTAGGAGGCACGACAATAGAAGCAAGACCAATTATTTCATCCTTACTAGGCAATTCTTTATCATGGGGTTGTCTACGGAACTTAGCAAAATTAAACTCATGTTTCATATCCCCCAAGCCAATTGTAACAACATCCTTTTCACAATCAATCTTAGCATTAACAGTATTCAAGAAGGGTCTACCAAATATAATGGGACAAACGCTATCTTGTGGGGAACCAAGAACAAGAAAATCAGCAGGATATTTAACTTTCCCACACAAGACTTCAACATCTCTAACAATCCCAAATGGTGAAATAGTATCTCTATTGGCAAGCTTAATTGTAACATCGATATCTTCTAACTCGACAGGTGCAATATCATGCATAATTTCTTCATATAAGGAAAAAGGTATTGCACTAGCACTAGCACCCATATCACATAAGACATGATAACAATGATCTCCTATTTTAACAGAAATAACAGGCATGCCTACAACAGGTCTATGTATCTTAGCATCAGGTTTAGCAATATTAGCAGCTTCCTCACAGAAGTAAATAACATGACCATCTATATTATCAGCCAAGAGATCTTTAACCATAGCAATACTAGGTTCAACTTTAATTTGCTCAGGAGGTGTATATGTTCTAGTATTACTTTTATGAACAACAGTTGAAGCTTTAGCATCATCCTTTATCCTAATAGGGAAAGGTGGTTTCTCAACATAAGTAGTAGGAACAATAGGATCATTATAAGTGATAGTCTTTTCTTGAACTATAACAGGTGCAACTACTTTTACTTCAATGGGAGGATTATATTTAAACCACTTCTCCTTAGGGAGGTCAACGTGAGTAGCAAAATATTCACAGAAAGAAGCTACCATCTCATAGCCATGTCCATATTTAGCGCTAAATCCACGAAAAGCATCGGTATCCATAAAATATTTAACACAATCAAGCTTAGGTGTCATACCTGAATCCTTACCATCGTCGGAACCCCAATCTTCAGAGTTGCATTTAATTCTTTCCAATAAATCCCACTTGAATTCAATAGTCTTCAGCATATAAGAACCAGCACAGGAAGTATCGAGCATGGTGCGATCATTGAGAGAAAGCCGAGCATAAATTTTTTGAATAATCATATCTCTTGAGAGCTCATGATTGGGGCATGAATATAACATTGACTTAAGCCTCGCTAAAGCTTGAGCGATGCTTTCTCCTTCACGAGGCCAAAAATTATATATATAATTACGATCACGATGAACAAGATGCATAGGATAGAACTTCTGGTGAAATCCCAATTTCAATCGTTTATAGTTCCAAGATCCCGTATCATCACATAGCCTATACCATGTCAATGAGTCTCCCTTCAAAGATAAAGGGAAGACCTTCCTCTTAACAACATCATCGGGTATACCTGCAAGCTTAAATAATTCACAAACTTCATCCACATAGATAAGGTGTAAATCGGGATGCAGTGTTCCATCTCCTGCAAAGGGATTAGCTAGCGGTTTCTCTATCATACCCGAAGGAATATCAAAGTAAACATTTTCAGTAGGTTCAGTAGGTTGAGGAGCAACTCTTTGCTCTACTGGTCGGGGTGAAGATGCCCCGAACAAGCCCCTCAAAGGATTAGTTTCCATAGTAACAAGTGACAGAAAGTTTCAGCACACTATATAAATGTTTCCTTACCAAGTTCCACTCACCAAAGGCCCTTCACTCCCCGGCAACGGCGCCAGAAAAGAGTCTTCATGACCCACAAGTATAGAGGATCTATCATAGTCCTTTCGATAAGTAAGAGTGTCGAACCCAACGAGGAGCAGAAGGAAATGACAAGCGGTTCTCAGTAAGGTATTCTCTGCAAGCACTAAAATTGTAGGTAACAGATAGTTTTGTGATAAGATAATTTGTAACGGGTAACAAGCAATGAAAGTAAATAAAGTGAAGCAAGACGACCCAATCCTTTTTGTAGCAAAGGACAATCCTGGACAATTTCTTATAATGAGAAAAGCGCTCCTAAGGACACATGGGAATTATCGTCAAGCTAGTTTCATCACGCTCACATGATTCACGTTCGTTACTTTGATAATTTGATATGTGGGTGGACTGGTGCTTGGGTACTGCCCTTTCTTGGACAAGAATCCCACTTATGATTAACCCCTATTGCAAGCATCTGCAATTACAAAAGAAGTATTAAGGTAAATCTAACCATAGCATGAAACTAGTGGATCCAAATCAGCCCCTTACGAAGCAACGCATAAACTAGGGTTTAAGCTTCTGTCACTCTAGCAACCCATCACCTACTTATTACTTCCCAATGCCTTCTTCTAGGCCCAAATAATGGTGAAGTGTCATGTAGTCGACGTTCACATAACACCACTAGAGGAGAGACAACATACATCTTATCAAAATATCGAACGAATACCAAATTCACATGACTACTAATAGCAAGACTTCACCCATGTCCTCAGGAACAAAAGTAACTACTCACAAAGCATATTCATGTTCATGATCAGAGGAGTATTAATATGCATTAAGGATCTGAACATATGATCTTCCACAAAATAAACCAATTAGCATCAACTACAAGGAGTAATCAACACTACTAGCAACCCACAAGTACCAATTTGTGGTTTTGATACAAGATTGGATACAAGAGATGAACTAGAGTTTTGAGAGGAGATGGTGTTGGTGAAGATGTTGATGGAGATTGACCCCCTCCCGATGAGAGGATCATTGGTGATGACGATGGTGATGATTTCCCCCTCTCAGAGGGAAGTTTCCCCGGCAGAACAGCTCTGCCGGAGCCCTAGATTGGTTCTGCCAAGGTTCCGCCTCGTGGCGGCGGAGTTTCGTCCCATAAGCTTCCTTATGATTTTTTCCAGGGTAAAAGCCTTCATATAGTAGAAGATGGACACCGGAGGGCCACCAGGGGGCCCACGAGGCAGGGGGGCCGCCCAGTAGGGGTGGGCGCGCCCCCACCCTCGTGGCCAGGGTGTGGGCCCCTCTGGTACTTTCTTTGCTCAATAATTCTTATTAATTCCAAAAATGACTTTCATGGAGTTTCAGGACTTTTGGAGCTGTGCAGAATATGTTTCCAATATTTGCTCCCTTTCCAACCTAGAATCCCGGCTGCCGGCATTCTCCCTCTTCATGATAAACCTTGTACAATAAGAGAGAATAGCCATAAGTATTGTGACATAACGTGTAATAACGGCCCATAATACAATAAATATCAATATAAAAGCATGATGCAAAATGGACGTATCAGTGACCCTGTTCTTGAGCTTGCATGTCAAATTTATATGGTCCCAAGCAGTTCTAATGCATGATATAGTCTCTAGGCACTTGTAGGAGTAGTTGTTATCAATTTTGTTAAGTTTGATTCAATTTCATTTTGAGCTACTAAAAA
This sequence comes from Triticum timopheevii, assembly GCA_963921465.1. Classification (NCBI taxonomy): domain Eukaryota; kingdom Viridiplantae; phylum Streptophyta; class Magnoliopsida; order Poales; family Poaceae; genus Triticum; species Triticum timopheevii. The sequence continues at coordinate 477,678,876 of OY997268.1, forward strand.
TTTCAGAAATTTTCAGAAAATGATGAAGAAATTTTTGAGGGGCTCTTCTAGCCAAAGCTCGAAGGAGAAACAAAGTAAAGGAGAATAAGAAGACCAAGTATAATCTCCCTCGTGTCGCGGAAGTTCGTCCATGTGAATGATTTCTTCAAAGCAGCCGGTATTCATGATGATTTTTATTCTTTGGCTGATAATGCGGGCCTCACCGACTTCCTCCACGACCAGCTCGATCAGCCCTTACCTTGTCTTGCCGGAAGCCGTTTATGCGTTCCGGGGCCAGACATCAGTTCCAGAGCCTGAACCGGAACCACCACTTGACCCTTATCGACCATCCTGTTATCAGTGGGATCCGAAGGAGATTGCCAGCCAGTGGCAGTCAGATGACACATCTCAGTATGACCCCAGTTACGACTTCGGATATCTGTCAGGCCATCCCTGGGCATAGACCAACTTAGGCCAAATGCCTAAGCTTGCGGAGTATGTATTTCTCACCAACATTACATTCATGTTCACACACTCACTCTAGTTGTCGGTGCTCATACTCTTTCATTTGTACTATCCATGCTAGTTTATTTTCTTTTTCTCGCTTTTTTCTTGTGTGTTTGATAAACCTTAAGAAAAAACCAAAAAATTAGTTAGTTTACTTGCCATGCTTGTAGTAGTAATTAAAAGAAAACCCAAAAAAATTTCTTGTTCTTGTTTTGCTTGTTGGGAGCTTTCCCATGTAAATAGTTTTATTTATTTTCTTTGGGGGTCGAGAGGAGAAGACCATAATGAAATTGTTGAGTGGCTCTTATATGCATAATTGTTGATTTAACCAAGAGCCCATATTACCTTGTCTTCTCCCTTGAATTGAATGCTTGCAGATTCGAGCTCAGTCCAATGTATGTGCACTATTATTATTCACACTGTTCGGTCGTGCAAGTGAAAGGCAATAATGACGATATATGATGGACTGATTGAGATGAGAGAAGCTGGTATGAACTCGACCTACCTTGTTTTTGTAAATATGATTAGTTCATCGTTCATGATTCAGCCTATTATGAATAAACATGTTTGCAATGACAATTAGAGATTATAGTTGCTTATGCCATGCTTAATTAGCTAGGAGCTTATAATGGTTTACCTTGCGTGCCAACATGCTATTGAAATGGTTGTGATGTGGTATGATAGGGTGGTATCCTCCTTTGAATGATTCGAGTGACTTGACTTGGCACATGTTCACGCATGTAGTTGAAACAAAATCAACATAGCCTTCACGATATGTATGTTCATGGTGGATTATATCCTACTCATGCTTGCACTCAGTGTTGATTAATTTTAATGCATGTTCATGACTGTTTTCTCTTTCTAAGTTGGTCGTTTCCCAATCCCTTTCTAGCCTTCACCTGTACTAAGCGGGAATACTGCTTGTGCATCCAAACTCCATAAACCCCAAAGTTATTCCATAAGAGTCCACCATACCTTCCTATATGCAGTATCTACCTGCCGTTCCAAGTAAATTTGTATGTGCCAAACTCCAAACCTTCAAATGAAATTATGTTTTGTATGCTCGAGCAGCTCATGTATCAACTAGGGTTGTCTGTATCTTCCATGTTAGGCGGGTTATTCTCAAGAGGAGTAGACTCCACTCCTCATTCACGAGAAAATGGCTGGTCACCGGGATGCCCAGTCCCATGATCAAATCAAATCAAAATAATTGAACAAAACTCCCAAGGATTGTTGTTAGTTGGAGGCACCCGTTGTTTCGGGCAAGCCATGGATTGATGCTTGTTGGTGGAGGGGGAGTATAAACCTTACCATTCTGTTTGGGAACCGCCTATAATGTGTGTAGCATGGAAGATATCGAGATCTCTCAGTTGTTATGTTGACAGTGAAAGTATACCGCTCAAAATGTTATTTACCTCTATTTCAAAATCAAGCTCTGGCACCTCTACAAATCCCTGCTTACCTCTGCGAAGGGCCTATCTATTTACTTTTATGTTGAGTCATCACCCTCTTATTAAAAAGCACCTGCTGGACAACTCCGCTGTCATTTGCATGCATTACTATTAATTTATATTGGGTATGACTATGACTGGATCTCTTTTACCATGAATTACAATGTTTAGTCAGTCCTTGATTTTTAAAGGTGCTCTGCATTTATGTTTTGAGGTCTCAGAAAGGGTTAGTAAGATACCATCTTGTTATATCATATTATGATTGTTTTGAGAAAGTGTTGTCATCCGAGTTTTATTATTATTGCTTGCTAGTTGATTATGCCATTGATATGAGTAAATATGAGACCTAAGTGTTATTGTGAATATGGTTAGTTCATAATCTTTGCTAAAAACTTGAATGCTGGCTTTACATACTTGCAACACCAAGAGAAAACAAAGTTTGCAAAAGTTTTTCTTTATCACTTTCACTTTATCAACTGAATTGCTTGAGGACAAGCAAAGGTTTAAGCTTGGGGGAGTTGATACGTCTTTGTCGTATCTACTGTTCCAAACACTTTTGCCCTTGTTTTGGACTCTAACTTGCATGAATTGAATGGAACTAACCCGGACTGACGTTGTTTTCAGTAGAACTGCCATGGTGCTATTTTTGTGCAGAAATAGAAGTTCTCGGAATGACCTGAAAATCTACGGAGCAACTTTTTAGAATTAATAAAAAATATTGACGAAAGAGTCAGCACCAGGGGGCCGACACCCTATCCACGAGGGTGGGGGCGCCCCCCTAGGGCGCGTCCCCTACCTCGTGGGCCCCCTGAAGCTCCACCGACGTCAATTCCAACTCTATATATTCACGTTCGCGGAGAAAAACATCAGAGAGAAAAGATTCATCACGTTTTACAATACGGAGCCGCCGCCAAGCCCTAAACTCTCAGGAGGGCTGATCTGGAGTCCGTTCGGGGCTCCGGAGAGGGGGATCCGATGCCGTCGTCATCATCAACCATCCTCCATCACCAATTTCATGATGCTCACCGCCGTGCGTGAGTAATTCCATCGTAGGCTTGCTAGACGGTGATGGGTTGGATGAGATTTACCATGTAATCAAGTTAGTTTTGTTAGGGTTTGATCCCTAGTATCCACTATGTTCTGAGATTGAGGTTGCTATGACTTTGCTATGCTTAATGCTTGTCACTAGGGCCCGAGTGCCATGATTTCAGATCTGAACCTATTATGTTTTTATGAATATATGTGAGTTCTTGATCCTATCTTGCAATTCTATAGTCACCTATTATGTGTTATGATCCGACAACCCTGACGTGACAATAATCGGGATACTTCTCGGTGATGACCGCAATTTGAGGAGGTCATGTATTCACTATGTGTTAATGCTTTGGTCCGGTAGTCTATTAAAAGGAGGCCTTAATATCCCTTAGTTTGCATTAGTACCCCACTAGCACGGGAGGGTAGGACAAAAGATGTCATGCAAGGTCTTTTCCATAAGCACGTATGACTATATTCGGAATACATGCCTACATTACATTGATGAACCGGAGCTAGTTCTGTGTCACCCTATGTTATAACTATTACATGAGGAATCGCATCCGACATAATTATCCATCACTGATACAATGCCTACGAGCTTTTCACATATTGTGCTTTGCTTATTTACTTTACCGTTGCTGCTGTTACAATTACTACAAAACCGCTACTGTTACTTTTGCTACTGTTACCGTTACTTCCATACTACTTTGCTACTAAATACTTTGCTGCAGATACTAAGTTATCCAGGTGTGGTTGAATTTACGACTCAACTGCTAATACTTGAGAATATTCTTTGGCTCCGTTGTGTCAAATCAATAAATTTGGGTTGAATACTCTACCCTCGAAAACTGTTGCAATCCCCTATACTTGTGGGTTATCAGGGCAATCTCCACAACTTAATTGGAGGCTCCCAACGACACCACGAAGCTTCACCACAATGGACTATGGCTCCAGGTGACCTCAACTGTCTAGGGTGCTCAAACACCCAAGAGTAACAAGATCCGCAAGGGATTAGTGGGGGGGATCAAATTTCTCTTGGTGGAAGTGTAGATCGGGGCCTTCTCAACCAATCCCTAGAAAATCAACAAGTTTGATTGGCTAGGGAGAGAGATCGGGCGAAAATGGAGCTTGGAGCAACAATGGAGCTTAGGGATGGAAGAGGTGGTCAACTAGAGGAAGAAGACACCCCTTTTATAGTCAAGGGACAATTCCAATAGTTACCCACCACTCAGCTCGCGACCCGCGGAACTACCGCACCACTGGAGTGGTACTACCGCAAGGACCTGCGGTACTACCGCGGTGGTCCGTGGTACTACCGTGGGCGCGGCAGGGGCCTAGACTCGTTCTGATGAGTACTGACAGGGGCGGTAGAACCACTAGCGCGGTACTACCGCGCTCCTATACGATACTACCGCATGGCAAGCACCGTCCAGGCACAGTAGGCACGGATATAAAAAATTACATCCATGACTACATCCGCTGAGATTTTATCTATGCAAAAGTCCGACATGGTACTACCGCAAACCAAGTGCGGTACTATCATGTAGGGCGCGGATGTAAAAAAAGTACATCCGCCCCTACTTCCGCTCATGCCGGTGGTCCTGGCCAGGCTACACGGTACTACCGCGCGAGAGCATGGTACTACCGCGTAGGGCGCGAATGTAGAAAATTACATCCGTCCCTACTACCACTCGCGCAATAGCGCCAGGCCAGAGCTCATGGTACTACCGCTCAGGAGGAGCGGTACTACCGTGGGCGCCCATGGTACTACCATGCCGGGGCCCAGTACTACCGCTGGTGCCTGCGGTAGTACCGCTCTGGGGAGCAGTACTACCGCCAGCCTTTGAATAGCAACACTAGGAGTCCTTCATTCTGCAGGGACACGATGAGACGGAGGAAACTCCAAAGAGCCAAAGGAAATGAGGTGCAAAAGGAACATGTGTACATGAGATTCCACCCAAACCTTTCCAACGCGGACCCCCTCTTAATAGTACGGCTTTCCTACAACTCAAATCCACCGAAAAGAAACGTAGAGAAAAGTCGTCTTCAATATTCTTCGAGGGGCATCAAATCGTCTTGTGTCTAGACATGATATATCTGAAAAGCTCAATGCACAAGATTAGTCCGCAAACGCATTGTCATAAATCACCAAAACTACTAAGAGATAAATATGCCCTTACAAAGTATTACAGAACGAGTAAAGGGACTTGCCGGTAACGAGATTGAACTAGGTATTGAGATACCGACGACCGAATCTCGGGCAAGTAACATACCGATGACAAAGGGAACAATGTATGTTGTTATGCGGTTTGACCGATAAAGATCTTCATAGAATATGTAGGAACCAATATGAGCATCTAGGTTCCGCTATTGGTTATTGACCGGAGACGTGTCTCGGTCATGTCTACATAATTCTCGAACCCGTAGGGTCCGCATGCTTAACATTCGATGATGATTGGTATTATGAGTTTATGTGATATGTTGTACCTAAGATTTTTTAGAGTCCCGGATGTGATCACGGACATGACAAGAAGTCTCGAAATGGTCGAGACATAAAGATTGATATATTGGACGACTATATTCAGACACTGGAAGTGTTCCGGAGAAATTTCAGATAAAACCGGAGTGCCGGAGGGTTACCGGAACCCCCTGGGGAACTAATGGGCCTCGATGGGCCCTAGTGGAGAGAGAGAAGGGCTGGCGAGGTGAAAGTGCAACTATCCCTAGGTGGTTTTGGTAATTCCTAACAACATATAGCTCATTGAGCTAATGCTATTTCAAGATGAATATTTCAGGAAAGCTCAATGATTGGCATGGCATGGATGAGAAAAGTGGACCCCTCAAAATGCTAAGCACAAAAGGATTGGCTCAAGCTCAAAGCTCAAGACTCTACATTTTATATTTTAGTGATCCAAGATCACATTGAGTCTACAGGAAAAGCCAATACTATTAGGGAGGGATGAGGTGTTGCTTAATGGCTTACTTGCTCAAAGTGCTTAGTGATATGCTCCAAAGCCCTCAACTACTTTCTCACATCCACATATGACCTAAACCAAAAGTCAAACTCGACCCCACCGATTCTTTCTATCTGGCGCCACCGAGTTCAGATGTCATAGCCACTGCCACAAACCCTAGGCAAATCGGTCTCACCGATAGGGATCTCGGTCTCACCAAGATGGGATTGTAATCTCTCTGTTTCCCTTCGTAAAATTTCGGTACCACCGAGATGAGCGATCGGTCCCACCAAGATTGCAATGTAAACTCTCTGTTTCCTTTTCGTAACACTTCGGTCTCACCGAAATGAGCCAACCGGTCCCACCGAGTTTACCTGACCAACTCTCTGGTTAGCTTATTACCAAAATCGTCCCTACCGAGTTTGTGTAATTGGTCTCACCGAGATTAAGTTATGCCCTAACCCTAACCATATCGGTCCTACCGAATTGCATGTCGCTCCCACCGAAAATCCTAACGGTCACTAGATTTGCTGAATCAGTCCGACCGAGTTTCTCAATTCGGTCCCACCGAGATTGGCAAGTTGTGTGTAACGGTTAGATTTTGTGTGGAGGCTATATATACCCCTCCACCTCCTCTTCATTCGTTGAGAGAGCCATCAGAACGAACCTACACTTCCAACTTGCATTTTCTGTGAGAGAACCACCTACACTTGTGTTGAGGCCAAGATATTCCATTCCTACCATATGAATCTTGATCTCTAGCCTTCCCCAAGTTGCTTTCCAATCAAATCTTCTTTCCACCAAATCCAAATCCTGTGAGAGAGAGTTGAGTGTTGGGGAGACTATCATTTGAAGCACAAGAGCAAGGAGTTCATCATCAACACACCATTTGTTACTTCTTGGAGAGTGGTGTCTCCTAGATTGGCTAGGTGTCACTTGGGAGCCTCCGACAAGATTGTGGAATGGAACCAAGGAGTTTGTAAGGGCAAGGAGATCGCCTACTTCGTGAAGATCTACCGCTAGTGAGGCAAGTCCTTCGTGGTCGACGGCCATGGTGGGATAGACAAGGTTGCTTCTTCGTGGACCCTTCGTGGGTGGAGCCCTCCGCGGACTCGCGCAACCGTTACCCTTCGTGGGTTGAATTCTCCATCAACGTGGATGTACGATAGCACCACCTATCGGAACCACGACAAAAACATCCGTGTGTCCAATTGCGTTTGAATTCTCCAAACCCTTTCCTTTACATTCTTGCAAGTTGCATGCTTTACTTTTGCTGCTCATATACTCTTTTCATGCTTGCTTGAATTGTGTTAAGATTGCTTGACTTGTGCTAAGTTAGCTAAAATCTTCCAAAGACTAAAATTGAGAAAAGGATAAGTTTTTATTTGGTCCAGTAGTCTAATCACCCCCCCTCTAGACATACTTTCGATCCTACAAGTGGTATCAGAGCTTTGGTCTCCATTTGCTTTGATTTCCATAGCTTTTGGTAGTCATAGCCTTGGTTTCACAACCTAGGAGAGTATGGCGTCTAGCAAGGGAAACTATCACCGTAGAGGTCCTTACTTTGATGGTACTAATTTTGCTAGTTGGAAGCATAAGATGAAAATGCATATTCTTGGACATAACCCCGCCGTTTGGGCTATTGTGTGTATTGGTTTGCAAGGTGAATTCTTTGATGGGAGAGAACCAAATCGTGAAGCTAGCGCGGAAGAGTGGAAGATGCTGCAATACAACGCTCAAGCTTGTGATATCCTCTTCAACGGATTGTGCCCCGAAGAATTCAACAAAATCAGCCGTCTTGAGAATGCAAAGGAAATTTGGGATACTTTGATTGATATGCACGAAGGTACCGGCTCCGTCAAGGAATCCAAGTTGGATGTGCTTCAAAGTCAGCTTGACAAGTTCAAAGTGAAGGATGGCGAAGGTGTCGCTGAAATGTACTCTATGCTTGCTCTTATCACAAATGAGATTACCGGCTTAGGAAGTGAGGAGATGACCAACAAATTCATCATCAAGAAGATCCTAAGAGCTTTGGACGGAAAATATGATACCATGTGCACATTGATCCAAATGATGCCAAATTACAAAGATCTCAAGCCAACGGAAGTCATTGGAAGAATTGTTGCTCATGAGATGTCACTCAAGGATAAGGAGGAACTTCACAACAAGTCAAGTGGTGCTTACAAAGCCTCATGTGAAGCCCCCACATCATCAAGTGAGAAACAAACCTTCAATGAAGAATTGAGCCTAATGGTGAAGAACTTCAACAAGTTCTACAAGAGTATAAGCAAACAAAGAAGCTCCAAGTCAAGGTCCTACAATGACAAAAGATCTTCTAGTCGAGAGCGTAATTGCTACAATTGTGGAAGACCCGGACACTATTCCAATGAGTGTACGACACCCAACAAAAGAAGAGAAGAATCGCCTAAGAGGAGAAGTAGAAGAGAATAATCACCACCAAGAGAGAGGAGTAGAGATGATCGTTATGAATGAAGAACATCCCCGAGAAGCAAGGATTCAGAAAGGAAGGACAAGTCATCAAGGAGCTACACAAAATGAAGACATCAAGCTCATGTCGGTGAATGGGTATCCGGCTCCGACTCCGACAATCACTCTGAGAGAAGCTATCACTCCGACTCCGAATATACTCAAGATGAAGGTGTTGCCAGTCTAGCACTTGCGTCAACCAACTCCTACGACATATTTGATTCACCAAATGAAGAACTTGGAAGATGCTTCATGGCTAAAGGCCCAAAGGTATCACATCCCGAGTATGTTGATCTCAATAGTGATGAAAATGACTTGTTAGGTGATGATGATTTACTTGCTGACAACTCTAGTGATGAATACTATGATGAAACGTCAATTAATCATGCTAATCAGGATAAAACGAATGACAATGATAAGGATAAGATTGAGCCTCTAACTAAAGAGCTAAAAACTATTAAGTTAGCTCATGAAACTATCTTAGAAGATCATCGAGAACTTTGAAGGACTCATGAGAAGTTACGCTTTGAAAAGCTCAACCTAGAGCAAGAGCATGAGTTCTTAAAGGCAATCAATGATGATATTCGTAAGAAAAGTTCTTCTTACGTTGCCAAGCGTTTACTCTTATCTACTTACATGCCTCAAGTCAAGTCTAGTAACAAGAACAAGAAGGATTCTTCCTCTAGTAGTAACAATAATCATGCTAAATCCAATGTTGTTGCTTCTAGCAGTTCTCTTGATTCCACTAATGATTCTCTTAGCCAAGTTACACTTGAGCAAGAAAATAGCTTATTGAAGGGAATTATAGAGAAAGGTGTTTACAAGAGCCTTGTCGGGAGAAAGCAATTCGAGGAAATTGTACGCAAGCAAGGAATGCACCGGAAGAACCAAGGTGTTGGTTTTGAACGAAAGTTCAATGCCAATGGAGTTGAGTTGGAAGAAGATCAATACCCCAATACGAAGTTTGTTCCTCAACAAGAGAAGTATGATCCTACTTCCTTCAAAGGGACACAAGCTCAAGATGATCTTCCACCACAAGACCATAAGCAAAAAAGGCAAGGATAAGCTACAGGAGGAGATTGATGCATTTGAAGAAGCTCCTAAGGCCTTGGTCAAGTGGGTTCCCAAGACTTCATCAAGTTCTACTTCATCAAGTACGACTACAACTCCAAGGATTCCCATCAAGATGATGTGGATCCCGAAGAAGAAGAACTAGAGAGTTCTTGAGGGTGACTCCGCCAACATATTTCACTCATATCATTTTGGCAAGAACAAGTGCAATCAACTTCCACATCTTGCACTAGTTCAAGGAGTCACAAACCCTCTTGTTGGTAAGACAAGGGACAAGGTAACCTAATGCTTTCATAGACATCATCATGTGTGCGCATCACTCTATGTCTATGGATATCCTTGCTTGTTCCTTGTGGGACTAACCCGTGTAGGTATTGAAAGTGCAACTCACTCCAAAGGATTGCTTCAAACGATCTACAACAACATTGATCATCCACATCTTCAACATCTACATGAAGTCTTCATCGACAAAACCCAAGGTTAGTTCATCCCTCTAAGGGGGGATCTCACATCTAGGGGGAGCTTTACTCTAAGAATTGAGTCAAAGCAACTCTAATGGTGTGAACACGACAATGCTTTATGTGAAAGTGGTAACCCCACTTGTGCTTAAACGATGAGTATGACCTATGATCAAATGTTCTCATTTGACTCCTAAGTCAATATACTCATATATAGATGACCTAGTCATCGCCAATTGCTTGATAGATGCTAGAATTGGTTGTGCATGCTTTGCCACATATTTCATTTGCCATTTTATTGTGTGAGCATGTTGGTTGCATATTTTACTCATTCGAGGGCATCCACTTGTTGTTTTGATTGTTTGGTTCCTTTTCTTTTGCCAAGTGGATGGACAAGAATGCCTAAGAACCTTCTCTAGCTATCTATGATTTTCTTGTCTCAAACTCTATTCATGCTACATCACAAAATTTGATCAAGTCAGATTTGAACCACTCTGTGTGTGGAGCACTCGGAGTCCCCGATTCGTCATAGACTTAAACCTCCAAAACTTCTTTGTGCGTCTCGGTCTGACCGATTCTTCCATTTCGGTCATACCAAGATCACTAAGTCGATCTAGGTTTTCAATCTCGGTGCAACCGATTTGAACTTTTCGGTCACACCGAGTTGCTGTAACTGCTTGCAGTTAAGCATCTCGGTGCCACCGAGTTGTTTTACTCGGTCACACCGACAGGGCCAGGCTATATATCCACGGGTCAAAGTTTTGGAAATTTCTCCAAACTCCTTCGCCCGCGCTCAGCCTGCTCTGCCTCCCTGGGTCTCCGGATCGTCCTCCTCTTCACCAGCTGCCTCCTGCCGCTGGTCTCCGCCTCCGTCAACGGGAATCATCTCCGCCGTTGCCGCCGTAGCAAGTCCATCGCCGAACTAGGGTATGGACTTGATCTTTGTGCTATTCCTAACTCCAAATTCCTAGCACATTGCTTCGCCATGAATCTTGCCACGATTGAGATCATCTTATCCACCAAAAACACTCCGTAGATTAGATGTGAATTGAAAATTCAGGGTTAGGTTTCCGCCGAAACCATGTCGGACCAACCGAGTTGTAGAACTCAGTTCCACTGATTCGGCTAAGTCCATTGCACATGTGATTCTCGGTCTGACCGAGAATTGCAAATCGGTGTGACCGAGTTCAGGACTTTGTGAAATCCTAGCAGTCTCAGTGCCACCAAACTGTGACTCGGTCTGACCGAGTTCACTAGTTTAGGTTCCAAAAGCTGCTTCGGTATCACCGAGTTTACAAATCGGTAGATCCAAAATGCTTTATGTGGAAAACTAAAACTAAGTTTTTGACTCATTCTTTTGCAAAAACCTCTGTATTTTGTGATGCTCATCTACTCTACCTCATCTATATCTATTCACAGGGTCTGCTATCAGTGTTTGCAACATGTCAGATCAGAATGACAGTCAGAACAAGTCTGAGGAGTAGGTTCAGATGAGTGAGGGCACTAGTCCCTCTAGCAGCTATGATGAGGGTAGCAGGAGCACACCCAGCAACTTACCCAAGGCAGCCACCAGAGCCAGAAAGAAGAGAACCTCAGATTCTGAGGATGAAGACTATGTGGCTATTGAGGATGAGGCCACCTCAAAGAAGAAAGTTTTGAAGAAGGAATATGGCACAGCTGCTGCCACTAAACCAGGAATGCAGAAGAAGGCACCTGCAAGAAGGATTCCCACTTCCAAACCTAGGAAGGTTGCCACTGGAGAAACCATGAAATTCACCCTTGAGTCAGAAGATGAAGCTGTTGGCCAGGACAAGAAGAAGAAGAAGAGAGTCAGAACCACTAATGCCAAAGTACTTGGCAATCCCTCTATGAGGAGAGACTCAGAAGAAGAAGAGGAAGAGGTTGCTGCACCAGCACCCAAAGCTCAAAAGCTTATGGGTGATGCCATCAGGTCAGGGGCTGCTTCACCAAAGCCCAAAGAAGCTCCTAAGGCAGCTGCTCCAAAGCCCAAATCTACACCCAAGAGGAATACAGGGAACATTCCTGCTGGAGAGAAGAACAAGGCCCCAGTGCCTGAAGCTGCTGTTGAAGAAGAAGATGATGAGGAACATGTCTTGAGAAAGATGAAGCCCAAAATTCCAGATCACAATGATGTTCATCCTGTAGCTGAGGATATGAAGCTGAGGAAGGATGCAGGACTCAGGCAGTGGAGATTGACTGATCCCTATGCAGTCAGGAGGAGAACTGTTGTGGACTACAGGTTCCATACAAAGGAACATCAGGACTTCTACGCAACCAGCTCCAGCACCTACTCCACCAACTCCATCCACATCAACTGAAGTCTTCGTCCAAGGAGCCATCTCTACACCACCACCTGAAGACCAAGCCTGAGAGTCGATTTAGTGCTATGCATTTTCTATGAACTTTATGGTAACTTGTTGCCAAAGGGGAAGAAAAATGTATAGATCATAGGCTTCGAGAGAGAGTGTTGCTTTTGTTCTCTCTTGTTTTGGTGGTTGAACTTTATTTGCTTGTTTGAGATACTTTATGCTTTTGTGAGATACTTGGATGATCATATGTTTGATCATATGCTACCTTAATGCTTGTTGGATGACATTATCCTTTTATCTCTATATGATCATTCACTTTGCTTGGTGATGAGTGCATGTATTTAATTATTATCATTTTGAGCGCTCCACCAAGATGTATGTGGCATGGAAGAGTAACTCATGATCCCAACACATTATGCATTTGCAGTCCAAAGCAAATCCTGATCTATGCACACATTTAGGGGGAGCTCTTACATTTCACATACTTCTCAAAGCGACAATGTTTTTCAATCTTATTATCATTTGTCGAAGCTTTGATCTTATGTTATCATCAATTACCAAAAAGGGGGAGATTGAAAGTGCAACTATCCCTAGGTGGTTTTGGTAATTCCTCACAACATATAGCTCATTGAGCTAATGCTATTTCAAGATGAATATTTCAGGAAAGCTCAATGATTGGCATGGCATGGATGAGAAAAGTGGACCCCTCAAAATTCTAAGGACAAAAGGATTGGCTCAAGCTCAAAGCTCAAGACTCTACATTTTATATTTTAGTGATCCAAGATCACATTGAGTCTATAGGAAAAGCCAATGCTATCAAGGAGGGATGAGGTGTTGCTTAATGGCTTACTTGCTCAAAGTGCTTAGTGATATGCTCCAAAGCCCTCAACTACTTTCTCACATCCACATATGACCTAAACCAAAAGTCAAACTCGGCCCCACCAATTCTTTCTATCCGGCGCCACCGAGTTCAGATGTCATAGCCACTGCCACAAACCCTAGGCAAATCGGTCTCACCGATAGGGATCTCGGTCTCACCGAGATGGGATTGTAATCTCTCTATTTCCCTTCGTAACGTTTCAGTACCACCGAGATGAGCGATCGGTCCCACCGAGATTGCAATGTAAACTCTCTGTTTCCTTTTCGTAATTTCGGTCTCACCGAAATGAGCGAACCGGTCCCACCAAGTTTACCTGACCAACTCTCTAGTTAGCTTATTACCAAAATCGGTCCTACCGAGTTTGTGTAATTGGTCTCACCGAGATTACGTTATGACCTAACCCTAACCATATCGGTCCTACCGAGTTGCATGTCGGTCCCACCGAAAATCCTAGCGATCACTAGATTTGCTGAATCGGTCCGACCGAGTTTCTCAATTCGGTCCCACCGAGATTGGCAAGTTGTGTGTAACGGTTAGATTTTGTGTGGAGGCTATATATACCCCTCCACCTCCTCTTCAGTCATGGAGAGAGCCATCAGAACGAACCTACACTTCCAACTTGCATTTTCTGAGAGAGAACCACCTACACTTGTGTTGAGGCCAAGATATTCCATTCCTACCATATGAATCTTGATCTCTAGCCTTCCCCAAGTTGCTTTCCACTCAAATCTTCTTTCCACCAAATCCAAATCCTGTGAGAGAGAGTTGAGTGTTGGGGAGACTATCATTTGAAGCACAAGAGCAAGGAGTTCATCATCAACACACCATTTGTTACTTCTTGGAGAGTGGTGTCTCCTAGATTGGCTAGGTGTCACTTGGGAGCCTCCGACAAGATTGTGGAATGGAACCAAGGAGTTTGTAAGGGCAAGGAGATCGCCTACTTCGTGAAGATCTACCGCTAGTGAGGCAAGTCCTTCGTGGTCGACGGCCATGGTGGGATAGACAAGGTTGCTTCTTCGTGGACCCTTCGTGGGTGGAGCCCTCCGTGGATTCGCGCAACCGTTACCCTTCGTGGGTTGAATTCTCCATCAACGTGGATGTACGATAGCACCACCTATCGGAACCACGACAAAAACATCCGTGTGTCCAATTGCGTTTGAATTCTCCAAACCCTTTCCTTTACATTCTTGCAAGTTGCATGCTTTACTTTCCGCTGCTCATATACTCTTTGCATGCTTGCTTGAATTGTGTTAAGATTGCTTGACTTGTGCTAAGTTAGCTAAAATCTGCCAAAGACTAAAATTGAGAAAAGGATAAGTTTTTATTTGGTCAAGTAGTCTAATCACCCCCCCCCCCTCTAGACATACTTTCGATCCTACACCAGGGCAGGCCGTGCGCCCCCTCCCCCTGAGTCCGAATATGACAAGGAAAAGGGGGGCGGCGCCCCTGTTGCCTTCCCTCTCTCCCTCTCCTCCCTTCCCCCTCCCTTCCCCAAGTTGGAAACCTACTAGGAATAGGATTCCTAGTAGGAATCCTACTTGGGGCGCGCCCTACAGGGGCCGGCCGGCCTCCCCCCTTGCTCCTTTATAGGGGCAAGGGGCACCCGAGGACACACAAGTTGAAAATTGTTTAGCCGTGTGCGGTGCCCCCCTCCACAGCTACACACCTCGGTCATATCGTCGTAGTGCTTAGGCGAAGCCCTGCGCCGGTAACTTCATCATCACCGTCACCACGCCATCGTGCTGGCGAAACTCTCCCTCTGCCTCAACTGGATCAAGAGTACGAGGGATGTCTCCGAGCTGAACGTGTGCTGAACGTGGAGGTGCCGTACGTTCGGTGCTTGGATCGGTTGGATCACGAAGACGTTCGACTACATCAACCGTGTTAACTAAACGCTTCCGCTTTCGGTCTACGAGGGTACGTGGACACATTCTCCCCTCTAGTTGCTATGCATCACATAGATAGATCTTGCGTGATCGTAGGATTTATTTTTTTGAAATTACCACGTTCCCCAACAATATGGCGTCTTCTCGGTTAAGAGTGCATACGAGTTTGGTTTTGATGAAGCTAATAGAGATGCTACAACTGGGTCGAGTTCGCGACCGGATGGACGCCGGTCCTGCTGGAATCTTATTTGGTCTACGGAGGTACCTCCAATATTACGCAATTTTGTGTGGAGGGTGGCTACTGATTCTCTGCCGACTTGGAGAAATAAACATATTCGGGGCCTGGAAATTAATGATCTTTGTCCTATATGTTCAATTGAATCTGAGGACAGTTTCCCATGCTCTTTGTTGCTGTAGTTAGTCAATGATTCTTTGGGATACTATGGCAGAAGTTTGGTCATTGCCGTGCATTAGAACCATGCAAAACACTGGTAAGGAATGGTTACTACCGGCCTTAGAGCCTCTCCCTGATATTGAACGATCTATGTTGCTTATGATGCTTTGGCAGGCTTGGCATATTCGTAACGAAGTGGTACATCACAAACCTCCACCACCCATGGAAGCTTCTAAGCGCTACTTGGTGAGCTATCTTGATTCACTAATAGGAATAAGGGTGGATCTTTTGTCAGATGCAAGTAAAGGGAAATCATTCATTACATATGATACTGAGGCTGTTTTGTCACATGGGATAATGGAAGTAGTTGGGCCGAAGTGGACTGCACCTAAAGCTGGTTGGGTTAAGCTTTCTATTGATGGCTCGTTTGGAGATTATGGCTCAGCAGGCGCATGTATGGTACTGAGAGACGTCAAGGGCGCGGTTATCTGAGATGATGGCTCAGCAGACAGTTATTTTCATATTGGGATGCACTAGAAGCAGAATTGAGTGCTTGCATGGAAGGTTTGTCGTTTGCAATGCAGATAAGTGATCTACTGGTTGAGATAGAGATAGACTGTATTGTTGCAGTGCAGTTGATCCAGGCCAAAGAAGTTGATCGTTCGGTCTACTTGTCGCTTATTAGAGAGATTAAATATCTTATGTCCCTCTGTGATTCTTGTATTACTCATGTAAAACGTAGCCAAGATAAGGTTAGCGATAGCATAGCTAAATTTGCTCGTTCAAAAGGTAGAACCGTGACTTGCTTTGGTTCACGTCCTTTGGGTGCTATGTAGCGAGCTACGATTGATTGTAAGGATCTTGTGAGTTGAGTAATACAGCATTTCACCCGCAAAAAGCAACTAAAAGCAGGCGCACTTGTCTCGTGAGTAAGCTGACGAAGTCGTTGTAAATAGACCAACCCAGCTCGCATGCCCTTGTGCGTTTGGGTGGCAATTTGACACAATTATCGTCTAATAGGATTTCAACGAAATCACTAGTTAGAGGGTAGCCTTTGCAAAGGTCACTCTCACTCTCAAGGTGACAAGTGACGCACTGCATGTATAATACTTGTCGCAGCCTGGTAGTCCGTGCTTTTTTGCAGATTCATTTAAAAATGTTCTATCTCTTGAATGCGGCGTCCAAATCACAAATCATTTTCGCCATTGCGTTTCTTGCATCAAGGTCTTCGAAACGGGATCCTATGTTATTAGGTTTGGAAGAATTTATTTTTTCCCCAAAAACCCGGAAAACATAATCGAGAACCCGAAAACAAAAAACGAAAGCCGTTAAAAACCAAAAAAAAATGAAACTTGGAAAAATACTGGAAACCGGAAGCACAACTATCCTTTTCATCTTTTTTGGAAGCACAGTTGTGCTTATTGCTTTCCGGGAAGCACAACTATGTTTTATAGCGATGAAAACACTTTATTAAGCTAAAGATGTTATCAGAATACAAATAATATCAGGTCTATTGACCAACCACACATGCCATCCATGGTACAATTGTCGCCGCCTTCGCCAAGGTGTGGGCTTCAACGTTCTACGTTGCACGGATACTTGGATATGTATCGGATACGCGATACGGGGATACGTCCGATACGTCAATTTTCTGAAAACATGGATACGTGGATACGTTTATATATAGATATTACATATATTAGTTATTCAAAATATTGAAAACAAAATAGAGCTTCTAGGTCAAAGCATGCCTCAATAGGATTATTCCCTTTGTTTTCTTGCACTTGGTTCACTTTCATTAATTGGCAGTGGGATTTTCCTGGGTTTGTTGTTTCAATCAGTGCATCGACTCTCTCTTGCTCACCTTTCAATTGAACAAGAACATTGACAGTCATGTTTTAACATGGACTCGCCCCATGTTGGGTATCTTCGAAAGATGCGCCTTTACTATTGAGGGGGTTTCACGTCGAACGAGGGGTTTCAGGTATCCAAAGAGTATCATAGAAGTATCCTAGGAGTATGAAATATTTTTTTTTCTTTTTTTTTCTTTTTTTTAAGAAATGAAGGAGAACCCCCGGCCTCTGCATCTGGACGATGCATGCAACCACTTTATTAATTATTCACATAAGACCTTACAAAATCATACAACAGTAAGACTAAAGTCACCGTCTAGGCAACATCTGTCGCTACTCCTATCCAGTTGGTGTAGGGATGCTGATAGTCTAGGCCTAATACCAAACAGACCTCGCATGCAAACGTAACATCTAAGACCTGAGGTCCCAACCAGGACGCCTGTCGGATATGGGCACCCACCAGTCCGGTGCACTCCTCAACCAGGACGCCTGCCGGGTACGAGGCCGCCGCAGCCACCTGGCATCAATCCATCTTCAAAGTTGTACTGTTGCATCTACCGTGTCAGGTCTCTCTGTCATCGGCGCCACCACGACGCCAGACATCGTCGTCCTCCTGCGCAAGTTCATCCACACGCGCCCGTTACCGGAACTCCGCAGCGCAATGCCGCCGTAGCGATGATAACCTTGTTTCAAGTCAGATCAGGAGCTAAAGACAGAGCCTCGTTGGTGGCCATCGCTTCAAGTATCTCGGAGTCAACTATCTCAGGAATGGATATACCAGGAGAACCCATATTAATTTCCCATCTCATCTCGGTTAATAGCAGCTATTGCTCGGACGCGGAGGAATTGATCCCGGGCACCAATGATCCCGGATGAACAGTAAAATCCGAAAAAATAGTAAAAAAATTCAAAAAAATCTGAATTTTTTTGTCAAGAAACTTTGATGTTTTTTCTACATGCTTGCCAATTTTCGTGATGAAATAACATTTGTGGAGGTGTCAGCAAAAAAAACAAAAGCATGCTCCAAAAAAACTGTTTTTGGAAGCATTTTGGAGCATCGATTTTGTTTTTTTTGCTGAGACTTGCATGAATGTCATTTTGTCGTGAAAATTTGTACGCATGTGAAAAATATGTCAATGTTTGTTGCCAAAAAAATTCAGATTTTTTAAACTTTTTAAATATATTTTTCGTTTGTACTGTAGCAAAGGGTGCCTGTGAGCTCGAGCTGACAATAGCACTTTCGCTATTGCTCCTCCTTCCGCACTATGAGTGACAACCGCGTTGACATGTATCTTTGCGACTCCCGGTGGTGGGGATGTCCATTTTACACCCGGTTGAGGTTCAGGAATATGCACTCGTCCTTGTGGCTTCTTCGTCACTTCAGCAAGATCAGTAAGATAATTTGTGATGAATGTATAAATTGGCAGAGGCGACTCAACTTCTCCTCATGTATGATCTTCCTTGGCGCCCACCAAATCGTCCACAAAGCAACAAGTAATTTCACAAAATCCTCACCATTCACCGAGTCCTGAATTTCCAACAACCATAGCCTAGCATCATCATGCCTGCATGCAATTAGGTGTTCCACTAATTCTTCATCAACAAGAGACCAAACACATTTCGCCTAAGTGCATTCAATCAGAGCATGCTTCCATGAATCTGCTGCTACATTGCATACTGGACAAGCATACTTATTTGTCATTTTTTGGTGGTGTCTCAAAGTTTCTGTAGGAATAGAATTTTTTGCGAGCCTCCAAGCAAAAAAAATTTAAGCTTTCGAGGAACCTTGAGTTTCCAAAGCGGCCTCCAATCGCGTTTTTTTATCTTCCATGTTCGAACTTTCGACCCTGCTGGACAGCCAATCTTCTCTTCTCTTCTTCGTTTCAGCTAGTAAGGTTGGTCGTAATGATAGTATCATAGGTAGGATCATGCATGCCAACTAGATAATTTTAATGAAGTGTCATAGAATTAAATGAAGAAAGAGAGTGTTGAGTATCATATCATGATACCGTATCATAATAAATGCTATGCTAATCTGTATCATGCATGACAATAAATAAAATACTACATGATACTAATATATGATACTATGCATTATGGAGGTGCATGATACAAGTATATGATACTCCCCATTACAACCAGCCTAATCTATATGGAGAACGTACCGCGAAACACCCTGATGTCTCATAATGCCGGGGTACTTCTTGCAGACTGAGGCACAAGATTTTTTGTTGGGTACTCTTACATGACAAAATTAATACAAGGAATATGCTCCTTCGACGCAACATGCACCTCCCAGATTATAACTGTGCCTTATGTTCTGACAAAGTGGAAGAAACTTTAAACCACTTATTCTGGAATTGCCCATTTGCACTCTCCTGCTGGGATGTCATAGCGCCTGAGAGAACCATAGGTATCTCCAGTTTTGATGAGATTGTTCTCATTTCTAATCGACTTCCAAAAGAATTGGCACTGGATATTATAGTTATGAGTTGCTGGGGTATTTGGTCTGAGAGAAATGACAAGATCTTTCGGTCTGCGCCACCGGCTATTGATTCATGGAAATTTCACCTGTCGGAAGGACTTTGGGCTGTGCAACTCCAAGCCAAAGAGGACAAAGCGAACAAGATCAAGGAATGGACTGATTTAAATCTTTAATGGGTATGCCCATGATTCCTAGAGCTGGGATTGGTTGAGATAGCTATGCTCCTTGTATTATTTATTTGTAACATATTTGTACCTTGCCTACGGTCAGGGCTCAAAAAAAATGTCTCGGAATGCCATGCACAACTGTGCTTTTCACTTCTTTCAAGAAACACAATTGTGCTTTCACTGTGAAACACAATTATGCCTTTTCTCGCATGATATGCTACAGGTAAGAAAATAAAACAAAAACCTTCTTTTAGAAAACATAGAGAAAACCAAGCCAAATCCAAAAACCTGAAGAAGAAAAAAGCGCATACAGGAAAAAATGCGTTCTCGTGGGGTGCGCCAACATGTGACACGTGGCGGCGCATGCTGCGTAAACCCCGAAGGGACACTCGCTTGTTAATTGCTCCCAATTTTCACCCGAGGAATAGAGAGATAGGGGAGCAAAGGCGCATCTCTCGTGAGTTGGGCTTGGGCCAGTTATTTTGTCACATAATTTTTTGTACTTCCTTTGCTTTTCCATTTGGACATCAATATTGTGCGAGGGGCCATTAGGTTGTTCAGCGCTAGAGCTGACGCACATGAACTGCTCACTCCTTTTCGGTTTATAGGGCTCAAATATGAAATCACATCAACCAAGGCATTTTGTGAGTGGAGAAATGCATCTCGTACTTTACAAAACTACCCCAATTAAACTCATCCATTAATTTAGATTAATTGTAGTGCATGCATGCTTGGCCACTAGCCAGTAGAAACATTACATGCATTGATGTGTTTCTTTTGAATTTTTGCATGCAAAGATTTAATGTACCTCGAAAACTAAAAATAAGATGAAGATGAGCCTTTTAAATTAGAAAAAACAAAAAATAAGATAAGGCCTATAAACCGGAAAAGGGGAAGTATGTCACTAATTTATGCCCATGCAGGACCGAGAGCTCATTTTGTCGCTTTGTTCGCCAAAATGCCGAGCAAACATACTTTTTGAGTATCTCGGCTGCTGGGCGTTGTCTCTCTCTCTCTGGACTCTGGGCGTGTGTGCACACGCTGTGCTAGCACGCGGAGAAGAAGAATACGATCGGAAGTGAAGCGTACCACCACCAAAGAATCAGGCTCTGAAGCGTAACACGGTCCTATGAATGGGAGGATGGATCGGGTCCTAGAAAGGCACTGTTCAACGTGCAGGCACACAAGCCACGGAGCTGCACGCGTGCTGCCAGCAAACGTGAGCACAGGCAGAACGCACGTACTAGTGCCGTAGTACGTTGCCCGCGCGATGCGATGGCACGGCCAGCAAGCGACGCGACAAAGTCGCTTGTCGAGGAGCGGCGAGCGGCTACCGGCCGGGAGGGAGGGGCGCCATCTTGGCCATGAGCCCATGAGTCCATGCACGCGACATTACGAATCACGAACAGGAGCATGGAGCCAAGACGGCGCGCAGAGGTCGATACAGCAGGCGAGGGGTGGGCGCGGCGGACGGACCGCCGGACGGGAAGGGGCATGGTGGTTTCCACCTTCGATGCAGGTGCCTTTCCTATTTTTGTTCTTGATTTTTTTTAGGGATATTTTTTGTTCTTGATGAGGAGGATATCACGGTGTTTCCTTTCCACCCTTGTTCGGCCAACGTGAGCCCGTGATTATAGGATTCGCAGGCCTTCGGCTGGGCTGTACGACCTCTCGGGGGTCCCCTATTTGACGCAAGACAGGGCCGGCCAATGAAGCGAGAGGTGGTTACTGTAGAGACCGATTTTTTTTGGAAAAAAACTTGATTTTTAATTTTTTAAATATATTAAAAAACTGAGGACATTTTGTGAAAATCAAAGGACATTTTTCGAAAAAAGGTGAACACAGATTCATTTTCTAGGAAAACACAATCATTTTTGAGAAGGCAAACATTTTTTGAAATTTTCGAATTTTCTAAAAAGGGAAAATATCTAAAAAAATAAATATGGAAAACTTGGAGTGTTTAAATAATTTGAAATTTTATAAAAAGTGCAAACAAAAATTGAAATTTCAAAGCATTTTCTGTTTTTTTGAAAAAAATATAAATAAAATTAAAAAAAATAAAAAGTAAACATGAAAACCGAACTAAAACTTTCCAGGAGGTTCCCAGAAGGGAAAATTTTGTTTTTGCCACTCTAGATTTTGCCAATTTTCCTTATACCATTCTAGATTTTGACATTTCACTTTTGCCACTCTTAACTTTTGACGATTATCACAATTGCCATTTTGTGGCAATTGTGATAATTGTCAAAAACTAAGAGTGGCAAAAGTGAAATGTCAAAATCTAGAGTGGCATAAGGAAAATTGGCAAAATCTAGAGTGGCAAAAACAAAAAAAATCCCTTCCCAAAACCGGGTCTACCCCTAATCGGGCCTACCTAGAACACTCACTATTTAAGCTATGTTATTATGTGTTTGCTCGCCTATTTGATGCAACAAGCGTCAAATAGGAAACATTGATCTCAGGAAACATTGATCTCTGGACGTGTGCGCAACTACCACCACCAGCAGCTATCCCTCAAAAAAACACCACCAGCAACTAGCGGGTTGGGTTAGGTTCCCTGGAGGCTTTTCTTTGAGCAAAAACTCGCCCTCTTTATTCATCCAAAGCAATCATCATAGGTACAAGGTTTGGGTCATGAGGATTACCCAAACAAAGATGTCTACCTACCTCAAGATTACATGCAAACTTGGCGAGATTATGAGCCTCAACATTAAAATTCCTACGCTCATGTATGAAAGAACTAGAAATAAAACTATTACACCGGGTCGTTATTTCATGTACTATAGAAGCATTTGGACCTCCTGTCCCTCTGTTGATGTCATTGATCGCCTCCTGGCAATCTGAAACCACCCAAACCTCTCTAATCGCCAGATCATCTGCTAATGACAATGCTTCTCTGCATGCACATGTTTCCAAGATCAGAGGATCATTGATTCCCCGTAGAACCACCGCCGAAGATCCTAGATATAAGCCAGTTTGGTCCCGGCACACCGCTGCGACAGCTCCACCATAATGTGTCCTAGCAACAGCACCATCAACGTTAATCTTCACGCATCCCGCTGGGGATGGAAGCCACCTTCTGACCCGCGGCCTCGGAGCAGAACTGGTCTCCTGGCAAGTACCATTAGGTTGTAGGAGGCCCAACTCGGCAATGAAGTTGGTGACAAAGGACATTGTATGTTGGGGACTTTGGAAGATCGATTCGTAAATAGCCTTCCTTCTCGCGTACCACACCACCCATAGCGTGACTACTAGCTTAGTAAAGCTTGCTTGATCCAATTTCTCATTTAACTCAAACAACCAGATTCTCGCATTTGGTTCCATGACTTCCGCCGCTTGGGCTACTAGCTCGTCATCAAGCAAAGCCCACACACACCGCGATGTAGTGCAGGACATGAGAGCATGCCTCCATGAGTCCTCGCAGCCACACAGTGGGCAAACATCCCGATCGGACATATTCCTCCTCTTCAAAATATCCAGAGTTGGTAGAGAGTGGTGCACCAATCTCCACAAAAAGATTCTGATTTTGGACGGTATTTTTAGCTTCCATAGAGAACACCAAGACTTCTCATCTCTTGCAGAATTGGAAGATCCGCTTCCTCCTTCTAACCACTCCTCTCTTTGTAGCTTTGTTTTCAACAGAAACTTGTATGCCGAACTGACGCTGAAGACACCTTTCCTGTCTGGATACCAAGCCCAAAAGTCCTCTATATTTGCCGTGCAAATAGGAATTTTCAGAATGGCATTTGCATCAATAGGTAGAAACACCAAACGGATCAGGGCTTCATTCCAAGAGGCTGACGCCGGCAAGAGTAACTCGGAAACATACTGTGGAGGGTTTGCCACGAGACAGGTGATCGGGCGCGGTGTCATTTCCTTTGGTATCCAATTACCAGCCCATATGTTCGTGCCCTCACCGTTGCCAATCATCGGATTAAACCTTGCTTCAATAGGTCCCGTCCTTCCACAACCGCCCGCCAAACCTGTGACAGTCGTGACCCCAAAGCCGCTTCTAGAATGGAGCTATCAGGGTAATATGAAGCCTTCAAAATTCTTGCACTTAAACTATCTAGTTCTTGCAAAAGCCTCCACGCCTGTCTCGATAACAATGCCAAGTTGAAAAGCTCAAGATCTCTGAATCCAAGACCCCCAAGATTTTTCGGTCTGCTCATCACATCCCATGAAACCCATGCTGGTTTGCGTTGTCCTTGTCTGCATCCCCACCAAACTTCCTAATGATGGTTTTTATATGATCACACAAACCCCTCGGTAGCTTGAAACATGACATAGAAAATACTGGAATGGCCTGGGCTACTGACTTTATAAGAACATCCTTTCCACCTGCCGACAGACATTTGCCCATCCACCCTTTGACCTTATCCCACACCCTGTCACTCAAATATTTGAATGTTCCCTTCTTTGAGTGCCCCACATCAGTCGGCATCCCGAGGTACCTATCACTCAAAGACTCATTAGGAACTTGCAAGAACCCTTTCACAGCATTGCGGACTATCTCCGGGCATCCTCTACTGAAGAAAATAGAAGATTTGTCCTTGTTTATTCTTTGCCCCAATGCCATACAATAAGTATCCAATAGGTTTGAAACTTCCTCCGCTCCATCAACACTTGCCCTGAAAAACAGCAGGCTGTCATCCGCGAATAAAAGGTGATTAACCGCCGGCGCCGACGGAGCCACCTTAATGCCGCTGAGCTGGGATGACTGATTCTGGGATTTTAGGAGGCACGAAAGGCCCTCTGCTGCTAACAAAAACAGGTATGGAGAGATGGGATCTCCCTGTCGAATACCCCGTGTAGGTTTAAATTCCTCTGACTTGACACCATTGAACATAACAGAAAAAGATACTGAGCTCACCATATTCATAACAATATCCACCCAAGGGGTCGCAAACCCCAATTTCTCCATGATAGATCTGAGATAAGACCATTCCACTCTGTCATAAGCCTTCATCATATCTAACTTCAACGCAGCAAAACAGTTATTCTTTGATCTGTTTCTCTTTATGAAATGCAAGCACTCATAAGCTGAGATAATGTTATCAGTGATAAGCCTCCTTGGAACAAAAGCTGATTGCTCCTCTGATATTATGTCCGGAAGGATTACCTTTAGGCGGTTAGCAATGACCTTCGAAGCAATCTTGTAGAAGACGTTACATAGACTAATGGGACAAAATTGAGATAGTAACGTAGGATTTGATACCTTGGGGATGAGAACCAAAATAGTATCGTTTAAGCATGCAGGGCTCTTGTCGCCCCTTACGATAGCCAACACAGCATTAGTCACCTCTTCCCCACAGATATCCCAGTGCCTCTGGAAGAAGTGAGCTGGGAACCCATCGGGTCCCGGTGCTTTCGTCGGAAACATCTGAAACAGAGTTGTCTTGACCTCCTTTGCCTCACAAGGTGCCGTAAGCGATTCATTCGTTGCCGCCGTTACCTTAACAGGTACATGCTGAAGCACGTCCGCCACCCCCTCTACCCCCTCGGAGGTATACAGCTTTTTATAGAAATCCAGCGCCATCTGTTGCATCTCAGTTGGTTCTTCTGTGAGAGCACCATTTGGCCATTGAAGAGCCTTGATGAGGTTTTTTCTTTGCCGCATCGAAGCCCGCAGGTGGAAAAAATGGGAATTCCTGTCACCCTCGGAGAGCCACTCAACTCGGGAGCGCTGTCGCCACATGATCTCTTCTCGCATATACAATTCTATGAGACGGTCATTGATTTTGATCTCTGCATGAGATGGCCCCGTGCGCGTGGGATTGCTTCGCAGCCGATCAAGTTCTTTTTGCAATGTCTTTATTTCCGCACGCACACTCCCAAAAGTGGTCCTCGACCAGTCCCCCAAATTACTGGCCAGTTCCTCAAGTTTTAAACGAACCTCATCAGCTGTCGGATTATGGCCGTCAAACTGCCATACATTCTGCACCGTGGGCTGTAAGTTGGGGTGTCTGTCCCACATGACCTCATAACGAAACTGCTTAGCTCTGGTTTCTCCATTTACTAGTTGGGTCGCACGCATAAGAACCGGCTTGTGATCAGATGTTGCGGCTGTCAGGTGCTCCACTACCGCTCCGGAAAATAGATCACACCATTCCGCCGAGGCTAGTGCTCGGTCTAACCTTACTCTAGTGTAGGAACTGCCTGTAACTTTTTTCTCATACGTCCATGAGGTTCCCTTGAACCCGAGATCCATTAATCCACAAACATCAACAGCATCTCTGAAACCTTGGATCTGAGCCTGACTCCTCGAGCCTATACCGACGTGTTCATCATGTTTCAACACTTCATTAAAGTCCCCAATGCAAATCCATGGCAAGCTCTCGAGTGTAGATAAATTTTTCATAGTGTCCCAAGTGTGATGCCGAAGATGCGTTTATGCCTCCCCATAGAAACATGAAAGTCTCCACGGTTGCTCACCTATTTCATTTACTTTGCTATCAATATGATACTTGGAGTAGCCCAAAACTTCCAACTTTATTTCATTATTCCAGAACAAACAAAGACCTCCACTCCTCCCAGTGGAGCTAACAGCAAACGAGCAATCATAACCTAGAGTATTTTTTAGAGCTTCCGCTTTTCCCGCACTGATCTGAGTTTCTAAAATACAAAGGACTCTAGGGGCAAACTTTTTCGCGAAATCGCGCAGCTCGTGAACTGTCGGGGCGTTGCCAATCCCGCGACAGTTCCAGCAGAGGAGATTCATTGTGCCCGGCGGCACTCCTCGAGGGAGCCCGCCGATTGTGCATCATCTTTAGTTGTTGTAGTCGCTGAGGCCGAGCCTCCATCACCAGGTCCATCATTCTTCTTCATCTTATCCTTGTCCTCACTGCATGGCTCCTTCCTGATTCTCTTACATTCTTTGCGTGGAGAGACGTACACCGGCGGCATCGGGGGAACTGCCGGCAAGGCTGCCACCATCGCGAGTGTGTTCACATCCCCCGGTTCCTGCATTGTAATAGATGGACTAGGACCTGAATGGTTCTCCACAGAAGCGCGCTTATTTGATTGCATTCCTTCCTTCGCCACTAATGCATTGTTCCCATCTTCTCGAGCAACATCTTCCTTCTCAACCTCCTCAGCTCTTCTGTCATCAGCATGCCCCGAGTTATGGTTCTGGGCATTAAATCTCCAACTCTGGTTAGGGTTGTAGTTAGGGTTGTAGTTTCCCTTCCCCTCCCCCTACCTCTCCCTCCCCCCATAGGCTGTCTTGCTTGAGGTTCGGCTATCCCTCTTCCAATATGACCAGCTCTGAAAGCATCCGCAAGCACGAACTCCCCCCATTGGAAGTATGAAACATCGTGTACACCATCTCCGCATTCCTTATACCAGTGCCTGAACTCCCCACAGTTAAAACAGAAGGTTGGAAGCTTTTCATACTTCACTTGATATCTAACTCTTTCCTCCCCCTTCTTCCCCGTGACAAAACGTTTTATCTTTGCATTGATATCGATCTTCACTTTGACTCGTACAAACTCTCAGAAAATAGCCTGCTGGTAGCCTAAGCTGAACCTCTTCAACCACTCCAATGCGTGAGGCCATCCCTCGTACTGCCTGCTCAATCAGGAAATTGTCTGGTAGGCGGTGAATCTGCGCCCACACCGTCAATGTTTCCAGAGGGATAGATTCGGGCTTCTTGAACCCGTCATACTCATGCAAGATCACTGCATGTCCCCTGAAGAGCCATGGACCTTCAAACATGGCCTTATTCCAATCCGCTAGGCACCCAAACTGCGCCGTAAACAGGTTGTCATTCACTCTCCTCCAAACCACCAGTCTAGCCGGGTTCCATGCCGCGCGCATGTCCCCATACAGTGCGCCCGGGCTAAAGGTTTTGGGTGTGTGAACCCTAGGCCAGCCACTTGGCCGGCTCTAGCAGATCTGGGAGCTCTTCCTCCCATACAAAGTCGTCCTCTTCTTCCTCCTGCAAGTTCAACCGGGCCAGCAGATCGTCCGTATTCTCCTGGGCTCCTCTCCTTTGCGATCCTCCAGGTTCGCCTGCCATCTCCGCCTCGATCTGATCGCTTGCGCTGCAAACCCTAGCTTGCGTCGTCAAGGAACCTCCTGATCGCTCCAAACAGCCAAGGCCGGGTAGAGTCACAAGGGACTCCCCTTGTTCAGCCCGAGCAGAGAAACGAGAACGATAAAGATCTGTCGAGGATCAGACGAGAATTCCGGCGCTGCCGCCGGAAGCAGGAAAAACCCTAGCTAGTCGCTAGGGGAGAGAAAATTCCGGCGCAAACGAGTGCTCTCAGGCGTTGGTTCGGTTCCCTGGAGGCTGGAATGATAGAACCCCGACCGTTGTAGCCCCTTAGCGGGCGAGCCTTCTCTTGCTAGTTGCTACACGTAATTGGACCATCAAACTGCTTTATAACCCATAGGGACATACCGTGCTCGTGCGTTCTTACGTGGCCCAGTTCAGGATTTCTTAGTGAGCGCTCCTTAGCGCATGCGCTCATGCATTTATTCTAACTACTCCCTTCGTTCTTAAATATTTATCCTTTTAAAGATTTTAAATGGACTACCACATACGGGTTATAGACATAATTTAGAGGTTATATTCACTTATTTTGCTCCGTATGTAGACACTTGTTGAAATCTCTAGAAAGACAAATATTTAGAAACAGAGGGAGTAGCACATATGCCCGTGCGTTGCAACGAAAAAAATTGATGTTTTGTGCAAGCATAATGTACCACATCACCGGATTCACTATGAATAACATGCTGCAACGCAGCATCCTTCTACAAAATGAACATAAAAAAATACGTTGCAATTTAGTCGTGTTCATATTTTTTGCCGGGCATAATCTTCCACTGATTCCATTTAAGTATAATCCCTTTTTAGTGGCATTTAAGTATAATCATTTCATTAATTACCATGACGTCCTCACCCGTTTTAGTCGGGAATCAAATCCTTCTTTTTCTAATTTAGTGGCCCCAACACATTGAAGCCTACAGATCATTCCTTTTAATTATCCAAACCTTTTTACCTCAACTCCTTCATTTATTAGAACCACAATCTTTCTTTTACTTATTCCATCGGTTTACCCATAATTCTTTCTTTAATTAGCCACATCCATTTAAATTTTTCTATTTAAGCCCACAATCCTTCCTTTATTAGCTCATTCGCTTAATTAGCTCGCCCTAAACATGATGACTGCCACTTGTATATTTAGAGCGAGTTGAGATTAGTAAATGTGAAAGGCGCATAGGTCGTTGGTTTTTACATCGAAGAGTTAGATAGGAGGTCTTGTGTTCAATTCCCACAATGTTGATTTATTTTGACCCAATTACTTTTCGCGATCTCTATGAAAGCCCATAAAGGCCCATCAACATGCAAGTACCTGGCCCGGATCGCTTAGCATGTGTAAACCAAACGAAAATGGCTAAACCAAACCAAGAATACCTAATCCCTTTAATAGAAGGTACAGATTATCAGTTTGTTTGGTTTATTTTGATTTTTTGGGTCTGGTTTTTTCATTTACTTTTTTTACTTTTAACTGATTTTAATACAAAATGGAAAAATGATCACATAACGAAAAAATATTCAAGCATATTATAAATATTAATATTTTTTAGAAAACTTCATAGAATTTCAAAAAAGTTCACATAATTTCTAGAATGATCACTACTTCAAAAAATGGTTTTGAATTTTTAAAAATCTTCATGTATTCTTGAAAATTTCACAAATTTTAAATGGTCACAAATTCAAATATGTTACCAAATGTTGGAAAAATGTGTATCTTTAAAAATATTCCCAGTCTTCTGAAAATGCTTGGGTTACTTCACATTTTTATGGATAAGAACATGTACATGAAATTTAAAAGTAAGAGGAAAATAAAATACAAAGAGCAACAAAAGAAGAAAAAATAAGGGAAAAGAAAACCACTAAAAGGCAGAACAAAAACATAAGTACAACCAGAGCCAGGCACACTTGTCCTGTTCGCAAGCAGACGAAGTCGTTGTAAATGGGCCGGGCAAGCTCGCACGCCATTGTGTGTTTGGGTGGAAACTTGACACAATTAGAGTACAATAGGTTTTTTCGACCAGGGAATAGAGACATAGGCGAGGAAACATGCACATTTTGGGCTTGGGCCTTTTTCTTTAGTCTCCCATGTTATTTTTTTCCTTTTATCTATTTTTTTCAATTCTACTTGAATCTCTTTGTGTTTGGGCGCCAATATTGTGCGACTGTCCATGTTGTAGGGATCCATGATGGCTCGAGAATTTGTGACTTTTTATGATGAATTTTGACTTGGTTTTCATCGGGGTTTGGTTATTTCTAACGCAAATCCTTCTAGAGAGAATAAAACTCGTTTATCCATTTTTTGGAAGGAAAATTCATTTATGAAAGAAATCAAGAGAATTATACGAAATCAAGTCATTTGGAGCAACTTCCTTGTTGGAAAGATAAGCACCAGCGGCAATAGAGCGCAAGACATCTAAGGGTACGAGCGCAAGTGCTCGTACTAGCGGTTGTAGCAGCCGCGGCTGCTGATGTCCTACAAGTGCACAAGGTTTAGTTGTAGCTTCTTCGAACTAAGAGTGTCGATCTCACAGGGAGCACATGAATCAATCTTTTCCTCTCCCAAATGATGTGAATAGTGTCTACGAGTTGTTAGTTCTCCAAAGAAGTAGTAAGTGATGAAAAGATAATATTGAAGATGCAAAGGTAAATAAGTAAAAGCAAATAACTAGAATAGTAATTTAAATGGGTGAGACAGATATGATTAAAACGTTCCCGGGGAGTCCAGAATCCCCACTAGTGTGCATCTATAGTGGTGCCTAAACACAATGCTACTTCGAATTCCTAAGCCACTTTACATGTTTCTCTTTTATGGGCAGAGCCGGTTCAGATACGTGCATACACGCGGCAACCCCGTATCACATACGCCCTCACCATTCTTCCCCACTTCGGCTATCAAACGATAATTAAAGGGAAAGATGTCCCCGTGAACGTAGCCAAGGTGGTCTCTGTTTTACCCCCTGTTGCAACGATCCGCTATGAAGGGAAATGGGGTCTGTCACTCACCCACCTCGCCGACCACACAGTTTGCCAACAGTAATAACCTTCCATCCAAAATTGGCATACGTTGGATGGTCGACTTCATCCAACATCAAGAAGATTATCAACATAAACATGCAAAGAGGATATCAAATTCTAATATCAATCAATCTATCACACACTAGGGTTTATCCATGTCCCCAAGAACTATGGGAACTACTCACACATGAAGGCAACAATCATCATACCACCGAAGAAGGAAATCATAAATGAATCGCACATGTAATACACAAGTTATTCCTCTAGGGTTCTTGATATTACAATAGGGAAGAAGGTAGATGATGATGATGATGACATCCCTGTGTTAGGTCACCCCTAGCATAGCATACTGTCTTCTCATGCTTTCTGTTGCATTTGTATGCCTGTTATTTATTGTTTCTTCCCCCTCCTTCTCCGGTAGACCCCGAGACCGCTGCAGATACCCCTGTGATCAACTACATCGATGATGACCCCTCCTTCTTGCCAGAGCAACTAGGTAAGCAAAACCCCCTTGATCATTCCTATATCGCCCATTCTTTCTCTCTCATGCTTGCATTAGATTTTGCTAGTGTTGATCGATAGCTCCTATTCTGATGCATAGCCTTCTTTTGTAACCTGCTATTCTTACTTTACCTATTGTCCTATATACTTAGTATAGGTTGGTTAGTGATTCACCAGTGACCCCTCACCCTTGTCCTTGTTGCCCCGTTTTGTTACCGGTGACTCGATCAATGTGATCAATGACCAGAGACCGACACATCACCGACACCCCCCTTAGTTGTACGACTCTACAGAGCTACTATCGAGTGCCGAGGGCGATACCTCATATTGCGCTCCTGATGATATCTCTGTAGTGTAGCTAATTGTTTGTGGAGTACTGAGGTGATTCCTCATTCACCACTCCCGATGACGACTTTGTCGTGGAACACCTCAAGTGTGAACCCTTCGAGGGTGATTCCTCCAAGGTCACCTTGACGGTTACACTGAGTGGGAATTCATCAGGGTGATTCCTCGGATTTCCTCCTTGATGACACGGACACATTGTTACCTTTACTTGTTGCCCCTTTTACTGGTGTTGTGGGACTGAAGGGACACACGGTACCACCCCAGTAGAGGTGGACCTGAGTTCCCGATAGTCTCTTGTGAGTCGGTTTGACCTGGAGGGTCAGTGTCATCCGATTCTTCCGAAATCTCTCAAACGTCAGCAGTTTAGCAGCACGCGCCCCGGTGGTCCACGTAAGCACCTGCTTTGTGTAAAGAGGTAGCCAGGACTGATCCCGGTTGTCCTCACAACACGCACAATTGCAAAGGACAATTGGCCCATGACCCCTTCGCATTTAGGATGTAGACCAGCGTGCTGGCCTCCCTGTTGAACCTAGGTAGAACTACGGTGTGTCGATCACCCGAGGCCGGACATGACCCAAAAAGTGTGTCCGGCCGGAGTTAGTCGAGCGTGTTAGGTAAGTTGGTGCACCCCTGCAAGGAAGTATATCTATTCGAATAGCCGTGTCTATAGTAATGGACGCTCTGAGTTGTATACTGATCTATTACAACTAGAACTGGATACTAGAGACACTAAATGGATATGATGGCTTCGGGATCACTTCCTCGTAGGGAGTCGAGGAAGGATCTTTGTGCTTACTAAACTATACTATTTACTTTATAATATGCTAATCTGTACTCTTCTAATGTTGCAAGACGCTACTAGATGCTAGCCTTTGATAGGCTAGACCTTCCCTTCTATTCTGGCATTTCTGCATTATAGTCCAAAGATATAGCTCCATTCCTTTGATACTGATGCATACTTAGTATAGATAATGTAAGTCTTGCGAGTACTTTGGATGAGTACTCATGGTTGCTTTGCTACCTCTTTTCCCCTCTACCCGATTGTTGCGATCAGAGGACGGAGCCTAGGAGCCAGCTGATCCCGGTGACGACTACTACTACCCCAACGGAGCCTACTACTACGTGGAGACCGCCTATGACCAGGAGTAGTTAGGAGGCTCCCAGGAAGGAGGCATGCGCCTTTTCGATCCCATTATCCTTGTTTTCCTAGCCTACTTAAGGCAAACTTGTTTACTTATGTCTGTACTCAGATATTGTTGATTCCACTGACTCTTGCGTATTCGAGCCCTCGAGGCGCCTGGCTTGTAATATAAAGTTTATTTTATTTTATTTGTGTCTAGAGTTGTGTTGTTATATCTTCCCGTGAGTCTCTGATCTTGATCGTGTGCATTTGCGTGTGTGATTAGTGCATGATTAAGTCGGGGGTGTCACAACGGTATTATTGATATGGTTTTCGTGGAACTATTCTCTATGATGATTGGTCATTATCTTCCGATATGTAAGTAGTTCTCCCTAGGCGTGGGAAATGTAGGCAAATGGTAAGATTCATTTGTACCTATTCTATATGTCGTCATTCGTGTTTGTAGTCATATGATTTGTGTAGTAAGTTGTTATACCGTGGTGAGCACCATGCATGTTGTCCAATTTAAGGGCCCGAGCAACACGATTTAATGACTTAGATAGGTAACACATATTGTTTAGTGAATCCGTGACCTCCAGGTGACAGGTGGAGACATCT
Organism: Triticum timopheevii; assembly: GCA_963921465.1. NCBI lineage: Eukaryota > Viridiplantae > Streptophyta > Magnoliopsida > Poales > Poaceae > Triticum > Triticum timopheevii. The sequence goes on from OY997268.1 coordinate 477,712,456, forward strand.
ATGAAGATCGAAGACGATATGAGATAACGGTGAACCACCAAGCATAATGCATGGTTCCGATTTAACAACCTTAATTATGGAGACGACCATGTTGTGGCAACGTCGAAGCAGGACCATAGCGTGGAATGTAATCCCGTGTGGAGGAGTTCCATAAACCTAGGATTATCCGCCTTCAAACAAACAAATTACATACTAAACTCGTGATACAAGGTAACTGAAATTACCATCGTACTGGCACGCTTGAGGTATACCATGGTATGAAATTTCTCCACGTCTAATCTCTCTATTGCAGGAAAACACTTTGACTTCTAGTCTTTAAATTTATGTTCTTTACTTCCAAGCTGATATAATCTTTGCCGCAACGACCCATCATATTCATTACTCTGGTTTGTTTGTCTCAAAGGACACTAATAGCTTATGCAGAATCACAAACAACTACTTCACATAAGACTTGTGACAATTTGTGTGTGACAGAAATGCTACTCATAAATACTCCCCTCCACTCTTCGTTGGGACGATTACTGTTTGGGACACTTACACAAAGGTGGTACACCGTCGTTTATGTGTTGCAGGAAGTCAATCCAACACGATGGTCCACTAGCTTGGTCAACATGGGTGCTAACGCGCATGAAGTATGCCACTAATTTCTACCCGGATCGAGAGCTCATGTTTGTTGCTCTGTGTGTCAAAATGCCGAGTAATCATACCGAGCGACAACACATAGGTCAACCCAGTTTGTGTCGCTAGTTCTTTTCTTCGTGCATTATCGTGTACCCGGATTGGTGGTGGTTTTCATTCTGTTGTTTTATTTCAGTTTTGCAGTTTCCCAAGTGGTTTGTGTTTTGTTTCTTATAAATACATAATTGTTTTCAAATATATATATTTTTTAAAAATTGTGAATATCTAAAAAAAGCAAACCCCCTTTTGCTAAAAAAGAACACATATTGACAAACGTGAGTATTTTTTTTTGAACTATTTCTAGAACTTGTGAATGTTGCTTTGTTTCTATTCTTTGTTTCTTTCTCAGTTTTCATGGTGCTTTTTTCGTTCTTTTTCACAATGAGTTCTTTCGGTTTCTTTGTTTCTTTCTTTTCTTTTTTCTTCATTTATCTTTATTTTTATTTTTGTCTTCTTTCTTTCTTTTTTCCTTTTTTCACTATTCCACTCTTTTTCATTGGGTCTCTTATGTTTAGTTTTCTTTTTCCTTTTGCTTTTATTTGATTCTTTTTTCGCTTTTATTGCTTTTCCTCCTTTCTCTTTGTGTCTTTGTCAGTTTTCATAGGTTACTTGTTTGTTCAACACATGTCTACCTCTTTTCAATACACAATGTGCATTTTTTATGTACCCGTGAAACATTTTGTTGGTACATGTTGAACATTTTTAAAATACATGATGTACATATATTTTTAAATATATGTTTTGAACACTTTGTTCAATAGATGGTTAACACTTTCGAATACAGGGTGAATTTTTTTATAATGGTAATAAATATTATTCTGATACACAAAGCACATTTCTCGTATACACCGGGAACGTTGTTTGAATACACATTTAAACTTTTCTCAAACAAATGAAACATTGTATTGTACATGTTGAACAATTTTTAAATATGTGATTAATAGTCTTCTCAAATATATCGTCATAATTTCTATTTTTAATACATTCTACGTTATTCGTGTAAATAAGGAACATTTTTTACACTTGTTCAATGTTGTTAAATAAACAATTAACATTTTTATCTCAGATATGTTTTATGCCTATTTTTCATACACACTGTACATTTTCTGTACACATTTGAAACATTATTATTATGCATTTTTAAGAATTTTCAAATGCATGATTAATATTTTCTAAAAAATATATTATTGATGTCTACTTTTTCCACACACAATGTACATTTTTCATGTATATTAGGAACAATTTTATGTACATATTTTAACATTTTGAAGCATAATTAACATTTTTTGAAAACATGTTGTAATGTCTACTTTTTCATACACATTGTACATTTGTCCTATACATTAGGAACATTTTTATACACTAGTAAGCTGCCACGTGCAACGCACGTCTAACAAAGTAAAAAAAATTATTTTCTCATTCATTTTGTTTTGACTTATGAGGCAATAAAAAACATCATATATCAATTTCTGGATGCAAGATTTAACCAAATAATTGCAGAGAAAAATATTAGGCAAGATTTCGAAGCCTCTCTACTTGCAAATTGCAATGCACAGACAAGCATCTTTTTTGTGAGGAAACAAAGACAAGCATCTAATCACTGTACTAATAAATAACTGGTCATCCAAAAATCTACTGTAGTTTCTACATACTGGTTTTTTGCATTATGACAATCTTGGAGGTGGCTATATATCTACCCCTACCCGAATGAGTTGTAATCATCTCATGCATCAGGTACAACTATATTCATGTGAATCAAATTGATTATACAAAAGTATAATGTTTTGTTTCGTCACAAAAAAAGCACAATATTCCATTCATGAAATCCTTAAGTATGCACGCACAAAAAAGCAAGTATATCCATATTACATCGCAAAAACAAGTATTTTAGTATTACGTCTTAAAGAAAATACATTCATATCCATTGCAAGCAAATGTAGTTTTTAAAATAAAAAAAACTTGACAGGAGCGATGTTGTATATGTTAGTAGAAGAAGATAGGTTTACAACCAGACACATACAGCTATATTTTTGTCTAACGGAGTGGAAAAAGCAGGCCCAAAACCTCAGCCCCCACCATGCATCCCGAACAACTCTAACAAAGGCATGTTCCCTCATCCTCACTAACTCTCTGATCTTGACTCCCCTGTAATCGTGCAAAAAAATATGACTGTTCCAATCTTTTCAAATTCGCCAAGTGCAGTACGAGGTGACCCCATGAAAATGCCTTTTCTCCTCGTTTGGAAACTGATCTCCATCCACCAGTCGTAGATGGGAGTGATGTTCTAGGAACTGGGGGAGACAACACCTGGTATCACGACCAAAAGGCCATTGTTGGCCATACCTGCCTCGCAAAGCTGCAAGCAAAGAACATGTGATTTGTTGTCTCTTGGCAAGAGCCACACGCCGGTCAAATCTCACTGCTTGTCTATCTGTAGCGCAGCAGCTTATTGGCCATGGGGATGCGGCCGTGCCAAACCAGCAAGGATAAGGACCTCACCTTTGTTCTATATATGCAACCTAACATATAGCTTGAGGAAATAGAGCTTGCCTTCTTCATTCAGGTTGCATTTACCCGCTAGTGGAAATAGAGATATAGTTTTTCTTATAGCCTGCACACAACAATGTCCACATGATCAAGTTTGTTGAAACAAAATAACTCTGCACACGACATTGCTAGTGTGATAAATTTTGCAAAGTAAACTTATAACTGCAAGGTTGTATAAACAAATAAGTTTTTCTTGTTAATCCTTTGGAACCAAAAGTAGCAGTCTAAATTTACATTCGTCAGTCTAAATGGCATAAAACAACATACCCCTCTCGTGTGACTCGACGGAGGACTATAAGTGCAATGTACATAGATGCTTATTATGACCAATCCCTCTCTATGGGTCTTAATTTATATTCAGTGTCGCCAACACTAATCTACAATAGAAGTGCATGCAGTTACTTCTTCGGCTACTCGGAACTGATGTTGCGGCTCAAGTCATCATGCTGGAAAATACATGGTCGCCTCCTCATTTCATCACATAATGCTACCGGTAGGTTGAAGTCATCATGCTAGCAAATACATGGTTGCCTCATCTCATCAGATAAGGCTACTGGTATTAAAGCAACCCAAGACTCAAGTATGAGTCCACACAAATGGACATTGAGACCCACTATCGGTCTCATTCGCGGGAAGGGATACACGAACGATGCTATATTCCGACGTATTTTTAGAAATCAAACCAGAAAGCGCACTTCTTAGCTAGGAAAACCATTTCTTCTAGATCCTTCTCAATTTCTTGTATGAACTATTGTGATGTTCCTTGACCATTCAATCATGTTTTTAGCAGTGACATATATTGACATAACAATCTGAAATGTAAGATGTTGCTCACAAGAAATGTCCCTAGAGGGAGCTCTTCCTTAAAAAAATACTGCAAACAATAATCTTTTTCTGCCAATCTTACTGGAAACTATACTCACGATATGCAAACGACAACTATTAGGGAGCGAGAACATATACCTTGGACCTTTAGTTCTGGAACGAAGCAATGGTGGTGGCAGCTCCCACATCCTCGGAGGTAGTGAAACCAGGACTCCGAAATTCCCTTGTTCTTTGTTCAAGGGCTTCTTGGAAGGGAGGTACTTTAATAATTAGTCAACAATAATACTTGCGCTATTTTATTCATATCAACTCATATTGCACAATTACACGCAAAAAAAAACTCATATTGCATAATTGAAAATGTCAATAAAAATAGAGAACAAGAAAATCAGTATTCATATTGTAGGTATCTAGAAACTTGTTCTCCCGATGGAAAACCTGCAGGCATTGAAATATAGGAAACCGTGGTGAACAATTTGAATAATATTCTTATTGTAGTAATATAACTCGATATACGACCATAAACTTCTATATGTTTTCTCTGAGCCATTCAAAGGGTGTGCAGGTCTACACTGTTTACCCAAATTTGTGCAGTACTAAACGGTAAGGCATTTTTTGTTCTTTCAACCATCCTGCACATCATCAGCAATCAGAGATTTAGAGATTGAAAATTCACACATGGTCAAATTATTTTGTCAATTTTGGAGTGTGTGTACAACATCGATGCAATGTCGCACAAAGGCATCATCTGCCCGGCCGGAGTCATCGGCGAGCTCGGGGCGGTCGATGTAGCCACTGCATCGTACATCCTATCTAATCCATGGATGGTCTGTGTGCATAAACGAAGTTCTCAGCGGCCAACCTTTTCAAATTACTAAAATGACAGCCTGCATCAACAGAGATCGTGTCAAAAATAAGAGGAAAAGGTTAATTTCTAAAAAAAGTTTTGCTTGTTTACTTGTAAACTAAGATAAACATGTACTTCGAACAAGTTCAAATTTTTAGTCAAAATCATTTGCAACTAAAATTCCCATTCTTGGAAATAAAACAATAAATTATCATTCACTTCGAAGATTACTAAAAGTCGATGCATCGCTACACTGAAGAATCATATTACCTGAAATTCATAAAATGACAAGCTCTGTCAATCTTTGGTCTGCCACGTGCCACCCCAGAATTGAACAGAGAGCACTAAGCGCTAGCACTACGGTTGACCTTAACGTTGGCAAATAAGGACTGCAAAAAATTCAACACAAAGTGATGAGAAATATACAAAGCCCACCAAACTTAGCCCCTTTTTCCATGTGAAGCAGAAAACTACAACATAGTATGAAACAACAAATGAATCTGAGGTTACCATGTTAGACCATTTAGTATTCCTCGGAATACTATACTGAAAGCTGTTGTATAAATTTTGATCGCCACGTGTTCCAAACCTTTGCCTACAAGGCTGCAATGCTATTATGAATCATGATATATATGTGGTTTTTTAAACAAAGACTGTACTTAACAGGGCCATGAGAAGAGGATGACAACCGGGTTCTTACCAGCACACACAAAAAGGCAAAAGGCAAGGCAAGCTTTTATCCTTGCTGGCTTAGCAATTGAGTAGGGTAGTCAGAACATAATATATAGAAAAGTGCACTGATGCTAAGTTTTCATCGTCACATTAGCTTTAAAGGTAGCTGACAAGTTAAAAAATATAGAGCCATCGACTGTACTTCAGAGTGTGATGGTCCACAAATTGCATATGGAAAAACTATATAGCACCAGGAAGTACATACTGAGGAGTTCGTGCAGAAATAAAAGGAAAAAATTGCAGGAAATAGCAAACATGTTTGACATGAGTTCAAAATTGCTTCGGTGTCCAGTTTGAGTGGTACCAAATAGTTATCGTTAAGCATGCAACCAAAAGTATCTCATCCTTTCGAAGTTGTACTGTAACATTATAGGATCATGATTTGGCGGCTTGACCGCTTGATTTATTAAAATGCTAAATTCATCTCCATCACTTCATCTCCTGGTATTACATTAATATTAACAGAGACCGGAGCCTCGCAGTTGCAAAGCTTCGTGGGAAAAGGCAAAACAGTTGAACATGAGTTAACATTATATCCAGTTCTCCTCATGGGCTTGTCTTTATTAGCAGCTGGCTACCTTGTAGTTTACCAGGCCTGAAAAATCAAACCAATCTATCAGTGGAACAACTGACATCCATAATTCATCTCGATCAGGAGAGGGCAAACAACTATCAACCAGAGTATTTGTGAGAGTGGACACTGTAAAAGGTTGTTCAGCTCCCTTGCTGAACTTAATCTCAGCATTGTTGTTGCCAAATTGCTTGATTAGGATTTTTTTCTCCAGAAGCTCTTAGACCAGATTATCCAAAACCGTCACCGTTTATCCTAACATAAAAAATCATATCAATCAATGAATATGAAGCCTAGAAGAAAATGAGACGCGGTTAGGGCTGGAAAAAAAGCTCGAAGCTCGCGAGCTAAATGAGTAGCTCGTGACTCGACTCGAATCGACTCGAACTCGAAGAATAACGAGTCGAGCCGAGCTTTAGTTTAAGATCGTTTATAGACCAATTTAAACAAGCCAATCTCATGAGTACTCATGTAACTTGTTAGGCTCGATACAATAGATCAGCTACTCCCAATACAAAGAAAGATCAGCCACTAAACAGCCTACGTCCCAGGTGCACAAACCAAGATCGAGCAGTTGAAGGCCTAGCCTCCTAGGAGAGTCACATATTACAAGAAAATTACAATTGTATAGTGGTATATATATGTTTAATATATACATAATCATTTTTATTATATTTGAGGGCTTTATGTTTATATCTTAAACGAGCTTAACAAGCTAAACGAGTCAGCTCGCGAGTTATACGAGTCGAGCCAATCTTGGGTTTGAACTCGTTATAGTAACGAGTCGAGTCGAGCTGGCTCGTTAACGAAACGAGCTCTAGCGAGTCGAGCCGAGCTGGCTCGACTCGGCTCGAATTCCAGCCCTAGACGCGGTATAGAAGTATAAGTATTCTGTAGTTTCAATCTCACCATAACCGTGCATAATGGCAGTGCCTCAGATTCATGTTAGTGACCACCCTGTAGTGTATGGCTTGAGTTATCGGATGGTTGCGACCGACTGCAGACCGTGTTGGGTGGCATGAGGGCAAGTTGTCCCCGCGGCGGAGGCCAAGCTGAGCGGCTCGGGCAGCGAAGGGCGCGGCGGGCGGCTCCCCCGCGGCGAAGTGCGTGGCAGCTCCCGTGGCGGAAGGCGCGACGGGTGGCTCCTGGCGGCGGCTCCCGCGGCTATGAAATTGGTTTGCTTGGTCTCAGTATAGATGAGTTCAGCAATAGAAACTTACTTGGGACTCAGGCGGAGTGGCGGCACCCAAGCTGCGGCTCCGGAGGCGGCGAACCGCGGCGGGGTGGTTTCGGCGGCTGGGGAGGCGGCGACCCGCGGCGGGGGCGGGCTCCCGCGGCTAGGGAGGCTCCCGGCGACCCGCGGCGGCTTCCGGTGGCTTCGGCGGCGCGAGGCGGCGGTGAAGGGCGCGGCTTCCCATGGCTCGGCGCGAGGCTGCAGCTGTGGGAGGCGAACGACGCGGGAGGAGGAGGAGGTCGTGCGGGAGGAGAAGGAGGAGGTCGTGCGGGCGGTTTTGTTTACTGCTGGGCAGTCGATCGTGGCTTAATGCGTGGTTGCTAGCGTTAAACACCGAAGGAATAAGGGCCATTAGATTTTGATGATGAATGGACATGATTGTTTGGATCTGCCCCTCTCTTCCTTTTATAGTAGATAGTAGATGATTAAGATTTTTCAAATACTTTATTAACATTTCTGAAATTTATTTTAACGTCTAATTTTTCATATGCATTGTATATTTTTTGTATACATCACATATACATAACAAACATTTTTAATACACATTTAAGATTTTTAAATGCATGATTAATATTTTCTAAAAAATATATTATTGATGTCTACTTTTTCCACACACAATGTACATTTTTCATGTATATTAGGAACAATTTTATATACATATTTTAACATTTTGAAGCATAATTAACATTTTTTGAAAACATGTTGTAATGTCTACTTTTTCATACACATTGTACATTTGTCCTATACATTAGGAACATTTTTATACATGATTAAAAATTTTCAAATACTTTATTAACATTTCTAAAATTTATTTTTAACGTCTAATTTTTCATATGCATTGTATATTTTTGTATACATCACATATACATAACAAACATTTTTTAATACACATTTAAGATTTTTAAATGCATGATTAAAATATCAAAAATGATGTAAAGTGTAACATCCCTAGCCTAATGAGCTCACCCACTATAGTGGTGCATATTTACTTTATTTTTTCCCTCAGTTTTTTTAGAGTGTTTTTAAATCATGATTTACTTTACACAACTCATGAAGATTTTTCAAGAATTCCTGAACATTTACTTTCTTCACGATTCAAGGATACTTCTTGACACTATATTTAAATGTCTGAATAATATTAAATATACAGACATGTTTTAAATTTTGGATCATTTTCAGAATTTGTCCAAACAATTTAGTTGAGAGCATTTTCAATTTTCTTTGTATATTTCAAAATATTTGTTTTTTATATTTATGAACATTTTAAACTCCCGAGTTTTTTGAAAATAAATGATATTTTATGTTTAAAGTATGGTGTGAACATTTCTAAATATGCGACGAATTTGATATATACGAACGTGTATATTTTTTCTTGTTTTCTTTTACTGCTTAGTGGAATGATAATATTTGTCGAGAGAAATAAAAGGCCGGCTTAAAACTAGGCGTGGATGCACCCAAGGCTTTTCTTTTTTTGTGATGGGTTCCCGGAGGATTTCCATCTAAGCTACTATAGCCGAGCCAGGAAACAATGAAATATGCCGAAACCACGAGATTAGCTGGGGCACTAGCAAGCGAGCTTACGATTGCTCCTCTACTCACGTTGAGTATAGTGTATGATAAGGTGGGAGCACTTATTGGATGTGTGTTTGCGTCAAACAGCCTTAGCTTAGCACCGGCATGCCCTAACTGGGCCGAACCGCTAGCAGCATCCTGGAGGACGTCAATATTGTAGCGTGTTTTTTTGGCTTGATTCTTACTCAGTTTCAAAAACTTCAACATTTTCTAAAACTCAATTTTTCATAAACATGAAAATTTCTGAAATTTAGAAAAAAATAGAAACATGATTTTTTGAATTTGTGAACATCTTTTAAACTTGAACATTTTTTTGAAAGCATGTACTTTTATTGAACATTTTTTGAAATCGTAAACATATTTTGAAAACACGAAAAAAAATTCTGAAAATTTCTGAAGATATGTTGAAAAATCCGATTTTTTTGGAAAATTCTAACATTTCTTTAAAATATTAATATTTTCAAAAAATTAAACAATTTTAAATAAGGGAATAATTTTTTGAAAGACAAAACCTAAAGGAAACAAATAAGAAAAAGAAAATGAAAAGAGAAAAAAGGAAGGAAAAAAATAAACCAATAAGAAAACATTCGAGAAAAAACCAGAAAAATGAAATAAGTCAGTTTGATACATTTTAGAAGCCTCCTAAAACCAGCAAAAGCTAGAGATGGAACCTTCCTGGAACCGGTAACGCCACCTCTTTGTACGCTACCTAGTTGGGCCGACCTAGTCATTCTACAAGCGTCCTTGGTGTGTCTGTTTCCTTTGCATTTAGACGCACAGAGCGTCAAATAGAAATCATGACATGAGGACACGATCATAGGTTCACTACCCTAACTAGCGATTTAAGTTTTTCTTCAGAAAGGGAAAAATAGATCTAGGTGGATTATGCGGAATCTTGAATGAGGCCAAACCTCCACTCCAGGGCATGCAAGAGACGGAAGGACTAAAAGAGTCTCAGTGGAGCTCCTACAAGGAGAGACACATGGAGGAATCTACAATGTGTCGAATCACTGAGGCGACCAATAGCTCGTGCTGTTTTTATTTTTCTAAAAAAGCCAAATATAATTTGTACCTACTAAATCTTTTTTAAGAAAAATAATTAAATGCATCTAATTAATTGGAAAATATTGTTTATAGAAAGTAAAATTGTTCATGTACCTACATGTAAACATTCAGTAACTTACAACGACCAACCTCCTTTTAATAATATAGATATACATGAATAAAGAATATTCATCACATTTATAAAATAATCATGGATATAGAAGAAAATAAATATGTATTTTAAAAGTTCACATATTTGAGAATTTTTGTTCATACTTATTAGAGAAGATATCCATATAATTTTGAGAAATACTCACATATTCCTCAAAATGGAAAATATACCAAAACAAACAAACAGGAATAAACAAACAAACCCTAGAAAAAAGAGAAGCAACCAGCGGGTGGATAGTTAGGGGGGTTCAGGTACCCCAAGCCAACTATAGAGTATAATACAGTGTTAAAAAAATCTAAAAAAGCAAATTTTTAGTATAATATCGATGAATTCTTCACTCATGTACAAAATTTTGTGATGAAATGATATTCATGGAGGTCTGAAAAAAGAAGCGATGCTCCGATTGGAGCATCAATTAGTTCTTTTGCCAAGATCTCCATGAATGTCATTTCATCACAAAAATTTACATGCAGTTGTAACATTCATCAATGTTTATCACACAAAAATTCAGTTTTTTTGAAGTTTCTATACTATTTTTTGAATTTTACTGTTCACCGGAGAACACGTGAGCGCGGGATCAAAAGACTTTCGCCTTCACTCCCGCCATGAGCAAGTTTCGACATTCATTTACCCATTGTTCTTTCAGATTAGAACATTTGTTTGTCGAGTCCCGCTTCGGTACACCCCTCCACTAAACGTATAAAGGGTAATATAGACCTTTCACAGGTCGTATCCTCTTTTGTATGTATACATCGTATAGTAGCCCAACTCCTATTTCGCCCAGGTTACATGCTTTCTCCCGAGTTCTTTCCCATTTACATTTCCCCCCTTTAGCTCAAAAAGTATTGCAACACTTGAGATTCAAACTCAGTATCAATAGGTTTATGCCCGACCACAGTTACCAGCTAGGATAGGTAACTTGCTGTGCATACTTGCACTTCTTTTTCTTCTTGTTGTCTATATTTTCAGTTCTGATTCTGCATGGTTTTTGCAGGCAATTTTTCCTTTGGTTTTCTCATGCACGATTTTTGCTCATTTTTTTCTATTTTTTCATTTTTAAATTTCTTTTCCCTTTTATTTTTCATGAACTTTCCTTTTGGTTTGTGAACTTTTAAGAAAATCATGAAACCTTTTTTCTCCGCAAACTATATCCAAATTTGTAAACATTTTCCAAACTCTTGAAATTTTTTCAAATACATGAATTTTTTTAAATTTTTACTCATGAACAATTCTCAAATTCGTAAACGTTTTAAAAATCATGATATTTTAAATTTTTTGAATCATAACAATTTTCAAATGCACACTTTTTTTTCAAACTTGTGAACGCTTTTCAAATTCATGAAATTTTAAAATTTAACCTGTGAATAATTTTCAAATTCATGAGCTGTATTTTGAACTTCTTAAAATTTTCAAATTCACGAGCTATTTTCAAAGCTAGCGAGCTAGCGTGCAAAGATGGCGAGTAGGCGAGCGAGCTTGCATAATATTCGGTCGCGTCCCGCTGGCATGCACTTGAGCGCCAGCTTCCTAACTAACGCTTAAAGCGCTGACTAGGAGCTCCTCAAATAGACGAAGCCACGCAGTGGCATTTGTTCAAAATTTCAAAAAATGTTCACTTTTTAAAAAAAATCAAGAAATTACAAATATTCACATTTTTAGAAAATTGTACAAAAATTTCAAAAACTGTTTGTATATTTCAAAATTCCTCAGAATCTCAAAACACAAACATTGTTTTAAAAGAGAAAAAAAATTTGTAACTTCAGGAACATCATACGCTTAAACATGTTTGACCTTTGACTATTGACTTTTGAAAAAAGGGTTCATCTCTTTGGAAAAGTTCATGGATTTGAAAAAATGTTCGCGGATTTGCAAAACATTCACAAATTTAAAAATACAATGAAAGAATTGAGAAAATTTTCATGCATTTTGCAAACAAAGTTTAAGGATTTGAAAAACTTCATAAAGTTTGAAAAAAACAGTTCATCTACTTTGAAAAAGTTCATTCATTTTGAAAAAAGTTTCGTTGATTTTGAAAAATGTTCATCCACTTCAAGAAGGTTCATCAATTTTCTAAGAAAGTTCATCAATATTGATTTTTTCCCATGAATTTGAAAAAAGGTTCATCAATTTTGAAAACACGTTCACAAATTTGAAAAATAGTTTATCGATTGTTAAAAAAAGCAAAATTGAAAAAAGTTTGGACATTGCAAAAGAAAAAGGGAAAAAAGGAACAGAAAAAGGAAAGAAAACAAAAAAGAAAAAGAAGAATAAAAAATAAAAAATAAAAATAAAAACCAAACAAGACTGTTTGAAAAACAAGAAAAAAAGAACAAAATGAACAAAACTGTTGGAAAAACGGGAAAAAAGAAACAAGAAAGATGGAAAAAGGAAAAAGAAAAAAAGAAAAAGCAAAGAAGAAAGAGGAAAAGAATGAGAAAGGGGTATGTTATCACGTTGCCTAAGAGTATCTCCAACAGCCGCGCTAAACAAGCGCCGCGCCGCAAATTAGATCATTTTAGTGCGCGCGCAACCCGGCGGGTGGCTCTAGCGGACGCGCAATAACCGCGCGCGCGCTATAAGGAGTTGGGCGCGTGGTCGGATACGCTATCTCGCGCGGTGTATTTGGGGCGCCCGCTTCCGCGTGCGACACACTTGAGCGCTCGCGCCGCACTCTCTCCTCTCCACCTCCTACGCCCCGCGCGCGCCGGCGCCGGCGAACTGCACCCATGGACGCATGCGCCGACACCCCGCTCACCCCATTGTACAGCCGCGACCCCTCCCCCGCCGCTGCCGCTGCCGAAAACCCTAGCGCAGGGAGCGTTGGCGTCGCCACCGCCGGAGCTCCGCCGAGCATCGGCCTCGCGCGCAGCCTCTTCTTGCCGCCGCGGATGACCACGGTGACGGGTGGCGTCGTGCCGGTGCCGTCCCGTGCCTCCGCCGCACCCTCGAAGCTCCCCAATGCGGCGCGGCCGAAGAAGGGCAAGACATCCGCGAAGAAGAACAAGGCGGTGGACGGCTTCGGCAGCTCGAAGGCGAGGGGAAAGAAGCTTGTAGGGCGTTTGATGGGCGCGGCGGCTACCGAAGCGCCGGCGAGCTCACTCGTTGAGCCGGCCGCCGACGCGCACCACGTGTTTGACGAAATGCCCCCAAGGTAAAAAAATTCCAACTTTTATTTTCTTGTTATTTTTTCAATGCATCATATAGATAGCTTATTTGCATTGTTCAAAAAACTTGTAGTCTCAATGATGATGCATACATGTCAACTATGGGTGTTGGCTCCAACAATTCGCATTGGTCTCAAACCAATGACATCCATTTCGAATACCATGAGTTCGAGGTGGACGAGGAGCGTGAGGGCATTGTCGACGTGCCGAAAGAAAGAGCGGGCAATTACACCAACAAAGATGACATCTTACTATGCAATACTTGGTTGCAAGTGTCGAGGGATCCATCCGTTGGAGGTGATCAAAGTAGAGATGCTTATTGGGGGCGGATGAAAGAACACTTTGATGCTCACAATGTGAGTGGAATTGACCGCTCCGAGAGATCACTTCGGTCCCGATGATCGACAATCAACTCGGATTGTCAAAAGTGGGCAGCCGCACAAAAGGCGGTTGACAAGTTGAACCCAAGTGGCACAAATGAGGACGATAGAGTAAGTGGCATTTCATACATGTTCATCATACTTGTTTTTTGTGTCCGAAGTGCTAACTTGTTTTGTTTTTCTTGTAGTACAACATTGCACAAAACTTGTTCAAAGAAAAGGAGAGGAAAACCATGAGGGGGAAGATCAAGAAAGGAAGGGTCTTTACCTTGCCTCATTGCTACAAATTGTTGAAGGATGATGAGAAATGGAAGAAGCGTGAAGATTTGGATGATTTGCATTTGAGCAACAAACGCAAGCAAACAATTGAGTTGAATGATGATGATGATGATGAGGAGGATGATGCATCAAGTGATGACGGCAAGAGAAGCCCCAAACCCAACTCGGTTTCATACTCGAAGCCAAAATGACCGGATGGGTGCAAAAAAGACAAAACCGAAAAGAAGAAGAGGAAAGGAGATGATGAGCTCAAAAATGCTATGGAAGCTATTGTGAAGGCAAGAAAAGAAGCCAACGAGATGAGGAAAATGGCAAGGAACCAAGATCCCGCGGCCGAGGAGAGGAGGTTGGGGGCCGAGGAGAGGAGGGTGGCGGCCGAGGAGAGGAAGGTGGCTTTGGAGGAGAGGAAGGTGAGCAATGAGGAGCGAACTAGATTGTTGGAATGGGAGAAACACTTGTTCTTCTTGGACACATCTAACCTCAATGAGGCGCAAAAAGAGTATGTCAATCTTGCCCGTGAAGAAGTGTTGATCCAAAAAAGAGCCATGATTCGCGCAATGGGTGGCGGTGGCCTCGGCGCCATGGGTGGCGGTGGCCTCGGCGCCATGGGTGGCGGTGGCCTTGGCGGCATGGGTGGAGGTGGCCTTGGCGGTGGCATTGGTGGTGGCCTTGGCGGCATGGGTGACGGTGGCCTTGGTGCCATGGGTGGCATGAGTGGCTTCGAAGGTACCATGAGCGGTTTAGGTGCCATGGGAGGCATGGGTGCACCTCCGGCCGCCATGGGAGGCATGGGTGTCTTTGGAGCACCCCCCGACGCTATGGCCGCCATGGGAGGCATGAGTTTTGCTTCTCTCATGGGAGGCATGGGTGCACCTCGGGCCGCCATGGGTGGAATGTCTTTCAATGTGCCTCCTCACACACATTCCCATGAAGATGCCGTTGAAGATCTTGCCAACACCGTCGGAGCTTCACGTGATGTGGTGTGTGATGAGGAGAGGGAGGAAGATTCATCTTCGGAGGCGGAAGAATCGTCTTCGGAAGATGAGAATGAAGACGAGGAAGAGGACTGATGTGTCTTTCATTTGTGTCTTGAACTTGATTTGCATTTTGAACTTGGTTGGATGAACTTGTGGGCATGACTTTGAACTTGTGGGCATGAACTTTTATTCATCAACTTGTTTGTGTGAAATTTTATAAGTCATGTTCATTGCATTTTGAATGTTTCAAACTCATTTTGTGTCCAAAATGCCATATATGCAATGCCCGGCGAGTCGCGCGCGCTGCATTTTTTACGCGCTGCTGGAGCGGCGCACGCGCGCTGCATTTTAGCGCGGCTGTTGGAGCCAGCGCTGGCGGCCGCGCCAAACCAGCCGAAGCGCACGCGGCAAACTAGTTTTTTGCGCGCGGCGCAAAACGCGGCTGTTGGAGATGCTCTAACGGTGGCTGGTTGGTTGTCGAGGGGGCTGCGCCCGTTCTGTGTACAGTCGTATACGGCGGACAAAGAGTTTTTAAAATGACTATCATGCCCTTTCTTATGAAGAGGTATGAACTAATCTAAACTGTTTTTGTGTTTAGGGGGTGTATCCAAGCAGAAGTACTGTTTCCGCGGGGAATCCACGTTAGAACATTCATTGTATGTGGAACATTTTAGTCAATAGAATACATTAGAACACGAAT
Organism: Triticum timopheevii; assembly: GCA_963921465.1. NCBI lineage: Eukaryota > Viridiplantae > Streptophyta > Magnoliopsida > Poales > Poaceae > Triticum > Triticum timopheevii. The sequence goes on from OY997268.1 coordinate 477,728,178, forward strand.
TCAGACGAGGAGATCTGGTTAGTCACATAAATGGTAAACTGAAATGGTTACAGACTTCACACAGCAGTGGTAGAAATGGAGACCGTGACCAAACTCAGAAATTAAAGATCTGTACAAATCGCTTCCATTCTGCTTTCAGCTGAAACTTCTGAGAGCCACGGTCAGGTTCCTCACGAGCTCAGCCGCGGACGAAAAGCCCTCTTCGATCTGCACAAAACTCAACATGTCAATCTTCTGATCATGCATTGGAAGCTTATTTTCTTGCAAGTTACAACCGCATTTGCGCAATGAAGATAGGCCTTGCCTTGGCCGTGATGGTGATGTTGAGGCAGGAGTCGGTGAACGGGACGACGTTGGTGTTTATGATGGAGAGGCCCTGGTTCTCGAGCTCGGAGAGGACCATCACCAGCACCCCTCTCCTCTCCTTGCAGCAGATTTTCAGGAGCGCCGTGTTCCCCCGGATGCTGGCCTCGACGGCCGGGCTCGAGTCCTCGGCGTCCCCGGACCCGCTGGGTCCTGCTGCGTCGTTGTCGGCGGCGGATATGCAGCACTTGCTCTCGAAGACGGTGGACTCCGACGGCCTCCGCGAGCCTTGCTCCTCCAGGGCCCTCACCTTGTCCTCCAGCTGCTTCACGTAGTCGATGGTGCTCCCCAGCAGAGAGATCTTGTCTGTCTGAAAACAATGGCGAAGGGTAACTAATTAAGCTCGCCGCGGGCAGTTGGTGACCACATGAATGCAGCCACGTTTCCTTGTCACGCACCTTCTTGAGCCCGGGCACGATGGTGGCCAAGGACACGAACTGCTGCTGCAGCTTCTCCCGCCGCTTGCGCTCGGCGATGACGTGCTCCTGCGCGTTCGCCGGCGCCCTGCTCCGCCTCTCCGGCGCCTGCAGCTGCATCGTCCCTTCCACGCCGTCGTGCTGCCAGGCGCCTCCGGAGAAGTTCAAGGTGCCAGCCTGGCCGGCGCCGAAGGAGAGGAAGTTCGACGATGGCGGCGGCGGAGACGGCTGCCCCAGCTCGTTCTTCACCGTCGCCGATCCGAACGGCAGGTTCGGCAACGACGACGAGCCTCCAAAGCTCGGGAAATCGGAGCTGCGAGATGGATGGAACGACGGGGTCGCCATTGGGGGCGTGTAGTACTGCTCTTGATGGCCAGACAGCGGCGGCTCCGCGAACTGCTGCTCCATGCCGGGCACGGGAACCCCTTCTTGCTGGTACATGTACGCCAGCTCCTCCTGTTCCTGAAACCAGCCATTGCAAGAAGAGTTTACCCCTCAAATTCACAGCATGCTAACTTTCAGATGTCAGAGGTAATTAGGACCAAATGCGCTTACCGTCTGCGTCAGCCATTGATTTGGTTGCTCCATTACTGGACCACTGCCCACAGAAGAAGAGCTTGATAGTTAAACATATGCTCACAAGCGCAGAGGAACACCAAGCTTATAGAGAAGTAGAATTTGTGGTGAAGACATACCTCAAACCTCTGTTCTCTTCCCGGCCGGCTCTTCTTTCTTGACTTGCTGTCGTGTGTACAAACAGAAGAAACCGGCATATATAATGATGTGAACTTCCGGCTGGTGCTGTTGAGAAGAAGGCGTTCGTTCACGTGCTCCATGCACTCGCAGATAAGGTCAAGGTACTTGCACGTTTGGTCCGCTCCACCGTACGCGTTAGTGTTGACATCACAGCTCCGATCTCCCAAGATCTTAATTCCACCCGGAGGATTTGTTATCTGAAACTGGTTTGTAAACAAGACCTGTCTGAAGATTCAGTAGGTTCGCTGACAGTGACACTCGGATAGAAAGTGTGCATGCTTACCTGACGAGGTCTGTTTCACTAGAAAGTACCATCTAAACGCTCTTATATTTCTTTACAGAGGGAGTATGCGACAACCGCAAATAAGTTTAGCAATTGTTACATTGATGGATGGATTGGTAGTTCTACTGAATCAGTACGCGCGTGTGTGTTTGTTTGTGGAATGATCGGTTGATTTGATTTGTTGTTGGAGTGATCGGGACACTTTTGTGAAGGGTGTGCACAGTAGGTTGAAGCGACGGCGACATTTCTGGAGGGACCTGACTTGTTCAGATGGCGTTGGAGGGCAAGCACAGTTTACGAAACTCCACTAGTGTGCATAACAATAATATATAACAATGTCATATCATTTTGTTAATTGGTTTGGAGATCCACGCGATAATGGCGCGGCCTTTTTTATGCTGAACCTGCAAGCTTTTTAGATTACAGGAGCAAATCCCAAGAAAGTAGCTTCAAATCAAAGCGCAAATAGAAGACAACTGTTCCGGACCAACTGGCTGGAAAGTCCAAACCTGAAGAAGGCGCCAGAAGAGGACAGATGACTCGTTTGTTCTGCCATCTTGATCCTATCAACGAGGTTAGGGCGTTAAGCCACTAGATTACATATATGGCATGTTGTTTGCTTGCGCAACTTGGAGTATTTGGTCTGATCCACATGCAAAAGCCAGCAAATCTGACCCAGGTGCCGTCTCAGGTGAGGCAAAAGAATTGATGTTGGACAGTGGGTACCTAACCATCTAAATGTAAAATGTTTCACCTGCATGCTTGCATTTTGGAGTTTTGGTAAATGTCACCAGGAACTATGTATTTTTCATTCAGGTGTCATTCTGATTTTGACAGCTATAGGGTAGGGTGCATCATCTTCATGTTCAAACTTCAAACCAATATTCTTGAAGCTACAATCATGTGGTAACTAGGAATCACACCATCATGTTCCTAATATATACTCCCTCCATTTACAAATATAAGATGTTTTAGATATGAGATCTCTTTAGATATTTCTATATGGACTACAAACGGGCTGAAACGAGTGAACAAACACACTAAAATATATCTATATACATCTGATTCAGAAAAAAATATAGAACTTCCTATATTTGTGAACGGAAAGAGTAATACATAACTCAATATTAAAAATTCAGCAATACTATTTTAAAAAGAAACAGCAAGCTTAAGCTTTGGTGTCACCTTTCGGCTGGCTAACATTGCTTCCAGGAGCAACTTGGCTGCATATGACATTATGATGCAATTTGTTTCCCTAGATTTAGTGGCTTCTTGTAATTCTAAATTGCTCATCTCCCAAAACCACATGGCTCAATCACTAATTAGGCATGCAGTTGACTACATTTATAGACTAACGTGGCCAACTTGATCAACAACGGCACAACATAAAACTCTAGTGTGTACTACTCCATCGTTTTTCATGGCGTCTTTAGCAGGTCTAGTGCACCACCGGATTGCCAGCGTCAACAAGTTACTCCACTGGGCAACTTGGATTAGCTACACAAACTACAACCACATGCAAATGCCATGATTAAGGACCTTTTCGGCTTAACTTCCCTAAACAACCGGTTAGCAAACTTTGAGGAGGTATTCGTGCTTGAGAACTCTTGTGTGCGTCAACTTGTGCTATAGGACCATCTTGTTGGCACATTGCATTCGGATCGTATCTGAATATTTTTTATCAAATGTACAACTAAACCAAATGGCTCCAATGGAAGTAAACAATCGAGAAGACTGGTCTTTAGAGTTGTCAGGATATCATAATTGAATCTTGGAAGACGATACTGTTATCATATAGATATATAAAAGTAAGACTTGTGGGTTTGACAATTAGTTTTACTCACGGCGAAGGAATCAACACGGACTTCCCTTGCAATTTGCAAAATCATGCAAATTGTTCCACCGAAACTTTTTCTGTCCTCAATGGCAACATGGTCCGGTAAAGTAAGATGTTGTATCAAGATGAAGTCCCAATTTACTCTTGGTACATGCATCAAACCTAAGGAATAGACATCTGTTAGAAAAAAATGTTCATCCATTAATTAATAATAAAAACATAAAAGTAAAGTGGAAAATATGTATAATAGAAAAAAACCCGAAGGATATGCTTGTTTCATGCTTTTGAGGTGCCCTCCAAACCTTTACACATTTTGGAGAAAATTTCAAATTAATTTCTCACCGAACACTCCTACCTCCTAGGATTCTCCAACCTCCAAGAGTAAGATAATCGAAGGAAAAGCTTGGAACCTTATCAAAATCATGAATCTGTTTGGTCAAAAGAGGGAGGAGTAGATCTATGCTTGGTGAAATCCTCTCTCAAATCTCTCATGAATCCCTCAAGAAACCAAATTTTAGGGTTGAGGAAGTGTATGTAACGACCAACGTTTCCAGGTTATGGTTTTCGTGTGTTCTGTGCCATCACCTGGACCGAATCGTCAGCATACACGGTACAGATGTGACACCAAACACAATTCATCATTTCATTACATCGCATGACCCAGAATGTAAATGAGTCTTACAAACTTATAGCCAGAGGCTAGTCAAATAAACAGTCTTACAATCACACTAAGTTCATAATGGCGGAAAGGAAAGCCAACCCTAAGATGATAGCTCTTGATAAGGCTCTGATACGTCTCTAACGTATCTATAATTTTTTATTGTTCTATGCTATTATATTACCTGTTTTGGATGTTTATGGGCTTTACTTTACACTTTTATATCATTTTTGGGACTAACCTACCAACTGGAGGCCCAGCCCGAATTGCTGTTTTTTTTGCCTATTTCAGTGTTTCAAAGAAAACAAATATCAAACGGAGTCCAAACGGGATGAAACCTTTGGGAGCGATCTTTTTGGAACAAACACAAACCAGGAGACTTGGAGTGGACTTCAAGCAGCAAACGAGGCGGCCACGAGGGTGCCCGGCGCACCCTAGGGCGGTGGGCGCGCCCCCCACCCTCGTGGGCCCCTCGTGGTTCAACCGACCTATTTCTTCCTCCTATATATATCCACGTACCCCGAGAATATCCAGGAGCACCATGAAAACCTAATTCCACCGCCGCAACCTTCTGTATCCGTGAGATCCCATCTTGGAGCCTTTGCCGGTGCTCCACCGGAGGGGGAATCGACCATGGAGGGCCTCTACATCATCTCCAAGGCCTCTCCAATGAGTTTTGAGTAGTTTACCACAGACCTTCGGGTCCATAGTTATTAGCTAGATGACTTCTTCTCTCTCTTTGAATCCCAATACCAAGTTCTCCTCGATCTTCTTGGAGATCTATTCGACGTAACTCTTTTTGCGGTGTGTTTGTCGAGATCCGATGAATTGTGGGTTTATGATCAAGTTTATCTATGAGAAATAATTGAATCTTCTCTGAATTCTTTTATGTGTGATTGGTTATCTTTGCAAGTCTCTTCGAATTATCAGTTTGGTTTGGCCTACTAGATTGATCCTTCTTGCAATGGGAGAAGTGCTTAGCTTTGGGTTCAATCTTGCGGTGTCCTTTCCCAGTGACAGCAGGGGCAGCAAGGCACGTATTGTATTGTTGCCATCGAGGATAAAAAGATGGGGTTTATATCATATTGCTCGAGTTTATCCCTCTACATCATGTCATCTTTCTTAATGCATTACTCTGTTCTTATGAACTTAATACTCTAGATGCAGGCAGGAGTCGGTCGATGTGTGGAGTGATAGTAGTAGATGCAGAATCGCTTCGATCCACTTGTTGTGGACGTGATAGCTATATACATGATCATGCCTAGATATTCTCATAACTATGCACTTTTCTATCAATTGCTCGACAGTAATTTGTTCACCCACCATAATACTTATGCTATCTTGAAAGAAGCCACTAGTGAAACCTATGGCCCCCGGGTCTATCTTTTATCATATAAGTTTCCAATCTACTTTTATTTGCAATCTTTACTTTCCAATCTATATCATAAAAATACCAAAAATATTTATCTTATCTTATTATCTCTATCAGATCTCACTTTCGCAAGTTACCGTGAAGGGATTGACAGCCCCTTTATCGCGTTGGTTGAGAGGTTCTTGTTTGTTTGTGTAGGTACGAGGGACTTTTGAGGAGCCTCCTACTGGATTGATACCTTGGTTCTCAAAAACTGAGGGAAATACTTACGCTACTTTGCTGCATCACCCTTTCCTCTTCAAGGGAAAACCAAGGCAGTGCTCAAGAGGTAGCAAGAAGGATTTCTGGCGCCGTTGCCGAGGAGGTCTTCGCTCAAGTCAAGACATACCAAGTACCCATCACAAACTTATCTCCCTCGCATTACATTATTTGCCATTTGCCTCTCGTTTTCCTCTCCCCCACTTCACCCTTACCGTTTTGTTCGCCCTCTCTTTACTGTTTGCCTTCCCGTTGCCATGGCCGAATCAAAAAGAACTAAGGGTTCTTTCCAGGGTTTTAGTACCTTGGATAGTCCCTCTATCCTCTCTAAGCTCATAAATAATGATGCTATGGAAAGACCTACCGGTGTTACCAATTAGAGTTTGAGTAATTTTTTAGGGGAAAAGAGAGCTTTATATATTACTTGTACCCGGAGTACAATCTTTCAAGATTACATCAGTTATACTACATGGCACACTGCTCATCATAAAAAAACTGCCATTAGATCTAGCGTAAGCAGCAAGTTTATGTGCATCCACGTTGCTCTCTCTTCCAATCTTTATCACTCTCCAGGATGGGGAATTCTTCAACAATTCCAAAGAATCGTTATAAGTAGCCCACCATCTTGGCCTGATCACAGACTTTGCATTGAGGGCCTCCACAACAACCGCACAGTCTGTCTCGAATATCATCGGACCAACATATATTTTTTCCAAAGTTTGCATACCTAAAAGCATGGCCTACACTTCAGCCTCTTCGGCATCACTGCACTCGGGGAGGGTCCAGCCCGCACTAAATAAGACCTCGCCATTGCTGTTTCTTGCAATGACCCCAGCCGCTGCCAAACTCGAAGTAGCAATGAAAGATGCATCAGAATTTACCTTCATAACGCCAACTGGGGCCCTGGTCCAATTGGAAGCATGGGCACTAGCTTCAGATTTCGCTCTAGGAATTGCAGCCACAGGACTTTTGCCCTTCAAGTCATGAGCATAACTAATGTCTCCGTTAAGGCAGTACCAATAATTAGACAAGAAAATGACAGAATCAGCAATGGAAGCAGTAACTTTATGATGCACTATATCATCATGTAAGTACCAGGCTCTCCATAACAACAACAAGATTCTCTCTTTGGAGGTGTTATCACATTGGCTAAGTAACATCAGCAACCAATCGGGTCCTGAACGATCAAAGCATTCTTCTTTTGGCAAAGGCCAGACTTCCCTCATAGCTTCTCTGATAGCTCTAGCTTTAGTACAACAAACAGTAGCATGGTAAGCATCCTCAGGCTCCCTACCACAAATATTGCAAATACTATCATGTTCCAAAGTCCGCTTCAATTTGTTTTCTTTTGTTGGTAAGGAATCAGTAGCAGTTCTCCAAGCAAAAATTATGATCTTGTGCGGGATGTGTGCTTTCCATATGAGGTTCCACAGAGACACTCTTCCATTGCCGTGGCTATGTGATGATTCTTCCCAGCCTGTAGCATTTTTCAGGTACAGCCCCAAATTGTACGCACTTCTGACCGTAAAAATACCATCCTTTTCATGATTCCACGCTAGCACATCGTCAACAGGACTTGATGGTATCCTAATTTTGCAAATCTCTAGAGCATCAAACTCATGGAATAAACTATGAATCAAAGGCCTATTCCACTCTTTAGTGTTTGGAATAATCAATTGGTTAACCCAACAAATTCTGCTTCTGTTCTTAAGGGACATGATCGACATCCCTTTTTTGCGAGGGATCCAATTATGTCTATGAATCTGGATGCTTTTTCCATTTCCCACTCTCCATATCGTGCCCTTCTTTAATAACTCAAGCCCATGTTCAATCCCTCGCCAAACAGGAGATGCATCCGAGGGGAAGACCGTATCCATGATATTACCTTTTGGATAATATTTTGACTTCAAAACTCTTGCACACATACTGTCCGGCCTTTGAACAAGTCTCCATGCTTGCTTTGCCAACAAAGCTTGGTTGAAAATTCTCATGTCACAGAACCCCATTCCGCCTTGCGATTTAGTACGAGTCATTCTATCCCATGACATCCAATGCACTTTCCGCTTATTTTTCTCATCGCCCCACCAAAAATCTCTAATGAGTTTTTCATACTGATCACAGAAACCAACCCCCATCTTGAAAATGCTCATAGTGTAAGTGGGAATAGCCTGAGCCACTGATTTTACGAGGTTGTCTTTCGCACCATGAGACATGAACCTCTCAGCCCAGTTTGTAAGCCTTTTAGTGAAACGAGCTGAAATGGGTTGAAAATGTTTACCTTTCATGCGGCCTTCTGGTGTTGGCAGGCCCAAATATTTCTCCTCAAAAGTAGAAGTTGTAATATCCAAGGTACTAGAAATAGCCTTCCTGACCAGTTCTGGACACGCCTGACTAAACAAAATAGAGCATTTTCTGGGGCTAAGAAGTTGACTAGTACCTTGCTGGAATAAAGATAGAGCATCTTTCACACTTCGAGCTTGAGCTTCCGATGCCTTGAAGAAGAGCAAACTATCGTCTGCGAACAACAAATGCGAGATCCCTGGGCTTCCCCTGGCCACTTTAATTGGGCTAATGTGTCCAACTTCACACTGCTTGTCCAGGGCCATGGAGAGACCCTCAGCCACAAAGAGGAACAAGTAAGGGCTTAGCGGGTCACCCTGCCTCAAGCCCCTCGTAGGGTAAAAGAACTCCAGAATTTCCCCATTCATCCTCACCGCATATCTCACTGAGAGAACACAAGTCATTACCCACGATATCCATTTGTGGTAGAAGCCAAACTTGGACAAAGCACCTTCTAGAAACTTCCATTCGACGTGATCATAAGCCTTGGTCAGGTCTAACTTATAAGCGCAGTGAGTGTTCTGGGAAATTTTGCTCTGTTGGATCTTATAGAAGCACTCGAAAGCGATGCTGGCATTGTCAGTTATCATCCTTCCCGGGATAAACGCGCTTTGACTTTCAGACACAAGCTCATCGAGGAAAGGCCACAATCGGTTGACTAGGCATTTGGATATCACCTTATAAATAACATTGCAGAGGCTTATTGAACGAAAATCTTTAAGGCACTCAGGCGGGTTACCTTTAGGTATTAGAACGATGACCGTGTCATTTATGCCCTCAGGCATAACTCCATTCACAAAGAACTCCTTTACTGCAGCAACTACATCATCCCGCATAAAAGACCAATTTCTCTGATAAAAACGAGCCGGAAAACCATCAACACCTGGTGCTTTTAAAGGCCCAATTTGGAATAATGCATCACTAATTTCTTTCTCAGTAAACTCACTGCATAGCTAATCATTCATCTCAGGTGTCACTTTGGCCGAAAAGAGGTTGAGCAATGCATCTGGATTTAGATTGTTATCCGCCTTGTAAAGCTCTTTGAAAAATTCAGTGGCCATACTAGCCAATTCATTCGCACCTTCAACCCATTTAGCTTCAGTATTGCGCAGCTTACTTATCTTGTTTTTCTTTTGCCGCAGGTGGCCTTTTGCTGGAAGTATTTCGTATTTTGTTCGCCCTCTCGAAGCCATTTAACTCTAGATCATTGACGCCATAGGATTTCCTCTCTGTACAAATATTCATCCAGCTCTAGAGACTTCCTACGAATTAGCTCGTCTCTCTGAACCGAAGGAGCTCTGTCCCATAGGTTGGCAAGTTGTTTCCGAAGGTGCTGCACATGAATGGTAACAGACCTAAATTTTTTACTGCTCCAGTATTGAAGTCCATGCTTCACATTAGCCAAATTCCGGGCAATCCCCTGCAGGCCCGAACTGGGCACATTATTCTTCTTCCAAGCTTCCTCAATTTCGGCAGAAAGTGTTTCGTTTCTCTTCCACATGGCCTCATACCTGAATAATCTTGGGATTTTTCTCCTTTCTGGTGCACCTTCATAGTCCAGTAATAAGGGGAAGTGATCAGACCTCGAGGAAATAATATGCATGAGCTGCGCCTTTTTGAATCTATCACTCCAACAAGGAGAGGCCACAACTCTATCAATTCTGGCTTTAACATTCTTCCGCCCCCCTGTTTATTGTCATAAGTCCAGGGTTTTCCTTTGTATCCAATATCATGAAGATTGCAAAAGTACAACATATCCCTGAACCTAGCCATTTGCCCTTCCGATCTTCGAGAGCAAGAAAAATGTTCAGCTTGCCACATGGTTTCATTAAAATCGCCAATCATCATCCAAGGTTCACTCGCATTTGGTCGAATCCGCTTGAGAAGCAACCACATGTGGTGTCGGTCCTGTGTACGTGGTTCTCCATAGACAAAAGTTCCCCGCCACTTAGGGACATTGGGTTCATCAGACACAAGCACATCAAAATAACGAGGACCATATGACAAAATCTTAATATTTATTTAATCATCCCAGTACAAAGCAATGCCGGCTCCTTTGCCTTTACCATCATGGGTAAGACAATGCTTCAGCCCTAGTCTCCATTTTATTGCCTTTACCTTGTCCTCACATTGCCTTGTTTCAGATAAGAAGACGATCCGGGGGCGGTAGGTCTGCACGAGGCACACCAACTCTTGAACTATCCGGGACTGCCCCAGGCCCCGGCAGTTCCAACTGAGAATACTCATTTCTCCTGATGGGCGTCGTCAACCACGCCCGTCAATTTACTGATAGCCCCGGGATCGGTTGCTTCCTTGCCATCCTTCAACCCTAAGTCCTGCCCTACCACATGGTGTTTCTCTCCACTACAGAGCTTTTTCTGGTTTACATCTTGTTCTGAGATGTTACTCTCCTCCTCTAACTGTTTTTCTACTATAGAGCTATGTTGCCTCTTCCCAAGTGCTGATTTTACAATGGAACCGGCTCTGCCATCAACATCAGAAACAAGCATGGGGGAGCGACCAAGTCTCTTGCGACCCAGCTTGGCCACACCCAGACCCAATCTTCCCTTGCCCGGTCCAGAACCGGGGGGAGTGTTCGAGCCAATTGCAAACACCATTGACCCTTCTGGGAGGGCCATGGTGTTGTTGTCAACATGTTGCTGGATATCCTCATAGTTCTGCATCTTGTTTAGTTTGCCGTGACGTACACCACCGCCGTGGCCGCCATGTCGACACCCGTAGGATCAGACGCCGACGCAGGAACAACCACCGCAGCCCCCACCTTGTGCTCATTGGTCACCTCCTCCTTGTGCTCATCGGCCTTGGATTTGTTGCATACAGTAGGGGCTAAAGCATTGGTGTTGTTGGCCCTCTTCAGGATTCTGGAGTTAGCAGACAGCATCGCGTTCACCGGCCTATTATTTGATTCATCAGTGTTTTGTATCTCACTGAGTGTTGCTTCAGCCTCAGAGTCAACCAGAGTACTAGTAACTTGAGACTTCTGGTTTTTATCAGTTTCCATCTCATCGCCCACCGAGAGGCGAGCAACAACATCCCGCATCTGTTCCACCGCTGACATAACCATGGCATGGCTGGCTGGATTGGGAGCACGCCATAGGGGAGTTGACGACCGGGGGCCAGTAGCTTGCCCCATTTTGTCAGGTAGAAACCAAGCTCGGGGATCATTGAAATGTACTGGAAATACACCAAGCTCCTTGCTGTACCTTAGCTTCTTTTCTGCATTTGGGAAGTCACACCTCGCTTCCATATGTCCTATGAATCCACAAAATAAACAAAAATTTGGCAATCTCTCAAACCGCAGATAAACTGTCACCTCTTCATCTGTGATCTCATCAGCAAGCGTGATCTCCTTCTGTAGAGCAGAGTACAAGGGCAGCAGCACTCTCACTCTGAGAAACTTGTCACAGATATTGCCCCTCGCATGATTGTCAATCATCGCCACTGGTCCAACCTGATCACCGAGGCTACGAGCAAGCTCCTTAGTGAGGAGGTAAAAAGGGATGACCCTGAACTGTACCCACATCGGCACATGAGAAAAAATTACCGAAGCAGGATCAACTCCATTCTCCAGGCCGACGACCAAGAACGCATCACCCTTGTACTGCCACGGCCCCCCTTTGATGACATGCTGCCGGTCCCCATCTTCAGAGAACTCAAGGACAAATTTACGCCCATCCGCTGCAACCAGTTCATGGTTATCCAGCTCTCCTCGCACCTTCCAAACCTTCTTCATGTGGTCGATCAATTGCCTGGAGTTCACCAGCAGTACGGACAGGAACAGTCCGACCGCCAGGAAACGCGCCTGCACTGCCTTCCGGGCCCCGGTCATGTTGATGACCAGGGTCTTCTTTGTTGGACCCTTCATAGCCATGGCCAACTCCTTCCCCGGCCACTGGACCATGGTGGAGAGGGCGTGGTCACCGAGCAGGCCGGCCGAGCCACCAGCAGCAGATCCCGACCCGACTGCACCAAACGCCTCCACAACATCAGCCCCTGCCGCCTCCTCTAGACCCTTCATCTGGTGGACTTCCTTTGAGTAATTTTGATGAAGACGACTTCGGAATTTTTTGTTATTTACTTGATGAGTCTTTAAAAGATGCTTGGGATAGGTTATTAAGGATTCGGGCTAGCTATGTGCCACAATATCAAATTGAGATATACTTAAAAAGCTTTTATGTTGGCTTACCCGCTTCTTTCAAGAAAGTTCTAGATTCTATTTTTGAAGGATGTTTTCTTGAAGGGGATGCTATAGATACTTATGAAAAAAATGAAAAACTATATTTGGGCACCCCATGAATGATAAGGTTGAACCCACCACTCTCTTATGCTTTTATCAAAACAAAATTATCAAAGAGATGAAGGCTAGCTTAGATGCAAATTTCCGTAACGTGCTTAATCTTTTTTCCTCCATTAATGGCAATGTGCTTTCCCAAAATAGAAGGATGAATGCTATAGAAAGGAAATTTTCTCTTTTCGTTCCCAATACCAAAGATGGCAATACTTAGATCTATTCTCGCTTTTATGCCTAGCTAGGGGCGTTAAACAATACTGCTTGTTGGGAGGCAACCCAATTTTATTTTTGTTTCTTGCTTTTTTTCTTCTGTTTAGTAATAAATAATTCATATAGCTTCTGTTTAGAGGTGCTTTTATGTTTTAATTAGTGTTTTTGCCAAGTAGAACCTATAGGATAACCTACGGTGATAGTTAATTTGATTCTGTTGAAAAACAGAAACTTTTGCGCGCGCGAGAATAATTTTAATAAATCATAGAAATGTGTTTTTGCATTTATTATTTTTGCAGTAGATCAATATACAAATTTCCCATGACCTCCTATTTTTTTAGGATATTTAGAGTTATAGAAGTATTCTAAAGTTATAGATTTCTACAGACTGTTCTGTTTTTGACAGATTCTGTTTTTCGTGTGTTGTTTGCTTATTTTGATGTATTTATGGCTAGTATCGGGGGGGTATGAACCATAGATAAGTTGGAATACAGTAGGTTTAACACCAATATAAATAAATAATGAGTTAATTACAGTATCTTGTGTGGTGTTTTTTCTTTCTTGCACTAACGGAGCTTATGAGATTTCCTGTTGAGTTTTGTGTTGTGAAGTTTTCAAGTTTTGGGTAAAGATTTGATGGACTATGGAATAAGGAGTGGCAAGATCCTAAGCTTGGGGATGCCCATGGCACCCCAAGATATTCAAGGACAAAAAAAATCCTAAGCTTGGGGATGCCCCGGAAGGCATCCCCTCTTTCGTCTTCGTCTATCGGTAACTTTACTTGGAGCTATATTTTTATTCACCACATGATATGTGTTTTGCTTGGAGCATCTTGTGTGATATGAGTCTTTGCTTTTTAGTTTACCACAATCATCCTTGATGTACACACCTTTTGGGAGAGACACACATGATTTGGAATTTATTTGAATACTCTATGTGCTTCACTTATATCTTTTGAGCTAGACAAGTTTTGCTCTAGTGCTTCACTTATATCTTTTAGAGCACGGCGGTGGCTTTATTTTGTAGAAATTGTTGATCTCTCATGCTTCACTTATATAATTTTGAGAGTCTTTTAGAACATCATGGTATTTGCTATAGTTATAAATTTGTTCTTAGAATGATGTGCATCCAAGTTGGGTATAATAAAAACTATCATAGAAAGTGAATTGGATGCTATGATCAATTTCATGCTTGATAATTGTTTTGAGATATGAGGATGGTGATATTAGAGTCATGCTAGTGGAGTATTTATGAATTTTAGGAATACTTGTGTTGAAGTTTGTGATTCCCGTAGCATGCACGTATGGTGAACAGCTTTGTGATGAAGTTGGAGCATAATTTATTTATTGATTGTCTTCCTTATGAGTGGCGGTCGGGGACGAGCGATGGTCTTTCCTACCAATCTATCCCCCTAGGAGCATGTGCGTAGTACTTTGTTTTCAATGACTTTTAGATTTTTGCAATAAGTATATGAGTTCTTTATGACTAATGTTGACTCCATGGATTATACGCACTCTCACCTTTCCATCATTGCTAGCCTCTCTTGTGCCGTGCAACTTTCGCCGGTACCATACACCCACCATATACCTTCCTCAAAACAGCCACCATGCCTACCTATTATGGCATTTCCATAGCCATTCCGAGATATATAGCCATGCAACTTTCCACCGTTCCGTTTATTATGACATGCATCATCATTGTCATATTGCTTTTGCATGATCATGTAGTTGACATCGTATTTGTGGCAAAGTCACCTTCATAATTCTTCCATACATGTCACTCTTGATTCATTGCATATCCCGGTACACCGCTGGAGGCATTCATATAGAGTCATATTTTGTTCTAAGTATCGAGTTGTAATCTTGAGTTGTAAGTAAATAAAAGTGTGATGATCTTCATTATTAGAGCATTGTACCAAGTGAGGAAAGGATGATGGAGACAATGATTCCCCCACAAGTCGGGATGAGACTTCGGACTTTATAAAAAAAAGAGAAAGGCCAAATAAAAAAATAAAAAAATAAAAAAAGGAAAAAAAGAAAAAAAAAGAGAGAAAAAGAGAGGAGGGACAATGCTACTATCCTTTTACCACACTTGTGCTTCAAAGTAGCACCATGATCTAATGATAGAGAGTCTCCTATGTTGTCATTTTCATATACTAGTGGGAATTCTTCATTATAGAACTTGGCTTGTATATTCCAATGATGGGCTTCCTCAAAACGCCCTAGGTCTTCGTGAGCAAGCAAGTCGGATGCACACCCACTTAGTTTCTTTTGTTGAGCTTTCATATATTTATAGCTCTAGTGCATCCGTTACATGGCAATCCCTACTCACTCACATTGATATCTATTAATGGGCATCTCCATAGCCCGTTGATACACCTAGTTGATGTGAGACTATCTTCTCCTTTTTTGTCTTCTCCACAACCACCATTCTATTCCACATATAGTGCTATGTACATGGCTCACGCTCATGTATTGCGTGAAAGTTGAAAAAGTTTGAGAATACTAAAGTATGAAACAATTGCTTGGCTTGTCATCGGGGTTGTGCATGATTAAATACTTTGTGTGATGAAGAGAGAGCATAGCCATACTATATGATTTTGTAGGGATAACTTTCTTTAGCCATGTTATTTTGAGAAGACATGATTGCTTTGTTAGTATGCTTGAAGTATTATTGTTTTATGTCAATATGAACGTTTGTTTTGAATCATTTGGATCTGAACATTCATGCCACGATAAAGAAAATTATATTGAGAATTATGCTACGAAGCATTCCACATCAAAAATTCTGTTTTTATCATTTACCTACTCGAGGACGAGCAGGAATTAAGCTTGGGGATGCTTGATACGTCTCCAACGTATCTATAATTTTTGATTGTTCCATGCTATTATATTACCCGTTTTAGGTGTTTATGGGCTTTACTTTACACTTTTATATCATTTTTGGGACTAACCTACTAACCGGAGGCCCAACCCAAATTGTTGTTTTTTTGCCTATTTCAGTGTTTCGAAGAAAAGGAATATCAAACAGAGTCCAAACGGGATGAAACCTTCGGGAGCGATCTTTTTGGAACAAACGCAAACCAGGAGACTTGGAGTGGACGTCAAGCAGCAAACGAGGCGGCCACGAGGGTGCCCAGCGCGCCCTAGGGGGGTGGGCGCGCCCCCACCCTTGTGGGCCCCTCGTGGCTCAACCGACCTACTTCTTCCTCCTATATATATCCACGTACCCCGAGAACATCCAGGAGCACCACGAAAACCTAATTCCACCGCCGCAACCTTCTGTATCCGCGATATCCCATATTGGAGCCTTCATCGGTGCACCGCCGGAGGGGGAATTGACCACGGAGGGCCTCTACATCATCTCCAAGGTCTCTCCGATGAGTTTTGAGTAGTTTACCACAGACCTTCGGGTCCATAGTTATTAGCTAGATGGCTTCTTCTCTCTCTTTGAATCTCAATACCAAGTTCTCCTCGATCTTCTTGGAGATCTATTCGATGTAACTCTTTTTGCGGTGTGTTTCTCGAGATCCGATGAATTGTGGGTTTATGATCAAGTTTATCTATGCAAAATAATTGAATCTTCTCTGATTTCTTTTATGTGTGATTGGTTATCTTTGCAAGTCTCTTCGAATTATCAGTTTGGTTTGGCCTATTAGATTGATCTTTCTTGCAATGGGAGAAGTGCTTAGCTTTGGGTTCAATCTTCTGGTGTCCTTTCCCAGTGATAGCAGGGGCAACAAGGCATGTTTGTATTGTTGCCATCGAGGATAAAAAGATGGGGTTTATATCATATTGCTTGAGTTTATCCCTCTACATCATGTCATCTTTCTTAATGTGTTACTCTGTTCTTATGAACTTAATACTCTAGATGCAGGCAGGAGTCGGTCGATGTGTGGAGCAATAGTAGTAGATGCAGAATCGTTTCGATCTACTTGTTGTGAACGTGATGCCTATATACATGATCATGCCTAGATATTCTCATAACTATGCACTTTTCTATCTATTGCTCGACAGTAATTTGTTCACCCACCGTAATACTTATGCTATCTTGAGAGAAGCCACTATGAAACCTATGGCCCCCTGGTCTATCTTTTATCATATAAGTTTCCAATCTACTTTTATTTGCAATCTTTACTTTCCAATCTATATCATAAAAATACCAAAAATATTTATCTTATCTTATTATCTCTATCAGATCTCACTTTTGCAAGTTACCATGAAGGGATTGACAACCCCTTTATCGCGTTGGTTGCGAGGTTCTTGTTTGTTTGTGTAGGTACGAGGGACTTTTGAGGAGCCTCTTACTGGATTGATACCTTGGTTCTCAAAAACCGAGGGAAATACTTACGCTACTTTGCTGCATCACCCTTTCCTCTTCAAGGGAAAACCAATGCAGTGCTCAAGAGGTAGCAGGTTCTATGAACACCATGGGGAAACATGTTGAGTGGAGGCATGTGACCCTACGTAGGACCAATCCTCATAAAAGATACCCGCAGCATGATACGTTGCAGCCACTGTGTCAATATATTGAATGTACTGGCAAGATCCACACTTGTATAACAAGCCTATCTCACCTACATGCATCTTGGGAATAAGTGAAGTTAAAGGCTCTTCGCATAAAGCAATAGGGTTTATCTTAACTTTGTATATAGGTGGATCTACTCCATACATAGGACATACTACATCTCACAGCAATTCGTAGTAATATTTGGGCCCACTGCGTCACATAGCAACCCTAGGCCATCCCAACGGTTTAACCGGTAGCCTCACACCATCATTTACACCAAGTGGTGGCATATGCCCATTTTAACCCATCAAATTATAGTTTAAGAAAAGGTGATGAGATCGTCACACGGTTCATGGTCAAGTTGTGCAAGTTGTCCATAACCGAGGACGTGGCTCAGCATGATCGGCTTTTAAACACTCTACAAAGGTTTAGGAACTTTACCTGCGAGACCTGGCTGCACCCTTTTGCTACTAAACTCAACTTGTGAAGTAGTTAGATAGACCAAGATGGGACTTTTGGCAAGTGGTGGCCCGTATCCAAAGGTTGACCTAGTGCAACCAACACACCTACATTTGTTGGTCTACCGGAACAGGCTCCTACATCTTACTTGGTCAAGACGAAGCCTATAGTGTCTCACGGTTACACATGGAAGCTACTCAAGTCGGAACCCACAATTCCTTTGATACTTGGATGTCAGTCCCCAGCAAACACACAATCAATGACCCAATCAATGCCAATCTGCCCAGATTGATTCATCAATTAAGTTGTTAATAGTAGCCATCCATATACTTTGTAACATGTAAACTAGTGTAGTTCCAATCCCGTTATAAATATAGCAGTTAAGCATTAGTACACGATGGTTACAAGGAAATGGGTAATGGAACCTAAGTTTTTGCTACTGGGTGTGGTGCAATAGTGTAGCATAAGCTTAAACTCACACTCCTATCATGGCAAACTACAACGATAGTAAAATACCGGGATTCATGATCAAAGTGAAACTTGCCTTGGTTGTTGTTGTAACTATGCACTCCTCCCAATCTGAACGTTGCAAACAAACATATACAACATACATAAGACAATATTCATGCAAAAGGAAGAGTTACATGAATAGTAAATAAGAGGCAAGCACACACATGCAAGGTGTATTTGGTTTAGTTCATGAACTGAAAAGAACTCGCGAACTCAAAAAAAATCATCATGGTCTTGAAAAAAATTGAGAATTTGTGAAAGTTCACAAAATAGGAAGAAGTTTCTGAATTTGAGAAACATCCACAATTTGAAAGAAATTTGGGGATCTGGAAATGTTTGTGAAATTGAAAAAGTCTCGTGACTTCTAAAATTGTTTGTGATTTTTAAAAAGTTTATGAATTTGAAAACAAAGTTCATGAAGAAAATTAAATGAAAAAGGGGAAAAAGAAGGAAGTGAAAGAGGAAAATGAATAATAAAAAACAGAAAAGAACTGAAATAAATAAACATCGCTCGTCTCGTTTTCCTTAGTGGCTCGTTGGTCTGATTGTCTTTCTTTAGAGTTCTATCGCCAAGTTGCACAAACTAGTAAAAAGACTAGCAAGCTATTCGTTCATGGAAAAATGACTTCTATTTTGCACAAGTATATAAACTTAACGAATTTTAAAAAGTATTTGTGAACACAAAGTAAATAGAGAATTTGAAGAGGAATGTTTGTTAGTAAGAAAAACTGTTTGTGAATCCAGAATTTATTCATTTTAAAAAATTGTTTGCAAATTTGAAAAAAGTTCAGAAATTTGATAGTTATTCATTGTTTTTTTAATAATTAATTTATAAAAATTGTGGATTTGAAAAATTTCATGAATTTGGAAAATGTTCAAGAACTCCAAGAAAATTAACAAGTTTGAAAAAACTTCAAGGATTTGCAAAAGTTCATGAATTTTTTAAATTGTTCATGTACTTGAAAAAAGTTCATAAATTCAAAAAATATTGAATGAAAAGGTTTGTGAATCAAAAAGTCATAAATAACAAAAATATTCATGGTTTTGAAAAAATAACAGGGATTTGAAAAAGGTTCACAAAATTGAAAAAGTACACTAACTTGAAAGTAGTTGGTGATCTGGTAAAGGTTCACAAAATTAAAAAAGGCTCATGATTTGAAAAAAATTCATGATTTTAAAAAATCATTTAGAATTTCAGAACAAAAGTTGAAGAAAAATTAAATGAAAAGGGGAAACCAAAAGGAAGAAAAAAAACCACAAGAAAAAAATAGAGAAGAACCAAAACAAAATACAGAAAAAACAAAAAAAGAACAAAAACCAGGAAAAAAATAAATAAATTGATCCCGAATAATCAAAGAGAATCAACTAGAACCATCCCAAAAGCTGCGAAGGAAAATAAATAAAAACATGGGCTGGCCCATTAGAACCGATGAAGAGTTGTGTGTTAGAGTTGCATACAAAAAATGGCTACAATTGGTGCTATAGGTGGCAAATAATATTTCACTTGGTTGAGAACTCCTAACCAACGCTTAAGGCACCACGGAACATGATGGCGCTCGCATATCTCTATGGTGGGCCGGAGCCCAAATAGCTGCTCGGTTCGGCCGATAACTGCCAGGTTTGATTACCGTTTTTTACAGTGTCTCTACCTTTTTTTGAAGGGAAAGCCACATGGCACTTTATTCATCTCTTGGCAAGGTTACATCAGATAGTACATGCGAAAGCAAAAAGTTTGGTGCTTCATCCACCCACTCAACACTACTACCTTGCTCATAGCTATATCTTGCTAAAAAATGTGCCAGATTGTTGGCTTCCCGCGGGCAATGCTGGAAAGAAATCGAAGGAATTCCATGTGCTAAATCAAAGCAATCGATCAGAATAGGAGTGTAGGAGCTCCAGATGTCCGACTCACCCTTGAATGCCTCAACGAGCTCGAGGCAATCTGACTCCACAACAACTCTAGAGCAGCCTCGATCAAACAGTGTCTCTACCTTTTAGTTGCACCAGATAGTAAAAAGACCAGCGAGCTCTTGGTTCAGAAAACAAATCCAACTTTATCTTTTCTATAGATTAGAAAATAATAAATTGATTTTTCCCACATGTTTTAAAGAAGTTCATGAATTTGAAAAAAGGTGAACAAAACATAAATTGCGAATTTCAGAAAAAATATTCATGAATACAAAAAATGTTTGTGAATTGGGTAAAATATTTGTGAAGAACAAAAAATGTTATCAAAAAATGTGCATGAATTTGAAAAAGTTTTGTCGATTTTAAAAGTTCATGAATTTGAAAATGTTTCAAAATTTGAAGATAGTTCATGGATTTGAAATGTTTTTAAAAAATTCTTTAAAAAAATCCTAGATACGGAATTTTTGCTAGAATTTGGAAAACATTCATGACCTCCCCTTTTTTAATGAATTCGAAAAAATATTAAGTGATTTGAGAAAGTTCATAAATTTTGAATATGTTCATGAACTCAAAAAAAGTCATAAATTGAAAAAGACAACATGGATTTGATGGAAATACAAGAGACGAAAAATCATGAATTTAAAAAAGAACTTGCAAATTTTAAAAAATGTTCATGAATTAATAAAATATTCACGGTTCATAAAAAGAATCGAGGATTTGAAAAAGTTCACAAATTTGAGAAAAATTTCCCAAATTCGAAAAACACCCACAAAGTTGAAACAACTTGGGGATTTGGATATGTTCATGAAATCAAAGTTTACGAATTCAAAAACAAAATTCCATGAAAAAATGAAATGAAAGGGGGGAAGGAAGAAACTGAAAGAGGAAAATTTAAAAGAAGAAAGAAAGGAGAAGAAAAAACCAGAGAAGAATTGAAAGAAAATAGAGAGAAAAAAAGTGAGAATAATCATCCAAAGACAAGACTTTTGGGAAGTGGTGGCCCGTATGCAAAGGTAGACCCACTCCAATCTACGCACCTACACATAAGCCTAAAATCAAACTCCCATCATGGCATACCACAATGCATAGTAAAATATTGGCATTCATTATCAAAGTGAAACTTGCCTTGGTTTTTGTTGTCACTATGCACTCCTCACAGTCACAAGGGTTGCACTCCTCTAAAACTGAACGTTGCAAACAAACATATACAACATACATAAGATAATATTCGTGCAAAAGGAATACTTGCATGAATTGTAAATAAGAGGTAAGCAGACACATGCAAGGTCTATTAGATTTGTTCATGAATTTGAAAAAGAACCGCAGATTCGATTAAAAATCATGTTTGATTTTTTTTGAGGATTTGAGAAAGTTCACAAATTGAAAAAAGTTCCTAAATTTGAAAAATATCAACAAATTTGAAAGAAGTTTAGGGATTTGGAAATGTTCACGAAATCAAAAAATGTTGATGAATTCTAAAATTGTCCGTGGTTTTTAAAAACTTAATGAATTTGAAAAACACAAGTTCATTAAAAAGTTAAATGAAAAGTATCGTTCAGTTGCACAAGCTAGTAAAAACACCATCAAGCTATCCATTCAAGAAAAGAATGAATTCCCATTTTGCACAGGTTAAAAAAGTTAATGAATTAAAAAAAGTATTTGTGAACTCAAAGTATCACAATTTGAAGAGAAATGTTTGTGAGTAGAAAAACTGCCTGAGAATCCAAAATTTATTGATGAATTAAAATAAATTTGCATATTTCAATAAAGTTCATAAATTTTAAAACAACTCATGGATTTTAAAAAGTTTACGAATTTGAAAAAAATAAGGATTGCAAAATGTTTGTTAATTTGGAAAATGTTGTTGAACTCCAATTACTTTTCACAAGTTTGAAAAACATTCAAGGGTTTGAAAAAGTTCATGAATATGAAATTGTTCATGTACTCGAAACAAGTTCATAAATTAAAAAAAATCATGGTTTTGAAAAAAATCAGGTATTCGAAAGAATTTCACAAAATTGAAGAGTACCCAAATTTGAAAGTAGTATTGTGATTTGGTAAATGTTCATGAAATTAAAAAAAAGGCTCATGATTTCAAAATTGTTTGTATTTTTGAAACACTTTATGAATTTATGAAAAAAGTTCATGGAAAATTAAAGGAAAAGGGGAAAACCAAATAAATGGAAAGGAAAAAGGAAAAATAAAAAGTGAAGAAAAAGAAAAGCAGAAGAAAAGACTGGACAAGAACCAAAAGAAAATACAGAGAAAAAACCATAAAAAATAGAACGAAACTCAGAAAAAAAACCAAAAAAAGAACCCGAGTAATCAAAGAGAATCTACTAGAACAATCCCAAAACTAGTGAGGGAAAAAAGTGAAACATGGGCTGGCTAGAACCCATGAAGAGTTCTATGGTAGCGTTGCATACAAAAACGGCTATAATTGGTGCTATAGGCGGTGAATAATATTTCACTTTGTCGAGAACTCCTAACCAACACTTATGGCGCCAGCAAACATGTTGGCGCTCGCGTGTCTCTATGGCCGGCCGTAGCACAAAATACGCTCTGCTTGGTTCGCTCAGCAGTTGGCTGGTTTGATTGCCTTTTTTACAACATCTCCATCCTTTAGGGCGTGTTCTGATCTCCTCCCACTCCAAGCTTCACAAATTCCTGGAGCGGAGTCCAGCCGAACGAAATAGCACCAAGAAGCTGGCTTCGGGAAGCTATGGTTGCTGGTAGTGCAAAAATCTGGAGCAGCTTCGGCCCAGCTCCACCGAAACAAGAATCTGGAGTTCAACCATATTACAACCAATATGCCACCGCCTAAGAAAACGTTTCAGTTGAGCTCCTCCACGTACAGAAAAGAATCGCTCGATTGAATCGTTTTCCTCTCCTCTCACCCTCGTTCACTGAGTTGGGATACATGTTCACTGAGTTGGGCTGCCTCCAGCCAGCCCAAAGGGGCGCCCGACAAGCCTGTTGCCTGCCAGCTGGGCTGCAACGCTACGAGAAGCTGCCGATGGAGCCGAACGTTTCTGCGATCGCTGCGTGGAGTTAGAAGCGAGGAGGAGAAGCTGGTTATGAGAAGTTTTGAGAAGCTAGAGTAGATCCGAACACGCCCTTAGTTGCACAAGACAATAAAAAGACCAGCAAGCTATTGGTTCAGAAAACAATCCGAACTTCAATTTTCTACAGATTATAAATTAATAAATTATTATTTTTGCATGTTTTAAGAAAGTAGCTGAATTTGAAAAATAAATGTTCATGAACAAACATAAATTGCAAATTTGTTAAAATATATTTGTGAATACAAACTATATTCGTGAATTAGGAAAATATTCGCAAAGAAAAAAATGTTCTCAAATTAAAAAATTGTTTGTAAATTTGAAAAATGTTCACCGGTTTTAAACATGCACATGTTTACAATTTGTTCACAAATTTGAATCTAGTTCATGGATTGCAAAAAGTTCACAAATTTGGAAAAAATCCTGGATATGATAATTTGAAAAGCTCTAATTTTTTAGTGAATATGAAAAAACATTTGGGGATTTGAAAAAGTTTGTGAATTTGGGGAAAATGCTCATGAACTTGAAAAATTGTCATAATTATGAAAAAAAATCATGGATTTGATAGAAATATGCTAAATAAAAAAAGATCATGAATTTGAAATAGAACTCATGAATTCAGAAAAAGTTCATGAATTAGTATAATATTGACAATTTTGAAAAAGAATCGACGATTTGAAAAAGTTCACAAAGTTAAAAAGAGTTCCTGAATTTGAGAAATATACACAAAGTTGAAAGAAGTTCAGCGATTAGGAAAATTCATAAAATTAAATTTTATGATGTTGAAAACAATTATGAAAAATTAAAATGGAAAATGGAAGAAAGAGAAGAAGAAGAAAATGAAAGAGGAAAATTAAACATAAAAAAGAAAGAAACAGGAAAAAGAAACAGAGAAGAATTGAAAGAAAATACAAAGAAAAAAAAGGAGAAAAACAGTCCAAAAAACAAAAAAAAACCTGAATGACCACATAGAATCTTTGTTTCTTTGAGAGAAACCACAAAGAATCTTCTAGGACAAGAACAAAACCAGTGAGGGAAAAAAGTAAAAGTTGGGTTGGCCCATTAGAACCGACAAAGAGTCGTGTGTGGATGGTCAGAGAGCACCTAGTTGAGGAGCGCTCCTTCAGGAGCCTCCCAACGATCACTTGGGGATGGGATGAGAGCACGCCACTTGGCACGCTCTCAGTCGTCGCCACGTGTCGTGCTCTAGGCGCTCCATTCGTATTTTGTTTTTTTTTGCGCTGGGTTTTTGGCTTTTTAGACGTTTTGTTCGGCCTTTTGGTTTGTCACCGGTCTTTCTTAGCTTTTGGACTAAAAATTCAAAAAGAAATATATTTCTTCGTGAAAAAACATTGTTTCTCTTTTTTTCTGTGAGAGGCACAAAAAACGCGTTTGCTCTCTTTTTCCTTTTGTGAGAGGCACAATTTTGCTTCCACGATAGGCACGGCCGTGCCTCTCGGAAACGAAAAAGAAAACTTATTTTCTCCTATTTTTTCCCTTCCTTGAGAGCCACGGTTTTGCTTTCGCGAGAGGCACGGTCATGCCTCTCGAAAACGAAAAAAGACGTGTTTTCTCTTTTTTGCGTGGGAGGCACAATTTTGCATCCGTGAGAGGCACAATCATGCCTCTCGAAAACGGGAAATAAGACATGCTTTCTTTTTTTCCTTTCATGAGAGGCATAGTTTGGCTTCTGCGAGAGGCACAACCGTGCCTCTCGAAAACGAAAAAAAGATGTTTTGTCTTTTTTTCCTTCCGTGCCTCTCGGAAAAAAACGTGTTTTCTATTTTATTTCCTTTCATGTCTGGTTTTTTTTCGTGAAAAAAAGTTTGTCAAAACCTATCAACATGCGATCTAATTTTGAAGATCTAGACGTGAGGGATCCAACGGTGAAAATGGTTTGAGAGTTGGATGCAAGGTTTAGGAGACAAAACGTTTTGAATAAATAGATGTATGAAAAAGGGAAAATTTCCAGGTTGCGACAAGTGGCGCATATGCAGCGTACCACTAGTCGTAATCTGAGAAAGATGGAAGTGATCTTCAAAAGTAGCATTCCTCAATTAGTGATTTCGGTACGAAAACGGCTATTCTGCTATAACTAATGTTTTAATCTACAAATAATGTTTTGCCACATTTGCCATCTACCCAACAAGGGAAACACTTTACCTCAGACGTCTGATTTACTTCCTTCATCAGACCATTTATGTACCATTGGTTCTTTTGCATCGTATGGCCGAGAACCTCTCCCTCTCTCTCCACTCCATGTGCCCATTAATAAAGGATGAAAGTGGCCAACCACCTGTTAATCATGCACCCACGGTTTGGGAAATCAAAACCTATCCATAACTAATCGCTCCACCTCTGTTCTCACCTTGCTCGGTGAACAGTGATCCCTCTGACCTGCCTGCCGTCATAGCTCGGCCCATCGTGGTGGAGCGGAGCACCGACATCCTCTCCCAAAGGCGAGCATGGTGGCCTTAATGGTGAGTACCTCTTCGATCTAGGTATGATTTCGCTCCTCCATCCCTATCTCGCTGCAACACCTTTACTAACCTAGCCATCTGTTCAACATCGGGGCACCAAGGTGTCTGGGAGCCTCACCAACATTGAAGAGGAGGTTAACGTTGCCGGTGTCTAGCTCGGATGTCTCTTCGCAACGACAACATGCTACATACGAAAGTACCATGCATCTCTGGTCCATACACGTGACTTGCTTTTGCATTTTCAGTCTGTATAGATTGCTTTTTAATACACTCTATTTAGCTTCATGTCGTCTCCATGCTTCCTACGTGTATGTAGTCATCCTGTTTTTACTTAATCAACAACCAATTCTTGCTTCCTAATTTCACATATATTGTTGGGAAACGTAGCATGCAATTTAAAAAATAATCCTACGCTCACGCAAGATCTATCTAGGAGATGCATAGCAACGAGAGGGGAGAATGTGTCTACGTACCCTCGTAGACCGAAAGTGGAAGCGTTTGATAACATGGTTGATGTAGTCAAACTTCTTCTCGTTCCGACCGATCAAGCACCGAACGTACTACACCTCCGAGTTCTGCACACGTTCAGCTCGATGACGTCCCTGGAACTCTTAATCCAGCAGAGTGTCGAGGAAGTAGATGAGTTCCGTCAGCACGACAGTGTGGTGACGGTGATGGTGAAGTGATTCACGCAGGGCTTCACCTAAGCACTACGAGAATATGACCGGAGGCGTAAACTGTGGAGGGGGCACCACACACGGCTAACAATAGTTGATGTGTTCTAGGCGCCTCCCCCATCATATATATAGGTGGGAAGGAGAGGGAGCAGCCCTAGGGGCGCCCCAAGTAGGGGGGATCCTACTTGGGCTCCTGCCCTAGGCCGGCGCCCCCTTTCCTTCTTTTGGCGATAAAGGGAAGCAAGGAGGAGGTGCCCCCCCTTTTTCCTTTCTCCCACCAATGGGGAAAGGCAGAAAGAGGTGCGCCCCCTCCTTTCCTTCCTCTAGGGCCCGTAGCCAAGGAAAGGGGCGCACCAGCCCCTTGTGGACTGGTTCGTCCCTCCCTTGGCCCATTAAGCCCATATCTTTGCCGGGGTTGCCTGAAACTCCTTTCCGGTGACTCGATATGTACCCGGTACCCACCGAAACACTTCCGGTGTCCGAATACCATCGTCCTATATATCAATCTTTACCTCTAGACCATTTCAAGACTCCTCATCATGTCCGTGATCTCATCCAGGATTCCGAATAGCATTCGGTCATCAAATCACATAACTCATATAATACAATATCGTCATCGAACGTTAAGCATGCGGACCCTACGGATTCGAGGACTATGTAGACAAGACCGAGACACCTCTCTAATCAGTAACCAATAGTGGAACCTGTATGCTCATATTGGCTCCCACATATTCTACAAAGATCTTTATTGATCGAATCATTATGACAACATATGTTATTCCCTTTCTTATCGGTATGTTACTTGCCTGAGATTCGATCGTCGGTATCTTCATACCTAGTTCAATCTCGTTACCGGCAAGTCTCTTTACTCGTTCCGTAATACACCGTCCTGCAGCTAACTCATTAGTCACTTTGCTTGCAAGGCTTCTTATGATGTGTATTACTGAGAGGGCCCAGAGATACCTCTCCGATACTCGGACTGACAAATCCTAATCTCGATCTATGCCAACCCAACAAACACCTTCGGAGATACCTGTAGAGAATCTTTATAATCACCCAGTTACGTTGTGACGTTTGATAGCACAAGGCATTCCTCCGGTATCCGGGAGTTGCATAATCTCATAGTCAAAGGAATATGTATTTGACATGAAGAAAGCAATAGCAATAAAACTGAACGATCATAATGCTAAGCTAATGAATGGGTCTTATCCATCACATCATTCTCCTAATGATGTGATCCCATTTATCAAATGACAACACATGTCTATGGTTAGGAAACTTAACCATCTTTGATCAACGAGCTAGTCTAGTAGAGGCTGATGACCCACAAGTATATGGGGTCAATTGTAGCCTTTTCGATAAGTAAGAGTGTCAAACCCAACGACGAGCAGAAGGAAATGATAAGTGGTTTTCAGCAAGGTAATGTCTGCAAGTGCTAAAATTGTAAGTAGCAGAGTATTTGATAGCAAGATAATTTGTAACGAGCAAGTAACGATAGTAATAACAAAAGTGCAGCAAGGTGGCCCAATCCTTTTGAGGCAAAGGACAGGCCAAAACGGTCTCTTATGATAAGCAAAGTGTTCTTGAGGGTACACGGGAATTTCATCTAGTCACTTTCATCATGTTGGCTTAATTTGTGTTCGCTACTTTGATAATTTGGTATGTGGTTGGACTGGTGCTTAGGTGTTGTTCTTACTTGAAAAAATCTCCTACTTATGATTAACCCCCTCGCAAGCATCCGCAACTATGAGAGAAGTACTAATAATAAATTCTAACCATAGCATTAAACTTTTGGATCCAATCTGGAATAGCGCATAAACTAGGGTTTAAGCTTCTGTCACTCTCGCAACCCATCATCTAATAACTACTCCACAATGCATTCCCTTAGGCCCACATATGGTGAAGTGCCATGTAGTCGACGTTCACATGACACCACTAAGGGAATCACAACATACATATCATCAGAATATCGAACACATATCAAGTTCACATGATTACTTGCAACATGATTTCTCCCATGACCTCAAGAACAAAAGTAACTACTCACAAATGATAATCATGCTCAAGATCAGAGGGGTATTAAATAGCATGGTGGATCTGAACATATAATGTTCCACCAAATAAACCATATAGTAATCAACTACAAGATGTAATCAATACTACTAGTCACCCACAAGCACCAATCTATAGTTCCGGTACATAGATTGAACACAAGAGATGAACTAGGGTTTCAGATGAGATGGTGTTGTTGAATATGTTGATGAAGATAGCCCTCCCCAAGATGGGAGAGTTGTTGGTGATGATGATGACGATGATTTCCCCCTCCGGGAGGGAAGTTCCCCCAGCGGAATCGCTTCGCCAGAGGGCAAAAGTGCTCCTGCCCAGGTTCCGCCTTGAGACGGCGGCGCTTCATCCCGAAAGTCCTCCCCTTATTTTTTTCTAGGTCAAAATGACTTGTATACCAGAAGAGGGGCACCTGAGGTGGGCCTGGGTGTGCACAACCCACCAGGGCGCGCCTGGGCTCCCTGGCGCGTGATGTCTGCTAGAACTACACCGGTATTTCCCCAAAGAGGAAGGGATGATGTAGTATAGCGATGGTAGGTATTTCCCTCAGTGATGATACCAAGGTTATCGAACCAGTAGGAGAACCTCCTCACACCATATAAACAGCACCTGCACGCAAATAACAAATACTCGCAACCCGACATATTAAAGGGGTTGTCAATCCCTTCCGGGTACGACGCCTCAAGATAGGCAAATAACGTGAGGTAAAAAGTGGTAGATAGGATAAATAGATCGCAGAACAAATAAATTGCAGCAAGGTATTTTTTGGTTTAATAGATCTGAAAATAAATGCAAGAGAAATCAGATCGCAAAGGCAAATATGAAGAAAAGAGACCCAGGGGGCCGTAGGTTTCACTAGTGGCTTCTCTCGAGCAAAATAGCAAACGGTGGGAAAACAATTACTGTTGGGAAATTGGTAGAACTTCAAATAATCATGACGATATCCAGGCAATGATCATTATATAGGCATGACATCCAAGATTAGTAGACCGACTCCTGCCTGCATCTACTACTATTACTCCACACATCGACCGCTATCCAGCATGCATCTAGTGTATTAAGTTCATGAGAAAACGAAGTAATGCAATAAGAACGATGACATGATGTAGACGGGATCCGTTCATCTATTGCGGCAGATATAGATCTCATCTTGTTATCCTTAGTAGCAACGACACATACGTGTTGGTTCCCCTTCTGTCACTGGGATCAAGCACCGTAAGATCGAACCCACTACAAAGCACCTCTTCCCATTGCAAGATAAATAGATCAAGTTGGCCAAACAAAACCCAAATAGAATACGAGGTTATAAGCAATAATGCATATAAGAGATCAAAGAAGACTCAAATAACTTTCATGGATAAAAACATAGATCTGATCATAAACTCAAAGTTCATCGGATCCCAACAAACACACCGCTAAAAGACTTACATCATATGGATCTCCAAGAGACCATTGTATTGATAATCGAGAGAGAGAGAGAGAGAGAGAGAGAGAGAGAGAGAGAGAGGAAGCCATCTAGCTACTAACTACGGACCCGTAGGTCTTCATAGAACTACTCACACATCATAGGAGAGGCACCAATGGAAGTGGTGAACCCCTCCATGACGGTGTCTAGATTGGATATGGTGTTTCTGGACTCTGCGGTGGCTGGATCAATATTTCGTCGACTCCCCTAGGGTTTCTGGAATATTGTGGTATTTATAGAGCAAAGAGGCAGTTCGGGGGGCACCCGAGGTGGGCACAACCCACTAGGGCGCGCCTGGGCCCCCTGGCGCGCTCTGGTGGGTGCTGCTCCCCTCGAGCAGCCCCTTAGGTACTTCCTTGGCCCATTGGCTTTCTTCTGGCCCAAAAAAATTCCTCCAGGAGTTGCGTTGCGTTTGGACTCCATTTGATATTGATTTCCTGCGATGTAAAAAACATGCAGAAAACAGCAACTGGCACCCGGCACTATGTCAATAGGTTAGTACCAAAATTGATATAAAATGACTATAAAATGATTGTAAAACATCCAAGAATGATAATATAACAACATGGAACAATAAAAAATTATAGACATGTTGGAGACGTATCAGCATCCCCAAGCTTAATTCCTGCTCGTCCTCGAGTAGGTAAATGATAAAAACAGAATTTTTGATGTGCAATGCTGCCTAACATGTTCGTCACATTCTTTTCTTTATAGCATGTGCATATGGACTTTGATACGTCTCCGTCGTATCTATAATTTTTGACTGTTTCATGCCAATATTATACAAGTTTTATATACTTTTGGCAACTTTTTATATGATTTATTTGGACTAACTTACTTATCTAGTGCCCAGTGCCAGTTCCTATTTGTTGCCTATTTTTGTATCGTAGAAAATCCATATCAAACAAAGTCCAAACATGATGAAACTCCAAGGAGAATTATTTTGGAATATTTGTGATTTTTGGGAGGTGGCATCAACGTAAACGGAGGCCCGAGGCCACCACAACCCACCAGGGCGCGCCACCAGGCCCAGGCGCGCCCTGGTGTATCGTGCCCTCCTCGAACGTCACTTGGAGCTGTACTTCAAGCACAAGGAAGTTTATATCAGGAAAAAAATCGTGTAAAAAGATCAGCGCAGTCGGAGTTACGGATCTCCGGGAATTTGAGAAACCGTGAAGGGCCAGATCTGGGAAACTTGAAATAGAAGAGGACACAGAGACAGATCCAATCTGGAAGGGGCTCTCGCCCCTCCACAGCCATGGAGGCCATGGACCAGAGGGAGAACCCACCTCCCATCTAGGGGGGAGGCCAAGGAAGAAGAAGAAGAAGGAGGGGGCTCTCTCCCCCTCTCTCCCGGTGGCGCCGGAACGCCGCTGGGGCTTGGATTGTGACGGCGATCTACATAAAAAACCTTGCTACCATCAACACCAACTTTCTCCCCCTCTATGCAGCGGTGTAACACCTCTTCCCTCCGCTGTAATCTCTACTTAAACATGGTGCTCAACTCCATATATTATTTCCCATTGACCTATGGCTATCCTATGATGTTTGAGTAGATCCTTTTTGTCCTATGGGTTAATCGTGATCTTGGTTGGTATGATTGTATATTTTATTTATGGTGCTATCCTACGGTGCCATCCGTCTCGCACAAACGTGAGGGGCCCCCGCTATAGGGTGTTGCAATATGTTCATGGTTCACTTACGGTGGGTTGTGAGAGTGATAGAAACTTAAACCCGAGTAGGTGGGGTATGACATATGGGAGTAAAGAGGACTTGAAACTTAATGCTATGGTTGGGTTTCACGACCTTAATGATCTTTATTAGTTGCGGATGCTTGATAGAGTTCCAATCATAAGTGCATATGATCCAAGTAGAGAAAGTATGTTAGCTCATGCCTCTCTCTCATATAAAATTACAAGAATGATTACCGGTATTTGTTGTCGATTGCCTAGGGACAAATGACTTTCTTGTTGACGAAAGCTATCTACTTTTATTACCTTGCAATTTATTCTTAGTTTTATTCTCACAAAGTACTAGTAGTTTTATTCTCACAAAATAGTTTCATACTTGTTTTAGGTAAAGCAAACATCAGGCGTGTGTAGATTTGTATCGGTAGTCGATAGAACTTGAGGGAATATTTGTTCTACCTTTAGCTCCTCGTTGGGTTCGACACTCTTACTTATTGAAAGAGGCTACAATTTATCCCATATACTTTTCACGACAGATGTCCTAGTGTGAGGACTTAGTCGTGAGGCCAACGCATCTATGTGGTAGCTTGAGAGGGGTTGATCGGGATGAGAGACGTAACACACAAGACATGGATTTAGACAGCTTCGTCCCCCCGGAAACATCATCTGGTAAAAGCCCTACATGCTGTTTGTGGCTAGGTCTCATTATGCTCACGAAGGAGACACCGTAAATCTGGCTCTTTTCTAGTTGGGTCTAGCCCTAGAGATTGTTTCTTGCTTTTCCCTCTTGGTGTGCCCTGCCCCTCCTTATATAAGTTGAAGGGGCGGGTTACATGACTATTCCTAGTAGGATTAGGATTACTCTATTACAAGTGGAGTCCTAGTCTTGCTTCCTTTGTAAGGGAATATTCCTTATGCTTTCCTCTTAAGCCGGCCCACCATAACATGAGCCGGCCTTCTGGGCCTTGGGTCTAGTCCTCTATATGACCCGCCATCGGGGCCATTAGTGAGTCGCCAGGCTCGTGAGTCATCAGACCAGTGAGCCGCCGGACTCGTAAGTCGCTAATCCTTCGGCGGGTTACCAATGAAACGCCAAGTCCCAGCCAGGTCATATATCCGGTCGGGTCATACCGCGGGGTATATCCTCGACATTAGCCCCTAGTTTAATTTGGATTTATCCATGTTAAACTGATCCTGATCATCCTTAAGTCCTTGTCACTTCCTTCTTCTAGAAAATCCGGTTTAATAGGCCAGCTTCATAATCAACTTGCTGACATTGGTTTCTCATAGAAAATATATTGTGAAGAATAACTCCTTTGATTCAACTCCCAATGCTTAAAATCAATATTGGTCCATGAAATACTCATCTGATCTTCAGTCGGTTTAAGGATGTAGAACTTGCCGGTTTATCATTGCCAAGATCACCAGTTTATAAATATTGATAGCACCGGGTCATACTTGTAGTTAACATCCAGCTTGAAAATATACCTCTTATATGCCTATTACTTGTAGCCCCCAAGTCTTAAGAAGGTAGCATAGCAACAGCTTAAGACTTGCTTCAATATAAATATCACAATCTTGAAGAAATCCAGGTTGTTCATCTCAATCACTAGTCAAAATTGAGTATTCCACATATGTAGCCCCCAAGTGCCGGGTTGTCATGCTTGCAGCAACTTGGGACTTGTAATTGCCTGATGCTCATAAAAACTTCAACCAGTGTAGCCCCCAAGGGCCGGGTCATTATGCAATAATGCGCAGGGACTTTGTAAATATAATCTTGTAAACTTTGAACATCAACGTGTAGCCCCCAAGGGCCGGCTCAGTAAGATAATATTGAGCTGGGACTTTGATATATACTTCAGTGAAAATAACATCATATGATGTAACCCCCATCACGGGGCTTGAATCCACGTCCACAAGGTTAAGAGTCTTGTGCTTTACAAACTGAGCAGTGGACGCTGCAATATAATGGATAAAAAGCTTTGTACCTTGAATTGTTGACAGGAGCAATTGGTAGCCCCCAAGGGCCGACTCATTACAATGTGATGAGTCGGGTCTTCAATAAGGTGAGCAAACAATGACTTTGCATTAGCCCCCAAGTGTCATGGTGCATGCTTGCAGCGACATGAGACTTATGTATTTGATGTAATCTCAACTGAAATAATGTAGCCCCCAAGTGCCGAGTCGTAAGCCTGCAGCAACTTGGGACTATTCCTTCAATTGTGGAATAAATCATATCCATTGATAATATGATAGCCATTGCGCTAAAGCGACTTTGAAAACCTTAATCATAATACTGGTTATTTGATAACCATAATAGAAATCCAACCATGTTGGCTATTAAAGATTTGAATAATATAATCCAATGATTTATGAGCGCATGATTCCAATGGCGCAATCCAAATATATACTGGCGACTTATAGTCCAAAGCCAGGCCGGGTCAATAAACACCGGATTATAAGTGATTATGTACTGACAACTTGTAGTTGAAAGTCGAGCCAGGTTAAAGAACACCGGGTTAATTTCATGACTGATAGTCTGGTCGGGTCAGTAGACACCGGTTTAACTTAGAATGTTGAAAAAGAGATAAACCTTGCAAAAAACAAAATTAAATAAAACTTGTAGTCGAGGCTTTTCGAGGGCTGCCAGGCCCAAATTCGAGGCTTTTCGTGGGCTGCCAGGCCGCTGAGTTAAACCATTTGACAAAGCCTTTTAAGATGGGCCTCCAACTAACCAATCGTCGTTTTAACTTTGACAAGTTCAGGGTCTCTATGATAGTAACTTGTCAAATGTTCGGCGGGTCATGCCAGGATTACCTGGATAGGAGTGGCTTACTTGATGAAGGCAGGTTAACCCGGGGTTTTAGGTGAATACACCAGGCTTCCAAGCCATGGGTCGATACCCAATTACAAGGGTCCTTTCAAACTCTTTGTTGCGTTGCACAAAGAGCCCCCAAGTAACTTTGTGAGCTGTGCTCAATGGGTGCCTATGTTTGAGCTGTGCTTAGCAACAACACTCTCTTTGGCCCCTTGGGTGTGAAGCTCCCAAGCTTTGTTGTGGCGTGATAGCCGGATTAATAGACAGGACTCCGCTTTGTCAGTTGAAGCCCCCATGTGCTATATTTTTGAGCCATGCTCGCCGGGCGCCTATGTTTGAGTTGTGCTATGCAACAAACTCTCTTTGGCCCCTTATGATAATATTGGCTTAATAGCCGCATCAAGAGGGTAGTAATGCTATGTTCTCTTTGGTGAATACACCTATGTTTGAACAGGAAGCCCCCAAGTGATCATATGAAGATGAGCCCATAAGGCAGGATACCCATGTTTGAACCGCGCGTCAGGGCAGCAGGTCCTTTTTCGCAACCTTTAACTTTTTGCAAGAGATAAATTCTTCTTGAACCGATATTTTGAACCGGCTATCGAAA
This sequence comes from Triticum timopheevii, assembly GCA_963921465.1. Lineage (NCBI taxonomy): Eukaryota > Viridiplantae > Streptophyta > Magnoliopsida > Poales > Poaceae > Triticum > Triticum timopheevii. The sequence continues at coordinate 477,763,230 of OY997268.1, forward strand.
GCTTCAAAGCTTTGTGGGAGATAACTTTCTCTTAAATCGGATATTTAAACCGGAATCCTTCTTTTTAAGCCGGAAATTTTCTGACGGCTTTTTAAATTTGCACCAATATGGCGGTTTAGGGTCCTGCATTAGACAACTTTAAAGGCCGGAGTAATTGCTCTTTTAAAGAAGGCAATATGTAATATAAAAATATACTAGATGGATTTCACCTGATATGCTAGGCCAGTAGTTATCCATCGCGGAGTTGATGATCACCATGGTGAAGCGGAAATCAATCATGGGTGAATCCGCCGCAGGAACAGACAGATGAGTCGGCCGTGATATTATAGGTTGGTGCGAATGGGCAAGTTGTCCTCCACATTGTAAACCGGTGCGGACGCGTGAACTGGCCGTCCGTTCATCAGGTAATGTGACACGGAGGAAAGCACCGTTGTAAAACGTTTGCCAATACGTGCTTTATACCCGCAATATAACAATAATTTTTTACCTGTATATAAGAACACTAACATGGTAGTGTAATGGTGCTCAGAGGAATAAAAATGTACTGATAAAATATACAGAAAGGATGGCACCTGGTATTTTTTTTGTCGGATGAACGCGGACGGTTGCTTTCTTCCCCCTTTTTTTCATCCTTACGTAGGTCAGATAGGCGCCGTCCACGGGCGGGTCAGGAGGCCGTGGTTGACCCATCTTCCAAAGCTAGCTAGTAGCAAGTCAGTCAACCTGATTGACTGATTTCAGGTAGCCACCCCATTCCTCTTCTTGTAGACAAAACCATAACCCAGGTTTTTTTACTCTGGCCATCACGTGGTCAGTAACCACTTATCCCGTGATCCTCATCCACACGTTCTCGCCTAATCTCTTCATCAAGAGTACCAGCACACTATTTTCAAACTACATCTCATTTTCCCCCATCTCTCGGTCATGCTGGGCGCGCGCAGAGGCGGAGCAAGGAGGAACTCGAACACAGGCCTTGGTGGCAACTTGAGGCTACAGTAGGAGCGCTCCAAACCGGCTCATGCCAATGGCGCTAATACACAGGGCAGGCGTAGTGCAAAGGCAGAAAGGCGAGGGCGAGGGAGCAAGGCCGGACCGCGGGTAGAACCCAGCGAGGTAAAGCGGCCGAAGGAAACGACCGGCGCCTCGTGGTGACGGCGGTTTAGAGTTGAGACCACGGCTATCAGCCAAGCCGGCAACAACGGTGAAGGCGGCTTGGAGGTGGCTGTCCATGGCCGCAGTGGCGCCTTGACATGAAGACCCGCGCAAGGGCGAGTCAGAGGCGAGGAGGTGGTAAACCGGCCATGAGGCAACGACGGAAGTGGGACGCGCGCCCCGCCAGAGGTAGAATCCGGTTTGAAGACGAACGCCCCGATCTCCACCCGTCACTTGTTGACCCGGACACAACTTGACTTGATGTGGTTGCTCATCTCAGGGGATTGCAACGATTAACGTTAAACTCCACATATTGTAGCGGTGAACCGGCGCCAGCCGGAGCAAGCCAGATCGTTAATGACAAAGGCATAGCTGCAGCTGAGGACCTGCATCACCACAAGGTGAAGACCGGCGACCCATGGTGACGATGGCGAGTCGGCAACAGCGGTGAAGGCGGCTTGCAAACAGTCGCGGCATGAAGCGTGGCGACCGGTGGAACACGGCGTTGAAAACATGGCGACCCGACGCGGCGGGTTGCTGAGTTGCGTCCGGGTTAACATCTTGAGGATTCACGACCCGCTCGAAGAAACAGAGGGATCTGCGGGCGATGCGAAGCGCGCGTGACCCAGCATGTCTGTTGGGGATATTACCACTGGGCGTGAACTGGCCTACCTGGGCCGGGTTAACTTCATTAGTAGCCTAAAGGTGATTAAGCAGATGAAGGCCCAAGGCCTGTAGTCGGTTTAGAACCTGTAGCCGTAAACCGGCTCGATATGTAAACTTGTGTTGTAAGTTAGGAATAGAGAGAGACCAACCCGGATACGAGTATGAACCGGTGTTGGGACTCTATGGACCGACGGGCGTCACCCGTGTATATAAGGGGACGACCCGGCGGCAGTTCAGGGACAGACAACAATAACTCGAGGCCTAGGCGAAGCTTGTTTGCTCCCTAGTCATCGAAACCGCATCAATTCCATCACAACTAGACGTAGGCTTTTACCTTCATCGAAGGGGCCGAACTAGTATAAACCCTTGTGTCTTCGTGTCCGCTTTAACCCCTTCAAGTTAACCCATAGCGATGGCTCCACGACTAAGTCCTTTCACAAGGACACCTGCCGTGACAAATCCACGACAGTTGGCGCCCACCGTGGGGCTATCGCACGAAGGTTTGATGATCTTGGAGGGCAAGTTCGAAGGACTCGAAGGCTATGCTATGGGCCGGATGACCAAGAGTCGTCGCGGCAAGATCTACATCGACGATGCAGGATGGGGTCCCGAAGCCGACTCGATTGAGTACGGGTACCGGGTCCCCTTTGGTGGCATACACGTTTTTATCGGCAAGATTGGTGAGCCTGGGCCTGAGCCGGACATCTGCACCTACCTCGTCGAGACGGCTCAGCGTGCGAGATCTACCCAGGTTAAACCGGTCGTGAAGCGTGCCTTCGTGGGAGTCATCCACGGAGGAGAGCATGAGGACGAGTCAGAATATGGTAGCGAGACCGTCGTCTATTCCGGCGATGAGTCCTCAACCGGAGAGACCGAATCATTGTACCAGTTGCAAGACGACCAGATTAGGGGCTGTTCCGATGGTGACAGTATTCCGGACCCCCCAGATCAGATCAACCGGGTTGGAATATTCATGGCCGGCACGCAGGCGGCAAATCACTCTTCGACCGCAGCAGCAATGCTCTCCAGATCAGCAGCGGCAGCGGCAGCAGGGGCAGGAGGCCTTGTGCGCCCACCGGTTCAAATTCTGTCTGACCTGTTTGACGCACTAGCTGTACTTATGGCAGAGGCCAATCCGGCGGATCAGGAGGCCCATGATGTAGAGGTTGCAAAGGTGAGAGAGCAGATCATATAGGCCAAAGCCGACCTGGCAGCAGAGAAGGACAGGATGGCCGCAGAGCGAGCCGCTTTGGATGCCTAGGCCTATAAAATCATGCTCGACCAGAACGCATCACAAGAGGTCTTGAAGCGGAAGCACAGATCATGCCTGCCGTTAGGGTTCGACCCTAGAAATCTCTTTCACACTCCGGAAGATGGAACCAGCAATCCGCCGGGGCACCGGGAGGTAAACCGAGTCGAGGCACCAGGGCCAGGAGCGACGGTCCAACCCCGCTTGATGGAACCTCCTCGGCAGAACATTGTGATTCCTCCGCCAGTCCAGACACCTCCGGGTCATTATTCTACTCCTATGGACAATCTTGTTGCAGCTGCTGCGCGATTAGAAGCTATCCCGATCGAAGGAGACTCTCCGCAAGCAATAGAGACGCGCTGGGTTAAGGATCTTCTCCGGACCGCTTTGATTCAGCAGGAGGCATATTCATACAGCCTCGATCGGATTCCCTCGACACCTCGTCCGAGCCGGAGCTACAGTAGGCACGTGGATGAACCGGCTATATCAAGCAATGCCCGGAACCGTGAAGCGGCCCGTGGCAATAACCCGGCAGGTGGTGTTCGCGACGCTCAGGATGTAGTGGACCGGGCCCGGGCTCGAAGAGAGGCCGAGTTAGCGGCCCAGAACGAGGTGGATCAGTTTGCCCCGGTTCGTCCTACCACCGCCGCCGGGCCAGGGGTCGCCTCTAGCTTGGGAGTGCCCTGTTTAGTCCCCGCTTTACGTAACGTACGCCTGCCCAAAGACTTCAAGGGTCCGCGCAAGGTGCCGAATTACACCGCCGATTTATCTCCAGAAGCGTGGGTAGAGAGTTATGAGATGGCCATGGAGATGCTGGATGTGGATGAGACCGCGTGTGCAAAGTACTTCACCATGATGCTTGAAGGCACGGCCCGTACTTGGTTGAAGATCCTGCCGCCTAATTCTATCAGTTCATGGGCCCAGTTGCGGACCCGGTTTATCCAGAATTTCAAAGATACGTGTAAGCAGCCTAAGTCCATAGTAGACTTGGCGGCTTGTGTTCAGGAGGACGGAGAATCAACAACCCATTGGGTACGCCGCGTTTCGGAAGTCTTGCACTCGTCTGACAGGATCAATGCTTATTCTGTGATCTTAACCCTGGAGGGCAACTACCGGTTTAAGCCTCTAAAGTTGAAGTTGGGGCGTATGAAGCGGTTCTGTAACGACATGGGAACTCTCATGGCCGCTCTGGTGAAGTATGCTGATTCTGATAGTACCAAGGATCCAGAGACTGACGATGATGAAGCAGGGAAGGGAAAGAAGAACAGCCACCCCAAGGAGCATCAACACAAACCGGCGGGCCACGGGAACGGAGGCAAGCGTAAAGCGGATGGCAGCATGGACTTTGTGGCTAACACTAATGCACAGGACAAGGGTCCGCGGCGCAGAGGTAAAGCGGCGAATCGTAGTGGAGCTCCGAATCCTAACCCGGATCGCTTAAACTATTTGTTGAATCAGCGTTGTCCAAAACACGAGACGAAGGAAGCGCCGGCTAACCACCTTTGGAAGGATTGTTACATTATGCAGGAGTTTAAAAATTCTAATGCCTTCCGGTATGACCATGGGTCAGGTGGTGGCTCAGGATCCGGTTTCCATGGGCCGAGTCATGATGGAGCTTCTGGTTCAGGTTTCAATCAGGGCGGTCATAACAACCAGAATAATCAAAGCAACCAAGGAGGTTACAACCAGCAGCAGCAGTCGGGTTATCAGAGCCAGCCGAAACAGTTGAACAGTGGGCAGTATCACGTTTTCACAACCAGTTTGGATAAGCGCGACCGGAAACTTCACAAGCGAGCAGTGAACTCCGTTGAACCGGCAGTACCACGTTACTTACGCTGGTCGGAACAGCCTATCGTGTGGAGCAGGGAGGATCACCCGCCCCGGGTTGACAATCCGGGCCAGTTGGCGTTAGTGGTAGACCCTCAGGTGGGAGGTTATAAATTCACCAAGGTGCTCATGGATGGAGGGAGCAGTATTAACATCCTGTACTATGAGACATTCCGCTGCATGGGGCTCACAGACAAAAATCTCAGACCGTCTAATATGGTGTTCCAAGGAGTGGTGCCTGGCAAATCAGCATATCCTGTTGGTAAGATAGCCCTGGAGGTGGCTTTTGGGGGCGAGCATGATTCCCGATCCGAAACACTAACCTTTGAGGTGGTGAAGATCCGGAGCCCGTATCACGCCTTGTTTGGGCGGCCGGCTTATGCCAAATTCATGGCACGGCCCTGTTATATCTATTTGCAGCTCAAGATGCCGGGTCATAAAGGAACAATAACGGTTCATGGGAGCCGCAAGATTGCTTTGGAATGTGAGGAAGGTGATGCGGCCTATGCAGAATCGGTTTGTGCCACGAAGGAGTTGAAATATTATAGGGACAATGTTGATCCGGCGGACATGACCCCTTTGAAGAAGCCAACTACGGAGCATGATTCAGATCTGAAGTTCAAATCAGCGGCTGAGACCAAGCTTGTTGACTTCGTGCCCGGCGATTCGTCCAAGCAGTTCACTGTCAGTGCCAACTTGGACCCTAAATAGGAAAGCGCACTCATCGAGTTCATCCGTGAGAATCGGGACATTTTTGCATGGAAGCCTTCTGACATGCCAGGTGTACCGAGGGAACTCGCTGAGCACACTCTTAATGTTGATCCCAAGTATAAATCGGTAAAGCAATTTCTCTGCCGGTTTAATGAAGAAAGGCGCAAAGCTATTGGAGAGGAAGTGGCCAGGCTCTTAGCGGCTGGCTTTATCATTGAAGTGTTCCATCCGGAGTGGCTTGCTAATCCGGTGCTGGTTCTTAAGAAAAACGGCACTTGGCGTATGTGTGTGGATTACACGGATCTTAACAAGGCTTGCCCAGCGGATCCTTTTGCCCTCCCCCACATTGACCAGATTATTGATGCCACGGCGGGTTGTGAGCGTTTGAGTTTTTTGGATGCGTATTCTGGGTATCATCAGATCAAAATGGCGGTTAAGGACCAGGAGAAGACGGCGTTTATTACTCCCTTTGGAGCCTTCTGCTATGTATCTATGCCTTTTGGGCTCAAGAGCACCCGGGCCACTTATCAACGGTGTGTACAGAACTGCCTGCATAAACAGATCGGTCGTAATGTGCACGCCTATGTGGATGATATTGTAGTCAAGTCAAGGCAGAAGGAGACGCTGGTTGATGATTTGAAGGAAACCTTTGACAACTTGCGGGTTTACAAGATGATGCTTAACCCGGCCAAATGTGTCTTTGGTGTTCCGGCAGGCAAGTTACTGGGCTTTCTTGTGTCCAACAGAGGAATTGAGGCTAATCCGGAGAAGATTACGGCTATCACCTCCCTGGCTAAACCGAAGTGTATCAACGATGTTCAGCGTTTGGCGGGTCAGATTGCCGCGCTGAGCCGGTTTATCAGCCGCCTCGGAGAGAAGGCCATCCCTTTATACTAGATGCTGAGAAAGACAGATCAATTCATCTGGAGTCCGGCTGCTGATGAAGCGTTGGAGGACTTGAAGCGGCAATTAGCTAATCCGCCCATTCTTGCAGCTCCGGTCGACAAGGAGCCGTTATTGCTATACGTAGCGGCCAATGCTCGCGCAGTTAGCATGGCTATTGTGGTAGAACGCAAGGAGGCGGGCAAGGAGTATCTAGTTCAGCGGCCGGTTTACTATATCAGCGAGGTGCTTATTGAATCCAAGCAAAGGTATCCGCATTGGCAGAAGTTGGTATATGGAGTTTTTATGGCAAGCCGGAAGTTGAAGCAGTATTTCCAAGGGCACCCCATCACAGTGGTCAGTTCAGCTCCCTTGGGCGATATCATACAGAACCGGGAAGCGACTGGCCAGATTGCCAAGTGGGCTATAGAACTTGGGCCGCACGGATTGAAATACGTACCTCGGACGGCGGTGAAGTCTGAAGCACTTGTTGATTTCATCAATGATTGGACTAAGTTGCAAGCACCAGAGGAGAAGCTGGATCACACATATTGGACTATTCATTTTGATGGATCCAGGCAATTGGAGGGCTCGGGGGCTGGAGTCGTATTAACTTCCCCACGAGGTGATAAGTTTTGTTATGTTATCCGCTTAATGTTCCCTTTTACTAATAATGCAGCTGAGTATGAAGCTTTGCTCCATGGTCTCCGGATGGCTAAGGAGATGAATTTAAGTCGGGTTAAGTGCTTTGGTGACTCGGACCTCGTGGCCCAACAGGTGTCTGGCACTTGGGATTCTAAAGACCCACTTATGGCTGCATATCATCGTGAGGTGGATATGGTTGCGGGTCACTTCAAGGGTTATCAGGTGGATCACATGGATCGCCAAAAAAATGAAGCGGCGGACGCGTTAAGCCGGTTGGGCTCTCAGCATAAACCGGTCCCGCCTAATGTTTTTCTGGATGTGTTGCACAACCCGTCAGTCAAGCTCCTGGGTGAAGCGTATTTGGCTATTCCTGATCCGGAGGCTCAATTGGTGGCAGCCCTGCATGTTATACCAAATTGGACAGTTCCTTATCTTGCGTACATGAACCGGGGAGAGTTGCCAGAGGATGAGACTCTAGCCAGGCAGATAGTCCGGCGATCCAAGTCTATGACCATTGTCAATGGTGAATTGCATCATTGCAGTGTATCAGGGGCGTTTCAATGCTGCGTCTCTCCTGAGGAAGGCTGTGAAATTCTACGCGAAATCCATGAAGGGGATTGTGGTCACCACGCCGGTCAAAGTCTCAGGTAGCTAAGGTGTCTCGTCACGGGTTCTACTGGTTGACAGCTCATGCTGATGCGGAGGACTTGGTTAAACGGTGTGATGGTTGTCAGAAATTTTCACGGCGTGCTCATGTGCCGGCTCAAGAGTTGAGGATGATTCCAATTACCTGGCCGTTTGCAACATGGGGGCTGGATATGGTCAGACCTTTTAAAAGGTCCAAGGATAAGAAAACCCACCTTTTGGTGGCAGTTGACAAATTTACCAAGTGGGTTGAAGTGGAGCCTGTTAGCAAGTGTGATGCAGCTACAGCGGTGCAGTTCATTAAAAAGGTGATTTTCCGGTTTGGCTTTCTGCACAGTATCATTAGTGACAATGGTACCAATTTATCCAAGGGTGCTATGAAGGAATTCTGTGAACGTGAGCACATCCGACTTGACGTATCATCAGTGGCTCACCCCCAGTCCAATGGGCAGGCAGAACGAGCTAATCAAGAGATCTTGCGAGGCATCAAACCCCGGCTTATGGTTCCATTGCAAAGAACACCGGGTTGTTGGGTTGAAGAGATACCGTCTGTGCTATGGAGTATCAATACTACACCCAACCGATCTACAGGATACACGCCGTTTTTCATGGTCTATGAAGCAGAGGCGGTTCTCCCTAGTGATATCCGGCATGATTCACCTCGTGTGGCGGCTTATATTGAAGCGGACAATGAGACAGCACGGCAAGATGCTTTGGACCTATTGGATGAGGAGCGTGACATAGCAGCTGCCCGCTCGACGATTTACCAACAGGATCTTCGTCGCTATCATAGTCGCCGGGTCAGAACCAGAGCTTTTCAAGAAGGAGATTTGGTGCTTCGACTCATCCAAGACCAGACAGATATGCACAAGTTATCCCCACCTTGGGAGGGGCCTTTCGTGGTCAACAAGAACCTGCACAACGGGTCGTACTATCTGATTGATATTCAAGAACATAAAGATTCACGCACATCAGAGGAGGAGACCAACAGGCCATGGAACATAGCTCATCTTCGGCCTTACTACACCTGAGCCATTGGATCTATCTATGTACATATTATGACAGTGTATATATTATCATTGATATAATAAAACTGGAGCCTCAGCTAAAGCGGGGTCTCTGTCCTTTCATATCATGCGTGGTTACATGGAGTTGTTCAGTCTTAAAGCGGCCTCCGGTTTACCCCTTGAAATTTGCTTTTCAAAAAAAAAGCTTTGTGATATCACTTGGGGGCTTGGTCGTGTCCGAACCAATGCAACACCTCTTGATAGGCGAAAGCCACCAGATCACTTGGGGACATGTCAAGTCTGAACCAGTCACGCCTCTTGATCGGCCTAAGGCCACAGAATCACTTGGGGGCTTGGTCGAACCCGAACCATTGCCATGCCTTTTGATCGGCATAAATGCCACGGTTTCATTTGGGGACCTGGCTGACTTGAACCATCGCCACACCTATTGGGGGGCTTGGTCCTGTTCGACCATGGTAACACCATCTGATCAACTCAGTAAAGCATGTTTTGCAAACAGTTTTTATCATTGCCTTTGCTCCCATATTACGTTTATTTTTAACCGGTTCAACTGCCGGAATTCTGTTCATTTTTAATCTGGAGAAATATGCCCGATTTAACTTTCCTGTTAACATCATGGAATAGCAAGGGGGCTTACAATGACCCAGCACGGTTTACATGGTAAGCCAGTATCTTAACACACGGGAGTTGTTTTTTCTCCTTTGACGGTAATGGTTTATAAAACCTCCGTTTCAAGCCTGGCTTCATGCCCAGCGATGGCAGGTATTTTGTACCGCCTATTTGATTATGTGTATTACATACATTGATGATATATATATAAAGGTCATAAACCGGTTGGCGGTATAACCACCATCGTAGTTTAAGATTTTATGATTGTAGGAAATATAAATTGAGGATTTCAAGCAAAAGCATCAGTACTTATGCACGAAGGCATATTTAAAGCAACATTATTTGCTATTCTATTACAAGGCAACGTGGTGCCCAAATAAGATCATTGTTGTTCTGGAGGATCATAATAAAGCAGCTATTTAAACTGGCTTCCGGTTCAAGCCTGCTCACCGCCCCGGTCTGATGGTTGTGGGTCGTCCCGCGCCGCTTCAGCTTCCTTATCTCTATCCATTGGCTGGAAATCAACAGTGGTCCAGTCGATTCCCATTAAAGCTTGAAAGACAGCCTCTTCATGGATCAGAGAAGACGGTTCAATATCAGGAGTGTAAGTATGCTTACGGATTGGAGGAATCAGATTCTCCGCTTCAAGAATTGGTGCAGCCACTTGTTTGTTCTGATCATTATACTGAGCTTGATAATGCGACAAGTCTGCCTCTTCAGCCAATTGACAAGCCAGAGGGCGCACTGCATGGTTTATCGCCCTCAGATCATCTTCATTGAACTCTGAGCCATCTTCCTTCAAACTGGGATAGCCTTGAGCTGCTTCAATAGGATCAAAATCCGGCACCCATGCTTTTGCCCGGATCAAGGCATTAATGGCTCCGGTTCGAGCAGCGGATTTTTTTGGTTCTTCAATCCGAGCAGGAAGCATTGACAACCTCTTCAGAGTATCTTGGATCAAAGTGGGTGCCGGATTGTTATGAGATGCAGTGGTGATGATCCGCTGCGCTCCGGTATACATCTATTCAATTAAAGTGTAGGCAGCTTTCAATTTCTTCCGAACATCTGACCCTAAGTGACCAATACGTGTACCTGCAACAATACAGGAAGGATCACAAACCGGATTTATTATAAAACGGCCAAAGTTTTCAAAGAAACCAAAAGGAACTTACCAAAGATAGCAGCGGTCATGGCATGAACTTGCCGCTTTATGGTGGTCAGCTCATCTACCACCGGTTTAAGGGCAGCTTCAGCGTTTTCAGCTCTTTTTATTAAAGTGGCCTTCTCAGTGGCCCATTCAGCCCGCTCCTTCTTGAAGCCCTCCTTCAGCTGTTCCGTGATGCTCAAAGCGCTGGTTAATTCCTCCCTTGCTTTGTCGGTTTCGGCTTGTTGGGTTTTCAAAGTTTCTTGCAGATCAGTAATCCGGTCCTGTTTGATCCTCACTTCAGCCTGCATCAAGACAGTTCTTGGTTTTAAACAAACGGTACAAGAATTTGAAGTACCAACCACATAACAAGTTATACACTTGATACTTGGGGGCTAATGCATCTTCAATCTTCATCTCTTACTAAATTGCAAAGTCCCAAGCTCAATACAGGTATTCAACTTGGCACTTGGGGGCTAATGGCTATTTGCTCAGTTATGTTCTGATGTTAGAATCTTTATTGGAGTCCCGGTTTAACTATACTAAATTGAACCGGCCCATGGGGGCTACATTGATGGATTTCAAAATATTGAGGACTATATTAAAGTCCCGGCTTGAAGAAGGTTACAAACCAGCCCTTGGGGGCTAGGAGGATTAATAGAATGGCAGTAATTAAAGAAAGAAGAAGCACAAGGAAGTTACCTCAAATTTATCTCTCATCATCTTCACCAGACCAGCTTCACAGTCACGACTAGTATATACCCGGTTCAAGTAACCAGAGTGAAGATCTTGGGCACTCAGAGCAGCATACGTTTCCAGATCAACATCCCATTTGCCTTTGTTCATGGTAGAAGAATCTTCTTTCACAGTATGCTTAGCTAAAGCGACAGGATTCCCTGGTTCAAAGCGACCTACGCCGGTAATAACAACGTCATCATCCTTGGACTCGCCGGTTTGCGTTGGTGCTATCGGTTTATCGGCAGGTTTTGAAGGACTGCGGGATCTTTCAATCCGGACGAAACTGGCAGGTTGGTCAACAGGGACTGAAGTATTGATAGGCCTTTTCTTAGTAATAGTATCATCTTGCAAGAGAGGATAATTGGGAACATCTTCATGAACGAACGCTTCAAGATCTGGTGCTTTATCCTGTTCAGGGGCAACATCTTTCTCGGCCGCTTTATCCAGGCGGGCTTTCTTGCTCAGTTTAGGTTTAGCCCTGAAAGAGAAACAAAGAGTCAAGGAACAACATAAGTTATAACACAGTATACCAGAAGCATATGTTCAGCCTAGCTTACCCAAGAACCGTTTTCAGTGGTGGCAGCTGAGTGGCCGATGATTCACCAGAGGAGGAATGAGAAGTAACCTGATAATCGGAGTCGGACGGATTAAGAGGTTGACGGATGAAACTGCTTTAGGATAGAAATTAATAAAAAGGTCGGAGACCTCGGAGCGGCGTTTTCGAACCGAACTGTTTGGTAAACTGGCGGAGGTAACTACCTGGCCGCTGTGCCGGGTTGTGTGGCGAGCTTCATGTTGCTGAGTCTTCATAAGAAATTTGGGATCCAAGTAAGCAAGAGGATGAGAAAATTTAACTTTCCGGTTTGCCTGGCGAAGTTTTGGCAAAGGCAAAGGATCTGAATCGGAAGAGAGAATAGTTACCTCAGCGACATCAGCATTACTGGCTTCAGCGTCGTCCTGACAAGTATCATCATCAATAAGGCATGTAAAAAGTAAGCCTAGTGAATCGAGTTCTACCTCAAGGTCCGAGTTACCCACATCATCATCAACAGCCGGATCACATGAAGCGGTGGTTTTCCTCTTTTGAGCAGACTTCTTGACAACCCTAGTCTTTGGCCGGGTTAACCGTTCCGGTTTCTCTGGTTTTTCTTGTGGAAGCTTCTTGCTCCAGAACGGATTATCACCCTGATTAGGCAGCAGTTGATGTTATACAGAAATAGCAATAACAGGTTCAGTAAAAAACAACAAGCAATATCTTACAGCTGGCGGTTTGTTGGTAGTTACAGAAGGGGAGCAGGCCGGTTTGAGCGCAGAGATGTTCCGGTTCATTCAACATTTTCTTCACAGCTTCTGTGACTTTGTCATCTGAGAGCTGGATATTAGTGTGTCGGAGTGGGTCATCGACGCTACCGGTATACTTGCACATCAAACCGGAGCGCCGGCTCAGAGGCAGTATGCTCCAGGATATCCAACAGCATGCAAGATCTATTCTTGTCAAACCATTGGCCATGAAGGCTCGGAGCTTGGACAGTTGCGGAGCGTATTTACTTCTCTCCTTGGCACTTAACCTTTGCGGGAAGGGGTGTGTGTTGCTGAGCCGCTCCGGAGAAAGCCAGGCAAAGGATTTTCATCATCAGGGGAGGTATCTTTGTAGTAGAACCATGTTGAATTCCATTCCTTGGGGTGACTGTGTAGTCTGGCGTGGGGATAAGTGATTTCTTTCCTTTTCTGAATTGCCATACCGCCCAATTCGGTATTGGGGCCATCAGTGAATTCCGTGCGGCGGTTTAAGTGGAAACAGTCTCTAAACAGTTCAACTGAGGGCTCCTCTTGAAGGTATACCTCACAGAGCACTTGGAAGTGACATAGGTTGGTAACAGAATTGGGGCTAGTATCTTGCGGGCGGAGCTGAAAATTGGCTAACACGTCCCGATAAAATTTAGAACCGGGCGGCTTGAAGCCCCGGTCTAAATGATCTGCAAAGATCACAACCTCTCCCTCTTGAGGTGTGGGAGGACATTCATTACCAGGGACCCTCCAGTGGATAGTATCTTTGCTGTCTAAAGCGCCGATCAAGACTAAATTATCCAGCTGAGTTTCTGTGACGCGAGAAGGAACCCAGTTGCATTCATACACTTGTTTGGCCATGGTGAGATCTACAAAAGATAAGTGATTCAGGTTCAAGAATGTGTTTGGTAAAGTATGCACTATGTTAAACCGGAGGAAGTTATACTAAAACCGGATTTCTATGAAGTGGCATCATATGGCTAAAGAGTTCTGGCGGTTCAACAAGGGGACTAATGGTATATACCGGTTTATTAACTTTTTCTATTAAGTTAAACCGCCTGATCTAAACATTGAAAGCAATGGAGGTTGCGGATGGCTAAGTATGCAGAAACAGGTTTAACAAGGTCTTATTGCAGCAATGGATCTGAAGCAAGTTCAGAAAAACAGAAAATATTCAAAAGATTGCAGCAGAACGGAAGTGAATCAATAGGCAGGTATGTAGATGAGATCTATGGACTTGAGCATGAAACTACAGGCGGATGCTAAAAAGCTACTGCTAATCAGAGCAGGGTCTCACAGATCTATACAGGAGTCTGGGTACGAGCATGAACAAGTGATGAACGCGGTAAGAACACGAAACCCTAGAACAGATCTATGTTAAGAAGAACAGAAGGCTTACCAGAATCAAGGAAGACGCGGAAAGCTACCGCAGTGCTCTGGTGCGTTCAGGTTGATGCAGCGGCCCAAGACAGTGCAGAGGTCAGCGGCGGCGGCGGAGCTCCGAGGCTGGCGACGCAAGGAAGACGAAGAGAAAGAGACGAAGGGGAGAAAAGGAAATGACCCTTCGGTCCTATTTATAAGGAAAAAGACGTGTGTCAGGCGCGCGAATCCAGGATCCAAAAATTTCGGAAGTGGAGCTGCTGCCTTGGGTATCGCAGATCTATTAATAAAAGAAGGTGTCATAAAGGCTAGCTTCACGATGACGTCATGCCGGTTTACAGCAACCAGAGATGATGACGACATGGCGGTTTACCAATTACCAGAAGATGTTGAAGACAAAGATTTTTGTGAAGGATTGACATGAACCAGTTCAAATCAATCTGGGGCCTAATGTTGGGGATATTACCACTGGGCGTGAACCGGCCTACCTGGGCCGGGTTAACTTCATTAGTAGCCTAAAGGTGATTAAGCAGATGAAGGCCCAAGGCCTGTAGTCGGTTTAGAACCTGTAGCCGTAAACCGGCTCGATATGTAAACTTGTGTTGTAAGTTAGGAATAGAGGGAGACCAACCCGGATACGAGTATGAACCGGTGTTGGGACTCTATGGACCGTCGGGCGTCACCCGTGTATATAAGGGGACGACCCGGTGGCGGTTCAGGGACAGACAACAATAACTCGAGGCCTAAGCTTGTTTGCTCCCTAGTCATTGAAACCGCATCAATTCCATCACAACTAGACGTAGGCTTTTACCTTCAACGAAGGGGCCGAACTAGTATAAACCCTTGTGTCTTCGTGTTCGCTTTAACCCCTTCAAGTTAACCCGTAGCGATGGCTCCACGACTAAGTCCTTTCACAAGGACATCTGCCGTGACAAATCCACGACAATGTCCGAGGAGGAGATGGTACAGGGAGGCCAAAACGCCAGGGTCAACCACGGGTGGAAGACTGCTCCAGGTGAGCTAAAACAACTGGGGACAGACGAGGGCGGTTCATCCACGGGATCGCGGACAACGTCATTGGCCGATGGTTGATTTTTGGAGTTTGGCAACTCGAAAAAAGGGCCAGCGGCTCGCAGACAAGGCCGCATCAGCAGAAGAGACCGTGGAAGCTCAATGGAGGTGACTCAGACGCGGATTTGAAGGTGGAGGAAGTTTGTAGCTGGTTTTTCCATCCCGGTCCGTGTATATGGATGTATAACGCCTTTGTACTATTTATTGGCTTGATGGATGTAGTAGCAGCATGATCCGGATGTGATTTCGAAACTTGATCCATCGTATAAACAACTGATGTTTTGGCTGTTGTGAAAATACTCTGTTGATCTCGGCGATTAGTACCTCGAATCAACTGATTTCGGTGAGACTCCGACCTGCAACTCACGGACGCAGTGGCAGTAGAGAGGGGCAGCAGCAGCCGGCCACGGCGGAGCCGCGGCTGAGGAGCGACTCAGCGTGTTACGGCGGTGGCGGCTGGCGGGACGACGGAGACGGGTCAGGCGGCCGGTTCAAGGCAGAAGTAGTAGACCGCAGCGGTTAGAACCGCGCACGGCAAGATGTGATTGCAGCAGATAGCCCTGGCAGCGGAGAGCGACTCGGATCGAGACTGGGTCGGCTGGCTTCAGAAAGTTGACTCTTTCTGAGTCCTCGTTGTAGTCTTCTTTTTTATTGGGTCCCGATAACTACCACACGTGTGGTGTATCGGGTAGTTGTGCCACACGCCTCGTGTGGCATGGACAGCAACCAGCCCACACACCTACGTGTGGGCAAAACAACTAATGCCCACACACATCTTTTTTTCCCTCACGAACCCTCTCACACGCGTGCGTGTGGGCGAAGTTGATAACGCCCACATGCTCGTATGTTAGGCCTCGTACCCTCCTGGTCCCGCACGCGACGCGTGACGCCCACCGCGTGTCCGCAGTTGTCATGGTCCAGACCCTCGTCCATGTTCGTTTATCTGCAGTTGCCATGTCGCTGAACTATGGTTGCCATGTCGGACAACTGTAGTTGCCATAGTTGCTCAACTGCAGTTGCCATGTATGGTCTGATCTAATGTAGTTGCCATGATTTCATAACTTTAGGAGTTGCCACATACTAACACTAGGCAGTTGAGAGAGTTGCCATGTGCTCACAAGCATGCTAGGGCAGTTGCCATGTAAAAAGGAAGAGTTGCCATCTACTTACGTGCACGTTAGGGCAGTTGCCATGTACGTGTACGGTGGGGTAGTTGCCATGTACCATGCAAAAACACATGGCAACACAGTAAAAGAGAGTTGCCATCTGCTTACGTGCACACTAGGAAGTTGCCGTGTACCCTGCAAAAACACATGCCAACTCAGGTAAAAAAGAGAGTTGCCACCTGCTTATAAAGCACACTAGGGGAAGTTGCCATGCGCGCTGCAAAAACATATGGCAACTAGCAGCTTGGGTGTGGGAGAGGAGACGGGCGTGTGGGCGAGATGGCAAATGCCCACACACCAGCCCTTGTGCGTGACTGAAAACTGGTGTGTGAGTGAACTGCTAAAAGCCCACACACCGGCCCCTCCGTGTGGTAAAACGGATGTGTGGGCGAACTATGTCACACACCACACACACGCCTTGTCCTACGTGGCACAGAAAATCAGTCAGATTGTGCCAAGATTCGTGCATATAGTACTGGATGGTGATGGATGCGTGTGGTCGAGATGGTCAACGCCCACACGTGTGGGCGTTAACATTTCCGTTTTTATTTGGTAATACTGGCGGGCTCCGATCTCGTCGAAAAACTTTATCAGTATATTTGCTTGGAGCAGGTGAACCGGCGGGCAGCTTGGCCACGCGGGGAGCAAGCCAGAGGAGGTCAGAACCGGCAAGGTACTCTAGGTCGCGGCGGCTGAAAGCACAACCGATTCAAGGTGGGCCCCGAAGAGCAATCCTTCTCCAGCGAGCAGGCACACATGAGGCATTAGTTTAATTGGACGTGTCCTTCCGCTTTGGCGACTTGAAAACGACTGATTAAGTCGTAAGACGGCGGTTGCGGATCGATCTTAACCCTAATTCTTCTTTGCCTTAAATCTCATGGATTTGTAAAATCTGGGCCGGTGCACTCGAAGCTGATGGAAACCCTTCCGAGTTGAGTTTTCTTCGTCCGAAAAGTTGTAACCTTCTTGATCCCTGGGAAAGATCCCTCCAAGAAACTCAACACCATCGTGCGCTTGCCCCATGGTGGGCGCCAACTATCGTGGAATTGTCACGGCAGATGTCCTAGTGTGAGGACTTAGTCGTGAGGCCAACACATCTATGTGGTAGCTTGAGAGGGGTTGATCGGGATGAGAGACGTAACACACAAGACATGGATTTAGACAGCTTCGGGCCCCCGGAAACATCATCCGGTAAAAGCCCTACATGCTGTTTGTGGCTAGGTCTCATTATGCTCACGAGGGAGACACCGTAAATCTGGCTCTTTTCTAGTTGGGTCTAGCCCTAGAGATTGTTTCTTGCTTGTCCCTCTTGGTGTGCCCTGCCCCTCCTTATATAAGTTGAAGGGGCGGGTTACATGACTAGTCCTAGTAGGATTAGGATTACTCTATTACAAGTGGAGTCCTAGTCTTGCTTCCTTTGTAAGGGAATATTCCTTATGCTTTCCTCTTAAGCCGGCCCACCATAACATGAGCCGACCTTCTGGGCCTTGGGCCTAGTCCTCTATATGACCCGCCATCGGGGCCATTAGTGAGTCGCCAGGCTCGTGAGTCATCAGACCACTGAGCCACCGGACTCGTATGTCGCCAATCCTTCGGTGGGTTACCAATGAAACGCCAAGTCCCAGCCAGGTCATATATCCGGCCGGGTCATACCGCGGGGTATATCCCCAACATAAAGTACTAGTAGTTTTATTCTCACAAAATAGTTTCATACTTGTTTTGGGTAAAGCAAACATCAGGTGTGTGTAGATTTGTATTGGTAGTCGATAGAACTTGAGGGAATATTTGTTCTACCTTTAGCTCCTCGTTGGGTTCGACACTCTTACTTATCGAAAGAGGCTACAATTTATCCCATATACTTGTGGGTTATCAAGACCTTTTTCTGGCACCATTGTCGGGGAGCAATAGCGTGGGGTGAATATTCTCGTGTGTGCTTGTTTGCTTTATCACTAAGTAGTTTTTATTTCCTGTTCTAAGTTGTTCTCTATCTTTAGTTATGGATATGGAACATGAAATACCAAAAAAAATAGTTGGACTTGCTACTCATGGAGATGGGGAACCTCCTAAAACCCTCGATGCTCGTTATGTAGAAGATATTATGCACTACTTTGATAATCCTGAGAAAACCCCATTCAACTATATAATTGGAGTAATGTTGGATCAACATGAATACTTTAGGGATCATCGCTTGACACAAAAGGGAAACTTTTATATGATCAAATTTATATGTTGCATTGGTATGCTCGAGATTTATGCTTGAGATATGATTTTACTTGTTGCTCTAGGATGAATGCTCCACACCTTCCCTTTTCATGTGAATTTAACGATAATGAAACCTTGGCTTCTTATGCTAGAGGTATATATGATTATTATGATGTGGAATGAACAGAAGAATTTGTTGCTTTTAAGGGTGCTTATGAAATTGAATCTTTGTTTGAAAAGTTTGAAGCTTTTGATGATGACGTTTATAGGCCTGAAAATTTTGCCATCATTAAATATTGCTATGATAATTATAAATTCAATTTTGGTATTGATGCATTTATTGAGAAAGTCTCCGCTGTCCAAGAAGAGACTAATATTTTGCAGGAGTCTATGGAAGAAGGAATTGATGAAACTGTGAGCTCATTGGATGAAAAAGATGATGAGGAGAGCGAAGAACAAGTGGAGGAAGAACAGATTAGCTACCCGTGCCTACCTTCTAATAAGAGTAACCCGTCAACTAATACATTATTTAATGCCCATTCGTTCTTACCGAAGGATGAATGCTATGATAATTGCTATGATCTCGTTGATTCATTTGAAATATCCCTTTTTGATGAACTTGATGCTTGTTATGCTTGTGGCCAAGATGCACACTTGTTATAGTTCCTTATGTTAAGAATGAATTTGTGAATCTCAATTACAGAAACTTTTCAACAAATATAATTATCCCCTTGTAAAATTCCATTGTATTATAAAAATAATGTGCCAAGATTTGCCTTTAGGATGTTTACATTGCTTGTTGGTTTGTGCGGAGCAAAACAGAAACTTTGGCTGTAGTGCGCGATTTTACATTTTTTACTGGAACGTCAAACGGCTGTGAAACTTTTTGCACTGTCTTTCTATACAATTTTTTTCTATTTGTTTCAGAATTTTTGGAGTACCATAAGTATGGTAGTGTTCAGATTACTACAGACTGTCCTGTTTAAGATAGATTCTGTTTTTGATGCATTATGTTGCTTGTTTTAATGAAACTATCGATCCTATCGGTGGTATAAGCCATGGAAAAATTATATTAAAGTAGCTAAAATGCAAAAACAAAATATGAATTGGTTTGTAACAATACTTATAGTAGTGATTTGCTTTATTATACTAACGGATCTTACCGAGCTTTCTGTTGAGTTTTGTGTGGATGAAGTGATCAAAGATCGGGGAGGTCTCGATATGAGGAGAAGGAGGAGAGGCAAGAGCTCAAGCTTGGGGATGCCCAAGGCACCCCAAGTGAATATTAAAGGAGACTGAAGCGTCTAAGCTTGGGGATACCCCAGAAGGCATCCCATCTTTCTTCAGCAAGTACCGGTATGTTTTCGGTTTCGTTTTGTTCGCATGATATGTGCAAATCTTGGAGCGTCTTTTGCTTTTAGTTTTCATTTTTCTTTTATGCACCATGCTGGTATGAGATAGTCCATGGTTGATTTATAGAATGCTCATTGCACTTCACTTATATCTTTTGAGTATGGCTTTATAGAATGCTTCATGCGCTTCACTTATATCATTTGAAGTGTGGATTGCCTGTTTCTCTTCACATAGAAAATCGATGTTCGTAGAATGCTCTCTTGCTTCACTTATATTTGTTAGAGAATTATCTTTTGTAGAAAGAATTAAACTCTCATGCTTCACTTATATCTATTTAGAGAGACAAAAGCAATTGGTCAATTGCATGGTTAGTCATAAAATCCTACATAAAACTTATGGATCACTGAATATGATATGTTTGATTCCTTGCAATAGTTTTGCGATATAGTGATGATTATATGTGGGACATACTAGTAAACAGTTGTGGTTAGTAAGAATATTGGTGTTAAGGTTTGTGATTCCCGAAGCATGCATGTATAGTCTCTTGTTATGCTATGAAAGTTGGAGCACAACTTATCCTTGATTGTCTACCTTTGTGTGAATGTCGGGGGCGCGCGATGGTTAATTCCTACCAACCTCCCCCTAGGAGCATGCGTAGTATTACTTTGCTTCGAGGGCTAATAAACTTTTGCAATAAGTATATGAGTTCTTTATGACTAATGCGAGTCCATGGATTATACGCACTCTTACCTTTCCGCAATTTGCTAGCCTCTATGGTACCGTGCATTGCCCTTTCTCACCTCGAGACATGGTGCAAACTTCGCCGGTGCATCCAAACCCCATGATATGATACACTCTATCACACATAAGCCTTATTATATCTTCCTCAAAACAGCCACCATACCTACCTATTATGGCGTTTCCATGGCCATTCCGAGATATATTCCCATGCAACTTCCATCGCTTCCGTTTGACTTGAGCATTCATTTTCATATTGCTTTGCTTGATCATATAGCTGACATAGCATTTGTGGCTTAGCCACCATTCATCAATTTCATACATGTTACGCTAGATCGTTGCCAGAGGCAATCATATAGAGTCATATTTTTTAGTATTGAGTTATAAGTAAATAGAAGTGTGATGATCATCATTATTCATTATTAGAGCATTGCCCCAGTGATAAAAGAATGATGGAGACCATGATTCCCCCACAAGTCAGGATGAGACTCCAGACTAAATGGAAATAAGAAAAAAAGAAAAAAGAAAAAAATGAATGAAAAAGAAAAGAAAAGGGGCATGCAAATACCACACTTGTGCTTCAAAGTAGGACCATGTTTTTCATATAGAGAGTCTCCTATGTTGTCACTTTTATATGCTAGTGGGAATTTTTCATAGTAGAGTTTCATGCACACCCACTTAGTTTCATATTGAGCTTTCATAGATTTATAGCTCTTAGTGCATCCATTGCATGGCAATCCCTACTCCTTGCATTGATATCAATTGATGGGCATCTCCATAGCCCGTTGGTTAGCCGCGTCGGTGTGAGACTTTCTTATTTTTTGCCTTCTCTATATTTACTCCTATCATCATACTCTATTCCACCGATACATGGCCGGCCCTGGGGGGGGGGGGGCAGGGGGGCGGCCGCCCCGGGCCCCCACAAGGTAGGGGCCCCCACCCAAGTATGTACAAGGTATATACGTATAGCAGGCTGTAGGCCCATGTATAACAAAATAGTCAAAGGCAAGGCATTTCATCAGCCTTACGCCCACGCATAGTCTCGCAAGCGAAACGAGCAACAGCGGCAGGATTAGCGACATGCGCGACTTAATTAGCGATCGCTTTCCTTCATCCTCCACGTGAAAAAAAGACAACAGTATGGGATCCTTTCACGGCTTCACCTAGAAAAAAAGGCCGATCTTGATCCTATTGATTCTCGACAGTTCGACCTGTCACATCATGCAGGCTCCCAGCCCTAGGCCGCCGCCCACCATCGCCGACACGCCGTACTATAGGTCTGCCGACTGCCATCTGGCTCTTGCTAATTTCTAATTCTCTTCTCCTAATCTCCTTCCTAATCGAGTTCACAGCTGATTTCGATTCAAGCGGCCCTCACGCTTGGTCAATTGCTCATTGCTCTCCGAGTCTAGGCACTGCAAATAGCACTCGGACTGACGCTATCAGACCATCAGAACCAGGTATATTATATTTGTGTTTGGCCGTTCCTTGATGCGTATGTGGTACTGTTCAATAATTGATGCAAAAATTACTTTTTTAGGATTGTGTGTTAGCATGCCTCCGAGAAATAGGACGTATGCATCAGGTAGCAATTAAAGGAAAAATAAGAAGGCCGTAGATAAATTGGTACAATCACAACATGGGCATCTGCACAGATATTACAAGAGTACTTCCACTACTTCGATAAACCCAGGTGATGAGTTGGCGATAGTTGCCATAGAGGAAGAGCAACAAACTAATGTGAATTCAGAATCCGATCAGCAAGAAGAAAATGTCGAAACCAACATCGACGACAACAATGTAAGTGGCTCCGAGAATATAGGTAATTTATCGAATGCACAAGAACAGTCTCCTAGTGTTGATGAACCAGTCCATACTCCTGATATTTGTGATCCAAGAAATTGGGATAATCTTGACAATAAAGCAAGAGATGTATTAGTTGAGAAAGGGCCAATGAGAGAGGAAGAGGATAAAATGGACTATCGTGTAGATGATGCAGGAAGACATTCTTCCTATGCTCATTATCATAGGAAATTAAGCAATGGAGAGAAACATGATATAAAATGGCTAGTTTATTTAGAAGGTGTTGACAAAGTTTTTTGCTTTTGCTGTAAGATCTTCAAGTCTAGCAATAGCAGGAGTCAGAGTTCCTGAGCACATGATGGATTAGATCATTGGAGGAACATTAGTGAGAAGCTTAAAGAACATGAAAATAGCGTTGATCAGATTAATAACATGAACAAGTGGAATGAATTAAGGATTAGACTATGGAAAGAGGAAACTATTGATAAGGAATTGCAGCATCAAATAACAAAGGAGAAAGAACGTGTCAGGCAAGTTTTGTTAAGAATAATAGCCATTGTGAAATATCTTGGTAAATGCAACTTGGCTTTTTGCGGAAATAGTGAGCAACTTTACAAGGATGATAATGGTAATTTCTTACCTTGTGTTGAGATGATTGCAGAATTTGATTTGGTAATGCAAGACCGCCTTAGACGTATCCAGAACAAAGAAATTCATTACCATTATCTCAGTCATAAAATTCATAACAAGTTGATATCTCTTTTGGCTGCTGACATCACATGTTCTATCATAAAGGTTGTTAAAGAGGCCAATTATTTCTCTGTTATCCTAGATTGTACCACTGATGTCAGTCATCAAGAACAAATGACTTTCTTAGTTCATTGTGTTAATTTTCGGATGGGAAAATAAAAATTGAGGAGTACTTTCTGGGGTTCTTGAAGGTGGATGACACTTTTGGCTTAGGGATTTTTAATGTACTGCTTAAATCTATGGAAAATTTTGGCTTATTAATGATATAAGGGGTCAAGGATATGAGAATGGTTCTAACATGAAAGGAAAATACTGAGGGGTACAATCTAGGTTACTTGATGTGCATCCAAGAGCATTATACATGCCATGTGATTGTCATAGTCTCAATCTCACTCTCTGTGATATGGCAAAAACATGTGAGAAAGCTGTTTCATTTTTTGGAATTGTTCAGCGCATATATATATTATTTGCTGGTTCTACGAAAAGGTGGAATGTTTTGCTTAAACATGTTCCTAGTTTGACTGTGAAATCATTGTCCAACACTCGCTGGGAGGGTCGAATCAAAAGTGTTACATCAATAAGATATCAAGCCATTGAGTTAAGGTCATCTTTGTGTGAGTTACGTGATGCTTCTAACACTAAAACTAAGGATAAAAGTGACGCAAAAAATTTATTGGATGCACTTGGTCGCTTTGAGTTTCTAGTTGGTATGATTATCTGGTATGATATTCTGTTTGCTGTAAATAAAGTTAGCAAGATGCTGCAATCGACAACCATGTGTATTGACTCTGCTTTGAAGCAAATAAAAGGTATAACAGAATATTTTGAGAAGTATAGAGATGATGGGTTTTCTTCAAGTTTGACCATCACCAAAGGTATTGCGACTGAAATGGGAATTGATCCCGTGTTTCCAATGAAACATCATGCTAAGAGGAAGAAACAGTTTGGTGAAAGTGATTGTCAAGAAGAAATTCTAGAAGCTGAGAAGGATTTTCGTGTTAAATATTTTTTGCTTTGGTTGATATGGCGGTCACTTCTTTGAAGGATAGATTTAAATAACTAATGGTGTTCAAAGATATCTTTGGATTTTTATTGAGCTCGGGCACCCTGAAGTCATTAAGTGATAATGAACTTGAAGAGTGTTGCACAAATTTTGCAGAACCATTCTCTTGATGGTTCATCAAATGTAGAGGTATATGATCTTATTTCTAAATTGAAGATTATGAGATTCACTGTGCCAAATGGCGTAATGTCTGTCATGGAGATATTTGGGCATGTTAGAGAAGTTGATTGTTATCTGAATATCTCCATTGCTTGTCGCATCTTATTTACTGTGCTTGTGACGGTCACATCGGCTGAAAGAAGCTTTTCAAAGCTAAAATTGTTGAAGAATTATTTGAGGTCAACAATGACTCAAGAGAGGTTAAATGGTTTGTCTACATTATGCATTGAGAAGAAATTATTGGATGAGATTGACATCGACCCCATCATAAGTGACTTCGCATCGAGGAATGATAGAAGAAAATTTTAAGGTAATATGTACAAATTATTTGATACGCACATGGATTTTGAATGAATTGGAGTGTTATTGCTAAATATTCATTACATACAACTATTTTTACTACTATGATGTGTTTACTAAGGGCCCCGGATTTTAGGTTCGCCCCGGGCCCCCAAAATCTCAGGACCGGCCCTGCACCGATAGTGCTATATCCATGGCTTGCGTTCATGTATTGCGTGAGGGTTGAAAATGTTGAAGCACATTAAAAAGTATGAACCAACTGCTTGGCTGACATCGGGGTAGTACATGATTTATACTTTGAGCTGAGAAGACAGAGCATGACAAGGCTATATAATTTTGTAGGGATAATGTTCTTTAGCATTTCATATTCTGAAAGACATGATTGTTTGTTGGGATGCCTGAGTATTGATGTCTTTATGTCAAATTATAGACTATTACTTTGAATCACTTATGTCTTAATATCCATGCCATGACTAGACATATGATCAAGTTTATGTTAGGTAGCATTCCACATCAAAAATTATCTTTTTTATCATTTATCTACTCGAGCACGAGCAGGAATTAAGCTTGGGGATGTTGATACGTCTCCAACGTATCTATAATTTTTGATTGTTTCATGCCAATCTTATACAAGTTTTACATACTTTCGGCAACTTTTTATATGATTTATTTGGACTAACTTACTTATCTAGTGCCCAGTGCCAGTTCCTGTTTGTTGCCTGTTTTTGTATCACAGAAAATCCATATCAAACAAAGTCCAAACGTGATGCAACTCCACGGAGAATTATTTTGGAATATTTTTTATTTTTGGGAGGTGGAATCAACGTAAACAGAGGACCGAGGCCACCATAACCCACCAGGGCGCGCCACCAGGCCCAGGCGCGCCCTGGTGTATCATGCCCTCCTTGAACGTCGGTTGGAGCTGTACTTCGGGCGCAAGGAAGCTTATATCAGGAAAAAAATCGTGTAAAAAGATCGGCGCAATCGGAGTTACGGATCTCCGGGAATTTAAGAAACCATGAAGGGCCAGATCTGGGAAACGCGAAACAGAAGAGGACGGTGAGACAGATCCAATCTCGGAGGGGCTCTCGCCCCTCCACAGCCATGGAGGCCATGGACCATAGGGGGGACCCTCCTCCCATATAGGGGGGAGGCCAAGGAAGAAGAAGAATGAGGGGGGCTCTCTCCCCCTCTATCTCGGTGGCGCCGGAACGCCGCCGGGGCTAGGATCGTGACGGCGATCTACATCAACAACCTTGCCACCATCAACACCAACTTTCTCCCCCTCTATGCAATGGTGTAACACCTCTTTCCCCGTTGTAATCTCTACTTAAACATGGTGCTCAACTCCATATATTATTTCCCAATGATCTATGGTTATCCTATGGTGTTTGAGTAGATCCGTTTTGTCCTACGGGTTAATCATGATCTTGGTTGGTATGATTGTATATTTTATTTATGGTGTTGTCCTATGGTGCCCTCCATCTCACGCAAATGTGAGGGGGCCCCATTGTAGGGTGTTGCAATATGTTCATGGTTCGCTGTCAGGACCCCGACTCAATGCCACATCGATCTAGCATGTAACACCTCATATCACTTTGCGGCCTCACGCACAGTATTCCACGGGTGTCGCCTTACCTTTGCCCGGGACCGTTTGCGCCTTTTGGCACACGTATATGATAGTGTCGCTAGCATCCATATGATAAGGAGCCCGGGCTGACATGGCTAGTCGTAAACCCAAAGTGGCACAAACTTACAGGGACAGGCATCCATGACCCAGCATCGAACGTGTCGGTCATCAGCGAGTGAATCCAGGCTGTAGCACTGGGCTAGCAGGACTCCGGTGAACCGGGCTGTAGCGGGCTAACAGGACTCCGATATTCATCGCGTGACATTTCCCCGAAGGGACATACACAGGAACGAAGAAGGACACATGCCGGCCAGCCTAAGTGTTCCGGAGCAGTAGCAAGCTACCATGGCTCAGTGGAAACACTAGGAGACATTTCCCGGTAAGAGAGGCTACTAAGGATAAACAACTAGATAGTCAGATCCCACACATACCAAGCATTTCAATAACATACACACAATATGCTCGATATGTGCAAATACAACATGGCATCACAACATGACTCTACAACTCAAGTATTTATTCAATAGGCTCCGAGGAGCGAGATATTACAAACATGGGTCTCATGACCCAACATTCAGAGCATACAAGTCAAAGCACATGCGGAAGCTTAACATGTCTGAGTACAGACAACTACAAATGAAAAAGGCTGAGAAGCCTGACTATCTACTAGATCCTGCCGAGGGCACAAGATCGTAGCTGAGGTAACAAGCTAAACGTCGAAGTCCACGCGGAACTACTAGCGAGACTGAAGTCTCTCTGCAAAAATGTAAAATAGGCAAACGTGAGTACAAATGTACCCAACAAGACTTACATCAGAACTATCTACATATGCATCATTATCAACAAAGGGATGGTGGGGTTTAACTGCAGCAAGCCAGCTTTGACTCAGTGGCTATCCTGAACTACGACTGCAATGTAACTCTTTGAGGTGGCGCACACGAGTCCACATATTCACCATGTCAATACACCACTATGGATCCGCTCCCGTCTCCCTACGAGAACGCCATCCATAGCACTCACGCTTATCTTGCGCATTTTAGAGTATCCACTTTCACTTGTCTATGAACTACGCAAGGGGTCCAAGTTTCCATATCCGAGGAATCCGGCTATTCGAATAGATAATGATAACCCTGCAGGGGTGTACTTCTTCACACACGCTCTCGCCACTTATCGCCCTGTACACGTCATGTACCTTGGCAACCTTCAAGCGGAAGCCGGGCGAGGGAGTCGGCCATGACCTACCTAAACACTCAAGTCTCTCGTCCAGGTTTATCGCCTATTCGGGTTCCATCCGCAAGGAGATCCGGCCGGGGTGTCGCTCACGGCCCCAAACGATGTGAGCAGGGTTCCCAAGCCCACCTCGACGGGTGGATCTATGCTTGGTACACCGTGCCACGGTGCCTAGTCTGTCCCAAGCCCACCTGTACCGGGTGCCACTTGGTAGACTACTAACACTACCTACAAACACCAGAAACTAGTTGCAACTCCTGGACAGAGAACAAGGGTGATTAAGAAGCCGAGAGGGCTTGGAGCGCCCGGATCCCAATGTGTGGTAGTAACTGTTCATGGATCACAAACACAGAACTCAGTTCCTGAAGACGGTTTCAATGAGACAACCCACCATGTACTCCTACATGGCCTCTCACCGCTACCTTTACCAAATCGTGTTCACACACTTAGCTCACACACAGTAGGACATGTTCGCACCCCTCTGATTCATCCCCGATGAATCAGACCTGACTCAACTCTAAGCAGTAGCAGGCATGACAAACAAGCATGAATGAGTAGGCACAACAGGGCTCAAACAACTCCTACTCATGCTAGTGGGTTTCATCTATTTACTGCGGCAATGACAGGTCATGCAGAGGATAAAGGGGTTCAACTACCGCAGCAAGTAACAGTTGTATCGTTGTTGTCCTAATGTAGTAAAATAGAGCAGGAGCGAGAGAGTGGGATTGTATCGGAATGAACAAGGGGGTTTTGCTTGCCTGGCACTTCTGAAGATAATATAGTTCTTCATCGGTGTCATCGAACTCATCGTCGAACGTCATCTACTAAGAGGGGATAATCACAGGCAAACAAGGAAGAACACAATCAATGCAATGCACAATATGATGCATGATCATGACATGGCAATATGCTGTGTTTTGAGCTAATGCAACTAGCAACAGGTTAAATGAAGTTGGTTTGCAGACTAAGGCATAGCCTAGTGGTTGGAAGGGGCTGATGCCTTCCCACCCACCCAGGTTCAAGGCATGGTACTTGCAATTTGGGGTTGTTGCACCAATTATACTGTAGGGGGTTCCCTTACCGTCTTCCTGTAAAAAAATGAAGTTGGTTTGAATCAAAGATTCAAATTCAAACTCCATGTGTGATGGTTTAAATGCCCTTAAATGATTTGCCCTATTAAGCAGCTATAACTTGTTCTAACATGCATGAAAATGGTACAAATGGATAGGTTGGATTTTTCTGATCATTTTTCATATATAACTTGTTTCATTTGGAGCTACGGTTCAATTTCTATGAATTTTAGAAGTTTGGAATATTTTCTGGAATTTCCTGTATAGAAATAAATCCAGAAAATATTTATTGCGTCAGCATTGCGTCACTATGACATCAGCAGTCAACGAGGCCGGTCCAGGTCAAACCTGGCCAGTGGGTCCCGCGTGTCAGCGTCATTAGTTTAACCAACTAAATTAATATTAGATTAACTCCTAATCTAGGTTTGACCAGGGGCGGGGCCCACATGGTCAAATGGGTCAAACCCACCGGCGACATGACGCCGGCGAGGCCCGAGACGGCGGCGCGGTCCGGAAACGCAGCACAGGCCACGGTTCGGGGCGCGAATGGCACCGTTGGAACCCTGGGCCTCGTCCGCGTCGGCTGGTGCTAGAGGGGTCGCCGGAGACGACCTAAATCGACGGCGGTGTCCGCTTCCGCGGCGGCCGGAGTTCGGGCGCCGACCGATTCGATGCTACGGTGCATTACGGGAGGAACTGGTGGGTGCTGCGTGCTCCTGGGGAAGTACTGAACACGGGGACACGCTCAGGTGCGAGCAATGGCGTCAGTAGCCGCGGTGGCGCCATGGCCGGCGGTAGTGAGGTCTCGGGCTTGATGGAAGCGACAGCCAGAGGGGGCAAACGAGCATGGGGAGAGAGGGGTTCGACGTAGTGGCTCACTGCGGTTGTAGGGGGCGTCGAAGTGGGCTCGGGGAAGCACGGACGGCGTCATGGCATTGCCGGCGATCTTGGCGACCGGAGGGAGAAGAAGGCGATGCAGACGGCAATGCAGGGCGGCCGAGCTCACGTGACTCATCGAGGAGGAAGAGGGCGTCTTGGCGGAGCTTCTTGGCGCGTCGGCGGGGTATGGGGTGGCCGGTGGCCGTGGCAGCAGCGAGCGGCGGCGATGAGCGCGCTCGGGCGCGAGAGGGAGAGAGAGCAGAGAGGGGAGAGGCACGGGAGAGAGTGAGAGCGGTCCAGGGGGGTGCGTGGCATCCTCAGGGCGACGGGGAGACAGGCAGAGAGGCAGGAGGTGGCCTGGGCGCGTGCCCGCGTGCTCCGGCCACGCGCCTGCGTCCTACTGTCCGAGGAGGAAGACGACAGGGATGGCTGCGGTGGTGGGCTGGGCTGCTACAGTAGAAGGCCAGGTAAGTGGGCTGCCAGGTGAGCGCCAGGTAGTCCTTCTCTCTCTCTCTTTTATTTCCTGTTTTCTATTTTCCTGCAGCTTGGTGGCTTTATTAAAAATACTAAACCAATCCCAAAAATCATGCTACTGCTCATGACCACTATTGGAAATATATGCTACAGTAAACATTTCAGTTTGGGATTATTTGAGCATTTAAAATATTTAATAGCATTTAAATGCCCAAATGAAAATACTATATGATTTAATCCAGAGCCCAAATATGTCATGGAAAAATGTGCAACACCTCTGGTTATTGCTTCTAGCATTTTCCAGAAATGATGAACATTTTTGAAAGCCATTTGGATTTACTGAAATTATTTTAGTTGAACCTAGTGAATTCCTTTGATGCTAGGGTTTGAAAAAAAAATCTCCATTTCAAATTTAAGAGAAATTTAAACATGATGCACACATGAAGGGGTAGTCTAGTGCATACCAGAACTAGGGATGTGACAGCTCACCCCCACTAAACAAGAATCTCGTCTCGAGATTCAAGCGTAGGGTAAGATGGAAGGGGGGGCGCAAACTAACACAATCTTCACGATCCAGATTGCACGTCATCAGAACGTTTGAATCGATCACCATCTTTGACCCGATGTCTTCCTCTAAGAACTCCAACTAACATGACAAGAAGAGGAAAGGAAAACTCTAGAAGAATCGATCTTCTCGAAGACCAAAAAACTCAGGATCAACTCATGGGATGAGACATTGACACATCTCTCGAGCTGAGACACGAAACATACATCTGAAGAAATGGAGTAAGATAGATGACGAAGGCTCGCTAGGTAGACAATAATTCCAGACTTAAGAATGTGGTGATCGGTTGTCAACGTAGCGAGGAGTTGAATTGCCATGATAGCATAACGGGGCACCTTAGGGAAGGTGACTCGTAGGATAACCCTTAAGTGGCAAAAAGAATTACCTTTGATTCAGAGATTGTTAGAGCTCTTTATACCAGCTTAAGGCAAATCACAATCGATCATTTGAAGGAGTTCGGTAGAATGACATACTCAGACTAGAATGGATGATGTGGATTACCTTGTTGAAGACAACGCGATGGATGATTTTAGTAACTAGGGAGAAGCTCAACAGTAGAGAGTGAGTCCATTGTTTGAAAAGTTATAGCATAACCGAGGAAACTGAGAGCAATCCCGGTTAGTGACAATGATAACACCTAGCGCTTGTGTGTGCTCTTAGAAACTTGAGCATCTCCATATTCATCAAGGTTTTACCAACATCCAAGCCGAGGATCCTGGCAACACATCATACTACCATGATGAATTGTGGTGGACGACGCAGATGCAAAGGAAGATAACACTTTCTCAGATTTCACCTTAGCGAGGCCAAGGAAAGAAAATCTGGATGATCGACCGAGAGACATTTAGCACTCCGCTTCTAATGTTCTCCTTGATGTGCTAGCGTAACCCATTCATTGAAATGGTTTGGTATCTAGAACATCAAGTAACAGGTCGGACTTCGGGAGCTCAAAAATCCATAAGGCACAACAAGGGAGTAAATCCTACGAAGTCCTTATGGGGAGGTGGCCAATTACCTCAATCAAGATACTATAATAATAGGTCTTCCGGCTGGGTGTGTTGGCCACGACATCCACTTTACCGGTTATCGAGAGACCAATATAATAGTTCTTGGGAAGCATGCCAACCATCATATCTGCCTGAGATTCAGATCTGGTTGGTGTCAGGGTATCTAGACTCATCAAGTCTAGAAGGAAAAATGAAAGTTTGCAACACAAATCGACGAGATGGCGTTGCGAGATTCTCGGGAAATGAACTACGATAGCAAGCTCCAAAAGATGAGCCGGTTCTGCTACACACATGTGAACACGCTGTCCCAGACAGGCATGACCACATAGTAGTCTTATATTAAAACACTACCGAGTTCTGGTAGGGAACCATCATTTGAGGATATCGAAATCTTGTGCATGACCTAGGATAGCACAACAACTCCTTTTCCTTGAACAAATCAGTTAGTGGCTTGGTGTGCTAGGGATACATATGGAATGAAGGTTGCAAGTCTCCAAACCACAGAATACTTCGCACGTATGCATGAATGATTCGGAATGATTCCAGAGGAGGCAACATTGAATTTCTCGGATTCACGGCGGCAACTTGCATCAGATGCACATGAATTAGAGGAGGTCACATCTTTCATCCTGACATATGCTTCATGAATGGGACATGAAGGCAATGCTTATAAAGTTTCCAACACTAGCTTAATGTTCAACAAAATCATGGAGAAGGTAGTAGTGTTGCCGATGGGCTCAACAACAATTCATCCAGGTTTTCATATAAATGGAATTCCATAATTATGTGAACAAGTGATAGCATGTCAGACCCAAAAGATATAATGGTGTATGCTCGAGGGATCAACCACGAGTAAGACAACATTACGAATATCGTTGGTTCTGGTCTGATTTGATGATAGCCCATACTCAAATCAAAGGTTGGATAAAATGATAGGTCCATTAACTGATCACGAGGGTCAGTCAATGAAAATATCAACTTTCTTCAACACACATACAAGATATCCCTTAAAATGAACTAAGTCGGACAAGCTTTTATCTTCCAACTCTCCAAGTTGTTGTTTAGCTTAACCAACTAGCTCAGGGGTATCCTGCACAAATCCTTGGAGAAGGGGGTGGTTTACAAGAAACCAACTTGATCACGAACTCAACATAGCAGTCAGGTGACAACCTGGTAACACTTCCGAGAAGATATTCGGAAAATCATGAGCCACCGATATGTTACTAAGTTCGAGATAAATCTTGCTTTTCAGGGCAAGACGATATGATCAAAGAGCGAGGGTTTGACACAATCCTGACTCATTGATCGAGGAGTGCACCCGGAAATAAGGACTAGGTAGCACAATAAGTCTTAGAATGATGATCCGGGATCCAACACGCTAAGGATGAAATTGTTGTCCATTAAACTACCAAGCAACGGAGTTGCTAGAAGTATAGATCGCACACATCACGATTCACTTGTCGGCGTTCCGGTTGCAACAACATGGGGACCAAGAAATGAATAATGATGGAGAGAGTATCACTGTATCAAAAGTTCATAGGATAGTGTGCAATTCCCATGGAATTCTCGATATAAAGATGGTAATACTACAAGGTACAACAGAACAAAAGCTAGGTTGGCATTTTGATCTGCGAGGTACAACTACTTTGACCCAATCCTGGATGTGGATGAGGTACTGGAGTTTGTTTCTCATAGTCATTCCGGAATAGAATGGCTTGACGGACCACAAGGGTAATAGACATCGATGAACGGATGCACGCATACTCCTGACTATCAATTGATAGATGAAGGTCGGAAGACAACTAAAGAGGGACAACTCAAAGGAACATATATCTTTCTCAGTTGTGGATGCATAGATTAGTATGTCGAGCAAAGCTCAACATTTCTTCCGGATAACCCATGCAGAAGGTAGAACTGGCAGATTCACAATATAGAATGGAGAACTCATCAAGAGCACTCTGGTTGTGATCTTTTGGTTCAAAAGAACTCCTGCCAAGAATGGTTCATGGTATTTGGAAGAACGATATACCACGGACCTCGAGGACTATCGTAAAGGTTACTAATATCCTAAAGGAACTAGCAAACACTATCAACACGAGGTAAGTAGGGTGAATCTCGGGTTCAAAACCCAAGGAGTAGAATACCTACTACTAAGTGGCATCACGGGATGCTTTCGAGAATGATGGCCAAAATCATCACACTGGGAATACATGCATTGCTAAATTACTAGGTGACTCCCTAAGACACCTAGGGTCATAATAATGGCTTCAATCATATACGCCGATGCAACATAGTACCTCAACTCATTGATTAGTGTGATTAACCTGGCCCAAATGGACATCGGGAACAGGAGGGAGGGATTTGCAAATGCATCAGACTGTTTAGAAACCTGTGATGACTCGGACAGCATAACGGCTGTAAATGCTCGAAAAGATTTGAGACATACTGCAAAAATGGTGGCATAACCACTCGATCATCACAATATCAAGGTTTCGAGATCAATAATTAACATACGGAAGTAGTAGGAACTTAACTGAGGCTTGAAACCAACAATCCTATAAGTCTACGGATTAGTAACACATGACCCTGATAGAAGAAGGAGAGAGCCTAGTTCCTTAACCACGTAGGAAAAGATAAGATGACTCAGATCAGAAGGGCATAAGGTAAAGGAGTAAAAAGAGCCTTACGTTCCATCCCACAATCAATTCCCCTACATATAACTAAAGCATTTCTAGACTCAACTTCGACCAGTTTGGCTTGGTAATCCTACAGGCAGTCAAGCTCTGATACCAAAGCTGTCAGGATCCCGACTCAATGCCACATCGATCTAGAATGTAACACCTCATATCACTTTGCGGCCTCACACACAGTATTCCACAGGTGTCGCCTTACCTTTGCCCGGGACCGTTTGTGCCTTTTGGCACACGTATATGATAGTGTCGCTATCATCCATATGATAAGGAGCCCGGGCTGACATGGCTAGTCGTAAACCCAAAGTGGCACAAACTTACAGGGACAGGCATCCATGACCCAGCATCGAACGTGTCGGTCATCAGCGAGTGAATCCAGGCTGTAGCACTGGGCTAGCAGGACTCCGGTGAACCGGGCTGTAGCGGGCTAACAGGACTCCGATATTCATCGCGTGACATTTCCACGAAGGGACAGACACAGGAACGAAGAAGGACACATGCCGGCCAGCCTAAGTGTTCCGGAGCAGTAGCAAGCTACCATGGCTCAGTGGAAACACTAGGAGACATTTCCCGGTAAGAGAGGCTACTAAGGATAAACAACTAGATAGTCAGATCCCACACATACCAAGCATTTCAATAACATACACACAATATGCTCGATATGTGCAAATACAACATGGCATCACAACATGACTCTACAACTCAAGTATTTATTCAATAGGCTCCGAGGAGCGAGATATTACAAACATGGGTCTCATGACCCAACATTCAGAGCATACAAGTCAAAGCACATGCGGAAGCTTAACATGTCTGAGTACAGACAACTACAAATGAAAAAGGCTGAGAAGCCTGACTATCTACTAGATCCTGCCGAGGGCACAAGATCGTAGCTGAGGTAACAAGCTAAACGTCGAAGTCCACGCGGAACTACTAGCGAGACTGAAGTCTCTCTGCAAAAATGTAAAATAGGCAAACGTGAGTACAAATGTACCCAGCAAGACTTACATCAGAACTATCTACATATGCATCATTATCAACAAAGGGATGGTGGGGTTTAACTGCAGCAAGCCAGCTTTGACTCAGTGGCTATCCTGAACTACGACTGCAATGTAACTCTTTGAGGTGGCGCACACGAGTCCACATATTCACCATGTCAATACACCACTATGGATCCGCTCCCGTCTCCCTACGAGAACGCCATCCATAGCACTCACGCTTATCTTGCGCATTTTAGAGTATCCACTTTCACTTGTCTATGAACTATGCAAGGGGTTCAAGTTTCCATATCCGAGGAATCCGGCTATTCGAATAGATAATGATAACCCTGCAGGGGTGTACATCTTCACACACGCTCTCGCCACTTATCGCCCTGTACACGTCATGTACCTTGGCAACCTTCAAGCGGAAGCCGGGCGAGGGAGTCGGCCATGACCTACCTAAACACTCAAGTCTCTCGTCCAGGTTTATCGCCTATTCGGGTTCCATCCGCAAGGAGATCTGGCCGAGGTGTCGCTCACGGCCCCAAACGATGTGAGCAGGGTTCCCAAGCCCACCTCGACGGGTGGATCTACGCTTGGTACACCGTGCCACGGTGCCTAGTCTGTCCCAAGCCCACCTGTACCGGGTTCCACTTGGTAGACTACTAACACTACCTACAAACACCAGAAACTATTTGCAACTCCTGGACAGAGAACAAGGGTGATTAAGAAGCCGAGAGGGCTTGGAGTGCCCGGATCCCAATGTGTGGTAGTAACTGTTCATGGATCACAAACACAGAACTCAGTTCCTGAGGACGGTTTCAATGAGACAACCCACCATGTACTCCTACATGGCCTCTCACCGCTACCTTTACCAAATTGTGTTCACACACTTAGCTCACACACAGTAGGACATGTTCGCACCCCTCTGATTCATCCCCGATGAATCAGACCTAACTCAACTCTAAGCAGTAGCAGGCATGACAAACAAGCATGAATGAGTAGGCACAATAGGGCTCAAACAACTCCTACTCATGCTAGTGGGTTTTATCTATTTACTGTGGCAATGATAGGTCATGCAGAGGATAAAGGGGTTCAACTACCGCAGCAAGTAACAGTTGTATCGTTGTTGTCCTAATGCAGTAAAATAGAGCAGGAGCGAGAGAGTGGGATTGTATCAGAATGAACAAGGGGGTTTTGCTTGCCTGGCACTTCTGAAGATAATATAGTTCTTCATCGGTGTCATCGAACTCATCGTCGAACGTCGTCTACTGAGAGGGGATAATCACCGGCAAACAAGGAAGAACACAATCAATGCAATGCACAATATGATGCATGATCATGACATGGCAATATGCTGTGTTTTGAGCTAATGCAACTAGCAACAGGTTAAATGAAGTTGGTTTGAATCAAAGATTCAAATTCAAACTCCATGTGTGATGGTTTAAATGCCCTTAAATGATTTGCCCTATTAAGCAGCTATAACTTGTTCTAACATGCATGAAAATGGTACAAATGGATAGGTTGGATTTTTCTGATCATTTTTCATATATAACTTGTTTCATTTGGAGCTACGGTTGAATTTCTATGAATTTTAGAAGTTTCGACTATTTTCTGGAATTTCCTGTATGAAAATAAATCCAGAAAATATTTATTGCGTCAGCATTGCGTCACTATGACGTCAGCAGTCAACGAGGCCGGTCCAGGTCAAACCTGGCCAGTGGGTCCCGCGTGTCAGCATCATTAGTTTAACTAACTAAATTAATATTAGATTAACTCCTAATCTAGGTTTGACCAGGGGCAGGGCCCACATGGTCAAATGGGTCAAACCCACCGGCGACATGACGCCGGCGAGGCCCGAGACGGCGGCGCGGTCCGGAAACGCAGCACAGGCCACGGTTCGGGGCGCGGATGGCACCGTTGGAACCCTGGGCCTCGTCCGCGTCGGCTGGTGCTAGAAGGGTCGCCGGAGACGACATAAATCGACGGCGGTGTCCGCTTCCACGGCGGCCAGAGTTCGGGCGCCGACCGATTCGACGCTACGGTGCACTACGGGAGGAACTGGTGGGTGTTGTGTGCTCCTGGGGAAGTACTGGACACGGGGACACGCTCAGGTGCGAGCAATGGCGTCAGTAGCCGCGGTGGCGCCATGGCCGGCGGTAGTGAGGTCTCGGGCTTGACGGAAGCGACAGCCAGAGGGGGCAAACGAGCACGGGGAGAGAGGGGTTCGACGTAGTGGCTCACTGCGGTTGTAGGGGGTGTCGAAGTGGGCTCGGGGAAGCACGGACGGCGTCATGGTGTTGCCGGCGATCTCGGCGACCGGAGGGAGAAGAAGGCGATGCAGACGGCGATGCAGGGCAGCCGAGCTCACGTGACTCATCGAGGAGGAAGAGGGCGTCTTGGCGGAGCTTCTTGGCGCGTCGGCGGGGTATGGGGTGGCCGGTGGCCGTGGCAGCAGCGAGCGGCGGCGATGAGCGCGCTCGGGCGTGAGAGGGAGAGAGAGCAGAGAGGGGATAGGCACGGGAGAGAGTGAGAGCGGTCCAGGGGGTGCGTGGCATCCTCAGGGCGACGGGGAGACAGGCAGAGAGGCAGGAGGTGGCCTGGGCGCGTGCCCGCGTGCTCCGGCCACGCGCCTGCGTCCTACTGTCCGAGGAGGAAGACGACAGGGATGGTTGCGGTGGTGGGCTGGGCTGCTACAGTAGAAGGCTAGGTAAGTGGGCTGCCAGGTGAGCGCCAGGTAGTCCTTCTCTCTCTCTCTTTTATGTCCTGTTTTCTATTTTCCTGCAGCTTGGTGGCTTTATTAAAAATACTAAACCAATCCCAAAAATCATGCTACTGCTCATGACCACTGTTGGAAATATATGCTACAGTAAACATTTCAGTTTGGGATTATTTGAGCATTTAAAATATTTAATAGCATTTAAATGCCCAAATGAAAATACTATATGATTTAATCCAGAGCCCAAATATGTCATGGAAAAATGTGCAACACCTCTGGTTATTGCTTCTAGCATTTTCTAGAAATGATGAACATTTTTGAAAGCCATTTGGATTTACTGAAATTATTTTAGTTGAACCTAGTGAATTCCTTTGATGCTAGGGTTTGAAAAAATCCCCATTTCAAATTTAAGAGAAATTTAAACATGATGCACACATGAAGGGCTAGTCTAGTGCATACCAGAACTAGGGATGTGACATTCGCTTACTGTGGGTTGCGAGAGTGACAGAAACTTAAACCCGAGTTGGTGGGGTATGACATATGGGAGTAAAGAGGACTTGATACTTAATGCTATGGTTGGGTTTCACGACCTTAATAATCTTTAGTAGTTGCTGATGCTTGCTAGAGTTCCAATATAAGTGTATATGATCCAAGTAGAGAAAGTATGTTAGCTCATGCCTCTCCCTCATCACTACAGGAATCTGCTATTTTGCCGTCTGCCATGGTGGACGGCAAAGGCATGGATGGCGGACGGCAAAAGGTGACGGCAAAGCAGGGGACGGCTAAGAACTGCGTTGCCGTCTGCTTCGGGCAGCTGACGGCAAAGGGTCCTTTGCCATCAGCAGCGGACGGCAAAGAAGATGGATGGCAATAAATGCGCTGTTACTCTGTTAGGTGGTTAACGGCAGGCCTTTGCCATCCGCTGCGGACGGCAAAGCCTTTGCGTCAGCCACTGTAGGCAAACTGACCAAATTGGTCAGCCTCCAGGGAGCACAGTTGCCTGCCACGTGGCCTCTTTGCCGTCCGCTGCTGATGGCAAAGAGCCCTTTGCCGTCGGTGGCTGATGGCAAAGAGCCTGCATATTGTCTCTTTTTTTCTATTTTTTTAATCCAACAATTTTCAAAGCAAATATATATGACATATATAGATATATTTAACAGCAAACATATCACATATCAAAGTTTCATCAACATAGCAAAGTTTCATCAAGTTCCATCCATATACATTGTTCCATCCATACACATTGTTCCATATACATATTACATAGCAAAGTTTCATCACCATAGCAAGTTCTATCATAGCAAGCTAGATACAATGCAAAGTTTTAGCAAAGAAAAAGCAAGCACTCCATCATAGCAAGCTAGCTTCCATGAAGTGAGTGAAATCTGCAAAATGGTATATAAGAAAGTTAGAAATAGGTGAATAGAACAAGAAGAAGACTAGAACAAGAAGTATATGTCATTTATGAGCTAACTTAGGTGAAATGGATCATATATGAGCTAACTAAGTTGAAATGGGTTGTTCATGAGCTAACTTTGGTGAAATGGATCATTTATGAGCTAACTTAGTTGAAATGGGTCATTTATGAGCTAACTTAGGTGAAATGGATCATATATGAGCTAACTAAGTTGAAATGGGTTGTTCATGAGCTAACTTTGGTGAAATGGATCATTTATGAGCTAACTTAGTTGAAATGGGTCATTTATGAGCTAACTAAGGTGAAGGGCATCGTTTTTGAGCTAAGTAAGGTGGAATGGATCGTTTTTGAGCTAACTTAGGTGAAATGGATCATTTATGAGCTTTTATGAGCTAACTTAGTTGAAATGGGTCGTTTATGAACTAACTTAGGTGAAATGGATCATTTAAGAGCTAGTTTAGGTGAAATGGGTCATTTTGGAGCTAACCTAGGTGAAATGGGTCATTTTGGAGCTAACCTAGGTGAAATGGGTCATTTTAAAGCTAACGTAGGTAAAATGGATCATTTACGAGCTAATCTACTAAAATGGGTCATTTTAGAGCTAACTTGGATAAATTGGATCACTTGTGAGCTAATTAAGGTAAAATGAGTCATATTAGAGCTAACTTAGGTAAAATGGATCGTTTATGATCTAACTAAGTTAATTATGCAATTTTTGTCATAAGTAAGCTTATTGAGTCATTTTGAAGGAAAGGAAGCTAACTCTAGGTCATTATGGTAAGCATATTGGAGGAAATAAAGCTAAGTCTAAGTCTAGAGAAACTTACCGCGATCAGGGAGGTGTAGGAGCGGGCTGGCTCGTGCCGGTAGCTGGAGAAGGATCGTGTGATGCGTTTCTGGAGTTAAGCTACACCAAAGATCATTTCCAATGTCTCGTTAGCATTATGACACTCAAATGTTAAGACTAGCAAGTAATGTCCATTCAAATTAAACTCACCGTGCTCCCAGGAGCAATCACTGGCATTGGCGGAGCGGTCTGACCGGACTTCTCGCACATAGACTGCACATTTGGTTTTCACATTAGAGTCATACTAGTTAGTAATGAGAGTCAAATGTTAAGACTAGCAAGTAATCTACAGAAGAAACTTACCACAAGGAGCTCATACATGGCCCTTGCCTGCATGTCATTCCGTGCCCTCCCCTCCTCCAACATCTTTGTCGTCCTCTCCTCCAACTCCCGCTGCCTCTCCGCCGCCTCCGCCAGAAGTTTCTCCGTTCTATCTCTCTCACTCTGTATAGCAGCCTGCAACACCACTCACATGACCATTTGTAATCATTGATGGAAGCGCACACAATGTAATGGAGAAAGATAGCTGAGTACGTATAACTAACCTTGATGGCGAGTTGGACTGGCCGTTCACGAGGCCTTATCTCAGGAGCGGAGCTCGACTGGCGCGCCTTGATCTCTGGGAGAGTGCTAGGACAACGGATAAGTCCATCTCCCATAGCTATGGAGCCATGGGACCTCCCGCCACCAGATATCATGAGCAACTCTGTATCAATGGGACCCTGGCTCGGGTTAAAGTCCTCCCCTTTCCTCGCCTTCCCCTGATCTCTATATTGCACGAGCTTTTCATGGGCGGAGATGTTGGTGAAGTTCTTTGGATCATCGAGGTCAGACACAGAGAATGCCTTGACTTTCTTGTAAGAGCCAGTGTGGGCCATGGCATACAGGTCGTACACCTCTGGCACCTTATCCGCCTTATTGTAGCATGCCTGAAAGAGAGAAACAAAGTAAATTAGTAATTAAAGGGCTAAAGCTAGCATGATGAATGAATTGCATGAATCATGAAGCAAACCACATACCCAGTTCCGCTCGTACTGAAATAAGTTGGAGCTACCTTGGTGGTGTGGCACACCTTCCATTTGGGCACGTTTGTCCTTGGCCTCGTTGTGGGTGGCCAGCCATTCTTTTGAGCACCACCCATCGACCAACACCTCCCAACAATCCA
This sequence comes from Triticum timopheevii, assembly GCA_963921465.1. Taxonomy (NCBI): domain Eukaryota; kingdom Viridiplantae; phylum Streptophyta; class Magnoliopsida; order Poales; family Poaceae; genus Triticum; species Triticum timopheevii. The sequence goes on from OY997268.1 coordinate 477,804,468, forward strand.
TCCGATCCGCACACCATCTCTGAGGGGCCTAAGTTAGCAAATAGAAACTTCAGCGCTACGGCTATGAATTACTAAATAAAGGAATTAAGTACAAGGCCTTAAGAATTACCTTCATGTACTTCTCCTTACTCAAGAAAATATCGCGGCAATCCTGCTTGGACTTCTTGATACCACGATCGGCGTAGTAGTCTCGAACAGACTGCACCCGAGCCTCATGCCGTAAGTTCTGAAGTAGGCGCTTGCACTCCTTCTGGATAACATCTGCCGCCGCCTCCTCGTGTCCCTCCTCACACCTGTAGAATGTCTGCAATCAAATGAGACAATGTTGATTAGTACAATTAATAACTAGCTAGTTGAAGATTTTTAATTGTGTAAAGGAGAAATTACCCAGAACTTTCTGATCACCATGTCTGCCCTCGTCTTGCACAAGACACCGTCGATAATCTCACCCGGCGGGGCCGGGGCAGCCAAGTAGTGCTCCCAACTCAATCCAACCTCTGGAAGCCGACCCTCACCAGGCAACGTGACAAACCCCGGAAAGTTTTGCCGAATCAGAACTCCAAGGACGGAGTTGGGCCGGCGGACACTTTCATGGTGGTCCCAACCCCTGCAGCATGACAAGGCCAACGCATTAGTTATTTGAAGAAACGTGAATGCAGAAGGTACAAAAAGATTAAATACACTTACCTCTCCCCATCAGGGAAAATGAACCACCTCTGCTCGTAGGTCGCCGGCAAGGACGGGAGCCGTGTAGCACCACGCTGGTAGACGTTGCCCCCCTCCTCCCCTTCCTCCTGAAGACGAGTCGGCTCCCCGCCATCATCAGCATGGCCACTCGGCTCCTCAGGCTGACCCGACCAAGTACCCCATCCAGACGTGTGCTCCTCCGGGGTCTCATGGGCCCAACACTCGTGGGCCGAAGGCCCGTCGACCCGAGGCTCGTGGGCCGAAGACCCGTGGACTGGAGGCTCGTGGACCGGAGTCCGTGTAACCACCTCCTCAGACGAGTCCACCCTAGCAGTCACGTGCTCGGGTGAAACAACTCGGGGCGACGGCGAGGAAGACGCCGTAAGAGCCACCCTACCTCCTCTCCCACGACCACTTGCTCCACCTCGTCCCTTCTTCTTACCTCGTCCCCTGCTGGGCACCGCGGTCGACGAAGAAGGGCCCGGCGGTGTCGCCATACTGTCCAGCAACGCTCGGCGGAGAGGTGCGTGTGGAATGGAAGACCTCACACTAAGCGCCGACGAAGAAGGGGCCTCGGCGCGCTCCCGACCAGCGCCCACCATCTGTCAACACCTGCCATGACAAAGAATAAACTAAATTAGTACAACATGAAAAAAGTACAACATAAACAACTGCACATTTAAAACTACCCGATCAACACAATTATATATGATGTTTTTCATAAACAAATCGAAAAATATATGACCTAACTAATAATTCACAAATATATGACCCCGTCGGCCTCTCGAAGGCCAAAGAACACCTTTTCGGGAGGTGTCGGGGATTGGGGTGTCGTGTCGGTGTCGGGGTGCCGTGTCGGGGTTGGGGTCGGGGTCTCCGGGTCGGGGTGTCGGGTAGGGGTGCCGTGTCGGTGTCGGGGTTAGGGTGTCGGGTCAGGCTCGGGGTCGGGGTGTTGGGGTCAGGGTCTCGGGGTCAGGGTGTCGGGTCGGGGTGCCGGGTCGGGGTCGGGGTGTCGTGTCGGTGTCGGTGTCGGGGTCGGGGTGCCGTGTCGGTGTCGGGGTCGGGGTGTCGGGTCAAGCTCGGGGTCGGGGTGCCGGGTCGGGGTCGGGGTGCCATGTCGGTGTCGGGGTCGGGGTGTCGGGTCAGGCTCGGGGTCGGGGTGTCGGTGTTGGGGTCGGGGTCGGGGTCGGGGTGTCGGGGTTGGGGTCGGGGTCTCGGGGTCAGGGTGTCGGGTCGGGGTGCCGGGTCGGGGTCGGGGTGCTGTGTTGGTGTCGGGGTCGAGGTGTCGGGTCAGGCTCGGGGTCGGGGTGTCGGTGTCGGGGTCGGGGTCGGGGTGTCGGGGTCGGTGTCTCGGGGTCGGGGTGTCGTGTCGGGGTGCCGGGTCGGGGTCTTTTTTTCCTTTTCTTCTTCTTCCTCTTCTTCCTTTTCTTCCTTTTCTTCCTTTTTTCCTTCTTCTTCTTCTTCTTCTTCTTCTTCTTCTTCTTCTTCTTCTTCTTCTTCTTCTTCCTCCTCCTCCTTTCCTTTTTCCTCTTCTTCTTCTCCTCGTCTCCTGTTTTTTCTTCTTCTTCTTCCTCTTCTTCTTTTTTCTTCTCCTCCTCCTCCTCCTCTTCTTCTTTTCCTTTTTCCTCTTCTTCTCCCCCTCTCCTGTTTTTTTTCTTCTTCTTCTTCCTCTTCTTCTTTTTCTTCTCCTCCTCCTCTTCTTCTTCTTCCTTTCCTTTTTCCTCTTCTTCTTCTCCTCCTCTCCTGTTTTTTCTTCTTCTTCTTCCTCTTCTTCTTTTTTATTCTCCTCCTCCTCTTCTTCTTCTTCCTTTCCTTTTTCCTCTTCTTCTTCTCCTCCTCTCCTGTTTTTTTTCTTCTTCTTCCTCTTCTTCTTTTTTCTTCTCCTCCTCCTCTTCTTCTTCTTCCTTTCCTTTTTCCTCTTCTTCTTCTCCCCCTCTCCTGTTTTTTTCTTCTTCTTCTTCCTCTTCTTCTTTTTTCTTCTCCTCCTCCTCTTCTTCTTCTTCCTTTCCTTTTTCCTCTTCTTCTTCTCCTCCTCTCCTGTTTTTTTCTTCTTCTTCTTTTTCTTTCCTAAAACTGAACTAAACCTAAAACTAAACCTAAATCTAATCTAAACATAAACCTAAAACTAAAAAAACAGAAAAAAGGAAAAAACTAAATCTAAACCTAAAACTAAACTAAAACTAAACCTAAACCTAAAACTAAACCTAAAACTAAAACAAAAACTAAATCTAAACTAAACATAAACTTAAAACTAAAAAAACAGAAGAAAAAAAGGAGAGGTAGAGCTCACCTGGGGAGGAGGTGGCCGGTGGAGGAGGGGGGCGGGGCGGCCTGGGGCGGCGGCGCCGGTCCCAGGGCGGTGGGGCGCGGGGGGGCCGGGGCGCCGGGGGGCCGGGGCGCGGCGGCTCCGACACGGCAGGGCGGCGGGGGCGACAGGGCGGGCGGCCTGTGGAGCGACGGCGCCCGGGGCGGTAGGGCGCGGGGGGGCCGGGTCGCCGGGGGGCCTGGGCGCGGCGGCGCCGAGACGGGGCGGGGGGCTGGGGCGACGGGGCGGGCGGCCGGTGGAGCGACGGCGCCCGGGGCGGTGGGGCGCGGGGGGGGGGGGGGTCGCCGGGGGGCCTGGGGCGACGGGGCGGTGGGGCGACGGGGCGGGGGGCCGGGGCGACGGGGCAGGGGGTGGGGCGCGCCGGCCGTTAGGTAGGTACGTTTAATCTTTGCCGTCCGCCACCTTTGCCATCCGCTAATGTGCGCTTTGCCGTCAGCTAGCGGACGGCAAAGAGGGGGGCCGTTAAGTTTTTTATAACCAACTCCTCAGTGGGCCCCCCCTCCCTCTTTGCCGTCGGCTAGCGGACGGCAAAGAACAGGCTGATGGCAAAGGCTTTCTTTGCCATCAGCCAGTTCTTTGCCGTCTGCTTTCTGCTAGCTGATGGCAAAGAGCTTCTTTGCCGTCCGCTAGCTGACGGCAAAGAGCTGGCTGATGGCAAAGTAGCTGATTCCAGTAGTGCATATAAAATTACAAGAATGATTACCATTATTTGTTATCGATTGCCTAGGGACAAATGACTTTCTTGTTGAAAAAAAGATACCTACTTTTGTTACCTTGCAATTTATTCTTAGTTTTATTCTCACAAAGAACTCGTAGTTTTATTCTCGCAAAATAGTTTCATACTTGTTTTAGGTAAAGCAAACATCAGACATGCGTAGAGTTGTACCTGTGGTCGATAGAACTTGAGGGAATATTTGTTCTACCTTTAGCTCCTCGTTGGGTTCGACACTCTTACTTATCGAAAGAGGCTACAATTGATCCCCTATACTTGTGGGTTATCATACTTTTATATGATTCAAAGCAATAGTCTAGTTTTGGCATGAAGACTTTAGTACTCAAGCATACCAACAAGCAACCATGTCTTTCAAAATATCAACACTAAGACAAGTTATCCCTAGCCTATCATGCTCAATCATTGATCCATTCATGAAACACACTCGAATATTAGCTACACCCAATGCTCAAATACGATCATCGTGCCCCTTAGTTGGTGCTTTATAAGAGAAGATGGAGACTCAAATTCAAAATAAAAATTGCATAAGTAAAAGAAAGGCCCTTCGCGGAGGGAAGTAGGGATTTGTAGAGGTGCCAGAGCTCAAAGCTTAAATTCAGAGATAAAATTATTTTTGAGAGGCATAATTTTCCTTTCAACGAAAACGACTTGGAGCATCCCAACACTTTCCATGCTATATACATCATAGATGGTTCCCAAACAGAAAATAAAGTTTATTCCTTTTTCACCATAACTTTCACTTTCCATGGCTAACCGTATCCACGGGTGCCCTCCATACTAACACTTTCCAAGGAATTTATTATTTGACAACATAAAGTAAATTCATTTATTCATTTCGGGACTGGGCATCCCTAGTACCTTTGTCGTACTCTCGTGCAATGACAAGTGAATAAACACTCATCGTGAGAATAACACATCTGGCATGGAAAATATTGGCTACCCTTTACCGCCTCGCGAGTAGTAGAGCACACAAAAGAGAAATTTATTTTGAATATTAGAATGGCACATGCAAATTTGCTTAGAATGGCATGGAAATACCACATATAGGTAGGTATAGTGGAATCATAAGGCAAAACTGGTTTAAAGGGTTTTGGATGCACAAGTAGTGATCATACTTAGTGCAAAATGAAGGCTAGCAAAAAGATTGAGAAGCGACCAACCAAAAAGCGAAATATATCGTACCCAAGCATTAAGCATAAGTAACACCGAATAATGCACCATAAGTAGGATATAAATTTCATTGCATAACTAGTGACTTTCGTGCTTGCATAGGGAATCACAAACCTTAACATCAATATTCTTACGAAAGCACAATTACTCATCAACATGACTCACATATCATATCGTCATATCTCAAAACCATTACTAAGAATCAAGTTTATTTTGTTCAATGATCTTCATGAAAGTTTTTATCATATCCTCCTTGGATATCTATCACTTTGGAACTATTTTCATATGTTGCTTTTTTGATAAGCTCAACCAAATATAAGTGAAGATCATGAGCATAAAATTTTTCTTTCTCTCAAAATAATCTAAGTGAAGCGAGAGAGAATTTCTTAAAAATTTACTAACTCCCAAATAAGCATGAGAGCATTTCTTCAAAATTAACAAAGCACACCGTGCTCAAAAAGATATAAGTGAAGTACTAGAGCAAGTCCATGGCACTAAAAATTTAAGTGAAGCATAGGAGAAAGCATAGCATAATCTTTTGGCTCTCTAAAAAGGGTGTGTACAGTAGGATTCAACACTTAAAACACAAAGCAAAACAAGCAAAGACTCATATCATACAAGACGCTCTAAGCAAAACTTATATCATGTGACGAATAAAAATATAGTTTCAAGTAAAATACCGATGGTCGTTACAAGAAAGCGGGGATGCCACTCGGGTGCATCCCCAAGCTTAGTTGCTTGCAACTTATTAGAATATTATCTTGGGGTGCCTCGGGCATACCAAAGCGTAGCCTTTTGCTTATACTTATTCCTTCATCCATCGTAAGATAACCCAAAACTTGAAAACTTCAATCACACAAAACTCAAACAAAACCTTCATGAGATCCGTTAGTATAAGAAACCAAACCACTACTATAAGTACTGTAGAAAACCTATTATTATTTTGTTTTTTCATTATATCTACTATATTCCAACTTTTCTATGGCAAAAACTCATCAAACAAAACCATAGAATCATCAAAAAAAGCACACGACACAAAGAAAACAGAATCTGTCAAAAATAGAACAATCTGTAGCAATCTGAAAATTTCAAATACTTCTGTAGCTCCAAAAATTATGAAATAAATTGTTGCACCCGAGGAATTTTTCTATTAATCCTCTGCAAAAAGAATCAACTTAAAAGCACACGAATCTCGTGAGCGCAAAAGTTTCTGTTTTTCAGCAAGATCAAATAAACTTTCACCGGAGTCTTCCCAAAGGCATTGCTTGGCACAAACACTAATTAAAACACAAAAAACACAATCATAACAGTAGCATAATTTTGCTAAAACTCAAGAACATAAAGCAAAAACAAAAAATAAATTTTGTTCATTGGGTTGCCTCCCAACAAGCGCTATCATTTTACGCCCCTAGCTAGGCATGACGAGTAGGATCTAAGTTTTGTCTTCTTCATCCACTTCCTTGATCGAGCACTTGTGGTTTTTTAAGGTTTTTGCATGTAAATTCTTCATGACAATACTTCTAGGCACGAGATTGAAAAACTTATTTTCGCAAAAAGGGTCTCTTATGACGTCAATAAAGTTGGGGTGGATACTAATCATCTTAAGGTCTCCTTTATCATTGCTAGAAGTTGATCCGTTGTTTTTAGTGACTTGAGTAGTTTTGCTAATTTTCACGGGAGGTTTAGCGGAAGCAAAAGCCGTACCTAGATTAGAAAAAATTTCTTCTAGTTTATCAATCCTAGACGTACTTTCTTCAATTCTTTCATGAATTATAGTTCCTTTTTCTTTTAGCAACTTGAAAACATCTCCCGCTTTTGACCCCAACTTTAGTAGCATAACTTTGCATTTTTCTATCCAAATTTTCAATATGTTCTACGGTAAGCATTTTCTTTTCAATAGCATATAGTCTTTCCATAACATGCTCGAGAGTCAATATTGTTTCATTGATCTCTAGTGGTGGTGAACCCACTAAATTTCCCAGAGCACTAAAAGCATCAAGAGTAGGTGCTACGTCTTGAGCTTGCGTTGGTTTTCCTCGAAGAGGAGAGGGCGATGAAGCAAGTGTAGCGTAAGTATTTCCCTCAGTTTTGAGAACCAAGGTATCAATCCAGTAGGAGGCTCCCCAAAAGTCCCATGCACCTACACAAACAAACTGAGAACTCGGAACCAACACAATAAAGGGGTTGTCAATCCCTTCACGGCCACTTGCGAAAATGAGATCTAATAAAGATAGTATGATAAGATAAATATATTTTTGGTATTTTATAATATAGATGCAAAAAGTAAAGATGCAAATAAAAGTAGATTGAAAGCAAATATGATAAGAGATAGACCCGGGGGCCATAGGTTTCACTAGTGGCTTCTCTCAAGATAGCATAAGTATTACGGTGGGTGAACAAACTACTGTCGAGCAATTGATAAAAAAGCGCATAGTTATGAGATTATCTAGGCATGATCATGTATATAGGCATAACGTCCATAACAAGTAGACCGACTCCTGCCTGCATCTACTACTATTACTCCACACATCGACCGACTCCTGCCTGCATCTAGAGTATTAAGTTCATAAGAACAGAGTAACCCATTAAGCAAGATGACATGATGTAGAGGAATAAACTCAAGCAATATGATATAAACCCCATCTTGTTATCCTCGATGGCAACAATACAATACGTGCCTTGCAACCCTTTCTGTCATTGAGTAAGGACACCGCAAGATTGAACCCAAAGCTAAGCACTTCTCCCATGGCAAGAAAGATCAATCTAGTAGGCCAAACCAAACTGATAATTCGAAGAGACTTGCAAAGATAACTCAATCATACATAAAAGAATTCAGAGAAGATTCAAATATTATTCATAGATAAACTTGATCATAAACCCACAATTTATCGGATCTCGACAAACACACTGCAAAAAGAGTTTACATCGAATAGATTTCCACAAGAGAGGGGGAGAGCATTGTATTGAGATCCAAAAAGAGAGAAGAAGCCATCTAGCTAATAACTATGGACCCGTAGGTCTGTGGTAAACTACTCACAACTCATCGGAGGGGCAAGGATGTTGATGTAGAGGCCCTCCGTGGTTGATTCCCCCTCCGGCAGAGTGCCGACGAAGGCTCCAAGATGAGATCTCGCGGATACAGAAGGTTACGGCGGTGGAAATTGTGTTTCGTGGTGCCCCCGGATGTTTTCGGGGTACGTAGGTATATATAGGAGGAAGAAGTATGTCGGTGGCCGCCTGAGAGGTCCACGAGATAGGGGGAGCGCCCTACAGGGGGGGGGGGGGGGCGGCCTCCTATCTCGTGGGGGCCTCGGGTGCTTCTAGACTTGTACTCCAAGCTCTCCGGATCACGTTCGTTCCAAAAATCACACTCCCGAAGGTTTCATTCTGTTTGGACTCCGTTTGATATGCCTTTTCTTCTAAATACTGAAATAGGCAAAAAACAGCAATATGGGCTGGGCCTCCGGTTAGTAGGTTAGTCCCAAAAATGATATAAATGTGTAAAATAAAGCCCATAAACATCCAAAAGGGGTAATATAATAGCATGGAACAATCAAAAATTATAGATACGTTGGAGACGTATCAAGCATCCCCAAGCTTAATTCCTGCTCGTCCTCGAGTAGGTAAATGATAAAAAGAGAATTTTTGATGTGGAATGCTACCTAGCATAATTCATAATGTAATTTTCTTTATTGTGGCATGAATGTTCAGATCCAAATGATTCAAAAATAAAAGTTCATTTTGATAAAAGAAATAGTAATACTTCAAGCAAACTAATCAAAGTAATCATGTCTTCTCAAAATAACATGGCAAAAGAAAGTTCATCCCCACAAAATCATATAGTTAGGCTATGCTTCATTTTCGTCACACAAAGATGTTCCCAACTTCTATACCCCCGATGACAAGCCAAGCAATTGTTTCATACTTAAATAATCTCAAACTTTTTCAGCCTTCACGCAATACATGAGCATGAGCCATGGATATAGCACTATGGGTGGAATAGAATATGATGATGGGGATTGTGTGGAGAAGACAAAAAAAGAGAAAGTCTCACACTAACAAGGATAATCAACGGGCTATGGAGATGCCCATCAATTGATGTCAACATGAGGAGTAGGGATTGCCATGCAACAGATGCACTAGAGCTACAAATTAATGCTCAACAAAAGAAAACTAGTGGGTGTGCATCCAACTTGCTTGCTCACGAAGACCTGGGGCATTTAAGGAAGCCCATCGTAGGAATATACAAGCCAAGTTCTATAATGAAAAATTCCCACTAGTATGAAAAATACAACTTATGAGACTCACTAAATGAAAAACATGGTGCTACTTTGAAGCACAATATATGAGACTCACTACATGAAGAACAAGGTGCTAATTTGAAGCACACGTGTGGAAAAAGAGATAGTAACATTGCACTTTTTATTTATTTTCTTATTTTCCTTTTTTTGGGCCTTTTTTTGCCTTTATTCTTTTTTTCTTTTTTTTCTTTGGGCAATGCTCTGATAATGATGATCATCACACTTTTATTGATTACAACATAAGGATTACAACTTGAAACTAGAACAAGATATGACTCTATATGAATGCCTCCGGCGGTGTACCGGGATGGTGCAATGAATCAAGAGTGACATGTATGAAAAATAATGCATGGTGGCTTCGCCACAAATACGATGTCAACTACATGATCATGCAATGGCAATATGACAAAAATTAAAGCATGTGATGATGATGATGATGAAAGGAACGGTGGAAAGTTGCATGGCAATATATCTCGGAATGGCTATGGAATTGCCATAATAGGTAGGTATGGTGGCTGTTTTGAGGAAGATATAAGGAGGTTTATGTGTGATAGAGCGTATCGTATCATGGGGTTTGGATGCACCGGCGAAGTTTTCACCAACTCTCAAGGTGAGAAAGGGCAATGCACGGTACCGAAGAGGCTAGCAAAGGTGGAAAGGTAAAAGTGTGTATAATCCATGGACTCAACATTAGTCAAAAGAACTCATATACTTATTGCAAAAATTTAGAAGTCATCAAAAACCAAGTACTACGCGCATGCTCCTAGGGGGATAGATTGGTAGGAAAAGACCATCGCTCGTCCCCGACCGCCACTCATAAGGATGCACAAGCCAGGTACACTTCATGTTTCAAATTTGTTACACAACTTTAACCATACGTGCATGCTACGAGACTTGCTAACTTCAACACAAGAATTCTTTGAATTCATAATCACCCAACTATCATGACTTTAATATCACCACCTCCATATCTCAAAACAATTATCAAGTATCTAATTGATCATAGCATCCAATTCACTTCCTATGATAGTTTTTATTATACCCAACTTGGATGCTTATCATTCTAGGACCAACTTTATGACCATAGAAAATACCATGATGTTCTAAAAGACTCTCAAAATAATATAAGTGAAGCATGAGAGACTAGAAATTTCTTCAAAATTAAGACACCACCGTGCTCTAAAAGATATAAGTGAAGCACTAGAGCAAAAACTATCAAGCTCAAAAGATATAAGTGAAGCACATAGAGTATTCTAGCAAATTCTAATAAAATAGGCTTCTCCCAAAAGGTGTATACAGCAAGGATGATTGTGGTAAACTAAAAAGCAAAGACTACTATAATACACGATGCTCCAAGCAAAACACATATCATGTGGCGAATAAAAATATAGCTCCAAGTAAAGTTACCAATGAACGAAGACAAAAGAGGGGATGCCTTCCCGGGGCATCCCCAAGCTTAGGCTTTTGGATATTCTTGAATATCTTGGGGTGCCTTGGGCATCCCCAAGCTTAGGCTCTTGCCACCCTTTATACCATAGTCCATAAAAGCTTTTACCCAAAACTTGAAAACTACACAACACAAAACTCAACAGGAAATCTTATAACCTCCGTTAGTGAAAGAAAACAAAACCACCACATAAAGTACTGCAATAAACTCATTCTTTATTTAATTTGGTGTTAAACCTACTGTATTCCAACTTCCTTATGGTTTATAAACTAATTTACTAGCCATAGATGCATTGAAATAAGCAAACAACACACGGAAAACAGAATCTGTCAAAAACAGAACAGTCTGTAGCAATCTGTAACTAACGCAAACTTATGGAACTCTAAAAATCCTACCAAAATTTGAAGTCCTGGGCAATTTGTTTATTGAACATCAGAAAAAAGAATAAACGCAAAATCACGTTCCTGTGATTTAACAAAATTATATTCGTGTGTGCCAAGTTTCTGTTTTTCAGCAGAATCTAATCAACTATCATCGTAGGTTATCCTATAGGTTCTACTTGGCACAAACACTAATTAAAAGATAAAAACACATCTAAACATAAGGTAGATGCAAGATTTATTACTAAACAGGAGCAAAAACAAAAAACATAAAGAAAATTGGGTTGCCTCCCAACTAGCGCTATCGTTTAACTCCCCTAGCTAGGCATAAAAGCAAAGATAGATCTAACGAGTGCCATCTTTGGCACTAAATTCATAAGTACCACACATGATAGATTCATAAGGTAATTTGACTTTCTTTCTTGGAAAGTGCTCCATGCCTTTCTTTAAGGGAAATTGGAATCTAATGTTCCCTTCCTTCATATCAATAATCGCACCAATCGTTCTAAGGAAAGGTCTACCAAGAATAATAGGGCAAGAAAGATTGCAATCTATATCAAGAACGATAAAATCTACGGGCACCAAATTTCTATTTGCAACAATAAGAACATCATTGATCCTTCCCATTGGCTTTTTAATGGTGGAATCCGCAAGGTGCAAATTTAAAGAGCAATCATCAAGATCATGGAAACCTAGAATATCACATAAAGTTTTCGGAATCGTGGAAACACTAGCACCCAAATCACACAAAGCAAAACACTCATAATCTTTAATTCTAATCTTTATAGTAGGTTCCCACTCATCATTAAGTTTTCTAGGTATAGAAACTTCCAAATTAAGTTTTTCATCATAAGATTTCTAGGAATCAACAATATGTTTGGTAAAAGCTTTATTTTGACTATAAGCATGAGGAGAATTAACAACGGATTGCAACAAGGAAATACAACCTTTTAAAGAACAATTATCATAGTCAAATTCCTTGAAATCCGAGATAGTAGGTTCAATATTATTAGAAGTTGAGGATTCTCCAATCTCACTTTAACCAAATTTAGCATTAAGATCTAAATACTCCGAATTCTTGGGCCGCCTTCTAGGCAAAGTTGATTCATCATCAGTCCCATAATCATCAAAATTCATATCGCAAAACATAGATCTAATAGGAGACGCATCAATAACTTTAAGATCCTCATCATTATTTTCATGTAATTTTTCTGGTTTAGCGGCCATCTTATTGACTAAGGTGGCTTGCTTGTCAGAAATTTTGGCTATAGCATTTTCAAGCCGGGTAATTTGAGCGTTAACACCATAAAATTATTTATTCATATCATCAAGCTCTTTGTTCATAAACCCCAAAAAACTTTTTTGTTCCTTAAGTTCTTTTCTAAAGAAATTATTGTGCTCAAATTGCAAATTCATAAAGCTTCTAATATTTGATTCAATCTCATCCATCCTTCTGAGAAGGTGGTCAGGACCCTTAGGCGAATCCATAAGGACAAACAAGCACAAAAGCAAGCAGAAAAAGGCAAGCGAAAAAGAGAGGAGGAGATTGGGAAAGAGAGGGCGAATAAAACGGCAAGGGTGAAGTGGGGGAGAGGAAAACGAGAGGCAAATGGCAAATAATGTAAATGCGAGGGAGATGGGTTTGTGATGGGTACTTGGTATGTCGTGGCTTGAGCGAAGACCTCCCCGGCAACGGCGCCAGAAATACTTCTTGCTATGTCTTGAGCTTGCGTTGGTTTTCCTCGAAGAGGAGAGGGTGATGCAGCAAGTGTAGCGTAAGTATTTCCCTCAGTTTTGAGAACCAAGATATAAAGCCATTAGGAGGCTCCTCAAAAGTCCCACGCACCTACACAAACAAACTGAGAAGCGCAACCAACGCAAAAAAAGGGGTTGTCAATCCCTTCACGGCCACATGCGAAAGTGAGATCTAATAAAGATAGTATGATAAGATAAATATATTTTTGGTATTTTATAATATAGATGCAAAAAGTAAAGATGCAAATAAAAGTAGATTGAAAGCAAATATGATAAGAGATAGACCCGGGGGGCATAGGTTTCACTAGTGGCTTCTCTCAAGATAGCATAAGTATTACGGTGGGTGAACAAATTATTGTTGAGCAATTGATAGAAAAGCGCATAGTTATGAGATTATCTAGGCATGATCATGTATATAGGCATCACGTCCATAACAAGTAGACCGACTCCTGCCTGCATCTACTACTATTACTCCACACATCGACCGACTCCTGCCTGCATCTAGAGTATTAATTTCATAAGAACAGAGTAACACATTAAGCAAGATGACATGATGTAGAGGTATAAACTCAAGCAATATGATATAAACCCCATCTTGTTATCCTCGAAGGCAACAATACAATACATGCCTTGCAACCCTTTCTGTCACTGGGTAAGGACACCGCAAGATTGAGCCCAAAGCTAAGCACTTCTCCCATGGCAAGAAAGATCAATCTAGTAGGCCAAACCAAACTGATTATTCAAAGAGACTTGCAAAGATAACTCAATCATACATAAAAGAATTCAGAGAAGATTCAAATATTATTCATAGATAAACTTGATCATAAACCCACAATTCATCGGATCTCGACAAACACACCGCAAAAAGAGTTTACATCAAATAGATCTCCACAAGAGAGGGAGAGAACATTGTATTGAGATCCAAAAAGAGAGAAGAAGTCATCTAGCTAATAACTATGGACCCGTAGGTCTGTGGTAAACTACTCACAACTCATCGGAGGGGCAAGGATGTTGATGTAGAGGCCCTCCGTGGTTGATTCCCCCTTCGACAGAGTGCCGGCGAAGGCTCCAAGATGAGATCTCGCGGATACAGAAGGTTACAGCGATGGAAATTGTGTTTCGTGGTGCCCCCGGATGTTTTCGGGGTACATAGGTATATATAGGTGGAAGAAGTACGTTGGTGGCCGCTCGAGGGGCCCACAGACAGGGGGGCGCTCCCTACAGGGGGAGGCCTCCTATCTTGTGGGGGCCTCGGGTGCTTCTTGACTTGCACTCCAAGCTCTCCGGATCACGTTCGTTCCAAAAATCACGCTCCTGAAGGTTTCATTCCGTTTGGACTCCCTTTGCTATTCCTTTTCTTCTAAATACTGAAATAGGCAAAAAAAACAGCAATATGGGTTGGGCCTCCGGTTAGTAGGTTAGTCCCAAAAATGATATAAATGTGTAAAATAAAGCCCATAAACATACAAAAGGTGTAATATAATAGCATGGAACAATAAAAAATTATAGATACGTTGGAGACGTATCAGCAGGGCACATCAAAAAAATTCCACCGGTAATCGTATCAAGGATGAATCTATACCAAGTGGTAATGCCCACATAAAAGCAACAAAGAAGAACAACGGTAGGTTGCTTGTAGATGGATCTATTATGAGCATCGCAAATCCTACACCAAGCATCTTTCAAACTTTCTCCTCCCCTTTGTTTAAAGTTGAGAACCTTGTTCTCGGGGGGTGCACGCAATAGAAGAAGAGAAATCCATAACGACAAAAGGTGATAAGCAAGTTTGCACACGATAAACATATCTGACGGGAAAAAGGCGAACAAAAAAGAGGGCGAATAAAACGGCAAATTTTTGTGAAGTGGGGGAGAGGAAAATGAGAGGCAAATGGCAAATAATGTAAATTGCGAGTATGTGAGATTTGTGATTAGGAACCTGGTTGATGTTGAAGATCCTCCCCGGCCACGGCGCCAGAAATTCCTTTTGATGTCTGCTAGAACTACATCGGTATTTCCCCAAAGAGGAAGGGATGATGCAGTATAGCGACAGTAGGTATTTCCCTCAGTGATGAGACCAAGGTTATCGAACCAGTAGGAGAACCTCCTCACACCATATAAACAACACCTGCACACAAATAACAAATACTCGCAACCCGACGTGTTAAAGGGGTTGTCAATCCCTTCAGGGTACGGCGCCTCAAGGTAGGCAAATAACGTGAGGTAAAAAGTGGTAGATAGGATAAATAGATCGCGGAACAAATAAATTGCAGCAAGGTATTTTTGTATTTTTGGTTTAATAGATCTAAAAATAAATGCAAGAGAAAATAGATCACAAAGGCAAATATGAAGAAAAGAGACCCAGGGGGTCGTAGGTTTCACTAGTGGCTTCTCTTGAGAAAAATACCAAACGGTGGGAAAACAATTACTGTTGGGCAATTGATAGAACTTCAAATAATCATGACGATATCCAGACAATGATCATTATATAGGCATCACGTCCAAGATTAGTAGACCGACTCCTGCCTGCATCTACTACTATTACTCCACACATCGACCGCTATCCAGCATGCATCTAGTGTATTAAGTTCATGAGAACATGGAGTAATGCAATAAGAATGATGACATGATGTAGACGAGATCCATTTATCTATTGCGGCAGATATAGATCTCATCTTGTTAACCTTAGTAGCAACGATACATACGTGTTGGTTCCCCTTCTGTCACTGGGATCAAGCACCGTAAGATCGAACCCACTACAAAGCACCTCTTCCCGTTGCAAGATAAATAAATCAAGTGGCCAAAAAAAACCCAAATATCGAAGAAGAAATACGAGGTTATAAGCAATAATGCATATAAGAGATCAAAGAAGACTCAAATAACTTTCATGGATAAAAACATAGATCCGATCATAAACTCAAAGTTCATCGGATCCCAACAAACGCATCGCCAAAAGACTTACATCATATGGATCTCCAAGAGACCATTGTATTGATAATCAAGAGAGAGAGAGAGAGGAAGCTATCTAGCTACTAACTACGGACCCACAGGTCTACAAAGAACTACTCACGCATCATAGGAGAGGCACCAATGGAAGTGGTGAACCCCTCCATGACAGTGTCTAGATTGGATCTGGTGGTTCTGGACTCTGCGGTGGCTAGATCAATATTTCATCAACTCCCCTAGGGTTCTAGAATATTGTGGTATTTATAGAGCAAAGAGGCGGTTCGGGGGGCATCCGAGGTGGGCACAACCCACCAGGGCGCGCCTAGGACCCTTGGCGCGCCCCGGTGGGTGCTGCTCCGCTTGAGCAGCCCCTCAGGTGCTTCCTTGGCACATTGGCTTTCTTCTGGCCCAAAAAAATTCCTCCAGGAGTTGCGTTGCGTTTGGACTCCATTTGATATTGATTTCCTATGATGTAAAAAACATCCAGAAAACAGCAACTGGCACTAGGCACTATGTCAATAGGTTAGTACCAAAAAAGATATAAAATGACTATAAAATGATTGTAAGACATCCAAGAATGATAATATAACAGCATGAAACAATAAAAAAATTATAGATAAGTTGGAGACGTATCAGCGTGCCCAGGTGGGTTGTGTCCATCTGGTGGGTCCCCTCTGGTACTTATTGACTCCAAAAATTCTTATTTATTCCATAAAAAATCCTCGTAAAGTTTCAGCGTATTTGGAGTTGTGCAGAATAGGTAGCCTGGCGTAGCTTTTTCAGGTCCAGATTTCCAGCTGCCAGAATACGCCCCCTTTGTGCATACCTTGCATATTATGAGAGAAAATGCATTAGAATTACTCCAAAAAGCATTATTATGCAACAAAACAACATAAATAACAGTAGGAAAACATGATGCAAAATGTACATATCAACTCCCCCAAGCTTAGACCTCGCTTGTCCTCAAGCGAAAACCGAAATCGAAAAACATGTCCACATGCTTAGAGAGAGAGCTGTTGATAAAAACAAAAATACGGACATAGCAGCATCATGTAACTTATTGTAACAACAACAAACTTTAACGTAAAGCTTTTAACATAGAACTTTTATCATAGACTTCTCATGAACAAGTAACAATTCATCACAACATTGAAGTATAAAGTATAAACTCTATTGGAAACTAACAAACTATGTTCTCAGTCAACTTTGCAACTACAATTCATCATCTTTTCAGGAAGGGTCACGTATCGGAGCCTTTAGGAAAGTCCATGATGATCCACAAGTGTAGGGGATCTATCGTAGTCCTTTCGATAAGTAAGAGTGTCGAACCCAACGAGGAGCAGAAGGAAATGATAAGCGGTTTTCAGTAAGGTTTTCTCTGCAAGCACTGAAATTGTAGGTAATAGATAGTTTTGTGATAAGATAAATAGTAACGAGCAAAAAGTAAATAAAGTAAATAAAGTGCAGCAAGGTGGCCCAATCCTTTATGTAGCAAAGGATAAGCCTGGACAAATTCTAATAATGAAGAAGGAGCTCCCGAGGACACATTGAGAATTATCGTCAAGCTAGTTTTCATCACGTTCATAAGATTCGCGTTTGGTACTTTGATAATTTGATATGTGGGTGGATCGGTACTTGGGTACTTCCCTAACTTGGACAAGCATCCCACTTATGATTAACCCCTATTGCAAGCATCCGCAACTACAAAAAGGAGTATTAAGGTAAACCTAACCACAACATTAAACATATGGGTCCATATCAACCCCTAACGAAGCAACGCATAAACTAGGGTTTAAGCTTCTGTCACTCCAGCAACCCATCATCTACTTATTACTTCCCCATGCCTTCCTCTAGGCCCAAATAATGGTGAAGTGTCATGTAGTCAACGTTCACATAACACCACTAGAGGAAAGACAACATACATCTCATCAAAATATCGAACGAATACCAAATTCACATGACAACTAATAGCAAGGCTTCACCCATGTCCTCAGGAACAAACGTAACTACTCACAAAGCATATTCATGTTCATAATCAGAGGAGTAATAATATGCATAAAGGATCTGAACATATGATCTTCCACCAAGTAAACCAATTAGCATCAACTACAAGGAGTAATCAACACTACTAGCAACCCACAGGTACCAATTTGTGGTTTTGATACAAGATTGGATACAAGAGATGAACTAGGGTTTTGAGAGGAGATGGTGCTGGTGAAGATGTTGATGGAGATTGACCCCCTCCCGATGAGAGGATCGTTGGTGATGATGTTGGTGATGATTTCCCCCTCCTGGAGGGAAGTGTCCCCGGCAGAACAGCTCCGCCAGAGCCCTAGATTGATTCCGCCAAGGTTCCACCTCGTGGCGGCGGACTTTCGTCCCGTAAGCTTGCCCATGATTTTTTCCAGGGTAAAAGTGATGATATAGCAGAAGATGGATGCCGGAGGCCCACCAGGGGGCCCAGGAGATAGGTGGCCGCGCCCTATAGGGGGGGTGCGCCCCCCTATCTCCTGGACAGGGTGTGGGCCCCCTGGCCTATTTCTTGCGCTCATAAATTCTTATTAAATCCAAAAAGTTGTTTCGTGGAGTTTCAGGACTTTTGGAGTTGTGCAGAATAGGTTTCCAACGTTTGCTCCTTTTCCAGCCAGAATTCCAGCTGCCGGCATCCCCCTCTTCTTGGTAAACCTTGTAAAATAAGAGAGAATAACCATAAGTATTGAGATATAATGTGTAATAACAGCCCATAATGCAATAAATATTGATATAAAAGCATAATGCAAAATGGATGTATCAACTCCCCCAAGCTTAGACCTCGCTTGTCCTCAAGCGAAAGCCGAAATCGAAAAATATGTCCACATGTTTAGAGATAGAGGTGTCGATAAAAATAAAATACGGACATGAGGGCATCATGATCATTCTAATAACAGCAACATATATAGATTTTGTCATATGATTTCCTATGCTCAAGTAATAAGCAATTCACAATGTCAAGTATGGTTCAAAAACTTCATTGGGAACTAACAAACTATAATCTCAGTCATTGAAGCAATTGCAATTTATTGTAACATCAGAAAAAGTCAATAATAGAGCTTTTCAGCAAGCTCACATACTCAACTATCTTGTAGTCTCCTATAATTGTTAACACTCACGCAATACTTGTGGTTATAGAGTTTCAGCCGGACACTGAGAAAGATAGGGGCTTATTGTGTTACCTCCCAACGTATTCACCTTTAGGTGATGTCAACAATAATAGCCCATGCCAACTTACATCCAATTGGATATATATATATATATCACGATCTTTCAAACACGAGGAGCTTGCCAAAGGATAAAATAAAAAGGGAAAGGTGAGGATCACCTTCACTCAAGCATAAATTAAAAACATAAAGTAAAAGATAGGCCCTTCGCAGAGGGAAGCAGAGGTTGTCATGCGCGTTTAGGGTTGATGCATGAAATCTTAATGCAAAAGAACGTCACTTTATATTGCCCCTTGTATGTGGACCTTTATTATGCAGTCCGTCGCTTTTATTACTTCCACAACAAGTTCGTAAAAAGCTTATTTTCTCTGCACTAATAAGTCATACATATTTAGAGAGCAATTTTTATTGCTTGCACGGATGACAACTTACTTGAAGGATCTTACTCAATCCATAGGTAGGTATGGTGGACTCTCATGGCAAAACTGGGTTTAAGGATGTTTGGAAGCACAAGTAGTATCTCTACTTGGTGCAAGAATATTGGCTAGCATGAGGGGGAAAGGCAAGCTCAACATGTTTGGAAGGTCAATGACAATATACTTTAACTGAGATGTCGGAAAACATAAACCATTACGTTGTCTTCCTTGTCCAACATCAACTCTTTTATCATGTCATACTTAATGAGTGCTTCACAATCATAAAAGATGTCCAAGATAATATATTTATATGTGAACCCCTCTTTCCTTATCACTTCCTATCAATTGCAATGATGACCAAGGCTACGTTCATCAACTCTCAACAATTTTTATGCCTCATACTTTCTATGTGTGAAGTTATCACTATCCATAAGATCAATATGAACTCTTTTGTTCTTTCTACTTTCTTAAGATCATAGCAACAAAGCAAAGCCCTTGACTCAACACTAATCTTTATTATAGATAGCACACTGACTCGATTACATAAAGAGATCACAATGCAAAACTCAAAACTACTTGATATCAAAACTTCAAACTACTAGATCAAGATACTACTAAAAGGATCGAACTAAATAAAGCGGTAAAGATAGGAGTGTGATGGTGATACGATACCGGGGCACCTCCCCCAAGCTTGGCAGTTGCCAAGGGGAGTGCCCATACCCATGTGATTATTTCCTCGGAGGTGGTGAAGTAGGAGTTGTTGATGATGTAGGCTTGTCGTCCGTCTTCCAAGGCATAGGCTCTCCATCATAAAATCTGCAGCCAAACTCATTCGCTTGAATCTATATTCATACTCACAGTTCTGGTTTTGCAGGTCATAAATCTAGGCTTGGAGGTGCTCGATTTTCTCTTGAAGCTTAAAGATGGTCTCCCCAATGACTTTAGCATCTAGCTTGTGGTTGTTGGTGAACTCCATGATCATCCTCTGGTTGGCGTTGAGTCCACGCTCCACCATCCCTTGACACTTGAAAACTTCTTGCTCCACGGCTTCGAGATTTGTCTCCACGCTCCCGGTACGCCTTGGTCCCTCCACATCACGGATGTGCAGCACCCCCTCACGCATATCAATGGTTTGAGGGTGTTGCAGTACCTCCGCGAGATAGGGGTTGATAACCCTCTCGAAAGACTTGTCCTTGGGAGTGCTTGGAGATGCCATGATGCTCTAGATCTGAAACAGAAACAGCTCGAAATGAAAACAGAGGATAATTGCGTGATACGATGGTCAAAACCTTCGGGAGTATATATAATGAATTTTTACCGACCAAAATACGTAACATACAAGAAAACGGAGTCCGGGAGGCACATGAGGTGCCCACGAGACAGGGGGGCGCGCCCTACACTCTCGTGGGGGCCTCGTGTCCCTTTCGGACTACTTCTTTCTTCCTAAAATTCTTAAATAATCCAAAACTGATAAAAATTGCCATTAGAGTTGTTTTGGAGTCGGTTTACTTACCGTACCACGTACCTATGACTTTTCGGAGTCTGGAACATTCTGGAAAGTGTCCCTTATGTATTCCTCGGGGGTTATGGTTTCAATAATATTAGTTTCGACATTGATAGGATTACCTGAAATATAATGTTTAATTCTTTGACCGTTTACCACCCTCGGGTTTGTGCCTTTGAAGTTGTTGATTTTTATAGCACCAGAACGATAGACCTCCTCGATAACGTAGGGACCTTCCCATTTTGAGAGACGTTTTCCTGCAAAAAACCTTAAACGAGAGTTGAACAATAACGCATAATCTCCTATGTTAAACTCACGCTTTTGTATCCTCTTATCATGCCAGCGTTTGACTTTTTCTTTGAAAAGCTTGGCATTCTCATAGGCTTGGGTTCTCCATTCATCAAGTGAGCTAATATCAAACAAGCTCTTCTCACCGGCAAGTTTGAATTCATAATTGAGCTCTTTAATAGCCCAATATGCCTTATGTTCAAGTTCAAGAGGTAAATGACATGCTTTTCCATAAACCATCTTATAAGGAGACATACCCATAGGATTTTTGTATGCAGTTCTGTAGGCCCATAATGCAACATCAAGTTTTTTGGACCAATTCTTTCTAGATCTATTCACAGTCTTTTGGAAAATTAATTTGAGCTCTCTATTGCTCAACTCTACTTGACCACTAGACTGCGGGTGATAAGGAGATGCTATTCTATGATTGACATCATACTTGGCGAGCATCTTATGGAAAGCACCATGAATAAAATGTGAACCACCATCAGTCATAAGATATCTAGGGACTCCAAACCTCGGAAAAATAACTTCTTTAAGCATTTTAATAGAAGTGTTATGATCAGCACTACTAGTTGGAATAGCTTCTACCCACTTGGTAACGTAATCAACAGCAACTAAAATATGTGTATAACCATTGGAGGCAGGAAAAGGTCCCATATAATCAAAGCCCCAAACATCAAACAGTTCAATAACAAGAGATTAATTCATAGGCATTTCTTGATGTCTACTAATGTTACCTATTCTTTGACATTCATCACAAGATAAGACAAACTTACGAGCATCTTTGAAGAGAGTAGGCCAATAAAAACCAGATTGTAGTACCTTGTGTGCAGTTCTATCTCCAGCGTGTTGTCCTCCATAGGATTCAGAGTGACACTTACGTAGGATCTATTCCTATTCATGCTCAGGCACACAACGTCTAATAACACCATCTACTCCTTCTTTATAAAGATGTGGATCATCCCAGAAGTAATGTCTTAAATCATAAAAGAACTTTTTCTTTTGCTGGTATGTAAAACTAGGCGGTATATATTTAGCAACAATGTAATTAGCATAGTCAGCATACCAAGGAGCAGTACGAGAAGCATTGACGACCGCTAATTGTTCATCAGCAAAGCTATCATTAATAGGCAGTGGGTCATCAAGAACATTCTCTAACCTAGACAAGTTGTCTGCAACGGGGTTCTCAGCTCCCTTTCTATCAATAATATGCAAGTCAAATTCTTGGAGAAAGAGAACCCATCTAATGAGTCTAGGCTTAGCATCTTTCTTTTCCATAAGATATTTAATAACAGCATGATCAGTGTGAATAGTAACTTTGGAATCAACAATATAAGGTCTAAACTTATCACATGCAAACACAACTGCTAAGAATTCTTTTTCAGTAGTAGCATAATTTCTCTAGGCAGTATCAAGAGTCTTACTAGCATACTGGATAACATTCAATTTCTTATCGACTCTTTGCCCTAAAATAGCACCTACAGCATAATCACTAGCATCGCACATAATTTCAAAAGGTAAATTCCAATCAGGTAGCTGAACAATAGGTGCAGTGATCAAAGCTTTCTTAAGTGTTTCAAATGCTTCTGCACAATCATCATCAAAGACAAAAGGAATATCTTTTTGCAATAAATTAGTCAGAGGCCTAGATATTTTAGAAAAGTCCTTAATGAACCTCCTATAAAAGCCAGCGTGACCAAGGAAACTTCTTATACCTTTTATGTCCTTGGGACATGGCATCTTTTCAATAGCATCAACTTTGGCTTTATCAACTTCAATACCTCTCTCGGAGATCTTGTGCCCCAAGACAATGCCTTCATTAACCATAAAGTGACACTTTTCCCAATTCAGGACTAGAATAGTGTCTTCGCATCTCTGCAAAACTCGATCAAGGTTGCTCAAACAATCATCAAAAGAGGATCCATAGACGGAGAAGTCATCCATGAATACCTCACAAATCTTTTGACAAAAATCAGAGAATATAGCCATCATGGATCTTTGAAAGGTAGCAGGTGCATTACATAAACCAAAAGGCATACGTCTATAAGCAAAAGTACCAAAAGGGCAAGTAAAAGTAGTTTTAGATTGATCCTTCGCTGACACAGGTATTTGAGAAAAGCCAGAATAACCATCTAAAAAGCAAAAATGTGTGTGTTTGGATAGCCTTTCTAGCATTTGATCAATAAAAGGTAAAGGGTAACGATCTTTCTTAGTAGCTTTATTTAACTTACAAAAATCAATTACCATCCTATAACCTGTAATAGCTCTTTGCGGGATCAGTTCATCTTTATCGTTAGGAACAACGGTAATACCTCCCTTTTTAGGGACACAATGGACAGGGCTTACCCATTCACTATCAGCAACGGGATAAATAATACCTGCCTCAAGGAGCTTTAGAATCTCCTTTCTTACCACTTCCTTCATTTTGGGATTTAATCATCTTTGAGGATCTCTAACTAGCTTGGCATCTTTCTCTACTGAAATTTTGTGTTGACAAAATTTGGGACTAATGCCCTTAAGATCATCCAGAGTATATCCAATAGCAGCTCGGTGCTTCTTCAGAGTTTTCAATAGTCTTTCTTCTTTCTCTGAAAGGTTAGCACTAATAATAACATGATATATTTCTTTTTCATCAAGATAAGCATACTTAAGATTATCAGGTAATGGTTTGAGTTCAAACACGGGATCACCCTTGGGTGGAGGGGGATCCCCAAGAATTTCAACGGGAAGATTATGTTTCAGCATAGGTTCCTGTTTATGGAACACTTCATCTATTTCTTCCCTTTCCTTCATAAACATATCGTTTTCATGGTCTAGCAAATATTGTTCTAACAGATCAGTTGGAGGAACAACAATGGAAGCAAGACCAATAATTTCATCCTTACTAGATGGTTCCCTTTCACGGGGTTGTCTACTAAACTTGGCAAAATTAAACTCATGAGACATACCATCTATGCCAACAGTGACAATATTTCTTTCACAATTAATCTTAGCACTAGTTGTATTCAAGAAGGGTCTACCAAAAATAATGGGACAAAAATCATCTTGTGGGGAAGCAAGAACAAGAAAATCGGCAGGGTATTTAACCTTCCCACACAAAACTTCAACATCTCTAACAATCCCAATAGGTTAATGGTATCCCTATTAGCAAGCTTAATAGTAACATCAATGTCTTCTAATTCAACAGGTGCAATATCGTGCATATTTTCTTTATAAAGATCATAAGGTATAGCACTAGCACTAGCACCCATATCACATAAGCCATGATAACAATGATCTCCTATTTTAACAGAAATAACAGGCATGCCTACAACAGGTCTACGTGTCTTAGTATCAGGTCTAGCAATATTAGCAGTCTCACCCAAGAAAGAAATAACATGCCCATCTAAATCCTCGTCCAAGAGATCTTTAACCATAGCAATACTAGGTTCAACATTAATTTGCTCAGGAGGTGTATAAGTCGTAGTATTACTCTTACGAACAACAGTGGAAGCTTTAGCATGATCCTTTATCCTAACAGGAAAAGGAGGTTCTTCAACATAAGCAGTAGGAACAATAGGATCACTATAGGTAATAGTATTTTCTTCGACTGTAATAGGTGCAACTACTTTTACTTCAATAGGAGGATTATATTTAAACCACTTCTCCTTAGGGAGATCAACGTGAGTAGCAAAAGATTCACAAAAAGTAGCTACTATCTCAGAGTCAAGTCCATACTTAGAGCTAAATCCACGGAAAGCATCAGTATCTATAAAAGATTTAACACAATCGAACTTAGGTGTCATACCTGACTCCTTACCATCGTCGGAACCCCAATCTTCAGAGTTGCATTTAATTCTTTCCAATAAGTCCCATTTGAAATCAATAGTCTTCAGCATATAAGAACCAGCACAGGAAGTATCGAGCAGGTTGCGATTATCGAGAGAAAGCCGAGCATAAAAATTCTGAATAATCATTTCCCGAGAGAGCTCATGATTGGGGCATGAATACAACATTGACTTAAGCCTCCCCCAAGCTTGAGCGATGCTTTCTCCTTCGCGAGGCCAGAAATTATATACGTAATTACGATCACGATGAACAAGATGCATAGGATAAAACTTCTGGTGAAATTCCAACTTCAATCGCTTATAATTCCAAGATCTCGTATCATCACAAAGCCTATACCATGTCATTGCATCTCCCTTCAAAGATAAAGGGAAGACCTTCCTTTTGACAACATCATCGGGAATACCTGCAAGCTTAAATAATCCACAAACTTCATCCACAAAGATAAGGTGTAAATCGGGATGCAATGTTCCGTCTCCTACAAAAGGATTAGCTAACAGTTTTTCTATCATACCCGAAGGAATCTCAAAGTGAATATTTTCATAAAGTTCAGTAGGTTGAGGAGCATCTCTTTGCTCTTTTGGTTGGGGTGAAGATACCCCAAACAAGCCCCTCAAAGGATTAGTTTCCATAGTGACAAGTAACAGAAAATTTCAGCACACTATATAAATGTTTCCTTACCAAGTTCCACTCACCAAAAGCGCTACACTCCACGGCAACAGCGCCAAAAAAGATTCTTGATGACCCACAAGTGTAGGGGATCTATCGTAGTCCTTTTGATAATTAAGAGTGTCGAACCCAACGAGGAGCAGAAGGAAATGATAAGCGGTTTTCAATAAGGTTTTCTCTGCAAGCACTGAAATTGTAGGTAATAGATAGTTTTGTGGTAAGATAAATAGTAACAAGCAAAAAGTAAATAAAGTAAATAAAGTGCAGCAAGGTGGCCCAATCCTTTATGTAGCAAAGGATAAGCCTGGACAAATTCTAATAATGAAGAAGGAGCCCCCGAGGACACATTGGTAATTATCGTCAACACTAGTAGAAAAAGGACCTAATATGAGACACATTAGTGCCGGTTTGATTTTGAGCCGGCACTACTGTGTCCATTAGTGTCGGTTCCGATGGCTAGCCGGCCGTTCTCATTAGTACCGGTTCATGGCGAACCTTTAGCACCGGTTCGTGCCACGAACCGGTACTAAAGAGAGTGGTGGCAGGGTGTTGTCAGTCTGGGGCCCCTCCAGCACCTTTAGTACCGGTTCGTGGCACGAACCGGTACTAAAGGTCGACGTACATAAACCCTTCATTCACTCGAGCCACTCCGTTCTTCCCCTTTCCCCTCACTTCCTCTGTTCTTCCCCTCTCTTCCTCGAGCTCCTCACAAATTTTTCCCAAAATTTGTCAAGATTTGAAGGCCCCCATCCATTCAAATGATCACAAAGGTTAGCAACTTTGTCCTTTCAACTCTCATTGCTAGATTATCTATTGCAATGCTTTGTATAGTGATTAATTTGGGAGGAATTATATTTGCTAGTATTTGATTTATATGCAATTTGAGGTCAAAAATAACACTTAGTTTGCATATGTAGGTGTGGTTTACTTAGTGCCTTCTAAATCTCCGTCGTAACCACCGTCGATCGCCCGCACCGTCCCGTCACCGGCACCACCTTGTGGTGAGGCTCTTGTTCATGAATGTTTTACATTACCAAATTGATGTTTGTGTGATTTGGATATATAGTTACTCGTATAGTTATCTTACCCGTACGTTGTTTGTTATACATAGTGCCATGGTTTTGATATCCGTCCCCGTCGGCCCTCGTCCTTGTTATGATTCGGATGTGGTATATTCTCTTTTAAAACTAGTTGTTGCATTTCATGTTTATGACAAATTATGCCCATCAAGTTGACATATATATTTTTATCTAGGAGGTATGTGTACCGGAAATTCCAACCGAACCTATTGTCGAGAGGTTAAATTTAGTTGAAAGAGAAAACGAGTATTTGAAAGAAAAATTGAAAAGAATTGAGGGGGAGAAGATGGAATTGGAGTTGCATGTTGCCGATGTTGTCGATGATCACAAGATCAAGATGGAGAAAATGAGGTTGAAGATTAGAAAGATTAGAAAATATGCCATTGATAGTGTGGCTTGGTATCATTATGCTGTTGGATCAATTGTTACCTTAGTTGCAATCTTGATCGCATTTGTTGTTGCATTTAAATTCTTTAGCTAGAGAGTGATTTGTATGTTCCATTTAATTAAGTGTTGTATATGAACTTTATTATGAACTTTATGTATGAACTTTATGTAGGAAGTTGTATTAATTTGGTATATTCGGTGTTGTGTAATGAAGATGAGCCGACAATGGATGTATGATGACCGATGCTCTCCCGAGTTCATTAATGGCGTGCATACTTTTCTGCGGGCCGCTGAGGCAAACAAGCGGGCGGATGGTTTTATGCCTTGTCCATGTGCTGGCTATAAGAATGGTCACAGTTACTCTACGTCAAAAACCATTCACGTCCACCTATTTAAGTCCGGTTTCATGCCCCACTATAATGTTTGGACCAAGCACGGAGAAATAGGGCTTATGATGGAAGACAATGAAGAAGAAGAGGACGACGATGGCTATCCTGGCCATGGGTTCCCTGAATACGATGATACAACAATGGGGGAAGAAGCTGAGCCGGCAATGCGGGAAGGAGCTGAAGAAGAGGCATCAGATGAGCCCGCAGATGATCTAGGTCGGGCCATTGCCGATGCAAAGAGAAACTACGCAAGTGATCTGGAGAGGACGAAGTTGCAGCGCATGTTAGAGGATCACAAGAAATTGTTGTACCCGAATTGCGAAGCTGACAAAAAAAAGTTGGGCACCACACTTGAATTGCTGCAATGGAAGGCAGAGAATGGTGTATCTGACAAGGGATTTGGAAAGTTGCTGGTAATGATAAAGAATATGCTTCCAAAGGACAACGAATTGCCCGAGAGTACGTATGAAGCAAAGAAGGTTGTCTGCCCTCTAGGGTTAGAGGTGCAAAAGATACAAGCATGCCCTAATGACTGCATCCTCTACCGCGGTGAGTACGAGGATTTGAATGCTTGCCCGGTATGCGGTGCATTGCGTTATAAGATCAGTCGTGATGACCCTGGTGATGTCGAGGGCGAGCGCCCCAGGAAGAAGATTCCTGCCAAGGTGATGTGGTATGCTCCTATAATACCACGGTTGAAACGTTTGTTCCAAAACAAAGAGCATGCGAAGACGATACGGTGGCACGCAGAAGACCGTAAGAAAGACGGAAAGTTGAGAGTACCCGCTGATGGTTCGCAGTGGAGAAAAATCGAGAGAAAATATTGGGAGGAGTTTGCAGGTGACCTAAGGAACATATGGTTTGGTCTAAGCGCAGATGGCATTAATCCTTTTGGGGAGCAGAGCAGCAACCATAGCACGTGGCCTGTGACTCTATGTTTGTATAACCTTACTCCTTGGTTGTGCATGAAGCGGAAGTTCATTATGATGCCAGTGCTCATCCAAGGCCCTAAGCAACCCGGCAACGACATTGATGTGTACCTAAGGCCATTAGTTGAAGAACTATTACAACTATGGAATGGAACAGGTGTACGTGCGTGGGATGAGCACGGACAGGAAGAATTTGACCTAAAGGCATTGCTGTTTGTGACCATCAATGATTGGCCTGCTCTCAGTAACCTTTCAGGACAAACAAACAAGGGATACCGCGTATGCACGCACTGTTTGGATGATACCGACAATATATATTTGGATAGCTGTAGGAAGAATGTGTACCTGGGACATCGTCGATTTATTCCAACAAGGCATCCCGTAAGAAAGAAAGGCAAGCATTTCAAAGGTGAGGCGGACCACCGGACGAAGCCTCGCCACCGTACTGGTGCTGATGTACATGATATGGTCAAGGATTTGAAGGTAATCTTTGGAAAAGGTCCTGGCGGACAACCTGTTCCGAAGGACGCTGACGGACGCGCACCCATGTGGAAGAAGAAATCTATATTTTGGGACCTGCCATATTGGAAAGACCTAGAGGTCCGCTCCGCAATCGACGTGATGCACGTGACGAAGAATCTTTGCGTGACCCTTCTTGGCTTTTTGGGCGTGTATGGGAAGACAAAAGATACACTAGAGGCACGGGAGGACCAGCAACGTATGCACGGAAAAGACGACATACATCAGGGTCAGGCCAGCTACGCTCTTACCAAAGAAGAGAAGGAAATCTTCTTCGAATGCCTGCTCAGCATGAAGGTACCGTCTGGCTTCTTGTCAAATATAAAGGGAATAATAAATATGGCAGAGAAAAAGTTCCAGAACCTAAAGTCTCATGACTGCCACGTGATTATGACGCAACTCCTTCCGGATGCATTGAGGGGGCTTCTACCGGAAAACGTTCGATTAGCCATTGTGAAGCTATGTGCATTCCTCAATGCAATCTCTCAGAAGGTAATCGATCCAGAAATCATACCAAGGTTACAGAATGATTTGGTGCAATATCTTGTCAGTTTGGAGTTGGTGTTCCCACCATCCTTCTTCAACATCATGACGCACGTCCTAGTTCACCTTTGCAAAGAGATTAACGTTTTGGGTCCTGTATTTCTGCACAATATGTTCCCCTTTGAAAGGTTCATGGGAGTCTTGAAGAAATATGTTCATAACCGTGCTAGGCTAGAAGGAAGCATGTCGAAGGGCCATGAAAATGAGGAGGTCATTGATTTTTGTATTGACTTTATTCCTGACCTTAAGCCGATTGGTGTTCCTGAATCGCGGCATAAGGGCAGACTGGAAGGAAAAGGGCTAGGAGGGCATCAAATAATATGTATGGACGGGCATTCTCTCACTAAAGCACACTACACAGTTCTACAGAATTCCGCCTTGGTGGCTCCGTATATGGAGGAACACAAGAATTTTCTACAGTCCAAACACCCGGAGAAGTCTGATGACTGGATTACATGCGAACAAATGAGGACTTTCGCCGGTTGGTTGCAGAAATGTGCCCTGAATGATGGCGATATTCAAAATGACATGTACTCGCTGTCCCAGTTACCATCTTCGAATATAATGACTTTCAAAGGGTACCAGATAAATGGGAATACATTTTACACGATCGCCCAAGATAAGAAGAGCACCAACCAAAATAGTGGTGTCCGCTTTGATGCAACAACCAACACGGGAAAGGAAACATATTATGGTTACATAAAGGACATATGGGAACTTAACTATGGATCAGGTGATTTGAAGGTCCCTTTGTTTCGGTGCAAATGGGTCAATATGACACGAGGCGGGGTAACGGAAGACCCGCAGTATGGAATGACAACAGTGGATCTCAACAATCTTGCGTATGCAGACGAACCATTCGTCCTAGCCAATGATGTGGCGCAGGTTTTTTATGCGAAAGACATGTCTACCAGGCCGAGAAAAAGAAAAGATAAGGAAGAGAATGGATCATACGACGAGCCAATGCGCCACATGGTTCTTTCAGGAAAAAGAAACATCGTGGGAGTGGATGACAAGACAGACATGTCAGAAGATGATGAAAAGTTTGAGGAAATTGCTCCATTCACAGTGAATATTGACCCGAGCATCTAGTTAAATGATGAAGATTTTCCATGTCTACGGCGCAAAGGGACACACGCGAAGAAAAAGTTTCACACCCAAAGATCTGGGATGTGATCGGCTTCACTATCATCACTTTCTTCTGTGTTTCACACCCAGGAGGGAATGTCTGTAATAGTTAGGGTAGTTATGTGTTTTGGCATTTGAAACGCGAAGAAATTTTATGTGCAAACAAATTCTTTTCATGCATTAACTGATTTTTCCAGCTAAATGACCCTGAAATTGAAAAGCATTTCAAATGAACTCAGAAAAGGTTGAAAGTTGGCATGGTATCATAATTTCATACAAATAGCATGTGCTAAAAAGTAGAGAGGGTTACGACAAAAACTAGATGCACTTCGTGTACAAAATGGACAATCTCTTTCGAAGTAACCGGGTTTCCGACGAAAACTGAACTGTCACAAAGGCATTTCATTTTTAAATAACCTAAACATTACCAAACTGAATATAATGATAAAACACACTAATATTAAACATAAGAAAAAAGAATCACTGAAAAAACTTTTTTCAAAGTTAAGTTATTCACAAACTAGTGATTCACACAAATTTCAAATAATTCAAAATTTAAACTATTCAAATTTGAAAACTACCGGCACTAACAGAAAGTTTGTAAGTTTTTGTACCTAAAGGAAAAATATTCACAAAGAAACTCTAAATACAGCAAAAAACAACTCAAAAATAGATAAAACAAAAATAAATAAAGCGAAAAAAATTAAGAAAATAAAAAAGCCCGCCTACTGGGCCAAAGCGGCTTGCATACGACTACGAACACAACCTTTTGTTGGGCCAGGATGCAGGCCCGCAAAGGCCCAGTAGGCCCACTGGGCGGAAGAGGAAAGGTAGGCCCAGTAGGCCTGCTTAGGAGAGGAGCTCGAGAGAGCTACCGCACTGGGGCTTATAAACCAGTGCGGTAGCCCCTCGGCTAGCGAGGTGGGACTAAACTTGCACACCGCCTGGAGCCAGCGCACCCCCTTTAGTACCGGGTCGTGGCTCCAACCGGTACTAAAGGGGGGGCCTTTAGTACCAGTTGGAGCCACCACCCGATACTAAAGGGGGGGGCGCTTCCCGCTGCTTGGCCTGGCCAAAACAGACCTTTAGTACTGGTTGGTGGCTCCAACCGGTACTAAAGGTCCATCCTATATATACAACACTTGAAAAAAATTCAGTTTCCCTCTGTTTCTTCCCTCTGTTTCCTCCCTCCGTCGCGCCGCCCTGTCCCGATCGACGCCATCCCCGTCAACGTCGCCGCACCCGCCCCTCGTCGCCGACCCCGGCTGTCCCCGCCCCTCGTCGCCGGCCCCGTCGACGTCGCCACCCCGGCCGTCCCCGTCCCCGTCGTCCCCGTCATCCCCGTCGCCGCGCCCCGCCCCGCCCCATCGTTGCCGCCTCGTACCGTCGCCCCGTCGTCGCCGCCCTGTCCCGTCGCCCCGTCGTCGCCGCCCCGTAGTCGCCTCGCCGGTGAGCTCGCCCCGGCCGCCATGTCCACACACACACACACACTACACACACACACACACACACTACACACACACACACACATTAGTTTGTTTGTTATAAATTTTTCTATTTTTTAGTTATAGAAATGTTAGAAATTATTCTGTTTTTTAGTTATATAAATATTAGAAATGTTAGTTATATAGAAATGTTATAAATGTTTTCTGTTTTTTAGTTATAGAAATATTTATAGAAATGTTAGCAATTTTTCTGTTTTTTTAGTTATATAAATATTAGAATTGTTATAGAAATGTTAGTTATATAATCAGGAAATTTTAGAATTAGTTTTAGTTAGATGAGTTAGATTAATGTCAAATTGTTAGAATTTGCATATATATAGAATTTTAGTTATCACAATCCAATAATTTAAAAAATGTTACTTTTTGGGGGCATATAGTATTTGTTCTCGATGATATGCCCGGCCCGCAACCTCGCCGTCGACCTGTTCGCGATGACGTCCTGCTTCAGGGGACCCATGTCCGGAACTGGGCTCCGCCGGGCTGGCACTGGGAGGTGCTACCTGGAGGGGCGCGCCGCTTGGTGAGGAACCCGACCTCGGGTCCCATCGTAGACCCTGATCTTCTTTGGTGGCGTTCGCGTGGGCCACATGGCTGCTATGGACGACGTCAGGTTCTCCACTACTTGGCGGGTTCTTTGGGCAGATGACCGGAGATATGATCCTGTGATGGTTCCTTCTCTTTGGGTGTGCACCGCCCACGCCCCAGGAACCGCGAGTGGCGCCCTAGATTCTTCTGTAGTACTCGATCTTTATTAGGTACCTAGCCAGTGATGTATTCGATATATAATATTCGAGACGATGTATTCGAGATTATATATATTAAGACGATGATGCATTCGAGATTATATATTCAAGACGATGTATTCGAGATTCAGTTTTTCCTTATTGATTAATTGCATCCATGCATTGTAATTTGAATACTAAATTGTTTTATATTTCTTCCGTATTAGTAAAGTAAAAGCTATGGCGGACAATACCGGCAGAGAGAGAGAAGAGGAATTGTTCGACATCATACGCAGCCCTCACATGCTAGATGATCTGAATGAAGCAGATGACGGCTCCCAATATCTGAATAATACCGGAGAGGGTGATGAAAAGATATTCGATCTCGATGACCGAGATGATGAAGTCATGAACTATGATTATGATGACACAGACAATGTTTGTGATGACACAGACAATGCTGATCTTCAAATAACAAAGACTACCGGCGAGGTATATTTATATAAGCATGCATCATGGTGATCATCACATGTTTTTTTATTGAAGATATATTAACGAATCGATCTTTCTTCTTTTAGCCCTCCGGATCGAGCAAATCTGACAAAGCGAGGCCCGGGCAGATTGTTGAAGGATGGTGTAAAGTACCACATCAAATCCACCAAACTTAGTGGCGAACCCCTCACACCTAAGAACGTTGCGGACAAGTGCACTCGTCAGTGCGGAGTTCTTGTGAAGGACAAACTCCCGATCTCCATTCAAGAATGGAAAGAGCCAAAGACTAAACGTCCAGGTGTTACTTGGGTCGACGACAGGGCCAAAAAAGACCTTTTGAAATCTCTGATGGAACATTTCACCCTACCAGATCATTTCACTGAAGCAGATGTGGAGAAAGTCAAGGCCGCTGCTCGTAAGAAGATGGCAATTGCATTCAACACCCACAAGAAAACTGTATGGGCCAACTACCTCACTAATGAAAGGAAGACTCCAGATTTCAAGGGAACACTGGAGAAGCAAAGAGAACACTGGGACGATTTTGTGACCTTCAAGGATTCAGAATTATCTAAGGAACGGTCGATGAAAAACAAGGCAAATGCCGCAAGAAAGACGCAGTTCGATAGGCTGGGTCCAGGTGGCTACACGGTGGGATTGCCTAAGTGGGATAAGTATGAGCAAGAGATGGAGGATGCAGGGGTCACTCCGGTTACTAGGAACTGGCCCCCCAGGTGCAGAACTTGGTTCTATGCGCATGGGGGAGCGTTGGATCCGAAGACAGGCGAAGCTTCGCGGAAGGCAAATCTAAAAGGAGCCGAACAAAAGATAATTGACGCAATAGAAGAAGCTCGAAGGGGGGTGTTCACGCTCAACAGAGAGAATGACGAAATTACGCGCACCCTGGGAAATCCTGAACACCCGGGAAGAACACGAGGCAAGGGCGTTATTCCCTGGTATGAGGGCTTTTCATAATGGAACAAGGACTACAGGACCCGTGCAAGAAGGAAGATGGAGGAGGAGAAGAAAAGGAAGCTGGAGGAGGAGCAGAGGAAGCAGGACGCAGAATGCCTTCAAGGCCTAGAAGCAAGGCACGCGGACCTGGCACTCAAATTCCAGCAGCAGCAACAGCAGATCGACTCACTTAGCTAGGAAAGGGGGTCTCAGCAGCGGCAGCAACAAGCGGATGATCGTCCAGCATTGGATAGCACCGTCCCATCCATGCCGAGAAGCAGCGTTGGTTCTGCCTCGGGAGACACACTACTGGATACATACCCTGTGGATGACATCATAGAGAATACTAACTGTGAGCTACACTCCAAAATGAAGAACATATCCATGAAGGTGGCGGACAGCGTTGCTTTTCCAGTTACCCACGAAGCAACCTACCATTGCATCCCGATTCCAGAGGGCTATGCTCGTGTCATGCTTGATGAAGTGGTGGACCCATATTCGGGGCTAACGCTTGACATTCCTGGAGGTGAAGACGAGCGCACACTGTGAGAGGCCATATATCGTATCATCCTATGGAGAATGCATCATCTTTTGAAGTCCACCGACACCGCGTCGTCTGCCGACTCCTCCTCGAAGTCCGCCACCGAGTCAGGAGACTCTCGCTCCTCCAAGTCCACGAACGCGTGAGACGACTCCTCCTTGAAGTCCATCACCTCCTCCAAGTCCCCGAATGCCTGACCTGACTCCTCCGGTTTCAAGTTCGGCACAGCGTCATGCCACTTCTCCGGTTTCAAGTCTGGCACCGTGTCAGGCCACACATCCTGCTTCAAGTCTGGCACATCGTCGGGCCACTTCTCCTGGTCCAACTCCACGTCAGCCGTCTCCGCCCTCTAAGCAATCGCAGAAGAGACATGTCGCAGCTTTGGTGCGTAGCGGTACGAGTCGAGGTAGTTCAGGAAGTACAGGCGGAGACAGGTGATATAAATATGGTCCAAGCCTCGCTCCTCTTCCTCAGAGGCCTTACGACATGACTAAGGAGCAAAACACAGCCATAGTGCAAGCCCAAGTGGACGCCCATTTTGGACCGAAACCAGCACCGCCGCCAAAGGAGGAAGTGCCTGAGAAAGTAATTGATCACTTCATTCGTATGGCTAGAGAACCAGCTCCCAAGCCTATTGACTCGGACTATGAGCGCCAAATCAGGAAACTACATCGAGAACGGCTAAAGAAGGAAGCGAGCTCGAGCTCGAGCCAACAAGCAGCTGGCAAAAAATGCGGGAAAATTGTTCCCCAGTTGGGATAACAAGCGGCGCAAGCGATTCCCCCGCTTGTTGTGCCAACAACACATGAGAGGAGTAGTACGCGCGCCAAATATTATTGTGGGAAAACCGTTAGCGTTCCCCAGCATGGCGATGTGGTAATAACGGAGGATCATATAATGCAGGCTCAAATGCTCAATATCTCTGTTGGACAACTCCTCGAAATCGAGCCCATGCCTACGCTTAGAGAATCGGAAATAGCATGGAAATATGTCCGGGGCCAACCTTTGGTCCATCCAGACAAGGTCAAGGACCTCCCAACGAGAACGTATCAATTGCATCAATGGTACATGAACATTACCAAGATTTCCAATCGAGAGTACCTCATGGTGAATGTCAAGCATGAGCATTATTACCATGAGAAAGCTCTGGCCATTGAGTATCCAGAACTATTTCAGTTATACAATCAAGACGCACTCGACAAGTCTATTGTCAGTTGCTATTGTCTGTAAGTGATTTCTTTTTGTAATTTAAGTCTCAAGCTAGTTATGTAGTGATAATTTTGATCAATCATTACATGTAATTATCATCACTATATTCTTTTTCTGTGGTATTATATGCAGGATGAAGATGTATGAAATGAAAAAAGCTGGACGCTATGGCGTTGGGTTCATTGACCCAAATACCATTAATGAGGACATATGGCA
This sequence comes from Triticum timopheevii, assembly GCA_963921465.1. Taxonomy (NCBI): domain Eukaryota; kingdom Viridiplantae; phylum Streptophyta; class Magnoliopsida; order Poales; family Poaceae; genus Triticum; species Triticum timopheevii. The sequence continues at coordinate 477,840,722 of OY997268.1, forward strand.
GATTGAATGTTGTCAAGACGCTGTAGAGGAAAGCATGCTAGAGTTCTTGAAGCGCCTCAATAGCTATGAAGATATACTACTTCCTTACAACTTCCCGTGAGTCACACTGTCTTGTACTACAAATTCTGTTTTTGCTTACTAGCTAGCTAGATGTCAATAATTAAGTGTATGCGGTTTACGATAGTTGATTAATTTTATGCACATGCCCGCTTAATTAAGACATGCAAATGTGTGCGTATGCAGTTGGCACTGGGTCTTGTTAGACATTAAAGTTGAGGAAGGAAAAGTTGAATTACTGGACTCACTAACTAAAGAAGATAAAGACTACACCGTCGTGAAGGGGATAGTCAACAGGTAATTTCAATCATTATTAACTATATCTCGGCCTATTAATTATTAGTTCGTCATTTCCTGATATGAACTATTTAATAACCCCTTTATTAATTTTCTTTGCCGACGGGCAGGGCATGGGCAAAGTTCATCAAGGTGACTCCAGGCAAGTGGCCAAAAAAGTTGTTTTGGCATCGACCCAAGGTAAGTAATTAAGTAGTACTAGCTAGCTACCATCTCTTTAATTCTTGTTTCAATATCATTAATTAATTATCATGCTTGATTAATCATTACCTGATTCAATTCCATTCTCGTAAAGGCCCTAAAGCAGGCGCTGGGGAATAATCTGTGTGCATTCTACGTTTGCGAGAACATTCGCATGATGACGTGCGAAAGGAGCAGATCTGATAGACAGGACTGGGTACGTTTGTCAGAACACTATTCACACCATTATCGATATCTAGTCACACAATAACACACATGCATATTGATCTCCTTCTTAACAGTTCAGATCGGTGCGGGATAAGCTCCTACCATCGGACCGCATACTAGCACTTCAAGAGGAAATAGCCGGATTTTTGCTCGACCAGGTCATAGATCCCAAAGGAGAATACTATTACCCGCTACCGCCCCCATGAACCACTTGTCATCGTGCTCCGGAGGCACCAAAGGCAACATATGTAGGAGAAATTGTATATGTATATACATGTGTATGTGTGAATAATTAATGGTGTTGGTTTGTGAGACATTCAATGATATATATATGCGGTTCTACGTACGAGAAAATCTATTTATATATATGCATAACGTGTACAATTTGTAGTATTGTGAAATACCAGCAAACAAAAAAATTGAATGGAAAATAAATCAAACTCCCCCCCCCCCAAATATTTAGTACCGGTTGGTGTTACCAACCGGTACTAATGCCCTACGCGCACCCCGGGCCTGGCTCCTGCCATGTGGTGGCACTTTAGTCCCCACTCTTTAGTGCCGGTTGGCAAACCGGCACTAAAGGTCATTACGAACCGGCACTAAAGCCCGGTTCTGCACTAGTGCAAGCTAGTTTTCATCACGTTCATAAGATTCGCGTTCGGTACTTTGATAATTTGATATATGGGTGGACCGGTACTTGGGTACTGCCCTAACTTGGACAAGCATCCCACTTATGATTAACCCCTATTGCAAGCATCCGCAACTACAAAAAGGAGTATTAAGGTAAACCTAACCACATCATTAAACATATGGGTCCATATCAACCCCTAACGAAGCAACGCATAAACTAGGGTTTAAGCTTCTGTCACTCTAGCAACCCATCATCTACTTATTACTTCCCCATGCCTTCCTCTAGGCCCAAATAATGGTGAAGTGTCATGTAGTCGACGTTCACATAACACCACTAGAGGAAATACAACATACATCTCATCAAAATATCGAACGAATACCAAATTCACATGACTACTAATAGCAAGACTTCACCTGTGTCCTCAGGAACAAACGTAACTACTCACAAAGCATATTCATGTTCATAATCAGAGGAGTAATAATATGCATAAAGGATCTGAACATATGATCTTCCACCAAGTAAACCAATTAGCATCAACTACAAGGAGTAATCAACACTACTAGCAACCCACAGGTACCAATTTCTGGTTTTGATACAAGATTGGATACAAGAGATGAACTAGGGTTTTGAGAGGAGAGCTGCTGGTGAAGATGTTGATGGAGATTGACCCCCTCCCGATGAGAGGATCGTTGGTGATGATTTCCCCCTCCCGGAGGGAAGTGTCCCCAGTAGAACAGCTCAGCCAGAGCCCTAGATTGATTCCGCCAAGGTTCCGCCTCGTGGCGGCGGAGTTTCGTCCTGTAAGCTTGCCCATGATTTTTTCCAGGGTAAAAGTGATGATATAGCAGAAGATGGACGCTGGAGGACCACCAGGGGGCCCAGGAGATAGGGGGCCGCGCCCTATAGGGGGTGGGCCTATCTCCTGGACAGGTGTGGGCCCCCTGGCCTATTTCTTTCTCTCATAAATTCTTATTAAATCCAAAAAGTTGTTTCGTGGAGTTTCAGGACTTTTGGAGTTGTGCAGAATAGGTTTCCAACGTTTGCTCCTTTTCCAGCCAGAATTCCAGCTATCGGCACCCCCCCTCTTCTTGGTAAACCTTGTAAAATAAGAGAGAATAACCATAAGTATTGAGATATAATGTGTAATAACAGCCCATAATGCAATAAATATTTATACAAAAGCATGATGCAAAATGAACATATCAGTCCACATACTCAACTATCATTGAGTCTTCTATGATTGCTAACACTCACTGTGTACACATGAGCAAAACGTTTCAACCGGACACATAGAAAGATAGGGGCTTATAGTTTCGCCTCCCAACGTATTCACCTCAAGGGTGATGTCAACAATAATAACTCATTCTACCCATATTCAACTGGATATATGTGCCTAGATCTTTCCTCACCACATGATGCTTGCCAAAGGAGAAAATAAAAAAGGAATAGAGAGAAGAACTTTGACTCTTGCATGAAAGTAAATACATAAAAGTAAAAGATAGGCCCTTCACAGAGGGAAGCAGAGGTTGCCATGCGCTTTTTGTTTGTATGCTCAACCCCTTAGTGCAAGAGAACGTCACGTTATATTGCCCCTTATGATGGCAACCTTTATTATGCAGTCTGTCGCTTTTATTCTCCGCCATCACAAGTTCGTGCAGCGCTCAATTTTCCCTTACACTAAATGATCTCACACTTCTAGAAGCAATTTTTATTGCCTTTTTGCACCGATGACAACTTACTTGAAGGATCTTACTCAATCCATAAGTAGGTATGGTGGACTCTCAAATAAGATTTGGGTTTAAGGGTTTTGGATGCACAAGTAGTATCTCTACTTAGTGCGGAATTTTTGGCTAGCAAAGATAGGGGCAAGCAGCACATGTCGAAGGATCTATGCAATATAACTTCTATGTGAATATGAACACACATAAATCATTACGTTGTCTTCCTTGTCCAACGTCAACAATTTTGGCATATAATATTTTGATGGGTGCTCACAATCACAAAAGATTTCCAGGATAGTGTATTTGCATGTGAATCTTCTCTTCCCTTATTAATTCTTTCATGAGTTACATCATTTACCAATGCTATGTTTGTCAATCTACAATAAAATTTACTACTTATACTTTTCCTTGTGTAATGTCATCACTTACCATAAGATTAGCATGGGATCTTTTTCATTTATTTCCTTTCTTTCTATTGAAACAAGAAAGTAAAGAAAGCAAACTCAAACAAAACTTTATTATATATCTCGCACATGATTACAAAGGTAGATCACTAAGCAAACTTTCGAAAAGAAAGGATCAAACTAAACTTTTATTTAATCTAACGCAAAAGATAACTATGGATCGAACTAAGAAAAGTAAAGGCAAAAGATAGTGGGGATGATACAATACCGGGGCACCTCCCCCAAGCTTGGCGAAAGCCAAGCGGAGTGCCCATACTCGATACTCAATTTTCTTTTGGTGATGAAGAAGGAGGTGGTGGTGATGAAGTAGAAGCGACCCGGTCCTTAAGGACCAAGAGATTCGCCAATCTTCGGATGACGCTCCGGAGGGAGTCGATGTGCTCTTGATGTAGAATATTTTCATGAGTGAGGTACTTATTTTGCACATGAACTGTTTCAATGATCCTAAAGGCTGCAATCTCAGTGGGGGTAAGATGAGCATAGTAAGGTTTAAGGATATCTTGGGAAACAAGCAAAACGGAAGAAAAACGGAGTCCGGAAAGTACCCGAGGTGGGCACAACCCACCTGGGCGTGCCTGGCCCTGGTGTCTTGTGCCCGCCAGGGTCACTTTCCTGGTAGTTTCTTATTTTCCTAATTTATTAAATATTCTAAAACTGACAAAAAATATTTTTTGCGTATTTTTCGGAGTCCGTTTACTTACCGTATCACGTACCTCCTCTTTTTCACGATTCTGGAGTGTTCCGGAAGGTTCCTTTTATGTGTTCTTCCAGTGCCATAGTTTGGATAATATTGCTTTCAACATTAATGGGAATACCTGAGATATAATGTTTTATTCGCTGCCCATTAACAACCTTCGGGTTAGTACCTTTGACATTATTTATTTTGATAGCTCTAGATCGATAAACCTCCTCGATAACATAGGGTCCTTCCCATTTGGAGAGGAGTTTTCCTGCAAAGAATTTGAAAGGAGAGTTGTACAAAAGAACATATTCTCCAACTTTGAACTCGCGCTTTTGGATTCTTTTATCATGCCATCTTTTAACTTTTTCTTTGAATAACTTTGCATTTTCATAAGCTTGGGTTCTCCATTCATCTAATGAGCTAATATCAAATAACCTCTTTTCGCCAGCAAGTTTGAAATCATAATTGAGTTCTTTGATTGCCCAATATGCTTTATGTTCTAACTCAAGAGGCAAATGACAAGCTTTTCCATAAACCATTTTATAAGGATACATACCCATAGGATTTTTATATGTTGTTCTATAAGCCCAAAGTGCATCATCTAGTTTCTTAGACCAATTCTTCCGGGACCTATTGACAGTCTTTTGTAAGATTAGTTTTATTTCTCTATTGCTAAGTTCAACTTGACCACTAGATTGAGGATGATAAGGTGATGCAATTTTGTGGTTAACATCATACTTAGCAAGCATTTTGCGGAAAACACCATGAATAAAGTGTAAACCACCATCAGTCATTAAATATCTAGGTACTCCAAACCTTGGGAAAATAACTTCCTTAAGCATTTTAATTGAGGTGTTGTGATCAGCACTACTGGTTGGAATAGCTTCTACCATTTAGTAACATAATCAACAACAACCAAAATATGAGTATACCCATTACATGAAGGAAAAGGTCCCATGAAATCAAATCCCCAAACATCAAATGGTTCAACAGCAAGTGAATAATTCATAGGCATTTCTTGACGCTTACCGATATTACCTATTCTTTGACATTCATCACAAGATAAGGCGAACTTACGGGCATCCTTGAAGAGAGTAGGCCAATAAAAACCAGATTGCAATACCTTATGAGCGGTTCTGTCTCCCGTGTGATGTCCTCCATAAGCTTCTGAGTGACATTACCGTAGGATTTGTTCATGTTCATGCTCAGGTACACAACGTCTAATAATACCATCTACTCCTTCTTTATAAAGATGTGGGTCGTCCCAAAAGTAATGTCTTAAATCATAGAAGAAACTTTTTCTTTTGTTGGTAGGTAAAGTTAGGTGGTATGTATTTAGCAACAATATAATTAGCATAGTCAGCATACCAAGGTGTACTGTTAGAAACATTTATTGCAGCTAACCGCTCATCAGGAAAGCTATCATTAATAGGTTGTGGGTCATCAAGAATATTTTCAAGCCTAGAGAAGTTATCAGCTACGGGGTTCTCTGCTCCTTTTCTATCAATGATATGCAAATCAAATTCTTGTAGCAGAAGAACCCACCTAATGAGTCTAGGTTTAGCATCTTTCTTTTCCATAAGATATTTTATAGCAGCATGATCGGTGTGAACAATAACTTTAGAATCAACAATGTAGGATCTAAATTTATCACAAGCAAGCACCACTCCTAAGAATTATTTTTCAGTAGTATCATAATTTCGTTGAGAACTGTCTAGAGTCTTACTAGCATAATGGATAACATTTAATTTCTTATCAACTCTTTGTCCTAGTACAGCACCAACAGCATAATCACTAGCATCACGCATAATCTCAAAAGGCAAGTTCCAATCAGGTGGTTGAACAATAGGTGCAGTAATTAAGGCTTTCTTTAGTGCTTCGAAGGCTTCCAAACAATCATCATGAAACACAAAAGGAATATCCTTTTGCAAAAGATTTGTAAGAGGCCTAGAAATTTTAGAAAAGTCTATGATAAACCTCCTATAGAAACCAGCATGACCAAGGAAACTGCAAGTACCTTTGATATCTTTAGGACATGGCATTTTCTCAATTGCATCAACCTTGGCTCTCAATGCCTTTTTTCAAAAAAATTATGTCCCAAAACAATACCTTCGTTAACCATGAAGTGGAACTTCTCCCAATTCAAGACAAGATTTGTTTGTTCACATCTCTGCAAAACTCGATCAAGATTGCTTAAACAATCATCAAAAGACTTCCCATAAAAAGAAAAGTCATCCATCAAAACCTCAACAATCTTTTCACAAAAATCGGAGAATATAGCAGTTATACATCTTTGAAAGGTAGCAGGTGCATTACATAAACAGGCATACGTCTATAAGCATAAGTTCCAAAAGGACAAGTAAAAGTGGCCTTTTCTTGATCAAGTTGTGAAATAGGTATTTGTGAAAAACCAGAATATCCATCAAGGAAGAAAAAATGTGTGTGCTTGGATAATCTTTCTAGCATTTGATCAATAAAAGGCAGAGGGTAATGATCTTTTCTAGTTGCTTTATTTCATTTCGATAATCAATTACCATTCTATAGCCTGTGACAATTCTTTGTGGAATAAGTTCATTCTTATCATTAGGAAGAACAGTTATACATCCTTTCTTAGGGACACAAGGAATAGGACTCACCCATGTACTACCAGCTATAGGATAGATTATACCCGCTTCCAGAAGTTTCAATATTTCCGTTCTTACCACTTCTTTCATCTTCGGATTTAACCGGAGTTGGTGATCAACAACGGGTTTAGCATCAGGCTTCATATTAATCTTGTGCTAACATAGAGTGGGACTAATGCCCTTAAGATCATCAAGATTATATCCAATAGCAGCTCAGTGCTTCCTTAGAACTTTCAATAATCTTTCTTCTTCATGTTCTGAAAGGTTAGCACTAATAATAACAGGATATATCTTTTTCTCATCAAGATAAGCATATTTCAAAGTGGCTGGCAATTGTTTTAATTCAAACACAGGATCACCTTTAGGTGGAGGAGGACCTCCTAGAGTTTCAATAGGTAGATTGTGTTTAAGCAGAGGTTCTTGTTCAAACAAGATTCTATCTATTTTATTTCTTTCACGCATATGCAAATCATTTTCATGGTCTGTCAAACATTGTTCTAAAGGATCAGCACGAGGTATAACAATAGAAGCAAGACCAATAATTTCATCCTTACTAGGCAAATCTTTATTATGAGGTTTTCTACTAAACTTGGAAAAAATAAATTCCTGAGATTCATTACCAAAGCTAACACCGACACTTTGTTTCTCACAATCTATCTTAGCATTGACGATGTTCAAAAAGGTCTACAAAAAATAATGGGACAAAAGTCATCTTGTGGGGAACCAAGAACAAGAAAATCAGTAGGGTATTTTATTTCCTACACAAGACTTCAACATCTCTAAGAATCCCAATTGGTGATAAAGTATCTCTATTGGCAAGTCTAATAGTAACATCCATGTCTTCTATTTCAGTAGGTGCTATTTCATTCATAATTTCTTCATATAAGGAAAAAGGAATAGCGCTCACGCTAGCACCTATAGCACATAAACCATGATAACAGTGATCTACTATCTTAACTGAGACAATGGGCATGCCAACAACTGGTCTATGTTTGTCTTTTCATCGGGTTTGGCAATTCTAGCGGCTTCATCACAGAAGTAAATAACATGCCCATCAATATTATCGACTAAGAGATCTTTAACCATAGAAACACTAGGTTCAACTCTGATTTGTTCAGCTAGTTTGGGTGTATTAATATATTGACCACAGTTGAAACTTTAGCATGTTCCTTCATCCTAACAGGGAAAGGTGGTTTTTCAATATAAGCAGTGGGAACAACTGGATCAACATTGTAAATGATAGTTTCTTCTTTAGCTTTTACCGGTTCATTAATTTCTTCTTTAATATGTGGGTGATATTTAAACCACTTCTCCTTAGGGAGATCAATATGAGTAGAAAAAGATTCACAAAAGGAAGCTACTACCTCAGAGTCAAGTCCATATTTAGTGCTAAACTTTTGAAAAGCATCAGTACTCATAAAAGATTTAACACAATCAAACTTAGGTTCAATACCTAACTCTTTACCTTCGTCGAGTTCCCAATCTTCAGAGTTGCATTTAATTCTTTCTAAAAGATCCCACCGGAATCCAATAGTCTTCTTCATAAAAGAACCAGTACAAGAAGTATCGAGCATGGATTGATCATTACGAGAAAGCCGAGCATAAAAATTCTGAATAATAATTTCTCTCGAGAGCTCATGATTGGGGCATGAATATAACATTGACTTAAGCCTCCCCCAAGATAGAGCGATACTTTCTCCTTCACGATCACGATGAACTAGATGCATAGGATAATTTTTTTGATGGAATTCCAATTTCAACCGATTCCAGTTCCAAGATCCAATATCATCGCATAGCCTATACCATGTCAATGCTTTTCCCTTCAAAGATAAAGGGAAAACCTTCTTCTTAGCTTCATCTCCGGGCAAACCTGCAAGTTTAAACAATCCACAAATTTCATCCACATATATCAAGTGCATATCATGATGTTCGGTTCCATCTCCTGCATAACGATTAGCTAGCAGTTGTTCTACCATACCCGAAGGAATTTCATATTCAATATTTTCAGTAGGTGTAGTAGGTTGAGGGGCAACTAATTGTGGTTCTGATCGAGGTGAAGATACCCTGAACAAACCCCTCAAAGGATTGTTTTCCATAGTAGCAAGTGACAATAAATTTCAGCACGTATTAATAATGTTTCCTTACCAATTTCCACTTACCAAAAGCGCTTCACTCCCCGGCAATGACGCCAGAAAATAGCCTTGATGACCCACAAGTATATGGGGTCAATTGTAGCCTTTTTGATAAGTAAGAGTGTCAAACCCAACAAGGAGCGGAAGGAAATGACAAGTGGTTTTCAGCAAGGTAATGTCTGCAGGTGCTAAAATTGTAAGTAGCAGAGTAGTTTGATAGCAAGATAATTTGTAATGAGCAAGTAATGATAGTAGTAACAAAAGTGCAGAAAGGTGGCCCAATCTTTTTGAGGCAAAGGACAGGTCAAAATGGTCTCTTATGATAAGCAAAGTGTTCTTGATGGTACACGAGAATTTCATCTAGTCACTTTCATCATGTTGGCTTAATTCGTGTTCGCTACTTTGATAATTTGGTATGTGGGTAGACTGGTGCTTAGGTGATGTTCTTACTTGAACAAACCTCCTACTTATGATTAACCCCCTCTCAAGCATACGCAACTACGAGAGAAGTATTAAGAATAAATTCTAACCATAGCATTAAACCTTTGGATCCAATCGGTCCTTTACGGAATTGCGCATAAAGTAGGGTTTAAGCTTCTATCACTCTCGCAACCCATCATCTAATAACTACTCCACAATGAATTCCCTTAGGCCCAAATATGGTGAAGTGTCATGTAGTCAACGTTCACATGACACCACTAAGGGAATCACAGCATACATATCATCAAAATATCAAACACATATCAAGTTCACATGATTACTTGCAACATGATTTCTCCAGTGACCTCAAAAACAAAAGTAACTACTCACAAATGATAATCATGCTCAAGATCATAGGGGTATTAAATATCATAATTGATCTGAACATATAATCTTCCACCAAATAAACCTATGGTAATCAACTACAAGATGTAATCAACACTACCAGTCACCCACAAGTACCAATCTATAGTTCTCATACAAAGATTGAACACAAGAGATGAACCAGGGTTTGAGATGAGATGGTGATGTTGAAGTTATTGATGAAGATAGCCCTCCCCAAGATGGGAGAGTTGTTGGTGATGATGATGACGATGATTTCCCCCTCCGGGAGGAAAGTTCCCCCAGCGGAATCACTCCGCCGGAGGGCAAAAGTGCTCCTGCCTAGGTTCCGCCTCGACACGGCGGTGCTTCATCCCAAAAGTCCTCCCCTTATTTTTTTTCTAGGTCAAAATGATTTATATATCAGAAGAGGTGCACCGGAGGTGGGCCTGGGTGAGCACAACCCACCAGGAAGCGCCAGGTATTGTGCCCACCTGGTGGGCCCCCTTTGATACTTATTGACTCCAAAAATTCTTATTTATTCCATAAAAAATCCTCATATAGTTTCAGCGCATTTGGAGTTGTGCAGAATAGGTAGCCTGATGTAGCTTTTTCAGGTCCAGATTTCCAGCTGCCAGAATTCTCCCCCTTTGTGCATACCTTGTATATTATGAGAAAAAAGGCATTAGAATTACTCCAAAAAGCATTATTATGCAACAAAACAACATAAATAACAGTAGGAAAACATGATCCAAAATGGGCGTATTAGAGGCTTACTAGGGACACAGTATTTTGTCTATGTATCCACACATGTATCAAGTTTCCGGTTAATAAAATGCTAGCATGCATAATAAACATTTATCATGAAATAAGGAAATATAAAATAACAACTTTATTATTGCCTCTAGAGCATATTTCCTTAAGTCTCCCACTTGCACTAGAGTCAATAATCTAGTTCACATCGCCATGTGATTTAACACAAATAGTTCACATCGCCATGTGATTAACACCCATAGTTCACATCGCCATGTGACCAACACCCAAAGGGTTTACTAGAGTCAATAATCTAGTTCACATCACCATGTGATTAACACCCAAAGAGTACTAAGGTGTGGTCATGTTTTGCTTGTGAGAGAGGTTTAGTCAACAGGTCTGTCACAATCAGATCCGTATGTATTTTGCAAATTTCTATGTCTACAAAGCTCTGTATGGAACTACTCTAGCTAATTGCTTCCACTTTCAATATGTACCCAGATTGAGACTCTGAGTCATCTGGATCAGTGTTAAAGCTTGCATCGACGTAACCCTTTACGATGAACCCTTTATCACCTCCATAACTAAGAAACATTTCCTTAGTCCTCTTTAGGTACCTAAGGATAATTTTGATTGTTGTCCAGTAGTCCACTCCTGGATCACTATTGTACCCCCTTACCAAACTCATAGCAAGTAACACAACTAGTCTGGTACATAGCATGGCATACTTTATAGAACCTATGGCTGATGCATAGGGAATGACTTTCATTCTCTCTCTATCTTTTGCCGTGGTCGGGTTTTGAGTCTTTACTCAACTTCACACATTGCAACACAGGCAAGAACCCTTTCTTTGACTGATCCATTTTGAACTTCTTCAAAATCTTGTCAAGGTATGTGCTTTGTGAAAGCCCTATTAAGCTCCTGATTTATCCTCATAGATCTTGGTGCCCAATATATAAGTAGCTTTAACTAGGTCTTTCATTGGAAAACTCTTATTCAAGTATCCTTGTATGCTATCTAGAAATTCTATATCATTTCCAATCAACAATATGTCATCTACATATAATATCAGAAATGCTATAGAGCTCCCACTCACTTTCTTGTAAATACAGGCTTCATCGAAAGTCTGTATAAAACCATATGCTTTGATCACCTCATCAAAGCGTATATTCCATCTCCAAGATGCTTGCACCAGTCCATAGATGGATCGCTGGAGTTTGCACACTTTGTTAGCACCTTTAGGATCGACAAAACCTTGTGGTTGCATCATATACAACTCTTCTTTAAGAAAGCCATTAAGAATGCAGTTTTGACGTCCATTTGCTAGATTTAATAATCATAAAATGCAGCAATTGCTAACATGATTGGACGGACTTAAGCATCGCTACGGGTGAGAAAGTATCATCGTAGTCAACCCCTTGAACTTGTCGAAAACCTTTTGCGACAAGTCGAGATTTGTAGATAGTAACATTACCATCAGTGTCAGTCTTCTTCTTGAAGATCCATTTATTCTCTATGGCTTGCCGATCATCGGGCAAATCCACCAAAGTCCACACTTTGTTCTCATACATGGATCCTATCTCAGATTTCATGGCCTCAAGCCATTCATCGGAATCTGGGCTCATCATAGCTTCTTCATAATTCATAGGTTCGTCATGGTCTAGTAACATGCTTCCAGGACAGGATTATCGTACCACTCTGGTGCGGAACATGCTCTGTTCGACCTACGAGGTCCAGTAGTAACTTGATCTGAAGTTTCATGATCACCAACATTAACGTCCTCTCCAGTTGGTGTAGACATCACGGGAACGGATTTCTCGGATGAGCTACTTTCCAAACTAAGAGAAGGTACAATTACCTCATCAAGTTCTACTTTCCTCCCACTCACTTATTTCGAGAGAAACTCCTTGTCTAGAAAGGACCCATTCTTAGCAACAAATATTTTTCCTTCGAATCTGTGGTAGAAGTTATACCCAATAGTTTCTTTCGGGTATCCTATGAAGACGCATTTCTCCACTTTGGGTCCGAGCTTATTAGGCTGACGCCTTTTGACATAAGCGTCGCATCCCCAAACTTTTAAGAAATGACAGCTTAGGTTTCTTGCCAAACCTTAGTTCATAGGGTGTCGTCTCAAAGGATCTAGACGGTGCCCTATTTAACGTGAATGTTGTTGTCTCTAATGCATAACCCTAAAACGATAGTGGTAAATCGGTAAGAGACATCATATATCGCACCATATCTAATAAAGTATGGTTACGATGTTCGGACACACCATTACGCTGTGGTGTTCCAGGTGGCGTGAGTTGTGAAACAATTCCACATTGTTTTAAATGAAGGCCAAACTCGTAACTCAAATATTCGCCTCTGCAATCAGATCGTAGAAACTTTATTTTCTTGTTACGTGATTCTCCACTTCACTCCAAAATTCTTTGAACTTTTCAAATGTTGCAGACTTGTGTTTCATCAAGTAGATATACCCATACCTACTCAAATCATCTGTGAAGGTCAGAAAATAATGATAGTTGTCGCATGCTTCAACACTCATCGGACCGCATACATCGATATGTATTATATCCAATAAGTCATTAGCTCGCTCCATTGTTCCAGGTAACAGAATTTTAGTCATCTTGCCCATGTGGCATGGTTCACAAGTATCAAATGATTCATAATCAAGTGATTCCAAAAGTCCATCTACATGGAGTTTCTTCATGCGTTTTAAACCAATATGACCTAAATGACAGTGCCAAAAGTATGTTGCACTATCATTATCAACTTTGCATCTTTTGGCATCAATATTATGAATATGTGTATCACTACGATCGAGATTCAATAAACCATTAACATTGGGTGTATGACCATAGAAGGTTTTATTCATGTAAACAGAATAACAATTATTCTCTGTCTTAAGTGAATAACTGTATTGCAATAAACACGATCCTATCTTGTTCATGCTCAACGCAAACACCAAATAACATTTATTCAGGTTCAACACTACTCCCAAAAGTATAGGGAGTGTGCAATGATGATCATATTAATCTTGGAACCACTTCCAACACACATCGTCACTTCACCCTCAACTAGTCTCCATTTATTCTGCAACTCCTGTTTCGAGTTACTAATCTTAGCAACCGAACAGGTATTAAATACCCAGGGGCTACTACGAGCACTAGTAAGGTAACCATTTCCTTTGTTCACAATCATAATCATCAATAACATGTATATCAAATATACCTTTTGTTCACTTTTCCATCCTTCTTATCCGCCAAATATTTGGGGTAGTTCTGCTTCCAGTGACCATTTCCTTTGCAATAGAAGCACCCAGTTTCAGGCTTAGGTCCAGCTTTGGGCTTCTTCATGGGAGTGGCAACTTGCTTGCCATTCTTCTTGAAGTTCCCCTTCTTTCCCTTGCCCTTTTTCTTGAAACTAGTGGTATTGTCAACCATCAACACTTGATGCTTCTTCTTGATTTCTACCTCCATAGCTTTGAGCATTGCGAAGAGCTCGGGAATAGTCTTTTCCATCCCTTGCATATTATAGTTCATCACGAAGTTCTAGTATCTCGGTGATAGTGATTGGAGAACTTTGTCAATGACACAATCATCTGGAAGATTAACTCCCAGCTGAGTGAAGTGATTATGATACCAGACATTCTGAGTATGTGTTCACTGACAGAACTGTTCTCCTCCATCTTGCAGCTATAGAACTTGTTGGAGACTTCATATCTCTCAACTTGGGCATTTTCTTGAAATATTAACTTCAACTCCTGGAACATCTCATATGGTCCATGACGTTCAAAACGCCTTTGAAGTCCCGATTCTAAGCCGTAAAGCATGTCGCACTGAACTATTGAGTAGTCATCAGATCAAGCTTGCCAGCCGTTCATAACATCAGCATCTGCTCCTGCGGTAGGCCTTTCACTTAGCGGTGCATCAAGGACATAATTCTTCTGTGCAACAATGAGGATAATCCTCAAGTTATGGACCTAGTGCGTGTAGTTGCTACCATCAGCTTTCTCTAGGAACATATCAAAAATTAGGGAGCTATAACGCGAGCTATTGATCAACAACATAATTTGCAAATACTATCTGGACTAAGTTCATGATAAATTAAGTTCGATTAATCAAATAACTTAAGAAGTACCACTTAGATATACATCCCTCAAGTCATCTAAATGATACGTGATCCAAATCAATTAAACCATGTCCGATCATCACGTGAGATGGAGTAGTCATCAATGATGAACATCTCTATGTTGATCATATCTACTATATGATTCACGTTCGATCTTTCGGTCTCCAGTGTTCCGAGACCATGTCTATACATGCTAGGCTCGTCAAGTTTAACCCGAGTATTCCGCATGTGCAAAACTCTCTTGCACCCATTATATGTGAACGTAGAGCCTATCACACCCGATCATCACGTGGTGTCTCAGCATGAAGTACTATCGCGACGGTGCATACATGGGGAGAACACTTATACCTTGAAATTTAGTTAAGGGATCATCTTATAATGCTACCGCCGTACTAAGCAAAATAAGATGCATAAAGATAAACATCACATGCAATCAAAATATGTGACATGATATGGCCATCATCATCTTGTGCTTTTGATCTCCATCTCCAAAGCATCGTCATGATCTCCATTGTCACCAGCTTGACACCTTGATCTCCATCATACAGTCGTGATCGTCTTGCCAACTATTGCTTTTACAACTATAGCTAACGCATAGTGATAAAGTAAAGCAATTACATGGCGTTTGCATTTCATACAATAAAGCGACAACCATAAGGCTCCTCCTGGTTGCCGATAACTTTTACAAAACATGATCATCTCATACAATAACGTATATCACATCATGTCTTGACCATATCAAATCACAAGCATGCCCTGCAAAAACAAGTTAGACGTCCTCTACTTTGTTGTTGCAGGTTTTACGTGGCTGCTACGGGCTTCTAGCAAGAATCGTTCTTACCTACGGCACAGAAGCCACAACGGTGATTTATCAAGTTTGCTGTTTAAACCTTCAACAAGGACCGGCCGCAGTCAAATTTGATTCAACTAAAGTAGGAGAAACAGACACCCGCCAGCTACCTTTATGCAAAACTAGTTGCATGTCTGTCGGTGGAACCGGTCTCATGAACATGGTCATGTAAGGTTGGTCCGGGCCGCTTCATCCAATAATACCACCGAATCAAAATAAGACATTGGTGGTAAGCAGTATGACGATCACCACCCTCAACTCTTTGTGTTCTACTCATGCATATCATCTACGCATGGACCTGGCTCTGATACCACTATTAGGAAACGTAGCATGCAATTTCAAAAAAATTCCTACGCTCACGCAAGATCTATCTAGGAGATGCATAACAACGAGAGGGGGAGAGTATGTCTATGTACCCTCGTAGACCGAAAGCAGAAGCATTTGACAATGCGGTTGATGTAGTCGAACTTTTTATCGTTCCGACCGATCAAGCACCGAACGTACGGCACCTCCGAGTTCTGCACATGTTCAGCTCGATGACGTCCCTCGAACTCTTGATACAGCAGAGTTTCAAGGAAGTAGATGAGTCCCGTCAGCACGACGGCGTCGTGACGGTGATGGTGAAGTGATCCACGCAGGGCTTTGCCTAAGCACTACGAGAATATGACCGGAGGCGTAAACTGTGGAGGGGGGCGACGCACACGACTAACACTAGTTGATGTGTTCTAGGCGCTTCCTCCCTCATATATATAGGTGGGAGGGAGAGGGAGCAGCACTAGGGGCGCCCCAAGTAGGAGGGATCCTACTTGGGGCTCCTGCCCTAGGCCGGCGCCCCTCTTTCCTTCTTTTGGCGATGAGGGGAAGGAAGGAGGAGGTTGTTGGGGATCGTAGCAGAAATTCAAAATTTTCCTACGTGTCACCAAGATCTATCTATGGAGAAACCAGCAACGAGGGGAAGGAGAGTGCATCTACATACCCTTGTAGATCGCTAAGCGGAAGCGTTCAAGAGAACGGGGTTGAAGGAGTCGTACTCGTCGTGATCCAAATCACCGGAGATCCTAGTGCCGAACGGACGGCACCTCCGCGTTCAACACACGTACAGCCCGGTGACGTCTCCCACGTCTTGATCCAGCAAGGAGAGAGGGAGAGGTTGAGGAAGACTCCATCCAGCAGCAGCACAACGGCGTGGTGGTGGTGGAGGAGCGTGGCAATCCTGCAGGGCTTCGCCAAGCACCTGCGGGAGAGGAGGAGGTGTCACGGGAGGGAGGGAGGCGCCAGGGCTTCAGGTATGGATGCCCTCCCTCCCCTCCACTATATATAGGGGCAAGGGAGAGGGGGGAGGCGCAGCCTTGCCCCTTCCTCCAAGGAAGGGGTGCGGCCAAGAGGGGGGGAGGAGTCCATCCTCCCCAAGGCACCTCGGAGGTGCCTTCCCCCTTGAGGACTCTTCCCTCCCCAAGTTTCCTTGGCGCATGGGCCTCTTGGGGCTGGTGCCCTTGGCCCATATAGGCCAAGGAGCACCCCCTACAGCCCATGTGGCCCCCCCGGGGCAGGTGGACCCCCCCGGTGGACCCCCGGACCCCTTTCGGCACTCCCGGTACAATACCGATAAAGTGCGAAACTTTTCCGGCGACCAAAACAGGACTTCCCATATATAAATCTTTACCTCCGGACCATTACGGAACTCCTCGTGACGTCTGGGATCTCATCCGGGACTCCGAACAACATTCGGTAACCACATACAAACTTCCTTTATAACCCTAGCGTCATCGAACCTTAAGTGTGTAGACCCTACGGGTTCGGGAGACATGTAGTCATGACCGAGACGTTCTCCGGTCAATAACCAACAGCGGGATCTGGATACCCATGTTGGCTCCCACATGTTCCACGATGATCTCATCGGATGAACCACGATGTCAAGGACTCAATCGATCCCGTATACAATTCCCTTTGTCTAACGGTATTGTACTTGCCTGAGATTCGATCGTTGGTATACCGATACCTTGTTCAATCTCGCTACCGGCAAGTCTCTTTACTCGTTCCGTAACACATCATCCCGTGATCAACCCCTTGGTCACATTGTGCACATTATGATGATGTCCTACCGAGTGGGCCCAGAGATACCTCTCCGTTTACACGTAGTGACAAATCCCAGTCTCGATTCGTGCCAACCCAACAGACACTTTCGGAGATACCTGTAATGCACCTTTATAGCCACCCAGTTACGTTGTGACGTTTGGTTCACCCAAAGCATTCCTACGGTATCCGGGAGTTGCACAATCTCATGGTCTAAGAAAAAGATACTTGACATTAGAAAAGCTTTACCATACGAACTACACGATCTTTGTGCTAGGCTTAAGATTGGGTCTTGTCCATCACATCATTCTCCTAATGATGTGATCTCGTTATCAACGACATCCAATGTCCATAGCCAGGAAACCATGACTATCTGTTGATCACAACGAGCTAGTCAACTAGAGGCTCACTAGGGACATATTGTGGTCTATGTATTCACACGTGTATTACGATTTCCGGATAATACAGTTATAGCATGAATAAAAGACTATTATCATGAACAAATAAATATAATAATAACACTTTTATTATTGCCTCTAGGGCATATTTCCAACAGTCTCCCACTTGCACTAGAGTCAATAATCTAGTTCACATCACCATGTGATTAACACTGACAGGTCACATCACCATGTGACCAACATCCAAAGAGTTTACTAGTGTCATTAAACTAGTTCACATCATCATGTGATTAAGACTCAATGAGTTCTGGGGTTTGATCATGTTCTGCTTGTGAGAGAGGTTTTAGTCAATGGATCTGTAACATTCAGATCCGTATGTACTTCGCAAATTTCTAGGTCATATTGTAAATGCTGCTTCCACGCTCCACTTGGAGCTATTCCAAATGGTTGCTCCACTATACGTATCCGGTTTGCTACTCAGAGTCATTCGGATAGGTGTTTAAAGCTTGCATCGACGTAACCCTTTACGCCGAACTCTTTATCACCTCCATAATCGAGAAACATGTCCTTATTTACTCCAAGGACAATTTTGACCGCTGTCCAATGATCCATTCCTGGATCATTCTTGTACCCCTTGACTGACTCATGGCAAGGCATATTTCCGGTGCGGTACACAGCATAGCATACTATAGAGCCTACGTCTGAAACATAGGGGACGACCTTCGTCCTTTCTCTCTATTCTGCCGTGGTCGAGATTTAAGTCTTAACTTCGTACCTTATATCTCAGGCAAGAACTCCTTCTTTGACTGATACATCTTGAACACCTTCAAGATCATGTCAAGGTATATGCTTATTTGAAAGTATCATTAAGCGGTTTTTGATCTATCCTCATAGATCTTGATGCTCAATGTTCAAGTAGTTTAAACCAGGTTTTCACTTGAAAAACACTTTTCAAATAACCCTATATGCTTTCCAGAAATTCTACATCATTTCTGATCAACAATATGTCAACAACATATACTCATCAGAAATTCTATAGTGCTCCCACTCACTTCTTTGGAAATACAAGTTTCTCATAAATTTGTATAAACCCAAAATCTTTGATCATCTTATCAAAGTACATATTCCAACTCCGAGATGCTTACTCCAGTCCTTAGAAGGATCGCTGGCGCTAGCATACCTTTTAGCATCCTTAGGATCGACAAAACCTTTCTGATTGTATCACATACAACCTTTCCTTACGAAAACTGGTAAGGAAACTCGTTTTTGACATCCATCTGCCAGATTTCATAAATGCAGCTAATGCTAACATGATTCCGACGGACTTAAGCATCGCTACGGATGAGAAAATCTCATCGTAGTCAACTCCTTGAACTTGTGAAAAACTTTTCGCCACAAGTCGAGCTTCATAGACGGTGACATCACCGTCCACGTTCGTCTTCTTCTTAAAGATCCATTTATCTCAATGGCTTGCCGATCATCGGGCAAGTCCACCGAAGTCCATGCTTTGT
The DNA here is from genome assembly GCA_963921465.1 of Triticum timopheevii. NCBI lineage: Eukaryota > Viridiplantae > Streptophyta > Magnoliopsida > Poales > Poaceae > Triticum > Triticum timopheevii. The sequence continues at coordinate 477,860,255 of OY997268.1, forward strand.
TCTGATACATGGATCCTATCTCGGATTTCATGGCTTCTAACCATTTGTCGGAATTTGGGCCCACCATCGCTTCTCCATAGCTCGTAGGTTCATTGTTGTCTAGCAACATGACCTTCAAGACAGGATTATTGTACCACTCTGAAGCAGTACGCATCCTTGTCACCCTACGAGGTACGGTAGTGACTTGATCCGAAGTTTCATGATCACTATCATAAGCTTCTACTTCAATTGGTGTAGGTGCCACAGGAACAACTTCCTGTGCCCTGCTACACACTAGTTGTAGTAATGGTTCAATAACCATATCAAGTCTCCACCATCCTCCCACTCAACTTTTCGAGACACTTTTCCTCGAGAAAGGACCCGGTACAAGAAACAATCCCTGTTGCTTTCGGATCTGAATTAGGAGGTATACCCAACTGTTTTGGGTGTCCTATGAAGATGCATTTTATCCGCTTTGGGTTCGAGCTTATCAACCTGAAACTTTTTCACATAAGCGTCGCAGCCCCAAACCTTTAAGAAATGACAGCTTAGGTTTCTCTAAACCATAGTTCATATGGTGTCATCTCAACGGAATTACGTGGTGCCTTATTTAAAGTGAATGTGGTTGTCTCTAATGCCTAACCCATAAATGATAGTGGTGATTCGATAAGAGACATCATGGTACGCACCATATCCAATAGGGTGCAACTATGATGTTCAGACACACCCTCACTATGGTGTTCCAGGCGGTATTTGTTGGGGAACGTAGCAGAAATTCAAAAATTTTCCTACGTATCACCAAGATCTATCTATGGAGAGACCAGCAACGAGTAGAAAGAGAGTGCATCTACATAACCTTGTAGATCGCTAAGCGGAAGCGTTCAAGTGAACGGGGTTGATGGAGTCGTACTCGTCGTGATTCAAATCACCGATGATCAAGTGCCGAACGGACGGCACCTCCGCGTTCAACACACGTACAGCCCGGTGACGTCTCCCACGCCTTGATCCAGCAAGGAGAGAGGGAGAGGTTGAGGAAGACTCCATCCAGCAGCAGCACAACGGCGTGGTGGTGGTGGAGGAGCGTGGCAATCCTGCAGGGCTTCGCCAAGCACCGCGAGAGAGGAGGAGCACTTGGGAGAGGGAGGGCTGCGCCAGGGGCAAGGGTGAAGCTCCCATGTGCCTCCCCACTATATATAGGGGTGGAGGGGGCTGGTTTCTTGCCCTCCAAGTCCATTGGGGCGTTGGCAAAGGTGGGAGGAAAGAAATCCCATCATTTCCTTCCCACCGATTGCTATCCCCCCTTTTTAGGGATCTTGATCTTATCCCTTTGGGATATGATCTTATTCCTTCTAAGGGGGGATCTTGGTGCGCCTTGACCAGGGGTGTGGGGACTTTCCCCCACTACCCACGTTCATGTGGGCCCCCCCATGCAGGTGGGCCCCACTCCGGAACCTTCTAGAACCTTCCCGGTACAATACCGAAAAATCCCGAACATTTTCCGGTGGCCAAAATAGGACTTCCCATATATAAATCTTTACCTCCGGACCATTCCGGAACTCCTCGTGACGTCCGGGATCTCATCCGGGACTCCGAACAACATTCGGTAACCACATGCAAACTTCCTTTATAACCCTAGCGTCATCGAACCTTAAGTGTGTAGACCCTACGGGTTCGGGAGACATGTAGACATGACCGAGACGTTCTCCGGTCAATAACCAACAGCGGGATCTGGATACCCATGTTGGCTCCCACATGTTCCACGATGATCTCATCGGATGAACCACGATGTCAAGGACTTAATCAATCCCGTATGCAATTCCCTTTGTCTAGCTGTATTGTACTTGCCCGAGATTCGATCGTCGGTATCCTTATACCTTGTTCAATCTCGTTACCGGCAAGTCTCTTTACTCGTTCCGTAACACATCATCCCGTGATCAACTCCTTGGTCACATTGCGCATATGATGATGTCCTACCGAGTGGGCCCAGAGATACCTCTCCGCTTACACGGAGTGACAAATCCCAGTCTCGATTCGTGCCAACCCAACAGACACTTTCGGAGATACCTATAATGCACCTTTATAGTCACCCAGTTACGTTGTGACGTTTGGTACACCCAAAGCATTCCTACGGTATCCGGGAGTTGCACAATCTCATGGTCTAAGGAAAAGATACTTGACATTAGAAAAGCTTTAGCATACGAACTACACGATCTCTATGCTATGCTTAGGATTGGGTCTTGTCCATCACATCATTCTCCTAATGATGTGATCCCGTTATCAACGACATCCAATGTCCATAGCCAGGAAACCATGACTATCTATTGATCACAACGAGCTAGTCAACTAGAGGCTCACTAGGGACATATTGTGGTCTATGTATTCACACGTGTATTACAATTTCCGGATAATACAGTTATAGCATGAATAAAAGACAATTATCATGAACAAGGAAATATAATAATAATACTTTTATTATTGCCTCTAGGGCATATTTCCAACAGTCTCCCACTTGCACTAGAGTCAATAATCTAGTTCACATCGATATGTGATTAACACTCAAGGTCACATCCCCATGTGACTTACACCCAAAGAGTTTACTAGAGTCAATAATCTAGTTCACATTTACCATGTGATTAACACTCGATGAGTTCTGGGTTTGATCATGTTATGCTTGTGAGAGAGGTTATAGTCAACGGGTCTGAACCTTTTAGATCCATGTGTGCTTTACAAATCTCTATGTCATCTCCTAGATGTAGCTACCACGCTCTATTTGGAGCTATTCCAAATAACTGTTCTACTTGGAGCTATACTAAAAGTTGCTCCATTATACGTATCCGGTATTTCTACTCAGAGCTATCCGGATAGGTGTTAAGCTTGCATCGACATAACTCTTTACGTCGAACTCTTTATCACCTCCATAATCGAGAAAATTCCTTAGTCCACTAGTTACTAAGGATAACTTTGACCGCTGTCCTGTGATCCATTCTTGGATCACTCTTGTACCCCTTGACTGACTCATGGCAAGGCACACTACAGGTGCGGTACACAGCCTAGCATACTGTAGAGAGCCTATGATAAAAGCATAGGGGACGACCTTCGTCCTTTCTCTCTATTCTGCCGTGGTCGAGATTTTAAGTCTTAACTTCATACCTTACATCTCAGGCAAGAATTCCTTCTTTGACTGATCCATCTTGAACACCTTCAAGATCATGTCAAGGTACGTGCTCATTTGAAAGTACTATTAAGCATTTTGATCTATCTTATAGATCTTGATGCTTATTGTTCAAGTAGCCTAATCCAGGTTTTCCATTGAAAAACAGTTTTCAAATAACCCTATATGCTTTCTAGAAAATCATTTCTGATTATCAATATGTCAACAACATATACTCATCAGAAATTCTATAGTGCTCCCACTCACTTCTTTGGAAATACAAGTTTCTCATAAACTTTGTATAAACCCAAAATCTTTGATCATCTTATCAAAGCGCACATTCCAACTCTGAGATGCTTACTCCAGTCCATGGAAGGATCGCTGGAGCTAGCATACCTTTTAGCATCCTTAGGATCGACAAAAACTTTCTGATTTATATCAGATACAACCTTTCCATACGAAGACTGGTAAGGAAACTCGTTTTGTCATCCATCTGCCAGATTTCATAAATGCAGCTAATGCTAACATGAATCCGACGGACTTAAGCATCGCTACGGATGAGAAAATCTCATCGTAGTCAACTCCTTGAACTTGTGAAAAATTCTTCGCCACAAGTCGAGCTTCATAGATGGTGACATCACCGTCCACGTCCGTCTTCTTCTTAAAAGATCCATTTATCTCAATGGCTTGCCGATCTTTGGGCAAGTCCACCAAAGTCCATGCTTTGTTCTGATACATGGATCCTATCTCGGATTTCATGGCTTCTAACCATTTGTCGGAATTTGGGCCCACCATCACTTCTCCATAGCTCATAGGTTCATTGTTGTCTAGCAACATGACCTTCAAGACAGGATTACTGTACCACTCTGAAGTAGTACGTATCCTTGTCACCCTACAAGGTACGGCAGTGACTTGATCCGAAACTTCATGATCACTATCATAAGCTTCTACTTCAATTGGTGTAAGTGCCACGGGAACAACTTCCTGTGCCCTGATACACACTGGTTGAAGTGATGGTTCAATAACCATATCAAGTCTCCACCATCCTCCCACTCAACTTTTCGAGAGAAACCTTTCCTCGAGAAGGGACCCGATTCAAGAAACAATCCATATTGCTATCGGATCTGAATTAGGAGGTATACCCAACTGTTTTGGGTGTCCTATGAAGATGCATTTTATCCGCTTTGGGTTCGAGCTTATCAACCTGAAACTTTTTCACATAAGAGTCGTAGCCCCAAACTTTTAAGAAACGACAACTTAGGTTTCTCCAAACCATAGTTCAAACGGTGTCGTCTCAACGGAATTATGTGGTACCCTATTAAAGTGAATGTGGTTGTCTCTAATGCCTAACCCATGAACGATAGTGGTAATTCGACAAGAGACATCATGGTACGCACCATATACAATAGGGTGCAACTATGATGTTCGGACACACCATCACACTATGGTGTTCCAGGCGGTTTTAATTGTGAAACAATTTCCACAATGTCTTAATTGTGTGCCAAAACTCGTAACTCAGATATTCATTTCTATGATCATATCATAGACATTTTATCATCTTGTCACGATGATCTTCACTTTGAAATTACTTGAGCCATTCAATAATTCAGACTTGTGTTTCATCAAGTAAATATACTCAGTATCTACTCAAATCATCAGTGAAGTAAGAACATAATGATATTCACTGCATGCCTCAGCACTCACTGGACTGCACACATCAAAAATGTGTTGCTTCCAACAAGTTGCTATCTTGTTCCATTTTACTGAAACCGAGGCTTTTCAGTCATCTTGCCCATGTGGTATGATTTCATGTCTCAAGTGATTCAAAATCAAGTGAGTTCCAACGGTCCATTTGCATGGAGTTTCTTCATGCATATACACCAATAGACATGGTTCGCATGTCTCAAACTTTTCAAAAATGAGTGAGCCCAAAGATCCATCAACATGGAGCTTCTTCATGCGTTTTACACCAATATGACTTACATGGCAGTGCCACAAGTAAGTGGTACTATCATTACTATCTTATATCTTTTGGCATGAAAATGTGTATCACTACGATCGAGATTCAATAAACCATTCAGGTTTAATACTAATCTTGATGGTAGAGGGAGCGTGCGATGTTTGATCACATCAAACTTGGAAACAATTCCAAAATATATCGTTAGCTCACCTTTAGATAGTCTCCGTTTTTTTTCCGTAGCTATTATTTCAAGTTACTAACACTTAGCAACCGAACCGGTATCTTATACCCTGGTGCTACTAGGAGTACTAATAAAGTACACATTAACATAATGTATATCCAATACTTCTATCGACTTTGCCAGCCTTCTCATCTACCAAGTATCTAGGGTAATTCTGCTCCAGTGGTTGTCCCCCTTATTACAGAAGCACTTAGTCTCGGGTTTGGGTTCAACCTTGGGTTTCTTCACTAGAGTAGCAACTGATTTGCCGTTTCATGAAGTATCCTTTCTTGCCCTTGCCCTTCTTGAAACTAGTGGTTTCACCAACCATCAACAATTGATGCTCCTTCTTGATTTCTACTTTCGCGGTGTCAAACATCGTGAATACCTCAAGGATCATCATATCTATCCCTGATATGTTATAGTTCATCACAAAGCTCTAGCAGCTTGGTGGCAATGACTTTTGGAGAAACATCACTATCTCATCTGGAAGATCAACTCCCACTCGATTCAAGTGATTGTTGTACTCAGACAATCTGAGCACAAGCACAACAATTGAGCTTTTCTCCATTAGTTTGCAGGTTAAGAAAATCGTCGGAGGTCTTATACCTCTTGACGTGGACACGAGCCTGAAATCTCAATTTCAGCCCTCAAAACATCTCACATGTTCCGCGACTTTCCGAAAAACGTCTTTGGTGCCTCAACTCTAAACCATTTCACTGAACTATCACGTAGTTATCAAAACGTGTATGTCTGATGTTCGTAACATCCACAAACGACATTTGGGGTTCAGCACACTGAGCGGTGCATTAAGGACATAAGCTTTCTACTGTCCGCATAATAGCTACTATCAACTTTCAACTATATTTTCTCTAGGAACATATCTAAACAGTAGAACTATAGCGTGAGCTATGACATAATTTGCAAAAGGTCTTTTTGACTATGTTCAGGATAATTAAGTTCATCTTATGAACTCCCACTCAGATAGACATCCCTGTGGTCATCTAAGTGATCACATGATCCGAGTCAAACTAGCCCGTGTCCGATCATCACGTGAGACGGACTAGTCATCATCGGTGAACATTTTCATGTTGATCGTATCTACTATACGACTCATGCTCGACCTTTCGGTCTCCGTGTTCCGAGGCCATGTCTGTACATGCTAGGCTCGTCAAGTTAACCCTAAGTGTATTGCTGTGTAAATCTGTCTTACACCCGTTGTATGTGAACGTAAGAATCCATCACACCCGATCATCACGTGGTGCTTAGAAGCGACGAACTGTAGCAACGGTGCACAGTTAGGGGAGAACACTTCTTGAAATTGTTGTAAGGGATCATCTTATTTACTACCGTCGTCCTAAGTAAACAAGATGCATAAACATAATAAACATCACATGCAATTATATAGTAGTGACATGATATGGCCAATATCATATAGCTCCATTGATCTCCATCTTCGGGGCTCCATGATCATCATCGTCACCGGCATGACACCATGATCTCCATCATCATGATCTCCATCATCGTGTCTCCATGAAGTCGTCTCGCCAACTTATTACTTCTACTACTATGGCTACCGGTTAGCAATAAAGTAAAGTAATTACATGGCGTTGTTTAATGACACGCAGGTCATACAATAAATAAAGACAACTCCTATGGCTCCTGCCGGTTGTCATACTCATCGACATGCAAGTCGTGAATCCTATTACAAGAACATGATCAATCTCATACATCACATATCATTTATCACATTCTTGTTGGCCATATCACATCACAAAGCATACCCTGCAAAAAAAAGTTAGACGTCCTCTAATTGTTGTTTGCATGTTTTACGTGGCTGCTATGGGTTTCTAGCAAGAACGTTTCTTACCTACGCAAAACCACAACGTGATATGCCAATTGCTATTTACCCTTCATAAGGACCCTTTTCATCGAATCCGTTCCGACTAAAGTGGGAGAGACTGGCACCCGCTAGCCACCTTATGCACCAAGTGCATGTCAATCGGTGGAACCTGTCTCACGTAAGAGTACGTGTAAGGTCGGTCCGGGCCGCTTCATCCCACAATACCGTCGAAACAAGATTGGACTAGTAACGGTAAGCATATTGAACAAAATCAATGCCCACAACTACTTTGTGTTCTACTCGTGCAAAGAATCTACGCAATAGACCTAGCTCATGATGCCACTGTTGGGGAACGTAGCAGAAATTCAAAAAATTTCCTACGTATCACCAAGATCTATCTATGGAGAGACCAGCAACGAGTAGAAAGAGAGTGCATCTACATACTCTTGTAGATCGCTAAGCGGAAGCGTTCAAGTGAACGGGGTTGATGGAGTCGTACTCGTCGTGATTCAAATCACCGATGATCAAGTGCCGAACGGACGGCACCTCCGCGTTCAACACACGTACAGCCCGGTGACGTCTCCCACGCCTTGATCCAGCAAGGAGAGAGGGAGAGGTTGAGGAAGACTCCATCCAGCAGCAGCACAACGGCGTGGTGGTGGTGGAGGAGCGTGGCAATCCTGCAGGGCTTCGCCAAGCACCGCGAGAGAGGAGGAGCACTTGGGAGAGGGAGGGCTGCGCCAGGGGCAAGGGTGAAGCTCCCATGTGCCTCCCCACTATATATAGGGGTGGAGGGGGCTGGTTTCTTGCCCTCCAAGTCCATTGGGGCGTTGGCAAAGGTGGGAGGAAAGAAATCCCATCATTTCCTTCCCACCGATTGCTATCCCCCCCTTTTAGGGATCTTGATCTTATCCCTTTGGGATATGATCTTATTCCTTCTAAGGGGGGATCTTGGTGCGCCTTGACCAGGGGTGTGGGGCCTTTCCCCCACTACCCACGTTCATGTGGGCCCCCCCATGCAGGTGGGCCCCACTCCGGAACCTTCTAGAACCTTCCCGGTACAATACCGAAAAATCCCGAACATTTTCCGGTGGCCAAAATAGGACTTCCCATATATAAATCTTTACCTCCGGACCATTCCGGAACTCCTCGTGACATCCGGGATCTCATCCGGGACTCCGAACAACATTCGGTAACCACATGCAAACTTCCTTTATAACCCTAGCGTCATCGAACCTTAAGTGTGTAGACCCTACGGGTTCGGGAGACATGTAGACATGACCGAGACGTTCTCCGGTCAATAACCAACAGCGGGATCTGGATACCCATGTTGGCTCCCACATGTTCCACGATGATCTCATCGGATGAACCACGATGTCAAGGACTTAATCAATCCCGTATGCAATTCCCTTTGTCTAGCTATATTGTACTTGCCCGAGATTCGATCGTCGGTATCCTTATACCTTGTTCAATCTCGTTACCGGCAAGTCTCTTTACTCGTTCCGTAACACATCATCCCGTGATCAACTCCTTGGTCACATTGCGCATATGATGATGTCCTACCGAGTGGGCCCAGAGATACCTCTCCGCTTACACGGAGTGACAAATCCCAGTCTCGATTCGTGCCAACCCAACAGACACTTTCGGAGATACCTATAATGCACCTTTATAGTCACCCAGTTACGTTGTGACGTTTGGTACACCCAAAGCATTCCTACGGTATCCGGGAGTTGCACAATCTCATGGTCTAAGGAAAAGATACTTGACATTAGAAAAGCTTTAGCATACGAACTACACGATCTCTATGCTATGCTTAGGATTGGGTCTTGTCCATCACATCATTCTCCTAATGATGTGATCCCGTTATCAACGACATCCAATGTCCATAGCCAGGAAACCATGACTATCTATTGATCACAACGAGCTAGTCAACTAGAGGCTCACTAGGGACATATTGTGGTCTATGTATTCACACGTGTATTACGATTTCCGGATAATACAGTTATAGCATGAATAAAAGACAATTATCATGAACAAGGAAATATAATAATAATACTTTTATTATTGCCTCTAGGGCATATTTCCAACAGTATTAATTGTGAAACTATTTCCACAATGTCTTAATTGCGTGCCAAAGCTCGTAACTCAGATACTCATCTCTATGATCATATCATAGACATTTCATCCTCTTGTCACGATGATCTTCAACTTCACTCTGAAATTACTTGAACCATTCAATAATTCAGACTTGTGTTTCATCAAGTAAATATACTCTACATCTACTCGAATCATCTGTGAAGTAAGAACATAACGATATTCACTGCATGCCTCAGCACTCATTGGACTTCACACATCAAAATGTGTTACTTCCAATAAGTTGCTATCTTGTTCCATCTTACTGAAAACGAGGCTTTTCAGTCATCTTGCCCATGTGGTATGATTTGCATATCTCAAGTGATTCAAAATCAAGTGAGTCCAAACGATCCATCTGCATGGAGTTTCTTCATGCATATACACCAATAGACATGGTTCGCATGTCTCAAACTTTTCAAAAACGAGTGAGTCCAAAGATCCATCAACATGGAGCTTCTTCATGCATTTTACACCAATATGACTTACATGGCAGTGCCACAAGTAAGTGGTACTATCATTACTATCTTATATCTTTTCGGCATGAAAAAGTGTATTATTCAAATAAACCATTCCTTTAGGTGCAAGACCATTGAAGGTATTATTCAAATAAACAGAGTAACCATTATTCTCCTTAAATGAATAACCGTATTGCGATAGACATAATCCAATCATGTCTATGCTCAACGCAAACACCAAATCTCGATGGTAGAGGGAGCGTGCGATGCTTGATCACATCAACCTTGGAAATACTTCCAACACATATCGTCAGCTCACCTTTAGCTAGTCTCCGTTTATTCCGTAGCTCTTTTATTTCGAGTTACTAACACTTAGCAACCGAACCGGTATCTAATACCCTGGTGCTACTAGGAGTACTAGTAAAGTACACATTAACATAATGTATATCCAATATACTTCTATCGACCTTGCCAGCCTTCTCATCTACCAAGTATCTAGGGTAATTCTGCTCCAGTGGTTGTTCCCCTTATTACAGGAGCACTTAGTCTCGGGTTTGGGTTCAACCTTGGGTTTCTTCACTGGAGCAGGAGCTGATTTGCCGTTTCATGAAGTATCCCTTCTTGCCCTTGCCCTTCTTGAAACTAGTGGTTTCACCAACCATCAACAATTGATGCTCCTTCTTGATTTCTACTTTCGCGATGTCAAACAACGCGAATACCTCAAGGATCATCATCTCTATCCTTGATACGTTATAGTTCATCACAAAGCTCTAGCAGCTTGGTGGTAATGACTTTGGAGAAACATCACTATCTCATCTGGAAGATTAACTCCCACTCGATTCAAGTGATTGTTGCACTCAGACAATCGGAGCACAAGCTCAACGATTGAGCTTTTCTCCGTTAGTTTGCAGGCTAAGAAAATCGTCGGAGGTCTCATACCTCTTGACGTGGGCACGAGCCTAAAATCTCAATTTCAGCCCTCGAAACATCTCATATGTTCCGCGATGTTTCGAAAACGTCTTTGGTGCCTCAACTCTAAACCGTTTAACTGAACTATCACGTAGTTATCAAAACGTGTATGTCTGATGTTCGCAACATCCACAAACGATGTTTGGGGTTTAGCACACTGAGCGGTGCATTAAGGACATAAGCTTTCTACTGTCCGCATAATCGCTACTGTCAACTTTCAACTATATTTTGTCTAGGAACATATCTAAACAGTGGAACTAAAGCGTGAGCCTACGACATAATTTGCAAAGATCTTTTGACTATGTTTAGGATAATTAAGTTCATCTTATGAACTCCCACTCAGATAGACATCCCTCTGGTCATCTAAGTGATTACATGATCCGAGTCAACTAGGCCGTGTCCGATCATCACGTGAGACGGACTAGTCATCATCGGTGAACATCTTCATGTTGATCGTATCTACTATACGACTCATGCTCGACCTTTCGGTCTCTGTGTTCCGAGGCCATGTCTGTACATGCTAGGCTCATCAAGTTAACCCTAAGTGTTTTCGCGTGTGTAAACCTGTCTTACACCCGTTGTATGTGAACGTAAGAATCCATCACACCCGATCATCACGTGGTGCTTAGAAGCGACGAACTGTAGCAACGGTGCATAGTTAGGGGAGAACACTTCTTGAAATTGTTGTAAGGGATCATCTTATTTACTACCGTCGTTCTAAGTAAACAAGATGCATAAACATGATAAACATCACATGCAATCAAATAGTGACATGATATGGCCAATATCATTTTGCTCCTTTTGATCTCCATCTTCGGGGCTCCATGATCATCATCGTCATCGGCATGACACCATGATCTCCATCATCATGATCTCCATCATCGTGTCTCCATGAAGTCGTCTCGCCAACTTATTACTTCTACTACTATGGCTACTGGTTAGCAATAAAGTAAAGTAATTACATGGCGTTGTTCAATGACACGCAGGTCATACAATAAATTAAGACAACTCCTATGGCTCCTGCCGGTTGTCATACTCATCGACATGCAAGTCGTGATTCCTATTACAAGAACATGATCAATCTCATACATCACATATCATTCATCACATTCTTCTTGGCCATATCACATCACATAGCATACCCTGCAAAAACAAGTTAGACGTCCTCTAATTGTTGTTTGCATGTTTTACGTGGCTGCTATGGGTTTCTAGCAAGAACGTTTCTTACCTACGCAAAACCACAACGTGATATGTCAATTGCTATTTACCCTTCATAAGGACCCTTTTCATCGAATCCATTCCGACTAAAGTGGGAGAGACTGGCACCCGCTAGCCACCTTATGCACCAAGTGCATGTCAATCGGTGGAACCTGTCTCACGTAAGAGTACGTGTAAGGTCGGTCCGGGCCGCTTCATCCCACAATACCGTCGAAACAAGATTGGACTAGTAAGGGTAAGCATATTGAACAAAATCAACGCCCACAACTACTTTGTGTTCTACTCGTGCAAAGAATCTACGCAATAGACCTAGCTCATGATGCCACTGTTGGGGATCGTAGCAGAAATTCAAAATTTTCCTACGTGTCACCAAGATCTATCTATGGAGAAACCAGCAACGAGGGGAAGGAGAGTGCATCTACATACCCTTGTAGATCGCTAAGCGGAAGCGTTCAAGAGCACGGGGTTGAAGGAGTCGTACTCGCCATGATCTAAATCACCGGAGATCCTTGTGCCGAACGGACGGCACCTCCGCGTTCAACACACGTACAGCCCGGTGATGTCTCCCACGCCTTGATCCAGCAAGGAGAGAGGGAGAGGTTGAGGAAGACTCCATCCAGCAGCAGCACAACGGCGTGGTGGTGGTGGAGGAGCGTGGCAATCCTGCAGGGCTTCGCCAAGCACCTGCGGGAGAGGAGGAGGTGTCACGGGAGGGAGGGAGGCGCCAGGGCTTCAGGTATGGATGCCCTCCCTGCCCTCCACTATATATAGGGGCAAGGGAGAGGGGGGAGGCGCAGCCTTTCCCCTTCCTCCAAGGAAGGGGTGCGGCCAAGAGGGGGGGAGGAGTCCATCCTCCCCAAGGCACCTCGGAGGTGCCTTCCCCCTTGAGGACTCTTCCCTCCCCAAGTTTCCTTGGCGCATGGGCCTCTTGGGGCTGGTGCCCTTTTCCCATATAGGCCAAGGCGCACCCCCTACAGCCCATGTGCCCCCCCCCCCCCCGGGGCAGGTGGACCCCCCGGTGGACCCCCGGACCCCTTTCGGCACTCCCGGTACAATACCGATAAAGTGCGAAACTTTTCCGGCGACCAAAACAGGACTTCCCATATATAAATCTTTACCTCCGGACCATTCCGGAACTCCTCGTGACATCTGGGATCTCATCCGGGACTCCGAACAACATTCGGTAACCACATACAAACTTCCTTTATAACCCTAGCGTCATCGAACCTTAAGTGTGTAGACCCTACGGGTTCGGGAGACATGTAGTCATGACCGAGACGTTCTCCGGTCAATAACCAACAGCGGGATCTGGATACCCATGTTGGCTCCCACATGTTCCACGATGATCTCATTGGATGAACCACGATGTCAAGGACTCAATCGATCCCGTATACAATTCCCTTTGTCTAACGGTATTGTACTTGCCCGAGATTCGATCGTCGGTATACCGATACCTTGTTCAATCTCGTTATCGGCAAGTCTCTTTACTCGTTCCGTAACACATCATCCTGTGATCAACCCCTTGGTCACATTGTGCACATTATGATGATGTCCTACCGAGTGGGCCCAGAGATACCTCTCCGTTTACACGGAGTGACAAATCCTAGTCTCGATTCGTGCCAACCCAACAGACACTTTCGGAGATACCTGTAATGCACCTTTATAGCCACCCAGTTACGTTGTGACGTTTGGTACACCCAAAGCATTCCTACGGTATCCGAGAGTTGCACAATCTCATGGTCTAAGGAAAAGATACTTGACATTAGAAAAGCTTTAGCATACGAACTACACGATCTTTGTGCTAGGCTTAGGATTGGGTCTTGTCCATCACATCATTCTCCTAATGATGTGATCCCGTTATCAACGACATCCAATGTCCATAGCCAGGAAACCATGACTATCTGTTGATCACAACGAGCTAGTCAACTAGAGGCTCACTAGGAACATATTGTGGTCTATGTATTCACACGTGTATTACGATTTCCGGATAATACAGTTATAGCATGAATAAAAGACTATTATCATGAACAAATAAATATAATAATAACACTTTTATTATTGCATCTAGGGCATATTTCCAACAGAGGTGGCGTCCCCCCCTTTTCCTTTCTCCCACCAAGGGGGAAAGGCAGGAAGAGGTGGCGCCCCTCCTTTCCTTCCTATAGGGCCTGCGGCCAGGGAAAGGGGCGCACCAGCCCCTTATGGGCTGGTCTGTCCCTCCCTCGGCCCATTAAGACCATATCTTTGCCGGGGTTGCCCGAAACTCCTTTTCGGTGACCCGATATGTACCCGGTACCCTCCAGAACACTTTCAATGTCCGAATACCATTGTCCTATATATCAATATTTACATCTCGACCTTTTCGAGACTCCTCGTCATGTCCATGATCTCATCCGGTACTCCGAATAACATTCGGTCACCAAATCACATAACTCATATAATACAATATCGTCATCGAACATTAAGCGTGCAGACCCTACGGGTTCGAGAACTATGTAGACATGACCGAGACACCTCTCCGGTCAATAACCAATAAAGGAACCTGGATGCTCATATTGGATCCCACATATTCTATGAAGATCTTTATCGGTCGAACCGTTATGACAACATACGTTATCCCTTTGTCATCGGTATGTTACTTGCCCGAGATTCGATCGTCGGTATCTTCATACCTAGTTCAATCTCGTTACCGGTAAGTCTCTTTACTCGTTCTATAATACATCATCCTACAACTAACTCATTAGTCACTTTGCTTGCAAGGCTTCTTATGATGTGTATTACCGAGAGGGCCCAGAGATACCTCTCCGATACTCGTAGTGACAAATCCTAATCTCGATCTATGCCAACCGAATAGACACCTTCGGAGATACCTGTAGAGTATTTTTATAATCACCCGGTTACGTTGTGACGTTTGATAGCACACAAGGCATTCCTCTGGTACCCGGGAGTTGCATAATCTCATAGTCGAAGGAATATGTATTTGACATGAAGAAAGCAATAGCAATAAAACTGAACGATCATAAGGCTAAGCTAACGAATGGGTCTTGTCTGTCACATCATTCTCCTAATGATGTGATCCCGTTTATCAAATGACAACACATGTCTATGGTTAGGAAACTTAACCATCTTTGATCAACGAGCTAGTCTAGTAGAGGCTTACTAGGGACACGGTATTTTGTCTATGTATCCACACATGTATCAGGTTTCCAGTTAATATAATTCTAGCATGAATATTTCCTTCATATATTATGGACAATATGCCTATCCCCCCCCCCCCCCCCCCCGCCCCCAATGATCTGAGTTTGAATGACTACATAGAAATATTTTGTTATTCTCACTTTTAAAAATCTGTGCGTCCACTATATATGCATATTATGTCAGATGCATGATACTCTGATACTTCCAGAATTCTGTGCTTCATATGTTTAGTTTGCTTCATAAGCACCATATGTGTGTTTCTTCAACAATTAGCTTCATATGTTTCACGATTGTGCTTCTACATTGTGTTCAGTTTGCTTCATAAGCAACGTAGATGTGTTTCTTCAACAATTTGCTTCACATTCACGCTTGTGCTTATACATTGTGTTCAGTTTGCTCATTTCCATGCTTCATATTGTTTAGTACGTATTCCATTTGTTGTCAAATCAAACAATTCATGCTATATACATTTCTACAATGGCAGCGATAGCAGAAGAAAATGCTTTGCCAAGCATGGAGCGGTGGTCGATGGTGGGCATGAAGTTTGGAATGAAATCAAGCATCTCAGTGGTTATTGTTCTCGTCATCGTCTTGGAAGCAAACTAGCAAGATGCGAACTTGGCTGTCGCGGGCTAAGAGTGTTGCCCCCTCTATGATGTTATCTTCGCTGCTCATCACTGGACTCTTGTGTGGCTCAACGACACCAACACCCGGTGACTTATAGGGAAGACAAACTTTGTTGAGGCTAGGTCGAACACAATGGATGTAGCAAAGTGAGGAAAGATGGGGATGGGGCCGCAACTTCTATGAAATTGCTAGTAAACTAACTATATGAAAAATAAAGAAAGCACATCATGTGCCAGTGCTTGGAGATTTTTTTTCTATGGATTATAAAGCATACTTTGTAGTGTTGGAAGCATTACTTCCTTATAATTGAGATAAATACGAAATAAAAACGAAGCATTGTTTGTGGATAACACAAGTTGTGCCGCCTAGAAATAAGTTTTTCTCCCGACGAACCAAATATTGCCTTGCACATGGAAAATAATTCCTATGTTGATGCAAATCCAATTGCATTAGAAGCAAAATTTGTAGTCAATGGAAACATTTTTTTGTTGCGTAGGAAACATAATAATTTTGTTACTATGTTGGAATTAGTTTTTTTGTTAGCATTGGAAGCAAATTTTAGTAGCACTGGAAAATAAGCAGGATGGTAATAAAACAAAAGAATGAAGATTAAATGGAATTGCTATTTTATACTAGCGTGATTGTAGGAAGCAATTAAGAGTGGGAAGCAATGATTTGTATATGGAAGCAAATATACGTACTCCCTCTGTTCGGGATTACTTATCACAAAAATGGATGTATCTACAACTAAAATACATTTAGATACATATATTTTTGGACGAGTAATTCCGAATGGAGGGAGTACTTGAGAGACCTACGTTGTAAGGACCAACTAACTTGCTGGACAATAGCTAATTCAACAGTGGTATCACACGTAATCTGCATTAATTGGTTCCCGTTTTGGAAAAAATCCCAACGGAAGGTGCGCTGCTTACCCAACGACTATGCAGAACCAATCCAACGGCTTGCTACTGGTCTGATTTTTTTTTAACGGGAAAGTTTACTTTATTAATCAACAGATAGCAACATCGTCTGCCAAACGATTTACAATGAAATCAGGCGGGTCATGAACCCAGCGAGTAGGATTGTTTGCACGACCCCAACATGCTAAATCATGAGCTACAAAATTTGACTCTCTAATGCAATGCTCAATAGTAAACTTCCCGAAATCTTCCAGATAACTGCAACATTCATCCAAAACCGGTCCTGCCACCATAGAGTATCCTCCATTTAGATTGAGTGCCTCCACCACCGTGATGTTATCTGATCTAACTATCATATTATGGCACCCCATTTCCTTTGCTAGCTTTAATCCTTCTAGAAGCGCTGCGGCTTCAGCTGTCTCAATATCAGCCACGTGCTCGAGTGTAGCTGTCGCTGCAGACATAAAGTTTCCACGATGATCACGGATGACCACTCCACAAGCTCCTGCATAATCCCCTTCACTGAACGACGCATCAACGTTAATGATCATCTGACCAGTTAGAAAGCCCGGCCAAATGTTCACTTTAGGTGTCATTTTTGTTTGTGCTCCTCGGGCGAAATTCAGAGCAAGGGCTGCCACTGATACTGTCGTTCGCGCTGGAGAGGAAACATCCTCCCCTCGCACAAACTGCCTCCTTTGCCACCAAATATACCAACAAGTTGTGGTGAACAATTCCGGTAGCTCAAGCATACCATCATATTGTCTCCGAAAGTAGGTATCACAGAGAAAAAACTCTAATTGCTGAGCCCTCTCGATCCAACTGACAAGCGAAATTTATATCATCCGCGATCCCCAGAGTTCTCCACACTTCTTGCGATCTGTTGCATTTGAACAACATATGTGCGAGATCCTCTGCTCCTTCTGAACAAACCGGACAGCAAGATAAATTTCCCACATGTCGGTTCATTAGCACACTCCGGCATGGTATAGTGTTATGAAGGCATCTCCATATATGAATCTTTATTTTCGCTGGCACTTTCAGATTCCACAAAGATTTCCATACTTGATGTGGTGCCATAGCCGATCGGACCATACTGCTATCATGTGATGCATAGCTCATCTCCCACTGTTTGTAGGAAGCAGAGCGTACTGAAAAAACTCCACTTTTCGTTAGATGCCATGCCACATAGTCCTCCGTTTCTACATGAAATAATGGGATTTGGAGGATCCATTCTGCATCAATATTCCAGAAATTGTCCCGAATGAGTTGCTCATCCCACTCTCCCGTACTAGGGTCAATAAGCTCGTTAACCTTTGTGAGGACTCGGTTTCCACGGGCTGTAAGGATTTTCTTTGATGCACTGTTTGGGATCCAGCAGTCATCCCAGATATCAATCTTGTTTCCATTCCCCACTATCCAAATACAGCCATGTTTGAAGGTTTGAACTCCTGCCCAAATGCTCTGCCACACATAGGACGAACCTTTTTTCATTTGGCTGCTTAGTATATCTCCCGTGGGATAATATTTGGCTCGTAGTACTCGAGCACAAAGAGAATCATAATTGTCAATTAGTCTCCAACATTGTTTTGCTAGCATCGCCAAGTTGAAACTCTGAATATCCCGAAATCCCATACCTCCTCTCTCCTTTGGGATGCACATCCTCCACCACGCGAACCAATGCATCTTTCGATGATCCTCCTCATCACTCCACCAGAATTGCGACATTGCATCAGTGATTCCCTTGCATATTTTTTTGGGGAATTTAAATACACCCATCTCATAGGTCGGGATGGCTTGGGCCACCGCCTTCAGCAAAGCCTCTTTTCCCCCAAAAGACAGGCTTCTCTCCTTCCAACCATTTACCAGTGCTTGGATCCTTTCAATTAAGTGTTTAAAGCAGTCCACTCGATCCACCCCAATCATAGATGGTAGGCCCAAATATTTGTCTGAGATGGTCTCAGTCATTATGTTCAAAATCTGGCACACCTCAGCCTTTACTTCCACATTTGTATTCGGACTGAAAAAAATAGAACACTTCGCCTCACTAACCATTTGACCCGACGCTGCACAATACTCATCCAATATCGACCTCAGCATGTTAGCATTCTGAACATCCGCTTTCATGAGAATTAGTGAGTCATCCGCGAAAAGCAGATGTGATATAGTTGGGGAATCTCTGCATACCTGCACTCCAATAAGGTTGCCCGCCTCTTCTTCATGAGAAATTAACGCTGACAGTCCTTCAGCACATAACATGAACAGATAGGGGGATAGAGGATCCCCCTGCCTCAAGCCTCGCGTCGGCAAGAAAGGAAGTGTTTCATTGGAATTAAACCGCACCTTATACTCCACCATTCTCACACATGACATAACCATTTGGATCCATTGGGCATGAAACCCCAGCTTGGTGAGCATGGCCTCCAGGAAGGACAATTCCACCCTGTCATATGCCTTGTGCATATCAAGTTTTATTGCACAAGTGCCCACCTTCCCCTTCTTCCGTTTCTTCATCGTATGTAGGCATTCATACGCCACTATAACATTGTCACTGATGATGCGGCCCGGCACAAACGCACTTTGGGTCTCACTGATGATATCTGGGAGGAGCACCTTTAGGCGCGCCGCAAGCATCTTTGAGATCACTTTATAGACCATGTTACACAAACTTATGGGTTTAAACTGGGTAACTCTTTCCGGGTTATCCACTTTCAGAATTAGGACTATAGTGGTGGAATTCCACCCCTCTGGTATAATGCCTGTATTAACAGCCTCAAGTACTTCGTTGGTCAGATCGCCTCCAAGCAAGTGCCAAATTTTTTTGTAAAAAATGGCATGTAACCCATCAGGCCCTGGCGCTTTTAAGTCACCAATGCTAAACAGAGCTCTTTTCACCTCCTCCTCTGTATAGGGTGCAATAAGAGACTCATTCATATAATCTGTAACTCTCCTCTTGACTTTGTTGATAACATTCATATTCGGTACACTTACTTCAGCAGAAAAGAGGTGCTGAAAATAATCACTAATCAAGCTACTCATCGCATCATTACTTTCTCTCCTAACACCCGAGTCATCCAGCAGGTGCTTTATATGGTTTCTCTTCTTTCTAGCAGATGCAAAATTATGAAAGAAATTGGTGTTCCAGTCACCAAATCTAAGCCAGTTTGCTCGGCTGCGCTGGACCCAGCTACTGGTCTGATAAAATACTAGTCTGATGCCTAGTGCTTCCCACCCAACAAAGCCTAAGCAGAAATGTCTTCAATGGGCTAAACCGTCAAGTGTGTTTTTTAAGAAACAACCCGGGCTAGTAGGCTTTGAACAGGTATTGCGATACGGGCCAAGGGAGGGATCGAACCAGGGACCTCCTTCTATGTACACACGAGCCTAGCCAACGGGATAGATAAGCTTTCTTGGTTTACTAAGGCGCGCGAAGCTAAAAGGTAATGTAGATCCGAACAATTTGTCAAATTCCAAACGCGAACATTATTTTGAAAAAGTGTTTTTTAAAAAGCGAACACTTTTCAAACTTCAGAAGAAAAACTAAAAAGCTTGAACTTTTTTTTGAATATGTCAACAAAGTTTTGATAAAATGAACACTTCTTCAAATCCTGATCATTTTTTTAAATTTAGAGCACAAAATGTTGAAATTGAGAACAAAATTTGAACATGAACATTTTTTTAAAACACGTACATTTTTTAATCTTGAGAACAAATTTTGAAATGGAGAACAAATTTGGAAGCGCGGACAATTTTTTAAAGCATGAACATTTTTTTGAATCTTGAGAACAAATTTTGAAATGAAGAACAAATTTGGAAGCGCGAACAATTTCTTGAAGCATGAACATTTTTTGAATATTGAGAACCAATTTTGCAACGGCGAACAAATTTGAAAAATCCCGAATTTTTTTGAAAGTGCGAACATTTTTTGAAAATGTGAACAAAAAAATGAAAATCTGGTACATTATATGAATTTCAAAAGTTTTGAAATTTTTTGTGCAACGAGAACAATTGGTGAATTTTGAGAACATTTTTTTAAACTGAACATTTTATGGAAACACAAACAAAATCTGAGTATTTTGAAAAAAAAAGAGGATAAAAGAAAAAGGAAATTTGGAAATCAAGTACATTTGTTGAAATCCCTGGAAAAAAAATTCAAACACGAACATATTTTGAAATCATGTACAAAATTTTGAATGCAAGAACAAATTTTGAAACATAAACAATTACTGAATTTGTGAACAAATTTAGAAATCAAGAACGTTTTCTGAAATTCCTGGGCATTTTCTGAAACACGAACATTTTTTTAAAATTTTGAATAAAATTTTGAACACGTGAATATTTTTGAAATTTGGAACAAATATTTGAAAATGTCTAACAAAAGAAACAGAAAAAAAACATAAATAAAGAAAAAAGAGAAATGAAAAAGGAAAGGAAACAGGAACAGAAAAAGAAAAAGAAAAAAATAAACAGAGAGAAAAATAAAAAGAAAAAGGGGAAATAGATTGACCGGTCGAGGAACCTTCTAGAAAGGTTCCCAAAACCGAAAAACCCCGCTGGAAAACTTCTAGAAGATTCATAAACCGAAAGCTGCTACGTACTACAGATGGGCCGGCCCAAATCGCTCGCTCGCTCGCTCGCCCTGTTTATGCGATCGCTCGGTAGTTTGCCGCAGAGAGCGGCAAATAGGGTTCTCCTCATTTTCCAGTGTGTCTCGTTCATATCCCTGCCGTCGACCCGTGCCTACCCATGTACTCCTTGCCTTTCCAAATATTTGTCTTTCTAAAGATTTCAACAAGTGACTATATACGAAGCAAAATGAGTGAATCTACACTCTAAAATATGTCTACATACCTCCGTATGTTGTGCCCATTTAAAATGCCTAGAAAGACAAATATTTCGGAACGGAGGGAGTACATGAAAACGAACTGCAGGAAGCGCACGTGATAGATACACGTCATCATCTTCATCACTGGTGACGTGAAATATATATGTACGTACACCATGTCAAAAAAGAAGATATGTGTACATGTAACGCGGCTGGTTCAGGGGTGCTGCAAAGGAAGACCCGGCGACGCAAGCCAGACGACCAATGCACGACAAGACGTTCACACTTGTGTGACACCAAAGCTGGGAGCGTTCAAGCACTGGCTCGATGCCGAGTGGGTTAGTGTGGTGCATCGGAGGTGCGCGCGTCAGCGCGTGTGTACACGCAGATCTGAACGTGGCGGCGGTTGCGCCCACAGGTCCTCCTGACTCGGTGCAGAGCTCAGCTCAGCCGATATGACCACGGGAGTACGCGCCGCGCGACGTACGCAACGACGGCGCCGCCGGCGACCCGGCTCTCTCTCTGGCTCGCCAATCGCAACGTGCTTCGGCGTCGTGACTGCCACGGCCGGTAACATCAGTATGACAGTATGTGACGCCGCGCGCGACGCGCGTGCGTCGGTCTCATGCATGACGGGGCCGCGCGGGCTGGCTGTCCCCCTCCCATCCAGCCCCGCCGCGGGTGGGTGGATCGGTCAAGATGCTGGCTGGTGGTTGCGTTGCTTGCCGGGACGGTGCGCTGCCGTGCTGTGCCCGCACGGATCTCCTCGCCTCGCCTCGCCTCTGCGTGCGACGTTGCGCGCCCACGCACCATGCATGCGTGCGCTTGGCGGGATCTTCCTCTCCGTACGTGTCGCGCCCGGACCCGGCCAAATACTCACGCCGTCTCACGGGCGGCATCCATGTCAGTGTCCACTGTCGCGCCCGCGATCGCGCGCTTTGCTTCCGCGATCTCCGAGATCTGCATAGGTCGCTTCAGTGACATCAGAACGGCGACGGGCTGCACAGGATCGAGCACCGCCAGCCGGTCGCTTTCGGAGCATGTCTCCTCGGACGCATGGTCAGAACAGTGCGGCACGTCTTGACCCCGGGCAACCGTCGCGGCGCTGTCCGGGGCCGCGTCGAGCCACTGTCGGCCGGCTCGCTGACGCCGACTCGCGCGCACCCAAACCCCGACGGCCGGTCAGCCACAACGTGGTTGGCCGATCGACACCTCGACGGCCGGAAAGCGAGCAGACTACGTACTCTCGCCCTTTGCGTCCGCCTCCTGTCACCGATTCGCCACTGCCTTCTCGATCGATCTCTCCCCCGGTGAGTGGACTGGTCCAAGGACCAGTTTGAACGGGCCACTATTGCTTGCTTCACCGGTCGGGTCGGTTGCAATGAGACTCTTTCTCCCATCCCATTGGCGGTGCGTGCATGGTCTAGCTTGTGGGACTCGGTCACCTACTACATACTATGCCATCGATCGACCACCGTTCCCTCTTGCTCTCTCACCTTTCTGCATTCGGCTTTGACCAACCTCTTCCTAGACAATAAGAGGACGTAAAGTGCATTGTGCAAAACATATCGGGACCGATGATTCCCGATGGAATGTACGTGCGCTCCTCGTCTGCTCGATGTCTAATGACCAGTCAAATACCTGGAGCGTGCTCAATAGGTTCGATCTCTAGATCTGTCGGGTGTTTGTTACTATCCGATGACGACGAGTGTGCAATATTGACCATACACATGCAGATCACAGTGCCCGTTAGTTTTCGAACATTCACGGTGTTGGTGTTGTGTCGAATATAGTGTACAAGATAGGTTACAGTTGGACTTGTAGTTGTATTGTGTTTACATAGGATATGTAGTCGTGTCCAAGTAGGACACTTGTATCCTAGGCTTCTCTTATATAGCGGGGGTAGACACACGATGTAACCTATGCCAACATAATAGCACAGGCGCGCAAGGGGGAGTCGGTGGTGTGTGCCAGCGCCCGGGTGGCCGGTGTGCGGTATTGTGACGGTGTCACGGGGAGGAGCGCCCGTAGTCAGGCACCGGGGATGTAGCCATATCGGTGAACCTCGTTAACAAATCTCGGTGTCGTGCTTGTGTGATTGCTTGGTCTTCGGATGATTGACAGAGTGCCTCGGATTTATTCTAACAAGTGGTATCATGAGCTAGGTT
The DNA here is from genome assembly GCA_963921465.1 of Triticum timopheevii. Classification (NCBI taxonomy): domain Eukaryota; kingdom Viridiplantae; phylum Streptophyta; class Magnoliopsida; order Poales; family Poaceae; genus Triticum; species Triticum timopheevii. Next base: position 477,883,924 of record OY997268.1, read on the forward strand.
GTTCAGAGGCCGTGAATTGTTGATTCGGAGGAAGGTACGTGTGCGACGGCTCGACGTGCGGCTATCTTGGATTGATCGGGCGAGCCTAGAGGCAGCGGCGGCGACGCGTTGCGCAAGGCGGGCAGGCAGGCAGCAGGTCGATCGATCTATCGACGGGCGCTAGCTGCGGAGGCCAAAGGCGAGTGCTGGGCCGGTGCCCAGCTGGCAGAAGCCGCAAGGCTGCAGTCGCGAGACATGGACCAAGCGGCGGATCGTGCTAGATCCGGTCGCGTACAGCTGCAGGCAAGAGCAATCAGAACCGGATTTGGTTAGGACAAAAAGAGGACTAAGTCCTCACGTGACACGACAAGAAGTGAAACAGATCGATTAAGCGGAAGACAAGATCCATCGTTCTATTCCATCGGGTAGCAAGAGGTTTTGGCAAAGCAAAGCTTAGCATTGGAATTTTGTGCCAGGGAGCGCTACACACGTGAAGACCAGAAAGTTTTTTGGTTGGAATTTGCTAGTAGTACAACCTCGTGTACTTGGGCATTGTGTGAGAAGGGAGCTTGGATAATTTTTCGCAGGGTCAGCCATACAAAGAACCATGGCGCCAACGGGTACCAGGTTTGAGGTGGAGAAGTTCACGGAACTAAAAACCTTGGGTTATGACAGACAAGGGTGAAAGATTTGTTGGCACAACGGGGATGCTTGATGGCGTTGCGGGAAGTCATGTTAGCTAAGATGGAATTATCAAGTGATGGATGGAGATTCGCAGAAGATGATTTGGGAGCCTTAAGTGTGTCGTACAGCCGGAATAGTTCGGCTGGGTCGGACTTAGGCAGTCTGACGGATCGACGTGAGTCGGTTGGTACAGAAGACGGTGGTGGAATCAGCGCTGACGACATAGGAGCGTGATGCTGATGGTGACCGACTTCTGGGGCGTGGAAACACGTGACACAAGCCCGAGGCTTGTGCGGCTTCGACAAGACTATGGCGCGGGGTTGATTCAAGGTGGTGTATACACGGAGCTTGAAGTTGACGGGGCGCGTGGGTGGACTAATCATCTACCATGGAGTCATGTTGAAGGTGGAGCTGGAGTCTGGAAGACTTCACCCAGTGCTGATTGAGGGGCTATGGCGTAAGACGTCAGAGAGTCGAAGCCTATTTCAGTGGGAAAAGCGAGGGACACGTAATTCGGACTGGAGGCCAGTGGTCTGATGGAAGCGTAAAACTCGTCATCGGTCGGTGATGATCGGTGGTACTCTGCAGTGGGGGTTGAGTGGTGTGGGTTTGTGACCCTTGGGACTCGACCAGGACAGCGGAGGTTCGACGCGGTAATAGCGGCGAGGCGTGCGTTATGCACGGGACATGGAGACGGGCCAGGGCTTTGGTGGTCATACATGTGGTGAGACAACTGCGAATTTGACTCGGGATGACTACAAGCAATGGTGAAATTCCTTCAAGTTTCAGACAGGGCGGTCAAGAAATGAGCGGTGATATTGAGTTCGGATAACTCTTATGTGTGATACCCAATATGTGAGTTGTTCACTTTCACGTAGGTCAGTGATTAGTGTGTGATGGCGTTGGACGGGTACTCTGGAAGTTGGAAGCACAAGCTAGAGTAACAAGGAACTTAATTTTGCTCGAGCATTGACTGGGGTCAAGAAAAGAAGGGACTACAAGTTGCAGGTGGAGTCATATGGAGTCTTTGGAGTAGCAGCGGTGCTCATGGGATAAGCTCAAGTCCAATGTACATGAAAGTTTGATGCATGGACAAATCCAGGGTGGTGGAGTATATTCGCCAAGGTGGAGTTTGTTGGTGTTGTGTCGAATATAGTGTACAAGGTAGGTTACAGTTGGACTTGTAGTTGTATTGTGTTTACAAAGGATATGTAGTCGTGTCCAAGTAGGACACTTGTATCCTAGGCTTCTCTTATATAGCGGGGGTAGACACACGATGTAACCTATGCCAACATAATAGCACAGGCGCGCAAGGGGGAGTCGGTGGTGTGTGCCAGCGCCCGGGTGGCCGGTGTGCGGTATTGTGACGGTGTCACGGGGAGGAGCGCCCGTAGTCAGGCCCGGGGATGTAGCCATATCGGTGAACCTCATTAACAAATCTCGGTGTCGTGCTTGTATGATTGCTTGGTCTTCAGATGATTGACGGAGTGCCTCGGATTTATTCTAACACACGGCACATCTAGTCGTGCAATACTGGTAAAGCTCCTTTTCACGCCATGCATGCGTGATTTACCAAAGTACGTACAGCCCTTGCTGAAGATTTCATTCCGAGAAAACCCACACGTACGGGACACTAATCAATTTCTAAGCTAGTACTAGGCCCGAAACCAAATATAGTACATCTATACATTAAGCTAATGTAGAGACAGGTCTCGGGTGGATCTGACTCAGACTCAACTTCGATCCATTCAGGAACTGGAACGGGTATATACATTTTAAGTTATGAGGTGCACAAAGAATCTTTATTGACACGCATAATACTTTACTTGCATTAGAAAACTAGACTATGATTAACAACGCGCATAACAACTCAAAATCGATTGTTACATGCTGGTAAGCTTCAAAAAACTCATAATTAAACTGATCCTATAATCTTTTTTGCCTTGATAGCTTTGGGAACTTGAACCAACTTTGGTGCATGAATCTTATCGTGGCGACCGACTGTATCGTTGTGCCTCAGTCTTTCCCTCACTCCCACACGACAGGATATCATATTATTAAGGGTGCAATGATGGATTAGTACAAGATCTAGCTAGGCGCCCTACACTGCAGGTCCTTTAAGCTGTACTTTGCCCTAACAAAAAATGCACTACGTCAGATAATAAACACAAAAATACTTCAAAGTACGCTATTTCACTTTGTGTGTTACAATTTTCTGCAAACAGAAATGGGGGGCGTGTCGTTCACTCGTTACACAAGTAAGAAGGTTAGGATTAATCCATTTCCAAAAAAGAAGGTTAGGGTTAATTAAAATCTAGTATCGCCTGTGCTTGCGGGTTCGGACAAGTGTTGGCTGGATAGCTATTGTACGCGTCACCATGGGTCGACAACATAAGATAACATGATCCGACCTTCACGTATGCACATTATAAGTTTGTAAGCATCCACTAAAACCTCACCCACTGTACGTCCGGGGGCTACATGCTAGACTTTCTCAGTGCCGTTACGAAGTTTTCGTTCTTCTCCATCATGGATCCTTTGGAACACGAGGGTTTCCATTTAGGACAAAGCAACCGAAAGCGGGTGGATGCACACATGTTAAACAAAGCACGGACAGCCCAAAGAGCAAAGGCATCATCAACCTCCCAGCTCCTAGCGCCCGATCACCAACAACTAGTACACGTCGCTACTCCAGTTGCCCAAAACGGCAAAAAGTCCGGCGCATCGATGCCCTACACGACCAGCTCGAGCTTAGCTTAGCTTATCCCAATCACGGCACTGTTGGTCGGTCTGCTAGCTTAGCCGCGCCGGCCGGACTCGATCGCAAACTCCAAAGCGATCAAAAGCGAGGCTTAGAAAAATGGCGAAAGGAGCTACATGTTGCATGCAACGTTCCACCGTCCTTTTTATCCAAGCAACGGATATGTTTTTTCTGCACCGTTTTTCGGTGCCGCCACACGGACGGGTTGCCCGGGTTTGTCAATGCATGGGTCCGGTCCAGCTTCCGCGCGTGCAAAACCCTTTTCCTCTTTGTTGAAACGCTGCGCCGCGCGCGACACTTGTCTGGGTGATGGAGTGGGTTGTTGGAGTAGATCCTTTGTCCATATTGGTTGGAGCATTGGAGTCCATGAAAATGACATGCGTGCGTGTGTAGTGAGAGGCAGTGTTGTTGGTGTGTGAATCTGTGTCGACGACGAACCAGGCATGCGTGCATATCCAAGAAAGTTTCAGCTTCGAAATGGCCACGTGTAGACGTAGCAAGAAATTAAAAGAAATGGTTTCGTGCTCTGTTGTGCGACTTCCGACGTGTCCAGTCCAGTGTGTTGCACGAGCGCCCAAGCATCTAGGAGCCAGAATAGCCGGGGCTTTTTCGGGACTTGACACACGTGCATGCATGAAATAACAAACATACACGACACGAGAGTCTCCTGTCGAGCTGCATGGATGGAACAAGCAAGAGAGAGTCATGCTTATAAACTTTGTTTTTTGAGGTGCATGTTTGTAAACTTGAATGGAAGAATACCCGTAGTAATTTGTACATAATTTTGCAGGAAGCAGTAAGTCATTTGAACACGAACAAATGGTAGTTAACAGAGGTGGGCTGTGAGCCCTATTGCCAAATGGAGCCCACTGGCCTCAAGGACTTGCATAACTGGTTTGGTTAGATGCATGCATGGAGCTGTCCAAAGTTTGTACTAACTTGCCAGCTAGTTCCCTAGCCTCTTGGAGAAAAGTGGGTTTATGTCTTTATGATTGGGCACTACTCAAGTGCAAAGAACATTTTGTGAAGGCCGCCTTCTCGTTACTGTGACTTTGTCGCTAAGCTCATGAACACATGTAGTGCAGTGGCGACTTGATCAAAGCCGTAGACCAACCCCTGCGCACCACCCCTTCTCAACGGGGAACAAAACCAAAATTCCCTTGAATCTCGACCTAATGGGACATTGACCATCTTTTTCAAAATAAATAATTAATGGCTAATATGGGCATTGTTTGAGCTTTGATGTGCGTGTGCGTGTGTGTGTGTGGGTGTGGGGGGGGGGGGGGGGGGTTGGAGATAAGGAGCAATCAGTAGCCTACCTAAAGCCCCAAGACATGACATTTGGTACAGAAGCGAGTTGAGATAAGTGTTGTGTGCAACGCTCTTACTAGCAGCTACCCACAATACAACATTTGGTCAGGCCACTTTCTTCCCTGCTAGTGTTACCTTTGATTATCATAGTGCTATGATCATGTCCACTGGTCGACCATTACATTTTTACAGATTCTTTCCGTCCTTCCTTTGCCCCGACAAGCCTGCTACGCCATCCTCTCGCCAATGTCAGCCCAGGGTTTTCCATCTGAAAGGGCTATTTTATTTGTCCCCTAAAAGGCAGGGGGTACTTTATAAACTTACTGCATGGTTGGTGCAGTGTCACACGTGGCGTTACCGTTGTCATCCAAGGTATATATTATCTCCTAATTATTTTTATGGTTCTTTTCGAAAAAAGAATCTTTTATGGCTGTCTTAGTAAAAGTTCACGTGTAGAGAAATAATTTAGCATGCTACTCCCTCCATTCCTAAATATTTGTTTTTTTTAGATATTTCAAATGGACGGTCACATACGGATGTATATAGACATAGATTAAAGTATAGATTCACTCATTTTGCTCCGTATGTAGTCACTTGTTAAAATCTCTAGAAAGACAAATATTTAGAAACGGAGGGAGTAGTTTTGTGCATGACCGTGGCCGCCATGCAATGATGATGATCATGATACTTTCTATCACCTCGTTGGGTCGTCCTACTCATCTTTTCAGCCACATGCTTTGTACTATTGCTGAATTAAGCTATGTACTCCCCGCAAAAAAAGAAAAGAAAAAAGAATTAAGCTATGCACTGGCTTTGTTAACAGGATACCAAAGCTATGTGAGTGGTATTGAAAACTATACTAGTGACTCGTAAGCCTTGCGGTCCCAAATAACACACTAATTCAATGATGGTGCTTAAAGTGTCCTCCTGGATTAATAAAGGAACTGTCGCTCAGTGGTGTGGTCCTAATGGCATCGCACACATCTTGATGACATGGAAAGTTAACCTGCTAGTAGTCATGTTTACTTATTAACTTTGAATAGTACATATTGTACTACTCTGATAACCTAATATATTTAGGCGAGTGCTAGGCGCCAGCCAGTTGGTCCAAGTTTCGGTCGGTAGGCTAGCAGCCGTTCGATTCGACTAAGCAAAACCGTCTGATTGTCACTTCATCTTCTTCAACCTCACGTACACAGGGGCAACCCCTCCTATTCTCTGTGGTGTGTGACTCCGCCTCCCCGTGTGCTGCTCCGGTGAGGGAAGCGGCGGCCGATCGCTGGCACCGCAACGCCTGCAACGCCGCCCCTCGTTGCTCATCGAAAAACCTTCAGCCACTCGCCATTTCTGGTTGAAGATCCACCGCCAACAGGTTGCAAACTCCCGTCGTCGATTGGTTGCAACTCCAATTGTCAAAGCTCCATGGTTGCGGCACTCGATGCGCCACCACCGCCTTGGCCGTCAACGGCCGTTGCACGGGATTGCACCAAGGACGGCACCAGTCAATTCCTTTGAATTGATGGAGCAAAAAACTTCGCTAGTTGTAGCAAAAACAACGACGGTTGTTGCAAAAGCAACGGTTTGTACCACCCCTAAATAGGGTTGCAGCTCTGGATAACATGGATGTAGCTTCATACATGTACAGTTGTATCATTTATATCTACCGTTTGCAACTTCTTGGTCATAGGTTGAAGCCACCTGCCGTCGCCGATCACAAGTTCACCGTCGTTGGATGCAACATGTCAGTCCACCTGCCGAAGCATTTTGGTTGTCGGTCGTAGCTTTTCCTCAATGCGGTCGCAGCTTCCTGATATCTCCAGCTGCATCTATTTTCCATTGCCAACCATATAACTACACAACGGCCGATTGTAGCAAATAGCAATGCCAGTTGTAGAAAAAATCATCTGTGGTTCCAACTCGCTTATTGGTTGAAGCAAAAACGAATTATGGTCCCATCTTTGGCTTTGGTCAGTTGCAGCAAAAAAGAATGCTGGTTACAGCTTCGTCGTCCGCTCGTTGGGGTTGCAACCATTGTCTTTGTCATCCATGGAGGCTCGTCGGACACCACTTGGGACGGCGGCACGACACGGTCCCAGCACCTCCGTCGCGGGATCTCCTGACGTACCAAAAAATGGAGGAAGACAGCTGATGGTGCGCACGGGAATGGCAGCTTGGGAGAACGCCGATGAGGCTGGATGTGCACGGTGGGAGGGAAGCTAAAACATGATAAGGCTTCATGATTGGGCCCCACCACCCCCATGCGTCGCGACTTGGCTTGTTGTAGCGCGCGCGTGGACGCGAACGGCTGAAGCTTCCGCGGGTTGGGCGGCGGGGAACATTTCCCTATATTTAATTACCTAGAGCCATCACATGATTTTTTTTAAAATGGATAGACATGCAACTTTGAATTAATGAAATCGAAACAACCAATAGGAATAAAAGGTGATGATAAATCATCTTACAAGGGAAAGAACTAGAAAAGCAAAACAAAACTCATATAAAAGAGACGCACCGCTTAAAATTGCTCTTACGCCTCTTTAATCACATTGATTGCCTGCAAAAGGTAAATCAAATTTAGGATCTTGATGCAGGGGAAGATGATCCAATGAAGAAATGTGGTACGCTCATGTCTACTATAAGGAAGATTCTTTCGCCACCGTGACAATATCCGTGACACCCTAGCCCATTAAGAAATGGGCCCAATGTGGCTCATGTTGGTGTATAAGGGCATCTTCAACGCCAACCCTCAAACCTCCCCATAAATGTCCGGACGCAGTTGTCCGGACCCCGAGTAGCCATCATCCAATGCAGGCCCCTATCCGTCTGCAGAGCAGTCCGGACCATAGTTTTCCCACAAAGTTGAAACAAACTAGGAGGGGGGGGCTTTGCCGGAGTCCGGACATGAGCCCCGCAGGACTCCGACACCCGCAGCCTACCAAAAACTGAGGTGGAGCCCGCACTTTTGTAGATAACCGCACCGTTTCCGCAGCAAAATGTTGGAATTATGCCCTAGAGGCAATAATAAAATGGTTATTATTATATTTCTTTGTTCATGATAATTGTCTATTATTCATGCTATAACTGTGTTATCCGGAAATCGTAATACACGTGTGAATACATAGACCACAACAAGTCCCTAGTGAGCCTCTAGTTGACTAGCTCGTTGATCAATAGATAGTCATGGTTTCCTGACTATGGGCATTGGATGTCATTGATAACGGGATCACATCATTAGGAGAATGATGTGATGGACAAGACCCAATTCTAAGCATAGCTCAAAGATCATGTAGTTCGTTTAGCTAGAGCTTTTCCAATTGTCGAGTATCATTTCCTTAGACCATGAGATTGTGCAACTCCCGGATACTGTAGGAGTGCTTTGGGTGTGCCAAACGTCACAACGTAACTGGGTGACTATAAAGGTTCACTACGGGTATCTCCGAAAGTGTCTGTTGGGTTGGCACGAATCGAGACAGGGATTTGTCACTCCGTATGACGGAGAGGTATCTCTGGGCCCACTCGGTAATGCATCATCATAATGAGCTCAATGTGACCAAGTGTCTAGTCACGGGATCATGCATTACGGTACGAGTAAAGTGACTTGACGGTAACGAGACTAAACGAGGTATTGGGATACCGACGATCGAGTCTCGGGCAAGTAACGTACCGATTGACAAAGGAATTGAATACGGGGTTGATTGAATCCTCGACATTGTGGTTCATCCGATGAGATCATCGAGGAGTATGTGGGAGCCAACATGGGTATCCGGATCCCGCTGTTGGTTATTGACCGGAGAGGAGTCTCGGTCATGTCTGCATGTCTCCCGAATCTGTAGGGTCTACACACTTAAGGTTCGGTGACGCTAGGGTTGTAGAGATATTAGTATGCAGAAAACCGAAAGTTGTTCGGAGTCCCGGATGAGATCCCGGACATCACGAGGAGTTCAGGAATGGTCCGGAGGTGAAGAATTATATATAGGAAGTGCTGTTTCGGCCATCGGGAAAGTTTTGGGGGTCACCGGTATTGTACCGGGACCACCGGAAGGGTCCCGGGGGTCCACCGGGTGGGGCCACCTATCCCGGAGGGCCCCATGGGCTGAAGTGGGGATGGGACCAGCCCCTGGTGGGCTGGTGTGCCCCCCTTGGGGCCCCCCTGCGCCTAGGGTTGGGAACCCTAGGGGAGGGGGCGCCTCCACTTGCCTTGGGGGAGTCTCCCCCCTTGGCTGCCGCCCCCTGGAGATCCCATCTCCAGGGCCGGCGCCCCCTGGGGACCCTATATAAAGAGGGGGGGAGGGAGGGCAACCGCAACTTTGCCCCTGGCGCCTCCCTTCCCCCTTGCTACACCTCTCCCTCCCGCAGACGCTTGGCGAAGCCCTACCAGATCCCTGCTGCATCCACCACCACGCTGTCGTGCTGCTGGATCTTCATCAACCTCTCCTTCCCCCTTGCTGGATCAAGAAGGAGGAGACGTCACGCTGACCGTATGTATGTTGAACGCGGAGGTGCCGTCCGTTCGGCGCTAGGATCACCGGTGATTTGGATCACGACGTGTACGACTCCCTCAACCCCGTTCTCTTGAATGCTTCCGCTCGCAATCTACAAGGGTATGTAGATGCACTCCTCTCTCTCGTTGCTGGATGAACTCATAGATTGATCTTGGTGAACGTAGGAAAATTTTTATTTTATGCAACGTTCCCCAACAGTGGCATCATGAGCTAGGTCTATGCGTAGTTCTCTTTGCACGAGTAGAACACAATTTGTTGTGGGCGTAGATGTTGTCAACTTTCTTGCCACTACTAGTCTTATTTTGCTTCAGCGGTATTGTGGTATGAAGCGGCCCGGACTGACCTTACACGTACGCTTACGTGAGACAGGTTCCACCGACTGACATGCACTAATTGCATAAGGTGGCTAGCGGGTGTCTGTCTCTCCCACCTTAGTTGGAGCAGATTCGATGAAAAGGGTCCTTATGAAGGGTAAATAGAAGTTGGCAAATCACGTTGTGGCTTTCACGTAGGTAAGAAAACGTTCTTGCTAGATCACCTATAGAAGCCACGTAAAAACTTGCAACAACAATTAGAGGACGTCTAACTTGTTTTTGCAACAAGTGCTTTGTGATGTGATATGGCCAAAGTTGTGATGAATGATGAATGATATATATGTGATGTATGAGATCATGTTTTTGTAATAGGAATCACGACTTGCATGTCGATGAGTATGACAACCAGCAGGAGCCATAGGAGTTGTCTTTATTTTTGTATGACCTGCGTGTCATTGAGAAACGCCATGTAAATTACTTTACTTTATTGCTAAACGCGTTAGCCATAGTAGTAGAAGTAATAGTTGGCGAGCAACTTCATGGAGACATGATGATGGAGATCATGATGATGGAGATCATGGTGTCATGCCGGTGACGAATATGATCATGGAGCCCCGAAGATGGAGATCAAAGGAGCTATATGATATTGGCCATATCATGTCACTATTATGATTGAATGTGATGTTTATCATCTTGTTTAATTAGAACGACGGTAGTAAGTAAGATGACCCCTCATAATAATTTCAAGAAAATTGTTCCCCCTAACTATGCACCGTTGCGAAGGTTCGTTGTTTCGAAACACCATGTGATGATCGGGTGTGATAGATCCTAACGTTCGAATACAACGGGTGTAAGCCAGATTTACACACGCAATACACTTAGGTTGACTTGACGAGCCTAGGATGTACAGACATGGCCTCGGAACACGGAAGACCGAAAGGTCGAGCATGATTCGTATAGAAGATACGATCAACATGAAGATGTTCACCGGTGTTAACTAGTCCGTCTCACATGATGATCGGACACGGCCTAGTTGACTCGGATCATGTTTCACTTAGATGACTAGAGGGATGTCTGTCTAAGTGGGAGTTCATTAAATAATTTGATTAAGATGAACTAAATTATCATGAACTTAGTCTAAAATCTTTACAATATGTCTTGTAGATCAAATGGCCAACGCTCATGTCCACCTGAACTTCAACGCGTTCCTATAGAAAACCAAGCTGAAAGACGATGGCAGCAACTATACAGACTGGGTCCGGAACCTGAGGATCATCCTCATAGCAGCCAAGAAAGATTATGTCCTAGAAGCGCCGCTAGGTGAAGCACCAATCCTAGAGAACCAAGACGTTATGAACGCTTGGCAGTCTCATGCTAATGATTACTCTGAAGGAAATATGCCCTAGAGGCAATAATAAAGTTATTATTTATTTCCTCATATCATGATAAATGTTTATTATTCATGCTAGAATTGTATTAACCGGAAACATAATACATGTGTGAATATATAGACAAACAGAGTGTCACTAGTATGCCTCTACTTGACTAGCTTGTTAATCAAAGATGGTTATGTTTCCTAACCATGAACAAGGAGTTGTTGTTTGATTAACAAGGTCACATCATTAGTTGAATGATCGGATTGACATGACCCATTCCGTTAGCTTAGCACCCTATCGTTTAGTATGTTGCTATTGCTTCCTTCATGACTTATACATGTTCCTATGACTATGAGATTATGCAACTCCCGTTTACCGGAGGAACACTTTGTGTGCTACCAAACGTCACAACATAACTGGGTGATTATAAAGGTGCTCTACAGGTGTCTCCGAAGGTACTTGTTGAGTTGGCGTATTTCGAGATTAGGATTTGTCACTCCGAATGTCGGAGAGGTATCTCTAGGCCCTCTCGGTAATGCACATCACTTAAGCCTTGCAAGCATTTCAACTAATGAGTTAGTTGCGAGATGATGTATTACGGAATGAGTAAAGAGACTTGCCGGTAACGAGATTGAACTAGGTATTGGATACCGACGATCGAATCTCGGGCAAGTAACATACCGATGACAAAGGGAACAACGTATGTTGTTATGCGGTTTGACCGATAAAGATCTTCGTAGAATATGTAGGAACCAATATGGGCATCCAGGTCCCGCTATTGGTTATTGACCGGAGACGTGTCTCGGTCATGTCTACATTGTTCTCGAACCGTAGGGTCCGCACGCTTAAGGTTTCGATGACAGTTATATTATGAGTTTATGTATTTTGATGTACCGAAGGTTGTTCGGAGTCCCGGATGTGATCACGGACATGACGAGGAGTCTCGAAATGGTCGAGACATAAAGATTGATATATTGGACGGATATATTTGGACACCGGAAAGGTTCCGGGTGAGATTGGAAATATACCGGAGTTCCGGGAGGTTACCGGAACCCCCCGGTAAGTATATGGGCCTTATTGGGCCTTAGTGGAAGGGAGGGAGAAGGAGCAAGGGAGGGGGCGCGCCCCCCCCCCAAGCCCAATCCGAATTGGGAGGGGGGCCGGCCCCCCCCCTTTCCTTCTCTCCTCCCCCCTCTTCCTTCCTTATCCTACTCCTAATAGGAAAGGGGGGCCAAACCTACTTGGAGTAGGTTTGCCCCCCCTATGGCGCGCCTCCTCCCTAGGCCGGCCTCCTCCTCCCTCCCTCCTTTATATACGGGGACGGGGGGGCACCCTAGACAGACAAGTTGATCATTGAGATCGTTCCTTAGCCGTGTGCGGTGCCCCCCTCCACGATATTACACCTCGGTCATATTGTAGCGGTGCTTAGGCGAAGCCCTGCGACAGGGGAACATCAAGATCGTCACCACACCGTCGTGCTGACGGAACTCCTCCCCGCGCCTCTGCTGGATCGGAGATCGGGGTGCGTCATCGAGCTATATGTGTGTCAAGAACTCGGAGGTGCCGGAGTAACGGTGCTAGGATCGGTTGGACCGGGAGGACGTACGACTACTTCCTCTACGTTGCATTAACGCTTCCGCTTCGGTCTACGAGGGTACGTAGACAACACTCTCCCCTCTTGTTGCTATGCATCACCATGATCTTACGTGTGCGTAGGAATTTTTTTGAAATTACTACGTTCCCCAACAGTGGCATCCGAGCCTAGGTTTTTATGGTTTGATGTTATATGCACGAGTAGAACACAAGTGAGTTGTGGGCGATATAAGTCATACTGCTTACCAGCATGTCATACTTTGGTTCGGTGGTATTGTTGGATGAAGCGGCCCGGACCGACATTATGCGTACGCTTACGCGAGACTGGTTTTACCGCCGTGCTTTGCACACAGGTGACTAGCGGGTGTCAGTTTCTCCAACTTTAGTTGAACCGAGTGTGGCTACGCCCGGTCCTTGCGAAGGTTAAAACAGCATCAACTTGACAAACTATCGTTGTGGTTTTGATGCGTAGGTGAGATTGGTTCTTGCTTAAGCCCGTAGCAGCCACGTAAAACTTGCAACAACAAAGTAGAGGACGTCTAACTTGTTTTTGCAGGGCATGTTGTGATGTGATATGGCCAAGACATGATGCTATATTTTATTGTATGAGATGATCATGTTTTGTAACCGAAGTTATCGGCAACTGGCAGGAGCCATATGGTTGTCGCTTTATTGTATGAAATGCAAACGCCCTGTAATTACTTTACTTTATCACTAAGCGGTAGCGATAGTCGTAGAAGCAATAGATGGCGTAAACGATAACGATGCTATGATGGAGATCAAGGTGTCGCGCCGGTGACGATGGTGATCATGATGGTGCTTCGGAGATGGAGATCACAAGCACAAGATGATGATGGCCATATCATATCACTTATATTGATTGCATGTGATGTTTATCCTTTATGCATCTTATCTTGCTTTGATTGACGGTAGCATTTTAAGATGATCTCTCACTAAAAATTATCAAGAAGTGTTCTCCCTGAGTATGCACCGTTGCCAAAGTTCGTCGTGCCCAGACACCACGTGATGATCGGGTGTGATAAGCTCTACGTCCATCTACAACGGGTGCAAGCCAGTTTTTGCACACGCAGAATACTCAGGTTAAACTTGACGAGCCTAGCATATGCAGATATGGCCTCGGAACACGGAGACCGAAAGGTCGAGCGTGAATCATATAGTAGATATGATCAACATAAGATGTTCACCATTGAAAACTGCTCCATCTCACGTGATGATCGGTTATGGTTTAGTTGATTTGGATCACGTGATCACTTAGATGACTAGAGAGATGTCTGTCTAAGTGGGAGTTCTTTAGTAATATGATTAATTGAACTTAAATTTATCATGAACTTAGTACCTGATAGTATCTTGCTTGTCTATGTTGATTGTAGATAGATGGCCCGTGCTGTTGTTCCGTTGAATTTTAATGCGTTCATTGAGAAAGCTAAGTTGAAAGATGATGGTAGCAACTACGCGGACTGGGTCCGTAACTTGAGGATTATCCTCATTGCTGCACAGAAAAATTACGTCCTGGAAGCACCGCTGGGTGCCAGGCCTGCTGCTGATGCAACTGACGACGTTAAGAACGTCTGGCAGAGCAAAGCTGATGACTACTCGATAGTTCAATATGCCATGCTTTACGGCTTAGAACCGGGACTTCAACGACGTTTTGAACGTCATGGAGCATATGAGATGTTCCAGGAGTTGAAGTTAATATTCCAGAAGAATGCCCGGATTGAGAGATATGAAGTCTCCAATAAGTTCTATAGCTGCAAGATGGAGGAGAATAGTTCTGTCAGTGAGCACATACTCAAGATGTCTGGGTATTGTAATCACTTGATTCAACTAGGAGTTACTCTTCCGGATGATAGCGTCATTGACAGAATTCTCCAATCACTTCCACCAAGCTACAAGAGCTTCGTGATGAACTATAATATGCAAGGGATGGATAAGATGATTCCCGAGCTCTTCGCAATGCTAAAGGCTGCGGAGGTAGAAATCAAGAAGGAGCATCAAGTGTTGATGGTTAACAAGACCACTAGTTTCAAGAAAAAGGGCAAAGGGAAGAAGAAAGGGAACTTCAAGAAGAACAGCAAACAAGTTGCTGCTCAACAGAAGAAACCCAAGTCTGGACCTAAGCCTGAAACTGAGTGCTTCTATTGCAAGCAGACTGGTCACTGGAAGCGGAACTGCCCCAAGTATTTGGCGGATAAGAAGGATGGCAAGGTGAACAAAGGTATATGTGATATACATGTTATTGATGTGTACCTTACTAGAGCTCGTAGTAGCACCTGGGTATTTGATACTGGTTCTGTTGCTAATATTTGCAACTCGAAACAGGGACTACGGATTAAGCGAACACTGGCAAAGGACGAGGTGACGATGCGCGTGGGAAACGGTTCCAAAGTCGATGTGATCGCGGTCGGCACGCTACCTCTACATCTACCTTCGGGATTAGTATTAGACCTAAATAATTGTTATTTGGTGCCAGCGTTGAGCATGAACATTATATCTGGATCTTGTTTGATGCGAGACGGTTATTCATTTAAATCAGAGAATAATGGTTGTTCTATTTATATGAGTAATATCTTTTATGGTCATGCACCCTTGAATAGTGGTCTATTTTTGATGAATCTCGATAGTAGTGATACACATATTCATAGTGTTGAAACCAAAAGATGCAGAGTTGATAATGATAGTGCAACTTAATTGTGGCACTGCCGTTTAGGTCACATCGGTGTAAAGCGCATGAAGAAACTCCATACTGATGGACTTTTGGAACCTCTTGATTATGAATCACTTGGTACTTGCGAACCATGCCTCATGGGCAAGATGACCAAAACGCCGTTCTCCGGTACTATGGAGAGAGCAACAGATTTGTTGGAAATCGTACATACAGATGTATGTGGTCTGATGAATATTGAGGCTCATGGCGGATATCGTTATTTTCTCACCTTCACAGATGATTTAAGTAGATATGGGTATATCTACTTAATGAAGCATAAGTCTGAAACATTTGAAAAGTTCAAAGAATTTCAGAGTGAAGTTGAAAATCATCGTAACAAGAAAATAAAGTTTCTACGATCTGATCGTGGAGGAGAATATTTGAGTTACGAGTTTGGTCTACACTTAAAACAATGTGGAATAGTTTCGTAACTCACGCCACCCGGAACACCACAGCGTAATGGTGTGTCCGAATGTCGTAATCGTACTTTACTTGATATGGTGCGATCTATGATGTCTCTTACAGATTTACCGCTATCATTTTGGGGTTATGCTTTAGAGACGACCACATTCACGTTAAATAGGGCACCGTCAAAATCCGTTGAGACGACACCTTATGAACTATGGTTTGACAAGAAACCAAAGTTGTCGTTTCTTAAAGTTTGGGGCTGCGATGCTTATGTGAAAAAGCTTCAACCTGATAAGCTCGAACCCAAATCGGAGAAATGTGTCTTCATAGGATACCCAAAGGAGACAGTTGGGTACACCTTCTATCACAGATCCGAGGGCAAGACATTCGTTGCTAAGAATGGATCCTTTCTAGAGAAGGAGTTTCTCTCGAAAGAAGTGAGTGGGAGGAAAGTAGAACTTGATGAGGTAACTGTACGTACTCCCTTGTTAGAAAATAATACATCACAGGAACCGGTTTCTGTGACATCAAAACCAACTAGTGAGGAAGTTGATGATAATGATCATAGAACTTCAGATCAAGTTAATACAGAACCTCGTAGGTCGAACAGAGTAAGATCCGCACCAGAGTGGTACGGTAATCCTACTCTGGAAGTCATGCTACTAGATCATGATGAACCTACGAACTATGAAGAAGCGACGGTGAGCCCAGATTCCGCAAAATGGCTTGAAGCCATGAAATCTGAGATGGGATCCATGTATGAGAACAAAGTATGGACTTTGGTTGACTTGCCCGATGGTCGGCAAGCAATTGAGAATAAATGGATCTTCAAGAAGAAGACTGACGCTGACGGTAATGTTACTGTCTACAAAGCTCGACTTGTTGCAAAAGGTTTTCGACAAGTTCAAGGGGTTGACTACGATGAGACCTTCTCACCCGTAGCGATGCTTAAGTCTGTCCGAATCATGTTAGCAATTGCCGCATTTTATGATTATGAAATTTGGCAAATGGATGTAAAAACTGCATTCCTGAATGGATTTCTGGAAGAAGAGTTGTATATGATGCAACTAGAAGGTTTTATCGATCCAAAAGGAGCTAACAAAGTGTGCAAGCTCCAGCGATCCATTTATGGACTGGTGCGAGCCTCTCGGAGTTGGAATAAACGTTTTGATAGTGTGATCAAAGCATTTGGTTTTATACAGACTTTTGGAGAAGCCTGTATTTACAAGAAAGTGAGTGGGAGCTCTGTAGCATTTCTAATATTATATGTGGATGACATATTATTGATTGGAAATGATATAGAATTTCTGGATAGCATAAAGGGATACTTGAATAAAAGTTTTTCAAT
Source organism: Triticum timopheevii (assembly GCA_963921465.1). Lineage (NCBI taxonomy): Eukaryota > Viridiplantae > Streptophyta > Magnoliopsida > Poales > Poaceae > Triticum > Triticum timopheevii. Next base: position 477,900,925 of record OY997268.1, read on the forward strand.
GAAAGACCTCGGTGAAGCTGCTTACATATTGGGCATTAAGATCTATAGAGATAGATCAAGACGCTTAATTGGACTTTCACAAAGCACATACCTTGACAAAGTTTTGAAGAAGTTCAAAATGGATCAAGCAAAGAAAGGGTTCTTGCCTGTATTGCAAGGTGTGAAGTTGAGTAAGACTCAAAGCCCGACCACTGCAGAAGATAGAGAGAAAATGAAAAGTGTTCCCTATGCTTCAGCCATAGGCTCTATCATTTATGCAACGCTGTGTACCAGACCTGATGTGTGCCTTGCTATAAGTTTAGCAGGGAGGTACCAAAGTAATCCAGGAGTGGATCACTGGACAGCGGTCAAGAACATCCTGAAATACCTGAAAAGGACTAAGGATATGTTTCTCGTATATGGAGGTGACAAAGAGCTCATCGTAAATGGTTATGTTGATGCAAGCTTTGACACTGATCCGGACGATTCTAAATCGCAAACCGGATACGTGTTTACATTAAACGGTGGAGCTGTCAGTTGGTGCAGTTCAAAGCAAAGCGTCGTGGCGGGATCTACGTGTGAAGCGGAATACATAGCTGCTTCGGAAGCAGCCAATGAAGGAGTCTGGATGAAGGAGTTCATATCCGATCTAGGTATCATACCTAGTGCATCGGGTCCAATGAAAATCTTTTGTGACAATACTGGAGCGATTGCCTTAGCGAAGGAATCCAGATTTCACAAGAGAACCAAGCACATCAAGAGACGCTTCAATTCCATCCGGGATCTAGTCCAGGTGGGAGACATAGAGATTTGCAAAATACATACGGATCTGAATGTTGCAGACCCGTTGACTAAGCCTCTTCCACGAGCAAAACATGATCAACACCAAGACTCCATGGGTGTTAGAATCATTACTGTGTAATCTAGATTATTGACTCTAGTGCAAGTGGGAGACTGAAGGAAATATGCCCTAGAGGCAATAATAAAGTTATTATTTATTTCCTCATATCATGATAAATGTTTATTATTCATGCTAGAATTGTATTAACCGGAAACATAATACATGTGTGAATATATAGACAAACATAGTGTCACTAGTATGCCTCTACTTGACTAGCTTGTTAATCAAAGATGGTTATGTTTCCTAACCATGAACAAGGAGTTGTTGTTTGATTAACAAGGTCACATCATTAGTTGAATGATCTGATTGACATGACCCATTCCGTTAGCTTAGCACCCGATCGTTTAGTATGTTGCTATTGCTTCGTTCATGACTTATACATGTTCCTAAGACTATGAGATTATGCAACTCCCGTTTACCGGAGGAACACTTTGTGTGCTACCAAACGTCACAATGTAACTGGGTGATTATAAAGGTGCTCTACAGGTGTCTCCGAAGGTACTTGTTGAGTTGGCGTATTTCGAGATTAGGATTTGTCACTCCGAATGTCGGAGAGGTATCTCTGGGCCCTCTCGGTAATGCACATCACTTAAGCCTTGCAAGTATTTCAACTAATGAGTTAGTTGCGAGATGATGTATTACGGAACGAGTAAAGAGACTTGCCGGTAACGAGATTGAACTAGGTATTAGATACCGACGATCGAATCTCGGGCAAGTAACATACCGATGACAAAGGGAACAACGTATGTTGTTATGCGGTTTGACCGATAAAGATCTTCGTAGAATATGTAGGAACCAATATGGGCATCCAGGTCCTGCTATTGGTTATTGACCGGAGACGTGTCTCGGTCATGTCTACATTGTTCTCGAACCGTAGGGTCCGCACGCTTAAGGTTTCGATGACAGTTATATTATGAGTTTATGTATTTTGATGTACCGAAGGTTGTTCGGAGTCCCGGATGTGATCACGGACATGACGAGGAGTCTCGAAATGGTCGAGACATAAAGATTGATATATTGGACGGATATATTTGGACACCGGAAAGGTTCCGGGTGAGATTGGAAATATACCGGAGTTCCGGGAGGTTACCGGAACCCCCCGGTAAGTATATGGGCCTTATTGGGCCTTAGTGGAAGGGAGGGAGAAGGAGCAAGGGAGGGGGCGCCCCCCCAAGCCCAATCCGAATTGGGAGGGGGGCCGGCCCCCCCCCTTTCCTTCTCTCCTCCCCCCTCTTCCTTCCTTCTCCTACTCCTAATAGGAAAGGGGGGCCAAACCTACTTGGAGTAGGTTTGCCCCCCCTATGGCGCGCCTCCTCCCTAGGCCGGCCTCCTCCTCCCTCCCTCCTTTATATACGGGGGCGGGGGGGCACCCTAGACAGACAAGTTGATCATTTAGATCGTTCCTTAGCCGTGTGCGGTGCCCCCCTCCACGATATTACACCTCGGTCATATTGTAGCGGTGCTTAGGCGAAGCCCTGCGACAGGAGAACATCAAGATCATCACCACGCCGTCGTGCTGACGGAACTCCTCCCCGCGCCTCTGCTGGATCGGAGATCGGGGTGCGTCATCAAGCTGTACGTGTGTCAAGAACTCGGAGGTGCCGGAGTAACGGTGCTTGGATCGGTTGGACCGGGAGGACGTACGACTACTTCCTCTACGTTGCATTAACGAGGGTACGTAGACAACACTCTCCCCTCTCATTGCTATGCATCACCATGATCTTGCGTGTGCGTAGGAATTTTTTTGAAATTACTACGTTCCCCAACATACTCCCTCGTTCAGTGTGGCATGCTTTACAGCTTAGAACCGGGGCTCCAAAAGCGTTTTGAGCAACACGGAGCATATGAGATGTTCGAGGAGCTGAAAATGGTTTTCCAAGCTCATGCCCGGGTCGAGAGATATGAAGTCTCCGACAAATTCTTCAGCTGTAAGATGTAGGAAAATAGTTCTGTCAGTGAGCACATACTCAAGATGTCTGGGTTGCACAACCGCCTGACTCAGCTGGGAGTTAATCTCCCGAATGACGCGGTCATTGACAGAATCCTTCAGTCGCTTCCACCGAGCTACAAGAGCTTTGTGATGAACTTCAATATGCAGGGGATGGAAAAGACCATTCCTGAGGTATATTCAATGCTGAAATCAGCGGAGGTGGAGATCAAAAAGGAACATCAAGTGTTGATGGTGAATAAAACCACTAAGTTCAAGAAGGGCAAGGGTAAGAAGAACTTCAAGAAGGACGACAAGGAAGTTGCCGCGCCTGGTAAGCCAGTTGCCAGGAAGAAGTCAAGCAATGGACCCAAGCCTAAGACTGAGTGCTTTTATTGCAAGGGAAGTGGTCACTGGAAGTGAAACTGCCCCAAGTACTTAGCGGACAAGAAGGCCGGCAAAACCAAAGGTATATGTGATATACATGCAATTGATGTGTACCTTACCAGTGCTCGTAGTAGCTCCTGGGTATTTGATACCGGTGCGGTTGCTCATATTTGTAACTCAAAGCAGGAGCTGCGGAATAAGCGGAGACTCGCGAAGGACGAGGTGACGATGCGCGTCGGGAATGGTTCCAAGGTCGATGTGATCGCCGTTGGCACACTACCTCTACATTTACCTACGGGATTAGTTTTGATTTAGTACCAACTTTGAGCATGAACATTGTATCAGGATCTCGTTTAATTCGAGATGGCTACTCATTGAAATTCGAGAATAATGGTTGTTCTATTTATATGAGTGATATGTTTTATGGTCATGCCCCGCTGGTGAATGGTTTATTCTTAATGAATCTCGAGCGTAATGTTACACATATTCATAGTGTGAATACCAAAAGATGTAAAGTTGATAACGATAGTCCCACATACTTGTGGCACTGCCGCCTTGGTCACATTGGTGTCAAGCGCATGAAGAAGCTCCATGCTGATGGACTTTTAGAGTCTCTAGATTATGAATTGTTTGACACATGCGAGCCATGCCTCATGGGCAAGATGACCAAGACTCCGTTCTCCGGAACAATGGAGCGAGCAACCAACTTATTGGAAATCATACATACTGATGTGTGCGGTCCAATGAGCGTTGAGGCTCGCGGAGGATATCGTTATGTTCTCACTGTCACTGATGACTTGAGTAGATATGGGTATGTCTACTTGATGAAACACAAGTCTGAGACCTTTGAAAAGTTCAAGGAATTTTAGAATGAGGTAGAGAATCAACATGACCGAAAGATAAAGTTCCTGCGATCAGATCGTGGGGGAGAATATTTAAGTCAGGAATTTGGTACGCACTTAAGAAAATGTGGAATCGTTTCACAACTCATGCCGCCTGGAACACCTCAGCGAAATGGTGTGTCCGAACGTCGTAATCGCACTCTATTGGATATGGTGCGATCTATGATGTCACTTACTGATTTACCGCTATCATTTTGGGGATACGCTCTAGAGACAGCTACATTCACTTTAAATAGGGCACCGTCTAAATCCGTTGAGACGACACCGTATGAATTATGGTTTGGGAAGGAACCTAAGCTGTCGTTTCTAAAAGTTTGGGGATGCGATGCTTATGTCAAGAAACTTCAACCTGAGAAGCTCGAACCCAAGTCGGAAAAATGCGTATTCATAGGATACCCTAAGGAAACCATAGGGTATACTTTCTTATTAAGATCCGAAGGCAAGATCTTTGTTGCCAAGAACGGGTCCTTTCTGGAGAAAGAGTTTCTCTCGAAAGAATTAAGTGGGAAGAAAGTAGAGCTTGATGAAGTACTACCTCTTGAAACGGTGAGTAGCGCAACTCAGGAAAATGTTCCTGTGGTGCCAGTACCGACAAGAGAGAAAGTTAATGATGATGATCTAGATACTTCGGATCAAGCTCCCACTGAACTTCGAAGGTCCACAAGGACACGTTCCGCACCAGAGTGGTACGGCAATCCTGTCTTGGAAATCATGTTGTTGGACAACGGTGAACCTTCGAATTATGAAGAAGCGATGGCGGGCCTAGATTCCAACAAATGGCTTGAAGCCATGCAATTCGAGATAGGATCCATGTATGAAAATAAAGTGTGGACTTTGACAGACTTGCCCGATGATCGGCGAGCGATAGAAAACAAATGGATCTTTAAGAAGAAGACGGACGCGGATGGTAATGTTACCATATATAAAGCTCGACTTGTCGCTAAGGGTTATCGACAAGTTCAAGGGATTGACTACGATGAGACGTTCTCTCCCGTAGCGAAGCTAAAGTCCGTCCGAATCATGTTAGCAATTGCCGCATACTATGATTATGAGATATGGCAAATGGACGTCAAAACGGCATTCCTTAACGGTCACCTTAAGGAAGAACTGTATATGATGCAGCTGAAAGGTTTTGTCGACCCTGAGAATGCTAACAAGGTATGCAAGCTCCAGCGATCCATTTATGGGCTGGTGCAAGCATCTCGGAGTTGGAACATTCGTTTTAATGAGATGATTAAAGCGTTTGGGTTTATGCAGACTTATGGAGAAGCCTGCGTTTACAAGAAAGTGAGTGGGAGCTCTGTAGCATTTCTCATATTATATGTGGATGACATACTTTTGATGGGAAATGATATAGAACTTTTGGATAGCCTAAAGGCCTACTTGAATAAGTGTTTTCCAATGAAGGACCTTGGAGAAGCTGCTTACATATTAGGCATCAAAATCTATAGAGATAGATTAAGACGCCTCATAGGTCTTTCACAAAGCACATACCTTGATAAGATATTGAAGAAGTTCAATATGGATCAGTCCAAGAAAGGGTTTTTGCCTGTATTGCAAGGTGTGAGATTGAGCTCGGCTCAATGCCCGACCACGACAGAAGATAAAGAAGAGATGAGTGTCATCCCCTATGCCTCAGCCATAGGGTCTATCATGTATGCCATGACCTGTACCAGACCTGATATAAACCTTGCTGTAAGTTTGGTAGGAAGGTACCAAAGTAATCCTGGCAAGGAACACTGGACAGCGGTCAAGAACATCCTTAAGTACCTGAAAAGGACTAAGGACATATTTCTCATATATGGAGGTGACGAAGAGCTCGTCGTAAAGGGTTACGTCGATGCTAGCTTCGACACAGATCTGGATGACTCTAAGTCACAAACCGGATACGTGTAAGTAAGCTGGTGCAGTTGCAAGCAGAGCGTCGTGGCGAGATCTACATGTGAAGCGGAGTACATGGCAGCCTCGGAGGCAGCGCATGAAGCTATCTGGGTGAAGGAGTTCATCACCGACCGAGTCATACCCAATGCGTCGGGGCCAATCGCACTCTTCTGTGACAACACTGGAGCTATTGCACTTGCCAAGGAGCCCAGGTTTCACAAGAAGACTAGGCACATCAAGCGTCACTTCAACTCCATACGTTAAAATGTTCAAGATGGAGACATAGATATTTGTAAAGTACATACAGACCTGAATGTAGCAGATCCGTTGACTAAACCTCTCCCTAGGGCAAAACATGATCAACACCAGAATGCAATGGGTGTTCGATTCATCACAATGTAACTAGAATATTGACTCTAGTGCAAGTGGGAGACTGTTGGAAATATGCCCTAGAGGCAATAATAAAATGGTTATTATTATATTTCTTTGTTCATGATAATTGTCTATTATTCATGCTATAACTGCGTTATCCGAAAATCGTAATACACGTGTGAATACATAGACCACAACAAGTCCCTAGTGAGCCTCTAGTTGACTAGCTCGTTGATCAATAGATAGTCATGGTTTCCTGACTATGGGCATTGGATGTCATTGATAACGGGATCACATCATTAGGAGAATGATGTGATGGACAAGACCCAATTCTAAGCACAGCTCAAAGATCGTGTAGTTCGTTTAGCTAGAGCTTTTCCAATTGTCGAGTATCATTTCCTTAGACCATGAGATTGTGCAACTCCCAGATACCGTAGGAGTGCTTTGGGTGTGCCAAACGTCACAACATAACTGGGTGACTGTAAAGGTTCACTACGGGTATCTCCGAAAGTGTCTGTTGGGTTGGCACGAATCGAGACTGGGATTTGTCACTCTGTATGACGGATAGGTATCTCTGGGCCCACTCGGTAATGCATCATCATAATGTGCTCAATGTGACCAAGTATCTGGTCACGGGATCATGCATTACGGTACGAGTAAAGTGACTTGCCGGTAATGAGACTAAACAAGGTATTGGGATACCGACGATCGAGTCTCGGGCAAGTAACGTACCGATTGACAAAGGGAATTGAATACGGGATTGATTGAATCCTCGACATCGTGGTTCATCCGATGAGATCATCGAGGAGTATGTGGGAGCCAACATGGGTATCCAGATCCTGTTGTTGGTTATTGACCGGAGAGGAGTCTCGGTCATGTCTGCATGTATCCCGAACCCGTAGGGTCTACACACTTAAGGTTCAGTGACGCTAGGGTTGTAGAGATATTAGTATGCAGCAAACTGAAAGTTGTTCGGAGTCCCGGATGAGATCCCGGACATCACGAGGAGTTCCGGAATGGTCCGGAGGTGAAGAATTATATATAGGAAGTGCTGTTTCGGCCATCGGGAAAGTTTCGGGGGTCACGGTATTGTACCGGGACCACCGGAAGGGTCCCGGGGGTCCACCGGGTGGGGCCACCTATCCCGGAGGGCCCCATGGGCTGAAGTGGGGAGGGGACCAGCCCCTGGTGGGCTGGTGCGCCCCCCCTTGGCCCCCCCTGCGCCTAGGGTTGGGAACCCTAGGGGAGGGGGCGCCTCCACTTGCCTTGGGGGGCAAGTCTCCCCCCTTGGCCGCCGCCCCCCTGGAGATCCCATCTCCAGGGCCGGCGCCCCCCCTGGGGACCCTATATAAAGAGGGGGGAGGGAGGGCAGCCGCACCTTTGCCCCTGGCGCCTCCCTTCCCCCTTGCTACACCTCTCCCTCCCGCAGACGCTTGGCGAAGCCCTGTCGGATCCCTGTTGCATCCACCACCACGCCATCGTGCTGCTGAATCTTCATCAACCTCTCCTTCCCCCTTGCTGGATCAAGAAGGAGGAGACGTCACGCTGACCGTACGTGTGTTGAACGCGGAGGTGCCATCCGTTCGGCTAGGATCTCCGGTGATTTTGATCACGACGTGTACGACTCCCTCAACCCCATTCTCTTGAACGCTTCCGCTCGCAATCTACAAGGGTATGTAGATGCACTCATCTCTCTCGTTGTTGGATGAACTCATAGATTGATCGTGGTGAACGTAGGAAATTTTTTATTTTATGCAACGTTCCCCAACACAAAATCCCCCACTATCTTCTTCTCTCCCGCCGTTTTCCACCAAATTCCCGCCCTGAACCCCATCTCTTCTTACCTCCCGCCACTGATGCATGGATCCAGAGGAGACGTTACCGGAGATTGAGGTGGTGGAGGATCCGAGCATCACGCTGACCCGAAAGATCAACTCGATGACACGACAAAATCATCGCGTCAAATCAAAGGCCGCAAAGGAGGAAAAGCTCAAGAGCAGAAGGCCGGCGTAGGGCACGCTGGTGGCAGAGGCGGTCGGCATGCAGGTCATGGACATGGTGGAGGTCGGGGTGCGGGCCGCGGGGCCTTGCCGACTGTGCTGATACTGCCATTGTCGGAGCATTATAAGGCTCCGTACTAGTACACCACCAAGTAGCTAGGTAGGCAGTCACCGGCATCCGCCAATGTGTCGTTCATCATCGACGTCAACACGACACATCTGCTTTTCTCTGAGTGTCCGTCGCCGCCGCTTGTCCGGACACGGATGACGGGCATGGAGCATATGGGTGCCCGCACGCTATCTGGATGGCTCGATGCCCACCCAGTTCGGTACCTACACCCAACCGGGTATGCAGGAGGACTATACCCAGCTGGGCGCGGATACACACCAGCAGGGTTGGGCCGCCGGACAGCAGCAGGAGGAGGAGGACGATGATCCGGATGATTACGGTGGCGATTCAAAGAAGAGGGATAGAGGAGAAAGCTTCAACATATGGGAGGATGAGCTGTCGTGTGATGCATGATTGGCTACTAGTCTCGATCCGATCCATGGCACTGAGCAAAAGGGCACAACCTTTTGGCCAACATTCATATATACTTGGTTCCACGAACACAAGCATTTCGCTCCCTACTCTGACGCGGTCATCCGCAAACATGAACCAAAGTCCCTCAACCATTGATGGTACACCATCCAAGAGGCTGTTTCAAAGTATTGCGGCCACTTGAGGCAACTCATCGCATGGTGGCTTAGTGGCGCGCAAATTACCGAGCAGGTAAGTTGTTAATATGTGTACATCACGTGCCGGATATGCATTTTTGTGTAGATTATTTGTAGTCGGATATGCATAGTTGTAGCCGCATATGTGCATCATTGTGTAGATTATTTGCAGACGGATATGCAAAGTTTTGTAGCTGAATATGCATAGTTTTGTAGCCGGATATGTATCCATTGTTGTGTAGATCTTTTTTAGTCGGATATGCATAGTTTTGTACGGGATATGTATGCATTATTGTGTAGATCATTTGTAGCTGGATATACATAGTTTTGTAGCCGAATATGTATGCATTATTGTGTAGATCATATGTAGCTGTATATACATAGTTTTGTAGCAACATTGCCACTCTTACACCTACACAAACTTGATTACTGATAAAGGTTCCAGAGAGCCCTTTGATTCGCCCATACATAAAGATGAGAAGTCACAAATGATGATTGGACTTCAGCTGGGGATGATCTCTTAGAAGTGTAAGCCTTCAAACCACAAGGTCTTCACCATAGTACCAAGGAAAGACTCAAACTCCACCCAACAATAAAAGCACCAAAATGCATCGACTAAAACATAACAGATCTAGAAGATCAGTCTTGCATGGACACAAACCTAAATTGTGCAACAACAGTTGCACCAAACCTATAGAAAAAACAAAACTTTAGCTTTGCGGCACTGCCTGGAAAAGCATCGCTACATCATGCAGTGGAGGAGCTTGGGCCATATCTCTGGGGGAGGAGAGAAAATGGGCTTGGCGGGCTAAGGCTAATTTATTGGATACTTAAGCCATTTATCAAGTGGTAATGAAGTAAAACATCATGGATTGGGGGGGGGGGGTCTTTGTCCTAGCCAAATCTCTGCCACTGGCAGTAGAGGAAGAATCAAATGAACTTTATTTTTAACGACACCGCACCCAACGTCAGTACGCTACCATTGAGGATCGTAAAACTTATCTTGAAAGAAGAATGAAACACATCTATGACAAGGTTGACAGAATCGCAATTCTACTATACGATTCTAGCCTTTACGATCTAAACTAACCTTATGATTCTATGATTTTGGTTAGTACTCCCTCTGTCCCAAAATAAGTGTCTCGAGCTTACTACAACTTTGTACTAACTCTAGAGACACTTATTTTGGGACGAGAGGGAGTATAAATCTTTCTAGAGATTTTAATATGGACTATACGTATGGATGTATATAGATGTATTTTAGAGTGTAGATTCATTCATTTTCCTTAGTATGTAGTTCATATTTAAATGTCTAAAAAGACTTATATTTAGAAGTGGGGGAGGGGGGGGGGGGGGGCGTAGAATGTACATAGGATTCTGATAGTTAAGATTCTATGCTTTGTGATCCTACCATTGGAGTTTCGACACGATTCAGAATCATGACTCTGAGTGCCTTCCGATTAGCACGAGCCCCCCCCCCCCCCCACCACATAACGCCGAAGCGGCGGTTGGAGGCGAGGGAAACTAGATTTCGGCGCCAATTGCTTCTTCGTTCTCATGCGCTAGGGTTTCTCACTCGCGGATATTAGTCAATTGTCTATGCAGTCCAGTTGGTTTGGTGACCAAATAAGTGGGGAGTAGTCCGCACGTTGAGGGCTCTCCACCATTTTTCTGGAAAAAAACCACCTTTTTTTGCGACGGAAAAAACCCTACTCTTTTGATCATGGTATATCCATGTTTCGATTTTCCTAATCCTAGAATGACACTGCTCGTACCAGGTTTTTAGAGAGAAACTAAAACTTTTATATGGCAGTTCTATCTGCAACTATGCACGCACTAGACCGGCCTTTATCACGCACTAAGGCACTAGTTAAGATCTCTCTCTCTCTTTCTTTTTTTGCGACGAAGCACTAGTTAAGATCTTGTATTAGGTTGCAAATAGCAGGATGTTTTCTCGATCCTAATGATTGAAATACGAGGATAATACGAGCAGTATGTAGCAGGTACACTAGTGCATGCTTCATGGTATTATTCTTAAACAAGTCAAAAGACTTGTCATTTCATTGATTAAGAGATAAGGTTTTAGACAGAAGCCGCAAAACAGCAAATAAAAGGACTACTCTCACGGCAATACAACATCCAAATGTTGCCCATAGAGACACCTCCTATTTGATTTTGAGAAAAGTCCACATTTCAACCCTCAACTAACCACGGCGTTTGATTGTCAACCCTCAACTCTAAAACCGGTCGGATTTCAACCCTGAACTTGTCACACTGTCCACTTTACCCCCCTTGACTCGGTTTGAGACTAGTCAAGTGGTTTTGACCCGGTCAAAGCTGACTGGGCAGCCCAGTCAGCATGCCACGTGTAAATCTAAAAAATGGATGATTCTCTCAATCTATAAATCCATTAAAGTTGAAAATTTCCCAGGTATCTAAACATCATATGAGTGTTGTTGTGTAAAAATTTCAGAATTTTCTGGGCACTTTTTTTTCGGTTCAAAATTTTGACCGAATAGTGGCTGAATTTGAAAAATTGATGGTTCTCTCAATCTATAAATCCATTTAAGTTGAAAATTTCCCAGCTATCTAAACATCATATGAGTGTTGTTGTGTAAAAATTTCAGAATTTTCTGGGCACTTTTTTTTCGGTTCAAAATTTTGACTGAATAGTGGCTGAATTTGAAAAATTGATGGTTCTCTCAATCTATAAATCCATTTAAGTTGAAAATTTCCCAGCTATCTGAACATCATATGAGTGTTGTTGTGTAAAAATTTCAGAATTTTCTGGGCACTTTTTTTCGGTTCAAAATTTGGGCAGCATTTGGGCAGCATTTTGGTACCATTTGGTAGCATTTGGTCATCATACGGAAAAGATGATTGCAAACACACATAGATGTCTCAAATAGAAAACATAGATGTCTCACACACAATACATAGATGAGGTCTCACACACAACACATAGATGTCTCACACAATACATAATGCATTTCTGGCAAGCAGCGATGTTGCTAGCTGATTCATGATTGAAATCCAAGCAGCCTTCGAAACCCCGCATACTTCTTTGTGTGCTTGACAACTCTGCTGCTAGCTCTAGCGCTAGAATTGCCGGTAGATACATTAACATTGACATTGGAGCTTCTTTGCACATTAATTGTATTTCCGGAGAAATTGTTGGACCTGCTGCTGCTTCCAGTTGGCGCCCTTCTCTTTGGGTTAGGTGCAGCCACTTCCTCAGTGGCCTTCCTTTTGCTCTGCCTAGTGCTGCTCTGGCGTGAAGGCTACAAGAAACATGGCAAATGTTAGTTATATATACATGATAGTGTAATCAGGTTTGCTCATGCATATTTCCTGGATAGTGTACCATATTTGGCCCTTGACTAGCACATGGTGCTTGGCTACTTGTTGCAGTTTGGCTTGCAGCATGCTGTTTGGAAGCAGCTGATGGTGCTTTGCTTCTAGCAGGACCTTGGCCTTGCTCAGGAGTTGGTGTATTTGAACTCCCTGTGCCATTTCTTGCTTTGCATGATGTCCTGTTGTGCCCATGTAGCTTGCACATGCTGCATCTTATCTTTGTACCTCTCTTAGAAACCCTAGTGGCACACCTTGGCTTCTCTTGTTGCTCTCTGGTCCTTTGCTTTTTCTTCCTACCGGGCATCATAATCTCCCCTGGTGGATTAGGTTTTGGCCTCTCAGACACAGGCCATGCAGGTCTGCCTTCCGCAGGTTGAAGGCAAGAAGCATAAGTTTTCTTGAATGCTTCTATGCTATAGCACTTGTCAATGTAATCATCTATGTTGTTGGTTTTGAAAAAAATGCATGATATAGCATGAGGGCATGGAAGACCAGATAGTTGCCAATATCTACAACTACATGTCCACTCTTCTAGATTCACTTGGAACCTATGTTCTCTATGAGTCACCTCATATAAATCTTCACCATTCCAAACAGCATGACAATAGGCAGAGGCATTTATGCTTTTCTTCAGTTTTCTAAGTACCGTGGGACAAATGGTGCCAGTCCACTTGTCCGACTCGGTTCTTTGATATTCTATCCTAGCCATTATCTTCACCCTAATGGCTTCAAACATGCTGATTGCTGGCAAACAGCGAGGCTCCACGATCCACTTATTAAAAGACTCGCAAATGTTGCTGTCTACCGAGTCACAATTAGAGCCCAACCTGAACCAAGCCCTGCTCCAATGGTGTGGGTCAGTTTTCATCACATCCCTTGCTTTAAGTCTGAGCACAACAGGCTAACAAACCAATCCCAGGTTTCATTGGTCTCTTTGTCTACAAGTGCCCACGCTATCGGATACATCTGATGGTTTGCATCTCTTCCAATTGCACTCAACACCTCTCCTCCTCTCCCCTTCAAGAAACATCCATCCAAACCTATGACTTTTCTGCATCCAGCCAGAAAACCTTTCTTACAAGCATCAAAACATATATAGAATTTGTCAAAGGTTGGAACTTCATTGTCAGGGTTTAGCTTCACTATGCAAGTAGAACCAGGATTGCTTCTAAGAAGCTCTAGCTGATAATCGAAGACTTGGCTATATTCACCCAATTTTGACTCTTGAATCCTTTTTGAGACAATTGCCTTAGCTCTCTTGATCTTCGATATGTGTACATTAGCAAACATCTCCTCCTGCACCGTGGCCTTCAAATTTTGGACTGACCAGTCAGTGTTTGACTTGATCAAATTCTCAAACTTGTTGGCTATTCTGGTGCATGTCACCAACTTGTTGTCTCTCCTCTTTGGGCATGTGTGCTCATCAATGAAAGAAGTAATCTGCCAGCTTTCAAACTTGCTAGTCTTCCTCGCTAAACAAACCCATTTGCAAGTTGGCCAAGTGCACTTTGCTCTCACCCTGTCACCCTCATCCTTAATGAATTTTATTTCCTTCCTCTTCCTAAGACCATAGTCCACTATTTCCTCTTTGAACTGTTTCTTTCCACTAAACTTCATTCCCAAACTGAATTTCTTCACCTCAGCCTGACTCGAATACTTTGGAAACTCGGACTCATGAACAACAAGCTGACCATCACTATCTTCATCATATGATTCATCATCTTCATAACTTGAGTCAGCTACTATCTTTTTTTTTGTCGGAGGTGCAATGGCCTTCTCTATAGCAGTGATGTCCTTGCCCTTGCCCTTGCTCTTGCTCTTGAAATCCTTGTACTTCTGCCTAATCTCCTCCACCTCATCATCGGATGTTGAGCAATCCGATAACACAAAGTCACTATCGGATGAAGAATCGGTACCATTGCCATCAACAGCATCACTTTGATTTGATTCCTCTTTACCACCAGCAGGTACTTCATCATCCCCAAAACTTTGCTTTGAATTCTCATCACCGCCCGCGGGTACTTCATCATCCCTATAACTTTGTTGTTCTGGCTCATTACTACTAATGTCCTCAACATATATGTCCACTACACCTCCATCTGTTTCATATGAGAGCATGTACTTCACGGAATTTTCATCAACTAATGCCATCAATCCATCAGACAATTGTTTTCCAGGATATAACCAATGCAGCATCATGATTACTCCTTGTCGAGCGACACTGTAATGCACTTTCAGATTTAGAATGAGAGTGCGTAAGGACAAACTGCGCCGCTCAACATGAGCAATTTCCTCGCTGCCTCCAACATATTCCAAATTTTGACCCTCACGCACAAATGCACCATTGAAATGGAATCGCACAACAAAGAAATCCAGAGGATCCATTCAATCTACAAGAGATGAAAAAACATAATAAGAAATCATTACTACGGTTTCAGCAATAGAGAGAGGGGGAAAATCACTATTAACAAGGGGTGCAAGGGCAGGACCAGCAGCAGCAGCTAGCCCAAGCTAGCAGCTTGCCGGCGGTGGCAGCACCAACAACTCGCCCAAGCTAGCAGCAGCAGCTCGCCGGCGGCTAGGGTTAGCAGCAGCAACTAAAATCTAAGGGAAACAGATGGAGGAAGGGAGGGAAGAGAGGGCAAACCTGCGGTGGAGGTGGAGGTGGTGGCCACGGCCGGCGGCGTTCCAGGCCGCGGTGGAGGTGGTGGCCGCGGGCGGCGGCGTCCCAGGCCGCGGTGGAGGTGGTGGCCGCGGGCGGCGGCGGCCCAGGCCGCGGTGGAGGTGGTGGCCGCGGGCGGCGGCGTCCCAGGCAGCGGTGGAGGTGCTGGCCCCAGGCAGCGGCGTCCCAGGCGGCGGTGGCGGCGCGCCCGGTTGCCGGTCGCCGGCGAGGAGGTCGTGGCTGCGGGCGGCGGCGACCAACGCGGCGGCAGGTCGATTTGGATCGGGGTGAGACTGAACAAACGAGAGAGAGATGGGGATAAGGTTGGACCTGTGTGCGTGGCATGCTGACTGGGCTGCCCAGTCAGCTTTGACCGGGTCAAAACCACTTGACTAGCCTCAAACCGAGTCAGGGGGGGTAAAGTGGACAGTGTGACAAGTTCAGGGTTGAAATCCGACCGGTTTTAGAGTTGAGGGTTGACAATCAAACGCCGTAGTTAGTTGAGGGTTGAAATGTGGACTTTTCTCTTTGATTTTCCTAGTGATGACCATGAAAGGGACCACCAAGTTGCGAAAGACTCTAGCATTGCGGTCGAACCAAACCTCCCAAAAAATGAGCATCGTGACGGAGGCAAGCGCCTTGGGAGAGCCGAGATGAATTAGGTTACCGTTCCACCATTTTCTGACCGAAGCCCTCGCCGCCCAAGCAAATGTAGTGATGTGGTGCATGCCAAACCACGGAAGGACGTCGTTCCAAATGTGCATGGTGTATAGGCATTGATAGAGCAGGTGAGCCGCTGTTTCTTGGGCTTGTTCGCAAAGAGGACAGAGACCGCATGCATGCTCCATGGTAATTCGCACTTTTTAAACCACCCGAGTCTTTGTTAAGCTGGCTTGTTGTAGCCAGCAGCAGGAGTACTAACCACTAGTATTATTTAGCTAAGCGTAAGCTTTGACAAATGCAACGGTCAACAAGGTACAAAAAGCGCGCTTCCTCATGCATGATTAGACGGATAATGGCGGTGGTGCGTTAATTAAACAACTGCCATGATTACTCATTAGTACGTAGTGGTGCACATGCCATCCTATAACTAACGATGCCATTAGCCTTTAGTTGCATGGTCGCGGAACTAGGAAGCTAGTGTTAGTGTCCCATCGATCCATCCATAAAGCCGGTGTCAAGATACACTAACTTAACCCATCTGTTATGTCCTGCCTTATCTAACTAGTTGTACTACATTATCCTCTCACCCTCACCCGTTCAATCTTGACTTCTCAACACGCGTGTTTTATAATGTTCCTCTAACTTTACTACTGTAGTAGATTACCATTTGATTTCACACAGAATCCACAAATAACAATACAATACTAGCCGGTGGTCGATCTACAACCGGTTTGACACAAGCATTAACGAGTGGCGATCTACACACGGCTGACTAGCATTAGTTTTTACACAAAGAGCAAATTAAGAAACGCACGGTCAATTAGTTCTTCACTACACACCTTGAGGGACACGTACGGTGGGTTACACGCCCTAGAGATGAGTGGAACCGAGAGAATATCACATGGAAACCAAGTTTCATTGGAAACCGGTGAAAATCACATGAAAGCTATGTTTTGAAATTTTAAAAAATATATAAAAAAGAGGTGTTAAGGGTGTGATGTTCTATTACCATGTGAAAATCTCAAGTTCAAACACATTAGCATTTACGAGGTTAGAAAAAACCATTGTCACCCATGCTGCCCGTCATGGTGATCGACACACTCAACAACCTGCTTTGCTGTGCTGTCACCGATGGTGTGCTACAATGCCTCGCCACGCATCATATGGCCCCGAGCATCTCCCTCTACGCCGACGACGTTGTCCTCTTCTGCCGGGTGGACAAGCAGGACCTCTTAGTCATCCGCAGATTGCTCACCATCTTCAGCGACGCCTCCGGGATGTATACCAATTTCAACAAGTGTGCGGCCTCCCCAATCCAATGTACGCCTGAAGACCGCCTGGCAATCTCCTCCAACTTTGCGTGCCCACTCAAAGACTTCCCAACGACATACTTCAGCCTGCCGCTCTTCATCCTCAAGGTCAGCGCCGCTGCGAGAGCCTATCCTCATCAAGCTCGAGCGCAGGCTCTCCCCTTGGTGGGCCTTCATGATGCCGCGCGGTGACCGCCTGGCGCTCTGCCGCCACGTGCTCGCGGTGATGCCCGTGCACACGCTCCTCGCAATGGCCATAAATCCCCCGTCCTCAAGCAGATCAATCGCCCCCTCCGCAGTTTTCTCTGGTACAGACGAAAGGACGCGAGCAGCGGCCACTGCCTTGTCAACTGGCGCTGCGTTTGCCGCCCCATCGCCCTAGGCGGCCTCGGCATCCCCGACCTCCAACTCGTGGGCATCTCCCTGCGCACCCGCTGAATGTGGCTCCAGAGGACGGATCCCTCGCGCCCATGGAAACACCTACACATCCCTCACTCTCCCGAGGTCCAGGCCCTCTTTCGGGCCTCCACCCACTGGTCCATTGGCGACGGGCGTAACTGCAAATTCTGGGACGACCATTGGCTCAACGGTCAGTCCATCGCGGAGATCGCGCCGCTGGTTCATGCCAGGGTCTCAAAGCGGCGGCGCAAGACACTTTTCGTGCGCGACGGGCTCCACGAGCATGCCTGAATTGCGGAAATTCGCGGTGCGCTGGGCACGGAGATGGCCACTCAATACATGTCCCTTTGGCGCCGCCTGCGCCAGGTGACCCTCAACGACGAGCCAGATAGGCGATGGGCCGCTTCCGGCTCATACACCGCGAGCTCTTGCTACCAATCCTTATTCGTCGGATCCATCGAAGACCCACACTGGCGTATCACCTGACGTTCTTGGGCACCGCTGCGGATTAAGTTCTTCATCTGGCTTCCCCTGCTCAGACGTTGTTGGACGGCCGACCGCCTCGTGCGTCATGACCTACCACATGAGCCTACCTGCCTCCTTTGCGACCAAGAACCCGAGACCATGCAACATCTCCTCGCGGGCTGCTCCTTCTCCCGCCAGGTATGGCATGAGGTGCTATCTTGGTGCCGCTCCACTGCCATGACCCCGAGACACGACGACGAGTTCGCCGCCTGGCTGACCTCCGCTATCGCCGCCAGGCCGCGCTGTCTTCGACGCGGGCTCGCTTCCATCGCCATCCTCACTGCTTGGTGGCTTTGGAAGCACCGCAATGGCCGCACCTTCGACGGCGATCGCACCTCTGTGAGCCACGCCGTCAATGCCATCCAGGAAGAGGCAAGACTCTGGGCACGCGCGGGCGCCACGCACTTGGCGCTGATCTTACCGGAGACGTAGCCTAGGGCTTTTGGTGGCCGACGCACCACCCCCTCCACTCATGCGTCCAGGCTATCCACACATGCCACCCTTGCGCACATGCTTGGCTCTAGCCCCATATCTTTGTAACTTATTTGCTATGCAACTCTTTTCTACCTATCAATGCAATGATACACAAGCCTTTTGCGCATTTGCAAAAAAAACAAATCAGCATTGAATAGTGCCGAACAGTAAACATCACTATTCATTGCTGAATTTGTTCTTTTCATAGCTTGTGAATGGTAATGAGTTTGAACTTAAAAAAAACCGTGGCAATAGAACATCACCCTCTTAACATCCTGTATTTTTCTCAGAATTTTTTTAAAACTTTTAAATATAGTTTTCACGAAGTTTTCTTTGAGACTTGGTTTTCCTAGAATATTCTCTCGAGTGGAACCTTGATCGTGCATGCATGGAATCCGATACATGCGCAGTGGCGCACTGTTACGTGTTGAGAGATGCGGGGGCGCATGCAGATGCTAGTGGCGCTGAGCTATCTCATAGCATCTCTTTAATTTCCGGCCCCCCTCTCGCGAGGGATGTCAACTTGCCATATAACCAAACATTCCAGGCCCTCTCCAGATCGAGATCAGAATTCTGATGCTAATTCTCTCTGGCACTCGGAGCGAAGGATGGAACGACGAGAGATCAATCCAGATGGCAATATACTTGGTCAATCATTTCTTAAATTTGTATTCTGGTACGCCTACAATGTTAAGCAAGAATATGTTTTCCTGAAAGGTCAAATACAATGTTATCTGTCCACCCAAGAATAACTGATTAATTAGCTCTGGCTCCTTTTCACAGGATGCTCTTTGCCATAATTCCAACGGCATAAACAAGTTGTCCGGAGGAAACGCATCATGCATCGGAATAATATATCTTTTCCCTTTTGGATTTGGATGGTGCGCGTTGTGTCAACTTGAGAGTAAAGTGGCTCTGAGTTCTGACAAAAAGATATTATATGCCTTCTCCTTTGCTTCCTTTTCTCAGACAGAAAGCTTTTGCAAAATTTGCATTCCTTTGGTGAAAGTCAGCTATATTCCCGCATTTTATTTCGTGGCAGTATTCGCTCACCGGTGCTGGGGGCATGAAATGCAAAAGGAACCTGACCAGATGAGCATATGTAAATTATTTATTATTTCGAAAAGGTATTACGTTTTATCTGAGGGCTTCTAGACGTACTTTGCATCTGATACTTAAGTCTACCGTTTCAAATTACCTTCTCGTTCCGTATGTGTTTCCCCAAGCTTCCATTTTACCTGACACGCAAAGTAATGGATACGTGAAGGTCTTGTAAACAGAAATAATCATGAGAAAAGGAGATCAAAACCAACATGCACGCTAATACATCTAATATTACATTGATTTGACAATGAATGTTATTCCTCTCGTTTGAAAATATGTATTCTGATTATATGGTTAGACTAGTTAGATCAAACCCAAAGATGCCGACGTCGTGGCATACATCCCGTGGTTGAGTAATTTAGGAATTTCGCAAAAGAATAGGCCTTAAACTATGGCGGGAAATATGGTGGTTCGCGATCAGACAGAGACACCGTAGTAAATCCTAGAGATGACAGCTTCCAGGATCCGGCTTGCCTGCTCCCTTTTCGTGCTCCCATCCGTGCTCCCACCTCATCCAACGGCTGTCTTTTTTTTTTCTAATCTAATCATCTCCCCCCTGATTTTAAGGGGTGGGGCCGGGCCTTATTTTATTTCAATCAAATCAAGCCACGTATGCGGGAGCACGGATGGGCACACGGGAGGGGAGCAGGCAAGTCTCGTCCCAGCTTCCAAACCTAAATTACCACTCGTACCTCGTGCTGACTGTTGAGTATCAGGAAAGGAAAAACACATGCCTAATTACCCGCCACAATAAAAAAAATTACCATCCTTCTGTATCTTTTTTTGTGACATTCTACCACCCTTCTGTACGTTTTCTCATGCTTATCTCGTGCCCATTGTTTCAGACCACTACTCTTGATCGACTAGAGAAGGGAACCTCATTGTCTTCTCCCGGTTGTACTCGCGCGCTTTTGTACGTATATCGGCATCTGATCCGATAATACGTACAAGCGTGCGTGCAGCAGCGCTCGGAAGATAACACGTAAATTCTGTGGGCGTACTTAACCAGCTGCGCTTGACAGGAGCAGCTGAGCCTGCCGAAAGATAACAGACGCAAATGCTGTCGGCGTAGTGGAACCTAGCCGATATGTCAATCGGGCGTGGAGCGATGGCCTGATACGTCATGGTAACCTGGGGATTCCATGCTCTAAACGGCCAGCCCCGCGCAGCCCCGCGCAGCTGGTCTCCTGTGTCCCGTGCTATCATAGATGCTTGGGGCATCTTCAAGGCGGACCCGTAAATTTTCTATGACCGTTCAGACCATACGGTTCCGACTATCGAACCCATCTGCGGTCTTGTATCAGTCCGTGAGACGGTTTGAACGTGACTTCTCCCGCAAACCAGATACAAACCTGGAGGAGGTTTACGGAAGTCTGAACCGATCTCAAGCCCACATCTAACCGTCCTGGCCAACCAAAAACCCCTCACCCCTTCCGCGCGCGCTCCCGCCCAGCGCCAGCTGCCCGCATTCATGCCGTTATAGAGCGCGCCGCTCAACATTGAAGACAACTCAAGGCGGACGCGACCCCTCACTGCCTCCGCCATTGAAGAGGCGCGCCTGCCGAGGGCGCGGCTCGCGACGCGTCTCCGGTGTCCGCACCTGTTCAATGCCGAAGACTCGTGACTGGATGGGACGGGACGGGACAGATATCTACCACGCCCGTTCAATGCTGCTGTCTGTCCGTCTGCCGCCATTAAGCAGGCTCGCCGGCCGAGAAACCCACTCCGGCGGCGCCGTATTGACGCATCCAAAGGCCTCGCCTCACCAGAATCCGCTACATTAAGGCGGCAACAGCTGGCTAACTCCACACAACAACACAAGCCCTCCACAACGTCCTCTCTTGCACTGCATCCGTCATGACCGCCAGTGGGAAAGCACTGTGGGATAGTCTGTCGCCGTAGATGAAGCACGCGTTGGCCGCCCTTGCCGCCGCCTGGCATAGCCGTCGTGCCAGGCGGATGGAGGTCGGCTTGCCGGCCAGCTCGCCCGAGGTCTCCGACGACGAGGACGACACCACGACTGAGACGGGCTCCAGCGACTCCGACCCGGCTCCCGCGCCTCCTGTGCACGCCGGCTTCACCATGGAGCAGGCGCAAGCGCAGTTCAACGCCGCCATGGCGGAGTTGTAGCCTGCGTCGGCGCCTGTGTCGGTGTTCCAGCAGTCGCAGAAGGAACGGCGGTACAACCTGTTCTCCTGGAGTAGCACCGGCTGGCGGAGGGCTAGATCTACGGCGAGCGCGCGAGCGAGGAGGCCTTGGCGGTCATGGCCGCAACAAACCCAAATTTCATCGTGGAGCAGCGTGCCATCTATGATGTCGCCTGTGCTCAAGCCGCCGCTCGCTAGGAAGTGGCAGCCGCGGAGGCACAGTTGCAGGCGATCGCGGAGGAGAACATCACCAGATGTGCCTCCAACGCGCCGCCGCCGAACCAACAGCCAGCCCGGTGAGACGACGACAACGTCGGCGCCACCATTTCCCTCATGGAACTCAGGTCCACCGGCGATGGACAAGGTCCGGACTCCTCCAAGGATGAGTAGGCCACAGAAGGCGGCGGGGCCTGCTGCCCATGTTGGCCGCTCTGCCTCCCGTGTTCCACTCTTCCTCGTCGGAGACCGCACCTTCACTTCATTGGTCTTCTCGACGGTGCTCATGGAGATAGAGGGAGGACGACACGGGCTTTTACGCCGGGTGCCGCCGTAGGATAGGTTTAGGGGCGGGTCTTTTTTTGTTCTAAATGTTTGAAATATTGTTAAATCCATCATGTTTGTATGAAATCCGTTATTACGAAATCTGGCCGTGTTTGCATGAATTTCATACGGTTTAATGAAAAGGAGTTTGAAATGTAAGCGGCTAGCGTTGGATGTTGATCTCCCGTATCCATATCCGCAGACTGGTCCCCTCTATTTCGCGGATTGATGTGAAAGAAAATTTATGAGTTGCCGTTGGAGATGCCCTTAAGCTGGTTGCTCGTGCTTTGAAACGTTACCGCTAGTTCACGTCATGGGCTCCTCTTCCTTTGGGGCAATGTGATTCCGTATGGGATCCAGGTAGGTGCATAGTCGATCAAGATCGTGGGGAGCGATATAGGGAGTACTAGTTAATTGGCAGGTTTCCTAAAAAAATGTTAATTGGCAGGTTCCCTTAAAAAGCTAATTGGCATGTCATACATTATTTTAATGGTCAATGTCAATGCAATGTCTGATGAGTGATACTTTTACACTCATTTCAACCTTGTTTAAACCAAGCTATTTCATTAAAAGAGAGATATTCGATCCGGTATTGCTACTAATGACTAATGAATGCAAATGATTCCACAAATCCACTCTTTGATATTTTTCCACGGGAAATGGGCTAAAAAGGGAAGAAATCACGTGGGAGAAGGGAAAGGAGGGAAAATGGAGAAGAAATAAATCAGCAGGAGGCGTCATAAGGCCACCAGAGCCAAAGACGCCGTTCCATGCAACCGCACGTGCTCGCATGAGCGGTCGTTTGGCATGGAAACTGAGGCAGGTCATCCACGTGAAGAACTTTTATTAAGGGGACCCATCGAAATTTCAACATAACGGGCAGAGGAAGAGCGCTGAGCACAGGCACAACCTGTTCATCATCATCTTCATCCAGAAACCCTAGCCGCCGCCATTTTCACCTCCCTAGCCATCTCCACCAACATAGTGCTCTCTCATCTAGTTCATACTTGTAATCACGCATCGCACACGACATCCATTGTAAGACATATTGCAATCAATCAATCTCAAGATGTGTTCTTCAATGATTTCTTCTCACGATCTGATCTCCATGTGTGAGTAGTTCGGTAAGGTATGGGGTGAGGCATGACCTTTGCAGCCCCAGGTATTTGGTGAAGGGATCAACGGAAGTCTTGACACAATGTCTCGTATGTGTGAAACAAAGTTGTTTCATGAAGTGTCTCTTGTCTTCTCTGTGATCTTCATCCCTGCAGGTACCCAGGTTCACGGAGATTGAGCACCAGTGAGGCTAGGAGCAAGGGGACCGTGAAGTGTTATACCGATCACCATTGACAGTACGGTTTAGTAGGGTAACATGGATCATATACTTGGGGATTCATGAGGTGTAGTCATTGGATGCCCAAAGCTTTTGTTTGATATTATTATCTTAATTATCAGGGCAACCCCGCGAGATGGATAGGGCCTTTGGTAGGATAACTGATTCTTGATGCAGGACTCTTACCAGTCAAGATGTTATTTGGACACGTCCCCCATTCCGAACCAAGCAAGCACCTCTTGATGGGTGACTTCCCAAGCACAAAATAATATCATTTTTTATCCCAACACCAATACATGGTTGTAAGAATTAAGACCTCATCCTCGTACCTTCTTTTTATTATAAGTGTTTGATTCACTATTTGATTGCTGATCCAGTCAAAAGCCGGATTTGAAACTTTGGCAAAAGCTTGCTAGAGACCACCGCTTCAAGGGAGTCTTCCTCTCGTGGGTTCAATACCTCGGGTCACCTCTGGGGAAATAAGTGCGGGATACCCTTTCTGTTGGGGAATGTAGCAGAAATTCAAAATTTTCTACGCATCACCAAGATCAATATATGGAGTAATCTAGCAACAAGGGAAAGGGGAGTGCATCTACATACCCTTGTAGATCACTAAGCGGAAGCGTTCAAGTGAACGGGGTTGATGGAGTCGTACTCATCGTGATCCAAATCACCGATGATCCTAGTGCCGAACGAACGGCACCTCCGCGTTCAACACACATGCAACCCGGTGACGTCTCCCATGCCTTGATCCAGCAAGGAGAGAGGGAGAGGTTGGGGAAGACTCCGTCCAGCAGCAGCACGACGGCGTGGTGGTGGTGGAGGAGCGTGGCAATCCTGTAGGGCTTCGCCAAGCACTGCGGGAGAGGAGGAGGACTTCAGAGAGGGGAAGGGCTGCGCCAGAACTTGGGTGTGGCTGCCCTCCCACCCCCCACATATATATAGGGGCAAGGGAGAGGGGGGCCGGCCCCCTCAGATCCAATCTGAGGAGGGGGCGGCGGCCAGGGGGGTTGCCTTGCCCCCCAAGGCAAGGGGGGCGCCCCCTTTTAGGGTTCCCCCAAACCCTAGGCGCCTTGGGCCCTGGTGGGGGGCGCACCAGCCCACCTGGGGCTGGTCCCCTCCCACACTTGGCCCATGCAGCCCTCTGGGGCTGGTGTCCCCACCTGGTGGACCCCCGGGACCCTCCCGGTGGTCCCGGTACGTTACCGATAGCACCCGAAACTTTCCCGGTGACCAAAGCAGGACTTCCCATATATAAATCTTTACCTCCGGACCATTCCAGAACTCCTCGTGACGTCCTGGATCAGATCCGGGACTCTGAACAACATTCGGTAACCACGTACGTCTATTCCCTATAACCCTAGCATCATCGAACCTTAAGTGTGTAGACCCTACGGGTTCGGGAGACACGTAGACATGACCGAGACAACTCTCCGGCCAATAACCAACAGTGGGATCTGGATACCCATGTTGGTTCCCACATGTTCCACGATGATCTCATCGGATGAACCACGATGTCGAGGATTCAATCAATCCCGTATTCAATTCCCTTTGTCTAGCGGTATAGTACTTGCCCAAGATTCGATTGTCGGTATCCCAATACCTTGTTCAATCTCGTTACCGGCAAGTCTCTTTACTCATTCCGTAACACATCATCCCGTGATCAACCCCTTGGTCACATTGTGCACATTATGATGATGTCCTACCGAGTGGGCCCAGAGATACCTCTCCGTCACATGGAGTGACAAATCCCAGTCTCGATTCGTGCCAACCCAACAGACACTTTCGGGGATACCCGTAGTGCACCTTTATAGCCACCCACTTACGTTGTGACGTTTGGTACACCCAAAGCATTCCTACGGTATCTGGGAGTTGCACAATCTCATGGTCTAAGGAAATGATACTTGACATTAGAAAAGCTTTAGCATACGAACTACACGATCTTTGTGCTAGGCTTAGGATTGGGTCTTGTCCATCACATCATTCTCCTAATGATGTGATCCCGTTATCAACGACATCCAATGTCCATGGTCAGGAAACCGTAACCATCTATTGATCAACGAGCTAGTCAACTAGAGCTTACTAGGGACATGGTGTTGTCTATGTATCCACACATGTATCTGAGTTTCCCATCAATACAATTATAGCATGGATAATAAACGATTATCATGAACACGGAAATATAATAATAATAACTAATTTATTATTGCCTCTAGGGCATATTTCCAACACTTTCTTGTTCCAATACCGGATCAATAAAGAGAAGATATCAAGCCCTTTTTCTGGCACCATTCCCGAGGAGGAGTTTAGTATTCCTAGTCTTTGTGTTTAGAGTTTTTGTTAAAGTTAATTTTCAGTTTTCTTTTTTACTTTTCAGTTTTAGTTTTAGTTTTATTTTGTTGCAAGTCTTGTCAGTTGAAAAATCCAAAAAGTTACTATGGCTTGTAATCTTGGGAGTTTTGCTACTCCTAGCAATAATTTCATGTGTGAACCCATAGCACAACCTGATGTTGCAGTTGCAGAATATGAGATTAAATCAAACCTAGTTTCATGGTTCAACAAGTCTAAATTGGAGGCTCTTCTTTTGAAGATGCAGGTATGCATTTACATAATTTTACTGAATTGTGCAACATGACACGCATTATGACCCAGATGCTTTGAAACTTTGCTTATTTCCTTTCTCTTTGAGAGGAAAAGCTAAATAATCACTTTTAGCTTTGCCTAAAGGCATTATTACTTATTGGGATGCTTGTTGCACTAAATTATTATCTAAGTTTTTTCCAGCTACAAAAATACAATTACGTTCTCAGATTACAGGTTTCAAGCAAGAGGAACGTGAGCCACTAGCGCTTGCGTGGGATAGAATGAAAGAAGCTATAAGAAACTGCCCCAATCATGGAATAGAGGAGTGATTAATCCTTCAAATCTTATATAATGGCTTGAATCACATGTCAAAAACTATGATTGATATAGCTGCAGGAGGAACAATCATGGGAAAGCCCATAAAAGATGCCAATAAGATACTAGATGATATGCAAGAGAACAGTGCCCAATGGCATGTTGAGAGAACCACCGCCATGAAGATGAATGTCATAGAAGAAAATGTCAATGCCAAGCTAGAAGAACTTATCCCTTTGATGAAAGGTAAAGGAGAGGTAAATATCAGTACCATCACTGATGAAGATACTAGTGATGTGAATTTCATTGCTCTTAATAGCTATAATCCCAATTGAAAAAATATAGTTATGTTCCTAAACTTCCTTATCCTAATAATGGAGGAGCATAAAAAAATTAATGGAGCTAATGGTAGCAATAGAAATACTCTTGAAGAAACTCTTAAAAGTTTTATTGCTAGCCAGACTGAGCAGAATGAAAACTTCAAGAATATATTGAAGAATCATGATAACTTACTCGGTCAATGGACCGGTAAAGTTATTGGACTAACAAATGATGTGCAGATACTTGAAGTCGGATCCAAGAGCATGGAGGCATAAGTGGCAAAGATAGCAGAGAGCCTAACCTTGATTTTGGCCGAGTTTCTAGGTAAACCAGAACCCAACCTGGTTGAAGAAGTTAAAATAGTAAGAAGCAACGAAGAGAAAGTTGATGTACTTGACACAAGTCATGTTCCAGAGTACAATTATACCATTGCATATTTTGTTAAGATGATATCCATGAAGTATCCACTACCGAAGGTAACTAACGATGAGGCATATAATGTCTTTGTTGAACAAGTTGCAGCCAAGGTACGTGAACTTGATGTTGAAACAAAAAAGTTATTCAGTAAGTTACCAGCTAAGCAAGAGAATGCTTTTGAACCTACTATAGAGATTGAGATAGGACTTAATAAGTTCAGTGCTTTATGTGATCTAGGAGCAAGTGTTTCTAGTATCCCCAAATTTGTTTATCATAGCCTCAATCTTGGTCTTTATGCTAATACGGAGATTCTATTGAATATGGCTAACTCTACTTTTACTCAGGCAGTAGGCATCAAGCATGGAGTTATTGTTCAAATTAATGATTGTCCTGTCATGATAGATCTTGTTATAGTAGATATGCCTAAAGATCCAATTGCTCCTATAATTCTTGGTAGAACTTTCTTAAGGACAATCAAAGCTGTGATAAATGTGTTTGAGGGAAATGTTCATTTTGATTACCAGCTAAAGATCCCTTTATAAGACATTTCCTAGTAAAAGGAAATTGAAGCCCTACAGAGGAGGTGGCATCATTTTAAATGCCAGAAGCTATGGTCTTGGTGTTCTAGCACCACCTTGATCACCACTACGGTCGAGCTATCCAACTGAAAACAAGCGCTTCGTGGGAGGCAACCCACGCGAATAAAGTAGACAAGTAAGTTTTCATTTTTGTTTTTAATAAAAGAGTGATTGAAGTTCCATGTGAAGAAGTGAGTTTGGAAGAGTTGTCCTAATGAAGGCTTAGCCTTGTGCAGAATGATTTAAATGCTAGATTGATGTTTGGATGTCTAGAAATATGTCTATGTATTGCTATGTACAAATACCACAGGAATACAAAGAAAAATACAAGTTTCTGAAGAAACAAACCAATAGACGGCCCTTCCTGCGATCGCAGCGGTCATTCGGGCGGTCGTTTGACTTGCAAGAGGTTCTAGCGCAAAACAACAAAGACAACAAAGTGAAGGACGGCGTATCAAACGGGTGCACACGCTGGTTTTTTTGGTCCTTTTGATTCTCTACAGAAACCATCGACGAGTCCAGAGTGTTCGATGGCGTTCCAAACTGCGCACACGCTCGTTCGAGCGGTTGTTGACATCCTCCACCATAAGCACAAAAAGAACAAAGGGAATGACGGTGTTCAAAATGAACGTCGGCGCCTGTTTCCACGGTCGTTTCATCTGCACGCAAGAAAATGTGAGTTTAACTGAGTTGAAGACGGTGTTCCATGCGGGCGCTTACGCCCATATGAGTGGTCGTTTTACACTCCGGCAACTCCAATAAGACTGAGGAAGGAGGTATTTCGCCCCCATCTCTCCCTTTTCTCCCTAGCAAAACTTCGCCCGATCTCTCTACTCGTTCGTTTTTAGTTCGGATACTTCCATGTGATCGATCTATGGTATGTTTCTCCTCTGATCCCCAACTTATTTTTCGCGAATCCATATTCTAAATGCCTAGCATTTCCATGACTAGGGGATGCATATTTTTTATTCAAACTTGAGTTTGGCATGGATTTGTTGTAGTTTTTAGAGGAGTATGATGTTGTGAGTACCGTACGATCCTTATTGTTTCATCATGATAGTCTAAAATGTTGTTTTGTAGATGTTTACATGGAGGTCTTCTCGTGTACGCAGTGATTCGAGTTTATCCATCGTACAACCATGACAAGTTTTCACTCAGGGGATCATCTTCCGCGACCGTGGAGTAAGAAATATGTTCCAAAAGCTCACAACAAGGAAGATCAAAGCAACCAAATGGGCTTGTGCAAATACTCTCGCGAAGCTAGATATCATTCATGCTTTTAGTTTGCTTTGTCATAATGTCAGGTTGCACCATTTTGTTTATCAGGGATGTGAGACTTATGAATGATTGATGCTTGAGTTTCTTAGTACTCGCTCGCACAATGTTGGGTTAGTACCAAATGCATATGAGGAGGAGAGTATCACTTTCCGTCTCCTTGACCAAGACTTTGACATCACTTTTTTTGAGTGGTGTAACTACTTTGGCTTCCCCAACAATGATGCTGATATTAGATATGTTTATGATTTCACCGACCCGCACCGAGGCAATCCTTTAATAGGATGAGTCACCATGGCTCTAAACAAAGAGCCAGTTGTATTGAAAGTTCTGCTATACATTATTTGTACTATGTTATCACTAACTCGCTGTAGGCACGAGGAGAAGTTTCTAAGGTTAATGATGAGAACATGCTAGTTCTCGGGAAGGCAGCAAACCTGGATGTCGGCTATTCACCCAACCTAGGGGCACTAATTTTGCTACACCTCACGCATCAAGCAAATCATGCACAAGGAGATATCGTGTGTGGAGGAGTGATCACCATGTTGGCCAACTCCCTTGGCCCTGACTACTGTCATCTCTGCCCCATTGTCGTTAACACCCTTGTTAACATTCGTGTTTTTACTAGTGCTGGTATGGTAGTAGTTCGTAATGGACATCATTGTATCAAAATTCCTTGAGTGGCGTACTTGTTACCCACACCTATGCCTAACCGTTTCTCCATCGAGAATGGACAATTGCATTATGTTGCAAAGGAAGGAGATGCAGTTTTTGACCAAGAAGGGCCAGAACCTAAAAAAGTAGATGAAGAAGAACTCGCCACCGATGAAGAGGAGGAGCATCCCCAAGAAGACTACACCACCTACGCGGACCTCAGCAGCCTCCAGGGCTCTATTGATGATATGAGCAATCTCGCGTCGTCCCTGAGGAGCATGTCCGCCTACATGAATATGAACTTCTCCAACTAGAGCCAAGAGTGGGCTCTCGATCAACCACCCCAATGATCTTGCCGGTTTGGTCTTGCGAAAGCCTAAGCTTGGGGGAGGTTATCACCAATTCTACATCAAGATGTGGTGGTATTTGAATAAATTGTAATGAGGTTGTACTTTAGCTCGAGGAGCTTCAAAACACTCTTGTTGGTCTGTTCCAACACTTTGGTTATTATTTGCTTTTGCTTTTGCGATTTTTCCAGTTGCAAGTTCGTTTTCAAAAACCCCAAAACCAAAAAATAGAATAAGTTTGATTTGCTCTTGTTGTTATTTAGCCCCTAGGAGTTCATTTGCATTTTGTTTTTAGAGGAGTTGATCTATGCCAGGACAACAAGGAATGCAAGAGTAAGGAAGAGAATTGTGTAA
This sequence comes from Triticum timopheevii, assembly GCA_963921465.1. NCBI lineage: Eukaryota > Viridiplantae > Streptophyta > Magnoliopsida > Poales > Poaceae > Triticum > Triticum timopheevii. Next base: position 477,931,346 of record OY997268.1, read on the forward strand.
ACTCGCAACCGTGAAGGTATGTCCTACGACCCCCGTCTTTTGTGCTTGGATACTTAGGGTAGATGTAGCAGATTTATGTGTGATATGTGTGGATGGGAGTGAGTCTTGATAGTTGATACAAAGGTTTTGCTCTAGTAGCTGAAATAATTTTGTAGCCTTTCTTTTCTTTAGTTTAGACAAGTAAGACTTGCTGTGTGACAGTTTTTGAATGAAATAAATTAACCAAGTATAACTTTGCACAAGATAAAGTCTTTTAAGACTTGGGAGTTAAGAAATTGTAGTGGAAGTCATAATTAACATGCTCGACCCCATGTTGTTAATTTTAATAGACTTAATAACAGTTGTGGATTAAACTGTCTAGAGGAACTTAGTTGAAAGGTGGGTGAGATGATGCCAAAAATCTATGTTGTATATCTCAACATGGTGTTACAGCCTCTGGCTAGTGCCATGGCCTTTGCTACTATTGATACGTCTCCGTCGTATCTACTTTTCCAAACACTTTTGCCCTTGTTTTGGACTCTAACTTGTATGATTTGAATGGAACTAACCTGGACTGACGCTGTTTTCAGCAGAATTGCCATGGTGTTGTTTTATGTGCAGAAAACAAAAGTTCTCGGAATGACCTCAAACTCCACAGAATATCTTAGAATAAATAATAAAAAATCCTCGCCAAAGATGAAGACCAAGGGGCCCACACCCTGTCCACGAGGGTGGGGGGCGCGTCCCTCCCCCATGGGCGCGCCCCCCTACCTTGTGGGCCCCCTGGTGGCCCTCCGCCTCCAACTCCAACTCCATATATTGGCTTTCGGGGAGAAACAAATCAGAGAGAAAGTTTCATCGCGTTTTACGATACGGAGCCGCCGTCAAGCCCTAATCTCTCTCGGGAGGGCTGATCTGGAGTCCGTTCGGGGCTCCGAAGAGGGGGATTCGTCGTCGTCATCATCATCAACCATCCTCCATCACCAATTTCATGATGCTCACCGCCGTGCGTGAGTAATTGCATCGTAGGCTTGTTGGACGGTGATGGGTTGGATGAGATTTATCATGTAATCGAGTTAGTTTTGTTAGGGTTTGATCCCTAGTATCCATTATGTTCTGAGATTGATGTTGCTATGACTTTGCTATGCTTAATGCTTGTCACTAGGGCCCGAGTGCCATGATTTCAGATCTGAACCTATTATGTTTTCATCAATATATGTGAGTTTTAGATCCTATCTTGCAAGTCTATAGTCACCTACTATGTGTTATGATCCGGCAACCCCGAAGTGACAATAATCGGGACCACTCTCGGTGATGACCATAGTTTGAGGAGTTCATGTATTCACTATGTGCTAATGCTTTGTTCCGGTTCTCTATTAAAAGGAGGCCTTAATATCCCTTAGTTTCTATTAGGACCCCGCTGCCACGGGAGGTTTGGACAAAAGATGTCATGCAAGTTCTTTTCCATAAGCACGTATGACTATATACGGAATACATGCCTACATTACATTGATGAACTCGAGCTAGTTCCGTGTCACCCTATGTTATGACTGTTACATGATGAACCACATCCGGCATAATTATCCATCGCTAATCCAGTGCCTACGAGTTTTCCATATACTGGTTTACGCTTATTTACTTTTCCGTTGCTACTGTTACAATCACTACAAAAATACCAAAATCATTACTTTTGCTGTCTTTACTTTGTTACCATTACCACCACTATCATATTACTTTGCTACTAAACACTTTGCTGTAGATACTAAGTTTCCAGGTGTGGTTGAATTGACAACTCAGCTGCTAATACTTGAGAATATTCTTTGGCTCCCCTTGTGTCGAATTAATAAATTTGGGTTGAATACTCTACCCTCGAAAACTGTTGCGATCCCCTACACTTGTGGGTTATCAAGACCTTTTTCTGGCGCTGTTGCCGGGGAGCATAGCTCTATTCTTTGAGTCACTTGGGATTTATATCTGCTGGACACTATGAAGAACTTGAAAGAGGATCGAACTACTATTTTGCCCTCAACTACGAGGGGAGGTAAGGGACTGCCATCTAGCCTTGCACTAGATTCTCCTTCTGTTATGAGTAAGTATGCGACACCTAAACCTACTGCTGCTATTGATTCTGATATGTCGCATGTTATTGATGATGCCACTTCTGCTATGCATGATACTTATGATGAAACTACTTCTATGCTTGATACTACTGTGCCACTTGGTGAATATCTTGATGAGCAAATTGCTAGGTCTAGAGAAAGAGAAATTATTGAAACTGAACACGATGATGTTAGTGATGATGAAAATATGCCTGCTATTCCTGAGGGTTATCTTTTTAATGCTGAATCTATTGAAGCTATTCTTGCTTTCCAGGATAGTCTTGAACGTAAGAGGTTGCTAGTTAAGTGGAGTAAAGAATCTTTTAGAGATAGGATGAGACCTGACCCTACTTTTGCTACTTCACCTATCTGTGTTCCTGATCAGGATTATTATGATTTTTCTGTTGATCCAGATATAATTACTTTGGTTGAATCTGATCCTTTTAATGGCTATGAATCTGAAACTGTTGTGGCACATCTTCGTAAGTTAGATGATATAGCTGCCCTGTTTACTAACAATGAGAGATCGCGCTACCTTTATTTACTCAAAATATTTCCGTTCTCATTAAAGGGTGATGCTAAGAAATGGTTTAATTCTCTTGATCCTAGTTGTGTGCAAAGTCCCCAGGATATGATTTATTACTTCTCTGCTAAATATTTCCCTGCTCATAAGAAACAAGCTACTTTGAGGGATATATATAATTTTGTGCAAGTTGAAGAAGAAAGTCTCCCACAAGCTTGGGGGAGGCTTCTCAAGTTACTTAATGCTTTGCCTGATCATCCTCTTAAGAAACCTGAAATACTTGATATCTTTTATAATGGACTAACCTATGCTTCCAGAGATTACCCGGATAGTTGTGCTGGTTCTCTTTTCAGGGAAAGAACACCGGATGACGCTGAAATTCTATTGAATAATATGTTGGCAGATGAAAATAATTGGGAACCTCCTCAGCCAACTCCTGAGCCAGCTCCTGAGCCAATTACTGAGCCTATTCCTAAACCAACTCCGAAGAAGAGAGGTGTTCTATTTCTCAGTCCCGAAGATATGCAAGAAGCAAAGAAATCTATGAAAGAAAAAGGTATTAAAGCTGAAGATGTTAAGAATTTACCTCCTATTGAAGAAATACATGGTCTTAATTTACCTCCTGTTGAAGAAGTATATGATCTCAATTACTTATTTAATGAAGAACCTCCCGATATCCCAACATAGGTAGTAAAGGTAAATTCTCTCTATAGATATGATAAAGCTGAAGTCCCTCCTACTAAAATTGCTAGTCAGTGCTTGGATGAGTTTGATGACTTTATGTTTAAGCATGATGACTTTAATGCTTATTTTGGTAGACAATTAAAACAGAATACCTTTATGATTAAATGCTTGAGTGATTATATGGCTGATATTAGAGGTGAACTTAAACTTGTTAGCAAACATGCTTCTATGGTTACCACTCAAGTAGAACAAGTACTTAAAGCTCAGAAAGAAGTGCTTGATGAAATGAATAGTAAGAAAAATGATTATGCTGTTAGAGTGGCTAATAGAACTGGTAGAATGACTCAGGAACCTTTGTATCCTGAAGGCCACCCTAAGAGAATCGAGCAAGATTCTCAGAGAAATAATTTAGAGGCACCTAGTTCTTCTAAGAGGAAGAAAAAGAAAAATGATAGGACTGTGCAAACTTCTAGTGAACCTATTGCTGAACCACCTGATAATCCAAATGATATCTCTATGTCTGATGCTGAAACACAATCTGGTAATGAACATGAACCTAGTGGAAATGTTAATGATAATGTTCATGATGATGCTCAACCTAGTAATGATAATGTTGTAGAAGTTGAACCTGCTGTTGATCTTGATAACCCACAATCAAAGAATCAACGTTATGATAAAAGAGACTTCGTTGCTAGGAAACATGGTAAAGAAAGAGAACCATGGGTTCAGAAACCCATGCCTTTTCCTCCGAAACCATCCAAGAAAAAGGATGATGAGGATTTTGAGCGCTTTGCTGAAATGATTAGACCCATCTTTTTGCATATGCGATTAACTGATGTGCTCAAAACAAATCCTTATGCTAAGTATATGAAGGATATTATTACTAATAAAAGAAAGATACCTGAAGCTGAAATTTCCACCATGCTTGCTAATTACACTTTTAAGGGTGGAATACCAAAGAAACTTGGAGATCCCGGAGTGTCTACTATACCATGCTCCATTAAAAGAAGTTATGTTAAAACAGCTTTATGTGATCTTGGAGCCGATGCTAGTGTTATGCCTCTCTCTCTTTATATCGTAGACTTGACTTGAATAAGTTGACACCTACTGAAATATCTTTGCAAATGGCTGATAAATCAACTGCTATACCTGTCGGTATTTGTGAGGATGCGCCTGTTGTGGTTGCAAACGTTACTATTTTAACGGACTTTGTTATTCTTGATATTCCCAAGGATGATAGTATGTCTATTATTCTTGGAAGACCTTTCCTTAATACTGCAAGGGCTGTTATTGATTGCAACAAAGGCAATGTCACTTTTCATGTTAATGGTAATGAGCATACGGTACACTTTCCGAGGAAACAACCTCAAGGTTACAACATCAACTCTATTGGCAAAATCCCATCGATGATATTTGGAGGTTTTGAATTTCCTCTCCCTACTGTCAAGAAAAAGTATGATATTCTTATTGTTGGGGATTTTCATATCCCCGTTGAGGTAACTTAGTGTCATTCGAAATTTCTCCGGTTCCGGGATTATTCGGAATGAGTTTGTTAACAAGACTTGATCAACCTTGTTAGTGGGTTCATTTTGATGATCACGAGATGGATGAAACTAGAAGCACAACCTTCTGTACCCTCTTTATATTTTTTGTTATTTAGTAAAAATAAAGTAAAATAGTATTTTTCTGTCTGTTTCCTGACTTATCCGTGCAATATAAAAATACCCCGAAAATAAAAGTCCTCAGAATGCCATGCCAATTTAATATGATTTTTTCGGGAATATTTGAGAATTTACTGTGCAAAAATTAGCACGGGGGGAGCTGCCACCTGGCCACGAGGGTGGAGGGCGCGCCCTACCCCCCTGGGCGCGCCCCCTGCCTCGTGGGCCCACGGTGGCCCTCCTCCACTTATTCCTGCACCCATCTTCTTCCTCTGTCTCACACAAACACGAAAAACCAACTCAAGCACGAGTTCCAGCCCCTGTTGCTGTGATTTTCGATCTCCTTGCTCAAAGCATCTCTTGCAAAACTGCTTGGGGAGATTGTTCCTTGGTATGTGACTCCTCCATTGGTCCAATTAGTTTTTGTTCTAGTGCTTTATTCATTGCAAATTTGTGCTACATAGGTGACCATGTTCTTGAGCTTGCATGTCAAATTTATATGGTTCCAAGTAGTTCTAATGCTTGATATAGGCCCTAGGCACTTGTGGGAGTTGTTGCTAACAATTTTATTGAAGTTGGTTCATTTTTATTTGAGGTTACTAAAAATTTCAGATTGTTTCAGAAATAATGAAGAGACTTTTGAGGGGCTCGTCGAGCCGAAGCTCTAAGGAAAAACAAAAGGAAGAAGAGGAGAAGCCCAAATTTAATTTACCTCGCACTACGGAGGTCCGGCTGTGTGAATGGCCTTCCGATGACTTCTTGAGGAGAGCTGGGATTCATGAATATTTCTATTTATTGATTGAGAACGCCGGCCTCACCGACTTCCTCCACGACCAACGTCATCAGTATCTCTTACTCACAAATACTTTTGTGCAAAACTTCTACTTTTTCCCTAAGAAATCACCTCCAACAGTAGAGTTTCATTTATATGACGTTGTTAAGGAGATGACATTAGCAGAATTCTGCGAGGTTTGCAGAATACCCTTTGAGGTCACCTTAGATGAACCCCACCGTAATGAATTAGAAGCTTCTATCAACACTATCACGGTGGGAGAAACCAGGAAGGTTTCTGATGCAAGGATCACTAGCATACATTATCCTGTTTTACGCTACTTTGACTTATTTGCTAGTCGTTGCTTGATTGGACACGAGAACTGTGGGAACCTTAGTATTCCTTATATTATTATTTTGCTCCATGGTTTATACCGCGATAACTCTGTTAGTATGGGTGGAATTGTTGCTAGACGGTTAAGTCTGAACCGTACTAAGGGCCCCATCTTTGGAGGCATTTATGCTTCGCGCCTAGCTGAACATTTTGAAATACCTATTAGGCATGCGGAGAAAGAGGAAACAGCACTGCCCCGTGCTTATTTAGATTACAAGAGTATGATAGCGCATGATTTTCTTGTTAAGAGTCGCGATGGGGAGCTTAAATATAAATTATACTTTGATAAACATCACCCTGAGACTATTACTTTGCCTGCTCCTTCTTTGTTTAACTTGTATGCAGAGCCTCACATGTTCCGTGGTCGGCTGTTCAAACCTATCGGAACCCTGCACCAGCCCCGGAGCCGGAGCCACAAGATGAGCTTCCACGACTATCTGTTTATTCTTGGGATCCAGAGGAGGCCGCCAGCCAGTGGCAGCCGGAGTCTTCTTCATCACACTACGACCCCAGCTTCACCTACGGATATCCGCCAGGCCATCCCTAGCAATAGACCAACTTAGGCCAAAAGCCTAAGCTTGGGGTAGTACGTATTTCTCACCGATATTACATTCATGTTCACACACACTCATTGCTAGATGTCGGTGCTCATACTCTTTCATTGTATTATCCATGCTAGTTTAAATTTCTTTTTCCTGCTTTCTTCTTGTGTGTTTTATAAACTTTAAAAAAAGAAAAAAAAATAGTTAGTTTACTTTCCATGCTTGTAGTAGAATTAAAAAGAAAACCCAAAAATATTTTCCGTTCTTCTTTTACTTGTTGGGAGCTTTCCCGTGTAAATAGTTCTTATTTCTTTTTCTTTCTTTGGGGGTCGAGAAGACCATATTGAAAATGCTTAGTGGCTCTTTTATGCATGATTGATTATTTATACCTAGAGCCCATATTACTTGTCTTCTCTCTTGAGTTGAATGCTTGCAGATTCCAGCTTAGTCCAATGCACGTGCACTCTTATTATTATAGACACTACTCGGTCGTGCGAGTGAAAGGCAATAATGATGATATATGATGGACTTATTGAGAAGAGAAAAGCTGGTACGAACTTGACCTCTTTTGTTTTTGTAAATATGATGATTCATCGTTCCTGATTCAGCTATTATGAAGTAAACATATTTGCAATGACATTTAGAGATTATAGTTGCTTGTGCCATGCTTGATTAGCTATGACTTATAATGGTTTACCTTGCGTGCCAACATGCTATTAGAATGATTATGATATGGTATGATGGGGTGGTATCCTCCTTTAAATGCATTGAGTGACTCGACTTGGCACATGTTCACGCATGTAGTTTAATCCAATCAACATAGCCTTCATGATATTTATGTTCATGGTGGATTATATCCTACTCATGCTTGTACTCGGTGTGAATTAATTTTAATGCATGTTTACGACTGTTGTTGCTCTCTCAGTTGGTCACTTCCCAGTCTTTTGCTACCCTTCACTTGTACTAAGCGGGAATACTGCTTGTGCATCCAAACTCCTTAAACCCCAAAGTTATTCCATATGAGTCCACCATACCTTCCTATATGCGGTATTTACCTGCCGTTCCAAGTAAATTTGTATGTTCCAAACTCTAAACCTTCAAATAAACATTCTGTTTTGCATGCTCGAATAGCTCATATGTCAACTAGAGCTACCCTTATCTTCCGTGTTAGGCGGGTTATTCTCAAGAGGAGTGGACTCCGCTCCTCATTCACGAGAAAATGGCTGGTATTCGGGATGCCTAGTCCCATGCTTTATGCAAACTAAATCAAAATAACTGCAAACAAAACTACCCTTGGGACCCGTTGAATGTTGGAGGCACTCGTTGTTTCGAGCAAGCCATGGATTGATGCTTGTGGAGGAAGGGGAGTATAAACTTTACCATTCTGTTTGGGAACCGCCTATAATCTGTTTAGCATGGAAGATATCATCGTCTTTTAGTTGTTATGTTGACAATGAAAGTATGCCGCTCAAAATATAATTTATCTCTATTTCAAAACCGAGCTCTGGCACCTCTACAAATCCCTGCTTCCCTCTGCGAAGGGCCTATCTAGTTACTTTTATGTTGAGTCATCACCCTTCTTATTAAAAAGCACCCGCTGGAGAGCACACTATCGTTTGCATTCATTATTATTGGTTTATATTGGGTATGACTTGACTAGATCTCTTTTACCACGAATTATAATGTTTAGTCAGTCCTTGATCTTTAAAGGTGCTCTGCATTTATGTTTTGCGGTCTCAGAAAGGGCTAGCGAGATACCATTTTGTTATATCATATTATGATTGTTTTGAGAAAGTGTTGTCATCCGAGTTTTATTATTATGGCTCGCTAGCTGATTATGCTATTGATATGAGTAATTATGAGACCTACGTGTTATCGTGAGTATGGTTAGTTCATAATAATTGCTGAAACTTGAATGCTGGCTTTTCATGTTTACAACAATAAGAGCAAACAGAGTTTGTAAAAGTTTTTCTTTTTTCTCTTTCAGTTTGTCAACTGAATTGCTTGAGGACAAGCAAGGGTTTAAGCTTGGGGGAGTTGATACGTCTCCGTCGTATCTACTTTTCCAAACACTTTTGCCTTGTTTTGGACTCTAACTTGTATGATTTGAATGGAACTAACCCGGACTGACGCTGTTTTCAGCAGAATTGCCATGGTGTTGTTTTATGTGCAGAAAACAAAAGTTCTTGGAATGACCAGAAACTCCATGGAATATCATAGAATAAATAATAAAAAATCCTTGCCAAAGATGAAGACCAGGGGGCCCACACTCTGTCCACGAGGGTAGGGGGCGCGCCCCTCCCCCTGGGCGCGCCCCCTACCTCGTGGGCCCCCTGGTGGCCCTCCGACGCCAACTCCAACTCCATATATTGGCTTTCGGGGAGAAAAAATCAGAGAGAAAGTTTCATCACGTTTTACGATACGGAGCCGCCGCCAAGCCCTAATCTCTCTCGGGAGGGCTGATCTGGAGTCCGTTCGGGGCTCCGGAGAGGGGGATTCGTCGCCGTCGTCATCATCAACCATCCTCCATCACCAATTTCATGATGCTCACCGCTGTGCGTGAGTAATTGCATCATAGGCTTGCTGGACGGTGATGGGTTGGATGAGATTTATCATGTAATCGAGTTAGTTTTGTTAGGGTTTGATCCCTAGTATCCATTATGTTCTGAGATTGATGTTGCTATGACTTTGCTATGCTTAATGCTTGTCACTAGGGCCTGAGTGCCAGGATTTCAGATCTGAACCTATTATGTTTTCATGAATATATGTGAGTTTTAGATCCTATCTTGCAAGTCTATAATCACCTACTATGTGTTATGATCCGGCAACCCCGAAGTGACAATAATCGGAACCACTCCCGGTGATGACCTTAGTTTTAGGAGTTCATATATTCACTATGTGCTAATGCTTTGTTCCGGTTCTCTATTAAAAGGAGGCCTTAATATCCCTTAGTTTCCATTAGGACCCCGCTGCCACGGGAGGGTAGGACAAAAGATGTCATGCATGTTCTTTTCCATAAGCACGTATGACTATATACGGAATACAGGCCTACATTACATTGATGAACTGGAGCTAGTTCTGTGTCACCCTATGTTATGACTGTTACATGATGAACCACATCCGGTATAATTATCCATTGCTAATCCGGTGCCTACGAGTTTTCCATATACTGGTTTACGCTTATTTACTTTTCCGTTGCTACTGTTACAATCACTACAAAAATACCAAAATCATTACTTTTGCTGTCTTTACTTTGTTACCGTTACCACCACTATCATATTACTTTGCTACTAAACACTTTGCTGCAGATACTAAGTTTCCAGGTGTGGTTGAATTGACAACTCAGCTGCTAATACTTGAGAATATTCTTTGGCTCCCCTTGTGTCGAATCAATAAATTTGGTTTGAATACTCTACCCTCGAAAACTATTGCGATCCCCTATACTTGTGGGTTATCAACTATATACGCGTTTACATGTATAAGTGTGGCTTCGTCACCCTTCTTGATGTTGTGCCGAGGACTCTGCTGGCCAATGAATGATCCACCAAGAGCAATAGCTCGGATTTCGGCTATGAGTTTTTTACCGTACATAGTGCAACACTACAAATGAATATTATTCGGCTTTCTCTTGAATGGGTGTGTACGTGGTAAACAAAGGGCACTGACCAAAAGAGCTTGAAAGAGACATTATTGCTAAAGTTCCATAGTTCCAAAAGATTAAGCCATAGCAAAAACCTATGCATGATTGATACGTCTCCGTCGTATCTATAATTTTTTATTGTTTCATGCCAATATTATAGAACTTTCACATATTTATATGATTTATTGGACTAACCTATTGATCCAGTGCCCAGTGCCAGTTCTTGTTTGTTGCATGTTTTTTGTTTCGTAGAAAATCCATATCAAACGAAGTCCAAACGCGATAAAAATTTACATAGAATTATTTTGGAATATATGTGATTTTTTAGGAGGTGGGGGGCCCTCATGTTTGCATGAGACGGAGGACTCCATATCCACAACCCACCAGGGTGTGCCACCAGGGCCCAGGCGCGCCCTGGTGTCTTGTGCCCTCCTCAAACTTCGGTTGAAGCCCTTCTTCTAGCGCAAGAAAGATAATTTATGGAAAAATCATGTAAAAACTTTAACGCACGGAGTTACGGATCTCTGGGAATTTAAGAAACCGTGAAGGGCCAGATCTCGGGAACGCGAAACAGAAGAGAACAAAGAGGGAGATCCATTCTCGGAGGGGCTCCCGCCCCTCCGCCGCCATGGAGGGAATGGACCAGAGGGGGAACTTTCCTCCCATCTAGGGGGAGGCCAAGGAAGAAGAAGAAGAGGGGCTCTCTCCCTCTCTCTCCGGTGGCGCCGGAGTGCAGCCAGGGCTAGGATCGTGACGGCGATCTACATCAACAACCTTGCTACCATCAACACCAACTTTCTCCCCCTCTATGCAGCGGTGTAACACCTCTTCCCCCCGTTGTAATCTCTACTTAAACATGGTGCTCAACTCCATATATTGTTTCCCAATGATATTTGGCTATCCTATGATGTTTGAATAGATCTGTTTTGTACTATGGGTTAATCGTGATCTTGGTTGGTATGATTGTATATTTTATTTCTGGTGTTGTCTTATGGTGCCCTCCGTCTCACGCAAACGTGAGGGCCCCCCACTGTAGGGTGTTGCAATATGTTCATGGTTTGCTTATTGTCAGTGTTGCGGGGGTGACAGCAGCCTAAACGCGGATAAGTGGGTTATGGTGTATGGAGTAAAGAGGACTTGATACTTAATGCCATGGTTGGATTTCACGACCTTAATGATCTTTAGTAGTTGCAGATGCTTGCTAGAGTTACAATCATAAGTGCATATGATCCAAGTAGAGAAAGTATGTTTGCTCATGCCTGGCCCTCATATAAAATTACAAGAATGATTACCGGTACTTGTTATCGATTACCTAGGGACAAATGACTTTATTGTTGACAAAAGCTATCCACTTTTATTGCCTTGAAATTTATTCGTAGTTTTATTCTTGCAAAGTACTCGTAGTTCTATTCTTGCAAAATAGTTTCATACTTGTTCTAGGTAAAGCAAATGTCAAGTGTGCGTAGAGTTGTATCGGTGGTCGGTAGAACTTGAGGGAATATTTGTTCTGCCTTTAGATCCTCATTGGTTTCGACACTCTTATTTATCGAAGAAGGCTACAAACGACCCCCTATACTTGTGGGTTATCAAGACCTTCTTCTGGCGCCATTGCCAGGGAGCAATAGTGTGGGGTGAATATTCTTGCGTGTGCTTGTTTGCTTTATCACTAAGTAGTTTTTATTTCCTGTTCTAAGTTGTTCTCTATCTTTAGTTACGGATATGGAACACGAAATACCAAAAAAGTTAGTTATACTTGCTTTTCATGGAGATGGGGGACCTCCTAAAACTCTCGATGCTCGTTATGTGAAAGATATTATGCACTACTTTGATAATCCTGAGAAAACCCCATTTAACTATATAATGGGAGTAACGTTGGATCAACATGAATACTTTAGGGATTATCGCTTGACTCATAAAGGGAAATTTTTATGGGATCAACTTCATATGTTGCATTGGTATGCTCGGGAGCTATGCTTGAGATATGATTATACTTGTTGCTCTAGGATGACCGCTCCACATCTTCCTTTTTCATGTGAATTTAATGATAATGAAACCCTGGATTGTTATGCTATTGGTAGATATGACTATTATGATGTGGAACGAATAGAAGAATTTGTTGATTTTAAGGGTGCTTATGAAATTGAATCTTTGTTTGAAAAGTTCGAAGATTTTGATGATTCAGTTTATAGAACTGAAAATTTGGCTATCCTTAAATATTGGTATGATAATTATAAATACAATTAGGGTTTAGAGGAGGTCAAATAAATTTTAATTTGAGAAAATATGCTCCAAATGAGCTCCCAGGCTAGGGTAAACAGCCCATTTGTAATCAAGTTTTTTGAACATACTCTAAATGAGCCAAATGTTTTTTTATTAACACATATTCACTTTACATAGTGTAGATTCAAAGTCTCGCTATTTTTTGAATTAATCTTCATATTTTTACATTTTCTTTTGAAAACATATGCTTTAATATAAAAACTATTAAAAACATGTTTTGAAATATGAAAATGGAAAACTAACTTCAGATCCTTCTTGTTCACTTTAAAATAAAGCTTTAATGATTTTTGTGTTTTTTTTTAATTTTTCAAAAACAGAAGGTAACACCACCTCCTCTCCTTGAACTCTATGAAATCATGTACATGATAGCTCATATGTGTGAAGGTTTTCTCATGAAAATGACCATAGACCAAGTTTATGATTTTTGGTTGGTAACATGTCACATAAGACAACATTGTGCGCAGGTTTTATATTTTTTTGTTTTTTTAATTAATGGTGCTCATTTGACCTCGATCGTGCCAGCTATGATTTTTTCAGGAAAATGACCATAGACCAAGTTTAGTATTTTTCCTCGTTAGTTTGTCTTATAAAACGATGAACGACAAATGTTTCATATTTCTTCGATTTTTTAAAAAATTAGTTATGCTCAGCCAAAGCCATCGAAACCCTGTTGACCAGCTCAAAACCCCTCTAAACCCCACAGGGTTTCGCCTAGCCCTAGCTCCCAATGCCAGCCGTCCGATCATACCCTCGCGCCAAGCGACAACCCTCAGATCTGGCCTTCTAGAAGGCACTAGGTGGGCTGGCTGTGTGCAGGCTCGAGCGACGCAGTACATCCTGATGCCCCCATTGCGCCGCCTACCGTGGAGGAGCAGGTATTTGCACTTGCTTAGCTTGTAGAGTAAGTTGCTCCCTAGTTGCATTGGTTAGATTGTGATTCATACAGTAGTTCAGATGGTTAAAGTAGTTGGTTTGACGGATGGGCCGGGGTTGGGGGGATGGGGGTTTTTGGACTAGGGTTTGTTGGATAAATTCGTTGCAAAAATGCTAGCTAGATGTTGTGAACTATGATTTTAGGTGCTGCAATGATTGGGGGTTTTAGATTTGTTTTTAGATTTGGATAAATTCATTGCAAAAATGCTAGATATTGTGAACAGATTGGGTTTTTTAATGCTATAATGCTTATTAGATTTGTTTTTAGTGCTCACAGATTGGGGTTTTTAATGCTACTCAGATTCGTTGCCTTAGATTGGGTCCCTGTTAGATTTGTTTTTGAATGGCACTCAGATTGGGGTTTTGAATGTCATATGCCCAAATGGAATCCATTGATTAAGAAGTTATTTGATTCATTAGTATATAAATTTTTCCACAATATGTAGTTATATTAGCTCTGTTCTTCAATGTGTGTGCATGACCAATGATCAATGTGTTATTTGAATGTCATATTGGGGTTTCTGATCAATGTGTGTACAAATCTAATACATTGATATACTAGTGATGGATGTGGTTTTTGAATGCATAGAGCTAAGGGGCACATAAATAAAAAAACCCCACTTCTAAAACATTTTTGATATTGGGAGTATATTAGCCCTATGATCAATGTGTCATGTGTGCATATCTAAATTTTCAATTGGCTACTAGTGATGGATGTAATTGTATATTCAGCAGGATGATGGTTGGGGGGGGGGGGAGAAAGAGGAAGTTGGCCGACTATGACCCGTACGAGGGGGCATTTAGTGACGATTCTGAATATTAGGTAAGCATATCCCTTGTTCATTTAGTTCCTTTGACATGGTGTATATGAATCTATAATGTATTAATGCAATTCATTCATGTGTGCAGTATGACTCTGGAGATGATGTGTACAAGGGCAACGTCGCGTCCTTCACAGCCAAGGAGGTGGAGAAGATCAAGGCCAAGGGAGTTGCTTCCTTCTACAACCACAAGTTCAAGAAGTGGCATTGCCCCTACTGCACCACCATGCCAAAGCCAAGGGATGGCCGCTTCGATCACCTTCTGTCTCATGCTGAGGATGTGGCGATTCGCGGGGAGGACTACATGATCAGGGGGCAGCAGCCGCCCTCGCGAAGGCCCTGACTCCGGCGTGATGTGATCGATGATGTGATGCTGTGTTACTTTTGGTTTGGTTTGTTGAACTGTTGGGTTAGTTTTGGTTTGTTGAACTGAATCTTGTTGGTTATGGTTTGTTGGACAGAATCTCTCGTTGGTTATGCTAGTAATCTGGTTGCTATCTATATTTGTCTGTCCTTAAATTTGCATGTGGTATATTTGTCTGTCCTGAATCTATGGTTAGTTATGTTTAGATGTTGTGAACTATGATCTTAGGTGCTGCAGTGATCACACATGTTGTGTAGGAAATCAAATGCATGCTCCAAATGAGATCATGTAAACCTTGGCAAACATGGACAGTACAAATTCAAGAAAATGCAAAAACAAGTAAAACCTTGGCAAACTATCTATGTTTGTGTAGGAGATCATGTGTGCAAAATTTGAAGTGATTTAGAGGAAGTCAAATAAATTTGAATTTGAGAAAATGTGCTCCAAATGAGCTCCTAGGCTAGGGTAAACGGCCCATTTGTAATCAAGTTTTTTTGAACCTACTCTAAATGAGCCAAATGTTTTTTTATTAACACATATTCACTTTCCATAGTGGATATTCGAAGCCTCGCTATTTTTTGAATTAATCTTCATATTTTTACATTTTCTTTTGAAAACATATGCTTTAATATAAAAACTATTAAAAACACGTTTTGAAATATGAAAATGGAAAACTAACTTCAGATCCTTCTTGTTCACTTTAAAATAAAGCTTTAGTGATTTTTTTTGATTTTTTTGATTTTTTTTTAATTTTTCAAAAATAGAAGGTAACACCACCTCCTCTCCTTGAACTCTATGAAATCATGTACATGATAGCTCATATGTGTGAAGGTTTTCTCATGAAAATGACCATAGACCAAGTTTATGATTTTTGGTTGGTAACATGTCATATAAGACAACATTGTGCGCAGGTTTTATATTTTTTTGTTTTTTTAAATTAATGGTGCTCATTTGACCTCGATCGTGCCAGCTAGGGTTTTTTTTCATGAAAATGACCATAGACCAAGTTTAGTATTTTTCCTCGTTAGTTTGTCTTATAAAACGACGAACGGCGAAGGTTTCATATTTTTTCGATTTTTTTAAATTAGTTATGCTCAGTCAAAGCCATCGAAACCCTGTTGACCAGCTCAAAACCCCTCTAAACCCCGCGGGGTTTCGCCTAGCCCAAGCTCCCAACATCCGCCGTCCCATCACACCCTCGCTTCAAGCGACAACCCTCAGATATGGCCTTCTAGAAGGAACTAGGTGGGCTGGCTGTGTGCAGGCTCCGCGCCTTTGGATCACAAGGACGACTCCGCATCGTTGGATCATGGGGCGATCCGCGAGAGGCGATCCTGTTGGTTTTGCTCGGCTACTCTCCCACCACTGACTCCATGAAAAAAACGTTGTTATTGGGCCCAAAAGGAAACCAAGCTCTGGTTGGGCCGTAAAAATTGCGTCATTTTTTTTGCATCGTTTGCTCTATTTTTTGTGAACGTGCTGGCTCTGTATTTTTGGATCGTTTTTTGCATCATTTGCTCTATTTTTGGTGAACATGCTGGCTATGTATTTCTGTCATTTGAAATCAATTGACATTGCATAGCAAATGACCAATTTTTAAGGGCCAAATTTATTTTTATCATCAAAATGGCCACAAACTATTCAAAAATTGTCTCTTTTTGTTCATATAATATATATGACCATGGATTCCCATGCGTGCAATTAGCTACTTTTTCTTCTTCTTTTTCAAACCACTGTTTCCCACGCGTGTACACTCCCAATGCTGCGGTGGGTTTGAAAACGGGTTACTTCACATTTGATCCCGTTATTGCCACGGCCAAATAACACGTAGCACTATGGCTATTTAAGCCACCCTCTGCCTCTGCCATCCCTCATCCATCTCCCTTCTTGCTCTTCGACCCCTTCTCCGTATTCTGCACATCCCTCAGCCATGCAGTACACCGGACCAACCTACAGCTTCCCACCCATCATGCCTGAGAGGCTCTACCCTACCGGCGTGTACGTTGATCGCACACTACATGTGTGGGCGATATCTAGGCTGAGGACCGCAAGGAACTTCACCAAGTTCTTCCTCACGTCCGGCTACCACCACCTCCCGAGGGGATCTCCAACGATGTTCCGCGTCAAGGAGGTCATCCAAAACAGGGTGGTGGTTGCTCTCCTTTCCCACTTCACCAACACATTCGACGTCTTCTACCTCCTCGGCCGGGTGTTTTGGCGTGGCTCCGAGTTCATCGCACAGGTTCACGGAGTACAACAACATCTTCCCCATCGCGACGCGCATGCACACTCTTCCGTACCCCATCGACAACGCCCCGGAGGAGCAGTGAAAAGGGCGCCCGAAGGAGGAGCGAGGTGGAGAAGGCGGCGGCTAGGGTTCTAAACCCTCTATCTTTTTTTAGTCTATGTTATGTTAAGTTGTAATTGAACTATGTTGGAGTTGCTATGGGCTTGTTGACCCTTTTCTTAAATTCTATTATTAAGTTTTCTATCTATTCTATTATTAAGTTCTTCCTAGTTTGAGATATGTGATCGTGCTATGGGCTTGTTGGCCCTATATTGGGACTACATATTTGTTGATTATTTTCTTAGAGAGCTCGGCTTGTTAGTAGGGTTCCCTTGTTAGTAACCACCTAGTGCATGCAAGCAAGCTTTGTTAGTAGGGATGAATGAGTACAACTAAGCAAGGGAGTGGCTCTTTTTTTACACAAGCCACAAATATGTAGCCACCTAGCTATAAAAGAGGAACCAACGACAGTGACCCTCGCTGCATCCGTGGCAGCTGGCTTACAAGAAAGCTATTCGGTCAGTGCATCATGGCGTACACATCGGCGCATGCAGGCTCGGTCGGCGCATCGTGGGATCGTGGCATCAGCGCATGCAAGCTCGATCGATGCATGCAGGCAAGCTTTGTTGGGTGCATGCATAGTAGACTTCTGTCCTGGCGGCGCGCAGACGTTTAATGCAAGGGACGGCCCAACGAAACCACGGCCCAACGGTTGAACAGTGACACCACCCAACGCGGCCCCACTTGTCAGGTCAAATGGACGACACAGTCCAGCATGGCCCCACTAGTCAGAGTTAACGGTCAAGCCTTTGACCCGACGACAACGTTCGTTGTGCGCAGTTATGACGGTTTCTGGCAAGGAAGTGGGGAAAATTGAGCAAAAGTTAAGAGCGCGGGGATGAATGAGTAGAGCTAAGGAACCAGGGGCACAGATGTAAAAATACCTTTAAATAAACCAAATAGTGCTACTGGAGCAATAAAACCCAATAAAAATCATTTCTAAAATACCAAAATGATTTCAAATTTATTTTTCTCCAATTTTCTAATGTAGGGAATCATTTTACCCTATTTTCCATATATTTTATTTTTGGAGAAAAGTAATTTGAATAAAGCCCAAATAACTCCAAATTGAAAATAATTTGAAAGGGACTTTAAATTTGATTCTTTTATTCTTCGAACTCATATTTCATATGATTTGAAGAAGTCATTTTATCTTCTCTCATGAAAATCATTGAGTTGCATAAAGTTTATGAATTGGAAATATTTCCAAATAAAATTCAAATCTTTTCAAAACCCTTTTCATTTATAATGGAAGAAGTCATGTCATCTTCTCTCTATGGTTTTGTCTTTGAAAAGAATTTGAATTCATGGAGATCATAAATGCAAGGTGAAAGTTTGGGAAAGTCATTTCATTCCCTCTCATTTAACTTTCAAAAAAAGTTTCAAATTTCAGTCAATTTCACACAAACAATCAAAACTATTTATTTAATATAACATTCCAAAATTTAGAATTTTGGGATGTTACAGTAACTGAGAGCTGAAGCTATCTGATATAATTCAATTATGAAATCCTAGTTGCCGTTATACGGATATGAAATATATGTTGTGTTTTATAGGAAATGTCAATTTGATTTCTAAATGGATTGTCAATAATAGGCCAATTAGCCTACTTATTGGGGTTTTCTATTGCAGACGGTTTCTCAGACAACACCGTGGGCGATGAACTCAAACAACCCACACGGTTTCTAGAAAGTAGGTATGTTGGATCAATGAACAATCACACACGACTTCCACAGACAACTGTTTGCGTTAGGCCACCTTGCACAAACGTTGCCACATAAAAAAATTGTGTGTGATATACATACGAACGGAAACATTTTTCTGGGATTCACTGTGTGGGATGTACACACGAACGAAAATGATTGGACCTGTATAATTGTCTCCGATGCCTCGCCCAATCGCACAGGAGCTCATTTTGCCCCGCATGTGTGACCGGAGGACCTATCGATACGACTTCTAGGTCGTGTGGGAAGGAACCCCCCCTATAACACACACAGGCAAGGTGACGATTTAAAACTCCATCGCAGAAAGGGAGTAAAAACGGTTTGTATAGCATGTCTCTCCACTAGTGCTATAATATATAATCAAAAAGGTTTCCTAGGAATACTGGAATGATATAAATATTTCAAGTCATGAGTATGATTTGAAATAATATATAAAATAGATAGAATTTGATAAAGTAACTGGAGAATTTGGAATTAATCAAAAAACTTGTGGATACAAGAAGTTTAGTGGGAGCTTTATGGCATTTCTGATCTTATATATATATATATATATATATATATATATATATATATATATATATATATATATATATATTAGCACAAAATATTAAAAACATGTTTCTAAAAGGGACTTAGAATAATTGGATGAAAGTCTATATAGATAGATTGTAACTTCTGATTATACTAAAACATGTACTGTGACAAAGTTTTAAAAGAGTTTAAAAGGCGAATATATTTTATCAAAATGTCACATAGCTAACGCTATGTAGAAATCAATAGTTGATAATCATGTGTCGTTGAATATAGTTCAATTTGATTGAATTCCTCATATGTTCTATTAAATGTGCAAAGCCATATGTTTTAATATGAATTAATCATTAGTAGTAAGTACCATAATAATCCTAGAGAGATTCACTAGGGTAATTGCTTAAAGATTAAGTACCTCAATTGGACAAAGGTTTTGTTTCTTGACTTTGGAGGAGATGAAGAGATTGTTGTAAATAGTTACACAAAATATTTGTTGTAAAGATTACACAAATATAGCTTCATGACTGATATGAATTAACTACCAGGCTATAGTTTTTGAAATATTTTTCAGAAACGAACATAAATAGTGGATCTATAAATAATATAGATTGAGACTTAAGAAGTTCTTTAATAGGATGTGATCTAGATCAATAAAAGGTTTATTGATAGATAATGATGTAGTTCCAAAATGAATGTTGGCTATATGAATATATAGCAATTGGACTATGTGGAGATATAGTGTTACCATAGAACGGACTATACGGAGATATAGTGTTACCATTAATGTAACAGAAGAATTACACAATAGAACCAGATATTACCAATGCAAAATGGGATTTGAAGAATGTCAGAGCCGGTCATGAAAGCTTTACCACTAGTAAAGCATGTGCTACACTAGATAGCCATTGGAGTTAGATAAACATGCAACTATATTATTGACTCTAGCGCAAGTAGGAGACTGCTGGAAATATGCCCTAGAGGCATAATATTTGTATTATTATATTTCCATATTCATAATTATAGATTTTATATTCTATGCTATAACTGCTATGCTCCTAGAATATGTGATTCAGTGGAAAACTCATATGCACGTGTGGACTGATAAATAGTTAAATAAGACGTTCCTAGTGTTGCCTCTAGGACTATCTCAAGTGTTGTTGGTGATCACGTCTTCCGGATCTTAGGATATCGTTAAGTGTAATGATAGTCCTAAAACAACAATGAGATTATGATGCTAGAAGAATGATCATATTGAATCAACCCAAACTTGTTTGTTGTGAATTTGATTAATATCGTATGTATTCAATTGTAATAACATGGTGTGTTAATGTGTGATCTTGCCCTTTAGACCATGAGAATATCATGGTCACTTCTTACCATATGATGGTCTTTGGGGTTGCTCAAACGTCACCTGTAACATGGCGATCATAACGACAACTTACAGGTTCATCGGTAAGTTTGACAAGTGACCAAATAGCTCAAGAGTGGGATTTACTCCTCCGACGATGGATAGATATTCATAGGGCCCACTCAGTGTGAAGTCATCCATCATCGTCTGGCCAAACACAAGTGACTTCGCCACAGGGATGCCGAAACACAATAACGAGAATTTCGGTATAGTAAGCATGGTGATGACTCAGGAGTATACCAATGCATCCTAGGTTTTGTGAAGTATCGTGAAGCACATGGAACATCACATGATAACCAAAGGTTCACTTGAATATCATCCATGTACTCACAGGGACCAATATGGACGTCCATGGTCCCGTTGTCGGTCATTTGAACGAACGGTTCCATCCATGTCTGTGAATTACCGGACCTACGGGGTCACAACCTTAAGGAAATCACGATCTTTTGATGTTAGTAGGATGGTAGTGATGAGAATATATTTTTGGAACTGTTTCATTAATATTCAGAATAGTTCTGAGAGGATCCGGAAGCGTTTCGGGGTCACACGAAGGGTTTCGGTGAATACCAGTTATTACCGATATATTATATATAGGTTGAAAATGCTTCCAGAGATGTCATAGTATATATAAAATGGTCTAGAAGTATTTAGAACATTTTATATTTAATTTAAATATCAACGGGCTTAAAAGGCCAAGAGGTGGAAGGAATTATGGGCCACAAGGGCCCATAAGGAAGTGGCGCCCCCCTTGCCATATAAGGGGGGCCGAATTGGACTAGGGGAGGAGTCCTAATCCTCCCCCTTGGCCAGCTCCCCAAGGAGGGTCTTTCCCTCCTTGGTGGCTGCCCCCTCCTCCTCCACTAACCTATATACATACTAGGGTTTTTTGCTCTATTGATCATACAAGTTTTGGAGCCTCCTCTAGCTCTTCTAGTTCTAGTTCTAGTTCTAGTTGGCCCTGGTTGACTAACTGGAGCTAGGCTAATCCGCTTGTCCTCATCATTAGAAGCCTCGTGTGGTTCTAATCGCCTCCCTCTTATTCTTTGGCGATGATTAGCTCTGGACGGTGAAGCGCTGCCGGGTCGTGAACACTGCACGCTTGCAACCAAGTAGAGAGGTCGTGCTTCGATATTCGGTTCGAGGGACTGTTCGTGGGCGGTATGATGGATCATTCATTGGTGGCTCAAGGACTCCAAGTACTATCTACACCGACACGTTCATCTGCCGCTGCAACTCGGTGACGGTAATGATTGTGATGCCAACCCGTTATGCATCTTCATACTGATCTTGGGTGATTGTAGGCACGATTTTTTTTGTTTTCTACTATGTTTCCCAACAATATTCATTGAAAGTATTTGAGTCTTTTCTGAACTTTATTATGCATGGTTATCCTAGCTCTGTATTTCTCTCTGATCTATCTGTTTGGTTTGGCCAACTAGATTGATTTATCTTCAGTTGGAGAGGTGCTTTGTGACGTGTTCAATCTTGCGGTGTCCTCACCCAGTGACTATAGGAGTAGCCAGGCACGTATTGTATTGCTGCCATTAAGGGTAAAACGACGGGGTTTAATCATATTGCATGATTTTATTTTGTCTACATTATGTCATCTTGCTTAAAACATTACTCTGTTTGTCATGAACTTACTAACATAAATGCATGCTGGATAGCGGTCGATTGGTGGAGTAATAGTAGTAGATGCAGAATCATTTTGGTCTATTTGTCACGGACGTAATGCCTATATACATGATCATTCACTACTGTAGGATGCTGCTAACGCGACACTACGATCAGAGACCCTTCAACGAAACTATGTGCGATGCATTAATCGCAAATGATGATGTAAAATAACCATAAAAAAAGATGCAAAAAATTTGCGATGAAGGATACATCAAACATGGTCTAGATTTTAGTTCCGTGTGCGATGCCAGGTATACGGTTCGGTTCAATTAACTGTCTGCGATGAGGCAGAACAAAAGAAATGGGCAGGAAGATGAAGGCGTGTGCGATATACGGCATACAGTTCACTCGGATAAACTGTTTGTGATGAGGCAGAACAATAGAAACAGGCAGCGAGATGAAGGTGTGCGCGATATATGGCATACAGTTCACTCAGATGAACTATTTACGTTGAGCCAAGAGAACATAAACGGTTCAACTTAACAAGATGTGTGTGATATGCGACAAACAGGTCTGTAATCGGAAACGTGTGGGAAGACCGATAACAGAACAGACGATCCCTGTTAACAAGCCATGTGTGTTGTGAGCAAACGATTACTGGTATACAATTGTGAGTGATTGATGAAAACATCACCGACAGGTTCCACTGTTTAGTTCGTGTGCGATGTGATTTTCTTTGTCCGCACAACATCTACGCTTTGTCTACAAAGCATCAACGTATATACTTAAAAAGACAACATTGCATAACCAAATTAAGCATACAATTACACAAGTGACTACACAGATAACATTTCCACACACCAAAGTAAGCAATTACATGCATACTAAACAAGGAGAAACAAGGATCTAATCATCTACTTCTTGTTGCGATGACGCTTGCCATTGCTCTGCTTCCGGCTGGATCCCTGGCCGTTTTGGGGAAGGAGTCACCTTCTCATGTCAATGATCTTCATGTACATGTCGTAGCTCGTCTACGCCTCCTTGGCCGCGTACACGACGTGAGCTTTGTTGAGTTTCTCCATCCAGGCCGAGTGCCAGGCACGCTTGTCCTTGTTGCTAGAATCCTTCATGTCTTTGTAATAGGGCTCGATGATGGCCTCGGCGAGTTGAACCAGTGAGTCCTTCTCATGCTCCTTGCTGCCCCAGATCTTGTATTTGCCCTGGATGTCGACAAGATTCTGGCAGGCGATGCCCGAATTCTTGAGCACCTTTACATTGTTGGTGATGTCCACCATAGCAAACATTTAGTGGGGGCTGTTGACAAACCTGGCGAAACACTCGCAAGGCCTTGTGGCCAGGCAGTAGTGGTAGATGAGGACGTGGTTGTGCACGCACATCTGGGCGACGGCAACCTTGGTATGAGACCCGGCACGAGCGCGGGTGCACTCGAGGTCGAACCCGACCACCTTGTACCTCTCTTCGGCAAGCAACAACTCCATGATGTGGATGGAGTGCTCCACCCAGACCGGGTTGTTGGTGTACACCACCGAGAGCTCCGCGAACCTTCCATGGGTTTCCACCACGCATTGCATGGTGAACTGCTGCTCGTTGTCGGCAGCCGCTCGGAGCGCCATTGGAGCCGTGCAGGATACCCTCTAAGAATTTGTCGTGGTGGGTGTGCTTCTTCAATGGTGGGGTGCGATCGAAAGGTTGAAGAGACACAAGGGTTAAAGTGCCGCTATAACAAATGGGGGTCGGCCGACCTGTAATCATCACGTCTTGTCACGACGTTCATAGCAGAGGATTCCAGTGCACGCTTGACAACACCGCACCGCACGCATTTCGTTTGACCACACATGGGCTCGAAGAGGTGCCAAATGTATCATCAATGAGCCTGTTCCCGCGCTATCGTACAGTTTACCGTGCAAGCTTCCCGCCTAGCTAGTTTGGCCACGCGTCGGCTAGAAGAGGGACAAATCATGGGCGTTTATTGGCAAAAAGCTTTGTAAAAACAAAGTGTGTGGAATGACTTCGGTCATAAGTTTACCCGTGGGTGATGAGGTCAAAGTTACATAGAAGGGTGATGATGGACACTCGAGTGCGATAATTAATTATGTACTCTATAGGGCACACGGTTGAAGAAACCAACTGTGTGCAATAATGTTGAAGATGACAATCAAGTTAGCTATACAGATCGCGTGCGGTGAGATCGACAAGGTAAACAGATTCGAGAATGATTAATAAAATCAAAGACCATTGCATATTAAGTCAAAATAGATCTACCAATATACGAGTCACATACGATGCCATTTCAATTATTGTACCATAAAAGCTCGAAATATTACAAGGTTCAAATTCCAGAGTTATATGGTTCAAATTCGAAGATTGCAAGGTTCAAACTGATATTAGAAATGAAATTCAGCTCATCAGCTGCAAACACTCCCGCTGATCCGCTGACATGGATATTACAGAGGTTCAAACTAATATTACCACTTCTAAGTCTGGTTTCGAAACCTCATAATTTTTGCAAAGGGGTCAGCCACTAAGAAGTCATATATGGGGTTGACACGATGACTTCCGATTACTCTATCATCTGAAGTTCCAAAATGAAATTCAGCATTTTCAGAGCCTATTCCATTCTGCCGCAGGCGCCGGCGTTGATCAATAAACCATTCATTTTTGCGAAATAAATGTAGGGCAAAGCTCATTACCTTCAGCACCCTTGCTCTGACAACAAAGAACCTGGCGAATATAATCTCCCGTAAGATCCCTCGGTAGGAGTTCAAAGTAATTTTTGAGAGATGCAGATCTAGTCATTCGGCATGATTGTTATATTGTATCACACTATCCACCACTGGGTCTAATCTTATCTGCAAAAGAAGAAAACGTGTTAGTGCCTACATGCAGTTTTGAACACTACTACATGACTATTTGGTTTGCAGGATTTGTAAAATGCACTAACTTGCCCTATTTGATCTGACATGATTGACATGGGCATTTGATTACATTCTAGAAAAATGTAGCCTTCTTCACAAGAGGTTGGAGTGGATGAAAAGTTCCCTAAGAAAACTAGTACATATGAATTCAAAGGAGAAATGCTTATGGATTGTAACCATATGGATCAAGCAACCAATATGGGGGGGCATGAATGTACTGAAATCCTCCAAAAGAATCCTTCAGAAATTGTAGTACATTGTCATTTTAAACTTGAAAAAATGTGTCACAAATTGAACTCCCTTATGGTTAACATTTAACAGGAAAAGAAGATCACCTCGATATATAGCTTCTTCAGGCACGGAAAGCATCTCAGGAAACTGACAACTTGCGCCACGTTGGGGCCGATAGATTCTAGTGCCAAGACCTTCACTGTGCGCAGTTTTGGGGTCAAGCTTGTCGGAATCATTTTCTGGATGACAGATGAACAAACACCTTCAAAATTAGAAATAATGTTAATTTGTAGAAGGAGAGGTAGAAGGCGGTTGTTTTACCTGAACGGGTGTGGATCCAATAACAAGTTCGGAGCATTTGTGAGACGAGTAGCCCACCACTGTCAATTTCGGCGCAGAAATGACACTGATTCTTGTTGGACCTTCTTGATCAACTACAAGTAATCTCTCAAGTGCAGGTGCGCCATCAATGACCATACCATGGTACACATCTTGTGATGTCATCCTGCCGCACCAGCAACACACATAAATAGTTCGGAGAGTCATGGAGGTGATGTTGAAGCTACTCAACCCATTGATTCCCTGAAGACGAAGGTACTTGAGTGCATTACAGCCACGGAGCAGGCGCTCCATGTCACTGTTTGGGAGGTAGACGGCAACGAGCTCGAGGTGCTTCAGTCATGGTAGAATAAGAGCGAGCGCGTCATTAAGGTGGGAATGGCAGTTCTTGAAGTTGGCAACGTGCAGCAGGGCACGAGGCGCAGTGTGGATGTTGGCAGCGAGCGCACATGCCCATCATCAAAAGTGAGCTCCTCGAGCTGATCTAGGGCGGAGGATCGAAACCAGTCATCAAGCTTGGCTCGGTCCTTGCCATTGGAATGAAACTTGCCCATTCTAAGGCCTCTGGTTGGGCCAAGGTGACTACTGAGGATCTTGGAGAACGCATCCAAGCTTTTGCGATATCCATGGCAGAGCTCATGGGTGTCGATGAGGTCGAGAGGGGTGGAGTTCCATAGGGGGCGCCACCACCAGGGAAGGACAGTTGTTCGTGCTTGGGAGGAGGGAGATGATGACTATCAACATATCATCGGGGAGGCTGCTGATGAAATCTAGGCCTGCTGGAGTCGCTTGCGGTTCTTTCTCGCCCCCCTCCTCTTGTTGGCAGCCCCGTTCTCCACCTCCAGAGTCTCCTTGTTAGTGGAGCTTTCTGATAGAAGTGGGAGTACATGGAATATTTAGTTAAAACGGGGCAATAGAAAAGTGTACCGGTAACTAGAAGTTATTAGGTAGGAATATAGTAAGAAAAGGGAATAACAATTGGTTGCTTAAATACTACAACAATTCATTTGATATTGCTGGGTAAGTCAACATGTAGATACTTGAAAACAAAACTTACTTCGAACAAAGTCTGGATGGATGATATCTTCGGGGAAGTTAACATATATCTCATGACCAGGCTCTTTTATGTGCAGTGCAATTTTAGTGCCAGCTTTCAGTACATGAAACTTAGAAATTTCTTTCCAAAGTCTAGTGCCAAAATAGGAGTCACCACGTTCATCAAGTCTTAGAGTAGCAATGATTGTAAATCCATGGTTTGTGTTTAGTATGACATCCCTGCAGTTTTGATTTATGTAAAGGGAAAGATTGTGCACTACAGATTATGTTGCATAGCAAGGGAGGTGGTGTAGAAAATGGTAGGATTGTTAAAGAAAATATGGTAACATGCAAATTGGACCCAAATTGAAAGAACTGTACATCAGTTGAAATCGAAGGACAAAAATCTATAATTAAAAAGATAGGGTAAACATGATGTCATGGAAATATGAGAGTAACCGAAAGAACAATACATCATTAATTTGCCTGATATAGAAAGAAGGGGGGGGGGGGGGGAAATCCCCTTTCACGTATATGGTGCATGTGGCACCTTTTATCCAAATGTAGCAATATTTAGAATATGTTCAGGAAAGTAGGCCATGCCAACCGATTTAGGGTGAGATCGAACATACCGTGCGCATCATCAAGTCATCTGGTAGGTGGGATGGAATGTCTGGTGGAGTCCGCAAAGTCTTGATGTGTCCGCGCACTGTACACTCTATGAATGAAAGAAAACCCTCAAATCAGCTCGAATAAAAATGAATTCACAGCGA
Organism: Triticum timopheevii; assembly: GCA_963921465.1. Lineage (NCBI taxonomy): Eukaryota > Viridiplantae > Streptophyta > Magnoliopsida > Poales > Poaceae > Triticum > Triticum timopheevii. The sequence continues at coordinate 477,958,975 of OY997268.1, forward strand.
TTTCGGCCGGGTGATTAAAGGAGGCAAATGAACTGGGATAAGAGATGAGATAATATCCCATTAAATTAGTTACCTTGTTGTCCATGAGAAAGAACCCTCAGTACGACAGATTCCCCAACTGAGCGGAGCTGGGTCAACCGCAAGCATTGTCGAGAAAGTCGATTGCGATAGGCGGCGGCAAGAGAAAGTGGTGAAATGCGGTGGGTTTTGCCGGCAGCCTGGCGGCGGCGGTAGGCGTCGAGCTAAGTGGTTATCGCCGCGATAGGTGATGCCATGCATAGACGCGGAGGAGCTTCTACAGGTGTGAATGGGGACCGGAGGGGGTGGTGGGCGGGGTGACGGTTTCTGTGACGTGGGGATGGTGAGGGTTTTCTTTTTTCTGTTTTGAATTGGGTGGTGAGGGTTTTCTGTCCCACAAAGAATTTTGGAGGCAACAGTTTGCTAGAGACAACTGTGTGTGATTGACGCAACAGGAAAAATAAACTCATTGCACACGGTTCCAATTTTGGGAACCGTGTGTGATTGACGTACTACCTCTATCCTGGCTTATTGGTCCCCTTTGTAATTTGTACCAAATTTCGACCAAATATTTAACTAAGAAATGTTTATGCATGTCACCAGAAATTATATCATTGAATACTATGTTCAAATACGCATCCAACGATATAATTTTGCTGACCTGCACTAACATTTGTCAGTTAAATCATTGGTCAAAATTTAACACAAATTACAAAAGGCGACCAATAAACGAGGATGGAGGTAGATTTCATCAACCGAACTAGTTGCATCCATATCCCACAGTTAGACATAAGTAAACATAGATTAAACATACTCAGACATAGATAATAAGTGTACACGTACACAAGCATAGTTCAACGATAAGTACATAGTTCAACCGTCATTAAGCATGTTCAAGCGTACATAGTTCGATCCCACATCTCATCTCACATGCTGGCACGATCCTGAAGCTTCTCCAGGTACTCGTCGTACGCGTCGTGCGCCACCCTGCGAGAATACTTCTGCTTGAAGGAGCCAACGGCCCGTCCTCTTGCATGCGCCAGAACACTTTGATACACGTCATGAAGCTCGTGGTTGCAAAATTGGCATTGATAGCCACTGTCCCAGGTCCTAATACGCGTGTTATGCATTCCCGCATATAGCTCCCTCAGTATTTGCCTCTTGTACCTCCTCTGGACATCTTCATCCCTGCTGTCCACATCGTCAGATAGCACCTATACAAATAGTAAAAAAATGTGGCATCAAATTAATGTTTACAAACTAATCTCCAGTGAATATTTGGCAGTTGCCAAAATTTGGCATCAAATCAATGATTACATGCCTGAAGTAGGATTAGGAATTCATGGCTATTTATTTAAACATATCCAGAGATTATGATTCGATTTTTAAGCACAGTCGTATATGTACAAAGCAATCTTGAAGAAAATAATGGCACAAACATATGTAGGTCATTCAAAATTAATTGTCAAATCCTGGCTAGGAATTATTAGCACGAACATTAACACTAGTCAGATTACTAGCAGAAATCATTTGCACAAATGAAACAACTAATCACTTATCACTTGTACCATTCAAACAATCAATACATTACACAGATCTAACGAAACTTACTCGGATTTCATGGATTGGGATAACATAACCATAGGATTTCTATTCCAAAAAGGGGGAGGAAGGAGTAACCAGAGAAATCCTAGGATCTATTTGACACATAAATGGGTATACATGACTAACCAGTTGTCCGTCGTCATCGGAGTCGCCGGAGTGGTCGTCGGAGTCGTTGCCAGGGTCATCGCCCGATTCGTCACCAGAGTCGCCGTGGAACTCCACCTCCGACAGTGGAAGCTCGACGCCATTGACGACTTCAGGGTGCTGCGATAACTTGTCGGCGGTGACGGCAACCTCTGTCTCCATCTCCATGCTGTGCTTCGGCGCTTCAGCAGCCCCGACATCGCCACTCCCTCCGATGGGCGCTTTGGTGGCATCTTCATACACTGACGGCTTTGAGGACTGAGAGCGGCATCGAGGATGCAAGCGGAGAGAGAGGATTGTGTGTGTGGTGAGGATGGGGGGTGTGGCCGCTCAGGCGCACCATTAATATGGAGTAGTGGGAGAGAGGCGGGCAGCGGTCAAACCACTGGCTTACCTCCCGGTGAGCTTGCGCACCGGACTGCTGGCATGCCTACCATCGCTTCACATAGATACTCGCACGCCTCCCGATGGCACTGCGCAGCGAGCACGCCTCCCTCAATTCACACACCTGCATGCACGCCTCCTGGAATTCCTATGCGGCGGACTGCCCGCATGCGTCCCGTCAACTCACGCCCGTTCGCACGGCACACGGGTCGCGTGGCGGCACGTATATTGTTTTTCTATTTAGATGATTAATTATGCCGCTTTATTGCTTAACCGAAGCATGACACGTATCCATTGTTAGTCTAACGCTCACGGTTCGAATAAATAATCCGTTTGGAATATTGGTTCCAATTATTAATAATCTCTCGTTTGTAATTAGATAAAGATTACATCAAAACTGGTCTCAAATTTGACAAAAAAACATACAATGCCACTTTGTATTGGTGTCATATGACAACACGATAAGTTTCATGAACTTTCAAATATGTTTTGGATATACTAGAATTTAAAAATCAAGATTCCCAATGGTTGAAATTTCTTGCATGGGGAGTAAACATGCACCTAGTGAGACACATGTGTTTTTGCAATCCATTTAGGTGCACTGTCACGTGTGCATGTAGCTCAAATTTGATTTTTGCACATTATACCCGTAGAAAATCAATCAATTAATCTACTAAAACATCTTAATGGTCTCTATTTTTTAAATTAAAATGTCCCTCCTTTGGTAACATATGTTCACCGCGGAATAATTTAACATGCATCATAGTTGCGGTGGATTCGCGGTGTGTGTGTGGGTGTGTGCTTCTGGGGTGGCGGGTGGCTCGTAGTACATTACAAGTTGTGAGCCACCGTGTGGGTTGGCCGTCTTGTTAGGCAGGTGTCACATCAGAGTCGTGAATTCGATTTAAAACATTATACAACCCTTTCATACATACATGTTTTGGCCACATGCAGTCGATGGTTGTCCTACACGACACTCGATACTCGCATGCGACGCTTTCTGTGGGCCCGCGAGGTCGTCGTCCATCACTTTGATGAACAGCCGGTAGTGAGGTTAATTTGACCAGCAAGGTAGAATCTTTTTTGTTTGTGTTATGGTGGTATATAGTGCGCGTCTGTGAACAAGTACACCTCACTCAGTGTCGGGACTTTTCAGTTTTCGAGGCACATGCCACATCAAAGTTGTGAAATTGGCTATTCAAACATCACACAACACCTCTTTGGGGCACATGCATGCAGGCGGTGGTTATCCTAGCTAGGACACTCACGTGTGACGCTTGTGGGCCCACGAGGCCATCGTCGATGCATGCATCACTTTGACCTACATCGAGAGAGGTTAATTAATTTCGCCATCGAGGAGGACTCTTTTTGGGTTGTATTACGGTAGGAGCATATAGTATGCGTCGAAGAGGGGGAAGGGGGCCATCATATGTAGTACGCTTTATGAACCTCGCTCTTTGTGGGAGGTTTACGGTTTTTGAGGCATGTGGCACATCAAAGTTGTGCATTTTGGGTATTCAACATATGTTTGGCCAACATGCAAAGTGATGGTGGTTGTCCTCTCGCACCCACTTAAGCAGTTATTAGAGATATCGATGCTTTCCATCTATGGGCCCGCTTGGTCCATCACTAATTTTTGCCTGACAACGAGAGAGGTTAATTTGACTTAGGAGGGGATTATTTTTTTTCTTGTAATACGGTATATATATAGGTCATGCTCTGGGATGACATGATACAGTTTGAGCACACACACATGCATGTGTACGCATGAATCCCTCCCATCGAGTCAAAGTGGCTAGTACAACGACACATCATGAACCAATCTCACTCTGTGTGGGGGCTGTACGACGCACGCGCCACATCAATGTTGTGAAATGGTATTCAAACATGCATGCACGCATCACCTCCATACATATGCATGTAGTGGTTGTCTTCAAACGGTACACTCCATTGCGTGGTTATCGGCGACAAGCCTATATATTTGTGGGCCCGCGTGGACATCCATGATCACCTTGACCGACGATATGTCTCCAACGTATCTATAATTTTTTATTGTTCAATACTATTATATTATCATTCTTGGATGTTTTACAATCATTTTATAGTCATTTTTTGGTACTTACCTATTGACATAGTGCCCAGTGCCAGTTGCTGTTTTCTGCATGTTTTTTACATCGCAGGAAATCAATACCAAACGGAATCCAAATGCAGTGAAACTTTCAGTGGATTTTTTTATGGACCAGAAGACATCCAATGGGCCGGAGAAGCACCTGGGGGGTGCCCCGAGGGGGGCACAACCCACCAGGGCACGCCTGGGCTCCCAGGCGCGCCCAGGTGGGTTATGCCCACCTTGGTGGCCTCCTGCACCGCCTCTTTGCTCTATAAACACCCCAATGTTCCAGAAACCATAGATCCAATCTAGACACCATCACGGAGGGGTTCATCATGCCTCTCCGATGATGCGTGAGTAGTTCTTTGTAGACCCATGGGTCCGTAGTTAGTAGCTAGATGGCCTCCTCTCTCTCTCTCTCTCTCTCTCTCCCTCTCCCTCCACTACAAAAAATATACACTTTCGTGATGATACGTGTTTGTCACAGTAGGTCGCATTTTCTGTCATGCATGTACATCCATGATGATTTTATGACAGAATCAAGATAGTCATACCTGTGCTGTCGTAGAAGTGTTCCATGACATTACCAAAATTACCATCACGGAAGTGTCCACTTCCATGACGATAAATCACGCATCACAGAAGTGCTTTTGTCAAGGGTGACCGACACGTGGCATCCACCGTAACGGAACGTGTTAAGCTATCGGGTCGGGTTTTGGATCCGATAACCCGTTAACAGCTCCGACCAATGGGGATTTTCCATGTGTAAAATCATCATTGGCTGGAGGAAACATGTGTTGGCTCATCGTTGGGATAGATGTCATCCACTCATTGGACAGAAGGCGCCTATGATACATCGACACGTGGCACGGCCCAACAGAGGCCCATTCCTATGAAAAGGCCGGCCCGTTTGACTTGGTCAAAAGGTGGCAGGACGGCCCATGGAAAGCCTGTTAACGACTTGTTCGCATATAGCCCATTTATAGCCCGCTAACCCAAGGCCCGTTTCGCCCTATCCGAATTAGGCCCTGTAGCATCATCTGGGCCATCCAATATGATTCTAGCACATTTTCACTTCTGGCCCATGTATGGCCCATGACGTCTTTCGGCCCATATGAGGCCCTATGTAACTCTTGGCCTATTAACGGCCCGTGGTGAAACTGGCCCGTAATGAACAGTGTATCACTTTACACCCATTAACGGCCCGTGGTGAAACTGGCCCGTAATGGACAGTGTATCACTTTATACCCATTAACGTCATGTTATTCCGTTGGGCCATTTCCATCCCATGTTATCTTTCGGCCTTCTCAGAGCCCATTTATTCTTGGGGTCATTTCCAGTATTCGTTTACTTACGGCCCGTTACTGTCATTTTCTGCTTGTGGGCCAAACTCAGCCCTGGTTACAGTCGGCCCGTTTGTGGTCCATTAATATGTTGGGCCGTTTTCATAGCGTCATCAAATACTGCCTATTAACGATGGCCCGTTATGGTCGGCCCATGAACGGACGATTCCAACTCTAGCCCATTTACGACCATAATGCGGTCTGTTTGGCCCATGTTTGGCCAATCGATCATACGGCCCGTATAAGGCCCATTGATGATACGGCCCATAGAAGGCCCATTGTTTCAACGGCCCATAGAAGGCCCACTGTTTCTACGGCCCGTAGGAGGCCCAGTATCACTACAGTAAATATTAGCCCATGGTTATTGTGGCCTAGTTTTTAAAAATAGGTTATTGCAGTCACTATTAAATCGCGGAAAAAGAATTGCACTGACTACAAGCAAATAAATAAACAAGACAACAAGGAAATAAATAAGCAAGCAACTTATGCTAGGCTATCACGACTATTACACATATTACATCCACTGGGCATCAAAGTTCGCCACCAGTGCAAATATAGGGAACAAAGAAGCATATAAACGCCGCAGCAAAACAAGTCCAGAACTGAAACCACTTCAGAAGAGTTCAAGAAACAATATTCCGGGTACCCATAATGCAGGCCAGATGCTTAGCAAGATTATTAACTTTCTCTTGTTTGGCGCTTAAATCCTCCAGCGCTTGCTGTTGCACAAGAAAGTACGCATCTGAATTCTGCAGAGACTTCCTCAGTCCTTCGGCTTCTTGCCGCAACACAGCTGACTGATGCCTTTTAGCTTGTAGCTGAGACTGAAGAAACCGAAGTGATTCAGGCAGCGAGTTCGAAGAGCTTGTGCCAGCGGTACTGGCCAGTAACTCGAACACTACATCAACGCAGGACTGTGGGGTTTTCTCACTGTCTACAAGATTGTTTTTATCACCTTTCTTGGAGACTGATACGTCTCCAACGTATCTATAATTTATGAAGCATTCATGCTATATTACTATGTGATTTGAATGATTACGAGCTTTATTATTCACTTTTATATTACTTTTGGGACTAACCTATTAATCAGAGGCCCAGCCCATATTGCCGTTTTATTTCCTGTTTCAGTATTTTGAAGAAAAGGAATATCAAATGGAGTCCAAGTAGAATGAAACCTTTGGCATCGTGATTTTTTGGAAAAATATCATCCTGGAGGCTTGGAGATCAAGTCAGAAGACCCTCGAGGAGCCCAGGAGATAGGGGGCGCCCCCCTACAGGGCGCTGCCCCTGTCTCGTGGACCCCTCGAGCACCCCCCGACCGACTTCTTTCGCCTATATAAAACTATGTACCGTAAAACCATCAGAAATCAAGATAGATCGGGAGTTCCACCACCGCAAGCCTCTGTAGCCAACAAAAACCTCTCGGGAGCCCGTTCCAGCACCCTGCCGGAGGGGGAATCCATCACCGGTGGCCATCTTCATCATCCCGGCGCTCTCCATGACGAGGAGGGAGTAGTTCACCCTCGGGGCTGAGGGTATGTACCAGTAGCTATGTGTTTGATCTCTCTCTCTCTCGTGTTCTCTCTATGGCACGATCTTGATGTATCGCGAGCTTTGCTATTATAGTTGGATCTTATGATGTTTCTCCCCCTCTACTCTCTTGTGATGAATTGAGTTTCTCTCTTGAAGTTATCTTATCGGATTGAGTCTTTATTTGAGAACACTTGATGTATGTCTTGCCGTGTTTATCTGTGGTGACAATGGGATATCACGTGCCACTTGATGTATGTTTTGGTGACCAACTTGCGGGTTCCGCCCATGAACCTATGCATAGGGGTTGGCACACATTTTATTGACTCTCCGGTAGAAACTTTGGGGCACTCTTTGAAGTACTTTGTGTTGGTTGGATGAATCTGAGATTGTGTGATGCATATCGTATAATCATGCCCACTGATACTTGAGGTGACAGTAGAATATCTAGGTGACATTAGGGTTTTGGTTGATTTGTGCCTTAAGGTGTTATTCTAGTACAAACTCTTGAATAGATTGCTCCGAAAGAATAACTTTGAGGTGGTTCCGTACCCCACCCTAATCTCTACGTTTGTTCTCCGCTATTAGTGGCTTTGGAGTGACTCTTTGTTGCGTGTTGAGGGATTGTTATATGATCTATCTATGTTATTATTGTTGAGAGAACTTGCACTAGTGAAAGTATGAACCCTAGGCCTTGTTTCCTATCAATGCAATACCGTTTACGCTCACTTTTACCATTAGTTACCTTGCTGTTTTTATATTTTCAGATTACAAAAACCTTTATCTACGATCCATATTGCACTTGTATCACCATCTCTTCGCCGAACTAGTGCACCTATACAATTTGCCATTGTATTGGGTGTGTTGGGGACACAACAGACTCTTTGTTGTTTGGTTGCAGGGTTGTTTGAGAGAGACCATCTTCATCCTATGCCTCCCACGGATTGATAAACCTTAGGTCGTCCACTTGAGGGAAATTTGCTACTTTCCTACAAACCTGTGCACTTGCAGGCCCAACATCGTCTACAAGAAGAAGGTTGTGTAGTAGACATCAAGCTCTTTTCTGGCGCCGTTGCCGGGGAGGTGAGTGCTTGAAGGTATATCTTTAGATCTTGCAATCGAATCTTTTTGTTTCTTGTTTTATCACTAGTTTAGTTTATAAAATAAAACTACAAAAAAATGGAGTTAAGTTTGTCTCATACGCTTCGTCTTTTTAATATCTTTCGTGAGTTTGATGGAAAGGAAAATTGTTCTCAAGTGCTAGAAGAAGAATGCATTAAAATGCTTGGTACTAAATCTTTGAATGATGAGCATGATTGCAATGTTGTCAGTATGAACTCCTTGAATATCCGTAGTACTAATGATGATTGCACTATTTATGATAAAAATGTCTCTTATGAGCATGTTGATTTTTGTGGAGTGCATGTTTGCGTGAACACACCAAATAGAGAAGATATTTGTTGCAAGAGGCATAAGCATTTAGAAACTAAATGGTTGCAAGAAAGGCTAGATGTGAGTGCTGAAAATTTAAAATTCCTTTGCCGTACTTGTGAACTTTGCAATGGACGTGGTCATTTACATCTCCAATGCAAATTGTTTCATGATCGAATCGTGTCCAAAAATTGTGATGATTTGATCTCCCTTGCTCATTACAATGAACTTAGTTTGCTTTTGGGTTATGAAGAGTTGAAATGTTTAACTAAGCCTATTCCAAAATTTAATCTTGAGCACTTCCTTGATATTGATCTAGAAAAGATTTATATGTTTTGTGTGGAGAATTGCATTGAAAATCCTTATATTGCCAATTACATAAAGAAAAGAAAGCAAATAGAAGATGAAGAGAATACTAATGAAAAGGAAGAGACTTCCCAATCTCCTCCTATTATTTCTTATGATGAATCAGGTAACGAGGAGGAGCTTTATATTCAACCAATCTCATCAATAAGGAGCTCAAGGAGGAAGGTTGAATCCACACATAATGTGAAGAAGAAAAAGAAAAGAAGGAGCAACAAAGGTAGAAAGGTATCCCTCCCAAATGAAATTGCTCCTATTACTCATTGTGATGATGATAATTGCTATACTATTGGTGCTATCAATATTTTTAATGATGAGAGTGATTATGCTTATGATATGAAAGGGCCCAAGCTTGGGGAAGCTATGTTTGATGAGGATGAAATATTTGAGAATATATTTGCTGTAATTAATGTTTTTCCCAAGCTTGGGGATGCTATGTTTAATGAAGATGATATTTTAGCATCCCAAGTTTTGATATGCAAAGTTGTTATGAGGATAGCATGCCTCCTATTTATGATTGTTATATTGATGAAAGTGGGTTTGGAAGAGTGTCAACTTTAGGAAGTAATGATCCCACTATTTTGGAGGATATTGAATCTTATTGTGATAAATACGAAAGTGGATTTGGAAGAGTGTCAACTTTATTTAGTGATTCCACTATCTTGGGAGAGGTTTCAATCGATTATGATGAGAACGAAGTTGCTACTTATGATGATTATTGTGATGAAACTTATGCTATAAAAAGTAGTGATGATTGTATTTACAAATCTTGTCATGATTATGTTTACCCTTTTTCTGAACATTACTCTTTTAATGTGGAAACAATTTTTAGTGTTCAAGTCCCTTATGATACTTCCACTATTCTGAATGAGAAGAATTTTGCTTATGTGGAGAGTAGTAAATTTTCTATGCTTGTAGATCATGAAAAGAATACTTTAGGTGCTACTTATATTGTTGAATTCATTCATGATGCTACTGAAAATTATTATTAGGGAGGAACATATGCTTGTAGGAATTGCAATAATGTCAAGTTTCCTCTCTATGTCCTTAAAGTTTTGAAGCTATGCTTGTTTTACCTCCCTATGCTAGTTGATTATTGTTCCCATAAGTTGTTTGATCACAAAATCCCTATGCATAGGAAGTGGGTTAGACTTAAATGTGCTAGTCTTATGCTTCATGATGCTCCCGTTATGTTTCAATTCTTATCTTTTATGTGAGCATCATTGTCATCATCATGCCTAGCTAGAAAGGCATTAAAGAAAAGCGCTTGTTGGGAGACAACCCAATATTTACCCTTACTGTTTTTGTGTGTTCACATGATTATGCTACTGTAGTAATCATGTTTTATAGCTTTTGTTTCAATAAAGTGCCAAGTAAGACCTTTAGGATAGCTTACGGTGATAGTTGTGTTGATCCTGCTGAAAATCAGAAACTTTTGCACCCATTAAATTAGTTTTGTTAATTCACATAAATGCGCTCTTGATCTGATTGTTTTTGTTCTGGATTGGTATACGAATTTCTCAGGTCTTCCTAATTTGGTAGGATTTTTGGAGTTCCAGAAGTATACGTTTGATTCAGATTACTACAGACTGTTCTGTTTTTGACAGATTCTGTTTCCGTGTGTTGTTTGCTTATTTTGATGCATCTATAAGTAGTATCGGAAGGTATGAACCATAGATAATTTGGAGTACAGTAGATGTTACACCAATATGAATTTATAATGAGTTCATTACAGTACCTAAGTTGTGGTTTTATTCTCTTATACTAACGGAGCTTACGAGTTTTCTGTTGAGTTTTCTGTTGTGAAGTTTTCAAGTTTTGGGTAAAAATTCGATGGACCATGGAATAAGGAATGGCAAGAACCTAAGCTTGGGGATGCCCAAGGCACCCCAAGATAATATTCAAGTACAACCAAGAGCCTAAGTTTGGGGATGCCCCGGATGGCATCCCCTCTTTCGTCTTTGTTCATCGGTAACTTTACTTGGAGCTATATTTTTCTTCGCCACATGATATGTGTTTTGCTTGGAGCGTCATTTTATTTTGTTAGTATTTGCTTGCTGTTATTTATAATAATTTTTTGCATCTTTAGTTTCAATAAAAATGTCAAGGATAGCCTTTACCATGCTTATTTTGCTAGTATACATGTTGTTGTTTGAAAACAGAAAGTTTACCGCTGTTGCAAAAATTCCCTAGAAAAGTCAGAGCATGATGTAATGTTGAAACTTTTTGAATAATGATCTCTGATAAATTCACTACAGTGGTAATTTTATTTCATAATTTTTGGAGTTAGGGAAATATGATGAATCTTGCATTCTTTACAGACTGTACTGTTTTGACAGATTCTGTTATGTTTGCATTGTTCGCATATGTTAGCTTGTTTAATGATTCTATTTGAGGATAGGAGTATTAAATATGCAGAGGCATTTAGTATGCAATGTTGAATAATAATTTTACTGATTTGTTATAGTAGAAAATGTAAGGTTTTGCATTGGTTTATACTAACCTATCTCACGAGTTCTTGTTGAGTTTGGTGTGTATGAAGCTTTTGATAAAAAGAGAAACCATGATATGAGAGGAATTAAGGAGACACAAAAGTGCAAGCTTGGGGATTCCCAAGGCACCCCAAGATAATATTTCAAGAAGTCTCAAGCATCTAAGCTTGGGGATGCCCCGGTAGGCATCCCACCTTTCTTCTTCAACAACTATCGGTTAGTATCGGTTGAGCCTAAGTTTTTGCTTCTTCACATGAGTTGTGCTATCCTTGCAATGTCATTTTGTTTTGGTTTGCTTGCTGTTTGAATAGAATACCAAGATCTGGAATTCTTTAATGAGAGAGAGTCTTCATGTAGCTACATTATTATTTAGCTACTCATTGATCTTCACTTATATCTTTTTGGAGTAGTTTGTCATTTACTCGTGTGCTTCACTTATATCCTATGAGTAAATGGTTGAATGAGTTGAATGTCATAAATCTGAAATTATATATGCCTCATTTGCTTATCCAATGGGGAGTAATGACTTCACGTCTAAGAAGTAGATGTTTTAAATTTATTGAAGGTAAGCATGCATTGTATTGGTCATTTGAACAATTTCATGAAAGAATATTGAAGGAAGAGAGATTTCACATATAAATATACTATTGTAGACATCTTTTATAGTTGGGAGCACTCATTAAGTATGACATGCTAAAGAGTTGATGTTGGACAAGGAAGACAACGTAATGAGCTATGTTTTCCGACATCTTAGTTAAAGTATATTGTCATGGATTGTTCAAACATGTTTAGCTTGCCTTTCCCCCTCATGATAGCCAAAATTCCTTGCACCAAGTAGAGATACTACTTGTGCTTCCAAATATCCTTAAACCCAGTTTTGCCATGAGAGTCCACCATACCTACCTATGGATTGAGTAAGATCCTTCAAGTAAGTTGTCATCGGTCCAAGCAAAAAAAATTGCTCTCTAAATATGTATGATATTTTGGTGTGAAGAAAATAGCTTTATACGATCTTTTGTTATGGAAGCAATAAAAGCGACGGACTGCATAATAAAGGTCCATATACAAGTGGCAATATAAAGTGACGTTCATTCACATTAAGATTTTGTGCATCCAACCCTAAAAGCGCATGACAACCTCTACTTCCCTCTGCGAAGGGCCTATCTTTTACTTCATGTCTTTTACTTTTTTGCAAGAGTCAAGGTGATCTTCACCTTTCCCTTTTTCATTTTATCCTTTGGAAAGCACTTTGTGTTGGGGTGATCCTGATATATATATCCAATTGGATGTAAGTTAGCATGAACTATTATTGTTGACATCACCCAAAGGTGAATACGTTGGGAGGCAACACTATTAGCCCCTATCTTTCTTAGTGTCCGATTGAAACTCCATAACCATTAGTATTGCGTGAGTGTTAGCAATTGTAGAAGACTATATGATAGTTGAGTATGTGGAGTTTGTTATTCCTGAAAATAAGATGAATTGCAATTGTTTGATGAATGAGAACGAAGTTTGCTAGTTTTCAAGAAAGTTTATGGTCTATGCTTTGACATGTGAATTGCTTGTTACTTTATCGTGAGAAGTTTTATGAGATGAACTACTGTTATGACATATTATCACGCTAGAAAAGGTGATTGAAATTATCATTGATCAAACTTGTGCACCTTCTAGCATTCACACTTCATAAATTCTTTCTTTTATCATTTACCTACTCGAGGACGAGTAGGAATTAAGCTTGGGGATGCTGATACGTCTCCAACGCATCTATAATTTATGAAGTCAAGCATTCATGCTATATTACTATGTGTTTTGAATGATTACGGGCTTTATTATTCACTTTTATATTACTTCTGGGACTAACCTATTAACCGGAGGCCCAGCCCATATTGCTGTTTTATTGCCTCTTTCAGTATTTCAAAGAAAAGGAATATCGAGTCCAAACGGAATGAAACCTTCGGCGCTGTGATTTTTTGGAAGAATATCATCCTGGAGGCTTGGACATCAAGTCAGAAGACCCTCGAGGAGCCCAGGAGATAGGGGGGGCGCCCGCCCTACAGGGCGCGGCCCCCTGTCTCGTGGACCCCTCGAGCACACCTCGACCGACTTCTTTCACCTATATAACCCTACGTACCCTAAAACCATCAGAAATCAAGATAGATCGGGAGTTCCGCCATCGCAAGCCTCTGTAGCCACCAAAAACCTCTCGGTAGCCCGTTCCGGCACCCTGCCGGAGGGGGAATCCATCACCGGTGGCCATCTTCATCATCCTGGCGCTCTCCATGACGAGGAGGGAGTAGTTCACCCTCGGGGCTGAGGGTATGTACCAGTAGCTATGCGTTTGATCTCTCTCTCTCGTGTTCTCTCTATGGCACGATCTTGATGTATCACGAGATTTGCTATTATAGTTGGATCTTATGATGTTTCTCCCCCTCTACTCTCTTGTGATGAATTGAGTTTCCCTCTTGAAGTTATTGTATCAGATTGAGTCTTTATTTGAGAACACTTGATGTATGTCTTGCCGTGTTTATCTGTGGTGACAATGGGATATCACGTGCCACTTGATGTATGTTTTGGTGACCAACTTGCGGGTTCCGCCCATGAACCTATGCATAGGGGTTGGCACACGTTTTCTTGATTCTCCGGTAGAAACTTTGGGGCACTCTTTGAAGTACTTTGTGTTGGTTGGATGAATCTGAGATTGTGTGATGCATACCGTATAATCATGCCCACGGATACTTGAGGTGAAAATGGAGTATCTAGGTGACATTATGGTTTTGGTTGATTTGTGTCTTAAGGTGTTATTCTAGTAGGAATTCTTGAATAGATTGATTCGAAAGAATAACTTTGAGGTGGTTCCATACCCTACCATAATCTCTATGTTTGTTCTCTGCTATTAGTGGCTTTGGAGTGACTCTTTGTTGCATGTTGAGGGATTGTTATATGATCTATCTATGTTATTATTGTTGAGAGAACTTGCACTAGTGAAAGTATGAACCCAAGGCCTTGTTTCCTATCATTGCAATACCGTTTACGCTCACTTTTACCATTAGTTACCTTGCTGTTTTTCTATTTTCAGATTACAAAAACCTTTATCTACCATCCATATTGCACTTGTATCACCATCTCTTTGCCAAACTAGTGCACCTATACAATTTGCCATTGTATTGGGTGTGTTGGGGACACAAGAGACTCTTTGTTATTTGGTTGCAGGGTTGTTTGAGAGAGACCATCTTCATCCTACGCCTCCCACGGATTGATAAACCTTAGGTCATCCACTTGAGGGAAATTTTATACTGTCCTACAAACCTGTGCACTTGCAGGCCCAACAACGTCTACAAGAAGAAGGTTGTGTAGTAGACATCAGAGACCAACAGGGTTGTCTCACTATCTTGAACCTTATCTGCATTACTTTCTCTACCATTGCATAGTGGGGTGCTCTTCTCCAATATTCTGTTTGCATACTACAAGAGAAACAAGCAGACACATCACAGGTTTAGCTTGTAGTATACTAAACTCATTTTGGTAAACCGGTGCAGTAGTAAGGTGGACAGGCTAAGAGCATGAAACAAACATATATCTATGTACTATGGTCACTGTTTTGTCCATATCTTTCTAGTTTATGTTCCCTAATCAAGATAGAGACACAGTTCAACTCATATATTTTTAAGACACAGCAGCATAGACAGAATATAAGTGTGAGAAACTACACATCATTGGCAGCACTTGTAATGTGCATCACATGGGAACATAACTGTTTATACAACTTAAACTGAAATCAACATAGAGCAAGAAGTTAGAACAACAATCCAGTTAAAGAAATAGGTTTAAAACATACCTGTTGCACCATTGGAGTTTCAATTGGATCCTTCAAATTCGAAAGTAGTTGGTATGAGTAAATACAGTGATGCAACAGCAAAGGAGTATGGACCATAGCTACGGAATCTGTCCTGAGAACAGTTGCTCTTATGCTTTAAACGTGGAATTTGGGTTAGCTATGGTGGTCTTCGTTCTTTGGGCACTACAGTAGCTTTACAAACTGCTTGTGTGGGGGTACTTTGTGGTGGACATGGTGCTTTGTCAGCTAGAAGTGGGTTACTATCCGCTGGGGTTGCGGTTAGATGGGTTGTAGCTGGTTCTCTGCCCAATGGTGTAAGTGTGCAATCTGGAAGAGTCTTGATTATGTTTGGTGGGGCTAGTTTGTGGGCCAGTACAACCATGGTTCTATCTGCATCGATGGGTAGCACTGTCTTTTGTGAAGAATGGGTTTTGCTCCCTTAGATACTGCCATCACCCTCTCCAATTCAAATGGCTGATAAACAAGAATAGAAATTGAACGTACACACATTGTATTTATAGACAGATGTGGTAATTGACATATATGTTGTCTAACCAAATAGGACCACATGACACAATTTCACATATATGATGCCTAACTAAACAGGATAGCTTGACACAGTTTCAGATATATGATGGACAAGTTAACAGGATATAATGGCATAATTCAACATATGATGAGTACCTAAACAGGATGACATGACAAAACTATATGATTTCTTTCTAAAATAGGTTGGGATGAAATAATTCACATACATGTTGTCTAAATATACAAGATGGCATGATATAATTGACATAATTGATTCATATACTAAGCAGCTGGCACTCGCATGTATGATCTCTAAACTAAGCAGATGGAATTCAATATTGTGCATATGATGTCTAAACTAAGCAATGGAAGACACCATATGCATCATATGAGAAACATAAACATTACAACTTAGAGCATACACCTCAGGTGGGATATAGGACTGGTCATCTATCTCTAAATCCTCCTCTGAGGAGCTCCCTGTAACCATCGAGATATATGCTTCAATAGGTACCATTGCCTGCTCTGAAGACCTTGTTTTTACTCCAGATTTTTCCATAACCGGCTCAAATGGCTGATACACATGAAGAGTAGTTCAATATACACAGATTGTCGACAAATGGAATACGTAATGAAAAAAAAATGGCACGAGATAATTCACATATATGATGCCTGGCTCCATGGCGGTGCATAATTCACATATATGATAACTGGCTGAAAAACATGGCATTGCATAATTCACATATCTGATATAGAAAGCAAATAGGAGGCATTCACACAAAGCATCTCTAATCTAAGCAGATGGCATGGCAATGCAAGACACCATATGCATGATATGAGCAATATAGCCCAACCAAGTTAGAGCATGCACCTCGGGGGGGGGGGGATACGACTGGTCATCTGTCTCGGAATCCTCCTCCGAGGAGCTATCTGTAACCAGCAAGAAATCTGCATCGACAGGTAGCACTGACTACTCAGAAGACCTTGTTTTCACTCCAGATTTTCCCATGACCGACTCAAATGGCTGATGCACAGGAAGAGTAGATAAATGTATAAACATTGTTGACAAATGGAATACATTATGGAAAAAATATGGCACGATACAATTCACATATACGATGACTGGCTAAGCAGGATGGCATTGCATGATTCACGTATACGATGCCTGGCTAAAGAAGATGGCATTGCATAATTCCCATATACTCCCTCCGTTCCTAAATATTTGTCTTTTTAGAGATTTCAAATGGACTACCACATACGGATGTATACAGACATATTTTAGAGTGTAGATTCACTCATTTTGTTCCGTATGTAGTCACTTGTTGAAATCTCTAAAAAGGGAAATATTTAGGAATGGTGGGAGTATGATATAGAAATCAAACAGGTGGCATTCACACAAAGCAAATCTAAACTAAGCTGATGACATATAAGATGTATAATGTAAGCAATGCAAGGCACCATATGCATTATATGACCAACATCAGCATGCCAGGTTAGAGCAAACACCTCAGGTGGTAAACAGGCATGGTCGGCTCCTTCTGAATCTCCATCCGAACAGTTATCTTCCTCTGAAATACAATCTGGAAATGCAGGAGGGGGCCCACTTCACCCACCATGGAGCGGCATCTGCATAACATTATATTCCCACGCAACGGTCTTCTCTTTTTCTCTACATGTTCAGTACGATTGTGTACAATATCTGACATGCATAATAAAAAATAGTTAGATTTTGTAAGGCCTAAGTGGTGCATGCAAAAATCAAGACTGAAGGTAGCAAACGAGTGGATGGATCCAAAACTAATGATAGTAGGTAGATTATAGCTTCAGCTTAAAAAGATAGACAATGGATCATCTATTGTTTGTTGCCCACCCAACATGAACCACACAGATGACCCCAGATGAACCAGATAGTAGACAGATACTATTCGTTGCTGGCTCGATATGAGACCCATGGGAATTTCAAAACTCAAGTTTGAACGATCAAGTAGCAGGTAATAATAACCAATGTATAACATAAGCAAACACGAAAGACCGCGACCTCTCTTCGGGAACTGTGTAGTCCTCAGGTTCATCTGCTCAGTCAATGATGGTAATGCAGTTGGCGTGGCTGCCGGCAACAGGGAAGATGATCTGAGTCGGCAAAAGAAAGTCTACAGGGGGATCTCTGCTGAAGTGAATGCTTCTGTCGATGATGCACCTCGGGTGGGGTGGATGACGGCATGGCAGGAGCAGGACATAACACACAGAGTTTTCTTTGACGCCTATCTAAAAATGAAGTAAATCTGTAAGGGCTCCTTAGGATTGGAGGATTCTATAAACGCAGGGACAGGAAAAACACGGGAATAGGATAGGAATGCACGTGCAAAACAGAGCATTTGTAAACATAGGATTTCAGTCAACTTGGGTGTTTGGTTCACATGAATTGGAAGAACACAGGAATGGAGAAACATGGTCAAATTAAAGTGATGCAATTAGTTCTGTTCTTCATGCATATTATTTGAAAAGGACGTCCAAGTGAATAAAATTCCTATGTTTTTTCTTCGAAAGAGACACCAAAGGAAAAAATCCTCCAATTTTGCTTTGCTCCATTCGTTCTAACAGATTTGCATGAATAGTAGTTCCATAGCAAAGGATCCCAGAGGGATCGACATGAATGCAGAGTAACAAAGTGATGCGATGAGTGTACAACCTCTTTGGCATAGCCTTGTGGACCTCAGCATCATTGGGTTGGACGTGGAGGATGGTGATGATGCTGGTGTGACTGTCGGAGGCGGGGAAGAAGATCCGAGGCTTCTGGAAATGGCACCGAGGGTACTGCTCCGCTATGACGGATGGTTCCATTGTTGGAGCAGCTCCGCTAAGGTGTACGGCGATGAGGCTGAAGCAGGACAAGACCGACAACGCTAAACTGAAGTGGGACCCTAATATCATATGCAATAGATGATGTAAAATACATTACCAAAAAGTGCTAGATGTAAAACGCATCAGCCGCGCCACGACCGTAATACTGTTTACTCTGAACTTAACTGAAGAAAATGAACTTTACAGTCGAAACTGATTGAACTAGTAATAGAGCATTGCAATAGATGTTTAGGGCGTTCGAGCACTAGTAGCAGAGAAGCAGTGATCTAAATCAGCAGATGCTCGAGCAGCGAACGCACTAGCAGAGAGCAAGTCATGAAGTAGCATCGCGCGCGAGTGCTAAGGCAGCAACTCCTGTAGCTGCCGGAGGTCGTGCCGCAGGAACAGCAGCGCAAGCGAGAGCATGAGCAGAGCAGCAGCACGAACGAAAGCAAGAGCAGTGCAGCAGCGTGACCGACAGCAAGAACAGAGCCGCAGCGCGAGCGAGAGCCGGAGCAGCTGCAACTAGTGCCGTTGTGGAAGTCGTCGCCGAGGAATCAACGACATGGGGGAGAGACGCCGTGGATGATGTGGCCGGTGACGGCGCCGTCGATGGAGACCCGCCATGTCTGCTCGGTATCAAGCACCGACAGCCCCGTGAGATCGAATAAAAGATAAAATGCAGCGGTGAGTGCAGAACCTCCTTGGTGGCGTCGAGTTGGCCTCGGCTTCATCAGAGGAATTGGTGAGGGTGCTGCGGTTACGGTGGGGCAGGTCAAGACGGCGCTATGGGGATTGAGGTGGCGCGATAGACGAGGTGAACATTGGGGAAGCTCCTTGGAGGTGGAGGATGGGGCTGCTGATCCGGCGGGACGAAGAGATCGACAATGGATCCTCATCCGATGCGGTGGATGAGGGACGGCGAGCTGTTGTGGTGGACGACGTAGTCGGGGAAGAGTCTCTGGCTAGGAGGCGGTCGGGAGGCTGACGGAGGAGCGTGGGGTTTCGCGGGTTTTGGCGGCCTCAGTGTACGAATGGGGGGGGGGGGGGGCGAAGGGAGAGGGGGGAGCCAAGCTTAGGGACACGCTTGTCCGAAATGTAGGGTAAGTTACCAGCGTACCCCCACCGGTTTTGACACCGCGACGAGAATGGGGATTTCGCGTGTCTGGGCTGCGGGACCGATTTCGGATGAGGAGGGAGTTCTCCCGCGGGTCCAAATTTCGGGATAACAAGGCGCGGCGCGGGTTGAAGAGGCGGGAGTTTCAAAGCAGGTGAGACAAAAGATACTCGAGATTGAAAATTTCTGGATAACAAGGTGCGGATTCCTTGTTCGGCAGAACAAACTTAACGTGTAAAAAAACAATTCATACAAGACACAAGAGAGTCATGTCCCCTTTTACTATATTGCTATAGATGCCATTGAAAAAACTACAAGAAAAATGTAAAAAAAAATCGGGAGAACAAGATTACCCTGCACAGTACCAAATCGATTCGCACTTCCCTCAGCAACAACAAAAAACAAATCAACTCCCACCAAAGAAAGATTAATGTCCCTTTTTATATGATTACAAATGCCAGGATCTCGAATTTCAATTTTTGAATCCATGTTATGTTGAATTCGAATATATCGTTAGGTGACCTTGCGGTTTATAATTGATGTAGTCCTACATTTTGATCTCCATCATATATGAACATTTTACTCCACCAAGTGAACATATATATTGTCGTCTACCATATGGACTAAATTTGAATCAATTTTCCTTATTTGAATATGATTGTTGTCAAGTTATACAATAATTTAAATATTATCTTGATAACAAAAAACATGCATATAGCAGTAATCATATTTCACTATGAACTACATGTACCATACGCTCTCCAATTCAAATATTTGTATCGATTTTATGTTGAATTCAAATCATAGTACATTATTGGTCAAGTTAGCGAGATGTTCGGGATAATCTAAACCCTGTTTTCATATGTATAATTTTTGGCTGAATTGGGACAAGTTTTGGTATAAGCTTCTTGCAAAACCGGAGATTCTCTCAACAAGCCTCGTGGTTCCGAGAGGGAACGTGTCACCTTTGTGTGCGAAACGATATACGCCGCCTCCCCCTGATTTTATTTACAAAGGCAACATAGAACTATATGAGTGCCCTGTTAAATTTTGGAATTATTTCGAGTTCATTTGGCCTTTTTATACATTAATTGAGTTTCTAGACTTTTAATGTGCATAATCTAAATATGAATTGCATGCACATGCTCCGGTGCACCAAAGTGGGTTGAAAAATCACATGTGTGTCCTTGGTTGAATTTCTAGGTCCCATGGAAGAAATGAGAATGAAATTCAAACATATGGGCATCATGACTCGGCCGAGAACATCGAGAAACTTAGATTTTAAATTCATGTAAATCCAAAACTAGCCTGCAAATCATGAAACTTGGCATGGTGTCATGTCATGGCACTAACTTGTTGTGGTAAAAAAAATTGGGCCGATTTGGAAGCTCGTGGTTCTAAGAGGGAACGTGCCACCTTTGAGTGTGAAACGATATATGCTGCCCCCCCCCCCCCCCCGAGTTTCTTAACAAAGGCAACATAGAACTACATGAGTGCCCTGTTAAATTTTGGAGTTATTCCGGATTCATTTGTCGTTTTTTATACATTAATTGAGTTTCTGGTCATTTAATGTGCATAAGTCAAATTTGAACTACAAGCACATGCTCTCGTGCACCAAAGTTGGTCAGAAAATCACATTGTGTCCTTGGGTGAATTTCTAGGTCCCATGCAAGAAATGAGAATAAAATTAAAACATTTGGACATCGTGGCTCGGCCGAGAACATTGAGAAACTTGGTTTTAAAATTCTTGTAAATCCAAAACACATCTGAAAATCATGAAACTTGGCATGGGTGTCATGTCATGGTACTACCATGCTGTGGTAAAAAAATTGGCCGAATAGGAACAGATTTTTGTATAAGCTTCTTGCAAACCGAAGCTTCTCTCAAGAAGGCTCGTGGTTCTGAGAGGGAACGTGCCACCTTTGAGTGCGAAATGATAGACGTTGTCCCCCTTGGGTTTATTTACAAAGGCAACATAGAACTACATGAGTGCCCTGTTAAATTTTGGAATTATTCTGGCTTCGTTTGGCCTTATTTACACATTAATTGAGTTTTTGGTCATTTAATGTGCATAATTCAAATTTGAACTGCAAGCACATGCTCCCGTGCACCAAAGTTGGTTGAAAAATCACATTTGTGTCCTCGGGTGAATTTCTAGGCCCCGTGCAAAAAATGAGAATAAAATTCAAACATCCGGGCATCGTGGCTCGGTCGAGAACATTGAGAAACTTAGTTTTAAAATCATGAAACTTGGCATGGTGTCATGTCATGGTAGTACCATGCCGTGGTAAAAAAAATTGGCTGAATAGGAACAAATTTTGGTATAAGCTTCTTGCAAATCGGAGCTTCTCTCAAGAAGGCTCGTGGTTCTGGGAGGGAACGTGTCACCTTTGTGTGCATAATTCAAATTTGAAATACAAGCACATGTTCCAGTGCACCAAAGTTGATTGAAAAATCACATGTGGTTCCTCGGGTAAATTTCTAGGTTCCTTGCAAGAAATGGGAATGAAATTCAAAATTCTGGGTGTCGTGGCTGGGTTGGAAACATTGAGAAACTTAGTTTTTTAATTCCTGTAAATCCAAAACACGCATGAAAATAATGAAACTTGGCTTGGTGCCATGACATGGCACCAACATGCTGTGGTAATTTTGCAGTCCGATTTGCGAAGGCGCACACATTAATAATCAACAAAGTCATTCTGGAACAAGTGTTGTCACGTTACAATAAAAAACACAAGTATTATTGAAACCGTGGGAATTCTACTTACTAGTACCATTTACGTGCCGCCACGCGTCCCCATTTTTTATTAGCTAGTAGGCGTCATGCAGGGTAGCTATTTGAGTACGAGAGGTATGCGATCAGACCCCTGCACGTGCTTATCGGGAGGAGAGCCCTTTGACCTCCATCTGCCGTCCACCTCTCTCCCAAGGTCTCCATTAATGGCGCCCGAGCCTCTGTTTAATGGCGTGGCTCTGTCTCACTCGACTGAGATTTAAGAGAGGAAAAAGAAAATCTGAAAGCACGGATCTTGATGCAAGATCCGACGGACCTATATAGCATCTACTGCGACTTATAGCAAGACTGATGAATATATAAGGACGATTAATTGTCTTACATAACTAGAAAGATAATTAAAAAAGCCACATGTGGCCACGCCCGAAATACACAAGGGCAAAATAAGAAGGAAGACAAGGATCTGGCTCGTTGACCTCTACTTTCTTGGTGTGTTGCTGCAGGCCGCGGGAACTAGTCTCCGCGGCGAGCGGCGATGAGCTCTTTCGTGTCCTCAAGATGCTGCTTGAGAACATCCACGGATTCCTCCACCAGTATTTGGCGCTCGTTGCGGAGCATGTCATTCTCGTCCATAAGTTTCTTGACGATGACGCCGGTCCTCGTCAACAAGGCACTGGTCTCCTCCTGCTGGTCTGCACTTCGGACGATCTTCTCCCTCAGCAGGTCGCGCTCGGCCTGGAGCCTCTCATTGCCCTCCCTTAGTTGTCGGATGACGCCGGTAGCCTGTTCAAATGAGGATTCCATGTCGTCCTGCAATCTCGCCCAGCCGGAGATCTGATCCATCTGGCTATGGACGATTGCATGCATGCGCCTGTAACAGTCGTCGCCTGCCCGCGAAAAAATTTCCCAGGCCGCCGCGGCGCGGCGGGACATCTCTGGTGCATTCGTGGTGCGGCGGGACATCTCTCCTGCTTCTGCGGCGCGGCTGGACCAGTCTACTGCATCGACGGTGCGGCAGGACCTCCGTGCTGCTTCAGCGGCACGGCGGGACCTCTGTGCTGCTACTTCCACGCGGCGGGACATGTCGGATGCTCTCGTAGCGAGGCGGGACATCTCTCGTGCTTCCGCTTCCATGGTCGCCTCTCCCTGGTGGCAATCTCTCAACCCAGAACTCACGCTGGCCATGGCAGACGCAAGGGAAGGATGCTGAATGACTTTTTGTATTTGTGGATGAGGAGTTGAGGAGGAATGTGCAGTCATCTTGGCATACTAGTATTTTATAACCGAGTACTAAAATGCTCCTAAGTGGGAAACCGTTTAGGTTGTGATCGGTGTGAACAGGTTTGCAATTCAATATAGCGTGGTACTAATACGCTCCTAAGTGGGAAACCGTTTAGGTTGTGATCGGTGTGAACAGGTTTGCAATTCAATATAGCATGGAGTAATTTGGAATGTGACGAGACGCAAGCTCAAAATTTATTGACGGTTCTAGTTTCGAAGTGCGGCACTATTCCTGGATGAAGTAGTTCTTTTTCTACTCCCTCCTTTCCGGTTTATAGGGCTTATCTCAAAATTTTAGTTTTTCCATTTTATAAGGCTCAATTTGGTTGTTCCCCATCACATGTTCAGATTCCAAGGTGCACTAAATCATTGCATGCAAGTATTAAGAGAAAATTGACCAATGCATGCATGCATGCATTGCAATTAATGCATTGATAAACATAATTTTTTGAGAAAAACAAGAGCATTAATTAGGTGCTTTTGCAAACTACAAAAAATATTTCACCACTCACCATCTTGGTTGGTGAGATTTTTGAATTAAGCCCTATAAACCGGAAAGGAGGCAGTACTGCTGTGTACATGCAATAACTGGCACCGTCGTATACATATCTTACGGTTAATGGGGCGTTCGATAGGAATAGCCGCGTGGCGAGCTCTAGGTTAGTCTTTTTTTCAGACGCATTAAACCTATCTCTCGGGACTTCTCGCACGCACCATCGTGCCACCCACAAAAACTTCTACTCTGAGTTTAGTATGTTATACAGGAAGAGAAGAGGTGCACGCACGCACTCGTCCTCTCACACACGCGTCTGTTTTTCTTGAAAAGGAGGATGATGACCCCCGACCTCTGCATATGGGAGTCACACACGCATCTGTAGCTACGAATTGTAGTGTTCTCAACCATCCGATTGGCTCTATCATGGATGTACCTATATACTAAAACATGTCTAGATACATCTATGTTTTGACAAATGGAAGGCATGTATTGTGGAACAGAGGGAGTGCTTGTCATCAAAATGGATAAAAAGGGACGTATCTAAAACTAAAATACGTCTACATACATCTCCTTTTATCCATTTTGATGATAAGTAGTACTTCTTACCCAAAGGAACTTTATATTCAAAAGACAAAAAATATTCGTTCGGCTATTGGAAATTACTGATCTGATGTCGAAGTAATTGCTCCATCACCACCAAAACCCACCATTTCTTAAGCTAAAGTAGACCGAGGTAATCCCTATATTAGCATATTACTAATATAAAAAGAAGGCAATATAGAAACATTTAGGACGTGAGCTTGTCAATCTGAATATGGAGGGACACCAGCTTAGCCCCGGCCAGCAGCTTGGGCGGAACTATGAAGAAAGTCAGCTCCTGCACATCGACGTCGCCGGGATCCTTGCTGCTTGTCACCTCCATTTCCACCTTGACGGGGCCAGTGCTATGATGTATCGCGTCAACTCGTACAACGAGGAGAAGTTTGATTTTACTACTACACGCCTTCTCCCTCGCCCATGCGCGCGGTTGCTCGCAAACGAGGACAGGCTTTTGCTTAGTAGTACTTCTACAACAAGCTATCCGTCCCGCTCGCGGTGTACGGACATGCAGTAGTGGATTCGACACTGTAGAAGCAGTAGTAGTAACATCATTGTTCGTCTTCTCGAAGAGGCGAAGAGCCAAGCGCAAACCGAATGTTGCAGTTGCGAACATTGGAGCACGCATATAGCCAGGCTCTTGCATGAGACAAAATTGCTATGTGAGCCCACTATTGTACTAGCACATACAACTACTTGCTAGTATAGCCCTGTAAACCAGAAAGGAGTATTTGCCCTTCTAGAGATTTCAACAAGTGACTAGACTACACCGACAGGGAGTACATATGGAGCAAAATGAGTGAATCTGCACCGTAAATAAATACGTACTTGTTCTATCGTTTTCCTCTCCGAGGTGCACAATATTGAGTATACTGACTTATCTCTTTTTGACACGCATTTACGTTTTTTTTGACATAGTACAGACGCAAGCGCTCATATACATATGCATACACTCACCCCTATGAACGCACACACGCATGGCACTATCATCTTGAAATTTACGAAGTCACCATAGGCACCTCGTCGTCGACGGGTCCGTATGTGCTTGAATGCCAAGGAGGGAGAGGGTAGCGGTTCCCGAGACGTTGAACGGTTAATGATGCATCCTCAATTACATGCAGAGGGAATTAATTGGAGAAGCAGAATAGAGCCAGCATGATGTGAATGCAACAGAGTTTGGACTCTCGTATAATAAAGGCGCCCCACCACTCCAATGCATCTACTCCCAAGTCTCTGCGCAACACTGCTCACTCCAATCCAAGACCAAGTGACCAGAAGCCACAAGCACCTATGGAGGCGATGGACGCGAACGGCAGTCAGTTGTGCCAAATCATCCAAGGCGTCGGCCGGCGGCCCCGCACCGCGCAGCGTTTACATACGGTGCCGGCGACCACCGGCATCATAGCCCTCGCTGACACCGGCTTCACCTCTCGCATGGATGCCATGATGGTCAACTCCATCCGCAAGTTCACCGCCGTCAAGAAGTGCGCGGACGACCTTGCCGTACTGCTCCAGCCCACGCGCCCAGGCTCCTCATTGCGTGCCACCCTCATCGGCCTCCATGGTGACAAACTCTTTCAAGCCCTGGTGGCCCTGCAGGTGCCGGAGGTCGCGACGAAGAATGTGCACCTCGAGGCCGCGCTCGCCGCGTAGCGCCTCACCATGCAAGAAACCGTCGACCTGCACATCCACGTCTAGAAATCGTCTACATAGGCCACTACAAGGCAAGCAAGGACAGAAAGACCTTGGCCTTCTTTCAGCGGCTAGAATCTTTGGACGCCATTGTTCAGAAGCACGTCGACCTGGCCACGAAAGCTGCTGCTACTTAGGCGACGTTCGGTGGGCCAGCGCCCTGAGTCGAGGAGGTGGACGTCATTGATGGATGCATCTCTTCTTCTTGCCTCCCATAACCAACACTGCATCGCCTCGTGGCCTTAATTTTTTATTAGTATAGTACTCCCTCCCTTCCCAAATATAAGTCTTTCTAAAGATTCCAGCAAGTGATTACTACATACAGAGCAAAATGAGTGAATCTACACTCTAAACTATGTCTACATACATCTATATGTTGTATTCCATTTGAAATAGTATCTAAAAAGGCTTATATTTAGGAATGGAGGGAGTATATGGCATTTTTATTCCAGTCGTAACTTTTTCACTGTGAGGTGGGGCCGCAGTTGAGCAAATCCACCCCGCCCACCGAGCGTCGGCCGAGTTTAGAATTAGAAGAGAGAAACGAGGGAGGAGAGCTAGCTGTAGCACGGACGCTGTTGTCAGATGGGACTCGTGTTTATAGAATAGGAGTACTGAGCACTCGTGCCTCTTTTTTTTGAGGGAAAAATTAGTCGTATGTCTAGTACCACTAGTTGGGTGCGTGCGACCTATAGCTGTCATCACTTTAGGTCTCCTTTTCGGACTGCAGCTACGCTTCACAGTACATATTTTTTCACGCATTTATCCTCCTATATGTACTCCTAGGCTATTTCCACATGCTCCCATTCGCCAACATGTGGGACATAGAGCATCTGGGTCGTAGTGCATGCACGACTCGGAGCATATGACGGGGTACTTTACATTTCAGACCTCACGAATTACATGCAGACCCCCCGCAGAAGAATAAATAAATGAATGAATTACACATGAAACCGGATTATTTTCGTAGAAACCGGAGCACATTCATTAAATTTTGGACATAACACGTTTATAAAAAATGACCAGACCTAAACCAGTCTAAGGGCCTCTTTGATTTTTCCCGCAAAAAAGGGGCTCTTTGATTCGCAGGATACTGAAAATGCAGGAATGGGGAAAGTATGATGGCGATGAACCGAGACGAGGAGAACTCTAGTTCAGTTAGAGGTTAGAGTTAGATTCTAACCCTGAACTAAGTCTAAACCAAAGAGGTGTATGGATGGCAGGGTTAGATTGACAATAAATTCTCTTTCTCAATCATTTGACAACTTTGGACCCTATTTCCTGCCAGATTTGGTGTGGCCGGCTCTTCTGTGGCCTCCTCCCGCTCACAATTGACATAAACGAACCATCTATACAAATCAAGCATGCAAAACATGATAATTTTTACTTTGCCCATACAAATGAGATATCCCACTTAAACATACAAGTCGTCAATCAAGCTTCACAAAATAAAAAAGCATTTCATGAAACAAAGCATGAGCTAACTCATCACAGAAGTCATTCATGATAGGGAGGGAGCCCGAAGCCCCTCACGCACCGAGGGAGGAGCTCGCCATCGTTGCTCTGGAGGAAGGCTCTGTAGAGCCCAAGCCCCGGAACCCCTCCAACGCCGGCCCTTGCGATTTGAGGTCGACACCGGCATGGGTAGCAGGGCCGCTTGCCGCCGACTAGGAACTTAATCTTTGGGCCTCTAGAAATAATGCAAGCCTGTAACTAAAATAACTAGAAAGGTGAACTGATTCTTTGGGCCTCAAGAAATAATGCAAGCCTGAAACTGAAATACCTAGAAAGGTGAACTGAATCTTTGGCCCTCTAGAAATAATGCAAGCCTGAAATTGAAATACCTAGGAAGGTGAACTGAATCTTTGGGCCTCTAGAAAGATGTATTACCTCCTCAAGCATCATCAAACAATTCCATGCGTGCACCACAAATCAATACCAAGTTTGATCAGGATCTACTTTTCCAAATCAGAATTAGTGCTAGAGCAAGCAAGATCGATGATATGGCCGTGAGACAGAGAAGGAACAAACAAACTCACCCTCGCGCGACCTCCCTAGTAGATGCGCCACCGCTGCACATGACAGAGGGAGAAAAATGACTGGTGAAGGGGGAGCGGGGCGACCTTCGAAGGCCGGAGGGAGAGGGCGACCGGAATAGGGAGGCGGAGGCCTAAAGGAGAGGGTGGCCGGAGGAGAGAGAGGGCGAGCGACACTTGGGCGGGTGGCCCTATGGGGAACAGAGAGGAGTCGTGCGAGAGGGGGAGCAATGTGGTGCGGGTAGGGGAGATTTTTTTAGTTCTCTTTTAGTGGGCCCGAGGATAACTAACCCAATTAGAACCTCTCCACCGGGCTAGTTTTTTTTAGCTGGGTTAGAGCAAACTAGCTCAAACTAACCCCTCTTGTTTCGATAATTTGAGGCTATTTCAACCCAAACTAGCTCTAACTCAGGGATCCAAACAAAGAGGAGTGTTACTGTACATGCTACAGTGTGGACCGTAGGACATTGTTTTTTATGGCCATATCACCACATTGTTTTCTGCTGCTGGTTCACTGGGCTACTGTGGTTCGCGCTGCTGGTTCACTGGGCTGCCGTGGTTCGCACTTCTGGTTCACTGGGCTGCCGTGGTTCGCACTCCTTCGACCTGAGTAGTAGTAGTACTAGTATATACCGCATCAATCTTTGCTCCTTCTTACTACTCCGACATGTGGGAGAGCCAGCATCCGGGTCGACGTGTCATGCACCAGATTAGAGTGCGGAACGGAATGGGGGCATCACCCCGGTTGGAGCGTCAGAAATTCATGAATATAGTGAGTGGTCATATCACAAGTCTTTCCAGCAGTAGCGCGCCGTCAAATCGCATAGCCCGACCTTTCCAGCAGTATGTTTGAGAATCCACCACTTGCTCACCCTCCTCGCCTTTCTGTCAAACCGCCTACCCAAAAACTGCCGCGCGTACTGCCCGGGAAAAGCTCCGCCCTCAACTTTTAACTATGCAAAAATAGTTTGAGCTTGTTCGTTCTATATAAATATAGTACTTACTATATGTTTATTCACCCGTGGGGTTGTTCAATGAATGGAGGGGCGGGGAGCACAAGTGAACAATACTGTAGTACTACAAGTAGTAAGTAGGAGTCCTACAGTAGTCACTTTAAATAGAGAGTTTCTTTTCTTTAATGCCACGTACACAAATTGAAATGCTTGTTTTGCAGAGAAAAAAGATAATCACTCCACTATATATGTACGCAGGGGCCTGAGCGCTTGCTTTACTAGGGTTGCTCTCTTCATTCTCTCATCCTCTCCATATAAAAACAAGACAGCGGTAGCGACATTTTCTCTCTGCTCACCGCTGGTCACAGATCCGGCTGGATCCCTTCGGCCGGTGTGTGTAGAGGACTAAAAGGTGCATCGTTCACGCGGTCATCGCTGCCGAGGGAGATAACCCACAGCTACCGGAGGGGCCCGATCCTCTGCCCGTGCCATTCTCGCCGACACAGCGCCAGCTCGGGAGGTCCTCCAACCCTTCTTCCTCCCTGTCGTATTGTCCACAGATCCGACTTGGCGCCGCCGACATCCCGGTGACCCTCAGGTATAAGTTCTTCAAAAGCTGCCTTCCTCTACTGCCCCATCTCCCCACGTGTCTACATGTGCATCTTTTTCTACTCCCATCAGCTCTTCCAAAGCCACCTAAATTTTTAGTATTATTAGAGGTAAAGCTACTTCATGCATTCGAATCTAGGGCTTTGTTCAAACAACGAAGAAAGGGGGGAAAGTTGTAGCATGAATCTAGGACTTGATTCAAAGAGGAAATAATATGGTGAAAGTAGTAGAGGCCGGATACCCAACCGGTCTCTTGGTTGAAAAGGGAAATAATGGGAAAACGCAGTACAAACTGGATAAGGAATAGATCTATTATTGGTTGAAAAAATGATAGAAAGTTGCGGCTGGTGGACAAGTCAACAGAGTATGTCCAGGATTAGATTTGCTGCCATCACATAGTAAAAGGACTCCAGGATTAGATTTGCTACCCTCACATAGTAAAAGGTCTCAGGATTAAATTTTCTGCCCTCACATAGTAAAAGGTCTCCAGGATTAGATTTGCTGCCCTCACATAGTAATAGGTCTCCAGGATTAGATTTGCTGCCCTCACATAGTAAAAGGTCTCCAGGATTAGATTTGCTGCCCTCACATAGTACAAGGTCTCCAGGATTAGGTTTGTTGCCCTCACATAGCATGAACAAACTCGGCATCACCACTTTATGCCTCCTTGTAGGTACATTGTGCTGATGCGTCCACTATCGCATGTCCTTATACCAACCTTTTGTTGTTGTTAATGTAAGGGCGCATGTAAAATGAAGCGATCACACTGTTACCTTAGGGACATGTCTAACCAGTGTTATTGTTAATCTAATGCCTCCAGTGATAAGATGCAATTAAACTGTGTTACAAATGGCACTCCTGTTGTTTTCCCCGGTATGATAAGTAAGTTGCTCCTTTACGCTGCTGAGTGTCCTGGTGTCCCCACGGTCCCATGACCTTAAACCAACTCTTTAGCTGCTGTTGATTTACTGTGTCTGGTAAACAAGCAATGCCACCATTAAAGTAATCCCATATTTGAGGAATCTCATTGTTGATCGTAATGCTTCTGGTAACATGAAGCATTACTGACGTTTTAAAATTTCTACTGTCCTTGCATGATTGCCATGAACATAATTAAGATGCTAGTTTTCATTTTGTATATGTTTCGTATATTCTTATTGACCAGCAACTGTTTACTTTCTATCTTTTTGTGCAGATAGGGATATCCATTTCACCTTGTTGCTATTGTGAACTTTTGGTGAACTGCACAAAACAATTTTTTTGGAATGAGTGTCTTGTGCAGTTCAACTAGAACGTCACGTGGGAAACATCTCTCAATTTTGGTGGAACTGCACAAAATGGTGATTGGAATTTCCAAAATCTCCGTCAAGTTCTGCTGGTAATCTCGTGCAACATTTTATTAGCCTTTGCAAGATGGAGCCGTCACTGTCACCACAATGGCACTTTATTTTAGTGGAACTGCACAAAAGGATAAGAAAATTATAGTTGCACCTTACATGAGGCAGACAGCCAACCTTAATGTTCCTCAATTTTAGTGCAACTACTAAAGAAGAACCTGCCAGCTCATGAGAGCAAGTATTTCTTGCTAGCTGAATGATGCAATCTTTGCTTCATTTCAGGTGAACTGCAGAAAAAGGCGCATGAATTGAATCACGGAACTCCCGGCAGACCTCATCCTAGTGGAGCTGCAGGTTGAGTTCAAGGAGGCCACAATTAAAGCGAAATCATGTTGTCCTGTCTCCTTGTTTGTGTTTTGCAAACAGGAATACTCAACTACAGATGTTGTGATGGTCAAGAGCATTCGCCAAGTTCTTCGATTGTATGACATGGCTAGCCAAGATGGATTTAATCCCGATATTCACTTTATCAAAAGGCTCAAATGGGTTGGTTCTGAATCTTGCAAGCTGGGAATCAATGAGATGTGTAGGCATCTTTGTTGTACTTATTATTTGAATCTTATTCGTTGGTTCTGAATCTTGCAAGCTGGGAATCAATGAGATGTGTAGGCATCTTTGTTGTACTTATTATTTGGATCTTATTTGTTGGTTCTGAATCTTGCAAGCTGGGAAACACGGCATGATGATGCAGAGGACAACAACCATAACAAACAGTTCAAACTTGGTAGTATTATCTTTGTGAAAGTGCGACAAATGTGCTGATCGTGTGCGTCCTGAGAATAATAATTCTAATTGTTGTGCATGTTGATCCTGTGGCACTGATAGAACAGGCCAATGCATTGCTTCTTTCAAGTATAAATTTCTATTAAAGCTAATTAAATTGAAGTAAAGTGACCACTAACTCCTGTTATTACAGTACCAATACAGACCCGCTCGTGAACCGACGTGTGGCCGGAGTAGGTTTCTTAATGGAGGCGTTTGAATGCGCCGAGGGTGCATCTTCTGCCGGGCATGCAGCAAACGAGAGAGGGGTAGTAACTGTTGTCGCCTGTACACACCCATCTTACTGTTGAATCCAGTTCCCCAAGAGCTGAAAAACGAACTGCTGCCGCCGCCTACACACTCGTTCACACGAAGAGACTCCAATGGCGATCCGAGGGGTGAGCCTGCAGGATATGGACTTCAGCAAGGAGTTCCCCTTTGAGTTCGCCGTTAAGTCCTATGGCTGCACCAAGTTGAATGTGATGTACACCAATGATACGGACTCGGTGAAGCTCTGCCTCGCCTCAGTCCTATGGCTAAACCAGGTTCTGGAGCCTTCACCCATTTCATCGGCAGCGCCGACTGCACCTTCGCTACGATGGAGAGAAGGAAGAACGTGATGATTCGGCCATCTGGTGCAACAAGCTTGTCGACATCCAGAAGCAATACAAGATCATCAGCAACAAGCAGGAGAAGGACTCCGTGGTTGACCTCGCTGAGACCATCATCGACCCTGATACGCCAACATGAAAGAAGACAACGATACCAAGGACCTGAACACGTGGGAGGTACCTCTGAATCTAGCCTACATAACCTACGGGGCCAAGGACACATACGCATGCTATGACATGTACAGGAAGATCTTGGAGATAAGGGCGTGTCTGCTTCCCGTAACTGACGAGTACACGGACAGTCGCAGCGTCATGATCAAGCGTGCTAGGAAGGTCTAGATGTTGTAATTTATTTGTTTATAAGCACCTTTATCATCTGAGTGTTTCATGCATTAGCCTATGTGTCGTAATTATCTGTTTTATCCGAAATATTTCTTTTAAGAACCCATTAACCTGATTGCTTTTTTAGTGGCTATTTGCTTATGTATGAAACTAGTTCACTTTTCCGTTAAAAAAACACTAGTTCACTCAGCTGCCGTGCTTTGAATCTCCTTCCTCCCAACATATTCCCCTCCTCAGGTGGACCCAGCAGGTCTCTGAATTTTTTGCCACTTTCTTTTTCGATGTAAACTGAGTTTTCTCCTAGTACTTTTCCCTAGAACCAACTCAACTGTCCCACGTCTAGCCTAAAAATAATAATACCCCACATACTATCAACTCATCAAATTTAAATGATATTTTATTTCGTAAGTTGAAAGTTCTTACAAAATAATAATAATAATTGTTTATATATAAGTTGGCAAGTTAACTCCTAGTGATTGCGTACATAAGCTTGCAAAGATTTTACTGACCAATGCAGTAATAGACGTGCAATCATGTGTTTATGTTTTTATAACATTTCTCCATCTAGCCCAACATGATATTTTCACCCAGCCCAGCAAGTCTACGGATTTCGAGAAAAATGCAAATGGGATTTAAACGGGTTGCATAGATGCTACATCATTGTTTCACCCAGCCCACCAAATGGACTAAAAAAACAAATGGACTGGCTGACATGTGGGCCAGTAGGTCGAAGCCTAAGAAGGCATTGGATTTACATCCAACGGCCGGCATTCTTCTTCAATCTCTTGTCTTCTTCCCCCAGCGCTGCCGGAACCGCCTGCTCCAGCCTTCAGCATCCAGTGGCGTTGTTTTGTGCTCCTCAGCGAAACGCTACCCCGCCGACAGCCAGGCCATCCCTCCACTCTGCACTTCCTGTTATTCTCTGCTAACTCCACTGCCGCGTCTTCCCCATCTCCGGGTCATTCCAGTCTGGGGCCTCGCCGTCGTCCACCGCCACGGTGCGCTCGGCGCGGCGTGGTCAACATATGAGAGTCATCGGAAGAGGACTGTACGTGGAGAGCCTGACGGATGGGACCCACGAGGTCCATGGTCGCAAGCAAGGAAAGTTCCTCCTTATTACGCACTGTACGTGGACTGTACGTGGGAAGGGCTTCTGTATTTCACGAGAAAAATGTTCCCCCCGCTGACAGGTCGGACCCACCAGCTATATCTTCGCACGCAAGGAAGTGCCTCCTTATTACGCAAAAAAAATTGAATACCCCCCTGCTAGCTGGGACCCACCATAGTGGGTGCTGTCTTGTGGGCCTACTAAGTTGACGAGGACGGAGGGCTTTGTCAACTTAGCCAATATGAATGATTCTAGCTCCAGTGACTGTACGGTGTCCATCCAACGGCCATAGTGCTTCTTCAACCTCTGGTCTTCTTGCTCCAGCCGCCCAAAGCAGCGCCGGTCGTGTCGCGTGCTCTTGCCTCTTGTGGCCGACTGTGATGCCGTGGAGGCCTCACCGCCCCTACTACTCCCACCGCTGGCCCAGGGCATCCCTCTACTCACCCACACCCCCTGTTATTGTGCGGCGACGGTAGCCTCACGCCGCAGCCGAACCAGTGAACCCTCGTACTCCTCTCCGCGTGGGCATCCACTGCTGCGTCTTCCCCGGCTCCGCGTCGTCCCATTCCTAGGCCTCGTCGTTGTCCACCGCCTTGGTTCTCTCGATGCGGCATGCTCAATGTGTTCAACGACCGACTTCCATCGGAAGAGTACTGTACGTGGAGAGGCTGACAGCTGGGTCCACGGCCGCAGCTGGGTCCATGGCCACATCCCGGTTTTTTTGTGATTTGCGAAGTATGTCGCTTTGTCAGGCCTGTTGGGCTGCAAATCCTTCAAGACGAGGAGAGCTTCATTCGGCTGGCCGAGAAAATGCCCTATTAGTAATGAGAAATGGGTTGTACATTTTTGAAATACATCACACCGGCAATTAGTTTCAAATATCTTTTTTCATTTTGAGATTTTAAATTGCATTTATTTTTATGCGAGGACAAATTTTTGGATTTTATATTGATATACATTTATTTTTAAAATCATTTTGAATGTGACTCGAAATTTCGATATTAAAAACAGTTTGGACCGCACCGAAATATGCAAAATTTTGTCTAATTTTTTAACCGTGGCCACAATATGGGCTGTAATGCTAACAAAAAGAATATGGGCTCCAAAAAACCTTAAGAATTAGCAAATGGCTATAAATTATTAGAAATAATGGCAGATGGGTTGTATGCTGTTTTCCATAGATTTGAGGCTTTCCTAAAAAAGGTTGACGCACAAGCAGTGACTGTTGGATTTCCATCCAACGGCCCTCATGCTTCTTCAATCTCTGCTCTTCCTGCTCCAGCCGCTCAAACAAGCGCCAGCAAGACTGCCTGCTCCCTCCCCCCTCACGGCCGGCTGTGCTGCCACGCAGGCCTCAACGCCCCACCGTACTCCCATCATTGGCCTAGCCATCCCTCTACTCACCCACACCTGCTGTTATTCTCCGGCGACGGCAGACAAACCAGTAAACCCTCGTACAGTCATACTCCCCTCCGCGTGGGAAACAACTGCCGAGTCTTCCCTGCATCCGTGTCGTTCCCTTCCTAGGCCTCGCCGTCGTCCATCGCCCTGGTGCTCTCGGCGCGGCCTGGTCAACATGGTCAACGACCGACATGCATCTGAAGTGGACTGTATGTGGAGAGGCTGACAGCTGGGTCCACGGCCACACGAAAGGAAATGCCTCCTTATTACGCGCAAAATAATGATTCCTCTTGACATCTGGGACCCACCGAAAGGGCCTCTGTATTTCGCGAAAAAAATGTTACCGCTGCTAACAGCTTGGGCCCACCAGCTATATCTTCGCACGCAAGGAAGTGCCTCCTTATTACGCATAAAAAATGAATACTCCCCCTGCTAGTTGGGACCTAGTATAGTGGCAGGCTGACTTGTGGGCCTACTAAGTTGACGGGGACGGAGGGCTTTGTCAACTTAGTCAATACTCCAGTGACCGTATGATGTCCATCCAATGGCCGTAGTGCTTCTTCAACCTCTGGTCTTCGTTCTCCAGCCGCCCAAAGCAGCGCCGGTCATGCCGCATGCTCCTGCCTCCCATGGCCGGCTGTGATACGGCGGAGGCCTCACCGCCCCCTACTACTCCCACCGCTAGCCAAGCCATCCCTCTACTCACCCACACACCCTGTTATCCTGCAGCGACGGCAGCCTCACACTACAACCGAACCAGTGAACCCTCATACTCCTCTTCACGTGGGCATACACTGCTGCGTCTTCCCCAGCCCCACGTCGTCCCCTTCCTAGCCCTCGCCGTCGTCCACCGCTGTGGTGCTCTGGGCGCGGCATGGTCAATGTGGTCAATGACCGACTTCCATCGAAAGAGTACTGTGCGTGGAGAGGCTGACAGCTGGGTCCACGGCGGTCGCAAGGAAGTGCGTACTTATTACGTGCAAAATAATTATTCATCCACCTGACAGCGGGGACCCACTAGACGGGCCACCGTATTTCGCGAAAAAACGTTTCCCCCAGCCTGCTGGGACCCACCAGCTACACCTTCGCACGCAAGGAAGTGCGTTCGGGCAAAAAAATGATTCGCCCCCCTGACTGCTGGGACCCACCAGCTACATCTTCGCACGCAAGGAAGTGCCTGATAGTCGGGACCCACCTGGTCGAAGCGTACGTAGCATTGTCATTCTGGTCACGAACGTGTACTTACATACTGGTGGATGTAGAGGCGAGCACGTGTCATAGTAGAGGCGCGCACGTAGCATGTACACGTACGTACAGCGGCCAGTGTGCAAGAAAGAAAATACGGCCATATATGTGTACATACGGGCGGGGTCTCAAACGCCTACTCACGCATACGTACGGCTATGGCTCATGTACATGGTTGGGTCGGAACGGAGAAACAGCGTCGTCGTCGTGTTCATGGGGAGCCAACCGGCTGGGTCGGAACGAAATGCATCGTCATGTTCATCGGGAGGGCTTGGACGGAATAGGCGATGGAAACGAGGCCTGGCGTACCGCAGAACGGAGGAAACAGCCTTGTGTTCGACCGGTCACGTTCGAAACGGGATCCTGTTCATCGGGAGGGGTCTGGCGTACCGCAAAACGGAGGAAACGGACCTCCTATGGTCGAAACGGGGGTCCTGTTGATCGGGAGTGGTGTGGCGTTCCGCAAAACGGACGAAACGGACTTGTGTTGGAGCGCTATGGTAGAAACGGGGGTCCTGTTCAACGGGAAGGGTGTGGCGTACCGCAAAACGGGACTCCACGGGATACTGTTCATCTCCACCGTCGACCTCCTCCAGCCTCCACGGGCTACCGTCGACCTCCTCCGGCCTCCACGGGCTCCTGTTCATCCAGCCTCCACCGCATGCTACTCCACCGGCTACTGTTCAACCACCCCTCCACCGTCTACTGTTCATCCAGCCCTCCATGGGGTCGTCCTATTCATCCAGCCCTCCACAGGGTCCTATTCATCCAGCCCCAACCGGCTTGATCGAGGCAACGCTACGGGGTCCTGTTCATCCACCCCCCACCACCCATTGTTCATCCACCCCCCCCCCCCCCCCCGCACAATGCTCACTGTTCATCCAGAGAGGCAGCATCGATCTGCTTCAGTTAGCAGCAATATCAAAGGAATCGCTCGATCGGGTTCAGTTAACAGCCATCGACCGATCACTCGGGTTCAGTAACACGTAGCCTGCAGTGAATCGCTCGGGTTCAGTTAGAGCCCAACGCCTCTCTCAGGTTCAGTTAGAGCCAATGCCTCGCACACACGCGCGTACGTGTACGAGAGAAATGCGCATCGCTCGGCCCCCGACCACACACCGTAACCGGGAACTCCCCTAAATTTTCCTCGCCCTCGCTTCTACCACGGTTTTTTCCATCACGGATGGCCCAAAGAATGTCATGCAGCTGCGTCTCCAGCCCGCCCAAGACGAAAAGCCCATTTTTTGTCATGATTTTTTTTCATAGAAGTAGGAGCCCACCACATCTATGATGGTACCGGGTTTTGTCACAATTATCGTCATAGAAGTGTCATATGTATGACAGAAAAAAGTTTCGTTCGGCCCAAAATGTCACAGATGTGTCTTTTTTTGTAGTGCTCTCTCTCTCTCTCTATCTATCTATCTATCTCTCTCTCTCTCTCTCTCTCTCTCTTCATTCTCAATATAATGGTGTCTTGGAGATCCATATGATGTAACTCTTTTTGGGGTGTGTTTGTTGGGATCCGATGAACTTTGAGTTTATGATCAGATCTATCTTTTTATCCATGAAAGTTATTTGAGTTGTCTTTGATCTCTTATATGCATGATTGCTTGTAGCCTCGTATTTCTTCTCCGATATTTGGGTTTTGTTTGGCCAACTTGATCTATTTATCTTGCAATGGGAAGAGGTGCTTTGTGATGGGTTTGATCTTACGGTGCTTGATCCCAGTGACAGAAGGGGAACCGACACGTATGTATCATTGCCATTAAGGATAGCAAGATGGGGCATATTTCTACATAAATAGATCTTGTCTACATCATGTCATCGTTCTTATTGCATTACTCCGTTTTTCCATGAACTTAATACACTAGATACATGCTGGATAGCGGTCGATGTGTGGACTAATAGTAGTAGATGCAGGCAGGAGTCGGTCCACTAATCTTGGACGTGATGCCTACATAATGATCATTGTCTGGATATCGTCATGATTATTTGAAGTTCTATCAATTTCCCAACAGTAATTCATTTACCCACCATTTCCTATTTTTTCTCGAGAGAAGCCACTAGTGAAACCTATGACCCCCGGGTCTCTTCTATATTTGCCTTTGCGATCTATTTTTATTTGCTTTTATTTTTAGATCTATTAAACCCAAAATACTAAAATACCTTGCTGCACTTTATTTTATTTGGCGATCCATCTATCAATTTATTACAACTTTCTCATGTCTAGTTGCCAATTTCTGGCGTCGTTGTCCAAAAGGAATTGACAACCCCTTTAATACGTTGGGTTGTGAGTATTTTTCATTTGTGTGCAGGTGTTGTTCACATAGTGTTGTGTGGTTCTCCTACTTGTCCGATAACCTTGGTCTCATCACTGAGGGGAAATACCTACCATTGTTGTGCTGCATCATCCCATCCTCTTTGGAAATACCGACGTAGTTCTAGCAGTCATCAAAAGGAATTTCTGGCGCCGTTGTTGGGGAGACATCATCAACATCTACCAGGTTCCTA
Organism: Triticum timopheevii; assembly: GCA_963921465.1. Taxonomy (NCBI): domain Eukaryota; kingdom Viridiplantae; phylum Streptophyta; class Magnoliopsida; order Poales; family Poaceae; genus Triticum; species Triticum timopheevii. The sequence continues at coordinate 477,998,491 of OY997268.1, forward strand.
ATCACAAATCTCATCTCCTTGCAACTTACATTATTTGCCATTTGCCTCTCTTTTTCCTCTCCCCCACTTCACAAAAATTTGTCGTTTTATTCGCCCTCTTTTTCGTTTGCCGTTTTCTCGTCAGATCTGTTTTTTGGGTGCAATCTTGTTGCATAGTCACAACGACTCAAGAGAACACCAAGTTGTGTGCTTTCTCCAATGCCAACAACAATGATTTTATTAGCACTCCGATTGCTCCTCCCACCACTGGTGCGGAGTCTTATGATATTAATACTGCTTTGCTGAATCTTGTTACGAAAGATCAATTTTCCGATACTCCTAATGAGGATGTCGCATCCCATCCTAACACATTCGTGGAATTATGCGATATGCAAAATAATGTAGCGACCAGACCTCAAAGATCAAGTCTCTGTGCATCAGTGTCATACCTGGATCGGTAATGCTGATATGCACAGTACTTGACGAACTGTAACAGAGTTTCAATCACACACTTATTACATCAAGTCCTCATAAAGGGTATGATTACACAAAACTATCATGACTGAAGGCCATCTAAACTAAATAACTGCGGAAGCTTCGAAGGTAAATGAGTCCATCAAATCCAATGGCATAGCTGAGTGCAAAACAACGACCTACGGCACCTTATTCGTCATCTGAGTAGTCTACAACATGAGACGTTGCAGCCATGTAGGTCAACACATTGAATATGTTGGTAGAGTTACACTATAAAGCAATGAAATGCAAGAACTATATCTACATGCAATATTTGGCTAGTGGAGGCTGTAAGTTTATGATTTTGCATAAAGCTAGTTTTTTCCTACAACAAAGCAATGAATTTATTTAACACTCCCAAGTTGCCCAATATTTGAGAAGGTAACCCCAACTCAAATCCCAATTAAAAGTATCATCATTAATCCCAAATCAAATTAATTAAAGTAACGTGATGAGATCACATCAATAGATTCAATTACTAGATACTCAAGACGTCCATAATTGGGGGCACGACTAACCATGATTAGTTTATACACTCTGCAGAGGTTTGCATACCTTTCCCCACAAGACTCGACCGCATCCATGATCGGATGATCGAGACATAGCCTTTCTGAAGCATTAACTCTCTACTCCAGGCGGACCGGTACACCTACTTTCCCCTATATCTGCTAGTCCACCTCTTCAAGAGCTCACGCAACTTACTCAACTATGCCAGAGCCCATAATGGCTTGTGGCTGCACACGGAAGTTTCTAGCATGAATAATCTTATGATCCCTTTGAGCCTGGGTGGCATTCCATAGGATAATCACACGAGTACTCCAGGATTTCCAAAAACAGGCAACACTGGGTTCCCCAGGTGCCTCAACCAATCCACCTAGATGTATATTAAATTTTCCACATTAATGTTATCCATGATTAAATAACTCTTAAACTTCCATGTGTGAATCACGAACCAATCCCCGTCTACAAGCATGGCTAAGCAATCATAAGCATAACGTATATTCCCAAGGTGATCAAAAAGTATTAGGTTCCTACCTCAAGCACTACAACCAAAACCACATGTTCCCAATCTTACTCATGCAATTATTTGAGGGCAGAACTAATGCATAGTAAAAACAGGGTATAAAAGAGTATGATGAAAGTGTAACCTGCCTTTCTGACGATCTGCAAACTCTAGAGATTCGTAGTAACAAGCTTCGCACTCCGGGTAATCTAGCATAGATAAACAATACCATACATAAGCAATCACTCAAACGAAACACGGGAAAAACCGAGAAAAGATCCAAATCGAACACGAAACAAGGAAATGGCTTAAACTAACAAACGTCAAACCTAACAGAAATATTATCATGTGGATTAGATCTTAACAGTAGGTACATGTGATTAGCTACGATTTGCAAAAACATTCAACTCAAACAGAGCAACGAAACTCAAATACGAATGAAACAAGATCGTTTACTAATTTGGACTAAACTCAAATTTTACAGTACTAAAATCATGTTCAAGTTGGTTAACAGGAAAGAACAGAATGATACGAAGATTTAGGCGCTGGTTTCATCTAATTTGGATAAACGAGAAAAAATTTATGCTAGTTTAAAGATCAGGGCCTAAATCACGATAAAACTATTCGTAGATAGGTCCCTGGCCAAAAATAAACTAAAACTAAAAATCCTACGGCGCGAACGTTCGCTATCTGAACTTAACCGGTGAAAAGCATTCATTAAAACGAACGGACGTTTGTTAAATCAATAAAGCAAACGAAAACCGATCTAACTAACTGAACCGGCTAAATTAAAAAACCCAAAAAAACCCTAATAAAACTGATCTAGGTTTTTACCTAAAAACCGGCGGTCGGCGGCGGCGGGGTTCGGTGAGATGGCGGCGGCGGCGGCAGGCGAAGGCGCGGCGGCGCGGGCGACGGGCGGTAGTGCGGGTGGCGGCGGAGCTTGCGGCGGCGGCTTGCGACGGCGATAGCAGCCGCTGCAGGCGGTGGCGCGGATGAGAGGCGGCAGCGGCTCTACTCGGCGGCGGTGGTGCTGGTGAGGGGCGGTGGTGGTGACGGCGACTCGGGGTCCAGGGGCCCCTAGGGTTCGGCTTTTAAAGGGGGGCGAGGCGGCATGGGGGAGGGGCAAGGCGGCGGCGAGGCGGAGTCGGACTCCGGCTCGGGCACGGCGGCGCCCGGCGATGTCGGTGGCGGCGGCTGGGTCGGCCTGGCTCGTTGTCTTGAGGTGACAATGGAGTATCTAGGTGACATTAGGGTTTTGGTTGATTTGTGTCTTAAGGTGTTATTCTAGTACGAACTCTTGAATAGATTGATCCGAAAGAATAACTTTGAGGTGGTTTCGTACCCTACCATAATCTCTTCATTTGTTCTCCGCTATTAGTGGCTTTGGAGTGACTCTTTGTTGCATATTGAGGGATTGTTATATGATCTATCAATGTTATTATTGTTGAGAGAACTTGCACTAGTGAAAGTATGAACCTTAGGCATTGTTTCCTACCATTGCAATACCGTTTGTGCTCACTTTTATCATTAGTTACCTTGCTCTTTTTATATTTTCAGATTAGAAAAACCTATATCTACCATCCATATTACACTTGTATCACCATCTCTTCGCTGAACTAGTGCACCTATACAATTTGCCATTGTATTGGGTGTGTTGGGGACACAAGAGAATCTTTGTTATTTTGTTGCAGGGTTGTTTGAGAGAGACCATCTTCATCCTATGCCTCCCACGGATTGATAAACCTTAGGTCATCCACTTGAGGGAAATTTTCTACTGTCCTACAAACCTCTATGGCCCAACAATGTCTACAAGAAGAAGGTTGTGTAGTAGACATCAAGCTCTTTTCTGGTGCCGTTGTCGGGGAGGTGAGTGCTTGTAGGTATATCTTTAGATCTTGCAATCGAATCTTTTTTTTCTTCTTTTATCACTAGTTTAGTTTATAAAAGAAAACTATAAAAAATGGAATTGAGTTTGTCTCATACGCTTCGTCTTTTTAATATCTTTCGTGAGTATGATGGAAAGGAAAATTGTGCTCAAGTGCTAGAAGAAGAATGCATTAAAATGCTTGGTACTAAATCTTTGAATGATGAGCATGATTGCAATGTTGTTAGTATGAACTCTTTGAATATCCATAGTACTAATGATGATTGCACTAGTTATGATGAAAATATCTCTTACAAGCATGTCGATTCTTATGGAGTTGATTGGGTTTGCAAGTACACACCAAATAGGGAAAATAGATATCGCAAGAGGCATAAGCATTTAGAAACTAAATTGTTGCAAGAAAGTCTTGATGTTTGTGCTGAAAAATTTAATATTTTTCGCACTCCTTGTGAACTTTGCAATGAACGTGGTCATTTAAATCTCCAATGCAAACTATTTGATGATCGAATTGTGTCCAAAAAATTGTGATAGCTTGATTACCGTAGAGCATCATAAAGAGCTTAGTCTTATTTTAGGGTATGAAGAAATGGAATGTATAACTGAGGTATTCCAAAATTTAATCGTGATAGATTTCTTGATTTTGATCTAGAGAAGATTTATTTGTATTGTGCGGTGAATTGCATTGAAAATCCTTATATTGCCAATTACCTAAAGAAAAGAAAGCAAATAGAAGATGAAAATAATACTAATGAAAGGGAAGAGACTTCCCATTATCCTCCTATTATTTCTTATGATGAATCAGGTGACGAGGAGGAGCTTTTTATTCAACCAATCTCATCAATAAGGATCTCAAAGAAGAAGGTTGAACCCACACATAATGTGAAGAAGAAAAATAAAAGAAGGAGCGACAAAGGTAAAAAGGTATCCCTCCCAAATGATGTTGCTCCTACTACTCATTGTGATGATAATAATTGTTATACTATTGGTGCTATCCATACTATTAATGATGAGAGTGATTATGCTTATGATATGAAAAGGCCCAAGCTTGGGGAAGCTATGTTTGATGAGGATGACATATTTGAGAATATATTTGCTGAAATTAATGTTTGTCCCAATCTTGGGGATGCTACGTTTAATGAAGATGATATTTTTAGCATCCCAAGTTTTGATATGCAAAGTTGTTATGATAGCATGCCTCTTACCTATGATGATTATATTGATGAAAGTGGGTTTGGAAGAGTGTCAACTTTAGGAAGTAGTGATCCCACTATTTTGGAGGATGTTGAATCTTATTGTAACGAATATGAAAGTGGATTAGGAAGAGTGCCAACATTATTTAGCGATGATTCCACTATCTTGGAGGAGGTTTCAATCGATTATGATGAGAACAAAGTTGCTACTTATGATGATTATTATGATGAAACTTATGCTATAAAAAGTAGTGATGATTATATTTATAAAACTTGTCATGATTATTATTACCCTTTTTCTGAACACTACTCTTTTAATGTGGAAACAATTTATAGTATTCAAGTCTCTTATGATACTCCCACTATTCCGAATGAGAAGAATTTTGCTTATGTGGAGAGTAGTAAATTTTCTATGCTTGTAGATCATGAAAAGAATGCTTTAGGTGCTGGTTATATTGTTGAATTCATTCATGATGCTACTGAAAATTATTATGAGGGAGGAACATATGCTTGTAGGAATTGCAATAACGTCAAGTTTCCTCTCTATGTGCTTAAAATCTTGAAGTTATGCTTGTTTTGCCTTCCTATGCTAGTTGATTGCTGTTCCCATAAGTTGTTTGCTCACAAAATACCTATGCATAGGAAGTGGGTTAGACTTAAATGCGCTAGTCATATGCTTCATGATGCTCCCGTTATGTTTCAATTCTTATCTTTTATGTGAGCATCATTGCCATCATCATACCTAGCTAGAAAGGCGTTAAAGAAAAGCGCTTGTTGGGAGACAATCCAATATTTACCCTTACTGTTTTTGTGTGTACACATGATTATGCTACTGTAATAATCATGTTTTATAGCTTTTGTTTCAATAAGGTGTCAAGTGAGACCTTTAGAATAGCTTACGGTGATAGTTGTGTTGATCCTGCTGAGAATCAGAAACTTTTGCACCCAGACAATTAGTTTTGTTAATTCACAGAAATGTTCTTATGATCTGATTCTTCTTGATCTGGATTAGTACACAAATTGCTTAGGACTTCCTAATTGTTTAGAATTTTTGTAGTTCCAGAAGTATACGTTTGATACATATTACTACAGACTGTTCTGTTTTTGACAGATTCTGTTTTTTGTGTGTTGTTTGCTTATTTTGATGCATCTATGGCTAGTATTAAGTGGTATGAACCATAGAGAAGTTGTAATACAGTATATATTACACCAATATGAATTTATAATGAGTTCATTACAGTACCTAAGTGGTGGTTTTATTTTTTTATACTAACGGAGCTTACGAGTTTTCTGTTGAGTTTTGTGTTGTGGAGTTTTCAAGTTTTGGGTAAAGATTCGATGGACTATGGAATAAGGAGTGACAGGAGCCTAAGCTTGGGGATGCCCAATGCACCCCAAGGTAATATTCAAGGACAACCAAGAGCCTAAGCTTGGGGATGCCCCGGATAGCATCCCCTCTTTCGTCTTCGTTCATCGGTAACTTTACTTGGAGCTATATCTTTATTCACCACATGATATGTGTTTTGCTTGGAGAGTCATTTTCTCTTGTTAGTATTTGCTTGCTGTTATTTAGAATAATGTTTTGAATCTTTAGTTTCAATAAAAATGTCAAGGATAGCCTTTACCATGCTTATTTTGCTAGTATACCTGTTGCTATTTGAAAACAGAAAGTTTACCGCTGTTGCAAAAATTCCGTAGAAAAGTCAGAGCATGATATAATGTTGAACTTTTTTGCATAATGAGCTTTGATAAATCTTCTACAGCGTAGTATTTTTCTCATAATTTTTGGAGTTAGGTAAGTATGATGAATCTTGCATTCTTTATTGACTATACTGTTTTGGCAGATTGCTGTTATGGTTGCATTGTTTGCATATGTTTGCTTGTTTAATGATTCTATTTGAGGTAAATATGCAGAGGCATTTAGTATGCAATGTTGAATAATAATTTTAGTGATTTGTTACAGTAGAAAATGATAAGGTTTTGCATTGGTTTATACTAACCTATCTCACAAGTTCTTGTTGAGTTTGGTGTGGATGAAGCTTTTTGATAAAAAGAGAAACCATGATATAAGAGGAATTAAGGAGACACAAAAGTTCAAGCTTGGGGATGACCAAGGCACCCCAAGATAATATTTCAAGAAGTCTCAAGTATCTAAGCTTGGGGATGCCCCGTTAGGCATCCCACCTTTCCTCTTCAACAATTATCGGTTAGTATCGGTTGAGCCTAAGTTTTTGCTTCTTCACATGAGTCGTGCTAGACTTGCAATGTCATTTTGTTTTGTTTTGCTTGCTGTTTGAATACAATACCAAGATCTGAAGTTCTTAAATGAGAGGGAGTCTTCACACAGTTACATAATTATTTAGCTACTCATTGATCTTCACTTATATCTTTTTGGATTAGTTTTTCATTTACTCGTGTGCTTCACTTATATCCTATGAGTAAATTGTTGAAAGAGTTGATTGTCATAAATATGAAAATTATATATGTCTCATTTGCTTATCCCATGGGGAGTAATGACTTCACATCTAAGAAGTAGAGGTTGTAAATTTATTGAAGGTTAGCAAGTATTGTGTTGGTCATTTGAACAATTCATGAAATAATATTGAAGGAAGAGAGATTTCACATATAAATATACTATCCTAGACATCTTTTATAATTGTGAGCACTCATTGAGTATGACATGCTAAAGAGTTGATGTTGGACAAGGAAGACAACGTAATGGGTTATGTTTCCTCACATCTCAGCTAAAGTATATTGTCATGGATCATTCAAACATGTTGAGCTTGCCTTTCCCCCTCATACTAGCCAAATTCCTTGCACCAAGTAGAGATACTACTTGTGCTTCAAGATATCCTTAAACCCAGTTTTGCCATGAGAGTCCACCATACCTACCTATGGATTGAGTAAGATCCTTCAAGTAAGTTGTCATCGGTGCAAGCAATAAAAATTGCTCTCTAAATATGTATGATCTATTAGTGTGAAGAAAATAAGCTTTATACGATCTTGGTATGGAAGCAATAAAAGAGACGGACTACATAATAAAGGTCCATATACAAGTGGCAATTTGAAGTGACGTTCTTTTGCATTAAGATTTTGTGCATCCAACCATAAAAGCGCATGACAACATCTGCTTCCCTCTGCGAAGGGCCTATCTTTTACTTTATGTATTTTACTTTATGCAAGAGTCAAGGTGATCTTCACCTTTCCCTTTTTCATTTTATCCTTTGGCAAGCACCTCGTGTTGGAAAGGTCCTGAGATATATATCCAATTCGATGTAAGTTAGCATGAACTATTATTGTTGACATCACCCAAAGGTGAATACGTTGGGAGGCAACACTATAAGCCCCTATCTTTCTCAGTGTCCAATTAAAACTCCATAACCATAAGTATTGTGTGAGTGTTAGCAATTGTAGAAGACTATATGATAGTTGAGTATGTGGAGTTTGCTAAATCAAAGCTCTGACATAGACCCTTCCCGAAAATAAGATGAATTGCAATTGCTTGATGACTGAGAATGAAGTTTGCTAGTTTTCAAGAAAGTTTATGGTCTATGCTTCAACATGTGAATAGCTTGTTACTTGATCTTGAGAAGTTTTATGAGATGAACTACTGTTATGACATAAAATTATGCTAGAAAAGATGATTGAAATTATCATTGATCAAACTTGTGCACCTGCTAGCATTCATACTTCATAAATTCTTTCTTTTATCATTTACCTACTCGAGGACGAGCAAGAATTAAGCTTGGGGATGCTGATACATCTCCAACGTATCTGTAATTTATGAAGCATTCATGCTATTTTATTATCTGTTTTGAATGATTACGGGCTTTATTATACACTTTTATATTACTTTTGGGACTAACCTATTAACCGGAGTCCCAGCCCATATTGTTGTTTTATTGCCTATTTCAGTATTTCAAAGAAAAGAAATATCAAAGGGAGTCCAAACGGAATGAAACCTTTGGGAGCGTGATTTTTTGAAAGGATATGATCCGAGAGACTTGGAGTTCAAGCCAAGGAAGGCTCGAGGAAGCCAGGAGATAGGAGGGCGCGCCCACCCCCCTGGGCACGCCCCCCTATCTCGTGGGCCCCTCGAGGCTCCCCGACCGACTTCTTTCGCATATATATTCCCATATACCCTAAAAACATTGAATATGAAGATAGATCGGGAGTTCCGCCAGCGCAAGCCTCTGTAGCCACCAAAAACCTCTCAGTAGCCCGTTCCGGCACCCTACCGGAGGGGGGATCCCTCACCGGTGGCCATCTTTATCATCCTGGTGCTCTCCATGACGAGGAGGGAGTAGTTCACCCTCGGGGCTGAGGGTATGTACCAGTAGCTATGTGTTTGATCTCTCTCTCTCGTGTTCTCTCTATGGCACGAACTTGATGTGTCGCGAGCTTTACTATTATAGTTGGATCTTATGATGTTTCTCCCCCCTCTACTCTCTTGTGATGATTTTAGTTTTCCTCTTGAAGTTATCTTATTGGATTAAGTCTTTAAGGATTTGAGAACACTTGATGTATGTCTTGCCGTGTATATCTGTGGTGACAATGGGATATCACGTGATCCACTTGATGTATGTTTTGGTGATCAACTTGCGGGTTCCGCCCATGAACATATGCATAGGGGTTGGCACACATTTTCGTCTTGACTCTCTGGTAGAAACTTTGGGGCACTATTTGAAGTACTTTTGTGTTGGTTGAATAGATAAATCTGAGATTGTGTGATGCATATCGTATAATCATGCCCAAGGATACTTGAGGTGACAATGGAGTATCTAGGTGACATTAGGGTTTTGGTTGATTTGTGTCTTAAGGTGTTATTCTAGTACGAACTCTTGAATAGATTGATCCGAAAGAATAACTTTGAGGTGGTTTCGTACCCTACCATAATCTCTTCATTTGTTCTCCGCTATTAGTGGCTTTGGAGTGACTCTTTTTTGCATGTTGAGGGATTGTTTTATGATATATCTATGTTATTATTGTTGAGAGAACTTGCACTAGTGAAAGTATGAACCTTAGGCCTTGTTTCCTACCATTGCAATACCGTTTGTGCTCCCTTTTATCATTAGTTACCTTGCTGTTTTTTATTTTCAGATTACAAAATCCTATATCTACCATCCATATTGCACTTGTATCACCATCTCTTTGCCGAACTAGTGCACCTATACAATTTGCCATTGTATTGGGTGTGTTGGGGACACAAGAGACTCTTTGTTGTTTGGTTGCAGGGTTGTTTGAGAGAGACCATCTTCATCCTACCCTCCCACGGATGGATAAACCTTAGGTCATCCACTTGAGGGAAATTTTCTACTGTCCTACAAACCTTTGCACTTGGAGGCCCAACAACGTATACAAGAAGAAGGTTGTGTAGTAGACATCAAGCTCTTTTCTGGCGCCGTTGCCGGGGAGGTGAGTGCTTGAAGGTATATCTTTAGATCTTGCAATCGAATCTTTTTGTTTCTTGTTTTATCACTAATTTAGTTTATAAAAGAAAACTACACAAAAATGGAATTGAGTTTATCTCACATGCTTCGTCTTTTTAATATCTTCCGTGAGTATGATGGAAAGGAAAATTTGTTGGGGAACGTAGTAATTTCAAAAAAATTCCTACGCACACGCAAGATCATGGTGATGGTATAGCAACAAGAGGGGAGAGTGTTCATCCACGTACCCTCGTAGACCGTAAGCGGAAGAGTTAGCACAACGCGGTTGATGTAGTCGTACGTCTTCACGATCCGACCGATCCAAGCACCAAACGTACGGAGCCTCCGAGTTCAGCACACGTTCAGCTCGATGACGATCTTCGGCCTCCGATCCAGCAAAGCTCCGGAGATGAGTTCCGTCAGCACGATGGCGTGGTGACGATGATGATGTTCTACCGGCGTAGGGCTTCGCCTAAACTCCGCCACGATATGACCGAGGTGGAATATGGTGGAAGGGGGCACTGCACACGACTAAGGAACGATCTGTAGATGAACTTGTGTGTCTATGGGGTGCCCCCGCCCCCGTATATAAAGGAGCCAGGGGGAGGAGGTGGCCGGCCAAGGAGGGCGCGCCAAGGGGGGAGTCCTAATCCCACCGGGAGTAGGACTCCCTTCTTTCCAAGTAGGAGTAGGAGAAGGGGGGAAAGAGGAGGAAGAGGGGAAGGAAAGGGGGGGCGCCGCCCCACTTCCCTTGTCCTATTCGGACTAGGAAGGAGAGGGGCGCGCGGCCCCCTCCTGCCTCCTTCCCTCTTCTCCCTCGAGGCCCATGTAGGCCCAATAACCCCCCGGGGGTTTCCGGTAACCTCCCGGTACTCCGATAAAATGCCGATTTCACCCGGAACCATTCCGATGTCCAAACATAGGCTTCCAATATATCAATCTTTATGTCTCGACCATTTCGAGACTCCTCGTCATGTCCGTGATCACATCCGGGACTCCGAAAAAACTTCGGTACATCAAAACTTATAAACTCATAATAAAACTGTCATTGTAACGTTAAGCGTGCGGACCCTACGGGTTCGAGAACTATGTAGACATGACCTAGAACCATTCTCGGTCAATAACCAATAGCGGGACCTGGATGCCCATATTGGTTCCTACATATTCTATGAAGATCTTTATCGGTCAAACGGCATAACAACATACGTTGTTCCCTTTGTCATCGGTATGTTACTTGCCCGAGATTTGATCGTCGGTATCCAATACATAGTTCAATCTCGTTATCAGCAAGTCTCTTTACTCATTACGTAATGCATCATTCCGCAACTAACTCATTAGTCATATTGCTTGCAAGGCTTATAGTGATGTGCATTACCGAGAGGGCCCAGAGATACCTCTCCGACAATCGGAGTGACAAAACCTAATCTCGAAATACGACAACTCAACATGTACCTTCGGAGACACCTGTAGTACTCCTTTATAATCACCCAGTTACGTTGTGACGTTTGATAGTACCCAAAGTGTTCCTCCGGTAAACGGGAGTTGCATAATTCTCATAGTTACAGGAACATGTATAAGTCATGAAGAAAGCAATAGCAGTATACTAAACGATCAAGTGCTAGGCTAACGGAATGGGTCATGTCAATCACATCATTCTTATGATGTGATCCCACTAATCAAATGACAACACATGTCTATGGTTAGGAAACATAACCATCTTTGATTAATGAGCTAGTCAAGTAGAGGCATACTAGTGACTATATGTTTGTCTATGTATTCACACATGTATCATGTTTCCGGTTAATACAATTCTAGCATGAATAATAAACATTTATCATGAAATAAGGAAATAAATAATAACTTTATTATTGCCTCTAGGGCATATTTCCTTCAGTCTCCCACTTGCACTAGAGTCAAAAACTAGTTCACATCGCCATGTGATTTAACATCAATATTCATATCTGTATACGATTAACACCCATAGTTCACATCGTCATGTGAACAACACCCAAAGGGTTTACTAGAGTCAATAATCTAGTTCACATCGCTTATGTGATTCACACCCAAAGAGTACTAAGGTGTGATCATGTTTTGCTCGTGAGAGAAGCTTAGTCAATGGGTCTTTCACATTTAGAGCCGTATGTATTTTGAAAATATTCTATGTCTACAATGCTCTGCACGGAGCTACTCTAGCTAATTGCTCCCACTTTCAGTATGTATCCAGATTGAGACTTAGAGTCATCTGGATCGGTGTGAAAACTTGCACCAATGTAACTCTTTACGACGGGCTCTTTTATTACCTCCATAATCGAGAAATATTTCCTTAGTCCTCACTAAGGATATTCTTGACCAATGTCCAGTGATCTATTCCTAGATCACTATTGTACTCCCTTGCCAAATAAACAGCAAGGTATACAATAGGTCTGGTACATAGCATAGCATACTTTATAGAACCTATGACTGAGGCATAGGGAATGACTTTTCATTCTCTTTCTATTTTTTTGCCATGGTCGGGTCTTGAGTCTTACTCAACTTCACACCTTTGCATCACAGGCAAGAACTCCTTCTTTGACTGTTCTATTTTGAACTATTTCAAAAATTTATCAAGGTATGTACTCATTGAAAAATCTTATCGAGCATCTTGATCTATCTATATAGATCTTGACGCTCAATGTATAAGCAGCTTCACCGAGGTCTTTCATTGAAAAACTTTTACTCAAGTATCCCTTTATGCTATCCAGAAATTCTATATCATTTCCGATCAACAATATGTCATCTACATATAGTATCAGAAATGCTACAGAGCTCCCACTCACTTTCTTGTAAATACAGGCTTCACCGCAAGTCTGTATAATACTATATGCTTTGATCAACTTATCAAAGCGAATATTCCAACTCCGAGAGGCTTGCACCAGTCCATAAATGGATCGCTGGGGCTTGCACACTTTGTTAGCACCTTTAGGATTGACAAAACCTTCTGGTTGCATCATATACAACTCTTCTTTAATAAATCCATTAAGGAATGTAGTTTTGACATCCATTTGCCAGATTTCATAAAATGTGGCAATTGCTAACATGATTCTGACAAACTTAAGCATCGCTACAGTTGAGAAAATCTCATTGTAGTCAACACCTTGAACTTGTCAAAAACCTTTTTGCGACAAGTCGAGCTATGTAGATAGTAACACTACTATCAGCGTCCGTCTTCCTCTTGAAGATCCATTTATTTAACATGGCTTGGTGATCATCGAGCAAGTCAATCAAAGTCCATACTTTGTTCTCATACATGGATCATATCTCAGATTTTATGGCCTCAAGCCATTTCGCGGAATCTAGGCTCATCATCGCTTCCTCATAGTTCGTAGGTTCATCATGATCTAGTAACATGATTTCCAGAATAGGATTACCGTACCACTCTGGTGCAGATCTTAATCTGGAAGATCTACAAAGTTCTATAGTAACTTGATCTGAAGCTTCATGATCATTATCATTAGCCTCCTCACTAATTGGTGTAGGAATCACTAGAACTGATTTCTGTGATGAACTACTTTCCAATTCGGGAGAAGGTACAAATTACCTTATCAAGTTCTACTTTCCTCCCACTCACTTCTTTCGAAAGAAACTCCTTCTCTAGAAAGGATCCATTTTTAGCAACGAATATCTTGCCTTTGGATCTGTGATAGAAGGTGTACCCAACAGTTTCCTTTGGGTATTCTATGAAGACGCACTTCTCCGATTTGGGTTTGAGCTTATCAGGATGAAACTTTTTCACATAAGCATCGCAACCCCAAACTTTAAGAAACGACAACTTGGGTTTCTTGCCAAACCACAGTTCATAAGGTGTCATCTCAACGGATTTAGATGGTGCCCTATTTAACATGAATGCAGCTGTCTCTAATGCATAACCCCAAAACGATATTGGTAAATCGGTAAGAGACATCATTGATCGCACCATATCAAATAAAGTGCGGTTACGACGTTCGGACACACCATAACGTTTGTGGTGTTCCAGGTGGCGTGAGCTGTGAAACTATTCCACATTGTTTTAATTGAAGACCAAACTCGTAACTCAAATATTCATCTCCACGATCAGATCGCAGAAACTTTATTTTCTTGTTACGATGATTTTCCACTTCACTCTGAAATTCTTTGAACCTTTCAACTATTTCAGACTTATGTTTCATCAAGTAGATATACCCATATCTGCTTAAATCATCTGTGAAGGTCAGAATAACGATACCCGCCACGAGCCTTAATACTCATTGGTCTGCATACATCAGTATGTATTATTTCCAACAAGTTTGTTGCTCGTTCCATTGTTCCGAAGAACAGAGTTTTAGTCATCTTGCCCAAAGGCACGGTTCGCAAGCATCAAATGATTCATAACCAAGTGATTCCGAAAATCCATCTTTATGGAGTTTCTTCATGCGCTTTACACCGATATGACCCAAACGGCAGTGCCACAAATAAGTTGCACTATCATTATTAACTTTGCATCTTTTGGCATCAATATTATGAATATGTGTATCACTACGATCGATATCCAATAAACTATTTTTATTAGGTGTATGACCATTGAAGGTTTCATTCATGTAAACAGAACAACAATTATTCTCTGACTTTAAATGAATAACCGTATTGCAATAAACATGATCAAATCATATTCATGCTCAACGCAAACGCCAAATAACATTTATTTAGGTTTAACACTAATCTCGAAAGTATAGGGAGTGTGCGATGATGATCAAATCTTGGAACTACTTCCAACACTCATCGTCACTTCCCCTTCAACTAGTCTTTGTTTATTCTGTAACTCCTGTTTCGAGTTACTAATCTTAGCAACCGAATAAGTATCAAATACTCAGGGGTTACTATAAACACTAGTAAAGCACACATCAATAACCTGTATATCAAATATACCCTTGTTCACTTTGCCATCCTTCTTATCCACCAAATATTTAGGGCATTTCCTCTTCCAGTGACCATTCCCTTTGCAGTAGAAGCACTTAGTCTCAGGCTTAGGTCCAGACTTGGGCTTCTTCACTTGAGCAGCAACTTGCTTGCCGTTCTTTTGAAGTTCCCTTCTATCCCTTTGCCCTTTTCTTGAAACTAGTGGTCTTGTTAACCATCAACACTTGATGTTCTTTCTTGATTTCTACCTTCATCGATTTCATCATCATGAAAAACTCGGGAATCATTTTCATCATCCCTTGCATACTATAGTTCATCACGAAGTTCTACTAACTTGGTGATGGTGACTAGAGAATTCCGTCAATCACTATCTTATCTGGAAGATTAACTCCCACTTGATTCAAGCGATTGTAGTACCCAGACAATCTGAGCACATGCTCACTAGTTGAGTGATTCTCCTCCATCTTTTAGCTTTAGAACTTGTTGGAGACTTCATATCTCTCAAATCGGGTATTTGTTGGAAATATTAACTTCAACTCCTGGAACATCTCATATGGTCCATGACGTTCAAAACGTCTTTGTAGTCCCGATTCTAAGCCGTTAAGCATGGCGCACTAAACTATCAAGTAGTCATTATTTTGAGCTAGCCAGACGTTCATAACTTCTACATCTACTCCTGCAATAGGTCTTTCACCTAGCGGTGCATTAAGGACATAATTCTTCTGTGCAGCTCAGATCACGGATCGAATCCGCATATTTGCTACTAACATTTTTCAACACAATTTTCTCTAGGAACATATCAAAATAAACATATGAAAGCAACAATGCAAGCTATTGATCTACAACATAATTTGCAAAATACTACCAGGACTAAGTTCATGATAAATTTAAGTTCAATTAATCATATTACTTAAGAACTCCCACTTAGATAGACATCCCTCTAATCCTCTAAGTGATTACGTGATCCATATCAACTACACCATGTCCGATCGTCACGTGAGATGGAGTAGTTTCAACGGTGAACATCAATATGTTGATCATATCTACTATATGATTCACGCTCGACCTTTCGGTCTCCGTGTTCCGAGGCCATATCTGTTATATGCTAGGCTCATCAAGTTTAACCTGAGTATTCCGCGTGTGCAACTGTTTTGCACCTGTTGTATTTGAACGTAGAGCCTATCACACCCGATCATCACGTGGTGTCCCAGCACGAAGAACTTTCGCAATGGTGCATACTCAGGGAGAACACTTCTTGATAATTTTAGTGAGAGATCATCTTAAAATGCTACCGTCAATCAAAGCAAGATAAGATGCATAAAGGATAAACATCACATGCAATCAATATAAGTGATATGATATGGCCATCATCATCTTGTGCTTGTGATCTCCATCTTCGAAGCACCGTCGTGATCACCATCGTCACCGGCGCGACACCTTGATCTCCATCGTAGCATCGTTGTCGTTATGCCATCTATTGCTTCTACGACTATCGCTACCGCTTAGTGATAAAGTAAAGCAATTACAGGGCGTTTGCATTTCATACAATAAAGCGACAACCATATGGCTCCTGCCAGTTGCCGATAACTTTGGTTACAAAACATGATCATCTCATACAATAAAATATAGCATCACGTCTTGACCATATCACATCACAACATGCCCTGCAAAAACAAGTTAGACGTACTCTACTTTGTTGTTGCAAATTTTACGTGGCTGCTACGGGCTTAGCAAGAACCGTTCTTACCTACGCGTCAAGTTAGTGTTGTTTTAACCTTCGCAAGGACCGGGCGTAGCCACACTCGATTCAGCTAAAGTGAGAGAGATAGAAACCCGCCAGACACCTTTAAGCACGAGTGCTCGTAACGGTGAAACCAGTCTCGCATAAGCGTACGCGTAATGTCGGTTCGGGCCGCTTCATCTCACAATACCGCCGAACAAAAGTGTGACATGCTGGTAAGCAGCATGACTTGTATCGCCCACAACTCACTTGTGTTCTACTCGTGCATATAACATCAATGCATAAAACCTGGCTCTGATACCACTGTTGGGGAACGTAGTAATTTCAAAAAAATTCCTACACACACGCAAGATCATGGTGATGGTATAGCAACGAGAGGGGAGAGTGTTCGTCCACGTACCCTCGTAGACCGTAAGCGGAAGCGTTAGCACAACGCGGTTGATGTAGTCGTACGTCTTCACGATCCGACCGATCGAAGCACCCAACGTACGGAGCCTCCGAGTTTAGCAAACGTTCAGCTCGATGACGATCTCCGGCCTCTGATCCAGCAAAGCTCCGGAGATGAGTTCCGTCAGCACGATGGCATGGTGACGATGATGATGTTCTACCGGCGCAGGGCTTCGCCTAAACTCCGCCACGATATGACCGAGGTGGAATATGGTGGAAGGGGGCACTGCACACGACTAAGGAACGATCTGTAGATGAACTTGTGTGTCTATGGGGTGCCCCCGCCCCCGTATATAAAGGAGCCAGGGGGAGGAGGCGGCCGGCCAAGGAGGGCGCGCCAAGGGGGGAGTCCTACTCCCACCGGGAGTAGGACTCCCTTCTTTCCAAGTAGGAGTAGGAGAAGGGGGGAAAGAGGAGGAAGAGGGGAAGGAAAGGGGGGGCGCCGCCCCCCTTCCCTTGTCCTATTCAGACTAGGAAGGGGAGGGGCGCGCGGCCCCCTCCTGCCTCCTTCCCTCTTCTCCCTCGAGGCCCATGTAGGCCCAATAACCCCCCGGGGGTTTCCGGTAACCTCCCGGTACTCCGATAAAATGCCGATTTCACCCGGAACCATTCCGATGTCCAAACATAGGCTTCCAATATATCAATCTTTATGTCTCAACCATTTCGAGACTCCTCGTCATGTCCGTGATCACATCTGGGACTCCGAACAAACTTCGGTACATCAAAACTTATAAACTCATAATAAAACTGTCATCGTAACGTTAAGCGTGCGGACCCTACGGGTTCAAGAACTATGTAGACATGACCTAGAACCATTCTCGGTCAATAACCAATAGCGGGACCTGGATGCCCATATTGGTTCCTACATATTCTACGAAGATCTTTATCGGTCAAACCGCATAACAACATATGTTGTTCCCTTTGTCATCGGTATGTTACTTGCCGAGATTTGATCGTCGGTATCCAATACCTAGTTCAATCTCGTTATCGGCAAGTCTCTTTACTCGTTACGTAATGCATCATCCCGCAACTAACTCATTAGTCACATTGCTTGCAAGGCTTATAGTGATGTGCATTACCGAGAGGGCCCAGAGATACCTCTCCGACAATCGGAGTGACAAAACCTAATCTCGAAATACGCCAACTCAACATGTACCTTCGGAGACACCTGTAGTACTCCTTTATAATCACCCAGTTACGTTGTGACGTTTGATAGTACCCAAAGTGTTCCTCCGGTAAACGGGAGTTGCATAATTCTCATAGTTACAGGAACATGTATAAGTCATGAAGAAAGCAATAGCAGTATACTAAACGATCAAGTGCTAGGCTAACGGAATGGGTCATGTCAATCACATCATTCTTCTAATGATGTGATCCCACTAATAAAATGACAACACATGTCTATGGTTAGGAAACATAACCATCTTTGATTAATGAGCTAGTCAAGTAGAGGCATACTAGTGACTATATGTTTGTCTATGTATTCACACATGTATCATGTTTTCGGTTAATACAATTCTAGCATGAATAATAAACATTTATCATGAAATAAGGAAATAAATAATAACTTTATTATTGCCTCTAGGGCATATTTCCTTCAAAATTGTGCTCAAGTGCTAGAAGAAGAATGCATTAAAATGCTTGGTACTAAATCTTTGAATGATGAGCATGATTGCAGTGTTGTTAGTATGAACTCTTTGAATATCCATAGTACTAATGATGATTGCACTAGTTATGATAAAAATATCTCTTATAAGCATGTCGATTTTTGTGGAGTTGATTGGGGTTTACAAGTACACACCAAATAGGGAAAATAGATATTGCAAGATGCATAAGCATTTAGAAACTAAATTGTTGCAGGAAATGTTTGTGCTGAAAAATTCAATATTTTTCGCGCTCCTTGTGAACTTTGCAATGAACGTGGTCATTTAAATCTCCAATGCAAACTGTTTCATGATCGAATCGTGTCCAAAAATTGCAATAGCTTGATTACGCTAGAGCATCATAAAGAGCTTAGTCTTCTTTTAGGGAATGAAGAAATGGAACGTATAACTGAGGGTATTCCAAAATTTAATCTTGATAGATTTCTTGATTTTGATCTAAAGAAGATTTTTTTTGTATTGTGCGGTGAATTGCATTGAAAATCCTTATATTGCCAATTACCTAAAGAAAAGAAAGCAAATAGAAGATGAAAATAATACTAATGAAAGGGAAGAGACTTCCCATTATCCTCCTATTATCTCTTATGATGAATCAGGTGACGAGGAGGAGCTTTCTATTCAACCAATCTCATCACTAAGGACCTCAAAGAAGAAGGTTGAACCCACACATAGTGTGAAGAAGAAAAAGAAAAGAAGGAGCAACAAAGGTAAAAAGGTATCCCTCCCAAATTATGTTGCTCCCACTACTCATTGTGATAATAATTGTATAATTGTTATACTATTGGTGCTATCCATACTATTAATGATGAGAGTGATTATGCTTATGATATGCAAAGGCCCAAGCTTGGGGAAGCTATGTTTGATGAGGATGACATATTTGAGAATATATTTGCTGAAATTAATGTTTGTCCCAAGCTTGGGGATGCTACGTTTAATGAAGATGATATTTTTAGCATCCCAAGTTTTGATATGCAAAGTTGTTATGATAGCATGCCTCTTACCTATGATGATTATATTGATGAAAGTGGGTTTGGAAGAGTGTAAACTTTAGTAAGTAGTGATCCCACTATTTTGGAGGATGTTGAATCTTATTGTGACGAACATGAAAGTGGATTAGGAAGAGTGCCAACATTATTTAGTGATGATTCCACTATCTTGGAGGAGGTTTCAATCGATTATGATGAGAACAAAGTTGCTACTTATGATGATTAGTAAATTTTCTATGCTTGTAGATCATGAAAAGAATGCTTTAGGTGCTGGTTATATTGTTGAATTCATTCATGATGCTACTGAAAATTATTATGAGGGAGGAACATATGCTTGTAGGAATTGCAATAACGTCAAGTTTCCTTTCTATGTGCTTAAAATCTTGAAGTTATGCTCGTTTTGCCTTCCTATGCTAGTTGATTGTTGTTCCCATAAGTTATTTACTCACAAAATCCCTATGCATATGATGTGGGTTAGACTTAAATGCGCTAGTCATATGCTTCATGATGCTCCCGTTATGTTTCAATTCTTATCTTTTATGTGAGCATCATTGCCATCATCATGCCTAGCTAGAAAGGCGTTAAAGAAAAGCGCTTGTTGGGAGACAACCCAATATTTACCCTTACTGTTTTGTTGTGTACACATGATTATGCTACTGTAATAATCATGTTTTATAACTTTTGTTTCAATAAAGTGCCAAGTAAGACTTTTAGGATAGCTTACGGTGATAGTTGTGTTGATCCTGCTGAGAATCAGAAACTTCTGCACCAAGTAAATTAGTTTTGTTAATTCAGAGAAACGTTCTTATGATGTGATTATTCTTGCTCTGGATTGGTAAACAAATTTCTTAGGACTTCCTAATTTTGTAGAATTTTTGGAGTTCCAGAAGTATACGTTTGATACAGATTACTACAGACTGTTCTGTTTTTGACAGATTCTGTTTTTCGTGTGTTGTTTGCTTATTTTGATGCATCTATGGCTAGTATTAAGTAGTATGGACCATAGAGAAGTTGGAATACAGTAGATATTACAACAATATGAATTTAGAATGAGTTCATTACAGTACCTAAGTGGTGGTTTTATTTTTTTATACTAACGGAGCTTACGAGTTTTCTGTTGAGTTTTGTGCTGTGGAGTTTTCAAGTTTTGGGTAAAGATTCGATGGACTATGGAATAAGGAGTGGCAGGATCCTACGCTTGGGGATGCCCAAGGCACCCCAAGGTAATATTCAAGGACAACCAAGAGCCTAAGCCTGGGGATGCCCCGGATGGCATCCCCTCTTTCGTCTTCGTTCATCGGTAACTTTACTTGGAGCTATATTTTTATTCACCACATGATATGTGTTTTGCTTGGAGCGTCATTTTATATTGTTAGTATTTGCTTGCTGTTATTTAGAATAATGTTTTGCATCTTTAGTTTCAATAAAAATGTCAAGGATAGCCTTTACCATGCTTATTTTGCTAGTATACATGCTGCTGTTTGAAAACAGAAAGTTTACCGCTGTTGCAAAAATTCCGTAGAAAAGTCAGAGGATGATATAATGTTGAAACTTTTTGCATAGTGAGCTCTGATAAATCTTCTACAGCGTAGTATTTTTCTCATAATTTTTGGAGTTAGGTAATTATGATGAATCTTGCATTCTTTTCAGACTATACTGTTTTGGCAGATTGCTATTATGGTTGCATTGTTTGCATATGTTTGCTTGTTTAATGATTCTATTTGAGGTAAATATGCAGAGGCGTTTAGTATGCAATGTTGAATAATAATTTTAGTGATTTGTTACAGTAGAAAATGATAAGGTTTTGCATTGGTTTATACTAACCTATCTCACGAGTTCTTGTTGAGTTTGGTGTGGATGAAGCTTTTTGATAAAAAGAGAAACCATGATATAAGAGGAATTAAGGAGACACAAAAGTTCAAGCTTGGGGATGCCCAAGGCACCCCAAGATAATATTTCAAGAAGTCTCAAGCATCTAAGCTTGGGGATGCCCCATTAGGCATCCCACCTTTCTTCTTCAACAATTATCGGTTAGTATCGGTTGAACCTAAGTTTTTGCTTCTTCACATGAGTTGTGCTAGCCTTGCAATGTCATTTTATTTTGTTTTGCTTGCTGTTTGAATACAATACCAAGATATGAAGTTCTAAAATGAGAGGGAGTCTTCACACAGTTACATAATTATTTAGCTACTCATTGATCTTCACTTATATCTTTTTGGAGTATTTTTTCATTTACTCGTGTGCTTCACTTATATCCTATGAGTAAATTGTTGAAATAGTTGATTGTCATAAATCTGAAAATTATATATGTCTCATTTGCTTATCCCATGGGGAGTAATGACTTCACATCTAAGAAGGAGAGGCTGTAAATTTATTCAAGGTTAGCAAGCATTGTATTGGTCATTTGAACAATTCATGAAAGAATATTGAAGGAAGAGAGATTTCACATATAAATATACTATCCTAGACATCTTTTATAATTGTGAGCACTCATTAAGTATGACATGCTAAAGAGTTGATGTTGGACAAGGAAGACAACGTAATGGGTTATGTTTTCTCACATCTCAGTTAAAGTATATTGTCATGGATCATTCAAACATGTTGAGCTTGCCTTTCCCCCTCATGCTAGCCAAATTCCTTGCACCAAGTAGAGATACTACGTGTGCATCCAAATATCCTTAAACCAAGTTTTGCCATGAGAGTCCACCATACCTACCTATGTATTGAGTAAGATCCTTCAAGTAAGTTGTCATCGGTGCAAGCAATAAAAATTGCTCTCTAAATATGTATGATCTATTAGTGTGAAGAAAATAAGCTTTATACGATCTTGTTATGGTAGCAATAAAAGCGACGGACTGCATAATAAAGGTCCATATACAAGTGGCAATATAAAGTGACGTTCTTTTGCATTAAGATTTTGTGCATCCAACCATAAAAGCGCATGACAACCTCTGCTTCCCTCTGCGAAGGGCCTATCTTTTACTTTATGTCTTTTACTTTATGCAAGAGTCAAGGTGATCTTCACCTTTCCCTTTTTCATTTTATCCTTTGGCAAGCACCTCGTGTTGGAAAGATCCTGAGATATATATCCAATTGGATGTAAGTTAGCATGAACAATTATTGTTGACATCACCCAAAGGTGAATACTTTGGGAGGCAACACTATAAGCCCCTATCTTTCTCAGTGTCCGATTAAAACTCCATAACCATAAGTATTGCGTGAGTGCATGTTAGCAATTGTAGAAGACTATCTGATAGTTGAGTATGTGGAGTTTGCTAAATCAAAGCGCTGACACAGACCCTTCCTGAAAATAAGATGAATTGCAATTGCTTGATGACTGAGAATGAAGTTTGCTAGTTTTCAAGAAAGTTTTTGGTCTATGCTTCAACATGTGAATAGCTTGTTACTTGATCTTGATAAGTTTTATGAGATGAACTACTGTTATGACATATAATTAGGCAAGAAAAGGTGATTGAAATTATCATTGATCAAACTTGTGCACCTGCTAGCATTCATACTTCATAAATTCTTTCTTTTATCATTTACCTACTCGAGGACGAGCAGGAATTAAGCTTGGGGATGCTGATACGTCTCCAACGTATCTATAATTTATGAAGCATTCATGCTATTTTATTATCTATTTTGAATGATTACGGGCTTTATTATACACTTTTATATTACTTTTGGGACTAACCTATTAACCGGATGCCCAGCCCATATTGCTGTTTTATTGCCTGTTTTAGTATTTCGAAGAAAAGGAATATCAAACGGAGTCCAAACGGAATGAAACCTTCAGGAGCGTGATTTTTGGAAAGGATATTATCCGGGAGACTTGGAGTTCAAGCCAGGGAAGGCTCGAGGAAGCCAGGAGATAGGAGGGCGTGCCCACCACCTGGGCGCGCCCCCCTATCTTGTGGGCCCCTCGATGCTCCCCCGACCGACTTATTTCGCCTATATATTCCCATATACCCTAAAAACATCGAATACGAAGATATATCGGGAGTTCCGCCGCCGCAAGCCTCTGTAGCCACCAAAAACCTCTCGGGAGCCCGTTCCGGCACCCTGCCGGAGGGGGGATCCCTCACCCGTGGCCATCTTCATCATCCCGGCACTCTCCATGACGAGAAGGGAGTAGTTCACCCTCGGGGCTGAGTGTATGTACCAGTAGCTATGTGTTTGATCTCTCTCTCGCTCGTGTTCTCTCTATGGCACGATCTTGATGTATCGCGAGCTTTGCTATTATAGTTGGATCTTATGATGTTTCTCCCCCCTCTACTCTCTTGTGATGAATTGAGTTTTCCTCTTGAATTTATCTTATCGGATTGAGTCTTTAATGATTTTAGAACACTTGATGTATGTCTTGCCGTGTTTATCTATGGTGACAATGGGATATCACGTGATCCACTTGATGTATGGTTTGGTGATCAACTTGCGTGTTTCGCCCATGAACCTATGCATAGGGGTTGGCACACGTTTTTGTCTTGACTCTCCGGTAGAAACTTTGGGGCACTCTTTGAAGTACTTTTGTGTTGGTTGAATAGATGAATCTGAGATTGTGTGATGCATATCGTATAATCATGCCCACGGATACTTGAGGTGAAAATGGAGTATCTAGGTGACATTAGGGTTTTGGTTGATTTGTGTCTTAAGGTGTTATTCTAGTACGAACTCTTGAATAGATTGATCCGAAAGAATAACTTTGAGGTGGTTTCGTACCCTACCATAATCTCTTCGTTTATTCTCCGCTATTAGTGGCTTTGGAGTGACTCTTTGTTGCATGTTGAGGGATTGTTTTATGATATATCTATGTTATTATTGTTGAGAGAACTTGCACTAGTGAAAGTGTGAACCTTAGGCCTTGTTTCCTACCATTGCGATACCGTTAGTTACCTTGTATCACCATCTACCATACATATTGCACTGGTATCACCATCTCTTCGCCGAACTAGTGCACCTATACAATTTGGCATTGTAGTGGGTGTGTTGGGGACACAAGAGACTCTTTGTTATTTGGTTGCAGGGTTGTTTGAGAGAGACCATCTTCATCGTACGCCTCCCACAGATTGATAAACCTTAGTTCATCCACTTGACGGAAATTTGCTACTGTCCTACAAACCTCTGCACTTGGAGGCCCAACAACGTCTACAAGAAGAAGGTTGTGTAGTAGACATCAAGCTCTTCTCTGGTGCCGTTGCCGGGGAGGTGAGTGCTTGAAGGTATATCTTTAGATCTTGCAATCGAATCTTTTTGTTTCTTGTTTTATCACTAGTAACAGAAGTAACCTTAGTAGGGTCTACTGCTATTCCTTCCCCTTTTATAACATGTCTGAGAAATCCAACTTCCCTTAGCCAAAACTCACATTTGCTGAACTTGGCGTACAATTGATGTTCTCTGAGCTTCTAAAGAACCAAACACAAATGCTCCTTATTCTCCTCCTCGTTCTTCGAGTAGACCAATATATCATCAATGAACACCATGACAAACTTATCCAAAAACTCCATAAACACTTTGTCAATCATGTTCATGAAATAGGCAGGCGCGTTAGTCAGACCAAATGACATAACGGTATACTCATATAGCCCATACCTTGTGGTAAAAGCTTTCTTTCATATATCCTGCTCTCAGATCTTCAACTGGTGATAACCCGATCGAAGATCGATCGTAGAGAAAACTTTAGCTCCTTGCAACTAGTCAAACAAATCATTGATCATCGGCAGTGGGTATTTGTTCTTGATCATCACCTCATTCAGTGCACGATAATCAACAACCATCCTTAAAGATCCATCCTTCTTCTCCACTAGAATCACTGGGGCTCCCCAAGGTGATGAACTTGGTCGAATATAACCTTTCTCCAGTAACTCCTTTATCTGTTTCGTAATTTTCTCTAGATCTTGTGCGGGCAGCCAATACGGTCTCTTTGATATTGGCCCGATGCCTAGCAAAAGCTCAATCAAAAACTCAATGTATCCATCCGGTGGCATGCCTGGTAACTCCTCCGTAAATACGTCGGGGTAATCCTTCACCACTAGTACTTCCTCCTGTACAACTCCTGATAAGGAATTCACTTTAGTCCTCCTCGGCGCATGCCGAGATACATACTTGATCCTCTTTCCTTCTGGGGTGGTGAGAAGAATTGATTTACTGGCGCAGTCGATGTTCCCTTCAAACTTGGATAGCCAATCCATTCCCAGTATCACATCCAATCCTTGTGACTCCAGAACAATTAGGTCGGTGGGGAAAACATGTCTACCTATGGTTAGTGGCAACTGATAGCATCCCCTACTAGCCATATACTCTACTCCTAGGGAACTTACTAACATAGGTGACTTAAGGGCTACGGTTGGTAGGTTATACTTATCCACAAATCCCCTAGATATGCATGAATGTGATGCACCAGTATCGAAAAGAACAAGTGCGGTAAATGCATTAATCAAAAACTTACCGACAACTGCGTCGGGTTGATCCTCAATCTCCTCCATGCTGACGTGGTTCACCTGTCCTTTGGTGAAGGGGTTGGGCCTCTTGGCAGAACCTCCATTGCCATTTCCATTCTTCGCTTCAGGACATTCAGTGGCATAATGTCCGGTCATCTGGCACTTGAAACAGGTAATGTGGCTCAGATCCCTCTTGGCTGGTGTTAAAGGGTTGGAACGGTTCTGGTTGTTGCTTCCTCCATTCCCATTGCCATTCTTGGGGCCACTGTTTTTATGCGAACTTGCTCCATTGTGCGTATGTCCTCCATGGTTATAGCCTCCATGGTTGTGGTTATGTCCTCACGAGTACGGGGAATAGCAGGGCTTCTGCTAAGCTCCTGAAGTGTACCTCCCCCGTCCATACTTCCTCTTGCGATTATCAATATGTTGGTGCTTGCCTTCAATCATGAGAGCCTTGTCTACCAATTCCTGGTAGTTGTTGAATGTTGCCACCATCAACTGCATGCTCAGCTCATTATTCAGTCCTTCCAGAAACTTCTCCTGCTTAGAGGCATCTGTAGCTACGTCATCAGGGGCATAGCGTGCTAACTTGCTAAACTCATCCACATACTGGCCCACTGTACGTCCTCCTTGGCGCAAATTGCGAAACTCGTGCTTCTTCATGCTCATAGCTCCTGCTGAAACATGGGCAGTGCGGAAAACCTGCTGAAACTGATCCCATGTAACAGTGTCAATGGGGTAAGTGGCTATGAAATTCTCCCACCATGATGCTGCAGGTCCATCAAGCTGATGTGCGGCAAAGCGCACTCTCTCAGCATCTGTGCATCCTGCAGTGGTCAGCTCTCTTCCAATCTTGCGGAGCCAATCATCTGCACCAATCGGCTCGGTGCTGCTAGAGAACATCAGCGATTCAACCTTAGAAAATGGTCTAGGTGATCAACATGGGGTGGTGGTGGTGGGTTGTTGTTGTTGTTGTTGCCTTGGTTCTGGTTCTAAACTAGTATCTGCATCAAGGCATTCTGCTGCTGGATCAACTGAGTGAGCTCCGGTGGGAAGGCAAATCCATTGTCACATCTCAGAGGCATCTGATGGGTTAGAAGGGGTGAGAACGCAGAATAGAATGAGGTCTAAGAGAGATTGACTACCCATAGTGCTCATGAGACAAACACAATCAAATTCACTTCATTCAATAGCACACAAGATGACACAAATCGGTCTAACCTATGATTACAAACTCGATCGTTGCTAACTACTTGGAGGGAAAATACTACTAGTTACAATGGTGATCATCTAGAAATTTTCATCTGAGGAAGACTCCATGATATCTGCTCCAGCTTCGTTAACGTAGTCGTCATCGCTGTCATCATTTGCATCACTATTTGTGTCAGTGTCGTCCAGGATGATGTAGTCCTCCGAACGGGTCTCCGTTGCTCGCTTGATATTCTTCACTGATATTCCCATCTTCCTCTTCAGGTCTTCATGTTTCTCCAATAGTACGGCAATCTCTTCCTCGTATCCATTGCGTGTAGACTTGAGTTCCACTTCTAGCTCGTTATTTCTCCTCACTGGTTTCTTGACCTTCTTCAAGTGGATAATTTGTTGATCCTCCTGTCGACGAATATGATCTCCCATCTCTTGAATGTAGGCTGCACTTGATCCATCCCTCCTAGTATGAATCATCTCCCATTTGTCATCTTGGTGGCCACATATCTGGTAAATGGTATTCTCCAGCTCCTTGTGATACACCTCACATATGCGTCCAAAGGTGATATGTGCGGCCATGCTCTTTCCTATACTCCGGCTTGGTCCATCAAGGTATAAATTAATGGGCTCTGTTGTTGGCGCAAAGGTCCTCCTAGGTACCCAGACTTTGATCTTCCAGCGCTCCTCTTCCAATACAGATGTGGAGAAAATCCCCGTGAAGCTGGGTAGTCCGATGTTCAAATATTTAGTGGCTTCCTCCAAGTGCTTTCCGAAAGGAGTGTCATCATCCGGCTGAGTGAACTTGTTCCTGGGATCCGCCATCTATTGAGTAGAAAGAGAGGAGAATTACAAATGAGCAGAGAAGAGAAATCATGTGGCTCATTCTAATGGTCGCGTCCTACAGTCAGCGTGTGCTCTGATACCATCTTGTAGCAACCAGGCCTCAAACGGTCAAGTCTCTGTGCATCAGTGTCATCCCTGGATTGGTAATGCTGACACGCAAAGTACTCGAGGAATTATAACAGAGTTTCAATCACACACTTATTACATCAAGTCCTCATAAAGAGTATGATTACACAAAAATATCATGACTGAAGGCCATCTAAACTAAATAACTGCGGAAGCTTCAAAGGTAAATGAGTCCATCAACTCCAATGGCATAGCTGAGTGCAAAACAACGACCTATCGCGCCTTATTCATCGTCTGAGTAGTCTGCAACATGAGATGTTGCAGCCATGTAGGTCAGCACATTGAATATGCTGGCAGAGTTACATTGTAAAGCAATGAAATGCAAGAACTATATCTACATGCAATATTTGGCTGGTGGAGGCTGTAAGTTTATGATTTTGCATAAATCTAGTTTTCCCTACAACAAAGGAATGAATTTATTTAACTACTCCCAAGTTGCCCAATATTTGAGAAGGTAACCCCAACTCAAATCCTAATTAAAAGTATCATCATTAATCCAAAATCAAATTAATTAAAGTAACATGATGAGATCACATCAATAGATTCAAGTAGTAGATACTCAAGATGTCCATAACCGGGGACACGGCTAACCATGATTAGTTTATACACTCTGCAGAGGTTTGCGCACTTTTCCCCACAAGACTCGACCGCATCCATGATCGGATGATCGAGACATAGCCTTTCTGAAGCATTAACTCTCTACTCCGGGCAACCGGTACACCTACTTTCCCCTACATCTTCTAGTCCACCTCTTCAAGAGCTCACGCATCTTACTCAACTATGCCAGAGCCCATAATGGCTTGTGGCTGCACACGGAAGTTTCTAGCATGAATAATGTTATGATCCCTTTGAGCATGGGTGGCATTCCATAGGATAATCACACAGGTACTCCGGGATTTCCAAAAACAGGCAACACTGGGTTCCCCAGGTGCCTCAACCAATCCACCTAGATATATATTAAAGTTGCCACCTTAATGTTATCCATGATTAAATAACTCTCAAACTTCCATGTGTGAATCACAAACCAATCCCCGTCTACGAGCATGGCTAAGCAATAATAAGCATAACGTATATTCCCGGGGTGATCAAAAGGTATTAGGTTCCTACCTCAAGCACTACAACCAAAACCACATGTTCCCAATCCTACTCATGCAATTATTTGAGGGCAGAACTAATGCATAGTAAAAACTGGGTATAAAAGAGTATGATAAAAGTGTAACTTGCCTTGCTAACGATCTGCAAACTCTAGAGATTCGTAGTAACAAGCTTCGCACTCCAGGTAATCTAGCGGAGACAAACAATAGCATACATAAGCAATGACTCAAACGAAACATGGGAAAAACCGAGAAAAGATCCAAATCAAACATGAAACAAGCAAAGGGTTTAAACTAACAAAAGTCAAACCTAACAGCAATATTATCATGTGGATTATATCTTAACAGTAGGTACATGTGATTAGCTACAATTTGCAAAAATATTCAACTCAAACGGAGCAACGAAACTCAAAATACGAATGAAACAAGACCGTTTACTAATCTGGACTAAACTCAAATTTTACAGTACCAAAATCATGATCAAGTTGGTTAACTGAAAAGAACAGAACGATACGAAGATTTAGGCGCTGGTTTCATCTAATTTGGATAAACGAGTAAGAATTTATGCTAGTTAAAAGATTAGGGGCTAAATCGCGATTAAACTATTCGCGGATAGGTCCCTGGCCAAAAATAAACTAAAAAGAAAAATCCTATGACGCGGACGTTCGCTATCTGGACTTAATAAGTGAAAAGCGTTCGTTAAAAAAAACGAATGGACGTTCGTTAAATCAATAAACCGAATGAAAACCGATCTAACTAAACGAGCCGGCTAAACTAAAAAAAACAAAAAAACCTTAATAAAACCGATCTAGGTTTCTAGCTAAAAACCGGCGGTCGGCGGCGTCGGGGTTCGGTGAGACGGCGGCGGCGGCAGGCGACAACGTGGCGGCGCAGGTGACGGGCGTCGGTGCGGGTGGCGGCGGAGCTTGCGGCGGCGGCGGCTTGCGGCGGCGGCGGCTTGCGACGGCGGCGGCGGCTCTACTCAGCGATGGCGGCACTGGCAAGGGGCGGTGGTGGCGGTGGCGTCTCGGGGTCCAGGGGGCTCCGAGGTTCGGCTTTTAAAGGGGGGGCGAGGCGGCTTGTGGGAGGGGCAAGGCGGCAGCGAGGCGGAGTCGGACTCCGGCTCGGTCAGAGCGGGCGCGGCGATGTCGGCGGCGGCGGCTGGGCCGACCTCGCTCGGCTGGGCCTTCGGCCCAGTCGGGCGATGAAGACTTTTTTTTGAATAATTTTGCCCGAAAGAAAAATCCTACTAAAATATAAAAAATTCTAAAAATGCCAAAAACAATTTTCGCTGTCTAAATAAAATATTTAGAACAAAGTGAACATTTTTCTAGCCTAAAAATGCAATTTTCAAAAAAATGCATATTTTTCTAATTCAAATAAAATACCAATAAAATCATAATTTGATTTTAAAATTCTTTCTCCAATATTTCTCTTAGTTTGAAGAAGTCATATTATCTTCTCTCATATATTTTTAATATTGGAAATAATTGGAGAGAAAATATTAAAATGAAATTGATCCTTTCTTCAAATTTGAAATAAATTCAAATATGAATTTTGTGAAACCTCCAACTCTCTCCTTGGTCCTTGAGTTGCTTAAGATTTCTAGGATCTCAACCAAATGCAAGAACAAATAAGATATGCATATGATGATCTATGTATAACATCCAAATTGAAAATTGGGATGTTACAAATAAAAAAGATGCAGACAATGATGTTGTGAAGTTGAAATTATTTCTGTTTTCTTTGTGATATCATGCAAAAATTTGGTTTTCTTCTTTGCCTTGCAATAGTATCGATTCTTGGAATAAGTCCAAGGGTGCTTTCATTACTAAGTATTTTCCGCCCACAAAAATTAATTCCCTTAGAACCCAAATCATGAATTTCAAGCAACTTGAACGTGATCATGTTGCAAAATCTTGGAAAAGAATGAAATTGATGTTATGGTATTGCCCAACTCATGGGTTAAATATTTGGATGATCATACAAAAAATTTATGCGGGGTTTAATTTTGTTTCTCGTAATCTTTAAATTCCGCCGCGGGTGGTACTTTTATGGAAATTACTTTGGGTGAGCCACCAAATTGCTTGATAATATCATGGCGAATTATTCACAATGGCATACCGAAAGAGCTCCTACTAGTAAAAATAGTTAATTCGGTTGAAGAAATTTCTTCTTTGTGTGAAAATTTTGATGCTCTTATGAAACTGGTTGCTAATAAAAGTGCTCCTATTGATTTTAATGATGTGCCTTTGTCTACTTTGATTGAGCAAAATAGTGATGCCATAGATGTGAATTTTATCTCTCGAAATAATTTCAATAACAATGCTTATAGGGGTAATTTTAATCCTAGGCCTTTTCCTAGTAATTCCTCCAATAATTATGGTAATTCCTATGGTAATCCATCTTATAATAATAATAGGAACACCTCTGACCTTTAGAATAATATTAAAGAATTTATCAATACTAAAAAAGTTTTCAATGCTACAATGGAAGAAAAATTGAATAAGATTGATGATTTATCTAGAAGTGTTGATATAATTTCTCATGATGTAGAAAATCTCAAGATGAAAATTTTTGTGCCTAAGGTTGAGGAATCAATTAAAGCTCTTTACATTTCCATGGATGAAAGTAAGAAAAGAACCGCTATGCTTAGAGCTGGAAGATAATTTTTAGAAAAAGCGTTTTCTAGTGATTGCTTTCATAAAAGTGATGATGATATTAAAATGATTAGTATTTATTATATTGATTCCTTGTTTAGTAAAATTAAAATTGATGATAAAGGGACTGGAGAAGACTCAACTTTAGCTAGAAGGCGTCCCGATAATTCGTAGGTGAAAATCTTGTTGAGAAAATTGATAAAAGTGGGTTTGAAGAGGTCAAGACTTTAACTAGTGATGTGCCCACTCTTTTGGATTACAAAGACTTTAATTATGATAGTTGCTCTTTGATTGATTGTATTTCTTTGTTGCAATCCATGATGAAAATTCACCCCATGCTTATGAACAAAATAAAGCTTTTACTAAACATATTGTTGATGCTTTGATGAAAGCTTTGGAAGAGAAGTTGGAATTAGAATCTTCAATTCTTAGAAAATTACATGATGAATGGGAACCTATGCTACCTCTTGAGCATGCGTTGGTTTTCCCTTGAAGAGGAAAGGGTGATGCAGCAAAGTAGCGTAAGTATTTCCCTCAGTTTTTGAGAACCAAGGTATCAATCCAGTAGGAGGTTACATGCAAGTCGCCTTGTACTTGCACAAACAAATAATAACCTTGCAACCAATGCGATAAAGGGGTTTCCAATCCCTTCACGGCCACTTACAAAAGTGAGATCTGATAGAGATAATAAGATAAATATTTCTGGTATTTTTGTTGTATAGATTGAAAAGTAAAGATTGCAAAATAGTAAATGAGATGCAATGTAAATAAAAGAGATATAATACGATGGAAAAGAGACCCGGGGGCCATAGGTTTCACTAGTGGCTTCTCTCAAGATAGTATATCTTACGGTGGGTGAACAAATTACTGTCGAGCAATTGATAGAAAAGCGCATAGTTATGACAATATCTAGGCATGATCATGTATAGGCATCACGTCCGTGACAAGTAGATCGAAATGATTCTGCATCTACTACTACTACTCCACACATCGACCGCTATCTAGCATGCATCTAGAGTATTAAGTTCATAAGAACAGAGTAACGCATAGCTACGTCTTGAGCTTGTGTTGGTTTTCCTTGAAGAGGAAAGGGCGATGCAGCAATAGTAGCGTAAGTATTTCCCTCAGTTTTTGAGAACCAAGGTATGAGTCCAGTAGGAGGCTCCTCAAAAGTCCCACGCACCTACACAAACAAACAAGAACTCACAACCAACGCAATAAAGGGGTTGTCAATCCCTTCAAGGTCACTTGCGAAAGTGAGATCTGATAGAGATAATATGATAAGATAAATATATTTTTGGTATTTTATAATATAGATAGGAAAAGTAAAGATGCAAATAAAAGTAGATTGAAAGCTTATATGATAAGAGATAGACCCGGGGGCCATAGGTTTCACTAATGGCTTCTCTCAAGATAGCATAAGTATTATGGTGGGTGAATGAATTACTGTCGAGCAATTGATAGAAAAGTGAATAATTATGAGATTATCTAGGCATGATCATGTGTATAGGCATCACGTCCGAGACAAGTAGACCGACTCCTGCCTGCATCTACTACTATTACTCCACACATCGACCGCTATCCAGCATGCATCTAGAGTATTAAGTTCATAAAGAACAGAGTAACACATTAAGAAAGATGACATGATGTAGTAGGATAAACTCATGCAATATGATATAAACCCCATCTTTTTATCCTCGATGGCAAGAATACAATACGTGCCTTGCTGCCCCTGATGTCACTGGGAAAGGACACTGCAAGATTGAACCCAAAGCTAAGCACTTCTCCCATTGCAAGAAAGATCAATCTAGTAGGCCAAACCAAACTGATAATTCGAAGAGACTTGCAAAGATAAATTAATCACACATAAAAGAATTCAGAGGAGATTCAAATATCTCTCATAGATAAACTTGATCATAAACCCACAATTCATCGGATCTCGACAAACACACCGCGAAAAGAGTTACATCGAATAGATCTCCAAGAAGATCGAGGAGAACATGGTATTCAGATCCAAAGAGAGGGAAGAAGCCATCTAGCTAATAACTATGGACCCGAAGGTCTGTGGTAAATGACTCACAACTCATCGGAGAGGCCTTAGAGATGATGTAGAGGCCCTCCATGATCGATTCCCCCTCCGGCGGAGCGCCGACGAAGGCTCCAAGATGGGATATTGCGGATACAGAAGGTTACGATGGTGGAAATAGATTTCGTGGTCACTTCTGATGTTTTGGGGTACATGGGTATATATAGGAGGAAGAAGTAGGCTGGTGGACTCCCGAGGGGCCGACGAGATAGGGGGCGTGCCCAGTGGGGGGGGGGTGGCGCCCTCCACCCTCGTGGCCACCTTGTTTGTTTCTTGACTTCCACTCCAAGTCCTCTAGATCACGTTTGTTCCAAAAATCACGCTCCCGAAGGTTTCATTCCATTTGGACTCCGCTTGATATTCCTTTTCTTCGAAACACTGAAATAGGCAAAAAAAATAGCAATACGGGCTGGGCCTCCGGTTAGTAGGTTAGTCCCAAAAATGATATAAATGTGTAAAGTCAAGCCCATAAACATCCAAAACGGGTAATATAATAGCATGGAACAATCAAAAATTATAGATACGTTGGAGACATATCAAGAATCCCCAAGCTTAATTCCTGCTCGTCCTCGAGTAGGTAAATGATAAAAACGGAATTTGTGATGTGGAAAGCTACCTAGCATAATTCTCAATGTAATTTTCTTTATTGTGGCATGAATGTTCAGATCCAAATGATTCAAAATAAAAGTTCATATTGACATAAGAAATAGTAACACTTCAAGCATACTAATCAAAGCAATCATGTCTTCTCCAAATAACATGGCTAAAGAAAGTTCATCCCTACAAAATCATATAGTTAGACTATGCTTCATTTTCGTCACACAAATATGCTCCCATCTTGTACACCCCCGACAAGCCAAGCAATTGTTTCGTACTTAAATAATCTCAAACTCTTTCAACATTCATGCAATACATGAGCGTGAGCCATGGATATAACACAATGGCGGAATAGAATATGATGATGGGGATTGTGTGGAGAAGACAAAAAAAAGAGAAAGTCTCACATTGACGAGGATAATCCATGGGCTATGGAGATGCCCATTGATACGTCTCCGTCGTATCTATAATTTTTGATTGTTCCATGCCAATATTATTCAACTTATATATACTTTTGGCAACTTTTTATACTATTTTTTGGGACTAACATATTGATCCAGTGCCCAGTGCCAGTTCCTGTCTATTGCATGTTTTTTGTTTCGTAGAAACCCAATATCAAATGGAGTCCAAACGGGATAAAAACGGACGGAGAATTATTTTGGAATATTTGTGATTTTTGGGAAGTAAAATCAACGCGAGACGGTGCCCGAGGGGGCCAGGAGATAGGGGCGTGCCCCCAGGGAGGCAGGCGCGCCCTAGACTCTCCTGGCCCCCCGTAAGGCGGCTGGCGCTCTTCTTCTGGTGCAAGAAAGCTAATTTTATGAGAAAGATCTGGGCGAAAGATTCACCCCAATCAGAGGTATGGATCTCCGGATATAAAACAAATGGTGAAGGGGCAGAATCTGAGAATGCAGAAACAGAGAGATAGATCCAATCTCGGAGGGGCTCTCACCCCTCCCACGCCATGGGAGCCAAGGACCAAAGGGGAAACCCTTCTCCCATCTAGGGAGGAGGTCAAGGAAGAAGAATACGAAGGGGGGCTCTCTCCCCCTTGCTTCCGGTGGCGCCGGAACACCGCCGGGGGCCATCATCATCACCGCGATCTTCACCAACACTTCCATCATCTTCACCAACATCTCCATCACCTTCCCCTATCTATATCCAGCGGTCCACTCTCCCGCAACCCGCTGTACCCTCTACTTGAACATGGTGCTTTATGCTTCATATTATTTTCCAATGATGTGTTGCCATCCTATGATGTCTGAGTAGATTGTCATTGTCCTATCGGTGATTGATGAAATGCTAGATTGGTTTGAGTTGCATGTTTTATTATTGGTGTTGTCCTATTGTGCCCTCTGTGTAGCGCAAGCGTGAGGGATACCCGTTGTAGGGTTTGCAATATGTTTATGATTTGCTAATGGTGGGTGGCATGAGTGACAGAAGCACAGACCCGAGTAAGTAGATTGTTTGCGTTTGGGATAAAGGGGACTTGATACTTTAATGCTATGGTTGGGTTTTACCTTAATGAATCTTTAGTATTTGCGGATGCTTGCTAGAGTTCCAATCATAAGTTCATATGATCCAAGAAGAGAAAGTACGTTAGCTTATGCCTCTCCCTCAAATAGAATTGCAATAGTGATTACTGGTCTAGTAACATAGTCAATTTCTTAGGGACAATTTCACAACTCCTACCACCACTTTTCCACACTCGCTATATTTACTTTATTGCATCTTTATCTAAACATCCCCTAATTTTTATTTACGCGTTCTTTATTATCTTGCAAACCTATCCAACAACACCTACAAAGTACTTCTAGTTTCATACTTGTTCTAGGTAAAGCGAACGTCAAGCGTGCGTAGAGTCGTATCAGTGGCCGATAGGACTTGAGAGAGTATTTGTTCTACCTTTAGCTCCTTGTTGGGTTCGACACTCTTACTTATCGAAAGAGGCTACAACTATCCCATATACTTGCGGGTTATCAAGACCTTTTTCTCGCACTGTTGCCGGGGAGTCATAGCGTGGGGTGAATATTCTCGTGTGTGCTTGTTTGCTTTATCACTAAGTAATTTTATTTGCTGTTCTAAGTTGTTCTCTATCTTTAGTTATGGATATGGAACACGAAATGCCAAAAAAAATTAGGTATAGATGCTACTCATGGAGATGGGGAACCTCCTAAAACCCTCGATGCTCATTATGTGAAAGAAATTATGTACTACTTTAATAATCCTGAGAAAACCCCATTCCGTTATGTTATGGGAGACACGTTGGATCAACGTGAATACTTTAGGGATTATCGCTTGACACAAAAAGGGAAACTATTATGGGATCAAATTTCTATGTTGCATTGGTATGCTCGTCAACTATGCGTGATACATGATTATACTTGTTGCTCTAGGATGAAGGCTCCACACCTTCCCTTTTCATGCAAATTCAATGATAATGAAACCTTACTTCTTATGCTAATGGATCTTTGATTACTATGATGTGGAACAAATAGAAGAAATTGTTGCTTTTATGGGTGCTTATGAGGTTGAATCTATGTTTAAAGCGTTTGATGATTTTGATGATTCAGTTTATAGACCAGAAAATCTTGCTATACTTAGATATTGCTATGAAAATTATGAATACAATTACTATATTAATGCATTTATTGAGAAAGTCTCCGCTGTCCAAGAAGAGACTAATATTTTGCAGGAAGCTATGGAAGAAGAAATTGATTAAACTGTGAGCTCGTTGGATGAAAAAGATGATGGGGAGAGCGAAGAACAAAAGGAGGAAGAGCGGATTGATCACCCGTGCCCACCTTCTAATGAGAGTAACTCTTCAACTCATACATTGTTTAATTCCCCTTCGTGCTTACTGAAGGATGATTGCTATGATGATTGCTATGATCCCGTTGATCTCTTGAAATATCCCTTTTTGATGATGCTTGCTATGCTTGTGGCCAAGATGCCAATATGAATTATGCGTATGGAGATGAACTTGCTATAGTTCCTTATGTTAAACATGAAATTGTTGCTATTGCACCCACGCATGATAGTCCTATTATCTTTTTGAATTCTCCCGACTACACTATATCGGAGAAGTTTGCGCTTAGTAAGGATTATATTGATGGCTTGCCTTTTACCGCTACACATGATGATTTTGATGGATATAATATGCATGTGCTTGCTGCTCCTACGTGCAATTATTATGAGAGAGTAACTACATCTCCGCCTCTTTATGTTTCCAACACGATAGAATTGCAAGAAACTGCTTATATTATGCATTGGCCTTTACTTGGTGTGCATGATTGTTCTTTCATGACATGCCGATGCATAGGAAGAGAGTTAGACTTTGTCATTGCTTGATATATCTTACGTTATGCTCACTACTAAATTACAAATCATTGTTAATTAAAATTGGCTTTGATATACCTTGGGATCCGGGTGGATTCATTACTTGAGCACTAAGTGCCTAGCTTAATAGCTTTAAAGAAAGCGCTGCCAGGGAGACAACCCGGAAGTTTTAGAGATTCATTTATTTCTGTTGGGTGCTTTCATATAGTTTAAAAACAAAAAAATAAAGAGGGGAACCTAAAACTTTTCAAAAAAGGAAAGTGAAAGTGAGAAAGACAAGCATTGTTGAAGGGGGAGAGCTCCTTGAACTTTGTTCATGCTCATGGAAACTTTGTGAATCTTGATTACAGAAACTTTTCATCAAAAATAATTATCCCCTTGTTGATTCCATTGTCTTATAAAAATAATGTGCTAAGGTTTGCCTTTAGGATGTTTACAATGCTTGTTGGTTTGTATGGTGCAGGACAGAAACTTTGTCTGTAGTGCACGATTTTACATTTTTAACTGGAACGTCAATTGGTTCTGATTCCTTATGCACTGTCTTGCTATACAACTTGTTTATTTTTCCTAATTTTGATAGAATTTTTGGGACAGCAGAAGTATGGTGTATGTTCAGATTTCTACAGACTGTTCTGTTTTTGACAAATTCTGTTTTTGATGCATAGTTTGCTTGTTTTGATGAATCTATCAATTTATATCAGTGGATTAAGCCATGAAAAAGTTATATTACAGTAGACACAATGCAAAAACAAAATATTAATTGGTTTGCAATAGTACTTATAGTAGTGATTTGCTTTATTATACTAACGAATCTTACCGAGTTTTCTGTTGAAGATTTGTGTGGATGAAGTGTCTAAACGAGGAGGTCTCGATATGAGGAAAAGGAAGAGAGGCAAGAGCTCAAGCTTGGGGATTCCTGAGGCACCCCAAGTAAATATTCAAGGAGACTCAAGCGTCTAAGCTTGGGGATTCCTGAGGCACCCCAAGTAAATATTCAAGGAGACTCAAGCGTCTAAGCTTGGGGATGCCCCGGAAGGCATCCCCTCTTTCTTCAACAAGTATCGATATGTTTTCATATTCGTTTCGTTCATGCGATATGTGCAGTCTTGGAGCGTCTTTTGTATTTAGTTTTCACTTTTATTTTATGCACCATGCTGGTATGAGATAGTCCTTGGTTGATTTATAGAATTCTCATTGCACTTCACTTAAATATTTTGAGTATGACTTTATAGAATGCTTCATGTGCTTCACTTATATCATTTGAAGTTGGATTGCCTGTTTCTCCTTACATAGAAAACCGCCATTTGTAGAATGCTCTTTTGCTTCACATATATTTGTTAGAGCGTGGGCATATCTTTTGTAGAAAGAATTAAACTCTCTTGCTTCACTTATATCTTTTTAGAGAGATGACAGGAATTGGTCATTCACATGGTTAGTCATAAAATCCTACATAAACTTGTAGATCGCTGAATATGATATGTTTGATTCCTTGCAATAGTTTTGCGATATAAAGGTGGTGATAATAGAGTCATGCTAGTGGGTGGTTTTGGATTGTAGAGACACTTGTGTTGAGGTTTGCAAGTCCCGTAGCATGCACGTATGGTAACCGTTGTGTGACAAATTTGAAGCATGGGGTGTTTCTTTGATTGTCTTCCTTTTGAGTGGTGGTCGGGGATGAGCGATGGTCTTTTCCTACCAATCTATACCCCTAGGGCCATGCGTAGTAGTACTTTGCTTCGAGGGCTAATAAACTTTTGCAATAAGTATATGCGTTCTTTATGACTAATGTGAGTCCATGGATTATACGCACTTTTACCTTTCCATCATTGCTAGCCTCTTCGGTACCGTGCATTGCCCTTTCTCACCTCGAGAGTTGGTGCAAACTTCGCCGGTGCATCCAAACCCCGTGATATGATACGCTCTATCACACATAAACCTCATTATATCTTCCTCAAAACAGCCACCATACCTACCTATCATGGCATTTCCATAGCCATTCCGAGATATACTGCCATGCAACTTCCATCATCATCATATACATGACTTGAGCATTCATTGTCATATTGCTTTGCATGATCGTAAGATAGCTAGCATGATGTTTTCATGGCTTGTCCATTTTTTGATGTCGTTGCTACACTTGATCTTTGCACATCCCGGTACACCGCCGGAAGCATTCATATAGAGTCATATCTTTGTTCTAGATATAGAGTTGTAAGTAAATAAAAG
The DNA here is from genome assembly GCA_963921465.1 of Triticum timopheevii. Classification (NCBI taxonomy): domain Eukaryota; kingdom Viridiplantae; phylum Streptophyta; class Magnoliopsida; order Poales; family Poaceae; genus Triticum; species Triticum timopheevii. The sequence continues at coordinate 478,038,847 of OY997268.1, forward strand.
TGTGATGATCATCATTATAGAACATTTCCCCATAAAAAAAGAAAAAGAAAAAAAGAAAAAAAGGAAAGGCCAAAGAAGCCTAAATAAGAAAGGGGGTCAAAGAAGCCCACCCAAAAAGAAAAAAAAGAAAAAAAGAAAAAGAAAAGGGGCAATGTTACTATCCTTTTTCCACACTTGTGCTTCAGAGTAGCACCATGTTCTTCATATAGAGAGTCTCCTATGTTATCACTTTCATATAGTAGTGGGAATTTTCATTATAGAACTTGGCTTGTATATTGCAACGATGGGCTTCCTCAAATGCCCTAGGTCTTCATGAGCAAGCAAGTTGGATGCACACCCACTTAGTTTCTTTTGTTGAGCTTTCATACACTTCTAGCTCTTAGTGCATCCGTTGCATGGCAATCCCTACTCCTCACATTGACATCAATTGATGGGCATCTCCATAGCCCGTTGATTAGCCGCGTCGATGTGAGACTTTCTCCTTTTTTTGTCTTCTCCATATAAACCTCCACCATCATATTCTATTCCACTTATAGTGCTATATCCATGGCTTGCGCTCATGGTTGAAAAAGCTGAAGCGCGTTAAAAAGTATGAACCAATTGCTCGGCTTGTCATCGGGGTTGTGCATGATGGGGGCATTTTGTGTGACGAAAATGAAGCATGGCCAAACTATATGATTTTGTAGGGATAAGCTTGCTTTGGCCTTGTTGTTTTGAAAAGACATGATTGCTTTATTGGTACGCTCAAAGTATTATTGTTTTTATGTCAAATGATAGACTATTGCTTTGAATCACTCGTGTCTTAATATTCATGCCATGATTAGACATATGATCAAGATTATGCTAGGTAGCATTCCACATCAGAAATTATCTTTTTTATCATTTACCTACTCGAGGACGAGCAGGAATTAAGCTTGGGGATGCTGATACGTCTCTGTCGTATCTATAATTTTTGATTGTTCCATGCCAATATTATTCAACTTTTATATACTTTTGGCAAATTTTTATACTATTTTTTGGGACTAACATATTGATCCAGTGCCTAGTGCCAGTTCTTGTCTGTTGCATGTTTTTTGTTTCATAGAAACCCAATATCAAACGGAGTCCAAACGGGATAAAAACGGACGGAGAATTATTTTGGAATATTTGTGATTTTTGGGAAGTAAAATCAACGCGAGACAGTGCCCGAGGGTGCCAGGAGATAGGGGCGCGCCCCAGGGAGGCAGGCGCGCCCTGGACTCTCCTGGGCCCCCTGTAAGGCGGTTGATGCTCTTCTTTTGGCGCCAGAAAGCTAATTTTATGAGAAAGATCTGGGCGAAAGATTCACCCCAATCGGAGTTACGGATCTCTGGATATAAAAGAAACGGTGAAGGGGCAGAATCTGAGAATGCAGAAACAGAGAGATAGATCCAATCTCGGAGGGGCTCTCGCCCCTCCCATGCCATGGGAGCCAAGGACCAGAGGGGAAACCCTTCTCTCATCTAGGAAGGAGGTCAAGGAAGAACAAGACGAAGGGGGGCTCTCTCCCCCTTGCTTCCGGTGGCGCCAGAACACCACCGGGGGCCATCATCATCACCGCGATCTTCACCAACACCTCCATCATCTTCACCAACATCTCCATCACCTTCCCCCATCTATATCCAGCGGTCCACACTCCCGCAACCCGCTGTACCCTCTACTTGAACATGGTGCTTTATGCTTCATATTATTTTCCAATGATGTGTTGCCATCCTATGATGTCTGAGTAGATTTTCGTTGTCCTATCGGTGATTGATGAATTGCTATGATTGGTTTGAGTTGCATGTTTTATTATTGGTGCTATCCTATTGTGCCCTCCGTGTCGCGCGGGCGTGAGGGATACCCTCTGTCGGGTTTGCAATATGTTTATGATTTTCTTATGGTGGGTGGCGTGAGTGATAGAAGCACAGACCCGAGTAAGTAGGTTGTTTGCGTATGGGATAAAGGGGACTTGATACTTTAATGCTATGGTTGGGTTTTACCTTAATGAATCTTTAGTATTTATGGATGCTTGCTAGAGTTCCAATCATAAGTGCATATGATCCAAGAAGAGAAAGTATGTTAGCTTATGCCTCTCCCTCAAAAAGAATTGCAATAGTGATTACCGGTCTAGTAACATAGTCAATTGCTTAGGGACAATTTCACAACTCCTACCACCACTTTTCCACACTCACTATATTTACTTTATTGCATCTTTATCTAAACAGCCCCTACTTTTTATTTACGCGTTCGTTATTATCTTGCAAACCTATCCAACAACACCTACAAAGTACTTCTAGTTTCATACTTATTCTAGGTAAAGCGAACGTCAAGCGTGCGTAGAGTCGTATCAGTGGCCGATAGGACTTGAGAGAGTATTTGTTCTACCTTTAGCTCCTCGCTGGGTTTTACACTCTTACTTATCGGAAGAGGCTACAACTATCCCGTATACTTGCGGGTTATCACCCATCAATTGATGTCAACATGAGGAGTAGGGGTTGCCATGCAACGGATGCACTAGAGCTATAAATGTATGAAAGCTCAACAAAAGAAACTAAGTGGGTGTGCATCCAACTTGCTTGCACACGAAGACCTAGGGCATTTGAGGAAGCCCATCGTAGGAATATACAAGCCAAGTTCTATAATGAAAAATTCCCACTAGTATGAAAAAGACAACTTATGAGACTCACTATATGAAAAACATGGTGCCACTTTGAAGCACAATATATGAGACTCACTACATGAAGAACAAGGTGCTACTTTGAAGCACAAGTGTGGAAAAAAAGATAGTAACATTGCCCTTTTTACTTTTTTTCTTTTTTTTCTTTTTTTTTCTTTTGGGCCTTTTTTTTTCTTTTTGGCCTTTCCTCTTTTTTTTAGTTGGGCAATGCTCTAATAATGATGATCATCACACTTCCGTTGATTACAACATATGAATTACAACTCGAAACTAGAACAAGATATGACTCTATATGAATGCCTCCGGTGGTGCACCGGAATGGTGCAATGAATCAAGAGTGACATGTATGAAGAATAATGCATGGTGGCTTTGCCACAAATACGATGTCAACTACATGATCATGCAATGGCAATATGACAAAAGTAATGTGTGTCATGATGATAAACGGAACGGTGGAAAGTTGCATGGCAATATATATCGGAATGGCTATGGAAATGCCATAATAGGTAGGTATGGTGGCTGTTTTGGGGAAGATATAAGGAGGTTTATGTGTGATAGAGCGTATCATACCACGGGGTTTGGATGCATCGGCGAAGTTGCACCAACTCTCAAGGTGAGAAAGGGCAATGCACGGTACCGAAGAGGCTAGCAAAGGTGGAAAGGTGAGAGTGCGTATAATCCATGGACTCAACATTAGTCAAAAGAACTCATATACTTATTGCAAAAATTTAGAAGTCACCAAAATCAAGTACTAGCGCATGCTCCTAGGGGGATAGAGTGGTAGGAAAAGACCATCGCTCGTCCCCGACCGCCACTCATAAGGATGCACAAGCCAGGTACACTTCATGTTTCAAATTTGTTACACGACTTTAACCATACGTGCATGCTACGGGACTTGCTAACTTCAACACAAGCATTCTTTAAATTCATAATCACCCAACTAGCATGACTTTAATATCACTACCTCCCTATCTCAAAACAATTATCAAGTATCAAATTGATCATAGCATCTAATTCACTTCCTATGATAGTTTTTATTATACCCAACTTGGATGCCTACCATTCTAGGACCAATTTTATAACCATAGAAAATACCATGCTGTTCTAAAAGACTCTCAAAAAGATATAAGTGAAGCATGAGAGACTAGCAATTTCTACAAAAATAAGCCACCGCCGTGCTCTAAAAGATATAAGTGAAGCACTAGAGCAAAAACTATCAAGCTCAAAAGATATAAGTGAAGCACATAGAGAATTCGAGCAAATTCTAATCAAATAGGATTCTCCCAAAAGGTGTGTAAAGCAAGGATTATTGTGGTAAACTAAAAATCAAATACTAATATAATACACGACGCTCCAAGCAAAACACATATCATGTGGCGAATAAAAATATATCTCCAAGTAAAGTTACCAATGAACGAAGACGAAAGAGGGGATGCCTTCCCGGGGCATCCCCAAGCTTAGGCTTTTGGCTATCCTTGAATATCTTGGGGTGCCATGGGCATCCCCAAGCTTAGGATCTTGCCACTCCTTATTCCATAGTCCTAAAAGCTTTACCCAAAACTTGAAAACTTCACAACACAAAACTCAACAGGAAATCTTATAAGCTTCGTTAGTGAAAGAAAACAAAACCACCACATAAGGTACTGTAATGAACTCATTCTTTATTTATATTGGTGTTAAACCTACTGTAATCCAACTTCTCTATGGTTTATAAACTAATTTACTAGCCATAGAAGCATCGAAATAAGCAAACAACACACAAAAAAACAGAATCTGTCAAAAACAGAACAGTCTATAGCAATCTGTAACTAACGCAAACTTATGGAACTCTAAAAATCCTACCAAAATAGGAAGTCCTGGAAAATTTTTCTATTGATCCGAATAAAAAAGAATCAACACAAAATCACGTTTCTGTGATTTAACAAAACTAAATTCGTGCGTGCAAAGTTTCTGTTTTTCAGCAGAATCAAATCAACTATCATCATAGGTTATCCTATAGGTTCTACTTGGCAAAAACACTAATTAAAAGATAAAAACACATCTAAACAGAAGGTAGATGCAAGATTTATTACTAAACAGGAACAAAAACAAAAAACACAAAGAAATTTGGGTTGCCTCCCAGATAGCGCTATCGTTTAACGCCCCTAGCTAGGAATAAAAGCGAAGATAGATCTAACGAGTGCCATCTTTGGCACTAAATTCATAAGTAGCCCGCATGATAGATTCATAAGGTAATTTGACTTTCTTTCTTCGAAAGTGCTCCATGCCTTTCTTTAATGGAAATTGGAATCTAATATTCCCTTCCTTCATATCAATAATCGCGCCAATCGTTCTAAGGAAAGGTCTACCAAGAATAATAGGGCAAGAAAGATCGCAATCTATATCAAGAACGATAAAATCTACGGGCACCAAATTTTTATTTGCAACAATGAGAACATCATTGATTCTTCCCATTGGCTTTTTAATGGTGGAATCCGCATGGTGCAAATTTCAAGAGCAATCATCAAGATCATGGAAACATAGAATATCACATAAAGTTTTCGGAATCGTGGAAACACTAGCACCCAAATCACACAAAGCAAAACACTCATGATCTTTAATTCTAATCTTTATAGTAGTTCCCACTCATCATTAAGTTTTCTAGGTATAGAAACTTCCAAATTAAGTTTTTCATCATAAGATTGCATCAAGGCATCAACAATGTGTTTGGTAAAAGCTTTATTTTGACTATAAGCATGAGGAGAATTAACAACGGATTGCAACAAGGAAATACAACCTTCTAAAGAACAATTATCATAATAAAATTCCTTGAAATCCGAGATAGTGGGTTCAATACTATTTAAAGTTGTGACCTCTCCAATCCCACTTTTACCAAATTTAGCATCAGATCTAAAAACTCCGAATTCTTGGGACGCCTTCTAGGTAAAGTGGACTCATCACCAGTCCCATAATTATCAAGATTCATATTGCAAAACATAGATCTAATAGGAGACGCATCAATAACTTTAAGATCTTCATCATTATTTTCATCTAACTTTTCTGGTTTGGCGGCCATCTTATTGACTAAGGTGGCTTGCTTATCAGAAATTTTGGCTATAGCATTTTCAAGCCGGGTAATTTGAGTGTTCACACCATAAAATTCTTTATTCATATCATTAAGGTCTTTGTTCATAAACCCCAAAAAACCTTTTTGTTCCTTAATCTCTTTTCTGAAGAAATTATTATGCTCAAATTGCAAATTCATAAAGCTTCTAATATTTGATTCAATATCTTCCAACCTTCTAAGAAGGTGGTCAGAACCCTTAGGCAAAGCCATAAGGACAGACATGCACACAAGCAAGCAGAAAAAGGCTAGCGAAAAGAGAGGGGGATATTGGGAAAGAGAGGGCGAATAAAACGGCAAGGGTGAAGTGGGGGAGAGGAAAATGAGAGGCAAATGTCAAATAATGTAAATGCGAGGAGATGGGTTTGTGATGGGTACTTGGTATGTCTTGACTTGAGCGAAGACCTCCCCGACAACGGCGCCAGAAATCCTTCTTGCTACGTCTTGAGCTTGCGTTGGTTTTCCTTGAAGAGGAAAGGGTGATGCAGCAATAGTAGCGTAAGTATTTCCCTCAGTTTTTGAGAACCAAGGTATCAATCCAGTAGGAGGCTCCTCAAAAGTCCCACGCACCTACTAAAACAAACAAAGAACTCGCAACCAACGCAATAAAGGGGTTGTCAATCCCTTCACGGCCACTTGCGAAAGTGAGATCTGATAGAGATAGTATGATAAGTTAAATATATTTTTGGTATTTTATAATATAGATGCAAAAAGTAAAGATGCAAATAAAAGTAGATTGGAAGCAAATATGATAAGAGATAGACCCGGGGGCCATAGGTTTCACTAGAGGCTTCTCTCAAGATAGCATAAGTATTACGGTGGGTGAACAAATTACTATCGAGCAATTGATAGAAAAGCGAATAATTATGAGATTATCTAGGCATGATCATATATATAGGCATCACGTCCGCAACAAGTAGGCCGACTCCTGCCTGCATCTACTACTATTACTCCACACATCGAGCAACTCCTGCCTGCATCTAGAGTATTAAGTTCATAAGAAAAGAGTAATGCCTTAAGCAACATGACATGATGTAGAGGGATAAACTCAAGCAATATGATATAAACCCCATCTTTTTATCCTCGATGGCAACAATACAATACGTGCCTTGCTTCCCCTGCTGTCACTGGGAAAGGACACCGCAAGATTGAACCCAAAGATAAGCACTTCTCCCATGGCAAGAAAGATCAAGCTAGTAGGCCAAACCAAACTAATAATTCGAAGAGACTTGCAAAGATAACTCAATCATACATAAAAGAATTCAGAGAGGATTCAAATATTATTCATAGATAAACTTGATCATAAACCCACAATTCATCGGATCTTGACAAACACACCGCAAAATAAGTTTACATCGGATAGATCTCCACAAGAGAGGGGGAGAACATTGTATTGAGATCCAAAAAGAGAGAAGAAGCCATCTAGCTAATAACTATGGACCCGTAGGTCTGTGGTAAACTACTCACAACTCATTGGAGGGGCTATGGTGTTGATGTAGAAGCCCGCCGTGGTCGATTCCCCTCCGGCAGAGTGCCGACGAAGGCTCCAAGATGAGATCTCGCAGATACAGAAGGTTACTATCGGGTTTCGGGTTCCGGCAGACCCTTGAGGTTCGAACACTGGGGTGCGCACGAAGATCTTTCCCCTACCAGCTCACGCGTCGAAGTCTCACAAGGATTTAAGCTAGAAAGAAGAACACACAAGGGACACGAGATTTATACTGGTTCAGGCCACCATTGTGGTGTAATACCCTACTCCAGTGTGTGGTGTGGTGGATTGCCTCAGGGGCTGATGATGAACAGCACAAAGGGAGAACAGCCTCGCGAGGGGCTGTTCTTGAGCTGGTGCGATGAACTGCTAGGGTGAGTTCAGTCGCTTCTCTCTCTCTGGTCGATCTCGAGATATCTCTACCCTGTGGGTGGCTAGTCCTATTTATAGATGGAGGCCCTGGGCCTCTTCCCAAATAATGAGCGGGAAGGGCGCCAACACTTGGCCATTTTGAAGGGGATCATCTAGTACACTTATCCTGACCAAAGTTGGTCTTCGGCTGCCAAAGGCTCTGACGATGACGCCGTCCTGGGCTCCACGATGACCTCCATCCTGCCGTTCTGCTGGTCTTGGTCTTGTTGCACCAAAACGGTAACCTTTGCCTGATGTCTTGGCCTGCGCTTACCCCCTTTGCACCAAAAGGGAAACAAGGACACTGCGCAGGCCGGCGCCCGCCTGGCGCCCGCCTGGTCTCGATCGTCATGGCTTGCATCACGGGCCCCTCGGGAGGTACCCTGCCTTGATCTCTCCGCCTCCTCGCAAGCCTGCCTGAGGAGGCTGCTCCTGAGGAAGCTTCCTGTCGTCCTCCCCACGAGGCTTGGCCCCTCGCGAGGGTCTTGAGCTTGAGCTGATGAAGCTGGGCTGCACTGGGCCCCCACTCGAGCCACGCCGCAGGCAGGCAAGTCTAGGGACCCCCATTCCCAGAACGCCGACAGTAGCCCCCGGGCCCAAGGCGCGCCCGGACTTGGCTTAGTAGAGAAGCGAAGGGGCAAGCGCGAAGCGCCGCGGGCCCCAACAGCCTGCGACCTTGGGTGCCGCGTGGCGGTTGATTGGACGTGGGCGCCTCCGCTTCCCCATGATGCCTCATTATGCACCCGGCTAAGTGGACCCATGGTTGTACACAGCTATTCTCCTTTCGCCGCCCGCGTGCTTCCTGCCCTTCCTCCTTCCTCGAGCTTCAACCTCCGCCTCCAGTCCAACTCGAACTCTCTCCCCCTTCCTACTATCATGGCGCCGAAGAAGGAAAAGGGGAAGGAGCCCGCGTCTTCATATCGCTCGCCTCCGGCGGTGGCCCCCGCCGTTGCCGGTCCATCATGCTCAACACCGAGGCCTTGCGCAAGGTCCGCTCTGCTCTTGCCACCATCTTCAACGAGTGCGGCCGGACCACGGCTTGGCCTGCGTCCCATGCTTCCTTTGATATGATTGTCACGGAGGTCCGGTTCTTCGCCGACACCTTGTGGGCGGGTCTGGTTCCCCCTTTCTCTGCTTTCTTCAATGCGGTGTTCTCACATTATCAGATCCACATGATGCACCTCGGGCCTGAGTCCATTACCCTCCTGGCTGTCTTTGCTTTTGTTTGCAAGGCAATGGTGGGCATTCCTCCTTCTGTTGCTCTGCTGCGCCACTTCTTCTCTTTGCGCCTGAGCAACCCCACTCAATGCTCAGGGTGTGTGTGAGCTTCCTTGTCGTGCCAGAGATGGCTGCTTCTGGGATTGAGTTCGGCCTTCCTCCCTCTGAGGCCAAGTTCAGAGAGCAGTGGTTGTATGTGGATGTTGGGGTGCCCAGCCCCCTGCTTTCGCACCCAACCTCGCCTGCTGTTCCCAGCTCGAGCTGGGGTCATGAGGCGCTCGTGAGCCCCCAACTCGTCTTTGTCTGGCGCCACTTCGAGACCTTGAGAGCGCTCAACGTGACGGCGCCCAAGGTGGTGAAGGAGTTCCTCCAGTGTCGCATTGCTCCTCTCCAGCGCCACTCTCGTCGGATGTGGGACTATGCGGGGCACAAAGACCACATGCGGCTCCAGGAGGAAGACCTGGCGCCTGAGGCGATCAGGACGGTGCTCAGGGTCCTGACTGGCGATCCTTCCCCAGGCAGCCTCCGACATGATGGTGCTCTCCTGTATCTTTGTTCGGGCAGGGCCGATTTCGTGAAGCAGATGCCCAGCCCGAAGCGGCGCTGTCTATGGCAATGGAGCGGGGAGACGAGAACCGCCGGGAGCTGAAGGGGATGATGTTGAGGTGCTGATGCCGCGTGGAGCTCCGGAGGTGGCATAACTTGGCCCTTCGCGGTCTGGGGGCTGGATATGGTCGGACCTCTTAAAGGGGGAAGCCATAAGAAAAAATACTTATTGGTCATGGTGGACAAATTCACCAAATGGATCGAAGCCAAACCAGTTAAAACGGCCGAATCCGAACCAGTAATAGACTTCTTATCCGGGGTCATACACCGATACGGTGGCCCCCACACCATCATCACTGATAATGGCTCAAATTTCACAGCCGATGAAGTGAAAACTTGGTGCGGAAAAATGGGCATTAAGCTTGACTACGCTTCTGTCTACCACCCTCAAACAAACGGCCAGGTCGAACGGGCAAACGATCTCATTATGAGCGGCATCAAACCCAGACTAGTGCGATCTTTAACAGAATCGGATACACACTGGGTAGAGGAGCTCGACTCCATACTCTAGGGGCTGCGAACCACACCGAATCGAACCATCGGATATACACCATTTTTTATGGTGTACGACACGGAAGCAGTACTACCCTGCGACATAATACATGATTCGCCACGCGTACGCATGTACGAAGAGAAGGAAGCCGAGTTAGATCGGCAGGATAACTTGGATGCCCTAGAGGAGGAGCACGATGTCGCAAAATCCCGTTCCGCATTCTATCAGCAGCAGGCTCGGCAATATCAAAGCAGAGAAGTGCGGGCCAAAAACTTACAATATTGGCGAGCTCGTTCTACGCCTACCGGAGAAGAAGAAGGACAAACTCAAACCCAGATGGGAAGGTCCCTTCGTCATCGACAAAGTTTTCACCGGAGGAGCGTACCGCCTACGTAATGCATCTGATAACAGACTCGAGCCGAACCCATGGAACGCGGCTAGACTCCAGAGATTCTACGCCTAACGCCGAACGCAGTGTTCGTCTCCTCACCCCTCCTTTTTAATTATGCTCCACCTCTGTTTCTCTCCTTTCTCGACCCTCTTTCTCTTCACACAAAGTGTTTAATACAGTGCGAATTCCCGGATTATCCCGGCCGTACCATGTGTGCAAGCTGTATCTGGGGGCTTCCTATTCGGAAGCTAGACATAATTACTTTAATGGCTTTTTGCCCATCACATATGCGTTCTTTTTCCATATGTGCCTTTTCTTCACCATTATGTGCATCGATATGACTTAAGATGTGGCCAAGCTGGGTTGCCTGGCTCTTGTGTTTATGCCCTACGTTCCCGTTAAGGCTAGGGCATAAGGGGAGCACCTCTGCAATTGTTACTGCTGGTTGAGCCAGATGTGTACCTCAGACTGGGTGAAGCCGAAAGCTAGTTTCCTTAAGAGAATATTCGATCGGTGAACAAAGGATGTATTCGTTGGTTACAACAAAGAACCCCAGAAGCTTTGTATCCTGCGCCATCGCGTGTAGTCCGGACATGTTCATCGACACATGGATACCTAGGGAATGGAACCCCTAACGGAACTATTCTCCCTGGAAGATGTTTCTTGCTATCCATGCAATATAACATAACTAGTTGGGTACTTGTCTGTTCAAGCACCTATGACCCCTACGCCTGGTCTCCACGCATACCCCGGTTTTTGTATAACCGAGCGGGTATTCGGACACACCCCGGACTATAGAATCCAGGGGCTGAAGCGAAAAGGTCCGCCGTGACAAATGATTTCAATCCAGCTAGAGGCTACTTATGCCAATTAAATTACATAGTCACTGAGACTGAATATATTCCTCCTCTATACCATCTAACAGGCTATCTAGCCTACAATCCCGCTGAGAATACTTAGCGGCTAACGCTACCTAGTCATATACCAGGCTCACGGGAATTTCTTACCCATCGGGCCCCGCCGGTCCCACTTCGGCCATATGGTTTGGGTCCATCTTGGTGTAGCGCGTCTTCACCATCGCCCAGGCTTCTCTTGCTCCTTGCCGGCAGGCTGATATCTTCCATAGATGGAAGCGCCGCCGGGCTCCTTGAAGCAGGTCCACAAGCTCCCCCATGCCATTCGGCAGAAGGCTTGATGGCCACAAGGCCTGAGCAATGTCGTGCATCACCTGCCGAGCACGTTCGTGCATCTGCAATAGTTCTTGCAGCAAATCACCTGTAGATGAGGGCATCTCCTCTTCAGGGCGACCCCTTAACATTCCTGCAAGGAAAAATCTTTTCAATAAACTTCCTCGCCAAACTATCAAACAGTTCGCTTGAGCTCTTACCATAAATGTCGCATCGAAGCTTTTTGTTCTCCGTCACGGAGTCCGCCAGTTGAGCGCGGACGTCCTTTAATTCCACGTCTAGACGAATATTGGCATCGTGAAGCTTGTTCTTCTCTTGCATCACATGCGTAAGGATGCGCTCGCCAGCCTTTAGTTGCTGTTGGAAATACGAGTCGTCACCCACTACGCCCTCCGGATTCACCCCGGGATTGTCTGCAGAATTTACTGTTAGACTTACCGCACCAGCCATTTATTAACTAGTACATATGCGTATAATGGAGACAAATATTACCAGCGGGGGCCTTTCGGGATCCCTCTAACTTGGCTACCGCATCAGATAATTGGGCCTTGCATGCCTCTAGCTCCGGCGCCAATTGTTCATTCTTGTCCACAAGGACCTGCAGATATATTGATCCTTCAAACAGTTGTCCCAACTATTCTAAGTCTCAGGGGCTACTGCTAGGCATACTTATCAAAATTTCTTACCCGTATGTCTTCGGTATACTGGCTTGTCGCTTAGGCAAGCCTGCCTCGAGCGGCTCGGACATATGCGTCCGCCGAATTGAAGGCATTAAAAGCCTCTTCGGAAAAGATGTTGTTCCGGAGCACGGCCCTCCGGCGCCAGTGGTTCATGGCGCTCTCCACTTCGGAGTTCGTGGCCGAACACATATCCGCACCCTCCGTCGGGGAGCTATGCGGTGCTGGCCCCGTGTCCGCCCCTGCCCCCGAAGCCGGTTCTGGAACCCGACTGGTGGAGGCGTGGTTGGTGGGGTCTCCGGATATAGCTCGTTATTCCTCTTCCTGCCAGACACAAAGGGCGATGTCATATTTCAAATTCTATAATAGCAGGACAGGTTATGACTTTACCTCTGTAGCGGTATGTCAGCCCTCATCGCCTTCCTCTTGAGCCTGCCCGATCCGGACGCCCGTGGTTGACGAGTCCCTAGGGGCTCGGCCCCTCGCTCCGGCCGCCGTTTATGCAAATAGATCGACGCCTTCAGGGTAAATCGTAATACCTGGGGAAGGTCCTCTTCGGAGGATAGGGTTTTTTAGCTCAGCTTACACGCGACGCGGGGAGCAGTCCAGGGGAGTCGGCCGTAATGGCCACCAGGGCGCCATCCCAGCTCGCCTGATAAAATACCACATTGACAAGCTCCACAGTAATATCCGGGTCTACTTTGAGTCCCGGATCTAGGGGCCTTCCAGGGTCCTCTGGTTGCGGGGAGGGGCTGAAGATTCCTTCTACGGCCCTCCTCAATTCCTGCTCAGAAGCATTGATGCAGGTAATCTTAGCAGAAGGACGCTAGAGTAAGCGAAGCAGGGAAAGGAACGGCAACTTACCCACGTTGGCGGGTTGTTCATGGAGAATCCGTCCCGCGTTCTTATGCGAAGGAATTCCTCCTCTTCCCCTTTATACAAATCGGACAATATCCTTGCCAAAGCGGCAGCGGCGTCCGGACCCTTACGACCGCAGCGGGTAGCATCGTCTTCCCCGTTGAAATGCCACATGGGCTTCCCCAGATATTGGAGTGGTTGCCCTCCCCGCTTTATGCATATTGCCATGACCTCGACTATCGTCAGTCCGGATTTGGACAGCAACTTTATCCTGTTCATCAGGAGGTATATTTCCCTTGTGTCCTCTTCTTGAGGGCCTCGGGGACGCCAGCTTAAGCATGCCTTCGGCGGGGCGTTGCTGAACTTGGGGAGGCCTATCCGCACTGGATCCGGAAGGGGAACGTCATTTATAAAGAACCACTCTGAAGGCCAGTTTTCTGGTGCCTTCTCATGAGTGCCGGACAGGTATCCGGTCTCGGCAATGCGCCATACTTCGGCCCCGCCCACTTGATATAGGGACTCTCCCTGGGTGCGGGGGACAAGGCAGAACAGCTTCCTCCATAACCCAAAGTGTGGTTCGCAGCCTAAAAACAGCTCGCAAAGTGCGACATACCCCGCTACGTGCAGAATGGAGGCTGCAGTAAGATTGTGTAACTGGAGGCCATAGAACTCCAGGAGCCCGCAGAGAAACGGGTGGATAGGAAACCCGACGCCCCTCGGCAGATGCGAGATGAGGCATATCCGCTCCTCCGGAGACGGGTTAGGAGATCCCTCAGCTTGTTCCCCTCCGTCGTAAGTGGCTATTCCAGCTCGGATGGGGACCATGAATGCCGGTGGGAGAAACCCTTGGGTTTGTAACTTTGCCAAACGGCTGTGAGGAACTGAGCACTCTCCCCAATCCCCCGACTTAGAGCGAGAAGGGCAAGCAGAAGAGTTTCGACGGCCGGCCATGTTGGAATGGCTTTTTGGGAAGCGCTCTAGGATGCTAGCTCAAGGGAGGAGAGTGAGGTTTGGATCTGAGAATCCCTGTCCCTTCAAATAGACGGTCGGCCCGGAGGATCGAGGGTGGCGAATGTAAAAATACCTTGACTCCTCGCATTCGCTCGACACGTGGAGATGGTCATTACTGAGGCGCTGAAGCTGAGGAGCACAGCGTTGATTGAAGACCGGACACTATTCGTCGTAACAGGTACTTTGGAGTATTTGGAGAAGGAACCCGACTTGCAATGCCGAAGACAATACTGCACGCCGGACTCATCGTCTTGAAGCCTAGTTCAGGGGCTACTGAGGGAGTCCTGGATTAGGGGGTATCCAGACAGCCAGACTGTGTGCAACGTCCGGATTATTGAAGCGTGAAGATACAAGACTCAAGACTTCGGCCCGTGTCCGGATGGGACTTTCCTTGGCGTGGAAGACAAGCTTGGCAATCCGGATATTATATTTCCTTCCTTGTAACCGACTCCATGTAAACCCTAGCCCTCTCCGGTGTCTATATAAACCGGAGAGGTTGGTCCTTAGAAGGCCGATCACAATTACAATCATACCATCATAGGCTAGCTCCTAGGGTTTAGCCTCTACAATCTCGTGGTAGATCTACTCTTGTACTACCCATATCATCAATATTAATCAAGCAGGAAGTAGGGTTTTACCTCCATCGAGAGGGCCTGAACCTGGGTAAACATCTGGGTCCCTTGCTTCTTGTTACCATCAGCCTTGACGCACAGATCGGGACCCCCTACCCGAGATCCGCCGGTTTTGACACCGACAGTGCCCAATGGCGCTCCTCAGGCCGGTCCCCTTAGCGCTGATCACCTTGACGCCTCCTCCATGCCACAGGCCGACCCCTGCGCCGAGCGCTTAGGCCGGTTTCGCGTAGATTTCGAGGCCCTCCGCAAGAGGAAGGAGGCCTTGGGTGGTGACGATCGCCCTTGCAGCCTGTTGAAGCGCAGGAGGTACTTTGCCATGGACGAGTAAGTCCTCTTCTTTATTTGCTCCTTTATTTCTCTGTTCTTGTAGCTGATCGCGGCTTTTCAGGGCCCTTCCTGCTGAATTCGCGGGGACGGCCAAGGAGCCGTCCCTTCAAGCTTTTTCCTCGCCGCTGACCCTTGGCGCGCCGAGCTCGAGCGGCGCCCCTGCCGCTCGGCCAATCAGAGAGGTGGCCCGTCCCGCTGGGCATCTCGAGCCTGCACGCCTGCTGTCCTCCCTTCATGAGTTCTCCTGGGGCACGGCCAGCTTGCCCCGTGCTCCTTCCTTGATCATGAATGGCGATTGGCTGAAGTCAGTCTTGAGCTCCTCTCCTGGGGACGGACCGATGCCGGGCCGGGCTCCTGGCAAGGCCCATCTGGCGATTGCTGGGGCACTAGCCCCCAGCCCTGTGCCGGGAGGGGGCATGCCGTCCCGGTGCCCTCCGCATTCGCCAGTGGCGGAGGGTGACGCGGAAGACGTACTCAGGCGCGCTCGCGAGTGCCGCGCCCTTCGCCAAGAATTCCTCCAGGGGCGGCGGATGCAGTGAGTCGCATCGAGGCAGAGATTGCCTGCGAGGATGCGTGCCTCGAGGCCGAAGGCTTGCACCTCGTTGAGGAGAGGTGCAAGCTGAAGGTAGCGGTCGCCTTTGCTCGTCACCAGCGTGACCTTGACAACGCGAAGGCTGAAGCGTCGCTGGCGGCCTCGCGAGAGGCCTACTCTCAAGCCGTTGAGGAGGCCCGGGAAGCAGATCGACGGTGCAAGGCTGCGGAGGAGCGCGTGTGGGAGCTCCAAGCCTGGAGCAACTCTCTGGAGGAGCAAGTGGAACTGCGCCAGGCGGCCCTTGTGTCGCTGAAGGAGGCTTTCGTCGACCAGGCGGAGCTCTAGAGGCACGAGGAAGCACTGACACTGGAGGCCGCCGAGTGTAACCTTGACCTTGAGCGGTTGGAGATGAGGGAGCGCCTGGTGGCCCAGGCGGAGGATGACGTCGCCGCGTGCGAAGACCGAGCCCAAGAAGAGGTCGACCGCCACGTGGCGGAAGCTCGCTTGGATCTCGAGCACCAATACAAAGCGAGGTTGGAGCTGATCAGGGCCGAAGCTGAGGGTAGGACCGCGGCCCTCGGGGCCAAACTGGTCGAAGTGACGCGGGGCGCAGACTCCTCCGCAGCCGCCCTTGATGTAGCGCAGGCAGAGATGGCCTCTTCCTGTGCCGAGCTGCTTCTTCTCCGACAGAGGGTTGATGGCGCCGAGGCCATCGCACGGCAGAACAAGGATGAGATCCGTCAGAGGTAGGTTCTGGAGCATGAACACGCCCCCATGCTCCGAACGCTCAGGGAACAGGCTAACACTGCCCTGGGCAACATTTTTGAGGCCGCAGCCGAGGTGCCGCACGAGACCAACTATGTCGACAACCTCCAATATTTCACTGACGTGGTGACGTTCTGGAGAACCACTCCGAGAGGTCCCGTTGGCTCGTCGAGGAGAGGAGCCGAGCCTTGCTCGGGCGTGCCTTCTCCCCTGTCTTCAGCTATCTGCAACACAAGGATCCCCACTTCGATTTTGCTGCCGCCATTGCGCCTGTGCCCATAGCCATCCGGGGTGACCTGGCTCAATGGGTGGAGGACAACGTGGATGCCCTCGTCAGAGCCTTCGCATTCGATGATGATGGTGTGATCGTGGCCGCCGATGAAGGCGGCGTGGTGAACGCGCCCGGCGCTGGCGGAGATGTTGGTGGCGACGGTGATGATGCTAGCGACGCTAGCGACGCCTCTGGAGGCGCCCCAGATGACGCGGCGAGTGATATGTCCGACTAATCGCACGTCATCGCTGTTTACCCTGCATGAAGAAGGTTCGGGCTTGGCCCTCAAGACTGTAAGAGCATTTTGGGAGGGGAAGCCCCTCATGTAAAAGTTTGCAATCAATATCCTTGTAAGCGTAACGCTGCGTGTGAGCTTAGCTACTGGCCCGGTGATGGGTCAGCTGACCTGTTTACCTTTTGACCCCGACGAATCCCGAGCGGGCCTGTGTGGGCCGCAACGCCTTGAGTGTCTTCTGGGTGATCCCATTGATCCTGCGATGAGAACCTCCGGAGAGGGTGTGGCGACAGCGGTCCGGATTGTAGACATGCTTGTCCTGACCCGGCTCGCGAGGGGCTCGCAAGGGGAGGCAGCTGACGCTAACTTGGACACAAAGCCGAAACCTGAACTCCAGAGTTTGCTCGAACGATACTAAACACCCCTTCCCCAGACACACGCAAGTCTCAAGCTCAAATCCAACTTAAATTCAAATCGAAGAAACTTTTTGACAGAGGAAAAGGCAAAAAGCAAAAAGCCGCGTCTGGCACCTAGTCTAGTCTTCGACGTCTTCTCACCAGCGTGGAGCTAAGTGCTACCACTGGGCGTGGGCGGGAGGCCCCGAGGCCCGAGGGCGGCTCTTCGGAGACTCCGGGGCGTGTACAGCCCCACTCATTATTACGTGAGAGTGTCGCGGGGCGGCGAGCTTCACAGGCACCGGGCCTTCTTCATAGGTACCGGCCTTGCTTCATACCACCAGACGAGGGCCCCGCCTTGCATCGCACTCTACCACCATTGACGGCGACCGGAAACCAAGGACGACGCCAATGGGATAGAGCGGTCGCCAGCGGTTGCCCCGATGACCACGGGTCCTCTGCCGGGGGCAGGCCCTGTGGCACCTCCCCGGTAGAGGGCCTACCTCCGGAGTGCGCCTTGCGCCGAGCGCTGTGGGGACGAACCCGGATCTCGGCCCCTCTCCTGCAGCCCCCGGCGCCCTCCTCCCGAGGGGTAAGAGGCTGCAGCATTGGGGCAGCCATCTGTCGCGGCGACCTGTACCTCCTGCGACCCATGGTTAGCATAAGCTTGCTCCTAAGGAATTAGTGGTACCAGATAGTTGTTGGTGCCAGCGCGGCCGTCGAGGCCCTCTTGGGGCTCCTGAAAGAGCTCAGCTTCTGGTGGTTCCTCGCCCTAGCCTGGCCCGAGGAATGAGCCATGGTCTTCTTCCAATGCGCACTCTCGATCCACCATGTGGGGCACATAAGCATCTGGGACCACCGCCCCGTGGTTCTCGCCGTAGTGCCCCACGTGCCATGCAGTCCGGCCTGGAGCATTGTCTTGAGGGTGATGGCGCGATGGCCCGCCGAGGCCGATGGTTGCGGCGTGAGCTCCTTTGCCGGCCAGAGATGGGGCCGGGGCGACTTGGCGCCCGGTGCTGACGGCCGGGTTGGCATTGAGCAGGGCCTGGAGTCTGCTCGGAGTTGCGTGGGCACGTATGGGGCCGCCATACGGCCCGCCCTGGACTTGGGGTGGCAGCTGGACGCGGAAAGGAGGTGCTCCCGAGGCGGCGGCGGCCAGGAGCTTGGCTACTCACTCCAGCAACATGTCTTCGGCCGCCCTCTAGCAGCCGGCACCGTAGCAGCTCTCGGGCCACCTTGAGTGCGGCCCTGGAGTTTGCCTGCTCCCGTCGGGTGTGCGGCACCGTGGCCGTGACATGGTTCGAAGCCCTTGCTGCTGACCGCACCTGCCATGGTGCGAGGGAAGGCGGCGTTTGGCCGCGTCGCTCGCGCCCCGCAGCGCCCTGCGGAGCACGAGCTGCCTGAGGCGCAAGGTTGAGGTCGCCCTAGGCCGGCGGCATGGCGTGGCCGGGCCACGCCGCCCAACAGTCGGCGTTCGCAGTCGGGTCGCTTGACATCTGGGCGGCGAGGCGACGAAATGCGAGGTGGCGGAAGAAGGATTCCGGCGCACCCCTACCTGGCGTGCCAAATGTTGGATTTTGGGTTCCGGCAGACCCTTGAGGTTCGAACACTAGGGTGCGCACGAAGATCTTTCCCCTACCAACTCACGCGTCGAAGTCTCACAAGGATTTAAGCTAGAAAGAAGAACACACAAGGGACACGAGATTTATACTGGTTCAGGCCACCATTGTGGTGTAATACCCTACTCTAGTGTGTGGTGTGGTGGATTGCCTCAGGGGCTGTTGATGAACAGTACAAAGGGAGAACAGCCTCGCGAGGGGCTGTTCTTGAGCTGGTGCGATGAACTGCTAGGGTGAGTTCAGTCGCTTCTCTCTCTCTCTTTGGTCGATCTCGAGATATCTCTACCCTGTGGGTGGCTAGTCCTATTTATAGATGGAGGCCCTGGGCCTCTTCCCAAATAATGAGCGGGAAGGGCGCCAACACTTGGCCATTTTGAAGGGGAACATCTAGTACACTTATCCTGACTAAAGTTGGTCTTCGGCTGCCAAAGGCTCTGACGATGACACCGTCCTGGGCTCCACGATGACCTCCATCCTGCCGTTCTGCTGGTCTTGGTCTTGTTGCACCGAAACGGTAACCTTTGCCTGATGCCTTGGCCTGCGCTTGCCCCCTTTGCACCGAAAGGGAAACAAGGACACTGCACAGGCCGGCGCCCACCTGGTTTCGATCGTCATGGCTTGTGTCACGGGCCCCTCGGGAGGTACCCTGCCTTGATCTCTCCGCCTCCTCGCGAGCCTTCCTGAGGAGGCTGCCCCTGAGGAAGCTTCCTGTCGCCCGCCCCGCAAGGCTTGCCCCTCGCGAGGGTCTTGAGCTTGAGCTGATGAAGCTGGGCTGCGCTGGGCCCCCACTCGAGCCACGCCGCAGGCCGCAGGCAGGCAAGTCTGCGGACCCCCGTTCCCAGAACGCCGACAGTTATGGTGGTGTAAATTGTGTTTCGTTGGCTCCCTGGATGTTTTTGGGGTACATAGGCTTATATAGGAGGAAGAAGTACAACGGTGGCCGCCCGAGGGGCCCATGAGACAGGGGCGCGCCCTATAGGGGCGCCCACCTATCTCGTGGAGGCCTCGGCTACTTCTTGACTTGCACTCAAAGTCCTCTAGATCACGTTCGTTCCAAAAATCACGCTCCCGAAGGTTTCATTCCGTTTGGACTCCGTTTGATATTCCTTTTCTTCAAAATACTGAAATAGGCAAAAAAACAGCAATACGGGTTGGGCCTCCGGTTAGTAGGTTAGTCCCAAAAATCATATAAATGTGTAAAATAAAGCCCATAAACATCCAAAAGGGGTAATATAATAGCATGGAACAATCAAAAATTATAGATACGTTGGAGACGTATCAGGGGCGTGCCTACCCCCCTAGGCGCGCCCTCCTACGTCATGGCCGCCTTGTTGCTTCCTTGACGTCCACTCCCAGTCTCCTGGATTGTTCCAAACAATTCTCCCGAAGGTTTCAGTCCGTTTGGACTCCGTTTGATATTCCTTTTCTGCGAAACACTGAAATAGGCAAAAAAACAACAATTTGCACTGGGCCTCCGTTTAATAGGTTAGTCCCCAAAATAATATAAAAGTGCATAATAATGCCCATTAAACATCCAAAACAGATAATATAATAGCATGGAACAATTAAAAATTATAGATACGTTGGAGATGTATCAATCATTCCCAAGCTTAATTCTTGCTCGTCCTCGAGTAGGTAAATGATAAAAATTGAATTTTTGATGTGGAATGCTACCTAACATAATTTTCATTGTAATTTTCTTTATTGTGGCATGAATGTACAAATCCAAAAGATTCAAGATAAAAGTTTAATATTGACATAAAAATAGTAATACTTCAAGCATGCTAACCAAGCAGTTTATGTCTTATCAAAATAACATAGCCAAAGAAAGCTTATCCCTACAAAATCATATAGTTTGGCCATGCTTCATTTTCGTCACACAAAATGCTCCCATCATGCACAACCCCGGTTTCAGCCAAGCAATTGGTTCTTACTTTTTAACGCGCTTTAGCCTTTTCAACCCTCACGCAATACATGAGCGTAAGCCATGGACATAGCACTATGGGTGGAGTAGAGTATGATGATAGGGATTATGTGAGAAAACAAAAAAAGGAGAAAGTCTCATATTGATGTAGCTAATCAACGGGCTATGGAGATGCCCATCAATTGATGTCAATACGAGGAGTAGGGATTGCCATGCAACGGATGCACTAGAGCTATAAATGTATGAAAGCTCATAAAAAAGAAACTAAGTGGGTGTGCATCCAACTTGCCTGCTCACGAAGACCTATGGCATTTTGAGGAAGCCCATCATTGGAATATACAAGCTAAGTTCTATAATGAAAAATTCCCACTAGTATATGAAAGTGACAAAATAAGAAACTCTCTATCATGAAGATCATGGTGCTATTTTGAAGCACAAGTGTGGAAAAGGGATAGTAACATTGTCCCTTCTCTCTTTTTCTCTCATTTTTTTATTTGGGCTTCTTTGGCCTCTTTTTTTTCTTTTTTTTTATTTCGTCCGGAGTCTCATCCCGACTTGTGGGGGAATCATAGTCTCCATCATCCTTTCCTCACATGGGACAATGCTCTAATAATGGAAATCGTGACACTTCTATTTATGTACAACTCAAGAATTGCAACTCAATACTTAGGACAAAATATGACTCTATGTGAATGCCTCCGGCAGTGTACCGGGATATGTAATGAATCAAGAGTGACATGTATGAAAGAATTATAAAGGTGGCTTTGCCAGAAATACGATGTCAACTACATAATCATGCAAAGCAATATGACAATGATGGAGTGTGTCATAATAAACGGGACGGAGGAAAGTTGCATGGCAATATATCTCGGAATGGCTATGGACATGCCATAATAGTTACGTATGATGGCTATTTTGAGGAAGATATAAGGAGGTTTATGTGTGATAGAGCGTATCGTATCACGGGGTTTGGATGCACCGGCGAAGTTTGCACCAACTCTCAAGGTGAGAAAGGGCAATGCACGGTACCGTAGAGGCTAGCAAATTGCGGAAGGGTAAGAGTGCATATAATCCATGGACCCATATTAGTCATAAAGACATCATATACTTATTGCAAAAGTTTATTAGCCCTCAAAGCAAAGTACTAATATGCATGCTCCTAGGGGAAGGGTTGGTAGGAGTTAACCATCGCGTGATCGCGACCTCCACTCCTAAGGAAGGCAATCAAAGAACACCCCATGCTTCAAATTTGTCACACAACGTTCACCATACGTGCATGCTACAGGACTTGCCAACTTTAACACAAGTATTTCTCAATTTCATAATTACCCAACTAGCATGACTCTAACATTACCACCTTTATATCTCAAAACAATTATCAAGTATCAAATTTATCATAGTGTTTAATGCACTCCATATGAAAGTTTTTATTTTACCACACTTGGATGCCCATCATATTAGGACTAATTTTATAACCAAAAGAGAATTACCATGCTATTCTAAAAGACTCTCAAAATAATATAAGTGAAGCATGATAAATCAATAATTTCTACAAAATAAAACCAACACCGTGCTCTAAAGAGTTATAAGTGAAGCACTAGAGCAAAATTGTCTAGCTCAAAAGATATAAGTGAAGCACATAGAGTATTCTAATAAATTCTGATTCATGTGTGTCTCTCCAAAAGGTGTGTACAGAAAGGATGATTGTGATAAACTAAAAAGAAAAGACTCAAATCATACAAGACGCTCCAAGCAAAACACATATCATGTGGTGAATAAAAAATATAGCCTCAAGTAAAGTTACCGATAGACGAAGACGAAAGAGGGATGCCTTCCGGGGCATCCCCAAGCTTAGGCTTTTGGTTGTCCTTGAATTTTACCTTGGGTTGCCTTGCGCATCCCCAAGCTTAGGCTCTTGCCACTCCTTATTCCAAAATCCATCAAATCTTTACCCAAAACTTGAAAATTTCACAACACAAAACTCAACAGAAAATCTCATGAGCTCCGTTAGTGCAAGAAAACAAACCACCACTTTAAGGTACTGTAATAAACTCATTCTTTATTTATATTGGTGTTAAACCTACTGTATTCGGACTTATCTATGGTCCATACCCCCTGATACTAGCCATAGATTCATCAAAATAAGCAAACAAAACATAAAAAACAGAATCTGTCAAAAACAGAACAGTCTATAGCAATCTGTAACTCTTGAATACTTATGGAACCCCAAAAATTATACCAAATTAGGAAGTCCTAGGTAATTTGTTTATTAATCTTCCGCAAAAATAATCAACTAAAAAACACGTTTCTGTAATTTATTACAACTAATCTCGTGCGTGCAAAAGTTTCTGCTTTTCAGCAAGATCAAATTAACTGTCACTATAGGTTATCCTAAATGTTTTACTTGGCACAAACACTAATTAAAACACAAAACCACATCTAACCAGAGGCTATATGAATTATTTATTACTAAACAGGAAAAAAATTAAAGAACAAAAATAAAATTGGGTTGCCTCCCAACAAGAGCTATCATTTAACGCCCCTAGCTAGGCGTTGATGATTTTAATGATGCTCACATGAAAGACAAGAATTGAAGCGCAAAGAAAGCATTATGAAACATGTGACAAACACATCTAAGTCTAACATAATTCCTATGCTTAGGCATCTTATAGGCAAACAAATTATCATAGCAAGCAAAAACTAGCATATGCAAGGAAGTGGAAAGAACCAATAGCAATCTCAACATAACGAGAGTTAATTTAGTAACATGAAAATTTCTAAAACCATATTTTCCTCTCTCATAATAATTGCATGTGGGATCATCAGAAAATTCAAAAAATAGATATCACATAAAATATTTTCAACACGATCCACATGCATACGAAGTTGACACTCTTCCAAAATAGTGGGATTAACATTAACTAAAATTATGACCTCTCCAAACCCACTTTTATCAAAAATTTCCTAAGATTGAACATTCTCAAAATATGTGAGATCTAAAGTTGACACTCTTCCAAACCCACTTTTAATATTATTGGAAACACTATTATCAATCTCATATTCATCATGGGGCTTAAATAATTTTTCAAGAGGAGAACTATCACCCCAATCATGATCAGTGCAACAAATAGTAGACATAGCAAAATTAGCATTCCCAAGCTTAGGGTTTTGCATATTTTTAGCACAATTGACATTAACAGAATTTATAATAATATGATTGCAATCACGCTTTTCATTGTAGGAGCTATCATGAATCTCTTCATTAATTTCTTCATCACAATTTTCAAATTCACGAATTTCAAGCAAAACTTCATAAAGATAATTTAGTGCACAAGATTTACTAGCAATTGGTTCATCATAATTGGATCTCTTAAAAAGATTGGCAAGTGGATGCGGATCCATAAACTTTAAGCAAGCGCAGATGCAAGCAAAAATAAGGTACATGGCAACACAAGATCGAACGGAAGGAGGGGCGAAGAAAAGGCAAAGGTTTTTGAAAATCATTTTAGGAGTGGAGGAGAGGAAAATGAGAGGCAAATGGCAAATAATTAATGCGAGGGATAAGAGTTTGTGATGGGTACTTGGTATGTCTTGACTTGTGCTTAGATCTTTCCGGCAACGATGCCAGAAATTGACGAGTTGTCGAGAGATCAAATCTTGACTTGACTTGGCATAAGCCTCCCCGGCAACGGCGCCAGAAATCCTTCTTTCTACCTCTTGAGCATGCGCTGGTTTTCCCTTGAAGAGGAAAGGGTGATGCAGCAAAGTAGCGTAAGTATTTGCCTCAGTTTTTGAGAATCAAGGAATCTATCCAGTAGGAGGTTACACGCAAGTGGCCTTGTACATGCACAACAAATAAGAACCTTGCAACCAACGCGATAAAAGGGTTGTCAATCCCTTCACGGCCACTTGCACAAGTGAGATCTGATAGAGGTAATAAGATAAATATTTTTGGTGTTTTTGCTGTATAGATTGAAAAGTAAAGATTGCAAAATAGTAAACGAGATGCAATGTAAATAAAAGATATATAATACGATGGAAAAGAGACCCGGGGGACATAGGTTTCACTAGTGGCTTCTCTCAAGATAGCATATCTTACGGTGGGTGAACAAATTACTGTCGAGCAATTGATAGAAAAGCGCATAGTTATGAGAATATCTAGGCATGATCATGTATATAGGCATCACGTCCGTGACGAGTAGATCGAAACAATTATGCATCTACTACTATTACTCCACACATCGACCGCTATCCAGCATGCATCTAGAGTATTCAGTTCATAAGAACAGAGTAACGCATTAAGCAAGATGACATGATGTAGAGGGGTAAACTCAAGCAATATGATATAAACCCCATCTTTTTATCCTCGATGGCAACAATACAATATGTGCCTTGCTGCTCCTGCTGTCACTGGGAAAGGACACCGCAAGATTTCCAAAGCTAAGCACTTCTCCTATTGCAAGAAAGATCAATCTAGTAGGCCAAACCAAACTGATAATTCAAAGAGACTTGCAAAGATATCAAATCATACATATAAGAATTCAGAGAAGAATCAAATATTGTTCATAGATAATCTTGATCATAAACCAACAATCCATCGGATCTCGACAAACACCCTGCAAAAAGTATTAAATCGAACAGATCTCCAAGAAGATCGAGGAGAACTTTGTATTGAGAATCAAAGAGAGAGAAGAAGCCATCTAGCTAATAACTATGGACCCGAAGGTCTGTGGTAAACTACTCACGCATCATCGGAGAGGCTATGGTGTTGATGTAGAAGCCCTCCATGATCGATTCCCCCTCCGGCGGAGCGCCGGAAAAGGCCCCAAGATGGTATCTCACGGGTACAAAAGGTTGCGGCGGTGGAAATAGGGTTTCGTGGTGCTCCTGGATGTTTTCAGGGTATATGAGTATATATAGGCGAAAGAAGTAGGTTGATGGAGCCACGAGGGGCCCACGAGGGTGGGGGGCGCGCCCTCCTACCTCGTGGCCGCCTCATTGCTTCCTTGACGTCCACTCCAAGTCACCTGGATTGCGTTTGTTCCAAAAACGATTCTCCCGAAGGTTTCATTCTGTTTGGACTCCGTTTGATATTACTTTTCTGCGAAACACTGAAATAGGCAAAAAAATAGCAATTTGCATTGGGCCTCCGGTTAATAGGTTAGTCCCAAAAATAATATTAAAGTGCATAATAAAGCCCATTAAACATCCAAAACAGATAATATAATAGCATGGAACAATCAAAAATTATAGATACGTTGGAGACGTATCAACCTACTATCAAAGTCAAGATTAAAAATTATGAGTGTTTTGATTTATGTGACTTTGGTGCTAGTGTTTCTACAATTCCGAAATCTTTATGTGATGTTCTTGGTCTTGCTGATATTGAAGAATGTTCTTTAAATTTGCACTTGGTGGATTCTACTATTAAAAAGCCTATGGGAAGAATTAATGATGCTCTTAATCTTGCAAATAGGAATTATGTGCCCATATATTTTATTGTTCTTGATATTGATTGCAATCCGTCTTGTCCAATTATTCTTGGTAGACCGTTTTTACGTACTATTGGTGTCGTGATTGATATGAAAGAAGGCAATATTAAATTAAAATTTCCACCAAGGAAGGGTATGGAACACTTCCCTAGAACAAGAATTAGGCCACCATATGAATCAATCATGAGGGCATCTTATGGATCTAGAACCAAAGATGACAAAACTTAGACCCTTGCTTTATGCCTAGCTAGGGGCGTAAAACGATAGCGCTTGTTAGGAGGCAACCCAACTTGTATCTTTTTGCTTTTTTGTTTTCTTGCTGTCTTCAATAAAATACCCAATTATGCCTCTGGTTAGAAGTGTATTTGTGGTTTAAAATAGTGTTTATGCCAAGCAAAGCCTTTAGGATCTTTTGGGTGATAGTTAATTTGATCTTGCTGAAAAACAAAAACTTTTGCGCCTAGAAAAATAATTTTAATAAATCACAAAAACGTGATTTTGATATGAATTTATTAAAGAAGACTGATATACAAATTGCCCATGTTATCCTAATTTTTCAGAATTTTTGGGGTTATAGAAGTATTCGAAGTTCTCAGATTGCTACAGACTGTTCTGTTTTTGGCAGATTCTGTTTTCTTTGCGTTCTGTGCTTGTTTTGATGATTCTATGGTTTTCTTTGAAGATTTTTCGCCATATATAAGTTGTAATACAGTAGATATAATTAAAGAATAAAATATGAATGGTTTTGCAACAGTACTTATAGTAGTGATTTGTTTTCTTATACTAACGTATCTCACAAAGGTTTTGTTGAGTTTTGTGTGATTGAAGTTTTCAAGTTTTGGGTGACGTTATGATGGATGAAGGAATAAGGAGTAAGAAGAGCCTAAGCTTGGGGATGCCCATGGCATCCCAAGCTATTATCCAAAGAGAAGCAATCAACTAAGCTTGGGGATGCCCGAGTGTCATCCCATCTTTCTTCTAACGACCATCGGTATTTTACTCGGAACTATATTTTTATTCGTCACATACAATGAGTTTTGCTTGGAGCGTCTTGTATGATATGAGTCTTTGCTTGTTTTGCACTTTGTTTTAAGTCTTGAATCCTTGCTTGACACACTTATTTGAGAGAGCTACAATTATGCTATGACTTGTTAGAATTGCTCTCTATGCTTCACTTAAATCTTTATGAGCTATGGAATTGCTCTAGTGCTTCATTTATATCTTTTTGAGCATGGTGTGCTTTGTTATTTTTGAAGAAACGCTCTCATGCTTCACTTAGATTTATTTGGGAGTTAGTGAAATTTTTAATAAATTCTCTCTTGCTTCACTTAGATTTATTTGAGCAAAAGAAATATTATGCTCATGATCTTCACTTATATTTGTTTGAGCTTATTAAAAAAGCAACATATGAAACTAGTCCCAAAGTGATAGATATCCAAGGAGATATTATAAAAACTTTCATGAAGATCATTGGACAAAATAATCTTGATTCTTTGTAATAGTTTTGAGATATGATGATGTGATATGTTCGTCATGTTGATGAGTAATTATGCTTTAGTAAGAATATTGGTGTTAAGGTTCGTGATTTCCTATGCAAGCATGAAAATCAATAGTTATGCAATGAAATTACATCCTACTTGTGGTGCATTATTAGGTGTTAATTATGTTCAATGCTCTCTTATGAGATTTTTTGTTTCTTGGTTGGTCGCTTCTCAATCTTTTTGCTAGCCTTCATTTTTCACTAAGTATGATCACTACTTGTGCATCCAAAATCCTTTAAACCAGTTTTGCCATATGAGTCCACTATACCTACCTATATGCGGTATTTCCGTGCCGTTCGAAGAAAATTTGCATGTGCCATCTCTAATTTTCAAAAATAAACTTCTCTTTTGTGTGCTCGTACCGCTCATGAAACGGTAGGGGGTGGCTAATATATTTCCATGCTAGATATGTTATTCTCACGATCAATGTTTATTCACTTGTCATTGCACAAGAGTAAGGCAAAGGTATTAGGGATGCCCAGTCCCTAAAAGAAAAATGAATTTACTTTATGTTGTAAAATAATAAATTCCTTGGAAAGTGTTGGTATGGAAGGCACTCGTGGATACGGTTAGCCATGGAAAGTGAAAGTATGGTGGAAAAAGGAATAAACTTTAATTTCTGTTTGGGAACCGCCTATGATATATCTAGAATGGAAAGTATTGGGAACTACTCGATCGTTCTCGTTGACAGGAAAAGCATGCCTCCCAAAATGTTTTTATCTCTATCTTTTTTGCTTTGAGCTCTGGCACCTCTACAAATCCCTACTTCCCTCTGCGAAGGGCTTTTCTTTTACTTTATGCAATTTTTATTTTTAATTTGGGTCTCCATCTTCTCTTATAAAGCACCAACTAAGGGGCACTATGATCGTACTTGAGCATTGGGTGTAGCTATGCGAGTGTGTTTCATGAATGGATCAATAATTGAGCATAATGGGCTAGGGATAACTTATTTTAGCGTTGATATTTTGAAAGACATGGTTGATATGCTTGAGTATTTAAGTCTCGTATCAAAACTAGACTATTGCTTTGAACCACATAAAAGTCCAAATGTCCATGCTACAAAGAAAAGAATATGTGATGAACATGTTAGGCAGCATTAAACATCAAAAATTCTATTTTTATCATTTACCTACTCGAGGACGAGCGGGAATTAAGCTTGGGGATGCTGATACATCTCCAATGTATCTATAATTTTTTATTGTTCCATGCTATTATATTATCATTCTTGGATGTTTTACAATCATTTTATAGTCATTTTATATCACTTTTTGGTACTAACCTATTGACATCGTGCCCAGTGCCAGTTGATGTTTTCTGCATGTTTTTTTACATCACAGGAACTCAATACCAAACGGAGTCCAAACGCAGTAAAACTTTTTGTGGATTTTTATGGACCAGAAGACACCCAATGGGCCAGAGAAGCACCTGGGGGTGCCTCGAGGGGGGCACAACCCACTAGGGCGCGCCTGGGCCCCCAGGCGCACCCAGGTGGGATGTGCCCACCTTGGTGGCCTCCCGCACCGCCTCTTTGCTTTATAAATACCCCAATATTCCAGAAACCATAGGGGAGTCGATGAAAATCAATTCCAGCCGTCGCAAGTTCCAAAAACCATAGGTCCAATCTAGACACCATCACGGAGGGGTTCATCATGCCCATTGGTGCCTTCCTGATGATGCATGAGTAGTTCTTTGTAGACCTACGGGTCCGTAGTCAGTAGCTAGATGGCTTCCTCTCTCTCTCTCTCTCTCTCTCTCTCTCTCTCTCTCTCTCTCTCTCTTTTGATTCTCAATACAATGGTCTCTTGGAGATCCATATGATGTAACTCTTTTTGCGGTGTGTCTGTTGGGATCCGATGAACTTTGAGTTTATGATCAGATCTATCTTTTTATCCATGAAAATTATTTGAGTCTTCTTTGATCTCTATATACATGATTGCTTATAGCCTCGTATTTCTTCTTCGATATTTGGGTTTTGTTTGGCCAACTTGATCTATTTATCTTGCAATGGGAAGAGGTGCTTTGTGATGGGTTCGATCTTACGGTGCTTTATCCCAGTGACAGAAGGGGAACCAACACGTATGTATCGTTGCCATTAAGGATAACAAGATGGGGTCTATTTCTACATAAATAGATCTCGTCTACATCATGTCATCATTCTTATTGCATTACTCTGTTTTCCATGAACTTAATACACTAGATGCTTGCTGGATAGCGATCGATGTGTGGAGTAAT
The DNA here is from genome assembly GCA_963921465.1 of Triticum timopheevii. Taxonomy (NCBI): domain Eukaryota; kingdom Viridiplantae; phylum Streptophyta; class Magnoliopsida; order Poales; family Poaceae; genus Triticum; species Triticum timopheevii. The sequence continues at coordinate 478,068,936 of OY997268.1, forward strand.
AGTATTAGATGCAGGCAGGAGTCGGTCTACTGATCTTGGACGTGATGCCTATATAATGATCATTGCCTGGATATCATCATGATTATTTGAAGTTCTATCAATTGCCCAACAATAATTCGTTTACCCACCGTTTGCTATTTTTGCTCGAGAGAAGCCACTAGTGAAACCTACGGCCCTCGGGTCTCTTCTATATTTGCCTTTGCGATCTATTTTTATTTGCTTTTATTTTCAGATCTATTAAAACAAAAATACAAAAATAGCTTGCTCCACTTTATTTTATTTGGCGATCCATCTATCAATTTATTACAACTTTCTCACGTCCAGTTGCCAATTTCTGGCGCCGTTGCCCAAAAGGGATTGACAACCCCTTTAATATGTCGGGTTGCGAGTATTTGTTATTTGTGTGCAGGTGTCGTTCACGTAGTGTTGTGTGGTTGTCCTACTGGTTCGATAACCTTGGTCTCATCACTAAGGGAAATACCCACCATTGTTGTGCTGCATCATCCCTTCCTCTCTGGGGAAATACCGACATAGTTCTAGCTGTCATCAACCGACAACAAGATAGGTTACCATGGCAGATTCTTCCTTTGGTTTGTGTTATCATAGTATAGGTCATGGTGAGATTCATACCTAATTAAGTTTGAGCGCATATACTATGCACGCATGCATGCATGAATCCCTGTCGTCGGCTTGAAGTGTGGTGTAACATACATATGCATCGTCAACCTAACCCTCACTCAGTGTGGGGATTTCTAGTTCGAAATCACGGTGCCACATCAAAGTTGTTCCATTGTGTATTCAAAAAAACACGCATGTTGTGGTTGTCTTCGGGGACTAGCTACTTCCATGATTATTGGCGAGGTAGCTCAACTCCGGGGTCGCATGGACGGTCATCACTTTGGCCAACAACAAGAGAGAGGTTGTACGACCAAGGTGGATTATTCTTGGTCCGTTTATGATCCATCTTAGCTATATGCCTTTCTGACCTGCCGACCAAAAGTGTGGGGGGGCTGCTACTTTGCACTTTGCTAGGTGAACCTCGGTTAGGGGCATGCATTCATAGCTTAGGATTCCCTTCGTGCTGACACGAGGGGGTTGCTAGCTACTTCACAGTTTGCTAGGTGAACCTCGGTTGGGGGGCACGCATTCATAGCTTAGGATTCCCTTCGTGCCGACATGAGGGGGGCAAGCAATACCGTGCACTTTGCGAGATAGGTACCACATCGAAGTTGCATTTAGTATTTGAACATCAAACCACCCTTTTCATACATAAATTTGGCCCACATGCAAGCGTGTTCATGTTCTGACCCTCTCCCGCATCATTTTTGCCAAATTTATGAACATTAGACAAGTCGGATGACGCAGCAGACACGGTTCACTCAAACTAGTCGTGTGCCACGCCGGTGCCCCTGTCACACACAAATCTCCACAGTACATTGAGCTCTATGAGGGTTCCCCTCTCAAAAAGATCTACCCTCCTGCATCTTTTTCCTTTTTGATAACACACAGTTATTGAGTTTCGACCGTGTGTGATGTTTCTTGTTCCCAATCCCGCCTGCATCCCTCAAAAATATCTTCCCGCCTTGAGGGTTTTTTCTATTTCATAACATACAGTTGTTATCTCCAGATCGTGTGCGATGCACCATCATCAAAAGTTTCAATAGCCCCCACATTTCACTCCCGTGTAGTAAAATTTTCAGTACCCGCATCATTTCCTCAAACACCCCCCACCCTCCACACACATACACACACCAAAACCTCCTCGGGCGTGCACACACGCACCTCCCCTCCCTCGCTCGAAACCCTAGCAAGGTCCCCACCGCCGCCGCCGCCACCAGAAGGCCTCCATTGTCAACATCTGTCGGTTTTCCCGTGCAGCTTACCCACCGATCTCCATACTACGCCGCCCTGAGTTTCTTAGATGACGCCTGCCAAACACCCCCTTTCCCATAGATCCCTATCCCAATCCCCATCCCCCACTCCAGAGCGTCGTAGCCTAAGCTCGGCTACGCTTCCTGTGGAGCTCGAGGAGTGACTGGCCCAAAAGAGGTGTATCGCGGTCTCTTCGTCCGACATTGCCGAGGAAGCAAACGACCATTACTGGCCATAGGCACTCAATCAGCAGGCTAGAGTATGCGGGTATGCCGCGGACGTCGGCTACGACATCGAGGTCATCGACAGCAACGGCCTGATGCGGGCTATGTCACAGGTTAAGTGGCCCACCCCCAACCCCTCGGGTTCAACCGCCGTCGATCTCATCCATGGCGCCGCTGCTGATCTCCTTTGGCTCACTAATAAGACTTTGCCATCCTACATCGCCATCGATCCCCTTTTGTCATTTCTGAAGTACGCGTTCTGCGACACTGGCTTGGGGTCCACAGCTTCCAAGTCGGACCTCATCAACGGTGACCACGAGGAGGGCACCCTCTCCGGCTCTTCCAAGGGGAAAGAGCTCATCTACTCTTCCAAGGGGAAAGAGCCCGTCTGCGACATCAGGGAGGGCACCCTACAGTCCTGCTCTTCCAAGGGGAAGGAGCCCATCTGCGACAACATGGAGCACATCCAAGGTCCGTGCTCTTCCCACGGGAACGATCCCATCTGTGACAAGTGAGGAAACCCATGATTTGTTTTTCCATGCCTCTTCACAGGGGCCCATGATTTGTTTTGTCGAGTCCCTTTTGTAGTGTAGTGAGAATATGTCCAATTTTAATTGCTATATTTAGTTGTTTGCAGTGTGCCTTGTTTACTTCAGTTGTTCGCAGTGTGATGCTCTATATGTGCAATTATTTACTGTGCAGTACATTTCATCAATCCAGTTTTAAACATACCGATAGGAATGCATATATTTGCTTGCTGTTAAGCCTGTTATAGCTAGCATATGCCTCTTTTAAAGTTTTTTGATTGTTCGGTTGTTTGTAGTTAGCATATGTCTAGTTTCAAATGTTATCTTTGGTTGTTCGTAGTATGCCTTGTTTATTCTAGTTATTCACAACAGTATGTTCTATATGTGCAAGTAGAACTGTGCAGTTCAATTTCATCAATACCAGTTTCAACAATATCACTATGAATGACTACATTTGGTTGCTGCATCTTGTAGTTAACACACCTTTCCATTTTTATTTAATAAATAACCAGTGTACTTAGACCGGCACAATACCAGTTTGAATTACTATGTTTGCTTGTTGTTAAATGTTAGGCCTGTTGCAGTTAACACACTTTTCCACTTGTTTTGCTTTACTAGTGTGCTTAAACCTGCACACTGAAGCTATCTTTTAGAGATTATTTTGTCTGCCATGGATAATTTTGGTTGATGTTTAGCCTGTTGTGCTTAACATGCCTCTCGATGTACCTACACAGAATAATTTTGGGAACGACTGCTGTTTTCCACCGAGGTTAGTTTCATCCCATGGCTTATATATACTCACTATTCAGGATATCGGTAGCTGGTATCATATAGGCCGGGGGCTGATAAGGGACTAATCAGTGAATCATACTTTTAACTGAATATATCCATAACCCAGTTATCGTTAGGTTAACTAGGAACATATGTAATATATCTGAGGCTACATAGCAACATGCACTATACTTAATGTCCAAATATGCAATCCTAGGCTACATAGCAACAAGGAAGAGTGTTACCTTAATGTTCTGATGATGTCTAGATATACATAGAAGAGCAGCAGCAACAACAATAACAACAACACAACCCTATTCGGATACTCAACTTAGATAGAGGTTGAGTTAGTTTCTAGCTCATGACCAACCCTGAACTAACTCCATCCAAAGAGGTGTTTGGATGGCAGGGTTAGATTAACAATCAATGCACTAGGAGAACTAGCTCCAATTAGCACCTTTTGGGTTGGATAGTTTTTTGGGGTGGGTTAGATGCGACTAGCTCGAACTATCCCTCATGTTTGCATATACTTTAGGGCTATTTGAGCCCGAACTAGCTCAAACTAACTCTAACCCATGGATACAACAGTAGTTAATCAGCCGATAATTTTCAAGAATGCAATAAACTCCTTCCGGCCCAGAATATAAGATGTTAATTCATCTGATATGTGAGTATATTGGATGTTATAATATATTATAAAAGAGTATTGTACTACATCATTATGCAATTGCTGTTTAGCTTTTAATATTAACTTGGTGCTTTTAGGTACATATGTCATTGGTAAAGATCCGCGCTTTGACCCTTTCTGCGTATGGGGAAATGAGATATTGATGAACCAGCATCAAGTGAGGAAGCTGATAAAGATTGTTATTAATGGGTCAAAAGATGTCAATTAAACTATTTGTTTACACTTTATCCAAGACAATAGTGAACTGTAGGATGGTAAGTAAGAACTCTGCAGCCTTCTTTTTACTGCCCATAATGAGTTGTGTTAGATGACAATGTCTGAATCTTTTTCCTTTGCAGCGGTTCCCATAGCAGTTTACTCAAGATTACCTCTCAAACTACATGATTGGTGGGCATGCAAAGGTTAAAGTATTTCTACCAGAACATGATGATTATCTAGATGTTTTCATGAAGACCGTGAAGGATGGGCGGTCAGCCATCACAAGGGGTTGGACTAGAGTCGTGCGTGCCTTCTGCATGGAGGAGGGCACAATATGGGCATTCCTCTTCACCAGGTTCAGCAACCAAAATGTATTTCACCTCATTCTTTACCGTCTTTAATAGTACAAGTATACAATTGTGGTTCATCATTCTTTATTTGGTTCTTATGTAATTCTTGAACATATGTACCTATGAATCGAATAATGCATTGTTTGTTTGAACCTGATAGATATGAATAAAGCTATAGCATACGTTCAAATTCAAATTCAAATCCGGTACAAATTGAAATAGCAGCAATTAAATTATGGTGAAATTACGCTCTCCAGGTCTTTACGGTACACACGGTTGGTAAAACACAAACTTTTGCGATATACACCATAACCCGACACGGTTCACAGAGAGGAAATGTGTGCAAGCATGCACACAGTTAACGTTTGCAAAGAGTGTGCGATGTCAGACAATATCACAAATGGTGCGGGCAAACTAAACGGTGCAGACAATATCACACAATTCGCAACCATGAACTATTTCTGATGAAGTATGCATCATAAATGTTACACCGCAGAATAGTGTGTGCGATAGTTGTCGTGTACGACGATGTTACGACGGTCCGACGTTTCGCAATCCTGTCCGATACTCGTACGACGATTAGCTAATCTTCTTAATTAGTTATCGCATACGGTTTAGGAAAAGCGAATGTGTGTGATTGTATGCTTATCATACACGTTCTATAATAGTGAACCATTTGTGATGGGCCGCGCATCGTAAACATAGCACCAAAGAATACCGACTGCGATGGCAATGCGAGCACAAACGAGTAGCAGTATTGTATATGCATATTGGCTCCCTATCCCCGGCGGTTTCTCGGTCGTCTGGGAAGGACCCCCCCCCCCCCCCCATCGCCCACACTCAGTTGGCGGCGGTTCCAAATGCCGTCACGGAAAGGGGTTAAAAACCGTTTGTATATACCAGTGATTCCTATGAATATCATAATAAATCTATGTTTTTCTATCAATTGTCCAACAGTAATTTGTCCATCCATCATATGATATGTTTTAAGAGAGAAGCCTCTTGTGAAAACTATGCCCCCGACTCTACTTTTATCGAATTCGTAAAACCAAAAATATCTTGGTGCTACTTTACTCTTTTTATTTTACTTTTCAATTTATATATCTATCACTACCAGATTTGCTCCTTGCAAGTAACGAGTTCAAGGGGATTGACAACCCTCGTGCATGCGTTGGGTGCAAGTATTTGCTCTTGTGTGTGTAGGTGTTGTTCACTAGGCTTTGTGTACTTCTCCTATTGATTCGATAACCTTGGTTCTCACAGAGGGAAATACTTATCAGCTAATATATTGCTTCACCCTTCCTCTTCAGGGAAAATCCCAAGGTAGCTCACAAGTAGCTAGGAAGAGGGGAGGGGCATGATGGAGCCTACGTCGCCTCTGAGTCTCCCTAGGGAGGGGGACTCTCCATTTGTATCCTTGATCCTGCCAATGCCTATTTGGTGCTAAACACATTGTTTATATGCATATGTGTACAACACGCACACCTTCCACCCAGTGTGTTGTAAATAATGGGCTGACTCTATTGGGGTTTTTGTTTTTAGATAAGCTTCCCACCATCCGGTTTTGAGAAGTTTCTAGCAGCTTTCAACTGGTTGTGTGAAGCTTCGAGAAACTTCTGACTCGTTATTTTCTTTTTCCTGGTTTTTCTGTTTTTTTCTATTTCTATGTTTTTGTCAGCTTTTTTCCCAAATACGTGAACCTTTTTCAAATTTATGATTTTTTACAAATCCATGTTATTATTGCAAATCCACAAACATTTTTCAAAATCATGAACTTTTTTGTAATTTACGAACATTTATCAAATTCACAAACTTTTCCAAATTCATGAATTTTTTTCTGAATTTGTGAAATGTTATCACATTCGCAAATTTTTTGAATTCATGTTTTTATGATTCATGAACTTTTTCCAAATCCATGATTTTTTTCAGATTTACAAACATTTTTAGAATTCGTGATATTTTATCACATTCGCGGACTTTTTTGAATTCGTGAAGATTTTTGATTTTTTTATGAATTCATGATTTTTTTTCAAATTCACAAACTTTTTTAAAATTATTTTTTCCAAATTCGCCAACTTTCTTTGTATCCTTAAAAAAATTGAAAGTATTAATTTTTTTTAATTCATAATAAACCAGAATTATTTTCTCCTAAAACAAGTAGCCACCTTTTTTAGACAAAAAAATGGCTCGAGATGTGCAACGAGCAAGCGACCAAGTGAACAGATAAGAGAGAAGAGTTCTAATGGGCCAACCCAACTGAGACATGTGTGTGAGCGCAAGCTCTCCAACCACTGCTTAAAGTGCCAATTAGGAGCACTCAACATCAATCGTGTGCGACATAAACGTGACACTTATCATATTATGAATTTTGGTAATATTTAATTTGAGTATGGGTAAGGGAAGGCAAGAGTTTTTGGTAATATTTGATTTTATTTAAGTATGAGTAGGACAAGTCGAATAAAGTTTTATTTTAGTTACATTTTGGTAAGATTCTATCATGCAACACTTGAGCTAGTCTTAGAGGCGAGACCGGGAATCTATTTATAGTTTATTATTCCACGTGATGAGTTTTCCTCTAAGCGTCGTGGTTATTGCATTTATAGATAGAACATAAACATTAATTAAGAACATGAAAATTAATAATAACTTTATTATTATTGCTTCTAGGGCATATTTCCTTCAAGCTTATGCTAGATGGTATGTTGTTCCAGTGGCCTCCAATTTCTATCTCCCTTGTAGTGTATCAACTATGTTTCTTAATTGTTTATGAAGTACATAAGGTTTTTTTCTCATATCTTGGTGGGGGGCGTAGGCCCATTTTGCGATCTCTAGCAATAAAGGAATAGTGTATGTTTGTCATTTGTTCTTCACCTGCGTACATACTAGTTGTATATGTCATCATTTCTTTCGTGGCTGGAGCATAAAGAGCTATTTATGGCAGCATGTACCTAGTTGGAGTGAGCAACCAAGGAGGTTTTGCCCTACACTTTAGGTTGTATAGGATGACAATGTAGCCTAGGATTCATTCTTCTAGCAATTTAGGTTGTCATTTTACTTATGTTCACTAGACTATGTAGATCTTGTTATACATAAGCCATGCAAAACTCTTTATGGTTGTATCGTTTTAGTGCTACAATATTTAGTTAATTAAATCTCTTTATCACATAAACAAAATGATAAGCTGACATCGTGAGACAATCTTTGAATTTGAGACTAGTCCCACACAATAGAATTACTGGTTACAAGTTTGCATGCAAGAGATTGTTAACTAGTAATAGAGAATATGTCAAAACATAATTTAGGCACATCCAAATCTGCTCAATGTATATTTTTAAAAAGTAGGTTGTTTGATCTAACAATTCACCCACATTTTTGACAAATCAACAACTAACCCCGAGCATAAGTAAAATTTAACTATTAGTTGCTTGGTCCCACATAATAACCGGGCTAATTTTGTTGGGTTGAAATAAGGTCTCATTTGGTATGCTTATCTCACCTAAAGGGATCCGATAAGAGTGTGGTTAGCAAAATGTTATGGTTCTAAACAATGTCATCATGTGAGATTGAAAAAAATATGCTCAACATGCAGATGCCAAATTTCTCACACAGTTGTGCAACTAAATGTATATTCCTATATTTTCAAGTTTGTGATACATTTTACGTAAAAATAGAGACATATTTGTTACGTAGCTCTAAATTTTTATCTATACAAGTGTGATAGCAACCCAAATATAAATGATTGCTCTAGGATAAGCAATGATTCTTTTCTTAGGTGAATGTGAAAAATCATCCTTTGATATCATTTTAGCTATTTTCCTGCGGGCACGAGGTAATTCCTATGTTTGCAAAAAAGGAAATTTGTAGCCTCTTTATGAGGAAGCTAATAAATCGATTATGTTAGCTTGTTGTCCAGGAGCAAAGCTACACACAAGAAACAAACCACAAAGGTGCACGACATATTGGTATACATTTCTTCTTTCCTGAGAAATAATGCCAAAACACGAGCTCGTGCACCATCCTATATTGTTTTAAGTGAACCATGATGATAGTACTCGCCCGCCAAATGAGGGCAACCCTAGGAATGCTTGCTCCTCATGAGTCGCGGCTTCGAGGGTCATTGGTGGGCCCACCTATAAGGGAGTGAATCGCTAATGTGTGTGCTGCATTAGGTTCCACTCCCAGTTGAATGTGGCGCTCATAAGTTGATTTTTGTGTTACGTGTAATAATAACATAGCCGCGCATAGAACATCTCTGCCCACATCGCACACTAGATACCACCTCAACCGGATAAAAGCGAAGCCAACAAAAGAAACAACACCAACATAATTAAAAATCAGCCCAAGTCGGATGGAACATGTAATGAAGAAACCGATAGTAACAACCCGTCTAAAAAAGGGGCTTGACTAATAAGTGAAGGAAGGGAAAGAAAAGTGCATGTTTATTCTTTGTGTTGTTTGGGCGCAGGTCTGGAGTTTGCATGTTCCAGATAAAATTAAAAATTTTTGTTGGAAGCTCCCTTATGTCTACTACACAACCTTTTTCTTGTAGACGTTGTTGGGCCTCCAAGTGTAGGACAGTAGCAAATTTCCCTCAAGTAGATGACCTAAGGTTTATCAATCCGTAGGAGGCGTAGGATGAAGATAGTCTCTCTCAAACAACCCTGCAACCAAATAACAAAGGGTCTCTTGTATCCCCAACACACCCAATACAATGGTAAATTGTATAGGTGCACTAGTTCGGCGAAGAGATGGAGATACAAGTGCAATATGGATGGTAGATATGAGTATTTGTAATCTAAAAATATAAAAACAGCAAGGTAACAAGTGGTAAAAGTGAGCGTAAATGGTATTGCAATGCTAGGAAACAAGGCCTAGGTTCATACTTTCACTAGTGCAAGTTCTCTCAACAATAATAACATAACTGGATCATATAACTATCCCTCAACATGCAACAAAGAGTCACTCCAAAGTCACTAATAGCGGAGAACAAACGAATAGATTATGGTAGGGTACGAAACCACCTCAAAGTTATCCTTTCTGATCGATCTATTCAAGAGTCCGTAGTAAAATAACACGAAGCTATTCTTTCCGTTTGATCTATCGTAGAGTTTGTACTAGAATAACACCTTAAGACACAAATCAACCAATACCCTAATGTCACCTAGATACTCCAATGTCACCTCAAGTATCCGTGGGTATGATTATACGATATGCATCACACAATCTCATATTCATCTATTCAATCAACACAAAGAACTTCAAAGAGTGCCCCAAAGTTTCTACCGGAGAGTCAAGATGAAAACGTGTGCCAACCCCTATGCATAAGTTCACAAGGTCACTGAACCCGCAAGTTGATCACCAAAACGTACATCAAGTAGATCACGTGAATATCCCATTATCACCATAGATAAGCACATGCAAGACATACATCAAGTGTTCTCAAATCCTTAAAGACTCAATCCGATAAGATAACTTCAAAGGGAAAACTCAATCCATTACAAGAGAGTAGAGGGGGGAAACATCATAAGATCCAACTATAATAGCAAACTCGTGGTACATCAAGATCGTACCATCTCAAGAACACGAGAGAGATAAATCACACACATAGCTACAGGTACATACCCTCAGCCCCGAGGGTGGACTACTCCCTCCTCGTCATGTAGAGCGTCGGGATGATGAAGATGGCCATCGATGAGGGATCCCCCCTCCGGCAGGGTGCCAAAACAGGGTCCCGATTGGTTTTTGGTGGCTACAGAGGCTTGCGGCGGCAGAACTCCTGATCTATGGTGCTCCTGGATGTTTTCGGGGTATATGGATATATATAGGCGAAAGAAGTTGGTCAGGGAAGCCACGAGGGGCCCATGAGGGTGGGGGCACACCCAGGGGGTAGGGCGCGCCCTGGACCCTCGTGGCCACCTCGTTGCTTCCCTGACGTCTACTCCAAGTCTCTTGGATTGTGTTTGTTCCAAAAATAACTCTCCCGAAGGTTTCATTCCGTTTGGATTCCGTTTGATATTCCTTTTCTGCGAAACACTGAAATAGGCAAAAAAAACTGCAATTTGGGCTGGGCCTCCGGTTAATAGGCTAGTCCCAAAAAATGATATAAAAGTGTATAGTAAAGCCCATAAACATCCAACATAGGTAATATAATAGCATGGAACAATAAAAAATTATAGATACGTTGGAGACGTATCACTCCTTCATGGTACCTTGACATGTAATGGGGTTCTTGCCAACCAGCATATCCAGACCAGCAGCTTGTGTCTGGTCTGTAAAATTCATTGTCAGGACATCAGACATGCCAGTTTTCTCTGGTCTAGAGTGACCGAAATATGGGAAAACTAGGGTATAGAAAACACGATTGCTACAACTTGTGGAAGTGACAACACCAGCCTAGGACTGCTGGACTCTATCCTCAGGGGCAATGTTGCTGGAGTTACATGTTTTGCTGGAGTCGGACTAAAAGAGTTAGTAGCGTCCGCATGCTGGTATACTTGGTGGGAGCGTCGTAGTATCGCCTAAGGAGAACCAATCTGTCGGTGTCAAAACCGGCGAATCTCGGGTAGGGGGTCCCGAACTGTGCGTCTAGGCGGATGGTAACAGGAGACAAGGGACACGATGTTTTTTACCCAGGTTCGGGCCCTCTCGATGGAGGTAAAACCCTACTCCTGCTTGATTGATATTGATGATATGGGTAGTACAAGAGTAGATCTACCACGAGATCAAGGAGGCTAAACCCTAGAAGCTAGCCTATGGTATGATTGTATGTTGTGTATGTTGTCCTACGGACTAAAGCCCTCCGGTTTATATAGATACCGGAGAGGGCTAGGGTTACACAGAGTCGGTTACAATAGTAGGAGATCTACATATCCGTATCGCCAGGCTTGCCTTCCACGCCAAGTAAAGTACCTTCCGGACACGAACCGGAGTCTTCAATCTTGTATCTTCGTAGTCTTGGAGTCCGGCGGACATTGATAGTCTGGACCAGTCTTCAATGATGATAAGTTCGGCGTGCATAATGTTCGGCATTGCAAGGCGGGTTCCTCCCTTGAATAATCCAGAGAAGATCATGAACACCAGGATAGTGTCCGGCTCTGCAAAATAAATTCCACATTCCACCGTAGAGAGAATAAAATGTACACTTAGTTCAATCTACTGACGTATTATGCAGCGTGACATCACACCGCCACCAGGCCTTTATTCGAATTATTATACCACCTCAGCATGTTTAGCGAAGCGGTTTCCTTGGCACGTCTTGTCGAAGCAGAGATCGTGTTCCCCTTATTCCGGGATTCTCATCAATACGTGCGTGGGTAACCCAATCGCGCCATTGATTGTGGCGCTTGGGAGATAAGCGAGTTTTACCAGGCTGGAGGGGGACGCATAGTTTTGTCCGCCTATATATAAGGGATAAGGATTCACCTTCTCACCTACGCCTTCTTCCTCCTTTGCTTATCCATCCCCGCGAACTCAAGCTCCAACGCCCGAGCTCGCTCATCTCATCTCAACCTTCTCCGAATATGTCCGTAGTGGGAGGTAAATGGTCAGCCTCCACCGTCAAGGAGGAGGACATCACCAAGCTGCGCAGCGCCGGATACCTTTCCGGCGATATCGCGCATCGGCTGCCCGACGAGGGGCAGCTCATCCCTACCCCCAGGCCTCATGAGAGGGTCGTCTTTCTCCCCCACTTCCTCCGCGGACTGGGCTTTCCGCTCCATCCATTTGTCCGGGGGCTCATGTTTTACTACGGCCTAGATTTCCACGATCTGGCGCCGAACTTTATCCTCAACATCTCGGCGTTTATCGTCGTGTGCGAGGCTTTCCTCTGCATCCGGCCCCACTTCGGCCTGTGGCTCAAGACCTTCAACGTCAAGCCGAAGGTTGTAAAGGGTACGCAAGCGGAATGCGGAGGCGCTATGTTGGGCAAATTGCCCAACGTCCCTTGGCTAGAAGGGACCTTCGTGGACTCCGTCAAGGGGTGGCAATCGGGGTGGTTCTACATCACCGAGCCGCGCAAATCCACATGGGTGGCGGCCCCTGAGTTTAGATCAGGCATCCCCACGCAGCTCACCTCCTGGAAAGAGAAGGGCTTGCAGTGGGGGAATCCGGTGGAGGTGACGGGACTCCGAGCATGTATCAAGAAGATGGTGAGCAATAGGCTCAGGCTCGTCGACGTGGTCCAAGTCATGCTCATCCGGCGGATCCTCCCATGCCAAGAACGGGCATTTAATTTGTGGGAGTTCAATCCGGAACAGCACCAGGCGCTAAACGGGCTCTTCGATACAACATACGAAGGCGCCTGGAGGGTGCTGTTCAAGGGCGCCGAAGCCCCCGCGTCCGCGACCAAAGACCGCGGATTCAGCTCGCAGAATCCAACTGACGAGGTAAGTGATTCAACCCCATTACGGGACACTTGTGATAATTAGATTGACTCTAATGAGGCTTCATTCTGCCTCTTCCTTTGATAGGAATGGATGGAGAAGGCCAAGCTGCTTATCAGCCCGGCTCCCATGCCAGAAGACCCAGCGAACGCCCGCTTAACAGGGCTGCTGGTTCCGGCACCGCACGTGGTGCCGGAGAAGAAGGCCAAGAAGGTGGCCGCGGGGACTCGAAAGAGTTCCCGCAATCAGGCGTCTGACAACGACGAGGACTCCTCTCCCGAAGACGAGGAGGAGGAGTACTCTCTCCCGGAGGAGGGAGAGAAGAAAAGGAAGGCCTCCCCCATCGGGGGGGCCGAAGGGTCCAAGAGGGGGAGAACTATCCCCCCGGACAGTTCCGCCAACATCAGCGTTGGTGAGGATGAGCGGCCTCCAAGGGCCAGGCGTCCGGCAAGATCGTAAGTATCCGGATCCTTGATGTGTAATTTCTTTTATGTCACGTAGTATCCTTCTAACGCCGCATTCTGCCCGCAGTCCGGCCAATGATGATCTCCCCAACTCATCGAGCGGGTCGTTGGCCTCGTCGGATGTAAATTCCATCTCGACTGCCTCCACCCCACGCGCCAACGAGGACGCCGAGGTGGGATCCCAAAGAGGGACCCATCAGAAGGAGGCTCCGGAGGCGCCGTCAGGCAGCCCCCCGGACTTCGTGTCGGACTCTACATCGGAACCCGCAGTGGCTCCAGAGTCCGGCAAGCGGCCCCTTCGAAAGAAGGGCAGGACCGTGACGCCGGCGGCCTCCGTCCAACCGGAGGCGCCGGATAACCTGCTGGAGGCGCTTAAAGGCGCTTCCATCGAGGAAGAACACCGCACTCTCATGAGTGTGGTGATTGAGGCTCGCTAAAAGCGGGCTGACCGAAGCCTGCAGCAGCCTCTTAACAGGCTTTGAGGTAAAAAAGTTAAAATGATGTAATATAATACCGCATAGATAGTAGCCCCTGATGCTTAGTTCGGTGTTCGGAAAGAAAAGCCGGACTAAGGATCTATAACAAGATATACACAGGGTTGCCTAAAATATGTCAATATGGGTTTGCAGGCTGCACTGCTGACCTCTGCCGCACTAACGGCGGAGGTTGAGGTGCTGAAAAAGGATCTCGAGCGGTCCGAGCAAGAGCTCGGCCATGCAAAGAAGCAGCTCGAGGAAAAAGAAGGTGAGTAACACCTCTTTGAATAAGTACCTTACAGAAAAGGATTTTGGTTGCAAATAAAAGTAACAAGGATAATATGTGCATTGCAGGGGCCACTAACGAGGTGGCAACCCTGAAGGATGCTGTGTCTGCGGCCGAACGCAATGCGGCCACGGAACGGGCTGAGCGAGAAAAGCAAGAGGCGCAGGTGGCGGAAGTTCGGCAAGAGCTCTAGGTTCTCATGGAAAAACATGAGAGTTTGGAGCGTGACTCCAAGACTTGAGAGTCCGAGCTTGCCTCGGCTCTCAAAAGTGCCAAGTCCGCCAAGGCCGAGGCCCATAAGGCACTTCAGGAGGTTGAGGACATAAAGAAGATAGCGGCGGGTAAGGCGTTTTTCATGCAAAGCGGGCATGTTAATGTGAACTACCTGACACTTACCCGAATTCGGAGCTCTCCAGGGGCATTTGCAGATCTGCCGCGTAGTGTGGCTGATGCCACCACATTCTATCGTGGCGAGGAGGGGAGCTCGATGGAGAAGGTCTTCTGGTCTCAGTATACTGAGGCCGGCCATCCGGTGCCCCCAAGCGACCAGCTGAAGCAGCTGGTCGAACTCCACAAAGTAGCTGAGGAGGCCATGAAGGGCCTTATAGTCCGGCTGTGGCCTGGACAGGCCATGCCTGGTAGCTACTTTGGCCTCGTGCGGCGGCTGGTGGATGCATGCCCTAGGCTGGATGTAGTCAAGCGCTCCGCCTGTATCGAAGGTGCTCGTCGGGCCCTTGCCCGCATAAAGGTGCAATGGGGCAAATTGGATGCGGAGAAGCTTCTCACGGACCCACCGCCACCGGGCAAGGAGTATCGCACGCCGGAGAAGTATTATAATATTGTCCTGAAGGGAGCCTGCAATATTGCAGATGAGTGCTCCCGAAATGTAATCTTTGAGTGAACTCGCTGTTTATTTATCCTGTGCGCTGAAAACTTCGTTCATATGCGCCATGAGCAACGCTTGTTCAATTTAAAATATTACCTTCTGTGCGGCCGTTTATAAAATCTGAGAGATGGCAAATCGTTAGCTTCAGCCCCCAAGCCACAAGTGCTGGGGTGTTCGGTGATAAACTTGAGCACTCTTGTTCCCATTTTTGGGTCCATCTAGGGAGGCGCTCAACACGACGAACAAGGCACCGGACTTATAATGCTTGAACACTCTCACTTAGCCATAGAATTCTATAATTTTAAATTTCGGCGAAGCCCCTGGTATTCGGAAGACCGAATCCGGGGCGCTATCCACGCCTTCATCGGACATAATCCGGAACTTCGCTCGAAGCGGCGTGAGTCTTTAAGGACCCGAAAAAACCTCTCGAACGGCGACCAGTCTCTCGCCTTATCATGCCGGTCAGTTTTAGCTTTCTCTACTGAGGCGTTAACCCGGCTCAACCGGGGCGCAATCGCAGTGGTTCTCCCAGTGCTACCTTAGCCGACAGAACGGAAACGTAAGGTGCCAAACATGGGAGCCGGGCAAACCCAACTATTGACCCAAGACATGATTCGGAGCCGATTCATATAATGCTATAAGTTCGGGGTGCCGCACTTGTGAAAGTGTTCGGACTTTATCACACCATAAAGTGGGGAACATAAGCCCCTGGTGTATTATGCCGTACCAAAATATACGGGTGCCAGATGTCATATAATGAGCATATATATATAATGTAATGCAATTGCAATCATAAAGGTGCTGCATTATTAATGAAAGAAAAGTCTGCTAGTAGAGCGGACTGATACAAATAGTGCGGTAAGAAAGGTATTTGGACTAAATAAACATGTCCCCCTCCAGGGATGAGCTGCGGATTTGGTGTACATAATTGAATTTAATGCTCGTAATTGAGACCACCTGAGTGTTCGACGCGGCCTTCTTTAGTCCCTGACTATTGCATCATGAGTTCGGCAGGTTCACCGCCGGACAGGGCTTCTGGTTAACAGAGTCCTGTGTACAAAAAAGAAGAATAATAATAAAAGAGGAGCACATGTGCGAGCCCCTGGTGTGGTCGAACCGCACTCTGGGTCCATTGTGATCGTGCCCCCTCCCCTATGCCCATGGTATCTCCAAAGCGTAATGATGTACGCGGAGTGTTGTTCTTGCGATCATACGCGGGCGAGGGTTGGGGCCGCATTGCTACGCGTGCTCTGATCGCGCCAGGTGGTCTTGGTTGATATTGCTCCGGGCGCGCTTTGCTGTATCCGGCCTTTTAACGGCCGGACTCGAGAATTGCCTTAGAAGGCTGCTCTGTACTTCTGCCGCGAGAGCCGCTGTATGTTCCTCCATTCGGAGGGAGCGTTCCGTATTCCCATTGACCGTGATGACTCCACGAGGGCCTGGCATATTGAGCTCTAGGTATGCATAGTGCGGCACCGCGTTGAATTTGGCAAACGCGGTTCGTCCGAGCAGGGCGTGATAGCCGCTGCGAAACGGGACTATGTCGAAGACTAACTCTTCGCTCCGGAAATTATCCGGGGATCCGAAGACCACTTCCAGTGTGACTGAGCCTGTACAGTTGGCTTCCACTCCTGGTATGACACCTTTAAAGGTTGTCTTTGTAGGTTTAATCCTTGATGGGTCTATGCCCATTTTGCGCACTGTATCCTGATAAAGTAGGTTCAGGCTACTGCCGCCATCCATCAGGACTCTCGTGAGGTGAAACCCATCGACGATTGGGTCTAAGACCAATGCGGCAAATCCGCCATGGCGTATGCTGGTCGGATGGTCTCTTCGATCGAAAGTGATCGGACAAGAGGACCATGGGTTGAACTTTGGGGCGACTGGCTCCATCGCATAGACGTCCCTTAGTGCGTGTTTCCTCTCCTTCTTGGGTATATGGGTCGCGTATATCATATTCACCATCCGTACTTGTGGGGGAAAACCCTTCTGTCCTCTTTTGTTCGGCGGCCGGGTCTCTTCCTCGTCGTCGCTATTTAGCCCCTTGTCATTGTTTTCGGCAATTAACTTGCCGGCCTGCTTGAACACCCAGCAATCTCTATTGGTGTGGTTAGCTGGCTTTTCAGGGGTGCCATGTATCTGGCATGAGCGGTCGAGTATTCGGTCCAAATTGGACGGACCCGGAATGGTTCTTTTAAATGGCTTCTTCCGTTGACCGGGTTTAGAGCCTCGGAATCCGGCATTGACCGCCGTATCCTCCTTGTCATTGCCGTTAATTCGGCGCTTGTTTTTGTTTCGACGTGACCTGCCATTGTTGTCCTTAGTATCCGGACTGCCAGAATTTTTACGGAGATTGTTGCTGCGGGCTAGCCAGCTGTCCTCTCCCGCACAAAAGCGGGTCATTAACGATGTGAGGGCTGCCATGGATTTTGGCTTTTCCTGCCCCAGGTGCCGGGCTAGCCATTCGTCACGGATGTTATGTTTGAAGGCTGCAAGGGCCTCTGCGTCCGGACAATCGACGATTTGATTTTTCTTCGTCAAGAACCGTGTCCAGAATTGTCTGGCCGATTCGTCTGGCTATTGAATGATGTGGCTTAGGTCATCGGCGTCTGGTGGTCGCACATATGTGCCTTGGAAGTTATCAAGGAATGCGGCCTCCAGGTCCTTCCAACACCCAATTGACTCTGCGGGCAAGCTGTTAAGCCAATGCCGAGCTGGTCCTCTAAGCTTGAGTGGGAGGTACTTTATGGCGTGGAGATCGTCGCCGCGGGCCATATGGATGTGGAGAAGATAATCTTCGATCCACACCGCGGGGTCTGTTGTGCCATCACAAGATTCGATGTTTACGGGTTTAAACCCTTCGGGGATCTGATGATCCATTACTTCGTCAGTGAAGCATAAGGGTGTGCGGCGCCTCTATTTTGAGCGATATCGCGACGCAGCTCGAGAGAGCGTTGTCTGCTGTGTTCGGCCCGGCCGGGGTTATTGTATCCGGCACGACGGTATTCGTCGTCGGTCGTAGGGCGCCCATGTGATCCATAGATGGATCTGGATTGTCTTGCTTTGTCCTCCAATATGTCTCGCAAGTCCGGCGCGTTCCCTCTTGGCTTCGTACTTTTGAAGCGATGCCGGGGTATGGTCTTGGCTGGGGGCCTGGATGCCTCTCTGTCACGACCACGGGGTGGTCGGTCAGCCATATCGTGCGCTGGTGATTGATGTACGTATGCTTCCTCCTCTAATCGGGGGAGCAGCTTGCGTTTTGGGTAACTTTTGGAGGGACGTTCGAGTTTATACTCTTCGGCCGCGAGGACTTCGGTCCATCGATCGGCCAGCAGGTCCTGATCAGCTTGAAGGTGCTGCTGCTTTTTCTTTAGGCTGTTTGCTGTGGCGATAAGCCTGCTCTTGAAGCGCTCTTGTTCGACGGGATCCTCGGGTACGACGAATTCGTCATCGTTGAGGCTTGCTTCGTCTTCGGAGGGAGGCATATAATTATGATCCTCAACCTCTTCGTCTGCCGCCCTCTCATGAGGGCTTGCTTCTGCATCCTCCTGCGCTGAGTCTTGCTGGAGGGGATTGTCTTCGGCACTCTCTGGAGTATTATTATCTCCTGTGTCAGAATCTCCGTTTTTGCTGTGGCGAGATTTAGAGCGGCGCCGTCCCCATCTTTTGGGGTATCCACCATGTATACGTCATATGACGAGGTGGCCTTCCAGTGCCCCGTGGGCGCTGGTTCGTCTCCGGCATCGTCGTCCATAGCGTCGATGTCTTCGGAGTCGTGGTCTAGCATGTCGGTTAGATCGTCGACAGTGGCTACAAAGTGGATGGTGGGTGGGCTCTGAATTTCTTCGTCGACCGCATCCCAACCATCTTGGCCATAATCCGGCCAGGACTCTCCTGATAACGAGAGATGCTTTAGTGAATTTAAGATATCGCCAAAAGGCGAGCATTGGAAGATGTCCGCGGCGGCGAATTCCATAACCGGCGCCCAATCTGGATCGATTGGTAGGGGCGCGGGAGGTTCGGAGTCCGGCGAGGAGTCTGGCACCTCGGAATCACGAGTTTCGCAGGGGACAGGATTAGTGTTCGGCTCCATCGCCGTGGATGTTGAAGCCCCCAGGGCGGCGTCTATCCACCGACCCTCGATCTGGGCGATCGGCTCCGGGCTAATAGCCGAAGCGGATCCGTGTGCGGCCACCAAGGCACTGTTCGGCGGCAGAGCTAGATCATGCCCATCGTCACAGTGCGGCACGCTCGGCTGTGGCTCGAGTCCGTCGCGGATCAAGTCTCCGCGGACATCGGCCGTGAAGTTTAAGCTTCCAAATCTGACCTGACGGCCAGGGGCGTAGCTTTCGATCTGCTCCAGATGGCCAAGTGAATTGGCCCGCAGGGTGAAGCCGCCGAATACGAAGATCTGTCCGGGAAGAAAAGTCTCACCCTGGGCAGTGTTGCAGGTTGAAGATGCCATCAAGCCTATCGGTGACGACACAGAGGAACTCTCAATGAAAGCACCAATGTCGGTGTCAAAACCGGTGGATCTCGGGTAGGGGGTCCCGAACTGTGCGTCTAGGCGGATGGTAACAGGAGACAAGGGACACGATGTTTTTTACCCAGGTTCGGGCCCTCTCGATGGAGGTAAAACCCTACTCCTGCTTGATTGATATTGATGATATGGGTAGTACAAGAGTAGATCTACCACGAGATCAAGGAGGCTAAACCCTAGAAGCTAGCCTATGGTATGATTGTATGTTGTGTATGTTGTCCTACGGACTAAAGCCCTCCGGTTTATATAGATACCGGAGAGGGCTAGGGTTACACAGAGTCGGTTACAATAGTAGGAGATCTACGTATCCGTATCGCCAGGCTTGCCTTCCACGCCAAGTAAAGTACCTTCCGGGCACGAGCCGGAGTCTTCAATCTTGTATCTTCGTAGTCTTGGAGTCCGGCGGACATTGATAGTCCGGCTGTCCGAACACCCCCTAGTCCAGGACTCCCTCACAATCCAATTTACAGCATGCTCAACACATGGTATTGTGGCACTAGTAATCAACCATGCCAGGGCACTCAAACATAATATCAAGATTTGGAGACATGCATGGGAGCTCCCTCATGAAGGCTTTGTGAAATTGAACATTGATGGTGATATTTTTGCACTCATTTCAACCTTGTTTAAACCGAGATATTTCACTAAAAGAGAGATATTCACTCCGATATTGCCAGTAATGACTAATGAATGCAAAGGATTTCACAAATCCTCTCTTCAATATTTTTTCCATGGGAAATGGTCTAAAAAGAAAAGATACCATGTGGGAGAAAGGAAAGGAAGGGAAATGGAGAAGAAAAAAATCATCAGGAAGCGTCAGAAGGACTCCAGAGCAAAAGATGGTGTTCCATGCGACCGCGAGTGCTTGCGTGAGCGGTTGTTTGGGGTGGAAACTGAGGCAGCTCGTCCACCTGAACAACATTTATTAAGGGGACCTCGTAGAAATGTCGACAAGCAGAGCAGAGGAGGAGCGTCGAGCACAACCACAACCCATTCATCATCATCTTCATCCCCAAACCCTAGCTGCTGCCATTTTCACCTCTATAGCCATCTCTACCACCATACCCCTCTCTCATCTAGTTCATACTTGTAATTGTGCATCGCACAAGGCATCTATTGTAAGACATATTGCAATCAATCAATCTCAAGACGTGTTCTTCAATGATATCTTCCCGCGATCTGATCTCCATGTGTGAGTAGTCCGGTAAGGTATGGGGTGAGGCATGAGCCTTGTAGCCCCAGGTATTTGGTGAAGGGATCAAAAGTATTTGACACAACATCTATATGTGTAAAATAAAATTGCATCGTTAAGTATGTCTTGTCTTGTTCGCGATCTTCATCCCTACAGGTACCCAGGATCATGGAGATCGAGCACCAGTGAGGCTAGGAGCAAGGGGGCCGTGAAGTGTTATACAAACACCGATGACAGTAACGTTTAGTAGGATAACATGTATCATATCCTTGGGGATTCATGAGGTGTAGTTATTGAATGCCCAAAGCTTTTGTCGGATATTATTATCTTAATTATCGAGGTAACCCCACGAGATGGATAGGGCCTTCGGCAGGACAACTGATTCTTGATGCAGGACTCGTGTCGATCGGGGTGTTATTTGGACACATCCCCCATTTCCAAAAGAAGCAAGCACCTCTTGATGGGTGACTTCTTGAGCACAAACTAATATCATTTTTTGATCCCAACACCAATACATGGTTGTAAGCATTAAGACCTCATCCCCGTACCTTATTTTTCTTATAAGAGTTTGAATCAATATTTGCTTGTTGATCTGGTCAAAAGCTGGATTTGACACTTTAGCAAAAGCTTGCTAAAGACCATCGCTTCAAGGGAATCTTCCTCTCGTCGGTTCGATAACACAGGGTCACCTCTGGGCAAATAGGTGCGGGATACTCTTTTTAGTTCCAATACCGGGTCAACAAAAAGGAGATATCAAGCCCATTTTTGGCGCCGTTGCTGGGGAGGAGTTTAGTATTCCTAGTCTTTGTGTTTAGAGTTTTTGTTAAAGTTAATTTTCAGTTTTCGTATTTACTTTTTCAGTTCTAGTTTAAGTTTTAGTTTGTTGCAAGTCTTGTCAGTAGAAAATCCAAATAGTTACTATGGCTCATAATCTCAGGAGTTTTGCTACTCCTAGCAACAATTTCATGCGTGAACCAATAGCACGACCTCATGTTGCAGCTGCAAAATATGATATCAAACAAACTTAGTTTCCATGGTTCGGCAGGACTAATATGGAGGATTTGCTTCTGAAGATGCAAGTATGCATTTACATAATTTTACTGAATTGTGCAACTTGACACGCATAAAGTATTATGATGCTCTGAAATTTCGCTTATTTCCTTTCTATTTGAGAGGAAAAGCTAAAGAATGGCTTTTAGTGCCTAAAGGCAGTATTACTTCTTAGGATGCTTGTTGCAGCAATTTTTTATCTAAGTTTTTACCACCTGCAAACATTATGCAATTATGTTCTCAGATTATAGGTTTTAAGCAGGAGGAACATGAGCCACTAGCGCTTGCATGGGATAGAATGAAAGAAGCTATAAGAAATTGTCCCAATCATGGAATGGAGGAGTGGCTAATCATTCATATGTTTTATAATGGCTTGAATCGTATGTCAAAAACTATACTTGCTATAGCTGCAGGAGGAACAATCGTGGGAAAACCATAAAAGATGTCAAGAAGATACTAGATGATATGCAAGAGAACCATGCTCATTGGCATGTTGAAAGGACCACCACGAAGAAGGTGAATGCTATACAAGAAAATAGCTCAGAGTTGACAACCAAGCTAGAAGTTATCTCTTTGATGAAAGGTAAAAAGGAGGTAAATGTACTGGTGATGTGAATTTTATTGCTCGTAATAGCTATAATCCCAATTGCAAAAACAATAGCTATGCTCCTAAACTTCCTTATCCTAATAATGGAGGAGCATCAAATAATTTTGGTGGAGCTAATGGTAGCAATAGAAATACTCTTGAGGAAACTCTTAAACGTTTTATTGCTAGCCAAACTTAGTAGAATGAAAACTTCAAGAATATCTTGAAGAATCATGATAACTTACTCGGTCAATTGACCGGTAAGATTGTTGGACAAACAAATGATGTGCAGATACTTGAAGCTAGATCCAAGAATATGGAGGCACAAGTGGCAAACATAGTAGAGAGCTAAACCTTGATTTTGGCCAAGTTTGCAGGTAAACTAGAGCCTAACCCGGTTGAAAAAGTTAAAATGGTAAGAAGCAACAAAGAGAAAGTTGAGGTACTTGGCACAAGTCATGTTCCAGAATACAATTATACTGTCGCAGTTTTTGTCAAGATTATATCCATGAAGTATCCACTACCGGAGGTAACTAATGATGAGGCATATAATGTCTTTGTTGAACAAGTTGCAACCAAGGTACGTGAAATTGATGATGAAAAAAAAAGTTATTCAATAAGTTACCAGCTAAGCAAGAGGATGCTTTTGAACCAACTATAGAGATTGAGATAGAACTTAATAAGTTTAGTGCTTTATTGTGATCTAGGGGCAAGTGTTTCCACTATCCCCAAATCTATTTATGATAGTCTCAATCTTGGTACTTATGCTAGTACTGAGATTATATTTAATATGGCTAATTCTACTTTTAATCAAACAGTTGGCATTAAGCATGGAGTCATAGTTCAAATTAATGATTGCCCTGTCATGATTGATTTAGTTATAGTAGATATGCATGAAGATCCAATTGCTCCTATAATTCTCGGTAGACCTTTTCTAAGGACTATTAAAGCTATGACAGATGTGTTTGAGGGAAATGTTTGTTTTGATTTACCAGCTAAAGATCCCTTTATAAGGCATTTCCCCAGAAAAAAGAAATTGAAAACCTACACAAGAGGAGGCATCATTCTAAATGCCAGAAGCTATGGTCTCGGTGTTCTAGCGCCACCTTGATCACCACTACGGTCGAGCTATCTGACCGAAAACAAGCGCCTCGTGTGAGGCAGCCCACGTGAATAAAGTAGACAAGTAAGTTTTTTTATTTGTCTTAAATAAAAGAGAGATTGAAGTTCCATGTGAAGAAGTGAGTTTGGAAGAGTTGTTCTAATGAAGGCATAGCCTTGTGCAAGATGATTTATCTGCTAGTTGATGTTTGAATTCCTGGATATGTGTCTATGTATTTCTATGGAACTAACACCGCAAGAAAACAAAGAAAAATCCAAGTTTTGGAAGAAACAGACCAGAAGATGGCCCTTCCTGTGATCGGAGTGGTCATATGGGCGGTTGTTTGACTTGTAGGAGGTTCCAGCGCAAAACAATAGAGACAATAGAGTGAAGGACGACATTTCAAACAGGCGCACACGCTCGTTTATGCGGATGTTTTGATTCTCTGCAGAAACTACCAACGAGTCCAGAGCGTTCGATGGCGTTCCAAATGGGCGCACACACCCGTTCAAGCGGCCATTTGGCATCATCAACCAGAAGCACAAAAAGAACAGAAAGGACGACTGCGTTTGAAATGGACGCCAGCGCCCGTTCCAGTGGTCGTTTCATCTATGCACAGGCACGGGTAAGTGATCAGGGAGAATGATGGCGTTCCATGCAGGCACTTGCGCTCATATGAGTGGTCGTTTGGAACCCTGGCGGGTCCAATAAGCCAGAGGAAGGAGGTATTTCGCCCCCATCTCTCTCTTTTCTTCTTCTTCTTTCTCCTCCAAACCTCTCCAAACCCTGCAAAAACTTCACCTGATCTCTCTACTCGTTCATTTTCAGTTCAAATCCTTCTATGTGATTGATCTACGGTATGTTTCTCCTTTGATCCCCAACTTATTTTTTGCGAATCGTGTTCTACATGCCTAACAATGCCATGACTAGGAGATGCATATGTTTGATTCAAACTTGAGATTGGCATGGATTTGTTGATGCTTTTAGAGGAGTATGATGATGTGAGTACCGTAGGATCATTATTGTTTTATTATGTTTGAACGAAAAATTATTTTGTAGATGTTTACATGGAGGTCTTCTCATGTATGCGGTGATTCGAGTTCTTACACTGCGCAACCACAATAAGTAATCACTCAGGGGATTGTCTTCACCGACCGTGGAGCAAGGAAGAAGTTCCAAAAGATCACAACATGGAAGATCAAATCAACCATATGGGCTTGTGCGAATACCCTCGCCAAGCTAGCTAGGCATCACTCATGATTTTAATTTGCTTTGTCATGATGCCGGGTTGCACCATTTTGTTTATCAGGGATGTGAGACTTATGAAAGATTGGCGCTTGAGTTTATTAGCACTCTCTCTTACAATGTTGGATTAGTGCCAGCTGTATATGAGGAGGAGAGGATCACTTTCTGTCTCCTTGACCAAGACTTTAACATCACTTTTGTTGAGTGGTGTAATTATTTTGCTTCCCCAACAATGATGTTGATATTAGATATGTTTATGATTTCATTGACCCGCACCCTCGACAATCCTTTCTTAGGACAAGTCATCGTGCTCTAAGCAAAGAGCTAGTTGCATTGAAAGTCCTGCTATACGTTATTTCTACTATGTTATCACTAACTCGTTGCAGGCACGAGGAGAAGTTTTTAAGGTGAATGATGGGAACATGCTAGTTCTCGAGAAAGCAGCAAGCCTGGACATTGGTTATTCACCCAACTTAGGGGCAATACTTTGCTACACCTCGCGCATCAAGCCAATCATGCATAAGGAGATATAATGTGTGGAGGAGTGATCACCATGTTGGCCAACTCCCATGGCCTTGACTACAGTCACCTCCGCCCCATTGTCGGTAACACCCTTGTTAACATTCCTGTTCTTACTAGCGTGGTATGGTAGTAGTTCCTAATGGTCGTCACTGCATCAAAATTCCTGGAGTGGCATACTTGTTACCCACACCTATGCCCAACCGTTTCTCCATCGAGAATGGACAATTCCATTATGTTGCACAGGAAGGAGATGCAACTTTTGACAAAGAAGGTCTAGAACCTAAACAAGTAGACGAAGAAGAACTCACCACCGACGGGGAGGAAGAGCGGCCCCAACAAGACTACACCACCTAAGCATACCTCAACAACCTTCAGGGCTCTATTGATGATATGAGAAACCTCGCGACGTCCCTGAGGAGCACGTCCGCCTACATGAACATGAGCTTCTCCAACTGGAGCCAAGAGTGGGCTCCTGACCAACCACAACAACGATCTTGCCGGTTTGGGCTTGCAAGAGCCTAAGCTTGGGTGAGGTTATCACCACTTTTACATCAAGATGTGGCGGTATTTAAAGTTGTACTTAAGCTCAAGGAGCTTCAAAACACTCGTGTTGGTCTGCTCCAACACTTTGCTTTTTATTTGTTATTGCCTGTGTGATTTTTGTTTGCAAGTTAGTTTTCAAAAAACCAAAAATGGAGTAAGCTTTTCTTTGCTCTTGTTCTCATTTAGCCCCTTGGATCGCATTTGCATTTTGTTTTTAGAGGAGTTGATATATGCCAGGACAACGTGGAATGCAAGAGTAAGGAAGAGAAGTGTGTAAATTCGCAACCGTGAAGGTATGTCGATCTATGCCAGGAGTTGATCTATGACAGGACCACCGTATTTTGCACCTGGATACTTAGGATAGATGTAATAGTAGTACGTGTAATATGTGTGGATGGGAGTGAGTCTTGATAGTGGATACAAAGGTTTTGCTCTAGTAGCTGAAATAATTTTGTAGCCTTTGCTTTCTTTAGTTTATACAACTAAGACTTGTCGTGGGACAATTTCGAAAATGAAATGAAATTAACCAAGTATAACTTTGCACAAGAGGAAGTCTTTCAAGACCTGGGAGTTGAGAAATTGTAGAGAAGTGATGTTTGAACATGCTCAACCCCATGTTGTTAATTTTAATGGACTTGATATCACTTGTGGATTAAATTTTCTAGAGGAACTTAGTTGAAAGGTGGGTGAGATTATGCCAAAAATATGTGTTGTATATCTCAACATGGTGTTACAGCCTCTGGCTGGTACCATGGACTTTGCTACTATATACGCGTTTATGTGTGTAAATATGGGTTCGTCACCCTTCTTGATGTTATGCAGAGGACTCCACTGGTCAATGAACGATCCACCAAGATATATAGCTCGGATTTTGGCTATGATTTTGTTACCGTATGTAGTGGCAACACTACAAACGAATATTATTCGACTTTCTCTTGAATGGATGTGTATGTGGTAAATAAAGGGGACTGATCAAAAGAGCTCGGACAGACATTATTGCTAAAGGTCCATAGTTCCCCATCATTAAGCCACGGGGAAAACCTATGCATGATCACTTATTTGGCATAATCTCCTTCACGTGAAAACCAAAGTTCCGTTCCAGCAAATAATGCTTGAAACAAAGTGTTTAAGACCCTAGAGGAGGAAACAATTGTGGGTGTGTTCAAGAGCACTTGAGCATAATGTTTCACTACGTGCTTTCTACTCCCTAACTTATGTTTTCATGGCTCTATCTTCATAAACTCTTCCATGCATTCCCGGCAAGCAAGTTTTGTCTAGGTTAAATGAAATGAAATGTTGCAAAGTTGTTTTATCTAGTAGATCAGAAACTTTGTGTTGATTATATTTGCTTCACTAGCACTTGCTCTATGACCATGCCACCCCTATATATATGACAAGTTTTCAGGTCAAGAAGCAGAGGGCTATCTAGGCACACCAATCGTAAGTGAACCAAAACCCTCTCATTATTTCGGTTTAAACAACTGAGTTCCTTATGATTCGGAATTCTCTCTATGTTGCTCGAGGATGACCAGGTTTAAGCTTGAGGGAGTTGATGAGTGATATTTTTGCACTCATTTCAACCTTGTTTAAACCGAGATATTTCACTAAAAGAGAGATATTCACACCGATATTGCCAGTAATGACTAATGAATGTAAAGGATTCCACAAATCCTCTCTTCAATATTTTTCCACCGGAAATGGGCTAAAAATGGGAGATATCATGTGGGAGAAAGGAAAGGAAGGAAAATGGAGAAGAAACAAATCATCAACAAGCGTGAGAGAACTCCAGAGCAAAAGACGGCGTTCCATGCCGCCGCGAGCACTCGCATGAGCGGTCGTTTGGCATGGAAACCAAGGCAGCTCGTCCACCTAAACAACTTTTTTAAGGTGGGGGCGTCGAAATGTCAACAGACGGAGTAGAGGAGGAGTGTCGAGCACAACCACAACCCATTCATCATCATCTTCATCCACAAACCCTAGTCGCCGCCATTTTCACCTCCATAGCCATCTCCACCACCATAGCCCTCTCTCATCTAGTTCATACTTGTAATCGTGCATCACACAAGGCATCTATTGTAAGACATATTGCAATCAATCAATCTCAAGATGTGTTCTTTATTGATTTCTTCCCGCGATCCGATCTCCATGTGTGAGTAGTCCAGTAAGGTATGGGGTGAGGCATGACCCTTGCAGCCCCAGGTATTTGGTGAAGGGGTCAATGGAAGTATTTGACACAACGTCTCATATGTGTAAAATAAAATTGCATCATGAAGTATCTCTCGTCTTGTCCGCGGTCTTCATCCCTACAGGTACCCAGGATCATGGAGATCGAGCATCGGTGAGGCTAGGATCAGGGGGGCCATGAAGTGTTATACCAAACACCGGTGACAGTAAGGTTTAGTGGGGTAACATGGACCATATTCTTGGGGATTCATGAGGTGTAGTCGTTGAACGCCCAAAGCTTTTGTCTGATATTATTATCTTAATTATTGGGGCAACCCCACGAGACGGATAGGGCCTTGGGTAGGACAACTAATTCTTGATGCAGGACTCGTGTCGGTGAGGATGTTATTTGGACACATCCCCCATTCCAATGAAGCACAAACTAATATCATTTTTTATCCCGACAACAATACATGTTCGTAAGCATTAAGACCTCACCCCGTACCTTCTTTTTCTTATAAGTGTTTGAATCAATATTTGCTTGTTGATCTGGTCAAAAGATGGATTTGACAATTTAGCAAAAGCTTGCTAGAGACCATCGCTTCATGGGAATCTTCCTCTCACGGGTTCGATAACCCAGGTTCACCTCTGGGGAAATAGGTGCGGGATACTCTTTTTAGTTCCAATACTGGTCAACAAAAAGGAGATATCAAACATCGATGCAGCTTCTGTTCATGAAGGTTCGGGAGCAACGAGCTTTTGTTATCCGTGACGATCAAGGCAAAGTTGTCTCTGCAAGTTCATGCGCTATCTCTTATGTAACTGATGCGGCTATAGCTCAGGATTGTGCCCTCCAAGACAGACTAATTCTGGCAGGAAATATGGGATGCAACAATGTGGAGGTAAACTGTGATTGCATGGAAATTATCCAAATTATGCAAGGAGGAGGAAATTCGATCGGCCAGGCCGCGGTAATTTATGAGGAGTGCAACTTTGCAGCTTCAAAGTTTTCTAGGATTTCTTTTTTCCGTTGTCCGAGGGAAAGCAATAATGGGGCTCATTTGCTAGCTACCAATATGGAGGGACCCCTTTCCACTATGTGGCAGGTGGATCTGCCTAGTTTTATCTTAGAGGCTTTGGCAAATGATGTAAACTTGTTTGAAGTTCAATAAAATGCCATGAAGGCTTTCCCTCAAAAAATAGCATGCCACCCTGTAATTACAATGAACCATCGTCAATCTTGATTTTGCCCTGGTTTTGACGGTAAAATGTTTCTGTAATAAGATGATGTAATGTTTTGATAGTTAGATACATGTCTTAGGACTTGTCACGTGTTCAAAATGCTTTCATACATACTTGTGTATATTAAGACTTGTGTTGTGCTCCGCCAGAGTGCAGAACTCTGTTGGTGCATTACATGCTGATTGACTTTGCCGGTGGTAAAGATATGTGTCTCCAACGTCGACCCTCGAAACGTCTGCATACGATCAGACCAAAATTTTCAGACGTGGATTGTCATTCAATGTGGTACCCCATCGGTCCGTGGACATGTCCAGTTGTTCGAATTCTTGCAAACTAGATGCAAACTAGGGGGAGGTTTGTGGTGTTGGAGATATGCCCTAAAGGCAATCATGTATGATGATATTTCCTATGTGTTTATGAATAAAGATAGTCCTTGGACATTATCAATGATGTGTATCGGCAAGTACGTGACTTGTTTGTGGGACTATGCATTGTATGGTGACTGTCCTAAAAGGTCCCTAGTCGAAAGGGCTGTGTGGATGCGCAACCGACTATACTAGCATATGACACGGTCGATGGCTTGGTCTCACTAGCCATGGAGCATTGGATACTAACCGGATAATATGGACTTGGAAAGGTCTGGTCGGATTCGATGTAGTCGGATCCGAGTCGAGATAAGGTCCGAGTCGGACAGACCCAACTATGAGACACAGCGATATGTCATCCGTGAGTCTCTAGTACAACATACGTTCTATGTCCTAAGACCTGAGCTGACGCATGTACTCGAGATGGTGACAGACTTGCTTTGGGCCGACCAAACGCTACTCCGTGACTGGGTAGTTACAAAGGTAGGTTTCGGGTTTGTCCAGTCCCATGCTGTGAGACATGGTCGAGCAAGATGGGATTTGCCCCTCCGATCAGGAGAGATATACTCTGGGCCCCTCGTGTGATCCGACCAGGATAAGCATGGCCATGCGACAGGGATTATGAGATAATCCGGTTTGTGGTCGGTATCACTGTAACAAGAAAGAGGTCAGGCTAGCACAAGGATGACAGTCTCGCTTTGAGCCTGACAACATATATCGTGAGGCAAAGGGAATAGAAGTGTGACACGTTGTACAGGTTCGCCTAACCAGCTTCATAGTCTGCTTGGTGGTCGGCACGCCTTGCTAGAGGCCGCTACCAACCGTGCAGGTCAGAGGTGATCCGAACTGCGACCAAGCCGACTTGAACCTAAGGAGTCGCGCGCTTAAGGGAAGGAACCTACGAGGTCGGTTCGTAGGACACTGGTCAGATGTGATCCGAACTGGACTAAGAACGTGATCGAGTAGACTTTGGGCTTTAGGGTCCGTGCGAGGCCCAAGTGTTGAGCCCACGACGGACGCCTATATAAAGTGGAGGTGCGGCACACTCATGCGATTGATCGCTTCGGCGTTGCGACTAAGGTTTGCATGTGTTGCAAATAGCCACCTCCACTCGCCGCTGACTGTGTGATTGGACCTAGCAGTCCACCGCACGGTGTTCCTCCTGCACACACGGATACCGTTAGAGGCGGTGCACTTGCACCGCTCCGGCGAACTTGTACGTGGGATTGGACGACCAGCTGTTCGAGGGAGATCGGACGAGGAGGAGACGATTCACACGGACGCGCTGCCCCAACTCTTCTTCCGCTGCACGGCACTGCGCGTCTAGTGGTAACAAACTATGATCCATCTTCTGTAGCATGTTCCTGGATGTTCTGC
This sequence comes from Triticum timopheevii, assembly GCA_963921465.1. Classification (NCBI taxonomy): domain Eukaryota; kingdom Viridiplantae; phylum Streptophyta; class Magnoliopsida; order Poales; family Poaceae; genus Triticum; species Triticum timopheevii. Next base: position 478,099,986 of record OY997268.1, read on the forward strand.
GCGTAGGAAAATTTTAATTTGCAGTTGACGCACCCTACCGTAGAACCCAACATGCGAGCATCTGGATTGTTGCCATGTAGGACTCTGACATGCCCGCCCCACTCAAATCCCCCACTAATGGAGTCAAAGGCTAGGGGTACTCACCACGTCTTCTCCCGACCAGGTGGTTCGGGCCGAGGACCCCCATGGCGGTTACTAATTGGTTTCTTCGGTTAGCCCATGACGTATACAAGGGAGATTCCACAAGACTTGACACACAAGCTGAAGACTCCTCTCCATCGACATATCCAACTAGGACTCTTGTTATCATAGGCCTCCGGTACATTATATAAGCCGAGGCCAGGCTAGTCGATATATATATTCCAGATCATTAGAATTATACACAACAATCTCCTCATATATACCTGCACTTTGTACCATCCCCATATGAATACAATCAAAAGCAGGACGTAGGGTATTATCTCTTCGAGAGAGCCCGAACCTGGGTAAAATCATGTGTACATGTTACCATCACTTCAAGACGCCTAACTTAGTACCCCTACCTCGAGATCTGCCAGATTTAGCACCGACATTGGTAGCACATGCAGGCCCCCACTAGCAGTCCCCCGCTGCGATGGGAATTTAGATCGGCTCCAACGTTATCTACATGTGGGAGCCAAACTTCATCGTCAACGTTGCCATCTTTGTTGCCGGTTCGACTAGTCGCCTCGGCTAGGCTGAGGACTATGCTCCACGTCGGATCGTTACGTTCGGACGAGTGTCTTCATAATTATCAACTCCGATCTCAGCCAAGATCATGGAGGAATCATCCATGGAGCTCGGGGCCTCAATGTCAATATTGCCCTCGGGCGATCATGCAGATTTTTCTGGTCAGCGGATTCGTGTTCATTGCCCCTCCTCCTCGAGTGTCGCTTTTAAGATTGCTTTGGTGGAATTGTGTGTAATTAAGTCTAAAAAACCCTGTAAAATTTCATCGCATTTTGATGGACGAATCTCCGGCAACCTATGATATACCGGAGCCACGTCAAATCTGGACGAGTTTTGGGCGAGGGTTCCAACGGCCATCTCGGTCATCTTCTTGAAGATAAAACTGTTCATCGGTTGTGGAATTCCTATAATGATCACCCCTCAAAATTCCAACTCGATCTGACCGCTCAAACTCCAGGAAACGTCCGATAAGTGCGTCAATTTTTGGATCTATTTTCTACATGAAAACAAATCCGACCTGAGTTCATCCTTTTTATGGACGGATTATTGAACGTCCTTTTTCAATTATTATTTTCCTAGAATATTGTGTTTTGTTCTCAAACACGCGCCTACAAGTTTTAAAGCCTTTTCCGAGGTAATTTCATCGTCACGTCGGTGTCAAACCAGCCCGACAACGTTGCTCCACGGTTGCGGACCTACGCTAGACGGGTCATCACTTCGTCGAGACGATGTCAACCACATCGAATCATCACCTCGGCGAGCTAACCAACAGTCCGGCGTCGTGAAGGCCAAATAATCGTCAAGACAACATCGTCGCCCCAGGGATTGCACTGGTTAGGTGTGCCGGCATCGCCGCGCCATCGCTTCCTCAAGCCAATGTTCACCAGGTCGACTTGCTTCGACACCTCGGCTGTCATGGGGGTTCCAGCTTCACCTTACCGACCTACTCCATCACCTTAGCTAGACTGGGGGCTTCGCCATCGCTTCATCACGTTAGCTGGGCTGAGGGCTTCGCCTCACCTCATCAACCGTGTTGCGTCACCACTTCATCAAGCCGAGCTCTAGCTCACTTCGGGCTTGGGGGTTGGGACCTCAGTCAATTTTCGAGGACTACACACCATGTCGGATCTGTCAAAGTTTGTTGGGCATCCTCGTCCCGCCTCAAGTCTGTACCACATCATCAACACTGAGCACATTAACAAGCTAAGTCGCTTTCATGCTTAAATTTTTAATTTTTTTAACTTTGTTTGGTTCAACCAAGTATTATATTTGTCTTAAATAAAAAAGTTGTTTGTCAAAACACTTCTTTTTCTTATGTTAACTGGGGGCTCTTAAATTCATATGTGTCGTTTTATAATAAATATTTTCTTCTAACACTAGTGAAAAATTGCTAGCCATAACTTTCGTTGGTGGCGTGCCATTTTTCATCAACGCCAACACTATTTGGAAAACATAGTGCTGGCGTCGGCCAAATCAGTATGTCAGCTTTATATGTTTAGTGCTGGTGTCGCTTTTTTTAGAAACGCCACAAATCTGTTGGCTCATATGCACTCACCATTTGGAATACACTAATGGCGTTGTTTTTCTTTGTATGACATAGTTAATTTGTTAGTGCTGCCGTTTATTTTCTATGCATGCCAGAAACACTAGTCACAAAATAATGAAAATTTATATTATGCTTTTTGTCATCATTATTTTTACAGTTTTTATCATTTTAGGAATTTTATTTCTTTACCACCAGTTTTAATTTTGAGTCATTTATTTTGTTAAGTCCTTTAGTAATTTTGAGTCTTTTATTTTGTAAATTTTACATTATTTTAAATAGAAATATTGATGATTTTAAATTTACATTATCTTAAATGGAAATATTGATGATTTTCAATTTATATTATTTTAAATGGAAATACTGATGATTTTAAATTTATATTATTTTAAATGGAAATATTGATCAATTTAGGACATTTTTAGTGTTTTATCAAAATATGTAATCATCATTATTATTTTTACTGTTTTATCAATTTAGGACTTTTATTTCTTTACTACCAGTTCAAATTTTGAGTGTTTTATTTTGTCAAGTCTTTCATTAATCTTAGTCTTTTTTATTTGACCTGTGATTAGCTATGGCGTTGCCCTTTTACCCAATGCCAGCAATAAACTATCTGAGTCAACTTAGTAAAGGACCTAAGTCACCGCTCTCTCTCATTTCACACACCACCCGGCCCTCTCGTATACACAACTCCTACCCCCGGACCAAAGTCGTCGTCACTGCCCTGCCGCCGCCCCGTGCCCGCCTCGTTGCCGCCGCACCGCCGGCCCTCGCCGGCACCCAGGTGAGATCCACTACTCCTCCGTTCGCGGACATGCCACAAGGCCGGGATCCATTGGGATTATGTGTAGAATTTATTTACTTATGTGTCTCCCTCCGTTGGCAGATCTGAGCTAGTTTAATAAAAATTGATATTATTTAGTAGAAATGGATAGAATGTGTTATGTTTAGAAATCAGGGAAAGTCATGTCCAAATACTTTTGGCTGATAATTTGTTATAACTATCATCTGGTTCCAAAAGAAAGAGAAAATAGTATTGGAAGTTAAAAGTCTGGCACTTGTCGAGCTTTTCTATCGATTGATCCTCTATAACCAACATATCTAGTTTGCTATGCAGTTTGCTATTGTAGGTCACCACATGCTATCTAGTTTAATTAGTTCTATACATTGTAATATTTGAACTAATTTACATTGGTGTCAATGTTCAGTGATATGAAATTGCATATTATCTTGATCGTATACGCGTTGTATTTGTAGGTCATGGCCAATTCTAGAGGCAACAACGAGTCGGTGTGCGATGTGGACATGGCCAACAATTAATTCTTAGACACTTATGAGTATGTCATCAAGAGCGTGCAAGGGGCAAATGACGAGCTAAAGGGAGAGATTAAAGAGCTACGCAAGGAGACTGTTCAGCTTGTTCAGGAGACTAATCAGCTTAAGGATGAGAGTGATAAGCTCGTCGAGGATCGGGATAAACTGAAGGAGGAGAGGAGACTCCTCGGGGATGAGAGGATTGACCTGAAGATGGACATAGATCATTTCAGAAGAGAAGGAGATGGGGATAGAAAGAAGCTTCGCCAGCTTGGCGTACTCCTTGATGAAGATTAGTTTTTTAAATAGCTAGCTAGTTCATCTTATTAGTTGATGATGATCGATTAACTAGTTGATGAGCCTCTTCTGTAATGATTATCTATTAAGTAAGTACCTGGTGTTGATGAGTATATTGTGTTCAGTAGTATCTATTAAGTAAGTAGCTAGTGTTGATGACCAAATTTTTGTATTACCAAAAAAACATTTGCTGGCGTTGGACAAGTATGCACGCCAGAGTTATGATGAACTTAGTGTTGGCGCTGGACTGGTGATACGCCGGCATGATGTAGGATACTACTGACGTGTCCTCCAACGCCACCACTACTTTTTAGCAATGGCGCCATATTAGTGGCGTTGCGTGTCTATGCTAGCAAGGCTGTTTTTGGCACACCCTAGCTAGGCTTTTCTCCACTAGTGTAAGTCGTTGCAGAGTTTTTTTCTACTACTCTTTTTTGCGACATGAGTGTGTGGTCAATAGCCAGATAGCCTGGTTTCTCTCTAGAGCCACTCAAGTTTAGTTCGCTAAATTGGCCTGAGAAGCACTCCGCCTTCGAGAAGGGAGGTTGAAGCCGAAGGCTAACCCGCTTGAAATCTAGAGATCGAACATCATGTTAAAGCACGACGGAAGCACAAATTAATTTTAAGACCAATTTTTGAATTGGCACCAAAAATATGATTTAATTCAGACGTAAGGTTTTTACATAAGTTTTTTGGTTGTTCGAGCTTATGACACTTTAACCTATTTGTATGTTTTTCTTTTAGGAGGCAGGACATCCTCTTGACCGGGGTGCCCTACGTAGTAATTCAGCCCAGGAATTCATTTCTGTCCCACAGTTTGGCATCTTTCTTGCCGACCTGCACCCCGGTGTTGCTGGAACACACACGACATATCGACTAGTTCCCGAGGAGATACGATCCTTGGGTCGGCCATGTTGCCCAACCCAAGTCTCGGGGCTACAACATTGACTATTCAATGCGGTAAATTAAACATTTTTTGAGGAGAATATGATCCCGGGTTGGTTGGCCGCACTCAACCTGAGTCTCGGAATCTATTGTGCACCGCATTTCGGTTCCTAAAGTATGATGCCGAGTAAGGACTGGATCCTCATGCCGATTTCGCGAATCGACCTGAGTCTCAGGGACTACTGGGATTAGCGGTTTTATGTTATCATTCAGGTGCATCTTAGGTTTGGGGCCGACAGACACCTTGAGGGCTACTGGCTATACATCTCGACAGAGAATAAATTACACCAATTAAAAAATCAGCCCAAGGCTGAGGTGGTGCACCACCTCGAAAGCAGTTCGTCATAAAGCTCGGATGCGAGTGGTTGGCTCCCCACAAGACTTTTCCGGTATTAAGTTCGGCTAACCCCGTTCAAGTTTTTTCAAGGCCGAGGTGGCCTACGACTCCTCGGATGAAGTTCGGCATAGGAGCTTGGCTGCAAAAAGACACCGTCACACCGGAAATACTTCAAAGCCGAGGTGTGATGTAAAATAACAAGGCATTGATAAAGATCGAGAACTTTAAGGGGCTCCTTAGATACCCGACGTATGAACTCTTCGGATACACCTCGGAGATCTTCAAGATTGGAGATGGGAAGATTTTTGAACTAGCTTTCAAGACCAATGATTGAAGATGAAAAACAATTCGGAAGAACCGAGGAGCATCCTCAACTAGACCGGTTCAAGGGGCTACTGATGGAGTCATAGGCTAGGGGTTACTCACCACGTCGTCTCCCGACCAGGTGGATCATGCTGAGGACCCCGATGGCGGTTCAGTTATGGGCTTCTTCGGGCATCCCATGACGCATGCAAGGGAGATTCCACAAGCCGAAGACTCTCTACCGACGTATTCGACTACCGAAGTTATTCTTCACCCGAGGTAATCCCTACCGACTAGGGATTGACTATTTGTCACCTTGGCTAAGGAATAGTTATTCTTCACACCCCCCCCCCCTCTATTTTAACATCAATCCATCGTGATTTTACGTTACGCAAATTTTGTCTTATTTCAGACGTAAAAAGAGAACGTAAGAAAAATGCATAATCCCCCTAAAAAATATTTTATGTTACGTAAAATTACAAATGTAAAAACATAGTGTAAAATGTACATAAAATTCAATTTTTTGGGTCTTCTGATCTATATTTTTTTTTCTTATGCCAAATTTTACGCAGTGAATCAATATGAATGTAACTATTTGTTTTTCAAATGTGATTTATTTATAAAATGACCGTAAGATTACCTCGGGTGAAGAATAGCTTATTATACACCCTGGGTGATGAATATAATTTCTCTCCCTCTCTCTCTCTCTCTCTCCACAACAATCTCGTGGTAGATACTTGTACTCTGTACTGTCCCCCATATGAATACAATTAAAACAGGTTGTAGGCTATTATCTCTTTGAGAGAGCCCAAACTTGGATAAATTCCTGTGTCCATGTTACCATCGCTCTAAGACGCCTAATTTAGGACCCCTACCTCGAGATATGTCGGATTTAGCACCGACACCCACCCGGATCACTTTTCTTCCAGCCTGCCCCTGCTCCCCCCATGCCCTGCATCCGCACCCACCTCGTTCGGTGCCGTTGTTGTAGTTGTCCGACCGCCGTCCAGGCATTGCCGGATGTCCGCAGCCCACACCCACGCGCATGCCTGCCTTGGACTACGCCGCCGCCCACCCAGGATTCATCTGCAGTGAGGTACCCTCCGCCCCCTCCAAAGTCGTCCATGGCAGACACCACTCCAATAATTGTTCTGTCAAATGCCATTGAGATTTTTTGTTGAACTTATTGTTGTTTTCTGTAGTAAGCACAATGATGAGATACTCAGTGATGGAGGATGAGTTGTTGTACGATATGCAGAAGGTCTTAAGTGTAGACTTTTTACACATGAGGCAAGTGTGCTCAACCTTTTTGGCAAAACGTGCATGCTTCGTTTCATGAGCAAAAGCACGACGTGCGCTATGACTTGCATGTGATCCATGATTGCAATGCAAAGTCACTAGCCAATTGGGGGTACACCATCTTCAACTCTGTCATGAAATTTTGTGGTGTGATTGCACAAATGGAAAGAAGATGGCCACCGAGCTCGCAAACCATTGAGATTGTAAGTTTTTTTTGTTGCTCTACATGTTGGTCAATTCATTGATTCGCTAAATATTGCAACTTGATAATCATCACGTTGTATAGCCTGGACACGCTGTCGTGTTGTACTACAGGAACGAGGGCAGGTCATTTATGTCCATACATTGTTGGAAGCTCAAGGGGCACAATGCATGGGATGACATGTGCAGATTCTGACTCGAGTATCATTGAATTTGGAATCAATTAATTCAAAAAAATTGTTGAACATCCAATTATCATAGATGTAATATTTATATTTAAACTATTGTTGCACTAGGGATATTTACATGTTTTTATGAATGGATTGTGCTATATTTCATAATTACTTTTGAGTGTTGAGTGACCCGGTTAGATTGCCGCATGTGGACCAGTCTGTGGGTTTTTTTTCTGAAAAGGAGGATTGCCCATAGCCTCTGCGTCGCAACTATGCATGCAACCATACTATTAAACAAAATCTTCAGCAAGTATATAGTGCGGTACAAAAACTCGGAAAGAGTTGAAAAAAATGAACAAAGCGACAACCTACAAAAATAAGACTAGATGCATATACACCTATCCTATTATTGGACCGTCATCCAAACCGGGTATACATATGATATGCTACCGTCTCCCAGTGGTTACACCCATAAGCTATATGCTCCTTGGTTTCTACATGACTGAGTAACGACCACGTGCGGATCCAGGAAGTTGCTCTGTAGATGACATGTGTTAAAAATGACGTCGTTGGGCAGTTCCATATGGCCCAAATTAATGCGCACACTCTCACTCGAATATGCGCCGCTAGTTTAGGCTCCACCCAATTTAACCAAGTCCCAAATAAAGTATCCATGCTAGTAGGTGGACTAACATTAAAGGCGACATGCACTATGCGCCAAAATAGTGTGGCTAGTGGGCAATCGATAAAGATATGTTGAATCGATTATAAGAACAACACCTTTTGCTATCCTCCCAACGACGTTTTGTCAGGTCATCTTTAGTCAAGATTATTTTCTTGTAAACAAACCACATGAATACTCCCTCCTTCCATCTATATAGGGCCTAATGTGTTTTTCGAGACTAACTTTGACCAAGTATTAGAGCAATAATATATGACTGCAAGTTACACAAAGCATACCGTCAAATTCGTACGTTAAAAGGAGCTCCCAATGCTATAGTTTTCACATTATACATCTCATGTACTATTAATCTTATCAATAGTCAAAGGCGGTCTTGAAAAACGCATTAGGCCCTATATAGATGGAAGGAGGGAGTAACTTTTATCCTTAGAGGCACTTTAATTTTTCAAATGTGTAGCGAGATAGGGATTGGACCAGTGTTTATCAAATCAATGTACATTGACTTCACTGAGAACACCCCTGACACCGAAAGTCTCCAGTATAGTGTATCTGGCTCATCCAATAAATTAATCTCCATCAACCCACGCACGAGATATAGCCATATATCCCAACCCTCACCCACTAGTGATCTTCTGAACTGAATGTTGAAGGGAATTGTACTGACGAAGACCTCTTTCCGTTGTACAATATTGTAAAGAGTAGGATACTGAATGACCAGTGGCATTGTCCCTTAGCCATGTATCATATGTCCACAGATAGATACGATGTTCATTTTACACAGGGCCGGATCTAGTGGGGGTGCTCTCCAAAATTGTAAAATAAATTTACTATGTATGTACCACTAAATATCTATGAAGTTGATACTATTTTAAAACTATTTGTTGAGATTATGATGATGTTTGGTGCAACTTTTAAACCGTGGCACCCCTATGTTGATATTCTAGCTCCCCCACGGATTTTACGGGTGAGTAGAAAGTGTGCACGGCCGAGTTAATTCTCCTTTGGAGACCGGCCGAGAAGCAGGCATGCAGCAGCGAGAGGGATACACGCGAGAGACATCATGGATAGACTTGACTTACGCCATGCGCGCGCTCATGGAAAACGTCTCGTCGATCGGGCACGGCGAATAGCAGCCGGACCCCGGTAATTGGCGAGGCTGATTGAGCCCCGTCAACCATCAAGGAATCTATCTTTATCTTCTGCTGCTTCTGCTCTGCCTGCCTCCCTGCCTGCCTTTGCCGTGGCCGTGGCCAGGACAGCGGGCGCTGAAATCTATGGTACAGCATGCACTTGATGAGTAGTGGCACTGGCAGTGACCCATTGTTTTTCCCCGCTTTTCTCCTTTTGGGAAAGATTTTCTGGTCCGGGGTCATGGTGACTGGCTTAGCTGCTTAAGAAAAAGCGCAATTGTACAAATGGGAATGGAATGTGGGGAGTTCGGTGATGAGGATTGGCCTCTTTTTTTATTTTGCGGCTGATGAGGATCGGCCTTCACAAGGCATGCATTTCTGCCTATTCTTTGTTGTTGTTGTTTTTTTTTTTTTTTTGAAAAAGAGGATTGTCCCGGCCTCTGCATTCGAAAGATGCATGCAACCATATTATTGAAAAAGTTGCAGCAAAAACAATGTCTGGTATCGAGTACAACTCGCAAAAGGAGCAAAGATAAATAAAAGCTATCAAAGTAAATCATAGCCACAACCGGCTGGACAATAGAACAAAGTTACTAAACACCTATCATATTATGCGACCGCCATCCAAACCGGTTGAACATAGCTCGGGCTACCATCTCCCATCGGTTATATCCAGTAACCAAATGCTCTCTGGAGTCCATAGGAGTAAGTAACAACCACGTACGGATCCATGCGTAGCTCTAAAAATAACCAGTTTAAAATATTTTATCTATTAAAAATCATATCGTCTCTACAGTTTCATATAGCCCAAAGTAGTGCGCATAATCCAATCCGAATACGTGACGTAATAGCAAGTTGCACTCCAGTTAGCCACGTCCCAAACATCGCATCTATGCTAGCTGGAGGAGTAATGTTAACGGCTATATGAAATGGCGCGCCAAAGTAACTTCGCAAGAGGACAATCTATGAATAGGTGTTGTATTGTTTCGTCTTGATCACAAAAATAACATCGTGCACTACCTACCCATTGTCGCTTTAATAAATTATCTTTGCTAAGAATCACCTGCTTGTGGACAAACCACATGAAAATTTTGATTCGCAAGGGAACCTTTACTTTTTAAATATGTATCGATCTTGGGATTGGGCCAGAATTAATTAGACCTAAGTACATAGATTTAACCGAAAACACTCCATTGTCCGTTAACTTTTAACGAAAGAAGTCTGATTGGTCTGAAAGTTGAACATCCATCAACCTCCATACCAAGTGTAGCCAAAAATTCCAACATTCCGCTACTAAAGACCTCATGAACTGGATATTCAAAGGCACCGTATGTAATATTGTTGTCACGTAATCCTCCTTACGTTGCACAATATTATATAAAGAGGGATACTGAAGGGCTAGAGGCGTCTCTCATAACAATGTATCCTCCCAAAACCTTGTTGTCCTTCTGTCACCAACAACGGATTTCACCCTATGAAAGAAGGTCTCTTTTGTTCTCATGAGCCTCTTCCAAAATGGCGAATCATTAGATCTTACGGTAACCTGAGACAGAGTTTTAGAGTGTAAATAGTTGTTCCTTAAGATTTGTGCCCACATGCCATCAGTTTCTATGGATAACCTATAAAGCCATTTGCTTAGCATGCATTTATTTTTAATCTCGAGGTTCTCAATCCCAAGACCCCTTGGTCTTTGGGTCGACAAATAATATCCCATCTTGGCAAGCAATATTTTGCCTTAATCTCATCTGACTGCCAGAAAAAAGGAGATCGATAGAAGTCTAATCTCTTCCGTACCCATTTAGGTACTTCAAAGAAAGATAACAGGAACATCGGCATACTAGTAAGTACTGAATTGATCAGCACCAGCTGACCTCCATATGACATAAGCTTACCCTTCCAGCAACCTAGTTTTTTTCAAATCGATCTTTGATGCATTTTCACAGAAAAATCTTTTGGTACTACTTAAAGTTGACAAACCCAACCTAAAAAGAGTTCACAACCACTCGATTATGAAAGGCAAACCCAAATAGAGAATGAGGAAGTGGTCGTGAACAATCCACTGATGCGCAAAAGGCCCTTTTCCATATCTGAGTAGTATCACACTGGGGGCTGCTATAAACCCCATGCTTTATTCGACGTTTGTACGGTGAGCAGTGCCAAATATTTGCCGTAAGATCCTTTTAGGAAAAAGGGTAATCTGAGAGGGGAAACAGAGGCATGCATGCAGCAGCATCGTTCCTTTGCGCTGCGCCATAAAGTTTATTCTTCGTTGGCAAAATCGCAAGACACCAAGGGCAGCTTTTTCACCGAGTGCTTTGTAGATATCGGGGGATCGTACGCTCCCTTCCCGGCCGCTTTATCAAAAGGAAACGCACAAAAAGGAGCAGCAAATGAGTTCGAGATGGGGGCATCCACAAATCACAAAGCATCCACCCCACACCCCACCTGAAATCAGGGGGAAAGAGATTAGATGCTTTGTGATTTGTGAATGCCACATGTCATTCATCAGGGCGGGTCTCACCTGATTTATATGAGACCTGGTTTCATATAATTTTTTTCCGGTGCGGTGTGCGTGGAAATGGCAGCAACGGGGCACCACCATTGGCCCCGCACGCTTGCATCCACTCGGGGAACAGCGCTACAGGGGGCACCCCCCTCAACTCGTCTCAAATCATCAGGCCACCAACAGTGCCATACGTACCCATGGTGGATGGCTGCGTGCGCATACACGTGGGAAGCACTTTTCAACTCTCATCATCGATTGATAATATGCACTCTGGTGATATATAAATATAAATATATATATATATTGGACCTCTTATGGTGTGGCTAGTATTTACAGCAGGCTTCCAGGAGTTGTGCTTAGTACTACCAATCTGGGGTAATGATCATTTCGCAACAAAAAAAAATCTAGGGTAATGATAAGCAAGAAAAGTGAAAATATAAGAAGGCCAATATACAATGCTTCGGTGACTTAAGGCACCTACCTTTGTGTCTATGACATGTGGGTCTAACAGGTGGCTGGCCCACATGTCAGTGACCCAAAGGCAGGTGCCTTTAAGGCACCGAAGGTGTGTCCATAATCATTTCCTCCTCAATACTCTCTCTCTCTCGCTCGCTCTTTATCAAAACCTCACCACCGAAAAAGAAGATGGCGTGGAGATGGATCAAACAAGTCAATAGTAACAGCCTAGAGTTATCAAAACCCAGAATCAATCCATGGAGCGACCACCCTAGACCAGGCCGCCCCCACGGCCATCACCATCGCCATCGTGCTCGTGCGCCTCCTTCTCCTCCTCCTCCTCCACGTCCCCCACTCTGATGAGCGGGGCCCTCTCCGAGACGCACTGCTCCTTTCTTTCCTCCGCCGTACAAACAGCACCGCTGCCGCTGAAGCTGCTGCTGCTCTCGCTGTCTCTATCCACCGCATTCGTGTCGCCATTGCTGCCGCCGATGCTGCTGCCACCACCAGAGCTGGCCACGGACATGAGCCCTTCCTCCAGTTTCTGTAGCGCGTCGTTGTTGCCGCTCTCGCTGATCGGCACGTAGCCGTTTTTGCTCTGGTTACCACCGGCATTGCTGCTAGTAGTAGTTACCGCTTTTTTGGTGCTAGCGGCAGCACTGTCGCTTGATATGTTGGTGTTGCATTCGGAGTTGTTGGAGCTGGTAATGGGTTTCGTCAGCTCCTTGGCGCGCGCCACCTCGACGTCCCAGTCAGTGGCGGCCACGGCGCGCGCCATCCACACCGCGCAGGCGGCCTGCGCCGCCAGGAGGCCGAGCCACAGCCCAGCGAAGCCAAGGCGCGCGCCGAAGGCCAGCGCCAACCCCACCGGCATGCCCACGAGGTAGAAGGAGGCCAGGTTGATGCGAGCGCCGCTGGCGGGCCGCGCGCTCCCCCGGAGCACCCCGCACCCGGCGGTCTGCGGGAAATTGCCCAGCTCGCACAGCCCCGCGATTGGGAGCGCCACCGCGGTGAGCCGCAGGATTTCCGAGTCCGACGTGAACATGCGGCCCCAGTGGTTGCGGACGGATATCATGAAGGTGGAAGCTACGGCGCCAATGACGAGGCCGATGAAGAGCGCGGCGCCAGCGGCGCGACGGGCGCCTCCCGGGCGACCCGCGCCGAGCTGGTGGCTGACCCGCGTGGACGCGCCCTGGCCGAGCGAAGAAGGGAACACGTAGACGAGCGACGTGGCCTGGATGAGGATTCCCATGGAGGCCACGGTGGCGCGCGGATTGGGTAGAAGCCCAGACAGCACGATCATGAGCTCGTACCACCACCACTCGAGGCAGACCGCGGTGGCAGTGGGAACGGCGAGACGGAGCATCGCCCCCCAGCCGCGGAGGCAGTCGGAGGTCGGACCCACCCAGGAGTCCTTGTGGGCCCCCGAGATGGCGAGGAAGCATAGAAGCGCCAGTAGCAGGTTGAGGTCGGTGAGCGCAACGGCGAGCGCGACGCCGGCGACGCCCATGCGGAGGCGCACCACGAGGAGGTAGTTGATTGGCCCGTGAAGCAGCACGGAGAAGAGGGAGCACGCGGTGATGGGCAGCGTGAGGTTCTGCGACCGGAGGTACACCCGCAGCGGGTGCAGGACGGCCAGCACCGCCAGGTCGGCCGCCGCGTAGGCCGCGAACGTCTGCGCGGCGCTGGCCACGCCCTCGTCCTGGCCGAGCAACTTGAGTATGTGGCCCGTGGAAGTGATCCACAGGAGGGAGATGGGCAGCGCCACCGCGAGGAGCAGCAGCACGGTTCGGTGGAGCGCGAGCGCCAGCAGCTTGCCGCGGCGCGCGCCGAAGGCCTGGCCGCAGATGGGCTCCATGCCGAGCGCCAGGCCGGAGAGCACGGAGTAGCCCGTGATGTTGGCGAAGCCCAGCGCCAGTGAGCCGCCGGCGAGCGCCAACTCCCCCAGCTGGCCGAGGAAGAGCATGGAGATGAAGCTGCGCGAGTACATGACGAGCCCCGTCACCGCCATGGGCACCGACAGCCGCCCGATCGCCTGCGCCTCGCCGGCCACCTGGTGCCATCCGTACACACGAGACACGAGCGCACGTAAGATTATTAAGTCGATGAGCTCAGAAAAGCAAACTATTTCCCAACAGCTCGAGGAGCTTTCCTTTTCCTCCCGGCCGGTTGCTGTTACTGGCCAGGCAGTAAATAAACATTAAGCAGCTAGCTAGGCAGTGACCTTCCACGTACTGTAGCTAGCTAGGTAGCAGCTCAATGTCTACCCTGCCTGTACGTGTGCATGCCATGCCAGTATGAAATTTAGCCACCGGCCGGGCAGCAAGCACATGCAGGTAGCATCGAGAGATTACCAGAGGCTATAGGGATAGGTAGAGAGAATGTGCGCATCTACATGTAGAGCACGCGCGCGCGTATACCTTGGAGAGCGCCAGTGCGCGGGCGCGGTGGTGGCTGTCGTCGTCGTCGTCGTGGTCGTCACCCACCGGGTGGAGCAGGTGCGAGGAATTCTTGAAGCAGGTGAGGGGCGGCGGAAGGTGCGGCGGCGAGGGGGGAGGGCTGGCGCCGGTGTTGCACATGATGGCTCAAGGCCGGCTGGAAAGCGCTTCCCGGCCGGCGGTGCGCCGCGCGCGTCTCCCTGGATCCCTCTCTATCTGTATCGATCTTTCCAACTGTTGGAGGAGATATTAGCCGCTGGCTGCTGTCCAGTGGTGATTGGTGGGCGGTACAAGCTACAAGTACATTTGACTCGTTAGCTTACAAGCCCAGCTTTCTCTCTCTCTCTCTCTCCGTGGGATTGGTGCTTGTTGGTTCGGCCTTTTGGTCTCCTGGACAGAGGTGAGGCTGGTGAGTGGCGAGTGATGAGGAGGAGCTCTTTGCTGCTTGCTTTGGGTCGCAATGTGGGAGGGGGGGCTGGGCTGGCCCGTATATATACACGCGCGCGCGGTGGCGGGGGAGCGGAACGGAAGGCACGTACGTGTCCGAATTCGCGCGCGGGGCCGGGCCGGCCGGAGCGTTTCTCATCATGGAAATGAATGAATGGAATATGTGTCCATTTTCTTCCGGGCTGGAAGAATTGAGTGAAGTTGGCTCCGCATATATGCGCCTGTCTCAGAATTCCCCTATCCCTTCGAACGTGGAATGGCATAATCTCGCACGCCTCATCTGTCGGAAAATCGGACCCAACAACTTCGCCTCCCTCCCCGCCCCTGACAGCGAAGTCATCGACGCACATCACTTACCCCGTTGCTTTTCCCCGGTAATTATCTACGCAAGTGGCCCGGTGACGGGTGAATAATCAGTGCTTCAGCGCCGAACTGTAGTACGTAGAGTAGGGTTTGGGATTGGCCTCTCCGCTTGACCTACAGTGCTAGCTTGCGCCGCGCGGTTATTCTCGACGGGTTACTTCTTTTCGGTTCTCACCTCAACTTTTTTACTTTTGCTAGCTACCCAAGACGTCGTATGTACAGAGCCATCAGCCATGCATGCTGTCCAAGTTTGGATCGATCCTGTCCATGAGCTAGCTAGCTAAGCACCATTTTCACCCACAAAGTTTGCGCTCTGAACCAACCAAGTTTACTGCGTTGAGTTCTTCACCGCACCAGAATGGCAGAATGACACCATTAGCTGACGCCTGAGGGAGCTAGGGCGATAAGAACCGATCAATCGGGTCGCTGTGCGCGCCTGTCCGTGCGTGCGTGCTTAATGACGCTACACGTTGAAACCAAGCAGAAGCAGAGCAGCAGAGACTCTCTCATGCCATGCATGCATATATCTGCCTGCACTTGCCCTGTCTGCCTGTCTCTCTGCATTGTTCACTGCTACTTGCGCACAGCGATCGATCGATCGGCCACTGGCGCTGGTGGCATGCCAGTGGTCCCTGCGAGTGAATGAAATGAAAAGAATAATTGTTCCCTTTTCAGAGTGGCAGCTAGCATTTGATCCTCGCTCCCGGGGCATGCAGTGCAGGATTTTGCAATCTAGCGAGACGATTCGTCGGAATTAAGCCGGTGTCTGCGCAGCAAAACCCATGCATGTGGCCCGGTTATTCGCTCTCTTCCTTCCTCTGTACCCATTTTGGCTCCTCCGCCGTCCTCCGCTGGTTACTGATAAAATCACTGCCATTTGAATCTCAACATGGCAATAGTACGTACGAAGCAGTGACCTTTCATTCTACATTCTACCAAAGGCTGTATGTATGGCTTGTGTCTTGCAATACGTTCCTTTGCATTCGCTTTCTTGGCTGCACGGTTGCCCAACACTGACAATGCTACTGAATTTGTGCCTTCCGCAACTTGACGCACCATCCCTGTCAGCCAGGTGGCCTCCATTGTGGACGTTCAAGAAGCATGCTCCAATTGATGCTGGATCTTGATGTCTAGCGTGTAACGTTCGTTCCGGTGCCTGTCTACGCTTTAGCCCCCAATCGGCTTATCTGTGTACGGCTGCTTTTAGCCCCTTTGTTTCTGTTGCTAAATAGGTGTCGCTCCGTAGTATTCCATATCTACAACCAAACTTTCTGAACTTTAGATCACTACATAATGTGGATGCATGATGATATATACAACTTTTTCCAACACAACGTCGAAAGACGCCACTACGGACATCCTCATCCAAGACTGGTTATCCCGAACGGTTCATCAAATCATTATGTAATAAGATAATAACTGAATAACTCATTCGCAGCGAAACCATCATAGATGACTCACTATTTGAGAGCCGTCTGAGACGAACAAAAAAAGACAATTGTGGATTGGAACCACCTGCGACCATAAAATCAAGGCTAAAACAGTTCCAGTCGATCCTCGTCGTGCGAGGGGTATAGTCAGTCTTAGTTCTATACTGGGCTTTTATGACTAATTAATGGCGAGGTAGTTAAGGAAACTCAAATTTATTTTCGAAACATAGTTCGTATTGATAGGTGGAAGCATCTTTTGTTGGAGAAATTAGCTATTTTCTGAGCGAGGCCTCCTCCACCGCCTTACCCGTCACCATGCGGCATCTAGCGTTCGTGGCATCTAGCGTTTTCCTATATGCCGATGATGTCATCATCTTTTGCCACCCGGACGCCCGCTACATCTGTATGATCCGAGGGTTTCTCCGCATCTTTGGTACGACGACTAGGCTTCACACCAACCTATCCAAGTGCTCGACAACGCCTATCCGTTGCTCGATGAGCACCTCGCCATCATCAACACCGAGCTAACTTGCCCGATCGCCCACTTCCCGGTAAAATACCTTGGTCCACCTCTCTTCATCAGGAAGGCGACCACGTTGGACTTCCTACCACTCGTCGAGAAGTTCGAGAAGAAGCTCTACCTGGCTCGGATCCATGCTATCCCTTAGGGATCGGCTGGAGCTAGTCAGGCATGTTCTCTGCACCATGCCCCTACACTTTCTCATGACGATTGTCCTAAACAAATCCATCCTCGCAAAGATTAACCAGATCATCCGCGGGTTCTTATGGGCGCGCCACAAGGATGCACGTGGAGGGCAGTTCCCCGTCAACTGGTTGCGTGTTTGCCACCCTCTCTCCCTCGACGGCCTCAGGATTCGTGACCTACAACGCACCGGGGTGGCTCTGCGAGCCCAGTGGCTATGGTTGCAATGAACGGACCCATCGTGCCCTTGGAGCCACCTTCACCTAAGTTGCAGCTACAGTCGTAGTGTGCGTTTCTGGTGGAACTTGTTGAATTGGTGGTTTTTTTATCAGTTTCATGAAAATGAAAATAGGAGCTTGAGCTCCTGTGATTGAAAAAGAAAGAAAGCAGGTGATCATTCATATCCTCGGTCACCTTGCGATGGACCGAACCCAATAGGACATCGAAACCAGTCAACCTTTCGACTCATATAACAAACCATAAAACTAATTTTATCATCCCGCTAATTCCTTGTATACACACAGTGGCAAAGCGTAGTGGAGACCAAATCGGGCCATGGCAGTTTATGTCTCCCGATTTCCTCTTTGCTGGTACAAATTTAACCAAAACAATAGATTTTTTTTTCTTGCGACAAACCAAAACATAGATGACCTAGGCTTACCTCAGTAGATGGGCCAGGCCCACTGAGCAAGAGGTTGGCCCGTTATTCGGTTTGCTTCACACTCCCTGGTTATACACACACACACAATGATATATGGAACTATAATATGGGCGAATCAGACTAGAGAAACGTTGCTATATACTGTTGTTGGCACGCATGTCAAGGACACGAGGGATGCATGGAGGTGATGAGAAGAGTTCGATCGAGTGGACACAAAGTGCATGTGCAGTTACTGTAGCACGGGACCGAGCACTTGCCCATTTAAACTGCCTGCCCTTGGCGGTGCCCCATTACGATCTTGGGCCACCTCGACGATTAGTACCAGCCTACTACCAGCTAGCCGTAGAGAGACGAACATACAGAGACGTAGGTAGGTTGGTGATTAAATGGTCGCTGGTTAGCAGCGAGGGAGCAGATGGCTGTAGGGGAACACCTCTTCCATGCACGCTAACAAGCCACGGCCCATTCCTCAGCGGACAGTACGTACACACACACGACACACCCTGAAGGTAGCGCTCTGCCGGTCGATGGTTTTGTTAATTCAAAGTCAGGCTTTTCTGAAGCCTCCGTTCTAAAAAGGTGGCGCTCTGCTTCACGATGGAACACGTACGTCCCCTTTGCCCCAGCTGCGATGCCGAACGACCATCATCATCAAGACACAAAGCAGCTAGATCACATGAGGATGAGGGATATAAACCCATCATAAAATCACACACCACAGGTTGACACGTACGTACGGCTGCATGTCATCCGTCTGGTGGTGGTTACGCGCGGCGTGCGTGGTAGTAGCAGGACCTGCACGCGCGTTCACAATACCCAGGAGACAGGCACGTTCGGCGTGGGGCGCGTATAGGCACGTATCGGTACGGTACGGCCCATACATACGTACGCACGCGCGCGCGCGGCTGCATCAGAAAGCGTCGCCCGTCGGTCGTACCGGCCTTTCCACCCCCTCCTTTTGCGTGCAGCAGGCACATATACGGACACGCATGTGGCCTCCAATCCAGTAAGATGTCGATACATATACGCGCGCACCGCCCGTCCGTGCTGATTGAACCGCTCGACATGACTCGAGTCGAATCGGATCGTGTCCCGCTACAGTGGCTGCGATGCGATCCAGGCCGCGATCGAGCTAGCTAGCTAAGCTACCGGTACAATGGCCTGGTACTCGAAGGCCGGCTTTGCCTCTTAGCGCACGACACGAGCCAGCCAGCCAGCCACGCCGCTGCCGGCCGGGGTGGTCCCTCGGCTCGGCGTGCACGGGAACGGGGGGCGGATCGGCCGTGGTAGGAGTATCTGCTAGTACGTGCACAGTGGCCGGCATGGACGGATATACGCCGGCACAGTGGCTGGCACCGCGAAAGGGGTGGCTGGGCAGGCAGGTCTCGGGGGATCATGTCGCTCGTTACCCAGTAGCAGCGCGTCGGGTACCACCGCCACCACAAGCATTATCGGGCCCTGTCTCTCGCGCGGCAGGCAGCCACGGCCGCCCCGTGTCACGTCGCCGTCCACCGGCCGCCCGATCGACCCGTCGCCTCGCCGGAGCGGACGGCGGTTGGTTGGTTGGCGCTGCACGGAATGCCATGCACTCGACGGTGCCGCCTGGCCTGCCTTGATTGGTGATCAGGCGGTGGAGTTCGAGTTAGATGGATGCATTGCATTGCATGTTACCCTTGCAGCTCCAGGCCTCCTCCTGCCCCGATTATTATTCCAGCTAGGAGGAGACGTGATGTGGGGAGATGATACTGTGGTGGAAGCGACATGCATGTGTCGCTACGCATATTGGCTTATCGGCGGATGACCCTGTCTGACTCGCTCTGACACGACGGAGACGGGAGGGGGGGTAGCCGTGTTGGCTCCATGCCGACACGCGAGAAAAACTTATATTTTACTACAAAAAACATGGCTCGTCGGGCGACACGGAGACGAGACGAGACGAGACGCGACGGGCACGCGCGACAGTAATCTGATGGGAGTCGACTCTCCAGCCTCCACTGCTCCTCGATCGGAAGGAGGGAGATGTAGGACGTAGTACGTGCATGCACGGTGCGACACGTAAACAGTGCTCGCCATGCATTGGTGGCGCAGTGACAGTAAGATGTACTCCTAAGCGAAAGATCACCAGGCAGTCATGAATGTTCTCGAGGAAAAGGGATTTTCACATACACTACTTGTGCGTCGCCTGCCAATTATCAAGCTAGTACGTAGCCCTAGCTAGTGGGTAATCCTGCTCGATTGGTGAGGTGCCGATCGGTCCTGCGCAGCAGCTAGCTAGCCCCGTGCCACTGCTGTAAACTCCACAAATTTGTTACGTTGCAATTGATCACGGGCATGCAACTGGGCCAGCGCAATTACACGGCCTAAACCAAATCTCAGGACTATCTCCACGCACGCGCATGGTCCACCAACACTGCGCATTGGCCCATTTCTGCAAACACAAACATGGTCTCCATCCTCCGGACAATCATGTACGTATGTGTAATCACTAATCACCTTTCCATCTGTTTATCTTTTTGCATCAAACATGGCGAAACTAACAAGTAACGACAAGGATATATTTTTACCGACAAGATTCATGCGCTTGTCAGATTAAAAAAAAAGACGTCAAGCGTTTCCCAGGGCCACAACCTGAACTAGTAACTTGATTGGTTCAGATCGAAACAGCTGCAGTCTTCATGTGACATATCGACTGTGACATAGGTATGTCTAGCCCCAAACAGGCTGAAGCCGGGCCAACTTATTTACCGGACCCCCAGGGAGCCCCTCCATGTTGCAGATTTTTCTACAGCCAAGCTTGGTTATTCTTGTTGGGCAGATAAAGTGACAGAATGGGAACATTGCAGAATGAGAAAGGTATCGGATGCACCTTAGGATAAGCCTGCTTTAACCCCATTTCCAGTGAAGAATTTTTCTCCCTTTCCTGCTAAAACCCACTAGTGACGCACCGTTGTAATCAGTCATCTGCAGAGAGAGAAAAAAAGACAACATTGTAATCGGTGATCTGAAACCTGATCACTGGTCCATCTGGTTATTCCTGATGCAAAGGTGTACCTATTAGATCACATATCACATTTATTAGGTGTGTATTTTTACACAAGAAAAATAACACATGATCAGTTCATGATAATGGGGGAAATGTGCAGTGTACCTGAATATCAGAAACGGGTTGGTGTGGGCGCACCAAAAATCAAATCAAGTCGCAAATATCTGGCAGAATCAATAAGAACTTTTGAAACAAGACAAGGCATGAACAGAATATGTTCCAATGGCGAATGCATCTGCTGGGACTTATATGGCAATTCTGCCTGGTGTGGCTATATGTGTGCAATGCTTGTCCCGCCATCTCCCCCCACCGCCAGCTGGACTCGGTACTCCTAAAACCTGCTATGCGTGACCACAATTGCCTCTATCATTTGATCCTATAGCTGGCACTTTGTGCCATGGGCACACAGGGGCTCGCCTCATTTCCACTCTTTTCTGTTTCAGTCAAGGCTGCATAATTTTGATAAATTATTTGTAGAGAAACCGTGATTGAGAAATTGTTGGGTGAACACCATCACTTCAAGTTGCTGTGTATTTCCTATTTTCCTCTTCGCTCTCTCTAAAATGTTTCAGGAACACATCTCAGCCTAATCAATCAACAGAGGAAAAAAAAAGTAAATAAAAGATTGCAGTATGGTAAAACGAAGTACATTTTCTGTACAAGTAGTTGTCCAGAAATATATTGCGATTCTACTAGTTGGCATAATAGCAGAAGTTATTGCACATGGAATGAAGATCTACTCTAATAGCAACAGCACAAGGGTCTTGGCTTGCAACCATATTCAGAACATTTAATTCACTGTGGTATGGAATTGAAAGCAATCAGGTGTCCTCAGAACCTTATTCTGACTCCTAATGCTGTAATGCAGGAATTTATTCTGGATAATGATGGGCCAACATTTAAAAGGAAAAGGCCAAAATTTAAAGTCCACAGAAACAGAAGCACCACCTGTCTCCGTCAGCGATGACAGCCAGCATATCACCATATCCTCATCTCGGTTCTCAGCCACTTGGGTAATTGGTTTGTACATCAATAGCAGGCACAATCACCAAGAATTAGCATATCACATCGAACAGAATCCTGAAGAACAGTTGAGATGGTGGTGATTTTTAATATTGCATACATTGTAGTTTTAGATGCTCATCTTGTGGTATATATCACACAACTCAGCATTAACAAGTCCAGACACACACAGTTTGTGCTCAAGTGCCTAAGTTGAAGA
Source organism: Triticum timopheevii (assembly GCA_963921465.1). Classification (NCBI taxonomy): domain Eukaryota; kingdom Viridiplantae; phylum Streptophyta; class Magnoliopsida; order Poales; family Poaceae; genus Triticum; species Triticum timopheevii. Next base: position 478,122,190 of record OY997268.1, read on the forward strand.
ACAAACTTATGAGAGAGATGCTTCCCAGAAACAGCTCCCCTTTCTACTTCCTAGAATGGTTCCTTCTAAAGTTATTCATGGCAACATTGGAGGCACATGCATGAAAAGATTTCAGTTACAGGGTTTCAGCAAACAGTTACAAAGAAGACCTACAAACAACTCAGCAAGTTTCCTCCATGATAGCATAGAAATCAATAACATGGAACTCTTTTTGCGATGGATCTACAAAGGATACAGGAAAACCTCTAGCCAACTAGAATATAGCTAAGAGATGCAGCATAGAGCCAGATATGGACGACCACAGGGAAATCAGCAGCCACCTACTTACTGGATATTTCAAAAACTTCCACGAACTAGCAGCTTAGCAATATGTCCTTTGGCCCCATCCTACCACCATAGGAGTTAGTGACCCTGATAATTGCCACCAAACACACCCAAAAAGCTGCAAATCTGCTGCTACAAAAAAAAAGGCTGGCAATATTGGCACATTCATATAATTGATCACAGTACCTCACTTGAAAGCAGAACACCTGGTCAAGTACGAGTCATACGTCAGACCGCAGTAACAACGCAGTAAGAAGTTAATTAATTATGATACGACAAACTTGCTTGAATTGTCTTACGTTCACATCCACCCCACATCCCCCAATAAACTGTCTGAATAAAGTTCTACCTATTTATTTTAAAATATTGAAAATGTATTCATCAAAGACAAGGAACGAGTGCTTTCAAAATGATATAAAAGTAGTTCGAGCTCAGTCTCCTTTCTCCTAAGATAAGAAAGAAAATGATCGCCAGTAAACTATCACAAGAATACATTAGCACTTGAGTAAATTTGGTGCCACCAATGTTTCCATACAAACCATATGACAGATTATTAAGGACAATTTGTGCAGCGGTTGAGTATACGAACTAGAAATATGAAACAAAGTATAGATCATTCTTGATTTGGAATCCAGGTTGATTTGATTTGAAACAACTAAAACCATTCTGCTGAGAAAAACCTAAGCAAATTAGCGAAAGGGTCAAACATGTCAACAACAAAGCCTTTAGTCCCAAACAAGTTGGGGTACGCTAGAGCTGAAACCCATAAGATCTCGCAACCTACTCATGGTTCTGGGACATGGATAGCTAGCTTCCACGCACCCCTGTCCATGGTTAGTTCTTTGGTGATACTCCATCCTTCAGATCTCTCTTTACGGACTCCCTCCTATGTCAAGTTCGGGCTACCCTGGCCTCTCTTGACATGAAAGGGTGAAACATGTTTCTGGTCTAGAAATGCACAGGCTAAAGGCAATCACAAAAAAGAAAAGAAAAGTTTACAGCATTTTGAATCAGCTTCAGAGTGCTTACAACCAGGCAACCAGCAGAAACTGATACATAGTGAGTTCCTTGCTGATATCTAATGCCCAACTAAAGCGTAACACCTTAACTCGGCTAAATATTACCAGTGATGTCGATGGTTGTCTCAGTCACAACTATTGCAAATAGTAGAGTTCACTTGCACCAAAAGAGAACACAAATGGCATGATTGCTAGCTGGAACATTTATCCAGTTTAGGTTAATTCTAAATTGCACTCCACATAGCTCAGGCCTAAAAGAGTCATAAAGTCAAAAAGTCTTAATATCACGAACAATGTCCTATACACTAGAAAGAGTAGAATCTGGATAGCTGCAGGTTATCCATGTAAGCGGCTAAACCCCTAACAGAAAACATGCGATCTGACTTCAGCTTAAGCTCATCAGGGACAAAGCTCAAAGTTAGGCCAAGCAGACAGTGGACTTTGGTGGTAGAATAACAGCCCGTTAGCCACACTACAAAAATATGATAAACAACAAAGGTGAGATCCTTTCAACAATTAAATTTAATGCGTTAATTCTTCAACCCATGTACTTTGTGCACTAGTGGGCACATTTAATATTACATTATGTTGCCTCGAATCATACCACTGAAATAGGTAATAGATTCTTCGCTGCAGAAGATGTAACACTTTATTTCCGTCAAAACAATGTAATGAACATTTCAACAACATTTCATTTTTGGAATCAATTACTCCCTCCGATCCATATTATTAGTCGCAGCTTTAGTATAAAGTCGTACTAAAGCTGCGACAAGTAAAATGGATCGGACGGAGAGTTTTTTCCTTTGCGAGGAAAATCGCTTAGTTAACATAGTACAAGATCCATAGAACCGAGCTTGTTATCCCTAGGTATTTCAAGCTATTATAGGCATGTACAATGGACAAAGATATGGAGAAATAACAAAATTGTAAAATGTTCTTTACTGATTCAACTTCAAGTTGCCCATTCTAATCTGACTCAAAGACCCCTATTGCATCGAATATACAGTTAGTTCACACTTTGCACCTCATAATTTTTAGATACATAGACAACAAGACAAAGTAGATAACATCAATGAGCATTAATTATTGTATCAAGGCTGGAGCTCGTGAAACGGATTCCATTTCATCTTTCAGTGACTCCTAAGACCAAAATTAGACAGAGGAAATTTGTAAAGAACAAGAAGGCATCACAGTGAGAGAACCTAACAGGGATAATTGTGGATGTCCACCTGCCACCAAAACTTCATTAAAAGAAATGTGACCTCAACTTCTCGAGAAGATTTGCTACGAGTGGGGTAGATAGGTATAAGCATCAAGATTAATGAGCATTTTCTGCAGCATACTGTACAAATATAATTATGAAACAAAATTTGGTACGAAGAACCAACTGAGATTAGCGGAGAATAAAGTAGCAACTGAAGTTCCGTTTTTATAGGCCAATTTAAACTGAAATCAAGGCAACAGTATGCTTATATTGTAATTTGAAATCTATGCCTAGAAATGAAACAATATTAGTGCAGCAAGGGAACACGAAGGAACTAGATGATACTAATGTGAACAATAGATTGTAAACTCTGGATCAAATATATCCAAAGTGCAAACCAGCACGCCTTTATGGTTTTATACCCTAGACATTATCCATTTCCCTGATGCATCAACTTCCAATTTTCCCATGAGACAAGCACTGCTAAAATCCACCACCACACACACACACACATCAACACTTCAAAGGCACGGTACACTCATGTGGTCAGTTGGCCATTAGGAGGTGGTGGCTGCCATAGCCACATCCCACAGGGAAGAGGCCATGAATGTGATAGGATACAGTATTAACATTTGTGTACTGCATATGGTTATGGATGCACAGACATGTTGATGTCGGATGATTGGTGTTCATTTGGTCAGAATACACGACAACACAGTAGTGCATAAGCATGTACATTGTTCCTACAATTTTGGAAGTGCCCTAGCGCACACAGATCCATAGCCAGTGGTCTCACAATTGTAACTAACCTGCTAAAAGGGCTTGAAGTTCACCAATCAGATTGTATCAAAACTAATCATACAAAATGCAGGCAAGTGTTATCAATTTTGATCCCCAAATCAAACCCAAACTCTTCCATTTACTCGTAGTCTGACCGCGGGCACACAAAAGATTCAGTAACTGTTTGTAATCTTCCACAATAACGAGTGAAGGATGAGGATAGATGACCGACTGTGGAGAAATCCAACCTAAGGATATCGCTGCCAAGCCACATAGGTATTAACCTAGACCACCCAATTCCACCGCTAATTGACCAGAATTTCAGTTCCTGGCCCACGTGATTGCAGTTTTGCTCCCTTACCTGGAGCTATGTCATACTCATACCTAGCGAATGCAGCAACTTGGGGTACTGGACTACTGGACCTCCGCCGGCCAGCGGCCACCCGCGCTGCGGATAAGGACGCCGCGACTGGAGCTTCTCGGCTTCGCCGGCAACCGCAACCTCCGCTCCGCTCAGGGCCGGACTCCGCTCGCCCATCTGCGCGCTCGTGTCGCTGTGCTCTAAACTCTTCTACTGCGTTGAACCGAACCACCAACGGGACGGCGCAGTGCAGGCTCGGGGTAAAAGGGTAATTCAGCCCGTAGCCGTCGACGGCGGACGGAGTGGCGCTACTTGCTCCAGGGCCGGATTCGCAGCCCAGCCAGCTGTTTACACAGAGAACTGCTTTTTCTTACTTCCCCAGCTCTGTTTTGAGTTTTACCTAAAAAAGAAAGAGCTCTGTTTTGAGTTTGTGAGTAAGAACTTATATAGTACTCCCTCTGTATCAAAATATAATATGTTTTTGACACTATAATGGTACTCCAGACACTTATTTTGGATGGAAGGGAGTATTATTATTATTATTATTATTGCGGGAAAACTTTTGCTCTATTCATACTGTCAATATGTACAAAGAACACCAGAAGTAAAAAATAGACATCCAGGGTATTACTACGATACCAGATACTCCCTCCGTCACAGAATAAGTGTCTCAACTTTGTGATTTCATTCCACTTATTTTGGGACAGAGGGAGTATTATCAGTAATTTTGTCAGACCCAGCAACCTGTCTGTCAAACAGGCTGAGCAACCTTTCTACCGGATGCACACGCTGTAGCATGTTAAAAGATAAGAACAAGACCAGACCAAAAAACGCAGGTTTGAAGATTAGCATGGACTATTCATAGGTCAAGCAAATAGAACCCCAGAAGCCAGGATTGACCCCTGCTACACAGGGGCTTTTCCACATTTATTTCATGGAGCCCAAGCTTGGAACGCAGTGGAAGAAGGTGTGCACTGCTCCATCAACCAAGATTTAAACCTAGTTGCTTGGTGCGAAGGCGAAATAAAATTCTCCCCCAGAAAAGTTGGGCCTATCCTCGTTTTCAGAATATAAATTCATAGCCCCAATTCGCAACTCGCTGGTCTCCTGATAGCATGCAGAACAGATGACGCACATATGTTTGGTCCATCAGACCCTTAACATCACATGGAAGAATGAAGCCCATTGATGCGGTGTTAGTCACAGAAAGGTCTCCAAAATGTTACTGGCTACTACCCAGTTCACTTAGCCACCAAGAGGAATTCAGTGGCTGCTAAAATTCAGCCTAATAAAGTTGATTAGAGCCCACTCCATTTGCCAAAAAGGATGAGTGCTTAGTTTTGTTCGGCACAAGAATAGTGATTTCCCAACAAAGAGATTTCCACAGCGCCAGCCAGCTTAGTTCGGACATTTGCAGCTACGGCTCTTGGAGGGAATCCTTGATGAGCTGCTCCGTGAGAGCTTTAGGAAGCCCCATTGCGCTATCTATTGTACCGACCTGCACAGATTGCCATGTTGAGATGCTGTTTGACTGTTTCATTTGTCTCAGACATGGAAATATATAGTCCAGCCTAGAACGAGAACATGTCAGGATGTGACTCACAATGGCTTCCACGAGAGGTGAAGTCAGTGGATGCTCTACTAGAAGGCCTCCAGCAACGTAGAATACGTTGCCCTCCTCAATCTGAAATACACAAGTGAAAAGTTTCAGTGGGTGTAACTCGATAATGAGAGGATATGGCTCGAAATTAACACTTCATTTGTTCTTAAACCAGGCAAGAGCACCATAGGACATGCCAAAATTAAAATGCTTGTTTTTCAGACTTACCAAGCTCTCAACAACTTCATTGGGTATCTTGTGGAAATAAACCTGCACAGGGACAATTATAGTGCAAAGTGTGAGGCCAAAACTCTGCAACACGTAACTCAAACTGATGGAAACATGGGATCATAACTGGATTATGCATATTCGTTAGGATTCATTTGATATTTTGTGCCAATGAAACGTTAAACATCAGACTCACCAAGAGTTAATTATCTGATGCATGCACCTAAAACCTCATAAGGATTCTGAACTAAACCATGATATGATAAATTAAGGTGCCAAATGTCAAATTAGTCTCAAAACTTTAAGATGGGTTTCTGCTTTATGAAAGAGCACAAGAGCATCTGAACACTAAGGCTGAATTGATGTTAGCCCATCAATTTTTCAGAGAACGCTGATATGCATACGATCTTCTTCGTCTGATCCCTGTACGATGGTGCACATCAAACCATCCACACTTCGAAAAAAATCATGGCAAACCACTGGATCGGTTGTCGTACGGGCAAAAAGTGTCATGCGCGCAGAGGTTCCCTTTTTCAGAAGGCCGTGCTCAAGTTAGGCCACTGTTATTTATCATTTTACTGGGACTGAAAGCTAAACCAGATTTTTAACAGCTAGCATTATACCAGATCATGTTACTGTATAACTAATCTGAATCAAAGACCAAAATTCACTGATTAGGTCGATCCTTCAAAAAATGTCAATAATTTAAAATCAATACTGATGTCTATGTGAACGAACGACTTTGGTACTCATTTCTCAATGGAACATCAGAAAAAATTGGTAATTACTTCAGATTTATCCCATCCTTCCCTTCTAGTTCCGGTCTTCACATTTGTAACAAGCACAGATCCAATTGTCGCAGCATGGCTTTGGGAATATCCTGTAACCAGTATGTGGTTAAAAGGACAAGTCTAACAAATGATCTAAAATAATTTGAGCTGATGCGCCGATACACAATAGTTGATGAGACAAACCTTGGATGAATTTACGTGCCTCCTCTGGAGTGGTAGGTTTTTCTCGAATAACTCCATCATGAACCACAACCTCCAAAAGAAAACAAAATACCTTAACAAAGGGGAGAGTCAAATAAGCACTAAAATGTGTGCACACACATGGTACATGCACACGCATGCGACACGGAGTATAAACATTCACTATTTTTCGAGAAACTAAGTAAACATTCCACTATGAATGTATCGAGAGTCCATTTTTTGGATGTCATAATGTGCCCTACAAACACTAGTTTGTCTCAGCAATTTTAACAAAAATAACTACAGTAGTAATGAGCAAAAAAAAGAACAGCTTCTAAATCAAAGATCCAAACATACTCCTGATTATAATTATCTATCTTTCATAACCAAAGACCCAAATATGATTAAAACACATATAAAGATGACTCAGTGAGATATGGACATGGTCCAAGCAAATACCCAATTTATGCCTCTTGGCTTGGACCCAGATATTATGCGAACTCCTTTGGCCTAACTGCTATCCTAGTGTGTATGATATATGGATTATCTAGGGAGTAACTTATGCAGACACCAATTTATGCTTATTGATATGGATTATTGTCTGAGCACCCTCTCAACATTCAACATGCAATGTTGAGATACAACAGACTGTTGCATATATGCCTAACTCCTAAACCGAATGGTGATCAAGAAAATATCTACTTTTACACAGATTGGGCCATATTTCCAGAAACACTAGAACCAAAACTGGTAAGGCAATAAATCTTGAAATACAGTGGTGACATAATCATGTCACTACAGTCAAATAATAATCTCCAGGATCACTTCATCCAGATTCTAGAAAATCACAGTGTAAAGTGACTAATATTCTGCTATATCCACATCACCACATGAAACTAACATCGTAATTATAAGCAAAAATCACTCCACAAAAAGGCTTGTTAGAGGGGATGTTGTAAGATGCATACTTGGTCAGCAGTGATCAACAAGGTAGTCTCTTGAGAGTCAACAATCTCTTTCATCATCCCATTGTTCCGCATCTTATCCAATATTGCATCTGCCTACAGCATTGATATAGCATAGTAGCACACTTAAAAACCAAAGCAAAATCAGAAATACAACTGGCACAGTTTGACAATCTCTTATTTTTCTGATGAAAATAAATATACAAATGAGGTCCTTTATTCCAAGAAAATAGCATTAATCCCTTTAAAAGGGCAGTACTACCTCTGTCCCCAAAAACATGGCATATAAATGTGAAAAAGTCAATTCTTTCTCAGTTTGACCAAATATATAGAAGAAAATATCAACAACTATAATATTAAATAAATAGATTATGATATATATCTAATGGTGGATATATTGGTAATGATTTGATATTGTGTATCTTAGTATTTTTGTATATATATACTTGGTCAAACTTAGAAATCATTGACTTTTTGACTGAATTTATATGCCATCTATTTGGGGCAGAGGTAGTAACACATATAGTACTACTAAAGACCATTGTCTTGACACAAACACACACACACACACACACACACACACACACACACACACACACACACAAAAAGAAAAAAAACTATAATGTGCCAGCTTGCTAAACATTCATTCTATAACAATAAATAATAAACTCACTCACTCCCGCAAACCAAACTCCACTCCTAACGGAGAAATAATATGATTTTGCTCTCTTATGAAAATACTTATGTGGCCCTTGCCCTAATTCCTCAACAAAACAGCTAGAACAAATCTACAAGGACAGCGGAACCTAGTTCTTGAATAAAAGAAAAGGGAAAGGAAATTACTTTCGCGTGAGCCAAGGCGACCACCAGCTCCTCTGGCTTCTCCTTTCTGATCTCCTTCTCGTCAATGTCCGCGCTCTAAAACCCAAGCGGAGAAAAAAGAAAAGAAAGAAGACAAATCACAAGCAAACTGCTAGAGTTAACCATCCCCAGAAGACGAGGGGGGAAATCACCTACAAGTAATTTGAACTGGTACCCCATCTCGGCCAGAATCTGGCGGCGCGACGCCGACGAGGAGCCGAGAATCAGCTGCATCGCCAACCAAAGCAAACGCACAAGCGCAATCCAGGTTAGAGAAAGAGGGTCTTTGGGGGGCTGGAAAAAAATCAGAGGGTGCTTTGCTTACTCTGAGAGCAGAAGAGGCGGCCATTGTGTTTTCCTCCCTCTCTCTCCGATACCAAGGAAAGAGGAGCAGATCTTCCGTCTTTCTTGCCTTTATCATCAGCAGCGTGTGCGATTTGTGTGCGCTTTATGATTCGTGCAGCTCAGTTTATTATCGTGGGGAAAAGGGATTCAGGGGACGCTCGCTGCGTCCAATAGGAGAGTGACGCACAGGGCGCTTCGTGCTGGCCCAGCCCATGTAGCAGCGCGTACTGTAGCGGTTCGATCTGCTGCATCGTTCGGTATTGTACCGCGGTTTTTAGTCCTTTTTTTTTTTCAGTTTCGGACATATTTTAAAAAATGAAATAATTTTTGAAAACATGAAAAAAATTGTAGATTTTTTTAAAAGCTGACATTTTCTAAAAGAAGAACACGAATTTTTTTCAAAATTACAAAAAATTGAAAAGGCAAACATTTTTTGAAAGTCATGATGCCATCTCTATTCAATAAAGTCAGCCGCAGTTTCCCTTGGAAAAAAGTGCACACGTCCAGCTTCCATGAAAAGAAATGCTATTCCATGATTTTCTTCTGAATTCCTCAGGCTAGTTAAACCTATAGACATGCGAACTCAATCTAGTTCAGCTTGCGGTGCTACTTTTTCTTAAGATGTTTAGGGTATCTTGGATTCAAAGGTTTTTCATATGAACTTTGGAGAAGTGGATCCTTAAGAATTTTGTTAATGTATTGGTTATTTGATTGTACTGTATTTCATAAAAAATTAGCATCCACTCAAATCTCTTGAAATAATCTTTCTTTGTGATTCAACCGTGCAAATTAAAACTCATAGGATTCAAATAGACATGGCAATTCAATCTTATATTTTTGTGCATTTTAAGAATCCTCCAATCAAAGAAGCCATCGTTTATAGAGAAAATTCATGTAGGGTGTTGTTGGGGATGTTTCCTAGCACCAAGACCCGACTAATGTCTTAACCCGGCCAGAGAGCCAGGAGGATTCATGGGCCAGAGCCTTTGCCAGGTCATGGAGGAAACAAGAAGGCCCAAGGCCTCACAAGATATTCACGAGGAGGCCGGCTCATGAAGAGGCCTGGTGGGCCGGCTTACGAAGGAGACTCAGATGAAAGATTCCTTAACTTGGGAGGAAAGATGGATATAGAGTTAGACTAGGATCCGGGTTGAGAGAACGACCCGAAATCTCATGTAAACCTAGGGACGCAGCCTATTATATAAAGGAGAGTTCCTAGGAACGAAAAGACTAAGTTGCAATCTCTCGAGAGCTAGGTTAGTGAATTCGCATCCTTGTAATCGAGATCGCCAGCAATATCAATCAAGTAGGAAGTAGGTCTTTACTTCCACCACGAGGGGCCGAACCTGGGTAAACTTGTGTCCTTCGTTCCCGACCAACCCCGTTCAAGTAACCACCTAGTTGCGATGGCCTCCAGACTTAGTCCTTTCACGAGGACATCTGCCGTGGCAAAACCACGACAGCTGGCGCCCACCATGGGGCATGCGCATGGTGGTGTTGAGTTCTTCGAGGGCGCTCTCCCAGGGACTGAGGGATACGCGATCGGATAGATGACAAAGAGTCGTCGAGGCAAGCTCTACATCGATGACTCAGGCAGGGGCCCCGAGGCCAACTCAATCGAGTATGTGTACCAGGTCCCCTTCAGCAAGATCCATGTCTTCGTCGGCGTACTCGACGACTCTCGTCCCGAGCCAGAAATCCGCTCCAACATCGTCGAGCTGGCTCGTCACGCTAGACCAGTCAGGCGCAAGCCGGCTGGACTAGCATCTTCGTCGGCTTCATACATGGGGTCGACCTTTCAGGCGGTTTCGCGTCCTGCGGTGACACGCTGTCAATTCAGATGGTGAATCCTCAATTGGGGACACCAAGTCGATCCTCCCGCTCTTCGATGACAGGCTCGGGGGCTACTTTGACGACAAGATCGATCCGGAGTTTCCCGAGCCGCCTTACCGCGCGACTGTCTATATGGCAGGCAATGAAAACACCGTAAGGACCACGGTGGCCCACAACTCCACGGTGGATGGTGTTGTAGCAGGGACTGGTACCACGACACCCTCTCTCGATGTGTCCGACTCTAGTCAAACACCGGCTCAAGCCTTGGCAGGACTGATGACTGCTTTCGGCACCCTCTTGGTGGCTCCAGTAACCACAGAAAATTTGGTCGAACGCAACACCGAGGTGGCAAAGCTTCGGGAGCAGATGGCTAAAGTCCAGGACGATATCAACATCGAAGACACTCGTATGGAGGAGATACAGGATCACATCCTTAGGGAAACCGAGCGCTTGAAGGCGGAAGCGTTACACCTCAGTTTCCATCAGCATGGGTCTGATGTGGTACACTAGAGGAGGCATCAAAGCCGGCTGCCGCCTGGTCTCGAGCCTACACGGTTGTTCGATACACCGCGAGATGCCTCTATCCCAGGGGCAGGAACTGGTACACCGGACGGAGCACATGTCATACCTCAATTGATTCGGATTGTGCCTCCAAACACAACCCAGTTGCAGGCACCGCCGACTCAGTAGTACCAGCCGGCTCAGCAGCATTTGCAGGCTCAGTCGCACCCAATAGAACTGGCTCATCAGCAGCTACCAGTCCAGCACCCACCTCATCGTTTCTAGACTCCGGCGGGTCATTACTCCAACCCGGTGGATAATGTGCTGGCGGCAACTCACAATCTCGCCACAATTCCGATCACTGCAAATAGCCCAGTAGAAATCAAAGCCAGAAACGTGATTGAGATGCTAAAGACTGCAGTTACTCAGCAGGCAAATTACTCCTATAGCGAGCAATGGCTTCCCTCTACCCCTCACTCAAGTCGTAGCAGGAATCGACCACTACAAAAAAATACACTTCCGTGATGATACGTGTTTGTCACAATAGGTCACGTTTTTTGTCATGCATGTACATCCATGACGATTTTATGACAGAATCAAGATAGTCATACATGTGATGTCGTAGAAGTGTTCCATGACATTACCAAAATTATCATCATGCAAGTGTCCACTTCCATGACGATAAATCGCGCGTCACAAAAGTGCTTTCATCAAGGGTGACTGCTACGTCTTGAGCTTGCGTTGGTTTTCCTTGAAGAGGAAAGGGCGATGCAGCAATAGTAGCGTAAGTATTTCGCTCAATTTTTGAGAACTAAGGTATCAATCCAGTAGGAGGCTCCTCAAAAGTCCCACGCACCTACACAAACAAACAAAGAACTCGCAACCAACGCAATAAAGGGGTCAATCCCTTCACGGCCACTTGCGAAAGTGAGATCTGATAGAGATAGTATGATAAGATAAATATATTTTTGGTATTTTATAATATAGATTGGAAAAGTAAAGATGCAAATAAAAGTAGATTGAAAGCTTATATGAGAAAAGATAGACCTGGGGCCCATAGGTTTCACTAGTGGCTTCTCTCAAGATAGCATAAGTATTACAGTGGGTGAACAAATTACTGTCGAGCAATTGATAGAAAAGCGAATAATTATGAGATTATATAGGCATGATCATGTATATAGGCATCACGTCCGCGACAAGTAGACCGACTCCTGTCTGCATCTACTACTATTACTCCACACATCGACTGCTATCCAGCATGCATCTAGAGTATTAAGTTCATAAGAACAGAGTAATGCATTAAGAAAGATGACATGATGTAGAGGGATAAACTCATGCAATATGATATAAACCCCATCTTTTTATCCTCGATGGCAACAATACAATACGTGCCTTGCAACCCCTGCTGTCACTGGGTAAGGACACCGCAAGATTGAACCCAAAGCTAAGCACTTCTCCCATGGCAAGAAAGATCAATCTAGTAGGCCAAACCAAACTCATAATTCGAAGAGACTTGCAAAGATAACTCAATCATACATAAAAGAATTCAGAGAAGATTCAAATATTTCTCATAGATAAACTTGATCATAAACCCACAATTCATCGGATCTCGACAAACACACCGCAAAAAGAGTTACATCAAATAGATCTCCACAAGAGAGGGGGAGAACATGGTATTGAGATCCAAAAAGAGAGAAGAAGCCATCTAGCTAATAACTATGGACCCGAAGGTCTGTGGTAAACTACTCACAACTCATCGGAGGGGCTATGGTGTTTGTCGGATTTAGGGTTCCGGCAGACCCTTGAGGTTCGAACACTGGGGTGCGCACGGAGATTTCGCCCTCTACCTACCTGTTCCTCGCCGGCTCGCTGAGATCTAAACTACGAAAGGAACAACACAAGAGACACAGGGTTTATACTGGTTCAGGCCACCACTGTGGTGTAATACCCTACTCCAGTGTGTGGTGTGGTGGATTGCCTCTTGGGCTGATGATGAATAATACAAGGAAGAACAGCCTCGCGAGGGTCTGTTCTTGGCTGGGGGGATGAACTGCCAGGAGGAGTTCAGCCGCCCTTCTCTCTCTCTCCCTTTCTTCCTTCATTCTGGTCCCCCTACCCTGGGGGTGGCTAGTCCTATTTATAGGCAAAGGCCCTGGGCCTCTTCCCAAATATTGAGCGGGAAGGGCGCCAACAATTGGCCATTTTGAAGGGGAACATCGGGTACACTTATCCTGACTAAAGTTGGTCCTCGCCTGTCAAAGGCTCTGGTGGTGACGCCTGCTTGGGCTCCACAATGACTTCCTTCCTGCCGTTGGGCTGGTCTTGGTCTTGTTGCACCGAAACGGATGCCTTTGCTTGATGCTCTCGCCTGCGCTTGCTCCCTTTGCACCATAGAGGAAAGGAGGACACTGCGCGGGCTGGCGCCCGACTGGAGCCCTTGGTCGTCATGGCTTGCGTCATGGGCACCTCGCGAGGTACCCCACCTTGAACTCTCCGCCTCCTCGTGAGCCAGCCTGATGAGGCCGTGCCTGAGGAAGCTCCTTGTCGTCCGCCCCGCGAGGCTTGGCCCCTCGCGAGGGTCTTGAGCTTGTGTTGATGAAGATGGGCCGTGCTGGGCCCCCTTTGAGCCACACCGCAGGCCGCAGGCAGGCAAGTCTGGGGACCCCCGTTCCCAGAATGCCAACAGTAGGCCCCGGGCCTAAGGCGCGCCCGGACTTGGCCGAGCTGAGAGGCGAAAGGGCAAGTGCGAAGCGCCGCGGGCCCTAACAGCCTGCGGCCTTGGGCGCCGCGTGGCGGTTGATTGGACGCGAGCGTCTCCACTTCCCCATGACGCCTTGGCAACTACGTGAATTGACAAGTCCCGGCATGCAGAACGAGTCATGATTACCTGGGATCGTGGAGGTCGGCGGTTGGCCTCCTTTGGCTTTAAGTACGGCACGTCGCGTGCCCTTCCAGTTTATCCCCTCTTGCTTCTCCTTCTTCTCCATGGCTCCGTCAAGGAAGTTCTCGGCCGCAGAGAAAGGAAAGGCCCGCCAGGTTGAGCCTGCCTCTCCCCCGCCCAAGCGCGGTCGAGGCCGCCCGCGCAAACACCCGGTGGCCTCCACGGCGGCTCCCCGCGGTCGCGGAGGTGACTTCCTGCGCGGTGACAGGCGGCTGGCCGTGGCTGGGGGGCATGCTTCGGCCGTGCGACCCCCTAGGCCGCGCTTCCACACTGCGGAGGTGTTCCGGAGTTTGTTGTGCGAGCGGCGGAGCCGACTAGCGCCCGGCTTCAGCTCCCTCGCTTTCCTCCTAGGTGAGCTCCCGGCTGGCGCCCCGGGCGGCCTCTGGCTCTAGGCAGATGGCTGCTGCAGCCGGGCCTCGTGGGCTTCGCTGGAGGTCTCCGCGGCCGGGAGCCTGGCCTTGACCCGCGGCTGGCAGACGTTTGCCCGCGCGCGCGGCCTAAGCCGTCGGTGCACCCTGCACTTCAAGTTCGACGGCGATGCCACCCTCTACGTGAGGGTGTTTGGGGAAGATGGTCACCGCGCAGGGTGCTGCCCTGAAGATGACGACCGCGGCCGGGGACCCAGCCCCGCCAAGGACGAAGAGGACAGCGCACGCGTGGTTGGTGGTGCACAGGGTTCCTCAAGCTTCACTGGTTCTTCTTCGGGCAGTGACTCTTCCAGCAGTGGCCGCGGTCAGCCTCCACGTCGTCGTGCCTGCTTGGAGGGTGGCAACGGGTCTACCCGCCGTCGCGCCTCGGTGAAGCGCGAGAGGGAGTCCGCCTGAGCTCCGGAGGCGGGTCGAGTCTTCCCTGAGGGCCGGCGTAGGGCGAGCTTCGCATGATTTGCCCTTTCTTTTCCTTTTTCCTGCGCAAAAAGACAGTAGTGTGGGGCCCCATGGGGGCGTGTTTGGGTTACCGTTGTTAATCGGTATTGTTCCCTCCGGCCGCACGCCCACACGTAGGTAATCCCCGGCCTCAGCCGTGGGGGCAACTGACCCAGGTCATGTATTCGTGTCGCGGTGCCCGTGAGGCACGGACTGGAGGGGTGCTCCTGTAGTGGACCCGGGTTGTGAAACCTTGAAAGATAAGGGCAGAAAACACTCGCGAGGGAGTTCGGGCTGCTCCCTCGTGAGACCTTGCGCGAGAGAAATCGAGGTAGGAGAGCGAAAAGTCGAAGAGCCACAACTCAAAGGCAACAGCTTCAATATAACTTCAAATGAGAGCGAACAAGCCAACTGCAGAAAGCAAATGAAAAAGCCGCGTCCGGCACCTAATCTAGTCTTCGACGTCTTCTCACCAGCGCGGAGCTAAGTGCTACCACTGGGCGTGGGAGGGAGCCCCAGGGCCTGAGGCCGGCGCTCCTGAGACTCTGGGGCGTGTACAGCCCCAACTCATTATTACGTGAGAGTGTCACGGGCGGCGAGCTTCACAGGCATTGGCCTTCTTCACAGGCTCCGGGCCTTTCTTGGGGGAGATAAGCTTCACGGGCATTGGCCCTCTTCACAGGCTCCGGGCCTTTTCCAAAACGCATCAGCTTCACAGGCGCTCGCCTTCTTCACAGGCTCTGGGCCTTTTCCAAAAAGATGAGCTTCACAGGCATTCGCCTTCTTCACAGGCTCTGGGCCTTTTCCAAAAAGATGAGCTTCACAGGCATTCGCCTTCTTCATAGGCTCTGGGCCTTTTTAGGGGTAAAACCTTCGGAGGTGCTGGATGTTCCACGCGTTCTGGACAGGTACCCCCTCCTTAGTCTCCAAGCACGCGGAGCCGGGCCTGGAAACATGAACAACCTTGAACGGGCCCTCCCACATGGGAGAGAGCTTATGCAGTCCCTCCCTGGAGAGAACCCGCCGGAGCACGACGTCCCCTACCTCAAGAGTTCTGGGGAGGATGTTGCGGCAGTGGTATCGTTGCAGTGCTTGTTGGTACCTTGCCGTTCGCAGCGCGGCTTCTCGACGACGCTCCTCCCCCAGCACGAGGTCCATCCCCCGCATGGCGTCCTGCTGCGCCTCATCGAATGCCAGGACCCGCGCGGAATGACGCCTGACCTCGTGAGGGAGGACCGCTTCGGCTCCATAGACCAGGAAGAACGGGGTCTCCCCAGTCGGCTTGGTCGCAGTTGTGCGGATGGACCACAACACGGACTGAAGCTCACCGTACCAACCTCTGCCGCAGGCCTCCAGTTTCTTCTTGAATGTTCTGGTCTTGAGGCCCCTCAGGACTTCTGCGTTGGCCCGCTCGGCCTGGCCGTTGCTTCGGGGATACGCCACCGAAGCGTAGCATATCTGCGTTCCAAGGTTAGCACATTATGTTTTGAAGAGGTTACTGGTGAACTGCGAACCGTTGTCGGTGATGATGCGGTTCGGCACCCCGAACCGGCTCATGATGCCCTTGATGAACTTGACCGTAGAACCAACAGGGATGGTGTGGATGGCCTCGACTTCAGCCCACTTGGTGAACTTGTCCACGGCGATGTAGAGGTAGCGATAGCCCCCTGGCGCCCGAGGAAACGGGCCCAGGATATCCAGCCCCCAGACTGCGAACGGCCACGTGAGGGGTATGGTTTGCAGACCTCCTGCCGGCTGATGGATCTGCTTGGCATGGAATTGGCAGGCTTCGCAAGCCTTCACTAGTTCGACAGCGTCATTGAGCGCAGTAGGCCAATAGAAACCGCTGCGGAACGCCTTGCCGACGAGGGTCCGCGACGACGAATGATGCCCACAGTCTCCATCGTGTATATCTGCCAACAGTTCCTTCCCTTACTCCCTGGAGATGCAGCGCAGGGACACATCGTTCGGTCATTTCCGGTAGAGCTCTCCATCCCTAATGCAGTACGCTGTAGCTTGCCGCGCCACATGCTCTGCTTCCTCCTCCTTCTTCGGCAGGTCCCTTGTGTTAAGTAGCTCCGGAGCTTTGTGATCCAGCACCCCTCCTGAGGCTCCATCGTCAGGAGCAGGCGTGCTCCTGAGGCTGGGCCACAGGCCGGGGCTCCCGAGGCAGGTGGCTGGGGGAGGTCCTCCCGAGGCTGTGCTGTGTTCGATAATGATGGCAGGGCCGAGGGCTTGAAGAGCCGTTCCTCGAAGACGCCAGGCTCCTGAGGCAACCACCTGGAGGCTCGTTTGGCGATGTCGTCGGCCTCTTGATTAGTGCCGCGGGGTACATGCCATAGCTCCAACCCCCAGAACTGCTTCTCCATCCTGCGGACCTCCGCAAGGTAGGCTTCCATGTGCTCATCTTTTGGCTGGTATACCTTGTTGGAGAAATTGACGAGGAGCTGCAAATCGCCCTTGATAGTAAGGCGCTTCACCCCTAGGGCAGCGGCGACCTTCAAGCCCGCTATCAGTCCTTCATACTCTGCTATGTTGTTGGAGACCTTTTCACCCTGCTGGAAACAAAGTTGCACGGCGTAGTAAAGCTTGTCCTGAGTGGGAGATATGAGCACCGCCCCAGCCCCAGCGCCATGCCTGGAGAACGCCCCGTCAAAGTACATGACCCAGCCTTCTGGCGCCTTGCTTCCCGGGGAGAGGGGTCGATCCTCGTCAGCCTTGAGGTCCGGTGCCTCCGTCCATTCGGCCACAAAATCCGCTAGTGCGGCTCCCTTGATGACTCTGGTCGTGCTGAATTCGAGCTGAAACGCTTGCAGTTCAATGTTCCACTCAGCGACCCTTCCGGCTGAGTTAGGGCTCCTGAGCACCCTTTCCAAGGGGTATGCTGAGACAATCTTGATAGGGTGACCCTGGAAGTAGTGCCGCAGCTTGCGCGAGGCCACCAGTAGCGCGAGGAGGAGTTTCTGTGGCATGGGGTACCGTGCCCTCGCATCCCGCAACACCGTGCTGACGAAGTACACTAGGTGCTCGACGAGGCTTCGAGCATCGGTGCTGGTGGCATCCTACGGAGGCCGTGGCGCCTATTGAGGTGGTGGAGCCTCCAAAAGCTGGTTGCCTGGGGGAGGGGCCTCTTCCGTTCCCAGCGCGCTCCCCTGCGGCGGTTGATCCTCCTCAGCCATGGTAGTGATCTCTGCGAGTCCTTCTCGGTCCTGTTTTGCCTTGACACGGGTAGCTGCCGCGGCTTTGGTCCGACACTCCTCCCTAACTGCCACCAGAGCCGCGCTGGCGGAGTAAGGAGTGGCGGCGAGGTAGAGCACCAAGGGCTCTTGAGGGCGTGGGGCCACCATCACTGGAGGGCTGGTTAGGTATCTCTTGAGATCTTGGAACGCCTTGTCGGCCTCTTTAGTCCATTCAAAGGGCCCCTTTTTCTTCATCAGCTGGAAGAAAGGCAGCGCTCGCTCCCCTAACCTGGAGATGAAGCGCCCTAGCGCAGTCACGTGCCCAGTGAGCTTCTGCATCTCTTTGAGGGTCCTTGGCGGGCTCATGTCCTCGACGGCCTTGACCTTTTCTGGGTTGGCCTTGATGCCTCGGTGGGACACGAGGAAGCCCAAGAGCTTGCCCGAGGGGACTCCAAACACACACTTCTCCAGGTTGAGCCGTAGGTTCACGGCGTTGAGGCTCGCGAAGGTTTCCTCCAGGTCTTGTATCAGGGTCTTGGCCTCGCAAGTCTTCACCACAATGTCGTCGATGTAAGCTTCCACATTCTTCCCGAGCTGCGGGCCCAAGGTGATGTGCATGAGCCGCTGAAAGGTTGCGCCCGCGTTGCGCAGTCCGAACGGCATGCAGGTATAGCAGTACACCCCACACGGGGTCAGGAAGGCCGTCTTCTCCACGTCTTCCACCGCCATCTTGATCTGATGATACCCGAAGAAGGCATCCAAGAAGCATAATAGGTCGCACTCAGTGATGGAATCGACGATCTGATCGATGCGAGGGAGCGGGAACGGATCTTGCGGGCACGCTTTGTTGAGGTTGGTGAAGTCAACACACATGCGCTCTTTCCCTCCCTTCTTCGGCACAACGACTAGGTTGGCTAACCAATCTGGATACCGTACCTCGCGAATGACCCCAACGGCTTCTAGCTTGTGGGTCTCCTGGACGATGAAGGCCTGCTTTTCGGTGGACTGCCGCCTCGCTTTCTGCTTTACGGGGCGCATGTTAGGGCACACGTTGAGGTGATGCTCGATCACGCCCCTAGGGATCCCCGCCAACTGATCAGGCTCCCAAGCAAATACCTTCTTGTGTGCGCGCAGGAACCTGACCAGGGCTTCCTCCTGCTCAGGCTCAAGGTTGGCGCCTATGGTGAAAGTGGCGTCAGTGGACCCGTCCTCGTCGACAGGTATCTGCTTGGTCTTTGCCTTGTCTTGGGTGAACAACTGCTTCTTCTTGGTTGGCGCAGCCCCCTTGGGCTTGGGGGTTTCTGCGTTGGCGGGCCGTGCTGCTGCCGCCGTCTTGAAGGCAAGCTTGAGTACTCGCAGCGCATCTCCGGTGTCCCCGGGCATGGTGAGGATACCGTTGCTCCCGGGCATCTTCATGAGGTTGTACGCCGGGTGGGTCGCGGCCATGAATTGGGCCAGTGCTGGATAGCCGAGGATGGCGTTGTAGGGGAGGCCGATGGGGGCGATGTCGAAATCGACCAGCTCCATGCGGAAATTGTCGTAGGTGCCGAAAGTTACTAGGAGCCGGATCTGTCCCAAGGAGCTAGATGACCCGCCCCCGACGCCCGAGAAGGGCCGGCTGGGCTGTAGCCGCTCCCGGGGTATGCAGAGGAGGTTGAAGGCCTCAACTGAGAGCACGCTGAGGCCCGCGCCACCGTCGATGAGAGTCCTGGTGACAGCCACCTGGCAGATGGTGGGGGTGCAGAGCATGGGGAGCGCACCCGAGCAGGCCGAGTTGGAGGGGTGGTCCTCTGAGCTGAAGGCCAGCCTGGCCGGTGGCCCCGACCGGTCCGGGGGAGCCCCCTGCCGCGTGGAGGCGGCGCCGACCCGGCAGACGAATGGCTTGACGTGGTGCCCTGAGGGCGGCGCCTGCGAGCCGCCCAGGAGGGCCGCGACGACCGGGGAAGCCGGCGCGACGTGGTGGGTGAGGAAGAGGCCGCATGGCTTTTCCCAAGAGGCCACGGAGGGATGCTGGGATGATGCTTGCTGCTCGTTCCCCGCCGGGCCGGTGGCAGCGTTGACGGCAGGCGACGGGGAACGACGAGGGAGCCTGCCGACGGGAGCCGTCTGAGCGACACAGGAAGCAAGGGTGGCTCGGTGCTCGGTGCGGGTCCGACGAGCATCAGACATGGATGCGATGGTCGGAGAAGAACAGGGCGACGGAAGACGAATTCTGGCGCACCCCTACCTGGCGCGCCAAATGTCAGATTTAGGGTTCTGGCAGACCCTTGAGGTTCGAACACTGGGGTGCGCGCAGAGATTTCGCCCTCTACCTACCCGTTCCTTGCCGGCTCGCTGAGATCTAAACTACGAAAGGAACAACACAAGAGACACAAGGTTTATACTGGTTCAGGCCACCACTGTTGTGTAATACCCTACTCCAGTGTGTGGTGTGGTGGATTGCCTCTTGGGCTGATGATGAACAATACAAGGAAGAACAGCCTCACGAGGGTCTGTTCTTGGCTGGGGGGATGAACTGCCAGGAGGAGTTCAGCCGCCCTTCTCTCTCTCTCTCTCCCTTTCTTCCTTCATTCCGGTCCCCCTACCCTGGGGGTGGCTAGTCCTATTTATAAGCAAAGGCCCTGGGCCTCTTCCCAAATATTGAGCGGGAAGGGCGCCAACAATTGGCCATTTTGAAGGGGAACATCGGGTACACTTATCCTGACTAAAGTTGGTCCTCGCCTGTCAAAGGCTCTGGTGGTGACGCCTGCTTGGGCTCCACAATGACTTCCTTCCTGCCGTTGGGCTGGTCTTGGTCTTGTTGCACCGAAACAGATGCCTTTGCTTGATGCTCTCGCCTGCGCTTGCTCCCTTTGCACCAAGGAGGAAAGGAGGAAACTGCGCGGGTTGGCGCCCGACTGGCGCCCTTGGTCGTCATGGCTTGCGTCATGGGCACCTCGCGAGGTACCCCGCCTTGAACTCTCCGCCTCCTCGTGAGCCAGCCTGATGAGGCCGTGCCTGAGGAAGCTCCTTGTCGTCCGCCCCACGAGGGTCTTGAGCTTGTGTTGATGAAGATGGGCCATGCTGGGCCCCCTTTGAGCCACGCCACAGGCCGCAGGCTGGCAAGTCTGGGGACCCCCGTTCCCAGAACGCTGACAGTGTTGATGTAGAAGCCCTCCATGGTCGATTCCCCCTCTAGCGGAGCACCGGCGAAGGCTCCAAGATGGGATCTCGCGGATACAGAAGGTTACGGTGGTGGAAATTGTTTTTCGTTGGCTCCCTGGATGTTTTCGGGGTATGTGGGTATATATAGGAGGAAGAAGTAGGTCGGTGGCTGCCCGAGGGGCCCATGAGACAGGGGGGCGCGCCCTGTAGGGGTGGGCGCGCCCCCAACCCTCGTGGCCGCCTCGGCTGATTCTTGACTTGCACTCCAAGTCCTCTGGATCACGTTCGTTCCAAAAATCACGCTCCCGAAGGTTTCATTCCGTTTGGACTCCGTTTGATATTCCTTTTCTTCGAAATACTGAAATAGGCAAAAAAAAACAACAATACGGGTTGGGCCTCCGGTTAGTAGGTTAGTCCCAAGAATGATATAAATGTGTAAAATAAAGCCCATAAACATCCAAAAGGGGTAATATAATAGCATGGAACAATAAAAAAATTAGATACGTTGGAGACATATCAAGCATCCCCAAGCTTAATTCCTGCTCGTCCCCGAGTAGGTAAATGATAAAAACAGAATTTTTGATGTGGAATGCTACCTAGCATAATTCTCAATGTAAATTTCTTTATTGTGGCATGCATGTTCAGATCCATATGATTCAAAATAAAAGTTCATATTGACAAAAGAAATAGTAATACTTCAAGCATACTAATCAAAGCAATCATGTCTTCTCAAAATAACATGGCTAAAGAAAGTTCATCCCTACAAAATCATATAGTTTGGCTATGCTTCATTTTCGTCACACAAAAATGTTCCCAAATTCTACACCCCCGATGACAAGCCAAGCAATTGTTTCGTACTTAAATAATCTCAAACTTTTTTTAACTTTCACGCCATACATGAGCGTGAGCCATGGATATAGCACTATGGGTGGAATAGAATATGATGATGGGGATTGTATGGAGAAGACAAAAAAGGAGAAAGTCTCACATTGACGAGGATAATCAACGGGCTATGGAGATGCCCATCAATTGATGTCAACATGAGGAGTAGGGATTGCCATGCAATGGATGCACTAGAGCTATAAATGAATGAAAGCTCAACAAAAGAAAACTAGTGGGTGTGCATCCAACTTGCTTGCTCACGAAGACCTAGGGCATTTGAGGAAGCCCATCGTAGGAATATACAAGCCAATTTCTATGATGAAAAATTCCCACTAGTATATGAAAGTGACAACATATGAGACTCTCTATATGAAGAACATGGTGCTACTTTGAAGCACAATATATGAGACTCGCTATATGAAGGACATGGTGCTACTTTGAAGCACAAGTGTGGAAAAAGAGATAGTAACATTGCCACTTTTTATTTATTTTCTTCTTTTTTTTCTTTTTTTTCTTTGGCCTTTTTTTCTTTTGGCCTTTATTATTTTTCTTTTTTTCATTTTGGGGACAATGCTCTAATAATGGCGATCATCACACTTTTATTGATTACAACATATGAATTACAACTCAAAACTAGAACAAGATATGACTCTATATGAATGCCTCCGGCGGTGTACCGGGATGGTGCAATGAATCAAGAATGACATGTATCAAAAATTATGCATGGTGGCTTTGCCACAAATACGATGTCAACTACATGATCATGCAATGGCAATATGACAAAAGTAATGTGTGTCATGATGATAAATGGAACAGTGGAAAGTTGCATGGCAATATATATCGGAATGGCTATGGAAATGCCATAATAGGTAGGTATGGTGGCTGTTTTGAGGAAGATATAAGGAGGTTTATGTGTGATAGAGTGTATCATATCACGGGGTTTGGATGCACCGGTGAAGTTTGCACCAACTCTCAAGATGAGAAAGGGCAATGCACGGTACCGAAGAGGCTAGCAATGGTGGAAAGGTAAAAGTGCGTATAATCCATGGACTCAACATTAGTCAAAAGAACTCATATACTTATTGCAAAAATTTAGAAGTCATCAAAAACCAAGCACTATGCGAATGCTCCTAGAGGGATAGATTGGTACGAAAAGACCATCGCTCATCCCCGACCGCCACTCATAAGGATGCACAATCCAAGTACACTTCATGTTTCAAATTTGTTACACAACTTTAACCATACGTGCATGCTATGGGACTTGCTAACTTCAACACAAGCATTCTTTAAATTCATAATCACCCAACTAGCATGACTTTAATATCACTACCTCCATATCTCAAAACAATTATCAAGTATCAAATTGATCATAGCATCCAATTCACTTCCTATGATAGTTTTTATTATACCCAACTTGGATGCCTACCATTCTAGGAACAATTTTATAACCATAGGAAATACCATGCCGTTCTAAGAGACTCTCAAAATAATATAAGTTAAGCATGAGAGACTAGCAATTTCTACAAAATTAAGCTACCGCCGTGCTCTAAAAGATATAAGTGAAGCACTAGAGCAAAAACTATCTAGCTCAAAAGATATAAGTGAAGCACATAGAGTATTCTAATAAATTCTAATCAAGTAGGCTTCTCCCAAAAGGTGTGTACATTAAGGATGATTGTGGAAAACTAAAAAGAAAATACTAATATCATACACGACGCTCCAAGTAAAACACATATCATGTGGTGAATAAAATTATAGCTCCAAGTAAAGTTACCAATGAACGAAGACGAAAGAGGGGATGCCTTCCCGGGGCATCCCCAAGCTTAGGCTTTTGGCTACTATTGAATATCTTGGGGTGACATGGGCATCCCCAAGCTTAGGCTTTTGTCACTCCTTATTCCATAGTCCATCAAATCTTTACCCCAAACTTGAAAACTTCACAACACAAAACTCAGCAGGAAATCTCATAAGCTCCGTTAGTGAAAGAAAACAAAACCACCACATAAGGTACTGTAATGAACTCATTATTTATTTATATTGGTGTTAAACCTACTGTATTCCAAGTTCTCTATGGTTCATACCACTTAATATTAGCCATAGATGCATCAAAATAAGCAAACAACACACGAAAAACAGAATCTGTCAAAAATAGAACAGTCTGTAGCAATCTGTAACTAACGCAATAGTCTATCATTTGACATAAAAACAATAATACTTCGAGCGTACTAATAAAGCAATCATGTCTTTTCAAAACAACATGGCCAAAGAAAGTTATCCCTACAAAATCATATAGTCTGGCTGTTGCTCTATCTTCATCACACAAAGTATTTAATCATGCACAACCCCGATGACAAGCCAAGCAATTGTTTCATACTTTAGTAGTCTTAAACTTTTTCAACTTTCACGCAATACATGAGCGTGAGCCATGGATATAGCACTATGGGTGGAATAGAATATGATGGTGGAGGTTATGTGGAGAAGACAAAAAGGGAGAGAAAGTCTCACATCAACGCGCCTAATCAACGGGCTATGGAGATGCCCATCAATTTATGTCAATGCGAGGAGTAGGGATTGCCATCAACGGATGCACTAGAGCTATAAGTGTATGAAAGCTCAAACTGAAAACTAAGTGGGTGTGCATCCAACTTGCTTGCTCATGAAGACCTCGGGCATTTGAGGAAGCCCATCATCGGAATATACAAGCCAAGTTCTATAATGAAAATTCCCACTAGTATATGAAAGTGAAAGCATAGGAGACTCTCTCTATGAAGAACATGGTGCTATTATGAAGCACAAGTGTGGTAAAAGGATAGTAGCATTGCCCCCCCTCTCTTTTTCTCTCATTTTTTCATTTTTTTGAATACGCTTCTTTGGCCTCCCTTTTTTTTATTTAGGCTTCGATGGCCTCTCTTATTTTTTTTCATTAAGTCCGGAGTCTCATCCCGAGTTGTGGAGGAATCACAGTCTCCATCATCCTTTCCTCACTGGGGCAATGCTCTAATAATGATGATCATCACACTTTTATTTACATACAACTCAATATTACAACTTGATATCTAGAACAAAGATATGACTCTATATGAATGCCTCCAGCGGTGTATCGGGATGTGCAATGATCTAGCATAGCAATGACATCAAAAAACGGACAAGTGATGAAAACATTTTGCTAGCTGTCTTACGATCATGCAAAGCATTATGACAATGAATGCTCAAGTCATGTATATAATGATGATGGAAGTTGCATGGCAATATATCTCGGAATGGCTATGGAAATGCCATGATAGGTAGGTATGGTGGCTGTTTTGAGGAAGGTATATGGTGGGTGTATGGTACCGGCAAAAGTTGCGCGGCACAAGAGAGGCTAGCAATGGTGGAAGGGTGAGAGTGCGTATAATCCATGGACTCAACATTAGTCATAAAGAACTCATATACTTATTGAAAAAATCTACAAGCCATTGAAAACAAAGTATTACACGCATGCTCCTAGGGGGATAGATTGGTAGGAAAAGACCATCCCTCGTCCCCGACCGCCACTCATAAGGAAGACAATCAATAAATAAAATTGTGCTCCAACTTCATCACAAAGCGGTTCACCATACGTGCATGCTTCGGGAATCACAAACCTCAACACAAGTATTTCTACTAATCCATAATCACCCACTAGCATGACTCTAATATCACCACCTTTATATCGCAAAACTATTGCAAGGAATCAAACATATCATATTCAGTGATCTACAAGTTTATGTAGGATTTTATGACTAACCATGTGAATGACCAATTCCTCTCATCTCTCTAAATAGATATAAGTGAAGCAAGATAGTTTAATTCTTTCTACAAAAGATATGCCCATGCTCTAACAAATATAAGTGAAGCAAAAGAGCATTCTACAAATGGCGGTTTTCTATGTGAAGAGAAAAAGGCAATCCTAACTTCAAATGATATAAGTGAAGCACATGAAGCATTCTATAAAGCCACACTCAAAAGATATAAGTGAAGTGCAATGAGAATTCTATAAATCAACCAAGGACTATCTCATACTAGTATGGTGCATAAAATAAAAGTGAAAACTAAATGCAAAAGATGCTCCAAGACTTGCACATATCGCATGAACGAAACGAATACGAAAACATACTGATACTTGTTGAAGAAAGAGGGGACGCCTTCCGGGGCATCCCCAAGCTTAGACGCTTGAGTCTCCTTGAATATTTACTTGGGGTGCCTCGGGCATCCCCAAGCTTGAGCTCTTTCCTCTCTCCTTTTCCTCATATCGAGACATCCTCGATTAGACACTTCATCCACACAAAACTTCAACAGAAAACTCGGTAAGATCCATTAGTATAATAAAGCAAATCACTACTCTAAGTACTGTAGCAAACAAATTTATATTTTGTTTTTGCATTGTGTCTACTGTAATATAGCTTTTCCATGGCTTAATCCTGATGACCCACAAGTGTAGGGGATCTATCGTAGTCCTTTCGATAAGTAGGAGTGTCGAACCCAACGAGGAGCAGAAGGAAATGATAAGCGGTTTTCAGTAAGGTTTTCTCTGCAAGCACTGAAATTGTAGGTAATAGATAGTTTTGTGATAAGATAAATAGTAACGAGCAAAAAGTAATCAAAATAAATAAAGTGCAGCAAGGTGGCCCAATCCTTTATGTAGCAAAGGATAAGCCTGGACAAATTCTAATAATGAAGAAGGAGCTCCCGAGGACACATTGGGAATTATCATCAAGCTAGTTTTCATCATGTTCATAAGATTCGCGTTTGGTACTTTGATAATTTGATATGTGGGTGGACCGGTACTTGGGTACTGCCCTAACTTGGACAAGCATCCCACTTAGGATTAACCCCTATTGCAAGCATCCACAACTACAAAATGGAGTATTAAGGTAAACCTAACCACACCATTAAACATATGGGTCCATATCAACCCCTAACGAAGCAACGCATAAACTAGGGTTTAAGCTTCTGTCACTCTAGCAACCCATCATCTACTTATTACTTCCCCATGCCTTCTTCTAGGCCCAAATAATGGTGAAGTGTCATGTAGTTGACGTTCACATAACACCACCAGAGGAAAAGACAACATACATCTCATCAAAATATCGAACGAATACCAAATTCACATGACTACTAATAGCAAGACTTCACCCATGTCCTCAGGAACAAACGTAACTACTCACAAAGCATATTCATGTTCATAATCAGAGGAGTAATAATATGCATAAAGGATCTGAACATATGATCTTCCACCAAGTAAACCAATTAGCATCAACTACAAGGAGTAATCAACACTACTAGCAACCCACAGGTACCAATTTGTGGTTTTGATACAAGATTGGATACAAGAGATGAACTAGGGTTTTGATAGGAGATGGTGCTGGTGAATATGTTGATGGAGATTGACCCCCTCCCGATGAGAGGATCGTTGGTGATGACGTTGGTGATGATTTCCCCCTCCCGGAGGGAAGTGTCCCCGGCAGAACAGCTCCGCTAGAGCCCTAGATTGATTCCGCCAAGGTTCCGCCTCGTGGCGGTGGAGTTTCATCCCGTAAGCTTGCCCATGATTTTTTCCAGGGGAAAAGTGATGATATTGAAGAAGATGGACGCCGGAGGCCCACCAGGGGGCCCAGGAGATAGGAGGCCGTGCCTTATAGGGGGGGGGGGGGGCGCCCTCCTGTCTCCTGGATAGGGCGTGGGCCCCCGGCCTATTTCTTTCGCTCATAAATTCTTATTAAATCCAAAAGGTTGTTTTTTGGAGTTTCAGGACTTTTGGAGTTGTGCGGAATAGGTTTCCAACGTTTGCTCCTTTTCCAGCCAGAATTCCAGCTGCCGGCATCCCCCCTCTTCATGGTAAACCTTGTAAAATAAGAGAGAATAGCCATAAGTATTGAGATATAATGTGTAATAACAGCCCATAATGCAATAAATATTGATATAAAAGCATGATGCAAAATGGATGTATCAAATCCACTGATATAAATTGATAGATTCATCAAAAGAAGCAAACTATGCATCAAAAACAGAATCTGTCAAAAACAGAACAGTCTGTAGCAATCTGAACATTCATCATACTTATGTTACCCCAAAAATTCTACAAAAATTAGGACAAATAAACAAGTTGTACAGCAATACAGTGCAAGAAGAATCAGAACCGTTCGACTTTCCAGTTAAAAATGTAAAATCGCGCACTACAGCCAAAGTTTCTGTCCTGCACCGTACAAACCAACAAGCATTGTAAACATCTTAAAGGCAAACCTTGGCACATTATTTTTATAATACAATGGAATTGTACAAGGGGGTAATTATTTTTTTATTAAAAGTTTCTGTAATCAAGATTCACAAAGTTTCCGTGAGCATGAACAAAGTTCAAGGCTAGCTCCCACTTCAACAATGCTTGTCTTTCTCACTTTCACTTCCCTTTTTGAAAAGTTTTTAGGTTCCCCTCTTTATTTATTTTTGTTTTTAAACTATATAAAAGAACTCAATAGAAATAAATGACTCTCTAAAACTTCCGGGTTGTCTCCCTGGCAGTGCTTTCTTTAAAGCCATTAAGCTAGGCATTTAGTGCTCAAGTAATGGATCCACCCGGATCCCAAGGTATATCAAAGCCAATTTTAATTAACAATGATTTGTAATTTAGTAGTGAGCACAAAGTAACATATATAAAGCAACAAAGTCTAACTCTCTTCCTATGCATCGGCATGTCATAAAAGAACAATTCATGCACACATAGTAAAGGCCGATGCATAGTATAAGCAGTTTCTTGCAATTCTATCATGTTGGAAACATAAAGAGGCAAAGATGTAGTTCCTCTCTCATAATAATTGCAAGTAGGAGCAGCAAGCACATGCATATTACATTCATCAAAATCATCATGTGCAATGGTAAAAGGCAACCCATCAATATAATCCTTAATAGCCACAAACTTCTCCGATATAGTGTAGTTTGGAGAATTCAAAAAGATAATAGGACTATGATGCGTGGGTGCAATAGCAACAATTTCATGTTTAACATAAGGAACTATAACAAGTTCATCTCCATAAGTATAATTCATATTGGCATCTTGGCCACAAGCATAGCAAGCATCATCAAAAAGGGATATTTCAAGAGAATCAACGGGATCATAGCAATCATCATAGCAATCATCCTTCGGTAAGCACGAAAGGGAATTAAACAATGTATGAGTTGAAGAGTTACTCTCATTAGAAGGTGGGAACGGGTGATCAATCCGCTCTTCCTCATTTTGTTCTTCGCTCTCCTCATCATCTTTTTCATCCAATGAGCTCACAGTTTCATCAATTTCTTCTTCCATAGCTTCCTGCAAATATTAGTCTCTTCTTGGACAGTGGAGAATTTCTCAATATATAGTTTAACATAGGCATTAGAAGCATAATTATCATAACAATATTCAAGTATGGCAAAAATTTCAGATTTGTAGAGAGTAGCATCATACTTTCAATCAAAGAAGCAATTTCATAAGCACCCTTAAAATCAACAAATTTCTTCAATTTGTTGAACATCATAGTAATTATAAACACCCTTAGCATATGAAGATACGATTCCATTATCAATAAACTCACATTGGTAGGGAAGGTGTTTCTTAGGGTTTTCAGAACAACAAGTAATATCATATATTTCACATAAATTCCAAGCATAGCATTGCAAACGATGAATTTGATCCAGTAAAAGTTTCCCTTTTTCAGATATACGGTGTCGCACATAACAAGCACGCTCATCTAAAGATTTGCCCTCAACTAAGCTAGTTGGGGTTTCAACACGAGCACAAAGGGATCGAAGATGATCCAAGTAAAAAGCTTCACGAGTGTGATAGATTTTGAGTGGTTCTTCAACCATTGGTTCAGTAGGTACAACTAATTTTTTTGGTATTTTGCATTTCCTACCCATAACTAAAGATAGAAAACAACTAAGAACAGCAAATAAAAATTACTTAGTGACAAAGCAAACAAGCACACGCGAGAATATTCACCCCACGCTATGACTCCTCGACAGCGGCGCCAGAAAAAGGTCTTGATGACCCGCAAGTATACGGGATAATTGTAGCCTCTTTTGATAAGTAAGAGTGTCGAACCCAATGAGGAGCTAAAGGTAGAACAAATGTTCTCTCAAGTCCTATCTGCCACTGATACGACTCTACGCACGCTTAGTGTTCACTTTACCTAGAACAAGTATGAAACTAGAAGTACTTTGTAAGCGTTGTTGGATAGGTTTGCAAGATAATAAAGAGCACGTAAATAAAAAGTAGGGGCTGTTTAGATACAGAAGCAATAAAGTAAATATAGAGAGTGTGGAAAAATGGTGGTAGGAGTTGTGGAATTGTCCCTAAGCAATCGACTACGTTACTAGACCGGTAATCACTATTGCAATTCTATTTGAGGGAAAGGCATAAGCTAACATACTTTCTCTTCTTGGATCATATGCACTTATGATTGGAACTCTAGCAAGCATCTCCAACTACTAAAGATCATTAAGGTAAAACCCAACCATAGCATTAAAGTATCAAGTCCCCTTTATCCCATACACAAACAACCTACTTACTCGGGTCTGTGCTTCTGTCACTCACGCCACCCACCATAAGCAAATCATGAACATATTGCAAACCCTACAGCGGGAATCCCTCACGCTTGCGCGACACGGAGGGCACAATAGGACAGCACCAATAATAAAACATGCAATTCAAACCAATCATAGCAATTCATCAATCACCGGTAGGACAACGAAAATCTACTCAGACATCATAGGATGGCAACACATCATTGGATAATAATATGAAGCATAAAGTACCATGTTCAAGTAGAGGGTACAACGGGTTGCGGGAGAGTGGACCGCTGAATATAGATGGGGGAAGGTGATGGAAACGTTGGTGAAGATGATGGAGGTGTTGGTGTAGATCGCGGTGATGATGATGGCCCCCGGCAGCGTTCCGGCGCCACCGGAAGCAAGGGGCAGAGAGCCCCCCTTCTTCTTCTTCCTTGACCTCCTCCCTAGATGGGAGAAGGGTTTCCCTCTGGTCCTTGGCTCCCATGGCTTGGGAGGGGCGAGAGCCCCTCCGAGATTGGATCTATCTCTCTGTCTCTCTCTGTTTCTGCGTTCTCAGATTGTGCCCTCTCACCATTTCTTTTATATCCGAAGATCCGTAACTCCGATTGGGGTGAATCTTTCGCCCAGATTTTTCTCATAAAATTAGCTTTATTACGGCAAAAGAAGAGTGTCAACCGCCTTACGAGGTGCCCAGGAGAGTCCAGGGCGCGCCTGCCCCTGGGGGCGCCCCCCTGTCTCGTGGCCCCCTTGGGCACCGCCTCGCGTTGATTCTTCCTCCCAAAAATCACAAATATTCCAAAATAATTCTTCGTCTGTTTTTATCCCGTTTGGACTCCGTTTGATATTGGGTTTCTGCGAAACATAAAACATGCAACAAACAGGAACTGGCACTAGCACTGGATCTATATGTTAGTCCCAAATAATAGTATAAAAAGTTGCCAAAAGTATATGAAAGTTGAATAATATTGGCATGGAACAATCAAAAATTATAGATACGACGGAGACGTATCAAGGTCCCGAACTGTGCATCCAAGGCTAATGGTAACAGGAGGCGGGGGACACTATGTTTACCTAGGTTCGGGCCCTCTCTATGGAGGTAATACCCTACTTCCTGCTTATTGATCTTGATGATATGAGTATTACAAGAGTTAATCTACCACGAGATCGTAGAGGCTAAACCCTAGAAGCTAGCCTATGATTCTGATTGTTCTTGTCCTACGGACTAAACCCTCCGGTTTATATAGACATCGGAGGAGGCTAGGGTTACACAAATTCGGGTACAGAGAAGGGAATCTACATATCCGAATTGCCAAGCTTGCCTTCCATGCAAAGGAGAGTCCCACCCGGACACGGGACGAAGTCTTCAATCTTGTATCTTCATAGTCCAACAGTCCGGCATAAGCATATAGTCCGGTTGTCCGAGGACCCCCTAATCCAGGACTCCCTTAGTAGCCCCTGAACCAAGCTTCAATGATGATGAGTCCAGCGCGCAGATTGTCTTTGGCATTGCAAGGCGGGTTCCTTCTTTGAATACTCCAAAGAAATTCTTGAACACAAGAATCGTGTTCGGCTCTGCAAAACAAATTCCACATACCACCGTAGAGAGCACAATATTCCACAAGCCTAATCTGTGACAACTTTTTCATTGCGCGACATCACGTCGCGGCCCGGTCATTAATCGAACCATTTTTCTCAACCTGCTACTGCACATCTTGCGAGACAGTTTTATTGGCACGTCTTGTCGAAGCAGAGATCGTGTCCCCTTATCACGGGATTCTCATCAATACGGGTGTGGGTAACCCAACCGCGCCATCAACACGGCGCTTGGGGAATAAGCGAGTTTCCAAGGCAAGTGGGGAGGCGCATAGTTTCAGCTGCCTTTATAAAGAGACAAGGATTCCCCTTTTTCACCCACGCCTTCTTCTTCCTCTACTAATCCATTCTCGAGCTCCAACGCCCAAGCTTTCACCTTCTCCGCAAAGTCATTCCGCACATGTCCGGAGCGGGAGGCAAGAGGATGGCCTCCTCCGTCACGAAGGAGGACATTACGAAGCTTCGAGAGGCCGGATACCTGTCCGCAAATATCGCGCATCGGCTTTCGGCCGAAAGGCAGATCATCCCTACCCCGAAACCCCGGGAAAGGGTAGTATTCCTCTCTCACTTTGTCCGCGGACTGGGATTCCCCCTCCACCCGTTCGTCCGCGGACTTATGTTCTACTACGGGCTGGACTTCCATGATTTGGCCCCCAACTTCATCCTCAACATCTCGGCGTTTATCATCGTGTGTAAGGCTTTCCTCCGCATCACGCCCCACTTTGGCCTATGGCTGAAGACCTTCAACATGAAGCCAAAGGTGGTGGGCGGCCAACAAGCGGAGTGCGGGGGCGCCATGGTGGGCAAGATGCCCATTATCACCTGGCCCGAGGGCTCCTTTGTGGAGACTGTGAAGGGGTGGCAATCGGGGTGGTTTTACATCACTGAACCGCGCGACGCTAACTGGGCGGCGACCCCTGAATTTCGATCCGGCATCCCCATGCGGCTCACCTCCTGGAAAGAGAAGGGACTAGCCTAGGGCTCAGCGGAAGAACTGACCGGACTTCAGACCTGCGTCCAAAATATGATAGGCAAGAAAATCAAGCTCGTCAACATGGTCCAGGTTATGCTCCTCCACCGGATCCTTCCGTGTGAGAGACGGGCTTGCAACCTGTGGGAGTTCGACCCGACCAAACACCAGACGCTGCGAGAGCTCTTCGGCATGACGCACGAAGACATCTGGAAGGTGCTTTTCAAGGCCACCGAGGTTCCACCGCCCATAACTGAAGACCGTAGATTCAGCGCAAAGCACCCTACCAATCCAGTGAATTTTCATGTTTTGCAAGATATGCCTTTTACCAGCACATCCGTGGGAGGAATCTAAGCCTCCATGCCGATTTCACAGGCTTGGGTAGCGATAGCGGAGCAGATTGACTGTCCGGCTCCGCTACCTGAACATCCAGAATCGCCTCTTCTAACGAAGATGTTGTTTCCAGTGCCCTACGAGGTGCCGGAGAAGAAGGCCAAGAAGACGGCCCCGGGGACCAGAGAAGGTCTCCGGCGCAAGGTTGCATCGGACATGACATCTGAAGACACCGAGACGCGCTCCTCCACCAAAGATGAGGAGGAGGAGGAGGAGGAAATCCATCGCCCCCCACCGGGGGGAGAAAGAAGAGGAAGGCCGCCATGCACGGGGAGGCCAAGGTGTCCAAGAAGGAAAAAACCTTCCTCCCGGACCATTCCACCATAGCCAGCAATAGCCGCGAGGAGTGGGAGCCCAGGGACAAGCCCCTGACTAAGTCGTAAGTATCCGGACACAATAGTATTTCCATTATGTTTGTTTTATTGCTTCTTATGATGCCAGACATGCACCTGCAGGCCGGCCAAATCCATCATCGATATATCCTCCTCTTCGGAGGGGTCTCTGGGCCTGTCGGCGATGAAGAGCGATTCACTTCCTACGGCCTCCTCCCCTAGGGCCACGGACGACACCGAGGTGTTGTCTCAAAGGATACCAGGCCAAGGGGAGACAGTCCTGGAGACGCCCCCAGGCGAAATCCCAGTCACCGGGCACATGGGGGGGGGGGGAAGACCCCCATGGACTCCAATAATGGGGGCCGCGTCCAGTTTGCCCCTAGCCGAATACGGCTCCGGAAACCCACGTGGTTCCGAATTCAGGCAGGCATGCCCTCTCTAAGGAGGGCGAGCCGCCTGTACCGATGACCTCTCTCCATCCAGAGGCACCGAACAACTTGCTGGAAGCGCTTCGTAGCGCTTCCATTGATGAAGAACACCGTACTCTTATGAGTATGGTGATTGAGAAGGTCTGGTCCGCCAAAAGCGGGTTGACCGAAGCCTGTGCTAGCCTTCTAACAGGTTTTGAGGTAAGTAATAAAATTGTAAGAGAATATCATTGTATAGACAGTAGCCCCTGATGCACTGTTTGGTGTTCGGAAAGAAAAGCCGAACAGAGGATCAAATAGTGTTCATAGGAGTCTAACAGAAGATGTCTATGTGAATAAGCAGGCATCACTGCTGGCCGCTGCCGCTCGTACTGCGGAGGTCTCTGGACTAAAGCAGGACCTAGAGCGGATCGAGGGAGAGCTGTGCCTCGTGAAGAGGCAGCTCGAGGAAGGTCAAGGTACGCAATACCCCATCTATATATTTATAAAGGAAAAATGGTATCTACTGATAGAAGCGTCACAAACTTTGGTAGGGGCCATGACCGAAGTGGCGGCCCTTAAAAAGGCACCGGCCGAGGCCAAAGACAAAGCGGCCAAGGAATGCGTCGAGCGCGAGAAGCAAGAGGCCCGGGTCAACAAGGTCCAGCAAGAGCTCCATGATTTCGTCCAGGAATACGATTCCTTGGAGCGTGACTCTAAGACCCAAGAGTCCGAGCTTGCTAAGGCCCTCCAGAGCGTGCAAGACGCCAAAGCCGAAGCCCAGAAGGCCCTCCAGGAGATTCAGGCGGCCAAGAAAATTGCAACGGGTAAGGCATTTGTTATGCAAAGCAAGCATGTGAAGGAGACTTTCCTTTTACTTACCCAAATTCAGAGCTCTCCAGGAGCATTCGCAGATCTGCCACACAGCATATCTGATGCCGTAGAGTTCTACCGAGCCGAAGAAGGGAGCTCAATGGAGAAGTTGTTCTGGTCTCAATATCTTGGGACAGAACATCCGATGCCCTTGAGCGACTAGCTGAAGCAACTGGTCAAGCTGCACAAGGCAGCCGAATTGGCCATGGAGGACCTCATAGTCCGGCTATGGCCTGCCGAGCCTATGCCCAGCAGCTACTTCGGTCTCGTAAAGCGGCTTGTGAGTGCCTGCCCACGACTTGAAGTCATAAAGCGGTCGGTTTGCATTGAAGGTGCGTGAATGGCCTTCACCCGTGCAAAAGTGCATTGGCGAAGATGGATGCTAAAAAGCTGATGACCGAGGGGCAAAGAGCACCGCCGGCCCAAAAATTATTATGACAATGTCCTAAAGGGCTCCCGCCTTGTGGCGGAGCAATGTACTAAGGATGTAATCTTTGAATGAATGCACTCATTTAATCCTGTAATATGAAACAAGTTCATTTGCGCAATATAATGCTTTGTTGATTTTAAAATTTTACCTCCTGTGCGGCCGTTTACAAAATTTGAGAGTTGGCCAGTCATCGGCTTCTTCCCCCATGTAACTAGTACAGGGGTGTTCGGGATAAATCTAAACACTCTTTATCCAAATTTTTGGTCCTTTAAGGAGGTGTTTAGCGCGACGAACAAGGCAATCGGACTATACAACTTTATCACCCTCACTTAGCCCTAGAAGTTCTATAATTTTAAATCTTGGCGTAGCCCCTGGTATTCGGAAGGCCGAACTTGGGGCGTTATACACGCCTAAATCGAATAAAGACCGATTCCTTGCCTGAAGCGGAAAAAATCTTTAAGGATTTGAAACCTCTCGAACAGCGACCAGCTCTCACCGCATCATGACAATCAGTTTTCGGCTTTCTCTACTGAGGTGCTCGTCCGGAAGAACCGAGACACAATCGCAGTAGTTCTCACTTTACTACCCTAGCCGATATAGCGAAACATAGGGTAGCAAGCACAGGAGCTGGGCAACCCAACTATTGACCCAAGACTTGATTCGGAGCTGATGCATATAATGCTATAAGTTCGGGGTGAGGGAGTCCTGGATTAGGGGGTCCTCGGACAGCCGGACTATATACTTCGGGCGGACTGTTGGACTATGAAGATACAAGATTGAAGACTTCGTCCCGTGTCCGGGTGGGACTCTCCTTTGCGTGGAAGACAAGCTTGGCAATTCGGATATGTAGATCTCCTTCTCTGTAACCGACTCTGTGTAACCCTAGCCCCCTCCGGTGTCTATATAAACCGGAGGGTTTAGTTCGTAGGACAAGATACAATCATAATCATAGGCTAGCTTCTAGGGTTTAGCCTCTACGATCTAGTGGTAGATCAACTCTTGTAATACTCATATCATCAAGATGAATCAAGCAGGAAGTAGGGTATTACCTCCATCAAGAGGGCCCGAACCTGGGTAAACATCGCGTCCCCCGCCTCCTGTTACCATTAGCCTTAGACGCACAGTTCGGGACCCCCTACCCGAGATCCGCCGGTTTTGACACCGACATTGGTGCTTTCATTGAGAGTTCCACTGTGTCGTCACGATAAGGCTTGATGGCTCCTTCAATCATCTTCAACGATGCGGTCTAGGGTGAGGTTTTCCTCCCCGGACAGATCTTCGTATTCGGCGGCTTCGTACTACAGGCTAACTCGCTTGGCCATCTAGAGTAGATCGATAGCTACGCCCCTGGCCATCAGGTCAGGTTTGGAAGCTTTAACTACACTGCCGACATCCGCGGAGACTTGATCTTCAACGGATTCGATCCCATGTCAGGTGCGCCGAACAGTCATGACGATCTTGACTTAGATCTGCCATCTGATAGTGTTCGGGAGATCACACCTGTGGACGCCCCAACCTTCAATCCGGAGCAGATCATGCCATCCGAGGACGGGTGGATGGACCCCGCCAAGGAGGCTGCACCCTCAGCGGTGATAGAGCCGAACACTGACTTCACCTCCTATGAGGCCGGTGTCATTGGACCCTCGGACTCGTCTCCGGCTACAGGCTTCGAACTGCGTGCATTCGTGCCTATCGAATCTGATTGGGCACCGATCATGGAGTTTACCTCCGCGGATATCTTTCAGCACTCGCCCTTGGGCGATGTGCTAAATTCATTGAGGTCTCTCTCCTTGTCAGAAGACTCTTGGCCGAATAATGTCCGGCTGGAATGGGAAGCGGACGACGAAGAAATTCGTTCCCCACCCACCACCCACTTAATAGCCACTGTCGATGATTTAACCGACGTGCTTGACTTCAACTCCGAAGACATCGACGGTATGGATGATGATGCAGGAGAAGAACAGGAACCACCGCCCACAGGGCGCTGGACAACCACCTCATCATATGATATATATATATGGTGGACACCCCTAAAGAAGGTGATGGCAGTGAGGCAATGGAGGATAATCCCCTTGAGAAGCAATCTAAGCATCGGCGTCATCAGCGCCGCTCTAAGCCCCGCCAGAGCAAAAATAGCAATACCGGTACAAGAGACGATAGCAATCCAGATGGTGCCGAAGACGAAAACAATCCCGCCCAGCCAGGCTTCGAGCAGGCCGAATGGGAGGATGGGCAAGCTAGCCCTAAGGAACAGGCAACGGATGGAGAATCAGAGGATGATAATTACATGCCCCTCTCCAAAGACGAGGTGAGCCTCGGCGACGAAGAATTTATCGTGCCTGAGGATCCCGTCGAGCAGGAGCGCTTCAAGCGCCGGCTTATAGCCATTGCAAAAAGCCTGAAGAAGAAGCAGCAGTAGCTTCAAGCTGATCAAGATCTGCTAACTGATAGATGGACGGAGGTCCTGGTAGCCGAGGAATACGGACTCGAGCGCCCAACCAAAAGTTACCCAAAGCGTAGGTTGCTACCTATCCTCGAGGAGGAGGCATTAAAGCCCACACTACCAGCGCACGATGCGGTGACTGGCCACCTCGTGGCCGAGACAAAGTGGCGTATCAGCCCGAACTCCAGCCCACACCCCGTCGCTAATCAAAAAATGACACTAAGGCCCGGGGCTACACAAAGGACCTGCGAGACGTATTGGAAAACAAAGCAGGACAGTCAAGATCGATCTATGGATCACGGGGGCGCGCCACAATGCGTGATGATGACCATCACACCGGATATACTAAAAACAGGTCCGGCCGGGCCGAATACAATAGACCAGACTCATTTGAACTGCGTCGTGATGTAGCCTGGCATAGAGACGCTGCACACCCCCTATGCTTCACTGATGAAGTAATGGATCATGAATTCCCAGAAGGGTTTAAACCCGTGAACATTGAATCATATGATGGTACAACAGACCCCGCGGTATGGATTGAAGATTTCCTTCTCCACATTCACATGGCCCGCGGTGATGATATACATGCCATCAAGTACCTCCCACTTAAGTTCAAAGGACCAGCTCGGCATTGGCTGAATAGCTTGCCGGCAAACTCCATTGGCAATTGGGAGAACCTGGAAGATGCATTCCTTGACAATTTCTAGGGCACTTATGTGCGACCACCGGACGCTGGCGACTTAAGTCACATAACCCAACATCCCGGAGAGTCAGCAAGGAAATTCTGGACTCGGTTCCTAACTAAAAAGAACCAAATTATTGACTCTCAGGATGCCGAAGCCTTAGCGGCCTTTAAACATAACATCCGCGACGAATGGCTCGCCCGACACCTCAGCCAAGAGAAGCCGAAGTCCATGGCAGCCCTCACGACACTCATGACCCGCTTTTGTGCGGGCGAGGACAGCTGGCTGGCTCATAGCAACAACACATCAAGAAACTCTCACAATTCAAATGCCAGAGACAGCAACGGCAAGCCACAACGCAATAGACACAAGCATCGCAAAAATGGCGACAACACCGAAGACACGACAGTCAATGCCGGATTCAGCGGCTCAAAGTCCGATCAGCGGAAAAAGCCATTCAAAAGAAACAATCCGGGCCCGTCCAGTCTGGACCGCATACTCGATCGCTCGTGTCAAATTCACGGCACCCCGATAAACCAGCCAACCACACTAACAGAGAATGCTGGGTGTTCAAACAGGCCGACAAGTTGAATGCCGAAAACAAGGAAAAGGGGCTGCATAGTGATGACTTCGAGGAGCCCCGGCCACCGAACACAGGAGGACAGAAGAAATTTCCTTCCCAGGTGAAAACGGTGAATATGATATACGCAACCCTTATTCCCAAGTGGGAACGGAAGCGTGCATTAAGGGACGTCGATGCGATGGAGCCAGTCGCCCCAAAGTTCAACCCATGGTCCTCTTGTCCGATCACTTTCGATCGCAGGGACCATCCTACCAGTATCCATCATGGCGGTTCGGCCGCATTGGTCCTCGACCCCATCATTCACGGATTCCACCTCACACGAGTCCTTATGGATGATGGCAGCAGCCTGAACCCGCTCTATCAGGATACAGTGCGCAAAATGGGCATCGACCCCTCAAGGATCAAACCCACAAAAACCACCTCTAAAGGTGTCATACCAGGTTAGAGGCCTGTTGCACGGGCTCAATCACACTGGAAGTGGTCTTCGGATCTCCGGACAACTTCCAAAGCAAGGAGTTAATCTTCGATATCGTCCCCTTCCGCAGTGGCTATCACGCACTGCTCGGACGAACCGCATTTGCCAGATTCAATGCGGTACCGCATTATGCATACCTCAAGCTCAAAATGTCAGGACCTCGCGGGGTTATAACAGTTAATGGAAACACAGGGCGCTCGCTCCGTACGAAGGAGCACACTGCGGCCCTCACAGCAGAGGTACAAAGCAGCCTTCTCAGGCAGACCACCAATTCAGCGATAAATCCCCCGGACACTATCAAGCGAGTCCGGAGTACCCTGCAACAGGATCATCCGGCACGTCCAGAGCTCGCCTAGCAATTCGGCCTCCGCCCTAGTCCCAGTCAAGCGGCGAAATTTGTGCCACGCGTACATAATCACACACTCAAAATACCATGGGCATTGGCGGAGGCACGACTATGACACGGTCCGCAATGCGGCTCAACCGCCCCAGGATTCGTGTATCTTTCCACCCTTTTCTTTTGAGGTCCCTATCTCCGGGAGGCTCTCCCGATAGCCCGACTATCGGACCCATGGCAGGACGGACACACCAAGGAGACAAGAAGCTTTGGCATACAAGGGAAGCCCCAGGTGGTCTCTGGTAACGATCGCTATACCAGTTTTACATACCCGCACGCAGCTCGCTCTTGGTCAGGACATGTCAAACAGTCCTGTTCCGCTTATCGCACTACTTGTACACATACGCCTTGACGTATTATTCAAATAACAATGGAAAATAATGTACAACGTCAGCTTACTATTACATTTCTTTATCCTTTTCCTTTACTGTTTATTTATTCCAAATTGCACCCATACATTTTGGTACGTCCTGCTTGCCAAGGGCTTCAGTGTACCCCATAACACAGCAAGAAAAGTCCGAACACTTTCGACAGTGCAGCACCCCAAACTTATAGCATTATATGCATCAGCTCCAAATCATGTCTTGGGTCAATAGTTGGGTTTGCCCGGCTCCCATGTTTTGGTACCTTATGTTCCACTATATCGGCTAAGGTAGCAAAGGGAGAACTACTGCGATTGTGTCCCGGTTCTTCCGGACGAGCACCTCAGTAGAGAAAGCCGAAAACTGACTGTCATGCTAAGGTGAGATCTAGTCGCTATTCGAGAGGTCTCAAATCCTTAAAGATTTTTTCCGCTTTAGGCGAGGAATCAGCCTTGTCCGATTTAGGCGTATATAGCGCCACAAGTTCGGCCTTCCGAATACTAGGGGCTTCGCCAAAATTTAAAATTATAGACTTCTATGGCCAAGTGAG
The DNA here is from genome assembly GCA_963921465.1 of Triticum timopheevii. Classification (NCBI taxonomy): domain Eukaryota; kingdom Viridiplantae; phylum Streptophyta; class Magnoliopsida; order Poales; family Poaceae; genus Triticum; species Triticum timopheevii. The sequence goes on from OY997268.1 coordinate 478,163,247, forward strand.
AGTGATAAAGCTGTATAGTCCGATTGCCTTGTTCGCTGCGCTAAACACCTCCTTAAAAGGACCAAAAATTTGGATAAAGAGTGTTTATATTTATCTCAAACACCCCAGTACTAGGTACATGGGGGCAGAAGCCGACGACTGGCCAACTCTCTGATTTTACAAACGGCCGCACAGAAGGTAATTGTCGGTGTCAAAACCGGCGGATCTCGGGTAGGGGGTCCCGAACTGTGCGTATAGGCAGATGGTAACAGGAGACAAGGGACACGATGTTTTTACCCAGGTTTGGGCCCTCTCGGTGGAGGTAAAACCCTACTCCTGCTTGATTAATATTGATGATATGGGTAGTACAAGAGTAGATCTACCATGAGATCAAGGAGGCTAAACCCTAGAAGCTAGCCTATGGTATGATTGTTGTTCGTCCTACGGACTAAAACCCTCCGGTTTATACAGACACCGGAGAGGGCTAGGGTTACACAAAGTCGGTTACAATGGTAGGAGATCTACATATCCGTATCGCCAAGCTTGCCTTCCACGCCAAGGAAAGTCCCATCCGGACACGGGACGAAGTCTTCAATCTTGTATCTTCATAGTCTTGGAGTCCGGCCGACGGTGATAGTTCGGCTATCCGGACACCCCCTAGTCCAAGACTCCCTTAGTAGCCCCCGAACCAGGCTTCAATGACGATGAGTCCGGCGCACATATTGTCTTCAGCATTGCAAGGCGGGTTCTTCTCCAGATTCCATGTACTCGCCGAATGGTGTCCGGCTTCTTATAAATGTTGCGCTCCTTGGCTTCCACGTCCAACAATGGCCATCTTCCACGTGTCGTACGAATGCGAAAAGCCAGGGCATTTTTACATTCCACCCCCTAGCTACGTGAATGATCTGCCTATAAAGAGAGGCGAGGATCCAGATCCGAATCACACCATCCAACTCCCACGAGTATTCATCGGAGCGCTTCTGACCAAAAATCCATTCCATCATGGACAGTCGACATGGCTCCTCCTCTCGTGCTCCCAGTCCTCAGCCAGGAGATTGGGGAAGATGCTCGGTCTCGCATAGTGAGCTAGTGACGCTCCAGACCGAGGGATTTCTTCCCCCAACCTTTATGGTTCCTGTTCGAGCCGGACTTGCCACCTACAAGGGCGGAAAGCAGGTGGAGAGAGTCCCCAATCCCTCTAAAGGAGAGCGGGTATGCTTCGTCCCTTATCTAACAAGAGGACTTGGATTTCCCATACATCCATTTCTCCGGGGGCTCCTGGAGTTCTATGGCTCCAGCTTCACCACCTTACACCTGCCTCCATCCTGCACATCGCGGGTTTTGTGGCCCTTTGCGAGCTGTTCTTGGGCGTCGAGGCCCATTTTGCACTGTGGAAGAGATTATTCTGCCTCGTACCCCATTCTCATGAGGGGTCGATATATCAAGTGGGCGGAGCTGAACTATGGCGCATCGCCGGGACCGGATATCTATCCAGAACCCCGAAGAAGGCGTCCGAAGACTGGCCTTCGGAATGGTTTTATATGGAAGACGCCCCGCTACCGGACCCAGTTCGGATCGGCCTCCCAGAGTTCAGCAACGCTCCTCTGAAGAAACGCCTGAGTTGGCGCCCACGGAGCCCTCAACGGGAGAATGATAGGGACGTCCAGTATCTGATGGGACGAATAAGGTTATTGGCCCATTCCGGATTGACCATGATTGGGGTCATGGCCACATGCATTATGCGAGGGGTGCAGCCGCTTCAATATAGGGGCCACCCCATGTGGGATTTCAACGGGGAGGATGATGCCACCCGTCATGGCCGCAAGGGGCCGGGATCGGTAGCCGATCTGGCGAAGATCCTATCCGGCCTGTACAAAGGGGAGAAGGAGGACTTCCTCCGCGCTAGTCCGTTGAACGGATTTTCCATGAACAACCCTCGGAGCTGGGTAAGCGGACGTTTGTCTAGCCGATCCATATTCCCAAAGTTAAGTGTCTTACTTCGTGATTTTGACGCAGGAACTGCGCCGGGCCGTAGAGGACATACACAGCCCGGCTCCACAACCCGAGGATCCGGAACGATCCCTCGATCTGACCTCCAAAGAGGATCCGGACATAAAGGTGGAGCTGATCGATGGGGTGTTCCATCAACTTAGCATCGACAATGCTTTGGTCGCCATTACGGCCGACTACCCCGGAATATCTCCGGTTTCCCAGGTAACTGTGACCGGAGTCCTGATACCATTACTTATCCATGCTTATCTGACCACCGCATACCAATGGTGTTCCGCAGGAGGTTCCTTCGAGGCGGGAAGCCGAACCCGCGGCGGCTGGCCAACAAGGGGCAGCTCGGCCCAGCAGGCGAAAAAGAAGTGCAGCGCGGATCGATACGTCGCCGCAACGGTATGTCGCGCCACCACGTTTCCAGGAAAGATTCCTGAAAGGCATATTAACGTTCATGGTTTTTTCAGGAGAAAGAGCGCTCGCCGGACTATGTCCGGAGAGATTGCCAATCAAGCCTCTGCCAGCGAGGCTCCAATGCCAGGTCCAGAGGGGGAGGCAAACGCAAAGCGCGCGTCGGGTGCTCCTCCAACGGAGGACGCCGACCGGTTGTCCGCCACCAGATCTGAGGTGGAGAGCGCCATGAATCACAGGCGCCGCCGGACAGTTCTTCGTGACGCATGCTTCTCCCCGGAGGCGTTAAATGCCTTTAATTCGGGAGATGCGCACCTCCGTGCCGCTCAAGATGGTCTAGCCAGAGCCACGGAGCAGTATGTGAAAGACATACGGGTGAGGAATTTTGACAGTTATATATGCCAGTATCCCCTAAGACTTAAAATAGTTAGAATAACTGATTTAAGGATCATTTGTTATGCAGGATCTTACGGAGAAGAATACCCACCTGTCCCAGGAGCTTCAAGAGTGCAAGGCCCAACTTGAGGCCTCACTAGCCGCCACGGGAGGAGCCATAGAGACCCCCTCCGGTAATATATACTTTCGAAAGAGAAGTAGTTTGTGAAGTGCGGCATGTGCATGGGTCTGACAATGATATTGCAGACGGTGCCGGACTAGATCCGGACAGGCAGCAGCTACTACGCCAGATAAAGGCCGGCGAGAAGGTGCTTACAAGAGTGCGGCAGGAGAAAAATAACCTCCAAGATGCTAACACTCAGCTGGGCGAGGAACAGAAAGATGTTCGGGTCCAGCTGTCTTACTCCGTGAAGGAGAATCTGCGGCTTCGTCGCGGCATTTATAGTAAGTTCTTGAACGAACTTTTGAAAAGAAGAGTTCGGCGAAGAAGTCGATTAACAGGAATATGTCTGTAGGTATGCTCATAAGCCGTCCTGCAGAGGAAATGCCCGGTTCAACGGGTGACCTACTTCTCGAGCTGCTGCAACTGCACGAACGAGTTCGGCAGGTGATGAGTGGCGTCGCCCAGGCCTTATGGCCGTCCGTCTCCCTACCCGAGGGTCTTGGAGGGCTTGCGGAGAAGCTTCAGGGAGCACGACAACGCTTCCGTCTGTGGAATATATCGGCCTGCCGTCAAGGCGCCAGGGAGGCCTGGGCCATGGTGAAGACGAGGTACACGAAGGCTGACCCAAACCACATGGCCGAGGTCGGACCTGTGGGGCCCGGTGGGAAGGAGATCCCTGTGAGCTTGATGTACGGCCAAGTGGAGTTGGCCGCAAAGTATTCCCAGCGGGACTGTAAACTAGACAGCCTGTTAGATGGTATTGAAGAGGAATACAATCAGTCAATTTGACTATGTAATTTAAAATGACATGAAAAATGCCTTCTAGCCGGATTGTAGATCGTTTGTCTTTGCGGACCTTTTCGCTTCAACCTCGGGACCCGACAGTCCGGAGTGTGTCCGAATACCCTCACGGTTATGTAAAAACCGGGGCATGCATGGAGACTAGGCGTAGGGGTCATTAGTGCTTTATCAGACAAGTGCCCAACTAGTTATGCTATATTACATGGTTAGTAAGAAACATCTTCCAGGGAGAATAGTTCCGTTAGGGGTTCCTTTCCCTGGGAGGCATGCCCTAAAGTGCATGTCCGGACTGCGAAAAGAGCAGAAAAGCATCTGGGGGCAGATAAATAAATAGGTAAGAAATCATCTTTCAAGTCACCGACCGAATATTCCCTTAAGAATGCTAGCTTTCGGCTTCACCCAGTCTGAGGTACACATCCGGCTGACCCGGCAGTAACAATCGCTGAGGTGCTCCCTTTACCTCCTAGCTGAACAATCGGGAACGTAGGGGTAAGCACAGGAGCCAGGCAACCCAGCTTGGCCAAAACTTAAGTCATATCAATGCATATAGTGGTGAATAAAAGGTACATGCGGAAGTGTGACACATGTGGCAGGTATAAAGCCCGTATAAATAAGCTTTAAAGAAGCCCCCAGGTATAATGAGTGTGAGTAGCACGTCAAGTGTGTGCGAACAATGCGCAAACGAGCCTCCAAAGGCTTTAAGAAAAAAGGAGGGAGAAAGAGAGAAATAAAAGACAGCTAAAGTATAAAATGTAGACGGAGGAAGGAGACGAACTCAGAGTCCGGCGCTAGGCGTAGAATCTTCGGAGATGGGCTGCGTTCCATGGGTTCGGCTCGAGTCGGTTATCCGATGCGTTTCACAGACGGTATGCTTCGCCGGTCAGGACTTGGTCGATGATGAAGGGACCTTCCCATTTGGGCTTGAGTTTGTCCTTTTTCTTGTCCGGCAGGCGTAGAACTAGTTCGCCAACATTGTAAGTTTTGGCCCGTACTTCTCTGCTTTGATATCTTCGAGCTTGCTGTTGATAGAATGCAGAACGAGCTTTTGCCACGTCACGCTCCTCCTCTAAGGCGTCCAAACTGTCCTGCCGATCCAGCTCGGCTTCTCTTTCTTCGTACATGTGCACGCGAGGTGAGTCATGAATTATGTCGCAGGGCAAAACTGCCTCTGCGCCGTACACCATAAAGAATGGTGTGAATCCGGTAGTGCGATTCGGCGTGGTCCGCAGCCCCCAGAGTACGGAGTCGAGCTCCTCTACCCAGTGTGTGTTAGATTCCTTGAGGGACCGCACTAGTATGGGTTTGATGCCGCTCATAATTAGACCATTTTCTCGCTCGACTTGACCGTTAGTTTGAGAGTGATAGACTGAAGCGTAGTCGAACTTGATGCCCATGTTTTTGCACCAGAGTTTAACCTTGTCGACCGTGAAGTTTGTGCCGTTATCAGTGATGATGCTATGGGGGACACCGTAACGGTGTACTACCCCTGATATGAAGTCTATCACGGGTCCGGATTCGGCCGTCTTAACTGGCTTGGCCTCTATCCATTTGGTGAATTTATCCACCATGACCAATAGGTATTTTTGCTTGTGGGTTCCTCCTTTAAGGGGTCCAACCATGTCAAGCCCCCAGACCGCAAACGGCCAGGTGATGGGTATAGTTTTTAGGGCGGTGGGTGGCATGTGGCTTTGATTAGCAAAGAGCTGGCAACCGACGCATTGTTGGACTAAATTCTGAGCGTCTATCCGGGCCGTTGGCCAATAAAATCCTGTACGGAAGGCCTTGCTTACAAGGGCTTGGGCTGCGGCATGGTGCCCACCGAGTCCGGCGTGAATTTCAGCCAGAAGATTTCGCCCTTCTTCTTCGGAGATACACCTTTGAAGGACTCCGGTTGTGCTTTTCTTATAGAGCTCTCCCTCATGGACCTTTTAGGCTTTAGATCGCCGTACTATGCAGCGGGCCTCGTTTTGGTCCTCGGAAGTTCCTGCCTAGTTAAGTAAGCTAGGAATGGCTCGGTCCACGGGGCAATGACTGCCATTATTTCGTGGGCTGAAGGTGTTGTTTCGTTGGCAGAACCGCCGATTATGTCAGAATGTGCGGTGTCGGGTGGTGCGGTTGTGTCCGGATTGTTGTTTCCGGACTCCCCTTCCCATAGTACGGATGGCTTGAAAAGCTGTTCCAGGAAGATGTTGGGAGGGACGGCATCGCGAATTTGCGCCGATGCGTGCCAATACGTCCGCCGCTTGATTATTATCCCGGGCTATATGGTGAAATTCGAGCCCTTCAAACCGAGCTGACATTTTCAGAACGGCGTTACGGTAAGCTGCCATTTTTGGATCCTTAGCGTCGAAGTCTCCATTTATTTGGGATATCGCGAGGTTCGAATCCCCTCACACCTCTAGGCGTTTAATGCCCATGGAGACCGCCATCCGGAGGCCGTGTAGAAGGGCCTCGTATTCGGCTGCATTGTTGGAGTCCGTGTACATTATCTGGAGTACGTATTGGACTGTGTCTCCAGTTGGGGATGTCAGGACGACGCCAGCCCCCAGGCCGGCCAGCATTTTGGAGCCGTGGAAGTGCATGATCCAATTAGAATATGCGCCGTACTCTTTAGGGAGTTCGCCTTCAGTCCATTCGGCGATGAAGTCGGCCAAAACTTGCGACTTGATAGCTCGCCGTGGTTTATAGGTTATGTCGAATGGTAGGAGCTCAATGGCCCATTTTGCAATCCTGCCGGTCGCGTCGCGGTTGTTTATAATGTCATTGAGAGGTACTTCAGAGGCTACTGTTATCGAACACTCTTGAAAGCAGTGTCGGAGCTTCCCGGATGCCATGAACACTGCATACGCTATCTTCTGATAATGTGGATACCGGGATTTGCATGGAGTTAGGACAGTGGATACGTAGTACACTGGTTTTTGAAGAGGGAACTTGTGTCCGTCCGTTTCTCGTTCAATGATGAGCACCGCGCTTACAACTTGATGTGTTGCCGCGATATATAATAGCATTGGTTCGCCCAAGTTGGGTGCGGCCAGGACCGGATTTTTTGCCAATATGGCCTTTATTTCTTCGAGTCCGGCCGTGGCGGCATCCGTCCAGTCGAAGTGTTCGGTGCGCCGGAGGAGGCGATAAAGGGGTAATGCCTTTTATCCTAAGCGGGAGATGAAGCGGCTTAGAGCTGCCACGCATCCAGTTAATTTTTGTATTTGCTTGAGGTCTTTTGGGATATCCAATTGTGACAGAGCTCGGATCTTGGCTGGGTTTGCTTCGATTCCTCTACCGGATACAATGAAGCCCAAGAGCTTTCCGGCTGGTACGCCGAAAACGCATTTTTCCGGATTGAGCTTAATGTCATATGCTCGGAGGTTGTCAAACGTGAGCCTCAAGTCGTCTACTAGAGTTTCGACGTGTTTGGATTTGACGACCACATCGTCTACGTATGCCTCCACTTTTTGCCGATCTGGTTTGCCAGACATGTCTGAATCATGCGCTGATATGTTGCGCCGGCGTTTTTGAGCCCGAAGGGCATTGTGTTGAAGCAGAATGGCCCGTATGGAGTGATGAATGCCGTGGTGGCTTGGTCTGGCTCCACCATCTTGATTTGATGGTAGCCGGAGTATGCATCGAGGAAGCACAATGAATCATGCCCTGCGGTAGCGTTGATAATTTGGTCGATGCGGGGAAGGGGGAAGGGATCCTTTGGGCAAGCCTTGTTAAGGTCCTTGAAATCGACACACAGGCGCCAGGATTTGTCCTTCTTTGGTACCATTACCAGGTTTGCTAGCCAGTATGGATGTTTTATATCTCTGATGAATCCGGCTTCTAATAGTTTGGCTAGCTCCTCTCCCATTGCCTGTCTTTTGGGTTCGGAAAATTGCCGAAGAGCCTGTTTGACTGGCTTGAATCCTTTTAGGATATTTAGGCTGTGCTCTGCCAGCCGGCGTGGGATTCCTGGCATGTCTGAAGGGTGCCAGGCAAAAATGTCCCAATTTTCCCGTAGGAATTCTCGTAGTGCGGCGTCTACATCAGGGTTTAATTTTGCCCCAATGGAGGCCGTCTTTGTAGGGTCCGTTGGATGGACTTGGAATTTGACTATTTCGTCCGCTGGCTTAAAAGAGGTGGACTTGGATCTTTTGTCAAGTATCACGTCGTCCCTGTTCACCGTGGAGCGCAGCACTGTGAGTTCCTCGGCCGCTAGGGCTTCGGATAGCGCCTCTAGGGCTAGTGCAGCTGTCTTATTTTCGGCGCGGAGCGCTATGTCCGGATCACTGGCAAGGGTGATGATTCTGTTGGGCCCGGGCATTTTGAGCTTCATGTACCCGTAATGGGGTATAGCTTGAAAAATTGTGAATGCCTCTCATCCTAATAAAGCGTGATATCCGCTGCTGAATGGGGCCACATGGAACGTGGTCTCGTCGGACCTGTAGTTGTCCGGCGAGCCGAATAACACGTCCAGTGTGATTTTTCCTATGCAGCATGCTTCCCGACTAGGGATTATTCCTCTGAAGGTTGTGTTGCTTCGCTCGATGCGGCTCCAGTCTACTTCCATTTTTAGAAGAGGTTTAATCCGCTGCCGCCATCCATGAGTACCTTAGTAAAGCCATCCACTGTTGGACTGAGGACCAATGCGGCTGGTGCTCGGCTGTTCGGAATTTAGGTTCGTCACTGGCGTTAAAGCTAATAGCCGTGTCACTCCATGGATTTATTGTTGCTACTTGGTAGACTTCGGCGAGGCTGCAGAGTGTTCGTTTCCGCATATTATTTGGCGCGAAGGTCTCGAAGACTGTTAGTACCGTACTGGTACTGCTGGGCTGGTTCTTTGGGGCTAGAAGCTCTTCGCCACTTTTGGCCACCTGCTGTGGTATCCAACATGCTCGAAGGCTATGTGTTGGAGTGGCGCCCTCTGTACTATGGATTTTGCAGGGTCCGCTGAGCCATCCCTCCAGTACGGTTCCGTGTCCTTTAGGGGTTTTTTGCTTTTTGGTTTTTAACCCAGGTGCCTGAATATGATGCACCCTTTTATTTCGGACTAGGGTCGTGTTCGGAGCCGGATTGTCCCAAAATTTGGTTTTGGTTTTCCAGGCACTCTCCATTGCACAGTACTTTCGTACTATGGACGCCAAGTCGGCAAACCGTGTAATTTCGCGACGACTTATGGTGTTCATGATCCCCTTGTCCGTGCAATTATTGCAGAAAATTGAGATTGCGCTTTCCTCACGGCAGTCCTTTATCCTGTCCATAACTAGGAGGAATCTGGCCCAGTAATGGTGTACTGTTTCATCGGGCTCTTGCCGGATTCGGGATAGATCGCTTGTGTTTGGGTGGGCGGGTGGAATTAAATTCGGAACCCCATCCAATCTAAGACTCAAGGGCCATAAAGTTTCCGAACTTGGAAGCTTGGGTTGCTGGATGTTATCCAACGAATCCAGCCCGCTGCCTGACTTTAGGTTCAGGGCTTGATCGACGTCCATCCCTCCATGGGAATCCGGCATGGAGGGGTCGGGAATTCGGACATAGCTTGTCCTTAATGTAGAAGAAGAGTCGCCGTGTTGTTCCTCCACCACAACAACGTGGTGGGTAGCCTGGGGAGAGTTGATCTCTCTCAGATCGGTTTTTGGCCCGATCTGATCGTAGTCTATAGCGACTCCCAGGGCGGCGATGCGATCCAAGAGCTTGTTTACGGAGGAGAGCTCCATCGGATCTAGTTGCTCGGTGAGTTCCGAGTTGACGTGAAGATCTCTTTTGATGACCCGAGAGGTCATCGTCGGCGCGGTGACCGAACAGGCGGTCATAAGAAAACTGCCTAGCCGGATAGTTTGGCCGATGGCCAAAGCTCCTTTGGCAACGGTGCCGTCTTTAAAGACGGGACGAGGCATCCTTCCTGATGGCGACGGCATAGAGGAACTCTCAATGAAAGCACCAACGTCGGTGTCAAAACCGGCGGATCTCGGGTAGGGGGTCCCGAACTGTGCATCTAGGCGGATGGTAACAGGAGACAAGGGACACGATGTTTTTACCCAGGTTCGGGCCCTCTCGGTGGAGGTAAAACCCTACTCCTGCTTGATTAATATTGATGATATGGGTAGTACAAGAGTAGATCTACCACGAGATCAAGGAGGCCAAACCCTAGAAGCTAGCCTATGGTATGATTGTTGTTCGTCCTACGGACTAAAACCCTCCGGTTTATATAGACACCGGAGAGGGCTAGGGTTACACAGAGTCGGTTACAATGGTAGGAGATCTACATATCCGTATCGCCAAGCTTGCCTTCCACGCCAAGGAAAGTCCCATCCGGACACGGGACGAAGTCTTCAATCTTGTATCTTCATAGTCTTGGAGTCCGGTCGACGGTGATAGTTCGGCTATCCGGACACCCCCTAGTCCAGGACTCCCTCAGTAATATTTTAAATCAACAAGCGTTATATAGCACACATGAACTTGTTTTCATATTACAGGATGACATGAGTACATTCATTCAAATATTACATCCTTAGCACATTCGTCCGCCACAAGGCGGGCACCCTTCAGGACACCATCATAATACTTTTCGGGGTGGCGATGCTCCTTGCCCTCCGGCGGCCCCTCTGTCACCAGCTTCTCGGCATCCATCTTCGCCCAGTGCACTTTCGCGCGAGCGAAGGCCCTGCGCGCACCTTCAATGCAGACGGACCACTTAATGACTTCAAGCCACAAGCATTTACCATCCGCTATACAAGGCCAAAGTAGCTGCTGGGCAGGGGCTCGCCAGGCCACAGCCGGACTATGAGGTGCTTCATGGCCAGTTCAGCCGCCTTGTGCAGTTCAACCAGTTGCTTCAGCTGGTCGCTCAAGGGCATCGGATGTTCGGTCCCAGTATATTGAGACCAGAACAACTTCTCCGTCGAGCTCCGTTCTTCGGCACGGTAGAACTCCGTGGCATCCGATTTGCTGCACGGCAGATCTGTGAACGCTCCTGGAGTGCTCTGAATTCGGGTAAGTAAAAGGAAAGTCTCCTTCACATGCTTGCTTTGCATAATGAATGCCTTACCCGCCGCTATCTTTTTGGCCGCCTGAATCTCTTGGAGGGCCTTTTGGGCTTCGGCCTTGGCGTCTTGCGCACTCTGGAGGGCCTTCACAAGTTGGGACTCTTGCGTCTTGGAGTCACGCTCCAAGGACTCGAATTTTTTGATGAAGTCTTGGAGCTCTTGCTGGACCTCATCAACCAGAGCCTCCTATTTCTCACACTCGGTGTGCTCCTTGGCCGCTTTGTCATGATGCTTCTATTAGCATCAACTAATTTTCCTTTATATAGCACACGGACGGGGTATCGCTTACCTTTGTTCTCCTCGAGCCGCCTCTTCATGAGGCCGAGCTCTTCCTCGGCCCGCCCCAGGTCCCGCTTTAGTCCGGAGACCTCCGCAGTGCGGGCGGCAGCGGCCAGCAGTGACGCCTGCTTATTCACATAGACATAATATGATTAGACTCCTGTGAATATTATTTGATCCTCTGTTTGGCCTTTCTTTCCGAACACCAAACAGAGCATCAGGGGCTACTGTCTATACTATGATATTTTCTCATAATTTAATTACTTACCTCAAAGCCTGTTAGGAGGCTGGCGCAGGCTTTGGTCAATCCGCTTTTGGCAGACCGAACCTTCTCAATCACCGTACTCATAAGAGTACGGTGTTCTTCATCAATGGAAGCGCCTTGAAGCGCTTCCATCAAGTTGTCCAATGCCTCTGGATGGACAGAGGTCATTGGCACAGGCAGCTCGCCCCCCTTAGCGAGGGGTTGCCTGCCTGAATCCGGAACCACTGGAGGTTCCGACGCAGTATCCGGCTAGGGGCCAAACTTGCTACGGCCCCCCTCATCAGAATCCATGGGGTCTCCCCCCATGTGCCCGACGTCCGGGATTTCGCCTTGGGGCATGAGGGAGTCCTGGACTAGGGGGTGTCCAGACAGCCGGACTATCAATATCCGCCGGACTCCAAGACTACGAAGATACAAGATTGAAGACTCCGTCCCGTGTCCGGATGGGACTTTCCTTGGCGTGGAAGGCAAGCTTGGCAATACGGATATGTAGATCTCCTACCATTGTAACCGACTCTGTGTAACCCTAGTCCTCTCCGGTGTCTATATAAACCGGAGGGCTTTAGTCCGTAGGACAACATACATTACAACAATCATACCATAGGCTAGCTTCTAGGGTTTAGCCTCCTTGATCTCGTGGTAGATCTACTCTTGTACTACCCATATCATCAATATTAATCAAGCAGGACATAGGGTTTTACCTCCATCGAGAGGGCCCGAACCTGGGTAAAAACATCGTGTCCCTCATCTCCTGTTACCATCCGCCTAGGCGCACAGTTCGGGACCCCCTACCCGAGATCCGCCGGTTTTGGCACCGACATTGGTGCTTTCATTGAGAGTTCCCCTGTGTCGTCACCGATAGAGCGGATGCCTCCACCCGTCTTCAAAGACGGTGTTTTCGCCGGAGGGGCCTTGGCCGCCGGCCAAACTATCCGGCTTGGTGGTTTTCTCATGACCGCCTGTCCGGCCGCCGCTTCAGCAATGACTTCTCAAGTCGTCGAAAGCAATCTTCGCGTCAGCCCTAAGGCTGCCGAACAGTTAGATCCAATAGAGCTCTCGTCTGTTAACGATCTCTTGGATCGCATCGCCGCCCTGGGAGTAGCTACGGACTACAACCAGATTGGGCTTAAAACCGATCTGAGAGAGATTAACTCTCCCCAGGCCACCCACCACGTCGCAGTGGTAGAGGAGCAATACGACAACTCTTTGCCAGTGTTGAAAACAATTCATGTCCGGATTCCCGAACCCTCCATGCCGGATTCCCGCGGGGGGACGGACTTCGATCGAGCATTGAACTTAAAATCATGCATCGCCCCGGACTCGCTGGATTGTCCCCAGCAAACCACACTTCCGAATTCGGAAACCCCTTGGCCTTTGAGCCTCAAGAGGGGCAGGGATCTGGATTTTATTCCACCCACCCGCCCAGACATATGCGATCTATCTCTAATACGGCAAGAGCCTACAGAAACAGTACATCACTACTGGGCCAGATTCCTCCTGGTTATGGACAGGATAAAGGACTGTCGAGAGGAAAACGCAATATCAATCTTCCGCAATAACTGCACGGACAAGGGAATACTAAACGCCATTGATCGTCGCAAAATTACGCGCTTCACCGATCTGGCATCCATTGTACGAAAGTGCTGTGCGATGGAGAGTTTCCGGAAAACCGAAAATCATTTTTGGGATAATCCGGCCCCAAACCCTGTCCGCAGTAAAAGGGCGCCTTACACTCAGGCCCCAGATGCAAAAAAGAAAAAACAAAAACCCAATAAGGGAAACGGAACCGTACTGGAGGGATGGCTCAATGGACCCTGTAAGCTTCATAGTACAGAGGGAGCCGTCCCAACACATAGCCTTCGAGCATGTTGGATATTACGGCTGGTGGCCAAAAGTGGCAAGAGCTTCTAGCTCCGGGAAACCACTCCAACAATACCAGCACGGTATCAACAGTCTTCGAGAATTTCGCATCAAATAATATGCGAAAACGATCAATCCGCGAACTCGCCGAAGTCTACCAAATAGCAACAGCAAATCCATGGAGCGACACAGCTATTACCTTCAATGGCAGCGACGAGCCCACATTCCGAACAACCAGAGCCCCAGCCGCACTGGTACTTAGTCCCATAGTGGACGGCTTTCGACTGACAAAAGTCCTTATGGACGGCGGCAGCGGACTAAACCTCATTTACGAGGAAACTCTGCGAAAAATGGAAATCGATTGGAGCCGTATTGAGCGAAGCAGCACAACCTTTAGAGGAATAATCCCTAGCCGGGAAGCGCGCTGCACCGGAAAAATCACACTCGATGTGGTGTTCGGCTCTCCGGACAATTACAGATCCAAAGAAGTCACGTTCCAGGTGGCCTCGTTCAGCAGTGGGTATCACGCCATATTAGGACGAGAGGCATTCACAATTTTTCAAGCAATACCTCATTACGGGTACATGAAGCTCAAAATGCATGGGCCCAGCGGAATAATCACTCTCGCTAGTGATTCGGACATAGCACTCCGCGCCGAAAACAAGACAGCCGCACTAGCCCTCGAGGCACTATCCGAAGCCTTAGCGGTAGAGGAACTCACGGCGCTGCGCTCTACGGTGAACAGGGACGATGTGATACTCGATAAAAGATCCAAGTCCACTTCCTTCAAACCAGCAGACGAGATAATAAAATTCCAGGTCCATCCAACGGACCCAACAAAGACGGCCTCCATTGGGGCACAGTTGAACCCCGAAGTAGACGCTGCACTGCGCGAATTCCTTCGGGAAAATTGGGATATCTTCGCCTGGCATCCTTCAGACATGCCCGGAATCCCTCGCAGGTTGGCAGAACACTGCCTAAACATCCTAAAAGGGTTCAAGCCAGTCAAACAGGCTCTTCAACGATTTTCCGAGCCCAAAAGACAGGCAATGGGAGAAGAGCTAGCCAAACTATTGGAAGCCGAATTCATTAGAGATATCAAACATCCGGACTGGCTAGCAAATTTGGTGATGGTACCAAAGAAGGATAAATCCTGGCGCCTCTGTGTCAATTTTAAAGACCTCAATAAAGCTTGCCCAAAGGATCCCTTCCCTCTCCCCCGCATCGATCAAATTATCGATGCCACAGCAGGGCACGATTCGTTGTGCTTCCTAGACGCATACTCCGGCTATCATCAAATCAAGATGGCAGAAGCAGACCAAGCCGCAACGGCATTTATCACTCCATATGGACCATTCTGCTTCAACACGATGCCCTTCGGACTCAAAAACGCCGGCGCAACATATCAGCGCATGATTCAAACGTGTCTGGCCACCCAGATTGGCAAAACAGTCGAGGCATACGTAGACGACGTAGTCGTCAAAACAAAACACGTCGAAACTTTAGTAGACGATTTGAGGCTCACATTCGACAACCTCAGAGCATATGACATCAAGCTGAATCCGGAAAAATGCGTTTTCGGCGTACCAGCCGGAAAGCTGCTGGGCTTCATCGTATCCGGTAGAGGAATTGAAGCAAATCCGGCCAAAATCCGAGCTCTGTCACAATTGGATATTCCAAAAGACCTCAAACAAATACAAAAATTAACAGGATGCGTGGCAGCCTTAAGCCGCTTTATCTCCCGTTTAGGAGAAAAGGCGTTGCCCCTCTATCGCCTCCTCAGGCGCACCGAACACTTCGAGTGGACGGATGCTGCCACTGCCGGACTCGAAGAAATAAAGGCCATACTGGAAACAAATCCGGTCCTGGCTGCGCCCACTCTGGGCGAACCAATGTTGTTATACATCGCAGCAACACATCAAGTTGTAAGCGCAGTCCTCGTCGTCGAACGAGCGACAGAGAAGGGCATAAATTCCCTCTTCAAAAACCAGTGTATTATGTATCCACTGTGTTAACCCCCTGCAAATCCCGTTACCCGCACTATCAGAAGATAGCATATGCGGTGTTCATGGCGTCTCGAAAGCTCCGGCACTACTTTCAAGAGTGCTCGATAACAGTGGCCTCTGAAGTACCACTCAATGACATTATAAATAACCGCGACGCAACGGGCAGGATAGCAAAATGGGCCATTGAGATCTTACCATTCGACATCACTTACAAACCTCGACGAGCTATAAAGTCACAAGTTTTGGCTGACTTCGTCGCCGAATGGACTGAAGCCGAACTCCCTAAAGAGTACGGCGCATACTCCAATTGGACTATGCTTTTCGACGGCTCCAAAATGTTGGCCGGACTGGGGGCTGGCGTCGTACTGACGTCCCCCACCGGAGATACAGTCCAGTATGTACTTCAAATAATGTACACGGACTCCAACAATGCAGCCGAATACGAGGCCCTGTTACATGGTCTCCGGATGGCGGTCTCCATGGGCATTCAATGCCTAGAGGTGCGCGGGGACTCAAACCTTGCAATATCCCAAATAAATGGAGACTTCGACGCCAAGGATCTGAAAATGGCAGCATATCGCAACGCTGTCCTAAAGATGTCAGCTCGGTTTGAAGGACTCGAATTCCATCACATAGCCCGAGATAATAACCAAGCAGCCGACGTCCTGGCACGCATCAGTGCGAAACGCGATGCTGTCCCTCCAAATATCTTCCTGGAACGGCTCTTCAAGCCATCCGTACTATGGGAAGAGGAGCCCGGTAGCGACAAACCGGAGAAAACCGCACCAACCGGTGATTCAGCAGACGACATAACACCCTCCGCCCACGTCATAATGGCAGTAATCGCCACGTGGACAGAACCTTTCCTAGCCTACTTACTTAGGCAGGAACTTCCCGAAGACCAAAATGAGGCCCGCTGCATAATCCGGCGATCGAAGGCCTACAAGGTCCATGAGGGAGAACTTTATAAGAAAAGTACCACCGGAGTCCTTCAAAGGTGTATCTCCGAAGAAGAAGGGCGAAACCTCCTGGCTGAAATTCATGCCGGACTAGGCGAACACCACGCAGCAGCCCGGGCCCTTGTAGGAAAGGCATTCCGTACAGGATTTTATTGGCCGACGGCTCGGGCAGACGCACAGGACTTGGTCCAGCGATGCGTTGGTTGTCAGCTCTTTGCTAATCAGAGCCATATGCCACCCACCGCCCTCAAAACCATACCCATTACCTGGTCGTTCGCGGTCTGGGAGCTTGACATGGTTGGACCCCTTAAAGGGGGAACCCACAAGAAAAAGTACCTATTGGTCATGGTGGATAAGTTCACCAAATGGATAGAGGCCAAACCGGTCAAAACGGCAGAGTCCGGACCAGTGATAGACTTTATATCAGGGGTGGTACACTGTTACGGAGTCCCCCACAGCATCATCACCAACAACGGCACGAACTTCACAGCCGACGAGGTTAAGTCATGGTGCAAAAATATGGGCATCAAGCTCGACTATGTGTCAGTCTATCACCCTCAAACCAACAGTCAAGTGGAAAGAGCAAATGGTCTAATAATGAGCGGCATTAAACCCAGACTAGTGAGGTCACTCATTAAATCCGACACACAATGGGTCGAGGAGCTCGACTCCGTACTCTGGGGGCTGCAGACAACGCCTAACCGTACTACCGGATTCACACCATTTTTTATGGTGTACGGCGCAGAGGCAGTCTTGCCCTGTGACATTATTCATGACTCACCTCTAGTGCGCATGTATGAGGAAAGAGAGGCCGAGCTTGATCGGTAGGACAGCTTGGACACATTGGAGGAAGAACGTGACATCGCGAAGGCTCGTTCCGCATTCTATCAGCAGCAGGCCCGAAGATATCAAAGCAGAGAAGTACGGGCCAAGACTTACAACGTTGGTGAACTAGTTCTACGCCTGCCGGACAAGAAAAAGGACAAGCTCAAGCCCAAATGGGAGGGCCCCTTCATTATCGATCAAGTACTGACCGACGGAGCATACCATCTACGAAATGCATCGGATCACCGACTCGAGCCGAACCCATGGAACGCAGCCCGCCTCCGACGATTCTATGCCTAGCACCGGACTAAGAGTTCGTCCCCTTCCCCCGTCCAAACTTTTACACTTCGGCTGTCTTTTGTTTATCTTTTTATCCTTTTCACTTAAAAGCCCTTCCGGGCCTATTTTTGCATTCTTTGCATACGCATGATGTGCCATCCGCACTCATTATTCCTGGGGGCTTCTTTTACAGAAGCTCAATTATACGGGTTTTATACCCAGCACATGTGTCAAGCTTCCACATGTACCTTTTACTCGCCATTATATGCATCGATATGACTTAAGTTTTGGCCAAGCTGGGTTGCCTGGCTCCTGTGATTACCCCTACGTTCCTGATTGTTCGGCTAGGAGGTAAAGGGAGCACCTCTGCGATTGTTACTGCCGGGTCAGCCGGATGTGTACCTCAGACTGGGTGAAGCCGAAAGCTAGCGTTCTTAAGGGAATATTCGGTCGGTGACTTAAAAGATGACTTTTTACCTATTTATCTATTTGCCCCCAGATGTTTTACTGCTTTCTTTGCAGTCCGGACATGCACTTTAGGGCATGCCTCCCAGGGAAAGGAACCCTTAACGGAACTATTCTCCCTGGAAGATGTTTCTTACTAACCATGTAATATAACATAACTAGTTGGGCACTTGTCTGATAAAGCACTAATGACCCCTACGCCTAGTCTCCATGCATACCACGGTTGTTTCTTAACCAAAAAGGTATTCGGACACACTCCGGACTCTAGGGTCCCGAGGTCGAAGCGAAAAGGTCGGCAAAGACAAACGATCTACAATCCGGCTAGAAGGCATTTCACATGTCACTTTAAAGGATAACATACATTGTCAAATTTACTGATTGTATTCCTCCTCAATCCCGTCTAACAGGCTGTCTAGTTTACAGTCCCGTTGGGAAAATTTAGCAGCCAACTCTATTTGGCTATACACTAAACTCACAGGGATCTCCTTCCCATCGGGCCCCACCGGTCCAACTTCGGCCATGTGGTTGGGATCCGCCTTCTTGTACCGCGTCTTCACCATGGCCCAAGCCTCCCTGGCACCTTGACGGCAAGCCGAAATCTTCCACAAACGGAAGCGCTGCTGCACCCCCTGCAGCTTCTCCGCAAGCTCCCCGAGGCCCTCGGGTAGGGTGAGGGCTGGCCATAAAGCCTGAACGCCGCCGCTCATTGCCTGCCGAACTCGTTCGAGTAGCTGCAACAGTTCGGGAAGTTGATCACCCATTGATATGGGCATCTCCTCTGCAGGACGACCCGTGAGTATACCTACAAGACATATCATGTTAAAATACTTCCTCGCCGAACTCTTCTTTTCAAAAGAGTTTGCTCAAGCACTTACTATAAATGCCGTGATGAAGCCGCTGATTCTCCTTAACAGAGCCGGACAGCTCGGCCTGAGCGCCTTTCATCTCTTCTCCGAGCTTGGCGTTGGCATCCTGGAGCTTGTTCCTTTCCTGCTGAACCCTATTCAGCACACTCTCGCCGGCCTTTAGCTGGCGTAGCAATGCTTGCCTGTCCGGATCTTGTCCGGCGGTACCTTCAAATGTCATTATTAGACTCGCGCGCACGCCGCACAGCGCTTATATTTATTAATAAAAATGTGTTACCAGGAGGGGTCCTTCCGTCTCCTCCTGCGGCAGCAAGTGCGGCCTCAAGTTGGGCCTTGCAATCTTGCAGCTCCCGAGACAGCTGGGCGTTCTTCTCGTTAAGTGCCTGAAATTTCCAATGATCCTTAAATTAGTTAGCATAACTACTTTAAGTCTCGGGGGCTACTGGTATATACAACCATTAAAATTCCCTTACCCGTATGTCTTTCACATACTGCTCCGTGGCTCTGGTAAAACCATTTTGAGCAGCACGGAGATGCGCGTCCCCTGCGTTAAAAGCATCCAATGCCTCAGGGGAAAAGCACGCTTCTTGAAATACTGTCCGGCGGCGCCTATGGTTCATGGCGCTCTCCACCTCAGACTTGGTGGCGGACAGTCTGTCGGTATCCTCCGTTGGAGAAGGATCCGGCTCGCGTCTTGCGCTTGCCTCCCCCTCCAGGCCGGGTGCTGGAGCCTGGCCGGTGTTGGTCGGATTGGCAATTCCTGCGCTCGCAGTCCGGCGAGCGCTTTTTCTCCTACAAAAATCATGAGCACTCAGACATTTCCTCGGAACGTTGCTCTAAAAATTCAAATACGAGCTTTACCTTTGCGGCGATGTTTCCGTCCGCACTGCGC
The DNA here is from genome assembly GCA_963921465.1 of Triticum timopheevii. Taxonomy (NCBI): domain Eukaryota; kingdom Viridiplantae; phylum Streptophyta; class Magnoliopsida; order Poales; family Poaceae; genus Triticum; species Triticum timopheevii. The sequence goes on from OY997268.1 coordinate 478,182,719, forward strand.
TCCTTTTCCGCCTGCTGGTTCGGACTGACCTCTGTTGGTCGGCCGGCCCGACTTCCTGCCGTAAAGGCGCTTCCTGCAAAATACCATCGTTCGCGAAGGTCAGAAATGGGCAGGGATGAGATAATGGTGTCCGGACTTCGGTCGCGGTCACCTGGGAAGCCGGACTTAGCCCGGGGTAGTCCGCCGTAATGGCGACCAAAGCATTATCTATGCTGAGCTGGTGATACACCCCGTCGATCAGCTCCACCTCGATATCCGGGTCCTCTTCGGAGGCCGAATCCAGGGATCCTTCTGGATCCTCGGGTTGCGGAGCAGGACTCACCATGTCCTCCACAGTCCGGCGTAGATCCTACGCCGAAGACATAATGTAAAAAGCTTAAACTTCAAAAGCATGGGTTGGGCCCTTCAAGGTGTTCACTTACCCATCCTCTGGGGTTGATCATGGAAAACCCATTCAAAGGGTTTGTTCGAAGGAAATCCTCCTTCTCCCCCTTGTACAGGCTGGACAGGATCTTCACCAGATCCTCGGTCGAATCCGGCCCTTTGCGGCCGTGCCGGGTAGCATCGTCTTCCCCGTTGAAATCCCACATGGGGTGGCCTCTGTATTGCAGTGGCTGTACCCCTCGCTTGATGCATGTCGCCATGACTCCGATCATGGTCAAGCCGGAATGAGCCATTAATCTTATCCGGCCCATAAAGTAGTGGACGCTTTTGTCTTCCTCCAATCGGGGGCTCCGGGGGCGCCAGCTGAGGCGTTTCTTCAAGGGAGCAGCATTAAACTCCGGGAGGCCGATCCGAACTGGGTCCAGCAGCGAAGCGTCTTCTATGTAAAACCACTCCGAGGGCCAGTCTTCGGACGCCTTCTTGGGAGTGCCGGATAGGTATCCGGTCCCGGCGATGCGCCATATTTCGGCGCCGCCCACTTGATATATGGACCCCTGGTGAGAACGGGGTACGAGGCAAAACAGCCTCTTCCACAATGCGAAATGGGGCTCAATGCCCAGGAATAGCTCGCAAAGAGCTACGTAGCCCGCGATATGCAGGACAGAGGCGGGCGTGAGGTGGTGGAGCTGGAGTCCGTAGAACTTCAGGAGCCCACGGAGGAACGGATGTATTGGAAATCCGAGTCCCCTTATCAGATAAGGGACAAAACATACTCGCTCCCCCTTATTGGGGGCTTGGAGTGTCCTCCGCCTGTCTCCCACCTTGATAAGTAACCAGTCCGGCCCGGACTGGGATCATGAAGGCCGGAGGGAGGAATCCCCCCGTTTGGAGCTTCACAAGCTCGTTGTGCGAAATAGAGCACCTCCTCCAATTCCCCGGCGGTGGGCTGGGAGCGCGTGAGGAAGAGCCGCGTTGACGATCCATGGTGGAATGGATTTCTAGGTCAAAGGCGCTTCAATGGAGTATTCGCGGGAGGAAGACGGTGTGTTTGGATCTGGATTCTTGCCTCTTTTATAGGCGGGCGACTCGCACAATTGGGGGGTGAAATGCAAAAGACACCCTGGCTTTTCGCATTCGTGCGACGCGTGGAAGAGGGCCATTATTTGGCGTAGAAGCCGAGGAACACAATATTCAAGATGAAGCCGGACACTGTTCGGCAGGTACATGGAATTTGAAGGCAGAACCCGCCTTGCAACGCCGAAGACTATAAACGCGCTGGACTTATCGTCATTGAAGCCTGGTTCGGGGGCTACTGAGGGAGTCCTGGACTAGGGGGTGTCCGGACAGCCGGACTATCAATATCCACCGGACTCCAAGACTACGAAGATACAAGATTGAAGACTCCGTCCCGTGTCCGGATGGGACTTTCCTTGGCGTGGAAGGCAAGCTTGGCAATACGGATATGTAGATCTCCTACCATTGTAACTGACTCTGTGTAACCCTAGCCCTCTCCGGTGTCTATATAAACCGGAGGGCTTTAGTCCGTAGGACAACATACATTACAACAATCATACCATAGGCTAGCTTCTAGGGTTTATCCTCCTTGATCTCGTGGTAGATCTACTCTTGTACTACCCATATCATCAATATTAATCAAGCAGGACGTAGGGTTTTACCTCCATCGAGAGGGCCCGAACCTGGGTAAAAACATCGTGTCCCTCGTCTCCTGTTACCATCCGCCGAGACGCACAGTTCGGGACCCCCTACCCGAGATCCGCCGGTTTTGACACTGATAGGGCACCTCCAGAACTGTCTCCCCCTGGCCCGGTATCCTCTAAGACAACACCTCGGTGTCATCCGCGGGCCGGGGGGTGGTGGCCGTCGGGAGCAAATTGCTGTTCATCGCTGACGTGCTCAAAGACCCATCTGATGAGGATAGGTCAATGCGGGCTTCGGACGGACTGCACGATCATATTTAACATGATAAGAAGCAGTAAATGAAAGTGCAACTATCCCTAGGTGGTTTTGGTAATTCATAACAACATATAGCTCATTGAGCTAATGCTATTCCAAGACTATTATTTCAGGAAAGCTCAATGAATGGCATGGCATGGATGATGAAAGTGGATCCCTCAAAATACTAAGGACAAAGGATTGGCTCAAGCTCAAAAGCTCAAGACTCTTCATTTTATATTTTAGTGATCCAAGATCACGTTGAGTCTATAGGAAAAGCCAATAATATCAAGGAGGGATGAGGTGTTGCTTAATGAGCCTCTTGCTTCATGTGCTTAGTGATATGCACCTAAACCCTCAGCTACTTTCTCACATCCACAAATGACCTAAACCCAAAGCCAAAATTGGTCACACCGATTCTTCCTATCCGGCGCCACCGAGTTTGAAAGTCATAGCCACTGCCACAAACCCTAAGAAAATCGGTCTTACCGATAGGGATCTTGGTCTCACCGAGATGGGATTGTAATCTCTCTGTTTCCCTTCGTAACGTTTCGGTCTAATCGAAGTGAGCGATCGGTCCCACCGAGATTGCAATGTAAATTCTCTGTTTCCCTTTTGTAACATTTCGGTCTCACCGAAAAGAGCAAATCGGTCCCACCGAGTTTACCTGACCAACTCTCTAGAAATCTTATTACCAAAATCGGTCTCACCGAGTTTGTGTAATCGGTCTTACCGAGATTATATTATGCCCTAACCCTAACCAAATCAGTCCTACCGAGTTGCATGTCAGTCCCGCCGAAAATCCTAACAGTCACTAGGTTTACTAAATCGGTCCGACCGAGTCTGTTGAATCGGTCCCACCGAGTTTGGTAAATTGTGTGTAATGGTTAGTTTTTGTGTGGAGGCTATATATACCCCTCCACCTCCTCTTCATTCGTGGAGAGAGCCATCAGACTAAACCTACACTTCCAACTTACCATTTCTGAGAGAGAACCACCTACTCATGTGTTGAGGCCAAGATATTCCATTCCTACCATATGAATCTTGATCTCTAGCCTTCCCCAAGTTGCTTTCCACTCAAATCTTCTTTCCACCAGATCCAAATCCTATGAGAGAGAGTTGAGTGTTGGGGAGACAATCATTTGAAGCACAAGAGCAAGGAGTTCATCATCAACGCACCATTTGTTACTTCTTGGAGAGTGGTGTCTCCTAGATTGGCTAGGTGTCACTTGGGAGCCTCCGACAAGATTGTGGACTTGAACCAAGGAGTTTGTAAGGGCAAGGAGATTGCCTACTTAGTGAAGATCTACCGCTAGTGAGGCAAGTCCTTCGTGGGCGACGACCATGGTGGGATAGACAAGGTTGCTTGTTCGTGGACCCTTCGTGGGTGGAGCCCTCCGTGGACTCGCGCAACCGTTACCCTTCGTGGGTTGAAGTCTCCATCAACGTGGATGCACGATAGCACCACCTATCGGAACCACGCCAAAAACATCCGTGTCTCCAATTGCGTTTGAATCCTCCAAACCCTTCCCTTTACTTTCTTGCAAGTTGCATGCTTTAATTTCCGCTGCCTATATACTCTTTGCATGCTTTCTTGAATTGTGTGATGATTGCTTGACTTGTCCTAAGATAGCTAAAATCTGCCAAACTCTAAAATTGGGAAAAGGTTAAGTTTTTAATTGGTCAAGTAGTCTAATCACCCCCCTCTAGACATACTTCAAGGTCCTACAAGTGGTATCAGAGCTTTGTTCTCCATTTGCTTTGATTTCCATAGCTTTTGGTGGTCATAGCCTTGGTTTCACAACCTAGGAGAGTATGGCGTCTAGAGAGGGAAATTATCACCGTAGAGGTCCTTACTTTGATGGTACTAATTTTGCTAGTTGGAAGCATAAGATGAAAATGCATATTCTTGGACATAACCCCACCGTTTGGGCAATTATTTGAATTGGCTTGCAAGATGAATTCTTTGATGGGAGAGAGCCGAACCGTGAAGCTAATGCGGAAGAATTGAAGATGCTGCAATACAACGCTCAAGCTTGTGATATAATCTTCAACAGATTGTGCACCAAAGAATTCAACAAAATCAGCCGTCTTGAGAATGCAAAGGAAATTTGGGATACTTTGATTGATATGCATGAAGGTACCGAATCCGTCAAGGAATCCAAGTTGGATGTGCTCCAAAGTCAGCTTGACAAGTTCAAAATGAAGGATGGTGAAGGTGTCGCCAAAATGTACTCTAGGCTTGCTCTTATCACAAATGAGATTGCCGGCTTAGGGAGTGAAGAGATGATCGACAAATTCATCATCAAGAAGATCCTAAGAGCACTGGATGGAAAGTATGATACCGTGTGCACATTGATCCAAATGATGCCAAACTACAGAGATCTCAAGCCAACGGAAGTCATTGGAAGAATTGTTGCTCATGAGATGTCACTCAAGGATAAGGAGGTACTTCACAACAAGTCAAGTGGTGCTTACAAAGCCTCAAGTGAAGTCTCCACATGATCAAGTGAGAAACAAACCTTCAATGAAGAATTGAGCCTAATGGTGAAGAACTTCAACAAATTCTACAAGAGTAGAAGCAAAGAAAGAAGCTCCAAGTCAAGGTCTTACAATGACAAGAGATCTTCTAGTCGAGAGCGAAATTGCTACAATTGTGGGAGACCCGGACACTATTCCAATGAGTGTACGACACCCTACAAAAGAAGAGAAGATTCTCCAAGAAGAAGAAGCAAAAGAGAAGAATCACCATCGAGAGAGAGGAGGAGTAGAGATGATCGTTATGAACGAAGACCCTCACGGAGAAGCAAGGATTCGGAAAGGAAGGACAAGTCATCAAGGAGCTACACAAAATGAAGACATCAAGCTCATGTTGGTGAATGGGTATCCGGCTCCGACTCCGAAAATCACTCCGAGAGAAGCTATCACTCCAACTCCGAATATACTCAAGATGAAGGTGTTGCCGGTCTAGCACTTGTGTCAACCAACTCCTGATTCACCAAATGAAGGAATTGGAAGATGCTTCATGGCCAAAGGTCCAAAGGTAACACATCCTGAGTATGTTGATTTCCATAGTGATGAAGATGACTTGCTTGTGGATGATGATTTACTTGTTGACAACTCTAGTGATGGATACTATGATGAAACGTCAACTAATCATGCTAATCAAGATAAAATGAATGACAATGATAAGGAGAAGATTGAGCTTCTAACTAAAGAACTAAACACTCTTAAGTTAGCTCATGAAACTATCTTCGAGGATCATCGAGAACTTTTAAGGGCTCATGAGAAGTTACACTTTGAAAAGCTCAATCTCGAGCAAGAGCATGAGTTCTTAAAGGCAATCAATGATGATCTCCGTAAGAAAAGTTCTTCTTACATTGCCAAGCGTTTACTCTTATCTACTTACATGCCTCAAGTCAAGTCTAGTAACAAGTACAAGAAAGATCCTTCCTCTAGTAGTAACAATAACAATGACAAATATAATATTGTTGCTTCTAGTAGTTCTCTTGATTCCACTAATGATTCTCTTAGCCAAGTTACGCTTGAGCAAGAAAATAGCTTATTGAAGGGAATTATAGAGAAAGGTGTTTACAAGAGCCTTGCCGGGAGTAAGCAATTCGAGGAAATTGTACGCAAGCAAGGAAGGCACCGGAAGAATCAAGGTGTTGGTTTTGAACGAAAGTTCAATGCCAATGGAGTTGAGTGGGAAGAAGATCAATACCCCAAGACGAAGTTTGTTCCTCAACAAGAGAAGTATGATCCTACTTCCTTCAAGGGAACACAAGCACAAGATGATCTTCCACCACAAGACCACAAGAACAAAGGCAAGGACAAGCTTCAAGAAGAGATTGATGCATTTGAAGAAGCACCTAAGGCCTCGTTCAAGTGGGTTCCCAAGACTACGTCAAGTTCTACTTCATCAAGTACAACTACAACTCCAAGGATTCCCATCAAGATGATGTGGATCCCGAAGAAGAAGAACTAGAGAGTTCTTGAGGGTGACTCCGCCAACATTCTTCACTCATATCATTATGGCAAGAACAAGTGCAATCAACTTCCATATCTTGCACTAGTTCAAGGAGTCACAAACCCTCATGTTGGTAAGGCAAGGGACAAGGTAACCTAATGATTTCGTGGACATCATCTTGTGTGTGCATCACTCTACGTCTATGGATATTCTTGTTTGTTCCTTGTGGGACTAACCCATGTAGGTAAGTTGAAAGTGCAACTCACTCCAACGGATTGCTCCAAATGATCTACATCAACATTGAGCATCCACATCTTCAACACCTACATGAAGTCATCATCTACAAAACCCAAGGTTAGTTCATCCCTCTAAAGGGGGATCTCACATCTAGGGGGAGCTTAACTCTAAGAATTGAGTCAAAGCAACTCTAATGGTGTGAACACATCAATGCATTATGTAAAAGTGGTAACCCCACTTGAGCTTAAACGATGAGTATGACCTATGATCAAATGTTTTCATTTGACTCCTAAGTCAATATACTCATATATAGATGACCTAGTCATCGCCAATTGTTTGATAGATGCTAGAATTGGTTGTGCATGCTTTGCCACATATTTCATTTGCCATCTTATTGTGTGAGCATGTTGGTGCATATTTTACTCATTCAAGGACATCCACTTGTTGTTTTGATTGATTGGCTTCTTTTCTTTTAGCCAAGTGGATGGACAAGGATGCCTAAGAACCTTATCTAGCTATCTATGCTTTTCTCGTCTCAAACTATATTTATTCTACATCACAAAATTTGATCAAGTCAGATTCGAACCACTCTGTGTGAGGAGCACTCGGAGTCCCCGATTCATCATAGACTTAAACTTCCAAAACTTCTTTGTGAGTCTCGGTCTGACCGATTCCTCCATTTCGGTCCTACTGAGATCATTAAGTCGATCTAAGTTTTCAATCTCGGTGCAACCGATTTGAACTTTTCGGTCATACCGAGTTGCTGTAACTGTAAACAGTTATGCATCTCGGTGCCACCGAGTTGTTCCACTCGGTCACACCGACAGGGTCGGGCTATATATAGTCATGGGCAAAAATTTGGAAATTCCTCTGAAACCCTTCGCCCGCGCAATAGCTCGCTCTGCCTCCAAGGTCTCCGGATCGTCTCCTCGTCGCCAGCTGCCTCCTATCGCTGGTCTCCGCCACCGTCAACGGAATTCAACCGCGCCGTTGCCACCGTAGCGAGTTCATCGCCAAGCTAGGGTATGGACTCGATCACTGTGCTATCCTCGTCCGATTCCTAGCACATTGTGTTCTTATTGATTCTTGCCATGATTGAAACACTCTATCCAGTCAATGCAATCCGTAGATTAGATTAGATTCAAAATTTTAGGGTTAGGTTTCCGCCGAAACCATCTCGGACCTAACGAGTTGAAAAACTCGGTCCCACTGATTTGGCTTATGCCATTGCACTAGTAACTCCCGCTCTGACCGAGAATTGCTAATCAGTGCGACCGATTTTAGGACTTTGTGAAACCCTAGTAGTCTCAGTGCCACCGAACCGTGACTCGGTCCAACCGAGTTCATCAGTTTAGGTTCCAAAACTGCTTCGGTATCACCGAGTTTGAAAATCGGTTGATCCAAAATGCTTTCTGTGGAAAACTAACACTGAATTTTTGAATCATTCTTTTGCAAAAATCTCTGCATTTTGTGATGCTCATCCACTCTATCTCATCTATAACTCTTCACAGGGTCAGCAGTCAGTGTTTGCAGCATGTCAAACCAGAGTGACAGCCAGAACAGGTCAAAAGAGCAGGTTCAGATGAGTGAGGGCACTAGTCCCTCTAGCACTTCAGATGAAGGCAGCAGAAGCACTCCTTGTAATCTGCCCAAAGCTGCTACAAGGCAAAGGAGGAATAGAACTTCAGACTCTGAAGATGAGGATTATAGAGCTGAAGAGGGTGAGGCTACTTCCAAGAAAGTAGTGCTCAAAAAGGAGTATGGTTCAGCACATAGCACAAAGCCTGGACTGAATAAGAAGGTTCCTGCCAAGAGGACACCTATGCCCAAGGTCAGAAGGTCCACTCAAGTGCCTGAACAGACTGAACCCAAAGAGGCAGCTGCAAAGAAAGTCACAACTTCCAAATCCAAGAAAGTTCCTACTGGAGAAACTATGAAGTTTACCATTGAATCAGAGGATGAAGCTGCTCAGGATAAAAAGAAGAAGAGAGCAAGAACCACAACTGCCTAGGTTCTTGGAAAGCCCCCAATGAGAAGAGATTCTGAAGAGGAAGAAGAGGTTGCTGCACCAGCACCCAAGGCACCAAAGCTTATGGGTGATGCTATTAAACCAGGGGCTGCAACATCTAAGCCCAAGGAAGCACCCAAAGCTGCCCCCAAGGCCAAGCTTGCACCAAAGAGGAATACCAGGAGTATTCCAGCTGCTGAGAAGAACAAGGCCCCAGTGCCTGAAGTTGCTGATGAGGAGGATGAAGAAGGACAAGTTCTGAGGAAGCTCAAGCCCAATATACCAGACCACAATGATGCCCATCCTGTGGCTGAGGACATGAACATTAGAAGAGACTCAGGGTTGAGGCTATGGAGGATGTCAGTTCCATATGCCTCAAGGAGAAGAACTGCTGTTGATTACAGGTTCCATACAAAGGAACAACAGGACTTCTATGAGACAATCTTATTGGATAAGAAGCCCATAGTATGTGATATGAGGTGGGTCGACTGGACCTACATGAAGGACAATGAAGAGCACTATCCTGGAGTGAAAGATAGTTTTGTTGCTTGTGGAGTTGCTGATTTTGTTGGGCAAAAGCTCACCAACTGGAATGATGAACTTATTATGCAATTCTACTCCACAACACACTTCTATCCAGATGGGAGGATAACTTGCATGTCTGAAGGTACAAGGTACCAGTCAACAGTTGAGGAGTGGGCAAAACTGATCAATACCCCAAAGGAAAATGAAGATGACTTGGATGTCTATGCCAAGAAGAAGATGGACCACAATTCCATGGCACACATGTACAAGGAGATCCCAGACAAAGCTGTAGAGACACATACGTTTGGATCAGTCCACTATCTTTTGTCAGGGCTGCCAACTATCAATTGGATCCTAAGGCACACTCTGTTGCCTAAGTCTGGTGACCACAACATGATAATAGGGCATGCAATCAACATGTTGCATTTGTTTGATGTGCCACCGAAATTTAAAGTCATGAGCCTTATGGTTTAAACCATTAAGAGGACTATAGCAGATCAATAGAGGAGCTGTGGATATGCCCCTCAGATTTAGGAGTTGATCAACTCAAAGATGGGCAGAGGCAAATATCTATTGGATAAGGAACATTTTCCACTTTATCCAGACTTTGAGGACAATCAGGTTGTCATGAATGAGAATGATCCAATATCAGTACATGCTCAAGAGAAGAAGGAGAAGGCAAGGAAGGAGAAGGCTGCCAAGATGCCAACTCAAGAGGAGGCATCTGAGTATTTCTTGAAGAACAAGCAGGAACAGCTTGGTTACTTGATAGCATCAACTCTGAGGATTGAGAAGGGATTGGCCACCCTCACTCGAAATCAGGAGAGCTTGGAAAGAATCATGGAACTCAAATTCCATGATCTAGATGTCAAAGTAACTGAGATTCAGTCAGTTGTGGAGCAGCCACAGGATGACATGCAGGAGAGGCAGGGCAAGACTACCACTAATGTGTTTGCAAGAGTACCTAGAGCCTAGAGGTCAGTTGAAGTGCCTATGACAGACACTAGAGCGACATCATCTGCACCAGCTACAGCTCCTACAACTCTAGTGCAACCAGCTCCAGCATCAACTCCAGCACCCTCTAATTCAACTGAAGCCTTTGTTCTTGGAGTTATCCGGACACCACCATCTGAAGATCAAGCTTGAGAGTCGATCTAGCACTATGCATTTTCTATGAACTTTTTGGTAACTTGTTGCCAAAGGGGGAGAAAAATGTATAGATCATAGGCTTTGAGAGAGAGAGTGTTGCTTTTGTTCTCTCTTGCTTTGTTTTGGTGGTTAAAACTTGTTTGCTTTTGATTGCTTGAGATACCATGCTATTCTTGTGAGACATTAATGATCATGTGTTCGATCATAAGCTACACTTATGCATGTTTGATGATACTATCTTATCTATCCTATGCGATCATTCACTTTGCTTGGTGATGAGTGCATGTATTCAATCTTTATTATTTTGAGCGCTCCACCAAGATGTATGTGACATGGAAGAGTAACCCATGAGCCTAATTCCTTGTGCATTTGCAGTCCAAAGCAAATTTTAAACTATGCACAAATTTAGAGGGAGCTCTTGCTTATCACATACTTCTCAAAGCGACGATGTTTTTCAATCTTATTATCATTTGTCGAAGCTTTGATCTATATGTTGTCATCAATTACCAAAAAGGGGGAGATTGAAAGTGCAACTATCCCTAGGTGGTTTTGGTAATTCATAACAACATATATCTCATTGAGCTAATGCTATTCCAAGACTATTATTTCAGGAAAACTCAATGAATGGCATGGCATGGATGATGAAAGTGGATCCCTCAAAATACTAAGGACAAAGGATTGGCTCAAGCTCAAAAGCTCAAGACTCTTCATTTTATATTTTAGTGATCCAAGATCACATTGAGTCTATAGGAAAAGCCAATACTATCAAGAAGGGATGAGGTGTTGCTTAATGAGCCTCTTGCTTCATGTGCTTAGTGATATGCTCCAAAAACCTCAGCTACTTTCTCACATCCACAAATGACCTAAACCCAAAGCCAAAATCGGTCACACCAATTCTTCCTATCCGGCGCCACCGAGTTTGAAAGTCATAGCCACTGCCACAAACCCTAAGCAAATCGGTCTTACCGATAGGGATCTCGGTCTCATTGTAATCTCTCTGTTTCCCTCCATAATGTTTCGGTCTAACCGAAGTGAGCGATCGGTCCCACCGAGATTGCAATGTAAATTCTCTGTTTCCCTTTTGTAACATTTCGGTCTCACTGAAAAGAGCAAATCGGTCCCACCGAGTTTACCTGACCAACTCTCTAGAAAGCTTATTACCAAAATCGGTCTCACCGAGTTTGTGTAATCGGTCCTACCGAGATTACGTTATGCCCTAACCCTAACCGAATCGGTCCTACCGAGTTGCCTGTCAGTCCCACCGAAAATCCTAACGGTCACTAGGTTTACTAAATCGGTCCGACCGAGTCTGTTGAATCGGTCCACCGAGTTTGGTAAATTGTGTGTAACGGTTAGTTTTTGTGTAGAGGCTATATATACCCCTCCACCTCCTCTTCATTCATGGAGAGAGCCATCAGACTAAACCTACACTTCCAACTTACCATTTCTGAGAGAGGACCACCTACTCATGTGTTGAGGCCAAGATATTCCATTCCTACCATATGAATCTTGATCTCTAGCCTTCCCCAAATTGCTTTCCACTCAAATCTTCTTTCCACCAGATCCAAATCCTATGAGAGAGAGTTGAGTGTTGGGGAGACTATCATTTGAAGCACAAGAGCAAGGAGTTCATCATCAATGCACCATTTGTTACTTCTTGGAGAGTGGTGTCTCCTAGATTGGCTAGGTGTCACTTGGGAGCCTCCGACAAGATTGTGGAGTTGAACCAAGGAGTTTGTAAGGGCAAGGAGATCGCCTACTTAGTGAAGATCTACCGCTAGTGAGGCAAGTCCTTCGTGGGAGACGGCCATGGTGGGATAGACAAGGTTGCTTCTTCGTGGACCCTTCGTGGGTGGAGCCCTCTGTGGACTCGCGCAACCGTTACCCTTCGTGGGTTGAAGTCTCCATCAACGTGGATGTACGATAGCACCACCTATCGGAACCACGCCAAAAACATCCGTGTCTCCAATTGCGTTTGAATCCTCCAAACCCTTCCCTTTACTTTCTTGCAAGTTGCATGCTTTAATTTCCGCTGCCTATATACTCTTTGCATGCTTGCTTGAATTATGTGATGATTGCTTGACTTGTCCTAAGATAGCTAAAATCTGCCAAACTCTAAAATTGGGAAAAGGTTAAGTTTTTAATTGGTCAAGTAGTCTAATCACCCCCCCTCTAGACATATTTCAAGGTCCTACAAGTGGTATCAGAGCTTTGGTCTCCATTTGCTTTCATTTCCATAGCTTTTGGTGGTCATAGCCTTGGTTTCACAACCTAGGAGAGTATGGCGTCTAGAGAGGGAAATTATCACCGTAGAGGTCCTTACTTTGATGGTACTAATTTTGCTAGTTGGAAGCATAAGATGAAAATGCATATTCTTGGACATAACCCCGCCGTTTGGGCAATTATTTATATTGGCTTGCAAGGTGAATTATTTGATGGGAGAGAGCCGAACCGTGAAGCTAATGCGGAAGAATTTAAGATGCTGCAATACAACACTCAAGCTTGTGATATCATCTTAAACGGATTGTGCCCCGAAGAATTCAACAAAATTAGCCGTCTTGAGAATGAAAAGGAAATTTGGGATACTTTGATTGATATGCATGAAGGTACCGTATCCGTCAAGGAATCCAAGTTGGATGTGCTCCAAAGTCAGCTTGCCCCATAAAATGGATGGGCAGGGGAAGAAGAAGGTGTGGGTGAAAAAGAGGAATCCTTATCCCTTCATAAAGGCGGTAGAAACTGTGCGCCTCCCCACTTGCCCCGTAAAATCGCTTATTCCCCAAGCGCCGTGATTGATGGCGTGGTTGGGTTACCCACACCCGTATTGATGAGAATCCCATGATAAGGGGACACAATCTCTGCTTTGACAAGATGTGCTAAGGAAACCGCCTCGCAATACATGCAGTAGCTCGTTGAGGAAAACAGTTCGAATAATGATCGGGCCGTGGCATGATGTCACACCATGAAAAGTTGTCAGCAGAGTAGATTTGTGGAATATTGTGCTCACTACGGTGGTATGTGGGATTTGTTTTGCAGAGCCGGACACGATCCTGGTGTTCAAAATCTTCTGTGGAGTATTCGGAGAAGGAACCCGCCTTGCAATGCCGAAGACAATTTGCGCGCCGGACTCATCGTCATTGAAGCCTGGTTCAGGGGCTACTGAGGGAGTTCTGGATTAGGGGGTCCTCGGACAACCGAACTATATACTTCGGCCGGAATATTGGACTATGAAGATACAAGATTGAAGACTTCGTCCTGTGTCCGGGTGGGACTCTCCTTTGCGTGGAAGGCAAGCTTGGCAATTTGGATATGTAGATCTCCTTCTCTGTAACCGATTCTGTGTAACCCTAGCCACCTCCGGTGTCTATATAAACCAGAGGGTTTAGTCCGTAGGATAGGATACAATCATAATCATAGGCTAGCTTCTAGGATTTAGCCTTTACAATCTCGTGGTAGATCAACTCTTGTAGTACTCATATCATCAAGATCAATCAAGCAGGAAGTAGGGTATTACCTCCATCGAGAGGGCCCGAACCTGGGTAAACATCACGTCCCCCTCCTCCTATTACCATTAGCCTTAGACGCACAGTTCGGGACCCCCTACCCGAGATCCACCGGTTTTGACACCGACACGGGGTGTCGCACTGTCGAAAGTGTTCGGACTTTCTCGCCGTGTTATGGGGTACACTGAAGCCCCTGGCGAACTGAACGTATCAGAATGTACGGGTGCGATTTGTAATGAATAAAAAATCAAGGAATAAGAAGAAGAAAGGTAGTAATAAGCTGACGCTGTACATTATTTTCCACTGTTATTTGAATGATACGCCAACGCGTATGTATACAAGTAGTGCGATAAGCAAGTAGGACTATTTGACATGTCCTCACCAAGAGCGAGTTGCGTGTGGGTATGTAAAACATGTATAGCGATCGTTATCAGAGACCACCTGGGGATTCCCTTCTACGTCAAAGCTCCTTGCCTCCTTGGTGTTTCCGTCCCGTGATGGGTCCGGTAATCAGGTTGTCGGAAGAGCGTCAAGAAGATAGGGACCTGAAAGAAAGAAAAGGGTGAGGGTATGCGGATCCTGGGGCTGTTGAGCCGCATTGTGGACCGCCGTCTAGCTGTGCCTCCGTCAATGCCCATGGTATTTTAAGTGCGTAATTATGTACGAGCGGCACAAATTTCACCGCTTGACTGGGACTAGGACAGAGGCCAAATTGCTAGGCGAGCTCTGGACGGGCCGGATGATCCTGTTGCAGAGTACTTCGGACTCGCTTGACTGTGTCTGGGGGCTTTATTGCCGAATTGAAGGTCTGCCTATGGAGGCTGCTCTGTACTTCTGCTGCGAGGGCCGCAGTGTGCTCCTCCGTATGGAGGGAGCGCTCTGTGTTGACATTGGCTGTTATAACCCCGCGAGGTCTGGGCATCTTGAGCTTGAGATAGGCATAGTGTGGCACCACATTGAATCGAGCGAATGCGGTTCGCCCAAGCAGTGCATGATAACCACTGCGGAAGGGGACGATATCGAAGATTAACTCCTCGCTTCAGAAGTTGGCTGGGGATCTGAAGACCACTTCTAGTGTGATTGAGCCCGTACAACAGGCCTCTACACCTGGTATTACACCTTTGAAGGTGGTTTTGGTGGGTTTGATCCTTGAGGGATCGATGCCCATTTTGTGCATTGTATCCTGATAGAGCAGGTTCATGCTGCTGCCACCGTCCATGAGGACTCGTGTGAGGTGGAATCCATCAATGATAGGGTCAAGGACCAGTGCGGCCAAGCCGCCATGACGGATACTGGTCGGATGGTCCCTGCGATCAAAGGTGATCGGACAGGAAGACCATGGGTTGAACTTTGGGGCGACTGGCTCCATCGCGTAGACGTCCCTTAGTGCACGCTTCTGCTCCCGCTTGGGAATATGGGTGGCGTATTTCATATTTACAGTTTTTACTTGGGAAGGAAATTTCCTCTGTCCTCCTGTGTTCGACGGCCGGGGCTCCTCGCCGTCATCACTATGCATCCCCTTTTCCTTGTTTTCGGCATTCAACTTGTCGGCCTGTTTAAATACCCAACATTCCCTGTTGGTGTGGTTGGCTGGTTTATCGGGGGTGCCGTGGATTTGACATGAGCGATCGAGTATGTGGTCCAGACTGGACGAGCCTGGATTGTTTCTTTTAAATGGCTTTTTCCGTTGACCGGACTTGGAGCCACAGAATCCTGCATTGACGGCCGTGTCTTCGGCGTTATCGCCATTATTGCGGCGCTTGTGTCTGTTGCGTCGGGGCTTGCCGTTGCTATCTCTGGTGTCTGAAGTGCCAGGATTTCTTGATGTGCTATTGCTACGAGCCAACCAGCTGTCCTCGCCCGCCCAAAAGCGGGTCATAAGTGTCATAAGGGCTGCCATGGATTTTGGCTTCTCTTGACCAAGGTGTCAGGCAAGCCACTCATCACGGATGTTATGCTTAAAGGCCACTAGGGCTTCGGCATCCGGACAATCGACGAGTTGGTTCTTTTTAGTTAAGAACCGAGTCCAGAATTTCCTGGCTGACTCTCCGGGCTGTTGGGTTATGTGACTTAAGTCATCAGCGTCCGGTGGTCGCACATAAGTGCCCTGGAAGTTGTCAAGGAATGCGTCTTACAGGTTCTCCCAACTGCCAATGGAGTTTGCCGGCAGACTATTCAGCCAATGCCGAGCTGGTCCGTTGAGTTTTAGTGGGAGGTACTTGATGGCATGCAGATCATCGCCGCGGGCCATGTGAATGTGGAAAAGGAAATCTTCGATCCATACCAGGGGGTCTGTTGTCCCATCATATGGTTCGATGTTCACGGGCTTAAACCCTTCTGGGAATTCATGCTCCATTACTTCGTCAGTGAAGCATAGGGGGTGTGCGGCGCCTCTATGCCGGGCTACATCACGACGCAGTTCAGATGAGTCTGGTTTGCTGTATTTGGCCCAGCCGGATTTGTATTTAGTATATCCGATGTGGCGGTCATCATCATGCGTTGGGGCACGCCCCCACGGTCCGTAGATCGATCTTGACTATCCTGCTTTGTTTTCCAATTTGTCTCACAAGGTATGCGCGTAGCCCCGGGCCTTCTTGTTTTTATTTGTTCGGCGATGGGGTGCGGGTTGGTGTTCGGGCTGATATGCCGCTTTGTCTCGGCCACGAGGTGGTCGGTCAGCCGCATCCTGCACTGGTAGTATAGGCTCTAGTGCCTCGTCCTCGAATTGAGGTAACAACCTGCGTCTCGGGTAACTTTTGGTTGGCGATCGAGTCCGTATTCCTCGGCCGCCAGGACCTCGGTCCATCTATCAGTGAGCAGATCTTGATCAGCTTGAATATGCTGCTATTTTTTCTTCAGCCTTTTTGCAGTGGCTATAAGCCGGCGCTTAAAGTGCTCCTGCTCGACGGGATCCTCAGGCACGACAAATTCTTCATCGCTGAGGCTCACCTCGTCTTTGGAGAGGGGCATGTAATTGTCATCCTCCGAATCTTTGTTCATTGCCTGTTCGTCAGGGCTAACTTGCCCGTCCTCCCGTCCAGCCTGCTCGAAGCTTGGCTGGTCGGGATTGTTTTCGTTTTCGGCATCATCCGGAGTGCTATTGTCTCTTGTGCCGGTATTGTTGTTTTTGCTATGGCGGGGTTTAGAGCGGCACCGCTGACGTCGGCGCTTAGGTTGCTTCTCAAGAGGGTCACCCTCCATTGCATCCTTTTCATCCTCGCCATTGTTTTCTTTGGGTGTGTCCACCATATATGTGTTGTACGATGAGGTGGTTGTCCAGCGCCCTGTGGGCGGTGGTTCCTGTTCTTCTCCGGCATCGTCGTCTATACCGTTGATGTCTTTGGAGTTGAAATCAAGCATGTCGGTTAAGTCATCGACAATGGCTATTAAGTGGGTGGTGGGTGGGTAACGAATTCCTTTATCGCCTGCTTCCCACTCGAGCCGGACACAGTTCGTCCAAGAGTCTCCTGACAGGGAGAGAGATTTTAATGAGTTTAGCATGTCGCCCAAGGGCGAGTGCTGAAAGATATCCGTGGAGCTAAACTCCATGATCGGTGCCCAGTTAGATCCGATGGGCACGAATGCACACGGTTCGGAGCCCACGGCCAAAGACGAGTCCGAGGGTCCGATGACACCGACTTCCTAGGAAGTGAGATCTGTGTTCGGCTCTACCGCCGCTGAGTGTGCGGCCTCCGTGGCGGGGTCCATCCACCCGTCCTCGGATGGCACGATCTGCTCTGGATTTAAAGCCGGGGCAGCTGCAGGTGTGATCTGTTGAACACCGTCCGATGGCAGATCTAAGTCATGCTCATCGCGACTATAGGGCGCACCTGTCATGGGCTCGAATCCGTCGAAGATCAAGTCTCCGCGGATGTCGGCAGTGTAGTTCAGGCTTCCAAACCTAACCTGATGGCCAGGGGCATAGCTATCGATCTGCTCTAGATGGCCAAGCGAGTTGGCCCGCAGTGCGAAGCCGCCGAATACAAAGATCTGTCCGGGGAGGAACACCCTGGACCTCATCGTTGTAGACGATTGAAGGAGCCATCAAGCCTTATGGTGACGACACAGTGGAACTCTCAATGAAAGAACCAATGTCGGTGTCAAAAACCGACGGATCTTGGGTAGGGGGGTCCCGAACTGTGCGTCTAAGGCTAATGGTAACAGGAGGCGGGGGACACGATATTTACCCAGGTTCGGGCCCTCTCTATGGAGGTAGTACCCTACTTCCTGCTTGATTGATCTTGATGATATGAGTATTACAAGAGTTGATCTACCACGAGATTGTAGAGGCTAAACCCTAGAAGCTAGCCTATGATTCTGATTGTTCTTTTCCTACGGACTAAACCCTCCGGCTTATATAGACACCAGAGGGGGCTAGGGTTACACAGAGTCGGTTACAGAGAAGGGAATCTACATATCCAAATTTCCAAGCTTGCCTTCCATGCAAAGGAGAGTCCCACCCGGACACGGGACGAAGTCTTCAATCTTGCATCTTCATAGTCCAACAGTCCGGCATAAGCATATAGTCCGGCTGTCCGAGGACCCCCTAATCCAGGACTCCCTCACAGGGGTAACTAACTCATCTTCTCTACATCTCCTTAAATCCCACGTTATACAAGAGGGACGGATTTGAGGTCTCCTCCACCAGTTTTGGAGCCGAGTAGTTTGATGTTCTTGCCACAGATTTGTGCACACGCACCTGGCCGAGTGTCGCCGGGTTGCGCCCTCGAAAAAGTAACCTTGATAGGACGAATTTGAGGTCTTCGCTGTGGTCACTCATCGCCCGCTGGTGCCGTGTGTGTTAACCGGGACCATCTGCAACCCTTGACGATGACGTCGCCTCCCCTCTGCAGACCAGTTTGCTCCTAGAGCCTCAAGACTAGGATTCTTATGCGTCTCTGCTTCCTATCTACCGCCGTGCAATATTTCATAGATTATAGAAGCAGGTGAGTTGGATTAGCAGTCGGTTTTTCTGAGATATTACATTGGATGTTAGTTTTCACAATTCCACTGTAACAGTGCAGAGTGTAGGTCTGACTTTAATGCTTGAAAATCAGATTGTTTCTATCGGGACTGATCCGATTTTTGCTATAGGAAATCACTAGGGTGTTTCTTAACCACGACATGCATTATCTATCTCTATTTTCTTCCTGGGTAGTACGATGTTGTTCTTCTGAATTTGCATTATTAGTAAAAAATTGATGTCTTGCTTAGTTATTCTACATACACAGTCCTTCTACCATGTCTCAATTAATCAAGCCCTTTGTTATTGGCGGTGGTACGCATGCAGATTATGTCCTCACGTTGTGATCTTGGTAAGTAAAGTATTATGGAACCCATTATATAACTAAACAACGGATGGAGATGGATCATTTTTTATGTCTCATTTGCACTCTGGTGGTCAAAATTTCTTGCCATTCGTTCTCTTAAACAATTTCTTGCTACTGTCATTGACTTCAAGCAAATTGCTTTCTTCAGATTTGGTCCGTTCATTGTTCAATAAAAAAATATTGGTACAGATAGAAATCCATGATTTTGTCCTTGCCTTGTTGGGACCACTACCATTGCTAATTTCTATGCATATCAAGTGTTTGCCAAAATGAAAACTGGTATGTACTTTTGTATGACTACATGTGTTAGCTATAGAGGTATATTCAACAAAACAACACATGCTGGATTGCTCATATCTACAGACGGAGATGAATTAGCTGGTTAAATTTTTCACATGTTATCTTCTTCTTTCTACACTCATTTGCCATTTCATTTGAAGGCTTTCAAAACATTGGCTTGATCTCATATTTGTGATTATAGAAGATAACAATGTTATATGCTCATCCATCTTCTTGGGGACAATCGAATGTTGATCTTCGATGTATATTGTTTCTTTAGTTTGCAATGCAGGCAACATAATTGTTTATCAACAATAAGAATGTTTACTCTTTTTGGATACGAGCATATAAGAGATCTTCCTATTTGAATGGTCCTTGATGGAAATCCAAATGTAGTGCTACTGAATATTGGTCTATCTTTCTGAAGTTTTCTATAGGAGTGATCGCCTGTTTTAAGTAAGTAGGCAAACTAAAGTTATGCATTATACCACTGTGCTTGCTTATGAAGGTTAGTAGGCAAATTTTTTTTGGAAATGGAGGCGTACCCCGGCCTCTGCATCATGATTATGCATGCAACCATCTTATTAAAAAATCCGCTAAGTAGCACAAAGTCATAAAATTATTACAGCTCGCAAGTGGAGCGAAAGAGAGAAAAATACATGCTGACAATCACAACCGGTATGGCAACATGAAGGATAAGCTCCCTAGACTCCTATCCTGTTATGCGACCGCCATCCGAACCGGTTGAATATAGCATGTGCTACCATCTCCCACTGGTTGCACCCAGTAACCAAAGGCTCCCTATAATCCATAGGAGTGAGTAAGGACCACGACCGGATCCATGTGGTAGCTCTGAAGATAACCTGCAAGAAAGTTAGAGTTTGTTGTATGTTAAAAACCAAATCATTTCTACAGTTCCATATAGCCCATAAAAGTGCACATATTCCAATCCAAATACGAGCCACAGTTGTATGCTCAACCCCAGCTAACCATGTTCCAAACAACGACTCAATGTCCACTAGAGGATTAATCTTGAAGGCTTATGAATCGTTCTCCAAAGCAATTTGGCGAGTGGGCATTCAAAGGAATAAATGTTGTATTGTTTCATCATGGTCACAAAAACAACAACGTGAACTACCTACCCATCGCCTCTTAATTAAGTTGTCCTTGGTGTGAATTACTTGCTTGTGGATGAACCACATAAAAACTTTAATATGCAAAGGAACCTTAACCCTCCAAATATGCAACGTTCTTGAGTTTGGGCTAGAATTAATTAAATCCAAATAGAAGGATTTCACCATAAAAACCCCATTTTTAGCTAATTTCCATTGCGTCGAATCCAGCTGGTCGGAGAGGTGAACATCTATCAATCTCTGAACCAAGTGCATCCAGCCAGTCCATCACTCACCAACTAACGCGCGTCTGAACTGAATATTCAAGGGAATAGTTTGGAAAACTATGGCAACGTAAACCTCTTTACATTGCACAATATTATAAAGGGTGGGATATTGTACGGTCAAAGAAGTCTCTTCTAACCACGTACCATCCTAAAATCTTGTTGGCATCCCGTTGCCAACCAAGAATTTGACCCTATGAAAGAACAAGTCCTTCGTTCTCATAAAAGGCAAATAAAAGGGTGCTGGAAGACTTTGCCGACCTAATTTCTAACTGGTTACAAACAAGCATCTCTTTGCGAAGCACCTTTCTTCGATGCAAATGAATAATGTACATATTGGGTCAACACACCCATAAATAGGATATGGAGAGTTTGTCAATCGATATTTCTTCTCAATATAGCCTGCTCTTTTGCATACCTCCTATATTAAACAAATCACATACATTTTAATAACTTATAATTTGTCGCACTGCATGTTTTAATATAACACTCATTTACATACCACCTCTTGTTGCAGGACAATAAATCCACAGCAACACATTCTTACTCCTTTATCTCCTTATTTTCATCTCCCTTTTAAGCACTTCGTGATACCAGCATCCCGTAGCAACGCGCGGGTCATTGACTAGTTTTTTAAAAACACATTACAGGGGCAGATATTTGCAAACACATGCATACACTCACTCTTATGAATGGACGTACGCACACCCTACCCCTATGAGCATCTACGAGAGACTGAGCCGGTAGGTTTGAAGATTGATGAAGTTACCACATGCTCCTCACCATCGACAGAAACTCCTCCTCCCATTGAAAAAACATTCCATTTTTATAAGACACTGAAGCATCAAATATGAGGTTTGATCCTTGGTGGATTGAGAGTACCACAGGTTGATGTACTGGTTAATTTATTTTTAATGCGCTCGAAATCTAAACACGTAATGAAAATGAATGAAAGTAACGATTAATAAAGTGGAAAAAATGAGACATTCCCTAGAACCCAGAAACGAGGGAATACATAGCAGCGTCAGCAACAACTCCGGCATACTTTTTGTACATGCGCCATGCAGTATCGCTTCGTTTCGCTGGCCAGCGCCCATAAGCAAATCTCCTCTCATGGAACGACATTGTCCAGCTGATTCCCGGTCATCCATGGATCTGTTAGATTGTATATACGTAGACTCTGTATACATCTTGTATTGTACCTTTTGGTACCTTTATATATATGAGATAGTCACACCCCGTTTAGCGTGTCGAGCAGTTTCCCACATACATGTTTTACATGGTATTAGATTAGGTTACGATGCCTTTCACTGCCCCCGCCGCCGCCATCGCGCTAGATCCTGCCGCCGTCGTCGCTGCGCCGGTCCATGCAGCGGCTCCTGCCGTCGCCCCTTCGTCACCCTTCCTCGCCTCTCGGCCCCTTGCCGTGGCCTGGTGGCAAGCCCAGTCCCCTGATGGCGCCCCTCCTAGTTTCCCGATCAGATCGAGCGCACAGGGTGATCTGCCCCCGCCGGTCTCCTCCGATGGTCTGTCCACCTCTACCGACGCTGTTGCACTAACGCCCTACCGCGGTCTTGCGCCCGTTTACAGCGCCCCACCCGCACCGATCTATGGTGCTCCGCCGCCATATGGCGTCCCAGCACCGATGTATGGTGCTCCTGCCTCGGCGTATGGTGGCATGGCACCGCCTGTGTCTGCCTGGCCGCCATCTCCCTATGGTGCGTCGCCCCTGCAACCCTACATGGCACTGCTGCAGCCACAACCCTACGCGGCGCCACCGCCTCCTGCCCTACGGGGCCGTGCCTACTATGCCTTATGGGGCCCCAGTCGCCTCTACCTATGGTGCCCTAACTGCTGCTCCTCATGGTGCCTACCCATCCTTGCCGTACGATGGTGTCGTGCGTGGCTATGGCACCTCCTCGGTGATTGCTCCTCACCCGAAGACGGCCCCATCAATGGGTCTCTACGCGCCCCCAACGCAGGCTCACGCTGATCATGCTGCGGTGCCATCGCCATTTTACTTCTCGCACCTTCTTTCGGTGAAGCTTACGCCAGACAATAACTTGTCGTGCCGTGCTCACACTACAAAAAAATACACTTCCGTGATGATACGTATTTGTCACAGTAGGTCACATTTTCTGTCATGCATGTACATTCATGACGATTTTATGACAGAATCAAGATAGTCATACCTGTGCTGTCGTAGAAGTGTTCCATGACATTACCAAAATTATCATCACGGAAGTGTCCAGTTCCATGACGATAAATCGCGCGTCATAGAAGTGCTTTCATCAAGGGTGACTGACATGTGGCATCCACCATAACGGCTCACCTTTAAGCTATCGGGTCCGGTTTTGGATCAGATAACCCATTAACAGCCCCGACCAATGGGGATTTCCACGTGTAAAATCATCATTGGCTGGAGGAAACACGTGTTGGCTCACCGTTGGGACAGATGTCATCCACTCATTGGACCGAAGGCGCTATGATACGTTGACACATGGCACGGCCCAACCGAGGCCCATTCCCGTGAAAAGGCTGACCTGTTTGACTTGGTCAAAAGGTGGCGGGCCGGCCCACGGAAAGCCTCTTAACGACATGTTCGTATATAGCCCATTTACAGCCCGCTAACCCAGGGCCCATTACGACCTATCTGAATTAGGCCCAGTAGCGTCATATGGGCCATCCAATATGATTCCAGCCCGTTTTAACTTCTGGCCCATGTATGGCCATATTGTGTTTCGGCCCATATGAGGCCCTTTGTAACTCTTGGCCCATTAACGGCCCGAGGTGAAACTGGCCCGTAATGAACAGTGTATCACATTATACCCATTAACTGCCCATTATTCCATTGGGCCGTTTCCAGTCCATGTTATCTTTCAGCCTTCTCAGGGCCCGTTTATTCTTGGGCTCATTTCCAGCATTCATTTACTTATGGCCCGTTACTGTATTTTCTGCTTGTGGGCCAAATTCAGCCCATGGTTACATTCGGCCCGTTTGTGGCCCGTTAATACGTTGGGCTATTTTCATAGCGTCATCAAATACAACCGATTAACAATGAGCCATTATGGTCGGCCCATGAACGGACGATTCCAGCTCTAGCCCGTTTACGGCCATAATGCGGTCTGTTATTGGCCCATGTTTGGCCAATCGATCATACGGCCTGTAGAAGGCCCATTGATGATACGGCCCGTAGAAGGCCCATTGTTTCTATGCCCCATAGAAGGCCCATTGTTTCTACGACCCGTAGGAGGCCCGTGGTAACTACAGTAAATCTGTAGCCCATGGTTATTGGGGCCTAGTTTTGAAAAATAGGTTATTGTGGACACTAGCAAACCGCAGAAAAAGAACTGCACTGACTACAAGCAAACAAATAAACAAGACAATAAGGAAATAAATAAGCAAGCAACTTACGCTAGGCTATCACGACTATTACACATATTACATCCACTTGGCATCAAAGTTCGCAACCAGTGCAAATATAGAGAAGAAAGCAACATATCATATACACTGGTTGTCAAAGTTGGCGACCAGTGCAAATAAACACTACAGCAAAACAAGTCCAGAACTGAAACCACTTCAGAAGAGCTCAAGAAACAATATCCTGGGTACCCATAATGCTGGCAAGATGCTTAGCAAGCTTAATAACTTTCTCTTGTTTGGCGCTTAAATCCTCCAACACTTGCTATTCCACTAGAAAGTATGCCTCTGAATTCTGCAGGGACTTCCTGAGTCCTTCGGCTTCCTGTCGCATAAAATCTGATCGATCTCTTTCAACTTGAAGTTGAGACTCAAGAAGCCGAACTGATTCTGTCGGCGTTCTGGGAACGGGGGTACCCAAACTTGCCTGCCTGCGGCCTGCGGCGTGGCTCAAGGAGTGGCCCAGTATGGCCCATCTTCATCAGCACATGCCCAAGACCCTCGCGAGGGGCCAAGCCTCGCGGGGCGGACGACAGGAGGCTTCCTCAGGCACGGCCTCGTCAGGCTGGCTCACGAGGAGGCGGAGAGATCAAGGCGGGGTACCTCATGAGGTGCCCGTGACGCAAGCCATGATGACCGAGGCGCAGGCGGGTGCCAGGCGGGCGCCGGCCTGCGCAGGGTCCTTGTATCCTCTTTGGTGCAAAGGGGGCAAGCGCAGGAAAGGGTATCAAGCAAAGGCAACCATTTTGGTGCAACAAGACCAAGACCAGCAGGACGGCAGAACGGAGGTCATCGTGGAGCCCAAGCCAACGTCATCGTCAGGGTCTTTTGGCAGGCGAGGACCAACTTTAGTCAGGATAAGTGTACTAGATGTTCCCCTTCAAAATGGCCAATTGTTGGCGCCCTTCCCGCTCAATATTTGGGAAGAGGCCCGGGGCCTTAGCCTATAAATAGGACTAGCTACCCACAGGGTAGGGCATCTGGATCTTGTTAGATCGACACCCAAGAAAGAGAGAGAGAGGCGACTGAACTCCCCTAGCAGTTCATCGTCCCAACCAAGAACAGACCCTCGCGAGGCTGTTCTTCCCTTGTATTGTTCCTCATCAGCCCCAGAGGCAATCCACACACCACAAACTGGAGTAGGGTATTACACCACAATGGTGGCCTGAACCAGTATAAATCTTGTGTCCCTTGTGCTGTTCTTCGAATAGTTTAGATCCTAGCGAGGCGGTGAAACATGGGTAGGCTGAGGGTGTGATTTCCGCGCGCACCCCAGTGTTCAAACCTCAAGGGTCTACCGGAACCCAAAATCCGACATTTGGCGCGCCAGGTAGGGGTGTGCCGGAATCTGCCTTCTGTCGCCTTGTGTTTTCGCCGCTCACCCCATCCATGTCAGACGCGCGTCGCACCCGCGCCGAGCGTCGGTCCGCTCTCGCCGCTCGCGTCGCCCAGACGGCCCCCGACGGCGGGCGCCCCCATCGTTCCCCGTCGCCTGCCGTCAACGCCGCCACCGGACCGGCGGGGAACGAGCATCAGGCGTCGTCCCTGCATCCATCGGTGCGGCGAGAAGGCCGAACCGCCACTCCGTTGCTGACTTCGGCCGGCTCCTCGTCCCACGCCCGTCGCGCTCCTATGGACGCGCACGCCGTGCTGCTCCTGGCGCGGGAACTCCTGCACTACCGTCCCGTCGACGACCTCTATGATGAGTGGCTCGCCCACATCACCGAGCTTGTCAGCGCCGCTGGGGGCTCCCCTGCACCGTCCCTCTCGTTGCACCGCGCACCGCCCTGCGCGGGCGACGAAGCTCCGGGGGCGCCCCAGCCGCCTCCGCCTCAAGAAGGCGCCTGGGCTCCAAGGCGCATGGCCCCTGGGCGGAACCCACTCTGTCCGGCGCCAGCACAGCAAGAGAAGAGTTGCCAGGAGATCCCTCGTCCTCAAGAAGCTGCCCGTGTGCTCCTCGCACCGGCTCGGCACGAGCACGCACCCTGCTCCGGCGCGTCAAGACCCCACGCTGCACCTCGCCGCAGCGCACAAGCACCCACAAGATCAAGCTCTCCATCACCAAAGGGCTCCCGCCGCCACTGTAGGCTGCCGTGCCTTCTCCGCCGAGCTGCGCAGCGTGGCCTGGCCGGGCAAGTTCAAGCCAGACCTGCCCCCGTGCTATGATGGCACGGCAGACCCTGCTGAGTTCCTCCAGCTCTACGAGCTGGGCATTGAAGCCGCCAACGGAGATGAGAAGGTCATGGCGAACTGGTTTCCCATGGATCTCAAGGACGGCGCCCGCACCTGGCTCCTGAACCTGGCTCTTGGCACGATATCTTCCTGGGACGAGATGTGCACCCGATTCATCGCCAACTTCCAAGGCACTCGCGACCGGCCCCCGGCCATGAGCGACTTGCACCGAATCAAGCAGTAGTCGGGGGAGACCCTGCAAAAGTTCATCCAGCGCTTCAACAACGCTCGCCTTAAGATCCCCAAGGTGTCCAAGGAGGCCATCATCTCAGCCTTCTCCGACGGCGTGCGTGACGTCAAGATGAAGGAGGAGCTTGCGATCCATGAAGACTTGTGCACCTCCCTGGAGCTGTTCAATCTGGCGAGCAAGTGCACAAGGGCTGAGGAAGGGCGCCTGTCCCTCCTCGAGCTACCAGCTGCTGACCCAAAAGAGAAGAAGCCCAAGACCAAGGACGTGAAGCGCAAGGGGGCTGTCGTGCTTGCAGCAGAGCCAGACACCAAGCGAGGCAGGGATCAGCCTAAGTCATCCAAGGGCAACCGGTACTGCGTGTACCACGACCTCCACACCCACAACACCAACGAATGCCAAGAGCTCAGAGCCGTGCGAGATGTGCGTGCTGGCCGACGCCCGAGTGCAGCGACAGGGGCTATGGCCGAGGGGGAGGAAGAAATGGAGGATGATGGGAAGACCGTGGCCCTCGCCAAGGATGGCGTGACCGACCTCGCGAGGACCGCTGGCAGGATCAGCCTCGTGAGGGAGGTTGGAGGGACCCGCCTCGCGAGGGGGGCTGGAGAGATCAGCCTCGCAAGGATCGCCCACATGGTAATGCGGGACTCCCTCCTCTGTCGCTGCAGCCAAGGAGGAATGAAGACCATCACCAGGACGAGGGGGCTAGGGGCTTCCAGGAGCCGCGCGCAATCGCTTGCATCTTGGGTGGCGTGCAAGCCCCAGCCTCTCATCGCATCTTCAAGCAGTTTGCCCACGAACTGAATGCAGTCCTCCCCAAGCTTGAGGCCACACGCCCTCTCAGGTGATCATCGTGCGCTATCACGTTCAGCTCAGCGGATCAGCTCAAGTGTGCAGCCACAGTAGGACTCCTCCCGATGCTTTGTTCCCCGATCATCAGCAATGTGCAAGTCACTAGGACCCTCATCGATGGCGGAGCAGGGCTCAACGTCCTATCTGTCAAAACATTCAACAATCTCCAAGTGCCATATAATCAGCTGCAGCCAACCAAGCCCTTCTCAGGAGTCACCGATGGTTCCACAGTTCCGATAGGACAAGTCCGCCTTCCTGTCACCTTCGGGAACCGCAACAACTACCGCACGAAGCTCATCGACTTCGACGTCGCTCACATCCGCCTGCCGTACAACGTCATCCTCGGGTACCCAGCCCTGGCCAAGTTCATGGCCGTGACCCATCACGGCTATAATGTCCTCAAGATGCCAGGAAGCGGCGGAGTCATCACTGTGCCCTGTGAAGAAAGAGACGATGTGTGTTCCCTGGAACGTGCCTTTCAAGCCGCATCAATTAAAGACCCAGATCACAGGAATGGGAGGCCTCCCGAGGCTGCTCCTAAGAAGAAGAAGACATCGCCTGGCCCGACCCCTCGGGAGGCAGGCCCCTCAGGGTTAGCGCCCATTCAGGGGGCACCTCCATCTGTCGCATAGGAAGGCGCGCCCAGCGCCCTCCTCGAGCAAGGCTCGGGGGCTCTCTCCTGGAGGGCCATCGACTTTGCTAAGATTACGAGGGAGGCGCTCGGGCACCACTTGGAGGCATGCTTCAACGCACGTTTCCCTCAGGAGGAAGCAAGGCAAGGAGGGCCAAACCCTCAGAAATTCATCAGCGAGATCATTCAGGAGCTACAGGAGTCAAGAGTCATGAGTGGCAGCCGCCGCTTGCCCGCCGTAGCTCCCCATCCAGGCGAGGATGGTGGGCTGCGCGTCTGCATCGACATACCAGGACTCAACCGAGCCGCCTCTCAGGAGCGCCTCTGGCCCTCACGCGTGGAGCGCTGTGAAGGCCCACCTCACAGCTATGTTCGCATGCCTTACGGCCTGCCGAACGCGGCTGCGGCACGTCAGCGCCTCATGAGGAGCAACTTGGAGGCTAAAGTGGTCAGACATTCCGCAGTCCTGGCGGAGATGGAGATGGTTCACGAGGATCCGCCAGCGCCTCCGGAGCCTCCCGAGGCCCTTGGGCCTGGGGGCTCGTGAAGATCATCTCCCGCAGCGCTTGCCGTCCGCTACTTCAGCATCCCACCATCTTTAGCATCATCAGGTGACATCCTTCGAGTTTAATTTTCAGCTGGGAGCGCCCCCCCAGGGATGCATCATTCCCAGGCCGCGTGGGTCCATCCCTGCGGCATGTATCCCCTTTTAGTTCATGTTTCTCAGCTTACTTTATCGGGGGCGCCCCTTGGGCTGCATTATCCCCAAGCCACGCGGGCCAGACCCGGTGGCATGTATCCCTCTCGCGTTTATTCAGGTCGCGCGTTTGACCCATCGCGATCGTTGTTTGATGCTTGCCTATGGCACCCTTCTTTCTTCATGTCGGCTGCTTGCACGTTAAAGGGGGGTACCTGAGCATCGCGACTCATGGGCTCTTACTGGCTCTCCAGCCCTCACCCTCTGGCTTTGTTCACGGTATCGCGACCTGGCATACCAGCGACGGCTGAGACCCGCTCGAGGGCCGGGACCCAAGGACGTAGAGCACCGACATCTAACCAAACCTGCAGGGACATATCACAAGTAAAGGCCCAGAACCAGGTGCAACCCGCCTTGAGGTAGGGCCCCATGAGTCCCGCGCTGGCTCACGGGTGCCCAGATACACCTCGCCAGGCCCTACCGTGCTAGCCACGTGTCAGGGCGGGGCCGTATACGCCCCGGGGGCTCCTCCCAGAGGGGAGCCCCCTCCCACACACCAGTGGAAGCACCATGCTCCGCGCTGGCTGACGACACTGTCGAGGAGCGGCTATGCCCGTACACATACGGAAGCGCTATGCTCCGCGCTGGTGATAAACAACTGAGGGTGGCCCCCGGCTGCATCAACCTCAGGGAGCCCAGAGCTCAGTGTCCGGCCTCATCGTAACGCCTCCCCTCGGGAGTGCCGCGTGAGGGGGCTGGGCACGGGGGCTGCGCCCGAGTCACGCCCAGGCACACGCCACCCAGCCAGGCCCCTCGGGCCTGGTTCATCGCACGCCTCTCCCCGAGCGGAGCCAAGGTATGAAGGCCGTTTGAATGTCAAGGGGGACTCCTGAGCATCGCGACTCAGGAGCCTAACTGGTCACGTAGCCCCTCACCCCTTAGTTCCGAAAGGCTAATGGCGGTTGAGGTATGCGCGGGGCCGGGCTCTGCCGACGTAGAACGGTAATCTCACCCATACATTTCACCTCCCTACTTGTTGTTCGTGCGTCAAGGGGGACTCCTGAGCATCGCGACTTAGGAGCCTAACTTGTCACGTAGCCCCTCACTCCTTGGTCCCGTCCTGGTTTCCGGTCGAGGCTAACGGCGGCTGAGGTATGCGCGGGGCCGGGCTCTGCCGACGTAGAACACAAGCAAGTAGGAAGGAAAAACGCAAATCTCAAGAAATTCAAAAGCAAATATTACAGTCCATAGAGTACTTTGACAACGCCAAACACAAGTTTAAATGCCTCCACAAGGCAGAAAGCATGTTGCAGGAATTAAAAGCAGGACAGGAGCCGCGAAGGGATCACTTTTTGGCGGCGCCATCGCTGGTGATGGAGCTGCGCTGGGCGACTTCGCCCCGTGGAGCCTCAAGATCGGCAGCGCCTCGCTTCGGCTTGGTGCTGAAGGCCTGGAACTTTGCCATTAGAGCCTTCACGCGACCCTTCATAGCGTCAGCAGCAACGGCGGCAAGCTCGCCGCTCACAGGCTCCAGCAGACTGTCCAGGTCAATGCTGGGGCCATGGAGGTAGACGTGGGTGAAGACGCGCGTCAGCGCCGCAGAAGAAAGGGCGCACGCCTCAGCCTCAGCCGTGGGGCCAAGGCCGAGGGTGACATCTTCGAGGGCACAGACCAGGAAGGGAAGTAGCTTGGCGGGGCCCTACTCGGCGCCGGCCAGCGGGTTTTCTAGGCCGCTGTCATAGAGCGTATTCAGCAGAGTGCGAGCCTTCACCTCCGTCTTCGCGAAGGCCACGCGGTCCTCGGCCAGGACCCGCGCCTTGCCGTCCAGCTCGATCTTCTTCGCCTCCAACGCCTGCTCCAGCACATCCAGGCGGCCTTGGTGTTCGTCAAGCCCGGCATCCCGGTCTTTGGAGGCAGCCTCGCGAGCCTTCATGTCTTCCTCCTTCTCCTAGCGGACATGGGCCTCCTGGGCAAGCTGGTCTCGCAGGCCTTGCAGCTCGCTCTCCAGCACCTTGCGGCGGCCCTGGACATCCGCAACCTCACCCAAGGCGGCGTTGCGAGCGGCCTTCGCCTCGAGGACGGCCTGCTTCTCCTCGTCGCAGGCTGTCACGGCCTGGGCCAGCGCTGCCCGGACTGAAGCATCAGAGCGGACCCAGCCAGAGACCAACTCTAGGCGCCCGACCACCAAGCGAGGGTCGGCGCCTAGAAGATCTTTCCGCAGCCAGTCCAGCTCAGCGGCGGCATGATCCAAAATAGTAGGAGGAGCCGGAGAGATAGCGGTTGGCAGAGTAGGAGGGGGAGACGGCAGCGTGATCACAGCTCCAGGGGTAAGAACCTTATGCGCCCCGATGACTGCGGCAGTGGCATCAAGCACGGACGCCTCGAGAGTTGCTTGGGCCATGGGGGCTAAACTCGCTCCAGCCAGCCCCACCAGGCCTCGCGAGGATGATCGGGCAGGAGAGGCCCGCGTCTTGTCGGCCCCTTCTCCCGCGGATGGGGGTGCTGCCTCAGACGAAGCCTCAGGAGCCCCCTTCAGCTTCTTTGCCGCGGGCACCAGCCTAGCCAAGGAATATGGACGTCAGGCCTCAACAACAAAGCAGGAAGCAAAGCGAGAGTCGAGCACTTACTCGTCATCGCTCGCGGGCTCAAGCAACCTCCGGCCGAACTTGAAGCCCGAGAGCCAGATGTTGGGATCAATCTCAAGAGGCTCGGGAGCAGGAGGCGCGTCGGCAGATCGCCTCGGAGTCGGAGCGGATCCACGAGGAACCAACCCAGTCCTATCCTTCTTCGGGATCAGGGGCGATCTCTCGCCACCCCGCTCATCGCCGTCATCATCGTCATCCCACTGAGGCGAAGGGTGCGGGACCTACCCCGAGGAAGGGGCGTTCTCGACTCCCCGTCGGTCGCCTCCGTATCGAGCTCCTCGTTCTCCTCCCCCTCTTCTTCCTCCTCTCCGCTGGAGTCGCTGGAGGATACATTCACCGCCACCAGGGCCACCGGGGCCCCAGGAACCTCCGCGGGCACAGGCCCCCCTCGTTGAAGGCGGACATGGAGTTCACCACTTGCTCCCAGTCATCCAGAAGGAACAAGGGCACGGGAGCATTCTCCAACCTCGCCACGTTTCCCCCAACCAAAGACTGGAGGACCTCGGCCAGATCCTCGTCAGCCAGGACTTTGGGGTTTGAGCGGAGGGCGGCATCGGCCCTCCCAAGCTTCCACAACGGGAGCGAGTGTTCCTGGAGCGGAGCCACCCTATGCTCCAGGAACTCCCTCAGGAGCGACGCCCCGGTCAGCTTCGTCGTCGCCATGTTGTCCGGCCACAGGTCCACGTCCATCTTCTCCAGCACCGGCCTCGCGCGGGGATCAATGAGCTCCACGCGGGACCAATCGTCAGCGGACCTTTGCTGCCCCGTGGGTAGAATCAGCCGGGAGTGGGTGTGCCCAGCATCCACCATGACCCACTTGCTCCTGAAGCCCTCGATTCTCTTCCCGGGCTTCGAG
This sequence comes from Triticum timopheevii, assembly GCA_963921465.1. Classification (NCBI taxonomy): domain Eukaryota; kingdom Viridiplantae; phylum Streptophyta; class Magnoliopsida; order Poales; family Poaceae; genus Triticum; species Triticum timopheevii. Next base: position 478,214,973 of record OY997268.1, read on the forward strand.
ATGGCGTTAGAGCTGCCGTGCGCGATAAAGCTCGCGCACGCGGTGATGGAGCCACGGGAGACCCGGAGGTAGAAGTAATGGCGCAGCAAGACCACCGAAGGCCTCACCCCAACACGAGCCTCGCAGTAGTAGGCGAAAATCGCCAGGAGAAGAACGGAGTTGGGATGGAGGTGCAGGGCTTGCAGATTTTAATGGTTAAGAACGGAAAGGAAGAACTCGGAAAAAGGGGGCACCAAACTGGCGGCGATGGCGCTCACGAAGAGCGGGTAGAAGGTGCTCCCTCTGACCTCAGGAAGAGCGGTGCTGGCCTTGAGCGCGGCCGCCCCGTCGTGACCTTGCGTCGCCATCATCTGGCGCGTCCGGGCAAGATTCTTCTCCGACACATTCGGAGGATCCAAGGCGGGCGAGTACCATGCTCTGACTAGGGTCTGGCGAGGTGCCATGCCTTGCTAGAATGTAGAGTTGGAGTAGATCTGAGGATTTTGGAAGCAAGAAGGACAGGAGCAAGAAAGGAGATCTGGGCAGTGAAGGAGAAGGCAAAGAAAGAAAGCCTGGACGGGTATTGCTCCCTTACCAGCTTATGCAGTTGCCGAGACACGGTGGGGGAGCCAGGACGCCCACGTCCAATCAACCGCCATGCGGCGCCCAAGGCCGCAGGCTATTGGGGCCCGCGGCGCTTCTAACTTCCCTCTTCGCTTCTCTGCTAAGCCAAGTCCAAGCGCGCCTTGGGCCCGGGGGCTACTGTCGGTGTTCTGGGAACGGGGGTACCCAGACTTGCCTGCCTATGGCCTGCGACGTGGCTCAAGGAGTGGCCCAGTACGGCCCAACTTCATCAGCACATGCCCAAAACCCTTGGAGGGGCCAAGCCTCGCGGGGCGGACGACAAGAGGCTTCCTCAGGCACGGCCTCGTCAGGCTGGCTCACGAGGAGGCGGAGAGATCAAGGCGAGGTACCTCACGAGGTGCCCGTGACACAAGCCATGACGACCGAGGTGCGGGCGGGCGCCAGGCGGGCTCTGGCCTGCACAGAGTCCTTGTTTCCTCTTTGGTGCAAAGGGGGCAAGCGCATGAAAGCATATCAAGCAAAGGCAACCATTTCGGTGCAACAAGACCAAGACCAGCAGGACGGCAGAACGGAGGTCATCGTGGAGCCCAAGCCAGCGTCATCGTCAGGGTCTTTTGGCAGGCGAGGACCAACTTTAGTCAGGATAACTGTACTAGATGTTCCCCTTCAAAATGGCCAATTGTTGGCGCCCTTCCCGCTCAATATTTGGGAAGAGGCCCGGGGCCTTCGCCTATAAATAGGACTAGCCACCCACAGGGTAGGGCATCTGGATCTGGTCGGATCGACACCCAAGAAAGAGAGAGAGAGGCGACTGAACTCCCCTAGCAGTTCATCGTCCCAACCAAGAACAGACCCTCGCGAGGCTGTTCTTCCCTTGTATTGTTCCTCATCAGCCCCAGAGGCAATCCACACACCACAAACTGGAGTAGGGTATTACACCACAATGGTGGCCTGAACCAGTATAAATCTTGTGTCCCTTGTGCCGTTCTTCGAATAGTTTATATCCTAGCGAGGCGGTGAAACATGGGTAGGCTGAGGGTGTGATTTCCGCACGCACCCCAGTGTTCGAACCTCAAGGGTCTGCCGGAACCCGAAATCCGACAGATTCAGGCAGCGAGTTCAAAGAGCTGGTGCCAGCAGTACTAGCTAGTAACTCAAACACTACATCAAGATAGGACTTTGGGGTTGTCTCAGTGTCTTCAATATAATTTTTATTAGCTTTCTTGGAGACCAACAGGGATGTCTCACTATCTTGAACCTTATCTGCATTACTTCCTTTACCATTGCATAACGGGGTACTCTTCTCCAATATTTTATCCGCGTTCTAAAAGAGAAACAAACAAACACATCATAGGTTTACAATGTAGTATATGAAACTCATTTTGGTAAACCAGTTCAGTAGTAAGGTGGACAGGATAACATCATGAAACAAACATATATCTATGTAGTATGGTAACTGTATGGTCAATATCATTCTAGTTTATGTTTCCAAATCAAGATAGATACAGTTCAAATCATATCTATTGAAGACAAAGCAGCATAGACAGAATATAAGTGTGGGAAACTACACAACAATAACAACACTTGTAATATGCATGGCATGAGAACATAACTGTTTATTCAATTGAAATTGAAATCAATATAGAGCATGTCACAACAACAAACACGTTAAAGAAACAGGTTTAAAACATACCTGTTGTGCCATTGAAGTTTTAATTGCATCCTTCAAATTTGAAATTAGTTGGTATGAGTAAATATAGTGATGCAAGAGCAAAGTAGTATGAACCATAGCTACGGAACCTGACCTGAGAACAATTCTTCTTCTACTTTAAGCATTGACTTGGGGTTCGGAGTGGTGGTCCTCGTGCTTTGGGCACTGCAGTTGCCTTACTAATTGCTCGTGTTTGGGTGCTCTGTGGTGGAGACGGTCCTGTGTCAACTGGAACTGGGTTACTATCTGCTGGGGTTGCAATTAGAAGGGGTGTAGCTGGTTCTCTGTCCAACTGGGTAGGGGTACAATCTGCGTGAGTGTCGGAGTAATGGGCCACGGGTAGGCTTACCCGAGTCCCTGAATTTATCAAGACTTTGGGCTGGCTCCGCCTTGCTGCGCCCCAGGCCGAAGCTCCGCCCTCTGGGGGCCGGCTAGCCCCACGGCCGGCTGCCAGAGGGCGGCCAACCACCAACAGACGGAATCACGAGCAGCCGGATCCTTCCAGCCGGCCTCCACGGAAGACGACACCTAGCGAGCGGCCACCGCGCACCCTCAGAGTTCGCGCCCCCATCAAGAGGACGAGACAGGGCGTGGCCACAGTGAAGACCTCACCCCCGAATCCCGGGGTCAGCGCGGCCACAGTGTCCCGCACGGGCGGAGATCTCCGCATGGCGTGGCACTATTGCCACTCTCCCCTGACATCACTCTGGGCAGGCGGAGCCCCGCTCCCCATGATGGCTTGTCGGTACGGCCCGCAGGCTGCGGGGCCTACCCGGCAGTGACATCCCAGAAGGCGGTGCATGCCGAACCAGACGGACTGGAGGAGGGCCGGCCTCTAGCAGGCGGTCATCCCCTCCCTCGAAGCCCGTGTACCATTAACCTGATGAGACCAGGTGTGGCTACAGTGATCTCCCACCAGGCGGCAGGGACTGTAGCCACACTGAGATGACCAAGCCTGCATCATTAGCAGCACGGCTACAGTGAGAAGCCACCAACCAGACCCGCCGGCAATGGGAGCGGCCTGTCGGCTCCATACCAGACCAGCCGGCAGGGCCCACCAGGAGGCGGGCCCCAGTAGTCGGCGGAGAAGCCGGAGGCTGGAGACGCTGACAGCCGGGCCCAGCAGCCGGCCAGATTACCATTGTACCACTGGGGGGTAGGCCTATATAAACCCCCAGGGCACCCATGCAAAGGGTTCCCACACCATTAGACCTAGCCACATTACTAGGGCAGGAGAGGGCCAGCCTTGCCTTCTGCTTCCTCTAGCACACAGCTCAAGGAGCAACTTTGTATCACTTGTGCCTTTAGTGATCATGCGGAGACCCCGCAGAGCAGGACTAGGGGTGTTATCTCCTAGGAGAGCCCCGAACCTGGGTAAATTACGCCGGCGTTCGTGTCTACGCCTCATCCCGCTTCCGGGCACCGGGGACGTTCTACTCGCTCCCACCATGATAAGCCATCCTTTGGCATATGTCGCACCCAACCCCCAACATTTAGCACCCACCATGGGGCGAGGTGCACCGTCTCCCGGAGACTTGCTCTGGACGGGAACCTTGTTCCCTCCTGGTGAGCGAAGCCAGCCCAGCACGCCCGACGGTGTCAGCCTCGACGCCCTGCACGGTGTGGAGATCGCCTGCACGGCGAGCTGCCTCGCCGACCTCGCTGGCGAGATTCGCCTCTCCAACGAGCCGGCCTCCTACGCGGGCACCGGCTGCCCGAGAGCCGCCTCGTCAGCCTCCTCGACTAGCTTCACGTCACCAGCGAGCCTGTTGTGGACCTGGAGTCTGTTGGCTCCACCGACTCGATGATCGTCGACTCCGACATGGCGTTGCTTGATGTGTTCCCCACTAACGTGGTGATCTATGATGAGCCGCCTCCTCGCGAGCACAGCGGCGGGAGCACCATCACGGAGGTGCTCGTCATTAACAGTGGCAAGCTCTCGAACGGAGAAGCTCGAGACCCACTCGATACGGTGCTGCGGGACTTGACGGCGCCCATCCCAGAAGACGCAAATGCTGAGATGCTGGAGGCACGCCGCGTCCAGCTTCTCGAGAGCGCTGGCCGGCTTGCCAGCATGCGGCGCCTCTCGGACGCCTATCGGCGCGAGATGGACAGAGCGGTCGGCGGTACGCTGGCTCCTGGGGTGCCTAGCTGCATTAGCCCTGTCCGGCAACATGGCGGGACCATCGCCAGCATGTTCGAGGCCGAACGCCCCATCTACGCCACGCCCGCGGAGAACATCCTGGCCGCCCAGGCGGTGACGGACGAGCTGGACAAATACGAGGGCGACGAGCGTCGCCACATGACGGAGCGAGTCCAGCAGCTCCTAGACATGGTTGCCGCGCTGAAGAGCCCACACGGCAGAACGGCGAGCCGCCCCTTCGCCAAGAACACGAGACGACATCCCGGACACCGACTGGCGGCGCCCGTGGAAGACGAGGCAACGAGCCGGCGGCCAGCCGGAGCCGGACTCGCCTTTCCATCAAGCGTGATGAAGACGGCCGCCCTCGAGCGGTGGAGCACCGAGGCGATCCTCCGCCTCCTCCACATCGCGGAGCAAGATATCCCACTCCGCCGCCTGTCACGCACCCGACACTCGGCGACCGCCTTGGCCGCAGAGAGGGAGTCGGAGAGAACGACGCACGCCATCGGATCGACCGCCTCAACTGATCCCCGGCGCTAGAAGAAGAAGATGCACTGGGCCCGCCCTGTTTCAGCCCACGAATCCGAGATGAGCCCTTTCCCAAAGGGTTCACCCTCCCTCGAGATACGCCCAAGTACATCGGCTCCGTGAAGCTGGAGGATTGGCTGGTTAACTACTCGACAACCGTCAGCATAGCAAATGACAACAAGCGTGTTGCCGTGAAGTACGTCCCACTCATGCTCCAGGGCACTGCCCGAACGTGGCTCAACAGCCTGAAGCCCCGCGGCATCAACAGCTGGGTTGATTTCACCGAGGCCTTCATCCACAACTTCACCAGCACCTACAAGCGGGCTCCCAAGCCCCGACAGCTCTCCTTGTGCGTCCAAGGGCCCACATAGTCGACTCGCGACTACCTCACGCGATGGACCGAGCTGCACAACTCCTGCGAAGGCGTGCACGAGGTGCGGGCAACCGAGTACTTCACCGCTGGGTGCCGAGAAGGCACCCTACTCAAGCATCGACTCCTCTGCGATGAGCCCGAGACGCTCGACAAGCTACTGATCATCGCCGACAAGCACGCCACGGCCGACTCCTCCATGAAGGCAGAAATCCTAGTTGATGCATCCGGCAAGGTGGCACCTCAGGCCCCTCGGACTTCGGCTGGTGACGCCAGTCGGCGACCGCAACCAGGTGACAACAAGCGGAAGGCCACCCAGCCGGCTTCCACCAGCCGACAGGTGGCGACAATCGAGGATCGGCGGCCAGAGGGGCAGCCGGCACCCAAGCGGCAGAAGGGTGGCAAGTCCAATTGGTTGCCCGCCTTCTCTTACGAGCAAACTTTAGATGCACCCTGCAAGTTCCATAGCGGCGCAAAGCCGTCCAACCACACCACTCGGAAGTGTCACTGACTCGCCAGAACCGCCAAGGGAGATGGACTCCTGCCTCCTCCGCCTGCCGGACCACCGCCTCCTCAGCCCCAACAGCCGGCGGCCAGACCAGTCGGCGCCATAAAAGACGAGTACCCAGAGGAACACGGAGCTTATGTTGTGTTCACCAGCGTGGCCGATGACAGACGCAGCAGATGACAGCAACAACAAGAAGTGCAAGCAGTGGCCTCCAACACTCCAGAATTCATGCATTGGTCTGAGAAACCTATCAGTTGGAGCAGGGCTGACCACCCGAAAGTGATGCCTTCCCCAGGTTCATACGCCCTGGTCCTAGATGCTACCTTTGCAACGAAGAGGCGGGCAGCACGCTTCTCCAGAATCTTGATAGATGGCGGCAGTAGCATCAATATCCTGTACCGTGACACAATGGAGAAGTTGGGAATCAAGCAGAAGCAGCTCATGCCCAGTCGGACTGTATTCCATGGCATAGTCCCTGGCCTTTCCTACTCACCAATCGGCAAGACCCAGATTGATGTTCTCTTTGGAGACAAGAATCATTTCCGCCGAGAGTCAGTCTGGTTTGAAGTGGTGGACCTCGAAAGCCCCTACCATGCACTGCTTGGCCGACCAGCTCTGGCCAAGTTCATGGCAGTCCCCCACTATGCCTACCTCAAGATGAAGATGCCGAGTACCTAGGGGATCCTGACCATAGTCGGAGACTACAAGAAGTCGGTCGCTTGCGCCACAGATAGCAGCCGGCTGGCCAAGTCCCTTGTGATTGCAGCTGAGAAGCGACTCCTTGACCGGGTGGTGGCGTTGGCAGGCAAGAAGCCGGAAATGTCACCGATCCCCAAGGAGTCGGAGGTTGAGGGATCGTTCAAGCCGACCAAGGAAACAAAGAAGATACCCTTGGACCCGGAGCACCCGGAGAGGCACGTAGTCATAGGTGTAAACCTTGACAGCAAATAGGAAAGCGAGCTCGTCGATTTCCTCCGTGAGAATCGGGACATCTTTGCATGGTCTCCCAAAGACATGCCGGGTGTTCCTACGGATTTCGCCGAGCACAAGTTACATGTCCGACCTGACGCCAAGCTGGTCAGGCAGCCCTTGCGCCCCTTGTCGGAAGAGCAGAGAACAGTTGTCGGAGAAGACATAGCCCGGCTTCTAGCAGCCGGATTCATCATGGAAGTATTCTTTCTAGAGTGGCTGGCCAACCCAGTCCTAGTGTTGAAGAAAAACAAGCAGTGGCGCATGTGCATTAACTATACTAGCCTCAACAAAGCCTTCCCCAAAGATCCCTTTGCTCTGCCAAGGATTGATCAAGTGATAGACTCCACAGCCGGATGCGAGCTGTTGAGTTTTTTGGATGCATACTCAGGGTATCACCAGATAGAGCTGAACCCAGCCGACAGGCTGAAGACCGCCTTCATCACGCCATTCGGAGCCTTCTGCTACCTGACCATGACGTTCGTCTTGAGAAACGCCGGCGCCACATTTCAGCGTTGCATGCATAAGTGTATCCTCAAGCAACTCGACAGAAATGCCCATGTCTATGTGGATGATGTGGTGGTGAAGACGGAGAAGCACGGCATGCTGCTAGCAGACCTCAAGGAAACTTTTGAGAATCGCCGATTCTAGATCAAGTTCAACCTAGGGAAATGTGTCTTTGGAGTACCAGCTGGCCAGCTCCTTGGTTTTGTGGTCTCAGAGCACGACATAGAGTGCAACCTGGTGAAGATCAAGGCCATTGAGAAGATGGAGGTGCCCACCCGACTGCTGGACGTGCAGAAGTTCACCGGCTGCCTGGCGTCAATTAGCTGTTTCATCAGTCGGCTCGGCGAGAAGGCTCTCCCTCTGTACCAACTTATGAAGACCACCACTTTTTTCGAGTGGAACGACAAGGCGGACGAAGCATTCTCTCAGATCAAGAAGATGTTGGCAACCCCGCCTGTCCTGGCAGCTCCGACTGAGAAGGAGCCCATGCTCCTCTACATAGCTGCCACCAGTCGGGTTGTCAGCACAGTCATTGTGGTAGAGAGCAAAGAGGAGGGCAGAGCATTGCCGGTCCAGAGACCGGTATATTACTTGAGTGAAGTACTGTCCACCTCCAAGCAAAAATACCCGCATTATCAGAAGATGTGCTATGGCATGCACTTTGCCGCCAAGAAGCTGAAGCCTTACTTTCAAGAGCACCCAATAACCGTTGTCTGCACGGCTCCACTTGTTGAGATCCTGGGAAGCTGGGATGCTTCTGGCCGAGTGGCCAAGTGGGCCATTGATCTGGCCCCTTACACCATCTACTACCAGCCTCGCACCGCCATCAAGTCGCAAGTGTTGGCTGACTTCCTCGTCGATTGGGCCGAGACCCAGTACCTACAACCAGCACCGGACTCCACCCATTGGCGGATGCATTTTGATGGTTCGAAGATGCACACCGGTCTGGGAGCCGGCATTGTCCTCACCTCTCCCAAAGGCGACAAGCTCAAATATGTGTTGCAAGTCCATTTTGCCGCCTCCAACAACGTAGCAGAATATGAGGCACTCATACATGGACTCTAGCTAGTCAAGGAACTCGGCATTCGCCGGATCCTGTGCTATGGTGACTCCGATTTGGTGGTCCAGCAGTCGACAGGCGACTGGGATGCCAAGGACGCGAATATGGCAAGCTACCGCTTCCTCGTGCAGCAACTCAATGGATACTTTGACGGGAGCGAGTTCCTCCACGTGCCAAGAAATGACAATGAGCAAGCAGATGCCTTGGCACGGATCGGCTCCACCCGGCAGGCGATACCAGCCGGCGTCGCCTTGCAGCGCCTCTTCAAGCCGTCTGTCAAGCCATCTCCAGAGTCTGATTCCATCTTCATGCCGGCCCCTCCTGAAGTAGTCGGATCGGACTTGAGGATACTAGAAGCCGGAACGGGGACTTCGGCAGGCGGCCCAGGGACTGCAGCCGTCGCACCCGGCCAGGGAATTCCAGTGCCCGGCCCGGGGACTACATCAGTCGGCCCGGGGACTTCTTCAAGACAGCAGGCGGCAGCCGACTCCAACCCGCCACCTCCCAGCCCAACCGCCCTCGTACAAGTTGCTGTCGTAGCAGTCGGAGAGATAGCAGCACCATCATGGGCCAAACCCATCCTCAAATTCCTGGTAAACAAAGAGCTGCCAGCCAACGAGACCCTGGCCCGACAAGTGCAACGACGGGCGGAGGCATACACCATAGTCAACAAAGAGCTGGTTCGACGTAGTGTCACTGGTGTGTACCAGCGCTGCATGGAGCCGGACCAGGGCCAAGCAATCCTCAAAGATATTCACCAGGGTGAATGTGGCCACCACGCGGCCTCAAGAGCACTTGTTGCCAAAGCCTTTCGCCATGGTTTCTTCTGGCTGACTGCTCTTGAAGAGGCCAAAGAGTTGGTCCAGAAGTGCCAAGGGTGCCAAAGATTCTGCTCCAAGCCTCACTTGCCAGCTTCTGGACTCAAGACTATTCCGATTGCTTGGCCATTTGCTGTTTGGGGTTTGGATATGGTGGGGCCATTCAAGACAGCCCGTGGCGGCATGAGTCATCTGCTTGTCGCTGTGGACAAGTTCACCAAGTGGATAGAGGCCAAGCCAATCAAGAAACTAAATGGGTCGACTGCCGTGACTTTCATCGCCGACATCACCACTCGGTATGGCATACCGCATAGCATCATCATCGACAATGGCACAAACTTTGCCAAAGGAGCCTTGGCCCGTTTCTGTGCGACGCAGGGCATCCGACTGGACTTAGCGTCCGTCGCCCATCCGCAGTCAAACGGCCAGGTTGAGCGAGCAAACGGCCTCATCTTGTCCGGCATCAAGCCCCGACTGGTCGAGCCTCTTGAGCGTTCGGCCGGGTCGATGAGCTGTCGGCCGTCCTCTGGAGCATGCGCACAACTTCAAACAAGTCGACCGGCTTCACGCCTTTCTTCCTCGTCTACGGAGCTGAAGCCGTCATCTCGACGGACATAGAGTTCTACTCCCCGCGAGTCACCATGTACATCGAGGCGGACGCCAAGGAGGCGCGAGAAGACAGCGTCGACCTGCTGGAAGAGGGCCGACTGTTGGCACTCAGCTGGTCTGCCATCTACCAGCAGAGTCTGCGCCGATACTACAACCACAAAGTGAAGACAAGATCCTTCCAAGAGGGAGACCTTGTGCTCCGGCTGATCCAGCGAACAACCGGCCAGCACAAGCTCTCGGCGCCTTGTAGGGCCCCTTCATCATCAGCAAGGTGCTGGGAAATGACTCCTACTAACTGATCAACGCTCAGAAGCCCAGAGCACGTAAAAGAGATGATTCAGGCAAGGAGACGGAGAGGCCGTGGAATGCAAACCTCCTTTGGAGATTTTACAATTGAAAGCAGTATGTATCACGCTACCTTTTGTAACATGTACAAAGAGTCCAGGCCCCCCGAGACGAACTCGGGGACTGCCCTCCTTTTATCCATATGATAAGTATTATGCCCACGAGTGTTTTTCTGTTTTATGATTCCCGCCTGGCACCGGGTCGACCAGTCGGCCCAGAGGTTTGCTGCCCTCTACTATATGCCGCCTCCTGCAGCCAGACAAGTAATGTGTCGGCACCTAAAAGTTCTTCTGTCAGAAGCCACAGTTCGCAGAGCGACTGCATGGCAGGGCAGAGGCGGCAAGATAGTGCCCACATGAAAAATGGTTATGGAAAAAGCACATATAGCCGAGGTCGGCACCATACCTTCCCGGTCAGCTGCCGAGCAGCCGGCCGGCCGGCCTCTGACTCCCTTGGATAAACCTCCAAACGGCTAAGTACTTGCCCTCTGTCGGCGTTTTGGGAACGGGGGTCCCCAGACTTGCCTGCCTGCGGCGTGGCTCAAGTGGGGGCCCAATGCGGCCCAGCTTCACCAGCTCAAGCTCAAGACCCTCGCGAGGGGTCGAGCCTCGCGGGGCGGACGACAGGAAGCTTCCTCAGGAAGCAGCCTTCTCAGGAAGTCTCACGAGGAGGCGGAGAGATCAAGGCAGGGTACCTCCTAAGGAGCCCGTGATGCAAGCCATGACGATCGAGACCAGGCGGGCGCCAGGCGGGCCCGGCCTGCGCAGTGTCCTTGTTTCCCTTTCGGTGCAAAGGGGGCAAGCACAAGCCAAGGCATCGGGCAAAGGTTACCGTTTTGGTGCAACAAGACCAAGACCAGCAGAACGGCAGGATGGAGGTCATCGTGGAGCCCAGGACGGCGTCATTGTCAGAGCCTTTGGCAGCCGAAGACCAACTTTAGTCAGATAAGTGTACTAGATGTTCCCCTTCAAAATGGCCAATTGTTGGCGCCCTTCCCACTCATTATTTGGGAAGAGGTCCAGGGCCTCCCTCTATAAATAGGACTAGACACCACAGAGTAGAGGCATCGAACATCTATCTCAACGACGCATAGACTAGAGAGAAGCGACTGAACTCACCCTAGCAGTTCATCGCACCAGCTCAAGAACAGCCCCTCGCGAGGCTCTTCTCCCTTTGTATGGTTTATCATTAGCCCCCCGAGGCAATCCACCACACCACACACAGGAGTAGGGTATTACACCACAATGGTGGCCTGAACCAGTATAAATCTCATGTCCCTCATGTGTTCTTCTTACTAGCCTAGATCCATTGTGAGACTTCGACGCGTGAGCTGGTAGGGGAAAGATCTTCGTGCGCACCCCAGAGTTCGAACCTCAAGGGTCTGCTGGAATCCGAAATACAACATTTGGCGCGCCAGGTATGGGTGCGCCCGACTCTTTCTTCCGCTAGTCGCGTGTGATCTTCCGCCGTGTCCATGGCTGACGCTCCCCGAGCTCGCGCCGAGTGTCGGGCTGCTCTCGCCACCCGCGTCGCCCAGACAGCGCCCATCGGCGGTCGCCCCCATCATTTCCCGTCGCCTGCCGCCAACGCCGCCACCAGCCCGGCGGGGAACGTGCAGCAGACCTCGTCCCTGCATCCTTCGGTGCGGCGCGGTGGCCGCACCGCCACCCCGTTGCTGACTCCAGCCGGTTCGTCGTCCCACGCTCGTCGCGCCCCCACGGACGCGCACGCCGCGCTGCTCCTGGCGCGTGAGCTCCTGCACTACTGTCCCGTCGACGACCTGTACGAGGACTGGCTCGCCCGCATCACCGAGCTCGTCAGCGCCGCAGGGGGCTCTCCCATGCCGTCCCTCTCGTTGCCTCGCCCTCCATCCTGCGCAGGAGACGAGGAGCTGGAGGTGCCTCCACCACCTCCTCCCCAAGAAGGCGCCCTGGCTCCAAGGCGCGTGGCCCCAGGACGAGCCCCTCCGCGTCCGGCGCCTGCGCGACAAGAAAGGAGCTGCCAGGAAATCCCTTGTCCCCAAGAAGGTGCTCGCGTGCTCCCGGCACCGATGCGCCATGACCGCGCCCCTACGCCACCACGTCAAGACCCCACGCTACTCCAGGCAGCGGTGCGCGGGAATCCCCATGAGCAAGCCCCACATCAGCAGAGAGCTCCGGTGGCCACTGCAGGCTGTCGCGCCTTCACCTCCGAGCTGCGTAGCATCGCATGGCCCGACAATTTCAAGCCGGACCTGCCTCCTCGCTATGATGGCCCTGCAGACCCCGCGGAGTTCCACCAGCTCTACGAGTTGGGCATCAAAGCCGCCAACGGGGACGTAAAGGTCATGGCGAATTGGTTTCCCATGGCACTCAAGGACGGTGCCCGAACCTGGCTCCTGAACCTGGCTCCTGGCACGATCTCCTCCTAGGACGAGATGCGCACCCGCTTCATCGCCAACTTCCAGGGCACTCACGACCGGCCCCCGGCCATGAGTGACCTGCGCTGCATCAAGCAACAGCCAGGAGAGACCCTGCAGAAGTACATCCAGCTCTTCAACAACGCCCGCCTCAAGATCCCCAGGGTGACTGAGGAGGCCATCATCTCAGCCTTCTCCGATGGCGTGCATGACATCAAGATGAAAGAGGAGCTAGCAATCCATGAAGACCTGTGCACATCACTGGAGCTGTTCAACTTGGCGACCAAGTGCGCCAGGGCTGAGGAAGAGCGACTCTCCCTCCTCGAGCTTCCGGCTGCCGACCCAGAAGAGAAGAAGCCCAAGGTCAAGGACGTGAAGCGCAAGGGAGCTGCTGTGCTCGCAGCAGAGCTAGACACCAAGCGAGGCAGGGATCTGCCTGAGTCATCCAGGGGCAACCAGTACTGCGTGTACCACGACCTCCACACCCACAACGCCAATGAATGTCCAGAGCTCTGGGCCGTGCAAGATTGGCGTATCGGCCGACGTCCCGACCACAACAACCGGGGCTATGGCCGAGGAGGAAGAAGAGGTGTAGGACGATGGGAAGACCGTGGCCCTTGCCAAGGGTGGCATGACCGACTTTGCGAGGACAGCTGGCAGGACCAGCCTCGCGAGGGAGGTTGGAGGGAACAGCCTCGTGAGGACCGCCCTCAAGGCAACGCAGGCCTCCCTCCTCTGCCACCACCGCCAAGGCGGAATGAAGACCATCACCAGGACGAGGGGGCTGGGGGCTTCCAGGAGCCACGCGCAATCGCTTGCATCCTGGGCGGCGCTCAGGCCCCAGCCTCTCAGCGCATCTTCAAGCAGTTTGCTCGCGAGGTGAATGCAGTCCTCCCCAAGCTTGAGGCCATGCGCCCTCTCAGGTGGTCAGCGTGCGCTATCACGTTCAGCTCAGCGGATCAGCTCAAGTGCGCAGCAACAGCCGGAGTCCTCCCGATGCTTTGTTCCCCAGTCATCAGCAATGTGCAAGTCACCAGGATCCTCATCGGTGACGGAGTAGGACTCAATGTCCTGTCCGTCGAGACGTTCAACAATCTCCAAGTGCCATACGATCAGCTTTAGCCGACCAAGCCTTTCTCAGGAGTCACTGATGGTTCCACTATTCCGATAGGGCAAGTTCGCCTTCCTTTCACCTTCGGGCAGCGCAACAACTACCGCACCGAGCTCATTGACTTCGACGTCGCCCACATTCGCCTGCCATACAATGCCATCCTCGGGTACCCGGCTCTGGCCAAGTTCATTGCAGTGATTCACCATGGCTACAATGTCCTCAAGATGCCAGGAAGCGGTGGAATCATCACAGTGCCTTGTGAGGAAAGGGATGCAGTGTGTTCTCTTGAGCGTGCCTTCCAAGCCACGGCAATCGAAGACCCAGATCACAGGAGCGGGAGGCTCCCAGAGGAGGTCCCTGAGAAGAAGAAGGCTTCACCTAGCTCGAACAGTCACGAGGCAGGCACCTCTAGAGGCATTGCGTCAGGATCTGCGCCTGTTCAAGGGGCGCCACCCTCTATCGCATAGGAAGGCGCGCCCGACACCCTCCTCGGGGAGGGCTCGGGGGCTCTATCTTGGAGAGCCACTGACTTTGCCAAGGTCACGAGGGAGGCGCTCGGGCACCACCTAGAGGTGTGCTTCAGGGCACGTTTCCCTCAGGAAGGCATGAGGCAAGGAGGGCCAAACCCTTAGGAGTTCATCGCGAGGAACATTCAGGAGCTACAGGAGTCAAGAGTCATGCGCGGCAGCCGCCGCCTACCCGCTGTAGCCCCACATCCCGGCGAGGATGGTGGGCTGCGTGTCTGCATCGACGTACCAGGGCTCAACCGAGCCACGTCTCAGGATCGCCTCTGGCCATCACGCGTGGCGCGTTGTGAGGGTCCACCTCATAGCTACGTTCGCGTGCCCTTCGGCCTGCCGAACGCGGCTGCTTCCCACCAGCGCCTGATGAGGAGTATCCTGGAAGCTCAGGTGGCCAGGCACCGCTCGTTCCTGGATGAGATGGAGATGGACCTTGAGGAGCCGCCCGGACCCCTAGAGCCTCCTGAGGCTCAGGGCTCCGAAGGCTCGTGAGGGGTGGCTTCTTCACCACGTGTCGTCAGCTACTCCGACAATCACTCTGCAACAGTATCAGGTGACGTCTTTCCAAGTTCTATTTTCAGCTGGGAGCGCCCGCAGGGCCGCATCATTCCCAGGTCGCGTGGGTCCGTCCCTGTGGCATGTATCCGTTTTGCTTATGCTCTTTACCTACCTTGTTGGGGGCGCCCCTCGGGCTGCATTATCCTCAAACTGCTCGGGCCAGACCCAGTGGCATTTACTTTTTCCGCATCTATCTAAATGGATTTGCTCCTCCGAGCTTAGCCCGGTCCCCATGGTTGTCATCTGCTGCTTATCGCGGACCTCTCCGCTCGCATGCAAAGCGCTTGCACGTTAAAAGGGGGGCACCTGAGCATCGCGACTCATGGGCTCTTACTGGCTCTCCGGCCCTCACCCCTGGCCTTGACCCACGACATCGCGACCTGTCATACCAGTGGTGGCTGAGCTCGCTCGAGGGCCGGGACCAGAGGACATACAGCATTTGCATTCTGACCACCCTATAGGAACACACCATTGATAAAGGCCCAGAGCCAGGCACAACCCGCCTCAAGGTAGGGCCTCGTGAGTCCCGCGCTGGCTCACAGGTGCCCAGATACACCTCTCCTAGCCCTACCGCGCCGGCCACGTGTCAGGGCGGGGTTGTACACGCCCCGAGGGCTCCTATTGGAGGGGAGCCCCCTCCCACGTACCAGTGGAAGCACCATGCTCCATGCTGGCTGACGACACTGCCGAGGAGCGGCTATGCCCGTACACATACGGAAGCGCTATGCTCCGCGCTGGTGATAAACAACTCAGGCGGCTCATGGTCGTACCAACCTCAGGGAGCCCAGAGCTTGGTGTCTGGCACCATCGCAACGCCTCCCCTCGGGAGTGCCGCACGAGGGGGCTGGACACAGGGGCTGCGCCCAGGCCACGCCCGAACGCATGCCACCCAGCCAGGTCCCTCAAAGCTGGTCGTCACGCTCCCCTCCCCGAGCGGAGCCAAGGTACGAAAGCTCATTTGCACGTCAAGGGGGACTCCTGAGCATCGCGACTCAGGAGCCTAACTGGTCACGTAGCCCCTCACTCCTTAGTACCGTCCTGGTTTCCGGTCGGGGCTAACGGCGGTTGAGGTATGCGCGGGGCTGGGCCCTACCGACGTAGAACGACAAATCCACTCGTACGCCTCCCTTCCCTACTTGTTGTTTGCGCGTCAAGGGGGACTCCCGAGCATCGCGACTCAGGAGCCTAACTTGCCACGTAGCCCCTCACTCCTTAGTCCCGTCCTGGTTTCCGGTCAGGGCTAACGGCAGCTGAGGTACGCGCGGGGTCGGGCCCTGCCAACGTAGAACACAAGCAAATAGGAGGGAAAAATGCAAATTCTAGGGAATTCAAAAGCAAATATTACAAGCCATAGAGTGTTTCACTACACCAAACACAAGTTTAAACGCCTCCACGAGGCATGGTGCATGTTGCAGGAATTAAAGCAGGACAGAAGTTGCGAAGGGATCACTTTCCAGTCGTGGCTCCGCCGCCTGAGGCCGCGGAGTTGGCGGCGTCGCACTTGGGCAAGGCGCTGAAGGGACGGAACCTCCCCAGCAAAGCCTCGACTCGACCCTTCACGGCCTCAGCAACAGCGGCGGTGAGGTCGCCGCTCACAGGGTCCAGCAGACTATCGAGGTCGATGTTGGGGTCGCGAAGGTAGATGTGGCTAAGGATGCGCGTCAGCGCTGCAGACGACAGGGCACACGCCTCGGCCTCGGCCGTAGGTCCAAGGCCATCCATGACATCTTCAAGCGCATGGACCAGGAAGGGAAGCAGCTCGGAAGGGCCGTCCTCTTCGCCAGCCAACGGCTTCTCTAAGCCGCCGTCATAGAGCGTCTTCAGTGCAGCACAAGCCTTCTCCTCTAGCTTGGCGAAGGCCACTCGATCCTCAGCCAGGACCTTCGCCTTGCGGTCTAGCTCGGTCCTCTCCACCTTCAGCGCCTGCTCCAGCGTCTCCAACCGGCCATGGCGGTCATCAAGCTCGGCGTCCCGGTCCTTGACGGCAGCCTCCCGAGCCTTTATCTCCACCTCCTTCTCCTGGCGGATGCGGACCTCCTTCACGAGCTTGTCACGCAGGCCTTGCAGCTCGACCTCCAGCGCCTTGCAGCGGCCCCGGGCATCCGCAGCGTCGCCCTGGGTAGCATCGCGAGCGGCCTTGGCCTGGCGGGTAGCTTGATTCTCCTCATCGGAGGCGGACGCAGCCTGGCTCAGCGCCGCTCGGACAGAGGCGGCAGAGCGGGCCCAGCCAGAAGCTAGCTCCAGGCCCCGACCACCAGGCAGGGGTCCGCACTCTGGAGATCCTCCCGCAACCGGCTTAGTTCGTTGGCAGCCTGGTCCAAGACGGCAGAGGGATCAGAAGAGATGGGAGCCGATGGAGCAGACGGAGAGGACGGCAGTGTGATCACGGCTTGGGAGGAAGGAGCCTCCTGGGCCTTGGGCATCTCAGCAGCAGCATCAAGACCAGGCACCTCCAGGGTCAACGGGGCCACGGGGGCTGACTCCTCGCCAGAGTGTTCCTGCTGGGCTTGCGAGGACGACCGGGCAGGGAAGGCATGAGCCTCGATGCCTCCTTTCCCCGCTGATGAAGGCACTGCCTCGGCAGACGAACTCGCCTCAAGCGGGGTCGCAGAAGCCCCTATCAACTTCTTCACTGCAGGTGCCGGCCTGACCAAAAGAATGCAGGTGAGGGAGTCCCGGACTAGGGGGTGTCCGGATAGCTGAAGTATCATCTTCGGCCGGACTCCTGGACTATGCAGATACAAGATTGAAGACTTCGTCCTGTGTCCGGATGGGACTTTCCTTGGCGTGGAAGGCAAGCTTGGTGATACGGATATGTAGATTTCCTACCATTGTAACCGACTCTGTGTAACCCTAACCCTCTTCGGTGCTTATATAAACCGGAGGGTTTTAGTCCGTAGGACAAACAACAATCATACCATAGGCTAGCTTCTAGGGTTTAGCCTCTCTGATCTCGTGGTAGATCCACTCTTGTACTACCCATATCATCAACATCAATCATGCAGGAGTAGGGTTTTACCTCCATCGAGAGGGCCCGAACCTAGGTAAAAACATCGCGTCCCTTGTCTCCTGTTACCATCGGCCTAGACGCACAGTTCGGGACCCCCTACCCGAGATCCGCCGGTTTTGACACCGACATTGGTGCTTTCATTAAGAGTTCCTCTGTGTCGTCACCTATAGGCCCGATGGCTCCTTCGATCATCAACGACGACGTGGTCCAGGGTGAGACTTTTCTCCTCGGACAGATCTTTGTATTCGGCGGCTTTGCACTGCGAGCCAATTCACTTGGCCATCTGGAGCAGATCGAAACCTACGCCCCTGGCCATCAGGTCAGATTTGGAAATTTAAACTATACGGCTGACATCCGCAGAGACTTGATCTTCGACGGATTCGAGCCACAGCCGAGCACGCCGCACTGTCATGATTGGCATGATTTAGCTCTGCTGCCGGACAGTGCCCTGGAGGCCGCACAAGAGTCCGCTCCGACCCTTAGCTCGGAGCCGGCTGCGCCAATCGAGGATCGGTGGCTGGACACCGCCTCGGGGGCTGATACCTCTACGGCGATAGAGCCGGATACCAACCCTGTCCCTTGTGAAGCTCGTGACTCCAAGGTGCCGGACTCCTCTCCGGACCCCGAACCTTCCGCGCCCCTGCCAATCGAACCCGATGGGGCGCCGATCATGGAGTTCACCGCTGCGGACATCTTTCAGCACTCGCCTTTTGGCGACATCCTAAATTCGCTAAAGTTTCTCTCTTTATCAGGAGGGCCCTGGCCGGATTATGGTCAGGACGGTTGGGATGCTGACGACGAAATTCAAAGCCCACCCACCACCCACTTCGTAGCCACTGTCGATTATCACCTACGCGTCCTATCTCGAAAGCATTATTCTTTAACTCTCTACAAACATAAGCATTGAAACATTCTTGCCTAGCCATAAATTCATCAAATTCATCTAAGCATGGGCTATGAAATTTAGTAGAGGTTACTTCAACTTTATCATATCTATAGAGATAATTTACTTTTACTACGTGTGTCGGGTTGTCAAGACAATGTGGTTCTTCAGGCGGTAAGTTAAGACCATGTATTTCTTCAATAGGAGGTAAATTCTTAACATCTTCAGCTTTAATACCTTTTTCTTTCATTGATTTCTTTGCCTCTTGCATATCTTCAGGACTGAGAAATAAAACACCTCTCTTCTTTGGAGTGGGTTTAGGAATAGGCTCAGGAGTTGGCTCAATTGGTTCAGGAGTTACTTCAGGAACTAGCTCAGGGAGAGTCCAATTATTTTCATTAGTCAACATATTATTCAATAGTATTTCAGCTTCGTCGACTGTTCTTTCCCTGAAAACACAACCAGCACAACTATCCAAGTAGTCCTTGGAAGCATCGGTTAGTCCATTATAAAAGATATCAAGTATTTCATTTTTCTTAAGAGGATAATCAGGCAAAGCATTAAGTAACCGGAGAAGCCTCCCCCAAGCTTGTGGGAGACTCTCTTCTTTGATTTCCACAAAATTATATATTTCCCGCAAGTCAGCTTGTTCTTATGAGCAGGGAAATATTTAGCAGAGAAGTAATAAATCATATCCTGGGGACTATGCACACAACCAAGAGCAACAGAATTATACCAAGTCTTAGCATCACCCTTTAATGAGAACGGAAATATCTTAAGGATATATAAATAGCGAGACTTCTCATCATTAGTAAATAGGGTGGCTATATCATTCAGCTTGGTAAGATGTGCCACAATAGTTTCAGATTCAAGGCCATAAAAAGGATCAGATTCAACTAAAGTAATAATATCAGGATCAACAGAGAATTCATAATCCTTATCAGTAACACAAATAGGTGAAGTAGCAAAAGCAGGATCGGGTTTCATTCTAGCATTAAGAGACTGCTGCTTCCATTTAGCTAATAATTTCTTAAGATCATTTCTATCATTGCAAGCAAGAATTCCCATAGCAGCTGTTTCATGCATAACATAACCCTTAGGAACAATAGGTAATACATAGTCATTGGGGGGACCTTCATCATCACTATCATCAGCAATAGGATCTTCAGTACTTTAATTCCCCCTAAATCTAGCCAGTTGTTCATCTAGAAATTCACCTAATGGCAAAGTAGTATCACGCACAGAAGTAGTTTCATCATGCATAGCAGAAGTGGCATCATCAATAACATGCGACATATCAGAATTCATAGCAGTAGTGGGTTTAGGAGTCGCAAGCTTACTAATAACGGAAGGAGAATCTAGTGCAGAGATAGATGGCAGTTCCTTACCTCCCCTCGTAGTTGAGGGCAAAATCTTGGTTTTAGCATCTTTCAAGTTCTTCATAGTGATCAACAGATATAAATCCCAAGTGACTCAGAGAATAGAGCTATGTTCCCCGGCAACGGCGCCAGAAATTAGTCTTGATAACCCACAAGTATAGGGGATCGCAACAGCTTTCGAGGGTAGAGTATTCAACCCAAATTTATTGATTCGACACAAGGGTAGCCAAAGAATATTCTTGAGTATTAGCAGCTAAGTTGTCAATTCAACCACACCTGGATAACTTAGTATCTGCAGCAAAGTGTTTAGTAGCAAAAGTGGTATGATAGTAATGGTAACTGAGGGAGTCCTCGACTAGGGGGTGTCCGGATAGCCGAACTATCATATTTGGCCGGACTCCAAGACTATGAAGATACAAGATTGAAGACTTCATCCCGTGTCCGGATGGGACTTTCCTTGGCGTGGAAGGCAAGCTTGGCGATACGGATATGTAGATCTCCTACCATTGTAACCGACTTTGTGTAACCCTAGCCCTCTCCGGTGTCTATATAAACCGGAAGGTTTTAGTTCGTAGGACGAACAACAATCATACCATAGGCTAGCTTCTAGGGTTTAGCCTCCTTGATCTCGTGGTAAATCTACTCTTGTACTACCCATATCATCAATATTAATCAAGCAGGAGTAGGGTTTTACCTCCACTGAGAGGGCCCGAGCCAGGGTAAAAACATCATGTCCCTTGTCTCCTGTTACCATCCGCCTAGACTGTAACGCCCCGGATTCGATGCGCCAGGTGTCTGCCAGTTATTCGCCATCTTTGCCATGTCATTTGCTTGCGTGTTGCATTTTTCCATGTCATCATGTGCATTTCATTTTGCATACGTGTTCGTTTCATGCATCCGAGCATTTTCCCCGTTGTCCGTTTTGCAATCCAGCACTCCTTTTGTCTTCTGTTGTGAGTGGGTATTAAACTTTCTCGGAATGGCCCGAGGTTTGCCAAGCGGCCTTGGTATAGCACCGGTAGACCGCATGTCAAGTTTCGTGCCATTTGGAGGTCGTTTGATACTCCAACGGTTAACCGGGTAACCGTAAATGCCTCTTTTGTGTGCAGCCCAACACCCCTTCCAAAGTGTCCCAAAACCCACCTAACTCCCCTCCATGCTCTCGGTCGTTCGATCACGATCATGTGGCCGAAAACCGCTCCTCATTTGGACTCTCCTAGCTCCCTATGCCTATATAAACGTCCCTCCCCTTCCATTTTCGCGGATCCCCCCTAACCCTAGTTTTCCTCCTCGCGCCGCCGGACGCGTCCGCCCGCGCCGGACACGTCCGCTGACCACGTCGCCCCGGCCAATCTGAGGCCGCCACGTCAGCTCCAGCCGCCCCACGCCCTCTCCCGCGCCGCCACGTGTCCCTCGGGCCGCCCCACTCCACCGTGCGCCGCCGCGGGCCCGCCGGGCCCGAGGCCGACCCGCACGCGCCGCGACCGGGCTCCGGCTGCGCCCCGCGCCCGAAGCTCCGCCCAGCCGCCATCGCCTCCCGTCCCCGCCGTCCGAGCGGAGCGCCACCGCCTCCCCGCGCTCCGGCCGCCGCCTCCGCCGCCGCGAGCCCGTGCCGGCCCTGCCGCCTGCCGCCGGCGCTGCACAGCCACGGGCGCCTTCCCGGCCGCGCCGCCCGGCCGGATCCGCCGCCCCCGCCTCGCCCTGTCCTCCTTCGGCCGGATCCAACTCCGGCGCCGCCCTCCCCGCGTTTTCCGGCGAACTCCGACATGCCTCGGGAACCGTGCCCCAGATCCAGTCCACGAGGTTGAGTTCCCCCCCTCCAAAAATTCTTCTAAGTCCCGAAGTTTTTGACATAATCATGCCATGTTCATCATATCACATCTCTGCATCCGTAGCTCCGTTTTGTGCGTGTAATATGTCGAATTGTTCGCCTCGACAAGTACTTCATTTCATTCCATTGCATCATATTTATTTGAGTTCATCTTGATGCCCGAAATGCTGTTGGAAGAGTGCATGTTGATGTTAACCTGCTGAAACTGTTATAACTTGCTCATTTGTCATTTTTGCCATGATTGATGTGTGCATCCTATGAGGTTGATGTCTTCATGTGTTTTGATCTATGCCATGCCATCTTTCCAGGGGTGTATGCCATGTATTTTTGTGATCAATGTGGTGACTAGCACAAGCATGCAAACTAGGCTTCGTGATATTGCTGATTTTAGTCCCTGTTCTGCTGTTATTTTGATGCCATATAAACTTGATGCTACAGAGAGATCCATGCTTATTTTGAGATACTTCAGTAAGGGTGTTTTGAACATATGGTTATTGTCTATCCATTAATGCCCTTGTTTGCAATTATGGAGTAGTCTAGCATGTCATTTGAGTGCTCTACTTTTGCTTCAAAATGTTTTCCTGGCAGATTGTTTACTTGTTATTCAATTTGGCTAAGGTTGCTATAGTTGATCCTTGCATGCTATGGACTTGTTCTTGCCTTGGTTTGTTTCACAAACATGCCTTCTTGGTGATGCTATGCTTATATTGTCATGCAATGACTTGTGGTGAGTGATTCAAGCTTGTTAAGTAGTGTACTTGCTGTTACTGTTTTGCTAGGCTGATTCTGTTATATTTTGTTGCTATGTAAACATGTTGCTACTAATCATTCTATGCATAATATGGAGATGTTCTATAAACATGTTTTGATCTACATGTTATGCCCTATCCATCCATGCCCCTGGTTGTATTTATAGCTTGCTGTAGATTGTTTATATCTTGCTTCAAATTTGCTTGATGATGTTGCTGTCAGCCTGTTAACGTTAAGTTCAGTTTTGGCCATGTGTTTTTCTAGTGATCCATGCACCCTATGACCTTGTTCTTGCCATGCTTAACTTCACAAACATGCCTTCCTACTGTTGGTTGCCTTGCCATGCCATGTATTTCTCTGTGGTGAGTGGTTCAAGCTCACCAACATGCCTACTTATTATTGTTTCTGCCATGTATGAATCTGTAATATAACTTGCCATGTTTACATGGGTACCATCATATTTTCCGATCCTTTTTGGCTCATGGTCAGTAAGGGACTTTTGATCTATGCAATTAGTAGATTCATGCCATGCCTTTGTTTGCCACGATGTGTTCCTGTAACATGTTGTTTGATAGCTCTAAACATTGCAACCTGATGTTATTTCTGCTAAAGTCTAAAACTGTTATAATTTGCAATCTTCCCATGTCATTTTGAGCATGTTCTAGTTGTTTCTGGAGATAGCTCAGTGTTCATGTTTTGTTATGCTTTACCTGTACTTCATGCCCATGCCTTTTGTTATTATGTTGGGGTGCTGTAGCTTGTTGTTTTGATGCTTGAAAGATGCCTAGTTGCTGTTATGGACAGATTGTTGCTATGACTTGTATAGAGTGTATGTGTTGAACCGTTGCTCCGTTTTGAGTGTGTTCTATATGAAACTTGCTTGATTTTGCATGTAGCTTCATATTATCATGTTGCATCCTTGTTTTGAGGTGTTTGCTTGATGTTTGTATGCATTTTGCATCAATGCCATGTTTAACTTGTTTTGCTCATATCTTCTAGGTCGTAGCTCCGAATCTAATGCACTTTATATGTAACTTGACTAGAATTTCGTGTAGATCATCTTGGTGCATTTTAACTTGCTGTTTAACAACGTGAACATAAGGTTTATTCAGTTCTGGACCAATTTTGAAATATGCATATGAGGACTTACCGGAGTTGTTATATGTTGTTCCCGGCCTCATGTAAACTTGCCTTGATGCGTTGTTCTTGTTTGCATCATCTCTTGCCATGAGTAGCCTCATGTAGCTTTGTCATGCATCATGCTTGTTGTGCATCATGCTTTGTTCATGTGTGGTGTGTTTACCATGTTGTGTGTTTCTTCTCGATAGTTTCCGTTTCGTTGCAATTGTGAGGATTCGTTCGTCTACGTGTGGTTCGTCTTCGTGGCTTCATCTTCTTCATGGACTCGTTCTTCTTCCTTGCGGGATTTCAGGCAAGATGACCGCTACCCTGGATCTCACTACTATCATTGCTATGCTAGTTGCTTCGTTCTATCGCTATGCTGCGCTTCCTATCACTTGTTCCTCAAGCCTCCCAAATTGCCATGAACCTCTAACCTTTGACACCCTTCCTAGCAAACCGTTGCTTGGCTTTGTTACCGTTTTGCTCAGCCCCTCTTATAGCGTTGCTAGTTGCAGGTGAAGTTGAAGATTTCTCCATGGTGGACAGGGTTATGTTGGGATATCACAATATCTCTTATATTATTAATGCATCTATATACTTGGTAAAGGGTGGAAGGCTCGGCCTTATGCCTGGTGTTTTGTTCCACTCTTGCCGCCCTAGTTTCCGTCATACCGGTGTTATGTTCCCGGATTTTGCGTTCCTAACGCGGTCGGGTGATTTATGGGACCCCCCTGACAGTTCGCTTTGAATAAAACTCCTCCAGCAAGGCCCAACCTTGGTTTTACCATTTGCCTCACCACCACCTACTTTCCCCTTGGGAGTAATTAACCCAAGGGTCATCTTTATTATAGCCCCCCCGGGCCAATGCTTGTCTAAGTGTCGGTCCAAACTAGAGCACCGTGCGGGACCATTCCTTGGCAACTTGGATTCGTCGGTACCTGTACGCTTCGCTTATCCGGTGTTGCCCTGAGAACGAGATATGTGCAGCTCCTATCAGGATTGTCAGCGCATCGGGCGGCTTTGCTGGTCTTGTTTTACCATTGTCGAAATGTCTTGTAAACCGGGATTCCGAGACTGATCGGGTCTTCCTGGGAGAAGGTCTATTCCTTCGTTGATCGCGAGAGCTTGTCATGGGCTAAGTTGGGACACCCCTGCAGGGTTTAAACTTTCGAGAGCCGTGCCCGCGGTTATGTGGCAGATGGGAATTTGTTAATGTCCGGTTGTAGATAACTTGACACCAGATCCGAATTAAAATGCATCAACCGTGTGTGTAGCCGTGATGGTCTCTTCTCGGCGGAGTCCGGGAAGTGAACACGGTTTCTGGGTTATGTTTGACGTAAGTAGGTGTTCAGGATCACCTCTTGATCATTGCTAGCTTCACGACCGTTCCTTTGCTTCTCTTCTCGCTCTTATGTGCGTATGTTAGCCACCATACTTGCTTAGTCGCTGCTGCAACCTCACCACTTTACCCCTTCCTTTCCCATTGAGCTTTGCTAGTCTTGATACCATGGTAATGGGATTGCTGAGTCCTCGTGGCTCACAGATTACTACAACAACAGTTGCAGGTACAGGTTATGCGATGATCTTGACGCGAGAGCGATGTTTGCTTGTTTTGGAGTTCTTCTTCTGCTTCTTCTTTGATCAGGGGATAGGTTCCAGGTCGGCAACCTGGGCTAGCAGGGTGGATATTGTTTGATTTTCTGTTTATGATTCATCCGTAGTCGGATGTTGTTCCTGTATGTTGTATTGTTGTATTCATGTGGCATTGTATGTATTGGATGTATCCCCACTATTATGTAATGTTGATGTAATGATATCCACCTTGCAAAAGTGTTCCAATATGCGGGTCTATCCTTGGTGGGACCTTCGAGTTCCTTTTGGATAGGGTCGCATATTGGGCGTCACATAGACGCAATGTTCGGGACCCCCTACCCGAGATCCGCCGGTTTTGACACCGACATTGGTGCTTTCATTGAGAGTTCCTCTGTGTCGCCATCTTTAGGCCCGATGGCTCCTCCGATCATCAACAATGATGCGGTCCAGGGTGAGACTTTTCTCCCCGGACAGATCTTCGTATTCGGCGGCTTTGCACTGCGGGCCAATTCGCTTGGCCATCTGGAGCAGATCGAAAGCTACGCCCCTGGCCATCAGGTCAGATTTGGAAGTTTGAACTATACGGCTGACGTCCGCGGACACTTGATCTTTGACAGGTTCGAGCCACAGCCAAGCGCGCCGCACTGCCACGATGGGCATGATCTAGCTCTGCCGCTGAATAGTGCCCTGGAGGCCGCACAAGTATCCGCTCCGACCCTTAGCTCGGAACCGACTGCGCCGATCGAGGACTGGTGGCTGGACACCGCCTCGGGGGCTGCGATCTCTACGGGGATAGAGCCAAACACCATCCCTGTCCTTTGCAAGGCTCGTAACTCCAAGGTGTCGGACTCCTCTCCGGACTCCGAACCTTCCGCGCTCCTGTCAATCGAATCCGGTTGGGCACCGGTCATGGAATTCACCGCCGCAGACATCTTTCAGCACTCGCCCTTTGGCGACATCCTAAATTCACTAAAGTCTCTCTCTTTATCAGGAGAGCCCTGGCCGGACTATAGTCAGGAAGGTTGAGACGCGGACGACAAAGAAATTCAAAGCCCACCCATCACCCACTTCATAGCCACTATTGAAAGTTTAAACGACGTGCTTGATTTCGACTCCGAAGACATCGACGATATGGACGACGATGTAGGAGATATGCATGAACCAGCACCCGTAAGGCACTGGACACCCACCTCATCTCACGATGTATACATGGTGGATACACCTAAAGGAAGCGACGACGAGGAACAACGGGACGACACGCGGGATCATCCCCTCGAAAAGCAGTCAAAACGGCGACGTAAGCGCCGCTCAAAGTCCCGCCTCGACAAAGACAGCAGCCATACAGACCCAGCCATAGAGCAGGGTGAACCGGTGGACGATGAACATGCCATTGAGCAACCGTCCGAACAGGACAATATGGATAAACAATCCGTCCCCGGCGAAGATAACAGTCCGGACGATCTCACGCCGGACAAGTTGCTGGAGCAGAAGAACCTCCACAAAAGGCTCGTCGCCACTGTGCGTAGCCTGAGAAAGCAGAAGCAGAAGCTCAAGACAGAGGAAGATGCGCTCAAGATCAGATGGAGCAAAGTACTCAACACTGCAGACAAATACGGCGACAGTCGCCGAACAAAGAGCTACCCAAAGCGAAAACTACTGCCTGAATTTGATGAGGAGGCTGTAGAGCCACCGCAATCAAAAAACAAGGAGACCACCCGGTTGGATAGACGACCCCATGGCAAACATAGAGTGGCAAACGACGCCGCACACAAGCCGGCACGCGATCCACAGACGGACTAGCATAAAAAAGATGGCCCAGTTAGATCTATCTACGGGCCAAGAAAGCAAGCTCTAGTAAGCAATGCAACACGTCAAGTATTTGAATATTATGGTACACCTAAATATAGGGGTGCCGCACATCCCCTATGCTTCATCGATGAGGTTCTGGATTATGAATTTCCAGCGGGATTCAAGCCCGTAAACATAGAGGCATATGACGGAACAACAGACCCTGGAGTCTGGATTGAGGATTACATCCTCCACATACACATGGCTAGAGGAGATGACCTCCACGCCATAAAATACTTACCCCTCAAGCTCAAAGGGCCAGCCCGGCATTCGCTCAAAAGCCTCCCCAAAAACACCATTGGAAGTTGGGAAGAGCTCGAGGATGCTTTTCGAGCAAATTTTCAAGGGACCTATGTCCGACCTTCGAATGCAGACGATTTAAGTCACATAACTCAACAACCCGAAGCGTCAGCCCGAAAATTCTGGAACAGATTCCTTACTAAAAAGAACCAAATAGTCGACTGCCCTGACGCCGAAGCCTTAGCAGCTTTCAAACACAACGTCCGAGATGAATGGCTCGCCAGACACCTCGGCCAAGAAAAGCCAAGAACAATGGCCGCATTAACAAGCCTCATGACCCGCTTTTGCGCAGGAGAGGATAGCTGGCTGGCAAGATGCAGTACCAGTGACCCAAGTACATCCGAAGTCAGGGATGGAAACGGGAAACCGCGACGTAGCAAAGAACAGCGCCGAACCAAGGGCAGCAGCCCGAAGAGCATGGCAGTCAACGCTGGATTCAAAAGCTCACGGCAGAACCATAAAAAACTGCCCCCTATGGATAACAGGGATGAGCTATCTAACTTAAACAAAATCTTGGACAAGGTATGCCAAATCCACAGTACTCCCGGGAAGCCTGCAAATCATACCCACAGAGATTGTTGGGTCTTCAAGTAGTCCGACAAACTCAATGCTGAACACAAGGGGCTCGACACACAAAGCGAGGACGATGACGAACCCCACAAGCAGAGCACCGGAAAACAAAAGAATTTCCCACAAGAAGTCAAAACAGTAAACTCACTTTACGTGACAAAAGGGAAAAAGAGAATGGCGCCCATAGAGATACGCGCCATACGACCTATCCCAGAGGAGTCCCGCCACTGGTTGTCAAAATCAATCACCTTCGACCATCAGGATTACTCTAGAAGTATCCGGAATGCAGGATGGACTACCTTGATATTAGATCCGATAATCGACGGACTCCAATTTACACAAGTCCTAATGGACGGCGGCAATGATCTAAACCTGCTATATCAGGACACAACCCGCAAAATGGGGATAGACCCGACCAAAATTCACCATAGCAACACTTCCTTTCAAGGGGTAATGCCAGGCCGATATGCCCATTGTACGGGCTCTCTATTGCTAGAAGTTGTGTTCGGCTCACCCGACAACTTCCGCCGCGAAAGGTTAACCTTCCACCTCGCCCCATTCACGAGTAGCTATCAAGCACTACTGGGGCGCGAAGCTTTCGCCCACTTTAACGCAGTACTGCATTATGCATCCCTCACACTTATAATGCCCGGTCCACGAGGCATCATCTCCTTAAAGGGGGATATCGAGTGTTCCTCAAGCGCGGAAGATTGTGTGACTGCCTGGACGACCACACACTAAACCGGCTTTACTAATCCAAGCACCTAAACCGGTCGTTCAGACCCCAAACACGGTTAGACGAGTCCGGCGTAAACATACAGGGGCTTACCAGCCGCATACCCCCACATTAGGGGCTCCGCGCATATACAACAAGAGACAATAAAGCTCAATTTTATTCATTTTTTGAAACATACTTTGTTTATTTAATATAACGTACATTTTCGCATGACTTTTTTCGACTAAGTTCCTCTCTTTTACAGATGAACACCGTGTGACACCCATCCAGGATATGGCACAACGGAGACACAGGCGCAGACGTGCAGCAGGGACCCGTTGCAAGGATTCTTTTCAGATTAAGACCCTGCGTAAACCTTTTTTACTGTCTCTTGTTGATACACATCCCCTGGTTTCTTATTATAACCAAGGAGGAGGTTGGCGTTGTGGCATAGGCCACGTCAGAATTTTGCGCGTACCTGGACACCAGGGGCTTACACAAAGGGCGTTGTTCTGCCCGTTTTCATAAAGACCGAATACCTTAGGGAGTGTTCAGCGTCTCGAGTTAGGCCTTATATGCATCAGCTCCGAATCATGTCTTTGGTCAAATGTTGGGTTTGCCCAGCTCCTGTGTTTTGCTGCCTTACGTTCCGCTCTATTGGCTAATGCGGCACCAGGAGAACTACTGCGATTGTGCCCCAGTTTGGCCAGGCGAGCACCTCAGTAGAGAAAGCCGAAAACTGACTGTCATGATATAGCGTGAGACTGGTCAATCACTCGATGACCCGCTAGAATCTATAGGATTCCTCCGCATTTACGAAGGGCCGTTTCCCGGCCAGGCACATACGCGCCCCGAATTCAGGTGAGCGCGGTGCCCCTAGGGGCTATATAGTAGCCCCATTGTCAAACTCCTATGGCTAAGTGAAAGTGATAAAGCATTATAGTCTGGTTGCCTAGTTTGCTACGCTACCACCTCCTTTATAGGACCAAGACGTTGGATCAAGTGTGAAAATGCACCTTTTGCAAACACCCCCGCATTATATGCGTGGGGGCTGAAGCCGAAGACTGCCATCTTTCAGGTTATATACACATATACATCAACGGCCGCACAGGAGGTATTTTAATTCTTGAAGGCACAAGTATAAAAGGCTTTTATATTTCATCGAAACATTGTTTCACAATAATACATGTTATTCAAACATAATATCCTTCGAGCACTGCGTCTCTATTAAACGAGCGCCCTGCAGAACTTCCTGAAAATAGTGCTTGACAGGTACTCGGCTTCCATCCGAATCTTGGGTTGCAACATCGGTGGCCTTCATCTCCGCCCAATATGTCTTGACATGGGCAAGAGCCATCTGCGCACCCTCTATGCATGCCGACCTCCTCATTGCATTGATATGCGACACCGCACCAAGGAACTGCTGCACCAAGCCAAAATAACTCTTCGGCTCGGGCCTCTTCGGCCACAAAAGACTCATGACATCCTTCATCGCAAGTCCGGATAACCTATTCAGCTCCGCCCATTCGGCCAAGCGATCGGTTAATGGAAGTGGGCGCTCTGGACTATGGAACTGCGACCAAAAAACCTTCCCCGTTTCGTGATCCTCTTGATCTCGGAAGTGTTCGGCCGCGTCCGCCGCACTTGCCGCCAAGTCCAGATAAGCATCTTCCGCACTCCACAGCCGGTCCAACTGAGCATAATTAGGGTCCAGGAATTTCCTCCGCAGCAGAAAGGGCTTTCCAGCCGCGATATCTCCGACCTGACGCAGCTCCTCCTTCATAGCTCTCATCGCAGAGCGAGCATCCTTGGCCTCGGCAATGGCCTTCTTCAGGTCCTCTCGTACCGCCCGATCTTCTTTTTCAAGAAGCTTGCAGCGGTCGGCAGCATTCTTCAACTCCACGGCCATCTCGGCCATCTCCTTCTTGCTTCGGCAGTGAGCAGCCTGTTCGGCTTTTAGCTCTTCGGCCGCGTTTAAGGCAGCCGCATCACTCTTTTTGGCCTGCTCCTTGGCCTGGGCAAGCTCCGCCCGCAGGTTCTCCATGGCAGTGGCACCATCTGCGTCAAGCATACTTGTTGTGAGGCACGGGCATCAAGCTCCCTCACCAGGTGTCCGCGGAGAAATCACATACCTTGTGACTCGTCAAGACGCTTATTGACAAGCGCGATGTCGGCATCCGCCACGTCAAGTTGCCGCTTTAGTTCGGCAAATCCATCAGTCTGGCTAGCCACCGGACACTTCGCCACCTACATAAGAAGGACGACATATTATACCTGGGATTATGATTCTCGGTGCACTGTCATTTTTGACAACACACCGAGTCTCAGGGGCTACTATCTACACAGGGCACATTTTATATGCGAAACTGTCATAAGGTACATCATTTGCGTACCTCAAAACCTGTCAGTAAATTTCTGACGGCTTCATGCAATCCGCTCTCAGCGGACGAAATCCTTTCAATCACCGTACCCATTAACGCACGGTGATCTTCTAAGATAAACGCTCGCCGGAGCAGATCCTTCAGCTCCTCCGACCGTACACCATATGGTGCCGGACTCGTCCGATGGCCTTTTTCGAAGGCCGAACGTGGAGGGCTTTGAGGGGACATACGACTACCTTCCGGCTCCGCCGGACTCGGAGAAACCCTCCGTGACGACACCTCAGGGTCGCCTGCCTCGTAAGACGGTATGGTAGGGGGAGGTGTTTCGCTCTCAATCATCTCCGGACGAAGATCCCCTGAAGACGAGCTCTGCTGAGAAGGGCTGAGATCCGAACTACAAGGTAAAATTTCGGTTATCAGAAATAGGGTAGGGATATTCTTTATTTTAAAAAAAGAACTCCCCTTTTTACTTACGGCTCGGTGGAGGGCTGATCCCCTTGGGGGCATAATGCGGCCGAGGCATCCCTCGGTGCAGGACCCTCTGACGAAGATTTCTTCCCCCGCTTTGAGACCATGGTCTCCGGGTCTTCAGAGGCGGTCCTCTTCTTCCCTTGGATGGAGGGTTCTCGATCCCTCCTTTCCTGGCAGCCTCCTTTGTGGAGGCGGTAGCTTCCTTGTTCCCCCCTTTACCTTCTTCTGAAGGCGCAACCTCCAGCATCCTGGTTAACACGGGGGGCCGGACACCTGATTAACTTTGCTTTCGCTATCCACTCCTGTTCAAGGGACAACTCTTTTAAAAGGGCAAGTTTGTGATAAATATAGGATAGCGTGTCCGGGTATAGGGCTACTTACTTGAGTATCCGGGCGATTGCAGCTCAGACCTGCATCCTCGGTCAAGTCTGGACACATCTCTTGTGATCCGAAGAAAAGTGTGTACATCTCCACGGGCGTCGCACCCATAAAATGTTGGAGAGCTTGTGGTCCCTCTGGGTTAAATTCCCATAGACGGAGGGGGCGACGTCTGCAGGGCAGGGTGCGACGAATCAGCATGACCTGCGCTACTACGACCAAAGCGATCTCTCTCTAGGAGGTCTCAAATGCGGCCATGCAACAAGGGCACGTCCTTCGGTGGCCCCCAGTCAAGCCCTTTATTGACCCATGACGCCAGCCGCGGTGGAGGACCCGAGCGAAAAGCAAGTGGCGCCACCCATTTGGTGCCCCTGGGAGCTGTGATATAAAACCACTCTTGTTGCCATAAACTGAGCTCCTCTTGAACAGAGCCCTCGGGCCACAAAGCATCAGCATTCTTGCTTATAACAGCCCCTCTGCACTCTGCATGTTGCCCCTTGATCATATTCGGCTCCACTTTGAAGGTCTTGATCCACAATCCGAAGTGAGGGGTAATGCGGAGGAAGGCTTCGCACACGACAATGAACGTGAGATGTGGAGGATGGACTCTGGATCCAAGTCGTGAAATTCCAACCCATAGAAAAACAGGAGCCCCCTCACGAAGGGGTCCGTCGGGAAGCTTAACCCCCGAAGGAAGTGAGACGCGAACACCACGCTTTCACCAGGCTTGGGAGTGGGAATAACCTGCCCTTGGGCAGGCAGCCTATGCGAAATTTCGCCGGTTAGATACCTGGCCTCTCTTAGCTTTAACACATCTTCTTCCGCAACGGAGGAAGGCATCCACCGGCCTTGCAGGTCGGAGCCGGACATCATCGAAGGTCCGAAGCGCCTGAATCTGGAGCTTTGGGTGTTGGAACTCGAGGCGAGGGGCGGATTCGATTTAGATTGAAAGAAGGAAGTGGAGCCTTGGTCTCTTTATAAAGAGGTTGAATACCAAGATCCTCCCCCATGACCGTTCGGGACTCGCCTTCGATAGAGGAGACGTGCCAACGGGCGCGGTTGGGTTACCCACGCTCGTATTGATGAGAATCCCGGAATAAGGGGACACGATCTCTCCTTTGACAAGACGTGCCAAGGAAACCGCCTCACTAAAACGCGCTGAGGTGGGACAGTAAAAACGATTCGAATAAAGGCATTGCCATGGTGTGATGTCACGCCACGAAATACGTCAGCAGATTGAAGTTGTGTAAATATTATTCTCACTACAGTGGTATATGGACCTTATTTTGCAGAGCCGGACACTATCCTGGTGTTCAAAATCTTCTATGAAGTATTCGGAGGAGGAACCCGCCTTGCAATGCCGAAGACAATATGCGCGCCGGACTCGTCGTCATTGAAGCCTGGTTCAGGGGCTACTGAGGGAGTCTCGGACTAGGGGGTGTCCGGATAGCCGAACTATCATCTTCGGCCGGACTCCTGGACTATGAAGATACAAGATTGAAGACTTCGTCGCCTGTCCGGATGGGACTTTCCTTGGCGTGGAAGGCAATCTTGGCGATACGGATATGTAGATTTCCTACCATTGTAACCGACTCTGTGTAACCCTAACCCTCTTCGGTGCTTATATAAACCGGAGGGTTTTAGTCCGTAGGACGAACAACAATCATACCATAGGCTAGCTTCTAGGGTTTAGCCTTTCTGATCTCGTGGTAGATCCACTCTTGTACTACCCATATCATCAATATCAATCAAGTAGGAGTAGGGTTTTGCCTCCATCGAGAGGGCCCGAACCTAGGTAAAAACATCGTGTCCCTTGTCTCCTGTTACCATCCGCCTAGATGCACAGTTTGGGACCCCCTACCCAAGATCCGCCGGTTCTGACACCTTGCCAAAGTGTCCCTGCTGGGCTCGCGAGGACGACCGGGCAGGGGAGGCATGAACCTCGATGCTTCCTTTCCCCGCTGATGAAGGCAACTCGCCACAAGCGGGGTCGCAGAAGCCCCTATCAACTTCTTCACTGCAGGTGCCGGCCTGACCAAAAGAATGCAGGCATCAAGCCTTGGCGGCAGAAGCAAAGCAGAGTGCGGATCGAGCACTTACTAGTCATCGTTCGCGGACTCAAGCAGCCTCCGGCCAAACTTGAAGCCCGAGAGCCTGCAACTGGGGTCAGCCTTGGGAGGCCAGGAAGTAGAGGGCGCGTCGGGAAGGCCGGAGCTGGCCTCAGACCGCCCAGAGCCAGAGCGGATACTGGGAGCACCAGCCCCGACCTGTCCTTCCTTGGGACCAGGGAGAATCCTCCCCTCCTCGCCTGGCGCTAGCCTTGTCATCGTCCGGCATGGAGCGGAGGGCGCGGGACCTGCGCCGGGGAAAGGACTCCTCCGACTCCCCGCTAGTCGCTACGGAGTCAGACTCTTCTTCCTCCTCCTCCTCATCTTCCTCGTCACTCCCGCTGGGGTCGCTGGAGGACACATTCACTGTCGGCAACACCGCCAGATCCCCGGGAGCCTCCGCGGGCACCAGCCCCTCACCGTTGAAGGTAGGCATGGCGTTCACCACCTGCTCCCAGTCGCCGCTAAGAAACAAGGGGACGGGAGCACCCTCCGGCCTCGCCACGTCTCCCCCGACCAAGGAATGGAAAGCTGTGACCAGATCTTCGTCGGCCAGGGCTGCAGAGCTCAAGCGAAGGGCAACGTCCGCTTCCCCAAGCCTCCACAATGGGAGCGAGTGCTCCTAGAGTGGAGCCACCCGATGCTCTAGGAACTCCCTCAGGAGCGTGGCCCCGGTCAGCTTCGCCACCCCCAGGTTGCTTGGCCTCAGGTCCGCGTTCATCCTCTTCAGTACCGCCCTCGCGCGGGGATCGACAAGCTCCGCGCGAGACCATGCATCGACGACCTTGGGCTGTCCCGTAGGCAGCACCAGTCGGGGGTGGATGCACCCGGCGTCCACCATGACCCACTTGCTCCGGAAGCCTTCGATCCTCTTCCCCGGCTTTGAGATGGCATTGGAGCTAGAGTATGCGATGAGGCTCGTGCATGCGGTGACTGGGCCACGAGAAACCCGAAGGTAAAAGTAAGGACGCAACAAGGCCACTAAGGGCTTTACCCCTACGTGAGCCTCACAATAGTAGGCGAAAATCGCCAGGAGAAGAACAGAGTTGGGGTGGAGGTGCAGAGCTTGAAAGTTGTGTAGGCGGAGAACAGCAAGGAAGAACTCGGTAAAAGGAGGCACCAGACCAGCGATGATGGCGCTTACAAAGAGCGGGTAGAAGGTGCTCCCCTTGCCTTCAGGGTGGTCGGGGCTGGACTTGAACACAGTCGCTCCCACGTTGCCCTGCGCCACCGTCCTCAGGCGCATGAGGGCGAGATTCTTCTCCGACACATTCGGGGGATCCAGAGCCGGCGAGTACCAGGCCTCGGTCAGGGTCTTGCGAGGCGCCATGGCTTGCCGGATGGGAAGGATTGAGGCAGATCTGGAGGATTTCGGAAACAGGAAGGAGAAGAGGAAGAAAGGGGATCTGGAGCAAGGCAAGCGAGAGCAAAGCAGGTAAGTCTGGCTCGGGCACCTCTTTTTGTCAGATGGGCGGTTGCCGAGGCGTCGTGGGGAAGCGGAGATGCCCACATCCAATCAATCGCCACGCGGTGCCCAAGGCCGCAGGCTGTTGGGACCCGCGGCGCTTCGCACTTGCCCCTTCGCTTCTCTGCTAAGCCAAGTCCGGGCGCGCCTTGGGCCCGAGGGCTACTGTCGGCGTTCTGGGAACGGGGGTCCCCAGACTAGCCTGCCTGGGGCCTGCAGCGTGGCTCAAGTGGGGGCCCAATGCGGCCCAGCTTCACCAGCTCAAGCTCAAGACCCTCGCGAGGGGCCGAGCCTCGCGGGGCGGACGACAGGAAGCTTCCTCAAGAAGCAGCCTCCTCAGGCAGTCTCGCGAGGAGGCAGAGAGATCAAGGCAAGGTACCTCCCGAGGAGCCCGTGACGCAAGCCATGACAATCGAGACCAGGCGGGCGCCAGGCGGGCGCCGGCCTGCGCAGTGTCCTTGTTTCCCTTTCGGTGCAAAGGGGGCAAGCACAGGTCAAGGCATCGGGCAAGGGTTACCATTTCGGTGCAACAAGACCAAGACCAGCAGAACGGCAGGATGGAGATCATCATGGAGCCCAGGACGGCGTCATCGTCAGAGCCTTTGGCAGACGAAGACGAACTTTAGTCAGGACAAGTGTAGTAGATGTTCCCCTTCAAAATGGCCAATTGTTGGCGCCCTTCCCGCTCATTATTTGGGAAGAGGCCCAGGGCCTCCCTCTATAAATAGTACTAGCCACCACAGAGTAGAGGCATCGAGCATCTATCTCAAGAAGGTGCATAGACTAGAGAGAAGCGACTGAACTCACCCTAGCAGTTCATCGCACCAGCTCAAGAATAGCCCCTCGCGAGGCTGTTCTCCCTTTGTATGGTTTATCATTAGCCCCCTGAGGCAATCCACCACACCACGCACTGGAGTAGGGTATGACACCACAATGGTGGCCTGAACCAGTATAAATCTCGTGTCCCTCGTGTGTTCTTCTTTCTAGCCTAGATCCATTGCGAGACTTCGACGCATGAGCTGGTAGGGGAAAGATCTTCGTGCGCACCCCAGAGTTCGAACCTCAAGGGTCTGCCGGAACCCGAAATCCGACACCCTCCCGCAAAAAAGCTAAGTACTCAAACCAGCCGCAGTCCGCAGAGTGGCTGCTCGACTGGCAAAAGGATAGCTAAGGGAGGGCGACAAAGGTAAAAAGCAAGGAGTTCACGCAAGGAAAGCTAGACAGAACAAAGCATAAATTTGTGATAGAATATTTACATAGATAAAGGCCGATCGGCCGACATTCAGCAACGTTTGATATACACCGCGCGGGTGGAATTGTGCGAATTTAACAAAAGTGTTCAAACTAGCAAGCCGGAGCCGCCTGCCGCAAGATAAAGCCCTTAAGGAGCAGCGGAGGGTTCCCGCTGGGCGCTGGGGTCGGCAGTGCCAGTTGGCGCAGCAGACGGCTCCGGCTAGGCGATGGGGTCGGCAGTGCCGGTTGGCACAGCAGACGGCTCCGACTGAGTGCTGGGGTCGATGGTGCCAGTTGGTGCAACAGGCGGCTCCGGCTGCATGACGGAGTCAGCTGCGCCGATTGGCGTGAAAGCGGCTCCGGCTAGATGACGGAGTAAGGTGCGCCAATTGGCGCGAGAGGCGGCTCTGGCTGGAGCTGGAGTCGGCAATGCCAGTCGGGGGGATGGAAGGCTGGATGACGGAGTCGGTGGCATCCGTCGGAGGCATGGGCGGTTGGTCGGTCACCATCTGGCCGCCTCCAGCAGTAGTCGGTGCTTTGGAGCGCGGGTCGTTGCTTGAGGCTCGGTCAGGGTGGGGCTGATTATCACGCCCAAGATGCGACCCTATCCTAAAGGAACTCGAAGGTCCCACCAAGGATAGAAGCGCATCTTGAAGACGCTTTTGCAAGGTGGATATCATTACATCAACATTACATAATAGTGGGGATACATCCAATACATACAATGTCACATGAATACAACAATACAACATCCAAGAACAACATCCGACTATGGATGGATCATAAGCAGAAACTCAAACAATATCCACCCTGCTAGCCCAGGCTGCCGACCTGGAACCTATCCCCTGATCAAAGAAGAAGCAGAAGAAGAACTCCAAAACAAGAAAACATCGCTCTCGCGTCATGGTCATCGCATAACCTGTACCTGCAACTGTTGTTGTAGCAATCTGTGAGCCACGAGGACTCAGCAATCCCATTACCATGGGTATCAAGACTAGCAAAGCTTAATGGGAAAGGAAGGGGTAAAGTGGTGAGGTTGCAGCAGCGGCTAAGCATGATATGGTGGCTAACATATTCAAATGAGAGCGAGAAGAGGAGCAAAGGAACGGTCGTGAAGCTAACAATGATCAAGATGTGATCCTGAACTCCTACTTACGTCAAACATAACCCAAAGACCGTGTTCACTTCACGGAGTCCGCCGAGAAGAGACCATCACGGTTACACACACGGTTGATGCATTTTAATTCGGATCTGGTGTCAAGTTATCTACAACCGGACATTAACAAATTCCCATCTGCCACATAATCGCGGGCACGGCTCTCGAAAGTTTATACCCTGCAGGGGTGTCCCAACTTAACCCATGATAAGCTCTCGCGATCAACGAAGGATATTCCTTCTCCCCGGGAAGACCCGATCAGTCTCGGAATCCCGGCTACAAGACATTTCGACAGTAATAAAACAAGACCAGCAAGACCTCCTGGCGTGCCGACATCCTGATAGTAGCCACGCGTATCTCGTCTCAGGCCACGACCGGATGAGCAGTACGTACAACTAGAACCAGCCCTCAAGTTTCCCCGAGGTGGCGCTGCAAGTGGCTCTAGTTTGGACCAACACTTAGACAAGCATTGGCCCGGCGGGGGCTAAAATAAAGATGACCCTTGGGATGTGCGACTCCCAAGGGAAAAAGGTAATAGGTGAGGCAAATGGTAAAACTAATGTTGGGCCTTGCTGGAGGAGTCTTATTCAAAGCGAACTGTCAAGGGGGTCCCATAAATCACCCGACCGCGTTAGGAACGCAAAATCCGGGAACATAACACCGGTATGATGGAAACTAGTGCGGCAAGAGTGGAACAAAACACCAGGCATAAGGCCGAGCCTTCCACCCTTTACCAAATATATAGATGCACTAATAATATAAGAGATATTGTGATATCCCAACATAACCCTGTCCACCATGGAGCAATCTTCAACTTCACCTGCAACTAACAACGCTATAGGAGGGGCTGAGCAAAGCGGTAACATAGCCAATCAATGGTTTGCTAGGAATGGTGTCAAAGGTTAGAGGTTCATGGCAATTTGGGAGGCTTGATGAGCAAAAGATAGGTAACGCAGCATAGCGATAGAACGAAGCAACTAGCATAGCAATGATAGTAGTGAGATCCAGGGTAGCGGTCATCTTGCCTGAAATCCCACAAGGAAGAAGAACGAGTCCATGAAGAAGATGAAGCCACGAAGACGAACCACACGTAGACGAACGCATCCTCACGATCGCAACGGAACGGGAACTATCGAGAAGAAGCACACAACATGGTAAACACACCACACATAGGCAAGACATGATGCCCAACAAGCATGATGCATGACAAGGCTACATGAAGCTACTCATGGCAAGAGATGATGCAAACAAGAACAACACATCAAGGCAAGTTTAAATGAGGCCGGGAACAACATATAACAATTCCGGTAAGTCCTCATATGCATATTTAGAAATTGGTCCAGATCTGAATAAACCTTATGTTCAAGTTGTTAAACAGCAAGTTAAGATGCACCAAGATGATCTACACGAGATTCTAGTCAAGTTACATATAAAGTTCATTAGATTTGGAGCTACGGCCTAGAAGATATGAGCAAAACAAGTTAAGCATGGCATTGATGCAAAATGCATACAAACATAAAGCAAACACCTCAAAACAAGGATGCAACATGATAATATGAAACTACATGCAAAAACAAGCAAGTTTCATATAGAGCACACTCAAAACGGAGCAACGCTTCAACACATACACTCTATACAAGTCATAACAACAATCTGTCCAAAACAACAACTAGGCATATTGCAAGCACCAAAACAACATGCTACAGCATCTCAACGTAATAACAAAAGGCATGGGCATGAAGTACAGGTAAAGCATGACAAAAGATGAACACTGAGCTATCTCCAGAAATCACTAGAACATGCTCAAACACACATGGAAAAATTGCAAATAATAACAGTTTTAGACTCAGTAGAAATAACATCAGGTTGCAATGTTTAGAGCAAGCAAACAACATGTTATAGGAACATATCATGGCAAACAAAGGCATGGCATGAATCTACTAAATACATAGAACAAAAGTCCCTTACTGACCATGAGCCAAAAAGGCACAGAAAATATGATGGCACCCATGTAAACATGGCAAGTTATATTACAGATTCAAACATGGCAGGAACAACAATAAGTAGGCATGTTGGTGAGTTTGAACCACTCACCACAGAGCAATACAAGGCATCGCAAGGAAACCAACAGTAAGAAGACATGTTTATGAAGCTAAGCATGGCAAGAGCAAGTTCATAGGGTACATGGATCACTAGAAAAGCACATGGCCAAAACTGAACTTAATGTTAACCGGCTGACAGCAACATTATTTAGCAAGTTTGGAGCAAGATAACAACAAGCTACAGTAGTCTATAAATGCAACCAGGGGCATGAATGGATAGAGCATAACATGTATAACAAAACATCCTTAGTGAACATCTCCAGAATAATGCACGAAATGACTTGTAGCAGCAGGTTAACATAGCAACAAAATATAACAGAATTTGTCTAGCAGAACAGCAACAGCAAGTACCCTCCTTAACAAGCTTGATGCACTCAGCACACAACTCACAAAAATACATGGGTAGCACCACTCGAAAGATGGCATGGCATAGATCAAAACACATATAGACATCAACCTCATAGGATGCACACATCAAACATGGCAAAAATGACAAATGAGCATGTTATAACAGTTCCAGCAGATTAACATCAACATGCACTCTTCCAACAGCATTTCGTGCATCAAGATGAACTCAAATGGACATGATGCAATCGAATGAAATGAAGGTCTCATCGAGACGAACAATTTGACATATTACACGCACAAAACGGAGTAGTATGCAGCAAGTTATGATGCGATGAACATGGCATGAAAATTACTGCAGGAAAAAGACTTAGTGGAATTCTACCTCCGGATCTAGGGTTGACCCGGCACGGAAAACGAGGCGGCGGTGCGAGCTCTCCGGAGTTGGGCATGGCGAACGCCGGAGATGGCCGGGGAGGAGGCCGGCGAGGCAGATCCGAGGCGGGTCCGGCCGGATCTCACCGGATCCGGGCCGGAAGGGACCGGCGCGGGGCGGAGGGAGCACGGGCGGCGCCGGAGGACGCGGGCGACGGGAGGAGGCGACGACGCGGCCCGGCGGTGAGGCGCACCTGCGCAGGCTGCGATGGCGGTTTGGGTGGCCGGGCGGCACGGGGCCGCGACGGAGGGAGGCCGAGGCAGAGGGGAGGCCGAGGCGGGGCGGCGGAGCTGCGCGGGGAGGCGCGCTCCAGCGGAGGGCGGAGGGTCGGCGGCGATCACCGGCAAGGCGGCAGGCGGCGGCGCGGGAGCGCTTCGGCGAGGCGGCGGCGACGGGCGGAGGCGGAGGAGCGCTCGGGCGGCGGCGGCGCGGATCAGGCCCGCGCGGGCCCCGGCTGGGCTCCGCGGGCCGGCGGCGGCGGCTGGCGGCGGAGGGACACATGTCGGGCGC
The DNA here is from genome assembly GCA_963921465.1 of Triticum timopheevii. Classification (NCBI taxonomy): domain Eukaryota; kingdom Viridiplantae; phylum Streptophyta; class Magnoliopsida; order Poales; family Poaceae; genus Triticum; species Triticum timopheevii. The sequence continues at coordinate 478,256,279 of OY997268.1, forward strand.
TGGTTGGCTGGGCGGTGGCGGCGGACATGTCCGGGCGGCGGGGAAAAACGTCCGGCGGCGGAGAGGGACTAGGTTAGGGTTTGGTGTGCGAAAAATCCGGAGGTGAACACATATTTATAGGTAGAGGGAGCTAGGAGAGTCCAAATGAGGTGCAGTTTTCGGCCACGCGATCGTCATCGAACGACCGAGAGCATGGAGGGGAGTTGGATGGGTTTTGGGCCACTTTGAAGGGGGTGTTGGGCTGCAACACAAAGAGGCCTTTGCGGTTACCCGGTTAACCGTTGGAGTATCAAACGACCTCCAAATGGCACGAAACTTGATAGGCGGTCTATCGGTGCTATACCAAGGCCGCTTGGCAAACCTTGGTCCATTCCGAGAACGTTTAATACCCGCTCACAACGAGAGACAAAAAGGGGACGCCGGAGCACATAGGAGTGCCGGATTGCAAAACAGACAACGGGGAAAATGCTTGGATGTATGAGACGAACATGTATGCAAAATGAGATGCACATGATGACATGATAAAATGCAACACGCAAGCAAATGACATGGCAACAACGGCGAATAACTGGCAGACACCTGGCGCATCGAATCCGGGGCGGTACAACACTCCTCCACTAACAAGAGATCTCGTCCCGAGATCTTAGTACCGAGACGGAAGGGAAAAGGGATGAGGTGAAACAAGAACTCAAGAGAATAAGCCAAGAATCGAGAGCACTCGAGAATAAGAGAGGACCGACGAGAATGACGAGAATCGAAAGCTCACGGAATCAGATAGACTATGAAACCACTCCGGTTAGAACGAGATAAGATTTGAATGAGACTGAAAGGATTTAGGCAGCACTCCGGCTGAAACATGGAGGAATAGAACACGAGCTTGAGAGGACGGAATGATACTTGATGAAGACATGACACAAAACCTCCGGAAAGAATTGAAAGAGTTGAATGAAACGAACGGAGAAGAAAATGACAACTTGTGCCACGAATGAAATTGAAAGCATCTTTAGAAGGAAGGATTGAACGGAGTTGTTGAGAAAATCAACAACGAAAAGAATAAGCTTGTTGTGGACTTATGGATAACATCTCAAAATCATAAGGTGATAACCGACCACAAACGGAAATGATTGGATAGCTGAGAAGAACGAAGAAATGCAAAACTCCACTTCAGAAGAATACGGAGATTTAATTGCACTTCGAGATGCAAGAAGAAAAGGTACTTGAATTTCTCCAACAAAATGTTGATGAACTCTTGAAGAATGAATTAAATCATGAAGAACCACCATGAAGAACTCCGGTGACAAAAGATGATGAGATAGAATGAAGGATGAAAGAATAAGATTAAAGCATGCGATGATTTAGATGGGGGTTCCGACGAAATGGCCGAGGAAATTTGAACTCCGGAAAAGAAAAGATGAAAACACTTGGAACTAGAATTTATTCATCAAGAACAAACTCCAAAGGAAGGGATTACTTGCTTGGATGAAATAAGAATAAGATTTATTGTATGCTTATCCTTCATCAAATTAAATTGATGACAAGCAACAGATTTATTGCATACTACTTATTCTTCTTGGAAAGGATTGAGAAGTGACATATCGCAAACTTGAGAAGGTCTTCATGAACCACCGGTAGGATTGAAACGAACGAATGGATTAATATGATAAACAAGGAAAAGAATCTGAAAGAACCACTGTGAGAATTCGAAAATGACTGATGAAAGAGACTTAATCACCGGGAAGAATTAGAAGAACAAATATGCTTGAGGGGATTTTGATGCAAAAGAACGAAGAGATCACGAACTGATTGAAGAATACTTGAACGACGCACCGGAAGAATATTGAGACAAACGAAAGGGCACGTATATAGAATAATTGGAGAACGAATCTGAAAACTTAGAACGAAGAAATCTTCCGAAAAGATGGCCTCCGGATGATCGAGAGAGAAAGCAACTCCTGAAATGCTCCGGATGGATGAAAAGAATTTGCATGACTTGAAACAATTTGATAGGATAACATCGAGCTAGCACCGCGAATCTCCGGGGAACGGACAAGATTTAGAGGAAAAACTCTTCTTCGGTCTTCAAATGGCGACGGAAAACAACACCAAAATTACTGAGATACTCCGGGAGAATGAAAAGCAAAGAGGTTGAGCCAACAATGAAAAGAATTTGAAAGCGATCTTGGAGAAGGCATGTGACTGACGTGATCCATTCTTACATCACACTTGAAAAGAATTGAGAATAACTCCGGGGAAATTAGAAGAGTCAGGTAAGATCCTAGGAAAAGACCTGTGGGTTAGGGCCCACTGAAGAAAACACCGTTGGAAAGGATTGTTGAAAAGATAGATGATTCACCGGAACAATTGAAATATTTGAATGAGGTCACAACCTCGAATTAATTCAAACACAGACTAATCTCCTGAGATGTCTTGAACACTCCGGAAGGATAATCTGGCGAGAGGCAAATGAGCAAGGAGAACACTTGATCCAAGGAAAAGAATATGGTCAACCCGAAAGAAAACTTGGATTGAGTCCACCGGAAAAGAAAAAGAGATGAAGAATGATGAACGAGACGAGAATTCACCGGTTGAGACAATTGACGAAAGACTGAAGAGGCTCCGCAAGAATGAAATTGATGCTCGAAAGAGGCTCAGGCTCCGGGAAGAAAAGGGTGGGAGGGCGGGAAAAACAAAGGCAACTGGAAGGGGAAACCGACGAATATCTTGAAGAGAAAACACCGGTTAAAATCATTGAGGGAAGAAAGCAAAGACTTCGCACGAGTAGGATGGATACTCGATTAGGGACTCCGGTTCCGAGAGGAAGAAGGGTGGCGGGTGGGAAAAACAAAGGACAACTTCAGACAGGGAAACAATGTTGATTGAAAAGAGCTGAGGATTAATCCTGCAGAAGATGATGAGGATCGAAACCACTCGAAGAGAGGTGCACCGGATGAAAAGAGCTGAGAACCAATGATCGGAAAACCAACTGCGTGATCCTAAAGAAAAATTTGAATGGGAAGAGGAGTAATTCAAAACACCTACGTCAAGATTCCTCACCAGAGCGACGAAGGGGCTGAGGAGTAAAAAGAATCCCACTCTCCGATATAACTAGACTCCGAAAACAGTTTTCTTCTAGACTCAACAACGGCCAAACTACACGATCAATCAAGGGGGGCTCCTAAGGTCGGTCGAGGCTCTGATACCAACTTATCACGCCCAAGATGTGACCCTATCCTAAAGGAACTCGAAGGTCCCACCAAGGATAGAAGCGCATCTTGAAGACGCTTTTGCAAGGTGGATATCATTACATCAACATTACATAATAGTGGGGATACATCCAATACATACAATGTCACATGAATACAACAATACAACATACAAGAACAACATCCGACTACGGATGAATCATAAACAGAAACTCAAACAATATCCACCCTGCTAGCCCAGGCTGCCGACCTAGAACCTATCCCCTGATCGAAGAAGAAGCATAAGAAGAACTCCAAAACAAGCAAACATCGCTCTCGCGTCATGGTCATCGCATAACCTATACCTGCAACTGTTGTTGTAGAAATCTGTGAGCCACGAGGACTCAGCAATCCCATTACCATGGGTATCAAGACTAGCAAAGATTAATGGGAAAGGAAGGGGTAAAGTGGTGAGGTTGCAGCAGCGGCTAAGCATGATATGGTGTCTAACATACGCAAATGAGAGCGAGAAGAGGAGCAAAGGAACGGTCGTGAAGCTAACAATGATCAAGAAGTGATCCTGAACTCCTACTTACGTCAAACATAACCCAAAGACCGTGTTCACTTCACGGACTCCGCTGAGAAGAGACCATCACGGCAACACACACGGTTGATGCATTTTAATTCGGATCTGGTGTCAAGTTATCTACAACCGGACATTAACAAATTTCCATCTGCCACATAACTGCGGGCACGGCTCTCGAAAGTTTATACCCTGCAGGGGTGCCCCAACTTAACCCATGATAAGCTCTCGCGATCAACGAAGGATATTCCTTCTCCCCGGGAAGACCCGATCAGTCTCGGAATCCCGGCTACAAGACATTTCGACAGTAATAAAACAAGACTAGCAAGACCTCCCGGCGTGCCGACATCCTGATAGTAGCCGCGCGTATCTCGTCTCAGGCCACGACCGGATGAGCAGTACGTACAACTAGAACCAACCCTTAAGTTTCCCCGAGGTGGCACTGCAAGTGGCTCTAGTTTGGACCAACACTTAGACAAGCATTGGCCCGGGGGGGCTAAAATAAAGATGACCCTTGGGATGCGCGACTCCCAAGGGAAAAAGGTAATAGGTGAGGCAAATGGTAAAACCAATGTTGGGGCTTGCTGGAGGAGTCTTATTCAAAGCGAACTGTCAAGGGGGTCCCATAAATCACCCGACCGCGTTAGGAACGCAAAATCCGGGAACATAACACCGGTATGATGGAAACTAGGGCGGCAAGAGTGGAACAAAACACCAGGCATAAGGCCGAGCCTTCCACCCTTTTCCAAATATATAGATGCATTAATAACATAAGAGATATTGTGATATCCCAACATAACACCTATACACCATGGAGCAATCTTCAACTTCACCTGCAACTAACAACGCTATAGGAGGGGCTGAGCAAAGCGGTAACATAGCCAATCAATGGTTTGCTAGGAATGGTGTCAAAGGTTAGAGGTTGATGGCAATTTGGGAGGCTTGATGAGCAAAAGATAGGTAACGCAGCATAGCGATAGAACAAAGCAACTAGCATAGCAATGATAGTAGTGAGATCCAGGGTAACGGTCATCTTGCCTGAAATCCCGCATGGAAGAAGAACGAGTCCATGAAGAAGATGAAGCCACGAAGACGAACCACACTCTATTGCAGATAACCAGCCACTGGTGTGGTTGAGCCCCAAAACCAATGATAGCAGGCAGATAATAGCTTTAGTTAAAAAGTACAGATAATGACTCCTTTAATGTTTGTTTGCACCCAACATGAAACTCATAGTAGACACCCGCGATTAACCAGATAGTAGACATATAGTACTGATTGCTGCCCCAATATGTACCCCACAACCATTTAAAAACTCAAGTTTTAGCATTAGTTTGGACCTGACTCGGAGTGTAATAGGTGAACACTATGATAAAGTAGCATGTCATCATATTAAGCAATGCATAACGTAAGCAGACACGGAAGAGTGTGACCTCTCTTGCGGACCCGTGTAGTCCTCGAGGTCATGTGCTTAGTTGATGATGGTAATGCAGTTGTCGTGGTTGCCGGCAGCGGGAAAGAAGATCTGAGGCGGCGAAAGATAGTCTGGAGAGCGGATCCCTGCTGTGGTGAACACTTCCATCATTGGATCAGCTGAGCTGGGGCGGGACACAGTGCCGTAGGAGCATGACAAACCACACAAGGTTTTCTTTGACACATATTTGTAACAGAAGTAATTGTGTAAGGGCTTGTTTGAATTTGAGGATTCTAACAATGCATGGATAGGAAATAAACAAGAATAGGATAGGAATGCACATGCAAAACAGAGAATTTAAAAACATAGGATTTCTGCCAATCTGGGTGTTTGATTCACAAGAACTGGAAGATCACACGATGCAAAGAAGCATGGCGAGATTAAGTCAAACCACAAGAAAATGTACAGTTATAATGCTATTATGCTAGTATCTCTTAGTATTATGCTTCATGAATAGGAATTTGAAATGGAGGACAAGTGGAAATTAAAATTCCGACGGTTTTTCTTTCAAGGAGACACTAAAGGAACAAATCCTACAGTTTTCCTTTGCTCCGTTCTTTTGAACCAAATTCATGAATAGTAGTACCATAGGAAACTTTCCAATTCCTATATTTTTCCTTCACTTTTCCTTTCAAGCACTGTCGATTCTAGTAGGCAGGCTTGATAAAGGAAAAGCCTACACTAGAAAATGTTTTGTGCTACTTCTATTACTTTGGACCCAGGCCACTGCCCTACTAGCTGAACTCCTAGGCCCATCAACAAATGCACAGCTCAAACGCGCAGAGATAAATAATGATGGCGTTCAAGAAAGTCCATCACGGATAGCTAAGTTGCCTGGTACCTCACTGCTTGTAATATAGTAGGATAAAATAATCGTATTTCATGTTACTGCGTGTGCTCAGTGGACAATATATATAACATGTAGAGTAAAAAAAGATATGAAACAAGTGTACAACCTCTTTGGCGAAGCCATGTCGATCTCAGTGTGATTGGGTTGGTCGGTGAGGATGCTCCGGCTGACTTGGCTGTCGGACGAGGGGAAGAAGATCTTAGGCGTCTGGAGATGGAGTTCGGGTTACTGCTCCGCTGTGATGGAGGGTTTCGTCGTTGGAGCAGCTCTGGTGAGTTGTACGACGCTGAGGCTGAAGCACGACAAGAGAGACAACGTTAACCTAAGTGGAATTCTAATAGCATCTCCAATAGATGACGGAAAATACATAACCACAAAGTGCTAGATGTAAAATACATCAGACCCTCATCTCTGAACTTAACTATTGAAACTGAATTTAACTGTCGAAACTGAACTTAACTGTCAAAACTAAATTTTGCGGTCAAAACTAAATTTTACTGTCGAAACTGAACGCACTAGTAGTAGCAGCAGCAGCAGCAGCGCGTGCGAGAGCCGGGGCAGCTAGTCGTGTAGCAGCATCAGGTGTTTCTACACGTCAGTCGACTGACTTTTTCATCTCTGGCGCGTCGATTTTCCAGCTATTGGATACGAAATCAAGGGCCTGCAGTTCATCTTCAACCTCCACCCCCTGAGCCACCAGCCACCACCTGCCAAACAGCCGCCCACACCGCCCGCGGCCGATGGTGTAGGCTCGGGATCGAGCGCCGGCAGCACTGTGAGATCGAATCAAGAAGAAAATGCGGCAATTAGTGTACAACCTCTTTGGTGCCGCCGATCAGGCCGCAGCTTCATCCGAGGAAACGGTGATGATGCTGCTCTTTCGATGGTGCAGTTGAAGACGGCAGTGTGGGAATGGAGGTGGCGCGAAAGACGAGCGGAACATCAGGGCAGCTCCTTGGAGGTGGAGGACGGGGTAGATGAACCGGCGGGACGACGAGATCGACGATGGATCCTCATCTGGTACGGTGGATGAGAGACGTCAAGGTGTTGCTGTGGACGACGTCGTCGGGGAAGAGGCTCCGGCTGGGTGGCGGACGGAGGAAGGTGTGGGGCTTCGCGGGTTTTCGCGGTCTCGGTATACGAACGTGTGGGCAGATGGGATGGGAGTGGGGAACCATGGCTTAGGGACGCGCTTGTCTAAAATGTGGGGTAAGTTCTAAAAGTACCCCCAGCAATTTGAGGCACTTCTTTCGGTTCAGGGGTATCACGGGCATTTCACGTGTCGAGATTTCACAGGAGGTGGGAGTTTTCGCGCGTGTTGTAATTTTGGAATAGCAAGGCGCGGGTTGAGATGGAGGGAGTTGTCGGAGCACAACGAGACAAAGATATATCTTAAATATTTCGGGGTAACAAGGCGCGGATTGAAGAGGCGGGAGTTTCGCAGCACGATAGACAGAGATGCTAGCTTGAAATTTCGCATAACAAGGCACGGCTTGAAATTTTGGGAGAACAAGCTTAACGTGTACCCAAAAAAAGACAATTTGCACCTCATCACTAGAGAGAGCCAAGTCCCATTTTATTATAATACTAGAAATGCATTCAAATATAACAAAAAAACTAAAAATATCGGGACAACAAACATAATATGTACAATACCAAAACAATTTGCACTTCCCTCAATTATAAAAAAACAATGTCTGTTGTCTAGTATATGGACTAAATTTGCGTACCTTTTCTCTATTTGAATGGGGTTGTACTCGTGTTAGTTACAACCATCTAAATATTATCTTCACAACACATGACATGAATATAGGAGAAGTAAATTCCTATATAAGTATGAACTACATGTACATACGATCTCAAATTCAAATATATGTATCCATTTTATGTTGAATTCAAATCATAATACATGTATGCTCTGGCTAGATGTTCGGAATCTAAACCATGTACGATATACTATGTACAATGTGTTTAACACGCACAACACACACACAAACACCATTTAAACTAGTAAGGTACACGTGCATTGCACGCATGAGATTTGGCAACCAAATTATGAATAAATACCACATTATAGCATGTAAGCTTTGAGTCATATATGCATGATGTAGATGTTCGTTTAATTCTCATAGTTCATTTCATTCAAAATCATCTAGTTTTTATAAGAAAGCTAATCTACTTTAAGATTCATGGAATTGTGTGTTGTAAGGCATAAAGTAAAAAACAAATAATGGCAAATCATGTAGAAAAACATTTGGGCAATTCTGATACGAAAGATTCTAGAACAAATAAGAAGTGCGTGTGTTTTGAGGTTTGTGCATTATGCTTAAGTTCAACCATGGAGTCTTCTAGATTGTACATGTGGCAAAATCTGGTGGAATCTAGATGATATCCAACGGCCAGTAGTGCTCAAATTTGTCATCTCTGCACCATCGGATTGGCCTCATCCAACGACCATCTTTGAAAGTTAAAGTTATCCGCACACTATATAAAAAATATAAAATATAATATATATATAGGGGTATAGATATAGATATGTGATGCAAAAGCCAACCATCATCTCCAATTATAATAGTGTGCCATGCACGGATGCAATGTGGCCAAACGATGTCTGCCATCGGTATCGCAAATTCAAATCAGTCTGACTGTCGGTGTTCTGGATATGGGGGTATCCAGACTTGCCTGCCTGCGGCTCACCTCGTGGCTCCATCAATGGCCTGGTACGGCCCAGCTTCAGCACCAATGACTCAATACCCTCGCGAGGGGCCAAGCCTCGCGAGGCGGACGACACCAAGACCCTCAAGGGAATTGGCCTCCTCAGGCTAGCTCCCGAGGGGCGGAGAGTTCTATGCAAGGAGCACCTCACGGGGCTTAGCTGACGTGAGCCATGACGACCAAGGCCACGCGGGTGCCAGCGGGCAGAGAGCGCTAGTTTCCTCTTGGGTGCAAGGGAGGCAAGCCATAGGCGCGGAGACCCGAGGAATCAACCAAAGGTTTCCATTCTGGTGCAACAAGACCAAGACCGCCATGATGGCAGGACGGAGGTCATCACCGAGCCCACCGCAGCATCACGACCAGAGGCATTTCGCAGGCGAAGACCACTTTAGTCAGGATAGGATGTACTACTTGTCCCCTTTCAAATCTGGCCGTTGTGGGATCCTTTCCCGCCAACATTTGGGAAGAGGACCAAGGCCATTATAAATAGGACTAAGCCACCACCATAGAGAGGCATCTAGTCGACATCCAGGGGAAGAGATCCATTCTCACCCGACCACTTGTGTCTCTTTGTCTCTTTGAGCCCGACGCACTAGGATTAGGAGGATTGCGAGTAGGCAGGCTGGTTAGGTTGAGATCTCCGCATGCACCCCAGAGTTCGAACCTTTAGAGGATCTATGGAACCCGTAATTCGACATTTGGCGCGCCAGGTAGGGGTGCGTTGGGGATCCTTTGCTTCGTCTGTCAGATCGCGCCATCGACTTCAATGGCGGGCTCTTCTCCATCGACTCGACCGATGCGCGGCTTCGAAAAAGCGTCGGGGCTGCGCCTGTTCGCCCCCTCCCTGCGGCGGGTGGAATGGCCGCCCAAGTTTAAGCCCGATATGCCACCACGCTACAACGGCATGGTGGACCCGGCTGGCTTCCTCCAGGCGTGCGAGGAGGCAGTATGGGCAGCCGGCGGAGATGACAAGGTGAAGGCCAACTGGCTCCCTGATACGTCTCCGTCGTATTTACTTTTCCAAACACTTTTGCCCTTGTTTTGGACTCTAACTTGCATGATTTGAATGGAACTAACCCGGACTGACGCTTTTTTCAGCAGAACTGCCATGGTGTTATTTTTGTGCAGAAATAGAAGTTCTCGGGAAGACCTGAAAATCCACGGAGCAACTTTTTAAAATTAACAAAAAATACTGGCAAAAGAATCACGTCAGGGGGCCCACACCCTGCCCACGAGGGTGGGGGGCATGCCCCCTCCCCTAGGGCACGCCCCCTGCCTCGTGGGCCCCCTAGACGTCCACCGACCTCAACTCCAACTCCATATATTTTCTTTCGCGGAGAAAAAATAGAGAGAAAGTTTCATCGCGTTTTACGCTACGGAGCCGCCGCCAAGCCCTAATCTCTCTTGGGAGGGCTGATTTGGAGTCCGTTCGGGGCTCCGGAGAGGGGGATTCGTCACCGTCATCATCATCAACCATCCTCCATCACCAATTTCATGATGCTCACCAACGTACGTGAGTAATTCCATCGTAGGCTTGCTGGATGGTGATGGGTTGGATGAGATTTACCATGTAATCAATTTAGTTTTGTTAGGGTTCGATCCCTAGTATCCACTATGTTCTGAGATTGATGTTGCTATGACTTTGCTATGCTTAATGCTTGTCACTAGGTCCCGAGTGCCATGATTTCAGATCTGAACCTATTATGTTTTCATGAATATATGTGAGTTCTTGACCCTATCTTGCAAGTCTATAGTCACCTATTATGTGTTATGATTTGACAACCCCGAAGTGACAATAATCAGGATACTTCTCGGTGATGACCGTAGTTTGTGGAGTTCATGTATTCACTAAGTGCTAATGCTTTGGTCTGGTACTTTATTAAAAGGAGGCCTTAATATCCCTTAGTTTCCATTAGGACCCCGCTGCCACGGGAGGGTCGGACAAAAGATGTCATGCAAGTTCTTTTCCATAAGCACGTATGACTATATTCGGAATACATTCCTACATTACATTGATGAATTGGAGCTAGTTCTGTATCACCCTATGTTATAACTATTGCATGAGGAATCGCATCCGACATAATTATCCATCACTGATCCAATGCCTACGAGCTTTTCACATATTGTGCTTTGCTTATTTACTTTACCGTTGCTACTGTTACAATTACTACAAAACTGCTACTGTTACTTTTGCTATTGTTACCGTTACTTCCATACTACTTTGCTACTAAATACTTTGCTACAGATACTAAGTTATCCAGGTGTGGTTGAATTGACAACTCAACTGCTAATACTTGAGAATATTCTTTGGCTCCCCTTGTGTCGAATCAATAAATTTGGGTTGAATAATCTACCCTCGAAAACTATTGTGATCCCCTATACTTGTGGGTTATCACTCCCTATGGCCCTTGTAGGAGCGTCGCACGCCTGGCTACTCCACCTGCTGGAGTCCTCTGTGGCCTCTTGGGAGGAGCTGCGTAGCCTCTTCGTCGCGCACTTCGCGGCACCGGCGCCTCCTGTCGTTGTAGCCCTCTTAGGCGGCTCACAGGCACCACCTTCTGATCGGCATATCAAGCAGTTCTACCATCAAGTAAGCGCTGCCCAGGTGAGCTCGGGGGCTCCTACGGGCTGGGCAGCGCCGAAGGCCAACCTTCCTTTCGGCCCAGGAGATCATCCAGCGACCACGGTAGGAGTAGGAGCGCTCCCAATGCTCTCCACCCCCACCATCTGCAACGTGGCGGTCACTAGGACCCTCGTCGACGGTGGAGCCAGCCTCAACGTGCTCTCCACGGAGGCGTTCGACATGCTGCACGTACCTCCCGGCCGGCTCCGCCCACCCAGCCCTTCTCCGAGGTCGGCGGCGGCTTCACCCGCCCCTTGGGGCAGATCTGTCTCCCTATCACCTTCAGGACCCACGACAACTACCGCACCGAGCTCATCGACTTCGACATTGCCCGGATCAACTTGCCATATAATGCCATCCTCGGATACCCCGCCTTGGGCAAGTTCATGGAGGCAACTCACCCAGCTTGCAACCTCATGAAGATGCCTGGCAGCAACGGTGTCCTCACGGTGGCAGGGGACACCAAAGACGCGGTGCAGGCCCTCAAGCTTGCCTTCAGGTCTGTGGCATCCGTGCTACCTGGTGAGAAGGGGAGTCCTGGGGCCCCGGGAGCAGCACCGGCCAAGAAGAAGCATATGTTCTCCCAAGACCGAGCCAAGACGAAGTAAGTGCTGGTCAGTGAGGAAGGGACGACCAACGCCACCTTCACCATAGGAATTGGCCTCCCTCGGGACCAGGAGAAAGCGTAGGTCTACTTATTGCGCGCCAACAAGGATGTATTCACTTGGGAGCCCAAAGACCTGGTTGGGGTCCCAAGGGGAATAATCAAGCACCACCTGAAGGTATGCCCAAATGTACGGTCGGTGAAGCAGAAGGCCCGCTGCAAGTCCACCGAGAAGCAAGCATTTATCGTCCAAGAAACCCGCAAGCGGCAGGACGCTGGGGTCACCAGGGAAGTACGAAATCCAGAGTGGCTGGCAAACCCCGTTGTCGTCCCCAAGAAAGGAGGGAAGGAACGCATGTGTGTCGACTTCACCAACCTCAACAAGGCTTGCCCTCAAGATCCCTTTGCGCTTCCTCGCGTCGATCAGATCGTGGACTCCACCATCGAATGCAACCTGCTGTGCTTCTTGGACGCCTTCTCAGGCTACCACCAGATTAAGATGGCTTTGCAAGATGTGGAGAAGACGACGTTCCTGACCCCGTGCGGAGTGTACTGCTACACACGCATGCCCTTCGGGCTGCGCATTGCTGGGGCTGCCTTCCAGCGGCTGATGCATATCGCCCTGGGCACGAAGCTCGGGAGAAACGCGGAGGCCTATGTTGATGACATAGTAGTGAAGTTTCAGGAGGCTGGGACCCTGATAGCAGATCTGGAGGAGACATTTGCCAGCTTGCGCAAGGTGGACCTGCGACTCAATCCCGAGAAGTGTGTATTTGGGGTCCCCTATGGCAAGTTGTTGGGCTTCCTAGTGTCACATAGAGGGATCGAGGCCAATCCTAAGAAGGTCAAGGCAATAGAAGACATGAGCCCCCCGCAGACCCTGAAGGAGATGCAGAAGCTAGCGGGCTGCGTAACCTCACTGGGGCGCTTCATCTCCAAGCCAGGGGAGCGCGCCCTCCTGTTCTTCACGCTGATGAAAAAGAAGGAGCCGTTCGAATGGACCCCTGAGGCAGACACAGCCTTTCAAGACCTCAAGAGATACCTGACCAGTTCGCCAGTGATGGTGGCGCCGCGCCCTCTTCAGCCCTTGGTGCTCTACTTGGCAGCCACCCCTCACTCAGCCAGCGCCTCCCTAGTGGCCCTAAGGAAGGAGCGCCCATACAAGGGCTCTCGGCAAGGCGCTCAACCACTAGGCAAAACGCAGCATCCCCAAGACATCGCACCTGGGGCCTCGGCCGACCCAGCGGCCGACATTCCTCCCGAGGCGGCGATTGACCCCTCGGCTGGGGGGGCTCCAGAGGACGGTCCTCGCGAGACCGCTGAAGGCTTGCGTCCTCAAGAAGAACAAGACTCCATCGGTGCCTCTCCCCTCATTGAGCACCCAGTCTACTTCGTCAGCACGGTGCTGAGGGAGGCACAGGCACGTTACCCCATGCCTCAAAAACTCTTGTCGCGCTCCTCATTGCCTCCCGAAAGCTACACCACTACCTCCAAGGCCACCCCATTAGGGTCTTTTCGGCATACCCGCTGGAGAGGGTGCTCCGGAGCCCGAACGCCGCCGGGCGAGTTGCATAATGGAACATCGAACTTTAGGCATTCCATCTCGAGTTCAGCACCACCAGGGTCATCAAGGGTGCGGGCCTTGCTGACTTCGTGGCCGAGTGGACTGACATCCCTGACCATGGGGTGAGCAATGACTGCTCCCTCTTACCTGGGGACAAGGAGCCAGAGGGGTGGATCATGTACTTTGACGGAGCGTTTGCACGACAAGGCGCAGGAGCAGGGGCCGTCCTCATCTCACGCGCCATGGACAAGCTCTATTATGTGGTACAACTCTATTTCCAGCAGGGCGAGAAGGTCTCCAACAACATCGTGGAATTTGAGGGCTTGCTCGCCAGTCTCAGGGCCGCGGCGGCGTTGGGGGTGAAGTGCCTCACCATCAAGGGAGATTCCCCGCTCCTCGTCAACTTCTCCAACAAGGAGTACACACCCAAGGACGAGCACATGGAAGCATACCTAGAAGAAGTATGCAAGATGGAGAAGCGATTCTTGGGCTTGGAACTGCAGCACGTGCCGCGAGTAACGAACAAGGAGGCGGATGATATTGCCAAGAGAGCCTCCCAAAGGCTCCCCCATGAGCCCAGAGTGTTTGAGGAGCGGCTCTTGAAGACATCTGTGGCTCCCCCCACCACGACTTCGGCACCACCTCAGGAGGATCTACCTCAGGCGCCGGTGACTGGCGCCCCAGCATGCGGCCATCCCTCAGGAGCCCGCCTGCTGCTTGCGCTCGAGCCTCAGGAAGGGTGCTGGACTGAGGAGTTCAAGGCGTACCTGTTTCAGGGGGTCCTGCCAGAGAGGAAGATGCCGAGCGCGTGGCTCGTCAGGCCACCATGTACTGCATCCGTGATGGTGAGTTATACTGCAAAAGGCCCAATGATGTTTCATCGCGATGCGTCTCCAGGGAGCAGGGACTTGACCTGTTAGCGGACATACATGGTGGAGACTGCGGGCATCATTCCTCATCACGCACTCTGGTGGGCAAGGCGTTCCGCAGTGGCTCCCACTGGCCCACTACGCTCAACGATGCCACAGAGCTGGTGCATTCCTGCGAAGCATGCCAGTTCCATGCCAAGCAAATTCACCAGCCTGACAGGGCCTCCAGACAATCCCTCTCACATGGCCGTTTGCACTCTGGGGGCTGGATATCTTGGGGCCATTCCCTCGAGCGACAGGGGGCTACCGCTACCTCCACGTCGCCATCGACAAATTCACCAAATGGGCGGAGGTAGAAGTTGTTCGCGCCATCCCAGCTGGATCGGCCGTCAAGTTCATCAAAGGCATCATGAGCCGGTTTGCGGTTCCTAACCGCATCATCACCGACAACGGCTTGCAATTCACTAGCAACCTTAAAACATACTATGCTAACCTTGGAACACAAATATGCTACACCTCAGTGGCACACCCCAGGAGCAACGGCCAAGCCAAGCGTGCCAATGCTGAGGTCCTGAGGGGCCTCAAGACAAGAACCTTCAAGAAGAAGCTCGAGGCCTGCGGCAAGTGTAACGCCCTCGATGCGGCTATATCTCCCACGTGTCGAAGCACGACTTAGAGGCATAACTGCATTGAAAGCAATGTCGCAAGTGAGATAATCTTCACACAACCCATGTAATACATAAGGGAAAGAGATACATAGTTGGCTTACAATCGCCACTTCACACAATTACATGAATAAAGCATTACATCATCCAGATACAATCAAGGTCCGACTACGGAACCAAAATAAAAGAAGAACCCCAAATGCGAGAAAGGTCCCCGATCGACCCCAACTAGGCTCCACTACTGATCAACTAGAACGAAACAACACAAAGGGCAAGATCTTCATCGAGCTCCTCCTTGAGCTTGGTTGCATCACCTGCTCGGTAACATAGGCACCTGCAAACTGGTTTTGGAAGTATCTGTGAGCCACGAGGACTCAGCAATCCCATTACCATGGGTATCAAGACTAGCAAAGCTTAAAGGGAAAGGAAGGGGCAAAGTGGTGAGGTTGCAGCAGCGACTAAGCATATATGGTGGCTAACATACGCAAATGAGAGCGAGAAGAGAAACAAAGGAACGGTTGTGAAGCTAGCAATGATCAAGAGGTGATCCTGAACACCTACTTACGTCAAACATAACACAGAAACTGTGTTCACTTCCCGGACTCCGCCGAGAAGAGACCATCACGGCTACACACGCAGTTGATGCGTTTTAATTCGGATCTGGTGTCAAGTTATCTACAACCGGACAACAAATTCCCATCTGCCACATAACCGCGGGCACGGCTCTCGAAAGTTTAAACCCTGCAGGGGTGTCCCAACTTAGCCCATGACAAGCTCTCGCGATCAACGAAGGAATAGACCTTCTCCCAGGAAGACCCGATCAGTCTCGGAATCCTGGTTTACAAGACATTTCGACAACGGTAAAAACAAGACCAGCAAAGCCGCCCGATGCGCCGACAATCCCGATAGGATCTGCACATATCTCGTTCTCAGGGCAACACCGGATAGGTCAGCCTACGAGTAAAACCAGACCTCGAGTTGCCCCGAGTGGGCCCCACAGTCTGCCCGGTTCAGACCAGCACTTAGACAAGCACTGGCCCAGGGGGGCTAAAATAAAGATGACCCTTGGGTTGGCCGACCGAAGGGAAGGGTATAGGTGGTGGTGAGGCAAATGGTAAAACCAAGGTTGGGCCTTGCTGGACAAGTTTTATTCAAAGCGAACTGTCAGGGGGGTCCCATAAATCACCCGACCGCGTTAGGAACGCAAAATCCGGGAACATAACACCGGTATGACGGAAACTAGGGCGGCAAGAGTGGAACAAAACACCAGGCATAAGGCCGAGCCTTCCACCCTTTACCAAGTATATAGATGCATTAATAATATAAGAGATATTGTGATATCCCAACATAAACCCTGTCCACCATGGAGCAATCTTCAACTTCACCTGCAACTAGCAACGCTATAAGAGGGGCTGAGCAAAGCGGTAACATAGCCAATCAATGGTTCGCTAGGAAGGTGTCAAAGGTTAGAGGTTCATGGCAATTTGGGAGGCTTGAAGAGCAATGATAGGTAACGCAGCATAGCGATAGAACGAAGCAACTAGCATAGCAATGATAGTAGTGAGATCCAGGGTAGCGGTCATCTTGCCTGAAATCCCGCTAGGAAGAAGAACGAGTCCATGAAGAAGACAAACGGACGTAGTCGAACGAATCCTCACAATCGCAACATTACCGGGACTAAGAAGCAACACCGGAAAGAAACAAACAACATGGTAAACACACAATCATAAGCATGGCATGATGCACAATCAAGTATGATGCATGTCCGGTTTAAAAAGGCATGGCATGGCGAAGTGCAACAAACAATACTACAAGTTAAGTGGAGCTTAATATGCAACGAGTTGCATATTGACGAAACACCACAACATTTATTTAGTTCTCTCTTGTTTATGCACCCAACAATATTAAATGTTGTTAAACATGGCAAGGGGTGAAGCATAAAAAAAACTACCTATCTAGGCAAGTTTAAATGAGGCCGGAACAACAAACAACAATTCCGGAAAATCCTCATGTGCAATATTCGAATTTGGTACTGTTCTGCCCTAAACACAATTTTAATGTTGTTAAACAGGAAAATGAAGTTGACCATGTTAAACTAGGCATTTTTCCACCCCATTTACATATAAAGTTTATTAAAATTGGAGCTACGGTTATTTAGTTATGAATTAAATCATTTTAGCATGGCATTAGAGCAAATTTAAACAAACATCATTTTAAACATTTTAAACATGGATGAAAGTGGCATATTATTAATCTGCACAAAATTCTAAGCAATTTACATGTATAAAACATATTAATCCGATGCACAGTTAATTAATTATTGATGCATGAACATGAGGGGTTTTTCTGTAAAACAGTAAATCACTGGAAATGCTAAATTCGTAGAACTGGAAAAAAATGTGACACGGGCCGAAACTGAGATCTGGCCCAACAGAAGGAAAACAAACGGAGGGGCGCTGGGGGTGGCCTCACCCATGGGCTTCGGCCCGGTTCGGGAGAGGAAGCGACCCACGGGGGTGCGCTAGAGGCAGACGATGGGGCCCATCTGGGAGGCCACGCACAGGCAAACGAGCGGGCGAGCGAGATCCTCTGCTCGTCAGGAAGCAGAGCAGCGGCGGCTCAAGCAGGTGAAGCAGGGGGGCGCGGCGCGGCAACGAGGACCTACCGGATCTGGCAAGACGGCGGATGCAGGGCTTGCCGGCGGCGGGATCCGGGGCGAAGAGGGCCTTGGCGAGACGCAGGTGACACGGTAGCGCGGACAGGGCGCCTTGGCGCTGGCGACGTGGTCGTCCGGGCGAGAAGACGAGCGCGGGATCGAGCGCTGCTGCGGGGTGCTCGTCTCCTGTGTAGCTCGAGCGTGAGGGGGTCAGGAGGTCGAGGAAGCAGGGGCGCGTCCGGGTGGCCTGAAGGTCGAGGTCGCCATCGGATTCGGGCGTCCATGGCGGTTCCTGTACAGAGAGAGTCAAGAGGGAGTTCATGAGAGAGAGATTGAAGGGAAGGAGAAAAAGTAGTAGGAGAAGCGAGGAGGTGCCTGCGGGACTGGATGGAACGAGGGAAGGAGGTCCACGCGGCGAGGCTGGTCAGAGGCTCCGGCGGTGGTGCTCCTCGAGGTGGTCGGCATGGTCAAGGAGGAGCTCCTCTCCTTTGGGTTCGAGCAAGGCAGGGAGGAGGAAACGCCCGGGCAGGAGGCGGCTAGGGATCGAGTGGAGGCGCTGGTTGGCTGGGTTTGCAAATCGAGGAGGTGGGGATCGACTGGATGGATGGATCGGGCAGATGGATCCCGAGGGGGACTCGTGGAGTGGCGGCGCGGGATAGGAAGGATGGGACATGTCTCCTAAAAATTAGGGTTAGACTATTTATATAGCAAGTGGGTTTTGGTTTAGGGGTATTAGGTCCCTCCGATCGTAATCGGACGGCCGAAAAAAAATAGGCTAGAGAGTCCAAATAAGAAAATGGAGATATTTTGTAGACGTTAGGGGATGATCCGGATCCAACAGTCATGACCGAGCGGTTCGGGTTCGGGGCAAGTTTCGGACGCGCGCAAGGGGGCTGCGAGCTGGCAAGAGAGGTTAGGTGGTCGGACAAAAGGGAAATGAAAACACAGTTGGTCTCGGGGCGGTCAACAAAAGAAAGGGGGGGACGCGGCAACTACGAACGGGTGCGAGTTTTATGAAAAACGATGCCGATGCAATGCGAATGATGCGATGATGAAATGCATGACATGAACAAAATGCAAAATGAAAGACAAAAACCCAACCACGGAGAAAATAATATATCGCATCTCCGGAAAAGGCAAGAGTTGGAGTTACGAATATGGAAAGTTGTATCCGGGGCGTTACAGCAGGGGCTGGCTCGACGAGCTCCAGTCTGTGCTGTGGTCCGTCCGCACCACCGCAACCAAGCCAACGAGGCGCGTTAGGACGCCACGCGGGGGATGGATCTCGTGATGGGGGAGGAATGCCGCCATCAAGCCTCGCTCCAGGCGGCAAGGTACCAGCAGGTGCTGCGGCGGTATCACTACCGCAGCGTCCGCTCCAGGACGTTAGAGGTGGGCGACCTCGTCCTGAGGCGGGTGCTCTCCAGGAAAGGGCTGCACAAGCTCTCTCCCGTGTGGGAGGGCCCGTTTAGGATTGCTCGTGTCTCCAGGCCCGGCGTCGCGCGCCTGGAGACACAGGACGGGGTCCCCATCCAGAACACCTGGAACATCCAGCACCTCCGGAAGTTCTACCCTGATGAAAGCCTCCGACCTGTGAAGCAAGGCTCCGACCTATGAAGGTCTCCGCTCGTGACACTCTCACATAATAATGAGTGGGACTCTACATGCCCTAGAGTCTCCTGAGAGTCGCCCTGGGGCCTCACGGGGGCTCCCTCCCACGTACTAGTGGCAGCACTTAGCTCCGCGCTGGTGAGAAGACTAGATTAGGTGCCGGACGCGGCTATTCATTTTCTTTCCGAAGTTGCTTGCAGTCTTTTAGTTATCTTTCAATGGAGTGGTTGTTGGAAATATGCCCTAGAGGCAATAATAAAAGGATTATTATTATATTTCCTTGTTCATGATAATTGTCTATTAATCATGCTATAACTGTGTTATCCGGAAATCGTAATACACGTGTGAATAAATAGACCATAATATGTCCCTAGTAAGCCTCTAGTTGACTAGCTCGTTGATCAACAGATAGTCATGGTTTCCTGACTATGGACATTAGATGTCGTTGATAACGGGATCACATCATTAGGAGAATGATTTGATGGACAAGACCCAATCCTAAGCATAGCACAAGATCGTGTAGTTCGTTTTGCTAGAGCTTTTCCAATGTCAAGTATCTTTTCCTTAGACCATGAGATCGTGTAACTCCCGGATACCGCAGGAGTTCTTTGGTACCAAACGTCACAACGTAACTGGGTGACTATAAAGGTGCACTACAGGTATCTCCGAAAGTGTCTTTTGGGTTGACACGGATCGAGATTGGGATTTGTCACTCCGTATGACGGAGAGGTATCTCTGGGCCCACTCGGTAATGCATCATCATAATTAGCTCAAAGTGACGAAGTGTTTGGTCACGGGATCATGCATTACGGTACGAGTAAAGTGACTTGCCGGTAACGAGACTGAACGAGGTATTGGGATACTGACGATCGAGTCTCGGGCGAGTAACGTACCGATTGACAAAGGGAATTGTATACGGGGTTGATTGAATCCTCGACATCATGGTTATCTGATGAGATCATCGAGGAGCATGTGGGAGCCAACATGGGTATCCAGATCCCGTTGTTGGTTATTGACCGGAGAGCCGTCTCGGTCATGTGTGCGTGTCTCCCGAACCCGTAGGGTCTACACACTTAAGGTTCGATGATGCTAGGGTTATTAGGAAGACTTGTATGTGATTACCGAATGTTTTTCGGAGTCCCGGATGAGATCCTGGACGTCACGAGGAGTTCTGGAATGGTCCGGAGGTGAAGATTTATATATGGGAAGTTGTCATACGGTCACCGGAAAGTTTCGGGGGCATATCGGTATTGTACCGGGGCCACCGGAGGGGTTCCGGGGGTCCACCGGGAGGGGCCACCTCTCTCGGAGGGCCTCATGGGCCGTAGTGGGCAGGGAACCAGCCCCTGGAGGGCTGGGCGCCCCCCCCTTGGGCCCATGCGCCTAGGGTTGGGGGGGAAACCCTAGTGGGGGCGCCCCCCTTGCTTGGGGGGCAACCCCCTCCCTTGGCCGCCGCCCCCCTCTAGATCTCATCTAGAGGGGGCCGGCCCCCTTCCCCCTTCCCCTATAAATAGAGGGGCGAGGGGAGGGCTGCACACATCATCCAAGGCGCAGCCCCTCCCCTCCCCAACACCTCTCCTCCTCCGTTAAGAGCTTGGCGAAGCCCTGCCGGAGTACTGCCTCTCCACCACCACCACGCCGTCGTGATGCTGCTGGAGCCTTCTCCCTCAACCTCTCCTTCCCCCTTGCTGGATCAAGAAGGAGGAGACGTCATCCACTCCGTACGTGTTTTGAACGTGGAGGTGCTGTCCGTTCGGCACTAGGTCATCGGTGATTTGGATCACGGCGAGTACGACTCCATCATCCCCGTTCTCTTGAACGCTTCCACTCGCGATCTACAAGGGTATGTAGATGCATTCCTATCACTCGTTGCTTAGATGAACTCATAGATGGATCTTGGTGAAACCGTAGGAAATTTTTTAATTTTCTGCAACATAACCCAACAATGGCATCATGAGCTAGGTCTATGCGTAGTTCTCTATTGCACGAGTAGAACACAAATTTGTTGTGGGCGTAGATGTTGTCAACTTTCTTGCCGCTACTAGTCTTATTTTGCTCCAGCGGTATTGTGGGATTAAGCGGCCTGGACCGACCTTACACGTCGCTTACGTGAGATAGCTTCCACCGACTGACATGCACTAGTTGCATAAGGTGGCTAGCGGGTGTCTGTCTCTCCCAGTTTAGTTGGAGCGGATTCGATGAAAAGGGCCCTTATGAAGGGTAAATAGAAGTTGACAAATCACGTTGTGGCTTTTTCGTAGGTAAGAAAACGTTCTTGCTAGAACCCTATTGCAGCCACGTAAAAGATGCAACAACAATTAGAGGACGTCTAACTTGTTTTTGCAGCAATTGCCTTGTGATGTGATATGGCCAAAAGTTGTGATGAATGATGAATGATATATTGTGATGTATGAGATCATGTTCTTGTAATAGGAATCACGACTTGCATGTCGATGAGTATGACAACCGGCAGGAGCCATAGGAGTTGTCTTAATTATTGTATGACCTGCGTGTCAATGATTTAACGCCATGTAATTACTTTACTTTATTGCTAAAACGTTAGCCACAGTAGTAGAAGTAATAGTTGGCGAGCAACTTCATGGAGACACGATGATGGAGATCATGGTGTCATGCCGGTGACGAAGATGATCATGGAGCCCCGAAGATGGAGAGCAAAGGAGCTATATGATATTGGCCATATCATGTCACTACTATATAATTGCATGTGATGCTTATTATGTTTATGCATCTTGTTTACTTAGAACGACGGTAGTAAATAAGATGATCCCTTATAATAATTTCAAGAAAGTGTTCTCCCCTAACTATGCGCCGTTGCTAAAGTTCGTCGTTTCGAAGCACCACGTGATGATCGGGTGTGATAGATTCTTACGTTCACATACAACGGGTGTAAGACAGTTTTACACATGCAAAAACACTTAGGGTTAACTTGACGAGCCTAGCATGTACAGACATGGCCTCGGAACACAGAGACCGAAAGGTCGAACATGAGTCGTATGGAAGATACGATCAACATGGAGATGTTCACCGATGATGACTAGTCCGTCTCACGTGATGATCGGACACAGCCTAGTCGACTCGGATCGTGTAACACTTAGATGACTAGAGGGATGTCTAATCTGAGTGGGAGTTCATTAAAATAATTTGATTAGATGAACTTAATTATCATGAACTTAGTCTAAAACCTTTGCAAATATGTCTTGTAGATCAAATGGCCAACGCTCATGTCAACATGAACTTCAACGCGTTCCTAGAGAAAACCAAGCTGAAAGATGATGGCAGCAACTATACGGACTGGGTACGGAACCTGAGGATCATCCTCATAACTGCCAAGAAAGCATATGTCCTAGATTGACCGCTAGGTGAAGCACCCATCCCAGAGAACCAAGACATTATGAACGCTTGGCAGTCACGTGCTGATGATTACTCCCTCGTTCAGTGCGGCATGCTTTACAGCTTAGAACCGGGGCTCCAAAAGCATTTTGAGCAATACGAAGCATATGAGATGTTCGAGGAGCTGAAAATGGTTTTCCAAGCTCATGCCCGGGTCGAGAGATATGAAGTCCCCGACAAGTTCTATAGTTGTAAGATGGAGGAAAATAGTTCTGTCAGTGAGCACATACTCAAAATGTCTGGGTTGCACAACAGCCTGTCCCAGCTGGACATTAACCTCCCGGACGAGGCGGTCATTGACAGAATCCTTCAGTCGCTCCCACCAAGCTACAAGAGCTTTGTGATGAACTACAATATGCAGGGGATGGTGAAAACTATTCCTGAAGTATTTTCAATGTTGAAGTCAGCAGAGGTAGAAATCAAGAAAGAACATCAAGTGTTGATGGTCAATAAAACCACCAAGTTCAAGAAGGGCAAGGGTAAGAGGAACTTCAAGAAGGACAGCAAGGATGTTGCCACGCCCGGTAAGCCAGTTACCGGGAAGAAGTCAAAGAATGGACCCAAGCCTGAGACTGAGTGCTTTTATTGCAAGGGGAAGGGTCACTGGAAGCGGAACTGCCCCAAATACTTAGCGGACAAGAAGGCCGGCAACACTAAAGGTATATGTGATATACATGTAATTGATGTGTACCTTACCAGTACTCGTAGTAACTCCTAGGTATTTGATACCGGTGTTGTTGCTCATATTTGTAACTCACGGCAGGAGCCGCGGAATAAGCGGAGACTGGCGAAGGACGAGGTGACGATGCGCATCGGGAATGGTTCCAAGGTCGATGTGATCGCCGTCGGCACGCTACCTCTACATTTACCTACGGGATTAGTTTTAAACCTCAATAACTGTTATTTAGTGCCAAGTTTGAGCATGAACATTGTATCTGGATCTCGTTTGATACGCCGATGGCTACTCATTTAAATCCGAGAATAATGGTTGTTCTGTTTATATGAGAGATATGTTTTATGGTCATGCCCCAATGGTCAATGGTTTATTCTTAATGAATCTCGAGCGTAATGTTACACATATTCATAGTGTGAATACCAAAAGATGTAAAGTTGATAACGATAGTCCCACATACTTGTGGCACTGCCGCCTTGGTCACATTGGTGTCAAGCGCATGAAGAAGCTCCATGCTGATGGAGTTTTAGAGTCTCTAGATTATGAATCATTTGACACATGCGAGCCATGCCTCATGGGCAAGATGACCAAGACTCTGTTCTCCGGAACAATGGAGCGAGCAACCAACTTGTTGGAAATCATACATACTGATGTGTGCGGTCCAATGAGCGTTGAGGCTCGCGGAGGATATCGTTATGTTCTCACTCTCACTGATGACTTGAGTAGATATGGGTATGTCTACTTAATGAAACACAAGTCTGAGACCTTTGAAAAGTTCAAGGAATTTCAGAATGAGGTAGGGAATCAACGTGACCGAAAGATAAAGTTCCTACGATCAGATCGTGGAGGAGAATATTTAAGTCATGAATTTGGTACGCACTTAAGGAAATGTGGGATCGTTTCACAACTCACGCCGCCTGGAACACCTCAGCGTAACGGCGTGTCCGAACGTCGTAATCGCACTCTATTGGATATGGTGCGGTCTCTGATGTCTCTTACCGATTTACCGCTATCATTTTGGGGATACGCTCTAGAGACAGCTACATTCACTTTAAATAGGGCACCGTCTAAATCCGTTGAGACGACA
This sequence comes from Triticum timopheevii, assembly GCA_963921465.1. NCBI lineage: Eukaryota > Viridiplantae > Streptophyta > Magnoliopsida > Poales > Poaceae > Triticum > Triticum timopheevii. Next base: position 478,280,846 of record OY997268.1, read on the forward strand.
CCGTATGAATTATGGTTTGGGAAGAAACCTAAGCTGTCGTTTCTAAAAGTTTGGGGATGCGATGCTTATGTCAAGAAACTTCAACCTGAAAAGCTCGAACCCAAGTCGGAAAAATGCGTCTTCATAGGATACCCTAAGGAAACCATTGGGTATACCTTCTACTTAAGATCCGAGGACAAGATCTTTGTTGCCAAGAACGGATCCTTTCTGGAAAAAGAGTTTCTCTCGCAAGAAGTAAGTGGGAGGAAAGTAGAACTCGATGAAGTACTACCTCTTGAACCGGAAAGTAGTGCAGCTCAGGAAAATGTTCCTGTAGTGCCTATACCAACCGGAGAGGAAATTAATGATGATGATCAAGGTACTTCGGATCAAGTTGCTACTGAACTTCGTAGGTCCACAAGGACACGTTCCGCACCAGAGTGGTACGGCAACCCTGTCTTGGAAATCATGTTGTTAGACAACGGTGAACCTTCGAACTATGAAGAAGCCATGGCGGGCCCAGATTCCAACAAATGGCTTGAAGCCATGCAATCCGAGATAGAATCCATGTATGAAAACAAAGTATGGACTTTGACAGACTTGCCCGATGATCGGCGAGCGATAGAAAACAAATGGATCTTTAAGAAGAAGACGGACGCGGATGGTAATGTTACCATCTATAAAGCTCGACTTGTCGCTAAGGGTTATCGACAAGTTCAAGGGGTTGACTACGATGAGACATTCTCTCCTGTAGCGAAGCTGAAATCCGTCCGAATCATGTTAGCAATTGCCGCATACTATGATTATGAGATATGGCAGATGGACGTCGAAACGGCATTCCTTAACGGACATCTTAAGGAAGAACTGTATATGATGCAGCCGGAAGGTTTTGACGATCCTACGAATGCTAACAAAGTATGCAAGCTCCAGCGATCCATTTATGGGCTGGTGCAAGCATCTCGGAGTTGGAACATTCGCTTTGATGAGATGATCAAAGTGTTTGGGTTTATGCAGACCTATGGAGAAGCCTGCGTTTACAGAAAGTGAGGTGGAGCTCTGTAGCATTTCTCATATTATATGTAGATGACATACTCTTGATGGGAAATGATATAGAACTTTTGGAAAGCATTAAGGCCTACTTGAATAAGTGTTTTTCAATGAAGGACCTTGTAGAAGCTGCTTACATATTAGGCATCAAGATCTATAGGGATAGATCGAGACGCCTCATAGGTATTTCACAAAGCACATACCTTGATAAGATTTTGAAGAAGTTCAAAATGGATCAGTCCAAGAAAGGGTTCTTGCCTGTATTGCAAGGTGTGAGATTGAGCTCGGCTCAATGCCCGACCACGGTAAAAGATAAAGAAGAGATGAGTGTCATCCCCTATGCTTCAACCATAGGATCTATTATGTATGCCATGCTGTGTACCAGACCTGATGTAAACCTTGCCGTAAGTTTGGTAGGAAGGTACCAAAGTAATCCCGGCAAGGAACACTGGACAGCGGTCAAGAATATCCTGAAGTACCTGAAAAGGACAAAGGACATGTTTCTCGTTTATGGAGGTGACGAAGAGCCCGTCGTAGAGGGTTACGTCGACGCTAGCTTCGACACAGATCTGGATGACTCTAAGTCACAAACCGGATACATGTATATGTTGAATGGTGGAGCAGTAAGCTGGTGCAGCTGCAAGCAGAGCAACGTGGCCGGATCTACATGTGAAGCGGAGTACATGGCAGCCTCGGAGGCAGCACGTGAAGCAATTTGGGTGAAGGAGTTCATCACCGACCTAGGAGTCATACCCAATGCGTCGGGGCCGATCAAACTCTTCTGTGACAACACTGGGGCTATTGCCCTTGCCAAGGAGCCCAGGTTTCACAAGAAGACCAGGCACATCAAGCGTCGTTTCAACTCCATCTGTGAAAATGTTCAAGATGGAGACATAGATATTTGCAAAGTACATACGGATCTGAATGTCGCGGATCCGTTGACTAAACCTCTTTCGCGAGCAAAACATGATCAACACCAGAACTCTATGGGTGTTCGATTCATCACAATGTAACTAGATTATTGACTCTAGTGCAAGTGGGAGACTGTTGGAAATATGCCCTAGAGGCAATAATAAAAGGATTATTATTATATTTCCTTGTTCATGATAATTGTCTATTATTCATGCTATAACTGTGTTATCCGGAAATCGTAATACACGTGTGAATACATAGACCATAATATGTCCCTAGTAAGCCTCTAGTTGACTAGCTCGTTGATCAACAGATAGTCATGGTTTCCTGACTATGGACATTAGATGTCGTTGATAACGGGATCACATCATTAGGAGAATGATGTGATGGACAAGACCCAATACTAAGCATAACACAAGATCATGTAGTTCGTTTTGCTAGAGCTTTTCCAATGTCAAGTATCTTTTCCTTAGACCATGAGATCGTGTAACTCCCGGATACCGTAGGAGTGCTTTGGGTGTACCAAATGTCACAACATAACTGGGTGACTATAAAGGTGCACTACAGGTATCTCCAAAAGTGTCTTTTGGGTTGACACGGATCGAGACTGGGATTTGTCACTCCGTATGACGAAGAGGTATCTCTGGGCCCACTCGGTAATGCATCATCATAATGAGCTCAGAGTGACCAAGTGTTTGATCACGGGATCATGGATTACAGTATGAGTAAAGTGACTTGCCAGTAACGAGACTGAACGAGGTATTGGGATACCGACGATCGAGTCTCGGGCGAGTAACGTACCGATTGACAAAGGGAATTGTATACGGGGTTGATTGAATCGTCGACATCGTGGTTCATTCGATGAGATCATCGAGGAGCATGTGGGAGCCAACATGGGTATCCAGATCCCGCTGTTGGTTATTGACCGGAGAGCCGTCTCGGTCATGTCTGCGTGTCTCCCGAACCCATAGGGTCTACACACTTAAGGTTCGATGACGCTAGGGTTATTAGGAAGACTTGTATGTGATTACCGAATGTTATTCGGAGTCCCGGATGAGATCCCGGATGTCACGAGGAGTTCCGGAATGGTCCGGAGGTGAAGATTTATATATGGGAAGTTGTCATACGGTCACCGGAAAGTTTCGGGGGCATATCGGTATTGTACCGGGGCCACCGGAGGGGTTCCGGGGGTCCACCGGGAGGGGCCACCTCTCTCGGAGGGCCTCATGGGCCGTAGTGGGCAGGGAACCAGCCCCTGGAGGGCTGGGCGCCCCCCCCCCCTGGGCCCATGCACCTAGGGTTGGGGAGGAAACCCTAGTGGGGGCGCCCCCCTTGCTTGGGGGGCAAGCCCCCAACCTTGGCCGCCGCCCCCCTCTAGATCTCATCTAGAGGGGGCCGGCCCCCTTCCCCCTTCCCCTATAAATAGAGGGGCGAGGGGAGGGCTGCACACAATATCCAAGGCGCAGCCCCTCCCCTCCCCAACACCTCTCCTCCTTCGTTAAGAACTTGGCGAAGCCCTGCCGGAGTACTGCCTCTCCACCACCACCACGCCGTCGTGCTGCTGCTGGAGCCTTCTCCCTCAATCTCTCCTTCCCCCTTGCTGGATCAAGGAGGAGATGTCATCCGCTCCGTACGTGTGTTGAACGCGGAGGTGCTGTCCGTTCAGCACTTGGTCATCGGTGATTTGGATCACGGCGAGTACGACTCCATCATCCCCGTTCTCTTGAACGCTTCCGCTCGCGATCTACAAGGGTATGTAGATGCACTCCTATCACTCGTTGCTTAGATGAACTCATAGATGGATCTTGGTGAAACCGTAGGAAATTTTTTAATTTTCTGCAACATAACCCAACAGTGGTGCTTTCGTGTTTTGGTTCGCCAAGTCGATTTCTTCTCCTCTTGCTCGTCTGCTTTTGACCTAGGGGCAGAAAAGAAGTGGCAGTTGCCCGTCACTCTCCCTCGCGCATGGGGGCTAGGCAGGTGTGTGCGTCACGGGCCTATCCTCGTGCGTGCACACCACGTTGAACCCTGATGCCCTGGTGCTTTGGTCTTATCCTCGCGAGGAGCCCTCGATCAAGCTCACAGGCACCGGCACCCCTCATATCCATGCTCCTCGGGCAGCACGACGCGGTGCATTAAGTCAGAGCTAATCCATGACAGGGGGCTCACATGAGGAGGAATGAGGTGCTCGTCAGGTTACCTTTTGCTTTAAAAACAGCCCTGCAGCGGTTCCGCAGCGGCTCCCGAGACCCCAAGGCACCTCCCGAGGTCTATGACCTCCAGGTCCCGTGAAAGGGGGCCTTGTCAGGAGCCAAGTCCTCGCGAGGCAGAAAGCTACTGCACGCATATCAAGCTAAGTTTTCCTGTCCTTGTCTACTCAGAGCGCAAACATTACGGCACATCATTTAGATAGCAAGCATAGCATAAGGGACATGACTTCCATAGTTCATTACACGCCCCAGCGGGGTACAATATTGATACGTCTCCAACGTATCTATAATTTTTGATTGTTCCATGTTATTATATTACCCGTTTTGGATGTTTATGGGCTTTACTTTACACTTCTATATCATTTATGGGACTAACCTACTAACAGGAGGCCCAGCCCGAATTGTTGTTTTTTGCCTATTTCAGTGTTTCGAAGAAAAGGAATATCAAACGGAGTCCAAACGGAATGAAACCTTCGGGAGCGATCTTTTTGGAACGAATGCAATCCAGGAGACTTGAAGTGGACGTCAAGAAGCAGCCAAGGCGGCCACGAGGCAGGAGGGCGCGCCCTAGGGGGGTAGGTGTGCCCCCCACCCTCGTGGGCCCCTCGTGGTTCCCCTGACCTGTATATATATATATATATATATATATATATATATATATATAGGGTGGGTCTATTATGATAACACCCCTTAAGACCTTATTCTGCACACCGGGTGCTTATTCTAATAACACTTTCGCACTCCCAAACCAGCGAATCGACAACGTACCCACCTCCAATATGAACTGCAGCAACCATGAGAAAAAAATGCCAGGTCCAACTTTCTCCACGCATCTCACTTTCTCTCACCCCCGAGAGGGCGCACGGCCCCCACCTCCTACCCGCACAAGCTCGCACGTGCATACCCGCCGCCGGCACGCCGCATCCCGCGGCCTTCTTCGCTGCCGGCGCCCCCATCCAGCCACTTTCTTCACCGCCAGCGCGTCCTATCCCGCCGCCTTCTTTATCATCGGTGCTCCCTATCCCGCCGCCTTCTTCACCGCCGGCGCGCCCCATCCCGCGCCCTTCTTCGCTGCCGGCGCGCCCCATCCCCCAGCCTTCTTCGCCGTCGGCGTGCCCATCCCGTGGCCTTCCCCACCACCTCCCTCCCTGCTCCACCCTCCCTCGGCCCACCATCTACTTGCCCCGATCCACACCGCCCAGACCCCGACGACTCCACCAACAGCCCGCGCGGGCCTCCCTCCCACTACCGCCCCCTCATCTCCAGTAGCCGGCGTCCCAAGTGCCGCCGCGCGACCCATCTCCCCAATCCCCGAATCAGCTACGGGGATCCCGCGCTACCACCGGCGAACTCGCCAGATCCGGCCTCCCTGATGGCCGTGGAGTACGAAGACGAACGGATCCCCCTCCCTGATGGCTGGTGGCGCAGTGCTCCGGCCGGCTCCTCCGACGAGCTTGCAGACGACGGGCGAGGAGATCCGGCGGTCTCCGGCCTCAACTCCTCCTCCCGTGGCCATCTCCCCCATTCTGCTCATTCTCTGACTGTAGGTGGGGCCGGCGGCGGCGGTAGGCGGTGTGGAGCAGGGCAGGCGGCGGTAGGCGATGGCCGGGGCAGGCGACGGTAGGTGGTGGTTGGGGGCGGGTCGCAGTGGGTGGTGGCTGGGGGCGGGTCGCGGTGGGTGGTGGTCGGGGCGGGTCACGGTGGGTGGTGGTCGGGGCGGGGATCCCATGGCTGCAGTTGCCGGAGCACGCCTTGTTCACCGGTGGCCGCCGTGCATTCCACATCAACATCGACAGTGTGCGGGTGGCGCTCTCCGTCAGCCAGTGTGGTTCCCCGGCGAAGCATGGTGCAGTGCACCTCGCCGTGTAGTGTGGTCCGCATGAGTTTCTTTTTTCCTTCTCTTTTCTGGATTTTTGGATGTGCAGCGCACCTGGACCCCGCGAGCAGTGCGCCGCGCCCCCTGGTGCGGTTCATCCATGACCACCGCTGACGAAAATATACGCATCACGCGAGTTGTCGTTCGGTGCCTGTCCCGCGAGGAGGAGAGCAGCGGGTGGTGGTGCGGCATGGAGGTCGTTCGATCCTCCATTTAGTTTGCTAGCTGCTACTCTACTTTTGTATCATTTCTTTTGCTCCTTGCCTCTGTCCCTGTCCCGCCGCTAGCAAATTGTTTCTTTCCTCTAAACAGAATCCTCTCTACTGCATATTTCCTACTCTGAACCAACTACTGCTGTCGCATGAGGGCATCTACTATTCAGTTTTTTCTCCTCTGATTTTCAAATCAAAACGTGGTGCTGTAGCTATGGTTTGGGCGCACAAGGAAGAAAAATAAAAGAAGAGAAAGCATATACAGTGGTGGAAGGATACGAAGTGTGTCGTGAAGCTAGCTATGGATGTATGGCGAAATGAATCCACCTAGTGGCATTTTATTTTGAGTTTAAAATTCATTAGGGGCCGCAGCGGTGCGGCTCAGTTGCTGTCCCAATGTAGTCTGGCTGCCACTATTCAGTCTTGGATGTGGACGTGCAGCTCAAAGACGCACATGTTGCGGTTCAGTGCTCGTGCAGGTGCAGCTCATCATCGCGGGTGCACTGCAGTACGCGTGAGTCATTGGTGCGGTGCGGCTGGGTGTTCTGGTGCAGTTCTTTATTGTCGATTTTCTAGATTTGCAAAGACGTTGTAAAAAAATTGAAAAAATATAGTTCATTATAATAAAAAACACTGAGTGCCATTTGATGCATCAACACATGTAGTGTGATCGGTCCTCGGATGTGGTTCATTTTTTTAGAGTGATCCTGTTCACTTGCGCCCAACATGAAAAGTGCGAAAAATTTAGCAAAACAACAAGATAGTAATGCGGTTCACTTGATGTATGTTTGTGGTTCATTTGCCCCGTCTCTGTGGTCCACTCTTGTTCACAAAAACATTAAAGAAAAAGACAACAAAACTCATTCGAGAAAAATTTACGTTCGACAAAAGAAATTATGAAGTTCACTTGACCGTCTGATGCAGTGCGGTTTTCAATCTAAGAGCAGTGCGGTTTTCTTCCTCGTCTTCAAAAATTTACGTCCCACAAAAAAGAAACCATGCAGTTCTCTTACCCGTGTGATGCAGTGCGGTTTTTCGTCTGTTGCAGTGCGGTTTTCAGTCGAATGAAGTACCCACGTCGATTTGGGTGTCGCGAAAAACAGAGTGTCCGCATTTTGGTAATTTGAAAACTGCTCTTAAACCGTAACGAATTAGAGAGAGTGTTCTACATGAAAAAGTTGTGTCTCGTCGATATCTTTCCAACGGCGTATGATTTGACTTATTTCGACCAGCCGTTCGTAAAAATTTCACGAAAAAACAGCCGCTGCCTCTCGAAGTCAGCCGCACGATTTTAAAAATTAACTAAAAATTGTAAGGAATCTCAAAACCATTTCAACATATGAAAGTTGTGCCTTGTCTGTAGCTTTCCAACGGCGTATCATATGTCTCGTTTCGACAAACAGTTAGAAAACTGGAGCAAAAATAGTACCAAAAATTTCAAAAAATTTGAAAAACAGAGTTCCGCGATTTAGTAAATTTGAAACTGCTCTTCAACCGTAATGAATTAGAGAAAGATTTATATATGAAAAAGATGCGCCTCGACGATATCTATCCAACAGCGTATCATTTGCTTCATTCCGACAAGCGGTTTAGAAAATAACGCGAAAAAACGCTCGCTGTCACTCGTCATCCGCCGCACTATTTTCAAAACTGCTCTTAAACCGTGTGGAATCTCGAAAAGTGTTCAACATGTCGAAGTTGCGCCTAATCCATAGCTTTTCAATGATATATTACACGCTTCATTCAGATAAACGGTTAAAAAATTAGAGCAAAAACAGTACCGAAAAAATAACGCGTGCAATTTTTTCCGACGAGAAGTTAAGTAGTCTCTATTGCAGTGCTCGTCGTCAACATGATACAGTGCACTTCTGTTGAGTGTGCAGTGCCGAAGTGGTGTGCAGAATAGTTATTCTGCTAATATTAGCAGAATAGACCGTATATATATATATATATATATATATATATATATATATATATATATATATATATATATATATACATGTACCCCAAAAACATCCAGGAGCACCACGAAAACTATTTCCGCCGCCGCAACCTTATGTATCCGCGAGATCCCATCTTGGAGCCTTCGTCGGCACTCCGCCGAAGGGGGAATCGACCATGGAGGGCCTCCACATCATCTCCAAGGCCTCTCCGATGAGTTGGGAGTAGTTTACCACTGACCTTCGGGTCCATAGTTATTAGCTAGATGGCCTCTTCTCTCTCTTTGAATCTCAATACAAAGTTCTCCTTGATCTTCTTGGAGATCTATTTGATGTAACTCTTTTTGCGGTGTGTTTGTCGAGATCCGATGAATTGTGGGTTTATGATCAAGTTTATATATGAGAAATAATTGAATCTTCTCTGAATTGTTTTATGTGTGATTGTTTATCTTTGCAAGTCTCCTCGAATTATCGGTTTGGTTTGGCCTACTAGATTTATCTTTCTTGCAATGGGAGAAGTGCTTAGCTTTGGGTTCAATCTTGTGGTGTTCTTTCCTAGTGACACCAAGGGCAGCAAGGCACGTATTGTATTGTTTCCATCGAGGATAAAAAGATGGGATTTATATCATATTGCATGAGTTTATCCCTCTACATCATGTCATCTTTCTTAATGCGTTACTCTGTTCTTATGAACTGAATACTCTAGATGCAGGTAGGAGTCGGTCGATGTGTGGAGTAATAGTAGTAGATGCAGAATCATTTCGATCTACTTGTTGTGGACGTGATACCTATATACATGATCATGCCTAGGTATTCTCATAACTATGCACTTTTCTATCAATTGCTCGACAGTAATTTGTTCACCCACCGTAATACTTATGCTATCTTGAGAGAAGCCACTAGTGAAACCTATGGCCCCCGGGTCTATCTTTTATCATATAAGTTTCCAATCTACTTTTATTTGCATCTTTTACTTTCCAATCTATATCACAAAAATACCAAAAATGTTTATCTTATCTTATTATGTCTATCAGATCTCACTTTTGCAAGTTACCGTGAAGGGATTGACAACCCCTTTATCGCGTTGGTTGCAAGGTTGTTGTTTGTTTGTGTAGGTACGAGGGACTTTTGAGGAGCCTCCTACTGGATTGATACCTTGGTTCTCAAAAACTGAGGGAAATACTTCGCTACTTTGCTGGGAAAGCCAACGCAGTGCTCAAGAGGTAGAAAGAAGGATTCCTGGCGCCCTTGCCGGGGAAGTCTTCGCTCAAGTCAAGACATACCAAGTACCCATCACAAACTCATCTCCCTCGCATTACATTATTTGCCATTTGCCTCTCGTTTTCCTCTCCCCCACTTCACCCTTGCCGTTTTATTCGCCCTCTCTTACCATTTGCCTTCCCGTTGCCATGGCCGAATCAAAAAGAACTAAGGGCTCTTTTGAGGGTTTTAGTACCTTGGATAGTCCCTCTATCCTCTCCAAGATCATAAATAATGATGCTATGGAAAGACCTACCGGGGTTACCAATGAGAGTTTGAATAATTTTGATGAAGATGACTCCGGAATTTTTCATTATTTACTTGATGAGTCTTTAAAAGATGCTTGGGATAGGTTATTAAGGATTTAGGCTAGCTATGTGCCACAATATCAAATTGAGATATACTTAAAAAGCTTTTATGTTGGCTTACCCGCTTCTTACAAACAAGTTCTAGATTTTATTTTTGAAGGAGGTTTTCTTGAAGGGGATGCCATAGATACTTATGAAAAAATGAAAACTATAATTTGGCACCCCATGAATGATAAGGTTGAATCCACTACTCTCTTATGCTTTTAGCAAAACGAAATTATCAAAGAGATGAAGGCTAGTTTAGATGCAAATTTCCGTAACGTGCTTAATCTTTCTTCCTCCATTGGCAATGTGCTTTACCAAAATAGAAGGATGAATGCTATAGAAAGGAATTTTTCTCTTTTCTTTCCCAATACTAAAGATGGCAATACTTAGATCTATTCTCGCTTTTATGCCTAGCTAGGGGCGTTAAACGATAGCGCTTGTTGGGAGGCAACCCAATTTTATTTTTGTTTCTTGCTTTTTGCTTCTATTAGTAATAAATATTTCATCTAGCCTATGTTTAGATGTGGTTTTATGTTTTAATTAGTGTTTGTGCCAAGTAGAACCTATAGGATAACCTACGGTAATAGTTAATTTGATTCTGCTGAAAAAGAGAAACTTTTGCGCGCACGAGAATAATTTTAATAAATCGCAAAAAAACGTGATATGCGTTGATTCTTTTTGTAGTAGATCAATAGACAAATTTCCCAGGACTTCCTAGTTTGGTAGGATGTTTAGAATTCCATAAGTATTCGAAAGTTACAGATTGCTACAGACTATTCTGCTTTTCACAGATTCTGTTTTTTGTGTGTTGTTTGCTTATTTTGATGCATCTATGGCTAGTATCGGGGGGTGTGAACCATAGAGAAGTTGGAATACAGTAGGTTTAACACCAATAAAAATAAAGAATGAGTTCATTACAGTACCGTATGTGGTGGTTTTTCTTTCTTGCACTAACGGAGCTTATGAGATTTCCTGTTGAGTTTTGTGTTGTGAAGTTTTCAAGTTTTGGGTAAAGATTTGATGGACTATGGAATAAGGAGTGGTAAGATCTTTAGCTTCGGGATGCCCATGGCACCCCAAGATATTCAAGGACAACCAAAAGCCTAAGCTTAGGGGTGCCCCGGAAGGCATCCCCTCTTTCATCTTCGTCTATCGGTAACTTTACTTGGAGCTATATTTTTTTCGCCACATGATATGTGTTTTGCTTGGAGCATCTTGTGTGATATGAGTCTTTGCTTTTTAGTTTACCACAATCATCCTTGCTGTACACACCTTTTAGGAGAGACACACATGATTTGGAATTTATTAGAATAAACTATGTGCTTCACTTATATCTTTTGAGCTGACAAGTTTTGCTCTAGTGCTCCACTTATATCTTTTAGAGCACGGCAGTGGCTTTATTTTGTAGAAATTATTGATCTCTCATGCTTCACTTATATTATTTTGAGAGTCTCTTAGAACAACATGGTATTTTCTATGGTTATAAAATTGGTCCTAGAATGATGAGCATCCAAGTTGGGTATAATAAAAACTATCATAGAAAGTGCATTAAACACTATGATCAATTTGATGCTTGATAATTGTTTTGAGATATAAAGGTGGTAATGTTAGAGTAATGCTAGTTGGGTAATTATGAAATTGATAAATACTTGTGTTGAAGTTGGCAAGTCTCGTAGCATGCGTAGTAGTTGTGTGACAAATTTGTTGGCACGTATGGTAAAAGTTGTGTGACAAATTTGTTGCATGGGGTGGTCTTTTAATTGTCTTCCTTATGAGTGGAGGTCCGGATCACACGATGGTTAACTCCTACCAACCCTTCCCCTAGGAGCATGCGTAGTAGTACTTTGCTTCGAGGGCAAGTAGACTTTTGCAATAAGTATATGAGTTCTTTATGACTAATGTGAGTCCATGGATTATACGCACTGAGGGAGTCCTGGACTAGGGGGTGTCCGGACAGCCGGACTATCATCGTCCGCCGGACTCCAAGACTACGAAGATACAAGATTGAAGACTCTGTCCCGTGTCCGGATGGGACTTTCCTTGGCGTGGAAGGCAAGCTTGGCGATACGGATATGTAGATCTCCTACCATTGTAACCGACTCTGTGTAACCCTAGCCCTCTCCGGTGTCTATATAAACCGGAGGGCTTTAGTCCGTAGGACACACAACCATTACAACAATCATTCCATAGGCTAGCTTCTAGGGTTTAGCCTCCTTGATCTCGTGGTATATCCACTCTTTTACTACCCATATCATCAATATCAATCAAGCAGGAGTAGGGTTTTACCTCCATCGAGAGGGCCCAAACCTGGGTAAAAACATCGTGTCCCTTGTCTCCTGTTACCATCCGCCTAGACGCACAGTTCGGGACCCCCTACCCGAGATCCGCCGGTTTTGACACCGACATTGGTGCTTTCATCGAGAGTTCCTCTGTGTCGTCACCGATAGGCTTGATGGCTTCTTCAATCAACAACAACGCCGTCTAGGGTGAGACTTTTCTCCCCGGACAGATCTTCGTATTCGGCGGCTTCGCACTGCGGGCTAATTCGCTTGGCCATCTGGAGCAGATCGAAACCTACGCCCCTGGCCGTCAGGTCAGATTTGGAAGCCTAAACTTCACGGCGGACCTCCGCAGAGACTTGATCTTTGATGGATCCGATCCGCAGCCGAGCGGGTCGCACTGTCGCGATGGCATGATCTGACTCTGCCGCCGGACAGTACTTCGGAGGCTGCACACAAATCCGCTCTGACCCGTAGTCCGGAGCCGATCGCGCAGATCGAGGACGGGTGGCTGGACACCGCCTCGGGAGCTGTGACTTCCACGGCAATGGAGCCGAACACTGGCCTTGTCCCTTATAAAGCTCGTGACTCCGAGGTGCCGGACTCCCTGCCGGACTCCGAACCTCCTGCACCCCTGCCAATCGAAACCGATTGGGCGCCGATCATGGAGTTCACCGCCGCAGACATCTTTCAGCACCCACCCTTTGGCGACATCTTAAATTCGCTAAAGCATCTCTCGCTATCCGGAGAGCCCTGGCCGGATTACAGCCAAGATGGTTGGGATGCGGAGGACGAAGAAAATCAAAGCCCACCCACCTCCCACTTTGTAGCCACTGTCTACGATCTAACCCACATGCTAGACTATGACTCCGAAGACATCGACGGTATGGACGACGATGCCGGAGACGAACAAGAACCAGCACCTACAGGGCACTGGAAGACCACCTCGTCATATGACATATACATGGTGGACACCCCAAAAGATGGGGATGGCGAAGAAGCAGCGGAGGCAGATTCCTTAAAGAAACAGCCCAAGCGCCAACGTCAGCGGCGCCGCTCTAAATCCCACCACAGCAAGAATGGATATTCTGGCACAGGGGATAATAACACCCCAGAGAGTGCCGAAGACAATCACCTCCTGCAAGATTCAGCGCAGGAGGATGCAGAAGCAAGCCCTCACAAGAGAGAGGCAGACGAAGAGGTCGAGGATGATAATTACATACCTCCCTCCGGAGACGAGGCAAGCCTCAACGACGATGAATTCGTCATGCCCGAGGATCCCGTCGAACAAGAGCATTTCAAACGCAAGCTAATGGCCACAGCAAATAGCCTAAAGAAAAAGCAGCAGCAGCTTCAAGCTGATCAAGACCTGCTGGCCGACAGATGGACCGAGGTCCTCGTGGCCGAAGAGTATGAACTCGAACGCCCCTCCAAGAGCTACCCAAAACGCAAGTTGCTCCCCCGATTAGAAGAGGAAGCATACATACCTTCATCACCAGCGCACAATACGGCCGACCGACCACCCCGTGGTCGCGACAGAGAGGCATCCAGGCCTTCCATCAAGACCGTACCCCGGCATCGCTCGAAAAGTACGAAGCCACAGGGGAACGCGCCGGACTTGCGGGATATATTGGAGGATAAGGCAAGACAATCCAGATCTATCTATGGATCACGTGGGCGCCCCACGACCCACGACGAATACCGTCGAGCCAGATACAACAACTCCGGCCGGGCCGAACACAGCAGACAACGCTCCCTTGAGCTACGTCGTGATATTGCTCAATACAGAGGCGCCGCACACCCGCTATGCTTCACTGACGAAGTAATGGATCATCAAATCCCTGAAGGGTTTAAACCCGTAAACATTGAATCCTACGATGGCACGACAGACCCCGCAGTTTGGATCGAAGATTCTCTCCTTCACATCCATATGGCCCGCGGCGACGATCTCCACGCCATCAAATATCTCCCGCTCAAGCTTAAAGGACCAGCTCGGCATTGGCTTAACAGCTTGCCCGCAGAGTCAATTGGGTGTTGGGAGGACCTGGAAGCCGCATTCCTCGACAACTTCCAGGGCACATATGTGCGACCACCAGACGCCGATGACCTAAGCCACATAATTCAGCAGCCAGACGAATCGGCCAGGTAATTCTGGACTCGGTTCTTAACAAAGAAAAATCAAATCGTCGACTGTCCGGATGTAGAGGCCCTTGCAGCCTTCAAACATAACATCCGTGACGAGTGGCTAGCCCGGCACCTAGGACAGGAAAAGCCGAAATCCATGGCAGCCCTCACATCATTAATGACCCGCTTCTGTGCGGGAGAGGATAGCTGGCTGGCTCGCAGCAACAACCTCAGCAAAAATGCTGGTAGTCCAGATACTAAGGACCACAATGGCAGGTCGCGTCAAAGCAAAAATAAATGCCGCGTTAACGGCGACGACAAGGAGGATACGGCAGTCAACGCCGGATTCCGAGGCTCTAAACCCGGTCAACGGAAGAAGCCATTCAAAAGAACCACTCCGGGTCCGTCCAATTTGGACCGAATACTCGACCGCTCATGCCAGATACATGGCACCCCCGAAAGCCAGCTAACCACACCAACAGAGATTGTTGGGTATTTAAGCAGGCAGGCAAGTTAATTGCTGAAAACAACGACAAGGGGCTGCACAGCGAGGACGAGGAAGAGACCCGACCGCCGAACAGTAGAGGACAGAAGGGTTTCCCCCCACAAGTGCGGACGGTAAACATGATATACGCAACCCATATACCCAAGAGGGAGCGGAAGCGTGCACTAAGGGACGTATATGCGATGGAGCCAGTCGCCCCTAAGTTTAATCCATGGTCCTCTTGCCCGATCACTTTCGATCGAAGAGACCATCCGACCAGTATCCGCCACGGCGGATTCGCCGCATTGGTTTTAGACCCAATCGTCGATGGATTTCACCTCACGAGAGTCTTGATGGACGGCGGCAGTAGCCTGAACCTGCTTTATCAGGATACAGTGTGCAAGATGGGCATAGACCCCTCAAGGATTAAACCTACAAAGACGACCTTCAAAGGCGTCATACCAGGTGTTGAGGCCAATTGTACAGGCTCAGTCACACTGGAAGTGGTCTTCGGATCCCCGGATAATTTCCGGAGCGAGGAGTTAATCTTTGACATAGTCCCGTTCCGCAGCGGCTATCACGCTCTGCTCGGACGAACCGCGTTCGCAAAGTTCAACGCGGTGCCGCATTACGCATACCTCAAGCTCAAGATGCCAGGCCCTCGTGGAGTCATCACGGTCAACGGAAATACGGAACGCTCCCTCCGAACGGAGGAACATACAGCGGCTCTCGCGGCAGAAGTACAGAGCAGCCTTCTAAGGCAATTTTAGAGTCCGGCCGTTAAACGGCCGGACACGGCCAAACGCGCCCGGAGCAACATCAACCAAGACCACCTGGCACGTCCCGAGCACGCGTAGCAATGCGGCCCCAACCCCAGCCCTCGCATGATTGCAAGACCAACCCTCCGCGTACATCATTACGCTCTGGAGATACCATGGGCCTAGGGGGAGGGGCATGACCACAACAGACCCAGAGTGCGGCTCAACCACACCAGGGGCTCACAAGTGTGTCGCTCTTTTTTATTTTTTATTTTTCTTCTTTGTATATACAGGACTCCGTTCACCAGAGGCCCTGTCTGGCGGCGAACCCGCCGAACTCACGATGCAACAGCCAGGGAGGGAAAAAGGCTGCGACGAACACTCAGGTGGTCTCCATTACGAGCATTAAATTTGATTATATACACCAGTCCGCAGCCCACCCCTGGATGGGGACATGTTTAATTAGTCCAATCCCTTGCTTACCTCACTATTTGTATCATTCCGCACTCATAGCAGAACTCCTTGAATAAATAATGCAGCACTTTTTGCCTATAATTGCATTACCTTATATATATGTTCACTAATGACATCTTGCACCCGTATATTTTGGTACGGCCGAATACACCAGGGGCTTATGTTCCCCGCATTATGGTGTGATAAGTCCGAACACTTTCACAAGTGCGGCACCCCGAACTTATAGTATTATATGAATCGGCTCCGAATCATGTCTTGGGTCAATAGTTGGGTTTGCCCGGCTCCCACGTTTTGGTACCTTATGTTCCGTTCTGTCGGCTAAGGTGGCACTGGGAGAACCACTGCGATTGCGCCCCGGTTGAGCTGGGCGAGCGCCTCAGTGGAGAAAGCTAAAACTGACTGTCATGATAAGGCGAGAGACTGGTCGCTGTTCGAGAGGTCTTTTCGAGTCCTTAAAGACTTATGCCGCTTCAAGCGAAGAACCAGATAATGTCCGGCCAAGGCGTGGATAGCGCCCCGAACTCGGTCTTCCAAACACTAGGGGCTTCGCCGAAATTTAAAATTATAGAATTCTATGGCTAAGTGAGAGTGTTCAAGCATTATAAGTCCGGTTGCCTTGTTCGTTGTGTTGAGCGCCTCCCTAGATGGACCCAAAAATGGGAACAAGAGTGCTAAAGTTTATCCCGAACACCCCAGCACTCGTGGCATGGGGGCTGAAGCCGACGACTTGCCATCTCTCAGATTTTATAAACAGCCTCACAGAAGGTAATATTTTAAATTAAACAACCGTTGCTTAGCGCATATGAACAAAGTTTTCATCGCACAGGATAACCCATAGCGAGTCTTACTCAATAATTACATCTCTAGGGCACTAATCTGCAATCTTGCGGGCACCCTTCAGGACAGTCTTATAGTACATCTCGGGCGTACGATACTCCTTGCCCGCTGGCGGCGCGTCAGTGATAAGCCTTTCCGCATCCAGCCTGCCCCAGTGCACCTTTGCATGGGCAAGGGCCCGACGAGCACCTTCAATACAGGCGGAGCGCTTGAAGACCTCCACCCAGGGGCATGCATCCACCAGCCGCCGCACGAGGCCGAAGTAGCTCCCAGGCATGCTGCTCGGCTACCTTGTGGAGCTCGACCAGCTGCTTCAGCTGGTCGCTAGGGGGCACCGGATGGCCGACCTTAGCGTACTGAGACCAAAAGACCTTCTCCGTTGAGCTCCCCTCCTCGCCACGGTAGAACGCGGCGGCATCGGACACACTGCGAGGCAGATCTGCAAACGCCCCTAGAGAGCTCCGAATACGGGTAAGTATCAGGAAGTTTACATTAACACGCTTGCTTTGCATGAAAAATTCCTTACCCGCCGCTATTTTCTTCACATCCTCAACCTCCTGAAGGGCCTTATGGGCCTCGGCCTTGGCGGCTTTGGCACTTTCGAGAGCCGAGGCAAGCTCGGACTCCCGAGTCATTGAGTCGCGCTCCAAACTCTCATGCTTTTCCATGAGAGCCTAGAGCTCTTGCCGCACCTCCGCCACCCACGCCTCCTGCTTCTCTCGCTCTACCCGTTCCGCGGCCGCATTGCGTTCGGCCGCGGACACAGCCTCCTCTGGGGTTGCCACCTCGTTCGTGGCCCCTGCAGTACCCACGTTACCCTTGTTATTTTTTGCAACCTAAATCCTTTTCTGTAAGGTAACTATTCAAAGTGGTGTCACTCACCTTCTTTGTCCTCGGGCTGCTTCTTGGCACACCCGAGCTCTTGCTCGGACTGCTCGAGGTCCTGCTTCAAAGCACCGATCTCCGCAGTCAGTGCGGCAGAGGTCAGCAGCGCAGCCTGCAAACCCATATTGACATAATTTTTAGCAACCCTGCGTATATCTTTTTAGATCCTCAGTCCGGCTTTTCTTTCCGAACACCGAACCGAGCATCAGGGGCTACTGTCTATGCGGTATTACATTGAATATTTTTAAATTCTTAACTCAAAGCCTGTTAGAAGGCTACTGCAGGCTTCGGTCAGCCCGCTCTTCGCAAGCTGAACCTTCTGAATCACCGCACTCATGATAGTGCGGTGTTCTTCCTCGATGGAAGCGCCTTCGAGCGCCTCCAGCAAGTTGTCCGGCGCCTCCGGTTGGACGGGGGCCGCCGGCATCACGGTCTTGCCCTTCTTGCGAAGGGGCTGCATGCCAGACTCCGGAACCACTGCGGTTTCCGGCGTGCACTCCGGCGCAAAGTCCGGGAGGCTGCCTTGCGGCGCCTCCGGAGCCTCCTCCTGATGGGTCCCTTCCTGGGATCCCACCTCGACGTCCTCAGCGGCGCGAGGGGTGGAGGCAGTCGGGATGGAATCCACATCCAACGGAGCCAACGACCCGCTCGATGAAGCGGGGAGATCATCATCGGCCGGACTGCGGGCAGTGTGCGGCATTAGAAGGACACTATGTGACACAAAAGAGAAATTATAAATCATTCGGGAATCCGGATACTTACGACCTCGCCGGAGGCCTGGCCCTTGAGGGCCACTCTTCATCGCCAACGTTGGTGTTAGCCGAGCTGTCCGGGGGAATAGTCCTTCCCCTCTTGGACCCTTCGGCCTCCCCTGTCGGGGAGGCCTTCCTCTTTCTCTCTCCCGCCTCTGGGAGAGAGTCCTCTTTCTCCCCCTCGTCTTCGGGGGAGGAGTCCGCCTCGGAGCCATCGGACGATGAGTCCGATACCACCTGGCGCCGGCAACTTCTTCGAGTTCCCGTGGCCTCCTTCTTGGCCTTCTTCTCCGGCACCACATGGGGTGCCGGAACCAGCAGCCCCGCTAGACCGGCGTCTACTGGGTTTTCTGGCATGGGAGCTGGGCAGATGATCTGCTCGGCCTTCCTCATCTAGTCCCGTCAAAGGAAAAGGGAGATTGAAACCCGCGCAGAGTCAACTATTAAAAACAAGTGTCCCGTAAAGGGGTAGAATCACTTACCTCGTCAGCTGGACGTTGCGAGCGAAATCCGCGATCTTCAGTGGCGGATCCGGGAGCCTCAGCGCCCTTGAACAGCACCCTCCAGGCGCCTTCGTACGTCGTGTCAAAGAGCCCGCTCAATGCCTGGTGCTGTGCCGGATTGAACTCCCACAAATTAAACGCCCGTTGTTGGCAGGGAAGAATCCGGCGGATGAGCATGACTTGGACCACGTTGACAAGCCGGAGCTTCTTGCTCACCAGCTTCTGGATACAGGCTTGGAGTCCCGTCAGCTCCTCCGAACTACCCCATAGCAAGCCCTTCTCTTTCCAGGAGGTGAGCTGCATAGGGATACCAGATCTGAACTCGAGGGCTGCCGCCCACTTAGGGTCGCGCGGCTCGGTGATGTAGAACCACCCCGATTGCCACCCCTTGACGGACTCCACAAAGGCCCCTTTGAACCAGAGGATGTTGGGCATCTTGCCCAACATGGCGCCTCCGCACTCCGCTTGAGTGCCCTTCACTACCTTCGGCTTGACATTGAAGGTCTTGAGCCACAAGCCGAAGTGGGGCTGGATGCAGAGGAAGGCCTCGCACACGACGATAAACGCCGAGATGTTGAGGACGAAGTTCGGCGCCAGATCATGGAAATCCAGGTCGTAGTAGAACATGAGCCCCCGGACAAAGGGGTGGAGTGGAAAGCCTAGTCCGCGGAGGAAGTGGGGAAGGAAAACGACCCTCTCATGGGGCCTGGGGGTGGGGATGAGCTGCCCCTTGTCGGGCAGCCGGTGCGCGATGTCGCCGGAAAGGTATCCGGCGCTGCGCAGCTTTGCGATGTGCTCCTCCGTGACGGAGGAGGCCAACCATTTGCCTCCCGCTCCAGACATGGTCGGAGAAGGTCGAGACGAGATGCGCGGACTTGGGCGCTGGAGCTCGAGTGCGCGGAGATGGATAAGCAAAGGAGGAAGAAGGCGTAGGTGAAAAGGTGGATCCTTATCCACTTATATATAGGCGGACGAAGACTATATGTCCCCACCGGCCTGGTAAAACTCGCTTATCTCCCAAGCGTCACCATCAATGGCGAGTTGGGTTACCCACGTCCGTATTGATGAGAATCCCGGAATAAGGGGAACACTATCTCTGCTTCGACAAGACGTGCCAAGGAAACCGCTTCGCTAAACGCGCTGAGGTGGTATAATAAAAAACGATTCAAGTAAAGGCTTGGTAGTGGCATGACGTCATGCTACAAGATACGTCAGCAGATTGAACTTGTGTACATAATATTCTCTCTACGGTGTAATGTGGAATTTATTTTGCAGAGCCGGACACTATCCTGGTGTTCACAATCTTCTATGGATTATTCGGAGGAGGAAACCACCTTGCAATGCCGAACATTATGCACGTCGGACTCATCGTCATTGAAGCCAGGTTCAGGGGCTACTGAGGGAGTCCTGGACTAGGGGGTGTTCGGACAGCCGGACTATCATCGTCCGCTGGACTCCAAGACTACGAAGATACAAGATTGAAGACTCCGTCCCGTGTCCGGATGGGACTTTCCTTGGCGTGGAAGGCAAGCTTGGCGATACGGATATGTAGATCTCCTACCATTGTAACCGACTCTGTGTAACCCTAGCCCTCTCCGGTGTCTATATAAACCGGAGGGCTTTAGTCCGTAGGACACACAACCATTACAACAATCATACCATAGGCTAGCTTCTAGGGTTTAGCCTCCTTGATCTCGTGGTAGATCCACTCTTGTACTACCCATATCATCAATATCAATCAAGCAGGAGTAGGGTTTTACCTCCATCGATAGGGCCCGAACCTGGGTAAAAACATCGTGTCCCTTGTCTCCTATTAACATCCGCCTAGACGCACAGTTCGGGACCCCCTACCCGAGATCCGCCGGTTTTGACACCGACACGCACTATCAACCTTCCACCATTGCTAGCCTCTATTATACCGTGCAAATTTCGCCGGTATCATGCACCCACCATTTACCTTCCTCAAGACAGCCACCATACCTACCTATTATGGCATTTCCATAGCCATTCTGAGATATATTGCCATGCAACTTTCCACCGTTCCATTTATTATGACGCGCCCCATCATTGTCATATTGCTCTTTGCATGATCATGTAGTTGACATCGTATTTGTGGCAAGGCCACCTTCATAATTTTTCATACATGTCACTCTTGATTCATTGCATATCCTGGTACACCGTCGGAGGCATTCACGTAGAATCATATTTTGTTCTAAGTATTGAGTTGTAATTCTTGAGTTGTAAATCAATAAAAGTGTGATGATCTTCATTATTAGAGCATCGTCCCAAGTGAGGAAAGGATGATGAAGACTATGATTCCCCCACAAGTCGGGATGAGACTTCAGACTTTATAAAAAAAAGAGGCCAAAGAAGCCCAAATAAAAAAAGGGGGGAAAGAAAAAAAGGAGGCCAAAGAAGCCCACCAAATAAAAAAAGAAAAAAAAGAAAAAAAGAAAAAAAATGAATGAGAGAAAAGAGAGAAGGGACAATGTTACTATCTTTTTTCCGTACTTGTGCTTCAAAGTAGCACCATGATCTTCATGATAGAGAGTCTCCTATGTTGTCACTTTCATATACTAGTGGGAATTTTTCATTATAGAACTTGCCTTGTATATTCCAATGATGGGCTTCCTAAAAATACCCTAGGTCTTCGTGAGCAAGCAAGTTGGATGCACACCCACTTAGTTTCTTTTGTTGAGCTTTCATATATTTATAGCTCTAGTGCATCCGTTGCATGGCAATCCCTACTCACTCACATTGATATCTATTAATGGCATCTCCATAGCCCGTTGATACGCCTAGTTGATGTGAGACTATCTTCTCCCTTTTTGTCTTCACAACCACCACCCTATGCCACATATAGTGCTATGTCCATGGCTTGCGCTCATGTGTTGCGTAAGAGTTGACAAAGCTGAAGCGCTTTAAAAAGTATGAACCAACGGCTTGGCTGAAACCGGGGTTGTGCATGATGGGAGTATTTTATGTAATGAAAATGAAGCATGGCCTAACTATATGATTTTGTAGGGATAAGCTTTCTTTGGCAATGCTATTTTGATCAGACATGATTACTTGTTAGTATGCTTGAAGTATTACTATTTTTATGTCTTATGGACTTTTATCTTGAAGCATTTGGATCTGAACAATCATGCCACAATAAAGAAAATTACATTGAGAATTATGCTAGGTAGCGTTCCACATCAAAAATTCTATTTTTATCATTTACCTACTCGAGGACGAGCACGAATTAAGCTTGGGAATACTTGATATGTCTCCAACGTATCTATAATTTTTTATTGTTCCATGCTATTATATTACCCGTTTTAGATGTTTATGGGCTTTACTCTACACTTTTATATCATTTTTGGGACTAACCTACTAACCGGAGGCCCAGCCCGAATTGTTGTTTTTTGCCTATTTCAGTGTTTCGAAGAAAAGGAATATCAAATGGAGTCCAAACGGAATGAAACCTTCGGGAGCGATCTTTTTGGAACAAACGCAATCCAGGAGACTTGGAGTGGACATCAAGAAGCAGCCAAGGCGGACACGAGGCAGGAGGGCGCGCCCTAGGGGGGGTAGGCGCGCCCCCCACCCTCGTGGGCCCCTCGTGGCTCCCCTGACCTACCTCATTCGCCTATATATATCCACATACCCCGAAAACATCCAGGAGCACCATGAAAAACTATTTCCACCACCGCAAACTTCTGTATCCGCGAGATCCCATCTTGGAGCCTTTGCCGGCGCTCCGCCGGAGGGGGAATCGACCATGGAGGACCTCTACATCATCTCTAAGGCCTCTCCGGTGAGTTGTGAGTATTTTACCACAGACCTTCGGGTCCATAGTTATTAGCTAGATGGCTTCTTCTCTCTCTTTGAATCTCAATACAAAGTTATCCACGATCTTCTTGGAGATATATTCGCTGTAACTCTTTTTGCGGTGTGTTTGTCGAGAACCAATGATTTGTGGGTTTATGATCAAGTTTATCTATGAGAAATAATTGAATCTTCTCTAAATTCTTTTATGTGTGATTGGTTATCTTTGCAAGTCTCTTCGAATTATCGGTTTGGTTTAGCCTACTAGATTGATCTTTATTGCAATAAGAGAAGTGCTTAGCTTTGGGTTCAATCTTGCGGTGTCCTTTCCCAGTGACAGCAGGGGCAGCAAGGCACGTATTGTATTATTGCCATCGAGGATAAAAAGATGGGATTTATATCATATTGCTTGAGTTTATCCCTCTACATCATGTCATCTTTCTTAATGCATTATTTTGTTCTTATGAACTTAATACTCTAGATGCAAGCAGGAGTTGGTCGATGTGTGGAGTGATAGTAGTAGATGCAGAATCGTTTCGATCTAGTTGTTGCGGACGTGATGCCTATATACATGATCACGCCTAGATATTCTCATAACTATGCACTTTTCCATCAATTGCTCGACAGTAATTTGTTCACCCACCGTAATACTTATGCTATCTTGAGAGAAGCCACTAGTGAAACCTATGGCCCCCGGGTCTACCTTTTATCATATAAGTTTCCAATCTGCTTTTATTTGCATCTTTTACTTTCCAATCTATATCATAAAAATACCAAAAGTATTTATCTTACTTATTATCTCTATCAGATCTCACTTTTGCAAGTTACCGTGAAGGGATTGACAACCCCTTTATCGCGTTGGTTGCGAGGTTCTTGTTTATTTTCGTAGGTACGAGGGACTTTTGAAGAGCATCCTACAGGATTGATACCTTGGTTCTCAAAAACTGAGGGAAATACTTACGCTACTTTGCTGCATCACCATTTCCTCTTCAAGGGAAAGCCAATGCAGTGCTTAAGAGGTAGCAACTATCTTTTTTCGGATTACAGGAGAAAGGAAAGGCTAAACAAAGAGGACTCGAGGGCATACGAACCCGGCGCCAGCGCCGCGTGCCCAAGCAGCGCCTCAAGGTGGCCCCGGTGCTCCACCAGTTCCCCCATAGGCAACCTGGGGCCGTGGCCGGCCTTGAGTCCAAGTTCGGCGGCCCCGGGCTCATGCCGGGCTCCTCTCCAGCTTCACCGGAGCGCTGCGGCGGGACAACCCGCCGCCGTCCTCGACCCGAGCGCGACGGCGTGGAGGTCGGTCATAGCCATCGCTGCTTGAGCTCTCATCTGAGGAAGAGCTGCCGTCACAAGAAGAGGAGCGCACACCGCCAAGGCCAGGCTCACTGTCGGTGTCAAAACTGGCGGATCTCGGGTAGGGGGTCCCGAACTGTGCGTCTAGGCGGATGGCAACAGGAGACAAGGGATACGATGTTTTTACCCAGGTTCGGGCCCTCTCGATGGAGGTAAAACCCTACTCCTGCTTGATTAATATTGATGATATGGGTAGTACAAGAGTGGATCTACCACGAGATCAAGGAGGCTAAACCCTAGAAGCTAGCCTATGGTATGATTGTTGTTCGTCCTATGGAATAAAACCCTCTGGTTTATATAGACACCGGAGAGGGCTAGGGTTACATAGAGTCGGTTACAATGGTAGGAGATCTATATATCCGTATTTCCAAGCTTGCCTTCCACGCCAAGGAAAGTCCCATCCGAACACGGGACGAAGTCTTCAATCTTGTATCTTCATAGTCTTGGAGTCCGGCCGATGATGATAGTCCGGCTGTCCGGACACCCCCTAGTCCAGGACTCCCTCAGTAGCCCCTGAACCAGGCTTCAATGACGACGAGTCCGGCGCGCATATTTTCTTCGGCATTGCAAGGCGGGTTCCTCCTCCGAATAATCCATAGAAGATTGTGAACACCAGGATAGTGTTCGGCTTTGTAAAATAAATTCCACATACCACCGTAGAGAGAATAATATTTACACAAGTTCAATCTGCTGACGTATTTTGTGGCGTGACGTCACACCACTACCAAGCTTTTACTTGAATCGTTTTTATTATACCACCTCAGCGCGTTTAGCGAAGCGGTTTCCTTGGCACGTCCTGTCGAAGCAGAGATCGTGTTCCCCTTATTCCGGGATTCCCATCAATACGGACGTGGGTAACCCAACCGCACCATTGATTGCGGCGCTTGGGAGATAAGCAAGTTTTACTGGGTTAGTAGGGACGCATAGTTTCATCCGTCCATATATAAGGGGATAAGGGATCCACCTCCTTTACCTACTCCTTCTTCCTCCTTTGCTTATCCATCTCCGCGCACTCGAGCTCCAGTGCCCAAGTCTGCACATCTCACCTCAACCTTTTCCAGCCATGTCCGGAGCGGGAGGCAAGTGGATGGCCTCCTCCGTTATGGAGGGGCACATCGAGAAGCTGCGCGGCGCCGGATACCTATCCAGCGACATCGCGCACCGGCTGCCCGATGAGGGGCAGCTCATCCCCACCCCCAGGCCCCATGAGAGGGTCGTATTTCTTCCCCACTTCCTCCGCGGACTGGGTTTCCCACTTCACCCCTTCGTTCGGGGGCTCATGTACTACTACGGCCTGGACTTCCACGATCCGGCGCCAAACTTCATCCTCAACATCTCGGCATTTATCGTCGTGTGCGAGGCCTTCCTCTACATCCAGCCCCACTTCGGCTTGTGGCTAAAGACCTTCAATGTCAAGCCGAAGGTTGTGAAGGGCAGCCAAGCGGAGTGCGGAGGCGCCATGGTGGGCAAAATGCCCAACATCACTTGGCTTGAGGGTGCCTTCGTGGAATCCATCAAAGGGTGGCAATCGGGGTGGTTCTACATCACCGACCATAGATGGGCAGCGGCCCCCGAATTCAGATCTGGCATCCCCATGCAGCTCACCTCCTGGAAAGAGAAGGGCTTGCTATGGGGTAGTTCGGAGGAGCTGACCAGACTCCAGTCCTGTCTCCAGACCCTGGTGAACAAGAAGCTTAAGCTTGTCAACGTGATCCAAGTCATGCTCGTCCACCGGATTCTCCCCTACCAGCAACAGGCCTTCAATTTGTGGGAGTTTGATCCGGCACAGCACCGGACCTTGAGCGGGCTCTTCGACACGACGTACGAAGCTGCCTGGAGGGTGCTGTTCAAGGGCGGAGAAGCCCCCGCATCCGCAACCGAAGATCGCGGGTTCAGCATGCAGCGCCCGGCCGGCGAGGTAAGCTATGTTATCCTTTATGGGACACTCATTTCTTTCATAGTTTGACTCTATGTGGGATCTAAACTCCCAATGCCTTTAACAGGACTGGCAGAAGACGTCCGGACAGGTTAACTGCCCGGCTCCCCTTCCAGAAGACCCAGCGGACACCCGTTTGACGGGGCTGCTGGTCCTGGCACTTTACGTGGTGCCGGAGAAGAAGGCCAAGAAAAAGGCCACGGGAACCCAAAGGAGTTCCCGGCATCAAGTGATATCAGACTCATCGTCCGATGACTCCGAGGCGGACTCCTCCCACGAATACGAGGAGGAGAAGAGAGAGGCTTCTCCCCCAGCGGGGGGAGAGAAGAAGAGGAAGGCCTCCCCAACGAGGGAGGCCGAAGGGTCCAAGAAGGGAAGGACCCTTCCCCCAGACTGCTCCGCCAATATTGGCGACGACAACGAGGAGTGCACCTCAAGGGCCAAGCCCCTGGCGAGATCGTAAGTATCCGGACTCCTAGATAATTTATAATTTTTCTTTTTGCCACACGGTGTCTTTCTAATTCCGCATACAACCTGTAGTCCGGCCAAGGATGATCTTACCGCTTCGTCGAGCGGGTCCTTGGACACGTCGGATATGGATTCTCTTTCGACCGCCTCCACGCCTCGCGACACCGACGACGCCGAGGTGGGATCCCAAGAAGGGACCCGCCAGGAGGAGGAGGCCCCGGAGGTGCCACAAGGCAACCTCTCGGACTCTGTACCGGACTCCGCCCCGGAACTTGCAGTGGTTCCGGAGTCCGGCGAGCGGCCCCTTGGCAAGAAGGGCGAGACTGTGACACCGGCGGCCTTTGTCCAACCGGAGGCGCCCGATAACTTGCTGGAGGCGCTCAATGGCGCTTCCATCGAAGAAGCACACCGCACTATCATGAGTGCGATGATTCAGAAGGTTCAGCTTGCCAAGAACGGGCTGACCGAAGCCTGCAGCAGCCTTCTAACAGGCTTTGAGGTAACAATTTTAAGATATGTAATGTAATACCGCATAGACAGTAGCCCCTGATGCTCGGTTCGGTGTTCGGAAAGAAAAGCCGGACTGAGGATCTAAAAAGATATACGCAGGAGTTCTAAAAAATATGTCAATATGGGATTGCAGGCTGCGCTGCTGACCTTTGCCGCACTGACTGCGGAGGTCGATGCTTTGAAGCAGAGCCTCGAGCGGTCCGAGAGCGAGCTCGGCCATGCCAAGAAGCAGCTCGAGGACAAGGAAGTTGAGTAACACCATATTAAGTTTGTTTCTTACAGAAAAGGATTTGGTTGCAAGAGAAATAACAAGGATAACATGGGTACTACAGGGGCCACAAACGAGGTGGCGACCCTGAAGGAGGCGGTGTCCGCGGCCGAACGCAATGCGGCCGCGGAGCGAGCCGAGCGAGAGAAGCAGGAGGCGCGGGTGGCGGAGGTGCGGCAAGAGCTCCAGATTCTCATGGAAAAACATGAGGGTTTGGAGCGCGACTCAAAGACTCGAGAGTCCGAGCTTGCATCGGCTCTTGAGAGTGCCAACGCTGCTAAGGCCGAAGCCCACAAGGCCCTCCAGGAAATGGAGGCATTGAAGAAGATAGCGGCGGGTAAGGCATTTTTCATGCAAAGCAAGCATGTGAATGTGAATTACCTATTACTTACCCGAATTCGGAGCTCTCCAGGAGCGTTCGCAGATCTGCCCCGCAGCGTGTCTGATGCCACTGCTTTCTACCGGGCCGAGGAGGGGAGCTCGACGGAGAAGGTCTTCTGGTCTCAGTATGCTGAGACCGGACATCCGGTGCCCCTTAGCGACCAGCTGAAGCAGCTGGTCGAGCTCCACAAGGTAGCCGAACAGGCCATGAAGGGCCTCATAGTTCGGCTGTGGCCCAAGGAGGCCATGCCTGTGAGCTACTTCGGCCTGGTGCGGCGGCTGGTGGATGCGTGTCCCTGGGTTGAGGTCGTCAAGCACTCCGCTTGCATTGAAGGTACCCGTCGGGCCCTTGCCCGTGCAAAAGTGCATTGGGGCAGGATGGATGCTGAGAAGCTGCTGACGGACGCACCGCCGGCGGGCAAGGAGTATCGTACGCCCGAAATGTATTATAAGAGTGTCCTGAAGGGTGCCCGCATGATTGCGGGTGAGTGCTACAATGATGTAATATTTGAGTAGACTCGCATTTTGTTATCCTGTGCGCTGAAGACTTTGTTCATATGCGCTAAGCAACGCTTGTTAATTTAAAATATTACCTTCTATGCAGCCGTTTATCAAATCTGAGAGATGGCAAGTCGTCGGCTTCAGCCCCCATGCCACGAGTGCTGGGGTGTTCGGGATAAACTTGAGCGCTCTTGTTCCCATTTTTGGATCCATCTAGGGAGGCGCTCAACACAGTGAACGAGGCAACCGGACTTATAATGCTTGAACACTCTCACTTAGCCATAGAATTCTATAATTTTAAATTTCGGCGAAGCCCCTAGTGTTTGGAAGACCGAGTTCGGGGCGCTATCCATGCCTGGGCCGGAAAAATGCCGGTTCCTCGCTCTAAGCGGCATAAGTCTTTAAGGACTCGAAAAAACCTCTCGAACAGCGACCAGCTCTCGCCGTATCATGACGGTCAGTTTTAGCTTTCTCCACTGAGGCGCTCGTCCAGCTCAACCGGGGCGCAATCGCAGTGGTTCTCCCAGTGCCACCATAGCCGATACAACGGAACGTAAGGTACCAAAATGTGGGAGCCGGGAAAACCCAACTATTGACCCAAGACATGATTCGGAGCCGGTGCATATAATGCTATAAGTTCGGGGTGCCGCACTTGTGAAAGTGTTCGGACTTATCACACCACAATGTGGGGAACTTTAAGCCCCTGGTGTATTTAGCCGTACCAGAGTGTACGGGTGCAACATGTCATAAATGAACATATATAAGAAAGAAATGCAGTTATAAGCAAGAAGCGATGCATTGTTTATTCCAGAAATACTGCCATGAATGCGGAATGATACAAATAGTGTGGTAAGCAAGGGATAGGACTATTAAACATGTCCCCCTCCAGGGGTAGGCTGCGGAATGGTGTATAAAACAGATTTAATGCTCGTAATGGAGACCACCTGAGTGTTCGTTGTAGCCTTTCTCCTTCCCTGGCTGTTGCATCGTGAGTACGGCAGATCTACTGCCGGACAGGGCTTCTAGTCAATGGAGTCCTGTGGATAAGAAAGAAGAAAAAAGATGACACACTTGGGAGCCCCTGGTGTGGTTGAGCCGCACTCTGGGCCTGTCGTGGTCGTGCCCCTCCCCCTATGCCCATGGTATCTCCAGAGCGTAATGATGTACGTGAAGGACCAGTCTTGCAATTTTGTGAGGGCTGGGGTTGGGGCCGCATTGCTACGCGTGCTCGGAACGTGCCAGGTGGTCTTGTTGTAAGTTACTCCGGGCGCGTTTGGCCGTGTCCGGTCGCTTAACGGCTGGACTCGAAAATTGCCTTAAGAGGCTGCTTTGTACTTCTGTCGTGAGAGCCGCTGTGTGTTCCTCCGTTCGGAGGGAGCGTTCAGTGTTTCCATTGACCATGATGACTCCTCGAGGGCCTGGCATCTTGAGCTTGAGGTATGCGTAGTGCGGCACCGCATTGAACTTTGCGAACGCGGTTCGTCTGAGCAGAGCATGATAGCCGATGCAGAACGGGACTATATCGAAGATTAACTCCTCGCTTCGGAAGTTATCCGGGGATCCGAAGACCACTTCAAGTGTGACTGAGCCTGTACAATTGGCCTCTACACCTGGTATGACGCCTTTGAAGGTCGTCTTTGTTGGTTTTATCCTTGAGGGGTCTATGTCCATCTTGCGCACTGTATCCTGATAAAGCAGGTTCAGGTTGCTGCCGCCGTCCATCAGGACTCTAGTCAGGTGAAATCCATCCACGATTGGGTCTAAAACCAATGTGGCGAATCCGCCGTGGTGGATACTGGTGGGGTGGTCCCTTCGATCAAAAGTGATCGGGCAGGAGGACCATGGGTTGAACTTTGGGGCGACTGGCTCCATCGCGTATACGTCCCTAAGTGCACGCTTCCGCTCCCTCTTGGGTATGTGAGTTGCGTATATCATGTTCACCGTCCGCACTTGTGGGGGGAAACCTTTCTATCCTCTATTGTTCGGCGGCCGGGTCTCTTCCTCGTCATCGCTATGCATCCCCTTGTCATTGTTTTCGGCAATTAACTTGCATGCCTGCTTAAATACCCAACAATCCCTGTTGGTGTGATTAGCTGGCTTTTCGGGGGTGCCATGTATCTGGCAAGAGCGGTCAAGTATTCGGACCAAATTGGATGGACCCAGAGTAGTTCTTTTGAATGGCTTTTTCCGCTGACCGGGTTTAGATCCTCTGAATCCAGCGTTGACTGTCGTATCCTCAGTGTTATCGCCGTTAACGCGGCGTTTGTTTTTGTTGAGACGCGACCTGCCATTGCGGTCCTTGGTATCCGGACTGCCAGAATTTTTGCTGAGATTGTTACTGCGGGCTAGCCAGCTGTCCTCTCCCGCACAGAAGCGGGTCATAACTGATGTGAGGGCTGCCATGGATTTCGGCTTTTCCTGTCCTAGGTGCCGGGCAAGCCACTCGTCGCGGATGTTATGTTTAAAGGCTGCGAGGGCCTCTGCATCTGGACAGTCGACGATTTGATTTTTCTTTGTTAAGAACAGTGTCCAGAACTGTCTGGCCGATTCGTCTGGCTGCTGAATTATGTGGCTTAGGTCATCGGCATCTGGTGGTCGCACATATGTGCCCTGGAAGTTGTCAAGGAATGCGGCCTCCAGGTCTTCCCAGCACCCAATTGATTCTGTTGGCAGGCTGTTAAGCCAATGCCGAGCTGGTCCTTTAAGCTTGAGTGGGAGATATTTGATGGCGTGAAGATCGTCACCGCAGGCCATGTGGATATGAAGGAGATAGTCTTTGATCCAAACCGCGGGGTCTGTTGTGCCATCGTAGGATTCAATGTTCACGGGTTTAAACCCTTCGAGGATTTGATGATCCATTACTTCATCTGTGAAACATAGTGGGTGTGCGGCGCCTCTATATTGGGCTATATCACGACGTAGCTCAAGTGAGCTTTGTCTACTGTGTTCGGCCCGGCCGGAGTTGATGTATCCGGCGTGACGGTCGTCGTCGCGCATCGTGGGGCACCCATGCGATCCATAGATCGATCTTGATTGTCTTGCCTTATCCTCCAATATGTCTCGCAAGTCCGGCGCATTCCCCCGTGGCTTCGTGCTTTTCGAGCGGTGCCGGGGTACGGTTCTGGTGGAGGGCCTAGAGGCCTCTCTGTCGCGTCCACGAGGTGGTCGATCAGCCGTATGGCGCTCTGGTGATGCAGGTTTATATGCCTCCTCGTCTAATCGGGGGAGCAACTTGCGTTTGGGGTAGCTTTTGGAGGGGCGTTCGAGTTCATACTCTTCGGCCGCAAGGACTTCAGTCCATCTGTCAGCTAGCAGGTCTTGATCAGCTCTAAGATGTTGCTGATTTTTCTTTAGGCTATTCGCCGTGGCCATTAGCCTGCGTTTGAAACGCTCTCGTTCGACGGGATCCTCGGGCACGACGAATTCGTCGTCGTTGAGGCTTGCCTCGTCTCCATAGCGAGGCATGTAATTATCATCCTCTACCTCTTCGTCTGCCGCTCTCTATGAGGGCTGGCTTCTCCATCCTCCTGTGCTAAATCTTGCTGGAGGGGGTTCTCTTCGGCACTCTCTGGGGTGTTATTATCTCCGGTGCCGGAATCTCCATTCTTGTTGTGGCGGGATTTAGAGCGGCGCCGCTGGCGCCGGCGCTTGGGCTGTTTCTTGGAGGAGTCTTCCTCCGCTGCTTCCTCGCCATTCCCATCCTTTGGGATGTCCACCATATATATGTCGTATGACGAGGTGGTCTTCCAGTGCCCCGTAGGCGCTGGTTCTTGGTCATCTCCGGCATCGTCGTCCATACCGTCGATGTCTTCGGAGTCGTAGTCTAGCATGTCAGTTAGATTGTCGACAGTGGCTACAAAGTGGGTGGTGGGTGGGCTTTGAATTTCTTCGTCGTCCGCATCCCAACCATCCTGACCGCAATTCGGCCAGGGCTCTCCTGATAGCGAGAGATACTTTAGTGAATTCAGGATGTCGCCAAAAGGTGAGTGTTGAAAGATGTCCGCGGTAGTGAACTCCATGATCGGCGCCCAATCGGATTCGATTGGAAGAGGCGCTGGAGGTTCGGAGTCCGGCGAGGAGTCCGGCACCTCGAAGTCACGAGCGTCGCAAGGGACAAGGCCAGTTTTCGGCTCCATCGCCGTAGAGGTTGCAGCCCCCGAGGCGGTGTCTAGCCACCCGCCCTCGATCTGCGCGATCGGCTCTGAATTAAGGGTCGGAGCGGACTCATGTGCGGCCTCCAGGGCACTGTCCGGCAGCAGGGCTAAATCATGCCCATCGAGACAGTGCGGCGCGCTCGGCTGTGGCTCGAATCCGTCGAAGATCAAGTCTCCGCGGATGTCAGCCGTGAAGTTTAGACTTCCAAATCTGACCTGATGGCCAGGGGCATAGCTTTCGATCTGCTCCAGATGGCCAAGCGAATTGGCCCGCAGTGCAAAGCCGCCGAATACAAAGATCTGTCCGGGGAGAAAAGTCTCACCCTGGACTGTGTCGTTGTTGATGATCGAAGGAGCCATCAAGCCTATCGGTGACGATACAGAGGAACTCTCAATGAAAGCACCAATGTCGGTGTCAAAACCGGCGGATCTCGGGTAGGGGGTCCCGAACTGTGCGTCTAGGCGGATGGTAACAGGAGACAAGGGACACGATGTTTTTACCCAGGTTCGGGCCCTCTCGATGGAGGTAAAACCCTACTCCTGCTTGATTAATATTGATGATATGGGTAGTACAAGAGTGGATCTACCACGAGATCAAGGAGGCTAAACCCTAGAAGCTAGCCTATGGTATGATTGTTGCTCGTCCTATGGACTAAAACCCACCGATTTATATAGACACCGGAGAGGGCTAGGGTTACACAGAGTCGGTTACAATGGTAGGAGATCTACATATCCGTATCGCCAAGCTTGCCTTCCACGCCAAGGAAAGTCCCATCCGGACACGGGACGGAGTCTTCAATCTTGTATCTTCGTAGTCTTGGAGTCCAGCGGACGATGATAGTCCGGCTGTCCGAACACCCCCTAGTCCAGGACTCCCTCACTCACCCTCGTCACCCTCGTCGTCGTTGTCGTCTTCCGGGCAGCACCCCACATGGCGGCCGTCCACCCTGAACACCCTCACATAGAGGGTCTCCAGGCTGTCGTACTTGAAGTGGAGGGTGCACCTTCCGCTCAGGCCTCGCGCGCGGGCAAACGTCTGCCAGCCGCGGGTCAGGACCACGCCACTTGAGGCGGCGACCTCAGTCCCGACCCACGAAGCCCTGCTGCAACAGCCGTCAGCCTACAGCTAGAGACCATCGAGCCCCAAGGATGGAAGCTCGCCGAAGAAGAAGCGCGGAAGCCGGAGCGAGGTGGCGGCCGGGCTCTCCGACCACACCATGAACTCGGGGAGCACATCCAGCAAGGAGAAGCATGGTCAAGGAGGGTGCATGATCACGGCGCGCCTCCCTTCGTCATGGGGGCTGCTCTGAAGCTGGTGGCCCCCGCTGCGAGAAGAGGTACCATCACGGGCACCAAGAGAAACGCCGGCCCTGGGGGATGCGCACCCGCGCCCCCTAGGGGCCACTACGGGGGTTGCACGATGCTTACGGGGATGGTCGCGGCCTCTCTTGGGCGGCGGAGAGGCTGGTCCATGCTTGGAAGCCTTCCCCTTCGCGGCTGCCGAAAACCTCCTCGGCGGTGCCATGGGATCGAGGTGGAGAAGGAGAAGAAACGGGCGACAAGAAGACAAAGGAGAGATGAGCGAGGGGGCTCTGCCCCTCCCCCTCATCTATAGCTGAGGAAGACCAACCACCGGCCTCCACGACCTCGTGCCATGATGATCTCCTGCATGCCGCATCGCCCCGTCAAGTCGAACAGTTCTCGAGGCAGCGTGGGGAAGTGGAGACGCCCACGTCCCATCGATCGCCACGCGTCATCAAGGCCGCAGGCGGTTAGGGCCTGCGGCGCTCCGCACTTGCCCTTTGGCTTCGCCTGGAAGCCAAGTCCCAGCGTGCCTTGGTCCCGGGGGCTACTGTCGGTGTTCTAGATATGGGGGTATCCAGACTTGCCTGCCTACGGCCCACCACGTGGCTTCATCAATGGCCCGGCACGGCCCAGCTTCAGCACCAACGACTCAAGACCCTCGCGAGGGCCAAGCCTCTCGAGCCGGATGACACCAAGACCCCCAAGGGAATCGGCCTCCTCAGGCTGGCTCCCGAGGGGCAGAGAGTTCTATGCAAGGTGCACCTCACGAGGCTCAGATGACGTGAGCCATGACGACCAAGGCCAGGCGAGCGCCAGGCGGGCGCCAGCGGGCACAGAGCGCCAGTTTCCTCTTTAGTGCAAGGGAGGCAAGCCACAGGCACGGAGTCCAGAGGAATCAGCCAAAGGTTTCCATTCTGGTGCAACAAGACCAAGACCGCCAGGACGGCAACACGGAGGTCATCAACCAGCCCACCGCAGTGTCACGACCAGAGGCTTTTCACAAGCGAAGACCACTTTAGTCAGGATAGGATGTACTACTTGTCCCCTTTCAAATCTGGCCGCTCTGGGATCCCTTCCTGCCAACATTTGGGAAGACGACCAAGGCCACTATAAATAGGACTTAGCCACCACCATAGAAAGGCATCTAGTCGACATCGGGGGGAAGAGATCCATTCTCACCTGACCACCTCGCCAGCCCTCTTGAGCTCAAGAACACCTGACCTCCTGAGGCCAGTTCATCCACTTTACTAGTTCATCCTCACCCCTTCGAGGCAATCCACCAAAACGCTGGAGTAGGGTATTACACCGCAAGGTGGCCCGTACCAGGATAAACGGTTGTGTCTCTTTGTCTATTTGAGCCCGACGCACTAGGCTTAGGAGGATTGCGAGTAGGCAGGCTGGGTAGGTTGAGATCTCCGCACGTATCCTAGAGTTCAAACCTTTCAAGGGTTTGCAGAACCCGTAATCTGACACTGACCTTGTTCAATGTGTATACAACATGCTCGTTTCCAAACCACACCGCGCAGATCTCCGTTATATTCATGCATGCATGGGTTTCAAACATCATGATCGCTTATTCAAGTATTTGAATTCAACTTTACATTGATTCTGACCTTACCTAGTCTTTTACACCCACACAGTTGTCTTCTCTTTATAATTGTACCACTAACTTTCTCTCGTGCATGCATGCATGCACACACACACACTACCAGTCGGCATTATCCATCGCATACATGCAATCTTCTTCTTCAGGTCGGTCTCCCATGCAGGCACACACACACACCAACCCCTCTCCATCATATCTGGCATTCTTTATCTCTCACGTGCATGCGCAACGATCGATGTTCCTCTCTGTGTGTGTGTATAGATAGGTCTTTCACAGTTTTCCACACAAACCGATCAATCTATATATCTAGTGAGGTCTCACCCTCTTTCCCACGTCCACATCGATCAATCTATACCTCTCTATATAGGATTACATAGCTAATACATCCACATTAATTATATATCCAACGTCCCCCTCTCATCATCCACGCCTTCTGCTTCATCTCTCAGACGCGTGCACAGTGGCGAAGACAGGGGGCGGCAAGGGCCCTGCCCCTCCCCCCCAACATCACTATATATTGAGGCTAATATAAATGTGATCATTAGACAATTGCTAGTAAAATGGTTTAAGTTGATGAATTGGCCCTCCTCATAAAGGATTAGCAATGCTTGACCCCCTAGCTCATTTATTTTTCATGGCTCCGCCACTGCGGGCAACAGCGCACGTTCTCGCCCCCTCTATTTAAATATCGATCTCGCACTTGTGCACTCCTTCATAGTCTCCCTCCACTTGGCCCCTCGCACCATCTTCTAGCCCCCCACCGGATATTGACACATGTACAATCTAGCAGACTCCATGGTTCAACTTAAGCACAATGCACAGACATCAAAACATAAGTGCTTCTCCTATGTTCTAGAATCTTGTCTTCTCTGAAGACCTTGTTTTCACTCTAGGTTTCTACATCACCAATTCAAATGGCTGATGCACAGGAAGAGCAGTTGAATATACAAACATTGTCGACAAATGCAATGAGAAATGCAAAAAAAGGACGGCATGATATAATTCACATATACGATGCTTGGCTAAACAGCATGGCATTGCATAATTCACATATATAAGCCTTACAACAATATAGCATTGCATAATTCACATATATAATGTCTTGCAACAAGATGGCATTGCATAATTCACATATATGGTAATTAGACACTAAACAGGTGGCATTCACGCAAAGCATATCTAAACTAAGCAAATGACATAGCAATGCAAGACACCATACGCACGATATGAGCAACATAACCCTGCCAAGTTAGAGCATGCACCTCGGGGGGGGGGGGGTAATAGGACTGGTCATCTGCCTCTGAATCCTCTTCTGTGGAGCTATCTGTAACCAGCAAGACATGCGCTTCGTCAGATAGCATTTTCTGCTCTGGAGACCTTGTTTCCACTCCCGATTTTTCCATGACCGTGTCGAATGCTGATGCACGGGAAGAGTAATTGAATGTACTAAAATTGTTGACAAATGTAATACGTAATAAAAAATGATGGCATGATATAATTCACATATAAGATGACTGGCTGACCAGGGTGGCATTGCAAAATTCACATATATGATGCCTGTCTAAACAAGATGGCATTGCATGATTTACATATACGATAAAGAAACTAAATAGATGACATTCATAGAAAACATGTCTAAACTAAGCAGATGACATATTTGATGTATAAAGTGAGCAATACAAGGCACCATATGCATGATATTACCAACATCAGCATGCCAAGTTAGAGCGAAGACCTCAGGGGGTAAATAGGAGTGGTCTTCTCCTTCTGAATCCCCCTCAGAACAGTTATCTTCCTCTTGATTACAATCCCAAATGGGTGGAGGGGGGCTGCCTTTGCGCCCACCATGGAGCGGCGTCTGCATGAAATTTTACTGCCACGCAAGGCTCGTCTCTTTTGCTCTACATGTTTAGTTCCATTGTGTACAATAACTGACATGCATAGGAATAAAACTTAGTGAGATTATGTAAGGATGCATGCATAAATCCAGAGTGATGGTAGCAAACTGTGGATAGACCCAAAACCAATGATAGCAGGTAGATAATAGCTTTACTTAAAAAATACAAATAATGGCTCCTTTAATGTTTGTTTGAGCAGCTCCGGAGAGTTGCATGACGGCGAGGCTGAAGCAGGACAAGAGAGACAACGTTAACCCGAGTGGAATTCTAATAGCATCTCCAATAGATGGCGTAAAATACATAACCACAAAGTGCTAGATGTAAAATACATCAGCTGCTCATCTTTGAACTTAACTGTCGAAACTGAATTTAACTGTCGAAACTGAATTTTGCTGTCAAAACTGAATTTTACTGTCGAAACTGAACGCACTAGTAGCGGAAAAGCAGTAGCAGCAGCAGCAGCGCTAGGAGCAGCAACGCATGTGAGAGTCGGGACAGCTAGTTGTGTAGCAGCATCTCGGGTAGCAGCTGCACGGGCTTGAGCGAGAGCAGTATCTGCTGCTCGTGCAGCAGCAGCGCACGCAAGAGTAGAGCAGCAGGCAGAGTCGACTAACTTTTTCATCTCTGGTCAGTTGATTTCCAGCCGTTGGATACGAAATCAAGGGCATGATGTTCATCTTCAACCTCCACCCCCCTGATCCGCCAGACACCGCTGGCCAAACCGCCCCGAAACCACTCCCCACCGTCGTTCCGCCGCCGCCCCGACCATCCCTTTTGCCCCCCCCCCATAGAGCTTTTTTTCCAGCGATCCCCACGCCACCGCCCCACCACCGCCGGCGACCACCGCCCCCACCCTGAACCCTAAGATAGATAGTGGGTAACCTCTCCGGCGAGCCCCCCTCCCTGTTGCGGCTGGTTCTTCCTTAACTCCGGCGAGCCCCCCACACCCCCTGAAAATCGATTGACCCAAAAGTCGATTCAGTCGAGTGAAGTGTAGCTAAATCGGAGCAGCAGTGCAAGCAAGAACAAGAGTGAGAGCAGCAACAAGAGCAAGAGCGAGAGCGAGAGCAGCAGCAAGAGCAAGAGCAATAGCAGACCAGGCAGGGGACAGGGAGCAAGAGTAGAGCGGCAGCGCGAGCGAGAGCCAAAGCAGCCGCAGGTCCTACTGATGTGGACGTCGCCGCCGAGGGAGCGACGCCATGGAGGAAGTGGCCGGTGACGCCACCGTGGATGGAGTCGCGCCATGTCGGCTCGGGACCGAGCGATGACAGCACTGTGAGATCGAATCAAGAAGAAAATGCGGCGATTAGTGTAAAACCTCTTTGGTGGCACCGATTAGGCCTCAGCTTCATCCGAGGAAATGGTGATGATGCTGCTCTTCCGGTGGTGCAGGTGAAGACGGCGGTGTCAGAATGGAGTTGCGCAAAAGACGAGGGGAACGTTGGGGGAGCTCCTTGGAGGTGGAGGACAGGGCAGCTGAACCGGCGGGACGACAAGATCGACGATAGATCCTCATCCGGTGCAGTGGATGAGGGACGTGGAGGTGTTGTTGTGGACGACGTCGTCGGGGAAGAGGCTCCGGTTGGGTGGCGGACGGAAGAGGGTGTGGGGCTTCATGGGTTTTCACGGCCTCGGTGTACAAATGGGTCGGCAGATGGGATGGGGGGGACCATGGCTTAGGGACGCGCTTGTCCTAAATGTGGGGTAAGTTATGAAAGTACCCCCACCGATTTCATCTAGGCGGTTCTTTCGGTTCAGGGGTATCACGGGCATTTCACGTGTCGGGATTTCGCAGAAGGTGGGAGTTTTCGCGCGCGTTGTAATTTTGGGATAGCAAGGCGCGAGTTGAGATGCAGGGAGTTTTCGGAGCACAACGAGACAAAGATTTATCTTAAATATTTTGGGGTAACAAGGCACGGGTTGAAGAGGCGGGAGTTTCGCGGCACGATAGACAAAGATGCTAGCTTGAAATTTCGGCATAACAAGGCGCAGCTTGAATTCGGGAGAACAAGCTTAATGTGTACAACAACAAAAAAGACAATTCGCACCTCATCACTAGAGAGAGCCATGTCTCGTTTTACTATATTACTAGAAATGCATTCAAATACAACAACAAAAAACTAAAAAAATCAGGAAAACAAACATAACGTGTATAGTACCAAATCAATTTGCACTTCCCTCAACAATAAAAAAAATTCATGTTGTCTAGCATATGGACTAAATTTGAGTACATTTTCCCTGTTTGAATGGGATTGTACTCGGGTTAGTTATACAACCATCTAAATATTATCTTCACAACACATGACATGAATATAGGAGTAGTAAATTCCTATATAAATACGAACTACATGTACATACGATCTCAAATTCATATATATATATATATATATATATATATATATATATATATATATATATATATATATCCATTTGAGTACATTTTCTCTGTTTGAATGATATTGTACTTGGGTTAGTTATACAACCATCTAAATATTATCTTCACAACACATGACATGAATATAGGAGTAGTAAATTCCTATATAAATACGAACTACATGTACGTACGATCTCAAATTCAAATATATATATATATATATATATATATATATATATATATATATATAATGTTGAATTCAAATTATAGTACATGTACTCTAGCTAGATGTTCGGAATCTAAACCATGTACGATACTACGTACAATGTGTTTA
Source organism: Triticum timopheevii (assembly GCA_963921465.1). Classification (NCBI taxonomy): domain Eukaryota; kingdom Viridiplantae; phylum Streptophyta; class Magnoliopsida; order Poales; family Poaceae; genus Triticum; species Triticum timopheevii. The sequence goes on from OY997268.1 coordinate 478,320,629, forward strand.
ACATGCACAACACGCACACAAACACCATTTAGACTAGTAAGGTACACGTGCATTGCACGCATGAGGTTTGCCAACCAAATTATGAATAAACACCACATTATAGCATGTAAGCTTTGAGTCATATATGCATGATTTAGATGTTCGTTTAATTCTTATAGTTCATCTAATTCAAAATCATCTAGTTTTTATAAGAAATTAAAGCTAATCTATTTTAAGATCCATAGAATTGTGTGTTGTAAAGCATAAAGTGGAAAATAAATAATGGCAAATCATGTAGAAAAACATTTGGGCAATTATGATAAGGAAGATTCTATAACAAAGAAGAAGTGCTTGCATTTTGAGGTTTGTGCATTATGCTTAAGTTTAACAATGGAGTCTTTTAGATAGTACATGTGGCAAAATATGGTGGAATGCAGATGATATCGAACGGCCAGTAGTGCTCGAATTTGCCATCTCTGCACCGTCGGGTTGGCTTCATCCAACGACCATCTTTCAAAGTTAAAGTTATTCACACACTATATAAAATATATATCATGTAATATATAGGGGTATAGATATAGATATGTGATGCGAAAGCCACCCATCATCTCCAATTAGAATAGTGTGTCCATGCACGGATGCAATGTGGCCAAATGATGCCTGCCATCGGTATCTCAAATTCAAATCAATCTGACCTTGTTCAATGTGTATACAATATATCATGCTCATTTCCAAACCACATCGCGCATATTGCAGCTATATTCATGCATGCATGGGTTTCAAACATCATGATCTCTTATTCAAATATTTGAATTCAACTTTACATTGATTATGACCTCACCTACTCTTTTACACCCACACAGTCGTCTTCTCTTTATAATTGTACCACTAACTTTCTCTCGTGCATGCATGCACACACACTACCAATCGGCATTATCCATCGCACATATGCAATCTTTTTCTTCAGGTCAGTCTGCCATGCATGCACACACACACCTCCCCCTCTTCATCATATCGGGCATTCTTTATCTCTAACATGCATGCGCAACAATCGATGTTCCTCTATGTGTGTGTTTATATAGCTAGGTCTTTCCCAGTTTTCCACACAAACCGATCAATCTATATATCTAGTGAGGTCTCACCCTCTTTCCGACGTACACATCAATCAATCTATACCTCTCTATATAGGATTACATAGCTAATACACCCACATTAATTATATATCCATGCCTTCTGTTTCATCTCTCAGACGCGCGCACAGTGGCGAAGACACAGGGCAGTAAGGGCCCTGCCCCCCTAACATCACTATATATTGAGGCTAATATTAATGTGATCAGTAGATCAATTGCTGGTAAAATGGTTTAAGTTGATGAATTGGCCTTCCTCACGAAGGATTAGCAATGCTTGGCCCCTAGCTCATTTATTTTTCACAACTCCACCACTGCGTGCAACAGCGCACGTTCTCGCCCCCTCTCTTTAAATATCGATCTCGCACTTGTGCACTCCTTCATAGCTATTCTCCCTCCACTTGGCCCCTCGCACCATCTTCTAGCCCCCCCACACCAGATTTTGCCACATGTACAATCTAGCAGACTCCATGGTTGAACTTAAGCATACTGCACAAACCTCAAAACACAAGTGCTTCTCCTTTTTTCTAGAATCTTCCGTATCATAACTGCCCAAACTTTTTTTCTAGTTGAATTGCCATTATTTGTTTTTACTTTATGATTTACAATGCACAATTCCATGAATCATAAAATAGATTAAGGGCTTCTTTGATTCAAAGGATTCTCAAAGGAATTTTGGAGGATTCTAATCATTAGGAATTTTTCCTATCTTGGTTGTTTGATTCGTAGGGTTGTCAACCATAGGAATTTTTCCATAGGATTGATCTGCACTAGGTTTCATATGAAGCTTTCCATCCACTCAAACCTCTTTGTAAGAATCCTACTTTTTTTCTATGCACAATCAAACACTCGTACAATCCTGTAGGATTCAAGAAGACATTCCACTCTAATCCCATGTTTTTCCTATTCCCGCGTTTTGGAAATCCTACGAATCAAAGAGGCCCTAATTTTTAATAAAAACTAATTGATTTTGAATGATATGAACTATAAGAATTAAACGAACGTCTACATCATGCATAGATGACTCAAAGCCTACATGCTATAGTGTGGTATTTATTCATCGGTTGCCAAATCTGATGCGGGCAATGCACATGTACCTTACTAGTACTTCCAGTCTGTGCAAAACACATAAATTAAAATTCCAATGGCACGCTACACAGTGTCTCTCTTTCAGTTCATGAAGCCGCTAGCACATGTGGAGGTGTTGTCATGACCTCTTGTGTGGCTTGATCACAGTGACGTGCTTGGTTCCAGAAGAATGTACTCGTCCTCTCTCAGGCACACTGGCAATACATGCACGAAGCGAAGATGTGCACACACGCACACGCGGGTACATGGTGGGACGCATTTTTTACGAAGATCCACCCCATGTGATAATTTGATGCGTGTAAGGTCCTTCACTTCACTGATAGTCAATTAATACAGCGCATGCAAATTGAGTGGACGTGAGGGAGGAAGTAGTTGAGAAAGACATTACTACTCCACTACGTGCATGTGAGTAGTTAAATCATGGGTTTCTACTTCCATTGGTCTCCTTCGTATTTTGTGCCAATTTTTTACCACATTTTTAAGTACTAACATAATATTTATGGATATCATAAGAAGTGGCACAAAAGAGGGGGCCAATAAACCAAGACGCAGGCAGGATGATCAATTTTTGCTAGTGCTAGTGTTGGTGGCCTTTGTATTTAAATATGGACGGAGTGGAGTAGTACTATATTTATCTTAGCCTCGTAGGGCTCTCCCAGCGCCTAGGCTCGCCTCCCTGCCTCGCCCACCGGATCCCGCCATGGACAATCCCTTAGATCCCAGGATCCCGTGGGCTGCCCTCTCGCTGCGGCCCGCGGCGCTGCCGCCTTTGAGTGAAACCCACATGTGTTTTAGAGGGGATCCATTGCTCTGGATTCATAGATCGGTGACGCCGGAGGACATGCCAGGGCTGTGTTTCAAGTGGTGGGCAACAAGGGCAAATTGGATCAAGGAAGCATCGCATCAATTGGAGAGAAGTTCAAAGGAGCTGCGCCTGGCGCAGCACAAGGAGGAGGCGCAAGTCGATCTCAGGGGAGAGATGCTGAGGGATGTCAGCATCTGGCAGCGTCGCGATGATTTTGAGCTAGGGCTAATGGCAGAGATCATATTCACGGAGTCAACTACGGAGGAAAGAACGTGCATGCCTGTGGAATGGCATGAGCAGCCGGTGCAACTATTCAAATGGGCGGTAGGAGAAGCCAAATCGCAGGACCAACTGCGGCGTCCCCGTTGGGTATGCATCGTAGGCGAGGTGAGCTGCCCTCCTTCCCCACCGGCAATGCAGTGACCTACTCAGTTGCTACTGCAGTGAACTTGCCGCGCCATGGCGGTTTGCAACCATGTCAATCAATCCATCTATATGTATTGTACTCCTGTGAAAATACTTGGTCATTTGGAAAAAGATGGTAATTGATTTATCACTATTTTTTGAATGCTTTTTTCGAATTAACTAGTTTTTGAATGCTTGGTCGTGACAATCACATGAAGCCACAACCAGAAGTCTCCATCGCGTAATACTTACGGTCGGTCGCACAAATAGACGATCGGTCGGACCCGCGACACGCATCGACATGTACGACCAGTTACATCACTGACTTGTGTGACTGTATTTGAGTAGTAGTACTTGAAATTTGTGTTCCAAGAAACTCATCGGGAGCCGTTTCGGGCCTTGAAACCAAAACCATCAATTAATCTTTAGCTTGTTCCCATCACATTCCAAAGTGTATAGTATAATTATAAGTGCAAACCTGCTCACCCCTAGTGCTCCCTCGGTCTAGGTGTGTAAGTCATCTTATGAAAATTAAATAATCCCAAAACACTTAGGCGTGATGCATTAACTTCTACCTCGTTTCTTGTTTCCTGACATATCAACCAATAAGATATGTGTGGTGTGCATACTTTTAATGACTTGAGACAACAAACACGACATGCAGTGGTTAGTTCATTGCATGCAGTGTTATTAATTAGCAAATAAACATTAGGTTCTCTAGTTTTCCCCTCCTCCTTGGTCATGGTGCATAACCTAAGATTACTTATTCACCTAGACGGAGGGAGTAGTACGTATCAAACCCGAACATGTTCCCACTATGCAGGTTTTAGTACTAGTGCTAGTACTTATAGGTTATAAAAAGGGGAACTAGTACCTAGCGAAAAATCACTCTACCTCTTCCTCCTCATAAGTCTTTCTTGTTCGTCCGTCCTTGCCATGGCCGGTGTGCAGAGCTCTAGGTCGAGAACTACTCATAACAAGGGAGCGGCAACCAAGGCCGTGGAAAAAAAGAGGGCTCACCGCCTACAGAGACAGGCGAGGGCTCCCAGGAGCGCCCTATCCGCGGAGGCGAACATGCCGAGCGGGTGGTGCTGCAGTCGTTATCCCTCAACGACATGCCCAATCAGCTCAATAAGCAGGAGGAGTTCATTGATGGCTTGGTGGAGCTGCTGAAGGAGAGCCTCGATGACAAGCTCGCTGAGCTCAATGAGTAGGGGGGGTTGACCGCCGGCTTGGTGATGCTGCTGAAGAAGAGCATTGCATCAGATAAGAAGGCGACTGGCAAAATCCTGCAACTTCAGGAGGACAAGGCGAAGCTCTACCACGATCTCGACCTACTGAAGGAGGAGAACACCGGCTGGAAGAAGCTGCATGGGAAGAGTAGTTCCTCGATGAATATGATGCAGGCCCTCGTCATGGAACAAAAGGAGGAGTTGGCAAAGCTCTGCATCGAGCACCCGGCTGTTGTCAAGGTAAGTAATGCGGTCGTGGAACAGATGATGAAGGATCGTGTCGAGAAATCCTGCATCATGGATAGAATGAAGAAGATGGCGGAGGATACGTGCAAGGAGATGGAGGTCGTGGAGGCGATGAAGAAGCAGTTACGACTCCGCAGCCAGCAACCCTTAATGTAGTGAGAGCAGCGCCCCAGACTTGTGTGTGTGTCTTCCTTATTTTTGGGGGGGTGATAATCTTCCTTCTTATTTTTCTCATGTGTTTCTTGTTTTGCTTCGGGTGTTTCACCGCATGTGTCACGTTCTCTACGAGGCATGAATAGAACAATGCTAACAATGAGATGACTAGCAAAATTAGATCATTTTTTATCACCATATGGCACTAGGCTGTCGTGTTTCATGCTCCTCTGTCGTAGTACTACTCCAGTGGAAAACTTGAGTATGCCGCACGATTCTTTACTACTCCTCGGGTCGTCGGCACATTTATATGAGCAGTCATATCACAAGGCCCCTCCTTCCAACAGTAATGAGCCATCAAATCGCAAAGGCCCTCGCCTCTCGTGAAACCGACCAAGCTAGACTGCCCCGCCCTCTAGCCTTTTTAAAAAATTTATACTTTTGTATAGTAGTAGTATTGATGGATTGCGCCATGGTGCAAAACTAACAAGATGAAATTAAAGAAAAAGGGTGGTACATATAGAGAGCGCTCGTCGCCAAATTATGCATATAGTACTATTAAAAAAGCTAGTACATGCTTAAATTGGGTGCTAAATTCTATTAAAGAAATTAGCATACCTATTTAATTCTTGGGTTCTTATTATTTATGCCACTAGTTGTGTATCACTACTCAGTTTTGCCACTAGAAGCTACAACTACTCAAAAATGTCATCGATCCGTGAGATGCCTGCTCAAAAATGCAATTAGATATCTCAAAAATGCCATCGTTAAGTTAGATCTTTGCTGATACGTCTCCAACATATCTATAATTTTTGATTGTTCCATGCTATTATATTACCCATTTTGGATGTTTATGGGCTTTACTTTACACTTTTATATCATTTTTGGGACTAACCTACTAACCGGAGGCCCAGCCCGGATTGCTGTTTTTTTTTGCCTATTTCAGTGTTTTGAAGAAAAGGAATATCAAACGGAGTCCAAACAGAATGAAACCTTCGGGAGCGGTCTTTTTGGAACAAGCGCAATCCAGGACACTTGGAGTGGACGTCAAGAAGCAGCGGAGGCAGCCACGAGGCAGGAGGCCCCCCCCCCCCCACCCTCATGGGACCCTTGTGGATCCCCTGACCTACCTCCTTCGCCTATATATACTCCCGTACCCTGAAAACATCCAGGAGCACCACGAAAAACTATTTCCACCACCGCAACCTTCTGTATCCGCGAGATCCCATCTTGGAGCCTTCGTCGGTGCTCCGCTGGAGGGGGAATCGACCATGGAGGGCCTCTACATCATCTCCAAGGCCTCTCCGATGAGTTCTGGGTAGTTTACCATGGACCTTTGGGTCCATAGTTATTAGATAGATGGCTTCTTCTCTCTCTTTGAATCTCAACACAAAGTTCTCCTCGATCTTCTTGGAGATCTATTCGATGTAACTCTTTTTGCGGTGTGTTTGTCGAGATCCGATGAATTGTGGGTTTATGATCAAGTTTATTGATGAGAAATAATTGAATCTCCTCTGAATTCTTTTATGTGTGATTGGTTATCTTTGCAAGTCTGTTCGAATTATCAGTTTGGTTTGGCCTACTAGATTGATCTTTCTTGCAATGGGAGAAGTGCCTAGCTTTGGGTTCAATCTTGCGGTGTTCTTTCCCAGTGACAGCAGGGGCAGCAAGGCACGTATTGTATTGTTGCCATCGAGGATAAAAAGATGGGGTTTATATCATATTGCTTGAGTTTATCCTTCTACATCATGTCATCTTGCTTAATGCGTTACTCTGTTCTTATGAACTTAATACACTAGATGCAGGCAGGAGTCCGCGTCGATGTGTGGAGTAATAGTAGTAGATGCAGGTAGGAGTCAGTCTACTTGTTGCGGACGTGATGCCTATATACATGATCATGCCTAGATAATCCCATAACTATGCACTTTTCTATCAATTGCTCGACAGTAATTTGTTCATCCACCGTAATACTTATGCTATCTTGAGAGAACCACTAGTGAAACCTATGGCCCCCGGTTCTATCTTTTATCATATAATTTTTCCATCTATCTTTATTTTGCAATCTTTACTTTCCAATCTATATCATAAAAATACCAAAAATATTTATCTTATCTTATTATCTGTATCTGATCTCACTTTTGCAAGTTTCCATGAAGGGATTGACAACCCCTTTATTGTGTTGGTTGCGAGGTTCTTGTTTGTTTGTGTAGGTACGAGGGACTTTTGAGGAGCCTCCTACTGGATTGATACCTTGGTTGTCAAAATTGAGGGAAATACTGATATGGACCGAACCTCGATGGATATCTGATCCGTTGTTGCGGCCGATCTTTCATGACACTCCACCACCACAAGTAGCAACCTCTCGCCCGCGCACGCGATGTACACGAAATAGAGGGTTTGAACCTTGTGGCCCAGCATGAGAAAACCAATCTCGACGAAGGTACTCACGCGCAAAACAATTTCCACGAAGAGAAATCGCAACACAGATGTTTTCTAAAGATCCCTGCAAAACTTGATATGGGTGTCTACCCTAAAAAACACATCATGTTTATTTCATAAAAAATAACCACCCTTTACAATGAACGTACTATTGCTATTTATACTAGCATAGCCGACTTGTACATGGTTTGTCCAACACGCTAACCAGACTCCTAATCCAAAGGGAAAACAAACTTGACCTACCAAAACATAACAATGGACTTGATTAAATCTTATAGGAAACAAAAACGAAGACAACTTGGTATAACTTGTTATCTGGTGTACGTCATCTCTGGGTCTGCTTCCAGGTGGCCCCCAGCCGATGGTCTTCAAGGAGAGGTAGCTCCACGTACTGCTAGTTCTAGATGATGCATGGCCGTACTTCTCCTTGCATGGCGGGAATATAAATAAGAATCCTGGGTGCATCTTTTTCCTTTCAAACCAATGAACTAGATTTCTGTCTTTCCAACTAGAATCCCACATATACTCAGCTATGCCTATACGTACATCTTTATTACTTGGATATGCATGGATCACTGGTTGGAAGTAGTGCTCACGTTGCTCCTTTTCCTTAAAAAACAAATCAACATGTTCCTTATCTTTTGAAATTGAATCAAGAAATACTTCCACACAGGTGACAACAGCCAGCGCTTTGTCCGTCTCGTCATCTCCACTTAACTGAAAATAATTAGGAGTGTAAGTCTTAGGTCTTTTTATTCCCTCGGCATCATCGACATCACCCGTCTTGTATCAAATACTTACGCTACTTTAATGCATCATCCTTTCCTCTTCAAGGGAAAACCAACGCAGTGCTCAAGAGGTAGCAAGAAGCATTTCTGGCGCCGTTGTCGGTGAGGTCTTCGCTCGAGTCAAGACATACCAAGTACCCATCACAAACTCATCTCCCTCGCATTATATTATTTGCCATTTGCCTCTCGTTTTCCTCTCCCCCACTTCACCCTTGCCGTTTTATTCGCCCTCTCTTTCCCGTTATCCTCTCTCTTTCACTTGTCTCTTGTGTGCTCGTCGTTATGGCTATTCCTCCTATCCTTATTATTACTCCCGAGCATGAAGTTCTTAATTTTAAGCAAAGGGAGGGAGAAAATCTAAAAGATGCTTGGCATAGAATTTGCAATGCTCAAAATAGATCTAGTAGGAAGCTTTCTACTTCTGTTCTTCTTCGCAATTTTTATGTAGGCATTACTCCTTGGAATAGATGCATTCTTGATACCATTACCGGAGGAAATTTTTTGGATAGCCATACCTTTGATGCTTATAATGCTATGTTGGATTTGTTCGGTCCACCTCCTCTCTTGGTTAATGGGACTATTTTAACTCTAGAACATGTGATGCAAAGGCTTGAAATTATTGAAAATAAAGTTGCCACTGTTGAGTTGATTGAAAATCTGGATAAAAAGATCCATAACCAAATTACCCAATATGGATCTAGGGTTGGAGTTACTTTAAATTTTTTTAAAGAGAAAGAACCTATAGTTAACGAAAGAATAGATCTAGATTCTACGAGAATCGGTAAACTCGAGGATATTATTACCAACTTAGGGTCTGCCTTTTCATCCGTGAGAAATACTCCAATTCCTCCTACCAAAACTGCCAAATTTATTTATGTTCCTAAAAATAAGTGTGAATCTTCTAGTAAGGAAAATGCGGATCTCAAATCAATAAGTGTTCACCCCAATTGTCTCTCTATCATAAAGGAACCTTTTGCTTCAAATGAATTTCTTGATTTCTTGCCTAGGATTTTAATCATTGCTAAAAAGAAAGAAACTCCTAAAAGTTATAAGTGCTCTATTGAAGATTCGAATGCCAAAGATGGCAATACAGAGATCTATTCTCGCTTTTATGCCTAGCTAGGGGCGTAAAACGATAGCGCATGTTGGGAGGCAACCTAATTTTATTTTTGTTCCTTGCTTTTTGCTTCTGTTTAGTAATAAATAATTCATCTAGCCTCTGTTTATATGTGGTTTTATGTTTTAATTAGTGTTTGTGCCAAGTAGAACCTATAGGATAACCTACGGTGATAGTTAATTTGATTCTGCTGAAAAACTAAAACTTTTGCACGCACGAGAATAATTTTAATAAAGCACAGAAACGTGCTTTTGCGTTGACTCTTTTTGCAGTAGATCAAGAGACAAATGGCCCAGGACTTCCTATTTTGGTAGGATTTTTAGAGTTCCAGAAGTATTCGAAAGTTATAGATTTTTACATACTGTTCTGTTTTTGACAGATTCTGTTTTTCGTGTGTTGATTGCTTATTTTGATGCATCTATGGCTAGTATCGGGGGGTATGAACCATAGAGAAGTTGGAATACAGTAGGTTTAACACCAATAAAAATAAATAATGAGTTCATTACAGTACCTTATGTGGTGGTTTTTCTTTCTTGCACTAACGGAGCTTATGAGATTTCCTGTTGAGTTTTGTGTTGTGAAGTTTTCAAGTTTTGCGTAAAGATTTGATGGACAATGGAATAATGACTGGCAAGAGCCTAAGCTTGGGGATGCCCATGGCACCCCAAGATATTCAAGGAAAACAAAAAGCCTAATCTTGGGGATGCCCCAGAAGGCATCCCCTCTTTCGTCTTCGTTTATCGGTAACTTTACTTGGAGCTATATTTTTATTCACCACATGATATGTGTTTTGCTTGGAGCGTCTACTATGATATGAGTCTTTGCTTTCTAGTTTACCACAATCATCCTTGTTGTACACACCTTTTGGGAGAGAGACACTTGATTTGGAATTTATTAGAATACTCTATGTGCTTCACTTATATCTTTTGAGCTAGATAATTTTTGCTCTCTAGTGCTTCACTTATATCTTTTAGAGCACGACGGTGGCTTTATTTTGTAGAAATTGTTGATCTCTAGTGCTTCACTTATATCCTTTTGAGAGTCTATGGTATAAATTTGGTCCTAGAATGATGGGCATCCAAGTTTGGGTATAATAAAAACTATCATAGAAAGTGAATTAGATATTGTGATCAATTTGATGCTTGATAATTGTTTTGAGATATGAGGATGGTGATATTAGAGTCATGCTAGTGTAGTAATTATGAATTTGAGGAATACTTGTGTTGAAGTTTGTAATTCCCGTAGCATGCACGTATGGTGAACCACTTTGTGATGAAGTTGGAGCATAATTTATATATTGATTGTCTTCCTTATGAGTGGCGGTCGGGGACATGCGATGGTATTTTCCTACCAATCTATCCCCCTAGGAGCATGCGCGTAGTACTTTGTTTTCAATAACTTGTAGATTTTTGTCATAATTATATGAGTTCTTTATGACTAATGTTGAGTCCATGGATTATACGCACTCTCACCCTTCCACCATTGCTAGCCTCTCTTGTGCTGCACAACTTTCGCCGGTACCATACACCCACCATATACCTTCCTCAAAACAGCCACCATACCTACCTATTATGGCATTTCCATAGCCATTCCGAGATATATTGCCATGCAACTTTCCACCGTTCTGTTTATTATGACACGCTCCATCATTGTCATATTGCTTTTGCATGATCATGTAGTTGACATCGTATTTGTGGCAAGGCCACCTTCATAATTCTTTCATACATGTCACTATTGATTCATTGCACATCTCGGTACACCGCCAGAGGCATCCACATAGAGTCATATGTTGTTCTAAGTATCGAGTTGTAATCTTGAGTTGTAAGTAAATAAAAGTGTGATGATCTTCATTATTAGAGCATTGTCCAAAGTGAGGAAAGGATGATGAAGACTATGATTCCCCCACAAGTCGGGATGAGACTTTGGACTTTATAAAAAATAAAAGAGGCCAAAGAGGCCCAAATAAAGAAAAAAAAGGGCAAAGAAGCCCACCCAATAAAAAAAGAAAAAAAAGAGAGAAAACAAAGGGAAAAATGAGAGAAAAAGAGAGAAGGGACAATGCTACAATCTTTTTTCCACACTTGTGCTTCAAAGTAGCACCATGATCTTCATGATAGAGAGTCTCCTATGTTGTCACTTTCATATACCAGTGGGAATTTTTCATTATAGAACTTGGCTTGTATATTCCTATGATGGGCTTCCTGAAAATGCCCTAGGTCTTCGTGAGCAAGCAAGTTGGATGCACACCCACTTAGTTTCTTTTGTTGAGCTTTCATACACTTATAGCTCTAGTGCATCCGTTGCATGGTAATCCCTACTCACTCACATTGATTTCTATTAATGGGCATCTCCATAGCCCGTTGATACGCCTAGTTGATGTGAGACTATCTCCTCCGTTTTTGTCTTCTCCACAACCACCATTCTATTCCACATATAGTGCTATGTCCATGGCTCATGCTCATGTATTGCGTGAAAGTTGAAAAAGTTTGAGAATACTAAAGTATGAGACAATTGTTTGGCTTGTCATCAGGGTTGTGCATGATTAAATACTTTGTGTGATGAAGATAGAGGATAGCCAGGCTATATGATTTTGTAGGGATAGCTTTCTTTAGCCATGTTATTTTGAGAAGACATGATTGCTTTGTTAGTATGCTTGAAGTATTATTACTCTTATCTCAATATGAACTTTTATTGAGAATCATTTGGATATGAACATTCATGCCACAATAAAGAAAATTACATTGAGAATTATGCTAGGTAGCATTCCACATCAAAAATTCTGTTTTTTATCATTTACCTACTCGAGGACGAGCAGGAATAAATTAAGCTTGGGGGTGCTTGATACGTCTCCAACGTATCTATAATTTTTCATTGTTCCATGCTATTATATTACCCGTTTTGGATGTTTATGGGCTTTACTTTACACTTTTATATCATTTTTGGGACTAACCTACTAACCGGAGGCCTAGCCCGAATTGCTGCTTTTTTGCCTATTTCGGTGTTTCGAAGAAAAGAAATATCAAACAGAGTCCAAACGGAATGAAACTGTCGGGAGCGACCTTTTTGGAACAAATGCAATCTAGGACACTTGGAGTGGACGTCAAGAAGCAGCCGAGGCGGCCACGAGGCAGGAGGGCGCGCCCTAGGGGGGTAGGCGCGCCCCCACCCTCGTGGCTCCCCAGACCTACCTCCTTCGCCTATATATACTCCCGTACCCTGAAAACATCCAGGAGCACCATGAAAAACTATTTCCACCGCCGCAACCTTCTGTATCTGCGAGATCCCATCTTGGAGCCTTTGCCGGCGCTCCGCCGGTGGGGGAATCAACCACGGAGGGGCTCTACATCATCTCCAAGGCCTCTCCGATGAGTTGTGAGTAGTTTACCACAGACCTTCGGGTCAATAGTTTAGATGGCTTCTTCTCTCTCTTTGAATCTCAATACAAAGTTCTCCTCAATCTTCTTGGAGATCTATCGATGTAACTCTTTATGCGGTGTGTCTGTCGAGATCCGATGAATTGTGGGTTTATGATCAAGTTTATCTATGAGAAATAGTTGAATCTCCTCTGAATTCTTTTATGTGTGATTGGTTATCTTTGCAAGTCTCTTCGAATTATCAGTTTGGTTTGGCCTGCTAGATTGATCTTTCTTGCAATGGGAGAAGTGCCTAGCTTTGGGTTCAATCTTGCGGTGTCCTTTCCCAGTGACAGCAGGGGCAGCAAGGCACGTATTGTATTGTTGCCATCGAGGATAAAAAGATGGGGTTTAATCATATTGCTTGAGTTTATCCCTCTACATCATGTCATCTTGCTTAATGTGCTACTCTGTTCTTATGAACTTAATACTCTAGATGCAGGTAGGAGTCGGTCGATGTGTGAAGTAATAGTAGTAGATGCAGGCAGGAGTCGGTCTACTTGTTGCGGACGTGATGCCTATATACATGATCATGCCTAGATAATCTCATAACTATGCACTTTTCTATCAATTGCTCGACAGTGATTTCTTCATCCACCATAATACTTATGCTATCTTGAGAGAAGCCACTAGTGAAACCTATGGCCCCGGGGTCTATCTTTTATCATATAAGTTTTCCATCTATACTTATTTTGCAATCTTTACTTTCCTATCTATATCATAAAAATACGAAAAATATTTATCTTATCTTATTATCTCTATCAGATCTCACTTTTGCAAGTTTACGTGAAGGGATTGACAACCCCTTTATCGTGTTGGTTGCGAGGTTCTTGTTTGTTTGTGTAGGTACGAGGGACTTTTGAGGAGCCTCCTACTGGATTGATACCTTGGTTCTGAAAACTGAGGGAAATACTTATGCTACTTTGCTGCATCATCCTTTCCTCTTCAAGGGAAAACCAACGCAATGCTCAAGAGGTAGCATTTGCTCAAAAATGCCATTAGACATTGTTATTTTCACGTCAAACCCGTTGACCATTTTACATGATCAAAAAAAGCCGATTCTCACAATGATAAGTGTGGCCCCGCTTGTCAGGAGTAACCAAGCGAATAATTTTACAGGAAAATAAGAACGTTGTTGGGATCAAGTAGGCCCCACACTTTATTTTATTGTAGTGAGATAGAGGGAGAGCTGGCATGTTGGTCCATCGGTATTTATGTCATTATAACATGGCAAAAGAGATTTGAGTCACAATAATGTTGTCCAGCACAACACACCCCTCAAATAAAACTAAGCACCCTGAAATTCTTTGACAACTAAACTGCTGGCTATATGATGTTGGCCATATATATTGTATGTATATAATGTGAAGAAACGAGTGGTAGTACTATACCAACTAAAAGAGGAACTATAAGAAATACTAGTATGTATGTACTGAAGAGTTAAAGTAACGAGAAGAAACATAACATAGTTCTGTTGCAGGCTCAGCATAACACACCCCTCAAACAAAACTAAGCACGCCTGAAATTAAACTAAGCAACTAATCCAGTAGACACTGCACTAGAACCACCATGAGCAATGACACTGCCACCTTACTCAGAGTCCTCGTCCACGTCCTCGATCGACTTCGTCCTTGTCCCTCTTCCTCTTGGCCGATACTTCTTTGCTTGAACCGCACACTTGGCTCTTGCTCTTCATCCAACCCTTGTAGATATTGAAACAAAGGTAGCCATCCATTGCAGCGTAGTGGATGTGGTCTATATCTAGTACATTCCAGTGCCATGCACGATGAAATGTGTGCGGAGGTTTATTCAGTTTATCGTACGAAGATGAACCATGGCTCCTGCGAGGGTCAGCATTGAAGGCTGATCACGGGAGGGCACCAGCCCATTCTTCTGGAGGTCGAAAGGATTGCCTACAATGAGGCCTATCCGACCCATGACTGTTCATTCATTCGTAAAGCCTACAATAACGAATTTGACTAGGCCGCCCTTGAGGAAGTTCTTCAATTCCTCGCACTCAACGTCGGCATGGCATATGTGCTAGACCAAGCATAAGTCATGCACGCAAACCTGGATCACGGCGGGCTTCATCTTCTCTTCCTCCTTTAGATTCTTCTCTTTCTCCAGGGTTGTGGTGTACTCAACATCTAGCCCAGTGACCCACTCATCATTTGAGTTTTCGAACATCTGTCTAAAGTGAGCAAGGCATCCTTTCACCGTCGCGGAAGAACGGGTGTAGATGACGTCGAACTCATCGCCGGTGATGGTTCTAATCTTGTACTCACCGCTGATCATGGAGATTTGGGATGCCATGGATTTGGGAGGAGGGTTAGGATTAGTGGAACTACCGTAATGTGAAAGGACGGGATGACTAGGAGCGAACTGTCGCAATGTTAAAGGACGTCCGGGGACGAGTAGGAGCAAACTGCCAGCGGTTTTTCGATTGTAAAAATGCTAAGTGGGGCGTGCGAACGGTAGGGTAGTGACTTGCCTGGTGGATAAATGGATTCATGCACAGTACTATGGGGACCCAATTAGATGTCATGTCTACTCGACGCCCAATTAAATGGCTTTCGATGTCATGTCAAGCGTCAGGAAAATTACAGGTGATACGAAGCTTTCCATTCTCCCATGATATGGGCTTCCGAGAGCCCTTGGATCTGAGATCGAACGGTTGCATGGCGTGATTCTAGACCTATGGGTGAATATCCTATCATGGAGGGTTATTCTACAAATTTTCAGCAACTTAGCATGCAACCATTCGATCTCAGATCCAAGGGCTGCCAGCAGCCCGTATCATGGTCGCGCCTACCACAACTGTCGCCTCGCTGTCCAATTCTGAGAACTTTTATTTCTGCAAATTTCAGGAGCGCGCTCATACAACTGAAAAGACAAACTCATGGCGATCTCCTCTCCCACCTGCTCCACCCAAACTCATGGCGATCTCTAAGGTGATTCAAGATGGAAGGCCTTTTGCATTGGGATTTTTCCCCTGGCTTAGCCCTTGCAGACCAGGTGAGAAGAAAATTTGGTTCAACGGTGCATTTTTCTCCCTCCCGAGGCAACAAGGAATTCTTCCTAGTTGTCTCATTCTCCTCGGCCTCTTTTCCTCTCCATGAAGAATCTGTGGGTATTGCTCTTCAATGCTGCATTGGCGGCATTAGTGTTGGTTTTTGAGTGCACAAGATCAAACCTCGTGTGTTTCGTTTCTCGGTTGCCAATAATAAAGTGGGTCATTTTATCTACGGTCTTAAAGATCGTATTTGGCCAGACTTTATTTGTCATTTTCACCTATTCAAGGGAGGTTCTGCCCGGGTTTACACATCTATTGATACTTGGCATGCTGATGAGGAATTACCAAAAATTTCAGCTCGACACCCAATGGCTATCAAATCGGATTTGGAATTTCTAAGATCTCACCCTTCTGGGAATGATTCGTCTTATGAGCTTGGCAAATTTTCTTTGGTACCCATGGATCATATGGTTTTCTCCAACAATAATGGTAAGGAAGCTTCTTCTTCCTCATCCATCCCGAAGAACACTCATGGTATTCAAATTCAATTTGGATCTTTTTTGGCAACTCAGAATGAGGAACCCATAATTCAGGATTCGCCGAGGATCTCATTAATGAAAAAATATCTTGGAGACGCTGAATTGGAGGAAGAGAATAATCCGGTGTGTCTCCATTTTGTTCTGTTTAAATGCCCCATTAATGTTCCTTATCATGTACCACCGCAGTGTTTCCTTAATTCTGCGCTCAAATACGCCCCGGCCCATTCTCTTTGGCCCCCTAAACTCTCGGCCCAGCATAAGGCTGATTTGGCCCAAGCTTCCTATTCTGAGGAGGAAATTACCATCCTCACTAATAATTGGGCGGTTTTGTGTGCTCGTTGCTTACAATGGGGTCACCCTAAGATTCAATGCCCGGCTCAGCTGATTTGCATTAAATGCTCAGCACCTGATCACAAGGTAAGTAATTGCCCGACTCGGTTCACTCCGAAACAAATTGGACTGGCTGATATCGTCAAGCCCCATAATATCAATCAACCCAGTTTTTCCGTTGCTACGGTCGCTCCTGTGCATAAATGTACCCGCAACATGACCATACGATGTGAGGCTTGCAGTCACTATGGACACGTGGCACAATCTTGTCGATCCAAACGGTGGCGTGAACGTTGGCAATGGATCCCTAAAAATCCCCAACCTACCAAAAATGCCCCTCACGCTTCCGCTTCTCCTCGGCTTCCTCAAACGCCACCGCCCTGCCTCAGCCATTCGTCACCACTGCCACCCCCGTCACCTCAGTTGCTCTCCATCCGCACCACCACCACCATGGCGAACTACACCCTCAATCCGGTGCCGTTCCTCCCGCCCGGATTCACCGTCGAACAAGGTCCGGCGGATCGTGTTGTCCGCAGAGGCATGGTGGTCGGGCCTCTTCCGCCGCTCAACCATGACTTTCTGGCCATTGCGGAGACCAGCCATTATGTCCCTCTACATCGCCGTGCCACCATCCGCCATGCCGTGCGAGGTTTGCTTCATGAGGCCCAGCTTTTCACTACTGAAGTTAGAGATCATCCGTTCAGAATAGGGATTTTTGGCTTTCCGGATTCTTTCATCAGAGATACTGCGGTAGCCACTCCGTTAGAGCTTGAGGAAGAAGATCTGCTTATCACCTTCGTTCCTCACAATGAAGCACTGAACCGTCGCACCACCTCGTTCGGTCCTGAGATCTGGTTAATGTACTTTGGCTTTCCCTATGACTATCAGACAGATTATTACATCAATAAGTCGCTCGGTGGTTTTGGTGCTCTGGTTTCTTTGTATAACCCCCACCAAGATCGTCGTTTCATGTTAATCAAAGCTAGAGGTTTGCATCTGAACCCGGTGCCAAAGAGCTTTGTTGTTTGGCAGCTCGGCGGGGCTCGCGACTACTGGACTGTGCAGATCACAATCCTCCGAAGCAACGACTGGAATGGTCTTCTGCATGAAGTTCTGCCTGCCGGAGAGGAACCCCCACCACCTGATGGCATCCCGCATCCCCAATTTGGCCCGGACCTGACTGCGGAATAATTGTATCAGCAGCAGGTGCACAATTGGTTTGTGCAGAATGCTGCACCTCCCAATGGCACTCCAGATGAGCCTGATGTGCAACAGGATCAGGACAATGTAGGCTGGGGTGCATGGCCTGCACCGGCTGCTCCTCCTCTGCCCCTGCTACTGCCGTATCTGATGAACTTTCAAGCATGGCTAGCTGCCCAGGGTCTGCAAGTGCAAGATGGTGTTGCGCCTGATAATAACATCTCTGACAATGTTATGCAGGCGTAGCATGACTCCATTACTTCTTCTGATGAGACTGAAACTGATTCTGACAGCTCTACTTTTGATCTGTTGGTGATTCCTGGTCAGGAGTCTGCTGTTGCTCCTTTGGTTGATGAATCGCTCACGATTTCAGTGGAACTCCATAGCCATGGTCTGCGTTTTGGCCTCTCGGCTCATGGGGATGCTCTCATGGCTCTACTATTGGAGAACACCATCCCTCGCCAGCAGCTTAACAGTGCTATATTCTCGGCCCTTCGCCTGATGATGGCTTCCTTTGGGCCTTGGCGTTCTGGTCTGGGTATGCAACAGAATTCATTCCAGGTGGAGATTCAGGTTTCTTTGACTGGGGGGAATATTCAGTTTGCACAGGTGGTACGTCAACAGGTACCTGTTTTTGATATGGCTGAGCCTGTTCGGTCTGCTCTGCCTGCGGCACACTCAGTTTTGGACTCTCTGGTTGACACCCATGTGCCTTCAGCCACGCCGCCTCTGCTCCTTACCTGGGAGCCATCTGAACCCCTGGTGGCGCCAAGCATCTCTATGGTTGATCAGCAGGCTGACCAACTTGCTCTCTTTGTCTCTTCCGACGGCATCTCTGCTCTAGCTCTGCTGGCTACTTCAAGCACCTCAATGGCTGTGTCAGTTGAAGATCAGGGCGGCATGATCACTGCTATTCAGACTCAGAAACAATGCAAAGGTAAGATGCAAGCTCCTGTCGATACATCCACTCTGCGATGCAGTAACAGGAACAACAAATACGATGGATTCAGGGTCCCTCAACCTTCTGATGCTCACCCTACCAAATCTAAAGTCAAGCCTCGCATAATCCCTTCTGCTGTTGTTGGAGCTTCAGTGCCTCCTTCTGGGGATGATCCCTCCTCTGCTATTGAAGCTGATGATGCTGCAGCTCCTCCGCCCACATCCATCCCTGCTATGCAGGCTATTGGCATGAATCTCTGTGCGATACCTACTGAAGAACTATCTACTTCGGCCCTCTCTGAAGAGTAGCTTCATCCGCTTATCTTTGCTTTCATTGCTGCTGAAACTTGATTTCTTTTCAAATGCTTTTGCGTAACTAGAACGTACTATGCTAGAATGTACGCGGTCTTAATGCGTGTAATAAACATTTAGCCCTTGGTAATGCGATCAATACTAGTGGATGCGCGATCGTCTGTTTGCAGGAATCTAAAATGCCTTTCTTTGATGCTGTTGTCTTGAAATCAATTTTCCCTCGGTGTTTTGATCAGTTTGCGTACATTCCATCTCAAGGTGCATCGGGGGGAATAATCACGGTGTGGAATAGTAGTATCTTTACGGGTCGGGTCTTTTTATCTAAAGAGTTTGCGATAGGTGTCGAATTCACATCCACGCAGTCCAATCATTGTTGGAAGCTCGTTAACGTTTATCGCCCTTGTCAGGGTGAGCATCGTGTCACGTTTTGGCTTTTTGATATGAATATACCCGCTGCTGAAGACTGGTTATTACTAGGCGATTTCAATTACATTCATTCGCCTGGTAATCGCAACAAACCAGGTACAAATGTCCAAGATATGTTCACTTTTAACGACATTATTCGGGAACAAGACCTCACTGAATTACCCATCAAGGGGCGTGCTTATACTTGGTCGAATATGCAACTACAGCCACTCCTTGAGCAACTCGATTGGTTCTTCACCACGTTGAACTGGACTATTACATTCCCAAACTTCAATCCCAAAAAGCAAACTCTTCAGGTTTGAAACATATTGGCTTGCTCATCCTGGGTTTATGGAGATTGTAGAACACGCTTGCAACAAACCTATCAGATTCAATAAAACCCATAATTGTGCGGCAAGAATCGGGCAAAAACTCAAGTCAGTCCGTCATGCTCTCAAGCAATGGAGTAAGAACATTTCTCGCCTTAAAATAGCCATTGAAAACACGAAGAAAGCTCTCTTGGAGCTTGACAATATTGAGGACCGTCGGACTCTGACCACACCTGAATGAAACTTTAGACGCATTCTCAAAAATCATTTGCTCAAAACAATTCAGTTTGGGGACGAGAATTCCAAGTTCTTCCAAACAATTGCCACCGAGCGATTCAGAAGAAACTGCATTAGTTTGTTCAAAACCTCTGCTGGAGTGGAAATCGGTGATCATGCAGGGAAAGAGTCCATTCTTTTCGAAGCGTTCAAAGGAAGAATGGGGCATGCAAACCCTCAACCTATGAAGTTTAACTTAGAAACCTTGCTGAAGGAGGACGTGGACTTCTCAGATCAAATTGCACCATTCACAGGAAAGAAATTGATGATGTCGTGTATGAAATGCCACCTGATCGGGCACCGCGCCCTGATGGCTTTAATGGGGCTTTCTTAAAAGCATGCTGGCCAATCATTAAAAATAATTTCTATCTTCTTTGTGATGAGTTTCATCAAGGCGGCCTCAATCTTGAAAGCATTAATGCAGGTTTCATCACTCTGATCCCCAAGGTTAATTTGCCTGAATGTGTTAATGACTTCCGACCGATCACGCTCCTTAACTGCTGTTTGAAGCTGATCTCTAAAATTCTGGCGAATAGACTCCAAAAAATTATCCTCCGAATTGTGCATCGAAACCAATATGGTTTTCTTCGTGGCCGATCGATCCATGACTGCCTAGCCTGGGCTTTCGAATATATTCACCAGTGTCAGGCCTCCAAACGAGAGATTGTGCTCCTAAAACTAGACTTTGCGAAGGCGCTTGACACGGTCGAGCACTCTGCCATGCTTCTAATTTTGAAGAACATGGGTTTCCCGCCCAAATGGTTGGCTTGGATGGAGAGCATTTTTTCGTCGGGTAAATCTTCTGTGTTACTGAATGGGGTGCCAGGTCGACAGTTTCTGTGTAAATGTGGTGTTCGTCAAGGGGATCCGATGTCCCCCCTGATTTTCTTCCTTGCCGCTGATCTACTTCAAAGTGCTATCAATGCAGCACTCCAGCAGGGCTTGATCACACACACTATCCCTCCCACTGGTGACGCTAAATACCCGGTAATCCAATACGCTGACGACACAATTATTGTCCTTCCGGCCTGCATGGACCAAGCAGCTAGGATCAAGCTTATCCTCGAAGATTATGCCACCTCAATTGGCTTGAAGATCAACTTTCATAAATCCACGCTTGTGTTAATTAATACACCGCCGAGCAAGTGCAATGAATTGGCCAACCTTTTTGGGTGCACACAGGCCAGCATGCCTTTACTTATCTCGGTCTGCCCCTTGGCACCACCCGTCCTTCAGTCCTTGATCTGACGCCACTTGTCTATAAAGCCAAAAGGAAAATCACCGCCACGATGTCCTTAATGTCCTACGCGGGCAAGCTTGCGTTGGTCAACTCGCTCATCACCGCGATGGCTATCTATCCCATGGGGACTCTTAGATTGCCGCCAAAGATACTTGCTCAACTTGATAAAATCCATAGACACTGCCTTTGGAACAAACGCATGGCAGATGGGGATAAACAGAACTCTTTGGCTGCATGGGACATGGTATGTCGACCCAAAAAGTGTGGTGGTTTGGGTATCCTTGACCTTAAAATTCAAAATGATGAGCTTTTGCTCAAATTCCTGCATAAGTTCTACAACAGAATGGATGTCCCCTGGGCTCGGCTCATTTGGGAAATCTACTATGTTGATTCCATCCCACATGCTTCGGACAGTTGTGGCTCTTTTTGGTGGCGTGACCTACCAAATCTTATGCCCATCTATCGTGGCATCACTCAGGTGCAGGTTAAACGTGGCGCTTCTGTCCTATTCTGGAAAGACAACTGGAACCAGTCCATCTTGGCCGAGCAATATCCACGCGCTTTCTCTTATGTCCTTAATGACGACTTGTCTGTGCATGGGTTCTTGACAGCCCACGCCCTTCACGAAACCTTTCAGCTACCACTATCGCTGCAAGCTCATGACGAACTCAAGCTTCTCCAAACTGATATGGCTGCGGTGACTTTGGAAGATCATGACGATGTTTGGTCCTACTGTTGGGGATCAACTGTGTTCAAAACCACAGCATACTGCCAGTTTGTTTTTCGAGATGTGGTTGCTCACGTGGCTTTCAAGTGGCTTTGGAAGACTAAATGCATACCCAAAATCAAAGTCTTTGGTTGGTTTTAGCTTTCGGACCGGCTCAACACGAGGAATATGCTCAAACGGTGCCACTACAATATTGGTAACAACCTTGACTATCTACTTTGTGGGCAACACATAGAAGAAACAGTGGAGCATCTCTTCTTTCATTGCACCTTCAGTAAGGAATGTTGGAGCTTGCTACGTATATCTTGGACTGCGCAAGGAGATAGATTGCAGCTTGTGGAGAACCTAAAGACACAACACCCACGAAAAATGATCATGGAAATATTTCTCACTGCTGCTTGGAGCCTTTGGAAGGAACGCAATAATAATTACTTTAGACGTGTGTCACCCTCCATCCCTTCTTGGCTCATGAAAGTGCGTTATATCGACTAGAGGGGGGGGTGAATAGGCGATTTTTATGAATTCTTCACTGAGGAATTTGCTGGTGAGGAAATTCCTTAGTGAAGAACTACTTGCAGTGGAATAAGTACTCAGAAGTAAACATAACAGAATACAAGCATGGTCATCATGATGAAATGAAGACAAGCACAGAGTACAGAAAGCGTAATCACAGGATAACACAAGATGAAGACAAACAGACTGAAGAAATTGAACTGAGGAATTTGAGAAAGTCTTCAGTCAAAGTCTTCAAGCACAGATATGAACAACATTCAACACAGTAATGAGGAAATGGAAGGGTTGAGGAAATAGAACCAGTTAGTTGGTGAAGACAATGATTTGGTAAACCAGTTCCAACTGCTGTCTCAGTTGTACGTCTGGTTGGAGCGGCTGAGTATTTAAACTCGAGGACACGCAGTCCCGGACACCCAGTCACTAAGCGGCAACACAGGACACCCAGTCCTCACCGTATTCTCCTTGAACTAAGACCACGCAGGCCTCATCCAATCACTCGTGGTAAGTCTTCAGGTGACTTCCAAACCTTCACAGACTTGGTCACTCGGCAATCCACAATTCCTCTTGGATGCTCTAGACCTTGACGCCTAACCGTCTGGAAGAAGCACAGTCTTCAAAGGTAACAAGCGTCGGATCCACGTGGGATCAATTTCTTCAGTGATGCTCAATCACTTTGGGTTTGTGGGGGTTTGGTTTTGGGATTTTCCTCACTTGATGATTTTCGCTCAAAGTCCTCGGAGGATGGGCTGCTCTCAAATGACAAGTGTCAAGTTCTCCCGAAGCAGCCAACCAGCTAGTGGTTGTAGGGGGCGGCTATTTATAGCCTAGGGAGCAGCCCGACATGATAAGACATAAATGCCCTTCAATGATATGACCGTTAGGTGGATAGGATATTTTGGGACAGCTGGCGCACAGAACAGCAACGGTCGGAAATTTGACTCTCAAATTCCTCAGGGCTATCATGTTCCTCACTGTGTAGGCAATTCGCACTGGCGAATTCCTAACTCCTCAGTTAGAGCAAAGTCCTCAGTGACCAGAAGAACTGCGTCTTTGTCACTGAAGAAAATGACTGAACTGTATGAGATTTCCAATGGCTTCACTCGAAGGGATTGGTAGGTGTAGGATTTTGAGTTGAGCATCACATGGAAATTTTTCCTTAGTATTTCCTCGACCCCCTTTAACAGTACGGTGTTTCCTATGACTCAAGAAAGAGAAAATGAAACTACGAAAACAAAAGTCTTCACGCTTCATGTTCCTCAAGTGAATATCAAGTCTTCAAGGTCACACCATTTTTTTCACTTTCAAAGTCTTCAGAAAGTCTTCAGAAAGTCTTCAGAATATCAAAGTCTTCAGTTGAAGAACTTCATTTTTAGGGGTCGACTTTCTCTATAAATATCAAACTCCTCATAGACTTATAGACCTGTGTACACTCACAAACGCATCAGTCCCTTAACCTATAAGTCTTCAATACACCAAAATCACTAAGGGGCACTAGATGCACTTACAATCTCCCCCTTTTTGGTGATTGATGACAACATAGGTTAAGTTTTCAACGGGGATAAACATATGAAGTGTAAATACTGATTTTGAGGAATTTGATTGCAAGATATAGAAGAACTCCCCCTGAAGGTGTGCATAGTGAGGAATTTGCGTTTGAGGCAATGCACATTTGAAGAGTTGAATCATGGAGAACTCCCCCTATATCTTGTAATTCATACACGCATTTGATATATAATATGAAGAATTTGAAATGCATGATGAAATATGGTGCCTGATGAGATTCAGCATGCGTGCAATAATATTAACGAGGAATAAGCATGCAGAATAACACATCAAAAGTATCAGAGCACTATGCACCTTCCAAAAGTATCAGGGCACCATCAGGTTTAAGATTACCACTCGATCCAATAAAAAGTTTCAGAAGAACGAGAGTTGTAACTTAACAAAATGCCCATAATATAAACCCGCTTGAAGACTAACTCAGATTTCTCCCCCTTTGTCATCACATGACCAAAAGGATTGAAACTGAGGACTAACGCCCCTGAAGAATTTCAAGTTGATGGAGGAGCGCCAGCGTTGTCGGGGTTGTTTGTTGAAGTAGGGCCTGCTGTAGTGTCGTCCAAATCTTCATGCTCATCAGTTTCACGCGATGAAGAATAAGAGCTGGCCACCAGATCAGGAACTTTGACCCTCTTGAATTTCTTCGGAGGTGGTGCAGACCAATCAAATGCTTCCTGGAGACCCATAGTCTTCAGTTCTTCCGCGCTATATACATGAGTGAGAACAGCCCAGGTGCGGTTGAGGGTTTCATGAAGGTGATAATGGTTTTTCTTCACTGCATTATGTGTTGAGGTCATGTTGTGAAGAACGGCAGCAAACTGACGCGTTACCCATTTATGATGGCGATCAACCTTCTGATGAAGACTGAGGAGCAACTCACGGTCAGTCATCACCCTGGGTGCTGTGGCTTGAGGATTTTGCTTAGCTGAGATATTTGCGGCAGTGTCATGTGTAGCAGAGTCGTCATTGGTGGAGTAAGATGTAGCTAGACGAAATTGACCATCCAATGGATGACTGCCTTCATCGATCACAGCAGCTGCCTTGCCCTTATCATCAGATGATGAAACTGGCCGCTTGAGGACTTCAATGGGAGGCAAGTAGCTACCATGGTTCAGAGTGTCAGCTTTGTAATTCAGTGAAGATCTTGCCCTTATGAATCTCATAATCCAAGGCGCATAGGGCTTCAGCTCGAAAGCTGACATAGCAACATTTGCCAGAGTCCTCATGAAGAAATCATGGAAGTTGACGGGAACGCCATAAATGATGTTGAAAAGCATGTTCTTCATGATGCCAACGACATCTTCATCATTTGAGTCGTGGCCTTTGATAGGACTCATTGTCTTTGTCAGGATTCGATAGACAGTCAGGGGCACAAAGAGCAATTCCTTGACGAGGAATTTGGTTCGTGGGGCCTGCCCAGGCTTCAAAGGCTTCATGAGCACTTGCATATAATGATTTGACAATTCAGGGTCATTGTAGATGCAACATGCACTGTCATGGGGAGGATCAAGAGGAAGGACACGAAGCAATTCAGTTGCCAGTGCCTTGTAGTGAGTGTTTTCGGTCATCCAATCCAACACCCATGAATTGACATCTTCAGCATCTCCAGTGATATGCAGTGTGGCGTAGAACTGAAGAATGAGTTCTTCATTCCAATCACAGATGTCATTGCAGAAATTTAGCAATCCTGCATCGTGAAGAACACTGAGGACTGGCTCGAAGCATGGCAGAGATTCCATATCCACATGAGGAATATGTTCATGATCGAAGATTTTGTCCTTGTCAAACAGCACTGAGGAATAGAAGTTGGCTTGACTAGCAGTCCAGAAACGCCTCTTCCTTATGCGAGCAGAGTCATATGGGTTGTAGTCAGTGAAGAACACATGCTTGGAAAAGAAGTCTTCATCCTTGAACTTCTGTTTGCTTGAGAACGGATTC
Source organism: Triticum timopheevii (assembly GCA_963921465.1). NCBI lineage: Eukaryota > Viridiplantae > Streptophyta > Magnoliopsida > Poales > Poaceae > Triticum > Triticum timopheevii. Next base: position 478,346,743 of record OY997268.1, read on the forward strand.
TTTGGCTTCAGCAGAGGAATGTCAGTGATTTGCAGTACTACCTCAGGAATCACGATCTCAGGTGCTTCAGGCTGAGGAATTTCTGGTTCCTCTTCTTGTGCAACTTGAGGATCAGCAACAGCAGGTTCTTCAGCACTAGCGGCTGGAATTTCTTCATGAACAGAAGGAATGGGATGAGTTTCTTCAGAGCCCATCTGAACTGTGGTTGCCGGGGACTGAGGAATCTGTTGGATCGGTGTGAATGGAGGAGTATTGGGATGCTGACTTTCCGAAAAGTCATCATTCATCACTGGTGTAGTGCATCCAATATCCACATCTTCATTTTCATTTTCAATTTCCTCAACACCAGCCTCTTCAGCTGTGAACTGAGGCATGGGTGAGGAAACGACTGGCGTTGAAGGGAATGCTTCCACTTCAATTTCTTCATCAAGCTGCTCTGACGTAGCAGCAGAATGATTTTCTTCATCAGATCCGCTTGGGATCTTGTAGTCTTCTCCATAAGGAACAATTTCCTTTGATGACATGGAGGAAATCGGAACGGCATCAATAGGATTTTCAAGAGAGCTGGTCATTGGCTTCATTTTCTTCACAGCCGAAGAATTTGACGCAGCTGATGCCTTCCTTTTCTTCACTGCAGCTCGCTCTGCCACCTTGGTCTTCTTCACTTCATAGGCAGAAGGAAGAATAGGAGTTGGTGTAGGCGCGGGAGGAGCTGAGGACTGTGGTTGATTTTCTTCAGGCGCAACTGATGCAGTTGCCCTGATCTCTTCAGTTTCTTTAGGCACACCACTAGTGGATGCCCTGGCAATTTCTTCAGCGGCTGGAATGGAGTCATCAGCCCTGGAACTTACATTTTCATCAGCTGGCTGAAAGTCATCAGCGGTGCTGGCATGTTCTTCAGCAGGCTGAGCAGAGTCTGCAGCCTGAGGATTTTCTTGTTGCGATGGGGCTGCAACAGTTGACATTTTCTTCGTTGGGTTGACGAATCTCACTTTGGCTCCTTGCCAATCAGCATAGTATGCATCGAAGTCTTTGTTGAGGGCTTGGATTTCAGATTGAGCCTTGAGAAGTTCTTCAGGTGTCAGACTGACAACATTCTTCTTCAGAAGCTTCTCCTTTCTAGATTGAGCTCTTTTTATCTCTCTTGCCTTCTCATATTTCCATTTCTCTTGAGAGATGAAATGGGTCATCATGTGACTTTGACCGGGAGTCAGAGGCAGATCAGGCATTGGAGTGTTTGGATCCTTGTGCCAGAGGTCAATGTAATCGAGGATTTTCCTCGGATCCAAAAGCAGTGGCACAGATGTGCCTTTGGCTCTAGCAGCCTTTGCTTGTCTGTCTCTGATGATTTCTGCAAGTTCTTCATCAGAAGCTTCATCATCAGAGGGCACTTGGAATGCAACCTGTTTCTTCCTTGGACTTGGCCGAGGGCCGCGTCCCGCTGTTGCTTTAGTCTTCAACAGAGTGGGGCCTGATGAGGACATTGGTGTAGCTGAGGAACTCGCTGAGACACCAGAAGCAATTGAGAAACCCTGAGTCCTTTGACATGTAGCCAGATGCACAGGAGTTGAGGACTTTGAGGGAGCTGCTGAGGACTTTGGTGGAGCAGTAGCAGTCTGAGGAATTTGCCGTGAGGGCGCAGCTGAGGAACTTGGCTGTGAGGGCGCTGTTGGTGAAGCACTTGTCTTACGAGCAGGCTTCTTAGGCATTGATTTCCTCGGTTTGACCGAGGTCTCAGCAGCAGCAGCAGCGGCGGCGGCAGAATCCTCATTGAATTTCCTCACTGCCTCCTTGGCTTGTCTTACCAATTTTGCTTGCCGCCTAGCCCATTCTTCAGGAAAGTCCTCACCACGCTTGATGCTGGTGGGATCAGCTACTTGGCCAGGTGCCAATGGAGCTCTTGGGCATGGAGGATTTAAGGCGAATTTCTTCATGTACTTTGAAGTAACATGTCGATATTCCCTCCATTCTCGTGCCCATCTTCGTTCAATCCTCTGAATGCGCACTTTGCGCTGATTTTTGTTCTCTTTGCCAAACTTGGCTTCATTAGGTGTGCAATAGTCTTTGTAGATGTCATTAGGGATTTCAAAAGCAGTCATGACCTCCGGTTTATTTCCTCCTTTCTGCGGTCTCTTTCTTTCAGCCATTTTCTTCAGATGAGGAATTTGAACAATTGAACACTCTGAAGAAGTATGCAGTTTTTCTTCGAGGAACGCTGCAAATGAGTTAAGTTGATGAGAACCTAGTGATTCAGCAGCGGACATGAGTACCTGTGAACAGAGTGTAGGTGCGAGGAATTTGGAGAGGTCGTATGCATTCTCAGAAGGTTTTTCGAAAAGACAAGTTTTGAGGAATTTGACCAGTTGAGCCTTGAGGAATTTCACTAAGCGCTCTTTGTCTTAGGTTCCAGAGTTGTACAGATCAAAAATCCACACAATTGAGGAATCTTGAAGAAATGAGTGCTTAGAGAGATGGATCAAGAGCATACAGTGTGTGAGGTGTTCATATGTGTGAAGATTTGAAGAATAAAACACCTTTGAAGATTTTCAGGAAAGCTTGAGAATCAAAGTGAGTAAATAAAAGTAACTTTTAATTACCCGAACTAAAGAACACGACGAACTGAGATGAACAGCGGTGAAGTTCGTCAAGTTAGATCTCCCATGCCCTAACTTGGCAGAGAGAAACAGCTACGGCGGCGGTGGAGTGAAGATTTCTGCGGCCGGCGCGAGTACGACGGCGACGAGGTCGAGACAACGAAGCTCTTCCTCACCGGCGACGATGGAGTAGCGGCGGCGCTAGGGTTTGAGGAGCTCGAGCGAGAGACAGCGACCGAGCGGAGTAAATGAAGTGAGGAAGGGGAGAGGGGTATTTATAGCCACGGTAAAAACTGTTCGCACGAAGATTTTGGGACGAACATGCCCCTGCCCTTTCTCCTTCACGCGACATGTGTCACCCACGTACTGTGCAGATGAGATCGTGTAAGATCGTGGGTGATTAAAATAATGCATCGTGGGATGCGGAACGGTTTGAGCGGTAAAACCGAAAATCTGGATAAGATTTGTTTTAAAGTTTCGTTCGCAATTTCTTCAGCTGACAAGGACACAGTGAAGACTTTGAACGAGTTTCAAATAGAACGCACATGAAGAATTAGTGAGTAGATTGGGTTGAGTATAGCATAGAGGGGGGAGGGTCCGATCACATTCACTTAGCAGAAAAACGCAACATGAAGAAATAGCCATAAGTGAATGCTGTAGAGGACATAAACTCATATATATATATATATATATATATATATATATATATATATATATATATATATATATATATATATATATAGCCAATGAAGAAAAACGACGGAAACAGTGAAGATTTTGCGAAGTTGAAGAATTTGAAAAACTGAAGAATTTCAAAAATGAGGAAAAACTCAAATTGAAGATTTTCAACTTTTTGTGGTGGCGTGGCCCACCGTATAAGAATGATGATTTCAGACACCGCGTACAATTGTCGTAGGGTTCTGAGAATCAAATTCTTCATTAATTTCTTCACAGTTAGAGTGTTATTCTTCATTGATTGAAGAAAAATGTTTCTTCATGTGTTGCACATCTAAGTCATCAATTTTGCATAAGTGTTAGGATGTGTGTCCTTTTCAAAGAACATTCGAAGACTCTAAGATATTTAGCTCACACCGCAACTTGCTAAATCTCTTCTCGTCCAAGGGCTTAGTGAAGATATCAACTAGTTGTTCTTCAGTCTTCACGTGCTCGATGGAGATGTCGCCCTTCAACACATGATCACGAAGAAAATGATGACGAATCTGAATGTGTTTTGTCTTCGAGTGCTGAACTGGGTTGTGAGCAATCTTGATGGCACTCTCATTGTCGCAGAGGAGAGGCACATTCTTCACGTTGACGCCATAGTCCTTGAGGGTTTGCTTCATCCAAAGCAGTTGAGCACAGCAAGAGCCAGCAGCAATGTATTCAGCTTCAGCAGTGGACAATGATATGCAGTTCTGTTTCTTCGAGGACCAACAGACCAAAGATCGTCCGAGGAAATGACAAGTACCAGATGTTGACTTGCGGTCCACACAATCACCGGCATAGTCAGAGTCAGAATATCCAATGAGATCAAAAGCAGAGCCCTTGGGGTACCATAATCCTAGTGCTGGTGTGTGAGCTAGATATCGAAGAATATGCTTCACAGCCTTATGGTGTGATTCCTTCGGTGCAGCTTGAAATCGGGCACACATGAAAAGACTAAGCATTATATCTGGCCTAGATGCACATAAGTACAATAAAGAACCAATCATGGAGTGGTATACCTTATGATCGAAGTCAATACCATTTTCATCAGTGCATAGATGGCCATTTGTGGGCATAGGAATTTTGACGCCTTTGCAATCTTGCATGCCAAATTTCCTCAGTACATCTTTGAGGTATTTCTCCTGAGATATGAATATGCCATTGCGCTGCTGATGAATTTGAAGACCTAAGAAGAATTTCAACTCTCCCATCATAGACATTTGATATTCTTCACTCATCATATAGGCAAATTCATCACTATAACGTTGGTCAGTACAGCCAAAGATAATATCATCAACATATATTTGGCACACAAACAGTTCACCATCATAAGATTTAGTAAAGAGAGTAGGGTCAAGTGAACCTGGTGTGAAGCCATTCTTCACGAAGAATTCCTTCAATGTATCATACCACGCCCGAGGGGCTTGCTTGAGGCCATAGAGGGCCTTATTGAGTCTGAAGACTTTGTCAGGATTCTTTGGATCTTCAAAACCTGGGGGTTGGGCAACATATACTTCTTCCTCAAGCTTACCATTGAGGAATGCACTTTTCACATCCATTTGATATAAGATGATATCATGATGGTTAGCATAAGCAAGTAATATGCGAATAGCCTCAAGTCTAGCAACAGGTGTAAAAGTTTCATCGAAATCAATTCCTTCAACCTGTGTGTACCTTGAGCTACTAATCGTGCCTTATTCCTGACCACAAGGCCATTTTCATCTTGCTTGTTGCGGTAGATCCACTTTGTGCCAATGATATTATGCTTGCGAGGATCTGGGCGATTGACCAATTCCCAGACATTGTTAAGCTCGAACTGATGTAATTCTTCTTGCATAGCCTGAATCCACTCCGGCTCCAGAAATGCTTCATCTACCGTAGTGGGCTCTGTGATAGAGACAAAAGCATAGTGCCCACAAAAGTTAGATAAATGTGAAGCTTTTGAGCGTGTGAGAGGACCTGGTGCGCTAATGTCATCGATGATCTTCTCCACTTGCACTTCTTTTGCAACGCGAGGATGAGCTGGTTGTCGCTGAGGAATTTGATCAGCATTTTCTTCAGCACCATTTTCCTCATCATGTTCTTCAGGTGCATCAGCTCGACGTTCTTCATGAACAGGAATGAATTCTTCAGCAGATTCTTCAGTAGGAATGACATCCTCAGTTGCCTTGAACTTGATAGAATCCTCAGGTGCTGGTTCATCTAACACAGAAGGTAGGTGCTCTCTTTGCGAGCCATTAGTTTCATCGAACCGCACATCTACAGTGTCAACAATCTTGTGAAGAACAATGTTGAAGACTCTCTAGGTGTGCGAGTCCTTTCCGTAACCAAGCATAAAACCTTCATGTGCTTTCGGTGCAAATTTAGAGTTGTGGTGAGGATCTCTAATCCAACATTTAGCACCGAAGACTTTGAAATAACTCACATTGGGTTTCTTGTCAGTGAGGAGTTCATAGGCCGTCTTCTTGAAGAATTTGTGAAGATATACTCTGTTGATGATGTGGCACGCAGTATCAATTGCATCAATCCAAAAACGCTGAGGCGTTTTGTATTCATCAAGCATAGTGCAAGCCATCTCAACAAGAGTTCTGTTCTTGCGCTCCACGACGCCATTTCGCTGAGGAGTATAAGGTGCAGATAACTCATGAGTAATACCAAGTTCATCAAGATAGGCATCAAGACCGGAATTCTTGAACTCAGTTCCATTGTCACTTCTGATGTGCTTGATCTTCACACCAAAGTTGGTTGAAGCCCTCAACGAAAATCGTTTGAAGACTTCCTGCACTTCATGTTTGTAAGTAACAATGTGTACCCATGTATATCGAGAATAATCATCAACAATGACAAAACCATATAGAGATGCATCATTAGTGACTGCTGAGTAATGATTAGGTCCGAAGAGGTCCATGTGAAGCAATTCGAATGGACGGGTAGTGGTCATGATAGTCTTCGCTGGATGCTTGGCCTTGGTCATTTTTCCAGCTTCACAGGCTCCGCATAAATGATCCTTGAGGAATTTGACATTCTCAATGCCAATGACATGCTTCTTCTTCGCAAGCATGTGCAAATTCCTCATGCCTGCGTGACCAAGTCGTCGATGCCAAAACCAGCCTTCTGAAGCTTTTGCAAGTAGACACACGGCAGGTTGTGGTCCTATAGAGAAATCAACAATATACAGATCTCCTCTCCTAAAGCCTTCGAAGACTTTGGAATTGTCAGCTTCCATTATCACAACACAGCGATACTTGCCAAAGACAACAACCATATCGAGATCACAAAGCATTGAGACTGACATGAGATTGTATCCTAAGGACTCAACAAGCATGACTTTGTCCATGTGTTTATCCTTAGAGATTGCAACCTTACCAAGACCCAATACCTGACTTTTGCCTTTGTCAGCAAAGATGATATGCTTCAGAGGTGACGGTGATAAAGGAGCATCCATCAATAGATTCTTGTCACCAGTCATGTGATTCGAACATCCACTATCGAGGACCCATTCAGTAGTTTTGGGTTGATCATCCTGCAGATGAATTAGTGTAGCTTACAATCTCATATGCTTCATCAGTGAAGAATATGATATCAAGTTCATTAGATGAATTTCATCAAGCAATAAACAGATATAGCAGTATGAGGACGTGTGAAATGAAAGTTCATTTCATCATGATTCGCCTGCGTCCTTTCAGGCATTTTCGTCAGGTCCCCAGCAAATTCTTCAGACGTTAAAGCACGTCTGGAGACCTGACCCTGCAGAAGAGATTAGTTCTTTTTCTTCACCACCCACATCTGGAGGGGTGGCAAAGAATTCATCACTCTACGAGCACTATATGAGAAAGGTGGCAAAGATGCCAAACCGTTTCGTTTCACATAAGAGGGGTTAGGGTAAGCATATGAATAAGCAGAGTAATTCTTCGAGGACTTATAAACATAATGGTTTGAAGAATAATGCACATATTCATAGCCCTTTGCTCTACCCTGCGAGACAGAGTTGTTAGCACGATGATAATCATATGAGGACTTTGATCCTTTTGAGGAATTTGATCCATGTGAAGAGTTTGGTCAATATGAAGAATTTGATCTGGGGTTCCTGTTCTTCACAGGTGGTGTCATGAGGACATTCACCTGAAGACTTTAAACATAACTTTTGGGAACCCAGATTTTCTTCATAGGGGAACCGTTCCTCCAGTTAGTGCCAACATATCTAGCAAATACTTCACCATTCTGATTTTTGAACAGTTTATAGTTGGAGTCAAATGACTCATCAGAAGAATGAGGAGATTCACATGTAAAGCCAGATAAGTTAGATGGATCAACTGGAGGTCCCTTTGCAGCAACCCATGAGGTTTTGGGGTACTGCTCAGGCTTCCAATATGTTCCATCAGCATTGAGAATCCTCTCAAAGGCAATACCCTCTTTCCTAGGGTTTCTGTTGAGGATCTGCTTTTTAAGCACATCACAAAGAGTCTGATGCCCTTTGAGGCTTTTGTACATGCCTGTCATGTACAATTCCTTCAGCCCTGCATTGTCAGTGATACTAGCAATGTCCTCAGATGAGGAATTAGTGATAGCAGAGGCAGATGAAGAATTTGTAACAGTTGAAGCATTTGAACATTCAGGTGAAGAATTAGCAGATTCACGTTCAATGCACTTTAAGCAAGGAGGAACAAATTCTTCCTGAGAAGCGCTGATTTGCTGAGCTAGTAATGAATCGCGTTCCTTCTGAAGATCTTCATAACACACTCTTAGCTTTTCAAGATCTTCCTTCCTTTGAAGAGATTCAAGAGAAAGCTTCTCATGATCTTGCTTTTCTTGAAGAAATTCATAAGAAAGTTTCTCATGATCAGATAAGAGAGTGTTATGATGACTTTGAAGGTTATCAAACCTAGACTGAAGTCTCTGAAGATTTTTAGTCAGGGCTTTAGTGCGATCCATTTCTTCACCCAACATATCATCACTTTGTCTAGCATGTTTTGAAACTTCTCAAAAGCCCCTTGTTGTTTCACAGCAATCTTAGCAAGTTTAGAGTAGCTGGGTTTGAGATCCTCATCAGATTCATTTTCACTGGATTCAGAGGAGTTGTATTTGAGTACCTTTGCACCTTTTGCCATGAAGCAATAGGTGGGAGCGTAGCCATCGTTATCTTCATCAGGCTTGTCGGTGGAGTCAGTTTCTTCAGTGTTGAAGATGGACTTGCTTACAAAAGCAGTAGCGAAGGCCAAACTCGCCACACCAGATTCAGATTCTTCAGACGCCTCCTCTTCATCATTTTCCTCAGATTCAGCTTCAGAGTCCATTTCCTTGCCAATGAATGCCCGAGCCTTCTTGGAGCTGCTCTTTTTGTGAGATGAAGACTTCGAGGATTTTGATGACGAAGATTTTGACGATTTCTTCTTCTTCTTTGCATCATCAGAACTGTAATCCTTGTATTTCTTCTTCTTCATCTCCTTTTCCCACTGAGGACAATCTTGGATATAGTGACCAGGTTTCTTGCATTTGTGGCACAACCTTCTCTTATAGTCACTAGATGAGGAATCACTGCTTCTTGAGGATTTTCCAAAGCGACCACGTCTTGAGAACTTCTGGAATTTCTTCACGAGCAGTGCTAGCTCCTGGCTCAATTCTTCAGGATCACCAAGGCTACTACCAAAATCCTCATATTCAGAGTCAGACACAGCCTTGGCCTTCAGGGCACGTGGTTTGCCATAGTTCGAACCATAGAGATCTCTCTTTTCAGCAAGCTGGAACTCGTGAGTGTTTAGCCTTTCGAGGATATCAGCAGGATCAAGAGACTTGTAGTCAGCATGTTCTTGTATCATCAGTCCCAGAGTATCAAATGAGGAATCAAGCGATCTCAACAGTTTCTTCACCACTTCATGATCAGTGATGTCAGTGGCACCGAGGGCTTGAAGCGCATTTGAGATGTCAGTGAGGCGAGCAAAGTTTTGTTGGACATTTTCATTGTCGAGTCTTTTGAAGCGGTTGAAGAGATTCCGAAGAACATCAACTCGAGAGTCACGCTGAGTTGAGACTCCTTCATTTACTTTGGACAGCCTATCCCAGATAAGCTTAGCAGTTTCCAAAGCACTCACTCTTCCATACTGTCCTTTGCTCAGATGGCCACATATGATATTCTTCGCTTGAGAATCGAGTTGCTTGAATATCTTCACATCGGTAGCGTTCAGTGAGGGTGAGACGGAGGGAACACCATTTTCCACAACATACCAGAGATCGTTATCAATTGCCTCAAGATGCATTCGCATCTTGTTCTTCCAGTAGGGGTAGTCCGTCCCATCAAAGGTAGGACACCCAGCCGAGACCTTGATCATACCTGCGGTCGACATAACTAAAACTCCAGGCGGTTAAACAAAAATCACACAGAACAAGGGAGTACCTTGCTCTGATACCAATTGAAAGTGCGTTATATCGACTAGAGGGGGGTGAATAGGCGATTTTTATGAATTCTTCACTGAGGAATTTGCTGGTGAGGAAATTCCTTACTGAAGAACTACTAGCAGCGGAATAAGTACTCAGAAGTAAACATAACAGAATACAAGCATGGTCATCATGATGAAATGAAGACAAGCACAGAGTACAGAAAGCGTAATCACAGGATAACATAAGATGAAGACAAACAGACTGAAGAAATTGAACTGAGGAATTTGAGAAAGTCTTCAGTCAAAGTCTTCAAGCACAGATATGAACAACATTCAACACAGTAATGAGGAAATGGAAGGGTTGAGGAAATAGAACCAGTTAGTTGGTGAAGACAATGATTTGGTAAACCAGTTCCAACTGCTGTCTCAGTTGTACATCTGGTTGGAGCGGCTGAGTATTTAAACTCGAGGACACGCAGTCCCGGACACCCAGTCACTGAGCCGCAACTCAGGACACCCAGTCCTCACCGTATTCTCCTTGAACTAAGACCATGCAGGCCTCGTCCAATCACTCGTGGTAAGTCTTCAGGTGACTTCCAAACCTTCACAGACTTGGTCACTTGGCAATCCACAATTCCTCTTGGATGCTCTAGACCTTGACGCCTAACCGTCTGGAAGAAGCACAGTCTTCAAAGGTAACAAGCGTCAGATCCACATGGGATCAATTTCTTCAGCGATGCTCAATCACTTTGGGTTTGTGGGGGTTTGGTTTTGGGATTTTCCTCACTTGATGATTTTCGCTCAAAGTCCTCGGAGGATAGGTTGCTCTCAAATGACAAGTGTCAAGTTCTCTCGGAGCAGCCAACCAGCTAGTGGTTGTAGGGGGCGGCTATTTATAGCCTAGGGAGCAGCCCGACATGATAAGACATAAATGCCCTTCAATGATATGACCGTTAGGTGGATAGGATATTTTGGGACAGCTGGCTCACAGCACAGCAACGGTCGGAAATTTGACTCTCAAATTCCTCAGGGCTATCATGTTCCTCACTGTGTAGGCAATTCGCACTGGCGAATTCCTAACTCCTCAGTTAGAGCAAAGTCCTCAGTGACTAGAAGAACTGCGTCTCTGTCACTGAAGGAAATGACTGAACTGTATGAGATTTCCAATGGCTTCACTCGAAGGGATTGGTAGGTGTAGGATTTTGAGTTGAGCATCACATGGAAATTTTTCCTTAGTATTTCCTCGACCCCCTTTAACAGTACGGTGTTTCCTATGACTCAAGAAAGAGAAAATGAAACTATGAAAACAAAAGTCTTCACGCTTCATGTTCCTCAAGTGAATATCAAGTCTTCAAGGTCACACAATTTTCTTCACTTTCAAAGTCTTCAGAAAGTCTTCAGAATATCAAAGTCTTCAGTTGAAGAACTTCATTTTTAGGGGTCGACTTTCTCTGTAAATATAAAACTCCTCATAGACTTATAGACCTGTGTACACTCACAAACGCATCAGTCCCTTAACCTATAAGTCTTCAATACACCAAAATCACTAAGGGGCACTAGATGCACTTACAGCTCAGCAGATTCAAGGAAGACTTTGGCAATATTAAATATAGACTACCTAGTGAAAAGACACATGTTGTCTCTTCCTTCTTGCAAAGTCTGCCTCAACATAGTTAGATTTGTGTTCTAGCCCCCCCCCCCACACACACACACACACACTCCTTTGTAAAAACCACCATGTGACTATTCTTTATTATTAATATATACATGCAGTAGGAGCCTTTCCTACTGTCTTAACCTTCTAAAAAAACTGTCGCCTCGCTCGCACGGTCGCGCCCCTTGGAGATTTAACATGGTGCGATAGGCTATCTGGTGTTGGCATGTCATACATAGTCATCACTTAGTCACTCATACTACAACAAGGTTAGCTATAAGGTTGGCTATAAGAGTTTTTTTACTTCTCTCTATCTCTTTCTTTGTAGTATGTATTGCATTTGCCAAGGAGTGACCTCTTCCAATGAAATGGTGCTTAGATGAGGTGCTAAGGGCATTAAATGGCTTAGCAATCAAGTCCCCTATGAATAGGTGCTTAGTTTTTTGTTGCTAAGTTTACTTCATTTAATTAGCTATAGACTCAAAATTGTCTTTTCACCTAGGTACACGCGCTTGGCACCGTTTCTTCCTTGGGTCACCAAACTAATCTCTCTCTTCTTAATTAACTTGCCACATCAGACTTTATGCCTATGTGGCAGGCTTAGCACCTGTATAGGAGCAAGTAAGTACAATGGTGGGCTATAAGCCCCGCTTTACATGGCATTTTTGCATATGTGGAGGAAAGAGGCAAGGAAAAAGTGGAGGAGTGGGCTCTCCTGCAAGAGCCAGCCTCTACATGGTGGAGCATTGGGAGAGGCACCTGTATGGAGGTGGTCAGGAATCAGGAGACTCACGTCGGTCGTAGCGCCGCAGTTAAAATATAATGGCAAGTCAAATCACGGGGCCCCACCTGCCCAGCAGTATATCGCTATCAAATCACACACCCCTACGTTTGCAGCAGCCTACTCCCTCATCTTCTCGCGTCTCTGTTGAATCGACTACGCGGAACTGCCCCGCCTACCACACAGGAAAAGCACTGCCCTCGACTTTTAAATAGTACAGTATACTAATTTTGTATTCATGGATTGCACCATGGAGCAAAGCCTCAAGAAAACGGTGGTACACATGTACGGAGTATACAACACGCCCGTCGCGTTCGTGTCGCACCCCAGACGGTCGGTCGGTCTGGCACGCCGCTCTCCAAATGGAATGCGCATCATATTGCGTTTGCACACACATGTGGGACCGCAATTGAGAACCGGCCATAGGCACATTCCCCGGCCCCGCAAGTCGGGTGAGTTAATAGAAGAGAGAGACGAGCGATAGTACTAGAGAAGTGTTGTACATACGTTGGTGCCTGGATGATCCCTGCAAGACATGGAAGATCAGTTCGTCCATCCATGTGACCAGACTCCAGCAAACACACCTGGATTGGCTATCGTCTACATATCATGCAGGCTGTGTTGTACAGGGCTGTAGTTCTGGTGAGAAATCTAAAAAATGGTTTCTTATCATCTCGCAAAATTAGGTGTCATGTGCTTCGGATAACTTTGAGGGTTAAACAGCGACAACTGAGTTCCTCCAAGGGGCGAGGCAACAGGGGCACATGCACGAAGACTACTCGGCTGCCATCTAGGTCAAGCCGGCTATGTTAATTAGGACATCTATCGATGGACCCCTTTTCTACGAGTTTATCTTTAATTTGATCTTTGATCCTCGTCTAGTTTGTCCGTCGGGATTCATGTTGTCTCCTTTGGGCAGTGAGGTTATGATTTCTTGTCATGTCGCATTTTTTGTGTTATATTTTATAATCCGGTGCTTCAGATCAAAATGACGACAACTGCGCCTCCGGGGCACATGCAGGAAGACTTCTCGATAGTCATTGACAAGGTCAAGCCGGCTCCAGTAGACAAAAGAAACTAGTACTCCACTATATAGGCAGGAGCCTCCGCGCTTGCTTGCTAGTGTTGCTCTGTCTCATCCTCTCCAGACTTAAACACGACAGCGGTGGCCACACACTCTCTCTCTCTCTACTCACCGCTAGTCACAGATCCAGCCGGACCCTCTCCGCCGGGGAAGGTGAGAAGGTGCAACGTTCACGCGGTCGTCCTCGGCGATGACTCTTACCCATTGTCGGCGCATCCCGATCAGTGTGCCTTGTCATTCTCTCCCAAGTACCGCTGTCTAGGGAGGGCCTCCGACCCCTTCTTCCTCGTTGTCGTAGTGTGGGGAGATCCGGCCTCCTGCCGCCCACCTAGCGACATCCCGGTGACCCTCGGGTATAACTTCTTTCGAAACCGGCCTTGCTCTACTTCCCGAGCTCCTGACGTCGCTCCATTTGTATCTTTTACTTTTTCTCAGGCCCCCTCGTAGATAGGATCGATCGGCTATTCAAAAACCACCTAAATTTTTACAGTTAAGAGGTAAAACTAGTTCATGCACTCGAATCTAGTACTACTTGGTTCAAACAAGGAAGAAAGGGGATGGGGGTGGGGGAAGATTTGTTACCTGAATCTTGGACTTGGTCGAAAGAGGAAATAATTGGGGCGAAAAGAAGCAGAGACTGGCTATCCAACTGGTCTCTAGGTCTAATAGGGAAATAAAGGGAAACACAGTACAAACTCAATATAAACCCGATCTATTGGTTGAAAAAGGAAAGAAAGTGGAGACTGGGGGACAAGTCAACTGAGTAAGTCCAGCACTAGATTTGCTAGCCTCACACAGTATAAGGTGGCTATACCGAACAAAAATGGGACCAACCCAGATATCATGTTCTGATGTTTGTTGCCCCGAGCCACTCTTATGTAATGCCACTGGTAAAATGTAGCGGCGCATTGTTTAAAGTAAGGACACGTTAAACCAATGTTGTTTTCAATGTAATGCCTCCAGTAATATGAATCAATGGCACTTTTTTTCATGTCCTGCTAAATTTCCCATTAAGATAAGTTGCTTTTTTTCCTTAGAAATGCAACTGTCCTTGTCCACCTACTCTCTCGTGCCCAAATACCGACTTTGTAGCAACTGTTAATGTAATGTTGTTGGTAAAAGAAGCAATGGCACCATTAAAGTAATGTCGTATTTAACGGTTGTCATAGTTAATCCTAATACCCACACTGATATCTAGCAATGCTGCTGCTTTAGAAATTGCTACTGTCCTTGTAGGATTTCCATTCAGATAAGGAACATGCTTCTTTTCATTTGATGCATGTTTCATCAATTGGTAGTCACCCTCCTTTCCATCTTTTTTGTGAAAATAGAGATATATATTTCATGCTTGATCTTAGTTGAACTGCACAAATGATATCCAAATTATAGTTGAAAATTCTAGGAGCTTCACAACCAACCTTGATGTTGCTCAATTTTATTGCAACTAATGAAGAAGAAGCTCTGTGGGTTTCATTTTCTGATGGAAATGGAACCGGGGCTGGAGCCCTTTTCTTAAAAAAAAAAAGAGAAGAAGCTGCTAGCTCATGGGACATTGCTTCATTTTAGGTGAGCTGCACCAAAAGGTCCCATGAATTGAATCATCCATGCTGGTGACTGGTGTCATCCCTTCTACAATGGTGTTGACTGCAGATATGGTTCCCATCACGAGGTATGTTCCTTTTTGGTCTAACCGTTTGCCAAAGATCCTGCATGTTGAGTCTGCTCTTGTGCTACTATTTTGGCACTGCCATGATAAAGAAGTAATGTTATTATTTTGCACCTTAATCTAGTGGCACTATTAATTTGAGGCAATGTTTTGGCACCGCTAGTGCCACTGATTTTTTTTATATATCGAAAGAGGGGGTTTCCTCCGATTTCATTAAAGAAACCCAAACATAGAGAACCATTATCTGACAACATCTCAGTGTAAACAGGCAGTTATGCAACTACTACTAGAACGGACTGAGTACTAGCAGGAGAAAAGTTTGCCACATAAGCTAGGCAGGTAGGGGGACGCAGCACCAGCTCGACCAAGTTTGGATTACAACCCAAATGCTACCATAGAAACATCACGGGGGAAGATAGGGACTGAAAGAGCAGCTTCAGCATCCCAGTCTAAGCACCCCCGGCCTCCATCCTTGCAACGCACGGTACACCTCATTTGCCACCTGCTCGACCCTAGTGTCACTGATAAAATGAAGTAATAATATAGTTAAAATAGAACGAGTGTCCTCTCTATCATTTTATTTCCAATGTAGATAAAGAAAGTGCTTCTTGTTGTTAGTATATGCTTCATCAACTAGTCCATTGTTAATGTTTAAGCGTTTCTGCAAACTGGGGTGCTTAATTTTAGTTGATCTGCACAAAAATAGAGATTGGAATGTCTCAAGGCCCCTCCTTGTACTACCGCTGTACACTAATGTTCATCACTAGTAGAAGGTGTATCGGGGAGACTTGGGTCGATTTCCAATATGAGGCGTACCGTATGAGGCGTCGCAGGGCCCATCTCGCCCTCGCAGCATGGCATACTATGATACTATCGCAATATTTTCTTCAATTTATTAGTGTATGTTTCATCAACTAGTGCCACTATAATGTAATCACGCTTTTTCATTATATGTGCAAACAGGGTTATTCAGCTGCATTTTGGTCGAATTGGACAAATGTGCGGATGGAATCGGCATATATGTAGAGTGCAAGGTGTGCCAAGTAAAAATTACCGACACCAACCATGCTCCATGCACGCATTGGCATCCACCACCACCAATGGGATGTGTGGCACTCTCTGTGGACGGATCTTTCTCGGCAGCAAATTCTCTAACCAAATACTAGTAGCTTATATTGGCAGATTTCTAGGGAGTACTCTTTTCTGAAAAGAGCACCAATCTATTTTTCTTTATTTGTACACAGTGTCACAACTTTGACCCAAAGGTCCAGAGCTATTTTAGGGTGATTGGCGTAGTACTCAAAGACTGATTGTAAGCATGATTTTCATTAGCTGTCACACTGATTGTAAGCATGAGCAGATGGAAGATTAGGTTAGTGCAAAGCTTACCTTAAACCCTACCGCCGCCGTTGAAACGAGGTGAGCATCAAGGGATGTGGAGAATGGCGGGGGAGCGACGTCGCGCCATCCAGCCTCCTCTTGCGGTGGGAGAACGAATAGTCCTATGGCTCCAGCTGGCTCTGCACCCTCACAAACGGCACACCGTACTCGATCGATTCGTTATCCTTTGGGTGCTCGACTTTCGACCTGTACGCCCACCACCTCCGCCTAACTTTCGCGTCGAGTGAATCTGTCTGCTCCATCGCCCAGAGGAGAAACTCGATGTGTTGGAAATATTCCCTAGAGGCAATAATAAAAGTATTATTATATTTCATTGTTCATGATAATTGTCTTTTATTCATGCTATAACTGTATTATCCGGAAATCGTAATACACGTGTGAATACATAGACCTCAGTATGTCCCTAGTGAGCCTCTAGTTGACTAGCTCGTTGTGATCAACAGATAGTCATGATTTCCTGGCTATGGACATTGGATGTCGTTGATAACGGGATCACATCATTAGGAGAATGATGTGATGGACAAGACCCAATCCTAAGCATAGCACAAAGGTCGTTTAGTTCGTTTGCTAGAGCTTTGCCAATGTCAAGTATCTCTTCCTTAGACCATGAGATCGTGTAACTCCCGGATACCGTAGGAGTGCCTTGGGTGTATCAAACGTCACAACGTAACTGGGTGACTATAAAGGTGCATTACAGGTATCTCCGAAACTAGCTGTTGGGTTGACATGGATCGAGACTGGGATTTGTCACTCCGTATGACGGAGAGGTATCTCTGGGCCCACTCGGTAATGCATCATCATAATGAGCTCAAGGTGACCAAAGTGTTGGTCACGGGATCATGCATTACGGTACGAGTAAAGTGACTTGCCGGTAACGAGACTGAACAAGGTATTGGGATACCGACGATCGAGTCTCGGGCAAGTAACGTACCGATTGACAAAGGGAATTGTATACAGGGTTTGATCGAATCCTCGACATCGTGGTTCATCCGATGACAACATCGAGGAGCATGTGGGAGCCAACATGGGTATCCAGATCCCGCTGTTGGTTATTGACCTGAGAGCGTCTCGGTCATGTCTGCATGTCTCCCGAACCCGTAGGGTCTACACACTTAAGGTTCGGTGACGCTAGGGTTATTAGGAAGACTAGTATGTGACTACCGAATGTTGTTCGGAGTCCCGGATGAGATCCCGGACGTCACGAGGAGTTCCGGAATGGTCCGGAGGTAAAGATTTATATATGGGAAGTCCTATTTTGGCCACCGGAAAATGTTCGGGATTTTTCGGTATTGTACCGGGAAGGTTCTAGAAGGTTCCAGAGTGGGGCCCACCTGCATGGGGGGACCCACATGAACGTGAGTAGTGGGGGAAAGGCCCCACACCCCTGGTCAAGGCGCACCAAGATCCCCCCTTAGAAGGAATAAGATCATATCCCGAAGGGATAAGATCAAGATCCCTAAAAAGGGGGGATAACAATCGGTGGGGAAGGAAATGATGGGATTTCTTTCCTCCCACCTTGGCCAACGCCCCAATGGACTTGGAGGGCAAGAAACCAGCCCCTCCACCCCTATATATAGTGGGGAGGCGCATGGGAGATCAACACAAGCCAAGGCGCAGCCCCTCCCCTCCCCAACACCTCTCCTCCTCCATAAGTGCTTGGCGAAGCCCTGTCGGAATACTACTACTCCAACTGCACCACGCCGTCGTGCTGCCATTGGAGCATTCTTCCTCAACCTCTCCTTCCCCTTGCTGGATCAAGAAGGAGGAGACGTCTCCCGTCCCGTACGTGTGTTGAACGCGGAGGTGCTGTCCGTTCAGTACTTGGTCATCGGTGATCCGAATCACGTCGAGTACGACTCCATCATCACCATCCCCTTGCAAGCTTCCGCACACGATCTACAAGTGGTATGTAGATGCAAACTCACCCCTTGACTCGTTGCTTAGATGAACTCATAGATGGATCTTGGTGAAACCGTAGGAAAATTTTTAATTTTCTGCAACGTTCCCCAACAGTGGCATCATGAGCTAGGTCTATGCGTAGTTCTCTTTGCACGAGTAGAACACAATTTTGTTGTGGGCGTGGATCTTGTCAACTTACTTGCCTCTACTAGTCTTTTCTTGCTTCAACGGCATTGTGGGATGAAGCGGCCCGGACCAACCTTACACGTACCCTTACGTGAGACCGGTTCCACCGACTGACATGCACTAGTTGCATAAGGTGGCTGGCGGGTGTCTGTCTCTCCCACTTTAGTTGGAGCGGATTCGATGAAAAGGGCCCTTATGAAGGGTAAATAGAAGTTGACAAAATCACGTTGTGGTTATTCGTAGGTAAGAAAACGTTCTTGCTAGAACCCAATTGCAGCCACGTAAAAGATGCAACAACAATTAGAGGACGTCTAACTTGTTTTTGCAGCGATTGATCATGTGATGTGATATGGCCAGAAGTTGTGATGAATGATGAAGTGTGATGTATGAGATCATGTTCTTGTAATAGGATTCACGACTTGCATGTCGATGAGTATGACAACCGGCAGGAGCCATAGGAGTTGTCTTTATTTTCGTATGACCTGTGTGTCATTGAAGAACGCCATGTAACTTACTTTACTTTATTGCTAAACACGTTAGCTATAGAAGTAGAAGTAGTCGTTGGCGTGACAACTTCATGAAGACACGATGATGGAGATCATGATGATGGAGATCATGGTGTCAAGCCGGTGACAAGATGATCATGGAGCCCCGAAGATGGAGATCAATGGAGCTATATGATATTGGCCATATCATGTCACAACTATATAATTGCATGTGATGTTTATTATGTTTATGCATCTTGTTTACTTAGGACGACGGTAGTAAATAAGACGATCCCTTACAAAATATCAAGAAGTGTTCTCCCCTAACTGTGCACCGTTGCTACAGTTCGTCGCTTCTAAGCACCACGTGATGATCGGGTGTGATGGATTCTTACGTTCACATGCAACGGGTGTAAGACAGTTTTACACAGCGAAAACACTTAGGGTTAACTTGACGAGCCTAGCATGTGCAGACATGGCCTCGGAACACGGAGACCGAAAGGTCGAACACGAGTCGTATGGAAGATACGATCAACATGAAAATGTTCACTGACGATGACTAGTCCGTCTCACGTGATGATCGGACACGGGCTAGTCGACTCGGATCGTGTAACACTTAGATGACCAGAGGGATGTCTAATCTGAGTGGGAGTTCATAATATGATTAGAACTTAATTATCATGAACTTAGTCTAAAACCTTTGCAAATATATCTTGTAGATCATATGGCCAACGCTCATGTCAACATGAACTTCAACGCGTTCCTAGAGAAAACCAAGCTGAAAGATGACGGCAGCAACTATACGGACTGGGTCCGGAACCTGAGGATCATCCTCATAGCTGCCAGGAAACAATATGTCCTAGAAGGACCGCTAGGTGACGCTCCCGTCCCAGAGAACCAAGACATTATGAATGCTTGGCAAACTCGTGCTGATGATTACTCCCTCGTTCAGTGCGGCATGCTTTACAGCTTAGAACCGGGGCTCCAAAAGCGTTTTGAGCATCACGGAGCATATGAGATGTTCGAAGAGCTGAAACTAGTTTTTCAAGCTCATGCCCGGGTCGAGAGATATGATGTCTCCGACAAGTTCTACAGTTGTAAGATGGAGGAAAATAGTTCTGTCAGTGAGCATATTCTCAAGATGTCTGGGTTGCACAACCGTATGACCCAGCTGAATATTAACCTCCCCGATGAGGCAGTCATTGACAGAATCCTCCAGTCGCTCCCACCAAGCTACAAGAGCTTTGTGATGAACTACAACATGCAGGGGATGGAAAAGACCATTCCTGAAGTGTTCTCGATGCTGAAGTCAGCAGAGGCTGAAATCAAGAAAGAACATCAAGTGTTGATGGTCAATAAGACCACTAAGTTCAAGAAGGGCAAGGGTAAGAAGAACTTCAAGAAGGACGACAAGGAGGTTGCCGCGCCTGGTAAGCCAGTTACCGGGAAGAAGTCAAAGAATGGACCCAAGCCTGAGACTGAGTGCTTTTATTGCAAGGGGAAGGGTCACTGGAAGCGGAACTGCCCCAAATACTTAGCGGATAAGAAGGCTGGCAAGACCAAAAGTATATTTGATATACATGTAATTGATGTGTACCTTACCAGTACTCGTAGTAACTCCTGGGTATTTGATACCGGTGCCGTTGCTCATATTTGTAACTCACAGCAGGAGCTGCGGAATAAACGGAGACTGGCGAAGGACGAGGTGACGATGCGCGTCGGGAATGGTTCCAGAGTCGATGTGATCGCCGTCGGCACGCTACCTCTACATTTACCTACGGGATTAGTTTTGAACCTTAATAATTGTTATTTAGTACCAAGTTTGAGCATGAACATTGTATCTGGATCTCGTTTAATACGAGATGGCTACTCATTTAAGTCTGAGAATAATGGTTGTTCGATTTATATGAGAGATATGTTTTATGGTCATGCTCCGATGGTCAATGGTTTATTCTTAATGAATCTCGAGCGTATTATTACACATGTTCATAGTGTGGATACCAAAAGATGTAAAGTTGATAACGATAGTCCCACATACTTGTGGCACTGCCGCCTTGGTCACATTGGTGTCAAACGCATGAAGAAGCTCCATGCTGATGGACTTTTGGAGTCTCTTGATTATGAATCGTTTGACACATGCGAACAATGCCTCATGGGCAAAATGACCAAGACTCCGTTCTCCGGAACAATGGAGCGAGCAACCAACTTGTTGGAAATCATACATACCGATGTGTGCGGTCCAATGAGCGTTGAGGCTCGCGGAGGATATCGTTATGTTCTCACTCTCACTGATGACTTGAGTAGATATGGGTATGTCTACTTAATGAAACACAAGTCTGAGACCTTTGAAAAGTTCAAGGAATTTCAGAATGAGGTAGATAATCAACGTGACCGAAAGATAAAGTTCCTACGATCAGATCGTGGAGGAGAATACTTAAGTCACGAATTTGGTGCACACTTAAAGAAATGTGGAATCGTTTCACAACTCACGCCGCCTGGAACACCTCAGCGAAACGGTGTGTCCGAACGTCGTAATCGCACTCTATTGGATATGGTACGGTCTATGATGTCTCTTACCGATTTACCACTATCATTTTGGGGATACGCTCTAGAGACAGCTACATTCACTTTAAATAGGGCACCGTCTAAATCCGTTGAGACGACACCGTATGAATTATGGTTTGGGAAGAAACCTAAGATGTCGTTTCTAAAAGTTTGGGGATGCGATGCTTATGTCAAGAAACTTCAACCTGAAAAGCTCGAACCCAAGTCGGAAAAATGCGTCTTCATAGGATACCCTAAGGAAACTGTCGGGTATACCTTCTACTTAAGATCCGAGGGCAAGATCTTTGTTGCCAAGAACGGATGCTTTCTGGAAAAAGAGTTTCTCTCGAAAGAAGTAAGTGGGAGGAAAGTAGAACTCGATGAAGTACTACCTCTCGAACGGGAAAGTGGTGCAGCGCAGGAAAATGTTCCTGTGATGCCCACACCAACTGAAGAGGAAAACAATGATGATGATCAAGGTACTTCGGATCAAGTTACTACTGAACTTCATAGGTCCACAAGGACACGTTCCGCACCAGAGTGGTACGGCAACCCTGTCCTGGAAATCATGTTGTTGGACAACGGTGAACCTTCGAACTATGAAGAAGCGATGGCGGGCCCAGATTCCAACAAATGGCTTGAAGCCATGAAATCCGAGATAGAATCCATGTATGAAAACAAAGTATGGACTTTGACAGACTTGCCCGATGATCGGCGAGCGATAGAAAACAAATGGATCTTTAAGAAGAAGACGGACGCGGATGGAAATGTTACCATCTATAAAGCTCGACTTGTCGCTAAGGGTTATCGACAGGTTCAAGGGATTGACTACGACGAGACATTCTCTCCCGTAGCGAAGCTAAAGTCCGTCCGAATCATGTTAGCAATTGCCGCATACTATGATTATGAGATATGGCAGATGGACGTCAAAACGGCATTCCTTAACGGGCATCTTAAGGAAGAACTGTATATGATGCAGCCGGAAGGTTTTGTCGATCCTAAGAACGCTAACAAAGTATGCAAGCTCCAGCGATCCATTTATGGGCTGGTGCAAGCATCTCGGAGTTGGAATATTCGCTTTGATGAGATGATCAAAGCGTTTGGGTTTATGCAGACTTATGGAGAAGCCTGCGTTTACAAGAAAGTGAGTGGGAGCTCTGTAGCATTTCTCATATTATATGTAGATGACATACTCTTGATGGGAAATAATATAGAATTTCTGGACAGCATTAAGGCCTACTTGAACAAATGTTTTTCAATGAAGGACCTTGGAGAAGCTGCTTATATATTAGGAATCAAGATCTATAGAGATAGATCGAGACGCCTCATAGGTCTTTCACAAAGCACATACCTTGATAAGATTTTGAAAAGGTTCAAAATGGATCAGTCCAAGAAAGGGTTCTTGCCTATGTTACAAGGTGTGAGATTGAGCTCGGCTCAGTCACCGACCACGGCAAAAGATATAGAAGAGATGAATACCATCCCCTATGCCTCAGCCATAGGATCTATTATGTATGCCATGCTGTACCAGACCTGATGTAAACCTTGCCGTGAGTTTGGTAGCTAGATACCAAAGTAATCCCGGCAAGGAACACTGGACAGCGGTCAAGAATATCTTGAAGTACCTGAAAAGGACAAAGGACATGTTTCTCGTTTATGGAGGAGACGAAGAGCTTGTCGTAAAGGGTTACGTCGACGCTAGCTTCGACTCAGATCCGGATGACTCTAAGTCACAAACCGGATACGTGTATATGTTGAATGGTGGAGCAGTAAGCTGGTGCAGCTGCAAGCAGAGCGTCGTGGCGGGATCTACGTGTGAAGCGGAGTACATGGCAGCCTCGGAGGCAGCGCATGAAGCGATTTGGGTGAAGGAGTTCATCACCGACCTAGGAGTCATACCCAATGCGTCGGGGCCAATCAAACTCTTCTGTGACAACACTGGAGCTATTGCCCTTGCCAAGGAGCCCAGGTTTCACAAGAAGACCAGGCACATCAAGCGTCTTTTCAACTCCATCCGTGAAAATGTTCAAGATGGAGACATAGAAATTTGCAAAGTACATACGGATCTGAATGTCGCAGATCCGTTGACTAAACCTCTCTCGCGAGCTAAACATGATCAACACCAGAACTCTATGGGTGTTCGATTCATCACAATCTAACTAGATTGGTGACTCTAGTGCAAGTGGGAGACTATTGGAAATATGCCCTAGAGGCAATAATAAAAGTATTATTATATTTCATTGTTCATGATAATTGTCTTTTATTCATGCTATAACTGTATTATCCGGAAATCGTAATACACGTGTGAATACATAGACCTCAATATGTCCCTAGTGAGCCTCTAGTTGACTAGCTCGTTGTGATCAACAGATAGTCATGATTTCCTGGCTATGGACATTGGATGTCGTT
Organism: Triticum timopheevii; assembly: GCA_963921465.1. Lineage (NCBI taxonomy): Eukaryota > Viridiplantae > Streptophyta > Magnoliopsida > Poales > Poaceae > Triticum > Triticum timopheevii. The sequence continues at coordinate 478,370,525 of OY997268.1, forward strand.
GATAATGGGATCACATCATTAGGAGAATGATGTGATGGACAAGACCCAATCCTAAGCATAGCACAAAGGTCGTTTAGTTCGTTTGCTAGAGCTTTGCCAATGTCAAGTATCTCTTCCTTAGACCATGAGATCGTGTAACTCCCGGATACCGTAGGAGTGCCTTGGGTGTATCAAACGTCACAACGTAACTGGGTGACTATAAAGGTGCATTACAGGTATCTCCGAAAGTAGCTGTTGGGTTGACACGGATCGAGACTGGGATTTGTCACTCCGTATGACGGAGAGGTATCTCTGGGCCCACTCGGTAATGCATCATCATAATGAGCTCAAGGTGACCAAAGTGTTGGCCACGGGATCATGCATTACGGTACGATTAAAGTGACTTGCCGGTAACGAGACTGAACAAGGTATTGGGATACCGACGATCGAGTCTCGGGCAAGTAACGTACCGATTGACAAAGGGAATTGTATACAGGGTTTGATCGAATCCTCGACATCGTGGTTCATCCGATGACAACATCGAGGAGCATGTGGGAGCCAACATGGGTATCCAGATCCCGCTGTTGGTTATTGACCTGAGAGCGTCTCGGTCATGTCTGCATGTCTCCCGAACCCGTAGGGTCTACACACTTAAGGTTCGGTGACGCTAGGGTTATTAGGAAGACTAGTATGTGACTACCGAATGTTGTTCGGAGTCCCGGATGAGATCCCGGACGTCACGAGGAGTTCCGGAATGGTCCGGAGGTAAAGATTTATATATGGGAAGTCCTATTTTGGCCACCGGAAAATGTTCGGGATTTTTCGGTATTGTACCGGGAAGGTTCTAGAAGGTTCCAGAGTGGGGCCCACCTGCATGGGGGGACCCACATGAACGTGAGTAGTGGGGGAAAGGCCCCACACCCCTGGTCAAGGCGCACCAAGATCCCCCCTTAGAAGGAATAAGATCATATCCCGAAGGGATAAGATCAAGATCCCTAAAAAGGGGGGATAACAATCGGTGGGGAAGGAAATGATGGGATTTCTTTCCTCCCACCTTGGCCAACGCCCCAATGGACTTGGAGGGCAAGAAACCAGCCCCTCCACCCCTATATATAGTGGGGAGGCGCATGGGAGATCAACACAAGCCAAGGCGCAGCCCCTCCCCTCCCCAACACCTCTCCTCCTCCATAAGTGCTTGGCGAAGCCCTGTCGGAATACTACTACTCCAACTGCACCACGCCGTCGTGCTGCCATTGGAGCGTTCTTCCTCAACCTCTCCTTCCCCTTGCTGGATCAAGAAGGAGGAGACGTCTCCCGTCCCGTACGTGTGTTGAACGCGGAGGTGCTGTCCGTTCAGTACTTGGTCATCGGTGATCCGAATCACGTCGAGTACGACTCCATCATCACCATCCCCTTGCAAGCTTCCGCACGCGATCTACAAGTGGTATGTAGATGCAAACTCACCCCTTGACTCGTTGCTTAGATGAACTCATAGATGGATCTTGGTGAAACCGTAGGAAAAATTTTAATTTTCTGCAACGTTCCCCAACACGATGAACTCGAAGGACTGCGGTGTGACTGTGCCGAGGAGAACATCGCCGCCCTCATCGCCATCGTCTCGCTCTTTCGCATACATTGCCACATGGCCCTCACCGTCCTCTAAATCTCCCACTCATTGTCAAACCAAGTAAGGATCTCCTTCAACCTGGCTAACTTTGCTTGGTGGTCACCGGCTATCTGCCTGATTCGCTGTTGCATCCTCTCCATAGATGTCCTTTTGAGTGGTCTGGTGCTAGATTTGGAAGATGGGAGGAGAGACGGTGGTCTTGCAATAGAGTAGAGGGAGAGGCGAGATGGTGGTTTTGGAATGGAGATGATGGAGAGGAGAGGGGGTAGTTTTGCAATGGAGAAGAGGGAGAGGCGAGACAGTGGTTTTGGAATGGAGATGATGGAGAGGAGAGGAGGTGGTTTTGCAATGGAGAAGAGGGAGAGGAGCGTGCGGCAGCGATTTAGGATTGGACGAGAGGGCCGGCGCACTGTGACTGGATGAAAATCAAAATCAATTTACCCTTCACTTAAGAAAGCGACCCCACATTAGCTAGTCTCCCTTTTATTCTGGGTCATAATTGACCATGATTTTCACAAATAAAATAAATGTTATACATTGCAAAAATAATATAATTTGAAAGTACATTCAGATACGGACAAAATGATACAATTTTTGATGACATGCATTCACATTTTGCTTGTCAAATACAGTACGTGGTCAAACTTTGACCCAAAATATGCAAAACAAAAAAATACTTCCAGGACCAGCGCCGATCTTTCGCTCTTCTCCTCTTAAACCACCGTCAGTCCTCTCATGTTCCAATCTAAATCCAGCGCCACTCCTATCCTCTTCCATTTCAAAACCACCGCCCCTCCTCTCCTGTTCCAATCCAAAACCAGCGTCGCTCCTATTAGTTCTAATTCGAAACCAGCGCTGCTCCTCTCCTCTTCCATTCAAAAACCACCGCCGGCGAGTGAAGGTGATGTGGAGAATTAGATCGATGGAGGAGTACAACCGATAAGTGAGGATCGCAAACGGCGACCCTATGAAGCTAGCTAGGATGTTGGAGATACAGTCTTGGTTTGACAACAAGGACCAACTAGCGGCGACGGCAACATCCATATCTGCAACAGAGCGAAAAGGCGGCAATACTCCTGGAGGGAGTCGCACGGGAGTACATAGAGCTGCTCCTCTAGGCCATGGAGCAAACAGGTTCACCGAATTTGATCGTGAGGGAGCGGTGGTGGGAGTATCAATCCCATATGGAGCATCCACCAGAGATTGAAGGATCGAGCATCTACACGGGTGCCGTTTGTGAGGGTGTCGTGCCAGAGCGAGCCGGTGGAGTCTTCGTCGACCGAACCCAACTGCAAGAGGAGAAAAGCAGTTTCCCCGACGACGCTTCCCCGCCATCCTCTCCCTCGCCGTTCACATCGTCTCACAGGGCAGCTGTCTGCCGCTGAGGAATAGGAGGGGACTGCCCCCCCCCCCCAGCCCAATAGTCGGGCAGGTTGTGAATTGTCAGGAGGAGCTTAGGGTTGTCAGTATTTGCAGGTTGTGAATTGTGTTTTGTGTTGTGTATTTTGAGAGTACTTTCATATATGGATGTCTTTTAAATTTCAGATTTGCAGTATTGAGCATATGAAGTATCTTATGAATTCTAGAGATCTATTTTTAGCACTTCAAAAAATGTAGTTTCATAGGACTATAAAAGTGCAGACAATGTGATTCTTAGAGAAGAAACTGCAAGTTTTAGTTTCAGATAAGAAACTGCAAGTTCAGTTTCAGATAAGAAACTGCAACTTTCAGAGACTTATCATTTATATTAACACGGCCTTTTCAAACAAGGTTAACATCATGTTGCAAGTTTTATTCATGGTCGAAAATAGAAGTACCAGCCAGTTAACATCATGCTGATCAACATTCATGCATAGCACATCTTCATATGATGCACTGTCAAAAAGATATGCTATTTTCAAAATGCCCACACAATGTCGAGTGTGCGAAAAATAGAGAACACGAGGGACGAAGTTTTGGCAACTGTTGGACGTGGTGTGCGTAGATGACAATGGGGACCGACATGTCAATAATGGCAGAGGCAAAAAAATTGGAGATATTTTCCCTGCATCAGGTGGAATCGAACCCGGGCGGAACAACTGTCGGGTAGTGTCACTTGGCCACTGGGCTAGTTCAGTACTTTCGTTACAAATAAGGCACTTCCTCGGGTGGTCGGATCTCCTCTTGCGTGTTTGTGCGCTCGCCACGGTGCCGCTGTCTGCCGTTGTGAACATGCTGAACAAACGAGAGGAATCTGGAGAGGACTGTACGTGGAGAGGCGGACAGTCGGGACCCACCAGGTCTATCCGTCTATGGCCGTACGCAAGCAAGTGCCTCATCGGAAAAATACCTCCTCCTAATGCTATACTGACGTTGGGGCCCACGGGTTTGTCAACATAGTTACATTTTTTAAGGTGCTTCAACGTAGTTACTATAGGATATAAATTCACAACGAAGCCGGGGAGATGGCAGGTATCATTTATTATCACTGGGGCAACAAGTATCAGCTGGGTTTTGGTCTGCCCCGTCTAGGCTTTCTTTTTTAACATGCGCAGCCCACGACATGCTGGTTTGTATTTTCTTGAGAGCCGTCATGTATCGATCGGCCTATGGACCTCCCATCCAAGGTTTTATTTTTCCTGAAACATCGGCAGCCCAATTTATGTATTTTTTTAAAGAAAACGCAGAGGTCTGTTCTATTTCTTTATATAAGAATAGGAACGCCTGGTCCAACTTATGTTTCCCTTCTAACTATGTTATATATATTTAAATTATTTTATATGTTCTTATATATTATTGTTATTGTCATCATATATTTAATAGATACTTACATATGTAAGAAAAAATTACCCCACATCTTATTAACTTATAAAAATAATTTCTTAACAATAAAATCCTGGATTTTTTTGGCAACGAAAATCTTGGTGATTTTGTACAAAAGCTTGGTAAGATTTAAGGACCAATGTAATAATAAATCACTTATTATTTAAATATATTTATAACAAAATGCTCAGCCCCTGTTTATTTTTTTATAACATTGTTGCGCCCAACCCAACATTATAATTAGAATCAGCCCAGCAAAATCGTGTATTTCGAGAAAGTGCAAAGGACCTGTAAGTTTTTAGGAAAAAATTAATGGGCTGCATGGATGCTACATTATTTGTTCACCCAGCCTAGCTAATGGACTGTAATTCTAAAAAAAAGATAAAATTGATTGTAAATTCTACCCCGCAAAAAAGACCGTAAATTCTGAAAAAATGGGTTGAATACGTGCCATATTTTTGGAGGCTGAAATGTGGGCCAATAGGTCGAAGCCAACGCAAGTCATTGTCAGCTTAGTCAACAAATGATTCTCACATCATTAGCCATTGGATTTACATCCAACGACCGGCATCCATCTTCAATCTCTCGTCTTCTTCCTCCAGCACCGCCGGGACCACCTGCTCTCGCCTCCTGCTGCTAGCAGCTCTGCTTAGCACCCTTTGCTGTGAAGCGCTACCCCATCGTTGGCCAGGCCATCCCTCCACCCCTCCACACCTCCTGTTCTTCTCCACCGACAGCCGAACCACACCACACTAGAACTAGTTAACCCTCGTACACCTCTCCATCTGCGACTCTACTCCCGCGTCTTCCCATCTCCGGCTCGTTCTTGTCTGGGGCCTCGCCGTCATCCACCACCTTGGATGCGCTCGACGCAAAGTCGTCAAAGTGGTCAATGAACGGCATCCATCGTAAGTAGACTATGCGTGGAGAGGCTGACAGCTGGGTCCACGGCCGTGATACGTCTCCAACGTATCTATAATTTATGAAGCATTCATGCTATTTTATTATCTGTTTTGAATGATTACGGGCTTTATTATACACTTTTATATTACTTTTGGGACTAACCTATTAACTGGAGGCCCAGCCCATATTGCTGTTGTATTGCCTGTTTCAGTATTTCGAAGAAAAGGAATATCAAACGGAGTCCAAACGGAATGAAACCTTCGGCAGCGTGATTTTTTGGAAGATTATGACCCAGGAGACTTGGAGTGCAAGCCAGGGGATCATCGAGGGAGCCACGAGACAGGGGGGCACGCCCACCCCCCTGGGCGTGCCCTACCCTCTCGTGGGCCCCTCGAGGCTCCCCCGACCGACTTATTTCGCCTATATAATCCCATATACCCTAAAAACATCGACGGAGAAGATAGATCGGGAGTTCCGCCACCAAAAACCTCTCGGGAGCCCGTTCCGGCACCCTGCCGGAGGGGGAACCCATCACCGGTGGCCATCTTCATCATCCCGGCGCTATCCATGACGAGGAGGGAGTAGTTCACCCTCGGGGCTGAGGGTATGTACCAGTAGCTATGTGTTTGATCTCTCTCTCTCTCTCTCATGTTCTCTCTATGGCACGATCTTGATGTATCGCGAGCTTTGCTATTATAGTTGGGTCTTATGATGTTTCTCCTCCCTCTACTCTCTTGTAATGGATTGAATTTTTAAGGATTTGAGAACACTTGATGTATGTCTTGCCGTTCTTATCTGTGGTGACAATGGGATATCACGTGCCACTTGATGTATGTATTGGTGACCAACTTGCGGGTTCCGCCCATGAACCTATGCATAGGGGTTGGCACACGTTTTCGTCTTGACTCTTCGGTAGAAAATTTGGGGCACTCTTTGAAGTACTTTGTGTTGGTTGAATAGATGAATCTGAGATTGTGTGATGCATATCGTATAATCATGCCCACAGATACTTGAGGTGACAATGGAGTATCTATGTGACATTAGGGTTTTGGTTGATTTGTGTCTTAAGGTGTTATTCTAGTACGAACTCTTGAATAGATTGATCCGAAAGAATAACTTTGAGGTGGTTTCGTACCCTACCATAATATCTTTGTTTGTTCTCCGCTATTAGTGGCTTTGGAGTGACTCTTTGTTGCATGTTGAGGGATTGTTATATGATCTATCTATGTTATTATTATTGAGAGAACTTGCACTAGTGAAAGTATGAACCCTATGCCTTGTTTCCCATCATTACAATACCGTTTACGCTCACTTTTATCATTAGTTACCTTGCTGTTTTTTATATTTTAAGATTACAAATACCTTTTTCTACCATCCATATTGCACTTGTATCACCATCTCTTCACCGAACTAGTGCACCTATACAATTTACCATTGTATTGGGTGTGTTGGGGACACAAGAGACTCTTTGCTATTTGGTTGTAGGGTTGTTTGAGAGAGACCATCTTCATCCTACGCCTCCCACGGATTGATAAACCTTAGGTCATCCACTTGAGGGAAATTTGCTACTGTCCTGCAAACCCGTGCACTTGCAGGCCCAACAACGTCTACAAGAAGAAGGTTGTGTAGTAGACATCAGGCCGCATGCAAGGAACGTGCAAAATAATGATTCCTCCACCTGACAGCTGGGACCCACCAAAAGGGCCTCTGTATTTTGCGAAAAAAGTTTCCCCCGCTGACAGGTCGGACCCACCAGCTATATCTTCGCACGCAAGGAAGTGCCTCCTTATTACGCACAAAAAAAATGAATACCCCCTGCTAGCTAGGACCCACCATAGTGGGAGGCTGACTTGTGGGCCTACTAAGTTGACGAGGATGGAGGGCTTTGTCAACTTAGTCAATATGAACAATTCTAGCTCTAGTGACCGTACGATGTCCATCCAACGATCGTAGTGCTTCTTCAACCTAAGGTCTTCTTGCTCCAGCCGCCCAAACCAGCGCCGGTTGTGCCCCGTGCTCCTACCTCCCGTGGCCGACTGTGATGCCGCGAAGGCCGCACAGCCACCTACTACTCCCACCGCTGGCTAGGCCATCCCTCTACTCACCCACACCCCCTGTTATTCTGAGGCGACAGCAGCCTCACACCGCAGCCGAAACAGTGAACCCTCGTACTCCTCTCTGCGTGGGCATCCATTGTCGCGTCTTCCTTGACTCCGCGTCGTCCCCTTCCTAGGCCTCGCCATTATCCACCATCCTGGTGCTCTCGGCGCGGCGTGGTCAACGTGGTCAAGGAACGACTTCCATCGGAAGAGTACTGTACGTGGAGAGGCTGACAGCTGGGTCCACGATAGCCGCAAGGAAGTGCCTCCTTATTATGCGCAAAATAATTATTCCTCCACCTGACAGGAGGGACCCACCAGACGGGCCACCGTATTTCGTGAAAAAAATGTTTCTCCCCTGACTGCTGGGACCCACCAGCTACATCTTCGCACGCAAAGAAGTGTGTCCATATTACGGGCAAAAAATGATTCGCCCCCCTGACTGTTGGGACCCACCAGCTACATCTTTGCACGCAAGGAAGTGCCTGACAGTCGGGACCCAACTGGTCGAAGAGTACGTAGCATTGTCATTCTGGTCGCGGACGTGTACGTACATACTGGTCGATGTAGAGGCGCGCACGTGTCGTAGTAGAGGCGCGCATATAGCATGTACACATACGTACAACGGCCATGGTACAAGAAAGTAAATACAGCCATGTACGTACATACGGCGGGGTCTCAAATGCCTACTCGCGCATACGTACGGCCAGGGCTCGTGTACATGGCTGGGTCGAAATGGAGAAACTACGTCGGGGAGCCAACTGGCTGGTCGGAACGGAATGCGTCGTCGTGTTCATCGGGAGCCAACCGGCTCTGACGGAACAGCCGATGGAAATGAGGTCTGGCATACCGCAGAACGGAGGAAACGGCCTTGTGTTCGATCGGCCACAGTCGAAATGGGATCCTGTTCATTGGGAGGGGTCTGGTGTATCGCAAAACGGAGGAAATGGACTTCTGTTGGACCTTCTATGGTTGAAACGGGGTCCTGTTGATCGGGAGGGGTGTGGCATACCGCAAAACAGAGGAAACAGACTTGTGTTGGAGCGCTACAGTCGAAATGGGGGTCCTGTTCATTGGGAGGGGTGTAGCATACCGCAAAACGGGACTCCACGGGATACTGTCCATCTCCACCATCAACCTCCTCCAGCCTCCACGGGCTACTGTTCATCCACCGTCGACCTCCTCTAGCCTCCACCTGCGACTGTTCATCCACGGGCTCCTGTTCATCCAGCCTCCATCGCGCGCTCCTCCACCGGCTACTGTTCAACCAGCCCTCTCCATGGGGTCCTGTTCAACCACCCCTCCATGGGCTACTATTCATCCAGCCCTCCACCGGCTACTATTTAACCAGCCCTCCACCGGCTATTGTTCAACCTTCCCGCCACGAGGTCCTGTTCATCCAGCCCTCCACGGGATCCTATTCATCCACGCCCAACCGGCTCGATCGATCAGGGTCCTGTTCATCCAGCGACAACACCACGGGGTCCTGTTCATCCAACCCCCACTGGGAACTGTTCATCCAACCCCCGCCCCCCCAACAACGCTCACTGTTCATCCAAAGGCAGCATCGATCGGCTTCAGTTAGCAGCAGTAGCAAAGAAATCGCTCGATCGCTCGGGTTTAGTAACGCGTAGCCTGCAGTGCAATCGCTCGGGTTCAGTTAGGCGAATGCCTCGCTCGGGTTCAGTTAGAGCCCAACGCCTCGCACCCACGCGCGTACGTGTACGAGAGAAACGCGCATCGCTCGGCCCCCGACCACCCACTGTAACCGGGAACTTCCCAATATTTTCCTCACCCTTGCTTCTACCACGGTTTTTTCCGTCATGGACTGCCCAAAGAATGTCATGCAGTTGCGTCTCCGGCCCGCCCAGGACGAAAAGCCCATTTTCTGTCATGATTTTTTGTCATAGAAGTAGGAGCCCACCACATCTATGGTGATACCGGGTTTTGTCCAAATTATCGTCATAGAAGTGTCATAAGTATGACATAAAATAATTCGTTCGGTCCAAAATGTCACGGATGTGTCTTTTCTTGTAGTGTCAGATGTTGCCTCTCCTCATGAGCCGCTACTTGGAGCGGTACGTTGACGGCTCCATCCCGTGCCCGATGCCGTATCATCCGGCATATCACACGTGGGTGGCCCAGGATCAGGCGATCCTCTCTGCCATCCAATCTTCGCTCACTCCGAGCGTTTCATCACTGGTCATCTTCGCCGTGACGTCTCGGGATGCGTGGACGGCGCTTCACACCAGCTGCGCCTCTCAATCTCTGGCGCGTGCTCATTCTATACGCACCGAGCTGGGTGAGACCAAGCTTGACGGTCTCAGCATCACGAACTACATCAACAAGATGACCAGTCTCGCCGACATGTTGGCCTCTCTCGGTCAGCTGCTTGGTCCTGAGGACTTCACCACGCGCGTCCTCAATGGTCTTGATGATGACTATGATAAGCTAATTGAGAACGTCCATGGTCGTGACGATCCACTTCTGCCACGCGAGCTCTATGCGTGCCTCCTCGGCCGCGAACAATGCATCAAGGCGTGCCATGCTGCCCCGAGCTTCGTCTCCGCCAAAGTCGTCACTGCCTGGTGGAAAACTGGCGTCCTCACCACAGCAGGCTCCGCGGGGCGCCGCGCCATCCATTACCGGCGGCAGTCACCCACTCACTTGATGTCACTTCTGCGGTGCCTAGCAGGCTTGCCAGTTGTGTGGCATTGAACGCCATATTGCCTCTCACTGTCATAGACGCTTCAAGCAAGATTTCCTTGGCCTGGGCAACAATGGCAAAGGGAATGACAAGCAGGTTGCCGCTACTATCGGATTTCGGGTTCCGGCAGACCCTTGAGGTTCGAACAATGGGGTGCGTGCGGAGATCACACCCTCAGCCTACCCATGTTTCACCGCCTCGCTACGATCTAAACTACTCGAAGAACAACACAAGGGACACAAGATTTATACTGGTCCAGGCCACCATTGTGGTGTAATACCCTACTCCAGTTTGTGGTGTGTGGATTGCCTCTGGGGCTGATGAGGAACAATACAAGGGAAGAACAGCCTCGCGAGGGTCCGTTCTTTGCTGGTGCGATGAACTGCTATGGGAGTTCAGTCGCCTCTCTCTCTCTCTCTCTCTGGTTGATCTCCAGATACCTCTACCTTGTGGGTGGCTAGTCCTATTTATAGGCGAAGGCCCCGGGCCTCTTCCCAAATATTGAGCGGGAAGGGCGCCAACAATTGGCCATTTTGAAGGGGAACATCTAGTACACTTATCCTGACTAAAGTTGGTCCTCGCCTGCCAAAAGATCCTGACAATGACGCTGGCTTGGGCTCCACGATGACCTCCGTTCTGCCGTCCTGCTGGTCTTGGTCTTGTTGCACCGAAATGGTTGCCTTTGTTTGATACCCTTGCCTGTGCTTGCCCCCTTTGCACCAAAGGGGAAACAAGGACTCTGCGCAGGCCGGCGCCCGCCTGGCCTTGGTCGTCATGGCTTGCGTCACGGGCACCTCGTGAGGTACCCCGCCTTGATCTCTCCGCCTCCTCGTGAGCCAGCCTGACGAGGTCGTCCCGGAGGAAGCCTCCTGTCGTCTGCCCTGCGAGGCTTGGCCTCTCGCGAGGGTCTTGAGTATGTGTTGATGAAGATGGGCCGTACTGGGCCACTCCTTGAGCCACGCTACAGGCCACAGGCAGGCAAGTCTGGGTACCCCCGTTCCCAGAACGCCGACATTTGCAGTGACGAGTCATGAGCACGGGCGCACTCCGTCCTACTCCATCGATCCTACATGGTATATGGACATGGGAGCTACCAACCACCTCACAAGCGAGATGAGCAAGCTCTCCACCCAGGAGCCATATAGTGGTCATGATCAGGTGCACACTGCCAATGTAGCAGGTATGTGCACCTCACTTGTTTGTCAGGCCTCACTTCTTGCACACTACTTTCGAAAACTGCATCTTTCCAATGTTCTTCGAGTTCCTTCTGCTACGCGTAGTTTGTTGTCTATTCCTCAACTTACTCATGATAAAAATATCATTGATGGTTTCATCCTTTTTGTTTCGTGGCATACCGCAAAACAGAGGAAGCAGACTTGTGTTGGAGCGCTACAGTCGAAATGGGGGTCCTGTTCATTGGGAGGGGTGTAGCATACCGCAAAACGGGACTCCACGGGATACTGTCCATCTCCACCATCGACCTCCTCCAGCCTCCACGGGCTACTGTTCATCCACCGTCGACCTCCTCTAGCCTCCACCTGCGACTGTTCATCCACGGGCTCCTGTTCATCCAGCCTCCATCGCGCGCTCCTCCACCGGCTACTATTCAACCAGCCCTCTCCATGGGGTCCTGTTCAACCACCCCTCTATGGGCTACTATTCATCCAGCCCTCCACCGGCTACTATTTAACCAGCCCTCCACCGGCTATTGTTCAACCTTCCCGCCACGAGGTCCTGTTCATCCAGCCCTCCACGGGATCCTATTCATCCACGCCCAACCGGCCCGATCGATCGGGGTCCTGTTCATCCAGCGACAACACCACGGGGTCCTGTTCATCCAACCCCCACTGGGAACTGTTCATCCAACCCCCGCCCCCCCAACAACGCTCACTGTTCATCCAAAGGCAGCATCGATCGGCTTCAGTTAGCAGCAGTAGCAAAGAAATCGCTCGATCGCTCGGGTTTAGTAACGCGTAGCCTGCAGTGCAATCGCTCGGGTTCAGTTAGGCGAATGCCTCGCTCGGGTTCAGTTAGAGCCCAACGCCTCGCACCCACGCGCGTACGTGTACGAGAGAAATGTGCATCGCTCGGCCCCCGACCACCCACTGTAACCGGGAACTTCCCAATATTTTCCTCACCCTTGCTTCTACCACGGTTTTTTCCGTCATGGACTGCCCAAAGAATGTCATGCAGTTGCGTCTCCGGCCCGCCCAGGACGAAAAGCCCATTTTCTGTCATGATTTTTTGTCATAGAAGTAGGAGCCCACCACATCTATGATGATACCGGGTTTTGTCCAAATTATCGTCATAGAAGTGTCATAAGTATGACATAAAATAATTCGTTCGGTCCAAAATGTCACGGATGTGTCTTTTCTTGTAGTGTCAGATGTTGCCTCTCCTCATGAGCCGCTACTTGGAGCGGTACGTTGACGGCTCCATCCCGTGCCCGATGCCGTATCATCCGGCATATCACACGTGGGTGGCCCAGGATCAGGCGATCCTCTCTGCCATCCAATCTTCGCTCACTCCGAGCGTTTCATCACTGGTCATCTTCGCCGTGACGTCTCGGGATGCGTGGACGGCGCTTCACACCAGCTGCGCCTCTCAATCTCTGGCGCGTGCTCATTCTATACGCACCGAGCTGGGTGAGACCAAGCTTGACGGTCTCAGCATCACGAACTACATCAACAAGATGACCAGTCTCGCCGACATGTTGGCCTCTCTCGGTCAGCTGCTTGGTCCTGAGGACTTCACCACGCGCGTCCTCAATGGTCTTGATGATGACTATGATAAGCTAATTGAGAACGTCCATGGTCGTGACGCTCCACTTCAGCCACGCGAGCTCTATGCGTGCCTCCTCGGCCGCGAACAATGCATCAAGGCGTGCCATGCTGCCCCGAGCTTCGTCTCCGCCAAAGTCGTCACTGCCTGGTGGAAAACTGGCGTCCTCACCACAGCAGGCTCCGCGGGGCGCCGCGCCATCCATTACCGGCGGCAGTCACCCACTCACTTGATGTCACTTCTGCGGTGCCTAGCAGGCTTGCCAGTTGTGTGGCATTGAACGCCATATTGCCTCTCACTGTCATAGACGCTTCAAGCAAGATTTCCTTGGCCTGGGCAACAATGGCAAAGGGAATGACAAGCAGGTTGCCGCTACTATCGGATTTCGGGTTCCGGCAGACCCTTGAGGTTCGAACAATGGGGTGCGTGCGGAGATCACACCCTCAGCCTACCCATGTTTCACCGCCTCGCTACGATCTAAACTACTCGAAGAACAACACAAGGGACACAAGATTTATACTGGTCCAGGCCACCATTGTGGTGTAATACCCTACTCCAGTTTGTGGTGTGTGGATTGCCTCTGGGGCTGATGAGGAACAATACAAGGGAAGAACAGCCTCGCGAGGGTCCGTTCTTTGCTGGTGCGATGAACTGCTAGGGGAGTTCAGTCGCCTCTCTCTCTCTCTCTCTCTCTCTGGTTGATCTCCAGATACCTCTACCTTGTGGGTGGCTAGTCCTATTTATAGGCGAAGGCCCCGGGCCTCTTCCCAAATATTGAGCGGGAAGGGCGCCAACAATTGGCCATTTTGAAGGGGAACATCTAGTACACTTATCCTGACTAAAGTTGGTCCTCGCCTGCCAAAAGATCCTGATGATGACGCTGGCTTGGGCTCCACGATGACCTCCGTTCTGCCGTCCTGCTGGTCTTGGTCTTGTTGCACCGAAATGGTTGCCTTTGTTTGATACCCTTGCCTGTGCTTGCCCCCTTTGCACCAAAGGGAAACAAGGACTCTGCGCAGGTCGGCGCCCGCCTGGCGCCCGCCTGGCCTTGGTCGTCATGGCTTGCGTCACGGGCACCTCGTGAGGCCTTGATCTCTCCGCCTCCTCATGAGCCAGCCTGACGAGGCCGTCCCGGAGGAAGCCTCCTGTCGTCCGCCCCGCGAGGCTTGGCACCTCGCGAGGGTCTTGAGTATGTGTTGATGAAGATGGGCTGTACTGGGCCACTCCTTGAGCCACGATGCAGGCCGCATGCAGGCAAGTCTGGGTACCCCAGTTCCCAGAACGCCGACAGTAGCCCCCGGGCCCAAGGCGCGCTTGGACTTGTCTTAGCAGAGAAGCGAAGAGGCAAGTGTGAAGCGCCGTGGGCCCCAATAGCCTACGGCCTTGGGCGCCGCGTGGCGGTTGATTGGTCGTGGGCGTCCTGGCTCCCCACGACGCCTCGGCGACTGCACAAACTGATAAGGGAGCGGTACCTGTCCAGGCTTTCCTTCTTTGCCTTCTCCTTCACCGCCCAGATCTCTTTTCTTGCTCCTGTCCTTCTTGCTTCCGAAATCCCCGGATCCACTCCAAATCTGCATCCTAGCAAGGCATGGCGCCTCGCCAGACCCCAATCGGAGCATGGTATTTGCCCGCCTTGGATCCTCCGAATGTGTCGGAGAAGAATCTTGCCCGGACGCGCCAGATGATGGCGACGCAAGGCCACGACGGGGTTGTTGAGCTCAAGGCCGGCACCGCCCTTCCTGAGGTCAGAGGGAGCACCTTCTACCCGCTCTTCGTGAGCGCCATCGCCGCCGGTCTGGTGCCCCCTTTCTCCGAGTTCTTACTTTCCGTTCTTGAACATTACAATCTCCAAGCCCTGCACCTCCATCCCAACTCCGTTCTTCTCCTGGCGATTTTTGCCTACTACTGCGAGGCTCATGTTGGGGTGAGACCTTCGGTGGCCTTGCTGCGCCATTACTTCTACCTCTGGTTCTCCCGCGGCCCCATCACCGCGTGCGCGAGCTTTATCGCGCACGGCAACTCCAACGCCATCTCGGAGCCCGGGAAGAGGATTGAGAGCTTCAAGAGCAAGTGGGTCATGGTGGATGCTGGGCGCACCCACTCCCGGCAGATTCTGCCCATGGGGCAGCCCAAGTCTACTGATGATTGGTCCCGCACGGAGCTCGTTGATCCCCGCGCGAGGCCGGTGCTGGAGAAGATGGTCGCGGACCTATGGCCAGACAACATGGCGACGGCGAGACTGACCGGGGCGTCGCTCCTGAGGGAGTTCCTGGAGCATCGGGTGGCTCCGCTCCGGGAATACTCGCTCCCTCTGTGGAAGCTTGGGAGGGCAAATGTCGCCCTCCACTCGAACCCCGAAGCCCTGGCCGATGAGGATCTGGCCACGGTCCTCCAATCCTTGGTTGGGGGAAACGTGGCGAGGTTGGAGGGTGCTCCCGTGCCCTTGTTCCTTCGGGATGATTGGGAGCAGGTGGTGAACTCCATGTCCGCTTTCAACGAGGGCGGGCCTATGCCCGCGGAGGTTCCTGAGGCCCCGGCGTCCCTGACGACGGTGAATGTATCCTCCAGCGACTCCAGCGGAGAGGAGGAAGATGAGGAGGGGGAGGATGATGAGGAGCCCGATTCGGAGGCGACCGACGGGGAGTCGAGGACGCCCCTTCCTCGGGGTAGGTCCCGCACTCTTCGCCTCATGCCGGATGATGACAAGGACGGCGACGAGCGAGGCGGCGAGAGCTTGCCCCTGATCCTGAAGAAGGACATGACGGGGTTGGTTCCCCACGGGTCTGCTCCGGCTCCGAGGCGATCTACCGACGCGCCTCCTGCTCCCGAGCCTCTTGAGGTTGATCCCAGCATCCGGCTCTCGGGCTTCAAGTTTGGCCGGAGGTTGCTTGAGCCCGCTCGCGGCGACGAGTAAGTGCTCGATTCTCGTTTTGCTTCCTGCTTTGTTGTTGAGGCTTGACGTCCATATTCCTTGGCTAGGCCGGTGCCTGCGGCGAAGAAGCTGAAGGGGGCTCTTAAGGCTTCGTCTAAGGCAGCACCCCCATCCGTGGGAGAAGGGGACGACGAGACGCGGGCCTCTCCTGCCCGGTTATCCTCATGAGGCCTGGCGGGGCTAGCTGGAGCGAGCTCAGCCCCCAAGGCCCAGGTGACTCCCGAGGCGTACGTGCTTGACGCCACTGCCACAGTCATCGGGGCGCAGCAGGTCCTGACCCCTGGTGCTGTGATCACGCTGCCGTCTTCGCCTCCTACTCCACCAACCGCTATCTCTCCGGCTCCTCCTACTGTTCTGGATCGTGCTGCTGCTGAGCTGGACCGGCTGCGGAAAGATCTTCTGGGCGCCGACCCTCGCTTGGTGGCCGGGCGCCTGGAGTTGGTCTCTGGCTGGGTCCGCTCCGATGCTTCAGTCCGAGCGGCGCTGGCCCAGGCCGTGACAGCCTGCGACGAGGAGAAGCAGGCCGTCCTCAAGGCGAAGGCCGCTCGCGACGCCGCCTTGGGTGAGGTTGCGGATGTCCAAGGCCGCCACAAGGTGCTGGAGAGCGAACTGCAAGGCCTGCCCGACCAGCTTGTCGAGGAGGCCCATGTCCGCCAGGAGAAGGAGGAAGACACGAAGGCTCGCGAGGCTGCCGCCAAGGACCGGGATGCCGCGCTTGATGAATGCCAAGGCCGCCTGGATGCGCTGGAGTAGGCGTTGGAGGCGAAGAAGATCGAGCTGGACGGCAATGCGCGGGTCCTGGCCGAGGACCGCGTGGCCTTCACGAAGCTGGAGGTGAAGGCTCGCACCCTGCTGAAGTCACTCTATGACAGTGGCCTAGAAAGCCCGCTGGCCGGTGCCGAGGAGGGCCCCGCTAAGCTGCTTCCTTTCCTGGTCCGCGCCCTCGAGGAAGTCACCCTCGGCCTTGGCCCCACGGCTGAGGCTGAGGCGTGCACCCTTTCTTCTGCGGCGCTCACGCGCGTCTTCACCCACGTCTACCTCCGCGACCCAGCATTGACCTCAACAGCCTGCTGGAGCCTGTGAGCGGCGAGCTTGCCGCCGTCGCTGCTGAGGCCGTGAAGGGTCGCGCGGAGGCTCTGCTGGCGAAGTTTCGGGCCTTCAGCACCAAGCAGAAGCGAGGCGCTGCCGGTCTTGAGGCTCCACGAGGCGAAGTCGCCCAGCGCAGCTCCGTCACCAGCGATGGCGCCGCCAAAAAGTGATCCCTTCGCGGCTCCCGTCCTGCTTTTAATTCCTGCAACATGCATTCTTCCTCGTGGAGGCGTTTAAACTCATATTTGGCGTTGCCGAAGTATTCTATGGACTGTAATATTTGCTTCTGAATTTCTTGAGATTTGCATTTTTCCTTCCTACTTGCTTGTGTTCTACGTCGGCAGAGCCCGGCCCCGCGCATACCACAGCCACCATTAGCCCCGACCGGAAACCAGGACGGGACCAAGGAGTGAGGGGCTACGCGACAAGTTAGGCTCCTGAGTTGCGATGCTGAGGAGTCCCCCTTGACGCACAAACAACAAGTAGGGAGGTGAGATGTATGGCTGAGATTACCGTTCTACGTCGGCAGAGCCCGGCCCCGCGCATACCTCAATCGCCGTTAGCCTTTCAGAACTAAGGGGTGAGGGGCTACATGACCAGTTAGGCTCATGAGTGGCGATGCTCAGGAGTCCCCCTTGACGTTCAAATGGCCTTCGTACCTTGGCTCCGCTCGGGGAGAGGCGTGCGAAGAACCAGGCCCGAGGGGCCTGGCTGGGTGGTGTGCGCCTGGGCGTGACCCGGGTGCAGCCCCCGTGCCCATCCCCCTCGCGCGGCACTCTCGAGGGGAGGCGTTACGATGAGGCCAGACACTGAGCTCTGGGCTCCCTGAGGTTGATGCAGCCGGGGGCCACCCTCAGTTGTTTATCACCAGCGCGGAGCATAGCGCTTCCGTATGTGTACGGGCATAGCCGCTCCTCGGCAGTGTCATCAGCCAGCGCGGAGCATGGTGCTTCCACTGGTGCGTGGCAGGGGGATCCCCTCCGGGAGGAGCCCCTAGGGCGTATACAGCCCCGCCCTGACACGTGGCTGGCACGGTAGGGCCTGGCGAGGTGTATCTGGGCACCCGTGAGCCAGCGCAGGACTCATGGGGCCCTACCTCAAGGCGGGTTGCGCCTGGCTCTGGGCCTTTACTTGTGATGTGTTCCTGCAGATTTGGTTAGATGTCGGTACTCTACGTCCTCGGGTCCCGGCCCTCGAGCGGGGCTCAGCCGTCGCTGGTATGCCAGGTCGCGATGTCGTGGACAACGCCAGAGGGTGAGGGTTGGAGAGCCAGTAAGAGCCCATGAGTCGCGATGCTCAGGTACCCCCCCCCCTTTAACGTGCAAGCAGCCGACATGAAGAAAGAAGGGTGCCATAGGCAAACATCAACGACGACCATGATGGGTCAAACGCACGACCTGAATAAACGCGAGAGGGACACATGACACCGGGTCTGGCCTGGGTAGCTCGGGGATAATGAAGCCCGAGGGGCGCCCCCGATAAAGTAAGCTGAAAACATGAATTAAAGGGATACATGCCGCAGGGAAGGACCCACGCGGCCTGGGAATGATGCAGCCTGGGGGCGCTCCCATCTGAAAATGAAACTTGAAGGATGTCACCTGATGATGCTGAAGATGGAGGGATGCTGAAGTAGCGGACGGCGTGCGCTGCGGGAGACGATCTTCACGAGCCCCCAGGCCAGGAGCCTCGGGAGGCTCCGGGGGCGCTGGTGGCTCCTCACGGACCATCTCCATCTCTGCCAGGACTGCGGAGTGCCTGACCGCCTGAGCCTCCAAGATGCTCCTCATGAGGCGCTGAT
This sequence comes from Triticum timopheevii, assembly GCA_963921465.1. Classification (NCBI taxonomy): domain Eukaryota; kingdom Viridiplantae; phylum Streptophyta; class Magnoliopsida; order Poales; family Poaceae; genus Triticum; species Triticum timopheevii. The sequence continues at coordinate 478,389,242 of OY997268.1, forward strand.
GTGCCATAGCCGCGTTCGGCAGGCCGTGAGGCATGCGAACATAGCTGTGGGGTGGACCTTTGCAGTGTCCCACACATGAGGGCCAGAGGCGCTCCTGAGAGGTGGCTCGGTTGAGTCCTGGTATGTCGATGCAGACACGCAGCCCACCATCCTCGCCTGGATGGGGAGCCACGGCGGGCAATTCAAAAAATTTCCTACGTATCACCAAGATCTATCTATGGAGAGACCAGCAACGAGTAGAAAGAGAGTGCATCTACATACCCTTGTAGATCGCTAAGCGGAAGCGTTCAAGTGAACGGGGTTGATGGAGTCGTACTCGTCGTGATTCAAATCACCGATGATCAAGTGCCGAACGCACGGCACCTCCGCGTTCAACACACGTACAGCCCGGTGACGTCTCCCAAGCCTTGATCCAGCAAGGAGAGAGGGAGAGGTTGAGGAAGACTCCATCCAGCAGCAGCACAACAGCGTGGTGGTGGTGGAGGAGCGTGGCAATCCTGCAGGGCTTCGCCAAGCACCGCGAGAGAGGAGGAGCACTTGGGAGAGGGAGGGCTGCGCCAGGGGCAAAGGTGAAGCTCCCATGCGCCTCCTCACTATATATAGGGGTGGAGGGGGCTGGTTTCTTGCCCTCCAAGTCCATTGGGGCGTTGGCAAAGGTGGGAGGAAAGAAATCCCATCATTTCCTTCCCCACCGATTGCTATCCCCCCTTTTTAGGGATCTTGATCTTATCCCTTTGGGATATGATCTTATTCCTTCTAAGGGGGGATCTTGGTGCGCCTTGACCAGGGGTGTGGGGCCTTGCCCCCACTACCCACGTTCATGTGGGTCCCCCCATGCAGGTGGGCCCCACTCCGGAACCTTCTAGAACCTTCCCGGTACAATACCGAAAAATCCCGAACATTTTCCGGTGGCCAAAATAGGACTTCCCATATATAAATCTTTACCTCCGGACCATTCCGGAACTCCTCGTGACGTCCGGGATCTCATCCGGGACTCCGAACAACATTCGGTAACCACATACAAACTTCCTTTATAACCCTAGCGTCATCGAACCTTAAGTGTGTAGACCCTACGGGTTCGGGAGGCATGTAGACATGACCGAGACGTTCTCCGGTCAATAACCAACAGCGGGATCTGGATAACCATGATGGCTCCCACATGTTCCACAATGATCTCATCGGATGAACCACGATGTCAAGGACTTAATCAAACCCGTATACAATTCCCTTTGTCTAGCGGTATTGTACTTGCCCGAGATTCGATCGTCGGTATCCTTATACCTTGTTCAATCTCGTTACCGGCAAGTCTCTTTACTCGTTCCGTAACACATCATCCCGTGATCAACTCCTTGGTCACATTGCGCATATGATGATGTCCTACCGAGTGGGCCCAGAGATACCTCTCCGCTTACACGGAGTGACAAATCCCAGTCTCGATTCGTGCCAACCCAACAGACACTTTCGGAGATACCTGTAATGCACCTTTATAGCCACCCAGTTACATTGTGACGTTTGGTACACCCAAAGCACTCCTACGGTATCCGGAAGTTGCACAATCTCATGGTCTAAGGAAAAGATACTTGACATTATAAAAGCTCTAGCAAACGAACTACACGATCTTTGTGCTATGCTTAGGATTGGGTCTTGTCCATCACATCATTCTCCTAATGATGTGATCCCGTTATCAACGACATCCAATGTCCATAGCCAGGAAACCATGACTATCTGTTGATCACAACGAGCTAGTCAACTAGAGGCTCACTAGGGACATATTGTGGTCTATGTATTCACACGTGTATTACGATTTCCGGATAATACAGTTATAGCATGAATAAAATACAATTATCATGAACAAGGAAATATAATAATACTTTTATTATTGCCTCTAGGGCATATTTCCAACAGTCTCCCACTTGCACTAGAGTCAATAATCTAGTTCACATCGAATGTGATTAACACTCAAGGTCACATCCCCATGTGACTTACACCCAAAGAGTTTACTAGAGTCAATAATCTAGTTCACATTTACCATGTGATTAACACTCGATGAGTTCTGGGTTTGATCATGTTATGCTTGTGAGAGAGGTTATAGTCAACGGGTCTGAACCTTTTAGATCCGTGTGTGCTTTACAAATCTCTATGTCATCTCCTAGATGTAGCTACCATGCTCTATTTGGAGCTATTCCAAATAACTGTTCTACTTGGAGCTATACTAAAAGTTGCTCCATTATACGTATCCGGTATTTCTACTCAGAGCTATCCGGATAGGTGTTAAGCTTGCATCGACATAACTCTTTACGTCGAACTCTTTATCACCTCCATAATCGAGAAAATTCCTTAGTCCACTAGTTACTAAGGATAACTTTGACCGCTGTCCTGTGATCCATTCTTGGATCACTCTTGTACCCCTTGACTGACTCATGGCAAGGCACACTACAGGTGCGGTACACAGCATAGCATACTGTAGAGAGCCTATGATAAAAGCATAGGGGACGACCTTCGTCCTTTCTCTCTATTCTGCCGTGGTCGAGATTTTAAGTCTTAACTTCATACCTTACATCTCAGGCAAGAATTCCTTCTTTGAATGATCCATCTTGAACACCTTCAAGATCATGTCAAGGTACGTGCTCATTTGAAAGTACTATTAAGCATTTTGATCTATCTTATAGATCTTGATGCTTATTGTTCAAGTAGCCTAATCCAGGTTTTCCATTGAAAAACAGTTTTCAAATAACCCTATATGCTTTCTAGAAATTCTACATCATTTCTGATCATCAATATGTCAACAACATATACTCATCAGAAATTCTATAGTGCTCCCACTCACTTCTTTGGAAATACAAGTTTCTCATAAACTTTGTATAAACCCAAAATCTTTGATCATCTTATCAAAGCGCACATTCCAACTCCGAGATGCTTACTCCAGTCCATGGAAGGATCGCTGGAGCTAGCATACCTTTTAGCATCCTTAGGATCGACAAAAACTTTCTGATTTGTATCACATACAACCTTTCCATACGAAGACTGGTAAGGAAACTCGTTTTGTCATCCATCTGCCAGATTTCATAAATGCAGCTAATGCTAACATGAATCCGACGGACTTAAGCATCGCTACGGATGAGAAAATCTCATCGCAGTCAACTCCTTGAACTTGTGAAAAACTCTTTGCCACAAGTCGAGCTTCATAGATGGTGACATTACCATCCACGTCCGTCTTCTTCTTAAAGATCCATTTATCTCAATGGCTTGCCGATCATTGGGCAAGTCCACCAAAGTCCATGCTTTGTTATGATACATGGATCCTTTCTCGGATTTCATGGCTTCTAACCATTTGTCGGAATATGGGCCCACCATCGCTTCTCCATAGCTTGTAGGTTCATTGTTGTCTAGCAACATGACTTCCAAGACAGGATTATGTACCACTCTGAAGTAGTACACATCCTTGTCATCCCACGAGGTTTGGTAGTGACTTGATCCGAAGTTTCATGATCAATATCATAAGCTTCTACTTCAATTGGTGTAGGTGCCACAGGAACAACTTCCTGTGCCCTGCTACACACTAGTTGAAGTGACGGTTCAATAACCATATCAAGTCTCCACCATCCTCCCACTCAACTTTTCGAGACAAACTTTTCCTCGAGAAAGGACCCGATTCAAGAAACAATCCTTATTGCTTTCGGATCTGAATTAGGAGGTATACCCAACTGTTTTGGGTGTCCTATGAAGATGCATTTTATCCTCTTTGGGTTCGAGCTTATCAACCTGAAACTTTTTCACATATGCGTCGCAGCCCCAAACTTTTAAGAAACGACAACTTAGGTTTCTCTAAACCATAGTTCATACGGTGTCATCTCAACGGAATTACGTGGTGCCCTATTTAAAGTGAATGTGGTTGTCTCTAATGCCTAACCCATGAACGATAGTGGTAATTCGATAAGAGACATCATGGTACGCACCATATCCAATAGGGTGCAACTATGATATTCGGACACACCATCAAACTATGGTGTTCCAGGCGGTATTAATTGTGAAACAATTTCCACAATGTCTTAATTGCGTGCCAAAACTCGTAACTCAGATATTCATCTCTATGATCATATCATAGACATTTTATCCTCTTGTCACAATGATCTTCTACTTCACTCTAAAATTACGTGAACCGTTCAATAATTCAGACTTGTGTTTCATCAAGTAAATATACTCTACATCTACTCGAATCATCTGTGAAGTAAGAACATAACGATATTCACTGCATGCCTCAGCACTCATTGGACTGCACACATCAAAATGTGTTACTTCCAACAAGTTGCTATCTTGTTCCATCTTACTGAAAACGAGGCTTTTCAGTCATCTTGCTCATGTGGTATGATTTGCATGTCTCAAGTGATTCAAGATCAAGTGAGTCCAAACGATCCATCTGCATGGAGTTTCTTCATGCATATACACCAATAGACATGGTTCGCATGTCTCAAACTTTTCAAAATGAGTGAGCCCAAAGATCCATCAACATGGAGCTTCTTCATGCGTTTTATACCATTATGACTTACATGGCAGTGCCACAAGTAAGTGGTACTATCATTACTATCTTATATCTTTTGGCATGAAAATGTGTATCACTACGATCGAGATTCAATAAACCATTCAGGTTTAATACTAATCTTGATAGTAGAGGGAGCGTGCGATGTTTGATCACATCAAACTTGGAAACACTTCCAACAAATATCGTCAGCTCACCTTTAGCTAGTCTCCGTTTATTTCGTAGCCTTTTATTTCGAGTTACTAACACTTAGCAACCGAACCGGTATCTTAGTACCCTGGTGCTACTAGGAGTACTAGTAAAGTACACATCAACACAATGTATATCCAATATACTTCTATCGACCTTGCCAGCCTTCTCATCTACCAAGTATCTAGGGTAATTCTGCTCCAGTGGTTGTTCCCCTTATTACAGGAGCACTTAGTCTCGGGTTTGGGTTCAACCTTGGGTTTCTTCACTAGAGCAGCAGCTGATTTACCGTTTCATGAGCTTGCCGCCGTCGCTGCTGAGGCCGTGAAGGGTCGCGCGGAGGCTCTGCTGGCGAAGTTTCGGGCCTTCAGCACCAAGCAGAAGCGAGGCGCTGCCGGTCTTGAGGCTCCACGAGGCGAAGTCGCCCAGCGCAGCTCCGTCACCAGCGATGGCGCCGCCAAAAAGTGATCCCTTCGCGGCTCCCGTCCTGCTTTTAATTCCTGCAACATGCATTCTTCCTCGTGGAGGCGTTTAAACTCATATTTGGCGTTGCCGAAGTATTCTATGGACTGTAATATTTGCTTCTGAATTTCTTGAGATTTGCATTTTTCCTTCCTACTTGCTTGTGTTCTACGTCGGCAGAGCCCGGCCCCGCGCATACCACAGCCACCATTAGCCCCGACCGGAAACCAGGACGGGACCAAGGAGTGAGGGGCTACGCGACAAGTTAGGCTCCTGAGTTGCGATGCTGAGGAGTCCCCCTTGACGCACAAACAACAAGTAGGGAGGTGAGATGTATGGCTGAGATTACCGTTCTACGTCGGCAGAGCCCGGCCCCGCGCATACCTCAATCGCCGTTAGCCTTTCAGAACTAAGGGGTGAGGGGCTACATGACCAGTTAGGCTCATGAGTGGCGATGCTCAGGAGTCCCCCTTGACGTTCAAATGGCCTTCGTACCTTGGCTCCGCTCGGGGAGAGGCGTGCGAAGAACCAGGCCCGAGGGGCCTGGCTGGGTGGTGTGCGCCTGGGCGTGACCCGGGTGCAGCCCCCGTGCCCATCCCCCTCGCGCGGCACTCTCGAGGGGAGGCGTTACGATGAGGCCAGACACTGAGCTCTGGGCTCCCTGAGGTTGATGCAGCCGGGGGCCACCCTCAGTTGTTTATCACCAGCGCGGAGCATAGCGCTTCCGTATGTGTACGGGCATAGCCGCTCCTCGGCAGTGTCATCAGCCAGCGCGGAGCATGGTGCTTCCACTGGTGCGTGGCAGGGGGATCCCCTCCGGGAGGAGCCCCTAGGGCGTATACAGCCCCGCCCTGACACGTGGCTGGCACGGTAGGGCCTGGCGAGGTGTATCTGGGCACCCGTGAGCCAGCGCAGGACTCATGGGGCCCTACCTCAAGGCGGGTTGCGCCTGGCTCTGGGCCTTTACTTGTGATGTGTTCCTGCAGATTTGGTTAGATGTCGGTACTCTACGTCCTCGGGTCCCGGCCCTCGAGCGGGGCTCAGCCGTCGCTGGTATGCCAGGTCGCGATGTCGTGGACAACGCCAGAGGGTGAGGGTTGGAGAGCCAGTAAGAGCCCATGAGTCGCGATGCTCAGGTACCCCCCCCCCCTTTAACGTGCAAGCAGCCGACATGAAGAAAGAAGGGTGCCATAGGCAAACATCAACGACGACCATGATGGGTCAAACGCACGACCTGAATAAACGCGAGAGGGACACATGACACCGGGTCTGGCCTGGGTAGCTCGGGGATAATGAAGCCCGAGGGGCGCCCCCGATAAAGTAAGCTGAAAACATGAATTAAAGGGATACATGCCGCAGGGAAGGACCCACGCGGCCTGGGAATGATGCAGCCTGGGGGCGCTCCCATCTGAAAATGAAACTTGAAGGATGTCACCTGATGATGCTGAAGATGGAGGGATGCTGAAGTAGCGGACGGCGTGCGCTGCGGGAGACGATCTTCACGAGCCCCCAGGCCAGGAGCCTCGGGAGGCTCCGGGGGCGCTGGTGGCTCCTCACGGACCATCTCCATCTCTGCCAGGACTGCGGAGTGCCTGACCGCCTGAGCCTCCAAGATGCTCCTCATGAGGCGCTGATGTGCCATAGCCGCGTTCGGCAGGCCGTGAGGCATGCGAACATAGCTGTGGGGTGGACCTTTGCAGTGTCCCACACATGAGGGCCAGAGGCGCTCCTGAGAGGTGGCTCGGTTGAGTCCTGGTATGTCGATGCAGACACGCAGCCCACCATCCTCGCCTGGATGGGGAGCCACGGCGGGCAATTCAAAAAATTTCCTACGTATCACCAAGATCTATCTATGGAGAGACCAGCAACGAGTAGAAAGAGAGTGCATCTACATACCCTTGTAGATCGCTAAGCGGAAGCGTTCAAGTGAACGGGGTTGATGGAGTCGTACTCGTCGTGATTCAAATCACCGATGATCAAGTGCCGAACGCACGGCACCTCCGCGTTCAACACACGTACAGCCCGGTGACGTCTCCCAAGCCTTGATCCAGCAAGGAGAGAGGGAGAGGTTGAGGAAGACTCCATCCAGCAGCAGCACAACAGCGTGGTGGTGGTGGAGGAGCGTGGCAATCCTGCAGGGCTTCGCCAAGCACCGCGAGAGAGGAGGAGCACTTGGGAGAGGGAGGGCTGCGCCAGGGGCAAAGGTGAAGCTCCCATGCGCCTCCTCACTATATATAGGGGTGGAGGGGGCTGGTTTCTTGCCCTCCAAGTCCATTGGGGCGTTGGCAAAGGTGGGAGGAAAGAAATCCCATCATTTCCTTCCCCACCGATTGCTATCCCCCCTTTTTAGGGATCTTGATCTTATCCCTTTGGGATATGATCTTATTCCTTCTAAGGGGGGATCTTGGTGCGCCTTGACCAGGGGTGTGGGGCCTTGCCCCCACTACCCACGTTCATGTGGGTCCCCCCATGCAGGTGGGCCCCACTCCGGAACCTTCTAGAACCTTCCCGGTACAATACCGAAAAATCCCGAACATTTTCCGGTGGCCAAAATAGGACTTCCCATATATAAATCTTTACCTCCGGACCATTCCGGAACTCCTCGTGACGTCCGGGATCTCATCCGGGACTCCGAACAACATTCGGTAACCACATACAAACTTCCTTTATAACCCTAGCGTCATCGAACCTTAAGTGTGTAGACCCTACGGGTTCGGGAGGCATGTAGACATGACCGAGACGTTCTCCGGTCAATAACCAACAGCGGGATCTGGATAACCATGATGGCTCCCACATGTTCCACAATGATCTCATCAGATGAACCACGATGTCAAGGACTTAATCAAACCCGTATACAATTCCCTTTGTCTAGCGGTATTGTACTTGCCTGAGATTCGATCGTCGGTATCCTTATACCTTGTTCAATCTCGTTACCGGCAAGTCTCTTTACTCGTTCCGTAACACATCATCCCGTGATCAACTCCTTGGTCACATTGCGCATATGATGATGTCCTACCGAGTGGGCCCAGAGATACCTCTCCGCTTACACGGAGTGACAAATCCCAGTCTCGATTCGTGCCAACCCAACAGACACTTTCGGAGATACCTGTAATGCACCTTTATAGCCACCCAGTTACATTGTGACGTTTGGTACACCCAAAGCACTCCTACGGTATCCGGAAGTTGCACAATCTCATGGTCTAAGGAAAAGATACTTGACATTATAAAAGCTCTAGCAAACGAACTACACGATCTTTGTGCTATGCTTAGGATTGGGTCTTGTCCATCACATCATTCTCCTAATGATGTGATCCCGTTATCAACGACATCCAATGTCCATAGCCAGGAAACCATGACTATCTGTTGATCACAACGAGCTAGTCAACTAGAGGCTCACTAGGGACATATTGTGGTCTATGTATTCACACGTGTATTACGATTTCCGGATAATACAGTTATAGCATGAATAAAATACAATTATCATGAACAAGGAAATATAATAATACTTTTATTATTGCCTCTAGGGCATATTTCCAACAGTCTCCCACTTGCACTAGAGTCAATAATCTAGTTCACATCGAATGTGATTAACACTCAAGGTCACATCCCCATGTGACTTACACCCAAAGAGTTTACTAGAGTCAATAATCTAGTTCACATTTACCATGTGATTAACACTCGATGAGTTCTGGGTTTGATCATGTTATGCTTGTGAGAGAGGTTATAGTCAACGGGTCTGAACCTTTTAGATCCGTGTGTGCTTTACAAATCTCTATGTCATCTCCTAGATGTAGCTACCATGCTCTATTTGGAGCTATTCCAAATAACTGTTCTACTTGGAGCTATACTAAAAGTTGCTCCATTATACGTATCCGGTATTTCTACTCAGAGCTATCCGGATAGGTGTTAAGCTTGCATCGACATAACTCTTTACGTCGAACTCTTTATCACCTCCATAATCGAGAAAATTCCTTAGTCCACTAGTTACTAAGGATAACTTTGACCGCTGTCCTGTGATCCATTCTTGGATCACTCTTGTACCCCTTGACTGACTCATGGCAAGGCACACTACAGGTGCGGTACACAGCATAGCATACTGTAGAGAGCCTATGATAAAAGCATAGGGGACGACCTTCGTCCTTTCTCTCTATTCTGCCGTGGTCGAGATTTTAAGTCTTAACTTCATACCTTACATCTCAGGCAAGAATTCCTTCTTTGAATGATCCATCTTGAACACCTTCAAGATCATGTCAAGGTACGTGCTCATTTGAAAGTACTATTAAGCATTTTGATCTATCTTATAGATCTTGATGCTTATTGTTCAAGTAGCCTAATCCAGGTTTTCCATTGAAAAACAGTTTTCAAATAACCCTATATGCTTTCTAGAAATTCTACATCATTTCTGATCATCAATATGTCAACAACATATACTCATCAGAAATTCTATAGTGCTCCCACTCACTTCTTTGGAAATACAAGTTTCTCATAAACTTTGTATAAACCCAAAATCTTTGATCATCTTATCAAAGCGCACATTCCAACTCCGAGATGCTTACTCCAGTCCATGGAAGGATCGCTGGAGCTAGCATACCTTTTAGCATCCTTAGGATCGACAAAAACTTTCTGATTTGTATCACATACAACCTTTCCATACGAAGACTGGTAAGGAAACTCGTTTTGTCATCCATCTGCCAGATTTCATAAATGCAGCTAATGCTAACATGAATCCGACGGACTTAAGCATCGCTACGGATGAGAAAATCTCATCGCAGTCAACTCCTTGAACTTGTGAAAAACTCTTTGCCACAAGTCGAGCTTCATAGATGGTGACATTACCATCCACGTCCGTCTTCTTCTTAAAGATCCATTTATCTCAATGGCTTGCCGATCATTGGGCAAGTCCACCAAAGTCCATGCTTTGTTATGATACATGGATCCTTTCTCGGATTTCATGGCTTCTAACCATTTGTCGGAATATGGGCCCACCATCGCTTCTCCATAGCTTGTAGGTTCATTGTTGTCTAGCAACATGACTTCCAAGACAGGATTATGTACCACTCTGAAGTAGTACACATCCTTGTCATCCCACGAGGTTTGGTAGTGACTTGATCCGAAGTTTCATGATCAATATCATAAGCTTCTACTTCAATTGGTGTAGGTGCCACAGGAACAACTTCCTGTGCCCTGCTACACACTAGTTGAAGTGACGGTTCAATAACCATATCAAGTCTCCACCATCCTCCCACTCAACTTTTCGAGACAAACTTTTCCTCGAGAAAGGACCCGATTCAAGAAACAATCCTTATTGCTTTCGGATCTGAATTAGGAGGTATACCCAACTGTTTTGGGTGTCCTATGAAGATGCATTTTATCCTCTTTGGGTTCGAGCTTATCAACCTGAAACTTTTTCACATATGCGTCGCAGCCCCAAACTTTTAAGAAACGACAACTTAGGTTTCTCTAAACCATAGTTCATACGGTGTCATCTCAACGGAATTACGTGGTGCCCTATTTAAAGTGAATGTGGTTGTCTCTAATGCCTAACCCATGAACGATAGTGGTAATTCGATAAGAGACATCATGGTACGCACCATATCCAATAGGGTGCAACTATGATATTCGGACACACCATCAAACTATGGTGTTCCAGGCGGTATTAATTGTGAAACAATTTCCACAATGTCTTAATTGCGTGCCAAAACTCGTAACTCAGATATTCATCTCTATGATCATATCATAGACATTTTATCCTCTTGTCACAATGATCTTCTACTTCACTCTGAAATTACGTGAACCGTTCAATAATTCAGACTTGTGTTTCATCAAGTAAATATACTCTACATCTACTCGAATCATCTGTGAAGTAAGAACATAACGATATTCACTGCATGCCTCAGCACTCATTGGACTGCACACATCAAAATGTGTTACTTCCAACAAGTTGCTATCTTGTTCCATCTTACTGAAAACGAGGCTTTTCAGTCATCTTGCTCATGTGGTATGATTTGCATGTCTCAAGTGATTCAAGATCAAGTGAGTCCAAACGATCCATCTGCATGGAGTTTCTTCATGCATATACACCAATAGACATGGTTCGCATGTCTCAAACTTTTCAAAATGAGTGAGCCCAAAGATCCATCAACATGGAGCTTCTTCATGCGTTTTATACCATTATGACTTACATGGCAGTGCCACAAGTAAGTGGTACTATCATTACTATCTTATATCTTTTGGCATGAAAATGTGTATCACTACGATCGAGATTCAATAAACCATTCAGGTTTAATACTAATCTTGATAGTAGAGGGAGCGTGCGATGTTTGATCACATCAAACTTGGAAACACTTCCAACAAATATCGTCAGCTCACCTTTAGCTAGTCTCCGTTTATTTCGTAGCCTTTTATTTCGAGTTACTAACACTTAGCAACCGAACCGGTATCTTAGTACCCTGGTGCTACTAGGAGTACTAGTAAAGTACACATCAACACAATGTATATCCAATATACTTCTATCGACCTTGCCAGCCTTCTCATCTACCAAGTATCTAGGGTAATTCTGCTCCAGTGGTTGTTCCCCTTATTACAGGAGCACTTAGTCTCGGGTTTGGGTTCAACCTTGGGTTTCTTCACTAGAGCAGCAGCTGATTTACCGTTTCATGAGCTTGCCGCCGTCGCTGCTGAGGCCGTGAAGGGTCGCGCGGAGGCTCTGCTGGCGAAGTTTCGGGCCTTCAGCACCAAGCAGAAGCGAGGCGCTGCCGGTCTTGAGGCTCCACGAGGCGAAGTCGCCCAGCGCAGCTCCGTCACCAGCGATGGCGCCGCCAAAAAGTGATCCCTTCGCGGCTCCCGTCCTGCTTTTAATTCCTGCAACATGCATTCTTCCTCGTGGAGGCGTTTAAACTCATATTTGGCGTTGCCGAAGTATTCTATGGACTGTAATATTTGCTTCTGAATTTCTTGAGATTTGCATTTTTCCTTCCTACTTGCTTGTGTTCTACGTCGGCAGAGCCCGGCCCCGCGCATACCACAGCCACCATTAGCCCCGACCGGAAACCAGGACGGGACCAAGGAGTGAGGGGCTACGCGACAAGTTAGGCTCCTGAGTTGCGATGCTGAGGAGTCCCCCTTGACGCACAAACAACAAGTAGGGAGGTGAGATGTATGGCTGAGATTACCGTTCTACGTCGGCAGAGCCCGGCCCCGCGCATACCTCAATCGTCGTTAGCCTTTCAGAACTAAGGGGTGAGGGGCTACATGACCAGTTAGGCTCATGAGTGGCGATGCTCAGGAGTCCCCCTTGACGTTCAAATGGCCTTCGTACCTTGGCTCCGCTCGGGGAGAGGCGTGCGAAGAACCAGGCCCGAGGGGCCTGGCTGGGTGGTGTGCGCCTGGGCGTGACCCGGGTGCAGCCCCCGTGCCCATCCCCCTCGCGCGGCACTCTCGAGGGGAGGCGTTACGATGAGGCCAGACACTGAGCTCTGGGCTCCCTGAGGTTGATGCAGCCGGGGGCCACCCTCAGTTGTTTATCACCAGCGCGGAGCATAGCGCTTCCGTATGTGTACGGGCATAGCCGCTCCTCGGCAGTGTCATCAGCCAGCGCGGAGCATGGTGCTTCCACTGGTGCGTGGCAGGGGGATCCCCTCCGGGAGGAGCCCCTAGGGCGTATACAGCCCCGCCCTGACACGTGGCTGGCACGGTAGGGCCTGGCGAGGTGTATCTGGGCACCCGTGAGCCAGCGCAGGACTCATGGGGCCCTACCTCAAGGCGGGTTGCGCCTGGCTCTGGGCCTTTACTTGTGATGTGTTCCTGCAGATTTGGTTAGATGTCGGTACTCTACGTCCTCGGGTCCCGGCCCTCGAGCGGGGCTCAGCCGTCGCTGGTATGCCAGGTCGCGATGTCGTGGACAACGCCAGAGGGTGAGGGTTGGAGAGCCAGTAAGAGCCCATGAGTCGCGATGCTCAGGTACCCCCCCCCCTTTAACGTGCAAGCAGCCGACATGAAGAAAGAAGGGTGCCATAGGCAAACATCAACGACGACCATGATGGGTCAAACGCACGACCTGAATAAACGCGAGAGGGACACATGACACCGGGTCTGGCCTGGGTAGCTCGGGGATAATGAAGCCCGAGGGGCGCCCCCGATAAAGTAAGCTGAAAACATGAATTAAAGGGATACATGCCGCAGGGAAGGACCCACGCGGCCTGGGAATGATGCAGCCTGGGGGCGCTCCCATCTGAAAATGAAACTTGAAGGATGTCACCTGATGATGCTGAAGATGGAGGGATGCTGAAGTAGCGGACGGCGTGCGCTGCGGGAGACGATCTTCACGAGCCCCCAGGCCAGGAGCCTCGGGAGGCTCCGGGGGCGCTGGTGGCTCCTCACGGACCATCTCCATCTCTGCCAGGACTGCGGAGTGCCTGACCGCCTGAGCCTCCAAGATGCTCCTCATGAGGCGCTGATGTGCCATAGCCGCGTTCGGCAGGCCGTGAGGCATGCGAACATAGCTGTGGGGTGGACCTTTGCAGTGTCCCACACGTGAGGGCCAGAGGCGCTCCTGAGAGGCGGCTCGGTTGAGTCCTGGTATGTCGATGCAGACACGCAGCCCACCATCCTCGCCTGGATGGGGAGCCACGGCGGGCAATTCAAAAAATTTCCTACGTATCACCAAGATCTATCTATGGAGAGACCAGCAACGAGTAGAAAGAGAGTGCATCTACATACCCTTGTAGATCGCTAAGCAGAAGCGTTCAAGTGAACGGGGTTGATGGAGTCGTACTCGTCGTGATTCAAATCACCGATGATCAAGTGCCGAACGCACGGCACCTCCGCGTTCAACACACGTACAGCCCGGTGACGTCTCCCAAGCCTTGATCCAGCAAGGAGAGAGGGAGAGGTTGAGGAAGACTCCATCCAGCAGCAGCACAACAGCGTGGTGGTGGTGGAGGAGCGTGGCAATCCTGCAGGGCTTCGCCAAGCACCGCGAGAGAGGAGGAGCACTTGGGAGAGGGAGGGCTGCGCCAGGGGCAAAGGTGAAGCTCCCATGCGCCTCCTCACTATATATAGGGGTGGAGGGGGCTGGTTTCTTGCCCTCCAAGTCCATTGGGGCGTTGGCAAAGGTGGGAGGAAAGAAATCCCATCATTTCCTTCCCCACCGATTGCTATCCCCCCTTTTTAGGGATCTTGATCTTATCCCTTTGGGATATGATCTTATTCCTTCTAAGGGGGGATCTTGGTGCGCCTTGACCAGGGGTGTGGGGCCTTGCCCCCACTACCCACGTTCATGTGGGTCCCCCCATGCAGGTGGGCCCCACTCCGGAACCTTCTAGAACCTTCCCGGTACAATACCGAAAAATCCCGAACATTTTCCGGTGGCCAAAATAGGACTTCCCATATATAAATCTTTACCTCCGGACCATTCCGGAACTCCTCGTGACGTCCGGGATCTCATCCGGGACTCCGAACAACATTCGGTAACCACATACAAACTTCCTTTATAACCCTAGCGTCATCGAACCTTAAGTGTGTAGACCCTACGGGTTCGGGAGGCATGTAGACATGACCGAGACGTTCTCCGGTCAATAACCAACAGCGGGATCTGGATAACCATGATGGCTCCCACATGTTCCACAATGATCTCATCGGATGAACCACGATGTCAAGGACTTAATCAAACCCGTATACAATTCCCTTTGTCTAGCGGTATTGTACTTGCCCGAGATTCGATCGTCGGTATCCTTATACCTTGTTCAATCTCGTTACCGGCAAGTCTCTTTACTCGTTCCGTAACACATCATCCCGTGATCAACTCCTTGGTCACATTGCGCATATGATGATGTCCTACCGAGTGAGCCCAGAGATACCTCTCCGCTTACACGGAGTGACAAATCCCAGTCTCGATTCGTGCCAACCCAACAGACACTTTCGGAGATACCTGTAATGCACCTTTATAGCCACCCAGTTACATTGTGACGTTTGGTACACCCAAAGCACTCCTACGGTATCCGGAAGTTGCACAATCTCATGGTCTAAGGAAAAGATACTTGACATTATAAAAGCTCTAGCAAACGAACTACACGATCTTTGTGCTATGCTTAGGATTGGGTCTTGTCCATCACATCATTCTCCTAATGATGTGATCCCGTTATCAACGACATCCAATGTCCATAGCCAGGAAACCATGACTATCTGTTGATCACAACGAGCTAGTCAACTAGAGGCTCACTAGGGACATATTGTGGTCTATGTATTCACACGTGTATTACGATTTCCGGATAATACAGTTATAGCATGAATAAAATACAATTATCATGAACAAGGAAATATAATAATACTTTTATTATTGCCTCTAGGGCATATTTCCAACAGTCTCCCACTTGCACTAGAGTCAATAATCTAGTTCACATCGAATGTGATTAACACTCAAGGTCACATCCCCATGTGACTTACACCCAAAGAGTTTACTAGAGTCAATAATCTAGTTCACATTTACCATGTGATTAACACTCGATGAGTTCTGGGTTTGATCATGTTATGCTTGTGAGAGAGGTTATAGTCAACGGGTCTGAACCTTTTAGATCCGTGTGTGCTTTACAAATCTCTATGTCATCTCCTAGATGTAGCTACCATGCTCTATTTGGAGCTATTCCAAATAACTGTTCTACTTGGAGCTATACTAAAAGTTGCTCCATTATACGTATCCGGTATTTCTACTCAGAGCTATCCGGATAGGTGTTAAGCTTGCATCGACATAACTCTTTACGTCGAACTCTTTATCACCTCCATAATCGAGAAAATTCCTTAGTCCACTAGTTACTAAGGATAACTTTGACCGCTGTCCTGTGATCCATTCTTGGATCACTCTTGTACCCCTTGACTGACTCATGGCAAGGCACACTACAGGTGCGGTACACAGCATAGCATACTGTAGAGAGCCTATGATAAAAGCATAGGGGACGACCTTCGTCCTTTCTCTCTATTCTGCCGTGGTCGAGATTTTAAGTCTTAACTTCATACCTTACATCTCAGGCAAGAATTCCTTCTTTGAATGATCCATCTTGAACACCTTCAAGATCATGTCAAGGTACGTGCTCATTTGAAAGTACTATTAAGCATTTTGATCTATCTTATAGATCTTGATGCTTATTGTTCAAGTAGCCTAATCCAGGTTTTCCATTGAAAAACAGTTTTCAAATAACCCTATATGCTTTCTAGAAATTCTACATCATTTCTGATCATCAATATGTCAACAACATATACTCATCAGAAATTCTATAGTGCTCCCACTCACTTCTTTGGAAATACAAGTTTCTCATAAACTTTGTATAAACCCAAAATCTTTGATCATCTTATCAAAGCGCACATTCCAACTCCGAGATGCTTACTCCAGTCCATGGAAGGATCGCTGGAGCTAGCATACCTTTTAGCATCCTTAGGATCGACAAAAACTTTCTGATTTGTATCACATACAACCTTTCCATACGAAGACTGGTAAGGAAACTCGTTTTGTCATCCATCTGCCAGATTTCATAAATGCAGCTAATGCTAACATGAATCCGACGGACTTAAGCATCGCTACGGATGAGAAAATCTCATCGCAGTCAACTCCTTGAACTTGTGAAAAACTCTTTGCCACAAGTCGAGCTTCATAGATGGTGACATTACCATCCACGTCCGTCTTCTTCTTAAAGATCCATTTATCTCAATGGCTTGCCGATCATTGGGCAAGTCCACCAAAGTCCATGCTTTGTTATGATACATGGATCCTTTCTCGGATTTCATGGCTTCTAACCATTTGTCGGAATATGGGCCCACCATCGCTTCTCCATAGCTTGTAGGTTCATTGTTGTCTAGCAACATGACTTCCAAGACAGGATTATGTACCACTCTGAAGTAGTACACATCCTTGTCATCCCATGAGGTTTGGTAGTGACTTGATCCGAAGTTTCATGATCAATATCATAAGCTTCTACTTCAATTGGTGTAGGTGCCACAGGAACAACTTCCTGTGCCCTGCTACACACTAGTTGAAGTGACGGTTCAATAACCATATCAAGTCTCCACCATCCTCCCACTCAACTTTTCGAGACAAACTTTTCCTCGAGAAAGGACCCGATTCAAGAAACAATCCTTATTGCTTTCGGATCTGAATTAGGAGGTATACCCAACTGTTTTGGGTGTCCTATGAAGATGCATTTTATCCTCTTTGGGTTCGAGCTTATCAACCTGAAACTTTTTCACATATGCGTCGCAGCCCCAAACTTTTAAGAAACGACAACTTAGGTTTCTCTAAACCATAGTTCATACGGTGTCATCTCAACGGAATTACGTGGTGCCCTATTTAAAGTGAATGTGGTTGTCTCTAATGCCTAACCCATGAACGATAGTGGTAATTCGATAAGAGACATCATGGTATGCACCATATCCAATAGGGTGCAACTATGATGTTCGGACACACCATCAAACTATGGTGTTCCAGGCGGTATTAATTGTGAAACAATTTCCACAATGTCTTAATTGCGTGCCAAAACTCGTAACTCAGATATTCATCTCTATGATCATATCATAGACATTTTATCCTCTTGTCACAATGATCTTCTACTTCACTCTGAAATTACGTGAACCGTTCAATAATTCAGACTTGTGTTTCATCAAGTAAATATACTCTACATCTACTCGAATCATCTGTGAAGTAAGAACATAACGATATTCACTGCATGCCTCAGCACTCATTGGACTGCACACATCAAAATGTGTTACTTCCAACAAGTTGCTATCTTGTTCCATCTTACTGAAAACGAGGCTTTTCAGTCATCTTGCTCATGTGGTATGATTTGCATGTCTCAAGTGATTCAAGATCAAGTGAGTCCAAACGATCCATCTGCATGGAGTTTCTTCATGCATATACACCAATAGACATGGTTCGCATGTCTCAAACTTTTCAAAATGAGTGAGCCCAAAGATCCATCAACATGGAGCTTCTTCATGCGTTTTATACCATTATGACTTACATGGCAGTGCCACAAGTAAGTGGTACTATCATTACTATCTTATATCTTTTGGCATGAAAATGTGTATCACTACGATCGAGATTCAATAAACCATTCAGGTTTAATACTAATCTTGATAGTAGAGGGAGCGTGCGATGTTTGATCACATCAAACTTGGAAACACTTCCAACAAATATCGTCAGCTCACCTTTAGCTAGTCTCCGTTTATTTCGTAGCCTTTTATTTCGAGTTACTAACACTTAGCAACCGAACCGGTATCTTAGTACCCTGGTGCTACTAGGAGTACTAGTAAAGTACACATCAACACAATGTATATCCAATATACTTCTATCGACCTTGCCAGCCTTCTCATCTACCAAGTATCTAGGGTAATTCTGCTCCAGTGGTTGTTCCCCTTATTACAGGAGCACTTAGTCTCGGGTTTGGGTTCAACCTTGGGTTTCTTCACTAGAGCAGCAGCTGATTTACCGTTTCATGAAGTATCCCTTCTTGCCCTTACCCTTCTTGAAACTAGTGGTTTCATCAACAATTGATGCTCCTTCTTGATTTCTACTTTCGCGGTGTCAAACAACGTGAATACCTCAAGGATCATCATATCTATGCCTGATATGTTTATAGTTCATCACGAAGCTCTAGCAGCTTGGTGGTAATGACTTCAGAGAACCATCACTATTTCATCTGGAAGATCAACTCCCACTTGATTCAAGTTATTGTCGCACTCAGACAATTTGAGCACTGGCTCAACGATTGAGCTTTTCTCCGTTAGTTTGCAGGTTAAGAAAATCGTCGGAGGTCTTATACCTCTTGACGTGGGCACGAGCCTGAAATCCCAATTTCAGCCCTCGAAACATCTCATATGTTCCGCGACGTTTCGAAAACATCTTTGGTGCCTCAACTCTAAACCGTTTATCTGAACTATCACGTAGTTATCAAAACGTGTATGTCCGATGTTCGCAACATCGACAAACGACGTTTTGGGGTTCAGCACACTGAGCGGTGCATTAAGGACATAAGCTTTCTACTGTCCGCATAATCGCTACTATCGACTTTCAACTATATTTCCTCTAGGAACATAACTAAACAGTAGAACTAAAGCGTGAGCTACGACATAATTTGCAAAAGGTCTTTTGACTATGTTCAAGATAATTAAGTTTATCTTATGAACTCCCACTCAGATAGACATCCCTCTGGTCATCTAAGTGATCACATGATCCGAGTCAACTAGGCCGTGTCCGATCATCACGTGAGACGGACTAGCCAACGTCGGTGAACATCTTCATGTTGATCGTATCTACTATACGACTCATGCTCGACCTTTCGGTCTCCGTGTTCCGAGGCCATGTCTGCACATGCTAGGCTCATCAAGTTAACCCTAAGTGTTTTCGCTGTGTAAATCTGTCTTACACCCGTTGTATGTGAACGTAAGAATCCATCACACCCGATCATCACGTGGTGCTTAGAAGCGACGAACTGTAGCAACGGTGCACAGTTAGGGGAGAACACTTCTTGAAATTTTGTAAGGGATCACCTTATTTACTACCGTCGTCCTAAGTAAACAAGATGCATAAACATGATAAACATCACATGCAATCAAATAGTGACATGATATGGCCAATATCATTTTGCTCCTTTTGATCTCCATCTTCGGGGCTCCATGATCATCATCGTCACCGGCATGACACCATGATCTCCATCATCATGATCTCCATCATCGTGTCTCCATGAAGTCGTCTCGCCAACTTATTACTTCTACTACTATGGCTACCGGTTAGCAATAAAGTAAAGTAATTACATGGCGTTGTTCAATGACACGCAGGTCATACAAAAAATAAAGACAACTCCTATGGCTCCTGCCGGTTGTCATACTCATCGACATGCAAGTCGTGATTCCTATTACAAGAACATGATCAATCTCATACATCACATATCATTCATCACATTCTTGTTGGCCATATCACATCACATAGCATACCCTGCAAAAACAAGTTAGACGTCCTCTAATTGTTGTTGCATGTTTTACGTGGCTGCTATGGGTTTCTAGCAAGAACGTTTCTTACCTACGCAAAACCACAACGTGATATGTCAATTGCTATTTACCCTTCATAAGGACACTTTTCATCGAATCCGTTCCGAGTAAAGTGGGAGAGACTGGCACCCGCTAGCCACCTTATGCACCAAGTGCATGTCAATCGGTGGAACCTGTCTCACGTAAGAGTACGTGTAAGGTCGGTCCGGGCCGCTTCATCCCACAATACCGCCGAAACAAGATTGGACTAGTAACGGTAAGCATATTGAACAAAATCAACGCCCACAACTACTTTGTGTTCTACTCGTGCAAAGAATCTACGCAATAGACCTAGCTCATGATGCCACTGTTGGGGAACGTAGCAGAAATTCAAAAATTTTCCTACGTATCACCAAGATCTATCTATGGAGAGACCAGCAACGAGTAGAAAGAGAGTGCATCTACATACCCTTGTAGATCGCTAAGCGGAAGCGTTCAAGTGAACGGGGTTGATGGAGTCGTACTCGTCGTGATTCAAATCACCGATGATCAAGTGCCGAACGCACGGCACCTCCGCGTTCAACACACGTACAGCCCGGTGACGTCTCCCAAGCCTTGATCCAGCAAGGAGAGAGGGAGAGGTTGAGGAAGACTCCATCCAGCAGCAGCACAACAGCGTGGTGGTGGTGGAGGAGCGTGGCAATCCTGCAGGGCTTCGCCAAGCACCGCGAGAGAGGAGGAGCACTTGGGAGAGGGAGGGCTGCGCCAGGGGCAAAGGTGAAGCTCCCATGCGCCTCCTCACTATATATAGGGGTGGAGGGGGCTGGTTTCTTGCCCTCCAAGTCCATTGGGGCGTTGGCAAAGGTGGGAGGAAAGAAATCCCATCATTTCCTTCCCCACCGATTGCTATCCCCCCTTTTTAGGGATCTTGATCTTATCCCTTTGGGATATGATCTTATTCCTTCTAAGGGGGGATCTTGGTGCGCCTTGACCAGGGGCGTGGGGCCTTGCCCCCACTACCCACGTTCATGTGGGTCCCCCCATGCAGGTGGGCCCCACTCCGGAACCTTCTAGAACCTTCACGGTACAATACCGAAAAATCCCGAACATTTTCCGGTGGCCAAAATAGGACTTCCCATATATAAATCTTTACCTCCGGACCATTCCGGAACTCCTCGTGACGTCCGGGATCTCATCCGGGACTCCGAACAACATTCGGTAACCACATACAAACTTCCTTTATAACCCTAGCGTCATCGAACCTTAAGTGTGTAGACCCTACGGGTTCGGGAGACATGTAGACATGACCGAGACGTTCTCCGGTCAATAACCAACAGCGGGATCTGGATACCCATGATGGCTCCCACATGTTCCACAATGATCTCATCAGATGAACCACGATGTCAAGGACTTAATCAAACCCGTATACAATTCCCTTTGTCTAGCGGTATTGTACTTGCCCGAGATTCGATCGTCGGTATCCTTATACCTTGTTCAATCTCGTTACCGGCAAGTCTCTTTACTCGTTCCGTAACACATCATCCCGTGATCAACTCCTTGGTCACATTGCGCATATGATGATGTCCTACCGAGTGGGCCCAGAGATACCTCTCCGCTTACACGGAGTGACAAATCCCAGTCTCGATTCGTGCCAACCCAACAGACACTTTCGGAGATACCTGTAATGCACCTTTATAGCCACCCAGTTACG
The DNA here is from genome assembly GCA_963921465.1 of Triticum timopheevii. Taxonomy (NCBI): domain Eukaryota; kingdom Viridiplantae; phylum Streptophyta; class Magnoliopsida; order Poales; family Poaceae; genus Triticum; species Triticum timopheevii. Next base: position 478,411,150 of record OY997268.1, read on the forward strand.
TTGTGACGTTTGGTACACCCAAAGCACTCCTACGGTATCCAGGAGTTGCACAATCTCATGGTCTAAGGAAAAGATACTTGACATTGTAAAAGCTCTAGCAAACGAACTACATGATCTTTGTGCTATGCTTAGGATTGGGTCTTGTCCATCACATCATTCTCCTAATGATGTGATCCCGTTATCAACGACATCCAATGTCCATAGCCAGGAAACCATGACTATCTGTTGATCACAACGAGCTAGTCAACTAGAGGCTCACTAGGGACATATTGTGGTCTATGTATTCACACGTGTATTACGATTTCCGGATAATACAGTTATAGCATGAATAAAAGACAATTATCATGAACAAGGAAATATAATAATACTTTTATTATTGCCTCTAGGGCATATTTCCAACACAACCCCCCTCGCGAGGTGGGTCCCTCCAACCTCCCTCGCGAGGCTGGTCCTGCCAGCGGTCCTCGCGAGGTCGGTCACGCCACCCTTGGCGAGGGCCACGGTCTTCCCATCATCCTCCACCTCTTCCTCCTCCTTGGCCATAGCCCCTGTCGCTGCGCTCGGGGCGTCGGTCGGCACGCACGTCTTGCACGGCTCTGAGCTCTTGGCATTCGTTGGTGTTGTGGGTGTGGAGGTCGTGGTACACACAGTACCGGCTGCCCTTGGATGACTCAGGCTGATCCCTGCCTCGCTTGGTGTCGGGCTCTGCTGCAAGCACGGCAGCCCCCTTGCGCTTCACGTCCTTGGTCTTGGGCTTCTTTTCTGGGTCAGCGGCTGGCAGTTCAAGGAGGGACAGGCGCCCTTCCTCAGCCCTTCGCACTTAGTCGCCAGATTGAACAGCTCCAGGGAGGTCCACAAGTCTTCATGGATCGCGAGCTCCTCCTTCATCTTGACGTCACGCACACCGTCGGAGAAGGCTGAGATGATGGCCTCCTCAGACACCTTGGGGATCTTAAGGCGAGCGCCGTTGAAGCGCTGGATGAACTTCTGCAGGGTCTCTCCCGGCTGCTGCTTGATGCGGCGCAAATCGCTCATGGCCGGGGGCCGGTCGCGGGTGCCTTGGAAGTTGGCGATGAATCGGGTGCGCATCTCGTCCCAGGAGGATATCGTGCCAGGAGCCAGGTTCAGGAGCCAGGTGCGGGCGCCGTCCTTGAGCGCCATGGGGAACCAGTTCGCCATGACCTTCTCGTCTTCGTTGGCGGCTTCGATGCCCAGCTCGTAGAGCTGGAGGAACTCAGCAGGGTCAGTCGTGTCGTCGTAGCGCGGGGGCAAGTCTGGCTTGAACTTGCCCGGCCAGGCCACGCTGCGTAGCTCGGCGGAGAAGGCACGGCAGCCTGCAGTGGCCGCGGGAGCCCTTTGGTGACGAAGAGCTTGATCTTGCGGGTCTCTGTGCGCTGCGGCGAGGTGCAGCGTGGGGTCTTGATGCGCCAGAGCAGGTGCATGCTCGTGTCGGGCCGGTGCGGGGAGCACACGGGCGGCTTCCTGGGGACGAGGGATCTCTTGGCAGCTCTTCTCTTGCTGTGCTGGCGCCGGACGGAGCGGGTTCCGCCCAGGGGCCATGCGCCTTGTAGCCAAGGCGCCTTCTTGAGGCGGAGGCGGTTGAGGTGCCCCCGGAGCTTCGTCGCCCGCGTAGGGCGGGGCGCGGTGCAACGAGAAGGATGGTGCAGGGGAGCCCCCAACGGCGCTGACGAGCTCGGTGATGCCGGCGAGCCACTCGTCGTAGAGGTCGTCGATGGGACGGTAGTGCAGGAGCTCCCGCGCCAGGAGCAGCATGGCGTGCACGTCCGCAGGAGCGCGACGGGCGTGGGACGAGGAGCCGGCCGGTGTCAGCGACGGAGTGGCGGTGCGGCCTTCTCGCCGCACTGATGGATGCAGGGACGACGCCTGCCGTTCGTTCCCTGCCGGGCCGGTGGCGGCGTTGACGGCAGGCGACGGGGAACGACGGGGGCGCCCGCCGACGGTGGCTGTCTGGGCGACGCGAGCGGTGAGAGCGGCCCGGCGCTCGGCGCGGGCGCGACGTGCGTCTGACATGGATCAGATGGGCGGCGAAAACACGAGGCGACGGAAGGCAGATTCCGGCACACCCCTACCTGGCGCGCCAAATGTCGGATTTCGGGTTCCGGCAGACCCTTGAGGTTCGAACAATGGGGTGCGTGCGGAGATCACACCCTCAGCCTACCCATGTTTCACCGCCTCGCTACGATCTAAACTACTCGAAGAACAACACAAGGGACACAAGATTTATACTGGTTCAGGCCACCATTGTGGTGTAATACCCTACTCCAGTTTGTGGTGTGTGGATTGCCTCTGGGGCTGATGAGGAACAATACAAGGGAAGAACAGCCTCGCGAGGGTCCGTTCTTTGCTGGTGCGATGAACTGCTAGGGAGTTCAGTCGCCTCTCTCTCTCTCTCTGGTTGATCTCCAGATGCCTCTACCTTGTGGGTGGCTAGTCCTATTTATAGGCAAAGGCCCCGGGCCTCTTCCCAAATATTGAGCGGGAAGGGCGCCAACAATTGGCCATTTTGAAGGGGAACATCTAGTACACTTATCCTGACTAAAGTTGGTCCTCGCCTGCCAAAAGATCCTGACAATGACGCTGGCTTGGGCTCCACGATGACCTCCGTTCTGCCGTCCTGCTGGTCTTGGTCTTGTTGCACCGAAATGGTTGCCTTTGTTTGATACCCTTGCCTGTGCTTGCCCCCTTTGCACCAAAGGGGAAACAAGGACTCTGCGCAGGCCGGCGCCCGCCTGGCGCCCGCCTGGCCTTGGTCGTCATGGCTTGCGTCACGGGCACCTCGTGAGGTACCCCGCCTTGATCTCTCCGCCTCCTCGTGAGCCAGCCTGACGAGGTCGTCCCGGAGGAAGCCTCCTGTCGTCCGCCCCGCGAGGCTTGGCCTCTCGCGAGGGTCTTGAGTATGTGTTGATGAAGATGGGCCGTACTGGGCCACTCCTTGAGCCACGCTGCAGGCCACAGGCAGGCAAGTCTGGGTACCCCCGTTCCCAGAACGCCGACAGTTGCAGTGACGAGTCATGAGCACGGGCGCACACCATCCTACTCCATCGATCCTACATGGTATATGGACATGGGAGCTACCAACCACCTCACAAGCGAGATGAGCAAGCTCTCCACCCAGGAGCCATATAGTGGTCATGATCAGGTGCACACTGCCAATGGAGCAGGTATGTGCACCTCACTTGTTTGTCAGGCCTCACTTCTTGCACACTACTTTCGAAAACTGCATCTTTCCAATGTTCTTCGAGTTCCTTCTGCTACGCGTAGTTTGTTGTCTATTCCTCAACTTACTCATGATAATAATATCCTTGATGGTTTCATCCTTTTTGTTTCGTCATCAAGGATCGGGACACGAGGGTCGTTCTGCTTAGCGGTCGTCTTTGTCATGGCCTATATGCACTTGACGCACCGCCCACACCTCCTGCGTAGTTTTCTCCTCGGGCATTAAGCGGTGTTCGTGTCTCGCCTATGCACTGGCATGCGCGCCTAGGCCACCCTACTGCTCCTATAGTTCGTCATGTGCTGCATCGTCATGAACTACCAGTTGTTTCCAATAAAATTGCTGAAACTATCTGTGATGCCTGTCAGCAAGGCAAGAGTCACCAACTTCCTTTTTCAGAGTCTAGCCGTGTTGTGAAATATCCTCTTGAGCTTGTGTTTTCTGATGTATGGGGTCATGCCCAGAATTCTGTTAGTGGCCACAATTATTATATCAGCTTTATTAATGCTTATAGTTGATTTACTTGGCTTTATCTTATTAAGCGTAAATCTGATGTGTTTGATGTTTTCATTCAGTTTCAAACACACGTTGAGCATCTCCTTAAGCAGAAAATTCTTCATGTTCAATCCGACTGGGGGGGGGGGGGTGAATATCACAACCTCAATTCGTTTTTTAACAAACTTGAGATCTCGCACCATGTGACTTGTCCTCAGACACATCAGCAGAATGGCACTGCTGAACGTAAGCATTGTCATCTTGTAGAAACTGGCCTTACCTTACTAGCTCATGCCTCTGTTCCGTCTCGGTTTTGGAGTGATGCTTTTTCCATAGCTTGCTTCTTGATAAATAGGCTTCCCTCACGACTTCTGGCAATGAAAACTCCTATTGAACTCTTGCTCAATGAAATCCCAGACTACACGTTCCTAAAAGTGTTTGGATGTGCATGTTGGCCTCACTTGCGTCCATATAACAAGCATAAGCTAGAGTTTTGGTCTAAAAGGTATGTTTTTCTTGGGAATAGTTCCCTTCATAAAGGGTATAAGTGCATGCATGTTCCCACCAGTCGCGTTTACATATCTCGTGACGTCGTGTTTGATGAGAATGTGTTCCCTTTTCATGCACTTCTGAACAACTCTACCACTCCTACACCACCTATGCACTCAGCTATACCTTCGCCAGATCAATTTATGGATGTTGCGAATGCTCCTGTGTTGCTTCCTAATCATACTGCAGGTATCGGACGCAGCGCTCGCCTTGAGCTCCTCGATGATTAGGCGATGAACAACGCTCAGGTCTGGGACGTTGATCCCGTGCATGAGCCATGCATGACGGGTCACGCCCGTCGGCATGCTAGAGTCACGCCCGTGGCGGCTGCACCCGCAGCTGCTCCAAGGGCGCCGGCCTCGCCCGGCCCAGTGGCCGCTTCGCCTGGCCTGGTATCCACCACGCCCGCCCAGTGGCCGCTTTTCCTGCTCCGGCACCTGAACTGGCCGGCCCCGCCTCGGCTCCTAGTGAGCAGTCTTCACCGGGCCTAACGCCGCCTGGCTCCCCATAGCCAGGGGTCTCTAAGTCTGGCTCAAGCTCGCCGACTTCTGTGTCAACTGCACCAGGCTCGGCCTTGCCCCTATCGCATGAGTAGAGCTCAGCGTTGCCGGCACCACATGCCGTGGTCGCTCTTCATCCTCGCACACGCAGCCAATCTGGGATTTTTCGTCCGAAGGAACGCAGAGACGGGACTGTTGCGTGGCTTGCTGCTTGCATGGCTCATGCTGGTTCTGATCCCACGGCCGAGCCTCGTCATTTTGAGGCTGCCCTGGGCATTCCTCACTGGCTCGCTGCGATGGAACATGTGTTTCAGGCTTTACTGAAGAATGATACTTGGCAACTTGTTCCTCCTGATTCTGGTGTTAACGTCATTGATTCCAAGTGGGTCTTCAAGGTTAAGAAACACACTGACGATTCAATTGAACGCTACAAGGCACGGCTCATTGCCAAGGGCTTCAAATAGAGGTATGGTCTTGATTATGAAGACACGTTCAGTCCAGTTATCAAGTCTGCTACCATTCGTTTGCTGCTCTCTCTTGCTGTTACTCGAGGGTGGTTTCTTTGTCAGCTCGATGTGCAGAGTGCTTTCCTACATGGAATCCTGGAGGAGGAGGTTTATATGGTCAACCCCCGGGTTTTGTTGATTCTGCACGTCCTCGGCATCTTTGTCACCTTGTTAAGGCTCTATATGAACTTAAACAGGCTCCTCGTGCGTGGCATGCACGCCTCAACTCCGTTCTCCGGGCTCTTGGGTTTGTTCCCTCCACTGCTGACACGTCCCTGTTTCTCCTTCAGTGTCCTGAGGTTATGATGTACCTACTGGTTTATGTTGATGATATCATACTTGTCAGTTCCTCAGATGCTGCTGTTGATCGTCTTGTAACTGCATTGAGCGGTGATTTTGTTGTCAAGGATTTAGGTGCTCTCCACTACTTCCTTGGTCTGGTGGTCTCACGGTCTTCTGTCGGGTTGACTCTTACTCAGAGGAAGTATTCTTTGGACTTGTTGCGCCGTGCTGGAATGCTGAAGTGCAAACATGCTATCACTCTGATGTCTGCGACTGAACGACTGTCTGCCCTTGATGGAGACCCTCTTTCACCTGCTGATGCTACTGAGTACTGCAGTCTTGTTGGTGGTCTGCAATACCTCACTATCACCAGATCAGATGTCTCTTATGTAGTCAACCGTGTGTGTCAGTATCTCCATGCGCCCAGGACATCTCATTGGTCAGCTATGAAGCGTATTCTGCGGTATATCTGCATCACTGCCTCGTATCGTTTGCTTCTTCAGCCTGCACCATCTTGTGAGCTCTCGGCCTTTTAAGATGTGGATTGGGCTGGTAGTCCTAATGGCAGGCGATCCATAGGGGGCTATGCAGTATTCTTTGGTCCTAACTTGATCGCCTGGAATGCTCGCAAGCAAGCTATAGTGTCTTGTAGCAGTACTGAAGCTGAATATAAGGCAGTTGTGCGACTGCTGAGATCATATGGGTACGGTCCTTATTGAGAGAGTTGAGAGTCTCTCTAGGTCAGCCTCCAGTCCTGTGGTGTGACAACATCGATGCTACATACCTTTCATCTAATCCAGTATTCCATGCTCGAACGAAACACATCGAGGTTGACTATCACTTTGTTCGGAAACGCGTTGCACCAGAAGCTACTCCGTATGAAGTTCATCTCCTTAAAAGATCAACTTGCTGACATCTTCACGAAGCCTCTTTCACAACCACAGTTTGTAGGTTGTAGGCGCAATCTTAACTTACTTTGTACTTCAGATCATAGTTAAGATTGAGGAAGGGTGTTAGAGGTATCATATGTAGACTCTATATACACCTTGTATTGTACCTTTTGATACCTCTATATATATATGAGATAGCCACACCCCGTTTAAGGTGTCGATCAGTTTGCCAACATACATGTTTTACAGGATCTCCCATAGCCGAAGAAGTAAAAGCACGCATTGCACACGGAAGTGATCACCTGCCGGCCGAGTGGACAGCGCGAACGCGTTTCCAGCATTCATTGGTCCGGTGAAAACGTAGATGCCGGGCAATGCACAGCACGAGCACGGTGCAGGCTCAGGCTGCGAGTGCGAGGGGACGAGGCCCAGTTGTACGGCCGGCACACTGCCTCACAACCTACTGTACGTACGTGCACGTGCCCCGCGCGCCGAGGCAAAACTCGAGGCATTACTAGTGTCATGGTCGGGTCAACATCACGCCGCAGAGCATGGATCCACTCAATCTGCCGCGCCCGCGCCCGCGGCCGAAACCGGAAACGGCACGGCAGGCCGTGTTTATTTTCTTCCCAGGCGCTGGTATACACACCAGCAGCACCGCGTACGTACGTACGTACAGATCATTCAAGGCCGTGTGCTCTGCCCAAGGATGCTCTCTGCCCAGCTCTGCTCGCGTCTGGCAAGGTTTTGCGTGAGACGGGGATCATCGGGAGAGGGAGCCGTCAATTCAACGGGCCTCCCTCGTGGCTTTGGCGCCTGCGTGCGGGGAGCAAGCAAATGGCCAAAATCAATGTCCCTGTCCCTGTGGCGTGGCGGTGGGTGCAGATCCTCTGCTACTGCTTTGCATCGTGTTGCGCGACCGCTGCTCCGGCCGATTCCACAGTCGCTCGGCTTAGTTACCGTTCGTCGAGGCAGTAGCACTAATGATGGTTCAGGGCTTTGCCGATACGTTCGTTTTGGTCATCACCCATCAGCATGGGGCAGTTTACAGCCCGGCTCCATATCATCAACTTCTTTTTCCTTGCCAAGATCGTCTAATCAACTCGGGCATTTTTGCATTGCAAGTGTTTGTCAGGTTTTTCGTAAGTTTTTTTTTTGCGGGTGAGGTTTTCTCTTATCATTTCAATCCTTTACCTTTGGATCAAAACAACGGTGGCACATACAGTTAAATTCAATGGAACCCTTCTGGAATCGTTCGCACCGTCGCGTGGGTTACGGCAAGGTGATCCTTTGTCCCTGTTTTTATTCCTGTTTGTGGCTGACGGTCTATCTGCTCTCTTGAAAGAAGGAGAAGAAAAAGGTGACTTTACCCCACTAAAAGTGTGCCGCAGAGCTCCAGAGGTGTCTCATCTTCTGTTTGCAGATGATACATTACTGTTTTTTAAAGCAGAGGAGGAAGAAGCCCAAAAGGTCCAGGAAGTGCTAAACACATATGCTAATGCCACCGGACAATTTATTAATCCGGCCAAATGTAGTGCTCTCTTTGGTACAGCTTGTGCTCTGGACAAACAGGAGGCGGTGAGAACTACATTAAACATAGGTACTGGCACGTTTGAGGAGAAATATCTAGGGCTTCCAACACCCGAAGGACGCATGTCACGAGGTAAATTTCAGAATCTGCAATCTCTGTTATTGAAGAGGATTATTGCTTAGGGTGACACCCTCTCTCTCGCCGGCAAGGAAACCATGATAAAGGCAGTTGCCCAAACTATTCCCACTTATATTATGGGTGTTTTTAAGCTTCCTATGTCAGTCTGTGATGACCTGAATAGAATGGTTCGCAAATTCTGGTGGGGCGCCTCTGAGGGCAAGAGGAAGACGCACTGGCTTGCTTGGCCAAAGATCCAGGCTCAGAAAAGCAAGGGTGGTCCGGGGTTCAGAGATTTCCGCCTTTTAACCAGGCTCTCCTAGCGAGGCAGGCCTGACATTTGCTTACTAAACCCACCAGTTTGTGTGCGCAGGTGTTAAAGGCCCGATACTATCATGATGGACGCCTTGAGGACACGGTGTTCTCGGGGAACTCCTCCCCGACCTGGCAAGCTATCCAACATGGCCTCGAGCTCCTGAAAAAGGGCATCATATGGCGTGTTGGGAACGGTCAGGACATTCGCATATGGCGGGACCGATGGTTGCCACGGGAGCCTTCGCGTCAGCCCATCACTCAGCAGGGCACTTGTCGCCTGCGGAGGGTGGCCGAGCTCCTCGACGACGAGGGCTCTTGGCGCACCGGTCTACTACAACGCTACTTCCTTCCGGCGGATGTCGCCGTCATCACTAGCATCCGGACCTCGCCACGCGTCACCAACGATATCATCGCCTGGGCGCCGGAGAAGAACGACATCTTCACCGTCCGCTCCGCGTACTGCCTGGCAATGGACGAGCGCGAGCGTCCATTGGCCACCGCCATGATCAGGGCACCGGATGGTCGTCGCGCCATCTGGAAGATCATATGGGGGTGCCCTGCTCCTCCTAAGGTACGCGTGTTTGCATGGAGGGTTGTCACAAATTCACTTGCTACTTGGGCCAACAAGGCTTCACGGCACCTCGAGGATACTGACGTATGCCCCCTATGTGGTGTTGAACGCGAGGACGAATTCCACGCGCTTTGCAGGTGCCCACTGGCGAAGGAGCTATGGAGGGTCATGGCGATGGACTGGAACATACCCAAGGTGGAGACCATCCGGGACACGGGGCCAGAGTGGCTATTCGCCCTGTTGGAACCCCTGGATGAGACGGCGAGGCTGGTGGTCCTCATGATCATGTGGAGAGTATGGCATGTTCGCAATGAGATTACCCATGATAAACCGCCACCTACTGTCGAGGCCTCTCGTAGATTCTTACATGGCTACATTACTTCACTATTATGCATCCAGCAACATCCACATGCCAATATGGAGAAGGGGAAGATGGTGGTTTGCGATGGCCCGCCGCGCGTGCAGCCTTGCAGGATAGCGACGGCGCGGCCAACCTGGGCCCCCCCTAGTGCGGGCTGGGCCAAACTTAACACAGACGACAGCTTTGTTGCAGCCACAGGAGCAGCGGGAGGAGGCATGATCCTTCGAGATGATAGAGGGGATATCATATATAGCGCATGCAGAGAAATCCGCACATGTGAGAGTGCGCTGGAGGTGGAGCTCTCGGCGTGTAGAGAAGGCCTAGGCCTTGCCTTACACAGAACGACGATGCCTATCATTGTTGAGATGGATAGTGCGGAGGCTGTGGCAATGCTCAAGGCACCCACGACAGATAGATCGCAGCACCGGTCTCTCGTTGAAGAGATTAGCAGTCTAGCAGCCCTTGAAGCTAGAGAGGTTGTATTTGCGCAATGTAGCCGTTGGCAGAACAATGCTAGTCATGTGTTGGCTGCGTATGGCCGTAGTACCCCCCGTACTGCAGTCTGGTTCGCAGGAGGGCCAGACTTTCTTGTAAACTTGGTTATGGCTGAGATGCCTCCTTGAGTAATGGAATTTTTTTTCCCCGCAAAAAAAACAAACAACGGTGGCACCTAAATTCCTATGGAATGAACTCCCATGGCTTAGTTCCATAGATATTTAAACATCCGCTCCTACTGAGTACTCCCTCCGTCCGAAAATACTTGTCATCAAAATGGATAAAAAGAGATGTATCTAGAACTAAAATACATCTAGATACATGTCCTTTTATTAATTTTGATGACAAGTATTTCCGGACGGAGGGAGTATGTGAAAAGAAATTTAAATACTATTTAGATGTTTCTAAAAAAAACAAGAAGAATCTACTAGTGTGGTGTCAAAAACACATTTATATTATGGGATGGGGGGAGTAGCAAGAATGTGAAGAGGCGAGCGGTGTAAAATCCAGTCATTCCGAGGTAGGTTTGTGGAGTGTAGAAATTTATAAGCAAATATGATGGTCAAGCTTTTTAGTAGTCACTTCTATAGACATGATGTATTTTGTGCAACATACCTTCAAAAGTTTTTTATAATGTTTTCATGGTTTGCACATGTATTGATTGGTAAATATTTTTTTAGGGATTGCTAAATACTTAACTATGGTTATTATACGCTTTCCGGCTGGTAACGTGACCAAACGCTCCTGGTTAAATCTTAAGATGAAAACACACACAAAGACAAAATCATGGAAGGGAGAATATCCATTGTGCAGTCCCACAAACAGAAACCCTAGGGCACACAAACAACCCCATCCGTCCCCTCTCTCCTCAAATAGGGCCCATGAGCTCTGTCACCTGATCCAAATGATCCTGCACATGGTTCACAACTTCCCACAAGCCATTATTTTCCCCACTAAAAAACGCGACACTTGTGCTCTGTGATGGTTTGCTTTATTTATAAAGTGGGGCGAAAGCCTTTTTCGATAAAAAAAACGCGGCACTATTTTCTCTAAAAAGCATAAGCTACTATTTGGTGTTGCTAACACTATTTATATTCTCAAAAGGAAAGACAAGCTACTGTTTTTCTTATCCTAAAGGTTGGCGCAATTTTGTTATACTGCTCAAATTATTTTTTATCACATATTACTCAATTTCTTCTAAGCAAGTCATTCAAAATCTAAGATTGTTTCTTAGACAATATTCAACCGGGCTGGGCTAAGCCCCCACGTCTCCACATGTTCGCGGACACGTCCAAACAGTGTATGGGCTTGTTCACATCGAACCCCCCATTTGTCCGTGCACAACTGCACATAGTCGTGTCCCTCCAAATTATCCGGACACACGCATTCGTGCGAGAGAGGAGGCGGGGGGCGGGGGGATAAGAAAAAGTGGTCAAGTGGACTGTGTCCGACGTGTCTGGTTGCTCCATTTTCTTCTCACATATGGAATGGGTATAGGGAGGGAGGGTTTGAGGGATCGTTTGGATAGACTTTTTCTTTTATTTCTGTCATGTTTTGTTACTTTGTTGTTCGTTTCGGGGAGGATTTCTCCCTTGGAGATGCTCTTACTACACTCTAAGTGTAAATTACTCCTGTAAAATTAAGTACTATTCCCTCCGTCCTTGAAAAGAGTGTACTTTCAATTTATTAGAAAGTCATTCCTTTTTTATGTTTGACCGTATTTATATGATAATACACCAATATTTATGCCATCAAAATAGTAACATTAAATTCATGATAAAATATATTTTCATCATATACCTATTTGGTTTCACAAACATTGGTATATTTTTGCACACACTCGGTTCAATTTTGAGATAGTTTAACCCTCCAACAAAATTGAAAGTACCTCGTTCAAAAACAGAGGGAGTCTTTTTCAAAAAAAAAAAGAACGGACGGAGTACATAGGTACACAAGCGTATGCTATCGGTCCATAGACCATGTTTGAGTGGTACTTCATCTTATACATTGATGGCGGCGGATCTTGGCGGCGTGGCGCTGTGGAGATTCGGAGTCCGATGCGCGTCGATGAACTCGCGCAGGGAGGTGGCGATGTTTGGCGTCGTGGTGGCGTCGACCGGACAAGGTTGATGCAGCAGTACAGCACTGAAGATGGATTGGTGGCAGGTGGCTGCGGGGGCCTCATACCCGGCAGGCGTCCTGGTTAAGGAGTGCGCCGGACTGGTAGGTGCCCCATACCCGGCAGGCGTCCTGATTGGGACCTCAGGTTTTAGATGTTTAGGTTTGACTGCGATGTCTGTTTGGTATTAGGCCCAGACTATCTGCGCCCCTTCATCAATTGGATAGGTGTAGCGATAGTTGTTGCTTAGACGGTGGCTTTAGTCTTGTTGTTGTATGGCTTTGTAAGGTCTTATGTGAATAATTAATAAAGTGGCCGTATGCATCGCCCAGATGCAGAGGCCGGGGGTCATCCTCCTTTTTTTTTAGAAAAAAATGCCTGTACGTCCTGGCATCACACACGCAAACAGCCATACACACGGTCACATGCCTCCCTCGCCCATGGCCATGGACAATAAAGCAAAGGAACGTTTTCTTCGTTTCCGTCTCCCTTTCCTCGCCTCCGCTCGCCGCTTCGCAATGGCGAGCGCGGCGACGGCGAACGACATCTCAGACAACCATACTGTCCCTCCTCCCCCTCGCGCTCCCATGGCGTCCCCTACGAGGGCATCTCCTCCAATGTAGGCGCGGGAGGGCGGCGCCACCGCCACCACCAACGGCAGACAGGGTGGAGCCAGGCATGCATTCATCACTATCCCTAGTTTCCTACCACTGGCGACGAGAGGTGCAGAGAAGGTTAGGGTCTTGGGAGCGTGCTTATCCGCGTATACATCTCGCCGGCGTATCGCACGGATCTACGGCATTCTTGGCGCCGGCCGCTCGGTGTGTTCTTGATGAATTTGGCAATGTTGTTTTCCTAGAGTGTAATTTGTTGTGCGGAGGATCTTTGCGAATTCTCCAATGTTTGGAGCCTTTTAACTTCTTTTTTTCTCAAGTTCTTCGGTGATTTCAGAGACTAGAAAACAACAGTAGGGGACTGAAAGGTGGGTGTATTTTGAGATAATTCTTCTGTGGGTTCTTGAGTTGCCACAGACCCACAGTGTGGTTGATTCTGAGGTCCATACCTTGTGAGATCATGCTCACTGCTGTTTTTTACAACCTCCAGTTTGCTCGAATGGTACCCGTGGTTGAATTCTTGGAATGCTCTTCTGCACAGGGGTCAAGGTTTGGTAACCTGAAATTGTTCATTCGTGTGCGCTTGATTGGGGAATGCGGTTCGGTTTGTGCGTTGTTTGTTGCAGTTACTGAATGTGTTTGGTTGGTCTGTTGATAAGATGATGAGGAGTGGATCTGGCATTGTGCGAAGCGGAGCCAGCTTTCCACCCTAAGTTTTAGCTACCTTTCGTGTCAGCACATATGCTATAACAGCAGCGAGCACACATCAATCGTCGTGTTTGGGAATGCATATGCTGCAATTTTCAGTTCTGGCGATAATCTGTTTTAAGCTTTAACTCGTGCTCAGGCGCCAGGAATTTGTACCCGCGTTTTCTTATTTCACCTGACCATCTGCGATTGTGAAATCATCTTTGCAGCCTCCAAAATGCTCGGCGCTTCTTAACAGAGTGAGTAGAGGGAGCATGATGAGCAATTATTTCCTCGCGGTTGAGCTTTCATGGGGACGGCTGAAACCATCATTCAGAAAAAGGAAAACCATCCTTAATCATAGTGGATACGCAACGCCACGGCCGAGCTGAGCTCCCACCGCTCGCCCGACGGCGCGCACGGCCATTGATTTTCAGTTCTTGTGGATGGGCGCACCTCTTTCCCCTGCCTGCAATGATGGCCACGGCCACGACTGTCGAGCGAGCTTCGAGGCATCGGTCAGAGGCTCACGCTCCCCCACTTTCAGTTAGTGCCGGCCGGACCCAATACCTCTGCAATTATTTCTGGAAAATGCCGGTCCGCTCGTTGCCTGGCGCTCAGTGACTGACGACGTCCCCGCGTTCTGTACTGTATGTGGGTAGGCTACAGGCCTGGCTCCGATGATCTCCGCGCCGTTCAGTTATTTAGACGGGTGCCTTCTTTTCCGGTGCTCCATCATTGCAGAGCTCCGGTGGCTAGCTGTGCGGTGGAACCAAGTTCTCGTCTGCCTTCGCAACTGGTTACGATGTGCTCAATGAAAGCTAACTATTTTACCCCACTGACATTTCTTTTTTTTTTTGCAATTATTTCTGGAAAATGCCGGTCCGCTCGTTGCCTGGCGCTCAGTGACTGACGACGTCCCTGCGTTCTGTACTGTATGTGGGTAGGCTACAGGCCTGGCTCCGATGATCTCCGCGCCGTCCAGTTATTTAGACGGGTGCCTTCTTTTCCGGTGCTCCATCATTGCAGAGCTCCGGTGGCTAGCTGTGCGGTGGAACCAAGTTCTCGTCTGCCTTCGCAACTGGTTACGATGTGCTCAATGAAAGCTAACTATTTTACCCCACTGACATTTCTTTTTTTTTTGCAATTATTTCTGGAAAATGCCGGTCCGCTCGTTGCCTGGCGCTCAGTGACTGACGACGTCCCCGCGTTCTGTACTGTATGTGGGTAGGCTACAGGCCTGGCTCCGATGATCTCCGCGCCGTCCAGTTATTTAGACGGGTGCCTTCTTTTCCGGTGCTCCATCATTGCAGAGCTCCGGTGGCTAGCTGTGCGGTGGAACCAAGTTCTCGTCTGCCTTCGCAACTGGTTACGATGTGCTCAATGAAAGCTAACTATTTTACCCCACTGACATTTCTTTTTTTTTTTGCAATTATTTCTGGAAAATGCCGGTCCGCTCGTTGCCTGGCGCTCAGTGACTGACGACGTCCCCGCGTTCTGTACTGTATGTGGGTAGGCTACAGGCCTGGCTCCGATGATCTCCGCGCCGTCCAGTTATTTAGACGGGTGCCTTCTTTTCCGGTGCTCCATCATTGCAGAGCTCCGGTGGCTAGCTGTGCGGTGGAACCAAGTTCTCGTCTGCCTTCGCAACTGGTTACGATGTGCTCGAGTGTTTAGGTCTTGTTTGCGAACATGTTTTGCAAAAAAAAAAGAAATGTCAGTGGGGTAAAATAGTTAGCTTTCATTGAGAGTTGAACTCAAGACATCCCGCTTACTAAACGGGTGCTCTAACCAACTGAGCTATGAAAGCTTTACGTTGAAGTTTAGAAATTACGCTATATAACTAGGAATATACACCTTACAGCCGTGCCACGACAACATATACATGATCACCGTGTGCAAGTGATGCACAGGCTGAGCACGGGAATGTATCCGGTGCAACCACACTTGTGATGCTACCTGTGCACCGGATGTCACATGACATTTTAAAAAATAAAAAAATCTAGCATATTGACACAACACCAATGTATGTTGTCACAATTTATTTTCGTATCAAAATTCGAAACATTTCATGAGATACAGAAATGACAAAATTTAACATCAGTGTGATAATGGGCCATACTAAAGTCCAACTTATGTTATATACTATCCAATGTTGATTTTTTTTTCTGAGATATGTTTCAAATTTTGACTTGAAATTGTGTGACAACCTACATTGATGTTGTGTGAATGTGCTTAATTTTTTCAGAAATTTTTTATAAACATTTTCAAGTTTGCAGCGTGAGTTGGTGAACCGGTGCACCATATATTCTCCACTGAGCACGGGGTGAAGAGTGTTGAGAAACAGAACATCTTGTACGGGGTGAAGAGTTTTTGAGAAACAGAATATCTTGCAAAAAGCAGGATGCTTTTTTTAACAAGCGACGGGTCTCGAATAGGAGCGGGCCTATATAGTGCTGAGTGTGTGCCCATGCCCCGCTCAATTTTTGAAAATTAAATATAAATTGCTTGTGTTCTAAAAGATTGTTTTAAATTAATCATATTTGCACAATAAGTGCCCCCACTCCACAAAAGTTCTAAGTCCGCCCCAGGTCACCAAGGCCGCGGAAGCAGCTTCACTCGTAATGTTGCAGAATCGTACAATGCGGAATAGTTGCACACGCTTCAGATCGGTCGTCGGAGCCCAGCCTGCGACATGACACGTAATCTGAGAAGGCCAGAGACAAGCACACGATATGCTTCTTCACCGCCACCACGGTTGCCATGGAAGCAGGGAGAAGCCACCACCAAACCTTGCCAGGACCAGGTGCCCCAGGAGCTTATTCGAGCTATTGTCACATCTACCTTTGGTTGCTTCCCCCTCCATGAATGGCAAGCTTGGGATGCAGAAGACTGCCACCGGATGCGACTTGAGAGCGCTGATGAGAAGCTCTTAGATGGCATAACGCCAAACTCCCCTAGGGACACACATGACCTAACACTACTATGAACAAGGAAGCTGATGTCAGCTCTCCCATCTCTGCCCCGATGAGCTACGCCAGCAACGAAGGTTCAAGGTCGGCCCAGAATCAAGATCTGGTAGTCGACTCTAAAGGAGATAGAGGAAGAATGTTTCTCAAAGCGGTTGTTGTTGGTTACACACATAGTCGCTTAACTGCAGTTTGTCGGTGGTGATGGGGTAGGGCTTAACGAATGAACCTAACAGAGAACTATGAGCAAGTATGCAGGTCTAGCAAAAAAGTATGCAATAAACTAAAAAAATGTCATTTCCCTTTAGATGTACATGATACTGCTACTATTACTACAGAAGACGCAAACCTATTGGTTAAGCCTTTCTCTCTCTAAAAGAAATTCATGAAGTTGTTTTCCAGATGGAACATGATAAATCCCCATGTTTTGATGCATTTGATGCAGATTTTTATTACGACTTTGGGATCTATTCAAACATGATCTCAAGATATTTGATATTTTTTAGGGGTTCTCAAGATATTTCATGATGTTTATATTCAAAGCTACATGCCGATTGTTTAGTTTTTTAAAAACTGGCTGATTGTTTAGTGGGCCAGACTCAGAAATTACACACAACACATGTTCATCAGGCCCATATTTATGTCTTCCATCCGCATTTTCTGATGGGCTGGGTGTGCCAAGGCCCAGTCCAACCCCAGTGTAGCTCTTCCCCTGTTTATGGTGGAAATTTAAAAATAACTGGACTAACTATGATTTGTTTACTTCGGTTTTCAAAATATGAATGCACCAAAATATATCAGAATTTGGACTGGTGTGTTTACGTAATGTTAGCTTTAATTTTTCACAAAAGTCTTGAAGAACAAGCTTAATCTTGTTGTGGGTAGAGTTATATCCCTCATCCACACACAAAAATTGTCAATGGGGTGTATATCATGGAACATGTGCTCATTTTACATGAAGCCTTGAATTTTGTGCACCAGAAAGAAACAAGGAGATTTTTTGTCTCCCCTACTCTTTTGATCCTGTTGTAGATGCCCTTGCTTTGCTGCTTGATAATACTAGAAATTCTTAGATTAATTAAAGGATTGCTATATGACACAATAGATGGTGGTGTTAAGATGCTCCACTATGCTGATGGCATTGCATTCCTTCTGAAAAATATGATTTTACTAGTGTTCATCATCTAAAGTTATTTCTTCGTATATTGAGCAAATGTATGGACTTAAAATAAATTTAATGAGAGTGAACCATTTCGTTTTTGTGATGCTAAAGAGAGATCTCTAGAATGCAGGAATATCTTTACTTGTCCTGTGGAGGAATTTCCAATGAAGTACCATGGCATTCTTGTACATGAGTGTTGAATTTACAACAAATCTTGGAAATTTCTAGAGGATAATAGAGAAAATATGTGCATGATGGCAAGGGAAAATGCCTTCTATAGGAGGCATATTGGTGTATTCATGCCTGCCTTTCTAACATGCATTTGTATACAATGTCGTTCGACAAGGTTCCTGTTGGCAATAGGAAAATAATGATCTTTTTTAGACCTAGCATTCTTTGTCAAGAAGACCCAGGCAAGAAAAGATATCATTTTTTTTTGCGGGTGAAGAAAAGATATCATTTGATCATACGGCCTAAGGTATGTCAGTAAAAGTGCATCTCTTAAACACCCCTACTGGATTTGGGTGATCAATGGCAAACCAATATAGAGGATTAGCTGTCCATCAAGTTTATTTCAGGAATTTAGTCTTATGGTTGAGTGGAACATCAATGGTGAACTCTGCCTCCACATTTTCAAGAGGTTGTCTCCTCCAAGAGATAAACATGTAATTTACGCTCACTTGGAGATACCATTTGCCACACTCATGCCATGAGATGCGTGCATGCATGACCGATAGTGTGTTAGATTTGGACAAAGCACAAGCGCCCTATGGTTATGCGCAGCCCTAGGTATTGAAGGAGAAAGTCCACAGAACTATACTGAGGTGCAACAAAATGTTGCCGGTGTTGAGATCGCGACGTCAGATGAATGTCACATCACACTTGCTTTCATTGATCATGAGAATTGCTACTTATTTGAAAGCACACATAATGCATAGAAAGAGCTAAACTCCTTTACGATTGTGTCGTCTGAGTACAGAAAAATCGACGCATCTTTCATGACTCTTTGTTGTGCATATGATTTTATATTTTATAGATTAATATTATAGTTGATTTATGTATACAGACGACACCATCCACCTCATGAATTCAAAGGAGCACATAATCTCTCCATATGCCCTAAAACTATTGCCCAAATTACCCTTCAGAGAAGAAAAGAAGAGGACCCCAAACTGTCCAGAACACCCTGTTAATGGGCGGTTGGATTTGATTTAGTACTGCACTTCTCTATGTTCTATGAGCAGTAAAATGTACGTAAAAAAGCTCACAAAGTAACATGTCCTGTGTAACATTAATACTCCCTCCGTCCGGAAATACTTGTCATCAAAGTGAATAAAAAAGATGTATCTAGACATATTTTAGTTCTAGATACATCCCTTTTTATCTATTTTAATGACAAATATTTTCAGACGGAGGGAGTACATTATAAAGCCTTCCCTCCTAAGAAATCTTTCTCTCGCAATGATTTGCAGCATATACTCTCTATTCTGTGAGAAGGATTTGGAGCATATATACTCAGATGGATAAAATAATAGAGTTGAGAATTAGCATACGGAATGCAACAAAACCTGTACTGGAGAAACATGTCCGAATATTTATCTAGTTAAGGTGAGAATTTTCACAGCTACGTTGTTCGTTCCTTTATACTCCGTGGGGCCCTCTGAAATGGTTCTTTGATTCTTTTCTTTGGGGCTAATGCTTCGTGAAGATAAAGATTCTATCTATCTCTTTTGTCCAACTTTCAAGCACCCAAGGAAATAAAAAGACTAGAAGGAAAGACGTGGAAAGTGAGCTCAACTGATGCAGCTAGTCGAGTTTCATATATTTCTTCTTGACTGGCACTTTAATCATGCGTGATGCTTAGTCTCCAAGTGGAAAGGGAATTGGATCCTTCTGCTACGTAAGCTCACCAGTGAAACCGTGGAAGGGACCTTTTCCTGGAAATACAGCAGCAAATAGCATCAAGGCCAGGGGCGGATCTGGGCACCAGGCCCCCAGGGCCCAGGCCCGGGGCGTGGCATTTTTTTCAAGTTATTACCTATGCATGTTTTTGAATGGGCCCGGGGCTTGGCCCAATACACATCCAGCCATCCAGGACCCAGGCCAGGCAGTTGCTCCATCGCTCACCTACTCCCTTCGTTCCCCATGCATCAGCCCACCGCTCGCACCTGGCTCCCTTCGCTCCCCTTCCCCAGACCTAGTCGACGCAGCCTCCGCCGCTCCGCGGTCAGCAGGCAGCCGCCGCCGCCGCCGCCGCTCCGCGGTCGCCGCTCCCTGCCGGTGACTCCCCTCCGCTACGCGCTCCCCCACTTGCCTGCTCCGCGCCTCCGCTTGCTCCGCCTCCGCGGTCCACGCCTACTCCGCCCGCCCGCCCGCGCCCTCCCCTGCTGCTCCGGACTCCGGTGCTCGCAGGCTCGCTGGCTCGACCTCTCCTGGCTCCATGCTGCCACGCCGTCTTCCCTCAATCCCTCTGCTGAGTGGAGTGCTGACTGCTACCCAGAATTGGTAATGGGGCTGTTGTCTGTTGATACAAATTTCAAAGATTAAGCATTTTTCATCTGCAATCTGCTTATGGAATTGGTTGGTGCTGCTGTCAAACATTCAATTTCACTAGAGTTGAAATTGAATGTGAATGTTGCTGCTGCTACTGTTAATGTCAATTTCATTTCGTTTTGTAGAAATAAAAGATGAAGAGATTTTTCATCCATGGCCGCAACAGAAGTGTCTATACCCGGAGTTTTAGCAGGGAATCAAGGGGCCGAGAGGACTAAAGTCATTGATTTGGTACTCTCTTTACTGCACGTACTGTTCGTAGTTTTTGTCATTTTTTATCTATTTTTGGTGTATCTTTAAGCATTGAGTTTAAATTCAAAATTATTGATACAATTGAGCCATATTTGAGGTAGCTATAGTTTCATGGAGGTTAAGTTTTTCTCTCGCAAAAAATTTTTTTAGGCCCGGGGCTTGCTCCATTCCTGGATCCGCCACTGATCAAGGCCATATATCTCCCAGCAAATGGTTTCCTAAAGCATAAACAATCTCATTTAGCCCTCCTATTCATATAAGTATCTCCCTTCGGTTTTCCTTCAGTATGCTGAATAAGATAAGATTGGACAGCACGAAAGTTGGCACCTATTATTATTTTCTGTTCCACCCTTTTATAGTTTTTTTGGGGGCGAATCCAAGTTACAGACAGAAAAAATGCAGAGCAAAATGTCCAAATTCTCAAGTGATGAGATGTGTTTGCCATCAAAGAAAAACTAGCCGCCGCCAAGAGAAATCGCATATCTGTTGTCGTTTCCACCAGTTCCACTCGCCTACGGGCTCCGTTATGGTTATACGCCTGGGGTATCCTTGAATTTATGTCTCAAGATTACAATTTAATTTCTTTTTCATAATAGTTTACGTGTGTCACGACTTTGTCCATACCTCGTGTGGTTGTCATGGAGGACACGAGAGGGGCATGTGATATTGTGCGCTCGGCTCTAGGTCTGGTGTTTGTCTTCCGAGACTTCAACCTCTCATGGCGGTGGTGACGGTAATGGTGACGCTATGTTTGGTTTGACCTCATGTTACAATCTTGTTTGCTCGCGAGCTTATTCCGTAACATTATGACAATAAATCACTGATTTTACATCCCGTCTTAATTACTTCCTCTGTTTCTAAATATTTGTTTTTTTTAGAGATTTCAAATTGACTACCACATACGGATGTATATAGACATATTTTAAAATTTAGATTTACTCATTTTGCTCCGTATGTAGTCACTTGTTGAAATATCTAGAAAGACAAATATTTACGAATGGAGGGAATAGAAGTGTGTGTCCCCAACCGTGATCTTAGGCTCTCACTTTGTTCGGGTAAGCCACTCAAGCGACTATTCAGAACCTATGAAACTAGTCAAATTTGTGCATGTCTAGTCTCCTACTAATTTTCATGTGACTCTTACAGGAATATCAGGATGTAAAAAAGAAAAAAGAAAAAAAAACTATGAACAATCTTAGGGTTCATCTGCCTCCATCTGGCGCCGCCGACAGTCCGCCTCGTCTCCAGTGACCTTATGACCGTGGGGGCGCGGTGGATCCCGGCCTTGCGGGCGGGAGGGCTCCGCTTTTAGATGTTTATTTGAGTTTTGTCAGGGTTTGTATCCTGCTCAGGAAGGCGAGACGGCGTCGGCTCCCTGGATATGGAATAAGGTTCTCCCTGCCTAGCCCCGTCCCGGTGGTGCGTCTAGCATCGTTCGTGGACGTGTGGACGTGTGTCTCTGGCGATTCTGTCTTTGATGGATTTGCTCGGATCTGGTCATCGTCTGTATACATTTGTGTGTCTTCAGGTTAGATCCTTTCAATCTAGGATACTCTTCATCGGCGGCGGTTCTTGTTCTGGTGCGCTGGTCCTATGTATACCTAGCCAAACCTCGGGCCGGGCCGGGCTTCGGGCCGGGCCTAGCCAAGCCCGACACAAAAAACCCAGGCCGGGCCCGGCCCAGCCATCGGGCCTGTGTTTCTGGGCCCGAGCCCGGCCCGAGCACGTAAAAGCCCGTCGGGCTTCGGGCCGGCCCGGACCGACCTTCAGAAAAATGCAAAAACTACGGGCCCAGGACCGGCCCGGCCCGGCCTTTGGGCTCAAAAACTAGGCCCGAGCCCGGCCCAGGGGCAGCGTCGGGCCGGGCCGGGTCGGGCTTTTTCGGGCCGGGCCGGCCGGGCCGGGCTTCCCATGGCCAGGACTAGTCCTATGTGACCTTAGGACGACGATTTCCCGACTCTCTATTACAACAAGTTTTGTCCGGCTCCGCCGAGGAAAGGGCAATGGCGGCGGCGCGCCTTTGGCTCGCTTTAGTGCCTATAGTCGTCGCTAGATGGTCCACGGACCTGGATGTAAACTTTTAATTATTATTTATGATGTTTTTTGTACTGCCCTCATTGAAGATGAATAAGTCAAAAAAATCCGCAAAAGAAAACAAAAAAAAATCCCAAGATGTAAATTTTACTTTATTAGAGATCTTTCTATATTCGTATTCGTGTGTGTTTTAATTTTTGTATGTGATATACCCTCGTTACATGTTTTATAAAGTTAGACCGTTTACTAAGAAAAATTCAACGTCAAAATCTGTGATTAAATATATATTGTGAATGCTTTTTTTGTGAAAGATATATTGTGAACTCTTTGTAGTCTTGTCTCCCATGCTGATGAATCAGTTTTTATTTCAACCACGCAAATGTAACTAAACTACTACTAGTAAATAGGTACGCAGCGATTGCCATCAGCAGTTCCACTGAAAAAGAAGAAAGTAAATCTCTAAAAGCAAAGAGAGCAAATCAATTAGGCCGAGGCAGACGGATCATCGCTTCCATTCCATGCATGCTGACACGCATGCAAAAAACCCTTAACCACGTCGTAGCTAGCTAGCGAAGCGCGCTTTGCTGTAGTGACATGCATGCTGAGCTCCCGGCATGCAGACTAGACATGCGGGAGAAAGCAACGTAATTCCAAAGAACCGGAAAGGAATGCGTCAAAAGGGTCAAATGGGTGGAATTCTGACCTTGCGAGCAGCCCCTTCCATCGCAGAAAACCAAAAAGAAAAGGGGCCGCGCATTTTTCTTCTCCCCTCTTTAATCCCGCTCCTTTGAATCCGCCTTTAGTTCGCCCTCTTACAACAGGCCCCTCTGAACTCCGCTGCATATCACGGAGCACTCCCCCGCGCCGCCTAAAGCACTGAAAAATTCTGGTACCGGAGGGACGCAAACAAAATTTTATAAAACATGCTGGGCCTGTGGGAAAAAGATTGTTGCTCGTTTCTTTTCTGCTGCGGAGATGCAGGGCCGTTGTTCTTTGCTTTGAGCCAAAGCAAAGCGAGCGGGCGAAGGAAGCAGAAAAGATTTGGAACCCAAACCGAAGCTGAGTAAGCAACTAAGCATGGTGCTCATCAGCTAGGCATCAATTCTACTACATTAAAAAAACTAGGCATCAATTAAACAAAATCAAAGTCAAGCAAGCTAAGCTCCGCCCTCGATCGGGCTCGCATATTCTGACGTAAAAAGGCTTGCGGATACGGGCTAGCGAGCGTAAAGCCTATGCAAGGATCGCCTCGTCGTGATGCATCGCCCGCCCGTTTCATCGCGTCGCTATCCGGATCCGTCGTCGCGGGGGAATAAATTAGGGGCGGCATATTTTTCTGTTGTGATGAGATACGCACGGGCACGGCCACGGCCGACCAGAAGCGCTTCAGGAGCTAGCTTAGGCCCTAAGTCTGTGCCACGTACGACCTGTCTACATGGCTGCAATAAACAAAGTTGGTTGGCTGTATTTTTCTAGTAGTATGGGCAACTGCAACTCTGCAAGCGATGGTGATTTGTTACTAATAAACTGTCTGAATGTTAGATCAGGTCGCCGACGGCCGACCTTAATTCCGGAGACCGAAGAAATCAACCGTTTTAATACCCTGATTTGGACCGTACGTGACAGAGCAGCTGACGCATCGAGCTACTCATGGTCTGGCTGCGTCCCGATTATGCATTATATCTGCATGCACTGCTCCTGATGGCGATTAGATCTAGCCGGGTGTCAAGAGAAACCTTAATTTTCTGAAACGGCAGCGTAGTGATACCACACCTCTCATGCCCTCCCATGCTTCAAATTTTAAAAGTCGTATTTGATGTGGCGTTTGGTAGACTGCATAGATTTTGAGGACTGCGTGAATACAAGTTAAATTTTATGTTTGCATATACTCCCTCCGGCTCAAGACACTTATTTTAGGACGGAGGGAGTAGTTTGGTAGGCTGCATCACATTATTGGGAAGTTTGATATTAATATTGTTTTCATCAAAAAGAAAAGGACTCAAATAGCAAAAAAATGATAACTCTTGACTCGGGAATGTATAGTAGGATTACATATAACTGATATATAGTGGTAGTAATAATAAAAGAGTTCTCCCCTCATATAGTCAGGGTTCTTTTCCTCCTCCTTCGATGACTACAAGGCGATGGCCAATCTATCCTTGCTCCATGAAGAGACCAATGCACCTCTGTCTCTCCATTTGTCCCTTCAGAAATGGGAGGGGACGAGGACCCCAGGGATAAAGTTAAGGTTTGCCTCCAATCAACACTGACGAGACAAATGGCATCATCGCCGACATGTAATAGGGTCTTCCTACCTTGTCCTCGTTTTGACGGTTCATCCTAGCAGTGCCGAGAGGCGTGTGGATGATGGTGTATGATCTGGTTTTCCAGGTTTATTTTTTTTCCTTCTACAATTTTGTCTTGGTCACATTGTCTAGTGGACAATGTTGTTGTGTGTCTTAGTCCTTCGGCTCCAGTTCCGACCAATGATGGTTGTTCAGTCTCGGCCTTGTCGAGGAGCATGTGAGACTTGTGTTTTCCAGAATGTCAGTATTGGGTAGATCGTGACTTACCCCTTAGTTCTCCTTCAAGCGAATAAAAGGGGCGACTAGGGTTTCTACCTCATGTCGGCGTCGCTGCTGATTTGCCTCGTCTCCTATGGTCTTAAGGCCATGGAGGCGCGGTGGATCCCGGCCCTTACCGGCGGGGTGCTCCATTTTTGTATGTTTCTTTGAGTTTTGCTAGGGTTTATGTCTTGCTCAGGAAGACAAGACGTTGGCGGCTCCCTGAAGATGGAATAGGGTTCTCCCCGCCTTGCCCCCGTCCCAGTTGTATGTCTAGCATCGTCGGAGGACGTGTGGAAGTGTGTCTCTGACGGATCTCGCGGGATTCGGTCGGTGGTTGTCTTTGGTGGGCCGCTTGGATCCAGTCTTCATTCATCTACATCGGTGTGTCTTTAGGTTGGATCCTTCCGATCTACGTTTCTCTTCATCGGTGGTGGTTGTTGTCTTGGTGCGCTGATCCTATGGGGACTTAGCATAATGACTTTCCGACTGTCTACTACCATAAGTTTTGCCCGGCTCTGAGGAGGGAGGGGTGATGGCGGCGGCGTGCCTTCGGTTTGCTTTAATGCTTATAGTCGACGCTAGATGGTCTACGGATTTGGATGTAATTTTTATTTTTTCTGGTGTTCGTTGTACTACCATGATTGATGATGAATAGATGGGAAGTCCCCCCACCCTCAAAAAATACATTTGTATTTTCCGGTTCCGTCTGGACATATCTCGGATGTTCTACAAACCTTCTTCGGTGTTTTCTTCTCCGGGACGACAATCTGGTTTGAACAAGTTGTCTGCTGAGACGGAAGGCCAGAGGCAGCAACGAGCTTTGCATATGACACGCTGCGGTGGATATAGGAGGAAGAAGGCCTCACACCTCAAAACTTTAGATCAATTTTTGTAATGGTGATTTAAGGGTTTGTTCTATTTTTTGTTTGCAGGAAGGGTTTGTTCTACTTTCTGTTTGCAGGAAGGGTTAGTTCTACTTAATATATGATCTTAAGCCTTTACTAAAATGAAAAATAAATAGTAAAAGATCTCTCCTAAGCACAGGGAGAAATATATGAAGAGGAATCGATCCGGCCGACGATGTCCGATAGGCTTATGTACACGTAGGCATATGCTCACTAGCCAGAAGATAAGCAAGGGAGGGGAAACACACAAAGACAATTTCGTAACTGAACCTGGGGAACCACGACAACTGTCCGCACCTGCAATGCAATGCCTATTGCTGCAAGAAATCTCGACCAGGAATGAAAACAATATTAAACAAACCAAAATATGTATCCTCTTGCAGATATTTTGCAATAGACAAGGGGAAAACTTGAGGCCTAATTAAGCTGCAGGAGGAGTACAGTATCTCCTTTTCTTTCGAGAGAGAAGGGCTGCAGGAGTTCACACAGACAGAAGTTTTTTTTTCTTTTCTTTTTTTTTTTGCGAATCACAGATAGAAGTTCTGCCGGCGTCCAATGGTGGCCTGCAGAAAAATGTTGCGTGCAAGGCGAGCCAGACATTTCGAGAAGTGGTCACGCCCAGCGAGGCCGCCCGGGATCCCTGCGGGGAGAAGGGGAAAAGGAACCCGAACACCGGCGGCAAGTTGTTGGTCAGGTCACGTGCGTTGCATGCGGTTCGCAAAGGCAGCACGCTACCTACGTTGCCCGGCTGGGAATTAACTTGACCGCCACGCAGCACTCGTTGCCAATTCGAAGTCCACCATCCCAACACACACCATACACGAGACGAGATGCTACGAACGAGACAGCCCACGGGTTACATACCGAAGAAAAAGGTGTGCCGTGACGATCGAGCCGGTCAACGCCACAACGCGGAAGGTCAGCGTTGTGCTGGAGCTGGGCTGGGCCGGGCTGACGGGTGGGGCCCGTCGGGAAGCCCCTCAGGCTACTTGCTTGTCAAGAAGAAGAAGAGCGTGAACGTGGTGGAGGGAGCGTCTTAAGCGCCAAGAAAGAGGAAAAACTGATTAAGAATACAGTACAGTGTGAGTAGCTGTCGGAGGAGTGAAAGCGACGCGCCGGCCGTTTCGTGCGTGCTGTGCTGATAAACCTGCCACGCAAGGAACGGAGGTGGGGCGAAGGGCAAATTCGGTACAACTGCCTTCCGCTTTCGTACATGGGAGGAAAACAACTGTGGTGAAACGAAGGAATTAAACGTCTCCATCACGAGCCTCCCGCGCCTACGGAGAAACTAAAAACAGGGAACGCGGCAGATATTTTTGATTTTTGACATAATTCTTTTTTTAGTCTCTAGACGCACCACATTATAGAGCGCGGGCGGCTCGTTCTAACGGTGGTAGTGGTCGTTCGGTGGTCTCGAATTTCGGTGTAATTTTTATTATATTTGAGGTACTTTGTATTTAATAACTTTGATAATAAATTTTGATTTTCACAAAAAAAATGGAAGTGGCGACTTTGTAATTTATTATATTGATGGAAAAAGATTGCACTTCCTTTGTAGTATATCTGCCCAATTCGATGCTTACTGTAGTACAGTGTACTATACTTCCAAACCAAGTTTCCTGAAAAAACAAAAGCTTCCAATTCAAGCAAGTAGTAGTTGAAAAAAGGGAAACAAGGCAAGTGTGGATTAGGAGAACGGTTGCAGGCCAAACCAGACCCATCCAGACTTCTCCACCAAGTCACCTCGGGGCAGGGGCAAAACCGCCATCCGAAGAAAAGATATTTTTTTCTTTCGAAACTAAACTAAAAGCCGGCAGCACGCGCCCATCCTGCCTCCTCTTCCTTGCCGCGGCGCAATACAAATTACAAAACCGACGTCCTCGCCGACGTGCGCCTCACGAGACCGACCCGCCCGCCGTCCCACTCCCCCGCTTCTTATATATTCCCGCCCCGCCTCCGGCCCCAACTCCACTTAGCCCGACCCGACCGCCTCCACGCATCATCGACGGTGAAGCCCGTTGCGTTGCGTGGGTAGCGACCGTCTCCACAGATCGGGATCGGGCGGCGATGGACTTCTCCGGCGATGTCAAGCAGGCGATCCCGCGGCCCGCCGTCGCTTTCGGCGGCGTCGGGAGCGCTGGGCCGTCGCCGCTGCTCAGGGGCTGGCGGGAGTTCAGGCGGAGCGGCGCGCCGGTCAGGTTCCTCTGCTTCGAGGGCGGCGCCTGGGCTGATGTCGAGGGCGAGGCGGCTGTGCCTCTGCGCCGGGCGTTCCTGGACGGGAGGGTGGTCGCTGAGGCCGCGTATGGCGGCAGGGAGTTCCTGTTCGACTTCTTGCGGATGGTGCGCATCGACGCTGGCACCGCCGAGGAGGTCGCCATGGGCTGGATTGACGACCGCGGGACCTGCTTCTTCCCTGTGCCGGACAGTGGGAGGAAGAGGAAGAGGGGCGAACCCGAGGTGGAGGACGGGGCGTCGTCCGGGGTGGAGGAGAGGTCCGACGAGAGCAGCGACACGGTGGAGTCCGGCAGAGTCAGCAAGGCGGCCCGCGGGGCTTGGGGCAGGGCGGTGAGGCTGGAGGAGACGGACAAGTTCTACCAGGTTGTCAAGAAGCTCTTCCTCAGCGGGATAGCCCCCCGGGTGGGCGGCGGCGTGGCGATCACGGCGGTGCACAAGGTCGCCCAGGGTCCTCGGTGCAGGGCGTTCCAGCAGCAAGGACAGCTCCTAGCCGCTGCGCGCGGCGCCGACGGGGGCAATGCCAAGTTCGCGTGGTACGGCGCGCCGTCGGCGGACATGGCCGCGGCGGTGGAGCACGGGTTCGGGAGGACCAACAGCCGGGTCCTCGGCCATCGCGCGCACGGGGACGGCGTCCACCTCTCGCCGCCTGAGTCTCCTTACGCCAGGTCAGTTCTGAGTTCTGAATTTGTGGTTTTGAATCTTGAATTCTTGATCGATGGCAAGCATGAACATAGGCATATAGCTTAAGATAATTTATCAGACACAGTCACCAATTCGGGATTTGTTGCAAATTGCATTCATATTTCCGCATCTCTCGAGAAATTTTTGTGTTCATACCTGCACTTCTAGTTTTTTACTTGAGAAAGACTTCTAGTTCTAAGGTGGTGTTTGTTTCTCTAGTCTTAGGACTTTTTCTAGTCCCTGGGACTTTTTAAAAAAGACTCTCAAGGAGGTGCTTCTAAACACTTTTAGCAAAAAGTCTCAAAAAAGTCCCACCCTGTTTGTTTTGCTAGGGACTTTCTCTAGTCCCTACACCTAAAAGTCCCTGGAAACAAACACCCCCTAAATCATGAAATACGTTGTGTACAAAATATTCCTTGTTCTATTTGCTATCCTATAGGCTGCTCGTTTGTATCCATGGACATCACCACATCAATTGATTCCATGTTATTTTAGCCTTTGGTTTCTATATATCTTGATTCATACTCCTAGCTCAAAAATTAGGGGGAAACAAGCTTGCATAAACGACAGTATTAGTTTATCTATGAATGCAGTAATTGGACTGGGTAATGGTTTGTGGAAGGGAGGAAGATGAGCAAAACTGAATCATGTTTCCTGCTACCTAGAGTCCGGGTGATGAAATATGTTCTGAATGTTCTGTAAGGCAGTACACAAAGAAACTAACAAGTATGAAATCATTTTTGTGCAGCGCAATGCTAGCAAATGCAGATGAGAACGGCGAGGCGCACATCGTGCTGTGCCGTGTTCTGATGGGCCGGCCAGAGGCCATCCCAGCCGGGTCCTCCCAGCTCCACCCCAGCAGTGACAATTACGACAGCGCCGTCGACAACATGCAGAGCCCACAGTGGTACGTTGTTTGGAGCAAGGATATGAACACGAGGATCCTCCCAGAGTACGTTGTCAGCTTCAAGTGCCCCAGCCTCCATCAGATGCAAGGTTCGTGAAGTGCCCTGCCTGAATTGGTGCTACAATTGCTCCCAGATGTGCTTGGATCTCATGTCATTGCTCGTCGAAATTTTTGGGTTTCAGGATCATCGGAAGCGACCTCCCAGCTAAAGAAGCCTTCGCCGGTGGCTCGTGACATGTTTCCGACGCTTCTAGCAGAGATTCAGCGGTTCGTGCCATCCTCCAAGCTGCAGACATTGCAGGGGACCTACAATCGCTTCAAGGTAAATTGGTGTTCGTCGCCTAGCCCTTCACATTCATTTAGATGGCAGATCGGCACAGCTGCTGCATTTGATCGATGGGATCGTGCCTAGTTCGTATTTAAATCTCTCACGGACAAGTAATTTGTGATGCTACAAGCACTGAATCACAGACAAAGTGTACTCAGCTACGATTTTCTCTGTGCTGCAGAAAGGGCAGATGAAGAAGGATCAGTTCATCCGGTTCTTGCGCGCCTTCATCGGCGACAGGGTGTTGACAGCAGTTGCCAAGAAACTCCGAGGATACTGATGGACAGTGCAAGGGTGTTCTTCTGCCAGTTCTGTTGTCGTCATAGTGGTGTGCTGGTGGTGAGGTGGTAGCTCATTCGGCTGACTCCATAGAACCAGAACGGTGTGCGTGTCGGGTATCAACCAGATAGTTCTTCATTTCTTATGTCGCCGTAGTTTAGCCGAGAATCGTTGTTGATCTCAAGAACATAGAGGGGTTACGGCAATCTTCCATTAACCAACACAAAGTTAGATTTTATTCTTGGTTTCTGCTATATTTTACTTGGTATTTTGTTACCTGCAATCTGTACAGACTGAAAGCTCTACCAATTTATGCCTGAAAGCAATCATTTGTTCGACGCCAGCCAACAGTTTCTTGTACCTGTATCGAAATACCATTGACATCTCATCATAGGTTCAGATATTTTTCGTTTGTCTGATAGAAGATAACCCGCGGCCTACATTCAGTGACGCGGATTCAACAATGCCGAATGTACCGAATCATTGATGCGAAATAAATCCATCGTTACCATAAGACCAAAACTTGATCCAGTCTACAAGGAAAACCGAACCGAGAAACCACACAGCTGAAGGGCAATACATCAGGAGAACAGGTGAACACCCCATACATATTTACAACCCAACACAAAGATCAACAACCAAAGAAATAACCCTAAAAATACACAAAGGAATACTCCCTCCGTCCAGAAAAACTTGTCGAAGAAATGGATAAAAATGAATGTCTCTAGAACTAAAATACGTCTAGATACATTCATTCGTCCGACAAGTATTTCAGGACGGAGGGAGTATGTTATTGCGTGGAGCAGCACATGTTATATTGTAAGCATCAACAAGGCAACACTAGCAAAAACAATACGGGGGCAAACTCAGAAGTCGCCGAGACAGCACACCAACAACAGAAGTCGAAACCACTAACGAAGGGGAACGTAGGGTTCCACCAGCAAGGAGCAGCACCATTGCCAGCCCGGAGCAATCCAATACCCAACATTATGAGTTTCAATGTTGATGGATCTAACCAAAAGTCGAACTTAAAATTTGTATCCATTAACTCGAGGTTTTGAGTCAACACCTTTAGCACGCGTCAGTGTCTTATATAGTCGGAGGTGAAGTCATGGATTATTTTTTTTTTGAGAGTACGTCAATGGCGTACCTTAATTTTATAGAAGGAAGAAAGTATGATTACAAGAGCCTAATGTGGGTGCGAACACGTACATAGGCACACCAACACCTTACACCAACGAGAAAACAAAGGTCACTCTCTCACAAAAGGGTTTCTCCTATAAGAAGTCATGGGTTATCACCTGAAGAATCGAGGTACTTATTGCAAAAAAATGTGGCTGCCAGCAACAACCTCTCCACCGACTAGCTTCTTCCCGCTAACCGGATCAAGGTGTTGAGAAAACCCAAGCCCCCCTTGCAGTATTGGAGAAAACACAAGAAGCAGGTTTTGGACCTCGTCTCCTTACATCCCGCACCAAGGGTGGTGGACGTAGGATCCGCCGCTGCATTCACCTTGCACATGCCCAAATGCATATGTCGATCAGTGGCCTGAGAGCCTGATTCGTCTTCGCCGGCCCTAGAATTTCCTGAAGCACCACCACTTCCTAGGGCATGCTGGTGAGGAGCGCTACCACCGGATCGATCTGTATTAGGACCTGATGACCCATAAGTATAGCTGATCAATCGTAGTCCTTTCGATAAGTAAGAATGTCGAACCCAATGAGGAGCACAAGGAATCAATAAGCGATTTTCAGCAAGGTATTCTCTGTAAGTGCTGCAAAGTAGTCATGATGAATAGTTTGATAGCAAGATAATTCATAACAAGTAACCAAAGTAGCAAGGTGCAACAAGGTGACCTAGTTCTTTTTATTGCAAAGTATAAGCCGGAAGTAGTTCTTATAATGATTAAAACGTTTTCGAGGACACATGAGAATTTCATCTAGTTACTTTCACCACGATTCATTGACTCACGTTCACTACTTTCTTAAGTTGTTATGTGGGTGGACCGGAGCTAAGGTGTTGTTCTTACTTGAACAAGCAACCTACTTATGATTACCCCCTCGCAAGCATCAACAGCTACAAGAGATAAATTAAGATAAATCTAACCATAACATTAAACATATGGATCCAAAACACCCCTTAGGGAACAACTCATAAACTGGGGTTTAGGTTTCTATCACTCCGGCAGCCCGTCATCTGCAAACTAATTCCATAGTGCCTTCCCCAAGGCCCAAACATGGTGATGTGTCATGTAGTCGATGTTCACACGACATCACTACAGGAAGAACAACACAACACATCATCTAAACCTTGAACAAAAATTAACTTCACATAAGTACTTATAACAAGACTTCTCTCATGTCCTCAAGAACAAAAGAACTACTCACAAATCATATTCATGTTCATGGTCAGAGAAAATAAATATATGATTAACAATCTGAACATATAATCTTCCACCAAGTAAACCAACTAGCATCAATTATAAGATGTAAACAAAACTACTAGCAACCCACATGTACCAATCTGAGGTTTGTGACAAAGATTTGATATAAAAGATGAATGAGGGTTTGGAGATGAGAGATGGTGTTGGTGAAGATGTTGATGAAGATGAGTCCTCCCACGATGAGAGGAGCGTTGGTGATGACGATGGCTTTGATTACCCCCTTCTGAAGGGAAGTATCGCCGACGAAATCGCTCCGCCGAAGAGCAAAAGTGATTCTGCCCAGGTTCCGCCTCGAGACGGTGGTGCTTCCTCTTGAAAGTGTTCTTTTGGTTTTTTCAGGGCAAATGGATTCATATAGCAGAAGATGGGCATCGGTGGACCTCCGTGGGCCCCACAAGTGCAGGTGGTACGTCCCAGGGGGGAGGGCGCGCCCCTGAGCTTGTAGGCCCATGGAGGGTCTTCTCCGGTGTCTTTTTCTTTCAGTATTTTTTATATATTCCAAATTAAATCTTCGCAAGTTTTCAGGTCACTTGGAGCTCTAGAGAATAACTATCTCTGTTGTAGCTCTTTTCAGGTTTAGAATTCTAGCTGCCGATAGTCTCCCTCTTATGATATAACTTGCAATTTAAGAGAGAAAAGACATTAGAACTGCATCAAAAAGTAAAACAATAAAAATAACAGTAGGAAAACATAATGCAAAATGGACGTATCAACTCCCACTAGTGCAGGCGGCTGCTATGCAAGCTGTTTTTACCCCCTTTTCACGATGGAGTTTTAAACCGTCGTCTTGCATGTGTGTGTGATAGGGGGATCCTTCCCACACGACACAGAAACCATCGGGGATAAGCCCTCCGGTCACACATGCGGGGCGAAAAGAGCTCGCGTGCGATTGGGCAAGCCATCGCAAACAATTATATAGGCCCAACCATTTCTGTTTGGATGTACACCCCGCACCGTGAATCCAGGACATACGTATCCATTCATATCTACATCCCACACACTGAATCAAAGAAATACGTTTCCGTTCGTATATATATACATCCCACATGGTGAATCCCAAACAAACTTTTTAGTTTGCACGTACATCACACATAATTTTTCCCATCAAATCGTCTGTGATAGCATTGCCATTGCAGATGATATTAATAATTTTATCGTTTGCATTATTGAATACATCACGTACGGTGCCTAGAAGAAACTGTGTGGCATAGACTGTCCATCACACACATTTTTATGTGGAAAACGTTTGCACAAGGTGGCCTAACGCAAACAGTTTTCCAGAGGAGGTCATGTGTGATTGTTCATAGATCCAATACGTTTACTTTCTAAAAATTGTGTGGGTTGTGTGAGGTCATCGTCTATGGTGTTGTCTCAATACCGTTTCCAATAGAAAAACCCAATAAATAGGCTAATTAGCCTATTATTATTAATCCATTTAGGAATCAAATTGACATTTCATATTAAGCACACAATATATTTCATTTTTGTATTACGGAACTAGGATTTCATAATTGAAATACATCAGAGTACAACATTATATAACTTCAGCACTCAGTTACACCATATAGACATATAGCTAGCTACCCCATTACACAACAACACCAGCACCAAGTTTCACATGCAACATCTATAACTTTTGGAAACTAGCATCATAGACGGTAGATAGACAAATGAATCTCATGTGGAAAACTGCTGAAGCGGAAAGCGAATATTGAGCCTTCAATGATGCTGAAGGTGCTTGCAACTTTAGGCCAGTGCATGTGGGTGATTGACTGTCTATCCTTCATCCTCTTGAGGAAGACTTCAATATTGTACCATGGGTGTTGTACGAATACTTTCCTAGCCTCTTGACCATACAACCGGTTTCAAAATTTTGACGCGTACACAAGGCTTTGTCAACTTAGTCAACACAGAGCAGTGACTGTTGGATGTCCATCCAACGGCCGTCGTGCTTCTTCAATCTCTGATCTTCCTGCTCCAGCCGCCCAAAGCAGCGCCGATGGGACTGCCTGCTCCCTCCTCCCGTGGCCGGCTGTGCTGTCGCCAGGCCATTCCTCTACCCACCGGCACATCCTGTTATTTTCGGCGACATCAACCTCACACCGCAGCCGACCAGTCAGCCCTCGTACTCCCCTCAGCGTGGGCATCCGCTGCTGTGGCTTCGCCGGCTCTGGGTCGTTCCCTTCCTGGGCCTGGCCCTTGTCCACCGCATTTGTGCTCTCGGCATGGCGTGGTCAACATGGTCAACAAACAAAATCCACCGGAAGAGGGATGTAAGTGGAGAGGCTGACAGTAGGGACCCACACAAGCAAGTGCCTCCTTATTACGCGAAAACAATGGGGCTTCTCTGGGTCGTTCCAGTCTGGGGCCTCACCGTCGTCCACCGCCCTAGTGCTCCTGGCAGCATGGTCAACATGGTCAATGAACGACATCCATCGGAAGAGGACTGTACGTGGAGAGGCTGACAGCTAGGTCCACAGCCGCACGCAAGGAAGTGCCTCCTTATTACACGCAAAATAATGATTCCTCCACCTGACAGTTGGGATCCACCGGAAGGGCCTCTATATTTCACTAAAAAAACGTTCCTCCTGCTGACAGCTCGGACCCACCAGCTATAGCTTCGCACGCAAGGAAGTGCCTCCTTATTACGCACAAAAAATGAATACTCCCCCTGCTAGCTGGGACCCACCATAGTGGGAGGCTGACTTATGGGCCTACTAAGTTGACGCGGATGGAGGACTTTGTCAACTTAGTCAATATGAATGATTCTAGCTCTAGTGACCGTATGATGTCCATCCAACGGCCGTAGTGCTTCTTCAACCTCTGGTCTTCTTACTCCAGCCACCCAAACCAGCGCCAGTCGTGCTGCCTGGTCCTGCCTCCCGTGGCCGGCTCTGCTGCCGCGCAAGCCTCACCGTCCCATCCTACTCCAACCTCTGGCCAAGCCATCCCTCTACTCACCCACAACCCTTGTTATTCTGCGGCGACAACAGCCTCACACCGCAGCCGAACGAGTCAACCCTCGTACTCCTCTCCGCATGGGGATCCACTGTCGTGTCTTCCCCTGCTCCGTGTTGTCCCCTTCCTAGGCCTCATCGTCGTCCACCGCTTTGGTGCTCTTGGCGTGCCGTGGTCAATGTGATAAAGGAAGGAATTCCATCAGAAGAGGACTGTACGTGGAGAGGCTCACAACTGGGTCCATGGCCGCAGCAAGGAAGTGCCTCCTTATTACGCCCCAAATAATGATTCCTCCACCTGACAGCAGGGACCCATCGGACGGGCCACCGTATTTCGCGAAAAAAAGTTCCCCCCTGACTGCTGGGACCCACCAGCTACATCTTTGCACGCAAGGAAGTGCGTCCATATTATGGAAAAAAATATAATTCTCCCCCCTGACAGCTGGGACCCACCAGCTATATCTTCACACGCAAGGAAGTGCCTCCTTACCTCCCTGACAGCTGGGACCCACCAGATATATCTTCGCACGCAAGGAAGTGCCTCCTTACCTCCCTGACAGCTGGGACCCACCCGATCGAACCATACGTAGGGTTGTCTGTCTGGTCGCGAACGTGTACATACATACTGGTCGATCGGTCTGTCTGCAGGTTGCATCGATGAACCGTGGATGAGTAAGGAAGGGCACATGTCGTAGTAGAGGCGCGCACGTAGCATGTCATGGAGTCCCGTCTATATCATGTACACGTACATACATCCAGGGTGCAAGAAAGTAAATACGGCCACGTACGTACATACGGGCGGGGTCTCGAACGCCTACTCGCGCATATGTATGGCCAGGGCTCGTGTACATGGAGAAGCAGCGGAGGGCAGCAACGGCATCCTGTTCATCGGCAGCCAACCGACTGGGTTGGAACAGAGAAACTGCGTCGTGTTCATCGGGAGTCAACTTTTTTTTGACTATAAACAGTAGGGTAAAACCCCACTGCAATTTTTATATATAAAAGAGCAAAGTAACAAGTAGTCTTATAGGCTTGAGGTAAGCCTTTGGAAGAAATAAGAAAAGAAAGAAAGAAAAGGAAGAGAAAAAGAAAAGAAGTAGCCTACAAAAGAAAAAAATTACAACAGGGCTTCAAGCCAATCAACGAATTGTCTCTCATGCTTTTTCTTCATTCTGAATCTTAGAAGCTTGAGTTCCTCTAGGAAAATGAACTTCCATCCTTGGAATGATGGTGCAGTGTTTTCAAAAATCTTATTGTTTCTGGTTATCCAGATGGCCCATGCTCCAAGAATGACGATCTCCATGTAAAAAGGGTAATTTATTTTGTCCTTGAGATCTTGGAATGCTTCTAACACTGAAAAGTTTGGTGTTCTTGTTGGACATATAAAGTACCAGCATTGCTGAACAAAGGGACAACCCCAGAAAAGATGATGTAGTGTTTCTTCCTCTTGACATCCTCTTACTGCACAGTTGTATGCCTCCAACACAAAGCTCTTTCTTCTAAGCAGATTCCTTGTGTTGACTCTGTCATGTAGCAGTTGCCAGAAGAATACTTTGTGTTTTGGCTGACATGAACTTTGCCAAATCCAGTTGAAGTGTGGAGGAGTTTGCTTGTGCCCAATTAAAATTTTATATGCTTTGATGGATGAATAGAATTCATTCCCCCAAATGTAACTCCATGTGTCCAAAGAGTCCAAGAATTCAGATTGTCTCATAGAGATGCAAATATCCTCCATTTGTAAAAATGCCTCATATGCCTCTGTTGTCAATGGTAGATAAAAAAGATCCTGTAGGTATTCTGTCTGCAGCACTTGTTGGATGTTCAACTGTGGATTTCTCACAAAGGAGTATAAGTGGTGGAATTTGTGTTTGAGTACTGCCTGATACCATAGATCATCCCCAAAAATAATGCACTGACACCATCTCCCACATTGCATCTAGCAATAGCTTTGTATTGATCAATGAGAGCTAAGTTGGATTTCCACCAAAATAATCCTACCATGCTGTCTCTTGGTAATTTCCGATCACTGTAGTAAGTTTCCCAAATCAGGTTGACCCAAGGTATGTCATGTCTGTTGAAGAATTTGTGTAGATGCTTCATTAACAGAGTTTTGTTGTGTGTGTAGATATCTAATACACCTAGACCTCCCTGTTCCTTTGGCCTACACACAGTGTGCCAAGCCACCAATGCAGGTCTGTGGTCCTCCATGTCAGGGCCTCTCCAAATACAGTTCCTCAGATATTTTATTATCCGTTTCTTTATTGTAATAGGGATGTCCAGACAACTCATGAAGAAGACTGAAAAAGATGTGAGCACTGATTTGACAAGGAGCAATTTGCGTGCTTGAGTCATGAAAATAGAGATACCTGCCAGTCTCTTTGCAATCCTGTTAACAAGAGGTAGACATTGTTCCACAGTTGGTTTATATATTCCCAATGGAAGGCCAAGGTAAGTAAAAGGGAATTGCCCTCTGGCACATTGAAGTGTGTTTGTAAAAAATTCTACCCTGTCCTCAGAAATGCATCTTGTTCATCGAGAGGCAACTAAATGCATCCTGTTCATCGGGAGCCAACCGGCTTGGATGGAACAGCCGAAACTAGGCTTGGCGTACCGTAGAATAGAGGAAACATCCTTCTGTTCGACCGCCTACGGTCGAAACGGGATCCTGTTCATTGGGAGGGGTCTGGCGTACTGCAAAACGGAGGAAACAGACTTCTCTTCGACCTCATATGGTCGAAACAGGGTCCTGTTGATCGGGAGGGGTGTGGTGTACCGCAAAACGGAGGAAACAGACTTCTCTTCGACCTCCTACGGTCGAAACAGGGTCCTATTCATCGGGAGGGGTGTGGCATACCGCAAAATGGGACTCCACGGGCTACTGTTCATCCACCGTCGACCTCCTCCAGCCTCCACCTGCTACTGTTCATCCACGACGTCTCCCTCCTTCCTCCACGGGGTCATGTTCATCCAGCCTCCACCGGCTACTGTTCAACATGC
Organism: Triticum timopheevii; assembly: GCA_963921465.1. Classification (NCBI taxonomy): domain Eukaryota; kingdom Viridiplantae; phylum Streptophyta; class Magnoliopsida; order Poales; family Poaceae; genus Triticum; species Triticum timopheevii. The sequence goes on from OY997268.1 coordinate 478,449,686, forward strand.
CCTCCACATGGGGTCCTGTTCAACCAACCCTCCACGGGGTCCTGTTCATCCACCCCCAACCGGCTCGGGTGTGTAGCGGCCTTCTCTCGATTGGGGTCATATTCATCCAGCGGCAACAACCTCTACTACCACGGGGTCCTATTCATCCAATCCCCACCGGGAACGGTTCATCCAACCCCCAACAACACTCACTATTCATCAAGAGGCAGCAAGTTCGATCGGCTTCAGTTAGCAGCAATTATGAAGGAATCGCTCGATCGGGTTCAGTTAACAACCAGGGATCGATCGATCGCTCGGGTTCAATAATGCGTAGGCAGTGCAATCGCTCGGGTTCAGTAAGCGAACGCCTTGCTCGGGTTCAGTGGTAACCCACAAGTATAGGGGATCGCAACAGTTTTTGAGGGTAGAGTATTGAACCCAAATTTATAGATTCAACACAAGGGGAGCCAAAGAATATTTGAAGGTATTAGCAGCTGAGTTGTCAATTCAACCACACCTGGAGATTAATTATCTGCAGCAAAGTGATTAGTAGCATAGTAGTATGATAGTTTTGATGATAGCAGTAGTAACGGTAATAGTAAGAGTGATAGCAGGGATATTGTGGTAGTAACGATGGCAGTAGCAACAGCAGTAACTTAGCAAGAAGAATATAAGATAAATTCGTAGGCATTGGATCGGTGACTCGTTGGATGACATTCATCATGAGACAGTTATAACCTAGGGCGATACGACACTAGCTCTAGTTTATAAATATAATGTAGGCATGTATTCCGTAAATAGTCATACGTACTTATGGAAGGAACTTGCATGACATCTTTTGTCCTACCCTCCCGTGGCAGCGGGGTCCTATTGGAAACTAAGGGATATTAAGGCCTCCTTTTAATAGAGAACTGGAACAAAGCATTAAGACAACGTGAATACATGAACTCCTCAAACTACGGTCATCATCGGGAGTGGTCGTGACTATTGTCACTCTGGGGTTGCCGGATCATAACACGTAGTAGGTGACTATAACTTGCAAGATTGGATCTAGAACATGGATATAATGGTGATAACATAAACGGTTCAGATCTGAAATCATGGCACCCGAGCCCAAAGTGACAAGCATTAAGCATGGCAAAGTCATAGCAACATCAATCTCAGAACATAGTGGATACTAGGGATCAAGCCCTAACAAAACTAACTAGATTACATGATGAATATCATCCAACTCCTCATCGACCAGCGAGCCTACGAAGGAATTACTCACTCTCGGTGGGGAGCATCATGGAATTGGCGATGGAGATGTGTTGGTGATGACGAAGATCGAAGATCCCCCTCTCCGGAGCCCCAAACAGACTCCAGATCTGGCCTCCCGATGAAGAACAGAACACGGCGGCGGCTTCGTCTCGTGAAACGCGATAATTCTTTCTCCCTGATTTTTTTCTAGAAATATGGGATTTTATAGAGTCGGTTTGAGGGTCAGCGGGGCCACCAGGTGGGCAGCACCCACCACGGCGCGCCTGGGGGGGGGGGGGGGCTAGTGCGCCCTGGTGGGTTGTGCCCACCCAGGTGCTTCCTCAGGTACCTCCTGGCTCCAAAAATTCTCTTATTGATATAAAAATCCTCGCAAAGTTTCGTTCCATTCCGAGAATTGTATTTCTGCACAAAAACAACACCATGGTAGTTCTGCTGAAAACAGCGTCAGTCCAGGGTTAGTTTCATTCAAATCATGCAAATTAGAGTCCAAAACAAGAGGAGAAGCATTAGGAAAAGTAGATACATCGGAGACGTATCAACTCCCCAAGCATAAACCTTTGCTTGTGCTCAAGAAATTCAGTTGATAAACTGAAAGTGAAAAAGAAAAACTTTTACGAACTCTTTTGCTCTTGTTTCATAAATAAGCATAGACAGCACCCATGTTTTTAGCAAGGATTATAGCTAACCATGTCGACAATAACTCTTAAAAATTATATTAGCTCATATCAATGACATAAACAACTAGAGAGCAATAATAAGGTATCTCGAATAGCAACACGTTGTCAAAACAACCATGATATAATATGACAATAGTGGTATCTCGTTAGCCCTTTCTGAGACCGCAAAACATAAATGCAGAGCACCCCCAAATTTCAAGCAGCGACTAAACATTGTAATTCATGGTAGAAAAGATCCAGTCATGATGCACCCAACATTAGCTATACACAATGCATCAGCATGACAACAATGCTCTCAGGTTCTGGCGCTTATTTGAGAAGGTGATGACATGACATAAAAGTAAATATATAGTCCCTTCGCAGAGGGAAGCAGTGATTTGCAGAGGTACTAGAGCTCAACTTTTTAAAACAGAGGTAAATGATATTTTGAGACATGCACCTTCTCATTCACTTCACGACCATCTATTATCAATTGTTGGAAATATGCCCTAGAGGCAATAACAAAATGGTTATTGTTATATTTCCTTGTTCATGATAATTGTCTATTGTTCATGCTATAATTGTATTGACCGGAAACCGTAATACATGTGTGAATACATAAACCACAACATGTCCCTAGTGAGCCTCTAGTTACTAGCTCGTTGATCAATAGATGGTTATAGTTTCCTGACCATTGACATTAGATGTCATTGATAATGGGATCACATCATTAGGAGAATGATGTGATGGACAAGACCCAATCCTAAGCATAGCACAAGATCGTGTAGTTCGTTTGCTAAAAGCTTTCCTAGTGTCAAGTATCATTTCCTTAGACCATGAGATTGTGCAACTCCCGGATACCGTAGGAATGCTTTGGGTGTACCAAACGTCACAATGTAACCGGGTGGCTATAAAGGTACACTACAGGTATCTCTGAAAGTGTCTGTTGGGTTGGCACGAATCGAGACTGGGATTTGTCACTCCGTATGACGGAGAGGTATCTCTGGGCCCACTCGGTAATGCATCATCATAATGAGCTCAATGTGACTAAGTAGTTAGTCACGGGATCATGCACTACGGAACGAGTAAAGTGACTTGCTGGTAACGAGGTTGAACGAGGTATTGGGATACCGACGATCAAATCTCGAGCAAGTAACATACCGATTGACAAAGGGAATTGCATACGGGATTGATTGAATCCACGACGTCGTGGTTCATCCGATGAGATCATCGTGGAACATGTGGGAGCCAACATGGGTATCCAGATCCCGCTATTGGTTATTGGCCGGAGAGCTGTCTCGGTCATGTCTGCATGATTCCTAAACCTGTAGGGTATACACACTTAAGGTTCGGTGACGCTAGAGTTGTTATGGGAATTAGTATGCAGTTACCAAATGTTTTTCGGAGTCCCAGACGTCACGAGGAGTTCCGGAATGGTCCGGAGACAAAGATTTATATATGGGAAGTCCTTATTCGGTCACCGGAAGTGTTCGGGGGTTTATCGGTATTGTACCGGGACCACCGAAAGGGTTCCGGGGGTCCACCGGAGGGTCCACCTGCGCCGGAGGGCCCTATGGGCTGAATATGGAGGGTAACCAGCCCCTAAGTGGGCTGGGTGCCAACCCCCCTAGGGCCCATGCGCCTAGAGTTGGGGGGGGGGGAACCCTAAAGGCGGTGCCCCCCTTGGCTTGGGGGGCAAGCCTCCCCCCTTGGCTGCCGCTGTCGGTGTCAAAACTAGCGGATCTTGGGTAGGGGGTCCTAAACTGTGCGTCTAAGGCTAATGGTAACAGGAGACGGGGGACATAATGTTTACCTAGGTTCGGGCCCTCTCGATGGAGATAATACCCTACTTCCTCCTTGATTGATCTTGATGATATGAGTATTACAAGAGTTGATCTACCACGAGATCGTAGAGGATAAACCCTAGAAGCTAGCCTATGATTATGATTGTTCTTGTCCTATGGACTAAACCCTCCAGTTTATATAGACACCGGAGGGGGCTAGGGTTACACAGAGTCGGTTACAGAGAAGGAGATCTACACATCCGAATTGCCAAGCTTGCCTTCCACGCAAAGGAGAGTCCCACCTGGACACGGGACGAAGTCATCAATCTTGTATCTTCATAGTCCAACGGTCTGGCACAAGTACATAGTCCGGCTGTCCGAGGACCCCCTAATCCAAGACTCCCTCAGTAGCCCCTGAACCAGGCTTCAATGACGATGAGTCCGGCGCGCAGATTGTCTTCGGCATTGCAAGGCGGGTTCCTTCTCCGAATACTCCATAGAAGATCTTGAATATGAGGATCGTGTCCGGCTCTGCAAAATAATTCCCACATACCACCATAGAGAGCACAATATTCCACAAATCTAATCTACTGACAACTTTTCATAGTGTGACATCACGCCGCAGCCCGGTCATTACGAACCGTTTTTCCCAGCCTGCCATTGCACGTGATGCGAGGCGGTTTTATTGGCACGTCTTGTCAAAGTAGTGATCGTGTTCCCCTTATCACGGGATTCTCATCAATACGGGCGTGGGTAACCCAACCGTGCTTGTTAGTATGAATACTCGATTTTAGGCAAGTTCCAAACGGCCACGCGGAGGACGCTTGATATTTACCCTCTTTATAAAGGGGCCAAGGCCTGTCCTTTTCTTCCCACGCTCGATCCTTCCCTTCCCCCACCTCGAGTTCCAACACCCAAGGATCAGGCTAAGCTCTTCGGACCTTCCACCATGTCCGGGTCCAACCTTCAAGGCCGGTGGATGGCCTCCTCTGTCACAGAGGAGGACATCAGGAAGCTTAGGGAGGCCAGGTATCTGACTGCCGAAATCCCGCACAGGCTGCCTGCTCAAGGAATGTCGGTGTCAAAACCGGCGGATCTCGGGTAGGGGGTCCCGAACTGTGCGTCTAGGCGGATGGTAACAAGAGACAAGGGACACGATGTTTTTACCCAGGTTCGGGCCCTCTCGATGGAGGTAAAACCCTACTCCTGCTTGATTGATATTGATGATATGGGTAGTACAAGAGTGGATCTACCACGAGATCAAGGAGGCTAAACCCTAGAAGCTAGCCTATGGTATGATTGTTGTTGTTGTCCTACGGACTAAAACCCTCCGGTTTATATAGACACCGGAGAGGGCTAGGGTTACACAGAGTCGGTTACAATGGTAGGAGATCTACATATCCGTATTGCCAAGCTTGCCTTCCACGCCAAGGAAAGTCCCATCCGGACACGGGACAAAGTCTTCAATCTTGTATCTTCATAGTCTTGGAGTCCGGCCGATGATGATAGTTCGGCTATCCGGACACCCCCTAGTCCAGGACTCCCTCAGTAGCCCCTGAACCAGGCTTCAATGACAACAAGTCCGGCGCGCATATTGTCTTCGGCATTGCAAGGCGGGTTACTCCTCCGAATAATTCATAGAAGATAGTGAACACCTGGATAGTGTCCGGCTCTGTAAAATAAATTCCACATACCACCATAGAGAGAATAATATTTGCACAAGTTCAATCTGCTGATGTATTTTGTGGCGTGACGTCACACCACTACCAAGCCTTTACTTGAATCGTTTTTATTATACCACCTCAGTGCGTTTAGCGAAGCGGTTTCTTTGGCACGTCTTGTCGAAGCAGAGATCATGTTCCCCTTATTCCGAGATTCCCATCAATACGGACGTGGGTAACCCAACCGCGCCATTGATTGTGGCGCTTGGGAGATAAGCGAGTTTTACCAGGCCGGTGGGGACGTATAGTTTCGTCCGCCCATATATAAGGGGATAAGGATCCACCTCTTTTACCTACGCCTTCTTCCTCCTTTGCTTATCCATCTCCGTGCACTCGAGCTCCAGCGCCCAAGTCCGCACATCTCACCTCAACCTTATCCAGCCATGTCCGGAGCGGGAGGCAAGTGGATGGCCTCCTCCGTTAGGGAGGGGCACATTGAGAAGCTGCGCAGCGCCGGATATCTGTCCAGCGACATCGCGCATCGGCTCCCCGACGAGGGGCAGCTCATCCCCACCCCCAGTCCCCATCAGAGGGTCGTATTCCTTCCCCACTTCCTCCGCGGACTGGGCTTCCCACTCTACCCCTTTGTCCGGGGGCTCATGTTTTACTACGGCCTGGATTTCCATGATCTGGCCCCGAATTTCATCCTTAATATCTCAGCGTTTATCGTCGTGTGTGAGGCCTTCCTCTGCATCCAGCCCCACTTCGGCTTGTGGCTAAAGACCTTCAATGTCAAGCTGAAGGTTGTGAAGGGCAGCCAAGCGGAGTGCGGAGGCGCCATGGTGGGCAAATTGCCCAACGTCACTTGGCTCGAGGGTGCCTTCGTGGAATCCGTTAAAGGGTGGCAATCGGGGTGGTTCTACATCACCGAGCCGCGTGACCCTAAATGGGCAGCGGCCCCCGAATTCAGATCTGGCATCCCCATGCAGCTCACCTCCTGGAAAGAGAAGGGCTTGTTATGGGGTAGTTCGGAAGAGCTGACCGGACTCCAGTCCTGTCTCCAGACCCTGGTGAACAAGAAGCTCAAGCTTTTCAACGTGATCCAGGTCATGCTCGTCCGCCGGATTCTCCCCTGCCAGCAACAGGACTTCAATTTGTGGGAGTTTGATCCAGCACAGCACCGGACTTTGAGCGGGCTCTTCGATACTATGTACGAAGTTGCCTGGAGGGTGCTGTTCAAGGGCGCCGAAGCTCCCGCATCCGCTACCAAAGATTGCGGATTTAGCACACAGCGTCCGGCTGGCGAGGTAAGTTATGTTATCCTTTATGGGACACCTGCTTTTCATAGTTTGACTCTATGCGGGATCTAAACTCCCAATACCTTTAACAGGACTGGCAGAAGACGTCCGGACAGGTTAACTGTCCGGCTCCTCTTCCAGAAGACCCAGCAGACACCCGTTTGACGGGGTTGCTGGTCCCGGCACTTTACATGGTGCCGGAGAAGAAGGCGAAGAAGAAGGCCACGGGAACCCGAAGGAGTTTCCGGCGTCAGGTGGTATCGGACTCATCGTCCGATGACTCCGAGGCGGACTCCTCCCACGAGGACGAGGAGGAGAAGAAAGAGGCCTCTCCCCCAGCGGGGGGAGAGAAGAAGAGGAAGGCCTCTCCAACGAGGGAGGCCGAAGGGTCCAAGAAGGGAAGGACCCTTCCCCCGGACTGCTCCGCCAACGTCGGCGACAACGACGAGGAGTGGCCCTCAAGGGCCAAGCCCATGGAAAGATCGTAAGTATCCGGACTCCTGGATGATTTATAATTTTTCTTTTCGCCACAGGGTGTCTTTCTAATGCCGCATACAACCTGTAGTCCGGCCAAGGACGATCTTCCCGCTTCGTCGAGCGGGTCCTTGGGCACGTCGCATATGGATTCTCTTCCGACCGCCTCCACCCCTCGTGACGCTGACGGCATCGAGGTGGGATCCCAGGAAGGGACCCGCCAGGAGGAGGAGGCCCCGGAGGTGCTGCAGGGTAACCTCCCGGACTTCGCACCGGACTCCGCACTGGAACCTGCAGTGGTTCCGGAGTCCGGCGAGCGGCCCCTTCATAAGAAGGGCAAGACTGTGACGCCGGCGGCCTCTGTCCAACCGCAGGCGCCGGATAACTTGCTGGAGGCGCTCAATGGCGCTTCCATCAAAGAAGAACACCGCACTGTCATGAGTGCGGTGATTCAGAAGGTTCAGCTCGCCAAGAGCGGGCTGACCGAAGCCTGCAGCAGCCTTCTAACAGGCTTTGAGGTAAGAATTTTAAGATATGTAATATAATACCGCATAGACAGTAGCCCCTGATGCTCGGTTCGGTGTTCGGAAACAAAAGTCAGACTGAGGATCTAAAAATATATACGCAGGAGTCTGAAAAAATATGTCAATATGGGATTGCAGGCTGCGCTGCTGACCTCTGCCGCACTGACTGCGGAGGTCAATACCTTGAAGCAGAGCCTCGAGCGGTCCGAGAGCGAGCTCGGCCGTGCCAAGAAGCAGCTCGAGGACAAGGAAGGTGAGTAACACCGTATTAAAGTTGTACCTTACAGAAAAGGATTTGGTTGCAAGAGAAATAACAAGGATAACGTGGGTACTACAGGGGCCACGAACGAGCTGGCGACCCTGAAGGAGGCGGTGTTCGCGGCTGAACGCAATGCGGCCGCGGAACAAGCCGAGCGAGAGAAGCAGGAGGCACGGGTGGCGGAGGCGCAGCAAGAGATCCAGGCTCTTGTGAAAAAAACATGAGAGTTTGGAGCGCGACTCAAAGACTCGAGAGTCCAAGCTTGCATCGGCTCTTGAGAGTGCCAAAGCCGCTAAGGCCGAAGCCCACAAGGCCCTCCAGGAAATCGAGGCGTTGAAGAAGATAGTGGCGGGTAAGGCATTTTTCATGCAAAGCAAGCAAGTGAATGTAAATTACCTATTACTTACCCGAATTCGGAGCTCTCCAGGAGCGTTCGCAGATCTGCCCCGCAGCGTGTCCGATGCTGCCGCATTCTACCGGGCTGAGGAGGGGAGCTCGACGGAGAAGGTCTTCTGGTCTTAGTATGCTGAGGCCGGACATCCGGTGCCCCTTAGCGACCAGCTGAAACGGCTGGTCGAGCTCCACAAGGTGGCCGAACAGGCCATGAAGGGCCTCATAGTTCGGCTGTGGCCCAAGGAGGCCATGCCTGGGAGCTACTTCGGCCTGGTGCGGCGGCTGGTGGATGCGTGTCCCTGGGTTGAAGTCGTCAAGCACTCCGCCTGCATTGAAGGTGCCCATCGGGCCCTTGCCCGTGCAAAGGTGCACTGGGGCAGGATGGACGCTGAGAAGCTTGTGACGGACGCGCCACCGACGGGCAAGGAGTATCGCACGCCCGAAATATATTATAAGAGTGTCCTGAAGGGTGCCCGCATGATTGCGGGTGAGTGCTCCAAAGATGTAATATTTGAGTAGACTCGCATTTTGTTATCCTGTGCGCTGAAAACATTGTTCATATGCGCTAAGCAACGCTTGTTAATTTAAAATATTACCTTCCGTGTGGCCGTTTATTAAATCTGAGAGATGGCAAGTCGTCGGCTTCAGCCCCCATGCCACGAGTGCTGGGGTGTTCGGGATAACCTTCAGCGCTCTTGTTCCCATTTTTGGGTCCATCTAGGGAGGTGCTCAACACAACGAACGAGGCAACCGGACTTATAATGCTTGAACACTATCACTTAGCCATAGAATTCTATAATTTTAAATTTCGGCGAAGCCCCTAGTGTTCGGAAGACCGAGTTCGGGGCGCTATCCACGCCTGGGCCGGACAAAGCCGGTTGCTCGCTCTAAGCGGCATAAGTCTTTAGGGACTCAAAAAAACCTCTCGAACAGCGACCAGCTCTCGCCTTATCATGACGGTCAGTTTTAGCTTTCTCCACTGAGGCGCTCGCCCAGCTCAACCGGGGCGCAATCGCAGTGGTTCTCCCAGTGCTACCTTAGCCGATACAACGGAACGTAAGGTACCAAAACATGGGAGCCGGGCAAACCCAACTATTGACCCAAGACATGATTCAAAGCCGATGCATATAATGCTATAAGTTCAGGGTGCCGCACTTGTGGAAGTGTTCGGACTTATCACACCATAATGCGGGGAACTTAAGCCCCTGGTGTATTTAGTCGTACCAAAGTGTACGGATGCAGCATGTCATAAATGAACATATGTATAAGAAAGAAATGCAATTATAAGCAAAAAGCGATGCATTGTTTATTCAAGAAATACTGCCATGAATGCAGAACGATAAAAATAGTGCGGTAAGCAAGGGATGGGACTATTAAACATGTTCCCCTCCAGGGGTAGGCTGCGGAATGGCGTATAAAACAGATTTAATGCTCATAATGGAGACCACCTGGATACTCGTCGTAGCCTTTCTCCTTCCCTGGCCGTTGCATCGAGAGTTCGGCAGGTCTGCTACCGGACAGGGCCTCGGGTAAATGGAGTCCTGTGGATAAGAAGAAAAGAAAAAAAAGATGACACACTTGGGAGCCCCTGGTGTGGTTGAGCCGCACTCTGGGTTTGTCGTGGTCGTGCCCCTCCCCCTATGCCCATGGTATCTCCAGAGCGTAATGATGTACGCGAAGGACCAGTCTTGCAATTTTGCAAGGGCAGGAGTTGGGGCCGCATTGCTACACGTGCTCGGAACGTGCCAGGTGGTCTTGTTGTAGGTTACTTCGGGTGCGTTTAGCCGTGTCCGGTCACTTAACGGCCGGACTCGAGAATTGCCTTAAGAGGCTGCTCTGTACTTCTGCCGCAAGAGCCGCTGTGTGTTCCTCCATTCGGAGGGAGCGTTCAGTGTTTCCGTTGACCGTGATGACTCCTCGAGGGCCTGGCATCTTGAGCTTGAGGTATGCATAGTGCGACACCGCATTGAACTTTGCAAACACGGTCCGTCCGAGCAGAGCATGATAGCCGCTGCGGAACGGAACTATGTCGAAGATTAACTCCTCGCCTCGGAAGTTATCCGGGGATCCGAAGACCACTTCAAGTGTGACTGAGCCTGTACAATTGGCCTCTACACCTGGTATGACACCTTTGAAGGTCGTCTTTGTGGGTTTAATCCTTGAGGGGTCTATGCCCATCTTGCACACTGTATCCTGATAAAGCAGGTTCAGGCTGCTGCCGCCGTCCATCAGGACTCTGGTGAGGTGGAATCCATCGACGATTGGGTCTAAGACCAATGCGGCGAATCCGCCATAGTGGATGCTGGTGGGGTGGTCCCTTCGATCAAAAGTGATCGGGCAAGAGGACCATGGATTGAACTTTGGGGCGACTGGCTCCATCGCATATACGTCCCTGAGTGCACGCTTCCGCTCCCTTTTGGGTATGTGGGTTCCGTATATCATGTTCACCGTCCGCACTTGTGGGGGGAAACCCTTCTGTCCTCTATTGTTCAGCGACCGGGTCTCTTCCTCGTCATCGCTATGCAGGCCCTTGTCATTGTTTTCAGCAATTAACTTGCCTGCCTACTTGAATACCCAACAATCCCTGTTGGTGTGATTAGCTGGCTTTTCGGGGGTGCCGTGTATCTGGCACGAGCGGTCGAGTATTCGGTCCAAATTGGACGGACCCGGAGTAGTTCTTTTGAATGGATTTTTTCGCTGACCGGGTTTGGAGCCTCTGAATCCGGCGTTGACTGCCGTATCCTCAGTGTTATCGCCGTTAACGCGGCGTTTTTTCTTGTTGTGACGCGACCTGCCATTGCGGTCCTTGGTATCCGGACTGCCAGAATTTTTACTGAGGTTGTTACTGCGGGCTAGCCAGCTGTCCTCTCCCGCGTATAAGCGGGTCATGAGTGATGTGAGGGCTGCCATGGATTTCGGCTTTTCCTGTCGGTGCCGGGCAAGCCACTCATCGCGGATGTTATGTTTGAAGGCTGCGAGGGCCTCTGCATCCGGACAGTCGATGATTTGATTTTTCTTTGTTAAGAACCGTGTCCAGAATTGTCTGGCCGATTCGTCTAGCTGCTGAATTATGTGGCTTAGGTCATCAGCGTCTGGTGGTCGCACATATGTGCCCTGGAAGTTGTCAAGAAATGCGGCTTCCAGGTCCTCCCAACACCCAATTGATTCTGCTGGCAAGCTGTTAAGCCAATGCCGAGCTGGTCCTTTAAGCTTGAGTGGGAGATATTTGATGGCGTGAAGATCGTCACCGCGGGCCATGTGGATATGAAGAAGATAGTCTTCGATCCAAACCGCGGGGTCTGTTGTGCCATCGTAGGATTCAATGTTCACGGGTTTAAACCCTTCGGGGATTTGATGATCCATTACTTCATCTATGAAGCATAGTGGGTGTGCGGCGCCTCTATATTGGGCTATATCACGACGTAGCTCAAGCGAGCTTTGTCTACTGTGTTCGGCCCAGCCGGAGTTGCTGTATCCGGCGCGACGGTCGTCGTCGCGCATCATGGGGCGCCCTCGTGATCCGTAGATCGATCTTGATTGCCTCGCCTTATCCTCCAATATGTCTCGCAAGTCCGGCGCATTCCCCCGTGGCTTCGTACTTTTCGAGCGGTGCCGGGGTACAGTTCTGGTGGAGGGCCTAGAGGCCTCTCTATCATGGCCACGAGGTGGTCGGTCAGCCGTATTGTGCGCTAGTGATGCAGGTTTATATGCCTCCTCCTCTAATCGGGGGAGCAGCTTGCGTTTGGGGTAGCCTTTGGAGGGGCGTTCGAGTTCATGCTCTTCGGCCACAAGGACTTCAGTCCATCTGTTGGCTAGCAGATCTTGATCAGCTCTAAGCTATTGCTGCTTTTTCTTTAGGCTGTTTGCCGTGGCCATAAGCCTGCGTTTAAAACGCTCTTGTTCGACGGGATCCTCGGGCATGACGAATTCGTCGTCGTCGAGGCTTGCCTCATCTCCAGAGGGAGGCATGTAATTATCGTCCTCTACCTCTTCGTCTGCCGCTCTCTCATGAGGGCTGGCTTCTCCGTCCTCCTGTGCTGAATCTTGCTGGAGGGGGTTGTCTTCGGCACTCTCTGGGGTGTTGTTATCTCCGGTGCCGGAATCTCCATTCTTGCTGTGGCGGGATTTAGAGCGGCGCCGCAGACGCCGAGCTTGGGCTGTTTCTTGGAGGAGTCTTCCTCCGCTGCTTCCTCGCCATTCCCATCCTTTGGGATGTCCACCATGTATATGTCGTATGACGAGGTGGTCTTCCAGTGCCCCGTAGGCGCTGGTTCTTGGTCGTCTCCGGCATCGTCGTCCATACCGTCGATGTCTTTGGAGTCGTAGTCTAGCATGTCGGTTAGATAGTCGACAGTGGCTACAAAGTGGGTGGTGGGTGGGCTTTGAATTTCTTCGTCGTCCGCATCCCAACCATCCTGGCTGCAGTTCGGCCAGGGCTCTCCTGATAACGAGAGATACTTTAGCGAATTCAGGATGTCGCCAAAAGGTGAGTGTTGAAAGATGTCCGCGGCGGTGAACTCCATGATCGGCGCCCAATCGGATTCGATTGGAGGGGGCGCGGGAGGTTCGGAGTCCGGCGAGGAGTCCAGCACCTCGGAGTCACGAGCTTCACAAGGGACAAGGTCAGTATTTGGCTCCATCACCGTAGAGGTAGCAGCCCCCGAGGCGGTGTCTAGCCACCCGTCCTTGATCTGCGCAGTCGGCTCCGAATTGAGGATCAGAGCGGACTCGTGTGCGGCCTCCAGGGCACTATCCGGCAGCAGAGCTAACTCATGCCCATGGTGACAGTGCGGCGCGCTCGGCTGTGGCTCGAATCCATCGAAGATCAAGTCTCCGCGGATGTCAGCCGTGAAGTTCAGACTTCCAAACCTGACCTGATGGCCAGGGGCGTAGCTTTCAATCTGCTCCAGATGGCCAAGCGAATTGGCCCGCAGTGCAAAGCCGCCGAATATGAAGATCTGTCCGGGGAGAAAAGTCTCACCCTGGACCGCATCGTCGTTGATGATCGAAGGAGCCATCAAGCCTATCAGTGATGACACAGAGGAACTCTCAATGAAAGCACCAATGTCGGTGTCAAAACCGGTGGATCTCGGGTAGGGGGTCCCGAACTGTGCATCTAGGCGGATGGTAACAGGAGACAAGGGACACGATGTTTTTACCCAGGTTCGGGCCCTCTCGATGGAGGTAAAACCCTACTCCTGCTTGATTGATATTGATGATATGGGTAGTACAAGAGTGGATCTACCACGAGATCAAGGAGGCTAAACCCTAGAAGCTAGCCTATGGTATGATTGTTGTTGTTGTTGTCCTACGGACTAAAACCCTCCGGTTTATATAGACACCGGAGAGGGGTAGGGTTACACAGAGTCGGTTACAATGGTAGGAGATCTACATATCCGTATTGCCAAGCTTGCCTTCCACGCCAAGGAAAGTCCCATCCGGACACGGGACAAAGTCTTCAATCTTGTATCTTCATAGTCTTGGAGTCCGACCGATGATGATAGTTCGGCTATCCGGACACCCCCTAGTCCAGGACTCCCTCAGCAGGTCATCCCTACTCTTGAACCCAACGAGAGTGTCGTATTTGTTTCCCACTTCCTTCGAGGGCTAGGCTTTAGCCTTGATCCCTTTGTTAGAGGGCTCATGTTCTATTACGGGCTAGATTTCCATGATCTAGCTCCAGATTCCATCCTTCACTTCTCATCCTTTATCGTCGTGTGTGAGGCCATCCTCCGCATCACCCCACACTTCGGCTTATGGCTCAAGACCTTCAATGTGAAGCCGAAGATGATCGATGGGCGACACGCGGAGTGCGAAGGCGCTATAATAAGCAAAGGTGCCGACGCCCTATGGCCAAAGGGTTCCTTCCCGGAGGTGTCCGACTTATGGCAACAAGAGTGGTTTTACATCACAGCTCCCCGAGGTACAAAGTGGGCGGCCGCCCCCGCCTTCCGCTCGGGCCCTCCGCCCCAACTGGCGTCATGGGTCAACAAGGGGCTGGACTGGGGGCCGGTTAATGACGTGCTGACATTGCAAAGCCGCATCCGAGATCTCCTCAAGAGGGATGTCAGTCTTGTCAAGGTAATGCAAGTAATGCTAGTTCGTCGGGTCCTGCCATGCCAACGTCGATCTCTCCGTATGTGGGAGTTCAACCCGAAAGGACCACGAACTATTCGGCATGACGCTCGAAGGGATGTATGGATTGTTCTTCGGATCACGAATAAAGTGTCCGGACACCATTGAGGATGCGGGTCTCAACTGCAACCGTCCAGATACCGAAGTAAGTAATTCCGCGACTGAACATGCCGTCTTTATATTTGTCACAACATCATTCTAAAAAATTGCTCTTGGCCAGGACTGGATAAGAAAGGCGGAGAGGATCAGGTGTTCGGCCCCCCTTCCCGAAGGCTCACCGGATCCTATACTAACCAGGATGCTTGAGCACGCACCCTATCAAGTGCCATCAGGAGAAGATGAAGGGAGGAATAGAGAAGCCGAAAGCGGGCTTCACATTAGACATCCAAACCAGGGGAATTAGTGTCTCCGTGAAGGAGTTTAATCGGGGAGGTGAATCAAGAATCCCCTCTCCCCACGGGAAGAAAAGGGGCCGCCTCTAAAGACTTGGAAACGGAGGTTTTCAAACGAGGGAAGAAACCTTCTCCAGGGGGCCCTGCCCCAGAGGGCGTCCTTACCGCACAGCACCCGCAAGGGGGCCAGCCATCAACCGAGCTGTAAGTGAACAAAAGTACTTTGGTAAATATATCCTGCTTTATCTCTGAGAACAATAACCAAGACATATATTTTGCAGTCCGGCTCGTAACCCTTCTCAACAAAGTTCGTCTTCGGGGAATCTTCTTCTGGAGATGATGGAGAGCGAAACGCCTCCTCCTGCCTCCCCGCCTTATGGGGCGGACAACCCTGAGGTGTCGTTACGGAGGATTTCTCCTGATCCGCAAAGGCCAGAAGGTAACTCTTTGGCCGCCCGAAGTCCGGAGTATTCGGTTCCTAAGGAGAGCAACAGAAAGTGTGCGGGATTGTCCGGTGCATGATACGTCTCCGTCGTATCTATAATTTTTGATTGTTCCATGCCAATATTCTTCAACTTTTATATACTTTTGGCAACTTTTTATATTATTTTTGGGACTAACATATTGATCCAGTGCCTAGTGCCAGTTCCTGTCTGTTGCATGTTTTTTGTTTCGCAGAAACCCAATATCAAACGGAGTCCAAACGGGATAAAAACGGACGGAGATTTTTTTGGAATATTTATGATTTTTGGGAAGTAAAATCAACGCGAAACGGTGTCCGGGGTGGCCACGAGGCAGGGGGGCGCGCCCTCCCCCCTGGGTGCGGCCTGGGCTCTCGTGGGCCACCCGTAAGGCGGTTGACGCTCTTCTTTTGGCGCAAGAAATATAATTTTATGAGAAAGATCTGGGCGAAAGATTCACCCGAATCGGAGTTACGAATCTCCAGATATAAAGGAAACGGTGAAGGGGTAGAATCGGAGAACGCAGAAACAGAGAGATAAATCCAATCTCGGAGGGGCTCTCGCCCCTCCCAAGCCATGGGAGCCAAGGACCAGAGGGGAAACCCTTCTCCCATCTAGGGAGGAGGTCAAGTAAGAAGAAGAAGAATGGGGCCTCTCTCCCCCTTGCTTCCGGTGGCGCCGGCGCGCTGCCGGGGTCCATCATCATCACCGCGATCTTCATCAACAACTTCACTGCCTTCATTACAAACTCTTCCTCCCTCTATGCAGCGGTGTAACCTCTCTCTTACCCGCTATAATCTCTACTTAAACATGGTGCATAATGCTATATTCTATTTCCCAATGATGTATGGCTATCTTATGATGTTTGAGTAGATCCATTTTGTCCTATGGGTTAATTGATGATCATGATTGGTTTGAGTTGCATGTTTTATTATTGGTGCTGTCCTATGGTGCTCTCCGTGTCGCGCAAGCGTGAGGGATCCCCGCTGTAGGGTTTGCAATATGTTTATGATTTGCTTATGGTGGGTGGCGTGAGTGAATAGAAGCACAGACCCGAGTAAGTAGGTTGTTTGCGTATGGGATAAAAGGGGAGTTGATACTTTAATGCTATGGTTGGGTTTTACCTTAATGAATCTTTAGTAGTTGCGGACGCTTGCTAGAGTTCCAATCATAAGTGCATATGATCCAAGTAGAGAAAGTATGTTAGCTTATGCCTCTCCCTCAAATAGAATTACAACAGTGATTACCGGTCTAGTTATCGATTGCCTTGGACAAATAACTTTCTCGTAACAAAAAGCTCTCAACTAATACTTACCTTATTGCATCTTTATTTAAGATGCGGAATTTATCATCGCACATGCGGAATTTATCATCGCATCATTGTAAAGCAAATAAGTAGCAGAAGTAGCAGACGACCATTAAATTTAGGTGTTACAACTCAAAGGACCAAACGTTTCAAAATGCAAGAGTTGTAAGCATGCAGCAAAATATAATGCAACCGCCCATATGAACCCGCTTGAAGACTATCAACTCATACGCTTCTCCCCCTTTTGTCAGTAAGGACCAAAAAGGTTTGAAGACATAGAGCATCTACTCGTCATCATGAGTAGGTGAAGCAGCAGGGTTATCGTCGTTGGTTGGCGGTGCAGATGAACTTGGTGCAGTAGTAGGGGGTGGTGAAGTAGCATCATCTTCATCATCGATCACTCTGGCATTTACCGTTGCCGCGGAGGAGGAATATTCAGAGTCTTCAAGAGATGGAGTGCGACGTAAGACAGCAGTCCATGGAGGAGTGGAGTCAAACTGGAATCTTTCATTGAAGCCATCATCTTGAAGATCAGCTTCAGCACTGGGCAGGGTCAAACTCTTCCATGATCGCCGGCAAGTTTCATGAGCAACAAAGGCATTCTTGGTGGCAAGGTTGCGAATGCGATTGACATCCACCAATAGGCTTTGCATCTGTCTCTTGAGCCAGAAATGATGCTTATCCTGTTTCTGATGAAGGGCCACAAGAAGTTCTCGGTCATTGAGAACGCGAGAATGCTTCCGAGGCCTTTGTGCAATGGTGCTTTCAGTGGCTTCAGTGGGCGCTTTATGAGGCAGAAGAGTGTTACCAGCCAATGGATAGATTCGTTTTGCTGCTTGAACACCTTCAATAGGCTGAGTGAAGCTTTGGTGCTCGACATTCTGAAGACAAAGAGGCGTCTTGGCAGGGTCAGAGTATATAGCATCAACTGACATATCAACCTCTGGCAGAAAGATTATATGATTGCGAGCAGAGGGCTGATAATTGACAAATGAGTGTTGCTTGATGAGGCGCATGACCCATGGAGCATAAAACTTCAGACCAAATAGGTCAGAACCAGAAGCAGCAAGTTGCCTGATGAAGAATTCCTGAGTGTTGAAGCTGATGCCATTGAGAATATAGAAGACCAAAGTCTTCATAGCTCCTTTAAGCTTGGCCGCTGATGAATGTCCTTTGACAGGCCATAGAGTTCGCCTGATGATATGATATATGGTGCGAGGCAGATACTCAAGGTCTTCAACAAAGAAATCTGTTGGATATTTAGTGTCAGATGGCAAGGGCTTCATCATGCTCAACATCTGGCTCATATTGGGTTCTGGCTTATGGAAGATACTCTCTACAGCATTCCGGTGTAGCTAACAGTCAGGCTCATACAGTTCTCCAGGAGTGGCTAGCCCTGTAAGCTCGATGATATCCATAGCTTTGGCTTCATGATGAACATTTCCAGTCATCCACTCGAGAACCCATGTCTTGATGTCTCTGTAGTAGCCGCGAATGTGCAGAGTAGCATAGAATTGAAGCAATAGCTCTTCATTCCAATGTTCTTTGTCTGTCACAAAGTGAAGCAGACCAGCATCACGAAAGCAATCAAGTGCTTCTTCTAAGCACGACAGTCCAGCAATGGCTTCAATATCAAGGCGCATATGAGGGAAAATGCGCCCTTGATCATATAGAACGCAGGAGTAATAGCTTCTCTGCTGATAGCTCCAGAACCGATCTGATGATATCCTTGGCTTGGAGTAGGGGTTCTTGGCACTGTCAAAGAAGGTATTGTGGCTTTTGAAGCCATTAGCATTGAAGGACCCTGGTGAGTTTGCAGTACCTGGAAACCTTGGCAACCTAGGCTTTGGCTTCTGGACCTGAGGCCTATGCTCAACATGATAGTCAAATTGAGGTCCTGAGGCAGAGGGTGGAGGCACCAGAATGGGCCATCATACAGTGGTAAGCTGACCATGACTGTATGCTCAATTGTGTGAGGCCTTGGTGGCGGAACAGGAGCAGGGGCAACAGCTGAGGCGTCAGGCTGCACAACAGGTGCTTCTAGAGCAGTTGTCACATTAGCTTCAGGTACAGGGGCCTCATAAGCTTCAGGCACAGTGGCCTCATTGGTTTCAGGCACACTGGTTAGTGCAGGCTCCACATTAGCATCAGCCATGACTACGTCACTGGCTTCATTGGCGTTGGCGGTGGCAGCCTCAACATTGTCAACCTCCTCTTGACGAACAGGAGGGTCGGGCACAGGCACGTTCAGATCATGAACTGCTTCTTCTTCAATCACTGGGGGAGTAGGTACACGTACTTCTTCTTGATTTTCTTCGGCTGATGCAGCCGGAATGTCTTCAACAGCATGTGCTTCAGACTCGGAGACATTCACAGTTGGAGCAGGTTCAGAAAATACTTGACGTGCAACGGGTGAACGTTGCACTTCTCCTTCTGGAACGCTCGACAGAGGGACTTGAGGCCTTTGTCCTTTGCGAAGCCTGCGAAATGCTGGCTTCTCCTTAGGAGATGGAGTTGGCTGGGCCTCATAGTCTTCATCCTCTTCTTGCACGTTGGGTGTAGCTTGTTGTTGTTGTTGTTGGAGTGTACTGGGGGAGTCTTGGAGTTGTGGGTGATCAGCCCATGATGCATCCTGAGCAATTGGCGTCAGTGGACGACCAATGCTGATGAGTTTGCTGTTC
Organism: Triticum timopheevii; assembly: GCA_963921465.1. NCBI lineage: Eukaryota > Viridiplantae > Streptophyta > Magnoliopsida > Poales > Poaceae > Triticum > Triticum timopheevii. The sequence continues at coordinate 478,468,949 of OY997268.1, forward strand.
GTATGAACAGGCGATGATACCACGCCATGTTCGATCTGAGGAAGAACTTCATCATCAGCTACACTGTCATCATGACCAATGTCTTCAGCAGCGGTGGGTTCAGCTGCTGGAATATCTTCAGCTTCATGAGCCTCTGTGGGAGCAGGCTCATGAACTATCATTCTTTGTTCTTGATGTTCTGACGCTGGGCGAACCACGAAAATGGGTTCAACGACTAAGGGCTCTGTGGAAGCAACCCTAGTCTTCTTGGTCTTGCGCTTCTTCTTGGAGGGAGCGGCATCAGAGGCTTCAGTATTCTTTCTCTTTCTGGCTTCAGCCTCGGCAGCCCTCGTCTTCTTCTGTTCTGAAGCGGTTTTGGTGACCTTTGGCTTCGAGCCAGTCATGCTGCTTGGGAAGATAATGCGAGGGGCTTCTTGGCTTGAAGGTTCAGGCTGTTCAGCAGGGTGCTTCTTCTTCTTCTTTGCAGCCATCCTGGGGTCAATGCCAGGACGGCCAAGTGACTTGCGCTTCTCAGCCTCATTGTAGGCAAGCACACACTTATCAGCCAAAATCTTCATGCTCTCTCGAGAGCCCTGGGCTTCTTCACGCTTCTTCAGAAAAGCTTCTTTAAGCTCATGGAGCATGACTTTGAAGTTGCGGACGTCTTGAACACTTAGCTTGGCCACATGCTTCTTGAATTGAGCCTTCTCATAATCAATCTTGTTCTTGAGCTCAACGATGTGCTGAGCAAGATCTAGCTCAGAAGCAATGGCTCCATTGAAGGAGACACTGAGGCCGATGGGGAGCTGTAAATCTTCAAAGCTGACATTGGGGGTGTCGAACCACTCATCAATGAAATTGTGGATGATGGCCACATCAAAGAGAGACAAGTTGCTGAAGATTTCTGCTTCTTCCTTGCTCTTGATCAGCTGCTCAAGGGCATCATCAACAAGATCTTCATCACTTGACAGATCAATGGGTTCTTCACGCAGAATGGCAGCAGGAGTCAAGGCTCTTTGATCAGATGGTCTGACACGTTGCTTTTTCTTCTCCGTTCTCTTGGAGATACGGGATTGATCTTCAGACTGCACACTGGCTTCAGGAGGTGCAGTGGCCAGTGGCTTCGCACGAGAAGTCTTCGGAGGTGCAGCTGATGTTGAAGCTTTTGTCTTATTTTGCTTCTGCGGCTTTGGAGGAGGATCAGGGGCTTCATCGGAGTCAGCATCATTGTCAGAATGATCTACTCTGGCACCTTGGACCACAATGTAGGTGATGAGGCCGTCAAGGTTGGAGAAGGGGCCGATGACATTGGGATTAGCATCACGGGAGCCGTCAGCACGAGGAGCAGAGGGACCTGTGTTGAAGTCCAAGCCCAAGGACTTCTTGTTCTTCTTGGCCGAAACCACAGCAAACTGGTAGTTGCGCTTGAAGAGTGAGTCGTCACGACACCATAGTAGTGAGGTGGGATCTGCGTTCTCAGGCTGTGGTCCACGGACCATGCAAGGATAGAAGCCTTGGTCAATGGCTTCAGCTCTGGTCTTGGGTTGAAGGCCTCGATAGAGGATATCACCCCAAGGTCTCTTGATGGCATTCTTCTCTGCATATTCCTTCATCACAAACTTGTACTTGAACCACTCCTTAGCCCAATAGCGTCGAATCCATTGGATTCGCGTCTTTCTCTGATGATAGTTCTCTTCAGGATCTGTCTTGTATAGTTCTGCTAAATCATCAGGCAGATCTTTGGATGTTCCTTCTCTGCGCTGTCTGCCACCCTTCCTTGCTGATTTTTCTGCAGCCATGAACTTCAAACTGAATGGCTTCAATATGTTCAAAGGCTTCAGAGACTTATGCTTGCTGGTCAAGCAGGAACTGGCTTCAGGAGAATTGATATGATGCTGTAAGTATTCTGCAAACGAATGCAGACTATGAGAACCAAGGGATTCTCCCGCGGACATGTACCTGTGACAGCATTAGAGATGCGAGGGAAGGGGAAGAGGTCATATGCATTCTCAGAAGATTTTGAAGATAAATCAGTTTGAAGACATTGACCTCATGATGCGAAGACATTCACTTATATAGGTGAGTTGGTTCCAGATTTGTACCAATTCATGAATAAGTACAAGTGAGGAATCAAACTAGATAGGAGATCTAAGTGAATCGACTAGGCAATATGAGATGCAGACAGAATAGATCTAACATCGAATAGGCAAAAAACTACTTTGGGTAAACAAGATGAATCTTGAAGATCAAAAAGGTGGTAAAAATAGAGTTGTAATTACCGCATGAAGAACTGCTAGATGGGAAGAATAAGAGACCAAGCAGTTCAGCCCACCGTGCCCTAACTTGGCGACGGAGGACACCTACGGCGACGGCGGAGAGGACGATGTCCGCGACCGGCGTGAGGACGGTGTCGGAGAAGTCGCGGCAGCTAAGCGCTTCGTCACCGACGTCGTCACGAGCTAGCGGTGGCGCTAGGGTTTTGATGGAGGTGGAGAGGAGGAAGAAGGATTTCTTTACCGCAGGGACAAGTATTTATAAGTAGGTGAGAGACACAGCGCAATTACGCTGGTGCCCCTGGCGGTTCACATCTGAGGGGCACGTGGCAAGCATGCAACATACTCAGGGTTGTCCCACATTCCCACGCCCGCCAGGCATATCGGAGAGTTGTTCCGGCTTCTCCGGATTTCAACAATAAAGATAAGCCATTTAAAACAGATTTAATGTTTGTCTCCTTGCTTTCTGCTGACTAGGACGCAGAGAAGACATTTGACAGTTTCAATAGAATGCATATGATTTGGACAGATAGAGTTTGAGATAAGAAGCATAGAGAGGTTGGGGTCCGATCACATTCACTTAGTTCAAAAGATCCAATCTTGAAGACATAGCTATAAGGGAATGCTGTAGAGGACAGAACACTAGTATATATATATATATATATATATATATATATATATATATATATATATATATATATATATCAGAAAGCAATCAAATCATCATAGTGCAGAAAGTCATGAAGACAAATTGAAACTGAAGACAAACCAAATGCGAAGTCATTGCAATATAACGCCATGAGTGAAACACTTCAAACAGAGAAAGTTGGTGGTGGCGTTACCCACCGTATAGGAAGTATTAGACCCAGACACGGCGCACAATTATCGTGGCGCTCCGAAGTCAAATTCCATGTTAATGTATTCACACTCAGAGTGTAAATCTTCATTGATTGAAGATATACATTACTTTGTGTGTTGCACATCTAAGTCATCATCATGCATAAGTGTTAGGATGTGTTCCTGATCACAGGACATTAGAGGATTCCAAGATATTTAGCTCACACCGTAACTTGCAAAACCTTTTCTCATCCAAGGGCTTTGTGAAGATATCTACAGGTTGCTCTTTAGTGTTGACGTGAATGATATCGATATCTTTCTTCATAACATGATCTCTGAGAAAGTGATGACGAGTTTCAATGTGCTTTGTCTTCGAGTGTTGAACTGGATTATTGGCTATTTTGATGGCACTTCCGTTGTCGCAGAAGAGAGGTACTTGTTTTAGGTTGATGCCATAGTCCTTGAGAGTTTGCTTCATCCATAGAAGCTGAGCACAACAGGATCCAGCAGCAATGTATTCAGATTCAGCAGTTGAGAGTGATACACAGTTCTGCTTCTTTGAAAACCAACAGACAAGTGATCGACCAAGAAAATGACATGTGCCTGATGTAGACTTGCGATCCACCTTGTCACCAGCATAATCAGCATCCGAGAATCCAACCAAATCAAATTTTGAGCCCTTGGGATACCATAATCCGAGTGTTGGGGCGTAAGCCAAATATCGATATATTCGCTTCACAGCTAAGTGATGCGATTCCTTTGGTGCCGCTTGGTATCGAGCACACATGCAAACACTAAGCATAATATCTGGCCTAGATGCACATAAATAAAGCAAAGAACCAATCATGGAGCGGTATACCTTTTGATCGAACTCTTTACCATTGTCGTCGGGACCAAGATGGTGTTTGGCTGGCATTGGCGTCGTGTAGCCTTTGCAGTCTTCCATTCCAAACTTCTTCAGACAATCTTTGAGGTATTTTTGTTGAGATATGAAGATGCCATTTCTTTGCTGACGAATTTGAAGACCTAGGAAGATCTTCAGCTCACCCATCATGGACATTTGATATTGTTCTTGCATCATGTACCCAAACTCATCACTGTACTTCTGGTTGGTGCAGCCGAAGATTATGTCATCCACATATATTTGGCACACAAAGAGTTCACCATCATATGTCTTCATGAAGAGTGTGGGATCGAGGGATCCAGGTTTGAAGCCTTTGCTCTTCAGGAAGTCTTTGATTGTATCATACCAGGCACGAGGAGCTTGTTTGAGGCCATACAGTGCTTTGTTTAGCTTGTACACCATATCAGGATGTTTTGGATCTTCAAAGCCAGGTGGTTGTGCGACATATACTTCTTCTTCAATCTTGCCATTGAGAAATGCGCTCTTTACAACCATTTGATATAGCAAGATGTTGTGATGATTTGCGTAGGCTAGTAGTATGTGAATAGCTTCAAGCCTAGCAACAGGAGCAAATGTTTCATCGAAGTCAATTCCTTCAACTTGAGTATATCCTTGAGCCACAAGACGTGCTTTGTTTCTGACGACTTGACCATGCTCATCTTGCTTGTTTCGATATATCCACTTTGTTCCAATAATGTTATGCTTGCGAGGGTCAGGTCGCTTGACAAGTTCCCAAACATTATTCAGCTTGAACTATTGAAGTTCTTCTTGCACGGCTTGAATCCATTCTCGTTCCATAAAAGCTTCAGCAACTTTCTTGGGTTCTGATATAGACACAAATGAAAAGTGCCCACAGAAGTTTGCTAGCTGTGTTGCTCTTGATCGAGTGAGCAGACCAGGTGCATTGATGCTGTCAATTATCTTCTCTATTTGAACTTCATTTGCAACACAACGAAGATTTTGCTCTGGCTGATCATTGTCATCATTGGACGGATTGTCTTCGGTCTGAGCACTGTCTTCAGGTTGATTTGGTGCAGAGATGATAAGTTCCTCTTTAGGCTGTGCTTCAGAGGGCATGATTTCACCAGTTCCCATCAGCTTGATTGCCTCGTTTGAAGGAGCTTCTTCCAGTGTACTTGGCAGAATGTCTCTCTGTGAAACATTGGTTTCATCAAATTTCACATCCACAGTTTCAACGATTTTGTATAGATAAAAGTTGAAGACTCTGTAGGAGTGTGAATCCTTTCCATAGCCAAGCATGAAGCCTGCGTGAGCCTTAGGTGCAAACTTTGACTTGTGATGGGGATACTTTATCCAGCATCTAGCTCTAAATACTCTGAAGTAACTGACGTTTGGCTTCTTGCCAGCAAGGAGCTCATACGATGTTTTGTTCAGAAGTTTATGGATGTACACACGGTTGATGATGTGACATGCTGTATCAATAGCTTCAGGCCAGAACTTTCTTGGTGTCTTGTACTCATCTAGCATTGTTCGAGCCATCTCAATGAGGGTTCTGTTTTTGCGCTCAACAATGCCATTTTGCTGAGGTGTGTACGGAGCAGAGAACTCATGAGTGATTCCCATTGTATCCAGATATAGATCAAGTCCAGTGTTCTTGAATTCAGTGCCATTGTCACTTCTGATGTGCTTTATCTTCACGCCATAATTGTTCATTGCTCGAGTTGCAAAGCGCCTGAAGACATCTTGCACTTCAGTCTTGTAAAGAATTATATGAACCCATGTGTATCTTGAGTAGTCATCAACAATGACGAAGCCATAGAGACAGGCAGTTGTTGTGAGGGTGAAGTAGTGAGTAGGTCCAAATAAGTCCATGTGTAACAGCTCGAAGGGTTGAGATGTTGTCATGATTGTCTTTGAGGGGTGCTTTGCCCTTGTCATCTTTCCAGCTTCACAGGCCCACACAGATGATCCTTCTTGAACTTGACATCCTCGATGCTAATGACATGCTTCTTCTTGACAAGTGAGTGTAAGTTTCTCATGCCAGCATGTCCTAGCCTTTGATGCCAGAGCCAGCATTCGGAAGCTTTTGTGAGAAGACATACGACAAGCTGTGGACCTGCTGAGAAATCTACCATGTATAGATCATATTTTCGATACCCTTCAAAGACTAGAGATTTGTCAGATTCCATTAGTACAAGGCAACGATATTTGCCAAATATCACAATCATGTTCAGGTCACAAAGCATTGAGACAGACATTAAGTTGAAACCAAGGGTGTCGGTGTCAAAACCGGCGAATCTCGGGTAGGGGGTCCCGAACTGTGCGTCTAGGTGGATGGTAACAGGAGACAAGGGGCACGATGTTTTTACCCAGGTTCAGGCCCTCTCGATGGAGGTAAAACCCTACTCCTGCTTGATTGATATTGATGATATGGGTTGTACAAGAGTGGATCTACCACGAGATCAAGGAGGCTAAACCCTAGAAGCTAGCCTATGGTATGATTGTTGTAATGGTCATTGTCCTACGGACTAAAACCCTCCGGTTTATATAGACACCGGAGAGGGCTAGGGTTACACAGAGTCGGTTACAATGGTAGGATATCTACATATCCGCATCGCCAAGCTTGCCTTCCACGCCAAGGAAAGTCCCATCCGGACACGGGACGAAGTCTTCAATCTTGTATCTTCATAGTCTTGGAGTCTGGCCGATGATGATAGTTCGGCTATCCGGACACCCCCTAGTCCAGGACTCCCTCAGTAGCCCCTGAACCAGGCTTCAATGACGATGAGTCCGGCGCGCATATTGTTCGGCATTGCAAGGCGGGTTCCTCCTTCGAATAATTCATAGAAGATTGTGAACACCAGGATAGTGTCCGGCTCTGCAAAATAATTTCCACATTCCACCGTAGAGAGAATATTATGTACACAAGATCAATCTGCTGACGTATTTCGCGGCATGACGTCAAGCCACTACCAAGCCTTGAATCGGTTTTTATTATACCACCTCAGCGCGTTTAGCGAAGCTGTTTTCTTGGCACGTCTTCTCGAAGCAGAGATCGTGTCCCCCTTATTCCGGGATTCCCATCAATACGGACGTGGGTAACCCAACCGCGCCATTGATGGTGGTGTTGGAAATATGCCCTAGAGGCAATAATAAAAGCATTATTATTATATTTCTTTGTTCATGATAATTGTCTTTATTCATGCTATAATTGTGTTATCCGGAAATCGTAATACATGTGTGAATAACAGACACCAACATGTCCCTAGTGAGCCTCTAGTTGACTAGCTCGTTGATCAATAGATAGTCATGGTTTCCTGGCTATGGACATTGGATGTCATTGATAACGGGATCACATCATTAGGATAATGATGTGATGGACAAGACCCAATCCTAAGCATAGCATGAGATCGTGTAGTTCGTTTGCTAGAGCTTTTCTAATGTCAAGTATCTTTTCCTTTGACCATGAGATCGTGTAACTCCCGGATACCGTAGGAGTGCTTTGGGTGTATCAAACGTCACAACGTAACTGGGTGACTATAAAGGTGCATTACATGTATCTCCAAAAGTGTCTATTGGGTTGACACGGATCGAGACTGGGATTTGTCACTCCGTATGACGGAGAGATATCACTGGGCCCACTCGGTAATGCATCATCATAATGAGCTCAAAGTGACCAAGTGTCTGGTCATGGGATCATGCATTACGGTACGAGTAAAGTGACTTGCCGGTAACGAGATTGAACGAGGTATTGGGATACCGACGATCGAATCTCGGGCAAGTAACATATCGATTGACAAAGGGAATTGCATACGGGGTTGATTAAATCCTCGACATCGTGGTTCATCCGATGAGATCATCGTGGAGCATGTGGGAGCCAACATGGGTATCCAGATCCCGCTGTTGGTTATTGACCGGAGAGCGATCTCGGTCATGTCTACATGTCTCCCGAACCCGTAGGGTCTACACACTTAAGGTTCGGTTACGCTAGGGTTGTAGGGATATGTATATGCAGTAACCCGAATGTTGTTCGGAGTCCCGGATGAGATCCCGGACGTCACGAGGAGTTCCGGAATGGTCCGGAGGTAAAGATTTATATATGGGAAGTCCTGTTTCGGGCATCGGGACAAGTTTTGGGGTTATTGGTATTGTACCGGGACCACCGGAGGGGTCCCGGGGGTCCACCGGGTGGGGCCACCTGTCCCGGGGGGCCACATGGGCTGTAGGGGGTGCGCCTTGCCCTACATGGGCCAAGGGCACCAGCCCCAAGAGGCCCATGCGCCAAGAGAAGGAAAAAAGGGGAGAGTCCTAAAGGGGGAAGGCACCTCCGAGGTGCCTTGGGGAGGATGGACTCCTCCCCCCCCTTGGCCGCACCCTTCCTTGGAGGAAGGGGCAAGGGCTGCGCCTCCCCCTCTCCCTTGGCCCTATATATAGTGGGGAAAAGGAGGAGCAAACACACCTTGGCCTTTGGTTGCCTCCTTCTCCCTCTCCAACACCTCCTCCTCCTCCATAGTGCTTAGCGAAGCCCTGCCGGAGTACTGCAGCTCCATCAACACCACGCCGTCGTGCTGCTGCTGGTGCCATCTCCCTCAACCTCTCCTCCCTCCCTTGCTGGATCAAGAAGGAGGAGACGTGGCTGTTCCGTACGTGTGTTGAACGCGGAGGTGCCGTCCGTTCGGTGCTAGGATCTCCGGTGATTCGAATCACGTCGTGTTCGACTACATCATCCCCGTTCTTTGAACGCTTCCGCTCGCGATCTACAAGGTACGTAGATGCATCTAATGACTCGTTGCTAGATGAACTCATAGATGGATCTTGGTGAAACCGTAGGAAATTTTTTGTTTTCTGCAATGTTCCCCAACAGTGGCATCATGAGCTAGGTCTATGCGTAGTTCTCTTGCACAAGTAGAACACAATTTGTTGTGGGCGTAGATTTGTCAACTTTCTTGCCGCTACTAGTCTTATCTTGCTTCAGCGGTATTGTGGGATGAAGCGGCCCAGACCAACCTTACACGTACGCTTACGTGAGACCGGTTCCACCGACTAACATGCACAAGTTGCATAAGGTGGCTGGCGGGTGTTTGTCTCTCGTACTTTAGTTGAAGCGGATTCGATGAAAAGGGTCCTTATGAAGGGTAAATAGAAGTTGACAAATCACGTTGTGGCTTTCACGTAGGTAAGAAAACGTTCTTGCTAGAACCCTACTTCATCCACGTAAAACTTGCAAACAACAATTAGAGGACGTCTAACTTGTTTTTGCAGCAAGTGCTTTGTGATATGATATGGCCAAAGTTGTGATGAATGATGAATGATCTATATGTCATGTATGAGATGTTCATGCTATTGTAATAGGAATCACGACTTTAATGTCGATGAGTATGACAACCGGCAGGAGCCATAGGAGTTGTCTTTATTTTTTGTAAGACCTGCGTGTCATTGAAGAACGCCATGTAAACTACTTTACTTTATTACTAAACACGTTAGTCATAGAAGTAGAAGTAGTCGTTGGCGTGACAACTTCATGAAGACACGATGATGGAGATCATGATGATGGAGATCATGGTGTCATGCCGGTGACAAGATGATCATGGAGCCCCGAAGATGAAGATCAAAGGAGCTATATGATATTGGCCATATCATGTCACTACTTTATATAATTGCATGTGGTGTTTATTATGTTTTATGCATCTTGTTTACTTAGGACGACGGTAGTAAATAAGATGATCCCTTACAAAATTTCAAGAAGTGTTCTCCCCTAACTGTGCACCGTTGCTACAGTTCGTCGTTTCGAAGCACCACGTGATGATCGGGTGTGATAGATTCTTACGTTCACATACAACGGGTGTAAGACAGTTTTACACAGCGAAAACACTTAGGGTTAACTTGACGAGCCTAGCATGTACAGACATGGCCTCGGAACACGGAGACCGAAAGGTCGAACACGAGTCGTATGGAAGATACGATCAACATGAGAATGTTCACCGACGATGACTAGTCCGTCTCACGTGATGATCGGACACGGCCTAGTCGACTCGGATCGTGTAACACTTAGATGACCAAAGGGATGTCAAATCTGAGTGGGAGTTCATTATAATTTGATTAGATGAACTTAATTATCATGAACTTAGTCTAAATATTTTACAATATGCCTTGTAGATCAAATGGCCAACGTAGTCCTCAACTTCAACGCGTTCCTAGAGAAAACCAAGCTGAAAGACGATGGCAGCAACTATACGGACTGGGTCCGGAACCTGAGGATCATCCTCATAGCTGCCAAGAAAGATTATGTCCTACAAGCACCGCTAGGTGATGCACCTGTTCTCCCTGCAGAATAAGACGTTATGAACGCTTGGCAGGCACGTTCCGATGACTACTCCCTCGTTCAGTGTGGCATGCTTTACAGCCTAGAGCCGGAGCTCCAAAAGCGTTTTGAGAGACATGGAGCATATGAGATGTTCGAAGAGCTGAAAATGGTTTTCCAAGCTCATGCCCGGGTTGAGAGATATGAAGTCTCCGACAAATTCTTCAGCTGTAAGATGGAGGAAAATAGTTCTGTCAGTGAGCACATACTCACTATGTCTGGGTTACATAACCGCTTGACTTAGCTGGGAGTTAATCTCCCGGATGATGCGGTCATTGACAGAATCCTCTAGTCGCTTCCACCAAGCTACAAGAGCTTTGTGATGAACTTCAATATGCAGGGGATGGAAAAGACCATTCCTGAAGTATTTGCTATGCTGAAATCAGCAGAGGTAGAAGTCAAGAAGGAACATCAAGTGTTGATGGTCAATAAAACCACTAAGTTCAAGAAGGGCAAGGGTAAAAAGAACTTCAAGAAGGAGGGCAAGGTAGTTGCCACGCCCAGCAAGCAAGCTGCCGGGAAGAAGCCAAAGAATGGACCCAAGCCCGAGACTGAGTGCTTTTATTGCAAGGAAAGTGGTCACTGGAAGCGGAACTACCCCAAATACTTAGCGGACAAGAAGGCCGGCAAAACCAAAGGTATATTTGATATACATGTAATTGATGTGTACCTTACCAGTAATCGTAGTGACTCCTGGGTATTTGATACCGGTGCCGTTGCTCATATTTGTAACACACAACAGGAGCTGCAGAATAAACGGAGACTGGCGAAGGACGAGGTGACGATGCGCGTCAGGAATGGTTCCAAGGTCGATGTGATCGCCTTCGGCACGCTACCTCTACATTTACCTACGGGATTAGTTTTGAACCTCAATAATTGTTATTTTGTGCCAAGTTTGAGCATGAACATTGTATCAGGATCTCGTTTAATTCGAGATGGCTACTCATTTAAATCCGAGAATAATGGTTGTTCTATTTATATGAGAGATATGTTTTATGGTCATGCTCCGATGGTGAATAGTTTATTCTTTATGAATCTCGAGCGTAATGCTACACATATTCATAGTGTAAGTACCAAAAGATGTAAGATTGATAGTGATAGTCCCACATACTTGTGGCACTACCGCCTTGGTCACATAGGTGTCAAACGCATGAAGAAGCTCCATGCTGATGGACTTTTAGAGTCTCTTGATTACGAATCATTTGACACATGCGAACCATGCCTCATGGGTAAAATGACCAAGACTCCATTCTCAGGAACAATGGAGCGAGCAACCAACTTATTGGAAATCATACATACTGATGTGTGCGGTCCAATGAGTGTTGAGGCTCGCGGTGGCTATCGTTATGTTCTCACCCTCACTGATGACTTGAGTAGATATGGGTATGTCTACTTAATGAAGCACAAGTCTGAGACCTTTGAAAAGTTCAAGGAATTTCAGAGTGAAGTTGAGAATCAACATGACAGGAAAATCAAGTTTCTACGATCAGATCGTGGAGGAGAATACTTGAGTCACGAGTTTGGTACACACTTAAGAAAATGTGGAATAGTTTCACAACTCACGCCGCCTGGAACACCTCAGCGTAATGGTGTGTCCGAACGTCGTAATCGCACTCTATTAGATATGGTGCGATCTATGATGTCTCTTGCCGATTTACCACTATCCTTTTGGGGCTATGCTTTAGAGACTGCAGCATTCACTTTAAATAGGGCACCGTCGAAATCCGTTGAGACGACACCATATGAATTATGGTTTGGGAAGAAACCTAAACTGTCGTTTCTAAAAGTTTGGGGATGCGATGCTTATGTCAGAAAACTTCAACCTGAAAAGCCCGAACCCAAATCGGAAAAATGCGTCTTCATAGGATACCCTAAAGAAACTGTTGGGTATATCTTCTACCTCAGATCCGAAGGCAAGATCTTTGTTGCCAAGAATGGGTCCTTTCTGGAGAAAGAGTTTCTCTCGAAAGAAGTAAGTGGGAGGATCGTAGAGCTTGATGAAGTATTACCTCTTGAACCAGAAAATGGCGCAACTCAAGAAAATGTTCCTGAGGTGCCTGCACCGACTAGAGAGGAAGTTAATGATGATGATCAAGATACTTCTGATCAAGCTCCTACTGAAATTCGAAGGTCCACAAGGACACGTTCCGCACCAGAGTGGTACGGCAACCCTGTCTTGGAAATCATGTTGTTAGACAACAGTGAACCTTCGAACTATGAAGAAGCGATGGCGGGCCCGGATTCCGACAAATGGCTAGAAGCCATGAAATCCGAGATAGGATCCATGTATGAAAACGAAGTATGGACTTTGACTGACTTGCCCTAGAACGGCGAGCCATAGAAAATAAATGGATCTTTAAGAAGAAGACAGACGCGGATGGTAATGTGACCATCTATAAAGCTCGGCTTGTCGCTAAGGGTTATCGACAAGTTCAAAGGGTTGACTACGATGAGACTTTCTCACCGGTAGCGAAGCTGAAGTCCGTCCGAATCATGTTAGCAATTGCCACATTTTATGATTATGAAATGTGGCAAATGGACGTCAAAATGGCATTCCTTAATGGTTTCCTTAAGGAAGAATTGTATATGATGCGGCCGGAAGGTTTTGTCGATCCTAAGAATGCTGACAAGGTGTGCAAGCTCCAACGCTCGATTTATGGGCTGGTGCAAGCATCTCGGAGTTGGAACATTCGTTTTGATGAGATGATCAAAGCGTTTGGGTTCACACAGACTTATGGAGAAGCCTGTGTTTACAAGAAAGTGAGTGGGAGCTCTGTAGCATTTCTCATACTATATGTAGATGACATACTTTTGATGGGAAATGATATAGAACTTTTGGACAGCATTAAGGCCTACTTGAATAAGAGTTTTTCAATGAAGGACCTTGGAGAAGCTGCTTATATATTAGGCATCAAGATCTATAGGGATAGATCGAGACGCCTCATAGGTCTTTCACAAAGCACATATCTTGATAAGATTTTGAAGAAGTTCAAAATGGATCAGTCCAAGAAAGGGTTCTTGCCTGTTTTGCAAGGTGTGAAATTGAGCTCAGCTCAATGTCCGACCACGGCAGAAGATATAGAAGAGATGAGTGTCATCCCCTATGCCTCAGCCATAGGTTCTATTATGTATGCCATGCTGTGTACCAGACCTGATGTAAACCTTGCCGTAAGTTTGGTAGGAAGGTACCAAAGTAATCCCGGCAAGGAACACTGGACAGCAGTCAAGAATATCCTGAAGTACCTGAAAAGGACTAAGGAAATGTTTCTCGTTTATGGAGGTGACGAAGAGCTCGTCGTAAAGGGTTACGTCGACGCTAGCTTCGACACAGATCTGGATGACTCTAAGTCACAAACCGGATACGTGTATATTTTGAATGGTGGGGTAGTAAGCTGGTGCAGTTGCAAGCAGAGCGTCGTGGCGGGATCTACATGTGAAGCGGAGTACATGGCAGCCTCGGAGGCAGCACATGAAGCAATTTGGGTGAAGGAGTTCATCACCGACCTAGGAGTCATACCCAATGCGTCGGGGCCGATCAAGCTCTTCTGTGACAACACTGGAGCTATTGCACTTGCCAAGGAGCCCAGGTTTCACAAGAAGACAAGGCACATCAAGCGTCGCTTCAACTCCATTCGTGAAAATGTTCAAGATGGAGACATAGAGATTTGTAAAGTGCATACGGACCTGAATGTAGCGGATCCGTTGACTAAACCTCTCCCTAGAGCAAAACATGATCAACACCAGAATTCCATGGGTGTTCGATTCATCACAATGTAACTAGATTATTGACTCTAGTGCAAGTGGGAGACTGTTGGAAATATGCCCTAGAGGCAATAATAAAAGCATTATTATTATATTTCTTTGTTCATGATAATTGTCTTTATTCATGCTATAATTGTGTTATCCGGAAATCGTAATACATGTGTGAATAACAGACACCAACATGTCCCTAGTGAGCCTCTAGTTGACTAGCTCGTTGATCAATAGATAGTCATGGTTTCCTGGCTATGGACATTGGATGTCATTGATAACGGGATCACATCATTAGGATAATGATGTGATGGACAAGACCCAATCCTAAGCATAGCATGAGATCGTGTAGTTCGTTTGCTAGAGCTTTTCTAATGTCAAGTATCTTTTCCTTTGACCATGAGATCGTGTAACTCCCGGATACCGTAGGAGTGCTTTGGGTGTATCAAACGTCACAACGCAACTGGGTGACTATAAAGGTGCATTACAGGTATCTCCGAAAGTGTCTGTTGGGTTGACACGGATCGAGACTGGGATTTGTCACTCCGTATGACGGAGAGATATCACTGGGCCCACTCGGTAATGCATCATCATAATGAGCTCAAAGTGACCAAGTGTCTGGTCATGGGATCATGCATTACGGTACGAGTAAAGTGACTTGCCGGTAACGAGATTGAACGAGGTATTGGGATACCGACGATCGAATCTCGAGCAAGTAACATATCGATTGACAAAGGGAATTGCATACGGGGTTGATTAAATCCTCGACATCGTGGTTCATCCAATGAGATCATCGTGGAGCATGTGGGAGCCAACATGGGTATCCAGATCCCGCTGTTGGTTATTGACCGGAGAGCGATCTCGGTCATGTCTACATGTCTCCCGAACCCGTAGGGTCTACACACTTAAGGTTCGGTTACGCTAGGGTTGTAGGGATATGTATATGCAGTAACCCGAATGTTGTTAGGAGTCCCGGATGAGATCCCGGACGTCATGAGGAGTTCCGGAATGGTCCGGAGGTAAAGATTTATATATGGGAAGTCCTGTTTCGGGCATCGGGACAAGTTTCGGGGTTATCGGTATTGTACCGGGACCACCGGAGGGGTCCCGGGGGTCCACCGGGTGGGGCCACCTGTCCCGGGGGGCCACATGGGCTGTAGGGGGTGCGCCTTGGCCTACATGGGCCAAGGGCACCAGCCCCAAGAGGCCCATGCGCCAAGAGAAGGAAAAAAGGGGAGAGTCCTAAAGGGGGAAGGCACCTCCGAGGTGCCTTGGGGAGGATGGACTCCTCCCCCCCCTTGGCCGCACCCTTCCTTGGAGGAAGGGGCAAGGGCTGCGCCTCCCCCTCTCCCTTGGCCCTATATATAGTGGGGAAAAGGAGGAGCAAACACACCTTGGCCTTTGGTTGCCTCCTTCTCCCTCTCCAACACCTCCTCCTCCTCCATAGTGCTTAGCGAAGCCCTGCCGGAGTACTGCAGCTCCATCAACACCACGCCGTCGTGCTGCTGCTGGTGCCATCTCCCTCAACCTCTCCTCCCTCCCTTGCTGGATCAAGAAGGAGGAGACGTGGCTGTTCCGTACGTGTGTTGAACGCGGAGGTGCCGTCCTTTCAGTGCTAGGATCTCCGGTGATTCGAATCACGTCGTGTTCGACTACATCATCCCCGTTCTTTGAACGCTTCCGCTCGCGATCTACAAGGTACGTAGATGCATCTAATGACTCGTTGCTAGATGAAGTCATAGATGGATCTTGGTGAAACCGTAGGAAAATTTTTGTTTTCTGCAACGTTCCCCAACAGGTGGCGCTTGGGAGATAAGCGAGTTTTATCAGGCCGATGGGGACGCATAGTCTTCGTCCGCCCATATATAAGGGGATAAGGATCCACCTTTTTACCTACGCCTTCTTCCTCCTTTGCTTATCCATCTCCGCGCACTCGAGCTCCAGCGCCCAAGCCCGCACATCTCATCTCAACCTTCTCCAGTCATGTCCGGAGCGGGAGGCAAGTGGTTGGCTTCCTCTGTTACGGAGGAGCACATCAAAAGGCTGCGCAGCGCCGGATACCTGTCCGGCGACATCGCGCACCAGCTGCCCGACAAGGGGCAGCTCATCCCCACCCCCAGGCCCCATGAGAGGGTCGTATTCCTTCCCCACTTCCTCCGTGGACTGGGCTTCCCGTTGCATCCCTTCGTCCGGGGGCTCATGTACTATTACGGCCTGGATTTCCACGATCTGGCGCCAAACTTCATCCTCAACATCTCGGCGTTTATCGTCGTGTGCGAGGCCTTCCTCTGCATCCAGCCCCACTTCGGCTTGTGGCTCAAGACCTTCAACGTCAAGCCGAAGGTAGTGAAGGGCGTCCAAGCGGAGTGCGGAGGCGCCATGTTGGGCAAGATGCCCAACGTCATCTGGCTCGAAGGGGCCTTCGTGGAGTCCGTCAAGGGGTGGCAATCGGGGTGGTTCTACATCACCGAGCCACGTGACCCACAATGGGCGGCGGCCCCCAAGTTTAGATCTGGTATCCCGATGCAGCTCACCTCCTGGAAAGAGAAGGGCTTGCTATGGGGCAGTTCGGAGGAGCTGACAGGACTCCAGTCCTGTCTCCAGACCTTGGTGAACAAGAAGCTTAGGCTTGTCAATGTGATCAAGGTCATGCTCGTCCGCCAGATTCTCCCCTGCCAACAGCGGGCCTTTAATTTGTGGGAGTTCGATTCGGCACAGCACCGGACCCTGAGCGGGCTCTTTGACACGACGTACAAAGATGCCTGGAGGGTGCTATTCAAGGGTGGAGAAGCCCCCGCGTCCACGACGGAAGACCGCGGATTCAGCACCAAGCGCCCGGCCGGCGAGGTAAGCTTTGTTATCCTCTATGGGACATTTATTTTCTTTCACAATTTAATATTATGTGGGATCTAAAACTCCCAATGCCTTTGACAGGACTGGCAGAGGACGTCCGGACAGGTAGACTGTCCGGCTCCCCTTCCCGAAGAACCAGTGGACGCCCGGTTAGCGGGGCTGCTAGTCCCGGCACTTTATGTGGTGCCGAAGAAGAAGGCCAAGAAGAAGGCCGAGGGAACTCGAAGAAGTTCCCGACGCCAGGTGATATCAGACTCATCGTCCGATGGCTCCGAGGCGGACTCCTCCCCCGAAGGCGAGGAGGAGAAAGAGGACTCTCTCCCAGAGGAGGGAGAGAGGAAGAGGAAGGCTCCCCCAATGGGGGAGGCCGAAGGGTCTAAGAGGGGAAGGACTATTCCCCCGGACAGCTCTGCCAACGCCAATGCTGGCGACGAAGAGTGGCCCTCGAGGGCCAGGCCTCTGGCAAGATCGTAAGTATCCGGATTCCTGAATGATTCATAATTTATCTTTTGTGTCACATAGTGTCTTCTAATGCCGCATACTGCCTGTAGTCCGGCCAATGATGATCTTCCCGCTTCATCGAGCGGGTCCTTGGCTCCGTCGGACGTGGATTCCATTCCGACCGCCTCCACCCCTCGCGGTGCTGACGACACCGAGGTGGGATCCCAGGAGGGGACCCATCAGGAGGAGGCTCCGGAGGTGCCGCAAGGCAACCTCCCAGACTCTGCGCCGGACTCCGCACCGGAACCCGCAGTGGTTCCGGAGTCCGGCAGGCGGCCCCTTCATAAGAAGGGCAAGACCGTGACGCCGACAGCCTCCGTCCAACCGGAGGCCCCAGACAACTTGTTGGAGGCGCTCAACGGCGCTTCCATCGAGGAAGAACACCACACTATTATGAGTGCGGTGATTCAGAAGGTTCAGCTCGCCAAGAGCGGGCTGACCGAAGCCTGCAGTAGCCTTTTAACAGGCTTTGAGGTAAGAAGTTTAAAATATGTAATGTAATACCGCATAGACAGTAGCCCCTGATGCTCGGTTTGGTGTTCGGAAAGAAAAACCGGATTGAGGATCTAAAAAAGATATACGCAGGAGTGCTAAAAATTATGTTAATATGGGTTTGTAGGCTGCGCTGCTGACCTCTGCCGCACTGACTGCGGAGGTCGGTGCTTTAAAGCAGGACCTCGAGCGGTCCGAGCAAGAGCTCGGCCTTGCCAAGAAGCAGCTCGAGGACAAAGAAGGTGAGTAACACCACTTTAAAATGTGTACCTTACAGAAAAGGATTTTGGTTGCCATAAAAATAACAAGGATAACGTGGGTACTGCAGGGGCCACGAACGAGGTGGCGACCCTGAAGGAGGCCGTGTCCGCGGCCGAATGCATTGCGGCCGCGGAACGAGCGGAGCGAGAGAAGCAGGAGGCGCGGGTGGCGGAGGTGCGGCAAGAGCTCCAGGCTCTCATGGAAAAGCATGAGAGTTTGGAGCGCGACTCGAAGACTCGAGAGTCCGAGCTTGCCTCGGCTCTTGAAAGTGCCAAAGCCGCTAAGGCCGAGGCCCGTAAGGCCCTCCAGGAGGTTGAGGATGTGAAGAAAATAGCGGTGGGTAAGGCATTTTTCATGCAAAGCAAGCATGTTAATGTAAACTACCTGTTACTTACCCGAATTCGGAGCTCTCCAGGGGCGTTTGCAGATCTGCCATGCAGCGTGTCTGATGCCGCCGCATTCTACCGTGGCGAGGAGGGGAGCTCAACGGAGAAGGTCTTCTGGTCTCAGTATGCTGAGGCCGGACATCCGGTGCCCCCTAGCGACCAGCTGAAGTAGCTGGTCGAGCTCCACAAGGTAGCCGAGCAGGCCATGAAGGGCCTCATAGTCCGGCTGTGGCCTGGAGAGGCCATGCCTGGGAGCTACTTCGGCCTCGTGCAGCGGCTGGTGGATGCGTGCCCCTGGGTGGAGGTCATCAAGCGCTCCGCCTGTATTGAAGGTGCCCGTCGGGCCCTTGCCCGCGCAAAGGTGCACTGGGGCAGGCTGGATGCGGAGAGGCTTATCACTGACGCGCCGCCCGCGGGCAAGGAGTATCGTACGCCCGAGATGTACTATAAGACTGTCCTGAAGGGTGCCCGCAAGATTGCGGATGAGTGCCCCAGAGATGTAACTATTGAGTAAACTCGCAATGTGTTATCCTGTGCGCTGAAAACTTTGTTCATATGCGCTAAGCAACGCTTATTGATTTAAAATATTACCTTCTGTGTAGCCGTTTATAAAATCTGAGAGATGGCAAGTCGTTGGCTTCAGCCCCCATGCCACTAGTGCTGGGGTGTTCGGGATAAACTTGAGCACTCTTGTTCCCATTTTTGGGTCCATCTAGGGAGGCGCTCAACGCAACGAACAAGGCAACCGGACTTATAATGCTTGAACACTCTCACTTAGCCATAGAATTCTATAATTTTAAATTTCGGCGAAGCCCCTAGTATTCGGAAGACCGAGTTCGGGGCGCTATCCACGCCTTGGCCGGACATTATCCGGTTCTTCGCTTGAAGCGGCATAAGTCTTTAGGGACTCGAAAAGACCTCTCAAACAGCGACCAGTCTCTCGCCTTATCATGACAGTCAGTTTTAGCTTTCTCCACTGAGGCGCTCGCCCAGCTCAACCGGGGCGCAATCGCAGTGGTTCTCCCAGTGCTACCTTAGCCGACAGAACGGAACGTAAGGTACCAAAACATGGGAGCCGGGCAAACCCAATTATTGACCCAAGACATGATTCGGAGCCGATTCATATAATGCTATAAATTCGGGGTGCCGCACTTGTGAAAGTGTTCGGACTTATCACACCATAGTGCGGGGAACATAAGCCCCTGGTGCATTCGGCCGTACCAAAATATACGGGTGCGAGATGTCATTAATGAACATATATGTAAAGTAATGCAATTATAGGCAAAAGGTGCTGCATTGTTTATTCAAGGAATTCTGCCATTAGTGCAGAATGATACAAATAGTGCGGTAAGCAAGGGATTGGACTAATTAAACATGTCCCCCTCCCGGGGTGGGCTGCGGACTGGTGTATTTAACAGATTTAATGCTCATAATGGAGACCACCTGAGTGTTCGTCGCAGCCTTTGTCCTCCCCTGGCTGTTGCATCATGAGTTCGGCAGGTTCGCCGCCGGACAGGGCCTCTGGTGAACGGAGTCCTGTGTGTAAAAAGAAGGAAAATAAAAATGAAAAGAGCGACACACTTGGGAGCCCCTGGTGTGGTCGAGCCGCACTCTGGGCCTGTTGTGGTCGTGCCCCTCCCCCTATGCCCATGCTATCTCCAGAGCGTAATGATGTACGCGGAGAGCTGGTCTTGCAATCATGCGAGGGCTGGGGTTGGGGCCGCATTGCTACGCGTGCTCAGAACGTGCCAGGTGGTCTTGGTTGATGTTGCTCCGGCGCGTTTGGCCGTGTCCGGTCGTTTAACGGCCGGACTCGAAAATTGCCTTAAAAGGCTTCTCTGTACTTCTGTCGCGAGAGCCGCTATGTGTTCCTCCGTTCGGAGGGAGCGTTCCGTATTTCCGTTGATCGTGATGACTCCACGAGGGCCTGGCATCTTGAGCTTGAGGTATGCATAATGCGGCACCGCGTTGAACTCTGCGAACGCGGTTCGTCCGAGCAGAGCGTGATAGCCGCTGCGGAACGGGACTATGTCGAACATTAACTCCTCGCTTCGGAAATTATCCGGGGATCCGAAGACCACTTCCAGTGTGACTGAGCCTATACAATTGGCCTCAACACCTGGTATGACGCCTTTGAAGGTCGTCTTTGTAGGTTTAATCCTTGAGGGGTCTATGCCCATCTTGCACACTGTATCCTGATAAAGCAGGTTCAGGCTACTGCCGCCGTCCATCAGGACTCTCGTGAGGTGAAATCCATCGACGATTGGGTCTAAAACCAATGCGGCGAATCCGCCATGGCGGATACTGGTCGGGTGGTCTCTTCGATCGAAAGTGATCGGGCAAGAGGACCATGGATTGAACTTCGAGGCGACTGGCTCCATCGCGTATACGTCCCTAAGTGCACGCTTCCGCTCCCTCTTGGGTATATGGGTTGCGTATATCATGTTTACCGTCCGCACTTGTGGGGGGAAGCCCTTCTGTCCTCTACTATTCGGCGGCCGGGTCTCTTCCTCGTCATCGCTGTGCAGCCCCTTGTCATTGTTTTCGGCAATTAACTTGCCTGCCTGCTTGAATACCCAACAATCTCTGTTGGTGTGATTAGCTGGCTTTTCGGGGGTGCCATGTATCTGGCAAGAGCGGTCGAGTATTCGGTCCAAATTGGACGGACCCGGAGTGGTTCTTTTGAATGGCTTCTTCCGCTGACCAGGTTTAGAGCCTCGGAATCCGGCGTTGACTGCCGTATCCTCATTGTTGTCGCCGTTAACACGGTGTTTGTTTTTGTTTCGACGCGACCTGCCATTGTGTTCCTTAGTATCCGGACTGCCAGCAATTTTACTGAGGTTGTTGCTGCGAGCTAGCCAACTATCCTCTCCCGCATAGAAGCGGGTCATGAGTGATGTGAGGGCTCCCATGGATTTCGGCTTTTCCTGTCCTAGGTGTCGGGCTAGCCACTCGTCGCGGATGTTATGTTTGAAGGCTGCGAGGGCCTCTGCATCCGGACAGTCGACGATTTGATTTTTCTTTTTTAAGAACCGTGTCCAGAATTGCCTGGCCGATTCGTTTGGCTGCTGAATTATGTGGCTTAGGTCATCGGCGTCTGGTGGTCGCACATATGTGCCCTGGAAGTTGTCGAGGAATGCGGCTTCCAGGTCCTCCCAACACCCAATTGACTCTGCGGGCAAGCTGTTAAGCCAACGCCGAGCTGGTCCTTTAAGCTTGAGTGGGAGATACTTGATGGTGTGGAGATCATCGCCGCGGGCCATATGGATATGAAGGAGATAATCTTCGATCCAAACCGCGGGGTCTGTTGTGCCATCGTAGGATTCAATGTTCACGGGTTTAAACCCTTCAGGGATTTTATGATCCATTACTTCGTTAGTGAAGCATAGTGGGTGTGCGGCGCCTCTGTATTGAGCAATATCACGATGTAGCTCAAGGGAGTGTTGTCTGCTGTGTTCGGCCCGGCCGGAGTTGTTGTATCCGGCGCGACGGTAGTCGTCGTGGGTCATGGGGCGCCCACGTGATTTGTAAATAGATTTGGATTGTCTTGCCTTGTCCTCCAATATATCCCGCAAGTCCGGCGCATTCCCCCGTGGCTTCGTACTTTTCGAGCGGTGCCGGGGTACGGTCTTGATGGAGGGCCTGGATGCCTCCCTGTCGCGACCAAGGGGTGGTCGGTCAGCCGTATTGTGCGCTGGTGATGAAGGTATGTATGCTTCCTCCTCTAATCGGGGGAGCAACTTGCGTTTTTGGTAGCTCTTGGAGGGGCGTTCGAGTTCATACTCTTCGGCCGCGAGGACCTCGGTCCATCTGTCGGCCAGCAGGTCTTGATCAGCTTGAAGCTGTTGCTGCTTTTTCTTTAGGCTATTTGCGGTGGCCATTAGCCTGCGTTTAAAACGCTCTTGTTCGACGGGATCCTCAGGCACGACGAATTCGTCGTCGTCGAGGCTTGCCTCGTCTCCGGAGGGAGGTATGTAATTATCATCCTCGACCTCTTCGTCTGCCGCTCTCTCGTGAGGGCTGGCTTCTGCATCCTCCTGCGCTGAATCTTGCTGGAGGGGATTGTCTTCGGCACTTTCTGGGGTGTTATTATTTCCTGTGCCAGAATCTCCATTCTTGCTGTGGCGGGATTTAGAGCGGCGCCGCTGACGTCGGCGCTTGGGCTGTTTCTTTAGGGAATCTGCCTCCGCTGCTTCTTCGCCGTCCCCATCCTTTGGGGTGTCCACCATGTATATGTCATATGATGAGGTGGTCTTCCAGTGTCCTGTAGGCGCTGGTTCTTGATCATCTCCGGCATCGTCATCCATACCGTCGATGTCTTCGGAGTCGTAGTCTAGCATGTCGGTTAGATCGTCGACAGTGGCTACAAAGTGGGTGGTGGGTGGGCTTTGAATTTCTTCGTCGTCCGCATCCCAACCATCCTGACCATAGTCCGGCCAGGGCTCTCCTGATAACGAGAGATGCTTTAGCGAATTTAGGATGTCGCCAAAGGGTGAGTGCTGAAAGATGTCCGCGGCGGTGAACTCCATGATCGGCGCCCAATCGGATTCGATTGGCAGGGGCGCAGGAGGTTCGGAGTCCGGCAAGGAGTCCGGCGCCTCGGAGTCATGAGCTTTATAAGGGACAAGGTCAGTATTCGGCTCTATCGCCGTAGAAGTTGCGACTCCCGAGGCGGTGTCCAGCCACCTGTCCTCGATCTGCGCGGTCTGCTTCGAACTATGGGTCAGAGCGGACTCGTGTGCGGCCTCCAGGGCACTGTCCAGCGGCAGAGCTAAATCATGCCCATCGTGACAGCGCGGCATGCTCGGCTGTGGCTCGAATCCGTCGAAGATCAAGTCTCCACGGATGTCGGCCGTGAAGTTTAGGCTTCCAAACCTGACCTGATGGCCAGGGGCGTAGCTTTCGATCTGCTCCAAATGGCCAAGTGAATTGGCCCGCAGTGCGAAGCCGCCGAACACGAAGATCTGCCCGGGGAGGAAAGTCTCACCCTGGACGGTGTTGTTGTTGATTGAAGAAGCCATCAAGCCTATTGGTGATGACACAGAGGAACTCTCAATGAAAGCACCAATGTCGGTGTCAAAACCGGCGGATGACGGGTAGGGGGTCCCGAACTGTGCGTCTAGGCGTATGGTAACAGGAGACAAGGGGCACGATGTTTTTACCCAGGTTCGGGCCCTCTCGATGGAGGTAAAACCCTACTCCTGCTTGATTGATATTGATGATATGGGTAGTACAAGAGTGGATCTACCACGAGATCAAGGAGGCTATACCCTAGAAGCTAGCCTATGGTATGATTGTTGTAATGGTTGTTGTCCTACGGACTAAAACCCTCCGGTTTATATAGACACCGGAGAGGGCTAGGGTTACACAGAGTCGGTTACAATGGTAGGAGATCTACATATCCGCATCGCCAAGCTTGCCTTCCATGCCAAGGAAAGTCCCATCCGGACACGGGACGAAGTCTTCAATCTTGTATCTTCATAGTCTTGGAGTCCGGCCGATGATGATAGTCCGGCTATCCGGACACCCCCTAGTCCAGGACTCCCTCAAAGGGATTTAACAAGCATCACTTTATCCATGTGTTGATCCTTTGAGATTGCAACTCTACCTAGACCCAATACCTTGCTTTTGCCAGTGTCAGCAAATGTAATGTGACTCTTGTCGGATGGACATAAGGTTGAGTCCATGAGAAGACTTCGATCACCAGTCATATGATTTGTGCATCCACTACCCATAATCCATTCTGAAGCTTTTGGTGATGTACCCTACAGTGCAGTTAGGAGGATGGGCTTCACAAAAGTGTTGTGAAGCATATGCATTTGACACATATAGGGACAGTCACAGCTTATAACAAAGTTAGGACATAGTATGGTTGATAAGAAATTCAGATGTGAAGCATATAGAATAACATTTTATCGTGCATCCTCAATGAGTTTTTGGTCCCCAGCAATAGTTCGGACGCCATTGATTGCTGGCTGGAGACCGTTTTCTGCAAAAGAGAGTTAGTTCTTCTTTGCCACCCACATCTTCAGTGGTGGCTAAGAAGCAATGAGTCTTAGTGCAGCATCTGAGAATTTCGGCTTTGAAGCCCTAGCAAATAGCCTTGCAGGAGATGAATGATACTCATATGAATAAGCAGAAAAGTTCTTAGTCCTATGAACATAGCGATTCGAAGATACACGCTCATATTCATAAGTCTGAGCATGATTTCCCTGCAAAACATTGGCATTAGGGTGACTCATGTGAGTCCTGTATCTGTATGAAGCCTTTGGGCCACATGAAGCTATTGGTCTGGGGTTTGTCTTCTTCCTTGGTGGTGTCATGACGACATTCACAGGAAGATTCTCAATGTACTGCTTAGGTACCCAGATCTTCTTCATAGGTGGTCCATTCCTGCAGTTAGTACAAATGTACCTGGCAAACACTTCACCATTCTAATTTTTGAACAGCTTATAGTTTGCATCAAAGGATTCATCAATGATAATAGGATTAGCACAGGTAAAGCCAGATAAAGCGGATGGATCTACTGAAGGTTCCTTTGCAGCAACCCATGTGGTTTTGGGGTACTGCTCAGGCTTCCAGTACGAGCCATCAACATTCATTTTCCTTTCGAACCCAACACCCTCTTTCCTAGGGTTTTGGTTCAGAATCTTCTTTTTGAGGACATCGCAGAGAGTCTGATGTCCCTTCAAACTTTTGTACATCCTTGTTTCAAGCAATGTCTTCAACATAGCATTTTCATTAACAACAGCAGTGGTATCCTCCGCAGAGGGGTTAGTGACCACATTAGTAGGTGAAGACAATGAAACAGTAGAAGCAGTGGAACATTCAGCAACAGATGTAGCATTATCACGCTCAATGCATTTTAGACATGGTGGTTCAAATCCTTCCTGAGCGGAACTGATCTGTTGAGCGCGAAGTGAATCTCGCTCCTTCTGAAGATCTTCATAATCCACTCTTATCTTTTCAAGGTCTAGCTTTCTTTGAAGACATTCAGAAGACAGCTTCTCATGATCAGATAAGAGAGCATTATGTTGATCTTGAAGGGCGTCAAACTTAGCCTGGAGTCTCTGAAGACTATCAGCCAAAGCTTTTGACTAATCCATTTCTTCACCCAACATATCATCGCTCTTACTAAGCATGTCTTGAACCATTTCCAAGATCCTTTGTTGTTTAGTGGCAAGGGAAGCAAGCTTGTCATAACTTGGGCCAAATTCATCACCTGATTCATCATCGCTAGATTCAGAGAGATAGCATTCAGTTACCTTATCACACCTTGCCATGTGGCACGATGAGGATGATGATGATTCAGGTGCAAAGGTCATCTCCTTGAGAGACTCCTTGTAGTCCTCAAATCACGAATCATGACGAGTGTGATGACCTTCATATACCTCAGAAAGCCGGTCCCAGATTAGCTTCGCGTGATTGAGGTGCATAACATTCCTGAACTGATTTCGGGACAAATGACAGCAGATGACGTCCTTCGCTGTAAGGTTCAATAGAGTATACTTGCGAATGTCATCAGCCTCTGCCATCTTGCATAGATCAGTGAGTCCAATCTCAGTGACGGTCCACAGTTTGCTATCCATGGACATGAGTAGCTTCTTCATCATGGCCTTCCATCCGGGATACTCATGACCGTCAAAGGTGGGACACGATATGTTCCTCAATCTTGCAGTCGACATAGCTGAAACTCTAGGTGGTTAAACCGATTCACACAGAACAAGGGAGTACCTTGCTCTGATACCAATTGAAAGTGCTACTATCGACTAGGGGGGGGGGGGTGAATAGGCGATTTTTATGAAGGTCTTCAAAACTTGGAAGTTTTGAAGACAAACAACAGAAATGACCTAATTGATATGCAGCGGAAGATAAACTACCCTAAGCAAGCCATAGACAGATATGCAATGATGTAAAGTACATGACTAATAGCAGCTAGGTAGTAGGATCAGGATGGAAGGTAGTATGAAGCCAATCAACAATAGTAGTCAAGCAATGAAGTCAAACAGATACACAGATAGGCAATGACTTCACGAAGACAAACTTAAGTAAGGTTGGAAGGGATAGAACCAGTCGCTTGTTGAAGACACAGGATTTGTTGGACCAGTTCCAGTTGCTGCGACAACTGTACGTCTGGTTAGGGAGGCTGAGATTTAACTCAGAAGACCGTGTCTTCACCTTATTCCCCTTGAGCTAAGGACACCTAGTCCTCGCCCAATCACTCTGGTAAGTCTTCAAGGGAGACTTAAAAACCTTCATAGACTTCGTTCACTGGCAATCCATAATGACTCTTGGATGCTCAGAATGCGACGCCTAACCGGCTGGAGGATTCACAGTCCTCAAGTGTAATAAGTCTTCAGGTCACACAGACAGAAAGACTTCAGTGATGCCTAACACTCTTTGGCTCTGGGTGTTTGGGCTTTGTCCTCGCAAGGATTTCTCTCTCTCAAATGCTTCGAGGTGGGTTGCTCTCAAACAACAAAAGCCATGCACAAACTCTGAGCAACCACCAATTTATGTGTAGGGGGTGGGCTATTTATAGCCACTAGGCAACCCGACCTGATTTGTCCAAAATGACCCTGGGTCACTAAGGAACTGACACATGTTCCAACGGTCAGATTTCAAACACACGCGGCAACTTTACTTGGGCTACAAGTAAAGCTGAATCATCCAGCTCTGGATAAGGTTTGCTCTCATTGTATTCGCTCGAAGACATAGGATTTGAGTTGAGCATCACTTCAGTCACTCTGACTTAGTTCACTTGGACCCCACTTAACAGTACGGTGGTTCCTATGACTCAACAAAGAAGAAAAGGAAACAACGAAACCACACAGTCTTCGCGCTCCAAAGTCTTCACTCAATGTCTTCTCATGTCATAGTCTTCAATATGAATATCTTCTCATACCACCATTGTCTTCAATGTCTTCATACATTTTTAGGGGTCATCTCCGGTAGGTAAACCGAATCAATGTGGGACACTACCTGCGTTATCCTGCAATTCTCACAAACGCATTAGTCCCTCAACCAACTTTGTCGTCAATACTCCAAAACCAACTAGGGGTGGCACTAGATGCACTTACAATGATATTAATTTTTGCTCTAGGATGGAGGCTCCACACCTCCCCTTTTCATGCAAATTTAATGATAATGAAACCTTAGCTTCTTATGCTAATGGTATATATGATTACTATGATGTGGGACAAATAGAAGAATTTGTTGCTTTTAAGGCTGCTTACAAAATTGAATCTTTGTTTGAAAAGTATGAAGCTTTAGATGATGATGCTTATAGGCCTGAAAATCTTGCTATACTTAGATATTGCTATAAAAATTATGAATACAATTACTATATTAATGCATTTATTGAGAAAGTCTCCGCTGTCCAAGAAGAGACTAATATTTTGCACGAAGCTATGGAAGAAGAAATTGATGAAACTGTGAGCTCATTGGATGAAAAAGATGATGAGGAGAGCGAAGACAAAAGGAGGAAGAGCGGATTAGCTACCCGTGCCCACCTTCTAATGAGAGTAACCCTCCAACACATACATTATTTAATTCCCCTTCGTGCTTACCGAAGGATGATTGCTATGATCCCTTGAATTTATTTGAAATATCCCTTTTTGATGATGCTTGCTATGATTGTGGCCAAGATGCCAATATGAATTATGCTTATGGAGATGAACTTGCTATAGTTCCTTATGTTAAACATGAAATTGTTGCTATTGCACCCACGCATGATAATCCTATTATCTTTTTGAATTCTCCAAACTACACTATATCGGAGAAGTTTGTGCTTACTAAGGATTATATTGATGGGTTGCGTTTTACTACTTTACATGATGATTTTAATAGATATAATATGCATGTGCTTGCTGGTCCTACTTGCAATTATTATGAGAGAGGAACTACATCTCCGCCTCTTTATGTTTCCAACACGATGAAATTGCAAGAAACTGCTTATACTATGCATTGGCCTTTACTTGGTGTGCATGAATTGTTCTTTTATGACATGCCGATGCATAGGAAGAGATTTAGACTTTGTTTTTGCATAATATATGTTACTTTGTGCTCACTACTAAATTAAAAACAATTGTTAATTAAAATTGGCTTTGATATACCTTGGGATCCGGGTGGATTCATTACTTGAGCACTAAATGCCTAGCTTAATGGCTTTAAAGAAAGCGCTGCCAGGGAGACAACCCGGAAGTTTTAGAGAGTCATTTATTTCTGTTGAGTGCTTTCATATAGTTTAAAAACACAAAAATAAAGAGGGGAACCTAAAACTTTTCAAAAAGGAAAGTGAAAGTGAGAAAGACAAGCATTGTTGAATTTGGAGCTAGCCTTGGACTTTGTTCATGCTCACGGAAACTTTGTGAATCTTGATTACAGAAACTTTTCAACAAAAATAATCATCCCCTTGTACAATTCCATTGTATTATAAAAATAATGTGCCAAGGTTTGCCTTTAGGATGTTTACAATGCTTGTTGGTTTGTACGGTGCAGGACAGAAACTTTGGCTGTAGTGCACGATTTTACATTTTTAACTGGAACATCAAATGGTTCTGATTCCTTTTGAACTTTCTTGCTATACAACGTTTTTATTTTTACTAATTTTTGTAGAATTTTTGGGGTACCAGAAGTATGGTGGATGTTCAGATTTCTATAGACTGTTCTGTTTTTGACAGATTCTGTTTTTGATGCATAGTTTGCTTGTTTTGATGAATCTATCAATTTATATCAGTGGATTAAGCCATGAAAAAGTTATGTTACAGTAGACACAATGCAAAAACAAAATATTAATTGGTTTGCAACAGTACTTAGAGTGGTGATTAACTTTATTATACTAACGGATCTTACTGAGTTTTCTGTTGAAGTTTTGTGTGGATGAAGTGTCTAAACGAGGAGGTCTCGATATGAGGAAAAGGAAGAGAGGCAAGAGCTCAAGCTTAGGGATGCCCGAGGCACCCCAAGTAAATATCCAAGGATACTCAAGCGTCTAAGCTTGGGGATGCCCCGGAAGGCATCCCCTCTTTCTTCAACAAGTATCGGTATGTTTTCGTATTCGTTTCGTTTATGCATTATGTGCAAGTCTTGGAGCGTCTTTTGCATTTAGTTTTCACTTTTTCTTTTATGCACCATGCTGGTATGAGATAGTCCTTGGTTGATTTATAGAATTCTCATTGCACTTCACTTAAATCTTTTGAGTATGACTTTATAGAATGCTTCATGTGCTTCACTTATATCATTGGAAGTTTGGATTGCCTGTTTCTCTTCATATAGACAACCGCCATTTGTAGAATGCTCTTTTGCTTCACTTATATTTGTTAGAGCATGGGCATATCTTTTGTAGAAAGGATTAAACTCTCTTGCTTCACTTATGTCTATTTAGAGAGATGACAGGAATTGGTCATTCACATGGTTAGTCATAAAATCCTACATAACTTGAAGATCGCTGAATATGATATGTTTGATTCCTTGCAATAGTTTTGCAATATAAAGGTGGTGATATTAGAGTTATGCTAGTGGGTGGTTGTGGATTAGTATAAATACTTGTATTGAGGTTTGTGATTCTCGTAGCATGCACGTATGGTGAACCGCTTTGTGATGAAGTTGGAGCACAATTTTATTTATTGATTGTCTTCCTTATGAGTGGCGGTCGGGGACGAGCAATGGTCTTTTCCTACCAATCTATCCCCCTAGGAGCATGCGCGTAGTACTTTGTTTTCAATGGCTTGTAGATTTTTGCAATAAGTATATGAGTTCTTTATGACTAATGTTGAGTCCATGGATTATACGCACTCTCACCCTTCCATCATTGCTAGCCTCTTCGGTACCGTGCATTGCCCTTTCTCACCTCGAGAGTTGGTGCAAACTTCGCCGGTGCATCCACACCCCATGATATGATATGCTCTATCACACATAAGCCTCCTTATATCTTCCTCAAAACAGCCACCATACCTACCTATCATGGCATTTCCATAGCCATTCCGAGATATATTGCCATGCAACTTCCATCATCATCATATACATGACTTGAGCATTCATTGTCATATTGCTTTGCATGATCGTAAGATAGCTAGCATGATGTTTTCATGGCTTGTCCATTTTTTGATGTCATTGCTATGCTAGATCATTGCACATCCCGGTACACCGCCGGAAGCATTCATATAGAGTCATATCTTTGTTCTAGATATTGAGTTGTAAGTAAATAAAAGTGTGATGATCATCATTATTAGAGCATTGCCCCAGTGAGGAAAGGATGATGGAGACTATGATTCCCCCACAAGTCGGGATGAGACTCCGGACTTTATGAAAAATAAAAGAGGCCAAAGAAGCCCAAATAAAAAAAAGAGGCCAAAGAAGCCCACCAAAAAAAAGGAAGAGAAAAAAAAAGAAAAAAAAGAAAAAAATGAGAGAAAAAGAGAGAAGGGGCAATGTTACTATCCTTTTACCACACTTGTGCTTCAGAGTAGCTCCATGTTCTTCATAGAGAGAGCCTCCTATGCTTTCACTTTCATATACTAGTGGGAATTTTCATTATAGAACTTGGCTTGTATATTCCGATGATGGGCTTCCTCAAATGCCCGAGGTCTTCATGAGCAAGAAGGTTGGATGCACACCCACTTAGTTTCAGTTTGAGCTTTCATACACTTATAGCTCTAGTGCATCCGTTGCATGGCAATCCCTACACACTCACATTGATATCTATTGATGGGCATCTCCATAGCCCGTTGATACGCCTAGTTAATGTGAGACTTTCTCCCTTTTTGTCTTCTCCACATAACCTCCACCATCATATTCTATTCCACCTATAGTGCTATATCCATGGCTCACGCTCATGTATTGCGTGAAAGTTGAAAAAGTTTGAGATTATTAAAGTATGAAACAATTGCTTGGCTTGTCATCGGGGTTGTGCATGATTAAATACTTTGTGTGATGAAGATAGAGCAACAACCAGACTATATGATTTTGTAGGGATAACTTTCTTTGGCCATGTTGTTTTGAAAAGACATGATTGCTTTATTGGTACGATCAAAGTATTATTGCTTTTATGTCAAATGATAGACTATTGTTGTGAATCACTCGTGTCTTAATATTCATGCCATGATTAGACATATGATCAAGATTATGTTAGGTAGCATTCCACATCAAAAATTATCTTTTTTATCATTTACCTACTCGAGGACGAGCAGGAATTAAGCTTGGGGATGCTGATACGTATCCGTCATATCTATAATTTTTGATTGTTCCATGCCAATATTCTTCAACTTTTATATACTTTTGGCAACTTTTTATATTATTTTTGGGACTAACATATTGATCCAGTGCCCAGTGCCGGTTCCTGTCTATTGCATGTTTTTTGTTACGCAGAAACCCAATATCAAACAGAGTCCAAACGGGATAAAAACGGACGGAGATTTTTTTTTTTGGAATATTTATGATTTTTGGGAAGTAAAATCAACGCGAAACGGTGTCCGGGGTGGCCACAAGACAGGGGGGCGCACCCTCCCCCCTGGGCGCGGCCTGGGCTCTCGTGTGCCACCCGTAAGGCGGTTGACACTCTTCTTTTGGCACAAGAAAGATAATTTTATGAGAAAGATCTGGGCGAAAGATTCACCCCAATCGGAGTTACGGATCTCCAGATATAAAGGAAACGGTGAAGGGGTAGAATCGGAGAACGCAGAAACAAAGAGATAGATCCAATCTCGGAGGGGCTCTGCCCCTCCCAAGCCATGGGAGCCAAGGACCAGAGGGGAAACCCTTCTCCCATCTAGGGAGGAGGCCAAGGAACAAGAAGAAGAAGGGGGGCTCTCGCCCCCTTGCTTTTTGTGGCGCCGGAGCGCTGCCGGGGGCCATCATCATCACCGCGATCTTCACCAACAACTTCACCGCCTTCATTACCAACTCTTCCTCCCTCTATGCAGCGGTGTAACCTCTCTCTTACCCGCTGTAATTTCTACTTAAACATGGTGCCCAATGCTATATATTATTTCCCAATGATGTATGGCTATCTTATGATGTTTGAGTAGATCCGTTTTGTCCTATGGGTTAATTGATGATCATGATTGGTTTGAGTTGCATGTTTTATTATTGGTGCTCTCCGTGTCGCGCAAGTGTGAGGGATCCCCGCTGTAGGGTTTGCAATATGTTTATGATTTGCTCATGGTGGGTGACGTGAGTGAACAGAAGCACAGACCCGAGTAAGTAGGTTGTTTGCGTATGGGATAAAAGGGGAGTTGATACTTTAATGCTATGGTTGGGTTTTACCTTAATGAATCTTTAGTAGTTGCGGACGCTTGCTAGAGTTCCAATCATAAGTGCATATGATCCAAGTAGAGAAAGTATGTTAGCTTATGCCTCTCCCTCAAATAGAATTACAACAGTGATTACCGGTCTAGTTATCGATTGCCTTGGACAAATAACTTTCTCGTAACAAAAAGCTCTCTACTAATACTTACCTTATTGCATCTTTATTTAAACAGCCCCTAGTTTATGTTTACGCGTTCTTTACTTTCTTGCAAACCTATCCAACAACACCTACAAAGTACTTCTAGTTTCATACTTGTTCTAGGTAAAGCGAACGTCAAGCGTGCGTAGAGTTGTATCGGTGGTCGATAGAACTTGAGGGAATATTTATTCTACCTTTAGCTCCTCATTGGGTTCGACACTCTTACTTATCGAAAACTGTTGCGATCCCCTATACTTGTGGGTTATCAGTGCACAACCGGACACACTGATGGGTCTTCTGGAGCGAGCAGCTATCTCAGAGGCGGATCGTACCTTAATGGGTACGGTGGTTGAGAGGATTTCATCTGCCAAATGCGGGTTGAATGAAGCTTTTATGAGCCTGCTAAGAGGCTTTGAGGTACGCAAAGTAATATATATGTATTTTTGACGGTACCGCACATGCTAGGTGTGCTCTGTATAGATAGTAGCCCCTGAGACTCTGGTTACCGTCCAGAGGCGGCAAACAGAGGATCATAGTCCAAGGTAATGATCGCGCTGCATTCATGTGCAGGCGGCTGAGGGTCTGGTGGCTGGCTGGACTACTGATTTTGCCGAACTAAGGCGGCATCTTGACCTGGCGGATGCCGACATCGCGCTTGTGAACAAGAGGCTTGACGAGGCACATGGTATATATTTTCGGGTGGTCAGCAAATATTAAGAGGAGCATGATGCTAGTATCTATAATATGCTGTGACTGCAGATGGAGCTGCCGTCGTGGAGACCCTTCGGGCGGAACTTGCCCGAGCCAAGGAACAAGCCAGGAGAAGTGATGCGGCCGCCCTAAAGGCGGCCGAAGAGTTAAGAGACGAACAGGCTGCTCATCGCCAGAGCGAAGATAAAATAGCCAAGATGGCTGTTGAGCTGAAAGATGCCGCCGACCGATATGGGCTCCTCGAAAAGGAAAGCCAAGCGAAAGCGGCTGACCTAAAGAAGGCCTTGGAGGCAGCCAAGGAAACTCGCTCTGAAATCAGAGCGGCAAGGGAGGAGCTTCGTCAAGCCGGAGATATCACGGATGGTAAGCACTTTTTTGTTGCGGACGAAGTTCAGAGATCCGAAGTATGCCCCTCTGGATCAATTATGGAGTGCTGCAGACGCATACTTGGACTTGAAAAAGAGTGCTGCTAATGCGACTAAGTATTTCAAAGATCAGAAATATCATGAGGTGGAAAGGTTGTTCTAGTCGCAGTTCAGTGCTCCAAAGCGTCCGTTGTTGTTAAATGAACAAATGGCCGAGTGGGCCTAGCTCCATAGGTTGTCCGGGCTTGCCATGAGGTCTGTCGTGGATCATCTTTGGCCGAAGGGACCAAGGCCGGATAGTTATTTTGGTTTAGTGCAACGATTCCTTCGTGTTGTGCCGCATATCGACGCTGTAAAGAGGTCGGCGTTCATAGAGGGTGCGCGGATGGCTCTTGCCCGTGTTAAGACATATTGGGCAGGGATGGAGGCCACCGCTATTGCAACCCGGGGTCCAGCCGGAGGCCAGGACTCACCCGAGAACTATTTTGAAGAAGTCCTAAAAGGCGCCCGTTTAATAGAGGCTCAGTGCTCGAAGAGTACCATGTTCGAGTGACATGCATCTGAATTGTAAAAACAATGCTATTTTGATTATAAAGGCTATGTTTATACTTTTGCCTGAAAGTATTATAGTGCCTCCTGTGCGGCCGTTTATGTAAGTATATAACCTAAAAGTTTGCAGTCATCGGCTTCAGCCCCCACGCATGTAATGCGGGGGTGTTCGGAAAAGCGCGTAATCACACTTGATCCAACGTCTTGGTCCATTAAGGAGGTGATAGCGCGGTGAACAAGGCAATCGGACTATATAGCTTTAACACTTTCACTTAGCTATAGGAGTTTGACGGTGGGGCTACTATATAGCCCTTGGTACTTCCGCATTCATCCGAATACGATGCGCGTACGTACATGACCGGGAAACCGGTCCTTTGTTAAATGTGGAGGAATCGTGAAGATTCCGTTGAGTCATCGAGTGGTTGACCAGTCTCGTGCTTTATCATGACAGCCAGTTTTCGGCTTTCTCTACTGAGGTGCTCATCCAGATGAACCAGGGCACAATCGCAGTAGTTCTCCCGGTGCCACCTTAGCCGATAGAGCGGAACGTAAGATAGCAAAACACGGGAGCCGGGAAAACCCAACTATTGACCAAAGGCATGATTCGGAGCTGATGCATATAAGGCCAAACTCGCGACGCCGAACACTCCCTAAGGTATTCAGACTTTAGAACATATACTAGGCTGAGTAACGCCCTCGATAATGAGCCCTGAATTTCCAGGTACATGCATTAGTCTGGCGTGACAAAATGCCAATAACGTCAGTATCCTCTCAGTTGTATTAAGTGCCCGGAGGGTGTGAAGCAACAAGAGACATTAAAAAAGGTTTACACAGGGTCTTAATCTAAAAAGAAACCTTTGAGCGGGGCCCGGCTGCACGTCTGCGCCTTTGTCTCCGTTGTGCCGTATCCTGGAAGGGTGTAGCACGATGATTATCTATAAAAAAGAAAAACCCAGGTGAAAGACTTCGTGCGAAAAGTTGGTTATTCTTAATAAACCATGAGAATCCAATCTATTGTATATTAGTAGGGTCGAGCCGAACTATGGACCCTTTTACGTGTGGGCAGCCCCTAGCGCCACGTTTGGGGGCATATCCGTCGACCAAGCTCAGGTTCATCTGGGCTGCTGCTACTAGTGGTGCGCCGGACATGTCTAGCCGTGTCCGTGGTCTTGACGACCGATCGTTTATTCGGGTTGGGGAGGCCGGTCAGTGATTCGGCTACTAGAGCCGCCACATATTCTTCCGCATGTAAGGAACACTCTGTATTTCCGCTAACTGTGATGACGCCACGTGAACCTAGCATCTTAAGTTTAAGATAAGCTTAATACGGTGCTGCATTGAAATGAGCGAAGGCCGTTCTTCCGAGTAGTGCGTGATAGCCGCTTCGGAATGGAGCGATGTCGAAGATTAATTCTTCGCTTCGGAAGTTGTCGGGAGAACCGAATACAACCTCTAGTACTAGAGAGCCCATGCAGCGGGCCTCTACGCGTGGTATTGATGACCCACAAGTATAGGGGATCTATCGTAGTCCTTTCGGTAAGTAAGAGTGTCGAACCCAACGAGGAGCAGAAGGAAATGATAAGCGATTTTCAGCAAGGTATTCTCTGCAAGTACTGAAATAAGTGGTAACAGATAGTTTTGTGATAAGATAAATTGTAACGAGCAACAAGTAACAAGAGTAAATAAAGTGCAGCAAGGTGGCCCAATCCTTTTTGTAGCAAAGGACAAGCTTGGACAAACTCTTATAATAGGAAAAACGCTCCCGAGGACACATGGGAATATCGTCAAGCTAGTTTTCATCACGCTCATATGATTCGCGTTCGGTACTTTGATAATTTGATATGTGGGTGGACCAGTGCTTGGGTGCTGTTCTTACTTGAACAAGCATCCCACTTCTGATTAACTTCTATTGCAAGCATTCGCAACTACAACAAAAGTATTACGGTAAACCTAACCATAGCATGAGACATATGGATCCAAATCAGCCCCTTACGAAGCAACACATAAACTAGGGTTTAAGCTTATGTCACTCTAGCAACCCATCATCTACTTATTACTTCCCAATGCCTTCCTCTAGGCCCAAATAATGGTGAAGTGTTATGTAGTCGACGTTCACATAACACCACTAGAGGCTAGACAACATACATCTTATCAAAATATCGAACGAATACCAAATTCACATGACTACTAATAGCAAGACTTCTCCCTTGTCCTCAGGAACGAACGTAATTACTCATAAAGCATATTCATGTTCATAATCAGAGGGGTAATAATATGCATAAAGGATCTGAACATATGATCTTCCACCAAATAAACCAACTAGCATCAACTACAAGGAGTAATCAACACTACTAGCAACCTACTAGCACCAATCCCGAACTTGGAGACAAGAATTGGATACAAGAGATGAACTAGGGTTTGGAGAGGAGATGGTGCTGGTGAAGATGTTGATGGAGATTGCCCTCTCCTGATGAGAGGAGCGTTGGTGATGACGATGGTGATGATTTCCCCCTCCCGAAGGGAAGTGTCCCTGGCAGAACAGCTCTGCCGGAGCCCTAGATTGGTTCCGCCAAGGTTCCGCCTCGTGGCGGCGGAGTCTCGTCCCGAAAGGTTGCCTTCTATTTTTTTTCTCATCGAAAGACTTCATATCGGAGAAGATGGGTGTCGGAGAGCCACCAGGGGGCCCACGGGGTAGGGGGTGCGCCTCGGGGGGGGGGGGGGGGGGGAGGGGGGGGCACCCCCACCCTCGTGAGTAGGGTGTGGGCCCCCTGGCCTTCATCTTTGGCGATGATTTCTCTTTATTTATTTTAAGATATTCCGTGGAGTTTCAGGACTTTTGGAGTTGCGCAGAATAGGTCTCCAATATTTGCTCCTTTTCCAGCCCAGAATTCCAGGTGCCGACATTCTCCCTCTTCATGTAAACCTTGTAAATAAGAGAGAATAGCCATAAGTATTGTGACATAACGTGAAATAACAGCCCATAATGCAATAAATATTGATATAAAAGCATGATGCAAAATGGACGTATCAACTCCCCCAGGCTTAGACCTCGCTTGTCCTCAAGCAAAAAGCCGATAACAATAAATATGTCCTCATGTTTAGAGGTAGAGGTGTCGATAAAAATAAAATACGGACATGAAGGCATCATGATTATTTCCATAACAGCAACATATATAGATTTTGTCATATGATTACTTATGTTCAAGTGATGATCTTCTCACAAAGCCAAAGTATGAATCAGAAACCTTATTGAGCACCAACAAATTATAACCTCAGTCATTGAAGCAATTGCAATTTATCATAACATCGGAAAGAGTCTATGTCAGAGCTTAAAAGCAAGTCCACCTACTCAACTATCACTTAGTCCTTCATAATTGCTAACACTCACACAATACTTGTGGTTACGGAGTTTTAATCGGACACAGAGAAAGATAGGGGCTTATAGTTTTGCCCCACAACCTTTTACCTCAAGGGTAATGTCAACAATAATAATTCATGCTCCCCCACATCCAATTAGATATATATATATATATATCATGTTCTTTCCAACATGCTGAGCTTGCCAAAGGATAAAATGAAAAAGGAAAGGTGAAGATCACCGTGACTCTTGCATAAGGTAGAGGATAATAATGAAAGATAGGCCCTTCGCAGAGGGAAGCAGAGGTTGTCATGCACGTTTAGGGTTGATGCACAAAATCTTAATGCAAAAGAATGTCACTTTATATTGCCCCTTGTGTGTGGACCTTTATTATGCAGTCCGTCGCTTTTATTACGTCCACAACAAGTTCGTACAAAGCTTATTTTCTCCGCACTAATAAGTCATGCATATTTAGAGAGCAATTTTTATTTCTTGCACCGATGACAACTTACTTGAAGGATCTTACTCAATCCATAGGTAAATATGGTGGACTCTCATGGCAAAACTGGTTTAAGGGTATTTGGAAGCACAAATAGTATTTCTACTTGGTGCTGAGAATTTGGCTAGCATGAGGGGGAAAGGCAAGCTCAACACATTAGAGGATCCATGACAACATACTTTATCTCAGATGTAAGAAAACATAACTCATTATGTTGTCTTCCTTGTCCAACATCAACTCTTTAGCATGTCATATTTTAATGAGTGCTCCCAATCATAAAAGATGTCAATGATAATATATCTATATGTGAAACCTCTCTTTCCTTATTACTTCCTATTAATTGCAACGATGACCAAAGCTATATTTGCCAACTCCCAACAACCTTAATCATCATACTCTTTCTATGTGAAGTCATTACTTTCAATAATATCAATATAAACTCTTTGATTCATTTTATTCTTTTTCTTCTATTCACCCAAGATCATCGCAAAATAATCAAGCCCTTGACTCAACACTAATCTTTATTATATAGCTCATGGACTCGAATACAAAGAAGGATCATAAAGCAAAACTCAAAATTAAATCAAGCCATGACTTTATTCTACTAAATCAAGATACTACTAAAAGGATCGAACTAAGAAAATGGTAAAGATAGGAGTTGTGATGGTGATATGATACTAGGGCACCTGCCCCAAGCTTGGCAGTTGCCAAGGGGAGTGCCCATACCCATGTGATTATGTCCTCGGAGGTGATGGAGGTGGTGATGATGACGGTGGATAATCGCACATCGAGCGTAAAAGTTCCTCCAACTTGTGGATAATGCCCTTGAGCCCAGCAATATGATCCTTCAACAAAATATTCTCCTGTGTAAGATACTTGTTCTGTATCTGGGCTAACTCAATCATCTTGAAGGCTTCAATCTCTATTGGAGTGAAAATGTTAGGTAAAGGTTGAGGGATGTCTTCTTCTTTCACCACCGGAGCTTGAACCTCCATGGCCTTCTTGATCCTTTCATCCTTGTTGATCTCTTGGTTCTTCTCTTTTCAACTCTATCTTCAATAGCCAAGCATCCTTGTCTTCGTTGTTGGAGGAGGGAGAAGTCATGGTGCTCTAAATCTGCAACGGAAATAGCTTCGAAACGAAAACAGAGGATAATTGCATAATACGGGAGTCAAAACCTTCGGGAGTATATATAATGAATTTTTACCGACCAAAATACGTATCGTGCAAGGAAACGGAGTCCGGAGGGCACACGAGGTGCTCACGAGGTAGGGGGGGTGCGCCCAGGGGGTAGGGCGCGCCCTCCACCCTCGTGGAGGCTTCGTGTCCTCCCCGGACTGCTACTTATTTTTCTATTTTTCTAAATATTCCAAAACGGAGAAATATTTCCTTAAAAATTGTTTTGGAGTCGGTTTACTTACCGTACCACATACCTATTCCTTTTCGGAGTCTGGAACGGTCTGGAAGGTGTCCCTTATGTATTCTTCCGGGGTTACGGTTTCAATAATATGGGTTTCAACATTTATAGGATTGCCTGAGATATAGTGTTTGATTCTTTGACCGTTTACCACCTTCGGATTTGTGCCTTCGAAGTTGTTGATTTTTATGGCACCGGAACGATAGACCTCCTCGATAACGTAGGGACCTTCCCATTTAGAGAGAAGTTTTCCTGCAAAAAATCTTAAGCGAGTGTTGTATAGCAATACATAATCACCTACATTAAACTCACGCTTTTGTATCCTTTTGTCATGCCATCTTTTAACTTTTTCTTTAAACAACTTGGCATTTTCATAAGCTTGGGTTCTCCATTCATCAAGTGAGCTAATATCAAATAACCTCTTCTCGCCGGCAAGTTTGAAATCATAGTTGAGCTCTTTAATAGCCCAATATGCCTTATGTTCTAGTTCGAGAGGTAAGTGACATGCTTTTCCATAAACCATTTTATACGGAGACATACCCATATGATTCTTATATGCAGTTCTATAGGCCCACAATGCGTCGTCCAGTTTCTTGGACCAATTCTTTCTATTGCTCAATTAACAGTCTTTTGCAAAATTAATTTGAGCTCTCTATTGCTCAATTCTACTTGACCACTAGACTGCGGGTGATATGGAGATGCAATCCTATGATTAACGTCATATTTAGCAAGCATTTTACGGAAAGCACCATGAATAAAGTGTGAACCACCATCAGTCATTAAATATCTAGGGACTCCAAACCTCGGAAAAATAACTTCCTTAAGCATTTTAATAGAAGTGTTATGATCAGCACTACTAGTTGGAATTGCTTCTACCAACTTAGTAACGTAATCAACAACAACTAAAATATGTGTATATCCATTAGAGGCAGGAAAAGGTCCCATATAATCAAAGCCCCAAACATCAAATGGTTCAATAACAAGTGAATAATTCATAGGCATTTCTTGACGTCTACTAATATTACCAATTCTTTGACATTCATCGCAAGACAAAACAAACTTACGGGCATCCTTGAAGAGAGTAGGCCAATAAAAACCGGATTACAATACCTTATGTACAGTTCTATCTCCAGCGTGGTGTCCTCCATAAGCTTTGGAGTGACACTTGCGTAGGATCTGTTCCTGTTCATGCTTAGGTACACAACGTCTAATAACACCATCTACTCCTTCTTTATAAATATGTGGGTCATCCCAAAAGTAATGTCGCAAATCATAGAAAGACTTTTTCTTCTGTTGGTATGTGAAGCTAGGTGGTATAAATTTAGCAACAATATAGTTAGCATAATCAGCATACCAAGGAGTTCTACGAGAAGTGCTTATGACATTTAATTGTTCATCCGGAAAGCTATCATCAATAGGTAGTGGGATATCAAGAACATTCTCTAACCTAGATAAGTTGTCTGCAACGGGGTTCTCAGCTCCTTTTCTATCAACAATATGCAAATCAAATTCTTGCAACAAGAGAACCCATCTAATAAGTCTAGGTTTTGCATCTTTCTTTTCCATAAGATATTTAATAGCAGCATGATCAGTGTGAATAGTTACTTTATAATCAACAATATATGGTCTGAATTTATCACAAGCAAATACAACTGCTAAAAGTTCCTTTTCGGTAGTAGCATAATTTCTTTGAGCATTGTCTAGAGTCTTACTAGCATAATGTATAACATTCAATTTCTTATCAACTCTTTGCCCTAGAACAACACCTATAGCATAATCACTAGTATCACACATAATTTCAAAGGGTAAATTCCAATCAGGTGGCTGAACAACAGGTGCAGAGACTAATGCTTTCTTAAGTATTTCAAATGCTTCTACACAATCATCATCAAAGACAAATGGTACATCTTTTTGTAGTAAATTAGTCAGAGGCCGAGAAATTTTTGAGAAGTCCTTAATGAACCTTCTATAAAATCCGGCATGACCAAGGAAACTTCTTATACCTTTGATGTCCTTGGGACATGGCATCTTTTCAATAGCATCAACCTTGGCTTTATCAACTTCAATACCTCTTTCAGAAACTTTGTGCCCCAAGACAATACCTTCATTAACCATAAAGTGGCACTTTTCCCAATTCAAGACAAGATTAGTTTCTTCACATCTCCGCAAAACTCGAGCAAGATTGCTCAAGCAATAATCAAAAGAGGAACCATAGACGGAAAAGTCATCCATGAAAACCTCACAAATCTTTTCGCAAAAGTTAGAGAATATAGCCATCATGCATCTTTGAAAGGTAGAAGTTGCATTACATAAACCAAAAGGCATACGTCTATAAGCAAAAGTACCAAAAGGGCATGTAAAAGTAGTCTTTGATTGATCTTTATCCAACACAGGTATTTGGGAGAAACCAGAATAACCATCTAGAAAGCAATAATGTGTACGTTTGCATAATCTTTCTAGCATTTGATCAATAAAAGGTAAGGGGTAATGATATTTCTTAGTAGCCTTATTTAATTTGCGGAAATCAATTACCATCCTATAACCTGTGATAATTCTTTGCGGAATCAATTCATCTTTATCATTAGGGACAACAGTAATACCTCCCTTCTTAGGGACACAATGGACAGGACTTACCCACTGACTATCAGCAACGGGATAAATTATACGTGCCTCCAGAAGCTTGAGTATTTCCTTTCTTACCACTTCTTTCATTTTAGGATTCAAACATCGTTGAGGATCACAAACTGGTTTGGCATCCGCTTCCAAATTTATTTTATGTTGACATAGAGTGGGACTGATGCCCTTAGGATCATCAAGAGTATATCCAATAGCGGCACGATGCTTCTTCAGAGTTTTCAATAATCTTTCTTCTTCATGCTCTGAAAGGTTAGCACTAATAATGACAGGATATATTTTCTTTTCATCAAGATAAGCATATTTAA
Organism: Triticum timopheevii; assembly: GCA_963921465.1. Classification (NCBI taxonomy): domain Eukaryota; kingdom Viridiplantae; phylum Streptophyta; class Magnoliopsida; order Poales; family Poaceae; genus Triticum; species Triticum timopheevii. The sequence continues at coordinate 478,511,794 of OY997268.1, forward strand.
GATTATCAGGCAACGGTTTAAGCTCAAACACGGGATTACCCTTGGGTGGAGGAGGATCCCCTAGGATTTCAATAGGCAAATTGTGTTGCAGAATAGGTTCCTGTTTAAAGAATACTTCATCTATTTCCCTTCTTTCATTTATGAACATATCATTTTCATGGTCTAGCAAATAGTGTTCTAAAGGATCACTAGGAGGTAAGGCAATAGAAGCAAGACCAATAATTTCATCCTTACTAGGCAATTCTTCCTCACGATATTGGTTACTAAATTTAGAGAAATTAAACTCATGAACGATATCATCCAAGCCAACAGTAACAACATTCTTTTTGCAATTTATCTTAGCATTAACAGTATTCAAGAAGGGTCTACCAAATATAATGGGACAAAAGCTATCTTGTGGAGAACCAAGAACAAGAAAATCAGCAGGATATTTGGTTTTTCCACACAAGACTTCAACATCTGTAACAATTCCCATTGCAGATATAGTATCTCTATTGGCAAGTTTAATTGTAACATCAATATCTTCCAACTCAGCAGGTGCAATATCATGCATAATTTCTTTGTATAAGTCAATGGTATAACACTAGCACTAGCACCCATGTCACATAAGCCATGATAACAATGATCTCCTATTTTAACAAAAATAACTGGCATGCCTACCACAGGTCTATGTTTATCTCCAGCACAAGGTTTAGCAATTCTAGTAGTTTCACCACGGAATTGAATAACATGCCCATCAATATTATCAGACAAGAGATCTTTAACAATAGCAATATTGGGTTCTACTTTGACTTGCTCAGGAGGTGTATAAGTTCTAATATTGCTTTTACGAACAACAGTTGAAGCTTTAGCATGATCCTTCATTCTAACAGGGAAAGGTGGTTTCTCAATATAAGAAGTGGGAACAATAGGATCATTATAAGTGATAGTCTTTTCTTCAACTTTAATAGGTGCAGCTACTTTTACTTCTATGGGAGGATGATATTTAAACCACTTCTCCTTGGGGAGATCAACATAAGTAGCAAAAGATTCACAGAAAGAAGCTACTATCTCAGAGTCAAGTCCATATTTAGTGCTAAACTTACGAAAAATATCGGTATCCATAAAAGATTTAACACAATCAAACTTAGGTGTCATACCTGACTCCTTACCTTCGTCGAGGTCCCAATCTTCAGAGTTCCGTTTAATTCTATCCAATAAATTCCATCTGAATTCAATAGTCTTCATCATAAAAGAGCCAGCACAAGAAGTATCGAGCATGGTGCGATTGTTATCAGAAAGCCGAGCATAAAAACTTTGCATAATTACTTCTCTTGAGAGCTCATGATTGGGGCATGAATATAACATTGATTTAAGCCTCCCCCAAGCTTGAGCGATGCTTTCTCCTTTGCGAGGACAAAAATTATATATATATAATTGCGATCACGATGAACAAGATGCATAGGGTAATACTTTTGATGAAATTCCAATTTCAATCTTTTATAGTTCCATGATCTCATATCATCACATAGCCTGTACCATGTCAATGCGTCTCCCTTCAAAGATAAAGGGAAGGCCTTCTTCTTAACAACATTATCGGCTATACCTGCAAGCTTAAATAGTCCACAAACTTCATCCACATAGCGTAGATGTTCATCAGGATGCTTTGTTCCATCTCGTGTATAAGTGTTAGCTAGCAGTTTTTCTATCATCCCCGAAGGAATCTCAAAAGGAGTTTCATTTTCAATAGGTTCAGTAGGTTCAGTAGGTTGAGGAGCAACTCTTTGCTCTACTGGACGGGGTGAAGATACCCCGAACAAGCTCCTCAGACAATTACTTTCCATAGTAACAAGTGACAGAAAATTTCAGCACACTAAATAAATTTTTCCTTACCAAATTCCACCTACCAAAGGCGGTTCACTCCCCGGCAACGACGCCATAAAAGAATCTTGATGACCCACAAGTATAGGGGATCTATCATAGTCCTTTCGATAAGTATGAGTGTCGAACCCAACAAGGAGCAGAAGGAAATGATAAGCGGTTTTTAGCAAGGTATTCTCTGCAAGTACTGAAATAAGTGGTAACAGATAGTTTTGTGATAAGATAAACTGTAACGAGCAACAAGTAACAAGAGTAAATAAAGTACAGCAAGGTGGCCCAATCCTTTTTGTAGCAAAGGACAAGCGTGGACAAACTCTTATAATAGGAAAAACGCTCCCGAGGACACATGGGAATATCGTCAAGCTAGTTTTCATCACGCTCATATAATTCGCGTTCGGTACTTTGATAATTTGATATGTGGGTGGACCGGTGCTTGGGTGCTGTTCTTACTTGAACAAGCATCCCACTTATGATTAACCTCTATTGCAAGCATCCGCAACTACAACAAAAGTATTAAGCTAAACCTAACCATAGCATGAGACATATGGATCCAAATCAGCCCCTTACGAAGCAACGCATAAACTAGGGTTTAAGCTTCTGTCACTCTAGCAACCCATCATCTACTTATTACTTCCCAATGCCTTCCTCTAAGCCCAAATAATGGTGAAGTGTTATGTACTCGAAGTTCACATAACACCACTAGAGGCTAGACAACATACATCTTATCAAAATATCGAACGAATACCAAATTCACATGGCTACTAATAGCAAGACTTCTCCCTTGTCCTCAGGAACAAACGTAATTACTCACAAAGCATATTCATGTTCATAATTAGAGGGGTAATAATATGCATAAAGGATCTGAACATATGATCTTCCACCAAATAAACCAACTAGCATCAACTACAAGGAGTAATCAACACTACTAGCAACCTACTAGCACCAATCCCGGACTTGGAGACAAGAATTGGATACAAGAGATGAACTAGGGTTTGGAGAGGAGATGGTGCTGGTGAAGATGTTGATGGAGATTGCCCTCTCCCGATGAGAGGAGCGTTGGTGATGATGATGGTGATGATTTCCCCCTCCCGAAGGGAAGTGTCCCCGGCAGAACAGCTCTGCCGGAGCCCTAGATTGGTTCCGCCAAGGTTCCGCCTCGTGGCGGCGGAGTCTCGTCCCGAAAGGTTGCCTTCTATTTTTTTCTCATCGAAAGAGTTCATATAGGAGAAGATGGGTGTCGGAGAGCCACCAGGGGGCCCACGGGGTAGGGGTGTACGCCTCGGGGGGGGCACCCCCCACCCTCGTGAGTAGGGTGTGGGCCCCCTGGCCTTCATCTTTGGCGATGATTTTTCTTTATTTATTTTAAGATATTCCGTGGAGTTTCAAGACTTTTGGAGTTGCGCAGAATAGGTCTCCAATATTTGCTCCTTTTCCAGCCCAGAATTCTAGCTGCCGGCATTCTCCCTCTTCATGTAAACCTTGTAAAATAAGAGAGAATAGCCATAAGTATTGTGACATAACGTGAAATAACAGCCCATAATGCAATAAATATTGATATAAAAGCATGATGCAAAATGGACGTATCAGGTATTAATCCTTTAAAGGTAGTATTGCTTTGGCTGATTCTTGACGGGTCTATCCCCATTTTGCGGACAGTGTCCTGATATATCAGATTAAGACCACTGCCGCCGTCCATAAGGACTCGGGTGAGATGGTATCCGTCAATTATTGGGTCGAGCACCAAGGCAGCCGATCCTCCGTTCCGGATACTAGTCGGATGATCCCTGCGATCAAAAGTAATCGGGCAGGCCGACCAAGGGTTCAATTTAGGGGTGACGGGCTCTACAACATATACGTCTCTGTAGTGACCCAACCTCAGACGGTCAAGTCTCTGTGCTTACGTGTCATCCCTGGATCGGTATGCTGACACACACACAGGACTCGAGGCTTTATAACAGAGGTAAATCACATGTATAAAGTAGCGTAAATACCATTACCTCAATCCAAAATAGCAGAAGCAACAAGGTTGTGGATTCCCATCAACACCAACGGCAAGTTGAGTATAGGAAATCGTAACCCTAACATATCACTTACTCGTCGTAAGATCCTGCAACATGAAAGTTGCAGCCCGAAAACGGGTCAGCACATGGAATATGCTGGCAATGTAACACATAGAGAGTAATGGAAGAATAAGCTATACTACATGCATATATGGCTGATGGAAAGCTCTATGGTTACAGTTTTGCGTAAAGCCAATTTTTCCCTACTGCAAAGGAATAAATTTATTTAACTATCATGGTGGTTGTTAAACATTGAGAATGGTTGACAGCATCCTCAATCCCAATTAAAAGTACTCATTAACAAACCCAACAATATTAAATTAGAGTAACATGTTGAGATTCACAGAATATCCAAGTACTAGATACTCAAGATGTCCATAACCGGGGACACGGCTAATCATGATTAGTTTGTACACTCTGCAGAGGTTTGCGCACTTTTCCCCACAAGACTCGATCGCCCCCGTTTGGTTTCTCGCACTACATGGTGTTTGAGAAACGGATGACCGAGACATAGTCTTTCAGAAGCGCTAGCACCTTACGATGGGTAGACCCGTACACCTACATCCCCTACATCTGCTAGTCCACCACTATAAGAGTTCGCACGACTTAGTCAACTATGCTAGAGCCCATAATGGCTTGTGGCTGCACACGTAAGTTACTAGTATGAATTATCTTATGATCCCTTTGAGCCTGGGTGGCGGTCCATAGGAAAATCACACGGTACCCCCGGGATTTCCAAAAAAAAAAACAGGCAAGTCCTGGTAACCCCAGGTGCCTCAATCCACCCAGATGTGTATTTAAGTTGCCACCTTAGATAAACCATTAATTAACAATCTCACATCTGTCATGGATATTCACTCACCCAATCCACGTCTACTAGCATAGCATGGCATACTAAGCAAACGTAGAAGTAACTCCCAAAGGTTTCATAAGTAAAACAGGTAATAGGTACTACCTCATCTACTTCCCATCCCACAATTTAATTAGATCCTAATCATGCAATGTTTGAGGATTGATCTAATGCATAAAAACTGGGTAGTAGAAAAGGGCATGATCAAGTGTTACTTGCCTGCAATGTTGATGAAGATGATTCACACTCAAAACTCTTGATAGTTCTACTCGTCACGCTCCGGTCAATCTATCGTGAGCAAGCAATTGTAACCACACATAAGCAATCACTCAAAAGATCGGAAAGATCAAAGAGAACAACTCGGAAAACATCAAATCCAAGCAAATAACTCTTGCAACACAAAACAATTTCTAACAGTACCAAAATTAAGTGAATTTGGCCTTATCAGAAATTTTAGGTCAAGAGCTTCGAGATGCAAAAAGAATCAATTCAGACGGAATTATAAAACTCAAGTTACGATCAAACGAAGTTCAAATTAAAATCTGATCTAATTCAAATTTTTAAACTTTCAAAAACATGTTTAAGTTGGATTACTGGATAGAGGGGATCATAACGAAGAGGTGGGCGTTGGTTTCGTTGGATTTGGATAAACGGGTGAAAAGATGTGAGTGTTTGAAGTCCAGGGGCTAATCTGTAAATAAAATATTCACAGACGGGTCCCTGGCCGAAAATAAAAATAAAATAAAAGAACTAAATAACGAACGTTCATTTATAAGCTCTAAACAGTGGACGTTCGCTGTTTAATAAAACCAGAAGAAAACAGATCTAGTCTAGGGTTTTCAGAAAAACCGATTTAAAATAAAAACCGGGCGGTTTTCTCGGGTTATACCGGTTCGGGAGGGGGAAAACCGGCGGCGGTGACTGCGTTCTCCGGCGAGGGAGACGGCGGCGGCGGCGGCGGCTGCGAGCGGGGAGGCGGCTCTGGTCGCTCTCCGGCGGCGGCGAGGATGGTGCGGTGGCGAGGGCGGCGCTCCGCGGCGGCGGCGCGGCGAAGTGCGGGGCGGCATTCCGCGGCGGCGGCGGCAGGCGAGCTCTGGCGGCTTCCCGGATCTCGGCGGAAGGGTGCGGCGGCGGCAACGGGGTCCAGGGGGGCCTGGGTGCGGATTTATAGGGGGAGGGCAGACTCGGGAGGCGTGGGGAAGGGGCAAGGTGGCGGGGTCGGTGCCGGACTCCGGCGGGAGTCCCGCTCTGCCATGACGGGGAAGGCGGCGTGGAGCTGGGCCGGCCCAGTCGGGGAGACGAAGTTTTTTTTTAAACAATTTTTTTTCCATAGAACTAAAAGAATAAATCAAAATAACAAAAAAATATTATATAGGCATATAATATATCAAAATTTGCAGAAAAAGATTTCCTACAACATGAACATTATTCTAGCTTTAAATAAAATCTACAAAAATTCAAATGATTCAAACAGTGTTCCTGCTCTACTAAAATCCAGTAAAAATCATTTTTAAAATACCAAAATTAATTCAAATTTATTTCTCTCCAATTTTCTGATGTAGGGAATCATGTTACCCTATTTTCCATATATTTTATTTTTGGAGAAAAATAATTTGAAGAAAACTCAAATAACTCCAAATTGAAAAATAAATTCAAAAGAAATTTGAATTTAATTTTTTTGAAACTCCCAACTCATATTTCATATGTTTTGAAGAAGTCATTTTATCTTCTCTCGTGAAAATCATTGAGTTGCATAAAGTTCCAGAATTGGAAATATTTTCCAGATGAAATTCAAATATTTTCAACACCCCTTGTCATTTAAATAAATGGAAGAAGTCATGTCATCTTCTCTCCAGGGTTTTGTGATGAAAAGAATTTGAATTCACGAAGATCATAAAAGCAAAAATGAAAGTTTTGGGAAAGTCCTTTTATTCCCTCTCATTTAACTTTCAAAAGTTTTGAATTTCACTCAATCAATCACACAACAATCAAACAAACAATCAATCTATCTATTTATTATAACATTCCAAAATTAAGAATTTTGGGATGTTACAAACCTACCACCCTTAAAATGAATCTCGTCCTCGAGATTCGGAGAGGCTAGCAAGAAATAGGTTAGGGTAGGGGGTCTTCAGAATCCATCGATCGTCTCCGGGGTCTCGGGTGCTACCACCCTTAGAAGCATTGTTATTGTTCCATCAAAACTCATATACTCCATCCTTATTGTTGACAGTGTTGGTCTTCTCAGATTCTCGGAAAATTTTCCTTCTCTGGGCTCTTCCGGTAGTGGCATAACCCTTTTCTCAATTCTCGTATCCATTTCATCGGGTAAGGTTATTCCAAGACTGGGTCTTCTTAGCTGACGGGTCTGGCGCCAATGCTAAACAACTATCGATATATCATGGTGGTCAACAATTTATGGCTTCTCCTGCAGGAAATGGGTCTGGTTGAACCTCACCGTATAACCTACGATTGGCAACAACTGCCGTGTACAAGGGATAAATACTTATACCATTCTAAGGTTTAAACAAGGTTTTGATCGTCGTCTCGCTACTATAGGTAAGTCACTCAGATTTACCATCCCATATAGCAAGGCGAATAATAAGAGTAAGTCGGTATGGTGATCAATCCATACCGCACCCAAATCATTATCTTGTATATGGTTTAGCGAATCTCTCATGCTAACACTCGGTCGTCCTCACAAGCATTGAAGAATTTCTCTTGTCAACGAACCAAGTTCGGATAAATCCATTGATTCTGCAAGCCAATCAAACATCTATCGTTCCTTCACAACTCTCAGGTTTGGCGTTGCTCCTATAAAATCGTCGGTGGGTAAAGGCATAACTTCTTCCAGGGTTTTCCTTCAGCAAGAGTGTGCTTGCTTCTTGGCAGGTCCTGGGGCCTGTGGGTTATGGCCCATCTCATCACTTGCAAACCTTGAACTCATCATCGCGGGCAACTGATCGTTATTTCAAACATCCAACTTCCTGGCATTCTTAAATCCATCCAATTGTACTGTCTTCCTTCCTTCTATTGGCACCCAAACTAGGACATGATTACTTAGACTCATCATGGAATTTCCATTGATCCATATTTCCAACATCATACCTCCTTTATATCCAATAGTACTTCTTTCCTTCATGCTCTTGGGGGTATCCAACATATCGAGACAAAACTCATACTTATTTTGTCCAAGGTCCACTCCGTGGAACATCATTTTCCTTTCCAGGATCAGGCGTCCTTACAGGGGAATATTGGCCATCTCTGCATGGCACTTCTTCAACTGGGAAACGTGAAACACATCATGAATCCTGACAGTGCTTCGGGTGACTCCAACTTGTTGGCCACTTCTCCCATACGCTCCAATTTGGTATGGTCCTACAAATCTTGGGGCTAACTTTCCCTAAACTCCAAATCATTTAACTCCTCGCAGAGGGGACACATGAAGACATGCTCTGCCTCCAATTTCATAAACTTCCTCCTTGCATTTTTGAGTCTGCATAACTCTTCTGCCAAGACTGAGCTACCTTCAGTCTATCTTGAAGCAACTTAACATTCTCTTCTGAATCCTTGATCACATTTGATCTAAACAACTGACGGTCTCCAACTTCATCCCACATCAATGGTGTCTGACTCCTTCTCCCATACAAAGCTTAAAAAGGGGCCATCTTCAAACTGGCTTGGTAACTATTGTTGTATGAGAACTCTGCGTAAGGTAGATTATCATCCCTACTAGATCCATAATTTAGCGCACACGATCTCAACATGTCCTCTAGAATCTGATTGACTCGATTTATCCATCTGTCTGCGGATGAAAGGCTATACTGAACTCTAGCCTAATACCCAAAGTCTCGTGCAGCTGTTTCCAAAACTTTGAGGTAAACTGTGTTCCTCTATCGATGGTCCTCGGAACTCCATACAGACATACATCCTGGTCAAATATATCTTGGCCAACTTCTCACTTGTATAGGTGGTTTTCACTGGGATAAAATGAGCCACTTTGGTCAGGCAAATCAACTACTAACCAGATAGAATCATGTCCCGTTCGGGTTCTGGGAAATCCGGTAATGAAATCCATGCCAAGCTTATCCTGCTTCCATTCGGGTATCGGCATAGGCTGTAGTAATCCAGATGGCTTCTGATGCTCTGCCTTTACTCTCTGGCATACATCACCTACGACTACATACTCCGCAATATCCTTCTTCATACCAGTCCACCAGAAACACTCCTTCAAATCCAAATACATCTTGGTGTTTCCAGGGCGAATCGAGTATGGTGTGTCATAAGCCTCTTGAAGTATTTACTTCCTGATCTTTGCATTATTGGGAACATATACACGGTCCTCGAACCATAAGGTGTCATGCTCATCCTTACGAAAACCTTCGGCCTTTCCTTTGCTCATCCTCTCTTTTATCTCAGCAATCTCTTCGTCATCCTTCTGAGCTTCGCGGATCTTTCCCAACAATGTAGACTGAACTTCCATTGCTGCAACAAAACCTTTGGGAACAATCTCCAACCGAAGTTCCCTGAAAATCCTCGGCTAACTCCTTTGGTAATCCTCCACTTATGAGGGTATTCATCCTGGTGTTCTTTATGGTTGTGTCCTATTTCTCCACAAAGCTTGTTTGCACAAGGTTTCTTCATATCTTTTCCATAAGGCTTCAATTTCTGGGACACAAACTGAGACTTCAGCAAGTCAACTTAAATTCTCCTCAAGTGGTTACTCCTTGCCATCCATTGATGGTTTGGTACATCATCCACCAAGTAACAACACCTCTTTCAAAGCTCTGAAGAGCATGCTAGGTCATATCATTTCCGACTATAGAGTTATTCTTCATGTGATCCTCCATGTTCTGAATCCATTGGTCCATCTCTAATTGACTCATCGGTCCGGAAAATATAAGCTTATCTCCATTCATCCTCTATTGGGTCCATGGGTTTGGGGTGGGATAAGAGAGATCGAGAGGGATGCATACAAACAAAGCTTTGAAAAGACAGGTTTTATTGTGGCTGTCGGAAAACAACAAACAAATGACAGCTCACAATCGTCGCATCTAACGTAGGTACATAACAGGGGTTTGGTCTTCTAAAGGCCAATAAATCTTTAAAGTCATCAAACTCTTCAAGTCTTGTTCATGTCTCCGATGGCTCCTTCTGATCATGCTTGTCCTTCTCGAGTTCTTTTGCCAAATCATCTCTGTTGACGCGAAGTCTCTCATGACATCCTTTAATATTTATGGAGTTGCGTTCCAAAATTTTGGGTTTCAACATCCTTGGCATGAGTCATGGTCCTACTGTCCTTCAGTTCCTGACTAATCTCCTGTATCTCGAGGTCTTACTCCTCCAGCTTGGCTACTTTCAGCTTCTAGTTTCCTGAGTTCTTCACGAATTGCCTCCTTGTCAAATATGACTTCCTGCATGTCCATCTTAAACTTCTTGATGTAACACTCCAGATCCTAGTAATACACCAGCTAAGGTTAAAGCTGCATTCTTTGCTGACAGATGCTCCATCAGCCTTCTATCATCCAATTTTTCCATGCATCTGCATGCTTAACTCAGCACGGTGACACAAAACTTTGAGTTCTAATGCTCCATGTTCCAGTCTTTCTCCGATACACCTTGATCTCGGGTATTGACAACTTCCGTACTCTGCCAAGTTCCATAAGTGTAGCTTTCCTTGGTCATACCAATTCTAGAAATTCTTCAGAGCCTTCAAATTCTCCTAGTCTTCAGAGTCTTCAACAGTTGTAGTTTCCATTATCATAATGTATGGTAAAATCCTCGTCATTCCGAATGGTCTTATTTGTCCGATATCTTGTACTCCTTGGAGGGGTCTCATCAGTCGAATCTTCGAGGGGTCAAAAGGGGAAAAGGGGTATAGTCTTACTAAAGGGAATATTTGAATAAGCTCAGAAGAGAAGAGAGGTAAAAAAATTCTTTTGAAAAGAAAGTTGTAGAGAAAATCTTTCCTATTGGCTTGCGAGTTTCTAGGGTCACATCCTACAGTGAACATGTGCTCTGATACCATCTTGTAGCGACCCGACCTCAGACGGTCAAGACTCCGTGCTTACGTGTCATCCCTGGATCGGTATGCTGACACACACAGTACTCGAGGATTTATAACAGAGGTAAATCACATGTATAAAGTAGCGTAAATACCATTACCTCAATCCAAAATAGCGGAAGCAACAAGGTTGTGGATTCCCATCAACACCAATGGCAAAGTTGAGTATAGGAAATCATAACCCTAACGTATCACTTACTCGTCGTAAGATCCTGCAACATGAAAGTTGCAGCCCGAAAACGGGTCAGCACATGGAATTTGCTGGCAATGTAACACATAGAGAGTAATGGAAGAATAAGCTATACTACATGCATATATGGCTGATGGAAAGCTCTATGGTTACAGTTTTGCGTAAAGCCAATTTTTCCCTACTGCAAAGGAATAAATTTATTTAACTATCATGGTGGTTGTTAAACATTGAGAATGGTTGACAGCATCCTCAATCCCAATTAAAAGTACTCATTAACAAACCCAACAATATTAAATTAGAGTAACATGTTGAGATTCACAGAATATTCAAGTACTAGATACTCAAGATGTGCATAACCGGGGACACGGCTAATCATGATTAGTTTGTACACTCTGCAGAGGTTTGCGCACTTTTCCCCACAAGACTCGATCGCCTCCGTTTGGTTTCTCGCACTACATGGTGTTTGAGAAACGGATGACCGAGACATAGTCTTTCAGAAGCGCTAGCACCTTACGATGGGTAGACCCGTACACCTACATCCCCTACATCTGCTAGTCCACCACTATAAGAGTTCGCACGACTTAGTCAACTATGCCAGAGCAAATAATGGCTTGTGGCTGCACATGTAAGTTACTAGTATGAATTATCTTATGATCCCTTTGAGCCTGGGTGGTGGTCCATAGGAAAATCACACGGTACCCCCGGGATTTCCAAAAAAAAACAGGCAAGTCCTGGTAACCCAAGGTGCCTCAATCCACCCAGATGTGTATTTAAGTTGCCACCTTAGATAAACCATTAATTAACAATCTCACATCTGTCATGGATATTCACTCACCCAATCCACGTCTACTAGCATAGCATGGCATAATAAGCAAACGTAGAAGTAACTCCCAAAGGTTTCATAAGTAAAACAGGTAATAGGTACTACCTCATCTACTTCCCATCCCACAATTTAATTAGATCCTAATCATGCAATGTTTGAGGATTGATCTAATGCATAAAAACTAGGTAGTAGAAAAGGGCATGATCAAGTGTTACTTGCCTGCAATGTTGATGAAGATGATTCGCACTCAAAACTCTTGATAGTTCTACTCATCACGCTCTGGTCAATCTATCGTGAGCAAGCAATTGTAACCACACATAAGCAATCACTCAAAAGATCGGAAAGATCAAAGAGAACAACTCGGAAAACATCAAATCCAAGCAAATAACTCTTGCAACACAAAACAATTTCTAACAGTACCAAAATTAAGTGAATTTGGCCTTATCAGAAAGTTTAGGTCAAGAGCTTCGAGATGCAAAAAGAATCAATTCAGACGGAATTATAAAACTCAAGTTACGATCAAACGAAGTTCAAATTCAAATCTGATCTAATTCAAATTTTTAAACTTTCAAAAACATGTTTAAGTTGGATTACTGGATAGAGGGGATCATAATGAAGAGGTGGGCGTTGGTTTCGTTGGATTTGGATAAACGGGTGAAAAGATGTGAGTGTTTGAAGTCCAGGGGCTAATCTGTAAATAAAATATTCACAGACGGGTCCCTGGCTGAAAATAAAAATATAAGAAAAGAACTAAATAACGAACGTTCGTTTATAAGCTCTAAACAGTGGACATTCACTGTTTAATAAAACTAGAAGAAAACAGATCTAGTCTAGGGTTTTCAGAAAAACCGATTAAAAATAAAAACCGGGCGGTTTTCTCGGGTTATACCGGTTCGGGAGGGGGAAAACCGGCGGCGGCGGTGACGGCGTTCTCCGGCGAGGAAGACGGCGGCGGCGGCGTCGGCTGCGAGCGGGGAGGCGGCTCCGGTCGCTCTTCGGCGGTGGCGAGGATGGTGCGGTGGCGAGGGCGGCGCTCCGCGGCGGCGGCGCGACGAAGTGCGGGGGCGGGATTCCGCGGCGGCGGCGGCAAGCGAGCTCCGGCGGCTTCCCGGATCTCAGCAGAAGGGTGCGGCGGCGGCAACGGGGTCCAGGGGGGCCTGGGTGCGGATTTATAGGGGGAGGGCGGACTCGGGAGGCGTGGGGAAGGGGCAAGGCGGCGGGGTCGGTGCCGGACTCCGGCGGGAGTCCCGCTCTGCCACGACGGGGAAGGCGGCGTGGAGCTGCGCCTTGGCCTGGCTCGGGCGCTGGGCTGGCCCAGTCGGGGAGACGAAGTTTTTCTTTTAAAACAAATTTTTTTCAGAGAACTAAAAGAATAAATCAAAATAACAAAAAATATATTATATAGGCATATAATATATCAAAATTTGCAGAAAAAGATTTCCTACAACATGAACATTATTCTAGCTTTAACTAAAATCTACAAAAATTCAAATGATTCAAACAGTGCTCCTGATCTACTAAAATCCAATAAAAATCATTTTTAAAATACCAAAATCAAGTCAAATTTATTTCTCTCCAATTTTCTGATGTAGGGAATCATGTTACCCTATTTTCCATATATTTTATTTTTGGAGAAAAATAATTTGAAGAAAACTCAAATAACTCCAAATTGAAAAATAAATTCAAAAGAACTTTGAATTTAATTTTTTTGAAACTCCCAACTCATATTTCATATGTTTTGAAGAAGTCATTTTATCTTCTCTCGTGAAAATCATTGAGTTGCATAAAGTTCCAGAATTGGAAATATTTTCCAGATGAAATTCAAATATTTTCAACACCCCTTGTCATTTAAATAAATGGAAGAAGTCATGTCATCTTCCCTCCAGGGTTTTGTGATGAAAAGAATTTGAATTCACGAAGATCATAAAAGCAAAAATGAAAGTTTTGGGAAAGTCCTTTTATTCCCTCTCATTTAACTTTCAAAAGTTTTGAATTTCACTCAATCAATCACACAATAATCAAACAAACAATCAATCTATCTATTTAATAACATTCCAAAATTTAGAATTTTGGGATGTTACAGTCTCGGAGTGTGCGTTTACGCTTCCTCTTTGGTATCTGAGTTGCGTAAATCATGTTCATTGTTTTGACCTCTGGTGGAAATTTTTTCTGTCCCCCAGTGTTCGGCTGGCGAGGCTCATCCTCGTTTTCACTTGGCGTCTCCCTCCCCTTGTGTTCGGAGTTTAGTTTGCCGGCCTGCTTGAAGGCCCAGCATTCTCTGTTGGTGTGATTTGCATGTTTTTAGGGGGTGCCATGAATCTGACATAATTTGTCTAGAATCTTGTTTAGGCTGGACGATCCATCTCTGCTGCCTTTAAATGGCTTTTTCCGTTGACCGGGTCGAGAGCCCCTGAATCCGGCGTTTACCGCCGTGTTGTCTGGGCTGTCTTCATTGTTTCGACGCTTGTTTTTATTGCGTCACGGTTTCCCGTTGCCATCCCTGACTTGGGATGTGCCTGGGTCGCTGGTCCCGCTACGGGCCAACCAACTGTCCTCGCCCGCGCAAAGGCGGGCCATAAGGCTTGTTAGGGCTGCCATTGTCCTCGGTTTTTCTTGGCCGAGGTGTCTGGCGAGCCATTCGTCCCAGACACTATGTTTGAAAGCCGCTAAGGCTTCGGCGTTCGGGCAGTCGACGATTTGATTCTTCTTGGTGAGAAATCTATTCCATAGCTTAGGAGCTGACTCTCCGGGTTGTTGAATTATGTGACTTAAATCGTCTGCATCCGGAGGTCGGACATAGGTCCCTTGAAAATTAGCCCTAAAAGCATCCTCAAGTTCTTCCCTACTTCCAATTGAGTTTTCGGGGAGGCTTTTCAACTAGTGCCGAGCTGGTCCTTTCAACTTGAGGGGCAGGTATTTGATGGCGTGGAGATCATCTTCATGAGCCATGTGGATGTGAAGGATAAAGTCCTCAATCCAGACCCTAGGGTCTGTCGTTCCGTCGTATGCCTCTATGTTCACGGGTTTGAATCCCTCTGGAAATTCATGATCCAGCACCTCATCGGTGAAGCACAGGGGGTGTGCGGCACCCCTATATTTGGATGTGTCATGGCATTCTTCTGAAGGTTGTAGTGTTCGGTTTTGATTCCGAGCTGTTATTCGGTTAGTATAGTCGTTTGGGCGGCCATGAACCTGTGCCGGAGCACGCTTCCTAGATCCATAGATGGACCTGGCCTCGACTTTTTTGTCCAGGTGCTCACGTGAATCGTGCGCTGACTTATGTGCGGCATCATTAGCCGCCCTGTCACGGCCATGGGGTGGTCGGTTCGGCTGATCGGCCGTTTTATTTTCTGGCTGAATGGGCTCTATAGCCTCGTCGTCAAATTTGGGCAGCAGCTTGCGCTTTTGGTAGCTCTTTGTGTGGTGATCGCCACCGTATTTTTCTTCAGTGTCGAGCACTTTGTTCCATCTGCGGTTGAGCGTATCCTGCGCGACTTTAAGCCTTTGCTTCTGCTTCTTCAAGCTCCTCGCGGTGGCAATAAGCATTCTATGGAGGTTCTCTTGTCCCAAGTGTTTTTTCGGGATGATGAGTGCATCATCGCCCGACTGTTCTCCTCTTCGGAGATAGGTTTATGAGTTTTACCTCCGCCGTCGCTATGATCGGACAGCAGCCCTGGACTATGTTCGCCGTCACCTGGCTCATCCTGCTCCATCTTTGGGTCCATGGGGTCATCGTTTCCTTTGGAGTCGGCTGGGGTATTATTTCTTCTTGCACCGTTATCGCTGTTTTTAATGTGGCGGGATTTAGAGCGGCGCCTACGTCGTTGCTTTGGTTGCTTCTCGAGGTGATTATCCTCTGTTGCATCCTTCCATTCCTCGCCATTGTTTTCTTTGGGTGTATCCACCATGTATATATCATATGATGAGGTGGCTGTCCCGCGCCTCGTGGGCGGTGGTTCCTGTTCCTCTCCAGCATCGTCGTCCATACCATCGATGTCTTCGGAGTCGAAGTCAAGCATGTCGGTTAAGTCATCGACAGTGGCTACCAAGTGGGTGGTGGCTGGGCAACGAATTTCTTTGTCGTCCGTTTCCCACTCAAGCCGGACATAGTTCGGCCAAGAGTCTCCTGATAGGGAGAGGGATTTTAGTGAATTTAGAACGTTGCCCAAGGGTGAGTGCTGAAAGATATCCGCGGAGGTAAACTCCATGATCGGTGCCCAATCAGATTCGATAGGCACGGACGCGCGCGGTTCGGAACCTGTGGCCGGGGACGAGTCCGAGGGTCAGATGACACAGACCTCATTGGAGGCGAAGCCTGTGTTTGGCTCTATTGCTGTTGAGTGTGCGGCCTCCGTGGCAGGGTCTATCCGCTCGTCCTTGGATGGCGCGATCTGCTCCGGCTCTAAGGCCAGGGCAGCTACAGGTGCGTTCTCCTGAACATCGTCTGATGGCAGATCCAAGTCATGCTCACCGTGAGTGTACGACGCACCTGTCATGGGCTCGAATCCGTTGAAGATCAAATCTCCGCGGATGTCGGCAGTATAGTTCAAGCTTCCAAACCTGACCTGATGGCCATGGGCGTAGCTATCGATCTGCTCCAGATGGACAAGCGAGTTGGCCCGCAGTACGAAGCCGTCGAATACGAAGATCTGTCCGGGGAGGAAAACCTCAGCCTGGATCGCATCGTTGAAGATGGTTGAAGGAGCCATTAAGCTTTATCGTGACGGCACAGTGGAACTCTCAATGAAAGCACCAATGTCGGTGACAAAACCGGTGGATCTCGGGTAGGGGATCCCGAACTGTGCGTCTAAGGCTAATGGTAACAGGAGGGGGGGGACACAATGTTTACCCAGGTTTGGGCCCTCTCGATGGAGGTAATACCCTACTTCCTGCTTGATTGATCTTGATGATATGAGTATTACAAGAGTTGATATACCACGAGATCGTAGAGGCTAAACCCTAGAAGGTAGCCTATGATTATGATTGTTGTTGTCGTACGGACTAAACCCTCCGGTTTATATAGGCACCGGAGGGGGCTAGTGTTACACAGAGTCGGTTACAGAGAAGGAGATCTACACATCCGAATTTCCAAGCGTGCCTTCCACACAAAGGAGAGTCCCACCCGGACACGGGACGAAGTCTTCAATCTTGTATCTTCATAGTCCAACAGTCCGGCACAATTACATAGTCCGGCTGTCCGAGGACCCCCTAATCCAGGACTCCCTCAGTCGCCCCCCTCTAGATCCATCTGGAGGGGGCCGCCCCCCTCTCCCTTGCCCCTATAAATAGAGGGGAGGTGGGAGGGCTGCTGCACCCTTCCCCTGGCGCAACCCTCTCCCTCCCCAATACCTCCATAGTAGTAGTGCTTGGCGAAGCCCTGCTGGAGAACTGCAAGATCCACCACCACGCCGTCATTCTGCCGGAGCTCTCCCTCAACTTCTCCTCTCTCCTTGATGGATCAAGAAGGAGGAGACATCCCCGGGCTGTACGTGTGTTGAATGCGGAGGCGCCGTCCGTTTGGCATTAGATCGGATCTTCCGCGATTTGAATCGCCGCGAGTACGACTCCCTCATCCACGTTCTAGTAATGCTTCCGCTTAGCGATCTTCAAAGGTATGAATATGCACATCCTGTCTCTCTCTTGTTTCTAGAATCTCCTAGATTGATCTTGGTGTTCGTAGGAAAATTTTGAATTATTTCTACGTTCCTCAACAGTGGTATCAGAGCTGGGTCTATGCGTAGATTCTATGCATGAGTAGAACACAAGTAGTTGTGGGTGTTGGTTTGTTCAATATGCTTACCGTTACTAGTCTTATCTTTATTTGGCGGCATCATGGGATGAAGCGGCCCCGACCGACCTTACACGTACGCTTACGTGAGACAGGTTCCAGCGACTGACATGCACTTGTTGCATAAGGTGGCTAGCGGCTGCCAGTTTCTCCCACTTTAGTCAGATCGGATTCGATGAAAAGGGTCCTTATGAAGGGTAAATAGCAATTGGCATATCACCGTTGTGGCTTTTGCGTAGGTAAGAAACGTTCTTGCTAGAAATCCATAGCAGCCATGTAAAACATGCAACAACAATTAGAGGACGTCTAACTTGTTTTTGCGGGGTATGCTATGTGATGTGATATGGCCAAAAAAAATGTGATGAATGATATATGTGATGTATGAGATTGATCATGTTCTTGTAATAGGAATCACGACTTGCATGTCGATGAGTATGACAATCGGCAGGAGCCATAGGAGTTGTCTTAATTTATTGTATGACCTGCATGTCATTAAAAACGCCATGTAATTACTTTACTTTATTGCTAACCATTAGGCATAGTAGTAGAAGTAATAGTTGGTGAGACAACTTCATGAAGACACGATGATGGAGATTGTCGGTGTCAAAACCGGCGGATCTCGGGTAGGGGGTCCCGAACTGTGCGTCTAGGCGGATGGTAACAGGAGACAAGGGACACGATGTTTTTACCCAGGTTCGGGCCCTCTCCGTGGAGGTAAAACCCTACTCCTGCTTGATTAATATTGATGATATGGGTAGTACAAGAGTAGATCTATCACGAGATCAAGGAGGCTAAACCCTAGAAGCTAGCCTATGGTATGATTGTTGTTCGTCCTATGGACTAAAACCCTCCGGTTTATATAGACACCGGAGAGGGCTAGGGTTACACAGAGTCGGTTACAATGGTAGGAGATCTACATATCCGTATCGCCAAGCTTGCCTTCCACGCCAAGGAAAGTCCCATCCAGACACGGGACGAAGTCTTCAATCTTGTATCTTCATAGTCTTGGAGTCTGGCCAATGATGATAGTTCGGCTATCCGGACACCCCCTAGTCCAGGACTCGCTCAGTAGCCCCTGAACCAGGCTTCAATGACGACGAGTCCGGCGCGCATATTGTCTTCGGCATTGCAAGGCGGGTTCGTCCTCCGAATAATTCATAGAAGATTTTGAACACCAGGATAGTGTCCGTCTCTGCAAAATAAATTCCACATACCACCGTAGAAAGAATAATATTTACACAAGTTCAATCTGCTGACGTATTTCGCGGCATGACGTCACACCACGACCAAGCCTTTATTCGAATTGTTTTTATTGTTCCACCTCAGCGCATTTAGCGAAGCGGTTTCCTTGGCACGTCTTGTCAAAGCAGAGATCGTGTCCCCTTATCCGGGATTCTCATCAATACGGGCGTGGGTAACCCAACCGCGCCCGTTGGCATGCCCCCTCCATCGAAGGCGAGTCCCAAACGGTCACGGGGATGGCTCTTGGTATTCAACCCCATCCAAGGCCTGTTCCTTTCCTTTGATCTTAATCGAATCCGCCCCTCACCTCGAGTTCCAACACCCAAGGTTCCAGATTCGGGCGCTTCGGACCTTCGACAATGTCCGGCTCCGACCTACAAGGCCGGTGGATGCCTTCTTCCATCATGGAAGAAGATGTGCTAAAGCTGAGAGACGCTAGGTATCTAACCGGCGAAATTTCGCATAGGCTGCCCGCCCAAGGGCAAGTCATTCCTAATCCCGAGCCTGGTGAGAGCATGGTGTTCGTGTCTTACTTCCGTCGAGGTTTAGGCTTCCCGATGGACCCCTTCGTGAGGGGGCTCTCATGTTTTATTATGGGTTGGAATTCCATGACTTGGATCCGGAGTCCATCCTCCACATCTCATCGTTCATTGTTGTATGCGAAGCCTTCCTCCGCACTACCCCTCACTTCGGATTGTGGCTCAAGACTTTCAACGTGGAGCCGAAGATGATCGAGGGGCGGCAGGCGGAGTGCGGAGGGGCAGTTATAAGCAAGAGGGCAGACGCTCCATGGCCCGAGGGCTTTTTTCAAGAGGAGCTTGGTTTGTGGCAACAGGAGTGGTTCTACATCACCGCTCCCAGGGGCACCAGATGGGTGGCGCCGCCTGCCTTTCGCTCGGGCCCTCCACAACGGCTGGCGTCTTGGGTCAACAAAGGGCTTGACTGGGGGCCGTCCAAGGACGTACCATTGTTGCAGGGCCGTATTCGAGACCTCCAAGAGAGGGAGATCAATCTGGCTATAGTGGCGCAGGTCATGCTGATTCGGCGCCTTCTGCCCTGCAAACATCGCCCCTCCGCCTGTGGGAATTCAATCCGGAGGGACCGCGAGCTCTCCAACACTTCATGGGTGCGACGCCCGTGGAGATGTATAAACTGTTTTCGGATAACAAGAGATGTGTCCGGACTTGACCGAGGACGCAGGTCTGAGCTGCAATCGCCCGGATACTCAAGTAAGTAGTCCTGTGCCCGAACATGCTATCCGTACATTTATCGTAAACTTTCCCTTTAAAGAGCTGTCCCTTGAACAGGAATGGATAGCAAAAGCAAAACTGATAAGGTGTCCGGCCCCCCTCCCTGAGACCACGCCGGATCCTGTGTTAACCAAGATGCTGGAGGCTGCGCCTTTAGAAGAGGGCGAAGGGGGGAACAGGAAAGCTACCGCCTCCGCTGAGGAGGCTTTTAAGGAAGGGGGGATCGAGAATCCCCCCTCCAAGGGGAAAAGAGGACCGCTTCTGAAGATCCGGAGACCAAGGCCTCAAAGCGGGGGAAGAAATCTTCACCAGAGGGTCCTGCGCCGGGAGGAGCCCTGGCCGCACTATTTCCCCAAGGAAATCAGCCCTCTAGCGAGCCGTAAGTAAAAAGGGAAGTTTTGTAATAAGGGACATCCCTATTTTTATTTTTGAAGATAAACGAAGTTATTACCTTGTAGTTCGGATCTTAGCCCTTGTCAGCAGAGCTCGTCTTCGGGGGATCTTCGTCCGGAGATGATGGAGAGCGAAACGCCTCCATCTGCCGCACCATCAGGCGGGGCGGACGACCCTGAGGTGTCGTCGCGGAGGGTATCCCCAAGTCCGGCGGGGCCGGAGAGTTCGGCACTAACTGGTGTACGGCCGGAGGAGCTGAAGGATCTGCTCGGGCGGGCATCTATCTCAGAAGATCACCGTACGCTAATGGGCACGGTGATTGAAAGGATTTCATCCGCTGGGAGCGGGTTACATGAGGCCGTCAGAAGTTTATTGACGGGGTTTGAGGTACACGAAAATGATATACCTTCTGACAGTTTTGCACATAAAATGTGTCCTATATAAATAGTAGCCCCTGAGACTCGGTACGTTGTCGAAAGCGACGGCGTGCTGAGGATCATAATCTCAGTTGTAAGATGTCGCCCTTCCTATACAGGTGGCGGAGCGTTCGGTGGCCAGCCGAACTGATAGAGTTGCCGAACTGAAGTGACAACTTGACGTTGCGGATGCGGACATCACGCTGGTCAATAAACGACTTGACGAGTCACAAGGTATGTGGCTTCTCCACGGACGACTGGTAAGGGAGCTTGACGCCCATGCCTTACAACATGTATGCTTAATGCAGATGGTGCCGCTGCTATGGAGGACCTTCGAGCGGAGCTTGCCCGAGCTAAGGAGCAAGCCAGAAAAAGTAATGCGGCTGCCTTGAAGGCGGCCAAAGAGCTAAAAGCCGAACAGGCTGCTCACTGCCGAAGCAGGGAGGAAATGGACGAAATGGCCGTGAAGCTGAAGGATGCTACCGAACGCTATTAATTTCTTGAAAGAGAACGCCGAGCGGAGCAAGAGGGCCTGAAGAAGGCCACTGCCGAAGCCAAGGATGCCCACTCCGCGATGAGAGCTATAAAAGAGGAGCTACGTCAGGCCGGGGATATTGCGGCTGGAAAGCCTTTTCTGCTGCGTAGGAAGTTCACGGATCCGAAGTATGCTCAATTGGGCCAGTTGTGGGGTGCAGAGGATGCTTATCTGAATTTGGCGGCGAGTGCCGCAGACGCAGTCGCACACTTCCGAGGCCAGAAGGATCACGGAATGGAAGAGCTTTTTTGGTCGCAATTCCATAGTCCGGACCTCCACTTCCATTAACCGATCGGTTAGCCGAGTGGGCTGAGCTGAATAGGATGTCCGGACTTGCCATGAAGGATGTCGTGGCTCATCTGTGGCTGGAAAGGCCTGAGCCAAAGAGTTATTTTGGCTTGGTGCAGCAGTTCCTTGATGCGGTGCCGCATATCAAGGCGATGAAGCGGTCGGCATGTATAGAGGGTGCGCGGATGGCTCTCGCCCGTTGAGGGAGTCCTGGACTAGGGGGTGTCCGGATAGCCGGACTATCATCATCGGCCGGACTCCAAGACTATGAATATACAAGATTGAATACTTCGTCCCGTGTCCGGATGGGACTTTCCTTGGTGTGGAAGGCAAGCTTGGCGATACAGATATGTAGATCTCCTACCATTGTAACCGACTCTGTGTAACCCTAGCCCTCTCCGGTGTCTATATAAACCGGAGGGTTTTAGTCCGTAGGACAACATAACCATTACAGCAATCATACCATAGGCTAGCTTCTAGGGTTTAGCCTCCTTGATCTCGTGGTAGATCCACTCTTGTACTACCCATATCATCAATATCAATCAAGCAGGAGTAGGGTTTTACCTCCATCGAGAGGGCCCGAACCTGGGTAAAAACATCGTGTCCCTTGTCTCCTGTTACCATCCACCTAGACGCACAGTTCGGGACCCCCTACCTGAGATCCGCCGGTTTTGACAGCGACATTGGTGCTTTCATTGAGAGTTCCTCTGTGTCGTTGCCGCTAGGCTTGATGGCTTCTTCAATCAACAACAACTCAGTCCAGGGTGAGACTTTTCTCCCCGGACAGATCTTCGTATTCGGCGGCTTCGCACTGCGGGCCAATTCACTTGGCCATCTGGAGCAGATCGAAAGCTACGTCCCTGGCCATTACGTCAGGTTTGGAAGCCTAAAATTCACGACAGACATCCACGGAGACTTGATCTTCGATGGATCCGAGCCACAGCCGAGCGTGCCGCACTGTCACGTTGGGAAAGATCTAACTCTGCCACCGGACAGTACTTTGGAGGCCGCACACGAATCCGCTCCGACCTATGGTTCGGAGCTGATCGCGCAGACCGAGGACGGATGGCTGGACACCGCCTCAGGGGCTGCAACCGCTACGGCGTGGAGCCGAATACTGACCTTGTCCCTTATAAAGCTCATAACTCCGAGGCGCCGGACTCCGAACCTCCTGCGCCCCGGCCAATCGAATCCGATTGGGAGCCGATCATGGAGTTCACTGCCGCGGACATCTTTCAGCACTCACCCTTTGGCGACATCCTAAATTCGCTAAAGCATCTCTCACTATCCGGAGAGCCCTGGCCGGACTATGGCCAGGACGGTTGGGATGCGGACGGCGAAGAATTCAAAGCCCACCCACCACCCACTTTGTAGCCACTGTCGATGACCTAACCGACATGCTAGACTATGACTCCGAAGACATCGACAGTATGGACGACGATGCCGGAGACGATCAAGAACCAGCTCCCACCGAGCACTGGAAGGCCACCCCAACCCACGGTGTATATATGGTGGACACCCCAAAAGGAAGCAATGACGAGGAACAACAGGAAGCAGCAAAGGACAATTCCGCCGAAAAACAACCAGAACGGCGACGTAGGCGCCGCCCTAAGTCCCGCCTCGACAACAACAGCACTCCTAATGACCCAGCAATAGAGCAGGGCAAACCAGTGGACGACGAACATGCAACCAAACAACCGTCCAAACAGGACGAATCGGATAATCAATCCATGCCCGCGAAACCAACAGTCCAGACGACCTCACGCCGGACACACCACCGGAGCATAAGAACCTTCACAAAAGACTCGTCGCCACTGCAAGAAGTCTGAAGAAGGAAAAAAGGAAGCTCAAAACAGCGGAAGATACACTCAGAATGAGGTGGAGCAAAGTACTCAAGACCGCGGACAAATATGGCAACGGCCACCAAACAAAGAGCTACCCGAAGCGCAAGCTGCTGCCTGAATTCGACGAAGAGGCCATAGAGCCCCCACAGTCAAAAAGCAAAGAGGCCGCCTGGCCGGATAGACGACCAGATGACAGGCGAAAAGCGACAAGCGGCGCTGCACACAAGCCGACCCATGATCCTCGGAAAACAAATGGCCCGGTCAGGTCCATTTACGGGCCAAAAAAGAGGGCCCCAGGAAGCAACACAACACGCCAAGTGTTCGAAGACAGCGACACAACCAAATACAGGGGCGCCGCACACCCACTATGTTTCACCAATGAGGTGCTGGATCATGAATTTCCAGCAGGGTTCAAACCCATAAACATAGAGGCATACGACGGAACAACAGACCCTGGAGTCTGGATAGAGGATTACATACTACACATACACATGGCTAGAGGAGATGATCTCCACGCCATAAAATATCTACCCCTCAAGCTCAAAGGGCCAGCTCGGCATTGGCTCAAAAGCCTCCCAGAAAACACTGTTGGAAGTTGGGAAGAGCTTGAAGACGCGTTTAGAGCAAATTTTCAAGGGACTTATGTCCGCCCTCCGGATGCAGACGACCTAAGTCATATAACTCAACTGCCCGGAGAGTCAGCGTGCAAATTCTGGAACAGGTTCCTTACCAAAAAAGCCAAATAGTCGACTGTCCGGACGCTGAAGCCTTAGCAACTTTTAAACACAACGTCCGAGACGAATGGCTCGCCAGACACCTCGGCCAAGAGAAGCCGAGGACAATGGCCGCGCTAACAAGCCTCATGACCCGCTTTTGCGGAAGACAGCTGGCTAGCAAGACGCAGCACCAGCGACCCGAGTACATCCGAGATCAGAGATGGAAACGGAAAATCATGGCGCAGAAAGGATCAGCGCCGGAATAAAGAAAAAAGCCCAAAGAACACGGCGGTCAACGCCGGATTCAAAAGCTCGCGGCCAAACAATAAAACACTGCCTCTTAAGGACAATAGTGATGAGCTATCCAACTTAAACAAAATTTTGGATCGGATATGTCAAATCCACAGCACCTCCGGAAGGCCTGCAAACCACAACCACCGAGGTTGTTGGGTTTTCAAACAGTCCGGCCGACTCAACGCCGAGCACAACGGCCTCGACACACCAAGCGAGGACGATGACGAACCCCACCAGGAGAGCACCGGAAAACAAAAGACTTTCCCACAAGAAGTCAAAACAGTAAACTCACTCCATGTGAAAGTACGGAAAAACAATGCGGCACCCACCAAGGTAGGTGTCGCACGGTCCACCCCAGCGGAACATCGAAATTGGATGTCAACACCAATCACTTTAGACCAACTGGATTATTCCAGAAGTATCCGAAACGCAGGGTGGACTGCTTTGATATTGGATCCTACAATTAACGGACTACAATTTACACAAGTCCTGATGGACGGCGGCAGCGATTTAAATCTGCTATATCCGGACACATTCCGTAAGTTGGGGATAGACCTTACTGAAATTCGATATAGCCGCACTTCCTTCAAAGGAGTGACGCCAGGCCCTTACGCCAAGTGCACATGCTCCTTACTACTCGAAGTTGTGTTCGGGTCACCCGACAACTTTCGACGCGAAAGGCTAACCTTCCATATCGCCCCATTCAAAAGTAGCCATCAAGCACTATTGGGACGTGAAGCTTTTGTCCGCTTCAACACAATACCACATTACGCGTCTCTTACACTTAAAATGCCTGGTCCACGTGGCATCATTTCATTAAAAGGTCGTTCCAAGACCCCGGACACGGCTAGACAAGTCCGGCATAAATAGGCTAGGGGCTCCCTAGCCGCACACCCCTTCCTAAGGGGCTTTGTGTATAAGCAATAATGAGCTAATATCGGCTCAGCCTTATTCATTCCTTAATATTTCCATTTTTTATGCACTTTTCGCATGACTTCCTTTCAAACTAAGTTCCTCTCTTTTTACAAATGAACAAATGTGCACACCCGTCCAGGATACGGCACAACGGAGACACAGGCGCAGACGTGCAGTAGGGACCCGTGGCAAGGATTCTTTTCAGATTAAGACCCTGCGTAAACCTTTTTTACTGTCTCTTGTTGTTATAATCCCCTGGTTTCTCATTATAACCAGAGAGGAGACTGACGTTTTGGCATCGGCCGCGTCAGAGGACCTCGCCCGTACCTGGACACTAGGGGCTCAGGGCATTGTTCTGCCCATTATTATAAAGACCGAACACCTTAGGGAGTGTTCGGCGTCTCGAGTTAGGCCTTATATGCATCAGCTCCGAATCATGTCTTTGGTCAAATGTTGGGTTTGCCCGGCTCCTGTGTTTTGTTGCCTTACGTTCCGTATCATCGGCTAACGCGGCACCAGGAGAACTACTGCGATTGTGCCCCAGTTCGGCTTGGCGAGCATCTCAGTAGAGAAAGCCGAAAACTGACTGTCATGATACAACGAGAGACTGGTCAACCACTCGATCGACTACTGGAATGTTTAGAATTCCTCCGCTTTGATGAAGGGCCGTTTCCCGGTCAGGCACACACGCTCCCCGAATTCGGAGAGCACGGTGCCACTAGGGGCTATATCGTAGCCCCACCCTCGAACTCCTATGGCTAATTGAAAGTGATAAAGCATTATAGTCCGGTTGCCTCGTTTGCTACGCTACCACTTCCTTCACAGGACCGAGACGTCGGATTAAGTGTGAAAATGCGCTATTTTTTGTGAACACCCCCGCACCTTGTGCGTGGGGGCTGAAGCCGACGACTGCATCTTTTAGGTTATACACACGTATACATAAACGGCCGCACAGGAGATATATCACTACTTGGACGCACAAGTATAAAAGGCGCTTACATCATAAATATCGTCTTACAAACCAAAACGTTCATTTGAACGTGACATTTTTTGAGCACTGCGACTCTATTACACGAGCACCACGCAGAACTTCCCCAAAATAGTGCTCGGCGGGTAACCGGCTCTCGTCCGAACCCTGGGTCGCAACAGCGGTGGCATCCATCTGTACCCAATGTGTCTTTACACGGGCGAGGGCCATCCGTGCACCCTCTATGCAGGCCGACCGCTTCATCGCCTTGATATGCGGCACCGCCCCAAGAAATTGCTGCAATAAGACAAAATAGCTCTTCGGCTTGGGCCTATCCGGCCAAAAATGAGTCACGATATCCGTCATGGCAAGTCCGGACAACCTATTCAGCTCAGCCCATTTGGCCAACCGATCGGTCAGCGGAAGTGAACGCTCTGGACTATGGAATTGAGACCAAAACAGCTCTTCCGTCTTGTGATCCTTCTGACTTCGAAAGTGCACAACAGCATCCGCCGCACTCGCCGCTAAGTCCATATAAGGATCCTCCGGACCCCACAACTGGCCGAGCTGAGCATACTTTGGATCCGTGAACCTTTGGCGCAGCAGAAAAGGCTTGCCAACCACAATGTCCTCGGCTTGGCGCAGCTCCTCCTTTATAGCCCGCATTGCAGAACGGGCATCCTTGGCTTCGGCGGTGGCCTTCCCCAGGTCTTCCCGCTCCGATAGGCGCTCCTTTTCAAGAGCCTCCATGCGGTCGGTAGCATCCTTTAACTTAACAGCCATTTCGGCCATCTCTTCCCTGCTTCGGCAGTGTGCAGCCCTTTCGGCTTCTAACTCCTCGGCCGCCCTCGAGGCAGCCGCATCACTCCTTCTGGCTTGCTCCTTGGCTTGAGCAAGTTCCGCCCAAAGGCTCTCCACAGCAGCGGCACCATCTGTGTCAAGCACACATATTGTAAGAGGCGGGCTTCGGCTTCCTTACTAGGTGACCATGGAGAAACAACTTACCTTGCGATTCGTCAAGTCGCTTGTTGACTAGCGTGATGTCCGCATCCGCAACATCGAGTTGCCGCTTCAGTTCAGTAACTCTATCAGTCCGGCTGGCCCCCGGACTATCCGCCACCAGCACAGGAAAGGCGAAAGTTAATACCTGCGATTTTGATCCTCGGCACGCTGTCGCTTTCGACAACCTACCGAGTCTCAGGGGCTACTATCTATACAGGGCGCACGTTATGTGCAAAACTGTCAAAAAGGTGTGTGATTTTTACGTACCTCAAACCCCGCCAGCAAACTCCTGACGACATTACGCAATCCGCTTTCGGCGGATGAAATCCTTCCAATCACCATACTCATCAATGCATGGTGATCTTCTGAGATGGACGCCCTCTCAAGCAGATCCTTCAGCTCCCCCGGCCGAACACTAGTCAGCGCCGAACTCTTCGGCTCTGCCGGGCTCGAGGACACCCTCCGTGATGACACTTCAGGCTCGTCCGCCCTATCCGACGGTGTAGCAGACGGAGGCGTCTCACTCTCCACCATCTCCGGACGAAGGTCCCCCGAAGACGAGCTCATCTGCGAAGGTCGGAGATCCGAACTACAAGGTAAAACTTCAGTTATCCTCAGAAGCACAAATAGGGATGTCTCTTATTATCAAATTCCCCTTTCTCTACTTACGGCTCGCTGGAGGGCTGATTCTTTAAGGGAGACTGTGCGGCCGGGGCCTCCCCGGACGCAGGACCCTCTGGTGAAGATTTCTTCCTCCGCTTAGGGGCTTTGGCCTCCGGGTCTTCGGAGGCGGTCCTCTTCTCCCCTTGGAGGGAGGGATTCTCGATCCCCCCTTTTTCAAGAGCCTCCTCGGGCGAGGCGGTAGCTCCCTTATTTTCCCCTTCGCCTTCTTCTGAAGGCGCAACCTCCAGCATCCTGACCAGCACGGGATCCGGCGCGGTCTCTGGGAGGGGGGCCGGATACCGTATCAGCTTTGCTTGCACTATCCACTCCTGTTAAAGGACAACGGGTTAAAAGGCGAATTGTAGAAAGGCAAACAAACGGTATGTCCGAACATCGAGCTACTTACTTGAGTATCCGGGCGATTGCAGCTTAGGCCGGCGTCCTCGGTCAATTCCGGACACACCTCCCGTGATCCGAAGAACAATTTTTACATTTCCACGGGTGTCGTACCCATGAAGTGTTGGAGAATCCGTGGTCCCTCCGGATTAAACTCCCATAGCCGGAGAGGACGGTGTTTGCAGGGCAGGAGACGCCTAATCAGCATAACCTGTATCACCACGACCAGATTGATCTCCCTCGCTTGGAGGTCTCGAATCCGGCCCTGCAATAGGGGCACATCCTTTGACGGGCCCTAGTTGAGCCCTTGGTTGACCCACGACATCAACCGTCCTGGAGGTCCCGAGTGGAATACGGGCGGCGGCTTCTGCCTGCTGCCCTTCGGAGCGGTAATACAGAACCACTCCTGTTGCCACAAGCCGAGTTCCTCTTGGAAGGAGCCCTCGGGCCACGGGGCATCGGCCCTCCTGCTTACGGCCGCCCCGCTGCACTCTGCTTGACGCCCCTCGATCATCTTCGGCTCCACATTGAAGGTTTTCAGCCACTGGCCGAAGTGGGGGGTGACGCGGAGAAAGGCTTCGCAGACGACAATAAATGCAGAAATATGGAGGATGGACTCCGGAGCCAAATCGTGAAATTCCAACCCATAGTAAAAATGAGCCCTCTCACAAAAGGATCCATCGGGAAGCCTAAACCCCGACGGAGGTGGGATACAAAAACAACGTACTCGCCGTGCTCGGGGGTGGGGATGGC
Organism: Triticum timopheevii; assembly: GCA_963921465.1. NCBI lineage: Eukaryota > Viridiplantae > Streptophyta > Magnoliopsida > Poales > Poaceae > Triticum > Triticum timopheevii. The sequence continues at coordinate 478,541,103 of OY997268.1, forward strand.
CTGCCCTTCGGCGGGCAACCTGTGCGAAATCTCGTAAGACAGGTACTTGGCCTCTCACAGCTTTAGCACGTCCTCCTCTGTGACGGAGGAGGGCATCCACCGGCCCTGCAGGTCGGAGCCAGACATTGTTGAAGGTCCGAGGCGCTCGAATCTGGGGCTCTGGGTGTTGCAACTCGGGGCAAGGAGAAGATTCGATGGAAGATTGAGGAAAAGAAACGAGCCTTGGTCCTGTTATAAAGAGGAAGAATACCAAGAGCCGTCTCCGTGACCGTTCGGGACTCGCCTTCGATAGAGGGGGCGTGGCGACAGGCGCGGTTGGGTTACCCACGTCCGTATTGATGGGAATCCCGGAATAAGGGGAACATGATCTCTGCTTTGACAAGACGTGCCAAGGAAACTGCTTCGCTAAACGCGCTGAGGTGGTATAATAAAAAACGATTCCAGTAAAGACTTGGTGGTGGTGTGATGTCATGCCACAAAATACGTCAGCAGATTGAACTTGTGTACATAATATTCTCTCTACGGGGGAATGTGGAAATTATTTTGTAGAGCCGAACACTATCCTGGTGTTCACAATCTTCTATGAATTATTTGGAGGAGGAACCCGCCTTGCAATGCCGAACATTATGCGCGCCGGACTCATCGTCATTGAAGCCTGGTTCAGGGGCTACTGAGGGAGTCCTGGACTAGGGGGTGTCCGGATAGCCGGACTATCATCATCGGCCGGACTCCAAGACTATGAAGATACAAGATTGAAGACTTCGTCCCGTGTCCGGATGGGACTTTCCTTGGCGTGGAAGGCAAGCTTGGCGATACGGATATGTAGATCTCCTACCATTGTAACCGACTCTGTGTAACCCTAGCCCTCACCGGTGTCTATATAAACCGGAGGGTTTTAGTCCGTAGGACAACATAACCATTACAACAATCATACCATAGGCTAGCTTCTAGGGTTTAGCCTCCTTGATCTCGTGGTAGATCCACTCTTGTACTACCCATATCACCAATATCAATCAAGCAGGAGTAGGGTTTTACCTCCATCGAGAGGGCCCGAACCTGGGTAAAAACATCGTGTCCCTTGTCTCCTGTTACCATCCGCCTAGACGCACAGTTCGGGACCCCCTACCCAAGATCCACCGGTTTTGACACCGACACCCGTGTCAAAACATGCTGGGCAGAGATGGAGGCCACCGACGTTGCATCCCAGGATTCAGATAGAAGTCGATTACCAGCCGAGCACTATTTTGAGGAAGTCCTGCAGGGCTCTCATTTAATAGAAACGCAGTGCTCGAAAAATGTTATGTTCAAATGACATATATGATTTGTGAAACCATGTTTCAAATATAATATAAGGGCTTTTTATACTTGTGCGTTCAAGTGTTGAAATACCTCCTGTGTGGCCGTTAACGTATATGTGTATATAACCTGAAAGATGGCAGTCTTCGGCTTCAGCCCCCACGCACATAGTGCAGGGGTGTTTGCAAAAAAGCGCATTTTCACACTTAATCCAACGTCTTGGTCCTGTGAAGGAGGTGAGAGCGTAGCAAACTAGGCAACCGGACTATAATGCTTTATCACTTTCACTTAGCCATAGGAGTTCGATGGTGGGGCTACTATATAGCCCCTAGGGGCACTGCGCTCTCCGAATTTCGGGGCGCATATGTGCCTGACCAAGAAACGGTCCTTCGTTAAAGCGGAGGAATTCTAAACATTCCGGTGGTCGATCGAGTGGTTGACCAGTCTCTCACTATATCATGACAGTCAGTTTTCGGCTTTCTCTACTGAGGTGCTCACCTGGATGAACCAGGGCACAATCGCAGTAGTTCTCCTGGTGCCGCGTTAGCCGATAGAGTGGAACGTAAGGCAGCAAAACACAGGAGCCGGGCAAACCCAACATTTGACCAAAGACATGATTCAGAGCTGATGCATATATGGCCTAACTCGAGACGCCGAACACTCCCTAAGGTATTCGGTCTTTATGAAAACGGGCAGAACAATGCCCTAAGCCCCTGGTGTCCAGGTACGCGCAAAAATTTCTGACGCGGCCGATGCCAGAACGCAGCCTCCTCCTCGATTATAGTGAGAAACCGGGGGATGTGTATCAACAAGAGACAGTAAGAAAGGTTTACGCATGGTCTTAATCTGAAAAGAATCCTTGTAACGGGTCCCTACTACACGTCTGCGCCTATGTCTCCATTGTGCCGTATCCTGGACGGGCGCAGCACGGTGTTCATCTGTAAAAGAGAAGAACTTAGTTTGAAAAAAGGGATCTTACGAAAAATGTATAGACAGAATATAAGTAAAAAACGAATAAAATTGAGCTTTATTGTCTCTTATTGTTCATGCGTGTAGCCCCTTGTAAGGGGGGACGCAGCTAGTAAGCCCCTTGTTTATTTGCGCCGGACTCGCCTAACCGTGTCCGGGGTCTGGATGACATGTTTGGGGGCTTTGATTGGCAAAGCCGGATTAATGTGTGGCTGTCAAGGTAGTCTCACTTGCTTCCTTATTCGAGGAACACTCGAGGTTTCCCTTTAATGAGATTATGCCGCGTGGACCAGGCATTTTAAGTGTAAGAGATGCATAATGCGGTATTGTGTTAAAGCGGGCGAAAGATTCGCGTCCCAATAGTGCTTGATAGCTACTTTTAAATGGGGCGATGTGGAAGACTAACTTTTCGCGATGGGAGTTGTCAGATGAGCCAAACACAACTTCCAGTGGTAGAGAGCCCGTACAATGGGCATATGGGACTGGCATCACTCCTTTAAAGGAAGTGTTGCTATGGCATATTTTGGTTGGGTCTATCCCCATTCTGCGGATTGTATCCTTATATAGTAGGTTTAGATCACTGCCGCCGTCCATTAGGACTTGTGTAAATTGTAGTCCGTCGATTGTAGGATCTAATATTAGGGCAGTCCATCCTGCGTTCCGGATACTTCCGTAGTAATCCTGATGGTCGAAAGTGATTGGTTTTGACATCCAGTGTCGGGACTCCGCTGGGGTGGACCGTGCGGTGCATATTGTAATGGGCGCCGCTCTATTTTTGCCTGTTGTCACATGAAGTGAGTTTACTGTTTTGACCTCTTGTGGGAAATTCCTTTGTCTGCCGGTGCTCTGCTTATGGAGTTCGTCATCGTCCTCACTTGGTGTTTCGAGCCCCTTGTGTTTGGCGTTAAGTCGGCCGGACTGTTTGAAGACCCAACAATCTCGGTGGGTATGGTTTGCAGGCTTCTCGGAGGTGCTGTGGATTTGGCATATTTTGTCCAAAATTTTGTTTAGGTTGGATAGCTCGTCGCTGTTGTCCTAGAGGGGCAGTGTTTTGTTGTTTTGTCGAGAGCTTTTGAATCCGGCGTTGACTGCCGTGCTCTTTGGGCTATTTCCCTTAGTCCGGTGCTGGTCCTTTCTGCGCCGTGGTTTCCCATTGCCATCTCTGACCTCGGATGTACTTGGGTTGCTGGTGCTGCATCTTGCCAGCCAGCTATCCTCTCCCGCACAAAAGCGGGTCATGAGGCATGTTAGTGTGGCCATTGTCCTTGGCTTTTCCTGGCCGAGGTGTCTGGCGAGCCATTTGTCTCGGACGTTATGTTTGAAGGCTGCTAAGGCTTCGGCGTCCGGACAGTCGACTATTTGGTTCTTTTTGGTGAGGAACCTGTTCCAGAACTTGTGGGCTGACTCTCCGGACTGTTGGGTTATGTGACTTAAATCGGCTGCATCTAGAGGGCGGACGTAAGTCCCCTGAAAATTTGCCCGAAATGCATCCTCGAGCTCTTCCCAACTTCCAATGGTATTTTCTGGGAGGCTTTTAAGCCAATGCCGAGCTGGCCCTTTGAGCTTGAGGGGTAAGTATTTTATGGCGTGGAGGTCATCTCCTCTAGCCATATGTATGTGCAGGATGTAATCCTCAATCCAAACTCCAGGGTCTGTCGTTCAGTCGTATGCCTCTATGTTTACGGGTTTGAATCCCGCTGGAAATTCATGATCCAGCACCTCATCGGTGAAACATAAGGGGTGTGCGGCGCCCCTGTATTTGGGTGTGCCGTAATTTTTGAATACTCGACGTGTTGTGTTGCCTTCTGGAGCTTGCTTTCTGGACCCATAAATGGACCTGACCGGGCCGTCGTCTTTGCGAGGATCCTTACGTGGATCATGTTTCGGCTTATGTGTGGTGCCGCTTGTCGCTCTTTGTTTGCCATGTGGTAGTCTATCCGACCAGGCAGCCTCTTTGTTTTTTGATTGTGGGGGCTCTACGGCCTCCTCGTCAAATTCGGGCAGTAGTTTGCGCTTCGGGTAGCTTTTTTCTTGGCGACTATCGCCATATTTGTCTGTGGCCTTGAGTACTTTGCTCCAGCTCATTCTGAGTACGTCTTCCGCTGTTTTGAGCTTCCGCTTCTGCTTCTTCAGACTTCATGCGGTGGCGACGAGCCTTTTTTGGAGGTTTCTCTGCTCCGACGATGTGTCCGGCGTGAGATCATCCGGACTGTTGTTTTCACCGGGGATGGATTGTTTATCCAATTTATCCTATTCGGATGGTTGCTCGGGGGCATGTTCGTCGTCCACCGGTTCGCCCTGCTCTATGGCTGGGTCCGTATGGGTGTTGTCGTTGTCGAGGCGGGACTTTGGGCGGCGCTTACGTCGCCGTTTCGGCTGTTTTTCGACGGAGTTATCCTTCGCAGCATCCAGTTGTTCCTCGTTATCGCTTCCTTTGGGCGTGTCCACCATATAAACATCGTGAGTTGAGGTGGCCTTCCAGTGCCCTATAGGCGCTGGTTCTTCGTCGTCTCCGGCATCGTCGTCCATACCGTCGATATCTTTGGAGTTGAAGTCTAGTATGTCGGTTCAGTCATTGACAGTAGCTACGAAGTGGGTGGTGGGTGGGCTTTGAATTTCTTTGTTGTCCACTTACCAACCGTGCTGACCATAATCCGGCCAGGGCTCTTCTGATAAAGAGAGACACTTTAGCAAATTCAGGATGTCGCCAAAAGGCGGGTGCTGAAAGATGTCCGCAGCGGTGAACTCCATGATCGGCGCCCAATCATATTCGATTGGCAGGGGCGCGGAAGGTTCGGGGTCCGGAGAGGAGTCCGACACCTTGGAGTCACGAGCTTCACAAGGGACAGGGTCGGTATTCGGCTCTATCGCCGTAGAGGTAGCAGCCCCAGAGGTGGTGTCCAGCCACCCATCCTTGATTGGCGGCGTCGGCTCCGAGCTAAGGGTTGGAGCGGACTCTTGTGCGGCCTCCGGGGTACTGTCCGGCAGCAGAGCTAGATCATGCCCATCGTGACAGTGCGGCGCGCTCGGCTGTGGCTCGAATCCATCGAAGATCAAGTCTCCGCGGATGTCGGCCGTATAGTTCAAACTCCCAAATCTGACCTGATGGCCAGGGGCGTAGCTTTCGATCTGCTCCAGATGGCCAAGTGAATTGTCCCGCAGTGCGAAGCCGCCGAATACGAAGATCTGTCCGGGGAGAAAATTCTCACCCTGGACCACGTTGTTGTTGATGATCGGAGGAGCCATCGGGCCTATAGGTGACGACACAGAGGAACTCTCTATGAAAGCACCAATGTCGGTGTCAAAACCGGCGGATCTCGGGTAGGGGGTCCCGAACTGTGCGTCTAGGCGGATGGTAACAGGAGACAAGGGACACGATGTTTTTACCCAGGTTCGGGCCCTCTCGGTGGAGGTAAAACCCTACTCCTGCTTGATTAATATTGATGATATGGGTAGTACAAGAGTATATCTACCACGAGATCAAGGAGGCTAAACCCTAGAAGCTAGCCTATGGTATGATTGTTGTTCGTCCTATGGACTAAAACCCTCCGGTTTATATAGACACCGGAGAGGGCTAGGGTTACACAGAGTCGGTTACAATGATAGGATATCTACATATCCGTATCGCCAAGCTTGCCTTCCACGCCAAGGAAAGTCCCATCCGGACACGGGACGAAGTCTTCAATCTTGTATCTTCATAGTCTTGGAGTCCGGTCAATGATGATAGTTTGGCTATCCGGACACCCCCTAGTCCAGGACTCCCTCAGAGATCATGATGATGGAGATCATGGTGTCATGCCGGTGACGAAGGTGATAATGCCGCGCCTCATAGATGAAGATCAAAGGCGCAAGATGATATTGGCCATATCATGTCACTTTATGATTTGCATGTGATGTTTGTCATGTTTACATCTTATTTGCTTAGAACGACGGTACCATAAATAAGATGATCCCTCACTAAAATTTCAAGAAAGTGTTCCCCCTAATTGTGCACCCTTGCGAAAGTTCGTTGCTTCGAAGCACCATGTGATGATCGGGTGTGATAGATTCTAACATTCGCATACAACGGGTGTAAGCCAGATTTACACATGCAAAACACTTAGGTTGACTTGACAAGCCTAGCATGTACAAACATGGCCTCGGAACACAAGAGACCGAAAGGTCGAACATGAGTCGTATAGTAGATACGATCAACATGTAGATGTTCACCGATGATGACTAGTCCGTCTCACGTGACGATCGGACACGACCTAGTTGACTCGGATCATGTATCACTTAGATGACTAGAGGGATGTCTATCTGAGTGGGAGTTCATTAAATAATTTGATTAGATGAACTTAATTATCATGAACATAGTCTAAAATATCTTTGCAATATGTCTTGTGGATCAAATGGCCCATGCTAATGTTGCCCTCAACTTCAGTGTGTTCCTAGAGAAAACCAAGCTGAAAGACGATGGTAGCAACTATACAGACTGGGTCCGGAACTTGAGGATCATCCTCATAGATGCCAAGAAAGCATATGTCCTAGAAGCACAGCCAGATGAAGCACCCATTTTCCCAGCAACTCAAGATGTTATGAACGCCTGGCAGTCGCGTAGTGATGATTACTCCCTGGTTCAGTGCGACATGCTTTAAGCTTAGAACCGGGGCTCCAAAAGTGTTTTGAGCAACACAAAGCATATGAGATGTTCCAAGAGCTGAAAATGGCTTTCCAAGCTCATGCCCGGGTCGAGAGATATGAAGTCTCCAACAAGTTCTACAGTTTTAAGATGGAGGAAAACAGTTATGTCAGTGAGCATATACTCACTATGTCCGGGTTACACAACCGTTTATCTCAATTGGAAGTTAATCTCCCAGATGACTCGGTCATTGACAGGATCCTCCAGTCGCTCCCACCTAGCTACAAGAGCTTTGTGACGAACTACAATATGCAATGGATGGAGAGGTCCATTCCTGAGTTATATTCAATGCTGAAATCAGCGGAGGTGGAAATCAAAAAGGAACATCAAGTGTTGATGGTGAATAAGACCACTAGTTTCAAGAAAGGCAAGGGTAAAAAGAACTTCAAGAAGGATGGCAAGGGAGTTGCCGCACCCGATAAATCAGTTGCCGAGAAGAAGCCTAACAATGGACCCAAGCCGGAGACTCAGTGCTTTTATTGCAAGGGAAATAGCCACTGGAAGCGAAACTGCCCCAAGTACTTAGCAGACAAGAAGGCCAGCAACACCAAAGGTATATGTGATATACATTTTATTGATGTGTACCTTACCAGTACTTGTAGTAGCTCTTGGGTATTTGATACAGCTGCGGTTGCTCATATTTGTAACTCAAAACAGGAGCTGCCGAATAAGTGAAGACTGGTGAAGGACGAGGTGACGATGCGCGTTGGGAATGGTTCCAAGGTCGATGTGATCGCCGTCGGCACGCTACCTCTAGATTTACCTACAGGATTAGTTTTAAACCTCAATAATTGTTATTTAGTGCCAGCTTTGAGCATGAACATTGTATCTAGATCTCGTTTAATGCGAGATGGCTACTCATTTAATTCAGAGAATAATGGTTGTTCTATTTATATGAGAGATATGTTTTATGGTCATGCCCCGTTGGTCAATGGTTTATTCTTATTGAATCTCGAACGTGATGTTACACATATTCATAGTGTGAATACCAAAAGATATAAGGTTAATAATGATAGTCCCACATACTTGTGGCACTGCCGCCTTGGTCACATTGGTGTCAAACGCATGAAGAAGCTCCATGCAGATGGACTTTTGGAGTCTCTTAATTATGAATCATTTGACACGTGCGAACTATGCCTCATGGGCAAGATGACCAAGCAACCAACTTGTTGGAAAGAATACATACTGATGTGTGCGGTCCAATGAGCATTGAGGCTCGTGGTGGCTATCGTTATGTTCTCACCCTCACTGATGACTTAAGTAGATATGGGTATGTCTACTTAATGAAACACAAGTCTGAGACCTTTGAAAAGTTCAAGGAATTTCAGAGTGAGGTGGAGAATCGACGTGACAGGAAAATAAAGTTCTTATGATCAGATTGTTGAGGAGAATATTTAAGTCACGAGTTTGGTACACACTTAAGGAAATGTGGAATTGTTTCACAACTCATGCCGCCTGGAACACCTCAGCGTAATGGTGTGTCCGAACATCGTAATCGCACTCTATTGGATATGGTGCGGTCTATGATGTCTCTTACACATTTACCGCAATCATTTTGGGGTTATGCTTTAGAGATAGCCACATTCACTTTAAATAGGGCACCGTCTAAATCCATTGAGACGACATCGTATGAATTATGGTTTGGGAAGAAACCTAAGCTGTCGTTTCTAAAAGTTTGGGGATGCGATGCTTATGTCAAGAAACTTCAACTTGAAAAGCGCGAACCCAAGTCGGAAAAATGCGTCTTCATAGGATACCCTAAGGAAACCATTGGGTATACCTTCTACCTCAGATCTGAAGGTAAGATCTTTGTTGCCAAGAACAGATCCTTTATGGAGAAAGAGTTTCTCTCGAAATAAGTAAGTGGGAGGAAAGTAGAACTTGATGAAGTACTGCCTCTTGAACCGGAAAGTAGCGTAGCTCAGGAAAATGTTTCTGTGATGCCTGCACCGACTAGAGAGGAAGTTAATGATGATGATCAAGGAACTTCGGATCAAGTTGCTACTGAACTACGTAGGTCCACAAGGACACGTTCCACACCAGAATGGTATGGCAACCCTGTCCTGGAAATCATGTTGTTAGACAATGGTGAACCTTCAAACTATGAAGAAGCGATGGCGGGCCCAGATTCTAACAAATGGCTTGAAGCCATGAAATCCGAGATAGGATCCATGTATGGAAACAAAGTATGGACTTTGACAGACTTCCGGGATGATCCGCGAGCCATAGAAAATAAATGATTCTTTAAGAAGAAGACTGACGCAGATGGTAATGTGACCATCCATAAAGCTCGGCTTGTCACTAAGGGTTATCGACAAGTTCAAGGGGTTGACTACGATGAGACCTTCTCACCCATAGCGAAGCTGAAGTCCATCCGAATCATGTTAGCAATTGCCGCATTCTATGATTATGAAATATGGCAAATGGACGTCAAAACGACATTCCTTAATGGTTTCCTTAAGGAAGAATTGTATATGATGCAGCCAGAAGGTTTTGTCGATCCTAAGAATGCTAACAAGGTGTGCAAGCTTCAGCACTCCATCTATGGGCTAGTGCAAGCATCTCGGAGTTGGAACATTCGCTTTCATGAAATGATCAAAGCGTTTGGGTTTATGCAGACTTATGGAGAAGCCTGCGTTTACAAGAAAGTGAGTGGGAGCTCTGTAGCATTTCTCATATTATATGTGGATGACATACTATTGATGGGAAATGACATAGAACTTTTGGAAAGCATAAATGCCTACTTGAATAAGTGTTTTTCAATGAAGGACCTTGGAGAAGCTGCTTACATATTAGGCATCAAGATCTATAGAGATAGATCGAGACACCTCATCGGTCTTTCACAAAGCACATACATTGATAAGATATTGAAGAAGTTCAATATGGACCAGTCCAAGAAGGGGTTCTTACCTGTATTGCAAGGTGTGAGATTGAGCATGGCCCAATTCCTGACCACGGCAGAAGATAGAGAAAAGATGAGTGTCATCCCCTATGCCTCAGCCATAGGGTCTATTATGTATGCCATGCTGTGTACCAGACCTGATGTGAACCTTGCCGTAAGTTTGGTAGGGAGGTACCAAAGTAATCCCGGCATGGAACACTGGACAGCGGTCAAGAATATCTTGAAGTACCTGAAAAGGACTAAGGATATGTTTCTCGTTTATGGAGGTGACGAAGAGCTCGTCGTAAAGGGTTACGTTAACGCTAGCTTCGACACAGATCTGGATGACTCTAAGTCACAAACCGGATACGTGTATATTTTGAATGGTGGGGCAGTAAGCTGGTGCAGTTGCAAGCAAAGTGTCATGGCGGTATCTACATGTGAAGCGGAGTACATGGCAGCCTCGGAGGCAGCACATGAAGCAATCTGGAAGAAGGAGTTCATTACCGACCTAGGAGTTATTCCCAATGCGTCGGGCCCGATGAATCTCTTCTGTGACAACACTGGAGCTATTGCCCTTGCCAAGGAGCCCCGGTTTCACAAGAAGACCAGGCATATCAAGCACCGCTTCAACTCCATTTGTGAAAATGTTCAATATGGAGACATAGATATTTGTAAAGTGCATACAGATCTGAATGTCACAGATCCATTGACTAAACCTCTTCCACGAGCAAAACATGATCAACACCAGAACTCTATGGGTGTTCGATTCATCACAATGTAACTAGATTATTGGCTCTAGTGCAAGTGGGAGACTGTTGGAAATATGCCCTAGAGGCAATAATAAAATGGTTATTATTATATTTCCTTGTTCATGATAATTGTCTATTGTTCATGCTATAATTGTATTGACCGAAAACCGTAATACATGTGTGAATACATAGACCACAACATGTCCCTAGTGAGCCTATAGTTGAATAGCTCATTGATCAATAGATGGTTATGGTTTCCTGACCATGGACATTAGATGTCATTGATAACAATATCACATCATTAGGAGAATGATGCGATGGACAAGACCCAATCCTAAGCATAGCACAAGATAGTGTAGTTCATTTGCTAAAAGCTTTTCTAATGTCAAGTATCATTTCCTTAGACCATGAGATTGTGCAACTCCCGGATACCGTAGGAATGCTTTGGGTGTACCAAACATCACAACGTTACTAGGTGGCTATAAAGGTACACTACAGGTATCTCCGAAAGTGTCTGTTGGGTTAGCACGAATCAAGACTAGGATTTGTCACTCCGTATGATGAAGAGGTATCTCTGGGCCCACTCGGTAATGCATCATCATAATGAGCTCAATGTGACTAAGTAGTTAGTCACGGGATCATGCACTACGGAATGAGTAAAATGACTTGCCGGTAACGAGATTGAACGAGGTATTGGGATACCAACGATCGAATCTCGGGCAAGTAACATACCGATTGACAAAGGGAATTGCATACGGGATTGATTGAATCTCCGACATCGTGGTTCATCCGACGAGATCATCGTGGAACATGTGGGAGCCAACATGGGTATCCAGATCCCGCTGTTGGTTATTGGCCGGAGAGCTGTCTCAGTCATGTCTGCATGATTCCCGAACCCGTAGGGTCTACACACTTAAGGTTCGGTGATGCTAGAGTTGTTATGGGAATTAGTATGCGGTTACCGAATGTTGTTCGGAGTCCCGGATGAGATCCCGGACGTCACGAGGAGTTATGGAATGGTCCGGAGACAAAGATTTATTTGTGGGAAGTCCTTATTCGGTTACCGGAAGTGTTCGGGGGAAGGGTTCCAGGGGTCGACCAGGAGGATCCACCTGCCCCGGAGGGCCCTATGGGCTGAATATGGAGGGAAACTAGCCCCTAAGTGGGCTGGGAGCCAACCCCCCTAGGGCCCATGCGCCTAGGGTTGGGGGGAAACCCTAAAGGGGGCGCCCCCTTGGCTTGGGGGGCAAGCCTCCCCCCTTGGCCGCCGCCCCCTCTAGATCCATCTGGAGGGGCTGGCCCCCTCTCCTTTGCCCCTATAAATAGAGGGGAGGTGGGAGGGCTGCTGCACCCTTCCCCTGGTGCAGCCCTCTCCCTCCCCAACACCTCCTCCTCCTCCGTAGTGCTTGGCGAAGCCCTGCTGGAGAACTGCAAGCTCCACCACCACGTCATCGTGCTACCAGAGATCTCCCTCAACTTCTCCTCTCCCCTTGCTGGATCAAGAAGGAGGAGACGTCCCTAGTTTGTACGTGTGTTGAACACGGAGGCGCCATCCGTTCGGCGTTAGATCGGATCTTCCGTGATTTGAATTGCCGCGAGTACGACTCCCTCATCCTCGTTCTAGTAACGCTTCCGCTTAGCGATCTTCAAAGGTATGAAGATGCACATCCTCTCTCTCTTTCTCTTGTTGCTAGAATATCCTAGATTGATCTTGGTGTCCGTAGGAAAATTTTGAATTATTGCTACATTCCCCAACATCAATATCTTCCATGCTAAGCACACTAGTGGCGGTTCCCAAGTAGAAAGGTAAAGGTTATGACTCTATTGGAAGTTTTGTTTGATTATTTGTGCGCTCTTTTCTTTTTGCAGTTTGGGACTGGGCACCCCTATTACTGCCCTTTTTCTTGTGCGATGGCGAGTGAATACACACTCGACCTGAGAATAACCCGCTTAGCATGGAAGATACCGACTACCTCCTATCGTTCCATGAACGATCTAGGCACACAAAAAGGATACTTGTTTGAAGTTTTTAGAGGTGGCACATGCAAGTTTACTTAGGACGGCATGGTAATACCGCATATAGGTAGGTATATATGGTGGACTCATCTGGAATAACTTGGGGTTCAGGTTTTTGATGTACAAGCAGAGTTCCCACTTAGTACAGGCGAAGGCTAGCAAATAGGTTGAGAAGTGGCCAGCTAGAGAGCAACAACGGTCATAAACATGCATTATGCATAAGTAACATTGGATACTAGCATGAGTAGGATATGAACACCATGAACATAAATATCATAGAAGCTATGTTGGTTTTGATTCAACTACATGCATGAACATGTGCCAAGTCAAGCCACTCAAACATTCAGAGGAGGATAGCATATCATCATACTACATCACAATCATTTTAATGCAATGTAGATATCCAAGATAAGTCATTATTCACTCCTATCTACTTATGCATGGCATGAGAAACTATAATCTCTAATTGTCATTGCAAACATGTTCGATCATAATCAGATGAAGCATGGATACTAGGTTAAACATATTTTCAAAAACAGAACAAGTCGAGTTCATACCCGTTTCTCTCTGCCATGAACAGTTCATCTAATATCTCATTATTGCCTTCCACTTGCATGACCGAATGATTTGAAATAATAATAGTGGAAGAGTGTCGTGGAGTAAGCTGGAATCTGCAAACATTTTATTCAAGAGGAGAAAACAAGGTAATATGGGCTCTTTGTTACATCAACATAATGCAAATGAGAGCCAGTCAACATTTTCATCGTGGTCTTATCCTCGGTATGACTTGATAAAAGAAAAAGAAATTCAGAGAAACACACTGAAATATTTTTGGAGTTTTTGGTTTTTCGAAAGCAAGCAAACGAAAAATGGTAAAGCAAAAATGAGAAAAACTATTTACACAGGAAAGCTCCCAACAAGTAAAAGAAGAACAAGTAAATCTTTTTGGGCTTTCTTTTTACTACTACAACAATTTAAACTAGGAAGAAAAATCATAAAGAAGCAAGAAACAATTTTTTGGGGTTTCTCATAGTTTTCCAAAAACACAAGAAGAAAGCAACAAAAATAATTTAAGCATGGATGGTACAATGAAAAAGTGTGAACACCGACAACTGGAGTCAAATGTGTGAATCATGAATGTAATGCCGGTGGGAATACGTACTCCCCCAAGCTTAGGCTTTTGGCCTAACTTGGTAATCACCAGTCGCCTGGATGTCAGTTGGCGTGGTAGCTCATGGAGGCCCTCGGTGCTGATGCTCAGCCTGCCGTGCTGCCTCCACTGCTGCATTGTGAGCTCGAGCCTCGCTCTCCAAAACAAAATGTCTTCCTCTGCTGTGATAGTCAAAAAGAGCAGGCACATGCAAATATGTGTGCACAACAGAAGTTTGGTTAAACAACAGATTATTAGTGAAGTCGTGAATTTTTCCCTTGAGGATCTTATGGCTTTTTAAAGCACCAAAGTCTAATACCGCATGAGTAGTGTCGGTGTCAAAATCGGCAGATCTCGGGTAGGGGGGTCAAGTTGTATGTCTGAAGATTAATGGTAACAATGGAGAAGGGACACAATGTTTACCCAGGTTCGGGCCCTCTTAATGGAGGTAATACCCTACTCCTGCTTGATTATATTCGAGGGTATAGGGGTTACGAGAGTTGATCTACCACGAGATCGATTCGGCTAACCCTAGATAGCTAGCCTAGCAATGTTGTGATACTGCCTCCAATCTAACCCTACGGTTTATATAGACACTGATATCTACTACACAACCTTCTTCTTGTAGACGTTGTTGGGCCTCCAAGTGTAGAGGTTTGTAGGATAGTAGCAAATTTCCCTCAAGTGGATGACCTAAGGTTTATCAATTCGTGGGAGGCGTAGGATGAAGATGGTCTCTCTCAAACAACCCTGCAACCAAATAACAAAGAGTCTCTTGTGTCCCCAACACATCCAATACAATGGTAAATTGTATAGGTGCACTAGTTCAACGAAGAGATGGTGATACAAGTGCAATATGGATGGTAGATATAGGTATATGTAATCTAAAAATATAAAAACAACAAGGTAGCAAGCGATAAAAGTGAGCGTAAACAGTATTGCAATGCTTCGAAACAAGGCCTAGGGCTCATACTTTCACTAGTGCATGTTCTCTCAACAATAATAACATAATTGGATCATATAACTATACCTCAACATGCAACAAAGAGTCACCCCAAAGTCACTAATATCGGAGAACAAACGAAGAGATTATTGTAGGGTATGAAACCACCTCAAAGTTATTCTTTCCGATCAATCCATTGGGCTATTCCTATAAGTGTCACAAACAACCCTAGAGTTTGTAGTAAAATAACACCTTAAGACACAAATCAACCAAAACCCTAGTGTCACCTAGATACTCTAATGTCACCTCAAGTATCCGCGGGTATAATTATATGATATGCATCACACAATCTCAGATTCATCTATTCAACCAACACAAAGAACTTCAAAGAGTGCCCCAAAGTTTCTACCAGAGAGTCAAGACAAAAACGTGTGCCAACCCCTATGCATAAGTTCACAAGGTCACTGAACCCACAAGTTGATCACCAAAACATACATCAAGTGGTTCACATGATATCCCATTGTCACCACAGATAAGCACATGCAAGACATACATCTAGTGTTCTCAAATCCTTAAAGACTCAATCTAATAAGATAACATCAAAGGGAAAACTCAATCCATTACAAGAGAGTAGAGGGGGAGAAACATTATAAGATCCAACTATAATAGCAAAGCTCGCGGTACATCAAGATCGTGCCATATAAAGAACACGAGAGAGAGAGAGAGAGAGAGATCAAACACATAGCTACTGGTACATACCCTCAGCCCTGAGGGTGAACTACTCCCTCCTCGTCACGGAGAGTGTCGGGATGATGAACAAGGCCACCAGTGATGGATTCCCCCTCCGGCGGGTGCCGGAACGGGCTCCCGAGAGGTTTTTGGTGGCTACAGAGGCTTGCGGTGGCGGAACTCCCGATCTAGGTTATGTTTCAGGGGTTTATGTATTTATAGGAGGGTTTGGCATTGAGAACAAGTCAGGAGGACCCATGGGGTGTCCACGAGGCATAAGGGCACGCCCTAGGGGGGCGCCCTCCACCCTCGTGGGCCCCACAGGACTCCTCTCCGATAACTTTTTGTTCCAGTATTTTTTATATTTCCAGAAAAAATCTCCGTTGATTTTCAGCGCATTCCGAGAACTTTTATTTCTGCACAAAAACAACACCACGGTAGTTCTGCTGAAAATAACGCCAGTCTGGGTTAGTTCTAACCAAATCATACCAGAAGCATGTAAAAATATTATAAACATGTCATTAATACATCAAAAATTATAGAAACGCTGGAGACGTATCAGCGTCGCCAAGCTTAATTCCTGCTTGTCCTCGAGTAGGTGAATGATAAAAATACAATTTTTGATGTGGAATGCTACCTAACATATTTATCAAAGTAATCTCTCTTTAATGTGGAAAGAATATTCAGATCCATAAGATTCAAAACAAAAGTTTAATATTGACATGAAAACAATAATACTTCGAGCATACTAACAAAGCAGTCATGTCTTCTCAAAATAACATGACCAGAGAAAGTTATCCCTAAAAAAGCATATAGTCTGGCTATGCTCTATCTTCATCACGCAAAATATTTAAATCATGCACAACCCCGGTTTCAGCCAAGAAATTGTTTCATACTTTAGTATTTTCTAACCTTTTTAATCTTCATGCAATACATGAGCGTGAGACATGGACATAGCACTATAGGTGGAATAGAATGGTGGTTGTGGAGAAGACAAAAAGGAGAAGATAGTCTCACATCAACTAGGCGTATCAACGGGCTATGGAGATGCAAATTAATAGATATCAATGTGAGTGAATAGGGATTGCCATGCAACGGATGCACTAGAGTTATAAGTTTATGAAAGCTCAACAAAAGAAACTAAGTGGGTATGCATCCAACTTTCTTGCTCACAAAGACCTAGGGCACTTTTGAGGAAGCCCATCATTGGAATATACAAGCCAAGTTCTATAATGAAAAATTCCCACTAGTATATGAAAGTGACAACATAGGAGACTCTCTATCATGAGGATCATGATGCTACTTTGAAGCACAAGTGTGGTAAAAGGATAGTAGCATTGTCCCTTCTCTCTTTTTCTCTCATTTTTTATTTTTTTATTTGGGCCTTTTCTCTTTTTTATGGCCTTTTTTTATTTAGTCCGGAGTCTCATCCGGACTTGTGGGGGAATCATAGTCTCCATCATCCTTTCCTCACTGGGACGATGCTCTAATAATGAAGATCATCACACTTTTATTTACTGAATAACCAAGAATTACAACTCAATACATAGAACAAAATATGACTCTATGTGAATGCCTCCGGCAGTGTACCAAGATGTGCAATGATTCAAGAGTGACATGTATGAAAGAATTATAAATGGTGCGGCTTTGCCACAAATACGATGTCAACTACATGATCATGCAAAGCAATATGAAATGATAGAGCATGTCATGATAAACGGAACGGTGGAAAGTTGCATGGCAATATATTTCGGAATGGCTATGGAAATACCATAATAGGTAAGTATGGTGGCTGTTTTGAGGAAGGTTATGGTGGGTGTATGGTACCGGTGAAAGTTGCGCGGTACAAGAGAGGCTAGCAATGGTGGAAGGGTGAGAGTGTGTATAATCCATGGACTCAACATTAGTCATAAAGAACTCACATACTTATTGCAAAATTCTACAAGTCATCAAAACAAAGTACGACAACATGCTCCTAGGGGAAGGGTTGGTAGGAGTTAACCATCGCGCGATCCCGACCTCCACACATAAGGAAGGTAATCAATAAATAAATCATGCTCCAACTTCATCACATAACGGTTCACCATACGTGCATGCTACGGGAATCACAAACTTTAACACAAGTATCTCTCAAATTCACAATTACTCCACTAGCATGACTCTAATATCACCATCATGATATCTCAAAACAATCATAAGGAATCAAACTTCTCATAGTATTCAATGCACTTTATATGAAAGTTTTTATTATATCTCTCTTGGATGCCCATCATATTAGGACTAAATTCATAACCAAAGCAAATTACCATGATGTTCTAAAAGAATCTCAAAATAATATAAGTGAATCATGAGAGTTCATCTATTTCTTCAAAATAAAACCACCATCGTGCTCTAAAAGATATAAGTGAAGCACTAGAGCAAACGACAAACTACTCCAAAAGCTATAAGTGAAGCTCAATGAGTAGTCTTATAATTATGTAACTATGTGAATACACTCTAACATTTAAGAATTTCTGATCTTAAGTACTTTATTCAAACAGCAAGCAAAACAAAATAAAACAAAATGAAGCTCCAAGAAAAACACATATCATGTGGTGAATAGAAATATAGCTCCAAGTAAAGTTACCGATGAACGAAGATGAAAGAGGGGATGCTATCCGGGGCATCCCCAAGCTTAGGCTCTTGGTTGTCCTTTAGTATATCTTCGGGTGCCTTGGGCATCCCCAAGCTTAGGCTCTTGCCACTCCTTATTCCAAATTCCATCGAATCTTTACCCAAAACTTGAAAACTTCACAACACAAAACTCAACAGAAAACTCGTAAGCTCCGTTAGTATAAGAAAATAAATCACCACTTTTGGTATTGTTGTGAACTCATTATTTATTTATATTGGTGTAATATCTATTGTATTCCAACTTCTCCATGGTTCATACCCTCCGATACTACTCATAGATTCATCAAAATAAACAAACAACACATAGAGAACGGAATCTGTCAAAAACAGAACAGTCTATAGTAATCTGTAACTCTAGAATAATTCTGTAACTCCACAAATTCTGAAATAAATTGGTGAACGTGAGGAATTTATCTATTAATCTTCTGCAAAAAGAATCAACTTAAAAAGCACTCTTCTGTAAAAAATGACAGCTAATCTCGTGAGCGCAAAGTTTCTGTTTTTACAGCAAGATCACATTAACTTTCACCCAAGTCTTCCAAAAGGTTCTACTTGGTACTTTATTGAAACAATAGCTATAAAACATGATTACTACAGTAGCTTAATCATGTTGACACACAAAAACAGTAGGGGTAAATATTGGGTTGTCTCCCAACAAGCACTTTTCTTTAATGCCTTTCTAGCTAGGCATGATGATTTCAATGATGCTCACATGAAAGATAAGAATTTAAACATAATGGGAGCATCATGAAGAATATGACTAGCACATTTAATTCTAACCCACTTCCTACGCATAGGGATTTTGTGAGCAAACAATTTATGGGAGCAAGAATCAACTAGCATAGGAAGGCAAAACAAACATAGTTTCAAGATTTTAAGAACATAGGGAGGAAACTTCATATTATAGCAATTCCTACAAGCATATATTCCTCCCTCATAATAAATTTCAGTAGCATCATGAATGAATTCAACAATATAACTATCACATAAAGCACTATTTTCATGATGCACAAGCTTAGCATTTTTATTACTCTCCACATAAGCAAAATTCTTCTCATTTAGAATAATGGGAGTATCATAAGAAACTCGAATACTATAAATTGTTTACACAATAAAAAAGTAATGTTCAGAAAAAGGGTAATCACAATCATGACAAGTTTTATAAATATAATCATCACTACTTTTTATAGCATAAGTATCATCACAATAATCACCATAAGTAGCAACTTTATTCTCATCATAATCAATTGAAGCCTCTTCCAAGATAGTGGAATCATTACTAAATAAAGTAATGACCTCTCCAAATCCACTTTCATCAATATAATCATCATAAGTAGGAGGCATGCTATCATCATAACAAATTTGCATATCAAAACTTGGGATACTAAAAATATCATCTTCATTCAACATAGCATCCCCAAGCTTGGGACAAACATTAATTGCAGCAAACAAATTCTCAAACATGTCATTCTCATCAAACATAACATCCCCAAGCTTGGGCCTTTTAATATCATAAGCATAATCACTCTCATCATTAATAGTATGGATAGCACCAATAGTATAGCAACTATTATCATCACAACGAGTAATAGGAGCAACATCATTTGGGAGGGATACCTTTTTACCTTTGCTTCTCCGTCTTTTCTTCTTCTTCTTTGCTTCATGTGTGGGTTTAATCCTCTTTTTGGAGCTCCTTATTAATGAGATTGGTTGAATGGAAGGCTCCTCCTTGTTACCTGATTCATCATAAGAATGAATAGGAGGATATTGGGAAATTTCTTCCCTTTCATTAGTATTCTCTTCATCTTCTATTTGTTTTCTTGTCTTTATGTAATTGGCAATATAAGGATTTTCAATGCAATTCACCGCACAATACATATAAATTTCCTCTAGATCAAAATCAAGAACTTTATCAAGGACAAATTCTGGAAGATCCTTAGTTATACGTTTCATTTCTTCATAACCCACAAGCAAGCTAAGTTCATTATGATGCCCAAGGGAAATCAAGTCATCACAATTTTTGGACATGATTCGATCATGAAACAATTTGCATTGGGGATTTAAATGACCACGTTCATTGCAAAGTTCACAAGGATGGCAAAGAAATTTTAAATTTTCAGCACAAACATCTAGCCTCTCTTGCAACCATTTAGTTTCTAAATACTTATGCCTCTTGCAAAATCTATCTTCCCTATTTGGTGTGTACTTGCAAACTCTATGCACTCCACAAAAGTTGACATGCTTATAAGAGACATTTTCATCATGACTAGTGGAGTCATCATTAGTACTATGGATATTCAAAGAGTACATACTAACAACATTGCAATCATGCTCATCATTCAAAGACTTAGTGCCAAACATTTTAATGTATTCTTCTTCTAGCACTTGGGCACAATTTTCCTTTCCATCATTTTCACGAAAGACATTAAAAAGCTGAAGCATATGAGGCACCCTCAATTCCTTTTTTTGTAGTTTTCTTTTATAGACTAAACTAGTGATAAAACAAGAAACTAAAAGATTCGATTGCCAGATCTAAAGATATACCTTCAAGCACTAACCTCCCCGGCAACGGCGCCAGAAAAGAGCTTAGTTGACAGGGTGTTAGTGCCACTTACCTAGCCTCCCCGGCAACGGCGCCAGAAAAGAGCTTGATGTCTACTACACAACCTTCTTGTAGACGTTGTTGGGCCTACAAGTGCAGAGGTTTGTAGGACAGTAGCAAATTTCCCTCAAGTGGATGCCCAAGGTTTATCAATCCGTGAGAGGCGTAGAATGAAGATGGTCTCTCTCAAACAACCCTGCAACCAAATAATAAAGAGTCTCACTACAAAAAAAATACACTTCCGTGATGATATGTGTTTGTCACAGTAGGTCATGTTTTCTGTCATGCATGTACATCCATGATGATTTTATGACAGAATCAAGATAGTCATACATGTGCTATCGTAGAAGTGTTCCATGACATTACAAAAATTATCATCACGGAAGTGTCCACTTCCATGACGGTAAATCGCGCGTCACAGAAGTGCTTTCCTCAAGGGTGACCGACACATGGCATCCACCGTAACGGAATGCCGTTAAGCTATCGGGTCCGGTTTTTGATCTGATAACCCGTTAACAACCCAGACCAATGGGGATTTTCCACTTGTAAAATCCTCACTGGCTGGAGGAAACACGTGTTAGCTCCACGTTGGCACAGGTGTCACTCATCCAATGGGCGAGATGCGCCAATGATATGTTGACACGTGGACCAGCCCAAAAGTGGGCCATAAAGTTTAAATGGGCCGACCCAACTAAAGGCCCACAAGATTTTGCGGTCCATAATGGGCCGGCCCAGCTAAAGGGCCACGAGATTTTGCGGACCATAATGGTCCGGTCCAGCTAAAGGCCCACAAGAGTTTGCCGGCCATAATGGGTCGGCCTAGTTAAAGGCCCACGAGATTTTGCGGACCATAATGGGCCGGACCAGCAAAATGCCCACAAGATTTCGTGGACCATAATGGGCCGGCCCAGCTAAAGGCCCATGAGATTTCTCCGACCATAATGGGCCGGCCCAGCTGAAGGCCCACAAGATTTTGAGGACACTAGTAGGCCGGCCCATTAACAGGCTGCCATGTTTTGGGCCAAATGCCGGCCCATATTTGAGTCGGTGCATTAACAACCTGCCATGTTCTGGGCCTAATAAAGGCCCATATGAGATCCGGCCCGTTAGAAGCCTACCACGTTCTGGGCCAAATTACGGCCCAGATCAGGTTCGGACCTTTAAGAGGCTTTGGGTTAAATTATGGCCCATATCAGATTCGTCCCGTCAACTGGACGCTATGCTTTTGGGTCCACTTGATAAAGGCCCATTTAGTAATTCCACCTGATATTAGTTTCGGCCTGTTAAAGGCCCATTTAACATTTCGGACCCTATATTTATTTTGCTCTGTTAAAAGTCCGTCATATAGTTGGGCCTAACTACGGCCCGGTTTGCATCCGGCCTGCTCACAGCCGATAATCTGATTGGGCCAAACAAGGACCGAGGCAATTTCGGCCTGTTACAAGCCCGTGATTTGATTGGCACAATCATGGGCCGGGGTCTATTTCGGCCTGCTGTCGGCCCATGAGCTATTCAGCACATTTCAGGCCCAACCTACTTTTCAGCCTCCTAAAAGCCCATTGAGTTTTCTTGCGAAAATAGGGTTGGCGGTTTACTCGGCCTATTAAATGCCCGAATCTACTAGGGGGACAGTTTACATTTAGGCCTGTTAACGGACCGAGATGATGGGGCCCATGATGCGGATCATACATAGTGATTTGCATGATGGCCCGATTATGTACCGTAATTTTAGGTTTGGCCAGTTTACTGCAAAGATAGGATATATATACAGTAAAATAACTGCAGCATCATGAATAAGAAAAAACCTAGACTATACAATAAAGAAATTATGGCATGTTACATCCACTGGGCATCAAAGTTCACCACTATGATAATAAAGCACAAGCAGACAGCAGATTACATACACTGGGCATCAAAGATCGCCACCAGTGCAAATAAACACGCCGGCAAAATAATATACAAAACCGACAACACTTCAATAGAGTTCAAGAAAGGTTAGCCCTGCTCGGGAGCTTCAGCGCAAGCAACTGAGCAAGCTGATGAGACTGCGCTTGTTTGACACTTATGTCCTCCTCACACTGAAAGATAAACAAGCAGACAGATGACAGGTTTTGCACATATAAGTATCAGTGCTGACAATTCATCACATTTCTTACTGACAAATAACATGACACAGTTTAAAATAGCATTAACACAATATGGTATTGTTCAGGTCAAGACATGGCAGGAAATGACATTGTGAAGGAGTTGGCAGTTTCACGACACCACTGGATTACAGATGAAG
Organism: Triticum timopheevii; assembly: GCA_963921465.1. Lineage (NCBI taxonomy): Eukaryota > Viridiplantae > Streptophyta > Magnoliopsida > Poales > Poaceae > Triticum > Triticum timopheevii. The sequence continues at coordinate 478,564,079 of OY997268.1, forward strand.
AACTCATAAGTATCAATGGTTAGTGTGCTGTCAATTTATCCCATTTCAGATTGGCAAATAAAGAGACGGTTTAAATAATAGTAGAATGGTATGACATTGTTCATAGTTAAGACATTGCAGAATATGACATTGTGCTGTAGTGGGTAGGCTCACCACACCACTGGATTATGGATCAAGAACAGAAGCATACATGTAGTGCAAAAGAAGTTCACTTGCTCTGTATAGTTTAATTTACATGGTATGAAGAAGGAACTTGGTTGTACAACTGAAAACTTAAATTGAGAAGGACAAACTTTTTTTTATGAACTACATAATAAACTTTAAACATGCAATTTGATGCAAACACCAAAAATAAACAGCTATTGCAGTCATGCCTAACCAAATATACACAACAAAGTTTGAAGGCTTGAGAAGGACAAACTTACATTATTGGTGAAGACATGCTCTATAAAGCCCTTGTCCATGCCGATGGGGGGGGGGGAGGGCAATTCAAGAAGTTTACCACATAATCTTCTTCATAAGCATTAACTTTATTCTACATTTTGTTAAGAGTAAATGTAGATGTGATAAGAAAAAATAGAGAATATTTAAGATAAGATGAAGAGTGATGCTACATAACTAAGTAGCTATAAATGTAAGTACAATGATACAGGGAAAAGGTACAACCAAGAGCAATGCAGAGCTAAACTTCTTCAGTACCATCGGTGTTATCCAACCTTATGGTAAGAGTAAATATAGATCTGATGTGTAGAAAATGGATGGCGAAGGAAAATAAGCTGCAGAGTGATGGTACATGAACAACTACCTATCAATATAGTACACTGATAAAGGACAGCAGGTACTTACAAGAACAATGCAGAGCTAAAAAATTCATTGGCATTGGATATATTCTACACTAATGTAACCATTCATACAGATCAGATAATTTGGAGCAAACAATTGATAAGCAAGCTATCATGCATACTGCTATCACATAATGAACTAGGTATGCATGCAAGTACAGTGATATAGGACAACATGTACTAACAAGAGCAAAGCAGCGGGCAGCATATTTGCCATATCCTGTCGTTCTTTTCAAACTGGAATTCTTCTTCGAGCAAATTTCCTGCAAAAAAGATCCGTAAGGCACATTCAAAAAAGTAGAAGTTCAAATTGTCATGCAATATCATAGACAATACCTCATCCTGGGAACGAGACTAGTGCATAACATGGTTTTTCCATTCAATGTCTTCTAAATTTAGCACATGAGACTTCACCGGAAATTCGTTTATAGATTTGCCATCAAAGTGTGATTTCCTCAGGTAACACCGATACTGCTGCAATGCTTCCTTGAAAAGCGCAAGCAAGCTTTGCTCGTCATGACTATCCAGATTGACCCTCGCCTACTTACAACAATGTAATGTAAATCATTGATGTGTTCAGTCAGCAGAAAATAGGAAAATAATCACCATGAATAATAACACTTACATGTAAGTGGGACAGGGAGATGTGAAAATGGTGTTTGTCTTCACTATAATCTTCCCATGATGGGAATATATGCACGTAGTCCCTAACAACATTGAAAGCATTGCCTTTTAAACTAGGAATAACTGGAATGGGGTTCCAATCTGCAAGAATTGGCCATCTCTGCGGTTGGGATAGGTCTTGGCCGGTGGACTTGCTGTACTTTTTGCTGGAGTGGGATTTTTCTGTGGTACGGCTGGTGCTATGGCAACTGAAATCGACATACCTTTTGCTGGAGTGCAGGTCCTGTGTGGTGGGGCTAGTGGTGTGGCCAGTGAAGTATGGTGATACGTCTCTAACGTATCTATAACTTTTGATTGTTCCATGCTATTATATTATCTGTTTTGGATGTTTAATGGGCTTTATTATACACTTTTATACTATTTTTGAGACAAACTATTAACCGGAGGCCGAGTCCAAATTGTTGTTTTTTTGCCTATTTCAGTGTTTCGCAGAAAAGGAATATCAAACGGAGTCCAAACGGAATGAAACCTTCAGGAGAGTCATTTTTGGAATAAACACAATCCAGGAGACTTGGAGTGGGCATCAAGAAAGCAATGAGGCGGCCACGAGGCAGGGAGGCGCACCCAGGGGGTAGGCGCGCCCCACCCTCGTGGCTCCCCTGAATGACTTCTTTTGCCTATATATACTCATATACCCTGAAAACATCAGAGAGCACCACGAAACCCTATTTATACCGCCGCAACCTTCTGTACCCATGAGATCCCATCTTGGGGCCTTTTCCGGCGCTCCGCCAGAGGGGGAATCAATCACGGAGGGCTTCAACGTCAACACCATAGCCTCTCTGATGAAGTGTGAGTAGTTTATCTCACACCTTCGGGTCCATAGTTATTAGCTAGATGGCTTCTTCTCTCTCTTTGGATCTCAATACAAAGTTCTCAACCTTCTTGGAGATCTATTCGATGTAAATCTTTTTGCGGTGTGTTTGTCGAGATCCGATGAATTATGAGTTTATGATCAAGATTATCTATGAACAATATTTGAACCTCCTCCGAATTCTTTTATGTATGATTTGTTATCTTTCCTAGTCTCTTCGAATTATCAGTTTGGTTTGGCCTACTAGATTGATCTTTCTTGCAATGGGAGAAGTGCTTAGTTTTGGGTTCAATCTTGTGGTGTCCTTTCCCAGTGATAGAAGGGGCAACAAGGCACGTATTGTATTGTTGCCATCGAGGATAAAAATATGGGGTTTATATCATATTGCTTGAGTTTATCCCTCTACATCATGTCATCTTGCCTAATGCGTTACTCTGTTCTTATGAACTTAATACTCTAGATGCATGCTGGATAGCGGTCGATGTGTGGAGTAATAGTAGTAGATGCAGAATCGTTTCGATCTACTTGTCGCGGACGTGATGCCTATATGCATGATCATGCCTAGATATTCTCATAACTATGCACTTTTCTATCAATTGCTCGATAGCAATTTGTTCACCCACCATAATACTTATGCTATCTTGAGAGAAGCCACTAGTGAAAACTATGGTCCCCGGGTCTACTTTCCATCATATAAGTTTCCGTTCTATTTTATGTTGCAATCTTTACTTTCCAATCTATATCATAAAAATACCAAAAATATTTATCTTATTATCTCTATCAAATCTCACTTTTGCAAGTGGCCGTGAAGGGATTGATAACCCCTTCATCGTTTTGGTTGCAAGGTTCTTATTTGTTTGTGCAGGTACGAGGGATTTGAGTGTAGCCTCCTACTGGATTGATACCTTGGTTCTCAAAAACTAAGGGAAATACTTACGCTACTTTGTTGCATCACCCTTTCCTCTTCAAGGGAAAACCAACGCATGCTCAAGAGGTAGGAAGAAGGATTTCTGGCACCGTTGCCGGGGGTGTCTACGCACAAGTCAAGACATACCAAGTACCCATCACAAACTCTTATCCCTCGCATTACATTATTTGCCATTTGCCTCTTGTTTTCCTCTCCCCCACTTCACCCTTGCCATTTTATTCGCCCTCTCTTTCCCGTTCGCCTCTTTTTCGCTTGCCTCTTGTGTGCTTGTGTGTTGGATTGTTTGTCACGATGGCTCAAGATAATACTAAATTTTATGATTTTTCCAATACCAACAACAATGATTTCCTTAGTAGTCCGATTGCTCCCATTACCGATGCTGAATCTTGTGAAATTAATGCCGCTTTGTTGAATCTTGTCATGAAAGATCAATTCTCTGGCCTTCCTAGTGAAGATGCCGCTACACATCTAAACAACTTTGTTGATTTGTGCAATATGCAAAAGAAGAGAGGTGTGGATAATGATATTGTTAAATTGAAGCTATTTCCATTTTCAATTACAGATCATGCTAAAACTTGGTTTTCGTCTTTGCCTAAAAATAGTATTGATTCATGGAATAAGTGCAAAGATGCTTTTATCTCTAAGTATATTCCTCCCGCTAAGATCATTTCTCTTAGAAACGATATTATGAATTTTGAGCGACTTGATCATGAACATGTTACACAAGCTTGTGAGAGAATGAAATTAATGATACTTAATTGCCCTACACATGGTTTGAATTTATGGATGATTATACAAAAAAATTATGCCGGATTGAATTTTGCTTCTAGAAATCTTTTAGATTCGGCCGCGGGAGGCAATTTTATGGAAATCACTTTAGGAGAAGCTACTAAACTCCTAGATAATATTATGATTAATTATTCTCAATGGCGCACCAAAAGATCTACCAGTAAAAAGGTTCATGCGATAGAAGAGATTAATGTTTTGAGTGGAAAGATGGATGAACTTATGAAATTGTTTGCTAATAAGAGTGTTTTCTATGATCCTAATGATATGCCTTTATCCACTTTGATTGAGAATCATAATGAATCTATGGATGTGAATTTTGTTGGTAGGAACAATTTTGGTAACAACGCTTATAGAGGAAACTTTAATCCTAGGACGTTCCCTAGTAATTTCTCTAATAATTATGGAATTACTACAACAACTCTTATGGAAATTTTAATAAGTTGCCCTCTGATTTTGAGATTAGTGTTAAAGAGTTTATTATTTCTGAAAAGAATTTCAGTGCTTTGCTTGAAGAAAAATTGCCTAAGATTGTTGAGTTGGCTAGGAACATGGATAGAATTTCTCTTGATGTTGATTATTTGAAACTTAGATCTATTCCACCTAAGCATGATATCAATGAGTCCCTCAAAGCCATGATGATTTCCATTGATGAGTGTAAAGAAAGAACCTCTAGAATGCGTGCAAAAAAGGATTGCTTTGTAAAAGCGAGTTCTTCTAATTTTCATGATAATAGGGATGAAGATCTAAAAGTGATTGATGTGTCTCCTATTAAATCTTTGTTTTGCAATATGAATCTTGATAATGATAGGACTAGAGATGAGTCAATTTTAGTTAAGAGGCGTCCCAATGATAAGGAGTTTTTTGATCTTGATGCAAAAATTGGTAAAAGTGGGATTGAAGAGGTCAAAACTTTACATAGCAATGAACCCACTATTTTGGATTTCAAGGAATTTAATTATGATAATTGTTCTTTAATAGATTGTATTTCCTTGTTGCAATCCGTGTTAAATTCTCCTCATGCTTATAGTCAAAATAAAGCTTTTACTAAACATATCATTGATGCTTTAATGCAATCTTATGAAGAAAAACTTGAATTAGAAGTTTCTATCCCTAGAAAACTTTATGATGAGTGGGAACCTACTATTAAAATTAAAATTAAAGATCATGAATGCTATGCTTTGTGTGATCTGGGTGCTAGTGTTTCCACGATTCCAAAAACTTTATGTGATGTGTTAGGTTTCCGTGAATTTGATGATTGCTCTTTAAACTTGCACCTTGCAAATTCCACCATTAAGAAACCTATGAGAAGGATTAATGGTGTTCTTATTGTTGCAAATAGGAATTATGTTCCCATAGATTTTATTTTCCTTGATATAGATTGCAATCCTTCATGTCCTATTATTCTTGGTAGACCTTTACTTAGAACGATTGGTGCAATTATTGATATGAAAGAAGGAAATATTAAATTCCAATTTCCATTAAGGAAAGTTATGGAACACTTTCCCGGGAAGAAAATAAAATTGCCTTATGAATCTATTATGAGAGCCACCTATGAATTGAATACCAAAGATGGCAATACTTAGATCTATTCTCGCTTTTATGCCTAGCTAGGGGCGTTAAACGATAGCGCTTGTTGGGAGGCAACCCAATTTTATTTTTGTTTTTTGCTTTTTGTTCCTGCTTAGTAATAAATAATGCATCTAGCCTGGATGTGGTTTTATGTTTTAATTAGTGTTTGTGCCAAGTAAAACCTATAGGATCATCTTTGATGATAGTTAATTTGATCTTGCTGAAAAATAGAAACTTTTGCGCGCACAAGAATAATTTTCATAAATCGCAGAAACGTGATTTTTAGTTGATTCTTTTTGCAGAAGATTAATAAACAAATTATCTAGGACTTCTATTTTGGTAGAATTTTTCGGATTTCAGAAGTATTCGGAAGTTACAGATTGCTACAGAATGTTCTGTTTTTGACAGATTCTGTTTTTCATGTGTTGTTTGCTTATTTTGATGAATCTATGGCTAGTATCGGGGGGTATGAACCATAGAGAAGTTGGAATACAGTAGGTTTAACACCAATATAAATAAAGAATGAGTTCATTACAGTACCTTAAAGTGGTGATTTGTTTTATTTCGCTAACGGAGCTCATGAGATTTTCTGTTGAGTTTTGTGTTGTGAAGTTTTCAAGTTTTTGGGTAAATATTTGATGGATTATGGGAGTGGCAAGAGCCTAAGCTTGGGGATGCACAAGGCACCCCAAGGTAAAATTCAAGGACAACCAAAAGCCTAAGCTTGGGGATGCCTCGGAAGGCATCCCCACTTTCGTCTTCGTCCATCGGTAACTTTACTTGATGCTATATTTTTATTCACCACATGATATGTGTTTTGCTTGGAGCGTCTTGTATGGTTTGAGTCTTTGCTTTTTAGTTTATCACAATCATCCTTGCTTTACACACCTTTTGGGAGAGACACACATGAATCTGAATTTATTAGGATACTCTATGTGCTTCACTTATATCTTTTGAGCTAGATAATTCTACTCTAGTGCTTCACTTATATCTTTTTAGAGCACGGCGGTGGTTTTATTTTATAGAAATTATTGATATCTCATGCTTCACTTATATTATTTTGAGAGTCCTTTATAACAGCATGATATTTGCTTTGGTTATAAAATTAGTCCTAATATGATGGGCATCCAAGTTGGGTAAAATAAAAACTTTCATATAGAGTGCATTAAACACTATGATAAATTTTATACTTGACAATTGTTTTGAGATATAAAGGTGGTAATGTTAGAGTCATGCTAGTTGGGTAATTATGAAATTGAGAAATACTTGTGTTAAATTTGGCAAGTCCCGTAGCATGCATGTATGGTGAACGTTGTGTGACAAATTTGAAGCATGGGGTGTTCTTTGATTGCCTTCCTTATGAGTGGAGGTCGGGATCGCGTGATGGTTAACTCCTACCAACCCTTCCCCTAGGAGCATGCATAGTAGTACTTTGCTTCGAGGGCTAATAAACTTTTGCAATAAGTATATGAGTTCTTTATGACTAATGTGAGTCCATGGATTATACGCACTCTTACCCTTCCGCAATTTGCTAGCCTCTATAGTACCGTGCATTGCCCTTTCTCACCTTGAGAGTTGGTGCAAACTTCACCGGTGCATCCAAACCCCGTGATACGATACGCTCTATCACACATAAACCTCCTTATATCTTCCTCAAAACAGCCACCATACCTACCTATTATGGCATTTCCATAGCCATTCCGAGATATATTGCCATGCACTTTCCACCGTTCCGTTTATTATGACACGCTCCATCATTGTCATATTGCTTTGCATGATCATGTAGTTGACATCGTATTTGTGGCAAAGCCACCTTTATAATTCTTTCATACATGTCGCTCTTGATTCATTGCATATATATCCCGGTACACTGCCGGAGGCATTCACATAGAGTCATATTTTGTCCTAAGTATTGAGTTGTAATTCTTGAATTGTAAATAAATAGAAGTGTGATGATTTCCATTATTAGAGCATTGTCCCATGTGAGGAAAGGATGATGGAGACTATGATTTCCCCACAAGTCGGGGTGAGACTCCGGACGAAATAAAAAACAGGGGAAAAATAAAAGAGGCCAAAGAAGCCCAAATAAAAAAAAGAGGCCAAAGAAGCCCAAATAAAAATAAAAAAATGAGAGAAAAGGAGAGAAGGGACAATGTTACTATCCTTTTATCACACTTGTGCTTCAAAATAGCACCATGATCTTCATGATAGAGAGTTTCCTGTTTTGTCACTTTCATATACTAGTGGGAATTTTTTCATTATAGAGCTTGGCTTGTATATTCCAATGATGGGCTTCCTCAAAATGCCCTAGGTCTTCATGAGCAAGCAAGTTGGATGCACACCCACTTAGTTTCTTTTGATGAGATTCCATACATTTATAGCTCTAGTGCATCCATTGCATGGCAATCCCTACTCCTCGTATTGACATCAATTGATGGGCATCTCCATAGCCCATTGATTAGCTGCGTCAATGTGAGACTTTTTTTCTCACATAATCCCTATTATCATACTCTACTCCACCCATAGTGCTATATCCATGGCTTACGCTCATGTATTGCGTGAGGGTTGAAAAGGCTGAAGTGCATTAAAAGTATGAATATATTGCTTGGCTGAAACTGGGGTTGTGCATAGTGGGAGCATTTTGTGTGACGAAAATGCAGCACGGACAAACTATATGATTTTGTAGGGATAAGCTTTCTTTGGCTATGTTATTTTGATAAGACATAAACTGCTTGGTTAGCATGCTTGAAGTATTACTATTTTTATGTCAATATTAAACTTTTATATTGAATCTTTTGGATCTGAACATTCATGCCACAATAAAGAAAATTACATTGAGAATTATGCTAGGTAGCATTCCACATCAAAAATTCTGTTTTTATCATTTACCTACTTGAGGACGAGTGGGAATTAAGCTTGGGGATGCTTGGTACGTCTCCAACGTACCTATAATTTTTGAAATTTCCTTGCTATTATATTATCTGTTTTGGATGTTTAATGGGCTTTATTATACACTTCTATACTATTTTTGGGACTAACCTATTAACCGGAGGCCCAATCCAAATTGCTAATTTTTTTGCCTATTTCAGTGTTTCACAGAATAGGAATATCAAACAGAGTCCAAACGGAATGAAACCTTTGGGAGAGTCCTTTTTGGAACAAACACAATCTAGGAGACTTGGAGTGGACATCAAGAAAACAAGAAGGCGGCCACGAGGCAGGAAGGTGCGCCCAGGGGGGTAGGCGCGCCCCCACCCTCGTGGGCCCCTTATGGCTCCCCTGACTGACTTCTTTCGCCTATATATACTCATATACCCTGAAAACATCCGAGAGCACCACGAAACCTTATTTCCACGGCCGCAACCTTCTGTACCCGTGAGATCCCATCTTGGGGCCTTTTCCGGTGCTCCGCCGGAGGGGCAATCGATCACGGACACTACGGAAAAATACACATCCATGATGATACATGTTTGTCATAGTAGGTCGAATTTTTTGTCATGCATGTACATCCATGACGATTTTATGACAGAATCAAGATAGTCATACCTGTGCTTTCGTAGAAGTGTTCCATGACATTACCAAAATTATCATCACGGAAGTGTCCACTTCCATGACGATAAATCACGCGTCACAGAAGTGCTTTCGTCAAGGGTGACCGATGCATGACATCCACCGTAACGAAACGTCGTTAAGCTATCGGGTCCGGTTTTGGATCCGATAACCCGTTAACAACCCCGACTAATGGGGATTTTCCACGTGTAAAATCATCATTGGACGGAAGAAACACGTGTCGGCTCACTGTTGGGACAGATGTCATCCACTCATTGGACACAAGGCGCCTATGATACGTCGACACGTGACACGGCCCAACAGAGGCCCATTCCTGTGAAAAGGCCGGTCCGTTTGACTTAGTCAAAAGGTGGCGAGCCGGCACACGGAAAGCCTGTTAATGGCATGTTCGCATATAGCCCATTTACAGCCCACTAACTCACGACCCGTTACGGCCTAACGGTATTAGGCCCAGTAGCATCATCTGGGCCATCCAATATGAGTCCATCCTGTTGTAACTTCCGGCCCATGTATGGCCCATGGCGTCTTTCGGCCCTTATGAGTCCCTTTGTAACTCTTGGCCCATTGACGGCCCATGGTGAAACCGGCCCGTAATGGACAGTGTATCGCTTTATAACCATTAGCGCCCCATTATTCCATTGGGTCGTTTCCAGCACATCTTACCTTTCGGCCTTCTCAGGGCCCATTTATTCTTGGGCTCATTTCGAGCATTCGGTTACTTACGGCCCGTTACTAGCCTTTTCTGCTTGTGGGCCAAATTCAGCCCATGGATACAGTCGGCCCATTTGTGGCCTGTTAATATGTTTGGCCATTTTCATAGCATCATCAAATACGGCCTATTAACAGCCCGTTATGGTCAGCCAATAAAACATAGGATTTCCACTCTAGCCCGTTTACGACCAATTATAGGGCCCATTATATGGCCCGTACAAGGCCCATATATGAGATGGCCCGTAGAAGGCCCATGGATCCTACGAGACGTAGCAGGCCCATTGATCCGACGGCCCATTCAAGGCCCATGGATCCGACGGCCCATAGAAGTCCCATGGATCCGACGGCCCATAGAAGGCCCATGGATCCAACAGCCCATAGAAGGCCATGGATCGTGCGTCCCGTAGATGGCCCATGGATCGTACGGCCCATGGAGGGCCATGGTCACTACAACGTTTGGGTGAGTTGGCCCCCGTTTGAACGATATAGCATATTCAAAGAATTATCCTACTCTATACTATCACCTCTAAAAAACATACACTATACAACAAAGAGACCAAGGCATAGAAATGTAGAATAATCCTACACTATACAATAAAGAAATTACAGCCGATTATACCCACTGGGCATTATGGTTCGGCACCGGTGATAATAAAGCATACACAAACACCAAATTACATACACTAGGCAAATACAACTCATACATCATGGACACGCATTAACTTAACTCCATTTGAACTGTAATCTCTTCAGAAAATAGGATTGGCCGGATTCATATAGCACAAATTTCAGTCTGCAAAATCTCCAATTCCTTCATGGTTACCTTAGTGTCTTGTTTCATTTTTTGACTCTTGCATATAATACCTGCATGTCCAGTCTCAACTTGTTGATTGTACGTTGAGAATCATGTGCACGTTGTCTTGCCACTTCTAGTTGCTGCTCGAGAACATCAACACATTCCAATTCCAATCCATAATCATTCGGTAACGGCCATGCCGCACTGCTCGCAAATCTTTGTGTTGATGTCACTTCATCCTGAAATGTTTCTGTAAGTACACATGACTATGGCAAAAATATAGTTACAACTGTGAAGCGAGCAAGACAGACTATTTTGTACTCCCTCTGTCCCAAAATAAGTGTATCAAGGTTAGTACAACTTTGTACTAGAGCTAGTACAAAGTTAAGACACTTATTTTGGGACGGGGGGAGTACACGGCAAAACAGGACTAACAATAATGTTACACATCATGAAGCATAAGAAGGTGATATTTTAAAAATTATAAAAAGGTAGTCTGTGCAGCCTGCATACAGAAATCTCTCTTAGCTCACCAGAGGAGCATGATGTTGGGGCCCAATCCAAAACACAGACAAGTTACAAATTTAGACAACACGTTGCATATAAGTAAGCAAGCAGTTGGCGATTCTGTAGCTCAATTAAAGTCTTATGGAGCATAATGAACAACAAAGGGTTTCATCCAAACATACTACAACAAGCAAAACTATGCAATCATTAGCCTAGTATAAACTAGATTGTGAGCCTCATGCAATAATAGTTGGCTAATAGACTTCAAAGCTTCAGGCACACTTCGGTAGAGTAATTAAATGGTAAGGCCTTTAATTATGTCAACTAATAGTTATACAAGTACCAAACATCAGGCATCATCCTATGGGCATCTCATTAACTGAGGACAAATAAAGCAATTGAAAAGAGCAAATTAACTATGCCTAAAACAAACAAGGAATTGAACTGTTGAGTTGGATATAGTGACTTACCTTAACATGTTGAAGAGGCTCAGCGCAGCTCCTACTTCTCTTGCAAGTCTCCTTCCTAACATCCTGTACTTGGAAATCCTCAATCTTATCTTCATTGCACCCCCTCTGCAAGGTGACACAAACTATTTACTCGTCTCCTTGGAAGATAAATATGCATACTTTCCAGTCTGTGAACACAAAAGGATGCGATTATAAGAAAACAACACCACATAATGAAACATGCCGCATCTCTTGCACTTGCACACAATGAAATGAGCATTTACTATGTATGCACAATGTAAAAACTAGGCATACCTTCTAACTGGATCTCCAGGTACTCTTGGAGAGCCTACTTTAGTGTACAGCCAAACCTTTATGTCACCTATGAGTTAGACAAGGCCCCACTACAGTAGCCATTAGTGTTTAAGTCGTTGACAAGCTCTGTTAGACTGTTAGGTCAAGAACAACAAGTAATCAAAGCAAACCGTCCTAGTATGGCTAGCTGATGCAAACAAGCAATTGAACAGATGTGTGAGCAAATCTTACATATCAAGAAAAAAGCAAAGAAGGAGGCTTAAATACCATCACTTGACTGACCAGATTTAAGGGGCATCTAAACATCATGTGCAACATAAAAACTAACATAAACATTGCATATTTCAGATTCTACAATGGAATGCAATGTATTAGGTTATGCCATGTATGATGATGCCTAAATGTACACTATAGCAGGCAGGAGTGATTCATCATTGCACGCACAATTGAATTGCAGGTTAAGGGCCAGATCGATTCCACCTTTTCAGGGCCTATTGTCAAAATAAGCCATAAAAGATGTAAAGAAGTCATTTTTGAGTTATGGGCTTGGGCTTAACTAATTTCGCTTTGGAGGGGGGTGTTTCGGTTAGAACCTCACTAAAAATTGAAGGGAAGGGGAATAGTGAAATGACTCTGTTGTCTGCCTATATTACACTCAAAATGCAACTACTGACGCCCGTGTCACACCTGACCCTCAAGTAAAAAAACACCCAAGCATTCATTGCCCTGCCCGCTTTCGTATCCTCTCCCCTTTCCCTCTACCTCGATCCCCTGCCTGCAGCACTAGGGTTCCTCCAGCGAGCCGTCGCCACTGGTCCCATCTGGCCTGGTCCTCGACGATGCTCTGTCCAGCTAGGCTACATGGCCGGCGGGTAGGGGCAAATCTCCCTGGCTGCCCCTCCCTCTGGCGCCGCCCCACATTCTCATGGTCTCCAGCAGCTGCTCCACTATGGTTCGTCCAACGCACTACTCCGGCGAGCGCTGCACAACTACGGCTGATGCCACACTATGGCAGAAGGCACCTTATTTCCCCTCCCCTCCTCCCAGGCTGTGGCCTTGAGGTGCTGTTAAAGGATGAGCTCATCCAACAAGGTGAGGATCTCCTCTGATTTTTTGCCAAATTTTCATTCTGATCCACTATACGATGAATTGCTATGAGCTGCTTCTGCTACTGCTATATGATGCATTGCTATGAGCTGCTCCTGCTGCTGCTATATGATGAATTGCTATGAGCTGCTGCTGCTATATGATGAATTGCTATGAGCTGCTACTGTTATATGGTGAATTGCTATGAGCTGCTGCTGCTGCTATATGATGAGTTGCTATAAGCTGCTCCTGCTGATGCTATATGATGAATTGCTATGAGCTGCTCCTGCTGCTGCTATATGATGAATTGCTATGAGTTGCTCCTGCTGCTGCTATATGATGAATTGCAATGAGCTGCTCCTGCTACTGCTATATGATGAATTGCTATGAGCTGCTGCTGGTATATGATGAATTGCACACTGCTGCTACTGTATGATGAGTTGATATGAGCTGCTGCTGCCGCTATATGATGCTTTCAGGTGATGCTGCTATATGATAATAACCAGCCACTTGGACCATTGAATTTCAATAAATAATTGTTCTTCATTTAAATGTGGGTCATGCTATCTTTGTTTAAATTAGGCAATGGGGTCTCTATGGAAAACATTGACCAAAGTAGATTGTGCCAAGTAGATGGTATCTTTGTATTTGCATTTTGAGCAAATAGTGATGGTTTGTTTTCCTATCATATTAATTACTACATTGGGTTCAATTTGTGATGTTTGCAAGTCAAATTAATTTTCATATGGGCAGCAAAATGAAAAGATATAATGCAATCTAGACTTTTCACTGATCATACCAAACATAAGCTGAAAACGCAATTGAAAAGGACTGGTTGGCTTATTACATGGAGCTTATATTCACAAGTGCTTATTTCCTTAGGATAACTATAATAACTGTTCCTAAGAAACTTGGCTAATAGAACTGACATACAAATAACATGCCACGATGATTGCAATGGAGGAGTGACGTACCATAGCACACTGTATAGGCTCACCGCTGCCTCTCCTTTTTTGCGATGTTCCATGAAATTGCCACATACATCTTGTGCTTTTTCATTGTGTAACCCTATCTGCAAGTTGACATGCCTAACTTCAGACATCTCTACATGATAATACATTGCATATCCCTTGCGCATATTTAAACCACCAATTAATGATTGTGTGCGTAGCATACACTAGCCATGACTCTGTGTGCTGGACTAGCAGGCACTCTAAGGGAGCCTAATGTAGTGCACTGGAATTCTTACATGCCACCTAGGATTTTGTGTAATGCACTGCCTCTGTTCCTAAATATATGTGTTTGTAGAGATTACAGTATGGACCACATACAGATGTATATAGATGCATTTTCGAGTGTAGATTCACTCATTTTGCTCCGTATGTAGCATATAGTGGAATCTCTAGAAAGACGTATATTTAGGAACGGAGGTACGAGGTACTATCATGTATGACATCTACATATCTAATTTAGCAGCCAGTAGTAGAAATCATTGTCTGCACAAGGGGATTATTGGTCGAAAATCCCAGCAAAGCACGCTGGCAGGCACAGAACAATACAAGAGAGAGAGAGATGCACTTATAAGATCATAGCAATGCCTCAGTCCAGGATCTTGGTTGGCCAAGCTGTTAGATCCAGAAGAAACATCGTCCTTCTAGATTTTGCCAGCTGCATAACAGGTAACAGCGACCTATTAGTATATTTGAAGTACATCGGGCAGGTGATGCTGGACGGGTTTAAAGGTGACAAGTACCGAGGCCGTGGAGGGTGCTTGGCATCTTGCCAGACGGTGGGAATCAGGTTAGAAATGTCAAGGGTGATGACACTTGCTGGCTGTCGGGGTCCGGTAAGGAGATCTAGAACCGTCGAGTAGGGTGTTTGTGGAGCGGCTCCGGTACGGTGGACTACGGTGTGGGCGAAGCAGTTCTGTGGCCGTGGACGAGGGCGTAGGTGAAGCTGCTCCGGTGGTTGGGTTAAGGATGGTGTCGATGATGCGGATCTGCGGTCGTGGACGGGGCGTCAGAAGCTGCTCCAGTGGTTGGGTTAAGGATGGTGTCGACGATGCGGATCTGCAGTCGTGGACGGGGCGTCGGAAGCTGCTCCGGTAGGTTGGATGAGGGTGCGAGGAAGCGGATATGAGGCCGTGGACTTGTGAATTGGCAAAGCGGGCCCGGTAGGGTTGAGAATGGTATAGGAGAAGCTACTCCGGTAGGGTTGACGATGGTGTCGGCGAAGCGGCTCCGATAGGGTTGAGGAAGGTGTCGGCGAAGAGGATTAGAGGCCGTCGATGGGGGCGTCGGTGGGGTGGCTCCAGGGGTTGTGGACGAAGCGTCTCCAGTGGGGAGTACGAATGAGACGCTGCAGATGCGTGGCGGTTGACGAGAGTACCAGTTAAGCAGATCCGACGCTGTGGACAAGGCCGGCACTGAATGGGCTGTGGTACAGTGGTGGATGAGCAGTCTACTTGTTTCTAGGGGAGGTGGGAGGGGTAGATGCGGCCGCAGAAGCAGATCCGGTGAAGTGGACGCCGCTGGCAATGAATGGGCTCTGGTACGCCGGTGGATGAGCAGTCTAGGGTTTCGAGTGGGAAGGGGAGAAAGGCCGATGAAGTACGGACGGCGTGATGTAAGATGCTCTAGTGCTGTGGAGTTAGTCATTTTTGTGGGAGGGGGAGAGGAAATGGGGGTGCTGTGTAGTGGGGGGAACCGGAAGTTACCAAAGCAGCCCCGACCTATTATGTAGATGAGGGCGGTATTGTAACTGTTGGTCTCCGTGCACCAAGGACAAAAGGGGAATTTCGCATGGTAAAGACTAAGGTGGCGGAAATTTTAGAAGGAGGCGGGAGATTTTTCCACCCGCGGAATCGTTCGTATCCAGTTTCAACTAATTTTAGACCGTGCTAGCGGGAAGGTCATGCTAGACTGTGTACACGGGACACGGGTCAGCAGTTAATAACTGGTGCAGTGGCAGAGACAGGGGGACCAGCAGAGGCCCTAGCCCCCCTGACATTAGGAATTTGCTGCTAATTCACTGATGAACATTGCGTAATTAGCAATTTTTTGATGCTTAAAGTCTTTTTTTCTATGCTTTGGCCCTCCCCAACCTATTTTGACTGCAATCGTCCCCCTGATTCAAATTTCCTGGCTCGGGATGATGCACCCATAACTTGGACGTTCACACGGGCGCGACCAATCGTACGGGTGTAGTAGCGTGTTCACAAGAAAGGTATCAAACGCTCAGCCTATGTATTTCTTGTGTAAATAGATAATTTAGTGCCATTGGTTATTTACTTTAAACATAATGCATTAAAGTGTTAGTGTAGAGGCGCACAAAAAGAAATGGATATTGTAGTCCGCTACTTAAAAGTGTTACCTCATATGATTACATAGCCTCCATTTCATAAATTGCGTACCCGTTGAATTCATATATGAATATTACATATATTACTTCATAATAGAACCCTAAATCATCCAAGACTAATGAATTTGAATGCAAGAGTAACAATGGTGCATGTACATTATAGCTACATTGGTTGTTTGAAGAAACATCATTGTAACTTTGGCATGGACAACTGAAAAGGTTTATTTAAATAGAAAGAAATGTGATATGTGAGTGTCCAATCTTTATAGCGTTGAATCAATATTGTACCTTTGGCCATGATATGAAGTAGATATTGATTTATGTTGAAGCGATGCACGTCCATGATCGCTAGATAATGATACGTGAATGAATTGTGCAATCTCTCTCGCACGCATACATATCTCATTTCCCTGTCGGCATCAGAATCACACATGCGCACTTCGTGTATTTCTCTCCCTCCGTCAAGGTTAGAATTCGTCTTTCTACCCCGTCCTACAAGTATCTCACACAGAAACACACACACTCTCTCTCTGTCTAAAACGCCCACCCCTTTATTTCCGCCCACCTACAGCCACTAATGTCTCAAAGTATAATAATGTCTCTCACACATATGCCTAAGGTTAACTCGAGTTCCGGAACCATATGAGTACATACAATGGGATTCCAACAGAGCACCTTTTGTTTTGAGATTTCCCTCTCTCTCTCTCTCCCTCCCTCTCTCTCTCTCTCTCACACACACACACACACACACACACACACACGCACGCACGCGCGCGCGCACATTGTTTCTCGCTTCATTTTTTCCGGCACTTGCATGCACACCATTTGTTTATCTTCATGATGCTTTAAGTATGCCTCACACAAATGCTATCTACCTATCCCTTAATATAGCTAGATATGTGTTACACAAACTCCTTCTCCCTACTAGCAAGATGCCCATGCATTGCATGGAACATCAAGATGCATTTGTATGAGTAGTTTATCTTGGGGGAGAAAAGGATGAATGAGGGAATGCCTTATTTGCAAATGTGGAGAGAGTTTGGGTATCTTTTTGCAAAATTGCCATAGTTTCCTTCCTATCCGTCGGATATAAATCAGATGGCCTATATTGCAGGATGGCAGGAACACCATCATCACCAACTCTGTTTTTTATAAAAGTAGAGATATGTGAGTGTCATTGCCCCCCCCCCCCACACACACCCACACACCCCCACACATTTCCCAACACTGAAGGAGTAGGGTGACACCTCGATCTTGATACTAATCCATCGACTGGCTTCTCTCTCAAACACACACACACACACACACACACACACACACACACACACACACACACACACACACTACCTAACACCGAGGAGTAGGGTGGCACCTCGATCTTGATAGTAATCTATCTACTCCTCCTTCACACACACACACACACATACACACACTACAAAAAAATACACTTCTGTGATGATACGTGTTTGTCACAGTAGGTCGCGTTTTTGTCATGCATCTACATCCATGAAAAATTTATGACAGAATCAAGATAGTCATACCTGTGCTGTCGTAGAAGTGTTCCATGACATTACCAAAATTATCATCACGGAAGAGTCCACTTCCATGACGATAAATCGCGCGTCACAGAAGTGCTTTCGTCAAGGGTGACCGACATGTGGCATCCACCGTAACGGAACGCCGTTAAGCTATCGGGTCGGGTTTTGGATCCGATAACCCGTTAACAGCCCCGACCAATGGGGATTTTCCACGTGTAAAATCATCATTGGCTGGAGGAAACACGTGTCGGCTCATTGTTGGGACAGATGTCATCCACTCATTGGACAGAAGGCGCCTATGATACGTCGACACGTGGCACGGCCCAACAAAAGCCCATTCCTATGAAAAGGCCGGCCCGTTTGACTTGGTCAAAAGGTGACGGGCTGGCCCATGGAAAGCCTGTTAACGGCCTGTTCGCATATAGCCCATTTACAGCTCGCTAACCCAAGGCCCGTTACACCCTACCTGAATTAGGCCCAGTAGCGTCATCTGGGCCATCCAATATGATTCCAGCCCATTTTCACTTCTGGCCCATGTATGACCCATGACGTCTTTCGGCCCATATGAGGCCCTATGTAACTCTTGGCCTATTAACGGCCCGTGCTGAAAATAGCCCGCAATGAACAATGTATCACTTTAGACCCATTAACGACCCGTGGTGAAACTGGCCCATAATGCACAGTGTATCACTTTTTACCCATTAATGGCCCGTTATTCAGTTGGGCCATTTCCAGCCCATGTTATCTTTCTGCCTTCTCAGAGCCCATTTATTCTTGGGCTCATTTCAAGCATTCGTTTACTTATGGCCCGTTACTGTCATTTTCTACTTGTGGGCCAAATTCAGCCCGTGGTTACAGTCGGCCCGTTTGTGGCCCGTTAATACATTGGGCCGTTTTCATAGCGTCATCAAATACAGCCTATTAAAGATGGCCCGTTATGGTCGGCCCATGAACGGACGATTCCAACTCTAGCCCGTTTACGGCCATAATGCGGCCTGTTATTTGCCCATGTTTGGCCAATCGATCATACGGCCCGTATAAGTCCGATTGATGATACGGCCCGTAGAAGGCCCATTGTTTCTATGGCCCGTAGAAGGCCCAATGTTTCTACGGCCCGTAGAAGGCCTACTGTTTCTACGGCCCGTAGAAGGCCCACTGTTTCTACAGCCCGTAGGAGGCCCAGTGTCACTACAGTAAATATTAGCCCAAGGTTATTGTGGCCTAGTTTTAAAAAATAGGTTATTGCAGCCACTAGCAAACCGCGGAAAAAGAACTGCACTGACTACAAGCAAACAAATAAACAAGACAACAAGGAAATAAATAAGCAAGCAACTTATGCTAGGCTATCACGGCTATTACACATATTACATCCACGGGGCATCAAAGTTCACCACCAGTGCAAATATAGGGAACACAACAGCATATAAATGCCGCAGCAAAACAAGTCTAGAACTGAAACCACTTCAGAAGAGTTCAATAAACAATATCCTGGGTACCCATAATGCTGGCAAGATGCTTAGCAAGCTTATTAAATTTATCTTGTTTGGCGCTTAAATCCTCCAGCGCTTGCTGTTGCACAAGAAAGTACGCATCTGAATTCTGCCGGGACTTCCTCAGTCCTTCGGCTTCTTGCCGCAGCACAGCTGACTAATGCCTTTCAGCTTGTAGCTAAGACTGAAGAAGCCGAAGTGATTCAGGCAGCGAGTTCGAAGAGCTTGTGCCAGCGGTACTGGCCAGTAACTCGAACACTACATCAACGCAGGACTGTGGGGTTTTCTCACTGTCTACAGGGTTGTCTCACTATCAATGCAGGACTGTGGGGTTTTCTCGTTTTTATCACCTTTCTTGGAGACCAACAGGGTTGTCTCACTATCTTGAACCTTATCTGCATTACTTTCTCTACCATTGCATAGTGGGGTGCTCTTCTCCAATATTCTGTTTGCATACTACAAGAGAAACAAGCAGACACATCACAGGTTTAGTTTGTAGTATACCAAACTCATTTTGGTAAACCGGTTCAGTAGTAAGGTGGACAGGATAACAGCATGAAACAAACATATATCTATGTACTATGGTCACTGTATTGTCCATATCATTCTAGTTTATGTTCCCTAATCAAGATAGAGACACAGTTCAACTCATATATTTTTGATACAACAACATAGACAGAATATAAGTGTGAGAAACTACACAGCATTGGCAGGACTTGTAATGTGCATCACATGAGAACATAACTGTTTATACAACTTAAACTGAAATCAACATAGAGCAAGAAGTTAGAACAGCAACCCAGTTAAAGAAATAGGTTTAAAACATACCTGTTGCGCCATTGGAGTTTCAATTGGATCCTTCAAATTCGAAAGTAGTTGGTATGAGTAAATACAGTGATGCAACATCAAAGGAGTATGGACCACAGCTACGGAATCTGACCTGAGAACAGTTGCTCTTCTGCTTTAAACGTGGAGTTTGGGTTAGCTGTGGTGGTCTTCGTGCTTTGGGCACTGTAGTAGCTTTACAAACTGCTCGTGTGGGGGTACTCTGTGGTGGACATGGTGCTTTGTCAACTATAAGTGGGTTACTATCCGCTGGGATTGCGGTTAGATGGGTTGTAGCTGGTTCTCTGCCCAATGGTGTAAGTGTGCAATCTGGAAGAGTCTCAATTATGTGTGGTGGGGCTAGTTTGTGGGCTAGTACAACCATGGTTCTATCTGCATCGACGGGTAGCACTGTCTTTTGTGAAGAACGGGTTTTTGCTCCCTTAGATACTGCCATCATCCCCTCCAATTCAAATGGCTGATAAACAAGATAAGAAATTGAACGTACAGACATTGTATGATAGACAGATGTGGTAATTCACATATATGTTGTCTAACCAAACAGGACAGGATGACACAATTTCATATATATGATGCCTAACTAAGCAGGATAGCATGACACAGTTTCAGATATATGATGGATAACTTAACAGGATATAATGGCATAATTCAACATATGATGAGTACCTAAACAGGATGACATGACAAAACTATATGATGTCTTTCTAAAATAGATTGGGATGAAATAATTCACATACATGTTGTCTAAGTATACAGGATGGCATGATATAATTGACATAATTGATTCATATACTAAGCAGCTGGCACTCGCATGATCTCTAAACTAAGCAGATAGAATTCAATATTGTGCATATGATGTCTAAACTAAGCAATGCAAGACACCATATGCATCATATGAGAAATATAAACATTGCAACTTAGGGCATACACCTCAGGTGGGATATAGGACTGGTCATCTGTCTCTGAATCCTCCTCTGAGGAGCTCCCTGTAACCATCGAGATATATGCTTTAACAGGTACCATTGCCTGCTCGGAAGACCTTGTTTTCACTCCAGATTTTTCCATAACCGGCTCAAATGGCTGATACACATGAAGAGTAGTTCAATATACACAGATTGTCGACAAATGGAATACGTAATGAAAAAAAAAGATGGCATGAGATAATTCACATATATGATGCCTGGCTCCATGGCGGTGCATAATTCACATATATGATAACTGGCTGAAAAACATGGCATTGCATAATTCACATATTTGATATAGAAAGCAAACATGAGGCATTCACACAAAGCATGTCTAATCTAAGCAGATGGCATGGCAATGCAAGACACCATATGCATGATATGAGCAATATAACCCAGCCAAGTTAGAGCATGCACCTCGGGGGGGGGGGGGGGGGATACGACTGGTCATCTCTCTCTGAATCCTCCTCTGAGGAGCTATCTATAACCAGCAAGAAATCTGCATCGACAAGTAGCACTGACTGCTCAGAAGACCTTGTTTTCACTCCAGATTTTCCCATGACCGACTCAAATGGCTGATGCACAGGAAGAGTAGATGAATGTATAAACATTATTGACAAATGGAACACATTATGGAAAAAATATGGCATGATACAATTCACATATACAATGACTGGCTAAACAGGATGGCATTGCATGATTCACGTATATGATGCCTGGCTAAAGAAGATGGCATTGCATAATTCCCATATACTCCCTTCGTTCCTAAATATTTGTCTTTTTAGAGATTTCAAATGGACTACCACATACGGATGTATATAGACATATTTTAGAGTGTATATTCACTTATTTTGTTCCGTATGTAGTCACTTGTTGAAATCTCTAAAGAGACAAATATTTAGGAATGGTGGGAGTATGATATAGAAACCAAACAGGTGGCATTCACACAAAGCAAATCTAAACTAAGCTGATGACATATAAGATGTATAATGTAAGCAATGCAAGGCGCCATATGCATGATATGACCAACATCAGCATGCCAGGTTAGAGCAAACACCTCAGGTGGTAAACAGGCATGGTCGGCTCCTTCTGAATCTCCATCTGAACAGTTATCTTCCTCTGGAATACAATCTGGAAATGCAGGAGAGGGGGGCACTTCGCCACCATGGAGCAGCGTCTGCATGACATTATATTCGCACACAACGGGCTTCTCTTTTTCTCTACATGTTCAGTACGATTGTGTACAATATCTGACATGCATAATAAAAAAATTAGATTTTGTAAGGCCTAAGAGGTGCATGCAAAAATCAAGACTGATGGTAGCAAACAAGTGGATGGATCCAAAACTAATGATAGCAGCTAGATTATAGCTTTAGTTTAAAAAGATAGACAATGGATCATCTATTGTTTGTTGCCCACCCAACATGAACCACATAGAAGACCCCAGATGAACCAGATAGTAGACAGATACTATTCGTTGCTGGCTCGATATGAGACCCATGGGCAATTCAAAACTCAAGATTGAACGATAAAGTACCAGGTAATAATAACCGATGTATAACGTAGGCAAACACGAAAGACTGCGACCTCTCTTCCGGAACTGTCTAGTCCTGAGGTTCATCTGCTCAGTCGATGATGGTAATGCAGTTGGCGTGGCTGCCGGCAACAGGGAAGATGATCTGAGGCGGCGAAAGAAAGTCTGCAGGGGGATCTCTGCTGCAGTGAACGCTTCTGTCGATGGTGCACCTCAGGTGGGGTGGATGACGGCACGGCAGGAGCAGGACATAACACACAGAGTTTTCTTTGACGTCAATCTAAAAATGAAGTAAATCTATAAGGGCTCCTTAGAATTGGAGGATTCTATAAACGCAGGGATAGGAGAAACACAGGAATAGGATAGGAATGCACGTGCAAGACAGAGCATTTGGAAACATAGGATTTCAGTCAACCTGCGTGTTTGGCTCACATGAATTGGAAGAACAGAGGAATGGAGAAACAAAGTGATGCGACGAGTGTACAACCTCTTTGGCGTAGCCTTGTGGACCTCAGCATCATTTGGTTGGACGTGGAGGATGGTGATGATGCTAGTGTGACTGTCGGAGGCGGGCAAGAAAATCCGAGGCCTCTGGAAACGGTGCCGAGGGGTACTGCTCCGCTGTGATGGACGGTTCCGTTGTTGGAGTAGCTCCGCTAAGGTGTACGGCGACAAGGCTGAAGTATGACAAGACAGACAACTTTAATCTAAAGTGGGACCTAAATATCATCTGCCATAGATGATGTAAATACATCACCAAAAAGTGCTAGATGTAAAACGCATCAGCCGCGCCACGGCCGCTCCGACAGATGCTGTAAGTACTGTTCACTCTGAACTTAACTGAAGAAAATGAACTTCACAGTCGAAACTGAATTTTACTGTCGAAACTGATTGAGCTAGTAACAGAGCATTGTAATAAATGTTTAGGGTGTTCGAGCACTAGTAGCAGAGAAACAGTGATCTAAATCAGTAGACGCTCGAGCAGGGAACGCACTAGCAGAGAGCAAGTCGTGCAGTAGCATCACGAGCGAGTGCTAAAGCAGCAACTCCTGTAGCTGCCGGAGGTCGTGCAGCAGCAGCAGCGCAAGCGAGAGCAAGAGCAGAGCAGCAACACGAACGAAAGCAGGAGCAGTGCAGCAGCGCGACTGACAGCAAGAACAGAGCCGCAGCACGAACGAGAGCCGGAGCAGCTGCAGCTAGTGCCGTTGTGGAAGTCGCCACCGAGGAAGCAACGACATGGGGGAGAGACGCCGTGGATGATGTGGCCGGCAACGGCACCGTCCATGGAGACGCCATGTCTACTCGGTATTGAGCACCGGCAGCCCCGTGAGATCGAATAAAAGATAAAATGCAGCGGTGAGTGCAGAACCTCCTTGGTGGCACCGAGTTGGCCTCGGCTTCATCGGAGGAATTGGTGAGGGTGCTGCAATTCCAATGGGGCGGGTCAAGACGGCGCTGTGGGGATTGAGGCGGCGCGATAGACGAGGCGAATGTTGGGGTAGCTCCTTGGAGGTGGAGGACGGGGCGGCTGATCTGGCGGGACGACGAGATCGACAACGGATCCTCATCCGGTGTGGTGGATGAGGGACGGCGAGCTGTTGCGGTGGACAACGTAGTTGGGGAAGAGTCTCCGGCTGGGCCGCGGTCGGGAGGCCGGCGGAGGAGCGTGGGGTTTCGCAGGTTTTGGCGGCCTCGGTGTATGAATGGGGGGGAGGGGGCGAAGGGGGAGGGGGGAGCCAAGCTTAGGGACGCACTTGTTCGAAATGTAGGGTAAGTTACCAGCATACCCCCACCGGTTTTGACACCGCGACGTGGAGCTTCATTTTCGGCTGAGGGGTAGAAGGGGGATTACGCGTGTCTGGGCTGCGGGAGCGATTTCGGATGAGGAGGGAGTTCTCGCGCGCGTCCAAATTTCGGGATAACAAGGCACGGCGCGGGTTGAAGAAGCGGGAGTTTCAAAGCAAGTGAGACAAAAGATACTCGAGCTTCAAAATTTCGGGATAACAAGGTGCGGATTCCTTGTTCGGCAGAACAAACTTAACGTGTAAGAAAAAACATACAAGACACAAGAGAGTCATGTCCCCTTTTACTATATTGCTATAGATGCCATTGAAAAAACTACAAGAAAAATGTAATAAAATCGGGAGAACATGATTACCCTGCACAGTACCAAATCGATTCGCACTTCCCTCAACAACAACAAAAAACAAATCAATTCCCACCAAAGAAAGTGTAATGTCCCTTTTTATATGATTACAGATGCCATGATCTCGAATTTCAATTTTTGTATCCACGTTATGTTGAATTCGAATATATCATTAGGTGACCTTGCGGTTTATAATTGATGTAGTCATACATTTTGATCTTCCATAATATATGAACATTTTACTCCACCATGAGAACATATATATGGTCGTCTACCATATGGACTAAATTTGAATCAATTTTCCTCATTTGAATACGATTGTTGTCAAGTTATACAATAATTTAAATATTATCTTGATAACAAAAAGACATGCATATAGCAGTAATCATATTTCACTATGAACTACATGTACCATACGCTCTCCAATTCAAATATCTGCATCCATTTTATGTTGAATTCAAATCATAGTACATTATTGGTCTAGGTAGCGAGATGTTCGGGATAATCTAAACCTTGTTTTCATACGTATAATTTTTGGCTGAATTGGGACAAGTTTTGGTATAAGCCTCTTACAAAACCGGAGATTCTCTCAACAAGCCTCGTGGTTCCGAGAGGGAACATGTCACCTTTGTGTGCGAAACGATATACGCTGCCTCCCCCCTCATTTTATTTACAGAGGCAACATAGAACTATATGAGTGCCCTGTTAAATTTTGGAATTATTTCTGGTTCATTTGGCCTTTTTATACATTAATTGAGTTTCTGGACTTTTAATGTGCATAATCTAAATATGAATTGCATGCACATGCTCCGGTGCACCAAAGTGGGTTGAAAAATCACATGTGTGTCCTTGTTTGAATTTCTAGGTCCCATGGAAGAAATGAGAATGAAATTCAAACATCTGGGCGTCATGACTCTGCCGAGAACATCGAGAAACTTAGATTTTAAATTCATGTAATGAAACTTGGCATGGTGTCATGTCATGGCACTAACATGTTGTGGTAAAAAATTGGGCCGATTTGGAATCTCGTGGTTCTGAGAGGGAACGTGCCACCCCCCCCCCCCCCGCCGCCCTTGAGTTTCTTAACAAAGGCAACATAGAACTACATTAGTGCCATGTTAAATTTTGGAATTATTCCGGGTTCGTTTGTCGTTTTTTATACATTAATTGAGTTTCTGGTCATTTAATGTGCATAAGTCAAATTTGAACTACAAGCACATGCTCTCGTGCACCAAAGTTGGTTGAAAAATCACATTTGTGTCCTCGGGTGAATTTCTAGGTCCCATGCAAGAAATGAGAATAAAATTAAAATATCTGGGCATTGTGGCTCGACCGAGAACATTGAGAAACTTGGTTTTAAAACTCTTGTAAATCCAAAACACGTATGAAAATCATGAAACTTGGCATGGATGTCATGTCATGGTACTACCATGTTGTCGTAAAAAAATGGCCGAATAGGAACATATTTTGGTATAAGCTTCTTGCAAACCAAAGCTTCTCTCAAGAAGGCTCGTGGTTCTGAGAAGGAACGTGTCACCTTTGAGTGAGAAACGATATACGTAGTCCCCCTTGAGTTTATTTACAAAGGCAACATAGAACTACATGAGTGCCCTGTTAAATTTTGGAATTATTCCGGCTTCGTTTGGCCTTATTTACACATTAATTGAGTTTTTGGTCATTTAATGTGCATAATTCAAATTTGAACTACAAGCACGTGCTCTCGTGCACCAAAGTTGGTTGAAAATCACATTTGTGTCCTCGGGTGAATTTCTACTCCCATGCAAAAAATGAGAATAAGATTCAAACATCTGGGCATTGTGGCTCGGGCAAGAACATTGAGAAACTTGGTTTTAAAATCATGAAACTTGGCATGGTGTCATGTCATGGTAGTACCATGCCGTGGTAAAAAAAATTGACCGAATAGGAACAAATTTTGGTATAAGCTTCTTGCAAATCGGAGCTTCTCTCAAGAAGGCTCGTGGTTCTGGGAGGGAACGTGTCACCTTTGTGTGCATAATTCAAATTTGAAATAGAAGCACATGTTCGAGTGCACCAAAGTTGGTTGAAAAATCACATGTGTGTCCTCGGGTAAATTTCTAGGTTCCATGCAAGAAATGGGAATGAAATTCAAAATTCTGGGCGTCATGGCTGGGTTGGAAACACTGAGAAACTTAGTTTTTTAATTCCTGTAAATCCAAAACACGCATGAAAATAATGAAACTTGGCTTGGTGCCATGACATGGCACCAACATGCTGTGGTAAATTGTAGTCCGATTTGCGAAGGCGCACACATTAACAATCAACAAAGTCATTTTGGAACAAGTGCTGTCACGTTACAATCGGAAACACAATTATTATTGAAACCGTGGGCATTCTACTTACTAGTACCATTTACGTGCCGCCACACGTCCTCATTTTTTATTAGCTAGGAGACGCCGTGCAGGGTAGCTATTTGAGTACGAGAGGCGTGCGATCAGACCCCTGCGCGTGCTTATCGGGAGGAGAGCCCTTTGACCTCCATCTGCTGTCCACCTCCCTCCCAAGGTCTCCATTAATGGAGCCCGAGCCTCTGTTTAATGGCGTGGCTATGTCTCAATCGTCTGAGATTCAAGAGAGAAAAAAGAAAATCTGACAGCACGGATCTTGATGTAAGATCCGACGGACCTATATAGCATCTACTGCGACTTATAGCAAGACTGATGAATATATAAGGACGATTTTTTTATCAAAGAAGGGCTTGCCCCTTCCGATTTTCATTACTGAAAACCACCAGAATTCACAAGAAGTTCAACACAACTCCAGCCTAACACGAAGGACTAAAAGTACCAGATTGAAATCTCAACATCCCAAGAGGCCAACAAAGGCGAAACATCCGCGCTAGAACCCAACATTTCACAACCGACGACACAATCGACATCCTAAACCGATTATTACATCAAAAGAAACCAGGAAACTGAAGGAAGCCTAGCAGCAACTAGAAGAACAGCAACACCAGGGTCGCCACAGCAAGAGTTTTCTTCATTCCAGCCTCGCAACATTGATCTTCCACAGAAAGATAAGGACGATTAATTGTCTTACATAATTAGAAAGATAATTAAAAAAGCCACATGCGGCTACGCCCGAAATACACAAGGGCAAAAGAAGAAGAAAGACAAGGATCTGGCTCACTGATTTCTACTTTCTTGATGCGTTGTTGCAGGCCGTGGGAACTAGTCTCCGCAGCAAGCGGCGATGAGCTCTTTCGTGTCCTCAAAACGCTACTTGAGAACATCCACAGATTCCTCCACTAGCCTTTGGCGCTCGTTGCGGAGCATGTCATTCTCGTCCATAAGTTTCTTGACGATGACGCCGGTACTCTTCAACAAGGCACTGGTCTCCTCCTGCTGGTCTGCACTTCGGACGATCTTCTCCCTCAGCAGGTCGCGCTCGGCCCGAAGCCTCTCATTGCCCTTCCTTAGTTGCTGGATGATGTCGGTAGCCTGTTCAAACAAGGCTTTCACGTCATCTTGCAACCTCGCCAAGCCGGAGATCTGATCCATCTGGCTATGGACGATCGCATGCATGTGCCTATAACAGTCGTCGCCTGCCCGCGAGAAATTTTCCCAGGCCGCCGCGGCACGGCGGGACATCTCTGCTGCATTCGTGGCGCGGTGGGACATCTCTGCTGCTTCCGCGGCGTGGCCGGACCAGTCTGTTGCATCGACGGTGCGGCGAGACCTCCGTGTTGCTTCAGCGGTGTGGCGGGACCTCTGTGCTGCTACTTCCGTGCGGCGGGACATGTCGGCTGCTCTCGCAACGAGGCGGGACATCTCTCGTGCTTCCGCTTCCATGCTCGCCTCTCCCTGGTAGCAATCTCTCCACCCAGAAGTCACGCTGGCCATGGCAGACGCAAGGGAAGGATGCTGAATGACTTGTTTGTTTTTGTGGATGAGGAGTTGAGGAGGAATGTGCAGTCATCTTGGCATACTAGTATTTATAACCGAGTACTAATACGCTCCTAAGTGGGAAACCGTTTACGTTGTGATCGGTGTGAACAGGTTTGGAATTCAATATACTAGCATGGTACTAATACACTCCTAAGTGGGAAACCGTTTAGGTTGTGATCGGTGTGAACAGGTTTGCAATTCAATATAGCGTGGAGTAATTTGTAATGTGACGAGACGCAAGCTCAAAATTTATTGACGGTTCTAGTTTCGAAGTGCGACACTATTCCCGGATGGAGTACTTCTTTTTCTACTCCCTCCTTTCCGATTTTATAGGGCTTATCTCAAAATTTTAGTTTTTCCATTTTATAAGGCTCAATTTGGTTATTCCCCAACACATGTTCAGATTCCAAGGTGCATTAAATCATCGCGTGCAAGTATTAAGAGAAAATTGACCAATGCATGTACTTTATGCATGCATGCATTGCAATTAATGCATTGATAAACATAATTTTTTGAGAAAACCAAGAGCATTAATTAGGTGCTTTTGCAAACTACAAAAAATATTCCACCAGTCACCATAAACCGGAAAGGAGGGAGTACTGTTGTGTACGTGCAATAACTGGCACTGTCGTATACATATCTTACGGTTAATGGGGCGTTCGACAGGAATAGCCACGTGGCGAGCTGTAGGCTAGTCCTTTTTTCAGACGCGTTAAACCTATCTCTCGGTACTTCTCGCACGCACCATCCTGCCACCCACAAAAACTTGTACTCTGAGTTTAGTAGTACGTTATACAGGAAGAGAAGAGGTGCACGCACGCACTCGTCCTCTCACACACGCGTCAGTTTTTTCTCGAAAAGGAGGATGATGACCCCCGGCCTCTACATCTGGGAGTCACACACGCATCTATAGCTACGAATTGTAGTGTTCTCAACCATCCGATTGGCTCTATCATGGATGTACCTATATACTAAAACATGTCTATATACATCTATATTTTTACAAATGGAAGGCATGTATTGTGGAACGGAGGGAGTGCTTGTCATCAAAATGGATAAAAAGGGACGTGTCTAGAACTAAAATACGTCTACATACATCTCCTTTTATCCATTTTGATGACAAGTAGTACTTCTTACCCAAAGGAACTTTATATCCAACAGACACAAAATATCCGTTCGACTGTTGGAAATTACTGATCTGATGTCAAAGTAATTGCTGCGGCGCCACCAAAACCCACCATTTCTTAAGCTAAAGTAGACCAAGGTAATCCCTATATTAGCATATTACTAAGATAAACAGAAGGCACTATCGAAACATTTAGGACGTGAGCTTGTCAATCTGAATGTGGAGGGACACAAGCTTAGCCCCGGCTAGCAGCTTGGGCGGAACTGTCAAGAAGGTCAGCTCCTGCACGTCGACGTCGCTGGGATCCTTGCTGCTTGCCACCTCCATTTCCACCTTGATAGCGTCGGTCGTGCCTTTGGGCTCCCCCGGCAGGCCGTTCACCCACAGCTTGGCCAAGTAGTGCGGCAGTGGGGACGCCCCCGCTCTGATGCAGATGACCGACACGGTGATAGGCGCGCCGATGTCGAGCACGCCGCCGACCAAGAAAAACGCGCAGCAGTCCTCCTCCACGAACAGCAAGAGCCGTGGCTACGATAGTGGCACTTGCAGCTGGAGCACCTTGCCGTACTGGATCTTGTGCACGGGCATGGGATGCGCGGTGCTGATGTGGTGGTAGAGCGCCAGCGGCGGGCCTTCGTAGCCGCAGACGGGCATGGGGCATTTGCAGGGCGCGAGCGGACACACGCTCTGGTGATCGGCGAGCTTGTGGTAAGTGACGTAGAGCCCACAACCTTAGTGCGGGCACTCCACCCTCACCGACGAAAGGACGGAGTCCACCGCCGTGTTCCGCACGTTGAAGCCACCGCAGCGCTCGCACTTCTGGCACTGCCGCTGGTTCCCGGGGCGCTCGACGCGGCAGTCCACGCAGGCCAGGTGCCCTCCCTTGCACTGCAGAAATCAATCCAACAACACATCAATCAAGAAACCTGCACCTTGCTCAATCAGCCGAACGGACGAGGTGTATTCGAACCTCGTACACTGGAGGCGTCAAGGGGTGGAGGCACAAGGGGCAGTGGAGCACGGTGAGGTCCATCGAGACCTTAGAGAGCTCCATCGTCGGGTCCTATTCCTGTTCGGTCTGCATGATCTCGCCCTCCTCGTGCACAACCATCCTTCAAGGTGCATTAAATCAACACATGCAAGTACTATCAAAAGAAGAGTCACGGCATGCATGCATGCGTAGTAATTAATGCATCGTTAAACGCAAATTATTGAAATATATTGAGTGCAGTGCTTTGATGTGTCGCGTCAACTCGTACATCAACGAGAAGTTTGATTTTCCTCTCCCTCGCGGACTTAACTGCACCTGCCTTTGGCTGTATGACAGGTTGGCCACACACCTGTCGGGCCCACCTGTCATACACGCAAAGACAGGAGCGTCCCTCCCTCGCCCATGAGCGTGGTGGCTGGCAAGACTAGGAGAAGCTTTCTCTACACGCTCTCCCTCCCGCACGCGGTGGACATGCAGTAGTTCAATCGGTGCCAGATGGCCAGAAGCGTACTGTAGTACTCCTCCAGTGCAGTAGTACACCATCATTGTTCGACTTCCCGAAGAGGCAAAGAGCCAAGCGCAGCCCGGACGCTCGTGTGGCAGTTTCATGTGTAGAGTAGTCTAGATAGCGTGTACCGTGCCTGTAAGCTTAAAATTGTTGGGGTCGGCTCCATGCTATGTGGCCGTCTTGAAGTTTTTTTTAAATTAAAATAGTCTTCTGGGTCACCCTGGTGATTGTAGTTTGCACGCTCATCTGGTCAAGACAGGAATATATATTTTAATTTATTTTTTTTAGAAGGGGGGACTCCCCGGCCTCTGCATCAGAATGATGCATAAGACCACATATATTTTAATTTGTGGTGGGTAAATGTTAGAGGTTGTAGCAAATATATTGTACACTGTGGGTCTTTCTGCCAAGTTTAGAGGCAAGCATGTGGGGCCAGTGCTATGATGTGTCGCGTCAACTCGTAGAACGAGGAGAAGCTTGATTTTACTACACGCCTTCTGCCTCGCCCATGCGCACGGTTGCTCGCAAACGAGGACAGGCTTTTTCTTAGTAGTAGTACTTCTACAACAAGCTATCCGTCCCGCTCGCGGTGGACGGACATGCAGTAGTGGATTCGACACTGTAGAAGCAGTAGTAGTAACATCATTGTTCGTCTTCTCGAAGAGGCAAAGAGCCAAGCGCAAACCGAACGTTACAGTTGCGAACATTGGAGCACGCATATAGCCAGGCTCTTGCATGAGACAAAATTGCTATGTGAGCCCACTATTGTACTAGTACGTACAACTACTTGCTAGTATAGCCCTGTAAACCAGAAAGGAGTATTTGCCCTTCTAGAGATTTCAACAAGTGACTAGACTACACCGAGACGGAGTACATATGCAGCAAAATGAGTGAATCTGCACCATCAATAAATACGTACTAGTTCTATCGTTTTCCTCTCTGAGGTGCACAATATTGAGTATACTGACTAGTCTCTTTTTGACACGCATTTACGTTTTTTTGACACAGTACAGACGCAAGCGCTCATATACACGCGCATACACTCACCCCTATGAACGCACACACGCACGGCACTATCATCTTGAAATTTATGAAGTCACCATAGGCACCTCGTCGTCGACGGGTCCATAGGTGCTTGAATGACAAGAGGAATAAGGTAGCGGTTCCCGAGATGTTGAACGGTCAATGATGCATCCTCAATTACATGCAGAGAGAATTAATTGGAGAAGCAGACTAGAGCCAGCACGATGTGAATGCAACAGAGTTTGGACTCTCATATAATAAAGGCACCCCACCACTCCAATCCATCTACTCCCAAGTCTCAGCGCAACACTGCTCACTCCAATCCAAGACCAAGTGACCAAAAGCCACAAGCACCTATGGAGGCGATGAACGCGAGCGGCAGTCGGCTGTGCCAAATCATCCAAGGCGCCGGCCTGCGGCCCTGCACCGCGCAGCGTTTCCAGACGGCGCTGGCGACCGCAGGCATCGTAGCCCTCGCCAACGCCGGCTTCGCCTCTCGCATGGACGACATGATGGTCAACTCCATCCGCAAGTTCACCGCCGTCAAGAAGCGCGCGGACGACCTTGCCGTAATGCTCTAGCCCGCGCGCCCAGGCTCCTCATTGCCTGCCACCCTCATCGGCATACATGGTGACGAACTCTTTCAAGCCCTGGTGGCCCTGCAGGTGCCGGAGGTTGCGACGAAGAATGTGCACCTCGAGGCTGCGCTCGCCGCACAGCGCCTCGCCATGCAAGAAACCGTCGACCTGCACATCCACGTCTACGAGGAAATCGTC
Source organism: Triticum timopheevii (assembly GCA_963921465.1). Classification (NCBI taxonomy): domain Eukaryota; kingdom Viridiplantae; phylum Streptophyta; class Magnoliopsida; order Poales; family Poaceae; genus Triticum; species Triticum timopheevii. The sequence goes on from OY997268.1 coordinate 478,597,365, forward strand.
TACATAGGCCACTACAAGGCAAGCGAGGACAGAAAGACGTTGGCCTTCTTCCAATGGCTGGAATCTTTGGACGCCATTGTTCAGAAGCACGTCGACCTGGCCACGAAAGCCACTGCTACTTAGGCACCGTTCGGTGGGCGGCGCCCTGAGTCGAGGAGGTGGACGTCGTTGATGGATGCATCTCTTCTTCTTGCCTCCTGTAACCAGCACTGCATCGCCTCGTGGCCTTAATGTTTTATTAGTATAGTACTCCCTCCGTTCCGAAATATAAGTCTTTCTAAAGATTCCAGCAAGTGACTACTACATACGGAGCAAAATGAGTGAATCTACACTCTAAACTATGTCTTCATACATCTGTATGTTGTATTCCATTTGAAGTAGTATCTAAAAAGGCTTATATTTATGAACGGAGGGAGTATATGGCATTTTTTATTCCAGTCGTAACGTTTTCACTGTGAGGTGGGGCCGCAGTTGAGCAAACCCACCCCACCCACCGGGCTTCGGCCGAGTTTAGAGTTAGAAGAGAGAAACGAGGGAGGAGGGCTAGCTGTAGCACGGACGCTGTTGTCAGATGGGACTCGTGTTTATAGAATAGGAGTACCGAGCACTCGTGCCTCTTTTTTTTGAGGGAAAAATTAGTCGTATGTCTAGTACCACTAGTTGGGTGCGTGCGACCTATAGCTGCCATCACTTTAGGTCTACTTTTCGAACCGCGGCTACGCTTCACAGTACATATTTTTCACGTATTTATCCTCCTATATGTACTCCTAGGCTATTTCCACGTGCTCCCATTCGCCGACATGTGGGACATAGAGCATCTGGGTCGTAGTGCATGCACGACTCGGAGCATATGCCGGGGTACTTTACATTTCAGACCTCACGAATTACATGCAAACCCCCCGTAGAAGAATAAATAAATCAATGAATTACTACATGAAACCGGATTATTTTCGTGGAGATTGGAGCACGTTCATTAAATTTTGGACATAACACGTTTATAAAAAATGACCGGACCTAAACCAGTCTAAGGGCCTCTTTGATTTTTCCCGAAAAAAGGGCCTCTTTGATTCGCAGGATACTGAAAACACAGGAATGGAGAAAGTATGATGGCGATGAACCGAGACGAGGAGAACTCTAACTCAGTTAGAGGTTAGAGTTAGATTCTAACCCTGAACTAACTCTAAACCAAAGAGGTGTATGGATGGCAGGGTTAGATTGACAATAAATGCTCTATCTCCATCATTTGACTACTTTAGACCCTATTTGTAGTCAGACTAAAATAAGTCCCTTGGATCCAAGCACCCTCTTGGTGTGGCCGGCTCTTCCGTGGCCTCCTCCCGCTCACAATTGACATAAACGAACCATCTATACAATCAAGCATGCAAAACAAGATTATTTTTACTTTGTCCATATAAATGAGATATCCCACTTAAACATACAAGTCGTCAATCAAGCTTCACAAAATAAAAAAACACTTCATGAAACAAAGAATGAGCTAACTCATCACGGAAGTTGTTCACGATAGGGAGGGAGCCCGGAGCCCCTCACGCATCGAGGGAGGAGCTCGCTGTAAGTGCATATAGTGCCCCTTAGTGATTTTGGTGTATTGAAGACTTATAGGTTAAGGGACTAATGTGTTTATGAGTGTACACAGGTCTATAAGTCTATGAGGAGTTTGATATTTACAGAGAAAGTCGACCTCTAATAATGAATATCTTCGACTGAAGATTTTGGTATTCCTGAAGACTTCATGAAGACTTTGAAACTGAAGAAATTGGTGTGTCCGTGAAGACTTGATATTCATGCAAGGAATATGAAGCTTGAAGATTTTCATTTTCATAGTTTTGTCTTTCTCCTTCTTGAGTCATAGGAAACATCGTACTGTTAAAGGGGGTCGAGGAAATACTAAGGAAAAATTTCCATGTGATGCTCAACTCAAAATCCTACACCTACCAATCCCTTCGAGTGAAGCCATTGGAAATCTCATACAGTTCAGTCAATTTCTTCAGTGACAGAGACGAAGTTCTTCTGGTCGCTGAGGAATTTGTTCTGACTGAGGAGTTAGGAATTCGCCAATGCGGATTGCCTACACAGTGAGTGTCGGTGTCAAAACCGGCGGATCTCGGGTAGGGGGTCCCGAACTGTGCGTCTAGGCGGATGGTAACAGGAGACAAGGGACACGATGTTTTTACCCAGGTTCGGGCCCTCTCGATGGAGGTAAAACCCTACTCCTGCTTGATTGATATTGATGATATGGGTAGTACAAGAGTGGATCTACCACGAGATCAAGGAGGCTAAACCCTAGAAGCTAGCCTATGGTATGATTGTTGTAATGGTTGTGTGTCCTACGGACTAAAACCCTCCGGTTTATATAGACACCGGAGAGGGCTAGGGTTACACAGAGTCGGTTACAATGGTAGGAGATCTACATATCCGTATCGCCAAGCTTGCCTTCCACGCCAAGGAAAGTCCCATTCGGACACGAGACGAAGTCTTCAATCTTGTATCTTCATAGTCTTGGAGTCTGGCCGATGATGATAGTCCGGCTATCCGGACACCCCCTAGTCCAGGACTCCCTCAGTAGCCCCTGAACCAGGCTTCAATGACGATGAGTCCGGCGCGCATATTGTTCGGCATTGCAAGGCGGGTTCCTCCTCCGAATAATTCATAGAAGATTGTGAACACCAGGATAGTGTCTGGCTCTGCAAAATAAATTCCACATTACACCGTAGAGAGAATAATATGTACACAAGCTCAATCTGCTGACGTATTTTGTGGCATGACGTCACGCCACTACCAAGCCTTTACTCGAATCGTTTTTTATTATACCACCTCAGCGCGTTTAGCGAAGCAGTTTCCTTGGCACGTCTTGTCGAAGCAGAGATCGTGTTCCCCTTATTCCGGGATTCCCATCAATACGGACGTGGGTAACCCAACCGTGCCCGTTGCCACGCCTCCTCTATAGGAGGCGAGTCCCGAATGGTCACGGGGACGGCTCTTGGTATTCTCCCTCTTTATAACGGGACCAAGGCTTCGTTTCTTCTCTTCAACCTTCAATCGAATCTACTCCTCGCCCCAAGTTCCAACACCCAGAGCCCCGGATTCGAGAGCTTCGGACCTTCAACAATGTCTGGCTCCGACCTACAGGGCCGGTGGATGCCCTCCTCCGTCACGGAGGAGGACGTGCTAAAGCTGCGAGAGGCCAAGTACCTGACTTACGAGATTTCGCACAGGTTGCCCGCCAGGGGGCAAGTCATCCCCACCCCCGAGCCCGACGAGTACGTCATGTTTGTGTCCCACCTCCGTCGGGGCTTAGGCTTCCCGATGGATCCTTTTGTGAGAGGGCTCATGTTTTACTATGGGTTGGAATTCCACGACTTGGCTCCGGAGTCCATCCTCCATATTTCTTCATTCATCGTCGTCTGTGAAGCCTTCCTCCGCATTACCCCTCACTTCGGCCTGTGGCTGAAGAACTTCAATATGGAGCCGAAGATGATCGAGGGGCGTCAAGCAGAGTGCGGTGGGGCGGCCGTAAGCAGGAGGGCCGATGCCCCGTGGCCCGAGGGCTCCTTCCAAGAGGAGCTCGGCTTGTGGCAACATGAGTGGTTTTATATTACCGCTCCCAGGGGCAGCAGGCAGAAGCCGCCGCCCGTATTCCGCTCGGGACCTCCACGACGATTGATGTCATGGGTCAACCAAGGGCTCAACTGGGGGCCGTCAAAGGACGTTCCCCTATTGCAGGGCCGGATTCGAGACCTCCAAGCGAGGGAGATCGATCTAGTCGTGGTGATGCAGGTTATGCTGATTAGGCATCTCCTGCCCTGCAAACACCGTCCCCTCCGGCTATGGGAATTTAATCCGGAGGGACCACGTATTCTCCAACACTTCATGGGTACGACACCCGTGGAGATGTACAAATTGTTCTTCGGATCACGAGAGGTGTGTCCGGAATTGACCGAGGACGCCGGCCTAAGCTGTAATCGCCCGGATTCACAAGTAAGTAGCCCTGTGTTCGGACATACCGTTTATTTGCCTTTCTACAATTCGCCTTTTAACCAGTTGTCCTTTAACAGGAGTGGATAGCGCAAGCAAAGCTGATACGGTGTCCGGCCCCCCTCCCAGAGACCGCGCCGGATCCCGTGCTGGTCAGGATGCTGGAGGTTGCGCCTTTAGAAGAAGGCGAAGGGGAAAATAGAGGAGCTACCGCCTCGACCAAGGAGGCTTTTGAGAAAGGGGGGATCGAGAATCCCTCCCTCCAAGGGGAGAAGAGGACCGCTTCCGGAAACCCGGAGGCCAAAGCCCCAAAGTGGGGGAAGAGGTCTTCACCAGAGGGTCCCGCGTCCGGGGAGGACCCGGCCGCACAGTCTCCCCTAAAGAATCAGCCCTCCAGCGAGCCGTAAGTGGAAAAAGGGAGCTTTATAATAAGAAACATCCCTATTTGTGCTTCTGAGGATAACTGAAGTTTTTACCTTGTAGTTCGGATCTCCGACCTTCTCAGATGAGCTCGTCTTTGGGGGACCTTCGTCCGGAGATGGTGGAGAGCGAGACGCCTCCGTCCGCTGCACCGTCGGATAGGGCGGACAAGCCTGAAGTGTCATCACGGAGGGTATCCCTGAGTCCGGCAGGGCCGAATAGTCCGGCACCAACTGGTGTTCGGCCGGGGGAGCTGAAGGATCTGCTTGAGAGGGCGTCTATCTCAGAAGATCACCATGCATTGATGAGTATGGTGATCGGAAGGATTTCGTCCGCCGAAGGCGGATTGCGTAATGCCGTCAGGAGTTTGCTGGCGGGGTTTGAGGTACGTAAAAATGACACAACTTTCGACAGTTTTACACATAAAGTGCGCCCTGTATAGATAGTAGCCCCTGAGACTCGGTAGGTTGTCGAAAGCGACAGCGTGCCGAGGATCAAAATCGCAGGTTTTAATTTTCGCCTTTCCTATGCAGGTGGCGGATAGTCCAGGGGCCAGCCGGACTGATGGAGTTGCTGAACTAAAGCGGCAACTCAACATTGCGGATGCGGACATCGCGCTAGTCAACAGGTGACTTGACGAGTCTCAAGGTAAGTTTTTATTTGTGGTTACCTAGTAAGGGAGCCGAAGCCCACTCCTTACAATATGTGTGCGAAATGCAGATGGTGCCGCCGCTGTGGAGAGCCTTCGGGCAGAACTTGCTCAAGCCAAGGAGCAAGCCAGAAGGAGTGATGCGGCTGCCTCGAGGGCGGCCGAGGAGTTAGAAGCCGAAAGGGCTGCACACTGCCGAAGCAGGGAGGAGATGGCCGAAATGGCCGTGAAGTTAAAAGATGCTATCGACCGCAATGAGGTTCTTGAAAAGGAGCGCCTAGCGGAGCGAGAAGACCTGGGGAAGGCCACAGTCGAAGCCAAGGATGCCCATTCTGCGATGCGGGCTATAAAGGAGGAGCTGCGCCAGGCCGGAGACATTGTGGCTGGCAAGCCCTTTCTGCTGCGCCGAAGGTTTACGGATCCGAAGTATGCTCAGCTTGGCTAGTTGTGGGGTCTGGAGGATCCTTATATGGACTTAGCGGCGAGTGCGGCGGATGCCGTTGTGCACTTCCGAAGTCGGAAGGATCACAAGATGGAAGAGCTGTTTTGGTCTCAATTCCATAGTCCGGAGCGTTCACTTCCGCTGACCGATCGGTTGGCCGAGTGGGCTGAGCTGAATAGGTTGTCCGGACTTGCCATGACGGATATCGTGACTCATGTCTAGCCGGATAGGCCCAAGCCGAAGAGTTATTTTGGCTTATTGTAGCAATTTCTTGGAGCGGTGCCGCATATCAAGGCGATGAAGCGGTCGGCCTGCATAGAGGGTGCACGGATGGCCCTCGCCCGTGTGAAGACACATTGGATAGAGATGGATGTCACTGCTGTTGCGACCCAAGGTTCGGACGAGAGCCGGTTACCCGCCGAGCACTATTTTGGGAAAGTTCTGCGTGGTGCTCGTTTAATAGAGTCGCAGTGCTCAAAAAATGTCACGTTCAAATGAACGTTTTGGTTTGTAAAACGATGTTTATAATGTAAGCGCTTTTTGTACTTGTGCGTTCAATTATTGAAATATCTCATGTGCGGCCATTTATGTATACGTGTGTACAACCTGAAAGATGGCAGTCGTCGGCTTCAGCCCCCACGCACAAGGTGCGGGGGTCTTCGCAAAAATAGCGCATTATCACACTTAATCCGACGTCTCGGTCCTGTGAAGGAGGTGATAGCGTAGCAAACGAGGCAACCAGACTATAATGCTTTATCACTTTCACTTAGCCATAGGAGTTCGAGGGTGGGGCTACGATATAGCCCCTAGTGGCACCACGCTTTCCGAATTCGGGGCGCGTATGTGCCTGACCGGGAAATGGCCCTTCGTCAAAGCGGAGGAATTCTAAACATTCCGGTAGTCGATCGAGTGGTTGACCAGTCTCTCGCTATATCATGACAGTCAGTTTTCGGCTTTCTCTACTGAGGTGCTCGCCCGGCCAAACCGGGGCACAATCGCAGTAGTTCTCCTGGTGCCGCGTTAGCCTATGATACGGAACGTAAGGCAGCAAAACACAGGAGCCGGGCAAACCCAACATTTGACCAAAGACATGATTCGGAGCTGATGCATATAAGGCCTAACTCGAGATGCCGAACACTCCCTAAGGTATTCGGTCTTTATGGTAGCGGGCAGAACAATGCCCTAAGCCCCTAGTGTCCAGGTACACGCAAGGTCCTCTGACGCGGCTGATACCAAAACGTCAGTCTCCTCTCTGGTTATAATGAGAAACCAGGGGATTATAGCAACAAGAGACAGTAAAAAAGGTTTACGCATGGTCTTAATCTGAAAAGAATCCTTGCAACGGGTCCCTACTGCACGTCTGCGCCTGTGTCTCCGTTGTGCCGTATCCTGGACGGGTGTGCATGTTGTTCATCTGTAAAAAGAGAGGAACTTAGTTTGAGAGGAAATCATGCGAAAAGTGCATTAAAAATTGAAACATTAATGAATGAATAAAGATGAGCCTATATTAGCTCATTATTGCTTATACGCATAGCCCCTTGTGAAGGGGTGTGCGGCTAGGGAGCCCCTAGCTTATTTATGTCGGACTTGTCTAGCCATGTCCGGGGTCTTGAACGACCTTTTAATGAAATGATGCCGCATGGACCGGGCATTTTAAGTGTAAGAGACGCGTAATGTGGTATTGCGTTAAAGCGGACAAAAGCTTCACGTCCCAATAGTGCTTGATAGCTACTTTTGAATGGGGCGACATGAAAGATTAGCTTTTCGCGTCGGAAGTTGTCGGGTGACCCGAACACAACTTCTAGCAGTAAGGAGCCCGTGCACTTGGCGTAAGGGCCTGGCGTCACTCCTTTGAAGGAAGTGCGGCTATATCGAATTTTAGTAAGGTCTATCCCCAACTTGCGGATTGTGTCCGGATATAGCAGATTTAAATCGTTGCCGCCGTCCATCAGGACTTGTGTAAATTGTAGTCCGTCGATTATAGGATCCAGTATCAGAGCAGTCCATCCTGTGTTTCGTATACTTCTGGCATAATCCAGGTGGTCGAAAGTGATTGGTTTTGACATCCAATCTCTAGGTTCCGCTGGGGTGGACCGTGCGACACCTACTTTAGCGGGTGCCGCATTGTTTTTCTGTACTATCACATGAAGTGAGTTTACTGTTTTGACTTCTTGTGGGAAAGTCTTTTGTTTTCCGGCGCTCTGCTGGTGGGGCTCGTCATCATCCTCGCTCGGCGCGTCGAGCCCCTTGTGTTCGGCGTTGAGTCAGCCGGACTGTTTGAAAACCCAACAATCTCGGTGGGTGTGGTTTGCAGGCCTTCCGGAGGTACTGTGCATTTGACATATCCGATCCAAAATTTTGTTTAAGTTGGATAGCTCGTCACTGTTGTCCTTAAGAGGCAGTGTTTTGTTGTTCGGCCGCGAGCTTTTGAATCCGGCGTTGACCGCCGTGTTCTTTGGGCTTTTTTCTTTATTTCGGCGCTGATCCTTTCTGCTCCATGATTTTCCGTTTCCATCTCTGATCTCGGATGTACTCAGGTCACTGGTGCTGCATCTTGCTAGCCAGCTGTCTTCCCCCGTGCAAAAGTGGGTCATGAAGCTTGTTAGCGTGGCCATTGTTCTCGGCTTCTCTTGGCCGAGGTGTCTGGCGAGCCATTCGTCTCAGACATTATGTTTAGTCGACTTGTCGGGTGACCCGAACACAACTTCTAGCAGTAAGGAGCCCGTGCACTTGGCGTAAGGGCCTGGCGTCACTCCTTTGAAGGAAGTGCGGCTATATCGAATTTTAGTAAGGTCTATCCCCAACTTGCGGATTGTGTCCGGATATAGCAGATTTAAATCGTTGCCGCCGTCCATCAGGACTTGTGTAAATTGTAGTCCGTCGATTATAGGATCCAGTATCAGAGCAGTCCATCCTGTGTTTCGTATACTTCTGGCATAATCCAGGTGGTCGAAAGTGATTGGTTTTGACATCCAATCTCTAAGTTCCGCTGGGGTGGACCATGCGACACCTACTTTAGCGGGTGCCGCATTGTCTTTCTGTACTATCACATGAAGTGAGTTTACTATTTTGACTTCTTGCGGGAAAGTCTTTTGTTTTCCGGCGCTCTACTGGTGGGGCTCGTCATCATCCTCGCTCGGCGCATCGAGCCCCTTGTGTTCGGCGTTGAGTCAGCCGGACTGTTTGAAAACCCAACAATCTCGGTGGGTGTGGTTTGCAGGCCTTCCGGAGGTACTGTGGATTTGACATATCCGATCCAAAATTTTATTTAAGTTGGATAGCTCGTCACTGTTGTCCTTAAGAGGCAGTGTTTTGTTGTTCGGCCGCGAGCTTTTGAATCCGGCGTTGACCGCCGTGTTCTTTGGGCTTTTTTCTTTATTTCGGCGCTGATCCTTTCTGCGCCATGATTTTCCATTTCCATCTCTGATCTCGGATGTACTCAGGTCACTGGTGCTGCATCTTGCTAGCCAGCTGTCTTCCCCCGTGCAAAAGTGGGTCATGAAGCTTGTTAGCGTGGCCATTGTTCTCGGCTTCTCTTGGCCGAGGTGTCTGGCGAGCCATTCATCTCGGACATTATGTTTAGTCGACTATTTGTTTCTTTTTGGTAAGGAACCTGTTCCAGAATTTGCGCGCTGACTCTCCGGGTTGTTGACTTATGTGACTTAAATCGTCTGCATCCGGAGGGCGGACATAAGTCCCTTGAAATTTTGCTCTAAACGCTTCCTCGAGCTCCTCCCAACTTCCAATAGTATTTTCTGGGAGGCTTTTGAGCCAACACCGAGCTGGCCCTTTGAGCTTGAGGGGTAGATATTTTATGGCGTGGAGATCATCTCCTCTAGCCATGTGTATGTGGAGGATGTAATCCTCAATCCAGACTCCAGGGTCTGTTGTTCCGTCGTATGCCTCTATGTTTACGGGTTTGAACACTGCTGGAAATTCATGATCCAGCACCTCATCGATGAAACATAGTGGGTGTGCGGCACCCCTGTATTTGGGTGTGCTGCTGTATTCGAACACTTGACGTGTTGTGTTGCTTCCTGGGGCCCTCTTTTTTGGCCCATAAATGGACCTGACCGGGTCATCTATTTTCCGAGGATCATGAGTCGGCTTGTGTGCGGCGCCGCTTGTCGCTTTTGGCCTGTCATCTGGTCGTCTATCCGGCCAGGCGGCCTTTTTGCTTTTTGACTGTGGGGGCTCTATGGCCTCCTCGTCGAATTCTGGCAGCAGCTTGCGCTTCGGGTAGCTCTTTGTTTGGTGGCCATTGCCATATTTGTCCACGGTCTTGAGTACTTTGCTCCACCTCATTCTGAGTGTATCTTCCGCTGTTTTGAGCTTCCGTTTTTCCTTCTTCAGACTTCTTGCAGTGGCGAGAAGTCTTTTGTGAAGGTTCTTATGCTCCGGTGGTGTGTCCGGCGTGAGATCGTCTGGACTGTTGTTTTCGCCGGGCATAGATTGATTATCTGATTCATCCTGTTCGGATGGTGGCTTGGTTGCATGCTCGTCGCCCACTGGTTTGCCCTGCTCTATTGCTGGGTACTTAGGAGTGCTTGTAATGCCCTCGATGCGGCTATATCTCCCACGTGTCGAAGCACGACTTAGAGGCATAACCGCATTGAAAGCAATGTCGCAAGTGAGGTAATCTTCACACAACCCATGTAATACATAAGGGAAAGAGATACATAGTTGGCTTACAATCACCACTTCACACAATACATGAATAAAGCATTACATCATACAGATACAATCAAGGTCCGACTACGGAACCAAAATAAAAGAAGACTACCCCAAATGCTACACAGATCCCCGATCGTCCCAACTGGGCTCCACTACTGATCAACTAAAACGAAAGAACACAAAGATCAAGATCTTCATCGAGCTCCTCCTTGAGCTCGGATGCGTCACCTGCACGGTTTCATCGGCACCTGCAAACTGGTTTTGGAAGTATCTGTGAGCCACGAGGACTCAGCAATCCCATTACCATGGGTATCAAGACTAGCAAAGCTTAATGGGTAAGGAAGGGGTAAAGTGGTGAGGTTGCAGCAGCGGCTAAGCATGATATGGTGGCTAACATACACAAATGAGAGCGAGAAGAGAAACAAGCGGAACGGTCGTGAAGCTAGCAATGATCAAGAGGTGATCCTGAACACCTACTTACGTCAAACATAACACGGAAACCGTGTTCACTTCCCGGACTCCGCCGAGAAGAGACCATCACGGTTACACACGCGGTTGATGCGTTTTAATTTGGATCTGGTGTCAAGTTATCTACAACCGGACATTAACAAATTCCCATCTGCCACATAACCGCGGGCACGGCTCTCGAAAGTTTATACCCTGCAGGGGTGTCCCAACTTAGCCCATGACAAGCTCTCGCGATCCACGAAGGAATAGACCTTTTCCCAGGAAGACCCGATCAGTCTCGGAATCCCGGTTTACAAGACATTTCGACAATGGTAAAACAAGACCAGCAAGACCTCCCGGCGTGCTGACATCCTGATAGTAGCCACGCGTATCTCGTCTCAGGCCACGACTGGATGAGCACTACGTACAACTAGAACCATCCCTCAAGTTTCCCCGAGGTGGCGCTGCAAGTGGCTCTAGTTTGGACCAACACTTAGACAAGCATTGGCCCGGGGGGGCTAAAATAAAGATGACCCTTGGGATGCACGACTCCCAAGGGAAAAAGGTAATAGGTGAGGCAAATGGTAAAACCAATGTTGGGCCTTGCTGGAGGAGTCTTATTCAAAGCGAACTGTCAGGGGGGTCCCATAAATCACCCGACCGCGTTAGGAACGCAAAATCCGGGAACATAACACCGGTATGACGGAAACTAGGGCGGCAAGAGTGGAACAAAACACCAGGCATAAGGCCGAGCCTTCCACCCTTTACCAAATATATAGATGCATTAATAATATAAGAGATATTGTGATATCCCAACATAACCCTGTTCACCATGGAGCAATCTTCAACTTCACCTGCAACTAGCAACGCTATAAGAGGGGCTGAGCAAAGCGGTAACATAGCCAATCAATGGTTTGCTAGGAATGGTGTTAAAGGTTAGAGGTTCATGGCAATATGGGATGGCTTGATAAACGGGTAATAGGTAGCGCAGCATAGCGAAAGAACGAAGCAACTAGCATAGCAATGATAGTAGTGAGATCTAGGGTAGCGGTCATCTTGCCTGAAATCCCGCAAGGAAGAAGAACGAATCCATGAAGAAGACAAACGGGAGTAGTCGAACGAATCCTCACAATCGCAACGTTACCGGGACTAAGAAGCAACACCGGAAAGAAACAAACAACATGGTAAATGCACAAGCATAACATGGCATGATGCACGAACAAGCATGATGCATGTCCGGTTTAATGAGGCATGGCATGGCAAGTGCAACAAACAATCCTACAAATTAAGTGGAGCTCAATATGCAACGAGTTGCATATTGACAAAACACCACATCCGAGTTATTTAGTTCAATCTCGTTTAAGCTACCAAACAATGTTAAATGTTGTTAAACATGGCAAGAGGTGAAGCATAATTAAACTACCTACCTAGGCAAGTTTAAATGAGGCCGGAACAACAAACAACAATTCCGGAAAATCCCCATATGCGATTTATGAATTTGGTACTGTTCTGCCCTAAACACAATTTTAAAGTTGTTAAACAGGAAAATAAAGTGAACCATGTCTAGGCATTTTTCCACCCCATTTACATATAAAGTTTATTTAAAATGGAGCTACGGTTATTTAGTTATGAAATAAATCATTTTAACATGGCATTATACAAAATAAACACAAACAGCATGTTAAACATTTTTAACATGGATGAAAGTTGCATATTATGAAACTAGATGAAATTCTAAGCATTTTTCATAAATAATGTTTATACATATGATGCACGGTTTATGAGTTATGATATGCATGATCTAGAGGGGCTAATCTGTAAACATGCAGTTTCTAGATAATATGAAATTCGCAGCACGCAAAAAAATAGCAACGGGCCGAATGCAACGCACTATGCAAGCCCAGCAGCAGATCTGGCCCGTAGCAGATGTGGGAGTGCAAAATAACAGGAAAACTAAGCAAAAATGGGGGCGGCTGGGACTCGAACCTCAGACCCCTCGAATGGATAGAGGCTGCACTAGCCACTGGGCTAGCTGATGTGCTTGCGGTGGAACATAGTGACAACTCTAAATAACCTCTACATGCCAGAACGGATCTAGGAACAGATCGAAGCTTCTGATACGAAGGAATTTGCTCACAGCGGGGAAACAAAGAGGCCGGCGGCCATGGCGATGATGAGACTTGGCTGGCTGCGCAAGCGGAAGAAGCTGGGCGCCATTGGCCTTGCGGCCCTTGCGCACACCCGGGCGTGGTCGAGGCAGGGGATCGAGCAGGCGACTGGAGGCAAAGCTCAGACTCGAGCTACAGGGCGACGGCGGCAATGCTCCATGGCGTCCCTGACGGTGCTGTGAGGACAAGAGATAGAGAGAGCAGCATGAGGAAGAGGAAAAAGAAAAGGGAGAAGCAGGCGGCACGCGGTGACCTGCGGGGCTTCGGTCGGTGACCGAGCTGGCTGATCAGCCGGGGTGTTCTTTGTCCCGTGAAGCAGAAGACGAACGTCGGGGTCGCAGTGTAGAGGATCCTGTTCATCTATGGGCGCGGATCGGTAGAGGAAGTCGACAGGGCAACGAAGAACATGCCGGAGAGGAGACTTGAGGTATGCCAGCCGCGGGGGAGACGACGGACGTCGACGATTTCTTTCTCTCCTCTCGGTGCTCTGTTCTGACGAAGATGGAGCAGGGGAAGGGAGAGGCTGGCGGCGGCAAGGGTGGAAGAGGTAAACCCTAGATGAGGGAGCGGGGTGGTCTTATAGGAGGGCTGGAAGGTGTGGATGGTGCGGGCGCGCGGCCACGATGGCCATGTTCGCCTCAGTTGCAAAGTTACTGTGAGAGAGGGGAGGCGTGAGGTGGAAGAAAAAGGAGGGTGATGGGAGACTGGCAGGCGGGCCCGGTGTGGGTGTCCAACGTGGATTACCACGGGAGGGTGAGTGAAGGAGGCTGGGAGCTGGCGCTGGGTTGCTGCTGCACTGCTATTACTGGGCCGCGGCTGGGCTCCAGGTAAACCATTTCCTTCTCTTAAAACTTCTGTTTATCCAAATAAACAAAACAAACAGATTTTAAGAGAAAAAGGCTAGGGGTTTTGGGAAGGAATACGAGAGATATGAACATGTCTCCGAACTCCTGGTTTTATGCAGGATTTGAATAAATTGACTTGGCAATTTTTAGAGGTAGAAAAATAATCCAAGTTTGAATTAAATTCAAACTTGAACCATTTTTGAACCCAACCAAAACAAGTTCAAAGGAGCTGAAATTCGGCAGAGAGGTTGAAGGCATGGTTGAGAATTTGTAGGAAAAGAATGAACATTATACGGAACAGAAATAATGCCACTTGAATAAAAGGGTGAGAATTGAAAGAAAGAAGCTAGAGATGGGGGGTTGCACTTGATGATGGTTTAGATGGAAATGGCAAGATGAAACAACAAATAAGATGAGGAGAAGGGGTTCACAAGATAACAAGCACACTACAACTATGATCATGATGCAAAAGCAACAAAAAAATGACAAAGGGAATATCACATCATGAAGCATAGAACAAAGCAAGGATGGTGCAATGCAATATAATATAAGATGAACATGATGCAAGAAGCAAAAATGACAAGGCACTCAATATGATCATGGCATAACAAACAGGAATGAAATATGCAAAACAATATACAAAAACCCAACCACGAAGGAAATATCATATCGCATCTCCGGAAAAGGCAAGAGTTGGAGTTACGAATATGGAAAGTCGCATCCGGGGCGTTACAACACTCCACCACTACGAGAGGATCTCGTCCCGAGATCTAGGATGGCACCGGAGGGAAAAGGAAGAGGAAGATAAGAGGTAAACTAAGTTGCTTCTTCGACAAACGAGTGAAACCATGAACCTTGAGAGGTTGAGCAAAAAGAAATAAAGAAAACAACGAAGATGAACAAAGTTGAAAACACTCCGTTAGAAAAGAGGAACAAGGGATACGACGAGTACCAAGAGGTTTAGTGATAAGATAGATATTGAAACCCCTCCGGTTAAAACTAATAGAGAAGGAATAAGATTGATATAATTTGGGCAGCACTCCGGTAGAAAAGAGAAGAAAACTTGATGTGATGAAAAGATATTGAAGAGATGATACAACACTCCGGATAAATGGATAAGCAAGAAAAGAGCACGATCCTCAAAAAAAACGAGGTGATGGGTGAAGAGCACAACATCACAATGCCTCCGTAACGAAAGAATAGAAGTTAGATCGTTGGGATAAAGGGACGGAGAAGAAAATGACAACTTTAGCCACAAATGAGCTTGGAAAGCACCCTTCCAAGAAGGTTACAATGGGGTTGTTGGAAAAACCAACAACGAAACGAATAAGCTTGTAGTGGGCTTATGGAAACATCTCAAAATGATGAGGTGACAGCCGGCCACTAACAGAACCCATTGATTGGTTGAGAGCACCGAAGAGATGAAAAACTTCTTCACCGAGATGAGAAGGAGAAAATTGGATCATTTATAAGCACCATAATAGCAACATTCCTTAGGGAAGGCTTTAGGTGAAATATGACCCAAGATAACTCCAATGAATAGATTAATGGATTTAAAATACCTCATTCTTGACAACATGTGAATCATGAAACGCGAAGTCAAATTGTCAAGAATGACATAACACCGCCTCAAATGATAAGGTAGAACGAATTGCACTTTGAAATGCAATAAGAAGAATACTTGATCTCCTCAAAACAAAACATGTGTTGAGCACCATGTTTAATTTTGAGTATAGCTTGGCGGGTCATAACCTCGAGAGAAAATCTTGAAGAACAATTGAAAAATGAAGAGAATCCTTGATGAACCACCATGAAGAACTCCGGCGACAAAAGGATGATGAGATGGAAATGAAGGATGAAAAAATAAGATGAGCCTTGCGATGAATTAGATGGAGGTTCCGACGAAATGGCTGAGGAAATTTGAACTCCGGGAAAAGAAAAGATGAAAACGCTTGGAACTAGAATTTATTCATCAAGAACAAACTCTGAAGGAACGGATTAATCACTTGGATGAAATAAGAATAATATTTATTGTATGCTTATCCTCCACCAATTTAGATTGATGACAAGTAACAGATTTGGCATACTACTTATTCTCGTAGAAAGGATTGAAAAGAGATATTGCTCAACTTGGGAAGGTCTTGATGGAACCACCGGTGGGATTTAGAAACAACGAATATTTGATATGATAACGAAGGAAGTGAAATCTTGAACGAACCACCGTAAGAATTGAAAATGAAAGTAGCAAAAACACAGTTCACCGGGAAGAATTGGAAAACGAATGAAGATACTTGAAGGGATTTAGATACAAGAGAATGAAGAGATCATGAACTGATTAGAGGATATTCGAACGATTCACCGGTAAGATTTGGAGAACGGTAGCTACACGCTGAGAATGAAGAATTATGACATGATGGCCTTCTGAGGAAAGAAATGGAAACAACTCATGAAATGCTCTGGATGGTAAGAAAAGAGTTGTCTCAATCGAAAGCAATTATGAGAGGATGGCATCAAGCTAGGACCATGAATATTCTAGAGAATGGACCAAGATTTAAGAGAAATCCTTCTTCGGTATTCAAATGATGAGAATGGCAACGAGAAACACCACCAAGAATTATTGAGGCACACCGGAAGAATCAAAAGCGAAGAGGTTGAGCCAACTATGAAAAGAATTTGAAAGATCTTGGAGAAAAGCATTTGACTGATGATAACTCATTCTTACGTCAAACTTGGAGAAGAATTTAGGATAGCTCTGGGAAAAGAGAAGAGTCAGGTAAGATCCTAGGAAAAGACCTGTGGGTTAGGGCCCACTCAAAAGAACACCGTTGAAAAGATTTTAAAGAGAGATTGCACCAGTTGAATTAAATGGCTTGAATGAGACAACAATCTCGAGATAGCTTGAACGGATTAAGAATGGAAACACAAATCTTCTGAGATATCTTCAGCACTCCAGAACAAATGAATAGGAAGAAGTGAATGATTAAGAGGTGCATCGGCACGAGAAAGCATTAGAAAACGAGGAAAGGAATATGATGAATATTGAAAGCTTCAATTGGATCCACCGGAGAAGAAAAAGAACGAAGAATGATGAACTTGAAGCTCGTGAGCATCTTCACGAGGGATCACCGGATCAGAACATTGATTGAAAAGAGTGAAGTGACTTCACATGAATAAATGGATACTTGATTAAAATTAATGAGTCCTTGAAGAAAAAGGGTGGGAGGGTGGGGAAAAACAAAGACAACTTGGGATGAACGAAACAAACACCATTGAAAAAACTTGGAATTGATCTTGCAGATGGGGAGAATGATGGGATCATCTCGAAGAGAAGCGCACCGGTTGGAAAAGAATTAACATGACAACCTCAATGATCAAAAAGGATTAGTATTCACATAGCAATATGAGAACACCATTTAGGAAAGGTATGGATTCAACATTTGACTTCGAAGCAACTCGAATGCCATAAATAAAACAAAACAAAGGATTTGGCTTGCAGAATAAGCCGGAACAAACATATGATAGAGATTTCGTCTGAAGTTTTCGTGGTGGGGCCTACACGGGCTCGATCGTACAGCACCATCATGTACAAGGCAGTGCACATGACATACGAAGTGTCCCCGAGTCGGCATAGCCAAGGACTCTTTAAGACACAACGAGACCACTGTAAAACCAACCGTGAATAGGCGGACCACTAAATGTCGAACCCCAATTTCATATCATACATCCGTCGGAAAGATATCCTAAGAGCTACTTGAATTCCCACCTATGAAACTCCCGAAATTCTCCGGTTATGCAATCAGGTGTTGGGGATACAGGGGAAGCATAATATCTCACCCAAAACTAGCAAATCCTACATCCAGCTGTATCCATCCTTCAACACATAACTAAGAAACCTTCGGAAATCGTCTACCTCAACCTTCGAAAAGCATCCGTTATACAAGTTATGGCGATACTCCCGTACTCACCTCAGTACTGGGTTATCGGGGTTATCTCACCAACAACTGCATAAAAGAGATTTTCGATGTCGGCGTACTAAACTCAGGTATTCCAGAACTGCAACGATAAAATTATGACGACAACACCTCAGATCTCAACTCCCCGGGACACTTCCACTAAACCCCTGACAGGAGGCACCAAGACAATGTTCTCATCATAAAACCATCGGAACGATTCCAAGATACCCGCGTGATCCTAAAAATTTTTTTAGTGAAATTTGAGAAGAGAAGAGTCAAAACTCTACGTCAGGATGCCTTACCAGAGCGATGAAGAGACTGGGGAGTAAAAAGAATTCCTAACTCTCCGATATATATAATCCTAAATGACTCAAAACATTTTTCTAGACACAACTCGGCCGCTAAAAACGATCAAGCAGTGGGGCTCCTAAGGTCGGGGAAGGCTCTGATACCAACTTGTAATGCCCTCGATGCGGCTATATCTCCCACGTGTCGAAGCACGACTTAGAGGCATAACCGCATTGAAAGCAATGTCGCAAGTGAGGTAATCTTCACACAACCCATGTAATACATAAGGGAAAGAGATACATAGTTGGCTTACAATCGCCACTTCACACAATACATGAGTAAAGCATTACATCATACAGATACAATCAAGGTCCGACTACGGAACCAAAATAAAAGAAGACTACCCCAAATGCTACACAGATCCCCGATCATCCCAACTGGGCTCCACTACTGATCAACAAAAACGAAACAACACAAAGATCAAGATCTTCATCGAGCTCCTCCTTGAGCTCGGATGCGTCACCTGCACGGTTTCATCGGCACCTGCAAACTGGTTTTGGAAGTATCTGTGAGCCACGAGGACTCAGCAATCCCATTACCATGGGTATCAAGACTAGCAAAGCTTAATGGGTAAGGAAGGGGTAAAGTGGTGAGGTTGCAGCAGCGGCTAAGCATGATATGGTGGCTAACATACGCAAATGAGAGCGAGAAGAGAAACAAGCGGAACGGTCGTGAATCTAGCAATGATCAAGAGGTGATCCTGAACACCTACTTACGTCAAACATAACACGGAAACCGTGTTCACTTCCCGGACTCCGCCGAGAAGAGACCATCACGGTTACACATGCGGTTGATGCGTTTTAATTCGGATCTGGTGTCAAGTTATCTACAACCGGACATTAACAAATTCCCATCTGCCACATAACCGCGGGCACGGCTCTCGAAAGTTTATACCCTGCAGGGGTGTCCCAACTTAGCCCATGACAAGCTCTCGCGATCCACGAAGGAATAGACCTTCTCCTAGGAAGACCCGATCAGTCTCGGAATCCCGGTTTACAAGACATTTCGACAATGGTAAAACAAGACCAGCAAGACATCCCGGCGTGCCGACATCCTGATAGTAGCCGCGCGTATCTCGTCTTAGGCCGCGACTGGATGAGCACTACGTACAACTAGAACCATCCCTCAAGTTTCCCCGAGGTGGCGCTACAAGTGGCTCTAGTTTGGACCAACACTTAGACAAGCATTGGCCCGGGGGGGCTAAAATAAAGGTGACCCTTGGGATGCGCGACTCCCAAGGGAAAAAGGTAATAGGTGAGGCAAATGGTAAAACCAATGTTGGGCCTTGCTGGAGGAGTCTTATTCAAAGCGAACTGTCAGGGGGGGTCCCATAAATCACCCGACCGCGTTAGGAACGCAAAATCGGGGAACATAACACCGGTATGACGGAAACTAGGGCGGCAAGAGTGGAACAAAACACCAGGCATAAGGCCGAGCCTTCCACCCTTTACCAAATATATAGATGCATTAATAATATAAGAGATATTGTGATATCCCAACATAACCCTGTTCACCATGGAGCAATCTTCAACTTCACCTGCAACTAGCAACGCTATAGGAGGGGCTGAGCAAAGCGGTAACATAGCCAATCAATGGTTTGCTAGGGATGGTGTCAAAGGTTAGAGGTTCATGGCAATATGGGATGGCTTGATAAACGGGTAATAGGTAGCGCAGCATAGCGAAAGAACGAAGAAACTAGCATAGCAATGATAGTAGTGAGATCCAGGGTAGCGGTCATCTTGCCTGAAATCCCGCAAGGAAGAAGAACGAATCCATGAAGAAGACAAACGGGAGTAGTCGAACGAATCCTCACAATCGCAACGTTACCGGGACTAAGAAGCAACACCGGAAAGAAACAAACAACATGGTAAATGCACAAGCATAACATGGCATGATGCACAAACAAGCATGATGCATGTCCGGTTTAATGAGGCATGGCATGGCAAGTGCAACAAACAATCCTACAAATTAAGTGGAGCTCAATATGCAATGAGTTGCATATTGACAAAACACCACATCCGAGTTATTTAGTTCAATCTCGTTTAAGCTACCAAACAATGTTAAATGTTGTTAAACATGGCAAGAGGTGAAGCATAATTAAACTACCTACCTAGGCAAGTTTAAATGAGGCCGGAACAACAAACAACAATTCCGGAAAATCCCCATATGCGATTTATGAATTTGGTACTGTTCTGCCCTAAACACAATTTTAAAGTTGTTAAACAGGAAAATAAAGTGAACCATGTTAAACTAGGCATTTTTCCACCCCATTTACATATAAATTTTATTTAAAATGGAGCTACGGTTATTTAGTTATGAAATAAATCATTTTAAAATGGCATTATACAAAATAAACACAAACAGCATGTTAAACATTTTTAACATGGATGAAAGTTGCATATTATGAAACTAGATGAAATTCTAAGCATTTTTCATAAATAATGTTTATACATATGATGCACGGTTTATGAGTTATGATATGCATGATCTAGAGGGGCTAATCTGTAAACATGCAGTTTCTAGATAATATGAAATTCGCAGCACGTAAAAAAAATAGCAACGGGCCGAATGCAACGCACTGTGCAAGCCCAGCAGCAGATCTAGCCCGTAGCAGATGTGGGAGTGCAAAATAACAGGAAAACTAAGCAAAAATGGGGGCGGCTGGGACTCGAACCTCAGACCCCTCGAATGGATAGAGGCTGCGCTAGCCACTGGGCTAGCTGATGTGCTTGCGGTGGAACATAGTGACAACTCTAAATAACCTCTACATGCCAGAATGGATCTAGGAACAGATCGAAGCTTCTGATACGAAGGAATTTGCTCACAGCAGGGAAACAAAGAGGCCGGCGGCCATGGCGATGATGAGACTTGGCTGGCTGCGCAAGCGGAAGAAGCTGGGCGCCATTGGCCTTGCGGCCCTTGCGCACACCCGAGCGTGGTCGAGGCAGGGGATCGAGCAGGCGACTGGAGGCAAAGCTCAGACTCGAGCTACAGGGCGACGGCGGCAACGCTCCATGGCGTCCCTGACGGTGCTGTGAGGACAACAGATAGAGAGAGCAGCGTGAGGAAGAGGAAAAAGAAAAGGGAGAAGCAGGCGGCACGCGGTGACCTGTGGGGCTTTGGTCGGCGACCGAGCTGGCCGATCAGCCGGGGTGTTCTTTGTCCCGTGAAGCAGAAGACGAACGTCGGGGTCCCCGTGTAGAGGATCCCGTTCATCTATGGGCGCGGATCGGTAGAGGAAGTCGACAGTGCGACGGAGAACATGCCGGAGAGGAGACTTGAGGTATGCCAGCCGCGGGGGTGACGACGGACGTCGACGATTTCTTTCTCTCCTCTCGGTGCTCTATTTTGACGAAGAAGGAGCAGGGGAAGGGAGAGGCTGGCGGCGGCAAGGGTGGAAGAGGTAAACCCTAGATGAGGGAGCGGGGTGGTCTTATAGGAGGGCTGGAAGGTGTGGATGGTGCGGGCGCGCGGCCACGGTGGCCATGTTCGCCTCGGTTGCAAAGTTACTGTGAGAGAGGGGAGGCGTGAGGTGGAAGAAAAAGGAGGGTGATGGGAGACTGGCAGGCGGGCCCGGTGTGGGTGTCCAGCGTGGATTACCATGGGAGGGTGAGTGAAGGAGGCTGGGAGCTGGCGCTGGGCTGCTGCTGCACTGCTATTACTGGGCCGCGGCTGGGCTCCAGGTAAACCATTTCCTTCTCTTAAAACTTCTGTTTATCCAAATAAACAAAACAAACAGATTTTAAGAGAAAAAGGCCAGGGGTTTTGGGAAGGAATACGAGAGATATGAACATGTCTCCAAACTCCTAGTTTTATGCAGGATTTGAATAAATTGACTTGGCAATTTTTAGAGGTAGAAAAATAATCCATGTTTGAATTAAATTCAAACTTGAACCATTTTTGAACCCAACCAAAACAAGTTCAAAGGAGCTGAAATTCGGCAGAGAGGTTGAAGGCATGGTTGAGAATTTGTAGGAAAAGAATGAACATTATACGGAACAGAAATAATGCCACTTGAATAAAAGGGTGAGAATTGAAAGAAAGAAGCTAGAGATGGGGGGTTGCACTTGATGATGGTTTAGTTGGAAATGGCAAGATGAAACAACAAATAAGATGAGGAGAAGGGGTTCACAAGATAACAAGCACACTACAACTATGATCATGATGCAAAAGCAACAAAAAAATGACAAAGGGAATATCACATCATGAAGCATAGAACAAAGCAAGGATGGTGCAATGCAATATAATATAAGATGAACATGATGCAAGAAGCAAAAATGACAAGGCACTCAATATGATCATGGCATAACAAACAGGAATGAAATATGCAAAACAATATACAAAAACCCAACCATGAAGGAAATATCATATCGCATCTCCGGAAAAGGCAAGAGTTGGAGTTACGAATATGGAAAGTCGCATCCGGGGCGTTACAGTGCTGTTGTTGTCGAGGCGGGACTTAGGGCGGCGCCTACGTCACCGTTTTGGTTGTTTTTCGGCGGAATTATCCTTTGCCGCTTCCCGTTGTTCCTCGTTATCGCTTCCTTTTGGGGTGTCCACCATATATACATCATGAGTTGAAGTTTCCTTCCGGTGCCTCGTGAGCGCTGGTTCTTGGTCGTCTCCGGCATCGTCGTCTATACCGTCGATGTCTTCGGAGTCGTAGTCTAGCATGTCGGTTAGGTCGTCGACAGTTGCTACAAAGTGGGTGGTGGGTGGGCTTTGAATTTCTTCGTCGCCCGCATCCCAACCGTCCTGGCCGCAATCCGGCCAGGGCTCTCCTGATAGCGAGAGATGTTTTAGTGAATTTAGGATGTCGCCAAAGGGTGAGTGCTGAAAGATGTCTGCGTTTGGCCGGCGCCCAATCGGATTCGATTGGCATGGGCGCAAGAGGCTCGGAGTCCGGCAAGGAGTCCGGCACCTCGGAGTCGCGAGCTTTATAAGGGACAAGGTCGGTATTCGGCTCCATCGCCGTAGCAGTTGCAGCTCCCGAGGCGGTGTCCAGCCACCTGTCCTCGATCTGCGTGATCGGTTCTGAACTAGGGGTCGGAGCGGATTCGTGTGCGGCCTCCAAGGCACTGTCCAGTGGCATAGTTAGATCATGCCCATCGTGACAGTGCGGCACGCTCGGCTGTGGCTCGAATCCATCGAAGATCAAGTCTCCGCGGATGTCAGCCGTGAAGTTTAGGCTTCCAAATCTGACCTGATGGCCAGGGGTGTAGCTTTCGATCTGCTCCAGATGGCCAAGTGAATTGGCCCGCAGTGCGAGGCCGCCGAATACGAAGATCTGTCCGGGGAGAAAAGTCTCACCCTGGACTGCGTTGTTGTTGATTGAAGAAGCCATCAAGCCTATCGGTGACGACACATAGGGACCCTCAATGAAAGCACCAATGTCGGTGTCAAAACCGGCGGATCTCGGGTAGGGGGTCCCGAACTGTGCGTCTAGGCGGATGGTAACAGGAGACAAGGGACACGATGTTTTTACCCAGGTTCGGGCCCTCTCGATGGAGGTAAAACCCTACTCCTGCTTGATTGATATTGATGATATGGGTAGTACAAGAGTGGATCTACCATGAGATCAAGGAGGCTAAACCCTAGAAGCTAGCCTATGGTATGATTGTTGTAATGGTTGTGTGTCCTACGGACTAAAACCCTCCGGTTTATATAGACACTGGAGAGGGCTAGGGTTACATAGAGTCGGTTACAATGGTAGGAGATCTACATATCCGTATCGCCAAGCTTGCCTTCCACGCCAAGGAAAGTCCCATCCGGACACAGGACGAAGTCTTCAATCTTGTATCTTCATAGTCTTGGAGTACGGCCGATGATGATAGTCCAGCTATCCGGACACCCCCTAGTCTAGGACTCCCTCAGTGAGGAACATGATAGCCCTGAGGAATTTAAGAGTCAAATTTCCGACCGTTGTTGTGCTACGCGCCAGCTGTCCCAAAATATCTTATCAACATAACGGCCATATCATTAAAGGGCATTTATGTCTTATCATGTCGGGCTGCTCCCTAGGCTATAGATAGCCGCCCCCTACAACCACTAGCTGGATGGCTGCTCCGAGAGAAACTGACACTTGTCATTTGAGAGCAACCCATCCTCCGAGGACTTTGAGCGAAAATCATCGAGTGAGGAAAAACCCAAATCCAAACACCCACAAACCCAAAGTGATTGAGCATCACTTAAGAGATTGATCCTGCGTGGATTCGACGCTTGTTACCTTTGAAGACTGTGCTTCTTCCAGACGGTTAGGCGTCATGGTCTAGAGCATCTAAGAGGAATTGTGGATCACCGAGTGACCAAAGTTTGTGAAGGTTTGGAAGTCGCCTGAAGACTTACCACGAGTGATTGGACGAGGTCTGTGTGACAGTCCGTGTCAAAACCGGCGGATCTCGGGTAGGGGGTCCCGAACTGTGCGTCTAGGCGGATGGTAACAGGAGACAAGGGACACGATGTTTTTACCCAGGTTCGGGCCCTCTCGATGGAGGTAAAACCCTACTCCTGCTTGATTGATATTGATGATATGGGTAGTACAAGAATAGATCTACCACGAGATCAAAGAGGCTAAACCCTAGAAGCTAGCTTATGGTACGATTGTTGTGATGGTTGTTCGTCCTACGGACTAAAACCCTCCGGCTTATATAGACACCGGAGAGGGCTAGGGTTACATAGAGTCGGTTACAATGGTAGGAGATCTACATATCCATATTGCCAAGCTTGCCTTCCACGCCAAGGAAAGTCCCATCCGGACACGGGACGAAGTCTTCAATCTTGTATCTTCATAGTCTTGGAGTCCGGCCGATGATGATAGTCCGGCTATCCGGACACCCCCTAGTCCAGGACTCCCTCAGTAGCCCTGGACCTGGCTTCAATGACGACGAGTCCAACGCGCATATTGTCTTGGACCACGTTGGACCACGTTGTTGTTGATGATCGGAGGAGCCATCGGGCCTATAGGTGACGACACAGAGGAACTCTCAATGAAAGCACCAATGTCGGTGTCAAAACCGGCGGATCTCGGGTAGGGGGTCCCGAACTGTGCGTCTAGGCGGATGGTAACAGGAGACGAGGGACACGATGTTTTTACCCAGGTTCGGGCCCTCTCGATGGAGGTAAAACCCTATGTCCTGCTTGATTAATATTGATGATATGGGTAGTACAAGAGTAGATCTACCACGAGATCAAGGAGGCTAAACCCTAGAAGCTAGCCTATGGTATGATTGTTGTAATGTATGTTGTCCTACGGACTAAAGCCCTCCGGTTTATATAGACACCGGAGAGGGCTAGGGTTACACAGAGTCGGTTACAATGGTAGGAAATCTACATATCCGTATCGCCAAGCTTGCCTTCCACACCAAGGAAAGTACCATCCGGACACGAGCCGGAGTCTTTAATCTTGTATCTTCGTAGTCTTGGAGTCCGGCGGACATTGATAGTCCGGCTGTCCAGACACCCTCTAGTCCAGGACTCCCTCAGTAGCCCCTGAACCAGTCTTCAATGACGATAAGTCCGGCGTGCATAATGTTCGGCATTGCAAGGCGGGTTCCTCCCTTGAATAATCCAGAGAAGATCATGAACACCAGGATAGTGTCCGGCTCTGCAAAATAAATTCCACATTCCACCGTAGAGAGAATAAAATGTACACTTAGTTCAATCTGCTGACGTATTATGCGGCGTGACATCACACCGTCACCAAGCCTTTGTTTGAATTACTATACCACCTCAGCATGTTTAGCGAAGCGGTTTCCTTGGCACGTCTTGTCGAAGCAGAGATCGTGCTCCCCTTATTCCGGGATTCTCATCAATACGTGCATGGGTAACCCAACCGCGCCATCGATGGTGGCGCTTGGGAGATAAGCGAGTTTTACCAGGCTGGTGGGGGACGCATAGTTTTGTCCGCCTATATATAAGGGATAAGGATTCACCTTCTCACCTACGCCTTCTTCCTCCTTTGCTTATCCATCCCCGCGAACTCAAGCTCCAATGCCCGAGCTCGCGCATCTCGCCTCAACCTTCTCCAAATATGTCCGGAGCGGGAGGTAAATGGTTAGCCTCCACCGTCAAGGAGGAGGACATCACCAAGCTGCGCAGCGCCGGATACCTTTCCGGCGATATCGCGCATCGTCTGCCCGACGAGGGGCAGCTCATCCCTACCCCCAGGCCTCATGAGAGGGTCGTCTTCCTCCCCCACTTCCTCCGCGGACTGGGCTTTCTGCTCCATCCATTTGTCCGGGGGCTCATGTTTTACTACGGCCTGGATTTCCATGATCTGGCGCCGAACTTTATCCTCAACATCTCGGCGTTTATCGTCGTGTGCGAGGCCTTCCTTTGCATCCGGCCCCACTTCGGCCTGTGGCTCAAGACCTTCAACGTCAAGCCGAAGGTTGTGAAGGGTACGCAAGCGGAATGCGGAGGCGCCATGTTGGGCAAATTGCCCAACGTCCCTTGGCTGGAAGGGACCTTCGTGGACTCCGTCAAGGGGTGGCAATCGGGCTGGTTCTACATCACCGAGCCGCGCAAATCCACATGGGCGGCGGCCCCCGAGTTTAGATCTGGCATCCCCACGCAGCTCACCTCCTGGAAAGAGAAGGGCTTGCTGTGGGGGAATCCGGTGGAGGTGACGGGACTCCGAGCATGTATCAAGAAGATGGTGAGCAACAGGCTCAGGCTCGTCGACGTGGTCCAAGTCATGCTCATCCGGCGGATCCTCCCATGCCAAGAACGGGCATTTAATTTGTGGGAGTTTAATCTGGAACAGCACCAGGCACTAAGCGGGCTCTTCGATACAACATACGAAGGCGCCTGGAGGGTGCTGTTCAAGGGCGCTGAAGCCCCCGCGTCCGCGACCGAAGACCGCGGATTCAGCTCGCAGCATCCAACTGACGAGGTAAGTGATTCAACCCCATTACGGGACACTTGTGATAATTAGATTGACTCTAGTGAGGTTTCATTATGCCTCTTCCTTTGATAGGAATGGATGGAGAAGGCCAAGCTGCTCATCAGCCCGGCTCCCATGCCAGAAGACCCAGCAGACGCCCGCTTAACAGGGCTGCTGGTTCCGGCACCGCACGTGGTGCCGGAGAAGAAGGCCAAGAAGGTGGCCGCGGGGACTCGAAAGAGTTCCCGCAATCAGGCGTCTGATGACGACGAGGACTCCTCCCCCGAAGACGAGGAGGAGTACTCTCTCCCGGAGGAGGGAGAGAAGAAAAGGAAGGCTTCCCCCATCGGGGGGGGGGGGGGGGGCGAAGGGTCCAAGAGGGGGAGAACTATCCCCCCGGACAGTTCCACCAACATCAGCATTGGTGAGGATGAGTGGCCTCCAAGGGCCAGGCGTCCGGCAAGATCGTAAGTATCCGGATCCTTGATGTGTAATTTTTTTATGTCGCGTAGTATCCTTCTAACGCCGCATTCTGCCCGTAGTCCAGCCAATGATGATCTCCCCGACTCATCGAGCGGGTCATTGGCCTCGTCGGATGTGAAATCCATCCCGACTGCCTCCACCCCACGCGCCGACGAGGACGCCGAAGTGGGATCCCAAAGAGGGACCCATCAGGAGGAGGCTCTGGAGGCACCGTCAGGCAGCCTCCCGGACTTCGTGCCGGACTCTACATCGGAACCCGCAGTGGTTCCAGAGTCCGGCAAGCAGCCCCTTTGAAAGAAGGGCAGGGCCATGACGCCGGCGGCCTCCGTCCAACCGGAGGCGCCGGATAACCTGCTGGAGGCGCTTAAAGGCGCTTCCATCGAGGAAGAACACCGCACTATCATGAGTGCGGTGATTGAGAAGGTTCAGCTCGCTAAGAGCGGGCTGACCGAAGCCTGCAGCAGCCTTTTAACAGGCTTTGAGGTAAAAAAAGTTAAAATTATGTAATGTAATTCCGCATAGACAGTAGCCCCTGATGCTTAGTTCGGTGTTCGGAAAGAAAAGCCGGACTAAGGATCTATAACAAGATATACGCAGGGTTGCCTAAAGTGTGTCAATATGGGTTTGCAGGCTGCACTGCTGACCTCTGCCGCACTAACGGTGGAGGTTGACGTGCTGAAGAAGGAACTCGAGCGGTCCGAGCAAGAGCTCGGCCATGCAAAGAAGTAGCTCGAGGAAAAAGAAGGTGAGTAACACCTCTTTGAATAAGTACCTTACAGAAAAGGATTTTGGTTGCAAATAAAATTAACAAGGATAATATGTGCATTGCAGGGGCCACTAACGAGGTGGCAACCCTGAAGGATGCTGTGTCCGCGGCCAAGCGCAATGCGGCCGCGGAACGGGCTGAGCGAGAAAAGCAAGAGGCACGGGTGGCGGAAGTTCGGCAAGAGCTCCAGGTTCTCATGGAAAAACATGAGAGTTTGGAGCGTGACTCCAAGACTCGAGAGTCCGAGCTTGCCTCGGCTCTCGAAAGTGCCAAGTCCGCCAAGGCCGAGGCCCATAAGGCCCTTCAGGAGGTTGAGGACATAAAGAAGATAGCGGCGGGTAAGGCGTTTTTCATGCAAAGCAGGCATGTTAATGTGAACTACCTGACACTTACCCAAATTCGGAGCTCTCCAGGGGCGTTTGCAGATTTGCCGCATAGTGCGTCTGATGCCGCCGCATTCTATCGTGGCGAGGAGGGGAGCTCGACGGAGAAGGTCTTCTGGTCTCAGTATACTGAGGCCGGCCATCCGGTGCCCCCAAGCGACCAGCTGAAGCAGCTGGTCGAACTCCACAAGGTAGCTGAGGAGGCCATGAAGGGCCTCATAGTCCGGCTGTGGCCTGAACAGGCCATGCCTGGTAGCTACTTTGGCCTCGTGCGGCGACTGATGGATGCATGCCCCAGGCTGGATGTAGTCAAGCACTCCGCCTGTATCGAAGGTGCTCGTCGGGCCCTTGCCCGCATAAAGGTGCAATGGGGCAAATTGGATGCGGAGAAGCTTCTCACGGACCCACCGCCGTCGGGCAAGGAGTATCGCACGCCGGAGAAGTATTATAAAATTATCCTGAAGGGATCCTGCAATATTGCAGATGAGTGCTCCCGAAATGTAATTTTTGAGTGAACTCGCTGTGTATTTATCCTGTGCGCTGAAAACTTCGTTCATATGCGCCATGAGCAACGCTTGTTAAATTTAAAATATTACCTTCTGTGCGACCGTTTATAAAATCTGAGAGATGGCAAGTCAGTAGCTTCAGCCCCCAAGCCACAAGTGTTGGGGTGTTCGGGATAAACTTGAGCACTCTTGTTCCCATTTTTTGGTCCATCTAGGGAGGCGCTCAACATGACGAACAAGGCAACCGGACTTATAATGCTTGAACACTCTCACTTAGCCATAGAATTCTATAATTTTAAATTTCAGCGAAGCCCCTGGTATTCAGAAGACCGAATCCGGGGCGCTATCCACGCCTTCATCGGACATTATCCGGAACTTCGCTCGAAGCGGCGTGAGTCTTTAAGGACCCGAAAAAACCTCTCGAACAGCGACCAGTCTCTCGCCTTATCATGCCAGTCAGTTTTAGCTTTCTCCACTGAGGCGTTAACCCGGCTCAACCGGGGCACAATCGCAGTGGTTCTCCCAGTGCCACCTTAGCCGGCAGAACGGAACATAAGGCACCAAAACGTGGGAGCCGGGCAAACCCAACTATTGACCCAAGACATGATTCGGAGCCGATTCATATAATGCTATAAGTTTGGGGTGCCGCACTTGTGAAAGTGTTCGGACTTTTATCACACCATAGAGTGGGGAACATAAGCCCCTGGTGTATTATGCCGTACCAAAATATACGGGAGCCAGATGTCATATAATGAGCATATATATATATATATAATGTAATGCAATTGCGATCATAAAGGTGCTGCATTATTAATGAAAGAAAAGTCTGCTAGTAGAGCGGACTGATACAAATAGTGCGGTAAGCAAGGGATTTGGACTAAATAAACATGTCCCCCTCCAGGGATGAGCTGCGGCTTTGGTGTATATAATCGAATTTAATGCTCGTAATTGAGACCACTTGAGTGTTCGACGCGGCCTTCTTTAGTCCCTGACTGTTGCATCATGAGTTCGGCAGGTTCACCGCCGGACAAGGCTTCTGGTTAATAGAGTCCTGTGTACAAAAAAAGAAGAAAAATAATAAAAAAAAGAGGGGCACATTTGCGAGCCCCTGGTGTGGTCGAACCGCACTCTGGGTCCGTTGTGATCGTGCCCCCTCCCCTGTGCCCATGGTATCTCCAAAGCGTAATGATGTACGCGGAGTGTTATTCTTGCGATCATACGCGGGCGAGGGTTGGGGCCGCATTGCTACGCGTGCTCTGATCGCGCCTGGCGGTCTTGGTTGGGATTGCTCCGGGCGCGCTTTGCTGTATCCGGCCGTTTAACGGCCGGACTCGAGAATTACCTTAGAAGGCTGCTCTGTACTTCTGCCGCGAGAGCCGCTGTATGTTCCTCCGTTCGGAGGGAGCGTTCCGTATTCCCATTGACCGTGATGACTCCACGAGGGCCTGGCATCTTGAGCTTTAGGTATGCATAGTGCGGCACCGCGTTGAATTTGGCAAACGCGGTTCGCCCGAGCAGGGCGTGATAGCCGCTGCGAAACGGGACTATGTCGAAGATTAACTCTTTGCTCCGGAAATTATCCGGGGATCCGAAGACCACTTCCAGTGTGACTGAGCCTGTACAGTTGGCTTCCACTCCTGGTATGACACCTTTAAAGGTTGTCTTTGTAGGTTTAATCCTTGATGGGTCTATGCCCATTTTGCGCACTGTATCCTGATAAAGCAGGTTCAGGCTACTGCCACCGTCCATCAGGACTCTCGTGAGGTGGAACCCATCAACGATTGGGTCTAAGACCAATGCGGCGAATCCGCCATGGCGTATGTGGTCGGATGGTCTCTTCGATCGAAAGTGATTGGACAAGAGGACCATGGGTTGAACTTTGGGGCGACTGGCTCCAACGCATAGACGTCCGTTAGTGCGCGTTTCCTCTCCCTCTTAGGTATGTGGGTCGCGTATATCATATTCACCGTCCGTACTTGTGGGGGAAAACCCTTCTGTCCTCTGTTGTTCGGCGGCCGGGTCTCTTCCTCATCGTCGCTATTTAGCCCCTTGTCATTGTGTTCGGCAATTAACTTGCCGGCCTGCTTTAACACCCAGCAATCTCTATTGGTGTGGTTAGCTGGCTTTTCAGAGGTGCCATGTATCTGGCATGAGCGGTCGAGTATTCGGTCCAAATTGGACGGACCCAGAGTGGTTCTTTTAAATGGCTTCTTCCGTTGACCGGGTTTAGAGCCTCGGAATCCGGCATTGACTATCGTATCCTCCTTATCGTCACCGTTAATTCGGCG
The DNA here is from genome assembly GCA_963921465.1 of Triticum timopheevii. Taxonomy (NCBI): domain Eukaryota; kingdom Viridiplantae; phylum Streptophyta; class Magnoliopsida; order Poales; family Poaceae; genus Triticum; species Triticum timopheevii. Next base: position 478,628,614 of record OY997268.1, read on the forward strand.
CTTGTTTTTGTTTCGACATGACCTATCGTTGTTGTCCTTAGTATCCGGACTGCCAGAATTTTTACGGAGATTGTTGCTGCGGGCTAGCCAGCTGTCCTCTCCCGCGCAAAAGCGGGTCATTAGCGATGTGAGGGCTGCCATGGATTTCGGCTTTTCCTGCCCCAGGTGCCGGGCTAGCCATTCGTCCCGGATGTTATGTTTGAAGGCTACAAGGGCCTCTGCGTCCGGACAATCAACGATTTGATTTTTCTTTGTCAAGAACCATGTCCAGAATTGTCTGGCCGATTCGTCTGGCTGCTGAATGATGTGGCTTAGGTCATCGGCGTCTGGTGGTCGCACATATGTGCCTTGGAAGTTATCAAGGAATGTGGCCTCCAGGTCTTCCCAACACCCAATCGACTCTGCGGGCAAGCTGTTAAGCCAATGCCGAGCTGGTCCTTTAAGCTTGAGTGGGAGGTACTTTATGGCGTGAAGATCATCGCCGCGGGCCATATGAATGTGGAGAAGATAGTCTTCGATCCACACCGCGGGGTCTGTTGTGCCATCGTAAGATTCGATGTTTACGGATTTAAACCCTTCGGGGATCTGATGATCCATTACTTCGTCAGTGAAGCATAACGGGTGTGCGGCGCCCCTGTATTGAGCAATATCGCGACGCAGCTCGAGAGAGCGCTGTCTGCTGTGTTCGGCCCGGCCGGGGTTATTGTATCCGGCACGACGGTATTCGTTGTGGGTCGTAGGGCGCCCACGTGATCCATAGATGGATCTGGATTGCCTTGCTTTGTCCTCCAATATGTCTCGCAAGTCCGGCGCGTTCCCTCTTGGCTTCGTACTTTTGGAGCGATGCCGGGGTATGGTCTTGGCTGGGGGCCTGGATGCCTCTCTGTCACGACCACGGGGTGGTCGGTCAGCCATATCGTGCGCTGGTGATGGAGGTACGTATGCTTCCTCCTCTAATCGGGGGAGCAGCTTGCGTTTTGGGTAACTTTTGGAGGGACGTTCGAGTTTATACTCTTCGGACGCGAGGACCTCGGTCCATCGATCAGCCAGCAGGTCCTGATCAGCTTGAAGCTGCTGCTGCTTTTTCTTTAGGCTGTTTGCTGTGGCGATAAGCCTGCGCTTGAAGCGCTCTTGTTCGACGGGATCCTCGGGTACGACGAATTCGTCATCGTTGAGGCTTGCTTCGTCTTCGGAGGGAGGCATATAATTATGATCCTCAACCTCTTCGTATGCCGCCCCCTCATGAGGGCTTGCTTCTGCATCCTCCTGCGCTGAGTCTTGCTGGAGGGGATTGTCTTCGGCACTCTCTGGAGTATTATTATCTCCTGTGCCGGAATCTCCGTTTTTGCTGTGGCGAGATTTAGAGTGGCGCCGCTGACGCCGGCGCTTGGGCTGTTTCTTTAAGGGATCTGCCTCCGCTGTTTCTTCGCCGTCCCCATCTTTTGGGGTATCCACCATGTATACGTCATATGACGAGGTGGCCTTCCAGTGCCCTGTGGGCGCTGGTTCCTGTTCGTCTCCGGCATCGTCGTCCATAGCGTCGATGTCTTCGGAGTCGTAGTCTAACATGTCGGTTAGATCGTCGACAGTGGCTACGAAGTGGGTGGTGGGTGGGCTCTGAATTTCTTCGTCGTCCGCATCCCAACCATCCTGGCCATAGTCTGGCCAGGGCTCTCCTGATAACGAGAGATGCTTTAGTGAATTCAAGATATCGCCGAAAGGCGAGCATTGGAAGATGTCTGCGGCGGTGAATTCCATAACCGGCGCCCAATCCGGATCGATTGGTAGGGGCGCGGGAGGTTCGGAGTCCGGCGCCTCGGAATCACGAGTTTCGCAGGGGACAAGATTAGTGTTCGGCTCCATCGCCGTGGATATTGAAGCCCCCAGGGCGGCGTCTATCCACCGGCCCTCGATCTGGGCGATCGGCTCCGGGCTAATGGCCGAAGCGGATCCGTGTGCGGCCACCAAGGCACTATTTGGTGGCAGAGCTAGATCATGCCCATCGTCACAGTGCGGCGCGCTTGGCTGTGGCTCGAGTCCGTCGAAGATCAAGTCTCCGCGGACGTCGGCCGTGAAGTTTAAGCTTCCAAATCTGACCTGACGGCCAGGGGCGTAGCTTTCGATCTTCTCCAGATGGCCAAGTGAATTGGCCCGCAGGGCGAAGCCGCCGAATACGAAGATCTGTCCGGGGAGAAAAGTCTCACCCTGGACAGCGTTGCAGGTTGAAGATGCCATCAAGCCTATCGGTGACGACACAGAGGAACTCTCAATGAAAGCACCAATGTCGGTGTCAAAACCGGCGGATCTTGGGTAGGGGGTCCCGAACTGTGCGTCTAGGCGGATGGTAACAGGAGACGAGGGACACGATGTTTTTACCCAGGTTCGGGCCCTCTCGATGGAGGTAAAACCCTATGTCCTGCTTGATTAATATTGATGATATGGGTAGTACAAGAGTAGATCTACCACGAGATCAAGGAGGCTAAACCCTAGAAGCTAGCCTATGGTATGATTGTTGTAATGTATGTTGTCCTACGGACTAAAGCCCTCCGGTTTATATAGACACCGGAGAGGGCTAGGGCTACACAGAGTCGGTTACAATGGTAGGAAATCTACATATCCGTATCGCCAAGCTTGCCTTCCACGCCAAGGAAAGTACCATCCGGACACGAGCCGGAGTCTTCAATCTTGTATCTTCGTAGTCTTGGAGTCCGGCGGACATTGATAGTCCGGCTGTCCGGACACCCCCTAGTCCAGGACTCCCTCAGATACCTCCCTCCGGCCTTTATGGTCCTGGTTCGAGCCGGGCTTGCCACCTACAAAGGTGGAAACCAAGCGGAGGCCACCCCTAGTCCATCCAAAGGTGAGCGGGTGTGCTTTGTCCCTTATCTAATAAGGGGGCTCGGGTTTCTCATACACCCGTTTCTCCGGGGGCTCCTGGAGTTCTACGGACTTCAGCTGCATCACCTCACGCCCGCCTCTATTCTGCACATCGCGGGTTTCGTAGCTCTTTGCGAGCTGTTCCTGGGCATTGAGCCCTATTTTGCGCTATGGAAGAGACTGTTTTGCCTCGTAATCCGTTCTCATGAGGGGTCAATATATCAAGTGGGAGGAGCCGAAATATGGCGCATCGCCGGGACCGGATATCTATCCGGAACCCAAAAGAAGGCATCCGAAGACTGGCCTTCGGAATGGTTTTATGTGGAAGACGCTCCACTGTCGGACCCAGTTCGGATCGGCCTCCCGGAGTTCAACAAGGCTCCTCTGAAGAAGCGCCTAAGTTGGCGCCCACGGAGCCCTCAACAGGAGGAAGACAGCAGCGTCCATTACTTGATGGGCCGGATTAGGTTGCTGGCCCATTCCGGATTAACCATGATCGGAGTCATGGCCATATGCATCATGCGAGGGGTGCAGCCGCTCCAATATATGGGCCACCCCATGTGGGATTTCAATGGGGAGAACGACGCCACCCGTCATGGCCGTAAGGGGCCGGGATCGGCCGCGGATCTGGTAAAGATCCTGTCCGGCCAGTACAAGGGGGAGAAAGAGGACTTCCTCCAGACGAGCCCATTGAATGGGTTCTCCATGAATAACCCTCGGAGCTGGGTAAGCGGACGTTTATTTATCCGACCCGTGCTTTCAAAGTTAAGTACCTTACTTTATGGTTTTGACGCAGGAACTGCGCCGGAATGTGGAGAGCATACATAGTCCGGCTCCACAACCCGAGGATCCGGGAAGATCCCTTGATCCGGCCTCCGAAGAGGATCCGGACATAAAGGTGGAGCTAATTGACGGGGTGTTCCACCAACTCAGCATTGACAATGCTCTAGTCGCCATCACGGCTGACTACCCCGGCCTAACTCCGGCTTCCCAGGTAAATATGATCGGAGTCCTGACACTATTACTTCATCCTTGCGTATTTCTGACCACCGTATACAACGGTGTCTTGCAGGAGGTGACTTCAAGGCGGGAAGCCGAACCCGCGGCAGCGGACCAACAAGGGTCAGTCCGGCCCCGCAGGCAGAAGAGGGGTGCGGTGCGCATCGAAACGTCACCGCAACGGTATAGCTCGCGACCGTTATTCAGGAAAAGGATTCCCAGGAGGTGTATTAATGCTCATGACTTTTCCAGGAGAAAGAGCACTCGCCGGACTGTGCCCGGAGAGGTTGCCAACCAAGCCTCTGCCCGCCAGGCTCCAACACCTGGTCCGGAGGGGGAGGCGAGCGCAAGGCGCGAGCCGGATACTCCTCCAGCGGAGGATGCAGACAGGCTGTCCGCCACCAGGTCTGAGGTGGAGAGCGCCATGAATCATAGGCGTCGCCGGATAGTTCTGCATGACGCATGTTTCTCCCCAGAGACGTTGAATGCCTTTAATGCGGGAGACGCGCACCTCCGTGCCGCTCAAGATGGTTTAACCAGAGCCACGGAGCAGTATGTAAAAGACATACGGGTAAGAGATTTTAATAGTTGTATATGCCAGTAGCCCCCGAGACTTAAAATAGTTAAAGTAACTGATTTAAGGATCATGTGATATGCAGGATCTTACAGAGAAGAATACCCAATTATCCCAGGAGCTACAAGAGTGCAAGGCCCAACTTGAGGCCGCACTAGCTGCCGCAGAAGGAGGCACCGAGACCCCCTCCGGTAACACATTATTTCAAAAAGATAAGCGGTGTGCGGCGTACGCATAAATCTGACAATGGTATTGCAGATGTTGCCGGACTTGATCCGGACAAGCAACAACTACTGCGCCAGCTGAAGGCCAGTGAGAGGGTGCTTACGAAGGTGCAGTAGGAGAGGAACAAACTCCAGGAGGCCCACGCCCAGCTTGAAGAAGAGCTGAAAGGTGTTCGGACTGAGCTGTCTGGCTCCGTGAAGGAGAATCAGCGGCTTCGTCGCGTCATCTATAGTAAGTGCTTGAGTGAACTCCTTTGAAAAGAAGAGTTTAGCGAGGAAGTCAATTGACAGAAATATGTCTGTAGGTGTGCTCACAGGTCGCCCTGCGGAAGAAATGCCCGGTTCAACGGGTGACCAACTTCCCGAGCTGGTGCAACTGCTCGAACGTGTTCGGCAGGCGATGAGCAGCGTTGTCCAGGCCTTATGGCCGTCCCTCTCCCTACCCGAGGGCCTTGGAGAGCTTGCGGAGAAGCTTCAGGGAGCGCGGCAGCGCTTCCGTTTATGGAAGATATCGGCCTGCCGTCAAGGTGCCAGGGAGGCCTGGGCCATGGTGAAGACGCGGTACAAGAAGGCGGATCCAAACCACATGGCTGAGGTTGGACCTGTGGGGCCCGATGGGAAGGAGATCCCTGTGAGCTTAGTGTACGGCCAAGTAGAGTTGGCCGCTATGTATTCCCAATGGGACTGCAAATTAGACAGCCTATTAGACGGGATTGAGGAGGAGTACAGTCAGTCAATTTGACGATGTATTTAAAATGACATGTGAAATGCCTTCTAGCCGGATTGTAGATCGTTTGTCTTTGCTGACCTTTTCGCTTTAACCTCTGGACCCTAGAGTCCGGAGTGTGTCCGAATACCCTCTCGGTTATGAAAAAACCGAGGCATGCATGGAGACCAGGCGTAGGGGTCATTAGTACTTTATCAGACAAGTGCCCAACTAGTTATGTTATATTACATGGTTAGTAAGAAACATCTTCTAGGGAGAATAGTTCCGTTAAGGGTTCCTTTCCCTGGGAGGCATGCCCTAAAGTGCATGTTCGGACAGCGAAAAGAGAAGGAAAACATCTGGGGGCAGATAAATAAATGTGTAAAAGATCATCTTTCAAGTCACCGACCGAATATTCCCTTAAGAACGCTAGCTTTCGGCTTCACCCAGTCTGAGGTACACATCCGTCTAACCCGGCAGTAACAATCGCAGAGGTGCTCCCTTTACCTCCTAGCCGAACAATCGGGAACGTAGGGGTAAGCACAGGAGCCAGGCAACCCAGCTTGGCCAAAACTTAAGTCATATAGATGCATATAATGGTGAATAAAAGGTACATGTGGAAGTTTGACACATGTGCTGGGCATGAAGCCCGTATAAGTAAGCTTCTGTTAAAGAAGCCCCCAGGTATAATGAGTGCGGGTAGCACATCAAGTGTGTGCGAACAATGCGCAAATAGGCCCTCAAGGGCTTTATGAAAAAAGTGAAAAAGAAGAAAAAAGAGAGATAAAAGGCAACTGAAGTATAAAATGTGGACGGGGGGAGGAGACAAACTCTGAGTCCTGCGCTAGGCGTAGAACCTTCGGAGGCGGGCTGCATTCCATGGGTTCGGCTCGAGTCGGTTGTCCGATGCGTTTCGCAGACGGTATGCTCCGCCGGTCAGGACTTGGTCGATGATGAAGGGACCTTCCCATTTGGGCCTGAGTTTGTCCTTTTTCTTGTCCGGCAGGCGTAGAACCAGTTCGCCAACATTGTATGTTTTAGCCCGTACTTCTCTGCTTTGATATCTTCGAGCCTGCTGCTGATAGAATGCGGAACGAGCCTTTGCCACGTCGCGCTCCTCCTCTAATGCGTCCAAGCTGTCCTGCCGATCCAGCTCGGCTTCTCTTTCTTCGTACATGCGCACTCGAGGTGAGTCATGAATTATGTCGCAGGGCAAAACTGCCTCTGCGCCGTATACCATAAAGAATGGTGTGAATCCGGTAGTACGGTTTGGCGTGGTCTGCAGCCCCCAGAGTACGGAGTCAAGCTCCTCTACCGAGTGCGTGTTAGATTCCGTAAGGACCGCACTAGTCTGGGTTTGATGCCGCTCATTATTAGACCATTTGCTCGTTCAACTTGACCGTTGGTTTGAGGGTGGTAGACTGAAGCGTAGTCGAGCTTAATGCCCATATTTTTGCACCAGAGTTTAACCTCGTCGGCCGTGAAGTTCGTGCCGTTATCGGTGATGATGCTGTGGGGGACACCGTAATGGTGTACTACCCCGGATATGAAGTCTATCACAGGTCCGGATTCGGCAGTTTTAACTGGCTTGGCCTCTATCCATTTGGTGAATTTGTCCACCATGACCAATAGGTATTTTTGCTTGTGGGTTCCCCCTTTAAGGGGTCCAACCATGTCAAGCCCCCAGACCGCGAATGGCCAGGTGATGGGTATAGTTTTGAGGGCGGTGGGTGGCAGGTGGCTCTGATTAGCAAAGAGCTAACAACCGACGCATCGTTGGACTAAGTCCTGAGCATCTGCCCGGGCCGTCGGCCAATAAAATCCTGTACGGAAGGCCTTACCTACAAGGGCCCGGGCTGCAGCGTGGTGTCCACCTAGTCCGGCGTGAATTTCGGCCACAAGATTCTGCCCTTCTTCTTTGGAGATACACCTTTGAAGGACTCCAGTTGTGCTTTTTTTATAAAGTTCCCCCTCATGGACCTTGTAGGCTTTAGATTGCCGAACTATGCAGCGGGCCTCATTTTGGTCTTCGGGAAGTTCCTGCCTAATTAGGTAGGCTAGGAATGGTTCCGTCCACGGGGCAATGACTGCCATTATTTCGTGGGCGGAAGGTGTTATGTCATTGGATGAGCCACCGGTTGTGTCAGAATGTTCGGCGTTGGGCGGTGCGGTTGGTTCCGGATTGTTGTTTCCCGACTCCTCTTCCCATACAACGGATGGCTTAAAGAGCCGCTCCAGGAAGATGTTTGGAGGGACAGCTTCGCGCTTTTGCGCCGATGCGTGCCAACACGTCGGCCGCCTAGTTATTATCTCGGACTACATGGTGGAATTCGAGTCCTTCGAACCGAGCTGACAGTTTTAAGACAGCGTTACGGTAGGCTGCCATTTTCGGATCTTTGGCATCGAAGTCTCCGTTTACTTGTGATATTGCGAGGTTTGAATCCCCGCGTACCTCGAGGCGTTGAATGCCCATGGAGATTGCCATCCGGAGACCATGTAGAAGGGCCTCGAATTCGGCTGCGTTGTTGGAGTCTGTGTACATTATTTGAAGTATGTATTGGACTGTGTCTCCGGTTGGGGACGTCAAAACGACGCCAGCCCCAAAGCCGGCCAACATTTTAGAGCCGTCGAAATGCATGATCCAATTGGAGTATGCGCCATACTCTTTAGGGAGTTCGGCTTCCGTCCATTCAGCGACGAAGTCAGCCAGGACTTGCGACTTTATAGCTTGCCGTGGTTTGTAGGTTATGTCAAATGGTAAGAGCTCAATGGCCCATTTTGCAATCTTGCCCGTCGCGTCGCAGTTGTTTATGATGTCGTTGAGGGGTACTTCGGAGGCCACTGTTATCGAACACTCTTGAAAGTAGTGTCGCTGCTTCCGGGATGCCATGAACACCGCGTATGCTATCTTTTGATAATGCGGGTACCGGGACTTGCAAGGAGTTAAGACAGTGGATACGTAGTACACTGGTTTTCGAAGAGGGAATTTATGCCCTTCTGTTTCTCGTTCGACGACGAGTACCGCGCTTACAACTTGATGTGTTGCCGCGACGTATAACAACATTGGTTCGCCCAAGTTAGGCGCGGCCAGGACCGGATTTGTTGCCAATACGGCTTTTATTTCTTCGAGTCCGGCAGTGGCAGCATCCGTCCATTCGAAGTGTTCGGTGCGCCTGAGGAGGCAATAGAGGGGCAATACCTTTTCTCCCAAACGGGAGATGAAGCGGCCTAGAGCCGCCACGCATCCAGTCAATTTTTGTATTTGTTTAAGGTCTTTTGGAATATCCAACTGTGACAGAGCTCGGATCTTGGCTGGGTTTGCTTCAATTCCTCTACCGGATACAATGAAGCCCAGGAGCTTTCCGGCTGGTACGCCGAAAACGCATATTTCCGGGTTCAGCTTAATGTCATATGCTCGGAGGTTGTCGAATGTGAGCCTCAAATCGTCTACTAGAGTTTCGACGTGTTTGGTTTTGACGACTACGTCGTCTACCTATGCCTCTACTGTTTTGCCAATCTGGGTAGCTAGACATGTCTGAATCATGCGCTGATATGTTGCGCCGGTGTTTTTGAGTCCGAAGGGCATCGTGTTGAAGCAGAATGGTCCGTATGGAGTAATGAATGCTGTTGCGGCTTGGTCCACCTCCGCCATCTTGATTTGATGGTAGCCGGAGTATGCGTCAAGGAAGCACAATGAATCGTACCCTGAAGTAGCATCGATTATTTGGTCGATGCGGGGAAGGGGGAAAGGATCCTTTGGGCAGGCCTTGTTGACGTCTTTAAAATCGACACATAGGCGCCAGGATTTGTCCTTCTTTGGTACCATTACCAGGTTTGCTAGCCAGTCCGGATGTTTGATGTCTCTGATGAATCCGCTTCCAGTAGTTTGGCTAGCTCTTCTCCCATTGCCTGTATTTTGGGTTCGGAAAATCGCCGAAGAGCCTGTTTGACTGGCTTGAATCCTTTTAGGATGTTTAGGCTGTGTTCTGCCAATCTGTGTGGGATTCCTGGCATATCTGAAGGGTGCCAGGCAAAGATGTCCCAATTTTCCCGAAGGAATTCTCGTAGTGCGGCGTCTACATCAGGGTTCAACTGTGCCCCGATGGAGGCCGTCTTTGTTGGATCCGTTGGGTGGACCTGGAATTTGACTATTTCGTCCGCTGGTTTAAAAGAGGTGGACTTGGATCTCTTATCGAGTATCACATCATCCCTATTCACCGTAGAGCGCAGCGCAGTGAGTTCCTCTGCCGCTAGGGCTTCGGATAGTGCCTCTAGGGCTAATGCGGCTGTCTTGTTTTCGGCGCGGAGTGCTGTGTCCGGATCACTGACAAGGGTGATTATTCCACTGGGCCCGGGCATCTTAAGCTTCATGTACCCGTAATGGGGTATGGCTTGAAAAATTGTGAATGCCTCGCGCCCTAATATAGCGTGATATCCGCTGCTGAACAGGGCCACTTGGAATGTGACCTCTTCGGACCTGTAATTGTCCGGCGAGCCGAACACCACATCAAGTGTGATTTTTCCTGTGCAGCGTGCTTCCCGGCTAGGGATTATTCCTCTAAAGGTTGTGCTACTTCGCTCAATGCGGCTCCAGTCTATTTCCATTTTTTGAAGAGTTTCCTCGTAGATGAGGTTTAATCCGCTGCCGCCATCCATGAGTACCTTGGTAAGACGAAAGCAGTCCACTATTGGGCTGAGGACCAATATGCTGGTGCTCGGGCTGTTCGGAATTTAGGTTCGTCGCTGGCGTTGAAGGTGATGGCCGTGTCACTCCATGGATTTGTTGTTGCTACTTGGTAGACTTCAGCGAGGCTGCGGATTGTTTGTTTCCGCATATTATTTGATGCGGAAGTCTCGAAGACTATTGACACCGTACTGGTACTGTTAAGGTGGTTCTCTGGGGCTAGAAGCTCTTCGCCACTTTTGGCCACCTGCCGCAGTATCCAACATGCTCGAAGGCTATGTGTTGGAGTGGAGCCTTCTGTACTGTGAATTTTACAGGGTCCGCTGAGCCATCCCTCCAGTACGGTTCCGTGCCCTTTATGGGGTTTTTGCTTTTTGGTTTTTGTACCCGGTGCCTGAGTATGATGCACCCTTTTGTTTCGTACTAGGGTTGTATTCGGAGCCGGATTGTCCCAAAACTCAGTTTCGGTTTTCCGGAAACTCTCCATCGCACAATACTTGCGTACTATGGACGCCAGGTCGGCGAATTGTGTAATTTCATGACGACTTACGGCGTTCAAGATTCCCTTGTCCGTGCAATTATTGCAGAAAATTGAAATTGCGTTTTCCTCACGGCAGTCTTTTATCTTGTCCATAACCAGGAGGAATCTGGCCCAGTAATGATGTTTTGTTTCAGCGGGCTCTTGCCGGATTTGAGATAGATCACATATGTTCGGGTGGTTGGGTGGAATTGAGTCTGGAACCCTACCCATCTCGAGGCTCAAGGGCCGGAAAGTTTCCGAATTTGGAAGCTTGGATTGCTGGATGTTGTCCAACGAGTCTGATCCGATGCCTGATTTTAGGTTCAGTGCTTGATCGACGTCCGTCCCTCAGCGGGAATCCGGCATGGAGGGTTCAGGAGTCCGGACATAACTAGTTTTTAATACAGAAGAGGAGCCGCCGCTTTGTTCCTCTACCACCGCAACGTGGTGGGTAACCTGGGGAGAGTTAATCTCTCTCAGATTGGTTTTAAGCCCAATCCGGTTGTAGTCTGTAGCGACTCCCAGGGCGGCGATGCGATCCAAGAGCTCGTTTATGGAAGAGAGCTCCATGGATCCAGCTGCTCGAGGAATTCCGAGTTGACGTGAAGATTGCTTTCGATGACCTGAGAGGTCATCATCGAAGCGATGGCCGAACGGGCGGTCATGAGAAAACCGCCTAGCCGGATAGTTTGGCCGGCGGCCAAAGCTCCTTCGGTGATGGTACCGTCTTTAAAGACGGGAAGAGCCATCCTTCCTGATCATGACGGCACAGAGGAACTCTCAATGAAAGCACCAATGTCGGTGTCAAAACTGGCGGATCTCGGGTAGGGGGTCCCGAACTGTGCGTCTAAGCGGATGGTAACAGGAGACAAGGGACACGATGTTTTTACCCAGGTTCGGGCCCTCTCAATGGAGGTAAAACCCTACTCCTGCTTGATTGATATTGATGATATGGGTAGTACAAGAGTAGATCTACCACGAGATCAAAGAGGCTAAACCCTAGAAGCTAGCCTATGGTATGATTGTTGTGATGGTTGTTCGTCCTACGGACTAAAACCCTCCGGTTTATATAGACACCGAAGAGGGCTAGGGTTACACAGAGTCGGTTACAATGGTAGGAGATCTACATATCCGTATTGCCAAGCTTGCCTTCCACGCCAAGCAAAGTCCCATCCGGACACGGGACGAAGTCTTCAATCTTGTATCTTCATAGTCTTGGAGTCCGGCCGATGATGATAGTCCGGCTATCCGGACACCCCCTAGTCCAGGACTCCCTCAGTGACCTTAGTTCAAGGAGAATATGGTGAGGACTTGGTGTCCTGAGCTGCGTGCTCAGCGACTGGGTGTCCGGGACTGTGTGTCCTCGAGTTTAAATACTCAGCCGCTCCAACCAGACGTACAACTGAGACAGCAGTTGGAACTGGTCTACCAAATCATTGTCTTCACCAACCTTACTGGTTCTATTTCCTCAACTCTTTCATTTCCTCATTACTGTGTTGAGTGATTGTTCATATCTGTGTTTGAAGACTTTGACTGAAGACTTTCTCAATTTCCTCAGTTCAATTTCTTCAGTCTGTTTGTCTTCATCTTGTGTTATCCTGTGTTTACGCTTTCTGTACTCTGTGTTTGTCTTCATTTCATCATGTTGACCATGTGTGTATTCAGTCATGCTTACTTTTGAGTACTTATTCCGCTGCAAGTAGTTCTTCGCTAAGGAATTTCCTCACCGACAAATTCCTCAGTGAAGAATTCATAAAAATCACCTATTCACCCCCCCTTTAGTCGATATAACGCACTTTCAATTGGTATCAGAGCAAGGTACTCCCTTGTTCTGTGTGATTTTGGTTTAACCACCTGGAGTTCTAGTTATGTCGACCGCAGGTATGATCAAGGTCTCTGCTGGGTGTCCTACCTTCGATGGCACGCACTACCCCTACTGGAAGAATAAGATGCAAATGCATCTTGAAGCAATTGACAACCATCTCTGGTACGTTGTGGAAAATGGTGTTCCCTTAGTCACACCTTCCCTGAATGCTGCTGATGTGAAGAGATTCAAGCAACTCGATTCTCAAGCGAAGAATATCATATGTGGACATCTGAGTAAAGGGCAGTATGGTAGAGTGAGTGCTTTGGAAACTGCTAAGCTTATCTGGGATAGGCTCTCCAAAGTAAATGAAGGAATCTCAACTCAATGTGACTCTCGTGTTGACGTTCTTCGCAATCTCTTCAACCACTTCAAGAGACTCGACAATGAAAATGTTCAACAAACCTTTGATCGCCTCACTGATATCTCAAATGAGCTTCAAGCGCTCGGTGCCACTGACATCACCAACCATGAGGTGGTGAAGAAATTGCTGAGATCACTCGATTCTTCATTTGACACTCTGGCACTGATGATTCAAGAGCATGCTGATTACAAGTCACTAGATCCTGCTGATATCCTCGAGAGGCTAAATACTCATGAGTTCCAGCTTGCTGAAAAGAGAGATCTCTATGGTTCAAGCTATGGCAAACCACGTGCCCTGAAGGCCAAGGCAGTGTCTGAATCTGAATGTGAAGATTCTGGTAGTAGCCTTGGTGATCCTGAAGAATTGAGCCAGGAGCTAGCACTACTCGTGAAGAAGTTCCAGAAATTCTCAAGACGTGGTCGCTTTGGAAAATCTTCAAGGAGCAGTGATTCCTCATCAAGTGACTATAAGAGAAGGCTATGCCACAAATGCAAGAAGCCTGGTCACTACAGTCAAGATTGTCCTCAGTGGGACAAGGAACTAAAGAAGAATAAATACAAGGATTACAGTTCTGATGATGCCAAGAAGAAGAAGAAATCTTCAAAGTCTTCATCATCAAAATCCTCAAAGTCTTCACCCCACAAGAAAAGCAGCTCCAAGAAGGCTCGGGCATTCATTGGCAAGGAAATGGATTCTGAGGCTGAATCTGAGGATAATGAGGAAGAGGAGGCATCCGAGGAGTCTGAAACAGGTGTGGAAAGTCTAGCTCTTGCTACCACATTTGTCAGCAAGTCTATCTTCAACTCTGAAGAAAATGGCAACACCAACGATGCTGATGAAGGCAATGACGACTACGCTCCCACCTATTGCTTCATGGGAAAGGCGGCTAAGGTAACTAAATACCCCTCCTCTGAATCAAGTGAGGATGAATCTGATGAAAGTCTTAAGCCTAGCTACTCTAAACTTGCTAAGATTGCTGTGAAACAACAAAAGGCTATTGAAAACTTCAAAACATGCTAGATAAAAGTGATGATATGTTGGGTGATGAAATGGACTGCACTAAAGACTTAACTGAAAATCTTCAGAGACTTCAGTCTAACTTTGACAACCTTCAAAGTCATCATAAAACTCTCTTATCTGATCACAAGAAGCTTCCTTATGAATTTTTTCAAAGAAAGCAAGATCTTGAGAAGCTAAGAGTGAGTTATGAAGATCTTTAGAAGGAGCGCGATTCATTACTTGCTCAACAAATCAGCGCTACTCAGGAAGAATTTGATCCTCCATGCTTAAAGTGCATTGAACTTGAATCTGCTAATTCTTCACCTGAATGTTCAAATGGTTCAAATGTTACAAATTCTTCACCTTCCTCTGCTATCACTAATTCCTCATCTGAGGACATTGCTAGTATCACTGACGATGCAGGGCTGAAGGAATTGTATATGACAGGCATGCACAAAAACCTCAAAGGGCATCAGACTCTTTGTGATGTGCTTAAAAAGCAGATCCTCAACAGAAACCCTAGGAAAGAGGGTATTGCCTTTGAGAGGAAACTCAATGCTGATGGAACATATTGGAAGCCTGAGCAGTACCCCAAAACCTCATGGGTTGCTGCAAAGGGACCTCCAGTTGATCCATCTAACTTATCTGGCTTTACATGTGAATCTCCTCATTCTTCTGATGAGTCATTTGAATCCAATTATAAACTGTTCAAAAATCAGAATGGTGAAGTATTTGCTAGATATGTTGGCACTAACTGCAGGAACGGTTCCCCTATGAAGAAAATCTGGGTTCCCAAAAGTTATGTTGAAAGTCTTCAGGTGAATGTCCTCATGACACCACCAGTGAAGAATAGGAACCCCAGATCAAATTCTTCATATGGACCAAATTCTTCATATGGATCCAAGTCCTCATACGGACCAAATTCCTCACATGGATCAAATTCCTCAAAAGGATCAAAATCCTCATATGATCATCATCGTGCTAACAACTTTGTTTCACAGGGAAGAGCCAAGGGCTATGAATATGAGCATTATTCTTCTAATCATTATGTTCATAAGTCCTCGAAGAATTTCTCTGCTTATTCATATGCTTACCCTAACCCCTCTTATGTGAAACGAAATGGTTTGGCATCTTTGCCACCTTTCTCTTATGGAGCTCGCAGAGTGATGAACTCTTTGCCACCCCTTCAGATGTGGGTGGTGAAGAAAAAGAACTAATCTCTTATGCAGGGTCAGGTCTCCAGACGTAATAAATCGTCTGAAGAATTTGCTGCAGACCTGACAAATTGCCTGATAGGACACAAGCTAATCATGATGAAATGAACCTTCATTTCACATGTCCTCATACTGATTATCTGATCAATTTACTTGATGAAATTGACCTGATGATACTGATGTCATATTCTTCACTGATGAAGTATATGAGTTTGTAAGCTGCACTAATTCATCTGCAGGATGATCAACCCAAAGCCAACAAGTGGGTCCTCGATAGTGGATGTACAAATCACATGACTGGTGACAAGAACCTATTGATGGATGCTCCTTTAACACCGTCACATCTGAAGCATATCATCTTCGCTGACAAAGGCAAAAGTCAGGTATTGGGTCTAGTTAAGGTTGCGATCTCAAATGATCAACACATGGACAAAGTCATGCTTGTCGAGTCCTTAGGATACAACCTCATGTCTGTCTCAATGCTTTGTGATCTTGATATGGTTGTTGTCTTTGGCAAGTATCATTGTGTTGTGATCTTGGAAGCTGACAATTCCAAAGTCTTCGAAGGCTTTAGGAGAGGAGACTTGTACATTGTTGATTTCTCTACAGGACTACAACCTGCCGTGTGCTTACTTGCAAAAGCTTCAGAAGGCTGGCTATGGCATCGACGACTTGGTCATGCTGGCATGAGGAATTCGCACACGCTCGCGAAGAAGAAGCATGTCATTGGCATTGAGAATGTCAAATTCCTCAAGGATCACTTGTGTGGTGCCTATGAAGTTGGAAAAATGACCAAGGCCAAGCATCCAGCGAAGACTATCATGACCACTACTCGACCATTCGAATTGCTTCACATGGACCTCTTTGGTCCTAATCATTACTCAACAGTCACTAATGATGCATCTCTATATGGCTTTGTTATTGTTGATGATTACTCTCGTTACACATGGGTACACATTGTTACTTACAAACATGAAGTGCAGGAAGTCTTCAAACGATTTTCCTCGAGGGCTTCAACCAACTTTGGTGTGAAGATCAAGCACATCAGGAGTGACAATGGAACTGAGTTCAAGAATTCCGGTCTTGATGACTATCTTGATGAACTTGGTATTACTCATGAGTTATCTGCTCCTTATACT
Source organism: Triticum timopheevii (assembly GCA_963921465.1). Taxonomy (NCBI): domain Eukaryota; kingdom Viridiplantae; phylum Streptophyta; class Magnoliopsida; order Poales; family Poaceae; genus Triticum; species Triticum timopheevii. The sequence goes on from OY997268.1 coordinate 478,644,778, forward strand.
CCTCAGCAAAATGGCGTCGTGGAGCGCAAGAATAGAACTCTTGTTGAGATGGCTTGCACCATGCTTGATGAATACAAAATGCCTCATCGGTTTTGGGTTGATGCAATTGATACCGCGTGCCACATTATCAACAGAGTATATCTTCACAAATTCTTCAAGAAGACTGCCTATGAACTCCTCACTGACAAGAAACCCAATGTGAGTTATTTCAAAGTCTTCGGTGCTAAATGTTGGATTAGGGATCCTCATCACAATGCTAAATTCGCACCGAAAGCACATGAAGGTTTTATGCTTGGTTACGGAAAGGACTCGCACACCTACAGAGTCTTCAACATCGCTCTTCACAAGATTGTTGAAACTGTAGATGTGCGGTTCGATGAAACTAATGGCTCGCAAAGAGAGCATCTACCTTCTGTGATAGATGAACCAGCACCTGAAGATTCCATCAAGTTCAAGGCTACTGAGGATGTCATTCCTACCGAAGAATCTACTGAAGAATTCATTCCAGAATGCGAAGATCGTCGAGCTAATGCACCTGAGGAAAATGCTGAAGAAAATGCTGATCAAGTTCCTCGACGACAACCAGCTCATCCTCGCGTTGCAAAAGAAGTGCAAGTTGAAAAGATCATCGATGACATTGAAGCACCAGGTCCTCTCACCCGCTCAAAAGCTTCACATTTATCTAACTCTTGTGGGCACTATGCTTTTGTCTCTATCATAGAGCCCACTAAGGTAGATGAAGCATTTCTAGAGCCTGAGTGGATTCAGGCCATGCAAGAAGAATTACATTAGTTCGATCTCAACAATGTCTGGGAACTGGTCAAACGTCCAGATCCTCGCAAGCATAATATCACTGGCACAAAGTGGATCTACCGCAACAAGCAAGATGAAAATGGCCTTGTGGTGAGGAATAATGCACGACTTGTAGCTCAAGGCTACACACAGGTTGAAGGAATTGATTTCGATGAAACTTTTGCACCTGTTGCTAGACTTGAGGCTATTCGCATATTACTTGCTTATGCTAAGCATCATAATATCACCTTATATCAAATGGATGTGAAAAGTGCATTCCTCAGTGGTAAGCTTGAGGAAGAAGTATATGTTGCTCAACCCCCAGGTTTTGAAGATCCAAAGAATCCTGACAAAGTCTTCAGACTTAACAAGGCCCTCTATGGCCTCAAGCAGGCCCCTCAGGCGTGGTATGATACTTTGAAGGAATTCTTCATGAAGAATGGCTTCACACCTAGTTCACTCGACCCTACTCTCTTTACTAAATCCTATGATGGTGAACTGTTTGTGTGCCAAATATACGTTGATGATATTATCTTTGGCTGTACTGACCAACGTTATAGTGATGAATTTGCCTATATGATGAGTGAAGAATATCAAATGTCTATGATGGGAGAGTTGAAATTCTTCTTAGGTCTTCAAATTTGTCAACAACACAATGGCATATTCATATCTCAGGAGAAATACCTCAAGGATGTTCTGAGGAAATTCAGCATGCAAGATTACAAAGGAGTCAAAATTCCTATGCCCACAAATGGCCATCTATGCACTGATGAAAATGGTATTGACTTTGATCACAAGGTATACCGCTCCATGATTGGTTCTTTATTGTACTTATGTGCATCTAGGCCAGATATAATGCTTAGTGTTTGCATGTGTGCCGGATTTCAAGCTACACCGAAGGAATCACACCATAAGGCTATGAAACATATTCTTCGATATCTAGCTCACACACCAACACTAGGACTATGGTACCCCAAGGGCTCTACTTTTGATCTCATTGGATATTTTGACTCTGACTATGCTGGTGATCATGTGGACCGCAAGTCAACATCTGGTACTTGCCATTTCCTCGGACGATCTTTGGTCTGTTGGTCCTTGAAGAAACAGAACTGCGTATCACTGTCTACTGCTGAAGCTGAGTACATTGCTGCTGGTTCTTGCTGTGCTCAATTGCTGTGGATGAAGCAAACTCTCAAGGACTACGGCATCAACATGAAGAATGTGCCTCTCTACTGTGACAATGAGAGTGCCATCAAGATTGCTCACAACCCAGTTCAGCACTCGAAGACAAAGCACATTAAGATTCGTCATCATTTTCTTCGTGATCATGTGTTGAAGGGCGACATTTCTATTGAGCATGTGAAGACTGAAGAACAGCTAGACGATATATTCACAAAGCCCTTGGATGAGAAGAGATTTAGCAAGTTGAGGTGTGAGCTAAATATCTTAGAGTCTTCGAATGTTCTTTGAAAAGGACACTCATCCTAACACTATGCAAAATTGATGACTTAGATGTGCAACACATGAAGAAACGTTTTTCTTCAATCAATGAAGAATAACACTCTAAGTGTGAAGAAATTAATGAAGAATTTGATTCTCAGAACCCTACGACAATTGTACGCGGTGTCTGAAATCATCATTCTTATACGGTGGGTCACGCCACCACCAAAGTTGAAAATCTTCAATTTGAGTTTTTCCTCAGTTTTTGAAATTCTTCAGTTTTCTCAAATTCTTCAACTTTGCAAAATCTTCATTGTTTCCGTCGTTTTTCTTCATTGGCTATATATATATATGTGTGTTTATGTCCTATACAGCATTCACTTATGGCTATTTCTTCAATTTGCTATTTCTGCTAAGTGAACGTGATCGGACCCTTTCCCCTCTATGTTATACTCAACCCAATCTATTCACAAAGTCTTCATGTGCGTTCTATTTGAAACTCGTTCAAAATCTTCACTGTGTCCTTGTCAGCTGAAGAAATTGCGAATGGAACTTTAAAACTAATCTTATCCAAATTTTCGGTTTTGCCGCTCAAACCGTCCCGTATCCCACGATAGACTTACCTATTCACCCACGATCTAACACGATCTCCACCTTTCAGTACGTGGGTGACACATGTCAAGCGAATGAGAAGGGCCAGGGGCACATTCGTCCAAAATCTTCGGGCGGACAATTTTTCACTGCAACTATAAATACCCCCTCACCCCTTCCTCACTTCCTTTACTCCACTCGACCGCTCTCTCTCTCTCTCTCTCTCTCTCTCTCTCTCTCTCTCGAGCTTCTCAAACCCTAGCGCCACCGCTAATCCATCATCGCCGGTGAGGAAGAGCTTCACTGCCTCGACCTCGTCGCCGTCGTACTCGCGCCGGCCGCGGAAATCTTCACTCTGCCGCCGCCGTAGCTGTCTTCCTCCGCCGAGTTAGGGCGTGGAAGATCTGAACTGACGAGCTTCAAATCTACACTTCTCAGTTCGTCGTGTTCTTCATCCAGGGTAATTAAAAGTTACTTTTACTGCCCTCTTTGATTCAAATTTTCTCTACAAAATCTTCAAAGGTGTTTTATTCTTCAAATCCTCACACACAAAACACCTCACTAGTCATCTGTTCTTGATTCGTTTCTCTAAGCATCATTTTTCTTCATGATTCCTCAATTGTGTGGATCCTCAATCTATACAACTCTGGAATCTAAGACAAAGAACGCTTAGTAAAATTCTTCAAGACACATCTGGTCAAATTCCTCAAACTTGTTCTTTTTGAAAACCTTCTGAGAACACATATGACCTCTTCAAATTCCTCGCAACTATACTCTGTTCACAGGTACTCATGTCCGCTGCTGAATCACTAGGTTCTCATCAACATAACTCATTTGCAGCGTTCCTCGAAGAAAAGTTGCATACTTCTTCAGAGAATTCGATTGTTCAAATTCCTCAACTGAAGAATATGGTAGACGGTAAGAAACCACACAAAGGAGGAAAGAGGCCTGAGGTCATGACTGCGTTTGAAATACCTGAGGACATTTATGCTGACTATTGCACACCTGATGAAGCTAAGTTCGTAAAGGAGAACAAAAATCAGCGCAAGGTGCGCATGCAGCGGATTGAAAGGAGATGGGCAAGAGAATGGAGGGAGTACAGATATGTAACTCCAAAGTATATGAAGAAATTCGCTCTAAATCCTCCATGCCCAAGAGCTCCATTGACACCTGGCCAAGAAGTTGACCCCACCAGCATCAAGCGTGGTGAGGATTTCCCTGAAGAATGGGCCAAACGCCAAGCCAAGTTGGCAAGACAAGCCAAAGAAGCAGTGAGGAAATTCAATGAAGACTCTGCTACTGCTGCTGCCACTGAGGCCTTGGTCAGGCCTAGAAAATCAATGGCAAATAAGCCCGCTCACAAGCCAAGTGCTTCACCAACTGTGCCCTTACGGCCAAGTTCCTCAGCAATGCCCTCACGGCCAGATTCTTCAAAGCCCTCACGGCCAGTTCCTCATGCTGCTCCTGCTCCTCCAAAGTCCTCAGCTCCTCCCCCAAAGTCCTCAGTTGCTTCGGCAAAGTCCTCAACACCTATACATCTGGCCACATGACAAAGGACTGTAGGCATCTCTATTGCCTGTGGTGTCTCAGTGAGTTCCTCAGCTGCACCAAACTCTTCATCAGGCCCCACTCTGCTGAAGACAAAGGCAGCAGCTGGTCGAGGCCCTCGGCCTACTCTGAAGAAGAAACAGGTTGCCTTTCAAGTGACATCTGATGATGAAGCTGATGATGATGAACTTGCAGAAATCATCAGAGACAGGCAAGAAAGGGCCGCTAGAGCCAAAGGCACAAATGTGCCACTGCTTTTGGATCCAAAGGCGATCCTCGACTACATTGATCTCTGGCACAAGGAACCAAACACTCCTATGCCTGATTTTCATTTGACTCCTGGCCAAAGTCACATGCTGGCCCATTTCATCAGTGAAGAGAAATGGAAATTTGAGAAGCCTAGACAAATCAAGAAGGCTCAGTTCAGGAAAGAGAAGTTCCTGAGGAAAAACATTGTCAAAATGACAACTAATGAACTCCTCAAGATTCAGTCTGAAATCAAAGCCCTCAGCGATGATTTCAATGCTTATTATGCTGATTGGCAAGGAGCCAAAGTCAGGTTCGTTAAACTAACTGAGAAGTTCAACAATGTTGGAGCCCCATCGCAACAAGAAATTCCTCAAGCTGAAGCCTCTACTCAGCAAACTGAAGAACATGCCAGCACCGCTGATGACTTTCAGGCTGCTGAAGAAAATGCTAGTTCCAGGGCTGATGACTCTGTTCCAGCCGCTGAAGACATTGCTAGGGCATCCACTAGTGGTGCGCCTGAAGAAAATGAAGAAGTTAGGGCAACTACATCAGTTGCGCCTGAGGAAATTCAAACAGATTCCTCCGCTCCTCCTGCGCCTACACCAACTCCTACCCTTCCATCTGCATCAGATGTGAGGAAGACCAAGGCTGGAGAGAGAGCTGCAGTGAAGAAAAGGAAAGCATCATCTGCTTCAGATTCTTCAGCTTCGAAGAAAATGAAGCCTAAGACCAGCTCACTTGAAAATCCAATTGATGTTGTTCCGATTTCCACCATGCCATCAAAGGACCTTGTTCCTTTTGGTGAAGAATATGTGATCCCTAGCAGATCTGATGAAGAAAATCATTCTGCTGCTTCGTCAGAGCAGATTGATGAAGAAATTGAAGTGGATGCGATCCCTTCAACGCTTGTTGCTTCCTCGCCAATGCCTCAGTTCACAGCTGAAGAGGCTGGCGTTGAAGATATTGAAGATGAAGACGTGGATACTGGATGCATTATGCCTGTGATAAATGATGACTTTTGGGAAAGTTAGCATCCCAATTCCCCACGCTTCACCCCAATACAACAAATACCTCAGTCGCCTACACCAACCGTTCAAATGGCTCTGAAGAAATTCATCCTACCTCGTCTGTGCATGAAGAAATTCCAGCCACTAGTGCTGAAGAAACTGCTGCTGTTGATCCATTGAACACGCAGACTGCCACTGAAGAGGAACCATAAATTCCTCAGCCTGAAGAACCGGAGATTGCGATTCCTGAGGTTGTCATGCAACTCACTGACACTCCTCTACCCAAGCCAAAGGATCCATTCTCAAAGAAGCAAAAGTTCAAGGCTGCAGATTTCTCTAACGAGCATGTGTTCTTCACTGACTACAATCCCTATGATTCTGCTCGCATAAGGAAGAGGCGTTTCTGGACTGCTAGTCAAGCCAACTTTTATTCCTCTGTGCTATTCGACAAAGACAAAGTCTTCGATCATGAGCACATTCCTCACGTGGACATGGAATCTCTGCCAGGCTTCGAGCCAGTCCTCAGTGTTCTTCACGATGCTGGATTGCTGAATTTCTGCACTGACATCTGTGATTGGAATGAAGAAATCATTCTTAAATTCTATGTGACGCTGCACATCACAGGAAATTCTGAAGATGTGAACTCATGGGTGCTGGACTGGATGTCAGAAAATACTCACTACAAGGCACCAGCAACTGAATTGCTTCGTACCCTCCCACGCAGTCCTCCCCTTGATGGTGCTCGTTGCGTCTATAGTGAACCTGAGCTTACAAATCATTACATGCAAGTGCTAATGAAGCCCTTGAAGCCAGGGCAGGCCCCTCGAACCAAATTCCTCGTCAAGGAATTACTGTATGTGCCACGGACAGTCTATCGCATTCTGACGAAGACAATGAGTCCTATCAAAGGCCACGACTCAAATGATGAAGTTGTTGGCATCATGAAGAATATGCTTTTAAATATGATTCATGGCGTTCCCGTCAACTTCCATGATTTCTTCATGAGGACTCTGGCAAATATTGCTATGTCACCATTTGAGCTGAAGCCTTATGCACCATGGATTATGAGGTTCATCAGGACAAGGTCTTCACTCAATTACAAGGCTGATACTCTGAACCACAGCACCTACTTGCCTCCAATTGAAGTCCTCAAACGGACATTTTCTTCAGCTGATGACAAAGGCAAGGCAACTGCTGTGATAAATGAAGGCATTCGTCCATTGGATGGTCAGTTTTGCAAAGCTGCATCCTACTCCACCAATGATGACTCTGCCACACATGACTCTGCCGCCTACACCTCTACCAAGCAAATTCCTCAAGCCACAGCACCCAGGGTGATGACTGATCGTGAGTTACTCTTGAGTCTTCATCAGAAAGTTGATCGCAATCATAAATGGGTCAAGCGTCAGTTTGGTTCAGTTCTTCACAACATGACCTCCACACACAATGCAGCGAAGAAAAACCTCTACTACTTCCATGAAACCTTCAACCATACCTGGGCTATTCTATCTCATGTCTACAGCGCAGAAGATCTGAAGAGCATGGGTCTCAAGGAAGAATTTGACTGGTCTGCACCTCCACCGAAGAGATTCAAGAAGGTCAAGGTTCCTTCCTTGGTGGCCAGCTCCTATTCTTCATCGCGCGACACTGATGAAAATGAAGACTTGGACGACACTGCAGCAGGCCCTACTACGACAACCGACCCTGACAACGCTGACGCTCCTCCATCAACTTGATATTCTTCAGGGGTGTTAGTCCTCAGTTTCGATCCTTTTGGTCATTCGATGACAAAGGGGGAGAAATCTGAGTTAGTCTTCAAGCGGGTCTATTATATGGGCGTTTGTTTGCTAAGTTACAACTCTCGCTCTTCTAAAACTTTTATTGGATCGAGTTGTAATCTTAAAACCGATGGTGCTCTGATACTTTTGATGCACTGTGCTCTGATTCTGCATGCTTGTCATATTTCATCATGCATTTCAAATTCTTCAGGCACCATATTTCATCATGCATTTCAAATTCTTCATATTATATGTCAAATGCATGTATGAATTACAAGATATAGGGGGAGATCTCCATGATTCAACTCTTCAAGTGTGCATTGCTTCAAAAGCAAATTCCTCACTATGCACATCTTCAGGGGGAGTTCTTCTATATCTTGCAATCAAAATCCTCAATATCAGTACTTACACTTCATATGTTTATCTTTGTTGAAAACTTAACCTATATTTTCATCAATCACCAAAAAGGGGGAGATTGTAAGTGCATCTAGTGCCCCTTAGTGATTTTGGTGTATTGTAGACTTATAGGTTAAGGGACTAATGTGTTTATGAGCGTACACATGTCTATAAGTCTATGAGGAGTTTGATATTTACAGAGAAAGTCGACTCCTAAAAATGAATATCTTCGACTGAAGATTTTGGTATTCCTGAAGACTTTCATAAAGACTTTGAAAGTGAAGAAATCGGTGTGTCCGTGAAGACTTGATATTCATGCAAGGAATATGAAGCTTGAAGACTTTCGTTTTCATAGTTTTGTTTTTATCCTTCTTGAGTCATAGGAAACACCGTACTGTTAAAGGGGGTCGAGGAAATACTAAAATTTCCATGTGATGCTCAACTCAAAATCCTACACCTACCAATCCCTTCAAGTGAAGCCATTGGAAATCTCATACAGTTCAGTCAATTTCTTCAGTGACAGAGACGAAGTTCTTCTGGTCGCTGAGGAATTTGTTCTGATTGAGGAGTTAGGAATTCGCCAGTGTGGATTGCCTACACAGTGAGGAACATGATAGCCCTGAGGAATTTGAGAGTCAAATTTCCGACTGTTGCTGTGCTACGCGCCAGCTGTCCCAAAATATCTTATCCACATAACGGTCATATCATTGAAGAGCATTTATGTCTTATCATGTCGGGCTGCTCCCTAGGCTATAAATAGTAGCCCCCTACAACCACTAGCTGGTTGGCTGCTCCGAGAGAAACTGACACTTGTCATTTGAGAGCAACCCATCCTCCGAGGACTTTGAGCGAAAATCATCGAGTGAGGAAAAACCCAAACCCAAACAACCATAAACCCAAAGTGATTGAGCATCACTGAAGAGATTGATCCTTCGTGGATCCGACGCTTGTTACCTTTGAAGACTGTGCTTCTTCCAGACGGTTAGGCGTCATGGTCTAGAGCATCCAAGAGGAATTGTGGATCGCCGAGTGACCGAAGTCTGTGAAGGTTTGGAAGTCGCCTGAAGACTTACCACGAGTGATTAGACGAGGTCTGTGTGACCTTAGTTCAAGGAGAATACGGTGAGGACTTGCTGTCTTGAGCTGCGTGCTCAGTGACTGGGTGTCCGGGACTGTGTGTCCTCGAGTTTAAATATTCAGCCGCTCCAACCAGACGTACAACTGAGACAGCAGGTGGAACTGGTCTACCAAATCATTGTCTTCACCAACCTTACTGGTTCTATTTCCTCAACTCTTTCATTTCCTCCTTACTGTGTTGAGTGGTTGTTCATATCTGTGTTTGAAGACTTTGACCGAAGACTTTCTCAATTTCCTCAGTTCAATTTCTTCAGTCTGTTTGTCTTCATCTTGTGTTATCCTGTGTTTACGCTTTCTGCACTCTGTGTTTGTCTTCATTTCATCATGTTGACCATGTGTGTATTCTATCATGCTTACTTTTGAGTACTTATTCCGCTGCAAGTAGTTCTTCGCTAAGGAATTTCCTCACCGGCAAATTCCTCAGTGAAGAATTCATAAAAATCACCTATTCACCCCCCTCTAGTCGATATAACGCACTTTCACTCGCCATCGTCGCTCTGGAGGAAGGCTCTGTAGAGCCTAAGCCTCGGAACCCCTCCGACACTGGCCCTTGCGAGTTGAGGTCGACACCGGCATGGGTAGCAGGGCCGCTTGCCGCCGACTGGGAACTTAATCTTTGGGCCTCTAGAAATAATGCAAGCCTGTAACTAAAATACCTAGAAAGGTGAACTGAATCTTTGGGCCTCTAGAAATAATGCAAGCCTGAAACTGAAATACCTAGAAAGGTGAACTGAATCTTTGGGCCTCTAGAAATAATGCAAGCCTGAAACTTAAATACCTAGAAAGGTGAACTCAATCTTTGGGCCTCTAGAAATAATGCAAGCCTGAAACTGAAATACCTAGAAAGGTGAACTGAATCTTTGGGCCTCTAGAAATAATGCAAGCCTGAAACTGAAATACCTAGAACGGTGAACTGAATCTTTGGGCCTCTAGAAATAATGCAAGCCTAAAACTCAAATACCTAGAAAGGTGAACTAAATCTTTGGGCCTCTAGAAACAATGCAAGCCAGAAATTGAAATACCAAGAAAGGTGAACTGAATCTTTGGGCCTCTACAAATAATGCAAGCCTGAAACTGAAATACCTAGAAAGGTGACCTAAATCTTTGGGCCTCTAGACAGATTTATTACCTCCTCAAGCAGCATCAAACAATTCCATGCGTGCACCACAAATCTATAGCAAGTTTGATCAGGATCTACTTTTCCAAATCAGAATTAGAGCTAGAGCAAGCAAGATCAATGATATGGCCGTGAGATAGAGAAGGAACGAACAAACTCACCCCACTCGCGACCTCCCTGGTAGATGCACCGCCACCATGCACGACAGAGGGAGAAAAACGACTGGTGAAGGGGGAGCGGGGCGACCTACGAAGATCGGAGGGAGAGGGCGGCCGGAGTAGGGCGGCAGAGGCTGGAAGGAGAGGGCGGCCGGAGGAGAGAGAGGGCAAGCAGCGCTTGGGTGAGCGGCCCTATGGGGAACAGAGAGGAGTCATGCGAGAGGGGGGGGAGTGATCTGGTGCGGGCAGGTGAGATTTTTTTAGGGGAGCGATCTGGTGTGGTCAGGTGAGATTTTTTTAGTTCTCTTTTAGTGGGCCTAGGATAACTAACCCAATTAGAACCTCACCACCGGGCTAGTTTTTTTAGCTGGGTTAGAGCAAACTAGCTCAAACTAACCCCTCTTGTTTCGATAATTTGAGGCTATTTCAACCCAAACTAGCTCTAACTCAGGGATCCAAACAAAGAGGAGTGTTACTGTACATGCTACAGTGTGGACCGTAGCACATTGTTTTTTATGGCCATATCATCACACTATTGTTTTCTACTGCTGGTTCACTGGGCTACCATGGTTCACACGGCTGGTTCACTGGGCTGCCGTGGTTCGCACTCCTCCGACCTGAGTAGTACTCCCTCCGTTCCTAAATATAAGTCTTCATAGATATTTCACTGTGGACCACATACGGATGTATATAGATGCATTTTATGTGTAGATTCACTCATTTTTCTCCGTATGTGGTCCATAGTGAAATCTCCCCAAAGACTTATATTTAGGAACGGAGGGAGTAGTATAGTACTAGTATATACCGCATCATTCTTTGCTCCTTCTTACTACTCCGACATGTGGGAGAGCCAGCATCCGGGTCGACGTGTCATGCACCAGATTAGAGCGCGGAACGGAAGGGGGGCATCACCCCGGTCGGAGCGCCAGTAATTCATGACTATAGTGAGTGGTCATATCACAAGTCTTTCCAGAAGTAACGCGCCGTCAAATTGCACAGCCCCACTTGCTCAGCCTCCTCGGCTCTCTGTCAAACCGCCTACCCGAAAACTGCCGCGCGTACTGCCCGGGAAAAGCCCCGCCCTCAACTTTTAACTATGCAAAAATAGTTCGAGCTTGTTCGTTCTATATAAATACAATACTTACTGTATGTTTATTCACCCATGGGGTTGTTCAATGAATGGAGGGGCGGGGAGCACAAGTGAACAATACTACCTCTGTCCGGGTTTATTGGTCCCCATTGTATTTCGTGCCAAATTTTGACCATAGATTAAGCTAAGAAAATGTTCACGCATGTCACCAGACATTATATTTTTCAAAACTATGTTCAAATACGAATCCAATGAGATAATTTTTCTTGACATGCATTAACATTTTGTTAGTTAAATCTTTAGTCAAAATTTGGCACAAACTATAAAAGGGACCTATAAACCAGGACGGAGGTAGTACTGTAGTTGTAAGTAGGAGTCATAGAGTAGTCACTTTAAACAGAGAGTTTCTTTTCTTTAATTCCACGTACACAAATTGAAACGCTTGTTGTGGAGAGAAAAAAGATAATCACTCCACTATATATGGACGCAGGGGCCTGAGCGCTTGCTTTACTAGGGTTGCTCTCTTCATTCTCTCATCCTCTCCAGATATAAACAAGACAGCGATAGCGACATTTTCTCTCTGCTCTCAGCTGGTCACAGATCCGACCGGATCCCTTCGGCCGGTGTGTATAGAGGACTAAAAGGTGCATCGTTCACATGGTCATCGCCACGGAGGGAGGAAACCCACAGCTACCGGAGGGGCCCGATCCTCTGCCCGTGTCGTTCTCTCCGACACAGCGCCGGCTCGGGAGGTCCTCTGACCCTTCTTCCTCCCTACCGTATGTCCGCAGATCCGACCTTCCACCGCTGACATCCTGGCGACCCTCAGGTATAAGTTCTTCGAAAGCGGCCTTGCTCTACTACCCCAGCTCCCCACGTGTCTGCATGTGCATCTTTTTCTACTCCCATCAGCTCTTCCAAAGCCACCTAAATTTTTAGTATTATTAGAGGTAAAGCTACTTCATGCATTCGAATCTAGCGCTTTGTTCAAACAACGAAGAAAGGGGGAAAGTTGTAGCATGAATCTAGGACTTGATTCAAAGAGGAAATAATATGGTGAAAGTAGTAGAGACCGGATACCCAACCGGTCTCTTGCTTGAAAAGGGAAATAATGGGAAAACGTAGTACAAACTGGATAAGGAACAGATCTATTATTGGTTGAAAAAAGGATAGAAAGTGGCGGCTAGTGGACAAGTCAACAGAGTATGTACAGGATTATATTTGCTGCCATCACATAGTAAAAGGTCTCCAGGATTAGATTTGCTGCCCTCACATAGTAAAAGGTCTCAGGATTAGATTTGCTGCCCTCACATTGTAAAAGGTCTTAGGATTAGATTTGCTGCCCTCACATAGTAAAAGGTCTCAGGATTAGATTTTGCTGCCCTCACATAGTAAAAGGCCTCCAGGATTAGATTTGCTGCCCTCACATAGTAAAAGTTCTCCAGGATTAGGTTTGCTGCCCTCACATAGCGTAAACAAGCTCGGCATCACCACTTTATGCCTCCTTGTAGGTACATTGTGCTGATGCGTCCACTATCGCATGTCCTTATACCAACCTTTTGCTGTTTTTTTTGCGAATAAACCAACCTTTTGCTGTAAGGGCGCATGTAAAATGAAGCAATCACACTGTTACCTTAGGGACATGTCTAACCAGTGTTATTGTTAATCTAATGCCTCCAGTGATAAGATGCAATTAAACTGTGTTACAAATGGCACTCCTGCTGTTTTCCCCAGTATGATAAGTAAGTTGCTCCTTTACGCTGCTGAGTGTCCTGGTGTCCCCACGGTCCCATGCCCTTAAACCAACTCTTTAGCTGCTATTGATTTACTGTGTCTGGTAAACAAGCAATGCCACCTTTAAAGTAATCCCATATCTGAGGAATCTCATTGTTGATCGTAATGCTTTTGGTAACATGAAGCATTGCTGACGTTTTAAAATTTCTATTGTCCTTGCGTGATTGCCATGAACATAATTAAGATGCTTCTTTTCATTTTGTATATGTTTCGTATATTCTTATTGACCAGCAACTGTTTACTTTCTATCATTTTGTGCAGATAGGGATATCCATTTCACCTTGTTGCTATTGTGACCTTTTGGTGAACTGCACAAAACACTTTTTTTTGGAATGAGTGTCTTGTGCAGTTCAACTAAAATGTCACGTGGGCAACATCTCTCAATTTTGGTGGAACTACACAAAATGGTTAAACTAAAGTGAAACCATGCTCTCCTGTCTCCTTGTTTGTGCTATGCAAACATGCTGTGCAAACAGGAATACTCTACTACAGATGTTGTGACGGTCAAGAGCAACATCTCTGAATTTTGGTGGAACTGCACAAAATGGTTCAACTAAAGCGAAATCATGCTCTCCTGTCTCCTTGTTTGTGCTATGCAAACATGCTGTGCAAACAGGAATACTCTACTACAGATGTTGTGACGGTCAAGAGCATTCGCCAAGTTCTTCGATTGTATGACATGGCTAGCCAAGATGGATTTAATCCCGATATTCACTTTATCAAAAGGCTCTAATGGGTTGGTTCTGAATCTTGCAAGCTGGGAATCAGTGAGATGTGTAGACATCTTTGTTGTACTTATTATTTGAATCTTATTTGTTGGTTCTAAATCTTGCAAGCTGGGAATCAATGTGACGTGTAGGCATCTTTGTTGTACTTATTATTTGGATCTTATTTGTTGGTTCTGAATCTTGCAAGCTGGGAATCAATGAGATGTGTAGGCATCTTTGTTGTACTTATTATTTGGATCTTATTTGTTGGTTCTGAATCTTGCAAGCTGGGAAACACGGCATAATGATGCAGAGGACAGCAACCATAACAAACAGTTCAAACTTGGTAGTATTATCTTTGTGAAAGTGCGACAAATGTGCTGATCGTGTGCGTCCGGAGAATAATAATTCTAATTGTTGTGCATGTTGATCCCGTGGCACTGATAGAATGAGCCAATGCATTGCTTGTTTTAAGTATAAATTTCTATTAAAGCTAATTAATTTTAAGTAAAGTGACCACTAACTCCTGTTATTACAGTACCAATACAGACCCGCTCGTGAATCGACGTGTGGCCGGAGTAGGTTTCTTAATGGAGGCGTTTGAATGCACCGAGGGTGCATCTTCTGCCGGGCGTGCAGCGGATGAGGGAGGGGTAGTAACTGTTGTCGCCTGTACACACTCAGCTTACTGTTGAATCCAGTTCCCCAAGAGCTGAAAAACAAACTGCTGCCGCCGCCTACACACTCGTTCACTCGAAGAGACTCTAATGGCGATCCGAGGGGTGAGCCTGCTGGATATGGACTTCAGCAAGGAGTTAGTTCGCCGTTCAGTCCTATGGCTGCACCAAGTTGAATGTGATGTACACCAACTATACAGACTCGGTGAAGCTCTGCCTCGCCTCAGTCCTATGGCTGCACTAGGTTCTGGAGCATTCGCCCGTTTCATCGGCAGCGCCGACTGCACCTTCGCTATGGTGGAGAGAAGGAAGAACGCGACGATTCGACCATCTGGTGCAACAAGCTTGTCGACATCCAGAAGCAATACAAGATCATCAGCAACGGGCAGGAGAAGGACTCTGTGGTTGACCTCGCTGAGACCACCATCAACCCCTGATACGCCAACATGAAAGAAGACGACCTGAACATGTGGGAGGTACCTCTGAATCTAGCCTACATAACCTACGCGTCCAAGGACGCATACGCATGCTACGACATGTACATGCAGATCTTGGACATGAGGGCGTGTCTGCTTCCCGTAACCGACGAGTACACTGACAGCCGCAGCGTCATGATCAAGCATGCCAGGAAGGTCTAGATGTTGTACTTTATTTGTTTATAAGCACCTTTATCATCTGAGTGTTTCATGCATTAGCCTATGTGTCGTAATTATCTATTTTGTCTGAAATATTTCTTTTAAGAACCCATTAACCTGATTGCTTTTTTTAGTGGCTATTTGCTAATGTATGTAAACTAGTTCACTTGTCCGTAAAAAAACTAGTTCACTCGGCTGCCGTGCTTTGAATCTCCTTCCTCCCAACATATTCCTCTCCTCAGGTGGACCCAGCAGGTCTCTGAATTTTCTCCCACTTTCTTTTTTGATGTAAACTGAGTTTTCTCCCAGTACTTTCCCCTAGAACCAACTCAGTTGTCCCACGTCTAGCCTAAAAAATAATAATACCCCACGTACTATTAACTCATCGAATTAAAATGGTATTTTATTTCGTAAGTTGAAAGTTCTTATAAAATAATAATAATAATTGTTTATATATAACTTGCCAAGTTAACTCCTAGTGATTGCATACATAAGCTTGCAAAGATTTTACTGACTTGCAATCATGTGTTTATGTTTTTATAACATTTCTTCATCAAGCCCAACATGATATTTTCACCCAGCCCAGCAAGTCCGCGGATTTCGAGAAAAATGCAAATGGGATTTAAACGGGCTGCATAGATGCTACATCAATGTTTCACCCAGCCCACCAAATGGACTAAGAAACAAATGGACTGGCTGACATGTGGGCCAGTAGGTCGAAGCCTAAGAAGGTGTTGGATTTACATCCAACGACCGGCATTCTTCTTCAATCTCTCGCCTTCTTCCCCCAGCGTTGCCGGAACCGTCTGCTCCAGCCTTCGACGTCCAGCGGCATTGCTTTGCGCTCCTCAGCGAAACGCTACCCCGCCGACGGCCAGGCCATCCCTCCACTCTGCACCTCCTATTATTCTCTGCCGAGTGTAGGCCCCCCCCGCACCCGAACCAGTCAAGTTTCCCACTCCTCTCTTTCTGCGACTCCACTGCCGCGTCTTCCCCATCTCTGGGTCGTTCCAGTATGGGGCCTTGCCGTCGTCCACCGCCTCGGTCCATGGTCGCACGCAAGGAAAGTTCCGCCTTATTACACACTGTACGTGCACTATACGTGGGAAGGGCTTCTGTATTTCGTGAAAAAAACGTCCCCCCCGCTGACAGGTCGGACCCACCAGCTATATCTTCGCACGCAAGGAAGTGCCTCCTTATTACGCACCAAAAAATGAATACCCCCTACTAGCTGGGACCCACCATAGTGGGTGGCTGACTTGTGGGCCTACTAAGTTGATGAGGACGGAGGGCTTTGTCAACTTAGTCAATATGAACGATTCTAGCTCCAGTGACCGTACAATGTCCATCCAACGGCCATAGTGCTTCTTCAACCTCTGGTCTTCTTGCTCCAGCCGCCCAAAGCAGCGCCGGTCGTGCCGCGTGCTCCTGCCTCTCGTGGCCGGCTATGATGCCGCGGAGGCCTCACCGCCCCTACTACTCCCACTGCTGGCCCAGGGTATCCCTCTACTCACCCACACCCCCTGTTATTTTGTGGCGACAACAGCCTCACGCCGCAGCTGAACCAGTGAACCCTCGTACTCCTCTCCGCGTGGGCATCCACTACCACGTCTTCCCCGGCTCCGCGTCGTGCCCTTCCTAGGCCTCGCCGTCGTCCACCGCCTTGGTGCTCTCGGCACGGCGTGGTCAATGTGGTCAACGACCGACTTCCATCGGAAGAGTACTGTACGTGGAGAGGCTAACAGCTGGGTCCAAGGCCACAGCCCAGTTCTTTTGTGATTTGCCAAGTAAGTCGCTTTGTCAGGCCTGTTGGGCTGCAAATCTTTCAAGACGAGGAGAGCTTCATTCGGCTGGCCGAGAAAATGGCCTATCAGTAATGAGAAATGGGTTGTACATTTTTAAAACACATCAAACCGGCAATTAGTTTCAAATATCTTTTTTTCATTTCGAGATTTTAAATTACATTAATTTTTTGCATGGAGAATTTGTTGGATTTTATATTGATATACATTTATTTTTAAAATCAGTTTGAATGTGAGTCAAAATTTCGGGATTAAAAACAGTTCGGACCACACTGAAATATGCAAAATTTCGTATAATTTTTAACCGTGGCCACAATACGGGCTGTAATGCTAACAAAAAGAATATGGGCTCCAAACAAACCTTAAGAATTAGCAAATGGGTTGTAAATTATTAGAAATAATGGCAGATGGGCTGTATGCTGTTTTCCACAGATTTGAGGCTTTCCTAAAAAAGGTTGACGCATAAGCAGTGACTGTTGGATGGCCATCCAATGGCCGTCGTGCTTCTTCAATCTCTGCTCTTCCTGCTCCAGCCGCTCAAACAAGCGCCGGCAGGACTGCCAGCTGCCTCCTTCCCGCGGCCGGCTGTGCTGCCACGCAGGCCTCACCGCCCCATCGTACTCCCATCGCTGGCCTAGCCATCCCTCTACTCACCCACACCTGCTGTTATTCTCCGGTGACGGCAGACAAACCAGTAAACCCTCGTTCAGTCGTACACCCCTCCGCGTGGGAAACAACTACAAAGTCTTCCCTGCCTCCATGTCGTTCCCTTCCTAGGCCTCGCCGTCGTCCACTGCTCTGGTGCTCTCGGCGCGGCCTGGTCAACGTGGTCAACGACCGACATGCATCTGAAGTGGACTGTACGTGGAGAGGCCGACAGCTGGGTCCACAACCGCACGCAAGGAAATGCCTCCTTATTACACGCAAAATAATGATTCCTCCACCTGACATCGGGGACCCACCGAAAGGGCCTCAGTATTTCACGAAAAAAAGGTTACCGCCGCTGACAGCTCGGATCCACCTGCTATATCTTCGCACGCAAGGAAGTGCCTCCTTATTACGCACAAAAAAAATGAAAACTCCCCTGTTAGCTGGGACCCAGTATAGTGGCAGGCCGACTTGTGGGCCTACTAAGTTGACGGGGACGGAGGGCTTTGTCAACTTAGTCAATATGCACGATTCTAGCTCCAGTGACTGTACGATGTCCATCCAACGGCCGAAGTGCTTCTTCAACCTCTGGTCTTCTTGCTCCAGCCCCCCAAACCAGCACCGGTCGTGCCTCGTGCTCCTGCCTCCCATGGCCGGCTGCGATGCGGCGGAGGCCTCACCGCCCCCTACTACCCCCACCGCTGGCCAGGCCATCCCTCTACTCACCAACACCCCCTGTTATTCTGCGACGACGGCAGCCTCACACCGCAGCGAACTAGTGAACCCTCGTACTCCTGTACGCGTGGGCATCCACTGCCGCATCTTCCCCGGCTCCGCGCCGTCCCCTTCCTAGGCCTCGCCGTCGTCCACCGCCCTGGTGCTCTCGGCGCTGCGTGGTCAACATGGTCAAGGAACGGCTTCCATCAGACGTGGACTGTACGTGGAGAGGCTGACAGCTGGGTCCATGACTGCAGCAAGGAAGTGCCTCCTTATTACGCGCAAAATAATTATTCATCCACCTGATAGCGGGGAGCCACCGGACGAGCCACCATATTTTGCGAAAAAAACGTTTCCCCCCTGACTGCTGGGACCCACCAGCTACACCTTCGCAAGCAAGGAAGTGCGTCCGGGCAAAAAAAAAAACGATTCGCCCCCTGACTGCTGGGACCCACCAGCTACATCTTCGCACGCAGGGAAGTGCCTGACAGCCGGGACCCACCTGGTCGAAGCGTACGTAGCGTTCTCATTCTGGTCACGAACGTGTCCTTACATACTGGTCGATGTAGAGGCGCGCACGTGTCGTAGATGTAGAGGCGCGCACGTGTCTTAGTAGAGGCGCGCACGTAGCATGTACACGTACGTACAGCGGCGAGGGTGCAAGAAAGAAAATACGGCCACGTACATACATACGGGCAGGGTCTCGAACGCCTACTCGCGCATACGTACATGGCTGGGTCGGAACGGAGAAACAGCGTCGTCGTCGTGTTCATGTGGAGCCAACCGGCACGGTCGGAACGGAATGCGTGGTCGTGTTCATCGGGAGGGCTTGGACGGAACAGGCGATGGAAACGAGGCCCGACGTACCGCAGAACGGAGGAAACGGACCTCCTATGTTCGGAACAGGGTCCTGTTGATCGGGAGGGGTGTGGCGTACCGCAAAACGGAGGAAATGGACCTCCTACGATCGAAACGGGGGTCCTGTTGATCGAGAGGGGTGTGGCGTACCGCAAAACGGAGGAAACGAACCTCCTACGGTCGAAACGGGGATCCTGTTGATCGGGAGGGGTGTGGCGTACCGCAAAACGGATGAAACGGACCTCCTACGGTCGAAACGGGGGTCCTGTTCATCGGGAGGGGTGTGGCGTACCGCAAAGCAGGACTCCATGGGATACTATTCATCTCCACCGTCGACCTCCTCCAGCCTCCACGGGCTACCGTCGACCTCCTCCAGCCTCCATGGGCTCCTGTTCATCCAGCCTCCACCGCGCGCTACTCCACCGGCTACTGTTCAACCACCCCTCCACGGGCACCCCTCCACCGTCTACTGTTCATCCAGCCCTCCACACCACGGGCTCCTGTTCAACCACCCCTCCACGGCCACCCCTCGACCGTCTACTGTTCATCCATCCCTCCACACCACGGGTTCCTGTTCATCCAGAGGCAACGCCACCGCTCACTGTTCATCCAAACCCCCCCACAACACTCACTGTTCATCCCAGAGGTAGCATCGATCGGCTTCAGTTAGCAGCGGTAGCGAAGGAATTGCTCCATCGGGTTCAGTTAACAGCCATCGATCGATCGCTCGGGTTCAGTAACGCGTAGCCTGCAGTGCAATCGCTCGGGTTTAGTTAGAGCCCAACGCCTTGCTCGGCTTCAGTTAGAGCCAACGCCTCGCACACACGCGTGTACGTACAAGAGAAACGCGCATCGCTTGGCCCCCGACCTCCCACCGTAGCCGGCAACTCCCCGAAATTTTCCTCCCCCTCGCTTCTACCACGGTTTTTTCTATCATGGACGGCCCAAAGAATGTCATGCAGTTGCGTCTCCGGCCCGCCCAGGATGAAAAGCCCATTTTCTGTCATGATTTTTTTGTCATAGAAGTAGGAGCCCACCACATCTATGATGATACCGGGTTTTGTCACAATTATCGTCATAGAAGTGTCATATGTATGACAGAAAAAAATTCGTTCGGCCCAAAATGTCATGGATGTGTCTTTTTTTGTAGTGACACACACTCGCTAGTTGTGCCTCTGTGCCTACCGCACACACTCTCAATACGTCTTTCTCTCCCTCCCCCTCCCCCCACCCCAACAATGACAGCAGAAGGGTGACAACTCGATATGATCGTAATCTGTCAATTGGTTTCTCTCTCAAACATTGTGTCTCTTTGCCTCGCTCAATAGCCCCCTCGATATGTAGACTTCTCGCTCGCACACATCTGTAGTGACGATGACGCTGAACCCAGTGTGCCTTGTTTTTACCGTCCTCATGTGATAGTTTTCACCTTCTTTTCTGTTAATTAACAAGGCAACCTTTTGTTTGTTACTACTAGTGAATCGGAAATCATTCGGGGCACACATAAAATATATCACTTCAACCCAATTATCGCAGTAACTATTTTAAAAGAAACTAGCTAGATGCCCGTGCGTTGCACGGAACATCAAGATGCATTCGTATGAGTAGTTTATCTTGTGAGAGAAAAGGATGAATGAGGGAAGGCCTTATTTGCGAACATGGAGAGGGGTGTGGGTATATTTTTGCAAAATTGCCATAGTTTCCTTCCTATCCGTTAGATATAAATCCGACGGCCTATATTGCAAGATGGCACGCACACCATCATCACCAACTCTGTTTTCTACTCCCTCCGTTCCTAAATACTCCCTCCATCCGAAAATACTTGTCATCAAAATGGATAAAAAGAGATGTATCTAAAACTAAAATACGTCCACATACATTTCCTTTTATCCATTTTGATGACAAGTATTTCCGGACGGAGGGAGTATTTGTCTGTTTAAGATTTCAACAAGTGACTACATACTGAGCAAAATGAGTGAATCTACACTCTAAAATATGTCTACATACACATCCGTATGTGGTAGTCCATTTGAAATCTGAAAAAGACAAATATTTAGGAACGGATGGAGTATAAGAGTAGACATGGAGATATATCTCCAACATGGTCTACAACAAAAATGTGCTGGACCGGTTAGCGGCGGATGCTCGCAAAGCGATGACATGAGTTCGAATTATGTCTTTAACTTTAATTTTTTATATTATATATTACTTATTTAATATATACTTCTTTCGCTACTGTACTGACAGTGGAACCCATAGAGTACTTAGAATACAAGATTAAGGATGGACTTGTTTCTTTTTAACTTTCTGTACGAAGTTGTAGCCACCCTGCAAGTCACGTGTACACTGTACATGCAATTAACTTTTTATAGAGGGACAATCATACACGCAATTAACTCAAATGGATTGGATGTCACTATATTATTTCCAGCATAAGAGCATCTCCAACGGCAGCCGGAAAATTTCCTCCCGCTTCCTTCCGCGGAGGACGACATCAAACGCCAGCGGCATACATTTTCACAGCTCTAACCAACCAGATGAAATTCATGCAAACACGGACTGATTTCATATGTATCTTCATATAAACATGATGGATTTCATTACATTTACATGAACTAAGCGGTGCCAATCCGGCTCTATTGGTATAATTAATACTCCCTCCGTCCGGAAATACTTGTCCTAGAAATGGATGTATCTAGACTTATTTTAGTTATAGATACTACAATTTATCCATTCTTAGAACAAATATTTCCCGCCAGCTGGAGAGGGAGTACATAATCTAAATGGTCGCCCACGGATCCCTTTGTCTTCCTCATGTCCGTTAGACACTTGCGGGGTCGACGAAGGTCCTCGGAAGAGATGAAGCAGCAAAGAAACCACCTGAATGCGCAGTCGTCACCTCGGCGGTGGCCTTCATGGGTCCCAAGTGGCGGCGGCCTCCCGTGTTCTACTTCTCCTCGATGATGGCGACAGACACGGAGAAGCTGCCCACCGACTCGTCGCTCTCCATGCACCCGGCCTCTGTCTCTACCTGCATGGCGCTACCGCAGGCACGGGAGGCGCGCCCATAGACACGGGAGGCGCGGCCACTGCAGACACTGGTGGCGCGGTACGACGCGGCAGTGACGATGCCCGTACCGGCGTGCTCGCCGCCATGACGGCGTGGAGCAACTCGCCACTCCTCATCGAGCTGAACTGGAGCGGCGAGTTGCTGAACCACGCGCCTGCTTGGGGCGGCAACTGGCTCCGTCGGGCCAAGCGAGGTTGGTGAAGCACCGAGCGGCCTCGCCCATATCCGGAGGGCTCGGCGGGCCACCCAGCCGGGTAATATGTCAGAGAACGGCTCCTCAGAAGCCATCAGAAGAGTGGAGAAAATGGTGAAGGAGGAGATGGGGGAGCGACAAAGGGTGCGATTCTTGCCCGCTGTCTGGCTGGCCTCGTGTAAATAGAGGGCGGACGGTAGGAGCTTGGCCAGCGTCTGACCTCGTTTGAACTAAGGGCGGACGGGAGGAGCTCGGTCGGTGTTGCGTTTAATTCTGGCCCGCTCATGAACGGACGTGTGGCCGGAGTAGGATTCTTGGTTTGCATGCGGGTTTAACAGAGGGGTTTGATGGAGGCGAGGAGGCATGTTCAGCTGAGCGTGCAGTGGGTGGCGCAGTACTATTCTATTTGACAGCAGTAATGAGCCGTCAAATCACAAAGACCCTCGCCTCTCGTGAAACCGACCAAGCTAGACTGCCCCGCCCTCTAGCCTTTTTAAAAATGTATACTTTTGTACAGTAGTAGTATCGATGGATTGCGCCATGGAGCAAAACTTGAAATTAAAAAAAAGGTGGTACATATAGAGAGCGCTCGTCGCCAAATTATGCATATAGTACTATTAAAAAAGCTAGTACGTGCTTAAATGGGGTGCTAAATTCTATTAAAGAAATACTAGTATGTATGTAACATAGTTCTGATGGGGGCTCAACACAACACACCCCTCAAATTAAACTAAGCACACCTGAAATTAAACTATGCAACTAATCCGGTAGACACTGCATTAGAACCACCATGAGCAACGACACTGCCACCTTCCTCGGAGTCCTCGTCCACGTCCTCGACTTCGTCCTTGTCCCTCTTCCTCTTGGTCGATACTTCTTTGCTTGAACCGCACACTTGGCTCTTGCTCTTCATCCAACCGTTGTAGATATTGAAACAAAGGTAGCCATCCATTGCGGCGTAGTGGATGTGGTCTATATCTAGTACATTTCGCTGCCATGCATGATGATGAAACGTGTAATGAGGTTTCTCCAGTTTACCATACGAAGGATGAACCATGGCTCCTGCCAGGTCAACATTGAAGGCTGACCACTGGAGGGCAGTAGCCGATTCTTCTGGAGGTCGAAGGGGTTACCTACAACGAGGCCTATCTGACCCAGGACTATTTTGTCGTTCATAAAGTCTACAGTAATGAATTTGACTAGGTCGCTCTTGAGGAAATTCTTAAAATCCTGGCATTCAACGTCGGCATGGCATATGTGGTAGACCAAGCATAAGTCATGCACACAAACCTGGATCACAGCGGGCTTCTTCCTCTCTTCCTCCTTTAGATCCTTCTCTCGTCCAGGACTGTGGTGTACTCAACATCTAGCCCAGCAACCCACTCATCATCTGAGTTTTCGAACATGCGTCTGAAGCGAGCAAGGCATCTTTTCACCGTTGCGAAGAACGGGTGTAGATGACATCGAACTCATTGCCGGTGATGGTTCTAACCTTGTACTCAACGCCGATAATGGAGATTTGGATGCCATGGATTTGGGAGGAGGGTTAGGATTAGTGGAACTACCGTAATGTGCAAGGACGGGACAACTAGGAGTGAACCGCCGTAATATTAAAGGACGTGCGGGGACGAGTAGGAGCGAACTGCCAGCGTGCGAACGGCAGGATACTGGCTTCCCATTCTCCCATGATACGGGCTTCCGAGAGCCCTTGGATCTGAGATCGAACGGTTGCATGGCGTGATTCTAGACCTATGGGTGAATATCCTATCCTGGAGGGTTATTCTGCAAATTTTCAGCAACTTAGCATGCGACCGTTCGATCTCGATCCAAGGGCTGCCAGTAGCCTGTATCATGGTCGCGCCTACCACGACCATCGCGTCGCTCGCGCGATCGCGCTCTTGGAGATTTAACACGGTGCGTTAGGCTATCTGATGTTGGCATGTCATACATAGTCATCACTTAGTCACTCATACTACAACAAGGTTAGCTATAAGGTTGGCTATAAGTGTATTTTTTTTACTTCTCTCAATCTCTTTCTTCGTAGTAGTATTTATTGCATCTGCCAAGGAGTGACCTCTTCCAAAGAAATGGTGCTTATATGAGGAGCTAACGGCATTAAATGGCTTAGCAATCAAGTCCCCAATGCATAGGTGCTTATTAGTTTTTTGTTGCTAAGTTTGCTTCATTTAATTAGCTATAGACTCAAAATTGTCTTTTCACCTAGGTACACGCGCTTAGCAGTTTCTTCCTTGGGTTACCAAACTAGTCTCTCTCTTTTTAATTAACTTGCCACATCAGACTTTATGCCTATGTGGCAAGCTTAACACCTGTAGGAGCAAGTAAGTACAATAGTGGGCTATAAGCCCGCTTTACATGGCATTTTTGCATATGTGGAGGAAAGAGAGGCAAGGAAAAAGTGGAGAAGTGGGCTCTCATGCAAGAGCCAGCCTCTACATGGTGGAGCATTGGGAGAGGCACCTGTATGGAGGTGGTCAGGAATCGGGAGACTCACGCCGGTCGTAGCGCCGCAGTTAAAATAATAATGGCAGGTCAAATCACGGGGTCCCACCTGTCCAGTAGTAACTCGATGTCTAATCACACAGCCCTACGTTTGCAGCAGCCTACTCCCTCATCTTCTTGCGTCTCTGTTGAACCGACTAGGCGCAACTGCCCCGCCTACCGCGCAGGAAAAGCCCCGCCGTCGACTTTTAAATAGTACAATACACTCCCTCTGTCTAGGTGGCCTTCCACTATGTAGTCGATGCCCAATGCATTAAAATACTACCGGCTGGGCAGCGATGCCCTGAAGGTTTTACTTGGCACCGGTCTCACAATGTTGCATTCATAGCCTGACAAAAAATGCGACCCGGATGCTCTATTCACATGAGTTTCCTTAGCCTGGTTAGCTCTTTGTAGTGGGCCATGAGCCAATTGTTTATTGCTTTCTACATTTGGCACCGGGTGGGCATCGGAGCAGCTACTTCCTCTGGTTCCCTGAAATTGTTTTATGGCACCGGCTGGGCAATGGAGGGCATCGGTGCCAAATAAACTAGAAGTGGATTTGGCACCGCTTTTGGCCTACATAGTAGAAGTCATCTTAGATTGTGCACCGTGACCAAGGTGGAGAGGAAAACGAGAGAACTTAATGTTTATTTGCTACTCCCTCCATCCCATAATGTAGGACGTTATTTGACACTAGTGTAGTGTCAAAAAAACGTCTTACATTATGGGACGGAGGGAGTAATTAATATCATTGCGTGCAACGAACTGACCATTGCATGTCATGTTTGATAGTCTCAAGTCATTAAAAGCATACAATCCCCACATCTCTTATTGGTTGATTCCTCTATTTATGTCAAAAAATAAGAAACATCGTGAGAGTTAATGCACCGTGCCTATGTGTTTTGGGACTATTTGGTTCTCGTAAGATGACTTACTCACCTAGACGGAGGGAGTATTCGATTTGACAGCGGGCAGCGCAGTTCCCGATATGGCTTTAATGCAGAAGAGGGAGGGAGTAGCGGTTCCTGAAATGTTGAATGGCCAATGCATCATCCTTCAATTAACGCATGAGGGAAGTAATGGGAGGAGGACCGGGAAAAGAGGCTGCATGATGTGAATGCAACGCAGTTTGCCCTCATATAAAGACGCCCCTCCATTCCAATGCATCTACCACATCATACGCACCTAAGCATTTGCCTAAGCACCTACACTAAGCGCAAAAGAGCTCACTCCAGACCCATGGCGGCGATGCGTGCGAGCGGCCAGCGGCGGTGCCAGATGGTCCACGACGCCGGCCTGCAGCATGGTGCCGAGGATTGTCTCTAGACGGTGTTGGAGACCGGCTGGTGGATGGCCGCCGTCGACGCCAACTACGAATCTCAGTTGGACCAGATGATCGTTGCCACCAGCAACAAGTTCACCGTCTTCCAGAAGCTTGTGGACGACATCGCCATACTCCTCCAGCCCGCGCGCCCGGGCTCCTCATTGCCTGCCACCCTAATTGGCCTCCATGGCCGGAACCTCTTTCAAGCACTGGTGTCCCTGCGACTGCCTGCCGACGCCACGAAGAATGTCCACCTGGAGGTCGCGCTCGCCGCGAGGCGCCTCGCCCTGCAAGAATTCATCGACCTACACATCCACGTGTATGAGCAAATCGTGTACATAGGTATCTACAAGGCCAGTGAGGATGCTACGATGTAGGCCTTCCTCAACCGGCTGCAAGCCTTGGATGCCTTTGCTGAGAAGCACCTCGACCTCGCCACAAAAGCCGCCGCTCCTTAGCCGTCGGTCGGTGGCCCGGTGCACTAAGTTGAGGAGGAGGAGATCATACGTTGATGGATGCATCTTTCTTCTTGCCTTCTATAACCAGCACTGCGATTGCATCATCGTGGCCTTAATACTTATTGTGTTGTTGCATTCTCGTTCCAGTCAATACCGACATGTGCGGTCCCTTTGCTTAATTATATGCATCACTGTAACTAGTACTCCATCCGTCATTTTATAAGTTGTGCTTACCTTTTCCATCAACTTCGTGCAACGTGCAGGCATCTTGCTAGAAACACTAGAACATGTCAGACCGCGTGTGACCAAACCGACGATGCGCCAACCTAGCTACTACGTACCCTACTTATCTAGCGGAAATAGCCCGTCCCTAGCGTTTCCAATTGTTATTTCTATCTATCGATCGTGTCAAGGAGCAGAACCAAATGTTACAGTTTATACATGTTTCTCTACTCCTACTCCTATAAAAGACTCAGTTGGTGTGGTGTGTCTGGCATCCGTCGTTTCTGACCACTAGATCTGCATCTAATGGCTGTGAGGTAAGTTATGGCATTTTTGCCACAATAGCCCAGTTCTCTGCTCCAATTTGCAGAAAACCCCTTATTATCTTGAAAGTAACCACACCCCTCCCTCACCTCATCAAAACAGCCTGAGAAATATATTTTGAGTGAAAAGTACTCCCTCCATTCCTAAATATTTGTCTTTCTAGAGATTTCAATAAGTGACTACATACGGAGCAAAATGAGTGAATCTACACTTTAAAACATGTCTATATAATCTGTATGTGATAGTCCATTTGAAATCTCTAAAAATACAAATATTTAGGAACGGAGGGAGTAATATATTAGGAGTATATCAAAACAAGAGTGATTTCTTTCAAGTTTGTGAACAAGTACCACTATTCTACTACTTTGGATCCGTCGCAACCCGCCCCCCGCCGGGTTGGAAAATAGAAACGAGGGGAAGATCTAGCTGTAGCACAGAAGCCAAGAAATTTGGTGTCAGATGGGGCTCGTTGATAGAGTATAGGAGCATTCCATACTAGTACTACTCCTACTAGTACCAAGTTTGTACTATACAACTAGTACTACCACTATACAACTAGTAGGTACGTGCACGGCACAGCATCGTAGGAACAAAAAAGGGAAGATCTTGTTTTGGGTGATTTATCTTTTTTTCAGTCAACGTAGTATGAATAATATGATGTGGGGGGCACCAATGAAGCTTATGTGGCTTGGTTGCATGGCTACGAAAGGTTAGCGAAAAATAAATAGATAATGTGTTTAGAGTGCACTCCACTAAATAGATATACTTTGGATCCATTGCAACGGGCCGGCACATCTATATCTATATCCCCAATATAGTGTGTGAAAAACTTCGAAAGTTGGTCGTTGGATGAAGCCAATCCGACGGTACAAAGATGGCAAATCCGAGCACTATGGCCGTTGGATATCATCTACATTCCACCAGATTCTGCCACATGTAGAATCTAGAAGACTCCATGGTTGAACTTAATTAACGACTAACTTTGCCACAACTAAGCTTAGGCAAAGTTAGTTCTTCAAAATGAGAGCCACAAGTTGGTAAGCCTAAGTGAATCTTGCCATATTTTTCGTGTGTATGTCATGTGGGGCCTTAGTGTGGCTTGCCTAAGGTGTGGCTTGAACCAAACACTCACCTAAGTTAGTCAAACTTGCCTAACCTTACGTGTGGCAATCTTTGGCAACATTGTATGATAAAGTGTGGCATTGCTAGGCCTAAAACCAAACAACCCATGTGTCTACCACAGAAAATGTGGCTAACAAAATGGCCACCACAAGTGTGGCAAGATTTGGCAAGAAGTTGAGTCTATGACATGTGGACCATGTAGCTAGAAAAGTGTGGCAAGCCACAAGTGTAGCAATGAACCAAACACATCCTAAGATATTGTGGCACGCCTAAGCTTAGGCGTGGCAAC
Source organism: Triticum timopheevii (assembly GCA_963921465.1). Lineage (NCBI taxonomy): Eukaryota > Viridiplantae > Streptophyta > Magnoliopsida > Poales > Poaceae > Triticum > Triticum timopheevii. Next base: position 478,673,423 of record OY997268.1, read on the forward strand.
CTTAGGCTGCAAACCAAACATCTATATCTATACCCCTATATAGTGTGTGAATAACTTTGAAAGTTGGTTGTTGGATGAAGCCAATCCGACGGTACGTACAAAGATGGCAAATCTGAGCACTACTGGCCATTGGATATGATCTACATTCCACCAGATTTTGCCACATGTAGAATCTAGAAGACTCCACATGTAGAAGCATAATGCACAAACCACCAGAATCTCATGCGTGCAATGCACGTGTACCTTACTAGTAGTTGGTAGTAGCAAGAAACAAATTCCGGGTTTGGCACGAGCTCGTACTGCGGGAGCACCACAAGGCCTGCCGCAGGAGTTACATTTTCCTCTCGGGGCCCACGGGACCGAACTTTAGTGGCTTAGTGCCCGACCTATGAGTCAATGACATGCGGACCTTAAATGCGGCTGGCCCACATGTCATTCTCATGGTGGTGGCGTGGTTCGCGACTCACTCGTTCAATATGAACCAGCCGGTGGTGGTGTGGCCGTGGCGAGAGTGCCACAGCTGGGCGTCGGGGCGTTACGAGGCGTAGATAGCCACACCGGCGGGTACTACCTGTAGTACAGAAGTACTCCAGCTAAGGATTGATGCCCGGGACGAAATGTGTCACAGCCGCTGGATGAAAATTCGATGGTGCGGGAGTATGGATCGGAGCACAGCAGCGGAGCACGCAAACCGCGTCCAATAGGGTGTGGCTGTGGTAGAAAGTTGATGGTCACTGCAGTTCAGCTGGCCTGCATGTCAAGCACACAAAGGCATAGGAGCGGTGGGGCCGAGAGGGATGAGGCGCACGTCAGGGGGATGAGGATCCCTTGACGGGAACAATCCTACCGTTCTGTCACTGACATGGGGGACCCCCAGCATGGGTCCCACCTGTCAGTGAAGGAATGGCATGGCAATGCAGTGATAGCCACATCAGAGGATCCATGTCCATGTCAGGGGACATCGTGCCGTGGGTTGGAGCGGCGTCGTGGGAATCGCGTGTGGTGTGGCAGTGGTAGAAACAAGAAACGTGATGGTCGCCGTGGTTCAACTTCCATGGACAAGCTGACATGTCTGCTAACACATGTATATCAAAACGTGTTTATATTTCAAGCACGTGAACAAGTATTATTCTACTACTTTGGATCCATTGCAATGCACGGGCCAGCACATTGGTAGTAGTAGTGTCTATCTCTATCTCTAGAGGCCTTCCCTCGTTCATCCTTTTCTCTCACAAGATAAACTACTCATACAAATGCATCTTGATGTTTCGTGGAACGCACGAGGATGTTTCCTTGGGGGTCTTTCTAGCGCGTCGTGGCCGTAGTTGCAAGTTGACGCCCCTTGAGATGCCGATGTTGAGGCGCACTCAGATTTCCTCTGATGAGCAGGTAAGATGAGTTTGATCACGTAGTAAATGCATTCCAAAGACTACTTCCTTGTCCATTTCCTAATTCTCCCCCTGCCCACTGTTTCACAGGTTAGGCTCGGTGCGAGTGGAGATTGGCTTGCATATGTACGGGAGGGTACCAACATCAATTTGCACAACATTTACAACGGTGACACCATTCCCGTAGAACCTTTGTCCAACATTGGGATCAGGCATGCAACTGGCCACCGCATGAATTGGTACAATGGAACCACGGTGAGATTTCATAAGATAGCACGAACCTTGCACATGGCGGTGAAAGGCGGACCATGCTGTCTGCGGCCGATTTGTTGCCGTACGAGTACAAAGACGTTGTGCTCCTTTCTAACCGCATCTTCGCGGTGACAAACCAGGGGACTTATTTCGTATGGGACACATCCTACGATATACTCCCTCTCTCTCAGTTTATTTGGTTTGAATCTTTTCGTTTTATAAGTTTCAAATTCAAATTTAGAGCTCCCCATCACATGTTGATATTACAATGTCCATTAAATTGTTGCGTGGATGTATAGTAAAGACACAAATCTCGAGTTTGGCACGAGTTCGTGCGGCGATAGCACCACAAGGCCTGGCGCAGGAGTTACTTTCCCTCTCAGGGCCCTCAGGACTGAGCTTCAGCGCCTTACTACACCTACCTTTGAGTCAATAACATGTGGACCCGATAGGTGACTGGTCCACATGTAATGCTCCCGAAGACAGAGGGGCAGTGGGGCCGAGAGGGGTGAGCCGCAGGTCGGGGGACATGTGGTGTCATGGGTTTGAGCAGCGTCGTGGGAATCGCGTGTGGCTATGGTACAAACTTGATGCTCGCCGCATTTTAGGTGGCCCACATGTCATGCACACAAAGGCAGTGGGGCGGTGCGGCCGAGGGGTGAGGCGCACGTCGGGGGACGTGGTGCCGTGGGTAGGAGCGGTGTTGTGGGAATCGTGAGTGGCAGTGGATGAAACGTGATTGTCGCTGTAGTTGAACTTCCATGGACAAGTTGTCATGTCTATGGACACATGCATTGCATTCCGATCACTGGAAGGAGTAGTAGAGAAGCTATGCGGATAAATAGTTCCTTATAGTCAAGCGGACCCACGCTACTACTTTGTTCCAAAGACATGCACACCATCGAAATAGTCCATCTATATCAATATACACCGAGAGGGAATAAATTTTTTTACAAGAGACGAAATAGTTCCTCCATCCATAATGCCCTCCTGCTGGTGCAGCCTTTTCTTCTTCTTCTTCTTCTTCTTCTTCTTCTTCTTCTTCTTCTTCTTCTTCTTCTTCTTCTTCTTCTTCTTCTTCTTCTTCTTCTTCTTCTTCTTCTTCTTCTTCTTCTTCTTCTTCTTCTTCTTCTTCTTCTTCTTCTTCTTCTTCTTCTTCTTCTTCTTCTTCTTCTTCTTCTTCTTCTTCTTCTTCTTCTTCTTCTTCTTGTTGTTCTCATTTTTTGTGGGAGACGGCTTCGCAACAAGCTCTTTCGACCTTGCAACTATCTCGAAACTCACACGGGCATCAAGGGCAGCATATTTTATCCGCTCGTACGTCAAGGGATAATTCTCCCATTCAGACGACCTTAATGCCACTGTCTCGTCACCCTTCTGAAGATTTGTACCGAGGACAAAATTTGCTACGTCGAATTGGGATGGTGTCTGTTTATCACAATCTTCTACAGGAATTTTGATTCTGGTTTGTAGGTCAGTGATGCTTTCCAAATCAAGGTTGTACGGCTCCAGCTTCTGTTTGTCCCCTTCGATGGCTGCCCCACAGAAGTATATGTCCTCCCGAGACAAGAAATCATGAAGCTCACATGGTATGGAGGGTGCGTGTATGATGTGGTACACCAAAACATCATCTTCGAGGCACAGCTGAAGGACAACGGCGCGTTGGATCTTCCCAGTGGCACGCTCCGTGTACTCTACATCGAGACCGATAACCCTCATCTCTACCTTTTCGAGGGAGTTGGATACATTGTTGATCCACTTCCGAACAACCCTTGGGTGGACGATGACGATGGCAACTATGCTCAACAAGCCTTCGACGAGGACATGTTGGACGCTAAAAACATGCATCTCGATCTCTTTCGCCATTTGGAACCACTGGAACGGAGGGCTATGGTTTGGAGAATTAGGATTAGATGGCTAGTCTAACTGAGGTAGTAGATGATTATTTATAGAGGTTAAAACAGTGTGAATGCAGTGGGGTTTGGATGCAAATGAAGACGAAGGGGAGGTGAAGAAGCCGAGGAAAATCGGTTCCCGATGGAGAAGTAATGGGAGAAGTGGCGTGCAGGCAGTTGATTAGACGGCTAGGTAGACTAAACGAAAAGGCTATGCGGGTAGACCGAGGAGTCGTACCTGTTCGTGTACGTGCCCATCCTTCCTGATAGGTGGGACCTATGCAAACAGATAAAAGAATGTGTCATAGCTGGTTCAGATGGATATTGGCGCATGCGTGGGAGACAGAACATTCTCTGGTTAAGGAATACTCCCTCCGTCTAGGTGAGTAAGTCACCTTATGAAAATCAGGTTTTCCCAAAACCTTTAGGCGTGGAACATTAACTTCCTGCTCGATCCCCTCCCAGCCTCGTTAGCCAGCATTCTCTTCCTCTGCTGCCGTGTTCTACCTTTCCATTTTTCCTCTTCTCAAGTGTGGAACGATCTGCATGCCGTCCTTGATGCACCAGAGCAACCACTGCATGCATCGCGACAGGGCATTGATTGGGCCTGCTTGGAGAGCTGAAAAGGCATCCTTATAACTATGTATTAATTGCTGATTTTGCTTCCATTTGTAACAGTGTCATGATTGGAAGTTTTGCTCGTCCCGGTGCTCTTTCTTGTCCAATCTATAGCCACCTAGGTTCCCCTCACCTAGACAGAGGGAGTACACCGTTATCCTCATCAATGGCCCATCTTCGCGCTTCTGCATGCACAAGAATTTGGTTTTGCTCACAATATGGATGATACCTACAGGATGAAGTGAACAGGCATGCTAGCACGGGAGACCTATTTCTGCTATATAGTACTGGAGTACTCATGTTCCTACTAGTAGTAGTAGTACAATTGTGGTACACTTGATGGTCAAAATACTATTCATCCGGTCCTCACAGTGAAGTGACAACACCCTGCGCCTGACACTAGTCCAGGCGGCGTGTTCGGGTTACCAAAGTCAGCCTCACCCCCTGCACTGTGCAGTTTGTTGCTACGTCTTGAGCTTGTGTTGGTTTTCCTTGAAGAGGAAAGGGTGATGCAGCAATAGTAGCGTAAGTATTTCCCTCAGTTTTTGAGAACCAAGGTATCAATCCAGTAGGAGGTTCCTCAAAAGTCCCACACACCTACACAAACAAACAAAGAACTCGCAACCAATGCAATAAAGGGGTTGTCAATCCCTTCACGGCCACTTGCGAAAGTGAGATCTGATAGAGATAGTATGATAAGGTAAATATATTTTTGGTATTTTATAATATAGATTGGAAAAGTAAAGATGCAAATAAAAGTACATTGAAAGCTTATATGATAAAAGATAGACCCGGGGGCCATAGGTTTCACTAGTGGCTTCTCTCAAGATAGCATAAGTATTATGGTGGGTGAACAAATTACTGTCGAGAAATTGATAGAAAAGCGAATAATTATGAGATTATCTAGGCATGATCATGTATATAGGCATCACGTCCGCGACAAGTAGACTGACTCCTGCCTGCATCTACTACTATAACTCCATACATCGACCGCTATCCAGCATGCATCTAGAGTATTAAGTTCATAAAGAATAGAGTAATGCATTAAGAAAGATGACATGATGTAGAGGGATAAACTCATGCAATATGATATAAACCCCATTTTTTTGTCCTCGATGGCAACAATACAATACATGCCTTGCAACCCCTATTGTCACTGGGTAAGGACACTGCAAGATTGAACCCAAAGCTAAGCACTTCTCCCATTGCAAGAAAGATCAATCTAGTAGGCCAAACCAAACTGATAATTCGAAGAGACTTGCAAAGATAACTCAATCATACATAAAAGAATTCAGAGGAGATTCAAATATTTCTCATAGATAAACTTGATCATAAACCCACAATTCATCGGATCTCGGCAAACACACCGCAAAAAGAGTTACATCGAATAGATTCCACAAGAGAGGGGGAGAACATGGTATTGAGATCCAAAAAGAGAGAAGAAGCCATCTAGCTAATAACTATGGACCCGAAGGTCTGTGGTAAACTACTCACAACTCATCGGAGGGGCTATGGTGTTGATGTAGAAGCCCTCCGTAGTCGATTCCCCCTCCGGTGGAGCGCCGGCGAAGGCTCCAAGATGGGATCTCGTGGATACACAAGGTTACGGTGGTGGAAATTGTTTTTCGTTTGCTCCCTCGATGTTTTTGGGGTACATGGGTATATATAGGAGGAAGAAGTACGTCGGTAGCCGCCCGAGGGGCCCACGAGATAGGGGGGCGCGCCCTCCACCCTCGTGGCCACCTCGGCTGCTTCTTGATTGACCTCCAAGTCCTCTGGATCACGTTCGTTCTGAAAATCACGCTCCCTAAGGTTTCATTCCGTTTGGACTCCGTTTGATATTCCTTTTCTTCGAAATACTGAAATAGGCAAAAAAAACAGAAATACGGGCTGGGCCTCCGGTTAGTAAGTTAGTCCCAAAAATGATATAAATGTGTAAAATAAAGCCCATAAACATCCAAAAGGGGTAATATAATAGCATGGAACAATAAAAATTTATAGATACATTGGAGACATATCAATCATCCCCAAGCTTAATTCCTGCTCGTCCTCGAGTAGGTAAATGATAAAAACAGAATTTTTTATGTGGAATGCTACCTAGCATAATTCTCAATGTAATTTTCTTTATTGTGGCATGAATGTTCAGATCCAAATGATTCAAAATAGAAGTTCATATTGACATAATAAATAGTAATACTTCAAGCATACTAATCAAAGCAATCATGTCTTCTCAAAATAACATGGCTAAAGAAAGTTCATCCCTACAAAATCATATAGTTAGGCTATGCTTCATTTTTGTCACACAAAAATGTTCCCAAATTCTACACCCCCATGACAAGCCAACCAGTTGTTTCGTACTTAAATAATCTCAAACTTTTTCAACTTTCACGCAATACATGAGCATGAGCCATGGATATAGCACTATGGGTGGAATAGAATATGATGATAGGGATTGTGTGGATAAGACACAAAAGGAGAAAGTCTCACATTCACGAGGATAATCAATGGGCTATGGAGATGCCCATCAATTGATGTCAACATGAGGAGTAGGGATTGCCATGCAACGGATGCACTAGAGCTATAAATATATGAAACCTCAACAAAAGAAAACTAGTAGGTGTGCATCCAACTTCCTTGCTCACGAAGACCTAGGTCATTTGAGGAAGCCCATCGTAGGAATATACAAGCCAAGTTCTATAGTGAAAAATTCCCACTAGTATATGAAAGTGACAACATATGAGACTCGCTATATGAAGAACATGGTGCTACTTTGAAGCACAAGTGTGGAAAAAGAGATAGTAACATTGCCCCCTTTTTATTTACTTCTTTTTTTGGGCCTTTTTTTCTTTTAGCCTTTTTTTTCTTTGGCCTTTCTTTTTCTTTTCTTTTTGGCCTTTCTTTTTTTTCTTGGGGACAATGCTCTAATAATGATGATCATCACACTTTTATTGATTTACAACACATGAATTACAACTCAAAACTAGAACAAGATATGACTCTATATGAATGCCTCCGGTGGTGTACCGGGATGGGCAATGAATCAAGAGTGACATGTATGAAAAATTATGCAAAGTGGCCTTGCCACAAATACGATGTCAACTACATGATCATGCAATGGCAATATGTCAATAGTAATGCATGTCATGATGATAAATGGAACGGTGGAAAGTTGCATGGCAATATATCTCGGAATGGCTATGGAAATACCATATTAGGTAGGTATGGTGGCTGTTTTGAGGAAGATATAAGGAGGTTTATGTGTGATAGAGCGTATTGTATCACGGGGTTTGGATGCACCGGCGAAGTTTGCACCAACTCTCAAGGTGAGAAAGGGCAATGCACGGTACCGAAGAGGCTAGCAATGATGGAAAGGTAAAAGTGCGTATAATCCATGGACTCAACATTAGTCAAAAGAACTCATATACTTATTGCACAAATCTAGAAGTCATCAAAAACCAAGCACTATGCGCACGCTCCTAGAGGGATAGATTGGTAGGAAAAGACCATCGCTCGTCCCCGACCGCCACTCAAGGATGCACAATCCAAGGACACTTTATGTTTTAAATTTGTTACACAACTTTAACCATACGTGCATGCTACGGGACTTTCTAACTTCAACACAAGCATTCTTTAAATTCATAATCACCCAACTAGCATGACTTTAATATCACTATCAAGTATCAAGTTGATCATAGCATCCAATTCACTTCCTATGATAGTTTTTATTATACCCAACTTGGATGCCTACCATTCTAGGACCAATTTTATAACCATAGCAAATACCATGCTGTTCTAAAAGACTCTCAAAATAATATAAGTGAAGCATGAGAGACTAGCAATTTCTACAAAATTAAGCCACTGCCATGCTCTAAAAGATATAAGTGAAGCACTAGAGCAAAAACTATCTAGCTCAAAAGATATAAGTGAAGCACATAGAGTATTCTAATAAATTCTAATCAAGTGGGCTTCTCCCGAAAGGTGTGTACATCAAGGATGATTGTGGAAAACTAAAAAGCAAATACTAATATCATACACGATGCTCCAAGCAAAACACATATCATGTGGCGAATAAAAATATAGCTCCAAGTAAAGTTACCAATGAACGAAGACGAAAGAGGGGATGCCTACCGGGGGCATCCCCAAGCTTAGGATTTTGGCTATTCTTGAGTATCTTGGGGTGCCATGGGCATCCCCAAGCTTAGTCTCTTGCCACTCCTTATTACATAGTCCGTCAAATCTTTACCCAAAACTTGAAAACTTCACAACACAAAACTCAATAGGAAATCTCATAAGCTCCGTTAGTGAAAGAAAGAAAAACCACCACATAAGGTACTGTAATGAACTCATTCTTTATTTATTTTGGTGTTAAACCTACTTTATTCCAATTTCTCTATGGTTCATACCACTTAATACTAGCCATAGATGCATCCAAATAAGCAAACAACACACGAAAACAGAATCTGTCAAAAACAGAACAATCTTTAGCAATCTGTAACCTACGAATACTTATGGAACTTTAAAAATCCGACAAAAATAGGAAGTTCTGGGAAATCTGCCTATTGATCTACATCAAAAAGAATCAATGCAAAATCACGTTTCTGTGATTTAACAAAACTAATTTCGTGCACACAAAGTTTCTGTTTTTCAGCAGAATCAAATTAACTATCACCATAGGTTATCCTATAGGTTCTACTTGGCACAAACACTAATTAAAACATAAAACACATCTAAACAGAAGGTAGATGCAAAATTTATTACTAAACATAAACAAAAAAATGCAAATAAAATTGGGTTGCCTCCCAACTAGCGCTATCGTTTAACGCTCCTAGCTATGCATAAAAGCGAGGATAGATCTAAGTAGTGCCATCTTTGACACTCAATTCATAAGTAGCTCGCATGATAGATTCATAAGGTAATTTTATTTTCTTTCTTGGAAAGTGCTCCATGCCTTTCCTTAATGGGAATTGGAATCTAATATTCCCTTCCTTCATATCAATAATCGCACCAATCATTCTAAGGAAAGGTCTACCAAGAATAATAGGGAAAGAAAGATTGCAATCTATATCAAGAACAATAAAATCTACGGGAACGAAATTTCTATTTGCAACAATGATAACATCATTGATCCTTCCCATTAGCTTTTTAATGGTGGAGTCCGCAAGGTGCAAATTTAAAGAGCAATCGTCAAGATCATGGAAACCTAGAATATCACATAAAGTTTTCGGAATCGTGGAAACACTAGCACCCAAATCACACAAAGCATAACACTCATGATCTTTAATTTTAATCTTTATAGTAGGTCCCCACTCATCATTAAGTTTTGTAGGTATAGAAACTTCCAAATTAAGTTTTTCATCAAAAGATTGCATCAAGGCATCAACAATATGTTTGGTAAAAGCTTTATTTTGACTATAAGCATGAGGAGAAATCACAGCGAATTGCAACAAGGAAATACAACCTTCTAAAGAACAATTATCATAATCAAATTCCTTGAAATCCAAGATAGTGGGTTCAATGCTATTTAAAGTCATGACCTCTCCTATCCCACCTTTACCAAATTTAGCATCAAGATCTAAAAACTCCGAATTATTGGGACGCCTTCTAACTAAAGTTGACTCATATCCAGTCCCGTTATTATTAAGATTCATACTGCAAAACAAGGATATAATAGGAGACACATCAATAACTTTAAGATCTTCATCATTATTTTCATTGAAACTAGAAGAACACGCCTTTACAAAGCAATCTTTCTTAGCACGCAATCTAGCGGTTCTTTCCTTGCACTCATCAATGGAAACTCTCATTGCTTTGAGAGACTCATTGATATCATGCTTAGAAGGAGTAGATCTAAGTTTTAAAGAGTCAACGTCAAGCGAAAGTCTATCAATATTCCTAGCCAAATCGTCAACTTTGAGCAATTTTTCTTCAAGCAAGGCAGTAAAATTCTTTTGAGAGATCATAAATTCTTTCACACTATTTTCAAAATCAGAGGGCAACTTATTAAAATTACCATAAGAATTATTGTAGGAATTTCCATAATTATTAGAGGAATTACTAGGGAACGGTCTAGGATTAAAGTTTCCTCTATAAGCGTTGTTTCCAAAACTATTCCTACCAACAAAATTCACATCCATAGATTCATTATTATGCTCAATCAAAGTAGACAAAGGCATATCATTGGGATCAAGAGGAGTATTTTTAGTAGCAAACAACTTCATAAGTTCATCCATCTTTCCACTCAAAACATTAATTTCTTCTATAGCATGCACTTTTTTACTAGTAGATCTTTCGGTGTGCCATTGAGAATAATTAGCCATAACGTTATCAAGGAGTTTTGTAGCATCTCCTAAAGTAATTTCCATAAACGTGCCTCCCGCGGCCGAATCTAAAAGATTTCTAGAAGCAAAGTTTAATCCGGCATAAAAATTTTGTATGATCATCCATAAATTCAAACAATGAGTAGGGCAATTGCGAATCATCAATTTCATTCTTTACCAAGATTGGGCAACATGTTCATGATCAAGTTGTTTAAAATTCATAATATCGTTCCTAAGAGTGATGATCTTAGCGGGAGGAAAATACTTAGAGATAAAAGCATCTTTGCACTTATTCCATGAAATCAATACTATTCTTAGGCAAAGACGAAAACCAAACTTTAGCATGATCTCTAAGTGAAAACGGAAATAACTCCAGTTTAACAATATCATTATCCGTATCTTTCTTCTTTTGCATATCACACAAATCAACAAAGTTGTTTAGATGGGTAGTGGCATCTTCACTAGGAAGGCCGGTGAATTGATCTTTCATAACAAGATTCAGCAAAACAGTATTGATTTCACAAGACTCAACATCATTAAGAGGAGCAATCGGAGTACTAGGAAATCATTATTATTGGTATTGGAGAAATCACACAATTTGTTATTATCTTGCACAATGGCAACAAGTAATCCAACACAGCAAACAGAAAAAGGAAAGAGAAAGAGAGAGGAGATTGGGAAAGAGAGGGCAAATAAAACAGCAAGGGTGAAGTGGGGAGAGGAAAATGAGAGGCAAATGGCAAATAATGTAAATGCGAGGGAGATGAGTTTGTGATGGGTACTTGGTATGTCTTGACTTGAGTGAAGACCTCCCCAGCAACGACGCCAGAAATCCTTCTTGCTACGTCTTGAGCTTGCGTTGGTTTTCCTTGAAGAGGAAAGGGTGATGCAGCAATAGTAGCGTAACTATTTCCCACAGTTTTTGAGAACCAAGGTATCAATCTAGTAGGAGGCTCCTCAAAAGTCCCACGCACCTACACAAACAAACAAAGAACTCGCAACCAAGCAATAAAGGGGTTGTCAATCCCTTCACGGCCACTTGCGAAAGTGAGATCTGATAGAGATAGTATGATAAGATAAATATATTTTTGGTATTTTATAATATAGATTGGAAAAGTAAAGATGCAAATAAAAGTAGATTGAAAACTTATATGATAAAAGATAGACCCGGGGGCCATAGGTTTCAGTAGTGGCTTCTCTCGAGATAGCATAAGTATTACGGTGGGTGAACAAATTACTGTCGAGAAATTGATAGAAAAGCGAATAATTATGAGATTATCTAAGCATGATCATGTATATAGGCATCACGTCCGCAACAAGTAGACCGACTCCTGCCTGCATCTACTCCTATTACTCCACACATCAACCGCTATCCAGCATGCATCTAGAGTATTGAGTCCATAAAGAACAGAGTAACGCATTAAGAAAGATGACATGATGTAGAGGGATAAAATCATGCAATATGATATAAACCCCATCTTTTTATCCTCGATGGCAACAATACAATACGTGCCTTGCAACCCCTATTGTCACTAGGTAAGGATACCACAACATTGAACCCAAAGCTAAGCACTTCTCCCATTGCAAGAAAGATCAATCTAGTAGGCCAAACCAAACTGATAATTCAAAGAGACTTGCAAAGATAACTCAATCATACATAAAATAATTCAGAGGAGATTCAAATATTTCTCATAGATAAACTTGATCATAAACCCACAATTCATAGGATCTCGACAAACACACCGCAAAAAGAGTTACATCGAATGGATCTCCACAAGAGAGGGGGAGAACATGGTATTGAGATCCAAAAAGAGAGAAGAAGCCATCTAGCTAATAACTATGGACCCAAAGGTCTGTGGTAAACTACTCACAGCTCATCGGAGGGGCTATGGTGTTAATATAGAAGCCCTCCGTAGTCGATTCCCCCTCCAGTGGAGCACCGGCGAAGACTCCAAGATGGGATCTCGCGGATACAGAAGGTTACGGCGGTGGAAATTGTTTTTCATTTGCTCCCTCGATGTTTTCGGGGTACATGGATATATATAGGAGGAAGAAGTACGTCGGTGGCCGCCCGAGGGGCCCACGAGATAGGGGGCACGCCCTGTAGGGGTGGGCGCGCCCTCCACCCTCGTGGCCGCCTCGGCTGCTTCTTGACTTGCACTCCAAGTCCTGTGGATCACGTTCATTCCAAAAATCACGGTCCTGAAGGTTTCATTCCGTTTGGACTCCGTTTGATATTCCTTTTCTTCGAAATACTGAAATAGGCAAAAATAACAACAATACGGGTTGGGCCTCCGGTTAGTAGGTTAGTCCCAAAAATGATATAAATGTTTAAAATAAAGCCCATAAACATCCAAAAGGGGTAATATAATAGCATGGAACAATCAAAAATTATAGATACGTTGGAGACGTATCATTTGTCACCGCCGTTGTACATCACATTAGCATGTCTCGCCTCGTCTCCCTCTCCCCTCCCATAGCACCACTCCATCTCCATCTCCGTCTCTATCTTACTGTGCCCCCGTGTACCGTTGCTTCGCTCGCCTCCCCCAGTACCACTATTCCCTCGCTAGCCGCTCCAGCACCGACAACCTTCTCCCCCGTAAATCGAGCCCCCCAAAACCCCCACCTTCCAAGCTCCACCATGGCCGAACGTGAACCGCACAGCATCGATATGAGCCGCGATTGGAGCAATCTCCCCAGTGACATCCTCGACCTCTGTTGTTCGTGTATGGATATGTTGAGCGCCCTGCGGCTGGCTGCATGCTCGAGGGACATGCACACAGCCATCATTGAAGCGAGGCCTAAGCTTTTCAATACACCCTGCTTCTTGCTATCTGGTCTTGCGAGATTGGCTCACCATGATACGGAGGTGTACATGATGCCCCTCGACTTCAATACGATCTCCATTAGCCGAAACTTCTTTGCAGGTATGTAGTGGGTCGCCGTACATCATTTTCCTCGACTTCGATCCGATCACCATCGCCCGAAACTTCTTGGCAGGTATGTACTTGGTCGGCATGAACTCCCACTGGATGGCTGCCTTCAGAGAAGATGGTAAAAAGTTGGTGCTCGTGAACTTCCAGACCTCCCATGAGATTATCCTTCCACCGTTGGATTATATAGAGTTTTACTATCGCGGTCCAAGTCATCTAGATTACCACGTCGGTTGGACGGACCTTGTTTTGCAGAAGATTGTAATCTGCCAAGTGTCCACACGACATGCGAATTATGCGGACTTCAAGCTAATTGCCTTGTTTGACCGTGGACTTGCCTATCTTTACGCAGGTGCCTTCTTTAGCTGGAGACAACTCAGCTCGCAGTGGATCATCGTCAAAGCTGACACACACTTCTGGGGTGCTATTGAACACAATGGCATCATCTACGCGATCGACAAAGCAGATGGCACCACGTATTGCTAGGACGACGCGTGTAAGTTGTTTCCCTCTCATGTTAATGATGACGCCATGACACTGTTTGAACTTTTTGTGATGATTGGCATATCCCTGTTTGAGCAGAATTTGAGTAGAACTATGGCAATGTATTAGAGACGCCGTAAATCAGCTATATTTGGAATGAGTTAATTCATGCGATTGTGACCATGTCATTACAGCCAATTTGTACCCCTGAATAATCAAACGGTTAGGAATATATGTATATTCTCCTTATTTTACAGTAATCTATATACTACTACTAAATATGAGTGTGTATCAATGGCCATGTTAGTTTCCTCATTTTCATGATGTAGAAACATGAACCACACTGTTGGTTTCATCTAACCATGCATTAGGGAAGTAAATGTGCATATGGGGAACTCTATATTTGGTAGTAGTGAAATCCTGTAATGCTTACCATGTGTACATACCTATATTCACCCTTCAGCAATCAATGGCTAGAATAATATCCTCACAAAAAATTTGCCCACAGAACACGAGTATATAATAATGCATGGTCTATTAGTTACCTTGAAGAATTTGTTTGTGAGGACAGAACATGATTGCATAACATGCATGAGATGGTAGTTTCCTGTGAAGAATCGATTGCGAGATAACATGAGTATAACCATGCATGGCACTTCTATATTTTCGAACCCAGTATACATTTCCCTGTATTTTCCTCCTAGTTCCAACAGGGACATATCAATGATGTTTCTTGCATTATCCTACTCATACTCTGAACAATGTTAATCTTACATTAACAATGCATGTCCTTTTTGATATGATGAGGGACATATAAATGATGTTTCTTGCATTATCCTACTCATACTCTGAACAATGTTGATCTTACATTAGCAATGCCTATCCTTTTTATATGATGCAGTGTCCCTACAGTTACTGCCCTTTGTAATCACACCACCTTTGCCAAAAACAAGGAAGCACAACTTGTTCCTCGCTCGATCAGACAACGGCAAAAGACTGATGATCATTCAGACACATGAGCCAAAAAAGTTATATTGCAAAACCCGCACTGTATACAAGCACCATGAAATACATGAGTATCCCGACAGTGGCTGTTACGTCTATGAGAAGGATACCAGCTTGTTGGGGCCTTCAAGATTTTTTAGTTGGAGGCAGGTAAACAGCCTTGGTTCACACTCTCTGTTTCTCGGACTCAATTATCCGATTAGACAGGAGATCACCATTGGCAAGGACCTTGATGGCAGAGAGGCTCTGTTTGCTATGGAAAATTGTGTCTACACGACGAGCCCTAGGAGTTCGGGAGCAAACTCCCCTAATTGTCAACGATACAGCCTGCGGCCAAAAGAAGGTGAGAATGACAAAGGCATCTGGATTAACTTTGATCCTTGGATGTCTCAATTATGACAGGCAGTGATGTGGTTCAAGCCTTCAAGTTGATAGGTAATTGGGCTGTTGCATCGAAAGGGTGGAGTACTAGTGTCTCCGGATCACTGGTCGTTGAAGCGGGGCTGCAAATTATGATGGTGTTGGATCATCTCTTCGAATGACTTTGTTTTCTTTGTTGCTGGTTCTGGATGGGTAGTTATTTCTTTTATTATGCATATTCCTTGTCATTTGGTCATCCTCGTCTATGTCACTCTTACTATGTAATAGTTGCCTCTGTTTAGAATGTCATTCTCGTCTGGATCACGAGAGTCTGAGCGCTGCAGATGGGTGCGTTTTGGTGGTGTAGCAAGACTTCTTATGAAATATCATGTCTTGCTGTTTATGTCAGTAGTAGTCACTAGTCAGTGTTTGAATGTTGTATATATCGTTGTTTCAAACTGTTTATTGTCTTGAAGTACTGGTGGGCTAAATGAGGGCATCACCATTCTGTAGAGTTCAGAGTATATCTCCTTTTTTCAAGTTATATAATTTGAGCTCAGTGTCTTTTCGATGATGTACACTTGTTTGGGCCAGTGAGGTGTCGTTGAATATGGGCCGAGTAGTAACGCAATGCCAAACAGGTCAATTATGACTCTCAGGCCGGGCTCTCAAAAGATCCTCAAAAAAGGCTGGGCTCTCCAAAAAAGAAAGAATGAGGACTCTTAGGCCGACATGTGGGCGCCACCGGTGTTTTCGTGCGCTTGCGGGACGAGAGCATATTGGCGCATGTTCAAAATGGCCGAGGAAAATTTGAACTCCGGAAAAAAAAGATGAAAACACTTGAAACTAGAATTTATTCCTCAAGAACAAACTCTGAAGGAAGGGATTACTTGACGACGATGAAGTAAGAATAAGAATTACGTTATGCTTATCCTTCATCAAATTAAATTGATGACAAGAAATGGATTTTGCATACTAGTTATTCTTCTTGAAAAGGATTGAGAAGTGACATGTCGCAAACTTGAGAAGGTCTTCATGAACCACCGGTAGGATTGAAAAGAACGAATGAATTAATATGATAACAAAGGAAAAAGTATCTGAAGGAACCACCATAAGAATTCGAAAATGACTGATGAAAGAGAATGAATCGCCAGGAAGAATTAGAAGAACAAATATGCTTGAGGGGATTTAGATGCAAAAGAACAAAGAGATAACGAGCTGATTAGAGAATACTTGATAGATGCACCGAGGTAATTGGATAACGGTAGTTGAAATGTGAGGACTAAGAATTCTTCTGGAATGATGGCCTCCGATGAAACGAAACTGAAATCAACTCCTAAAATACTCTGGATGGGTAAGAAAAGAATATCTAACAAATGAAATAATTCGAGAGGATAATATGAAGCTAGAACCACGAATCTTTGAGAGAACGGGCAAGATTTAGAGGAAAAACTATTCTTCTATCTTGAAATGACGACGAGGAACACCACGAAAATTACTGAGATACTCTGGTAGAATGAAAAACGAAGAGGTTGAGCCAACAATGAAAAGAATTTGAAAGCAATCTTGGAGAAGGCATGTGACGGATGGGATCCATTCTTACGTCAAACTCTGAAAAGAATCTGGAATAGCTCTGGAATAATTAGAAGAGTCACGTAAGATCCTGGGAAAAGACCTGTGGGTTAGGGCCCACTGAAGAGATAACACCGTTGGAAAGGATTGTTGAAAAGATAGATGATGCACCGGAACAATTGAAATATTTGAATGAGGTGACAACCTCGAATTAATTGGAACATAGACGAATCTCCTAAGATGTCTTTCGAACTCTGGAATGATTGAATGGCGAGAGGCAAACGAGCAAGGAGAACACTTGATCCAAGGAAAAGAATGTGATCAAGCCAAAAAACTTGAATTGAATCCACCGGAAAGAAAACAAGACGAATCAATGATGAGCTTGACGAGAATTCACCCGTTGAAATGATTGAGGGAAGACTGAAGAGGCTCCACATGAATGAAATTGATGCTCGATGAGTCTCAGGCTCCGGAAGAAAAAGGGTGGGAGGGCGGGAAAACAAAGGCAACTTGGAAGGGGAAAAACCGATGAATAACTTCAAGAGGAAACACTGGTTCAAAGAATGCAAATGCTTCGCACGAGTAGGATGGATACTCGATTATGGACTCCGGCTCCGAGAAGAAAAAGGGTGGGCGGGTGGGAAAATAAAACAACTGAGGATTAAACTTGCAAAAATGGAGAGGGTCGAATCACCTTGACGAGAGATGCACCGGATGAAAAGAGATGAGAACCAACGACCGGAAAACCAACTGCGTGATCCTAAAGAAAAATTTGAAGGGGAAGAGGAGTAAGTCAAAACACCTACATCAAGATTTCTCACCAGAGCGACGAGGGGGCTGAGGAGTAAAAAGAATTCCTACTCTCCGATATAACTAGACTCCGAAATAGTTTTCTTCTAGACTCGACAACGGCCAAGCTACGAACAATCAAGGGGGCTCCTATGGTTGGTCGAGGCTCTGATACTAACTTGTCACGCCTAATATGGGACCCTATCCTAAAGGAACTCGAAGGTCCCACCAAGGATAGAAGCGCATATTGGAGACACTTTTGCAAGGTGGATATCATTACATCGTACCATTACATAATAGTTGGGGATACATACAAGAGGCATACAATGCCACATGAATACAACAACATCATACACAAGAGCATCATCCGACCACAGATGAAACACAAACAGAAACTCAAAGACATCCACCCTGCTAGCCCAGGCTACCGACCTGGAACCTATCCCCTGATCGAAGAAGAAGCAGAAGAAGAACTCCAAAACAAGCAAAGATCGCTCTCGCGTCATGATCATTGCATAACCTGTACCTGCAACTGTTGTTGTAGTAATATGTGAGCCACGAGGACTCAGCAATCCCATTACCATGGGTATCAAGACTAGCAAAGTGTAATGGGTAAGGAAGGGGTAAAGTGGTGACGTTGCAGCAGCGACTAAGCATGATATGATGGCTAACATACGCAAATAAGAGCGAAAAGAGAAGCAACGGATCGGTCATGAAGCTAGCAATGATCAAGAAGTGATCCTGAACTCCTACTTACATCAAACATAACCCAAAACCGTGTTCACTTCCCGGACTCCGCCGAAAAGAGACCATCATGGCTACACACGCAGTTGATGCGTTTTAAATCGAATCTGGTGTCAAGTTCTCTACAACCGGACATTAACAAATTCCCATCTGCCACATAACCATGGGCACGGCTCTCGAAAGTTTATACCCTGCAGGGGTGTCCCAACTTAGCCCATCACAAGCTCTCACGGTCAATGAAGGATATTCCTTCTCCCAGGAAGACCCGATCAGTCTCGGAATCCCGGTTACAAGACATTTTGACAATGGTAAAACAAGACCAGCAAAGCCGCCCGATGTGCCAACAAATCCCGATAGGAGTCACACGTACCTCGTTCTCAGGGCACACCGGATGAACACTATGTACAGCTAAAACCAATCCTCAAGTTTCCCCGAGGTGGCACTGCTAGTGGCTCTAGTTCGGACCAACACTCAGAGGAGCACTGGCCCGGGGGGGTAAATAAAGATGACCCTCGGGCTCCGAAAACCCAAGGGAAAAAGGCTTAGGTGAGGCAAATGGTAAAACCAAAGTTGGGCCTTGCTGGAGGAGTTTTATTCAAAGCGAACTGTCAAGGGGGTCCCATAAATCACCCAACCGCGTAAGGGACACAAAATCAAGGAACATAACACCGGTATGATGGAAACTAGGGCGGCAAGAGTGGAACAAAACACCAGGCATAAAGCCGAGCCTTCCACCCTTTACCAAGTATATAGATGCATTAATTAAATAAGAGATAGTGTGATATCCCAACGTAATCCTGTCCATCATGGAGCAATCTTCAACTTCACCTGCAACTAACAACGCTGGATGTGCTCTAATTTGAGGTAACAATTGAATCTTGTCAGATACTAGTTAAATCCGAGCTATGGGTGTGAAGCACTGATGTGCCAGTACATTTGATTGTGACCTGTTCTAATTTTGTACCTGAACTTTTTTACAAAGGGTTGTACGTCAACTTAATGTGCTAGCAGAACTTATTGTGTTGTCTGTATGTTTTCTTTGCACATCATTCAAGATATTTCCCCGTCATTGATAAAGACGATGAACCGTTATGTACGAGTTCGTTGGTTTCAACATAGCCCTACCCGTAGTGATCCACTACTTCCATCCTGATTGTGCCGCCTGCGTGAAATTTTTGTATGCAAGTTCAGTGTGCTATGATGTTCTATATGATTGTGTCAACTATATAAGTTTTTACTGAGCATCAGCAATGCATATGGATGAAAGATGTATTTACGAGCATTGACCGATGGGTCTCTCTCTCTCACACACACACACACACGCACGCACACACGCACAAGTGGGTCCCGTTGAATTATTTCTTTGCTCCTGACAGCTTTTAATTAGGTTCCACTGTAATTTAACTTTTTTCTTAAGTTATTAATTGAGCTCAGTGACTTCAAAAAGTTGTACCGAAGCCTTGTTTGGGCCTTTCCGGCATCGCTGAATGTGGGCTGAGTAGCCATGTTAGGTTGTATTGTACTACACAGGCCTTTTTTTCAACATCAGCAATGCAACTGGGCCGACAGTTGTACACAATATCCGGGTTAACTTGTTATGCTCCGCCCCGCTGGGCTGCAAACTTTCCTAGGAGGTATGCATTAGGCTTAATAAGAAAATGGACTTTAAGAAATAATAAATGGGATGTAATTATAATAACTGGGCAGTAACTATAAAAAATGCACCAAACGCGTAATTAGTTTAAAAATAATATTATTTTTGGAATTTGAAAATTTTAATTTCATTACTTGTTGCGCGCGCAATATTTCGTTGGATTTTAACATAATACAACTTTATTTTGAAATTATATTTAATCTGACTAGAAATTTCGGATCCCATCAAAATGTGGGATTTTTTTCAAAATTCTGTTTTGGGCGGTTGGTTGAAATTATTAATCGTTGTCCTAGCTAGAAGTTGGGATGTACTTTTAACAAACTGTAAATGGGTTGTAGTAAATTCCATTAGAATTAAAAGATGGGTTGTACATTGATGTCTACTACACAACCTTCTTCTTGTAGACGTTGTTGGGCCTGCAAGTGCACAGGTTTGTAGGACAGTAGCAAATTTCCCTCAAGTGGATGACCTAAGGTTTATCAATCCGTAGGAGGCGTAGGAGGAAGATGATCTCTCTCAAACAACCCTGCAACCAAATAACAAAAAGTCTCTTGTGTCCCCAACACACCCAATACAATGGTAAATTGTATAGGTGCACTAGTTCGGCGAAAAGATGGTGATACAAGTGCAAAATAGATAGTAGATATAGGTTTTTGTAATCTGAAATAATAAAAACAGCAAGGTAACAAGCGTTAAAAGTGAGCGTAAACGGTATTGCAATGATAGGAAACAAGGCCTAGGGTTCATACTTTCACTAGTGTAAGTTCTCTCAACAATAATAACATAGATAGAACATATGACAATCCCTCAACATGCAACAAAGAGTCACTCCGAAGCCACTAATAGGGGAGAACAAACGTAGAGATTATGGTCGGGTACGAAACCACCACAAAGCTATTCTTTCGGATCGATCTATAAAAGAGTTCGTACTAGAATAACACCTTAAGATACAAATCAACCAAAACCCTAATGTCACCTAGATACTCCATTGTCACCTCAAGTATCCGTGGGCATGATTATACGATATGCATCACACAATCTCAGATTCATCCAACCAACATAAAAGTACTTCAAAGAGTGCCCCAAAGCTACTACCGGAGAGTCAAGAACGTGTGCCAACCCCTATGCATAGGTTCCCAAGTGTCATGAAACCCGCAAGTTGATCACCAAAACATACATCAAGTGGCACATGATATCCCATTGTCACCACAGATAATCACGGCAAGACATACATCAAGTGTTCATAAAAGACTCAATCCGATAAGATAACTTCAAAGGGGAAACTCAATTCATCACAAGAGAGTAGAGGGGGAGAAACATCATAAGATCCAACTACAATAGCAAATCTCGGGATACATCAAGATCGTGTCATAGAGGAACACGAGAGAGAACACGAGAGAGAGAGGTCAAACACATAGCTACTGGTACATACCCTCAGCCCCGAGGGTGAACTACTCCCTCCTCGTCATGGATAGCGCCGGGATGATGAAGATGGCCACCGGTGATGGGATCCCCCTCCGGCAGGGCGCCGGAACAGGGTCCCGATTGGTTTTTGGTGGCTATGGAGGCTTGCGGCGGCGGAACTCCTGATCTATCTTCTGTTCTGGAAGTTTTAGGGTACAACGGTATATATGGGTGAAAGGAGAACGTCGGTGGAGATACGGGGGACCCACGAGGCAGGGGGCGCGCCCAGGGGGGAGGGCGCCCCCCCCCCTTCGTGAGCACCTCTCGTATCTTCTGATGTGGAGTCCAAGTCCATCAGGTGGGTTTCCTTCCAAAAATAACTTCTCCAGTTGATTTCTTTCCGTTTTGACTCCATCTGATATTCCTTTTCCTCGAAATATTGAAATAGGCATAAAACAGTAAATCTGGGCTGGGCCTCCGGTTAATAGGTTAGTCCCAAAAATAATATAAAAGTGGATAATAAAGCCCATAATCATTCAAAACACATACTAATATAGCATGAATGCTTCATAAATTATAGATACGTTGGAGACGTATCAGCATCCCCAAGCTTAATTCCTACTCATCCTCGAGTAGGTAAGATAAAGAAAGAATTTATGAAGTGTGAATGCTAGAGGTGCACAAGTTTGATCAACGATAATTTCAATCACCTTTTCTAGCATGATTATATGTCATAACAGTAGTTCATCTCATAAAACTTCTCACGATAAAGTGACAAGCAATTCACATATCAAGGCATAGACCATAAACATTCTTGAAAACTAGCAAACTTCATTCTTAGGCATCAAAACAATTGCAATTCATCTTATTTTCAGGAATAGCAAACTCCACATACTCAACTATCGTATAGTCTTCTACAATTGCTAACACTCACGCAATACTTGTGGTTATGAAGTTTTAATCATACACAAAGAAAGATTGGGGCTTATAATGTTTCCTCCAAACTTATTCACCTTTGGGTGATGTCAACAATAATAGTTCATGCTAACGTACATCCAATTGGATATATATATCAGGATCGCCCCACCATGAAGTGCTTGCCAAAGGATAAAATGAAAAAGGGAAAGGTGAAGATCACCTTGACTCTTGCATAAAGTAAAAGATAGGCCCTTCGCAGAGGGAAGCAGGGATTTGCAGAGGTGCCAGAGCTCAATTTTTAAAATAGAGGTAAATAATTTTGAGAGGTATGATCTCATTGTCAACATAACAACCAAGAGTTCCCAATATCTTCCATACTACATACATTATAGGCGGTTCCCAAACAGAATGGTAAAAATTTATACTCCCCCAACCACCAACAAGCATCAATCCATGGCTTGCTCGAAACAACGAGTGCCTCCAACTAACAACAATCCTGGGGGAGTTTTGTTTAATTATTTTGATTTGCTTTGATCTTTTTGGATCATGGGACTGGGCATCCCTGTTACCGCCACTTTCTCGTGAATGAGGAGCGGAGTCCACTCCTCTTGAGAATAACCCACCTATCATGGAAGACACTAACAGCCCCTAGTTGCTACATGAGCAATTTGGGCACACAAAACAGATTATAATTTGAAGGTTTAGAGTTTGGCACATCCAAATTTACTTGGAACGGCAGGTAAATACCGCATATAGGTAGGTATGGTGGACACTCATGGAAAAACTGGGTTTAAGGATACTTGGAAGCACAAGTAGTATCTCTACTTGGTGCTAGGAATTTTGGCTAGCATGAGAGGGAAAGGCAAGCTCAACATGTTTGAATGATCCATGACAATATACTTTAACTGAGATGCGAGAAAACATAACCCATTACGTTGTCTTCCTTGTCCAACATCAACTCTTTAGCATGTCATACTTAATGAGTGCTCCCAATTATGAAAGATGTCTATGATAATATATTTATATGTGAAATCTCTCTTCCTTCAATATTCTTTCATGAATTGTTCAAATGACTAATACAATGCTTGCTAACTGTCAATAAATTTACAACCTCTACTTCTTAGATGTGAAGTCATTACTCCCCATGGGATAAGAAAATGAAACATATATAATTTCAGATTTGTGACATTCAACTTATTCAACCATTTACTCATAGGATATAAGTGAAGCACACGAGTAAATGAAAAGCTACTCCAATAAGATATAAGTGAAGATCAATGAGTAGCTAAATAATTATGCAACTATGCGAAGACTCTCTCTCATTAAAGAATTTCAGATCTTGATACTTTATTCAAACAGCAAGCAAAGCTAAAGAAAACTACAATGCAAGGATAGCACAACTCATGTGAAGAAGCAAAAACTTAGGCTCAACCGATACTAACCGATAGTTGTTGAAGAAGAAAGGTGGGATGCCTACCGGGGCATCCCCAAGCTTAGATGCTTGAGACTTCTTGAAATATTATCTTGGGGTGCCTTGGGCATCCCCAAGCTTGAGCTTTTGTGTCTCCTTAATTCCTCTCATATCATGTTTCTCTTTTTATCAAAAGCTTCATTCACAACAAACTCAACAAGAACTCGTGAGATAGGTTAGTATAAACCAATGCAAAACCTTATCATATTCTACTGTAACAAATCACTAAAATTATTATTCAACATTGAATACTAAATGCCTCTGTATATTTAATACTACTATCATCAAATAGAATCATTAAACAAGCAAACATATGCAAACAATGCAACCATAACAGCAATCTGACAAAACAGTACAGTCTGTAAAGAATGCAAGAGTATCAATACTTCCCTGACTCCAAAAATTATGAACTAAAATTCCCACTGTAATAAATTTATCAGAGCTCAATATGCAAAAAGATTCAACGTTAGACCATGCTCTGACTTTTCTAGGGAATTTTTGCAACAGTGGTAAACTTTCTGTTTTCCAACAGCAACATGCAAACTAGCAAAATAAGCATGGCAAAGGCTATCCTTGACTTTTTTATTGAAACTAAAGAGGCAAAACACAATTCTAACTAACAGAAAGCAAAAACTAACAAAAGAAATTGACGCTCCAAGCAAAACACATATCATGTGGCGAATAAAAATATAGCTCCAAGTAAAGTTACCGATGAACGAAGACGAAAGAGGGGATGCCTTCCAGGGCATCCCCAAGCTTAGTTGCTTGGTTGTCCTTGAATATTACCTTGGGGTGCCTTGGGCATCCCCAAGATTAGGCTCTTTCCACTCCTTATTCCATTGTCCATCGAATCGTTACCCAAAACTTGAAAACTTCAACCACACAAAACTCAAAACAAAACTCGTAAGCTCCGTTAGTATAAGAAAATAAAACCACCACTTAGGTACTGCAATGAACTCATTATAAATTCATATTGGTATAATATCTACTGTAATCCAACTTATCTATGGTTCATACCCTCCGATACTACTCATAGATTCATCAAAATAAGCAAACAACACATAGAAAACAGAATCTGTCAAAAACAGAACAGTCTGTAGTAATCTGTATAAAACGTATACTTATGGAACCCCAAAAATTATAAAATAAATTGATGGACCTGCGCAATTTGTCTGTTAATCATCTGCAAAAAGAATCAACCTAAAAGCACTCTCCAGTAAAAAATGGCAGCTATTCTCGTGAGCGCTAAAGTTTCTGTTTTTTACAGCAAGATCACATAAACTTCACCCAAGTCTTCCCAAAGGTTCTACTTCGCACTTTATTGAAACAAAAGCTATAAAACATGATTAATACAGTAGCATAATCATGTGGACACACAAAAACAGTAAGGATAAATATTGGATTGTCTCCCAACAAGCGCTTTTCTTTAATGCCTTTTAGCTAGGCATGATGATGACAATGATGCTCAGAAAAAAGATAAGAATTGAAACATAACGGGAGCATCATGAAGCATATGACTAGCACATTTAAGTCCAACCCACTTCCTATGCATAGGGATTTCGTGAGCAAACAACTTATGGGAACAATAATCAACAAGCATAGGAAGGTAAAACAAGCATAACTTCAAGATTTTAAGCACATAGAGAGGAAACTTGACATTATTGCAACTCCTACAAGCATATGTTCCTCCCTCATAATAATTTTCAGTAGCATCATGAATGAATTCAACAATATAACCAGCACCTAAAGCATTCTTTTCATGATCTACAAGCATAGAAAATTTTCTACTCTCCTCATAAGCAAACTTTTTCTTTATAGAATACATATCATCACAATAATCATCATAGATAGGAGGCATGCTTTCATCATAGTAAATTTGCTCATCAAAGCTTGGGGGACAAAAAATATCATCTTCACCAAACATAGCTTCTCCAAGCTTGTGGCTTTGCATATCATTAGCATCATGGATATTCAAGGAATTCATACTAACAACATTACAATCATGCTCATCATTCAAAGATTTAGTGCCAAACAATTTAAAGATTTCTTCTTCTAGCACTTGAGCACAATTATCCTTTCCATCATACTCACGAAAGATATTAAAAAGGTGTAACATATGAGACAAACTCAACTCCATTTTTTTGTAGTTTTCTTTTATAAACTAGACTAGTGCTAAAACAAGAAACAAAAAGATTCAATTGCAAGATCTAAAGATATACCTTCACTTACCTAGCCTCCCCGGCAACGGCGCCAGAAAAGAGCTTGATGTCTACTACACAACCTTCTTCTTGTAGACGTTGTTGGGCCTGCAAGTGCACAGGTTTGTAGGAAAGTAGCAAATTTCCCTCAAGTGGATGACCTAAGGTTTATCAATCCGTAGGAGGCGTAGGAGGAAGATGGTCTCTCTCAAACAACCCTGCAACCAAATAACAAAAAGTCTCTTGTGTCCCCAACACACCCAATACAATGGTAAATTGTATAGGTGCACTAGTTCGGCGAAAAGATGGATACAAGTGCAAAATAGATAGTAGATATAGGTTTTTGTAATCTGAAAAAATAAAAACAGCAAGGTAACAAGCGGTAAAAGTGAGCGTAAATGGTATTGCAATGATAGGAAACAAGGCCTAGGGTTCATACTTTCACTAGTGTAAGTTCTCTCAACAATAATAACATAGATAGAACATATGACAATCCCTCAACATGCAACAAAGAGTCACTCCAAAGCCACTAATAGCGGAGAACAAACGTAGAGATTATGGTCGGGTACGAAACCACCACAAAGCTATTCTTTCGGATCGATCTATAAAAGAGTTCGTACTAGAATAACACCTTAAGATACAAATCAACCAAAACCCTAATGTCACCTAGATACTCCATTGTCACCTCAAGTATCTGTGGGCATGATTATACGATATGCATCACACAATCTCAGATTCATCCAACCAACATAAAAGTACTTCAAAGAGTGCCCCAAAGCTACTACCGGGGAGTCAAGAACGTGTGCCAACCCCTATGCATAGGTTCCCAAGTGTCACGAAACCCGCAAGTTGATCACCAAAACATACATCAAGTGGCACATGATATCCCATTGTCACCACAGATAATCACGGCAAGACATACATCAAGTGTTCATAAAAGACTCAATCCGATAAGATAACTTCAAAGGGGAAACTCAATTCATCACAAGAGAGTAGAGGGGGAGAAACATCATAAGATCCAACTACAATAGTAAAGCTCGGGATACATCAAGATCGTGCCATAGAGGAACACGAGAGAGAACACGAGAGAGAGAGAGAGAGAGAGATCAAACACATAGGTACTGGTACATACCCTCAGCCCCGAGGGTGAACTACTCCCTCCTCGTCATGGATAGCGCCGGGATGATGAAGATGGCCACCGGTGATGGGATCCCCCTCCGGCAGGGCGCCAGAACAGGGTCCCGATTGGTTTTTGGTGGCTACAGAGGCTTGCGGCGGCGGAACTCCCGATCTATCTTCTGTTCTGGAAGTTTTAGGGTACGACGGTATATATGGGTGAAAGGAGAACGTCGGTGGAGATACGGGGGCCCCATGAGGCAGGGGGCGCGCCCAGGGGGGAGGGCGCGCCCCCCACCCTCGTGAGCACCTCTCGTATCTTCTGACGTGGATTCCAAGTCCATCAGGTGGGTTTCCTTCCAAAAATAACTTCTCCAGTTGATTTCGTTCCGTTTTGACTCCGTCTGATATTCCTTTTCCTCGAAATACTGAAATAGGCATAAAACAGCAAATCTGGGCTGGGCCTCCGGTTAATAGGTTAGTCCCAAAAATAATATAAAAGTGGATAATAAAGCCCATAATCATTCAAAACACATAGTAATATAGCATGAATGATTCACAAATTATAGATACGTTGGAGACGTATCATACATTCTTACAAATCGCAAATGGGCTATATGTTCTCTGCCACACACTTGTGGGCCTTCTAAATTGACACGTCCCCTAAAAAACTAAGTTGACGCGTATGCAAGGCTTTGTCGACAACACACGGTTCTAGCAGTTGTGGCCGTTGGATGCCCATCCAACGGATGTCGTGCTTCTTCTTCAATCTCGGATATTCTTGCTTCAGCCGCCCAAAAAATGATTCCTCCCCCTGAGATCTGGGGCGCACCGTTTCAGAGGCTGACCTGTGGGCCTACTAAGTTGACGCGTACCAAGGGCTTTGTCAACTTAGTCAATATAAACGATTCTAGCTGCAGTGACCATATGATATCCATCCAACGGCCGTAGTGCTTCTTCAACCTCTGGTCTTCTTGCTCCAACCGCACAAACCAGCGCCGGTCGTGCCGCATGCTCCTACCTCCCGTGGTAGGCTATGCTGCCGCGGAGGCATCACCGCCCCCTACTATTCCCACCGCTGGCCAGGCCCTGCGGCACCGGCAGCCTCACACCATAGTCGAACCAGTGAACCCTCGTACTCCTCTCCATGCGGGCTTCCACTGCCGCGTCTTCCCCGACTCCGCGTCATCACCTTCCTAGGCCTCGCCGTTGTTCACTGATATGTCTCCAACGTATCTATAATTTTTGATTGTTCCATGCTATTATATTACCACTTTTGGATGTTTATGGGCTTTATTTTACACATTTATATCATTTTTGGGACTAACCTACTAACCGGAGGCCCAACCCGTATTGCTGTTTTTTTGCCTATTTCAGTATTGCGAAGAAAAGGAATATCAAACGGAGTCCAAACGGAATGAAACCTTTGGGAGCGTGATTTTTGGAACGAACGTGATCCATAGGACTTGGAGTGCAAGCCAAGAAGCAGCCGAGGCGGCCACGAGGGTGGAGGGCGCGCCCACCCCTACAGGGCATGCCCCCTGTCTCCTGGGCCCCTCGGGCGGCCACCGACCTACTTCTTCCTCCTATATACCCACGTACCCCGAAAACATCCAGGGAGCCAACGAAAAACAATTTCCACCGCCGCAACCTTCTGTATCCGTGAGATCCCATCTTGGAGCCTTCGCCGGCACTCCGTCAGAGGGGGAATCGACCATGGAGGGCTTCTACATCAACACCATAGCCCCTCCGATGAGTTGTGAGTAGTTTACCACAGACCTTTGGGTCCATAGTTATTAGCTAGATGGCTTCTTCTCTCTTTTTGGATCTCAATACCATGTTCTCCCCCTCTCTTGTGGAGGTCTATTTGATGTAACTCTTTTTGTGGTGTGTTTGTCGAGATCCGATGAGTTGTGGGTTTATGATCAAGTTTATCTATGAGAAATATTTGAATCTCCTCTGAATTCTTTTATGTATGATTGAGTTATCTTTGCAAGTCTCTTCGAATTATCAGTTTGGTTTGGCCTAGTAGATTGATCTTTCTTGCCATGGGAGAAGTGCTTAGCTTTGGGTTCAGTCTTGCGGTGTCCTTACCCAGTGACAGAAAGGGTTGCAAGGCACGTATTGTATTGTTGCCATCGAGGATAAAAATATGGGGTTTACATCATATTGCTTGAGTTTATGCTTCTACATCATGGCATCTTCCTTAATGCGTTACTCTGTTCTTATGAACTTAATACTCTAGATGCATGTTGGATAGCGGTCGATATGTGGAGTAACAGTAGTAGATGCAAGCAGGAGTCAGTCTACTTGTTGCGGACGTGATGCCTATATACATGATCATGCCTAGATAATCTCATAATTATTCGCTTTTCTATCAATTGCTCGACAGTAATTTGTTCACCCATCGTAATACTTATGCTATCTTGAGAGAAGCCACTAGTGAAACCTATGGCCCCCGGGTCTATCTTTTATCATATAAGCTTTCAATCTACTTTTATTTGCATCTTTACTTTTCCAATCTATATTATAAAATACCAAAGATATATTTATCTTATCATACTATCTCTATTAGATCTCACTTTTGCAAGTGGCTGTGAAGGGATTGACAACCCCTTTATTCCGTTGGTTGCGAGTTCTTTGTTTGTTTGTGTAGGTGTGTGGGACTTTTGAGGAGCCTCCTACTGGATTGATACCTTGGTTCTCAAAAACTGAGGGAAATACTTACGCTACTATTGCTGCATCACCCTTTCCTCTTCAAGGAAAACCAACGCAAGCTCAAGACGTAGCATCCACCGCCCTGGTGCTCTCGGCGTGGCATGGTCAACGTGGTCAACGACCTACTTCCATCGGAAGAGTACTGTACGTGGAGAGGCTGACAGCTGGGTCCATGGCAGCCGCAAGGAAGTGCCTCCTTATTACATGGAAAATAATGATTCCTCCACCTGACAACGGGGACCCACCGGACGGGCCACCGTATTTTGTGAAAAAACATTCCCCCCCTTGACTGCTGGGACCCACTAGTTACATCTTCGCATGCAAGGAAGTGCGTCCGGGCAAAAAAATGATTCGCCCCCCTGACTGCTGGGACCCAGCAAATACATCTTCACACGCAATGAAGTGCCTGACTGTCGGGACCCACCTGGTCGAAGCGTATGTAGCGTTGTCATTCTGGTCGCGAACGTACATACATACTAGTCGATGTAGAGGCACGCACGTGTCATAGTAGAGGCGCGCACGTAGCATGTACACGTACGTACAACGGCCAGGGTGCAAGCAATAAAATACATCCACGTACGTACATACGGGCGGGGTCTCGAACGCCTACTTGCGCATATGTACGGCCAGGGCTTGTGTACATGGCTGGGTCGGAACAGACAAACAGTGTCATTGTCGTGTTCATGGGGAGCCAACCGGCTGGGTCGGAACGGAATGCGTCATCGTGTTCATCAGGAGGGCTTGGACGGAACAACCGATGGAAACAAGACCTAGCGTGCCATAGAACGGAGGAAACGGCCTTGTGTTCGACCGGCCACGTTCGAAACGGGATCCTGTTCATCGGGAGGGGTCTGGCGTACCGCAAAATGGAGGAAACGAACTTGTGTTGGACGTCCTACGGTCGAAACAGGGTCCTGATGATCGGGAGGGGTGTGGCGTACCACAAAATGGAGGAAACGGACTTGTGTTGGAGCGCTACGGTCGAAATGGGGGTCCTGTTCATCGGGAGGGGTGTGGCGTACCGCAAAACGGGACTCCACGGGATACTGTTCATCTCCACCGTCAACCTCCTCCAGCCTCCACGGGCTACTGTTCATCCACCATCGACCTCCTCCAGCCTCCACCTGCGACTGTTCATCCATGGGCTCCTGTTCATCCAGCCTCCACCGCGCGCTACTCCACCGGCTACAGTTCAACCACCCCTCTCCACGGGCTCCTGTTCAACCACCCCTCCACAGACTACTATTCATCCACCCCTCCACCGTCTACTGTTCATCCAGCCCTCCACGGGTCGTCCTATTCATCTAGCCCTCCACGGGGTCCTGTTCATCCAGCCCTCCACGGGGTCATCCTGTTCATCCAGCCCTCCACGGGGTCCTATTCATCCAGCCCCAATCGGCTCGATCGATCGGGGTCCTGTTCATCCAGAGGCAACCACGGGGTCCTGTTCATCCACCCCCACTAGGAACTGTTCATCCAAACCCCCTAGCAACACTCACTATTCATCCAACCCCCCCCCCCCCCGGCTGCAACACTCACTATTCATCCAAACCCCCCAGCAACACTGACTGTTCATCCAGAGGCAGCATCGATCGGCTTCAGTTAGCAGCAGTAGCGAAGGAATCACTCGATCGCTCGGGTTCATTAATGTGTAGCCTGCAGTGCAATCGCTCGGGTTCGGTTAGGCGATGCCTCGCTCAGGTTCAGTTAGAGCCCAATGCCTCACACCCACGCGTGTACAGTACGAGAGAAACGCGCATCGCTCGGCCCCCGACCACCCACCGTAAACCGGGAACTCCCTGATATTTTCCTCGCCCTCGCTTCTACCACGGTTTTTCTGTCATGGACGGCCCAAAGAATGTCATGCAGCTACGTCTCCGGCCCGGCCAGGACGAAAAGCCCATTTTCTGTCATGATTTTTTGCCATAGAAGTAGGAGCCCACCACATCTACGATGATACCAAGTTTTGTCACAATTATCGTCACAGAAGTGTCATAAATATGACAAAAAAAATTCATTCAGCCCAAAATGTCACGGATGTGTCCTTTTTTTGTAGTGGGAGGGCTTCTACATCAACACCATAGCCTCTCCGATGAAGTGTGAGTAGTTTATCTCAGACCTTCGAGTCCATAGTTATTAGCTAGATGGCTTCTTCTCTCTCTTTGGATCTCAATACAAAGTTCTCCTCGATCTTCTTGGAGATCTATTCGATGTAATTCTTTTTGCGGTGTGTTTGTCGAGATCCGATGAATTATGGGTTTATGATGAAGATTATCTATGAACAATATTTGAATCTCCTCTGAATTCTTTTATGTATGATTTGTTATCTTTGCAAGTCTCTTTGAATTATCAGTTTGGTTTGGCCTACTAGATTGATCTTTCTTGCAATGGGAGAAGTGCTTAGCTTTGGGTTCAATCTTGCGGTGTCCTTTCCCAGTGACAGCAGGGGCAGCAAGGAACGTATTGTATTGTTGCCATCGAGGATAAAAAGATGGAGTTTACATCGTATTGCTTGAGTTTATCCCTCTACATCATGTCATCTTGCCTAATGCGTTACTCTGTTCTTATGAAATTAATACTCTAGATGCATGCTGGATAGCGGTCGATGTGTGGAGTAATAGTAGTAGATGCAGAATCATTTCGATCTACTTTTCGCGGACGTGATGCCTATATACATGATCATGCCTAGATATTCTCATAACTATGCACTTTTCTATCAATTTCTCGACAATAATTTGTTCACCCACCGTAATACTTATGCTATCTTGAGAGAAGCCACTAGTGAAAACTATGGCCTCGGGTCTATTTTCCATCATATAAGTTTCCGATCTATTTTATTTTGCAATCTTTACTTTCCAATCTATATCATAAAAATACCAAAAATATTTATCTTATTATCTCTACCAAATCTCACTTTTTCAAGTGGCCGTGAAGGGATTGACAACCCCTTTATCGCGTTGGTTTCAAGGTTCTTATTTGTTTGTGCAAGTATGAGGGATTTGAGTGTAGCCTCCTGCTGGATTGATACCTTGGTTCTCAAAAATTGAGGGAAATACTTACGCTACTTTTTTGCATCACCCTTTCCTCTTCAAGGGAAAACCAACGGATGCTCAAGAGGTAGCAAATGGGTACGGTCTGCTGGAGTCGGTCCTACGTTTTGTGTCACTGGTTGTACAACCAATATAAGTGGGGTGTTGTCTGATTTCTCTGGCACAACCATGTTTTTCAAGGACTTTGCTGGTGCTCCTTCAGGTTCGGCAATCACCCTCTTCCTTTTTGATGTCTGATGCACAAGAACAACATTTGAGTGGAAAAACATGGTTTGATGACAGATGGAATATGTATTAATAATGGATGGGCATGGCATCTCGACATATATGATGAGTAAACTAAGCAGATGGCGGTGCAACAAAGAGAAGAAATGCAAGACAACATATGCAAGATACGTGCAATCAATAAAACCTTTCCAAATTAGAACAGGCACCTTGATGGGTGAACAGGACATGCCATCTGCCTTTGACTCCTCGAGGTTAGAATAGTCATTAGGATCATATTCTGAACAAGAATCTACAAGTGGGGAGCGTATGAGTTTCATTGCATCCAGAATGGCACTCAATGCCTTGGTGCCAATTTTGTAAGTCATTGCAGTGTTCCGCAATATTCTTCTAATGCGCGGATTCTGATATTCACTGTAATTATGTATAATATCTGAGAACCGTGAAAACATAAATAGTAGTGAGATTATCTTTGTAATGTAGAGGATATTCTTATATAGGGGCGCCCCTGTAAACACTTGTGTTCCTATCACTGGATTCTGATGAGAGAGCTCATGTGTGCTGCGATATGGTGCGTGCATTAATATAATCTCGCACAAGTACACAAAAAATAGGCTTCAGAAGTAAGGATAATTGGTAGATGATAGGTTCATAATATACTATATAGAGAGTTTATTGCCAAACCATGATAACAAGAGCAGACAACAACTAGGCAGATCATAGTGTACATAAAAGGGGTACACCATAACCACGATATATAAATCGGGATAGTGGAACTGTCTTGAAAATACGGTTTTGTATTGCCACTAGTAATTGAAAGCCTATCGATCATGTACAGGCCAACTCTATCAGCTGTTGACTGTAGATGTCCCTGCTCCCCTTCCTTACAAGGAACATACTGTACGCAATAAATACAGAATAACAAAAGAGGAACATGTTAAAGAACAGAAGAGGAAGCATATTCTTGAGGTTTCGCTTCATTGCATACAATGTTGGTTGCCCACTCATGATGAATCACAGCGCCCAAAGAAATGCAATTCCATGTTGTCTCTCTATATGTGGCAATTTTGAACAAGAGTCATTAGGATCATTGTCGGTGTCAAAATCGACGGATCTCGGGTAGGGGTCCTGAACTGTGCGTCTAAGGCTAATGGTAACATGAGGCAGGGGACATGATGTTTACCCAGGTTCGGGCCCTCTCTATGGAGGTAATACCCTACTTCCTGCTTAATTGATCTTGATGAATATGAGTATTACAAGAGTTGATCTACCACGAGATCGCAATGGCTAAGCCCTAGAAGTCTAGCCTATGAGATATGATTGTTGTGGCTAAACCCTAGAATCCTAAACCCTCCGGTTTATATAGATACTGGGGGGGCTAGGGTTGTACAAAGCCGGTTACAGAGAAAGGAATCTACATATCCGAATTGCCAAGCTTGCCTTCCACGTAAAGGAGAGTCCCATCCGAACACGGGACTAAGTCTTCTATCTTCTATCTTCATAGTCCAACAGTCCGGCTAAAGTATATAGTCCGGCTGTACGAGGACCCCTTAGTCCAAGACTTCCTCAGTAGCCCCTAAACCAGGCTTCAATGACGATGAGTCCGGCGCACAGATTGTCTTCGGCATTGCAAGGCGGGTTCCTCCTCCAAATACTTCAAAGTAAATTCCAAACACAAGAATCATGTCCGGCTCTGCAAAACAAATACCACACACAACCGTAGAGAGTATAATATTTCACGAGTTCAATCTGCTGACAACTTTTTGTAGCATGACATCATGCCACTACCCGGTCATTATTCGAACCGTTTTTTAGCCTGCCGCTCTGTATTTCGAGGTGCGGTTTCACTGGCACATCTTCTCGAAGCAGAGATCGTGTCCCCTTATCACGGGATTCTCAACAATACGGGCATGGGTAACCCAACCATGTCATCTGCACGACGCTTGGGGAATAGTCAGATTTTAAGGCGAGCAGGGAGGCGCATGACTTTTACTGCCTTTATAAAGGGATAAGGATTCATTCTCGTTCACCCACGGCTTCTCCTTCCTCTGCCCATACATTCTCGAACTCCAGCGCCCAAGCTCTAGCTTTCTCCGCCCAAAAAAGCACTCCAACCATGTCCGGATCCGGAGCTGGAGGCAAGTGGATGGCCTCCTCCGTCAAGAAGAAGGACATCAAGGAGCTCCGGGAGGTCGGGTACCTGGCCAAGGAGAGTCGTTCATCGACTCCCAGCCAAGGGACAGATCATCCCTACCCCAAAGCCCCACGAGAGGGTTCTGTTTCTCACACACTTCGTCCGCGGGCTGGGATTCCCTATCCACCCATTCGTCCGCAGACTGATGTTTTACTATGGGCTGGACTTCCATGATTTGGCCCCCAACTCTATCCTCAACATCTCGACATTCATTGTCGTGTGCGAGGCCTTTCTCCGCATCCCACCTCACTTCGGCCTATGGGTGAAGACCTTCAATGTGAAGCCCAAGGTGGTGAGCGGCCAACAAGCTAAGTGGAGAGGCGCCATGGTGGGGAAGATGCCCAATGTCACCTAGCTCAAAGGCTCCTCTGTGGAGACGACGAAGGGGTGGCAGTCGGGGTGGTTCTACATCACCGAGCTATTGGGGAACGTAGTGATTTCAAAATTTTCCTACGCACACGCAAGATCATGGTGATGCATAGCAACGAGAGGGGAGAGTGTTGTCCACGTACCCTCGTAGACTGAAAGTGGAAGCGTTAGCACAATGTGGTTGATGTAGTCGTACGTCTTCACGGCCCGACCGATCAAGCACCGAAACTACGACACCTCCGAGTTCTTGCACACGTTCAGCTCGATGACATCCCTCAAACTCCGATCCAGCCGAGTGTCGAGGGAGAGTTCCGTTAGCACGACGGCATGGTGGCGATGTTGATGTTCTACCGTCGCAGGGCTTCGCCTAAGCACCGCAACAATATTATCGAGGAGGACTATGGTGGAGGGGGGCACCGCACATGGCTAAGAGATCAATGATCGGTTGTTGTGTCTCTAGAGGTGCCCCCCTGCCCCTGTATATAAAGGAGCAAGGGGAAGTGGGCGGCCGGCCAGGGAGGAGGCGCGCCAAGGGGAGTCCTACTCCCACCGGGAGTAGGACTACCTCCTTCCTTATTGGATTAGGAGAAGGGGGGAAAGAGGAGGAGAGAGAGGAAGGAAAGGGGGGCGCCACCCCCCTCTCCTTGTCCTATTCAGACAAGGGGGGAGTGGCGTGCGGCCCTGCCCTGGCCTCCTCTCCTCTTCTCCACTAAGGCCCACTAACCCCCCCGGTACTCCATTAAAATCCCGATTTCACCCGAAACACTTCCGATATCCAAATATAGGCTTCCAATATATCAATCTTCATGTATCAACCATTTCGAGACTCCTCGTCATGTCCGTGATCACATCCGGGACTCCGAACAACCTTCGGTACATCAAAACTCATAAATCATAATATAACGGTCATCAAAACTTTAAGCGTGCAGACCCTACGGGTTCGAGAACTATGTAGACATGACCGAGACACGTTACCGGTCAATAACCAATAGCGGAACCTGATTGCTCATATTGGCTCCTACATATTCTACGAAGATCTTTATCGGTCAAACCGCATAACAACATACGTTGTTCCCTTTGTCATCGGTATGTTACTTGCCCGAGATTCGATCGTCGGTATCCTAATACCTAGTTCAATCTTGTTACCGGCAAGTCTCTTTACTCGTTATGTAATGCATAATTCCATAACTAACTCATTAGTTATATTGCTTGCAAGGCTTATAGTGATGTGCATTACCGAGAGGGCCCAAAGATACCTCTCCGACAATCGGAGTGACAAAACCTAATCTCAAAATATGCCAACTCAACATGTACCTTTGGAGACACCTTTAGAGCTCCTTTATAATCACCCAGTTACGTTGTGACGTTTGGTAGCACACAAAGTGTTCCTCCAGTAAACGGGAGTTGCATAATCTCATAGTTGTAGGAACATGTATAAGTCATGAAGAAAGCAATGCAACATACTAAACGATCAAGTGCTAAGCTAACGGAATGGGTCATGTCAATCACATCATTCTACTAATGATGTGATCCCGTTAATCAAATGACAACTCATGTCTATGGTTAGGAAACATAACCATCTTTGATTAATGAGCTAGTCAAGTAGAGGCATACTAGTGACATTATGTTTGTCTATGTATTCACACATGTATCATGTTTCCGGTTAGTATAATTCTAGCATGAATAAACATTTATCATGATATAAGGAAATAAATAATAACTTTATTATTGCCTCTAGGGCATATTTCCTTCAGTCTCCCACTTGCACTAGAGTCAATTATCTAGATTACACAGTAATGACTCTAACACCCATGGAGCCTTGGTGCTGATCATGTTTTGCTCGTGGAAGAGCTTAGTCAACGGGTCTGCAACATTCAAATCCGTATGTATCTCACAAATCTCTATGTCTCCCACCTGGACTTTGTCCTGGATGGAATTGAAGCGTCTCTTGATGTGCTTGGTCCTCTTGTGAAATCTGGCCTTTGCCAAGGCAATTGCACCAGTATTGTCACAGAAGATCTTCATTGGTCCCGATGCACTAGGTATGACACCTAGATCGGAAATGAACTCCTTCATCCAAACTCCTTCATTTGCTGCTTCCGAAGCAGCTATGTACTCCGCTTCGCATGTAGATCCCGCCACGACGCTTTGTTTAGAATTGCACCAACTGACAGTTCCACCATTTAATATAAACACGTATCCGGTTTGCGATTTAGAATCGTCCGGATCAGTGTCAAAGCTTGCATCGACGTAACCATTTACGACTAACTCTTTGTCACCTCCATAAACGAGAAACATATCCTTAGTCCTTTTCAGGTATTTCAGGATGTTCTTGACCGCTGTCCAGTGATCCACTCCTGGATTACTTTGGTACCTCCCTGCTAAACTTATTTCTAAGCATACATTAGGTCTGGTACACAACATTGCATACATGATAGAGCCTACGGATGAAGCATAGGGAACATCTTTCATTTTCACTCAATCCAGTTGGAAGAATAAGCTTATATATCCCAATCCATCGGGTCTAAGTCCCCTTCCAATCAGATTCATAAACACCTAACATAATAGCAGCCCACAAGGCCTTGTTGAGGATGATGTCCGGTGTGAAATTCGAGAAATTCCATTCCATTTATACGAGAAGTGCCTATCCCTTTTTTAGAATAAAAGGGGGTTTGAGGGTGTCCCAGCCGGTTCCCATGGCCACAAAAAGCTAGCGGTTCGACTCTTGCTTGAGTTTGATAGGTGAGATATTTACTAAACTTCTGCTGTGGTCGGGCATTGAGTCTGACTCAACTTCACACCTTGTAATACAGGCAAGAACCCTTTCTTTGCCTAATCCATTTTGAACTTTTTCAAAACTTTATCAAGGTATGTGCTTTGTGAAAGTCCAATTAAGCATCTTGTTCTGTCTCTATAGATCTTGATGTTCAATATGTAAGCAGCTTCACAGAGGTCTTTCATCGAAAAACTTTTATTCAAGTATCCCTTTATGCTATCCAGAAATTCTATATCATTTCCAATTAACAATATGTCATCTACATATAATATCAGAAATGCTACAGAGCTCCCACTCGCTTTCTTGTAAATACATGGTTCTCCAAAAGTATGTATAAAACCATATGATTTGATCACACTATCAAAGCATTTATTCCAACTCCGAGAGGCTTGCACCAGTCCATAAATGGATCGCTGGAGCTTGCACACTTTGTTAGCACCTTTCGGATCGACAAAACCTTCAGGTTGCATCATATACAGCTCTTCTTCCAGAAATCCATTCAGGAATGCAGTTTTGACATCCATTTGCCATATTTCATAATCATAAAATGCGGCAATTGCTAACATGATTCGGACAGACTTAAGCATCGCTACGGGTGAGAAAGTCTCATCGTAGTCAACCCCTTGAACTTGTCGAAAACCTTTCGCAACAAGTCGAGCTTTGTAGACAGTTACATTACCATCAGCGTCAGTCTTCTTCTTGAAGATCCATTTATTCTCGATGGCTTGCCGATCATCGGGCAAGTTAACCAAAGTCCATACTTTGTTCTCATACATGGATCCCATCTCAGATTTCATGGCCTCAAGCCATTTTGCGGAATCTGGGCTCATCATCGCTTCCTCATAGTTCATAGGTTCGCCATGGTCAAGTAACATGACTTACAGAATAGGATTACTGAGGGAGTCCTGGACTAGGGGGTGTCCGGACTGCTGGACTATCATCGACAGCCGGACTATCATCGACGGCCGGACTCCAAGACCATGAAGATACAAGATTGAAGACTTCGTCCCGTGTCTGGATGGGACTTTCCTTGGCGTGGAAGGCAAGCTTGGCGATACGGATATGTAGATCTCCTACCATTGTAACCGACTCTATGTAACCCTAGCCCTCTCCGGTGTCTATATAAACCGGAGGGTTTTAGTCCGTAGGACAACTTAACCATTACAACAATCATACCATAGGCTAGCTTCTAGGGTTTAGCCTCCTTGATCTCGTGGTAGATCCGCTCTTGTACTACCCATATCATCAATATCAATCAAGCAGGAGTAGGGTTTTACCTCCATCGAGAGGGCCCGAACCTGGGTAAAAACATCGTGTCCCTTATCTCCTGTTACCATCCGCCTAGACGCACAGTTCAGGACCCCCTACCCGAGATCCGCCGGTTTTGACACCGACATTGGTGCTTTCATTGAGAGTTCCTCTGTGTCGTCACCGATAGGAAGGATGCCTCTACCCGTCTTCAAGGACGGTATCTTCGTTAAAGGAGCCCTGTCCGCCAGCCAAACTATCTGACTAGGTGGTTTCCTCATGGCCGCCTGTTCGGCCACCGCTTCGACGATGACCTCTCAGGTCGTTAAAATCAATCTTCACGTCAGCTCGGAATTCACCGAGCGGCTGGATCCAATAGAGCTCTCATCCGTAAATGAGCTCTTGGATCGCATCGCCGCCCTGGGAGTCGCTACAGACTACAATCAGATTGGGCTTAAAACCGATCTGAGAGAGATTAACTCTCCCCAGGTCACCCACCACGTTGCAGTGGTAGAGGAACAACGTGGCGACTCTTCTCCTGTATTGAAAACTAGTCATGTCCGGGCTCCCGAACCCTCCATGCCGGATTCCTGCGTAGGGACGGATTTCAATCAAGCACTGAACCTAAAGTCAGGCACCGGACCGGACTCGCTGGACAACACCCAGCAATCCAAACTTCCAAATTTGGAAACTTCTTGGCCCTTTAGCCTCGAGATGGGTAGGGTTCCGGACTTAATTCCACC
This sequence comes from Triticum timopheevii, assembly GCA_963921465.1. Classification (NCBI taxonomy): domain Eukaryota; kingdom Viridiplantae; phylum Streptophyta; class Magnoliopsida; order Poales; family Poaceae; genus Triticum; species Triticum timopheevii. The sequence goes on from OY997268.1 coordinate 478,713,863, forward strand.
CACCCACCCAGACATATGCGATCTATCTCTAGTCCGGCAAGAGCCAGCTGAAACAGTACATCACTACTGGGCCAGATTCCTCCTGGTTATGGACAGGATAAAGGACTGCCGAGAGGAAAACGCAATCTCAATCTTTTGCAATAATTGCACGGACGAGGGAATTTTGAACGCCGTCAGCCGTCGTGAAATTACACGCTTCGCCGACCTGGCGTCCATAGTACGAAAGTACTGTGCGATGGAGAGTTTCCGGAAAACCGAAAATAAGTTTTGGGACATTACACGCTTCGCCGACTTACCAAGGTACTCATGGATGGCGGCAGCGGATTAAACCTCATCTACGAGGAAACTCTTCAAAAAATGGAAATAGACTGGAGCCGCATTGAGCGAAGCAGCACAACCTTCATAGGAATAATCCCTAGCCGGGAAGCGCACTGCACCGGAAAAATCACACTCGATGTGGTGTTCGGTTCGCCGGACAATTATAGATCCGAAGGAGTCACGTTCCAACTGGCCCCGTTCAACAGCGGATATCACGCTATATTAGGACGAGAGGCATTCACAATTTTTCAAGTTGTACCCCATTACGGGTACATGAAGCTCAAAATGCCTGGGCCCGGCTGAATAATCACTCTCGTTAGTGATCCGGACATAGCACTCCACGCCGAAAACAAGACAGCCGCATTAGCCCTGGAGGCACTATCCGAAGCCCTAGCGGCAGAAGAACTCACCGCGCTACGCTCTACTGTGAATAGGGACAATGTGATACTCGATAAGAGATCCAAGTCCACCTCCTTTAAACCAGCGGACGAAATAGTAAAATTCCAGGTCCATCCAACGGACCCGACAAAGACGGCCTCCATTGGGGCACAGTTGAACCCTGATGTAGATGCCGCACTGCAAGAATTCCTTCGGGAAAATTGGGACATTTTCACCTGGCACCCTTCGGATATGCCCGGAATCCCACGCAGGTTGGCAGAACACAGCCTAAACATCCTAAAAGGATTCAAGCCAGTCAAACAGGCCCTTCGACGATTTTCTGAACCCAAAAGACAGGCAATGGGAGAAGAGCTAGCCAAACTATTGGAAGCCGGGTTCATCAAAGACATCAAACATCCGGATTGGCTAGCAAACCTGGTAATGGTACCAAAGAAGGACAAATCCTGGCGCCTATGTGCCGATTTTAAAGACCTCAACAAGGCCTGCCCAAAGGATCCCTTCCCCCTCCCCCGCATCGACCAGATAATCGACGCTACCGCAGGACACGATTCATTGTGCTTCCTTGACGCATACTACGGCTACCATCAAATCAAGATGGCGGAGGCGGACCAAGCCGCAACGGCATTCATCACTCCATATGGACCATTCTGCTTCAACACGATGCCCTTCGGACTTAAAAACGCCGGCGCAACATATCAGCGCATGATTCAAACATGTCTGGCCACCCAGATCGGCAAAACAGTAGAGGCATACGTAGACGACGTAGTCGTCAAAACCAAACACGTCGAAACTCTAGTAGACGACTTGAGGCTTACATTTGACAACCTCAGAGCATATGACATCAAGCTGAATCCGGAAAAATGCGTCTTTGGTGTACCAGCCGGAAAGCTCCTGGGCTTCATTGTATCCGGCAGAGGAATCGAAGCGAACCCAGCCAAGATCCGGGCTCTGTCACAGCTGGATATCCCAAAGGACCTCAAAAAAATACAAAAATTGACTGGATGTGTGGCGGCTCTAAGCCGCTTTATCTCCCGTCTAGGAGAAAAGGCATTGCCCCTATATCGCCTCCTCAGGCGCACCGAACACTTCGAGTGGACGGATGCTGCCACTGCCGGACTCGAAGAAATAAAAGCCATACTGGCAACAAATCCGGTCCTTGCTGCGCCCAACCTGGGCGAACCAATGTTGTTATACATCACGGCAACACATCAAGTTGTCAGCGCGGTACTCGTCGTCGAACGAGAGACAGAAGGGCATAAGTTCCCTCTTCAAAAACCAGTGTACTACGTATCCACTGTCTTAACCCCCTGCAAGTCCCGTTACCTGCACTATCAAAAGATAGCATACGCGGTGTTCATGGCATCCCGGAAGCTCTGACACTGCTTCCAAGAGTGTTCAATAACAGTGGCCTCCGAAGTACCCTTCAACGACATTATAAACAACCGCGACGCAACGGGCAGGATTACAAAATGGGCCATTGAGCTCTTACCATTTGATATAACTTACAAACCTCGGCGAGCTATAAAGTCGCAAGTTTTGGCTAACTTTGTCGCTGAATGGACCAAAGCCGAACTCCCTAAAGAGTACGACGCATACTCCAATTGGATTATGCACTTTGACGGCTCCAAAATGTTGGCCGGATTGGGGGCTGGCGTCGTATTGACGTCCCCAACCAGGGACACAGTCCAATACGTACTTCAGATAATGTACACAGACTCCAACAACGCAGCCGAATACGAGGCCCTCTTACATGGTCTCCGGATGGCAATCTCCATGGGCATTCAACGCCTAGAGGTGCGCGGGGATTCAAACCTCGCAATATCCCAAATAAACGGAGACTTTGATACCAAGGATCTGAAAATGGCAGCCTATCATAACACTGTCCTAATAATGTCAGCTCGGTTTGAAGGACATGAATTCCATCACGTAGCCCGGGATAATAACCAAGCAGCCGACATATTGGCACGCATCGGCGCAAAACGTGACGATGTCCCTCCAAACATCTTCCTGGAACGGCTCTTTAAGCCATCCGTACTATGGGAAGAGGAGTCCGGAAATAACAAACCAGAAGCAGCCGCACCAACTGAGACAAAACAATCTGACATATTCGGCGACTCAGCCGATGAAATAACACCCTCAGCCCATGAAATAATGGCAGTAATCGCCCCGTGGACAGAGCCATTCCTAGCCTACTTGCTTAGGCAGGAACTCCCCGAAGACCAAAATGAGGCCCGCTGCATAGTTCGGCGATCTAAAGCCTACAAGGTCCATGAGGGAGAACTTTATAAGAAAAGCACAACCGGAGTCCTTCAAAGGTGTATCTCCGAAGAGGAAGGGCGAAACCTCCTGGCTGAAATTCATGCCGAACTAGGCGGACACCACACCGCAGCTCGGGCCCTTGTAGGAAGGCATTCCGAACAGGTTTTTATTGGCTAACGGCCCGGGCAGATGCTCAGGACTTAGTCCAAAGATGCGTCGGTTGTCAGCTCTTTGCTAATCATAGCCATATGCCACCCATCGCCCTCAAAACTATACCCATTACCTGGCCGTTCGCGGTCTGGGGGCTTGACATGGTTGGACCCCTTAAAGGGGGAACCCACAAGCAAAGGTACCTATTGGTCATGGTGGAAAAATTCACCAAATGGATAGAGGCCAAGCCAGTTAAAACAGCAGAGTCCGGACCTGTGATAGACTTCATATCTGGGGTAGTACACCGATATGGTGTCCCCCACAGCATCATTACCGATAACGGCACTAACTTCACCGCCGATGAGGTTAAAATATGGTGCAAAAATATGGGCATTAAGCTCGATTACGCTTCAGTCTATCATCCTCAAACCAACAGTCAAGTGGAGCGAGCAAATGGTCTAATAATGAGCGGCATCAAACCCAGGCTAGTGCGGTCCCTGACGAAATCGGACAGGCACTGGGTAGACGAGATCGACTCCGTACTCTGGGGGATGCGGACGACGCCCAACCGTACTACCGGATTCACACCATTCTTTATGGTATACGGCGCAGAGGCAGTTCTGCCCTGCGACATCATTCATGACTCACCTCGAGTGCGCATGTACGAAGAAAGAGAAGCCGAGTTGGATCGGCAAGACAACTTGGATGCATTGGAGGAAGAACGTGACGTTGCCAAAGCTCGTTCCGCATTCTATCAACAGCAGGCTCGAAGATACCAAAGCAGAGAAGTACGGGCCAAAACCTACAATGTCGGCGAACTAGTTCTACGCCTGCCGGACAAGAAAAAGGACAAGCTCAAGCCCAAATGGGAAGGCCCCTTCATTATCGATCAAGTCTTGACCGGCGGGGCGTACCGTCTGCGAAATGCGTCGGACAACCGACTCGAGCCGAACCCATGGAACGCAGCCCGCCTCCGAAGATTCTATGCCTAGCGCCGGACTAAGAGTTCATCCCCTTCCCCCGCCCAAATTTTTTACAATTCGGCTGCCTTTTGTTTCTCTTTTTTCTCTCGACCCTTTCCATAAAAGCCCTAAAAGGCCTACTTGCACATTGTTCGCACACAATTGATGTGCTAGCCGCACTCACTATACCTGGGGGCTTCTTTACCAGAAGCTTAATTATCAGGGCTTCATGCCCAGCACATGTGTCACACTTCCACGTGTACCTTTTATTCACCATTATATGCATCGATATGACTTAAGTTTTGGCCAAGCTGGGTTTCCTGGCTCCTGTGCTTACCCCTACATTCCCGATTGTTCGGCTTGGAGGTAAAGGGAGCACCTCTGCGATTGTTACTGCCGGTCAGCCGGATCTGTACCTCAGACTGGGTGAAGCCGAAAGCTAGCGTTCTAAAGGGAATACTCGGTCGGTGACTTGAAAGATGATTTTTTACCTATTTATTTATCTGCCCCCAGATGTTTTCCTGCTCTTTTCGCAGTCCGGACATGCACTTTAGGGCATGCCTCCCAGGGAAAGGAACCCCTAATGGAACTATTCTCCCTGGAAGATGTTTCTTACTAACCATGTAATATAACATGTCATTTTAAAAATACATTGTCAAACCGACTGACTGTATTCTTCCTCAATCCCGTCTAACAGGCTGTCTAATTTACAGTCCCGTTGGGAAAATTTAGCGGCCAATTCTACTTGGCCGTATACTAAACTCACAGGGATCTCCTTCCCATCGGGCCCCACAGGTCCGACCTCGGCCATGTGGTTGGGATCCGCCTTCTTGTACCGCATCTTCACCATGGCCCAGGCCTCCCTGGCACCTTGGCGGCAGGCCGAAATCTTCCATAAACGGAAGTGCTGCCGCACTCCCTGAAGCTTCTCCGCAAGCTCTCCAAGGCCCTCGGGTAGGGAGAGGGATGGCCATAAAACCTGGACGACGCCGCTCATTGCCTGCCGAACTCGTTCGAGCAGTTGCACCAGCTCGGGAAGCTGATCACCCGTTGATACGGGCATCTCCTCCGCAGGGCGACCTGTGAGTATAGCTGCAGACATATTTTGTCAATTGACTTCCTCGCCGAACTCTTCTTTTCAAAGGAGTTCGCTCAAGCACTTACCATAGATGCCGCGACGAAGCCGCTGATTCTCCTTAACGGAGCCAGACAGCTCGGCCCGAACGCCTTTCAGCTCCTTTCCAAGCTGGGCATGGGCATCCTGGAGCTTGTTCCTTTCCTGCTGCACCCTCGTCAGCACTCTCTCGCCGGCCTTTAGCTGGCGCAGTAGTTCTTGCCTGTCCGGATCCTGTCGGGCAGCACCTGCAGTCATTATTAGACTTGGGCGCACGCCGCACACCACTTATCTTTTTAAAAAAATATATAACAATGTGTTACCAGGAGGGGTGCCATGGTCTCCTCCTGCGGCAACCAGTGCGGCCTCAAGTTGGGCCTTACACTCTTGCAGCTCCTGAGACAGTTGGCTATTCTTCTTCATAAGATCCTGCATTTCAATTGATCCTTAAATCAGTTAATATCACTACTTTAAGTCTCGGGGGCTACTGGCATATACAACTATTAAAATCTCTTACCCGTATGTCCTTTACATACTGCTCCGTGGCTCTGGTTAAACCATCTTGAGCAGCACGGAGGTGCGCGTCCCCCGCGTTTTAAGGCATCCAATGCCTCAGGGGAGAAGCACGCATCACGAAAAACTGTCCGGCGGCACCTGTGGTTCATGGCACTCTCCACCTCAGATTTGGTGGCGGACAGTCTGTCGGCATCCTCCATTGGAGAAGTATCCGGCTCGCGCCTTGCGCTCGCCTCCCCCTCCAGGCCAGGTGCTGGAGCTTGGCTGGTAGAGGCTGGGTTGGCAACCCCTACGTCTGCAGTCCGGCGGGCTGTTTTTCTCCTACAAAAGTCATGAGCATTTAAACACTTCCTAGCAACGTTGCTCTAAGATAACGAGCCGTGGGCTATACCTTTGCAGCGACGTTCCAACCCGCGTCGCGCTCCTCTTCCGCCTACTAGGCCGGACTAACCCTTGTTGGTCAGCCGCCGTGGGCTCGGCTTCCCGCCTTGAAGGCACCTCCTGCAAAACACCATCGTATACGGTGGTCAGAAATGAGCAAGGAGGAAATAATGGTGTCAGGACTTCGGTCACAATCACCTGGGAAGCCGGATATAGTCCGGGGTAGTCAGCCGTAATGGCGACTAAACTGTTATCCACACTGAGCTGGTGGAACACCCCGTCGATCAGCTCCACCTTTATGTCCGGGTCCTCTTCAAAGGCCGGATCCTGGGATCTCTCTGGATCCTCGGGTTGCGGAGCTGGACTAAGCGTGCCCTTGAAAGCATAATATAAGAAACTTAAACTTTGAAATCACGGGTCGGGCACACAAAGTGTTTGCTTACCCAACGCCAAGGGTTATTCATGGAGAACCCGTTCAACGGGCTCGTCTGGAGGAAATCCTCCTTCTCCCCCTTGTATAGGCCGGACAGGATCTTCGCCAGGTCTTCGGCCGATCCCGGCCCTTTGCGGCCATGACGGGTGGCATCGTCCTCCCCGTTGAAATCCCACATGGGGTGGCCCCTGTATTGCAGCGGCTGCACCCCCGCATAATGCATGTTGCCATGACTCCAATCATGGTCAACCCAGAATGGGCCAGTAACCTTATCCGGCCCATCAAATAATGGACGCTCTTGTCTTCCTCCAGTTGGGGGCTCCGTGGGCGCCAGCTAAGGCGTTTCTTCAAATAAGCATTACTGAACTCCGGGAGGCCGATCCGAACAGGGTCCGGCAGCGGAGCGTCTTCTATGTAAAACCATTCTGAAGGCCAGTCTTCGGACGCCTTCTTAGGGGTTCCGGATGGATATCCGGTCACGGTGATGCGCCATATTTCGGCACCGCCCACTTGATATATGGACCCCTCGTGAGAGCGGGGTACGAGGCAGAATAACCTCTTCCCCAGCGTGAAATGGGGCTCGACGCCCAGAAATAGCTCGCAAAGAGCTACGTAACCCACGATATGCAGGATAGAGGCGGGCGTGAGGTGATGGAGCTAGAGTCCGTAGAACTCCAGGAGACCGCGGAGGAATGGATGTATAGGAAATCCGAGCCCCCTTATCAGATAGGGGACGAAGCATACCCGCTCCCCTTTGTTGGGACTCAGGGTGGCCTCCGCTTGCTTCCCACCTTGGTAGGTGGCCAGCCCGGCTCGAACCGGGACCATGAAGGCCGGAGGGAGATATCCCTCCGCTTGGAGCGTCACCAGCTCGTTGTGCGGGACAGAACATCTCCGCCAATCTCCTGGCAGAGGGCTTGGAGCGCGAGAGGAGGAGCCGTGGCGACGGTCCATGATGGAATGGATTTTTGGTCAGAGGCGCTCCGATGAGTACTCGCGGAAGGAAAACGGTGTGATTTGGATCTGGATTCTTGCCTCTCTTATAGGCAGATTATTTGCGCAGCTAGGGGGTAAAACACAAAAGATACCCTGGCTTTTTGCATTCGTGCGACGCGTGGAAGAAGGCCATTATTGGGCGTGAAGTGCAACATTGATGAGGAAGCCGGACACTGTTCGGCAGGTACATGGGACTTAAAGGAGAACCCGCCCTGCAACGCCGAAGATTACATATGCGCTGGACTTATCGTCATTGAAGCCTGGTTCGGGGGCTACTAAGGGAGTCCTGGACTAGGGGGTGTCCGGACAGCCGGACTATCATCAACAGCCGGACTATCATCAAAGGTCGGACTCCAAAACCATGAAGGTACAAGATTGAAGACTTCGTCCCGTGTCCGGATGGGACTTTCCTTGGCGTGGAAGGCAAGCTTGGCGATACGGATATGTAGATCTCCTACCATTGTAACCGACTCTGTGTAACCCTAGCCCTCTCCGGTGTCTATATAAACCGGAGGGTTTTAGTCCGTAGGACAACATAACCATTACAACAATCATACCATAGGCTAGCTTCTAGGGTTTAGCCTCCTTGATCTCGTGGTAGATCCACTCTTGTACTACCCATATCATCAATATCAATCAAGCAAGAGTAGGGTTTTACCTCCATCGAGAGGGCCCAAACCTGGGTAAAAACATCGTGTCCCTTGTCTCCTGTTACCATCCGCCTAGACGCACAGTTCGGGACCCCCTACCCGAGATCCGCCGGTTTTGACACCGACAATTACCGTACCACTCTGGAGCGGATCTTACTCTGGATGACCTATGAGGTTCTGTAGTAACTTGATCTGAAGTTTCATGATCAATATCATTAGCTTCCTCAATGATTGGTGTAGTTGTCACAGGAACCGGTTTCTGTGATGAACTACTTTCCAATAAGGGAGCAGGTACTTTTACCTCATCAAGTTCTACTTTCCTTCCACTCACTTCTTTCGAGAGAAAATCCTTCTCTAGAAAGGATCCGAATTTAGCAACAAAAGTCTTGCCTTCAGATCTGTGATAGAAGGTGTACCCAATAGTCTCTTTTGGGTATCCTATGAAGACACATTTCTCCGATTTGGGTTCGAGCTTATCTGGTTGAAGTTTCTTCACATAAGCATTGCAGCCCCAAACTTTAAGAAACGACAACTTTGGTTTCTTGCCAAACCACAGTTCATAAGGCGTCATCTCGACGGATTTTGATGGTGCCCTATTTAACGTGAATGCGGCCGTCTCTAAAGCATAACCCCAAAATGATAGCGGTAAATCAATAAGAGACATCATAGATCGCACCATATCTAGTAAAGTACGATTACAACGTTCGGACACACCATTTCGTTGTGGTGTTCCGGGTGGCGTGAGTTGTGAAACTATTCCGCATTGTTTCAAATTTAAACCAAACTCGTAACTCAAATATTCTCCTCCACGATCAGATTGTAGAAACTTTATTTTCTTGTCACGATGATTTTCCACTTCACTCTGAAATTCTTTGAACTTTTCAAATGTTTCATACTTGTGTTTCATTAAGTAGATATACCCATATCTGCTCAAATCATCTGTGAAGGTGAGAAAATAACGATATCCGCCGCGAGCCTCAACATTCATTGGACCACATACATCAGTATGTATGATTTCCAACAAGTCTGTTGCTCGCTCCATAGTTCCGGAGAATAGCGTTTTAGTCATCTGGCCCATGAGGCACGGTTCGCAAGTACCAAGTGATTCATAATCAAGTGATTCCAGAAGTCCATCAGTATGGAGTTTCTTCATGTGCTTTACACCAATATGACCCAAATGGCAATGCCACAAATAAGTTGCACTATCATTATCAACTCTGCATCTTTTGGCTTCAAGATTATTAATATGTGTATCACTACTATCGAGATTTAATAAAAATAGACCACTCTTCAAGGGTGCATGACCATAAAAGATATTACTCATATAAATAGAACAACCATTATTCTCTGATTTAAATGAATAACCGTCTCGCATCAAACAAGATCCAGATATAATGTTCATGCTCAACGCTGGCACCAAATAACAATTATTCAGGTCTAAAACTAATCCTGAAGGTAGATGTAGAGGTAGCGTGCCGACAGCGATCACATCGACTTTGGAACCATTTCCCACGTGAATCGTCACCTTGTCCTTAGCCAATATTCGCTTAATCTGTAGTCCTTGTTTTGAGTTGCAAATATTAGCAACAGAACCAGTATCAAATACTCGGGTGCTACTACGAGCATTAGTAAGGTACACATCAATAACATGTATATCACATATACCTTTGTTCACCTTGCCATCCTTCTTATCCGCCAAATACTTGGGCCAGTTCCGCTTCCAGTGTCCAGTCTGCTTGTAGTAGAAGCAGTTAGTCTCAGGCTTAGGTCCAGATTTGGGTTTCTTCTCTTGAGCAGCAACTTGTTTGCCGTTCTTCTTGAAGTTCCCCTTTTTCTTCCCTTTACCCTTTTTCTTGAAACTGGTGGTCTTATTGACCATCAACACTTGATGCTCCTTCTTGATTTCTACCTCTGCTGCCTTTAGCATTGCGAAGAGCTTGGGAATAGTCTTGTCCATCCCTTGCATATTATAGTTCATCATGAAGCTCTTGTAGCTTGGTGGCTGTGATTGAAGAATTCTGTCAATGACACTATCATCAGGAAGATTAACTCCCAGTTGAATCAAGTGATTATTATACCCAGACATTTTGAGTATATGTTCACTGACAGAACTATTCTCTTCCATCTTGCAGCTATAGAACTTATTGGAGACTTCATATCTCTTAATCCGGGCATTTGCTAGAAATATTAACTTCAACTCCTAGAACATCTCATATGCTCCATGACATTCAAAACATCGTTGAAGTCCCGGTTCTAAGCTGTAAAGCATGGCACACTGAACTATCGAGTAGTCATGAGCTTTGCTCTGCCAGACGTTCTTAACATCGTCAGTTGCATCTGCAGCAGGCCTGGCACCCAACGGTGCTTCCAGGACGTAATTCTTCTGTGCAACAATGAGGATAATCCTCAAGTTACGGACCCAGTCCGTGTAATTGCTACCATCATCTTTCAACTTAGCTTTCTCAAGGAAGGCATTAAAATTCAGCGGAACAACAGCACGAGCCATCTATCTACAACAAACATAGACAAGCAAAATACTACCATGTACTAAATTCATGATAAATTTAAGTTCAATTAATCATATTATTAAAGAAATCCCACTTAGACAGACATCTCTCTAGTCATCTAAGTGATCACGTGATCCAAATGAACTAAAGCATGTCCGATCATCACGTGAGATGGAGTAGTTTTCAATGGTGAACATCACTATGTTCATCATATCTACTATATGATTCACGTTCGACCTTTCGGTCTCCGTGTTCCGAGGCCATATCTGTATATGCTAGGCTCGTCAAGTTTAACCTGAGTATTCCGCGTGTGCAACTGTTTTGCACCCATTGTATTTGAACGTAGAGCCTATCACACCCGATCATCACGTGGTGTCTCAGCACGAAGAACTTTCACAACGGTGCATACTCAGGGAGAACACTTCTTGATAATTAGTGAGAGATCATCTTATAATGCTACTGTCAATCAAAGCAAAATAAGATGCATAAAGGATAAACATCACATGCAATCAATATAAGTGATATGATATGGCCATCATCATCTTGTGCTTGTGATCTCCATCTCCGAAGCACCGTCGTGATCACCATCGTCACCGGCGCGACACCTTGATCTCCATCGTAGCATCGTTGTCGTTTCCCCATCTATTGCTTCTACGACTATCGCTACCGCTTAGTGGTAAAGTAAAGCAATTACAGGGCGCTTGCATTTCATACAATAAAGCGACAACCATATGGCTCCTGCCAGTTGATAATAACTCAGTTACAAAACATGATCATCTCATACAATAAAATATAGTATCACATCTTGACCATATCACATCACAACATGCCCTGCAAAAACAAGTTAGACGTCCTCTACTTTGTTGTTGCAAATTTTACGTGGCTGCTACGGGCTGAGCAAGAACCGTTCTTACCTACGCATCAAAACCACAACGATAGTTCGTCAAGCTAGTGATGTTTTAACCTTCGCAAGGACCGGGTGTAGCCACACTCGGTTCAACTAAAGTTGGAGAAACTGACACCCACCAGCCACATGTGTGCAAAGCACGTCGGTAGAACCAGTCTCGCGTAAGCGTACACGTAATGTCGGTCCGGGCCGCTTCATCCAACAATACCGCCGAACCAAAGTATGACATGCTGGTAAGCAGTATGACTTGTATCGCCCACAACTCACTTTTGTTCTACTCATGCATATAACATCTGCGCATAAAAGCAGGCTCGGATGCCACTGTTGGGGAATGTAGTGATTTCAAAATTTTCCTACGCACACGCAAGATCATGGTGATGCATAGCAACGAGAGGGGAGAGTGTTGTCCATGTACCCTCATAGACCGAAAGCGGAAGCATTAGCACAACGCGGTTGATGTAGTCGTACGTCTTCACGGCCCGACCGATCAAGCACCGAATCTATGGCACCTCCGAGTTCTTGCACAAGTTCAGCTCGATGACATCCCTCGAACTCCGATCCAGCCGAGTGTCGAGGGAGAGTTCCCTCAGCACGACAGCATGGTGACGATGTTGATGTTCTACCGTCGCAGGGCTTCACCTAAGCACCGCAACAATATTATCGAGGAGGACTATGGTGGAGGGGGCACCGCACATGGCTAAGAGATCAATGATCTGTTGTTGTGTCTCTAGAGGTGCCCCCCTGCCCCCGTATACAAAGGAGCAAGGGGGAAGGGGGCGGCCGGCCAGGGAGGAGGCGCACCAAGGGGAGTCCTACTCCCACCGGGAGTCGGACTCCCTCCTTCCTTGTTGGATTAGGAGAAGGGGGAAAGAGGAGGGAGAGAGAGGAAGGAAAGGGGGGGTGTCGGTGTCAAAACCGGCGGATCTTGGGTAGGGGGTCCCGAACTGTGCGTCTAGGCGGATGGTAACAGGAGACGAGGGACACGATGTTTTACCCAGGTTCGGGCCCTCTCGATGGAGGTAAAATCCTACGTCCTGCTTGATTAATATTGATGATATGGGTAGTACAAGAGTGGATCTACCACGAGATCAAGGAGGCTAAACCCTAAAGCTAGCCTATGGTATGATTGTTGTAATGTATGTTGTGTCCTACGGACTAAAGCCCTCCGGTTTATATAGACGCCGGAGGAGGCTAGGGTTACACAGAGTCGGTTACAATGGTAGGAGATCTACATATCCGTATTGCCAAGCTTGCCTTCCACGCCAAGGAAAGTCCCATCCGGACACGGGACGGAGTCTTCAATCTTGTATCTTCGTAGTCTTGGAGTCCGGCGGACGATGATAGTCCGGCTGTCCGGACACCCCCTAGTCCAGGACTCCCTCAGTAGCCCCTGAACCAGGCTTCAATGACGATAAGTCCGGCGCGCATAATGTTCGGCATTGCAAGGCGGGTTCCTCCCTTGAATAATCCAGAGAAGATCGTGAACACCAGGATAGTGTCCGGCTCTGCAAAATAAATTCCACATTCCACCGTAGAGAGAATAAAATGTACACAAGTCCAATCTGCTGACATATTATGCGGCATGACATCACACCGCTACCAGGCTTTTACTTGAATCATTTTTTATTATACCACCTCAGCACATTTAGCGAAGCGGTTTCCTTGGCACGTCTTGTCGAAGCAGAGATCGTGTTCCCCTTATTCTGGGATTCTCATCAATACGGACATGGCTAACCGAACCGCGCCATTGATGGTGGCGCTTGAGAGATAAGCGAGTTTTACCAGGCTGGTGGGGGACGCATAGTCTTCGTCCGCCTACATATAAGGGATAAGGATTTACCTTCTCACCTACGCCTTCTTCCTCCTTTGCTTATCCATCTCTGCGCACTCAAGCTCCAACGCCCAAGATCGCGCATCTCGCCTCGACCTTCTCCGATCATGTCCGGAGCGGGAGGCAAATGGTTGGCCTCCACCGTTAAGGAGGAGCACATCACCAAGCTGCGCAGCGCCGGATACCTTTCCGGCGATATCGCGCATCGGCTGCCCGACGAGGGGTAGCTCATCCCTACCCTCGGGCCCCATGAGAGGGTTGTTTTCCTTCCCCACTTCCTCCACGGACTGGGCTTTCCACTACACCCTTTCGTCCGGGGGCTCATGTTCTATTACGGCCTGGATTTCCATGATCTGGCGTCGAACTTCATCCTCAACATCTCGGTGTTTATCGTCGTGTGCGAGGCCTTCCTCTGCATCCGGCCCCACTTCGGCCTGTGGCTCAAGACCTTCAATGTCAAGCCGAAGGTTGTGAAGGGCACGCAAGCGGAATGCGGAGGCGCTATGTTGGGCAAGTTTCCCAACGTCCTTTGGCTCGAAGGGGCCTTCGTGGACTCTGTTAAGGGGTGGCAATCGGGGTGGTTCTACATCACCGAGCCGCGCGAGCCCACATGGGCGGCGGCCCCCGAGTTTAGATCTGGCATCCCCACGCAGCTCACCTCCTGGAAAGAGAAGGGCTTGTTGTGGGGCAATCCGAAGGAGCTGACCGGACTCCGAGCCTGCATCCAGAAGCTGGTGAGCAATAAGTTCAGGCTCGTCGACGTGGTCCAGGTCATGCTCATCCGCCGGATTCTCCCATGCCAAGAACGGGCATTTAATCTGTGGGAGTTCAATCCGGAACAGCACCGGGCGCTGAGCGGGCTCTTCGACACGACGTACGAAGGCGCCTGGAGGGTGCTGTTTAAGGGCGCCGAAGCCCCCGCATCCGCGACGGAAGATCGCAGATTTTGCTCACAGCATCCAGCTGACGAGGTAAGTGATTCAACCCCTTTACGGGACACTTGTGGTAAATAGATTGATTCTAAGAGGGTTTCAATCTCTCTTTTCCTTTGACAGGAATGGATGGAGAAGGCCGAGCAGCTCATCAGCCCGGCTCCCATGCCAGAAGACCCAGTGAACGCCCGTCTAGCAGGGCTGCTAGTTCCGGCACCGCCCGTGGTGCCGGAGAAGAAGGCCAAGAAGGTGGCCATGGGGACTCGAAAGAGTTCCCGTAATCAGGTGTCCGATGACGAGGTGGACTCCTCCCCCGAAGACGAGGAGGAGGAAGAAGACTCTCTCCCGGAGGAGGGAGAGAAGAAGAGGAAGGCTTCCCCAATAGGGGAGGCCGAAGGGTCCAAGAGGGGGAGAACTATTCCCCCGGATAGTTTCGCCAACACCATCGTTGGCGAAGAGGAGTGGCCTTCAAGGGCCAGGCGTCCGGCAAGATCGTAAGTATCCGGATCCCTGATATGCAATTTCTTTCATGTCACCTAGTATCCTACTAATGCCGCATTCCATCCGTAGTCCGGCCGATGATGATCTCCCCGCTTCATCGAGCGGGTCGTTGGCCCCGTCGGATGTGGATTCACTTCCGACTGCCTCTACCCCCTGCGCCGACAAGGACGCCGAGGTGGGATCCCAGAGAGGGACCCATCAGGAGGAGGCTCCAGAGGCGCCGCCAGGCAGCCTCCCGGACTTTGCGCCGGACTCTACATCGGAACCCGCAGTGGTTCTAGAGTCCGGCAGGCGGCCCCTTCGAAAGAAGGGCAAGACTGTGACACCGGCGGCCTCCGTCCAACCGGAGGCGCCGGACAACTTGTTGGAGGCGCTTAAAGGCGCTTCCATCGAGGAAGAACACCGTACTATCATGAGTGCGGTGATTCAAAAGGTTCAGCTTGCCAAGAGCGGGCTGACCGAAGCCTGCAGCAGCCTTCTAACAGGCTTTGAGGTAAGAAGTTATAATTATGTAATGTAATACCGCATAGACAGTAGCCCCTGATGCTCGGTTCGGTGTTCGGAAAGAAAAGCCGGACTGATTGCGCCGCCCCCCTCTCCTTGTCCTATTCGGACTAGGGGGAGGGGCACGCGGCCCTGCCCTGGCCTCCTCTCCTCTTCTCCACTAAGGCCCACTATGGCCCATTAAGCCCCCGGGGGGTTCCGGTAACCCCCCGGTACTCCGATAAAATCCCGATTTCACCCGGAACACTTCCGATATCCAAATATAGGCTTCCAATATATCAATCTTCATGTCTTGACCATTTCGAGACTCCTCGTCATGTCCGTGATCACATCCAGGACTCTTAACAACCTTCGGTACATCAAAACTCATAAACTCATAATATAACTGTCATCGAAACTTTAAGCGTGCGGACCCTACGGGTTCGAGAACTATGTAGACATGACCGAGACACGTTACCGGTCAATAACCAATAGCGGAACCTGGATGCTCATATTGGATCCTACATATTCTACGAAGATCTTTATCGGTCAAACCGCATAACAACATACGTTGTTCCCTTTGTCATCGTTATGTTACTTGCCCGAGATTCGATCGTCGGTATCCTAATACCTAGTTCAATCTCGTTACCGGCAAGTCTCTTTACTCGTTATGTAATGCATCATTCCGTAACTAACTCATTAGTTACATTGCTTGCAAGGCTTATAGTGATGTGCATTACCAAGAGGGCCCAGAGATACCTCTCCGACAATCGGAGTGACAAAACCTAATCTTGAAATACGCCAATTCAACATGTACCTTTGGAGACTCCTGTAGAGCTCCTTTATAATCATGCAGTTACATTGTGACATTTGGTAGCACACAAAGTGTTCCTCCGGTAAACGGGAGTTGCATAATCTCATAGTTGTAGGAACATGTATAAGTCATGAAGAAAGCAATAGCAACATACTAAACGATCAAGTGCTAAGCTAACGAAATGGGTCATGTCAATCACATCATTCTACTAATGATGTGATCCCGTTAATCAAATGACAACACATGTCTATGGTTAGGAAACATAACCATCTTTGATTAATGAGCTAATCAAGTAGAGGCATACTAGTGACATTATGTTTGTCTATGTATTCACACATGTATCATGTTTCCAGTTAGTATAATTGTAGCATGAATAATAAACATTTATCATGATATAAGGAAATAAATAATAACTTTATTATTGCCTCTAAGGCATATTTCCTTCACGAGCCGTGCGACACCAACTGGGCGGCGGCCCCCGAATTCTGATCCGGAGTCCCGATGCGGCTCACCTCCTGGCAAGAGAAGGGCCTGACCTGGGGTTCTTCAGACGAGCTAACTGGGCTCCAGACGTGCATCCAGAACATGATAATCAAGGGAATCAAGCTTGTCAACGTGATCCAGGTTATGCTCATTCGCCAGATCCTTCCGTGCCAACGCCGAACTTGCTATTTGTGGGAGTTTGATCCGGCCAAGCACGAGACGCTACAAGAGCTCTTCGGCATGATGCATGAAGACATCTGGAAAGTGCTCTTCAAGGCCGGCAAGACACCACTGCCAACGACCAAGGATCGCAGGCTTAGCTTAAAACTCCAGGCTAATTCGGTAAGTTCTTTCATGTTTTCAAAGTATACCCTTTACTGGCATATTTTGAGGAAGGAGTCTAAACCTTCCTATCAATTTTTCAGGCCTGGATAGAGATAGCGGGGCAGATTAACTGTCCAGCTCCGCTACCCGAAGATCCAGAGACCCCTCTTCCGACGAAGATGTTGTTTCCGGCGCCTTATGAGGTGCCGAAGAAGAAGGTCAAAAAGAAGGCCCCAGGGACCAGAAGTGGTCTCCGTCGCAAGGGCACTTCGGACATGACGTCCGAAGACGCCGAGATGCACTCCCCCATCGAAGATGATGATGAAGAGGAGGATGAAGAAGAAATCCATTCCCCCCTGCTGGAGGGAGGAAGAAAAGGAAGGCCTCCACACATGGGGAGTGTTGGTGTCAAAACCAGCGGATCTCGGGTAGGGGGTCCCGATCTGTGCGTCAAGGCTGATGGTAACAAGAAGTAAGGGACACGGATGTTTACCCAGGTTCGGGCCCTCTCGATGGAGGTAAAACCCTACTTCCTGCTTGATTAATATTGATGATATGGGTAGTAAAAGAGTAGATCTACCACGAGATCGTAGAGGCTAAACCCTAGGAGCTAGCCTATGATGGTATGATTGTAATTGTGATCGGCCTTCTAAGGACCAACCTCTCCGGTTTATATAGACACCGGAGAGGGCTAGGGTTTACATGGCGCCGGTTACAAGGAAGTAAATATAATATCTGGATCGCCAAGCTTGCCTTCCACGCCAAGGAAAGTCCCATCCGGACACGGGCCGAAGTCTTGAGTCATGTATCTTCACGCTTCAATAGTCCGAACGTTGTACACAGTCCGGCTGTCAGGATACCCCCTTATCCAGGACTCCCTCAGTAGCCCCTGAACCAGGCTTCAATGACGATGAGTCCGGCGCGCAGTATTGTCTTCTCCATTGCAAGGCGGGTTCCTTCTCCGAATACTCCAAAGTACCTGTTACGACAAATAGTGTCCGGTCTACAATCAATGTTGTGCTCCTCGGCTTCAGCGCCTCAGTAATGACCATCTCCACGTGTCAAGCGAATGCGAGGAGTCAAGTTTTTTTTTGCATTTGCCACCCTCGATCCTCTTGACCAACCGTCTATTTGAAGGGACAGGGATTCTCAGATCCAAACCTCACTCTCCTCCCTTGAGCTAGCATCCTAGAGCGCTCCGCGAAAAGCCATTCCAACATGGTCGGCCGTCGCAACTCTTCTGCTTGCCCTCCTCGCTCTAAGTCGGGGGATTGGGGAGAGTGCTCAGTTCCTCACAGCCGTTTGGTGAAGTTACAAACCCAAGGGTTTCTCCCACCGGCATTCATGGTCCCCGTCCGAGCTGGAATAGCCACTTACGACGGAGGGGAACAAGCTGAGGGATCTCCTAACCCGTCTCTGGAGGAACGGATATGCCTAATCTCGCATCTGCTGAGGGGCATCGGGTTTCCTATCCACCCATTTCTCCATGGGCTCCTAGAGTTTTATGGCCTCCAGTTACACAATCTTACCCCAGCCTCCATTTTGCACATAGCGGGGTATGTCGCACTTTGCGAGCTGCTTTTAGGCTGCGAACCACACTTCGGGTTATGGAGGAAGCTATTCTGCCTTGTCCCCCGCACCTAGGGAGAGTCCCTATATCAAGTGGGCGGGGCCAAAGTATGGCGCATTGCTGAGACCGGATACCTGCCCGGCACTCCTGAGAAGGCACCAGAAAACTGGCCTTCAGAGTGGTTCTATATAAATGATGTTCCCCTTCCGGATCCAGTCCGGATAGGTCTCCCCAAGTTTAGCAACGCCCCGCCGAAGGCACGCTTAAGCTGGCGTCCCCGGGGCCGTCAAGAAGAGGACACAAGGGAAATATACCTCCTGATGAACAAGATAAAGTTGCTGGCCAAATCCGGACTGATGATAGTCGAGGTCATGGCGATATGCATAAAGCAGGGAGTGCAACCACTCCAATATCGGGGGAAGCCCATGTGGAATTTCAACGAGGAAGACGATGCCACCCGCTGCGGTCGTAAGGGTTCGGACTCCGCTGCCGCTTTGGCAAAGATATTGTCCGATTTGTATAAAGGGGAAGAGGAGTAATTCCATCGCATAAAAATGCGGGACGGATTCTCCATGAACAACCCCCCAGCATGGGTAAGTTGTCGTTCCTTTCCCTGCTTCGCTTACTCTAGCGTCCTTCTGCTAAGATTACCTGCATCAATGCTTCTGAGCAGGAACTGAGGAGGGCCGTAGAAGGAATCTTCAGCCCCTCCCCGCAACCAGAGGACCCTGGAAGGGCCCTAGATCTGGGACTCAAAGTAGATTAGGATATTACTGTGGAGCTTGTCAATGGGGTATTTTATCAGGCGAGCTGGGATAGCGCCCTGGTGGCCATTACGGCCGACTACCCTGGACTGCTCACCGTGTCAGGTGTAAGCTGAGCTAAAAAACCCTATCCTCCGAAGAGGACCTTCCCCAAGTATTATGATTTACCCTTGAGGCGTCGATCTATTTGCAGAAACGGTGGCCGGAGCGAGGGGCCGAGCCCCTAGGGACTCGTCAACCACGGGCGTCCGGATCGGGCAGGCTCAAGAGGACGGCGGTGAGGGCTGACACACCGCTACAGAGGTAAAGTCATATCATGTCCTGCTGTTATAGAATTTGAAACATGACAGCGCCCTTTGTGTCTGGCAGGAAGAGGAATAACCGGGCTATATCAGGAGACCCCACCAACCATGCCTCCACCAGCCGGGTTCCAGAACTGGCTTCGGGGGCGGAGGCAGACACGGGGCCAGCACCGCATAGCTCCCCGACAAAGGGTGTGGATATGTGTTCGGCCACAAACTCCGAAGTGGAGAGCGCCATGAACCACCAGCGCTGGAGGGCCGTGCTCCGGAACAACATCTTTTCCGAAGAGGCTTTTAATGCCTTCAATTCGGTGGACGCATATGTTCGAGCCACTCGAGGCAGGCTTGCCCAAGCGACAAGCCAGTATACCAAAGACATACGGGTAAGACATTTTGATGAGTATGCCTAGCAGTAGCCCCTGAGACTTAGAATAGTTGGGACAACTGTTTGAAGGATCAATATATCCGCAGGTCCTTGTGGACAAGAACGAACAATTGGCGCGGGAGCTGGAGGCATGCAAGGCCCAATTATCTGATGCTGTACCAAGTTAGAGGGATCCCGAAAGGCCCCCGCTGGTAATATTTGTCTCCATTATACGCAGATGTACTAGTTAATAAATGGCTGGTGCGGTTAGTCTAACAGTGAATTCTACAGACAATCCCAGGGTGAATCCGGAGGGCGTAGTGGGTGACGACTCGCATCTCCAATGGCAACTAAAGGCCAGCGAGCGAATCCTTACGCAGGTAACGCAAGAGAAGAACAAGCTTCATGATGCCAATATTCGTCTGGACGTGGAATTAAAGGACGTCCGCGCTCAACTGGCGTGAAGGAGAACAAAAAGCTTCGACGCGGCATTTATGGTAAGAGCTCAAGCGAACTGTTTGATAGTTCGGCGAGGAAGTTTATTGAAAAGATTTTTCCTTGTAGGAATGTTAATGGGTTGCCCTGAAGAGGAGATGCCCTCATCTGCAGGTGATTTGCTGCAAGAACTATCGCAGATGCACGAACGTGCTCGGCAGGTGATGCACGGCGTTGCTCAGGCCTTGTGGCCATCAAGCCTTCTGCCGAATGGCATGGGGTAGCTTGCGGACCTGCTTCAAGGAGCCCAGCGGCGCTTCCGTCTGTGGAAGATATCAGCCTGCCGGCAAGGAGCAAGAGAAGCCTGGGCAATGGTGAAGACGCGCTACACCAAACTGGACCCGAACCATATGGCCGAAGTGGGACCGGCGGGGCCCGATGGGCAAGAAATTCCCGTGAGCTTGGTATATGACCAGGTAGCGTTAGCCACTAAGTATTCTCAGCAGGATTGTAGGCTAGATAGCCTGTTAGATGGTATAGAGGAGGAATATGGTGTCTTAGTGACTGTGTAATTTAATTGGCATAAGTAGCCTCTAGCCGAATTGAAATCATTTGTCATGGCAGACCTTTTCGCTTCAGCCCCCGGATCCTATAGTCTGGGCTGTGTCCGAATACCCGCTCGGTTATACAAAAACCGGGGTATGCGTGGAGACAAGGCGTAGGGGTCATAGGTGCTTGAACAGACAAGTACCCAACTAGTTATGTTATATTGCATGGATAGCAAGAAACATCTTCCAGGGAGAATAGTTCCATTAGGGGTTCCTTTCCCTAGGTATCCATGTGTCGATGCACATGTCCGGACTGCGCGTGATGGCACAAGATACAAAGCTTCTGGGGTTCTTTGTTGTAACCAACGAATACATCCTTTGTTCACCGATCAAATATTCTCTTAAGGAATCTAGCTTTCTGATTCACCCAGTCTGAGGTACACATCCAGCTCAACCAGCAGTAACAATCACAGAGGTGCTCCCCTTATGCCCTAGCCGAATTAACGGGAACATAGGGCATAAACACAAGAGCCAGGCAACCCAGCTTGGCCACATCTTAAGTCATATCGATGCATATAATGGTGAAGAAAAGGCACATATGGAAAAAGAACGCATATGTGATGCGCAAAAAGCCATTAAAGTAATTGTGTCTAGCTTCCGAATAGGAAGCCCCCAGATACAGCTTGCACACATGGTACGGCCGGGATGATCCGGGAATCCGCACTGTATTAAACACTTTGTGTGAAGAGAAAGAAGGTCGAGAAAGGAGAGAAACAGAGGTGGAGCATAATTAAAAAGGAGGGGTGAGGAGACGAACACTGCGTTCGGCATTAGGCGTAGAATCTCCGGAGTCTAGCCACGTTCCATGGGTTCGGCTCGAGTCTGTTATGAGATGCATTACGTAGGCGGTACGCTCCTCCGGTGAGAACTTTGTCGATGACGAAGGGACCTTCCCATCTGGGTTTGAGTTTGTCTTTCTTCTTCTCCGCTAGGCGTAGAACGAGCTCGCCAATATTGTAGTTTTGGCCCACACTTCTCTGCTTTGATATCGTCGAGCCTGCTGCTGATAGAATGCGGAATGGGCTTTTGCAACATCGCGCTCCTCCTCCAGGGCATCCAAGTTATCCTGCTGATCTAACTCGGCTTCCTTCTCTTCGTACATACGTACGCGTGGCGAATCATGTGTCGTGGGAAATGAACACCTATGGGGTAGGGCCCCTTTCGGTCCGGCAAGGGAGCGGAGAGCACACGAAGAGCGGATCGAGGCGAAGCGCGTGAGCAATTTTTACCCAGCTTCGGAGCTCTCCGGAGAGATAATACTCCTACTTCTGCTTTGTGATTGTATTATGTTCTTGCTTGAGAGCGTGAGAGTGTTGTAGTTTCGAACGAGTCGAACCCCCTCTACGTTGCGCATGGGCCTCCTTTTATAGGCTAAAGGGGTCACCGACAGGTGGCAACGCAGACAGGGGTACAAATGTAAAAAGAGGGGTTGGTACAACTGCCTCTACAGTGCACCCTACCTAACTCTGACGGCAGGGGACAAGAGCATTTAATGCCCGTCCGTGTTGTCCAACAGTGCAGAAAAGCGACCGTTAGGGGCACCACCGCTTGCCACGATGGCCTTCTCGTCATCTCCACTCACCACCTCGCACCGCTTGGCTGCACAGCTTCCCGCCACGTGCGCCTGGAACGGTCCTACGGCGACACGTCGACGGATGCGCTGGAGCGTGGGCACAGAGTGGTGGCTTCGCCGCGGCAAGCGCCTTGCCGCGGTCGTTGTCTTGTCGCGCCCGGAAGCTTGTTGCTTGCCGGGTCTTGCGGGGACGCGCAGCGCGTCGCGGCAAGTTTCTTGAAATGCCTTGGTTGGCCTTCCCGGCAAGCTCCTCTTGCCGGAGCCTTGTCTTCTCAGTTGAAACACTTTGTTCTTGAATGGCTTCAATAGGAACTACGGAGGATCTTGGCGGGCACCCGGCAAGCCTTGCCGCGAGGCGCTGCGACTGCCCGTGCACAAGTTCGGGATACTAAGGTACCCCTACTTTAGTACACCGATAGGAGCCCCCGGGCCTAGGCCATACACGATGCCGAGCGCTGTTGGGCCAGGCCCAAAACAGGGCACGGGCACGCGCGGCCTGGTCCACAACGGTCCTAACTCCGTATCCACCGCGCCCTCCCGTAACGGCTCGCGTCGAACGCGGCGTCGTGGGAGAGATCATGGGTGATTCTTTATTCGGAAAAAGCGTAACGTTCGCCTCCTCCTCTTTATAAGCAGGGGAAACAGGGGCCGTTCCCCCACCTTCGCCACTTGCGGTTCCTTCCTCAGAAATCTCCGCCGCTCCCCTCTGCTTCCCAAAGCTGAAAGAGAGCAGCGCTCCACCCCCCGTCGCCGCCGTCGCCGCCAACGCCCTCGCTCTCCCCCACCGCCTCCGCCATGGCTCCGAAGACCGGGAAGGGTGCGAAGTCGGCCGAGGCGCTGCGGCTTGAGGCGCTGCGGAAGGAGCGGGCACTCTTCCCCCCTGATCTCTCCACGAAGGAGCTGAGGGAATGGTTCTATCTCTTCTGGTCGACGGAGACGCGGGCGCATCCGCGCATGCAGGTACTCTCCGTCGAAGCTTCTACTTCAAAGCGGTGTCCAAAAGGATACTACTTCTTCCCATTGTTCTTCTATTGCGGGCTCTGCCCGCCCTTTTCCGATTTCTTCTGCGACATCATGAACAAATACGGGCTCCATCTCCTCGATTTCACCCCCAACGCCGTTCTGACCATGGCGGTTTTCGCACATCTCTGCGAGAACTTCGTCGGAATCCACCCAAACGTAGCCCTTTTCCGCCACTACTTCATGCCCCGGGTCGAGAAAGGAGAGCCCTTATCTGGCGGGATCGCCTGGATCTCGAGAGCCGGTAAGAAGGAGGTCTATTTGGAGGGGGAGCTCCGTAGCATATGGGAGGAGTGGAGAGCGGAGTGGTGTTGGATTGTTGATGAGAACCCGCAGCCATTCACCAACTTGCGCCAAGCCCGAGTAGTGCGCGGCGGCGATTGGAGCGCCCTGGCGGCGGACGATGCCAGACTGAAGATCGCCACCACCCGGATCTTGCGGCTCAGGCTTGCCGGGCTCACGGTTGGTGCTGTTGGCGCGGACTTTCTTCGCTGCCGCATCGCCCCTCTGCAGGAGAGGGGGAGACCCGCCTGGCTGTTCGGGGGTCCGGCGGATATCATGAGGATGCGCCTAGGCCTCAATTTTAATTTTACTGTCATGGAGTTGGATGGGACGCTGAAGGAGCTGTTCAAGCACGACCCCAACCATCCCGAGTGGTTCAGGCTGCCGCAGGGCGTCGTCCCATTGTGCAACAACTTCGCACTCGATCGCATCCGCGCAATGATGCCGGAGTGCGACTCGCATGGGATTATCCCAACTTGGCAGGAGCCCGCCGACGACCTCGTGCAGCAGTTCTTCGACGACTTGGTGGAGGTGGCGGTCTGCGCCGACGAGCAGAGGCTCCTCACCTGCGACACCACTGATGATGAGATGCGGCGCATCGCCACCAGGGCGGAGGAGGCGGCGGCAGCCGTCGCCACGGGCAAGTTTGGTTTTACTTTGGAGGAGGCAGAGGCGGCCGAGGCGGCAAGCCTTGCCGACCGAGAGGAGCTTGTCGGGGAGGTCGTCGGCGAGGGAGAGCCCGAAGCCGAAGCGAGCGAGCCCGCCGAGGGCGCAAGCGGCCAGCCGTCTTCAAGCAACTTGCCGCAAGCGGAGCTCCCAGTGCAGCCCCCAGCTCCACCAAGAAGGCGCCTCCGCAGGACCGGAGACATAGCAGGGCAGCAAGCGGGTCAACAGCCGCAGCGCCGCGGAACACGCTCTACCGCGGCAAGCACCGTTGCCGCGGGAGCGCCCCACGCCGCGCCGGCAACTGGAGCGGGGTCCTCTCGGGCCGCCGCTTCTGATCCTGCCGCAGCTCCCGCCAAACGGCCAAGGGAGCCTACTCCTCCGCCTCGTCGCGCCGAAAGGGTACCAGACTTCGACCTTTCCGCGCTCAGCTCGGACGAGGAGGAAGAAGAGGAGTAATTTCTTCTATTGTTCTTATTTTTCTTCAATTCTTGTTGATTCTTGTCTTGTATCTGACCTGCTTTCCTCTGAACCTCATTCCTTTTCAGAACTCTAGCCGAGAGGGCGGCGAAGAGGGCCAAGGTCCCCGTGGTTGTCATCGAGGACGATCCTGCTGTGGCTACAGAGGATGCGTCCGAGACCACCTTGTCGAACCCGACAACTACTCCTCGAAGCAGCCCCCAGCGCAGCCCCCAGCGTAAGTATTTGTTCACTTCCTGTTGTGGGGCGCGCATGGGTGCTCTTTCCTTGCTGATATCTTGATTGTTGGTTTGCTTGTGTAGGAGCAGAACAGGCTCACCAGGAACAACCAGAAGCTGCCCCTGAGGTGCTATCTGCTTCGACTACGCCGCCAAGGGGTGATTCTCCGGCAAGGGAGCGCTCTCCGGCAAGGGAGAGGTCCCCGGCAAGGGAGGAGTCTCCGGCAAGGGGCAGCACCAGCGACCCTCCGGTGGTGGAGCCCATGACCGTGGATCCCAGTACTAGTAATTTCCCTTGCTTGAAACTTCCCTTGGATTCTTCTTCTTCTGATCTTCTTTTTTTGGATATTTGCTTGACTTTTTCTCCCTCTTCCTGTCTTCAGATCCCCCCTCCACTGAACTGATGGAGACCGAGGCCACCAGCGAGGAGAACGTGCGCGGCAATACTAATGAAGCCGCTGCCACCAAGGAAGAGGCCGGCACTGATGATCCTGCCGACTAAGAGGCCGCCAAGGCTGCTGGCGCAGGAGCTGGCGAGGGGTCTGGCGATTGCACTGACGACCCGGGGGCCGCAGGAGCGCAAGGCGCTACGCTGACCGCCGATCCCTCCGCCGCTGACGCAGTGCCAGGCTCCGAAGAGCCCCGGCCCGGCGCCTACTTGAAGGTCGGCGACGGTGTCTTCATCAAGCTTCCCTGGGCGTCAAGCTACAGGGCGCCGGTCGAGGGAGAAGCTTTTGACGAAGAAGTGCTCGCCTCCGCTGGGCTGACAGTGGTTGATGCGCCAAGCAGCAGCAGCGGCGAGCCTGAGGAGGAACAACTGCTGCGGAGGCTGTTGTCGCTCTACCGCGCCCGACAAGCCAAACTGGAATCCCGGGAAGCGCTTGTCGCGCACGCGGGAGTGGACATAGAGAAGCATGCGGAGGAGCTCCAGAGCCGCAACCAAGAGGCCCTCTGGTCCATTGCAGAGGAGAGGGCGCAGCTTGCCGAGGCGTGGAAGGCCTTTCTCCTCGAGAAGGCTGAAGCCGAAGAGCAGCAACGGCTTGCCGCCGAGGAGATGTCCGTGCGAGAAGGCGAGATGACGCAGAAGAAGGTTAACTTGGACAGCTATGAGGAGGAGCTTGCCGCGCGTGAGGAGACACTTGGCGGGGCCCTCAAGGAAGCGAAGGATGCCGCTGTAGCTGCTGAGGCCGCCAAGAAGGAGCTGGAGGTGAAAGTGATGCAGCTAGAAGCCACTCTCAAGGAGAAGAGTGAAGAGCTTGCCGCGCTCCAGCACGAGCGCGAGAAGGACGCCCTTGCCCATGGTGAGCTGCAGGGTCGTCTCCTCGAGAGGGGCAAAGAGCTGAGCGCCACCAAGGATTCAAATGCTGATCTGGAGCTGAAGCTGGCCACGCTGACTGAGACGCTGGACGGCGCCAAGAAGCGGGAGGAGGACTTGAAAGGAGAGATCAAGGCCAATGAGGCGCTGCTGACGAGGGCCGCCGAAACCCAGAACACCTTCAGGGCTACTGTGGAGCTCTGGACGGAGGGCCTCGTCAACATCGCCGCAGTCATCGACGAGGAGCTGGTGCAGCTGGAATTGGAGGGCTTCGGGTACTCTTCTGATGAGAACCTCCAGCCCAGCGCCAAGCTCACTCTGTTCTTCAAGGGTGTGGCGACGGCTCTCCAGCAACTCCGGGAAAGGATCCCAAAGCAGCTGGCTGACGAGTCGCACGCAATCTGCGCCAGAGTTCTGGAGAAGGTGTTGGTGAAGGTGCTCTTCCGCAACCCGGGCCTCAACCTCACCAACGTCCTTAAGAAGCTGCCGGCAGGTGCCGATCTTGAAGAGCTCAAGGCCCTTGTCGCACCCATTGTAAACAAGGTGAATGAAGTTAGGAGGATCGACGGCGAACGCGTGGATTAGGCCGCCCGTTTTCTCCTTCTTTTGTCACTGCTAGACATGTTGCAGGAACAATCTATTAGAGTGCGGCAAGTTATCTCTGTAATATAACTTTATTCTGGGCAATGTTTGCTATGTTATACCCTTTACTTGATTCCTCCCTTTGTATGTTTTTACCCTACGCTTTCAGGGAACTTGCCGGCGCCGGCACCCTTGCCGCAAGTGCTGAGTGCGGAACATCAGCAGCCTGCTGGCGGTGTCGCATCCGGCAAGAAACCTTGTCGCAACTAGTCGCAGCACACTTAAGTTGTTGAGCAGACTGGAAACAAAGTAAGGGCGCAACTAGCTACGAGTTGGTTCCTCCGCGCACAGGTTTTCCATACAAAGCACAGTCGTTCAAGGAAGATAACTTTATAAAAATTTAAAACTGATTGTGCTCAAACTTCGGCAACTTAGCTTTTCTGCCGTTTGCGTCCTGGCAAGGCGATACTTTTCTTGAATGACGCCTGGTCCACACGATAATCTTCTCCTTCCCCCACCCCCCCCCCCCCCCCCCCCCCGGGGAACTTGTGGGCGAGGGAACCTTCTTTTTGAGAAAAAAAGAGGAGAAAATAAAGATATGGAGCCTTAAGGCTTGTTATTGCTTACCGGGGGCAAGTGCTGCACAAAGTGTCGGATAATGCATGCAAAAAAGAAAAAGCATGAAATTTGACAAGATGCGCGGAGCATATGATCTTTATTTATGCACGGGATCTGCACCCGGCTTTGTACAAAGGGTTACATGCAACAGCGGCAAGGCTTGTACAAAAGGTGGTTGCCGGAACTGGTTCCGGCAACCGCGCCTTATGGGTAAAACTTACGAAGATGCTCTATGTTCCAGGAGTTGCTCACCGGAAAGCCATCTTCGGTCTCAAGGCGGACTGCGCCAGGCCTAGTGACTCGCTTCACCCGATAAGGGCCTTCCCACTTTGGCGTTAACTTGTTGGAATTCTTGCCGGATTGAACGCGCCAAAGGACAAGGTCGCCTTCCTCGAGACTTCTGGCATTAACTTTGCGGCTATGGTAGCGATGCAAAGCTTGCTGGTATCGAGCAGCTCGTACAGCATCCTGAAGACGATCTTCCTCAAGGAGCAGCGCGTCATCTTGTCGCAGCTGCTCTTGCTCAAGCTCATCATAAGCGAGCACTCGAGGCGATCCGTATATGAGTTCCGTGGGGAGAACTGCCTCTGCTCTGTAGACTAGAGCGAAAGGTGTCTGGCCAGTGGCTCGATTTGGCGTCGTCCTGATCGACCAAAGAACCACCGGCAGCTCCTCGATCCAGTTTTTTCCGCACTTGTGCAGCCTGTCAAAAGTCCTGGTCTTGATCCCGCGCAGCACTTCAGCGTTTTCCCTCTCCGCTTGACCGTTGCTTCTCGGGTGAGCAACAGAAGCGAAGCAGACATTGGCGCCAAGATCTTGGACGTATTGCATGAAGGTGCGGCTCGTGAATTGCGTGCCGTTGTCGGTGATGATCCTGTTAGGGACTCCGAAACGGCAAACAATCGACCTGAAGAACTTGACTGCTGACTGTGTTGTCACCTTTCTCACTGCTTCCACTTCCGGCCACTTTGTGAACTTGTCGATTGCAACGTACAAGTACTCAAAGCCCCCGACAACTTGGGGAAAGGGGCCGAGGATGTCGAGCCCCCAGACCGAAAATGGCCAGGATAAAGGGATCGTCTGGAGAGCTTGAGCTGGCTGGTGTATCTGTTCGGAATGGAACTGGCACGCTTCACACTTTGTTACTTGTGCAGTTGCATCCTGGAGGGCTGTTGGCCAAAAGAAACCTTGCCGGAATGCTTTGCCGGCAAGTGCTCTTGCGCCAATGTGGTGACCACATATGCCTCCATGTATCTCCGCCAACAGCTTTTGTCCATCTTCCTGGGGAATGCACTTTAATTTCACTCCGTTGAATCTTCTTCTGTACAGTATGTCATCGACAAACTGGTAAATACTTGATTGCCGGGCTACTCTCTCCGCTTCTTCTTGCTCTTCGGGAAGTTCTCCTGTCTGAAGGAAATGGACGATCTACTGTGCCCATGCTGGAGCTTGCGGCTCGACAACAAGAACTAAAGGCGCATATGCTGCTGCGGGAACATCTGCTTCTACGGCAAGAACCTGAGGCTCTGTCGGAGCTTGATGTTCCCCGGCAAGCTTGCCGGAGCAGAACTTGTTGGGAGCGTCTGCTTCAACGGAACAAACCCTAAGGCTTGCCAGAGCAGACTGCCCCTCAGCACTCTTTGTGTCGATTTTAGGGACCTTCTTGGCGGCGGCTTGGGGGAGCTCTGCCGGAAAGTAGTCACCGGAAATCAACTTCCTCTTCTTGCTCTGTCAAGTTGATGGTGTTACAGATGGTTGAGTCAGCTTGAGCACAAAGATCCCTGGTTCCACAGGTAACTTGAGTGCGGCGCACTTTGACAGGCCATCTGCAAAGTCGTTCTGAGCTCTCGGAACATGTTCCATCTGCAGGCCGTCAAAGTGCTCTTCCAACTTTCTCACTTCATCAATGTAGGCTTCCATCAACAGACTCTGATAATCTTTGTTAACTTGGCGGACGACAAGCTGCGAGTCACCCCTAACAATAAGCTTTTTGCTCCCAAGGTCTGCTGCAATCCTGAGTCCGGCAAGCAATCCTTCATACTCCACAGTATTGTTTGTTGCTTGCTCCTTGGGAAAGTGCATATGGACCACGTACTTGAGGTGCTCTCCAATGGGTGCGACAAGTAACACGCCCGCACCGGCGCCTTGCAGCGAGAAGGCACCATCAAAGTACATGACCCATTCTTTGCTTGCTTCCTTGACGGGGATGCTCGTTTCTGGAATTTCTTCATCAGGCGTTGGCGTCCATTCTGCTATGAATTCTGCCAATGCTCAGCTCTGGATAGTTGAAGTACTCTCAAACTTGAGGCCAAAGCTTGACAATTCCAGTGCCCACTCGACAATCCTGCCCATTGCTTCTGGATTCTGCAGTATCCTCTTCAGTGGAAAGCGAGTGACAACTGTGATCTCATGTGCTTGGAAGTAATGGCGCAGCTTTCTCGAGGCCATGAGAAGGCCGAAAAGCAATTTCTGCACACCAGAGTACCTTGACCTAGCCCCCTGTAGAAGGGAACTGACAAAGTAAACTGGGCGCTGCACCATTTTCTTCTGCACCTCCTCCTGCGCAGATCCATTCTTGTCGGGACCAGAGCTTGTCGGGGAAGCCCCCTGCTTGTCGCTGGATGTGCTTGCCGCGGCTGCTGGCTCATCATCTGCCTCCCTCTCCGCTACTAACGCAGCACTAACCACTTGATTGGTTGCCGCCAAATACAGCAGCAACTTCTCTTGTGGCTTAGGTGCAACAAGTATTGGAGTGGAGGACAGGTATCTCTTCAAGTCCTGCAGCGCAGCCTCCGCTTCCGGAGTCCATTTCATTGGACCTGCTTTTTTCAATATTTTGAAAAACGGCAGGGCGCGCTCAGTAGACTTAGAGATAAACCTACTTAGAGCAGCCATGCAGCCGGCAAGCTTTCATACATCCTTGACGCGCTTCGGTGCTTCAATCTGCTCAATGGCCTTGATTTTGTCGGGGTTGGCTTCAATTCCCCTCTGAGACACGAAGAACCCGAGAAGCTTGCTGGATGGGACTCCAAACACGCACTTCTCGGGGTTAAGCTTGAGGTTGATCTTGCGCAGATTCATGAAAGTTTCATCCAAATCCTGAATCAGAGTTGCTCTGTCCTTGCTTTCGACCACTATGTCATCCATGTAAGCTTCTACATTTCTGTGCAACTGTGGCTCAAAAGCTTCATGAACTACCCTTGCAAATGTTGAACCAGCATTCTTCAAACCGAAGGGCATTCGTACGAAACAGTATGTGCCACACGGAGTGATGAATGCGGTCTTCTCTTCATCCTCTTCTGCCATGAAGATCTGATGATATCCTAAATATGCATCAAGAAATGAAAGCAAATCACATCTTGCCGTGGAGTCGACAATCTGGTCAATGCACGGCAAGGGAAATGGATCTTTGGGACAAGCTTTATTAACATCAGTGAAGTCAATACAAAGCCTCCATTTCCCATTTGCCTTGCGCACGACTACAGGATTGGCCAACCACGTAGGATGGAGCACTCCTCTGACAAGGCCTGCTGCTTCCAACTTCTTGATTTCTTCAGCAATGAATTCTTGGCACTCCACTGCTTGCTTTCTGACTTTCTGCTTGACGGGCCGCGCGTGGGGACAGACGGCAAGGTGGTGCTCAATTACTTTCCTGGGAACACCGGGGATATCAGATGGTTTCCATGCAAACACATCGTCATTCGCCCGCAGGAAAGCAACGAGCGCGCTTTCCTATTTAGGGTCAAGCGTGGCACTGATGGTGAAGGTACCACCAGTGCCGTCCTCCTTGGTGGACACTTTCTTGGTTTCTGGCGGAGTTGCCTTCGCCTTCTTACACTTGCCGGTGGAGCTCGATGGTGCGTCCTCGACGGTAGCGCAACACTCCGAAGAGGTGCGCTTGCTGGAGTGGGCATCAGAGCTCTTGCCGGACTTGGTCTTCTTCTTCCCCCCGGGAGCTTCAGCGGCAAGTGTCTTGTGATCTGCTGCGGCTGCTGCTTCCCGGTAGATCTTGTCGGTGCAGATAAGGGCATCTTTCTTGTCGCCAGGGACAGAGATGACACTTATCGGACCTGGCATCTTGAGCACGTTGTAGGCATAGTGAGAGGCTGCCATGAACTTGGCGAGCGCTGGACGGCCGAGTATCCCATTGTAGGGCAATGGGAAATCAGCAACGTCAAAGGTAACTCTCTCTGTCCTGAAATTCAGCTCGCTGCCAAATGTCACTGGCAATGTGATCTTCCCCTTCGGCTTGCTCCTTCCCGGATTGATTCCTTGGAATGTACCGGTCTCTTCGAGCTCGCTGTCGGGGATCTGGAGCTTCTTGAGTACCGCGGAGGAAATCAGATTCAAGCCGGCCCCGCCGTCAACCAGCATCTTTGTGACCTTGAGGTTGCGGATAGTTGGTGAAACCAACATCGGCAAGCACCCGACCGCAGTTATGCGATCAGGGTGATCCTCAACGTCAAAGATGATCGGCGTGCTGGACCACTTCAGAGGCTTGCGTGACTCAACTGATGGTTCTGCTGCATTAACTTCCCGCACCCACTGTTTGAGCTGGCGGTGCGAAGTATGCAGAGAAGCACCACCGTCAACGCACAGAACCTCTGTTGCTTTCTGAAACTCCTGCTCGTCAGCCTCATCTTCATCCATATCCTCATCTTCGTCTTCATCTTCATCCTTGTCGCGGCCGCGGGGAGGCCTGTCTCCTTGCCGCTGCTTGGCCTTGCTGCGGCGTCCTCCCCGACCGGGATGCTTCTTGCCGGATCCACCAGTACCCTCCTTGGCCTTCTCCTTGTCGCGTCGCTCATACTCAGCTTTTTGCAGCTCGACAAGCTGTTCAACCTTCTTGCAACTTTGGAGATCGTGGCCCTTGGTACGGTGGATCTTGCAGTACTGCTTGTCGGAGCTGCCCTGCTTGTCGGCGGCCGCCAAAGGTTCTGCTTCCTTGGCGCCACCTCCGTTGCCGGACTGCTCGACAGCTACCACATCCTTGCCTTTCCTTCTTC
This sequence comes from Triticum timopheevii, assembly GCA_963921465.1. Classification (NCBI taxonomy): domain Eukaryota; kingdom Viridiplantae; phylum Streptophyta; class Magnoliopsida; order Poales; family Poaceae; genus Triticum; species Triticum timopheevii. The sequence goes on from OY997268.1 coordinate 478,746,623, forward strand.
TGTTGTTCCGCCGCTGGTTTTTCTTTGCCGGGGCGGCATCCTCACTGTCAGATCCTCCTGCTTCTGCATTCTCTCCGGGGAGTTTCCTCCCCTCCTCAGCACGTGCGCACTTGTCGGCCAGGGCGTAGAGCTCACTGACGTCTCTTATCTTGCACATCGCCATCTCCTCCCGCATCCTGCGGTTACGCACGTTCTGATGGAACGCGCTGATGACCGCCGCCGGGTGGACATCTGGGATGTTGCGCTGCACTTGGCTGAACCTTTGAATGAACTTGCGCAGGGGCTCTCCTTCCTTCTGGGCGAGCAGATGAAGATCGCTCTCCTGGCCATGTGGCTTGTGGCCGCCTGTGAAGGCACCGACAAACTGATGGCACAGATCCGCCCATGAAGAAATGGAGTCGTCCGGCAAGTGCATGAGCCAGGATCTGACATTGGGCTTGAGCACCAGTGGGAAGTAATTGGCAAGGATCTTCTCGTCGCGCCCCCCGGCAGCTTGCACCGCGATGGTGTAGATGCTGAAGAACTCCGACGGATGCAACCTGCCATCATACTTCTCTGGTACGTCTGGCTTGAAGTTCTTTGTACTGGGTCACTGGACTTGCCGCAGCTCACGGGTGAATGCAGGGCAACCTACCGTGTACGGCAAGTCGCTTGGTTCCCCTGGCGCATGCATGTCAATAGTGGGCCCAGCGCGCTGGTCTGACTGACGCAACGCTTCTCTCGACGCTCGATGCGAGTATGAGCGTCCTCTTGTTGCCGTTCTTGAAGAACTTGGCGCTGATCACGACGGGCTCGTGGGTCTGATGACGCTGTGGAGTCAGTGTCGAGGTTGACCCGGCGAGTCAGCGATCTTGGCCTTCGGGGCGGGGAGTGCATGGTGGTTGCACCCCCACCAGTCTTGTCGCCATCGGCTCGCGCCTGGGCGTCTTGCCGCGGCTTCGATGTGCTCGGTTGCCGGGGAGTGTCGCCGTTGGCGAAGCCGATGAGGCTCTGAATGGTGGCCCTCCAACCATCGATCTTGTCCGCTGTCGGAGGATAATCCAGGAGCAGTTGGGCTCGAGCCAATGCTTCTTCTGGAGTCTTTGGTGGTGGTGGCGAACGGTGCGAGGAGCGGGATATGCTCGGACTTCTAACCATGTTAGAAGGAGCAGGATCCCGTCCAGGCGACCGTGTTTTGCTCGTGCCAGCAGGCTGGCGTGCGTGCTGGTCTTGAGCATCTCGAGATCCGCCAGCTCGATTTTGGTCCAACGAGCATATGGTACCGCGAGTACCATGACGCTGTTGGCCCCGCACCTCCTGGGACAGGTGCGGGGCGTGTACGGACGCCGAGGTTTGCGCGGCCTTGTCCTTGGACCTGGCGGCGGCGTGAGTTCCTTCGTCGGCGCCCGCTCCTCCGCCGGCGTCCACCCCACCACCCATTTGCTCCGGTGGCGATGGGATCGACGTGGACAGAGCAGCCACCCCCGAAGTCTTCTTCTTCGGTGGCATGTCGATGATGATGATGAAGAAAATGAAGATCTGGCCCGCGCGAACACCGGATCGGGTTCACACGACCTCGACGCCCCCCTACCTGGTGCGCCAAAGATGTCGTGGGAAACGAATACCTATGGGGCAGGGCCCCTTTCGGTCCGGCAAGGGAGTGGAGAGCGCACGAAGAGCGGATCGAGGCGAAGCGTGCGAGCGATTTTTACCCAGCTTCGGAGCTCTCCGGAGAGATAATACTCCTACTTCTGCTTTGTGATTGTATTATGTTCTTGCTTGAGAGCGTGAGAGTGTTGTAGTTTCGAATGAGTCGAACCCCCTCTACGTTGCGCATGGGCCTCCTTTTATAGGCTAAAGGGGTCACCGACAGGTAGCAACACAGACAGGGGTACAAATGTAAAAAGAGGGGTTGGTACAACTGCCTCTACAGTGCACCCTACCTAACTCTGACGGCAGGGGACAAGAGCATTTAATGCCCGTCCGCGTCGTCCAACAGTGCAGAAAAGCGACCGTTAGGGGCGCCACCGCTCGCCACGATGGCCTTCTCGTCATCTCCACTCGCCACCTCGCACTGCTTGGCTGCACAGCTTCCCGCCACGTGCGCCTGGAACGGTCCTACGGCGACACGTCGACGGATGCGCTGGAGCGTGGGCACAGAGTGGTGGCTTCGCCGCGGCAAGCGCCTTGCCGCGGTCGTTGTCTTGTCACGCCCGGAAGCTTGTCGCTTGCCGGGTCTTGCCGGGACGCGCGGCGCGTCGCGGCAAGTTTCTTGAAATGCCTTGGTTGGCCTTCCCGGCAAGCTCCTCTTGCCGGAGCCTTGTCTTCTCAGTTGAAACACTTTGTTCTTGAATGGCTTCAATAGGAACTACGGAGGATCTTGGCGGGCACCCGGCAAGCCTTGCCGCGGGGCGCTGCGACTGCCCGTGCACAAGTTCGGGATACTAAGGTACCCCTACTTTAGTACACCGACATCATGTATTATGTCGTAGGGTAGTACTGCTTCCGCGCCGTACACCATAAAAAATGGTGTATATCCGGTGGTTTGATTCGTTGTGGTCCGCAGCCCCCAGAGTACAGAGTCGAGCTCCTCTACCCAGTGTGTATCCGTTTCTGTTAAATATCGCACTAGTCTGGGTTTGATGCCGCTCATAATGAGACCGTTTGCCCGTTCGACCTGGCCGTTTGTTTGAGGGTGGTAGACGGAAGCATAGTCGAGCTTAATGCCCATTTTGCCGCACCAAGTTTTCACTTCATCGGGTGTGAAATTTGAGCCATTATCAGTGATGATGCTGTGGGGGACACCGTATCAGTGTACGACCCCAGATAAGAAGTCTATTACTGGTCCAGATTCGGCCGTTTTAACTGGTTTGGCTTTGATCCATTTGGTGAATTTGTCCACCATGACCAATAAGTATTTTTTTCTTAGGGCTTCCCCCTTTAAGAGGTCCGACCATATCCAGCCCCCAGACCGCGAAGGGCCATGTTATGGGGATTGTTTGGAGAGCGGTAGGGGGCATATGACTCTGATTGGCGAAGAGCTAGCAGCCGATGCAATGTTGGACAAGGTCCTGTGCGTCTGCTCGGGCCGTCGGCCAATAGAAGCCTATACGGAAGGCTTTGCTGACTAGCGCTTGAGCTGCAGCATGGTGTCCGCCCAGTCCGGCATGGATTTCAGTCAGGAGTTGCCGCCCTTCCTCTTCGGAGATGCGCCTTTGGAGCACTCCGGTCGCACTTTTCTTGTAGAGTTCCCCTTCGTGGACTTTGTAAGCTTTAGAGCGCTGAACTATGCAGCGTGCTTCATTTTGGTCTTCGGGGAGCTCCTGCCTATTTAGGTAGGCCAAGAAAGGCTTGGTCCACGGGGCGATTACGACCAGGATCTCGTGGGCCGAAGAAGTTATTTCGGTGGCAGAGCCTCCGATTGTGTCTGATGGTTCGCAGTCTGGGGGGTTATTCGGATCCGTGCTGGTATTGCCGGACTCCCCTTCCCATACCACGGATGGCTTGAACAGCCTTTCCAGGAATATATTAGGTGGGAAAGGGTCGCGTTTGGCGCCGATGCGGACGAGGACGTCCGCCGCTTGATTGTTTTCTCGAGCCACATGGTGGAATTTGAGCCCCTTGAACCGAGTTGACATTTTGAGGACGGTATTACAATAGGCCGCCATTTTCAGATCCTTGGCATCAAAGTCTCCATTTATTTGTGATATTGCGAGGTTCAAATCCCCGCGCACTTCCAGGCGTTGGATGCCCATAGAGACCGCCATCCGAAGACCATGCAACAGAGCCTCATATTCGGCTGTATTGTTGGAGTCTGTGTATAATATTTGTAGGACATACTGGACCGTGTCCCCGGTGGGAGATGTCAGGACTACCCCTGCTCCCAGTCCGGCCAGCATTTTGGAGCAGTCAAAGTTCATGATCCAATTAGAGTATGCGTCGTACTCTTTAAGGAGTTTGGCTTCTATCCATTCGGCGACAAAGTCAGCCAGTACTTGCAACTTAATGGCCCGTCGTGGTTTGTATATTATGTCAAACGGGAGGAGTTCGATAGCCCATTTAGCAATCTGGCCGGTAGCATCGCGGTTATTAATTATGTCGTTGAGTGGTACTTCGGAGGCGACGGTAATCTAACACTCTTGAAAGTAGTGTCTTAGCTTCCGGGATGCCATGAAGACCGCGTATGCTATTTTTTCATAGTGTGGGTATCGGGATTTGCATGGGGTGAGGACCTTGGATATGTAATAAACCGGCTTTTGAAGCGGGAATTTGTGTCCGTCCACCTCTCGTTCAACGACGAGCACTGTGCTTACCACTTGATGTGTTGCAGCTATGTATAGTAGCATAGGTTCGCCGATGTTTGGCGCTATTAGGACTGGATTACTGGCCAATAAGGTTTTTATCTCATCGAGTCCGGGCGCGGCTGCATCCGTCCATACAAAGTGTTCGGTGCGCCGAAGGAGGCGGTAAAGAGGCAATGCCTTCTCTCCTAGCCTGGATATAAAGCGGCTCAAAGCGGCCACGCATCCAGCTAGCTTCTGGATGTGCTTGAGGTCTGTTGGTATAGCCAATTGCGACAGAGCTCGGATTTTTGCTGGATTCGCTTCGATTCCTCTATTGGAAACGATGAAGCCCGGCAGCTTCCGCGAGGGGACACCGAAAACGCATTTTTCCGGATTCAACTTGATGTCATATGTCTGGAGATTATCGAATGTGAGCCTCAAGTCATCTATTAGGGTTTCGACGTGTCTAGTTTTTATGACCACATCGTCCACATTTGCTTCCACTGTTTTGCCGATTTTCCAGGAATGTTTGAATCATGCGTTGATAGGTTGCGCCGGCATTCTTGAGCCCGAAGGGCATAGTGTTGAAGCAAAAGGGGCCATATGGAGTTATAAAAGCTATTGCAGCTTGGTCCGACTCTGCCATCTTTATTTGATGGTATCTGGAGTATGCGTCGAGAAAACACAACGAGTCGTGTCCAGTTGTGGCATCGATGATTTGCTCGATGTGAGGGAGGGGAAAGGGATCCTTGGGGCAAGCCTTGTTGAGGTCCTTGAAGTCGACGCATAAGCGCCAAGATTTGTCCTTTTTTGGTACCATTACCAAATTTGCCAGCCAATCCGGATGTTTAATATCTCTGATGAATCCGGCCTCAAGCAGCTTGGCTAGCTCTTCCCCCATGGCTTGCCGTTTGGGTTCTGAAAACCGCCTTAGGGTCTGTTTGACTGGTTTGTATCCCTTTAGTATATTGAGGCTGTGTTCGGCCAGTCGGCGTGGGATGTCTGGCATGTCCGAAGGGTGCCAGGCAAAAATGTCCCAATTCTCGCGTAAGAAATCTCGCAGTGCGGCATCCATCACGGGCTCAACTGTGTCCCAATGGATGTTGTCTTCGTGGGATCCGTTGGATGGACCTGGAATTTGACTATCTCGTCTGCAGGTTTAAATGAGGTGGACTTGGGTTGTTTGTCGAGTATCACATCGTCCCTGTCCACAATGGCCCGCAGTGTTGTTAACTCTTCGGCTGCTAGGGCTTCAGATAATGCTTCCAGGGCTAGTGTTGCGGTTTTGTTTTCGGCGCGAAGTGCGACGTCCGGATCACTGGCTAGAGTGATGATTCCGTTGGGCCAGGGCATTTTAAGCTTCATGTACCCGTAATGGGGTACGGCTTGAAAGCTTGTAAACGCGTCCCACCCTAGAAGGGCGTGGTATCCGCTGCTGAAGGGAGCCACTTGGAATGTGATTTCTTCGGACCTGTAATTCTCTGGGGTGCCGAATACCACATCGAGTGTGATTTTTCCTGCGCACCGCGCTTCCCGCGTAGGGATGATTCCCCTGAAGGTGGTACCACTTTGCTTAATGCGGCCTTTATCAATTTCCATTTTGTTGAGCATTTCTTCATAGATCAAGTTTAACCTGCTTCCGCCGTCCATGGGTACTTTGGTGAGCCGGAAGCCGTCCACGATTGGGCTAAGGACCAGAGCAGCCGGTGCACGGACAGTCTGGAATCGAGGTTCATCACTGGCATTGAAAGTTATAGCAGTGTCATTCCAAGGGTTTATCTTTGCCACATGGCAAATTTCCGCAGAGCTTCGGTGAGCTCGCTTGCGCCTGTTGTTCGAGGCGAAAGTCTCGAAGACTGTTAGTACCGTATTGTGTCCGCTGGCAGGATGTTGTTCCGCTTTATGGCTTACAAGAAGATCCTCGCCACTTTTTGCCACCTGCCGAAGTATCCAACATGCCCCAAGGCTATGAGTTGGCATTGTATCCGGCGTACTGTGGAGCTTACATGGCCCGTCGAGCCATTCTTCCAATACGGATCCCCGCCCTGGGGTGGGCTTCGGTTTCTTGGGGATTGGATCGGACGTCCTACGAGAGTTCGTCTGTTTAGTTCGGGCAAAGGTTTTGGTGAGAGCGGTACTATCCCAAAATTCTGTTTGGGTCTTCCAAGCGCTTTCCATCGCACAGTACGTCCGTACTATGATTGCCAAGTCCGCGAAGCGTACTATGTCACGGCGGCTTATAGCGTTGAGGAGCCCTTCGTCCATGTAGTTTTTCTAGAACAGCGAGACCATGTTCTCCTCGCGGCAGTCCTTGACCTTGCTAAGCGCAAGGAGGAATCTGGCCCAGTAATGATGTATCATTTCCTGGGGCTCTTGCCTGATGCGGGAGAGACAATTTAGGTCCAGATTGGTGTTGTTAGCAGAATCCGGATTTTGATCCGATCCAACGCCCAAGGGCGTGGGCGGTTCCGAGGTTAACAGCTCAGAATCTGGAATATTACCCAATTTCTTTGGCCCAATGCCTGATTCTAAGCCCGGGGCCTAGGTCATGTTTTCCTTTGAGCGGGTTTTCGGCTCGAGGAGTTTGGCAATCCGAACATAATTCATCCTCAAAGTTGAGGGACAATCCGCGCGTGGTTCCTCCACTATCGCTACCTCATGGGTGGCCGGCGGGGACCTGATGTCCCTTCGGTCGGGTTTAAGCCCAATCTAGTCATAGTTCATAGCGATTCCCAGAGCGGCGATGCGATCCAAGAGCTCATTAAGGGAGGAGAGCTCCATTGGATCCATCTGTTCGGCGAGTTCCGAACTGACGCGAAGGTTATGACTGATGACCCGATAGGCCATCATCGGCGCCTCCGCCGATGGGGCGGCCATGATAAAGCCACCGAGTCGGAGCATCTAGCCTACAGCCAGAGCCCCCTCCGAGGTGATGTCGTCCTTGATGACGAGACGAGCCATCGAGCCTTGCGGCAACGTCACAGAGGAACTCTCAATGAAAGCACCAATGTCGGTGTCAAAACCGGCCGATCTCGGGTAGGGGGTCCCGATCTATGCGTCAAGGCTGATGGTAACAAGAAGTAAGGGACACGGATGTTTACCCAGGTTCGGGCCCTCTCGATGGAGGTAAAACCCTACTTCCTGCTTGATTAATATTGATGATATGGGTAGTAAAAGAGTAGATCTACCACGAGATCGTAGAGGCTAAACCCTAGGAGCTAGCTTATGATGGTATGATTGTAATTGTGATCGGCCTTCTAAGGACCAACCTCTCCGGTTTATATAGACACCGGAGAGGGCTAGGGTTTACATGGCGCCGGTTACAAGGAAGTAAATATAATATCTGGATCGCCAAGCTAGCCTTCCATGCCAAGGAAAGTCCCATCCGGACACGGGCCGAAGTCTTGAGTCATGTATCTTCACGCTTCAATAGTCCAGACGTTGTACATAGTCCGGCTGTCAGTATACCCCCTTATCCAGGACTCCCTCAGGGAGGCCGAGGCGTCCAAGAAGGGGAAAACTTCCCTTCCGGACAACTCCGCCGCGGCCACCAACAGCGGCGGGGAGTGGGAGCCCAGGGTCAAGCCCCTAGCCAACTCGTAAGTGTCCGGACACAGTAATATATCTGGCATTTTACTTTATTTTTTTTAATGTGCCGGAACATGCACTTGCAGCCCGGCCCAGTCCAACATCGCGCTGTCCTCCTCTTCGGAGGGGCCGCTAGACCCGTCGACGATGAACAGCACGTCCCTTCCGACGTCCTCCTCCCCCAAGGCCGCGGACAACACCGAGGTGTTGTCTTGAAGGATCCCAGGCCCGTGAGAAGCTCAGGAGGCCATCCCGGTGGTGCTAGAGGGTGAAGCCCAGGCTTCAAACTAGTGGGGGAGCAAACCCCCATGGACACCGATGATGGGGACTGTATCTAATTCGGCCCCCAGCTGCATACAGCTCCGGAGACCCAAGTGGATCCGGATTCAGGCAGGACACCTCTTTCAAACAAGGGAGGCGAGCCAACTCCACCGGTGACCTCTGTCCATCCAGAGGCACCGGATAGATTACTGGAAGCACTGCAAGGCACTTCCATTGTGGAAGAACACCGTACTCTTATGAGTACGGTGATTGAGAAGGTCCAGTCCGCCAAAAGCGGACTGACCGAAGCCTGCACTAGCCTCTAACAAGCTTTGAGGTAAGTAATATAATTGTAAAAGAATGTCACAGTATAGACAGTAGCCCCTGATGCTCTATTCGGTGTTCGGAAAGAAAAGCCGAATAGAGGATCAAAATAATTTTCGCAGGAGTCTAACATAATATGTCTATGTGAACAAGCAGGCGTCGCTACTGGCTGCGATTGCTCACACTGCGGAAGTCTCTGGACTGAAGCAGAATCTGGAGCGGGCCGAGGAGGAACTCGGCCACGTGAAGAAGCAGCTTGAGGAAAGCAAAGGTATGTATTTAACCTACGCGTATATTTTGGAAGGATGAATGGTTCATGCTGGCTAAAGTGTCATGAACTTTATTAGGGGCCACGATCGAAGTAGCAGCCCTCAAGAAAGCGTTGGCCGAGGCCGAGGACAAAGCGGCCAAGGAACACGATGCGCGCAAGAAGCAGGAGGCCCGGGTCAGCGAGATCCAGTAAGAGCTCCAGGACGCCGTCAAGAAGTACGAGTCCCTGGAGCGTGATTCGAAGACTCAAGAGTCCGAACTTGCCAAGGCCCGCTAGAGCGCACAAGATGCCCGGGCCGAAGCCCAGAGCGCTGTCACGACCGGTTTTCGGGTATTAATTTCCAGAAAATGGCCGTTGTGCTCACCAGCCCCAGGATTACTATTAGCTGTTGAGGCACCAACTTGGTACAGAAAATTCCAAGCAAAATACAAAATATGAAGTACAAGACCATTCTGGCCTGTGAGTACAACAAATGGTTTCTAGTGGTCGATGGCGGAAGCGGTTTGTGGATCATCAGTGTCTATGGGACTCCATTTCCCAACAGGAACAGCTGACCAGGTTAACTCCTATATTCACGAGGCTGCGATCACCGTTGCTTAGGTTCCGGGGCTGTCATCGCGTTGCTCCTCTCCGTGCAAGAAATCTGGCCAAGACAATAGCCAGGGACAAGCCAATGAGTACTTTGAATGTACTCGCAAACATTAAGAACATTGGGATAATATAAATGATAATCATGCGCTGAAATATTCTATGATCACATCGTCAGTCATAAAACAAAAATCTCTGATGCATGCAAGCAGGTATTTATATGCAACACAATTAAGCAATAATGGAATGGAAATAAAATGCCGCAGTCGGGCGTCTGTGCGACACCACATAAAGGGCTTATAAAGTAAATAAATAACAAGCAGTGCCACAGTCGGGCGTCTCAGCGACACCTCATAAGGGCTTATAAAGTAAATAAATAACAAGCAATGCCACAGTCGGGCGTCTCAGCGACACCACATAAAGGGCTTATAACGTAAATAAATAACAAGCAGTGCCACAGTCGGGCGTCTCAGCGACACCTCATAAAGGGCTTATAAAGTAAATAAGTAACAAGCAGTGCCACAGTCGGGCGTCTCAGCGACACCACATAAAGGGCTTATAAAGTAAATAAAATAACAAGCAGTGCCACAGTCGGGCGTCTGAGCGACACCACATAAAGGGCTTATAAGAAAAATAATCACAATGAATATCCAGGAGGTAGAACCGTCCCAGGGATACTCAATACTTCAAATAATATAAAAGGGTTAGTCCATAATAATAATCATCATAATCATCACAAGTCACAAATCATGATCCAAGTTCTGGTTTAGTAGTTTCTCCTCCGAAGACCGACACTAAGACCGACACCTGACCCGACCCAGACTATAGTCCTTAACCATGGACGCGGCTATTCGAATAGGTTTAATCTCTGCAGAGGGTGTACTCTTTACCCACGAGCAACAGATTCCTTTAGTCCATCGGGACTAATTCCGTCTATGGCCTCTTAGTTGAAAACACACCTCACTTGCACACACCAGCTTAACTCACCGGTGTCGGGGAATCACCCACGACACCTGTCAAGCAAAACTCTAAGTGGGGAGGCTGCAACCTCGCGTAGCATGGGATCAAATTTATATCGCGCGCTCTAAGGGGTGGCCTCCCCTCTTGGTCCCAACCGGAAACACCCATGCCCCTGGAACAGGTGGCCTGCCTACCGGCTACAACCGATATCTTCCACCATGGCCTCTCTGTACGGTGTGTGCTAGAAAGGGGTTGACGACTTACTGAACCGAACCCTACCTGCGGTAGGGACAAGTGGTAGTACGAGACAAGTATGGGGGTTACTGGAACAAGACTCGATCTATGGTCGACTTAGGAGGTTTATAATTTCCCTCCATGACATATATAACAAATATATTTCAACCAACAGAATCACCGCTCATTATACCTTACTATGCCATACCGTACATAACCGTCCCGACGGAGACCGGCGACAAGCTCACGCCTACCCAAGGCAGAGGCTTTCCCGGATTCCTTCCCGGCATGCATGCAAGGCACATGAGGATGATTACCATCGCAAGTATATTCATTTCCAACAGCAAGGAAATCACCATTATGCATCTATGCAAATGATCATATCACATGAAATAACAAGTTCCCGAAATGAGGTGGTGTTATAAACGTGTCAACGAACACACCAAAAATATTATGCCGGGGTTCAGAATGCTTGCCTTCAAGTTGTCGGGAGGCAGGGTGCACTCCAAAACCTTTGAAGGCTTTCTCCTCTCTCCAAAAATCCTATTTAAAAATATTTTTGAATCAATATATAGTTTCAAAAACAGTACAAAAAAATTGTCTGAAATTTTTTGAAATAAATCTTAAAATAAACTAGACAAAATTTTAAAGAGGACAGAAAAAGAATCAATCAAAAATACTTCTCTGTTTAAAAGTTATAAGAGTTTTGGTCCAAGGACCCATCTGTAATGAAACAGAAAACTCTCAGGGGCCTAAGCAGAAAAGTCTCGAAAACGATTCAGATTGGAAAGCGTATTTTGCCAGAATACGCTTTCAGATAACGGTTCGAAAAAAACAACAGAGAGGCTGACGGGCGGGTACCACCCGTCAAGTTTGAATATTCAAAAGAGGCGGCAGAGCTCGACGGTGCCCGAGAGCCGCGGTGGTCGCCAGCTGCGATCCACGGCGAGGCAGGGGGATCGGGGGGTACCTCCGTGTTCAGTGCACCTTTCCGCGTTGGTGGTTGGTGGTAGAGGTCGCCGGCGAGCACCACGTCGACGGCGGCCCTTGCTCCGGCGGACGGTGGTTCGGGTGGTCGTGGGCCTCGTCGGAGAGTGCTGCGGAGGTCAAATTGAGGAGGGGGTTAGACCTCAGGTAGCTTGAGGGGGTTGCTGACGAGGTTTGGGCGTCGGGGAGGAGCTCATCGGAGTGAACCGAGGTGGAGGCCGAGGCGGAACGGGGCGGCCGGAGTCGAGGAAGAAGAGCCCCTCGAGGCTCTTCCAGTGGCTGGGCGAGGTCTAGTGAGGTGGTGGAGGTGTGCGGGCGCGAGAGCGCGCTCGGGGTGCTATATATAGCCAGCCCGAGGCGGTTGCCGTGAACGGGTAAGTCCGGCGAGTGTTACGGCGGCGCAGGGCATTGGTCGGGGTGGTTTTAGGGTTGAGCGTCATCGTGGAGGTCCACTGACTCCATTTAGGAGCTAAACGTGTTCGGGTTAGGCGCTTTGGGATGAGTTCGACGGAACGGGGTGGCGCGGGCCCGTTGGCGGTAGAGGGCGTGCCCTGTGCTTGCCGGGCCACGACGATGGTTTAGCGGGAGTGCGCTGGCGTGCAAGGGCCACGCGGAGAGCCAGGGAGCGATGGGTGGCGCCGGGTGGCGTGGCGAGCGGGCTCAGGCCCTCGCTGGCCGCCACGGGTGGCGCAGCCACCGCAGAAACCGCAAACGCCGGCGAGGCTCGCTGCCACCGACGCCTGCACCCGTCCAAGGGAGCGTGCGGGGTTCTGGCCAGGGGGAAGAGGATGCGCGCAACGTGCCAGGGCACACTGTGGGTCTGTGATAGTTCTCTGACGAAAGGAAACGACGCTGTTCCTGTCTGAACTTCTGAATTTCTCTGAAAGTGCAAAGAAACAGTGCAGGCCAGGTGTTCGACAGAATGATTTTGGTATGTGGGAGTTTCTCCTTGAGCTGATCTTTGGTGGGGTGGCCTCTCATTGCATCTGGGGGCTGCCTGAATTTTGGTGGAATTTTTGGTGAAGAGGAGATATGAATTTCACCAAATTTGACAAATCTGGTCCAAACTTGCAGAGAATGAAATTTTAAAATTTCGAAAAGAAGAAGAGTGGATCTTGATGGTTCTAGGTTGTGGGTGCTAAGGACTATCCAGAGGAGTGGATTTGAGATCAAAACTCAAAGGAAATAAGGTACTTCCTTTGTAAATTACCTAGGCCTAAAATAATTGACAGAAATGTATTGGGAAATGAAATAAATAGAATAAAATCCAAAAATGGTTTGGACTAGTTGGAACAGAATGTTAGGATTGCCCCAAGTGGAAGGGAGTGGTCTTAGAAGGATTTACCACATGAGGCATGGTAAAACCATGGGTGGTTTCAATATAAGATAGGTCCCAAAACTCCTAGGGTTTTCTCTTAAAGAAAATGAATCCAAAAAAAATTTGAGAAGGGGACAAACAGAAGAAAGGTTTTTAATAACCAAACACCAGTGTTGATGAAGATACAAAAATAAAATCCTTGCCAAGGGGAAAAAGTTTTGAGAGGGAAGAGAGTCGTCCAATAAATTTGGGAAGTATTTCACTTGAGGTAAAAACTCCATGATAATAAGAAAGGAAATGTTTCAAAAATCAAAAGTGAGCCCGGAAAAATAAAAGTTTTAATCTCCTGGTAAAATTTTAATTAATAAAATAAGGTCAAAATTTTGGGGTGTCACAACACTACCCCCCTTAAAAGAAAATCTCATCCTCGAGATTTGTTAAGAGTTGTTTTGAAAATATCATTCCTGTTAACTGAAACCAAAAGGTTTATTTATAGAACAAACTTGCGTCGTCGAGGTTGGTCTTCGGCAGCTACGCCGGGGATTAAAATGCAATCGTGTATCATCATACTCATGCATGGCTTATAACAAAAATAGGGATGCACAGGCAAACAGTATTTAGTTATGGCGATACAGGATCACATAGTTACAAGGCTGGGACATACTAAGACTCGGTACTACTCGAGCGACTCAGTCTACCTCGTTCATATCTAAGCGGGCTTGCCTCGCGGACGTCGGGGTTTCTCCACGGTTTTCACCGTCGGAATTAGCTGGAGAGGGTTGAGGGGCTGCAGGCTCGGGGTAGCGATGATGACTATCGCGGGGATTGTTGGCCACAATCCCGTTGGAGTGCGCTCCCAAAAGACGATGAAGTACTTCTGGGGTCATCAAAGCACTTTGGTTGACGGATGGGGCTGACCTCAGGGTCTCGATCGGGTGTCCGAACAGCACGACTGGGTTGTCGGTGTCGGGCTCGTTTTCTTCTCTCGCCGGGGCTCGACAAACCAGCTCTCCACGAGCTGCGATCAGATCAATGGTGATTTGATCAAACAGTTCCTCTAGTGCACCCACATAGCGCACTAGGTGCAACAATGTAGGATCCGTCTCGTGATCTCCGTTGGCAACTTGGGGTGGTCTACCATACCATTCACGTCTGGGATAATAGTAGAACGAGCGACAGTTAACTCTGGGCGACAAGTGCCAGAGTTGAACTATAGCCTCTCGCGCTGCTAGTTGGATGGCTTGTGGCTCAAAGGAAGTTGTCCTTCCAGTGAACCTGTAGGGGCATTCTGGCGACAGGCTCCTATCGTAGATGTGCACAGTGGCCCAGAATTGACGGTCCTCACCGCTCATGGGTCCTTGGTACACAACATATTCTAGGGGCTCTTCTAACGCATAGGCACGGCAGGTGAGGTTTGCGAGTATGGTCACAAAGCCTCCAAGGTTGGTTGTTGTGGTCTCATTATGCACGACGGAGCCAGGCATTATGGCTCGATTTGGGGTAGAGGCTGTGCTGTGCTGGTTTGGGGCTAGCGTGCCCTTTTTGTAGGAAAAGGGGACGGAGCCTTCCTTCGCACGCTTGCGAATGAGAAATCTTGGGTGCTGGTTACTGGTGCGTGATAGACAGGCTAGGTTGATAGGTTGGGCACCGACTACCAAAAGTGTCGGGGTCACTGTGTGGCTATCTTGCACGAGAAGCTTGGCTGGGGTTCGGTTAAGGTCTGGTGGGTTGGGTTGCCTAAGTTTTTTGACCTGGCTAAGATAGGATTAGCCAATGGTCAGACTGGCTCTGATACCAAGTTTGTCACGACCGGTTTTCGGGTATTAATTTCTAGATAATGGCCGTTGTGCTCACCAGCCCCAGGATTATTGTTAGCTGTTGAGGCACCAACTTGGTACAGAAAATTCCAAGCAAAATACAAAATATGAAGTACAAGACCATTCTGGCCTGTGAGTACAACAAATGGTTTCTAGTGGTCGATGGAGGAAGCGGTTTGTGGATCATCAGTGTCTATGGGACTCCATTTCCCAACAGGAACAGCTGACCAGGTTAACTCCTATCTTCACGAGGCTGCGATCACCGTTGCTTAGGTTCCGGGGCTGTCATCGCGTCGCTCCTCTCCGTGCAAGAAATCTGGACAAGACAATAGCCAGGGACAAGCCAATGAGTACATTGAATGTACTCGCAAACATTAAGAACACTGGGATAATATAAATGATAATCATGCGCTGAAATATTCTATGATCACATCGTCAGTCATAAAACAAAAATCTCTGATGCATGCAAGCATGTATTTATATGCAACACAATTAAGCAATAATGGAATGGAAATAAAATGCCGCAGTCGGGCGTCTGTGCGACACCACATAAAGGGCTTATAAAGTAAATAAATAACAAGCAGTGCCACAGTCGGGCGTCTCAGCAACACCTCATAAAGGGCTTATAAAGTAAATAAATAACAAGCAATGCCACAGTTGGGCGTCTCAGCGACACCACATAAAGGGCTTATAACGTAAATAAATAACAAGCAGTGCCATAGTTGGGCGTCTCAGCGACACCTCATAAAGGGCTTATAAAGTAAATAAGTAACAAGCAGTGCCACAGTCGGGCGTCTCAGCGACACCACATAAAGGGCTTATAAAGTAAATAAAATAACAAGCAGTGCCACAGTCGGGCGTCTGAGCGACACCACATAAAGGGCTTATAAGAAAAATAATCACAATGAATATCCAGGAGGTAGAACCGTCCCAGGGATACTCAATACTTCAAATAATATAAAAGGGTTAGTCCATAATAATAATCATCATAATCATCACAAGTCACAAATCATGATCCAAGTTCTGGTTTAGTAGTTTCTCCTCCGAAGACCGACACTAAGACCGACACTTGACCCGACCCAGACTGTAGTCCTTAACCATGGACGCGGCTATTCGAATAGGTTTAATCTCTGCAGAGGGTGTACTCTTTACCCACGAGCAACGGATTCCTTTAGTCCATCGGGACTAATTCCGTCTATGGCCTCTTAGTTGAAAACACACCTCACTTGCACACACCAGCTTAACTCACCGGTGTCGGGGAATCACCCACGACACCTGTCAAGCAAAACTCTAAGTGGGGAGGCTGCAACCTCGCGTAGCATGGGATCAAATTTATATCGCGCGCTCTAAGGGGTGGCCTCCCCTCTCGGTCCCAACCGGAAACACCCATGCCCCTGGAACAGGTGGCCTGCCTACCGGCTACAACCGATATCTTCCACCATGGCCTCTCTGTACGGTGTGTGCTAGAAGGGGTTGACGACTTACTGAACCGAACCCTACCTGCGGTAGGGACAAGTGGTAGTACGAGACAAGTATGGGGGTTACTGGAACAAGACTCGATCTATGGTCGACTCAGGAGGTTTATAATTTCCCTGCATGACATATATAACAAATATATTTCAACCAACAGAATCACCGCTCATTATACCTTACTATGCCATACCGTACATAACCGTCCCGACGGAGACCGGCGACAAGCTCACGCCTACCCAAGGCAGAGGCTTTCCCGGATTCCTTCCCGGCATGCATGCAAGGCACATGAGGATGATTACCATCGCAAGTATATTCATTTCCAACAGCAAGGAAATCACCATTATGCATCTATGCAAATGATCATATCACATGAAATAACAAGTTCCCGAAATGAGGTGGTGTTATAAACGTGTCAACGAACACACCAAAAATATTATGCCGGGGTTCAGAATGCTTGCCTTCAAGTTGTCGGGAGGCAGGGTGCACTCCAAAACCTTTGAAGGCTTTCTCCTCTCTCCAAAAATCCTATTTAAAAATATTTTTGAATCAATATATAGTTTCAAAAACAGTACAAAAAAATTGTCTGAAATTTTTTGAAATAAATCTTAAAATAAACTAGACAAAATTTTAAAGAGGACAGAAAAAGAATCAATCAAAAATACTTCTCTGTTTAAAAGTTATAAGAGTTTTGGTCCAAGGACCCATCTGTAATGAAACAGAAAACTCTCAGGGGCCTAAGCAGAAAAGTCTCGAAAACGATTCAGATTGGAAAGCGTATTTTGCCAGAATACGCTTTCAGATAACGGTTCGAAAAAAACAACAGAGAGGCTGACGGGCGGGTACCACCCGTCAAGTTTGAATATTCAAAAGAGGCGGCAGAGCTCGACGGTGCCCGAGAGCCGCGGTGGTCGCCAGCTGCGATCCACGGCGAGGCAGGGGGATCGGGGGGTACCTCCGTGTTCAGTGCACCTTTCCGCGTTGGTGGTTGGTGGTAGAGGTCGCCGGCGAGCACCACGTCGATAGCGGCCCTTGCTCCGGCGGACGGTGGTTCGGGTGGTCGTGGGCCTCGTCGGAGAGTGCTGCGGAGGTCAAATTGAGGAGGGGGTTAGACCTCTGGTAGCTTGAGGGGGTTGCTGACGAGGTTTGGGCGTCGGGGAGGAGCTCACCGGAGTGAACCGAGGTGGAGGCCGAGGCGGAACGGGGCGGCCGGAGTCGAGGAAGAAGAGCCCCTCGAGGCTCTTCCAGTGGCTGGGCGAGGTCTAGTGAGGTGGTGGAGGTGTGCGGGCGCGAGAGCGCGCTCGGGGTGCTATATATAGCCAGCCCGAGGCGGTTGCCGTGAACGGGTAAGTCCGGCGAGTGTTACGGCGGCGCAGGGCATTGGTCGGGGTGGTTTTAGGGTTGAGCGTCATCGTGGAGGTCCACTGACTCCATTTAGGAGCTAAACGTGTTCGGGTTAGGCGCTTTGGGATGAGTTCGACGGAACGGGGTGGCGCGGGCCCGTCGGCGGTAGAGGGCGTGCCCTGTGCTTGCCGGGCCACGGCGATGGTTTAGCGGGAGTGCGCTGGCATGCAAGGGCCACGCGGAGAGCCAGGCAGCGATGGGTGGCGCCGGGTGGCGTGGCGAGCGGGCTCAGGCCCTCGCTGGCCGCCACGGGTGGCGCAGCCACCGCAGAAACCGCCAACGCCGGCGAGGCTCACTGCCACCGACGCCTGCACCCGTCCAAGGGAGCGTGCGGGGTTCTGGCCAGGGGGAAGAGGACGTGCGCAACGTGCCAGGGCACACTGTGGGTCTGTGATAGTTCTCTGACGAAAGGAAACGACGCTGATCCTGTCTGAACTTCCTAATTTCTCTGAAAGTGCAAAGAAACAGTGCAGGCCAGGTGTTCGACAGAATGATTTTGGTATGTGGGAGTTTCTCCTTGAGCTGATCTTTGGTGGGGTGGCCTCTCATTGCATCTGGGGGCTGCCTGAATTTTGGTGGAATTTTTGGTGAAGAGGAGATATGAATTTCACCAAATTTGACAAATCTGGTCCAAACTTGCAGAGAATGAAATTTGAAAATTTTGAAAAGAAGAAGAGTGGATCTTGATGGTTCTAGGTTGTGGGTGCTAAGGACTATCCAGAGGAGTGGATTTGAGATCAAAACTCAAAGGAAATAAGGTACTTCCTTTGTAAATCACCTAGGCCTAAAATAATTGACAGAAATGTATTGGGAAATGAAATAAATAGAATAAAATCCAAAAATGGTTTGGACTAGTTGGAACAGAATGTTAGGATTGCCCCAAGTGGAAGGGAGTGGTCTTAGAAGGATTTACCACATGAGGCATGGTAAAACCATGGGTGGTTTCAATATAAGATAGGTCCCAAAACTCCTAGGGTTTTCTCTTAAAGAAAATTAATCCCAAAAAAAAAATTGAGAAGGGGACAAACAGAAGAAAGGTTTTTAATAACCAAACACCAGTGTTGATGAAGATACAAAAATAAAATCCTTGCCAAGGGGAAAAAGTTTTGAGAGGGAAGAGAGTCCAATAAATTTGGGAAGTATTTCACTTGAGGTAAAAACTCCATGATAATAAGAAAGGAAATGTTTCAAATATCAAAAGTGAGCCCGGAAAAATAAAAGTTTTAATCTCCTGGTAAAATTTTAATTAATAAAACAAGGTCAAAATTTTGGGGTGTCACAAGCGCCCTCCAGGAAATCCAGGCGGCCGAGAAGATCGCGACGGGTAAGGATTTTATTATGCAAAGCAAGTATGTGAAGGAAACATTCCTTTTACTTACCCGACTTTGGAGCTCTCCAGGAGCGTTTGCCGATTTGATGCGCATCATATCAGATGCTGCAGAGTTCTATCGAGCTGAAGAAGGGAGCTCTACAGTGAAGCTGTTCTGGTCTCAATACCTTGGACCATAACATCTAGTGCCCTTTAGCGACCGGCTGAAACAGCTGGTCGAGCTGCACAAGGCAACCGAACTAGCCATGAAGGACCTAATAGTCCGGCTATGGCCTGTTGAGCCCATGCCCAGCAGCTACTTCAGACTCATGAAGCAGCTTGTGAGTGCCTGCCCGCGGCTTGAAGTTATAAAGCGGTCGATCTTCATTGAAGGTGCGCGGATGGTATTTGCCCGCGCCAAGATGCACTAGGCGAAGATGGACGCCACGAAGCTGGTGACCGGGGGGCACCTGAGGGCAAGGAGCACCGCCGACCCGAACTATATTTTGATAGTGTCCTGGAGGGATCCCGCCTTGTGGCGGAGCAATGTGCCAAGGATATTATATTCCCGTGAAAACATTCATGTTATCATGTCCTATAATATGAAACAAGTTTGTTATGTGATATAATGCTTGTTACTTTAAAATTTTACCTCCTGTGCGGCCGTTTATAAAAATCTGAGAGTTGGCCAGTCGTCGGCTTCTGTCCCCACGTAGATAGCTCAGGGGTGTTAGGGATAAATATAAACACTCTTTACTCCACATTTTGGTCCTTAAAGGACGTGTTTAGCACAACGAACAAGGCAATCAGACTATACGACTTTATCGCCCTCACTTAGCCATAGGAGTTTGACAATGAAAATTTTGGCGCAGCCCCTGGTATTCGGAAGGCCAAACTTGGGGCGCTATACACGCCTAATCAGATAAAAACCGATTTCTCGCATAAAGCATAAAAAACCTCTAAGGATTTGAAAACCTCTCGAATAGCTGACCAGCTCTAGCTGCATCATGACAGTCAGTTTTCGGCTTTCTCTACTGAGGTGCTTGTCCGGAAGAACCGGGACACAATCGCAGTAGTTCTCCCTTTACTACCCTAGCAGATATAGCGGAACGTAAGGTAGTAAGCATAAGAGCTAGGCAACCCAACTATTGACAAAAAACATGATCCGGAGCTGATGCATATAATGCTATAAGTTCGGGGTGCCGAACTATACTGTAAAAGTGTCCGGACTTTATTGCCGTACCGTGGGGCGTGATGAAGCCCCTGGTGAAGTAATGCATACCAGAGTGTACGGGTGCAATTGATAAAAAGTACAAGGACAAGGAAAAAATCAAGTAAAAAGCTGACGCTGCAAATATTGAGACACAAATTATTTTCCATTGTAATTTGATTGATACATCAAGGCGTACTTGTACAAGTAATGCGATAAGCAAGTAAGGCTATTTGACATGCCATGACCAAGGGCGAGCTGCGTGCGGGTATTAAAAAATAGGTATAACGATCGTTAGCAGAGACCACCTGGGGATTCCCTTGTACGTCAAAGCTCCTTGCCTTCTTGGTGTATCCGTCCCGTGATTGGTCCGATGATCAGGTTATAAGAAAAGCCTCGAGAAGAGAAAAACCTGAAATGAAAAAGAAAAAGTGAAGGTGTGTGGATCCAGGGGTGGTAGAGCCGCATTATGGATCATTGTCTAGATATGCCTCCGTCCGTGCCCATGGTATTTTGAGTGCGTAGTTATGTACGCGCGGTACCAATGTCACCGCTTGATCGGGACTAAGACGGAGGCTGGATTGCTAGTCAAGCTCTGGACGAGATGGACCGTCCTGCCGTAGAGTAGTTCGGACTTGCTTGACAGTGTCCGGGGGCTTTACTGTCGAATTGAGGTTCTGCCTAAAAAGGCTACTCTGTACTTCTGCTGCAAGGGCCGCGGTGTGCTCCTCAGTACAGAGGTAGTGCTCTGTATTTCCGTTGACCGTTATTACACCACGTGGTCCGGACATCTTGAGCTTGAGGTAGGCGTAGTGCGGCACCGCATTGAATTTAGCGAATGTGGTTCGTCCGAGTAGTGCATGATAACCACTGTGGAAAGGGACGATATCGAAGATTAACTCTTCACTTCAGAAATTATCCAGGGATCCGAAGACCACTTCCAGTGTGATTGAGCCCGTGCAACAGGCCTCTACACTTGGTATGACACCTTTAAAGGTGGTTTTTGTGGGCTTGATACTTAAGGGATCGATACCCATTTTGCGCACTGTATCCTGATAAAAGCAGGTTCAAGCCGCTGCCACCATTCATGAGGACTCGCGTAAGGTGGAATCCATCAATAATTGGGCCAAGGACCAGTGCGGCTGAACCGCCATGACGGATACTGGTCGGATGGTCCCTGCAATTGAAAGTGATCGGACAGGAGGACCATGGGTTGAACTTTGGGGCGACTGGCTCCATCATATAGACGTCCCTGAGTGCACGCTTGCGCTCCCTCTTGGGGATATGGGTGACGTATATCATGTTCACCGTTTTGACTTGGGGGGGGGGGAGATTTCTTCTGTCCCCCTGTATTCGGTGGTCGGGGTTCCTCATCGCCGTCATCGCTTTGCTACCCTTTCTCCTTGTTCTCGTCATTTAACTTGCCGGCCTGTTTGAAGACCCAACATTCTCTGTTGGTATGATTGGCTGGTTTATCAGGAGTGCCATGGATTTGGCATGGTTGATCGAGTATGCGGTCCAGACTGGACAGGCCTGGATTGTTTCTCTTAAATGGCTTCTTCCGCTGACCGGACTTAGAGCCACTGAATCCAGCGTTGACCATCGTGTCTTCGGTGCTATCACCGTTGTTTAGACGCTTATGTCTATTGCATCGGGCTTACCGTTGCCGTTTCTGGCTTCAGAAGTGCCAGGTTCGCTTGTATTGTTGTTGCTACGGGCTAGCCATCTGTCTTCGCCCGCACATAAGCGGGTTATGAGTGCCGTGAGGGCTGACATGGACTTCGGTTTTCCTGGCCGAGGTGTCTGGCCAGCCACTCGTCGCAGATGCTGTGCTTGAAGGCCGCTAGGGCTTCAACATCCGAACAGTCGACGATCTGGTTCTTTTTAGTTAGGAACCGAGTCCAGAATTTCCTGGCTGACTCTCCGGGCTGTTGGATTATGTGAATTAGGTCATCGGCATTCGAAGGTTGGACATATGTGCCTTGGAAGTTGTCGAGGAAAGCATCCTCCAATTCCTCCCAGCTGCCAATGGAGTTTTCGGGCAGACTGTTTAACCAACACCTAGCTGGTCCCTTGAGTTTGAGAGGGAGGTATTTGATGGCGTGAAGATCATCGTCGTGGGCCATATGAATGTGGAAAAGAAAATCCTCAATCCATACCGCGGGGTCTATTATGCCATCGTATGATTCGGTGTTTATGGGTTTAAACCCCTCTGGGAAATCATGTCCCATGACTTCATCAGTGAAGCAAAGGGGTGTGCGGTGCCTCTATATCGGGCCAAGTCGTGAGGTAGCTCGGATGGAGCTCGTATGCGGTTTTCAGCCCAGACGTGGTTATGTTTGTCACGTTCAGCCAGATGGCCATCGTCACGCGTCGAGGCACGCCCCCATGATCCATAGATTGATCTTGTCCGGCCTGCTCTCTTTTCCAAATCGCGTCGCAGGTCATGTGTATATCCCTGAGCTGTTGTATTTCTATTTGTTCGGCGAGGTAGTGTGGGCTGGTGTTCGGCTCGAGGTGCCGCTTTGTCCCGGCCACGTGGTGGTTGGTCAGCCGCATTGTACCTTGGTAGGACGGGCTCCAGCGCCTCGTTGTCGAACTGTGGTAGCAGTTTGCGCTTCGGGTAGCTTTTGGTTTGGCGCTCGAGGCCATATTCCTCAGCTGCCAGGACATCAGTCCATCTTTCATTGAGCATATCTTGATCAGCTTGAAGCTGTTGCTACTTCTTTTTCAGGATTCTTGCGGTGGCAATTAGTTGATGCTTAAAGCGTTCCTGTTCGGCGGGCTCCTCACGCACGATGAAATCTTTGTTGCCAAGGCTCACCTCGTGCTCGGAGAGCGGGAGGTAGTTGCTATCCTTCGAGTCTTCATCTCTGGCCTGTTCGCCAGGGCTGACTCGCCCATCATCCCGTTCCTCCTGCTCGGAGGTTGGATCAACGAGGTTTTCATTGTTTTCGGTACTGTCTGGAGTATTGTCCTCTTCTGTGACGGTATTGCTGCTTTTACTACGGCGTGGCTTAAAGCGGCGCCGCTGACGTTAGCGCTTTGGCTGTATCTCAGGAAGTTTATCCTCGACTGGATTTTCATTGTCGCCGTTGTTTTCTTTGGGTGTATCCACCATGTATATGGTGTACAAGGAGGTGGCTGTCCAACGCCTTGTAGGCAGTGGTTCTTGCTCCTCTCCGGCATCGTCGTCCCTATCGTTGATGTCTTCGGAGTCGTAATCAAGCATGTCGGTTAAGTCATCGACAGTGGCTACAAAGTGGGTGGTGGGTGGGGAGGGAATCTCTTCGTCGTCTGCATCCCATTCGAGCCGGAGATAGTTCGACCGAGAGTCTCCTGACAAGGAGAGGGACTTAAATGAGTTTAACACGTCACCAAAAGGCGAGTGCTGGAAGATGTCCGTGGAGCTAAAATCCAGGACCGACGCCCAATCAGGTTCAATGGACGCGGGCGCACGTGGTATGGAACCCATGGCCGGAGACGAGTCCGAGGTTCTAGTGACACAAGCCCAGCCCGACGTTGGGTCTGTGCGCAGCTCGAGCACCGCTGAGTCTGCGGCTTCCTTGGCGGGGTTAAGCTTCCCGTCTTTAGACGACGCGGTCTGCTCCAGATCTAGGGCTAGAGCGGTTACATGCGTTATCTCCTGTGCGTGGCCAGATGGCAGATCTAGGTCATGCTCATCATGGTGGCCGGGGACAGCCGTCATGGGCTCGAATCCGTCAAAGATCAAGTCTCCGCGGACATCGGCCACAAAATTCAGGCTTCCAAATCTGACCTGATGGCCAGGGGCATAGCTATCAATCTGCTCTAGATGGCCAAACGAGTTGGCGCGTAGTGCGAAGCCGCCGAAGACGAAGATCTGTCCGGGGAGGAAGATCTCCCCCTGGACTGCATTGCTGTAGATGATTGATGGAGCCATCAAGCCTATCCTCGACGACATAGCGGAACTCTCAATGAAAGCACCAATGTCGGTGTCAAAACCGGCGAATCTCGGGTAGGGGGTCCCGAACTGTGCATCTAAGGCTAATGGTAACAGGAGGCGGGGGACATGATGTTTTCCCAGGTTCGGGCCCTCTGTAAGTGCATCTAGTGCCACCCCTAGTTGGTTTTGGAGTATTGACGACAAAGTTGGTTGAGGGACTAATGCGTTTGTGAGAATTGCAGGATAACGGAGGTAGTGTCCCTCATCGATTCGGTTTACCTACCGGAGATGACCCCTAAAAATGTATGAAGACACTGAAGACATTGGTGGTATGAGAAGATATTCATATTGAAGACTATGACATGAGAAGACATTGTGTGAAGACTATGGAGCGCGAAGACTGTGTGGTTTCGTTGTTTCCTTTTCTTCTTTGTTGAGTCATAGGAACCACCGTACTGTTAAGTGGGGTCCAAGTGAACTAAGTCAGAGTGACTGAAGTGATGCTCAACTCAAATCCTATGTCTTCGAGCGAAGACAATGAGAGCAAACCTTATCCAGAGCTGGATCAGCCAGCTTTGCTTGTAGCCCAAGTCAAGCTGCCGCGTGTGTTTGAAATCTAACCGTTGGAACATGTGTCAGTTCCTTAGTGACCCAGGGTCATTTTGGACAAATCAGGTCGGGTTGCCTAGTGGCTATAAATAGCCCACCCCCTACACCATAAATTGGTGGCTGCTCAGAGTTTGTGCACGGCTTTTGTCGTCTGAGAGCAACCCACCTTGAAGCATTTGAGAGAGAGAAATCCTTGCGAGGACAAAGCCCAAACACCCAGAGCCAAAGAGTGTTAGGCATCACTGAAGTCTTTCTGTCTGTGTGACCTAAAGACTTATTACACTTGAGGACTGTGAATCCTCCAGCCGGTTAGGCGTCGCGTTCTGAGCATCCAAGAGTCATTGTGGATTGCCGGTGAACAAAGTCTGTGGAGGTTTGGAAGTCTCCCTTGAATACTTACCAGAGAGATTGGGCGAGGACTGGGTGTCCTTAGCTCAAGGGGAATAAGGTGAAGACACGGTCTTCTGAGTTAAATCTCAGCCTCCCTAACCAGACGTACAGTTGTCACAGCAACTGGAACTGGTCTAACAAATCCCGTGTCTTCGACAAGCAACTGGTTCTATCCCTTCCCAACCTTACTTAAGTTTGTCTTCGTGAAGTCATTGCCTATCTGTGTATCTGTTTGACTTCATTGCTTGACTACTACTGTTGATTGGCTTCATACTATCTTCTATCCTGATCCTTACTACCTAGCTGCTAGTAGTCCTGTACTTTCACATCATTGCGTACTTGACTATGGCTTGCTTAGGGTAGTTTATCTTCCGCTGCATAACAATTAGGTCATTTCTCTTGTTTGTCTTCGAAATTTCCAAGTATTGAAGACTTTCATAAAAATCGCCTATTCACCCCCCCCCCCCCCCTCTCTAGTCGATACTAGCACTTTCAATTGGTATCAAAGCGAGGTACTCCCTTGTTCTGTGTGATTCGATTTAACCACCTGGAGTTTCAGCTATGTCGACTGCAGGGATAATCAATGTCTCCGCTGCTTGCCCCGTGTTCGATGGAAGTGAATATCCCTACTGGAAGAATAAGATGTGTATGCATCTTGAAGCCATTGATGTCGACCTCTGGTATGTCGTCAAGAATGGCGTTCCCAAAACTGGTGAAGGTGTCACCCCCACTGATGTCAAGAAGTTCATTCAACTTGACTCTACTGCAAAGAACATCATCTGTGGTCATCTGACCAAAGGACAGTATGGCCGTGTGAGTGCTCTGGAAACATTGAAGCTAGTCTGGGACTGGCTATCCAAGGTCAACGAAGGCGTCTCAACTCAGAGAGATCAAAGAATCAGTGTTCTTCGCAACCTCTTCAACCGCTTCAAGAGAAATGACAATGAAAATGTCCAGCTCACGTTTGATCGCCTCACTGACATCACAAATGAACTTCAAGCTCTTGGCGCAACTGAGATTACCAAGCATGAAATCGTCAAGACATTGC
The DNA here is from genome assembly GCA_963921465.1 of Triticum timopheevii. Lineage (NCBI taxonomy): Eukaryota > Viridiplantae > Streptophyta > Magnoliopsida > Poales > Poaceae > Triticum > Triticum timopheevii. Next base: position 478,772,598 of record OY997268.1, read on the forward strand.
TGAGATCACTTGACAGCTCCTTTGACACCCTTGCCCTCATGATACAAGAACGTCCTGACTTCAAGACACTCGGTCCGTCTGATATACTTGAGAGGCTCAACACACATGAGTTCCAGCTATTTGAGAAAAGAGATATCTATGGCCCAAACTATGGCCGAACTCGCGCTTTGAAGGCAAAAGTTGTTTCCTCATCTGAAGAAGAATCTGACTGCAGTTCTGAAGATCCTGAAGACATTGGAAAGGAACTTGCTATGCTTGTGAAGAAGTTCCAAAAGTTCACTAAGAAGAAAGGTTTCAGAAAGTCTTCACGATCCAGCACAAGGAATGATGAAGCTTCCACCCATGACCACAAAAAGAGAACTTGCCACAAGTGCAAGAAACCTGGTCACTACATATCTGAGTGTCCACAGTGGGACAATGAGAAGAAGAAGAAGAAAAGCAAGGAATATGATTCCGATGACAAGAAGAAGAAGAAATCCTCAAAGTCTTCTAAGTCTTCTTCCAAGTCTTCATCATACAAGAAGAGCTCATCTGGCAAGGCTCGTGCTTTTGTTGGCAAGGAAATGGATCCAGAGGAGGAATCTGCTTCGGAGGAGGCGGAGGTGGAGTCTGGAGAGGAGTCTGACCCTGGCGTTGCAAGTCTGGCTCTAGCCACAGCCTATGTTGCCAAGTCCATCTTCAACACCAAAGACAATGACTTCCACACCAACGCTGAAGCTAATGACGAAGACGATCCTACTCCCACCTACTGCTTCATGGCACATGGTGCCAAGGTAAAATCACGCGATGCTTACTTTCAAACTTCAAGTGAAGATGACTCTGATTGTGAATCCAAACCCAGATACAAAACACTTGCTAAAATTGCAACTGAACAACAAAAGGCTATGGAACATACTCAAAAACTGTTAGACAAAAGCGATGACCTGTTGGACGCTGAAATGACACGTTCACAGTACTTAGTTGATGACATAAAAAATCTTCATGCTAAGTACCAGGAACTTGAAGGTCGTCATGAATCGCTCTCAACTACTTATGAAAGGCTCTCCTATGATTATCTTCAAAGGAAACAAGAGCTTGAGAAATTGAGAGCGGCTCATGAATATCTTCAAAAGGTTAATGAGTCACTTCGCGCTGAACAGATCATTTCCGCTCAGGATGGATTTGAACCACCATGTCTAAAATGCATTGAGCGTGATAACGCTACATTTGTTGCTGAATGTTCCACTGCTGCTACTATTTCATTGTCTTCACCTACTGATGTGGTTACTAACCCCTCTGCGGAGGATACCACTGCTGTTGCTGATGAAAATGCTATGTTGAAGACATTGCTTGAAACAGGGATGTACAAGAGTTTGAAGGGAAATCAGACTCTCTGCGATGTCCTCAAAAAGCAGATTCTGAACCGAAACCCTAGGAAAGAGGGTGTTGGGTTCGAAAGGAAAATGAATGTTGATGGCTCGTACTGGAAGCCTGAGTAGTACCCCAAAACCACATGGGTTGCTGCAAAGGAACCTTTAGTGGATCCATCCACCTTATCTGGCTTTACCTGTGCTAATCCTATTATCATTGATGAATCCTTTGATGCAAACTATAAGCTGTTCAAAAATCAGACTGGTGAAGTGTTTGCCAGGTACATTGGTACTAACTGCAGGAATGGACCACCTATGAAGAAGATCTGGGTACCTAAGCAGTACATTGAGAATCTTCCTGTGAATGTCGTCATGACACCACCAAGGAAGAAGACAAACCCCAGACCTATAGCTTCATGTGGCCCAAAGGCTTCATACAGATACAGGACTCACATGAGTCACCCGAACGCCAATGTTTTGCAGGGAAATCATGCTCAGACTTATGAATATGAGCGTGTATCTTCGAACCGCTATGTTCATAGGACTAAGAACTTTTCAGCTTATTCATATGAGTACCATTCATCTCCTGCAAGGCTATTTGCTAGGGCTTCAAAGCCAAAGTTCTCAGATGCTGCACTTAGACTCATTGCTTCTAAGCCACCACTGAAGATATGGGTGGCAAAGAAGAACTAACTCTCTTTTGCAGAAAACGGTCTCCAGCCAGCAATCAATGGCGTCCGATACTATTGCTGGGGACCTAAAACTCATTTAGGACGCACGATAAAATGTCATTCTATATATTTCACATCTGAATCTCTTATCAGTCATACTATGTCCTAACTTTGATATAAGCTGTGACTGTCCCTATATGTGTCAAATGCTTATGCTTCACAACACTCTTGTAAAGCCTATCCTCCTAACTGCACTGTAGGGTACATCACCAAAAGCTTCAGAATGGATTATGGATAGTGGATGCACAAATCATATGACTGGTGATCGAAGTCTTCTCATGGACTCAACCTTACGTCCATCCGACAAGAGTCACATTACATTTGCTGACACTGGTAAAAGCAAGGTATTGGGCCTAGGTAGAGTTGCAATCTCAAAGGATCAACACATGGATAAAGTGATGCTTGTTGAATCCCTTGGTTTCAACTTAATGTCTGTCTCAATGCTTTGTGACTTGAACATGATTGTGATATTTGGAAAATATCGTTGCCTTGTGCTAATGGAATCTGACAAATGTCTAGTCTTTGAAGGGTATCGAAAAGATGATCTATACATGGTAGATTTCTCAGCAGGTCCACAGCTTGCCGTATGTCTTCTCACAAAAGCTTCAGAATGCTGGCTCTGGCATCGAAGGCTAGGACATGCTGGCATGAGGAACTTACACTCACTCGTCAAGAAGAAGCATGTCATTGGCATCGAGGATGTCAAGTTCAAAAAGGATCATCTGTGTGGTGCCTGTGAAGCTGGAAAGATGACAAGGGCCAAGCACCCCTCGAAGAAAATCATGACAACATCACAACCCTTCGAGCTGTTACACATGGACTTATTTGGACCTACGCACTACTCCACCCTCACAACAACTGCCTGTCTCTATGGCTTCGTCATTGTTGATGACTACTCAAGATACACATGGGTTCATATAATTCTTTACAAGACCGAAGTGCAAGATGTCTTCAGGTGCTTCGCAAATCGAGCAATGAACAATTATGGCGTGAAGATCAAGCACATCAGAAGTGACAATGGCACTGAATTCAAGAACACTGGACTTGATATGTATCTGGATACAATGGGAATCACTCATGAGTTCTCTGCTCCATACACACCTCAGCAAAATGGCATCGTTGAGCGCAAAAACAGAACCCTCATTGAGATGGCTCGAACAATGCTAGATGAGTACAAGACACCAAGAAAGTTCTGGCCTGAAGCTATTGATACAGCATGTCACATCATCAACCGTGTGTACATCCATAAGCTTCTGAACAAAACATCTTATGAGCTCCTTACTGGCAAGAAGCCAAACATCAGTTACTTCAGAGTATTTGGAGCTAGATGCTGTATCAAGGATCCCCATCACAAGTCAAAATTTGCACCTAAGGCTCATGAAGGCTTCATGCTTGGCTATGGAAAGGATTCACACTCCTACAGAGTCTTCAACCTTTATCTCTACAAAATCGTTGAAACTGTGGATGTGAGATTTGATGAAACCAATGGTTCACAGAGAGAGATTCTGCCAAGTACACTTGATGAAGCTCCTTCAAACGAGTCTATCAAGCTGATGGGAACTGGTGAAATCATGCCTTCTAAAGCACAGCCTGGAGAGGAACTTATCATCTCTGCACCAAATCAACCTGAAGACAATGCTTAGACCAAAGACAATCCTCCCAATGATGACAATGATCAGCCAGAGCAAAATCTTCGTCCTGTTCATCCTCGTGTTGCAAATGAAGTTCAAATAGAGAAGATAATTGACAGCATCAATGCACCTGGTCCGCTCACTCGATCAAGAGCAACACAGCTAGCATACTTCTATGGGCACTTTTCATTTGTGTCAATATCAGAACCCAAGAAAGTTGCTGAAGCTTTTATGGAACCTGAATGGACTCAAGCCATGCAAGAAGAACTTCAATAGTTCAAGCTGAATAATGTTGGGAACTCGTCAAGCGACCTGACCCTCGCAAGCATAACATTATTGGAACAAAGTGGATATATCGAAACAAGCAAGATGAGCATGGTCAAGTCGTCAGAAACAAAGCACGTCTTGTGGCCCAAGGATATACTCAAGTTGAAGGAATTGACTTCGATGAAACATTTGCTCCTGTTGCTAGGCTTGAAGCTATTCGCATACTGCTAGCCTATGCTAATCATCACAACATCTTGCTATATCAAATGGATGTAAAGAGTGCATTTCTCAGTGGCAAGATTGAAGAAGTATATGTCGCACAACCACCTGGCTTTGAAGATCCAAAACATCCTGATATGGTGTACAAGCTAAACAAAGCACTGTATGGCCTCAAACAAGCTCCTCGTGCCTGGTACGATACAATCAAAGACTTCCTGAAGAGCAAAGGCTTCAAACCTAGATCCCTCGATCCCACACTCTTCACAAAGACATATGATGGTGAACTGTTTGTGTGCCAAATATATGTGGATGACATAATCTTCGGCTGCACCAACCAGAAGTATAGTGATGAGTTTGGGTACATGATGCAAGAGCAATATCAAATGTCCATGATGGGTGAGCTGAAGTTCTTCCTTGGTCTTCAAATTCGTCAGCAAAGAAATGGCATCTTCATATCTCAAGAAAAATACCTCAAAGATTGTTTGAAGAAGTTTGGAATGGAAGACTGCAAAGGCTACACGACGCCAATGCCAGCCAAACACCATCTTGATCCCGACGACAATGGTACATGTCCGTGGGAGAATCCCTTGGTTCTCATAGTCTGCTATCGTTTGCAGAATACTTACAGCATCATATCAATTCTCCTGAAGCCAGTTCCTGCTTGACCAGCAAGCGTAAGTCTTTGAAGCCTTTGAACGTATTGAAGCCATTCAGTTTGAAGTTCATGGCTGCAGAAAAATCAGCAAGGAAGGGTGGCAGACAGCGCGGAGAAGGAACATCCAAAGATCTGCCTGATGACTTAGCAGAACTCTACAAGACAGACCTGAGGAGAATTATCATCAGAGAAAGACACGAATCCAATGGATTCGACGCTATTGGGCTGAGGAATGGTTCAAGTACAAGTTTGTGAGGAAGGAATATGCAGAGAAGAATGCCATCAAGAGACCTTGGGGTGATGTCCTCTATCGAGGCCTTCAACCCAAGAACAGAGCTGAAGCCATTGCTCAAGGCTTCTATCCTTGCATGGTTCGTGGACCACAGCCTGAGAACGCCGATCCCACCTCACTACTCTGGTGTCGTGACGACTCTCTCTTCGAGCGCAACTACCAGTTTGTTGTGGCTTCGGCCAAGAAGAACAAGAAGTCCTTGGGCTTGGACTTCAACCCAGGTCCCTCTGCTCCCCGTGCTGACGGCTCCCGTGACGCTGATCCCAATGTGATCGGCCCCTTCTCCAACCTTGACGGCCTCATCACCTACATCATGGTCCAAGGCGCCAGAGTAGATCATTCTGAAAATGATGCTGACTCCGATGAAGCCCCTGCTCCTCCTCCAAAGCCGCAGAAGCAAAAGAAGCCAAAGGCTTCAAGATCAGCTGCACCTCCGAAGACTTCTCGTGCGAAGCCACTGGCCACTGCACCTCCTGAAGCCAGTGTGCAGTCTGAAGATCAATCCCGTGTCTCCAAGAGAACGGAGAGGAAAAAGCAACTTGTCAGACCATCTGATCAAAGAGCCTTGACACCTGCTGCCATTCTACGTGAAGAACCCATTGATCTGTCAAGTGATGAAGATCTTGCTGATGATGCCCTTGAGCAGCTGATAAAGAGAAAGGAAGAAGCAGAAATCTTCAACAACTTGCCTCTCTTTGATGTGGCAATCATCCACAACTTCATTGATGAGTGGTTCGACACCTCCAATCTCAGCTTTGAAGACTTACAGCTTCCCATTGGCCTCAGTGTCGCCTTCAATGGCGCCATTGCTTCTGAGCTAGCTCTCGCTCAGCGCATCGTTGAGCTCAAGAACAAGATTGATTATGAGAAGGCTCAATTCAAGAAGCATGTGGCCAAGCTAAGTGTTCAAGACGTCAGAAACTTCAAAGTCATGCTACATGAGCTTAAAGAAGCTTTTCTGAAGAAGCGTGAAGAAGCTTAGGGCTCTCGAGAGCGCATGAAGAGTTTGGCTGATAAGTGTGTGCTCGCCTACAATGAGGCTGAGAAGTGCAAGTCACTTGGCCGTCCTGGCATTGACCCCGGGATGGCTGAAAATAAGAAGAAGAAGCACCCTGCTGAACAGCCTGAACCTTCAAGCCAAGAAGCCCCTCGCATTATCTTCCCAAGCAGCATGACTGGCTCGAAGCCAAAGGTCACCACAACCGCTTCAGAACAGAAGAAGACGAGGGCTGCCGAGGCTGAAGCCAGAAAGAGAAAGAACACTAAAGCCTCTGATGCCGCTCCCTCCAAGAAGAAGCGCAAGACCAAGATGACTAGGGCTGCTTCCACAGAGCCCTTCGTCAGAACATTGGTCATGATGATAGACCATGAGCCCATTTTTGTGGTTTGCCCAGCGTCAGAACATCAAGAACGAAGGATGATAGTCCATGAGCCTGCTCCCACAGAGGCTCATGAAGCTGAAGATATTCTAGCAGCTGAACCAACCACTGCTAAAGACATTGGTCATGATGACAATGTAGCTGATGATGAAGTTCTTCCTCAGATCGAACATGACGTGGTATCATCGCCTGTTCATACGAATGGCGAACTCATCAGCATTGGTCGTCCTTTGACGCCAATTGCTCAGGATGCATCATGGGCTGATCACCCACAACTACAAGACTCCCCCAATACTCCCCAACAACAACAACAAGCTACACCCCCCATGCAAGAAGAGGATGAAGACTTTGAGGCCCAGCCAACTCCATCTCCTAAGGTGTTGCTAGCGTTTCGTAGGCTTCGCAAAGGACAAAGGCCTCAAGTCCCTCTGTCGAGCGTTCCAGAAGGAGAAGTGCAACGTTCACCTGTTGCACGTCAAGTATTTTTTGAACCTGCTCCAATTGTGAATGTCTCCGAGTCTGAAGCACATGCTGCTGAAGACATTCCGGCTGCATCGGCCGAGGAAAATCAAGAAGAAGTATGTGTACCTACTCCCCCAATGATTGAAGAAGAAGCAGTTCCTAATGTGAACGTGCCTGTGCCCGACCCTCCTGTTCGTCAAGAGGAGGTTGACAATGTTGAGGCTGCCACCGCCAATGCCAATGAAGCCAATGACGTAGTCATGGCTGACGCTAATGTGGAGCCTGCACCAACTAGTGTGCCTGAAGCAAATGTGGCCACTGAACCTGACACCACTGAGGCTGCTGCACCTGAAGCTAATGAGACAACCGCTCCCGAAGCACCTGTTGTGCAGCCTGACGCCTCAGCTGTTGCCCCTGCTCCTGTTCTGCCACCAAGGCCTCACACAATTGAGCAAGCATACAGTCATGGTCAGCTTACCACTGTCCGATGGCCCATTCTGGTGCCTCCGCCTACTGCCTCAGGACCTCAATTTGACTATCATGTTGAGCATAGGCCTCAGGTCCAGAAGCCAAAGCCTAGGTTGCCAAGGTTTCCAAGTACTGCCAACTCACCAGGGTCCTTCAATGCTAATGGCTTCAAAAGCCACAATACCTTCTTTGACAGCGCCAAGAACCCCTACTCCAAGCCCAGGATATCATCAGATCGGTTCTGGAGCTATCAGCAGAGAAGCTATTACTCCTGTGTTCTATATGATCAAGGGCGCATTTTTCCTCATATGCGCCTTGATACTGAAGCCATTGTTGGACTGTCGTGCTTAGAAGAAGCACTTGATTGCTTTCGTGATGCCGGTCTGCTCCACTTTGTGACAAACAAAGAACATTGGAATGAAGAGCTATTGCTTCAATTCTATGCTACTCTACACATTCGCGGCTACTACAGAGACATCAAGACATGGGTTCTCGAGTGGATGACTGGAAATGTTCATCATGAAGCCAAAGCTATGGATATCATCGAGCTTACAGGGCTAGCCACTCCTGGAGAACTATATGAACCTGCCTGTCAGCTACACCACAATGCTGTAGAGAGTATCTTCCATAAGCCAGAACCCAATATGAGCCAGATGTTGAGCATGATGAAGCCCTTGCCATCTGACGCTGAATATCCAACAGATTTCTTTGTTGAAGACCTTGAGTATCTGCCTCGCACCATATATCATATCATCAGGCGAACTCTAAGGCCTGTCAAAGGACATTCATCAGCGGCCAAGCTTGAAGGAGCTATGAAGACATTGGTCTTCTATATTCTCAATGCATCAGCTTCAACACTCAAGAATTCTTCATAAAGCAACTTGCTGCTTCTGGCTCTGACCTATTTGGTCTGAAGTTCTATGCTCCCTGGGTCATGCGCCTCATCAAGCAACACTCATCTGTCAATTATCATCCCTCTACTCGCAATCATATGATCTTTCTGCCAGAGGTTGATATGTCAGTTGAATCTATATACTCTGACCCTGCCAAGAGGCCTCTTTGTCTTCAGAATGTCGAGCACCAAAGCTTCACTCAACCTATTGAAGGTGTTCAAGCAGCGACACGAATCTATCCATTGGCTGGTAACACTCGTCTGCCTCATCGAGCACCCACTGAAGCCACTAAAAGCACCATTGCACAAAGGCATCGGAAGCGTTCTCGCGTTCTCAATGACCGAGAACTTCTTGTGGTCCTTCATCAGAAACAGAATAAACATCATTTCTGGCTCAAGAGACAGATGCAAAGCCTCTTGGTGGATGTCAATCGCATTCGCAACCTTGCCACCAAGAATGCCTTTGTTGCTCATGAAACTTGCCGGCGATCATGGAAGAGTTTGACCCTGCTCAGTGCTGAAGCTGATCTTCAAGACGATGGCTTCAATGAAAGATTCTAGTTTGACTCCACCCCTCCACGGACTGCTGTCCTACGTCGGACTCCATCTCTTGAAGACTCTGAATATTCTTCCTCCGCGGCAATGGTAAATGCCAGAGTGATCGATGATGAAGATGATGCTACTTCACCACCTCCTACTACTGCGCGCATCGACACTGCACCAAGTTCATCTGCACCGCCAACCAACGACGACAACCTTGCTGCTTCACCTACTCATGATGACGAGTAGATGCTCTATGTCTTCAAACCTTTTTGGTCCTTACTGACAAAAGGGGGAGAAGCGTATGAGTTGATAGTCTTCAAGCGGGTTCATATGGGCGGTTGCATTATATTTTGCTTCGTGCTTACAACTCTTGCTTTTTGAAACATTTGGTTCTTTGAGTTGTAACACCTAGACTTGATGGTCGTCTGCTACTTATTTGCTTCACTGTGATGCGATGATAAATTCTGCATGTGCAATGATAACTTCCGCACTTTGATCATTCTGCAGACGTCCATTCTTCATTTTGCATGTCATTCTACTTGCTATATCAGTTTATGCATGATGAATTATCTTCATAAGTTGAAGTGGATCTCCACAAGTACAACCTGCCATGTGCATTTGCATTCCAAAAGCAAATTACTTATATGCACATCTTCAAGGGGAGCCCTTGCAACTTATGAAGACAATTCCCTATCCTTACAATTTCACATATTTATCCCCGTTGAAAACTTCAACCAGTTTGTCATCAATCACCAAAAAGGGGGAGATTGTAAGTGCATCTAGTGCCACCCCTAGTTGGTTTTGGAGTATTGACGACAAAGTTGGTTGAGGGACTAATGCGTTTGTGAGAATTGCAGGATAACGCAGGTAGTGTCCCTCATCGATTCGGTTTACCTACCGGAGATGACCCCTAAAAATGTATGAAGACATTGAAGACATTGGTGGTATGAGAAGATATTCATATTGAAGACTATGACATGAGAAGACATTGTGTGAAGACTATGGAGCGCGAAGACTGTGTGGTTTCATTGTTTCCTTTTCTTCTTTGTTGAGTCATAGGAACCACCGTACTGTTAAGTGGGGTCCAAGTGAACTAAGTCAGAGTGACTGAAGTGATGCTCAACTCAAATCCTATGTCTTCGAGCGAAGACAATGAGAGCAAACTTTATCCAGAGCTGGATGAGTCAGCTTTGCTTGTAGCCCAAGTCAAGCTGCCGCCTGTGTTTGAAATCTGACTGTTGGAACACGTGTCAGTTCCTTAGTGACCCAGGGTCATTTTGGACAAATCAGGTTGGGTTGCCTAGTGGCTATAAATAGCCCACCCCCTACACCATAAGTTGGTGGCTGCTCAGAGTTTGTGCACGGCTTTTGTCGTTTGAGAGCAACCCACCTCGAAGCATTTGAGAGAGAGAAATCCTTGCGAGGACAAAGCCCAAACACCCAGAGCCAAAGAGTGTTAGGCATCACTGAAGTCTTTCTGTCTGTGTGACCTGAAGACTTATTACACTTGAGGACTGTGAATCCTCCAGCCAGTTAGGCGTCGCGTTTTGAGCATCCAAGAGTCATTGTGGATTGCCGGTGAACGAAGTCTGTGAAGATTTGGAAGTCTCCCTTGAAGACTTACCAGAGTGATTGGGCGAGGACTGGGTGTCCTTAGCTCAAGGGGAATAAGGTGAAGACACGGTCTTCTGAGTTAAATCTCAGCCTCCCTAACCAGGCGTACAGTTGTCACAGCAACTGGAACTGGTCTAACAAATCCCGTGTCTTCGACAAGCAACTGGTTCTATCCCTTCCCAACCTTACTTAAGTTTGTCTTCGTGAAGTCATTGCCTATCTGTGTATCTGTTTGACTTCATTGCTTGACTACTACTGTTGATTGGCTTCATACTATCTTCTATCCTGATCCTTACTACCTAGCTGCTAGTAGTCCTGTACTTTCACATCATTGCATACTTGACTATGGCTTGCTTAGGGTAGTTTATCTTCCGCTGCATAACAATTAGGTCATTTCTATTGTTTGTCTTTGAAACTTCCAAGTATTGAAGACTTTCATAAAAATCGCCTATTCACCCCCCCTCTAGTCGATACTAGCACTTTCACCCTCTCTATGGAGGTAATACCCTACTTCCTGCTTAATTGATCTTGATGAATATGAGTATTACAAGAGTTGATCAACCACGAGATCGTAATGGCTAAACCCTAGAAATCTAGCCTATGAGATATGATTGTTGTGGCTAAACCCTAGAAGTCTAAACCCACCAGTTTATATATATAGATACCGGGGGACTAGGGTTGTACAATGCCGGTTACAGAGAAAGGAATCTACATATCCGAATCGCCAAGCTTGCCTTCCACGCAAAGGAGAGTCCCACCCGGACACGGGATGAAGTCTTCTATCTTGTATCTTCATAGTCCAACAGTCCGGCTAAAGTATATAGTCTGGCTGTCTGAGGACCCCTTAGTCCAGGACTCCCTCAATCATATTCTGAACAAGAGTCAACAGGTGGGGAGCGTATGAGTTTCATTGCATCCAGAATGGCAGTCAATGCCTTGGTGCCAATTTTGTAAGTCATTGCAGTGTTTAGCTTCAAGAGTGGACTGCTGCTAGTGCGACACTAAGCAGCTACACAGATCATAGTGTAGATATAACGGGAAAACCTTAAGCATCAGAGTAAAATCAGCAAAGTGGAACTTGCTGGAATATATGTGCTAGTATTGCCAGTACAGCTAGAAAGGCTTCGGATACCAGCTCTCTTCAACTGAAGGTGCGGTACTGTTAATATCAGTGTAACTCTCAAAGGCGGCACAGCTCCCCGCATTTCCTTGCTATTCTTATAGGATTCAAGTGGGCAGGCCACTACAAATCCTATTCCTATGTTTACAAAATCCTACAAATCAAAGAGGCCTGAAGAGTTCAAAGTGTCCATCACAACCGACTGTATAGACCTCTACACTGCAAATGTCTCTGCTCATCTTCACTACAAGGAACATACTGTACTACTATCATACTCCCTCCGTTCCAAAATATAAGTCTTTGTAGAGATTTCCACTATGGATCACATACAGATGTATCCAGATACATTTTAGAGTGTAGATTCACTCATTTTGCTCCATATGTAGTCCATGGTGGAATCTATACAAAGACTTGCATTTAGGAACGGAGAGAGTACTTATTAAAGAAGAACGGAAGAGGAACATGCTAAAGAAGAGCAAGCAGATTTTGGATAATAAAATGTTCGTTGCACAATGCCCACACATGATGAACCAGAGCGCATTAAGAATGCAACTCCCTACTGTCTCTCCATATGTGGTGCACGTGCTTTTCTAAAGTAAAGTAGGAACATTAGCTGACCAATTAAATGTTATCTGTTTTAGTAATATCAGATTCGTATTTGAGCAACAAGTTTGGAATTATGAGTGGCACGTTGTTTAGCTTGATGGATTCAGGAGCAGTGCTAAGCAGGTACGATGATGGTACTGAATATAAAGGCATGTCTGCATGCAAGTCATGTGACTTTTTTCATTAGGGTTAGTCGACCATTTCAGGCGGTTGGATGAAGATCCTACGTCTCCTAACCCTTCTTCTTCCTCGTCTTTGATTCTTCCCATACAGAACACCGCACGGGCTGCCAGCCAGACCACCGGCCCCCACCGCCTGTGTTCCTCCGCCAACCCCACCCCCACCCCCACTCGCGTCGAGTTTTCTTCGTTCGGCGAGGCCCCACCACCGCCCCCCCCCAACCACCGTCCCCACCCGAGCCCCTTCCTTCGCACCGGTGAACTCCAGTGGGCTTTGAAAAATTGACTGACCCAATTTTGAAATTTAGTCTACTGTGATTTAACTAGTGTGGAATATAAAAGGGGAAAACCATAAGCATTGGGAGTATAGTGTTGAGTGTGCTATGGCGGATCTGAAGGTGCAAACCGGACAAAGGCAACTTCGTAACCAATGTTTTCTTTCAACTAGCAAGTAAGTGATGGACAAGAACAGAGTAAAGCAGTGGCGATCTATTTTCTTGCTGCGATAAATAAGTTGAGCAGATACGAAAGAGTACCGCCTCTGGTGCGGCGCCATGTATGCATCTGCTGAGAATTTTACGGTGTTGCGGTAGTGATGGCTGTCGGCGGCGTGGAAGCGGATCTAGGAGGGTAGACGGCGGCGGTGGGGCATGGTGGACGAGACGGTCGTAGGAACGGCACCGGCAAGGTGGACGACGACGGGGATGAAGCAAGAGGACGGGATGCAAGGATCCCCGTCCGAAGCCGTGGATGAGAGAGGTCGATCTCTTGTAATGGATGGGGGCGTCGGGGTATCAGCTTCGGCATGGTGGAGGAGGACGGCGGTGGAGGTAGAGAGGAAGGGGTATGAATGGGGAAATGGAGGTAAGAGGAAGGGGGAACCATGTCTTCAGGGCGCGCTTGTCTCAAATGCGAGGAAATTTACAAACTTAGCCTTCGTTTCAAATTTCCTACATCACAACAATATTATTCGGTTGGGGATAGGACGATAATCTCGCATACACCGAATATTTGCCAACGAGAGTTTGTTTTTGGCGCACACCGTGTATGAATCAGGGAGGGAGTCGATTTTGGCCAAGGAGACACTATGTTGGGGCCCACCATGTACGAATCCTATGACAAGAGCTCCCTGGCGACCAGACCGAGGCATGACACATAATCCGGCTCTCTAAAGCCTACAAGGTCCACGAGGGGGAGCTATAGAAGAAAAAACACTACTAGAGTCTTATAGCGATGCATATCGGAAGAAGAGGGGAAACAACTGTTGGCCGAAATTCATGCTGGCATGGGCGGCCATCACGCGGCAGCTCAGGCCCTGGTTGGCAAGGCTCTCCGAGCAGGGTTTTTCTGGCCCACTACCCATGCGGACGCCCGCACTCTAGTCCAACGCTGTGTTGGATGCCAACTCTTTGCAAATCAAGGCCATATGCCCCCTGACGGCTCTCCTGACTATACCAATCACTTGACCTTTCATAGTCTAGGGGCTGGATATGGTTGGACCACTTAAAAGGAGAACCAAGAAAAAGAAATACCTACTGGTTATGGTCGATAGGTTCACTAAGTGGATTGAAACAAAGCCAGTTACCTCAGCAAAATCCGGACCAGTTATCGACTTCATATCCGGCATGGTACACCGTTATGGTGTCCCACACAGTATCATCACAGATAATGGGTCCAATTTCACGGCCCAAGAAGTCAAGGACTGGTGCGCTAGTATGGGCATCAAGCTCGACTACACCTTGGTGTACCACTCACAGACCAACAGACTAATTATGAGTGACATAAAACCTCGCCTAGTTCATTCCTTGAAACAGTCAGATTGTCATTGGGCTTGACTCTGTACTATGGGAACTGCGCACTACCCCTAACCGGTCAGCAGGATACACACCCTTCTTCATGGTGTACGGCGCAGAGGCAGTCCTCCCTTATGACATCATTCACGATGCACCTCGAGTACGCATGTACGAAGAAAAAGATGCCAAGCTGGATTGGCAGGATGACCTAGATGCCTTGGAAGAAGAAAGGGATGCAGCTAGATCTTGTTCTACGTTCTACCAGCAACATGCTCGATGCTACCAGAGCAGGGAAGTCCGGGCGAAGGCATACAATGTTGGAGAACTCGTCCTCCGTCTCCTAGAGAACCAAAAGAACAAACTCTCGCCCAAGTGGGAGGGCCCCTTCATAATTGATGAACTACTAGCAGGAGGAGTGTATCACATTTGCAACCCGGCCGCTGACCGCCTTGAACCAAACCCCTGGAATGCAGCTCGGCTCCGACGCTTCTGCGGCTAAGTGCGGCCACATCAGTCAAACTATCCCTTTCCTCCTTGTAAATTTTTCTTTCCTTTTTTCTTCCTGGCGAATCCGTATCTCCCGGGCCCTATTCGGATAAATCGAATTCAATTTAGGCCCTTTTTTGTATTACACATTTTTCAAATGTAATACCCAGATTTAACTTGGGGCTCCTTTAACGCAGCCAATTAATACATTTTCCATGCACATAATCGCCTCTGTCAAAGTTTGCACTCTCCTGAATACCTCTTTAGCCATCATATGCACCGATTTGACTTTAGTTTTTCGTTGCCTGGTTCCTGTGCTTACCCCCTACGTCCCTGATTGTTCGGCTAGGAGGTAAAGGGAGAACCTCTGCGATTATTACGACCGGGTCAGTCGTGTCCGTACCTCAGATTGGTGAAGCCAAAAGCTAGCGTTCTTAAGAATATAATGGGTCGGCATAGAGGAAAACTACAGTAATCTTGGTGTTCGTCACCAGCGCTTGGGTATTCGGCGCTCACACCACTTATCCGTATACTTTATCCGCATATAAACGTCTACAATTTGCACGACGAACCTGAAGAAAGGAACCCATGGAGGAACTATTTTCTTTAGAAGATGTTTCTTATGTTAAAAAGTAATATAACATGACTCTCTGCGCACGTTTTTGTTTGTTCATACCTAAAGGTCGGATTTCCTGGTTACCGGAAGTGATTTCCTGGTTACATCAGGTCACATAGTACGGAACACTCCCCGATCACTGGCCGGGGAGGTAGAACCCGATGACCGGTTAAGATAATGTTTTTCAGTATGGATCAAGACTGTTTGATGTAAAGTACATGGATACATAGAATCAAACACATCACTCTTTGTCCACATTGTCTATTATGCTATCTAAAGGACAATCCCGCTGGGAGAGCCGAGTTGCAGGCATCACTTGATCATAGACCAAGTGAAGAGGTATTTCCTGCCCATCCGGCCCTACTGGTCCAACACGATCCATATGCTTTGGCTCGAGTTTCCTGAACCGGGTTTTCACCATGGCCCATGCTTCTCGTGCCCCCTCCCAACAGGATGATATTTTCCATACTTCAAAACATCGTCGAGCTACCTTAAAGCGATTTGCCAGTTCGGCCATATTGTCTGGCGCCTCTTCGGTTGGCCTTAATGCCTTGACCATGCTCTTCATAGCTTTTCGAGCTCTCTCATGAATGACATATAGTTCTTTTAACAGATCCCCGCCAAAGGAATTAACCTCTTCTCGGGGCCGACCAGTCAGGAGACCTAGCATAAAGCATGGCATGTTTGTTATATTCGAGCATTGAGATCGGCTATGTATGTCCAATGCTTAAATGACACTTACCGAACATGCCACTTTTTAATCTTTGTTATCTCGCAGAGACAATGCCAATTGACTTTTCAAACTCTCTAGTTCCTTGGACTGATGCTGGTTATCTGCCTTCAGCTCGTTATTTTCCTCATGGATTCGTCTTAAAACCCGTAGGCCAGCTTGATACTGTGACTCAACATATTGTTGGGACTCTTTGGCGGCATCCAGGTCCTTCTGTAGTTGACCTATGGATTCAGCTGCTACAAAGAAAGATGGTGTCAAACAAGGCACACTGGCACAATTCATGCATGTTAAAACCTTCCTCTCACCATGGGCCTCGCTGGTGAACTTTTTCACCGCCTTCAATTCGGCCTTCACATCAGCCAATTGTGTTTGGCTTGCCCCAAGGTCCTTGGACAACTTTTTATTCTGGTCCTTCGAAGCCTGCCGAAAACCGTAATTAACAATATTTGGAAACCCTAATTCAGTCGTCCCGCCTGAATCAAGGCTTGGGGGCTATGGGGTTAGCATTTATATTGGGTTGTCAGAACCCATCTCTTACCTGCATATCGACCGATAGAAGGTTGGCAATCCCCTGAAGGCTTGTTCGAGCCGCTCTGAGGTATGCGTAAACTGAATTAAAGGCGTTAAAATCTTGATCAGAAAAGGTGGCGTGACGCAGAGGTTCCTTCTGTCGCCGATGATTCATCATGCTTTCAACTTCAGAATTGGTGATTGAGACATCATCAGGATCTTCTAAAGGTTGTTCGGTAGTGGCATTCCCCGCATCAACCTCTGCCTGTACTGTGGGTCTTCGGCCATGCCCGGACACCCCCTTGGTGTCTTCGGATGGTGGAGGTGGAACCTTTTTCCTGCAAACACGGACTAAATGACAATGGAGCCCTGCGGCGATAAGACTACTAAGGAGCTGATGGCAGTTACACTACCTTTTTCTTGAAGACATGTTTGGCATATCTCCTGTGGTCGCTTTTCGTTTGGAGGCCTCTTTGTCGAACGGAATTGATGCCACCCTCGTCGGTGTTCGGCGCGAGGTACGTCGACCCTTGGGAGTAGAAGTTAGCATAACCAGAGCAGCGTTGGGTGAATGCCTTGTTTGAGAGGGTTCCTTCCTGCTACTTACGACGGAAGAGGGAAGAAACTCGGGGTGATCAGCTATAATAGCCACCTTGGAACCGTCAAGGCTTTCTTGTAAGGAAACCTCATCCTCAAATTCGATGGACACCTCTGGGTCCTCATGAAATCCCGGGTCATGATCGCGGGAGTGGTCCTCTGGTTGAGGAGAGGGGAGCCGATGCCTTCAACCTGGCGTCTCTAGCTCTTTTTGGAAAAAAGGTTGAGCCAATCAGTGTTATAGCTCGAGGTCCTCGAATGTTCTGTCCGGACTATATATATGAAAATTTTAAACCTACCCATTGACGGGGTTATAGCTCGAGTACCCTTTCCAATTTCTTGGACGGGTTAACTCTTCTTCCTCGCCTTTGAATAGATCCGCCAAGATGGCAGACATTGCCTTTGAGCTGTCCGGACCTTGCCGCTTGTAGCGGAACGCGTCACTCGTCCCATTGTAACACCACAAAGGGACCACCCTTTGCTAGAGGGGTTGCACACATCTTTCGATTGCGGCGGCCATTACATCAATCATTGTCAGTTTACTACGGGCTAGCACCCTTACTTTTGCGGCCAAGCACCGCACCTCAGAAGTCTCTCCTTGGGAGGGGCCTTTGGGCCACCAATTAAGCCGCTTCTTCAATAGAGCGCTTGAATATTCAGGCAAACCTCTTCGAGCGGTTCCAACAAGGGACATCTTCGACATAAAACCACTCCGGCGACCATTCTTCAGAATCTTTCTTCGGAGTTCCCATGGGATATCCAGTGCCGGCGATGCGACACACTTCGGCTCCCCCTACTTCAAAAATCGACCCCTCGTGGGTGCGAGGGACAATGCAGAAGTATTTCCTCCATAATTCAAAATGGGCCTCGCGGCCCAGAAACATCTCGCAGAGGGTGACGAAGCCGGAGAGTGAAGGATTGATCCGGGGGTGAGATGGTGGAGTTGGATCCCGTAAAACTCTAGTAGACCCCTCAAGAAGGGATGAATAGGGAATCCTAAACCTCTTAGAAGGAAGGATACGAAACATACCCTCTCCTCCTTGCTTGGTGTAGGAAAGTTCTCTGCGAAAGCCTTGCCGTTTGTTGAAATCAACCCGGCACAGACGGATACGAAATCTGCAGCGGGGAGATACCCTTGCCGCTGGAGGTCGCATAGCTGGAGCCGTGAAACGGAGTAGCTAGGCCAGTCCCCGGGGATTTGGCCGCGAGGACGTGAAGATGAGCCAGGGCCGCCAACCATAAGCCTTGAGCTTTTTTTGAGCGGGATTGGATTTCTATCAGGAGGATGAATGGGTAACTCGATTCACCCTTGGTCTATTTATTAGGCATGATTTCTGGTCCTGGGAGAGTGTTCTTGTAAAAAGTGCCGGCCCATTCGCCTTCTTGCAGGCGCACGAAAACCGAGGGTCGCCCTTAACGAAATTAATGGTGGGGACCCCTACAATGGATGGACCGAGAAGCCATTGGTGGTCGAATTGTTGGAATCAGCCGAACAGAGAGAAGATGGGGAACTCGCCTCGCAAGCTAAAGACTCTAGGAAGCCCGGGGTGATTGGCAGTTTTGAGCTCCGGCGTTGAAGGCTAGTTCGGGGGCTACTGAGGGAGTCCTGGACTAGGGGGTCCTCGGGATGCCGGCCTATCTCAAGTGGGCTGGATTGATGGCCCACGCTGTATCCGGACCGGAGACCTTTTGTGCCTTGGTGTGCACCCCAGGTCAAGATGGAAGATCTGGAGTTTCCTTGATGTAATCGACTATCTGTAAACCCTAGTACCCCTTGTGTGTATATAAACCGAGGGTTTGGTCCGTAGAGGCCAAGAGAGAGAACAATCACTATCTTACTAGCTAGGGTTTAGTTCCTCTGATCTCGTTTGTAGATCGACTCTGTAATCTTCATATACACAAACAATACAATCAAACAAGACGTAGGGTTTTACCTCTTAGAGAGGGTCTGAACCTGGATAAATATCGTGTCCTGCGTCCCTTGTTCCCCATCGACCCAAGATCCACAGTCCAGGACCCCCTATTCGAGATCTACCGGTTTTGACACCAACACCCTCTCCCTACCACTAGGGTCGTCAAGGCCGCCAGAGGGGAAGGAGAGAGGAGAGGAGCCGAGAAAAAGAAGGGGGACTCTCAAGGGAGGGGAGGGAGGAGGGAGAGGGTCCCCCAATTCGTATCGCACGGAGAACGGGAGAAGGTAACACGGTTGTCTACGACCGTAGATGTGCGGCAGATAATATTGCGACCGAGAATCACCCACTCACTCGCCTTCTCCTCGCTTCGTCGTCTACATATACCCGGCCGCTCTGTTCTCGTGCTCCCTCTTCCACTCGTCTCGCCATTAATTAAAGCTCCGGAAAACAATTTCCCTCTCCCAAATCCTCCGGATATAGCCCCCCTACCACACCCCAGCAAACTCTCACGCGCGCGCGAAGCATCGGCTCTGTTGGATCCCCCCTTTGCCTGGACATTTGATTCCCCCCGAATTTCCCATCATTTTGGGTTTATCGGCCATCTGTGGCGGCAGCTCGGGATAGGGCTCGCGGGGATGAGGCTGCATGGGGATGTGTCGGATGATGAAGAGGAGGGTGCGGTGATGGATCCGGCACTGCTGTCGTCGTCATCGCCGCCCGCCGGTGCGGCGGCGGCGGCTGCGTCGAGGCTGGTGGTGGGCTACGCCCTCACGAAGAAGAAGGTTAAGAGCTTCCTCCAGCCCAAGCTGCTCTTGCTGGCGAGGTAAAAGCCTGGATCACCGCTTATGGAGATGGACTCCATTGATTGATTGATTCATGCTGGATGCAGGTGGTGAATGTTTTTTTTTTTAGAGAAAGGGGATATGTTTCTTGTTTGCTGAGTGGGGAGTAATTTCACAAAACATGAAAACATAAGACTTTTTTTTTCTGGTACAGAGGTGTTGAAGACTTGAGGGTGTTGCTCTTGGAGGGAAAATGCTGTTCTTGGATCAGTTTATGAACATCAGTAGTACTTTACTTGAACAGGGCAGAGGTGACAAAGGGGTAGTAATGAACTAGTAATTGATGTTCAAACCAATATAGTTTCTGCAGTGGGGGGTGGAATGGAATGCTATTCTGTTCCTTATAGCACTTGTTAATCAGTGATGGAATCAGATATCGACTGGAGTAAAGTTAGCGAGAGCGGCTAGTGAGAGTGGCTTCTCAGTGAAGCATGCTGGTTTCTAGATTAAAAATTCCAGTAGCATCGTTAGATGCCATATACGCGTGCCAATGTTGGCAGTTACACTGCATGAGGGGATGCCCATGGTCTATAATTTTATATTATCATGTCCACTTGACTAAATGCTTTGTGGTATGCTAATCCTTGGTGCCTGGCATCTGGGATTCTAGTTGGAATATTCCCATGGATAAGCACATCACATGGATTATGACAACTTGTTGATGGCAATATCTTTCCTGGGATCATTTCCACTTTAGTGAATGCGTCGCTGGATTTGATGGCAACATGGACCACTGACAAACAATTACTCCCTCTGTCCCATAATATAAGAGCGTTTTTTACACTACACTAGTGTCAAAAACGCTCTTATATTATGGGACGGAGGGAGTATTTTTTCTTGAAAATACTACTGACAAACAATCTTTGAGCTGGATATCTTGTTAGTTACCTGAATTAAGAGCTAAATGCATTCAATTATTTGCTGGTTGGTTCTCAGCCTATGAACATAATAAAAGGATGTTGAAAAATAAGGAAAGATGAAATAACAAGGAACTCTTCCTTGCAAAATTAAAATTTACATTCTGAGACTGATGTATGTTTTGATTTTAGAAAAAATAAATGTACACTCAGAGGGTGGGTGCTCGAGTTTAAGGTTTATATACTTGCACATCGTAGAAAATTCTCAAGATTCATAGATGTGTATCATGTTAGAGCATGTGGGTCTGCAAAGAATCATGCAAAATTATGATCAAATGTTTCCTGTACAAAAAGACAAATGGCTCAGTTTTTTATTCATGTACTTTTATTGTTTAAAAACTTATAAAAACAAATGTGCACTTTACCCTTGTGAGTGGCTTCACAGGCTAAACAACATAAGTAAGGCATGTATTCTGGTAGAAAAACATAAGCAAGGAACGGAAACAAATTTACAAGCGGAATGTTCTTTTCAGGAATTGAACAAATTTTGCTCGGTCAAATTGTATATCTGAAGTGATTAATATTTTTAGTTTGTTCATTTATCCCCGCTGTTGAGTAACTCAAAATATGAATGTTTTGACATGATGCTGGTTTCCATATAATTCCTTTTTATCCTTTCCAAGGTACCCTTTTGACATATTCTGATTTGTATTTGATTGAGTATTCAGGTGTCCCTAAAAACAAAATAACCCAGCTGAGTTGGCGATGCACTTTTTTTTTAAAAGTTCAGCAGAGAACTTGAATTTGACTTGGATGATTTTGTCTACTCACTTATTATAAGTTTATAATCACTAGCCTTGTATGCTGACTAGTTGCCAAGATTTTATTTTAGTGCTACTTGACATCTTCTTAAACATGTGCATTTTGCTTTGTCAGGAAGAAAGGAATTAGTTTCATACCAATTGATGAGACTCGTCCTCTCTCCGAACAAGGCCCATTTGATATTATCTTGCACAAGGTTAGCCAAATACTTCCTAATATATGTTTTGAAAGTCTGTGGATGCATAGGTCTCAGAACTAAGATTGTCTTACATATTTTCTCCAATTGTTGTGTCTACGGTTTGAATATTGAAAGAAGTGACTTCTGCTTAATATTTTTAAAATATTATGTCATGATACGTTTCTTGCTTCCTTCTGCAGAAAACTAGCAAGGAGTGGCAGCGGTTTCTGGAGGTAATACTAGACTGCAGGTGTAGGAACCTGATGATCTGCAAATGCATGCGTACCATACTGATACAATATGCACGCTCGTCATACATTTATCTAATTTTTCTTGTATAGTTGGTACCATGTCCTGGGAATTCAGTAGTCAGATAGCCCCTCCGTCCAGAAATAGATGGCGTTTCAGATGTTGACACAGTCGCCAACAAACATCTGTGAAAAAGAAATCTGTTATGAAAATGTGATTCCTGTGAAATCCAATGATATTATTTTCTTCTAATCAACCCAAATATTTTTTCATATATTGGGAGTCAAAGATAAAATTTCAACTCAATGAATTCTAGGAAGTCATGTATTTTGGAACCTTGGTAGTGTTTATCCTGTCCGTGGCAATGACAGTTAGTATAGTTAATTATCTAATGCAAAAAAAGAAGTCGTAATTGTCTACTGCAGCTCCCTGTGGAAAGCTTATCATAATTGTTACACTTTGCTCTTAGCTTCTAAATCAAGAATTCCCCTTCTCTGTTGATTTTTACATTTAAAATATTTCATTCTGTGAAGGATTATCATGAAGTGCATCCAGAAGTCACTGTCCTCGACCCACCCAATGCCATTGAGCATCTGAACAATCGACAATCGATGCTTGAAGAAGTAGCAGATTTGAACCTGTCCAGTTTCTATGGTAATATTGCAGATGCGTAATACGTCTGATAATGATATTTGTGCTATGAATATAAGCCCACTTGAACTGTTTGGGCGAGTGCTGTGCATTTTCTCACCTCATGTGAGTATTGTGGTTCTAGAATGTGCATAGATCTGAATGCATATTCTATGAGTGGAAGAGTGGAAGCACTCACCCACACAAGCACGAAGTCCACTCATAAAAATAGACATTGTAATTTAAGGTTTTCTTTGTGCATAAATTACTGATTTTCTTGCTTTTCCTCTCGTAATGAAATGGCAGAGTGCCTGCCTGTTTTGTAAAAAAAGGTTTCTCTGAATGTTTATATCTTGTGAGTTGATATGTGTTTCATGACCAAGTACATTGACACATCATATTCTCACCTAATTCTCGTGTAACTGCAGTCCTAGAAAAGGATTGCTTTCAATAGAAAGGCACCAACAAGATCTTCTTCTTGACAAGGGGGGCTGACAATCTTATTTCTGTCCTTTTGAACCATTTGTGTTTCCAGTTTAGGTGGCTATGTAAATCATCATCAAACTTAAGAGAGCACTAACCCCGATAATGAAAATCGCGGGAACACTGGTTAAAATTTCTCGTTTACTTGTTTTCTGCTGGGTGAGTCCAGTGACAGATTCTGTTCAATTGGACAGCAGTATCTTTCTTATTTATCGTGAACACGTAGCATATTGACGTGCAGGCTACTGAAAGTGCATCCCCAGCTTACTTCTGTGAAGGACTTAATATGTTTTTTTTTGCTCATAAGGACTTAATATGTTTACAATCGTATATAATATAATTTTTTATGGTTCGAATTTTGGACCATCGCAGAAGAAGTTTGCACTCCGCGCCAACTGGTCATTATGAAAGATCCATCCTCTATACCAACTGCAGTTGCCATGGCTGGGCTAACCTTGCCATTGGGTAATTTGTTCAAATCTTGAAACTATCAGTTGCATGCTTCTTGAATCTTGATTTGTATTTGTTGCTCCTTTCAAGACACTTCACTTTAGTTGTTATATGAGAGTTTAGATATCAGCTATGGGCATCATATGATTTGCACTAGCTGTAATATCACGAGTCATGACACTGTACGACCTAGCTACATGGATGCTTTCGTTCTCTTATGTGAAACATATGCTTCACTCATTACTGAACGATTACAATATAAACAGGCATGCACTGTATGACAAACAAGGAAGGGAATGATGAAATGATATTATTGACATTATGTTGCAGAAATCCTCTATGATTATTTAGTTTGGTGATTTATATGTTACCTGATTCTATGTGCATGCTACGTGGAAACATGTCCTGCAACTTGCCTGTCACATTTGGTAAATTAAACACTAGCTTGAATGAGGATGTAAAGTGAGTAGGGTTGGCCAGTAGTGCATTTGGGAGAGATAGACACTTAGACTAATATTCAAGTTTGATGTTGTGATGTTCTCCTTCCAGTTGATAATTCCCAGTATCACATATTTAGGCCATTTTCCCTGCTGTAGCTCCAGTATTTTGCTTCTGGGGTTTTGCCATATTCTCCTTCAATGTGTTACATGGGACTTCCTGTTTGTTATGTGTGGAACTAGTAAGTGGAAATTGCTGATGGGACGCACTTCTGTTTGTTGCAGTTGCCAAGCCATTGGTTGTTGATGGAACATCTAAATCTCATGAGCTATCTCTGGCATACGATGAGGCGTCCTTGCCAATGCTTGATCCTCCTCTGGTACTCCAGGAATTTGTGAATCATGGTAACTCCTGATTCTTTTATCTGGCATATGCTTTTTTGCTCTGGATTGGTCGAATCGTGGCATCTAATTTATTAAATCTACAGGTGGGATCCTCTTTAAGGTGTACATTATTGGTGAAGCTATACAGGTTGTCCGCAGGTTTTCTCTTCCTGATGTTAATACCTATGACTTACTAAACAATGTTGGCATCTATCGACTTCCAAGAGTTTCATGCGCTGCAGCAAGTGCAGATCATGCAGACCTTGATCCTCGTATTGCAGGTGGGTCTTCTGCAGTGTTTCCAATTTATCTTTGGTTTAACTTTATTTTCTGCAGGTGGGTCTTCTGTTCCAGTTTCATACTAAGAGGGTGCTTGGATACGTTTTAGTCCCATGACTAAAAATAGTGGGACTAAAACTTGCTAGCCTCACCCATGCTTGGATCCAAATACTAAAGAGACTAAAATCAAGTTAATGAGCATTTATTATCCTCCAAACCCTCCAATCTAGAACTCGCCTGTGTTAAAGGAGAGGAGTTAAATGAGGAGAGAGAGGACTAATCCACATTTTAGTAGGGGTACCCCTGACTAAAAATTTTTAGTCTCAAGACTAGTTTTAGCCCCTCTTTAGTCAGGGGTGCTTGGAACTTTAGCCTTAGTCAGACTAAAATAAGTCCCTTGGATCCAAGCACCCTCTAACATGAAATTGTGTTTGGTATGAAGAAAGTGAAGTTAATAGTTTTATTATAATCTCAAGTTGAGGAGAAAATCGTTCAATAAAAAATGGTTGTCTTGTAATGCATTATGTTTGCCAAGAGCTTTTTACTGCACCAAATGAACAGTTTTCATTACTGAACAGAGCTTCCTCCGAGACCACTTCTAGAGAAACTAGGCAGGGAGCTTCGTGGTCGTCTGGTATGACCGCACTGGTTCTTTTTCTTTTTTTTTTGAACGCGACCGCACTGGTTCTTAACTATGTGTAGCTATTATATTTGTTGCCTCACCTGACATGTTAAAATTTGCAGGGTCTAAGATTGTTCAACATAGATATGATTAGAGAGCTTGGAGCAAATGACCGGTACTATATAATTGATATCAACTACTTCCCAGGTGTGTAGTTATTTTATCTCTCACATGGCTCTGCATTTCTTTTCTTCTGTTTATGTGTTCATGAAGAACTTGCTAGGCCAAAAATTTTATCCCAGCTGAGGGAAAAGAAATGTATCGTCGCGACATATCTCTGCCCGTGTAGGCCAATTTAACACTGTTCAAGTAGGGGTATCTTCTCCACTACCCAAGGTTGGCTTGGCTGGGGGATGAGTAGTCTTGCTAATTGTATGTTGTTCATCCGGGTGCAGATTGTTCTTAACCATTACAGGTAACTTCATCCAAGGTGAAGATTGTTAGGAATATGACATGTAAATCATGCAAGACATTTTAATGCTGTGTAGTTTCATTGATGCTGTCAGATCAGTTCCTATGGAGACAGCAATACACGCTACCACAGAAGTTGCTTTTGTTTTGTTCAGTTAAATGGGCAAGTCTTGCATGTAAAATTACAGCAAAAACGTCATGGTCTTGACTCTTGACGATTTCACAGCATGGTAATTTCCTTGCAGTAGCAATTCTTGACTGTCTAGGAAGTAATGCTGCTGTTTTCATTTTTTCTGCAGGATATGGGAAAATGCCTGGCTATGAGCACATATTCACCGATTTCTTGCAAAGTCTTGGGCAAAACAAATACCAAAGGTGCTTGAGCGGAGGCTGAAGCGCTGGTAGCCATACTTGTTCACTAATGTGCATATCTTGGATACATAAGCTGGAGCCCAAGGCTTGAAGTCCCAAACTTACATGTTTTGTCAGAAGTGGCGCCACATACACAGGGTCGGGAGTAGGGGGAGAGAAAGAAGAACTCTGAATGGCCTTGTGCCCATCTTGTATAAATCACGGTTGTTTTGATCATAGTTTGGTCTCAAATGCTTTCATCAAACAGGATCAACACCATCAACCCACCATGTATGATATTGATCAGTTAAGCTACATACAGTGCATCACAGTAAGCAATATTCAAAATAAGACAGCATCACCTGCTTCCAGGTATAGTTTGACACTACAGAGAACTAAATGCTCTTGTAGGGGGAAATTCAATCAGATTGCAAAGCTTCTAACCTGCAGTCAGAAAATCTTGATAAATTGAAGCAGGTAGACATGACTTGGTGCAGGCTTGGAGCATGAGCTGCTCCTCGTTCCGCGGCAGTTTTTAGCTGCTGCAGACTAGACGCACAAGGAGTGTTTGCATGTGCCTGCATTTCCAGTAAACCTATTTCTGTTTGTTCGGCAGTAAATGAGCTAAGTTGCAGTGTATATAGAAATGGCCTGTACTTTCTAAGGCAGGATGATGTTGATGCTGCCTCATGTGGAAGAGCCATGTATCGAGGACACAGGCATGCCCAGGGAAACTAATTATAGAGGTAACATGCGAACATCCCTTTTGGAGGCTGAGTTCAATGGAGGCCAGATTTTGAAAAATTCAAAATTCACCGAAATTCATAGTTTCATATTTCAAAAAATTCTGACAAAAATATGGATATACGTGGAGGCATAATGCACGAGTGTGTAAATTTTCAAGACGAAATCCGTTGAAATGATGGCTGTGCAAAAAAAGGGGGCCTTTTAACCTATGATACTATTCATCCTTCAAGGCCATGAATTTGTCTTTTTTTTTGTACAGATTGCATTTCAAGGTAGTTCATCCTGAAATTTTACATACATGCGCATAAGATTTTTGTTTACTTGTAATTTTCTAGATTTTTTAAAAACTAAAAGTTTGTATTTTGAACTTTTCAAAAAAAAAAAACTCAGCCTTCATGGATGCCGAGAGCCAAAACGTCTCACTCAGTAACATGATCCTACTCAAATAGTCCCATGCAAACTTTCTCGACAATGCATTTTTATTGACTCAAAATACAGCATCAAGCAGATACAAAGCATGATGAGCAACATCCGAAAGGCTTCAGCAACATCCGAAAGGCTTCACGAACTACACCTAGCAAACTTTATCGATAATGCATTTTTATTCACTCAAAATGCAGCATCAAGCGGATACAAAGCATGATGAGCTACATCCGACATCATACTCGGCATCTGCATAACTAAAATGCACACAACCAACACTAACAAACTAAAAGAATATAAAAAAGTTGACATAACAACAACTGTAGAGTCATATAGGATTGGCACGCACAGTCATATAGGATTGGCACTATGCGTGACGTGGGACGCCATGGAAACAATCGTTCATGGTGCCAAAGAACTCAAAAGGAGCAGCAACTATCTCTCTCAAATGGCAAAGAACAAGAGAAAACACTTTTAAAAAACAGCGGATAACTAGCTTGGTTTACAAGGATGCAACCCAAACAATGAAACTTGTGAACCTATAGAGAATCACAAGAGAGAATCATAAGGATCGTATATGAATTGACGATAGCCCTCCAATCCACACACACGAGCTAACACTCAATGGTACTAGTGCTCTTAGCGCAACACAACCTCACAGACTGTTTACAAACATAAACTTAGAAATCTCACCCCCCCTTCACATGGAACAGCTGGGAAGTACTTATACTAGAAGAACCTACTAGTTAGGTGCGAAAACAACACAAAATGAAGGGTAAATTCGTGAGCTCCAAGCTGTAGCAGGAGCAAACTTGTTGAGCCCCGCGCTGTAATTAATTCCTGGACAGCTTGCATGAGAACTTGCACAACTTTTGACTCAAGACCTCAAATGATGCACCGTTTTTTTTGAATGAAAGCCGACTTCAAAGACCATCTTTTCCAGCCTCTAAAACATGCTAGACCCTTCTAGAATTAATTAGGTTTAGGTCGAAAGTTGTAGCTAGAAATCTGATGTGCCATTTCTCCCAAAATAGGCACTGAAAACTTCCCAACTAAGATAATGGTCTTGCCCATGTCTTCCTTTGTCTGCTCTAATGGTTTAACATATGTGTTAGCATGAACCTCACTCTTTGATGCCTTGGTCATGATCTGGTCCACATCATCCTCCCTCCCTTCAAACAAAACCGTCATCGGTTTTGAGGTATTCTTTTTGGGCTTCTTTACGTGTGGGAATTGCTCAACATTGAGTGTTTCATCCACCATAGGTTTCAAGACATGGTTCACTCCTTGACGCATGAAAGAATACTTCTTATACCTCCCATGGTGAGTAGCATCATGATCAAACTGCCATGGCCTTCCCAAAAGAAGATGACAAGCTTGCATTGGCACCACATCACATACCACTTTTTCCACATAACTTCCCACTGAAAATTGCATCCTAGCACGATGTGTAATCTTCAGTTTACCAACACCATTCAACCACTTAACATAATATGGCCGGGGCTACCTCCATGATGATATCCCAAGAGCATGCACAAGATCACTATTGACAATGTTATTGTAGCTACCTCCATCGATGAGTACCTTGCAGTTTTTTTCCTTGATCTTGCAAATGGATTGGAACACATTTTGTCGCTAGCCCTTCTCAACAATAGGAGCATCATCATGAGCCACTTTGCGAACCATGAGATTAACACCATCTCCTCCATCTGAACTCAGAGGTGCTCCGCTCTCAAAAGTACGATATTTTGCATCTTTCTTCTCATATTCAGATTTGCCACTTGAGTCATCGGTGACATATCCATCATTTGTGAGAAGCACCTTCTTCAAATTAGGACAATCCTTCTTGAAGTGACCTCTACCCTTGCATGTATGGCACTGAATATTACTAATGTGAGTCGCATGAGTATTGGAAGATTCAACCTTTCATGCATTAGCTTCTTTTGCAGTCATTTTGTTGTGTGAGCGAAAATCTGCAGCAACGCTTCCATCTACTTCTCGCTGAATTGAACCTCTCCAAGTCCTTCATGTATAGGTTTGGCGACACTTCTGCCGCTGCTCTACACGAATAGCCTGATGCACAAGTCCTTGCAAATCCTGATATGTAACCATCTCTATCCTTTCTTGCACATTTTCATTCAACCCGTGGACGAATCTTGACATTGTGGCCTTCTCTGGCTCATTCACCATTGTCCTAATCATCAAAATCTCCATCTCTTTTTAGTACTCATCAACACTAGAGTTACCATGGCACAACCATTGGAGTCGATTGTATAAGGTTCTTGTGAAATGTTCACCTCTATAACAGATTTTTCATTTGCACCCATGTCTCTAGATGACCTCCAGCACGACACAATTGGTTCCACCAAATCAAAGTATATCCGGTAAACTCAATGGATACATATCGTACCTTCTTCTTCTTTGTATAGCGATGGCTATCAAAGATATGATCCACGCACATCTCCCATTCCAAATAATCATCGGGCTCGGTTTTCCCATTGAACGATGGTATGGTAAGTTTGAACTTACCAATCCCGTCATCTTCATGGTCACGATGAGCACGCCCATGATCTCTTCCTCCCATGACAAATCCTTCTTGGCCTTCTCCGCGACGATCATGATGAGCACGTCGTGGTCGAGGCTTGTAATAGTTTCGAGCATCATCAGAGTGGTCGCTCTAATGCTCTTCATGGTTGTCCAGCTGTATGGGAAGTTGTCGATGTCAACCCCATGTAGCAAGCCCATCTCGTGGTGGAGATGGTGGCGCCCAAGTAGCACCTCACTGGTCATGGCGAGCACGCCGAGGTGGTGGAGCATAGTAGCTATGAGCATCGCCTGAGTAGACGTGGATGTGCTCTCCATGCCCCTCCTCAATGTGGCGTTGTCCCTGCTATTCGGGGAGTTGTCGATGTCGACCCCGTGCAGCAAGCCTGTCTCAACGGAGTTCCTTGGTGAGGGAGTCGATTCTCCGGCCAAGATTGGTCTCCACGACCGATATGTGCCTTTCCACCTTGTTCAGCACATACTCTCGTGTATCCTCCAATGCCAACACATAGGCGGGATGCAAGCTAGGATCATACACGGGAAGTGGCAGCTCCTCCTCCATGAGGCGCCCACCTCCATGCACACCATCAACACTGCCGGACCTCCTTGAACACATGGAAGCTTCTCAAGAACAAAATCAGCAAGAGAGAAAATAGCACCGTGATCAACCAAAAGCTCTGATGCCAAGATGATGCGGGACGCCACGAAAATGATCTTTTACGATGCCAAAGAACTCACAAGGAACATCAACTAATTCTCTCAAATGGCAAAGAACAAGAGGAAACACTCTCAAATAAATTGCAGCGGATAATTAGCTTGGTTTACAAGGATGCAACCCAAACAAAACTTGTGAACCTATGGAGAATCACAAGGATCCTATATGAATTGAGGACAAGCCCTCCAATCCACACACATGAGCTAACACTCAATGGTACTAGTGCTCAGCACAAACACAACCTCACCGGCTGTCTACAAACATAAACTCACAAATCTCATCCCCCCTACACATGGAACAACCAGGGAGTACTTATACTATAAGAAACTACTAGTTAGGTGGGAAACAACACAAAATGAAGGGTAAATTCATGAGCTCCAAGCTGTAGCAGGAGCAAACCTGTTGAGCCTCACGCTGTAATTAATTCCTGGACACCTTACATGGGAACTTGCACAACTTTTGACTCAAGACCTCAAATGATGCACCATTTTTTTGAATGAAAGCTGACTTCAAAGACCACCTTTTCCAGTCTCTAAAATGTGCTAGACCCTTCTAGAATTAGTTAGGTTTATGTGGGAAGTTGTAGCTAGAAGTCTGATGCGCCATTTCTCCCAAAGTAGGCACTGGAAGCTTCCCAACTAAGATAATGGTCTTGCTCATGTCTTCCTTTGGCTGCTCTAATGGTATAACATTTGTGCTAGCATGAACCTCACTCTTTGATGCCTTCACCATGATCTGGTCCACATCAATGCGTATGTCAAAGGAGGTGTTGGACCAATCTGGAGATTATGCTGCCACCCATGTTGGGTAAAGACCTCCCTGATCGCCTTGAAAGTGGTTGGTACTCTGTTCGGTGTAGCATAGACCATATAGGAAGCGAGTGCGTATAGCGAAAAATAACTTGCAAAAGAGAGGTGTTTTTCCTCAAAAAACAAATCATTTCCACATAGTCAAAGCACCCATAATAAGATATATGCTCCCACTCATGGTAGTGTTTTGACCTTATTTGGAATTTCGTCCAACCAACGACCAAAAATATTGACAACACTTGTGGGTGGATACAAATTAGAGGCTATTTGGATGACTAACCACGTAGAACGTGCAAACTTGTAATGAAAAAAAAGGTGTTTGATTGTCTCCTCATGAGTGCAAAAACTACACTTCTTGTTTCCTTGTCAATTGTGATGGGAGAGATTGTCTTTGCTTAGCACAACTCCCCTACAAAGATACCACATGAAGATTTTAACTTTTAGTGGAATCTTCGACATCCAAACTTTGTTGGTATTATCCATTGGGACTTCTGAATGTGTGAGCGCACGGTGCATAGAGTCCTAGATGTAGTGATGTTCTGGCGAAACACGTCCCGTCCTTGTGTCAGGTTAATCTACTCCAATCGGGGTAACATATTTTGTGACGATATCAATCAAATCCCGTCTAAAAGAAATATTCGGCGAGAATGAACTGAGCACCTTCGCTAGAGTATCAATCTTATCGCGAACAGTGCGGTACAAAGCTGGATATTGTTCTCGGAGGCTGGCATTGCCTAGCCATTTGTCTTTCTAGAAACTTCGGCCCGTGTTCTACCGCGAAAAATCCAAAATGGAAAAGATGTTTCTTTGCTGCCATTAGACCATTCAAAAGTGTGAGTCACCAGGTCAATAGGCCCATGACACAACTTTTGGCCTAGATACTTATTGTGCGACAGAGTTTGCCAAACGCCATCCTCAATAAGTAGTTTGAACTACCATTTACTAAGTAGTCCACCATTCTTGACCTGTAGGTCATCAATGCCAAGTCCAACTTGGACTTTCGGCCTACAAACCATGCTCCATTTGGCTAGCATATGTTTTTTTAATTCATTGTCCCCTTGCCAAAATAATCTGGATCTGAAATAATCCAGTCTTTGTAAGACCCCTTTTAGGAGTTGGAAAAAAGAAAACATTTAAAGAACCATGTTTATAAGGATAGATATGATCAAGACCAGTCATCCTCCAACAGAGAGCAACTTTTCTTTCCAACTGCTCAACCGTTTCTCTAAGCGCTTCTCTAAATGTTCCCACTCCGCATTGGTGAGACGTTGATAATGAATTGGAATTCCTAGATATTTAATCGGGAATTGGCCTTGCACGCAGCCAAATAGGTCAACATAATCAGGCGCCACCTCACTAGCCTCTCCAAAGTAAAACAATTCACGTTTATTAAAGTTAATTTGAAGGCCTGCTATCTACTCAAACATTGAAGCAATAATTTCAGGCTTTCAGCCATATCTAGGTCATGTTCCATAAAAAAGTTGTATCATCGGTATATTGCAAAATAGAGAGGCCATCATCCACAAGGTGTCGCACCACTCCTGCAATTTGACCTCCTGCTTGGCACGGTCAATCAGAATAGCCAACATGTCAGCAATGATATTACATAATGTTGGAGATATGGGGTCACCCTACCGTAGTCGTTTTTTTATCTAAAAGTAATAGCATATGTCATCATTGACTTTGACAACCACACTACTTACACTAACAACTTTTTGGATCCACTAGCGCCTTTTATGGAGAATCCTTTCATTTTAGGGCATGTTGAAGGAACAACCATTTGTCCCAACGTTTAAGTATATAGATTTTGTGACATCTTTATCCTCATCTATACATGTCCTTTGGGACTGGAAGCAAAGCGAAATCTGAATTGGAAGTAGCAATGCTTGAAGAATTGGGAGCCATATAGAATGATACGGGAAAAAGAAACTTCTAGAGAGGAAAAACTAGAAAGCAAAAAAAAAAACTCCTACGTAGCGCCCGTGTGCGACGGGGATGGCAATCCTAGCCACCCTGTCGGGACCCCACTCCGCCTCTCCTCCCCTCCCCCGCTGACACCAGAGGGCACGGTTGGGCGAAGCCAGGTTGGCGACGGGGTACCTTTGTCTCCTCGCACGATATTATAGGCGTGGGCCGATGATGCAGTTGTTGTGATGCAGCGCTAGTGGGGGCATTGCAGCGGGCGACTCGTCGGTGTTGGGAGGTGACGGCGGCATGGATGTGGTGCATGACTGGTGGGATGGTGACGACATGCGGCAGGAGGCTATGGTAGTGGTGCTTTGGCCAGATTTCGCCTGGCGGGCGGCGTGGGTCAGACGCTACTAAAGGAAATATGCCCTAGAGGCAATAATAAAGTTATTATTTATTTTCTTATATCATGATAAATGTTTATTATTCATGCTAGAATTGTATTAACCGGAAACATAATACATGTGTGAATACATAGACAAACATAGTGTCACTAGTATGCCTCTACTTGACTAGCTCGTTTATCAAAGATGGTTATGTTTCCTAGCCATGGACAAAAGAGTTGTCATTTGATTAACAGGATCACATCATTAGGAGAATGATGTGATTGACATGACCCATTCTGTTAGCCTAGCACTTGATCGTTTAGTATGTTGCTATTGCTTTCTTCATGACTTATACATGTTCCTGTAACTATGAGATTATGCAACTCCCGTTTATCGGAGGAACACTTTGGGTGCTACCAAACGTCACAACGTAACTGGGTGATTATAAAGGAGTACTACAGGTGTCTCCAAAGGTACATGTTGGGTTGGCGTATTTCGAGATTAGGTTTTGTCACTCCGATTGTTGGAAAGGTATCTCTGGGCCCTCTCGGTAATGCACATCACTATAAGCCTTGCAAGCAATGTGACTAATGAGTTAGTTGCGGGATGATGCATTACGTAACGAGTAAAGAGACTTGCCGGTAACGAGATTGAACTAGGTATTGGATACCGACGATCGAATCTCGGGCAAGTAACATACCGATGACAAAGGGAACAACGTATGTTGTTATGCGGTTTGACTGATAAAGATCTTCATAGAATATGTGGGAGCCGATATGAGCATCCAGGTTCCGCTATTGGTTATTAACCGAGAATAGTTCTAGGTCATGTCTACATTGTTCTCCAACCCGTAGGGTCCGCACGCTTAACGTTACGATGACAGTTTTATTATGAGTTTATAAGTTTTGATGTACCGAAGTTTGTTTGGAGTCCCGGATGTGATCACGGACATGACGAGGAGTCTCGAAATGGTCGAGACATAAAGATCGATATATTGGAAGCCTATATTTGGACATCGAAATCGTTCCGAGTGAAATCGGCATTTTACCGGAGTACCGGGAGGTTACCGGAACCCCCCGGGGGTTTATTGGGCCTACATGGGCCTCGAGGGAGAAGAGGGAAGGAGCCAGGAGGGGGCCGCGCGCCCCTCCCCTTCCTAGTCCGAATAGGACAAGGGAAGGGGGGCGGCGCCCCCCCTTTCCTTCCTCTCTTCCTCCTCTTTCCCCCCTTCTCCTACTCCTACTTGGAAAGAAGGGAGTCCTACTCCCGGTGGGAGTAGGACTCCCCCCTTGGCGCGCCCTCCTTGGCCGGCCGCCTCCTCCCCCCTGGCTCCTTTATATACGGGGGCGGGGGGCACCCCATAGACACACAAGTTGATCTACGGATCGTTCCTTAGCCATGTGTGGTGCCCCCCTCCACCATATTCCACCTCGGTCATATCGTCGCGGAGTTTAGGCGAAGCCCTGCGTCGGTAGTACATAAAGATCGTCACCACGCCGTCGTGCTGACGGAACTCTCCCTCGACACTCGGCTGGATTAGAGTACGAGGGACGTCATCGAGCTGAACGTGTGCTAGAACTCGGAGGTGCCGTAGTTTCGGTGCTTGATCGGTCGGGCCGTGAAGACATACGACTACATCAACCGCGTTGTTCTAATGCTTCCGCTTTCGGTCTACGAGGGTATGTGGACACACTCTCCCCTCTCGTTGCTATGCCATCACCATGATCTTGCATGTGCGTAGGAAATTTTTTGAAATTACTACGTTCCCCAACAGTGGCATCCGAGCCTAGGCTTTATGCGTTGATGTTATATGCACGAGTAGAACACAAGTGAGTTGTGGGCGATACAAGTCATACTGCTTACCAGCATGTCATACTTTGGTTCGGCGGTATTGTTGGATGAAGCGGCCCGGACCGACATTACGCGTACGCTTACGCGAGACTGGTTCTACCGACGTGCTTTGCACACAGGTGGCTAGTGGGTGTCAGTTTCTCCAACTTTAGTTGAACCGAGTGTGGCTATGCCCGGTCCTTGTGAAGGTTAAAACAGCACCAACTTGACGAACTATCGTTGTGGTTTTGATGCGTAGGTAAGAACGGTTCTTGCTCAGCCCGTAGCAGCCACGTAAAACTTGCAACAACAAAGTAGAGGACGTCTAACTTGTTTTTGCAGGGCATGTTGTGATGTGATTGAAGGAAATATGCCCTAGAGGCAATAATAAAGTTATTATTTATTTCCTCATATCATGATAAATGTTTATTATTCATGCTAGAATTGTATTAACCGGAAACATGATACATGTGTGAATACATAGACAAACATAAAGTCACTAGTATGCCTCTACTTGACTAGCTCATTAATCAAAGATGGTTATGTTTCCTAACCATAGACATGTGTTGTCATTTGATTAATGGGATCACATCATTAGGAGAATGATGTTATTGACATGACCCATTCAGTTAGCCTAGCACTTGATCGTTTAGTATATTGCTATTGCTTTCTTCATGACTTATACAAAGTTCCTGCAACTATGAGATTGTGCAACTCCCATTTACCGGAAGAACACTTTGTGTGCTACCAAACGTCACAACGTAACTGGGTGATTATAAAGGTGCTCTACAGGTGTTTCCGAAGGTACATGTTGGGTTGGCATAATTCAAGATTAGGTTTTGTCACTCCGATTGTCGGAGAGGTATCTCTGGGCCCTCTCGGTAATACTCATCACCTAAGCCTTGCAAGCATTGTAACTAATGAGTTAGTTATAAGATGATGTATTACAGAACGAGTAAAGAGACTTGCCGGTAACGAGATTGAACTAGGTATTGGATACCGACGATCAAATCTCGGGCAAGTAACATACCGATGACAAAGGGAACAACGTATGTTGTTATGCGGTTTGACCGATAAAGATCTTCGTAGAATATGTAGGAACCAATATGGGCATCCAGGTCCCGCTATTGGTTATTGACCGAGAATGGTTCTAGGTCATGTCTACATAGTTCTCGAACCCGTAGGGTCCGCACGCTTAACGTTACGATGACAGTTGTATTATGAGTTCATAAGTTTTGATGTACCGAAGTTTGTTCGGAGTCCCGGATGTGATCACGGACATGACGAGGAGTCTCGAAACTGTCGAGACATAAAGATTGATATATTGGAAGCCTATGTTTGGACATCAGAATCGTTCCGGGTGAAATCGGCATTTTACCGGAGTACCGGGAGGTTACCGGAACCCCCCGGGGGGTTATTGGGCCTACATGGGCCTCGAGGGAGAAGAGGGAAGGAGGCAGGAGGGGGCCACGTGCCCCTCCCCTTCCTAGTCTGAATAGGACAAGGGAAGGGGGGCGGCGCCCCCCCTTTCCTTCCCCTCTTCCTCCTCTTTCCCCCCTTCTTCTACTCCTACTTGGAAAGAAGGGAGTCCTACTCCCACCGGGAGTAGGACTCCCCACTTGGCGCGCCCTCCTTGGCCGGCTGCCTCCTCCCCCCTGGCTCCTTTATATACGGGGGTGGGGGGGCACCCCAAAGACACACAAGTTGATCTACGGATCGTTCCTTAGCCGTGTGCGGTGGCCCCCTCCACCATATTCCACCTCGGTCATATCGTCGCGGAGTTTAGGCGAAGCCCTGCGCCGGTAGAACATCATCATCGTCACCATGCCATCGTGCTGACGGAACTCATCTCCGGAGCTTGGCTGGATCGGAGGCCGGAGATCGTCATCGAGCTGAACGTGTGCTGAACTCGGAGGCTCCGTACGTTCGGTGCTTGGATCGGTCGGATTGTGAAGACGTACGACTACATCAACCGCGTTGTGCTAACGCTTCCGCTTACGGTCTACGAGGGTACGTGGACGAACACTCTCCCCTCTCGTTGCTATGCCATCACCATGATCTTGCGTGTGCGTAGGAATTTTTTTGAAATTACTACGTTACCCAACAGTGGCATCCGAGCCTAGGTTTTATGCGTTGATGTTATATGCACGAGTAGAACACAAGTGAGTTGTGGGCGATACAAGTCATACTGCTTACCAGCATGTCATACTTTGGTTCAGCGGTATTGCGAGATGAAGCGGCCCGGACCGACATTACGCGTACGCTTACGCGAGACTGGTTGCACCGTTACGAGCACTCGTGCTTAAAGGGGGCTGACGGGTGTCTGTCTCTCTCACTTTAGCTGAATCGAGTGTGGCTACGCCCGGTCCTTGCGAAGGTTAAAACAACACCAACTTGACGAACTATCGTTGTGGTTTTTGATGCGTAGGTAAGAACGGTTCTTGCTAAGCCCGTAGCAGCCACGTAAAATTTGCAACAACAAAGTAGAGGACATCTAACTTGTTTTTGCAGGGCATGTTGTGATGCGATATGGTCAAGACGTGATGCTATATTTTATTGTATGAGATGATCATGTTTTGTAACCGAAGTTATCGACAACTGGCAGGAGCCATATGGTTGTCGCTTTATTGTATGAAATGCAAACGCCCTGTAATTGCTTTACTTTATCGCTAAGCGGTAGCGATAGTCGTAGAAGCAATAGATGGCGTAACGACAACGATGCTACAATGGAGATCAAGGTGTCGCGCCGGTGACGATGGTGATCACGACGGTGCTTCGGAGATTGAGATCACAAGCACAAGATGATGATGGCCATATCATATCACTTATATTGATTGCATGTGATGTTTATCCTTTATGCATCTTATCTTGCTTTGATTGACGGTAGCATTTTAAGATGATCTCTCACTAAAATTATCAAGAAGTGTTCTCCCTGAGTATGCACCGTTGCCAAAGTTCGTCGTGCCCAGACACCACGTGATGATCGGGTGTGATAAGCTCTACATCCATCTACAACGGGTGCAAGCCAGTTTTGCACACGCGGAATACTCAGGTTAAACTTGACGAGCCTAGCATATGCAGATATGGCCTCGGAACACGGAGACAGAAAGGTCGAGCGTGAATCATATAGTAGATATGATCAACATAGTGATGTTCACCATTGAAAACTACTCCATCTCACGTGATGATCGGTCATGGTTTAGTTGATTTGGATCACGTGATCACTTAGATGACTAGAGAGATGTCTGTCTAAGTGGGAGTTCTTAAGTAATATGATTAATTGAACTTAAATTTATCATGAACTTAGTACCTGATAGTATTTTGCTTGTCTATGTTTGTTTGTAGATAGATGGCTCGTGCTGTTGTTCCGTTGAATTTTAATGCGTTCCTTGAGAAAGCAAAGTTGAAAGATGATGGTAGCAATTACACGGACTGGGTCCGTAACCTGAGGATTATCCTCATTGCTGCACAAAAAAGTTACGTCCTGGAAGCACCGCTGGGTGCCAGGCCTGCTGCTGATGCAACTGACGATGTTAAGAACGGCTGGCAGAGCAAAGCTGATGACTACTCTATAGTTCAGTGTGCCATGCTTTACGGCTTAGAACCGGGTCTTCAACGATGTTTTGAACGTCATGGAGCATATGAGATGTTCCAGGAGTTGAAGTTAATATTTCAAGCAAATGCCCGGATTGAGAGATATGAAGTCTCCAATAAGTTCTACAGCTGCAAGATGGAGGAGAATAGTTCTATCAGTGAACATATACTCAAAATGTCTGGGTATAATAATCACTTGATTCAACTGGGAGTTAATCTTCCGGATGATAGCGTCATTGACAGAATTCTTCAATCACTGCCACCAAGCTACAAGAGCTTTGTGATGAACTATAATATGCAAGGGATGAACAAGACTATTCCCGAGCTCTTCGCAATGCTAAAAGCTGCGGAGGTAGAAATCAAGAAGGAGCATCAAGTGTTAATGGTCAACAAGACCACTAGTTTCAAGAAAAAGGGCAAAGGGAAGAAGAAGGGGAACTTCAAAAAGAACGGCAAGCAAGTTGCTGCTCAAGAGAAGAAACCCAAGTCTGGACCTAAGCCTGAAACTGAGTGCTTCTACTGCAAGCAGACTGGTCACTGGAAGCGGAACTGCCCCAAGTATTTGGCGGATAAGAAGGATGGCAAAGTAAACAAAGGTATATGTGATATACATGTTATTGATGTGTACCTAACTAGAGCTCGTAGTAGCACCTAGGTATTTGATACTGGTTCTGTTGCTAATATTTGCAACTCGAAATAGGGACTACGGAATAAGCGAGCACTGGCCAAGGACGAGGTGACGATGCGCGTGGGAAACGGTTCCAAAGTCGATGTGATCGCGGTCGGCACGCTACCTCTACATCTACCTTCGGGATTAGTTTTAGACCTGAATAATTGTTATTTGGTGCCAGCGTTGAGCATGAACATTATATCTGGATCTTGTTTGATGCAAGACGGTTATTCATTTAAATTAGAGAATAATGGTTGTTCTATTTATATGAGTAATATCTTTTATGGTCATGCACCCTTGAAGAGTGGTCTATTTTTATTAAATCTCGATAGTAGTGATATACATATTCATAGTGTTGAAACCAAAAGATGCAGAGTTGATAATGATAGTGCAACGTATTTGTGGCACTGCCGTTTGGGTCATATCAGAGTAAAGCGCATGAAGAAACTCCATACTGATGGACTTTTGGAATCACTTGATTATGAATCACTTGGTACTTGCGAACCGTGCCTTATGGGCAAGATGACTAAAACGCCGTTCTCTGGAACTATGGAGCGAGCAACTGATTTGTTGGAAATCATACATACTGATGTTTGTGGCCCAATGAATATTGAGGCTCGCGGCGGGTATCGTTATTTTCTCACCTTCACAGATGATTTGAGCAGATATGGGTATATCTACCTGATGAAACACAAGTCTGAAACATTTGAAAAGTTCAAAGAATTTCAGAGTGAAGTGGAAAATCATCGTAACAAGAAAATAAAGTTTCTATGATCTGATCGTGGAGGAGAGTATTTGAGTTACGAGTTTGGCCTACACTTGAAACAATGTGGAATAGTTTCGCAACTCATGCCACCTGGAACACCACAATGAAATGGTGTGTCCGAACGTTGTAATCGTACTTTACTTGATATGGTGCGATCTATGATGTCTCTTACTGATTTACCGCTATCATTTTGGGGTTATACTTTAGAGACGGCCGCATTCACGTTAAATAGGGCACCATCAAAATCCGTTGAGACGACGCCTTATGAATTGTGGTTTGGCAAGAAACCAAAGTTGTCGTTTCTTAAAGTTTGGGGCTGCGATGCTTATGTGAAGAAACTTCAACCAGATAAGCTCGAACCTAAATCAGAGAAATGTGTCTTCATAGGATACCCAAAAGAGACTGTTGGGTACACCTTCTATCACAGATCCGAAGGCAAGACATTCGTTGCTAAGAATGGATCCTTTCTAGAGAAGGAGTTTCTCTCGAAAGAAGTGAGTGGGAGGAAAGTAGAACTTGATGAGATAACTGTATCTACTCCCTTATTGGAAAGTAGTTCATCACGAGAACCGGTTCCTGTGACAACTACACCAATTAGTGAGGAAGCTAATGATAATGATCATGAAACTTCAGATCAAGTTTCTACTGAACCTCGTAGGTCTACCAGAGTAAGATCCGCACCAGAGTGGTACGGTAATCCTATTCTGGAAGTCATGTTACTTGACCATGATGAACCTACGAACTATGAGGAAGCGATGATGAGCCCGGATTCCGCAAAATGGCTAGAAGCCATGAAATCTGAGATGGGATCCATGTATGAAAACAAAGTATGGACTTTGGTTGACTTGCCCGATGATCGGCAAGCCATTGAGAATAAATGGATCTTTAAGAAGAAGACTGACGCTGATGGTAATATAACTGTCTATAAAGCTCGACTTGTTGCAAAAGGTTTTCGACAAGTTCAAGGGGTTGACTACGATGAGACTTTCTCACCCGTATCGATGCTTAAGTCCGTC
This sequence comes from Triticum timopheevii, assembly GCA_963921465.1. Lineage (NCBI taxonomy): Eukaryota > Viridiplantae > Streptophyta > Magnoliopsida > Poales > Poaceae > Triticum > Triticum timopheevii. Next base: position 478,814,116 of record OY997268.1, read on the forward strand.
CGAATCATGTTAGCTATTGCTGCATTTCATGATTATGAAATTTGGCAAATGGATGTCAAGACTGCATTCTTGAATGGATTTCTAGAAGAAGAGTTGTATATGATGCAGCCGGAAGGTTTTGTTGATCCAAAAGGTGCTGACAAAGTGTGCAAGCTCCAGCGTTCCATTTATGGACTGGTGCAAGCATCTCGGAGTTGGAATAAACGCTTTGATAGTGTGATCAAAGCATATGGTTTTATACAGACTTTTGGAGAAGCCTGTATTTACAAGAAAGTGAGTGGGAGCTCTGTAGCATTTCTAATTTTATATGTAGATGACATATTATTAATTGGAAATGATATAGAATTTCTGGATAGCATAAAGGGATACTTGAATAAAAGTTTTTCAGTGAAAGACCTCGGTGAAGCTGCTTACATATTGGGCATCAAGATCTATAGAGATAGATCAAGATGCTTAATAGGAGTTTCACAAAGCACATACCTTGACAAAATTTTGAAAAGGTTCAAAATGGATCAGGCAAAGAAAGGATTCTTGCCTGTGCTACAAGGTGTGAAGTTGAGTCAAACTCAATGCCCAACCACAGCAGAAGATAGAGAGAAAATGATAAATGTTCCCTATGCTTCAGCCATAGGATCTATCATGTATGCAATGCTGTGTACCAGACCTGACGTATGCTTAGTAGTAAGCTTGGCAGGAAGGTACCAAAGTAATCCAGGAGTGGATCACTGGACAGCGGTCAAGAACATCCTGAAATACCTGAAAAGGACTAAGGATATGTTTCTCGTATATGGAGGTGACAAAGAGCTAGTCGTAAACGGTTACGTCGATGCAAGCTTTAACACTGATCCGGACGATTCTAAATCACAAACCGGATACGTGTTTTTATTAAACGGTGGAGCTGTAAGTTGGTGCAGTTCTAAACAAAGCGTCGTAGCGGGAGTACCGGGAGGTTACCGGAACCCCCCGGGGGGTTATTGGGCCTACATGGGCCTCGAGGGAGAAGAGGGAAGGAGGCAGGAGGGGGCCGCGCGCCCCTCCCCTTCCTAGTCCGAATAGGACAAGGGAAGGGGGGCGGCGCCCCCCCCCCCTTTCCTTCCCCTCTTCCTCCTCTTTCCCCCTTCTCCTACTCCTACTTGGAAAGAAGGGAGTCCTACTCCCAGTGGGAGTAGGACTCCCCCCTTGGCGCGCCCTCCTTGGCCGGCCGCCTCCTCCCCCCTGGCTCCTTTATATACGGGGGTGGGGGGGCACCCCAAAGACACACAAGTTGATCTACGGATCGTTCCTTAGCCGTGTGCGGTGCCCCCCTCCACCATATTCCACCTCGGTCATATCATCGCGGAGTTTAGGCGAAGCCCTGCATCGGTAGAACATCATCATCGTCACCACGCCGTCGTGCTGACGGAACTCATCTCCGGAGCTCGGCTGGATCGGAGGCCGGAGATCGTCATCGAGCTGAACGTGTGCTGAACTCGGAGGCTCCGTACGTTCGGTGCTTGGATCGGTCGGATCGTGAAGACGTACGACTACATCAACCGCGTTGTGCTAACGCTTCCGCTTACGGTCTACGAGGGTACATGGACGAACACTCTCCCCTCTCGTTGCTATGCCATCACCATGATCTTGCGTGTGCGTAGGAATTTTTTTGAAATTACTACGTTACCCAACAGTGATATGGTCAAGACGTGATGAGATATAAGTTGTTGTATGAGATGATCATGTTTGTTGAAGTTATCGGCAACTGGCAGAAGCTCTATGGTTGTCTCTTTGTTGCATAAGATGCAAGTGCCAAATAATTGCTTTACTTTATTGCTATGCGATAGCAATAGTTGCAAGAGCAATAGTTGGCGAGACGACCATGTGACGACACATTGATATAGATCAAGATGATGAAGATCATGGTGTCGTGCTGGTGACGATAGAGATCATGACAGTACTTTGGAGATGGAGATCAAAGGCGCAAGATGATCATGGCCATATCATGTCACATATTTTGATTGCATATGATGTTTATCTGTTATACATCTTATTCTGTTTTGTTTGACGGTAACATTTTAAGATGATCTCTCACTAATTATCAAGAAGTGTTCTTCCTGAGTATGCACCGTTGCGAAAGTTCTTCGTGCTGAGACACCACGTGATGATCGGGTGTGATAGGCTCTACGTTCAAATACAACGGGTGCAAAACAGTTGCACACGCGGAATACTCAGGTTAAACTTGACGAGCCTAGCATATACAGATATGGCCTCGGAACACGGAGACAGAAAGGTCGAACGTGAATCATATAGTAGATATGATCAACATAGTGATGTTCACCATTGAAACTACTCCATCTCACGTGATGATCGGACATGGTTTAGTTGATTTGGATCACGTGATCACTTAGATGACTAGAGAGATGTCTGTCTAAGTGGGAGTTCTTAAGTAATATGATTAATTGAACTTAAATTTATCATGAACTTAGTCCTGGTAGTATTTTGCAAATTATGTTGTAGATCAATAGCTTGCGTTGTTGCTTTCATATGTTTATTTTGATATGTTCCTAGAGAAAACTGTGTTGAAAAATGTTAGTAGCAATGATGCGGATTGGATCCGTGATCTGAGGTTTATCCTCATTGTTGCATAGAAGTATTCTGTCCTTAATGCACCGCTAGGTGACAGACCTATTGCAGGAGCAGATGCAGACGTTATGAACGTCTGGCTAGCTCAGTATGATGACTACTTGATAGTTTAGTGCACCATGCTTAACGGCTTAGAATCGGGACTTCAAAGACGTTTTGAACGTCATGGACCATATAAGATGTTCCAGGTATTGAAGTTAATATTTCAAGCAAATACCCGAGTTGAGAGATATGAAGTCTCCAACAAGTTCTATAGCTAAATGATGGAGGAGAATCGCTCAACTAGTGAGCATGTGCTCAGATTGTCTGGGTACTTCAATCACTTGAATCAAGTGGGAGTTAATCTTCCAGATAAGATAGTGATTGACAGAATTCTCTAGTCACCATCACTAAGTTACTAGAACTTCGTGATGAACTATAGTATGCAAGGGATGACAAAAACGATTCCCGAGCTCTTCGTGATGTTGAAATCGACGAAGGTAGAAATCAAGAAAGAGCATCAAGTGTTGATGATTGAAAAGACCACTAGTTTCAAGAAAAGGGCAAAGGAAAGAAAGGGAAACTTCAAGTAGAATGGCAAACAAGTTGTCACTCCCGTGAAGAAGACCAAAGCTGGACCAAAGCCTGAAACTGAGTGCTTACACTGCAAAGGAAATGGTCACTGGAAGTAGAAATGCCCTGAATATTTGGTGGATAAGAAGGATGGCAAAGTGAACAAGGGTATATTTGATATACAGGTTATTGATGTGTGCCTTACTAGTGTTTATAGTTGATACTTGTTCAGTTGCTAAGATTAGTAACTCGAAACAGGAGTTACAGAATAAACAGAGACTAGTTCAAGGGGAAGTGACGATGGGTGTTGGAAGTAGTTCCAAGATTGATATGATCATCATCGCACACTCCCTACACTTTAGGGATTAGTGTTAAACCTAAATAAATGTTATTTGGCGTTTGCGTTGAGCATGAACATGATTTGATCGTGTTTATTGCGATACGGTTATTCATTTAAAGTTAGAGAATAATTGTTATTCTGTTTACATGAATAAGACCTTCGATGGTCATACACCCAATGAACATAGTTTGTTGGATCTCGATCATAGTGATACACATATTCATAATATTGATGCCAAAAGATGCAAAGTTAATAATGATAGTGCATCTTATTTGTGGCATTGCCGTTTGGGTCATATCGGTGTAAAGCGCATGAAGAAACTCCATAAAGATGGATTTTTGGAATCACTTGGTTATGAATCATTTGATACTTGCGAACCGTTCCTTTTGGGCAAGATGACTAAAACTCCGTTCTCCGGAACAATGGAACAAGCTACTGACTTATTGGAAATAATACATACCGATGTATGCGATCCAATGAGTGTTGATGCTCGTGGCAAGTATCGTTATTTTCTGACCTTCACAAGATGATTTGAGCAGATATGGGTATATCTACTTGATGAAACATAAGTCTGAAATAGTTGAAAGGTTCAAAGAATTTCAGAGTGAAGTGGAAAAATCGTCGTAACAAGAAAATAAAATTTCTGCGATCTGATCGCGGAGACAAATATTTGAGTTACGAGTTTGGCCTTCATATAAAACAATGTGGAATAGTTTCACAGCTCACGCCACCTGGAACACCACAACGTTATGGTATGTCCGAACGTCGTAACCGCACTTTATTGGATATGGTGCGATGTATGATGTCTCTTATTGATTTACCATTATTGTTTTGGGGTTATGCATTAGAGACAGCTGCATTCACGTTAAAAGGGCACCATATAAATCCGTTGAGACGACACCATATGAACTGTGGTTTAGCAAGAAACCCAAGTTGTCGTTTCTTAAAGTTTGGGGCTACGATGCTTATGTAAAAAAGTTTCATCCTGATAAGCTCAAACCCAAATCAGAGAAGTGCGTCTTCATAGAATACCCAAAGGAAACTGTTGGTTACACCTTCTATCACAGATCTGAAGGCAAGATATTCATTGCTAAAAATGGATCCTTTCTAGAGAAGGAGTTCCTCTCGAAAGAAGTGAGTGGGAGGAAAGTAGAACTTGATGAGGTAACTGTACCTTCTCCTGAATTGGAAAATAGTTCATCACTGAAATCAGTTCCAGTCATTCCTACACCAATTAGTGAGGAAGCTAATGATGATGATCATGAAACTTCAGATCAAGTTACTACAGAACCTCGTAGGTCTTCCAGAGTACGGTCCGCACCAGAGTGGTATGGTAATCCTGTTCTAAAAGTCATGTTACTAGACCATGATAAACCTACGAACTATGAGGAAGCGATGATGAGCCCAGATTCCGCAAAATGGCTGGAGACCATGAAATCTGAGATGGGATCCATATATGAGACCAAAGTGTGGACTTTGATTGACTTGCCCGATGATCGGCAAGCCATAGAAAATAAATGGATCTTCAAGAGGAAGACAGACGTTGATAGTAGTGTTACTATCTACAATGCTAGATTTGTCGAAAAAGGTTTTTGACAAAGTTCAAGATGTTGACTACAATGAGTTTTTTTCTCGCTCGTATCGATGCTTAAAGTCTGTCCGAATCATGTTAGCAATTGCCACATTTTATGAAATCTGGCAAAAGGATGTCAAAACTGCATTCTTTAATGGATTTATTAAAGAAGAGTTGTATATAATGCAACTAGAAGGTTTTGTCAATCCTAAAGATGCTAACAAAGTGTGCAAGCTCCAGCGATCCATCTATGGACTGGTGCGAGCATCTCGGAGTTGGAATATACGCTTTGATGAGTTGATCAAAGCATATGGTTTTATACAGACTTTTTGAGAAGCCTATATTTACAAGAAAGTGAGTGGGAGCTCTGTAGCATTTCTAATATTATATGTAAGTGACATATTGTTGATTGGAAATGATATAGAAATTCTGGATAGCATGAAAGGATACTTGAAAAAGAGTTTTTCAAAGCAAGACCTCGGTGAAGCTGCTTATACATTGAGCATCAAGATCTATATAGATAGATCAAGACGCTTGATAAGATTTTTCAATGAGTACATACCTTGATAAATTTTTGAATAGTTCAAAATGGAATAGTCAAAGAAGGAGTTCTTGCCTGTGATGCAAATGTGTGAAGTTGAGTAAGACTCAAGACCCGACCATGGCAGAAAATAGAAAGAGAATGAAAAGTCATTCCCTATGCCTTAGTCATAGGTTCTATAAAGTATGCTATGCTGTGAACCAGACCTATTGTATACCTTGCTCTAAGTTTGACAAAGGAATACAATTTTGATCTATGAGTAGATCACTGCACAGCGGTCAAGAATATCCTTAGTGAGAACTAAGGAGATGTTTCTCGATTATGGAGGTGATAAAAGAGCCCGTCGTAAAAAGTTACAACGATGCAAGCTTTTACACCAATCCAGATGATTCTAAGTCTCAATCTAGATACATATTGAAAGTGGGAGCAATTAGCTAGAGTAGCTCCGTGCAGAGCATTGTGGACATAGAATATTTGCAAAATACATACGGCTCTGAATATGACAGACCCATTGACTAAACTTCTCTCACAAGCAAAACATGATCATGCCTTAGTAAACCCTTTGGGTGTTGATCACATGATGATGTGAACTATGGGTATTAATCACATACAGATGTGAATATTGGTGTTAAATCACATGGTGATGTGAACTAGATTATTGACTCTAGCGCAAGTGGGAGACTGAAGGAAATATGCCCTAGAGGCAATAATAAAGTTATTATTTATTTCCTTATATCATGATAAATGTTTATTATTCATGCTAGAATTGTATTAACCGGAAACATAATACATGTGTGAATACATAGACAAACATAGTGTCACTAGTATGCCTCTACTTGACTAGCTCGTTTATCAAAGATGGTTATGTTTCCTAGCCACGGACAAAAGAGTTGTCATTTGATTAACGGGATCACATCATTAGGAGAATGATGTGATTGACATGACCCATTCCGTTAGCCTAGCACTTGATCGTTTAGTACGTTGCTATTGCTTTCTTCATGACTTATACATGTTCCTGTAACTATGAGATTATGCAACTCCCGTTTACCGGAGGAACACTTTGGGTGCTACCAAACGTCACAACGTAACTGGGTGATTATAAAGGAGTACTACAGGTGTCTCCAAAGGTACATGTTGGGTTGGCGTATTTCGAGATTAGGTTTTGTCACTCCGATTGTCGGAGAGGTATCTCTGGGCCCTCTCGGTAATGCACATCACTATAAGCCTTGCAAGCAATGTGACTAATGAGTTAGTTGCGGGATGATGCATTACGTAACGAGTAAAGAGACTTGCCGGTAACGAGATTGAACTAGGTATTGGATACCGACGATCGAATCTCGGGCAAGTAACATACCGATGACAAAGGGAACAACGTATGTTGTTATGCGGTTTGATCGATAAAGATCTTCGTAGAATATGTGGGAGCCAATATGAGCATCCAGGTTCCGCTATTGGTTATTGACCGAGAATAGTTCTAGGTCATGTCTACATTGTTCTCGAACCCGTAGGGTCCGCGCGCTTCACGTTACGATGACAGTTTTATTATGAGTTTATAAGTTTTGATGTACCGAAGTTTGTTCGGAGTCCCGGATGTGATCACGGACATGACGAGGAGTCTCGAAATGGTCGAGACATAAAGATCGATATATTGGAAGCCTATATTTGGACATCGGAATCGTTCCGGGTGAAATCGGCATTTTACCGGAGTACCGGGAGGTTACCGGAACCCCCCGGGGGGTTATTGGGCCTACATGGGCCTCGAGGGAGAAGAGGGAAGGAGCCAGGAGGGGGCCGCGCGCCCCTCCCCTTCCTAGTCCGAATAGGACAAGGGAAGGGGGGCGGCGCCCCCCCTTTCCTTCCTCTCTTCCTCCTCTTTCCCCCCCTTCTCCTACTCCTACTTGGAAAGAAGGGAGTCCTACTCCCGGTGGGAGTAGGACTCCCCCCTTGGCGCGCCCTCCTTGGCCGGCCGCCTCCTCCCCCTGGCTCCTTTATATACGGGGGCGAGGCGCACCCCATAGACACACAAGTTGATCTACGGATCGTTCCTTAGCCGTGTGCGGTGCCCCCCTCCACCATATTCCACCTCGGTCATATCGTCGCAGAGTTTAGGCGAAGCCCTGCGTCGGTAGTACATCAAGATCGTCACCACGCCGTCGTGCTGACGGAACTCTCCCTCGACACTCGGCTGGATCGGAGTTCGAGGGACGTCATCGAGCTGAACGTGTGCTAGAACTCGGAGGTGCCGTAGTTTCGGTGCTTGATCGGTCGGGCCGTGAAGATGTACGACTACATCAACCGCGTTGTTCTAACGCTTCCGCTTTTGGTCTACGAGGGTACGTGGACACACTCTCCCCTCTCGTTGCTATGCCATCACCATGATCTTGCATGTGCGTAGGAAATTTTTTGAAATTACTATGTTCCCCAACAGCTACTGCCTTGCCTTCCAGCGGTGGTGGCTGACAACGACAGTGGTCGTTGGGCCATGCTTGGGCCGCTAATCTGGGCTGAGGTGGGTCGGGTGGCGGGGCGGGCCTGTGGCGGGGGCGGGGGCACGGCAGTCGTGGTCTGGCAGGTGGCGCAGGGTAGCGGTCCTAGGTCCGAGTCGGCAGTAAGAAGGGCTAGGAGGTGTTGGAGATATGCCCTAGAGGCAATCATGTGATGATGATATTTCCATATGTATTCATGAGTCCTTTGTATTGTCCTTGAACATTATCAATGATATGTATCAATAAGTATGTGACTTGTTTGTGGAACTGTGTATTGTATGATGATTGTTATGATGGTCCCTAGTTGATAAGGTTATGCGGACACATATCCTTGAATAGTATACGACTCGGTTGATGACTATGTTTCACAGGTCATGTGCATGGGGATGCTAAACCGATAGTATGGGCTCGGGGATGGAAATCACCGAGTTGGACAGACCCACTTTGAGATGCAGCGAGATATAGTCATCTATTAGTCTCAAGTACAATGTCTATGGCATGTCCTAGACCTGAGGTCCTCGCATGTTCTCGGGATGAGGATCAACTCACTTAGGGTCTATCAAACGCTACTCCGTAACTGGGTAGTTATAAAGGTAGCTTTCGGGTGAGTCGTGAAGCATGCCGCGAGGCATGGTTGACCAAGATGAGATTTTCCCCTTCTATTTGGAGAGATATTCTCTGGGCCCTCTCGAGTGATCAGATTCAGAAAGCATGGCCATGCGACTTGGGTTAAGAGTTAACCCAGTTCGAGAATCTGTATCACGGTTTCGAGAAGAGAGGTCGAGCTATCACAAGGGTGCCAAGTACTCGCCTTGAGCTCGACAACAAATATTGTGAGGCAAAAGGAATGATGCATATGACACATTGTCGAGGTTCGTCAAACGACTTTACGCACACATGGGAGTTGGCACGTTCTTCTAGGAGCCGCTACCAACTATCAACTCTAGTCGTGTCCATGTGTACGTGAACCTATAGGGTCGCACACTTAAGAGGTTGCAGCCCGTACGGATTGGATCCGAGTGGAAATGGACACAGACTCCTAGTGGGCTCAAGTGTTGAGCCCACCTCGGAGGTCTATATAAAGGGGAGTGGGCGCACCACTTAGGGTTAATATTTCCAACCTTCGATAGTCGTCGCCACTCCCCACGCCCATGATGTATGACAGGACCTAGCAGTCCTCCACCCGCCGCTGCACCCCGCACGTGTGGATACCTTGAAGGCATCACATCTGCGGTGCTTGGACGAACCGTTCGAGGGAACCGCGAGGCGCCGTTTGCGGGAGATCACTGTTCACGGGTCTTTGCTGTTCGCAGGTGATCGGCAACAAGAGGAGGAGATGGGCCAAGAGATCGACTACACGCATCACTGACTCTACTTTCGCTGCAGTGACTGCGCGTCTAGCTGTAAACCCGATCTCGTAATCTATTTCCAGCAGCACGATCTTGGGTGCGCGGTAGAAAATTTTATTTGGAGCTAGCGTAGCGTACCGCGTGTTCCTACAGGTGGGTGCCGGTGGTGCATGTTGTATAGTACCCAAGTAGAGGGTTTGTGCGAGCATCCTCCATATACTCCTCAGTGGACGACAAAATTATCAAGTCCTAGGTTCCTTTTATAGCATCTTTTAGTAAAGGCAACTCCAAAGCGGATCACCAAAACAGATACATCAAATGTCTGCGGACAGCCATAGGGGCCGACGCCATCCAACCATAGTCACTAAATGTCCTGCCAAATTTGAATGGATATTTAACAAAAGCGGTTGAAATTTCAAGTAGACCGGACAATATTGTTAAATTTTGATATATTAGAACCAAAAGGATAAAATTTAACAGAATTTCAACTAAACAGAATGACATTTAAAAAAACTAGTATAAACTACACGAGGTATCGAACGGTGACCTTGTAGGCATGGCCTTTGAGGCCGCCGACACCTCCATTGTCGTCCGCGCTGCCGTCCCTGTCCGACCCGTCGTCGTCCTTCCAATGGCGCAAAAAATATGTTGATATATGCAAAAAAGGCAAATGATAAGAAGTCCAAAAGAAACCCAAAAAAGTGAAAACAAAAGGAAAAGAAAGGGAGAACTAATTTTAAAGTGCGAGGCCCATATGGTCTGTGTGTGGATTGGAGCCCCGATCTACCTAGCAAAAAAATTGACATTGGCACAAACGCTTCCATACGTTTGTATGATGAACTCAAAAGTTTGGGTCGCCCTAGGCTCATCAGCTCTTCTCGTTCGTTACATTGCCAAAATATTCGCAAGATGCCCACGATCGAATCAAGGCCTGTAAAATTTCCATGAATTAAAAAAATGTTCTAAATTTGTTAAATATTTATGCTCCATTTAATAAAATGGTCTTACATTTCAAAAATACATCTAATTTTCTACAAGTATTCATCAATTTTTTAAAATTCATGTATTTAAAATTGTCCCTAATTTAAGTAAATATTCGTGAATTAAAAATTTATTGCTAAACTTTAAAAAGTAAAAAGTAAAAATAAAAAACAATTTAGAAAACAAAAAAGGAAAAAAAGAAAGGAAAAACAAAAACAAGAAAACCAAAAGTACCAGCCTAACAAAATTTAATGACGGAAAAAGCCCAACCAAGAATGCGGTTTCTGGGGGTATCACCAAGCTTTATTATTCAAACTCCAAATGGAGAGGGATACAAGAAGGGTCGTGTGGTTGCTATAACTAAACATGTCTTCCTTGATCAAGAGAATTCGAAACTGAGGCTAACTTATCAGCTCTATACTTGAAGCATGCCCTTCAAAGTAAATGCAGAATTAAACATTACCAAAGAATGTGTTGTACACTTCCACCCTGCAGACAGTTAATGGGCCTCATCCCGACATTTTGTCAGACAAGCGTTAAACAAGAATTTTCAAAGACGTGAGAGCTATGAGCATGATTGTCTTGATGCCAAAAATTGGCATGCCAACATTTCAAGTGCCAAATATTGGCTAGTGCTTGGTTGGTTACCATGTTTACTTGCCAACCTCCCTTGCCAAAATTTGGTAACTTTTGATATTGCCAATTGTTGGCTTGCCAAATATTAGCAATGCCAAATATTGTCATCAAACCAATTGTCCTGTATATCTCGCTTAAAGCGAACCATTAGCTTCTCTTGCGCCAGTCGCACTGCAAGCTGGCCGGCCCATTAGTGTAAGATTCACTCGCTGTAGCTACGCTCTGCTCCGGTTTCCTTCCCTTTTTCACTTTTTTTATTGATTTTTCTTCGGCATCATTTTGTTTTTTTACCCCCTTTTCTTTTTCTTGTCATAACTTATGTTTTCTTTGCTTTTCACTGTTTTCTTTGTCTTCCTTGGTTTTCACTGGTATTTCTCTTTTATTCATTTTTCTTGTTTTTTTTCGGTTTTCTTCATTTCACATTCTTTTTCGCCAAATTTCTTTCTTTATTTCTTTCATTTTATGGTTATTATTGGTTTTTCTTTCGTTTTTGGAATCCTTTGTATTCACTTTTTGTGTTTTCTATGTACGGTTTGTATCATTTTCACGTACATGTGAAAATTCAACATGTTATACAATTTTAAAGCACACAACTAATTTAATAAAATAATTATTTTATATCTATATTTTGGTATACATCAAAAACATTTTCTATACATGATTAGCCTTTTTAAATACAGTGATTAGCATTTCTTCCAAGTACGTGTTTGATGTCTACTTTTTACATAAACATTGTCTTTTATATACATATGAAACATTTATTGATATCTTTAACTTTTTTTAAATACATGATTATTATTATTTCTATAATGTCACATAGATTTTTTTTGAAACGTGTAATTATTTAAAAAATATAACATTTTTTATATTATCAACATTTGTCATATACATTTGAAACATTTATTTTATATATATTTAGAATTTTGAAAAATATATGACTAACATTTGTTATAATTTCACATATATTTGTTGAAACAGGTCAACATTTTTAAAATGTCACAAACATTTTTTTAATATGCTATCAGCGTTTTTTAATTAACCTAACACATTTTTTTTCCCATTGTGTTAGCATTTATTCAAAATAATTTTTTATTTTCTTTCATGTTTTGAAATACATGTTGTTACAATAGTTCGAAAATAAGAATATAAGAAAAAGCAAAAAATGATTAAAGGAAAAAAAAGAGAAAAGCCAAACTTACCGGGAACCGACCTGGGCTGGCCAATTCGTAACGTCTTGACGTGATCGGTTGCTCCAACTCGCATTAGGCGAGGTATAGGGGCTCCCTCCCTACTGCGCAACAAGGCAACGTTCGCTCCCATGAATCTCTTCACACAGTTCTTAGAAAAATACATATCTCCCATTGTACTCCCTCGCACGAGGTATCCCATCATGAATCAAAAACAGAGCAAGACATAGTGTATTACTCCTTCTCATAGGCCCGAACCCCGAGTACACTTCGTGTAGTCTCCATTCCGGTATTTTCGGCCACGTTCGCCGCCGTACCGAGGACACTGACGACTTTCCACTCCGTTAATAATCCCAAGCCCGGTCGTCTCAAACAAACACTCAGAGATGATACGTCCACAGTCGGGCCACGACCCATCCTCCAGCAGAGAGAGAATCGGGTATCATCAAAGTTTAAAAAATAATAATTGCTCACTCTTCATCTCCCGTAGGCATGAATGTTTGAGTCCGCCAAGGTCTCAGCCAACCAACCAGTGACACTTCGACTTCGGCGACCAGTCAGAACCTTCTTCATTCGAACAGTCGGTTACCTCGCACGAGACCTCGATGCACTCAGGGGCTACTAATGAGGAATACCGATGGGTAGGCCCATGGATATGTATACCCCACCCGAAGGCCTAGGACCACATAGGATACGCCCCAGACAACAATGGGCCAATGGGCTCTGTATCAATCCCGAACAACATTACATCCCAAGACATTAAAGACCAGGGTGTTCGTTACCGTTGTAACAGTCCCTACAGTCGAAACCTACACTTCATATTGAACAAGCACCAACGGTCGGTCTATGGTTACTCAATGACAACATTATCTATACCTAATAATAAAGGAGTTATTGCTTCTCGCGGTACGTCATGGAAATTGCCCCCAAAATTGCAAAATATTACCCACCAATGCCACAATCCTTTGCCTGGGCCGGCCCATGCAGTAGGGACCTCCTATACTACGCTTTGCGTGTTGGGAGAAAATGCAGCTTGCCCGTTAGGGCCGGCCCATGTCCGGGCAGCCTATTTTTCTAAATTTTGTTCTTTATTTTTTCTTTTCCATTTTATTTTTTCTACTTTAAATATTTTGGGACTTTAAAAAAGCTACCAAAATTAAAAATTGAGAATTTTGAAATAAAATGTTTAGTAAATCATAAAAAGTTTCTGGATTCAAAAAATGTTCGCAATTTTGTAAAAAAAAATGTTTGAAATTTCGAAAAGAAATGACCAGGTAATAAAAAAAGTTCATAATTTTTTTTAAAATTTCATGTATTAAAAATGTTAATGAAATTGAACAAATATTCGATAATTCAAAAAGTGTTCATGAATGGAACAATACCCTAAAGATTAATTGTGACTTACAAAATAATTTATTCATTCACAAAATGTTAGCTGATTCAAAAAGTATCATGCATTTTAGAAAAATTTGTTTAATAAAAATCAATTAATGCATTTCAAAAATTGTTTCATCAATTTCCAAAAAAATGCACGTCGATTCAAGAAAATTGTTTTAAAAAATGTTCACAATTTTTGAAAAAAATCTTTGCAAATACTATAAAATGTTCATGAATTCAAAAAATATTATCGATTTTAGAAAATGTTTAAAATTTGTAAAAATGTTCACAATTCCAATGTTCAAAAGTTAATTTTTTTTTCATGATTTAAAAAACTGTTCATGATTTCATGAAATTGAGAGTGGTACTGTATTCTGGTTGATTTTTTTTCCTCCTGTTACAATGCACGGGCCCTTTTGCTAGTTTAGTTAAATACGGCAGTTAATGGTAGTAATGACCACAAACAGTCGGTCGTGCCTTGGACAATCAATAGTATTTAGGGCATGTACAATGGTGCTATCTTAGACGTGCCACATAGGATAAATGATGAGGTGGAGGAGAGAGAACTCATAAGAAAAGGCTTGTCTTATCTTATTTAAGAGAAGACATGAGATGATCTCTTAGCACAATATGTCTCACTACATTTTTAGGAATAGCTAGTTATTGAAGATAAGACTAAGAGATGACCTATTGTATAAATTTTCTTTTGTCATCTCTAAATTACATGCAAGACTTAAGATAAGACTATCTTATCAACCATTGTACATGCCCTTATTATCAGCCTCTTATGACACACCTCTTACTCTTAGCGCACTCTCTATAAGGCAGAGGAGGGCACCAGGCTGATTGTTGAATTCACTAGTATTGTAGTCTATGTCAAAAGAACACCACACATGAGTAGGATATTACCTCCACCGTCAAGGGTTTGAACATGTATAATTCCTTGAGTGTACTCCCATCTGCAATGTACGGTAGATATGATTGCCTCTATATTCACACCCCATGGTATTGTGAGAATTATATCCATGACACAAATCATTTTTTTGAAAAAAAACATGATTGTTTTATGAAACACGAACACTTTTCAAATGTGTGAACAAATAAAAAAACTCAAACATTTTTTAAAAGCGGAAACATTTTTTCGAAACACGAACAATTTTCCGAAAGTGAACATTATTTGAAACGTGCAAACAATTGTTGAAACACAAGCATTTTTGAAATTTGTGAACAAGTTTTGAAACTCCTGAAAAGAAATTGAAAACGAGGACATTTTTTGAAAAATGTGAACAATATTTTAAAACAGGAACATTTTATAAACTCCGGATCAAAATTTGGAAGCACGGACATTTTTTGAAATTTGCGAACAATATTTGAAATGAATACATTTTCGGAGAAGTTGTGAACATTTTGAACCGAAACATTCTGAACATTTGTTGAAATCGCCGAACAATTTCTGGGAAAGGCAAACATTCCTGGGCGGCGAGGCGAGGTTCGCTTCCACGAATCCTTTTACGCAATTCTGAAAAAAGAACGAAATCCTTTACGCTATGGCAGCACGGGCCGCCGACGAATTCTGCACGACTTTGGCACCGGCGCCGGCGGCCGACCAAACTCCTGGGCGCGCATCATCACAGACAAGACGCACAACCGTAGGCAATCAGGCCGCTGTACCCAATTATGCACGAATCGACTCCCCAACCTCAGCCTTAACCTCAACCTCAGGGCCGGGATGGATGGAGACACACTCACGGCTCACCCGGCCATCGCCACCACCAGCAACAGTGCATAAGCCGCCGGCCGGTCAATCCATCCGTCAATGCCCAGCACGGCAAAAACAATGACGCGAGCTCGACTGTTACTCATTCATATCCCTGTCTCCTCCTCCTCTCCCCGGCCGACACAGCTTGGCCCAAAAGCGCCGCACCCGCGTCATCCCGCACGGCGACGGCAAAGATAATAATTAGCCGGAACTGCAACGTACGCGGTGGTTGATCGATCATCACCTCGGACCTCGCCATGCAATGCAGCGCACGATTACTTGCCGCGCTCGCCCTTATCCGGTTCGCCAGGCCGTAATTTTCAACTCCCGCCGCGGTCGAATGGCCGTTCGACGACGCACGCACGCATCTATCGCCGCCTTTGACATCCATCGGCTTCCTTCTGGAGTGCGTCGTACATGTGGTATTGCCCGATCGTTGCGCCAAGATCGTTATCTCTATGCCTTCCAGTGCGTCATGATATCGCCGGGGCCATTCTTGCCTTCAGTGCTGTGTCATCTGTGCCGCCATGGAATGGTGGAGATGCTGCCTCTGACCTTCTCCCACCTTTCCTTGTTCTTCAGCATTTTTCTTTCGTGATGAGTATGTTTGATCATTTTCTTTTGGCACGGCGTGTGTGGGTTGATAGTTCTATACGCGACCCATGCACGCTCGCGGCTGTGAGTTCTCAACTTGTACTTGACGTCTTCAAGATTAGACATGTTGTTTTCTAAAGATTAAGTAGATAGCTGTTACGTAGTCTATATGTGACTAATTAATCTCTTAAAACAATAGGGCCAATTATTATGCTACAAGAGGTGTCCTATTGGACAAAATTCTTCAGGGAAGAGGAGGCATTTTACGGTCAGAACGGGTTGGACTAACGCAAGAAGGAAATGATTGGCAGCGATGATTGGTGGTTGCTGACTGTGATCGATTAACCTTCTCTGGACACCATCATATACTTTCCAAGATATTATGGAATGTCCTTGTGAGTACTACCCGATTGTCAAAGCTGACGATCGAGCACACCGGGCCGGGAATTCCAGCTTGGTCGACACGCACAAGGCAGCAGGTCAGCTTCAACTTCGTATTCCAACAAACAAACAAATATTTCATGCCTGGCTAGTGGACTCTTGATTTTTCAGAGCACGAAACATTCAGGCCTTCCAGTACCATCTTGGCTAGCTGCACGTTTTATTTTTTCCTTCTCAAAAGAAAAGGATATTGGCTTCATTATGGGAGCAGGTGAAATCTTGTGATCTCATCTCAAGTAAATTCTTTTTGTTCCCAACGTCTTGATCCTTCATAGACGTTTCCTGAAGCGACCACATATGCATATCCCATGATTTGAGAAAATTATCTCTGCTCAGGATCACTTATTTTAGCTCGCACCCTTTTTGTTTCCCTCTTCATGCATTACGCAATCAACCGCCCGGGGTTCATCCTAATCAGTGACTGAGAACATCGTCCCATTACTAATGATTTCCGCCTCATAACAGCTAGTCAAACTCTAGCCTTTTCAAAAAGGCTTGCAGCCAAGCCGAAGGCTGCTAATTGTGATAAGCACTTGACGTTTGACCTATATATGGATGCATCACCACGAAATGCCTAAAATATGCTCATGAGATCTAAGCCCCTGGCTGGCCTGTGCATTGCTGCCGCTTTGCGCCCGTTGTTTAATGGCCAGTACCGTCTTTGACCTAACAATTTAAGTCCAAACAAACAGGAGAGCGTTATCCGTAGTCCCTTTCAGATGGCGGCCATATAGCGCATTAAGATATAACCACTACTTTACATGACCAAATGATTGGCCTACTCGTTTGTTATTGCACTAATGGAGGGGGTGGTTTGGCCTAGCCTCTCAGATAGGCCAATTCAAGCAGACAGAAAGCAAACAAAAGATATGGACGTGATCTCAGGTTGCTATTATCAATCATTTGCCTGTTTACTTCCTGCAGGACACCAAGAATCTCTAAAACTAAAGACTTCTCCGGAACTAATAACCGGTAGGTTTGTTCATGTCTAGGACATGTTCATTTATGCCTCAAAATCAGAAGTGAAGTTTCAACTGCATGCTGCAACATGAACTGAATATTATTATAATTTTTTGCTTTTCGAAAAGTCCAGAACAGTATTTTCAGACTTTTCTCAGAGGATATTTTGTAGGACAGGCAGAAGCTAGAGTGGTACTTTTCCTCGATACATCATTAATCAGAATTTCTTTGTGCTCGTCATGCTGTCCGAAATTATTCATCAGCATAGGATTCCTCAGGATGACCCTTGAATGCATTTTCGGCAGCATTGCAGGTAATCTGAACACACTTTAGGCACATGGGAAAAAATCTATCCTGATGCCTTATCACTTGGAATCCTTGTTGAGCTGGGAAGAATTTAGTTCACACGCATGAGTAGATTTCCTCAATGATCGAGGTACAAAATTCACCTTTGTGTCAACTACACATGGAGACTTTCTCTTGCTCAAAATCATCACATCATTGGCCAGACTTTTGTTTACTTGGGCAAACCGAATAGTCGGCAGCAACTCGTGACTAGGATAGAACTAGATAAGAACCGCATTGGGGGAATGCTGTTACATGATCAACTTTTCCTAGAGAATCATCGATGAATCCAAAGCTCTCGATAGGCGTAGATGGAACAGGAAAATGATTATCTGAAGAAACGATGATTGGTCACCTTGCTAAATCAAGAAAAGGGACAAGTTAGGCAGCACAACTGATGCATCAACAACCATGACAAGATATATATGACTGGTATGGGTGCAATACTAAACATGTTTGTTTAGTGGTTGGATAATCAACCTAGCTAGGCTGATGACAACAATGGCTGATGAACACAATTGACAATGGAGGATTAGTTGAGCAGCTATATCAGCTGATCTTCAATCAATCATGAGAATGGACAGAGACAAAGCAACAGCAAAATAGACATGCAGATGGCTCTGCAGATATTGAAACACTTGGATCTTGCATGACACGGAAAGAGCTTGCGTACAGTATGATTGGTGCGCAATTGGCGAAAAGAATCATGGAGGGCACACACAAACGCAATGTATTCCGTTTTCTAATTGTTCTGGAAGAGAATATAGTGGTGACTGGTGAGGTCACGGTTCATGCATGCATGCATGCATGCACCATCAATAATTTGAGCTACTAGTCGGAGATCCTCACAAGACAGTAGCACTGGAGCTCTCACTCATATCGTCATCTCAGGATATTGCAGGTTGCTGATCGATCAGTTTTGGGAGCTTTATTCGATCTGCTCGATCGATGCCAAACATGATGGAAATTCAGATTCAGTTTTTCTCCATCCATATACATTTTCGAGATTTTTTTTAATTGAGGAGCATTGCTCCCAATTTCATTTATATGTATACTAGAAAATCCATATGATGTAGAAGTATTAATAATGAGGGGCAAGTCCCTGACCTATCGATAAGATTGTACTGTGAAGGCATGGCTTTACCCAAAAGGGTTCAATTAATGTCATTTGGACGACAATATTAAGATTTTTGTAACTAACTCTCTCTCTCTCTCTCTCTCTCTCTCTCACATACATATTAGTAGTCTGTCTACTCACTCCGTCCCATAAAGGCATCTCCAATGCAGACACGCAAACCTCCCGCAACCGTTCAAACCGCGGAAGCCATCCAACGCGGCCCTGTATCGGTCCGCGGCGTGGTCGGACGTGTTTCTCCCGCAAACCGGAGGCAAACGTGGGGGCCTTTGCGGGAGTTCGGACCGCTCCCAAACCCGCTTTTGACCATCCTGGCCCACCCAAACCCCTCACCCGCCCCTCCCGCACTTTCCTTTCGATGCACATGTCGCTTACCGCGCCGCATTCATGCCGCCTCAGAGCACGAAGCGGCCGACATTGATGCCACGCGATGTGACCGCACGGAAGGCGGCGCTCACCGACGCGATCTCTCGTCAGCCGTCGCTTCAATGCAGACGTAGCTTTCCCAGGAACCAATACCGGGCGCTGCGCTGCATTGAAGCGGGCTGACCGTCCCTTAGCCTGGGCCTCACCGCTGCTATTTAAGTCGTGCGTTAGAAACAAACAGAGCCGCACCCCCCCCCCCCTCCCCAAGCACAGGCCCCCTCCCCTCCCCCGTCTCCGTGCCCGATCCTCTCCACTTCGCCCCTAGCTGAGGTGATGCTGAAGTCGTGGTGCTCCACACCGGCAGGCGGAGTTGGCAGAAGCTCCTCCTCTCGTGGTTCTTGGCGCCGCCACCCACGTTCTCCGGGCGCGTCGGCGTGCACCACGGCCGGCTCCTCCACCAAGGAGGAGATCGTCATCTCCTGCGGTGACGAGGAGGACCAAGCGCCGCCACCGTAACAGCCGCCTCGACTCCTGAAGGAGGCGGCTCTAACCGATAAAGAGTTCGTCCGTCAGATCGAGATAATGACGGATCGGTTACTCCATTACATGGGCCCGTCGCCGCCATTGCGAGCGCATGTGAAGGAGGAGCCTCCATCCCCACAGCGCCACCACGTGAAGCACGAGCCGATGTCCCTGCTCCTACCTGTGAAGAAGGAGCCGACCTCTCTGCGGCACAACCGTGGCGTCTAAATCGGACGTCACGTGAAGGACGAGCTAGCCTCGCCCCCGCACCATCGCGGCGTCCAGATCAGACACCGGTTCAAGGAGGAGTCGGCGTCCCCGCCACACAGTCAGTATGGCCGCATGGATGCGCCATCGTCGCCGCTCGCCGTCGAGGAGGAGTTGCCGCCCGCGATCAAGAAGGCGCAAGGCTGCCTCCTCCCCTACCTCGGAGGAGGAGGTTATGGCGGTCCCTCGAGCTCGAGGGCCGTCGTCTCTGAGGCGGAGCGTGCGGCTCGGCAGCGTGGGGCAATGCCGGTCGCCGCTCCGCGTTCGCCAAGAGCGACGTGGCACCGGACTGGGTCCGCAATGACTCTGACCTCGCCGCCGCGTGGGCGCTTGACAGCTCCGTGACCACCGCGGACATGGCCGCAAGGTGCAGCTGCCGCCTTGATGGCAAGCTCGTCAAGATTGGCAAGGAGTGGTCACTTAGCGGCTGCTCCGCGAACGCCTGCCGCAGCAAGGCCGCTGCCAGGGTTCAGACGACCATGTCGGCAGGCGGCCGCGGAGGTACACCGCACGACGCAGCAGGAGGAGGAGCGGCACCTCCGCAAGCGGCAGGCAGCCGCCGAACAAGGCTCCCGCAACCCTCCGACGTTGTTCCGTCGCGGAGGGACCACAACAACGACGACAACACCGACGGAGACGGCCGGGTGGCAGGGCAGGGCGGCCACACATACGAGGTGGTCATCCGGTATAGGGTTTAGGTTTTTTTAGGTTTTTTTGTTAAATGGTCAAAATATCGACCTTTTATGTAAATTATGTCCGAACTTCAATGAAATCCGTCCGGTTTGATCGAATTTCGTCCAATTAGTTCAAACTGTTGTTAAAATATATGCGACTACGGTTGAATGGCGGCCTCCCGCATCCATGTCTGCTAACGGATGCGGGAGGAAATTTGCGGGTTGCCGTTGGAATGCCCTAATATAAGATGTTATTATAGCCAATATGTTAGTATATCGGGTGTAATAACATCAAATACTCGTATCATGGAATGGATGAAGTAACTTATAAACAGGTGCACTAATTCAACATCGCATACAGAAGAATTATCTGCAAATTTGCAATCTAATATCATATAATTTTGAAAATGACATAATAACATGCAAACTAAAATTAAACTGTTTTTGACAGGACCTAAAACTAAACTCGATTAAAGATATTTGACACACGAATGCTATTTCATTTAGCGCAACATTTAGCGTTGTTGTAAAACCTTTTCATCTATAGATGCATAATTGAAATGTCCACGAATCTATAATCTTTTACTCATACACTTCCAACACATTTAAGGTGACGCTCTGAGATATGTGATGTCAGATGTGCTAGCTTGTCCATTAGAAATTTAATGAGATTATTGGATTTATCTTTTGTCTTTGTCATTTCACCGTGTCATTAGATAGACGCTCGTGGGCTATGCATATATTAGTTCTTTTTACCTGGGTCTGCATGTAGGTTGATGGAGGGGTACTTTGTACACAATTTGTTTTTGAACTGGGCTACTCCCCTTTTCATTACTTTTCATAACGAAAAAGTACACAATGATTACCACGGAGACATCTTAGATACATTTGTTAGGGCATCTTCAAGGCGGACCGTTGTCTCCGTGAAAGTCATCTAACATGGTCCTGTATCGGTCTGCGAAGCGGTCCGGACGTGATTTCTCCCGCAAACCAAAAACAAATGTGGGGGAGGTTCGCGGGAGTCCAGACCGATCCCACGCCCGTTTCTGACCGCTCTGGCCCATAAAAAATCCTCCTCCCTTGCCCGCGCGCGTTCCCGTCCTGTGCCAGTTGCCCGCATGCATGCCGCTATAGAGCGTGCCGCTCAACATTGAAGACGGATCAACACAAACAAGACCTCTCACTGACTCCGCCATTCAAGTGGCGCGTCGGTCGAGGGCGCCACCCACAACACGTCTCTGGTGTCCGCGCATGTTCAATGCCGGAGACGCATGACTGGACGGGATGAGACAGATATCTGCCACGCCCGTTCAGTGCCCCGTCCGTCTGTATGCCGCCATTAAGCAGACTTGTCAGCTGAGAAAGCCACTCCGGCATCCCGCATTGACGCCTGGCCTCACCGGAATCTGCTATTTAAGGGCAGCCACTCCTGGCTATCTCCACAACACAACACATCCGCTACACATCCTCCTCCTTTCCTTCACATCCGCCATGACCTCCAGCGGGAAAGCACCATGGGACAGTCTGTCACCGGAGATGAAGCACGCGGTGACCAGCCTTGCCGCCGCTTGGCGCAGCTGCCGTGCCATGCGGATCAAGGCCGGCTTGCCGACCAGCTCGCCTGAGGTCTTCAACATCGAGGACGACACCACGATGGAGACGGGCTCCGACGACTCTGCCCCGACTCCCATGGAGCAAGCGCACTTCAACAGTGCTGTGGCGGAGGTGCAGCCTGCGCCAGCGCCTCTATCGGCGTTCCAGCAGGCGCGGGAGGAAGTGGTACAACATGTTCCTCCTGGAGCAGCACCGGTTGGCGGAGGGCCAGATCTATGGCGAGCGCACGAGTGAGGAGGCTGAGGCGGCCATGGCCGCCACAAACCCCAACTTCATGGCGGAGCAGCATGCCATCTACGGTGCGTCCGCGCTCAAGCCGCCGCTCACCAGGAAGCAGTTGCCGCGGAGGCGCAGCTGCAGGCGATCGCGAAGGAGAACAACTCCAGCTGCGCCTCCTACGCGCCGCCGATGAACCATCAGCGGGCCCGGTGGGACGAAGACAGCGCCAGCGCCACCATTTTCATCGTGGACCTCACGTCCACCGATGACAGACAGGTCACAGACTCCTCCGAGAATGAGTAGGCCACGGGAGGTGGCGGTGCCTTGTGTCCCATGTGGGCTGGTCCGTCTTCCGTGTTCTACTCTTCCTCGCCGGAGACCGCACCTTCACTTCATCAGTCTTATCACCGGTGCTCATGGACACGACGAATGGAGGCCGACACGGGCTTGGACGCCAGCCGCCGCCGCCGTAGGATAGGTTTAGGGGCTGGTCTAATTTTTGTTCTAAATGTAATAAAATCCGTCATGTTTGTATGAAATCCGGTCGTGTTTACGTGAAGTTCATCCGGTTTGTTGAAAAAAGTTTGAAATGTATGCGACTAACGTTGGATGTCGTCCTCCGCATCCGTGTCTGTGGACTGGTCCGCTATCCGCGGACTGATGCGGGAGGAAATTTGCGGGTTGTGCTATTATACGTCCAAAAGTTCTTTAATAGTGTCTACTCCTAATGGAGCAGTTGGTAGTCTCGCTTCCAGGTTTTTTTTCGTCCCACCACTTTCATCCGGTTTTTTTCGTAAGTTAACCGTCGTAGATTTTTTTCGATGTTGGTTTCTTATTCACCGGTTTATTTACCCCTCAGCTCTTTCCTTGCAAATCAGCACTTTCCAAACATGCACGCAATCACGGATCTAAATTTACTAACTTATCCAAATCAACCGATACCTTCCGTTATTGCAAATTTCTTTAGGAAACAAATAACAGATTATAAGAAAACAAATAAAATATTTTAAAGACGCATCATACTTTACTAACAATCACTAAAAATCAAATCTAAATTAATTAACCTTACCTTAAATCACTCAATCATTTTAATTAGAAAACATTTTCTTTCCTAACTGCACACCGCTTAGTGTGCACATAACAATCCGAAGTAATTAGAGTCACATGATTGAATCCATTTATTTAGAGCGACATGATTGAATTCATTTATTAACAATAATCCTCACCAAAAGTGCGTTTAGCAATTTTAGAGGGCGGACCAAAACTCTGCCATCCGCTCGCCCGCATTTGTTTAGGTACAGGAAAAAATGGCATAATATATGGAAACAACACGACCGGGGCGGCGGCGCAATCTTCGGGGATAGGGGATCGGAGGAGAAGGATTGGCCTGGCAGCATGATCGGGGTGCTTCCCCGTGGCCGCGGCCGTCCTCGCGACGCCACCTACCCGAAATCAATGCTGCTCCATGCCGTCAGCCGAGGCGACGCCGCCTGCCCTCCTACCCACGGTCCGCTGCCGCGCGCGGCTACGGCGGGAGGAGTAGCGACGGGGCCGAGGTCCTTCATGCGTTCCGGGATGGAGGCCATGATTTCGTCGAGGTCGTTGCTGCCTCCTACACTCAGGGTGTGTCACCGAGATCGAGGCGAGCATGAGGAGCTGTGACCACCGCCATGGTCACCCCATCACAGGGGATGGAGCACGCCGTCGGCCTACAGCTTGTGGAGATCACTGTTGCTCTTCAGGTCGTGTGGTGACCGGATCTTGCCGATGTGTCCCTCCCCGACGACCTCCTCTTCGCCCGGTTGGCCGGCATGGATCTCGCCACTACTGCCCTCAACTTCTCTGCCTCGAGCTCGACGGTCAGCCACCATGGATCCCCCAGCTGGAGGGTCATTTTCTTTCCTAACTGCACCCCGCTTAGTGTGCACATAACAATCCGAAGTAATTAGAGTCACATGATTGAATCCATTTATTTAGAGCGACATGATTGAATTCATTTATTAACAATAATCCTCACCAAAAGTGCGTTTAGCAATTTTAGAGGGCGGACCAAAACTCTGCCATCCGCTCGCCCGCATTTGTTTAGGTACAGGAAAAAATGGCATAATATATGGAAACAACACGACCGGGGCGGCGGCGCAATCTTCGGGGATAGGGGATCGGAGGAGAAGGATTGGCCTGGCAGCATGATCGGGGTGCTTCCCCGTGGCCGCGGCCGTCCTCGCGGCGCCACCTACCCGAAATCAACGCTGCTCCATGCCGTCAGCTGAGGCGACGCCGCCTGCCCTCCTACCCACGGTCCGCTGCCGCGTGCGGCTACGGCGGGAGGAGTAGCGACGGGGCCGAGGTCCTTCATGCGTTCTGGGATGGAGGCCATGATTTCGTCGAGGTCGTTGCTGCCTCCTACACTCAGGGTGTGTCACCGAGATCGAGGCGAGCATGAGGAGCTGTGACCACCGCCATGGTCACCCCATCACAGGGGATGGAGCACGCCGTCGGCCTACAGCTTGTGGAGATCACTGTTGCTCTTCAGGTCGTGTGGTGACCGGATCTTGCCGATGTGTCCCTCCCCGACGACCTCCTCTTCGCCCGGTTGGCCGGCATGGATCTCGCCACTACTGCCCTCAACTTCTCTGCCTCGAGCTCGACGGTCAGCCACCATGGATCCCCCAGCTGGAGGGTCACGTGAACCAGCCGTCCTCCCATGCTGCAGCGGCTAGAAGGTGACATGGCTCTCCGTACACGAAGAGTGGAGTTCAGTCAAGTACTTATATACTTGGCCTCTACTGCTGATCCATGTACATGGAGAAGAACAGACAACCGCTCATTCATGCTTCATTCCACTCCTTTGCGCTACATTACTGGAGGTGACATTTTCCTATCTCTCTATGTTGTAACAAGCCTGCTGCCTGCATAGTTAATGGATTTTTTATTTAAATTTATCGCTGCTTAGTGCTTTGTTGCAATTGTTCACCCAAGATTCTTATATACAATCTGAGCGTATGTAGTCATACTTAGCATTGCTATTCCATTTTTTCTGGCGCATAGAAATAAGAGTATTGTCCAGGTTAGGTATTCAATTGAGTATGGTATTTGAATTGCTATCAGAATTTCTTTTCTATGCATGTGATTTCTCACATCTGGTTATAATATTTGTGAAGACGTGCATTGCACGTGCACTTGGAAGCGGGCCCGTGGCCCGCGCTGGACGGCGCCGACGCCGACCCGAGCCACCTCGTCCGTGTATTCTTGGAGTTGTGGCTGGTCGATTTACATGAAATTAATTCCCTCAGTTCTGGTGGCAAATATAATACACATAATCCATATTGTTATGCAATAGCGTGTATGTGTGAAATAGATAGATTATGGTCCCGTACCCAATAAGATGGATATGTGTGTGTGTTAGAGAGAGAGGGAGAGGGGGATAGAGAGTGAGGAAGAGGGAGGGGGAGTGTGTGTCTGTGTGTGTGAGGATTTGATGGTAAAAAAGGTCGCCAATGTCGTAATATTGAACTCTTAAAGTTAATGTGGCCCCGTTGCAACGCACGGGCGTTCTTCTAGTACAGTATAACATCTGACTTACTCCCTCCATTCCCTTATACAAGACCACAAACTCAAATTACAGGTACCAAGGTAATGACTACTTTGCAAGTCAATGTTTTTCTTTTCGTTAACCGAGATCATTAATACGTCTGCATGCATGCAAGGAAGGAATGAGAAGAAAGTACTACATGCATGCAAGTATTATGCAAGTTGCTAGTACGAGGAAACATCATAAATTTTTGCCTCGATTACGGTTAGTGGCCTTGTATAAATGCAAAATGTATTTTTTATAGTGGACTTGTATGAGGGAATGGAGGGAGTATTGAACTTGGCAACTGATTTTATTTTTTATTTTTTGCTTGGAACTTGGCAACTGATTTCATCAATGAGTGGTTAGCTATCTAACAAACCATTTAGCTTTTTAATCGGCCCCTAATCCATGGTTTATCTCAGCAATCGATTCTAGGCAGACCCCACAACTTGATCGAATGATTGCCAAAGATCTGGCAAATTTTCAGTGGTTGGGGTGCCACATGAAACCTTGGACGGGGCAAATGGCCCATCATTGCACGGCACAAATCGGTCGCCCTCTCGTGTGGTCTTGCCCCGTCCATTGGGATGGGTTGCTTGGCTTGGGGTCGGATTAGATCATAATTAAGCATGTTGACCACAGAAATGAGATATGGCGACATGCCACAAAAAGAGATGGATGGAGAGGGGAAAACTTCAGACGGAGACTTGGAGCGCAACAACACTAGAGTACAAGGTAGGCAAAGCATGGCCGTGAATGATTGCTTGAAAATAAATAGGAGTAGTTTATTTGGAAATGAAAATGAGGACAAGTTTGGTGACCTGTGAGATTGGGAAGCGAAGCAACTTGGCCTGAGGAGAACCAACGCTCAAACGCATGATTGGACGCTGACCCAGAAGGAATGGTACAAACATAATACATGACGCGCTCACCATGAGTGGACTTCTTTGTGTGTTTGTGCTCGTGTCTGCAGCAAATTGCTAATGGTACGCAGTTGTGCAGCTGAATGACCTTTTGTTGTCAAGGGCAAGCCTCCGCAGAGCGCCGCGGCTCTGCGTTCTCAGGTACACGCGACAATTTTTTTTTTCTTTTCAAAATGACATGATTTCCATTCATTAAGAAGAAAAGAGTTACTCGGTTAATTAGAGAAAACTGATCAAAAACCTGATTGCACAATTAATTATGAAAAACTGGGCGAAAAATCATCACAACTGGTGAGCGGCACACAAGATACACCACTCACACCACTCTCAAGAGGGCCTCTGAACGCGCACATACATCATCATCATCCCTAAACCCTGAGCAAACGAGTCCAACTTCGTCATAGGCAATCATCGATTCAACCCACAATACAATGGTCGTGTGGAGCTATATGATGATCCGCACCAGGACTCAGCCACCTGTGTCACAGCGCAACGCCGACTCTGATGAAGAATGGGGAAGGAGAACTAGGTACTAATGGCGACGCAAAATATCACCGAATGAGCCACCTACCGCTCGTCATCGTATGCCACCTGGCCCTGCCATTGCAGTTTCGACTTCACAGCAACAAACCTGCTTAGGCAATCCCACAGACACGTCAGAGAAGAACCTACTACCGCAACCATTGTCGCGTCTCAGACATTGCCCCCCCTATCGTTGCCACATAAGCCTTAATGCCAACACTGACGTCGAGAGCAACCTTCTTCCCCACACGACACGAGGTCAAACACGCTCGACGCCGTCCAAATATCGAGGCCGCCGCCCCGACCTCCATCCTCCACGTCGCGTCCTGCGTAGCCCACGAACACCACCTTCCGGGGCCGCCGCCTCAACATGCCACTACTGCCCACACCCAAGTTTCCAGGACGGACAACCCAGATGCTTGTATCCCACGCTGCTCAGGGCAACGCACACAGACTACGAACACTGCACCACATCTGGGGCTGCCACCCGGACATGCCATCGGTCGCTCTCGAGCTGGAACGATGCATGACCCGAATGCTCGTAACCCATGCTACTCAGGACAACCGCACGCAGACCACGAACGTCTCACCACATTCGGGGTTGCCACCCCAACATATCATCCAACCGCCCCCGTCGGGCGCGTCGACCGAGCCGACAAACCTGCCATCCAAGTGGGCCAAGATTGTCACTGAAGCGAAGGCCAAGCCGCTGCCCCGCATCGTGGAGCTGCATCACACATCGATTTTCGAGGCCGCCACCTCGGCGCACATAAGCCGTCCGGGGTCGCTGCTCTGGCGTCGACAAACCGACGCAGGAGAAAACCATAAGATTAAGCACAAGCTAGTTCTCCCAAGCAACGCCCCTCGGGGGGAAACAATGAAGAGTAGGTTTTCACCCGAAGAACCCAAGCCTCTCGTAGAGGAAGAGGAGTTCCACGACAACGCCTCCAAGGAGGGAAACGATGCCTGAAAATGTTGTCGTTGATGGCACCGACAGAGTCGGGTCAAGGCTTTTGCCGAAACATTTCGCATCCCTACTGAGGCTTGCGAATCTGGACCACCCGTGAGCGTGGAGATCATCGGAGCCATTTCTGTTGTGCCTTGCACCCTCAGTCATCGACCACTGAGCTCAACCATGTCAGCATCCGCAACAACACCTCAAGCTGTGAGTGAGATGCCAGTGCACACACCGAGACTCCAACCGTGCAGGGATCCATTGAATGAGCCATTCCTGGCCACCACCATGACCAACACGCCATGGCCACAGCCCGGGGCCGCCACCCCAGCTTCCTCCTCACTCTCCACTTCGCGAGACACAACCACCACCAGCCGTCGAGAATGACGAGAGCCGGGAGGGAGGGATGCCACCCCAACCCACACCCTGCCCCAACCGGCAATTATTATTAGAGATGACATTTTCATTCCAGACATATCAAGGTGACAGGACCAAAATTTATTACTCAATACAAAAATATTAATCATCAAAGCCAAACAAATCATATAGAACCAAAAAAGAGTTGCACTTTATTACTGTGTTCACAACAACCTCAAAACATTTTAAACTTCCATTTCTGCTTTGCTTTGGGTCACAACTAACTTGTAGGCATGATATTATGAATCACTACGAGAGAGAAAGTCCAATTCTTATGCTCTTATTTCGAAATGTCTACAACTAGACCTTGTTCACTTGCATGACATCAGATACTCCCACTGTGACCAGCCATAGAACATCTCCAACAGCTCCCATATCTCCAAAATATCCGTCGTTTACGGAAAGTTGGGGTGGGAGGGGGGGGGGGGCAAAATAGCCTCTCCAACAGTTCCTGTAAAGTGGCCATAACTTTAAAGGATCCCGTAAAACCGGACCTTTCTCCCCGCATGTTTACGGGGAAATCATCTTCTTGTAAAAAGATGGCAGACTAAAATTTCAGCAATTACCACGCACGTCACACCCCCTGCCATCCCGCCCTGGTCGCGCCGCCAAGGCGCTGCCGCCATGCCAGGATCTTGTGCTGTCGTCGATTGCTGCCACAGGCCGGGTGTGACACTGGCATTTTTCGCAATCCTGGTGTGCCGCCTCCGGCTGCAGCCACGGCTAGGGTGCCCCATTGTCTCCTGCTGCACGTCTCCTCCTCTGTTGCCTCACCTCATCCCCTCTGCTGCCTCCTATGCTACCCCGTTCCGGCCTCTGTGTCCAAGCCGTAGCTCAAGAAACTGACACGATAAAGGTTTTCAAAAAAATTGTTCACCCAATTTTTTTATGTTTTGAAATTTTTTGTATGACAATGTGTTTGATCATAGTTTTGTTATTGATTATAGATGACCGCTCTTGTTCAATCTTTTTTCGGAGACTCATCTTTGGAAGAGGATGAAGAGATTGATCTTGTGATGTATATGTATGTAGACATGATGGCAAACAAGAAGTTAAAGTGAAGTGGTTCAGTGTCCGGTCATCTAGCACTCCGTTGAAACAACCAAGCCGGTCACGTCAAGCTACTGGATGACTACTTTCGTGTGAAGCAGGTATATGGTGCAAAAACTTCTAGGAGAAGATTCTAAATGTCAATGAGGTTGTTCTTATGCACTGCGTGTGCAGTCAAAGAACATTACATGTTCCTTAGACAAAAAAGAAATGCAACTAGTCCACAAGGTCATAGTAGTTTGAAAAAAAATGCGACCACGAGAATGCTTGCATGCGACATGTCGAACTGATTCTATTGACAATTGGACTGGGATGGCAGAGAGGACTTGCATTTAGAATTTTAAGTCCATCACTGAGATACGTGGAGAAGAATATCTTCAAACTCCAAATGAAGAGGAGACTGCAAGACTTCTTGAGATGGGTGCATCAAAAGGCTTTCCGGAAATGCTTGGATCGATTGCATGCATTGTAAGTGGAAGCTTTTCCCTACGACATTGCATGGAGAATTCAAAGGAAAATGTAAAGATGCAAATATAATTCTAGAAGCTATGGCATGAAATGACATGTGGATTTGACATATGAATTTTGGATTGTCAGGATCTAACGATGATATGGATGTTTTGCAAACATCTCATATGATTTCAAGTCTTTCTCTTGGAGAGGCACAATCCAAAATATATCTGACATGGGCTACTATCTTGCTAATAGAATATATCCGACATGGGCAAATTTTCTGAAGACAATATCAAACCCACAAGGTAACAAGAATACTCACTTTGTTAGGAAACAAGAAGCGTGTAGAAACGATGTCGAGCGGGCATTTAGGGTTCTCCAAGCTCGTTTTGCAACATGGTCTTGCACGTTTTTGGCATCATAAAGACTTGTCGCACTTCATGACCATGTGATGTTGCATAACATGATCATAGAGGATGAGAGTGAACAACCTCCTGACTATTGCTATGAAAATGAGGGAAACTTCCATACCAGTCCAGCCAAAGAAGGATGAACGGCGATTGCAAAAATTTCTTAAAATGCATCACCGCGCTGGTCATGAACAACTCTGAGATAATCCAGTTGAGCATCTTGGCGCTTCATGGTAAATAAACTTCTATTTGCATTTTTTTGAACCATCGGCTATGTTTGAATTTAAATTTGAATGTCAAACTAAATTACATATAATGTTGCTTTGAAATTATTATCAAGTATTAGAGTTTGATGTAGTATTGTTTGAATTATTATGATGATATTAGATATATGCATGTGTCATTTGTATTTATGTTTATTGAAAATATGAGAATTGTGACTTTAGGGGGAGAAGTTTAGGGGAACTGACAAAAGGTTCTCCCTAGAAAACTCCCCCTAAATTATAGGCAAACTATTGGTGTTTCTCTTAATAGCCAACCATATGGCCAACTCTATTAGTTCCTTTGTTCCTTTACGTAAGGTGTACTATTTTCGACATGGTGACTAAGGCACATAATTATAGACAATCTACAACGAAATTACTCTTGGCTAATTAGTTACTTATCAACAAATAAATCATTTAGCCTATGAAAGGAAGAGATACACGCAATCAGGAGAGATATGCTTTCCTTGTTTTCTCTATAAGGAGTTATACATGCAATCAAGGGGAGATATACTACCCTTTTTTGGAGGGCTAAAAACAAAATTGTGAGAAATTAGAAAGAATGCATCTTACATTGTGGAATTTTATAAAAAAAACCTTATATAAAGAAACAGAGGGAGTATATGAGTACTTCCTCCGTTCACAAATATAAGATGTTCTAAGGGCATCTTCAATGCCGACTCGCTAACCTCCCGCAATCGTTCGGACTGCACGGTCCGGACAGCGGAAGCCATCCAATGCCGATCTGTATCCATTCGCGACGCGGTCCAGACATGATTTCTCCCGCAAAACGGAGACAAAAGTGGGAGAGGTTTGCGGGAGTCCGGACCAATCCCAAGCCCGTTTCTGACTGCCCTGGCCCACCAAAATCCCTCCCACCTCCCGCGT
Source organism: Triticum timopheevii (assembly GCA_963921465.1). Taxonomy (NCBI): domain Eukaryota; kingdom Viridiplantae; phylum Streptophyta; class Magnoliopsida; order Poales; family Poaceae; genus Triticum; species Triticum timopheevii. The sequence goes on from OY997268.1 coordinate 478,846,108, forward strand.
GTTTTCGGTCAGCGCTGCTCCAGAGCGTCAGCCCCCGCATTCATGCCCGGTCAGAGTGGACGCGACTGCTCACTGGCACGGGCATTGAAGCGGCGGACCGGCCGAGAGAGTGTCGTCCGCGCCGCTTCCCGATGCAGGCGACTGTTGCGTGTTCAAACTACATGATGGCCGCCCGTACGTCCGTCTGTCGCCCGCATTGATGGCACATGGTTTCCGAGGCATCTCCTCCGGTGCCACCCGTCCATCCCTCTGTCACCCACTAGTGCTATATAAACCGCTGCCCCCGGTGCACGGACCATAGCCACAGTCATCCCTCTCCTCACCACTCCCCGCCATGGATTCCACCACAGCCAAACCTCTATGGGACAGGGTGATGACAGACCAGAAGAAGGCCATGGCCACCATTGCTGCTGACTGGCAGGCCGACATGCAGCCAGAGAACGCCTCCTCTAACTACGTGCAAATGGAGGACACCTCCGACAACGAGCCAACGTCACCCCCTCTTCCTTCGCGGCACCCTCCTCCTTAGCTCCATCCTCTATGGTGCATTGCACCATGACAATCCATGAGGCTCGTGCCCATTTATATGGACATGGTATGAGAGGAGTGGGAGGACCAGTTCTGGGAGGCGCAAGCCGACGCAAACTACAACCACAACCTCCACCAGGAGCATTTGCAGGCGGAGGAGCAGGTCGCCGCTGGCAGGACGGTCGCACCGGACGCAGACCTGGCGGAGCAGGAGGCGCTACTTGAGTCCTACCGCTCCATTGTGGGTGGCAGAGGTGGCGGCCGCCGGCAAGGAGTGCGACGACGAGGTGGGCGAGTTGTTGTTCGGCGACACACACGACGAGGAGGCCGCGCCTCGGCTCCATGACCACGAAGAAGTCAGCACGTCCGTGGGCGCCGCCGGCAGCGAGGAAGAGTAGTGCACAGTAGGTCGCCGCCGCTCGTGTCCCAGGAAGGCCACTGCTCCTCCCCTCCCGTCGACGCCAAGTTTGGAGGGCCCACCATCTTCGGTCGATTAGTCGCTTGGCGGCGACGTGGAGGCGGACAACTTCAGTTCCCGGGGCTCCAGAGGAGGAGGTTACGGAGGCGGAGCTGGAAAAGCTGAAGCTTCCGATCTCTTGGTTCATGGCCGAACACGGGGAACTGGCGCCGACAATCATTTAGTTAGGTACTAATTATACTCCGGAGCCCGCCTAACACCGCTTTGATGTATTTGTAAGAAAATCCGTCATGTTTATATGAAATCTAGTCTGTTTATATGAAATCTGGACTTGTTTGAACGAATTCATCCAGTTAGTTCAAGTTGTTGTGAAAATGTATGCGGCTACGGTTGGATGGCGTCATCCCGCATCCGTGTCCGTAGATTGGCCCCTGCTATCTGCGAACGGACGTGGAAGGATTTTTACGGGTTGCCGTTAAAGATGCCCTAACATTTTTATAAATCAAATGTATATAGACATATTCTAGTATGTTTGTTCGCTCATATAAATTTATATGTATTCTATAACTAAATGTTTAGAACATATTATATTTGTGAACAGAGGAGTAATTAATAAGGCTGGATCTTGGCTCTACTATTATCCTTAAACTCTTAGCTGGTGTTACACCTTTAAAGCTTTAACTCTCGTTCTCACATACATCACACTCCTGGTAGTTTTAACCTGACACAAGGACGTGATGTGTTCCGTTGGAACCTCAATACATCTGGGTTTTTCACAGTCGACTCGATGTACCATGCGCTCACGCATTCAGAGGTCCCAGTGGATAATAACAAGAAAATTTGGAGATCAAAGATTCCACTGAAAGTTAAGATCTTCATATGGTATCTTCGGAAGGGAGTGGCTAACCATATATAATCTCACCCGTCGCAACTGTCAAGGAAGCAAGAAGTGTAGTTTTTGTACTCATGACGAGACAATCAGACACCTCTTTTTCCAGTGCAAATTTGCGTGTTCTACGTGGTCAATCATCCAAATAGCGTCTAATCTTTATCCGCCCACAGGTGTTGCCAATTTTTTTGTCATTGGCTGGATGGTATTCCTTATAAATTCAAAACGCTAATAAGGGTGGAAGCGTATGCCTTATTATGGTCGCTATGGCTATATAAAAATGATTTGATTTTTAATGACAAAAACTCTTCTTCTTTGCAGGTTATTTTACGTTGTACGCAATCGCTTCGTACGTGGTCTATGATGCACCGTACGAAGTTCCAACCGCTGTTCAAGGCGGTATGTATACAATAGGAGCGAGTGGCTATGGAGATTTTTTCCCAACATGGGTGACAATATAACCTCCTTATCGGCCCATCACCTCCGACGTAGGCATAGTGACGGTCTATTTGACTCTACTAGTGCCGAGATGTCAGTTTTTTTTCCAGACCATTTGTATTTGGCTCTGTGCATTCTAACTATGCAGAGGCCGGGTATTGCTCATCATGATTTGCATCTTCTTGATGCTACGTTTTGAGTTAATAAAAACATCGTTTATCGAAAAATAGCACACTCCTGGTAGATCTTGTGTTATCGCTGTTTTGACTTTGTTTATCATGTAGGAGTATTAAATCTTCTCGTCAGCTAATGATATCTATGGATGGAACTGGCAAATAATTGTAGTTAATTATACATTTTTGTTCTCGAACTTTCTGGCAAGTGAGAGGAAAAAGGGGCGCGCAAAAGTTACAGCTTTCTCACAAAAATCAATGGAAAATCTATGAAGTGAGTCGGAAGCAATTCCATGTTCTCTCCGCACCAACGAATGTCAACTGAGTGAGGTAAGTGATGAGGATGAGAGCAAAAGCAAATGCCACCAGTCCACTTCCACTCATAACAGGCCATGTATCCCTTTGGAGAAAAATAACAACATGCAATGTGCAAATCATAGAGAAAAGGAAATGGATATGTACTCCCTCCGTATCAAAATAAGTGTCTCAATCTTAATATAATTTTATATTAAGATTGAGACACTTATTTTGAGACGGTGGGAGTATAAGACTCTTTTTTGTCACTGTGACAGTATTAAATAATTTTTTTTATATATTTTGATACACAGGGAGTAGCAATTAGATAAGATCGATTGAATTGCCTAATAGGCGTGTCATGTCCCTGTTATGCAGACGTGGTAACATGTTTTTTCTGCGAGGAAAATGTGATGACACTGGAGCAATACGTGGTGCCAATATTTTCACCTTTTCTTCTAGCTGATTGTGCACAAAACTTTATGGAAGCGACGAACAGTGGACATTCATGACTAAATCACAAGTGGCCGAAAATGAAATCGCCTGTGAAAGATAAAGAAAACCACCACACAGTGCATAAAAGTGCTAAAACCAGCCAATTAACTGTTCCTAAATAAGTGGATGCGTGCGAGTGAGTAGGACGGACGATCGACCTACTCTTTTTTGAGGTCAGAACCCTCCAACTACGTCTCTCCCCCCGAAAGTTGGCCAATAGTGCGTGTGACAATTAGACACAATCACACACGGCAGCACCCTGAAAATCATGGCCATACACGGGCGAGCAAGGCAGCTCCGCGGCCAATGGGGACGCACGGAAGCCGGAGAGTGGATGAGACGCACTGCACACGTACAGTGACCCGTTTGCCAAGTTGGGCCGACAGGGAATAATTATTAGTCCATATATGGAGGAGGGCTCTGCGAGAAAGAAGAAAAGTCGGTGCGCCATGACGCGTGCAGGCACCACGGGATCGCACAGCGTCGACAGGAGGGAGGCTGCCTGGTGCCCAAGCTATCTATGGTTCTAGGGCGTCATCAAAAACTATTATTACGGGGAGAGGAGGAGAAAGGTGGCCGTAGCCAGCTAGAGGCGTCCGGATTTTGGATAGGGACTGTGTGGTGATTTGGAGGGCACGACGGGAAGGTTTACTGCAGCAGGCACGCGGCCAACATCGGTTGTTGGAGGGGGTGCCGTTATTACTATTAGTCAAGCACAATCATGCAACGGCCACTCCGTCGACTTGTTTTGTGGTATTCTTCTCTGTCGTGACAAAGATGGCACGGTCGTGGTTGGGCCCTAGTGCAATCAGAGCTACTCGATGCATCCCTCCGTGACAAAGATGGTACATATCGCAAATGCTTTTGCGTCCGTGTGTTTGTGTGGCCCCATCAGTACCATGCCCTGAAGTTTTCTCACACAGTTCAGAACTCAGGAGCTTTGAAGAACAAACCACGCAGAAGCGGACGCAGAGTCTCAAGCGCAGACAATCCACCCGTACGTGCACGGTTGCATGCACCAAATCATAATCGATATCATCATCATCCATCCCTTCAAAGGAATCGCGTGCGCCCCCACATCGGGATAGCAAATCATTCGTGGGCGCCACCCTATCTGCTCCCGTCCCACGTGTCAGCACGCCAGCCGGACGAGTCAGCGGCCGACACACATCGCTTGCTTCGTCCGGCAGTTTCTGTTTTCTTCGTTTCCCTTCCTCCCTTTTATCTTCTTCTCCTTTTCTCTTTTCTATTTCTTCTTTTCTTTTCCTTTTAAGAGGATCTTTTCTTTTGGGAATAAATGAAAATGATGGATCTTGGTTTTCTAGTTGTTGATAGTGATGCTACAAGAAAATCTTCTATCCCTAAATAGAGTTATAATCCACTTGGCTATTTCTTCTAGACATGCAATCTTGCCACATAAGTAAGTCATGCATGCAAATCATAAATTCTAAAAAAGCAATTCATACATGTTAGTCATAAGTTATTTTTTGCATTAGAATTTGTATCGAGAATATATGTGTTGGACAATTGCAGCATACTCCCTCCGATCCTCAATACTCCGCGTATAATTTTCTTTTCCATTTTCCCTCAATAGTCTGCACCTGCACGGCCAATCTTTCCATCTATGCCCCCGCTTTTTTGGGTTTGTCCCTTTAATTTAGGAGGGAGATGGAAAGCACGTGTGCATATAGTGGTTGTTGGCAGGGCGGCATGCGGAATGACAACCAATCAAAATGCAACCCAGTGAGATATTTGTGGATGTACCGCACACGATTGTGGGGTACTCCCTCTGTAAACTAATATAAGAGCGTTTAGATCATTACTTTAGTATTCTAAACGCTTTTATATTAGTTTACGGAGGGAGTATAAGTGAACTTTTTTGTGTGGTTGGCTCTCTGTATCCGGGCCGAGACTTATAGCAAAATAAAAGAACCGGAGGAAGTACCTACATAGTTCACCATTCACATTTTCGCTAGACATCCTTTTGAACTGCAATTCATTTTTGTACCATTTGTATTTTAGTTCTTTTTACTTCTAAGCTTACATTTGCTTCACATTAGTTTTAGATGTTTTATCGCAACTTTTATGCACTTCCTTTAGCAAGGTTCCCACAGCAACACTCAGGTCATCATCTAGTTATCTTAGAGAGTTGTGCATGTGTTGGTTTACAACATCAAGTTGGGTAGGCTAAAGTTAGAACTCATAAGTTCTCAAAAACCTAGTCATGGTTCTGACACGTGGATAGCTACCATGATAAGTTCTTTGGCGATATTTCAGTCTTTCTTTACATACTCCTCCCAGGTTAGTTTTGGTCTACTCTGACCTCCCTTGACATTATCGACACGTTTTAATCTGATGCTCTGAATCAACACTTTTACACGTGTGCGTTGTTGTACTTTATTGATTATGATTTATCCAATTTCTTATTTAATGGGATAGCCGGGGCTAAGGAAATAATGAGCTAGTTTTCATCATTCAAGTCCAAATTATATGTCGATGAAAGAGAATTCATGAATTAAAGTACTGTTCAAAGTATTATTTCTTAGAGCCCACACAAGAGTGGCCATATTTGTACCATGACAACACCTATTTGGTGAATTTTTTGAAATACTATTGGTTCTATGTGTAAAAACTTCCAAAACAAATATGAGAAGATTGATGGTTTGCTTCATTTACTTTCAAACCATATAGAAGAACTACATGTGATCAATTACACACGGAAGAAACAAAAAAAGCCGACGTACAAGTTGGTACAGAGTTCATAAAAGAAGACCAAAATAGAAAACTAACAACTCGGGCACAGGTGACCTTGATCATGACCAAAGTAGAGCGAAAGGCATAGCCTAAATCATCAGGTAACAAAAGTATTAAATCGGTCGCCAAATACCATTGCATATCTTTTGTCTTAATTTGCTCTATGATCCCCTCACTAGTACAAAACATGCATTAGAAGCGCCCCCGAAAGCGGTTGTGACCAAATAGGACAAATCCGCGTATAATACCCCCCCCCTCCGAGACGTATTCTTACTATACAAAGATTCAGAGGTACTTTGAAATCCGACACCTCTTCTAAGAATTAACAGAGGCGGGCCAAAAGAACAAGACCACCTCTAATATTCCCAACTTGCAAGCGGCTCTTAACCCAAAGCCACCTCCAAACAATTTGGTTCAATGCCTATCACAACACTGAGAAAACCCACTCTCTATCTCTCTCGACCCCTAAGAAAAATCTCGCTCCTGATCCCCACCATTCTTTCCGCTTATCTCTTTCCCTCGGGACCCCTCTTTCTCCTCCAATCTAGCGGCGGCGGCTCCCTCCCTCTGCCTCCTCTCCTCACCCTCAAGAAGCCACTACCAGACCAGAGGCCGCTGGATCTAGGAACATTGCTGGGCGAAGGACCTACTCCCGTAGGATCCATGACACGCCGCACCCTTCAACTCTTGTTCTAGGATGAGTGCGACAGGGAGGTGCTCCTCTTTCTCCCCTATCGTGCTCGCATTCCCTGGCTTGCCTTTGCCCCCTCGACTAGATGTATTGGTTGTTCATCATCTCCTGCCTTCCGATATGTATCAAACGTATCTATAGTTTTCATTGTTTCATGCTATAGCGTTTATATTATTTTTCTGGACTAACCAATTAATTCAATGACCATGGCCAGTTGCTCTTTCTGCATGTTTTTGGATTTCCAGAAAATCCATATCTATAGAGGTCAAAATATCACAGGGATTTAATACGATTTTTTTCTAAGTCCAGATAGTTCCAGAAAGTACTGGGAGGTGCCTGGGAGGGGGGGGGGCACCCCACGACCCCACACGGTCGGGCCCCACCCGCGTGGGCAGGCCGCATGGCCCCCCTAGCCACCGCCTTACGTCCATTCTTCCACCTATAAATCACATGTTCTGCGAAACCCCCCATACATTTTTTCCCACTGCCACAAGTTTCTGTTGTGCGGTGATCCAATCTAGAGGCCAGTTCCGGAACCTTGCCGAAGGGGGAATTCATCACCATGAGGCTTCTTCATGAACCTTGTTGCCTCCTTGACCATGTGTGAGTAGTTCCTTTAGGACCTTAGGGTCCATAGTAGTAGATACATGACATCATCCATCCTTTGTGATTCAATACAAAGTTCCCATGGACTGCCTCACATGGTTGAGATCCATATGATGTAATCGGTGTTGTGTTTGTTGGGATATGATGAATTGTCACTTATGATCAGATTATTCATTGAAATCAACTGAATATTTTGAAGTTTCTTTGTTGTATAATTGAATAGCTTTGTATGCTCTCCAATCTATTTGTCTTCTTTGGTGAAGTTTGGTGGGTAGTTCTTCAAAGGGGGTTGTTAATTGTAGTGGGTTCATATCTTGCGGTTATCTATATCCTAGTGAAAGAAAGGGACAAGACAGATATTGTATTATTGCCACTAAGGATAAAATGATGTTTTTATCACACTTGGATGGTAGTTTCACTGTCTACATTATGTCATCATGCTTATTGCAATGCTTTGTTTGCTATGAACTTGATACTTGGAGATGCATGCTGGATAGTGGTCTTTGGATGAAGCATTAGTTGTAGATGTAGTTGGATAACAGTCTACATATCACAGACATAATGCCTGTATGAGATTATGCCATGAATGATCATAGACATAAATATAAATATTGCAATTTCAATGCTGCCCAATTGTATTTTTTTTCACCACACTACACTTGTATACTTGGAGAGATACCACTAGTGAACCTATAGCCTGGAGTCTATTTTCTTATACAGGAAATTTTACCAAAAATATGATTGTTTTATTGTATTGTTTCTTTTATTTCATCTATCTATCAATTCCTACCATACAGTGCAATTTAATCTTGTAACTAGCAAGACAAGAAGCTTGACAACCTTCTTAACGTGATGGGGACAAGTTTGTCTTGTGTTTCGCGTGCAGGTAACAATGACTTTGTTTGCTGGAAGAATTTCTTCTAGTTTGATAAACCTTGGTTCTCTACTGAGGGAAATATTATTGCTAGGTAATTCACCCTTACACCTAGGGGTTACCCAACCACTCTAACGAGAGAGCAAGCACCTTCTCACCCAACTCACCAATGCGCGGCTAAGCCTAGCCGCTAGGGCTTCGTCAAGGATACCGATGCCACAAAGGAGGTCCTCCCTGACACACAACCACACGATGACACCTCCTGGCCATGTATCTTGTCTCCACTATTACCGGCGATGGTGTGGTTCGGCCTCGGCTACAGACAGTGAAGGTTAATCCTACTAAGTCTCTCTTCTTCCCACTACAAGAAAAAGACACCTGTGACATTTTGGCCCAAACGAAAGTATTTTATTTCATAGTAGGTACACTTTCATGACAAAAAAGTGGGGAAAACATGTATTGTCATGGATATATTGATGAAACACTTCCAAGATAAAGAGTTATGATCGAAAATGGACCTTTCGTCCTGGTCAGGCCGGGCACACACCTGGATGACGTTCTTTGGGCCTTCCATGACAAAAAAATCATGGTAGAAGTGAGGGGAATGATTTTCCGGCAATCCCTCGGTTGAGTTCCGCCTCATTTGGTATATGGTGGGTGGTCAGCCCAGGCGAGGTTGGTGGGTAGTTTGTGCGATCGTGTGTGATCTTGTGTGTGAGACTTTGCATTATAGAATCCGATCAATCGATATGCTCGTGCACGATAGTTGGAGGTCCCATATGCGCGAGTAGAGATCCCATTGCAACCATGTGCTGTAGTTGAAGGCCCCCGTATGCGTGAGTAGCTAGCCGTTGATTGTGTGGGAAACTTTGCGGTATAGAACCGATCAATCGATGTGACACTCTTGTTCGTTACAGCCATGATAGTTGTTTACAAGGAGGTGTTGCCTGATAGTTGGAAAAGATGTATGCCTGAGTAGAGACCTCATTGTGATTGTGTGCGGTATTTGAAGGCCTCCGTATATATGCACGAGTTGCTAAGGCTATTGATCGATCAAGCTGGAGAGGTGTGAGCACTATCAGCAAATAGCCTCATTGAACTCCTCACTAGAGGAGTTTGCGGTACACACCAAGTTTTCCCTCAATGAGAAACCAATATGTCAATCCGTGGAGGTACCAGTATCCTGCAATAGTTAAATTCTCCACAGCATAAATAAAACTTAACTTGTATCCCCAATAGAGCTAACAAGGGTGTCAATCTTGCTAGTTGCACAAGATAATTAAGAGATAACGTGGTAGATAATATTTTTGTACTTTCTTAAAAATATAAAACTAAAAATAGAAGTGTGTGTAAAATTTGTTGGAAGGTGTTTATTATGCTAAAAATTGGATTGGGGTTCATAGGCTTAGCAGGTGTGAACACATGTAATCGTGTGAATGAGTGCTTAATGAATATTCCATGCTCATGCCAAACATATGAATGTGTTGATTCTACATAGCCACTACGTCCATAGTACTTTTAGACCAAGATACCCTCTACATCTTATAGCTAAATAGCCCGTTGATAATCGAGAGCCCTCTACACCATTTGGACAATATGTGCGAACACATGTAATTGCGTTGAGCAAGATGACATAAATAAAACTACAAACAATGAAAGTGAAGTTGTGCCAAATTGCTTATATTTATAAAGCCTTTCTTGAAAATGATGGATCAGAAAATTGTGCCAAAGTGTTAGAAGAAGAATTCAATAAAATGTATGGCATAAAATTCTTGAATGATAAGCATGATTGAAATATTGCTAGTATGAATTATTCGAATATCCATGATGCTAATGATGTGCAAAGCCATAAGCTTGGGGATGCTAGTTTTGTTGTAGATGATCTTTTTAGACTCCTACTTTTGATGAACAAATTTATTATGATGATTGCATGCCTCCTATTTATGATGATTACAATGATGAAAGTGGGTTTGGAAGAGTGTCAACTCTCGGTAATAATGATCTCACTGTTTTGGAGGGTCTTGAATCTTATGGGAATAATGATAAAAGTGGTTTTGGAGAAGTCATGACTTTATTTAGTGATGAATCCGCTACTTTGGAAGATGTCTCAATTGATTATGACCACAAAGTTGCTATATATGATGATTATTGTGATGATACTTATGATATAAATAAATAATGATAACCATGAAACTGATGGGGAACGTAGCAATAATTCAAAATTTTCTACGCATCACCAAGATCAATCTATGGAGATTCTAGCATCAAGAGAGGGAGAGGATGAGTGTATCTTCATACCCTTGAAGATCGCTATGCGGAAGCATTACAAGAACGCGGTTGGTGGAATTGTACACGCAACGATTCAGATCGCGGTCGATTCCGATCTAAGCGCCGAACGGACGGTGCCTCCGCGTTCAACACACGTACAGCCCAGGGACGTCTCCTCCTTCTTGATCTAGCAAGGTGAGAGGAGAAGTTGACGGAAAACTCCAGCAGCATGACGGCGTGGTGGCGATGGAGCTCGTGGTTCTCCGACAGGGCTTCGCCAAGCACTACGGAGGAGGAGGAGGTGTTGGAGGAGGGAGAGGGCTGCGCCAGGGGAAGGGTGCCGCTGCCCTCTCTCTTCCTTACTATATATATAGGGGGAAGGGGGTGGAGGAGGCGCCCTAGGGTTCCCTAGGGGATGGATGGCGGCCACAGGGGAAACCCTAGATGGGTTTGGGCGCCCCCACCCCTAGGAAACTTGCCCCCAAGCCGGGAGGGGCGGATGCCCTAGGGGAGGCGCCCCCACCTCTCCAAGTTACATGAGAGGGGTTGGGAGGGGCGCACAACCCCTTAGTGGGCTGCTGTGCCCCCTCCCCTTGGCCCATAAGGCCCCCCAACGCTTGTCGGGGCCTCCGAAACAGGGGCCTCCGAAACACCTTTCGGTCACGCTGGTCGTCACTCGGTACTCCCAGAACAATTCCGGACTCTAATACCCTTCGTCCAATATATTGATCTTCACCTCGGGACCATTCTGGAGTTCCTCATCACGTCCGGGATCTCATCCGGGACTCCTAACAACCTTCGGTAACCACATACTATTTCCCATAACAACTCTAGCGTCACCGAACCTTAAGTGTGTAGACCCTGCGGATTCGGGAACCATGCAGACATGACCGAGACGTTCTCCGACCAATAACCAACAGCGGGATCTGGATACCCATGTTGGCTCCCACATGTTCCACAATGATCTCATCAGATGAACCACGATGTCGGGGATTCAATCAATCCCGTATACAATTCCCTTTGTCAATCGGTATGTTACTTGCCCGAGATTCGATCGTCGGTATCCCAATACCTTGTTCAATCTCGTTACTGGCAAGTCACTTTACTCGTTCCGTAATGCATGATCCCGTGACTAACTACTTAGTCACATTGAGCTCATTATGATGATGCATTACCGAGTGGGCCCAGAGATACCTCTCCGTCATACGGAGTGACAAATCCCAGTGTCGGTTCGTGCGAACCCAACAGACACTTTCAGAGATACCTGTAGTGCACCTTTATAGCCACCCAGTTACGTTGTGACGTTTGGTACACCCAAAGCATTCCTACGGTATCCGGGAGTTGCACAATCTCATGGTCTAAGGAAATGATACTTGACATTAGAAAAGCTTTAGCAAACAAACTAAACGATCTTGTGCTATGCTTAGGATTGGGTCTTGTCCATCACGTCATTCTCCTAATGATGTGATCCCGCTATCAATGACATCTAATGTCCATGGTCAGGAAACCATGACCATCTATTGATCAACGAGCTAGTCAACTAGAGGCTCACTAGGGACAAGTTGTGGTCTATGTATTCACACATGTATTACGGTTTCTAGTCAATACAATTATAACATGAACAATAGACAATTATCATGAACAAGGAAATACAATAATAACCATTTTATTATTGCCTCTAGGGCATATTTCTAACAGTCTCCCACTTGCACTAGAGTCAATAATCTAGTTCACATCACTATGTGATTGCAATGAATCCAAAACCCATGGGGTTTGATCATATCTCGCTTGTGAGAGAGGTTATTAATCAACGGGTCTGAACCTTTCAGATCTGTGTGTGCTTTACAAATCTCTATGTCATCTTCTAGATGCAGCTACCATGCGCTACTTGGAGCTATTCCAAATAACTGCTCTACTATACTAATCCGGTTCACTACTCAGAGTCATCCGGATTAGTGTCAAAGTTTGCATCGGCGTAACCCTTTAAGACGAACTCTTTTACCACCTCCATAATCGGGAAAATTCCTTAGTCCACCAGTTACTAAGGATAACTATGACTGTTGTCCTATGATTCATTCCTGGATCACTCTTGTACCCCTTGACTGACTCATGGCAAGGCACACTTCAGGTGCGGTACACAACATAACATACTGTAGAGCCTACGTCTAAAGCATAGGGACGACCTTTGTCCTTTCTCTCTCTTCTGCCGTGGTCAGGTCTTGAGTCTTACTCAATACTCACACCTTATAACATAGACAAGAACTCATTCTTTGTCGATCTATTTTGAACTCCTTCAAAATCTTGTCATGGTATGTATTCATTTGAAAGTACTATTAAGCATTTTTGATCTATCCTTATATATCTTGATGCTCAATGTTCAAGTAGCTTAATCCAGGTTTTCCATTGAAAAACACCCTTCAAACAACCCTATATGCTTTCCAGAAATTCTACATCATTTCTGATCAACAATATGTTAACAACATATACTCATTAGAAATTCTATAGTGCTCCCACTCACTTCTTTGGAAATACAAGTTTCTCATAAACTTTGTATAAACCCAAAATCTTTGATCATCTCATCAAAGCGTATATTCCAACTCCGAGATGCTTACTCCAGTCCTTAGAAGGATTGCTGGGGCTTTGCATACTTGTTAGCATCTTTCAGGATTGACAAAACCTTCTGGTTGTATCACATACAACCTTTCCTCAAGAAAACCATCGAGGAAACAATGTTTTGACATCCCATCTGCAAGATTTCATAAATAATGCAGTAACTGCTAATATAATTCCAACAGACTATTAGCATCGCTACGAGTGAGAAAGTCTCATCGCAGTCAACTCCTGGAACTTGTTAGAAAACATCTTAACGACAAGTCGAGCTTTTCTTAATGGTGATACTTACCATCATTGTCCGTCTTCCTTTTAAAATCCATCTGTACCCAACAGCCTTCTGACCATCAAGTAGTTCTTCCAAAGTCCACACTTTGTTTTCATACATGGATCCTCTCTTGGATTTTATGGCCTCGAGCCATTCGTCAGAATTCGGGCCCACCATCGCTTCTCCATAGCTCGTAGGTTCATTGTTGTCTAGCAACATGACCTCCAAGACAGGAGTACGTACCACTCTGAAGTAGTACGCATCCTTGTCGACCTACGAGGTTTGGTAGTGACTTGATCCGAAGTTTCATGATCACTTTCATAAGCTTCCACTTCAATTGGTGTAGGCGCCACAGGACCAACTTCCTATGCCCTGCTACACACTAGTTGAGGTGACGGTTCAATAACCTCATCAAGTCTCCACCATCCTCCCACTCAATTCTTTTGAGAGAAACTTTTCCTCGAGAAAGGACCCGTTTCTAGAAACAATCGCTTTTGCTTCCGGATCTGAAATAGGAGGTATACCCAACTGTTTTGGGTGTCCTATGAAGATGCATTTATCCGCTTTGAGTTCGAGCTTATCAGGCTAAAACTTTTCACATAAGCGTCGCAACCCCAAACTTTTAAGAAATGACAGTTTAGGTTTCTCTAAACCATAGTTCATACAGTGTCATCTCAACGGAATTACATGGTGCCCTATTTAAAGTGAACGCGGTTGTCTCTAATGCCTAACCCATAAACGATAGTGTTAATTCGATAAGAGACATCATGGTATGCATCCAATAGGGTACAACTATGATGTTCGGACACACCATCACACTATGGTGTTCCAGGCGGTATTAGTTGTGAAAAAATTTCCACAATGTCTTAATTGTGTACCACACTCGCAACTCAGATATTCATCTCTATGATCATATCATAGACATTTTATCCTCTTGTCACGAAGATCTTCAACTTTACTCTGAAATTGTTTGAACCTTTCAATAATTCAGACTTGTATTTCATTAAGTAAATATACTCAGCATCTACTCGAATCATTTATGAAGTAAGAGCATAACGATATTCACTGCGTGCCTCAGCACTCATTGGATTGCACACATCAAATGTATTACTTCCAACAAGTTGCTCTCTTGTTCCATCTCACTGAAAACAAGGCCTTTCAGTCATCTTGCCCATGTGGTATGATTTGCATGTCTCAAGTGATTCAAGATCAAGTGAGTCCAAATGATCCATCATAAGCCGTGGGTCACTTTAAACCGCCATCTTGATGTGAATAGCAATTTCTGGTTTATCTCACATATATGCCTTGATCAAATTTCCCGGTTTAACACCAATTAATACTCTTGAACCGTCAATCATAAACCGGCCTTCATTTTACCTTTACAGTTTGCTGTCCAAGATGACCAAACAATTCGCCGCTTGCAACTCGGTTCCTTCCCGGATTACGGAAACGAAGATCAATGGATATGTTGTAACGGGCGCTTTAGCTTCAAAAAATGTCCTTCACTGGCGAGTTCCTGGCCCTGAGTGCCCTCCTGAGCCTCAAGATGGAGAAGTTATTGTTTTTATGCAGCACCTGGACCGAGGCTTCAGCCCTCCCAGATCAAAAGATTTCCGGGATGTCCTTGCGAGCTTTCAACTCCATCCACAAGATATTGGACCAAATTCCGTATCAAATATATGCAACTTTCAAGTATTTTGTGAAGTTTACCTTCAAGAAGAACCATCTGTTGAACTCTTCCGGGACTTCTTCCATCTAACCGCTGAACTGAGTTTTCTGATGATCCTAACACGGAACTTGGCGGGGTATCAATCCAGAAGAGGAAGGAAGTTGATTTCCCACATGCATCACACCACAGTCATCCCAAAGACTGGAACCAAACTTGGTTTTATTGCCAGAACACCGCCCCTGCTGGAGAAAATCCCTTGCCGGGTTACCACCCTCACCGGCTTAGCGATGGCCACCCGTTACCTCGACGATTAAATGCCAAAGAACGGCAAACTTACGCACCTCAACTCGCCAAGCTCCGGGCTCTCTTGGCTAACAGTTTGACTGGTGTTGATCTCATTCGATGTTGGGTTAAATGGCACATCCTGCCCTTACGTCAGCGCTCCGGATTAATGCATGAGTATACCGGCGACGCCAAGGACCCTCAGCGGTTTAATGAAATAGAAATGACTGATGATGAAGTCACTGAATCGGTGAAGAAGATGTTAGACGAACCAATCGCCGCATGCAGCCAAACTGGGCTGGCCCCCTTTTACACCGCAACAAACCACCAGCGGTAAAGATTTTAACTTTTGTGCTTTCTTGATCTGCCTCCGCTTTAACATTGTTCTAATAAATCTCAGTTTAATTTTATATGCCAATAGCTCCTTTTGGAAAAGGAAGGCTTCGGATAAACCGGCAAGGGCTCCTCGTCCAAAGAGCAAAGTTATAAAGAGAGCAGCCAAGAAGAAGACCGACGAAACTGCTGATCCGCCCGAAGATGTTGAAGATTCGGATCAAGAGGTAGAACTTGACTCCCTTGGTTCCCTTTTCATACATCTTATTAACAATGACTATTATCAGGATGATGCGGAGGTCAACCGTGCAGACCATGTTGAGGTAATCTCTCTTTCCTCCAATTCAGATCTTGTGCCGGTTCAAAGATTTCGCCGTGCAGTTCAGAAAGTGAAATACTCTCACCCTCTTGCTTATTTGGATCCAAAATTTTCTTTGAAGACACAGCAACCTGAAGGGCGTCGCACAACCCGACACAGTGGCCAGCAAGTCACCTCTTCCGGTTTACCGGACACACCAACCCGGAAGCGTCGTCTGGAGGTTACTTGTTCTCCCGAAAAACTTTATCCTTTGAAGGGTTTCTTCCGATACCCAATCAATCCGTCTGATCCGAATTATCAGGTGCCTTCCAATTCATCTGGCAGTTCATCAACCACTCAGCTGCCTCCCTTTAAAACCGTCGCTGGGAAAGCGTACTGCTTTTCGGTTTGTTTCTTCATGCGTCGGTTTATCATACTAATTCTTACTTTAATGTTGTAGTGCCAAGGCCCGATTGAGAAAGAAAGCCAAGACCAGCGGCCCCACTGAGGATGTTGATCCGGAGAAGACCCCAGAAAATCCTGGCGAAAATCCTGATATTGTCATAGATGATTCTGCTCCGCAAGACCCAGCTATTGATGCTAATCCGCCGGAGGCTGACCCGGCTACACATGTTGATACATCAAGTCCACGTGCCACGCCTCCTAGTCCAGTTGCTGATCCGCTGAGTTCAGCTCCTAATCCGCCAAGCCCTACTGCCAATCTGCCAAACCCTGCTGCCAATCCACCAAGCCCAGCCAAAGACAATGTCAATCCACCGAGCCCAGCCAAAGATGATGATGTTATTGTCAGTGGCACTGCTTATACCGCCCCAGGCAATCTAGTTGCTTTATCAAAACATACTGCCAAGGACGAATTTGCTGCTATGGGCAAGGGGAAAGGGAAGACTGATTTGTCAAGCTATGTCAACCTTTCTGCTCAAGATCTTCATTCCGGATTCTTGAACCGGCTTTGCACCAGTCGTGATTATGAAGCCGGTTTGGTGAATCTGATGAAGGAATGCTATGAGGTAATCTTCCAAACACCTTCATCTTTATTCTGTACATTCATTGTAGTGCAGCCCCCAAGGGCCGGTTTATGTCTTTGAAGATAAACCAGGACTTTAAAGATACAGAACACTTTGACTTCATAGCCCCCAAGGGCCGGTTTGTCTTGTGAAGACAAACCGGGACTTTTATATTCCATACTGTACTTTGTTGACTTTCCTTACTTGTGTATTTGCTTGATCAAACGCACATTAGCCCCCAAGTGCCAAGATTAAAACTTGTATTGATCCTTGGGACTTCAAACAATCAGTAGAAAAGAAGCAATCCGCATTAGCCCCCAAGTGCCAAGTGTACAACTGGTTATATGCTTGGGACTTTTGATAAAATATTTAACATGCTCCTCAACTGACTGTGACAGGCTGATCTAAATCACCAATGCTCTCAAATTGCTAATCTTCAAGAGAATATCAAATCCCAACAAGCAGAGACGTCCAAGGCCATGGATGAGCTTAAAACCGCTTTAGCAGCCATGGAACAACTTAAAGAAGGGTTCAAGATGGAGCATGCCAACTGGGAAACTGAAAAGAATGCTTTGCTGAAGCGGGCAGAAGACGCTGAGTCGGCTCTTAAACCGGTGGTGGAAGAGCTAACTGGGTTGAAGCGCCAAGTGAATGCTATGACTTCTGCAATATTTGGTAAGTAGTCTTGCCAAGATTTCTTGAATGACCATTTTTTTAATTTTGCCGGTTTAACATCAAAATCTTAAACCGATATAGGTGGCCGCATTGCTCATCTAGGCTCTGACATGCGGATGAAGCTGTAGGCGGCATATACTCTGATTGAACAACTGTATACCGGTGCCCAACGGGTTATCTGTGCAGCCTCATACAACAATCCGGCCCCGACATTGATCAAGGGCACTCTAGCAAGGTTATCCATGACACCGACATAGATAGAAGAGATGAAGCAATCTGCTGCCAGGGCTGGCGCTTTGTTGGCACTTACCTGAGCCAAAGCATGGATAGCTGACCTGGATCCGGTTGATCTCGCCAAGGGCTTTCCTAGTGAATAAGAAAACGGGGCAGAGTTTGATAACGAAGCCCTCAAAATTGTGACAAGGGAGATGCGTCCTCTGGCGAGTCAATTGGCAGAAGAAGCTAACTTGACTGTTCACCGGTCCTTCTATGATGCCAACAACAAACGGATTGACACTGTCATGCCAGAAGTGCAAAATCTTATCCCGCCAATCCGTAAGCACACTTACGCCCCTGACGTTGATCCGGCTGAACTTATAAGTGAAGAGGCTGTCTTTCAAGCTTTAACCCGGATTGACTGGACCACCGTTGACTTCCAGCCACTGGATGGGGAGGAGGAGGCTGAACCGACGCCATATGATCCATCAACTTCACGTCAACATGATGATGAGTCCTGATCCGACAATCTGATTGATGCTTCATAAACTTTGCTCTATGGAAAGAACAATTCCGTATTTTGGGCCGTAAAGCGCCTTGTAATAGGCTAGTTAAAATACTTTGATCTACTGCCATCATGCACGGGGATATACTTTGTTTGATCCGCCATGACCATTTCAGTGCTGGCTTATATATCTTCATAATATTATGCAATCCCTATGTCTGCATAAAAAGGTTTGTCCGGGCGGTTTACCGCTGGACGGGTCATAATGCCCAAGATAAAGCCTGGCTAATAACCAGAGCGGAATAAATATGAAATAACTCATACCTGTGATATGAAATCACTTAGTCAGGGTAAAAACCCAAATTTTGAGCTGTTATAACCCTTACCTTATAATGATGTTATGAATAAGTCATGCCGAGTTACGATGAACGCCAGATGATCAAAGTGGCGACATATAGTCAAAGCCAGGCCGGGTTTTGTAAACACCGATTTGATAAGATGGTCTGACAACTTATAGCTGAAAGTCAAGCCGGGTTAACAAACACCGGGTCCAAAGGACACCGGTTCAAGATAAATTCATTAAAAGGTGAAAACTTGGCAAAAAAGCAAACAAGAAACCAAGTAGTCAAGGCTTTTCAAGGGCTGCCAGGCCCAAATTCGAGGCTTTTCGTGGGCTGCCAGGCCACTGAGTTAAACCATTTTACAAAGCCTTTTAAGATGGGCCTCCAACTAACCAATCGTCATTTTAACGTTGACAAGTCCAGGGTCTGTATAAGATTGACTTGTCAAACGTTCGACGGGTCGTGCCAGGATTACCTGGATAGGAGTGGCTTACTTGATGTAGGCCGGTTAACCCGGGGTTTTAGGTGAATACACCAGGCTTTCAAGCCGTGGGTCGATACCCAATTACAAGGGTCCTTTCAAACTCTTTGTGGCTTTTGCACAAAAGAGCCGTCAAGTAACTTTGTGAGCTGTGCTCAATGGGTGCCTATGTTTGAGCTGTGCATAACATCCAGACTCTCTTTAGCCCCTTGGGTGTGAAGCTCCCAAGCTGTGTTGTGGCCTGATAGCCGGTTTAACAGGTAGTACTTCGCCTTGTCAGCTGAAGCCCCCATGTAAACAAAGAGATTTGAAGACAAAACGGTAGAGGCCCTGCTTACAGCAAGGATGCCAGTTTACTATATTGATCATGATATATACATTGTTGAAATATGTACATAAGAAAAGCCTATGGCTCAAGTGTAGTAGGGCCGAAGGAGAGCTATGTTCCACGGCCGCCGGGTCTCCTCCTCAGAACTGCGTGAGTCTTCTCGAACGTCAATGAGGTAGTATGATCCGTTGTGCAGATTTTTACTGACCACAAAGGGTCCTTCCCAAGGTGGGGATAACTTGTGCATATTGGTCTGATCCTGGATGAGCTGGAGCACTAAGTCGCCTTCTTGAAAGGTTCGTGTCTTAACCCGGCGGCTGTGATAACGCCGCAGGTCTTGTTGATAAACCGTCTATCGAGCCAAAGCCATGTCCCGTTTCTCATCTAACAGGTCCAGCGCCTCTTGGCGAGCTTGCTCATTATCCGCTTCAACATAATTGGCAACCCGAGCCGAATCATGATGAATATCACTTGGGAGGACGGCTTCAGCACCGTAAACCATGAAGAAAGGTGTATAACCCGTAGATCGGTTTGGGGTGGTGTTTATACTCCATAACACAGATGGTAATTCTTCCACCCAACAACCCAGCGTCCACTTCAAAGGAACCATAAGCCGGGGCTTGATACCCTTCAGGATCTCTTGATTCGCCCTCTTAGCTTGACCATTGGACTGGGGATGAGCCACGGACGCTACATCAAGCCGGATGTGCTCTCGTTAACAAAACTCCTCCATCTCACCTTTAGAAAGGTTTGTGCCATTATTTGTGATGATGCTGTGTGGAAAACCAAAATGGAAAATGATCTTTTTGAGAAATTGAACCGCCGTGGCTGCATCACACTTGTTGACGGGCTCCGCTTCAACCCATTTAGTGAACTTGTCAACCGCCACTAACAGGTGGGTCTTTTTTATCCTGGGAACGCTTAAAAGTTCCCACCATATCAATCCCCCAAGTGGAAAACGGCCAAGTGATAGGAATCATCCGTAGCTCCTGATCCGGAACATGAGCTCGACGTGAAAATTTCTGACAAGCGTCACACCGCTTTACCAGATCCTCCGCATCAGCATGAGCTGTCAACCAATAGAACCCATGACGAAAAGCTTTAGCTACCAGGGACTTTGAACCGGCATGGTGACCACAATCCCCTTCATGGATTTCACGTAGAATCTCTTGTCCTTCTTCAGGAGAAATACAATGTTGGAATACGCCTGAAACACTACAACGATGTAACTCGCCATTGTGAATAATCATGGACTTGGACCGCCGGATTATCTATCTGGCGAAGACCTCATCATCTGGTAACTCGCCCTAGTTCATATACACCAAATATGGAACCGTCCAATCCGGAGTGGTATGTAAAGCGGCCACCAATTGGGCCTCTGGATCAGGAACAGCTAAATCCTCCTTTGTAGGCAACTTAACAGACGGGTTATGCAAGATATCCAAAAAGGTATTGGGTGGTACCGGTTTACGTTGAGATCCCAGCCAGGTTAAAGCATCTGCTGCTTCGTTTTTGCGCCGGTCAATGTGCTCAACCTGATAACCCTTAAAGTGACATGCCACAATATCCACCTCGCGTCTGTAAGCCGCCATGAGTTGATCCTTAGAATCCCAAGTACCAGAAACTTGCTGAGCCACCAGATCAGAATCTCCAAAACAGCGAATCCGGCTTAAGTTCATTTCCTTAGCCACACGGAGACCATGGAGTAAGGCCTCGTACTCAGTTGCATTGTTAGTACAAGGAAACATTAAGCGGAGAACATAACAAATTTTATCACCTCGAGGGGAAGTAAGAACAACTCCAGCCCCCGATCCTTCCAATTGCCTGGATCCATCAAAGTGTATAGTCCAGTATGTATTATCCGGTTTGTCCTCTGGTGCCTGTAACTCTGTCCAATCATTGATGAAGTCAACAAGCGCCTGTGATTTCATTGATGTCTGAGGCATATATTTCAATCCGTGCGGGCCAAGCTCAATTGCCCACTTTGCAACCCGGCCAGTTGCCTCCCTGTTCTGAATTATATCGCCCAAAGGAGCTGAACCGACCACTGTAATGGGATGGCCTTGAAAGTATTGTTTGAGCTTCCGACTTTCCATAAAAACCCCATAAACCAGCTTCTGCCAATGCGGATACCGTTGCTTTGACTCAATAAGTACTTCGCTGATATAGTAAACCGGTCGTTGAACCGGATACTCCTTACCAGCCTCCTTGCGCTCCACCACAATCGCCATGCTGACAGCACGGGCATTAGCAGCCACGTACAATAACAAGGGCTCTTTGTCAACCGGAGCAGCAAGAACTGGCGGTTCAACCAACTGCCGCTTTAAGTCCTCAAATGCCGCATTGGCTGCTGATACGTCTCCAACGTTTCTATAATTTTTGATTGTTCCATGCTATTATATTACCCCTTTTGGATGTTTATGGGCTTTATTTTACACATTTATATCATTTTTGGGACTAACCTACTAACCGGAGGCCCAACCCATATTGCTGTTTTATTGCCTGTTGCATTATTTCGAAGAAAAGGAATATCAAACGGAGTCCAAACGGAATGAAACCTTCGGCATCGTGATTTTTTGGAAGAATATGATCTTGGAGACTTGGAGTCCACGTCAGAAGATCCTCGAGGAGGCCACAAGATAGGAGGCCGCGCCCCCCTTACAGGGTGGTGGCCCCCTGTCTCGTGGGCCCCTCGAGCACCTCCCGACTGACTTCTTTCGCCTATATAAGCTTACGTACCCTAAAACCATCGACAATCAAGATAGATCGGGAGTTCCGCCGCCGCAAGCCTCTGTAGCCACCAAAAACCTCTCGGGAGCCCGTTTCGGCACCCTGCCGGAGGGGGAATCCATCACTTGTGGCCACCTTCATCATCCCGGCGCTCTCCATGACGAGGAGGGAGTAGTTCACCCTCGAGGCTGAGGGTATGTACCAGTAGCTATGTGTTTGATCTCTCTCTCTCTCTCGTGTTCTCTCCCATCTTCTCTCTATGGCACGATCTTGATGTATCCCGAGCTTTGCTATTGTAGTTGGATCTTATGATGTTTCTCCCCCTCTACTCTCTTGTGATGAATTGAGTTTCCCCTCTTGAAGTTATCTTATCGGATTGAGTCTTTATTTGAGAACACTTGATGTATGTCTTGCCATGCTTATTTGTGGTGACAATGGGATTTCACGTGCCACTTGATGTATGTTTTGCTGACCAACTTTCATGAACCTATGCATAGGGGTTGGGAAACGTTCTTGACTCTCCGGTAGAAACTTTGGGGCACTCTTTGAAGTACTTTGTGTTGGTTGGATGAATCTGAGATTGTGTGATGCATATCGTATAATCATGCCCATGGATACTTGAAGTGACAACGGAGTATCTAGGTGACATTAGGGTTTTGGTTGATTTGTGTCTTAAGGTGTTATTCTAGTATGGACTCTTTTATAGATCGATCCGAAAGAATAACTTTGAGGTGGTTTTGTACCCTACCATAATCTATACGTTTGTTCTCCGCTATTAGTGGCTTTGGAGTGACTCTTTGTTGCATGTTGAGGGATTGTTATATGATCTATCTATGTTATTATTGTTGAGAGAACTTGCACTAGTGAAAGTATGAACCCTAGGCCTTGTTTCCTATCATTGCAATACCGTTTACGCTTATTTTTATCATTAGTTACCTTGCTGTTTTTATTATTTCAGATTACAAAAACCTTTATATACCATCCATATTGCACTTGTATCACCATCTCTTCGCTGACCTAGTGCACCTATACAATTTACCATTGTATTGGGTCTATTGGGGACACAAGAGACTCTTTGTTATTTGGTTGCAGGGTTGTTTGAGAGAGACCATCTTCATCCTACGCCTCCCACGGATTGATAAACCTTAGGTCATCCACTTGAGGGAAATTTGCTACTGTCCTACAAACCTGTGCACTTGCAGGCCCAACAACGTCTACAAGAAGAAGGTTGTGTAGTAGACATCAGCTGCGTCGCTCCAGACAAAATCGTCTGTCTTTTTCAACATCTGATACAAAGGAATCGCCTTCTGATACGTCTCCAACGTATCTATAATTTTTGATTGCTCCATGCTACTTTATCTACTATTTTGGACTATATTGGGCTTTATTTTCCACTTTTATATTACTTTTGGGACTAGCCTATTAACCGGAGGCCCAACCCATAATTGTTGTTTTTGCCTTTTTCAGTATTTCGAAGAAACAGAATATCAAACGGAGTCCAAACGGAATGAAACCTTCGGGATCGTGATTTTCCAACCGAACGTGATCCAGGAGACTTGGAACCTACTCCAAGAAGCTTCCGAGGAGGTCACGAGGGTGGAGGGCGCCCCCCTGGGCGCGCCCCCCTACCTCGTGGGCCCCTCGGAGCTCCACCGACGTACTCCTTCCTCCTATATATACCTACGTACCCTCGAACAATCAGAACAGGAGCCAAAAACCTAATTCCACCGCCGCAACCTTCTGTATCCACGAGATCTCATCTTGGGGCCTGTTCTGGAGCTTCGCCGGAGGGGGCATCCACCACGGAGGGCTTCTACATCATCACCATAGCCCCTCCAATGAAGTGTGAGTAGTTTACTTCAGACCTTCGGGTCCATTGCTAGTAGCTAGATGGCTTCTTCTCTCTTTTTGGATCTCAATACAATGTT
Organism: Triticum timopheevii; assembly: GCA_963921465.1. Classification (NCBI taxonomy): domain Eukaryota; kingdom Viridiplantae; phylum Streptophyta; class Magnoliopsida; order Poales; family Poaceae; genus Triticum; species Triticum timopheevii. The sequence continues at coordinate 478,870,225 of OY997268.1, forward strand.
CTCCCCCTCTCTCGTGGAGATCTATTCGATGTAATATTCTTTTTTGCGGTGTGTTTGCTGAGACTGATGAATTGTGGGTTTATGATCCAGTATTATCTATGGAAAATATTTGATTCTTCTCTGAATTCTTTTATGTATGATTGAGTTATCTTTGCAAGTCTCTTCGAATTATCTTTTTGGTTTGGCCAACTAGATTGGTAGTTCTTGCAATGGGAGAAGTGCTTAGCTTTGGGTTCAATCTTGCGGTGTCCTTACTCAGTGATAGAAAGAGTTGCAAGGCACGTATTGTATTGTTGCCATCGAGAATAACAAGATGGTTTTTTTATCATATTGCATGAATTTATCCCTCTACATCATGTCATCTTGCTTACGGCGTCACTCTGTTTTACTTAATACTCTAGATGCATGCTGGAAAGCGGTCGATGAGTGGAGTAATAGTAGTGATGCAGAATCGTTTCGATCTACTTGTTTTGGACATGATGCCTATATACATGATCATTGCCTAGATATACTCATAACTATGCTCAATTCTGTCAATTGCTCAACAGTAATTTGTTCACCCATCGTAGAATACTTATGCTCTTGAGAGAATCCACTAGTGAAACCTATGGCCCCCGGGTCTATTCTCATCATATCAATCTATATCACTTTATTTTCTTGCTTTGTTTTTACTTTGCCTTTTATTTTTACTTTGCATCTATCTATCAAAAATACCAAAAATATTATCTCTATCAGATCTCACCCTCGTAAGTGATCGTGAAGGGATTGACAACCCCTAAGCGTTGGTTGCGAGTTGCTATCGTTTTGTGTAGGTACGAGGGACTTGTGCGTGGTCTCCTACTAGATTGATACCTTGGTTCTCAAAAACTGAGGGAAATACTTATGCTACTTTACTGCATCATCCTCTCCTCTTCGGGGAAATCCAACGCAGTGCTCAAGAGGTAGCAAGAAGAATTTCTGGCGCCGTTGCCGGGGAGGCTCACGCAAGCAAGTCAACCATACCAAGTACCCATCGCAATCCCTATCTCTCGCATTACATTATTTGCCATTTGCCTCTCGTTTTCCTCTCCCCCACTTCACCCTTGCCGTTTTATTTGCCCTCTCTTTCCCAATCTCCTCCTCTCTTTTGCCTCTTTCTCGTTTCCTTTCTGCTTGCCCGTGTGTTAGTTTGCCTATTTGTTGCGATGGCTCTACCTAGATTTGGTGACCTTCACCATAAAAGGCTAGAGGAGATCGAAAGCAATGTTAGAAAATTTATGGTTTTGCAATTTGAACATAATAATTTCTTTAGAAACGAACTTAAGGAACAAAAAAGTTTTATGAGCTTTATGAATAAAGAACTCGATGATATGTCTAATGAATTTGATGGTATAAAGGCCCAAATTGCTCGTCTTGAAAAGATGACCGCTGAAATTTCGGATATGCAAGCTACCTTAGTCAATAAGATGGCCGCTAAACCGAATCCCTATGAAAATCAAGATGAAGATCTAAAAGTTATTGTTGTGTCCCCCATTAAATCTTTGTTTTGCAATATGAATCTTGATGAATCTGAAGATTATCTTCCTTTACCTAGAAGGCGTTTTAAGAATTCAGAGTTTCTAGATCTTGATGATCAAATTGATGAAAGTGGGATTGAAATAAATAAAAACCGTGATGTTGCTAAACCCACTATTTTGGATCTCAAGGAATTTAATTATGAAAATTGCTCTTTGATTGGTTGTATTTCCTTGTTGCAATCCGTGCTAGAATCTCCTCATGCTTATAGTCAAAATAAGGCCTTTACCGAACATATTGTTGATGCCTTGATGCAATCTTATGAAGAAAAACTTGGGATGAAAGTTTTCTATCCCTAGAAAACTCTATGATGAGTGGGAACCCACTATTAAAATTAAAATTAGAGATTTTGAGTTTCATGCTTTGTGTGATTTGGGTGCTAGTGTCTCTACTATCCCCAAAACTTTATGTGATTTGCTAGATTTCCGTGATTTTGACGATTGCTCTCTAAACTTGCATCTTGCGGATTCCACTATTAAAAAACCTATGGGAAGAATTAATGATGTTCTTATTGTTGCAAATAGGTATTATGTTCCCGTAGATTTTATCTTCCTTGATATAGATTGCAATCCTTCATGTCCTATTATTCTTGGTAGACCTTTCCTTAGAACGATTGGTGCAATTATTGATATGAAGGAAGGGAATATTAGATTCCAGTTTCCCTTAAAGAAGGGTATGGAACACTTCCCTAGAAAGAAAATATAACTACCATATGAATCTATCATGAGAGCCACCTATGGATTGCCTACCAAAGATGGCAATACCTAGATCTATTCTTGCTTTTATGCCTAGCTAGGGGCGTTAAACGATAGCGCTTGTTGGGAGGCAACCCAATTTTATTTTGTGTTTTTTGTTTTTGCTTCTGTTTAGGAATAAATAATCCATATACCTTCTGTTTAGATGTGGTTTTATGTTTTAATTAGTGTTTGTGCCAAGGACCTATAGGATAACCTACGATGATAGTTGATTTGATTCTGTTGAAAAACAGAAACTTTGCGCGCACGAATTTAGTTATGATAAATCACCGGAACGTGATTTTGCGTTGATTATTTTTGCTGCTGATCAATAAACAACTTTTCCAGGACTTCCTATTTTTGTAGAATTTTTAGAGTTCCAGAAGTTTGCATTAGTTACAGATTTCTACAGACTGTTCTGTTTTTGACAGATTCTATTTTTCGTGTGTTGTTTGCTTATTTTGATGAATCTATGGCTAGTAAATTAGTTTATAAACCATAGAGAAGTTGGAATACAGTAGGTTTAACACCAATATAAATAAAGAATGAGTTCATTACAGTACCTTGAAGTAGTCTTTTGTTTTCTTTCTCTAACGGAGCTCACGAGATTTCTGTTAAGTTTTGTGTTGTGAAGTTTTCAAGTTTTGGGTGAATTCTTTTGATGGATTATGGAACAAGGAGTGGCAAGAGCCTAAGCTTGGGGATGCCCATGGCACCCCCAAGATAATCCAAGGACACCAAAAAGTCAAAGCTTGGGGATGCCCCGGAAGGCATCCCTCTTTCGTCCACTTCCATCGATAATTTACTTGGAGCTATATTTTTATTCACCAACATGATATGTGTTTTGGTTGGAGCGTCTTGTATTATTTGTGTCTTTGCTTGTTAGTCTACCACAATCATCCTTGCTGTACACATCTTTTGAGAGAGCCATACATGATTTGGAATTTGTTAGAATACTCTATGTGCTTCACTTATATCTTTTGAGCTTGATAGTTTTGCTCTAAGTGCTTCACTTATATCTTTTGAGCGTGATAATTTTTGCTCTAGTACTTCACTTAGATCTTTTAGAGCACGGTGGTGGATTTGTTTTAAAGAAACTATTGATCTCTCATGCTTCACTTAGATTATTTTGAGAGTCTTTAATAGCATGGTAATTTGCTTAATGTTAATATACTTGGTGTTCAAGATATGTGAAACTTTCTTTTGAGTGAATTGAATACTAAGATAAGTTTGATGCTTGATAATTGTTTTGAGATATGGAGGTGATAATATCAAAGTCGTGTTAGTTGGGTGATTATGAATTTGAGAAATACTTGTGTTGAAGTTTGTAAATCCCGTAGCATGCACGTATGGTTAAAGTTGTGTAACAAATTTGAAACATGAAGTGTACCTGGCTTGTGCATCCTTATGAGTGGCGGTCGGGGACGAGCGATGGTCTTTTCCTACCAATCTATCCCCCTAGGAGTATGCATGTAGTACTTGAATTTTTGATGACTTCTAAATTTTTGCAATAAGTATATGAGTTCTTTTGACTAATGTTGAGTCCATGGATTATACGCACTCTCACCTTTCCACCTTTGCTAGCCTCTTCGGTACCGTGCATTGCCCTTTCTCACCTTGAGAGTTGGCGCAAACTTCGCCGGTGAATCCAAACCCCGTGATACGATACGCTCTATCACACATAAACCTCCTTATATATTCCTCAAAACAGCCACGATGCCTACCTATCATGGCATTTCCATATCCATTCCGAGATATATTGCCATGCAACTTCCACCACCATCATCATGACATGCATTACTTTTGTCATATTGCCATTGCATGATCTTGTAGTTGACATCGTATTTGTGGCAAAGCCACCATGCATTATTTTCCATACATGTCACTCTTGATTCATTGCACCATCCCGGTACACCCCCGGAGGCATTCATATAGAGTCATATCTTGTTCTAAGTTTCGAGTTGTAATCCTTGTGTTGTAATCAATAGAAGTGTGATGATCATCATTATTAGAGCATTGCCCAAAAAAAGAGAAAGGCCAAAAAAAGGGGCCCAAAAAAAAAGAAAATAAAAAGGGCAATGCTACTATCTCTTTTTCCACACTTGTGCTTCAAAGTAGCACCTTGTTCTTCATGTAGTGAGTCTCATATATTGTGCTTCAAAGTAGCACCTTGTTCCTCATGTAGTGAGTCTCATAAGTTGTCTTTTTCATACTAGTGGGAATTTTTCATTATAGAACTTGGCTTGTATATTCCTACAATGGGCTTCCTCAAATACCCTAGGTCTTCGTGAGCAAGCAAGTTGGATGCACACCCACTAGTTTTCTTTTGTTGAGCATTCAGAGCTCTAGTGCATCCGTTGCATGGCAATCCCTACTCACTCACATCGATATCTATTGATGGGCATCTCCATAGCCCATTGATACGCCTAGTTGATGTGAGACTTTCTCCTTTTTTGTCTTCTCCACACAATCCCCATCATCATATTCTATTCCACCCATAGTGATATATCCATGGCTCACGCTCATGTATTGTGTGAAGGTTGAAAAAGTTTGAGATTATTTAAGTATGAAACAATTGCTTGGCTTGTCATCGGGGGTATAGAAGTTGGGAACATCTTTGTGTGACGAAAATGAAGCATAGCCTAACTATATGATTTTGTAGGGATGAACTTTCTTTTGCCATGTTATTTTGAGAAGACATGATTGCTTTGATTAGTATGCTTGAAGTATTATTATTTTTGTGTCAATATGAACTTTTGTCATGAATCTTTCGGATCTGAATATTCATATCACAATTAAGAAGATTTACATTGAAATTATGCCAAAGTATCACTCTGCATCAAAAATTCTTTTTTATCATTTACCTACTCGAGGACGAGCAGGAATTAAGCTTGGGGATGCTTGATACGTCTCCAACGTATCTATAATTTTTTATTGCTCCATGCTACTTTATCTACTGTTTTGGACTATATTGGGCTTTATTTTCCACTTTTATATTACTTTTGGGATTAACCTTAACCGGAGGCCCAGCCCAGAATTGCTGTTTTTTTGCCTTTTTCTGTATTTCGAAGAAACATAATATCAAACGGAGTCCAAACGGAATGAAACCTTCGGGATCATGATTTTCCAACCGAACGTGATCCATGAGACTTGGACCCTACTCCAAGAAGCTTCCGAGGAGGTCACGAGGGTGGAGGGCGCGCCCCCCCTACCTCGTGGGCCCCTCGGAGGTCCACCGACGTACTACTTCCTCCTATATATACCTACGTACCCCCGAACGATCAGAACAGGAGCCAAAAACCTAATTCCACCGCTGCAACCTTCTGTATCCACGAGATCCCATCTTGGGGCCTGTTCCGGAGCTCCGCCGGAGGGGGCATCCACCACGGAGGGCTTCTACATCATCACCATAGCCCCTCCGATGAAGTGTGAGTAGTTTACTTCAGACCTTCGGGTCCATAGCTAGTAGCTAGATGGCTTCTTCTCTCTTTTTGGATCTCAATACAATGTTCTCCCCCTCTCTCATGGAGATCTATTCGATGTAATCTTCTTTTTTGCGGTGTGTTTGTTGAGACCGATGAATTGTGGGTTTATGACCCAGTATTATCTATGGAAAATATTTGATTCTTCTCTGAATTCTTTTATGTATGATTGAGTTATCTTTGCAAGTCTCTTCGAATTATCTTTTTGGTTTGGCCAACTAGATTGGTAGTTCTTGCAATGGGAGAAGTGCTTAGCTTTGGGTTCAATCTTGCGGTGTCCTTACTCAGTGACAGAAAGAGTTGCAAGGCATGTATTGTATTGTTGCCATCGAGGATAACAGATGTTTTTTACCATATTGCATGAACTTATCCCTCTACATCATGTGATCTTTCTTACGGCGTTACTCTGTTTTTACTTAATACTCTAGATGCATGCTGGATAGCGGTCGATGAGTGGAGTAATAGTAGTAGATGCAGAATCGTTTCGATCTACTTGTTTTGGACGTGATGCCTATATACATGATCATTGCCTAGATATACTCATAACTATGCTCAATTCTGTCAATTGCTCAACAGTAATTTGTTCACCCACTGTAGAATACTTATGCTCTTGAGAGAAGCCACTAGTGAAACCTATGGCCCCCGGGTCTATTCTCATCATATCAATCTATATCACTTTATTTACTTGCTTTATTTTTACTTTGCCTTTTATTTTTACTTTGCATCTATCTATCAAAAATACCAAAAATATTATCTCTATCAGATCTCACTCTCGTAAGTGACCGTGAAGGGATTGACAACCCCTAAGCGTTGGTTGCGAGTTGCTATCATTTTGTGTAGGTACGAGGGACTTGTGCGTGGTCTCCTACTGGATTGATACCTTGGTTCTCAAAAACGGAGGGAAATACTTACGCTACTTTACTGCATCATCCTCTCCTCTTCGGGGAAATCCAACGCAGTGCTCAAGAGGTAGCACCTTCTCTCCCAAACGGCTGATAAACCAGCTAAGGACTGCAATTCGACCTGCCAGACGCTGAACATCATTGATACACTTCGGTTTAGCCAAAGATGTCATCGCTTTGATTTTTTCCGGATTAGCCTCAATGCCTCTGTTGGACACCAGAAAGCCTAAGAGCTTACCTGCCGGAACACCAAAAACACACTTGTCCGGATTAAGCATCATTTTGTAAACCCGAAGATTGACAAATGTTTCCTTGAGGTCATCTATCAAGGTTTCCTTCTTCCTGGATTTTACCACAGTGTCATCCACATAGGCATGAACATTATGCCCAATCTGCCTGTGAAGACAATTTTGCACACAACGCTGATAAGTTGCCTGGGCACTTTTGAGCCCAAAGGGCATAGAAACATAGCAGAAGGCTCCAAAGGGAGTGATGAAGGCTGTCTTCTCCTGGTCCTTAACTGCCATTTTAATCTGATGATAACCTGAATAAGCATCCAAGAAACTCGGGCGCCGACAACCCGCCGTTGCATCAATAATCTGATCAATATGCGGGAGAGCAAAAGGATCTACCGGACAAGCCTTGTTCAAATGTGTGTAGACCACACACATACGCCAAGTGCCGTTTTTCTTAATAACGAGCACCGGATTAGCCAACCACTCGGGGTGAAATACTTCGATGATAAATCCAGCAGCCAACAGCCGGGCTACCTCCTCACCAATGGCCTTGCGTCTTTCTTCGTTAAAGAGGCGAAGAAATTGCTTGACTGGTTTAAACTTGGGATCAATATTGAGAGTGTGCTCAGCGAGTTCCCTCAGTACACCTGGCATGTCAGAAGGCTTCCATGCAAAAATGTCCCGGTTCTCACGAATGAACTCGATGAGCGCGCTTTCATATTTCGGATCCAGATTGGTGCTGATGCTAAACTGCTTGGATGAATCGCCAGGAACAAAGTCAACAAGTTTAGTCTCATCAGCCGGTTTGAACTTCAGGGTCGGGTCATGCTCAATGGTGGGCTTCTTTAGAGGGGTCATGTCTGCCGGATCAACATTGTCTTTATAAAACTTCAGCTCCTTTGTAGCACAAACTGACTCAGCATAAGCCGCATCACCTTCCTCACAATCTAACGCGATCTTTCGACTTCCATGTACTGTTATAGTCCCCTTATGACCCGACATTTTGAGCTGTAAATAGATATAGCAGGGCCTCGCCATGAATTTTGCGTAAGCCGGCCGTCCAAACAGTGCGTGATACGGGCTCTGGATCTTCACCACTTCAAAGGTCAATTTTTCAGACCTGGAATCATGCTCATCTCCAAACACAACCTCCAAAGCGATCTTGCCAACAGGATATGCCGATTTACCTGGTACTACACCGTGAAAAACAATGTTGGACGGTTTAAGACTCTTGTCTGTCAACCCCATGTGACGAAAAGTCTCATAGTACAGGATGTTGATACTGCTCCCTCCATCCATCAGGACTTTGGTAAACTTGTAACCTTCCACCTGAGGTGCTACCACCAAAGCCAGTTGACCCGGATTGTCAACCCGGGGCGGATGATCCTCTCTGCTCCACACAATGGGCTGCTCGGACCACCGTAAATAACGTGGCACTGCCAGTTCAACAGTATTAACTACCCTTTGTGAAGCTTCTGATCACGCTTACACAGGCTAGTAGTGAACACATGATACTGCCCACCATTCAACTGCTTGGGGTGACTTTGATAACCTGACTGCTGCTGATTTCCTTGATTATTCTGTTGGCCATTACCACCTTGGTTATTCTGGTTGCCCTGATTATTCTGAAATTCGGAGTTTGAACCGCCGCCACCATGAAAACCTGGACCTGAACCGCCTGACGGACCCTGATCATACGGGAAAACATCAGAATTCTTGAACTCCTTCATGAGATAACAATCTTTCCAAAGATGTGTGGAAGGGGCCTCCTTGGTCCCATGCTTTGGGCAGGGCTGGTTTAACAAATGCTCCAGATTCATCCCTCCACCGCGCTGGGGCGGTTTACCTTTACGACGCTGCATATTGGTGTTAGCCACAAGATCTGAACTATCTGCCTTGCGCTTATTGTTATTCCCATGGCCTCCTTGGTTGTGATGTTGTCCCTTTGCACCGCCGTTCTTCTTTCCCTTCTCCGATTTCTCCTCATCAGAGTCGGGATCCTTGGTATTATCAGAATCGGCATATTTGATCAAGGCTGCCATAAGGGTTCCCATGTCATTGCAGTGGCGCTTAAGCCGTCCCAACTTCATTTTTAGTGACTTAAACCGGCAATTACGCTCCAGCGTTATGATTTCTTGACCAACATTAATCCGGTCTGACAAATGCAAAACTTCCGAAACCCGGTGCACCCAATGAGTTGTTGACTCGTTCTCCCCTTGAACACAAGAATCCAGATCCACAATGGACATAGGCTGTTTGCATGTGTCTTTGAAATTAGCTATAAACCGGGCTTTCAACTGATCCCATGACTCGATGGAGTTGGCTGGTAAGTTTTTCAACCAAGTACGGGCTGTCCCTTCCAACATCATCGTGAAGTACTTTGCACAGGCCACTTCATCCACATCCAGCATCTCCATTGCCATCTCATAACTCTCGACCCACACCTCAGGTAGCTGATCCGCCGTGTAATTAGGCACTTTGCGCGGACCCTTGAAATCCTTGGGCAGTCGCACATTACGGAGAGCCAGAATAAGACACGTCACTCCCCAGGAACTGAAGGCAAGCCCGATGCCTCGATCTACTAACGTTGCTGGCTGAACCGGGCCGGGTTGATAACGACCCGTATATTGTGCTGCCACAGCGGCCTCCCTTCGTGCTCTGCCATTGTCCACCACATCTTGAGCATTACAGCGCCGCGCACTGCTAGACACTTCCGGTTCATCCATGTGCCTGCTATAGCTTTTGCTCGAATGAGGGGTTGAATGAATTCTATCTCGGCTATAGGAATAAGCCTGCTGTTGCACAACGGCGGTTTGAAGAAGATCCCTGGCCCGCCGCGTCTCAATCGCCGCCAGTGAATCGCCCTCCATTCGAATGGCCGCCAGGCGAGATGCTGCGGCAATCATGTTATCCAAAGGGCTCGAGAAGGGACTCGGTGGTGTGGACACGTATTCCGGCGGGTTATTCGTTCGCCGAGGTGGTTCCGTCATCCGTGGTTGATCCGGCGCTGCCCTAGGCGCGTCGGTCCGGTTTGCAGCTGCCGGATTGCTCGGCCCAGCCCCTGGTATATTAAAGAGATTCAATCCTTCGAAGACCGGATGCATACACGATCGGTACTTCCTTCGCATTATGTCGTTTGATGCATTCTGATCCAACATGAGCCGGTAATTCTGCGCCTGTATCTGTTGTGACTAGGCATCCAAAGCGGCCCGTTCTTCGACCATCCTAGCATCCTCAATTGCTAGGTCCTCATTGTGCTGATCCTGCGTCTCCGGGGTAACTGTCGTGGTTAACAAGGTTGCCCAGGCATCCATCAAACCGGAGAGGGCTTGAGCCGGTCGGCGCGCCGGGGCTCCTGCCGTGGCCGCTGATCCGGTATTCATCGCTGTTGTAGATGAAGACTGCAAAGTGGGCTGTGTTCCGGCCATGTAAACAGCAACACGACTTGGCGGTTCAAGGAGGTCCGAAATACCGTTGCCATCGGAATACCCTTCGAACACACCATCATGAATTTGGTATAGGGACTCGGTTTCGCCAGTGGATGACTTGCTGTCGGAATAAATAGCGTCTCGCCTTCAGACACTGGTTCAGATCCGATCCCATGGACACATCCTACGAACGCACGCTTCATGGTGGGCTTAACCCGGACAGGACTCGCACGCTGATCCGTCTCGACGAGATCGGTGCAGATGTCCGGCTCAGGGCCCGGCTCGCCGATCTTACCGATGAAGACATGAATTCCGCCAAAGGGAACCCGGTATCCGTACTCGATTGAGCCGGCCTCGGGGCCCCATCCTTCGTCGTCGATGTAGAGCTTGCCGCAACGACTTTTGGTCATCCGGCCAACCACGTACCCCTTGAGTCCTTCAGAGCTACCTTCAAGAACTTGAAACCATCGTGCGATAGCCCCATGGTGGGCGCCAACTGTCGTGGAATTAACACGTCAGATGTCCTCATGGAAGGACTTAGTCGTAGAGCCATCGCGACGGGTTAGCTTGAAGGTTAAACCGGACAAGGGACACGGGAATTTATACTAGTTTGGCCCCTTCGATGAAGGTAAAAGCCTACCTCTAGTTGTGATGGGATTTATTGGATTTCGATGACCAGGGAGCAAATACCCTTTGCCTGAGTCTCGAGTTGTTGTTTCTTGTCCCTGAACCACCGCCGGGTCATCCCTTTATATACATAGGTTGACGCCCGACCGGTCTACAGAGTCCCGAGGCCGACTCATACAAGTGTCCAACTCGGTCTCTCTTTACCTAACTTACAATACAAGTTACATAACCATGGCGGTTTACCACTATGGGCCCTAATCCGCCTTTGGGCTCCGGGCCTCTAAGTTTCATTAGTAAATCGCCATCTTCTGGGTCTTCGTGGGCTTCAATATAGTTGAGGGTGAACCGGGCCCTCATGGCCGGTTTACACTCAGTAGTTATATCCTCAACATGTATGGAGTTTCTTCATGCATATATACCAATAGACATGGTTCGCATGTCTCTTTCAAAAACGAGTGAGTCCAAAGATCCATCAACATGGAGCTTCTTCATGCGTTTTATACCAATATGACTCAAATGGCAGTGCCACAAGTATGTGGTACTATCATTACTATCTTATATCTTTTGGCATGAACATGTGTATCACTACGATCGAGATTCAATTAAACCATTCATTTTAGGTGCAAGACCATTGAAGGTATTATTCAAATAAACAGAGTAACCATTATTCTCCTTAAATGAATAACCGTATTGCGATAAACATAAGCCAATCATGTCTATGCTCAACGCAAACACCAAATAACAATTATTTAGGTTTAGCACCAATCCCGATGGTAGAGGGAGCGTACGACGTTTGATCACATCAACCTTGGAACATTTCCAACACTTATCGTCATCTCACCTTTGGCTAGTCTCCGTTTATTCTGTAGCCTTTTACTTCAAGTTACTAACACTTAGCAACCGAACCGGTATTTATTACCCTGGTGCTACTAGGAGTACTAGTAAAGTACACATTAATATAATGTATATCCAATATACTTCTGTCGACCTTGCTAGCCTTCTCATCTACCAAGTATCTAGGGTAGTTCTGCTTCAGTGACTGTTTCCCTCATTACAGAAGCACTTAGTCTCGGGTTTGGGTTCAACTTTGGGTTTCTTCACTAGAGCAGCAACTGATTTGCCGTTTCATGAAGTATCCCTTATTGCCCTTGCCCTTCTTGAAACTAGTGGTTTTACTAACCATCAACAATTGATGCTCCTATTTGATTTCTACTTTCGCGGTGTTAAACGTCGCGAATAGCTCAAGGATTATCATATCAATCCCTGATATGTTATAGTTCATCATGAAGCTCTAGTAGCTTGGTGGCAGTGACTTTGGAGAACCATCACTTTCTCATATGGAAGATAGCTCCCACTCGATTCAAGCGATTGTAGTACTCAGACAATCTGAGCACATGCTCAACGATTGAGCTTTTCTCCCTTAGTTTGCAGGCTTAAGAAACTTGTCAGAGGTCTCATACCTCTTGACGTGGGCACTAGTCTGAAATCCCAATTTCAGTCTTTGGAACATCTCATATGTTCTACGATGTTTCAAAAAAAAAAGTCTTTGGTGCCTCAATTCTAAACCGTTTAACATTACGCACTGAACTATCACATAGTCATCAAAACGTGTATGTCAGATGTTTGCAACATCCATAGACAACGCTCGAGGTTCGGCACACCGAGCGGTGCATTAAGGACATGAGCCTTCTGTGTAGCAATGAGGACAATCCTCGGTTTACGGACTCAGTCCGCATAATTGCTACTATCAACTTTCAACTATTTTTTTCTACAAACATATCTAAAATAGTAGAACCAAAGCATGAGCTACGACATAATTTGCAAAGACCATTTGACTATGTTCATGATAATTAAGTTCATCTAGTCAAATTATCTAATGAACTCTCACTCAGATAGACATCCCTCTAGTCATCTAAGTGGTACATGATCCGAGTCAACTAGGCCGTGTCCGATCATCACGTGCGACAGACTAGTCATCATCGGTGAACATCTTCATGTTGATCATATCCACTATACGACTCATGTTCGACCTTTTGGTCTCTTGTATTCCGAGGCCATGTTTGTACATGCTAGGCTCGTCAAGTCAACCTAAGTGTTTTGCATGTGTAAATCTGGCTTACACCTGTTGTATGCGAACGTTAGAATCTATCACACCCGATCATCACGTGGTGCTTCGAAACAACAAACTTTTGCAACGATGCACAGTTAGGGGGAACACTTTCTTGAAATTTTATGAGGGATCATCTTATTTATGCCACCGTCGTTCTAAGCAAATAAGATGTAAACATGACAAACATCACATGCAAATCATAGAGTGACATGATATGGCCAATATCATCTTGTGCCTTTGATCTCCATCTTCGAGGCGCGGCATGATCACCTTCATCACCGGCATGACACCATGATCTCCATCATCGTGTCTTCATGAAGTTGTCTCGCCAACTATTACTTCTACTACTATGGCTAATGGTTAGCAATAAAGTAAAGTAATTACATGGCGTTCTAATTGACACGCAGGTCATACAATAAATTAAGACAACTCCTATGGTTCCTGTCGGTTATCATACTCATCGACATGCAAAGTCGTGATTCCTATTACAAGAACATGATCAATCTCATACATCACATATCATTCATCACATTCTTTTGGCCATATCACATCACATAGCATACCCTGCAAAAACAAGTTAGACGTCCTCTAATTGTTGTTGCATGTTTTACGTGGCTGCTATGGGTTGCTAGCAAGAACGCTTCTTACCTACGCAAAAGCCACAATGGTGATATGCCAATTGCTATTTACCCTTCAAAAGGACCCTTTTCATCGAATCTGATCCGACTAAAGTGGGAGAGACTGGCACCCGCTAGCCACCTTTATGCAACAAGTGCATGTCAGTCGGTGGAACCTGTCTCATGTAAGCGTACATGTAAGGTCGGTTCGGGCCGCTTCATCCCACGATGCCGCCAAATCAAGATAAGACTAGTAACAGTAAGCATATTAAACAAACCAACGCCCACAACTACTTGTGTTCTACTCGTGCATAGAATCTACGCAATAGACCTAGCTCTGATACCACTGTTGGGGAACGTAGCAATAATTCAAAATTTTCTACGCATCACCAAGATAAATCTATGGAGATTCTAGCAACAAGAGAGGGAGAGGATGACTGTATCTTCATACCCTTGAAGATTGCTATGCGGAAGCGTTACAAGAACGTGGTTGGTGGAGTCGTACATGCAGCAATTCAGATCACGGTTGATTCCGATCTAAGCGCCGAACGGACGGTGCCTCCGCGTTCAACACACGTACAGCCCAGGGACGTCTCCTCCTTCTTGATCCATCAAGGTGAGGGGAGAAGTTGAGGGAAAACTCCAGCAGCACGACGGCGTGGTGGCGATGGAGCTCGTGGTTCTCCGGCAGGGCTTCGCCAAGCACTACGGAGGAGGAGGAGGTGTTGGAGGAGGGAGAGGGTTGCGCTCGGGGAAGGGTGCCGCTGCCCTCTCTCTTCCTTACTATATATAGGGGGAAGGGGTGGAGGAGGCGCCCTCGGGTTCCCCAGCGGATGGGTGGCGGCCACAGGGGAAACCCTAGATGGGTTTGGGCGCCCCCACCCCTAGGAAACTTGCCCCCCAAGCCGGGAGGGGCGGCTGCCCTAGGGGAGGGGCCCCCACCTCTTCAAGTTATGTGAGAGGGGCTAGGAGGGGCGCACAGCCCCTTAGTGGGCTGGTGTGCCCCCTCCCCTTGGCCCATAAGGCCCCCCAAGGCTTGCCGGGGCCTCCGAAACACCTTTCAATCACGCTGGTCGTCACCCGGTACTCCCAGAACAATTCCGGACTCCAATACCCTTCGTCCAATATATCGATCTTCACCTCCGGACCATTCCGGAGTTCCTCGTCACATCCGGGATCTCATCCGGGACTCCGAACAACCTTCGGTAACCACATACTATTTCCCATAACAACTCTAGCGTCACCGAACCTTAAGTGTGTAGACCCTACGGGTTCGGGAACCAGACAGACATGACCGAGATGTTCTCTGACCAATAACCAATAGTGGGACCTGGATACCCATGTTGGCTCCCACATGTTCCACGATGATCTCATCGGATGAACCACGATGTCGGGGATTCAATCAATCACGTATACAATTCCCTTTGTCAATCGGTATGTTACTTGCCCGAGATTCGATCGTCGGTATCCCAATACCTCGTTCAATCTCGTTACCGGCAAGTCACTTTACTCGTTCCGTAATGCATGATCCCGTGACTAACTACTTAGTCACATTGAGCTCATTATGATGATGCATTACCGAGTGGGCCAAGAGATACCTCTCCGTCATACAGAGTGACAAATCCCAGTCTCGATTCGTGGCAACCCAATAGACACTTTCGGAGATACCTGTAGTGCACCTTTATAGACACCTAGTTACGTTGTGACGTTTGGTACACCCAAAGCATTCCTACGGTATCTGGGAGTTACACAATCTCATGGTCTAAGGAAATGATACTTGACATTAGAAAAGCTTTAGCAAACGAACTACACGATCTTGTGCTATGCTTAGGATTGGGTCTTGTCCATCACATCATTCTCCTAATGATGTGATCCCGCTATCAATGACATCTAATGTCCATGGTCAGGAAACCATGACCATCTTGATCAACAAGCTAGTCAACTAGAGGCTCACTAGGGACAAGTTGTGGTCTATGTATTCACACATATATTACGGTTTCCAGTCAATACAATTCTAGCATGAACAATAGACAATTATCATGAACAAGGAAACACAATAATAACCATTTTATTATTGCCTCTAGGGCATATTTCCAACAGAAACTGGTCATTTCTTAATTTTCAATTGAGTTATGTCAATCAAGTATCAGATGACAGTTATTTCATTGAATTTTCTCCCATCGCTATTGATGAGAATAAATTTGCTTATGTGGAGAGTAACAAAAAAGTTATGCATGTGGATCATGAAAAGAATGCTTTTATGTGATGGCTATATTATTGAATTTGTTCAAGATGCTACTGAAAATTGTTATCAGAGGGGAATATATGCTTATATACATTTGAACAACATCAAGTTTCCTCTCTTTATGTTGAAAGTTTTAAAGTTACACTTGTTTTGCCCTCCTATGCTGGATGATTGTTGCTACAATAAATTGTTTTCTTATAAAAATCCTATGCATAGGAAGTGGCTTAGGCTTAAATGTGTTTGACATATGATTCATGATGCTCTCTTTATGTTTCAACTCTTATCTTTATGTGAGCATCATCAAAATTATCAGTGCCTATCTAAAAGGCTTTAAAGAAAAGCATTTGTTTGGAGGCAACCCGATATTTACACCTACTATTTTTGTGTGTCAACATGATTAAGCTATTGTATTAATCATGTTTTGCATATTTTATTTCAATAATGTGCCAAGTAAATCCTTTGGGATGATATGGATGATAGTTGAATTGATTATGTGCAAACACAGAAACATTTGTGTCAAGTGCTGGAATTCACATTTTTTACTCGAATGTCATCTTGGTCTGAAATTTTTACACAGTGTTGATATAAAAAAATTCCTATGTTGTCCTAACTATTCAGAATTTTTAGAGTTACAGATGTATGGTTTTAGTTTAGATCTTTACAGAATATTCTGTTTTTTGACAGATTCTATTTTGTTTTCTTAGTTTGCTTGTTTTAGTGTTTACATAGATTATATTATGTGACATAAATTGTGAAAATGATAGAATACAATAGGTACTATGTGGGAAAAATTATCAATCTTGTCTTTATAGTACCAAAGTGAATCTTGTCTTGGAGTGAATGATTTGCTTGTTTTTGTGTGATTGAAGTTTTCAAATTTTGGATGAGATATCGATATGAGGAGAACAAGGAGTGGCAATACCCTAAGCTTGGGGGGTGCCCAAGGCACCCCAAGGTAATATTCAAGGAAGACTAAAGCTTCTAAGCTTGGGGAGGACCCGGAAAGCATCCCCTCTTTCGTGTCCAACACTTTTGGTAACCTCACATGGAACTATATTTTTATTCGTCACATGATATGTGTTTTATTTGGAGCATGTCGGTGGGTCCCGAGATGTGGATCACAGATCAACGGGTAACAAGGGACGACGGAGATAGTATTTACCCAGGTTCGGGCCCTCACGAAGAGGTAATACCCTACGTCCAGCTTTGATTGTATTGATGATTATGTATCGAGTACAAGCTCAATCTACCTCGAGATCGTAAGTAGTGTTCTAACCCTAGGGCTGGGTGGATGTGATTGTGATGGGATCCCCTTTATAGGCTAAAACCCTCAGCTTATATACACCCCAGGGGGTACCGAGGGTTACATGGTCGTTTGCCAATCTAAAGATGCTTCTAGTGGCGGCCAAAGTTGTTCTTGGAGTACACGTCAAGTCTTTGGCAGAGTCTATATTGCCCACGTCGAGGTACAAGGCTTCTTGAGTCCTTCCTTGTGAAAATTATGGCCCATAAGCTCGGCCTGCGGACTATAGGCCAACTTGGTTGGTGATGTCTACTATGCAACCTTCTTCTTGTAGACTCATGTCGGGCCTCCAAGCATAGAGTTTTGTAGGACAGTAGCAAATTTCCCAAGTGGATGACCTAAGGTTTATCAATCCATGGGAGGCGTAGGATGAAGATGGTGTCTCTAAAACAACCGTGCAACCAAATACAAGAAATCTCTTATGTCCCCAACACACCCAATGCAATGGCAAATTGTATAGGTGCACTAGTTTGGTGAAGAGATGGTGATACAAGTATAGTATGGATAGTAGATATAGGTTTTTGTAATCTGGAAATATAAAAACAACAAGGTGGCAAGTAAAAAAAGTGAGCACAAACAATATTGCAATACTTGAAAATAAGGCCTAGGGTTCGTACTTTCACTAGTGCAAAATCTCTCAACACAGATAACATAATTAAATCATATGGCAATCCCTCAATGTGCAACAAAGAATCACTCCAAAGTTTCTATCGGAGAACGTAGGACGAAAACTTGCATCAACCCCTATGCATAGATTACCCCAATGTCACCTCGGGAATCCGCGAGTTGAATGCCAAAACATACATCAAATGAATCAATAGAACATCCCATTGTCACCACAGATATCCCATCGCACGACATACATCAAGTGTTCTCAAATCCAATACTCAATGCAACATAACGAAACCTCAAAGTGCAAGACACAATTCATCATAAGAAGGTAGAGAGGGAAGAACACAATAAGATCCAACTATAGTTACAAAGCTCGTGATACATCAAGATCGTGCGAAATATATAACATGAGAGAGAGAGATCAAACACATAGCTACTGGTACATACCCTTGGCCCCGAGGGTGAACTACTCCCTCCTCGTCATGGAGACCGTCGGGATGATGAAGGTGGCCTCCAATGATGATTTTCCCCTTCGGCAGGGTGCCAGAATTGGGTCCCAATTGATTTTTTTGGCTACAGAGGCTTGCCGCGGCGAACTTCTCATCTAGGATTATTTTCGGGGGTTTTGGTATTTATAGGAATTTTTGGCGTCGGTCTCACGTCAAGGAGGTGCCCGAGGGGCCCACAAGCTCGTGGGGCGCACCCCCCAGGCTTATAGCTTCCTCGTCCACTTCCAGGCCCAGCTCTGGTGCTTCGAGGGTCTCTTTTGGTCCATAAAAATCATTGTAAATTTTCAGCTCATTCCGAGAACTTCTATTTCTGCACAAAAAATGACACCACGGTAGTTCTGCTGAAAACAGTGTCAGTCCAGGTTAGTTCTAATCAAATCATACCAAAACCATATAAAATTGTTGTAAACATGGCATGAATACTTCATAAATTATAGATACGTTGGAGACGTAACAACATCCCCAAGCTTAATTCCTGCTCGTCCTCGAGTAGGTAAATGATAAAAGAAATAATTTATGAAGTGTGAATGCTACCTAACATGTTCATCAATGTAATGTCTCTTAGTGTGGCATGAATATTCAGATCCATAAGATTCAAAACAAAAGTTTAATATTGACATAAAATAATAATACTTCAAGCATACTAAATAAAGTAATCATGTCTTCTCAAAATATCATGGCTAAAGAAACTTATCCATACAAAATCATATAATCTTGTCATGCTCTATCTTCATCACATAAAGTATTTATCATGCACAACCCCGATGACAAGCCAAGCAATTGTTTCATACTTTTAATGTTCTCAAGCCTTTTTAACTTTCACGCAGTACATGAGCGTGAGCCATGGATATAGCACTATAGGTGGAGTAGAATATGGTGGAGGTTGCGAGGAGAAGACCAAAGGGAGAAAGTCTCACATCAATTAGGCAAATTAATAGGCTATGGAGATGCCCATCAATTGATATCAATGCAAGTGAGTAGGGATTGCCATGGAACGGATGCACTAGAGCTATAAGTGTATGAAAGCTCAAAAGATAACTAAGTGGGTGTGCATCCAACTTGCTTTCTCACGAAGACCTAGGACAATTTGAGGAAGCCCATCATTGGAATATACAAGACAAGTTCTATAATGAAAAATTCCCACTAGTATATGAAAGTGACAAAATTAGGAGACTCTCTATCATGAAGAACATGGTACTACTTTGAAGCACAAGTGTGGAAAAGGATAGTAACATTGTCCCTTCTCTCTTTTCTTTTTTTTAGTTTTTTATTTTCTCTCTTTTTTTCTTTTTGGGCTCTTTGGCCTCTCTTTTTTTTATTTTGGGATCTTTGGCCTCTTTTTTTATATTTAAGTCTGGAGTCTCATTTCTACTTATGGGAGAATCGTAGCCTCCATCATCCTTTCCTTAGACGGGACAATGCTCTAATAATGATGATCATCACACTTTCATTTACTTACTACTCAAGAATTACTACTCGATACAAGAACAAATATATGAGTCTACATGAATGCCTCATGCATATGAGAACAATATGACAATGATGGTGTGTGTCATAATAAAACGGAATAATGGAAGTTGCATGGCAATATATCTCAGAATGGCTATGGAAATGTCATAATAGGTAGGTATGGTGGCTATTTTGGGGAAGATAAATGGTGGGTTTAATGCACCGGTGAAAGTTGCGCGGTACTAGAGAGGCTAGCAATGGTCGAAGGGTGGGAGTGCATATAATACATGGAATCAACATTAGTCATAAAGAACCCACATACTTATCGCAAAAGTTTATTAGCCATCGAAGCAAAGTACTAATATGCATGCTCCTAGGGGGATAGATTGGTAGGAAAAGACCATTGTTCGTCCCCGACCGCCACTCATAAGGAAGACAAACAAAAATAAATCATGCTCTAACTTCATCGCATAACGGGAGAAAATACGTGCATGCTTCGGGAATCACAAACCTTTACACAAATATTCTTACTAATCCACAATTACTCACTAGCATGACTCTAATATCACCATCTTTATATCTCAAAACAATGCAAGGAATCAAACTTCTCATATATTCAATGATCTTCATGAAAGTTTTTATTATATCCCTCTTTAATACCCATCATATTAGGACTAAATTTATAACCTAAGCAAATTGCCATACTATTTTTAAGACTCTCAAAATAATATAAGTTAAGCATGAGAGTTCATCAATTTCTACAAAATAAAACCATTGTCATGCTCTAAAAAAGATATAAGTGAAGTACTAGAGCAACTGCCTAGCTCAAAACACATAAGTGAAGCACATAGAGTATTCTAATAAATTCATGATTTAATGTGTGTCCCTCTCTAAAGGTGTGTAAGCAAAGACTCATATAATACAAGACGTTCCAAGCAAAACATATATCATGTAGTGAATAAAAGTATAGCCTCAAGTAATTTTACCGATGGATTGAAGACGAAAGAGGGGATGCCATCCGGGGCATCCCCATGCTTAGATGCTTGGTTGTCCTTGAATATTTCCTTGGGGAGTGAGGGAGTCCTGGACTAGGGGGTGTCCGGACAGCCGAACTATCATCGTCTGCCGGACTCCAAGACTACGAAGATACAAGATTGAAGACTCCGTCCCGTGTCCGGATGGGACTTTCCTTGGCGTGGAAGGCAAGCTTGGCGATACGGATATGTAGATCTCCTACCATTGTAACCGACTCTGTGTAACCCTAGCCCTCTCCGGTGTCTATATAAACCGGAGGGCTTTAGTCCGTAGGACACAACATACATTACAACAATCATACCGTAGGCTAGCTTCTAGGGTTTAGCCTCCTTGATCTCGTGGTAGATCCACTCTTGTAATACCCATACCATCAATATTAATCAAGCAGGACGTAGGGTTTTACCTCCATCAAGAGGGCCCGAACCTGGGTAAAACATCGTGTCCCTTATCTCCTGTTACCATCCGCCGAGACGCACAGTTCGGGACCCCCTACCCGAGATCCGCCGGTTTTGACACCGACATTGGTGCTTTCATTGAGAGTTCCTCTGTGTCGTCACCGATAGGCTCGATGGCTTCTTCAATCAACAACAACGCAGTCCAGGGTGAGACTTTTCTCCCCGGACAGATCTTCGTATTCGTCGGCTTCGCACTGCGGGCTAATTCACTTGGCCATCTGGAGCAGATCGAAAGCTACGCCCCTGGCCGTCAGGTCAGGTTCGGAAGCCTAAGCTTCACGGCCGACATCCGCGGGGACTTGATCTTCGACGGGATCGAGCCACAGCCGAGCGTGCTGCACTGTCATGATGGGCATGATCTAGATCTGCCGCCGGACAGTGCCTTGGTGGCCGCACACGAATCCGCTCCAGCCCTCAGTCCGGAGCCGATCGCCCAGATCGAGGACCGGTGGCTGGACACCGCCTCGGGGGCTGCAACTTCCGCGGCGATGGAGCCGAACACTGACCTTGTCCCCTATAAAGCTCGTGACTCCGAGGTGCCGGACTCCCTGCCAGACTCTGAACCCCCTGCGCCCCAGCCAATCGAATCCGATTGGGAGCCGATCATGGAGTTCACCGCTGCGGACATCTTTCAGCACTCGCCCTTTGGCGACATTCTAAATTCGCTAAAGCATCTCTCGCTATCCGGAGAGACCTGGCCGGATTATGGCCAGGAGGGTTGGGATGCGGGCGACGAAGAAATTCAAAGCCCACCCACCACCCACTCTGTAGCCACTGTCAACGATCTAACAGACATGCTAGACTATGACTCCGAAGACATGGACGGCATGGACGACGACGCCGGAGACGATCAAGAACCAGCGCCTACAGGACACTGGAAGACCACCCCAACACACGACGTATATATGGTGGATACCACAAAAGGAAGCGATAACGAGGACCAACGGGGTGCGGCAAAGGATAATCCCGCCAATAAACAACCAAAACGGTGATGCAAACGCCGCCCTAAGCCCCGCCTCGACAACAACAGCGCTCCTAATGACCCAGCAATAGAGCAGGGCAAACCAGTGGACGACGAACATGCAGCCAAGCAACCGTCCGAACAGGACGAGTCGGATATCAATCCATGCCCGGCGAAACCAACAGTCCAGACGACCTCACGCCAGACACACCACCGGAGAATAAGAGCCTTCGTAAAAGACTCGTCGCCACTGCAAGAAGTTTGAAGAAGGAAAAACGGAAGCTCAAAACAGCGGAAGACATACTCAGAATGAGGTGGAGCAAAGTGCTCAAAACCGCAGACAAATACGGCAATGGCCATCAATCAAAGAGCTATCCGAAGCGCAAACTGCTGCCAGAATTTGACGAGGAAGCCATAGAGCCCCCACAGTCAAAAAACAAAGAGGCCGCCTGGCCGGATAGACGGCCAGATGATAGGCCAAAATCTACAAGCGGCGCCGCACACAAGCCGACTCATGACCCTGGGAAAACAGATGGCCCAGCCACGTCCATTTACGGGCCAAAAAAGAGGGCCCCAGGAAGCAACACAACACGCCAAGTGTCCAAAGACAGCGGTACACCCAAATACAGGGGCGCCACACACCCACTATGTTTCACCAATGAGGTGCTGGAGCATGAATTCCCAGCAGGGTTTAAACCCATAAACATAGAGGCTTTCGACGGAATAACAGACCCTGGAGTCTGGATAGAGGATTATATACTACACATACACATGGCTAGAGGAGATGACCTCCACGCCATAAAATACCTACCCCTCAAGCTCAAAGGGCAAGCTCGGCATTGGCTCAAAAGCCTCCAAGAAAACACTGTTGGAAGTTGGGAAGAGCTTGAGGACGCGTTTAGAGCAAATTTTCAAGGGACTTATGTCCGCCCTCCGGATCCAGATGATCTAAGTCATATAACTCAACAGCCCGAAGAGTCAGCGCGCAAATTCTGGAACAGGTTCCTTACTAAAAAGAACCAAATAGTCGACTATCCGGACGCCGAAGCCTTAGCAGCTTTTAAACACAATGTCCGAGACGAATGGCTCGCCAGACACCTCGGCCAAGAGAAGCCGAGGACAATGTCCGTGCTAACAAGCCTCATGACCCGCTTTTGCGCGGGGGAAGATAGCTGGCTAGCAAGATGCAGCACCAGCGACCCGAGTACATCCGAGATTAGAGATGGAAATGGAAAATCACGACGCAGAAAGGATCAACACCGGAATAAAGAAAAAAGCCCAAAGAATACGGCGGTCAACGCCGGATTCAAAAGCTCGCGGCCAAACAACAAAACACTGCCTCTTAAGGATAACAGTGATGAGCTATCCAACTTAAACAAAATTTTGGATCGGATATGTCAAATCCACAGTACCCTCGGAAGGCCTGCAAACCACACCCACCTAGATTGTTGGGTTTTCAAACAGTCTGGCCGACTCAACGCCGAACACAAGGGGCTCGACGCTTCAAGTGAGGATGATGATAAACCCCACCAGCAGAGCACCGGAAAACAAAAGACTTTCCCACAAGAAGTCAAAGCAGTAAACTCACTTCATGTGATAACACGGAAAAACAATGCGGCACCCGCTAAGATGGGTCTCGCACGGTCCACCCCAGCGGAACCTCGATATTGGATGTCAAAACCAATCACTTTTGACCACCTGGATTATTCCAGAAGCGTTCGAAATGCAGGATGGACTGCTCTAATATTGGATCCTATAATCGACGAACTACAATTTACACAAGTCCTGATGGACGGAGGCAGCGATTTAAACCTACTATATCCAAACACAATCCGCAAGTTGGGGATAGACCTCACTAAAATTCGACATAGCCGCACTTCCTTTAAAGGAGTGACACCAGGCCCTTACGCCAAGTGCACAGGCTCCTTATTACTAGAAGTGGTGTTCGGGTCACCGAACAACTTCCGACGCGAAAAACTAATCTTTCATGTCGCCCCGTTCAAAAGTAGCTATCAAGCACTATTGGGACGTGAAGCTTTTGTCCGCTTCAATGCCATACCACACTACGCGTCTCTTACACTTAAAATGCCCGGTCCACGTGGCATCATTTCATTGCGAGGGTCATTTAAAGACCCCGGACACGGCTAGACGAGTCCGGCATAAATAAGCTAGGGTCTCCCTAGCCGCACACCCCTTCACAAGGGGCTGTGCGTATAAGCAACAATGAGCTAATATAGACTCCGCTTTACTTATTAATATTTTTCATATACTTTTTCTCGCACGATTTCCTTTCAAACTAAGTTCCTCTCTTTTTACAGATGAACAACGTGCACACCCGTCCAGGATAACGGCACAACGGAGACACAGGCGCAGACGTGTAGTAGGGACCCGTCGCATGGATTCTTTTCAGATTAAGACCCTGCATAAACCTTTTTTACTGTCTCTTGTTGCTATAATCCCCTGGTTTCTCATTATAACCAGAGTGGAGCCTGACGTTTTGGCATCGGCCGCGTCAGAGGACCTTGCCCGTACCTGGACACTAGGGGCTTAGGGCATTGTTCTGCCTATTATTATAAAGACCGAACACCTTAGGGAGTGTTCAGCGTCTCGAGTTAGGCCTTATATGCATCAGCTCCGAATCATGTCCTTGGTCAAATGTTGGGTTTGCCCGGCTCCTGTGTTTTGCTGCCTTACGTTCCGTATCATCGGCTAACGCGGCACCAGGAGAACTACTGCGATTGTGCCCCAGTTCGGCTGGGCGAGCACCTCAGTAGAGAAAGCTGAAAACTGACTGTCATGATACAGCGAGAGACTGGTCAACCACTCGATCGACCACCAGAATGTTTAGAATTCCTCCGCTTTGATGAAGGACCGTTTCCCGGTCAGGCACACACGCGCCCCGAATTCGGAGAGCGCGGTGCCCCCAGGGGCTATATCGTAGCCCCACCCTCGGACTGCAATGGCTAAGTGAAAGTGATAAAGCATCATAGTCCGGTTGCCTCGTTTGCTACGGTACCACCTCCTCAACAGGACCGAGACGTCAGATTAAGTGTGAAAATGCGCTATTTTTTGCAAACACCCCCGCACCTTGTGCGTGGGGGCTGAAGCCGAAGACTGCCATCTTTCAGGTTATACACACATATACATAAACGACTGCATAGGAGATATTTCAATACTTGGAACGCACAAGTATAAAAAGCGATTACATCATAACCATTGTTTTACAAGATAAAACGTTCATTTGAACGTGACACTTTTCGAGCACTGTGACTCTATCACACGAGCACCACGCATAACTTCCCCAAAATAATGCTCGGCGAGTAATCGGCTTTCGTCCGAGACCTGGGTTGCAACAGCGGTGGCATCCATCTTTGTCCAATGTGTCTTCACATGGGCAAGGGCCATCTGCGCACCCTCTATGCAGGCCGACCGCTTCATCTCCTTGATATGCGGCACCGCCCCAAGAAACTCCTGCAATAAGCCAAAATAGCTCGTTGGCTTGGGCCTCTCCGGCCAGACATGAGTCACAATATCCGTCATGGCAAGTCCGGACAACCTATTCAGCTCAGCCCATTCGGCCAACCGATCGGTCAGCGGAAGTGAACGATCCGGACTATGGAATTGAGACCAAAATAGCTCTTCCGTCTTGTGATCCTTCTGACTTCGGAAGTGCACAACGGCATCCGCCGCACTCGCCGCTAAGTCCATATATGGATCCTCCGGCCCCCACAGCTGGCCAAGCTGGGCATACTTTGGATCCATAAACCTGCGGCGTAGCAGAAAAGGCTTGCCAGCCACAATGTCTCCGGCCTGACGCAGCTCCTCCTTCATAGCCCGCGTTGCAGAACGGGCATCCTTGGCTTCGGCGGTGGCCTTCCCCAGGTCCTCTCGCTCCGATATGCGCTCCTTTTCAAGAGCCTCATTGCGGTCGGTAGCATCCTTCAATTTCACGGCCAATTCGGCCATCTCTTCCCTGCTTAGGCAGTGTGCAGCCCTTTCGGCTTCTAACTCCTCGGCCGCCCTCGAGGCAGCCGCATCACTCCTTCTGGCTTGCTCCTTGTCTTGAGCAAGTTTGGCCCGAAGGCTCTCCACAGCAGCAGCACCATCTGCATCAAGCATAAATATTGTAAGAGGTGGGCTTTAGCTCCCTTAAATAGGTGACTGCGGAGAATTAATTTACCTTGCGACTCGTCAAGTCGCTTGTTGACTAGCGCGATGTCTGCATCCGCCACATCGAGTTGCCGCATTAATTCGGCAACCCCATCAGTCCGGCTAGCCCCCGGACTCTCCGCCACATGTATTGGAAAGGAGACTCCCAATACCTGCGATTTTGATCCTCGGCACGTCGCTTTCGACAACCTACCGAGTCTCAGGGGCTACTATCTATACAGGGCGCACTTTCATGTGCAAAACTGTCAAAAAGGTGCATCGTTTTTACGTACCTCAAATCCCGCCAGCAAACTCCTGATGGCATTATGCAATCCACTTTCGGCGGACGAAATCATTCCAATCACCATGCTCATCAATGCACGGTGATCTTTTGAGATGGACGCCCTCTCAAATAGATCCTTCAGCTCCCACGGCCGAACACTAGTCGGCGCCGAACTCTTCGGCCCTGCCGGACTCGGGGATACCCTCCGTGACGATACTTCAGGCTCATCCGCCCTATCCGACGGCGCAGCAGACGGAGGCGTCTCACTCTCCATCATCTCCGGACGAAGATCCCCCGAAGACGAGCTCATCTAGGAAGGTCGCAGATCCGAACTACAAGGTAAAAATTTCGGTTATCCTCATAAGCACAAATAGGGATGTTTCTTATTAATGAACTCCCCTTTTTCTACTCACGGCTCGCTGGAGGGCTGATTCTTTAGAGAAGACTGTGCTGCCGAGGCCTCCCCGGACGCAGGACCCTCTGGTGAAGATTTTTTCCCCCGCTTAGGGGCTTTGGCCTCCGGGTTTTCGGAGGCGGTCCTCTTCTCCCCCTGGAGGGAGGGATTCTCGATCCCCCCTTCTTCAAGCGCCCCCTTGGGCGAGGCGGTAGCTCCTCTGTTTTCCCCTTCGCCTTCTTCTGAAGGCGCAACCTCCAACATTCTGACCAGCACGGGCTCCGGCGCGGTCTCTGGGAGGGGGGCCGGACACCGTATCAGCTTTGCTTGCGCTACCCACTCCTGTTGAAGGATAACGGGTTAAAAGGCGAATTGTAGAAAGGCAAACAAATGGTGCGTCCGAACACTGAGCTACTTACTTGAGTATCCGGGCGATTACAGCTTAGGCCGGCATCCTCGGTCAATTCCGGACACGCCGCCTGCGGTCCGAAGAATAATTTGTACATCTCCACGAGTGTCGTACCCATGAAGTGTTGGAGAATCCGTGGTCCCTCCGGATTGAACTCCCATAGCTGGAGAGGACGGCGTTTGCAGGGTAGAAGACGCCTGATTAGCATGACCTGCATCACCACGACCAGATCGATCTCCCTCACTTGGAGGTCTCAAATTCGGCCCTGCAATAGGGGCACGTCTTTTGACGGCCCCCAATTGAGCCCTTGGTTGACCCACGACATCAGCCGTCGTGGGGGTCCCGAGCGGAATGGAGGCGGCGGCTTCTGCCTGCTGCCCTTTGGAGCGGTGATATAAAACCACTCCTGCTGCCACAAGCCGAGCTCCTCTTGGAAGGAGCCCTCGGGCCACGGGGCATCGGCCCTCCTGCTTATGGCCGCCCCGCTGCACTCTGCTTGACGCCCCCCGATCATCTTCGGCTCCACATTGAAGGTCTTTAGCCACAGGCCGAAGTGCGGGGTGACGCGGAGGAAGGCTTTGCAGACGATGATGAATGCGGAGATATGGAGGATGGACTCCGGAGCCAAGTCGTGGAATTCCAACCCATAGTAAAACATGAGCCCTCTCACAAAAGGATCCGTCGGGAAGCCTAAACCCCGACGGAGGTGGGATACAAAGATGACATACTCGCCGGGCTCGGGGGTGGGGATGGCCTGCCCTTCGGCGGGCAACCTGTGCGAAATCTCATAGGATAGGTACTTGGCTTCTTGCAGCTTTAGCACGTCCTCCTCCGTAACAGAGGAGGGCATCCACCGGCCCTGAAGGTCGGAGCCGGACATTGTTGAAGGTCCGAAGCGCTCGAATCTGGGGCTCTGGGTGTTGGAACTTGGAGCAAGGAGAAGATTCGGTGGAAGATCGAAGAAAAGAAACGAGCCTTGGTCCCATTATAAAGAGGGAGAATACCGAGAGCCGTCTCCGTGACCGTTCGGGACTCGCCTTCGATAGAGGAGGCGTGGCGACGGGCGCGGTTGGGTTACCCATGTTCGTATTGATGAGAATCCCGGAATAAGGGGAACACGATCTCTGCTTCGACAAGACATGCCAAGGAAACCGCTTCGCTAAACGCGCTGAGACGGTATAATAAAAAACAATTCAAGTAAAGGCTTGGTAGTGGTGTGATGTCATGCCGCAAAATACGTCAGCAGATTGAACTTGTGTATATATTATTCTCTCTACGGTGGAACGTGGAATTTGCTTTGCAGAGCCGGACACTATCCTGGTGTTCACAATCTTCTCTGGATTATTCAAAGGAGGAACCCGCCTTGCAATGCCGAACATTATGCGCGCTGGACTTATCGTCATTGAAGCCTGGTTCAGGGGCTACTGAGGGAGTCCTGGACTAGAGGGTGTCCGGACAGCCAGACTATCATCGTCCGCCGGACTCCAAGACTACGAAGATACAAGATTGAAGACTCCGTCCCGTGTTCGGATGGGACTTTCCTTGGCGTGGAAGGCAAGCTTGGCGATACAGATATGTAGATCTCCTACCATTGTAACCGACTCTGTGTAACCCTAACCCTCTCCGGTGTCTATATAAACCGGAGGGCTTTAGTCCGTAGGACACAACATACATTACAACAATCATACCGTAGGCTAGCTTCTAGGGTTTAGCCTCCTTGATCTCGTGGTAGATCCACTCTTGTAATACCCATACCATAAATATTAATCAAGCAGGACGTAGGGTTTTACCTCCATCAAGAGGGCCCTAACCTGGGTAAAACATCGTGTCCCTTGTCTCCTGTTACCATCCGCCTAGACGCACAGTTTGGGACCCCCTACCCGAGATCCGCCGGTTTTGACACCGACAGGGAGCCTTCAGACATCCCCAAGCTTAGGCTCTTGCCACTCCTTATTCCGTAGTCCATCAAAACTTCACCCAAAACATGAAAACCTCACAACACAAAACTCAACAGAAAACTCGTGAGCTCCGTTAGTATAATAAAAGAAATCATTCACTTGGGTATTGTCAATACAAGATTCATAATTGTTTCCACATAATGCCTATTATACCCTATTATTTCCACAGTTTATATAACTTAATATAAGATATGGAAACACTAAAACAAGCAAACTATGCATTGAAAACAGAATCTATCAAAAATAGAACAGTGTGTAAAAATCGGAATTATTCTCATACTTTTGTAACTCTAAAATTCTGAAAAATTAGAACAACGTGGGAAATTTGTATATCAAGCATGTGAAAAAATATCAGATCAAGAGCACGTTCTAGTGAATTTTAGAAATTCCTGGACTTGGCGCAAAAGTTTCTGTTTTTGGACGGAATCAAGTCAATTATCATCCACACTATCCCAAAGGCTTTACTTGGCACTTTATTGAAACAAAAGCTCTAAAACATGATTATTACAGTATCTTAATCATGTGAACACACAAAAACAATAGGTATAAATATTGGGTTGTCTCCCAACAAGCGCTTTTCTTTAATGCCTTTTTAGCTAGGTATGATGATTTCAATGATGCTTGCATAAAAGTAAAGAGTTGAAACATAATGGGAGCATCATGAAGCATATGACTAGCACATTTAAGCCTAACATACTTCCTATGCATAGGGATTTTGTGAGAAAACAACTTATGGGAATAAGAATCAACTAGCATAGGAAGGCAAAACAAGCAACTTCAAGATTTTCAACACATAGAGAGGAAACTTGATATTATTGCAATTCCTACAAGCATATGTTCCTCCCTCGTAATAATTTTTAGTAGCATAATGAATGAATTCAACAATATAACTATCACATAAAAGCATTATTTTCATGATACATAAGCATAGACATTGTATTAATCTCCACACGGTTTTAACCCCTTTCCGCAACGGCATTTGGAACCGTCGCCAAGTGAGTGTGGGTGATAGGGGGGTCCTTCCCACACGTCCCAGAAACTGTCGGGGATAGGGAGCCTTGATGCATACAGTTGCCCCTATATAACCATTTCCGATGTCTCGAATATCCCAAACGCTTCATCCTTGCTACTCGTTTGTGCATGCATTGCCATCACAGTCGGAGTTTTGTGGTTTTACCTAAAACCAGGCAGATTCCAGGCACGGGAGTTTTCTAGGAACGTACCAAACTAGCTCTACATTTACGATGCCTGGCACATCACAAATAGTCCATGATTATAAACTGTGTATGATAGGTAGACATTCACACACATTTAGTTTTCCCGCACCATATGTGATAGTGTCTAACATCACACACTCTTTGCAAACAGCAACTGTGTGCATTGTTACACATGTTTCCTCTTCGTGAACCGTGTCGGATTATGATGTATATCGCACACGCTGTGCTTTATTAACCGTGTGTGCCATAATGACCTGCACACCATAATTTCGCCCTAATTTAATTGCTGCTTTTTAAAATTGCACCTAATTTAAACTTGAAAGTAGGCTATAGCTTTATTCATGTCCATCAGGTTGAAACAATCAATGCATTATTTGGTTCACAGGTACATATGTTTAAGAATTACATAAGCACCAAATAAAGAATGATGAACCAGGGTTCTATACTTGTACTATTATAGATGGTAAAGAAAGAGGTAACACACATTCTGGTTGCTGAACAAGGTGAAGCGGAATGGCCCTATTGTGCTCTCTTGTATGCAGAAGGCACGCACGACTCTAGTCCAACCCCTTGTGATGGCCGGCAGCCAATCATGTAGTTTGAGAGGTAATCTTGAGTAAACTGCTTCAGGATCCACTGCAAAGGAAAAAAGATTTAGAAATTGTCAGCTAACAAAACTCATTACGGGCAGTTGAAAAAAGGCTACAGGGTTCTTACTTACCATTCTACAGTTCACTGTTGTATTGCATAAAGTGTAAACAAATAGTTCGATTGACATCTTTTGACCCATTTTAATAACAATCTTTATCAGTTTCCTCACTTGATGCTGGTTCATGAATATATCATTGCCCCTTACGCAGAAAGGGTCTTAGTGTGGATCTTTGGCAATGACATATGTACCTAAAAGCGCCAAGTTAATATTAGAAGCTAAACAACAATTGCAAAATGATGTAGTACAACACTCCTTCCATCCCATTATATAAGATTTTATTACATGTATATCTAGACATCATCAGAACATTAAGGTAACACTCTTCCTTGTTGCTATGTAGCCTGGGATTGCATATTTAGTAATTCAGTACAATGCATGTTGCTATGTAGCCTCAGATATACTCCCTCCGTCCCAAAATAAGTGTCTTGAGCTTAATACGAATTTGTACTAGAGCTAGTACAAAGTTGAGACACTTATTTTAGGACGGAGGGAGTATTAAATATGGCCCTAGTTAACCTACTGATAAATGGGTTATAGATATATTCAGTGAAATGTCCTATTCGACAATTAAATCCCTTATCAGCCCCCAGGCTATATGGTACCAGCTACCGATATCCTGAACAGTGAGTACATATAAGCAATGCGATGAAACTAACCTCCATGGAAAACAACACTATTCTCAACATTGTCTTGTATGAGTACATATAAAGGCATGTTAAGCACAACAAACTAAACATCAACCAAATATATCCATGGTAGACAACATAATCTACAATCATAGCTTCACTGTGCAAGCTTAGTTACGCTAGTTAAGCAAAACAAGAAGTGGAAAGGTGTGTTAACTGCATCAGGCATAACAATTAAAAACTGGCAAATAATCATTCAAACTGGTATTGTGCAGGTCTAAAGTACACTAGTTATTGTTAAAAAAACAAAAAGACATGTTAACTGCAATATCCTTAACAGCAACAAAATATCATAATTCATAGTGGTATTATTGAAACTGTTATTGATGAAATTGAACTGCACAGTAAACAGTTGCACATATAGAGCATCACATTGTGAAGAACTAAAATAAACAAGGCATAAGGCCATCTCTAGCCGACCCTTTAAAAGTCAAAGGACTAAAACCGTTAGTGGATATATATATATATATATATATATATATATATATATATATATATATATACTTCAACAATTTTTGGCCGTTTCTAGTTGATCCCCTAAACTTAACGTTCTAAACTTCAATTTGATCAAGTTCAAAGCAGGTTCAACCAAAAGTAGCATGCATTCAAACATAAACATAGATAGTTTTGCATAACTGAACATAAAACATAAATATTAACTAAGCTAAACTACTTTCTGTCAAAGTGGAGGTCGAGCCAATCCTTCCTCGTCAGGTACGGTATGCCGCGAGCCGGGTCCGGGCCGGTGCCGTCATCGGGGTCGTTGGGGAAGACACTCCTCCACTCGTCGACGTCGATCTCCTCGTCCTCGCCGCCCACCTCGACGCCCTCCGCACCGCCGTCCTCACCGCCTTCGACCTCGTCATCAGAGGAGAGTGTGATAACCTCGCCGCCCTCAGCATCGCCGTCCTCGCCGCCTTCGACCTCGTCATTGGAGGAGAGCGCGATAACCTTGCTGCCCTCCGCGCTGGCAAAGATCGCCTGCTCTGCCTCCACGAACTCCGGGTGCTGCCGACGGAGCTCTTGCATGTAATCCTCGTTGGCAGCCTCAGCCTCGAGGCGCTCCCACACCTCGCGGTCCTCCCGCATCATAGCCGAGCTCACAACCCTTGGCTTCGGTGGAACGAGGTGGACTGGATGTGTGCTGAAGGGGAATGTGAGCCTGGCCGCCGCGCCGTGGTAGCGGACCTGCCAGCGGTCGCACTCCATGGCCGCGAGCTTGGCCGGTGGAAGCTACCGAGCCACCGGCGGGTGTGGGTCTCCCGATCTGTAATTTCGGCGACCCACGTCCCCCACCACTACTGCCGGACCCCGACGTAGGACCTCATCGGCTGCCGGCTCCGAGGGAGGACGGGGAAGTCCTCGAACCGGCGTAGGGGCGCGATGGCGGGCGGATCGGGGGACCGGCAATGGCGGATCGATAAAGAGCCCGCGGAGGACGATGGGCACACCTCGGCGGCCACCTCGCCGGCGTCGAGCGAAGAGGCCGTGATAAACCTCTCTTTTGCCATTGGCTCCTCGAGCTCCCCGGCACACAGGCAGAGGCTGAGGATGGAGGCGGCGACGACGGCGGCGACCTACCAATGGTATCGGGGGTGGTGTGTGTCGGTGTCAAAACCGGCGGATCTCGGGTAGGGGGTCCCGAACTGTGCGTCTAAGGCTAATGGTAACAGGAGGCGGGGGACGTGATGTTTACCCAGGTTCGAGCCCTCTCGATGGAGGTAATACCCTACTTCCTACTTGATTGATCTTGATGATATGAGTATTACAAGAGTTGATCTACCACGAGATCGTAGAGGCTAAACCCTAGAAGCTAGCCTATGATTATGATTGTATATCCTCCTACGGACTAAACCCTCCGGTTTATATAGACACCAGAGGCGGCTAGGGTTACACAGAGTCGGTTACAGAGAAGGAGATCTACATATGTCGAATTGCCAAGCTTGCCTTCCACGCAAAGGAGAGTCCCACCCAGACACGGGACGAAGTCTTCAATCTTGTATATTCATAGTCCAACAGTCCGGCCAAAGTATATAGTCCGGCTATCCGAGGACCCCCTAATCCAGGACTCCCTCAGTAGCCCCTGAACTAGGCTTCAATGACGATAAGTCCGGCACGCAGATTATTTTCGACATTGCAAGGCGGGTCCTTCTCCGAATACTCCATAGAATATTCTGAACACAAGGATCGTGTCCGGCTCTGCAAAACAAATTCCACATTCCACCGTAGAGAGCACAATATTCCACAAATCTAATCTGCTGACAACTTTTCATAGCGTGACATCACGCCACAGCCCGGTCATTATTCGAACCGTTTTTCTTAACCATCTACTGCACATATCGTGAGGCGGTTTCCTTGGCACGTCTTGTCGAAGCAGAGATCGTGTCCCCTTATCACGGGATCCTCATCAATACGGGTGTGGGTAACCCAACCGCGCCATCAATCGTGGCGCTAGGGGAATAAGCAATTTTTACGGGTAAGTGGGGAGGCGCACAGTTTCTACCACCTTTACAAAGAAATAGGGATTCCCCCTTTTCCCCCACGCCTTCTTCTTCCTTCGCTCATCCATTCTCACATGCTCGAGCTCCAGCGCCCAAGTTCTCACCTTCTCCGTAAATCCATTCCAAATATATCCGGAGGGGAGGCAAGTGCATGGCCTCCTCCGTTACGGAGAAGGACATCATGAAGCTTCGGGAGGCCGGATACTTGGCCGCAGACATTGCGCACCGGCTCCCGGACGCAGGGCAGATCGTCCCTACGCCGGAACCCCACGAGAGGGTTGTGTTTCTTGCCCACTTCGTCCGCGGACTGGGATTTCCTCTCCACCCATTTGTCCGCGGGCTCATGTTTTACTATGGGCTAGATTTCCATGATCTAGCCCCCAATTTCATCCTCAACATCTCGGCGTTTATCGTTGTGTGCGAGGCCTTCCTCCGCATCAAGCCCCACTTCGGCCTGTGGCTGAAGATCTTCAACGTGAAACCGAAGATAGTGGTTGGCCAGCAAGTGGAGTGTGGAGGCGCCATGGTGGGCAAGATGCCCAACGTTACCTGGCTCGAAGGCTCCTATGTGGAGACCATGAAGGGGTGGCAATCGGGGTGGTTCTATATCACCGAGCCGCACGGCCCCATGCGGCTTACCTCCTGGAAAAGGAAGGGTTTAGCCTGGGGTGAGCCAGCGGAGCTGACGGACTCCAGAACTGTGTCAAGAATATGATAAGCAAGAAAATCAAGCTTGTCAATGTGGTCCAGGTTATGCTCTTCCGCCGGATCCTCCTGTGTCAAAGACAGTCATTCAATATGTGGGAGTTCGACCCAGCCGAACACCAGACGCTGCGAGAGCTCTTTGACACGACGCACAAAGACGTCTGGAAGGTGCTGTTCAAGGCCGCCGAGGTGCCTCCTCCCCTTACAGACGATCGCGGACTCAGCACAAAGCGCTGCGCCAATCCAGTAGGCTATCTGTATTTCACAAGATGTGCTTTTCCCAGTATGTTCGTGGGAGGAATCTAAGCCTCCATGTCGATTTAACAGGACTGGGTAGCGACAGCGGATCAGATCGATTGTCCAGCTCCACTACCTGAAGATCCAGCAACAACTCTCTTAACGGTGATGCAGTTTCCTGCACCCTACGAGGTGCCGGAGAAGAAGGCCAAGAAGAAGGCCACGGGGACCAGGAAAGGTCTCCGGCGCATGGTGGTGTCGGACTCATCATCCGAAGACACCTAGGCGCAGTCCTCCAATGAAAATGAGGAGGAGGAATAGGAAAACCCTCCCTCCCAACCCGAGGGGGAGAAGAAAAGGAAGGTCGCCCCATCTGGGGAGGCCGAAGGGTCTAAGAAGGGAAGGACGCTCCCTCCGGATCACTCCATGACTACCGCCTACAGCGACTAGCAGTGGCTGCCCAGGGACAAGCCCATGGCGAAGTCTTAAGTATCCGGATACCTAATACTTCCAGCATGTTTTGCTTTATTGCCTCTTATCTTGCTGAATATGATCGTGCAGTCTGTCCAAATCCCGCATCGACTTATCCTCCTCACATGGGTCATTGAGTGCGTCAGCGAGGAACAGCGATTCGCTCCCGACGGCCACCACCCCCCGGCCCGCGGATGACACCGAGGTGTTGTCCCAGAGGCTACCGGGCCAGGGGAGATAGTTCTGGAGGTGCCCCAAGGCAAAATCCCCGACGCCGGGCACATGGGGGGAAAGACCCTCATGGATTCTGACGAGGGGGGCCGAAGCAAGTTTGGCCCCCAGCCGGATACTGCGCCGGAACCTCCAGTGGTTCCGGATTCAGGCAGGCAGCCCCTCGCTAAGGGGGGCGAGCCACCTTTGCTGATGACCTCTGTCCATCCAGAGGCATCGGACAGCTTGTGGAAGCGCTTGAGGGCGCTTCCATTGATAAAGAACATCGTACTCTTATGAGTATGGTGATTGAGAAGGTTCAGTCCGCCAAAAGCGGATTGGCCGAAGCCTGCACCATCCTCCTAACAGGCTTTGAGGTAAGTAATTAAATTATGAGAAAATATCACAGTATAGACAGTAGCCCCTGATGCTCTATTTGTTGTTCGGAAAGAAAGGCCGAACAGAGGATCAAATAACATCCACACGGGTCTAATCATATTATGTCTACGTGTATAAGCAGGCGTCGCTGCTGGCCGCTGCCGCCTGCACTGTGGAGGTCTCCATACTGAAGCAGGACCTGGGGCGGGCCAAGGAAGAGCTCGGCCTCGTGAAGAGGCAGCTCGAGGAGAACAAAGGTAAGCGATACCCCGTCCGTGTGTCATATAAAGAACAAATCGTTGATGCTGATAGAAGCATCATGAATTTTAATAGGGGCCACGACCGAAGTGGCGGCCCTTAAGAAGGCACTATCCGAGGATGAAGACAAGGTGGCCAAGGAGCGCACCGAGCGCGAGAAACAGGAGGCTCGGGTTAATGAGGCCCAGCAAGAGCTCCAGGACTTCGTCAGAAAATTCGAGTCCTTGGAGCGTGACTCCAAGATGCAAGAGTCTGAGCATGCGAAGGCCCTCCAGAGCACGCAAGATGCCAAAGCCGAAGCCCAGAAGGCCCTTCAGGAGATTCAGGCGGCCAAGAAGGTAGCGGTGGGTAAGGCATTCATTATGCAAAACAAGCATGTGAAGGAGACTTTCCTTTTACTTACCCGAATTCGAAGATCTTCAGGAGCATTCACAGATCTGCCGCAGCGTCTCTGATGCCGCAGAGTTCTACCGAGCTGAGGAAGGGAGCTCGACGGAGAAGTTGTTCTGGTCCCAGTATATTGGGGCCGAACACCCGATGCCTTTGAGCGACCAGCTGAAGCAACTGGTCGAACTTCACAAGGCAGCAGAACTGGCCATGAAGGATCTCATAGTCCGGATGTGGCCTGGCGAGCCCCTGCCCAGCAGCTACTTCGGCCTAGTAAAGCGGCTTGTGAATGCCTGTCCACGGCTTGAAGCCATTAAGCGGTCAGTCTGCATTGAAGGTGCGCAGAGCGTTCACCCATGCGAAAGTGCACTGGGCGAAGATGGATGCCGAGAAGTTGGTGATAGAGGGGTCGCCAGAGGGCAAGGAGCATCGCCACCCCGAAAAGTATTATGACGGTGTCCTGAAGGGTGCCCGCCTTGTGGTGGATGAATGTGCTAAGGATGTAATATTTGAATAAATGTACTCACGTGATCCTGTAATATGAAAATGAGTTCATGTGCGCTATATAACGCTTGTTGATTTAAAATATTACCTTCTGTGCGGCCGTTTATGAAATCGGAGAGTTGGCCAGTCGTCGGCTTCTGCCCCCATGTAACTAGTACTGGGGTGTTCGGGATAAATTTAAACACTCTTTATCCAAATTTTTGGTCCTTAAGGAGGTGTTTAGCGCAGCAAACAAGGCAATCAGACTATACGGCTTTATCACCCTCACTTAGCCATAGAAGTCTACAATTTTAAATTTCAGCGAAGCCCCTAGTATTCGGAAGGCCGAACATGGGACGCTATACACGCATAAATCAGGCAAGGCCGATTCGTCGCCCGAAGCGGAAAAAATCTTTAAGGTTTAGAGACCTCTCGAACAACGACCAGCTCTCGCCGCATCATGACAGTCAGTTTTCGGCTTTCTCTACTGAGGTGCTCGTCCGGAAGAACCGGGACACAATCGCAGTAGTTCTCCCTGTGCTACGTTAGCCGATATAGCGGACCGTAAGGTACCAAAACATGGGAGCCGGGCAAACCCAACTATTGACCCAAGACATGATTCGGAGCTGATGCATATAATGCTATAAGTTCGGGGTGCCGCGCTATCGAAAGTGTTTGGACTTTTCTTGTCGTGTTATGGGGTACACTGAAGCCCCTGGCGAACTGGACGTACCAAAATGTACGGGTGCAATTTGTAATAAATAAACGGTAAAGGAAAAGCATAGAGAAATGTAATAGTAAGTTGATGCTATACATTATTTTCCATTGTTATTTGAATAATACGCCAAGGCGTATGTGTACAAGTAGTGCGATAAGCGGAATAGGATTGTTTGACACGTCCTGACCAAAAGTGAGCTGCGTGTGGGTATGTAAAACAGGTATAACGATCGTTATCAGAGACCACCTGAGGATTCCCTTGTATGCCAAAGCTTCTTGTCTCCTTGGTGTGTCCGTCCCGCTACGGGTTCGATAGTCGGGCTATAGGAAGAGCTTCCCGAAGATAGGGTCCTGAAAGAAAAAAGTGTAAAGATATACGGATCCTGTGGCGGTCGAACCGCATTGTGGACCGTGTCATAGCCATGCCTCCGCCTATGCCCATGGTAGTTTGAGTGCGTAATTATGTACGCGTAGCACAAATTTCGCCGTTTGATTGGGACCAGGACGAAGGCCGAATTGCTACTCGAGCTCTGGACGTGTCGGACGATCTTGTTGCAGGGTACTATGAACTTGTTTGATGGTGTCCGGGGGTTTTATCGCCGAATTGGCGGTCTGCCTAAGAAGGCTGCTTTGTACTTCTGCTGCGAGGGTCGTCGTGTGCTCCTCCGTACGGAGCGAGCGTTCTGTGTTTCCATTAACTGTTATAACCCCGCGAGGTCCTGGCATTTTGAGCTTGAGGTATGCATAATGCGGTACCACATTGAATCTGGCAAATGCGGTTCGTTCGAGCGGTGCGTGATAGCCACTGCGGAAGGGGACGATATCGAAGATTAATTCCTCACTTCGGAGGTTGTCCGGAGATCGAAAGACCACTTCCAGTGTGATTGAGCCCGTGCAATTGGCCTCTACACCTGGTATGACACCTTTAAAGGTGGTTTTTGTAGGTTTGATCCTTGAGGGGTCGATGCCCATTTTGCGCACTATATCCTGATAGAGAAGGTTCAGGCTGCTGCCACCGTCCATAAGGACTCGTGTGAGATGGAATCCGTCAATGATGGGGTCGAGGACCAATGTGGCCGAACCGCCATGACGGATACTGGTGGGGTGGTCCCTGTGATCGAAAGTGGTCGGACAAGAATAACATGCGTTGAACTTTGGGGCGACTGGCTCCATCGCATAGACGTCCCTTAGTGCATGCTTCCGCTCCCGCTTGGGAATATGGGTTGCGTATATCATATTAACCGTTTTCACCTGGGGAGGAAATTTCTTCTGTCCTCCTGTGTTCGGCAGCCGGGGCTCCTCGTCGTCATCGCTATGCAACCCCTTTTCCTTGTTTTCGGCGTTCAACTTGCCGACATGTTTGAACACCCAG
The DNA here is from genome assembly GCA_963921465.1 of Triticum timopheevii. Taxonomy (NCBI): domain Eukaryota; kingdom Viridiplantae; phylum Streptophyta; class Magnoliopsida; order Poales; family Poaceae; genus Triticum; species Triticum timopheevii. The sequence goes on from OY997268.1 coordinate 478,910,011, forward strand.
CATTCTTTGTTGGTGTGGTTGGCTGGCTTATCGGGGGTGCCGTGAATTTGACACGAGCGATCGAGTATGCGGTCTAGACTGGACGGACCCGGATTGTTTCTTTTGAATGGCTTTTTCCGCTGACCGGACTTGGAGCCACTAAACCTGGCATTGACTGTCGTGTCTTCGGCGTTGTCGCCATTATTGCGACGCTTGTATCTATTGCGTCGTGGCTTGCCGTTGCTGTCTCTGGCATCTGAATTGCCAGAGTTTCTTGATGTGTTGTTGCTGCGAGCCAGCCAGCTGTCCTCGCTCGCACAAAAGCGGGTCATGAGTGTCGTGAGGGCTGCCATGGACTTCGGCTTCTCTTGGCCGAGGTGTCGGGCGTGCCACTCGTCGCGGATGTTATGCTTAAAGGCCTCTAGGGCTTCGGCATCTGGATAGTCAACAATTTGGTTCTTTTTAATGAGGAACCGAGTACAGAATTTCCTGGCTGACTCTCCGGGCTGTTGGGTTATGTGACTTAAGTCATCAGCATTCGGTGGTCGCACATAAGTGCCCTGCAAGTTGTCAAGGAATGCATCTTCCAAGTTCTCCCAACTGCCAATGGAGTTTGCCGGCAGGCTATTTAGCCAATGTCGAGCCGGTCCTTTGAGTTTTAGTGGGAAGTACTTGATGGCATGTAGATCATTGCCGCGGGCCATGTGAATGTGGAGAAGGAAATCTTCAATCCATACGGCGGATATCTTTCAGCACTCGCCCTTGGGCGACATGCTAAACTCATTGAGGTCTCTCTCCTTGTCAGGAGACTCTTGGGCGAACTATGTCCGGCTGGAGTGGGAAGCGGACGAGTCCGAGGGTCCGATGACACCGGCCCCATAGGAGGTGAGGTCAGTGTTCGGCTCTATCGCCACTGAGGGTGTGGCCTCCTTGGCGGGGTCCATCCACTCGTCCTCAGATGGCATGATCTGCTCCGGGTTGAAGGCCGGGGTAGCGCAGGTGTGATCTCCCGAACACCGTCCAATGGCAGATATAGGTCATGCTCGTCGTGATAGTCCGGCGCACCTGACATGTGCTCGAATCCGTCGAAGATCAAGTCTTCGTGGATGTCGGCAGTGTAGTTTAAGCTTCCAAACCTGACCTAATGGCCTCGGGCGTAGCTATCGATCGCTCCAGATGGCCAAGCGAGTTGGCCCGCAGTACGAAGCCGCCGAATATGAAGATCTGTCCGGGGAGGAAAACCTCACCCTGGACCGCATCGTTGAAGATGATTGAAGGAGCCATCAAGCCTTATCGTGACGACATAGTGGAACTCTCAATGAAAGAACCAATGTTGGTGTCAAAACCGGCGGATCTCGGGTAGGGGGTCCCGAACTGTGCGTCTAAGGCTAATGGTAACAGGAGGCGAGGGACACAATGTTTACCCAGGTTCGGGCCCTCTCGGTGGAGGTAATACCCTACTTCCTGCTTGATTGATCTTGATGATATGAGTATTACAAGAGTTGATCTACCACCAGATCATAGAGGCTAAACCCTAGAAGCTAGCCTATGATTATGATTGTATATCCTCCTACGGACTAAACCCTCCGGTTTATATAGACACCGGAGGGGGCTAGGGTTACACAGAGTTGGTTATAGAGAAGGAGATCTACATACCCAAATTGCCAAGCTTGCCTTCCACGCAAAGGAGAGTCCCACCCGGACACGGGACGAAGTCTTCAATCTTGTATCTTCATAGTCCAACAGTCCGGCCAAAGTATATAGTCCGGTTGTACGAGGACCCCCTAATCCAGGACTCCCTCAGTGCGTGTCTGTGAGCGGAGGTTTTGGGGACTGTGTGGTGTTTGTGGAGCGGGGTGGATAAGGTGGTGTTTGAGGAAATACCGCGGCAACTGAAAATTTTACTAGGCGGGAGTAACAAGGCGGGGCTACTGAAAATTTAGATCAAGGGAGAGCAGATATTTTTTAGATTGTGAGGGATGCAGAGGCGGGAGTATTTGGGGAGCTAGCTAGTGTGCTTGACACGCCAGCTGTGGACTGTAGCCGACGCACCTTCTCACATAAGCCATAGGCGTACTATACATCGACGGTGCTCCAGGATATTATGTACTGCATCTCACACGGTTGGTGATTATAAACTATGTGCCATCTACTTGATTTTTCATCTTGATTTTAATTACATAATGGGTTCACAGCTGGAATGGATGATGTTTGAATTTCTAGAACTTTTATCTGCAGTGAACATGCAACTATAGGTGTGTCATCAAAAAATTGGAATTATTCAGGGGTCGTTTCGACATTTGTATACATTAACTTGGTTTTCTATTCATTTCAGGTGAACAATTCAAAATTAAACTACATGCACATGCCCGGGTGCAGCAACATGGGTTGTAAGATCATATAGGTGTCCATGGGGTTATGCTTATGTCCCATGCAAGAAATGGGGATAAATTTCGAACACCATGGCACCGTGGCTCCCCATCAAATGTTGAGGTGCTTGCTTTTGTAATTCTAGTAAATACAAAACCTGTCTAAAATTCATGAACCTTGGCATGGTATCATGGAACGGCATCAACATGCCGGGGTAAAAAAATATTGTCCCATTTGGGGCAGGTTATGGTATAAGCTTCTCGCAAACCAGAGCTTCTCTCACAACAAGCCTGATGGTTTCGGTAGGGAACGTGCCACCTTGGGGGATGAAACGATATATGTTGCCTCTTCTTACTTTCAAATTTTTTCTCGTGTCAATAGAACAACAGGAGTGTTGTGCAATTTTTGGTTTTTTCTGGGATCGTTTCGACATTTTTATACGTTAACTGAGTTTTCGAGGCATTTATGTGCATAATTCAAAATTGAACTACATGCACATGCTCCAGTCCATAAAAACGGGTTGAAAAATCAAATGTTTGTCCTTGGTTGCAAGCTTAGGTCACATGCAGGAAATGAGAATGAATGTCAAACACCTTGACAGTGTTGCTCGACCGCTAACATTGAGATACATTGTTTTAAAATTCTAGTAAATCGAAAACTCGGTTGAAATTCATGAAACTTGACATGATATCATGGAATGGCATCGACATGCCGTGGTAAAAATATTTGACCATTTGGGGCAGGTTTGGGTATAAGCTTCTCGCAAATCCGAGCTTCTCTCACAACAAGCCTGATGGTTTCGGTAGGGAACGTGCCACCCTGGGGGACAAACAATATTTGTTGCCTCTTCTTACTTTCTAAATTTTTCTTGTGTCAACATAGAACAACACAAGTGTTGTATCATTTTTTGAGATTTTTCGGGGTTCGCTTGGACATTTTTATACATTAACTGAGTGTCCTATGCATTCATGTGCATAATTCAAATTTGAACAACAGGCACATGCTCTAATGCATATAAATTGGTTTAAAATTCAAATTTGTGTCCTTGGTTGCATGCTTAGGTCCCATGCAAGAAATGGGAATGAATGTCAAACACACTGCCACCGTCACTCGGCCGCAAACATTGAGATACCTGCTTTTAAATTCTAGTAAATCCAAAACCCGTCTGAAATTCATGAAACTTGGCATGCTATCATGGAGCGTCATCAACATGCCGTGGTAAATTTTTTATCCAATTTGGGGGAGGTTTGGGTATAAGCTTCTCACAAACCGGAGCTTCTCATAACAAGAGCCTGATGGTTTCGGTAGGGAACGTGCCACCTTTGGGGACGAAAAGATATCTGTTGCCTGTTATTGCTTTCAATATTTTTCTAGAGTCAATATAGAACAACAGGTGTGTTGTGTTAAAATTTGGAATATTTCAGGGTTCGTTTGGACATTTTTTATACATTAATTGAGTTTTCAATGCATTTATGCGCATAATTCAAAATTGAACTAAAGGCACATTCTCTAATGCATATAAATTGGTTGAAAATTCAAATCCGTGTCCTTGGTTGCATGCTTAGGTCCCATGCAAGAAATGAGAATGAATGTCAAACACCCTGCCATCGTCACTCGGCCGCAAACATTGAGATACCTCCTTTTTAAATTCTAGTTAATCCAAAACACTTCTGAAATTCATGAAACTTGGCATGCTATCATGGGAAGCATGCGAGCTGTTCAATGCAAGATTTGTGCATCTCTTCAATGCAAACGGTTCAGATTGAACATCGTATGCAAAGCCAGACTTCGCCGCTAAGCCAAGAGCAAATGTGCCGAGCAGGATTTGTACATCCCTTCAACACAAAGGTTGTTTTGGAAGATCTGTGTGCAACCACGTACAAACAATTTGGTAAGATTTGCATCTGTCGTATTGGGTATGTTGCCATTTGTCAACCTGGACAGATTGACATTTGTTGATCTAGTAACATTGCCTTTTGTCAACCTTGTAACACTACAATTTGTCAAAATATGCAGCTAAAAATCGCTAGCACTATTTCATTCATAGATTAAGCAGTCGTTTTCGCTGGGAAGCGAGACAACCTTTGACCGCCGCCCGCCTCGCTCCCACTGGTCTGTATTAATGGCGCGCCCGAGCGGCCGCACCCCCCGCCCCCCATCCTCACCACACACACAATCCTCTCTCTCCGCCTGCACCGGAGCACGACGTGAATATGGGGACAAAGGTTTCCATCGCCACCGACGAGGTGGAGAACGAGGCTGCCAACAAGCAGAGGCGGGTCGAAAAAGAACCGCAAGCGACTCTAGCAGGCCTAGACTTCATCAGCAACCTCCTAGATGATATGTTGAGAGTCATCATATCCCTCCTCCCAATAAAATATGTGGCGAGGACAACTGTCCTTTCCCGACGGTGGCACCTCCTATGGCTCCTCACCCCTGTCGACCTCCTCGATGCCCACGAGCTCTGCCATGGCTATCGCAAAAGCTTGGATGCGTTCTCCCAGATCCTCGACAGTCACCATGGCCCAATCAGAGGCCTTATCACGGGCAAGTTCCGATCCCCTGCCATAGATCAGCTCGAGGAGCTCAGTTTTAATGATGGGCATATGCGCTCGCTGCCATCGTCCGCGCTCTGCTTCGCGCCCACTGTCACGCCCAAGATGCGGTCCTATCCTAAAGGAACTCGAAGGTCTCACCAAGGATAGAAGCGCATCTTGAAGACACTTTTGCAAGGTGGATATCATTACATCAACATTACATAATAGTGGGGATACACCCAATACATACAATGTCACATGAATACAACAATACAACATACAAGAACGACATCCGACTACGAATGAATCATAAACAGAAACTCAAACAATATCCACCCTGCTAGCCCAGGCTGCCGACCTGGAACCTATCCCCTGATCGAAGAAGCAGAAGAAAAACTCAAAGCAAGCATCGCTCTCACGTCATGATCATCGCATAACCTGTACCTGCAACTGTTGTTGTAGTAATATGTGAGCCATTACCATGGGTATCAAGACTAGCAAAGCTGAATGGGAAAGGAAGGGGTAAAGTGGTGAGGTTGCAGCAGCGACTAAGCATATATGGTGGCTAACCAACGCAAATGAGAGCGAGAAGAGAAACAAGCGGAACGATCGTCAACTAGCAATGATCAAGAGGTGATCCTGAACACCTACTTACGTCAATCATAACACAGAAACCGTGTTCACTTCCCGGACTCCGCCGAGAAGAGACCATCACGGCTACACACGCGGTTGATGCGTTTTATTTCGGATCTGGTCTCAAGTTATCTACAACCGGACATTAACAAATTCCCATCTTCCACATAACCGCGGGCACGGCTCTCGAAAGTTTATACCCTGCAGGGGTGTCCCAACTTAGCCCATGACAAGCTCTCGCGATCAACGAAGGAATAGACCTTCTCCCAGCAAGACCCGATCAGTCTCGGAATCCCGGTTTACAAGACATTTCGACAATGGTAAAACAAGACCAGCAAAGCCGCCCGATGCGCCGACAATCCCGATAGGAGCTGCACATATCTCGTTCTCAGGGCAACACCGGATAGGTCAGCCTACGAGTAAAACCAGACCTCGAGTTGCCCCGAGGGGGCCCCGCAGTCTGCCCGGTTCAGGCCAGCACTTAGACAAGCACTGGCCTGGGGGGGCTAAAATAAAGATGACCCTTGGGTTAATTACTCCCAAGGGAAAAGTAGGTGGTGGTGAGGCAAATGGTAAAACCAAGGTTGGGCCTTGCTGGACAAGTTTTATTCAAAGCGAACTGTCAGGGGGGTCCCATAAATCACCCGACCGCGTTAGGAACGCAAAATCCAGGAACATAACACCGGTATGACGGAAACTAGGGCGGCAAGAGTGGAACAAAACACCAGGCATAAGGCCGAGCCTTCCACCCTTTACCAAATATATAGATGCATTAATAATATAAGAGATATTGTGATATCCCAACAAAACCCTGTCCACCATGGAGAAATCTTCAACTTCACCTGCAGCTAGCAACGCTATAAGAGGGGCTGAGCAAAGCGGTAACATAGCCAAACAATGGTTTGCTAGGAATGGTCTCAAAGGTTAGAGGTTCATGGCAATTTGGGGAGGATTGAAGAGCAAATGATAGGTAACGCAGCATAGCGATAGAACGAAGCAACTAGCATAGCAATGATAGTAGTGAGATCCAGGGTAGCGGTCATCTTGCTTGAAATCCCTCAAGGAAGAAGAACGAGTCCATGAAGAAGATGAAGCCACGAAGACGAACCACACGTAGACGAACGAATCCTCACGATCGCAACAAAACAGGAACTATCGAGAAGAAGCACACAACATAGTAAACACACCACACATGAACAAGACATGATGCACAACAAGCATGATGCATGACAAAGCTACATGAAGCTACTCATGGCAAGAGATGATGCAAACAAGAACAACACATCAAAGCAAGTTTAAATGAGGCTGGAAACAACATATAACAATTCCGGTAAGTCCTCATATGCAAATTTCGAAATTGGTCCAGAACTGAATAAACCTTATGTTCAAGTTGTTAAAAAGCAAGTTAAAATGCACTAAGATGATCTACACGAAATTCTAGTCAAGTTACATATAAAGTTCATTAGATTCGGAGCTACAGCCTAGAAGATATGAGCAAAACAAGTTAAACATGGCATTAATGCAAAATGCACCCAAACATCAAGAAAAACACACCAAAACAAGGATGCAACATGATAATATGAAACTACATGCAAAATCAAGCAAGTTTCATATAGATCACACTCAAAACGGAGCAACGGTGCAACACATACACTATACAAGTCATAGCAACAATCTGTCCATAACAGCAACTAGGCATATTGCAAGCATCAAAACAACATGCTACAGCAACTCAACATAATAACAAAAGGCATGGGCATGAAGTACAGGTAAAGGACAACAAAACATGAACACTGAGCTATCTCCAGAAATCACTAGAACATGCTCAAAAAGACATGGAAAGATTGCAAATAATAACAATTTCAGACTTATCAGGAAATAACATCAGGTTGCAATGTTTAGAGCTATCAAACAACATGTTACAGGAACTTATCATGGCAAACAAAGGCATGGCATGAATATACTAATTGCATAGATCAAAAGTCCCTTACTGACCATGAGCCAAAAGGGCACGGAAAATATGATTGCACCCATGTAAACATGGCAAGTTATATTACAGATTCAAACATGGCAGGAACAACAATAAGTAGGCATGTTGGTGAGCTTGGACCACTCACTACAGAGCAATACATGGCATGGCAAGGCAACCAACAGTAAGAAGACATGTTTATGAAGCTAAGCATGGCAAGAGCAAGTTCATAGGGTGCATGGATCACTAGGAAAACACATGGGAACAAGTGAACTTAATGTTAACAGGCTGACAGCAACATTATCAAGCAACTTTAGAGCAAGATTACAACAAGCTACAACAACCTATAAATGCAACCAGGGGCATGTATGGATAGAGCATGACATGTATATCAAAACATGTTTATAGAGCATCTCCAGATTATGCATAGAATGATTAGTAGAAGCATGTTAACATAGCAACAAAATATAACAGAATCTGTCAGGAAAACAGCAACAGCAACTACCCTACTTAGCAAGCTTGATACACTCAGCACACAACTCACACAAATACATGGTTGGCACCCCTGGAAAGATGGCATGGCATAGATCAACATACATGTAGACATCAACCTCATAGGATGCACACATCAATCATGGCAAAAATGATAAATGAGCAAGTTATAACAGTTTCAGCAGATTAACATCAACATGCACTCTTCCAACAGCATTTCGGGCATCAAGATGAGCTCAAATGAAAATGATGCAATGGAATGTAATGAAGTACTCGTTGAGACGAACAATTTGACATATTATACGCACAAAACGGTGCTACGGATGCAGAGATGTGATGGCATGAACATGGCATGATTATGTTAACATAATAGGGACTTAGCAATTTTTACCCTTCGGATCTGGGGTTGAATTTGGCACGGAAGTCGAGGCAGAGCCGGATCCCGTCGGAGAGCTCGCCGGAGAGAGGCTGCCGGGGTTGGATACGGCCGGAGGAGGGGACCGGCGAGGCCGGGGTGGCGCGGGGCGACCGGATCCGGTCCGGCCTGACCGGATCTGGCCGGAGCTGGAGGTGGCCGGGGAAGGGCGGAGGAGGCCGGGGCGGCGCTCCCGGCGGCGGGGCGCGGCGCGGCCGGCGGAGCGGGGCCGGCCGGGGCGGCGCGGCGCCGGCCAGCGGAGGCAGCGGTCGACGGCGGCGAGGGCGACTCGGCGGCGGGGCAGGAGAGCCGCGGGCGGCGGGGTCGGCGCTGGGGTCGGGGAGGCGCGGAGATGGCGGCGGGGTCGACGGCGGCCGGCGCAGGACGGCGCGGTCCGGTCGCCGGAGGTCAGCGGGTGCGCCGGCGGGGCTGCCGGAGATGGCGGGCGGCGGCGCGGGACCGCGGGGCCGGCGCGCGGCCGGGGCCAGGTCGCGGCGCGGGCGGGCCAGCTTTGGGCCCGGCGGGCCGTGGCGGCGGGGCGCGGGTGCTGGCGGCGGAGAGGCCACGTGGCGCGGTGGGATTGGGCGAGGCGGCGGCGCTGTTTCATCCGGGCGGAAATGGACATGTCCGGCGGCGACAGGGGAGGGAGAGCTAGGGTTTCGGGGAGAAATTAATCCGAAAATGGAGAGGGGGAGACGTTTTTATAGGTGGAGGGAGCTAGCAGAGTCCAAATGAGGAGCGGTTTTCGGCCACGCGATCGTGATCGAATGACCGAGAGCATGGAGGGGAGTTTGCTGGGTTTTGGGACACTTTGGAAGGGGTGTTGGGCTGCAACAAAAGAGGCTTTTGCGGTTACCCGGTTAACCGTTGGAGTACCAAACGACCTCCAAATGGCACGAAACTTGACAGGAGATCTACCGGTGCTATACCAAGGCCGCTTGGCAAACCTCGGGCCATTCCGAGAATGTTAATTCCCGCTCACAACAGAAGACAAAAGGGGGACGCCGGATGACATAAGAGTGCCGGATTGCAAAACGGACAACGGGGAAAATGCTCGGATGCATGAGATGAACACGTATGCAAAATGAAAAGCACATGATGACATGATATGAAATGCAGATGATGACATGGCAAAGTGCAACACGCAAGCAAATGACATGGCAACGACGGCGAATAACTGGCGGACACCTGGCGCAACGAATCCGGGGCGTTACACCCACGCCGCTCCTCGCCAAGTTCATGAACTGCCATCCCCCTTAATGACGCGCCCGCTCTTTTTCTACCACGACTGAAGCACCTCGAGCTCGTCGCCGTCAGCATCCCAAAGGATGACCTGGAGCGCCTGCTCCAGGGTTGTACTGCACTCGACTTGCTTTGTCCTCATGCGATGAATTGGTCGAGTACCTTCCACATCACCTCCAGGACTCTCCGGACTATTTATGTGTGTTGCCGGTGCTGCAACGAAGATCACAAAAGGTGGACCACAATATAGTCATTGAGGACACACCTTCACTTGAGAGATTACTTGTAGTTGATCAACAAGGTCCAACAAGAATCAATGTAATTTTTGCGCAGAAATTGGCAGCGGTGGGCTACTCGTCTGTCAAATACTACTAATTTCCGGTACAACAGTTACCTTATACCTCTTCTTCTTGATATCAACATTATTTTTAGTTTTGAAGATGTATGTTCGTCTGTCATCCAGCAATGCTTCACCCAAATTCTAGGCAGAGTGAAGGTCTTGGCACTAGAATCTGTCGGCCCCAACCTGGACCAAGTTGTCAGTTGACTGAGATGCTTTCTGTGCCTGAAGAAGCTGAATATCAAGGTGGTGTTCCTTTCCTGTTAAGTGTTAACCATAAGGGAGTTCAATTTTTTTTTCACATTTTCCCAAGTTTACAATGACAATGTAATATGATTTCTGAAGGAATTTTGGAGGATTTCAGGACATACAACGCCCACCCCATATTGGTTGCTTGATTCATATGGTTACAATCCATAAGCATTTCTCCTTTGGATTCATCTATACTAGTTTTCTTAGGGATTTTTTTTCATCCAATCCAACCTCTTGTGAAGAAGGCTACAATTTTCTAGATTGTAATCAAATGCCCATGTTAGCCGGGGGATAACCTCCTTTTCGAAAAAAATGCCCATGTTTATCATGTCAGATCAAAGATGTGGCACGTTGGTGCATTTGGCAAATCTTGCAAACCAAATAGGCGTATAGTAGTGTTCAAAACTGCATGTAGGCACTAACACATTCTCTTCTTTTGCAGATAATAATAGGCCCGGAGGTGCATAATGTTTATAACGACAATCACATTGAATGCCTGGATCTGCATCTCTCAAATATTACTTTGAACTCCTACCGAGGGGCCTTACCGGAGATTACACTCGCCAGGTTCTTTCTTGCTAGAGCAAGGGTGCTAAGGGTACTGAGGTTGAACACGCATTTAATTAGGAAAGATGAATGCTATGTTGATCAGAGCCGGTAGGTACTGCAGAATGGAAGAGGCTCCAAAATAGCTAAACTTCGTATTGGAAGAGCATATGACAGAGTAATTGGAAGTCATTGTGTCAAACCCATACATGACTTGTCAGCGGCTGATCCCTTTGCAGAAATTACGAGGTTTGCAATGTTTGAATTTGGGCATTGTAATCTTTGAATTTTAGCCTTGCAATATTTATGGTATTTGTTATATAACGTAATTGGATGTTTAATTTGGTATTGCAATCATGTCATGTTACAAGTATATATATATATATATATATATATATATATATATATATATATATATATATATATATATGTTGCTCTTCTGTACACCGAGCATAGATGTTCTGCAGACAGAGCATATCACATCACACACGGTCTGCACTAGGTAACCCGTCAGCGATGAATTCATCAATCGCAAACAGTTATATACCAGCAAGCGTTTGCCCACGACACACACGTCTTATTCCATCACAAACAACTAGGATGGATCAACTGTATGCCACGTATCGCACGTGCAACTCTAATCTGATTAGTGCTTGATGTCTCCAGCATCGCTCGCACAATTCGTCTTATTTGCCACGTATCACTGTGTCGGCCTCTGCTTGCGTCCCTCGGGAAGCTCTGCTCCCCGTTAGGCGCCGCGGCGTGCTCGGGTTGTGGACAACTTTCCTTGCGTATTCAGCTGCTATATGCATATATATGGTTGCTCGCCGTTGAGGCAACGTGGAGCGCTCTGCTCGCGTCCCTCCTCGCGCGCTCTGCCAGCGGTTGGGCCTGCGCACGATCACGTCGGGGGGCCCATATGCATGCGGTTGCACCACGAGTGTTGCCACGCGATGTAGTTACGTGCGGCACAATGGAGTTATGCGCTGTGAATTAGAACTGCCATCAAGGTATGCCGATCGATATTCCAGGCCGTCCGCCTTCCCCTTTAATTCTTGCGGCCATTATAACCTTAGTCTCTTCAACCTTTCGATCGCTCCCCACAACACAACAAGCACACCCATGATGACACATACAGAGGGGATGTCTAGCGGCGCTCCAATGGAGTTCGGCGAGCATAAAGTGGAGACCCACGCGAGGGAGATGGATCTCTCGGTGGTGTACACCATCGACCCGGCCGTGGTGGATGACTACATCAACACCGTTGAGCAGTTGCTTGCTGGAGACAAGTATAAGGTAGTCGGGATTGACCTCCAGTACACCGCCGGTCTTCCCAGCAAAGATCAGAAGGTTGCCGTCACCCAGTTGTGCGTGTGCCATCATGTCCTCATCTACCACTACTGCATGGCCACAGAGCCTAGCGTCCGTTTCGCCAGGTTTGTCAACAACACCGACTACAAGTTCGCTATAGTGGAAACCACCGACGATGTAAAAGCGCTCAGGTTTACGGGCTTGGCCTGCAAGAACCTTGTCGAAATCCGTCAGCACTACAGGGTCTGGGGCAGCACGAAGAAGGACTCCTTGGTTGAACTTGCCTCGGCCGTCATCGACCCCTACTATGAAAAGATGAAGCAGGATGCCCAAAGAACAACTCTCGTATCCTGGCACATGGCTGGATGCGGCAGCTAGATGAACCTCACCTCAGGTTCATGGCCAAGAGCGTGTACACATGCTACGAGATGCACAGGTGGATCGTTGACATGAGGAAGTGCCTCGTTACCCAAATCGACGAGCCCAGGTCGAGCCACAAGCAGGGCAAGCGTCACAAGCAGTAGATGATGATCATATGATCGTTATGCTAGTTAATCATGCATGTTATATATAGTTTACTTTGGTGTGTGGAAATGTCATGTGTGCAGTAGCCACCTATGTAATTATGCATGTAATAGTTTACTTTGGTGTGTGCAAATGCCATGGTTGTAGTAGCCACCTGTGTAAGTGGATGTTTAATTTGGTTGTGCAACCATGTCCTTATAAGTGTGTGTGTGTGTGTGTGTGTGTGTGTGTGTGTGTGTGTGTGTATGTGTGTGTGTGTGTGTGTCTGTGTGTGTGTGTGTGTGTGTGTGTGTTGTTCTGTATGCAATCCCATCGCACAACACACACGTCTTATTAGCATCAATCGTTTGTGTTATTATCGTTCTTCGCACACATTTCTGATTACAGACCTGTTTGCCGCGTATCACACACATCTTGTTATATTGAATCGTTTATGTTCTCTTGTCTCAACAAAAACAGTTCATCCGAGTGAACCGCATGTTGTATATCGCACACACCTTGATCTGGCTGACCGTTTCTTTTGTGTTGCCTAATCACAGACAGTTCATCCTAGTGAACTATGCGTTGTTTATCGCACACACTTCATCTGGCTGCCCATTTCTTTTGTTCTCCTCATAGCAAACCGTTAATTGCACTAAACCTTATGCCCTGCATCACACACGGAACTAAAATATGAACTGTGTTTGATGCATCCGTCATCGCAAACGTTTTGCACCTTATTTGACGGTTTTTTGCACCATCGTTTGCGATTAATGCATCGCACACAGTTTCATCAAAGGGTCTCTGATTGTAGTGTCGCGTTAGCAGCATCCTGCAGTAGTGACATAAGCAAATTTATTCTCATGAATAATAGTGGGAGCAAACTCAACAAAATAACTATCATGAGATACTTGGTTTGCATAATTATATTAAACACTAAAATCATGATAACTTTCATGGTTATCCTTATTCTTTATAGCATACATGTCATCAGAATAATCATCATAGATAGCAACTTTGTTGTCAAAATCAATTAAAACCTCTTCCAAGATAGTGGAATCATCATTAAATAAAGTCATGACCTCTCCAAATCCACTCTCATAATTATCCCAATAAGATTCAACACCCTCCAGAATAGTGGGATCATTACTACCTAGATTTTACACTCTTCCAAACCCATTTTCACAATATAATCATCATAAATAGGAGGCAGACTATCATCATAACAATTTTTCTCATCAAAACTTGGGGGACAAAAAATATCATGTTCATCAAACATAGCATCCCCAAGCTTATGGCTTTGCATATCACTAGCATCATGGATATTCAAAGATTTTATACTAGCAACATTGAATCATGCTCATCATTCATGGATTTAGTGCCAAACATTTTATTGACTTCTTCTTCTAACACTTTGGCACAATTTTCCGATCCATCATTTTCAAGAAAGACATTATAAAGACGAATAATATGAGGAAACCTCAATTCCATTTTTTTGTAGTTTTCTTTTATAAAACCAAACTAGTGATAAATAATAAACTAAAAGATTCAATTGCAAGATCTAAAGATACACCTTCAAGCACTCACCTCCACGGCAATGACGCCAGAAAAAAGTTTGATGTCTACTACGCAACCTTCTTCTTGTAGACTCATGTTGGGCCTTCAAACGCAGAGTTTTGTAGGACAGTAGCAAATTTCCCTCAAGTGGATGACCTAAGGTTTATCAATCCTTAGGAGGCGTAGGATGAAGATGGTCTCTCTCAGACAACCCTGCACCAAATACAAGAAATCTCCTGTGTCCCCAACACACCCAATACAGTGGCAAAATGTATAGGTGCACTAGTTCGGCGAAGAGATGGTGATACAAGTGTAGTATGGATAGTAGATATAGGGTTTTGTAATCTGAAAATATAAAAACAGCAAGCTAGCAAGTAACAAAAGTGAGCAAAAACGGTAATGCAATACTTGAAAACAAGGCCTAGGGTTCATACTTTCACTAGTGCAAAATCTCTCAATAATAATAACATAATTAAATCATATGGTAATCCCTCAATGTGCAACAAAGAATCACTCCAAAGTTTCTATCATAGAACGTAGGAAGAAAATGTGCATCAACCCCTATGCATAGACTACCCCAATGTCACCTCGGGAATCCGCGAGTTGAGTGCCAAGACATACATCAAGTGAATCAGTAGAACATCCCACTGTCACCACAGGTATCCCATCACAATACATACATTAAGTGTTCTCAAATCCAGTACTCAATCCAACATAACGAAACCTTGAAGAGCAAGACTCAATTCATCACAAGAAGGTAGAGAGGGAAGAACACCATAAGATCCAACTATAGTAACAAAGCTCGCGATACATCAAGATCGTGCCAAATCAAGAACACGAGAGAGAGAGAGAGAGAGAGAGAGAGAGATGAAACACATAGCTACTGGAATATACCCTCAGCTCCGAGGGTGAACTACTCCCTCCTCGTCATAGAGACTGCCGGGATGATGAAGATGGCCTCCGGTGATGATTTCCCCCTCTGGCAGGGTGCCGGAATGTGGTCCTAATACATCTCCAACGTATCTATAATTTTTGCTTATTCCATGTTGTTATATTATCATTCTTGGATGTTTTACAATCATTTTATAGCAACTTTATATCATATTTTGGGACTAACAAATTGACATAGTTCCCAGTGCCAGTTGTTGTTTTTTTTGCTTGTTTTTTACTTTGTAGAATATCAGTACCAAATGGAGTCCAAACGCAGCAAAACATTTTGTAGAATTTTTATGGACCAGAAGACACAACTTGGGCCAAGGAAGTACCAGAGGGGTGCCCCGAGGGGGCACAACCCACCTGGGCGCGCCTGGGCGTCTGGGGGCCCAGGCGTGCAGTGGTGGGTTGTGCCCACCTCGGTGGCCTCCCGCACCGCCTCTTCGCCCTATAAATTTACAAATATTCCAGAACCCTCAAAAAGAACTCTAGATCAAAAGTACCGCTGCTGCAAGCCCCTGTAGCCATGAAAAACCAATAGGGAGCCCATTCCGGCACCATGCCGGAGGGGGAAATCATCACCGGAGGCCATCTTCATCATCCCTATGGTCTCCATGATGAGGAGGGAGTAGTCCACCCTCGGGGCTGAGGGTTTGTACCGATATCTATGTGTTTAATCTCTCTCTCTCTCTCTCTCTCTCTCTCTCTCTCTCTCGTGTTCTTGAGATGGCACGATCTTGATGTATCGCGGGCTTTGTTAATATAGTTGGATCATATGGTGTTTCTCCCTCTCTATATTGTTGTGATGAATTGAGTATGGGGTATTATATTTTGGCACTCAACTCGCGGATTCCCAAGGTGACATTGGGGTAATCTATGCATATGGATTGATGCATGTTCTCGTCTTTTGTTTCTCCAGTTGAAATCTTGGGGCACTCTTTGAGGTTCTTTGTGTTGGATTTAGTATTATGAATCTAAATTTGCTTTGTTGTTATTTTAGTACGAACTCTTGTATAGATCGATCGGAAAGAATAGCTACAAACAATTTCTTATTATGTTCTCTGGTAGATGAACTTTGGAGTGATTCTTCATCGCACTTTGAGGGATGGTTATATGATCAAATTAGATTAGCACTGTTGAGAGATTGCACTAGCGAAAGTACAGACCCTAGGCCTCATTTTCAAGCATTGCAATACCGTTTGGGCTCCATTTTATCAATTGCTACCTTGCTCTTTTTTATTGTTCATATTATAAAAATCAATATCTACTATCATAACTACACTTGTATCAACATCTCTTCACCACAACTAGTGTACCTATACAATTTGCCATTGTATGGGGTGTGTTGGGGACACAAGGGATTTCTTGTATTTGATTGAAGGGTTGTTTGAGAGAGACCA
Source organism: Triticum timopheevii (assembly GCA_963921465.1). NCBI lineage: Eukaryota > Viridiplantae > Streptophyta > Magnoliopsida > Poales > Poaceae > Triticum > Triticum timopheevii. Next base: position 478,926,491 of record OY997268.1, read on the forward strand.
TCTTCATCCTACGCCTCTCACGGATTGATAAACCTTAGGTCATCCACTTGAGGGAAAATTGCTACTGTCCTACAAAACTCTGCGCTTGGAGGCCCAACACGAGTCTACAAGAATAAAGTTGCGTAGTAGACATCAAGCTCTTATCTAACGTTGTTATCGGGGAGGTGAGTGCATGAAGGTATATCTTTAGATCTTGCAATTGAGTCTTTTTGTTTCTTGTTTTATCACTAGGTTGGTTTAGAAAATAAAACTACAAAAAAATGGATTTGAGGTGGTCTCATGTTGTTCATCTTTATAATGTATTTCTTGAAAATGATGGAAGAAAATTGTGCTCAATTAATAGAAGAAGAATTCAATAAAATGTATTGCATGAATGTTGAGCATGATTGCAATGTTGTTAGTATGAATTCTATAAATATAAAAAATGCTAATGATGATTACACTAGTCATGAAAAATATATTTCTTATAAGCATGTCAATTTTTGTGGAGTGGAAAGACTTTGTGAAGACATTCCTTATAGGGATGATAGATTTTGTAAGAAGCATAAACATTATAGGACCAATTATTTGCTCAAGCTGATAGATGAATTTGCTACAAAATTATGCTCTCTTTATCCTATTACTTGTGAACTTTGCAATAAACTTGGTCACCTTAATTTCCAATGCATGTTTTTTCATGATCGAATCGTGTCCAAATATTGCAATTATTTGATCACCCTCGAACTTTATAATGAACTTTGTTTATTTTTGGGGTGCGAAGAATTGTCACATAAAATGGTTAGTTTGAAGCATTCATATTCACAGACCACGCTGAAACTAATTTGAAAGAAATCCATATGTTTTGCATGGTAAATTATAATGAAAATTCTTATATTGCCAACTATAGAAAGACGGGAAAACCAATGGAATATAAAAGGAATACTAATGAAAGGGTAAAGATTTCTACTTTCCCTCCTATTGTCTCTCATAATGAAATAGGTGACGAGGATGAGCTCCCTATTCAACCAATCTCATCAATAATAAGCTCGAAAAAATTAATTAAACCCACACATGAGGTGGGGAAGAAGAAGAAGAAAAGAAGAAAGAGTAGAGGTAAAAAGGCATCCCTCCCAAATGATGTCTCTCCTATTATTGTTGTGCCTCATGAAAATGAATCAAAAATAATTGTGGAGGATGATGCACTTGATGATGATATTGCTTCTTTGTCTTATGGCACAATGTCTGAAAGAACTATTGATGATGATTTTGTTATGCCTATTGCTTGTTGTGATGATTATGATTGGGATGATAATGGTACCTTTTATAATCTTGAAAATCTTTTTGGCATCAACTTGGAAAATTATGATGATAATAATTGTTATACTATTGGTGCTATTCATACTATTAATGACGAGAGTGATTATGCTTATGATATGCCAAGCCACAAGCTTGGGGACGCTATGTTTGATGAGAATGGCATGCTTGAGAAATTATTTGCTGCAATTAATGTTTATCCCAAGCTTGGGGGTGCTATGCTTAATGAAGATGATCTTTTTAGCCCCCCTACTTTGAATGATCAAATTTGTTATGATGATTTCATGTGTCCTACTTATGATGATTATTGTGATGATACTTATGTTATAAAAAGTAGTGATAATGATTGTCATAATTTTGAATATCCTTTTACTGAACATTAATCTTTTAATTTGGAAACAACTTATAGTATTCGAGTTTCATACGATACTCCCACTATTATGAATGAGAACAAAATTGCTTGTGTGGAGAATAATAAAAATACTATGTTTATTGATGATCAAAGGAGTGCTTTGTGTGATAGTTATATTGATGAATCCATTCATGATGCTACTGAAAATTATTATGAGATATGAACTTGTGATTCATGATGCTCCCGTTATGTTTCATTCTTTACTCTTGTTTGAGCATCATTGAAATCATCATGCCTATCTAAAAAGGCATTAAAGAAAAGCGCTGCTTGGGAGACAACCCAACACTTTTACCTACTGTTTTTGTCTGTTCACATGATTATGCTACTGTAGTGATCATGTTTTATAGCTTTTGTTTCAATAAAGTGCCAAGTAAAGCTTTTGGGATAGTGTGGATGGTAGTTGACTTGATTCTGTCCAAAAACAGAAACTTTTGCGCCCAGTCCGGGAATTTCTAAAATTCACTGGAACGTGCTTATGATCTGAATTTTTACATATAATTTATATACAAATTTCCACGTTTTCCTAAATTTTCAGAATTTGTAGAGTTGCAGAAGTATGGTCAAAGTTCAGATTACTACACACTGTTATGTTTCTGACAGATTCTGTTTTTAATGCATAGTTTGCTTGTTTCCTAGTTTCTATGGCTTAGATTGCTCAATATAAATTGTGGAAATGATAGAGTACAGCAGGCATTGTGTGAGAACAATTATGGATCTTGTCTGGACAGTACCCAAGTGAATGATTTGTTCTTTATTATACTAATGCATCTCACAAAGTTCTGTTGAGTTTTGTGTGATTGAAGTCTTCAAGTTTTGGGTGAGATATCGATATGAGGAGAATAAGGAGTGACAAGACCCTAATCATGGGGATGCCCAAGGCACCACAAGGTAATATTAGGGGAATATCCAAGCAACTAAGCTTGGGGATGCCCCGGAAGGCATCCTCTCTTTCGTCTTCAACATTATTGTGACTTACTTGGAACCATATTTTTATTCATCACATGATATGGTTTTGATTGGAGCATAATTTTCTTTTAGTTGGATTTGCTTATTGTTATTTAGATAATGTTTTGCATATTTTATTTCAAGAAAAGTGGCAAGGATATCCTTCACCATGCTTATTTTGCAAGTATATGAGTTGTTGTTTCAAAACAGAAAGTTTCTGGCGGTTGCAAAAATTCCCATGAAAAGTAAGAATGCGATAAAATATTGAAACATTTTGCACAATAAGCTATGATAAAATTTCTACAGGGAGGTAAATTTTTATAATTTTGTGAGTTGAATAAGAACGGATCTTGCTTCATCCTTTTACAGACCGTCCTATTTTAGCAGATTGTTGTTATGTTTGCATTGTTTGCATATGTTTGCGTGTTTAATGATTCTATTTGAGGATAGGAGTATTAAATATGCATAGTCATTTAGTATGCAATGTTAAATTATAATTTTAGTGATTTCCTATAGTAGAGAATGATAGGGTTATTGCATTGATTTATACTAACTTATCTCACGAGTTCTTGTTGAGTTTTGTGTGGATGATGTTTTTAAGAATTAGGAAAACCGTGTTATGAAAGGAATGAAGAAGACACAAGAGCTAAAGCTTGGGGATGCCCAAGGCATCCCAACATAATATTTCAATAAGTCTCAAGAATCTAAGCTGGGGGATGCCCCGGTAGGCATCCCACCTTTCTTCATCAACAATTATCGGTTAGTATTGGTTGACCCTAACTTTTTTGCTTCTACACATGATGTGTGCTATTCTTAGAATTTCATTTCATTTTGTTTTCTTCATTTCTTAATAAAATACTTAGATCAGAAAGTTTTTAAATAAAAGAGAGTCCTCAAATAGCTACCCCTTTACATAACTACTCGCTTAATCTTCACTTATTTCTTTTTGGAGTAGTTTGTCATTTACTCTCATGCTTCACTTAGATTATTTTGAGAGTTGAAAATTTTGAAGAAATACTTATGCTCTCATCCTTCACTTGACTTTATTTGAGAGCTTGTTAGAAGCAATGGTGATATATAAATTTAGTCCCAAAGTGATAGATATTCAAGAGGGATATAATAAAAACATTCATGAAGATCATTGGACAAATTAAACTTGATTAATCTACCATTCTTAAGAAGTTGCTCCCCACTACAAGGCATTCTCTTGACATGCAAATGGTCCAACTCAGCATAATGACATGTCATCATATACCAACCAATCACAAGATCACAACTATGTCTCTTCCTCGCATCTCTCCTGACCGATTCTTTTAGGGTTTTTTTTCCAATAAATCTTGCGGTTTTATTTCTCGCATTTGTTCCTCTTTCTATTCTGTAACTTACGAGAGAATTAAGAGAAGAGAGACGCATGGTCTTATCCTCGACTCCCCACAACCCCTCCGATATAAAACAGAACGATGGATCGATCGTCCACCGAGCCATCCGCGCCGCCAACAACCTCTTCGTGTTTCCACAGCTGGTCGCCTACGTCCCCCAGCCGTCTGTGCCGGCAAATTCGGCCGCACAACACCAACAACGCACATCGAAAGCGATTCTCCTCCAATACACCACTGCTGCCACCTCGCTGCGATCGAGGAGGAGGATAGAGAGGAAGCCATTGCGTGCGTCGGGTGGGCAGATTGCATCTCGGACCTCCCCGGCGCACTACAATGCCGATTCCGAACTTGCCTTCGCTTAAGTCGGCCATACGCACAGCTGCGCTATGCTCACGATGGTGCAACCTCTGGGAGCAGCGTGCGGCCCGTGTCCTCAGTCTTCGGGCCTCGCCGCCGTCGCCGGGCACGTCGGGGGCGACACACAAGCTCGCGAGCATTGACAAGGAGGGAGTCTATGTGATACCCGTGACACGAGACTCCAACAGTCCATCCAATCGCATCAAGAAAACAGGCGGCTGTGGGCTCGGATGGAACCATGTCCTCGCCGTCCGACGGGCATGACAAGGCCACCTACCTAAAGGCCCCGGCTACTCGGTGTCACGTGGCTTGATGGCATGGACCCGTTCACTTATACGCCCCTCACGGTTGCGCTTGCGACTCTAGGTCGTTCAATGATATGTCGGTGTAGTTCACGTGCCATTTGTCATTGAGTATTCAGAGTGCATGGCTGCATAGCAGTGGACAGCTGCCGGCGTCGTTGGATGCTGCAAACAGCGGGTTTACCTCGACGCAGGCATGTTCATGTTACAAGTAGTGCTGCAGCGGGAAGGTGCTGCCAATTATGGCGAGTTAATGCCGTCGAGCAACTCCTACGACATTTAGTCTGAACTTTAGTGTGAAGCTGCAGAGCATCTTGCAAAACTGGAACAAAAACACAGGTAACTGAATCGTGACCTGCTTTATAGTCTTGCAGTGATCTGATACTTGGATTTTTAATTAAGGGACTTTGTGTAGTGGACATTTATTCTAATTTTGTCAGCACATCGCCTTTTCAACAAGCAAATGTTTTATTTGAAAAAATTATAGGGAACGGCATGTTCTCATAGTGCAAAAACAGAATCTGTAAGTTCTTACATGTTTCCTTGAAAATGATATATTTGTATAAGTTCAACCAGCCTGTAACTTCATGCATATAGTGATGTTGTATACACAGTCTAACTCAAGAATCGAGAAATTGGTGATTTCCTTGACATTTGATGCATTTTTAACTCCGTGTTGTAGGGGTCATCGGTGGCACCTTCCTACTACTCCTACTTACCACTCACACATGGAGGCAACCCGATCAAGGTTCCGGCGAAAGCCGTCTACGTGCGTGTCTTTGCAGTCCATACCAACAATATCTTCTTCGTGCCACCACCAACAGGTTTTCTCAGTTATGTCATCTTTGGTCAGGTCTCTTCGTATCTCAATCAAATTTACACTTTCAACTTTCTCAAGCATTCAATCAAAGTGGATATCAATGTATCAACTAGCATAGTTGCTTACCTATTATAGTTGGAGCAGAGGTCGATTTAACTAACGTATGGCCTTAGGATTTTATTTGTATATTTTCCCTAAGGTGTTGACTCGATTTAAATTTTTGTCATTCATCATGAAGGAAAGATTGAAATAAATCTATATACAGATTGTCGTCGCTGGTGGAGTGATGATATTGAAGTACTTTTAGCAATAAATGTCAAGAGAATATGGTTGTATAATAGTATATTTTTCTACTCAGTCACAAGCATAGAATTAGTAGCTTCATTTGGTTTATGTTGTGCCAGCTTGCAATAATACTTTTTGAACCAATATTAAGGAGCTGGCTCAGTGCTAGAAACTAATTTATTTGCTTGCTGTATCTGCAATTTTCACTATTTATTGGATGGTAACCTCACTCATGTGTTATGTCAGTATTCATGTTGCAAAATGAAATCACCTCTGCAAGATGTGCCTCTGATAGACACTCATGTTTATCAAATCATCTTTTGTATTCGTGTACATAGGAACTGATGTTCAATGCTATATGCCAACATGACTAAACTTCAAACTACTAATTGCAAAGCCTCTGTCATATTAGGTGTGTACTTAACTGTATGCCAATTTCTTTGAAAACAACCGAAAGCTTTTCATTTGTAAAAAAACTTTTAACGGTTGTTGAAACTATGTAATTTTATATTTAGAATCCTACTACATGTCCATCAGCAACGCGCGGGGTATCAATCTAGTTGTAATAGTTTTGAGATATGATGATAGTAATATATGAGTCATGTTGGTGAGTAATTATACTTTAATAAAAATATTGGTGTTAAGGTTTGTGATTCCCTATGCAAGCACAAAAGTCAATAGTTATGCAATGAAATTACAACCTACTTGTGGTGCATTATTCGGTGTTTGTTATGCTTAATGCTCGCTTATGTGATTCTTCGTTTCTTGGTTGGTTGCTTCTCAATCTTTTTGCTAGCCTCCACTTGTACTAAGTAGAAATAGTACCCGTGCATCCAAAATCTTTAAACCTAGTTTTTCCATATGAGTCCACCATACCTACCTATATGTGGTATTCCTGCGCCGTTCTAAGCAAATTTCTATGTGCCATCTCGAATTTTCAAATTGAATTTCCTTTTTGTGTACTCGTACTGCTCGTGAAGCGGCAGGGGTGGTCAATATTTTCCATGCTAGATGTGTTATTCTCAAGATGAGTGTTTATTCACTTGCCATTGCACGAGTGTATGGGAGTATTAGGGATGCCCAGTCCCGAAATGATAAAGAAATTTACTTTATGTTGTCAAATAATAAATTCCCTGGAAAGTGTTGGTATGGATGGTACCCGTGGATACAGCTAGCCGTGGAGTGTGAAAGTATGGTGGAAAAAGGAATAAACTTTATTTTCTGTTTGGGAACTGCCTATGATATATCTATGATGGAAAGTGTTGGGAATTACTCTGTTGTTTTCGTTGACGGGAAAAGTATGCCTCTCAAAAATTTTATCTCTCAATTTAAGTTTTGAGCTCTCGCACCTGTACAAATCCCTACTTCCCTCTGCGAAGGGCCTATCTATTTACTTTATGCAATTTTTTTGAGTCTCCATCTTCTCTTGTAAAGCACCAACTAAGGGACACTATGATCGTACTTGAGCAATGTAGCTAATATGAAAGTGTGTTTCATGAATGGATCAATGATTGAGCATGATGGGCTAGGGATAACTTTCTTTAGTGTTGATATTTTGAAAGACATGGTTGCTTGTTGATATGCTTGAGTATTGAGATCTTCATGTCGAAACTAGACTATTGCTTTGAACCATATAAAAGTCCAAATGTCCATTCTACAAAAGAAAATAATACGTGATGAACATGTTAGGCAACATTCCACATCAAAAATTCTGTTTTTATCATTTACCTACTCGAGGACGAGTAGGAATTAAGCTCGGGGATGCTGATATGTCTCCAACGTATCTATAATTTTTGCTTGTTCCATGTTGTTATATTATCATTCTTGGATGTTTTACAATCATTTTATAGCAACTTTATATCATTTTTCGGGACTAACCTGTTGACATAGTGCCCAATGCCAGTTGCTTTTTTTTTTGCTTGTTTTTTACTTCGCAGAATATCAGTATGAAACGGAGTCCAAACGCAGCAAAACATTTTGGAGAATTTTTATGGACCACAAGACACAACTTGGGCCAAGGAAGTACCAGAGTGGTGCCCCGAGGGGGGCACAACCCACCTGGGCGCGCCTGGGGGCCCAGGTGCTCAGTGGTGGGTTGTGCCCACCTTGGTGGCCACCCGCACCGCCTCTTCGCCCTATAAATTCACGAATATTCCAGAACCCTAAAAAAGAACCCTAGATCAGAAGTTCCACCGCCGCAAGCCTCTGTAGCCATGAAAAGCCAATAGGAAGCCCATTCCGGCACCCTGCCGGAGGGGGAAATCATCACCGGAGGCCATCTTCATCATCCCTATGGTCTCCATGATGAGGAGGGAGCAGTCCACCCTCGGGGCTAAGGGTTTGTACTAGTAGTTATGTGTTTAATCTCTCTCTCTCTCGTGATCTTGAGATGTCACGATCTTGATGTATCACGGGCTTTGTTAATATAGTTGGATCATATGGTGTTTATCCCTCTCTATCTTGTTGTGATGAATTGAGTTTTCCCTTTGAGATTTTGTTTTATCGGATTGAATACTTTTATGGATTTGAGAGCACTTGATATACGTCTTGCATATGAATACGCATGGTGACAATGGGGTATTATATTCATTCACTTAAGATATGTTTTGGCACTCAACTCGCGGATTCCTGAGGTGACATTGGGGTAATCTATGCATAGGGGTTGATGCATGTTCTCGTCTTTTGTTTCTCTGGTAGAAATCTTGGGGCACTCTTTGAGGTTCTTTGTGTTGGATTGAGTATTATGTATCTGAATTTGCTTTGGTGTTATTTTAGTACGAACTCTTGGATAGATCGATCGGAAAGAATAGCTACAAACAATTTCTTCTTATGTTCTCCGCTAGATAAGAACTTTGGAGTGATTCTTCATCCCACTTTGAGGAATGGTTATATGATCGAATTAGATTAGCACTGTTGAGAGACTGCATTAGCGAAAGTATGGACCCTAGGCCTCATTTTCAAGAATTGCAATACCGTTTGTGCTCCATTTTATCAATTGCTACCTTATTGTTTTTTATTGTTCCTATTATAAAAATCAATATCTACTATCATTACTACACTTGTATCACCATCTCTTCACCGAACTAGTGCACCTACACAACTTGCCATTGTATGGGGTGTGTTGGGGACATAAGAGATTTCTTGTATTTGATTGTAGGGTTGTTTGAGAGAGACCATCTTCATCCTACACCTCCCACAGATTGATAAACCTTAGGTCATCCACTTGAGGGAAAATTGCTACTGTCCTACAAAATTCTGCGCTTGGAGGCCCAACACGAGTCTACAAGAATAAAGTTGCTTAGTAGACATCAGGTCCCGATTGGTTTTTCATGGCTACAGAGGCTTGCAGTGGCGGAACTTCTCATCTAGGGTTCTTTTCGGGGTTTTGGTATTTATAGGAATTTTTGGTGTCGGTCTCACATCAAGGAGGTGCCCGAGGGCCCACAAGCTCGAGGGTCACACCCTAAGGGGTGCCCCCAAGGCTTGTGGCTTCCTTTTGCACTTCCTGGCCCAGCTCTGGTGCTTCGGGGGTCTCTTTTGGTCCATAAAAAATCACTGTAAATTTTCAACTCATTCCGAGAACTTTTATTCCTGCTCAAAAAGCGACACCACGATAGTTCTGCTGAAAACTGTGTCAGTCCGGGTTAGTTCTAATCAAATCATACCAAAACCATATAAAATTATTGTAAACATGGCATGAATGCTTCATAAATTATAGATAGGTTGGAGACGTATTAGTTGGTACTCCCTAGTCCTGGACACCATGAGTAGCCCCTGAACTGGTCTTCGACACCGAGGACGACAATCTTCTTCGGCTGAATGACTTCGGATTTGGAGTCCTTGGCTTGACAGACGAGTTCCTCCTTCGGTGGTTCGGGATCTTCCCATTTATTTCAATCTTTCACAGGGCCCTTTAAATGAATTCGCCCCCCAAATAGGGTTCGTCAAAACTCGATAGCATCCCAAGACGCAAGATAACTTAGCCTCGAAGACTAACCGCATTGGTGTGAACAGTACTTATGGCGTCACAACATTTCCAAAATGCCACCACCTTTAACTAGGTGAGCCAATTACTATTACTCGAAGCAAGGACGGGAGGGGATTCCTTCCCTTTTATCTGGTCATTGCGCATATCCCACTGTTGGGGAACGTTGCATGAAAACAAAAAAAATTACTACACCCACATAAGATCTATCAAGGAGAAGCATAGCAACGAGAGGGGAGAGTGTACCTTCGTACCCTCATAGACCATAAGCGGAAGCGTTTGATGCGGCTTGAAGCTACCTCGGTATTTCCCCAAAGAGGAAGGGATGATGCAGCATAGCAGCGGTAGGTATTTCCTTAGGTTATGAGACCAAGGTTATTGAACCAATAGGATAACCAAGCAACACAACGTAAATAGCCCCTGCACACAAATAACAAATACTCGCAACCAGACGTGTAAAAGGGGTTGTCAATCCCTTTCGGGTAGTGGCGCCCCAAGATAGGCAAATGGACATGAAATAAATTGTAGTAGATTGATAGATCGAACGCCAAATAAAATAAATAAGAATAAATTGCAGCAAGGTATTTTTGTATTTTTGGTTTAATAGATCTGAAAGTAAAAGCAAAGGAAAAGTAGATCGCAAAGGCAAATAATATGAGAAAGAGACCCAGGGGGCGTAGGTTTCACTAGTGGCTTCTCTCGAGACAAATAGCAAACGGTGGGTGAACAAATTACTGTTGGGAAATTGATAGAACTTCAAATAATCATGAAGATATCCAGGCAATGATGATTATATAGGCATCACGTCCAAGATTAGTAGACCGACTCCTGCCTGCATCTACTACTATTACTCCACACATCGACCGCTATCCAGCATGCATCTAGTGTATTAAGTTCATGGAGAAACGGAGTAATGCCATAAGAACGATGACATGATGTAGACAAGATCTATCTATGTAGAGGTAGACCCCATCGTTTTATCTTTAGTAGCAACGATACATATGTGTCGGTTCCCCTTCTGTCACTGGGATCATGCACCATAAGATCGAACCCGCTACAAAGCACCTCTTCCCATTGCAAGATAAATAGATCAAGTTGGCCAAACAAAACCCAAATATTGGAGAATAAATATGAGGCTATAAGCAATCATGCATATAAGAGATCAAAGAAACATAAATAACTTTCATGGATATAAAAAGATAGATCTGATCATAAACTCGAAGTTCATCCGATCCCAACAAACACACCGCAAAAAGAGTTACATCATATGGATCTCCAAGAGACCATTGTATTGAGAATCAAACGAGAGAGAGGAAGCCATCTACCTACTAACTACGGACCCAAAGGTCTACAAAGAACTACTCACGCATCATCAGAGAGGCACCAATGGAAGTGTTGAACCCCTCCGTGATGGTGTCTAGATTGGATCGGGTGGTTCTGGACTCTGCGGTGGCTGGAATTGATATTCGTCGACTCCCCTTGGGTTTCTGGAATATTGGGGTATTTATAGAGCAAAGAGGTGGTCCGGAGGGCACCCGAGGTGGGCACAACCCACCAGGGTACGCCTGGGCCTCCTGGCGCGCCTTGTGGGTTGTGCTCCCCTCGGAGCAACCCCCCAGGCGCTGCCTTGGCCCATTGGGTGTCTTCTGGTCCATAAAAAATCTCCGCGAAGTTTTGTTGCATTTGGACTCCGTTTGGTATTGATTTCCTGGGATGTAAAAAACATGCAGAAAACAACAACTCACACATAGCACTATGTCAATAGGTTAGTACCAAAAATGATATAAAATGATTATAAAACATCCAAGATTGATAATATAACAGCATAGAACAATCAAAAATTATAGATACATTGGAGACGTATCAGCATCCCCAAGCTTAACTCCTGCTCGTCCTCGAGTAGGTAAGTGATAAAAACAGAATTTTTGATGTGGAATGCTGCCTAACATGTCATCTCATATTCTTTTCTTTATAGCATGGACATTTGGACTTTTATATGGTTCAAAGCAATAGTCTAGTTTTGACATGAGATTTAAATACTCAAGCATATCAACAAGCCACCATCTCTTTCAAAATATCAATGCTAAAATAAGCTATCCCTAGCCCATCATGCTCAATCATTGATCCATTCATGAAACACATTCGCATATTAACTACACCCAATTCTCAAGTATGATCATAGTGCCCCCTAGTTTGTGCTTTTATAAGAGAAGATGGAGACTCAAATTCAAAAACAAAATTGCATAAAGTAAAAGAAAGGCCCTTCGTAGAGGGAAGTAGGGATTTGTAGAGGTGCGAGAGCTCAAAGCAAAAAATAGAGATAAAAACATTTTGAGAGGCATACTTTTCCCACCAACAAAAACGACTTAGAGTTCCCAAAACTTCCCGTGCTAGATATATCATAGGCGGTTCGAAAATAGAAAATAAAGTTTATTCCTTTTTCAACCATACTTTCACTTTTCATGGCTAGCCGTATCCATGGTTGCCATCCATACCAACACTTTCCAAGGAATGTATTATTTGGCAACATAAAGTAAATTCATTTTTCATTTCAGGACTGGGCATCCCTAATACCATTGCCTTACTCTCGTGCAATGACAAGTGAATAAACACTCATCGTGAGAATAACACATCTATCATGGAAAATATTAGCCACCCCTCACCGCCTCGCGAGCGGTACGAGTACACAAAAGAGAAATTTATTTTGAAAATTAGAGATGGCACATACAAATTTGCTTAGAACAGCAAAAGAATACCGCATATAGGTAGGTATAGTGGACTCATGTGGCAAAACTGGTTTAAAGGTTTTTGGATGCACAATTAGTGATCATACTTAGTGCAAAATGAAGGCTAGCAAAAGATTGAGAAGCGACCAACCAAGAAACGAATAATCTCACAAGCGAGCATTAAGCATAATTAACACCGATAATGCACCACAAGTAGGATATAATTTCATTGCATAATTATTGACTTTCGTGCTTGCATAGGGAATCACAACCTTAACACCAATATTCTTACTAAAGCATAATTACTCATCAACATGACTCACATATCACATCATCATATCTCAAAACTATTACAAGGAATCAAGTTTATTTTGTCCAATGATCTTCATGAAGTTTTTATTATATCCTTCTTGGATATCTATCACTTTGGAACTAATTTTCATATGTTGCTTTTGATAAGCTCAAACAAATATAAGTGAAGATCATGAGCATAATATTTCTTTCTCTCAAATTAATTTAAGTGAAGCAAGAGAGAATTTCTTAAAAAATTACTAAATCTCAAATTAATTTAAGTGAAGCAAGAGAGCATTTCTTCAAAAATACTAAAGCACACCGTGCTCAAAAAGATATAAGTGAAGCACTAGAGCAAGTCCATAGCTCATAAAAATTTAAGTGAAGCATAGAGAGCAATTCTAACAAGTCATGACATAATTTTGGCTCTCTCAAATAGGTGTGTCCAGCAAGGATTCAAGACTAAAAATACAAAATAAAACAAGCAAAGACTCTTATCATACAAGACAATCCAAGCAAAACACATAGTATATGACAAATAAAAATATAGCTTCGAGTAAAATACCGATGGTCGTTAGAAGAAAGAGGGGATGCCACTCGGGGCATCCCCAAGCTTAGTTGCTTGCCCTCTTTTGGATAATAGCTTGGGATGCCGAGGCATCCCCAAGCTTAGGCTCTTCTAACTCCTTATTCCTTCATCCATCATAAGATAACCCAAAACTTGAAAACTTCAATCACACAAAACTCAACAAAACCTTCGTGAGATCCGTTAGTATAAGAAAGCAAATCACTACTATAAGTACTGTAGAAAACCAATTCATATTTTTATATCTACTGTATTCCAACTTTTATATGGCAAAAACTCATCAAAGAAAACCATAGAGCCATCAAAACAAGCACACAACGCAAAGAAAACAGGATCTGTCAAAAACAGAACAGACTGTAGAAATCTGGATATTTCGAATACTTCTGAGACTCCAAAAATTCTGAAAAATACAGAGACCTGAGAAATTTGTATACTAATCTTCTTCAAAACTAATCAGGGCAAAATCACATTTATGTGATTTATGAAAATTATTTTCGTGAGTGCATAAGTTTCTGTTTTTTAGCAAGATCAAGCAACTATTACCCAAGAAGATCCTAAAGGCTTTGCTTAGCACAAACACTAACTAAAACACAAAAAACACAATCATAACAGTAGCATAATTGTGCAAACACTCAAGAACAGAAAGCAAAAGGCAAAAATAAATTTTATTCATTGGGTTGCCTCCCAACAAGCGCTATAGTTTTACGCCCTTAGCTAGGCATAAAGCAAGGATCTAAGTTTTTTCATCCTTCTTCTTAATTTATTTAGAGGTGTTTTCATCATGAGATTTTGTAAAGACAACATAGAATATATTATCCATAGAAACTTTAGCATTATTGAGTTGCCCATTATCATAACCCCTTTGATTTCTGGCAACAATCCAAGAGTAATGTTGATTAACATTATAAAAAACTTGTTGGATTATGTCTCAAGTGGGGACTTCCTTCTTAAGATTCTCATCAAAGATTTTATTATCCCCAAGTAAATGTCTTAACGCATAATCACTATTGTAAGGAATTTCATCTATCACGGGCTTTTCACGATTCATACCATAAAAATCAAAGATTTCCCTAGCTTCCCGTATTATATAGTCAAACTCATTCATAAGAACGAGAGTGGCCAACTTTTTAGCCTTAGGATTCTTTATAACTGGGAGCTCAAAAAACAATCTTTGCAAAGTAGGATGAGTACGGATAAATTTGCTTTCAAGCTTCAGAACTAGTGCTGAAATAGCATCCGCATAGGATCTAGTACTCTTAAGTATAGGAGCATCATCAAGACCTAGATTTCCAACGCAATTGAAAAATTATTGGATACATTCTTTTCCCATAACATTCCCTTGTGCCAAGATAAAAGTTTTAGCACCCAGATTGCCCGTACATCCAATCTTAGGGGTTAGGCCATCATCTGTTGCTACCATACCGAAATCACTCATGATTGCAAGCAAGGGATAGATCTGACGAGAAAATGGCAATTGAAAAAGAGGGCGAATAAAACGGCAAATTTTTGTGAAGTGGGGGAGAGGAAAACGAGAGGCAAATGGAAAATAATGTAAATTGCGAGGAGATGAGATTTGTGATTAGGAACCTGGTAGATGTTGAAGATCCTCCCAGGCAACGGCGCCAGAAATTCCTTTTGATGCGGCTTGAAGCTACGTTGCTATTTCCCCAAAGAGGAAGGGAGGATGCAGCACAGCGGCGGTAGGTATTTCCCTCAGTTATGAGACCAAGGTTATCGAACCAGTAGGAGAACCAAGCAACACAATGTAAACAGCCGCTGCACACAAATAACAAATACTCGCAGCCCAACGTGTAAAAGGGGTTGTCAATCCCTTTCGGGTAGCGGCACCCCAAGATAGGCAAATGGACGTGAAATAAATTGTAGTAGATTGATAGATTGAATGCCAAATAAAATAAATAAGAATAAATTGCAGCAAGGTATTTTTGTATTTTTGGTTTAATAGATCTGAAAATAAAAGCAAAGGAAAAGTAGATCGCAAAGGCAAATAATATGAGAAAGAGACCTGGGGGCCGTAGGTTTCACTAGTGGCTTCTCTCGAGAAAAATAGCAAACGGTGGGTGAACAAATTACTATTGGGCAATTGATAGAACTTCAAATAACCATGACGATATCCAGGCAATGATCATTATATAGGCATCACGTCCAAGATTAGTAGACCGACTCCTGCCTACATCTACTACTATTACTCCACACATCGACTGCTATCCAGCAGGCATCTAGTGTATTAAGTTCATGGAGAAACGGAGTAATGCAATAAGAACGATGACATGATGTACACAAGATCTATCTATGTAGAGATAGCCCCATCATTTTATCCTTAGTAGCAATGATACATACGTGTCCGTTCCCCTTCTGTCACTGGGATCAAGCACCGTAAGATCGAACCCACTACAGAGCACCTCTTCCCATTGCAAGATAAATAGATCAAGTTGGCCAAACAAAACCCAAATATTGGAGAAGAAATACGAGGCTATAAGAAATCATGCATATAAGAGACCAAACAAACTCAAATAACTTTCATGGGTATAAAAAGATAGATCTGATCATAAACTCAAAGTTCATCCGATCCCAACAAGCACACCGCAAAAAGAGTTACATCATATGGATCTCCAAGAGACCATTGTATTGATAATCAAACGAGATAGAGGAAGCCATCTAGCTACTAACTACGGAATCGAAGGTCTACGAAGAACTACTCATGCATCATCGGAGAGGCACCAATGGAAGTGGTGAACCCCTCCGTGATGGTGTCTAGATTGGATCGGGTGGTTCTAGACTCTGCGGCGGCTGGAATTGACTTTCGTCGACTCCCCTAGGGTTTCTGGAATATTGGGGTATTTATAGAGCAAGGAGGCGGTCCGGGGGCACCCGAGGTGGGCACAACCCACCAGGGCGCGTCTGGGCCTCCTGGCGCACTCTGGTGGGTTGTGCTCCCCTCGGAGCAATCCCCAGGAGCTGCCTTGGCCCATTGGGTGTCTTCTGGTCCATAAAAAATCTCCGTGAAGTTTTGTTGCATTTGGACTCCGTTTGGTATTGATTTCTTGAAAAACATGCAGAAAACAACAATTGGCACTTGGCACTATGTCAATAGGTTAGTACCAAAAAATGATATAAAATGACTATAAAATGATTATAAAACATCGAAGATTGATAATATAACAACATGGAACAATCAAAAATTATAGATACGTTGGAGACGTATCAATGTTTCACCACGCGGTTGATGTAGTCGTACTTTGTTCGCGATCCAACGGATCGAGTACCGAACATATGGCACCTCCACGTTCAGCATACGTTCAGCTCGGTGACGTCCGCGCCTTCTTGATCCAGCAAGATGGTGAGGTAGTGGATGAGTTCTGACAACACGATGGCATGGTGATGGTGACGCTGAAGTTATATCCGCAGGGCTTCGCCTAAGCACTACGAAAATATGACCGAGGGTGTAAACGGTGGAGGGGGTGCCGCACATGGCTAGGCAATTGTCTGTTATGTTCTAGGCGCCCCTCCCACGTATATACAGGTGGGAGGGAGGGAGGGAGGAGCAGCCAAGGGGGCGCCCAAGTAGGGGAATCCTACTTCGGGTCTCTCCCAAGCCGCGCCCCCGTTTCCTTATTTGGAGCGCGGGGAAAGGCAGGGGAGGGTGGCGCCCCCTCCCCCCCCCCCTTTCATTTCTCCCATGAGAGGGAAAGGCAAGAGGGGCTAGCCCTCCCCTTTTCATTCCCTAGGGCTATCCAACCAAGGGAAGGGGCGCACCAGCCCCCTTGTGGGCTGGTTTGTTCCCTCATTTGGCCCATAAGGCCCATAACTTGCCGGGGGGTGCCTGGAACCCCTTCCGTGACCCGATTACTTCCCGGTACGTCCCGAAACACTTCTGGTGTCTAAATACCATCGTCCTATATATCAATCTTTACCTATCGACCATTTCTAGACTCCTCGTCGTGTTTGTGATCTCATCCGGGACTCCGAACAACATTCGGTCACCAAAACATATAACTCATATAACACTATATCTTCAACGAACGTTAAGCGTGCGGACCCTACGGGTTCGAGAACTATGTAGACATGACCGAGACACCTCTCAGTCAATAACCAATAGCAGAACCTGGATGCCCATATTGGCTCCTACATATTCTACGAAGATCTTTATTGGTCGAATTGTTATGACAACATACATAATTCCCTTTATCTATCGGCATGTTACTTGCCCGAGATTTGATCGTCGGTATCTTCATACCTAGTTCAATCTCATTACCGTCAAGTCTCTTTACTCGTTCTGTCATACATCACCTCGCGACTAACTCCTTAGTCATTTGCTTGCAAGCTTATGATGTGTATTACCGAGAGGGTCCAAAGATACCTCTCTGATACTCAGAGTGACAAATCCTAATCTCGATCTATGCCAACTCAACAAACACCTTTGGAGATACCTGTAGAACATCTTTATGATCACCCAGTTATGTTGTGACATTTGATAGCACACAAGGTATTCCTCCGGTATCTGGGAGTTGCATAATCTCATAGTCGAAGGAATATGTATTTGACATGAAGAAAGTAATATCAATAAACTGGATGATCAATATGCTAAGATAACGGATGGGTCTTGTCCATCACATCATTCTCCAAATGATGTGATCCCGTTATCAAATGACAACACATGTCCATGTTAGGAAACCTTAACCATCTTTGATCAGCGAGCTAGTCTAGTAGAGGCTTACTAGGGACACAGTATTTGTTTATGTATTCACACATGTATTTAAGTTTCTGATCAATACAATTATAGCATGAATAATAAAGCTTTATCATGAATAAGGAAATATAAAATAACAACTTTATTATTGCGTCTAGGGCATATTTCCTTCAGTCTCCCACTTGCACTAGAGTCAATAATCTAGTTCACATCGCCATGTGATTTAACACCAATAGTTCACATCGTCATGTGATTAAAACCTATAGTTCACATCGCCATGTGACCAACACCCAAAGGGTTTACTAGAGTCAATAATTTAGTTCATATCTCCATGTGATTAACACCCAAAGAGTACTAAGGTGTGATCATTTTTTGCTTGTAAGAGAAGTTTAGTCAACAGGTCTGTCACATTGAGATTCGTATGTATATTTGCAAATTTCTATGTCTACAATGCTCTACATGGTGCTACTCTAGATAATTGCTCCTACTACCAATATGTATACAGATTGAGACTCCGAGTCATCTGAATTGGTGTCAAAGCTTGCATCGGCGTAACCCTTTACGATGAACTCTTTATCACCTCCATAACCGAGAAATATTTCTTTAGTCATCTTAGGTAACTAAGGGTAAATTTTGAGCACTGTCAAGTGATCTACTCCTGGATCACTATTGTACCCCCTTGCAAGCTCATGGCAAGGTACACAACAGGTCTGGTACACAGCATGGCATATTTTATAGAACCTTTGGCTGAGGCATAGGGAATGACTTTCATTCTCTCTCTATCTTCTATTGTGGTCAGGTCTTGAGTCTTACTCAACTTCATACCTTGCAATGCAGGCAAGAACCCTTTCTTTGACTGATCCATTTTGAACTTCTTCAAAACTTCGTCAAGGTATGTGCTTTGTGAAATTCCTATTAAGCGTCTCGATCTATCTCTATAGATCTTGATGCCCAATACATAAGTAGATTTACTGAGGACTTATATTGAAAAATTCTTATTCAAGTATCCTTTTATGCTATCCTGAAATTATGTATCACTTCCAATCAACAATATGTCATCCACATATAATATCAGAAATGCTACAGAGCTCCCACTCACTTTCCTGTAAATACGGGATTCACCATAAGTCTGTATAAAACCATATGCTTTGATCACCTCATCAAAGCGTATATTCCAACTCTGGGATGCTTGCACCAGTCCATAGATGGATCGTTGGAGCTTGCACACTTTGTTAGCACCTTTAGGATCGACAAAACCTTCTAGTTGCATCATATACAACTCTTCTTTAAGAAATCCATTAAGGATTGCAGTTTTGACATCCATTTGCCAGATTTCATAAAATGCAGCAATTGCTAACATGATTCGAATAGACTTAAGCATCGCTACGGGTGAGAAAGTCTCATCGTAGTCAACCCATTGAACGTGTCAAAAACCTTTTGCGACAAGTCGAACTTTGTAGATAGTAACATTACCATCAGCGTCTGTCTTCTTCTTGAAGATCCATTTATTCTCTATGGCTTGCCGATCATCGGGCGAGTCCACCAAAGTCCACACTTTGTTCTCGTACATGGATCCTGTCTCAGATTTCATGGCTTCAAGCTAGCTGTCAGAATCTGGGCTCATCATAGCTTCTTCATAGTTCATAGGTTTTCCTTGGTCTAGTAACATGACTTCCAAGACAGGATTACCGTACCACTCTAGTGCGGATCGTGTTCTGGTTGACCTACGAAGTTCTGTAGTAACTTGATCCGAAGTTTCATGATTATCATCATTAGCTTCCTCTTAGTTGGTGTAATCATCAAGGGAACGGTTTTCTCTGATGTGGTACTTTCCAATTCGAGAGAAAGTACAATTACCTCATCAAGTTCTACTTTCCTCCCACTCACTTCTTTCGAAAGAAACTCCTTCTCTAGAAAGGACCCATTCTTGGCAACAAAGATCTTGCCTTCAAATCTATGGTAGAAGGTGTACCCAATAGTTTCATTAGGGTATCATATGAAGACGCACTTCTCCTCTTTGGGTTCGAGCTTATCAGGCTGAAGCCTTTTGACATAACCGTCGCATTCCCAAACTTTTACGAAACAACATCTTAGGTTTCTTGCCAACCCACAGTTCATATGGTGTCGTCTCAACGGATTTAGACGGTGCCCTGTTTAACGTGAATGCGGCTGTCTCTAAAGCATAACCCCAAAATGATAGTGGTAAATCGGTAAGAGACATCATAGATCGCACCATATCTAATAAAGTACAGTGACGAAGTTCGGACACACCATTACGCTATGGTGTTCCAGCTGGCGTGAGTTGTGAAACTATTCCACATTTTTTTAAATGAAGGCCAAATTAGTAACTCAAATATATGCCTCCACGATCAGATCACAGAAACTTTATTTTCTTGTTATGATGATTCTCCACTTCATTCTGAAAATCTTTGAACTTTTCAAGTTTCAAACTTGTGTTTCATTAGGTAAAACGATTCATAATCAAGTGATTCCAAAAGCCCATCTGCATGGAGTTTCTTCATGCGGTTTACACCAATATGACCTAAACGGCAGTGCCACAAGAATGTTGCACTATCATTATCAACTTTGCATCTTTTGGCATCAATATTATGAATATTTGTATCACTACGATCGAGATTCAATAAACCATTCAAATTGGGTGTATGACCATAGAAGGTTTTATTCATGTAAAAAGAACAACCATTATTCTCTAACTTAAATGAATAACTATTTTGCAACAAACATGATCCAATCATATTCATGCTCAATGCAAACACCAAAAACATTTATTTAGGTTCAACACTAATCCCGAAGGTAGAGGGAGTATGCGATGGTGATCTTATCAACCTTGGAATCACTTCCAATACACATCGTCATCTCTCCTTTAACTAGTCTTTGTTCATTTTGCAACTCGTGTTTCGAGTTACTAATCTTAGCAACTAAAACCGGTATCAAATGCTGAGGGGCTACTATGAAAACTAGTAAGGTACACATCAATAACATGTATATCAAAGATACCTTTGTTCACTTTTCCATCCTTCTTATCCGCCAAGTATTTGGGGCAGTTCTGCTTCCAGTGACCATTTCCTTTGCAGTAGAAGCACTCAGTTTCAGGCCCGGGTCCAGCTTTGGGCTTCTTCATGGGAGCGTCAACTTGCTTGCCATTCCTTTTGATATTCCCTTTCTTTCCCTTTCCCTTTTTCTTGAAACTAGTGGCCTTATTAACCATCAACATTTGATGCTCTTTCTTGATTTCTACCTTCGCCGATTTCAGCATCGCGAAGAGCTCGGGAGTCGTTTTCGTCATCCCTTGCATATTATAGTTTATCATGAAGTTCTAGTAGCTTGGTAATAGTGACTAGAGAACTCTATCAATCACTATCTTATCTAGAAGATTAACTCCCACTTGATTCAAGCGATTGTAGTACCCAAACATTCTGAGCACATGCTCACTGGCTGAGCTATTCTCCTCCATCTTGTAGGCAAAGTACTTGTCAGAGGTCGCATACCTCTCGACACGGGCATGAGTCTGAAATACCAATTTTAGCTCTTGGAACATCTCATATTCTCTGTGGTGTTCAAAACGTTTTTAAAGTCCCGGTTTTAAAAAGTAAAGCATGGTGCACTAAACTATTAAGTAGTCATCATACCGAGCTTGCTAGACTTTCATAACGTTTGCATCTGCTCCTGCAATAGGTCTGTCACCTAGTGGTGCATCAAGGACATAATTCTTCTGTGCAGTAATGAGGATAATCCTCAGATCACGGACCCAGTCTGCATCATTGCTACAATCATCTTTCAACTTAGTTTTTCTATAGGAACATATCAAAAATAAGGGAGCTATATCGCGAGCTATTGATCTACAACATAGATTTGCAAATACTATCAGGACTAAGTTTATGATAAATTAAGTTCAATTAATCGAATCACTAATGAACTCCCACTTAAATAAACATCCGTCAAGTTATCTAAGTGATACGTGATCCAAATAAACTAACCCATGTCCGATCATCACGTGAGATGGGGTAGTCATCAATGGTGAACATCTCTATGTTGATCATATCTACTATATGACTCACGTTCGACCTTTCGATCTCCAGTGTTCTGAGACCATGTCTGTACATGCTAGGCTCGTCATTTAACCCAAGTATTCTGCATGTGCAAAACTGTCTTACACCCGTTGTATGTGAACGTAGAGTCTATCACACCCGATCATCACGTGGTGTCTCGAAACGAGGAACGTTCGCAATGGTGCATACTCGGGGAGAACACTTATATCTTGAAATTTAGTGAAGGGATCATCTTATAATGCTACCGTCGTTCTAAGCAAAATAAGATGCATAAAAGATAAACATCACACGCAATCAAAATATGTGACATGATATGGCCATCATCATCTTGTGCTTTTGATCTCCATATCCAAAGCATCGTCACGATCTCCATCGTCACCGGCTCGACACCGTGATCTCCATCGTTGCGTCATGGTCGTCTCGCCAACTATTGCTTCCACAACTATTGGTAATGCATAGCGACAAAGTAAAGCACTTACATGGCATTTGCATGTCATATAATAAAGAGACAACCATAAGGCTGCTGCCGGTTGCCGATAAATTACAAAACATGATCATCTCATACAATAACGTATATCACATCATGTCTTGACCATATCAAATGACAACATACCCTACAAAAACAAGTTAGACGTCCTCTACTTTGTTGTTGCAAGTTTTACGTGGCTGCTACGGGTTTCTAGAAAGAACTGTTCTTACCTACGGCAAAAAACACAACGGTGATTTATCAAGTTTGCTGTTTTAACCTTCATCAAGGACAGGCCGCAGTCAAATTCGATTCAACTAAAGTAGGAGAAATAGACACCCGCTAGCCACCTTTATGCAAAACTAGTTGCATGTTAGTCGGTGGAACCGGTCTCATGCGCATGGACACAAAGGTAGGTCCGGGCCGCTTCATCCCACAATGCCGCCGAATCAAAATAAGACATTGGTGGTAAGCAATATGAACATCACCGCCCACAACTTCTTTGTGTTCTACTCGTGCATATCATCTACGCATAGACCTGGCTCATGATGCCACTGTTGGGGAACGTTGCATGAAAACAAAAAAAATTCTTACACCCACGCAAGATCTATCAAGGAGATGCACACCAATGAGAGGGGAGAGTGTGTGTACATATCCTCATAGACCGTAAGCGGAAGCGTTTCACAACGCGGTTGATGTAGTCGAACTTTATTAGCGATCCAACCGACCGAGTACCGAACGTGCGGCACCTCCATGTTCAGCACACGTTTAGCTCGGTGACGTCCGCGCCTTCTTGATCCAGTAAGACGGCGAGGTAGTGGATGAGTTCCAACAACACGATGGCCTGGTGACGGTGACGGTGAAGTTATCTTCGCAGGGCTTCGCCTAAGCACTATGAAAATATGACGGGGGGGTGTAAACGGTGGAGGGGGGCGCCGCACACGGCTAGGCAATTGTCTATTATGTGCTAGGCGCCCCCCTCCCACATATATATAGGTGGGAAGGAGGAGCAGCTAAGGGGGCGCCCAAGTAGGGGAATCCTACTTCGGGTCTCTCCCAAGCCGTGCCCCCTTTCCTTATTTGGAGCACGGGGAAAGGCAAGGGAGGCTGGAGCCCCCCCCCCCCCCCCCTTCCTTTCTCCCATGAGAGGGAAAGGCGGGAGGGGCTAGCCCTCCCCCTTTTCCTTCCCTAGGGCTGGCCAACCAAGGGAAGGGGCGCACCAGCCCCCTTGCGGGCTGGTCTGTTCCCTTCTTTGGCCCATAAGGCCCAAACCTTGTCGGGGGGGTGCCCGGAACCCCTTCCAGTGACCCAATTACTTCCCGGTACGTCCCGAAACACTTCCGGTGTCCAAATACCATCGTCCTATATATTAATTTTTACCTCCCGACCATTTCGAGACTCCTCGTCATGTCCGTGATCTCATCTGGGATTTCGAATAACATTCAGTCACCAAAACATATAACTCATATAACACTATATCATCAACGAACGTTAAACGTGCGGACCCTACGGGTTCGAGAACTATGTAGACATGACCGAGACACCTCTCCAGTCAATACCCAATAGAGGAACCTGGATGCACATATTGGCTCCTACATATTCTATGAAGATCTTTATCGGTCGAACCATTATGACAACGTACGTAATTCCCTTTGTCTATCGGTATGTTACTTGCCCGATTCGATCGTCGGTATCTTCATACCTAGTGCAATCTCGTCACCGGCAAGTCTCTTTACTCGCTCCGTAATACATCACCTCATGACTAACTCCTTAGTCATTTGCTTGCAACCTTATGATGTGTATTATCGAGAGGGCCCAGAGATACCACTCTGATACTCGGAGTGACAAATCCTAATCTCGATCTATGGCAACTCAACAAACACCTTCGGAGATACCTGTAGTGTTGGGTGCTACGGTAGGGTGCATCGACTACAAATTAAAAATTTCCTACGCGGAGAACAACTAGGAACATGCTACGGGACATGGATCATAGATCGTTACCACTAGACGCACAGTGTCGTGCAGCGGAAGAAGAGTTGGGGCAGCGTGTCCGCGTGGTTTGTCTCCTCCTCGCCCGATCTCCCTCGAACAGCTGGTCGTCGTATCCCTCGCACAGGTTCGCCGGAGCGGCGCAAGTGCACTGCCTCTAACAGTATCCGCGCGTGTAGGAGGAACGTCGTGCGGCGGACTGCTAGGTCCGATCACACAACCGGCGGCGAGCGGAGGTGTCTATTCGCAACACATGCAAGCCCTAGTGATAGCGTCGAAGCAATCAATCAAATGAGTGTGTCGCACCTGCACTTTATATAGGCATCCGTCGTGGGCTCAACACTTGGGCCTTGCACGGACCCTAAAGCCAAAAATCTGTTCGGCCAGGATCCGAGTCCGAGTAGGATCACATCTGACTCGTGGAGTCCGATCCGGCCTCACATGTTCCTTCCCTTAAGTGCGCGACCCCTTAGGATCTAGTCGGCTTGGTCGCAGGTCGGATCACCTCCGGCCTGCTCGGCTGGTAGTGGCCTCTAGCAAGGCGTGCCGGCCACCAAGTAGACTATGAAGCCGATTTTCAAACCTGTACATCACACTTCCATTCCTTTTGCCACACGATATATGTTGTCGGGCTCAAGGCGAGTCTGTCATCCTTGTGCTAGCACGACCTCTTTCTCATTCTAGTGATGCCGACCACAAACCGGATTATCTCATAATCCTTGTCGCATGGCCATGCTTATCCTGGTCGGATCACACGAGGGGCCCAGAGTATATCTCTCCTGATCGGAGGGGCAAATCCCGTCTTGCTCGACCAAGTCTCGCAACATGGGTCTGGACAAGCCTGAAACCTACCTTTGTAACTACCCAGTCATGGAGTAGCGTTTGCTTGGCCCAAAGCAGGTCTATCACCATCCCGAGTACATGCGCCAACTCAGGTCTTAGGACATAGAATGTATGTTGTACTAGAGACTCACAGATGACATATCGCTACGTCTCATAGTTGGGTCTGTCCGACTCGGACCTTATCTTGACTCGGATCCGACTACGTCGAATCTGACCAGATCCTTCCAAGTCCATATTATCCGGTTAGCATCCAATGCTCCATGGCTATTGAGACCAAGCCATCGACCATGTGATATGCTAGTCTAGTCAGCTGCTCGTCCACACAGCCATTTCGACTAGGGACCTTTTAGGACAGTCATCATACAATGCATAGTCCCACAAACAAGTCATGTACTTGCTGATCACATCATTGATAATGTCCAAGGACTATCTTTGTTCATAAACACATAAGAAATATAATCAGACATGATTGCCTCTAGGGCATATCTCCAACAGTCTCCCACTTGCACTAGAGTCAATCAAATAGACATCGAATGCCCATAGCTCTAACGTGCCCCTCATGCTTGGGTTGTGGAAGCGGCTTAGTCAACGGATCTGCAACATTTGCATCTGTGTGAATTTTGCATAACTCTACATCACCATTCTTTACGATCTTTCGTATCAGGTGATATTTCCGATCTATGTGTCTGGCCTTGTGGTGATTCCTCGGCTCCTTGGCTTGTGCGATGGCACTAGAATTATCACAATAAAGGTCCAACGGTTTCTCCGAGGCTGGGAAAATACCAAGATCATCCAGAAAATGTCGGATCCAAACACCTTCCTTTGCAGCTTCACAAGACGCAATGTATTCGGCTTTTGTGGTAGAATCGGCCGCTGTATCTTGCTTGGATCTCATCCAGCTCACTGCCCCTCCGTTCATGACGTACACGAATCCGGACTGTGATCAACAATCATCTCTGTCGGTTTGGAAACGAGCATCAGCGTAACCCCTTACGACGAGCTCTTCCTCACCTCCACAAACTAGGAACATCTCTTTACTTCTTTTCAGGTACTTCAAAATAGTCCTTACCGCCGCCCAGTGACTCTCACCTGGGTTGGCCTGGTATCTGCTTGTTCGGCTTATTGCAAAAGCAACATTATGCCTTGTACATATCCTAGCATACATGATTGATCCGATTGCTGAGCCATACGGAATCCTACTCATCCTGCTTCGCACATCAGATGTCGAAGGACTCTGACTCTCGCTTAGCCTTATACCATGTGAGAGTGGCGAGAACCCTTTCTTCGCCTCACTCATGTTGAACCGCTTCAACAGTTTATCTATGTATATGCTCTGGCTTAAGCCGAGCAACCTCCTAGATCTAGATCTATAGATCTTAATGCCTAAAATATACACTGCCTCACCAAGGTCTTTTGTCGAAAACTTGCCATTCAATGACTCCTTGACCAAGTTCAGCATCGAAACATCGTTCCCAATCAACAATATGCCATCCACATGCAAGATCAAAAACACTATCGAGCTCCCACTTAACATCTTGTATAAAAACGTGTCCTCTTCGCTTTTGATGAAACCGAGACCAGTGACGACCTCATCAAAACGAATGTTCCAACTCCGAGATGCTTGCCTCAACCCATAAATGGATCTCTTGAGCTTGCATACCTTACTAGCACTAGTCGCATCAACAAAACCCTCAGGTTGTATCATATACACGTCCTCGGTTAAATTTCCGTAAAGGAAAGCCGTTTTGACATCCATCTGCCATATCTCGTAATTGAAATATGTAGCTATAGCTAGTACGATCCTCACCGACTTCAGCATCGTTACCAGCGAGTAAGTCTCATCGTAGTCAATTCCTTGAACTTGTCCATAACCTTTAGCGACAAGCCGAGCTTTGTGGATCTGAACATTTCCATCCACATCGGTTTTGTTCTTAAAGACTCATTTGCAACCAATGGTTGTTACACCAGGCGGCGGATCAACCAAGTCCCAGACTTGATTCTCATCCATGGACTTCAACTCGTATCTCATGGCCTCCGTCCATGCCTAGGAATCTGGGCTCACCATCGCTTCCGCATACGTGGCCGGCTCATCGCTTTCTAGCAACAATACATCACGCACTCTACGCAATCTTTCCGACCTCCGTGGTTCTGGTGCCGCTTCCACTACGGGTTCCCTGACTGACTTTGGTATGATCTCATCACTAGCCGAGCTGTCCCTCAGTGGTCCTCAAATTTCTTCGAGTCGAACTGTCCTCCCACTGGGCTCCTGACTGAGAAACTCTTTCTCAAGGAAAATCCCGTTCCGAACAACAAACACTTTGTTCTCTTCCCGGTTGTAGAAGCTATATCCCAATGTTTCCCTCGGATATCCCACGAATATGCATTTATCCGACTTAGGTGTAAGCTTGTGTGACATAAGTCGCTTGAGAAATGATTCACAACCCCAAATCTTTAGAAAAGACAAAGTAGGACTCTTCCCAGTCCACATCTCATGTGGTGTCTTGTCTATGGATTTTGATGGTACCATGTTAAGTGTGAAAGCTGCAGTTTCTAGAGTGTATCCCCTGAATGACAAGGGTAAATCCGATTTGCTCATCATAGACCGGACCATGTCCAACAAGGTCCTATTCCTCTGTTCTGACGGGCTGTTTCTCTGTGGCGTACTCGGAGGTGTGAGCTGAGGTACTATACCTTGGCTTTTCAGATGATCATCTAACTCCTGGCTCATGTACTCACCTCCACGATCAGATTGTAGAAGCTTTATAGTCTTGCCGGGCTGATTCTCAACCTCGTTCTGAAACTCTTTGAGCTTTTCAAAAGTTTCCGACTTGTGCCTCATCAAATAGATATATCCATATCTACTCAAGTCGTCGGTAAAAGTCACGAAGTACTGATAGACACCTCTGGCAGTTGTGCTCATTGGACAACACACATTACTGTGTATAAGCTCCAATAGCTCAGACACTCTCTCGCAACTCTTTGCAAAAGGAGACTTAGTCATCTTGCCTAGCAAGCACGATTCGCATGTCTCGAACGACTCAAAGTCGGACGAAGTTAGGAGCCCATCATCATGGAGCTTCTTCATGCATTTCAGACTAATGTGTCCAAGCCGGTAATGCCATAAGTATGTCGGATTTATCTCATTAGGCTTATGGCTCTTGACATTCACATTATAGACCGGTTCCTATTCCAGATTCAATATAAATAACCCATCTACAATGGGTGCACAGCCATGGAACATACCATTCAAATAAAACAAACAACCATTGTCCTTTAAATTGAATTCATAACCCCGACTCATCAAGCATGAGGCAGAAATAATGTTCTGACTAAGTGTAGGAATGTAATAACAATTATTCAATTCCAAAATAAATCTAGAAAGAAGCTAGAGCTGCATCGTGCCAACCTCCAATGCAACAACTCTTGCTTTGTTGCTGACCCTGATGTCAATCTCCCCTTGTGCCACACGCCTAGTTCTTACCAGCCCCTGCATCGAGTTGCATATATGAACAACCGATCTTGTATCAAATACCCAAGAGCTACTAGGTATGTCAGCAAGGTAAATGTCTATAACATATGCAACAAGTGTACCTTTGCCCGAAGAAGCATTTCCAGCCTTCTTGCCATGCTCTGCAAGCCCCTTGCTATAGTTCCTCTTCCAATGACCAGTTTCCTTGCAATGATAGCAAATGGTCTTCGAGTCTGGTCCTGACTTCGGCGCAGCGGAGGAGGTTACCATATTCGTGCCCTTTGCCTTAGCCTTCTTCTTGGACCAACTCTTCTTGAACTTGCCTGAGTTCTGCACCATCAACACTTGATGCGTGCCATTCTTAATATCCTTCTTTGCCACCTTAAGCATCCCATGTAATCAGTGAGCTTCTTATCCATGCCATGCATATGATAGTTTGAGATGAACGTCCCATAGCTAGGCAGAAGAGAACCCAGAACTACATCTGTAGCCAGCTCATCCAAGAGCGGGAAGACTAATCGATCCAAAGCTTGCACCTAGCTGATCATCTTGATCACATGCGGGCTCAGTGGATCACCTTCCTTCAGCTTACAATCAGTCAAGGATTGCCAGACGTTGAACCTTTCGGTCCTAGCCTGCACCTGAAACATGCTCTTGAGACTCTCGAAATATTGAAAGCCCCATCATCTTTGAAATGCTGCTGCAAATCGGGCTCCATACAAGCCAGCATGAGGCAACTGATCTTGTTTGATTCATAAACAAGTTTCTGGTAGGCATTCCTGGTTGTCGCATTAGCATTATCGGCAGGTTCCTCTAGAAGTGGATCCTCTAGAACATGTTCATTTTTATCATGCTTGAGAACAATTCTCAAATTTCTATACCAGGTGGTAAAGTTTGTTCCATTCAGTTTATCCTTCTCCAGAATTGATTTCAATGCGAAGTTGGGTTGAGCAGGTGGTGCCATTGATCTACAAGAGAAAAATATGCAATCACCAAGCAATGTGTTTATGTAGAGTCATTCAAGCCTAAACAGAAATACTCTCACTGAAGTTAGCATCCCTCCGCAAACTCTCAGTTATTCGGGATTCGACTAGCACATGCGACTAGTGAGCTTTAGCATCACTGCTAGCCAACATGCCTATCCAGTAAGCAACTTCTTGCTAATCGTATCTCTATACGACTCCTGTCGGTCGGGTAGGTACCTTATACCCCGGCTCCCAACCTCCTTTGCCACAAGGCCCAAAACCGTTTTGATAGCCTTGTCAAGTTAACCTGATGCAGTGCATGTCTCATGTTTGTGTCCGACACGAACCCTTCAGTTCAAGGACACCTAGCAGCACCCTAATTTTATGAGCCCACTACTAGACTTACTTGACGTGCAAAGGTGCAACATCGGGGATGGAAATTCGCTTGATATTCATGAGGGACCTTTCTACCATTTTAACATGCATAGAATTAAAGAAGCATAACAATCACAAATAAACATATATTGTGAAATGGTATGACTCCTTCAAGGATGTTCTTCCAGGTCGGCTTCGACTCCGATGACCATCTACGAACTCCATCTTATTTTGTCACGTCGGGACGCCAAGCCACCAACCTGATCTCTATAAGCCAACTACTGCAGCTAGTAATGAAATTTACATAGAGTCACAAGTCGACACGCAGGTCATTATACATTATAATGATAGCACTTTGGCTCCTGCCGGCTGGCAAACATGACACGCAGGCCATGTATAAATTACACACATGCATCACATACACATGAGCCATACTATTCACATCAAACCTGCAAAAGAAAGTTACACATAGAATCACATTCTACCGGTTTGAGTGATCGTGCACGAAATACAAGGCGCTACGCACATCGCGGTGCCTCCTTCGGCCCATAAGGCCCATAACTTGCCGGGGGGGTGCCCGAAACCCCTTCCGATGACCCGATTACTTCCTAGTACGTCCCGAAACACTTCCGGTGTCCAAATACCATCGTCCTATATATTAATCTTTACCTCTCGACCATTTCGAGACTTCATGTTAGTGATCTCATCCGGGACTCCGAACAACATTCAGTCACCAAAACATATAACTCATATAACATTATATTGTCAACGAACGTTAAGCGTGCGGACCCTACGGGTTCGAGAACTATGTAGACATGACCGAGACACCTCTCCGGTCAATAACCAATAGAGGAACCTAGATGCCCATATTGGCTCCTACATATTCTACAAAAATCTTTATCGGTCGAACCGTTATGACAACATACGTAATTCCCTTTGTCTATCGGTATGTTACTTGCCCGAGATTCGATCGTCGGTATCTTCATACCTAGTTCAATCTCATTACCAGCAAGTCTCTTTACTCGTTCCGTAATACATCACCTAGCAACTAACTCCTTAGTCATTTGCTTGCAAGCTTATGATGTGTATTACCGAGAGGGCCCAGAGATACCACTCTGATACTCGGAGTGAAAAATCCTAATCTCGATCTATGCCAACTCAGCAAACACCTTTGGAGATACCTGTAGTGTTGGGTGCTATGGTAGGGTGCGTAAACTGCAAATTAAAATTTTCCTACGCGTAGAACAACCAGGAACATGCTACGGGAGATGGATCACAGATCGTTACCACTAGACGCGCAGTGCCGTGCAGCAGAAGAAGAGTTGGGGCAGCGCATTCGCGTGGTTCGTCTCCTCCTCGTCCGATCTCCCTCGAACAACCGGTCATCGGATCCCTCGTACAGGTTTGTCGGAGAGGCGCAAGTGCACCGCCTCTATTGATATCCGCGCGTGCAGGAGGAACGTCAAGCAGCGTACTGCTAGGTCCGATCACACAACCGGCAGCGAGTGGAGGTGTCTATTCGCAACACATGCAAAACCTAGTGATAGCGTCGAAGCAATCAATCAAATGAGTGTGCCACACCTCCACTTTATATAGGCATCCATTGCGGGCTCAACACTTGGGCCTCGCACGGACCCTAAAGCTCAAAATCTGTTCGGCCGGGATCCGAGTCCGAGTAGGATCACATCTGACTCGTGGAGTCCGATCCGGCCTCACAGGTCCATCCCTTAAGCGCGCGACCCCTTAGGTTCAAGTCGGCTTGGTCGCGGGTCGGATCACCTCCGACCTGCTGGTAGTAGCCTCTAGCAAGGTGTGCCGGCCACCAAGTAGACTATGAAACCGATTGGCGAACATGTACATCACACTTCCGTTCCTATTTCCACACGATATATATTGTCGGGCTCAAGGCGAGTGAGGGAGTCCTGGATTAGGGGGTGTCCGGACAGGCGGACTATCATCGTCAGCCGGACTCCAAGACTATGAAGATACAAGATTGAAGACTTCGTCCCGTGTCTGGATGGGACTTTCCTTGGCGTGGAAGGCAAGCTTGGCAATACGGATATGTAGATCTCCTACCATTGTAACCGACTCTGTGTAACCCTAGCCCTCCCTGGTGTCTATATAAACCGAAGGGTTTTAGTCCGTAGGACAACAACCATTACAACAATCATACCATAGGCTAGCTTCTAGGATTTAGCCTCCTTGATCTCGTGGTAGATCCACTCTTGTACTACCCATATCATCAATATCAATCAAGCAGGAGTAGGGTTTTACCTCCATCGAGAGGGCCCGAACCTGGGTAAAAACATCGTGTCCCTTGTCTCCTGTTACCATCCGCCTAGACGCACAGTTCGGGACCCCCTACCCGAGATCCGCCGGTTTTGACACCGACATTGGTACTTCCATTGAGAGTTCCTCTGTGACATCACCGATAGGAAGGATGCCTCTTCCCGTCTTCAAGGACGGTATCTTCGCCAAAGGAGCCTTGGCCGCCGGCCAAACTATCCGGCTAGGTGGTTTTCTCATGACCGCCTGTTCGGCCACCGCTTCAACAATGACCTCTCAGGTCGTCAAAAGCAATCTTCACGTCAGCTCGGAGTTCGCCGAGCGGCTGGATCCAATAGAGCTCTCGTCCATAAACGAGCTCTTGGATTGCATCGCCGCCCTGGGAGTCGCTACAGACTACAATCAGATTGGGCTTAAAACCGATCTGAGAGAGATTAACTCTCCCCAGGTCACCCACCACGTCGCAGTGGTAGAGGAACAATGCAGCGACTCTTCTCCTGTATTGAAAACTAGTCATGTCCGAGCTCCCGAACCCTCCATGCCGGATTCCCGCGGAGGGACGGACTTCGATCAAGCACTGAACCTAAAGTCAGGCACCGGACCGGACTTGTTGGA
Organism: Triticum timopheevii; assembly: GCA_963921465.1. Classification (NCBI taxonomy): domain Eukaryota; kingdom Viridiplantae; phylum Streptophyta; class Magnoliopsida; order Poales; family Poaceae; genus Triticum; species Triticum timopheevii. The sequence continues at coordinate 478,959,658 of OY997268.1, forward strand.
CAACATCCAGCAATCCAAGCTTCCAAATTTGGAAACTTCTCAGCCCTTGAGCCTCGAGATGGGTAGGGTTCCGGACTTAATTCCACCCACCCGCCCAGACATATGCGATCTATCTCTAATCCGGCAAGAGCCCGTTGAAACAGTACATCATTACTGGGCCAGATTCCTCCTGGTCATGGACAGGATAAAGGACTGCCGAGAGGAAAACGCAATTTCAATTTTCTGCAATAATTGCACGAACGAGGGAATCTTGAACGCCGTCAGCCGTCGTGAAATTACACGCTTCGCCGACCTGGCGTCCATAGTACAAAAGTACTGTGCGATGGAGAGTTTCCGGAAAACCGAAACTAAGTTTTGGGACAATCCGGCCCCGGATACAACCCTAGTCCGCAACAAAAGGGTGCATTACACTCAGGCACCAGGTACAAAAACCAAAAAGCAAAAAACCCCTAAAGGGCACGGAACCGTACTGGAGGGATGGCTTAGCGGACCCTGTAAAATTCACACTACAGAAGGCGCCACCCCAACGCATAGCCTTCGAGCATGTTGGATATTGCGGCAGGTGGCCAAAAGTGGCGAGGAGCTTCTAGCCCCGGAAAACCACTCCAACAGTACCAGTACGGTGTCAACAGTCTTCGAGACTTTCACATTAAATAATGTGCGAAAACGAACAATCCGCAGCCTCGCCGAAGTCTACCAAGTAGCAACAACGAATCCGTGGAGTGACACGGCTATCACCTTCAACGCCAGCGACGAACCTAAATTCCGAACAGCCCGAGCACCAGCCGCATTGGTCCTCAGTCCAATAGTGGACGGCTTTCGTCTTACCAAGGTACTCATGGATGGCGGCAGCGGACTAAACCTCATCTACGAGGAAACTCTTCAAAAAATGGAAATAGACTGGAGCCGCATTGAGCGAAGCAGCACAACCTTTAGAGGAATAATCCCTAGCCGGGAAGCGTGCTGCACAGGAAAATCACACTTGATGTGGTGTTCGGCTCGCCGGACAATTACAGGTCCGAAGAAGTCACGTTCCAAGTGGCCCCGTTCAGCAGCGGATATCACGCTATATTAGGACGGGAGGCATTCACAATTTTTCAAGCTATACCCCATTACGGGTACATGAAGCTTAAGATGCCTGGGCCCGGCGGAACAATCACTCTCGCTAGTGATCCGGACATAGCACTCCGCGCCGAAAACAAGATAGCCGCATTAGCCCTGGAGGCACTATCCGAAGCCCTAGCGGCAGAAGAACTCACTGCGCTGCGCTCTATGGTGAATAGGGACGATGTGATACTTGATAAGAGATCCAAGTCCATCTCTTTCAAACCAGCGGACGAAATAGTCAAATTCCAGGTCCACCCAACGGACCCAACAAAGACGGTCTCCATCGGGGTGCAGTTGAACCCTGATGTAGATGCCACACTGCGAGAATTCCTTCGGGAAAATTGGGACATCTTCGCCTGGCACCCTTCAGATATGCCAGGAATCCCGCGCAGATTGGCAGAACACAGCCTAAACATCCTAAAAGGATTCAAGCCAGTCAAACAGGCTCTTCGGCGATTTTCCGAACCCAAAAGACAGGCAATGGGAGAAGAGCTAGCCAAACTACTGGAAGCCGGATTCATCAGAGACATCAAACATCCGGACTGGCTAGCAAACCTGGTAATGGTACCAAAGAAGGACAAATCCTGGCGCCTATGTTTCGATTTCAAAGACCTCAACAAGGCCTGCCCAAAGGATCCCTTCCCCCTCCCCCGCATCAACCAAATAATCGATGCTACCGCAGGGCACGATTCATTGTGCTTCCTGGATGCATACTCCGGCTACCATCAAATCAAGATGGCGGAAGCGGACCAAGCCGCAATGGCATTCATTACTCCATATGGACCATTCTGCTTCAACACGATGCCCTTCGGACTTAAAAACGCCGGCGCAACATATCAGCGCATGATTCAGACATGTCTGGCTACCTAGATCGGCAAAACAGTAGAGGCATACGTAGACGACGTAGTCGTCAAAACCAAACGCGTCGAAACTCTAGTAGACGATTTGAGGCTCACATTCGACAACCTCCGAGCATATGACATTAAGCTGAATCAGGAAAAATGCGTTTTCGGCGTACCAGCCGGAAAGCTCCTGGGCTTCATTGTATCCGGTAGAGGAACTGAAGCAAACCCAGCCAAGATCCGAGCTCTGTCACAACTGGATATCCCAAAAGACCTCAAACAGATACAAAAATTGACTGGATGTGTGGCGGCTCTAAGCCGCTTTATCTCCCGTTTGGGAGAAAAGGCACTGCCCCTCTATCGCCTCCTCAGGCGCACTGAACACTTCGAGTGGAAGGATGCTGCCAGTGCCGGACTCGAAGAAATAAAAGCCATATTGGCAACAAATTCGGTCCTGGCTGCGCCCAACCTAGGCGAATCAATGTTGTTATACATCGCGGAAACATATCAAGTTGTAAGCGCGGTACTCGCCGTCGAACGAGAAACTGAAGGGCACAAATTCCCTCTTCAAAAACGAGTGTACTATGTATCCACTATTTTAACTCCCTGCAAGTCTCGTTACCCGCACTATCAAAAGATAGCGTATGCGGTGTTCATGGCATCCCGGAAGCTCCGACACTACTTTCAAGAGTGTTCGATAACAGTGGCCTCCGAAGTACCCCTCAATGACATTATAAACAACCGCGACGCGAGGGGCAGGATTGCAAAATGGGCCATTGAGCTCCTACCATTCGATATAACTTACAAGCCTCGGCGAGCTATAAAGTCGCAAGTCTTGGCTGACTTTGTCGCTGAGTGGACTGAAGCCGAACTCCCTAAAGAGTATGGCGCATACTCCAACTAGATTATGCACTTCGACGGCTCCAAAATGTTGGCCGGATTGGGGGCTGGCATCGTATTGACGTCCCCGACCGGGGATACAGTCCAATACGTACTTCAGATAATGTACACGGACTCCAACAACGCAGCCGAATACGAGGCCCTATTACATGGCCTCCAGATGGCAATCTCCATGGGCATTCAACACCTAGAGGTGCGCGGGGATTCAAACCTCGCAATATCCCAAGTAAATGGAGACTTTGACGCCAAGGATCCGAAAATGGAAGCCTATCATAACGCTGTCCTAAAAATGTCAGCTCGGTTCGAAGGGCTCGAATTCCACCATGTAGCCCGAGATAATAACCAAGCAGCCGACGTAGTGGCACGCATCAGCGCAAAACGTGATGCTGTCCCTCCAAACATCTTCCTGGAACGGCTCTTTAAGCCATCCGTACTATGGGAAGAGGAGTCCGGAAATAACAACCAGGAGGCAGCCGCACCACCCAACACAGAACAATCTGACATAATCGGCGACTCAGCCGATGAAATAACACCTTCAGCCCACGAAATAATGGCAGTAATCGCCCCGTGGACAGAGCCGTTCCTAGCCTACTTACTTAGGCAGGAGCTTCCCGAGGACCAAAATGAGGCCCGCTGCATAGTCCCGCGATCTAAAGCCTACAAGGTCCACGAGGGAGAACTCTATAAGAAAAGCACAACCGGAGTCCTTCAATGGTGTATCTCCGAAGAGGAAGGGCGAAACCTTCTGGCTGAAATTCATGCCGGACTAGGTGGACACCACGCCGCAGCTCGGGCCCTTGTAGGCAAGGCATTCCGTACAGGATTTTATTGGCCGACGGCCCTGGCAGATGCTCAGGACTTAGTCCAAAGACGCGTCGGTTGTCAGCTCTTTGCTAATCAGAGCCACATGCCACCCACCGCCCTCAAAACCATACCCATTACCTGGCCGTTCGCGGTCTAGGGGCTTGACATGGTTGGACCCCTTAAAGGGGGAACCCACAAGCAAAGGTACCTATTGGTCATGTGGATAAATTCACCAAATGGATAGAGGCCAAGCCAGTTAAAACGGCAGAGTCCGGACCAGTGATAGACTTCATATCCGGGGTAGTACACCGTTATGGTGTCCCCCATAGCATCATCACTGATAACGGCACGAACTTCACGGTCGACGAGGTTAAATCATGGTGCAAAAATATGGGCATTAAGCTCGATTACGCTTCAGTCTATCATCCTCAAACCAACGGTCAAGTGGAACGAGCAAATGGTCTAATAATGAGCGGCATCAAACCCAGACTAGTGCGGTCCCTTGCGAAATATGACACGCACTGGGTAGAGGAGCTCGACTCCGTACTCTGGGGGCTGTGGACAACGCCCAACCGTACTACCGGATTCACACCATTTTTTATGGTATACGGCGCAGAGGCAGTTTTGCCCTGCGACATCATTCATGACTCACCTCGAGTGCGCATGTACGAAGAAAGAGAAGCCGAGCTGGATCGGCAGGACAGCTTGGACGCATTGGAGGAAGAACGCGACGTCGCCAAGGCTCGTTCCGCATTCTATCAGCAGCAGGCTCGAAGATATCAAAGAAGGCCCCTTCATTATCGATCAAGTCCTGACCGGCGGAGCGTACCGTCTGCAAAATGCGTCGGATAACCGACTCGAGCCGAACCCATGGAACGCAGCCCGCCTCCGAAGTTTCTATGCCTAAGCGCCGGACTAAGAGTTCGTCCCCTTCCCCCGCCCAAATTTTTACACTTCAGCTGTCTTTTGTTTCTCTTTTTTCTCTCACCCCTTTTCCTAAAAAGCCCTTAAAGGCCTACTTGCGCATCGTTCGCACACACTTGATGTGCTATCCGCACTCATTATACCTGGGGGCTTCTTTACCAGAAGCTTAATTATAAGGGCTTCATGCCCAGCACATGTGTCAAACTTCCACATGTACCTTTTATTCACCATTATATGCATCGATATAACTTAAGTTTTGGCCAAGCTGGGTTGCCTGGCTCCTGTGCTTACCCCAACGTTCCCGATTGTTCGGCTAGGAGGTAAAGGGAGCACCTCTGCGATTGTTACTGTCGGGTCAGCCGGATATGTACCTCAGACTGGGTGAAGCCGAAAGCTAGCGTTCTTAAGGGAATATTCGGTCGGTGACTTGAAAGATGATTTTTTACCTACTTATTTATCTGCCCCCAGATGTTTTTCTGCTCTTTTTGCAGTCCGGACATGCACTTTAGGGCATGCCTCCCAGGGAAAGGAACCCTTAACGGAACTATTCTCCCTGGAAGATGTTTCTTACTAACCATCTAATATAACATAACTAGTTGGGCACTTGTCTGATAAAGCACTAATGACCCCTACGCCTGGTCTCCATGCATGCCCCGGTTGTTTCTTAACCGAGAAGGTATTCGGACACACTCCGGACTCTAGGGTCCCGAGGTTGAAGCGAAAAGGTCGGCAAAGACAAACGATCTACAATCCGGCTAGAAGGCATTTTACATGTCATTTTAAAAATACATTGTCAAATCGACTGACTGTATTCTTCCTCAATCCCGTCTAATAGGCTGTCTAATTTACAGTCCCGTTGGGAAAATTTAGCGGCCAACTCTACTTGGCCGTACACTAAACTCACAGGGATCTCCTTCCCATCGGGCCCCACAGGTCCGACCTCGGCCATGTGGTTGGGATCTGCCTTCTTGTACCGCGTCTTCACCATGGCCCAGGCCTCCCTGGCACCCTGGCGGCAGGCCGAAATCTTCCATAAACGGAAGCGCTGCCGCACTCCCTGAAGCTTCTCCGCAAGCTCTCCAAGGCCCTCGGGCAGGGAAAGGGATGGCCATAAAGCCTGGATGACGCCGCTCATTGCCTGCCGAACTCGTTCGAGCAGTTGCACTAGCTCGGGAAGTTGATCACCCGTTGATACGGGCATCTCCTCCGCAGGGCGACCTGTGTGTACACCTACAGACATATTTTTGTCAATTGACTTCCTCGCCGAACTCTTCTTTTCGAAGGAGTTCGCTCAAGCACTTACTATAGATGTCGCAACGAAGCCGCTGATTCTCCTTCATGGAGCCAGACAGCTCGGCCCGTACACCTTTCAGCTCTTCTCCAAGCTGGGCGTGGGCATCCTGAAGCTTGTTCCTTTCCTGCTGCACCCTCGTCAGCACCCTCTCGCCGGCCTTCAGCTGGCGCAGTAGTTCTTGCCTGTCCGGATCCTGTCCGGCAGCACCTGCAATGTCATTGTTAGACTTGCACGCACGCCGCACACCACTTATCTTTTTAAAATAATGTGTTACCAGGAGGGGTCCCTGTGTTTCCTCCTGCGGCAGCAAGTGCGGCCTCAAGTTGGGCCTTACACTCTTGCAGCTCCTGAGATAGTTGGGTATTCTTCTCTGTAAGATCCTGCATTTCAAATGATCCTTAAATTAGTTAATATAACTACTTTAAGTCTCGGGGGCTACTGGCATATACAACTATTAAATTCTCTTACCCGTATGTCTTTTACATACTGCTCCGTGGCTCTGGTCAAACCATCTTGAGCAGCACGGAGGTGCGCGTCCCCTGCGTTAAAGGCATTCAACGCCTCAGGGGAGAAGCACGCGTCACGAAAAACTGTTCGACGACGCCTGTGGTTCATGGCGCTCTCCACCTCAGACTTGGTGGCGGACAGTCTGTCGGCATCCTCCATTGGAGGAGTATCCGGCTCCCGCCTTGCGCTCGCCTCCCCCTCCAGACCAGGTGTTGGAGCCTGGCTGGCAGAGGCTGGGTTGGCAACCTCTACGCCTGCAGTCCCGTGGGCGCTTTTTGTCCTGCAAAAGTCATGAGCATTCAAACACTTCCTAGGAACATTGTTCTAAAATAACAAACCGTGAGCTATACTGTTGCGGCGACGTTTCGATCCGTGCCGCGCTCCTCTTCCGCCTACTGGGCCGGACTGACCCTTGTTGGTCAGCCGCTGCGGGCTCGGCTTCCCGCCTTGAAGGCGCCTCCTGCGAGACACCATTATATACGGTAGTCAGATATGCATAGGGACGGAATGCTGGTGTCAGGACTTCGGTCACAATCACCTGGGAAGCCGAATATAGGCCGGGGTAGTCAGCCGTAATGGCGACTAAAGCATTATCCATGCTGAGTTGGTGGAACACCCCGTCGATTAGCTCCACCTTTATGTCCGGGTCCTCTTCGGAGGCCGGATCTTGGGATCTCTCTGGGTCCTCGGGTTGCGGGGCTGGACTATGCATGCCCTCCACAACCCGACGCAGCTCCTGCGTCGAAAACATAAATGTGAGGAACTTAAAACTTTGAAAGCATGGGTCGGACACACAAAGTGTTTGCTTACCCAACGCCGAGGGTTGTTCATGGAGAACCCATTCAACGGGCTCGTCTCGAGGAAATCCTCCTTCTCCCCTTTGTACAGGCCGGACAGGATCTTCACCAGGTCTTCGGCCGATCCCGGCCCTTTGCGGCCATGACGAGTGGCGTCGTCCTCCCCGTTGAAATCCCACATAGGGTGGCCCCTGTATTACAGCGGCTGCACCCCCCGCATAATGCATGTTGCCATGACTCCAATCATGGTCAATCCGGAATGGGCCAGTAACCTTATCCGGCCCATCAAATAATGGACGCTCTTGTCTTCCTCCAGCTGGGGGCTCCGTGGGCGCCAGCTCAGGCGTTTCTTCAGAGGAGCATTACTGAACTCCGGGAGGCCGATCCGAACAGGGTCCGGCAGCGGAGCATCTTCCACATAAAACCATTCTGAAGGCCAGTCTTTGGACGCCTTCTTAGGGGTTCCGGATGGATATCCGGTCCCAGCGATGCGCCATATTTCGGCACCGCCCACTTGATATATGGACCCCTCTTGAGAGCGGGGTACAAGGCAGAACAACCTCTTCCACAGCGCAAAATGGGGCTCGACGCCCAGAAATAGCTCGAAAAGAGCTATGTAACCCGCGATATGAAGAATAGAGGCGGGCGTGAGGTGATGGAGCTGGAGTCCGTAGAACTCCTGGAGCCCGCGGAGGAACGGATGTATAGGAAATCCGAGCCCCCTTATCAGATAGGGGACGAAGCATACCCGCTCCCCTTTGTTGGGACTTGGGGTAGCCTCCGCTTGCTTCCCACCTTGGTAGGTGGCCAGCCCGGCTCGAACCGGGACCATGAAGGCCGTAGGGAGATATCCCTCCGCTTTAAGCGTCACCAGCTCGTTGTGCAGGACAGAACATCTCCACCAGTCTCCTGGCAGAGGGCTGGGAGCGCGAGAGGAGGAGTCGCGTCGACGGTCCATGATGGAATGGATTTTTGGTCAGAAGCGCTCCGGTGAGTACTCGCGGAAGGAAGATGGTGTGATTTGGATCTGGATTCTTGCCTCTCTTATAGGCAGATTATTTACGCAGCCAGGGGGTAAAACATAAAAGATACCCTGGCTTTTCGCATTCGTGCGACGCGTGGAAGAAGGCCATTATTGGGCGTGGAAGCCAAGAAGCGCAACATTGATAAGGAAGCCGGACACTGTTCGGCAGGTACATGAAACTTAAAGGAGAAACCGCCTTGCAACACCAAAGACTATATACGCGCTGGACTTATCGGCATTGAAGCTTGGTTCGGGGGCTACTGAGGGAGTCCTGGATTAGGGGGTGTCCGGACAGCCGGACTATCATCGTCAGCCGGACTCCAAGACTATGAAGATACAAGATTGAAGACTTTGTCCCGTGTCCGGATGGGACTTTCCTTGGCGTGGAAGGCAAGCTTGGCAATACGGATATGTAGATCTCCTACCATTGTAACCGACTCTGTGTAACCCTAGCCCTCCCCGGTGTCTATATAAACCGGAGGGTTTTAGTCCGTAGGACAACAACCATTACAACAATCATACCATAGGCTAGCTTCTAGGGTTTAGCCTCCTTGATCTCGTGGTAGATCCACTCTTGTACTACCCATATCATCAATATCAATCAAGCAGGAGTAGGGTTTTACCTCCATCGAGAGGGCCCGAACCTGGGTAAAAACATCGTGTCCCTTGTCTCCTGTTACCATCCGCCTAGACGCACAGTTCGAGACCCCCTACCCGAGATCCGCCGGTTTTGACACCGACAGCGAGTCTGTCATCCTTGTGCTAGCTCGACCTCTTTCTCGTTCCAGTGATGCCGACCACAAACTGGATTATCTCATAATCTTTGCCGCATGGCCATGCTTATCCTGGTTGGATCACACGAGGGGCCCAAAGTATATCTCTCCTGATAGGAGGGGCAAATCCCATCTTGCTCGACCATGTTTCGCAGCATGGGTCTGGACAAGCCCGAAACCTACCTTTGTAACTACCCACTCATGGAGTAGCGTTTGGTTGGCCCAAAGCAGGTCTGTCACCATCCCGAGTACAAGCGCCAGCTCAAGTCTTAGGACATAAAATGTATGTTGTACTAGAGACTCACAGATGACATATCGCTGCGTCTCATAGTTGGGTCTGTCCGACTCGGACCTTATCTTGACTCGGATCCGACTACATCGAATCCGACCAGATCCTTCCAAGTCCATATTATCCGGTTGGCATCCAATGCCCCATGGTTAGTGAGACCAAGCCATCGACTGTGTCATATGCTAGTCTAGTCGGCTGCGCGTCCACACAGCCCTGTCGACTAGGGACATTTTAGGATAGTCATCATACAATGCATAGTCCCACAAACAAGTCACGTACTTGCTGATACACATCATTGATACTGTCCAAGGATTGTCTTTATTCATAAACATATAGGAAATATCATCATACATGATTGCCTCTAGGGCATATCTCCAACATGTAGAGCATCTTTATGATCACCCAGTTACGTTATGATGTTTGATAGCACATAAGGTATTCCTCTGGTATCCGGGAGTTGCATAATCTCATAGTCGAAGGAATGTGTATTTGACATCAAGAAAGCAATAGCAATAAACTGAACGATCAATATGCTAAGCTAACGGATGAGTCTTGTCCATCACATCATTCTCCTAATGATGTGATCCCATTAACAAATGAGAACACATGTCCATGGTTATGAAACCTTAACCATCTTTGATCAAGGAGCTAGTCTAGTAGAGGCTTACTAGGGACACGGTATTTGTTTATGTATTCACATATGTATTTAAGTTTCCGATCAATACAATTCTAGCATGAATAATAAACCTTTATCATGAATAAGGAAATATAAAATAACAACTTTATTATTGCCTCTAGGGCATATTTCCTTCATCCACACCCTCTACGTCAGCAACATTATCATATCACGAACATCATTCGAACAACTATTGAGCAAATGCATGAGCCACTCCTTCCCATTATCTAACAAAAGATCATCACATGGAAGTGGCCATCTAGTGCGCATGTTGACTGATATGTCTCCATCATATCTACTTTTTCAAACTCTTTTGCCCTTGTTTTGGACCCTAATTTGCATGATTTGAATGGAACTAACCCAGACTGGCATTGTTTTCAACAGAATTGCCATGGTGTTATTTTTGTGCAGAAATCAAAGTTCTCGGATTGACTTGAAAATTTACAGAGAGTTTTTGTGGAATATATAAAAAATACTGGGGGAAAAGGATACCAGAGGGGGCCACCCAGGAGCCACAAGCTCTGGGGGCGAGCCTCCCAGGCTTGTGGGCCCCCTGGAGCTCCGGCAACCCTAAGTCCAACTCCATATATACCTATTCACGGAGAAAAAAACAGAGAGAAGGATTCATCGCATTTTACGATACGGAGCACACCACCTCCTGTTCTTCATCGGGAGGGCTGATCTGGAGTTTGTTCGGGGCTCCGAAGAGGGGAAATCGACGCCGTCATCATCATCAACCTTCCTCCATCGCCAATTTCATGATGCTCACTGCCGGGAGTGAGTAATTCCTTCGCAGGTTCATGGACGGTGACAGGTTGGATGAGATTTATCATGTAATCGAGTTAGTTTTGTTAGGGCTTGATCCCTAGTATCCACTATGTTCTGAGATTGATGTTGCTATGACTTTGCTATGCTTAGTGCTTGTCACTATGGCCCTAGTGTCATGATTTCAGATCTGAACCTTTTATGTTCTCATGAATATATATGTGTTCTTGATCCTATCTTGCAAGTTATATGCACCTATTACGAGTTATGATCCGCATACCCCAAGGTGACAATAATTCGGATTATTTCCAGTGATTACCATAGTTTGAGGAGTTCATGTATTCACTAAGTGCTAATGGTTTGTTCAGGTACTCTATTAAAATGAGGCCTTAATATCCCTTACTTTCTTTATGGCCCCTGCTGCCACGGGAGGGTAGCACAAAAGATGTCATGCAAGTTCTTTTCCATAAGCATGCATGACTATATACGGAATACATGTCTGCACTACATTGATGAATTGGAGCTAGTTATGTGTCGCCCTAGGTTATAACTGTTGCATGATGAATGACATCCGACATAATTATCCATCACTGATCTGATGCCAGCGATCTTTTTGCATATTGATCTTTGCTAAGTTACTTTCGTTGTTGATGTGTTACAATCACTACAAAACTGCTACTATCACTATTGCCACCGTTACTGTTACTATCATACTACTTTGCTACTAAATACTTTGTTGTAGATATTAAGTCTTTCAGGTGTGGTTGAATTGACAACTCAACTACTAATACTTGCAAATATTCTTTGGCTCCCCTTGTGTTGAATCAATAAATTTGGGTTGAATACTCTACCCTCGAAAATTGTTGCGATCCCCTATATATACTTGTGGGTTATCATTGACCCAGAGCAGTCTAGCTTGAGGGCGTACAACCAGGGTATGGAACGTACTTTCTTCTTCCACTCCGCATAAAGGAAAAGTGGATCGTTTCAAGAGATGTATGTACCTTTTGCATTGCTCTATAGGTAAGACCCCGGTCACGGCCATCCACTATGTTATTTTAATTGTTTTTTGAACTGACGATTTCCAAATACAACTCCAAATCTATCCGGCTCTAGTAGGAGCAGCGCTTGAAGCACCGGCTGTGAAAGTAGTGTTATGATCGCATGTGGACAACTTGTAGGCACTTTTGTTCGTAAACATTCCAGATTTCTTGTGGTACCAAGACAGAAAATCCGTACGCTGCCGAGGAGACGTTTTGATCTTTAATATATGGTCAACATCCATCGGCCAGAAGTACTCTCTTAACCTGTCAACTCTTCATGCATCGTTAGCATCCAAAAAGGAAGAGACGCGATTGAGGCGGTAGTTACCCTTTGGAGTGATTGGCCAACAAGAGGAGGGGCACGGGATCCAGGTATCGCGCCATGTTCTAATTCAAATCCCATCCCCCACTTGGCAAATAATCCCTTTCTTCAGCATCTCAAGCCCGTGCAAAATACCATTCCGCACTACAGAACCATTACTTGAAAGACAGTATCGAATAGCTGACCTGATGGGAAATATTTTGCTTTCAACAACCTTGCACACAAACAATCCGGCGTGTCAAGTAGTCTCCAAGCCTGCTTCACAAGTAGGGCCTGGTTGAAAGCCCTCATGTCCTTGAAGCCCATACCTCCCATAGATTTACCTAGTCTCATTTTGTCCCAGCTCATCCAAGTCAACTTCTTCTTCCCCTTCAAGAACTCACCAGTCCCATACCCCACCAGTACTAGCGCATACCCCACCAGTACTAGCGCATCATGCGCGTTAACTCGTCGCATACAGATGTTGGAAGCTTAAGGACACCCATCACCTAAGCGGTAATAGCATGAGCAACAGATTTAATCATAATCTCCTTATTACTTGAGGACACATATTGCTCACTCCAGTCTATGAGTCTCTTCCTTAGATGTTCCTGGATTGTTTCAATTTTTTCTTTATGCATTCTACCTTCAAGAACTGGGAGTCCCAAGTACTTTGGTTCAAAAACTTCTTGAGTAATTCCCAAGACACTCCTTACCTATTGTCGAATATTTGGTAAGCGATGATCTGAAAAAAGGATGGAGCACTTGAATGGATTTATCAACTGGCCCGTAGCCGTCGCATAAGTGTTCAACAAACCATTCACCAATATTGCCTGATGTTTTGATGCTTGAAAAATAAGAGTGAACCATCCGCAAACAGAAGATGAGAAATCATAGAAGCACCCCTACATATGCTGACCCCTTTGAGACCCTCCTCCATCACAGATTTACTGATCAATGCCGATAGAGCATCAGTTACAAGATCCCCCTTGTTGGGGAAAAGGGCTCCAACAACTTGCCATTAGACTTCACTGAATACTTCACTGAAGATACACATGCCATTACACGAGAAATCCAAAGCTGAGAGAAACACCACTTTTCCAAGGCCTTCTCTAAGAAGACCCAGTCAACCCGATCATAAGCCTTTGATAGATCAATTTAATAAGCACAAAAATCCGCGAGTTCTCCTTTATTGATTGTATATGGTGTAAACACTCAAATGCAATAATATAATTACCAGAAAGCCTTCCAGGGGTGAAGGCACTCTGATTTTCAGAAATGAGCTCAGTAAGAAAAGGTCTCAACCTGTTCACCATGCATTTGGAAACGATTTTATGCACTATGTTACATAGGCTAGTTGGTCTGAAATCCTTGCGTTCCTTTTTGGGGGGGGGGGGAACTTTAGGGATCAACACAATAGCTGTATCGTTGACATCATCTGGCATAACCCCTGTAGCAAAGAAATCTTGGACCGTAGCTACAATTTCTGCTTTGAGCATCGTCCCATTCCGCTGATAAAAACAAGCAGGGAAGCCGTCACAACCTGGGGCATTCAAGGGGCTGATCTGAAATAGAGCATCAGAGATCTCCTTATCTGAGTAAGGCTAACACAAGGACTCGTTCATCTCCATTGTCACCTTAGGTGTGATACACTCAAGGACCTCACCCGAGGCCAAGGTAGTATCCTTAGTATAAACCTCCTTAAAATAGGAGCTAGCCATCCTCTCGATATCCGAAGGAGCATTGCACCAGGAGCCATCAGCCTTCGTTAAGCGTTGAATGTGGCTCCTACGAGCTCTCCAAACAGCCCACCGATGCAAGTATTTGTGTTACGTTCACCCTCCTTTAACCACATAATTCATGAGCGTTGGAGCCACATCATCTCTTCCCTATACAACATCTCATCGAGCTGATTCATCTTGCTTCGAATCTGTGTACGGTCAGCCCCAGCTAGTTGTAGTTTCATTAACTGAGCTCTAAGCATTTCAATTTCCTTTAAGACATTTGCAAAGTTAGCCTTGCTCCACTATTTCAACTCTTCATGACTTCTTTCAGCGAGACCGCCTTCGAACCCAAACTTCCAGACGGTTTGTTCTTTGCCAAGTGTTGGTGATTACCTCTGGAAGTGCTTGATCATGTTCCCACATAATTTCATAACGCGGACTATGCGCCTTCCTCCGGTGCTCCTGAACGCCTTCCAGTGGTGCCAAAATAGGACAATGATCTGAAAATGGCGAGACAAGGTGCACCACCGTTGCGCCGGAAACAAATCCTTCCAAGCCTGATCCGCACAACCACAATCGAGGCAAACTTGAACATTACGGTTACCGTCCTGACCATTGGTGTACGTGTAAGGAAACCACTGAATCCAATATCCTCCGGTTCACATAGCAGGAGACAGTCTCTGAACGCCGACATCTGTGTTTCAGAACTAGACCTTGATAAGTGTTCGTGTTGCCACAACGCTTCGTTGTAGTCGCGCAAACAAACCAGGGCTCATGCGAAATAGCACGAAGTCTACACAAATGGTCCCACATATTCTGTCTATTTTCAACTATCGATTTTGTTTCCTTGACGGTATTACGAGAACCGTGGTTTGATATATCCCTTGTAAGGGTTGTATCCCAAGCCACAACATATTTGACGACGATATTAAGTTCTTATAATGCAGTGGTGGCTCATGTGACCTCTTAAAATATCCAAGATTAGTCTGTCTCGTGTAGTTTACTTAAAAGAACCTTGATTTTATTTTTAATTTATCTTGGAATTTATCTTTCATTTGATTCCGATTTGTCGGTTCACATACACTTCGTTTAGTAAATCAACAAAGTTGAACTGTTTGCTAAACGAATTTGTACAAAGAAAATAGAAAACCAGAATGACATTCTTTTTTCATTCTGTAATTGTGTATGGATGAACTGTTCTGAGTGCTACACGAGTCACTTAACTGGTAGCTTCGAATATCCTCGGATGCAAGCTCAAAGAAAAAGAGAATATCATGCGATGCCCCTCTTAATGAACTGCAAGACGAACGGGCATTTGTCAGAGCAATCATCCTCAACTGTAATTGTCGTCGTTGCACGCCTACTTCAGTAATGATACCCACGAATCTCCCAAAGATTTGATAAGGTATTTGTTTTACTTGTGGCGTAGAATCTTGAAAGGTGAAAAGTGATGATGAAACGTTAACAAATGGAGGGGTAACTAATTTCCACATCCAAAGTCCTCCACGTTTTGGTCCCCGCAGATCAGAAGTACCTGTCAGATCAAACCTAACTTGCCACACTAATCTTCACTGTGTTTCCACAAGTAAATGGGTGACAAGCACACCTTTTTTCTATTTAAGGTAGCTGTCGCAATACATCTGCAAGAACAAAGCTAAGCGGACATCCACGGAACCGAAGCAACGGCACCACGATGACTACTCGATCACGTGAAATGTGAGGTTCTGTATGTTGGATCGACTATATCTACTTGTGCATGATTTGGGTTGTCCATTTTTAATCCAATGGACATGCTACGGGGTGACCTGCCATGGGCAATGGGCAAGTCACTGGATCTCAGTCTTTTTTCTCTTCGCAGTGATTTGCAATATAATGGTCCGCTTTCTCTTCCCTCTAGCTCACCGGCTGCAAGTACCGTTGTCGAGAGCTGAGACGTAAGGTCCTTTATTTGTTTGTCCATGATGTTTCAGATTGAAACTCTCGCTACAAGAAGATGTCGCTCTGCCATACTCATAATTAAGTGGAGGGCCAAATGATAGTTTTGCACGGAAAGCTTCTATTTTTGTTATATTTTTTTACAGAACTCCTCGAATGTCATTTGGCAACCAAATTTTGCAAGAACCTAAAACATTTGGTCATAACCGAAGCCACAAAGTTACGGAATTTTTTGATTTGATTTGATTTTCTTTTTTTTATTTTTTTTTTGTTCATCATGGGTGCAATGTACCTCTGTGTAGAAAAATCAGTCTTCAACAACAAAAAACTTCTAGTGTTGACACTTTTTCTTAGGGAAAAGGCAGCAGACCGACTTTACAAATAAAACCATCACGGCAGGTACTCAAACAAACAGTGCATGAGGTTGGAAAGTTAACAACATACAAGCCAAATACATATCAGCACAATCAAACCAACGCACGCAGTCCTGGAATAAAGGATAACGAAGGTTTCAGACGACATCAGGTTGGCGGGGGCAAAAGGGCGATGGCCGAGGCATGGACCTTGGAGACCATCAGGGTGACAACATCAACATCCACGGACTTAGGCCCTGTTTGGTTCATAAGTCTTAGGACTTTTTTTAATCCCAACTAAAAAGTCTCTAGTCCCTGAAAAGTCTCTCCCTGTTTGTTTCTAGGGACTAAAAAGTCCCTAGTCCCTCCCTAAATGTTATTAAATGACCATGTTAGCCCTAGTATACAGAAAAATAACAATCAAACAACACCATAGGGCGGCGGGGCAATGCGTGCAAGGAGGGGCATTGTTGGAAAAGTCCCAAAAAGTCCCAAAAAAGACTCTCCTTGAGAGTTTTCTTCGTTTAGTCCCAAAAAGCAACTTTTAGTCCCTAGTAGTCCCTCTTATTTGGTTAAAAAGTCTCTAAGAGAGACTTTTTCTAGTCACTACATCAAAAAGTCCCTGGAAACAAACACCCCCTTAGCGAGAGGGTTCCACTACTGAACAAAAGCATCCATTTTGAACAATTAGTTAGAAGGGAAGTTGGGAAATAATCATTCAATCATAAATTTGTTTCTAATGGTCCATAAGGACCAGCCAAAAGCACCTAAGGTGATCCAAAACACGCGAGCAACCTGGCCCGAGAGGTATTTAAGATGTTATAAGTTGATCATCTATGCTAGTCGGGTTCCAGGGAACGTTCAACCACGATCGGAGGCAACTCCATCCTAGTTTAGCTAAAACACAATTAGAGAGGATGTGCTCGGTGTTCTTGCTGTCCCCACAAAGAGAGCAAGCAGCGGAGGCACGGCCATGTCGCTTAATGATTTGGTCGCGGCCAGTGTTGAAACTTTGAGGTGAACACTTTTTTTCTGGGGAACCAAAATAATTTGACGTTATCGGTCAATTAATCTCTTGCGTCGACTGTGCGGAAAAAAAATCTCACACGTCTAGAAGTGATGCATGTTTTTAATTAGTGTGATCCAACGTGTGCCGTTGCTCGATCTCATGGATGATATGCGTGAGGTTCTGTACTTACGTAGCACTACTAGTTTCTTCCTCTTGAAAGCGTGGCATGGTACGAATACCTACGCCTTCAAGGCAGCCTTGCAACTGGATCAGTAGCCAAACTCGGCATGTGAGGAGCCGCCTTAGGGTATCTTTTAAACGTGATTCATGCTGATTGCAGACTCTGCTCATGCATTTTGGAGATGGTTTTTGCCGTTGGCAGTGGACATCAGCAATCGGTTCCCACAGTTATTTGGTTTATTACGATTTGACCACTAACAGCAATCGTACACAGTTTGGTTGACGGCGGGTGGTTGGTCGTCACGAGTCTGATCATTGCGCCCTAACTGACCATTGAAAGAGAACCCCATTTCAGGTACTACTCTTTAAGTTCTTAACAATAACACATCTCATCATGCACCCCATCCCTCTATCAGATTGTAGGAGGAGCAGCTGGCCACATCGAAATTCATTGTCAAAAGTGAGGGAAGAAGGCCATATGATGAGCGGCTAGCGCCCAAAGCAACCTCTCCAAGAAAGAAATTCCCGACTGATCGAGGCACCGATATCCAGCAGTGTGCTAGGCCCCACGTCACCTGCTTTTTCCCCCTTGTGAGCCAGACACTGTGGCCCATGGAACCGCCCCCGCGATTCTTCTCCTGCCTACGCAAATGCCAGGCAATGGGAAGGAACCCCCATCCAAATGCAACGGCAACTCACTCATTCCCCCCATGCACAGAGTATGCATGCATGCATGCATGAAGCCATGGAGGTCGAGGAGAAGGAAAGAGAACACCGCCAACATCTCATGTGTGGCCGTCAAGGATCGATGGCATGGTAGCCCTCAATCAATGTGCAGTGACCCAGTGTCCTTCAAGTTTCAATCATTCAAAGGAGAATCCGACTTGTGTGTGTTGGAGTTGTGTCGAATATAGTGTACGAGGTAGGTTACAGTTGGACTTGTAGTTGTACTGTGTTTAGATAGGATATGGACTTGTGTTCTAGTAGGACACTTATATCCTAGGCCTCTCTTATATAGCGAGGGTAGACACACGATATAACCTATGCCAACATAATAGCACCGGAACGCAGGGGAAGCCGGCGGCATGTGCCGGTGTCCAGGGCGACCGGGTGCGGTATTGTAGCGGTATCATGGGGAGGAGCGCCCATAGTCAAGCCCCGGGGATGTAGCCATATCGGTGAACCTCGTTAACAAATCTCGGTGTCGTGCTCGTGTGATTGCTTGGTCCTCGGATGATCAACGGTGGCCTCGGATTTATTCTAACAACTGGTATCATGAGCAAGGTTTGATTTGAGGCCGTGGTGTTGATCTAGTGGAGGTGGAAGATATCGTCGTTGAGTTTGCCAGGAGCGATCTGCAGTAGATGTGTCGGCGGTTGTAATCTTTGCGAGGCGATCATGGAGCGGCAGCGATCCAGACTGATCTTGGCGAGTTCGGAAGCTTCGAAATCGTGTGGCATGTCCAGGTGCGTGCAACCGCAGCAGCGGGCGCGCAGAGCGAGACGCGTGCAGGCGGCGGTCGGGCAGCACGAGCGACTGCTCGATTCGGAGAAGCGGGCGAGCGGAAAGAGAAGCAAGTGATCGGACAGAGGTTTGTTTTTGGACCAAAAGGAGGACCGTGTCCTCGTGTGCGCGACACGGGCGGAGGTAACCAGATCAATTAGGCGGAAGAAAACATCCATCGTGGAGTATGCATCCATCAGGGGCTACAGCATTGGAAAAGCAACGGTTTGCATAGGGTCGTGCGCGTAGCAGCAAGCAGAACAGCGAGGCCGCAGTAGGAGAGGTTCTGGCTAAGCATCAAGGAGTGGAGTAGCTCCCGTGAGTAGTAAGTTTGGTCAATTTTCAATCTGGTATTTTGCTACTTGCACGCGGGAAGGGTACTGGAGACTTTGGGTTTTGCTAGATATACACAGACTGCAGGGCATCGTATCTGTTAGCAGCTTTGGTTAATTTTTCATGTGTCAGCCGTACGAAGAGCCATGGCACCAATGGGTGCATGGTTTGAGGTGGATAAGTTTAGTGAAACTGAAAACCTTGGGTTATGGCAGACAAGGGTGAAATATTTGTTGCACAACATGGATGCTTGAAAGCGTTGCGGAAAATCATGCCAGCTAAGATGGAATTATCATGTGATGGATGGAAATTCGCGGAAAACGATTTGGGAGCCTCGAGCGTGTCGTTGCAGTCGAACAAGTTCGGCTGGGTTGGACTGGACAGTCTGATGGATCGACGCAAGTCGGTTGGTACAGAAGACGGTGGTGGAATCGGCGACGACGACATGGGAGCATGATGCTGATGGTGACCGACTTCTGGGCGTGGAAACACGTGGCGCAGGCCCCGAGGGTTTGTGTGGCTTCGACAAGACTATGGCGCGGGGTTGATTCAAGGTGGTGTATACACGGAGTTTGAAGTTGACGGGGCGCGTGGGTGGACTGATCATCTACCATGGAGTCATGTTGAAGGTGGAGCTGGAGTTTGGAAGACTTCACTCGGTGCTGGATTGAGGGGCTACGGCGTAAGTCGACGAGGTCGAAGCCTATTCAGCGGGAAAAGCGAGTGACATGCAGTTCGGACTGGAGCCCAGTGGTCTGATGGAAGCGTGAAACTCGTCATCGGTCGGTGATGATCGGTGGTACTCTGCAGTGGGGGTTGAGTGGTGTGGTTTCACGACCCTTGAGACTCGACCGGGACAGCGGAGGCTCGACGCGGTAATAGAGGCGAGGCGTGCGGTACGCACGGTGCATGGAGACGGGCCAGGGCTCTGGTGGTCATACATGTGGTGAGACAACTGCGAATTTGACTCGGGATGACTACAAGCAACGGTGAAATTCCTTCATGTTTCAGACAGGCGGTCAAGAAAGGAGCGATGGTGTTGAGTTCAGGTAACTCTTATGTGTGACACTCAATATGTGAGTTGTTCACTTTCATGCATGTCAGTGATTGGTGTGTGATGGCGTTGACGGATACTCTGGAAGTTGGGAGCAGGGACTAGAGTAACAAGGAACTTAATTTTGCTCGAGTGTTGACCGTGGTCAAGAAAAGAAGGGACTACAAGTTGCAGGTGGAGTCACGTGGAGTCTTTGAAGTAGCAGCGGTACTCATGGGATAAGCTCAAGTCCAATGTACATGGAAGTTTGACGCATGGACGAACTTAAGGTGGTGGACAATATTCGCCAAGGTGGAGTTTGTTGGAGTTGTGTCGAATATAGTGTACGAGGTAAGTTACAGTTGGACTTGTAGTTGTATTGTGTTTAGATAGGATATGGACTCGTGTCCTAGTAGGACACTTATATCCTAGGCCTCTCTTATATAGCGAGGGTAGACACACGATGTAACCTATGCCAACATAATAGCACCGGAACGCAGGGGAAGCCGGCGGCATGTGCCGGTGTCCAGGGCGACCGGGTGCGGTATTGTAGCGGTATCATGGGGAGGAGCGCCCATAGTCAAGCCCCGGGGATGTAGCCATATCGGTGAATCTCGTTAACAAATCTCGGTGTCGTGCTCGTGTGATTGCTTGGTCCTCGGATGATCAACAGTGGCCTCGGATTTTTTCTAACAGTGTGGCGTGCAACAGCGAACTGATCATGGTGCAATCCTGATGGTTTCGACGTTTGGCACGCATGCATTACGTAGGCATGCGAGGTGCGGGCGTATCCTAATTTGCACACGATGATGATATATCCACCATGAATGTTGGTCGCGATGCTGGTCCACGCCATTGCTGCCTATAAACTAGTAATAAAGTGCGTTCGATCATAATTTCAAACTGGGAGTTTCTGAGTAAGTAACTGAAATTGCGTGGAGGATTAATTCCTCTGTTGTTTTCCAACTCCCGTCTACTACTGTACATGCCACGGGAGGCCATGTGATGATGTGCAACACACAAACAGGAACGTAAACCAACCAAGAAAACAGTGGAAGCGCCAGTAGAATCGAGGAAGAAAGTCGTGCCACAATTAATTCTGCCCGGCCTGGTTAGCCACAACGCCCTGGTTAGCAAGCAAGAGATGAGAAAGACTGATGGACGGATGGAATGTGAACTCACTCCAGGCCTATCATTGAGAAAGATGTCACAGGATGAGCCAGCAGCCCTGCCCCACACCACGCAAAAGAGGTCAGTTTCCGGTCCAGGGGCGCGCTCATGTCCTATGTGGAAAGCAAGAAGGTGGCGAAGGAAAGGCCGGGGTCTAGAGGCCAGCCAACAAGACCTAAGCTAGCTACATGGAAATGGGAGGGTAGCCAGGTTGCAGAAAAAGTCCATACCAGTAGTAGCACTTGATGGTGATCAAGGAAAGTCACCAGGGATCGGGAAGAAACCACACACACACCACGGCAGGGCAGGCCGGCCAACCACACGTCTAGTAAATGAGCGCATACGTAGGGAAGGGAAGGGAAGGTGGTTCATATGGTTGGGTGGGTGCATGATGAGTCGCAATATTTTTGCCATCTCCACCACAATCATTTCATTTGTGCAAATACCTAACAATTATCGAGCCATGCATGCATGATCATCATGTGAAATACTTCTACTAGAACCAAAGCGGGATGTGGATGTGGATGTGTCCGTACCTGAACGGACGAGTCTATCATCTATACACGTACGTGCGTACCTAACTGATCTAGAACGCGCCCACCCTCGGTGAACAGAACAGTAGTAGTAGCAGCAAGCAAAAAAGAAACGGAGGATCTGCTGCATGTCTCGCCTTTTGTAACGCCTACATGCATGCGTGTGGGCACAAGGGGCCAAGCGGGACTGATGTGTGCGTGCGGCTTCTAATATTGCCGGCCCCTTTACACACGCGCGTCCACGCGGCACCCCTAATCATCCATACCAGCAGCACGAGAAAAACCTAAAAGAAAAACCCGGCTTTTGAGCAGCAGCGATGGCTGGCTGTTGAGAACGCCAGAACGGGATGAAAAATATGCACATCTGCAGGAGGGAACACGCGCAGAGAGGGGGAGAGAGAGGGAGGGCGCAGCACGGCAGTCTGGTCTGTGGATGGAGGCTGGAACCTCCCGGCGCGAGGGGTCGATCTCGCTCCCTGCTGCCGCTGCGGTGCTGGGCTTGTCAAACATTCGCAAGTGTCGAGTGCGCGTGCGCGTACGCCCGTGTGATGTGGGTTTGCATCGCCCTTGTCCCCCCCGGGCGGCTCCACACCTCCCTCCCTCGCCCCTCTTCCTCCTCAAATATTCTCAACCCCTCGGCCTCAACCAATTCATTCCCCTCACTCATTCCTTCCTTCCTCCCCTCCCCTCCCCTCTCCTCTCCTCTCCTACACAGACGCGTGAATACACTTCCGCGACACCCAGCAAGAATTGAACTGCCTTGGCACCAGAGCGAGCGGATTCAAGTCGGCGCCTGGCAAGGCAGCGCAGATAGACAAGATAGTTTGCTGGTTCTTGGGTCAAGCTAGCTAGAAACCATTGGCTCTGCAGATTTGTGCGACACGCCATGGCGCAGGAGGAGGTCCACGACGGCGGCCTGGCGCTGGGACTGTCCCTGGGCGGCGGCGGCGGCGGGGGCGGAGGCGACAGGTCGTCGTCGGCGCAACGCGGCAGCAACAGCGGCCGGCTGACCCTGTGGGAGGCGCCGCCGTCGCTGGAGCCGTCCCTGACCCTCAGCATGCCGGAAGACACCACCATGACCGGCACCGCGTCCGGCGGCGTGTCGTCCATGTCGGTGGGGGGCGCGGTGAAGAGGGAGCGCGCGGAGGAGGCGGACCTGGGCGAGATGGTGTCGTCCACGGCGGTGGGCGCCGAGGAGGACGACGACGGCAGCACGCGGAAGAAGCTGAGGCTGACAAAGGAGCAGTCCGCGCTCCTGGAAGACCGCTTCAAGGAGCACAGCACCCTCAACCCGGTACGTGCGTTGTACGTGCTACGTACGCATGCGTACTAGTCACGTTCGAATCGATTCACCGCTGCTGATAGATAGCCGCGGATACCTTACATGCATCATCCATCATTTGCTGAGATCTTCTCCATTTTTGCGCGCGCGTACACATGCATACAAGCAAAATCCACAAATCCGGTTTACTTTCTTGATCCATGGCAGTATGAGCTACTGAATCAAAAATAAAAATGAGTTACTGAACAGCTTTTTTTTGGGTGTCCTTTTTGGATTTGAGCAGAAGCAGAAAGTGGCTTTAGCCAAGCAGCTAAACCTCAGGCCAAGGCAGGTGGAAGTCTGGTTCCAGAACAGAAGAGCCAGGTTAGTAACCTTGTACTATACGCGAGTATATGTCTCCAGCTTACAGTCTCCTGCTAGAGCTGACTTGAAACAATTAATCCTTGTATTATACACCTCTTCATCTTCTCAAAAAATAAAAAAAATACACGGGCAATCATTTTTGTGTGTTGCACTTGCACTCCTATCTCAATTCATTTTCTTTTACGTCCATGCATGCATGAAAAATTAGCCTAAAGTTACGGGTCGTTTCAGTTCTGGCGGTGAACTTTTTGTAGTATAGCTAACGTTGGATCCGGTGTTACACGTGCATGCAGGACGAAGCTGAAGCAGACGGAGGTGGACTGCGAGTTCCTCAAGCGCTGCTGCGAGACGCTCACCGAGGAGAACCGCCGGCTGCAGCGGGAGCTGCAGGAGCTCCGCGCCATCAAGTTCGCCCCGCCGCCACCGCCCAACAACGCCAGCCAACACCCCGGGACGCCGTCCTCCGCCGCGGCCCCTCCGGCGCCGTTTTACATGCAGCTGCCGGCCGCCACGCTGACCATCTGCCCGTCCTGCGAGCGCCTCGGCGGAACCGCCACCACCACCGCCGGCAAGGTCGACCCCGACAGGCCCAAGGCCGCCACCCACCACTTCTTCAACCCCTTCACCCACTCCGCCGCCTGCTGATCGATCTGCGCTCCGCCGACCGCACGTACATACACGACGCTCATCAACATCGACCAGCACCACCGCCATAGCTAGCTACGAGTAAGTAGCAGTGCCCGCCATAGCTAATACCTCACGTCGCAAGTAACATATGATCCTTGCAGCCAGCCAGCTGCAGGACATGGACATGGACATGGACATGATCCTCCTACTTTTGCCATTTCTTGGTCTGGGGGTTTAGTCCCGAATCTTGTTCAGTTTAGCTAATCCATCCATCCATCAATCATAGGCGCAATCCATAGACGATAGGTAGTCAAACAGCCAGCCGTAGTAGCTTTGTAGCTAGTACTCGAAGCGGCCGGCCATTGTATATTCTTGTGCGTGCATGTAACCGTGGACCTCTCCTTTTGGTTGGCTTCTCTGCCTTTTTGTGTTCAAAAGCTGATTATCGGAGAGGAGATAATAGGTTAAGCCGCCGCTGTGATGAACTAATTCCTAGTCGTGTCAGGCAGTGTTTGGATGATGACATGAGAGAGGGCTAGAGAGAGGCTCTCCCTGTCGGGTGCGTACGTGTGTAATGTGTATACCTTTCTGACTTTTTTTATGTGCATATACGTTTCAATGATTGTGCTTGTCGGGCCTTAAACTTTACTTTGCGTCTCTGTTGCTTTCGCCTTTGCTGGTTCATTTAATTATCAATGGGAAAGCTTTAGCCTCTCTTCTGCTCTTGCTTAACCATCTGTTAAGTTATGTTAATTACACCGTTGTAAGTTGTAACCTCTACCTGGTTAACCAGGCCAATTTTCACACGACCACTCCGATTTGACTAGAAAGAAGCTCGTGGTATTGCCTGGTAATAAATGACGTACGGTTTCTGCCACATCATCCATCAGAGGTCGTTTTCAGTTAGATCGTTGAGTAATTACTAGGTAACCAGAAAAAAAAACATGACCCTTGATCTTCTGCGTTGATTTCTCTATGCATATGGATTGAGTGAGCTCGCAAGAAGTGACACGTCAAAGGGAAAGGGTTTGGTAAAACTCAGTCGACTGAGACATAATCAAGTTTTAGTTGATTGCTTAGCCATTGGATCTTTGGGCGGAGATTCATGCTAGATTGGGCACCATCCGATAGCCCTCGCAACACTTCATCTCGTCTGTCGCAGCGTCCGTCGGTGTTGGTTGCAGCATGTCGTCTCATCGGTCATAATATTTGCCCTCATTGCTCGCAACACGTCATCTCATCACTCGCAGTTTCCGCCATTGACGTATGCAACATTGAGGCTCGTCGATTACATCGTCTGTCATTGTTGGCCACAACGCATGTTGTTGCCATTTGCAGCATGTCGCACCACGAGTTGCAGCATCCAACCATGTCGTTCGTAGCACCACAAATGCGGTGACATCACTCAACTGAAACTTGGTTAAGTCTCAGTCGACTGAGCTCTAGGCAGACCCAAAAGGGAACATATAAAACAGTTGCCTCATTTTTTCTTTGCTCACTTTATTGATTCACCCCGCCTAGATCCGGCGGCCTTCCAACCTTCTTTGTCCTCACGCCTTTTCTTCCTTGTCCAATCCGTCACCCACCACTCGTGTGTTGCCCTATAATTCAGGCTTAACTGCCAGTCTCTGCCTTGCCACCACAACCTAAACGAGTCGGCACTTCCATCGTGCTACTGTCACCCCGACCATCCCTCTGAACACACCCCCCATTCTTCTCCGGTGTCGGCGGGCTAGCCCGTACCTACACCATAGCCTTAGCGCCTCCACCTTGCCTACACCCGCGACGCCACTACCAGCTGCGTCGTGGCTAGTCTGGCTCATTCTTGGCAAGCCCTCGCTGCGGACGTCACGGCCGACTGCAACATTCTCTTATCTCCTATCAACAATTGACCGAGCCCAAATTTTACAATTGAGGATTACTAGATCTGCATAAAAAGGAAGTTCAATCGGTATGTTGTATGGTACCAAGTCGAGTAAGAATCCGTCGACCAACGCAAGGCCTATGCAACAATAACATTCTTATTGATCAGGGACGGCGTCCTTCCTGCCTCACTCTGCCTACGAGGCCATGGGTTCTCTACCCCTCCAGTAGTCACTTCACTGACCACAGGGGAGCGGTGGTGGCTCTTTTCTTTGGGTCTACTTACGGTTAGGTTTAGTATGTTCCATGTGGAGTTCTAATGGCGGCCACCCCAACATCTACGAATACATTTTTCTTCGATCATAGCCACATATGAGCGGCACCCTGATGGAAATGTTGAGGGGTCCATGGGGGCCTTATTCCTTTGCTCCTCCGTCGGGAGAGATCTGGTGCTTGTACGTTATGTAGCGGTTGTCATATCTAGAGGTAGCATCGATATTTGGTGGAAGCTGAAGGTCCGAGAATAAGATTGCATGTTCAACAGTGGTGGTTCCGCTGTTTTGCCTCGACGACATGGGCAACATACGGGCAGTTCAGGATTCTAGGAGCACAAGGACGATCCCGGTTTGTCGCCAAGGTTTTGGATCCCAGATGAAAAAAAATCCCGTGGGGCACGGAGATTTGTCGGTCACCGTGGTAACCGAAAAATATTGAGCGTTTACCGGACAAATTTTGAATCCGGAAAAAAATCTTTCAAAAATTCCGAATAGAGGTGATTTCTCGTGCGGCACCGAGATATTTTGCTCCCGTCAGTTAACCAAATTTCTCGAGTGGTAACCAAAACTCTGATCGACACACCATAACTACTACTATGACTCTACCTGTTCAATGATGGAGTAGCAAAGGCAAAATCTCTGAGGGTGTTGCTGTAATTTAGTTTTTCTTGAGTTTGTTTTCTGCAAAATATTCCTAAACTGCCGTCCCCCTCCCCTGATGTCTCTCGTGATTGCCGCAAATCTGTGGTAAACTGACATTTTTTTGTCTAATGATATGTGGAAATTCCAGTGTGTAAATTGACGTCCTCGTAGTACAATACTACGCACTTAACGGCCGTTGATATATCTCCGTGCCGATTGGATGGGCAATTTTTCGGGTGCCTTCGTGTGGCTGCACTGGCAGTTACGTCGTGGCGCGACTAGTCGGCTGTCTGTCTGGTATCGGGCTACAGCAACCGTCCGAGGTCATCCATGTCCCGATTCAATGATGGACCGAATCCGGAACCGCTCTCAGCTGATAGTAACTGCCTGGTGGCCGGTGGGGGGCTGAGGAGTTATTCCAAACCGCGTTTCACCGTGTGAAAACCCAGCCAAAAAAAAAGGGAAAGGAGTAGAAATGGAGAAATTATGTAAGAATATTCTACTAGCAGATTGACGTCTCATGTCTTTTCAGGCAAATCAGAAGAAAATGGTCTATCAAGTTCACCATTTTTTTTGTAAAAAAACGTACGCTGTTAAATCATGGGAGACGACAAACTTGTACCCAGTGCCAATGATACGGGTTCGCTGTTAAATCGATCGATGCTTCTAGTCCGAAACATTCATTTGTCCTTGTAGGGTTTCTATACGGAGTAGCATATGTCATCGCTTGACAGTCAAAACACGATGGAGAAAGGCATGGTGTAAAATATACTCGCAAAATAAAAGGCATGGAGTAAAATAAACGGACGATCGACAACATGAGTATCCAAGCTAGATAGCCCATCCGTCCTAAAATATGCAGACGGTACACGGGGCACCTCCCGCCTCACGGCTCACGCGCCCACCTTGGACTGGCTCACTAGCAAATGCACACGTCCGTCCGGACGGGAAGCCGGCCGGTTTCCCGTGACGGAACGGGAATCCGCGGGGTGTAGTAATCTAATATAATCGGACGAGTTAACGCCGGTCACACGGAGCGCATGCCACCGCCGTGCCGAGCGGAGCCGAGAGGGGAGTTCAATGTGGCGCCCCGCTCGCCGTGACGCGTCGCGCGCCTCGCCGCGCTCCGCATGGCGCCGGGATCCCTGCCGGGCATTAAAAACAACCGTCGTTCCAAACCTCTCGGCCTTGGCTTCCCTGACTGATCATCAGTCAGTCTGCGTGTCCATGTGATCTCGGGCTCGCCGGGTGTGCACGTACGGCGCCCACGGATGGGCACGCGCCGCCGGAACGCTGCCGCGGGCCAGGTAGGTTCGTCGGCTGGCGGTGGCGGGTCCGCGCAGGTTGGTTGCTCAGGCGTTAAGCTGGCGCCACAGCGTGGCTGCCAGGCGCAATTATTGAAAGAATGTTCGTCCTGTCCGTAGTAGGTTGGCATCCCTGCAGTGCAGCGTCTGCTTCCTTGGCCAGTGCAGTCGGACAGGGCACGGCGCAGCGCCGATGCTCCCTCCCTGCATGCATGCATGTAGCCGTGCGTGCGACGACTGCTGCTGTGGATCTGCACGTACGGCGACGCCAGCCCATTCATGAACGGGATTCTCGTATCTATCTCAGTTCTTCTCATCACGGCAAGGCAGACTGACAAACAGGGCACGCAGTACTGAAGAGATCTGATTTCGTCTTGGATGATATCTTTATGGAGCGGTGGTACTACTACCAGCAGATAATAACGGGCGGATGTGGATATTATTGGCGAGCGCGCGCGTACGCGTGCGGCGCGTTGGTGGAGCGAGATCGAGGGACCGTCCATGTTCTATCCGAGCCATGGCGGTGGTACTAGGCTGTCTCTCATCATCATCATTCGGGTGGATTTGGTTGCGGATATGGTGATGCAGCCCACATGACGTGCCGGCCCGGGCGCCCGGGTAACAAGCAAGCCTCCCTCGGACAATCATTGGCCGCAGCGGGTCATGTGTCTCACTCTCACCTCCCTCAGTTAGCCAACTGTGGAGCAACTGCAGGTCGACGCCACTCGTAATTAACTTCATGTAGCAGCAAAAAAAACGTTGCAATCATGCGCTTCTTCCACCGTTTCCCACATAAAAACAAAAGCACTGCTGCAAATGTCCACTCCTTGTTGAAGTATTACTAGCTAGTAGCATTTTCATGGCGATTTTTGGTGTGGAATCCGTGTCAACAGTGACGAGGCATGGCCCCCTGGGCCGAGCAAAGATATGGTTCGTATGGCCCCGTCGTCCCCTGCCGACTATTCGTGCCTATCCTGTACACATGCAGCAGCTGCAGCGATCGATTTATTCGGGCCGGGCGTACAATCAAATCCCGCTTCATAGAGGTACGTACCGATCCGATCCCGTCCGTCGAGCTTGACATGGAAAGATTGCTTCCGAGCGAGCTGAACTGGCCCGTCACGTACTGCACCGTCGAGTCATCGCTGATTTGAGGGTGCAAACGGGCGGTTTGCAGCAGACGAATGGAGATCTAGCCGCGGATTTCCGTCGCGCCTCCGCACATTATCGCGTTGCCCGCCCCCGGGCTGCTTTTTGCCCGCACATCACATCGGACGAGATATGGGGGATATATGCGGAGCCCGGCCGGAGGAGGTCGATCGAATCTGGCTGACGATCGACCGTGTCCTCCTTAACCTGCCGACGGCTCGCTTTACACGAACAAAATGGGCCTGCCCGCGTGCTTTTCAAGTGTGTGAAGAACAGATGGTGAGGATTTCTTCTATTTTTTTTTTCGGAAGGAGTGTTTTCGAAATGCACGATGCATCCCGGGGGCGACAGCGCACGGGGCAACTGGGACGGACGGATCCGGTGCTAATTGCGCTATGTGGCAACAACGGGTACATGTGCAGTACGACCGTGCCCCACCATTGTTTCTGAGTCCGACGTAGCGACGGGTCCGTCTTATCACGGACAGATCACTAACGCATACGATCCCGTCTGTTCGCTATCCCGCGGCCATGCACGTGGGATAAGAAAGGGCATCCGCAGATCGATCCTGCCAGGGACAGCCATATTATGGATCAGAAATTCCTTGCGGGGCCGAGATGAGGCAAAAAGATTGTGCGTGTGCACGTACATACGTGCGGTACATATGGAGATGGGGAAAATCAGGTGCTAGATGATACCGTGATACGAGCTATTGGGAGCTATTAGATCTCAGATCAAACGGCTATTGGGAGTTCCTGAATATTTTGCTAAAAAGTCATCCACAAGTCTTTAAATTGCGCGTAGGTAAAACAATGCCATCGGATCTATGATCCAACGGTCCGGAAACCCGTATCACGGTAGCGCATATGAGGACTGGGATCACCCTCAAACTTCCCCATGGAGATGGAGACAACTCTCAGCGACAAACGACCCTTTGGTCCAATGGCGACAGGAAGATTGCTTGTTTCCTCTGTTCGGGTTCTGTTCATTGTATTGACGTGGTGTATCGTCTTCAGCGTGCGCCGGGGGGCTCTATTGAAAGTGCGTAGCGTGTGCCGGTGTGAACTAGACTTGTCAAATCCAGCCCTTTAAATGTCCGTGAAAGCGCCCGGATGCGACCCTTGACAACACCGGGTGGCCCCTTAAAAGTCCTGCCGGTTAACCATACTCCTTATATATATATAAAATCTATACAATTTCATTCACATCGATTATATATAGCAGAAATTCCTCACAATTGAACAAACCAAAATAAAAAACAATTCAAACATGTCAAAATGGAATTCAAGGGACACGTCTGGCCAACATGATGAATCACTCACCTATCGATCGTAATCAGGACCACGTTCGCTGCTGCAACAGCCGCTCTCGCCCTCTCGTGCGCCCTGCGCAAGTTGATCTTCTTCTTCCTGGCCTCAAGCCACTTCTTGTCCTTCAGATCCAAGAGGTTTGCCTCCGCCAACATTATCCTCGGGATTCTCCGTGTCTCGAGCAAGTTGTAAGATTCAGTGACGGAGCTCGACCGAGTAACCTAATGCGAATGAGAGGTCCTCCCCAACGCTTTAGTGCGAGAGCTATGCATTGCTCGTACTGATTTCTATTAGGCTTACCAAACAGTGCGACGATTTTGGTACGACCCAATATTAACGCAAGTTTTTCCCCTATGGGTTTTCTAATCGGTGTTACACTAATTTTTTATATACGTTCAACATTTTTAAATACATGATACATTTTTAATTCTTGTTTTGAACATTTTTCAAATACATGTTTAAAAATTCAAATACACAATGAAACGTATTATTTTTATGATATGAATCATTTTTTTTAAACTATGCGAATATGTTTATACAATGGATAAACAGTTTTTTTACAAATGTCACAAACAATTTGCTTGAATTGCGTACACAATTTTTGAAATGTAACATACATTTTTCTGAATTACACAAACGTTTCTTAACATTGTATAATCTACAAAATTCCACTTATATTTTTTTAATATCACATAAATTTTATTTAATGGTACACACATTTTTCAAAAGTTGACCAAACATTTTTTTTCACTGCATTTACATTCTCTAATGTGTGATGAACACTTTTAAAAACTTAACTACTCCCTCCGATCAGTACTACTTGTGGATCAGAGGGAGTAATTTATTTATTTCATAATACATGTATTTAGTATTTGTCCAAAAATTCCCTTTTTAGCAATTTCAAAATAAAATGTACAAGAAACACGCGTGACGTTGGCATGATGTCTTGTTTACTCGTCTAAGCGGTTACTGGGACGAATCACTGCCGGCTCACTGCATACAAATAGATGCGCCTGGGCTTTAGGCGCTGCCCATGCGTTTGCTCGACTGGGCCGGCCCTGTAGATCAACATGTAGCGAAACTGTTCAAGATTATTTAAGAAATGTTTGTGTCTCCTTTTTATAAAAATGTTCAACAACATTTAAAACAATGTTTGTTTTTTGATAAAAAATATTCATCGACTGATTAACATGTTTTTTAAAATGAAATGTGCATCTAAATATTTACATTTATTAAAAGTAAAAAAGTTATAAATATTTTTTTGTTAAAACAAATTACAGAATAATATAAAAATGGAAATTGAAAAAAGAAAAGGTAACCTATAAAACAAAAGAAATTTACTAATATAAAACCGAAAAAATTAAATAGAACATAAAAATTAAAATTGAAAAATAAAAACCTAAAAGATGAAAATAATAACAACATGAATGCAATAAGGAAATGTAAAATAGACAAACAGAAAGAAAACCTTAAAAAATAGTAAACCGAAAGAAAAAATGTACCAGAGAAAAAGCGTGAGAGAACCACCTAGGGAACGAATGAAGCCCGCTTCAAAACTACTAAGCTGGAAAGAAAAAAGTTGTTCTTTCCCACACCGTGCTTCTCCTATTGATGTATCTCGCAATAAGCGAGATATGGTTTTGCGGCCGACAAGAACATGTGTCCGCCGCAAAAAAAGTATAAGCAATGCAATACTCTCTACGGGAGCATGTGGACCGACCCATTCAGCCATTCTTTTTTAGGATAAGATATATAACTTCCTCGCACGACCTATAAAAGACTAAGGGCTTTGAAGTTTATAATTCAACAAATCAAATACTAGGTTCTCACAAAAAAAATGAAAGACTAGGTTACCAACTCATTGCATCTATATTTCTCCTATTGCAATATATATAGTACAGAGTGCGCGCCCTGACCTGGGTCAGCCTGGTACTAGAGGGCTGGTGGTGCATATCTTCCTTTTATTTTTCTGTGTTTTTTTATTTATTGTAAGTTATGTTTTTTCTTTGTGTAGTTTTTTCCATTTTTTGTTTCGTCTTTTTCTTTTTTCATATTTCTTCATTTTCTCTTTTGAGATTTGGTTTTTCTTTAGTTTTTCATATTTTGCATATTACTATACCGTGAATACTTTTTAAACTACAAACTTTGACATATTTTAGTATGCAATGAACATTTTTCCAATGGACACTAAAGATTCTTTTTCAATATAAATTGAACCTTCCTGTTATATATGTTGAATATTTTAAATATATGATGAAGTTTTTTAGTTATATGCTGAACTTCTCAAATACACACTGAATATTTTTGTAATATCATGAAAAATTTTTAATATACATTGAACTTTTTTTTAAATACATACTGATTTTTTTTCTAATTTTTTTTTTAATATTTAGCTAAAAAACATAGCTGTTCTATTCTGAAAACTGACTAAAAACTCAAAGAGAAGAAAAAACATAGTGGGATGGCCCATTCGCCATGGCTTAAGGCAGAGCCTCCATATTTGATGCTCACGGGCCTCCAATAGGAGGTCTCGTGACAACATCACCCTTTTTTATTTTAGAACTAATTGATGACTGAAGAGCATCAAGTATCATCTATGGAACTAAGGACTGAGTGAACATTTGCCCGAGTTATCATGCATGCGATACACTCGCTGACTTCTGAGACGAGTTATATTGGCAGCCCATCGGATCTGAAAATAGTGTAACTGGTTCAGCCGATGGACAAATGCCAACTGCTTGCGGCCAACATTATTTAGACTTCAAAGCATTGTATTTCTCAAATAAAAACATTAGAGTATCATTGACTTGCAATAAGAAGAGTTTTTTGACAGGAAAGTAGTTATGTAAAGTGAGAGGAACTTTTTTTTGGTGAATCACGAAGAGAGGAATTAACTGCAAAAGAAAAGCAGAAAAAAAATTGGGGAGGAGGTAGGATACCGTAAGCAATATGAAGAAGGTGGAGAAGTCTCTCAAGAGTAAAGGCAAAAGGAGTGGCACTATAGAAAAGACGTTCGCGGTTGCTTAATGTGTGTTTCTCAGTCTCTTGGACTGTCCTTGTGGTTTGACCTGTCTCCATGGGTTAATGATGGTTGCCTTCTTCCCCTGAGGTGTTCATGATGAGTATGGGTTTTATAGTTATTGGGTGGTTGTCGGCCTTGGGTCTTTTTTGGCGCCCCCACCTCCCTCGTGAAGGAAATATGCCCTAGAGGCAATAATAAAGTTGTGATTTTATATTTCCTTACTCATGATAAAGGTTTATTATTCAGGCTACAATTGTATTGATTGGAAACTTAAATACATGTGTGAATACATAAACAAATACTGTGTCCCTAATGAGCCACTACTAGACTAGCTCGTTGCTCAAAGATGGTTAAAGTTTCCTAACATAGACATGAGTTGTCATTTGATAATGAAATCACATCATTAGGAGAATGATGTGATGGACAAGACTCATCTGTTAGCTTAGCATATTGATCGTTCCGTTTATTGCTACTGCTTTCTTCATGTCAAATATATATTCAGATTATGCAACTCCCGGATACCGGAGGAATACCTTGTGTGCTATCAAATGTCACAACGTAACTGGGTGATCATAAAGATGCTCTACAGGTATCTCCGAAGGTGTGAGTTGGCATAGATCGAGATTAGGATTCTTCACTCTGACTATCGGAGAGATATGTCTGGGCCCTCTCAGTAATACACATCATAAGCTTGCAAGCAAATGACTAAGTAGTTAGTTATGATATGATGTATTATAGAACGACTAAAAAAGACTTGCTAGTAACGAGATTGAACTAGGTATGAAGATACCGATGATCGAATGTCGGGCAAGTAACGTACGGATGGACAAAGGGAATAACGTATGTTGTTATAACGGTTCGACCGATAAAGATCTTTGTATAATATGTAGGAGCCAATATGGGCATCCAGGTTCCGCTATTGGTTATTGACCGGAGAGGTGTCTCGGTCATGTCTACATAATTCTCGAACCATAGGGTCCGCACGCTTAACGTTCGTTGACGATATAGTGTTGAATAAGTTATATGATTTGGTGAGCGAATGTTGTTCGGAATCCCGGATGAGATCACAAACATGACGAGGAGTCTATAAATGGTCGAGAGGTAAAAAATGATATATAGGATGATGGTATTCGTACACCGGAAGAGTTTCGGAGTGCACCGGGTAGTCATTGGGTCGCCGGAAGGGGTTCCGCACACCCCCGGTAAGTGTATGGGCCCGATAGTCCAAAGGAGGGGACATACCAGCCCACTATGGGGCTGGCATGCCCTGGGGGAAGGAAAGAGGAGGGGTGGCCCCTCCTGCCTTTCCCTCCTCATGAGAGAAAGGAAGGTGGGCACCTCCTCCTCCTGGCTTCCCCCCGCACTCATATATGGAAGGGGGGGGGGCGCAGCTTGGGGAAAGGCAGGAGGCTTGGGGCGCGACTACATAACCGCGTTAGGTTAACGCTTCCGCTTTCGTTCTACGAGGGTACATGGACACACTCGTCCCCTCTCATTGCTATCATATCCTAGATAGATCTTGCGTGAGCGTAGGAATTTTTTTTAAATTGCATGCTACGTTTCCCAACAGTGGCATCCAAGCCAGGTCTATGCGTAGATGATATGCACGAGTAGAACACAAAGAGTTGTGGGCGGTGATAGTTATACTGCTTACCACCAACGTCTTATTTTAATTCGGCGGTATTGTGGGATGAAGCGGCCCGGACCAACCTTACATGTCCATGCACATGAGACCGGTTCCACCGATAGACATGCAACTTGTTTTGCATAAAGATGGCTAGCGGGTGTCTGGTTCTCCTACTTTAGTTGAATTGAATTTCACTATGGCCGATCCTTGAAGAAGGTTAAAACAACAAACTTGATAAATCACTGTCGTGGTTTTTGCCGTAGATAGGAACGGTTCTTGCTAGAAGCCCGTAGCAGCCACGTTAAACTTGCAACAACAAAGTAAAGGACGTCTAACTTGTTTTTGCCGGGCATGTTGTGGTCTGATATGGTCAAGACATGATGTGATATACGTTGTTGTATGAGATGATCATGTTTTGTAATATCGACAACCGTTAGGAGCCTTTGGGTTGTCTCTTGATTATTGCATGAAATGCAAATGCCATGTAATTGCTTTACTTTATCGCTATGTGTTAGTAATAGTTGTAGAAGCAATAGTTGGTGAGATGACCCTGATGCAACGATGGAGATCAAGGTGTCGAGCCGGTGATGATGGAGATCATGACGATGCTGATGTTCATCCTTTATGCATCTTATTTTGCTTAGAACAGCGGTAGCATATAAGATGACCCCTTCACTAAATTTTAAGATAAAAGTGTTCTCCCCGAGTATGCACCATTGCTAAAGTTCGTCGTTTCGAAGCACCTTGAGATGATCGGGTGTGATAGACTCTACGTTCATATACAACGGGTGTAAGATGGTTTGCAAATGCAGAATACTTGGATTAAACTTGACGAGCCTAGCATGTACAAACATGGTCTCGGAACACTGGAGACCGAAAGGTCGAACATGAGTCATATAGTAGATATGATCAACATAGAGATGTTCACCATTGATGACTACCCCATCTCACGTGATGATCGGACATGGCTTAGTTGATTTGGATCATGTATCACTTAGATAACTTGAGGGATGTAAATTTAAGTGGGAGTTCATTAGTAATTTGATTAATTGAACTTAATTTATCATGAACTTAGTCTTAATAGTTTTTGCATATCTATGTTGTACATCAATAGCTCGCAATATAGCTCCCGTATTTTTTGATTTGTTCCTAGAGAAAACTAAGTTGAAAGATGATGGTAGCAATAATACGGACTGGGTCCGTGATCTCAGGATTATGCTCATTGCTACACAGAAGAATTATGTCCTTGATGCACCGCTAGGTGACAGACCTATTGCAGGAGCAGATGTAGACGTTATGAACGTTTGACAAGCTCGATATGATAAATACTTATAGTGCACCATGCTTTACGGCATAGAACCGGGACTTCAAAAACCGTTTTGAATGCCATGGATCATATGAGATGTTCCAAGAGCTGAAATTGGTATTTCAGACTCATGCCCATGTCGAGAGGTATGAGACCTCTGACAAGTACTTTGCCTACAATATGGAGGAGAATAGCTCAGCCAGTGAGCATGTGCTCAGAATGTCTGGGTACTATAATCGCTTGAATCAAGTGGGGGTTAATCTTCCAGATAAGATAGTGATTGACGGAGTTCTCTAGTCACTATCACCAAGCTACTAGAACTTCGTGATAAACTATAATATGCAAGGGATGACAACAACAATTTTTGAGCTCTTCGCAATGCTG
Source organism: Triticum timopheevii (assembly GCA_963921465.1). Taxonomy (NCBI): domain Eukaryota; kingdom Viridiplantae; phylum Streptophyta; class Magnoliopsida; order Poales; family Poaceae; genus Triticum; species Triticum timopheevii. The sequence goes on from OY997268.1 coordinate 478,996,631, forward strand.
AAATCAGTAGAGGTAGAAATCAAAGAAAGAGCATCAAGTGTTGATGGTTCATAAGACCACTAGTTTCAAGAAAAGGGCAGGGGAAAGAAAAAGGAACTTCAAGAAGAATGGAAAGCAAGTTGCCGCAACCATGAAGAAGCCCCCCAAGCCTAAAACTGAGTGCTTCTACTGCAAAGGAAATGGTCACTCGAAGTGGAACTGCCCCAAATACTTGGCGGATTAGAAGGATGGCAAAGTGAACAAAGGTATATTTGATATACATGTTATTGATGTGTACCTTACTAGTGTTTGTAGTAACCCCTGGGTATTTGATACCGGTTCAGTTGCTAAGATTAGTAACTCAAAACAGGAGTTGCAGAATAAACAGAGACTAGTTAAGGGCGAGGTGACGATGTGTGTTGGAAGTGATTCCAAGGTTGATACGATCACAATCGCACACTCCCTCTACCTTCAGGATTAGTGTTGAACCTAAATAAACGTTATTTGGTGTTTGCGTTGAGTGTGAATATGATTAGATCATGTTTATTGCAATACGGTAATTCATTTAAGTCAGAGAATAATTGTTGTTCTGTTTACATGAATAAGACCTTCTATGGTCATACACCCAATATGAATGGTTTATTGAATCTCGATCGTAGTGATACAAATATTCATAATATTGATGCCAAAAGATGCAAACTTGATAATGATAGTGCAACATACTTGTGGCACGGCCGTTTAGGTCACATTGGTATAAAGTGCATGAAGAAACTCCATGCAGATGGACTTTTGGAATCACTTGATTATGAATCATTTGATACTTGTAAACCATGCCTCATGTGCAAGATGACTAAAACTCCGTTGCTAATGACTTATTGGAAATAATACATACCAATGTATGCGGTCTGATGAGTGTTGAAGCGCGCGGCGGGTATCATTATTTTCTGGCCTTCACAGATGATTTGAGTAGGTATGGGTATATCTACTTGATGAAACACAAGTCTGAAACATTTGAAAAGTTCAAAGAATTTTAGAGTGAAGTGGAGAATCATCGTAACAAGAAAATAAAGTTTCTACGATCTGATCGCGGAGGCGAATATTTGAGTTACGAGTTTGGCCTTCATTTAAAACAATGTGGAGTTGTTTCACAACTCAAGCCACCTGGAACACCACAGCGTAATGGTCTATCCAACGTCGTAACCGTACTTTATTAGATATGGCGCGTTCAATGATATATCTTACCGATTTACCAATATCATTTTGGGGTTATACATTAGAGACAACTGCATTCACATTAAATAGGGTAGCGTCTGAATCCGTATGAACTGTGGTTTGGCAAGAAACCTAAGTTGTCATTTCTTAAAGTTTGGAGATGCAACGCTTATGTCAAAAGGCTTCAGCCTGGTAAGCTCAAACCTAAATTAGAGAAGTGTGTCTTCACAGGATACCCTAAGGAAACTATTGGGTACACCTTCTACCACAGATCCGAAGGCAAGATCTTTGTTGCTAAGAAGGGGCCCTTTCTAGAGAAGGAGTTTCTCTCAAAAGAAGTGAGTGGGAGGAAAGTAGAACTTGATGAGGTAATTGTACATCCTCTCAAATTGGAAAGTAGCACATCATAGAAAACCGTTCCAATGATGCCTACACCAACTAGAGAGGAAGCTAATGATGATGATCATGAAACTTCAGATCAAGTTACTACTGAACTTGGTAGGTCGGCCAGAGCACGATCCGCACCAGAGTAGTACGGTAATCCTGTCTTGGAAGTTATGTTATTGGACCATGGCGAACCTACGGACTATGAAGAAGCTATGATGAGCCAGATTCTGATAAATGGCTTGAGGCCATGAAATCTGAGATAGGATCCATGTATGAGAACAAAGTATGGACTTTGGTGGACTTGACCGATGATCGACAAGCCATAGAAAATAAATGGATCTTCAAGAAGAAGACTGACGCTGATGGTAATGTTACTGTCTACAAAGCTCGACTTGTCACAAAAGGTTTTCGACAAGTTCAAGGAGTTGACTACGATGAGACTTTCTCACCCGTAGCGATGCTTAAGTCTGTCTGAATCATGTTAGAAATTGCCGCATTTTATGATTATGAAATCCGGCAAATGGATGTCAAAATTGCATTCCTTAGTGGATATCTTAAAGACGAGTTGTATATGATGCAACCAGAAGGTTTGTCGATCCTAAAGGTGCTAACAAAGTGTGCAAGCTCCAGTGATCCATTTATGGACTGGTGCAAGCATCTCGGAGTTGGAATATACGCTTTGATGAGGTGATCAAAGCATATGGTTTTATATAGACTTACAGTGAAGCCTGTATTTACAAGAAAGTGAGTGGGGAGCTCTGTAGCATTTTTGATATTATATGTGGATGACATATTGTTGATTGGAAATGATATAGAATTTCTAGATAGCATAAAAGGATACTTGAATAAGAATTTTTCGATGACAGACCTCGGTGAAGCTGCTTAAATATTAGGCATCAAGATCTATAGGGATAGACCGAGACGCTTAATCAGACTTTCACAAAGTACATACCTTGGCATAGTTTTGAAGAAGTTCAAAATAGATCAGTCAAAGAAAGAGCTCTTGCATGGGTTACAATGTGTAAAGTTGAGTAAGACTCAAAGCCCGACCACCGCAGAAGATAGAGAGAGAATGAAAGTCATTCCCTATGCCGCAGCCATAGGTTCTATAAAGTATGCCATGTTGTGTACCAGACCTATTGTGTACCTTGCCATGAGTTTGGCAAGGGGGTACAATAGTGATCTAGGAGTAGATCACTAGACAACGGTCAAATTTTTCCTTAGTTAACTAAGAGGACTACGGAAATATTTCTTGGTTATGGAGGTGATAAATAGTTCCTCGTAAAGAGTTACGTCGATGCAAGCTTTGACACTGATTCGAATGACTCTGAGTCCCAATCCGGATACATATTGAAAGTGGGAGCAATTAGCTAGAGTAGCTCCGTGCAGAGCATTGTAGACATAGAAAATTGCAAAATACATACAGATCTGAATGTGGCAGACCCGTTGACTAAACCTCTCTCACAAGCAAAACATGATCACACCTTAGTACTCTTCGGGTATTAATCACATGACGATGTGAACTAGATTATTGACTCTTTGGGTGTTAGTCACATAGCGATGTGAACTATGAGTGTTAATTAGACAGCGATGTGAACTGGATTATTGACTCTATGTCAAGTGGGAGACTGAAGGAAATATGCCCTAGAGGCAATAATAAAGTTGTTATTTTATATTTCCTTATTCGTGATAAAGGTTTATTATTCATGCTAGAATTGTATTGATTGGAAACTTAAATACATGTGTTAATACATAAACAAATACCGTGTCCCTATTGAGCCTCTACTAGACTAGCTCGTTGATCAAAGATGGTTAAGGTTTCCTAACCATAGACGTGAGTTGTCATTAGATAACGGGATCACATCATTAGGAGAATAATGTGATGGACAAGACCCATCCGTTAGCTTAGCATATTGATCATTTAGTTTATTGCTACTACTTTCTTCATGTGAAATACATATTCCTTCGACTATGAGATTATGCAACTCCCGGATACCGGAGGAATACCTTGTGTGCTATCAAACCTCACAAAGTAACTGGGTGATCATAAAGATGCTTTACAGGTATCTCCGAAGATGTTTGTTGAGTTGGCATAGATCGAAGTTAGGATTTGTCACTCCGAGTATCGGAGATGGGCCCTCTCGGTAATACACATCATAAGCTTGCAAGAAAATGACTAAGGAGTTAGTTATGAGATGATGTATTACAGAACGAGTAAAAAGACTTGCCAGTAACGAGATTCAACAAGGTATGAAGATACCGACGATCGAATGTTGGGCAAGAAACATATCGATGGACAAGGGGAATAACGTATGTTGTCATAACGGTTCGACCGATAAAGATCTTCGTAGAATATGTAGGAGCCAATATGGGCATCCAGGTTCCGCTATTGGTTATTGACGGGAGAGATGTTCGGTCATGTCTACATAGTTCTCGAACCCGTAGGGTCCGCACGCTTAATGTTCGTTGACGATATAGTCTTATATGAGTTATATGATTTGGTGAAAGAATGTTGTTCGAAGTCCCGGATGAGATCACGAACATGGCGTGGAGTCTTGAAATGGTCAAGAGGTAAAGATTGATATATAGGACGATGGTATTCGGTCACCGGGTTGCCGGAAGGGGTTCCAGACACCCCGGTAAGTGTACGGGCCTGATGGGCCAAAGGAGGGGACAGACTAGCCCACTATGGGGCTAGCCCTTCCCTCTCGTTGGCAGGCCAGCCCTAGGGTAAGGAAAGAGGAGGGGTGGCCCCTCCTGCCTTTCCATCCTTGTGAGAGAAAGGAAGGGGGGCGTCTCCTCCTCCTGCCTTTCTCCCGCACTCATATATGAAGGGGGGGCGCGGCTTGAGGAAGTCCCCAAGTAGGATTCGGCCCTATACTTGGGGCGCCCCTTGGCCTCTCCCCTCCCCCACCTATATATATGTGGGAGGGGGGCGCCACACATAACCACGACAATTGTTTAGCCGTGTGCGGCGCCCCTCCGCCGTTTACACCCTCGGTCATATTTTTGTAGTGCTTAGGCGAAGCCCTACAGAGATAGCATCACCATCACCGTCACCACGCCGTCGTGCTGCCAGAACTCATCCACTACCTCGCCGTCTTGCTGGATCAAGAAGACGTGGACGTCACCGAGCCGAATGTGTGCTGAACGTGGAGGTGCCGTATGTTCGGTACTCGATCAGTTGGATCGCGAAGATGTTTGACTACATCAACCGCATTACTAAACGCTTCCGCTTACGGTCTACGAGGGTACGTAGACGCACTCTCCCCCTCTCAATGCTATGCATCTTCATGGATAGGTCTTGCGTGTGCGTATATTTTTTTTTCATGCAACGTTTCCCGACACCTCGCTGGCAAAAAAAAGTTCATGGATTTGTATCGATTCTTGTTAATTAACCGAACTCCAAAAAATATGACTATCGATCCAGGAATTTAAGCTAGTGTGCTGCTTTCTAGTAGCTCTGAACTTAAACCCATTAGAGATCTTCCTTGAATCTGCTTCTGTATGCATGTAAACTTGGCTTCACACCATTGCAAATGAAAGCATTCCTGGTATTCAAATCGTCCAAGCCCCGAGTACGATAAGCTCCATAAAGAAAGGCCTATGAAGACCAGAGCGAACAGAGGCCATTTAGTTCCAATGCTAGTCCTAATCAGTGGCAGGCCAGAATGGATAAGAATATTGCCAAAAGGCCATGGTAAATTTGCAAGGACCATAATATTGGGGGATCAATCACCAGGGAGGGACTGATTCGTTTGCCACATGGGTTGATAATGGCAATTTCCTATTCGGCGCTTCAAGCGCCCGTCGTAGCAGGTTTTGCAAACGGGCGCACACCCTCCTCCACGCTGGCCCGGCCCATCTTCACTTTTGTTTCCTTTTTAAGGCCAAAAAAACTACGCGCCTGGTTGGTTTTGAACCGGCAACCTCCTGGTCCTTTCTTAGCTGTGTTAATTGTCATTGTAGTTTCGAATCGGCAACCTAATGCGCTCAATTACACCGTTTTCCTTCTTTTGTTCTTTAACTTTATCTTTTCTATTTTTATTGGAACGGTTCTGTTCGGTTCTTTCATTCTTTTACTTTCTTTTCTTTTTCTTTTTGCTAATCCAAATGAACTTTTTTTTCAAAATTTAATGATTCAAATCAATGAACTTTCATCAAAATCCATGTTTATTTTTCAAAATAGATGAGTTTTTTTTCCAAAACAATTGAACTTTTTATAAAATTGATGAATTTTTTTATAAAATCAATGATCTTTTTTTTAAAAAAATCAAACATTTTTTCCAAATCAATGTTTTTTAAATTCGATGAACTTAATTTTTTTAATCCACAAACTTCTTTCATATTTCATGAACTTTTATCCAAATTTGATGAACCTTTTGAAAGTTTTAATGAAATTGTTTTTCAAATTCGATGAACATTTTTTAAATCGATGAATATTTATTCAAATTCAAGATTTTTCCCGAAAATCCATGAATATTTCTAATTCACGAATTTATCATTTTTGCGATTTTTTCTTCAATTGCGATCAAGCGAACCAGAGCAAATTTTGAAATAAAATATTTTTCTGTCACCAGAAAAGAAAAAGGAAGAACATAATGTACACCTGCCACGCTCTATTTTATAAAATGCCATGCTATACTCTATTAAAATGTTTTATCTAAATAAGTCCAATAAATTTGCCATGATATTTTTTAAACAAAAATGCCATCCTCTTAATAATAAAAATTTCATGCTCTCAAATAATAAAACTGTCATCCTGTTAATAATATACTACCATTCTCCTAAAAATAAATCTGCAATGTTATTAATAATAAAATTGTCATGCTCTTAATAATAAAACTGCCATCCTCTTAATAATAATAAATGCCATGTTATTAGTAAGAAAAAAAATCATTCTCTTAAGAAAAAATGCCATGTTATTAATTATTAAAATGACATGTTCTTAATAATAAAATTGCCATGTAATAAGTTAAGAAAACCAGTACCAAAATTGCCGTGAATAAGTGATAAAATTTCCCAAAAGCTTGCCATGGGGCATTACAAAATAGCTGAAAATAGAATGGTTTAAAATAAAAAAGAATTGACATGCTACCTATAATTTGAAATGCAATTGGCAAGCTTATAAAAAAATGCTCTGTAACATAGGGATTTTTGTTCTTTCAAACATGGAAAAAATTCAGGATTTTACGAAAAAAATTCAGATGAAAAATGAAACATAAACTAAATTTAGGTTTAAAATACATATACTCCCTCTGTTCCTAAATATTTGTATTTTTAGATATTTCAAATAAACTACCACATACGGATGTATATAGACATATTTTAGAATGTAGATTCACTCATTTTGCTCCGTATGTAGTCACTTGTTAAAATCTGACAAATATTTAGGAACGGAGGAAACAGTAGTTTCAACGGAAGTATTCACATCCCCGCTTTAGTTGAGTTTATTTATTAAGTGCCCCATCCCCACATAGGAGGTCGTAAGTTCAAACCTCCTCTCGGGCACCTGGTCCTGCATTTTCTGGAGAAATATAAAGAAAGAGAACGTTCTGGGGACCTGGAAGCAGTGATCGGCTCCAAATGATCTACTCACTCCGTTCCTAAGTATAAGTCTTTGTAGAGATTTTACTAGTGGACTATATACGATGCAAAATGAGTGAATCTATACTCTAAAATGCATCTATATACATCTGTATGTGGTTCATAGTAGAATCTCTATAAAAACTTATATTTTAAAACGGAGGGAGTACGTAGCATCAACCTTGCGTCAACGGTGGGGAAGACGTTCGCTAGGGTTGGCCTCCCGACGCCGCCACAAAAAGAAGTTTGCAAATATCGAAGGGAAACCATGGCGAATCTACTCGTTCTTGCCCGCCGGTGTTACCTCCGTGTCCATGTCGAGCTGCAGCTACCGTTCAACACGGAGACTTCCATTTCTGCAGCCAAATGTTCACGGCCTAGTGTACTCGGAATCTGTCTCTTGCGTTCTCCTCCATATCCCGTCCAAATTTGCCACCGCTGCACCACCTGCATTTGTCCTCACGCGCCTGTAACTGTAAGGGTGCGCAACTTTGCGGCCATGATTGTTCCGCTGAGTTGCTGATGAGATGCCGATGCTGACTAGTGCGGTCATATTTGTTTTGCGCATGACATGTACAAGCCAAACGTGATTTGTGCTGCAACATGTCTGTCCATTTTATGGGTTTGTCTGCCACGAGAACGAAAGACGCAGCCGAAAAGTGAGAGCTCGGGAAGCTGCCATCAACGGCCAAGTTGGTGCCAGGCGAACTTTTCCCAAGTCTTTGGGCACCACACTGTCCACACAACTCCATGCGCTTTTAAAGTTTTTTCTGCATTTCAAACTACCATGTCCAGCATTTTGAGACCATGTAGGAGAAGCCGACGAACGTAAGAAGGGAGAATGTCCAAATTAAACTCTTGTCGGCTTCCAGTTGTTTGCTAGGGCCGACTGACCGAATCTCGACACTCGTCTATTCAACACTCCCGTCGGACTACAATCGACCTATTAGGAATCTTTGAACCACATTTTTTTTTGGGTCTGTCTATATCACATCTGTATATTATCCCACATCTAACATGATGTCATGTGTTTATAAATCTCATTTCACTTCCTGGCCTCGTGGTCGTTTTTTCCATGTGTTTGTTTGTGGTCGTTGTTTGTTGTTGTTTCTTGCTTGGGCTGGGCTTTTCACGCGAAACCAAGCTAAGCGGAGTTCACATTCTGGGCTAAACTTGATTAACACAAGTTTGCAAGCAACGTGGTGCATGCAAGCATCATGCACGCTCCAGCCTGGCATGCATCCTCTAGCTCTTTTCTCGAGTATTCTATAGCTTACATCTAGGTGAACGCCCTTTAGGTAAGCCACCCCATGTGCGAACGTGAAAAATGTTTGAGAATTTGAAAAAAATAAAAGAAATATAAATTCAAAATTATATTTGTGAATTTAAAAAATATTCATGATACGAAAAATGTTCATGAACTTGAAAAGAATCTTTGACAACTTAAAGTGTTCATGTATTCAAAAAAATCAAGAATAGAAAAGATATTCATGATTTGGTAAATTTTTTAGCTTCTCCAAAATGTCCATGAATTAAAAATACCAATTTGAAAAATATTCATGAATTCCAAGAAAGTACATTGGGGCGGAAAAAAAGGATCAACAAGCTAGTTGCATGTCAATGATGGACTTGCAACTGGGATGAACAAAAGGGTGAGACCCAAGTTGCGAGTCGTTTTATGATGTGCAACTACGGCAACAAAGATCAAGGGCCCAGTTGCATGTCAATAGTGGACTTGCAATTGAGACAAAAAAGGGTTAGTCCAGTTGCGAGTTGATGATGAATTTGCAACTAGGATAAAAAAAGAGTCGAACCGAGTTGCAAGTTCATGTTGGACTTGCAATTGGGTCAAAGAAAGGAGGGTCGGGTTATTAGTTAACATGTGGACTTGCAACGCGGACAACAAAAGTCAGGGCCCAGTTATAAGTCGAAGGTGGACTTACAATTGAGACTAAAAACTATCGAATTCCATTTGCAAGTCGAGGGTCAACTTGCAACTGGTACAAAAATGTTGGGCCTCAGTTGCGAGTCGAGGACGGACTTGCAACTGGGACAAAAAAAGTTTGGGCCCCAGTTGCGAGTTGTGGGTGAACCTGTAACTCTGACAAAAAACTATCGATACCCAGTTGCCAATCGACAGTGGGATTGCAACTGGGACAAAAGAAGGTCCGACATCAGTTGTGAGTCGAGGGTGGACTTGCAACTGGGGAAAAAGTTTGGGCCCCAGTTACGATTCGAGGGTGGACATGTAACCGAGACAAAAAAATGTCAATGCCAGTTGCGAATCGTGGGTGGGATTGCAACTGAGACAAAATAAATGTTGAGGCCCAGTTATGAGTCGAGGGTGGGATTGCAACTGGGACAAAAAAAGTTCGGGCCCCAGTTGCGAGTTGATGGTGGACTTGCAACCGAGACAAAAAAATGTCGAGGTCCAGTTGCAAATCGAGGGTGGGATTACAACTGGGACAAAAGAAAATCAGGCCCCAGTTAAAAGTTGAAGGTGGACTTGCAACTGGACAACAAAAAGACAACCCCTATTTGGTGGTAGAGAGTCAACTACCACATATGGAAAAAATCATGAATCAAAAAATTGAAAAAGAAAAAGTGGGAAAAAGAAAATAAAAATAAAAGGCATGAATTTAAATTTTTTATGCATTTGAAACAAATAAATGAACAAAAGAAGAACACAAAAAGAAAAAGAAACAAAAAAGATAAATGTAAAAAATCGCTTGTGGCCGGAACCCACGCTAAGGCGTGGTTCAAAAGTTCCCCTACGCTCACGCCTAGTGATGAGGATACAGACCTGGGGTAGAGTCATAGGCCTGGCCTACACGTCCTACCCAAGGTCACTACCCCAGAAAATAAGAAGACCAAGAATCCACTCGATGATATAATCACTCGACCGTCATTCCCCACCTTCACTCGACCATATGGGGAATGACTCGACTATATCGAAGACCAGGAGTCGGAAGAACGCACAACGGCCGGGCATTCACTCCTTAGTCTTTATGAGCATTAAGAGTATTTAAGACTGCCGTTACCTGTAACACCCTTACTTTATGTACATTAAGCCCCTTGTAATGGAGGTTGGCTGGGGTCCTGGCGCACTCTATATAAGCCACCCCCGTCCTCTGGGATAAGGGTTCGCACCCCCTGTAACACAACACGCATAAACCAATCGACCGCCTCTGGACACCGAGACGTAGGGCTGTTACTTCCTCCAATAAGGGCCTGAACTCGTAAACCTCGTGTGTACATCTTCGCCATAGCTAAGATCTTGCCTCACCATACCTACCCCCCTTTCTACTGTCAGACTTAGAACCACGACAGTTGGCGCCCACCTTGGGGCCGGTGTCTTAGCGACTTATTGGTGAAGTTGCAAGTTTTTCCGATCATCATCATGGTTTCCGGCGGCGAGATGGTTGAGGGCAGTGAGATCCGTCTCGGCGCACTCATTTTCGTCGCCGACGACTCGGCGTGGCTTCAGGAAGCTCCGCTCGATGTGGAGGCGCTCCCCGTCTGAGGGGCGACGCACTTCCGCGCGTGCGTTCGTGGCGTCCTCCTCCAGCAACTGTCGACTCAGTATCAGTCGACTCCGATGGTGTTTTCTCTCCCCGTTGTTCGCCGCCGCAAGCGGTCCGGTCGATCGCGGCTTCAACGCTGGATGAAACACGCGGTGGCTCGGCATTCGACCACCCATCAAGTCGCGGCAATCGAGCCCGACGAAACTCTCCACGGCCTGTTCGATCTATCGACTAGCTCCGCGGAGACTGCATCCGAGTGCGATAGCAGCAATCCTGTAGCCAAAGTCCTGATGGTCGATGGTCCTCACAGCCCGCTCGGGTTCCGCCACGAGGGCGGCGGGGATGGAGGCGGCAATCCGTCTCATGTCCATGAGGAATACCGACCCAAGCCCCTCTCTTCACAACAGAGGGAAGAACTTCGTCGCCGCAACATGGATGCGCTCCACACGCCCATCGTTGGAGAAACCCCTGAGGCTCGGGCCTTGGAGGAGGTGCGCCTAGCTAACTTGGCTGAGCGCATTCGACTGGATAACCTTCAGCGTGCTCTTGACGAGCGCGCTCAGGAGTGGATTCATGTGTCCAGTCGACGACAACTTTTTCCGCCTCCACCTAAGGTATACCGCACTCCGATTCAGAATCTCACAGCTGCGGCCCGAATAGCAGAGTCGATCCAACCTTCCCAGTCAGAAGCTGGCAGAGGGTTGATGCAGATCAGGGCCCTGCTCAGGGCAGTAGGAGAGCAGAATACAGCAGTATCTCAGTCGCGGAATAGGATTCACAGCAGATCCGTTGCAGCGCACACGGTTCAGTCGGCCCACAGCCCAAGATCGCCTCCGTGGCGTGAAGGCCGTGGACAGTATGATCATTCACTTGACCGCGACAATCGTCGTCGGGGACCGACGCCTCCTCCGAGGAGTGCGTTGTATGTACCTCGGCAGAACGACGACAGACGCCGTCACAATGGTGAGCGCAGGAATTCAGTTGACCCAAGAGAACTAGGCTTTGACTCGAGGTCTATCCTTGTTCAAGGTCTGGTCGACCGGAACAAAGCACACAGAGAAGACGTTGGCAGAGATCGTCCGAGCGGCAGCCGAGTGCATGTTTTTGGCCCCGAGTGTTTTAGCAGAGCCATCAGGGCAGCAGTGATACCTCCCAACTTCAGGTTGGCGTCCGGGGTTAGTAAGTTCACCGGCGAATCCAAGCCCGAAACTTGGCTCGAGGATTACTGAGTGGCTGTGCAGATTGGAGGCGGCAACGACGAGATAGCGATGAAGCATCTCCCTCTTATGTTGGAAGGGTCGGCCCAAGCGTGGCTGACTCAGTTGACCCCGGGTAGTATTCACAGTTGGGAAGAGCTATCTCGAGTGTTCGTGAGAACTTTTGAGGGCACGTGCAAGCGACCAACAGGATTGCCCGAGTTGCAGCATTGTGTGCAGAAGCCGAATCAGACTTTGAGGGAGTTCATCCAGAGATGGTCCACTTTGCATCAAACCGTCGAGAATGTTTCAGAACACCAAGCTGTATGTGCTTTCAAGGAAGGCGTCAAATATAGAGAGTTGGTCTTGAAATTCGGTCAGACTGGCGATATGACTCTGACTCGAATGTTGGAGATAGCCACCCGGTACGCTAACGGGGAAGAAGAGGATCGACTCAGTAGCAGGAAGAGCAAACCAGTTGGCCAAGAGGCCGGAGGAGGTAACTCCAATCGGAAACAGAAGCGTAAGGCCGAGCCAGCAGCTCCTGGAGAGATTGGGGCAGTGAATCAAGGAAAGTTTAAGGGCAAACCTAAAGGGCCCTGGCTCCCTAAGAAGGTGAAGGATCAAGATGGTAATGACGTGCTAGATTTGCCGTGTCACATCCACACTAAGAAATATGAAGAAGGTAATATGATTTACCCGAAGTATACCACTCGGCAATGTCGACTCCTGATCCAACAGTTCCGAGAGAAACAACCCAATGAGAAGGACAGGGAGTCGGACAGAGATGTAGAAGAAGAGGAAGATGACGGTTACCCTAAGGTCAATTCCACTCTCATGATTTTTGCTGATGTTGAGAGCAAGAGTCGGTTGAAGGTCATCAACAGAGAGGTGAATATGGTTGCTCCGGCGACGACGACCACGTACCTGAAATGGTCCCAGACAACCATCACGTTTGACCAGTCAGACCATCCTGCTCGCGTAGTCACCCCCGGGAGGCAAGCGCTGGTGGTCGACCCAGTGGTTGGTGGCACTCGACTGACTAAAGTGCTGATGGATGGAGGTAGCGGCCTGAATATCCTGTATGCTGAAACCTTGAAGGGGATGGGCATCCCGATGTCCAAGCTTAGCGAGAGCAACATGAGCTTTCACGGCGTTATCCCCGGAAAGAAGGCCGAGTCACTCAGATAGATCACTCTCGACGTGGTTTTCGGTGACTCCAAGCATTACCGGAAAGAAAAGTTAACATTTGAAGTCGTGGATTTCCAGAGTGCTTATCACGCCATCCTGGGGAGGCCAGCATACGCACGTTTCATGGCTCGACCGTGTTTTGTGTACCTCAAACTGAAGGTGCCTGGCCCCAAAGGTGTGATCACAGTCACTGGCAATCGGCAGAAAGCAGAAGAATGCTTCCAGAAAGGTTCCAAAATCGCCGATGCACAGATGGCGGCAGTTGAATTCCAGGAGTATCAGAAGAGTGCAGATCCGAGTGATTTGCTCCGAGCCAAGAAACCTGCTACAAACTCTACATTCCAGTCGACTGGTGAAACGAAGCCGATTCATATTCACCCGACTGACCCCAATGCTGCCCCGACTCATATATCAACAACACTCGATAGCAAATAGGAAGAAGCGCTCATCCAGTTCCTCTGTGAGAACTGGGACATCTTCGCATGGAAACCTTCTGACATGCCAGGTGTGCCCAGAGAACTGGCTGAGCACCGTTTGCGTGTCGACACCAAAGTAAAACCCGTCAAAGAGCACCTTCGGCAGTCCGCCGTTCAGAAGAGAAAGCAATCGGCGAAGAAGTGGCTCGACTGTTGGCAGCAGAGTTCATCCGTGAAATCCACCACTCCGAGTGGCTTGCCAGTGTCGTCATGGTCCCCAAGAAGGACGATTCACTTCGCATGTGCATTGATTTCAAGCATATCAATCGGTCCTGCCCGAAAGATCACTTCGCTCTCCCCCGTATCAATCAGATTGTTGACTCGACTGCGGGGTGTGAGCGCCTGTCTTTCCTAGATGCGTATTCTGGGTATCATCAGATCCGACTATATGGTTTCGATGAAATAAAAACAGCTTTCATCACCCCATTCGGGTGTTTTTGCTATGTCACCATGCCATTCGGTCTTAAAAATGCCGGAGCCATGTTCATGAGAATGATCCAGAAGTGCCTGCTCACCCAAATCAGTCGAAATGTGGAGGCGTACATGGATGACATTGTGGTCAAGTCTCACAAGGGTTCCGACCTATTGACTGACCTCGCAGAAACCTTTGCCAACCTAAGAAGGTACGATATCAACCTTAATCCGTCAAAGTGCACATTCGGAGTTCCAGGAGGAAAGTTACTCGGTTTTCTCATTTCCGAACGAGGGATCGACGCCAATCCAGAAAAAGTTGATACCATCCTCCGAATGAAACGCCCCCTGTGAGTGCATGACGTTCAGAAGCTGACTGGTTGTTTGGCCGCCTTGAGTCGATTCATTTCTCGTCTCGGAGAAAAGGCATTGCCTCTTTACCGATTGATGAAGAAATCTGATAAGTTCGAGTGGTCTGAGAAAGCTGAGGCAACATTTGCAGAGCTCAAAACCCTGCTTTCCACCCAGCCGATGCTTGCTGCGTCAATCAGCAAAGAGCCTTTACTGCTTTACATTGCAGCCACTGGACAGGTCGTCAGTACAGTACTCACGGTCGAGCGAGAAGAGGAAGGAAAGGCTTACAAGGTTCAATGCCCAGTTTATTATCTCTATGAAGTTTTGACTCCGTCCAAGCAACGATATCCTCATTATCAGAAGCTTGTCTATGGAATCTACATGACCATTAAGAAGGTTGCACATTACTTCTCTGATCAATCTATTACAGTCGTCAGCGACGCACCGTTGTCTGAGATTCTGAACAACAGAGACGCAACTGGTCGAGTAGCAAAATGGGCGATTGAACGTCAAGTTTGAGGCAAGAAAGCTATCAAGTCCCAAGCAATCGCGGATTTCCTTGCCGAGTGGGTTGAGCAGCAACTACCGATTCAAGTTCACTCGGAACATTGGACTATGTTCTTCGATGGATCCAAGATGCTAAACGGATCGGGTGCTGGAGTAGTATTGGTGTCCCCCCGTGGAGACAAGCTAAACTATGTTCTCCAGATCCATTTTGATTCCTCCAACAATGAAGCAGAATATGAAGCACTTTTATATGGGTTGCGTATGGCCATTTCACTCGGCGTTCGTCGCCTCATGGTATACGGCGACTCTGATGACGGGAAAATGGCGGGCGTGAGAACACGCGTCCACGTCATTGATACAGAGTGAATTTTAAATGCATAAAATAAAAATAGAATCAAACATTGCAGCTACATTATTTCCAGAACTCTTACATTTACATAAAAATTCTGTTAATTACATCTCCGAAGAGAAAACCCCTGATTAAGAATTCCAACAAATCTATTACATAGGATTGCATCACATTCCTATTACAACATTCTACAAGAGAGATCCTCCTCGCGGTCGACGACGAACTCCTGCTTGGTGAGCTTGAAGTTTGGTTCCATGCAAGTACTCCTCTATGATTTTATGTGTGATGTTTGGGAATATATTTCCTAGCATGCAACTATTTGTGTGTGTTCAACCTCATTTATATGCGGAATGCAGGTTGATTTTGGCTAGGCATAGTTTTATCCTACATTTGGCACATAGGATATGGGTATGTATTTTCCTTTAGGATTTTTATATGACCTCTTTGGTTTTGGTGGCATGTATATATGTGACATGCCAATTTTAATAAGTTTTGCATCATCACATTACTACTATCACCGCGCGACACTGATGTGGTGTCCGCGTGTAGCGTAACGGATTGAAGCTTTCTGACACAATCTTGATGCTTTTTTTATGGTGCATGTGATATGTGCCATATTTTGTTGACTCTGAGTCCGCCCAGTATCGAGCCTGACCTGAGTGGAGTTTGCTTATGATATTTTGTTTGTTTAAAGCCTATCCGGGCTACATGGAATATCCCTTATCATGTATTTTGCATGAATTTTGTATGCATATGTGGATGTGGAGTGAACCTATTTTTATTAAGTTCTGCTTTACCTGTATTACTACTAACACCGCGTAGCACTAATATAATGTCCGCGTGCAGCGTAACCAAGTAAAGGTTTGTGGAGAAGTTATGGCGTTGCATGATCATATGACATATATAATTTTTTGTTTATGTTTGTACCTTACATGGTATTAGCACTAACTCCACATAGCGTCATTTCATTGGCGCTCGTGTGTACAATAACCCACGTAAAGTAAGTTTGTGATATCCATTTGTGATGATGCTAATAGTTTAGGCTCTTATAGCATTGGAGCATTTCATGACATATTTTATTTGACTTTGGCCAAAATATGTGGCCCGAATGTTTTGTTTAATTTTCTCTCACTTGTATTACTACTAACACCGCGTAGCATTAAGATAATGCCCGCGTGTAGCGTAACCAGGTAAGCTTGGTTTTTATGATGCAACATGTTTTATAATTCATATTGCATGATTTTGGTCTTTGCGTGTGTGGCTTGAACGCATTTTTAATTAAGTTTTTTCCTTGCTTGTATTACTACTAACACCGAGTAGCATTAAGATAATGCCCTCGTGTAGCGTAACCAAGTGAATGTTTGTATTTTATGCTCTTGTTTGTATTACAACTTACGTGACACATAATGCCCGTAGCGCAACCAAACAAAAGATTATCATGAGTTCAGCTTAGCGCGCTCGTAATTTCATTCCAACTTAGTCATATCCATTTTTTTTATGATGACCAAATTAAGGCATTTTTTATATGAGGTTTTCGCACCTATGACACTCTCTTGGTTTGTATCCATGTATAGAGACCAAACCAAGAAACGAGGTGTTCATCTTGGCTTGTATCGCTAAAGGGACCGAACCAAGACGGAGATCAATGGGACGAAGTGCACGCAACGTTTAAAGGAACCGTGCTTACAAGAACCATGCATGCTCCTTGACTCGTACCGCGATGGCCGAGCCGAAGGCGAAAGTTTGGGGTAGATATAACATGCTCCTGGGTTTGTACCGCGATGGCCGAACCAAGGACAAAAATTTGGGATGGATGCAACATGCTCTTTAGACTGTACCAAAATGGCCAAACCAAAGACAAAATTTTGAGATAAATTAAACCATGCACCTTAGTCTCTACCGCAATGGCCGGACTAAGGGCGAGAATTTTGGGGAGATGAAACATACACCTTAGTCTGTACCGCAATGGCCGGACTAAGGGCAAGAATTTTGGGTAGATGAAATATGCTCCTTGATTCGTACCGCGATGGCCGAACCAAGAACAAGAATTTTCAGAAGATGAAACATGCCCTTGATTTGTACCGTGATGGCCGGACCAAGGGCTAAAGATTTAGGAGAAGAAGAAGAAAAAAAGCTCCCTGGCCTGTACCACAATGGCCAAACCAGGGGCTAGAAGAGAGCCATTGAATCTCACCTTCAAACCAACAGGACGCAGCACGCCTACCTCCTTCTCCTCTTTTCTTTGTGAGTTTGTATGTGTGTGATTTTTGGCAGAGGAAAGAAATAAACTGGAGGCCGACAGACCAAAATGAGAGACCGACCCTAGAGCAGTCAGATCGCCTGGTATTTATAGTGCCGGGTGTGCAGCAGTGGCCTTTGGAGGCTGCCCCGCGCGCCAAGGAATCAACCTGCACGTCGCTGTCGTGCAGGACGTGGGAGCGGGAGCGTGGATGGATGGTTGAACGTGGGTAGGAAACGGAGTGCTGCAGACTTGGTCTCCTGAGTTGATTGATGGGACTTCGGCGGGAGCGCGCATGGCCCTCTGGCCCAATTAGTTTAATGACTTCCCTTGATCAAGCTCTATCTAAAGATGGGCCTGCTACAAGGCACGTATAGGCTTCTTACATGATTGTTTAATCGGAGCAGCCTTATTTATCTATTTGTTTATTATATAAATGCATGTACGTACCATTTTTGTACGACGGCTTAAGCTTATGAAGTTTGGAGCCTGCTTGATGTTTATCTTTTATTACCCCTTTTTTTTACGTCACAGTTTATACTCGTAAGTCATTGGAGTTTTTTTTGTGCCCCAGTTTATCCTCGTAGGGGTGTGGAGTATTTTGGATGATCTTTTTTTTTTCATCACAGTTTATACTCGTAAGTCATTGGAGTTTTTTTTTGTGTGCCCCAGTTTATACTCGTAGGGGTGTGGAGTATTATTCTTTTTGTGTACCCCAGTTTACACTCATGAGGGTATGGAGTATCATTTTGTTTTTTACTCAAGCATAATAGCGCTTAAGGAATTTCCCATTTATCGGTGGCGGGCAATACTTGCCGTCAGGGGAAATTATCCTGTATGCACCACTAGAGTAGACCTCTTTTATGATGTAGGGACCCTCCCATTTTGGCTCGAACTTTCCCCCCATCCGTTGTGTAACATTCATTGGACGGATGACAGTGAGCACTAGGTCTCCTTGCTTGAATGATCTCCTTTTAACGCGCCTATCGAAAGCACGGGACGTTCTAGCCTGATACGCCTCCAAATTTTATAATGCCTGAAGGCGTTTTCCTTCGAGCATTTCGAGTTCCCCGAGGCGTAATTTTATGGCCTCTTCTTCAGGAAGTTTCTCCTGAATAGCAACTCTAAGCGAGGTAATTTGTACCTCTAATGACAGAACTGCCTCTCCTCCAAATACGAGGGAGTATGGTGTCATTCCAGTTGGTGTACGTGTCGTGGTTCTATAAGCCCACAAGGCCTCAAGAAGTTTCTCATGCCACTCACGCTTATTTCTAGACACGACTTTCTTTAACAACTTGCAGAGGGTTTTATTAAAAGCTTCCGCCTGTCCATTAGCTGCCGGATTATAAGCCGTAGAATAGTGATGAATTATTTTGAATTTCGAGCATAACTTATCGACATGTTTATTTTTGAATGGTCCCCCGTTGTCAGATATGATACGGGAAGGAACTCCGAAGCGATATATGAGGTGTGTTCTTATGAAGTGCTCGTGTCTCCCTTATCCTCTTTTAATGGTATAAGCTCGGCCCATTTAGAGAAGTAATCGGTGGCAGCCAGGATAAATTTGTGCCCCTTTGATGATGGCGGATTAATAGGTCCTACTATATCCATTCCCCACATTTCAAATGGCCATGCAATATTTGTGGGATGCAACGACTCATGGGGTTGATGTATGAAATTACCATGTACCTGGCACTCGTGACACCTTTTTGCAAATTTCATGGCGTCGTCAAACATGGTAGGGCCAGATTGATGCGCCCCACACACCCCGGCGTGCACTTCATTTAAGGCTTCCACAATTTCATTCCCTGCTAGACAGCGGAGGAGGATGCCATCGAAAGAACGCCTATATAAGGTATCATTTATACATGTATAGTGAACTGAACTTTTCCGAACTCTAGACCTTTCCGTGGAGTCTAGAGGTAAATATCCATGGAGCAAGTATTCCAGGAAAGGGCTTCGCCAGTCTCCAACTTCAATCTCGTAGATATCTACAGTCATTGCAACCGACGTCGTCGTCTCCTCTTCCTCGGCGAGTATAGGTAGGATTCTGCATTCTTCAACAAGAACGTCCATCATTTGATGTGAAGTTAATGACATACTAGCGGCTAAACCTGCTAAGGCGTCAGCCTTTTCATTCTGACTTCTTATAACATGTTGAATATTTAGATCAACAAACATGGACATGAGCATTTTGGCTCGTTGGAAATAAGGCATTAATTCTTCTTTCTTTACCATGTAAATTCCCAGTAGTTGGTTGATCACTAACTAAGAGTCACCATAAACAGTGAGTGAATCTAACCCCGTATTCAGAGCTAATTCAAGCCCAATTATCAAAGCCTCATATTCAGCCGAATTATTTGAAACCGCTGAAGTTTGGGTGAATGAGTACGGGATTATTCCTTCACTGGGCGTCACGAAGATGACTCCAGCACCTGCCCCTGATCGTCGACATGCGCCATCGAAGTACATTTGCCAACATGTACTAGCAACTGATGTAGTGAACACCTCTTCATCCGGCAAGTCATCATCTATGGGGAAATCATCGGGTATTGGATGTGTTGCTAAGAAGTTAGCTAACGCCTGCCCCTTAATGGCCTTTTGTGGCACAAACTTTATATCAAATTGCGACAAAAACATCGCCCACTTAGCCAGTCTACCTGAAAGCACCATTTTATTTAAGATGTACCTGAGAGGGTCTGCTCTCGATACGAGGTGTACAGTATGCTCTAACATATAATGGCGCAATTTTTGTGCTGCAAACACCAATGCGAGACATATCTTTTCCATGTCCGGATAGTTGCACTCAGCCCCCACGAGGGTGCGACTAAGGTAATATAGGGACATTTCCTTTCCGGAATCATTATTCTGTGCTAAAAGAGCTCACAACGACATAGGCATGGCTGCCGTATATAGGATCAGAGGACGCTCCTTAACTGGTGCACCCAGGATTGGTGGGTGTATAAGGTATTCTTTAATGTCCAAGAACGCATTTTGGCATGCTTGGTCCCACTCGAATGAGACACCCTTCTTCATGAGACGTGAGAATGGTTTACATTTTCCTGATAAGTTTGAGATAAATCTCCTAATATATGCTAGGTGACCTTGGAAACTCTTTAGTTCATGTAGGTTTGTGGGTGGTGGCATTTTAACGATCGCCTTTACTTTATCTGGGTCAATTTGGATGCCATTCTTTGTGACCACAAAACCAAGAAATTTCCCGGAAGAAACTCCGAACGCACATTTCATGGGATTCATTTTCAAGTTATGTTCCCTCAGACGCTCGAAAACCATTGCAAGATGTTTCATATGGTCTTCTTCACGTTTTGATTTTACCACTATGTCATCAATATAACATTCAACGATTACATATAACAACCCATCTAAAACTATGGTCATGGCTCGTTGATATGTTGCCCCTGCATTTTTGAGTCCAAATGGCATGACCTTATAACAGAATATGCCTTTGGGTGTCCTGAAAGCCGTTAGCTCTTCATCTTCTGGCGCCATTTTTATTTGATTATATCCAGAATATCCATCCATAAAAGAAAATATTTCATGATTCATGGTAGCATCAATGAGTATTTCAGATATAGGTACGGGAAAATCATCTTTAGGGCATGCTTTATTTAAGTCCCTAAAGTCTACACACACACGGATTTGACCATTTTTCTTTTTAACTGGAACAATATTGGAAAGCCACTTAGGATATTTAACTTCCCTAATGAATCCAGCAGCTATGAGTTTGTCGACCTCGGCTTCTATCTTGGGGAGTAGCTCGGGTCGATATCTCCTTTGTGCTTGTTTTACTAGGGTTACATCATCTTGCACGGCAAGTTGGTGCACCGCCACCTCTGGATCCAAGCCTGGCATTTCCTCGTAATTCCAAGCGAAGACATCTTTGTTTGCAGAAAGAAACTTACGATATTCCTCTTTCTTTTCTTTGGATAGACGTGCGCCAATAAAAATCGGTCGAGGATCCTCGGCTGTCCCAATATTTATTTCTTCCAAGTCATCAATAGTTGGCTGATTACCATCCTCCATTTGTGGGGATGCCTCAGTTGGGTCTATAAATTCAGTCGAGGTCATACAAACCTCATAGCCCAGCCCATGTCTTTTTTCCTTCAAAGGCTGGCCCTCATGTAGAGCTTCGAGTTGTTTTCGGGACAACGCCTTTTCAAATGGCGCTCGCTGCCCCCGGGCATCGCACAATGATGGGCCAGTGAGAGTATCATATCCCATTTTCTGCATCATATACAAAACTCGGTTATCGTACAGAGAAATAGGCGATGACTCATCATCTTTATTTTCCAAGGTGATATGAACCACATCTTTATTTTTATTTTCACACTCATGCGGCTCCTCTTTATCCTGCTCAATTTTATGTTGAACCAAAGGAGGTAAGAGCATAGGCATTTTGGTACCTTTTTTAACAGATGATTTATCGATGACACGGAATATTGGGTCACCCTCTTTCCTTTGGTCATTTGGTATATACTGATAAATCTTTCGGCCAGATGAGGATTCCGCAGTATTTTTCTTTACCATATTTGACTTAGGTACTATTACAGGCCTTGGCTTGTGTACTTTTTCAACAGGCTCAAAGTAGAATTTTGCATCAGTGTAGAAAGATTCAAGTACGGTGAATGGTCTCTTATCTGCAAATATTCTTACTATTTCTCCAGATTTCTCTTTGTACTCGACACACTAATGGAGTGTGGATGGCACAACCTGATTTTCATGTAGCCATGGTCGGCCCAATAGTGCATTGTAAGATGTGGCTGCATCAATCACATGGAATCTCACGTATGTAGATAACGCTTCCATTTTTAGTACCAAGGAAATGGTACCCATGGCCTCTTGACCTGACTGGTTAAAGCCGTGAATGACCACATTTGACCGACTCAAATCCTTAGGGGAATATCCAATCCTTTTCAATGTACGTAGAGGCAGCAAATTTATGGCGGATCCACCATCTATCATTATGCGATTTGTTGGCAAGTCATCAATCTCACCAAACATAAGAAGAGGCCTGTTATGCTTCTTCGCTCCTAACAACATGTCCTCATCCGTGAATGTAATATTTAACACATCATTTAACTCAGCTTCAGTCTGTGAGACTTCCACTCTATAATCTTCAGGAAATGACAATGCTGTAGCTAGTGCCTTACGTAAATCCGAGGAAAGAGACAAAGCATCATACACAGAAAGCATAGCTGGTATTTTCTTCAAATGAGAGATTACATCATACTTGACCGACACCTTAGAAGGCGGGTCGATTGTCTCATTCTCGGTTACATCTTTGTTCCTAGGCTCCTTTCTAGGTGGAGGATGTGGGTCAGCTAACTGGCGACCTGACCTAAGGTGGACATGATCCACTTCTGGCGCATCTTCTTTGGGGAAGTGAAGTGACTCGCTATCATCCTCAAACACACCTATAGTGAGAACGTGGAATTCTTCACTAGGCGGAACCTTCATGCGCTTCACCAAATGCTGATATTTCTTTAGTACGAAGCGCGGAGGAGCGACATCTTCCATCACTCGGGGTAGTGCACGGCGTTTTGGCCGCTGCTCCCTGCAGTCTTGGGGTTCTTGATAAGCTGGTACACTGGGCCATCCATCACGGCTGTAGGGAATGTGAGCCTCTCTTTGACGCTGACCCTGGGACGTGGTCCCATGACTGAGGCACGGGAGGAAGCCTGAAGAGATAATTGGGGTAAATTCATATCCTGATGTAAAAATCATATCACCGTAAGTTGGCCTCATATTTGAAGATGCGCAACTCACCGAGCTATCTTGAAGAGTGGCAACATTTGCTGTAGCCATCTTCTTTCCTTTCTTTAAGCTTTTGAGGAGGTCCGTATCAATGGTCCCCTCATCGATCATTTTCTGTATGATATTCTTCACAACGAAGCAATCTTTGAGTGTATGGCCCAAAATGCGATGGTAGTGACAGAAATTTGGGTCATTAAATTTTGAAGCTTCTTCTGGCCTTTTGGGCTTGGGAAGTTCTATAAGACTTAACTCCTTCAAACCAATGAAAAGGTCATCAATTTCTTCTACAGGAAAAGAATACTCCCTGTTTTGTCGCTCGTTAAGAGTTGGCCTCCTACCGACCTGTGCATCTCGCTGTCCTTGGTACCCTACAGGTGCTCTTCTGGGCTGAAACTGGGGTTTTACCGTCGTTGTCTCCATGGCTTGTGCAGACTTGGGTTTCATCGGCAACTTTTCACGCTGACCACCTTTGTCTGTAGGCTTGTTGAACGTCATTTTTGTTCGACGGGCGACAAGTTGCATATAATTTTCTATATCAGTGGATTTTGAAGCCAACTCTTCAAACGTGAGGGGCCTCACCCCTTGTAACTGGACAGCCACTTCCGAGCGGAGATTGTTCATGCACATCCGCACTGCTTCTGGCTCGGTGATGGGTTGTGGGCAGTGAAGACTTAGGTTTCTCCATCTATTTATGAAGTCAGCCGCCTTCTCGTTGAACCCTTGTTCAGTTTGGGTCAACTCAGTTATGCCCACCGTCCTCTGCGTGCTATAGAAATGCTCGAGGAATGAGTTTTGCATTTGTTCCCACATTTTTACAGAGCTTGGAGGTAGCTTGCTGTAACAGGTAAAGGCAGGCCCAGACAATGTCTGTACAAACTGCCTAAGGAGAAGTGCTCCATTGTTGGCTGTATCTTGGCAAGCAGCAAGGAAGTGTGCTATATGCTCATGGGGAGATCCACTCCCATTGAACTTACTAAACTGCGGCTGTCTGTAGTTTGTTGGGAAAGGAACTAGGTCCACATCGGGTGGGTATGGCTTAACATACCCTGGCCGCATAGAGTACTGAGTTTGCATCAACTGGGACTTTACCCCCTCAGTGATCATCCTTTGGATCGCCTCAAGGTTAAGCCCTGCTCCTCCATGTTGGCTGCTAGCACTTGCACCACCATCCCCTTCATTTCCTTTGTTCTGGTTATTGCCCATATGAATACGAAGGGCTTCTAGCTCGTCTTCCTTTTGTTGGAGTGCTGCCGTAAGGTTGGCTAATTGCTCCTCAACCGAACGAGTTTCATTTGTAGCTAGGACTTGCTCTGTATGCCCTGCACCATGGCGAAGTTCTATCTCATTTTCAGAAGGACAAGGAGTGCTATCTGATAGGGGATTGTAAGACCCTCCATTGCTTGACCCAAGTTCTTCATAATCTGAACCCTTCTGGTTGCGCGTCATGCGGCGAGGACCTTCTACAACAGTCTTGCGTGCCTTCTTCCTCTTAAAGTGCGTTGATGCTGAGGAGGTTTCGCTACTGTTGTCTGTCACCGCTTTGATACCAACTAGCATTGCGTTGAACACTTCAAATGAGTTACCTGAGACTTTCTTGGAGTTGGCCATGGGGCGAGAGTTCTGGTAGTCTTCCTTTCTGTACTTTCCATTTCTTTTGCCCCATTTCCTCCACTGACTTGGCTTGTTGATGGAGAATCTCTTCCTTGTATTCTGCTATACCCCGAATCAGCTCGTACTACCATCTCTCTTTGTTTCAAGGCAGCCCGCTTTTTGCATGCATGAGCAGCCTGCTTCACATACTCTTGTCGTCGTGGATCTGCTTTCACAAATTCTTCATATTCTGGCCACTTCAAAAGAGTTTCTACACGCCGCATGATGGCGCCACCAACATTATCAGCAGAGATAGAGCATCCTGGAAGTATTTCCTTCAAAGCTTGGCAAACATTCTGTGTCATGACGGCATGGAAGCTAGCGTGGCTTCCCCCGCGGATCCTTGCATTGATCTTCCTTTCTCTATTTCTGATGGGATATGCCACTTGCTTCCGTTGTTGATTGGTCATGTTTGCATCAATTGCCACTGGGAAATCAAGCCATGCACGGTGAGCCCTCTGCCGTCGACGACGATGACGTGCTGGATCAACTGAGACTTCAAATGATGGTCTTGGTGCTGGCACCGATGAGGACAAAGGATCTGATATTGTAGCAGTTGGATCCACATGACCAGCTTGGAAGTCATCTGAAGTGACAAACACCCCCTGCCATTGGAGCGAGCGTCTATTGCTTGGCTCACACACTAGGCATGGTCCAATGGGATTATAACCCATGGCGGGGATAAATTCAGGTGCATCAACACGAAGTTGGTTTCTTGGACGAGCTGATCCTTCATGTGAGGAAGACTCAGTGTCCTTAGGCATTACACCTTTTCCTTTGTCCGCGGAGAAAGCCCTTTGAGTTGCCCTTACGTTGCTTGGGATAAGCTTATGTGAGCTTTCTCCTGACCCTTCGCATGCGCCCACCCTAAGTTTTGAAGGTGTAAGGGGCACTGCAACTTTGGTCGATGTAGTTGAAGCAGATTGTCTTGGCGACGCCACCTTTAGTGATCCCGTCTGTTTTGCAAGAACGGGCCACTCTTCGGGTGTCATGCGAACAACCTTTGCTGGTACCTCATGGCTTATGACCTTGGTAGGTGACATCTTTGTGAAACCAGGAGGAACTGAAGTAGATGCAGAAGCTTCGCATACATGCTGATCCTTAGATGCTCTTGCAGCTGCACGCATCCTTCTCTTTGCTAACTTTGTGAGAACAGGAGTAAACCCTTCCTTCAGTGCAGAAGAGACTTCCTTTTCTTCTGGCTTAGTTGAGGATGCAGCTGTAGTTTCCAAACTCTTGCTAACTGCAGTCACAAGCGGACCAATTGGCACATCCAACCGAAGGTCACCAAAGCGGAGTGTGACAAACTGCTGGACTTGTCCCTCCATACCTTCAAAATAAAGAAAACCATATATTAGTTTTCTTCCTTTTTTTTGCGTATGTGTAAATAATGTTTTATGCTTTATGTACTATGGAAATTCATATGTTGCAATCCTATGTTGGAATTCGAAGATGAGGGGAGAAATAGGTCCCACTGGGCGTGCCAGAATCTGATGACGGGAAAATGGCAGGCGTGAGAACACGCGTCCACGTCATTGATACAGAGTGAATTTTAAATGCATAAAATAAAAATAGAATCAAACATTGCAGGTACATTATTTCCAGAACTCTTACATTTACATAAAAATTCTGTTAATTACATCTCCGAAGAGAAAACCCCTGATTAAGAATTCCAACAAATCTATTACATAGGATTGCATCACATTCCTATTACAACATTCTACAAGAGAGATCCTCCTCGCGGTCGACGACGAACTCCTGCTTGGTGAGCTTGAAGTTTGGTTCCATGCAACTACTCCTCTATGATTTTATGTGTGATGTTTGGGAATATATTTCCTAGCATGCAACCATTTGTGTGTGTTCAACCTCATTTATATGCGGAATGCAGGTTGATTTTGGCTAGGCATAGTTTTATCCTACATTTGGCACATAGGATATGGGTATGTATTTTCCTTTAGGATTTTTATATGACCTCTTTGGTTTTGGTGGCATGTATATATGTGACATGCCAATTTTAATAAGTTTTGCATCATCACATTACTACTATCACCGCGCGACACTGATGTGGTGTCCGCGTGTAGCGTAACGGATTGAAGCTTTCTGACACAATCTTGATGCTTTTTTTATGGTGCATGTGATATGTGTCATATTTTGTTGACTCTGAGTCCGCCCAGTATCGAGCCTGACCTGAGTGGAGTTTGCTTATGATATTTTGTTTGTTTAAAGCCTATCTGGGCTACATGGAATATCCCTTATCATGTATTTTGCATGAATTTTGTATGCATATGTGGATGTGGAGTGAACCTATTTTTATTAAGTTCTGCTTTACCTGTATTACTACTAACACCGCGTAGCACTAATATAATGTCCGCGTGCAGCGTAACCAAGTAAAGGTTTGTGGAGCAGTTATGGCGTTGCATGATCATATGACATATATAATTTTTTGTTTATGTTTGTACCTTACATGGTATTAGCACTAACTCCACATAGTGTCATTTCATTGGCGCTCGTGTGTAGCATAACCCACGTAAAGTAAGTTTGTGATATCCATTTGTGATGATGCTAATAGTTTAGGCTCTTAGAGCATTGGAGCATTTCATGACATATTTTATTTGACTTTGGCCAAAATATGTGGCCCGAATGTTTTGTTTAATTTTCTCTCACTTGTATTACTACTAACACCGCGTATCATTAAGATAATGCCCACGTGTAGCGTAACCAGGTAAGCTTGGTTTTTATGATGCAACATGTTTTATAATTCATATTGCATGATTTTGGTCTTTGCGTGTGTGGCTTGAACGCATTTTTAATTAAGTTTTTTCCTTGCTTGTATTACTACTAACACCGAGTAGCATTAAGATAATGCCCTCGTGTAGCGTAACCAAGTGAAGGTTTGTATTTTATGCTCTTGTTTGTATTACAACTTACGTGACACATAATGCCCGTAGCGCAACCAAACAAAAGATTATCATGAGTTCAGCTTAGCGCGCTTGTAATTTCATTCCAACTTAGTCATATCCATTTTTTTATGATGACCAAATTAAGGCATTTTTTATATGAGGTTTTCGCACCTATGACACTCTCTTGGTTTGTATCCATGTATAGAGACCAAACCAAGGAACGAGGTGTTCATCTTGGCTTGTATCGCTAAAGGGACCGAACCAAGACGGAGATCAATGGGACGAAGTGCACGCAACATTTAAAGGAACCGTGCTTACAAGAACCATGCATGCTCCTTGACTCGTACCGCGATGGCCGAGCCGAAGGCGAAAGTTCGGGGTAGATATAACATGCTCCTTGGTTTGTACCGCGATGGCCGAACCAAGGACAAAAATTTGGGATGGATGCAACATGCTCTTTAGACTGTACCAAAATGGCCAAACCAAAGACAAAATTTTGAGATAAATTAAACCATGCACCTTAGTCTCTACCGCAATGGCTGGACTAAGGGCGAGAATTTTGGAGAGATGAAACATACACCTTAGTCTGTACCGCAATGGCCGGACTAAGGGCAAGAATTTTGGGTAGATGAAATATGCTCCTTGATTCGTACCGCGATGGCCGAACCAAGAAGAAGAATTTTCGGAAGATGAAACATGCCCCTTGATTTGTACCGTGATGGCCGGACCAAGGGCTAAAGATTTAGGAGAAGAAGAAGAAAAAAAGCTCCCTGGCCTGTACCACAATGGCCAAACCAGGGGCTAGAAGAGAGCCATTGAATCTCACCTTCAAACCAACAGGACGCAGCACGCCTACCTCCTTCTCCTCTTTTCTTTATTTCTTTTTTTTGTGTGTATACGTCAATACACAACGGTATTTTGATGGAGGGATATACTCCATGATGCCTTGACATTTTTTTGGCGTCCCCTCTGACGGTGGAATTTAGGTCATTATCCGTCCGCGACGGTGCGCGTACATTTTTTCCATAGGAGAAAACTTGAGGATTGTTTACTTGTTTGGTCATATTTTATAATTGTCGGTTTAATGCGTGCATTATCGACATTTGAAAATAAATCATATGCCTATTTTCTCAGTCATCAATTCGAGCGGTTGATTATAATTAATCCTTTTTCATTACAAAACGGATTTTGCCATTTTGTGTTTATATTTTATGTGGTTTATGTATTTTATTTATCTTGGTCAAAATCCATGTCAATAGACTCAGATTTGGTGGTTAATCAGGTGATGAAGGAATGGGATGTCAGAAGTCCAGCCATGACTGGTTACTGCAATGCTGTTAGGAAGCTAGAAAAGAAGTTTGAGGGGTTGGAACTTCACCATGTGCCCCGATTGAAAAATCAAGCTGCAGATGAGTTGGCGAAGATAGGTTCAAAGAGAGAGTCCATTCCCTGCAATGTGTTTTTGGAACACATTCATTCACCCTTGGTTCAGGAGGATCCCTTCACAGAAGAGTCGCCACAGCCCAAGGGTGCCACAGATCCGACTGAAGTTGAAATCCCAGCCGTGGTCGACTTAGTCATGGAGGTTCTGGTCATCACTCCCGACTGGACAGTGCCGTACATTGCATACATTCTTAGGAAAGAACTTCCGGAGGATGAAGAAGAGGCTCGACAGATCGTCCGGCGATCCAAGGCTTTTACTGTGATAAAGGGACTGTTGTTCAGAGAAAGTGCAACTGGAGTTTGCCAGAAGTGCATCATGCCAGAGGAAGGTCGAGTGATCCTCAATGATATTCACTCGGGGACCTGTGGTCACCACGCGTCCTCTCGGACCATCGTGGCCAAAGCATACCGAGCCGGATTTTACTGGCCGTGGGCCAACGAGATGGCTAAAGAAATAGTGGACAAGTGTGAAGGCTGCCAATTTTACTCCAACATATCTCATAAACCTGCGTCAGCTCTGAAAACAATTCCACTTGTCTGGCCTTTCGCCGTCTGGGGACTGGACATGGTTGGACCTCCGAGGACGTGCAGGAGTGGATTTACTCATGTGCTGGTAGCAGTCGACAAGTTCACCAAATGGATCGAAGCCAAGCCCATCAAAAGCCTTGAAGGAAGCACAGCCGTGAGTTTCATCAAATAACTTATATTCAGATATGGCATCCCGCACAACATCATCACGGATAACGGCTCGAACTTCGATTCTGAAGAGTTCAAAGCCTTTTGTGCCTCCCAAGGCACAAGAGTCGACTATGCTTCGGTCGCTCATCCTCAGTCGAATGGGCAGGCCGAGCGGGCAAATGGATTGATTCTCAAAGGATTGAAGCCTCGGTTGATGCGTGACCTGAAACATGCAGCAGGAGCATGGGTCGACGAGCTTCCATCCGTACTATGGGGGTTGAGGACAACCCCTAACCGGTCGATTGGAAGGACTCCATTCTTCTTAGTCTACGGAGCTGAAGCCGTGCTCCCCAGTTACTTGCTCCACAATGCACCTCGAGTCGAACTCTTTTCAGAAGAAGAAGCAGAACAAGCTCGGCAAGATGCAGTCGATCTCCTGGAAGAAGAAAGAGAGACGACCTTGATCCGGTCGACCATTTATTAGCAAGACTTGCATCGATTTCATGCTAGAAACGTGAGGGGTCGAGCATTTCAAGAAGGATACCTGGTTCTTCGAGTGGATCAGCAGAGACCTCACAAGCTCGCTATTGCTTGGGAAGGCCCTTTCGTCATCACCAAGGTGCTCCACAACGGAGCATACCGTCTCTTCAATGTCGAACATAATAAAGATGAGCCACGCGCCTGGAATGCGGATCTGCTCCGCCCTTTCTATTCTTAAATATTTAGAGTGATGAGATGTAATAAGAAATACCTTTTAGTTTGGTTATCAAAAGACATAATTTACTTCTCCCGAATGATTGTTGTTTATTTCTTTTGTACACATTAACTTAGCTGCAGCCCAGTGCTCGCCTAAGTGATAAAAATCCTACCGAGTGATGAGTCTGCCTCTCACTCGGGGGCTTAGCAGTAGCCCAGTGCTCGCCTAAGTGATAAAAATCCTACCGAGTGATGAGTCTGCCTCTCACTCGGGGGCTTAGCTACAGCCCAGTGCTTGCCTAAGTGATAAAAATCCTAAGGAGTGATGAGTCTGCCTCTCACTCGGGGGCTTAGCTGCAGCCCAGTGCTCGCCTAAGTTTGAAAAATCCTACCGAGTGGTGAGCAACCCTCCCACTCGGGGGCTTAGCTATAGCCCAGTGCTCGCCTAAGTTTGAAAAATCCTACCGAGTGGGGAGCAACCCTCCCACTCGGGGGCTTAGCTGCAGTCCCGTACTCACCTAAGTTTGAAAAATCCTACCGAGTGGTGAGCAAACCTCCCCCTTGGAGGCTTAGCTGCAGTCCCGTACTCACCTAAGTTTGAAAATTCCTACCGAGTGGTGGGCAATCCCCCCACTCAGAGGATTAACTGCAGCCCAGTGTTCGCCTAAGTTTGAAAACCTTACCGGGTGGTTGACAGGAACGTCAAGACCATTGCTGAGTGCCTTGCTGAGGAGCTGATCAATGCTACTCAAGGATCACCCGATCGGCCGACTGGAACGTCAGGACCATTGCTGAGTGCCTTGCTGATGAGCTGATCAATGCTACTCAAGGATCACCCGATCGGCCGACTGGAACGTCAAGAGCATTGCTGAGTGCCTTGCTAATGAGCTGATCAATGCTACTCAAAGATCACCCGATCAGCCGACTGGAATGCCAAGACCATTGCTGAATGCCTTGCTGATGAGCTGATCAATGTTGCTCAAAGACCACCCGATCAGCCGACTGGAACACCAAGACCATTGCCGAATGTCTCGCTGATGAGCTGATCAATGTTGCTCAAAGGCCGCCCGATCAGTCAACTGGCCATTCTTCTCCAGAAGCTGCATCAGGCATACAGACAACAATTCGAGAGAAAAACGAATTTCGTTCGAAGACAGACGCAATTTATGAGATGATAAATCCGAAGTCTCTTAACCGCAGAATAAAGTGCTCGGGCGTCAGGCCTGAAGGAGTTCTAACGGTTACAGATTCACTCGACATTCCGAGGAAAATAAAAGTGATGGCATAATGTTTTTTAATCACTCGGCAGGAGAAGGACGGGATGGGTCGCAGAAGCTGTCGAGGTCGATGCTGTCGGCGATGCGAGTGGATGCCTCGAGGAAAGTGCCCATGAAGTCCTGGAAGGAGTGCTTCTTAGTGTTTGCCACTTTGAGAGCTGCCAGCTTGTCTTCCTTAGCCTCCTTGCAGTGCACTCGGACCAAAGACAAAGCGACATCAGCGCCACAGTGGGCAGAAGATTTCTTCCACTCTTGCACTCGGCCTGGAATCTGATTTAGCCGAGTCATCAAGGACTCGAGGTCTTGAGACATTCCTCCCGAGGCCAGAGTTCGGTGTCCACTCGGGCCATCGCCACCTTCAGCCGAGCCAGATAGTCGAGTGCACCGTCCAAGCGTGATTCCAGTCGAAGCAAGTTCATTGCAACTTCATCTTTCATGGGACAGTTGATGGGGTCGAGACCTGTCTCGACCCGTCCAGTTTTGGTTTCGAAGTCCTGACAGAGTTCTGTTCCATCACAAAAATCAATGAGTCAACAATATTGCAATTCTCAGTCGACGACAGCTATCTAACTGAACAGTCATACATTCGAGCTTCAAGACAAGCTTCGCCGCAAGTTGTTACAATGGGACTCTAGCTTGCCCGTCTTGGCCCTGAGATCGTCAACTTCAGCGGTCAGGTTCTCCTTGTCCTTTCTCAGTTGCTCGACTTCACGATTGGTGTCCGAGACATCCGTCTTCAATTTCGCGTTCTCATCCTCCAACTTGCCGACTGAAGCCAGCTTCTGGTCTGCAAGCGTCGTCTTCTCACGAGCTTCTTTTTGAGCAGCAGCAAGATCCTGGTCCTTCTTCTCCAACGCCTCCTTCATTCTCTCTAAAGAAACAACACTCTTCAGACGAGCCTGAAGTTGGCGGTTTTCACTACGCACATCTGCTTACGTGAAGTCACTCGGTTCAAAGAGACTGAAAGAAAAGCAGCGGAAAGCCCGCCAAGCAGACGAAACAGTCGAGTGGTTACCTCCCATGATGGCCGTTTCTTGTTGGGCAGTCTTCAGATTCTTCTTTGCAAGTTCGAGGTCAAGTTCAATGCTGATATGCTTCTTCTTCAACTCGGTGAGTCAAGCTCCAAGATCACAAGACCTCTGTAGCCAGAAAGATAAACATTTCAGTCGACAGAAATAAGAGACAGTGAAGGGAAAAAATTACTCTAAGACTACAGCCGAATCAAATATTCAACAGTAGTCTCGGGGACTACACCCAGTGGGTGCACTTAGCGTGCCCCCACTGTATCCGATCAATACTCAGCATGAGTTCAAAAAAAAACATGAAACAGAGAGATATAATATCAGGCCTCAGTAGACTGCCAGCAGCCGACCGTGGTCTCGGGGACTACACCCAATGGGTGCACTCGACGTGCCCCCACTGATTCGAAAAGTGCAGAATTGAAGATTTCCTGAGTTCTAAACGAAGGAACACCCAGCGGGTGATCAGATATACAACAACGTTCAAAAGTTTAGTCGGAATTTTACTGACCTGGACATTGGTCTGAAGGGCAGTGCTGGCATTGTAAGCTATCTGACTGGCTTCATGCACCACTTTCACCTGCTCCATGACAAGATTCGCCTGACGAAGAGCTGCCCTAGTGGCACCCGGTGAGTCGTCTGGAGTTTGATATGTAGCAAAGAGGGATGGCTCCAGAGGGGTCAAAGTAGTTGCCGGGTCGGATGAGTGGAGTTGCACCGGTGCAGCAGGCGTCTGTGCAGTCGACCCCGACGGACGATCAGTCGTCAACGGGTTAGCGAATGTGACGTTAGTCCGAACTATCGCCTCAGGCGCCGGTGTCGACTGAGGGACTTGGACTTCAAGCTTCCTTCTACTCGAGCCTCAACTCTTCTTCTTCCTCTCCTGTAGAGGCACTTCTTCTTCGTCGTCAGAAAGCACAACGATATCTTGCGGAGCTACATAAGAAGAGAAGTATCAAATTTTCAGTCAATCGGCCACCCACTCGACTAAACAGAACTTGGATGGATGAACTTACCAGCTCGTGAGGTGGCCTCTTCATCTCCTAGTGCCTTGTCAATGTCCATGTCAGTGGCAGCAG
Organism: Triticum timopheevii; assembly: GCA_963921465.1. Classification (NCBI taxonomy): domain Eukaryota; kingdom Viridiplantae; phylum Streptophyta; class Magnoliopsida; order Poales; family Poaceae; genus Triticum; species Triticum timopheevii. Next base: position 479,030,559 of record OY997268.1, read on the forward strand.
AGGTGGGGCTGGAAGGGCACAAATATTGGTCAGTCGGATCGAGGTAATCTTCAGTCGACCTACAGAAACACAACACAAGATACTTACCCTGAGGCAACGGGGACGTCCATCTTGATTCGCGGCAATGTCTTCTGGGCTTTGGGAGGAGCTACTTTGGGCTGCTTGGCCACCTTCTCCGTCGGCTCTGGAGTCGACGTCCGAGTGCGCTTCTGAGTATTGGCACTCGGACCCATGCCTTTCCCGCGCCCACCGGTCGGATCATGCTGCTGTTTGGATCGAAGTTTGGAGCGTGGCGGCGAGTCGACTTCCTCCTCCTCGTCCGATTCCTCGCTCTCCTCCTCGTCGTCGTCTCCCTGAGAATACCACTCGGCACTATCTTCCGCGCTGTCCTCCCCCTCTCGGGCCTGCTCCAAAGCCTGTTCGCCATTGGGCATGGAATGCATCTCAGTGAACACCTGCATAACAAATTGGTCGAACGAGAGTCGGTCAATATCAAGTGCAGTCGGAGCATGAATGAGAAGCAGTCGGAACGAAAAGCGTACCTTGTCGGGTGGGTTTACGCTGCTAAATGGAACGACTCGCCTAGATCCTCTGGGATTGTCCTGATTGCCTGTGATGCTCCTCAGCCACAAGGCAACTATTTCAGACGGTACTTCTTCTGGATGGACCCGAGCGGTGTCGTCCGGTCCGGAATACAGACACGTCGGGTGATCGCGGGCCTGGAGAGGCTGGATGCGTCGACTGAGGAACACCTCCAACAGATCCAGACCCGTAACGCCATCATTGATAAGCTGAACCACCCTATCCACCAACATCCTCGTCTCCATGGTCTCGCCAGCAGTCACTTTTAGTGGCGCAGGAGTATGGACTCGGTCAAACGAGAAGTGGGGGAGGCTGGTCGACTGACCTGGAGCCGCGACATCCTGGCAACAGAACCAAGTTGACTGCCAGCCTCTAACGGAGTCAGGAAGAGTCATGGCAGGAAAGGCACTCCCTTTCCTCTTTTGGATACCTAAACCTCCACACATCTGGATGACATGGGTTTTTGAGTCACTCGACTTCGCCTTTTTTACCGATTGGGAACGAATGGCGAAGATGTGCTTGAAAATACCCCAGTGCGGCCGGCACCCCAAGAAGTTCTCGCACATCGACACGAAAGCAGCTAAATAGGTGATGGTGTTGGGGGGGAAATGGTGGAGTTGAGCACCAAAAAAGTTCAAGAACCCCCAGAAGAAAGGATGCGGAGGAAGCGAAAAGCCGCGGTCGACGTGGGTGGCGAACAGAACGTACTCACCCGGTCGAGGCTGAGGACTCATCTCCCCCACCGGCAGCCTCGCTGCTCCCTTGGCGATTAACCCCGACTCCGCCAGCTCGTCCAGATCCGCCTGCCGAATCGAAGACCGAACCCAATCGCCCTGGATCCAGCTCGGCAGCCCCGCGCGCGACGACGACCCGCGTTGCTGCTTCTTGCCCTTTGCCACCTCCTTCGTCTTCTTTGCGCGCTCTAGCGCCGCCGTCCTGTCCTTCACCATGGCGACAGGACTGCGGCGTCAGAGTGGAAGAGTAGGTGCCACGGAGAAGCGGAGAAAGAAGTCAAGATGTGCACAGTGCGGACGCCTCAGTCCGGTCACCTTATAAGAGATTATTTTTGAGTAACTGACGCGTGGGACCGGACGATCCCATCAAACCCCGCAACAGTCGCGCGCAGCGTACGTGGCAAAAAAGGCGGCGTGGGAATCGAGGAATCACTGTTTATCCGCTCCACCCACTTCGGCACTCCCCGTCCGGCGCGCTTCCCTAAAATTTCATATCCTGCGAAATCCAGGATACACTGCAGACAATCGCGCCCAGGATCCTGCGCTCCAATACAACACTCGGCACATGAGACCAACAGTTCACTCGACTGTCCACTGAATGGATCAAGGCGACCGAGTCGACACCAAATATCGACGCGGGCGTTCGGACTTGCAGAAAGCACTCGCGAGATCCCAAAGCTCAGAACAAGTTCAATTTCAGCCTATTTTGCACTCGCACCTTAATCCATTCGGGGGCTACTGATGAGGATACAGACCTGGGGTAGAGTCATAGGCCTGACCTATACGTCCTACCCAAGGTCACTACCCCAGAAGATAAGAAGACCAAGAATCCACTCGACGATATAATCACTCGACCGTCATTCCCCACCTTCACTCGACCATATGGGGAATGACTCGACTATATCGAAGACCAGGAGTCGGAAGAACGCACAACGGCCGGGCATTCACTCCTTAGTCTTCATGAGCATTAAGAGTATTTAAGAATGGTGTTACCTGTAACGCCCTTACTTTATGTACATTAAGCCCCTTGTAATGGAGGTTGGCTGGGGTCCTGGCGCACTCTATATAAGCCACCCCCTCCTCCGGGACAAGGGTTCGCACCCCCTATAACACAACACACATAAACCAATCGACCGCCTCCGGGCACCGAGATGTAGGGCAGTTACTTCCTCCGAGAAGGGCTTGAACTCGTAAACCTCGTGTGTACATCTTCGCCATAGCTAAGATCTTGCCTCTCCATAACTACCCCCTTTCTACTGTCAGACTTAGAACCCGGACACCTAGGGTTTTCTTCCTCGCTGGCGATCTAATCGCCCCCGAGTCCTACCACCCATACCACGACCTGATCGGCAATCTCTTCAGCCGTGCTGCACTCCAGCCCGCGTCCGGATGGCTTCCCCCTCGGACGCCAACTTTGCTACGAGCGGCGGCGCCTCGGTGGCTGCCAACCCTGTTCTTGAGGATTTCTTCGACCAGCTGGATCTAAATGATGAGAAGTTAAATGATGTAGAGATTGATGAGGAGGATCCCGGCATCAAATAAAGCGTGAGGTGGCTGGCCCTGGCTAGGGTTCACATCGATAAGACCTTCTCCCCAGCGGCTTTCTACAAGGATATGAGGGCGGCCTGGAATCCAGCGCAACCAGTACGTTTTCGTCCGGTTGGTCCCAACAGATTCATTGTCCAGGCTTCATGCCTTGGGGATTGGGAGCGGATGATGAAGCAAGTACCTTGGCTCTTCCGTAACATGGCGGTCCTTATATGCTCGTATGATGGTTTTACCAAAGCGGATGATGTAGTCTTTGATCACATGCCTATTTAGCTCTAGATACATAAGCTACCTGACCCCTACTGTAAGCAGGGGATTGTAGAGAGGCTCCTAAACGGGGGTGCCGAAATCTTGGAGATGAGATTGAACGGCAACACCTGCGGGGACTATGTCAGGGTTAGGGTTAACCACGATTTTAACAGCCGCTTACGAAGTTGGTGAGCGTTGTCAAAGCTCAGGAGAGACAAGTTTACCTGGTTCGATATGAGAAGCTTGCTCGTTTTTGCAAATTCTGCGGTCTAAGTGGACATGATCACAAGGAGTGCGGTTCTGGGGTTCACGATCAGAAGAAACTGAAGTTTGGAGATTGGTTGTACGCTGATGGGCCTAGCCGTCCGTGCCATAGCTAAACCCTACCAGGGCCAATGTGCCACAACAAACGAAGAACAACGGTAGCCCGAGTGCTCCGTTGGTTCCTGGAGGCAAGGAAGTTGATCCCGAGACCCAGGATACCGCCACGAGTACTGTGAAGAACTTGGGGGTGAGTAGCTAGGAAGATACTGAATATGGACAACGTTGGAGATGATGTTCTGAATAATAGCAGTAACCCAAAGGCGATCTTGGCCATCACCGATGTCAATGGTCAGGACTTAGGGGACAATGTCTCCCCATCCAGCAGCACCTCTAGCAGTAAACATGTTAAACTCAGTAAGGACCATGTCACAAATGAGATATCGGCGGCTTCTTGAGAGGAAGACCGCCGGACACAATAAATACCCTATTCTGGAACTGCCGGGGGGAGGAACCGCCAGACAGTTCGTGAGATTTTGGCCCTCTCAAAAGCCAATAACCCCAAGCTAGTTTTCATTTGTGAAACTAGGCAAGCATCAGTGAAAGTGGAGAAGTTGCGTTGGAGACTTGATCTAAAAGGATTTCATGGAGTGAATAGCGACGGCAGAAGGGGTGGCTTGGCACTCTTTTGGGATGAGTCTTTGTCTATTACGGTTCTTGAATCTTTCAATCGGTTTATTGATGTTAGTGTGGTTGATGGTGGCTCAGGCACGTCTTGGCGTGCCACGTTTGTCTATGGAGAACCCCGGTTGGAAATCAATATCGCATGTGGGAGCACTTGTGCTGGCTCAGGGCTAGTTCACGGTTCCCGTGGATGGTGTGTGTGGTGATTTTAATGAGGCTTTATGGAAGCATGAGCATCTATCGAGGACCATGCGTTCAGAGTCTCAGATGGTGGCCTTTAGGGACTGTCTGGAGGTCTGCAAGCTGGAGGATCTTGGCTTCTCACGCATTCTGGACACATACAACAATGGACAAGACTAAGACCACAATGTACAGGTTCATTTGGATCGTGCGTGTGCGAATGAAGCATGGAGAGATACGTTCCCATTTGCAAAAGTGGTACACTTGGCCACCTCATGCTCTAATCATAGCCCATTTGTGATTATGATGGAGGGGATGCATGACCAGTGGCATCGGGCATCGTGCCCATGCTATGAAATTATGTGGGAGCGTGATCAAACCCTACCGGACGTAATTGCCGGGGCCTGGACCTAAAAGAAACCCATGGGAGGATTAGGATCGGTGGCCCGGTCGCTGAAGGAAACTTTGAAGGAATTGAAGGACTGGAGCAGGGAATATTTTGGAAATGTGTTGAAGGAGATTGAGAAGCTACGTTCGCAGTTGGAGGAGCTACAAAATCTGGGTGCGGACCGAACTGAAATCCGGTCCAAGATGAACCAGCTCAACGAGCTGTTGTGCAGGGAGGAAATGCTCTAGCTCCAAAGATCATGCATTACTTGGTTGAAAGAGGGCGAACGTAATGCCAAATACTTGCATCGTAGAGTGGTATGGCGTGCCTGCAGGAACCTTATACAACTCCTACAGAAGCAGGACGGGACTTGGTGCAGTGCTCCAACGGTGATGGAAAGAATGGCTCACTCCTACTTCAAGGAGATTTTCACTAAGGATCCAACTCTCTCGCCCGACGAGGTTCTTGATTGTATAGTGCCGAAGGTCACTGAAGAGATGAATGAGTCATTATGTAAGCCGTACTCTGATGAGGAAATTTCTAACGCCCTGTTTCAGATAGGCCCTCTCAAAGCTCCGGGTTGTGATGGTCTGCCGGCCATATTCTTTCAACATAACTAGGCATTGCTGAAATTGGAAATCGTTGCTGTTGTCCGTGAGTTTTTTGTGACTGGTGTAATGCCTGAAGGAGTAAATGACACGACTATTGTGCTAATTCCTAAGGTTCCCCACCCTAAGGACCTGAAATATTTTCGGCCAATAAGCTTGTGTAATGTCATTTACAAGATTTTCTCGAAGCGTATGGTGAATAGACTGCGGCCCATTCTGACAGAGCTTATTTCAGATAATCAAAGCGCCTTCATCCGTCGGAGGCTAATCACTAACAATTCCATAATTGCTTTTGAGTGTCTCCATCATATTCGGACTGTGAAAAACAATGCGCCAGGTCTATGTGCTTACAAACTTGATTTATCTAAAGCCTATGACCGGGTGGATTGGACCTTCTTGGAGAGAGCCCTAGCTAGGTGGGGCTTTTCAGAGCTATGGATTTCTCGTGTTTTGGCATGTGTGTCTCCAGTCAAGTATTCGGTGAAGTTTAATGGCAAGTTACTAGAGTCCTTTTCTCCATCCAGGGGACTCTGCCAAGGTGACCCTTTATCTCCTTTCCTCTTCTTATTTGTAGTTGATGCCCTGTCTTCATTAATTGGTAAGGCTGCAAGGGAGGAGGGTCTCAAAGGAGTTAAGATTTGTAGAGGTGCGTCGGAGATAACACATCTTTTATTTGCGGATGACTCACTCTTGTTCTTCCATGCTACACAACAACATGCATTGTTGGTGAAAGGGGTGTTGAACACGTTTGCGACGGTGACTTGACAACTTATTAACCCGTTGAAGTGTTCCATTCTATTCTCAAGCCAATGTCTATCTAATGTGGTACAAGAGGTAAAGCATACATTGGATATTTCATAGGAGGCCTTTGAACCTAAGTACTTGGGCTTGCCAGTGCCCGAGGGAAGGATGCATAAGGGGAACTTTGAGTCCACCTAGGAGCGTTCGAGGAAAATACTCGTCGAATGGAGCGAGCAGTATATGTCCCCTTGGAACAAAGAGATTCTTATCAAATCTGTTGCACATGCCATTCCTGCATATGTTATGAGCGTATTCAAACTCCCCGCCTTGGTCTGCGATGATATCACACATATGATACGCCAATATTGGTGGGGAGTTGAGAATGGGAAGAAGAAGATGGCTTGGATGAGTTGGGAAAAGTTGAGATTACCTAAATCCATGTGAGGAATGGGTTTTAGGGACATGAGGGCGTTCAACCAGGCTTTGCTTGCCAAACAAGCCTGGAGATTATTGGACAGACCGGACAACTTATGTGCGCACTTGATCAAGGCGAGATATTACCCCTCAGGCCAGCTTTTGGACACGGTGTTCCCGGGCACTGGCTCAGAAGTTTGGAAAGGAATTTTGCATGGTCTATAGCTGGTTAAGAAGGGTGTCATTTGGAGAGTCGGCAACGGTACGATGATCTGTACTTGGCGAGACCCGTGGCTCCCCCGACCTTACTCCTCCGCCCTATCACATCGAAGGGGAATTGCCGCTTCAATTGGGTTTTGGATTTCCTGGATGGCAATGGAGCATGGAGGCAAGACCGGCTCAGAGCGTTTTTTTGGCCTATGGATGTCGACCAGATTCTGAAGATAAGGACATCGCCTCGCCAGAGGGATGACTTTCTATCCTGGTATCCAGAGAAGAGTGGTTGTTTTACTGTGAGAAGTGCATACAAACTGGCCACGCACGATCAGAACGTTGCCGTAGCCAATGGTGCATCCATCAGCGCTCTTGAGGGGAACCGATCCACTTGGAACCTCGTCTAGAAGGCTGCGGTTCCTCAAAAGATGAAGATAAACGCATGGAGATGTATTACGGGGACGTTGGCGACACAAAGATGCAAGGTTTATAGACATACAGTGACGAGATCTACCTGTCAGCTCTGTGGGGTTGAGGAGGAAGACTCGTTTCATGCTTTGGTCGTTTGCAGTCACACGAGAATTCTGTGGACAAACACGAGGCGTCGCTGGCCAATTCCGGGAGATGATTTTCTTGTACATGATGGTAAGGAATGGTTTGCTTCACTATTGGCAAAATGTATGGTCCAGGTCCGGGATATGCTCATCATGTTGATCTGGAGGATCTGGCATCTACGCAACAAGATGACACATGGGAAAGAAGTTCCACCAGTGCCGGCCACGGTCGAATACCTGGACAGCTACTACAAATCCATTACGATCGCCGGGAGCTACTCAACGGAGGAAGTCATCAAGGGCAAGATGCCATTGTCGGTTGTCCTTGTCTCTTGCCGCGGTGACAAGCCACCTGAAGCCCCCTGGCCGGCGCCGTGCCAGGGCAGACTGGCGCTATCCGTCGACGGCTCGTTCCTTCAGGATGATGACTTAGCAGCTATTGGCATGGTGCTTAGAAATGATAAGGGAGAGGTCCTCATGGCAGCATATCGTTTCATCTTCTACTGCAACGATCCGCTTGAGGCAGAACAACATGCGATAATGCAGGGCTTGGCCCTTGTGATTCAACATTCTCATCTCCCAGTGGTGGTGCAAACGGACTCCTCGGAAGTTCTATCATGCTTGACTAATGGTGCACTTCTTCGCTCGACATATGGACAGATTGTCTTGGAGATCAAGGACCTTTTAGGTAGTAGGGAGTTTTTTCCTCAAAAGATCACTAGATTTCAGAATAGAATTGCTGGTCAATTGGCTAAGTATAGCCGCACCAAGCGTGCCACTACTATTTGGCTAGGCTCGGATCCACCTTGTATCGAGGACTTGTGGCCTCTTGAGTGTAACTCTATACCCATGCAATAAACTCCCTTTACCCCCGCAAACAAAAGGAACCCATGCTAAGGCAATACGTGGGCCGTGAAAAGAAGGCCTAAACGTCACGACGTCGTCTCTCACGTGAGCGATGCGTTTAGGAACAACACCAAACGAACAAAAAAGACCAAAGAATACGAATATTGATATTTAAATCGTGTGGTTAGAAAAATTAGATGTGAGATAATTATTTTACATCTAGATGTGAAATAGCAAATATGTTTTTTAGCAGTATCTTTGAACCACAATTGATTCGAGTGATGCCCATTTTTAGCACTACTCAGGCCCGGTCCACACATGTGAGGGGGCCTGGTGGGAGATAATAAAAAACAGTTTTTTTTTTCCTTTTATCTAAAGAAGGTTTTTTTCCTTTTCATTTTTTTATTGAAAAGTTGTTGTGCACGTCATATATAGAAATTTAAGGCAATTTACATTTCTTATTCCATTGTTATACACATTACAAAACACAAGAAGGTCGTCCCAATTCTGGAATACTACGACATGCTCCGGGGAGGAAACATTTTAACCGAAATGGTGCCTCTACATGGTTTTCCTCTCATCCCTAGCGGCTTGAAACCCTAGCCACCACCAGCAAGAGGTTAGCCTTACGGGGCCGTTCTCCGGCGGCTCCCCTCCGTTCACGCCCTCTCAGTCATCGATGGTGGGGGGGGGGGGGGGTCACCGGGTCCTGCGTGGAGGATTGTTTTAGCTTTAGGTTTTAGGGCCTAGTAGTTTAGGTTTTTGGATCGTTCGACGTCTTGGCTTCGGCAGCGGCAACGGTGATGCTAAATAAAGAAGCTCCATGTTCTTCCCTGGTGAGGCAATCGTCTCTATGGTCGGTAATGGATTCGGGAACCAGTCTGTTCAAGCGGGGATGTTGTGGCGGCGGCGTCATCCTTGTGGCGGACTTGTGTCCCCGGGATCTGCCGTTACGACGGCGTCTACTCGAGCGTCGGTGCGGAGCTTGGGAGGTAGTCCAGGAATGGATGCAGATTGTGATCTGCATCGACATCTGAAAGACCGAACTTGTCCTGGGTGTGTGGTTGATCGATGGCAGGTATGGTTTCTCCCTTCGACGTCTTAGTCGTGGTGGGGTGCCAGACCTGGAGTTCGATGGTGTGTTGATACGTCCATTTTGCATCATATTTTTCTACTATCATTTATTATGTTTTGGATTGTTCTTTCACTTTATGATAGAATTCTTATGCCTTTTCTCTCTTATTTTGCAAGTTTCACAAAAAGAGGGAGATTGGTGGCAGCTGGAATTCTAGACCAGAAAGGGATGCATCAAAGATACCTATTCTGCACAACTCCAAATGACCTAAAATTTTATGAAGATTTATTTTTGAATATATAAAAAATACCGATGAAGGAATTACCAGAGGGGGACCCACCAGGCAGCCACAAGCCCGGGGGCGTGCCCTACCCCCAGGGCGCGCCCCTGCGCTTTTGGGGCCTCTGACAGGCCTCCGAAGCCCACTTCTGCTATATGATGTCATTTGACCTAGAAAAAAAATCAAGAGGAAGGTTTTGGGACGAAGTGCCACCATCTCGAGGCGGAACCTGGGCAAGAGCACTTTTGCTCTCCGACGGAGCGATTCATGTTGGGAACGTAGCATGCAATATCAAAAAAAATCCTACGCTCACATAAGATCTATCTAGGAGATGCATAGCAACGAGAGGGGGAGAGTGTGTCTATGTACCCTCGTAGACCGTAAGCGAAAGAGTTTCACAACGCGGTTGATGTAGTAGAACTTTCTTCCCGATCCACCTATCAAGTAACGAAGGTACGGCACCTCCGAGTTCTGCACACGTTCAGCTCGATGACGTCCCTTGCCTTCTTGATCTAGCAAGACGTCGAGGTAGTAGATGAGTTCCATCATCACGACAGTGTGGTGACAGTGATGGTGAAGTGATCCGCGCAGGGCTTCGCCTAAGGACTACAAAGATATGACCGAGGGTGTAAATGGTGGAGGGGGCGTCGCACAGGGCTAACAATTGATCTGGTGTGTGCTAGGCACCCCCCTCCTCATATATATAGGTGGGAGAGAGAGGGGAAAGGCCAAGGGGCGCCTCAAATGGGGCCGAATCCCACTTGGGCTCCTGCCCTGGTCCCCCCCTCATTCCTTGTATAGGCGCCAGGGAAAGGAAGGGGGTTGGCGCCCCCCTTTCCTTTCTCCCTTGAGGAGGGGAAGGAAGGACGGACTTGCCCTCCCCCCTTTTCCTTTCCCTATGGCTGGCCGGACTGGTGGAGGGGCACACCAGCCCCTTGTGGCTGGTCTGTCCCTTCCCCTGGCCCATTAAGCCATTATCTTTGCCGGGGGTGCCCGGAACCCCTTCCGGTGACCCTATATGTACCCGGCACCCTCCGGAACACTTCTGGTGTCCGAATACCATCATCCTATATATCAATCTTAACCTGTCGACCATTTCAAGACTCCTCGTCATGTACGTGATCTCATCCGGGACTCAAAACAACATTCGGTCGCCAAATCACGTAACTCATATAATACTATATCGTCAAAGAACGTTAAGCGTGCGGACCCTACGAGTTTGAGAACTATATAGACATGACCGAGACACCTCTCCGGTAAATAACTAATAGCGGAACCTGGATGCTCATATTGGCTCCCACATATTCTATGAAGATCTTTATCAGTTGAACCATTATGACAACATACATTATTCCCTTTGTCATCGGTATGTTACTTGCCCAAGATTCGATCATCGGTATCTTCATACCTATTTCAATGTTGTTACCAGCAAGTCTCTTTACTCGTTCGTAATACATCATCCTACAACTAACTCATTAGTCACTTTGCTTGTAAGGCTTCTTATGATGTGTATTACCGAGAGGGCCCAGAGATACCTCTCCGATACTTGGAGTGACAAATCCTAATCTCGATCTATGCCAACCCAACAAACACCTTCGGAGATACCTGTAGAGAATCTTTATAATCACCCAGTTATGTTGTGATGTTTGATAGCACAAAAGGCATTCCTCCGGTATCTGGGAGTTGCATAATATCATAGTCAAAGGAATATGTATTTGACATGAAGAAAGCAATAGCAATAAAACTGAACAATCAATATGCTATGCTAACAGATGGGTCTTTTCCATCACATCATTCTCCTAATGATGTGATCCCATTGGTCAAACACTACTAGGGAAAACTCTAGTAGTAGCGCGAGTTTAATGCCCACTAGTAGCGCGGGAAACAACGCTACTAGTAAGGCGCTACAGCTATTACTTAGCAATAGCGCGTGCGCCACGCGCTACTGCTAAGACATATAGCCGCAGCGTGTGTTCACTCCCGCGCTACTGCTAATCCACCTAGTAGCAGCGTGTTTACTATCCATCGCTACTAGTATTCTTTTTTTCATTTTTTATTTTTAGTGTATTTATACGCCGTTATACAAATTCTGGTACAATACCAATTATGAGGTTTATATCATTATGTTCATAATAGTGTGTCAAATGAAGGTGGATTAGGTTCAAGTCGAGGCAACATGTGATGCATGTCAAAAGTATACTACTAATCCAAACTTGATCTAGTTTGGACTAGTAGTACTTTCAATGTGCACCACATGTTGCCTCCACTTGAATCTAATCCGCCAGCACAAGCTATTTAATCATCATCATAGTCATTACCACCAACAGTAGCTATTTAATCATCATAGTCATAGTGTAGCACATCATCATCTTCAAACTCATTCTAGCTAGCTAATCACCACCAACACTAGCTGCGGTAGCTATCTAATCACCACCAACACTAGCTAATAATAATCATCATAGTCATTAGCACCAACACTAGATATTTAATCATCATAGTCATAGTGTAGCACATCATCATCTTCAAACTCATTTCTAGCTAGCTAATCACTCCTGCTGCTCTCTCTCTCAGGTAAAATAGCATAAAACATGTGTAGCACTCCTGCTTCATCATGTTGGAGCATGCAGATGAACTTGTCTCCTAATCGCGGGCTACGCTTCTGATTGCTGCCCCCTAGTACTTCTCTGCGATCGTTCAAAATTTTGCTCCAGTCTTTCACTATTAAGCATTCCTCGCTTTTAGAAATCCTGAATGCACTAAAGTGCATTGTAGGATGTCTTGGCCGTAATCTAACCATTCTCATGCGAACTTTAGTCTCGATCCAATGAGGCACAACATTCATCGGGAGTCCCTGTTGAAGAACATCATATAGTAACATACTTAGCAATGAAGTTTAGCTTAAAAAAATAATGTATGCAAAAGATGCACCGAGGACAAATAGTAAAAATCTTACCGTCTTTCCTAAATAGAGGTGACCGTAGTTCAGTACGAACACTATTGGTCGCACGTTTTGAGTACTAAGATTTTTAAGTCCAGAAAAATAATTTGTCTTGACAGTATGAAGATCCTCAAGCCATGAAACACAATGACTTATCTCCTCGCAGTTTAGTCCAGCCCCGGGACAGTAGTAGGTCCTGTCTACCAAGCGTTGGACATGTTTTCTTGAATGGAAATAAGCTGTCAATAGAAATTAGTTGTCAACTATTTTTGAATAAACAATATCAAAGACATAAATATGGCTAAGAAACTCACATAATGGTATAACTGGAGGCGTCTGCACATCAACCCAGCTGTCGATATTACCTTCAATATCATCTTCCGGACGAATATCAAAGCTGATAACCATATCAGGCTCAAATGCATAAGTCTTGCATCGTGCTTGCCAAGTTTTGCATTCAAAATAGGTGTAGGTGTCTGCGTTGTATAATTTTGCATGGAAAGTATAACCATGCTTGGTCTTCAAGTAAACTCTCTTTACCTCCATAGTAGTTTTCATAGGACTAAAACCTATCTTATCCAAGACAAAAACTCTTGCATGGCAGGGGATACGCTAGTAGAATAGTAAAATAAATAAATTATAAGTTGAAGCAAATGAAGCAGATGTCATGCTTAATTACGAAAAAAGACTTGTTGTTGTGACTTACTATATACACTTCGAAGTTCTCGTCCAGCTTGATGCTAAAGTGCCTATCATCATCTAGGAAGATTCTGTCGCACAGGCCACGCTCGTCTTCACAGTATTTGCAAATACCTAAATCCTTTTTGTCGTCAGACATTTCCTACGTTCATAGTTGAAACATTAACTGAAAATTGATCGAAGACAACTACCAGGATACTCAACACACAAATCCGGGGCACTCGATATTTCCTACATATTCTGGCACAAGTCATGCCAAAATTCACAAAAAAATTCGGCATGACCTTTGCTAAAATAGGACATATTGAGCGCCTGAAATTTGCCTGAACGGAAATGAATCAACACTCCGGCAAAACATAGGCCACTCGGAGGTGTAACTTGCAAACATGACCGGCCACTTGGGCAAGCACATATCCTATTTGAGCAACAAGAGATATACATTTCAAAATATCTTATAGGACTCATATTGACATGAGCATTCAATAAGCAAAAACCAAACCGTAAAATAAATAAGTATTCAAATTAGCATGCATTCAATAAGCAAAAGTAAATCATCCGTTGTGTCCGTACATCATCGAATATTATCACTAATACATCCCAAATAGTATCATACATATAACATCACTAATACAACTAAAACCCTAGCGAACAACGGGTATTATCGTGGGCGGTGGACACCCAAAGAGAAGGAACCATCACAGGATCATAGCTCCAGTGAGATCCCTGGAGAATCTGCCAGGTATTGGAGAACCTATGCTCCAGCGCAACCAAGTAACGACGGACGTTCGCATCCTCCTCGCTGACACGGTGACATACCACCTCCGTGGGGTCCTCAAGCCTCTCGACCGTCACTGGCCCATGTGACCGCCACCAAAGAAGGTTCGGGTCAACGACGGGCTGACTCCTCACCAAGCTGCGCCTCCCGGTAGGTAGCGCCTCCCAGTACCAGCCCGATGGAGCCCAGACCCGGACATGGCCTATCTGGTCAAGCAGGTGTCCTCTGCCGAGTCAATGACGAGGATGCGGGATAGGCATCGTCGACGTCGATGCGGGAAAAATTGATTTAACTAAAAAATAACAACAAATGTGACATGTTCAACTAGTTGTATTAATTCAACTAGTTCTTACTAAAATAAACTTACTACAAATAAAAATAAACTAGTACCTAATTAGTACCTAGTTCTTACTAACTAATTAGTGCCTAGGAACTACTGCCCTAATTACCATCTAATTTGATGAACCTAGGGGTGGAAAGTGGTAGCAGATAATCCGAAATTTGATGCAATAGATGAACCCTAACTAATTTGATGCAATTAAAATTTGAAGAACCCTAGGCAGAGCTAGGGGAGGGGGAGGAGTAGGCGTGCTCACCTCGGGTGCCTGCGACGAGGGAGGGGTAGGCGGCGTCAAGGTCGGGGACGGGGCTCGGGCGCGCGGCGGAGGCGGCGTCGAGGTCGGGATCGTGGGCGGCGTCAAGGTCAGGGGCGGGGGCAGCGTCGAATCCGGGGTCGGGGGCGGCATCGAGGGTGTGCGGAGAGCGACGGGAGAGCGTGTGGCAGCGGACGGGCGACGGCGGCGGCAACAGCGGAGGAGTTGGGATTTGGGGGAAGTGGCTGTGGGGAAGAACGAACTGTGTGGTTAAGTCAAAAGTAGCAGTAGCGCTTTCTGGGAAGTGCGCTACTGCTAAGTTAGCTATAGCACGTTCCTCGATACGCGCTACTGCTTCTCCTTTCTCTTTTTTTCCCTTTTTCATTTATTTTTCTTTACATTTTATTTTTTCCTTTCTCCTTTTTTTTTATTTCTTTCATTTTCATTTATTTTTCTATTTGCTTTCCATTTAATTTTATTTCCTTTATCAGTAGCGCCTTTCTGCGTAAACGCGCTGCTACAAAGCATGTAGCGGTAGCGCTGTTTGTCGTAGACTGCTACTAGTATGTGTAGCATATCGGCTAATCAGTGGGAATTTTAGTAGTAGCGCTTTTATGTTCATGCGCACTACTGCTACAATTGTATATGTAGCGCAGTTTACGCCAACGTGCTACTGGTACTTAGCGGTAGCGTGGTTTTTTGACACGCGCTACTGCTAAAGTTCTGTGTATAAGGTTTTCCCTAGTAGTGAAATGACAACACATGTCTATGGTTTGGAAACTTAACCATCTTTGATTAACGAGCTACTCTAGTAGAGGCTTACTACAGACACAGTGTTTTGTCTATGTATTCACACATATATCAAGTTTTCGGCTAATACAATTCTAGCATGAATAATAAACATTTATCATGATATAAGGAAATTTACAATAACAACTTTATTATTGCCTCTAGGGCATATTTCCTTCAGTCTCCCACTTGGACTAGAGTCAATAATCTAGTTCACATTGCCATGTGATTTAACACTAATAGTTCACATCTTTATGTGATTAACGCCCATAGTTCACATCGCCACGTGACCAACACCCAAAGGGTTTACTAGAGTCAATATCGAATTCACATCACTATGTGATTAGCACCCAAAGAGTACTAAGGTGTGATCACGTTTTGCTTGTGAGAGAAGTTTAGTCAATGGGTCTGCAACATTCAGATCCGTATGTATTTTGCAAATTTATATGTCTACAATGCTCTTCATGGAGCTAATCTAGCTAATTGCACCCACGTCCAATATGTATCTAGATTGAGACATAGAGTCATCGAGATCAGTGTCAAAGCTTGCATCGACGTAATTTTTTTACGATGAACTCTTTATCACCTCCATAACTGAGAAACATTTCCTTGGTCCTCTTTAAGGTAATTAAGGATAATTTTGACCGCTGTCCAGTGATCTATTCGTGGAACATTATTGTACCCCCTTAACAAACTCATGGCAAGGTACACTGGTACACAGCATGGCATACTTTATAGAAGCTATGGCTGAGACATAGGGAATGACTATTATTCTCTCTTTATCTTTTGCTATGGTCGGGTTTTGAGTCTTTACTCAAATTAACACCTTACAATACAGGCAAGAACTCCTTCTTTGACTGATCCATTTTGAACTCCTTCAAAATCTTGTCAAGGTATGTACTCATTGAAAGTCTTATCAAACGTCTTGATCTATCTCTATAGATCTTGATGCCCAATATATAAGCAGCTTCACCGAGGTCTTTTATTGAAAAACTTTTATTCAAGTATCCTTTTATGCTATCCAAAAATTCTACATCATTTCCAATCAACAATATGTCATCCACATATAATATTAGAAATGCTACAGAGCTCCCACTCACTTTCTTGTAAATACAGGCTTCTCCGAAAGTCTGTATAAAACCATATGCTTTGATCACCACATCAAAGCGTATATTCCAACTCCGGGATGATTACACCAGTCCATAGATGGATCGCTGGAGTTTGCACACCTTGTTAGCACCTTTGGGATCGACAAAACCTTCTGGTTGCATCATATACAACTCTTCTTTAAGAAATCCATTAAGGAATGTAGTTTTGACGTCCATTTGCCAGATTTCATAATCATAAAATGCGGCAATTGCTAACATGATTCGAACAGACTTAAGCATTATTACGGGTGAGAAAGATTCATTGTAGTCAACTCCTTGAACTTGTCAAAAACCTTTTGCGACAAGTTGAGCTTTGTAGACAGTAACATTACCATCAGTGCTAGTCTTCTTCTTGAAGATCCATTTATTCTCTATGGCTCGCCGATCATCGGGCAAGTACACCAAAGTCCACACTTTCTTCTCATACATGGATCCTATCTCAGATTTCATGGCCTCAAGCCAATTATCAAAATCTGGGCTCGTCATAGCTTCTTCATAGTTCGTAGGTTCGCCATGCTCTAGTAACATGACTTCCAGAACAAGATTACCATACCACTCTGGTATTGATCGTGTTCTGGTCGACCTACGGGGTTCGGTAGTAACTTGATCCGAAGTTTCATGATCATCATCATTAGCTTCCTCTCTAGTTGCTGTAGGCATCACAGGAACGGATTTCTCTGATGTGCTAATCTCCAATTCGAGAGAAGGTATAATTACCTCACCAAGTTCTACTTTCCTCCCACTCACTTCTTTCGAGAGAAACTCCTTCTCTAGAAAGGATCCATTCTCAGCAACAAAGATCTTGCCTTCGGATCTGTGATAGGAGGTGTACCCAATTGTTTCCTTAGGGTATCCTATGAATACACACTTCTCCGATTTGGGTTCGATTTTATCAGGCTGAAGACATAAGTGTTGCAACCCCAAATTTTAAGAGACGACCGCTTAGGTTTCTTGCTAAACCACAGTTCATACGATGTCATCTCATGGGATTTAGACGGTGCCCTATTTAACGTGAATGTGTCTGTCTCTAATGCATAACCCCAAAACGATAGTGGTAAATTGGTAAGAGACATCATATATTGCACCATATCTAATAAAGTGCGGTTATGACATTCATACACACCATTACGCTGTGGTGTTCTAGGTGGCGTGAGTTGTGAAATAATTCCACATTTTTTTAAATGGAGGCCAAACACGTAACTCAAATATTCGCCTCAACGATCGGATCGTAGAAACTTTATTTTCCTATTACGATGATTCTCCGATTCGTTCTGAAATTCTTTGAACTATTCAAATGTTTTAGACTTGTGTTTCATTAAGTAGATATACCCATATCGACACAAATCATCTGTGAAGGTCAGAAAATAACGATACCCGCCGCGTGCCACAACACTCATCGGACCGCATACATCGGTATGTATTATTTCCAATAAGTCCTTGGCTCACTCCATTGTTCAGGAGAATGGAGTTTTAGTCATCTTGCCCATGAGGCTTGGTTCACAAGTATCAAATGATTCATAATCATGTGATTCCAAAAGCCCATCAGCATGGAGTTTCTTCATGCGCTTTACACCAATATGACCTAAACGGCAGTGCCACAAGTATGTTGCACTATCATTATCAACTTTGCTTCTTTTGGCATCAATATTATCAATACTAGATGATTTCCCCGCGCGTTGCTGTGGGACATCCGTGTACAACTTGATGTATATTTTGCCCTGGAAAATCATATCATCAACGTCTGAAATTTACTTATTTCAAGTCAGTTTTCATGTGGACATAAACCGTAAGTACCTATTTAATAGATGAACTCAACTAATATCGAGATAGACTATGTTTAATTGAAAATGACAGAATGATGGGTGCGAAAAAAGGGGGGTTGACCAGCAGTGGAATATGCATCCATATTTGATATTTCCAACTGAATTAGCTATGTTCATTCATCGTCAATTACAACTGGATAACGAAAGACATTATACTCGTACATCATTGATAGATGAATGTGATGTTAGCTCATCAATTTAGGGAGCTGATGTCCCAATGGCATTGCTTGAGGTAAGACAGTTGTAAAACTTAGTTGGCTAGTTTAGGGAACTGATGCCATCATGTAATTGAGAGTACACCATATAGCTCCTAGCACGTAGCTGGCTAGTTGTAAAACTGGCATAATCATACAGGGACCTTACTGAGAGATAGAAACTATAGAAAATAAACACCCTCTAAATAAACTCTTCATCATAGAGAATAATTTCACAAGTTGGGACATCCCGTTAACTTTTCACGGGTGTCACTTTGGCAAGGTGCATGAAACCAAGCTCCTCAAAATGACAACTATCCAAGTTTCAAAACGCTGATGGGTTGATTAGTAAGGAGGCACAGAGCCACATCCAGAGTTCCAGACATGCACAAATATTCAGAGGCATCTATGATAAGCAAAATATTATAGAAGTTGGACAAACAATACTCCAAGATCTGGAAAAAAATAGGATTTTTCACCATCTAGCGCTTCCAATCAAAATCAACCGGATAGGAGATATGAGAATGGTCCATCATATATCGATGCATGCTTGCCGACAGTTCTTAAGTTACAGTGGTTCATGGATGCCAGAGACTGGCCAGACTTGGTGCCAGCTTGACGTGGATGGAGCATAAACATAGCTTCCTTCCAAAAAATGGCTCCCTACAACACATAAATCAGTGTTTCCAACTGAACCCAACTCAAAAAAAATCAGTCAGATCTGAGGAGATATAGGAGGGAGAGCACCTACCTTTGGTGCAGGTGATATTGGGGGAGGACGCAGACCACAAATCAGAGTTTCCAATCCATGCTATTTCAAAATATGTTTATACACGCTCAAGATCGAAAGAATGCTCCAGCAAGACGTGGCTGTCAATCAAGGCACAACCCGACGTTAATATCAACCAAGCCCTTCGAGGCCAAAAAAAAAAGCCATCCACCGGCTGGGAGGTTGGCCGGCGTGGCGTCCCCTACATGGCTGAGGTGCCTAGCAGCCTAGGAGTGCGTCCTTCCAGGCAAGATTCTAGCGGCCTACCTGATTCCTCCCACCAACATAGGCCGCCATCGCATGCTGCAGCCAACTATACATGCCTTCCATTTGCGGGATCGGTAGATGAAGCAATGCTCGGGGGAGGCAACCAAGGATAGCGGCGGGAGCGGAGGAGGAGGGGAGGCGCCATGGACCGGCAACCATGATAGAGGAGACGACCACATGCAGAGATCGCTTCCTAGCCATCGCACTCTATGTTATTGCTAGGGGAAAAGATTGGTCATTTATTTAGGAGACAGAGGAAAGGATGGTGGGGGCAGGAAGGCTGTTCTTCTTCTTAAAATGAAACGATTGGGCTTTCCCCTGCGTGCATAACTGAAACCATTGGGCTTCGGTGGTAACTTAACTCTGGAAACAGAGGGACAACATACACGTGTAGATGCTACGTAATAGAAACTGGTTAAATAGGAAAAGAATTGATGATGTGGCGGGTTGCTGACGTGGATAGGCTGCATGTCAAGAGAAATAGGTTAGTGAGGATGAACTATTTAGGTATTATAGATGTGTATCACTACGATCGAGATTCAATAAACCATTAACATTGGGTGGATGACCATAGAAGGTTTTATTCATGTAAACAGAATAACAATTATTCTCTGTCTTAAACGAATAACCGTATTGCAATAAACATGATCCTATCTTGTTCATGCTCAATGCAAACACCAAATAACATTTATTTAGGTTCAACACTAATCCTGAAAGTATAGGGAGTGTGCGATGATGATCATATCAATCTTGGAACCACCTCCAACACACATCATCACTTCACCCTCAACTAGTCTCCATTTATTCTGCAACTCTTGTTTCGAGTCACTAATCTTAGCAACCGAACAGGTATCAAATACCCAGGGGCTACTACGAGCACTAGTAAGGTACACATCAATAACATGTATATCAAATATACTTTGTTCACTTTTCCATCCTTCTTATCCACCAAATATTTGGGATAGTTTCGCTTCCAATGACCATTTCCTTTGCAGTAGCAGCACTCAGTTTCAGGCTTAGGTCCAGCTTTGAGGTTCTTCACGGGAGTGCCAACTTGCTTGCCGTTCTTCTTGAAGTTCCCTTTCTTTCCCTTGCCCTCTTTCTTGAAACTAATGGTCTTGTTAACCATCAACACTTGATGCTCTTACTTGATTTCTACCTTTGCCAATTTCAGCATCACGAAAAGCTCGGGAATCATTTTCGTTATCCCTTGCATATTTATAGTTCATAATGAAGTTCTAATAGCTTGGTGATAATGACTAGAGAACTCTGTCAATCACTATCTTATCTGGAAGATTAACTCCCACTTGATTCAAGCGATAGTAGTACCCAGACATTCTGAGCACATGCTCACTAGCGGAGCTATTCTCCTCCATCTTGTAGGCAAAGTACTTGTCAGAGATCTCATACCTGTCGACATGGGCATGAGTCTGAAATACCAATTTCAGCTCTTGGAACATCTCATATGCTGTGTGGCGTTCAAAACATTTTTGAAGTCCCGGTTCTAAGCCGTAAAGCATGGTGCACTAAACTATCAAGTAGTCATCATATCGAGCTTGCCAAACGTTCATAACCTCTGCATCTGCTCCTGCAATAGGTCTGTCACCTAGTGGTGCATTAAGGACATAATTCTTCTATACAGCAATGAGGATAATCCTCAGATCACGGACCTAGTCTGTATCATTGCTACTATCATCTTTCAACTTAGTTTTCTCTAGGAACATATCAAATAACATGGGGGAGCTACAACACGAGCTATTGATCTACAACATAATTTGCGAATACTATCAGGACTACGTTCATGATAAATTAAAGTTCAATTAATCAAATTACTTAAGAACTCCCACTTAAACTGACATCCCTTAAGTCATCTAAGTGTAACATGATCCGAATCAACTAACCCATGTTCGATCATCACGTGACATGAGGTGGTCATCAATGGTGAACATCTTTGTGTTGATCATATCTACTATATGATTCACGTTCGATCTTTTGATCTCCAGTGTTCCGAGGCCACGTTTGTACATGCTAGGCTCATCGAGTTTAACCTGAGTATTTCACATGTGAAAAACTGTCTTGCACCCGCTGTATGTGAACGTAGAGTCTATCACACCCGATCATCACGTGGTGTCTCAGCACGATGAACTGTCGCACTAGTGCATACTCAGGGAGAACAGTTATACCTTGAAATTTAGTTAAGGGATCATCTTATAATGCTACCATCGTACTAAGCAAAATAAGATGCATGAAAGATAAACATTACATGCAATCAAAATATGTGACATGATATGGCCATCATCATCTTGTGCTTTTGATCTCCATCTCTATAGCATCGTCATGATCTCCACCGTCACCGGCTCAACACCTTGATCTCCATCATTGCGTCATGGTCATCTGATGCGTCCATTTTGCATCATGCTTTTATATCATTATTTATTGCATTATGGGCTGTTATTACACATTATATCTCGATACTTATGGCTATTCTCTCTTATTTTACAAGGTTTATCATGAAGAGGGGGAATGCCAGCAGCTGGAATTCTGGCTGGAAAAGGAGCAAATGTTGGAAACCTATTCTGCACAACTCCAAAAGTCCTGAAACTCCATGAAACATATTTTTGGATTTAATAAGTATTATTGAGCGAAAGAAATACACCAGGGGGCCCACACCCTGTCCAGGAGACAGGAGGGCGCCCCCCTATAGGGCGCGCCCCCTATCTCCTGGGCCCCCTGGTGGGCCTCTGGTGTCCATTTTCTGCTATATCAGAGCTTTTACCCTAGAAAAAATCGTGGGCAAGCATACGGGACGAAACTTTGCCGCCACGAGGCGGAACCTTGGCGGAACCAATCTAGGGCTCTGGCGGAGCTGTTCTGCCGGGGACACTTCCCTCCGGGAGGGGGAAATCATCATCAACGTCATCACCAATGAGCCTCTCATCAGGAGGGGGTCAATCTCCATCAACATCTTCACCAGCACCATCTCCTCTCAAAACCCTAGTTCATCTCTTGTGTCCAATCTTGTATCAAAACCACAAATTGGTACCTGTGGGTTGTTAGTAGTGTTGATTACTCCTTGTAGTTGATGCTAATTGGTTTACTTGGTGGAAGATCATATGTTCAAATCCTTTATGCATATTATTAATCTGATTATGAACATGAATATGCTTTGTGAGTAGTTACGTTTGTTCCTGAGGACATGGGTGAAGTCTTGCTATTAGTAGTCATGTGAATTTGGTATTCGTTCGATATTTTGATGAGATGTATGTTGTCTTTTCCTCTAGTGGTGTTATGTGAACGTCGACTATATGACACTTAACCATTATTTGGGCCTAGAGGAAGGCATGGGGAAGTAATAAGTAGATGATGGGTTGCTAGAGTGACAAAAGCTTAAACCCTAGTTTATGCGTTGCTTTGTTAGGGGCTGATTTGGATCCATATGTTTAATGATGTGGTTAGGTTTACCTTAATACTTCTTTTGTAGTTGCGGATGCTTGCAATAGGGGTTAATCATAAGTGGGATGTTAGTACAAGTAAGGGCAGTACCCAAGTACCGGTCCACCCACATATCAAATTATCAAAGTACCGAACGTGAATCATATGAACGTGATGAAAACTACCTTGACGATAATTCCCATGTGTCCTCGGGAGCTCCTTTCTCATTATTAGAAAATGTCTAGGCTTATCCTTAGCTACATAAAGGATTGGGCCACCTTGCTGCACTTTACTTATTTTATTTACTTATTACTCGTTACTATTTATCTTATCAGAAAACTATCTATCACCTACAATTTCAGTGCTTGCAGAGAAAACCTTACTGAAAACTGCTTATCATTTCCTTCTGCTCCTCGTTGGGTTCGACACTCTTACTTATAGAAAGGACTACGATTGATCCCCTACACTTGTGGGTCATCAAGACTCTTTTCTGGCGCCGTTTCCGGGGAGTGTAGCGCTTTTGGTGAGTGGAACTTGGTAAGGAAACATTTATATAGTGTGCTGAAATTTTCTGTTACTTGTCACTATGGAAACTAATCCTTTGAGGGGCTTGTTTGGGGTATATTCACCCCAACTAGAAGAGCAAAGAGTTTCTCCTCAACCTACTGAACTTTATGAAAATATTTACTTTGAGATTCCTTCGGGCATGATAGAGAAACTGCTAGCTAATCCATTTGCAGGAGACGGAACATTGTATCCCGATTTACACCTTATGTTTGTGGATGAAGTTTGTGGATTATTTAAGCTTGCAGGTATTCCCGATGATGTTGTCAAAAGTAAGGTCTTCCCTTTAGCTTTTAAGGGAGGTGCATTGACATGGTATAGGCTATGTGATGATACGAGATCTTGGAATTATAAGCGACTGAAACTGGAATTTCACCAGAAGTTCTATCCTCTGCACCTTGTTCATCGTGATCGTAATTACATGTATAATTTCTGGCCTCGCGAAGGAGAAAGCATCGCTCAAGCTTGGGGGAGGCTTAAGTCAATGTTATATTCATGCCCCAATCATGAGCTCTCTCGGGAAATGATTATTCAGAACTTTTATGCTCGGCTTTCTCTTGATAATCGCAACCTGCTCGATACTTCCTGTGCTGGTTCTTATATGTTGAAGACTATTGATTTCAAATGGGACTTATTGGAAAGAATTAAACGCAACTCTGAATATTGGGGTTCTGATGATGGTAAGGAGTCAGGTATGACACCTAAGTTCGATTGTGTTAAATCGTTTATGGATACCGATGCTTTTCGTGGATTTAGCGCTAAGTACGGACTTGACTCTAAGATAGTAGCTACATTCTGTGAATCTTTTGCTACTAACGTTGATCTCCCTAAAGAGAAGTGGTTTAAATATAATCCTCCTGTTGAAGTGAAAGTAGTTGCACCTATTACAGTCAAAGAAAAGACTATTACCTATAGTGATCCTATTGTTCCTACTGCTTATGTTGAAAAACCTCCTTTTCCTGTTAGGATAAAGGATCATTCTAAAGCTTCGACTGTTGTTCGTCAGAGTAATACTAGGACTTATACACCTCCTGAGCAAATTAATGTTGAACCTAGTATTGCTATGGTTAAAGATCTCTTGGATGAGGATCTAGATGGGCATGTTATTTATTTCTGTGGTGAGACTGCTAATATTGCTAGGCCAGATACTAAGACACGTAGACCTGTCGTAGGCATGCCTGTTATTTCTGTTAAAATAGGAGATCATTGTTATCATGGCTTATGTGATATGGGTGCTAGTGTGAGTGCAATACCTTATTCCCTATATCAAGAAATTATGCATGACATTGCACCCATTGAATTAGAAGACATTGATGTTATTATTAAGCTTGCTAATAGGGATACCATTAAACCCTTTGGGATTGTTAGAGATGTTGAAGTTTTGTGTGGGAAGGTTAAATACCCTGCTGATTTTCTTGTTCTTGGTTCCCCACAAGATGATTTTTGTCCCATTATTTTTGGTAGATCCTTCTTGAATATAGCTAGTGCTAAGATTAATTGTGAAAAGAATATTGTCACTGTTGGCATATATGGTTTGTCTCATGAGTTTAATTTTGCTAAGTTTAGTAGACAACCTCGTGATAGGGAACCACCTAGTAAGGATGAAATTATTGGACTTGCTTCCATTGCTGTTCCTCCAACTGATCCGTTAGAACAATATTTGCTAGACCATGAAAACGATATGTTTATTAAGGAAAGAGAGGAAATAGATGAAGTGTTCCTTAAACAGGAACCTATGCTTAAACATAACCTTCCCGTTGAAATTCTTGGGGATCCCCCTCCACCCAAGGGTGATCCCGTGTTTGAACTCAAACCATTACCTAATAATCTTAAGTATGCTTATCTTGATGAAAAAGAAATATATCCTGTTATTATTAGTGCTAACCTTTCAGAGCAAGAAGAAGACAGATTATTGAAAACTCTGAAGAAGCACCGAGCAGCTATTGGATATACTCTGGATGATCTTAAGGGTGTTAGTCCCACATTATGCTAACACAAAATTATAGTAGAGAAAGATGCTAAACCAGTTAGAGACCTCAAAGACGATTAAATCCCAAGATGAAGGAAGTGGTAAGAAAGGAGATACTAAAGCTCCTTGAGGCAGGTATTATTTATCCCGTTGCTGATAGTGAATGGGTAAGCCCTGTCCATTGTGTTCCTAAAAAGGGAGGTATTACCATTGTTCCTAATGATAAAGATGAATTGATCCCACAAAGAATTATTACAGGTTATAGGATGGTAATTGATTTCCGTAAGTTAAATAAAGCTACTAAGAAAGATCATTACCCTTTACCTTTTATTGATCAAATGCTAGAAAGACTATCCAAACACACACATTTCTGCTTCCTAGATGGTTATTCTGGTTTCTCTCAGATACCTGTGTCAGCGAAGGATCAATCTAAAACTACTTTTACTTGCCCTTTTGGTACTTTTTCTTATAGACGCATGCCTTTTGGTTTATGTAATGCACCTGCTACCTTTCAAAGATGCATGATGACTATATTCTCTGATTTTTGTGAAAAGATTTGTGAGGTATTCATGGATGATTTCTCAGTTTATGGATCCTCTTTTGATGATTGTTTGAGCAACCTTGATCGAGTTTTGCAGAGATGCGAAGACACTAATCTCATCCTGAATTGGGAAAAGTGTCACTTTATGGTTAATGAAGGCATTGTCTTGGGGCATAAGATCTCCGAGAGAGGTATTGAAGTTGATAAAGCCAAAGTTGATGCTATTGAAAAGATGCCATGTCCCAAGGACATAAAAGGTATAAGAAGTTTCCTTGGTCACGCCGGTTTTTATAGGAGGTATATTAAGGACTTTTCTAAAATCTCTAGGCCTCTGACTAATTTATTGCAAAAAGATATTCCTTTTGTCTTTGATGATGATTGTGTAGAAGCATTTGAAACACTTAAGAAAGCTTTGATCACTGTACCTATTGTTCAGCCATCTGATCGGAATTTACCTTTTGAAATTATGTGTGATGCTAGTGATTTTGCTGTAGGTGCTGTTCTAGGGCAAAGAGTCGATAAGAAATTGAATGTTATCCAGTACGCCAGTAAGACTCTTGATACTGCACAGAGAAATTATGCTACTACTGAAAAAGAGTTTTTAGCAGTTGTGTTTGCATGTGATAAGTTTAGACCTTATATTGTTGATTCCAAAGTTACTATTCACACTGATCATGCTGTTATTAAATATCTTATGGAAAATAAAGATGCTAAGCCTGGACTCATTAGATGGGTTCTCTTGCTCCAAGAATTTGACTTGCATATTATTGATAGAAAGGGAGCTGAGAACCCCATTGCAGATAACTTGTCTAGGTTAGAGAATTTTCTTGCTGACCCACTGCCTATTAATGATAGCTTTCCTGATGAACAATTAGCGGTCGTTAATGCTTCTCGTACTGCTCCTTGGTATGCTGATTATGCTAACTACATTGTTGCTAAATTTATACCGCCTAGTTTCACATACCAGCAAAAGAAAAGTTCTTTTATAATTTAAGACATTACTTCTGGGATGATCCACACCTTTATAAAGAGGGAGTAGATGGAGTTATTACACGTTGTGTGCCTGAGCATGAACAAGAATAGATCCTACGCAAGTGTCACTCTGAATCCTATGGAGGACACCACGCTGGAGACAGAACTGCACACAAGGTACTACAATCTGGTTTTTATTGGCCTACTCTCTTCAAAGATGCTCGTAAGTTTGTCTTATCTTGTGATGAATGTCAAAGAATAGGTAACATTAGTAGACGTCAAGAAATTCCTATGAATTATTCTCTTGTTATTGAACCATTTGATGTTTGGGGCTTTGATTATATGGGACCTTTTCCTGCCTCTAATGGTTATACACATATTTTAGTTGCTATTGATTACATTACTAAGTGGGTAGAAGCTATTCCAACTAGTAGTGCTGATCATAACACTTCTATTAAAATGCTTAAAGAAGTTATTTTTCCGAGGTTTGGAGTCCCTAGATATCTTATGACTGATGGTGGTTCACATTTTATTCATGGTGCTTTCTGTAAGATGCTTGCTAAGTATGATGTCACTCATAGAATCGCATCTCCTTATCATCCGCAGTCTGGTGGTCAAGTAGAGTTGAGCAATAGAGAGCTCAAATTAATTTTGCAAAAGACCGTGAATAGATCTAGAAAGAATTGGTCCAAAAAACTTGATGATGCATTATGGGCCTATAGAACTGCATACAAAAATCCTATGGGTATGTCTCCATATAAGATGGTTTATGGAAAAGCATGCCATTTACCTATTGAACTTGAACATAAGGCATATTGGGCTATTAAGGAGCTCAACTATGACTTCAAACTGGCCGGTGAGAAGAGGTTACTTGATATTAGCTCACTTGATGAATGGAGAACCTAGGCGTATGAGAATGCCAAGCTATTCAAAGAAAAAGTCAAACGCTGGCATGATAAGAGGATACAAAAGCGTGAGTTTAACGTAGGAGACTATGTATTATTATTCAACTCTCGTTTAAGATTTTTTGCAGGAAAACTTCTCTCAAAATCGGAAGGTCCTTACGTTATCAAGGAGGTCTATCGTTCTGGTGCCATAGAAATCAACAACTTCGAAGGCACGAGTCCAAGGGTGGTAAACGGTGAAAGAATTAAACATTATATCCCAGGTAATCCTATCAATGTTGAAACTAATATTATTAAAACCGTAACCCCTGATGAATACATAAAGGACACTTTCCAGAACATTCCAGACTCCGAAAAGGTATAGGTATGTGGTACGGTAAGTAAACCGACTCCAAAACAACTCCAATGGCAATTTTTATCAGTTTTCGAATATTTAAGAATTTTAGGAAGAAAAAAGTAGTCTGAAAGGGGCACGAGGCTCCCACGAGAGTGGAGGGCGCCCCCCCCCTACTGGGCGTGCCCCCTGTCTCATGGGCACCTCGTGTGCCTCCCGGATTCCGTTTTCTTGCACATTACATATTATGGTCGGTAAAAATTCATTATATATACTCCCGAAGGTTTTGACCACCGTATCATGCAAATATCATTTGTTTTCGTTTCGAGCTGTTTCTGTTTCAGATCTAAGAGCATCATGTCGTCTCCAAGCGCTTCCAAGGACAAGTTTTTCGAGAGGGTTATCAACCCCTATCTTGCGGAGGTCCTGCAAACACCCTCAAACCATTGAGATGCGTGAGGGGGTGCTGCACATCCACGATGTGGAGGGACCAAGGCGTACCGGGAGCATGGAGACAAAGCTCGAAGCCGTGGAGCAGCAAGTTTTCAAGTGCCAAGGGATGGTGGAGCGTGGACTCAACGCCAACCAGATGATGATCACGGAGTTCACCAACAACCACAAGTTAGATGCCAAAGTCATTGGGGAGACCATCTTCAAGCTTCAAGAGAAAATCAAGCACCTCCAAGCCCAGATCTATGACCTGCAAAACCAGAACTGTGAGTATGAATATAGATTCAAGAGGATGAGTTTGGCTGCAGATTTAACGATCTCGGAGACTCGATCATCCTTCTATGATGGTGAGCCTATGCCTTGGAAGACGGACGATGTTGAGGATATAACTACTGAGTATAAACCGCCTAGGAGGAGCCGGTTCACGCTCAACCATACCGAAGTCCATGAAGATAAGAAGATGGCGCTTTACTGATGAAGCTTAGAGGCCCAAGCCCAGAGGCAGATTAGGCCCATAGCAGTAAACCGCCATAGTTGTATACTTGTATTGTAAGTTAGGAAAAGAAAGAGACCGAGCCGAACACTTGTATGAGTCGGCCTCGGAACTCTGTAAACCGGCCGGGCGTCAACCTGTGTATATAAAGGGACGACCCGGCGGTGGTTCAGGGACAACAGACAACAACTCGAGACCCAGGCTAGCGTGTTTGCTCCCTGGTCATCAGAACCCCAATAATCCCATCACAAACTAGACGTAGGCTTTTACCTTCATCGAAGGGGCCGAACTAGTATAACTCTCGTGTCCCTTGTTCGGTTTAACCCCTTCAGGCTAACCTCATTGTGATGGCTCCACGACTAAGTCCTTCTGCTAGGACATCTGACGTGATATTTCCACGACAGTTGGCGCCCACCGTGGGGCTATCGCACGATGGTTTCGAGTTCTTGAAGGGCAGCTTTGAAGGACTCAATGGGTACGTTGTCGGCCGGATGACCAAGAGTCATCGTGGCAAGCTCTACATCGATGATGTAGGCTGGGGCCCCGAGGCCGGCTCAATCGAGTACGGGTACCGGGTCCCCTTTGGCGGAATTCACGTTTTCATCGGCAAGATCGGCGAACCGGGCCTTGAGCCGGACCTCTCCACCGACCTCGTCAAGACGGCTCAACGTGCAAGTCCTGCC
The DNA here is from genome assembly GCA_963921465.1 of Triticum timopheevii. Taxonomy (NCBI): domain Eukaryota; kingdom Viridiplantae; phylum Streptophyta; class Magnoliopsida; order Poales; family Poaceae; genus Triticum; species Triticum timopheevii. Next base: position 479,060,254 of record OY997268.1, read on the forward strand.
CGGGTTTGGCCTGCCGTGAAGCGTGTGTTCGTAGGATTCATCCACGAAGCAGAATCTGAACCGGTATCCAATGGTGAGACGGCCGTCTACTCGGATGGTGAATCGTCCACTGGGGAAACCGAGTCACTATACCAACTCCACGATGGCCGGTTTGAGGGATACTCCGATGGTGACAGTGTTCCGGATCCCCTTGAACAGCCAAACCGGATTGCGATCTTCATGGCCGGTACGTAGCCCACCGTGCAATCTTCATCTATAGCAGCAATGGTCTCCGGATCGGTAGCCGTGGCAGGAGGCCCGGTGCGCCAGCCGGCTCAAGTTCTTGCCGGTTTACTAGAAGACAGGACGGCGCTGTTGACCACAGCGGTAACTCCGGAGACTCAGGTTCAGCACAATGCAGATGTTGCGAAGTTCAAGGATCAGATGGTCCAGGCCAAGGCGGACTTGGCGGCTGAGGAGGCCAGGATGGATGAAGAACGGGCCACTTTAGATGCCCGATCACAGGAAATCCAAACGCAGAATTACCGGCTTACGTGGGATCAGAACGCATTAAACAAAGTTATGAGAAGGAAGTACCGGTCTCGACTGCCGCAAATTAACGAGGGTCTAAATCTCTTCAGCACACCAGGAGCTGGGCCTAGCAATCCGGCAGGAGTAAACTGGACTGAGGCACCGGGGGCGGCGCCGGATCGGCCACGGGCGATGGACCCGCCTCGACGGACGGACAACCCGCCACAGTATGTCACAACGCCGCCGGGTCACTTTTCCAGTCCTTTGGACAACATGATTGCAGCAGCGGCACGTTTGGCGGCTATCCCGATGGAGGGTGATTCCTTAGCAGCGATCGAGACTCGGCGCGCCAGGGATCTTCTTCAAACCGCCGTTGTTCAGCAACAAGCTTATTCCAACAGCCGAGACAAAATACATTCAACCCCCCGTCCGACCAAGAGTTATAGCAGGCACATGGACGAGCCGGCCGTGTCAAGTAGTGCGCGGCATCGAGATGCGCCTCGAGGGGCTAATCCAGCGAACGGTGGTCGGAATGCTCAGGACGTAGTGGATAATGCCAGAGTGTGAAGGGAGGCCTCTTTAGCGGCGCAATACGTGGGTCATCATCAACCCACCCCGGTTCAGCCAACAACATCCATAGAGCGAGGGACAGGGCTTGCCTTCAGCTCTTGGGGAGTGCCGTATCTCATCCCGGCTCTCCGTAATGTGCGGCTGCCCAAGGATTTCAAAGGGCCGCGCAAGGTGCCTAATTACACCGCTGATCAGCCCCTCGAGGCGTGGGTTGAAAGTTATGAGATGGCAATGGAGATGCTGGATGTAGATGAAGCGGCATGTGCAAAATACTTCACCATGATGTTGGAAGGAACGACCCGCACTTGGTTAAAAAGCTTTCCCGCCAACTCCATCGGATCATGGGACCAATTGAAGGCCAAGTTCATAGCAAACTTCAAAGATACATGCAAACAACCTATGCCCATTGTGGATTTAGATGCCTGTGTCCAAGGAGAGAACGAGTCAACGACTCATTGGGTGCATCGGGTTTCAGAAGTTTTTCATTCGTCAGACCGTATCAATGCTGACACGGCGATCGTAACATTGGAGCGTAATTGCCAGTTTAAGTCATTGAAAATGAAGTTGGGACGACTCAAGCGCCACTGCAATGATATGGGAACACTTATGGCGGCTCTGGTTAAGTATGTTGATTCTGATAACACCAAGGACCCTGATTCTGATGAAGAGAAACAGGAGAAGGGAAAGAAGAATGCCAATTCAAAAGGACAGCATAATCAGGCGAGCCAGGGAAACAGTGGTAAGCGTAAAGCGGATAATTCCGATTTTGTGGCTAACACCAATGTGCAGGGTAATATGCAGCGTCGTAGGGGTAAACCGCCCCAGCGCAGTGGAGGAATGAATCTGGAACGCCTGTTAAACCAGCCCTGCCCGAAGCATGGGACAAAGGAGGCTCCGGCCACACACCTTTGGAAGGATTGCCACATCATGAGGGAGTTCAAAAATTCTGATCTTTTTCGGTATGATCAGGGTCCATCTGGTGGTTCCGGTTCAGGATTCCATGGCCCGGGTTATGGTGGTGGCGGTTCAAGCTCAGGATTCCAGAATCATCAGGGCAATCAGAACAACCAAGGTGGTAACCATCAATAGGGTAATCAAGGGAGTCAACAGCAGTCGGGTTATCAGAGCAACCCAAAGCAGTTAAACAGTGGACAGTATCATGTCTTCACCACTAGCTTGTGCAAGCGCGATCAGAAGCTCCATAAAAGAGCAGTGAACTCTGTTGAACCGGCGGTGCCCCGTTATCTATGTTGGTCTGAGCAGCCTATTGTCTGGAGCAGGGAGGATCACCCGCCCCGGGTTGACAATCCGGGTCACCTGGCTTTGGTGGTTGCACCTCAGGTGGGAGGATATAAGTTCACCAAGGTACTCATGGACAGAGGGAGCAGTATCAATTTCTTGTACTATGAAACCTTCCAGTGTATGGGGTTGACAGATAAGAATCTTAGACCGTCAAACACCGTTTTTCACGGAGTGGTGCCTCGCAAATCGGCTTACCCAGTTGGTAAGATAGCTCTGGAGGTGGTTTTTGGAGATGATCATGACTCAAGGTCCGAGACACTGACCTTTGAAGTGGTCAAAATCAGAAGTCCGTACCATGCTTTATTTGGACGGACGGTTTATGCTAAGTTCATGACAAGGCTGTGTTATGTTTATCTGCAGCTCAAGATGCCGGGTCACAAAGGGACCATTGTGGTTCATGGCAGCCGTAAGATTGCTCTAGAGTGTGAGGAAGGAGATGCGGCAATGAAGGAGTTAAAGTTCTATAAGGACAATGTTGATCCGTCAGACATGACTTCCTTGAAGAAGCCTTCTACAGAACATGATCCGACCCTGAAGTTCAAACCGGCTGATGAAACTAAACTTGTTGATTTCATTCCAGGCGATTCATCCAAGCAGTTTACTATCAGCAGAAATCTGGATCTGAAATAGGAAAGCGCACTCATCGAGTTCATCCGTGAGAATCGGGACATTTTTGCATGGAAGCCTTCTGACATGCCAGGTGTACTGAGGGAACTCGCTGAGCATACTCTCAATATTGATCCCAAGTTTAAACCGGTCAAACAGTTCCTTCGTCGCTTCAACGAGGAACGACGCAAGGCCATTGGAGAAGAGGTAGCCCGTTTGTTGGCTGCTGGTTTTATTGTCGAAGTGTTTCACCCAGAGTGGTTGGCTAATCCGGTGTTGGTGCTTAAGAAAAACAGCACTTGGCATATGTGTGTGGATTACACAGATTTGAATAAAGCTTGCCCAGCTGATCCCTTCGCCCTCCCTCGTATTGATCAAATCATTGATGCTACGGCGGGTTGTGAGCGTTTGAGTTTTCTGGATGCTTGTTCCGGTTATCATCAGATCAAGATGGCAGTTAAGGACCAGGAGAAGACAACTTTTATTACTCCCTTTGGAGCCTTCTGCTATGTATCCATGCCCTTTGGGCTCAAGAGTGCCCAGGCAACTTATCAACGTTGCGTGCAGAATTGTCTTCATACTCAGATTGGGCGCAATGTTCATGCTTATGTGGACGATATTGTGGTCAAGTCCAGGAAAGCAGAGACACTCATATCTAATTTGCGAGAAACCTTTGATAATCCGAGAGTCTATAAAATGATGCTCAATCCGACTAAGTGTGTTTTTGGTGTTCCGTCAGGCAAGCTCTTAGGCTTTCTGGTGTCTAACAGAGGCATTGAGGCTAATCCGGAAAAGATCAAGGCAATTACATCCTTGGCTCAACCGGCGTGTATCAATGATGTTCAGCGGCTGGCAGGTCGTATTGCGGCTTTGAGCCGGTTTATCAGCCGTTTGGGAGAGAAGGCAATTCCTCTATATCAGATGTTCAAGAAAACCGACAACTTTGTCTGGAGTGACGCAGCTGATGCGGTGTTTGAGGACTTGAAGCGGCAGTTAGCTGAACCGCCAGTTCTTGCTGCTCCCATTGATAAAGAGCCACTACTGTTGTATGTGGCTGCTAATGCCCGGGCTGTCAGTGTTGCCATTGTGGTGGAGCGCAAGGAGGCTGGGAAGGAGTACCCGGTTCAAAGGCCGGTTTATAGCGAAGTGCTCACTGAGTCAAAGCAAAGGTATCCGCATTGGCAGAAGCTGGTGTATTGGGTGTTCATGGCAAGTCGAAAGCTTAAACAGTACTTTCAAGGTCATCCCATCACAGTGGTCAGTTCTGCTCCTTTGGGGGATATAATCCAGAACAGGGAGGCAACTGGCCGGGTTGCTAAGTGGGCTATTGAGCTTGGACCACACGGTTTGAAGTATATGCCTCGCACAACCATCAAGTCCCAGGCTCTTGTGGATTTCATCAATGACTGGACCGAGTTGCAGGCACCTGAAGACAAACCGGACAGTACATACTGGACTATTCACTTTGACGGGTCCAGGCAATTGGAGGGCTCGGGGGCTGGAGTTGTCCTTACTTCCCCTCGAGGTGATAAAATTCATTATGTTCTTCGCTTAATGTTCCCTTGTACTAACAATGCAGCTGAGTATGAAGCTTTACTACATGGTCTTTGAGTGGCTAAGGAGATGAACTTAAGCCGCGTACGATGCTTTGGAGACTCAGACTTGGTAGCCTAGCAAGTTTCAGGTACTTGGGATTCCAAGGATCCACTCATGGCGGCTTACCGATGAGAGGTGGATATTGTGGCTGGCTACTTTAAGGGATATCAAGTGGAGCACATTGATCGGTGCAAAACCGAGGCAGCTGACGCTTTAAGCTGGCTAGGATCTCAGCGTAAACCAGTGCCGCCCAATACCTTTTTGGACGTCTTGCATAACCCGTCGGTTCAACTGCCCATAGAGGAGGACCTCGCTGTTCCTGATCCGGAGGCACAGTTGGTGGCCGCTTTACATATCATTCCGGATTGGATAGTTCCATACTTGGCGTATATGAACCGGGGCGAGTTACCAGATGATGAAATTTTGGCCAGACAGATTGTCCGGTGGTCCAAGTCCATGGTTGTTCACAACGGCGAGTTTTACACAACTGCAACGTTTCTGGGGCGTTCCAGCGCTGTGTTTCTCCTGAAGAAGGCCGTGAGATTTTACATGAGATCCACGAAGGAGACTGTGGTTATCACACCGGTTCAAAATCCTTGGTTTCTAAAGCTTTTCGTCACGGTTTCTATTGGTTGACAGCTCATGCTGATGCTGAGGACTTGGTCAGACGGTGCGACGGCTGTCAAAAATTCTCAAGACGAGCTCATGTGCCGGCTCAGGAGCTACGGATGATTCCTATCACCTGGCCGTTTGCCACTTGGGGGCTTGACATGGTAGGGCCTTTCAAGCGATCAAAGGATAAGAAGACCCACCTGTTGGTGGCGGTTGACAAGTTCACTAAATGGGTTGAAGCGGAGCCAGTAAGCAAGTGTGACGCAGCCACGGCGGTTCAATTCATTAAAAAGGTGATCTTCCGTTTCGGTTTTCCACACAGCATTATCACGGATAATGGCACGAACCTCTCTAAAGGCGAGATGGAGGTTTTTTGTCAACGAGAGCACATCTGGCTTGATGTCGCGTCTATGGCTCATCCCCAATCCAATGGTCAAGCTGAGCGAGCTAATCAAGAAATTCTAAAGGGTATCAAGCCCCGGCTAATGGTCCCTTTAAAGCGGACGCCGGGTTGCTGGGTGGAAGAACTACCATCTGTGTTATGGAGCATAAATACCACCCCAAACTGGTCTACAGGTTATACACCCTTCTTCATGGTTTGCGGAGCAGAGGCAGTACTCCCCAGTGATATTCATCATGACTCGCCTTGGGTTGCCAATTATGTTGAAGCGGACAATGAGCAAGCACGTCAAGATGCACTGGACCTGTTAGATGAGAAGCAAGATAGGCTTTGGCTCGTTTAGCGGTTTACCAGCAAGACCTGCGGTGTTATCACAGCCGCCGGGTTAAAACAAGAACCTTTCAAGAAGGCGATTTAGTGCTCCGGCTCGTCCAGGATCACACCGACATGCACAAGTTATCACCACCTTGGGAAGGGCCCTTTGTGGCCAGCAAGAATCTGCACAACGGATCATACTACCTCATTGACGTTCGAGAAGACTCACGCACTTCTGAGGAGGAGACCCGGCGGCCGTGGAACATAGCTCTCCTTCGGCCATACTACACTTGAGTTCTAGGCTCTTCTTATGTACATATTATGACAATGTATATATTATGATCAATATAATAAACCGGCACCCTTGCTATAAGCAGGGTCTCTGCCGTTCTTCCAATGTTTCTTGGATACAAGGGGGCTTCTGTTTTCAAAGCAATGGCCCGTTTTGTCCATTGAACCGGCTATTATGCCATCATACAGCTTGGGAACTTCACACCCAAGGGGCCAAAGAGAGATCTGTTGCTACTAGCACGACTCAAACATAGGCACCTATTGAGCACAGCTCACAAAGTTACTTGGGGGCTCTTTGTGTAAAGTAACAAAGAGTTTGAAAGGACCCTTGTAACCGGGTATCGACCCACGGCTTGGAAGCCTGGTGTATTCACCTAAAACCCCGGGTTAACTTGCCTTCATCAAGTAAGCCACTCCTATCCAGGTAATCCTGGCATGACCCGCCGAACGTTTGACAGTTACTCTCATTGAGACCCTGAACTTGTCAAAGTTAAAACGACAATTGGTTAGTTGGAGGCCCATCTTAAAAGGCTTTTCCAAATGGTTTAACTCAGTGGCCTGGCAGCCCACGAAAAGCCTTGAATTTGGGCCTGGCAGCCCTCGAAAAGCCTCAACTACAAGTTTTTATTTGCTTTGTTTTTGCAAGTTTTATCCTTATTTGGTCACCTTTTAAGGTAAACCGGCATCTCTTGATCCGGCCAGGCTATATGTCTTCATCTCAACCCGGTGTTTTTTTAACCCGGTGTGGCTTACAGTTATCATCTGTTCAAGCATATAATCAATGGTGAACTGGCATCTTTCAATCCGGTCTGGCTTTGACTACCTGTCGCTAGTATGATCATCCGGTGTTCATCACAACCCGGTTTTACTTCTTACAGTACCAGCATTACATGGTGAAAGTTGGGTATTCACCCTCACTACAAATAAGTTGGTAAACCAACAGCATAATTTCATATCACAGGTACATAAGCAAGTACTGCAATTAGCATGGCGGATCAAACAAAGTCATATCTCAGTGCACGATGGCGGCAGATCAAAGTATTTCAAACTAGCCTATTACAAGGCGCCTTACAGCCCAAAATAAAGTATTGTTCTTTACACAGAGCACAGTTTGTGAAACATCAACCCAATTGCTGGATCAAGGCTCATCACCATGTTGACGTGAAGTTGATGGATCATCTCGCGTTGGTTCAGCCTCCTCCTCTCCATCCAGTGGCTAGAAGTCAACGGTGGTCCAGTCAATCCGGGTTAAAGCTTGAAAGATAGCCTCTTCACATATAAGTTCGGACGGATCAACGTCAGGGGCGTAAGTGTGCTTACGGATTGGCGGGATAAGATTTTACACTTCCTTCACAGCAGTGTCAATCCATTGGTTATTCGCATCATAAAAGGACCAGTGAATAGTCAAGTTAGCTTCTTCCGCCAATTGACTCGCCAGGGGACGCATCTCCTTTGTCAGAACTTTGAGGGCTTCATTGTCAAATTCTGCCCCATTTTCTTGCTCACCAGGAAAGCCCTTGGCAATATCAACCGGATCCAGATCATCTATCCATGCTTTGGCTTGGGTAAGTGCCAACAGAGCGCCAGCCCTGGCAGCGGATCGCTTCATCTCTTCTATCTGCGCCGGCGTCATGGATAACCTTGCTAGAGTGTCCTTAATCAATGTTGGAGCCGATTTGTTGTAGGAGACCGCACAGATAACCCGTTGGGCACCGGTATACAGTTGCTCTATCAACGTATAGGCTGCCTTCAGCTTCATCCGCATGTCAGAGACCAGATGAGCAACACGTCCACCTACAACGGTTTAAGATTTTGATGTTAAACCGGCAAATTTCAAAGATGGTTATTCAAGAGATCTTCACAGAAGTATTTACCAAATATCGCAGAGGTCATGGCATTTACTTGGCGCTTCAACCCAGTTAGTTCTTCCGCCACTGGTTTAAGAGCTGACTCGGTGTCCTTCGCCTGCTTCAACAATGATGTCTTCTCTGTTTCCCAGTTGGCATGCTCATTCTTGAACCCTTCTTTAAGTTGTTCCATGGCTGCCAAAGCGGTTTTAAGCTCATCCTTGGCCTTGGAAGTCTCTGCTTGTTGGGACTTGATATTCTCTTGAAGATCAGCAATTTGAGAGCCTTGGTGATTTATATCAGCCTGCCACAGTCAGATGAGGAGCTTGTAAATATTTTATCAAAAGTCCCAAGCATATAACCAGTTATACACTTGGCACTTGGGGACTAATGCAGATTGCTTCTTTACTACTGATTGTTTGAAGTCCCAAGGATCAATGCAAGTTTTAATCTTGGCACTTGGGGGCTAATGTGTGTTTGATCAAGAAAATACACAGGCAAGGGAAGTTAACAAAATACAGTATGGAATATAAAAGTCCCGATTTATCTTCAAGAGATAAACCGGCCCTTGGGGGCTACTCAGTCGAAGTATTCTTTATCTTTAAAGTCCCAGTTTGTCTTCACGAGACAAACCGGCCCTTGGGGGCTACAATATAGTAAATGTACATAATAAGGATGAAAGTGTTTGGAAGATTACCTCATAGCGTTCCTTCATCAGATTCACCAAACTGGCCTCATAATCTCGGCTTGTGTAAAGCTAGTTCAAGAATTCAGAATGAAGATCCTGAGAGGAAAGATTAACATAGCTCAAAAAATCGGTCTTCCCTTTCCCCTTGCCCATAGTAGCAAATTCGTCCTTGGCGGTATGTTTCGATAAACCAACTGGATTGCCCGGGGCGGTATAAGCAGTGCCAGTAATAATAACATCATCGCCACCTTTTGATGGGCTCGGTGGATTGACACTATCTTTGGCTGGGCTCGGCAGATTAGCAGCAGGGCTTGGCGGATTAGCAGCTGGACTCAACGGATCAGCAACCGTACTTGGAGGCGTGACATGTGGACTTGATGTATCAACATGTGTAGCCGGGTCAGCTTCCGGCGGATTAGCATTAGTGGCTGGATCCGGTGGGGCAGAGTCATCCATAACAACATCAGTGTCTCTACCGGCATCTTCTCGAGTCTTCTCCGGTTCAACTTCATCAATAGGTTCACTGGTCTTGGCTTTCTTGCTCAACCGGCCCTTGGCACTATAAGATCAAAACAGAAGATTAGTATGGTAAACTGATACACGAAGGAAAAAGTTAAAGGACAGTATACTTACCCGAGGACGGTTTTAAGGGGAGGCAGCTGAGTGGTTGATGAACCACCAGATGAGGAATTAGAGCACACCTGATAATTCGAGTCAGACGGATTAAGTGGGTTCCGGAAGCAACCCGCCAAGGGACAAGGCTTATTAAAAGAAGAAGAGACCTCCGGACGACGCTTCCGGGGTGGAGTGTTTGGTAAACCGAAGGAAGTGACCTGTTGACCATTGTGCCAGGTTGTGCGACGAACTTCTTATTGCTGTTTCTTCAAAGAAAATTGTGGATCCAAATGAGCAAGTGGGTGAGAGCGTTTTACTTTCCGAACTGCACGACAAAATTTCTGAACCGGCACATGATCTGAACTGGAGGAAAGGGAGATTACCTCAACATGATCAGCACGGCTGGCTTCCGCATCATCCTGATAATAGTCATTGTTAATAAGGTGTATGAAAAAGGAGCCACGGGAGTCAAGTTCTACCTCTTGATCCGAATCTTCAATATCTTCGGGCGGATCAGCAGTTTCGCCGGTCTTCTTCTTGGCTGCTCTCTTTATAACTTTGCTCTTGGCACGAGGAGCCCTTGCCGGCTTGTCTGAAGCTTTCTTTTTCCAAAAGGAGCTATCGGCCTGGAAAATTAAACAAAGTTTCATTAGAGCAATGTTAAAGCGGAGGCGGATCAAGAAAGCATAAGGTTAAAATTTTACCGCTGTCGGTTTGTTGGAGGAGTAAAAAGGGGCCAGCCCAGTTTGGCTGCATGCAGCGATCGGTTCATCTAGCATCTTCTTCATAGATTCTGTGACTTCATCGTCAGTCATTTCTATCTCATTAAATCGTTGAGGATCCTTGGCATTTCCGATATACTCGTGCATCAATCTGGGGCGGCGGCTTAAAGGAAGGACATGCCATGCAACCCAGCAGCGAACAAGGTCAATGCCAGTCAGAACGTTGGCTAGGAGAGCCTGGAGTTTGGCAAGTTGAGGTGCGAAAGCCTGTCGCTCCTTGGCGGTGAGTAGTTGAGGCAGTGGATGGCCATTGCTAAGCCTGTGAGCGCGGTAACCCGACAAGGGATTCTCTCCGGCAGGGGTAGTATTCTTACAGTAAAACCATGTTTGGTTCCAGTCTTTAGGATGGTTGTGGTGCTTTGCATGAGGGAAATCAACTTCCTTTCTCTTTTGGATTGAAACCCCACCAAGTTCAGTATTGGGGCCGTCAGAAAACTTAGTCCGGTGGTTTAAATGGAAGAAATCCCGGAAGAGCTCAACAGTTGGTTCCTCTTGAAGGTAAACTTTGCAGAACACTTGGAAATTGCATATGTTGGACACAGAATTTGGTCCAATGTCCTGAGGATGGAGTTGAAAGCTGGCAAGCACATCCCAGAAGAACTTTGATCCGGGAGGGCTGAATCCCCAGTCTAAGTGCTGCATAAAAACAATTACTTCGCCATCTTGAGGCTCAGGAGGGCACTCAGGGCCAGGAACTCGCCAATGAAGGATATTTTTTGAGGCTAAAGCGCTAGTTACAACGTATCCATTGATTTGTGTTTCCGTGATCCGGGAAGGAACCCAGTTGCAAGCAGCGAAATGCTTGGTCACCTTGGAAACGAACTGTCAAAGGAAAAATGAAGGCCGGTTTACGATAGATGGTTGATATGTACTAATCATTGTTAAACCGGGGAATTTGATGAAAGCATATATGTGAGTTAAACTGGAGTTCTCTATTCAAGACAAGACGACGGTTTAAGTGAGGGCTAATGGATATGGCGGATTATCAACTATTAAGGGTTAAACTGCCCTTAAATAGAAGAGGCAGAGTTGAAATCTACTAAGTGTTTACAGAAACAGATTTCACAATGTGGCAGTATAATTTTGGATCTGCCATGGTTTAGTAAAGAAATTTTGTGTGAAACCCTACAATGGCGCTAAGAGGAACAGAGAAGGTCCAGATGTAGTTTTTCTACGAACAGTAAGGCGTTATGGTGTGACAGACTAAAGTTACGGATCTAGCCGCAAAAAAAATAACCAGGTATAGCTAGATTCAGTAAAAGGCTAAGGGAAAGATAGACAAGCGCTGATGAACATTGATGAACACAAATGAGCTTGAATCCCTAATGGAGATCTAGGGTTAGGGGAAGGAAGGTTTACCAGAGGCGACACAGCGGCGACGAAGTATCGCAGGAGCTCTGGTCCAAACAGGGTGATGCAGCGGCCTAGGTTGGTGTAGGTTCGAGGTCCGACGGCGGCGGCGGCAGCGCTGGATTTCTTCGGGTCGCGAGGAGGAAGACGAGAGGCAAGGAGGGGAAATGGAAAGATCCCCCGTCTCTATTTATAAAGAAAAGGAGCCAAACGACAGGCGCGGAAATCGAGGAGCCTGAAGCAGCGAAAGGAGGCGTAGCTGTCGCCTCGATCTTCGGGATGTAATTAATGAAGGGTATCTTTTTATGCAGAAGATGACATCATAACGATTTACTGCAGTGAAAGAAGATGACGTCATGGCGGTTCACCAAAATTTATAGAGAAACGACAACATGGCGGTTTACAAGAGTCATCAGAAGATGCCCGTGGAATTTGTCTAAGTGTTGAAGATTGGCATGAACAAGTTCGAATCAATCTGGGGCCTAATGTTGAGGATATAACTACTGAGTATAAACCGCCCAGGAGGGGCCGGTTCACGCTCAACCATACCGAAGTCCATGAAGATAAGAAGACGGTGCTTTAATGATGAAGCTTAGAGGCCCAAGCCTAGAGGCGGATTATGGCCCATAGCGGTAAACCGCCATAGTTGTATACTTGTATTGTAAGTTAGGGAATGGAAGAGACCGAGCCGAACACTTGTATGAGTCGGCCTCGAAACTCTATAAACCGGCCGGGCGTCAACCTGTGTATATAAAGGGACGACCCGGCGGCGGTTCAGGGACAACAGACAACAACTCGAGACCCAGGCTAGCGTGTTTGCTCCCTGGTCATCGAAACCCCAATAATCCCATCACAAACTAGACGTAGGCTTTTACCTTCATCGAAGGGGCCGAACTAGTATAACTCTCGCGTCCCTTGTCCGGTTTAACCCCTTCAGGCTAACCTCATTGCGGTGGCTCCACGACTAAGTCCTTCTGCTAGGACATCTGATGTGATATTTCCACGACAGACGACAAGCCTACATCATCAACAACTCCTACTTCACCACCTCCGAGGACATAATCACATGGGTATGGGCACTCCCCTTTGCAACTGCCAATCTTGGGGGAGGTACCCCGGTATCGTATCACCATCACACTCCTATCTTTACTGCTTTATTTAGTCCGATCCTTTTAGTAGTATCTTCATCTAGTAGATTGAAGTTTTGATATCAAGTAGTTTGAGTTTTGCTTTGTGATCACTTTTTGTAATCGAGTCCGTGAGCTATCTAAAATAAAGATTAGTGTTGAGACAAGGGCTTTGCTATGTTGCTATGATCTTGAGAAAGTAGAAAGAATAAAAGAGTTCATATTGATCTTATGGATAATGATAACTTCACACATAGAAAGTATGAGGCATAAAAATTGTTGAGAGTTGATGAACGTAGTTTTGGCCATCGTTGCAATTAATAGGAAGTGATAAGGAAAGAGGGGTTCACATACAAATATATTATCTTGGACACCTTTTTATAATTGGGAGCACTCATTAGGTATGACATGCTAAAAGAGTTGACGTTGGACAAGGAAGACAACGTAATAGTTTATGTTTTCCGACATCTCAGTTAAAGTATATTGTCATTGACCTTCCAAACATGTTGAGCTTGCCTTTCCCCCTCATGCTATCCAAACTCCTTGCACCAAGTAGAGATACTACTTGTGCTTCCAAATATCCTTAAACCCAGTTTTGCCATGAGAGTCCACCATACCTACCTATGGATTGAGTAAGATCCTTCACGTAAGTTGTCATGTTGCAAGCAATAAAAATTGCTATCTAAATATGTATGACTTATTAGTGCAGAGAAAATAAGCTTTGTATGAACTTGTTGTGGAAGTAATAAAAGCGACGGACTGCATAATAAAGGTCCACATACAAGGGGTAATATAAAGTGGCATTCTTTTGCATTAAGATTTTGTGCATCAACCCTAAACGCACATGACAACCTCTGCTTCCCTCTGCGAAGGGCCTATCTTTGAACTTTATGTTTTTACTTTATGCTTGAGTCAAGGTGACCCACACCTTTACCTTTTTCATTTTATCCTTTGGCAAGCTCCTCGTGTTTGAAAGATCATGATATATATATCCAATTGGATGTAAGTTAGCATGGGCTATTATTGTTGACATCACCTAAAGGTGAATACGTTGGGAGGCAACACAATAAGCCCCTATTTTTCTCAGTGTCCGGCTGAAATTCCATAACCACAAGTACTGCGTGAGTGTTAGCAGTTGTAGAAGACTACGAGATAATTGAGTATGCGAGCTTGCTGAAAAGCTCTATTGTTGACTCTTTCTGATGTTACGATAAATTGCAATTGCTTCAATGACTGAGATTATAGTTTGTTAGTTCCCAATGAAGTTTTTGAACCATACTTGACATTGTGAATTGCTTGTTACTTGAGCATAAGAAATCATATGATGAAATCTATATATGTTGCTGTTATAAGAATGATCATGATGCCCTCATGTCCGTATTTTATTTTTATCGACACCTCTATCCATGTGGACATATTTTTCGATTTCGGCTTCCGTTTGAGGACAAGCGAGGTCTAAGCTTGGGGGAGTTGATGCGTCCATTTTGCATCATGATTTTATATCAATATTTATTGCATTATGGGTTGTTATCACACATTATATCTTGATACTTATGGCTATTCTCTCTTATTTTACAAGGTTTATCATGAAGAGGGGGAATGCCGGCAGATGGAATTCTGGCTGGAAAAGGAGCAAACGTTGGAAACCTATTCTGCACAACTCCAAAAGTCCTGAAACTCCACGAAACATATTTTTGGATTTCATAAGAATTATTGAGCGAAAGAAATACACCAGGGGGCCCACACCGTGTCCAGGAGACAGGAGAGCGCCCACCCCCCCTATAGGGCGCGCCCCCTATCTTCTGGGCCCCCTGGTGGGCCTTCGGTGTCCATCTTCTGCTATATCAGAGCTTTTACCCTGGAAAAAATTGTGGGCAAGCTTACGGGACGAAACTACGCCGCCACGAGGCGGAACCTTGGCGGAACCAATCTAGGGCTCTGGCGGAGCTGTTCTGTCGGGGACACTTCCCTCCGGGAGGGGGAAATCATCATCAAAGTCATCACCAACGATCCTCTCATCGGGAGGCGGTCGATCTCCATCAACATCTTCACCAGCACCATCTCCTCTCAAAACCCTAGTTCATCTCTTATATCCAATCTTGTATCAAAACCACAAATTGGTACCTGTGGGTTGCTAGTAGTGTTGATTACTCCTTGTAGTTGATGCTAATTGGTTTACTTGGTGGAAGATCATATGTTCAGATCATTTATGCATATTATTGCTCCTTTGATTATGAACATGAATGTGCTTTGTGAGTAGTTACGTTTGTTCCTGAGCACATGGGTGAAGTCTTGCTATTAGTAGTCATGTGAATTTGGTATTGGCTTGATATTTTGATGAGATGTATGTTGTCTTTTCCTCTAGTGGTGTTATGTGAACGTCGACTACATGACACTTCACTATTATTTGGGCCTAGAGGAAGGCATGGGAAAGTAATAAGTAGATGATGGGTTGCTAGAGTGATAGAAGCTTAAACCCTAGTTTATGCGTTGCTTCATTAGGGGCTGATTTGGATCCATATGTTTAATGATGTGGTTAGGTTTACCTTAATACTTCTTTTGTAGTTGCGGACGCTTGCAATAGGGGTTAATAATAAGTGGGATGCTAGTCCAAGTAAGGGCAGTATCCAAGTACCAGTCCACCCACATATCAAATTATCAAAGTACCGAATGCGAATCATATGAACATGATGAAAACTAGCTTGACGATAATTCCCATGTGTCCTCGGGAGCTCCTTTCTCATTATTAGAAATTGTCCAGGCTTATCCTTTGCTACATAAAGGATTGGGCCACCTTGGTGCACTTTACTTATTTTATTTACTTATTACTCGTTACTATTTATCTTATCACAAAACTATCTATCACCTACAATTTCAGTGTTTGCAGAGAAAACCTTACTGAAAACCACTTATCATTTCCTTCTGCTCCTCGTTGGGTTCGGCACTCTTACTTATCGAAAGGACTACGATTGATCCCCTACACTTGTGGGTCATCATCGTCTTGCCAACTATTGCTTCTACAACTATCGCTAATGCATAGTGATAAACTAAAGCAATTATTACATGGCGTTTGCATTTCATATAATAAAGGGACAACCATAAGGCTCCTGCCGGTTGCCGATAACTTTTTACAAAACATGATCATATCATACAATAACGTATATCACATCATGTCTTGACCATATCACATCACAACAAGCCCTGCAAAAACAACTTAGATGTCCTCTACTTTGTTGTTGCAAGTTTTACGTGGCTGCTATGGGCTTCTAGCAAGAACTATTCTTACCTACGCATCAAAACCACAACGATGATTTATCAAGTTTGCTGTTTTAACCTTTAAAAAGGACCGGCCGCAGTCAAATTCGATTCAACTAAAGTAGGAGAAATAGACACCCGCCAGCCACCTTTATGCAAAACTAGTTGCATGTCTGTCGGTGGAACCGGTCTCATGAACATGGTCATGTAAGGTTGGTTCGGGCCGCTTCATCCAACATTACCACCGAATCAAAATAAGACATTAGTGGTAAGCAGTATGACGATCACCGCCCATAACTCTTTGTGTTCGACTCGTGCATATCATCTACGCATAGACCTCGCTCTGATACCACTATTGGGAACGTAGCATGCAATTTCAAAAAATTCCTAAGCTCACGCAAGATCTATCTAGGAGATGCATAGCAACGAGAGGGGAGAGTGTGTATACGTACCCTCATAGACCATAAGCTGAAGCATTTCACAACGCGGTTGATGTAGTAGTACTTTATTCATGATCCACCGATGAAGTACCGAACGTACGACACCTCCGAGTTCTGCACATGTTCAGCTCGGTGATGTCCCTCGCCTTCTTGATCCAGCAAGACGTCGAGGTAGTAGATGAGTTCCGTCATCACGACAGTGTGGTGACGATGACGGTGAAGTGATCCGCGCAGGGCTTCGCATAAGCACTACGAAGATATGACCGAGGGTGTAAATGGTGGAGGGGGGCGCCGCACACGGCTAACAATTGATCTTGTGCGTGCTAGGCGCCCCCTCTTCATATATATAGGTGGGAGGGAGAGGGGAGAGGCCAAGAGGCACCTCAAGTGGAGCCAAATCCCACTTGGGCTCCTGCCCTGTCCCTCCCCCCCCTTCCTTGTATAGGCGCCAGGGAAGGAAGGGGGAGGTGGCGCCCCCCATTTCCTTTCTCCCATGAGGAGGGAAAGGAAGGAGGGACTTTCCCTCCCCCCTTTCTTTCCCTAGGGATGGCCGGCCTGGTGGAGGGGCGCAGCAGCCCCTTGTGGGCTGGTCTGTCCCTTCCCTTGGCCCATTAAGCCCATATCTTTGCCGGGGGTGCCCGGAACCCCTTCCGGTGACCCTATTTGTACCAGGTACCCTCTGAATCACTTCCGGTGTCCTAATACCATCGTCCTATATATCAATCTTTACCTCTCGACCATTTCAAGACTCCTCGTCATGTCTGTGATCTCATCCGGGACTCCGAACAACATTCGGTCACCAAATCACATAATTCATATAATACTATATCATCAACGAACGTTAAGCGTGCAGACCCTACGGGTTTGAGAACTATGAAGACATGACCGAGCCACCTCTCCTGTCAATAACCAATAGAGGAACCTAGATGCTCATATTGGCTCCCACATATTCTATGAAGATCTTTATCGGTCGAACCGTTATGACAACATATGTTATTCCCTTTGTCATTGGTATGTTACTTGTCCGAGATTCGATCGTCGGTATCTTCATACCTAGTTCAATCTCGTCACCGGCAAGTCTCTTTACTCGTTCTGTAATACATCATCCTGCAACTAACTCATTAGTGGGAAATTTTTGTTTTTCCCACTCTAGATTTTGCCAATTTTCCTTATGCCACTCTAGATTTTGACATTTCACTTTTGGCACTCTCGATTTTTGACAATTATCACAATTGCCATTTTTTGGCAAAAGCAAAATAATTTTATTTCATTTTTGCCACTCTTAGCTTTTGACAATTATTGCAATTGCCACTCTAATTTTTTTGCTTTTTCCACGGGAATGTCAATTGTTATAATTATCAAAAACTAAGAGTGGCAAAAGTGAAATGCCAAAATCTAGAGTGGCATAAGGAAAATTGACAAAATCTAGAGTGCAAAAACAAAATTTTCCCCTCATTAGTCACTTTGGTTGCAAGGCTTCTTATGATGTGTATTACCGAGAGGGCCCAGAGATACCTCTCCGATACTCGGAGTGACAAATCCTAATCTCGATCTATGCCAAACCAACAAACACCTTCGAAGATACCTGTAGAGCATCTTTATAATCACCCAGTTACGTTGTGACGTTTGATAGCACACAAGGCATTCCTCCGGTATCTGGGAGTTGCATATTCTCATAGTCGAAGGAATATGTATTTAACATGAAGAAAGCAATAGCAATAAAACTGAACGATCCATATGCTATGCTAACGGATGGGTCTAGTCCATCGCATCATTCTCCTAATGATGTGATCCCATTCATCAAATGACAACACATGCCTATGGTTTGGAAACTTAATCATCTTTGATTAACGAGCTAGTCTAGTAGAGGCTTACTAGGGACATAGTGTTTTGTCTATGTATTCACACATGTATCAAGTTTTCGGTTAATACAATTCTAGCATGAATAATAAACATTTATCATGATATAAGGAAATATAAAATAACAACTTTATTATTTCCTCTAGGGCATATTTCCTTCAATTCTGCCAGGGAAACTTCCCTTCGCAAGGGGGAAATCGAAGTCATCGACATCACCAACGATCCTCTCATCATCGGAGGACCAATCTTCAACAACATCTTCACCAGCATCATCTCATCTCAAACCCTTGCTCATCTCTTCTATTCAATCTTTGTCTCAAAACCTCATATTGGCACCTATGGGTTGCTAATAGTGTTGATTACTTCTTGTAGTTGATGTTAGTTGGTTTATCTGGTGGAAGATTATATGTTCAGAACCTTATTGATATTCAGTACCCCTCTGATCTTGAACATGAATATGATTTGTGAGTAGTTACTTTTGTTCTTGAGGACATGGGAGAAGTCCGGTTATAAGTAATCATGTGAATTTGGTATTCGTTCGATATTTTGATGATATGTATGTTGTTGCTTCTTTTAGTGGTGTCATGTGAACATCGGCTACATGACACTTCACCATACTTGGGCCTAAGGGAAGGCATTGTGGAGTAGTAACTATATGATAGGTCGCTAGAGTGACAGAAGATTAAACCCTAGTTTATGCGCTATTCCGTAAGGGGCTGATTTGGATCCATATGTTTTATGCTATGGTTACATTTATCTTAATTCTTATTTCATAGTTGCAGAGGCTTGCAAGAGGGGCTAATCATAAGTGTGAGGCTTGTTCAAGTAAGAACAGTACTCAAGCACTGGTCCACCCACATATCAAATTATCAAAGTAGCAAACTCGAACCAAACAAACATGATGAAAGTGACTAGATGAATTCCCATGTGTCCTCAAGAACGCTTCGCTTTGCTATAAGAGAAAGTTTTGGCCTATCCTTTGTTACTATTGTTACTTGTCACTTGTTACGAATTATCTTTCTATCAAATTATCCATTACCGATAATTTCAGTGCTTGCGAAAAATACCTTGCTAAAAACCGTTTGTAATTTCCTTCTGTTCCTCATTGGGTTCGACACTCTTACTTATCGAAAGGACTACGATTGATCCCCTATACTTGTGGGTCATCACATGTCCAGGGTGTTGCCCCGGTCTGATTCGTTCAAAGACAATAGCTTCACCTTTGGTGAGTCACCTTGGAGGTCTACAAAGCTACATATCAACGATGGAGCCACGTCGAGATCAAGTGAGGAGGTGAACCATCATATTTTTTCTTTTGGAGACTGTTGTGGTGGTGCCGAAGGTAGGTGACAGGCGTTGGTATCAAGCTCAGAGACATTATGTTGTCTTTTCAGTTTTGTCATGTCGGTCTTTACATGACATGTACTTTGATATTTATGATATGAATGAGACATGTATTACCATGCAAAAAAATCATTTTAATCAAAAACACGCCGCATGCTCATATCTACATACTAACATATTCTATCTGCAATAGAGATTGCAACGGACACGTAAAGTATGTGGTAAGATTAACCCTAATCAATGTTGTTTCATGAGTTTGTGAATGCTAATGTTGTCCTTTTCCGAAATACCTAAGGGGTTGAGGAAAAGACCGGATTATTACATATCAAGGTATTTCTGACATTGTAATCAACATATGCGTAAATACCGCCCGACAAGGTGAAATGTGATTTGTCGGCCTCAGGACCAGGATGGTTTAGGGGTGGAAGACCTTGAGATTCAAAATAAGTGTCTACTCGGCAAATGATTCTATAAGATACTTACCGAGCATGTGGTTTGGCAAGAATTGCTTAGGAATAAGTATTTGCATCGTAAAACACTATCTCGGGTTCGGACCAAACCAATTGATTCTCCGTCCTAGAAAGGTCTCACGGGAATCAAAATATGAGTTTTTTATAGAGGGACTTTTGTGGTAGGCAATTGCTTATCCACTAGGTTTTTGGAAGATGCTTGGTTGGGGGATTGCCCTCTAGCTTTGGAATATCTACGTCTTTACCATATTATGCAATCGAAAGATGTTACCACTGCCTTCGTAATGAGCCAGGTAGTACTAAATGTGGCTTTTCGGCGACCACTTATGGGGTGGAAAATGGACTAATTGCATACACCTAATCTCAAGGTTGATGATGCTCAACTTGAATGATGAAGCACACCTCTCGTTCGAAGAGGACTCCTTCTGGTGTCTTCTCGGTCAAGTCTATGTAACTGGACTTCATCAACAATGCCCAACCTTAATTTCACAAATTTATCTGGAAAATGAAAATCCCACTGAAAATTAAAATCTTCATGTGGGTTTTGTATAGGTAGGTGGTCCACACAAAGATAATTTTATTTTTTTACAAGACTGTACTAAGTGTTGTTCTTGTGGCAATGATGAGTGAATTCAACATCTATTCATCCTTTTCCACTTGCCAATGTTTAATGGCAGTACGTCCATATAGCTTTCATTTTACCTTTTCCCACTAGTAGTATGAATATGTTCGGAAACTAATTAGTGGGGGTGATATGTCTCCAACGTATCTATATTTTTTTATTGTTCCATGCTATTATATTATCCATCTTGGATGCTTTATATGCATTTATATGCCATTTTATATTGTTTTTTGGACTAACCTATTAACCTAGAGCCCAGTGCCAGTTTCTGTTTTTCCTTGTTTTTGAGTTTTGCAGAAAAGGAATATCAAACGGAGTCTATACGAGCTGAAAATTTATGGTGATTTTTTATGGACCAGAAGAAGCCCCTGAAGCACAAGAGTTGGGCCAGAAGAGTCCCGAGTCAACGTGAAGGGTGGAGGACGCGCCCCCCTGCCTTGTCGCTGACTCGTGGACCCCCCCCCCCCCCCCCCCCGAGGTGAAACTGACGCCAAAAATTCCTATAAATCCAGAAACCCCCAGAAAGAAACCTAGATAGGGAGTTCCGCCGCCGCAAGCCTCTATAGCCACGAAAAACCAATCAGGAGCCCGTTCCAGCACCCTGTTGGAGGGGGAATCCATCACATGTGGCCATATTCATCATCCCGACGCTCTCCATGACGAGGAGGGAGTAGTTCACCCTCGGGGCCAAGGGTATGTACCTGTAGCTATGTGTTCGATCTCTCTCTCTCTCTCGTGTTCTTGATTTGGCATGATCTTGATGTACCGCGAGCTTTGCTACTATAGTTGGATCAGATGGTGTTTCCCCCTCTCTACCTTGTGATGAATTGAGTCTTTTCCTTTGGGGTTTTGTTATGTCAGATTGAATCTTTTGATGTGAGAGCACTTGATGTATGTCTTGCGATGCGATATCCGTGGTGACAATGGGATGTTCTGTTGATCCACTTGATGTATGTTTTGGTTATCAACTTGCGGATTCCTGTGGTGACACTGGGGTAATATATGCATAGGGGTTGATGCACGTTTTCATACTCCTTTCTCTGATAGAAATCTTGGGATACTCTTGAAGTTCTTTGTGTTGGATTGTATATTATGAATCTGAAGTTGTTTGATGCATATCATATAATTGAACCACGGATACTTTTGGTGACATTGGAGTACTAGGTCACATTAGGGTTGATTGATGTGTGTCATATGGTGTTATTTTACTACAAACTCTAGGGCTGTTTGTGACACTTATAGGAATAGCTTGATGGAATGATCGAAAAGAATAACTTTGAGGTGATTTCGTACCCTACAAGCAATTTCATCTTATGTTCTCCGTGATAGGAACTTTGGAGTGACTTTTGTCGCACGTTGAGGGTTTGTCATATGATCTAATTATGTTATCATTGTTGAGAGAACTTGACCAGTGAAAGTATGAACCCTAGGCCTTGTTTCCAAGCATTGAAATACCATTTTTACTCACTTTTGTTACTTGCTACCTTGCTGTTTTTATATTTTCAGATTACAAAAACCTATATCTAGCATCCATATTGCACTTGTATCATCATCTCTTGGCTGAACTAGTGCACCTATACAATTTACCATTGTATTAGGTGTGTTGGGGACACAAGAGACTCTTTGTTATTTGGTTGCAGGGTTGTTTGAGAGAGACCATCTTCATCCTACGCCTCCCACAAATTGATAAACCTTAGGTCATCCACTTGAGGGAAATTTGCTACTGTCCTACAAAACTATGTGCTTGGAGGCCCAACATGAGTCTACAAGAAGAAGGTTGCATAGTAGACATCAGGGGGTTCACCCAAATTTGAAGTCATGGATTTGATTGCGAGTGTCTGATTTACATTGGGTAATTTGGAATACTTGTAATGATTTGTTTTTTACAGAAGGCATGATCCCAGAAATGGTAGGTCATCTTCAGGGCCATCAGTTGGATCCATTTCTGGTCCTTACTTGACAGGGAGGAGCAACGGGCTCACACACTCTTTGGATGCAAATGGGAGATGGTCACATGGGTTTATTCAACCAATTTGATTGGTGGCCTATTAGTAGGATTAGTGATACATGAGGCCTCACTTATCTTCTCCTTTTATTGGTCATTTTCCTATGAAGGCCCTAGCGTGGCTTGTTATTTCTTTTTGTGAACCTCACTTTACTTGGACCTGACTTGTGCTTCAATAATCAATAAAATGGTTGTGTGCATCGCTTGATGCAAAGGTCGAGGAATCTTACCCTCCTTTTGAGAAAAAATTGGGAAGCGGCTTAATCTAACCAAATCAAATTAACTTGTTACTCCATGTTTTCTCCTTTCTATTTTGTGATGACTAATTATCATTAATTCAGATGTCTCTTCATAATCAAAATATTTCTTGTTAATTGCTCAATTATGGAGGAGTTGGCAACACTAGTTATAGTTTTCAGTGTGACTTGTGCATAAGAGATAACTAGACGATATCCCATGTGTTGTTGTGGGAATCGGTGCAATATATTTCAGTAAGAATTGATTGTGTAACATGAATATTTGGATTATAATATCCACTAATATCTGTATTGCACTCGCAACTAGTAACTTGGTCTGGAGTAGTGACGTCCTACAACAAACATATCCATACACTCTCAGCGCAACTGAGAGTAAAGCTAATTACTATATACTAAGCAAGGGACAAAATGACAATATAACAAAGTCCACACAACACTTTCTCTAGTAGGCATATATCCTCATGCCCCCAGCCACATGCCCTCTCTTGAAGACTCACTCATTACTTAAGCAAGCCTTCTAGACACTAGTCTCAACATTTTTTGCAATCATCTTTTGTGCAAAACAGTCCACAAGTCCAACATGAAACACAGAGAAAAAAGATATTGATGGGATCATTGGGAAGTACATTTGAAAGAAAGATTTGTTTATTAGTTTCCAAATAATCCATAATAGTCTAGCTACACCTATAGAAACTACAACCTTGTCTTTGCCAGTATGGCTAGGTAGCAAATTCAGGCGTAAATCCAAAAGAGAAACTGGGTTTTGTGGATTACGCAAAGCAACGTCAATAACATCCATAAGAACTTAGCTAGTAAATAGGGAAAGCACAATGGATAAATACTCTCTTCACTATCGCAAAGCTCACACTTTCCACTACCTTCCCAACCTTTGTTACACATGTTATCTTGATGACCCTATTTTTATTTACAAGCAACGTTTTAACTTTTAAAAGCATTTTCATTAAAAAATAACTTAAAGGGTACCACAACCTATCTAGCAATTAGGACCTAATACAAAGACTTAACCGAAAAAGAACCTGAGGTTATGAGCAACCATTTAACTATGTCAGGTTCTGCAGTCAGAACAACCTGAACATACATATCAAGAATTTCATTCCACATAACCAGTGTATCTTTATAAAGGCATCACCTAAATCTAATACAATTGAAATCAAGGCTAAACACATTCATATCATAAGTCTTATCTCTCACACCTCTATCTTCATTGACTCCATGCCACGCAACGCAGTCGCCACCGCATCCTCTTGAAAAAAGAACCTAGGGTTCCTCCACCTCCCGTCGGTGCGGCGGCCAATCCGCCTCGTCTCCAGTGGTTAGGGCCATGGAGGTATGGTGAACCCCGTGAAGGAAATATGCCCTAGAGGCAATAATAAAGTTATCATTTATTTCCTTATTTTATGATAAATGTTTATTATTCATGATAGAATTGTATTAACCGGAAACATAGTACATGTGTGAATACATAGACAAACAGAGTGTCACTAGTATGCCTCTACTTGACTAGCTCGTTGAATCAAAGATGGTTAAGTTTCCTAGCCATACACATGAGTTGTCATTTGATTAACGAGATCACATCATTAGAGAATGATGTGATTGACTTGACCCATCCCAGTGTGTTGCTATTGCTTTCTTCATGACTTATACATGTTCCTATGACTATGAGATTATGCAACTCCCATTTACCGGAGGAACACTTTGTGTGCTACCAAACGTCACAACGTAATTGGGTGGTTACAGGTGTCTCCGAAGGTACTTGTTGGGTTGGCGTATTTCGAGATTAGGATTTGTCACTCCGATTGTCGGAGAGGTATCTCTGGGCCCACTCGGTAATGCACATCACTTAAGCCTTGCAAGCATTGCAACTAATGAGTTAATTGTGGGATGATGTATTACGGAACGAGTAAAGAGACTTGCCGGTAACGAGATTGAACTAGGTATTGAGATACTGACGATCGAATCTCGAGCAAGTAACATACCGATGACAAAGGGAACAACGTATGTTGTTATGCGGTTTGACCGATAAAGATCTTCATAGAATATGTAGGAGCCAATATGAGCATCTAGGTTCCACTATTGGTTATTGACCAGAGACATGTCTCGGTCATGTCTACATAGTTCTCGAACCCGTAGGGTCCGCACGCTTAAAGTTAGATAATGGTTATATTATGAGTTTATGTGTTTTGATGTACCGAAGGAGTTCGGAGTCCCGGATGAGATCGGGGACATGACGAGGAGTCTCGAAATGGTCGAGACATAAAGATCGATATATTGGACGACTATATTCGGACATCGAAAAGGTTCTGAGTGATTCATGTATTTTTCGGATTGGGCCATACGGGAAAGGAGAGAAAGGCCTCAAAGGGTGGCCGCACCCCTCCCCATGGACTAGTCCAAATTGGACTAGGGAGGGGGGCGCCCCCTTCCTTCCTTCTCCTTTTTCCTTCCCTTCTACTACTCCTACAAGGAAAGGAGGAGTCCTACTCCCGGTGGGAGTAGGACTCCCCCCTTGGCGCGCCCTCCTCCTTGGCCGGCCGCCTCCCCCCTTGCTCCTTTATATACGGGGGCAGGGGGCACCTCTAGACACACCAATTGATCCCTTGGATCTCTTAGCCGTGCGCGATGCCTCCCTCCACCATAGTCCTCCTCGATAATATTGTAGCAGTGCTTAGGCGAAGCCCTGCGACGGTAGAACATCATCATAGTCACCACACCGTCATGCTGACGGAACTCTCCCTCGACACTCGGCTGGATCGGAGTTCGAGGGACGTCATCGAGCTGAACGTGTGCTAGAACTCGGAGGTGCCGTGCTTTCGGTGCTTGATCGGTCAGGCCGTGAAGACATACGACTACATCAACCGTGTTGTTCTAACGCTTCCGCTTTTGGTCTACGAGGGTACGTGGACAACACTCTCCCTTCTCGTTGCTATACATCACCATGATCTTGCGTGTGCGTAGGAAAATTTTGAAATTACTACATTCCCCAACAGTGGCATCCGAGCCTGGTTTTATGCGTAGATGTTATATGCACGAGTAGAACACAAGTGAGTTGTGGGCGATACAAGTCATACTGCTTACCAGCATGTTATACTTTGGTTCGGCGGTATTGTTGGATGAAGTGGCACGGACCCACATTACGCGTACGCTTATGCGTGACTGGTTTAACTGCCATGCTTTGCACACAGGTGACTAGCGGGTGTCAGTTTCTCCAACTTTAGTTGAACTGAGTGTGGCTACGCCTAGTCCTTGAGAAGGTTAAAATAGCACTAACTTGACGAACTATCATTGTGGTTCTGATGCGTTGGTAAGAATGGTTCTTGCTGAGCCCGTAGCAGCCACGTAAAACTTGCAACAACAAAGTAGAGGACATCTAACTTGTTTTTGCAGGGCATGTTGTGATGTGATATGGTCAAGACGTGATGAGATATAAGTTGTTGTATGAGATGATCATGTTTTGTTGAAGTTATCGGCAACTGGCAGAAGCCTTATGGTTGTCTCTTTATTGCATAAGATGCAAGCACCAAATAATTACTTTACTTTATCGCTATGCGATAGCAATAGTTGCAAGAGCAATAGTTGGTGAGACGACCATGTGATGACACATTGATATAGATCAAGATGATGGAGATCATGGTGTCATGCCGATGACGATGGAGGTCATGACGATGCTTTGGAGATGGAGATCAAAGGCACAAGATGATGATGGCCATATCATGTCACATATTTTTGATTGCATATGATGTTTATCTTTTATACATCTTATTTTGTTTTGATTGACGGTAGCATTATAAGATGATCTCTCACTAAATTTCAAGGTATAAGTGTTCTCCCTGAGTATGCACCGTTGCAAAAGTTCTTTGTGCTGAGACACCACGTAATGATCAGGGTGTGATAGGCTCTACGTTCAAATACAACGGGTGCAAAACAGTTGCACACGCGGAATACTCAGGTTAAACTTGACGAGCCTAGCATATACAGATATGGCCTCGGAACACTAGAGACCGAAAGGTCGAGCGTGAATCATATAGTAGATATGATCAACATAGTGATGTTCACCATTGAAAACTACTCCATCTCACGTGATGATCGGACATGGTTTAGTTGATTTGGATAACGTGATCACTTAGATGATTAGAGGGATGTCTATCTAAGTGGGAGTTCTTAAGTAATATGATTAATTGAACTTTAATTTATCATGAACTTAGTCTTGGTAGTATTTTGCAAATTATGTTGTAGATCAATAGCTCGCGTTGTTGTTTTCATATGTTTATTTTTGATATGTTCCTAGAGAAAAATTGTGTTGAAAGATGTTAGTAGCAATGATGCGGATTGGATCCGTGATCTGAGGATTGTCCTCATTGCTGCACAGAAGAATTATGTCCTTGATACACCGCTAGGTGACAGACCTATTGCAGAAGCAGATGCAGACGTTATGAACGTTTGGCTAGCTCAATATGATGACTACTTGATAGTTTTGTGCACCATGCTTAACGGCTTAGAATCGGGACTTCAAAGACATTTTGAACGTCATGGACCATATGAGATGTTCCAGGAGTTGAAGTTAATATTTCAAGAAAATACCCGAGTTGAGAGATATGAAGTCTCCAACAAGTTCTATAGCTAAAAGATGGAAGAGAATCGCTCAACTAGTGAGCATGTGCTCAGATTATCTGGGTACTACAATCGCTTGAATCAAGTGGGAGTTAATCTTCCAGAT
The DNA here is from genome assembly GCA_963921465.1 of Triticum timopheevii. NCBI lineage: Eukaryota > Viridiplantae > Streptophyta > Magnoliopsida > Poales > Poaceae > Triticum > Triticum timopheevii. The sequence goes on from OY997268.1 coordinate 479,087,853, forward strand.
AAGATAGTGATTGACAGAGTTCTTTAGTCACCATCACCAAGTTAGTAGAACTTTGTGATGAACTATAGTATGCAAAGGATGACGAAAACGATTCCCAAGCTCTTCGCGATATTGAAATCAACGAAGGTAGAAATCAAGAAAGAGCGTCAAGTGTTGATGATTGACAAGACCACTAGTTTCAAGAAAAGGGCAAAGGGAAAGAAAAGGAACTTCAAGTAGAATGACAAGCAAGTTGTCTCCCGCGAAGAAGCCCAAAGCTGGACCAAAGCCTAAAACTGAGTGCTTACACTGCAAAGGAAATGGTCACTGGAAACGGAAATGCCCTGAATATTGGGTGGATAAGAAGGATGGCAAAGTGAACAAGGGTATATTTGATATACACATTGTTGATGTGTGCCTTACTAGTGTTTATAGTAGCCCCTGAGTATTTGGTAATTGTTCGGTTGCTAAGATTAGTAACTCGAAACAGGAGTTACATAATAAACAAAGACTAGTTGAGGGGAAGTGATGATGAGTGTTGGAAGTAGTTCCAAGATTGATATGATCATCATCACACACTCCCTATACTTTCGGGATTAGTGTTAAACCTAAATAAATGTTATTTGTAGTTTGCGTTGAGCATGAATATGATTTGATCATGTTTATTGCAATACAGTTATTCATTTAAAGTCAGAGAATAATTGTTGTTCTGTTTACATGAATAAAACCTTCGATGGTCATACACCCAATGAAAATAGTTTGTTGGATCTCGATCATAGTGATACACATATTCATAATATTGATGCCAAAAGATGCAAAGTTGATAATGATAGTGCAACTTATTTGTGGCATTGCCGTTTGGGTCATATCAGTGTAAAGCGCATGAAGAAACTCCATAAAGATGGATTTTTGGAATCACTTGGTTATGAATCATTTGATGCTTGCGAACCGTGCCTTTTGGGCAAGATGACTAAAACTCCGTTCTCCGGAACAATGGAACGAGCTACTAACTTGTTGGAAATAATACATACCGATGTATGCGATCCAATGAGTATTGATGCTCGTGGCAGGTATCATTATTTTCTAACCTTCACAGATGATTTGAGGAGATATGAGTATATCTACTTAATGAAGCACAAGTCTGAAACATTTGAAAAGTTCAAAGAATTTTAGAGTGAAGTGGAGAATCATCGTAACAAGAAAATGAAGTTTCTACAATCTGATCGTAGAAGAGAATATTTGAGTTACGAGTTTGGCCTTCATATAAGACAATGTGGAATAGTTTCACAGCTCACGCCACCTGGAACACCACAGCGTTATGGTGTGTCCGAACGTCGTAACCGCACTTTATTGGATATGGTGCGATCTGTGATGTCTCTTATCGGTTTACCACTATCGTTTTGGGGTTATGCATTAGAGACAACTGCATTCACGTTAAATAGGGCACCATCTAAATGCGTTGAGACGACACCGCATGAACTATGGTTTAGCAATAAACCTAAGTTGTCGTTTCTTAAAGTTTGGAGTTGTGATGCTTATGTGAAAAAGTTTCAACCTGATAAGCTTGAACCTAAATCGGAGAAATACGTCTTCATAGAATACCCAAAGGAAACTGTTGGGTACACCTTCTATCACAGATCTGAAGGCAAAATATTCGTTGCTAAGATGGATCCTTTCTAGAGAAGAAATTTCTCTCGAAAGAAGTGAGTGGGAGGAAAGTAGAACTTGATGAGGTAATTGTACCTTCTCCCGAATTGGAAAGTAGTTCATCACAGAAATCAGTTCCAGTGATTGCTACACCAATTAGTGAGGAAGCTAATGATGATGATCATGAAACTCCAAATCAAGTTACTACAGAACCTCGTGGGTCTTCCAGAGTACGGTCCGCACTAGTGTGGTACGGTAATCCTATTCTGGAAGTCTTGTTACTAGACCATGATAAACCTACGAACTATGAGGAAGCGATGATGAGCCCAGATTCCGCGAAATGGCTTGAGGCCATGAAATCTGAGATGGGATCCATCTATGAGAACAAAGTATGGACTTTGATTGACTTGCCCGATGATCGGTGAGTCATTAAGACTAATTGGATCTTCAAGAGGAAGACGGATGCTGATAGTAGTGTTACTATCTACAAAGCTAGACTTGTCAAAAAAGGTTTTTGACAAAGTTCATGGTGTTGAATACAATGAGATTTTCTCACTCGTATCGATGCTTAAAAGTCTGTCCGAATCATGTTAGCAATTGCCACATTTTATGAAATCTGGCAAATGGATGTCAAAACTGCGTTCCTTAATGGATTTATTAAAGAAGAGTTGTATATGATGCAACCAGAAGGTTTTGTCAATCCTAAAGGTGCTAACAAAATATGCAAGCTCCAGCGATCCATCTACGGAATGGTGCAAGCATCTCAGAGTTGGAATATACGCTTTGATGAGTTGATTGATAACCCACAAGGGTAGAGGATCGCAACAGTTTTCGATAAGTAAGAGTGTCGAACCCAACGAGGAGCTAAAGGTAGAATAAATATTCCCTCAAGTTTTATCGACCACCGATACAACTCTACGCACGCTTGACGTTCGCTTTACCTAGAACAAGTATGAAACTAAAAGTACTTTGTAGGTGTTGTTGAATAGGTTTGCAAGAAAGTAAAGAACGTGTAAATAAAAGCTAGGGGCTGTTTAGATAAAGAAGCAATAAAGTAAGTATTAGTAGAGAGCTTTTTGTTACGAGAAAGTTATTTGTCCAAGGCAATCGACAACTAGACCGGTAATCACTATTGCAATTTTATTTGAGGGAGAGGCATAAGCTAACATATTTTCTCTACTTGGATCATATGCACTTATGATTGGAACTCTAGCAAGCATCCACAACTACTAAAGATTCATTAAGGTAAAACCCAACCATAGCATTAAAGTATCAAGTCCCCTTTTATCCCATATGCAACAATCCCCTTACTCAGGTTTGTGTTTCAGTAACTCACGCAACCCACTATAAGCGAATCATGAACGCATTGCAACAACCTACAACGGGAATCCCTCACGCTTGCACGACACGGAGGGAACCATAGGACAGCACCAATAATAAAACATGCAACTCAAACCAATCACGATCATCAATTAACCCATAGGACAAAACGGATCTACTCAAACATCATAAGATAGCCATACATCAATGGGAAATAATATATAGCGTTGAGCACCATGTTTAAGTAGAGATTACAGCAGGTAAGAGAGAGGTTACACCGCTGCATAGAGGGAGGAAGAGTTGGTGATGAAGGCGGTGAAGTTGTTGGTGAAGATCGCGGTGATGATGATGGCCCCCGGCAGCGCTCCGGCGCCACCGGAAGCAAGGGGGGAGAGCCCCCCTTCTTCTTCTTCTTCTTCCTTGACCTTCTCCCTAGATGGGATTAGGGTTTCCCCTCTGGTCCTTGGCTCCCATGGCTTGGGAGGGGCGAGAGCCCCTCCAAGATTGGATCTATCTCTCTGTTTCTGCATTCTCAGATTCTACCCCTTCACCGTTTCTTAAATATCCATAGATCTGTAACTCCGATTGGGGTGAATCTTTCGCCCAATTTTTCTCGTAAATTAGCTTTCTTGCGGCAAAAGAAGAGCGTCAACCGCCTTACGGGTGGCCCACGAGAGTTGAAAGTGCGTTATATCGACTAGAGGGGGGTGAATAGGCGATTTTTATGATTCTTCACTGAGGAATTCGCCGGTGAGGAAATTCCTTAGCGAAGAACTACTTGCAGCGGAATAAGTACTCAGAAGTAAGCATGACAGAATACACACATGGTCATCATGATGAAATGAAGACAAACACAGAGTACAGGAAGCGTAAACACATGATAACACAAGATGAAGACAAACAGACTAAAGAAATTGAACTGAGGAAATTGAGAAAGTCTTCAGTCAAAGTCTTCAACACAGATATGAACAATCACTCAACACAATAATGAGGAAATGAAAGAGTTGAGGAAATAGAACCAGTAAGGTTGGTGAAGACAATGATTTGGTAGACCAGTTCCAACTGATGTCTCAGTTGTACGTCTGGTTGGAGCGGCTGAGTATTTAAACTCGAGGACACACGGTCCCGGACACCCAGTCGCTGAGCACGCAGCTTAGGACACCAAGTCCTCACCGTATTCTCCTTGAACTAAGGTCACACAGACCTCGTACAATCACTCATGGTAAGTCTTCAGGCGACTTCCAAACCTTCACAGACTTCGGTCACTCGGCGATCCACAATTCCTCTTGGATGCTCTAGACCATAACGCCTAACCGTCTGGAAGAAGCACAATCTTCAAAGGTAACAAGCGTCGGATCCACGCAGGATCAATCTCTTCAGTGATGCTCAATCACTTCGGGTTTGTGGGTGTTTGGGTTTGGATTTTCCTCACTCGATGATTTTCGCTCAAAGTCCTCGGAGGATGGGTTGCTCTCAAATGACAAGTGTCAGTTTCTCTCGGAGCAGCCAACCAGCTAGTGGTTGTAGGGGGCAGCTATTTATAGCCTAGGGAGCAGCCCGACATGATAAGACATAAATGCCCTTCAATGATATGACTGTTAGGTGGATAAGATATTTTGGGACAGCTGGCGCGCAGCACAGCAACGATCGGAATTTTGACTCTCAAATTCCTCAGGGCTATCATGTTCCTCACTGTGTAGGCAATCCGCACTGGCGAATTCCTAACTCCTCAGTCAGAACAAATTCCTCAGCGACCAGAAGAACTTCATCTCTGTCACTGAGGAAATTGACTGAACTGTATGAGATTTCCAATGGCTTCACTCGAAGGGATTGGTAGGTGTAGGATTTTGAGTTGAGCATCACATGGAAATTTTTCCTTAGTATTTCCTCGACCCCCTTTAACAGTACGGTGTTTCCTATGACTCAAGAAAGAGAAAAACAGAACTATGAAAATGAAAGTCTTCAAGCTTCATATTCCTTGCATGAATATCAAGTCTTCACGGACACACCAATTTCTTCACTTTCAAAGTCTTCATGAAAGTCTTCAGAAATACCAAAATCTTCAGTCGAAGATATTCATTTTTAGGGGTCGACTTTCTCTGTAAATATCAAACTCCTCATAGACTTATAGACCTGTGTACACTCATAAACACATTAGTCCCTTAACCTATAAGTCTTCAATACACCAAAATCACTAAGGGGCACTAGATGCACTTACAATCTCCCCCTTTTTGGTGATTGATGACAATATAGGTTAAGTTTTCAACGGGGATAAACATATGAAGTGTAAGTACTGATATTGAGGAATTTGATTGCAAGATATAGAAGAACTCCCCCTGAAGATGTGCGTAGTGAGGAATTTGCTTTTGAAGCAATGCACACTTGAAGAGTTGAATCATGGAGATCTCCCCCTATATCTTGTAATTCATACATGCATTTGACATATAATATGAAGAATTTGAAATGCATGATGAAATATGGTGCCTGAAGAAATTCAGCATGTGTGCAATAATATTAACGAGGAACAAGCATGCAGAATAACGCATCAAAAGCAAATGAAGAATAGGAGCTGGCTACCAAGGAAGGAACCTTGACCTTCTTGAATTTCTTCGGTGGAGGTGCAGACCAGTCAAATTCTTCCTTGAGACTCATGCTCTTCAGGTCTTCTGCGCTGTAGACATGAGATAGAACAGCCCAGGTACGGTTGAAGGTTTCATGGAGGTAGTATTGGTTTTTCATCACTACATTGTGGGTTGAGGTCATGTTGTAAAGAATTGAAGCAAACTGACGCTTGACCCATTTATGATTGCGATCAACTTTCTGATGAAGACTGAGGAGTAACTCATGATCAGTCATCACCCTGGGTGCTGTGGCTTGAGGAATTTGCTTGGCAGAGGTGTTGGCGGCAGAATCATGTGTGGCAGACTCATCATTGGTGGAGTAGGATGCAGCCTTGCGAAATTGACCATCCAATGGACGAATGCCTTCATCTATCACAGCAGTTGCCTTGCCTTTGTCATCAGCTGAGGAAAATGTCCGTTTGAGGACTTCAATTGGAGGCAAGAAACTGCCATGGTTCAGAGTATCAGCCATGTGGTTGCGTGAAGACCTTGTCCTGATGAACCTCATAATCCATGGCGCTAAGGCTTCAGCTCAAATGGTGACATAGCAATATTTGCCAGAGTCCTCATGAAGAAATCATGGAAGTTGACAGGAATGCCATGAATGATGTTGAAAACAATATTCTTCATGATGCCAATGACTTCTTCATCATTTGAGTCGTGGCCTTTGATGGGACTCATTGTCTTCGTCAGAATGCGATAGACAGTCCGAGGCACATATAGTAATTCCTTGACGAGGAATTTGGTTCGCGGGGCTTGCCCTGGCTTCAAAGGCTTCATCAGTACTTGCATGTAATGATTTGTAAGCTCAGGTTCATTGTAGATGCAACGAGCACCATCAAGGGGAGGACTGAGTGGGAGGGCACGAAGCAATTCAGTTGCTGGTGCCTTGTAGTGAGTATTTTCTGACATCCAGTCCAGCACCCATGAGTTCACATCTTCAGAATTTCCTGTGATGTGCAGCGTCGCATAGAATTGAAGAATGAGTTCTTCATTCCAACCACAGATGTCAGTGCAGAAATTCAGTAATCCAGCATCGTGAAGGACACTGAGGACTGGCTCGAAGCACGGCAGAGATTCCATGTCCACGTGAGGAATGTGTGCATGATCGAAGACTTTGTCTTTGTCGAATAGCACAGAGGAATAGAAATTTGCTTGACTAGCAGTCCAGAAATGCCTCTTCCTTATGCGAGCAGAATCATAGGGATTATAGTCAGTGAAGAACACATGCTCATTGAAGAAATCAGCAGCCTTGAACTTTTGCTTCTTTGAGAATGGATCCTTTGGCTTGGGCACAGGAGTGTCAGTAAGTTGCATCACAACCTCAGGAATCACAATCTCCGGTTCTTCAGGCTGAGGAATTTCTGGTTCCTCTTTAGTGGCAGTCTGCATGTTCAAGGTATCAGCAGCAGCAGTTTCTTCAGCACTAGTGGCTGGAATTTCTTCATGCACAGACGAGGTGGGATGAGTTTCTTTAGAGCCCATTTGAACGGTTGGTGCAGGGGACTGAGGTATTTGCTGTAGTGGGGTGAAGTGTGGAGAATTGGGATGCTGACATTCCCAAAAGTCATCATTCATCACAGGCGTGGTGCGTCCAATATCCACGTCTGCATCTTCAATGTCTTCAACGCCAGCCTCTTCAGCTGTGAACTGAGGCATGGGCGAGGAAGCAACATGTGTTGAAGGAATAGCATCCACTTCAATTTCTTCGTCAATTTGCTCTGACGAAGCAGCAGAATGATTTTCTTCATCAGATCTGCTAGGGATCACATATTCTTCACCATAAGGAACAAGGTCCTTTGATGGCATGGAGGAAATCGGAACATCATCAATTGGATTCTCAAGTGAGCTGGTCATAGTCTTTATTTTCTTCGGAGCTGAAGAATCTGAAGCAGATGATGCTTTCCTTTTCTTCACTGCAGCTTTCTCTGCAGCCTTGGTCTTCCTCACATCTGATGTAGATGGAAGGGTAGGAGTTGGGGTAGGCGCAGGAGGAGCTGAGGAATCTGTTTGTATTTTCTCAGGCGCAACTGATGCAGTTGCCCTGACTTCTTCATTTTCTTCAGGCGCACCACTAGTGGATGCCCTGGCAGTTTCTTCAGCGGCTGGAATGGAGTCATCAGCCCTGGAACTAGCATTTTCTTCAGCAGGCTGAAAATCATCAGCGGTGCGGGCATGTTCTTCAGTTTGCTGAGTAGAGGCTTCAGCTTGAGGAATTTCTTGTTGTGATGGGGCTGCAACATTGGTGAACTTCTCAGTCAGTTTAACGAACCTGACTTTGGCTCCTTGCCAATCAGCATAATAAGCCTTGAAATCATCGCTGAGGGCTTTGATTTCAGACTGGATCGTGAGGAATTCATCAGTTGTCATTTTGACAATGTTGTTCCTCAGGTACTTCTCTTTCCTGAACTGTGCCTTCTTGATTTGCCTGGCCTTCTCAAATTTCCATTTCTCTTCATTGATGAAATGGGTCAGCACGTGACTCTGTCCAGGAGTCAAATGAAAATCAGGCATAGGAGTGTTTGGGTCCTTGTGCCAGAGATCAATGTAGTCGAGGACCACCTTTGGATCCAAAAGTAGTGGCACATTTGTGCCTTTGGCTCTAGTGGCCCTTTCTTGCCTGTCTCTGATGATTTCTGCAAGTTCATCATCATCAGCTTCATCGTCAGATGGCACTTGGAACGCAACTTGTTTCTTCTTCGGACTAGGCCGAGGACCTCGTCCACCAGTGGTCTTGGTCTTCAGCAGAGTGGGGCCTGATGAAGAATTTGGTGCAGCTGAGGAACTTGCTGAGACACCAGAGGCAATGGAGATGCCTGCAGTCCTTTGGCATGTGGCCAGATGTACAGGTGTTGAGGACTTTGCCGGAGCAACTGAGGACTTTGGAGGAGCAGGAGTAGCATGAGGAATTGGTCGTGAGGGCTTTGAAGAAATTGGTCGTGGGGCATTGCTGAGGAACCTGGCCATGAGGGCACAGTTGGTGAAGCACTTGGCTTGTGAGTGTGCTTCTTTGCCATTGATTTTCTAGGCTTGTCAGAGGCCTTTGTGGCAGCAGCAGCAGCAGAGTCTTCATTAAATTTCCTCACTGCTTCTTTGGCTTGTCTTGCCAACTTGGCTTGACGTTTGGCCCATTCTTCAGGAAAATCCTCACCGTGCTTGATGCTGGTGGGATCAGCTTCTTGACAAGGTGCCAATGGAGCTGTTGGGCATGGAGGATTTAGAGCGAATTTCTTCATATACTTTGGAGTTACATATCTGTACTCCCTCCATTCTCTTTCCCATCTCCTTTCAATCCTCTGTATGTGCACCTTGTGCTAATTTTTGTTCTCCTTTCCGAACTTGGCCTCATCAGGTGTGCAATAGTCAGCATAGATGTCCTCAGGTATTTCAAAAGCAGTCATGACCTCAGGCTTCTTTCCTGCTTTCTGTGGTTTCTTACCTTCTGCCATATTTTTCAGTTGAGGAATTTGAACAATCGAATTCTCTGAAGAAGTATGCAACTTTTCTTCGAGGAACGCTGCAAATGAGTTAAGTTGATGAGAACCTAGTGATTCAGCAGCGGACATGAGTACCTGTGAACAGAGTATAGTTGCGAGGAATTTGAAGAGGTCATATGCGTTCTCAGAAGGTTTTCAAAATGAACAAGTTTGAGGAATTTGACCAGATGAGTCTTGAAGAATTTCACTAAGCGTTCTTTGTCTTAGGTTCCAAAGTTGTATAGATCGAGGATCCACACAATTGAGGAATCTTGAAGATAAATTATGCTTAGAGAAACGAATCAAGAACAGATGACTAGTGAGGTGTTTTCTGTGTGAGGATTTGAAGAATAAAACACCTTTGAAGATTTTGTGGAGAAAATTTGAATCAAAGAGGGCAGTAAAATTAACTTTTAATTACCCTGATTGAAGAACACGACGAACTGAGAAGTGTAGATTTGAAGCTCGTCAGTTCAGATCTTCCACGCCCTAACTTGGCGGAGGAAGACAGCTACGGCGGCGGCGGAGTAAAGATTTCCGCGGCCGACGCGAGTACGGCGGCGACGAGGTCGAGGCAGTGAAGCTCTTCCTCACCGGCGATGATGGAGTAGCAGCGGCGCTAGGGTTTGAGAAACTCGAGCGAGAGAGAGCGGTCGAGCGGAGTAAAGGAAGTGAGGAAGGGTGAGAGGGTATTTATAGTCGCAGTGAAAACTGTTCGCCCGAAGATTTAGGATGAACGTGCCCCTGGCCCTTCTCATTCGCTTGACATGTGTCACCCACATACTGAAAAGTGGAGATCGTGTTAGATTGTGGGTGAATAGATAAGTCTATCGTGGGATACGGGACGGTTTGAGCGGCAAAACCGAAAATTTGGATAAGATTAGTTTTAAAGTTCCATTCGCAATTTCTTCATCTGACAGGACACAGTGAAGATTTTGAACGAGTTTCAAATAGAACGCACATGAAGAATTTGTGAATAGATTGGGTTGAGTATAGCATAGAGGGGGAAGGGTCCGATCATATTCACTTAGCACAAAATGCAACTTGAAGAAATAGCCATAAGTGAATGCTGTAGAGGACATAAACCCATATATATATATATATATATATATATATATATATATATATATATATATATAGCCAATGAATAAAAATGACGGAAACAGTGAAGATTTTGCAAAGTTGAAGAATTTGAAAAACTGAAGAATTTCAAAACTGAAAAAAACCTCAAATTGAAGATTTTTCAACTTTGGTGGTGGCGTGACCCACCGTATAAGAATGATGATTTCAGACACCGCGTACAATTGTCGTAGGTTCTGAGAATCAAATTCTTCATTAATTTCTTCACACTTAGAGTGTTATTCTTCATTGATTGAAGAAAAACGTTTCTTCATGTGTTGCACATCTAAGTCATCAATTTTGCATAAGTGTTAGGATGTGTGTCCTTTTCAAAGAACATTCGAAGACTCTAAGATATTTAGCTCACACCGCAACTTGCTAAATCTCTTCTCATCCAAGGGCTTTGTGAAGATATCGGCTAGCTGTTCTTCAGTCTTCACATGCTCAATAGAAATGTCGCCCTTCAACACATGATCACGAAGAAAATGATGACGGATCTGAATGTGCTTTGTCTTCGAGTGCTGAACTGGGTTATAAGCAATCTTGATGGCACTCTCATTGTCACAGTAGAGAGGCACATTCTTCATGTTGATGCCGTAATCCTTGAGAGTTTGCTTCATCCACAGCAATTGAGCACAGCAAGAACCAGCAGTAATGTACTCAGCTTCCGCAGTAGACAGTGATACGCAGTTCTGTTTCTTCGAGGACCAACAGACCAGAGATCGTCCGAGGAAATGACAAGTACCAGATGTTGACTTGCGTTCCACACGATCACCAGCATAGTCAGAGTCAGAATATCTAATGAGATCAAAGGTAGAGCCCTTGGGGTACCATAATCCTAGTGTTGGTGTGTGAGCTAGATATCGAAGAATATGCTTCACAGCCTTATGGTGTGATTCCTTCGGTGTAGCTTGAAATCGGGCACACATGCAAACACTAAGCATTATATCTGGCCTAGATGCACATAAGTACAATAAAGAACCAATCATGGAGCGGTATACCTTGTGATCGAAGTCAATACCATTTTCATCAGTGCATGGATGGCCATTTGTGGGCATAGGAATTTTGACTCCTTTGCAATCTTGCATGCCGAATTTCCTCAAAACATTCTTGAGGTATTTCTCCTGAGATATGAATATGCCATTGTGCTGTTGACGAATTTTAAGACCTAAGAAGAATTTCAACTCTCCCATCATAGACATTTGATATTCTTCACTCATCATATAGGCAAATTCATCACTATACCGTTGGTCAGTACAGCCAAACATAATATCATCGACGTATATTTGACACACAAACAGTTCACCATCATAAGATTTAGTAAAGAGAGTAGGGTCGAGTGAACTGGGTGTGAAGCCATTCTTCACGAAGAATTCCTTCAAAGTATCATACCACGCCCGAGGGGCCTGCTTGAGGCCATAGAGGGCCTTGTTGAGTCTGAAGACTTTGTCAGGATTCTTTGGATCTTCAAAACCTAGGGGTTGAGCAACATATACTTCTTCCTCAAGCTTACCATTGAGGAATGCACTTTTCACATCCATTTGATATAAACTGATATTACGATGGTTAGCATAAGCAAGTAATATGCGAATAGCCTCAAGTCTAGCAACAGGTGCAAAAGTTTCATCGAAATCAATTCCTTCAACCTGTGTGTAGCCTTGAGCTACAAGTCGTGCCTTATTCCTTACCACAAGGCCATTTTCATCTTGCTTGTTGTGGTAGATCCACTTTGTGCCGATGATATTATGCTTGCGAGGATCTGGACGTTTGACCAGTTCCCAGACATTGTTGAGCTTGAACTGATGTAATTCTTCTTGCATGGCCTGAATCCATTCAGGCTCCAGAAATGCTTCATCTACCTTAGTGGGCTCTGTGATGGAGACAAAAGCATAGTGCCCACAAAAGTTAGATAAATGTGAAGCTTTTGAGCGTGTGAGAGGACCTGGTGCTTCAATGTCATCGATGATCTTTTCAACTTGCACTTCTTTTGCAACGCGAGGATGAGCTGGTTGTCGTCGAGGAATTTGATCAGTATTTTCTTCAGCACCATTTTCTTCAGCATTTTCCTCAGGTACATCAGCTCGACGATCTTCGCGTTCTGGAATGAATTCTTCAGTAGATTCTTCGGTAGGAATGACATCCTCAGTAGCCTTGAACTTGATAGAATCTTCAGGTGCTGGTTCATCTATCACAGAAGGTAGGTGCAATCTTTGCGAGCCATTAGTTTCATCGAACCGCACATCTACAGTTTCAACAATCTTGTGAAGAGCGATGTTGAAGACCCTGTAGGTGTGCGAGTCCTTTCCGTAACCAAGCATAAAACCATCACGTGCTTTCGATGCGAATTTAGAATTGTGATGAGGATCCCTAATCCAACATTTACCACCGAAGACTTTGAAATAACTCACATTTGGTTTCTTGTCAGTTAGGAGTTCATAGGCAGTCTTCTTGAAGAATTTGTGAAGATATACTCTATTGATGATGTGGCACGCGGTATCAATTGCATCAATCCAAAAACGATGAGGCGTTTTGTATTCATCAAGCATAGTGCACGCCATCTCAACAAGAGTTCTGTTCTTGCGCTCCTCGACGCCATTTTGCTGAGGAGTATAAGGAGCAGATAACTCATGAGTAATACCAAGTTCATCAAGATAGTCATTAAGACCGGAATTCTTGAACTCAGTTCCATTGTCACTCCTGATGTGCTCGATCTTCACACAAAAGTTGGTTGAAGCCCTCGAGGAAAATCGTTTGAAGACTTCCTGCACTTCATGTTTGTAAGTAACAATGTGTACCCATGTGTAACGAGAATAATCATCAACAATAACAAAGCCATATAGAGATGCATCATTAGTCACAGCAGAATAATGATTAGGACCGAAGAGATCCATGTGAAGCAATTCAAATGGTCGAGTGGTGGTCATGATAGTCTTCGCTGGATGCTTGGCCTTAGTCATTTTCCCAGCTTCACAGGCTCCACACAAGTGATCCTTGAGGAATTTGACATTCTCAATGCCAATGACATGCTTCTTCTTCGCGAGCGTGTGCAGATTCCTCATGCCAGCATGACCAAGTCGTTGATGCCATAGCCAGCCTTCCGAAGCTTTTGCAAGTAAGCACACGGCAGGTTGTGGTCCTGTAGAGAAATCAACAATGTACAAGTCTCCTCTCCTAAAGCCTTCGAAGACTTTGGAATTGTCAGCTTCCATGATCACAACACAACGATACTTGCCAAAGACAACAACCATATCAAGATCATAAAGCATTGAGACAGACATGAGGTTGTATCCTAAGGACTCGACAAGCATGACTTTGTCCATTTGTATGTCCTTAGAGATCGCAACCTTACCTAGACCCAATACCTGACTTTTGCCTTTGTCAGCGAAGATGATATGCTTCAGATGTGACAGTGTTAAGGTATCATCCATCAATAGATTCTTGTCACCAGTCATGTGATTTGTACATCCACTATCAAGGACCCACTCATTTGCTTTGGGTTGATCATCCTTAGCAGCCTTTGCCATGAAGCAATAGGTGGGAGCGTAGTTGTCATTGCGTTCATCAGCGTTGTTGGTGTTGCCATTTTCTTCAGAGTTGAAGATAGACTTGCTGACAAATGCGGTAGCAAGAGCTAGACTTGCCACACCTGACTCAGATTCCTCGGATGCCTCCTCCTCCTCATTATCCTCAGATTCAGCCTCAGAATCCATTTCCTTGCCAATGAATGCCCGAGCCTTCTTGGAGCTGCTCTTCTTGTGGGATGAAGACTTCGAGGATTTTGATGATGAAGACTTTGAAGATTTCTTCTTCTTCTTGGCATCATCAGAACTGTAATCCTTGTATTTCTTCTTCTTTAGTTCCTTGTCCCACTGAGGACAATCTTGAATGTAGTGACCAGGCTTCTTGCATTTGTGGCATAGCCTTCTCTTATAGTCACTTGATGAGGAATCACTGCTCCTTGAAGATTTTCCAAAGCGACCACGTCTTGAGAATTTTTGGAACTTCTTCACGAGCAGTGCTAGCTCCTGGCTCAATTCTTCCGGATCACCAAGGTTACTACCAGAATCTTCACATTTAGATTCAGACACTACCTTGGCCTTCAGGGCACGTGTTCTGCCATAGCTTGAACCATAGAGATCTCTCTTTTCAGCAAGCTGGAACTCATGAGTATTTAGCCTCTCGAGGATATCAGCGGGATCTAGTGACTTGTAATCAGCACGCTCTTGAATCATCAGTGCCAGAGTGTCAAATGATGAATCGAGTGATCTCAGCAATTTCTTCACCACCTCATGATCGGTGATGTCAGTGGCACCGAGTGCTTGAAGCTCATTTGAGATATCAGTGAGGCGATCGAAGGTTTGCTGAACATTTTCATTGTCGAGTATTTTGAAGCGGTTGAAGAGATTGCGAAGAACGTCAACACGAGAGTCACGTTGAGTTGAGACTCCTTCGTTTACTTTGGAGAGCCTATCCCAGATAAGCTTAGCAGTTTCCAAAGCACTCACTCTACCATACTACCCTTTACTCAGATGACCACATATGATATTCTTCGCTTGAGAATCGAGTTGCTTGAATCTCTTCACATCAGCAGCATTCAGGGAAGGTGTGACTGAGGGAACACCATTTTCCACAACGTACCAAATATCGTTGTCAATTGCTTCAAGATGCATTCGCATCTTATTCTTCCAGTAGGGGTAGTCCGTGCCATCGAAGGTAGGACACCCAGCAGAGACCTTGATCATACCTACGGTCGACATAACTAGAACTCCAGGTGGTTAAACCAAAATCACACAAAACAAGGGAGTACCTTGCTCTGATACCAATTGAAAGTGCGTTATATCAACTAGAGGGGGGTGAATAGGCGATTTTTATGAATTCTTCACTGAGGAATTCGCCGGTGAGGAAATTCCTTAGCGAAGAACTACTTGCAGTGGAATAAGTACTCAGAAGTAAGCATGATAGAATACACACATGGTCATCATGATGAAATGAAAACAAACACAGAGTACAGGAAGCGTAAACACAGGATAACACAAGATGAAGACAAACAGACTGAAGAAATTGAACTGAGGAAATTGAGAAAGTCTTCAGTCAAAGTCTTCAACACAGATATGAACAATCACTCAACACAATAATGAGGAAATGAAACAGTTGAGGAAATAGAACCAGTAAGGTTGGTGAAGACAATGATTTGGTAGACCAGTTCCAACTGCTGTCTCAGTTGTACGTCTGGTTGGAGCGGCTGAGTATTTAAACTCGAGGACACACAGTCCCGGACACCCAGTTGCTGAGCACGCAACTCAGGACACCAAGTCCTCACCGTATTCTCCTTGAACTAAGGTCACACAGACCTCGTCCAATCACTCGTGGTAAGTCTTCAGGCGACTTCCAAACCTTCACAGACTTCGGTCACTCGGCGATCCACAATTCCTCTTGGATGCTCTAGACCATGATGCCTAACCGTCTGGAAGAAGCACAGTCTTCAAAGGTAACAAGCGTCGGATCCACGCAGGATCAATCTCTTCAGTGATGCTCAATCACTTTGGGTTTGTGGGTGTTTGGGTTTGGATTTTCCTCACTCGATGATTTTCGCTCAAAGTCCTCGGAGGATGGGTTGTTCTCAAATGACAAGTGTCAGTTTCTCTCGGAGCAGCCAACTAGCTAGTGGTTGTAGGGGGCGGCTATTTATAGCCTAGGGAGCAGCGCGACATGATAAGACAGAAATGCCCTTCAATGATATGACCATTAGGTGGATAAGATATTTTGGGACAGCTGGCGCGTAGCACAGCAACGGTCGGAATTTTGACTCTCAAATTCCTCAGGGCTATCATGTTCCTCTCTGTGTAGGCAATCTGCACTGGTGAATTCCTAACTCCTCAGTCAGAACAAATTCCTCAGCGACCAGAAGAACTTCATCTCTGTCACTGAGGAAATTGACTGAACTGTATGAGATTTCCAATGGCTTCACTCGAAGGGATTGGTAGGTGTAGGATTTTGAGTTGAGCATCACATGGAAATTTTTCCTTAGTATTTCCTCGACCCCCTTTAATAGTACGGTGTTTCCTATGACTCAAGAAAGAGAAAAACAAAACTATGAAAACGAAAGTCTTCAAGCTTCATATTCCTTGCATGAATATCAAGTCTTCACGGACACACCAATTTCTTCACTTTCAAAGTCTTCATGAAAGTCTTCAGAAATACCAAAATCTTCAGTCGAAGATATTCATTTTTAGGGGTCGAATTTCTCTGTAAATATCAAACTCCTCATAGACTTATAGACCTGTGTACACTCATAAACACATTAGTCCCTTAACCTATAAGTCTTCAATACACCAAAATCACTAAGGGCACTAGATGCACTTACAAGAGTCCAGGGCACGCCCGGGGGGGGGGGAGGGCGCGCTCCCCTATCTCGTGGCCACCCCGGACACCGTTTCGCGTTGATTCTTCCTCCGGAAAATCCCAAATATTCCAAAATAATTCTCCGTCCGTTTTTATCCCGTTTGGACTCCGTTTGATATGGGTTTTCTGCAAAACATAAGACATGCAACAAACAGGAACTGGCACTGGGCACTGGATCAATATGTTAGTCCCCAAAAATAGTATATAAAGTTTCCAAAATATATGAAAGTTGAAGAATATTGGCATGGAACAATCAAAAATTATAGATACGACGGAGACGTATCAGCATCCCCAAGCTTAATTCATGCTCGTCCTTGAGTAGGTAAATGATAAAAATTATAATTTTTGATGTGGAATGCTACCTGGCATAATCTTGATCATATGTATAATCATGGCATGAATGTTAAGACATGAGTGATTCAAAGCAATAGTCTATCATTTGACATAAAACAATAATACTTCGAGCGTACCAATAAAGCAATCATGTCTTTTCAAAACAACATGGCCAAAGAAAGTTATCCCTACAAAATCATATAGTCTGGCTGTTGCTCTATGTTCATCACACAAAGTATTTAATCATGCACAACCCCAATGACAAGCCAAGCAATTGTTTCATACTTTAATAATCTCAAACTTTTTCAACTTTCACGCAATACATGAGCATGAGCCATGGATATAGCACTATAGGTGGAATAGAATATGATGGTGGAGGTTATGTGGAGAAGACAAAAAGGGAGAAAGTCTCACATCAACTAGGCGTATCAATGGGCTATGGAGATGCCCATCAATAGATATCAATGTGAGTGAGTAGGGATTGCCATGCAATGGATGCACTAAGAGCTATAAGTGTATGAAAGCTCAACAAAAGAAACTAGGTGGGTGTGCATCCAACTTGCTTGCTCATGAAGACCTAGGGCATTTGAGGAAGCCCATCGTTGGAATATACAAGACAAGTTCTATAATGAAAATTCCCACTAGTATATGAAAGTGATAACATAGGAGACTCTCTATATGAAGAACATGGTGCTACTCTGAAGCACAAGTGTGGTAAAAGGATAGTAACATTGCCCCTTCTCTCTTTTTCTCCTTTTTTTATTTTCTCTTTTTTTTGGTGGGCTTCTTTGGCCTCTTTTTTTATATTTGGGCTTCTTTGGCCTCTTTTATTTTTCATAAAGTTCGGAGTCTCATCCCGACTTGTGGGGGAATCATAGTCTCCTTTATCCTTTTCTCACTGGGGCAATGCTCTAATAATGATGATCATCACACTTTTATTTACTTACAACTCAATATCTAGAACAAAGATATGACTCTATATGAATGCCTCCGGTAGTGTACCGGGATGTGCAATGATCTAGCGTAGCAATGACATCAAAAAACAGACAAGCCATGAAAACATCATGCTAGCTATCTTACGATCATGCAAGGCAATATGACAATGAATGCTCAAGTCATGTATATGATGATGATGGAAGTTGCATGGCAATATATCTCGGAATGGCTATGGAAATGCCATGATAGGTAGGTATGGTGGCTGTTTTGAGGAAGATATAAGGAGGCTTATGTGTGATAGAGCGTATCATATCACGGGGTTTGGATGCACCGGCGAAGTTTGCACCAACTCTCGAGGTGAGAAAGGGCAATGCACGGTACCGAAGAGGCTAGCAATGATGGAGGGGTGAGAGTGCGTATAATCCATGGACTCAACATTAGTCATAAATAACTCATATACTTATTGCAAAAATCTACAAGCCATTGAAAACAAAGTACTACGTGCATGCTCCTAGGGGGATAGATTGGTAGGAAAAGACCATCGCTCGTCCCCGACCGCCACTCATAAGGAAGACAATCAATAAATAAAATTGTGCTCCAACTTCATCACAAAGCGGTTCACCATACGTGCATGCTACGGGAATCACAAACCTCAACACAAGTATTTCTACTAATCCACAACCACCCACTAGCACGAATCTAATATCACCATCTTTATATCGCAAAACTATTGCAAGGAATCAAACATATCATATTCAATGATGCACAAGTTTATGTAGGATTTTATGACTAACCATGTGAATGACCAATTCCTATCATCTCTCTAAATAGATATAAGTGAAGCAAGAGAGTTTAATTCCTTCTACAAAATATATTCCCACGCTCTAACAAATATAAGTGAAGCAAAAGAGCATTCTACAAATGGCGGTTGTCTATATGAAGAGAAACAGGCAATCCAAACTTCAAATGATATAAGTGAAGCTCATGAAGCATTCTATAAAGCCATACTCAAAAGATTTAAGTGAGGTGCAATGAGCATTCTATAAATCAACCAAGGACTATCTCATACCAGCATGGTGCATAAAAGAAAAGTGAAAACTAAATGCAAAAGACGCTCCAAGGCATGCACATAATGCATGAACGAAACGAATTCGAAAACATACCGATACTTGTTGAAGAAAGAGGGGATGCCTTCCGGAGCATCCCCAAGCTTAGACGCTTGAGTCTCCTTGAATATTTACTTGGGGTGCCTCGGGCATCCCCAAGCTTGAGCTCTTGCCTCTCTTCCTTTTCCTCATATCGAGACATCCTTGATTAGACACTACATCCACACAAAACTTCAACAGAAAACTCGGTAAGATCCGTTAGTATAATAAAGCAAATCACCACTCTAAGTACTGTTGCAAACCAATTCATATTTTGTTTTTTCATTGCGTCTACTGTAATATAGCTTTTCCATGGCTTAATCCACTAATATAAATTGATAGATTCATCAAAACAAGCAAACTATGCATCAAAAACAGAATCTGTCAAAAACAGAACAGTCTGTAGCAATCTGAACATCCACCATACTTATGGTACACCAAAAATTCTACCAAAATTAGGAAAAGTAAACAAGTTTTATAGAAAGACAGTGCAAAAGGAACCAGAACCAATTGATGTTCCAGTTAAAAATGTAAAATCGCGCACTACAGCCAAAGTTTCTGTCCTGCATCGTACAAACCAACAAGCATTGTAAACATCCTAAAGGCAAACCTTGGCACATTATTTTTATAATACAATGGAATTATACAAGGGGATAATTATTTTCGATGAAAAGTTTCTGTAATCAAGATTCACAAAGTTTCCGTGAGCATGAACAAAGTTCAAGGAGCTCTCCCACTTCAACAATGATTGTCTCTCTCACTTTCACTTTCCTTTTTGAAAAAGTTTTGGGTTCCCCCTTTATTTTTGTTGTTTTTAAACTATATAAAAGCACTCAACAGAAATAAATGACTCTCTAAAACTTCCGGGTTGTCTCCCTGGCAACGCTTTCTTTAAAGCCATTAAGCTAGGCATTTAGTGCTCAAGTAATGAATCCACCCGGATCCCAAGGTATATCAAAGCCAATTTTAATTAACAATGATTTGTAATTTAGTATTGAGCACAAAGTAACATATATCATGCAACAACGAAGTCTAACTCTCTTCCTATGCATCGGCATGTCATAAAAGAACAATTCATGCACACCAAGTAAAGGCCAATGCATAGTATAAGCAATTTCTTGCAATTTTATCGTGTTGGAAACATAAAGAGGCGGAGATATAGTTCCTCTCTCATAATAATTGCAAGTAGGAGCAGCAAGCACATGCATATTACATTCATCAAAATCATCATGTGCAATGGTAAAAGGCAACCCATCAATATAATCCTTAATAAGCACAAACTTCTCCGATATAGTGTAGTTTGGAGAATTCAAAAAGATAATAGGACTATCATGCGTGGGTGCAATAGCAACAATTTCATGTTTAACATAAGGAACTATAGCAAGTTCATCTCCATAATCATTATTCATATTGGCATCTTGGCCACAAGCATAGCAAGCATCATCAAAAAGGGATATTTCAAGAGAATCAACGGGATCATAGCAATCATCACAGCAATCATCCTTCGGTAAGCACGAAGGGGAATTAAACAATGTATGAGTTGAAGAGTTACTCTCATTAGAAGGTGGGCATGGGTGATCAATCCGCTCTTCCTCCTTTTGTTCTTCGCTCTCCTCATCATCTTTTTCATCCAATGAGCTCACAGTTTCATCAATTTTTCTTCCATAGCTTCCTGCAAAATATTAGTCTCTTCTTGGACAACGGAGGAGTCCTCAATATATGGTTTAACATAGGCATTAGAAGCATAATTATCATAACAATATTGAAATATGGCAAAAATTTCAGATTTGTAAAGAGTAGCATCATACTTTTCAATCAAAGAAGCAATCTCATAAGCACCCTTAAAAGCAACAAATTCTTCAATTTGTTGAACATCATAGTAATTATAAACACCCTTATCATACGAAGATACGATTCCATTATCATTAAACAAGAATTGATAGGGCAGGTGTTTCTTAGGGTCTTCAGAACAACAAGTAAACTCATATATTTCACATAAATTCCAAGCGCTGAATTTGATCCCATAATAGTTTCCCTTTTTCAGATATACGGTGTCGCACATAACAAGCATGATCATCTAAAGATTTGCCCTCAACTAAACTAGTTGGGGTTTCTGCACGAGCACAAAGGGATCGAAGATGATCCAAGTAAAAAGCTTCAGGAGTGTGATAGATTTTGAGTGGTTCTTCTACCATTGGTTCAGTAGGTACAACTAATTTTTTTTTGGTATTTTGCGTTTCCTACCCATAACTAAAGATAGAAAACAACTAAGAACAGCAAATAAAAATTACTTAGTGATATAGCAAACAAGCACACACGAGAATATTCACCCCACGCTATGACTCCCCGGCAACGGCGCCAGAAAAAGGTCTTGATAACCCACAAGTGTAGGGGATCGAACAGTTTTCGATAAGTAAGAGTGTCGAACCCAACGAGGATCTAAAGGTAGAATAAATATTCCCTCAAGTTCTATCAACCACCAATACAACTCTACGCACGCTTGACGTTCGCTTTACCTAGAACAAGTATGAAACTAGAAGTACTTTGTAGGTGTTGTTGGATAGGTTTGCAAGAAAGTAAAGAACGTGTAAATAAAAGCTAGGGGCTGTTTAGATAAATAAATAATAAAGTAAGTATTAGTAGAGAGCTTTTTGTTACGAGAAAGTTATTTGTCCAAGGCAATCGACAACTAGACCGGTAATCACTACTGCAATTTTATTTGAGGGAGAGGCATAAGATAACATACTTTCTCTACTTGCATCATATGCACTTATGATTGGAACTCTAGCAAGCATCCGCAACTACTAAAGATTCATTAAGGTAAAACCCAACCATAGCATTGAAGTATCAAGTCCCCTTTCATCCCATACGCAACAATCCCACAACCCAATATAAGCGAATCATGAACGCATTGCAACACCCTACAGCGGGAATCCCTCACGCTTGCGCGACACGGAGGGCACCATAGGACAGCACCAATAATAAAACATGCAACTCAAACCAATCACGATCATCAATTAACCCATAGGACAAAACGGATCTACTCAAACATCATAAGATAGCCATACATCATTGGGAAATAATATATAGCGTTGAGCACCATGTTTAAGTAGAGATTACAGCGGGTAAGAGAGAGGTTACACCGCTGCATAGAGGGAGGCAGAGTTGGTGATGAAGGCGGTGAAGTTGTTGGTGAAGATCGCGGTGATGATGATGGTCCCCGGCAGCGCTCCGGCGCCACCGAAAGCAAGGGGGAGAGAGCCCCCCTTCTTCTTCTTCTTCCTTGACTGTCTCCCTAGATGGGAGAAGGGTTTCCCCTCTGGTCCTTGGCTCCCATTGCTTGGGAGGGGCGAGAGCCCCTCCGAGATTGGATCTATCTCTCTGTTTCTGCGTTCTAGATTCTACCCCTTCACCGTTTCTTAAATATCCGGAGATCCGTAACTCCGATTGGGGTGAATCTTTCGCCCAGATTTTTCTCGTAAAATTAGCTTTCTTGCGGCAAAAGAAGAGCATCAACCGCCTTACGGGTGGCCCATGAGAGTCCAGGGCGTGCCCAGGGGGAGGGCGCGCCCCCCTGTCTTGTGGCCACCCCGGACACCGTTTCGCGTTGATTCTTCCTCCGGAAAATCCCAAATATTCCAAAATAATTCTCCATCCGTTTTTATCCCGTTTGGGCTCTGTTTGATATGGGTTTTCTGTGAAACTTAAAACATGCAACAAACATGAACTGGCACTGGGCACTGGATCAATATGTTAGTCCCCAAAAATAGTATTAAAAGTTGCCAAAATATATGAAAGTTGAAGAATATTAGCATGGAACAATCAAAAATTATAGATACGACGGAGATGTATCATTGATCAAAGCATATGGTTTTATACAGACTTTTGGAGAAGCATTTATATACAAGAAAGTGAGTGGGAGCTCTGTAGCATTTCTAAAACTATATGTAGATGACATATTGTTGATTGGAAATGATATAAAAATTCTGGATAGCATAAATGGATACTTAAATAAGAGTTTTTCAAAAGAAAGACCTCGGTGAAGCTGCTTACACATTGAGCATCAAGATCTATAGAGATAGATCAAGACGCTTGATAAGATTTTTCAGTGAGTACATACCTTGATAAGATTTTGAAGTAGTTCAAAATGGAACAGTCAAAGAAGGAGTTCTTGCCTGTGTTGCAAGGTGTGAAGTTGAGTAAGACTCAAAACCCGACCATGGCAGAAAATAGAAAGAAAATGAAAAGTCATTCCCTGTGCCTCAGTTATAGGTTCTATAAAGTATGCTATGCTGTGTACCAGACCTATTGTATACCTTGCTCTGAGTTTGGCAAAGGAATACAATTTTGATCTAAGAGTAGATCACTGGACAGCGGTCAAGAATATCCTTAGTGAGGACTAAGGAGATGTTTCTCGATTATGGAGGTGATAAAAGGGTTCGTCGTAAAGAGTTACATCGGTGCAAACTTTTACACCGATCCAGATGACCCTAAATCTCAATCTGGATACATATTGAAAGTGGGAGCAATTGGCTAGAGTAGCTCAGTGCAGAGCATTGTAGACATAGAATATTTGCAAAATACATACGACTCTGAATGTGACAGACCCGTTGACTAAACTTCTCTCACGAGCAAAACATGATCATACCTTAGTACTCTTTGGGTGTTAATCACATAGCGATGTGAAATAGATTCTTGACTCTAGTAAACCCTTTGGGTGTTGATCACATGACGATGTGAACTATGAGTATTAATCACATACAGATGTGAATATTGATGTTAAATCACATGGCGATGTGAACTAGATTATTGACTCTAGTGCAAGTGGGAGATTGAAGGAAATATGCCCTAGAGGCAATAATAAAGTTATCATTTATTTCCTTATTTTATGATAAATGTTTATTATTCATGCTAGAATTGTATTAACTGGAAACATAGTACATGTGTGAATACATAGACAAACAGAGTGTCACTAGTATGCCTCTACTTGACTAGCTCGTTGAATCAAATATGGTTAAGTTTCCTAGCCATAGATATGACTTGACCCATCCCGTTAGCTTAGCACTTGATCGTTTAGTGTGTTGTTATTGCTTTCTTCATGACTTATACATGTTTCTATGACTATGAGACTATGCAACTCCCGTTTACCGAAGGAACGCTTTGTGTGCTACCAAACGTCACAACGTAACTGGGTGATTATAAAGGTGCTCTACAGGTGTCTCCGAAGGTACTTGTTGGGTTGGCGTATTTCGAGATTAGGATTTGTCACTCCGATTGTCGGAGAGGTATCTCTGGGCCCACTCGATAATGCACATCACTTAAGCCTCGCAAGCATTGCAACTGATGAGTTAGTTGCGGGATGATGTATTACAGAACGAGTAAAGAGACTTGTCAGTAACGAGATTGAACTAGGTATTGAGATACCGACGATCGAATCTCGGGCAAGTAACATACCGATGACAAAGGGAACAATGTATGTTGTTATGCGATTTGACCGATAAAGATCTTCGTAGCATATGTAGGAGCCAATATGAGCATCCAGGTTCCGCTATTGGTTATTGATCGGAGACATGTCTCGGTCATGTCTACATAGTTCTCAAACTCGTAGGGTCGCACGCTTAAAGTTAGATGACGGTTATATTATGAGTTTATGTGTTTTGATGTACCGAAGGAGTTCGGAGTCCCGGATGAGATCGGGGACATGACGAGGAGTCTCGAAATGGTCGAGACGTAAAGATCAATATATTGGACGACTATATTCGGACATCGGAAAGGTTTCAAGTGATTCGGGTATTTTTCGGAGTACCGGAGAGTTACGGGAATTCGTATTGGGCCTTAATGGGCCATACGGGAAAGGAGAGAAAGGCCTCAAAGGGTGGCCGCACCCCTCCCCATGGACTGGTCCGAATTGGACTAGGGAGGGGGGGCTTCCTTCCTTCTCCTTTTTCCTTCCCTTCTACTACTCCTACAAGGCCCCCCTTGGTGCGCCCTCCTCCTTGGTCGGCCGCCTTCCCCCTTGCTCCTTTATATACGGGGGCAGGGGGCACCTCTAGACACAACAATTGATACCTTGGATCTCTTAGCCGTGTGCGGTGCCCCCCTCCACCATAGTCCTCTGCGATAATATTTTAGCGGTGCTTAGGCGAAGCCCTGCGACGGTAGAACATCATCATCGTCACCACGCCATCGTGCTGACGAAACTCTCCCTCGACACTCGGCTAGATCGGAGTTCGAGGGACGTCATCGAGATGAATGTGTGCTAGAACTCGGAGGTGTCGTGCTTTCGGTGCTTGATCGGTCGGGCCGTGAAGACGTACGACTACATCAACCGCGTTGTTCTAACGCTTCCGCTTTCGGTCTACGAGGGTACGTGGACAACACTCTTCCTTCTCATTGCTATGCATCACCATGATCTTGCGTGTGCGTAGGAAAATTTTGAAATTACTACGTTCCCCAATACCCCGGCCCTTGCCAGTGGGAGGGATGTTGCTCTGTTTCTTGGTGCTTTCGTGAGTTCGTTTAGAGTTTGTGTCCTACCCAGGAAGACGGGCGGCGGTGAGTTCCTGAAGATGGAATAAGGTTCTCCCCACCTGGCCCCCATTTCGGTGATGCGTCTAGCATCGTCGAAGGGTGTGTGGAGGTGTGTCTCCCGTGGATCTCTTCGGTCGGTGCTAGTCTTCGTGGATCCTCTTGGATCTAGTCTTTGTCCGTCTTCATTCATGTGTCTATAGATTGGATTCTTTCGATCTATACTTCATTTCATCGGCGGTTGTTGCTGTTCTGGTGAGTTGGTTTGTGGAGCCTTAGCACGATGACATTCCGACTGTTTAGTACAACAAGTTTGGTCCGACTCAAGCGAGGGAGGGCTGATGACGATGGTTCTTCGGCTTGCTCCAGTGCTTGTAGTGGCCACTAGATGTTTTACGGACATGTATGTAATTTTTGTTATTTGTGTGTTCTTTGTAATGCCACGCTATGATGGATAGATCACAAGTTTTCTCAAAAAAAATCATGGCTAAACACATTAGTAATTGTAACATGTTTGCATAATCTTGCGGCCATCACCTAAAACCATCATACAACAACTAAAAAAAATCGTTAAACTCTGTAAGGCCATTCCGGAAATGGGAATTTTAAGGTGGTGGTTCACATTGAGTCAAAGTATTTTTCCTGCGTACTTTGCATCGGCGATCTATGTTTCTCTTCATCGGTGACGCCGTGACGGCAACGATTGTTGTTCTGGGCTGGTTCTTTGGGATCTTGGCATGAAGATTTCTCTATTGTCTACCACACCAAGATTTATACAACTCCGGTGAGGAAGAGATGACGGGTGACGCGTCTTCTGTTCGCATCAGTATTTATAGTCATCACTAGGTGGTCTACGGACCTCTGAATGAAAATATTGTTACTTCTCATGTTTTTTACTGTCTCGACGGTTAATGACTATAGATTGCAAGGTTCCCCCGAAACAAAAACATATGCTTGTTTTGTGCACCGGGGCACTCATATTGCTTAAGAACCCACTAACCACCTTAAAAAAATAAGAACCCACTAACGAACCACAAAACGGATTATGCACGCAAAGAAGGCAGCAGCGTGCAAACAATGGATTTCCATAGGTCTCGTGGCGCATTTTGTGACTTGGGCACATACTGAATAGTGAGTACAGTCAGCTGATCCCATCCACTTGATCGCATACGGATGAGCACAGACGGATCATTTGAGGCGACTCGAGAACGCGCGCGTGGGGACACGTAGGCTTTGATACATTGCATGCATGCACCTTCCAGCACCAGAGCCGTCGTAGCATAAAGACACCGAGTCATGGCCTGCATAGATAACAAGATAAGCAACGGCTTTGCTGTCGATCGAGACGAAGAAACAAAGAAGATAAGCAAGACAAAACTCGCTGGTACCGCCAGCGCAAAAGAGGTGCGTGGGGCCGTGCCGCCGCGGAATTTTTATTTATAAGGAAAGAAGCAAAATGCAACCAAGTTCGAAGGCCTTCTAGTGGTGCCAATCTCCTACCTGGAAAACTTGTAGAATTCATATGAGAGTTTTGGTTAATACAACTAGGGCTGGATTAAAACTCAAAACTAGTAAACTAAACGAGTAGCTCATGACTCGACTCGAACTCGTTAACTAAGAGTTAAACCAGATTTTAATCTAAGATCATTAATTTAATGAGTTTAAGGAATCAAGCTAACGAGTTAGTCTGGTCATAATAAGAGTATCATAAGTAGTAGTATCATGCATGTCAACTATGCATTTTAGGGTGAAGTTGCATACAATTAAATGAGAAAAGAGATGGTTGAGTATCATGATATGATACCATATCATATTAAATAATGTACTAGTATGTATCATACATGACAATAAATGATGTACTAGTATGTATCATGCACGACAATAAATAACATTTATGTGATACCAAGTTATGATACTATGCATTGTGAAGGTAGTATCATACACCGGTATCATATGTGTGATGCTAGTATATGATACTTTCCAGTGTGACCAAGATTATTTCCTCACATAAAAAAAACTCATTAAGCTCATTAATGAGAAAAGACATGAGATAATTAAGTATCAATATTGTTGTTGATTATTGTTATTTATGAAGTGCATCAAGTATTCATTTAATACAAATTGTTGATCGTTGTGATTCATGACGAAAAGTTTATGCCTACAAATATATATTTATAGGTTAAATATTCTTACAAGAAATGGATTCCAAGAAGCATTTGCAACGATTCTGTACTAAACTATGAGCTCTTCCTCCTCTTTGAACTGACCTCACAGGCGGGGGTGTCTTCGGCTACCGCGCCTTCCATGGCCATGTGGTCGATGAACGCATTTGCGCCTTGGATGCAGGATAAGGCCAAAGTCTTGACCCGCGGTATTCATTTATGCCCAAACGGTTGTCGACTTGCGGTCAAAGTACTCGAGGGCGGCGGGTAGGCGAGCGCCACCGTCGACTGGTCTGCCTTATGACGCACCTCATCCTCAACCCACTCAGGGAAGTCTCACGCCCTCTCCTAGCACTCTCTCTTGGTGCGGTCCTCTTCGGTCTTGCTAGGGAAAGGTCCATGTGGCCGCACCGACATGGTAATGGTGGAAGAGAGAATGAGGGGTGGTGGCCGACGAAGGAAGACGATGGGATGAGTGTGCCGATGTCGTGGAAGAGGGTGGATGTGGTGGTGTCGAGATGGGGGTTTATGTACCCGCAAATGGGTGTGCTTCGGTGGGAAACGAGGGGAGGGGGATTCGCCACGTGCGGGTGGGAAACAAGTGCGAAATGCAACGATGACCATTAATTAACGCTCTTCCCAGAGGATAAACGGATATTCGCAGGGACGGAAGCGGCAATTGTACGTACGACAACGCCATTGATGGGCTGCGCGGGGCACTAAGAGCTTGTGCTAAAACTTCCCCGCGCGGGCAATCATGGATGGAGGTCCTTCCATATCAACGCCCCCAGCCTCCAAATGTGAAGGCTCACGGACTGAACATGGAGCGTGCTCCATAAATTATGCACGACGATAAGCGGATGACGACTTTGTTAGAGTTACACTTCCTACCAAAATGACCATATCAATAAGTTACGATATCAATCAAACTGATATAGCACTAAAAAGATCAGACTGATATAACGACAATGCTAGAATTGCTAGGGCCATGGGGAGTGGTGGATCCCGGCACTTGTCAGCAGGAGCGCTCTATTTTTATTTTCTTTGAGCTTAGCTAGGGTTTGTGTCCTATTCAGGAAGACGAGATGACGACGGCTCCCTAAAAATGGAATAAGGTTCTCCCCGCTCATCTCGGTGGTGCATCTAGCATCATCAGATAGCATGTAGATGTCTGTCTATGGCGGATCTCGCAGGATTCGGTCAGGGGTTGTCTTCGGTGGATCTTGTCAGATCTGCTCTTCGATCATCTACGTTCATGCGTCTTCTGGTTGGATCCTTCCAATCTATATTTATCTTCATCGGTGCTTAGATCCGCTCTTCGATCATCTACGTTCATGCGTCTTCTGGTTGGATCCTTCCAATCTATATTTAATTTCATCGGCGCTTAGATCCGCTCTTCGATCATCTACGTTCATGCGTCTTCTGGTTGGATCCTTCCAATCTATATTTAATTTCATCGGCGGTGGTTATTATTCTGATGCACTGGTCCTATGAGGCCTTGACACGACGACTTTCCGACTATCTACTGCAACAAGTTATGCCCGGCTCCGACAAGGGAGGGGCGGTGACGACAGCGCGCCTTCGGCTCACTTCAATTCTTGTAGTTGTCACTAGGTGGTCTATGGATTTGACTGTATTTTTTATTATTTCGGGTGTTTATTGTACTGCTACAATATATTTTTAGGGAAACTGCTATAATATTATAGACGTATAGTATAGATTGGAAGTTTTTTGGAAAAAAATTAGCTGGGCAGACGCCATCACGCCTTACACGCGGCAGTGCAGCGCGACTACGACTTCCTCGTTCCCAGGAGGTGCCGTGCCAGGCGCGGCTGTACTCTGTCACTGCCTCGCGGGGTCCACTCAGTGCCTGGGCCCACGGGTCAACAGCCACGGCACCCATCCATGTCCGTCGATGGTTTTGTCTCGGTCCCGGAAAAGCAAGTTTGCTGCTCCTATAGCTTTGGCACAGGCTCCCCCGTAGCAGTTCACCGTCTTTGTCAAACATTGGCAAATATCTTTGTCAAACATTACCGAATCCTTCTAATGCATGTGTTAATTCGACATAAAAAACCAATGCATGTGTTTCATAAAAAGTAGTAAATCATAAACCAATGCATGTGGCCTTCTATAAGTGTATGATACAGCACGGCAAATCGAACACTTGCCAAATTCTCCACGACCTATATAGAAACCTCTTTATGAACGGTACGGTTGCCATTTTAACTCGCTGGTGCTGTGCTCTCGTTCGTCCGAGTACATAGCGGCTCCTGCTGAGCATAGCTCGCAAAACGTATCAGCTGGCCATTATATTGCTCGCGAGTTCTTGAACAACGTTGGCGATCGATCTAGCTAGCGGGGCGCCCGGGCGTACGTGCGTGCATGGCTGTGCTGTCGTCTGCGAAGCGCCTCCTCCCGTGGGGCCGCCGCGCCTCGGCCGGCGGGGTCAGCGGCGGCCTCCGAGTTCTACTCGGGACGGTGCGTACCCGCGCGCTTCTCGTGCTTTTACAGTTGAGATCCCCATCTACAAAGCATGCCCGCCGGGCCTGGCGCTTCTACTCTTCTTGTTTCCGTTGCGGGGAAGAGCATTTTCCCGTCTACTAAGATTTATCCATGTCCACGATGCTCTCCCGTCCCGCCTCCATGAGGATGACGATGAGGTCGATCGGAACTCACAGTAGGCGCCTTCTCGGTGTGCAGGACGGAGGCGGCGGTCGCTCTCTTTCCCCGTCCCGGTGGAAGTCGTCGCAGCCGCAGCTGGACCCCGTCGACAGGTGCGTGAGTGTTCCGTGATTGGCTTTGATTCGTTTGCAGTTCGATCGCCGATGGTTTTTAACATTTTGCGCCGTTCGTCACACTCAAACTCAATGCTTGTGCTGTCGCCACCGGGGCATGCTTGTGCGGTTTGGCTTGGCTGCAGGTCCGACGAGGAGGGCGGCGGCGACATCGACTGGGACAACCTCGGCTTCGGGCTCACCCCGACCGACTACATGTACGTCATGCGGTGCTCGCAGGAGGAGGGCGGCTTCTCCAGCGGCGAGCTCGCCCGCTACGGCAACATCGAGCTCAGCCCCTCCTCCGGCGTCCTCAACTACGGGCAGGGGCTGTTCGAGGGGCTCAAGGCGTACCGGAGGGCGGACGGGCCCGGGTACATGCTGTTCCGGCCGGAGGAGAACGCGCGGCGGATGCAGCACGGCGCGGGGCGCATGTGCATGCCGTCCCCGTCCGTCGAGCAGTTCGTGCACGCCGTCAAGCAGACCGTCCTCGCCAACAAGCGCTGGGTACGTACGTGGTGACCATCGGTTTATTCTTTTATTCACGTGACGTGAGTGCACGCCATGCTCATGAGCCTCCATGGCTGATCTCTGCACTGCAACCACCGCTGGCGTACGTTGGTTTCAGGTGCCGCCGCAGGGAAAGGGAGCGCTGTACATCAGGCCGCTGCTCATCGGGAGCGGGGCGATCCTCGGGCTGGCGCCGGCGCCCGAGTACACCTTCATGATCTACGCCGCGCCCGTGGGCACATATTTCAAGGAAGGCATGGCGGCGATAAACCTGCTGGTCGAGGAGGAGATCCACCGCGCGATGCCGGGCGGCACCGGCGGGGTCAAGACCATCTCCAACTACGCGCCGGTGAAAATCTTTTAGCCGGTAATTTCTTCGTCAGGTGAATTTCCAGAAAATGTGACTGACCGGCCGGTGTTTCTATCCCATCGTCAGGTGCTCAAGGCGCAGATGGACGCGAGGAGCAAGGGGTTCGCGGACGTGCTGTACCTGGACTCGGTGCACAAGAGGTACGTGGAGGAGGCCTCCTCCTGCAACCTCTTCGTCGTGAAGGGCGGCGCCGTCGCGACGCCGGCGACGGAGGGGACCATCCTGCCGGGGGTCACGCGCAAGAGCATCATCGAGCTCGCCCGAGACAGCGGCTACCAGGTCGATCGATCAATGCACTCCACTCCGCCACTGCCATCCACCACTCAACTGTACTGGTGACACCGAACTGAAGCTCTGTTATGTGCTGTCGAGCAGGTGGAAGAGCGCCTCGTCTCCATCGACGATCTGATCAGTGCAGACGAAGTGTTCTGCACGGGAACGGCCGTCGGCGTCACCCCGGTGTCGACCATCACCCACCAAGGGACAAGGTAAGTCGAACTCATGCAATTCGTCCGTTGAGCCGGGGCAAAAGGATCCAAGATGTCTGTTCGATTCAGTGCTGAGATATGTGCGTGCAGGTACGAGTTCAGGACTGGTGAGGACACGCTGTCCAAGAAGCTGTACACGACTCTGACATCGATCCAGATGGGCCTGGCCGAGGACAAGAAAGGATGGACGGTTGCGGTTGATTGATTAGGATAACAGCGTGGGCGCATGCGGCGCCGGAAGCATTCATCAGTATTTCTTATTATGCCTTGCCAATGTGAATAATAATAGTGATGGTGATGATATCTCGGGGATGTCTCGGCCCCGAAGGGCGATGGTTTCTCTTATGCTACCGATTTCTTGGGAAATATGGAAATAGTGAAATGCATGTGTGTTCTGTAACAAGCAGTTTCCGGGATGTTCTTGTTGCTCGAACTAAAGAGGAAGCTTCTATGTGATGCCTAGCTGGGACGAGATTTTTGTGTAATATTATGCCGCGAGAGTGAGGCTTGTAATTCAGTCTCTGGCCTAGACCCTAAAAACCTTCTTCTTATTCAATGAAAATGGTAAGCCTTTTGCCTTGTTTCAAAAAAAAAATGGTGATGATATCTCGTGTTAGAAGATACATATCCCAGTCGTCACCAAGTTCAAATTTGAGCACGGAAAAGAAGTTAATGTTGATCCTGCTTGACACTTACGTATTTGCCAAATC
The DNA here is from genome assembly GCA_963921465.1 of Triticum timopheevii. Taxonomy (NCBI): domain Eukaryota; kingdom Viridiplantae; phylum Streptophyta; class Magnoliopsida; order Poales; family Poaceae; genus Triticum; species Triticum timopheevii. The sequence continues at coordinate 479,120,373 of OY997268.1, forward strand.
GATCGTTTTCATTAGCAAGTTCAAATTTGGGCACGCAAAGTAGCTGATGTTGATCCTGATTGACACCTACCATTTGCCAAATAGATCGTTTTCAAGCATGACAACTGGGCAGTCGCAGCGATGTTACAGTTACAGAGACATTTCATGGACATTCGATGTACTTTGATAGTTTGATACGTTCACGTTGTTGCTCTCTGACAATTTTACCGAGGCCAACAAGTGAAGTGTGAGGTTTTTCTGGTGGCGCGGCAGGCCAAACAACAAGCAAACAAAGGCACGACTGCATGCGGCATGTGCCACATGGTAGGCAGGAAAGAAACGTATGCCAAAGTGCAAGTAGTCCGTTTTTCTTAGGCACCACGTACGCACTGCCAATCCAGACCCAACGTGCATGCTTGCTGGAATTTTCTTCTTTTTGAATCCTTGATTGATTGAAGGAACTCAATACGGAAACAGCACGGATCTGTCTTTTTGTTCAACAGATCTGATCTGATCGGGGGACAGGATGATGTGTCAGCCAAGTTGTCGAGTGCAGTGTGTGGTCCCACAATTCTACCAGCGACAAATTGATCAAACGTCGCCCCATGCTGCTCTCGAAGCTGGATAGGATCACCTATTCCTCATTCTTCACAATCATGCTCTGCATGATTACATAACTTATCATCACCTCCCACAATGCCGTCGGATCTCACTGTTCAGCAAGTCTACAAACAACTGCAAAACCGGGCTTTAAGCACTCCAAATACCCTCTCCACATTCTTTCTAGCACCTCTTTGTTTTACAACAAAGTGGAATTTTTTGTTACCTCTGGAGATGGTCTTGACAAAGGTAATACAATTGCAAAGATACTACCCTATGTTGTACCCATGTCCATTGATTTTATAGTTGCATGCAAGAGCTTCGTCCACACACAACCTTACAAAGAATAGAGACCATGCAGCACGTTGAGGTCATTGTGAGATCCTATCATGCCAAAGAAAGAGTGTCAAATTCAATGTCTTGTGATGAAACTGCATCAAGAATGACAATGAGCTTTTTATGCTGACCCTAGTATTGCCTTTATTGATCATATGGGCAGTTCTTTCATTTTTAATACTTGCAACCCATGGATTCGAGCATACCTGGAACTCTCTTGCTTCTTTCATTGCCATGAGCTTTGTTGTGTTTTCGGTATTTAGTTCTCTCAAGTACTCTCATCCAAACACCTGGACCACCGCAGTAGCAAATCTGACCATGGCTTCAAGGATGTGCTCACAGAAATCCGAACGTACTCATCCCACTGGTCTATGATTGTTCAATACCAAGCATTCTCGTAGCAGTCGTGCACTTCTGGAGATCAGAGAATCAAATGCAGCCAACATAATCCTTCTTGAGCTTGAAGTAATCATCATAAGCTCTGACATCTTCCATGATGCGCAAGAAAAATGGTCGATGCATCCGATATCGGCATTGAAATAGTGATCGAATAGCGCATCAGGAACAAAGTAGTCCTCGTAGAGATCAACATGTTCTGGTGCCCGACGCCGATTCAACACTCTATCTCCCTACGTTGAACCCTTGAAATTGAGAACATACTCCTCGGTGTGCTCAATTTCATCAAGCATCCTTTGTGGGGGTTTCCGCGGCGGCGGCCTTGACGAAGAGAAGACTAGGTGGAGCGACGGATGTCTGGCAAAGGCTTGGGCAATGTCTGAGGGGATTGTAATGCGGCGGATTGTGAAAATACACGGGCGTTGGGGTTTTGGGTGGGTCTAGACCATCATAGGCCGACGTGGTTGGGGTCAAACTTAGGCAATTGTGGACGTCTGGACCAGTCCGGCCCAAAATGGGCATCCGCGTTGAAGGCCTAAAAAATTATGGACATCTGGTCCAAACATATGGGGCAGATTTGGGCGTCCGCATCGGAGATGGCCCGTGGGTGGTGCAGTATATACTGTTGAATCATAGATGGGCTTTAGGTCCATATGAACAATGATTCATGATTAATCTTGAGGCCCATGTATGATATGGCAGGTGGTGGGAAGTTTAGTCCCACCTTGCCAGTTGAGGAAAGTTGAGACCCCTTTATAAGGGCTGCTCTACCACTTGCAATTGGGAGCTTGGGAAGAGGAGTGGTATACGCGCGTTCCTCCTCCTCCGACGCCCGCCTCGCCATGCCACGATACGACGCGCGCGCGCCGCGGGTTGCGGGTTGTGGGAATGAGCCAAGCCAGAGCTTATTTTTGCCGCTCGAAATGAATTAATTAATCAGGGATTAATTAACGAGTCGCTAACAGGTGGGCTACTATCCGAGACGTTGGACTGTGGGTTGGCTTGCATTCCCGGGATTCGTCGACTCCGTTCGCGGGTGTGCGACCCTTCTCCGGGAACGACGACTCCCTTCCCGAGAGTGCGTCGACTCGGTCGTGGGCTTCCGCCCAGGCCCACAACTTTCTACCCGACGGACTATATAAGAAGGCCCTGGCCAGTGGAGTGACCTAGTTCGGTTCACTCACTCCCTCTCGCGTAACCTAGCAGTCATCTACTGTTCCTCACTCTGTGCTGCCTCCGGTGACCCCATCCCGACGACCGCGTGCATGATTGGTCAGGAGAGCAGGTGCCTCCGGAACCCTGTCATTCGAGATCTTGCCCTGGAGAACGGCAATAAGGGTTTTGGGGAGCGTCTCGGCGCGACTGCTCCCGATCCATCCGCAGCTCCGTCCACCTCTGTTTCCACTACTTCTCCTGCATCGATACCATGGCCGACGCCACCGCCGCCAAGAAGAAGGCCACGGATGAAGCCGAGGCTACTGATGCCGTTGTCGCATTGACCTGGCCAACCGGAGGGTATGATCTGTTCATCCCTCGTTTATTCGTATTTGTGCTAGCTGTATATGTTCTGCTCATAGATGGTTCGCTTCTATGTTCTGTACGTGCTAGTATATTTAGCTATCGCTGTGAGATGCATACCGTTAATGCCATGCTTACTGTTTACTCGTGGATTAGTCTAACCGGAAAAGTGCTAATATTTCTAAGAATCCAAAAACCTTATTTTAGGCACTTTTTGATTCAAGGCTTTGCTGCTACTCTGAAGCCGGAAAAGTTTACCGAGACGCATTTTAAGCGTTGGCAGACAAGGACCACCTTGTGGCTCACAGCGATGAACGTGTTCTGGGTTGGTGGTGTGCCCCCCACAGAAATGATTGCTCCTGAGAAGGAGGCGTTTAGGGAAGCAACAACAATCTTTGTGTGAGTAGTTCTGAGTGTGATTGGAGACAAGTTGGTTGACGCATATATTCATATGCGGGTTGCCAAAAACTGTTGGGGAACGTAGTAATTTCAAAAAATCCTACGATCACGCAAGATCTATCTAGGTGATGCATAGCAACGAGAGGGGAGAGTGTTGTCTACGTACCCTCGTAGACCAAAAGCAGAAGCATTATGACAACGCGGTTGATGTAGTCGTACGTCTTCACAATCCGACCGATCCTAGCACCGAAGGTACTGAAAGTGCAATCATGCCTTTAATCATATTTTGATGTTGATGACAACACATATGCTCGGGACTAATCATGTTTATCAAGTATATCTCAGGATTATGTTCTAAAGAACGCGTGCATGGATCATGACTAGGGACAAAAGCATATAACTCAAGAATGGAGATATAAGATGTTGACTTCATTTATGGTTTGTTCTTGAGTATAGGGATCCCGCACTATTAAGAGGGGATCGATGGATCTGTGAAAAACTTGCACAAAAGTTGCTATCTATATACCTTGCTTTCGGACGTCCGGTGTTCTACGGACGTCCGGTCCTTCCTGATTGCCCGGACGTCCGGACACTTCCGGACGTCCGACACTTCCACAACAGAGACATTTTTACGGATGTCCGGAACCCTCCAGACGTCCAACACTTCCACAACAGAGACATTTTTACGGCTCCGGACGTCCGACACTTTCACATCAGAACCATTCTTACGGATGTCCGACTCCGGTCGGACGTCTGTATCCTGTACACTGGATTGTGGGTCACACTTTTCACAGCGGCCAGTCGTCCGATGACTGTCGGACGTCCGGACCCATTTGGGCCTCCGGACGACCGACGTTCTCCGGACGTCCGGCCATCCTGTACCCCAAACGGTCACTTTTTCCCACCTCCTATATATACACCCTTCCCTCCCACGGGATAGGGTTGACCATTCACTTTGAGCCTCACAAGAACACTTCTCACTCTCTCTCTCTCATTCATCCGCACTAAATCCTAGATTCCCAAGCGTTCTAGGAGCATTTTGAGTAGATCCACTTCTTCCCCTTCTTTGCACCAAAGGAATTCGTGACTTGAGCAAGTTTTGAGCATTTCCCCATCGGTCTTGTTACTCTTGGAGGTTGGAGACTCCTAGGCGGTAGGAGTCATCCGGAGAGGAATCGAACTTTGTGATTACCCTCGGAAAAGTTTGTGAGGGTTTGGAGACCACCCCAAGGTCTACCACTAGTGGTTGAGAAATGCCTCCGTGGTGTTGTCTCAAAGGGAGAATAGGGTGAGCCTTCGTGGCGTTGGTGTGCCTTCGTGGTAACATCCATCCCTCTAACGGTGACTAGCTTCCCTCCAAGGAAGTGAACATCGGCTTACATCCTCGTCTCCCGGAGTTGCGGTTATTCCTAACCTTAACTCTCTACTTGTGATTACTTATCTCTTTACACTTGCATACATTATCTCTTGTTGCACTTACTTACATCATATTGTGCTTGCTTACTTGTATGCTTGTGTTACTTGCTTAGTACTTAGTACTTAGTACTTACTAGCAATTGTTAGGCTCACCTTCATATTCCGCATTATTCCTAAAATTGCTAAGTAACAATTAAAATTTGTAATTGTACCTATTCACCCCCCCCCCCTCTAGGTCCATCTCGATCCTTTCAATTGGTATCAGAGCCTCGTGCTCTATTCTTGTGGCTTAACCGCCCTAGAGAAAGATGAACCCGGATGGGACTCCCCTGGTTGTAGATCCTAAGGATAAAGGCGAGGATTCCTCTGAAGTCAAGTCCTTTACGTCGGAGGATCTAGAACGGGCCCTTGCTAAGCAAAAAGAGGAGCATGATGCTTCTCTTGAGGCCTTGGTCCAAATGAGATTAGCCACGTTGTCCATGGTGCTTGCACCACTCTCGGGTGGTGCTGCTTCGAGGCCAACTGTGCCTACTCCATCACTTGGTCAACAACCTTCTAGCAATGAACACGCCAGTGTTCCTTGGCTTTATGCAAGACCTCAGGTTGAGAAACCAAGATATAACCCTCAAGGCAAACCTCCTTTACTTAGTGCCACTTCCGATTTTGCTTTGTGGAGAGTTGCTATGCAGGATCATCTTCGACATGGAAATGATGAGATGCTGGAGATCTTGGAGTATGGCTATCATGTGGTTGATCCAAAGAACCCCACACCAAGAGAAATATATGACAAGAACCTCAATGACACTGCAATCATGTGTATAAGGAGAGGTATGGATGAAAAGCAAAGGAGACCGTTCATACACATCACAAGTGCCAAGGAACTATGGGAAAGTATTATACGATCCAAGACTGTCACTTCTACCCTCCGGAGTGCTCAATATGAAATCGCCAAGGGGCAATTGCAAAACTTTTGTATGGAGAAAGGTGAAACCCCCAATAAACTCCATGAGCGCCTCATGACTCTCACTGCCGATATTGAGTCATGTGAGTGTGACAAGACACAAGATGGATTCAACATGACTAAAAGATTCCTTGTGGATAAATTGCTTCATGCTCTTGCTCCATATCACCATCAAATGGTGTGGGACATAAGACAACACCATACCTTCAAGGAAATGACTACAGATGACATCATATCCACCTTTCAACTATTTGAAGAGTCAAAGGCTAATGCCACAAAACATCTTGCCATGCATGGTTCCCCATCATCAAAGGTCAATCTTGCATTGAAGGCCAAGCATGTATGTGAAGATGAGCAAAGTGAAGAAGAAGAAGATGATGATGATGAAGATGGTGATGAGATTGAATCCGACGAGGGTCCTTCATATGAAGACATGGCTCTCTTTGTTAAGAAGTTTAGCGCGGGAAAATTCAAGGGAAGATTTCAAAAGAAGAAAGTAAGAAAATGCTACAACTGTGAGGAAACCAACCACTTCTCAAATGAGTGCCCTTATGAGAAGAGAGAAGATAAACCAAGGTTTCCCAAGACCTTTCCTAAGAAGAAATTGACAAATCCTTTGAAATTACCATCACCATTAAGGAACTCGAAACCCTCGTCACCGAGGAAAAGGAAAAAATGTGAAATCCTTGAGCGGAAAGTCCAATATGAGGAAACACAAAATGATGAACTATGCTTAAAAATTGGTGCAAATATTGATGTTCATACTAAAGATCTTGCCTCCTTGAAAAAGGCTATTCGCTCTTGTGAAGAGTTGATGAATGATAAAAGTAAGCTTGCGAAGTCTCATGCTTCTCTCTCTAAGGATTGTGAGCTTCTATCCGTGTCCCTCAGGACTAAGGAAGAAGAGCTCACCCTTGTTACAAAGAGTTTTGAGACGCTCAAACTTACTTATCTTGAAACTCTAGCCAAGGCCTACTCGTCTCCTATTATAAATGTTGATGCTTGTTCTACTAACTCTAGTAGTGATCTAGCATCTATTCTTGAGGAAAATCGTTTTCTCAAGGCTCAAATTGAGAAAGGGCTCATGACATGTGCTCAAGGGCAAAAGAACCTTAATGAGGTGTTGAGCCAACACAATGAAGTGTTCGCCAAAGAGGGACTTGGGTTTGACCCAAGCACGAGCAAGAAGAAGACATTCTCTCAAAAATGCACCACCCCTTTAAAAGAAACTTTTGTACGAGAAGGACACAAGGAGAAAGGTAAGGTTGCTAGTGGGAAGGCCACAAGGGGCATGTCCACTCTCAACAAGCCAAAAGAGTTCATGCCTCCATCCTATGTACTTCGTAAGACTAAGGATGGAGAAGTTTATGCGAAGTTTGTTGGTCCTCGAAATGCATTTCGGTTTTACGCTATTTGGGTCCCTAAGACCCTTGTGACTAACTTGAGAGGTCCCATTGCAAGGTGCCTCTAACCAAGTAATAATTGTGTGTAGGTTGGCTTCTCCGGTGGAGTGAAATGGGTGATTGATAGTGGATGTACAAATCATATGACCGGAGATAGCAAATTACTCTACGATTTCATGGAAGCTATTCAACCATTCATGAGCATTATGTTTGGTGGAGGTTCAAAAGGACAGGTACTCGGATTGGGCAAGGTGGCTATCACCAACGACATGTCTCTTGCAAATGTTATGCTTGTCCAATCCCTTAAATATCACTTGCTTTCTGTTCGCCAATTGGCTTCTGTTGGTTATGATACACTTTTTGGACTAACGGATGTGAAAGTCTTTAAGAGAGATACTCTCGAAGTGGCTTTTGTTGGAGAGTTGTATGGCAACCTTTACACGGTTGATTTCTCGAAAGAGAGCACATTCCATGCAACTTGTCTAATGGCCAAGGCTGACAAGGGGTGGCTATGGCATCGCCAGCTAGCCCATGTCGGCATGAGAAATCTTCAAGATCTCTTAAAGGGGAATCACATCCTTGGACTAATCAATGTCTCTTTTGAGAAAGATCGTGTGTGTAGTGCATGCATAGCCGGGAAACAACATCAATCAAAACACCCACCCAAGAACATAGTATCTACTTCAAGGCCCCTGGAGCTCCTTCATGTGGATCTTTTTGGGCCTCCTTCATGGGATAGTCTTGGTGGGAAAAAGTATGGGCTTGTCATTGATGATGATTACTCAAGATATACATGGGTGTTCTTCCTCAAGTCCAAGGACGAAACGAAGATCACCTTCATTGATTTTGCCAAGCAAGCCCAACGCAAGTTTGACAAAGAAATCCGAGCAATAAGGAGTGACAATGGCTCTGAGTTCAAGAACTATACCTTGGAAGAATTTCTTAGTGATGAAGGGATTGAGCATCAATATTCAGCTCCATACACTCCTCAGCAAAATGGTGTAGCCGAACGGAAGAACCGTACACTTGTAGAATTGGCAAGGTCCATGTTGGATGAATACAAGTCACCACATAGTTTTTGGGCTGAAGCTGTCAATACCGCATGGCATGCATCAAACCGACTCTTCCTCCGCACTATATTGGAAAAGACTCCATATGAGCTTCTAACTGGAAACAAGCCAAATGTCAAGTACTTTCGTGTATTTGGGTGCAAATGTTTCATTCTTAACAAAAGAGAACTGTTAGGAAAATTTCAATCCAAAACAATTGAGGATATATTTGTTGGTTATGGATCAAACTCTCACGCCTATAGAGTCTACAACAAATCCAATGGATGTGTTGTAGAAACTTGTGACGTGGTGTTTGATGAATTTAATGGCTCCCATGGGGAGCAAGTTGATCTAAGTGATGTAGGTGAAGAAGATTCTTCTCAAGACATTTTGAACATGGGTGTTGGTGCACTTCTTCCTATGGAACAAGAACCTCATGATGATGAAGAAGAAGATGGAGGTCTCACGCATCATCAAACTACTTCAACATCCATACCAATACAAGTTCCTAGTGTTCAACCAATACCCTTAGCCCAAGTTGATGAGGTTGATCAAGTCTCACTTAATGATAATCATCAAGAACAAGATCATCATCAAGAGCAAGAACAAGAAAAGTCCAATCATGGATGACGAACCTCAACAAATGCAACATGAACAAGAAGATCTTCCTCCACACGTGAATGATCCATATGTTGAAGATGTAGATGATGGACATGGAGTTGAACCTCGTGAAACCTTACCTCCATCATGCCTCGAGTGGCCGGTCGTGTTGATGTTGACAAAATCCTCACCAGCATCTCGGAAGAGTTGAACAGTTTTGAATGCAACCAAGTGTGGTCACTAGTCAAGAGGCCGTCCACCGAGCACAATGTCATTGGAACAAAATGGATTTTCAAGAACAAGCAAGATGAAAATGGTGTCATCATCCGCAACAAGGCAAGGTTAGTGGCACAAGGGTACTCACAAGTTGAAGGTTTAGACTTTGGTGAGACCTTTGCCCCCGTTGCCCGTCTTGAATCCATTCGCATTTTACTTGCTTATGCCGCTTTCAATGGTTTTACATTACATCAAATGGATGTGAAGAGTGCTTTCCTTAATGGTCCTCTACAAGAAGAAGTATATGTGTCACAACCACCCGGGTTCGTTGATCCCTTTCACAAAGACTATGTGTATAAACTTCATAAGGCTTTGTATGGCCTCAAACAAGCACCTCGTGCTTGGTATGATCATTTGAAGAAGTTTTTACTCGATGATGGTTTTGTGAGAGGGGTAATCGAGTCCCACTCTTTTTACTAAGAGGGACAAGGGTGATTTGATTCTATGCCAAATCTATGTAGATGACATCATTTTTGGTTCTCCTAACATTCATTTGTGCAAGAAGTTTGCGGATTCAATGACCAAGAATTTTGAAATGTCACTCAATACAGATTTGAAGTTCTTTCTCGGATTTCAAATTCAACAATTTCAAGAAGGAATTTTCGTATCTCGAGCAAAGTACCTCAAGGATATTCTAGAAAAGTTTGGTATGTCTGACGCTAGTCCATGCAAGACACCCATGCCAACCAAAATCACTCTCACTGAAGACACAAATGGTACTCCCTTCGACCCATCTACTTACCGCTCTATGATTGGTTCATTGCTTTATCTTTGTGCATCTAGACCAGACATCATGTTCAGTGTATGCATGTGTGCTAGATTTCAAGCTTTCCCTAAGGAAAGTCATCATAAGGCGGTTAAGCATATTCTTAGATACCTTGTTCACACCCCAAAGTTGGGCCTCTAGTACCCCAAGGATGCTAAGTTTGATCTCATTGGGTACACGGATGCGGATTGGGCTGGAGACAAAGTGGATCGTAAGTCCACATCCGGTGCATGTCAGTTTCTTGGACGATCATTGGTGAGTTGGTCCTCGAAGAAACAAAATTGTATTGCTCTCTCTACCGCAGAAGTTGAATACATTGTTGCCGCCAGTTGTGCAACTCAGTTGTTATGGATGAGGCAAACTTTGAAGGATTACGGTATCACCTATAGAAATGTGCCTCTTCTATGTGATAATGAAAGTGCCATCAATATTGCTGAGAACCCCAAAGATCATCTCCGCACCAAACACATTGATATTAGGTATCATTTCTTGAGAGATCATGTTGAAAAGGGTGATATTCACATTGATCACATTGGTACAGATTTTCAACTAGCAGATATCTTCACCAAACCTCTAGATGAAGCAAGGTTCTGTCGACTTAGGCGTGAACTTGGTATCTTGGAGCTTGACAACATTATGTGAAATCTAGTACCCAGTCATGCATGAATCTAATGTCTTGTCATGATGTAGGCATATACTTAGGGGGAGACATTCAATTCATGAATGTTCTCGCCCTACTCAATGCATAAAAAGAACCAACATTCTCAAAGTATCCATGGGTCTAGACCTATGGTGCTTTAACATGATGGAGTAGTGACTATGCACTCAAAGTTCAAGTCTTTCTGTGTCATGTCATGTCTACTCAGACATTGTGGCATTAGCCACCACTTGTAGTATATGGCTATGATTGAGTAAGGTAAGATATGAGTTACTACATAAATAAGTTTTACTGTGAAAAAAAATGCCTTTCTCCTCATCATGATGAGCACCTGCATTCTTGCCTCCTGTCAAAACGTCTGGCGTCGGACGTCCGTATATTCTTCTCTGTTTACCTTCGACCGGTCGTCTGGCCTCTCCGGACGTCCGTAAAATCCACTCTGGTTCCCTTAAGTTCGCCTAGACGATGAAGCTCCGGACGTCCGGAAGACTCAGGACATCCGTAAATTCCTCTCTGTTACAATCTGCCGGTGGTCCGAAGCTGTCGGTCGTCCGTAGAATCATCTATGTCATCCTCTATTTGCTGATGGTCTAGACTCCGGTCGTCCGTCCGTTTCCGGATGTCCGGACGCATAAGTGACTCCGGTCGTCCGTAGGCTCCGGACATCCGTACGTTTTTTACTGGGCTCTATTTATACTGCGCCGTAGGGTTTGTCAACCAACCATATCCTCTTCCCTTATTTCACCACCGCCGCCGCCGCTCCTACCGTCCGGCCCATCTTCGCAGCCGCCCGCCGCCGTACCCCTCGCCGGGATTTCTCCCCGCCGCGGATCTGCGACTCGCCGACCGGCCCATCCAACCCGTTCTGCTCGGAGGTTCTCTCCCCGGCCAGTCCGCCGACCCCCTGCTCCAGCCCGCCGCTCGGCTCCTCCGTGCTCTTCCTCTCAAGGTCATGATGCCTCGGTCCAAGCACTCCGCTCGAAAGCAAGTCACTAGAGGGTCGGCTCGTCCGTCTCGTCGTGGTGGCTCCCACGACTCCCAGGAGGAAGATCGCCCTCGGAAACGTGCCGCTCGTCCTCCCAGCTCGTCCAGTGATTCCTCTTCGGAGGGGTCGAATTTTGAGGATGAACTTGAAGACGTGCCGTTGGTCGGCGTCCGCGTCACTGCCCCCAAGCCCGGCACTCGTCGTCCAACCTTTCAACCTCCTCCTCCTCCGGTGCAACCCCACGGTGATGCCCGTCACATCTCCATTGAGCCTCCACTGTCACTAGGCCGTCAAGTTAAGCGTTTCAACGAGGTCCCCAAATCTTCATATCTTAAATTGCGTCGTGATTTAGATCAATTCACTATTGTTAGGGATTCTCAGGATAGTCGCTTTCGCAGAAATGTCCAAGCCGACATCTTCACCACGATTGTCATCCCTAAAGGCTTGTCACTTCACGTTTGCATTGATCTTGAGCACATTCTCACTCATCCGGAGAAATATCCAGGAGCCATTGAGCTCATTGAGTCATCAAATCTAGCTGCTCCATTCGCCTTTCAACATGATTTTAACCACGCTGCCATCCATCAGTTTTATGCCACATGTTACTTTGCTCCTGATCACACTGTCACATGGATGACTTCCGACACTGCACTCACAGCATCTTATGCTCAGTTTGTCACTGCACTTGGATTTCCCGACACTGGGTTCAAAATCCACAAGGATTACCCCAACCATAAGCCCAAAGGCATTGCGGTCTGTGCGGATCTTCTTAGACCCATATCATCTTTGTCTAGCACTGAGAAACAAAAGGGTCTAAATCAAGTCTCCATTTGGCGTTTTCCATTCAACATCATTTATCAGTGTGTCATCTGCACCATTTATCCCAAGATGGGTGACAAGGGCTCCTGCAGCAGCTACTACATTGATCTCATGCATCGCCTCTTCACATCTCCTAAAGGGAAGATAAATGTTCCACACTTTCTATGGCATGAGATCCTCCTTGCTAGCTTCCAGCACAAGCGGGCTTTTCCTCATGCACCTTTTATTCAGGTATTTATCGCGAGTGTCGCTCCCTTTCGCATTGCACGCACTCAGATACATGAGAGATGGGTCATCCCACCTCACATGGCGGCTGACCATGTTCCTCCTCCTCCCGCTACTGCTAGTCGCACCGCCGCTAGTTTTCCTTCTTCCGCCACTCCGTCTACTTCTTCCAGCTCCGCACCTTTTGGTCGCATCTCTCGCTTTCTTGGGAAGGCTCACTCTGCTATGATGAAGATCTTTACCTTTCATTGCACCCAAAACCACACCGTTGTCACACACTTGGTCACTTCCAAGAATGCTCTGAAGGCTCGTCTGCGAGACTCCGGAGTTTACGATGTAAGTGACGATGAAGTTCCTGATGCTCCACCTTCTGATTTCGGTTTTCCTTCGGGTCCCGAGTGGGCTGACTTTCTTGATGAGGCTGGTGGCAGTGGTGTTCATCATGATGATGATAAGGATGATCTTTAAGGCCGTTATGTCATTCCCCCTAGTTCTTTTCTTTGGATACTTGATGCCAAAGGGGGAGTAGGCTCCATATGCATGTTACTCTAGCTCATTATGTAATCGAACCTATGTTATGAATAGTTTGTTGAACTATGTTGTTATGAATAGTTTGTTGAACTATGTTGTTATGAATAGTTTGTTGAACTATGTTATGAGTTTGTTGAATCTGAGATTTGGTGGATCTATATGGAGTGTAACTCTTGATTATCGTGGCATCAGTGTGAGGGGGAGCCCTCATCATTTTTTGTGTTAATAGTATCTGTGGTATCACTTTGAGGGGGAGCTCGCTCGCTACTCATTCTTATTATGGTTATTGAGCTCCACAACAAATACTTCCGATTACTATTATGGGTATGCATATGAGTTTTCATCAACTACCAAAAAGGGGGAGATTGAAAGTGCAATCATGCCTTTAATCATATTTTGATGTTGATGACAACACATATGCTCGGGACTAATCATGTTTATCAAGTATATCTCAGGATTATGTTCTAAAGACCGTGTGCATGGATCATGACTAGGGACAAAAGCATATAACTCAAGAATGGAGATACAAGATGTTGACTTCATTTATGGTTTGTTCTTGAGTATAGGGATCCCGCACTATTAAGAGGGGATCGATGGATCTGTGAAAAACTTGCTCAAAAGTTGTTATCTATATACCTTGCTTTCGGACGTCCGGTGTTCTACGGACGTCCGGTCCTTCCTGATTGCCCGGACGTCCGGACACTTCCGGACGTCCGACACTTCCACAACAGAGACATTTTTACGGATGTCCGGAACCCTCCGGACGTCCAACACTTCCACAAAAGAGACATTTTTACGGATGTCCAGAACCCTCCGGACGTCCGACACTTTCACATCAGAAGCATTCTTACGGATGTCCGACTCCGGTCGGACGTCTGTATCCTGTACACTGGATTGTGGGTCACACTTTTCACAGCGGCCGGTCGTGCGATGACTGTCGGACGTCCGGACCCATTTGGGCCTCCGGACGATCGACGTTCTCCGGACGTCCGGCCATCTTGTACCCCAAACGGTCACTTTTTCCCACCTCCTATATATACACCCTTCCCTCCCACGGGATAGGGTTGACCATTCACTTTGAGCCTCACAAGAACACTCCTCACTCTCTCTCTCATTCATCCGCACTAAATCCTAGATTCCCAAGCGTTCTAGGAGCATTTTGAGAGAAGTTCTCCAATCAAGTGATAGATCCACTTCTTCCCCTTCTTTGCACCAAAGGAATTCGTGACTTGAGCAAGTTTTGAGCATTTCCCCATCGGTCTTGTTACTCTTGGAGGTTGGAGACTCCTAGGCGGTAGGAGTCATCCAGAGAGGAATCGAACTTTGTGATTACCCTCGGAAAAGTTTGTGAGGGTTAGGAGACCACCCCAAGGTCTACCACTAGTGGTTGAGAAACGCCTCCGTGGTGTTGTCTCAAAGGGAGAATAGGGTGAGCCTTCGTGGCATTGGTGTGCCTTCGTGGTAACATCCATCCCTCTAACGGTGACTAGCTTCCCTCCAAGGAAGTGAACATCGGCTTACATCCTCGTCTCCCGAAGTTGCGGTTATTCCTAACCTTAACTCTCTACTTGTGGTTACTTGTCTCTTTACACTTGCATACATTATCTCTTGTTGCACTTACTTACATCATATTGTGCTTGCTTACTTGTATGCTTGTGTTACTTGCTTAGTACTTAGTACTTAGTACTTACTAGCAATTGTTAGGCTCACCTTCATATTCCGCATTATTCCTAAAATTTCTAAGTAACAATTTAAATTTGTAATTGTACCTATTCACCCCCCCTCTAGGTCCATCTCGATCCTTTCAGGTACGGCACCTCCGCGATCTGCACACGTTCATCTCGGTGATGTCCCACGAACTCTAGATCCAGCTGAGGTCGAGGGAGAGTTTCGTCAGGACGACGGCGTGTTGCCGGTGATGATGAAGTTACCAGCACAGGGCTTCACCTAAGCACTACGACGATATGACCGAGGTGGAAATCTATGGACGGGGGCACCGCACACGGCTAAAAGATCAACTTGATCAACTTGTGTGTCTATGGGGTGCCCCCTCCCCCGTAAATAAAGGAGGAGAGGAGAGGCCGGCCGGCCCTCCTTGGCGCGCCCCCAATAGGGGAATCCTACTAGGACTCTAAGTCCTAGTAGGTTTCCACCTAAAGGTAGAGAGGGGGAAGGAAGGAGAGGGAGGGGGGGAGGAAAGAGGCCCCCCCCTTCCTGGTCCTATTCGGACTCAAGGGGGAGGGGCAAGTGGCCTGCCCAGGCCGCCCCTCTCTCTCTCCACTAAGGCCCATCGAGGCCCATTAGTTCCCCCGGGGGTTCCGATAACCCTCCAGCACTCCGGGTTTATCCGAAACTTATCTAGAACACTTCCGGTGTCCAAATATAGTCGTCCAATATATCAATCTTTATGTCTCGACCATTTCGAGATTCCTCGTCATGTCCGTGATCACATCCGGGACTCTGAACAACCTTCGGTACATCATATCACATAAACTCATAATACCAATCGTCATCGAACGTTAAGCGTGCGGACCCTACGGGTTCGAGAACTATGTAGACATGACCGAGACACGTCTCCAGTCCATAACCAATAGCGGAACCTGGATGCTCATATTGGTTCCCACATATTCTACGAAGATCTTTATCGATCAAACCGCATAACAACATATGTTGTTCCCTTTGTCATCGGTATGTTACTTGCCCGAGATTCGATCGTCGGTATCATCATACCTAGTTCAATCTCGTTACCGGCAAGTCTCTTTACTCATTCTGTAATACTTCATCCTGCAACTAACTCATTAGTCACAATGCTTGCAAGGCTTATAGTGATGAGTATTACCGAGAGGGCCCAAAGATACCTCTCTGAAACACGGAGTGACAAATCCTAATCTCGATCTATGCCAACCCAACAAACACCTTTGGAGACACCTGTAGAGCACCTTTATAATCACCCTTTTACATTGTGATGTTTGTTAGCACATAAAGTGTTCCTCCGGTATTTGGGAGTTGCATAATCTCATAGTCTGAGGAACTTGTATAAGTCACTAAGAAAGCGGTAGCAATGAAACTGACACGATCATAATGCTAAGCTAACGGATGGATCATGTCCATCACATCATTCTCCTAATGATGTGATCTCGTTCATCAAATGACAACACGTCTATGGTTAGGAAACATAACCATCTTTGATTAACGAGCTAGTCAAGTAGAGGCATACTAGGGACTATATGTTTTGTCTATGTATTCACACATGTACTAAGTTTCCGGTTAATACAATTCTAGCATGAATAATAAACATTTATCATGAATTAAGGAAATAAATAATAACTTTATTATTGCCTTTAGAGCATACTTCCTTCAAAAACTTGTGGGATGCGCTCGAAGTCAAATTCGGCGCAACTGATGCTGACAGTGAGTTGTATGCCATGGAGCAGTTCCATGACTACAAGATGGTTGATAACCGTCATGTATTGGACCAGGCTCATGATATACAGTGCATTGCTAAGGGGCTGGAGCTCCTAAAGTGTGAGTTACCGGACAAGTTTGTCGCGGGTTGCATTATTGCAAAACTCCCTCCTAGTTGGAGGAACTTTGCTACTTCTCTCAAGCACTTGAGATGTGAGTTCTCTGTTGAGGATGTCATCGGTCATCTCAGTGTTGAGCAGAACTCGAGAGTAAAGGACTCACATGTGAAGGGGGCAGAGGTTTCTTCTAGCGCCAATGTGGTGCGGAAGAACTTCCACAAGTTCAAGGGAAAGAACTCTGTCCAGCAGAATACTACCTTCAAGAAGGGTAAGAAGAAAGACAAAAAAGAGAGATGGTTGCTTTACTTGTGGTTCAGAGGAACATTGGGCAAACAAGTGCCCAAACAAGTACAAGAAGTCAAGACATGACTCCAAGTCTGTCAATGTCACTCTGAGCAACAATGACGCGACATCTGGGTATGGTAATCTGTTTACCATACTTTCAGTTTGTCAGTCCACCGACTGGTGGGTTGACACTGGGGCCAATATGCATGTGTGTGCTGATGTGTCTTTGTTTTCTTCCTACCAGGTCGCAGGAGATTGCTCCGTCCTAATGGGGAATGGCTCACATGCTTCTGTTCATGGTGTTGGCACGGTAGATCTGAAGTTTACTTCGTGAAAGATCGTGCAACTAACGAACGTGCAGCATGTCGCCGCCATCAAGAAGAATCTTGTTAGTGACTCCCTTCTATGTAAAGAAGGGTTTAAGTTACTATTTGAGTCTAACAAAGTAGTCATATCTCGGTATGGACTATTTGTTGGAAAAGGATATGATTGTGGTGGTCTGTTCCGCCTTTCCCTGGAGGATTTCTGTAATAAAGTCGTGAACCAAATTCATTCTAATGTGAACGAATCTGAGGTTTGGCATTCACGTCTTTGTCACATAAACTTCGGTTGTATGACGCGGCTAGCCAAGATGGATTTAATCCCGAGTTTCACTTTAGCCAAAGGCTCTAAGTGTCATGCGTGTGTGCAATCTAAGCAACCTCGTGAGCCTCACAAGTTTGCGAAGGAGAGACACCTGGCACCACTAGAGCTCATACATTCATATCTCTGTGAGATGAATGGTGTGTTGACTAAAGGTGGAAAGAAATACTTCATGACTCTGATTGATGATTCCACTAGATTCGGCTATGTGTATTTGTTAAACACTAAGGATGAGGCTTTACACTACTTTAAAGTCTATTAAGGCTGAGGTTGAGAAGAAAATAAAACGAGTCCGGTCTAATCGTAGTGGAGAGTACTTTTCTAATGAGTTTGATTTATTCTATGCAGAACATGGTATTATTCATGAGAGGACGCCTCCCTACTCATCCCAGTCAAACGGGGTTGTCGAACGGAAAAACCGTACTCTAACTGATTTGGTTAACACCATGTTATATACATCGGGTTTATCCAAGGCATGGTGGGGGAGGCTGTATTAACATCATGTGATGTCCTGAATAAAGTTCCACAAAGGATAATGAAAGTACTCCCCATGAGCAATGGGAGAAGAAAAGAACTACACTCTCTTACTTACGCACTTGGGGTTGTTTGGTGAAAGTCAACATGCCGATAACCAAAAAGCGCAAGGTGGGACCAAAGACTGTGGATTGCGTTTTTCTTGGCTATGCCAAGCATAGCGTTGGCTATAGATTTCTAGTGGTGAAATCAACATGAAGGTCAGTACGATCATGGAGTCTAGGGATGCTACATTCTTTGAGGATATTTTCCCCATGAGAGATATGCAAAGCACTTCTAGATTGGAATCTGATGAGACTCCTGAACCTGCCATTCCGATGGAATATTATGAACATAAAAGTGATGAGAGTTCCACGGAGGATGACGAGAAAGCTCCTGTTAGCAGCAAGAGACAGAGGACTCCAACGTCTTTTGGTGATGATTTCCTCGTGTACCTCGTGGATGATGACACTCCCGGTTCCATTTCAGAAGCTTATGCATCTCCGGATGGTGACTACTGGAAGGATGCGGTCCGTAGCGAGATGGATTCCATCTTGGCTAATGGGACATGGGAGATCACTGATCGTCCTTATGGTTGTAAACCATTGGGATGTAAGTGGGTGTTCAAGAAGAGCTTAGGCCCGAGGGTACTGTTGAGAAGTACAAGGCTAGGCTTGTGGCCAAGGGTTATACCCAGAAAGAAGAAGAGGATTTCTTCGACACTTACTCACCTGTGGCTAGACTAGCAACCATTCAAGTGTTACTCACTTTGGCTGCCTCGCATGATCTTCTCGTTCATCAGATGGACGTTAAGATGACTTTCATGAACGGAGAGCTAGACGAGGAAATTTACATGCAGGCTTTGTAGTAAATGGTCAGGAAAGAAAGGTGTGCAAGCTAGTGAAATCCTTGTATGGCCTGAAACAAGCACCTAAGCAATGACATGAGAAGTTCAACACTACTCTGACATCTGCTGGCTTTGTTGTTAACAAAGCTGACAAATGTGTATACTATCGCTATGGTGGGGGCGAAGGAGTTATACTGTGTCTGTATGTCGATGACATACAGATATTTGGGACCCACCTCAAGGTCATTGAGGAGGTCAAGGATTTTCTATCTCATAACTTTGAGATGAAAGACCTGGGCGTGGCTGATGTTATCTTGAACATCAAGCTACTAAGAAATTCTAAGGGTGGAGTTACACTTTTGCAATCCCACTATGTTGAGAAGATTATAGCCGTTTTGGATATTCGAACTACAAACCTTCTGCAACACCATATGATCCTAGTGTGCGGATTCAAAAATTCGAAGGCACGACTGTAGATCAATTGAGATATTCTCAAGTGGTTGGTTCACTGATGTACCTAGCATGTGCTACTCGTCCTAACATCTCATTTGTTGTGTGCAAACTGAGCCGGTTTGTTTCTAATCCGGGAGATGTGCATTGGCATGCTGTTGAGCGAGTGATTGAAATCCACAAAGCACATAAAAAGAAGATTGAAATCTGTCAGAAAATCAAGAAACTCCGGAGTAATAGCGTTGGATCATATCCAGACGGCTAAGAATATGGCGGACCCTTTTACGAAAGGGCTATCACGTATCATGATTGTGGCGACCAGACCTCAAACAGTCTAGTCTTTGTGCATCAGTGTCATCCTTGGATTGGTAATGCTGGCAGGCACAATACTCGAGGATTTATGACAGAGTCTCAATCACACACTTATTACATCGAAATGTCTCAAAAGAGAACTTATTACAATAATATGTCTTAAGGCCATCTAAATAAGATAACAACGGAAGGCTTGGAAGATAAAGTGAGTCCATCAACTCCAACGGCATAGCTGAGTGAACGACAACTCGAAGGCTTGGAAGATAAAGTCTGCAACATGATATATTGCAGCCCGAAATGGGTCAGCACATGGAATATGCTGGCAATATAACACAAAGAGTAATTAACAGAATAAATGATATCACTATATGCATGTATGGCTGGTGGAATACCCTATGGTTAAAGTTTTGCATAAAGCCAATTTTTCCCTACAACAAAGGAATAAATTTTATTTAACTATCATGATGGTTGTTAAACATTGAGAAGGTTCCTCCAACTCAATCCTAATTAAGCAATAGCATTAACCCAAACAAATTAATTTAGAGTGATGAGGTCAACAGGATAATCCAAGAACCAGATACTCAAGATGTCCATAACCGGGGACACGACTAACCATGATTAGTTTGTACACTCTGCAGAGGTTTGCGCACTTTTCCCCACAAGACTCGATCTCCTCCGTTGAATTTCTCGCACTACAAGGTGTTTGAGAAACGGATGACTGAGACACAGTCTTTCAGAAACATTAACTCTTAACTCTGGATGGACAGTTACACCTACTTTCCCCTACATCTGCTAGCCCACCACTGAAAGAGGTCATGTAACCTACTTAACTATGCTAGAGCTCATAATAGCTTGTGGCTACACACGGAAGTTTCTAGCATGAATAATCTTATAATCCCTTTGAGCCTGGGAGGCGAACCATAGGATGATCACATGGGTACTCCGGGATATCCTAGGAAAACACTGGATTCTCCAGGTGCCCGCAACCAATCCACCCAGATGTGTATTTAAGTAGCCACCTTAAGTAAACCATTAATTAACAATTCTCACATCTGTCATGGATACACTCACCCAATCCACGTCTACGAGCATAGCATAGCAATCCTGAGCATAACGTAGAAGTAACTCCCAAGGGTTTGATAATAAAAGGGCAATAGGTTCTACCTCATCATCTACTTCCCAAACCCACATGTTATATCAGTTACTAACCATGCAATGTTTTAGGATTGAAACTAATGCATAAAAACTGGGTAATAAAGGAATATGATCAAAGTGTTACTTGCCTTGCGGATGATTTGCAAAACCTAGCGACTCGTAGTAGCACGCTTCGCACTCCGGGAAATCTATCGCAAACAAACAATAGCATACATAAGGACTCAATCTAGAAGCACGGGTAAAACTCAAATAAGAAGATCCAACCAGAAAGTTCAACTGAAGAACTCCGGTTTGCAAAAAGAATCAACTCAAACGGAGCAACGAAACTCAAACTACGAACGAAACAAGATTCATTTACTAATCTGGACTAAGGTCAAATTTTATAGTCCAAAATCTTGTTCAAGTTGGTTAAACAGAAAGAGGGCTTCGAGACGAAGATTTAGGCACTGGTTTCATCTAATTTGGATAAACAAGCAAAAAGTTATACTAGATCAAAGATCACACAGAAATCGAGATAAAACCCTGGAAAATAAAACGAGATGAACACGCTAACAAACAGAACCTAAACGGTGAACATCGTTCGTTAAAACGAACGAATGGGCGAACGTCCGCTAAACAACTAAACCGGAAAAAAATTGAACCGATCTATTTTAAAAAAATAGATCTAGGTTTTCTAAAAAAACGAACGGTTAACCAGAAAAGAAAACGACGAACGGCTGCGGCGGCTACCTCCGGTGGGGCGGGCGGCGTCGGCGGCGTGGGGTGGTGGCGCCGCTCAGCGGCGAGAGCCGCGGGCAGCGTCGGCGGGAGGCACGGGCGGCGTCGGCGGCGTAGCGGCGCGGCGGCGGTGGCGGCTCCGGCGGCGGGGTGCGGTGCGGGGCAAGGTGGGGCTTCGGGACGGCGACGGCCGGGTATTTAAGGGGGCAGGGGCGGCACGTTGCTTGGGGGAGGGGGCACCGGGTCGGGGTTGGCCTCGGGAGGCGTGCCGCGGCCAGACACGGTCGCGGCGGCGGCGCGGGCGCGGCCCGGTCGGCTAGGCCTTCGGCCCAGTCAGGCGGCGAAGAGATTTTTTTGAAAAAAAATTCGCCGCAACGGAAAAATCCTAATAAAATATAAAGAAATCTAAAAATGGCAGAAACAATTTTCACTGTCTAAATAGAATATTTAGAACAAAGTGAACATTTTTCTGGCCTAAAAATGCCATTTTGAAAACATGCATATTTTCTAATTCAAATAAAATAGCAATAAAAGTCCAAATAAATAATTATTTAATTTTAACATTTTCCTCCAATATTTCTTTTATTTTGGAGAAGTCATTTTATCTCCTCTCTTATTTTTTTAATATTGGAAATATTTCGGAGACAAAATGATTAAAACCAAAATGATCCTCTTTTCAATATTTGAGAAATTTCAAATATGAAAATAAATGAAACCCCCAACTCTCTCCATGGGTCCTTGAATTGCTTAGAGTTTCAAGGATCAACCAAAATGCAATTCAAATAGGGATAATTGATTTTATACCCCTAGTTGGGTCACACTCGGCAGGTTTACCCCTAGTTTTCAAAAACCCTCAGTTTTGCCCAAGCCCGTTTGCTTATCTTATGGTTTTGCCCTTCCGTCACGTTTCCATCCAGTTAGTGTCGTTTGACCATGTGTTGACCGTCTATGGACTTTTCGTTGGACTTATTTGCCCCTGCTTCCTCACTCTCTCACTAGACACTTCCAAGTGGGACCCTCACTCAGAAAACATTCCTCTCTCTTCTCACTAACATGTGGGTCCCACAATGGACCAAATATCTCTAACGGACACTGCCATGTTGTAAACAAATATCAATTTTGCATTATTTTTTTATGCAAAAACACCGCATAAATAAATTAATCAAAACACCGTAATTAACACAAATCAGTACTCCTACTTAAGGTCGGTCTCATCTCGAATATAATTAATCATCAATCCATAGTTGCCAGCTATACCTAATTATCCCTCAAAAAAAAGCTGTACTACCTAATTACATTGCGTTAAAAAACGCTGGGTCAACGATTGAAAGGACGCCCTCTGTAGAACGAGGATGAGATCGCCGGAGCAAAGGAATCGGCGCCGAAGCTCGCCGGAGCCAACGGAATCGGCACGGGAGCTCGCCGGAGCCAAAGGAATTGGCGCCGGAGCTCACCAAATCCTCCTCGCCTGTGCTTCGCCATGACGGGCGCTTGACCACTGCCGCTGCAGCATGGAAGGAGGCCCAGGGGAGGAGCGCACCACCTCCTCCACCATCTCTGCCCACCATGCATCCCCGGCGGCCTCCTTACATTGGCCACTGACGAGATCTGTGGCTTCACCACTGATCGGAACCCCGTTGGCCATCCGCGGGACGCATTGGATCTGGGCCAGCAGGCGGCATCGGTGTTGGCTGGCCCACGTTGGCGTGGACGAGGGTCAACGAGGACGCAGCCGCTACAGTTCGTGCCTCGCACATTGCAGCACCGGATTGAACATGGCTCGTGGCTGCGCAGCTTGTCACCAGATCCACATGGACGTCAGCTATGAATGGATCGACAGATGGACCTCCATGGGAGGCGGCATGGTGGCTTTGGTGCTGCTCCCTACTCCTGTCAGGGCAGAGAAAAGAGGAGGATGAGAGAGACAGGGAGAATCGAAAGACAAAGGGAGAGGGAAGGAGGAGAGGAAGGAGCACGGGCGGGGCGGCACTCGCGCCCAGCCCCGACGGCCGGCCATGGAGACGAGGCGGGTCGACGCGGTTTTCCTCCTACGGGTGCTCGAGCCCAACCCCGACGGGATCCATGGCTCCACCACCGGTGGGACCTCCACTGGCCCTCCCTTCGCTGGCCACGGACGGGATCTGTGGCTCCAGCGCCGACAAGATTTGAGAGTGAGGGGGGAGGGGATCTATGACTAGGGTTTGACCGCCGGGAGAGAAATAAAAGGGAACATGGGATGGTTTTCAGAGTGATGGGTCCCACTTGGGAGTGTCTCGCTAGAAGTGAAGAAACAGGGGCAAAATGGTCCAATGAAAAGTCCACAGACGGTCAACACACAGTCAAACGACACTAACTGGACGGAACCGTGATGGAAGGGCAAAACGATAAGAAGAGCAAAGTGGCTTGGGCAAGACCGAGTGTTCTTTGAAACTAGGGGCAAAACTGTCGAGTGGGACTCAACTAAGGGCACAGAAATAATTATCCCATTCAAATATGATATGCATATGATGACTTATGTATAACATTCCAAATTGAAAATTTGGGATGTTACAAACCTACCCCCTTAAGATGAATCTCGCCCTCGAGATTCGCATTGGCTAGAAAATAGGTCCTTCCATAGGTCTTCTTCTCGTTCCCAGGTGGCTTCCTCCTCGGTATGGTGGCTCCACTGAACTTTGCAAAACTTGATGACCTTACTGCGTGTGACTCAGCTGGCAAACTTTCTCCTCGTAGGTCAAATCACTATCCAGCTAAATTGTTTCCAGCGGCACTCTATCTCTCAAAGGAATATCGGCCATCTCTGCGTGGCACTTCTTCAACTGGGAAACGTGAAACACATCGTGAACTCCTGACAATCCTTCTGGCAATTCCAGCCTGTAAGCAACTTCTCCCATACATTCCAAAACTTTGTATGGTCCCACAAAACGTGGTGCTAACTTTCTTTTGACTCCAAAACGCTTAACTCCTCGAAGTGGGGACACACGAAGATATACTCTGTCTCCAACTTCGTAAACTGTCTCCTTGCATTTAGAATCTGCATAACTCTTCTGCCCAGACTGGGCTACCTTGAGTCTGTCGCGAATCAGTTTAACCTTCTCTTCAGACTCCTTAATCAAATCTGGTCCAAACAACTGACGGTCACCAACTTCATCCCACAACAGCGGTGTCCTGCACCTCCTTCCGTACAAAGCTTCGAAAGGGGCCATCTTCAAACTGGCTTGATAACTGTTGTTATAAGAGAACTCTGCATACGACAAGTTGTCATCCCAACTACATCCATAATCTAGCGCACAAGCTCACAACATGTCCTCCAGAATCTGATTGACTCTCTCGGTCTGTCCATCTGTCTATGGATGAAAGGTTGTACTGAACTCTAGCCTTGTACCCAAAGTCTCATGCAACTGATTCCAGAACTTTGAGGTAAACTGGGTTCCTCTATCTGATACAATGGTCCCCAGAACTCCATGCAGACATATGATCCTGGTCATATATATCTTTGCCAACTTAGCACTTGTATAAGTGGTCTTTACCGGGATGAAATGAGATACTTTCGTCAATCGATCGACTACAACCCATATAGAGTCATAGCCTGAACGAGTCCTGGGAAATCCTGTGATAAAATCCATGCCAAGCTTGTCCCACTTCCATTCGGGTATCGGCAATGGCTGTAGCAATCCTGCTGGCTTCTGATGCTCTGCCATACCTCTCTGACATACATCACATACTGCTACATACTCGGCAATATCCTTCTTCATTCTTGTCCACCGGAAACTTTCCTTCAAATCCAGATACATCTTAGTGTTTCCTGGGTGAATCGAATATGGCGAATCGTGATCCTCCTACAAAATCAACTTCCTAATCTCAGGGTCATCAGGCACGTATATGCGATCCTCAAACCATAAAGTATCATGCTCATCCTCACGAAATCCTTTAGCCTTTCCTTTGCTCATCCTTTCCTTTATCTCCGCAATTTCCTTGTCAGTCTTCTGAGCTTCTCTGATCTTATCCATCAAAGTGGAATGAATTTCCAATGCTGCTACATAACCTCTCGGAACTATTTCCAAACATAGTTCGCGAAGATCCTCTGCTAACTCCTTGGGTAGTCCTCCGGTCATGAGCGTATTAACATAACTCTTGCAACTCAACGCATCGGCTACTACATTAGCCTTTCCGGGATGATAACGCAACTTCATATCGTAATCCTTAATGAGCTCCAACCATCTCATTTTCCTGGGGTTCAACTCCTTCTGCGTGAAGATATATTTCAAACTCTTGTGGTCCGTATATACCTCACAATGGTTTCCGATGAGTAAATGTCTCCACGTCTTCAACGCATGCACTACGGCTACTAACTCTAAATCATGTGTAGCATAATTTAGCTCCTGGGGTTTAAGCTGTCGTGAGGCATATGAAACAAATCTTCCCTCCTGCATGAGTACTGCTCCAAGTCCTCGACGAGAAGCGTCGCAATACACTTGATAATCCTTTCGTTGATCTGGAAGAATCAGCACTGGGGCTGTAACTAAACATTTCTTCAACTCCTGAAAACTGGCTTCACACTCCTCAATCCATTTAAACTTGGTGTCCTTCTTCAACAACTCTGTCATGGGTTTTGCAATCCTAGAGAAATTCTCAATGAACCTCCGGTAATAACCTGCGAGTCCAAGAAAACTCCTGATCTCTCCAACTGATGTGGGTGCTACCTAATTAGTCACAGAAATAACCTTGGTGGGGTCTACTGCTATTCCTTCTCCAGATATAACATGTCCAAGAAATCCAACTTCCTTCAACCGAAACTCACACTTGCTGAACTTGGCATATAACTGATGTTCCCTGAGCTTCTCAAGAACCAAACGCAAATGCTCCTTATGCTCCTCTTTGTTCTTCGAGTAGACCAATATATCATCAATGAACACCACGACGAACTTATCCAGAAACTCCATAAACACTTTGTTATCCATGTTCATGAAATAAGCAGGCGCGTTAGCCAGACCAAATGACATAACGGTATACTCATCTAGCCCGTACCTTGTGGTAAAAATTATCTTGGGTATATCCTGCTCTCGGATCTTCAGCTGATGGTATCCTGATCATAGATCGATCTTGGAAAATACTTTAGCTCCTTGCAACTGGTCAAACAAATCATTGATCATCGGCAGTGGGTACTTGTTCTTGATCGTCACTTCATTCAACGCACGATAATCAACAACCATCCTTAAGGATCCATCCTTCTTCTCCACTAGAAGTACTGGGGCTCCTCAAGGTGATGAACTTGGTCGAATATAACCTTTATCCAGTAACTCCTTAATCTGCTTCTTAATTTCCTCCAAATCCTTTGCGGGTATCCGATACGGTCTCTTTGATATTGGCCCAGTGCCTGGCAAAATCTCAATCAAAACTCAAGGTCTCTATCCGGTGGCATGCCTGGAACTCCTCCGAAAATACGTTGGGGTAATCATTCACCACTGGTACTTCCTCCTGTACAACTCCTAATAAGGAATTCACTTGAGTCCTCTTCGACACATGCTGGTATACATACTTGATCCTTCTCCCTTCTGGGGTGGTGAGCATAATCGACTTACTGGCGCAATCGATGTTTCCTCCATACATCGATAACCAATCCATACCCAAAATCACTTCCAATCCTTGCGACTCCAGAATTATCAGATCCGAGGGGAAAACATGCCTACCTATGGTCAATGGCATCTGAAAACATCCTTGGCTTGCCATATGCTCCGCTCCTGGCGAGCTTACTAACATAGGTGTGGAACTTTGGTGGGCAACTTATACTTATCCACAAATCCCCTTGATATGTATGAATGCGATGCACCAGTATCGAAAAGAACGATTGCAGTAAATGACTTAACCAAAAACTTACCTATAACTGCATCTAGCTGCTCTTCAACCTCCTCCAGGCTAACGTGGTTCACTTGTCCCCTGTTGAAAGGGTTGGGCTTATTCCTAGAGCTTCCATTGCCATTTCCATTCTTTGCTTCAGAACACTCAGTGGCGTAATGTTCATTCTTCCCGCACTTGAAACAAGTAATATGACTTAGATCCTTCTTGGTGGGCGTTGCTGGGTTAGAATGGTTCTGGCTGCTGCTTCCTCCATTCCCATTCCCATTCTTGGGGCCACTATGGTTATGCGAACTTCCTCCATTGGAATTATGGCATCCATGGTTATGGTGAATGTGTCCTCCTGAGTTTGGGGTAAAATGAGGTCTCTGCTGAGCTCCTGAATTGTACTTCCCTTGTCCACAATTCCTCTTGCGGCTATCTATCTGCTGCTGCTTCCCTTCAATCATAAGAGCTCTATCTACCAACTCCTGGTAGTTGTTGAATGTTGCCACCATCAACTGCATGCTCAGCTCATCATTCAGTCCTTCTAGAAACTTCTCCTGCTTAGCAGCATCAGTTGCTACATCATCAGGGGTATAACGTGCTAACTTACTAAACTCATCCACATACTGGCCCACTGTGCGTCCTCCTTGGAGCAGGTTGCGAAACTCGTGCTTCTTCATGTTCATAGCTCCTGCTAAAACATGGGCAGTGCGGAAAGCCTGCTGAAAATGATCCCATGTAACGGTGTTAATGGGGTAAGTGGCTGTGAAAATTCTCCCACCATGATGCTAGGGGTCCATCAAGCTGATGTGCGGCAAAATGCACTCTCTCCGCATCTGTGCATCCTGCAGTGGTCAGCTCCCTTCCAATCTTGCGGAGCCAATCATCTGTAACAATCGGCTCGGTGCTACTAGAGAACACCGGCAGATTCAGCCTTAGAAAATGGGCTAAGTGATCAACATGTGGTGATGGTGGTGGGTTGTTGTTGTTGTTGTTGCCTTGGTTCTGATTCTGAACTAGTAGCTGCATCAAGGTATTCTGCTGCTGGATCAACTGAGTGGGCTCTGGTGGGAAAACAAATCCATTGTCACATCTCGGAGGCATCTGATGGGTTTAGAAAAGGTGAGAAAACAGAATAGAATGAGGTCTAAAGAGAAAACACTACCCATATGCTCATGAGACAAACACAAACATATCACTTCAATCAATTCAAACAAGGGCATACAATCGGTCTAACTATCGTTACAAAAGTGTTCGGACTATTCTATATACATGGGGGAATACTACTACTGATATGGTGGTCGACTAGAAGTTTTGATCGGTGGAAGACTCCATGATATCTGCTCCAGCTTCATCAACATAGTCATCATCGCTGTCGTCGGGATCAGAGTCGGTGTCGTCGATGATGATGTAGTCCTTCGAACGAATGTCCTTGGAATGGTCGTCATCTCCTCCTGGCGCGGGGTCTCCCATGAATACTCCTAGCTTCCTCGTAAGGTCGTCATTCTTCTCCACTAGTATCGTCATTTCCTCCTCATATCCGTCGCGTGTAGACTTGAGTTCCTCCTCCAGCTCCGTAATCCTGGTCATTGCCTTCTTCAGATCTATCATGCTTGCGCACATCTGATTCTCCTGGTGACGAATGTGCTGGTTTAACTCCTGGATGAAAGCTGCAATGGACCTGTCCCTCCTGGTGCTCATCATCTCCCATTGCTCATCTCGGCGCCCACATATCTTGTAAATAGTGTCCTTAAGATCCTTGTGATAAACTTCTCCGATGCGTCCCATGGCGATGTGGGCTGCCATGCTCTTTCCTAGACTCCAGGTTGGTGCATCAAAGGAAAACTCTATGGTCTCAGTGACTGGCATGAACGTACTTACTGGAACTTGAACTTGAATCATCCAATGCTCCTCTTCTGGTAAAGTGGCGATGTAGGTCCTGGTGAAGCTTGGTATTCCGATGTTCAGGTACCTAGTAACTTCCTTCAGGTGTCGTCCAAAAGGAGTGTCTTCATCCGGTTGTGTAAACTTATTCCTTGAGTCTGCCATCCTATAGAGTAGAAAAGGGAGAGGAGTCAGAAATGAGTAGAGAAGAGTGACCTATGGTTTAACTTAGTGGTCGTGTCCTACAGTCAGCGCATGCTCTAATACCATCTTGTAGCGACCAGACCTCAAACAGTCTAGTCTCTGTGCATCAGTGTCATCCCTGGATCGGTAATGCTAATAGGCACAGTACTCGAGGATTTATAACAGAGTCTCAATCACACACTTATTACATCGAAATGTCTCAAAAGAGAACTTATTACAATAATATGGATTAAGGCCATCTAAATAAGATAACAGCGAAAGGCTTGGAAGATAAAGTGAGTCCATCAACTCCAACGGCATAGCTGAGTGAACGACAACGACCTATGGCATCTTACCCGGCGTCTGAAAAGTCTGCAACATGATATGTTGCAGCCCGAAACGGGTCAGCACATGGAATATGTTGGCAATGTAACACAAATAGTAATGAACAGAATAAATGCTATCACTACATGCATGTATGGCTGGTGGAAAGCCCTATGGTTAAAGTTTTGCATAAAGCCAATTTTTCCCTACAACAAAGGAATAAATTTTATTTAATTATCATGGTGGTTGTTAAACATTGAGAAGGTTCCTCCAACTCAATCCCAATTAAGCAATAGCATTAACCCAAACAAATTAATTTAGAGTGATGAGATCAATAGGATAATCCAAGAACCAGATACTCAAGATGTCCATAACCGGGGACACGGCTAACCATGATTAGTTTGTACACTCTACAGAGGTTGCGCACTTTTCCCCACAAGACTCAGTCTCCTCCGTTGAATTTCTCGCACTACAAGGTGTTTGAGAAACGGATGACCGAGACACAGTCTTTCAGAAACATTAACTCTTTACTCTGGATGGATAGTTACACCTACTTTCCCCTACATCTGCTAGCCCACCACTGAAAGAGGTCATGTAACCTACTCAACTATGCTAGAGCCCATAATAGCTTGTGGCTGCACACGGAAGTTTCTAGCATGAATACTGTTATGATCCCTTTGAGCCTGGGTGGCGAACCGTAGGATGATCACACGGGTACTCCGGGATATCCTAGGATAACACTGGATTCTCTAGGTGCCCGCAACCAATCCACCCAGATGTGTATTTAAGTAGCCACCTTAAGTTAACCATTAATTAAAAATTCTCACATCTGTCATGGATACACTCACCCAATCCACGTCTACGAGCATAGCATAGCAATCCTGAGCATAACGTAGAAGTAACTCCCAAGGGTTTGATAATAAAAAGGCAATAGGTTCTACCTCATCATCTACTTCCCAAACCCACATGTTATATATGATCCTAACCATGCAATGTTTGAGGATTGAAACTAATGCATAAAAACTGGGTAATGAAGGGATATGATCAAAGTGTTACTTGCCTTGCTGATGATCTGCAAAACCTAGCGACTCTTAGTAGCACGCTTCGCACTCCAGGAATTCTGTCACAAACAAACAATAGCATACATAAGTACTCAATCTAGAAGCACAGGTAAAACTCAAATAAGAATATCCAACCAGAAAGTTCAACTGAAGAACTCCGGTTTGCAAAAAGAATCAACTCAAACAAAGCAACGAAACTCAAACTACGAATGAAACAAGATTCGTTTACTAATCTGGACTAAGGTCAAATTTTACAATACCAAAATCTTGTTCAAGTTGGTTAAACAGAAAGAGGGCTTCGAGATGAATATTTAGGCACTGGTTTCATCTAATTTGGATAAACGAGCAAAATTTATACTAGATCGAAGATCAGGGCAGAAATCGCGATCGAAATAATCGCAGACAAAACCCTGGAAAATAAAACGAGACGAACATGCTAATGAAAGAATGTTCATTAACAGAACCTAAACGGTGAACAGCGTTCGTTAAAACGAACGAACGGACGAACGTCCGCTAGACAACTAAAACAAGAAAAACCAAACCGATCTATTTAAAAAAAACAGATCTAGGTTTTCTAAAAAACGAATGGTTAACCGGAAAAAAACGACGAACGGCGGTGCTGGCGGCAGCTACCTCCGGCGGGGTCAGGCGGGGTGGGTGGCGTCGATGGCGTGGGATGGTGGCGCGGCTCGGCGTCGGGGCGTCGGCAGGAGGCGCGAACGTCGTCGGCGGCGTAGCGGCGCGGCGGCAGTGACGGCGGCAGCTCCGACTGTGGGGTGCAGTGCAGGGCGAGGTGGGGCTTCGGGGCGGCGGCGGTGGGGTATTTAAGGGGGTAGGGGCGGCGCGTTGCTTGGGGAGGGGGCGTCGGGTCGGGTTCGGCCTCGGGAGGCGTGCCCCGGCCGGACTCGGTCGTGGCGGCGGCGGGGTCTCTCCCGCACGGGGAGGCAGCGGCGGCGCGGGCGCGTGATACGTCTCCAACGTATCTATAATTTTTGATTGTTCCATGCTATTATATTACCCCTTTGGATGTATATGAGCTTTATTTTATACATTTATATCATTTTTGGGACTAACCTACTAACCGGAGGCCCAGCCCGTATTGCTGTTTTTTTTGCCTATTTCAGTATTTCGAAAAAAAAGGAATATCAAACGGAGTCCAAACGGAATGAAACCTTCGGGAGCGTGATTGTTGGAACGAACGTGATCCAGAGGACTTGGAGTGCAAGTCAAGAAGCAATCGAGGCGGCCAGGAGATAGGAGGGCGCGCCCACCCCCTCTGGGTGCACCCCTGTCTCCTGGGCCCCTTGGGTGGCCATCGAGGTACTTCTTCCTCCTATATATACCCACGTACCCCGAAAACATCTAGAGAGCAAACGAAAAACAATTTCCACCGCCGTAACCTTCTGTATCCGTGAGATCCCATCTTGGAGCCTTCGTCGGTGCTCCACCGGAGGGGGAATCGACCATGGAGGGCTTCTACATCAACACCATAGCCCCTCCGATGAGTTGTGAGTAGTTTACCACAGACCTTCGGGTCCATAGTTATTGGCTAGATGGCTTCTTCTCTCTTTTTGGATCTCAATACCATGTTCTCCCCCTCTCTTGTGGAGATCTATTCGATGTAAACTCTTTTTGCGGTGTGTTTGTCGAGATCCGATGAATTGTGGGTTTATGATCAAGTTTATCTATGAGAAATATTTGAATCTCCTCTGAATTCTTTTATGTATGATTGAGTTATCTTTGCAAGTCTCTTCGAATTATCAGTTTGGTTTGGCCTACTAGATTGATCTTTCTTGCCATGGGAGAAGTGCTTAGCTTTGGGTTCAATCTTGCGGTGTCCTTACCCAGTGACAGCAGGGGTTGCAAGGCACGTATTGTATTGTTGCCATCGAGGATAAAAAGATGGGGTTTATATCATATTGCTTGAGTTTATCCCTCTACATCATGTCATCTTTCTTAATGTGTTACTCTGTTCTTATGAACTTAATACTCTAGATGCATGCTGGATAGCGATCGATGTGTGGAGTAATAGTAGTAGATGCAGGCAGGAGTCGGTCTACTTGTCGCGGACGTGATGCCCATATACATGATCATGCCTAGATAATCTCATAATTGTTCGCTTTTCTATCAATTGCTCGACAGTAATTTGTTCACCCACCGTAATACTTATGCTATCTTGAGAGAAGCCACTAGTGAAACCTATGGCCCCCGGGTCTATCTTTTATCATATAAGCTTTCAATCTACTTTTATTTGCATCTTTACTTTTCCTATCTATATTATAAAATACCAAAAATATATTTACCTTATCTCTATCAGATCTCAATTTTGCAAGTGGCCGTGAAGGGATTGCAACCCCTTTATTGCGTTGGTTGCGAGTTCTTTGTTTGTTTGTGTAGGTGCGTGGGACTTTTGAGGAGCCTCCTACTGGATTGATACCTTGGTTCTCAAAAACTGAGGGAAATACTTACGCTACTATTGCTGCATCACCCTTTCCTCTTTAAGGAAAACCAATGCAAGCTCAAGACGTAGCAAGAAGGATTTCTGGCGCCGTTGCCGGGGAGGTCTTCGCTCAAGTCAAGACATACCAAGTACCCATCACAAACTCATCTCCCTCGCATTTACATTATTTGCCATTTGCCTCTCATTTTCCTCTCCCCCACTTCACCCTTGCCGTTTTATTCGCCCTCTCTTTCCCAATCTCCTCCTCTCTTTTTCGCTTGCCCTTTTTCTGTTTGCTTGTGTGTTGGATTACTTGTTGCCATGGCGCTAGATAATACCAAATTGTGTGATTTCTCCAATACCAATAATAATGATTTCCTTAGTACTCTGATTTCTCCTCTTAATGATGTTGAGTCTTGTGAAATCAACATTGCTTTGCTGAATCTTGTTATGAAAGATCAATTCACCAGCCTTCCTAGTGAAGATGCCGCTACTCATCTAAACAACTTTGTTGATTTGTGTGATATGCAAAAGAAGAAAGATACAGATAATGATATTATTAAATTGAAGTTATTTCCGTTTTCACTTAGAGATCGTGCTAAAGTTTGGTTTTCGTCTTTGCCTAAAAATAGTATTGATTCTTGGAACAAGTGCACAGATGCTTTTATCTCTATGTATTTTCCTCCCACTAAGATTATCACTCTTAGGAACGATATTATGAATTTTAAACAACTTGATCATGAGCATGTTGCCCAATCTTGGGAAAGAATGAAATTGATGCTTCGCAATTGCCCTACTCATGGTTTGAATTTATGGATGATCATACAAAAAATTTATGCCGGTTTGAACTTTTCTTCTAGAAATCTTTTAGATTCATCCGTGGGAGGCACGTTTATGGAAATCACGTTAGGAGATGCTATAAAACTTCTTGATAATATTATGGCTAATTATTCTCAATGGCACACCGAAAGATCTTCTAGTAAAAAAGTGCATGCTATAGAAGAAATTAATGTTTTGAGTGGAAAGATGGATGAACTTATAAAATTATTTTCTACTAAGAGTGCTCCTTTTGATCCCAATGATATGCCTTTGTCTACTTTTATTGAGAATAATAATGAATCTATGGATGTGAATTTTGTTCGTAGGAATAGTTTTGGAAACAATGCTTATAGAGGAAACTTTAATCCTAGACCGTTCCCTAGTAATTCCTATAATAATTATGGAAATTCATACAATAATTCTTATGGTAATTTCAATAAGTTGCCCTCTGATTTTGAGAATAGTGTGAAAGAATTATGATTTCTCAAAAGAATTTTAATGCTTTGCTTGAAGAAAAATTGCTCAAAGTTGATGATTTGGCAGGAACGTTGATAGACTTCCGCTTGATGTTGATTCTCTTAAACTTAGATCTACTCCTCCTAAGCATGATATCAATGAGTCTCTCAAAGCCATGAGAATTTCCATTGATGAGTGCAAGGAAAGAACCGCTAGATTGCATGCTAAGAAATATTGCTTTGTAAAGGCGTGTTCTTCTAGTTTCCGTGAAAATAATGATGAAGATCTTAAAGTTATTGATGTGTCTCCTATTAGATCTTTGTTTTGCAATATGAATTTTAATAATAATGGGACTGGAGATGAGTCAACTTTTGTTAGAAGGCGTCCCAATAATTCGGAGTTTTTAGATCTTGATGCTAAATTTGGTAAAAGTGGGATTGGAGAGGTCATGACTTTAAATAGTATTGAACCCACTATCTCGGATTTCAAGGAATTTGATTGTGATAATTGTTCTTTAGAAGGTTGTATTTCCTTGTTGCAATCCGTTGTTAATTCTCCTCATGCTTATAGTCAAAATAAAGCTTTTACCAAACATATCGTTGATGCCTTGATGCAATCTTATGATGAAAAACTTAATTTAGAAGTTTCTATACCTAGAAAACTTAATGATGAGTGGGAACCTACTATAAAGATTAAAACTAAAGATCATGAGTGTTATGCTTTGTGTGATTTGGGTGCTAGTGTTTCCACAATTGCGAAAACTTTATGTGATATTCTAGGTTTCCAAGATCTTGATGATTGCTCTTTAAATTTGCACCTTGCGGATTCCACCATTAAAAAGCCAATGGGAAGGATAAATGATGTTCTCATTGTCGCAAGTAGAAATTTGGTTCTCATAGATTTTATCGTTCTTGATATAGATTGCAATCTTTCTTGCCCTATTATTCTTGGTAGACCTTTCCTTAGAACGATTGGTGCGATTATTGATATGAAGGAAGGGAATATTAGATTCCAATTTCCATTAAGGAAAGGCATGGAGCACATTACAAGAAAGAAATTCAAATTACTTTATGAATCTATCATGCGGACTACTTATGAATTGAGTGCCAAAGATGGCACTACTTAGATCTATCTTCGCTTTTATGCCTAGCTAGGGGCGTTAAACGATAGCGCTAGTTGGGAGGCAACCCAATTTTATTTGTGTTTTTTGTTTTTGTTTTTGTTTTTGTTTAGTAATAAATTTTGCATCTACCTTCTGTTTACATGTGTTTTTATGTTTTAATTAGTGTTTGTGCCAAGTAGAACCTATAGGATAACCTATGGTGATAGTTAAATTGATTCTGCTGAAAAACAGAAACTTTGCACGCACTAAATTCGTTTTGTTAAATCACAGAAACGTGCTTTTGCGTTGATTCTTTTTTCTGCTGATCACTAGACAAATTTCCCAGGACTTCCTATTTTGGTAGGATTTTTAGAGTTCCAGAAGTTTGCGTTAGTCACAGATTGCTACAGACTGTTCTGTTTTTGACACATTCTGTTTTTCGTGTGTTGTTTGCTTATTTTGATGCATCTATGGCTAGTATTAAGTGGTATGAACCATAGAGAACTTGGAATACAGTAGGTTTAACACCAAAATAAATAAAGAATGAGTTTATTACAGTACCTTATGTGGTGGTTTTGTTTTCTTTCACTAACGGAGCTTATGAGATTTCCTGTTGAGTTTTGTGTTGTGAAGTTTTCAAGTTTTGGGTAAAGATTTGATGGACTATGGAATAAGGAGTGGCAAAATCCTAAGCTTGGGGATGCCCATGGCACCCCAAGATATTCAAGAATAGCCAAAAGCCTAAGCTTGGGGATGTCCCGGGAAGGCATCCCCTCTTTCGTCTTTGTTCATTGGTAACTTTACTTGGAGCTATATTTTTATTCGCCACATGATATGTGTTTTGCTTGGAGCGTCGTGTATGATATTAGTCTTTGCTTTTTAGTTTTCCACAATCATCCTTACTGTACACACCTTTTGGGAGAAGCCTACTTGATTGGAATTTATTAGAATACTCTATGTGCTTCACTTATATCTTTTAAGCTAAATAGTTTTTGCTCTGGTGCTTCACTTTTATCTTTTAGAGCACAGCGGTGGCTTAATTTTGTAGAAATTGCTAGTCTCTCATGCTTCACTTATATTATTTTGAGAGTCTCTTAGAACAGCATGGTATTTGCTATGGTTATAAAATTGGTCCTAGAATGGTAGGCATCCAAGTTGGGTATAATAAAAACTATCATAGGAAGTGAATTGGATGCTGTGATCAATTTGATACTTGATAATTGTTTTGAGATATGGAGGTAGTGATATTAAAGTCATGCTAGTTGGGTGATTATGAATTTAAAGAATGCTTGTGTTGAAGTTAGCAAGTCCCGTAGCATGCACGTATGCTTAAAGTTGTGTAACAAATTTGAAACATGAAGTGTCCTTATGAGTGGCGGTCGGGGACGAGTGATGGTATTTTCCTACCAATCTATCCCTCTAGGAGCATGCGTGTAGTGCTTGGTTTTTGATGACTTCTAAATTTTTGCAATAAGTATATGAGTTCTTTTGACTAATGTTGAGTCCATGGATTATACGCACTTTTACCCTTCCACCATTGCTAGCCTCTTCGGTACCGTGCATTGCCCTTTCTCACCTTGAGAGTTGGTGCAAACTTCGCCGATGCATCCAAACCCCGTGATACGATACGCTCTATCACACATAAACCTCTTTAAATCTACCTCAAAACAGCCACCATACCTACCTATTATGGCATTTCCATAGCCATTCCCAGATATATTGCCATGCAACTTTCCACCATTCCGTTTATCATCATGACATACATTACTTTTGTCATATTGCCATTGCATGATCATGTAGTTGACATCGTATTTGTGGCAAAGCCACCATGCATAATTTTTCATACATGTCACTCTTGATTCATTGCACCATCCCGGTAAACCGCCGGAGGCATTCATATAGAGCCATATCTTGTTCTAGTTTTGAGTTGTAATTCATGTGTTGTAATCAATAAAAGTGTGATGATCATCATTATTAGAGCATTGACCCAAAGAAAAAAAGAAAAAAAAGAAAGGCCAAAAAGAAAAAAGAAAAGGCCAAAGAAAAAAAGAAAAGAAAAAGGAAAAAAAGAGAATAAATAAAAAGGGGCAATGTTACTATCTCTTTTTCCACACTTGTGCTTCAAAGTAGCACCTTGTCCTTCATATAGCGAGTCTCATTTATTGTGCTTCAAAGTAGCACCATGTTTTTCATATAGTGAGTCTCATATGTTGTCACTTTCATATACTAGTGGGAATTTTTCATTATAGAACTTGGCTTGTATATTCCTACGATGGGCTTCCTCAAATGCCCTAGGTCTTCGTGAGCAAGCAAGTTGGATGCACCCACTAGTTTTCTTTTCTTGAGCTCTCATTCATTTATAGCTCTAGTGCATCCGTTGCATGGCAATCCCTACTCCTCATGTTGACATCAATTGATGGGCATCTCCATAGCCCGTTGATTATCCTCGTCAATGTGAGACTTTCTCCTTTTTTTGTCTTCTCCACACAATCCCCATCATCATATTCTATTCCACCCATAGTGCTATATCCATGGCTCACGCTCATGTATTGCGTGAAGGTTGAAAAAGTTTGAGATTATTTAAGTACAAAACAATTGCTTGGCTTGTTATCGGGGGTGTAGAATTTGGGAACATTTTTGTGTGACGAAAATGAAGCATAGCCTAACTATATGATTTTGTAGGGTTGAACTTTCTTTAGCCATGTTATTTTGAGAAGACATGATTGCTTTGATTAGTATGCTTGAAGTGTTACCATTTCTTTTATCAATATGAACTTTTATTTTGAATCATTTGGATCTGAACATTCATGCCACAATAAAGAAAATTACATTGAGAATTATGCTAGGTAGCATTCCACATCAAAAATTCTGTTTTTATCATTTACCTACTCGAGGACGAGCAGGAATTAATCTTGGGGATGCTTGATGCGTCTCCAACGTATCTATAATTTTTTATTGTTCCATGCTATTATATTACCCCTTTTGGATGTTTATGGGCTTTATTTTACACATTTATCATTTTTGGGACTAACCTATTAACCGAAGGCCCAGCCCGTATTGCTATTTTTTTGCCTATTTCAGTATTTCGAAGAAAAGGAATATCAAGCGGAGTCCAAACGGAATGAAACCTCCGGGAGCGTGATTTTTGGAACGAACGTGATCCGGAGGACTTGGAGTGCAAGTCAAGAAGCAATCGAGGCGGCCAGGAGATATGAGGGAGCGCCCACCCCCTCTAGGCGCGCCCCCTGTCTCCTGGGCCCCTCAGGCGGCCATCGAGGTACTTCTTCCTCCTATATATACCCACGTACCCCGAAAACATCCAGAGAGCCAACGAAAAACAATTTCCACTACCGTAACCTTCTGTATCCGCGAGATCCCATCTTGGAGCCTTCGTCGGCGCTCCGCCGAATGGGGAATCAACCACGGAGGGCTTCTACATCAACACCATAGCCCCTTCGATGAGTTGTGAGTAGTTTACCACAGACCTTCGGGTCCATAGTTATTGGCTAGATGGCTTCTTCTCTCTTTTTGGATCTCAATACCATGTTCTCCCCCTCTCTTGTGGAGATCTATTCGATGTAAACTCTTTTTGCAGTGTGTTTGTTGAGATCCGATGAATTGTGGGTTTATGATCAAGTTTATCTATGAGAAATATTTGAATCTCCTCTGAATTATTTTATGTATGATTGAGTTATCTTTGCAAGTCTCTTCGAATTATCAGTTTGGTTTGGCCTACTAGATTGATCTTTCTTGCCATGGGAGAAGTGCTTAGCTTTGGGTTCAATCTTGCGGTGTCCTTACCCAGTGACAGTAGGGGTTGCAAGGCACGTATTGTATTGTTGCCATCGAGGATAAAAAGATGGGGTTTATATCATATTGCTTGAGTTTATCCCTCTACATCATGTCATCTTTCTTAATGCGTTACTCTATTCTTATGAATTTAATACTCTAGATGCATGCTGGATAGCGGTCGATGTGTGGAGTAATAGTAGTAGATGCAGGCAGGAGTCGGTCTACTTGTCGCGAACGTGATGCCTATATACATGATCATGCCTAGATAATCTCATAATTATTCGCTTTTCTATCAATTGCTCGACAGTAATTTGTTCACCCACCGTAATACTTATGCTATCTTGAGAGAAGCCACTAGTGAAACCTATGGCCCCCGGGTCTATCTTTTATCATATAATCTTTTAATCTACTTTTATTTGCATCTTTACTTTTCCTATCTATATTATAAAATACCAAAAATATATTTACCTTATCTCTATCAGATCTCAGTTTCGCAAGTGGGCGTGAAGGGATTGACAACCCCTTTATTGCGTTGGTTGCGAGTTCTTTGTTTGTTTGTGTAGGTGCGTGGGACTTTTGAGGAGCCTCCTACTGGATTGATACCTTGGTTCTCAAAAACTGAGGGAAATACTTACGCTACTATTGCTGCATCGCCCTTTCCTCTTCAAGGAAAACCAACGCAAGCTCAAGACGTAGCAGCGCGGCCCGGCTTGGCTGGGCCTTCGGCCTAGTCGGGCGGGGAAGAGATTTTGTTTTTAAAAAAATTCGCCGAAACAGAAAAATCCTAATAAAATATAAAAAAATTCAAAAAATGCCAAAAACAATTTTCACCGTCTAAATAGAATATTTAGAACGAAGTGAACATTTTTCTCGCCTAAAAATGCAATTTTGAAAACATGCATATTTTCTAATTCAAATAAAATAGCAATAAAAGTCCAAGTAAAATAATTATTTGATTGTAACAGTTTTTCTCCAATATTTTTTTTATTTTTGAGAAGTCATTTTTTCCCCTCTCTTATTTTTTTAATATTGGAAATATTTCGGAGACAAAATGATTAAAACCAAAATGATCCTCTTTTCAATATTTGAGAAAATTCAAGTATGAAAATAAATGAAACCCCCAAGTGGGTCCTTGAGTTGCTTAGAGTTTCAAGGATCAACCAAAATGTAATTAAAATATGATATGCATATGATGACTTATGTATAACATTCCAAATTGAAAATTTGGGATGTTACAGTGATAGAAAATGCATTGAGGGAGATGGGTATGAGACCCACGTAAGTTGCCATGGGGTAACCCAACCTATGTGATCGGAGATCCCGTGAATTAGGACCTGGGAAAACAATCCAGCGGTCAACTGAGAAGAGTATCCTTAATTAACCCACTCCGTTGGAGATGCACTAATACTCTCAATTCTGTAAGGCAGGGTGACTTTTGTCTTAATGTGTTTCATAGCTTATGTAAGCAAGATGCTAACCTACAGAGCATTCTTTGGAGGGACACGCCTATGTGAGGCCGACTGCTGGTCACAGTCGATGAGATTGGGTAATCTCTAGGAAGCTCATGAGAAGGTACGGAGTATGACTAATAAGCTCCACCCGTGGGGTTTAGCCTTCGACAGTCACGTATCAGCTGCCAATAGGCGAAACTTCTGCATGCCAGACTAACAATTCAAGGCATAGTCCATTGTTCAGTTGTGAAGAAGTCTAATCCTGTTGCTTTAGGTGAAAGTTCAACTTAACAGTCTCCACTGAAATTTCTGATATATCAAACATTGTTTGGAACAGTTGACAAACTTATGTGCCTCGAGACCTGATGGGGGATTGTTGAATCATAGATGGGCTTTAGGCCCATATGAACAATGATTACTGGTTAATCTTGAGGCCCATGTATGATATGGCGGGTGGTGGGAAGTTTAGTCCCACCTTGCTAGTTGAGGAGATTTGAGACCCCTTTATAAGGGTTGCTCTACCACTTGCCATTGGGAGCTTGGGAAGAGGAGTGGTACACGCGCACTCCTCCTCCTCTGCCGCCCGCCTCACCTCGTCAACGTTGGACTGTGGGCTGGCTTGCGTAC
Organism: Triticum timopheevii; assembly: GCA_963921465.1. NCBI lineage: Eukaryota > Viridiplantae > Streptophyta > Magnoliopsida > Poales > Poaceae > Triticum > Triticum timopheevii. Next base: position 479,161,715 of record OY997268.1, read on the forward strand.
CCGGGATTCGTCGACTCCGTTCGCGGATGTGCGGCCCTTCTCCGGGTACGACAACTCCCTTCCCGGGACTATATAAGAAGGCCCTGGCCAGTGGAGTGACCTAGTTTGGTTCACTCGCTCCCTCTCGCGTAACCTAGCCATCATCTACTGTTCCTCACTCTTCTCTGCCTCCGGCGACCCCATCCCGACAACCGCGTGCACGATTGGTCGGGAGAGCAGGTGCCTCCAGAACCCTGTCGTTCGAGATCCTGCCTGGGAGAACGGCAATAAGGTTTTTGGGGAGCGTCTCGGCGCGACTGCTCCCGATCCGTCCCCAGCTTCGTCCGCCTCTGCTTCCACTACTTCCCCTGCATTGACACCATGGCCGACGCCGACGCCGCTAAGAAGAAGGCCATGGACGAAGCCGAGGCTGCTGCTGCCGCCGCCGCATTGGCCTGGCCAACTGGAGGGTATAATTTGTTCGTCCCTCGTTTACTCGTATTTGTGCGAGCCGTATATGTGCTGCTCATAGATGGTTCGCTTCTATGTTCTGTACGTGCTATGCTTAGGTATCGTTGTGAGATGCATACCGTTTATGCCATGCTTACTGTTTACTCGTGGATTAGTCTAATTGAAAAAATGCTAATATTTCCAACATATACATTGTCCTCCATCTTCTAGCTTCACATGTCATCAGAGTCAATTGACAAGATGAAATGATCTGCTACTCATATAAACTAAATTATTGAGAAGTAGATAAAGGCAAACAGTAAAACTCTACTTTATTTATTGAGGGGTCGGGTCCTTTATATACTAGCAGACAAGACTTGACAAGTCGGTTACTTTATTCAAACTCTCATAGAATCTCTAGAGCCAATAATTTTCTATGAGGAACTACTGAACTCCGTCACTTGCTGCTGTTACTCAACATTTTTCAGTTGAGGTCTATGCTGTGGAGGTAATCAAATTAGATCAGTGATCGATTTCTAGGTTTCGTCGTAAACCTAATTGGTTACTTCCAATTATATAAATCAATAGTTCAAACCACACTCAAAAGGTAGGGCATTTCCCATTGATACAGGAACTTTTGTACCAGAAACATAATATCTCCAATTATAGCCCCTCTAGGATGTAAAATATATCTCTACTCACCACCCCAGTGTATGAGACAAATGTATGCATTTCAATTAGGGTCGTAAATTTTCTAACAAATATGCTTAATCAACTGGGACACTAGTTAAGGGATAAGGCTCCACATTTGATGGGCTGTGTCACATCCCTAATTCTGGTCTGACCTATGCCAGCTTCCATGTGTGCATCATGTTTAAATTCAAATGAAATTTGAATTGAAGAATTTTCAAAGCCTCAGAAAACCCTAGAAATAACCAACATTTAAATCTCATCAAATGAGTCCAAGAAAATGTTCCTGTTATTCTGTGAAAATATTAGCATGAGGTGAAATTCAAACCAAAATTTTTGGAGTCACAGAAATAATTTATTCGGGCCTTTGATTCAAATTAATAATATATTTGGGTTGGAATTATTTCTGTTATATAAGAAATAATGTCCAAATAATCCTAAACTGAAATGTTCCATGTTGGGTTTATTCCATACAGTGAGCATGAGCAGTTTGGTGATTTTTGAAAGTGCCTAGGTATTTCTAGAAAAGCCACAAACTTGCAGAAATAATAGAAAACAAAACAAAATAGAGAAAAGAGAGAGAGATTTTTACCTGGGCCACTTACCTGGCCGGCCCAGCTGGCAGCCCAGCAGCCCTCCCCCTGTCGTCTTCCTCCTGCCAGGAGGACACATAGGTGTGTGGCAAGCGCGCCGACGACGCCTTGCCACCTCCTGCTTCCCGCCGCTGCCCTGGTGCGCCTGCAGACGCCACGACACCCCCCCGGACCCTCTGCACCTCTCCCCTCTCTCGCTGGACTCCCTCCCCCTCCTCTGCATCTTTCTGTGGCGCCACCGAACGCTGCCGTCGCCGCCATTTGCTGCTGTCGCGGCAACCGTCTCCCCCTCGACCCCTCGCCGTGCCTGCAAGCTCCGTCTCGACGTCCCCGACCTCCTCGACGAGCCACGAGGCCCCGGACGCGCCGCAACGCCGCCACCGCCGTCGTTTCCCTCCTCGGCCGCCGGAGATCAGCCTCGCCGCCCTGCTCAGCTCCGGCCTTCCCCGAGCCCGCTTCGAAGCCTACTGGAACCGCTGTAAGCCCATGATCATCCTCCCCCTTTTTGTTTTCTCTCTAGCATGCCGTAGCCGCCGTGCCTCTCTCACCCGACAAGCGCCGCAGCCAAAGCTCGCCAGCGATGACGCTCCGGTGACCATTCGGTCCCGGGCATGCGTCCAACGTTCTCGCCGCACCGCGTAGACGCCGTAGGTGTTAACCCCGCATCGCCAAGGCCGCTGTGGCCTCGACCCCGAGCTCGCCCGAGCTCCGGCCGCCGCTTTTGTGCTCGTCGTCGTCATCTCCAGCGACTCCGAGGCCTTCTGATCGCTCTGCTAGACGCGGTCGAGCGCGGGCTACCCCCTGGTGGCCTTCGCGCATCCATCCGTCGCCCGCAGCTCAAGTCCGGCGAGTTGCCGCCGCAGTTTAGGTCATCGGCGGCGAAACTCCGGCGGGAGCTGATGTGGCCTCGTCATTAGGAGCTAACCCAACCAGCTAAACACCCTACAGCCACTAACAGTGGGCCCCACCACTGGTCAAACCCCAGTCAGCGCTGGGTTCGACCGGGATTAGTTCATGTGTCACTGACGTGTGGACCCCACACGTCAGGTTTGACCTGGACTAGCCCCGTTGACCTGCTGCCGTAGTGTTGATGTCATGCTAACGCAGTTAATAATTTTCTGGATTTAAAATAATTCAGAAAATTCCAGAGAATACCCAAAACTTCTAAAATTCATATAAATTCAACCGTAAGTCCAAATGAGATAAATTATATATAAAAAATGATCAGAAAAATCCAATCTTTCCATCTGTACCATTTTCATGCATGTTAGATCAAGTTATGACTACTGTTTAGGACAAATCATTTAAATGGCATTTAAACCCTCACATATGGAGTTTGAATTTGAACCCAGGGTTCAAACCAACTCCATTTAACCTACTGCTAGATGCATTAGCTTGAACCACAGCATATTGCCATGTCCTGATCATGCATCATATTGTGCATTGCATTGATTGTGTTTCTTCTTTGTTTGTCGGTGCTTGTCCCCTCTCAGTAGACGTGTACCGACGATGTGATCGATGACACCGATGAAGAACTATATTATCTTCAGAAGTGCCAGGCAAGCAAAACCCCCTTGTTCATTCCGATACAATCCGACTCTCTCGCTCCTGCTCTCTTTTACTGCATTAGGACAACAACGATTCAACTGTTACTTCTTGCGGTAGCTGAACCCCTTTATCCTCTGCATGACCTGTCATTGCCACCGTAAATAGATGAAACCCACTAGCATGAGTAGGAGTTGTTTGAGCCCTGTTGTACCTACTCATTCATGCTTGTTTGTTATGCCTGCTACTGCTTAGAGTTGAGTCAGGTCTGATTCATCGGGGATGAATTGGAATGTGGTGAACATGTCCTACTGTGTGTGAGCTAAGTGTGTGAACATGATTTGGTAAAGGTAGCGGTGAGAGACCATGTAGGAGTACATGGTGGGTTGTCTCATTGAATCCGTCCTCAGGAACTGAGTTCTATGTTTGTGATCCATGAAACAGCTACTACCATGCATTGGGCCCGAAACCAATGGACCCTCTCGGCTTCTTAATCACCCTTGTCCTTGTCCAGGAGTTGCAAGTAGTTTCTGGTGTTTGTAGTATGCTGGAGGCCGTGCGTAGCGCTGACCGGAGGGGTGGGTTGTGATGCGGTAGGCACGTGGCACGGTGTACCGGATGCCCGTTTGGTATCTCGGGAACCCTGCACACATCATTCGGGGCCGTATGTGGAAACCTCATCCGGACTCCCTGCGGATGGAACCTGAATAGGCGATAAACCTGGACTAGAGACTTGAGTGTTTAAGTAGGTCGTGGCCGACACCCTCGTTGGGCTTCCGCTTGAAGGTTGCCGAGTACATGTCGTGTAAACGGCGGTAAGTGGTGAGAGCGTGTGTGAAGAAGTACACCCCTGCAGGGTTAACATCATCTATTCGAATAGCCGTGTCCGCGGAAAAGGACTTCTGGGTTGCCTATAACAGTTCATAGACAAGTGAAAGTGGATACTCTAAAATACGCAAGATAAGTGTGAGTGCTATGGATGGCGTTCTCGTAGGGAGACGGGAGCGGATCCATAGTGGAGTATTGATATGGTGAATATGTGGACTCGTGTGCGCCACCTCAAAAGAGTTATTTGCAGTCGTAGTTTAGGATAGCCACCGAGTCAAAGCTGGCTTGCTGCAGTTAAACCCCACCACCCCCTTTGTTGATAATGATGCATATGTAGTTAGTTCTGATGTAACTCTTGCTGGGTACATTTGTACTCACGTTGCCTATTTTATGTTTTTGCAGAGAGACTTCAGTCTCACTAGTAGTTCCGCGTGAACTTCGACGTTTAGCTTGTTACCTCAGCTACGATCTTGTGCCCTCCGCAGGATCTGGTAGATAGTCAGGCTTCTCAGCCTTTTTTTTGTAGATGTCTGTACTCAGACATGTTAAGCTTCAACATGTGCTTTGACTTGTATGCTCTGAATAATATCTCGCTCCTCGGAGCCTATTGAATAAAATACTTGAATTGTAGAGTCATGTTGTGATGCCATGTTGTATTTGCACATATCGAGCATATTGTGTGTATGTTATTGAAATGTTTGGTATGTGTGGGATCTGACTATCTAGTTGTTTATCCTTAGTAGCCTCTCTTACCGGGAAATGTCTCCTAGTGCTTCCAATGAGCCATGGTAGCTTGCTACTGCTTCGGAACACTTAGGCTGGCCGGCATGTGTTCTTCTTTGTTCTTGTGTCTGTCCCTTCGGGGAAATGTCACGCGATGAATACCAGAGTCCTGTTAGCCTGCTACAGCCCGGTTCACCGGAGTCCTGCTAGCTCAGTGCTACAGCTTGGATTCACTCGCTGATGACCGACACGTTCGATGTTGGGTCATGGATGCCTGTCCTTGTAAGTTTGTGCCACTTTGGGTTTACGACTAGCCATGTCAGCCCGGGCTCCTTATCATATGGATGCTAGCGACACTATCATATACGTGTGCCAAAAGGCGCAAATGGTCCCAGGCAAAGGTAAGACGACACCCATGGAAATACCGTGCGTGAGACCGCAAAATGATATGAGGTGTTACATGCTAGATCGATGTGGCATTGAGTCAGGGTCCTGACAGGCTGGCCCATATAACTGAAGGCATATCATGGTCCATAACAGAGTTCAGCTTAAACCATGGTAAACAGTGGTCTGATTTGAAACGTACACAGCACATCTCACGATCAGTAGACAAGGATCACCGCGTAGTCCACTAGTTAGAACAGCAGGCGCAGTTCATTAGTAGTACAACAAAGATGTACAATTTACCTAGGACGAATCAACATGGGCCCCGATGCAGCAATTCAAAACATTTCAAAAACAGGATCAGCACCCACGGAGATACTATACACGTTCCTCGATCCATTCGGACTACCAACACAGCACATTTTCAACGACCGGCTAACACTGGCGAACGACTACCAACACAGGAAAAATGTCATCGTGCGAGAGATTAGCTGCACCTTCGTAGATCAGAACTCTGCTTCAGGAGGTGCGCGGTAATACGCGGGGACGGTAGCAGGGAAGAACATTTGCCTCGCACCTTCAGCTTTGATGATTGGGAAGATGATACCACATGCACCCTGCAGTTGTGAACGGTGTTTATTAGCGAAGGTAGGAAAAGGCACAAAATGTGCAGCAGCTTTATCAAACAATAGATCCTAACATCCAAAGATGGCCAGTCTCCAGTAAATTTTGCTACAGCAGGAGCATATTTTACATATTACCCCCAAACCATGTACTCAAAGATGATGAATATGGTGGATGCCAAAACTTCATGAAACCAGGTACTAACATACATGGCTGTGTGCATCTTGTGATGCAGAGGCCGGGATATCCCCTTCTAAAAAGAAGGTACTAACATACAGCAGTTATGCAAACAAGTATGCCAACAGTAGTAGCATGGATGTAGCAGTGCAGAGCCAACATGAATTTTGACAAAACAGAAATGATTTCATGAATCATATTAAATACTCTGGAGCAAATGCAAATGAGCACAAAAGATAGAAAACAACCAGTTCCATTCCTTCTAATCATTGCCTTCATGTTAGTACTGAAGTCTAAACCATTAACATAGATATGAATTATGAAATCATTTGAAAAAAAGATCGGGGGACTTACCGAAATCAATCTCGCTCCAGTCCACATTCGTTTAGGTGAAGGAAGGGGGAGCATCAGTCGTCCAACACCAAAGATAGCAACAGCAAAGAAGTGTGCAACCAAACTCAATGGCCGAGGATTAAGACCAGAGAGTAGAGCAATGGGCCCATTTGAACAGACACCTCCAAGGCTCAAGTAATCAAAGCAAGCTTGGCGCATCTCATCCCTAGCCTTGTCAGGCGAGGAACTGAAGACTTTGTATAGAGCACCAGCCAATGTATTTATTGTAGAAGCAACCGGCTGAATAAGTTAAATAATAGTGTTAAAGAAACTGTATTACACTACACTGGAAAAGCTAGGCATAAGCTGCAATATGAAGACTGACCTTCCGCAGAGTATAGAATGACTCGAGGTATTTGCAGAGGGCAGAGGCATCATGCAGATTGCGAAGAGGCTTGATAAGATTACGCAGGACGACTATATCTGATAATGCAACAGTCATTCCTCCACCTGTTAAAGGGTGTCGCATATTGAAAGCATCTCCCATCAAAAGTGCACCAGGTGTTGGATGTGGTGCAGCTGGCATGCTCCTATTTGGCATTGTTCTTATGCTTCCCTTATCAATTGCTGCTATAAAAGAATCATAGATTTGTGGAGGAATCTGAGAAATGACAACATAGGATATACATTAAAATCTCGTTGCAGAAATCAGGCAGTTGAAATTACACTTAGGACAAGATCAACTGCAATAGTAATATTTAGAGTAGTACCTGAGGTGCAACCACGGTCTTGAGATAATTTGCCATTTCACCACTTGCTATGGAAGGCACCTTCTGACCAGGGACATCTACCAAACAGCGAACCTCGGTGCTGCTTATCGGGTAAAATAGGATGGGAGAAGGATTGGCCAAGATAACATGGCCATGGTTCGCATGAGGAAGTTCACAATTCTCCAAGACCAGGCCAACAAAGCAAGACGGCACTTCAACCTAAGCACAAAATTACATTATATCAGTACAGTAAACCCAAAAAAGATAATCAGCAGTGAGTTAATGTGAGAACTGTACCTTTGGAGAGCAAAGGGCACGTCTTAAGTTCGAAAAGCAGCCGTCACATACAATTGTCAATGGTGCATAAGCTTTTAGTTCTTCACCTGACTTGATCTTGTATTGCACACCCTTAACTGTACCATTTTCTTCAAGCAAAGATGTAACTGTTCCTTGCTCCAGTTGGACACTGTAAACCAAATAGTATGTCAAACATTATTCTCAGTTGAAAGTCCAGGTGTGTGAACAGTTAGATTTATGTGAAGCTAACCCATTTAAAATGTATACGATTTTTTTTAAAAGAACATGAGAGCAAATACACCAAAATTCAAGAACCTCCACACAAGCAGAATTAAACCATTGCAAAGGGTCGCACTTTTAAAGTATTATCATTCTAAGGCATAGCTTATGGGTAAAATGAACTTATCACGTAGAAGGATACCAGATCAAAACTAGACAAAGTATACCAAATAAGTACTAAAGACATCTCATATGGACGATGAGGTATTACTTGGGCAAAGATGCAGCCTTTTCACGCATCCTCTGTATGAACCGTCCATTGTGAAAGCTCCTGCCAGCCACATCTGAATGGAACTTCTCCAAGGGGTAAGAAAGTTTTGTGTTCTTCCCATCTTTGAATAATGCATAACCAAGGACACGCTGTGCATCAATTTCATCAACGCAGTCTGGGTAGAATGAAATAGTCAGTATACATTGCCTATGGTTCTGTTAGGAAACCCATTTTGAGCAGGAGAGAGCAAAGCTTACCCTGCAAACCCAATTCCATCAATTTCAAGTAGCCTCCAGGTTGTAACAATTCACCCACAATTCTATCAGGCTCTGTCAGGTCTCTCTCTATAACATGCACCCGTCGACCATCCTGTGCCACCAACAAATAAAGCAGGATATAAGCAAAAAACATCCAAGATAACAGTAATGCACCATTCGATCATGATGAGCAGCAGAATTGCATTTTTACTTGTTATTATGTCCAAAAAATCTAGATGAAACTAGGGTCATCACGGTAATTCTCCTTTTATTTTCATGAGGATCTGTACTTTATCACTATTGGCTGGTACACAACCTCTGACAATTATAAAAGGAACTTTTCTTCCTTAATTTGTTGTCTGAACTACTATGATTCACTGTGTGGAGTTATTACGAACAAAACCAAAAAAATCAAGTTCAATAACTCATTCGAGATTTTCCTATTGATGATATATCATTGTCGGAGTTGCTGTAAGCCACAGAAGAAAATAAAGTGGGTCCTCAAAGTAGTTGGGCATCTCATTAATTGTGCAAAGCTAGAGGACATCAAGTCTCTGTTGGAGCAGGTTGAACGGGAGGGCATGGAAAAAACTAGAGAAAGAGAGAAGATAATACAGATGGCTCTTCCTCCTCTTTGCCCATTTATGAGTAATTTACAGTTCTGTCGCCCATATGTTCTCCTTAATTTAGCCAGAAAGAAAATAAGTAATTTCAGCAAAACTTGCAGGGCAGCCCTGGCATGATTTTTGCAAGGCAAATAACAAACTTATCAAAACAAATTTCTTGTGTGTATTATTCTCCCACAGTTCTTTCCCCCTCTTTTCTGTCCGTCCAAGCGTGAAGCGTGCCATGACCACCAAAAAGCAAGAACTGATTGATGCATGGAAACAGGGTGGAAAATTTTGTACCGCGGCTTTTTGGAAGAGATCCCCCCTATTTAGAGTTACATGACATGGTATTTAGGCAACACCTTCTCAGCACCATACGAATTCTAGGTCCCCAAACACACAAATAACGGATCCGGCTTGCCTGCTCCCTTCCCATGCTCCCATCCGTGCTCCCACTTCATCCTACGGCTGTCATTTTCTCTTTTTTTTTCTAATCTAATCATCTCCCCCTGATTTTCAGGGGGTGGGGCCGGGCCTTATTTTCTTCCAATTAAATCAAGCCACGTACGCGGGAGCACGGATGGGAGCACGGGAAGGGAGCAGGCAAGTCTCGTCCACAAATAACAGACTTCGCTTTCACCTAACGGTGAAAACATGCAAAAAAAAAGGAGATTGCAACCAATCACAATTATTCCCTGCATGCATCTGTCCCAGATCAAGAGCCGTCACATGACTTGCGTGCACCCACCCCAGATCAAAAGCCGTTATATGACCTTTTTTAACGAAAAAGGTGGCTAGGAATCGATGACAGCATGACAGAGCAGTTGCCTTCCTGAACTGAATCGAGAGGTGTTTTGTTCTTAAGATTGTCTACTTGATCCTTCGGAAAATTCATGGTGGAAATTTTGATCCCTGCGCTGTCGAATACCAGTGCAATCTCGTGTTCTCCTTTGAGTACAAATTCGGTCTTCGCTCTTACAAGGAACGAGAACCACAAGTTTCCGGTCTAGAAGAAACAGGAACTTCCTGCCTAACGAGCGGAACGCAAGGACGGAGAAGTAAGCAAAAGAAAAACATGTCACCTTTCCGAGCGTGTAGGCGAGGGCAGATCCGGCGACCCCGGCTCCGACGATGATGACGTCCGTCGGGCCGTCCACGGCCGCGCTCCCTGCGCCGTCAGCGACCGCGCAGCCGTCCTCCGGCGCGGGGATCCCTTCGACCGGAGCCCTGCGGCGGCGGCGCCCCAGCGCGACGGCGACGAGCACCGCCGCGAGGAGCGTGGCCGCGGCGGCGCCAACGAGCTGCCAGACGTCGGCGGCCGCAGCCATGCCGCAATGGGGGCCTGCTACTGGGGTCGTCGCTCCTGGTGGATTTCTCAACGCGGCGCGGCTGGGCGTGCTCGTTGGGCTTGCGTGTGGGTTCTCTCGGGCCGAGGGGAGAGAGGGTGATGCGTGCGGGGAGGAGACGGGGCGGGGGAGAGTGCCAGGAGGAGATGGGATTGGGACGAGAGACGAGACGAGACGAGACGAGAGAGAGAGGCGGCCGCTTCGAGTCGGAGATTGTTCCGTTTTTTATGGAGCGGAGGGGGGAGGGAGATCGCTCTCTCCGCCCTGTCTGTCCGTATAGCTGGCTGTCTCTTCGCTGGATTTTTCTGGTGTTTTCTCTTGGAATATGTTCGTTCTCTTGTCTAGAGATAACTATTTTTTTTTTTGTTGCATTTGTTCGGCGATCGGTTTGTACTTTATTTTGCAATATAATTATATTATATTTGTAGTTTTTTTTTTCGAAAAAACTTTCAATCTATTCATCTTCAATCATGGCAGTACAACGAATACCAGAAATAAAAATTACAACCAGAATCGTAGACCACCTAGCGACGACTACAAGCACCGAAGCGAGCCGAAGGCGCGCCGCCGTCATCGCCCCTCCATCGCCGGAGCCGGGCACAACTTGTTGTAGTAGACAGTCGGGAAGTCGTCATGCTAAGGCCCCTTAGGACCAGCACCCCAGAACAGTAACCGCCGCCGATGAAAAATAACGTAGATCGGAAGGATCCAAACCGAAGGCACACGAACGTAGACGAACAACGACGAGATCCGAGCAAATCCACCAAAGATAGATCTGCCGGAGACACACCTCCACACGCCCACCAACGATGCTAGACGCACCGCCGGAACGGGGGCTAGGCGGGAAGACCTTTATTCCATCTTCAGGGAGCCGCCGCCGTCTCGCCTTCCTGAGTAGGACACAAACCCTAACAAGATTGAAAAAAACGACTAAAAACGGAGCCCTCCCGCCGGCCCTTACCAGGATCCACCGCGTCTCCATGGCCCTAGGGCCACCGGAGACGAGGCGGACCTGCGCCGGCGCCGGCGAGAGGCACGAACCCTAACTTTCTTTCTTGGAGAAGGAGGAGGACGGGTCAACCGCATATTATATTTGTAGTTAGTACTGTATTATACAGTATAATAGTAACACATGAGGACGAAAACGACGCCACGTGTCCGTATCATGGGTCCATATGTGGGTATGCTTAGCAGCTGGCTTGACTTGAATACATACATAAAGAACCATGCATATCTCAAATTTTGAATGAAGAAGAATTGTAGGTACACTACTTTCCAAGCATTTTAGAGAAGAAAGAAGATGCTCGATGCAGGCTGCTGAGTAGGATTAGCACCCAGCACTCCTAACACATTTACTACTACGCTACGCTGAAACATCATTAACGAGTGAAACATGCACACATAATCGACCCGGCCCACCGGACTGAAGGAACAATGGCGGATCCCGCGGGAATATTGGATGCGCAAGGGAGAAGGCACGCTGTCACGCCAATCGGTCCAGAAACGCTCCACGACAGCTCTGACGTGCGTCCGTGGCTGGCATCGTTCCAGTTCACGTGCCGTCAGCGGTGGGGTCGGGGCACAAGCATCTCGCCTGACGCTGGATCGATCGCATCCTCGTCTGCCGCCGGTGCGAGACGATTTCGTGCCGTCGGTTTTCCCGCGGGCGCCATCTCAGCTCCGCGTCACGGGAGCACGGGACGCAGATTCTCGTGGACGATATCAGGCCATCTTCAAGGCGTACCCTTAAACGGCATTTTCAACGTGGACCCGCAATTTTTCGCATGTGTTCGAACAGTGAAACCATTCAAAGCGGGTCTATATCGATCTGCGGCGTGGTTCAAACGCGATTTCTTCCATAAACCGTAGATAAACGTCATAGGGGGCTTTACGGGAGTGCGGGCCGATCCCACGCCTGCTTCTGACCGTCCTGACCCATCAAAGCACCCCCTCCCTCGCCGGCACGTGTTCCCGTCCGGCGCCAGCTACCTGCATTCATGCCGTTGTAGAGCGTGCCGCTTAACATTGAATACGGTTCAAGGCGGACGCAACCTCTCTCTGCCTCCGCCATTGAAGCGGCACGTCGACCGAGGGTGTTGTCCGCGTCTGTTCGATGCCGAAGACGTGTGACTAGACGAGACGGGATGGATATCTATCACACATGTTCAATGCCCCGTCCGTATGCCCCCATTAAGCATGCTCGCCGACCGAGAAACCCACTCCGACGCCGCGCATTGACGCACCCGAATGCCTCTCCTTCGGAGTCCGTTATTTAAAGGTAGCCATACCGGCTAAGTCCACACCACAGCACAAGCCCCTCCCCATCCTCCTCCCTTACACTGCATACGCCATGACTACAGGCGACGAAGCTCTGTTGAAGAGCCTTTCCATGGATATAAAGCACATCGTGGTCGCCCTTGCCGCCGCCTGGCAGAGCCATCGTGCCAACCGGATCGAGGCTGGCTTGGTGCTACTTCTTGAGCTGGCGTTGGTTTTCCTTGAAAAGGAAAGGGTGATGCGGCACAGTACAGATAAACATTCCCCTCAGTTAAGAACCAAGGTATCAACCAAGTAGGAGAAGAACGTGCAAATCACCAATACCTGCACAAACAATCAAACACTTGCACCCAACGCGATAAAAGGGTTGTCAATTCCTTCACGGTCACATGCAAAGGTGACATCCGATAAAGATAGATAAATAAAACATAAAATATTTTTGGGTTCTTTGGTTTATAGATCTGAAAATAAAAGATTACAAAATAGTAAATGAAAAATTAATATGATGAAAAATAGACCCGGGGGCCATAGGTTTTACTAGAGGATTCTCTCATGAAGGCCAATAATACGGTGGGTGAACAAATTACTGTCGAGCAATTGATAGAAAAGCGCAAAGTTATGTTGATATCCAAGGCAATGATTATGCAATATAGGCATCACGTCCGTGTCAAGTAGATTGACTCCTGCCTGCATCTACTACTATTACTCCACACATCAGCCGATATTCAGCATGCATCTAAATTATTAAGTTCATAAAGAACGGAGTAACGCCTTAAGTAAGATGACACGATGTAGATGAATAAACTCATGCAGTATGATATAAACCCCATCTTTTTATCCTCGATGGCAACAATTTAATATGTGTCTCGCTATCCATACTTTGTCACTTGGGAAATCACACAAGATTAAACCCAAAGCTAAGCACCTCTCCCATTTCAAGAAAAAAATAATCTAGTTGGCCAAACCAAACCAATAACTCGAAGAAAATACAAAGATATCAAATCATGCATATAAAAATTCAGAGAAGATTAAAATAATATTCATAGATAAGCTGATCATAAATCCACAATTCATTGGATCTCGACAAAAAACACCGCAAAAGAAGATTACATCGGATAGATCTCCAAGAACATCGAGGAGAACATGGTATTGAGAATCAAAGAGAGAAAAAGAAGCCATCTAGCTACTAGCTATGGACCCGTAGGTCTGAGGTAAACTACTCATGCTTCATCAGAAGGGCAATAGAGTTGATGTAGATGCCCTTCGTGATTGAATCCCCCTTCGGCAGGATGCCGGAAAAGGCCCCAAGATAAGATCTCACGGGAACAGAAGGTTGCATTGGTGGAAAAGTGTTTTCGTGGATGCTTCTGATGGTTCTGAAATATATGTGAATTTATAGGAGGAAGGGCTAGGTCAGAGGAGTCCCAAGGAGGTGGCAAGGTAGGGGGCGCGTCCTCCACCCTTGTCGCCGCCTCGCGACTCTTTTGACTTAGACTCCAAGTCCCCTAGGTGTCTTCTGGTCTAAAAAAAGCATCGTGAAGTTTTATTTTATTTGGACTCTGTTTGGTACTCCGTTTCGGCGAAGCTCAAAAACAAGTAAAAAACAGAAACTGGCACTGGGCTCTAGTTAATAGGTTAGTCCCAAAAATAATATAAAATGGCATATTAATGCATATAAAACATCCAAAATGGATAATATAATAGCATGGAACAATAAAAAATTATAGATACGTGGGAGACGTATCAAGCATCCCCAAGCTTAATTCATGCTCTTCCTCGACTAGGTAAATGATAAAAATAGAATTTTTGATGTGGAATGCTACCTAATATATTTATCCATGTAATTTTCTTTATTGTGGCATGAATGTTCAGATCCATAAGATTCAAAACAAAAGTTTAATATTGACATAAAAACAATAATACTTTAGGCATACTAACGAAGCAATTATGTCTTCTCAAAATAACATGGGCAAAGAAAGCTATCCCTACAAAATCATACAGTCTGGCTATGCTCCATTTTTATCACACAAAAATTCAAATCATGCACAACCCCGATGAGAAGCCAAGCAATTGTTTCATACTTTTGATGTTCTCAAACCTTTTCAACTTTCACGCAATACATGAGCGTGAGCCATGGACATAGCACTATAGGTGAAATAGAATATGGTTGTTGTGGAGAAGACGAAAAGAAGTAGATTATCTCACATCAACTAGGCGTATCAACGGGCTATGGAGATGCCCATCAATAGATATCAATGTGAGTGAGTAGGGATTGCCATGCAACGAATGCACTAGAGCTATAAGTTTATGAAAGCTCAAAAAAACTAGGTGGGTATCATACAACTTGCTTGCTCAAGAAGACCTAGGGCAATTTGAGGAAGCCCATCGCTGGAATATACAAGCCAAGTTCTATAATGAAAAATTCCCACTAGTATATGAAAGTGACAACATAGGAGACTCTCTATCATGAAGATCATGGTGCTACTTTGAAGCACAAGTGTGGAACAAGGATAGTAATAGTGCCCCTTCTATCTTTTCTCTCATTTTTGTTTGGCTTCTTTGGCCTCTTCTATTTTTTCCTTGCATGGGACAATGCTCTATCAATGAAGATCATCACACTTTTTATTTACTTACAACTCAAGAATTACAACTCGATACTTAGAACGAAATATGACTCTATATGAATGCCTCCGGCGGTGTGCCGGGATGTGCATTGACTAATGAGTGACATGTATAAAAAAATTATGAAAGGTGGCTTTGCCACAAATACTATGTCAACTACATGATCATGCAAAGCAATATGACAATGATGGAATGTGTCATAGTAAAATGAAACGGTGGAAGTTACATGGCAATATATCTTGAAATGGCTATGGAAACGACATAATAGGTAGGTATGGTGGCTGTTTCGAGGAAGATAATAGGTGGGGTGTATGGCACCGACAAAAATTGCACGGTACTGGAGAGGCTAGCAATGGTAGAAGGGTGAGAGTGCGTATAATCCATGGACTGAACATTAGTCATAAAGAACTCACATACTTATTGCAAAAGTCTATTAGTCATCGAACAAAGTACTACGTGCATGCTCCTAGGGGAACAGATTGGTAGGAAAAGACCATCGCACGTCCCCGACTGCCACTCATAAGGAAGACAATCAATAAATAAATAATGCTCCAACTTCGTTACATAACGGTTCACCATACGTGCATGCTACGGGAATCACAAACTTTAACACAAGTATTTCTCCAATCCACAATTTACTCACTAGCATGACTCTAACATCACCATCTTTATATCTCACAACAATCATAACGAATCAAACTTCTCATAGTATTAAATGCACTTTCTATTAAAGTTTTTATTATATCCCTCTTGGATGCCTATCATATTAGGACTAAATTCATAACCAAAGTAAATTACCACACTGTTTAGAGAGACTCTCAAAATAATATAAGAGAAGCATGAGAGATCAATAGTTTCTAAAAAATAAAGCCATTGTCGTGCTCTAAAAAGATATAAGTGAAACACTAGAGCAAAATTGCCTAGCTCAAAAGATATAAGTGAAGCACACAGAGTATTCGAATAAATCACGATTCATGCGTGTCCCTCCCAAAAGGTGTGTACAGCAAGGATGAATGTGCCATACTAAAAAGTAAAGACGCATATCATACAAGACGCTCCAAGCGAAACACATATCATGTGGTGAATAAAAATATAGCCTCAAGTAAAGTTATCGATAGACGAAGACGAAAGAGGAGATGCCATTCGGGGCATCCCCAAGCTTAGGCTCTTGATTGTCCTTGAATATTACATTGGGGTGCCTTGGGCATCCCCAAATTTAGGCAATTGCAAACTTTACTTCATAGTCCATCAAATCTTTACCCAAAACTTGAAAATTTCACAACGCAAAACTCAACAGAAAACCTCATAAGATCCGTTAGTATAAGAAAATAAATCACTACTTTTGGGACTGTTGTAAACTCATTCTTTATTTATATTTAGTGTAATATCTGCTGTATTCCAACTTTTCCATGTTTCATACCCCCCGATACTACCCATAGGTTCATTAAAATAAGCAAACAACACACAAAAAACAGAATCTGTCAAAAACAAAACAGTCTGTAGCAATCTGGATACTTCGAATACTTCTGTAACTCCAAAATTTCTGAAAAATTAGGACAACATAGGAAATTTGTAAATAAATTCAGAATTTAATCACGCTTATGTGATTTCTAAAAATTCTGGGACTGGGCGCAAAAGTTTTTTTTTCAATAAGATCAAATCAGCTATCACCGTAAGCCATCCCAAAGGTCTTACTTGGCACAAACACTAATTAAAACACAAAAACACATCTAACTAGAGGCTAGATGAATTATTTATTGAAAAACAGAACCAAAAAAGCAAGAACAAAAATAAAATTGGGTTGCCTCCCAACAAGCGCTATTGTTTAACGCCCTTAGCTAGGCATAAAAACATAGATGTAGGTATTGTCATCTTTGGTATGCAATTCATAAGTAACTCTCATAATAGATTCATATGGCAACTTAATTTTGTTTCTAGGAAAGTGTTCCATGCCTTTCCTTGATGGAAATTGAATTCTAGTGTTTCCTTCTTCCATATCAATAATTTCACCAATCGTTCTAAGGAAAGGTCTACCAAGAATAATAGGACATGTAGGATTGCAATCTATATCAAGAACAATGAAATCTACGGGCACATAATTCATATTTGCAACAATAAGAACATCATTAATCCTTCCCATAGGTTTCTGCTACCTCTTGAGCATGCATTGGTTTTCCCTTGAAGAGGAAAGGGTGATGCAGCAAAGTAGCATAAGTATTTCCCTCAGTTTCTGAGAACCAAGGTATCAATCCAGTAGGAGGTTACACGCAAGTCGCCTTGTACCTACACAAACAAATAAGAACCTTGCAACCAACGCGATAAAGGGGTTGTCAATCCCTTCACGACCACTTGCAAAAGTGAGATCTGATAGAGATAATAAGATAAATATTTTTGGTATTTTTATGATATAGATTGGAAAGTAAAGATTGCAAAATAAACGGCAGCAGAAATAGTAAATTGATAAGAAATAATATGATGAAAGATAGACCCGGGGGCCATAGGTTTCACTAGTGGCTTCTCTCAAGATAGCATAATTTACGGTGGGTGAACAAATTACTGTCGAGCAATTGATAGAAAAGCGCATAGTGTTGGAAATATGCCCTAGTGGCAATAATAAAATGGTTATTGTTATATTTCCTTGTTCATGGTAATTGTCTATTGTTCATGCTATAATTGTATTGATTGGAAACCGTAATACATGTGTGAATACATAGACCACACCATGTCCCTAGTGAGCCTCTAATTGACTAGCTCGTTAATCAACAGATAGTCATGGTTTCCTTACTATGGACATTGGATGTCATTGATAACGGGATCACATCATTAGGAGAATGATCTGATGGACAAGACCCAATCCTAAGCATAGAACAAGATCATGTAGTTCGTTTGCTAGAGCTTTTGTAATGTCAAGTATCATTTCCTTAGACCATGAGGTTATGTAACTCCCGGATACCGTAGGAGTGCTTTAGGTGTACCAAACGTCACAACGTAACTGGATGGTTATAAAGGTGCACTACAGGTATCTCTGAAAGTGTCTGTTGGGTTGGCACGAATCGAGACTAGGATTTGTCACTCCGTGTGACGGAGAGGTATCTCTGGGCCCACTCGGTAATGCATCATCATAATGAGCTCAATGTGGCTAAGTAGTTAGTCATGGGATCATGCATTACGGAATGAGTATAGTGACTTGCCGGTAACAAGATTGAACGAGGTATTGGGATACCGACGATCGAATCTCGAGCAAGTAACGTATCGATTGACAAAGGGAATTGTATACGGGATTGCTTGAATCCTCGACATCGTGGTTCATCCGATGAGATCATCATGGAACGTGTGGGAGCCAGCATGGGTATCCAGATCCCACTGTTGGTTATTGGCCGGAGAGCTGTCTCGGTCATGTCTACATGATTCCCGAACCCGTAGGGTCTACACACTTAAGGTTCGATGACGCTAGGGTTATAAGGAAGATATGTATGTGATTACCGAATGTTGTTCGGAGTCCCAGATGAGATCCCGGATGTCACGAGGAGTTCCGAAATGGTCCAGAGGTGAAGATTTATATATAGGAAGTTGTTATACGGTCACCGGAAATGATCGGGGGCATACCGGTATTGTACCGGGGCCACCGGAGGGGTTCCGAGGGTCCACCGGGAGGGGACACCTGTCCCGGGGGCCTCATGGGCTTTAGAGGGAAGGGAACCAGCCCCTTAGAGGGCTGGGCGCAACCCCCCCTAGGGCCCATGCGCCTAGGGTTGGGGGGAACCCTAAGGGGGGGGGCGCCTCCCTTGCTTGGGGGGCAAGCCCCCTCACCCCTTGGCCGCCGCCCCCCTCTAGATCCCATCAAGAGGGGCCGTTCCCCCTTCCCCCTTCTCCTATAAATAGAGGGGCGAGGGTAGGGCTGCAGCACCACATCCAAGGCGCAGCCCCTCCCCTCCCCAACACCTCTCCTCCTCCGTAATAGCTTGGTGAAGCCCTGCCGGAGAACTGCCGCTCCATCACCACCACGCCGTCGTGCTGCTGCTGGAGCCCTCTTACTCAACCTCTCCCTCCTACTTTCTAGATCAAGGCGCGGGACACGTCACCGGGCTGCACGTGTGTTGAACGTGGAGGTGCCGTTGTTCGGTGCTTAGATCAGAGTCCACCGCGATCTGAATCGCTTTCGAGTACGACTCCTTCATCCACGTTCTTGTAACGCTTCCAACTTGCGATCTTAAAGGGTATGAAGATGCACTCCCCTCTCTCTCGTTGCTAGTTACTCCATAGATTGATCTTGGTGATGCGTAGAAATTTTTTAATTTCTGCAACGATCCCCAACACATAGTTATGAGAATATCTAGGCATGATCATGTATATAGGCATCACGTCCGCGACAAGTGGACCGAAACGATTCTGCATCTACTACTCTTACTCCACACATCGACCGCTATCCAGCATGCATATAGAGTAATAAGTTCATAAGAACAGAGTAATGCATCAGGCAAGATGACATGATGTAGAGGGATAAACTCAAGCAATATGATATAAACCCCATCTTTTTAGCCTCGATGGCAACAATACAATACGTGCCTTGTTGACCCTGCTGTCACTGGGAAAGGACACCGCAAGATTGAACCCAAAGCTAAGCACTTCTCCCATTGCAAGATAGATCAATCTAGTAGGCCAAACTAAACTGATAATTCGGAGAGACTTGCAAAGATATCAAATCATACATATAAGAATTCAGAGAAGAACCAAATATTGTTCATAGATAATCTTGATCATAAACCCACAATTCATCGGATCTCGACAAACACACCGCAAAAAGAATTACATCGAATAGATCTCCAAGAGAATCGAGGAGAACTTTGTATTGAGATCCAAAGGGAGATAAGAAGCCATCTAGCTAATAAATATGGACCCGAAGGTCTATGGTAAACTACTCACACATCATCGGAGAGGCTATGGTGTTGATGTAGAAGCCCTCCATGATCGATTCCCCCTCTGGCGGAGCGCCGGAAAAGGCCTCAAGATGGGATCTCACGGGTACAGAAGGTTGTGGCGGGGGAAATAGGTTTTCGTGGTGCTCTCGGATGTTTTCAGGGTATATGAGTATATATAGGCGAAAGAAGTAGGTCGGTGGAGCCACGAGGGGCCCACGAGGGGGGGGGGGCTCCCTACCTCGTGGTCGCCTCGTTGCTTCCTTGACGTCCACTCCAAGTCTCCTGGATTGCGTTTGTTCCAGAAATAACTCCCTCGAAGGTTTCATTCCGTTTGATATTCCTTTTTTGTGAAACACTGAAATAGGGAAAAAACAGCAATTTGCACTGGGCCTTTGGTTAATAGGTTAGTCCCAAAATTAATATAAAAGTGCATAATAAAGCCGATTAAACACTCAAAATAGATAATATAATAGCATGGAACAATCCAAAATTATACATACGTTGGAGATATATCATTTTCTTAATAGTGGAATCCGCACGATGCAAATTTAATGAACAATCATCAAATTCACGAAAACCTAACACATCACATAAAGTTTTTTGGAATCGTGGGAACGCTAGCACCCAAATCACACAAAGTATGACACCCATAATCTTTAATCTTAATCTTAATAGTAGGTTCCCACTCATCATAAAGTTTTATAGGGATAGAAATTTCCAATTCAAGCTTTTCTCCAAAAGATTTCATCATAGCATCAACGATATGTTTAGTAAAAGCTTTGTTTTGATTATAAGCATGATGAGAATTCAACATGGATTGCAACAAGGAAATACAATCTATTAAAGAACAATTATCATAATTAAATTTCTTGCAATCCAAAAGAGTGGGTTCATCACTACTTAAAGTTTTGACCTCTCCAATCCCACTTTTATCAATTTTTGCATCAAGATCTACAAACTCCGAATCATTGGGACGCCTTTTAACTAAAGTTGACTCATCTCCAGTCCAATCTTTATCAAGATTTATATTGGAAAACAAATATTCAATAGAAGTCACATCAATCACTTTAAGATCATCATCATTATTTTCAAAAAAGCTAGAAGAACATGCTTTTACAAACCAATCTCGCTTAGCATGCATCTTAGTGGTTCTTTCTTTGCACTCATCAATGGAGATTCTCATAGCCTTTATAGATTCATTGATATCATGCTTGGATGGAATAGATCTAATTTTCAAAGAATCAATCTCAAGAGAAATTATGTCCACGTTCCTAGCCAAATCATCAATCTTAAGCATTTTTTCTTCAAGCAAAGTATTGAAATTCTTTTGCAAACTCATAAATTATTTAACACTATTCTCAAAATCAGAGGGCATCTTATTATAATTTCCATAAGAATTGTTGTAGGAATTACCATAATTATTAGAGGAATTACTAGGAAACGGCCCAGGATTAATATTACCTCTATATGCATTATTACCAAAATTGTTCCTACCAACAAAATTCACATCCATAGATTCATTATTATTCTCAATCAAAGTAGACAAAGGCATACCATTAGGATCAATAGAAGCACTCTTTCTAGCAAATAATTTCATAAGCTCATCCATCTTTCCACTCAAAACATTAATCTCTTCAGTCGCATGCACCTTTTTACTAGTAGAAGATCTTTCGATATGCCATTGCGAATAATTAACCATAATATTATCTAGGAGTTTAGTAGGTCCTTTTAAAGTAATTTCCATAAAAGTACCTCCCGCGGCCGAATCTAAAAGATTTTTAGAAGCAAAATTCAATCCGACATAAAAAATTTGTATGATCATCCACAAATTTAAACCATGAGCAGGGCAATTTTGTATCATCAATTCCATCCTCTCCCAAGATTGTGCAACATGTTCATGATTTAGTTGCTTAAAATTCATAATGTCATTCCTAAGGGATATGATCTTAGCGGGAGGCAAATACTTGGAAATGAAAGCATCTTTACACTTATTCCATGAATCAATACTATTTTTAGGCAAAGATGAAAACCAAGTTTGAGCACGATCTCGTAGTGAGAACGGAAATAGTTTTAATTTAACAATATCATATTATCCACATCTTTGTTCTTTTGCATATCACACAACTCAACAAAATTATTCAGATGGGAAGCGGCATCTTCACTATGAAGGCCAGAAAATTGATCTTTCATAACAAGATTCAGCAAAGTGCATTAATTTCATAAGATTCTGCACTAGTGGCGGGAGCAATCGGACTACTAATAAAATGATTATTATTAGTTTTGAAAAAGTCACACAATTTTGTATTCTCTTGAGCTATTGTGACAAAGCAAGCAATCTAACACACGAGCAATCAAAAAGCAAATGAAAAGACGAACGGAAGAAGGGCGAAAAAAGGCAAATCTTTTGAAAAATCGTTTTAGAAGTGGGGAGAGGAAAACGAGAGGCGAATGGAGAATAATGTAATGCAAGAGATAAGAGTTTTATGATGGGTACTTGGTAGGCTTGATGTAGATCTCCTCGGCAATGTTACCAAAAATTGGCAAGTTGAGAGGAGACTAATCTTGACTTGGCATAGATCTTCCCGGCAACGGCGCCAGAAATTCTCCCTGCTACTTCTTGAGCTTACATTGGTTTTCCCTTGAAGAGGAAAGGGTAATGCAGCACAGTAGAGATAAGTATTTCCCTCAGTTAAGAACCCAAGATATCAATCCAGTAGGAGAAGAACACGCAAATTACCAATACCTGCACAAACAATCAAACACTTGCACCCAACGCGATAAAGGGGTTGTCAATCCCTTCACGGTCACTAGCAAAGGTGAGATTTGATAGAGATAGATAAATAAAAGATAAAATATTGATAGGTTTTTTTGGTTTATAGATCTGAAAATAAAAGACTGCAAAATAGTAGACCGGAAACTAATATGATGGAAAATAGACCCGGGGCCATAGGTTTCACTAGTGGCTTCTCTCATGAAGGCCAATAATACGGTGGGTAAACAAATTACTGTCGAGCAATTGAGAGAAAAGCGAAAAGTTATGTTGATATCCAAGGCAATGATTATGCAATATAGGCATCACGTCCGTGTCAGGTAGACCAATTCCTGCGTACATCTACTACTATTACTCCTCACATCGACCGTTATCCAGCATGCATCTAGAGTACTACATTCATAAAGAATGGAGTAACGCCTTAAGTAAGATGACATGATGTAGATGAATAAACTCATGCAATATGATATAAACCCCATCTTTTTATCCTCGATGATAACAATTCAATATGTGTCTTGCTACCCTACTTTTGTCACTGGGTGAAATCACGCAAGATTGAACCCAAAGCTAAGCACCTCTCCCATTGCAAGAAAAACCAATCTAGTTGGCCAAACCAAACCGATAATTCGAAGAGAAATACAAAGATATCAAATCAAGCATATAAGAATTCAGAGAATATTCAAATAATATTCATAGGTAAGCTGATCATAAATCCACAATTCATCGGATCTCGACAAACTCACTGCAAAAGAAGATTACATCGAATAGATCTCCAAGAACATCGAGGAGAACATGGTATTGAGAATCAAAGAGAGAGGATAAGCCATGTAGCTACTAGCTATGGACCCGTATGTCTGAGGTAAACTACTCACACTTCATCGGAAGGGCAATAGAGTTGATGTAGATGCCCTACGTGATCGAATCCCCCTCCGGCAAGATGCCGGAAAAGGCCCAAAGATGGGATCTCACAGGAACAGAAGGTTGCGGCGGTGGAAAAGTGTTTTCGTGGATGCTTCTGGTGGTTCTGGAATATATGTGAATATATAGGAGGAAGGGCTAGGTCAGAGGAGTCCCGAGGAGGTGGCAAGGTAGGCGCACCCTCTACCCTTACCGCCACCTCACTGCTCTTCTAACTTGGACTCCAAGTCCCATGGGTGTCTTCTGGTCCAAGAAAAATCATCGTGAAAAGTTTTATTCTGTTTGGACTCCGTTTGGTATTCCTTTTCCGCGAAGCTCAAAAACAAGGAAAAAATAGAAACTGGCAGTGGGCTCTAGGTTAATAGGTTAGTCACACAAATAATATAAAATAGCATATTAATGCATATAAAACATCCAAAACAGATAATAGAATAGCATGGAACAATCAAAAACTTATAGATACATCGGAGACGTATCACTTGCCAGCCAGCTTGCCCAAGGTCTCCGGCGACGAAGACGACACCATGGCGCAGATGGGCTCCAACGACACCGCTATGGCTCCCGCGCCTCCTGTGCAGACAGGCTTCACCATGGAGTAGGCACAGGCACACTACAACGCTGCCAAGGCCCATAATAGACATCTGAAAGTTTCACTCCAGTGTCCTTGTACTTCTTGATCAGAAGATAAGAAGGATTTTTTGTTTCAATGCCATAAAGCGAAGGAGCTTTAGAGAATGCTAGGGCTGGATGAAATTATTAAAAGAGCTTGTGAAGTTGGTCGCGCTGGTGTGATATGTCTCCAACGTATCTATAATATTTGATTGTTCCATGTTGTTATATTATCATTCTTGGATGTTTAACAATCATTTTATATCATTTTTTGGTACTAACCTATTGACATAGTGCCCAGTGCCAGTTGTTGTTTTCTGCTTCTTTTTTTACATCATAGGAAATCAATACCAAACGGAGTCCAAATGCAACAAAACTTTTTGTGGATTTTTTCTGGACCAGAAGACACAAGATGGGCCGAAGAAGTATCAGAGGGGTGCCCTGAGGGGAGCACAACCCACCAGGGTGCGCGTGGGCCAGGCGTGCCCAGGTGGGTTGTGCCCACCTCGGTGGCCTCCCGCATTGCCTTTTTGCTCTATAAATACCCCAATATTCCAGAAACCCTAAGGGAGCCAACGACAATCAATTCCAGCCACCGCAAGTTCCAGAACCACCAGATCCAATCTAGACACCATCACAGAGGGGTTCATCATCCTCATTGGTGCCTCTCTGATGATGCGTGAGTAGCTCATTGTAGACCTACAGGTCCATAGTTAGTAGCTAGATGGCTTCCTCTCTCTCTTTTGATTCTCAATACAATGGTCTCTTGGAGATCCATATGATGTAACTCTTTTTTGCGGTGTGTTTGTTGGGATCCGATGAACTTTGAGTTTATGATCAGACCTATGTTTTTATCCATGAAAGTTATTTGAGTCTTCTTTTGATCTCTTATATGCATGATTGCTTATAGTCTCGTATTTATTCTCCTATGTTTGGATTTTGTTTGGCCAACTTGATCTATTTATCTTGCAATGGGAATAGGTGCTTTGTGATGGGTTCAATCTCATGGTGCTTGATCCCAGTGACAGAAGGGGAATGGACACGTATGTATCGTTGCTATTAAGGATAACAATATAGGGTCTATTTCTATATAAATAGATCTTGTCTACATCATGTCATCGTTCTTATTGCATTACTCTGTTTCTCCATGAACTTAATACACTAGATGCATGCTGGATAGCAGTCGATGTGTGGAGTAAAAGTAGTAGATGCAGGCAGGAGTCGGTCTACTAATCTTGGACCTGATGCCTATATAATGATCATTGCCTAGCACTACTGCAGGATGCTGCTAACACGACACTACGATTAGAGACCCTTTGAGAAACTGTGTGTGATGCAATAATCGCAAACGGTGATGTATGAAAATCGTCAGAAATGTATAAAACGTTTGCTATGACGGATGCATCAAACACGGTTCAGGTTTTAGTTGCGTGTGCGATGAAGGGTATATGGTTCAGTTCAATTAACTGTTTGCGATGAGGAGGAACAAAAGAAACGGGCAGCCAGATGAAGGCGTGTGCGATATACACCATACGGTTCACTCGAATGAACTGTTTTTGATTAGGCAACACAAAAGAAATGGGCAGCCAGATGAAGGTGTGTGCGATATACAACATACGGTTCACTCAGATGAACTGTTTGTGATTAGGCAACACAAAAGAAACAGTCAGCTAGATCAAGGTGTGTGCGATATACGCATGCGGTTCACTCGGCCCTTGTCGCCAGTGTGTGTCCTCTGTGGCAACCTTTGCTCCCCAGGCACCTCTTCGTGTACCATGGCAACCGTCCACCGCCTCTTCGCCTTTCCCTCTCGATTTGGAACTGCCGTGGCATGCTCTTCCTCCCTCCATTTGCCTTCACCATTCCTTCCGCCATTGTTCGATCGTCTTCTCCATGGAGGGAACAAGACGTAAACGACCCCGTTATTCTTGCCCCGATCTGAAAGATGACGTGGTGGAGGAACTCATTGATCAGTGTGACGTCATCACCTCGGCTAGCATGGCAGGTTCGTTCAAGAGCATTCTCGACTCAACTAATAACATCATTACAATGAACCCAAGGGTCCAGGAGCGGTTTGATCTCCCCTATCTTCTTCGCCGTGACCCTGCTGACTGGTGCGGGGATGAGGGAAGCCTCACCTTGTGCAAGTTGATGCCACTTGATAATGATACGTATGATGTTAAGATGCCATCGATTGAAGGCAAGGCTTGGGCAGGCGCAAATGGAGATTGGGTTGTTTATATTGGGTACAGCTGCGAGTGGGAACTTGTGAATGTGTACACTCGTCACCGGGTTCCACTTCCAAAAATCTCAGACGACTGCCTAGAGGTTGAGTACACCGGTATTCTGTGTGAGTTCAAATATGATCATGGTGACTGTCGTCTATGGAAGATAGCAATTTGTCGAGTTCCCAACCGCTACTGGGATTACTCGAACTATGAAGTTGTTGCTATTTTCGACAAGCTTGTCTTCCTTACTTCCACGCCTCGATGGATATTGCTCAAAAATAAATCTATGTACACATATGAGTACTGTGATGCAATTCAATACGAGGGTCTTGTGTTTGCTGCCATGATACGTCTCCATCGTATCTATAATTTTTGATTGTTCCATGCCAATATTATACAACTTTCATATACTTTTGGCAATTTTTATACTATTTTTGGGACTAACATATTGATCCAGTGCCCAGTGCCAGTTCCTGTTTGTTGCATGTTTTTTGTTTCACAGAAAATCCATATCAAAAAGAGTCCAAATGGGGTAAAAACTAACGGAGATGTTTTTTTGGAATATATGTGAATTTTGGGAAGTGGAATCAACGCGAGACAATGCCCGAGGGGGCCACGAGGCAGGGGGCGCGCCCCTGACCCTCATGGACACCCCGTAAGGCGGTTGGTGCCCTTCTTTCACCGCAAGAAAGCTAATATCCGGATAAAAATCATGTTCAAATTTCAATCCAATCGGAGATACGGATCTCCGAGAATATAAGAAACAGTGAAAGGCCAGATCTAAGAACGCAGAAACAGAGAGAGACAGAGAGACAGATCCAATCTCGAAGGGGCGCTCGCCCCTCCCATGCCATGGAAGACAAGGACCAGAGGGGAAACCCTTCTCCCATCTAGGGATAAGGTCAAGGAAGAAGAAGAAGAAGGGGGCCCTCTCCCTCTCTCTTTTGGTGGCGCCGGAACGCCGCCGGGGCCATCATCATCACCGCAATCTACACCAACACCTCCATCATCTTCACCAACATCTCCATCACCTTCCTTCATCTATCTACAACGGTCCACTCTCCTGCAACCCGTTGTACCCTCTACTTGAACATGGTGCTTTATGCTTCATATTATTATCCAATGATGTGTTGCTATCCTATGATGTGTGGGTAGATTTTCGTTGTCCTATCGGTAATTGATGAATTGCTATGGTTGGTTTAATTTGCTTGTGGTTATGTTGCTATCCTTTGGTGCCCATCATATGAGCACGCGCGTGGATCACACCATAGGGTTAGTTGTATGTTGATAGGACTATGTATTGGAGGGCAAGCGTGACAGAAGCTTCAACCTAGCATAGAAATTGATGCATACGGGATTGAAGGGGGGCCAATATATCTTAATGCTATGGTTGGGTTTTACCTTAATGAACATTAGTAGTTGCAGATGCTTGCTAATAGTTCCAAGCATAAGTGCATAGAATTCCAACTCAGGGATGACATGCTAGCAGTGGCCTCTCCCACATAAAACTTGCTATCGGTCTAGTAAAGTAGTCAATTGCTTAGGGACAATTTCGCAACTCCTACCACCACTTTTCCACACGCTATACTAACTTCATTGTGTCTTTATCTAAACAGCCTCTACTTTTTATTTACACGCTCTTTATTATCTTGCAAACCTATCCAAAAACACCTACAAAGTACTTCTAGTTTCATACTTGTTATAGGTAAAGCGAACGTCAAGCGTGCGTAGAGTTGTATTGGTGGTCGATAAAACTTGAGGGAATATTTGTTCTACCTTTAGCTCCTCGTTGGGTTCGACACTCTTACTTATCAAAAGAGGCTACAATTGATCCCCTATACTTGTGGGTTATCAAGACCTTTTTCTGGCGCCGTTGCCGGGGAGCAATAGCATGGGGTGAATATTCTCATGTGTGCTTGTTTGCTTTATCACTAAGTAGTTTTTATTTTGTGCTCTTGTTTTCTATCTTTAGTTATGGGTAGGATACGCAAAATACCAAAAAAATTAGTTGTACCTACCACACCATTCGTTGAAGAACCACTTAAAATCTATCACACTCCTGAAGCTTTTTACTTGGATCATCTTTGATCCCTGTGTGCTCGGGCTGAAACCCCAACTAGCTTAGTTGAGGGAAAATCTTTAGATGAGCATGCTTGTTATGTGCGACACCGCATATCTCAAAAAGGGAAACTTTTACTGGATCAAATTAATCGTTTGCAATGCTATGCTTGGAATTTATGTGAAATATATGATTTTACTTGTTGTTCTGAAAACCCTAAGAAACACCTTCCCTACCGATGTGAGTTTAGTGATAATGGAATCGTATCTTCGTATGCTAAGGGTGTTTATAATTACTATGATGTTCAACAAATTGAAGAATTTGTTGCTTTTAAGGGTGCTTATGAAATTTCTTGTTTGATTGAAAAGTATGATGCTACTCAAATTTTTGCCATACTTAAATATTGTTATGATAATTATGCTTCTAATGCCTATGTTAAACCATATATTGAGGACTCCTTCGCTATCCAAGAATAGACTAATATTTTGCAGGAGTCTATGGAAGAAGAAATTGATGAAAATGTGAGCTCATTGGATGAAAAAGATGATGAGGAGAGAAAAGAACAAAAGGAGGAAGATCATATTATCTACCCGTGCCCACCTTGTAATGAGAGTAACTCTCTAACTCATACATTATTTAATGTCCCTTCGTGCTTACCGAAGGATGAATGCTATGGTCCCGTTGACTCGTTTGAAATATCCCTTTTTGATGAACTTGATGCTTGCTATTCTTGTAGCCAAGATGTCAATATGAATTATTCTTATGGGGATGAACTTGCTATAGTTCCTTATGTTAAACATGAAATTGTTGCTATTGCACCCGCGCATGATAGTCCTATTATCTTTTTGAATTCTCCCGACTACACTATATCAGAGAAGTTTGCCCTTATTAAGGATTATATTGATGGGTTGCGTTTTACTACTACACATGATGATTTTGATAGATATATTATGTATGTGCTTGCTGCTCCTACTTGAAATGATTATGAGAGATGAACTACATCTCCGCCTCTCCATGTTTCCAATATGATAAAATTGCAAGAAACTGTTTATACTATGCATTGGCCTTTACTATGTGTGCATGAATTGTTCTTTTATGACATGCCAATGCATAGGAAGAGAGTTAGACTCGTCATTACATGATATATGTTACTTTGTGCTCACTACTAAATTACAAACCATTGTTAATTAAAATTGGCTTTGATATACCTTGGGATCCGGGTGGATTCGTTACTTGAGCACTTTATTCCTAGCTTAATGGCTTTAAAGAAAGCGCTGCCAGGGAGACAACCCGGAAGTTTTAGAGAGCCATTTATTTCTGTTGAGTGCTTTTATAGAGTTTAAAAACAAAAAAAATATAGAGGGGAACCCAAAACTTTTCAAAAAAGGAAAGTGAAAGTGAGAGAGACAAACATTGTTGAAGTGGGGGAGCTCCTTGAACTTTGTTCATGCTCACGGAAACTTTGTGAATATTAATTATAGAACCTTTTCAACAAAAATAATTATACCATTGTACAATTCCATTGTATTATAAAAATAATGTGCCAAGGTTTGCCTTTAGGATGTTTAGATTGCTTGTTGGTTTGTGCGGTGCAAGACAGAAACTTTGGCTGTAGTGCACGATTTTACATTTTTTACTGGAACATCAAACGGTTCTTAAACTTTTTGCACTGTCTTTATATACAAATTTTTTATTTGTAATAATTATTTCATAATTTTTGGAGTACCAGAAGTATGGTGAATATTCAGATTACTACAGACTGTCCTGTTTAAGACAGGTTCTGTTTTTGATGCATAGTTTGCTTGTTTTGATGAAACTATTAATTTCTATCAGTGGATTAAGCCATGGAAAAGTTATATTAAAGTAGCTACAATGCAAAAACAAAATATGAATTGCTTTGCAATAGTACCTAGAGTAGTGATTTGCTTTACTATACTAATGGATCTTACCGAGCTTTCTGTTGAGTTTTGTGTGGATGAAGTGTTCGAAGATCGAGGAAGTCTCGATGTGAGGAGAAGGAGGATAGGCAAGAGCTCAAGCTTGGGGATGCCCAAGGCACCCCAAGTAAATATTCAAGGATACTCAAGCATCTAAGCTTGGGAATGCCCCGGAAGGCATCCCATCTTTCTTCAACAAGTATCGGTATGTTTTCGGATTCGTTTCGTTCATGTGATATGTGCAAATCTTGGAGCGTCTTTTGCATTTTGTTTTCACTTTTCTTTGATGCACCATGCTGGTATGAGATAGTCATTGGTTGATTTATAGAATGCTCATTGCACTTCACTTATATCTTTTGAGTATGGCTTTATAGAATGCTTCATGTGCTTCATTTATATCATTTGAAGTTTGGTTTGCCTGTTTCCCTACACATAGAAAACCGCCATTTGTAGAATGCTCTTTTGCTTCACTTATATTTGTTAGAGCGTGGGAATATCTTTTGTAGAAAGAATTAAACTCTCTTGCTTCACTTATATCTATTTAGAGAGATGACCGGAATTGGTCATTCACATGGTTACATAAAATCCTACATAAAACTTGTAGATCACTGAATATGATATGTTTGATTCATTGCAATAGTTTTGCGATATAAAGATGGTGATAGTAGAGTCATGCTAGTGGGTAGTTGTGGATTGTAGAAATACTTGTGTTAAAGTTTGTGATTCCCGTAGCATGCATGTATGGTGAACCGTTATGTAACGAAGTTGGAGCATGAGGTATTTATTGATTGTCTTCCTTATGAGTGGCGGTCGGGGACGAGAAATGGTCTTTTCCTACCAATCTATCCCCCTAGGAGCATGCACGTAGTACTTTGTTTCTATGACTAATAGATTTTTGCAATAAGTATGTGAGTTCTTTATGACTAATGTTGAGTCCATGGATTATACGCACTCTCACCCTTCCATCATTGCTAGCCTCTTCGGTACCGTGCATTGCCCTTTTTCACCTCGAGAGTTGGTGCAAACTTCGCCGGTGCATCCAAACCCCATGATATGATACACTCTATCACACAGAAGCCTCCTTATATCTTCCTCAAAACAGCCACCATACCTACCTATCATGGCATTTCCATAGCCATTCCGAGATATATTCCCATGCAACTTCCATAATCATCATATACATGACTTGAGCATTTATTGTCATATTGCTTTGCATGATCGTAAGATAGCTAGCATGATGTTTTCATGGCTTGTCCGTCTTTTGATGTCATTGCTACGCTAGATCATTGCACATCCCGGTACACCCCTGGAGGCATTCATATAGAGTCATACTTTGTTCTAGATATCGAGTTGTAATATTGAGTTGTAAGTAAATAAAAGTGTGATGATCATCATTATTAGAACATTGTCCCATGATCAAAATAAAAGTGCCCAAAGAAGCCCCCCAAAAAGAGATAGAGGCCAAAGAAGCCTACAAAAAAAAAGAAAATAAAAAAAAATAAAAAAAAAGAAAAAAAGAAGGGACAATGTTACTATCCTTTTACCACACTTGTGCTTCAGAGTAGCACCATGTTCTTCATATAGAGAGTCTTTTGAGTTATCACTTTCATATACTAGTGGGAATTTTCATTATAGAACTTGGCTTGTATATTCCAACGATGGGCTTCCTCAAATGCCCTAGGTCTTCATGATCAAGCAAGTTGGATGCACACCCACTTAGTTTCAGTTTGAGCTTTCATACACTTATAGATCTAGTGCATCCATTGCATGGCAATCCCTACTCCTCACATTAACATCAATTGATGGGCATCTCCATAGCCCGTTGATTACCCACGTCTATGTGAGACTTTCTTCCTTTTTTGTCTTCTCCACACAAGCTCCATCATCATATTCTATTCAACCTATAGTGCTATATCCATGGCTCACACTCATGTATTGTGTGAAAGTTGAAAAGGTTTGAGAATGGCAAAAGTATGAAACAATTGCTTGGCTTGTCATCGCGGTTGTGCATGATTTGAATATTTTGTGTGGTGAAGATGGAGCATAGCCAGACCATATGATTTTGTAGGGATAACTTTCTTTGGCCATGTTATTTTGAAAAGACATGATTGCTTTATTAGTATGCTTGAAGTATTATTGTCTTAATGTCAAATGATAGAGTATTGCTTTGAATCACTCGTGTCTTAATATTCATGCCATGATTAGATTACATGATCAAGATTATGCTAGGTAGCATTCCACATCAAAAATTATCTTTTTTATCATTTACCTACTCGAGGACGAGCAACCACTACTAGGGAAAAGCCTAGCAGCAGCGCGGGTTTTGGGCCTATTAGCAGCGCGGGGGCCGGCGCTACTAATAAGGCGCTACAGCTAACTTATAGCAGTAGCGCGGGTGCCACCCGCGCTACAGCTAACGTATAGCAGTAGCGCGGGTGCCACCAGCACTACAGCTAACGCATAGCAGTAGCGTCGGTAAAAACCCGCGCTACTACTAATATGTAATCTCTGAAAAAAAATTGAATTTTTTCGATTTTTTTTTGAATTTTTTCCCTAGTTTTCAAATTTCTGAATTATTTTAACCTCAAATCTCTAATCACCCCTCAATTTAATCTCAAATCACCCCTCATGATTCCAAATCATCTAACTTCCCGGACGGTCACCCATCCTCTCACTACTCCAGCCTGAGCACGCTTAACTTTCGGGTTCTATTATCCCTCGTTTCCAAGTCTGCACTTGTTATTTTCTTGACAATAGTAAGATGTCAATCCTATTAACCTCAGGAATTTAGCTAGAGCATGAAGTCACATATTTCATTGTTTGAGTTTGAAACTATTGTTCTAAAAAATTAGTAACACTAATATTTCTTGAATAATTAGTTTGACCACAGTTTGACCAGATTTGACCATAGTTTGACCATAGTTTGACCAGATTTGACCAAAATTCAAAAAAAACTAAAATAATTATTTAGTAACACTAATATTCTTGAATAATTAGTTTGACTATACTTTGACCAGATTTAACAAAAATTAAAAAAAACTGATTTTTTTTGAATTTTTTTGCCTCCAGATCTTAAAAGCCCTGTAACTTTTTTTCTGTTAGGCTTTTGAGGATTTTAAAAATGTTTAACGGGGCTCCCCCGATTAAATTCGGATGTAACTTTTCGAGTAGATGATTTTTCATATAAAAAACTTTTTCATCCGAGTTCGTATGCAAAAGTTATGGCCATTTTACAAATTTCCAGAGAGATTTTGCAAATAAAGTCGAAATTCATATTTGTAAATTTTCCCAACAACTAGACGACATATCACATGGGAAACTTATTTTCTTTTATTTTTTTGACATTTTTATCATTTTCTTTTATTTTTTTAAAAACTGAAAAGGCGGTCCACGGGGGGGGGGGGGGGGGTAGACTTTGAAAATTTTGCAAACAGGCCATACCCCGCGCTACTACTATGGCAGATGATTAGTAGTAGCGAGGGGTAAAAACCCGCGCTACTACTATCAGCTTAGTAGTAGCGCGGGTTTATACCATCGCTACTACTATGGCATGGTCCAGGGCCCACTTAGTAGTAGCGAGGGTTAAAAACCCGCGCTACTGCTATCAACTTAGTAGTAGCGAGGGTTAAAAACCCACGCTACTACTATGGCATGTCCCGGGGGGCACAGTAGAGACCGCTTAGTAGTAGCGAGGGTTATAAACCCGCGCTGCTGCTATCAACTTAGTAGTAGCGAGGTTTAAAAACCTGCGCTGCTAGTAAGTAGCAGTAGCGAGGGTTTTTAACCCTCGCTGCTGCTAAGATTCTGTGTATAGGCTTTTCCCTAGTAGTGAAGAATTAAGCTTGGGGATGCTGATACGTCTTTGTCGTATCTATAATTTTTTATTGTTCCATGCCAATATTATACAACTTTCATATACTTTTGGCAACTTTTTATACTATTTTTGGGACTAACATAATTATCCAGTTGTGGCACCCCGATCCGCATGGAGCAGGGGGCCTTCGCACGTCAGCCCAGGATAACACCTGACACACGACAAGTCCATGATACAGCATTCCAGGTACAAGAATATTCATCAAATACATGTGTATATGATTACATCAGTGATGAATATAATCTTCTGGCATAGCCCTAAGGATATTTACATGACAACGGAAGTCTATTAAAAGGGCGACGGAAGTCTTGGCAGCATATCACTCTGGTTGGGCTCCACAACTCACAGGACTGGCAAGATTACGGCCTAGCACGACGGAACAACGAACAATACGGGCATGACCTACAAAACTGGCATGACACGCCTGGTCAGTACATTGAATGTACTTGCAAGACCACCCAATACATAGCATCCAAACAAGCAGAAGACAAAGTAGGAACCAAGCGTATGCAACAACCTAACTCACATCAGAAACTAAGCATGGCATGATATCAACCAAAGACATAAATCAAAATAACATCATGGCATCTACTAGCATGGCAACAACATGGTATATCAAATTTACTTCTAACATGGCAACGGCAAAACATGGCATAGCATAGCATCTTGATCATGACATAGTCTAAGCATGGCATAATTTCAATCAAAGCATGGTATAAACTCAATCCAAACATAGCATGGTGTTCTGAAACTACGCTGAAAATAAACTACCAATCATATCCAATGCAATGCAACCAAACTTGTGCACTGAGTCCCTCGGACTCTCTTACCAACGATGATTGCTATTGCATCACAAACGTGCCAACCCAAAGACATCTCGTGATCCTTACGGCGATCACAACCACGACCAATATTTGGTCTCAAACTGTGATCCTTACGGCGATCACAACCACGACCAATAACTGGCCCGTGATCCTTACGGCGATCACAACCACGACCAACAATTGGCCCGTGATCCTTACGGCGATCACAACCACGACCAATAACTGGCCCGTGATCCTTACGGCGATCACAACCACGACTAATAACTGGCCCGTGATCCTTACGACGATCACAACCATATTAATCAGCTTAATTATTTCCGGTTTATCCTCCATTTCGACCAAGAACCGATAGTGTGACCTACTACGAACCGTGTCGCTATCGATAGACTTTATAAACACTCTGCAGAGGTAGCGCACTGTACCCACACCACAGAACCCATGGCCTTGTCATCCCATTCTAGTGGACCAACGGCATTCCAACGAAACCGATCTACTGCCATGACACTCTCCCGGCCACTCCGACTCACTCCCCTCTAGGCTAAGTCATGGGTGGCCTCGTGTCTACCAAAGACACAACGACCACCGTCGTGGCCACGATCCACACTGGGACCCGGTACCAAAAACTAAACAACGGGCTCACAAGGCTTATGTCCGCCTACCTGATTAGGGTAGCGCGCGCCCATAACCTTCCCTAGTTGGAGGCACCGACCAGAGGCACGACAATAGATCACATTAAGGCCGTCCCATACTGGCAAATGTGGCTGCCCTGAAAAACTTTGATTTGGCGGCACTATGACTTGATCCCATCAATGACGGAGGAGGTTTGTTATTATTAAGTCATTTTATTTCCTTCTCCATCATCATGAACATGAATGCAACAATGAGCATACATCATACAAATGCTTTAACAAAACATCGAGCTTCTCAAGTGAACACTTACAGCATAAAGAACATGACAATACCAAGTACTAACATATCTACGGTGCATTACCATCATCATATCATTTTATAACGATGACATGAAAATAAATTAGAGTAGTGACATGGCATTATCAATAACAACATTCTAACTATCATGGCAAAAGATAGCATGAAAACACAAGCATGCATGGTAAGCATAACGGAATAACTGTAGATGAAAACAAGAAGAAATAACTGCAACTACACACACACACAAGGTGCAAGAAAAGTCAACATGCAAGTTCGGGGCTCATGATAAGAGGTTTTCTTGCCTGGGGGTCGACAAATACTCCGGGAAGAAGTGAGAAATGACCGTGGAAAAATTTGCCGGAAACAGTTCTCTCTCGGAGGGGGCTGTTTATGGACAAGGGCAAAATGGTCATTCTCAATATTTCAAACCATAGTGAAAATGATCCCATCAGAACGGGCTCGACAAAACAAAAACGTGGGCATTGGATTTACCTCAATCGGAGTTATGAGCGCAAAGTTGTGGCCGTTCACTTTTTAGGCAGAAAAAGCACTAAAGCAATGAACGTTCACAAAATAAATATTTCGGCGGGCTGGGTTGGGCTGAAGGCGTATTTCAAAAATACGCTTTCGATCGGGGGAAACGGCTTCATGGCTGGGCTCCGCCACTTATCCACGTGGCAGGGACCGATCAACGTGGCAGAAGCGGGGCCGGGCGCCTGGGTCGCTGCCAGGTGGGGTCGCGGGGCCCGCCTGGCCCACCTGGCCAGGTCAACGCCCCAGCCTGGCCATCTCCTTCTTCTCTCGCTCAACGCGCACTGGGCCAAGGGGAGACGCCCGCCCGACGGCGCTCTCCGGCGCGTCCGGCCATGGCAGGCGACGGGCGACCTACTCACGGGCTCAGGAGGAGGAGGCGCACCCCGGGGTAGTCTCTGTTGCCGGCAAGGAGCACGGGAGAAAGAGCAGCAGGGGCCGCTGCAGAGAGGAGCTTCGGCCTATGGTGGACACGGTGCTCCGGCGAGGGAATGAGGGGGCGATAGGCTAGGGACGGTCGCCGGAGAGTGGCGTGTCCATCCATGGGCTCGGACGGGGCAGGGGATGGCTGGAGGGAGGGGTTCGGCGCAGAGGCCGTGGACGAACTCCGGCTAGATTGCCGTGCTCTGGCGAGGGATTTGGCCGTTCACGGGTATGAGAGGGCTCCAGAGGGAGAGGGGATGGGGCTGGCTTGCTCGAGGAGGGCTCGGGCTGGCTATAAATAGCCGGGGCAGGGCACCCGAGCCGGTTGCCGCCGAGCGAATCCGGCCACGGCTCTGCCGGCCGCAGCAGTCATGGGGAAGAGGGGGAAGACGACAAGGAGGGATCACGACGAGCAGCAGAGGCTCACGGAGACGAGGGTCGCTCGGAGACAGTCGGAGGAAGAGGACAGGGGCGAGGAAGAAGACGGGCTCACGGCGCTTGATACGTCTCCAACGTATCTATAATTTATGAA
The DNA here is from genome assembly GCA_963921465.1 of Triticum timopheevii. Taxonomy (NCBI): domain Eukaryota; kingdom Viridiplantae; phylum Streptophyta; class Magnoliopsida; order Poales; family Poaceae; genus Triticum; species Triticum timopheevii. Next base: position 479,199,262 of record OY997268.1, read on the forward strand.
GCATTCATGCTATTTTATTATCTGTTTTGATTGATTATGGGCTTTATTATACACTTCTATATTACTTTTGGGACTAACCTTTTAACCGGAGGCCCAACCGATATTGCTGTTTTATTGCCTGTTTCAGTATTTCGAGGAAAAGGAATATCAAACGGAGTCCAAACGGAATGAAACCTTCGGCAACGTGATTTTTTGGAAGAATATGATCCTGGAGACTTGGAGTTCAGGTCAGAAGATCCTCGTGGAGACCAGGAGATAGGGGGGCGCCCCCCTACTGGGCGTGCCCCCTGTCTTGTGGGCCCCTCGAGCACCCCCCGACCGACTTCTTTCGCCTATATAGTCCCACGTACCCTAAAAACATCCACGGAGAAGATAGATCGGGAGTTCCGCCGCCGCAAGCCTTTGTAGCCACCAAAAACCTCTCGGGAGCCCATTCCGGCACCCTGCCGAAGGGGGAACTCATCACTGGTGGCCATCTTCATCATCCCGGCGCTCTCCATGACAAGGAGGGAGTAGTTCACCCTCGAGGCTGAGGGTATGTACCAGTAGCTATGTGTTTGATCTTTCTCTCTCTCTCTCGTGTTCTCTCTATGGCACGATCTTGATGTATCGCGAGCTTTGTTATTATAGTTGGATCTTATGATGTTTCTCCCCCTCTACTCTCTTGCGATGCTTTGAGTTTCCCTCTTGAAGTTATCTTATCGGATTGAGTCTTTGATTTGAGAACACTTGATGTATGTCTTGCCGTGTTTATCTATGGTGACAATGGGATATCACGTGCCACTTGATGTATGTTTTGGTGACCAACTTGCAAGTTCCGCCAATGAACCTATGCATAGGGGTTGGCACATGTTTTCTTGACTCTCCGGTAGAAACTTTGGGGCACTCTTTTAAGTACTTTCTGTTGGTTGGATGAATCTGAGATTGTATGATGTATATCATATAATCATGCCCACGGATACTTGAGGTGACAATGGAGTATCTAGGTGACATTAGGGTTTTGGTTGATTTGTATCTTAAGGTATTATTCTAGTACGAACTCTTGAATAGATCGATCCAAAAGAATAACTTTGAGGTGGTTTCGTACCCTACCATAATCTCTTTGTTTGTTCTCCGCTATTAGTGGCTTTGGAGTGACTCTTTGTTGCATGTTGAGGGATTGTTATATGATCTATCTATGTTATTATTGTTGAGAGAACTTGCACTAGTGAAAGTATGAACCATAGGCCTTGTTTCCTATCATTGCAATACCGTTTACGCTCACTTTTATGTTTAGTTGCCTTGCTGTTTTTATATTTTCATATTACAAATACCTTTATCTACTATCCATATTGCACTTGTATCACCATCTCTTCGCCGAACTAGTGCACCTATACAATTTACCATTGTATTGGGTGTGTTGGGGACACAAGAGACTCTTTGTTATTTGGTTGCAGAGTTGCTTGGGAGAGACCATCTTCATCCTATGCCTCCCACGGATTGATAAACCTTAGGTCATCCACTTGAGGGAAATTTGCTACTGTCCTACAAACCTATGCACTTGCAGGCCCAACAACGTCTACAAGAAGAAGGTTGTGTAGTAGACATTAGTGCTCACTGTTCGGTCTTTGGAATGGCTCGCCAGAGAAGAAAACGGAGGGGGCCAGAGGTCCAGGGGGAAGAGGACGGCGAGGGGGAGCTGAGGACATTAATGGCGAGGCCAGAGATGGTCGGAGCAGCGATGCCGACGGGAACAGTGGCTAGACCACCGTTTTGGCTGGCTACGCTCGTGGTCACCACTGGCATAGCGCGCTCTGGAGGTTTTTACTGAGGCAAGATCATGTCTTCCGTGTAGTCCTTCCAGAGTGGAGTATTACTACGGTAAACATTTGGGCAGAGACAAATGGAGCTGAGTAAACCAAGCTCCACAAGTTTACTGCTGCAAACTTGGCAACAACCTAGAGGTAAAACCAGAGAGGTTTAAAGGTAAATTTGATGTCTGGGAGGCTTAGGGTAGCAAGGACTACGGTCCTGGAGGTTATGAGGGCATTAGGACAAATATTTAGAATAGTTGCTTAACAACTACTAAAATATGTCCAGAAATCAAATGATGATGAAGCAATCACTAGGAGTGATGGATTGGGCTATAACTTGGCAAATCCTCATGATTTGGTCATAAGTAGATGCTATAAAAAGATCACACCAAATGGACTTACCAAGTTGGTACTTGCTTCACAAGCATCACTTTTGACCAGAAACTTGGGAAAATTCTAGGAAAATATTGGATAGATTAAATCAGCCAAAATCTTGGGTAGGTGGGTTATATGGTTAGGAGAAGGCTTGGAATTATTTTCAGCCATAATGGAGCTATATAAAATATACTTGCTTTACAAACTGAAAATTTTGACAAAAGACAGGAATTGCTCCTATGCTCACATAACTCAATGAAATGAGATGAATTTGGGTTAAGGCTAATGATTTGGGATACTTCAGAGGATGGAAAAGTTTCATTCTATTTGGAAACTTTATGAAGGTACTTCCTTCACAAAGTGACAATCTGGTCAGAAATTTGAAAAATTACACAGGGAGCTAGGATGATTGGATTGGTCTCATCTTTGGTATCCATGGGTGATTTATCAATATTAATCACCTTGCCAAATTTCAGCTCAAATGGAATTAGGAATAAAGCACTTCCTTTGAAAAATTACAGAGAAGGCATAAACTTGCATTGGATCATGTGCCCAATTTTTGATCTGTGGAACATGAGATAAAGATGGAACTAGTGATTATATAACAAGGACAAGCTCCACAGTTTATGAGAATTTTCCCTGCTATAAAAATAGTAGTTCCTTTAGAAAATGGCAGAATTGGAATATTGCCATTAAATAAGAAAAGGCAATTTTACTTATTTAATTATGGCCAATATAATTGCCAAAGCTTGGATTAGAAATAAAGATCAACTCCACCAATTCACATGAATTTAGGAGATGACTAGATATGCCTTTGGATTTTATTCCTCAGAAAGGGAAGAAAAGGAACAAATCACAATTCAAAAATATTGCATGGGACTTGGCAATATTTTTCCATATCTAAGGTTGAAAAGGATAGGAGGGTCTCTAGGAACAGATGAGATGATCAACAGATCAAGGAAAATGATAGCCCCTTTGAAATCACAAAGGCCACATTCAAATTCCAAGAATTTGGAATTAGGGTTTGAGAGGGTTTAAGATGCTGCAGCTGAGGTCTTGCCGACTGAAAAAGACATGAGCAAGTTTTGAAAGGTTGGAAATGACAAGAAATCTCAGAGTCATCAGCAAAACTCAGGAGAAAGATTTTGAAATTGAGTGCCAGGAAGGAATAACAGCACAAAAATTGATAACCCAATTTTGGGGCTATTACAAACCTTCCCCCCTTAAAAAGAATCTCGTCCTAGAGATTCCTAGGGTTACAACACAAATCAAAAGATAACCACTCCGGAGAAAACCTCTGGGTAAAATTTAACCCTTTGGTCAAATTCGAACGAGTTGGGGCACCGATAATTGGTACACCTAGGAAGAGATATGGGAAAAAACGATTATATCCATGGCTAGGGGCAATCGAGATCAAACTCTCGAAAAAATTGCTAGATGCACCCAGTGAACAGTGGACTCACCTGCTGACACGTGGGTCCAGGGCCCGCTGGCAGCCTCCTTCTTCTACCTCCGGCTAGCTGCTTCTCCGACGCTGATGCTTCGTGTTCGTCTTGGCCCAGCATGCATCTAGATCCTAGGGCAATGAGGACCCTAGTGTTGTAGTGCGCGGCGTGCACGGTGCCGGTGCAGCGAGCACTCACGTCGCGGACCAGCACCTTGTCGGCATTGCTTGCGGATTCGCCTCCTGGATGCCAGTGATCGGGCGACGAGCGAGTTTCCTAGACTCCGCTCACCATACACCGGGGTTGGGCTACAAAAACGGCAGCGCGGCTCGCTTCCAACACACAAACACAATGCCACTCTACTACCTCTTCGGTTTGGGCGAGATCGAGCCGAGCTCCTTCGGCGAGGAGGTGTTCTTGGTGGCGCTACGGCTGTTCCTCGCGTCACTGCTGGGCACGCTAATCGGCTCATCGATCCTCCTGGTGATACTCATCAGGAACGAGCGGGCTCGAGACAACGCGCGGCTGGTGGATCGAGGTGTGGAAGAAGATGGGGCATGGGGTGGTCCTCCGCCACGCTTGATTCTCCGTCGCTTCGCACCGGCGGAGTAATCGCGTGCTGCGGTGGAGTGGTGGTGGCGACTTGCGGCGCCACGCAATGCAGTGATGGTGGTGGTGATGGGGTCCGGCTGCATGTGAGGTGGCTACGCCAACTCAGGAATCAGTTTAGGGCACGGGAAAAATTTCGCGGATTGCTCCACGAAATGTAGGTGTCGAGGTAGAATCAGAGTTGAAATCTGTATCGGGGAGTTGTAATGGATCGCGAGAAATAAAGCTGGCAGTGTTTCTCCAGAAACACAATTGGGTTCAGGAAAAAGAATCAGGGACGAGAAATGGCCAGATGAAAATGGCCTCTTCGAGGTTCTGGGTTTGGAAAATCTAGCATACGGGGTATGCACAGATAGAGAGGGATATCTGACTTTGCATTCCCTCGAGTACTGCTCAAATGTACTCATGGGTATACCGGGTATGCGTGCAGTATGCAGTAAAATCTAAACAAATAGACAGATGCAATAAACATGTAAGGGAAAAACACACCAGACAAATCATACTAAAGTGTTTTAATGCTAGTGGGTATATGTACTCCTGGTATACATATACCTACACCAGCGCGTATTGTATTATAGACTTGGAACGAGTCAATGTTGTTTTTAGTGTATGTGTTCTACTGATTAAAATCTTGTTAGCACACATTGCCGACCCTGTCAAACATTTCTGTTTGACAGAAAGACAAGCAAAAACAAACACACAAACAAAAGCAAGCAAGCAAATAACACAGCATACGGGTTACAACAACACCAGCATACAACAAGCACGAACGTGCTACGCGCTAAATGAAACTACTCACTCCGGGATACATGGTTCTATCCTCATATCGGGGATGAACCGACAGACCGATCGACTAGCAGAAACCACTGACTGCATGACTGAGGTAATGCAGAAGACTGGCCTTGCTGGGGCTCTCCTGGAGGACGAAGACTGAGCCAATCTCCATATTCATCGTCTGACACTTCTATGGGTTGGGGCGATGGGGCTGAAATTGCTCCAGGAAAATGCTGCTGATGGATCTGGAGAAGAGCCTTGTCGAGGGTGATGATATTTGGCTTGGGCCACAATACAGGCTGAGAGGATAACACTGGTTCGGATGGCGTTGGGCAAACATCTTGAGATGCAAACTTACGAGCCTCAGGGTAAGCTTCCTTGACGACTCGTACCACATTATTGTCCATGGCTCTAAACTCGGCAAGCAGCATTGAAATCAACATCCCCTGGGCAGTGATGTATTGCACCAGGCGAGCGATTGCAGGATCATCTCCTTGGCTAACAGAAGAAGGCTGGATTACTGCGTTTGACACCATGGGGAAAAAGCAAAACTCCCGCCTTGTTGCTACATGCATGAAGTTAGTTCGGAGGTGTAGGATAGCCTCCACAGCAGCGGCTTGAATGGCTAAACTAGAGGTAGGCATGGCTCTACCCTGTAAAACCAAAGGCTGGACATTTGCTGCAGGGCCTAGGCTGATGTGCACTCTTGCAACAAAGCGATGAAGGTGAGGGACGGGTGTCGATTGTAACACCAGGTAATCGGGGCTAGTTTTACAGCCAAATGCTTTGGTAAGCATCTCGGCAAGAAGGGGTGGAAAGCCAGGGTGGTTGACGGCATAGGTGCGGGTGTAATATGTGGAAGTTTTGGAGCTGCTAGCCATGGCTGGGGAGCTACTAGCTAAGCTTCTCTGCAGGGACATGGTGGACCGAGGAGCGAGCGATACTGCTAGCGGAAAGGGCATTTATAGGCAGCTACGCGGGACAGGCCCGCATGGCGTGGCCCCTTTCCCTTAATGGCAAAGGGAAAGCGGTGCGGCCGACCAGAAAGGATAGGATTGCTACACGTTCCACGGATAACTAGGCGGTGATAGCGGGGTGAGGATGTGTCGGTCCCGACTGCGCCACCTGTTGATTAACAGTGGCCATGCCGGACGCCAAGGATGGGTCAAATCCCTTAGGGTCATTACGGGTTGATGGTAGCGGTGATCTAATGCCAGGATAATCTATGCCAGCTTGGCTGCTCTGATACCAAGCCCTGTGGCACCCCGATCCGCATGGAGCAGGGGGCCTTCGCACGTCAGCCCAGGATAACACCTGACGCACGACAGGTCCATGATACAGCATTCCAGGTACAAGAATATTCATCAAATACATGTGCATATGATTACATCAGTGATGAATATAATCTTCTAGCATAGCCCTGAGGCTATTTACATGACAGCGGAAGTCTATTAAAAGGGCGGCGGCAGTCTTGGCAGCATATCACTCTGGCTGGGCTCCACCACTCATAGGACTGGCAAGATTACGGCCTAGCACGATGGAACAACGAATAATACGGGCACGACCTACAAAACTAGCATGACACGCCAGGTCAGTACATTGAATGTACTTGCAAGACAACCAAATACATAGCATCCAAACAATCAGAAGACAAAGTAGGAACCAAGCGTATGCAACAACCTAACTCATATCAGAAACTAAGCATGGCATTATATCAACCAAAGACATAAATCAAACTAACATCATGGCATCTACTAGCATGGCAACAACATGGTATATCAAATTTACTTCTAACATGGCAACGACAAAACATGGCATAGCATAGCATCTTAATCATGACATAGTCTAAGCATGGCATAATTTCAATCAAAGCATGGTATAAACTCAATCAAAACATAGCATGGCATTCTGAAACTATGCTCAAAATAAACTACCAAGCATATCCAATGCAATGCAACCAAACTTGTGCACTGAGTCCCTCGGACTCTCTTACCAATGGTGATCGCTATTGCATCACAAACATGCCAACCTAGAGACATCTCGTGATCCTCTCGGCGATCACAACCACGACCAATATTTGGTCTCAAACCGTGATTCTTACGGAGATCACAACCACGACCAATAACTGGCCCGTGATCCTTACGGCGATCGCAACCACGACCAATAACTGGCCCGTGGTCCTCGATCACAATCACGACCAATAACTGGCCCGTGATCCTTACGGCGATCACAACCACGACCAATAACTGGCCCGTGATCCTTATGGCGATCACAACCATATTAATCAGCTTAATTATTTCCGGTTTATCCTCCATTTCGACCAAGACCCGATAGTGTGACCTACTACAAACCGTGTTGCTATCGATAGACTTTATAAACACTCTGCAGAGCAAGCGCACTGTACCCACACCATGGAACCCATGGCCTCATCATCCCATTCGGGTGGACCAACGACATTCCGACAAAACTGATCTACTGCCATGACACTCTCCCGGCCACTCCGACTCACTCCCCTCTGGGTTAAGTCATGGGTGGCCCCGTGTCTACCAAAGACACAACGACCACCGTCGTGGCCACGATCCACACTGGGACCCGATACCAAAAACTTAACAATGGCTCACAAGGCTTATGTCCGCCTACCTGATCAGGGTAGCACGCGCCCATAACCTTCCCTAGTTGGAGGCACCGACCAGAGGCTCGACAATAGATTGCATTAAGGCCGTCCCATACCGGCAAATGTGGCTGCACTGAAAAAGATCGATTTGGCCGCACTATGACTCGATCCCATCGATGACGGAGGAGGTTTGTTATTATTAAGTCATTTTATTTCCTTCTCCATCATCATGAACATGAATGCAATAATGAGCATACATCATACAAATGCTTTAACAAAACATCAAGCTTCTCAAGTGAACACTTACAGCATAAAGAACATGACAATACCAAGTACTAACATATCCACGATGCATTACCATCATCATAGCATTTTATAACGATGACATGAAAATAAATTAGAGTAGTGACATGGCATTATCAATAACAACATTCTAACTATCATGGCAAAAGATAGCATGAAAACACAAGCATGCATGGTAAGCATAACGGAATAACTGTAGATGAAAACGAGAAGAAATAACTGCAACTACACACACAGAAGGTGCACGCAAAGTCAACATGCAAGTTCAGGGCTCATGATAAGAGGTTGGCTTGCCTGGGGGTCGACAAATACTCCGGGAAGAAGTGAGAAACGACCGCGGAAAAATTTGCCGGAAACAGTTCTCTCTCGGAGGGGGCTGTTTATGGACAAGGGCAAAATGGTCATTCTCAATATGTCAAACCATAGTGAAAATGATCTCATCAGAACAGGCTCGATGAAACGAAAACATGGGCATTGGATTTACCTCAATTGGAGTTACGAGCGCAAAGTTGTGGTCGTTCACTTTTTAGCCAGAAAATGCACTAAAGCAGTGAACGTTCACAAAATAAATATTTCGGCGGGCTGGGCTGGGCTGAAGGCGTATTTCAGAAATACGCTTTCGATCGGGGGAAACGGCTTCGCGGCTGGGCACCACCACTTATCCATGTGGCAGGGACCGGTCAATGCGGCAACAGCGGGGCCGGGCGCCTGGGTCGCTGCCAGGTGGGGTCGCGGGGCCCGCCTGGCCAGGTCAACGCCCCAGCCTGGCCATCTCCTTCTCCCGCTCGAAGCGCACCGGGCCGAGGGGAGACGCCCGCCCCAACGACGCTCGCCGGCGCGTCCGGCCACGGCAGGCGACGGGCGACCTACCCACGGGCTCAACAGGAGGAGGCGCACCCCGGGTTAGTCTTTGTTGCCGGCGAGGAGCGCGGGAGAAAGAGCAGTAGGGGCCGTTGCGGTGAGGAGCTTCGGCCTCGGGTGGACACGGTGCTCCGGCGAGGGAATGAGGGGGCGGCAGGCTAGGGACGATCGCCGGAGAGTGGCGCGTCCATCCATGGGCTCGGACAGGACAGGGGATGGCCGAAGGGAGGGGTTCGGCGCGGAGGCCGTGGACAAACTCCGGCTAGTTTGCCATGCTCCGGCGAGGGATTTGGCCGGGCACGGGTATGAGAGGGCTCCAGAAGGAGAGGGGAGGGGCTGGCTTGCTCGCGGAGGGCTCAGGCTGGCTATAAATAGCCGGGACAGGGCACCCAAGCCGGTTGCCGCCGAGCGAGTCCGGCCATGGCTCTGCCGGCCGCAGAAGTCATGGGGAGGAGGGGGAAGACGACGAGGAGGGATCACGATGAGCAGCAGAGGCTCACGGAGACGAGGGGCGCTTGGAGACGAACGGAGGAAGAGGACAGGGGCGAGGAAGAAGACGGTCTCACGGGCGCTCACTGTTCGGTCTTTGGAACGGCTCGCTGGAGAAGAAAATGGAGGGGGCTAGAGGTCCAGGGGGAAGAGGATGGCGAGGGGGAGCTGAAGAACATTAATGGCGAGGCCAGAGACGGTAGTAGCAGCGATGTCGACGGGAAAAGTGGCTAGACCATCGTTTTGGCTGGCTGCCCTCATGGTCACCACTGGCATAGCACGCTCTAGAGGTTTTTACTGAGGCCAGATCATGTCTACCGCGTAGTCCTTCCAGAGTGGAGTATTACTACGGTAAACATTTGGGCACAGACAAATGGAGTTGAGTTAACCAAGCTCCACAAGTTTACTGCTGCAAACTTGGCAACATCCTAGAGGTAAAACTAGAGATAGTGAAAGGTAAATTTGATGTCTGGGAGGCTTAGGGTAGCCAGGACTACGGTCCTGGAGGTTATGAGGGCATTAGGACAAATATTTAGCATAGTTGCTTAACAACTGCTAAAATATGTCCAAAAAACAAATGATGAAGAAGCACTGACTAGGAGTGATTGATTGGGCTATAACTTGGCAAATCCTCATGATTTGGTCATAAGTAGATGCTGTAAAAAGATCACACCAAATGGACTTACCAAATTGGTACTTGCTTCACAAGCATCACTTTTGACCAGAAATTTGGGAAAATTCTAGGAAAATATTGGCTAGATTAAATTAGCCAAAATCTTGGGTAGGTGGGTTATATGGATAGGAGAAGGCTTGGAATTATTTTCAGCCATAATGGAGCAAGATAAAATATACTTGCTTCACAAACTGAAAATTTGGACAGAAGACAAGAATTGCTCCTGTGCTCACATAACTCAATGAAATGATCTGAATTTGGGTTAAGGCTAATGATTTGGGATACTTGAGAGGATGGAAAAGTTTCATTCCATTTGGAAACTTTATGAAGGTACTTCCTTCACGAAGTGACAATCTGGTCAGAAATTTGAAAAATTTCACATGGAGCTAGGATGATTGGATTGAGCTCATATTTGGTATCCATGGGTGATTTATCAATATTAATCACCCTGAAAAATTGCAGCTCAAAAGTAATTAGGAATAGAGCATTTCCTTTGAAAAATTTCAGAGAAGGCAGAAACTTGCATTGGATCATGTGCCCAATTTTTGATCTGTGGAACATGAGATAAAGATGGAACTAGTGATTATATAGCAAGGACAAGCTCCAAATTTTATGTGAGAATTTTCCCTGCTATAAAAATAGTATTCCCTTTAGAAAATGGCAGAATTGGAATACTGGCATTAAATAAGAAAATGCAATTTTCCTTATTTAATTATGGCCAGTATAATTGCCAGAGCTTGGATTAGACATAAAGATCAACTCCACCAATTCACATGAATTTAGGAGATGACTAGATATGCCTTTGGATTTTATTCCTCATAAAGGCAAGAAAAGGAATAAATCACAATTCAAAAATATTGCATGGGACTTGGCAATATTTTTGCATATCCAAGGTTGAAAAGGATAGGAGGGTCTCTAGGAATAAATGGGATGATCAACAGATCAAGTAAAATGATAGCCCCTTTGAAATCACAAAGGCCACAGTCAAATTCCAAGAATTTGGAATTAGGGTTTGAGAGGGTTTAAAATGCTGCAACTGAGGTCTTGCCCACTGAAAAAGATATGAGCAAGTTTTGAAAGGTTGGAAATGACAAGAAACCTCAGAGTCATCAGCAAAACTCACGAGAAAGATTTTGAAAATGAGTGCCAGGAAGGAATAACAACACAAAAATTGATAACCCAATTTTGGGGCTGTTACACTAGTGCCCAGTGCCAGTTCCTGTTTGTTGCATGTTTTTTTGTTCTGCAAAAAATCCATATCAAATGGAGTCCAAACGGGATAAAAACTGCTGGAGATTTTTTTGGAATATATGTGAATTTTGGGAAGTGGAATCAACGCGAGACAATGCCCGAGGGGGCCACGAGGCAAGGGGCATGCCCCTAACCCTCGAGGACACCACGTAAGGCGGTTAGTGCCCTTCTTTCACAGCAAGAAAGCTAATATTCGGATAAAAATCATGTTCAAATTTCAATCCAATCGGAGTTACGGATCTCCGGGAATATAAGAAACGGTGAAAGGCCAGATCTGGGAACGCAGAAACAGAGAGAGACAGAGAGACAGATCCAATCTCGGAGGGGCTCTCGCCCCTATCATGCCAGGGAAGCCAAGGACCAGAGGGTAAACCCTTCTCCCATCTAGGGAGAAGGTCAAGGAAGAAGAAGAGGAAGGGGGCCCTCTCCCCCTCTCTTCCGGTGGCGCCGGAACACCGCCGCGGCCATCATCATCACCGCAATCTATACCAACACCTCCGTCATCTTCAGCAACATCTCCATCACATTCCCCCATCTATCTACAGCGGTCCACTCTCCCGCAACCCGTTGTACCCTCTACTTGAACATGGTGATTTTATGCTTCATATTATTATCCAATGATGTGTTGCCATCCTATGATGTCTGAGTAGATTTTCGTTGTCCTATCGGTAATTGATGAATTGCTATGGTTGGTTTAATTTTCTTGTGGTTATGTTGCTGTTGTTTGGTGCCCATCATATGAGCGCGTGCGTGGATCACACCATAGTGTTAGTTGTATGTTGATAGGACTATGCATTTGAGGGCAAGAGTGACAGAAGCTTCAACCTGCATAGAAATTGATGCATATGGGATTGAAGGGGGACCAATATATCTTAATGCTATGGTTGGGTTTTACCTTAATGAACGTTAGTAGTTGCGGATGCTTTCTAATAGTTCCAATCATAAGTGCATAGAATTCCAAGTCAGGGATGACATGCTAGCAGTGGCCTCTCCCACATAAAACTTGCTATCGGTCTAGTAAAGTAGTCAATTGCTTAGGGACAATTTCGCAACTCCTACCACCACTTTTCCACACTCGCTATACTAACTTTATTGTGTCTTTATCTAAACAGCCCCTACTTTTTATTTACGCGCTCTTTATTATCTTGCAAACCTATCCAAAAACACCTACAAAGTACTGCTGAGCAATTGATATAAAAGCGCATAATTATGAGAATATCTAGGCAATGATCATGAATATAGGCATCACATCCTTGTCAAGTAGACTGAAACAATTCTGCATCTACTACTATTACTCCACACATCGACCGCTATCCATCATGCATCTAGAGTATTAAGTTCATAAGAACAGAGTAATGCATTCAGCAAGATGACATGATGTAGAGGGATAAACTCAAGCAATATGATATAAACCCCATCTTTTTATCCTCGATGGCAACAATACAATACGTGCCTTGCTGCCACTATTGTCACTGGGAAAGGACACCGCAAGATTGAATCCAAAGCTAAGTACTTCTCCCATTACAAGAAAGATCAATCCAGTAGGCCAAACTAAACCAATAATTCGAAGAGACTTGCAAAGATATCAAATCATGCATATAAGAATTCAGAGAAGAACCAAATATTATTCATAGATAATCTTGATCATTAATCCACAATTCATCGGATCTCGGCAAACACACCGCAAAAGAGTATTACATCAAATAGATCTCCAAGAACATCAAGGAGAATTTTGTATTGAGAACCAAAGAGAGAGAAGAAGCCATGTAGCTAATAACTATGGACCCAAAGGTCTTTGGTAAACTACTTACACATCATCGAAGAGGCTATGGTGTTGATGTAGAAGCCCTCCGTGATCGATTCCCCCTCCGTCAGATTGCCGGAAAAGGCCCCACGATGGGATCTCACGGGTACAGAAAGTTGCAGTGGTGGAAAAGTGGTTTCATGGCTCTCCCTGATGTTTTTAGGGTATAAGAGTATATATAGGTGAAAGAAGTACGTCGGTGGAGCTCCGTGGGGCCCACGAGGGTGGGGGCGCGCCTACCCCCTAAGCGCGCTCTACTGCCTCGTGGCCGCCTCGCGGAGTTCCAGACTTCAACTCCAAGTCTTCTGGATTGCTTTCGTTCCAAGAAAGAGCACGAAGGTTTCATTCCATTTGGTATTCCTTTTCTACAAAACACTGAAATAGGCAAAAGAAAACATAAACTCGCACTAGGCCTTCGGTTAATAGGTTAGTCCCAAAAATAATATAAAAGAGCATACTAAATCCCATTAAACATCGAAAACAGATAATATAATAGCATGGAACAATCAAAAAATTTAGATACGTTGGAGACGTATCAAGCATCCCCAAGCTTAATTCCTGCTCGTCCTCTAGTAGGTAAATGAGAAAAAATCTAATTTTTGATGTGGAATGCTACCTAACATAATTTTCAATGTAATTTTCTTTATTGTGGCATGAATGTTCAGATTTGAAAGATTCAAGACAAAAGTTTAATATTGACATAAAAATAATAATACTTCAAGCATACTAATAAAGCAATCATGTCTTCTCAAAATAACTTGGCCAAAGAAAGTTATCCCTACAAAATCATATAGTCTGGCTATGCTCTATCTTCATCACACAAAATATTTAAATCATGCACAACCCCGATGACAAGCCAAGCAATTGTTTCATACTTTTGATGTTCAATCTTCACACAATACATGAGCGTGAGGCATGGTCATAGCACTATATGTGGAACAGAATGGTGGTTGCGGAGAAGACAAAAAGGGGAAGATAGTCTCACATCAACTAGGCATATCAACGGGCTATGGAGATGCCCATCAATATATAATGTGAGTGAGTAGGGATTGCCATGAAACGGATGCACTAGAGCTATCAGTGTATAAAAGCTCAACAAAAGAAACTAAGTGGGTGTGCATCCAACTTGCTTGCTCACAAAGACCTAGGGAAATTTGAGGAAGCCCATCATTGGAATATACAAGCCAAGTTCTATAATGTAAAATTCCCACTAGTATAAAAGTGACAACATAGGAGACTCTCTATCATGAAGATCATGGTGCTACTCTGAAGCACAAGTGTGGTAAAAGGATAGTAGCATTGTCCCTTCTCTCTTTTTCTCTCAATTTTTTATTTGGGCCTTTCTCTTTCTTTTTATTATGGCCTCTTTTTTTCCGGAGTCTCATCCCGACTTGTGGGGGAATCATTGTCTCCATCATCCTTTCCTCACTGGGACAATGCTCTAATAATGATGATCATCACACTTTTATTTACTTACAACTCAAGAATTACAACTCAATACTTAGAACAAAATATGACTCTACGTGAATGCCTTCTGCGGTGTACCGGGATGTGCAATGAATCAAGAGTGACATGTATGAAAATCATGAACGGTGGCTTTGCCACAAATACGATGCCAACTACATGATCATGCAAAGCAATATGACAATGATGGAGCGTGTCATAATAAACGGAATGGTGGAAAGTTGCATGGCAATATATCTCGAAATGGCTATGGAAATGCCATAATAGGTAGGTGTGGTGGCTGTTTTGAGAAAGCTATATGGTGGGTGTATGATACCAGCAAAAAGTGCGCGGTATTAGAGAGGCTATCAATGGTGGAAGGGTGAGAGTGCGTATAATCCATGGACTCAACATTAGTCATAAAGAACTCACATACTTATTGCAAAAATCTATTAGTTATCGAAACGAAGTACTACGCGCATGCTCCTTGGGGGATAGATTGGTAGGAAAATACCATCGCTCGTCCCCGACCGCCACTCATAAGGAAGACAATCAATAAATAAATCATGCTCCGACTTCATCACATAACGGTTCACCATACGTGCATGCTACAGGAATCACAAACTAACACAAGTATCTCTCAAATTCACAACTACTCAACTAGCATGACTCATATCTCAAAACAATCATAAGGAATCAAACTTCTCATAGTATTCAATGCACTTTATATGATAGTTTTCATTATACCCATCTTGGATGCTCATCATATTAGGACTAATTTTATAGCCAAAGCAAATTACCATGCTGTTCTAAAAGACTCTCAAAATAATATAAGTGAAGCATGAGAAATCAATAATTTATATAAAATAAAACCACCACCGTGCTCTAAAAATATATAAGTGAAATACTAGAGCAAAATTATCTAGCTCAAAAGATATAAGTGAAGCACATAGAGTATTCTAATAAATTCTGATTCTTGCGTGTCTCTCCAAAAGGTGTGTACAGCAAGGATGATTGTGGTGAACTAAAAATCAAACACTCAAATCATACAAGATGCTCCAAGCAAAACACATATCATGTGGTGAATAAAAATATAGCCTCAAGTAAAGTTACCGATAGAAGAAGACGAAAGAGGGGATGCCTTCCGGGGCATCCCCAAGCTTAGGCTTTTGGTTGTCCTTGAATTTTACCTTAGGGTGCCTTGGGCATCCCCAAGCTTAGGCTCTTGCCACTCCTTATTCCAAAATCCATCAAATCTTTACCCAAAAACTTGAGAACTTCACAACACAAAACTTAACAGAAAATCTCATGAGCTCTGTTAGTATAAGAAAACAAACTACCACTTTAAGGTACTATAATGAAATCATTCTTTATTTGTATTGGTGTTAAACCTACTGTATTCTAACTTATCTATGGTTCATACCCCCCGATACTACTCATAGATTCATTAAAATAAGCAAACAACACACGAAAAACAGAATCTGCCAAAAGAGAATAGTCTGTAGCAATCTGATTCATACGAATACTTCTGTAACTCCAATTTTTTTGAAAAGATAGGAAAACCTAGATAATTTTTTTATTGATCTACTGAAATTGGAATCAGTATTTTATCACTCTTTGGTGGTTTTCACAATTGTTTTCGTGAGTAGAAAGTTTATGTCTTTTTCAGCAAGATCAAATAATTGTCACCCAAGAAGATCCTATAGGTTCTACTTGGCACAAACACTAATTAAAACATAAAACCACATCTTACCAAAGGCTAGATTAATTACTTATTACTAAACAGGAACAAAAAAGCAAAGAACAAAAATAAAATTGGGTTGCCTCCTAACAAGCACTGTCGTTTAACGCCCCTAGCTAGGCATAAAGCACGAATAGATCTAGGTATTGTCATCTTTGGTATGCAATCCATAAGTGGCTCTCATAATTGATTCATAAGGCAATTTAATTTTCTTTCTAGGAAAGTGTTCCATGTCTTTCCTTAATGAAAATTGGAATCTAATATTTCCTTCTTTCATGTCAATAATTGCACCAATCGTTTTAAGGAAAGGTCTACCAAGAATAATAGGACATGTAGGATTGCAATCTATATCAAGAACAATGAAATCTACGAGAACATAATTCCTATTTGCAACAATAAGAACATAATTAATCCTTCCCATGGGTTTCTTAATGGTGGAATCCGCAAGATGCAAATTTAAAGAACAATCATCAAATTCATGGAAACCTAACACATCATACAAAGTTTTTGGAATCGTGGAAACGCTAGCACCCAAATCACACAAAGCATAGCATTCATGATATTTAATCTTAATTTTAATAGTAGGTTCCCACTCATCATAAAGTTTTCTAGGGATAGAAACTTCTAGCTCAAGCTTTTATTCATAGGATTGCATTAAAGCATCAACGATATGTTTAGTAAAAGCTTTATTTTGATTATATGCATGAGGAGAATTCAACACGGATTGCAACAAGGAAATACAATCTATCAAAGAGCAATTATCGTAATTAAATTCCTTGAAATCCAAAATAGTGGGTTCATTGCTATGTAAAGTTTTGACCTCTTCAATCCCACTTTTATTAATTTTAGCATCAAGATCTAAAAACTCCGAATCATTGGGACGCCTTTTAACTAAAGTTGACTCATCTCTAGTCCCATCTTTATCAAGATTCATATTAGAAAACAAAGATTTAATAAGAGTCACATCAATCACTTTTAGATCTTCATCATTATTATTGTTGAAACTAGAATAACACGCTTTCACAAAGAAATCTTTTTTAGCATGCATCCTAGCGGTTCTTTCTTTGCAGTCATCAATGGAAATTCTAATGGCTTTGAGAGACTCATTGATATCACGCTTAGGTGGAATAGATCTAAGTTTCAAAGAATCAACATCAAGAGAAATTCTATCCATGTTCCTAGCCAACTCATCAATCTTAAGCAATTTTTCTTCAACCAAAGCATTGAAATTCTTTTGAGAACTCATAAATTATTTAACACTAGTCTCAAAATCAGAGGGCATCTTATTAAAGTTTCCATAAGAGTTGCTGTAGGAATTACCGTAACTATTGGAGGAATTACTAGGGAACGGCCTAGAATTAAAGTTTCCTCTATATGTGTTGTTACCAAAATTGTTCCTACCAACAAAATTCACACCCATAGATTCTTTATTATTCTCAATCAAAGTGGACAAAGGCATATCATTAGGATCAGAAGAAACACCCTTATTAGCAAACAATTTCATAAGTTCATCCATCTTTCCACTCAAAACATTAATCTCTTCAATCACATGAACTTTTTTACTCGTGGATCTTTCGATGTGCCATTGAGAATAATTAAACATTAATCTAGGAGTTTAGTAGCTTCTCCTAAAGTGATTTCCATAAAAGTGCCTCCCGCGGCCGAATCTAAAAAATTTCTAGAAGCAAAATTCAATCCGGCATAATTTTTTTGTATAATCATGCATAAATTCAAACCATGTGTAGGGCAATTACGTATCATTAATTTCATCCTTTCCCAAGCTTGCGCAACATGCTCATGATCAAGTTGCTTAAAATTCATAATATCATTTCTAAGAGAGATGATCTTAGCGGGAGGAAAATACTTAGAGATAAAAGACTCTTTGCACTTATTCCATGAATCAATACTATTTTTAGGCAAAGAAGAGAACCAAGTTTTAGCACGATCTCTAAGACAAAATGGAAATAGCTTTAGTTTAACAATATCATTATCCACATCTTTCTTATTTTGCATATCACACAAATCAACAAAGTTGTTTAGATGGGTAGCGGCATCTTCACTAGGAAGGCCAGAAAATTGATCTTTCATGACAAGATTCAACAAAGCGGCATTAATTTTGTTGGGTAACGTTGTAATTTCAAAAAAATCCCTACGCACACGCAAGATCATGGTGATGCATAACAACAAGAGGGGAGAGTGTAGTCCACGTACCCTCGTAGACCGTAAGGGGAAGCGATTATCAACGCGGTTGATGTAATCGTACACCTTCACGATCCGTCCCGATCAAGTGCGGAAACTACGACACCTCCATGTTCAGCACACGCTCAGCTCGATGACGTCCTCGCCTTCTTGATCCAGCAAGAGGGGCGAAGTAGTAGATGAGTTCCGGTAGCACGACGGCGTGGTGACGGTGTTAGTGAAGAACAATCTCCGCAGGGCTTCACCTAAGCACTACGAAAACTATGACGAAGGATAAAGTAGAGGGGACGGGGTTGCCGGCACACGGCTTGGTGTTTCTTGATCTGTCTTGGGTGCTAGCCCTACCCCTCTATTTATATGTTGAGACTTGGGGTGGAAACTTGGAGTAAAAGCCTCCACAAAGTCGGTTTCACCCGAAAGGCAAGAGTCCTTCTCGGACTCCAGGGCCAGACGCCAGGGTTCCCGGCGTCTGGACCCAAACCCTGGTGTCTGGCCCACGGACTCCGCAAAACTTCCTTTTGCGCTTTCCAAAAACCTTGTGGGCTTTCCCATTTGGCCCAAATAACATGTTCTCGTACCCAAACATTTCGAGAAACATCCGGAACCTCTTCGGGTGAATTCTGGAACCCTTCCGGAGACCAAACACTATTATCCCATATATTAAACTTTATCTTCGAATCATTCCGGAGTTCCTCGTCATGTCCATGATCTCATCCGAGAATCCGAACAAAATTTGGTTACCAACATACATAACTCATATAATACTATATCGTCAACAAACGTTAAGCGTGCGGACCCTACGGGTTCGAGAACTATGTAGACATGACCGATACACCTCTCTGGTCAATAACCAATAGCGTAACCTAGATGCCCATATTGGCTCCTACATATTTTACGAAGATCTTTATCGGTCAAACCGCATAACAACATACGTTGTTCCCTTTGTCATCGGTATGTTATTTGCTCGAGATTCGATCGTCGGTATCTCAATACATAGTTCAATCTCGTTATCGGCAAGTCTCTTTACTCGTTCCGTAATGCATCATCCCGCAACTAACTCATTAATCACATTGCTTGCAAGGCTTATAGTGATGTGCATTACCGAGAGGGCCCAGAGATACCTCTCCAACAATCGGAGTGACAAATCCTAATCTCGATCTATGCCAACTCAACAAGTACCATCGGAGACACATGTAGAGCACCTTTATAATTACCCAGTTACGTTGTGACATTTGGTAGCACACAAAGTGTTCCTCCGGTAATCGGGAGTTGCATAATCTCATAGTCGTAGGAACATGTATAAGTCATGAAGAAAGCAATAGCAACATACTTAACGATCAAGTGCTAAGCTAACGGAATGGGTCAAGTCAATCACATCATTCTCTAATTATGCGATCCCGTTAATCAAATGACAACTCATGTCTATGGCTAGGAAACTTAACCATCTTTGATTCAACGAGCTAGTCAAGTAGAGGTATACTAGTGACACTCTGTTTGTCTATGTATTCACACATGTACTAAGTTTCCGGTTAATACAATTCTAGCATGAATAATAACATTTATCATGATATAAGGAAATATAAATAACAACTTCATTATTGCCTCTAGGGCATATTTCCGTCAATCTCCCATTTGCACTAGAGTCAATAATCTAGTTCACACTGCCATGTGATTTAACATCCATAGTTCACATCACCATGTGATTAACACCCATAGTTCACATCACCATGTGACCAACACTCAAAGAGTTTACTACACTCAATAATCTAGTTCACATTGCCATGTGATTAACACCCAAAGAGCACTAAGGTGTGATCATGTTTTGCATGTGGAGAAGTTTAGTTAATGGGTCTGCCAAATTCAGATCCGTATGTATTTTGCAATTTCTATGTCAACAATGCTCTGCACGGAGCTACTCTAGATAATTGCTCCCACTTTCAATATATATCCAGATTGAGACACAAAGTCATCTGGATCAGTGTAAAAGCTTGCATCGACGTAACTCTTTATGACAAACTCTTTATCACCTCCATAACCGAGAAATATATCCTTATTCCACTAAGGATAGTTTTGACATGTTGTCCAGTGATCTACTCCTAGATCACTATTGTGCCCTATTGCCAAACTCATGCTGAGGTACACAATAGGTCTGGTACACAACATAGCATACTTTATAGAACCTATGACTGAAGCATAGGGAATGACTTCATTCATTTTCTATTTTCTGCCGTGGTCGGGTTTTGAGTCTTCACTCAACTTCACACCTTGTAACACAGGCAAGAACTCCTTCTTTGACTGTTCCATTTTGAACTACTTCAAAATCTTGTCAAGGTTTTTACTTGCTAAAAAATCTTATCAAGCGTCTTGATCTATCTCTATAGATCTTGATGCTCAATATGTAAGCAGCTTCACCAAGGTATTTCTTTGAAAAACTCCTTTCAAATACTCCGTTATGCTTTACCGAAAATTCTACATTATTTCCGATCAACAATATGTCATTCACATATACTTATCATAAATGTTGTAGTGCTCCCACTCACTTTCTTGTAAATACAGGCTTCATCGCAAGTCTGTATAAAACTATATGCTTTGATCAACTCATCAAAGCGTATATTCCAACTCTGAGATGCTTTGCACCAGTCCATTGATGGATCGCTGGAGCTTGCACATTTTGTTAGCGCCTTTAGGATCGACAAAACCTTCTGGTTGCATCATATACAACTCTTCTTTAAGAAATCCATTAAGGAATATAGTTTTGACATCCATTTGCCAGATTTCATAAAATGTGGCAATTTGCTAACATGATTCGGACGCACTTAAGCATTGCTACGAGTGAGAAAATCTCATCGTATTCAACACCTTAAACTTTGTCAAAAAACCTTTTTTGACAAGTCTAGCTTTGTAGATAGTAACACTACTAACAGTGTCCTTCTTCCTCTTTGAAGATCCATTTATTTTCTATGGCTTGGCGATCATCAGGCAAGTCAACCAAAGTCCACACTTTGTTCTCATACATGGATCCCATCTCAGATTTCATGGCCTCAAGCCATTTCGCGGAATCTGGGCTCATCATCGCTTCCTCATAGTTTGTAGGTTCGTCATGGTCAAGTAACATGAACTATAGAATAGGATTACCATACCACTCTAGTGTGGACCTTACTCTGGTTGACCTACGAGGTTAGGTAGTAACTTGATCTAAAGTTTCATGATCATCATCATTAACTTCCTCACTAATCGGTGTAGGCATCACTGGAACTACTTTCCAATTCGGGAGAAGGTACAATTACCTTATCAAGTTCTACTTTCCTCCCACTCACTTCTTTCGAGAGAAACTCCTTCTCTAGAAAGGATCCATTCTTAGCAACGAATATTTTGCCTTCGGATCTGTGATAGAAGGTGTACCCAACAGTTACTTTTGGGTATCCCATGAAGACGCACTTCTCCGATTTGGATTTGAGCTTATAAGGATGAAACTTTTTCACATAACCATCGCAACCCCAAACTTCAAGAAACGACAACTTAGGTTTCTTGCTAAACCATAGTTCATACAGTGTCGTCCCAACGGATTTATATGGTGCCCTTTTTAACGTGAATGCAGCTGTCTATAATGAATAACCCCAAAACGATAGTGGTAAATTGTTAAAAGACATCATAGATCGCACCATATCTAGTAAAATACGATTATGATGTTCGGGCACACCATTACGCTGTGGTGTTCCAGGTGGCGTGAGTTGCAAAACTATTTCACATTGTTTCAAATGAAGACCAAACTCGTAACTCAAATATTCATCTCCGTGATTAGATCGTAGAAACTTTATTTTCTTGTTACGATGATTTTACACTCCACTCTGAAATTCTTTTGAACTTTTCACATGTTTCAGACTTATGTTTCAAGTAGATATACCCATATCTGCTCAAATCATGTGTGAAGGTCAAAAAAATAACGATACCTGCCGCGAGCCTCAACACTCATTGGACCGCATACATCAGTTTGTATTATTTCCAATAAGTCAGTTGCTCGCTCCATTGTTCCGGAGAATGGCGTTTTTGTCATCTTGCCCATGAGGCCTGGTTCGCAAGTACCAAGTGATTCATAATCAAGTGATTCCAGAAGTCCATCAGTATGGAGTTTCTTCATGCGATTTACACCAATATGACCTAAATGGCAGTGCCACAAATAAGTTGTACTATCATTATCAACTCTGCATCTTTTTGCTTCAACATTATGAATATGTGTATTAATACTATCGAGATTCAGCACAAATAGTTCACTCTTCAAGGGTGCATGACCATAAAAGATATTACTTATATAAATAGAACAACCATTACTCTCAGATTTAAATGAATAACCGTCTCGCATCAAACAAGATCCAGATATAATGTTCATGCTCAATGCTGGCACCAAATAACAATTATTCAGGTCTAAAACTAATCCCGAAGGTAGATGTAGAGGTAGCGTGCCGACGGCGATCACATCGACTTTGGAACCATTTCCCACGCGCATCGTCACCTCGTCCTTAGCCAATCTTCGCTTAATCCGTAGTCCCTGTTTTGAGTTGCAATATTAGCAACAGAACCAGTATCAAATAACCAGGTACACATCAATAACATGTATATCACATATACCTTTGTTCACCTTGCCATCCTTCTTATCCGCCAAATACTTGAGGCAGTTTCGCTTCCAGTGACCAGTCTGTTTGCAGTAGAAGCACTCAGTCTCAGGCTTAGGTCCAGATTTGGGTTTCTTCTCCTGAGCAGCAACTTTTTTGCCGTTCTTCTTGAAGTTCCCCTTCTTCTTCCCTTTACCCTTTTTCTTGAAACTCGTGGTCTTGTCAACCATCAACACTTGATGCTTTTCTTGATTTCTACCTTCGTCGATTTCAGCATCACGAAGAGCTTGGGAATTGTTTCCGTTATCCCTTGCATATTATAGTTCATCACGAAGTTCTAGTAACTTGGTGATAGTGACTAGAGAAATCTGTCAATCACTATCTTATCTGGAAGATTAACTCCCACTTGATTCAAGTGATTGTAGTACTCAGACATTCTGAGAACATGCTCACTAGCTGAGCTTTTCTCCTCCATCTTGTAGGCAAAGTACTTGTCAAAGGTCTCATACCTTTCAACATGGGCATGAGTCTGAAATACTAATTTCAACTATTGGAACATATCATATGCTTCGTGGCGTTCAAAACGTCTTTGAAGCCCCAATTCTAAGCCGTAAAGCATGGTGCACCAAACTATCAAGTAGTCATCATATCGAGCTTGCCAAACATTCATAATGTCTGCATCTGCTCCTGCAATCGGTCTGTCACCTAGCGGTGCATCAATGACATAATTCTTCTGTGCATCAACGAGGATAATCCTGAGATCACGGATCCAATCCGCATCATTGCTACTAACATCTTTCAACTTAGTTTTCTCTAGGAACATATCAAAATAAACGGGGAGCAACATTGCGAGCTATTGATCTACAACATAGTTATGCAAATAATATCAGGACTAAGTTCATGATAACTTAAAGTTCCATTAATCATATTACTAAAGAACTTCCACTTAGATAGACATCCCTCTTATCATCTAACTGATCACGTGATCCATATCAACTAAACCATGTCTGATCATCACGTGAGATGGAGTAGTTTTCAATGGTGAACATCACTATGTTGATCATATCTACTATATGATTCACGCTCGACCTTTCGGTCTCCAGTGTTCCGAGGCCATATCTGCATATGCTAGGCTCGTCAAGTTTAACCCGAGTATTTCTGCATGTGCAAAACTAGCTTGCACCCGTTGTAGGTGAACGTTGAGCTTATCACACCCGATCATCACGTGGTGTCTCGGCACGACGAACTTTGGCAACGGTGCATACTCAGGGAGAACACTTTTACCTTGAAATTTAGTGAGAGATCATCTTGTAATGCTACTGTCAATCAAATCAGAATAAGATGCATAAAGGATAAGCATCACATGCAATCAATATAAGTGATATGATATGGCCATCATCATCTTGTGCCTTTGATCTCCATCTCCAAAGCACCTTCATGATCACCATCGTCACTGGCGCGATACGTTGATCTCCCCATCGTAGCATCATTGTCGTCTCGCCAACTAGTTTTTCTACGACTATCGGTACCGCTTAGTGATAAAGTAAAAACAATTACATGGCGATTGCATTGCATACAATAAAGCGACAACCATATGGCTCCTGCCAATTGACGATAACTCCGTTACAAAACATGATCATCTCATACAATAAAATATAGCATCATGTCTTGACCATATCACATCACAACATGCCCTGCAAAAACAAGTTAGACGTCCTCTACTTTGTTGTTGCAAGTTTTACGTGGCTGCTACGGGCTGAGCAAGAACCGTTCTTACCTACGCATCAAAACCACAACGATTTTTTGTCAAGTATGTGTTGTTTTAACCTTTAACAAGGACCGGGCGTAGCCACACTCGATTCAACTAAAGTTGGAGAAAATGACACCCGCCAGCCACCTGTGTGCGAAGCACGTCGGTAGAACCAGTCTCGCGTAAGTGTACGCGTAATGTCGGTCCGGGCCGCTTCATCCAACAATACCGCCGAATCAAAGTATGACATGCTGGTAAGCAGTATGACTATTATCGCCCACAACTCACTTGTGTTCTACTCGTGCATATAACATCTACGCATAAACCTGGCTTGGATGCCACTGTTGGGTAATGTAGTAATTTCAAAAAAAATCCTACGCACACGCAAGATCATGGTGATGCATAGCAACGAGAGGGGAGAGTGTAGTCCACGTACCTCATAGATCGTAAGCGGAAGCGTTTATCAACGCGGTTGATGTAGTCGTACACCTTCACGATCTGTCCCGATCAAGTGTCAAAACTACGGCACCTCCGCGTTCAGCACACGTTCAGCTCGATGACGTCCTCGCCTTCTTGATCCAGCAAGAGGGGCGAAGTAGTAGATGAGTTCCGGCAGCACGACGGCGTGGTGACGGTGTTAGTGAAGAACAATCTCCGCAGGGCTTCGCCTAAGCACTACGAAAACTATGACAGAGGATAAACTAGAGGGGACGGGGTTGCTGAAAGCACAAGTGCTCCATGGGTGATTTTGGTAATTTATGTCAACATATCTCTTGTTGGACTAATACTTTTACCTAGTATGTTTCAGATAAGTTCAACAATGGAGTGGCATGGACTAGAGGATGTGGAACCCCTTCAAGATGCTAAGGACAAAAGGACTGGATCAAACTCAAAGCACAAGACTCTAAATTTTACTTTTAGTGATCCAAGATCACATTGAGTCTATAGGAAATGCCAATACTATCAAGAGGGGATGAGGTGTTGCTTAATGGATTGCTTGATCAAAGTGCTTAGTGATATGCTCCAAAGCCCTCAACCACTTTCTCACATCCACATGTGTCCCAAACCAAAAGTCAAACTCGGCCCTACCAAAATTTTCTATCTGGCGCCACCGAGTTCAGATGTCATAGCCAATGCCATAAACCCTAGTCTCTTCGCTCTCACTGATAGGGATCTCGGTCTCATCGAGATGGGATTGTAATCTCTCTGTGTATGTCCATTACCAAAATTGGTCCAACCGAGTTTGTGTAACCGGTCCTACCGAGATTACAATGCAAACTCTCTGTTCCTCTTCCTAACGTTTCGGTCTAACCGAGATGAGCGAATCGGTCCCATCGAGTTTGCCTGACCAACCCTCTGTGTGTCCATTACCAAAATCGGTCTCACCGAGATTACATTATGCCCTAACCCTAACCATATCGGTCCCACCGAGTTGACATGTTGATCCCACCGAAAATCCTAATGGTCACATTATTTCCTAAATCGGTCCGACCGAGTTTCACGATTCGGTCACACCGAGTTTGGTAAGTTGTGTGTAACGGTTAGATTTTGTGTGCAGGCTATATATACCCCTCCACCCACTCTTCATTCGTGGAGAGAGCCATCAGAACGTGCCTACACTTCCAACATACATTTTCTGAGAGAGAACCACCTACACTTGTGTTGAGGTCAAGATCTTCCATTCCTACCACATAAATCTTGATCTCTAGCCTTCCCCAAGTTGCTTTCCACTCAAATCTTCTTTCGACCAAATCCAAATTCTGTGAGATAGAGTTGAGTGTTGGGGAGACTATCATTTGAAGCACAAGAGTAAGGAGTTCATCATCAACACACCATTTGTTACTTCTTGGAGAGCGGTGTCTCCTAGATTGGCTAGGTGTCACTTGGGAGCCTCCGACAAGATTATGGATTTGAACCAAGGAGTTTGTAAGGGCAAGGAGATCGCCTACTTCATGAAGGTCTACCCCTAGTGAGGCAAGTCCTTCGTGGGCGACGACCATGGTGGGATAGACAAGGTTTCTTCTTCATGGACCCTTCATGCGTGGAGCCCTCCGTGGACTCGCGCAACCGTTACCCTTCGTGGGTTGAAGTCTCCATCAACGTGGATGTACGATAGCACCACTATCGGAACCACGGCTCAAAAATCTCTGCGTCTCCAAATTGCATTTGCACACTCCAATCCCATCCCTTTACATTCTTGGAATTTGCATGCTTTACTTTCCGCTGCTCATATACTCTTTGCATGCTTGTTTGATATGTATTGTGGATGTTAAACTTGTGCCAAAACTCCACTTCAACTTAAAGAAATTAAAAAGTGCAACTTTTCTTGCTTAGAGTCTATTCACCCCCCCCCCCCCTCAAGACACCTCTTCTCGATCCTTTCAGTTGTCGGCACACGGCTTGGTGTTTCTTGATCTGTCTTGGGTGCTATCCCTACCCCTCTATTTATATGTTGAGCCTTGGGGTCGAAACTTGGAGTAAAAGCCTCCACAAAGTCGGTTTCACCCGAAAGGCAAGAGTCCTTGTCGGACTCCAGGGCCAGACGCCAGGGTTCACGGCGTCTAGACCCAGACGCCAGGGACCCTGGCGTCTGGCCTCTGGACTCCGCAAAACTTCCTTTTGCACTTTCCAAAAACCTTGTGGGCTTTCCCCTTTGGCCCAAATAACGTGTCCTCGTACCCAAACATTTCAGGAAACATCTGGAACCCCTGCCGGTGAATTCCGGAATCCTTCCGGAGACCAAACACTATTATCCCATATATTAAACTTTATCTTCGGACCATTCCAGAGTTTGTCGTCATGTCCACACACTACTGGAATCAGCTACTTTGCCATCTGCCAGCTCTTTGCCGTCAGCTAGCAGACGGCAAAAAAGCTCTTTGCCATCAGCTACCCAAATGCAGACGGCAAAGAACTGGCTGATGGCAAAGACCTTCTTTGCCATCAGCCAGTTCTTTGCCGTCCGCTAGCAGACGACAAAGGTTCTTTGCCGTCGTCTAGCAGACGGCAAAGAGGGAGGGGGCCCCACTGACGATCTGCTTAAAAAAAACTTAACGGCCCCCCTCTTTGCCGTCTGCTAGCAGACGGCAAAGAGCAAAAAAGTGGACGGCAAAGGGGGCGGACGACAAAGATTTAACATATCTAACGGCCACGCCCCATCCCGCCCCTCTCTCTCTGTTTCTCTCCCTACTCTTCACACGCGCGCCGCCGCCCCCACCACTCGCCGCCGCCCGGTCGCCCCACCACCCCGCTGCCCCACTGGCCCACCGCCCCGTTGCCACTGCCGCCCGGCACCGTCGCCCCACCACCCGGCGCCCGGCGCTGTCGCCCCACCACCCGGCGCCCCACCGGCCCCCCGCCCCATCGCCCCCGCCGCCCTGCCGTCTCGGCGCCACCGCGCCCCGGCCCCCTGGTGCCCCGCCCCCTCCCCCCCACGCCCCACTGCCCCGGGCCCGGCGCCGCCGCCCCAGGCCGCCCCGCCCCCCTCCTCCACCGGCCACCTCCTCAACCGGCCCTGCCCCAGGTGAGCTCTACCTCCTCTTTTTTTCCTTTTTTTTCTGTTTTTTTAGTTTTAGGTTTATGTTTAGTTTAGATTTAGTTTTAGTTTTAGTTTTATGTTTAGTTTTAGTTTTAGTTTAGTTTTAGGTTTAGATTTAGTTTTTTCCTTTTTTTCTATTTTTTAGTTTTAGCTTTATGTTTAGTTTAGATTTAGTTTTAGTTTTAGTTTTAGGTTTAGTTTTAGGTTTAGTTTTAGGTTTAGTTTTAGGTTTAGGAAAGAAGAAGCAGAAGAAAAAAAGAGGAGAGGAGGAGAAGAAGAAGAGGAAAAAAGGAAAGGAAGAAGAAGAGGAGGAGGAGGAGAAGAAGAAAGAAGAAGAGGAAGAAGAAGAAGAAAAAAGAGGAGAGGAGGAGAAGAAGAAGAGGAAAAAGGAAAGGAAGAAGAAGAAGAAGAAGGAAGAAAAGGAAGAAAAGGAAGAAAAGGAAGAAGAGGAAGAAGAAGAAAAGGAAAAAAGAGGGGAAAACCCGACCCGACACGACACCCCGACCCCGACCCAGCACCCCGACACGACACCCCGACCCCGAGACCCCGACCCCGACCCCGACACCCCGACCCTGAGCCTGACCCGACAACCTGACCCCGACACCGACACGGCACCCCAACCCCGACCCGGCACCCCGGGTACTTGGTCGGGTCAGCCCGAGGAGCCGAGTGGCCATGCTGATGATGGCGGGGAGCCGACTGATTTTGAGGAGGAGGGGTAGAAGGGGGCAACGTCTACCAGCGTGGTGCTACACGGCTCCCGTCCGTGCCAGCGACCCGCGAGCAGAGGTGGTTGATTTTCCCTGATGGGGAGAGGTAAGTGCATTTAATATTTTTGTACCTTCTGCATTCACATTTCTTCAAATAACTAATGTGTTGGCCTTGTCATGCTGCAGGGGTTGGGACCACCATGAAAGTGTCCGCCGGCCCAACTCCGTCCTTGGAGTTCTGATTCGGCAAAACTTCTCGGGGTTTGTCACGTTGCCTGGTGAGGGTCGGCTTCCAGAGGTTGGATTGAGTTGGGAGCACTACTTGGCTGCCCCGGCCCCACCGGGTGAGATTATCGACGGTGTCTTGTGCAAGACGAGGGCAGACGTGGTGATCAGAAAGTTCTGGGTAATTTCTCTTTTACACAATTAAAAATCTTCAACTAGCTAGTTACTAATTGTACTAATCAATATTGTCTCATTTGATTGCAGACATTCTACAGGTTTGAGGAGGGATACGAGGAGGAGGCGGCAGATGTTATCGACAAGGAGTGCAAGCGCCTACTTCAGAACTTACGGCATGAGGCTCGGGTGCGGGCTGTTCGAGACTACTACACCGGGCGTGGTATCAAGAAGCCCAAGAAGGAGTGCCGCGATAAGTTCTTGAGTAAGGAGCAGTACATGAAGGTAATTCTTAAGGCCTTGTACTTACTTCCTTCATTTAGTAATTCATAGCCGTAGCGCTGAAGTTTCTATTTGCTAACTTAGGCCCCTCCGAGAGGGTGTGCGGATCGGATGGATTGTTGGGAGGTGTTGGTCAATGCGTGGTGCTCAAAAGAATGGCGGGCCACCCACAACGTGGCCAAGGACAAACGTGCCCAAATGGAAGGTGTGCCACACCACCAAGGCAGCTCCAACTTATTTTAGTACGGGCGGAACTGGGTATGTGGTTTGCTTCATGATTCATGCAATTCATTCATCATGCTAGCTTTAGACCTTTAATTACTAATTTACTTTGTTTCTCTCTTTCAGGCATGCTACAATAAGGCGGATAAGGTGCCAGAGGTGTACGACCTGTATGCCATGGCCCACACTGGCCCTTACAAGAAAGTCAAGGAATTCTCTTGATGATCCAAAGAACTTCACCAACATCTCTGCCCACGACAAGCTCGTGCAATATAGAGATCAGGGGAAGGCGAGGAAAGGGGAGGACTTTAACCCGAGCCAGGGTCCCATTGATACAGAGCTGCTGATGATATCTGGTGGCGGGAGGTCCCATGGCCCCATAGCCATGGGAGATGGACTTATCCCTTGTCCTAGCACTCTCCCGGAGATCAAGGCGCGCCAGTCGAGCTCCGCTCCTGAGTAAGGCCTCGTGAACGGCCAGTCCAACTCGCCTTCAAGGTTAGTTATACGTACTCAACTATCTTTCTCCATTACATTGTGTGCGGTTCCATCAATGATTACAAATGGTCATGTGAGTGGTGTTGCAGGCTGCTATACAGAGTGAGAGAGATAGAATGGAGAAACTTCTGGCGGAGGCGGCGGAGTGGCAGCGGGAGTTGGAGGATACGAAGACAAAGATGTTGGAGGAGGAGAGGGCACGGAATGACATGCGGGCAAGGGCCATGTACGAGCTCCTTGTGGTAAGTTTCTTCTGCAGATTACTTGCTAGTCTTAACATTTGAGTCTCATTACTAACTAGTATGACTCTGTTGTGAAAACTAAATGTGCAGTCTGTGTGCGAGAAGTCCGGTTAGACCGCTCCGCCGATGCCAGTGATTGCTCCTGGGAGCATGGTGAGTTTAATTTGAATGGACATTACTTGCTAGTCTTAACATTTGAGTGTCATAATGCTAACGAGACATTGGAAATGATCTTTGGTGCAGCTTAACTCTAGAAACGCATCGCACGATCCTTCTCCAGCTACCGGCGCGAGCCAGCCCGCTCCTACACCTCCCTGATCACGGTAAGTTTCTCTAGTGTTTTGCTTAACAAATGCATAAAGACCTATACTTAGCTTTATTCCTCCAATATGCTTACCATAATGACCTAGAGTTAGCTTCTTTTCCTCCAAAATGACTTAATAAGCTTACTGACCTCATAAACCATCCATTTTACCTAAGTTAGCTCTAAAACGATATGTACTTAGCTTAGTTATGTCAAAAATTGCATAATTAGCTTAGTTAGCTCATAAACGATCCATTTTACCTAAGTTAGCTCTAAAATGACTCATTTTAACTTAGTTAGCTTACAAGTGATCCAATTTATACAAGTTAGCTCTAAAATGACCCATTTTATGTAGTTTGGCTCCTAAATGATCCATTTTACCTACGTTAGCTTTAAAATGACCCATTTCACCTAGGTTAGCTCCAAAATGACCCATTTCACGTAGGTTAGCTCCAAAATGACCCATTTCACCTAAGTTAGCTCAAAAATGATCCATTTCACCTTAGTTAACTCAAAAATGTGGCATTTCACCTTAGTTAGCTCATAAACGACTCATTTCAACTAAGTTAGCTCCAAAATGATCCATTTCACCTAGGTTAGCTCATAAACGACCCATTTCACCTAGGTTAGCTCATAAACGACCCATTCCACCTAGGTTAGCTCATAAACAACCCATTTCACCTAGGTTAGCTCATAAACAACCCATTTCACCTAGGTTAGCTCATAAACGACCTATTTCACCTAGGTTAGCTCATAAACGACCCATTTCACCTAGGTTAGCTCATAAACAACCCATTTCACCTAGGTTAGCTCATAAACGACCCATTTCACCTAGGTTAGCTCATAAACGACCTATTTCACCTAGGTTAGCTCATAAACGACCCATTTCACCTAAGTTAGCTCATAAACGATCCATTTCAACTAATTTAGCTCATAAATGATCCAATTCACCTAAGTTAGCTCATAAACGATCCATTTCAACTAATTTAGCTCATAAATGATCCAATTCACCTACGTTAGCTAATAAATGGCATATACTTCTTCTTCTAGTCTTTTTCTTCTTCTTCTATTCTTTTTCTTCTAGTCTAATTCTTCTTCTAGTCTTCTTTTTCTAACTTTCTTATTTGTCATTTTGCAGGTTTCATTCACTTCACGGAAGCCGGCTTCCTATGATGGATTGCTTGTTTTTTCCTTTGATGCACTTCTTGTATTCTGCTCGCTTGCTACGATGGAATTAACTTGCTATGATGAAACTAGATTGCTATGATGAAACTAGATTGCTATGATGAAACTTTGCATATTGTAATATGTATGGATCGATGGAACTATGTGCAACCTACTATGTATGTATGGATGGATATATATGTGCTGGATATTTATTATGTTGTATATATATGTGCTGGATATTTATTGTGAAAGAGTCCAGTGATATATTTGCTGTGATAATTGTTGGATATAAGAAAAATAGAATAAAAAAGAGGCAGTGCAGGCTCTTTGCCGTCCGTGGCAGACGGCAAAGACCCATTTGCCGTCGGTGGCAGATGGCAAAGGGGGCATGTGGTGCCCACCTGTGCTTCCTGAGAGATGGGCCATTTGGCAAATTTGCCTACCGTGGCGGACGGCAAAGCTAAGATGATGGCAAAGACTTTGCCTTTGCCGTCCACCGTGGCAGACGGCAAAAAACAGCGGGCGCTGACGCATTGCTGACGTCAATTGGCGGACGGCAAAGAGGCGCTCAAATTTGCCGTCCGCTGGCGGACGGCAAAGGCCGCCGTTAGTCGCCTAACAGACTAACCCTGGCGGACGTCTAGTATTTTGCCGTCCCTCCTCTTTGCCGTCCGCCGCTGTAGGCAAAGGACTCTTTGTCGTCCACCATAGAAAGCAGACGGCAAAGGACCTGTTTGCCGACCCTGTCTTTGCCGTCCCTCTTTGCCGTCCGCCGCTGACGGCAAAGCTCTTTGCCGTCCGCCGTCCATGCCTTTGCTGTCCGCCGTGGCAGACGGCAAAATACTGGATTCCTGTAGTGGCAATCTCATCCGGGAATCCGAACAACATTCGGTTACCAACATAAATAACTCATACAATACCATATCGTCAACAAACGTTAAGCGTGCGGACCCTAAGGGTTCGAGAACTATGTAGACATGACCGAGACACCTCTCTGGTCAATAACCAATAGCGGAACCTGGATGCCCATATTGGCTCCTACATATTCTATGAAGATCTTTATCGGTTGAACCGCATAACAACATACATTGTTCCCTTTGTCATCGGTATGTTACTTGCCTGAGATTCGATCGTCGGTATCTCAATACCTAGTTCAATCTCGTTACCGGCAAGTCTCTTTACTCGTTCCGTAATGCATCATCCTGCAACTAACTCATTAATCACATTGCTTGCAAGGCTTATAGTGATGTGCACTACCAAGAGGGCCCAGAGATACCTCTCCAACAATCGGAGTGACAAATCCTAATCTCGATCTATGCCAACTCAACAAGTACCATCAGAGACACATGTAGAGCACCTTTATAATCACCCAGTTACGTTGTGACATTTGGTAGCACACAAAGTGTTCCTCCGGTAATCGGGAGTTGCATAATCTCATAGTCGTAGGAACATGTATAAGTCATGAAGAAAGCAAGCAACATACTAAACGATCAAGTGCTAAGCTAACGGAATGGGTCAAGTCAATCACATCATTCTCTAATGATGCGATCCCGTTAATCAAATGACAACTCATGTCTATGGCTAGGAAACTTAACCATCTTTGATTCAATGAGCTAGCCAAGTAGAGGCATACTAGTGACACTCTGTTTGTCTATGTATTCACACATGTACTAAGTTTCCGGTTAATACAATTCTAGCATGAATAATAACATTTATCATGATATAAGGAAATATAAATAACAACTTTATTATTGCCTCTAGGGCATATTTCCTTCAGTCTCCCACTAGCACTAGAGTCAATAATCTAGTTCACATTGCCATGTGATTTAACATCCATAGTTCACATCACCATGTGATTTACCCATAGTTCACATCTCCATGTGACCAACACTCAAAGAGTTTACTACAGTCAATAATCTAGTTCACATCGCCATGTGATTAACACCCAAAGAGCACTAAGGTGTGGTCATGTTTTGCATGTGGAGAAGTTTAGTCAACGGGTCTGCCAAATTCAGATCCGTATGTATATTGCAAATTTCTATGTCAACAATGCTCGGCATGGAGCTACTCTAGCTAATTGCTCCCACTTTAAATATGTATCCAGATTGAGACACAGAGTCATCTGGATCGGTGTAAAAGCTTGCATCAACTTAACTCTTTACGACGAACTCTTTATCACCTCCATAACCGAGAAATATATCCTTATTCCACTAAGGATAATTTTGACCTATTGTCTAGTGATCTACTCCTAGATCACTATTGTGCCCTGTTGCCAAACTCATGGTGAGGTACACAATAGGTCTGGTACACAACATAGCATACTTTATAGAACCTATGACTGAAGCATAGGGAATGACTTCATTCTCTTTCTATTTTCTGCCGTGGTCGGGTTTTGAGTCTTCACTCAACTTCACACCTTGTAACACAGGCAAGAACTCATTCTTTGACTATTCCATTTTGAACTACTTCAAAATCTTGTCAAGGTTTTTACTTGCTGAAAAATCTTATCAAGCGTCTTGATCTATCTCTATAGATCTTGATGCTCAATATGTAAGCAGCTTCACCGAGGTCTTTCTTTGAAAAACTCCTTTCAAATACTCCGTTATGCTTTACAGAAAATTCTACATTATTTCCGATCAACAATATGTCATTCACATATACTTATCAGAAATTTTGTAGTGCTCCCACTCACTTTCTTGTAAATACAGGCTTCATCGCAAGTCTGTATAAAACTATATGCTTTGATCAAGTCATCAAAGCGTATATTCCAACTCTGAGATGCTTTGCACCAGTCCATTGATGGATCGCTGGAGCTTGCACATTTTGTTAGCACCTTTAGGATTGACAAAACCTTCTGGTTGCATCATATACGAACGTTAAGCGTGTGGACACTACGGGTTCGAGAACTATGTAGACATGACCGATACACCTCTCTGGTCAATAACCAATAGCGGAACCTGGATGCCCATATTGGCTCCTTCATATTCTACGAAGATCTTTATCGGTCGAACCGCATAACAACATACATTGTTCCCTTTGTCATCGGCATGTTACTTGCCCGAGATTCGATCGTCGGTATCTCAATACCTAGTTCAATCTCGTTAGCGGTAAGTCTCTTTACTCGTTCCATAATGCATCATCCTGCAACTAACTCATTAGTCACATTGCTTGCAAGGCTTATAGTGATGTGCATTACCGAGAGGGCCCAGAGATACCTCTCCAACAATCGGAGTGACAAATCCTAATCTTGATCTATGCCAACTCAACAAGTACCATCGGAGACACCTGTAGAACACCTTTATAATCACCCAGTTACGTTGTGACGTTTGGTAGCACACAAAGTGTTCCTCTGGTGATCGGGAGTTGCATAATCTCATAGTCATAGGAACATGTATAAGTCATGAAGAAAGCAATAGCAACATACTAAACGATCAAGTGCTAAGCTAACGGAATGGGTCAAGTCAATCACATCATTCTCTAATGATGTGATCCCGTTAATCAAATGACAATCATGTCTATGACTAGGAAACTTAACCATCTTTGATTCAACGAGATAGTCAAGTAGAGGCATACTAGTGACACTCTGTTTGTCTATGTATTCACACATGTACTAAGTTTCCGGTTAATACAATTCTAGCATGAATAATAAACATTTATCATGATATAAGGAAATATAAATAACAACTTTATTATTGCCTCTAGGGCATATTTCCTTCAAGTTTCACAAGATTCAGCATCGGTAATAGGGGCAATCGGAGTGCTAGTAAAATCATTGTTGTTGGTATTGGAAAAGTCACATAATTTAGTATTATCTTGAGCCATCATAACAAACAACCAATCCAACACACAAGCACACAAGAAGCAAGCGAAAAGAGGCGAAGAAAAGGCAAAGGTTTTTGAAAATCGTTTTAGAGGAGGGGGAGAGGAAAACAAGAGGCGAATGGCAAATAATGTAATACGAGGGAGAAGAGTTTATGATGGGTACTTGGTATGTCTTGACTTGAGTCTAGATCTCCCAGGCAACGGCGCCAGAAAATCCTTCTTGCTACCTCTTGAGCATGCGTTGGTTTTCCCTTGAAGAGAAAAGGGTGATGTAGTAAAGTAGCTTAAGTATTTCCCTCAGTTTTTGAGAACCAAGGTATCAATCCAGTAGGAGATAACACGCAAGTCACCTAGTACCTGCACAAACAATCAAGAACCTTGCAACCAACGCGATAAAGGGGTTGTCGATCCATTCACGGTCAGTCGCAAAAGTGAGATCTAATAAAGATAGTAAGATAAATACTTTTGGTATTTTTGTTGTATAGATTGGAAAGTAAAGATTGCGAAATAGTAAAACGAGATGTCATGTAAATAAAAGAGATGCAATATAATAAGAAAGAGACCCGGGGGCCATAGGTTTCACTAGTGGCTTCTCTCAAGATAGCATATATTACGGTGGGTGAACAAATTACTGCCGAGCAATTGATAGAAAAGCGCATAATTATGAGAATATCTAGGCAATGATCATGAATATAGGCATCACGTCCGTGTCAAGTAGACCGAAACGATTATGCATCTACTACTATTACTCCACACATCGACCGCTACCCAGCATGCATCTAGAGTATTAAGTTCATAAGAACAGAGTAACGCATTAAGCAAGATGACATGATGTAGAGGGATAAACTCAAGCAATATGATATAAACCCCACCTTGCTGCCCCCACTGTCACTGGGAAAGGACGCCGCAAGATTGAACCCAAAGCTAAGCACTTCTCCCATTGCAAGAAAGATCAATCTAGTAGGCCAAACTAAGCCGATAATTCGAAGAGACTTGCAGAGATATCAAATCATGCATATAAGAATTCAGAGAAGAACCAAATATCATTCATAGATAATCTTGATCATAAATCCAGAATTCATCGGATCTCGGCAAACACACCGCAAAAGAGTATTACATCGAATAGATCTCCAAGAACATCGAGGAGAACTTTGTATTGAGAACCCAAGAGAGAGAAGAAGCCATGTAGCTAATAACTATGGACCCGAAGGTCTGTGGTAAACTACTCACACATCATCGGAGAGGCTATGGTTTTGATGTAGAAGCCCTTCGTGATTGATTCCCCCTTCGATAGATCGCCGGAAAAGGCCCCAAGATGGGATATCACGGGTATAGAAGGTTGCGGCGGTGGAAAAGTGGTTTCGTGGCTCCCCTGATGTTTTTAGGGTATAAGAGTATATATAGGTGAAAGAAGTACATCGGTGGAGATCCATGGGGCCCATGAGGGTGGGGGCGCGCCTACCCCACTGGGCGTCCTCCTGCCTTGTGGCCGCCTCGCGGAGTTCCAGACTTCAACTCTAGTCTTTTGGATTGCTTTCGTTTCAAGAAAGATCATCGCGAAGGTTTCATTCCGTTTGGGTTCCGTTTGGTATTCCTTTTCTGTAAAACACTGAAATAGGAAAAAAAATAGAAACTGGCACTGGGCCTTCGGTTAATAGGTTAGTCCCGAAAATAATATAAAAGAGCATATTAAAGCCCATTAAACATCCAAAATAGATAATATAATAGCATGGAACAATAAAAAATTATAGATACCTTGGAGACGTATCAATGTTGTCTCACATGGTCGCACTCTCTGGACCTATTCCAACATCCGTTGCAGGGTATTCGGGATGGATACTAGTGTACTAGCGCCAACACCTTCTCCCTCGTTCAATATTGAAAGTGTTGGAGGAAACTCGCTCTTCCTTGGACAAAACTATCCAATGATGGTGGAAGGCGATCCAGCTGTTGTTGACACAGCATTACTACCATTTATGAGAAGCAACTGTATCTATACCTTGGACATTTCTATGCTTCCCTACCGTCCTGATAACCCACAAGTGTAGGGGATCGCAACAACTTTTGAGGGTAGAGTATTCAACCCAAATTTATTTATTTGACACAAGGGGAGCCATAGAATATTCTCAAGTATTAGAAGTTGAGTTGTCAATTCAACCACACTTGGATAACTTAGTATCTGCAGCAAAGTATTTAGTAGCAAAGTAGTATGGTAGTAATGGTAATAGTGGCAAAAGTAAAGATATCAGTTTTGCAGTAATTGTAACAGTAGCAACGAAAAAGTAAATAAGTGAACCACAATATGTGAAAAGCTCGTAGGCATTGGATCAGTGATGGATAATTATGTCGGATGCGATTCCTCATGTAATAGCTATAACATAGGGTGACACAGAACTAGCTCCAGTTCATCAATGTAATGTAGGCATGTATTCCGAATATAGTCATACGTGCTTATGAAAAAGAACTTGCATGACATCTTTTGTCCTACCCTCCCGTGGCAGCGGGGTCCTAGTGGAAACTAAGGGATATTAAGGCCTCCTTTTAATAGAGTACCGGACCAAAGCATTAACACATAGTGAATACATGAACTCCTCAAACTACGGTCATCACCGAGAAGTATCCCGATTATTGTCACTTCGGGGTTGTCGGATCATAACACATAATAGGTGACTATAGACTTGCAAGATAGGATCAAGAACTCACATATATTAATGAAAACATAATAGGTTCAGATCTGAAATCATGGCACTCGGGCCCTAGTGACAAGCATTAAGCATAACAAAGTCATAGCAACATCAATCTCATAACATAATGGATACTAGGGATCAAACCCTAACAAAACTAACTTGATTACATGGTAAAACTCATCCAACCCATCACCGTCCAGCATGCCTACGATGGAATTACTCACGCACGGCGGTGAGCATCATGAAATTGGTGATGGAGGATGGTTGATGATGACGACGGCGACGAATCCCCCTCTCCAAAGCCCCGAACGGTCTCCAGATCAGCCCTCCCGAGAGACATTAGGGCTTGGCGGCAGCTCCGTATCGTAAAACGCGATGAAACTTTCTCTCTGATTTTTTTCTCCGCGAAACGGAATATATAGAGTTGGAGTTGAGGTTGGTGGAGCATCAGGGGGCCCACGAGACAGGGGGGGCGCGCCCAGGGGGGAGGGCGTGCCCCCACCCTCGTGGACAAGGTGTGGGCCCCCTGGCCTTGATTCTTTCGCCAGTATTTTTTATATTTTCCAAAAGTTATCTCCGTGGATTTTCAGGTCATTCCGAGAACTTTTGTTTTCTGCATAATAAACAACACCATGGCAGTTCTGCTGAAAACAGCACCACTCCGGGTTAGTTTCATTCAAATCATGCAAATTAGAGTCCAAAACAAGGGCAATAGTGTTTGGAAAAGTAGATACGTTGGAGACGTATCAACTCCCCCAAGCTTAAACATTTGCTTGTCCTCAAGCAATTCAGTTGATAAACTGAAAGTGATAAAGAAAAAAATTTACAAACTCTATTTGCTCTTGTTGTTGTAAATATGTAAAGCCAGCATTCAAGTTTTTAGCAAAGATTATGAACTAACCATATTCACAATAACACCTAGGTCTCATGTTTACTCATATCAATAACATAATCAACTAGCAAGCGATAATAATAAAACTCGGATGACAACACTTTCTCAAAATAATCACAATATGTTATAACAAGATGGTATCTCGTTATCCCTTTCTGAGTTCGCAAAACATAAACGCAGAGCACCGTTAAAGATCAAGGACTGACTAAACATTGTAATTCATGGTAAAATAGATCCAGTCAAGTCATACCCAATATAAACTAATAGTAATGAATGCAAGTGACACTGTGCTCTCCAGCAGGTGCTTTTTAATAAGAGGGATGACGACTCAACATAAAAGTAAATAGATAGGCCCTTCGCAGAGGGAAGCAGGGATTTGTAGAGGTGCCAGAGCTCGATTTTAAAATAGAGATGAATAACATTTTGAGCGGCATACTTTCACTGTCAACGCAACAACTATGAGATGGCGATATCTTCCATACTACATACATTATAGGCGGTTCCCAAACAGAATGGTAAAAGTCTATACTCCCCCACCACCAACAAGCATCAATCCATGGCTTGCTCGAAACAACGAGTGCCTCCAACTAACAATAGCCCTGGGGGAGTTTTGTTTAATTATTTTGATTTGCCTTGATTTTTTTGATCATGGGACTGGGCATCCCGGTTACCAGCCATTTTCTCGTGAATGAGGAGCGGAGTCCACTCCTCTTGAGAATAACCCACCTAGCATGGAAGATACAGACATCCCTAGTTGAAACATGAGCTGCTCGAGCATACAAAACAGAATTTTATTTGAAGGTTTGGAGTTTGGCACATACAAATTTACTTGGAACAGCAGGTAGGTACCACATATAGGAAGGTATGATGGACTCATATGGAATAACTTTGGGGTTTATGGAGCTTGGATGCACAAGCAGTAATCCTGCTTAGTACAGGTGAAGGCTAGCAGTTTGGATGAACATGCATTAAAATTAATTTACACCAAGTACAAGCATGAGTAGGATATAATCCACCATGAACATAAATATCATGAAGGCTATGTTGATTTTTTTTCAAGTACATGCGTGAACATGTGCCAAGTCGAGTCACTCAATTTATTCAAAGGAGGATACCATCCCATCATACCACATCATAATCATTTTAATAGCATGTTGGCACGCAAGGTAAACCATTATAACTCATAGCTAATTAAGTATGGCACAAGCAACTATAATCTCTAAATGTCATTGCAAATATGTTTACTTCATAATAGGCTGAATCAAGAACGATGAACTCATCATATTTACAAAAACAAAAGAGGTTGAGTTCATACCAGCTTCTCTCATCTCAATCAGTCCATCATATATCGTCATTATTGCCTTTCACTTGCACGACCGAACGATGTGTATAATAATTAGAGTGCATGTGCATTGGACTAAGCTAGAATCTGCAAGCATTCAATTCAAGAGAGAAGACAAAGTAATATGGGCTCTAAATTAAATCAACAATCATGCATATGAGAGCCACTAAACATTTTCAATATGGTCTTCTACTCTCGACCCCCAAAGGAAAGAAAAGAAAAATAAAACTATTTACACGAGAAAGCTCCCAACAAGTAAAAAGAAGAATGGGAAATCTTTTTGGGTTTTCATTTTAGTTACTACAAGCATGGAAATTAAACTAACTAATTGTTTTTGGTTTTTCTTAAGTTTTATCAAACACACAAGAAGAAATCTAGAAAAAGAAATTAAACTAGCATGGATAATACAATGAAAGAGTATGCGCATCGACAACTAGAATAGTGTGTGAACATGAATGTAAAGTCGGTGAGAAATACATACTCCCCCAAGCTTAGGCTTTTTGGCCTAAGTTGGTGTAATGCCAAGGATAGCCTGGCTGACCGAAGTTATAACTGGGGTCGTACTGAGATGCAGCAGCAAATGCATCCTGAGCAGCGGCATGTTGGCGAGCCGCCTCTGCTCTCCCCTCGTGTTCAGGTGCCTCCTCCCTGGTAACAACATATCTTCGTTTTGCCTGGTAATCAAAAAGGGAAGGAGCAGGGAGAGTAACATAGACAGCGCTACGTCTGTCAAAGATTAGTCAATACTAGAGGAATTGTTCGTTCCTCAAAAGAAAACGATGTTTGACCATCGCGTCATAATCTAAATAAGCAGGAAGCAACTCAACATCCTCCTCACGTGGAGATATACCAATATAATTAGCAACACGGGTCGCATAAATCCCTCCAAATAAATCTCCAGATATACCATTATTATGCAACCTACGTGCAACTATTGCCCCCAAGTTGTAATCTTTATTACCTAACACAATACTCTTGAGGACACAAAGATCAAGGACACACATGTGACATGCTTCATCTTTACCGTTAATGCATCTACCAATGAAGAGAGAAAAATAATGTATAGCAGGAAAATGAATGCTCCCTAAGGTAGCTTGTGCTATATCCCTAGATTCTCCCACAGTAATACTAGCAAGAAAGTCTTTATATTCAGATCTGTGGGGGTCATTAACATTGCCCCACTGCGGGAGTTTGCAAGCAGTTGTAAAATCTTCTAAATCCATGGTATAAGATTCATCATAAATATCAAACATGACACTCTGAGAATTACGCGAAGATATATATTTAAACCTTCTTATGAATGAATCAGTCAATTGGTAGTACTGAGGACACTTATCTTGTGAGAAGTCCTCAGGATCAGCATTACGCACATATGCGTCAAATTCATCCTGAATGCCTGCATTGACCATAAACTCTTCTGATGGCCATTTGATACGTCCATTTTGCATCATGCTTTTATATCAATATTTATTGCATTATGGGCTGCTATTACACATTATATCTCAATACTTATGGCTATTATCTCTTACTTTACAAGGTTTACCATGAAGAGGGGGAATGCCGGCAGCTGGAATTCTGGCTGGAAAAGGAGAAAACATTGGAAACATATTCTGCACTGCTCCAAAAGTCCTGAAACCCCACGAAACATCTTTTTGGAATTAATAAAAAATTGAGTGAAAGAAATACACCAGGGGTCCCACACCCTGTCCAGGAGAGAGGAGGTCCCCCCCATAGGGCGTGCCCCTATCTCCTGGGCCCCCTAGTGGGCCTCCGGTGTCCATCTTCTCCTATATGAGAGCTTTTACCCTAGAAAAAATCGTGGGCAAGCTTACGGGACGAAACTCCGCCGCCACGAGGCGGAACCTTGGCGGAATCAATCTAGGGCTCCGGCAGAGCTGTTCTACCGGGGACACTTCCCTCCGAGAGGGGGAAATCATCACCAACGTCATCACCAACGATCCTCTCATCGGGAGGGGGTCAATCTCCATCAACATCTTCACCAGCACCATCTCCTCTCAAAACCCTAGTTCATCTCTTGTATCCAATCTTGTATCAAAACCACAAATTGGTACCTGTGGGTTGCTAGTAGTGTTGATTACTCCTTGTAGTTGATGCTAATTGGTTTACTTGGTGGAAGATCATATGTTCAGATCCTTTATGCATATTATTACTCCTCTGACTATGAGCATGAATATGCTTTGTGAGTAGTTACGTTTGTTCCTGAGGATATGGGTGAAGTCTTGCTATTAGTAGTCATGTGAATTTGGTATTCCTTCAATATTTTGATGAGATGTATGTTGTCTTTTCCTCTAGTGGTGTTATGTGAACGTCGACTACATGACACTTCACCATTATTTGGGCCTAGAGGAAGGCATGGGGAAGTAATAAGTAGATGATGGGTTGCTAGCGTGACAGAAGCTTAAACCCTAGTTTATGTGTTGCTTTGTTAGGGGCTGATATGGATCCATATGTTTAATGTTGTGGTTTGGTTTACCTTAATACTTCTTTTGCAGTTGCGGACGCTTGCAATAGGGGTAATCATAAGTGGGATGCTTGTCCAAGTTAGGGCAGTACCCAAGTACCGGTCCACCCACATATCAAATTATCAAAGTACCGAACGCGAATCATATGAACGTGATGAAAACTAGCTTGACGATAATTCCCATGTGTCCTCGGGAGCTCCATTCTCATTATTAGAAATTTTCCAGGCTTATCCTTTGCTGCATAAAGGATTGGGCCACCTTGCTGCACTTTATTTACTACTCGTTACCATTTATCTTATCACAAAACTATCTATCATCTACAATTTCAGTACTTGCAGAGAAAACCTTACCGAAAACCGCTTATCATTTCCTTCTACTCCTCGTTGGGTTCGACACTCTTACTTATCGAAAGGACTACGATTGATCCCCTACACTTGTGGATCATCAAGACTCTTTTCTGGCGCCGTTGCCGGGGAGTGTAGCGCTTTTGGTGAGTGGAACTTGGTAAGGAAACATTTATATAGTGTGCTAAAATTTTCTGTTACTTGTCACTATGGAAACTAATCCTTTGAGGGGCTTGTTCGGGGTATCTTCACCTCGACCAGAAGAGCAAAGAGTTGCTCCTCAACCTACTGAACTTTATGAAAATGTTTATTTTGAGATTCCTTCGGGTATGATAGAGAAACTGCTAGCTAATCCATTTGCAAGAGACGGGACATTGCATCCCGATTTACACCTTATCTTTGTGGATGAAGTTTGTGGATTATTTAAGCTTGCAGGTATTCCCGATGATGTTTTCAAAAGGAAGG
The DNA here is from genome assembly GCA_963921465.1 of Triticum timopheevii. NCBI lineage: Eukaryota > Viridiplantae > Streptophyta > Magnoliopsida > Poales > Poaceae > Triticum > Triticum timopheevii. The sequence goes on from OY997268.1 coordinate 479,243,393, forward strand.
TCTTCCCTTTATCTTTGAAGGGAGATGCATTGACATGGTATAGGCTATGTGATGATACGAGATCTTGGAATTATAAGCGATTGAAGTTGGAATTTCACCAGAAGTTCTATCCTATGCATCTTGTTCATCGTGATCATAATTACATCTATAATTTCTGGCCTCGTGAAGGAGAAAGCATCGCTCAAGCTTGGGGGAGGCTTAAGTCAATGTTATATTCATGCCCCAATCATGAGCTCTCTCGGGAAATGATTATTCAGAACTTTTATGCTCGGCTTTCTCTTGATAATCGCAACCTGCTCGATACTTCCTGTGTTGGTTCTTATATGCTGAAGACTATTGATTTCAAATGGGACTTATTGGAAAGAATTAAATGCAACTCTGAAGATTGGGGTTCCGACGATGGTAAGGAGTCAGGTATGACACCTAAGTTCGATTGTGTTAAATCTTTTATGGATACTGATGCTTTTCATGGATTTAGCGCTAAGTATGGACTTGACTCTGAGATAGTAGCTTCTTTCTGTGAATCTTTTGCTACTCATGTTGATCTCCCTAAAGAGAAGTGGTTTAAATATAATCCTCCTGTTGAAGTGAAAGTAGTTGCACCTATTATAGTTGAAGAAAATACTATCACCTATAGTGATCCTATTGTTCCTACTACTTATGTTGAGAAACCTCCCTTTCCTGTTAGGATAAAAGATCATGCTAAAGCTTCGACTGTTGTTCGCAAGAGTAATACTATGACTTATACACCTCCTGAGCAAATCAATGTTGAACCTAGTATTGCTATGGTTAAAGATCTCTTGGATGATGATTTAGATGGGCATGTTATTTATTTCTGTGGTGAGACTGCTAATATTGCTTGACCAGATACTAAAACACGTAGACCTGTCGTAGGCATGCCTGTTATTTCTGTTAAAATAGGAGATCATTGTTATCATGGCTTATGTGATATGGGTGCTAGTGCTAGTGCAATACCTTATACCTTATATCAAGAAATTATGCATGACATTGCACCCATTGAATTAGAAGACATTGATGTTACCATTAAGCTTGCTAATAGGGATACCATTAAACCCTTTGGGATTGTTAGAGATGTTGAAGTTTTGTGTGGGAAGGTTAAATACCCTGCTGATTTTCTTGTTCTTGGTTCCCCACAAGATGATTTTTGTCCCATTATTTTCGGTAGACCCTTCTTGAATACAGCTAGTGCTAAGATTAATTGTGAAAAGAATACTGTCACCATTGGCATAGATGGTATGTCTCATGAGTTTAATTTTGCTAAGTTTAGTAGACAACCTCGCGATAGGGAACCACCTAGTAAGGATGAGATTATTGGTCTTGCTTACATTGATGTTCCTCCAACTGATCCGTTAGAACAATATTTGCTAGACCATGAAAACGATATGTTTATGACGGAAAGAAAGGAAATAGATGAAAAGGAAATTCTTGGGGCTCCCCCTCCACCCAAGGGTGATCCCGTGTTTGAACTTAAACCATTACCTGATAATCTTAAGTATGCTTATCTTGATGAAAAGGAAATATATCATGTTATTATTAGTGCTAACCTTTCAGAGAAAGAAGAAGAAAGATTATTGAAAACTTTGAAGAAGCACCGAGCAGCTATTGGATATACTCTGGATGATCTCAAGGGCATTAGTCCCACATTATGCCAACACAAAATTACAGTGGAAGAAGATGCCAAACCAGTTAGAGATCCTCAAAGACGATTAAATCCCAAGATGAAAGAAGTGGTAAGAAAGGAGATACTAAAGCTCTTTGAGGCAGGTATTATTTATCCCGTTGCTGATAGTGAATGGGTAAGCCCTGTCCATTGTGTTCCTAAAAAGGGAGGCATTACCGTTGTTCCTAATGATAAAGATGAATTGATCCCGCAAAGAATTATTACAAGTTATAGGATGGTAATTGATTTCCATAAGTTAAATAAAGCTACTAAGAAAGATCATTACCCTTTACCTTTTATTGATCAAATGCTAGAAAGACTATCCAAACATACACATTTCTGCTTTCTAGATGGTTATTCTGGCTTCTCTTAGATACCTGTGTCAGTGAAGGATCAATCTAAAACTACTTTTACTTGTCCTTTTGGTACTTTTGCTTATAGACGTATGCCTTTTGGTTTATGTAATGCACCTGCTACCTTTCAAAGATGCATGATGGCTATATTCTCTGATTTTTGTGAAAAGATTTGTGAGGTATTCATGGATGACTTTTCCGTTTATGGATCCTCTTTTGATGATTGTTTGAGCAACCTTGATCGAGTTTTGCAGAGATGCGAAGACACTAGTCTCGTCCTGAATTGGGAAAAGTGTCACTTTATGGTTAATGAAGGCATTGTCTTGGGGCACAAGATCTCCGAGAGAGGTATTGAAGTTGATAAAGCCAAGGTTGATGCTATTGAAAAGATGCCATGTCCCAAGGACATAAAAGGTATAAGAAGTTTCCTTGGTCATGCCGGTTTTTATAGGAGGTTCATTAAGAACTTTTCTAAAATCTCTAAGCCTCTGACTAATTTATTGCAAAAAGATATTCCTTTTGTATTTGATGATGATTGTGTAGAAGCATTTGAAATACTTAAGAAAGCTTTGATCACTGCACCCATCGTTCAGCCACCTGATTGGAATTTACCTTTTGAAACTATGTGTGATGCTAGCGATTATGCTGTAGGTGCTGTTCTAGGGCGAAGAGTCGATAAAAAATTGAATGTTATCCAGTATGCTAGTAAGACTCTTGATACTGCCCAGAGAAATTATGCTACTACTGAAAAAGAGTTCTTAACAGTTGTTTTTGCATGTGATAAGCTTAGACCTTATATTGTTGATTCCAAAGTTACTATTCACACTGATCATGCTGCTATTAAATATCTTATGGAAAAGAAAGATGCTAAGCCTAGACTCATTAGATGGGTTCTCCTGCTCCAAGAACTTGACTTGCATATTATTGATAGAAAGGGAGCTGAGAACCCCGTTGCAGACAACTTGTCTAGGTTAGAGAATGTTCTTGATGACCCACTGCCTATTGATGATAGCTTTCCTGATGAACAATTAGCGGCCGTTAATGCTTCTCGTACTGCCCCTTGGTAAACGGTCAGAGAATTAAACATTATATTTCAGGTAATCCTATCAATGTTGAAACTAATATTATTGAAACCGTAACCCCTGAGGAATACATAAGGGACACTTTCCAGAACATTCCAGACTCCAAAAAGGAATAGGTATGTGGTACGGTAAGTAAACAAACTCTAAAACAACTCCAATGGCAATTTTTATCAGTTTTGGAATATTTAAGAATTTTAGGAAGAAAAAGTAGTCCAAAAGGGACACGAGGCCCCCACGAGAGTGGAGCCCCCCCCCCCCCCCACTGGGCGTGCCCCCCTGTCTCGTGGGCACCTCGTGTGCCTCCTGGACTCCATTTTCTTGCACGTTACGTATTTTGGTCGGTAAAAATTCATTATATATACTCCCAAAGGTTTTGACCACCGTATCACGCAAATATCCTCTATTTTCGTTTCGAGCTGTTTCTGTTTCAGATCTAGAGCATCATGTCGTCTCCAAGTGCTCCCAAGGACAAGTTTTTCGAGAGGGTTATCAACCCCTATCTTGTGGAGGTGCTACAACACCCTCAAACCATTGAGATGCGGGAGGGGGTGCTGCACATCCGTGACGTGGAGGGACCAAGGCGTACCGGAAGCATGGAGACAAAGCTCGAAGCCGTGGAGCAGCAAGTTCTCAAGTGCCAAGGGATGGTGGAGCGTGGACTCAACGCCAACCAGATGATGATCACGGAGTTCACCAACAACCACAAGCTGGATGCCAAAGTCATTGGGGAGACCATCTTCAAGCTTCAAGAGAAAATCGAGCACCTCCAAGCCCAGATCTATGACCTGCAAAACCAGAACTGTGAGTATGAATATAGATTCAAGAGGATGAGTTTGGCTGCAGATTTAAGGATCCCGAAGATCGATCATCCTTCTATGATAGAGAGCCGATGCCTTGGAAGACGGACGACAAGCCTACATCATCAACAACTCCTACTTCACCACCTCCGAGGACATAATCACAAGGGTATGGGCACTCCCCTTGGCAACTGCCAAGCTTGGGAGAGGTGCCCCGGTATCGTATCACCATCACACTCCTATCTTTACCGTTTTATTTAGTTCAATCCTTTTAGTAGTATCTTGATCTAGTAGATTGAAGTTTAATATCAAGTAGTTTTGAGTTTTGCTTTGTGATCTCTTTTTGTAATCGAGTCCGTGAGCTATCTATAATAAAGATTAGTGTTGAGTCAAGGGATTTTCTATGTTGCTATGATCTTGAGAAAGTAGAAAGAATAGAAGAGTTCATATTGATTTTATGGATAGTGATAACATCACACATAGGAAGTATGAGGCATAAAATTTTTTGAGAGTTGATGAACGTAGTTTTGGTCATCGTTGCAATTAATAGGAAGTGATAAGGAAAGAGCGGTTCACATATAAATATATTATCTTGGACACCTTTTATAATTGTGAGCACTCATTAAGTATGACATGCTAAAAGAGTTGACGTTGGACAAGGAAGACAACGTAATAGTTTATGTTTTCTGACATCTCAGTTAAAGTATATTGTCATTGACCTCCCAAACATGTTGAGCTTGCCTTTCCCCCTCATGCTAGCCGAATTCCTTGCACCAAGTAGAGATACTACCTGTGCTTCCAAATATCCTTAAACCCAGTTTTGCCATGAGAGTCCACCATACCTACCTATGGATTGAGTAAGATCCTTCAAGTAAGTTGTCATGTTGCAGGCAATAAAAATTGCTATCTAAATATGTATGACTTATTAGTGCAGAGAAAATAAGCTTTGTACGATAACACCCTTAAGACCCTTATTCTGCTAACACCTAACCTTATTCTGCTAACACCCCACGTACCGTTGTTACTACAAAGTAACCACCGAACTGGGCGTGCCAACAACAAAAAAAACACCCACCTTATCTGTTCGGGCACCAACTCCCCTCTCTCCCGTGCACCTCCGTCCACTCCCCACGAGGCCACGATCACCATCTTCTACCCCGCCGCCGCACAACCTCCACCTCCCACCCCGGCACCGCACGACCTCCTTCCCCACGCCGCCTCGCCTCCTCCCCTCCCGGCCGGCGCCGCCCCGCCTCCTCCTCCTCCTACCCGGCGCCGTCCCGCCTCCTCCTCCTCACGCCCGGTGCCTACCCACCTCCTACTCCTCCCGTCTGGCGGCACCCCAACTCCTCGTCCTCCCGTCCGAAGCCGCCCTGCCTCCTGCTTCTCCCGTCCGGCGGCGCCCTGCCTCCTCCTCCTCCCGTCCGGAGCCGCCCCGCCTCCTACTCCACCCGTCCGGCACCGCCCTGCATCTCCCCTGCGTGTCTCTGACGCGTAACGCTGCCCAGTGACGGCCCCGGCCCCGCCCTGCTCCAGCCATGGCCACTGCCCCATCATCCGTGGTGCTCCGACGCTGCCCCACCTCATGCAGCTCAGTCGCGACCCCCGTGCAGCTCGGTCGCGACCCGCGTCTTCGTGCAGGTTTGTGGGCCACCACTTTCCTCTGCTGGCCTCCCTCATCGTCAGCCACAACGCCGCAACCTCCAACCTCGAGCGTCCTCTCCTCCCCATTGATTGGTTTTTTGCTTTTTCAGAATTCACTTGGGCAGTGGCGGAGCTTAGTGGAGACCAACAGGGGCCATGGCCCCCCCTTATTTTTTGCATCCATTGAAGAACAAGCTACATCATGAGCCTAATTAGTGTTTAAACTACAAATTAGCCCCTCCTTCCCTATTAACTTGGTTCCTTTTGACTAACGGCCCCCTCTTGAATTATTCTCAAGCTCCGCCACTGCACTTGGGCACATTGCTGCAGTTCTGTTTGGGCACCAGTGCAGTGCGGCTGGATGTCCAGTCGCCCGGTGAAAGTGCTTGCAGCCGGTGGCACGAGGCTCGTGGTCCGATGTGTAGTGCAGTGCAGTGTTATTTGCCCTTCCGCACTGAAGTTCGCCGGCAAATGTGTTGACCCCTGTGGCGCCATGCAATCTAGTACGTGGGTGCACGCAGCACGCCCTACCGGCACCGTGCAGTCCAAAAGTGTCGGTGCAAGCAGCACGCCACCCATTCCCAAGCCAATCTCTCTTCCTCCCCACACACGTGCCAAGCGCTCTCTCTCACAACAATGGCGGATGAGAAGCTCGCCAAGTTGCGCGAGGCCTCAGGTAATTTCTTTGTGCTGCACCAGAGATGGTTTTGCTCCCGTTCATCATCCATGGTGTCGATCTTGTCAGTGCAATCTCGTGACGGATGGGTTCTATTCATCCTCTCCAGCGAGTTCTACAATGAGCAGCTACTATCGCTCACTAACTTCCCCCACAATGCAGTGCGGCAGGGCGACGGATGCAGTGCGGCAGGGCGGCGCTTGCAGCGTGGCACTCACGGCCGAGCAGCGAACCCACTGAACCTATCGAGTGGATGAGACTGATGAATCGCTGCAGAAAATGGAAGGTCCCATCCATCAGTTCTTCCATCTTTGTGATGTTTTTCTAGTGATCTAGTCTATGTAATACTAGCATCTGAAGAACTTTTGGAGCAGAAGGAACAACCTCTGAAAATGCAAGTTCGGAGCTCTGAATATGTGTAGCAGTACAACAGCCCTCCTTGGATGTCCGGGCTCAGCATGAAGCAGGTTAACATGTAAACACGCATGGTGTAGTCTTGTGCGACAACGCGTTCAATTAAACAGCGAAAAACAACATGCAGTTGGCCGGCCCGTGCAGTTTGGTGTGCGAGCAAAAACATCAGCGGGAGTTCAGTGTTTAATGCCACGGTTCGCTACTCTCATTAGTACACTCGTGGATGGAAATCTTCAGTGCACTGCAATTTGCTATCCGTTGTTCTTATGGTTCAGTTTGCTTTTGCAGGAGACGGGGAAACAAAAAAAAGTGAACTCCGCCTCCGCGATGCCCCGGCTCACACTGCCACTGGACCTATTTTTACCATCAGACTCAACGGGCCATCGCGGACTCCCCAAGCAGTACACTTCCGTACTGTCAGCACCGGCTAGAGCAACGCTCCGATTTTTGTCATTCACTTTTTTTTACATATTGAAGGACATCCGTGTTAATTGCAAAAGTTGCCCACTTTGGCATAACAGCTGGAAAAAAGAAAACTACAGTGCAGTGCACTTCGAGGGACTCCACGGTCCACTTCCCATAAAAAAAAGATGTTTCCCAATTTATGAAGTACGCTTTAGCTCTTTTCAAATAAACATGCAGTTTACACTCCTCCTCCCTCGTCCAAATAGGTTAATCAAATGGAAATTAAAAAAACAAAAAATAGGGTAAATAAAAAAGAAATATCATAAAGAACAAAAAAGATGAAGCTCACTATCTCTCACCATGCAGCTCGGATGCATTTATAAAAAAAAGAAAAAAACGACCAAAAAAGGAAGATATGGTTCAACATTTCACTTAGACTCTTGTTGCGTTTCACTTTTCCTCTTGATGTGGTTCACTTGGCCTCATCCCAGCGGTCCACTCTCATTCATAAAAAAAGAACTCATTTATAAAATAAAATAGAAAAAGAGTGCAAGAACCATGCAGCTCGCTTGCTCGTCCGATGAAGTACGATTTTCAGTCTGAAGCAGTGCATTCATGTGTCTGTTGCGGTTCACTCGTCGATTTTTGTGTCGCGAAAAACAGTGTCCGCGTTTTCGTATTTTTAAAACTGCTCTTAAACCGTAAGGAATTAGAGAGAGAGTTCTACATGAAAAGGTTGCGTCTCGACGATATCTTTCCAACGGCGTATCGTTTGAATCATTCCGACCAGCGGTTTGTAAAATTTTTGCGAAAAACGTCGCTGCCTCTCGTCATCAGCCGCACGATTTTCAAAATTAACTAATAATCGTAAGGAATTTCAAAAATATTTCAACATATGAAAGTTGCGCCTCGTCTATAGCTTTCCAACGGCATGTCACACGCCTCGTTTCGACGAACGGTTTAAAAACTGGAGCAAAAACAGTACCGAAAATTTGAAAAAATTTGAAAAAGAGAATTCCGTGATTTAGTAAATTTTAAACTACTCTTAAACCGTAAAGAATTAGAGAAAATTGTATATATGAAAAAGATGCGCTTCGATGATATCTATCCAACGGTGTATCGTTTGCTTCATTTCGACGAGCGGTTTAGAAGAAATCGCGAAAAAACGCTCGCTGCCACTCGTCATGGCCCGCACCATTTTCAAAACTGCTCTTAAACCGTGTGGAATCTCGAAAAGTGTTCAACATGTCGAAGTTGCGCCTAATCCATAGCTTTTCAACGGTATATTACACGCCTCATTCCGATAAACGGTTAAAAAATTATAGCGAAAACGGTACCGAAAAAATAACGCGTGCAGTTTTTTCCGACGAGAAGTTCACTCGTGTGAGTGCTGCGGCACACTTGGTTCAAAGAATGACGTGCAGTTGCGTTCAGCGTGTAGTGCGAAAGTGGTGTGCAGAATAGTTATATATATATATAGGGAAAATGCATCCTACTACCGGGTGTAGTTACACCCATTTCTTATATACTACCATGTGGTATAAGTTAGCATGAGCTATTATTGTTGACATCACCTAAAGGTGAATACGTTGGGAGGCAACACAATAAGCCCATGTCTTTCTCAGTGTTCGGCTGAAACTCCATAACCACAAGTACTGTGTGAGTGTTAGCAATTGTAGAAGACTACAAGATAGTTGAGTATATACACTTGCTGATAAGCTCTATTGTTGACTCTTTCTGATGTTGCGATAAATTGCAATTGCTTCAATGATTGAGATTATAGTTTGTTAGTTCCCAATGAAGTTTCTGAACCATACTTGACATTGTGAATTGATTGTTACTTGAGTATAGGAAATCATATGAAAAAAATCTATATATGTTGCTGTTATTAGAATGATCATGATGCTCTCATGTCCGTATTTTATTTTTATCAACACCTCTATCTCTAAACATGTGGACATATTTTTCAATTTCGGCTTCCGCTTAAAGACAAGCGAGGTCTAAGCTTGGGGGAGTTGATACGTCCATTTTGCATCATGCTTTTATATCAATATTTATTGCATTATGGGCTGTTATTACACATTATATCTCAATATTTATGGCTATTCTCTCTTATTTTACAAGGTTTACCATGAAGAGGGGGAATGCCGGCAGCTGGAATTCTAGCTGGAAAAGGAGAAAACATTAGAAACCTATTCTGCACTGCTCCAAAAGTCTTGAAACTCCACGAAATATCTTTTTGGAATTAATAAAAAAAATTGAGCGAAAGAAATACACCAGGGGGCCCACACCCTGTCCAGGAGAGAGGAGGTCCCCCCCCATAGGGCGCGCCCCCTATCTCCTGGGCCCCCTGGTGGGCCTTCGGCGTCCATCTTCTGCTATATGAGAGCTTTTACCCGGGGAAAAATCGTGCGCAAGCTTACGGGATAAAACTACGCCGCCACGAGGCGGAACCTTGGCGGAATCAATCTAGGGCTCCGACAGAGCTTTTCTGCCGGGGACACTTCCCTCCGGGAGGGGGAAATCATCACCAACGTCATCACCAACGATCCTCTCATCGGGAGGGGGTCAATCTCCATCAACATCTTCACCAGCACCATCTCCTCTCAAAATCCTAGTTCATCTCTTGTATCCAATCTTGTATGAAAACCACAAATTGGTACCTGTGGGTTGCTAGTAGTGTTGATTACTCCTTGTAGTTGATGCTAATTGGTTTACTTGATGGAAGATCATATGTTCAGCTCCTTTATGCATATTATTACTCCTCTGATTATGAGCATGAATATGCTTTGTGAGTAGTTACATTTGTTCCTGAGGACATGGGTGAAGTCTTGCTATTAGTAGTCATGTGAATTTGGTATTCGTTCGATATTTTGATGAGATGTATGTTGTCTTTTCCTCTAGTGGTGTTATGTGAACGTCGACTACATGACACTTCACCATTATTTGGGCCTAGAGTAAGGCATGGGGAAGTAAAAAGTAGATGATGGGTTGCTAGAGTGATAGAAGCTTAAACCCTAGTTTATGCGTTGCTTCGTTAGGGGCTGATATGGATCCATATGTTTAATGTTATGGTTAGGTTTACCTTAATACTTATTTTGTAGTTGCGGACGCTTGCAATAGGGGTTAATCATAAGTGGGATGCTTGTCCAAGTTAGGGCAGTACCCAAGTACCGGTCCACCCACATATCAAATTATCAAAGTACCGAACGCGAATCATATGGACGTGATGAAAACTAGCTTGACGATAATTCCCATGTGTCCTCGGGAGCTCCTTTCTCATTATTAGAAATTGTCCAGGCTTATCCTTTGCTGCATAAAGGATTGGGCCACCTTGCTGCACTTTATTTACTTTATTTACTTTTTACTCGTTACCATTTATCTTATCACAAAACTATCTACCATCTACAATTTCAATACTTACAGAGAAAATCTTACCAAAAACCGCTTATCATTTCCTTCTGCTCCTCGTTGGGTTTGACACTCTTACTTATCGAAAGGACTACGATTGATCCCCTACACTTGTGGGTCATCACCATTCACAAGCTCGCACCTCGGCATCCCTTGGTGGTTCATCGTCTTGCTCGCGCATTGCATGCCTTGGTCCTCTCTTTGTTGAGGAACCACCTTGGTACATTCTCCTAGACATATTTTTTCTGTGAAAAATTTCTGAAATTTTTAGTAACTTCAAAATAAAAGTGAATAAAACTAAACAAGATTTGTAGCAACTACTCCTACAAGTGCCCAGAGCCTATATCATGCATTAGAATTACTTGGGACCTCATAAATTTGACATGCAAGCTCAAGAACATGGTCACCTATGCAGCAAAATTTTGCAATGAGTAAAGCACTAGAACAAAAACTAATTGGACCAATGGAGGAGTCACATACCAGGCAACAATCTCCCAAAGCAGTTTTGTGAATGGAGCTTTGAGCAAGGAGATCGAAAATCACAGAAAAATGAGCTAGAACTCGTGCTTGAGCTGGATGGGGATTTTTTTGGGAAGAAGATGGAGTGTGTGGGTGCAGGAATAAGTGGAGGGGGGCCACCGTGGGCCCACGAGAAAGGGGGCGCGCCCTGAACCCTCGTGGCCAGGTGCTTGCCCCCCCCCCCTGCAGTGTTTTCAGTGCCTAAAATCCTCAAATATTCCATAAAAATCATACTAAATTTGCAGGGCATTTGGAGCACTTTTATTTTCGGGATATTTTTTTATTGCACGAATAATTCAGAAAACAGACAAATAATACTATTTTTGCTTTATTTATTCTAAATAACAGAAAGTAAAAAGAGGGTACAAAAGGTTGTGCCTTCTAGTTTCATCCATCTCATGATCATCAAAATGAATCCACTAACAAGGTTGATCAAGTCTTGTTAACAAACTCATTCCGAATAACAGGAACCAGAGAAATTTCGAATAACACTAAGTTACCTCAACGGGGATATGAATATCCCCAACAATAAGAATATCATCTTTTTTCTTGACAGTAGGAAGAGGAAATTCAAAACCTCCAATAATGATAGTTGGAACTTTTCCAATAGAATTGATGCTATGAACTTGAGGTTGTTTCCTCAGAAAGTGTACCGTATGCTCATTACCATTAACATGAAAAGTGACATTGCCTTTGTTGCAATCAATAACGGCCCCTGCAGTATTCAAAAAGGGTCTACCAAGGATAATCGACATACTATCGTCCTCAGGAATATCAAGAATAACAAAGTCCGTTAAAATAGTGATGTTTGCAACCACAATAGGCACATCCTCGCAAATACCGACAGGTATAGCAGTTGATTTATCAGCCATTGTCAAAGATATTTCAGTAGGTGTTAACTTATTCAATTCAAGTCTACGATATAAAGAGAGAGGCATAACACTAACACCGGCTCCAAGATCACATAAAGCAGTTTTAACATAGTTTCTTTTAATGGATTGTTGGTACCCCTGGGTCTCCAAGTTTCTTTGGTATTCCACCTTTAAAAGTATAATTAGCAAGCATGGTGGAAATCCCAGCTTCTGGTATCTTTCTTTTATTTGTAATGATATCCTTCATGTACTTAGCATAAGGATTTGATTTAAGCATATCAGTTAAGCGCATACGTAAGAAGATAGGTCTAATCATTTCAGCAAAGCGCTCAAAATCCTCATCATCCTTTGTCTTGGATGGTTTAGGAGGAAAGGGCATGGGTTTCTGAACCCATGGTTCTCTTTCTCTACCATGCTTCCTAGCAACAAAATCTCTTTTATCATAACGTAGATTCTTTGATTGTGGGTTATCAAGATCAACAACAGGTTCAATCTCTTCATCATTATTTTTGCTAGGTTGAGCATCAACATGAACATTATCATTAACTTTATCACTAGGTTCATGTTCATCACCTAATTGTGTTTCAGCATCAGAGATAGAAATATCATTGGGATTCTCAGGTGTGTCTATAACAGGTTCACTAGAAGCATGCAAAGTCCTATCATTTTTCTTTTTCTTCTTTTTGGAAGAACTAGGTGCCTCTAAATTATTTCTCTGAGAATCCTACTCGATTCTCTTAGGGTGGCCTTCGGGATACAAAGGTTCCTGAGTCATTCTACCAGTTCTAGTAGCCATTCTAACAGCAAAGTCATGTTTATTATTTAGTTCATCGAGCAAATCACTTTGAGCTTTAAGTACTTGCTCAGCTTGAGTGGTAACCATAGAAGCATATTTGCTAATGAGTTTAAGTTCACCTTTAACTCTAGCCATATAATCACTCAAGCGTCCTATCTCGAAAGTATTATTCTTTAATTCTCTTCCAACATAAGCATTAAAACTTTCTTGCCTGGCCATAAAGTCATCAAATTCATCTAAGCATGGGCTATGAAATTTAGTAGACGGGATTTCAACTTTATCATATCTATAGAGAGAATTTACCTTTACTACCTATGTCGGGTTATCAAGACAATGTGTTTCTTCAACAGGCGGGTGCCATTGCTCTTGAGCTAGCTCTGGCTCAGCGGATAGTTGAACTATAGAACAAAATTGATTTTGAGAAAGACCAGTTCAAGAAGCATGTGGCCAAGCTAAGTGTGGCTGATGTTCAAAACTTCAAGCTGATGCTGCATGACCTCAAAGAGGCGTTTCGCAAGAAGCGCAAAGAAGCCAAAGGTTCTCGAGAGCGAATGAGGAATCTAGCTGCCAAGTGTGTTCAAGCTTACAATGAAGCTGAGAAGCGCAAGGCACTTGGGCGTCCTGGCATTGACCCCAAGCTGGCTGCCAAGAAGAAGAAGCCTGATGTGGCCCAAACTGAAGCACCAAAGCGGGAAGAACCTCGCATTGTCTTCCCAGCCAGTATGACAGGCTCGAAGCCTAAGGTCCCCACAATGGCTTCAGAACGGAAGAAAACCAGGGCGGCTGAAGCCAAAAAGCGCAAACTCAAGAACACCACTGACGATGCACCACCCACCAAGAAAAGAAAGACCAAGAAGAAAGATCGGGCTGCTCCCACAGAGCCCCTCATTGTCGAGCCCATCGCTTTTGCTCGTCCTGCATCCGAACACCAAGAGCGTCAGTTGATAGTTCATGAGCCTGCTTCCACAGAGGCTCCTGAAGCTGAAGAAGTTCCAGTCGTTGACCCCATCACGGCTGAAGACATTGGTCCCCAAGACAATGTTGTTGATGATGAAGTCCTTCCTCAGATCGAGCGCCCAGCGGTATCATCGCCTGTTCTCATGACCAGCGAACTCATCAGTATTGGTCGTCCTTTGACGCCAATCTCTCAGGATGCCTCATGGGTTGATCGCCCCCAACCAGCTACACCAAGTCAAGACTCACCTCGAACTCCCCCACCTCAAGTCACCAATCCGGTGCTTGATGATGACAACGACTATGTGGTCCATCCCACTCCAACTCCAAAGGCGTCACCCGCATTTCGCAGGCTTCGCAAAGGACCAAGGCCACAAGTCGCTCCGTCGAGCGTTCCAGAAGGAGAAGTGCAACCCAATGTGGCAGCACGGCTAGAATTTCCTGAAGCCACTCCTTCTGCAAATGTCTCTGCATCTGAAGCAAATGTTGTTGAAGACTTACCGGCTGCATCAACCGAGGAAAATCAAGAACCCCGTCAAGAAGAAGAACGTGTTGCCACACCCCCTACCAACCAAGAAGATGTTCTCGAGGAGAACGTGTCTGTGCCCGACCCTCCTGCTACTCAAGTGGAGGTTGAATATCCTAAGGCGGCCACCAACAACACTACTGAAGCCAATGACATTGTCATGGCTGAAGATAATGTGGCGTCTGCAATGAACACCGTGCATGAAGCCAATGATGCACCTGCAACAAATGTGCAGCCTGACGCCCTTGCTAATGCCACTGCTCCTGTTCCGCCACCAAGGCCACACACTATTGAGCATGCATTTTACCAAGGCGAGCTTGTCACTGTCAGATGGCCAATTCTGGTTCCTCCGCCGCTCTCGGACTACGATTTGATTATCATGTGGAGCACAGGCCACAGGTTCAGAAGCCAAAGCCGAGGCTGCCAAGGTTTCCAGGTACTGCATCTGCGCCAGGATCATTCAATGTCAATGGCTTCATTGCACAAAACACCTTCTTCGATAGAGCCAAGAATCCATATTCCAAGCCAAGAATATCATCTGATCGATTCTGGAGTTATCAGCAGCGCAGCTATTACTCTTGTGTTCTATACAATCAAGGGCGCATATTCCCTCATATGCGACTGGATTCCGAAGCCATTGCTGGCCTGCCCTGCTTATAAGAAGCCCTCGACTGTTTCAGAGATGCAGGCCTTCTCTAGTTTGTGACATGTAAGGAGAATTGGAATGAAGAGCTTCTGTTGCAATTCTATGCAACTCTACACATTCGCGGCTACAACAGGGATCCAAAGGCATGGGTCTTGAGTGGATGACAGGCAATGTCCATCATGAAGCCAAAGCTCTTGATCTCATTGAGCTTACTGGCATGTCCACTCCAGGTGAACTTTATGAACCTGGTTGTCAGCATCATCGCAATGCGTTGGAAAGCATCTTTCAGAAGCCTGAGCCAAATATGAGTCAAATTCTCAGTATGATGAAGCCACTGCTGCAGGATGCTGAATATCCCAAGGAATTCTTTGTTGAAGACCTGGAGTATCTGCCTCGCACCATCTATCACATTATCAGGCGAACTCTATGGCCCATCAAAGGACATTCTTCCTCAGCAAAGCTAGAAGGCACAATGAAGACATTGGTCTTCTATATTCTCAATGGCATTAGCTTCAATGCTTAGGGTTTCTTCATTCGCCAATTTGCTGCATCTGGCTCAGACATATTAGGTCTGAAATTCTATGCTCCGTGGGTTATGCGACTGATCAAGCTTCACTCTGCTGTTGACTATCATCCCTCTGCACGCAACCATCTCATATTTTTGCCAGAGGTTGATATGTCCGTTGAGGCCATTTACCCAGAGCCTGCGAAGGAGGCAATTTATCTTCACAATGTCGATCGTCGGAGTTTCTCTCGGCATGTTGAAGGTGTTCAGGCTGCTTCTCGTGTTTATCCGCTGGCTGGCAATACTCGTCGTGCACGTACTGAAGCCACAAAAAGCACTATCGCTCCAAGGCCTCGGAAGCGATCTCGTGTGCTCAATGATCGAGAGATTCTCGTGGCCTTGCATCAGAAACACGACAAGCATTATTACTGGCTAAAGCGTCAGATGCAAAGCCTCTTGGTGGATATCAATCGCATTCGCAACCTTGCCACCAAGAATGCCTTTGTCACTCATGAAACTTGTCGGCGGTCCTGGAAGAGTTTGACATTGCTCAGTGCTGAAGCTGATCTTCAAGATGATGGCTTCACCGAAAGATTCAAGTTCGACACCACTCCTCCCAGGAATGTTGTCTTGCGTCGAACTCCGTCCCTTGAAGATTCAGAGTACTCCTCCTCCGCGGCAACTGTTAATGCCAGAGTCCTTGATGACGCCGATGATGCTACTTCACCACCTCCAACTTCGGCGCGTATTGACACTGCACCAAGTTCGTCTGCACCACCAAACCTCAACGACGACCCTGCTGCCTCACCTACTCCTCATGGGAACGAGTAGAGACTATGTCTTCAAACATTTTTGGTCCTCACTGACAAAAGGGGGAGAAGCATATGTTGATAGTCTTCAAGCGGGTCCATATGGGTGGTTGCTATACTTTTGCCTAGTGTTTACAACTCTCGTTTTTGATACATTTGGTTCTTTGAGTTGTAACACTTAAACTTGATGGTCGTGTGCTGCTTTTTCTGCTAATCTGTGATGCGACGATAAATTCCGCACGTGCGATGATAAATCCCGCATGAAGTCATTCTGCAGATGTCCATTTTTCATTATGCATGTCATTATTCCTGTATATCTGTTCCTGCATGATGTATTGTCTTCATATGGTGAAGAGGATCTCCACAAGTACAACCTGCCATGTGCATTTGCATTCCAACGAAAACATTTATATGCACATCTTCAGGGGGAGCCTTTTTGCCATCTATGAAGACAATATCTTAATCCTTTACAATTTCACATACTTTTATCCCCGTTGAAAATTTCAACCAGTTTGTCATCAACCACCAAAAAGGGGGAGATTGTAAGTGCATCTAGTGCCACCCCTAGTTGGTTTTTGACTATTGACGACAAACCTGGTTGAGGGACTAATGTGTTTGTGAGAATTGCAGGATAACACAGGTAGTAGTCCCTCATTGATTCGGTTTACCTACCGGAGATGACCCCTAAAAATGTGTGAAGACATTGAAGACAATGGTGGTCTGTGAAGCTATTCACATTGAAGACTATGACATGATAAGACATCGCGTGAAGACTATGGAGCGTGAAGACTTGGTTGTTTTGTTGTTTCCTTTTCTTCTTTGTTGAGTTATAGGAACCACTGTACTGTTAAGTGGGGTCCAAGTGAACAAAGTCAGAGTGACTGAAGTGATGCTCAACCAAATCCTATGTCTTCGAGCGAAGACAATGAGAGCAAATCTTATCCAGAGTCGGATGAGTCAGCTTTACTTGTAGCCCAAGTCAAGCTGCCGCGTGTGTTTGAAATCTGACCGTTGAGACACGTGTTAGTTCCTTAGTGCCCCGGGTCATTTCGGACAAATCAGGTCGGGTTGCCCAGTGGCTATAAATAGCCCACCCCCTACACCATAAATTGGTGGCTGCTCAGAGTTAGTACATGGCTTTTGTCGTTTGAGAGCAACCCACCTCCGAAGCATTTGAGAGAGAATCCTTGCGAGGACAAATCCCAAACCACCCAGAGCCCAAAGAATGTTTGGCATCACTGAAGTCTTTCTGTCCGCGTGATCTGAAGACTTGTTACACTTGAGGACTGTGAATCCTCCAGCCGGTTAGGCGTCGCGTTCTGAGCATCCAAGAGTCATTGTGGATTGCCAGTGAACGAAGTCTATGAAGGTTTGGAAGTCTCCCTTGAAGACTTACCAGAGTGATTGGGTGGGGACTAGGTGTCCTTAGCTCAAGGGGAATAAGGTGAAGACGCGGTCTTCTGAGTTGAATCTCAGCCTCCCTAACCAGACGTACAGTTGTCACAACAACTGGAACTGGTCGAACAAATCTCTGTCCTCCCGAAGCTACTGGTTCTATCTCTCACTTCTCTTTACTTACAGTTTGTCTTCGTGAAGTCATTGCCTGCTTGCATTATCTGTTTGACTTCACTATGTGACTACTTGTCCTGATTGGCTTCATACTATCTTCCATCTTGATCCATACTACCTAGCTGCTGAAGTCTTCCTGCTTTCACTTCATTGAATACTTGACTAGGGCTTGTCTAGTGTAGTCTACCTTCCGCTGTATACGAATAGTGTCATTTCTATTGTTTGTCTTTGAAACTCCCATGTTTTGAAGACTTCTATAAAAATCGCCTATTCACACCCCCCCCCTCTAGTCGATAACTAGCTCTTTCAGTCCTTATGACTTGTTTATTTCGATTCTTCACAATGTGATGCTCTATATGTGCAACTTTTTGCCGTGGAGTTCAATTTCATCAATAACAGTTTCAACAATACTACTATGAATTACAATATTTGGTTGCTATTAAGGATATTGCAGTTAACATGCCTCTTCGTTTTTCAATTGTTGTTTAGCAACATGCATTGTACTGAATGACTAAATATGCAATCCCAGGCTACATAGCAACAAGGAAGAGTGTTACCTTAACATTCTGATGATGTCTAGATATACATGTGATAAAATCTTATATAATGGGATGGATGGAGTGTTGTACTACATCATTTTTCAATTGTTGTTTAGCTTCTAATATTAACTTGGTGCTTTTAGGTACATATATCAATGCCAAAGATCCACACTTCGACCCTTTCTGCGTATGGGGCAATGAGATATTCATGAACCAGCATCAAGTGAGGAAACTGATAAAGATTGTTATTAAAATGGGTCAAAAGATGTCAATCGAACTATTTGTTTACACTTTATGCAAGACAATAGTGAACTGCAGGATGGTAAGTAAGAACCTTGTAGCCTTCTTTTTACTGTCCGTAATGAGTTGTGTTAGATGACAATATCTGAATCTTTTTTTCTTTTGCAGTGGATCCTGAAGCAGTTTACTCAAGATTACCTCTCAAACTACATGATTGATGGACGGCCATCACAAGGGGTTGGACTAGAGTCCTGCATGCCTTCTGCATCTAGGAGAGCACAATAGGGCCATTCCGCTTCACCTTGTTCAGCAACTGGAATGTCTCTTTCTTTACCATCTGTAATAGTGCAAGTATAGAACCCTAGTACATCATTCTTCATTTGGTGCTTATGTAATTCTTAAACATATGTACCTGTGAATCGAATAATGCATTGGTTATTTGAACCTGATGGATATGAATAAAGCTATAGCCTACTTTCAAGTTTAAATTAGGTACAATTTTAAATAGCACCAATTAAATTAGGGCAAAATTACATTGTGCAGGTCATTACGGCACACATGGTTGGTAAAACACAAACGTTCGCGATATACACCATAATCCGAGACGGTTCACAGAGAGGAAACGTGTGCAAGCATGCACACAGTTGCCGTTCGCAAAGCATGTGTGATGTCAGACACTATCACATACGGTGCGGGAAAACTAAATGTGTGTGATTGTCTACCTATCGTACACGGTTTATAATCATGAACTGTTTGTGATTTGCTAGGCATCATAAATCTCCCGTGCCTGGAATCTGCCTGGAAAGCTCCCGTGCCTAGAATCTATCTGGTTTTAGGTAAAACCACAAAACTCCTACCGCGATGTCAATGCAAGCACAAACGAGTAGCAAGGATGAAGCGTTTGGGATATCGAGATACCGGAAACGGTTATATAGGGACAACTGTGTGCATAAAGGCTTCCTATCCCCGACGGTTTCTGGATCGTGTGGGAAGGACCCCCCCCCCTATCGCCCACTCTCACTTGGCAATAGTTCCAAATGCCGTCGCGGAAAGGGGTTAAAAACCGTTTGTTTAGCACCGACGTGCACCAGTGTGGATATCGTCATGATTATTTGAAGTTCTATCAGTTGCCCAATAGTAATTTGTTTACCCACCGTATGCCATTTTTCTCGAGAAAAGCCACTAGTGAAATCTACGGCCCCCGGGTCTCTTTTTTATTATATTTGCCTTCGCGATCTATTTTTATTTGCTTTTATTTTCAGATCTATTAATCCAAAAATACCTTCCTATAATTTATTATTATTTATTTTATCTCGCGTTCCCAATCTACTATAATTTTACCTATTTTTTTACCCGTGAGGGATTGACAACCCCTCTCTTACGTCGGGTTGCAAGTATTTGTTCTTTGTGTGCATGAGCTGTTTACGTGGTGTTGTGTGGTTCTCCTACTGGTTCGATAACCTTGGTCTTATCACTGAGGGAAATACCTACCGTTGTTGTGCTACATCATCTCTTCCTCTTTGGGGAAATACCGACGTAGTTCAAGCAAACATCATGGTGTAGCAATTTTGGAGTCTTTCTCTTTTCTCTAGGTTAGGAGTTGTCTATTACGGGGTTTCAGAATGCTTGTGAGATGATCGCCATTACAACTTGGTATATATGGTGGGCATGGCGTAAACCGTTTTATGAGGAGAAAGTTCAAGATTCTCAATTACTTTGGTAATTCGTGCCCTGAGGGATGGCAATATTTGCTTATGGGAGCGACTGGTACAGTTCTGAGGGATGACAAAGGCAAATTCATTGTTGTTGGAAATTGAAGACTAGAGTGGTGCGGGGATTATAAAAATGGTTTGGTGTGTGGAGGGATGATGAAGTATGTTTTCTGTCTTATAACGTGGTATTTTGATGGTCTCTTTCTGGGGTATAATTATGTGTTTCTACAAATTTAACCACACCTATGCACGAAAGTTTCCTGCAGTGGTAACCACATGTATTATATTGATGCTACAGTGTCAAATGTTGGCATTTTTTTGTCACGTGATGAGAGAGTGTGAGACTATAAGCTGGTTGTTGCGGATTGATTTCAGAAATCACTGAACAGTCAAAATCATGAACCAAATTCAAAAATAAACACTCTCTTGAATAAGAGAGCTCCTTGAGAAATCGTTGACCACGATAAAAATTAGGAACTCAGCCCAAATCATATTGATGCTACAGTGTTGCATGTTGACACTTATTTTTTGTATCAGTGTGTGTGCGAGACTGATATATTTCAATAATTCAAAACAATCTTATTTCCAAAATCCAATTTAAATTTTGAATTTTAGGCGTAATTCATGTGAGCCAAGCAAAATTTGAGTACTAAAGTCTTTGTTTGACTCGTCTCGTGTCGCTGAAACTCTTGGGTATCAACGGAGCCTCATAGTACTGACACAACTCTGACTCGGAAAAACAGGAGGGTATAGTCTACGGATTTGATACTCCCGCCGTTTTAATATATAGTGCTTCCTCTATTTTTATGTTTTAACTTTGACCATAAATTGAACCAGCGAGACTGACTGCGCGGGAGCAAAAAATTATACCAATGAAATTGTATTTAAAAAAAGTTTTCAATTATATAGTTTTTTTCCGCCGCAACCGGTCCTGTTAGTTAAATTTATGATCAAAGTTGGAGGGAGTATGTAGCAGGAGTGAGAGTTGACCGAGCCAGTCCCCGGCTGCTCGCAAGTGGCGACTGTTGTTAATTTAGAGCATCTCCAACGGCCGCGCGAAACGACGCGCGCGCGCGGTAAACACAGCCTTTAGCGCGCGCGAGGCGTTTTGCCGCGCTCCAGCGGCGGCGGGAAAATCACGCGCACGGGAACCGCTTGCGCGCTGCGCGCGAAAAAACGCCAGCTCGCGCGCCATATTTTGCGCACGGCTTCCGGCGCGCCTATAAAATGCGGCGCGCGCCACGCGCCTCTCTCGCACCTCCTCTTCTCCTCTTCCTCTTTCTGCCACGCGCCGCTCCAGCGCCCCGCCACCGACGCGCCTCCGCCGCTCCAGCGCCCTGCCACCGACGCGCCTCCGCCGCTCCAGCGCCCCGCCACCGACGCGCCGCCATGCCGCCGCGCCGCCGAGGAGCGTCCGGCTACCGCGGCGTCCGCCTGCGCCCCAACGGCGTCTACACCGCGGAGATACGCTCCGGCGGACTCCGGCTCGGCCTCGGCACGTACAAGACGGCGCGCCAGGCCGCCCGCGCATACGACGCGGCGGCGTGGCGCCTAGGCCGGCCGCGCGGCCAGATGAACTTTCAAGATGTGTACACGCTCCAGCAAGCTCTCGACCTCGCCCCTCTGCCTCGTCTGCACACAACGGAAGACCGTGCGGAGCACGCCGAGCGGCAACGCCGCCTCCTCGTCGCTCAGGAGGACGAGCGGGTCATGGCGGAGTGGCGCCAGCGCCACCCGGAGGACATCGCCTACGAGCAGGCCTACTGGGCAAGGCGCCGCGCGGAGGACACGCAAAGGCGCCGCGAGAAGCGGTTGGAAAGGCGTCAGCGGAAGGCGTTGGCGAATGCGCAGTCCGACATCGTTGCAGCAGGTGGGCAGTCGTTCTTCACGCCGGACGATGATCGGTGGCTGGATATCTGGCTAGACACCTCGGACGACACCGCCGAGAATGATAGCGATGGTAGCGACGTAGAGTAGTTTCTATCTAGTTGCGTCGTAGTTTATCTATGCTTTCGAACTATCTATCTAGTTGCACCGATGTAAAATACCTTTGTATCGTTTTTTATTTATGCAATCTATCTAGTTTTTATTTTATCTATGCGTTTGAAAATTAAAAAAAAATGTTTTGTGCGCGCTGCATTTTTGCGCGCTGCTGGAACGGCGCGCGCGCTGCATTTTAGCGCGGCTGCTGGAGCGGGCGCAGCGCGCCGCGACAAACCAGGCACAGCGCGCGCGCTAACAGGTTTTTTGCGCGCGGCGCTATAGCGCGGCTGTTGGAGATGCTCTTATGTTTGGAAAACCAAGTAGCAGCCGTCCCGGCTGCTTCATTTTTGCCGTGCGAGATCGGGGGTTTGGGCCATTGGGATGAGCGGAGCTGTGGTCTGGTGGACCACTCGCTCCAGTCACACGCCGTTCGCTCACGTAGGGAGTACGAATTTCTCGGGAAAAAAAGTAGGAGTGAGAAAAAAAATCGTTTGTTTGCGTCATTCCTGGATTTTCAAATCCCAACCATGTAGTATGGGGTACAACGAATGCTCATGGCGTGGACCGACATATTGATGGCTTTGTCGGTTTGATTTGTGAAGGACACAATTTCTTCCCTCGCAAAAAAGAAAAAGAAAAGAGGCACGTATTTTCTTGGGTAAATGCCATGGCATGTACTACTCCACAAAAGGCTTGAGTTTGATGTGTTGTCTGTTTCTGCAAGTGTCCAAATAGGCAGTACTTTCATGAACTTTCCCTACTTGTTATCGATAACTAACGGATGGTGCAGGCTCTACGTTATCAGGTCATCCTAAAATAGTGAAAGCGCACCCGATATATTCCCTATAGTCTAGGGCATCTCTAAGAGCATCTCTAGCAGACCCCGTAAAATCGCGACCCGCATAAGGCGTTTACATTTCGACGAAGAATTGTTTTGCAGGTCGAAATAGTGTGTGGCAGAGTAGAACCCGTATATGAAGCTGTATAATTTGAAAAAGTGCTTCGCGGGAGAAATTACAACCACACTAGTTCATCACATACTACATGATCATTCATAGCTCATCATCACATACTACATTCTACTACTACTACTACTACTACTAGAGGGGGGTGGGGGATCTTGCGGCGGCGAGGCCGAGGTCAATATATCAAAATGGACGAGCTCGCGGCCGAGGACAATGCAGTGGAGGAGCTCAGTCCTCGTCGGAGCTAACAAGATCAATGAACTTCTCCCTCTGCTCCTCGTGAATATGCCGCCACTCGTCATCCTTGTCCTTTGCGGCAAGGTTGGCCGCGACCGCTTGCTTGAGGATGAGGTCTTCGAGCTCCTCGTCGTGGCGCCGTCGCTCCGCCACCTCGCGCAAGCTCCGTACCGTAATGGCGGCCGCTACCGCGTCAAAATCGGCCACGAAATCTTCGGGCCCGACGACCCCTCGGCGCTCGATCTCCTCCGGCTCCTGCTTGACGGTGACGACCTCAATCTCCTCCGGCTCCTCCGACCACTCCCTCTTCACGGGGAGAAGCCTCGTGCTGGAAGAGGAAGAGCTCGCGGCGTGGGAAGATCTCGTGGCGAAGGACGAGCCCGTGGCCGAGGAGGGTGTACGCCCGTGCCGACGGTCGTACTCCTCCGTCTCGCAAAGGAGGAAGCTTGGCGGCGGCTTGAGGCCCTTGTTCGTCCACTTCCTCGTTGCGCACTTCCTCGCCGTGCGCTTCCTCGCGTCGTCCGAGCGGACACGCCGCTCGCGCTCAGGGTCGCCGCCCCCACCGGAGCTGCCACCGGAGCTCCACATGCGGCCCCACAAGGCGGCTGGAGGCGGAAGGGGGCTCACCGGCGGCGAGGAATGTGAGGGGGGATTGGGGAATTGCGGCGAGACAAGGCGGCGGGGGGATAGGGTTTCGACCCGCGTCTGCCATGCGAACCCGTAGATGTACTGCTTCAGGGGGGGCGGCTTGCGGGCCGCAATAAAAATATTTACGAGCCGGACGAGTTGCTCTAAGGTGGACCCGTAAATCTCCTGCAACCGTTTGGACCGGATTGTCCGGACTGCGGAAGCCACCAACATCAACCTGTATCGGTCCGCAGAGCGGTCCGAACATGATTTCTCTCGCAAACCGGAGATAAAAAGTGGGGGAGGTTTGCGAGATTCCAGACCACTTCCAAGCCCGCTTCTAACCGTCCTGGCCCACCCAAAATTTGTCACCCGCCTTTCCCGCGCTTTCCTTCTGATGCTCACGCCACTTACCCCGCTGCATTCATGCCAGCCCAGAACACGCGGACGGCGGCATTGATGTCGTGATGTGACCGGAGAAGGGAGGGCGGTGCTGACCGACGCGACCTCTCGGTAGCTGCCGCTTCAATGGGGACGCATGTTTTTGAGGAACCAACTCCGGTCGCTGCGCCGCATTGAAGCGGCTGACCGGCCCTTCGCATGGCTTGGACATGGCTATTTAAGCCCCGCTCTGGCGCTGTCCACATAGCATCCTCCTCCTCCTTCATCCTCCTCGCCGCACCCCTTCCACATCTTTGGTGATGGGCAAGTCGTGAGCGTCGGCGACGGCGGGTGGTTCTGGGACGGGATCTGGCGGTTCGTGGAGACGTCGCCCTGATGCTTGTAATCTGCGTTGGTATTTCCCCAAAGAGGAGAGGATGATGCAGCACAACAGAGGTAAGTATTTTCCTTGGTTATGAAACCAATGTTATCAATCTAGTAGTAGAACCAAGCAACACTATGTAAACAACACCTGCACACAAACAACAAATACTTGCAACCTAATGCATAAGAGGGGTTGTCAATCCCTCAACAGTATTGAGATAGATCAAATTGTATAGGTTTTGATAAATATATCTGACAAAAATATAAATAAAAAATGGCATAAGGTATTTTTGTCTTTGATATATGATAGAAGATAGACCCCGGGCCATAGTTTTCACTAGAGATTCTCTCAAGAAAATAGCATACGGAGGGTAAACAAATTAGTTTTGGGCAATTGATAGAAAAACAAATAGTTATGACGATATCTAAGACAATGATGATGTATATAGGCATCACGTTCAAAATTAATATACCGAAACGCTTCTGCATGTACTACTATTACTCCACACATCGACCGCTATCCAGCATGCATCTAATATATTAAGTTAATTAAAAAAATGGAGTAATGCAATATGAGTGATGACATGATGTAGACAAGATAAACTCACGTATGAATAAACCTTATCTTGTTACCCTTAATAGCAACGATACACGCGTGTCATGTCTCTTTTTGTCACTGAGATTGAGCACCGCAAGATCAAACCCATCACAAAACACCTCTTCCCATGGCAAGAATAAATCAATCTAGTTTGCCAAATCAAATTAATAAATCAGAGAAGAAATACGAGGCTATAACATTTCATGCATAAAAGAGTTCAGAGAAGACTCAAATAATATTCATGGATAGATCTGATCATAAACTCATAAACACACCGTAAAAAGAGTTACATCAAATAGATCTCCAAGAACATCGACGAAAACATTGTATTGAAGATCAAAAAGAGAGAAAAAGTCATCTAGCTACTAATCATGGACTCGTGGGTCTATGGTAAACTACTCACGCATCATCGGAGGGGCAACAAGGATGATGAAGAACCCCTTTGTGATTGTTGCCCCTTCCGACAGAGTGCCGGAAAAGGCTTCTAGATTGGATCTCGTGGTTCTGGAATTTGCGGTGGTGAAATAAGTGTTTCGTCGACTCCCCTAGGGTTTTGGGGATTTTAGAATATTTATAGGGGCGGGGGTAGGTCAAGGCAGTGCCCGAGGACCCCATCAGGCGCGCCCTGGTGCCTAGTGGGCCCATTGGGCCTCTTCTCGTGGCCTCCAGAAGCTTCCAGGGTCTCTTCTTGCCAGAATTTTTTTCAAAATGTTTCATGGCATTTGAACTTCGTTTGGTATTGATATTCTGCAAAGTAAAAAAAAACACTGGCACTGGGCACTAAGTTAATGGGTTAGTCCCAAAAAATGATATAAAGTTGTTAGTAAATGTATATAAAACATTCAAGATTGATCATATAACAACATGGATCAATAAAAAAATTATAGATACGTTGGAGAAGTATCACGCCCTCAGACTCTGGGGTCGTCATCCTCGTTTGCTGGCGGTGACTCGACGCGGGCAGAGATTGTCATCTCCAGCGACGAGGAGGACCACCAGCCGCCGCTGCCGCAGTCTGCGCCAGCGGTGCCGGGCCAGGTCTATGCCGGTACCGACGCTGAGTTCGAGGAGCAGATGGAACAAATGCTCTGTCGCTCCGTCGTCCACACCAACGACCCGGCTCCGCCACCGGGGACGCTCCTCCCGGTGAAGCCGGAGCAGGCATCCCCTCCAAGCTCTCCGCCGCCATGCAGCCGCCTCGCCACGTCATCAAGGAGGAGCGCCGCTCCCCCCCCCCCACCCCTGCCCAAGGCGCGTGGACGCATTCTGCACTACCTCCGTGGCGACTCGTCGTCGTCGTCGTCCCAAGTCCGACTCTGACGGCGGGTCGGGCGACGATTACGGAGGAGGAGGAGCCGGCCAGCTCGGCATTGGCTACGAGGTCACTATGTAGTATAGGATAGTTTAGGGTTTTAGTTTTAGTTTTTAGTTCAACGAACAAAATATCATCCTGTTTTATGTATAAATTGTCCTATTTTCAATGAAATCCGTTGTGTTTATATCAAAATGCGTCGTGTTCGCATGAATTTCGTTCTTTTGTTTGAGTTGTTGTGTGACTAGCATTGGATGTCGACCTCCCGTATCCGTATTGCGGACTAGTCTCCCTGTCCACGGATGGATGTGGGAGGTTTTTACGGATTGGCGTTGGAGATGCCTTTAAAAAATAATATTATATCATGAGACAATGGAGGGAGTACATTTTAACCTAACATATCACAGCACGAAATGCGGTCCAAGTTACTACAGTTGAGTCTGGCTACTTTTGAAAATTAAGAACGAGGTCAGCATGTGCGCTCCTGTCCAAAATGGTACTGTACTAGGGCTCTTCAATCATACAGTACCAGTACTGCTGGTGAGTTCGTGTCCACCCCTAAGCCCAGTACCGTACCAGGGTAGTACCGCGCCTAGCGGCTAGCAGTGCTCAAAAGAGAAAAGGCCGCTTCAATCATCCGTCGACGAAACAGTAGCAGTACTTGCTCGTAACTTGGCTGCCCCCCATGCCTCCTTAAAAAAACTCCAACTTATTCATTTGTAATAAGTAGTACATCATTTGTGAGGAACATTACAATTTCGTTTAAAGGCTCCTCAAACCAATCAGACGTTAATTTTTTTTGCTAATTTAGCAAGTTCATGAGCTACTTTATTTGCTTTCCTATTACAATGCTCAAATCTAGCAGTAACGAAATCACAGGCATAACGAAAACAATTTTTGAAGATTGCTGCCGCCGCACCTGCCGACTGCCCTCCATCCTTCATAGAGTCAATCACCTTCATATTATCTGAATTTACGATAATGTGATTGCATCCCGCCCTTTGCGCCAATGTTAGACCAAATTTAAGAGCTCTAGCCTCCGCCATCAGAATATCCGCGCAAAAATCTATTCTCTCATTCCCTCAGCAATAAACCTGCATCTGTCATCTCCAAGCACTGCTCCCATTGTACCCCTAAAAAGGTCGTGATCAAAGGAAGCATCAACGTTGAGTTTAACAAAACCTCTTGAAGGGCAAGACCAACTCTCCTTCTTCACAGACGCGTTGGGGGATCAATACCTTCCCAAAAATAAAATAAAATAGCGGTGATCACTAGTGCTAAGTTTCTTTTTTTCTTCTGATTTTTCCCTTTTGAGAATGAAGAAAAGAATTTTTTTTTAGACAATAGAAAAGACATTAACTGCCAACCACTCGGGAATTATTTATACGAGCGGCCCATCGAAATCGGGCCATGAGGAAATCGTTTTCTGGGTCAGATTCGGCGTAAATGCAACCCAACTGTGTGATGCAATTGTTGTCGCGGGATCAGCCCGACTTATCAAAGGATACCATAAATTTCTCCTCAAAAAAAAAAGGATACCATAAATTCAGCGTGTTGCGGAAAGGTGTACGTGCAACACGAGGCCTCCACCAGTGGCCGTGACGCGAGTCGTGGTGTGGCGCAGCAGCGTTCCAGGCTTTGTGCGTCGTGGACGGACGCGCACCTCCCACATTTCCGGGACGGCCGGGCACGTCGCTCTTGCTCATAAAGGCGCATGGGTCCGGAGAAGATCGGGGCGGCCTGCGGGGCGCCGTCCGATGCGCATCTGACGGTCAGGCGTGGGGGTCGTCAGGGATTCGGCATGAATACGCCGATGGCGACGGGTAACTGGCATGGTTGCACACACGACGGAGTATGAGGGACAAAGGTCCCTGCTAAGCAAGATTTGGGTCACTTGTACGAGTGGTCGGCACACGTGATAATGACAAAAGGTGTCAAACTGGCTAAATACTTTGAAATGATTGAGAACTAGGGCAGGGGCGAAATGCCCTTCCCTGAGTCTTCGGCTAACTCGCCTTTCCCAGAATCAGAGGATCCGTGGTTGCGTCTGTTGGCGTGGCTGAAATGAACAAAAAGCGAGACGATTCAAGTCGATTGATACATATGGCATGATCTGTTCTGATAGATCGATAGGTTTTCCACCAATAATAAGGGTTTGGCGTAATACTACACCTCAGTGCCCCTGACCTGAGTGACGACTACTGTCTTGATAATATCATTTTGGATTTCCGCTGTCTCTGGCCTTCTTCCTTTTTGGAAGTAAACTAACCAAATGCTAGCGAGAGCCAAGGGAGGAATCTCAAACTCAAAGCATCAGGTAGCATGAAGCAGTTGAACAAATAATCTTCAACTCCAACTTGAGTGTAGTATAAGATCAGGCAAGAGCAGCAAACAAAAATTCCAGACGAACGACCAAAGGCCACATGAAAAGAAACAAGACTGAGACGGCCTGTTGGAGATCAAAAGACAGTTGCCCGGCAAGATTTTGAAATCCACTGCAGAAGTGGGACTACTACTCTGTCAAGCTAGTTCATGGCATCACAGGAGGAAATACTAGCTTTGGATATTCAGTGCCACTCCATATATCAAAATGAAACAGAATTACACTGTACCGACCATAGGCATTTCACACCACCTTTCATACTACAACAAATACGAGTCTTTCAACATCGGCTCGGACAGGCCAGATATAAAACCCAATTAGTCGCCAGTAACATTTTTCACCATCATGTTGAATCATGTTGAAGAGAACCACTTATTTGTATAGACTACATGAGGGGTTCCTTCGATTCTCCTGCAGCAACTTATACAGCGACAACAAACATCAGCATTTTGTGCACAGCTGGGAGCATCCATGCTATCTCAACAGTGGCCCTGGATTATTCATGGGCCCTTTGAATCAGAGTATGTTGCCAGCAAGCAAAGCAAACGATCAACCAGCAGGCTGTACTCTGCTCCACCGGCTGTCGTCGTCCTTGAGCTGTTGAATATAGCTGTATCGGTTTTCTCTGATGTAAGTTACTCCAGACCATATCCCTCGAACAAGAAGGATGCTTATAAACACCATGCTTCCAAATGTGCAGACCACCTGCACAGACAATACCAACAAGTTACTGAAAGAAAGGATCACAAAAAAATTGCGACAAGCATCAAGGAAGCGTAGTGCAAGGTCTGTTTTCTCATGTTATCCACGAGGAGCCTTATTCTGTGATTTCATACAAATTGTAATTCATAGTGCTGACAAATCTCGACTATGGACTTTGCTGTGTCTCCCTGAAATGCAAAGTCTGTAAATTAAAGCTTTGAGAGGTACTACATGGCAAGTACATTACGTGGAACCATTTAGCTTGCCCAATAAATGCAGTGAGCGGGTAGCCGGGTACCTTCCAACAATATACCCTTGATTAATATCTCGAAAACAAATGCCCACATGCCAATGAATGCAACTGGCGATTTTTCCTGCCTCTGTTTTAGGCAGCTGTAACCCTAACTGGTGTATTGATTGCACAAATCAACTACCAGCGTGACATCAATTTCTTGGCTAGCAGGTAACCAAATATGACATAAAATATGTATGAATTCAATAGATTATGCTGGCAACCTAACTCCTATCCAGAATTTTAATTCCGGGGTACGTGTTGATTCTACAGCCACATTTCTGATTCTGGTTGATTCTCTGTCACCAGTCACTACAAACACAGGCTGGAACTAGCTTACATGAAATACAACCGGTCATGCAGCACTTCAAAATGTTATTGATGTTCATGCCCATATAGTGTGAGGACTCTGCTAACCCTGATGGGGAGAGATGCACTTTCGCAGGCTCAACCAACACCCTGGAGGGTTATCTTGGATTACAGTTTCCCAACCAACAAAATTCCAGTAAATAGAAATATACCATCCCAGGTGCTAAGGGTGTCATAATGAAGTATCGTACATCTTGCAAAATAAAATGCTGAATTGCAGCAACAGGAAAGGCTGGTTCAAAATCCATGTCCATGGACCATACCTAGAATAGACAAGCCAAGAAAGTGACAGTATCATTACGCGAGATGAATGGCGTAAGACATAAGGTCATCTTCATGTCTTGGTGGGTACTGTTTAACTGTGCAAGTGCAAAAGATACTTAACTATTTGCATGCCAGGAAAGTTTCCTGCTGGCGACTCAGTAGAATCCTCATAGGGTGGTTACTGAATTAGACTGTGTGTATGTGGTACAGACCATGAACTTAAAGGTTGATGATCCCTGTAAGCTTGGCGTTTTAATCCAGGAAGGGAAAGAGCTGCCGCAGCAAATCAGTTACGAGGGAAGTAGAGGTGAAAAGAAACAGAACAGGGTTCTTCATTAACTAGCTCAAGATGCTTAGCTTAACAAGGTTCTCACTTTTCCATCACAATAAATTAACCTACCCACAGAAATAAGGTTGCAACTTTTAACTGCTGCAGAATTTTCCAAAAAATTAATTGCAATTTGCAAGCCCATCTACTAGTCAATTTGTGTGACAGAGACCCCTCTGATTTAATTCTGTTGAGTCAACCCACAACTACCTGTAGCAATCAGTTTAATTGTGCCTGTCACGTCACTAGTAGAAAATAGAATGGGCCTAACTAGGGAATTACTGTGTAACATGAAATAAGAAAAACAGTGCTAGAAAAGAATGGGCTAGAGGGGTTAGATTGCACAAACCAAATAATAGACAGGCTTAAATAAAGAACTTTGAGGTAAAACTGTTGGCTGCACAGAATCAAACGGTACAGAGACATAAACTGCAATTTCACATTTTCCATCGCAAATTGAGAGTGGTGGATCCGTACCATCTACCACAGGGTAACTGATCTGACATGTAACAGCATTAAACCAGCATAGATAGCTTTGGTGACTAAAAAGAAATCAACATCGGGAAATTTGAAGGATTATTTACCAATTAGCAAACCTCATTTTACCAGTCTATTATACAATAGCTAAGAGTCAAACCTGTGGCAATATATGCACAGCAGTAACATTCGGCCTCTGCCATCCTATGATCCAACCCTCCAACCTGATGCCCTGATGGCCTGAAGAATGCACCTTCCTTGTTGATTGATGCTTCTCCTTGGGCTAATCCTACTTATTTTTGGGAGCTCTATGTTCTATGTATACTAAGATCTGGAGCTCTCTCACTTGTAAACCTTCCAAGTGAGGAATGCACTCATATATATTCTTGTACTGGACCTATTTTCGGCTTTAAAAAAGCGAGGAAAACGATGCTGATAACAAGGTAGTCGCCATGTCTTGGCGTGACTACCTATCTGTGCGGTTTTATGCACCTTTAAACATTCACTTTTGAATGATTGCCTGAAAGAACACCACGGCAACCCCCTAACCATATTTAAAAATACACTCATCAACCCGACAAAGTGACGATCTCACTTATATCGGGCTAACTGATCGACATACAGCTCCAATCATGTGACAGCCAGCAAAAGTAATAACCACTCATTTTGCTGCCAATCAAATTAGCTACCTATGCCAAAAATTCAGAAACATTAGCTTCTTCCTCGCTGCTTAAGCAGACGGTTTAAAAAAAATAGAAGGTAGATCAGTGTCTACCTTATATATTTCAAAACAGGCGAAAGCCTGAAGACCAAAAGGTCAATTACATGAAGCTTGTAAGATGCACCAAGGTGCAAGGCCACAAGCAGCCTAAGAAAGAAGAAGAGAGAACAGGGAGTTTGGTTGGTTAGAGACTACATCAGGCCCTTACATAAGCAGAGGGTAATCAAACCAGTACATATTATTCTCCAAATCAACATGCCCTCTAGAAGCACAAACTAATCAGACACGAAACGTAAAGCCCTGTATATATCATTTCATTAAGTAGGAGTATTTCCAAAGCAGACAAGTAAAGACTGCCCCATCAATAAGCACTAGCTGTCTTCCTCAGTTCTCACTGCCTAAGCAAATAGCAACAAAGAGTACCTATCTGTTCCCTGCACGAACATGCCCGTTCGAAGCACAAACTAGTGACTATCCCAGGATCATACAGCATCACAACCATTTGTTGCGCATAGAAATACCAAATCAGAAATAGTATTTGCCCACAATTTTGAAACAGGGCATCAAACAGCTTATATGTGAAGGAATTCCTCACCTCAAGAAGCCCCTTGAGGATCCACAAGAAGGTGAGAACCAGCACACCATTGACCGAGAACTTCACCTGCACGCGCATAAACACGGGAACACCAGATCACGCACAAATCCGGTGGAGATCTCCGTGCCGCTGATTCCGAACAAGCATGACAAACTCAAGCTGATAGAGCAAGCAGCGAAACGGACCAGCTCAGCGGGGACGGAAGGCGGCAGCACGGACCTGGCGGCGCGGCGCGCGCGGCGAGAGGCCTTCCTGAACACCGAGTGAAGGAACCGCGCCAGGAGGTCCAGGCTGCGGTCGTCGTCGTCTTCGTCCGCGTCGTCCTCCTCGTCTCCATCTTCCTCCCTCCCGTCCCGGTAGGAGGCGGCTCCTGACAGGTCGCCGACCCAGGGGCGGGCGTCTGGGACGACGACGACGGCGTCGGGATGGCGGCGGCGGGCGGCGCGGAGGAGGCGAGTCGGAGGCGGGGCGCGGAGGTGCCGATTGAAGGGGGACGCGGAGGGCTTGAGGTGGCGATGGTGCCGGGAGGCGGGGCCAGGGAGGAGAGTGGGGAGGTGGCAGGTGATGGTCGCCATGAGAGGAGGCTGCTGGTGCTCAGCCTGCCAAGGGAAGCTGGTGATTTTGCCCCCTTTCCCTTTTTTCCTTTTCGTTTTTCACATTAAATTTGGGATTTTACTGTTTAAGCAATTGCCTGTTTAGAAAAACTTGAGCCATTTGAAACTTTTGGAACTACTCCTATGATATACTGTTAACCGGGAAAATCAGCACACATATATTGTACTGGTAACTTAACTAAGATCACACGAATGATGATGTCAAAACAAATCACACGAATGATCATGACCAGAATGACCGTCAACTACTTAAGATTAGGACTCGAATAGTAACCAAAGGTTACATTTGGAGGATGACTCATGCGAACATTCCAGCCTGGATGGTTCGCTCGGGAGAAGCCTCGTCGCGAACATTGTTTCCTCCCAGGATCGTTCGCTCGGGGTTGCCTCAGCGCGACGGTGGGCGCTTGGCAACAAAGCGACATGGGTCAGGCCAAACTGACATTTTTTGATTTAAGCCAAGAAATGACATGCTACATAGTATAATAAATTCAATGCAAGTGAAAAAATAAAATTGCTATAGCTTAACAGTGTATTTTTTGCATATATATTAAAAATAACATACACACAAAACTTCGCATGTTGTAGAGCATGAAAAACTGCCATGGCAAAAAGAATAAGTTTGCGATGCTGCATGGCTTAACAATTTCAGTATATAAAAAGAAGAAGCAAAACCAACACAAAATTGTCATGATACGCAGCATAAAAAATGTTGTCTGTTTGGATAGAAACTCATATATATAACAACAACAAACTAAAAAAAATGTTTACAATGATCACATGGTAACTTTAGGAAATTAAAAGGGGGAATTTAGAAGAAAGTTAGAAATTTTGTGATAGTCACATGCCAACTAAAGGAGGGATTGTTTATGTACAGCATGGCAAATCTTGAAAAAAATGTTTGTAGTCTTGACATAGCAGCTTTAAGGAAAAAAATATAGAAGATAAATGGCAAAAAGTTAAAAAAATTTGTGAAAAATCACATAAAAACAAAATTGGCATGGAATATTCGGACAGTTTGCAATGGTGCATAAAAGGAATTTACAATGGTTTATTTAATGAATTTGCCACAGTAGGAACAATAAATTTGCCATGGTCCAAAGTAATGTACCAAAAGAATTTACCATGGTATGTACAGTCATAATTGCCATGGTGTTTATATTAAACTTGTCGTGTTCCAAAAAAAATTGTCATGGTCAAAACAATAATTTAACATGATATAGTACACAAAAATAATTTACCATGTAGTGCTCAATAAATTTGCCATAGTCCAGAAAGAAAAAGAAAAAGAAAATATAAAAGAAGATGGATTTTTTTTGTAAAAAATGTCACATGGCAAAAGGTCAGATTTTTTATTGTAAAAAGACATGGCAAATGTTGTTTGCATGGCTAATTGGCAAAAAAAACATGGTATTGGGAAAAGATAAAATAGCCATGGCAAAATTAGATATTATTTCACTATGGTATTGGGAAGGAGGTGCTGATTAAGGCTGTCGCACAAGCTATCCCAGTTTTTTCCATGTCTTGTTTCAAATTGCCAAGAGGACTATGTGAGCATCTGAACATGTTGATCCGGAAGTTTTGGTGGGGGAGCAAGAATGGCCAATGCAAACCACACTGGGTTTCATGGAAAGCAATGACTCAACCGAAGAGCATGGGAGGTTTGGGATTCAAAGATTTTGAGCTTTTCAATCTAGCAATGCTTGCTAAACAGGTATGGCGCATGATGCAAGATCCACAATCCCTTAGTGCTCGCATTGTGAAGAGTATCTACTTTCCTAACACTACTATACTGGATGCATCTTTCTGGAACCATACCAACCAGATATGGAGAGCTCTAGTAGAAGGACGTGACACGTTGAAACTGGGACTAATAAAGCGCATGGGCAATGGAGATAGTACTGATATATGGAGGGATAATTGGCTCCCACGCCCAGAGATGATGCGACCATATGGTTGCATATCTAATGATCCACCGAGAATGGTAGCGGAACTGATTGACCACACTAGTGCTGCGTGGAACAAGCAACAGGTAGAGGCCACCTTCTGGCCTTTGATGCGAAGGTTGTTCTTAGCTTGCCATTATGCACAACCCCGATGGAGGATTACTGGAGCTGGGCACATGACAGAACTGGCCAATTCACGGTTCGATCGGCTTATAACATGTTAGTGGCCACGAGGCAACGAAGAGAAGCATGGCTGGAGGGTTCTTCGGGCTCCTCGTCTGCACAATCAGAATCAAGCTCCTGGAAGATCCTGTGGAAAACGGAGGTGCCATCTAAAGTGCATATGTTCCTGTGGAGGCTGTCAAAGCAGTCGCTTCCAACTGAGGATGTGCAAGCTCACTGGAACATGGCGACGACCAGCTCCTGCGGGTTCTGCGGTATGCAAGATTCCTGGCGACACTCTCTACTCGAGTGCGACGTGTCCAGGTGCACTTGGGCGCTGGTTGACGAAGACCTGACAAGTACTTTGGCGGCTGCAAATGAGAACCGAGCTAAAAGTTGGCTCTTCAACCTCCTGGGGTCTTTATCGCATGAACAATTTGCCCTCATGGCGGTAACGATGTGGGCGATTTGGACGTCTCGAAGAAAGGCAATACATGAAGCAATATTTCAGACTCCACATGCGATCAAAAGCTTCATTACACGCTACATGCAAGACCTTGAGGCAGTCAGGAAGCCACCGAAGCAAAAACATGTGGCGGTGGGAGCGACTCCAAGGGCTGTCAGACCAAAAGCACCACCGACAAACTATGCAAAGATACATGTAGATGCTGGGGTTCGGCCAGGCAGAGGCGGATCAGTAGTTGCGGTCTGCAGAGACAGTCAAGGAGCTTTTCTAGGAAGCTCAGCTATCGTAATAGCGGGGGTTAGTGATCCGGCGACTTTGGAATCCATAGCATGCCGTGAAGCTGTCGCATTGGCAGAAGATCTTAACCAAGATCATTATATTGTGGCATCGGACTGCAAACAGGTGATAGAGGACATTGCTAAAGGATGTCAGGGAGTTTACGGAGTCATTATTAGAGAGATTAGATTAAGATCACCTCCCACATGTAAATTTACTTTTGAAAGGCGTGAGGCAAATGTTGAAGCTCATAAGCTAGCTAAACATTCACTGTCCTTATTGCCAGGGTGTCATGTGTGGTTAGGCCAGCCACATGACCAAAATTGTATCCCACATTCGGTGGACTTTGATTAATAAAAGGTCTTTCCCCTAAAAAAATGGAAAAAACTATCTCATGTACATGAAAAAACTAGTTAAAATAGTCATGACTAAATTAGAAAATAAACTACCATGATCTAATTAATAAAATTGCCATGTTCTAAAATTTTAAAAAAATTCTCATGGTATAGATAATAGAAGTGCCATGTGAACTACAATAAAAGTATCATGGTGTACGTAATAAAATTGCCATCGTGTAAAAAAATTATTGACCATGGTGTAACAAATAAATTTGCCATTGGATATTCTTTTTGCCATTATCCAAATATAAATTTGCCATAGTCCAAATGTAAAATTTGCCATGTTAATAATTTTTCCATGTTCCAAAGTATAAATTTGCCATGGTAGATAATATACCATGGATTGTTTGGTAATTTGTTGTGGTCCCAAAAAAGAAATTTCCATGGTCCCATAAAGTAAATTCGCCATGGTCCATAAAGTAAACATAAATTTGTCATGGTTAAAAAAAATATGGCAAAAATACCTTTGTAGATCATGGCAAATGTGGATACAAAAAACTTTAAGAATTTGCAATGGACGCATCGCAAATTTTAAGAAAATTTGTTCTCTAAAAACACATGGCTACTTTTTTGGATAATTTGTAATGGGCATATGGCAGAGATAAGGATTGTGTTCTTTTGAAAAGATGGCAAGTTTAGGAATTTTCCATCTACACATGGCAAGTTTTGATGATCAAAACAGTAATATGCATTCATTTTATAGCAACTAAACTAACCAGTAATATGCACAAACTTGTGTGGATCAACTCATCAAACCCAATCATTATTACCACTAATAATTCCAGTCCAGGCAGAGATGGCACATCACAGCGGACCACAAGCTTTTCATCCGTCTGCTTAGTCAAACTGTACAAAAGTCACACACGCACACACACACACACATAGAGAATCGTCCTCTCAACGACAGCAGTTAAACTCGCTAAAGCCCGAGAAGATCTGTGCAGCCTTTGCACATGGTTAACCGTCAGCTGCAGCCTGCCTAGCTACTCCACCTTCATCGAGTCTGCAGCACAAAAAATGCAGCAGCAGGAAAAAAATTCAGACGACACAACACTGTACCGGAGCGCACGAAGAAACGCAATGGAGAGAAGCACGAAACCTACCGGAGTTCTCCAAGCTGCTGGTGCCGACGACGTCCGACGAGAAAGCAGCCGGACCAACATTGCCAAGTTCCTCGTCCCAGACGATGCTCCTCTGTCAATCATCAAAGCCAATCATTATTAATCTCTCATCTAGACATCTAGGTAGGATGCTTTGTTCGAGGGTGTTGGATGCAGACAGACCTGGGGAAACGCAGACAGCTGCTGAGCCGTTCTCGCCATATGAACGCTTGCTGGGTTCGGGATGATGACCCCGTTCCCGTATAGTTCAGGACGCGAGAGGCCCGGCTGCGACGCCCTGCACATATTGTTGTTGGGATGAACGTTGCCCAGTCGCTGGCCGTATCCCGGAAACGCGGAGCGGGCGTCCTGCGGGCAAAGGATCTGCACGGCGGAGGCGAAATGGTCAGTCTGCGACGAATGTTGTGTTTTTAACAGTCTATGAACATATGCGAGTTCTTTGTTGTTCAGAGTCTCCATTGATCTTACATCTTGGAGGTCGAGATCGCAGTTCAGTTCGGGGCTGACCGCTGAGAGCTTCATCGAGAGGAACTGCAGAAACCAAAATGGGCAACACTAGGAACTTCAGCCATTGTTGGCCAAGAGTGAGTGAGTGATCTTTGAGGAATCTGTTTTAGTGTGCTTACCTCGACCTGCCGCTGCAGGGACTGCACATAGTTTATGATCTCGTCGAGCATCATGGCCTTGCCTGTAATCTTCTTTGTCACAGGCAGCCGCATCGGTTAGAATGAGTAAACCCATAAACATTTTACAATGAGCAAATCTCTGAAACTTTTGCTGAAGAGTGAATTTTCAGTTGCTGATGATGTTCATACCTTGTTGCAACCTGGGACGAGGTCCTGTAGATGCTTCATCCTCTCGTTGATCTTCTCCCTCCGAAACTGCATTTCAGACGGACGAGCTATTAGCCTATTACGAGCAAGAAAATCACAAACTGCAGCACTGTCAATTATGTTGCTGCAGAGACTGGTCACTCACCCTTTCTGCAAGGCTGTGGTTGTTGGTCGCCTGGCCGCGCTTCGCCCGGATATGCACGTAGTCCTCTCTGTTGCTAGCAGCATCGCCTTCCTTCTCACCCGCGCGCTCCATGCTGACCTCTCTCTGAGACATGGCACCGGTTTCCTCCTGCTGTGTGGTATGTAAACGATGAGATGCAGCCCAAAATGATGAAACTACTAAGAACAGAGAAAGAAAGAATCTGTAACTTCATTACTTGCGAATGCATCGTCGAACTGCCCTCGCCCGAGCCCTTCCTTTTACCGCCCTTCAAACCCTTCTCCATGCTCATATTTCTACTTAGCTCAGTACCACCTGGAGATAGTTGGCAACATGGAAATGCCAGTGGTAAGAAGAACCTTCACAGATGAATGAACAAAAACCTTATTATGCTTCAACAGGAGAAGCGAGGAGAAGAAAAATACCAGCAGTAGGATTGTAGAACTGAACTCCATCTTGCATCCCTGCATTGTGCATAGGAAAAAGGACGTGCTCGTCGAAATCCATGGCATGGTCCAGCAACGCGAGCGGGTTGGCTCCGGCCGTGAAGCTCCGCTCGCCGTTGCTTCCAGCAGCAGAGCAGGGAGGGGAATACATCTGCCAAGAAAACAATGATCACTCACATGATCTCGACCATGTTGCCAGCAACATCCCACGAATACAAAGCCATCAACTTCATCAACCTTGTGCAGTTGTGCTTGGTACCTGATCTCAGTGTGATGCTGCAGCCATTCTAAATTGCCAGGTTTGGCAAGTGAGAAGGGGCTTGCTTTACTTAAAGGGTGGAAAATGCGGAGGAGCAGATCGGGGTGGAGCTGGCAGTCAATATCTTGCAAGGCTCAACAAGGAACAACTAACCCTTGCAGCCTTACATAAAGATTGTCCTCCAAAGTGAAAAAGTTAAGTGAGCCTAATGCAACGGACAGACGCAAGGGCAAAGACGGAAACCGCACCACAGTACAGGGAATAGAATTGTCGGTACTGCTAACAACTGTGTACCAGCTGGATCACATCCGCGGATCAGAATATATAAAGAGTTCTGAATTCAGCAGATCAGCGGGAGATTTTACAGTTGGTGGTACCGCGGAAATCAAGACCGACCCAAGGATCAGATGCCACTGTCATCCACGTACTGTATGGGCCAGCCCGGAATAAGGTTAATGACTAATCAATGGATGAGCCAGATCTATCCATGCTTAAACCCTACCGGAAATTGAACCTCTGCCCCACCTTCACCAGGATTTCTGAGAACCCCATACAAGTTTTCAGTTTATGGCCCTTCTTTCTTTTGCAGAAAGTTCAGTTTATGGACCTGTGCAGCTCCTTTGGAATATATATATATGATAACTCCACTGGGAGACCATGATAGTACTACCTTTTTTAATACAAATGAAATCATGTTACTCCGCCCCCCTCCACAAACATGAGTCACATTATTATATGTACAGTCATTGTTTTAAAACTTTGATCACCAGTATGCGCAAAAGTATTAGATAATGCAGATTCAAGAATAATATCGTTGTATTTGCCTCGCAAAATACTTGCAAAGTTATATGTGTGCAGTCACTTGCAACATGGTTTTAGTTCAAATTTGAACCAAGACCATGCCACTTATTTTGGATTGGAGGGAGTATCTTTTTACTATATTTTAGGCATAATGCAAGTGAAAAGCTAGCAAACATTGTGCATTGGAGACCGGGAAAAACTAAACGCGCCATATATTCAAGAATTACCTCACCACTTGGTGGCATTACCAAGATGCCAACAGACTGATTCAAGTCTCTTTTCTTCCAATCACAGTCTGTACTGGTCTATACACAAATCATGTGTTCGACATGAAAACTCCAGAATTGCGTTCGACGGGGTGGATGCAAACTATGCGAGTGTATAGATAACACTGAAAAAACTACTAGCCATCACAGAATCAGATCCACAGAACAGGAAAGAGAGCCACATCTCGTGCGTGTTCTGGAAAAGAAATGCAAACTTCGATAAACCATAGGAGAACGTGGTCGAGGGCAAAAAAGCCAGAAACTTAGCCGGTTGTTACTAGTGGGGAAGGGGAGGGTTCCTCATCGCCATACAGTGAGCACTGAGCACTGCCCCTCCCACCGGCCAAATTTGATGCCGGAACAATGAATGGTACGAAGAGAGATGCTGGATTTACGCAAGCTGCAGGAGCCTTGGTGCTCAGCTGTCACCAGTGCAGTGCAGTGCAGAACAACGTTAAGAGCGGCAATCCAAATTGAGAAGCGAAAATCAGCCAAGATGCATGGAAAAGGGCCTGGAGGCGTTAAAAGTTCCACCCTTTGATTGAGCGTGTAGATCGAGGGGGATATTATGAGTCAAAAACGCCAGGATGAAGCCCCGAAATCGTCCAGGGAGAAAGCTGATGCCACTTATTACTAGGCTAATAATGCTCTTGTCCTGTAATTTCTCGAGAGGGGTAAACAAATGCCCATGTTACTGCTGAAACACGCAGAGGACAGGACACTCATGGGAGGAGGAAGAAGATGCAAGCAGCTCACTGTCCCCGAAGAAAATATTCGACCGAAATGCACTCATGCACTGTTGAAAAAACACAGTTGGCACTCATGGAAGGAGGAAAAATATGCAAGCAGCTCACTCTCCTCCCAAGAAAATGTCCTACTGCCAAAATGTACTGCCGGTATGCAAAAGCTGAAATGCAAAACTACTTGCCAGCAGAGAGGGTGTCACATTAGCATAGCATATGTAGAGCATCAATGGAGGCGCGGAGATTTTGTTGTTACCAGCAAGGAGGCGAGAGCTGCCGCTGCCGCCGCGACTGCTTCCCCTGCTCCTCCTCTTCTCTTGATCACTAGCGCGCGCTGCCTGCGGTCACTCTCACACTCTCACCAGCCTATGGTATAATGAACAGTGTTCACCATGCAGTAGTAGTGGCGGCGTGCGCACATGTGGCCGGCTGTCTGGGAGGGAGGATAATAAAATGAGCTCGGGAGCAGAAAGGCACTTTCGCAATACATCGCCTGTGCCCGACTAGTTTTCCATATCCATCTTCAGTTATCTTGGGAACAAGAGTAGCATGAAAGCCGGACGTGTACCGCACAAGCGACAGCGGGCCTCTACAGGATTCCAGAGAGTGAGAACAAGAATCCAATTCGCTGCCAATACACGCCCGCCCCTGCCCCTGCCAGGATGCTCTGCCCTGCCCTGCCCTGCGCCCGCAGGCCTTCAACTTTTTGACTGTATTATTCCACGTCCAGCCCAGCTCCCTCCCCACATCCATCTGCTGCCGCCCAACAACTCAAACAACAGCAGCAGCAGAAGTAGAAAGGTGGCCGCAAATGCACACCAACACCATATTCATTGATTCCAAGATGACTTCAAGTGAACTGAACCGCCAGCTACTACATCTACGTACATGGACACCGCCCCCTTTCAGCTTTGCCGGTGCTCCCATCTTACCACCATTGTTGCATTCTACAGCATAACAGGTATAGTGCTTGTTGGGGCAGGGGTCCCCTTTCCGAGCCAAAATGGGCGGGCTAACCAAATGCTGATGCGGGCATGCAACTAGTCCTGTACAGAAACGGGAAGTACTTCTACTATTGCTTATACTGCGGCGTCATAAAACAAGGGCGCTGGGAAGCCGGTGGAAGAAACAGTTCGTGGTGCGAAAGTAGCCAAACACAAACAAAGAACATGACAACACTCGAGGCTTCATGTCAGGCTCAGCAATCGTAAGACCCGAAAGGGTTAAATTAATACTCAGCGATCTAAATGCTCTTATATCTCTTTACGGAGGGAGTATTTAGCACTGGCACAAATCTAACTAGCTTTTCCACACAAGGAAGGAAATGAGACTGACAAAATTCTTTTGCTTGTAATAAGTGATAAATTTCTGATTCCCACACAAATGCTATGCATATGAA
Organism: Triticum timopheevii; assembly: GCA_963921465.1. NCBI lineage: Eukaryota > Viridiplantae > Streptophyta > Magnoliopsida > Poales > Poaceae > Triticum > Triticum timopheevii. The sequence continues at coordinate 479,286,054 of OY997268.1, forward strand.
AGACTTTCTTTGACAAAAAAGGGAAGCTGATACAACCGCACTGAGCCAATACCCAGACTCTGCATGACATGATACACAGCCAACAAACACGCCAGAAGAACCACAAAACTTCGTTTGACAGAAAAAGTAACAGCAAAAAGCATAATATAAGAGCGTTTTTTACGCTACTGCTAATGTCAAAAACACTCTAATATTATGGGACTGAGGGACTAGCACCGAGATCTCCTGGCAGTAAAACACCGCAAATGCTTTGCCCCAGCTGGTTTTGTAAACTATTTCTTCCCATGCCCTTCCTCCCCCACATTCTTTTCAGTGCACCAAACCACAAGCAAAGAGCAGAAAGATGAGGCCTTTCTCGGGCACCGGGGCTGATCCGTACGGCTGCCATTTGAGTACTGCGACCAGCAACGGTGGCTCACAGCCCCGGTGCCCAAAGGGCAGGAGTAGTAAATCTCATGACAGATATTACATGGTTTAAAAATGTTACCATCAAGATGAACCAGGCCAATCGTCAACAGGACATGTGTGGGCAAAGCCGGGAAGATGCACGCCTGCACCAGAAAGGTCATCCTTTCTCCCCCTGTGGTCAATGAAAAGCTCGCTTAGAAAACGAGAGCAATCTTTGGTCCCTGCAATGCAGGAGGAGCAGCACAGCAGCTCCGTGCTTCACTCGATCCATCATAGGCCACAGGAAAAGAACATTGATTACTGAGACTGAGATGCTTTACAGGTCTAAGCAAATGATGATGGGCACACAGCATCAGAGTTTCATGGTTTCATATGACTTGCACAAAATAACCATCCAGCTTTCGACTATTGAGTGGAACTGAGAAAATACCTCCAAAATTCAGACAAACGGACACTCTGCAGAGTGAGCTTAAGGATACCAAGAATAAATCTGCACTCTGCAGCTTCAAAGTGGAGGGTTTCACCCTGTAATACCATCAATCAAGAGATAAAAACCCTCTTGCTGATCATATCATCACCGAGAGGCCTCTATGCATATTCTCCTCCATATATCAACCTCAAGAAATTAAACTACTCTAATATGCATTGCATCTGTAGTATACCTGATTAGCTGGCTCATTTGGAAGCATTTTACCAGAAGCAATTCAAGGAAATGGTATGAAAGCTAACTCTAGTCCAAACTATTAAGCTCCAACATTCTCCAAACTTAAGCTCCAACATTCTAAAATACTGCAGGTGATATAATCATGCAGAAAGGCATCACCAAACATTACATGAACCATAACAAAGACGATTGAAGACCAGTAAGATAAACAAAACAGGTCATATATTTTATATAAAAAAACTATGGTAACTATAGTTTACTGTGAAAAAGGCAGCTAGAAAACTGATACAATTACAATCAACTGGTTGATCATATTAACAAATAATATGTTGAATGAGTAGCAACTTCTCAGTTGTCGTGAACAACCTCTGAAAGTCATGATATTAGGTACACTTAGTGATATTAAAAGAAACAAAAGCTAAAAGACAACCTGCAGTACATTTAGTGATCAGTGTTGTATTTTTCATCTGTTCATTTTGAGCTAAAGGCCTATATATATATATATATATTCTCCACTATATATTATCCTCCAGAAATTAAACTGCTCTACTATATGTGTGTTGCATCTGTAGTATAGCTGATTAGCGCATTTGGAAGCATTTTACCAGAAGCAATTCACAGAAATTGTATCATAGCTAACTTCACTCATATATTAAGCTCTAACTTTCTAAAATCACTTAGTGATAGAATCATGCAGAAGGGGACCACAGAACAAAATATTACAGGTATTTTCATAAAGACAATCAAAGACCACTTCATTAGCTGGGAAAACAGGTCATATATTCTATAAAAAGAAATACAAAGTTATGGTGACTATAGTTCACTGGAAAACAAGGCAGCTCGATATAAGTAATACAACTACAATCAACTGGTTGATCATACTATACGTGCAATGACTAGCAATTTCTTGGTGCCGGGAACAATCTTTGAAAGGCATGATGTTAGGTACACTTAGTGATATTAAATGGAAAAACAGAGCTAAATGCCAACAGTGCTAAATCTTCCATCTGTTCACTGTGAGCTAAAAGTACACTAGATAGCCCGAAAGGAAACCTACATTTGCACTGACCTAAGAATAGCCCTCTACTGAGATGTACCTGACAGCATTGCATAATACATGAACAGTAGTGCTATTGACTTATAGAATACAAAATAAAACGAGGATAACTTGACATCAATATATATTTAAGGTTGTAACTCAAAATTCATGAAACCCTTCTGTTTCTATAGAGGTACGGGAAACGGTTGGGGGCAATAAAGTAGGTGAAGTGGCCAGCAGTACGTCAGCGTACACAACTTCCAAGTGTTTAAAACCAACGTGATATGAGTAAATATTCCGTTCTTGCTAAGAAAACAGTCCATTCTTGCTACTAAGAAAGCCACCAGGTGAGCTTCATGTATTTCACAACTTCCTAAATGCCATTTATGCTCATAATTATGGTAACAATAGACACTTACCATAATAATAAACATAACCTGAGTCCTATTTCAAGATTTGTTGATGAAAATAATTAGTTCTGGGATAAAACGTACTAATAAAATTACTTACTCCCTCAAATCCATATCAATTCTTGCTGATTTAGTACAACTTTGTACTAAATCAGCGACAACAATTCTTGCTGATTTAGTACAACTTTGTACTAAATCAGCGACAATTAATATGGATCGGAGGCAGTATTGAACTGCAAGATCAGAGCTAATACCGAAACATGTATAGAGAGCAAAGTTAAGCTCTCGGTACCATAAGTCCAAACTATTTATTACATAATCGATCATGGCGTTGGCTAGATCAGAGCAGAAGTATTTTGGTGTCATAGCAAGAAATAACCGGAAAAACGACAAGACATAGGATCTAAGATACAGACAAAAAAGTTCACGAGGATAAGAGCACTGGCGTGCAACTTATAAACATGTACAAGGCAGCCTATGCATTGCATACTTGAGATACTAGTGAAAACTTAAATCAAGGAAACCCTTGGCGATGACCCTCAAAATTGCAGTTGGGCGAGATGTTCCTCCGCTGATTTCCAAAACTACGCCCAAGGATATTGTGATTTATAAAGGGCAGATGGTCCGAATCACCACCAATTACAGGGAAGTTAAGTGGGTTACGTGTACCGATCCCCCAACCATAGCCCGAAAACCTTGGGCTGGGTGGTCTCTTGTGATGCCTCCTACTGTTGTCCACCTTCCAAGCTGCCACAAACCTTTGCTTCCAATTTCCGCTCCATCCAGAACCCTTGCTAGAAGGACTCATCTCCAGTTCAAGCCTCATCTTCCAAAGATTATCATCTGCTGCAAGATCCTGCAATTCCTTGCATGCGCACTGAACCCTTGCAAGATCAACCCCAGGAACAAACTCCAAGACTTTAGCCTTCAGATCACCTGGCAATGCCATCAAGCATGGTGGCAAGCGCAACCCGTTGAGTTGGCACAAAGATATCATCAGCGGAAGACACAGCTCATCCTTCAGCACCCTCCAAAGCTCAAGTATCTCCTTCTCCTCTGGTGCACCCACTTCGATGCTATCCAGATATAGCAGCGGCGCCAGCTTTGGTAACTCCAAGCACAATCTGCGCACTTCTGAGTGTGCCCCGGGCACACACCCATATATCATCACAAAATTCGGCATCAATGAGCAGTTCAAAACCACTGTCTTCCCCTCTTCACCCTCGGGTAGCATGGCGACAAGCTCCGGTAGGGTGTATTTTACGGTCAGCGTTGCCGCTGCACCCGAGGCCCAGTCCTTCAGCAATCCGAGGCGAGACCCCATGGGATTCTCCGCAAGGAAGCCAGCATCGACCAGAGCTGCCTGCAGGGCCACAGCTAGGCGATGGATAACGGTACCATCTGCGCCCCCAGCATCCTCCGCCTCCATCTGCCGCTTAAGAATCCCAATCACAAGGCTCGACAAGCTCTTGGGCGCGTGGACGGCCTCCGCCATCACCACATCGGGCGGATGAGATGCCACGGGCAAACTAGGCTCCACGTGGAGGGTTCGCGGCCTCGACGAAGAGATAGGCTCTATGTGCAGATTTTGCGGCAGCGACGAAGAGACAGGCTGTATGTGTAGATTTTGAGGCAGTGACGAGGATCCACCGGCCTCCCCAGGAGATTCGGAACCGGAAGCAATTTGCCCGATCGAGGCTGTAACCGGGCTAGGGTTCCGGGGAAGGATTTCAGGAGGCGGTGGCTGCGATAATAACTCTGCGGAGAGCGTGAAATAGAGGAGGTCACCGGATGCGAGGCCGAGGGCGGCGAGGGTGGCCGAGGGGTCCGGTGAACGGAGCTCCTGCGAGCGGTTGAGGGAGAGGCGGACGGACTCGGCGGGGACGGGCTGCGCCGCGGAGAGCTTGGCGGCGAGGAAGGACTTCACATCGGAGAGCACGGCCGTGTCCGGCAGCTGCACGCGGTGCGTCTCAGCGACGCCGCCGCGCACGTCCATGGATCGCAACCGAAGCTTCATGGTCGTCTGTTGGGGAATTTTGCAGCTCTGGATCAGCACGACACGCGACGCGAGGGGTATTCAGGATTGGGGGGATGGGCATGGGGCGCCCCTATGTCTCGCTTTAAGCGAGCACAGGGGCAAGCCTCGCATTGGGGGGACCCCAGATGGGCCGGCCCAGCAGCGCGAGAGGCCGCGGCCTTTTTTCCTTTTTTCTGATCTTGTGTTTTGCTCTATTTTTTTACTTTTCTTTACACTTTAAAATATTCTACATATATAAACAAAACACCCTTCAAAAAAACATTTGAAAAAATATTAAAAAGTACTTGAAAAATGTTGAGTAAGTACTAAAAAATGTTAAATAAGTATTTGAAAAGTTTGAATAACTATTAAAAATGTTGAAAAAGTATTTGACAAATGTTGAATAAGTACCATAATTGTTGAACGAGTATTAGAAAAACGTTGAACAAATATTTGAAAATGTTGAATAAGTATTCAAAATGTTGAACAAGTATTTCAAAATGATGAATAAGTATTTAAAATGTTGAACGGGTATTTGAAAATTGTTGAACAAGTATTTGAAAATGTTGAATAAGTACTAAAATGTTGAACAAGCACCCGGACAATGTTGAATAAGCATCCGGACAATGTTGAACGTGTATACAAAAATGTTTTTTACATATACGAAAATGTAGAATGAAAACGAAAACAAACATAAGGAAAAACAAAAGAAAAAGAAAAGGTGGAGAAGAAAAAGAAAACCAAACAAAAAATGGAGAAGAAACAAAAGGAAAAAGACAAAAGACAAAGAAATAAAATGCAAGAAAGAATGAAAAAAATGGGGAAAAAAGAAACAAAAGGAAAAACAGAAAGAAAAAAATGGCTCGAGAGGACCTGCCCGGGGACCACATGGACACCTTGCGTGCCCTAGGGGGGGCACCTGCTCATGTGGGGCCCCTTGCACCGCCTTGACCCGATTCCACTGCCCTCCGCCATACTTTTAGAATATTTTTATCGCCGCCACAAGCCTGTGTTCCGTGAAGATCCCATCTTGAGGCCTGTTCCATAGCCCTGTCGGAGGGGGAAGCCATTGTTGGAGTCATCTTCATCAACCTTGTTACCTCCATGATGATGTGTGAGTAGTTTCATTAGGACCTAGGAGTCCATAGTAGCGGTTAGATAGTTCTCTCTCTTTTTGGATCTTGAATGCCATGCTCCCGTGAGCCTTCTCGCATGAACGTGATCAAAGATGTAATCTATGGTGTGTTTGTTGGGAGATGGTGAATTGTCACTTTATGATCAGATTGTTCATTGAAATCAATTGATGTTTTAAGATTTATTTGATGTATAATTAAATAGCTTTACGTGATCTCTGATCTATTTGTCTTACTTGGCCAAGTTCAATGGGTTTTTATTAAGAGGAAGTGGTGCTTTGTAGTGGGTTCAATCTTGCAGTGCTCTAATCAAAGGAAAATAAGGGCCAATACGCATATTGTACTATTGCTACTAAGGATAAAATGATGGGGTCTCTCCATGTTGATTAACTTCTTACTGTCTATATTATGTCATCTTGCTCACTGCGATACTCTATTTCTTGCAAACTTAATACCTTAATATGCATGTTGGATAGCGGTTCTAGGGTGGAGTATTAGTAGTAGATGCAGTTGGATTAACAGTCTACTTATCACGAGTGTAATGCCTATACGATATTATGCCATGAATGATTATAGTCATGAGTATTGCAATTCGGTCAATTGCCAATTGTAATTTGTTTACAATGTCATTTGCTATTTTTGAGAGAGATGACACTAACCTATGCCCCCTGGGTCTATTCTCCATTACTTGATTCTTCTACAACAATTTCACTTTTTATTTGTCGTTCTACTTTGCTACTATTCCACCATTACAAATCTTGTAACTAGCAAGACACGGGGCTTGACAACCCCCTTGAAGTATTGGGTGCAAGTTTATAGTTGTTTGTGCGTAGGTGCTACTTATGTTATTAGCTTGGGAGACTCCTACTGGATTGATAACCTTGGTTCTCTAACTGAGAAAAATACTTTGTTGTTGTTCTGCTTCACCCTTCCTCTTTGGAGAATCCCAACAACTCCTAGGGTAGTCAGCAAAAAGATTTCTGGCCCATGGCAAGGAAAATAAAATGTCAGTTTCGTTATTACAACCTTCTTGTTTTATGTCAAAGACAAAAAGCTACGCGCAAATTCTCATTGGATCTCGGTTGTTCTTAACATCAATGGCTATTCATTTAAGTCTTCGGGTAGCACCACCAGATCTTCAACAAGGTGAAAATTCTCGTATTTCGTATGTACATGTTCCTACGGCTCAGATGAGTATAGTTATTTATATCGTGACAGCTATAAACAGTTCCTTTGCCAGGGAGTCTTCTACTACCAAATCAGGTGCCTTCACACAAACTCCTTATTTAGTTGTTTTCATTCTTGCCTAGTTGCTCTTGCTTCTTGCTTTGCTACCAACTTTGCTTGCCATTTTTTTCAAAATAAATTTTGTTGCTATTCTTGCTCTTGCTGAAATCATGCTACTCCTAGAAACACTGAGTTGTGTGAATTTTCTAGCACTAATAATAATGATTTTATTAGTACTCCTATTGCTCCTCCTGCCACTAGTGCAGAGTCTTATGAAATTAAAGTTGCTTTGTTGAATCTTGTCATGAAAGAACAATTTTCTAGAAATTATATTGAAGATGTTGTTGTCCATCTCAATACTTTTGTTGAATTGTGTGATATGTAAAAAACTAAAGATTTGGAAAATAATATTATAAAATTTGAAATTATTTCCTTTTCCCTTAAGAGATAGAGCTAAGGAGTGGTTGGTGTCTTCACCTAAAAAATGTATTGATTCTTGAATTAAATGTAAAGATGCTTTCATTGGCAAAAAAATCCCTCCTGCAAAAATTATATCTTTGAGGAATCAAATTATGAATTTCAAACAACTTGATCAAGAGCATGTTGTCCAATCTTGGGAAAGAATGAAACTTATACCAAAAATTGCCCTACTCATGGATTAATTCTTTGGATGGTAGTGCAAAATTTCTATACAGGACTAAAGTTTGTTTCTAGGAAACTTCTAGATTCATGGGGATAACTCTTGGAGAGGAAACTAAGCTTCTTGACAACATGACCTCAAACTACTCCCAATGGCACACCGAGAGATCTCCAACTGGTAAAAAGGTAAATTCTGTCGAGGATTTCCTTTCTCGATGAAAATGTTGATATGATTACGTCTATGCTTGCTACTAAAAGAACATTTTTCTCAACTCTATGAACATTTTTAAGTTTGAAACAATTTTCCAATTCAGGAACATTTCGTTAAATGAACAAACATTTTTTAGGAAACATATGTTGAAATTCTAAAATATTTTTTAAAATTTAGAACATTTTTTATTTTTTAATATTCATGAATATTTATTCAATTCCAAATTTCTTTTCAAGAAGCAACAAAACAAGACCAAAAAGATAAAAAAAAAAGTTGGGACCCACCCTGTGAATGGGCCGGCCCAAATTGGTGATTGTGAGATTATGCGGGATGCGTGTTTGAGCAATTCCTACCCGCGGTGACTATATCTCGCATTTAGTGAGACAACATGATGTCTCGCTGAGTGCGGCTACAATATTGGGGCAACCCACTTTGCGCTCGGTTAATGGAAAAGGTAGGGAAAAGGAGAGAACGAGGGTTCGGTCCCTGGACCTCCAGAACGAAGCAATGGTAGCTAACCACCACACCGTACTACCTACTTGAAGCCAGTCAAGCCGGTTTTCTCCTTCTTTTTCGTGTTCTGTTGTTACTTTCTATTTCCCTCCATTTGTTTTTCATTTGTTTCTTCGGTTTTTTATTTTCTTTATTCCTTTGGTTTATTTTGTTTCTTTTTTGGTTTTCATTGTTTTTGGTTTTTCATTGCTTCTTTTCGGTTTTCATTCTATATTTTTTGTATATGTGAACAACATTTTTTTAATACATCTTTCAAAATTTTCAAATACAAATTTAACATTTTTTTACTATATGATTGTCTTTTTTTCTGTTAATTTTTTAAACATTTTTGAAATACTTGATTAATTTTTTAAACAGGTTTAACATTTTTTAATACATGGTCAACATTTTTCTATACATTTATATTCTTTTTTCAATGCTTGATTTAAAGATATAAAATAAAAGGGTTAACGTTTTTCTAATATATGGTCAACATTTTTTATACATATTTAACTTTTGGAAACACTTGATTAACATTTTTAACCACTTGTTCAACATTTTTTCAAATGCTTGATTAACATTTTTATATACATGATCTAATTTGTTACCATTTTTTAATACATGGTCAACATTTTTTATATACACATTTAACATTTCCCAAATGCTTCATTAACATTTTCCAAATACTTGTTCAATTTTTTTAAATGGCTGGTTAATATTTTTATATACATGGTGAACATTTTTTCAAATACTTGTTCTACATTTTTCAAATACTTGTTCAACAATTTTTAAAGAATTGATCAATATTTTAAATATTTTTTGAAGAGTGCCTTTTGTACTATATAATTTTAAAGTATAAACAAAAATAGAAAAATGAAGGCAAAAATGAAAATAGAAACGTAAAAAAAACAGGAAGAATACGTTGTGGCCTCCCGCGTGCGTGGACCAGCCCAGCTCGCTCGGCCCTTCGGCGAGTTGGAAGTCAGGCTCGCTGAAGGCAAGATATAAGGTCGCCAAGTACCAAGCTGGCACGTACCCCTCTAAAGCATCGTCTCCTTTTTGGACCTGCCCATTTTGGGATTCCTTTTCCAGCGGTGTTGGAAAGGTTCTAGAACCTTCCCAAAACTGCTTTTTTCGTTTTTTCTCTTTCTCTTCTTGTTTTTATTTCCTTTTTATTTTTTCATTTCTTCTTTTTTCATTTTAGTTTATGTTATGTTCTTTATTTTGCTTTATTTTCTTTTCTTTTTTTCCTTCCATTTTTCTCATTTGCCGCCATCTTCCAAATTTGTCAAAATGTTTTCCCAAATAGCAGACAATTTTTAAATCATGAACATTCATCATCAACTCGTGGACATTTATTTCCAAATCATGAACATATTTCGTATGCGCGAACATTTTTTAAGACCATGAACATTTTTAGAACTGATGAAATGTTTATACAATGTTGCAAACATTTTTATAAAAGAGTGAGCTTTCATTTTGAATCGGCGAACATTTTTCGAATAAATGGACTGTTTTTAGAAAGTGTAGGAATTATTATTTTTTCCCAAATATTTATTATGAACTTTTTTTTGAAATACATGAACTTATTTTGAATCAGCAAAAACAATTTGCGTGAGTGAACATTTTTAAATTCATGATATTTAAGATATTTCAAAACATTTTAAAAACAATTCATATAAAAATTGAATTTGCAAACATTAGTTCAATTTCATAACAAATTTTTAATACACAAGCATTTTGTCAAACTGAGACGACTTTTTCAAAAGCATGAACATTTTATGAATATGTGGACATTTTTTAGAGTAACATGAACATTTTTTAAAGACACAGTCATTTTTTTCGAAATCATGATTATTTTTTGACTATGTGAACATTTTTTTGAAAAAAATACGAACATGTTATTGCCAAACTCGCGTATTGTTAAATTTTGGTACTTTTTATAATCCCAAATTAATTAGGTAAAAAACATAGAAAAAAGAAAGTGAAAAAACTCGAAATTAAGAAAATAGTGGGGCCCGTAAATGAGCCGGTCTAAAGGGGTACAATTGGGTAGCAAGCGGTGCGCGCTGCCGCTCCTCCCAGCACGCCGGGCCGAATAAGAGCTCCCTTTAGCGTTGTGCACGCTAGCGAACGAGCCGACGCGCATTCTCCCTTCCCAATCGCGCCACTTAGGTCAGCCCATTTGCTGGGCTGGACACCCGCTGGTTTTTAAAATTTTATTTTCAGTTTAAAATGTCTTGGAAATTATAAAAAGGTTTCAATATTCCAAAAAAATTTAAATTTTGAAAAAATATGTTCGAGAAATCATACAATATTCAGGAATTTTAAACAAGTTTGTGCGTTCAAAAAATGTTCATGAATTTGTAAAAATATGTCGTATTCCAAATCTGTTCTCGTTCATAAAAAATGTTTATGAAAGCAAAAGTTCACTAATTCCAAAAAATGTTCATGATTTTAAAAAAATCCTGATTATCTTGGAAAATGATCAGAAATTCGAAAAATATTTACAAATTTGAAACAGGTTCAGGATTTGAAGAAAAATTCTTGTTTTTTTTTGCAAATTCCTAAAATGTTCACAAATTCAAGAAAGAAAAAGGTAAAATATTTGAGAAGCTTCAAAAAGAAAGAAATTAAATATGAAAAAGAAAACAAGGAAAACACATTCCCACAACTGGGTAACAAGAAAAACAAGCCGGCCAATTGTACGCAAGTGCGCCAATTAGTATTTCACAGCCGGCCCCCCCTATGCAGGGATTAGGGGCTCCCGGAAACATCATATGGGAGAAACATAGGGAAGCCTCGCGTTAGAGCAGTGACCGTATGTCTCGCTTATAGCAAAACATAGGGAGGCCTCGCGTCAAGGGGTTTGCAAGATGAGCCCGCCCAGGTGCGGAGAAGGCCACAACCCAGTTGTTTTTCTTACGTATTTTGTGTTCCCTTTTTTGCTTTCTTCCATAGAATTTTGTTTGTACTTTTAAATATTCTAAATAAACATATTAAAAAAATTTACACAAAATAATTAAAATATATTAACAAAACATTGAAAAATATTAAAAGTGTATAGGTAAAATATCAATCTTGTATTTGAAAAATGTTAATCAAGCATTTGAAAAAAAATGTTAAATGTGTACAGAAAGTTGTTGACTATGTATTAAAAAAATTAATCTTGTATTTAAAAAATGATAATCATGTACTAAAAATGTATTTGATATATACAAAAAATATCTAGTGTGTATGTGAAAAAGTACACAAAAAATATATGTTTTCAAAAAATGTTAATCATGTATTTCAACAATATTAAACATGTATATAAAAAATATTTCGGATGTAAACGAAAATATTGAATGTGTGCTGAAAAACTCAACATGTGTTGAACAAAAACTAAACCGATGAACTCGACTAAGAAACTGAGAAAAAGAGGAAAACCAAAATGAAAAATCAAAGAAACCCCTCAAAAAAGAAAAGAAAATCCAAGACAACCAATTGAGAAGATTAGGAACACGGAAAGGCCAGAAAGAAACCAAAAAATCCTAAAAAAAGTAAGAAAACGAGGAAAGAAAAGCAGAAAACTATTAAAAACTAAGAACAAGCAAAGAAAAGAAATTTAAAAATTTAAAACCACTGAAAACCATGAAAGAAATGAAGAAAACCAGTGAAAAATAGAAAAATAAAGAATGATGAAGAAAATTATAAAGCTAAAAGAAAACATAAAAAACCAAAAGGAAAAAGGAAACAAACCTTTTAAATACACCACACAAGATATGGCTAGTGGTCATTGAACGTACAATGATAAAAAAAATGAACAAACGGGCTGGCCCGATTACAACAAAGAGAGCTGAAAGATTCAGGCGAGATGAATGATTTCTCGTTAAAATCAATGTATGGTTCTGGCACAGTTCAGGATGCTCCAACTTGCTTTCTAACCTGTTGACCGGTTGACAGGGGGACCATTGACTGGCTTGACTTTTAAAAACACAAATTTATAAAAAATGCAATGGGTTCGAAAAATAGCTCATAAATATCAAAAAAAAGTCATGCATATGAAAAGGTTTAATATTTTGGAAAAATCAAGGATTTTGGGAAAAAATGATGTTGAAAATAAATTGATGCTTTTAAAAAGAAGTTTCACATATTTTGAAATAAATCATGGATTTGGAAAGTTTCATGCATTTGGAAAAGTCCAAGGATTTGAAAAACTTCATAATTTGGGAAAAGTTACCAAAATTTTAAAAAAATTATGAATTGAGGAAATTTAAAAAACTTAAATAAAATTCACGCATTTTAAAAGAAGGAAAAGGGCATGAAAAATAAAAAAAAGAATGATATGAATTTTTAAAAGTTCAAACAATTTTCTTTTACGAATTTGAAAAAAAACGTGAATTTAAGAAAAGTGGACTATTTTGAAAAAAGTTCATGTTCTTTGAAATAAAAATGAGCAACAAAAAAAAGAAAAGGAAAAAAGAAAAACAAACTCATCCTGAGAAAAAAGGGGCAAACCCGTTCCCAAATAGTGGAACCTTCTAGAAGTTTCCTTAAACCGATGAGAGAAGAATTAGGTTTTTTTAGAATTGGAAAAGAACTAGGTGAACCGGTCGAATAAGAACCTGGCACGCGCGACATACGCTGCGAACGAGAACAAAAGTGTTAGATGGTCTGAGCCCAAGTTGGAGGGGGCTTCTTGCGCCGGTTTGTCCAAACACATATAAGTAGCGCTTAAGGCCTTGAATTTGGATTGGGCCCGGTTCGATTGCATTACTGTAACTACTGAGTAAAGCCCAAACATATATGGGCCATGATTTCTGTAAGTAATGTGGCCCAATAATGCAATTACACTTGTACACGTCAAAGCATCTAGTTTGCCTTGCCATAAAAAATAAACTAAGTTTGCCCAGAAAAACCTAAGTCTAAGTCTCTCCTACTTTAAAAAAGGTTTGTCATCCATTGATTTTGGTCTAATCTTCTCCCTTCTTCCTTTTTCCTTTTGATTTTTTTCTCTCATTTTGGTTTTCCATCGATTTATCCTAAAACCATCTTAACTAGCCATTTCTTATTTATGTATCAAATAAAATTTTATTTTACTCTTGGCAAGCCAACAATAAGACTAGACAAATCATCCCCCTTAAAAATTTGTGCGTCGGGCCACCCCTTAAACGTCCTCCCTTGCAAACACAACCCTCACTTTCAAAACCTCAAATTCATACAAACACATGCACGTGGATCATTTTATATACACATACATGTAACAACAAATACCGCACAGAAAAAAATAGCATTCCTATATAAAAAATACACAATCCATACATATTTTTCTGGAGTGAATAACTCAACATATAATTCATTGATTTCCAAGGTAGATCCAGATATGCTCCACAAGCTCATCGAGTAGATCCATGTGCATGTGTTGGTCTCAATGTTATCGATGCATCTCTAGAAAGTTCACAACATGCTCCACATCTTGTTCCGGGAGGCAGACCTATACTCAGGGCTTCTCAAAATGGCCCATCGCTGAGGGGGCATGGGCGGCCGCCACGGGCCCCTAAAATAGAGTGGGGGGGGGGGGGGGGTACCTAGGGATCTGCATGTGTTTGTTTGTTTGTTTGTTTGTTTGTGTCCATTTCATAGGCCTGCTACAGCAGGACTGAAAAATGAGTACAGAAGTTACTGCATGCATTAAGCTAATAATGTTGGGCCAAGTCACTACATACATTAAGTTAATGATGTTTGGCCAAGTTACTTCCACGCCTTCCCCAGAAGCCAGGAGTGATCATGGATCGAGTCGGCAGCCTTCTAGGAGCTACACATAAGCTACGACCGCATGTAAGCACACATGACGTGCAATGTTGGCGACTGGACGAGGATTTGTAGCACGTAGGTGGGCGGAGCACGCAGAGCCTGTGCTGCCAATCTTTGTCAAGATTTGGAAAATAGTTTATGTATACAGACTGTTTGATGTTTGTTTTGTGTGTAATGCAGTTGTACATCATCGTGACATATATGTTCGTGTGGGTCAGAAACCTATTCCCTGGGGTTGCTTAACAATGGAATATAGGATGGAACATACACATATAGCATGGATGAACAAAAACAATTCATTGTGCCCATTCTTATTCTGTTCTTCTTGGTTGTTGTTTGTTCTCATCTTTCGGTTACCTCGAGAAGAACATCCATCTCTATCTAATCTATCATTTGCGCCGAAGAAAGGGAAGAGATTATCTGCTTTTCTTAACAATCGAAAGCTTTCAAAGATATCAACACCCGGAACAGTATATTTGTTTAAAAAACAAAAGATTATCATGAAAAAGTTTGTTTTCTTGTATATTTTCTTAGCATTCATGTTTCTTCCCGTACAGCTCTTTAATGTCCCTAATAGCTGTTACATTGTTGATGTTCATTTTTCTTTCTTTTTGTTGTTTTACTATGTGCTTTTCGTCGAATAACCTTGATATTTGGGATATTCAGTTTGTGTAGTATGAAATACTATGATCTAGAATTTTACAATGGAAGTGGAAACAATGGCAATGACAATTTATGTATGTAAAAGTGCTGAAACAAGTTACACCGACGGAAACTTGATGTTATGATGTTAAACAGGCAAGTTACTTATAATGAAACATAACTTGATCGTCGTATTTATTTATTCATTTGTTAGTTGAACTTTATAATTAAATACATCGTAAGGATTCTGATGTGCAATTCTTCGTACTGACTCCAATAATAACTCTAATACCACTTGAAACTTGTAGATCATGTATATCTTGGTACGTATGTGTTGTTATACTCTTGCTTTTGTCCATGCAGTCTGTCGTTGGACATCTTGAGGTTGTGTAGTATGGAATATTATAATTTGGAAAATTACAACGCGAAGATAAATTGTGGCACTACTTTTATTTATGTAAAAATAGTTGAATTAACTTACTCGGTCTGAAACTTAATGTTATAAAAGTGAACTCGTAGAAAATGGTAATGGAACTTAACTAATTTGTTGTTTTGATTTATGTATTTGTTAAACATCATAAGTAATAATTTTACAACAAACCTGATGACCAATTAAAATATTGATTGAAGTGCATAATGATTGTATTAATTGCATTTTTTTTTGTAAAACAATTGTGTTTGTCATTGACGCTGAAACTCACTTTGAAGGAGAAAAGTTTGAAACCTCAATGTTTGCACAGAAAGCACAATCTATCGGGGCAGAGGGTTCAATCAAGAACAATGGAAATATGGAAAATTTTGGAGTTGTTGCAAAGAATGTAGAGCTATGCTTACCTACAACAAATCCACAATGTATTTTGAATGAAAAGTTTAGCGATCACATAAGAGATACTTACACACAGATAGAAAATGTTCATTTTTATAGTGTAGAAGTTCCAATTATAGTTTATTTACATTGCAACCTATACCGTGTTTTAAGGTAAGACATTACATAACTCAATAATTTAAGCCAAGGCATGCTAGAAGAAGTCATGTGGAATATCAAGAAGGATGATATAGTGAGAAAAGAAATGAATTTGTAGATAAAGTCTTCTTGTTGTTAAACAAATCTTGCATGTGTTGCGCTGAAGAGGGTAGACTAAATGTTTGCTTGACAGTGCAATTAAATCAACATGTATGGCAGGAAAAGTTGGTATTATGTATTGTAGTTGACTTTCAATGATTGATATTACTTTTTTTCATACGTTCAGTTTATCAGGTTCCAGAGAGTATTTTGAAACAAGTTTCTATTCTCGGTAATATTCATGAAGTATCATAAGGTAATTTGTTTTAAGAGGATTTTTGTTGTGTCTTTTATTCTAATCGATATTGTTGGTATTGCAGATCAAAGTTTCAGTGTGTAACAATGCAACTCTGACAAGAGAAAACATATTGAGAGACTTGAAGCAAACAACTAAAATAGCACTGAAGGGGAAAATATGATGATGAACAAGAATAATAAAACTGTTATTTGTACTCATTATTTCTTTCTTGGGAAAAGATGAAAGTGTGTTAATTAACAATTGGATTACAAGTTTGTAACTGTAACAGGTTAGGGACAAAGACTTTTTCTAAAGCTGTATATTAAAACAATTGGTGTTGAATAACTAGAGTATACATTCTCGTTGCAACGTATGGGCAATTAAGTGCCCGGGCGCTTAAAGAACGTACGGCTCTTTCCTTTGTCCAATCTCTCTAAGTACAGTCCTCCTTTCTTCCATCTCTAGATTTTCTCCCACTTGGTTTCCTGAAACCGACTCAACTGTCCCACATCGTACTAACCTATCAAAATTACTTATTTTTTATATTTAACTTTGTCTATACTAATTAAAAATAATATAAGGTTCCATGTTTTACTTTTTTTCCTACCATCTTTCGTCCAACCTTCCCCGTATGATAATTAGTCACCTTAATTTATTTACCTCCTGAATCAATTTTAGTTTGATTTACTTACGAAATCTCATCAAAATATAAGGTAAATCATGGGCAGACCAACCTTCCCCGTACGATAATCAACAACATTATTATTTTTACCTCCTGAACCAATTTCACTTTGATTTACTTACCAAATCTCATCAAAATAAGGTAAATAATGGGCATAATTTGATAAACTTTTATTTACACAATTTCTATCTCTACTACCTAAAGAATGTAAGGCTCCATGTTTCAATTTTCTTTCCACCACCCATTCATTCAACCTTTCCCGTATGACAATCAATGAGCTTAGCTTACTTACCTTCTGAACCAATTTCACTTTAAGTTACTTACAAAACTTCTCGTCAAAATATAAAATAAATCATAGGCATGATTTGAGAAACATTTATTTACACAATCACATTAATAGGGGCACGTAAATCACAAGCTAACTTACTAGATATGTATATCCCGTTGCATCGTACTTACATTGTCCTAGTATGTGCTACTTATCTCTATCTCTACTACTTAAAAAGAACGTAAGATTTCCGTTTCACCCTCTTCTTTATCCAACCTCTCTATATATCCCCCCTTTCCCTTGCCATGTTTCAAATTTTTTCCCCGTCCCTGGTTTTTCTCCTAAATTATAATCGAAGGAAATATGCCCTAGAGGCAATAATAAAGTTATTATTTATTTCCTCATATCATGATAAATGTTTATTATTCATGCTAGAATTGTATTAACCGGAAACATGATACATGTGTGAATACATAGACAAACCTATAGTCACTAGTATGCCTCTACTTGACTAGCTCATTAATCGAAGATGGTTATGTTTCCTAACCATAGACATGTGTTGTCATTTGATTAGTGGGATCACATCATTAGAAGAATGATGTGATTGACATGACCCATTCCGTTAGCCTAGCACTTGATCGTTTAGTATACTGCTATTGCTTTCTTCATGACTTATACATGTTCCTGTAACTATGAGAATTATGCAACTCCCGTTTACCTGAGGAACACTTTGGGTACTACCAAACGTCACAATGTAACTGGGTGATTATAAAGGAGTACTACAGGTGTCTCCGAAGGTACGTGTTGAGTTGGCGTATTTCGAGATTAGATTTTGTCACTCCGATCGTCGGAGAGGTATCTCTGGGCCCTCTCAGTAATGCACATCACTATAAGCCTTGCAAGCAATGTGACCAATGAGTTGGTTACGGGATGATGCATTACGTAACGAGTAAAGAGACTTGCCGGTAATGAGATTGAACTAGGTATTGGATACCGACCATCGAATCTCGGACAAGTAACATACCGATGACAAAGGGAACAACGTATGTTGTTATGCGGTTTGATCGATAAAGATCTTCGTAGAATATGTAGGAACCAATATGGGCATCCAGGTCCCGCTATTATTGACCGAGAATAGTTCTAGGTCATGTCTACATAGTTCTCGAACCCGTAGGGTCCGCACGCTTAACGTTACGATGCCAGTTTTATTATGAGTTTACAAATTTTGATGTACCGAAGTTTGTTCGGAGTCCCGGATGTGATCACGGACATGACGAGGAGTCTCGAAATGGTTGAGACATAAAGATCGATATATTGGAAGCCTATATTTGGACATCGGAATCGTTCCGGGTGAAATCGGCATTTTACCGGAGTACCGGGAGGTTACTGGAACCCCCCGGGGGGTTATTGGGCCTACATGGGCCTCGAGGGAGAAGAGGGAAGGAGCCAGGAGGGGGCCGCGCGCCCCTCCCCTTCCTAGTCCGAATAGGACAAGGGAAGGGGGGCGGCGCCCCCCCTTTCCTTCCCCTCTTCCTCCTCTTTCCCCCCTTCTCCTACTCCTACTTGGAAAGAAGGGAGTCCTACTCCCGGTGGGAGTAGGACTCCCCCCTTGGCGCGCCCTCCTTGGCCGGCCGCCTCCTCCCCCCTGGATCCTTTATATACGGGGGCGGGGGGCACCCCATAGACACACAAGTTGATCTACGGATCGTTCCTTAGCCGTGTGCGGTGCCCCCCTCCACCATATTCCACCTCGGTCATATCGTTGCGGAGTTTAGGCGAAGCCCTGCGCCGGTAGAACATCATCATCGTCACCACACCGTCGTGCTGATGGAACTCATCTCCGGAGCTTTGCTGGATCGGAGGCCAGAGATCGTCATCGAGCTGAACGTGTGCTGAACTCGGAGGTGCCGTACATTCAGTGCTTGGATCGGTCGGATCGTGAAGACGTACGACTACATCAACCGCGTTGTGCTAACGCTTCCGCTTACGGTCTACGAGGGTACGTGGACAACACTCTCCCCTCTTGTTGCTATGCCATCACCATGATCTTGCGTGTGCGTAGGAAATTTTTTGAAATTACTACGTTCCCCAACAGTGGTATCCGAGCCTAGGTTTTATGCGTTGATGTTATATGCACGAGTAGAACACAAGTGAGTTGTGGGCGATACAAGTCATACTGCTTACCAGCATGTCATACTTTGGTTCAGCGGTATTGTGAGATGAAGCGGCCCGGACCGACATTACGCGTACGCTTACGCGAGACTGGTTTCACCGTTACGAGCACTCGTGCTTAAAGGTGGCTGGCGGGTGTCTGTCTCTCTCACTTTAGCTGAATCGAGTGTGATTACGCCCGGTCCTTGCGAAGGTTAAAACAACACTAACTTGACGAACTATCGTTGTGGTTTTTGATGCGTAGGTAAGAACGGTTCTTGCTAAGCCCGTAGCAGCCACGTAAAATTTGCAACAACAAAGTAGAGGACGTCTAACTTGTTTTTGCAGGGCATGTTGTGATGTGATATGGTCAAGACGTGATGCTATATTTTATTGTATGAGATGATCATGTTTTGTAACCGAAGTTATCGGCAACTGGCAGGAGCCATATGGTTGTCGCTTTATTGTATGAAATGCAAACGCCCTGCAATTGCTTTACTTTATCACTAAGCGGTAGCGATAGTCGTAGAAGCAATAGACGGCGTAACGACAACGATGCTACGATGGAGATCAAGGTGTCACGCCGGTGACGATGGTGATCATGACGGTGCTTCAGAGATGGAGATCACAAGCACAAGATGATGATGGCCATATCATATCACTTATATTGATTGCATGTGATGTTTATCCTTTATGCATCTTATCTTGCTTTGATTGACGGTAGCATTTTAAGATGATCTCTCACTTAATAATCAAGAAGTGTTCTCCCTGAGTATGCACCGTTGCGAAAGTTCTTCGTGCTGAGACACCACGTGATGATCGGGTGTGATAGGCTCTACGTTCAAATACAACGGGTGCAAAACAGTTGCACACGCGGAATACTCAGGTCATACTTGACGAGCCTAGCATATACAGATATGGCCTCGGAACACGGAGACCGAAAGGTCGAGCGTGAATCATATAGTAGATATGATCAACATAGTGATGTTCACCATTGAAACTACTCCATCTCACGTGATGATCGGACATGGTTTAGTTGATTTGGATCACGTGATCACTTAGATGACTAGAGAGATGTCTGTCTAAGTGGGAGTTCTTAAGTAATATGATTAATTGAACTTAAATTTATCATGAACTTAGTACCTGATAGTATTTTGCTTGTCTATGTTTGTTTGTAGATAGATGGCTCGTGCTATTGTTCCGTTGAATTTTAATGCGTTCCTTGAGAAAGCAAAGTTGAAAGATGATGGTAGCAATTACACGGACTGGGTCCGTAACCTGAGGATTATCCTCATTGCTGCACAGAAAAGTTATGTCCTGGAAGCACCGCTGGGTGCCAGGCCTGCTGCTGATGCAACTGACGACGTTAAGAACGTCTGGCAGAGCAAAGCTGATGACTACTCGATAGTTCAGTGTGCCATGCTTTACGGCTTAGAACCGGGTCTTCAACGACGTTTTGAACGTCATGGATCATATGAGATGTTCCAGGAGTTGAAGTTAATATTTCAAGCAAATGCCCGGATTGAGAGATATGAAGTCTCCAATAAGTTCTATAGCTGCAAGATGGAGGAGAATAGTTCTGTCAGTGAACACATACTCAAAATGTCTGGGTATAATAATCACTTGATTCAACTGGGAGTTAATCTTCCTAATGATAGTGTCATTGACAGAATTCTCCAATCACTGCCACCAAGCTACAAGAGCTTCGTGATGAACTATAATATGCAAGGGATGAACAAGACTATTCCCGAGCTCTTCGCAATGCTAAAAGCCGCGGAGGTAGAAATCAAGAAGGAGCATCAAGTGTTGATGGTTAACAAGACCACCAGTTTCAAGAAAAAGGGCAAAGGGAAGAAGAAGGGGAAATTCAAAAAGAACAGCAAGCAAGTTGCTGCTCAAGAGAAGAAACCCAAGTCTGGACCTAAGCCTGAAACTGAGTGCTTCTACTGCAAGCAGACTGGACACTGGAAGCGGAACTGCCCCAAGTATTTGGCGGATAAGAAGGATGGCAAAGTGAACAAAGGTATATGTGATATACATGTTATTGATGTGTACCTTACTAATGCTCGCAGTAGCACCTGGGTATTTGATACTGGTTCTGTTGCTAATATTTGCAACTCGAAACAGGGACTACGGATTAAGCGAAGATTGGCTAAGGACGAGGTGACGATGCGCGTGGGAAATGGTTCCAAAGTCGATGTGATCGCGGTCGGCACGCTACCTCTACATCTACCACCGAGATTAGTTTTAGACCTAAATAATTGTTATTTGGTGCCAGCGTTGAGCATGAACATTATATCTGGATCTTGTTTGATGCCATATGGTTATTCATTTAAATCAGAGAATAATGGTTGTTCTATTTATATGAGTAATATCTTTTACGGTCATGCACCCTTGAAGAGTGGTCTATTTTTATTGAATCTCGATAGTAGTGATACACATATTCATAGTGTGGAAACCAAAAGATGCAGAGTTGATAACGATAGTGCAACTTATTTGTGGCACTACCGTTTGGGTCATATCGGTGTAAAGCGCATGAAGAAACTCCATACTGATGGGCTTTTGGAATCACTTGATTATGAATCACTTGGTACTTGCGAACCGTGCCTCATGGGCAAGATGACTAAAACGCCGTTCTCCGGAACTATGGAGCGGGCAACTGATTTGTTGGAAATCATACATACTGATGTTTGTGGTCCAATGAATGTTGAGGCTCGCGGCGGGTATCGTTATTTTCTCACCTTCACAGATGATTTGATCAGATATGGGTATATCTACTTAATGAAACACAAGTCTGAAACATTTGAAAAGTTCAAAGAATTTCAGAGTGAAGTGGAAAATCATCGTAACAAGAAAATAAAGTTTCTACTATCTGATCGTGGAGGAGAATATTTGAGTTACGAGTTTGGTCTGCACTTGAAACAATGCGGAATAGTTTCGCAACTCACGCCACCCAGAACACCACAACGAAATGGTGTGTCCGAACGTCGTAATCGTACTTTACTAGATATGGTGCGATCTATGATGTCTCTTACTGATTTACCGCTATCGTTTTGGGGTTATGCTTTAGAGACGACCGCATTCACGTTAAATAGGGCACCATCAAAGTCCGTTGAGACAACACCTTATGAACTATGGTTTGGCAAGAAACCAAAGTTGTCGTTTCTTAAAGTTTGGGGCTGCGATGCTTATGTGAGGAAACTTCAACCAGATAAGCTCGAACCCAAATCGGAGAAATGTGTCTTCATAGGATACCCAAAAGAGACTACTAGGTACACCTTCTATCACAGATCCGAGGGCAAGATTTTCGCTGCTAAAATCGGATCCTTTCTAGAGAAGGAGTTCCTCTCGAAAGAAGTGAGTGGGAGGAAAGTAGAACTTGATGAGATAACTGTATCTACTCCCTTATTGGAAAGTAGTTCATCACAAGAACCGGTTCCTGTGACAACTACACCAATTAGTGAGGAAGCTAATGATATTGATCATGAAACTTCAGATCAAGTTTCTACTGAACCTCGTAGGTCTACCAGAGTAAGATCCGCACCAGAGTGGTATGGTAATCCTATTCTGGAAGTCATGTTACTTGACCATGATGAACCTATGAACTATGAGGAAGCGATGATGAGCCCAGATTCCACAAAATGGCTAGAGGCCATGAAATCTGAGATGGGATCCATGTATGAAAACAAAGTATGGACTTTGGTTGACTTGCCCGATGATCGGCAAGCCATTGAAAATAAATGGATCTTTAAGAAGAAGACTGACGCTGATGGTAATGCAACTGTCTATAAAGCTCGACTTGTTGCAAAAGGTTTTTGACAAGTCCAAGGAGTTGACTACGATGAGACTTTCTCACCCGTAGCGATGCTTAAGTCTGTCCGAATCATGTTAGCTATTGCTGCATTTCATGATTATGAAATTTGGCAAATGGATGTCAAAACTGCATTCTTGAATGGATTTCTGGAAGAAGAGTTGTATATGATGCAGCCAGAAGGTTTTGTTGATCCAAAAGGTGCTAACAAAGTGTGCAAGCTCCAACGTTCCATTTATGGACTGGTGCAAGCGTCTCGGAGTTGGAATAAACGCTTTGATAGTGTGATCAAAGCATATGGTTTCATACAAACTTTTGGAGAAGCCTGTATTTACAAGAAAGTGAGTGGGAGCTCTGTAGCATTTCTGATATTATATGTAGATGACATATTATTAATTGGAAATGATATAGAATTTCTGGATAGCATAAAGGGATACTTGAATAAAAGTTTTTCGATGAAAGACCTCAGTGAAGCTGCTTATATATTAGGCAACAAGATCTATAGAGATAGATCAAGACGCTTAATAGGACTTTCACAAAGCACATACCTTGACAAAATTTTGAAAAAGTTCAAAATGGATCAGGCAAAGAAAGGATTCTTGCCTGTACTACAAGGTGTGAAGTTGAGTCAAACTCAATGCCCGACCACAGCAGAAGATAGAGAGAAAATGAAAGATGTTCCCTATGCTTCAGCCATAGGCTCTATCAAGTATGCAATGCTGTGTACCAGACCTGACGTATGCTTAGCAATAAGCTTGGCAGGAAGGTACCAAAGTAATCCAGGAATGGATCACTGGACAGCGGTCAAGAACATCCTGAAATACCTGAAAAGGACTAAGGATATGTTTCTCGTATATGGAGGTGACAAAGAGCTAGTCGTAAATGGTTACGTCGATGCAAGCTTTGACACTGATCCGGACGATTCTAAATCGCAAACCGGATACGTGTTTTTATTAAACGGTGGAGCTGTAAGTTGGTGCAGTTCTAAACAAAGCGTCGTCGCGGGATCTACATGTGAAGCGGAGTACATAGCTGCTTCTGAAGCAGCAAATGAAGGAGTCTGGATGGAGGAGTTCATTTCCGATCTAGGTGTCATACCTAGTGCATCGGGACCAATGAAAATCTTCTGTGACAATACTGGTGCAATTGCCTTGGCAAAGGAATCCAGATTTCACAAGAGGACCAAGCACATCAAGAGACGCTTCAATTCCATTCGGGACCAAGTCCAAGTGGGAGACATAGAGATTTGCAAGATACATACGGATCTGAATGTTGCAGACCCGTTGACTAAGCCTCTCTCACGAGCAAAACATGATCAGCACCAAGACTCCATGGGTGTTAGAATCATTACTATGTAATCTAGATTATTGACTCTAGTGCAAGTGGGAGACTGAAGGAAATATGCCCTAGAGGCAATAATAAGGTTATTATTTATTTCCTCATATCATGATAAATGTTTATTATTCATGCTAGAATTGTATTAACTGGAAACATGATACATGTGTGAATACATAGACAAACCTATAGTCACTAGTATGCCTCTACTTGACTAGCTCATTAATCAAAGATGGTTATGTTTCCTAACAATAGACATGTGTTGTCATTTGATTAGTGGGATCACATCATTAGAAGAATGATGTGATTGACATGACCCATTCTGTTAGCCTAGCACTTGATCGTTTAGTATACTGCTATTGCTTTCTTCATGACTTATACATGTTCCTGTAACTATGAGAATTATGCAACTCCCGTTTACCGGAGGAACACTTTGGGTACTACCAAACGTCACAACATAACTGGGTGATTATAAAGGAGTACTACAGGTGTCTCCGAAGGTACATGTTGAGTTGGCGTATTTCGAGATTAGGTTTTGTCACTCCGATCGTCAGAGAGGTATCTCTGGGCCCTCTCGGTAACGCACATCACTATAAGCCTTGCAAGCAATGTGACCAATGAGTTGGTTACGGGATGATGCATTACGTAACGAGTAAAGAGACTTGCCGGTAACGAGATTGAACTAGGTATTGGATACCGACAATCGAATCTCGGACAAGTAACATACCGATGACAAAGGGAACAACGTATGTTGTTATGCGGTTTGACCGATAAAGATCTTCGTAGAATATGTAGGAACCAATATGGGCATCCAGGTCCCGCTATTGGTTATTGACCGAGAATAGTTCTAGGTCATGTCTACATAGTTCTCGAACCCGTAGGGTCCGCACGCTTAACGTTACGATGACAATTTTATTATGAGTTTACAAATTTTGATGTACCGAAGTTTGTTCGGAGTCCCGGATGTGATCACGGACATGACGAGGAGTCTCGAAATGGTCGATACATAAAGATCGATATATTGGAAGCCTATATTTGGACATCGGAATTGTTCCGGGTGAAATCGGCATTTTACTGGAGTACCGGGAGGTTACCGGAACCCCCCGGGGGGTTATTGGGCCTACATGGGCCTCGAGGGAGAAGAGGGAAGGAGCCAGGAGGGGGCCGTGCGCCCCTCCCCTTCCTAGTCCGAATAGGACAAGGGAAGGGGGGCGGCGCCCCCCTTTCCTTCCCCTCTTCCTCCTCTTTCCCCCCTTCTCCTACTCCTACTTGGAAAGAAGGGAATCCTACTCCCGGTGGGAGTAGGACTCCCCCCTTGGCGTGCCCTCCTTGGCCGGCCTCCTCCTCCCCCCTGGCTCCTTTATATACGGGGGCGGGGGGCACCCCATAGACACACAAGTTGATCTACGGATCGTTCCTTAGCCGTGTGCGGTGCCCCCCCTCCACCAAATTCCACCTCAGTCATATCGTCGCGGAGTTTAGGCGAAGCCCTGCGCCGGTAGAACATCATCATCGTCACCACGCCATCGTGCTGATGGAACTCATCTCCGGAGCTTTGCTGGATCGGAGGCCGGAGATCGTCATCGAGCTGAACGTGTGCTGAACTCGGAGGTGCCGTACGTTCGGTGCTTGGATCGGTCGGATCGTGAAGACGTACGACTACATCAACCGCGTTGTGCTAACGCTTCCGCTTACGGTCTACGAGGGTACGTGGACAACACTCTCCCCTCTCGTTGCTATGCCATCACCATGATCTTGCGTGTGCGTAGGAAATTTTTTGAAATTACTACGTTCCCCAACAATAATATTATTTGGTAAGTCAATAAATTCTTAAGAAATAAGTGCTTAACAATGAGATGGCAATTTTCTGTCCATCTCTGGTCATTCTCTTAAATATTTTTTTTGGTAAGTTAATGAATTCTTACCTAATAAGTTCTTAACAATAAGATGGTAGGGAAATCATGGCAATTACAAAAACTTGCTAAAAATTTAGCACATCAGTGTAATAATAGATGTACAATCACAGTCTAATTTATTAGAATGTTTATACTCCCATTGCAACACACATACAGTTATCTAGTACATATCTTTCCTCTACTACTAAAAAACGTAAGATTCTCATTTCAGCTCTCTTTTGTCTAACATTCCATATATACATCCCACTCTTTCATTCTCCTCTTTGATTTTTTTCTTCCATGTCTGATTTTTCTCCCATCCATTCTCCCTAAAATAGAATCAATTGATTCATGTTTTATTAATTTACCAAAATAAAAATATATTTTGTTTGGTAAGTCATTAAATTCTTACCAAATAAGTGCTTAACAATAAAATGGCAGATAAATCATGGTGATTGCATACAGAAACTTGCTACAATTTTAGCGCATCATTGTAGTAATAGACGTGCAGTCATGAGCTAATCTACTAGAATTTTTCTACACCCATTGTAACGCATGTGCAATTGTCTAGTATACTTAAAAAGAACATAAGGTTTTGATTTCAAACTTTATTTTGTCCAACCTCTCTAGATAGGTTGGCCCCTTCCTCCTCCTTTGTTTTTTCCTCGCATCTCCGGTTTTTCTCCCACCAATTTTCCTCGAAACCGACTCAACTGTCCCACTTCTTATTAACTTACCAAAATAAAATAAATTTTTCTATAGTAAGTCAATAAGTTATTACCAAATAAGTGCTTAATAAGAAGATGACATCTAAATCATGATGAATGTATACAAAATTTTTGTAAGATTTAAGTGCACCTGTGTAATAGTAGACGTGCAGCCACAAACTAATCAACTAGAATGTTTATGCTCCATCCAAAAAAAAAAAATGTTTATGCTCATGTTGCAACGCTCAGACAATTACCAAATATGATAAAAAAAAGGTTTTATCTCCTTTATATTTTGTCATCGTGTAAAGGCGGACTGTAAGATTGGTTCATCACTAAATTTACAAGATTCCGTTGGATCAAACATCAACACTCCACTAAGTTTAATATCTCCATCGATCTACTTCTCATTTTTCATGTTTGACCGTGTAAGTTTTTCTAGTATCAAATAGACGGATGACTAGGCAGGCCCCAAACGACTCACGTGTTTATGCTAATAGATAACTACTACCTCTTTAAACTAATATAAAACGCTTTAGATTACTACTTTAGTGATCTAATATGTCTTATATTATTTTGCAAAGAGAGTATACTTTTTTCTCAAGTAGTTGAGGACTGTACGCTTAGTCTCGATAAATTTACACAAACAGATCCCACAACTCTCTAAACCGTCCGCAAACCGAGCGTAGCTCAGATGGTTAGGTTTCTTATGGTGGAATCAATCCACCAAGGGTTCAAGTCCTAGACTTGTCATTGGTGGTCGCATTTTCCTAAATTTATTCCAATCCTTTCGATGTTGTGCGTTCAGTGGTAGGAGATGTTCCCGTCGACTACGAAGGTGCTTGTGGTGACTTCGTCAAACTTAAGATGACGTGCCAGTTCAGTCCCTTGAAGGTGCTCATAGGTTAGGGTGTGCGTGCATGCGTTTAGAGGGGTGAGTGTCTATGTTTATGTACGAGCGTCTGCGGATGTACTGTGTTGAAAAAAAATCTCTAAGGGCATCTCCAACATTGACCCGAAAATTGGCTCCTGCGTCCGTCCGCAGACAGGAGGACCAGTCTGCGGACACAAATGCGGGAGTCGGCTATCCAAACCTATCCGTATACATTTCAAGCCGGGTTTCAACAAACCAGATTGATTACAAGGAAACCGGATGATTTTATACAAAATTGGATGGAATTCATTACATTCGGACAGTTTTCCTTTAGAAAAACCGGATCTAAACCTAGCCTGTGGCGGTGTCCGTCATCCATGTCCCTGTTGTTTCCTTTCGGTGATCACCAGGCTCATCTCACCATCTCCATAAGCGATGGTGATAAGACCCGGGAAGTAAAGGTGAGGTCACCGGCGAGGAAGAGCAGAACATGGGAGGTGGACTGACCCACATGGGGCACAAGGCCCCGCTGCTTCCCACTCCCTACTCACCTTGTAGGAGTCCACGACATGTCCCTTTCCGTTGGACGGAGGGGACGACACACTCATCGTCCCACCAGCGTGGCCGAAAAGTGTTTGGCGGCGCGTAGGACGCGCAGCTTGCAGAATCCTCGTGCGCGGCCGCCTGCATAACCAGTGCCGCCTGCGCATCCGGCTGCGCGCGGTTGTGCAATATGAGCGGCAACTTGAGCTCAAGTGGCCCTGTAGAGCCCGTGCTATTCGGTGACGAAGTTGGGGTTCCCCGCGGCCATGGCCACCACGGCTTCCTCGCTCGCGCGCTTGCCGTTGATCTGGCTCTTCGCCAGCCGGTGCTGCTCGAGGATGAAGAGGTTGTACAACTGTTCCTCATGTGCTTGTCGGAATGCCTACATAGGTGCTGGTGCGGTCTCCTCCTTCGCCATGACGGCGTTAAAGCACGTCTGCGCCTGCTCCATGGTCAAGCCAGCATGAACGGTGCGGGCGCTGGCTTGGAGTCGTCGTTAGAGCCAGTCTCCATCATTGGTTCGTTGTCGTCGGAGATCTCAGGAGAGCTGGCTGGCATGCGGCGGCTCTGCCAGGCAGCCGCAAGGGCGGCCACCTCGTGCGTCGTCTCCATCGGCAGGCTCTCTCACAGAGTGTTCCCGCTAGCGGTCATGGCAGATGTGGTGCACGGGAGCAAAATGTGGATAGGATGGGTTGTGGTGTGCTCCTCGCCGAGTGTGGCAACCTTTAAATAGTGGATGCCGGTGAAGCCACGCGTCCGAGTGTGTCAATGTGAGGGCGCCAGAATTGGTTTCTCGGCCGACGAGCATGTTTAGTGGCGGCAAATGGAGGGACAAGCATTGAATGGTCGTGATAGATATCCGTCCCGCCCCGTCCAGTAATGTCTCTCTGGCATTGAACAGGCACGGACACTGGGGACGCGCGGTGCATACGCTGCCTTTGGCCGGCGAGCAGCTTCAATGCCTGCGCCAGTGAGAGGTCAAATCCACTCTCGTCTGGCGTTAATGTGGAGCAGCCACTCTAGAGCGGCATGCATGTAGGCATCTGTCTTCGGGTGGGAGTGCGCGCGGGCGAGGAAGGGGTTTTAGGGTGGGTCATAGTCGTTGGAAGCGGGGGTGATAACGGTCCAGACGCCCGTAAAGCCCCCAGATTTTCTTGGGTTTGCGAAAAAAAGCGTACAAATCGATCGGGCCCTAAACTTTAACTTCACTAACCTCTCTGTTCTGTTGATATTTTGCTTAGAGCAACTCTAGCAGACCCTGCATCCCGCCGGCCCGCAAAACGCGTTTGCAGTTCGCGGAAAAACGTCTTTGCGGGCCGGCACGGACAGCCACAGATGCAGACCCCCCCAAACAGACCCGTAAAAAAAGCATATTCGTGGAATATACCTTTTTACGGGTCGACTTTGCGGGGTCTGCTCTTGCGCCCGCTGCATCCTGCATCCCACCGGTCCGCAAATCTATGAATACCGCACCAATTTTCAATACCAACACAATACAACAATCATCCACATTACAAACAATTATTCAAATCACCGAATACAAATACAAATAATTCAACACAAAACTTGTCCCGAATACAAATACAAATGAACGGAAAAATGAGTTTGCTACTGTCCAGCCCTTTGCCAATGGTGCTCAATGAGATCCTCCTGAAGCTAAAAGTGGGTGTTTGCATTTTCAATCTCCTTGTATGTCTGAAGAAAAGCTCTAATGTGGTTAGGGTCTCTAGCTGGTTTGACACGGCTGCCTACATTATCGTAGAAGAATTTCAAGTTCATGCCTCTCTCATCTTCGAGAATCATGTTGTGAAGAATAACACAACATATCATGATGTTCTTCAAGGTCCGCTTGTCCCAAAAACGAGCAGGAGCAAGAAAAATGGCAAACCTAGATTGCAAAACCCCGAATGCTCTTTCAATGTCTTTTCGGGCTGCCTCTCGCACTCTTGCAAACTCATATTGTTTTTTAGTTTTTGGTTCTTTGATGCTCTTGAAAAATGTGCACCAAGGAGGGTATATACCATCAGCAAGATAGTACCCTTTTGTGTATTCATGCCCATTGATTGTGTAGTTGCAAGCAGGAGCATCACCACTAGCAAGTCTAGCAAACAAATGAGACCGTTGCAACACATTGATATCATTGAGAGTGCCCGGCATACCAAAGAAGCAATGCTAAATCCATAAATCCTCAGATGCTACGGCCTCTAGCACAATTGTGGCATCACGAGACTTGCCACAATACATTCCTTGCCATGCCTTCGGGCAATTTTTCCATGTCCAATGCATACAATCAATGCTACCTAGCATGCCAGGCCACCCTCTCCTCTCATTAGATGCCATCAATTTCTTTGTGTCATCCTCGTTCGGTGCCTGAAGATATTCGGGACCAAAGACACGGACGATCACTTTGGCAAATCTATGCACCGACTCAACTGTTGTATCTTCACCAATGCGAAGATACTCATCGTCATAATCAGCCGAAACCCCATATGCAATCACCCGCATAGCTGCCGAGATTTTTTTATATGCACTAAATCCCTTCAAGCCCGCAACATTTCTTCGTTGCGTAAAATACCGACAATTGGCCTCGCAATCTTGAACAATTCTCACAAAGAGGGATCGGCACATTCGGTACCTTCTCCGGAAGAGGTGAGGTGGATACGTTGGATTCTCCGTGAAGTAGTCTTGCATCAACATCTCGTTCCCGAGATGGCGATTCCGAGGGATGCAAAGACGCCCGACGGTCGATCCTCGCCGCCTCTTGCGGTTCTTGTCTGCGTGCTCCTTGACGGCAAGAGCCATCACTAGTGTTTGCTGCCGGAAGTTTGAGAGCATCTTCTCAACATCCAAGTCGTCTGAATCGGACGAATCGGAGAGCAGAAACTTCTCGCACGGGGTCAATTCCATCTACATGAACGAGGAGCACACGCCGCGTCAACCAACCGGGCTCAAATTCCATCGACACGAAGCAAAATAACACTAAGCGGCGGCGACGAGGGGCGTCTCGAGGGCGGCCGTTCCCCGGCGGCGACAACGACGAGGGGCGGCTCTTCTCGCCGGATCCACGCGGGCGGTGCGGCCTAGCGGTGGTGAAGAGTGCAAAAGGCCCCGCCGGCGCGATTTCGTCGGCTGATTTGGCCGGAATCGGTGGCGGCGGACGGGCGGATGCTGTGGCGGGCGGGCGGCGGAAGGAGGTGGGGAAAGGGTGCGCGCCCGAAATGTCCCTCCCGCCAAATGCTTCACTGCGATATGGGGCACCGTAGGGGCAAGGCCGAAACCCGCGAATACGCGGGTTGGGGCCGAGTTTTTGCCGCGCCCCTCAAAATTATTTGCGGACCGGCCGCGTTTGCGGGGTCTGTTCGGGCGGGATTTACCGCGCCGACCCGCATTTTAACGGTTATTTTATGGGTCGGGACCTTTTGCGGGTGTAGAGTTGCTCTTAGACCCAAGGCAGTAAAACGAACGTTCTACGGTAAATTGTGCTGTTATTTTCTCGCGTGCAGAAACAACACAACCGACTGCTACAACTGCTTGCTGTCGTTCCGGCCATTTTCTCCACGCGCGTAGGATGTGCTACACTGCTACTGCTACAGAGGTGGACGGCCAGCTGAGGCCGAGCTACGTTTGCTACCCGTGGTCTATGAACCCTATCCACAGGTGCTACCAGCCTAGTCTCTCTGGTCTCTGCACGCCGTCTCCTTTCCTTCAGTCACAGTTCCAAGGTCTGAACAAAACCAAATGTGGCGAGTCATGGGAGGCGTGCTGGCCTGAGTCAACAAGGACCTGGCCAGAACCGGCGGTCCCGGTCAGGGTTCGACGACAGCGAAGTGACAGCTGCAAGTTTTACTGCATCCCGTTGCACGAACATCTCCATAAGCGAAATATACACGTCTTGTCCCTGCCAACTTTTTCTCGCTTAAGGAGTACTCCCTCTCTAAAGAAATATAAGAGGGGTGAAAATGGACGAAAGTGACTTTTTTTTAAACTTCAACGCAAATGACCCGAATCTGAAAATATTTTCAAAACCGGCCCTTTTGCATGACGCCCGGCATGGCGCCCTAGCTCGGGGCGCTATGCTACACGTCGCTACCATGGCGCCCTAGGCCGGGGTGTCATAAGAAAAGGGGCCAGTTTGTAAAATATTTTTAGATTATGGTCATTTTGTGTTAAAGTTTCAGAAAAGGGCCAGTTTCATCGATTTTGACGAGGGAGTACTATATTTTTTAACATCTCACGGGGGAGAAATCTCTACCTAAATATTGATCTCTATTTCAAAGAAAGAGAGCCGGTTTATGAGGGCGCAAGATCGAAAATAATGATCCGGTTTTTAAGGAAATAGAAAAAAAAAATCTTGATCCAGTTTATATGAAAAACCGAATCAAAAACTGAACCGGAAAATACAAAACACCCATGGATAGGCATGTGGATTG
Organism: Triticum timopheevii; assembly: GCA_963921465.1. NCBI lineage: Eukaryota > Viridiplantae > Streptophyta > Magnoliopsida > Poales > Poaceae > Triticum > Triticum timopheevii. The sequence goes on from OY997268.1 coordinate 479,318,729, forward strand.
CCCGGGCTTGTTGTGGCCTACATATTTGCTCGACATCACCGGCCAGGCTCCGGATGTCATGTTGTCTTCGCCCTTCTTGTGTCGCATCGTGTCCTAGAGAGGCGATTGCCGAAGGTTTTGATCAGCCGGCTGCGCAAAATTCCGTGTTTTGACCCTTTTGTCAAACAAATTCGGGATTTGACCCCTGTTTTAATTTTTTTGACATCTGACCCTTTTTCCTACCGCCAAAGTGCTCGGCGGTAGGATTGTTCACCCTACCGCCGAGGACCCTGGCGGTAGGGAACTAATCCACGTCAGCCGTCGTCCGTCCCCCTCCGTCAACCCTACCGTCGCAAGTGACGGCGGTAGCCTATTTGACTCTACCGCCAGCATCCCTGGCGGTAGGGTGTGGACAGTTATATGCCCCCGGCCCGCCCGCAACCACCTCCTTCTCCCCCACCCAGCCGCCTTCTTCTTCCTCTCGCCCCACTCTCATCTCCTCCACTTCCCCCCTCCAATCTTCTTCGTTTCTTCACGGATTTTGCGGATCAAGATGGCCCCGAAAAGAGGAAAGTAAGCTCTTTCGATCCCTCCAATTATTTTTAGTCAAACACCTTTTGATTCATCGCATTATTTGATTCAAATCCCTCCCATTTTGAATTTGATTTAAACTTTTTGAACCCTATGATTGATTTAGATTGTTTCTAATGGAGGAGATGAGTTAGATATGAACTCTAGGCAATAGTTGGTATGGTTTTGTGAAGATGAACCCTAGGATTTTTTTGATGTGATGCATATGAACCCTAGTTCATATATGAACTATAGGATTTTTTTGGAGGAATTTGATGTGATATGACGATGCATGTTCATATGCTATGATGCAAGTAGTGGATGTAATTGGAGAAATAATGTTGAACCCTCAAGATGAACCTAGTTCATAATTTTTAGTGTTAAAAACTATATTCAATAAGTGAATGTGAAAGATGTTGATATGGTATGATGCATTGTTAAATGTTGTTGAATGAAAGATGTTGGTTGAATATGATTCATTCGCATTTATCATTTATATTGGTTGGATATATGATAGTAGATGAATGTTTGTCCAATAAGTGATAAATGTTAATTATTTTTTGATATGCTTATGCAATGGTTGATGTTTGTTCAATAAATGATAATTGATGAATGCTTATGCAATTCCTTTAGGAGGCCGCCTCTTGCGGATGACATTAGCATCAAGTATACAATGCTTGACCCTGCGTTCGACAAGGGCCATCGTGCTCGTTTCATTGAGCATGGAGTGGTAATTACCTTTCTTAAATCAAATCTTTTGAATCAATGAAAAAAAGTTACTAATTTTTTGGGTCTTCATTTCGACAGATGCTCCCGCCACTGCGGATGAGGGGTCACGGGACGACCGTGAAGATGGAGTACGACAAGCGGTACGCGCGGTTCTACAGGAGAGCCCGACTGTTGGGTTTTGTCTTGCAGTTCAAGTGCAAGCCGCCGACGCTCGTCCACTCAGCTCTCACGGCTTTGATCGATCGGTGGCGCTAGAGACGCACAACTTCCATCTTCCATGTGGGGAGATGACGGTTACACTGGAGGATTGGGGGATGATTACGGGCCTACCGCTTGAGGGTCTTGCTCTCACAGGACGAGTGGAGAGGAAGAACTGACACGATAGGGTTATCACCCTCATCGGCGACTGCCCCCAGATAAGAAGAGCTGGACTTCTGGCGTCCCGCTGCCCTGGCTCGTGAAGTACCGGAGCAAGTGCCCGGAAGGTGCCGAACTCTGGGTGGTGGAGCAGTACGCTAGGGCCTACCTGTGGTATCTTCTCACGGAGGTAGTGTTTCCAGACTGCTCTGGGGACATTGCCCTCTGGATGTATCTCGACTTCCTGGCGGACTGGGATGCGGGGTACAGCTGGGGGGCCGCCGGCCTCGCCTACCTATAGTGTTCGGTAAGTGAATATCACATTGTTTCAAATATCATGGACGTGTGCTGCTTTGGATTTTGTCATCTTACCATCTATACTTGTTTTGTAGCTTGACGACGCAACCCAGAGGACGGAATCTACGTCCGATATGTGTGGATGTGTATGGGGCCTTTCCATTTGGATGTGGGAGTGAATCCCGATGGGGCGTCCAAACAAGCTTAGAGCGCGTGCATGGACTGACTATGGCGAAGATGGCAACGATGCTGATACGTCTCCAACGTATCTATAATTTTTGATTGCTCCATGCTATATTATCTACTGTTTTGGGCAATATTGGGACTTATTTTCCACTTTTATATTACTTTTGGGACTAACCTATTAACAGGAGGCCCAGCCCAGATTTGCTGTTTTTTGCCTATTTCAGTGTTTCAAGGAAAAGGAATATCAGACGGAGTCAAAACGGAACGAAATCAACTGGAGAAGTTATTTTTGGAAGGAAAGCCACCCGATGGACTTGGAGTGCACGTCAGGAAAGAAGGGAGGTGCTCACGAGGGTGGGGGGCATGCCCACCCCCCTAGGGCGCGCCCCCCCTGCCTCGTGCCCCCCCCTTCTGTCCACCGACGTACTTCTTTCACCCATATATACCTATGTACCCAAAACCTTCCAGAACAGAAGATAGATCAGGAGTTCCGCCGCCGCAAGCCTCTGTAGCCACCAAAAACCTCTCGGGAGCCCGTTCCGGCGCCTGCCGGAGGGGGATCCCATCACCAGTGGCCATCTTCATCATCCCGGCGCTATCCATGACGAGGAGGGAGTAGTTCACCCTCGGGGATGAGGGTATGTACCAGTAGCTATGTGTTTGATCTCTCTCTCTCTCTCTCTCTCTCTCTCTCTCTCTCTCGTGTTCTCTCTCGTGTTCCATCTATGGCACGATCTTGATGTATCCCGAGCTTTGCTATTGTAGTTGGATCTTATGATGTTTCTCCCCCTCTACTCTCTTGTGATGAATTGAGTTTCCCCTTTGAAGTTATCTTATCGGATTGAGTCTTTTATGAGAACACTTGATGTATGTCTTGCCGTGATTATCTGTGGTGACAATGGGATATCATGTGCCACTTGATGTATGTTTTGGTGATCAACTTGTGGGTTTTGTGACATTGGGAACCTATGCATAGGGGTTGGCACACGTTCTTGACTCTCCGATAGAAACTTTGGGGCACTCTTTGAAGTACTTTGTGTTGGTTGGATGAATCTGAGATTGTGTGATGCATATCGTATAATCATGCCCACGGATACTTGAGGTGACAATGGAGTATCTAGGTGACATTAGGGTTTTGATTGATTTGTGTCTTAAGATGTTATTCTAGTACGAACTCTTTTATAGATTGATCTGAAAGAATAACTTTGAGGTGGTTTCATACCCTACCATAATCTCTAGTTTGTTCTCCGCTATTAGTGGCTTCGTAGTGACTCTTTGTTGCATGTTGAGGGCTTGTTATATGATCTTTCTATGTTATTATTGTTGAGAGAACTTGCACTAGTGAAAGTATGAACTCTAGGCCTTGTTTCCTATCATTGCAATACCGTTTACGCTCACTTTTATCATTAGTTACCTTCTTTTTTTTATTATTTCAGATTACAAATACCTTTATCTACCATCCATATTGCACTTGTATCACCATCTCTTCGCCGAACTAGTGCACCTATACAATCTACCATTGTATTGGGTGTGTTGGGTACACAAGAGACTCTTTGTTATTTGGTTGCAGGGTTGTTTGAGAGAGACCATCTTCATCCTACGCCTCCTACGGATTGATAAACCTTAGGTCATCCACTTGAGGGAAATTTGCTACTATCCTACAAACCTGTGCACTTGCAGGCCCAACAACGTCTACAAGAAGAAGGTTGTGTAGTAGACATCAAGATCTTTTCTGGCGCTGTTGCCGGGGAGGTGAGTGCTTGAAGGTATATGTTTAGATCTTGCAATCGAATCTTTTTGTTTCTTGTTTTAGCACTAGTTTAGTTTATAAAAGAAAACTACAAAAAAATGGAGTTAAGCTTGTCTCATATGCTTCATCTTTTTAATATCTTTCATGAGTATGATGGAAAAGAAAATTGTGCCAAAGTGTCAGAAGAAGAGTGCATTAAATTGTTTGGCACTAAATCTTTGAATGATGAGCATGATTGCAATGTTGTTAGTACGAATTCTTTGAATATCCATGATGCTAATGATGGTTGCACTAGTTATGATGAAAATATCTCTTATGAGCATGTCAACTTTTGTGGAGTGCATGTTTGCATGAACACACCAAATAGAGAAGATATTTATTGCAAGAGGCATAAGTACTTAGAAACCAAATGGTTGCAAGAAGAGCTAGATGAATGTGCTGAAAGATTCGATATTTATAGTACCCCTTGTGAACTTTGCAATGAACATGGTCATTTAAAGCTCCAATGCTATTTGTTTCATGATCAAGTCGTTTCCAAATATTGTGATAATTTGATTATCCTTGAGCATCATAAAGAGCTTAGCCTTCTTTTGGGTTATGGAGAAATGAAACGTATAACTAAGGGTATTCCAAAATTTAATCTTGATAGATTTCTTGATTTTGATCTAGAGAAGATTTATATGTATTGTGCGGTGAATTGCATTGAAAATCCTTATATTGCCAATTACATAAAGAAAATAAAACAAATAGAAGATGATGAGAATACTAATGGAAGGGAATAGGCTTCCCAATCTCCTCCTATTATTTCTTATGATGAATCAGGTAACGAGGAGGAGCTTTCTATTCAACCAATCTCATCAATAAGGAGCTCAAATAGGAAGGTTGAATCTACACATAATGTGAAGAAGAAAAAGAAGAGAAGGAGCAACAAAGGTAAAAAGGTATCCCTCCCAAATGATGTTGCTCCTACTACTACTTGTGATGATGATAATTGCTATACTATTGGTGCTATCCATATTTTTAATGATGAGAGTGATTATGCTTATGATATGAAAGGGCCCAAGCTTGGGGAAGCTATGTTTGATGAGGATGAAATATTTGAGAATATATTTGCTGGAATTAATGTTTGTCCCAAGCTTGGGGATGCTATGTTTAATGAATATGATATTTTTAGCACCCCAAGTTTTGATATGCAAAGTTGTTATGATGATAGCATGCCTCCTACCTATGATGATTATATTGATGAAAGTGGGTTCGGAAGAATTTCAACTTTAGGAAGTAGTGATCCCACTATTTTGGAGGATGTTGAATCTTATTGTGATGAACATGAAAGTGGATTTGGAAGAGTGTCAACTTTATTTAGTGATGATTCCACTATTTCGGAAGAGGTCCCAATTGATTATGAGAACAAAGTTGCTATCTATGATGATTATTGTGAGGACTTGTATGCTATTAAGAATAATGATAACAATGAAACTTGTCATCATGATTTTAGTTTTCAATTGGACTATGCCTCACATGATAATTATTTTGTTGAGTTTGCTCCCACTATTATTCATGAGAAGAATTTTGCTTATGTGGAGAGTAGTAAATTTTCTATGCTTGTAGATCATGAAAAGAATGCTTTAGGTGTTGGTTATATTGTAGAATTCATTCATGATGCTACTGAAAATTATTATGAGGGAGGAACATATGCTTGTAGGAATTGCAATAATATCAAGTTTCCTCCCTATGTGCTTAAATTCTTGAAGCTATGCTTGTGTCACCTTCCTATGCTAGTTGATTATTGTTCCCATAAGTTTTTTGCTCACAAAATCCCTATGCATACGAAGTGGGTTAGACTTAAAAGTGCTAGTCATATGCTTCATGATGCTCCCGTTATGTTTGAATTCTTATCTTTTATGTGAGCATCATTGTCATCATCATGCCTAGCTAGAAATGCATTAAAGAAAAGCGCTTGTTGGGAGACAACCCAATACTTATCCTTACTGTTTTTGTGTGTTCACATGATTATTCTACTGTAGTAATCATGTTTTATAGCTTTTGTTTCAATAAAGTGCCAAGTAAGACCTTTAGGATGGCTTACGGTGATAGTTGTGCTGATCCTGCTGAAAATCAGAAACTTTTGCACCCAGTAAATTAGTTTTGTTAATTCACAAAAACGTGCTATTGATCTGATTCTTTTTGCTCTCGCTTGGTACACGAATTTCTTAGGACTTCCTAATTTGGTAGGATTTTTAGAGTTCCAGAAGTATACAGTTTATACAGATTACTACAGACTGTTCTGTTTTTGACAGATTCTGTTTTCCATGTGTTGTTTGCTTATTTTGATGAATCTATGAGTAGTATCGGAGGGTATGAACCATAGATAAGTTAGAATACAGTAGATATTACACCAATATGAATTTATAATGAGTTCATTACAGTACCTAAGTGGTTGTTTTATTTTCTTATACTAACGGAGCTTACGAGTTTTCTGTTGAGTTTTGTGTTGTGGAGTTTTCAAGTTTTGGGTAAGGATTCGATGGACTATGGAATAAGGAGTGGCAAGAGCCTAAGCTTGGGGATGCCTAGGGAACCCCAAGATAATATTCAAGAATAGCCAAAAGCCTAAGCTTGGGGATGCCCCGGAAGGCATCCCCTTTTTCGTCTTCGTTCATCGGTAACTTTACTTGGAGCTATATTTTTATTCACCACATGATATGTGTTTTGGAGCGTCATGTCATTTTATTTTGTTTTGCTTGCTTGAATAAAATATCAAGATCTGAAATTATTAAATGGGAGAGTCTTCATAAAGTTGCATAATTATTCGATTACTCATTGATCTTCACTTATATCTTTTGGAGTAGTTTGTTGTTTGCTCTAGTACTTCACTTATATATTTTAGAGCACGGTGGTGGATTTGTTTTAAAGAAACTATTGATCTCTCATGCTTCACATAGGTTATTTTGAGAGTCATTAATAGCATGGTAATTTTCTTAATTTTAATATACTTGGTATTCAAGATATGTGAAACTTTCTTTTGAGTGCGTTGAATACTAAGATAAGTTTGATGCTTGGTAATTATTTTGAGATATGAAGATGGTGATATTAGAGTAATGCTAGTTGAGTAGTTGTGAATTTAAAGAATACTTGTGTTGAAGTTTGTGATTCCCGTAGCATGCACGTATGGTGAACCATTATGTGGTGAACTCGGAGCATGATTTATTTATTGATTGTCTTCCTTATGAGTGGCAGTCGGGGACGAGCGATGGTCTTTTCCTACCAATCTATCCCCCTAGGAGCATGCGCGTAATACTTTGCTTTGATAACTTCTAGATTTTTGCAATAAGTATATGATTTCTTCATGACTAATGTTGAGTCCATGGATTATACGCACTTTCCCCATCCTTCCACCATTGCTAGCCTCTCTAATACCGCGCACCTTTCGCCGGTATCATACACCCACCATATCCTTCCTCAAAACAGCCACCGTGCCTACCTATCATGGCATTTCCATAGCCATTCCGAGATATATTGCGATGCAACTTTCCACCGTTCCGTTTATTATGACACGCTCCATCATTGTCATATTGCTTTGCATGATCATGTAGTTGACATCGTATTTGTGGCAAAGCCACCGTTCATAATTCTTTCATACATGTCACTCATGAGTCATTGCACATCCCGGTACACCACTGGAGGCATTCATATAGAGTCATACTTTGTTCTAAGTATTGAGTTGTAAGAAAAATAAAAAGTGTGATGATCATCATTATTAGAGCATTGTCCCAAGTGAGGAAAGGATGATGGAGACTATGATTCCCCCATAAGTCGGGATGAGACTCCGGACGAAAAAAAAGAGGCCATAAAAAAAGAGAAAAGGCCCAAATAAAAAAATGATGAGAGAAAAAGAGAGAAGGGACAATGTTACTATCCTTTTACCACACTTGTGCTTCAAAGTAGCACCAAGATCTTCATGATAGAGAGTCTCTCATTTTGTCACTTTCATATACTAGTGAGAATTTTTCATTATAGAACTTGGCTTGTATATTCCAATGATGGGCTTCCTCAAATGCCCTAGGTCTTCGTGAGCAAGCGAGTTGGATGCACACCCACTTAGTTTCCTTTGTAGAGCTTTCATATACTTATAGCTCTAGTGCATCCGTTGCATGGCAATCCCTACTCACTCACATTGATATCTATTGATGGGCATCTCCATAGCCTGTTGATATGCCTAGTTGATGTGAGACTATCTTCCCTCTTTTTGTCTTCTCCACAACCACCATTCTATTCCACATATAGTGCTATATCCATGGTTCACGCTCATGTATTGCGTGAAGATTAAAAAAGTTTTGAGAATCTCATAAGTATGAAACAATTGCTTGGCTTGTCATCGGGGTTGTGCATGATTTAAATATTTTGTGTGAGGAAGATGGATCATAGCCAGACTATATGATTTTGTAGGGATAACTTTCTTTGGCCATGTTATTTTGAGAAGACATAATTGCTTACTTAGTATGCTTGAAGTATTATTATTTTTATGTCAGTATGAAATTTTGTCTTGAATCTTTCGGATCTGAATATTCATACCACAATTAAGAAGATTTACATTGAAATTATGCCAAGTAGCACTCCGCATCAAAAATTCTTTTTTATCATTTACCTACTCGAGGACGAGAAGGAATTAAGCTTGGGGATGCTTGATACGTCTCCAACGTATCTATAATTTTTGATTGCTCCATGCTATATTATCTACTGTTTTGGGCAATATTGGGCTTTATTTTCCAATTTTATATTACTTTTGGGACTAACCTATTAACCGGAGGCCCAGCCCAGATTTGCTGTTTTTTTTCCTATTTCAGTGTTTCAAGGAAAAGGAATATCAGACAGAGTCAAAACGGAACGAAATCAACTGGAGAAGTTATTTTTGGAAGGAAAGCCACCCGATGGACTTGGAGTGCACGACAGGAAAGAAGGGAGGTGCTCACGAGGGTGGGGGGTGCGCCCACCCCCCTAGGGCGCGCCCCCCTGCCTCGTGGCCCCCCCCTTCGGTCCACCGACGTACTTCTTTCACCATATATACCTACGTACCCAAAAACTTCCAGAACAGAAGATAGATCGGGAGTTCCGCCGCCGCAAGCCTCTATAGCCACCAAAAACCTCTCGGGAGCCCGTTCTGGCGCCCTGCCGGAGGGGGATCCCATCACCGGTGGCCATCTTCATCATCCCGACGCAATCCATGACGGGGAGGGAGTAGTTCACCCTCGGGGCTGAGGGTATGTACCCGTAGCTATGTGTTTGATCTCTCTCTCTCTCGTGTCCTCTCTCGTGTTCCATCTATGGCACGATCTTGATGTATCCCGAGCTTTGCTATTGTAGTTGGATCTTATGATGTTTCTCCCCCTCTACTCTCTTGTGATGAATTGAGTTTCCCCTTTGAAGTTATCTTATCGGATTGAGTCTTTTATGAGAACACTTGATGTATGTCTTGCCGTGATTATCTGTGGTGACAATGGGATATCATGTGCCACTGATGTATGTTTTGGTGATCAACTTGCGGGTTTTGTGACATTGGGAACCTATGCATAGGGGTTGGCACACGTTCTTGACTCTCCGATAGAAACTTTGGGGCACTCTTTGAAGTACTTTGTATTGGTTGGATGAATCTGAGATTGTGTGATGCATATCGTATAATCATGCCCACGGATACTTGAGGTGACAATGGAGTATCTAGGTGACATTAGGGTTTTGGTTGATTTGTGTCTCAATGTGTTATTCTAGTACGAACTCTTTTATAGATTGATCCAAAAGAATAACTTTGAGGTGGCTTCGTACCCTACCATAATCTCTACGTTTGTTCTCCGCTATTAGTGGCTTCGGAGTGACTCTTTGTTGCATGTTGAGGGCTTGTTATATGATCTTTCTATGTTATTATTGTTGAGAGAACTTGCACTAGTGAAAGTATGAACCCTAGGCCTTGTTTCCTATCATTGCAATACCGTTTACGCTCACTTTTATCATTAGTTACCTTGCTGTTTTTATTATTTCAGATTACAAATACCTTTATCTACCATCCATATTGCACTTGTATCACCATCTCTTCGCCGAACTAGTGCACCTATACAATCTACCATTGTATTGGGTGTGTAGGGGACACAAGAGACTCTTTGTTATTTGGTTGCAGGGTTGTTTGAGAGAGACCATCTTCATCCTACGCCTCCTACGGATTGATAAACCTTAGGTCATCCACTTGAGGGAAATTTGCTACTGTCTTACAAACCTGTGCACTTGCAGGCCCAACAACGTCTATAAGAAGAAGGTTGTGTAGTAGACATCAGATGCCCAATACCCGACCACCGCATACGCTTGGGACGTGGTGGGTATAATCTCGGTGAATCCAAGGCCTTGTACAAGATCTTCAGCAACGAGCTTGATGCTCTGACGCCTTTCCAGGTATAAGAACTAGATTTCGAATGTGGTCAACAACACTTTCACTTGAGCTTACCACTTTTGGTACTAGGTTAACTGGCGGCCGTATGCTAACGACCGAGAGTGGGGGTTCGAGCTGAACGCGATATGCACGGAACACATGCTTCTCTGGCGGTGCATCGTGATACGTCCATTTTGCATCATGCTTTTATATCGATATTTATTGCATTATGGGTTGTTATTACACGTTATGTCACAATACTTATGCCTATTCTCTCTTATTTTACAAGGTTTGCATGAAGAGGGAGAATGCCGGCAGCTGGAATTCTGGGCTGGAAAAGGAGCAAATATTAGAGACCTATTCTGCACAACTCCAAAAGTCCTGAAACTCCACGAAAGTAATTTTTGGAATTAATAAAAAATACTGAGCGGAAGAAATACCAGAGGGGGGCCACCCACCGTCCACGAGGGTGGGGGGCGCGCCCTACCCCCTGGGCGGGCCCCTTGTCTCGTGGGCCCCCTGGCAACCCTCTAGTGACCATCTTTTGCTATATGAAGTCTTTTACCCTGGAAAAAATCATAAGCAAGCTTTCAGGATGAAACACCGCCGCCACGAGGCGGAACCTTGGCGGTACCAATCTAGGGATCCGGCAGAGCTGATGTGCCGGGGAAACATCCCTCCGGGAGGTGGAAATCATCACCATCGTCATCACCATCGATCCTCTCAGAGGGAGGGGGTCAATCTCCATCAACATCTTCACCAGCACCATCTCCTCTCAAACCCTAGTTCATCTCTTGTGTCCAATCTTTGTCCCAAAACCTCAGATTGGTACCTGTGTGTTGCTAGTAGTGTTGATTACTCCTTGTAGTTGATGCTAGTTGGTTTATTTGGTGGAAGATCATATGTTCAGATCCTTTATGCATATTAATACCCCTATGATTATGAACATGAATATGATTTGTGAGTAGTTACGTTTGTTCCTGAGGACATGAGAGAAGTCTTGCTATAAGTAGTCATGTGAATTTGGTATTCGTTTGATATTTTGATGAGATGTATGTTTTCTCTCCTCTAGTGGTGTCATGTGAACATCGACTACATGACACTTCACCATTGTTTGGGCCTAGAGGAAGGCATTGGAAAGTAATAAGTAGATGATGGGTGGCTAGAGTGATAGAAGCTTAAATCCTAGTTGATGTGTTGCTTCGTAAGGGGCTGATTTGGATCCACATGTTTCATGCTATGGTTAGGTTTACCTTAATACTTCCTTTGTAGTTGAGGATGCTTGCAATAGGGGTTAATCATAAGTGGGATGCTTGTCCAAGAAAGGGCAGTACCCAAGCACCGATCCACCTACATATCAAATTATCAAAGTAACAAGTGCGAATCATATGAGCGTGATGAAAACTAGCTTGACGATAATTCCCATGTGTCCTCGGGAGCGCTTTTCTCTATATAAGAATTTGTCCAGGCTTGTCCTTTGCTACAAAAAGGATTGGGCCACCTTGCTGCACCTTATTTACTTTTGTTACTTGTTACCTGTTACGGATTACCTTATCACAAAACTATCTATTACCGATAATTTCAGTGCTTGCAGAGAATACCTTACTGAAAACCGCTTGTCATTTCCTTCTGCTCCTCGTTGGGTTCGAAACTCTTACTTATCGAAAGGATTACGATAGATCCCCTACACTTATGGGTCATCAAGAATATTTTCTGGCGCCATTGCCGGGGAGTGAAGCGCCTTTGGTAAGTGGAACTTGGTAAGGAAAAATTTATATAGTGTGCTGGAATTTACTATCACTTGTTACTATGGAACATAATCCTATGAGGGGCTTGTTCGGTGTATCTTCACCCCGACCAGTAGAGCAAAGAGTTGCCCCTCAACTACTGAACCTACCGAAAATTCTTACTTTGAAATTCCTTCGGGTATGATAGAGAAACTGCTAGCTAATCCTTTTACAGGAGATGGAAAATTGCATCCCGATTTGCACCTAATCTATGTGGATGAAGTTTGTGGATTATTTAAGCTTGCAGGTATGCCCAATGATGTTGTCAAGAAGAAGGTCTTCCATTTATCTTTGAAGGGAGAGGCATGGACATGGTTTAGGCTATGTGATGATATGGGATCATGGAACTACAAACGATTGAAATTGGAATTTCATCAGAAGTTTTATCCTATGCATCTTGTTCATCGTGATCGTAATTATATATATAATTTTTGGCCTCGCGAAGGAGAAAGCATCGCTCAAGATTGGGGGAGGCCTAAGTCAATGTTATATTCATGCCCCAATCATGAGCTCTCAAGAGAAATGATTATTCAAAAATTTTATGCTCGGATTTCTCTCAATAGTCGCTCCATGCTTGATACTTCTTCTACTGGTTCCTTTATGATGAAGACTATTGAATTCAGATGGGATTTATTGGAAAGTATTAAACGTAACTTTGAAGATTGGGATCTCGATGAAGGTAAGGAGTCAGGTATGACACCTAAGTTTGATTGTGTTAAATCTTTTATGGATACTGATGTTTTCCATGAATTTAGCACTAAATATGGACTTGACTCTGAGATAGTAGCTTCTTTCTGTGAATCATTTGCCACTTATGTTGACCTCCCTAAGGAGAAGTGGTTTAAATATAATCCTCCCACTGAAGTAAAAGTAGTTGCACCTATTAAAGTTGAAGAAAAGACTATCACTTATAATGATCCTATTGTTCCTACTACCTATATTGAGAAACCACCTTTCCCTATTAGGATAAAGGATCATGCTAAAGCTTCAACTGTGATTCGTAAGAGTAATACTAGAATACCTACACCACCTGGACAAATTAAAGTTGAACCTAGTATTGCTATGGTTAAAGATCTCTTGGCTGATAATATTGATGGACATGTTATTTACTTCTGTGATGAAGCTGTTAGAATTGCTAGACTAGATACTAAGAATAAACATGGACCTATTGTTGGCATGCATGTTATTTCTGTTAAAATAGGAGATCATTGTTATCATGGCTTATGTGATATGGGTGCTAGTGCAAGTGCAATACCTCATTCCCTATATAAAGAAATTATGCATGATATTGCACCTGCTAAGATAGAAGAAATTGATGTTACAATTAAGCTTGCCAATAGAGATACTATTTCACCAGTTGGGATTGTTAGAGATGTTGAAGTCTTGTGTGGGGAAGTTAAATATCCTGCTAATTTTCTTGTTCTTGGTTCCTCACAAGATAGCTTTTGTCCCATTATATTTGGTAGACCCTTCTTGAATACTGTTAATGCTAAGATAGATTGCGAAAATGATGTTGTTACTATTGGTTTTGGGGATATGTCTCATGAGTTTAATTTTGCTAAATTTCGTAGACAACCCCATGATAAAGAATTGCCTAGTAAGGATGAAATTATTGGTCTTGCTTCTATTGTCGTGCCTCCTAGTGATCCTTTAGAACAATATTTGCTAGACCATGAAAATGATATGTTTATGAATGAAAGAAGGGAGATAAATGAAGTATTCTTTAAACAGGGACCTATTTTGAAACACAACTTGCCTATTGAAATTCTAGGGGATGCTCCACTACCCAAGGGTGATCCTGTGTTTGAGCTTAAACCATTACCTGATACTCTTAAATATGCTTATCTTGATGATAAGAAGATATATCCTGTTATTATTAGTGCTAACCTTTAAGAGCAGGAAGAGGAGAGATTATTGAAAACTCTGAAGAAGCACCGTGCTGCAATTGGATATACTCTTGATGATCTGAAGGGCATTAGTCCCACTCTATGCCAACACAAAATAAAATTGGAGAAAGACACCAAACCAGTTATTGACCACCAACGACGGTTAAATCCTAAGATGAAAGAAGTGGTAAGAAAAGAAATACTAAAGCTCCTGGAGGAGGTATAATTTATCCCGTTGCTGATAGTCAATGGGTAAGTCATGTCCATTGTGTCCCTAAGAAAGGAGGTATTACTGTCGTTCCTAATGATTAAGATGAATTGATCCCACAAAGAATTGTTATAGGTTATAGGATGGTAAGTGATTTCCGCAAATTAAATAAAGCTACTAAAAAGGATCATTACCCTTTAGCTTTTATTGATCAAATGCTAGAAAGATTATCCAAACATTCACATTTTTGCTTTCTAGATGGTTACTCTGGTTTCTCTCAAATACCTGTGTCAGCAGAGGATCGGGAAAAGACCACTTTTACTTGCCCTTTCGGTACTTTTGCTTATAGACGTATGCCTTTTGGTTTATGTAATGCACCTGCTACCTTTCAAAGATGAATCATGGCTATATTCTCTGACTTTTGTGAAAAGATTGTTGAGGTTTTCATGGATGATTTCTCCGTTTATGGATCCTCTTTTGATGATTGCTTGAGCAACCTTGATCGAGTTTTGTAGAGATGCGAAGATACTAGTCTTGTTTTGAATTGGGAGAAGTGCCAATTTATGGTTAATGACAACATTGTCTTGGGGCATAAAATTTCTGAAAGAGGCATTGAAGTTGATAAAGCTAAAGTTGATGCTATTGAAAAGATGCCGTGTCCCAAGGACATTAAAGGTATAAGAAGTTTCCTTGGTCATGCCGGTTTTTATAGGAGGTTTATTAAAGACTTCTCTAAAATTTCTAGGCCTCTGACTAATCTCTTACAAAAAGATATTCCTTTTGTCTTCGATGATGATTGTGTAGAAGCATTTGAAATACTTAAGAAAGCTTTGATTTCTGCACCTATTGTTCAGCCACTTGATTGGAATTTATCCTTTGAAATTATGTGTGATGCTAGTGATTATGCTGTAGGTGCTGTTCTAGGACAAAGAGTTGATAAGAAACTAAATGTTATTCAATATGCTAGTAAAACTCTAGACAGTGCCCAAATAAATTATGCTACTATTGAAAAAGAATTTTTAGCAGTTGTATTTGCTTGTGATAAGTTTAGACCTTATATTGTTGATTCTAAAGTAACTGTTCACACTGATCATGCTGCTATTAAATATCTTATGGAAAATAAAGATGCTAAACCTAGACTTATTTGATGGGTTCTCCTACTACAAGAATTTGATTTGCATATTATTGATAGAAAGGGAGCTGAGAACCCCGTTGCAGACAACTTGTCTAGGTTAGAGAATGTTCTTGATGACCCACTACCTATTGATGATAGCTTCCCTCATGAACGATTAGCTGTCATAAATGCTTCTCCTACTGCTCCATGGTATGCTGATTATGCTAATTACATTTTTGCTAAATTTATACCAACTAGTTTCACATACCAGCAAGAGAAAAAGTTTTTCTATGATTTAAGATATTATTTCTGGGATGACCCACACCTTTATAAAGAAGGAATAGATGGTGTTATTAGAGGTTGTGTACCTAAGCATGAATAGGAATAGATCCTACGCAAGTGTCACTCCGAGGCTTATGGAGGACGCCACGCTGGAGATAGAACTACGCATAAGGTATTGCAATCCGGTTTTTATTGGCCTACTCTCTTCAAGGATGCCCGTATGTTTGTCTTGTCTTGTGATGAATGTCAAAGAATAGGTAATATTAGTAGACGTCAAGAAATGCCTATGAATTATTCTCTTGTTATTAAACCATTTGATGTTTGGGGCTTTGATTATATGGGACCGTTTCCTTCCTCTAATGGGTATACACATATTTCAGTTGCTGTTGATTATGTTACTAAGTGGGTAGAAGCTATTCCAACTAGTAGTGCTGATCATAACACCTCTATTAAGATGCTTAAAGAAGTTAAGTTTCCGAGGTTTGGAGTCCCTAGATATCTAATGACTGATGGTGGTTCACATTTTATTCATGGTGCTTTTTGTAAAATGCTTGCTAAGTATGATGTTAATCATAGAATTGCATCTCCATATCACCCACAGTCTAGTGGTCAAGTAGAATTGAGTATTAGAGAGCTTAAATTGATTTTGCAGAAGACTGTTAACAGATCTAGAAAGAATTGGTCCAAGAAAATTGATGATGCATTATGGGCTTATAGAACTGCATATAAAAATTGTATGGGTATGTCTCCATATAAAATGGTTTATGGAAAAGCATGTCACTTACCTCTCGAACTAGAACATAAGGCATATTGGGCCATTAAAGAGCTCAATTATGATTTCAAACTTGCCGGTGAGAAGAGGTTATTCGACATTAGCTCACTTGATGAATGGATAACTCAAGCCTATGAGAATGCCAAACTGTTTAAAGAAAAAGTTAAAAGATTGCATGACAAAAGGATACAAAAGCGTGAGTTTAATGTAGGTGATTATGTGTTGCTATACAACTCTCGTTTAAGATTTTTTGCAGGAAAACTTCTCTCTAAATGGGAAGGTCCTTACGTTATCGAGGAGGTCTATCGTTCCGGTGCCATAAAAATCAACAACTTCGAAGGCACAAGTCCGAAGGTGGTGATCGGTCAAAGTATCAAACATTATTTCTCAGGTAATCCCATAAATGTTGAAACCAATGTTATTGAAACCGTAACCCCGGAGCAATACATAAGGGACACTTTCCAGAGCGTTTCAGACGCTGAAAAGGAATAGCTTTGTGGTATGGTAAAAAAATGACTCCAAAATAGTTCTAATAGCAAATTTTATCCGTTTTTGGAATATTTAAGAAAATAGGAAAAATAAGAAGTAGTCTGGGAAGGATACGAGGCATCCACGAGGGTGGAGGGCGCGCCCTACCCCCGTGGGCGCGCCCCCTACCTCGTGGGCACCTCGTGTGCTCTCCGGACTCCGTTTTCTTGCACGATACTTATTTTTGTCAGTAATAATTAATTATATAATCTCCCGAAGGTTTTGACCACCGTATCACGCAAATATCCTCTGTCTTTGTTTCGAGCTGTTTCTGTCAGATTTGTCAAGGCCAGGCACCATGTCGTCACTCTCCTCCAAAAATTGAAGGCAACGATGCTTGGCTAATGAAGATGGAGCTGAAGACAGAAGAACCTGGGGGGATCAACAAGGATGATAGGGTCAAGAAGGTCATGGAGGATCAAGCTCCGGCGGTAGAAGAAGAAGACATCATTCAATCTCATCACAAACTCTTTACCCCAACTGATATTGAAGCTTTCAAGATGATTGAGTTAGCTTGCATACAAAACAAGTTTCTCACACGTGAAAATATTTTGTTGAAGGAGCATATCACCGCACTCAAAGGCATTATTCACAAACTGGAGGAGCTCCTACGCTCGATGTGCGACTATCCATCACCATCACCACCTTCTTCACCAGCAAAGGAGACATAATCACATGGGTATGGGCACTCCCCTTGGCAACTGCCAAGCTTGGGGGAGGTGCCCCGGTATCGTATCACCATCGCACTCCTATCTTTACTATTTTACTTAGTTTGTTCCTTTTAGTAATATCTTGATCTAGTAGAATAAAGTTTTTAGTATGATTTAGTTTTGAGTTTTGCTTTATGATCCCTCTCTGTAATCGAGTCCGTGAGCTATATATATAATAAAGATTAGTGTCGAGTCAAGGGCTTTGCTATCTTGCTATGATCTTGAGGGAATAAACGAAAGTATAAAAAGAAATAAAGAGATCATATTGATCTTATGGAGTGTAATGACTTCACATATAAAGAGTACGATGAATAAAAGTTGTTGAGAGTTGACAAACATAGCTTTGGTCATCGTTGCAATTAATAGGAAGTAATAAAGAAAGAGAGGTTTTCACATATAAATATACTATCTTGGACATCTTTTATGATTGTGAGCACTCATTAAAATATGACATGCTAAAGAGTTGATGTTGGACAAGGAAGACAACGTAATGGGTTATGTTTTCTTAAATCCGAAATAAAGTATATTGTCATGGATCATCCAACATGTTGAGCTTGCCTTTCCCCCTCATGCTAGCCAAATTCTTTGCACCAAGTAGAGATACTACTTGTGCTTCCAAATATCCTTAAATCCAGTTTTGCCATGAGAGTCCACCATATCTACCTATGGATTGAGGAAGAACCTTCAAGTAAGTTGTCATGTTGTTTGCAATAAAAATTGCTCTCTAAATATGTAAGACTTATTAGTGTGGAGAAAATAAGCTTTATATGATCTTGCGATATGGAAGCGATAAAAGCGACAGACTGCATAATAAAGGTCCATATCACAAGTGGCAATATAAAGTGATGTTCTTTTGCATTAAGATTTCATGCATCCAACCATAAAAGCACATGACAACCTCTGCTTCCCTCTGCGAAGGGCCTATCTTTTACTTTTTGTCTTATACATTATGCAAGAGTCATGGTGATCTTCGCCTTTCCTTTTTATATTTTATCCTTTGGCAAGCACCTTGTGTTGGAAAGATCCTGATATATATATATCCAATTGGATGTAAGTTAGCATGAACTATTATTGTTGACATTACCCTTGAGGTAAAAGGTTGGGAGGCAACAGGATAAGCCCCTATCTTTCTTTGTGTTCGATTAAAACTTCATACCCATAAGTATTGCATGAGTGTTAGAAATTGTGAAAGACTAAATGATAGTTGAGTATGTGACTTGCTGAAAAGCTCTTATATTGACTCTTTCCGATGTTATGATAAATTGTAAATTGCTTCAATGACCAAGATTATAGTTTGTTAGTTTTCAATGAAGTTTCTGATTCATACCTGATATTGTGAATAGATTATTACTTTAGCATAAGAAATCATATGCCAAAATCTATATATGTTGCTGTTATAAGAATGATCATGATGCCCTCATGTCCGTATTTTATTTTATCGACACCTCTATCTCTAAACACGTGGACATATTTTTCGATGTTGGCTTCCACTTGAGGACAAGCGAGGTCTAAGCTTGGAGGAGTTGATACGTTCATTTTGCATCATGCTTTTATATCGATATTTATTGCATGATGGGCTGTTATTACACGTTATGTCACAATACTTATGCCTATTCTCTATTATTTTACAAGGTTTGCATGAAGAGGGAGAATGCCGGCAGCTGGAATTCTGGGCCGGAAAAGGAGCAAATATTAGAGACCTATTCTGCACAACTCCAAAAGTCCTGAAACTCCACGACAGTCATTTTTGGAACTAATAAAAAATACTGAGCGGAAGAAATACCAGAGGGGGGCCACCCACCGTCCACGAGGGTGGGGGGCGCGCCCTACCCCCTGGGCGGGCCCCTTGTCTCGTGGGCCCCCTGGCAGCCCTCTAGTGACCATCTTCTGCTATATGAAGTCTTTTACCCTGGAAAAAAATCATAAGCAAGCTTTCGGGACGAAACACCGCCGCCACGAGGCGGAACCTTGGCGGAACCAATCTAGGGCTCTGGCAGAGCTATTGTGCCGGGGGAACATCCCTCCGGGAGGGGAAATCATCACCATCGTCATCACCATCGATCCTCTCAGCAGGAGGAAGTCAATCTCCATCAACATCTTCACGAGCACCATCTCCTCTCAAACCCTAGTTCATCTCTTGTATCCAATCTTTGTCCCAAAACCTCAGATTGGTACCTGTGTGTTGCTAGTAGTGTTGATTACTCCTTGTAGTTGATGCTAGTTGGTTTATTCGGTGGAAGATCATATGTTCAGATCCTTTATGCATATTAATACCCCTATGATTATGAACATGAATATGATTTGTGAGTAGTTACGTTTGTTCCTGAGGACATGGGAGAAGTCTTGCTATAAGTAGTCATGTGAATTTGGTATTCGTTCGATATTTTGATGAGATGTATGTTGTCTCTCCTCTAGTGGTGCCATGTGAACGTCGACTACATGACACTTCACCATTGTTTGGGCCTAGAGGAAGGCATTGGGAAGTAATAAGTAGATGATGGGTTGCTAGAGTGACAAAAGCTTAAACCCTAGTTTATGCGTTGCTTTGTAAGAGGCTGATTTGGATCCATATGTTTCATGCTATGGTTAGATTTACTTTAATACTTCTTTTGTATTTGCGGATGCTTGCAATAGGGGTTAATCATAAGTGGGATGCTTGTCCAAGAAAGGGCAGTACCAAGCACCGGTCCACCCACATATCAAATTATCAAAGTAACGAACGTGAATCATATGAGCGTGATGAAAACTAGCTTGACGATAATTCCCATGTGTCCTCGGGAGCACTTTTCTCTATATAAGAATTTGTCCAGGCTTGTCCTTTGCTACAAAAAGGATTGGGCCACCTTGCTTCACCTTATTTACTTTTGTTACTTGTTACCCGTTACGGATTACCTTATCACAAAACTATCTATTATCGATAATTTCAGTGCTTGCAGAGAATACCTTACTGAAAACCGCTTGTCATTTCCTTCTGCTCCTCGTTGGGTTCGACACTCTTAATTATCGAAAGGATTATGATAGATCCCCTACACTTGTGGGTCACCACATCATGCTCATGATTTGTGTATATGCCGTGGAGTACCACTTGCCTCAGCGCGTTGCCGCGCAATTTGGTAAGGCGCAACGAACACCACCAAGCGGCATCATAGATACCGGTGGCTACGACCTGCATGTGTGAGTACCACCGCCCATTGTCATCATTAACAGCTTTCATTTTGATGTTATACATTCTTCCTAATGGTGTTTTACATTCTTTCTTATGCTTTGCAGGATGAGCAGGAAGAAAAACCAGTCTATCACCGATTGGGGAGAGCCACACGCCAAATACGTGACTGAATGGAACCAGTGGAAAACTCGCAAAGATGTGGAGAGAAGAGTGATTGATTGGGAGGAGTACACGGATCATCTGCTCTCGTACGACAATGGCATCAAGCATCGTCTGTGCCTAAGGCTACAGTGGACGACAACAGATGCCGAAAATCTGTACGACGACGACTCCAAGAATGATGCCTACAATGAAAGCATCAGAGAGCTACAAGGCGGATTTAGGGAGTATGGACCCATCATGAACAGAGTGGTAAGTTGTTTTTTTATCTGTTTTCAATGGAAGGTTGGATGAAATCAACTTTAGTGCTAGTGGTAACTCATTTTATTACATTGCAATTTTTGGAGCTGAACAAAAGCATTTTTGATGGCTCTGATGCGCTTAGTTCTATCCCCGGGACTCAAGCCAGTGAAAACAAGTTGAGGGTAACAGTGAAGGTAACATGGAGTTCATTTTCTTAAGTTCATTTTCATTTTTAACAATAAAGTTGATCCATGTTATGCTTATTGTTTCATTGTCATTGCAGAAGTTCGCCAAAAAATCTCGCAAGCTTGTGGGCCTTCTTGGGTGTGCCACCTCCTTTGATGATGTTTTTCCTCCTGCAGCACCGATGCGTAGGCTCGCTTCATCAAGCCACGCCGCCTCGTCGTCTATGGCGGTTCAAGATGACGAGGAGGAGGACGAGGACGAGGATGATGAAGAGGAAGATGAAGAAGAGGGCGAGGAAGAGGGAGCAGAAGAAGAACATGGTGAAGAAGAGGAAGAGGACGCTGCGGAGGAGGAGTCCGATGATGACGACGAACCTCTATCAACTCAGCCAACTTAGCCAACCCAGCTTGAGAAGAGGAATGTGCCGAAGAAGGATTGGAAGAGTCCATCCCCGTTTCAGAAAGCGCGTCCTACTCAGCGCAAGAAGAAGGCGGCCGAGAAGCAATCAAAGGCCAATGAGGACCGGACCGAAAAGAGGGGAAGGAGAGACTGAAGTTGCTGTCGTATCGTACCGTTGAACTAGAAACTTTCATGTTTGCTTGTGAACCATTTGCTCGTGAAATTGTTTTGTATTTGTTGAACTTGCTATGTGAAACTTCGTGAAACATTTGTGGATGTGTGCTTGCTATGCAACCAACTTTCTTATTTCTGGATTTGTGGATGTGTGCTTGCTATGTCATTCATATGCTTCATATGCTTCATTTTATGTGTGCTTGCTATGTTATGTACAAAAAATTGAAGGCAAGAGAAGTTAGGAGGTGCAAAAAATGTACTAGGGGCCTCACTACCGCCAGGAGCCATGAAGGTAGGCTTGTACAACCTACTGCCACACCCTTTGGTAGTAAGGGGCCTCCCCCCGCACGCCTGCCTCCTGTGACCAAAACTGCACAAACATAAGCGGTAGGGTTGCATACCCTACCGCCAGGTCCCCTAGCGGTAGTGTGCTACTGCCATGAGGCCTGGCGGTAGGGTGTGCAACCCTACCGCTTATGTTTGCCCATTCCTCATCACAGGAGTGGGTGCCAGAGGCACCGACCCTACCGCCGAACCATATGGTGGTAGTCTGTGTTACCCTACCGCCGTGGTCCCTGGCGGTAGGGTCAGGGCATTTATAAACTGCGCCGCCCCGCCCACCCCACCCCACCCTCTTATCCCCCCAGTTAGCTGCCCTTTCTTCCTCCTCTCGCCCCCTCTCTCATCTCCTCCACTCCCCCCTCAGATCTTCTTCATTTCTTCATCATTTTTGTGGATCGAGATGGCCCCGAAGCGAGAAAGGTAAGCTCCTCCAATCCCACCAATTACTTTGAGTCAAATCACTCTCCTTTTTTTAGCCTAAGAATGATTTTTGTTCATGTTCATGTTAAAAATCATGTTGAACCCTAACTGCATCTTGACAATACAAGTTAGATGATGAATCATGATGAACCCTAATTGATATTTTTTGACCACATGATGAACCCTAATACAAGTTAGGTTTTTTTGAAGGTGATGAACCCTAATTGATATTTCTAGATAATACAAGTTAGGTTTTGGATTTTTGACCATATGATGAACCCTAGGTTTAGTTTTTTTGGAGATGATGAAACTTTGTGTGATGCATGCATATGTTTAGGTACGGAACCGTGGCGCAAGCATCACCCATTCATCTCCAACACGACTCATTAGAGATGCCACTCCTGTACGTGTACGAGTCCTTCCTCGAGCTGCTGCAACCAGTGGGATCTGTCTCAAACGAGGTCCTAGAGGAAACGAGGGAAATACAGTGGCAGCAAAGGGCAGAGCGGATCTTCAACGATGTCAAGTGTTGGTTGCAGAGTGTGAAGGAGTGGAAGGGAGTGATTGCAAAGATCTAGGCAGATCCAACTATCTCCCGTGTCTGCCGAGAAGAGACCATTGAAGTTGCCAAGCAGCACTCCAACTGGGAGCTGTGCAATTTGGACCGGAGAATCTACTTTGAGAGCAATGCGGAGGAGAGAGCCAGGATGCCGCCCCCAAGTGCATCGGTGTTCGAGATCATCAATTGGGGAAGGGTGGAGGCGAAAACTCGAGTGGGCAAGGCAAGGTGGGAGTGCTTGAACGGTCGGATGCCGACCAACGTTCCACATCGGCCTGAACCGGTGGATCCAGTGTTGTATCTATCTCCACGGCCAGGCCTATCATACGAGGAGGTCTAAACTTGTCTAAAGAACTTGTTGCACCATTTGTTGGCTTTCTGAAAGCTTTTTGCAAAACTACTTGCGTTAGTTGGGGTTGTCAAACTATGTGGACAAGTTTGCTATTTGCTATTTGCTACTTATGAAACTACGTGTAAACTGTTCGATATTTGCTATGTGTAACCTTTATTAATATGTGAGCTCATATTTTGCTATTTGTGAAACTATGTGAAACCTGTGATAAAACTTTACAAAAGAAACAATCACTAGTAAAACTTGTAAAAACCCGAACCCACAGTACCTACCGCCAAGCCATCTAGCGGTAGGATATCATAACCTACCACCATGGCCTGCGGCGGTAGGGTGTTGCGCTGGCCGTTAGGTAACGGCAGTGGGCCGTTGTCTGTGTCAAAACCGGCGGATCTCAGGTAGGGGGTCCCAAACTGTGCGTCTAAGGTCGATGGTAATAGGAGACAGGGGACATGATGTTTACCCAGGTTCGGGCCCTCTCTATGGAGGTAATGCCCTACTTCCTGCTTGATTGATCTTGATGAATGTGAGTATTACAAGAGTTGATCTACCACGAGATCGTAATGGCTAAAACCCTAGAAGTCTAGCCTATATGATGATGATTCTGCCCTATGTACTAAACCCTCCGGTTTATATAGACACCAGAGGGGACTAGGGTTATACAAAGTCGGTTATAGAGAAAAGAATCTACATATCCGAATCGCCAAGCTTGCTTTCCCCGCCAAGGAGAGTCCCATCCGGACACTGGAAGAAGTCTTCTATCTTGTATCTTCATAGCCCCACAGTCTGGCCCATGTTAATAGTCTGGCCGTCTGAGGACCCCTTAATCCAGGACTCCCTCAGTAGCCCCTGAACCAGGCTTCAATGACGAGGTGTCCGGGGCACAGATTGTCTTCGGCATTGCAAGGCGGGTTCCTTCTCCGATTACTTCAAAGTACCTAACTCAAAGAGCAATATCCGACTTTTCATTAATGTCACGCTCATCGGCTTCTGTGCCTTCATGATTTCAGCTTCCACGTGTCGAGCGAATATGAGAAGTCGGGGCATTTTTGCACATACCATCCTGACCATGCGACAGAGTTTGTGTATTTAAAGAGATGGGGATCTTCAGATCCAGCCCACACCAAGCGCGGAATCCTCAGAGCTTGCCAGCAGAAACCACCCCAACATGGCTAGCGCTCCCAGCTCTTCCTCCCGCCCTCACGACCCCAAAAAAGGCGATTGGGAAAAGTGTTCCGTATCCCACAATCAGCTAGTGAAGCTGCAGACACAGGGATTTCTTCCCCCCACAGATCTAGTCCCCGTTCGAGCCGGATTGGCTTCCTTCGACGGTGGGGCACAGGCGGAGAATTTCCCCAACCCATCCAGGGGGAACGAGTATGCCTTGTTCCCTACTTGTTGAGAGGTGTCGGATTTCCAATCCATCCATTCCTCCGAGGGCTTCCGGAGTATTATGGGCTCCAACTGCATAATTTCACTCCTGCCTCCATCCTGCACATTGCGGGTTACGTTGCTCTTTGTGAGCTATTCCTGGGTTGCGAGGCCCATTTTGAACTATGGAGGAAACTGTTTTGCCTCGTCCCTCGTAATCAAGAGGGATCAATATTTCAAGTGGGTGACGCCGAGGTATGGCGCATCGCCGGGACCGGATACCTGTCCGACACGCCAAAGAAGGCATCCGAAGAATGGCCTTCCGAATGGTTCTATATTGAGGACATCTCCCTTCCGACCCAGTCCAAATGGGTCTTCTCAAATTTTCAAGTGCTCCATTGAAGAAACACCACAGCTGGCGCCCCCGGAGCCTCAGGGAGGAAGATAGCACGGAAGTCCATCAATTGTTGATCAAGATAAAGACGCTCGCCCGGTCCGGATTGTCAATAGTGGAGGTTATGGCGACATCCATAGTCCGGGGGTCCAGCCACTCCAATACAGAGGGCATCCCATGTGGCACTATAACGGAGAAGATTACGCCACCTGCTGCGGTCGGAAGGGTCCGGATACCCTCGCCGCTCTGGCCAAAATACTAGCTGTACTATACAAAGGGGAGAAAGAGGAGTCCATCCGCATTAAGTGCAGAGATGGATTTTCCATGTACAACCCTCCCAGTTGGGTGAGTTTCCATACCACTACTCCACTCCATTTACTCCCTGAGTCACTTTCCATAAATATTAATCCGTCCATTTGTAACAGGAATGGCGGAAGATCACCAAGGAGCTCCACATTCCCGCACCACAGCCAGAGGACCACAACTGGGCCCTTGACCCCGGATTCAAAGAGGATCCAGATATATTCATGGAGCTCGAGGATGGAGTGTTCTACCAGGCGATCCATGACGGCACGGAAGTGGCCATCACCGCTGACTATCCCGGCCTTCTCCCTGCCTCACATGTAAGTAATCAGGAGACTTCTCCTTCGAAAGAATTTCCTCATTCTGCCTCACCCACCGCACTATCTCGTGCTCCAAAGGGGAGGCGATTGACGCGCCACGCTACACCTGAAGCGACTCACAAGAAAGCGGCGCCTACACCGGGCAGGCCTTCAAAGAGGAAGGCAAATAGAAACACGGCCAAGCCTTCATCAAAGAGGTATGATTTTTTAAAATATGCTCCTTGCCTGTCACATTGGAGTGCGACGCTATCCGTTATGTCTTATCAGGAAAAACATTCGCCGGACTATGTCCGGGGATCCTGCCGGTCATGCCTCCACTAGCCAGATTCCGGACCCTGTCTCAAGGACTGAGGCTGACGCAGGAGTGACACCGGATTATCCTTCTGCAGAGGATTCAGATGATGTATCCGTCACAAACTCTGAAGTGGAAAGTGCCATGAATCATCGGCGACGGCGGGCCGCTCTTCGCGACCCTAGTTTTTTAGAAGAAACTTTCAGTGCCTTCAAATCGGGTGATGCATACATCCGAGCTGCTCGAGATGGGCTTACCAGAGCCACTGACCAATATTTGAAAGATATGCGGGTAAGTACACACTTGTGCAATTCTGATAGTTATATACTAGTAGCCCCCGAGACTTGAAGCAGTTGAAGCAACTGATTTGGGGATCGTTGTATATCCAGGTGCTCATAGAGAAGAACAACTTGTTGTCTGAGGAGCTGGAAAAGTGTTGGACCCAGCTAACCACTGCTACAGCCGAACTGGAGAAATCCAAGAAGGCAGTGTCTGGTAATGATACCCTCCATCGAGAAAACATAATCATATACCAGGATTATTAATACAGGTGCATATCTTATGGCAGAGTCGTCAGGTCATTCGGGAGAGGTACCAGAAGCCGCACAGGCGGGAGGTCCAGAAGCTCAAAGGCAACTGGCCGCGGGCGAACGTATACTGATATGGGTCAGGGAGGAGAAAAACAAACTCCAGGATTCCAACACTGAGTTGGGCGTGGAACTAAAAGATGTTCGGGCCCAGCTGGCTGACTCCATGAAGGAAAATAAGAGGCTACGAGGTGGCATATTTAGTATGTGTTCAAACTTATCTTCACGTAGTTCGGCGAGGAAAAGAACTGACAGAATTATGTCTACAGGTATGCTGACCGGCAGTCCCGAAGAGAAGATTTCTGGATCTTTGGGCGATCTGCTACAAGAGCTGTCGCAAATGCACGAGAGAGCTCGGCAGGCGATGCAAAGTATTGCCAAGGCCTTATGGCCATCCGACTCCCCTCCAGGAAGTATGGAGGAGCTGGTACAACTATTCAAAAGAGCGCGGCGGAGCTTCAGATTATGGAAGATATCGGCCTGCTGGGAAGGTGCGCGAGAGGCCTGGGCCATGGTGAAAACACGATAAACCAAGCTCGATCCGAATCACATGGCCCATGTCGGACCTTTAGGGTCAGCTGGAAAAGAAATTCCCGTTAGTATGGTATATGACCAGGTACAAGTAGCCGCAAAATATTCCCAACAGGATTGTAGGCTAGATAGCCTGTTAGATGGCATATAGGAAGAAGTTTTTGAGTCCAAGTGACTATGTACTTCTATTGACAATTTTGTCCCTAGGCGGATTGTAAAACGATTGTCATGTCAGACCTTTTCGTTTCGACCTCTGGACCCGAAGGTGCGGAGTGTTTCCGAATACCCGCTCTGTAATGTATACCGGGGTATGCGTGGAAACCAGGCGTAGGGGTCATAGTTGCTTGAACAGAAAAGTATCCGGGTAGCTATGTTACATTACATTTTGATCGTAAGAAACATCTTCTAGAGAGAATAGTTCCATTAAGGGTTCCTTTCCCTGGGTCACCATGCGTTAACATGCATGTCCAAACTGTGATTGAAAAACCACAACATACGTAACATCTGGGGGTTTCATAGTGTAACAAGTAAAGAACATCTTTAGTCCGCCGACTGAATATTCCATTAATAACGCTAGCTTTCGACTTCACCCAGTCTGAGGTACACATCCGGATGACCCGGCAGTAACAATCGCAGAGGTGCTCCCTTTATGCCCTAGCCGAACTAATGGGAACGTAGGGCATAAGCACAGGAGCCAGGCAACCCAGCTTGGCCAAAACTTAAGTCATATATAATGGCGAAGAAAAGGTACATACATGGAAAAGACACATATGTGGTGAGCTTGATGCTCGGAAAAAATAATAATAAGCTTCTGTACAAGATGCCCCCACGTATAATTGATGTACATATTTGAGAGTGTGTGTGTCGTAGGTGTATAGTTTAGCCGCACGAGAGCTTTAAGTCTAAAAAAATGAAAATGTGAAAAGAGAGGAAAATAAATAATGGAAACAAAAGGAAAAAAAAATGAGATGAACGAAGAGTCTGGTGCTAGGCATAGAATCTTCGGAGTCTGGCCGCGTTCCATGGGTTCGTCTCTAGGCGATTGTCTGATGCATCACGCAGGTGGTACGCTCCTCCGGTGAGGACTTTGTCAATGATGAAGGAACCTCCCACTTGGGCTTGAGTTTGTCCTTTTTCTTCTCCGGCAAGCGTAGAACGAGTTCACCAACATTATGAGTCTTTGCCCGTACTTCTCTGCTTTGATATCCGCGAGCCTGTTGTTGATAAAATGCGGAACGGGCTTTTTTGACATCACGCTCCTCCTCCAGGGCATCTAAGCTGTCCTGCCGATCAAGCTTGGCCTCTCTCTCCTCATACATACGCACTCGAGGTGACTCATGAATAATGTCGCAGGGTAACACAACCTCTGCACCTTACACCATGAAGAAATGTGTATATCCGGTAGAGCGATTGCGTGGTCCGCAGCCCCCAGAGTACGGAGTCGAGCTCCTCGACCCAGTGCTTGTATGATTCTTTCAAAGACCGCACTAGTCTTGGTTTAATGCCGCTCATAATAAGACCATTGGCTCGTTCGGCTTGACCATTGGTTTGTGGGTGATAGACGGAGGCGTAATCGAGCTTAATGCCCAGATTAGCACACCAGGTTTTCACCTCATCGGCTGTGAAATTGCAGCCATTATCGATGATGATGCTGTGTGGAACACCATAACGGTGCACAACACCGGATATGAAGTCTATCACTGGTTCGGCTTCGACCGTTTTAACTGGTTTGGCTTCTATCCACTTAGTGAATTTATCCACCATGACCAACAAATATTTTTTCTTATGGCTTCCTCCTTTAAGGGGTCCGACCATATCAAGCCCCCAGACCGCAAAAGGCCAAGTGATGGGGATTGTTTGTAGAGCGGTGGGTGGCATGTGGCTTTGGTTGGCGAAAAGCTGGCATCCGGCACAATGTTGGACAAGGTCATGTGCATCTGCTCGGGCCGTCGGCCAATAAACCTGTACGGAAGGCCTTGCTTACAAGGGCCCGAGCCGCAGCATGGTGACCACCGAGACCGGCATGAATTTCAGCCAAGAGCTGCCGCCCTTCTTCCTCGGAGATACATCTTTGAAGTACTCCGGTAGTGCTTTTCTTTTAGAGTTCTCCCTCGTGAACCTTGTAGGCTTTAGAGCGCCGCACAATGCAGCGCGCCTCATTCTGATCCTCAGGGAGTTCCCGCCTATTAAGGTAGGCCAAGAAGGGTTCGGTCCATGGGACAATGACTGCCATGATGAGATGGGCCAACGGTGTAATTTCGGTGGCTGAGCCCCCAATGATGTCGGTGTGTTCGGAATGTGGGGTTATAGTCGGATCCGGATTAGTGTTGCCGCTCTCCCCTTGCCACACCACGGATGGCTTGAAAAGCCTTTCCAAAAAGATGTTAGGTGGGACGGGGTCACGCTTGGCACGAATGCAAGCAAGGACATCCGCTGCTTGATTACTTTCTCGAGCCACATGGTGAAACTCGAGCCCCTCGAACCGAGCCGACATTTTGAGAACAGCGTTACGGTAAGCATCCATCTTCGGATCTTTGGCATCAAAATCTCCATTTATTTGAGATATTGCAAGGTTTGAATCCCCGCGCACTTCCAGGCATTGTATGCCCATGGAGACGGTCATCCGAAGACCATGCAATAAGGCCTCGTATTCGGCTGCATTGTTGGAGTCTGTGTATAATATTTGGAGTACGTACTGAACTGTATCTCCAGTAGGGGACATTAGGACAACGCCTGCTCCTAGGCTCGCCAGCATTTTGGAGCCGTCGAAGTGCATGACCCAGTTGGAATATGTGCCGTACTCTTTAGGGAGTTTGGCTTCTGTTCATTTGGCGACGAAGTCGGCCAGTACTTGGGATTTAATGGCCCTGCGCGGTCTGTATGTTATGTCGAATGGGAGGAGCTCAATAGCCCACTTGGCAATCTGGCCCGTGGCATAGCGGTTGTTTATTATGTCATTGAGTGGTACCTTGGAGGCCACCGTTATTGAGCACTCTTGAAAGTAGTGTCGTAGCTTCCATGATGCCATGAAGACCGCATATGCTATTTTTTGGTAATGAGGGTACCGAGATTTGCATGGTGTGAGGACAATGGATACGTAGTATACCGGCTTCTGAAGCGGGAATTTGTGTCCATCCTCCTCTCGTTCGACGATGAGCACCGCACTTACGACTTGGTGTGTGGCCAATATGTATAATAACATGGGTTCGCTGACATTCGGCGCGGCCAGGATTGGGTTGCTTGCTAGAAGAGCTTTTATTTCTTCCAGTACGGCCGTTGCCGCGTCCGTCTAGTCGAAGTGATTGGTGCCTCGGAGAAGGCGATAGAGTGGCAGTGCCTTGTCTTCTAGTCTGGAGATAAAGCGGCTTAAAGCTGCCACAGATCCGGATAGTTTTCGTGGACTTGTTTGAGGTCTGTTGGCGTAGCCAACTGTGACAAAGCTCGGATTTTAGCTGGGTTCGTCTCAATTCCCCTGTTGGAAACGATGAAGCCCAGCAGTTTTCCAGCGGGAACGCCGAAAACACACTTTTCCGGATTGAGATTGATGTCATATGTTCGGAGGTTGTCGAATGTGAGATGCAGATCGTCTATTAATGACTCGACGTGCCTAGTTTTGATGACTACGTCATCCACATATGCTTCAACTGTCTTGCCGATTTATTTCTCCAGGCATGTTTGAATCATGCGTTGGTAGGTGGTTCCGGCGTTTTTGAGCCCGAAGGGCATAGTGTTGAAGCAGAAAGGCCCATATGGGGTGATAAATGCCGTTGTGGCTTGATCGGACTCCTTCATCTTGATTTGATGGTATCCGGAGTATGCGTTGAGGAAACACAGTGAGTTGTGTCCTGCAGTAGCGTCAATAATCTGATCGATGCGGAGGAGGGGGAAGGGATCCTTAGGGCAGGCCTTGTTGAGGTCTTTGAAATCGACACACAAGCGCCATGATTTATCCTTCTTTGGTACCATTACCAGGTTTGCTCGCCAGTCCGGGTGTTTTATTTCTCTGATGAATCCAACCTCGAGTAACTTGGCTAGCTCCTCCCCCATAGCTTGTCGTTTGGGTTCGGAAAAGCGCCGCAATGTTTGCTTGACCGGCTTATATCCTTCAGTATGTTTAGGCTGTGTTCGGCCAGCCTGCATGGGATCCCTGGCATATCAGAAGGGTGCCAGGTGCATATGTCCCAGTTTTTGCGTAGGAATGCTCACAGTGCGGCGTTAACCGTGGGGTCCAGCTGTGCCCCGATGGATGCTGTCTTCTTGGAGTCCGTCGGGTGGACTTGGAATTTGACTATTTCATCTGCTGGTTTAAAGGAGGTGGATTTGGGTCGCTTATCGAGGATCACGTCGTCCCTATCCACCATGGAGCGCAACACGGTTAATTCTTTGGCCGCGAGGGTTTCAGCCTCGAGGGCCAGGGCTATGGTTTTGTTTTCGGTGCGGAGTGTTATATCCGGATCACTGGCAAGAGTGATAATACCATTGGGCCCGGGCATCTTTAGCTTTATGTACCCATAATGGGGTATAGCTTGGAAGCTTGCAAATGCATGTCGCCCTAATAAGGCATGATATCCACTGTTGAAAGGGGCCACTTGAAAGGTTATCTCTTCAGACCGATAATTCTCCAGCGTGCCGAATACCACATCAAGTGTGATTTTCCCGCACATCGCGCCTCCCGACTAGGAATAATTCCTCGGAAGGTTGTGCTACTTTGCTCAATGCGTCTCCTGTCTTTCCATTTTGTTGAGAGTCTCCTCGTAAATGAGGTTTAGTCCGCTGCCGCCGTCCATGAGCACTTTGGTAAGACGAAAGCCGTCCATGATTGGACTGAGGACCAATGCAGCTGGTGCTAGGACTGTCCTGAATTTTGGTTTGTCACCGGCATTGAAGTTATGGCCGTGTCGTTCCAGGGGTTTATTGCTGCAACTTGGCAGACCTCGGCGAGGCTGCAGAGTGCCCTTTTGCGCCTATTGTTTGAGGCGAAAGTCTTGAAGACTGTCAATACTCTGAAGTCGTCGTCTTCCGTGGGATGTTGCTCTGCGGTATTTTTGGTGAGGAGATCCTCGCCGCTCTTGGCCACTTGCCTGAGTATCCAACATGCTCTAAGGCTGTGGGTTGGTGTGGTATCCGGCGTTGTATGTATTTTGCATGGCCTATCGAGCCATCCCTCCAGAACGATTCTGCGCTCCATAATGGGCTTTGATTTCTTTACTATTGGCTCGGACAACCGACGAGGTTGCGCCCTTTTTGTCCGGACAAGGGGTTGAGTGGAAACCGGTGGCTCCCAAGAAGCTGCCTGAGTTTTCCAGGCGCTTTCCATTGCGCAGTACTTCTGTACTATGGTTACCAGGTCAGCGAAGTGTAATACGCGGCAGCGGTTAATGGCATTGAGGATTCCCTCATCCGTGCAATTGTTGCATAATAATGAGATCACGTCTTCATCGCGGCAGTCTTTCATCTTGTCTTTGAAAAGGAGGAATCTGGTCCAAAAGTGGTGGACCGTTTCTTGAGACTGCTATCTGATGTGGATAAGATCGCGTGTATCTGGGTGGGTGGGTGGATTTAAGTCAGAACCCTGACCCAATCCGGGATCTGTAGTTTGAGAAACTTCCGGGCTTAATAGTTCGGGCTCCGGTATATCAACCAATTTTTCAGGCCCAAGGTCCGACTCTAGGTTCGGAGTACGGGGCACATCCCACGGACGGGTATCCGGCTCTGAGAGCTCGGAAATCCGAACATAGTTCATCCTCAATATAGAGGAAGAGTTGTTGTATTGCTCCTCTACCACCGCTATCTGATGGGTGATCGACGGAGATTCAATTTCTCTCTGATCGGGTTTAAGCCCAATCCGATCATAGTCTGTAGCGACCCCCAAGGGGGCAATGCGATCCAGGAGTTCATTTAAAGATGAAAACTCCATCGGGTCCATCTGTTTGGAGTATTCTGAGTTGACATGGAGGCGATTTTCGATGACCCGAGAAGTCATCGTAGGCCCGACGTCCGAACAGGCGGTCATAGTGAAGCCGCCCAGCCGGAGGGTTTGGCCTGAGGCCAGGGCTTCTTCGGAGGTGATGTTGTCCTTGATAACAAGGCGAGCCATCAATCCTATCTTCGATGCCAGAGCAGAACTCTCAATTAAAGCACCAATGTTGGTGTCAAAACCGGCGGACCTCGGGTAGGGGGTCCCGAACTGTGCGTCTAAGGTCGATGGTAACAAGAGATAGGAGACACGATGTTTACCCAGGTTCAGGCCCTCTCTATGGAGGTAATACCCTACTTCCTTCTTGATTGATCTTGATGAATATGAGTATTACAAGAGTTGATCTACCACGGGATTGTAATGGCTAAAACCCTAGAAGTCTAGCCTATATGATGATGATTCTGCCCTATGGACTAAATCCTCCGGTCTATATAGACACTGGAGGGGACTAGGGTTATACAGAGTCGGTTACAGAGAAAGGAATCGACATATCCGAATCGCCAAGCTTGCTTTCCACACCAAGGAGAGTCCCATCCAGACACGTGAAGAAGTCTTCTATCTTGTATCTTCATAGCCCCATTGTCCGGCCCATGTTAATAGTTCGGCCGTCCGAGGACCCCTTAATCCAGGACTCCCTCAGCCGTCCTTGCCACCGCTAGAGCCCATGGCGGTAGGTTACCTAACCCTACCGCCGAGACCTGTGGCGGTAGCAAAAGGGTCAGATTTCAAAAAAAATTCAAAGAGGGGTCAAATCCCAAATTTGTTTGACAAAAGGGTCAAAACACATAATTTTGCTGCCGTCTGCTTGTTTACCCTATCCAATCTTCCCGGGTAGACATAACAGAAGGCACAACAATCATACAACAGCAAGCCAAGCATGTAAATGCTATACCTGCCACTTGATGGAATGTAAAGATACAAAGCCTGTAGCAATAACCGCGTAAAAAAATGGGTTGCCCCCCAACAAACATCTTTATTTTGCCCGACACAAATTTCTTGATATCCTTCACGTTTTTTCATTGTTACTTTGCTCGGACGGCACCCAAGCTTGTGCTTAGAGCAACTCTAGCACACCCCGCAAAAGGCCCTGACCCGCAAAATAACCGCCAAAATGCGGGTCGGCTCAGAAAATCCCGCCCGAACAGACCCCGCAAACACGGCCGGCCCACAAAATATTTTGAGGGGCGTGGGAAAAACTCGGCCCCAACCCGCATATTGACAGGTTTCCGCCTCGCCCCTACGGTGGCCCGTATCGCATTGAAGCAGTTGGCGGGAGGGACATTTCAGTCCGCGCCCCTTTCCCCACCTCCTTCCGCCGCCGCCCGCCACAGGTTTCGCCCATCCGCCGCAGCCAATCCCGGCCAAATCTGCGGGCGGAATCGCACCACCAGGGCATCCTTCACCCTTCACCATCGCTAGGCCACACCGCCCCCGCAGATCCGGCGAGAAGAGCCGCCCCTCATCGTTGTTGCCGCCGGGGATCAACTGCCCTGGAGACGCCCCTCGTCGCCGCCGGTTAGTGTTTTTTTGCTTCGTGTCGATGGAATTGAGCCCGCTTGGTTCACGCGGCGTGCGCTTCTCATTCATGTAGATGGAATTGAGCCCGTGCGAGAAGTTTCTGCTCCCCGATTCGTCTGATTCGAACGACTTGGATGTTGAGATGATGCTCTCAAACTTTTGGCAGCAAACATTGGTGATGGATCTTGCTATCAAGGAGCACGAAGACGAGAACCGAAAGAGGCGGCAAGGATCGACCATCGGGCGTCTTTGCATCCCTTGGAATCGCCATCTCGGGAATGAGATGTTGATGCAAGACTATTTCGCGGAGAATCCAACGTATCCACCACACCTCTTCCGGAGAAGGTATCGAATGTGCCGATCCCTCTTTGTGAGAATTGTTCAAGATTGCGAGGCCAATTGTCGGTATTTAACTCAACGAAGAAATGCTGCCGGCTTGAAGGGATTTAGTGCATATCAAAATATCTCGGCAGCTATGCGGGTGATTGTGTATGGCCTTCCGGCTGATTATGCCGATGAGTATCTTCGCATTGGTGAAGATACAACAACTAAGTCAGCACTTAGATTTGCCAAAGTGGTCATCCGTGTCTTTGGTCCCTAATATCTTCAGGCACCGAACGAGGATGACACAAAGAAATTGATGGCATCTAATGAGAGGAGAGGTTGGCCTGGCATGCCGGGTAGCATTGCTTGTATGCATTAGACTTGGAAAAATTGCCCGAAGGCATGGCGGGGAATGTATTGTGGCAAGTCTCGTGATGCAACAATTGTGCTAGAGGCCGTAGCATCCGAGGATTTATGGATTTGTCATTGCTTCTTTGGTATGTCGGGCACTCTCAATGATATCAATGTGTTGCAACGGTCTCATTTGTTTGCTAGGCTTGCTAGCAGTGATGCTCCTGCTTGCAACTACACTATCAATGGGCATGAATACACAAAAGGGTGCAAGAGCATCAAAGAACCCGAAAATTAAAATAAATGTGAGTTCACAAGAGTGCAAGAGGCAGCCTGAGAAGACATTGAAAGAGCATTCGGGGTTTTGCAATCTTGGTTTGCCATTGTTCGTGGTCCTGCTTTTTTGGGGACAAGCGGACCTTGAAGAACATCGTGACATCCTGTGTTATTCTTCACAACATGATTCTCGAAGATGAGAGAGGCATGAACTTGGAATTTTTCTATGACAATGTGGGCAGCCGTGTCAAACCAGCTAGAGACCCTAACTGCATTAGAGCTTTACTTCAAACATACAAGGAGATTGAAAATGCAAACACCCACTTTCAGCTTCAGGAGGATCTCATTGAGCACCATTGGCAAAGGGCTGGACAGTAACAAACTCATTTTTTCATTCATTTGTATTTGTATTTGTATTCGGGACAAGTTTTGTATTGCATTATTTGTATTTGTATTCGGGGATTCGAATAATTATTTGTAATGTGGATGATTGTTGTATTGTGTTGGTATTGATAATTATGGTGTGGTATTGATATTTTCACGGACCGGTGGGATGCGGGATGCAGCGGCGCAAGAGCAGACCCCACAAAGCCGACCCATAAAAAAGTATATTCCGTGATTATCCTTTTATACGGGTCCGTTTGGGGGGTCTGCCTATGCGGCCGTCCATGCCGGCCCACAAAGATGTTTTTCCGCGAACTGCAAACACGTTTTGCGGGCCAGCGGGATGCGGGGTCTGCTAGAGTTGTTCTTAGAAAGCATTGCTGGCAGGCACCCCGTATGTCATGTTGACCTAGCCCATCGTGGGTTGTGCTATCTCCTTGAAAGGAGGTAGCCCGAGGTCTCTGACCTGCCGGTTGCTCGTTTAACCTGGCTGGTGTTCTACGTGGCTGCATAGATGTCCAACGCTACCAAGCATGCGAACCAGAATCCACGTCGTGCACCCATCATCATGAGCCCTGGGTGCACTTGCTTTCTCGCTACAGTGTGTTCACAATTTGACCGCAACCCCATGATGTGACACCTTCTATTACAAGGGCCCGATGGACGATGCGCATCGGCACGCAATTCCCAAGTCCCTGTGTACCATGCAATGGGATGGATAACGATGTCCATGGCTCCCCACACCGCGCTTGTGGCAACTGGACAACCCTAGTGTTGAGTATCGTGATTATTAGGAAAGCTAGGATCGTGTATGATATTTGCCTTGTACTCTAAAATCATCTTGTACTCCTATATATAAGCCCACAAGGCTCAAGCAATACAACAAACTATTCCACCAATCCTTCCTCTATTTCCTTCTAACATGGCATCAACCTAACCGATCCCAACCCTAGACGCCACCCATCGCTTCCGCTCCGCGCGCCGCCTTCGGGGCGGTCAGCCACCATGACCGCCGTCGGGGGCCGCTCCACCCGTACCTAAGGTTCGTCCGCTGGTCATGTTGACCGGTTGCCCTAGAGAGTCTTTTTCCCGATCCTTTGATCCGGGTTTTCTCTCTCTCGCCGGTCGCTTTGATTGTCGTTTTCTTTTTGGTCTTCCAATCTATGCTTGATCGATTTGCGTCGCCCGCCACCCCTGTCGACCCCGTGCTCCTCTAATTGGACACCGGTGAGGGAGTCCTGGATTAAGGGGTATTTGGACAACCGTACTATATACTTTGGCCGGACTGTTGGACCATGAAGATACAAGACTCAAGACTTCGTCCCGTGTCCGGATGGGACTCTCCTTTGCGTGGAAGACAAGCATGGCGATCCGGATATTAGATTTCCTTCATTATAACCGACTCTGTGTAAACCCTAGCCCCCTCCGATGCCTATATAAACCGGAGGGTTTAGTCCATAGAGGGACAATCATAATCATCATAGGCTAGATTCTAGGGTTTAGCCTCTACGATCTCGTGGTAGATCAACTCTTGTAATACTCATACCATCAAGATCAATCAAGCAGGAAGTAGGGTTTTACCTCCATCGAGAGGGCCCGAACCTGGGTAAAACATCGTGTCCCTTGCCTCCTGTTACCATTAACCTTAGACGCACAGATCGGGACCCCCTACCCGAGATCCGCCGGTTTTGACACCATTGGTGCTTTCATTGAGAGTTCCTCTGTGTCGTTGCTTGAAGGCTCGATGGCTCCTTCAATCATCAACAACAATGTGGTCCAGGGTGAGACTTTTCTCCCCGGACAGATCTTTGTGTTCGGCGGCTTCGCACCGCGGGCCAATTCGCTTGGCCATCTGGAGCAGATCGACAGCTACGCCACTGGCTATTAGGTCAGGTTCAGAAACTTGAAATACACGGCCGGTATCCCTGGAGACTTGATCTTCGACGGATTCGGGCCTACGCCAGGAGCGCCGAACAGTCACGACGAGCACGGCTTAGACCTGCTGTCGGACAATACTCGGGATATCGCACCAGTAGGAGCTCCGGACCTAAATCCGGGGCAGATCGCGTCATCCGAGGACGGGTGGATGGACCCCGCCCCGGAGGCCGCACACTCATCGACAGTAGAGCTGAGCACAGACTCCACCCCCAAGGAAGCCTGTGACTCCGGACCCCCGGAATCTTGTCCAGCTGTAGGTTCCAGTCCGCGCACCCCCGAGCCCGCCGAATCTGGTTGGGCTCCGGTAATGGAGTTCACCGCTGTGGATATCTTCCAGCACTCGCCCTTTGGTGACATGCTGAACTCATTAAAGTCTCTCTCTTTGTCAGGAGACTCTTGGCTGAACTATGTCCGGCTCGAGTAGGAAGAAGGCGACGAGGGAATTTGTTGCCCACCCACCACCCACTTCATTGCCACAGTCGATGATTTGACCGACGTGCTTAACTTTGACTCTGAAGACATCGACGGTGTGGACGACGATGTAGGAGAAGAACAAGAACCACCGCCCACGGGGCACTGGACAACCACCTCCTCATATGATATATATATGGTGGACACTCCGAAAGAAACCAATGGCGATGAGGCAATGGAGGATAACCCCTCAAGGAAGAAAGCAAAGCATGGGCGTCATCGGCGCCGCTCCAAGCCCCACCACAAAAATACTGGCACAGGAGACGAAAACAATCCGTATGGTGCCGAAGACGAATACAACCCCGATCAGCCTGCCCTCGAGCAGGCCGAACAGGAAGACGGGCAGGTCAGCCCAGACGAACAGGCGACGGACGGATACCCGAAGGAGGACAACTACATGCCCGCCTCCGAAGACGAGATTAGCCTCGGTGATGACGAATTCGGCATGCCTGAGGACCCCGTAGAGCAGGAGTGCTTCAAGCGCTGGCTTATGGCCACTGCGAGGAGCCTGAAAAAGAAGCAGCAGCAGCTCCAAGCTAATCAAGATATGCTCACAGATAGATGGACTGA
Organism: Triticum timopheevii; assembly: GCA_963921465.1. NCBI lineage: Eukaryota > Viridiplantae > Streptophyta > Magnoliopsida > Poales > Poaceae > Triticum > Triticum timopheevii. The sequence goes on from OY997268.1 coordinate 479,357,900, forward strand.
AGTCTTGGCAGCCGAGGAATATGGACTCGAGCGCCACACCAAAGGTTATCCAAAGCACAAGTGGCTACCTCAACTCGAGGAGGATCCTATACTACCAGCACAGGACGAGGCTGACTGGCCACCTCGTAGCCGGGATAAAATGGCGTATCAGCCCGAATACCAGCCCGCACCCCCACGCCAATACACTACGGCCCGGGGCAATAGGCAGGACCTGCGAGACATACTAGAAAACAAGGCAGGACAGCCAAGATCGATCTACGGATCGCGGGCGCGCGCCCTAACACGTGATGATGATCGTCACGCCGGATACACTATCAACAAGTCCGGACGAGCCGAACATAGCCAGCTAGACTCATTCGAACTGCGTAGCCACATAGCCCGGCACAGAGGCGCCGCACACCCACTCTGCTTCACTGACGAAGTGACTGATAACGAATTCCTAGAAGGGTTTAAATCCATAAACATCGAATCATACGATGGCACAACAGACCCCGCAGTATGGATCAAAGATTTACTTCTCCACATTCACATGGCCCGCGGTGATGATCTACATGCCATCAAGTATCTTCCCCTTAAACTCAAAGGACCGGCCCGACACTGGCTAAATAGCCTGCCGGCAAATTCCATCGACAATTGGGAAAACCTGGAGGACGCGTTCCTCGACAACTTCCAGGGCACGTACGTGCGACCACCGGATGCTGATGACTTGATTCACATTACCCAATAGCCCGGAGAGTCAGCCAGGAAATTCTGGCTTGGTTCCTAAATAAAAAGAACAAAATTGTCGACTGTCCGGATGCCGAAGCCATGGTGTCCTTTAAGCATAATATCCGCGATGAGTGGCTCGCTCGACACCTCGGCCAGGAAAAACCGAAGTCCATGGCGGCCCTCACGACACTCATGACCCGCTTTTGCGCGGGCGAGGACAGCTGGTTGGCTCGCAGTAGCACCACGCCAATAAACTCCGGCACTTCAGATGTCCGCGACAATAACGGCAAGCCACGGCGCAACAGACATAAGCGTCAGAACAACGGCGACAACACTGAAGACATGGCAGTCAACACCGGATTCAGTGGCTCAAAATCCGGTCAGCGGAAAAAGCCGTTCAAAAGAAACAATCAGGGATCGTCCAGTCTGGACCGCATACTTGATCGCTCGTGCCAAATTTACGGCACCCTAGATAAGCCAGCAAACCACACTAACAGAGACTGTTGGGTGTTCAAACAGGCCGGTAAAATAAATGCCGAGAACAAGGACAAGGGGCTGCACAGCGACGATGATGAGGAGCCCCGGCATCCGAAAACGGGGGGACAGAAGAAATTTCCTCCCCAGGTGAAAACAGTCAATATGATCTACACCACCCACATTCCCAAACGGGAACGAAAGCGAGCACTAAGGGACGTCTATGCGATGGAGCCAGTCGCCCCAAAGTTCAACTCATGGTCAGCCTGTCCGATCACTTTTGATCGTAGGGATCACCCTACCAGCATCCGTCATGGCGGTTCAGCCGCATTGGTCCTAGACCCAATCATCGACAGATTCCACCTCACGCGAGTCCTTATGGACGGTGGTAGCAGCCTGAACCTGCTTTATCAGGACACAGTGTGCAAAATGGGCATCGACCCTTCAAGGATCAAGCCCACCAAAACCACCTTCAAAGGTGTAATTCCAGGAGTAGAGGCCCGTTGCACGGGCTCCATAGCACTGGAAGTGGTCTTCGGATCTCCGGATAACTTCCGAAGCAAGGAGTTAATCTTTGATATCGTCTCTTTCCGTAGTGGCTATCATGCACTACTTGGACAAACCGCATTCGCTCGATTCAATGCAGTACCACACTATGCATACCTCAAGCTCAAGATGCCAGGACCTCGCGGGGTTATAACAGTCAATGGAAACACGGACCGCTCTCTCCGTACAGAAGAGCATACTGCAGCCCTCGCGGTAGAAGTACAAAGCAGCCTTCTCCGACAAACCACCAATCCGGTGACAACAACCCCGAACACCGTCAAGCGAGTCCGGAGTACCCTGCAACAGGATCGCCAGGCACGCCAAGAGAACGACTAGCAGTCCGGCCTCCGCCCCAGCCCCATTCAGGCAGCATTCGTGCCGCGCGTACACAATTATGCACTCAAAATACCATGGGCATAGGCGGAGGCGCAATAGTGATGCAGTCAATAGTGCGGTTCAGCCGCAACATACTTTAATAACCCCCTTTATCTTTCAGGACCCTACTTTTGGGCAGCCTCTTCAGAGAGCCGGATCATCAGACTCATCACAGGAGGGAAAACCAAGGAGGCAAAAGGCTTTGCGCACAAAGGGAATACCCGGGTGGTACCTGTTAATGGTCGTTATACCTGTTTTATATACCTACATGCGGCCTGCCCTTGGATAGGACATGTCAAATAGTCCTCTTTACTTCTGCTCACCGCATTAATTGTAAAGATACGCTTGGACGTATTATTTATCAATAGGAGATAATATATAGCGTCAGCTTATTATTCCTATCTTCACATTTTTCCTAAAAATGTTTATTTAATATTGAATTCGTACACTTTGGTACGATAAGTTTGCCAGGGGCTTCTCATGGCGCCCCTAATACGGCAAGATAAGTTCGAACACTTTCAGCAGTGCGGCACCCCGAACTTATAGCATTATATGCATCAGCTCCGAATCATGTCTTGGGTCAATAGTCGGGTTTGCCTGGCTCCCTTGTTTTGGTACCTTACATTCCGTTATATCGGTTAAGGTAGCGCAGGGAGAACTACTGCAATTGTGTCCTGGTTCTCCCGGACGAGCACCTCAGTAGAGAAAGCCGAAAACTGACTATCATGATGCGGCGAGAGCTAGTCGCTGTTCGAGAGGTCTTAAAATCCTTAAAGATTTTTTCCGCTTTAGGCGAGGAATCTGCCTTGTCCGATTTAGGCGTGTATAGCGCCCCAATTCGGCTTTCCGAATTCTAGGGCCTTCGCCGCAATTTAAAATTGTAGACTTCTATGGCTAAGTGAGAGTTATAAGGCCGCATAGTCCGATTGACTTGTTCGCTGCGCCAAACACCTCCCTCAAGGACCAAACATTTGGATAAAGAGTGTTCGGGATTTTCCACGAACACCCCAGTACTAGTTACATGGGGGCGGAAGCCGGCGACTGGCCTACTTTCAGAATTTTATAAACAGCCGCAAAGAAGGTAATATTTTAAATCAACAAAGCGCTATGTAGCGCAAACAAGTTCGTTTTCATATTAGAGACGACAAGAGTACATTCACTCAAAGATTGTGTCCTTGGTACATTCATCGGCCACGAGACGAGCGCCTTTCATTATGCCACCATAATATTGCTCGGGGTAGCGATGCGCCTTGCCCTCCGGCGGTCCATCCTTCACCAGCTTCTTTGCATCCAGCTTGGCCCAATGCATCTTCGCACGGGCAAAGGCCCGGTGGGCACCCTCAATGCAAACGGATCGCTTGATAACTTCAAGCCGTGGACAGGAATTTACCATCCGCTTTATAAGGCCGAAGTAGCTAGCGGGCAGGGGCTCACCAGGCCACATCCGGACTATGAAGTCCTTCATGGCCACTTCGGCCGCCCTGTGGAGTTCAACCAATTGCTTAAGTTGGTCACTCAGAGGCATCGGGTGTTCGGCTCCAACATACTGGGACCAGAACAGCTTCTCCGTTGAGCTCCTCTCTTCGGCACGGTAGAACTCCGTGGCATCTGATACGCCGCGTGGCAGATCTGCGAATGCCCCTGGCGAGCTCCGAATTCGGGTAAGTAAAAGAAATGTCTCCTCCACATGCTTGCTTTGCATAATGAATGCCTTACCCGCTGCTATCTTCTTGGCCGCCTAGATTTCCTGCTGGGCCTTTTGGGCTTCGGCCTTGGCGTCTTTTGTGCTCAAAAGGGCCTTCGCAAGCTCAGACTCTTTCGCCTTGAAGTCACGCTCCAAGGACTCGAGCTTCTTGCCGAGCTCCTGGAGCTCTTGCTGCACCTCGCCCACCCTAGCATCTTGCTTCTCACGCTCAATGCGCTCCGCGGCTGCCTTGTCTTCGGCCTCAGATAGCGCTTTCTTCAGGGCCGCCACTTCGGTCGTGGCCCCTATTACAAAATCATGACACTTTTTGTTAGCGTCACCAATTTTTCTCCTCTATATGATATGTGAACGGGGTATTACTCACCTTTGTTCTCTTCGAGCTGCCTCTTTGTGAGTCTGAGCTCCTCTTCGGCCTGCTCAAGGTCCCGTTTGAGTCCGGTGACCTCGGCTGTGCGGGCAGCAGCGGCAAGCAGCACTGCCTGCTTATTCACATAGACACCTACTGTTAGACTCCTGCGGTTTAGAGTTGACCCTCCGTTTGGATTTTCTTTTCGAACACCAAACAGAGTATCAGGGGCTACTGTCTATCAGGTGATAATTTCACACACTTTCGATTACTTACCTCAAAGCCTGTCAGGAGGCTGGTGTAGGCTTCGGTCAGTCTGCTTTTGGCGGACCAAACCTTCTGAATCACCGCACTCATAAGAGTACGGTGCTCTTCATCCATGGAAGCGCCGTGAAGCACTTCCAGCAGACTATCTAACGCCTCTGGCGAAACAAAAGTCATCGGCACGGCCGACTCGCCCTCCTTAGCAAGGGGCTGCCTACCTGAATCCGGAACCTTTGGAGGTTCCGGTACAGTGTCCGGCTGGGAGCCCGACTTGCTGCGGCTCTCGTTAGCATAATCTTCGGGGATCTTACTCCCCTTGTGCCTGGCGTCTGGAATTTCGCCTTGGAACGTCTCCAGATCTGCCTCCCCCTGCTCTGGTACCCTTTGGGACCACACCTCCGTGTCATCTGCAGGCCGAGGGGAGGTGGCCGTCGGGAGCGAATTCATCCCCGAATCGCTCAAAGACCCATCCGAAAAGGATACCTTGGGATGGGCCCTGGCCGGACTGCATATACGTGTTCGGTGTTATAACAAACTATGAAGCTAAGTCACACTAAAGTACAACAGAGTGCGGATACTTACGATCTTACTAGGGGCTTGCCCCTGGGCAGCCATTCCTCCTCGCTGTAGGCAGCCGTGGTGGAGTGATCCGGAAGGGACGCCTTTACCTTCTTGGGCGTCCTAGCCTCCCCCTGCGGGGCGGCATTCCTTTTCTTCTCCTCCCCAGTGCGGGGAGGCGGAATTTCCTCGTGTTTCCCCCCGCCTCCGCGGGAGGAATCTGCCTCGTCGTCCTCGGGCGACGAGTCTATGACGGCCTTGCGCCGGGGACCCTTCCTGGTCCCCTGGGCTGCCCTCTTAGGCCCTTCGGCCTCCCCGGATGGGGCGGCCCTTTCCTTTTCCTCCTCCCCTTCGTGGGAGGAGCATGCCTCATCATCTTCGGGTGAGGCATCCGGTACGACCTTACGCCGGAGACCCTTCCTGGTCCCCGGGGCCTTCTTTTCGGCCTTCTTTTTCGGCACCTTGTAAGGCGCTGGGACTAGCATCTCCGTCAGGAGAGCGGTTGCTGGACCTTCTGGCAGTGGAGCCGGACAGTAGATCCGCTCCGCCGTCACCACGTAATCCTGATTAAATACACACGATGACTTAAAATCCTCCCATGAGTATGCTGAGAAAGTTACATCCGGTGATGGTCAGAAAACTCACCGGATGGGGGAGCCGCGTGACGTGGAGTCTGCGGTCCTCGGATGTGGGAGGAGGTATTTCGGAGGCCTTGAATAGCACCTTCCATGTGTCCTTGTGCGTCGTGCCGTAAAGCTCTTGGAGTGTCTGGTGTTCGGTCGGATCGAACTCCCACAGATTGAATGCCCGTCTTTGGCACGGAAGGATTCGGCAGACGAGCATGACCTGGACCACGTTGACAAGCTTGATCTTCTTGTCCATCATATTTTTGATGCAGTTCTGAAGTCTTGTCAGCTTTGCAGGTTCGCCCCAGGCCAGGCCCTTCTTTTCCCAGGAAGTGAGCCGCATGGGAATTCCGGATTGGAATTCGGTGGCCGCTGCCCAGTTGGCGTCGCGTGGCTCGGTGATGTAGTACCACCTCGATTGCCACCCTTTCACGGTCTCCATGAAGGAACCGTCAAGCCAGGTAACATTGGGCATCCTACCCACCATGGCGCCTCCGCACTCCGCTTGTTGGCCGCTCACGATCTTCGGCTTCACACAGAAGATTCATAGGCACAAGACGAAGTGGGGATTGATGCGGAGGAAGGCCTCGCACACGATGATAAATGCCGAGATGTTGAGGATGAAATTTGGGGCTAGATCATGGAAGTCCAGACCATAGTAAAACATGAGCCCGCGGACAAAGGGATGAAGTGGAAATCCCAGTCCGCGGACGAAGTGGGCAAGGAACACGACCCTCTCGTGGGGTCCCGGAGTCGGAATGATCTGCCCTGCGTCCGGCAGCCGGTGCGTGATATCTGCGACCAAGTATCCGGCCGCCTGGAGCTTCGTAATATGCTCCTCCTTGAAGGTGGAGGCCACCCACTTTCCTCCTTCTCCGGACATGTTTGCCTGTGCGGAGAAGGTGTGAACTAGGGCGCTGGAGCTCGAGGGTGCGACAATGGATAAGCGAAGGAGGAAGAAGGCGTGTGTAAAAATGGGGAATCCTTATCCCTTTATAGAGGCGACAAAAACGGTGCACCTCCCCACTTGCCCATTGAAAATCGCTTATTTCCCAAGCGCCACAATTGATGGCGCGGTTGGGTTACCCGTACCTGTATTGATGAGAATCCCATGATAAGGGGACAGGATCTCTGCTTTGACAAGACGTGCCGAGGAAGCCGCCTCACGATATGTGAGGTAGCTGGCTGTGGGAGGATGGTTCAATAATGACTCGACCATGGTGTCGTGTCACGTTATCTAAAGTTGTCAGCAGATTATATTTGTGGAATATCGGTCTCTCTACGGCGGAATGTGAAATTCGTCTTGCAGAGTCGGACACGATTTAAGTGTTCAAGGTTTACTTTGGAGTATTCAGAGATGGAACCCGCCTTGCAATGCCGAAGACAATCTATGCGCCGGACTCATCGTCATTGAAGCCTGGTTCAGGGACTACTGAGGGAGTCCTGGATTAAGGGGTATTCGGACAACCGGACTATATACTTTGGCCGGACCGTTGGACCATGAAGATACAAGACTCAAGACTTCGTCCCGTGTCCGGATGGGACTCTCCTTTGCATGGAAGACAAGCTTGGCGATCCGAATATTAGATTTCCTTCTTTGTAACCGACTCTGTGTAAACCCTAGCCCCCTCTGGTGTCTATATAAACCAGAGGGATTAGTCCATAGAGGGACAATCATAATCATCATAGGCTAGCTTCTAGGGTTTAGCCTCTATGATCTGGTGGTAGATCAACTCTTGTAATACTCATATCATCAAGATCAATCAAGCAGGAAGTAGGGTTTACCTCCATCAAGAGGGCCCGAACCTGGGTAAAACATCGTGTCCCTTGCCTCCTGTTACCATTAGCCTTAGACGCACAGATCGGGACCCCCTACCCGAGATCCGCCGGTTTTGACACCGACAACCGGTGCGACCGCAGACTTCTTCATCGACACGGCAGCCTCACACGACATGCGGCCCCTCATGGCCATCGTCTACGCACTGGACCACTCGTTGACCTTTGCCGTCCGTCACTGCCCTCTCCGATCGGGACACCTGCATCGCCCTGACCCGGAGGCCTCGCTCCATGTGTTGGCCATCATAGCCGCCATACGCATGCTGGCCCGCCCATCGATCCACGCAACCCGCCTCCGCCGCGTCTGCACGGTGGCCCTGCGGTCTACCTCGCCGGCCTCGTCCCCGGTGGGGTCAAGCTCATCGATTGTCTCAGCTCGGGCGCGGCTGCTATGTTGGTCGCTTGGGCCTTGCTGCTCGGGTGCCATTCGCACAACGTCCCACGCCATTTTTCATGATTATTTGAGGTTCTATCAATTGCCCAACAGTAATTTGTTTACCCACCGTGTGCTATTTTCTTGAGAGAAGCCACTAGAAAAATCTACGCCCCCCCGGGTCTATTTTCTCATCATATATTTTCACCTCTATATTGCTATTTGCCTTTTTATTTGTTTGCATCTTTTATTTTTAGATATATATTACCAAAAACCTAAAATACCTCGCTGGATTTTATTTGCTTTTATTTTATTTTCATCTACCAATCTGTCACTTCATCAATCTTTTACCCGAGAGGATTGACAACTCCTCTTTCGCGTCGGGTTGCAAGTATTTGTTCTTTGTGTGCAGATACCGTTTACATAGTGTTGCTTGGTTCTCCTACTGGTTCGATAACCTTGGTATCATAACTGAGGGATCTACCTACCTTAGTTGTACCGCATCATCCCTTACTCTTAGGGGAAAATACTGATGCGGATACAAGACATCATAAAAGGGACGATCAATGCTCTTCTTGATAGATTTTGTTGGACACACGGTGATGGCAGAATCCTCAGCCAATTCGATTCACCATGAGCAGTCGTCGTGGCATGGTGAACCAACAAGCTTGCAGTGAGCGCAGTAGAGCAAACTTAACCCCAAGGGAAAAACCCATCGGTGTTTTAGCTTACACCATTAAAGCCAACATAGCCCCATAGCCAAAGCCCATCACCGCTATGCTTGGTACATATATGAACTCCATTAGATTTTGACAGTTTCGCAAAATGTACGACAAACTATAGCATCACCGGCTTCGAAAACTTGACGCCAAATGACAACTGAAAACAAAAGGAGGAAATGTCGTGTCTTGAGGTAGCACGATCAAAGCAAAAAGACACCAAACGGAAGAAACACAAAAAAATATAGAGCAAATGAGCCACCAACTCATAACTGATATGGTGAGCTGATAACCCACAAGTATAGGGGATCAATTGTCTCTTTCGATAAGTACGAGTGTCGAACCTAACGAGGAGCTAAAGGTAGAACAAATATTCCCTCAAGTTCTATCGACCACCGATACAACTCTACGCACACTTGACGTTTGCTTTACCTAGAACAAGTATAAAACTAGAAGTACTTTGTCGGTGTGGTAGGATAAGTTTGCAATATAGTAAAGAGAACATAAATAAAAGTTAGGGGCTGTTTAGATAAATAAACAATTAAGTTAGTTTTGGTAGAGAGCGTTTTGTCGCAAGAAAGTTATTTATCCCTAGGCAATAGATAACTAGACCAGTAATCATTATTGCAATTTTATATGAGGGAGAGGCATGAGCTAATGTACTTTCTCTACTTGGATCATATGCACTTATGATTGGAACTCTAGCAAGAATTCGCAACTACCAAATATCATTAAGGTAAAACCCAACCATAGCATTAAGTATCAAGTCCTCTTTACTCCCATACGCAACAACCCACTTACTTGGGTTTGTGTTTCAGTCACAAAAGCAACCCACTATAAGCGAATCATGAACATATTGCAACACCCTACAGCCGGGATCCCTCATGCTTGCGTGACACGGAGAGCACCATAGGACAGCACCAATAATAAAACATACAACTCAAACCAATCACGATCATCAATCAACCCTTAGGACAAAACATATCTACTCCAACATCATAGGATAGCCACATATCGTTGGATAATAATATGTGTCATTGAGCACCATGTTTAAGTAGATATTACAGCAGGGATAAGAGGTGTTACATCTCTCCATAGAGGGTAAGAATGTTGGTGTTAACAGTAGCGAGGTTGCTGGTGTAGATCATCGTCATGATCCTTGCCCCGACGGTGTTCCGGCGCTACCGGGAGAGAGAGGGAGAGAGTCCCCCTCCTCCTTCTTCTTCCTTGACCTCTCCCTTAGATGGGAGGAGGTTTCCCCTCTGGTCCATGGCCTCCATGGCGGTGGAGGGGTGGGAGCCCTCCGAGATTGGATCTATCTCTCTGTTTCTCTTCTGTTTCGCGACCCCCGTTTTCTGGCCTTTCACCGTTTCTTAAATTTCCGGAGATACGTAACTCTGATTGGGCTGAAATTTGAGGGAATATTCTCTAGGATATTGTATTCTTGCAGCAAAATAAGGGCACCAACCGCCATACGGGGTGGCCACAAGCTTGTAGGGTGCACCCTGGGTAGGGGGTCGCGCCCCTTGAGCTTGTGGGCCCCTCGGGCATCGTCTTGCGTTGATTCCGCTTCCCAAAAATCACATATATTCCAAAATAATTCTCCGTAAGTTTTTATCGCATTTGGACTTCGTTTGATATTGATATTCCGCAAAACAAAAAATGCAACAAACAGGAACTGACACTAGGCACTGGATCAATACTTTAGTCCCAACAATAACATAAAATGTTGCCAAAAGTATATGAAAGTTGTAGAATATTGGCATGGAACAATCAAAAATTATAGATACGACAGAGATGTATCATGAGTCGACGGATGGTGAATGCACGCTTATTGAGGCCAGAGAACACAACACGCTGCACATCCTGCAAGACGAGAGAGGCCGCTGAGATGTATTCGACAATCACCGATGGGAACGGCCAAAGAACACTCAGGAGCAACAGGTGCAAGGAAAAAGCAAGAAGATGGCCACAATGCGTGCCATATGGCGTGCAACATACAACATCAAACTTATAGCAAGACACAACCTCCTTAAGGAAAAAAGACCGAGCTACTCTCAAGACAACATTTGGGATATGGTTGTGCACTAGCCAGCCGACTAGGTCACCGTTGTTGGAAATATGCCCTATAGGCAACAATATTGTATTATTATATTTTTGTGTTCAAAATTATGAGTTTATATTTCATGATATAACTGCTATGATCCTGGAATATACGATTCACTAGAAAACTCATATGCTCATGTGGAATGATAAACGACAAAATAAGGTTCGTAGTCTCGCCTCTATGTCTGGCTTGAGTGTTGTTGGTGATCATGTTTTCTGGATCATAGGATATCGTTAAGTGTAACAATAGTCCTAAAACAACATCGAGGGTATGATGTTAGAAGCACAATCGTATTGAATCTATCGGCGTTCTAGGAACGGGGGTCCCCGGACTTGCCTGCCTGCGGCCTGCGGCGTGGCTCAAATGGTGGCCCAGTACGGCCCATCTCCACCAGCACAAGACTCAAGACCCTCGCGAGGGGCCAAGCCTCACGGGGCAGACGACGCAAGGTTTCCTTAGGAACAGCCTCGCTAGGCAAGCTCGCGAGGAGGCGGAGAGATCAAGGCAGGGTACCTCACGAGGTGCTCGTGACGCAAGCCATGGCGATCAAGACCAGGCGGGCGCCAGGCGGGCGCCGCGCTGCGTAATGTCCTTGTTTCCTCTTTGGTGCAAAGGGGGCAAGCACAGGCGCGGAGTACCAATGCATCAGGCAAAGGTTGCCATTTCAGTGCAACAAGACCGAGGCCAGCGGAGCGGCAGGATGGAGGTCACTGTGGAGCCCAAGACGGCATCATCACTAGTGCTTTTGGCAGCCGAAGACCAACTTTAGTCAGGATCACTTATACTAGATGTTCCCCTTCAAAATGTCCGTTGTTGGCGCCCTTCCCGCTCAATATTTGGGAAGAGGCCCTGGGCCTCTATAAATAGAGCTAGCCACCACAGAGTAGAGGATCGGATCGAGACTTAGGGGGGAAGGATAGAGGAAAGACACACACACACACACACACACACACAGAGAGAGAGAGAGAGAGAGAGAGAGGCGATCGAACTCATCCAAGCAGTTCATCGCACCAGCTCAAGAACACCTCTCACGAGACTGTTCTTCCCTTGTACTGTTCATCACCAGCCCCTAAGGCAATCCACCACACCACACACTAGAGTAGGGTATTAGACCACAACGGTGGCCCGAACCAGTATAAATCTTGTGTCTCTCGTGTTGTTCATCATTTCCAGCAAAGATCTCACGAGGCGATCAAACGTAGATCGGTAGGGGAGAGATCTTTGTGCGCACCCAGAGTTTGAACCTTAAGGGTCTGCCGGAACCCAACATCCAACATTTGGCGCGCCTGGTAGGGGTGCGCCGGAATCTTTCTTCCGCTGTTTCATGTTCGATCTTCCGTCGTGTCCATGGCTGACGCTCGCCGAGCTCGCGCCGAATGCCGGGCAACCCTCGCCGCCCGCGTCGCCCAGACGGCTCCCGTCGGCGGGTGTCCCCGTCGTTCCTCGTCGCCTGCCGCCAACGCCGCCATCGGCCCGACGGGGGATGAGCAGCAGGCCTCGTCTGTGCATCCTTCGGTGCGGCGGGAAGGCCGCACCGCCACCCCGTCGCTGACTCCAGCCGGTTCGTTGTCCCACGCCCGTCGCTCCCCCACGGACGCGCACGCCGCGTTGCTCCTGGCACGTGAGCTCCTGCACTACCATCCCGTCAACGACCTCTACGAGGACTGGCTCGCCCGCATCACCGAGCTCGTCAGTGCTGCAGGGGGCTCTCCCATGCTGTCCCTCTCGCTGCCTCGCCCTCCGTCCTATGCAGGAGGCACAGACCAGAAGGTGCCTCCGCCGCTTCCTCCCCAAGAAGGCGCCCTAGATCCAAGGCGCACGGTCCTAGGACGAGATCCATCGCGTCCGGCGCCCGCGCGATCAGAGAGGAGCTGCCAAGAAATCCCTCGTCCCCAAGACGGTGCTCGCGTGCTCCCGGCACCGGTGCGCCATGACCGCATTCCTGCACCACCATGTCAAGACCCGGCGCTGCTCCAGGCAGCGGTGCGCGGGAATCCCCAGGAGTAAGCCCAGCATCAGCAGAGGGCTCCCGTGGCCATCGCAGGCTGCCGCGCCTTCACCCCCGAGCTACGCAGTGTCGCCTGGCCAGGCAAGTTCAAGCCTGACCTACCTCCTCGCTGCGACGACACTGTAGACCCCACGGAGTTCCTGCAGATTTATGAATTGGGGATCGAAGCCGCCAACAGGGACGAAAAGGTCATGGCGAACTGGTTTCCCATGGCACTCAAGGACGGCGCCCACACCTGGCTCCTGAACCTGGCTCCTGGCACGATCTCCTCCTGGGACGAGATGCGCACCCGCTTCATCGCCAACTTCTAGGGCACTCGCGACCGTCCGCCGACTGTGGGTGACCTGCGCCGCATCAAGCAGCAGCCCGAAGAGACCTTGCAGAAGTACATCCAGCGCTTCAACAACGCGCGCCTCAAGATTCCCAGGGTGACTGAGGAGGCCATCATTTTGGCATTCTCTGGTGGCGTCCGCGACGTCAAGATGAAGGAGGAGATAGCGATCCATGAAGATCTGTGTACGTCACTGGAGCTATTCAACCTGGCGACAAAGTGCCCAAGGTCTGAGGAAGGACGCCTCTCCCTTCTCGAGCTCCCGGCAGCAGACCAGAAGAGAAGAAAGCCAAGGCAAAGGATGTGAAGCACAAGGGAGCGGCTGTGCTCGCAGCGGAGCCGGACACAAAGCACGGCAGGGACCAGCCGGAGTCGTCCTAGGGCAGCCGTACTGTGTACCACGACCTCCATACTCACAACACCAATGAATGCCAAGAGCTTAGGGCCGTGCGAGAAGGCTGCATCGGTCGACGCCCCGAGCGCAACAACCGGGGCTACGGCCGAGGCAGAGCAAGAGGTGGAGGACGATGGGACGACCGTGGCCCTCACCAAGGATGGCGTGACCGACCTCGCGAGGACCGCTGGCAAGACCAGCCTCGCGAGGGAGCTTGGAGAGATCAGCCTCATGAGGATCGCCCGCAAGGCAACGCAGGCCTTCCTCCTCTGCCACCACCACCAAGAAGGAATGAAGACCATCATCAGGACGAGGGGGCTGGGGGCTTCCAGGAGCCACGTGCAATCGCTTGCATCCTGGGCGGTGCTCAGGCCCCAGCCTCACAGCGCATCTTCAAGCAGTTTGCTCGCGAGGTGAATGCAGTCCTCCCCAAGCTTGAGGCCATGCGCCCTCTCAGGTGGTCTGCGTGCGCCATCACGTTCAGCTCAGCGGATCAGCTCAAGTGCGCGGCAACGGCCGGTGTCCTCCCAATGCTCTGTTCCCCAGTCATCAGCAGCGTGCAAGTTACCAGGACCCTCATCGATGGCGGGGCAGGGCTCAACGTCCTGTCTGTGGAGACATTCAACAATCTCCAAGTGCCATATGATCAGCTTCAGCCAACCAAGCCTTTCTCAGGAGTCATTGATGGTTCCACTGTCCTGATAGGGCAGGTCCGCCTTCCTGTCACCTTTGGACATCACAACAACTACCGCACCGAGCTCATTGACTTTGATGTCGCCCACATTCGCCTGCCATACAATGCCATCCTCGGGTACCCAGCCCTGGCCAAGTTCATGGCAGTGACTCACCATGGCTACAACATCCTCAAGATGCCAGGAAGCGGTGGGGTCATCATGGTCCCCTGTGAAGAGAAGGATGCGGTGTGCTCCCTCGAGCGCGCCTTCCAGGCCGCGTTGATTGAGGACCCGGACAGCAAGAGTGGAAACCTCCCTGGAGCAGCTCCCAAGAAGAAGACATCACCTGGTTCAAGGCCTCAGGAGGCAGGCACCTCCGGAGGCGCCACATCTGGACATGCGCCCGCTCAAGGGGCGCCACCCTCCATCGCATAGGAAGGCATGCCCAGCGCCCTCCTCGGGCAAGGCTCAGGGGCTCTCTCCTGGGGAGCCACCGACTTTGCCAAGATCATGAGGGAGGCGCTTGGGCACCACTTGGAGGCGTGCTTCGCGGCACGCTTCCCTCAGGAAGGCGTAAGGAAAGAAGGACCCAACCCTCAGGAGTTCATCACCAAGGCCACTTAGGAGTTGGAGGAATCGAGAGTCATGCGCGGCAACTGCCACCTGCCCAGCGTAGCTCCCCATCCAGGCGAGGATGGTGGGCTGCGCGTCTGCATCGACTACCCAGGGCTCAATCGAGTCACTTCTCAGGAGTGCTTCTAGCCTTCGTGCATGGGGCGTTGCGCAGGCCCACTGAGGGAGTCCTGGACTAGGGGGTGTCCGGACAGCCGGACTATCGTCGTCCGCCGGACTCCAAGACTACGAAGATACAAGATTGAAGACTCCGTCCCGTGTCCGGATGGGACTTTCCTTGGCGTGGAAGGCAAGCTTGGCAATACGGATATGTAGATCTCCTACCATTGTAACCGACTCTGTGTAACCCTAGCCTCCTCCGGTGTCTATATAAACCGGAGGGCTTTAGTCCGTAGGACACAACGTACATTACAACAATCATACCATAGGCTAGCTTTTAGGGTTTAGCCTCCTTGATCTCGTGGTAGATCCACTCTTGTACTACCCATATCATCAATATTAATCAAGCAGGACGTAGGGTTTTACCTCCATCGAGAGGGCCCGAACCTGGGTAAAACATCGTGTCCCTTGTCTCCTGTTACCATCCGCCTAGACGCACAGTTCGGGACCCCCTACCCGAGATCCGCCGGTTTTGACACCGACATTGGTGCTTTCATTGAGAGTTCCTCTGTGTCGTCACCAATAGGCTCGATGGCATCTTCAATCAACAACACTGTCCAGGGTGAGACTTTTCTCCCCGAACAAATCTTCGTATTCGGCGGCTTCGCACTGCGGGCTAATTCACTTGGCCATCTGGAGCAGATCGAAAGCTACGCCCCTGGCCATCAGGTCAGATTCGGAAGCCTAAACTTCACAGCCGACGTCCGCGGGGACTTGATCTTCGACGGGCTCGAGCCAAAGCCAAGCGCGCCGCACTGTCGCGATGGGCATGATCTAGCTCTGCCGCCGAACAGTGCCTTGGTGGCCGCACATGAATCTGCTTCGGCCCTTAGTCCGGAGCCGACCGCCCAGATCGAGGACCGGTGGATGGACACCACCTCAGGGGCTTGAACTCCCACGGCGATGGAGCCGAACACTAACCTTGTCCCTCACAAAACTCGTGGTTCCGAGGTGCCGGACTCCTTGCCGGATTCCGGACCTCCCACGCCCCTACCAATCGAATCGGATTGGGCGCCGGTTATGGAATTCACCGCCGCGGACATCTTCCAATACTCACCCTTTGGCGACATCCTAAATTCGCTAAAGCATCTCTCGCTATCGGGAGAGTCCTGGCCGGACTATGGCCAGGATGGTTGGGATACGGACGACGAAGAAATTCAGAGCCCACCCACCACCCACTTTGTAGCCACTGTCGACGACCTTACCGACATGCTAGACTACGACTCCGAAGACATCGACACTATGAACGACGATGCCGGAGACGAACAGGAACCAGCGCCTACAGGGCACTGGAAAACCACCTCGTCATACGACGTATACATGGTGGATACCCCAAAATAAAGCGACAACGAGGACCAACGGGGCGCGGCAGAAGATAATCCCGCCGACAAACAACGAAAACGGCGACGCAGACGCCGCCCTAAGTCCCGCCTCGACAACCAACAGCGCTCTTAATGACCCAGCAATACAGCAGGGCAAACCATTGGACGACGACAAGCAACCGTCCGAACAAGACGAGTCAGACAATCAGTCCGAGCCCGGCGGAAAAAATAGTCCGGACGATCTCACGCCGGACACACCGCCGGAGAATAAACGCCTCCGGAAAAGACTCGTCGCCACCGCAAGAAGTTTGAAAAAGGAAAAACGGAAGCTCAAAATAGCGGAAGATACACTCAGAATGAGGTGGAGCAAAGTGCTCAAAACCGCAGACAAATACGGCAATGACCATCAATCAAAGAGCTACCCGAAGCGCAAGCTACTGCCAGAATTTGATGAGGAGGCCATAGAGCCCCCACTGTCAAACAACAAAGAAGCCGCCTGGTTGGATAGACGGCCAGATGATAGGCGAAAATCTGAAAGTGGCGCCGCATATAAACGGACTAACGACCCTGGAAGGACAGATGGCCCAGCCAGGTCCATTTACGGGCCAAAGAAGAGGGCCCCAGGGGGCAATACAACACGCCAAGTGTCCGAAGACATCGGTGCACCCAAATACAGGGGCGCCGCACACCCACTATGTTTCACCAACAAGGTGTTGGATCACGAATTCCCAGCAGGGTTTAAACCCATAAACATAGAGGCCTACGACGGAACAACATACCCTGGAGTCTGGATAGAAGATTATATACTGCCATACACATGGCTAGAGGAGACGATCTCCACGCCATAAAATACCTACCCCTCAAGCTCAAAGGGCCAGCCCGTCATTGGCTCAAAAGCCTCCCAGAAAACACTGTTGGAAGTTGGGAAGAGCTCGAGGACGCGTTTAGAGCAAATTTTCAAGGAACTTATGTCCGCCTTCCGGATGCAGACGACCTAAGTCATATAACTCAACAGCCCGAAGAGTCAGCGCGCAAATTCTGGAACAGGTTCCTCACGAAAAAGAACCAAATAGTCGACTGTCCAGACGCCGAAGCCATAGCAGCTTTTAAACACAACGTCCGAGACAAATGGCTCGCCAGACACCTCGGCCAAGAGAAGCCGAGGACAATGTCCGCGCTAACAGGCCTCATGACCCGCTTTTGTGCGGGAGAGGATAGCTGGCTAGCAAGATGCAGCACCAGCGACCCAAGTACATCAGAGATCAGAGATGGAAACGGAAAATCACGGCGCAAAAAAGAGCAGCGCCGGAATAAAGAGAAAAGCCCGAAGGGCACGGCAGTCAACGCCGGATTCAAAAGCTCGCGGCCAAACAACAAAGCACCGCCCCTTAAGGATAATATCGATGATCTATCCAGTTTAAACAAGATTTTGGGTCGGATATGTCAAATCCACAGTACCCCCGGAAGGCCTGCAAACCACACCCACCGAGATTGTTGGGTTTTCAAATAGTCCGGCCGGCTAAACGCCGAACACAAGGGGTTCGACGCATCAAGCGGAGATGATGACAAACCCCACCAGCAGAGCACCGGAAAACAAAAGACTTTCCCACAAGAGGTCAAAGTAGTAAACTCACTACATGTGATAATATGGAAAAATAGTGCGGCACCCTCTAAAAAGGGTCTCGCACGGTCCAACCCAGTGGAACATAGAGATTGGACATCAAAATCAATCACTTTCGACCACCTGGATTATTCCAGAAGCGTTCGAAACGCAGGATGGACTGCCCTGACACTGGATCCTATAATCGACGGACTGCAGTTTACACAAGTCCTGATGGACGGAGGCAGTGACCTAAACCTGCTGTATCCAAACACAATCCGCAAGTTGGGGATAGACCCTACTAAAATTCGACACATCCGCACTTCCTTCAAAGGAGTGACGCCAGGCCCTTACGCCAAGTGCACAGGCTCTCTACTACTAGAAGTTGTGTTCGGATCACCGAACAACTTTCGACGCGAAAAACTAATCTTTCATATCGTCCCATTTAAAAGTGGATATCAAGCACTCTTGGGACGAGAGGCTTTTGTTCGCTTCAACGCCATACCACATTACGCGTCTCTTACACTCAAGATGCCCGGTCCACGCGGCGTCATCTTAGTGCGAGGGTCATTTAAAGACCCCGGACACGGTCAGACGAGTCCGGCATAAGCAAGCTAGGGCCTCCCTAGCCGCACACCCCTTTACAATGGGCTGCGCGCACAAGCAGCAGCGAGCTCACACAGACTCGGCTTTACCTATTTATATTTCTTCTTTCGTATATATTTTTTTGCACAAAGTTCCTTTCAAGCTAAGTTCCTCTCTTTTTACAGATGAACAACGTGCACACCCGTCCAGGATAACGGCACGATGGAGACACAGGCACAGACGTGCAGTAGGGACCCGTCACGAGGATTCTTTTCAGATTAAGACCCTGCGTAAACCTTTTTTACTGTCTCTTGTTGTTATAATCCCTTGGTTTCTCATTATAACCAAAGCGGAGCCTGACGTTTTGGCATCGGCCACGTCAGAAGACCTTGCCCGTACCTGGACACTAGGGGCTTAGGGCATTGTTCTGCCCATTATTACAAAGACCGAACACCTTAGGGAGTGTTCGGTGTCTCGAGTTAGGCCTTATATGCATCAGCTCCGAATCATGTCTTTGGTCAAATGTTGGGTTTGCCCGGCTCCTGTGTTTTGCTGCCTTACGTTCCGTATCATCGGCTAACGCGGCACTAGGAGAACTACTGCGATTGTGCCCCAGTTCGGCTGGGCGAGCACCTCAGTAGAGAAAGCCGAAAACTGACTGTCATGATACAGCGAGAGACTGGTCAACCACTAGATCGACTACCGGAATGTTTAGAATTCCCCGCTTTGACGAAGGACCGTTTCCCGGTCAGGCACACACGCGCCCCGAATTCGGAGAAGCACGGTGCCCCAAGGGGCTATATCGTAGCCCCACCCTCGAACTCCACTGGCTAAGTGAAAGTGATAAAGCATTATAGTCCGGATTGCCTCGTTCGCTACGCTACCACCTCCTTAACAGGACCGAGACGTCGGATTAAGTTTGAAAACGCGCTATTTTTGCGAACACCCCCGCACCTTGTGCGTGGGGGCTGAAGCCGAAGACTGCAATCTTTCAGGTTATACAAATGTATACATAAATGGCCGCATCGGAGATATTTTAACACTTGAACGCACAAGTATAAAAAGCAGTTACATCATAATCATTGTCTTACAAGACAAAACGTTCATTTGAACGTGACACTTTTTGAGCACTGCGACTCTATTACACGAGTGCCACGCATAACTTCCCCAAAATAGTGCTCGGCGGGTACCGGTTTTCGTCCGAACCCTGAGCGTCAATAGCGGCGGCATCCATCTCTGTCCAATGTGCTTTCACACGGGCAAGGGCCATCCGCGCGCCTTCTATGCAGGCCGACCGTTTCATCTCCTTGATGTGCGGCACCGCTCCAAGAAATTGCTGCAATAAGACGAAATAGCTCGTCGCCTTGGGTCTCTCTGGCCAGACATGAGCCACGATATTAGTCATGGCAAGTCCGGACAGTCTATTTAGCTCAGCCCATTCGGCCAACCGATCGGTCAACGGAAGTGAACGATCCGGACTATGGAATTGAGACCAAAATAGCTCTTCCGTCTTGTGATCCTTCTGGCTCCGGAAGTGCTCAACGGCATCAGCCGCACTTGCCGCTAAGTCCATATATGGATCCTCCGGACCCCAAGCTTGCCAAGTTGGGCATATTTTTGATCCGTAAACCGGCGACGCAGCAAAAATGGCTTGCCAGCCACAATATCTCCGGCCTGGCGCAGCTCCTCCTTCATAGCCCGCATTGCAGAACGGGAATCCTTGGCCTCGGCGGTGGCCTTCCCCAGATTTTCCCGCTCCGATAAGCGCTCCTTTTCAAGAGCCTCGTTGCGGTGGGCAGCATCTTTTAATTTCACGGCCAATTCGGCCATTTTTTCCCTGCTTAGGCAGTGTGCAGCCTTTTCGGCTTTCAACTCCTCGGCTGCCCTCGAGGCAGCCGCATCACTCCTTCGGGCTTGCTCCTTAGCTTGAGCAAGCTCGGCCCGAAGGCTCTCCACAGCAGCAGCATCGTCTGTATCACAACATATACATTATCAGAGCTGGGCTTTGACTCCCTTAAATAAGTGACTACGGAGAATTTATTTACCTTGCGTCTCGTCAAGTCGCCGGTTGACAAGCGCGATGTTCGCATCCGCCACGTCAAGTTGCCGCATTAACTCGGCAACTCCATAAGTCCGGCTAGCCCCCGGACTATCCGCCACCTGCATAGGAACGACGACATTCATTACTTCAGATTTTGATCCTCGGCACGCTGTCGCTTTCGACAACCTACCGAGTCTCAGGGGCTCCTATCTATACAGGGCGCACTTCTATGTGCCAAACTGTCAAAAAGGTGCGTCGTTCTTGCGTACCTCAAATCCCGTCAGTAAACTCCTGACGGCATTATGCAATCCGCTTTCGGCGGACGAAACCCTTCCAATCACCATACGCATCAAAGCACGGTGATCTTCTGAGATGGACGCCCTCTCAAGCAGATTCTTCAGCTCCCCCAGCCGGACACTAGTAGGCGCCAAACTCTCCGGCCCCTCCGGACTCTGGGATACCCTCCGTGATGATACTTCGGGCTCGTCTGCCCTATCCGACGGCGCAAGCTCTCCATCATCTTCGGACGAAGATCCCCCGAAGACGAACTCATCTGAGAAGGCCAAAGATCCGAACTGCAAGGTAACAATTTCGGTCATCCACAGAAGCACAAATAGGGGTATTTTCTCATTAATGAACCCCCCTTTTTCTTTACTCACGGCTCGCTGGAGGGCTGATCCTTTAGAGACGATTGTACGTTTGGACTTTCCCCGGACGCAGGACCCTCCGGTAAAGATTTTTTCCCCCGCTTAGGGGCTTTGGCCTCCGGGTCTTTGGAGGCAGTCCTCTTCTCCCCCAGGAAGGAGGGATTGTCGATCCTCCCCTCTTCAGGTGCCCCCTTGGGCGAGGTGATAGCTATTCTATTTTCCCCGTCGCCCCCTTCTACGGGCGCGACCTCCAACATTCTGACCAGCACGGGCTCCGGTGCGGTCTCTGGGAGGGGGGCCGGACATCTTATCAGCTTCGATCGCGCTACCCACTCCTGATGAAGAATAATGGGTTAGAAGGCGAATTTCAGAAAAGCAAACAAACGGAACGTCCGGACTCTGAGCTACTTACCTGTGTATCCGGGCGATTGCAGCTTAGGCCTGCGTCCTCGGTCAATTCCGGACACGCCACCTGCGGTCCGAAGAACAACTTGTACATCTCCACGGGCGTCATGCCCATGAAGTGTTGGAGAGTTCGTGGCCCCTCCGGATTGAACTCCCATAACCGGAGAGGATAGCGTTTGCAGGGCAGAAGACGCCTGATTAGCATGAGCTGCATCACCACAACCAGATTGATCTCCCTCGCTTGGAGGTCTCGAATCCGGCCTTGCAATCAGGGCACGTCTTCGGACGGCCCCCAATTGAGCCCTTGGTTGACCCACGACATCAGTCGGCGTGGAGCTCCCGGGCGGAATGAAGGCGGCGGCTTTTGCTTGCTGCCCTTCGGAGCGGTGACATAGAACCACTCCTGCTGCCACAAGCCGAGCTCCTCTTGGAAGGAGCCCTCGGGCCACGGGGCATCGGCCTTCCTGCTTATGGCCGCCCCGCCGCACTCTGCTTGACGCCCCCCGATCATCTTCGGCTCCACATTGAAGGTCCTTAGCCATAGGCCGAAGTGGGGGGTGACGCGGAGGAAGGCTTCACAGACAATAATGAATGCGGAAATATGGAGGATGGACTCCGGAGCCAAGTCGTGAAAATCCAGCCCGTAGTAGAACATGAGCCCTCTCACGAAGGGGTCCGTCGAGAAGCCTAAACCCCGGCGGAGGTGGGATACGAAGATGACGTACTCACCGGGCTCGGGAGTGGGTACGGCCTGCTCTCGGGCGGGCAACCTGTGCGAAATCTCGTAGGACAGGTACTTGGCCTCCCGCAGCTTTAACACGTCCTCCTCCGTGACGGAGGAGGGCATCCACCGGCCCTGAAGGTCGGAGCCGGACATTGTTGAAGATTCGAAGAGCTCGAATCTGGGGCTCTGGGTGTTGGAACTTGGAGCAAGGAGAGGATTCGATGGAAGATTAAGAGAAAGAAACGAACCTTGGTCCCCTTATAAAGGGGGAAAATACCAAGAGCCGTCTCCATGACCGTTCGGGATTCACCTTCGATAGAGGAGGCGTGGCGACGGGCACGGTTGGGTTACCCACGCTCGTATTGATGAGAATCCCGGGATAAGGGGAGCACGATCTCTGCTTCGACAAGACGTGCCAAGGAAACCGCTTCGCTAAACGTGCTGAGGTGGTATAATAAAAAACGATTCAAGTAAAGGCCTGGTAGCGGTGTAATGTCATGCCGCAAAATACATCAGCAGATTGGATTTATGTGCATTATTCTCTCTACAGTGGAATGTGGAATTTATTTTGCAGAGCCGGACACTATCCTGGTGTTCATGATCTTCTCTGGATTATTCAAGGGAGGAACCCGCCTTGCAATGTCGAACATTACGCGCGCCGGACTTATCGTCATTGAAGCCTGGTTCAGGGGCTACTGAGGGAGTCCTGGACTAGGGGGTGTCCGGACAGCCGGACTATCGTCGTCCGCCGGACTCCAAGACTACGAAGATACAAGATTGAAGACTCCGTCCCGTGTCCGGATGGGACTTTCCTTGGCGTGGAAGGCAAGCTTGGCAATACGGATATGTAGATCTCCTACCATTTTAACCGACTCTGTGTAACCCTAGCCTCCTCCGGTGTCTATATAAACCGGAGGGCTTTAGTCCATAGGACACAACGTACATTACAACAATCATACCATAGGCTAGCTTTTAGGGTTTAGTGTCCTTGATCTCGTGGTAGATCCACTCTTGTACTACCCATATCATCAATATTAATCAAGCAGGACGTAGGGTTTTACCTCCATCGAGAGGGCCCAAACCTGGGTAAAACATCGTGTCCCTTGTCTCCTGTTACCATCCGCCTAGATGCACAGTTCGGGACCCCCTACCCGAGATCCACCGGTTTTGACACCGACACCCACCACACAGCTCCGTTCGCATGCCCTTCGGCTTGCCGAACGCGGCTGCAGCCCACCAGCGCTTGATGAGAAGTATCCTTGAAGCTTAGGTGGCCAAGCATCGCGCGTTCCTGGAGGAGATGGAGACGGACCTCAGCGAGCCGCTCGGACCTCCTGAGCCCCCCGAGGCTCAGAGTCCAGAGGGCTCGTGAGGATCGGCTTCTTCACCCTGCACCGCCAGCTGCTCCAACAATCATTCCGCAACAGTATCAGGTGACTTATTTTCAGTTTTCGTTTCAGTTGGGAGCGCCCCCAGGGCTGCATCATTCCCAGGTCGCATGGGTCCATCCCTGCGGCATGTATCTGTTTTGCTTATGTCTTCTGTTTACCTTGTTGGGGGCGCCCCTCGGGCGGCATCATCCCCAAGCTGCTCGGGCCTAACCCGTGGCGTTTGCTTTCTCCGCATATATCTAAGTGGATTTGCTTCTTCATGCTTGACCTACTCATGATTATCGTCTGCTGCCTACCGCGGACCTCTCCACTCTCATGCAAAGCACTTGCGTGTTAAAAGGGGGGCGCCTGAGCATCGCGACTCATGGGCTCTTACTGGCTCTCCAGCCCTCACCCCCTGGCCTTGACCCACGACATCGCGACCGGTCATACCAGCGGCGGTTGAGCTTGCTCGAGGGCCGGGACCTGAGGACATAGAGCATTTGCATTCTGACCACCTTGTAGGAACATACCACTGACAAAGGCCCAGAGCCAGGCGCAACCCGCCTCGAGGTAGGGCCCCGTGGGTCCTGCGCTGGCTCACGGGTGCCCAGATACACCTCTCCTAGCCCTACCATGCCGGGCACGTGTCAGGGTGGGGCTGTACATGCCCTGGGGGCTCCTCCCGGAGGGGAGCCCCCCTCCCACGCACCAGTGGAAGCACCATGCTCCGTGCTGGCTGACGACACTACCGAGGAGCGGCTATGCCCGTACACATACGGAAGGACTATGCTCCGCGCTAGTGATAAACAACTGAGGGCAGCCCACGGCTGTATCAACCTCATGGAGCCTAGAGCTCAGTGTCTGGCACCATCGCAAAGCCACCCCTCGGGAGTGCCGCGCGAGGGGGCTGGACCCGGGGGCTGCGCCCGGGCCACACCCGGGCGCATGCCACCCAGTCAGGTCCCTCGGACCTGGTCGTCACGCGCCCCTCCCCGAGCGGAGCCAAGGTACGAAGACCCATTCGAGCATCAAGGGGGACTCCTGAGCATCGCGACTCAGGAGCCTAACTGGTCACGTAGCCCCTCACTCCTTAGTTCCGAAAGGCTAACGGCGGTTGAGGTATGCACGAGGCCGGGCCCTGGCGATGTAGAACGACAAATCCTCTCCTCCGTCCCTCCCTATTTGCTGTTCACGCGTCAAGGGGGACTCCTAAGCATCGCGACTTAGGAGCCTAACTTGTCAGGTAGCCCCTCACTCCTTTGTCCCATCCTGGTGATCCGGTCGGGGCTAACAGCGGCTGAGGTATGCGCGGGGCCGGGCTCTGCCGACGCAGAACACAAGCAAATAGGAAGGAAATTGCAAAATCTAGCAAATCCAGAAGCAAACATTACAGACCATCAATTGTTCTCACAATACCAGACACAAATTTAAATGCCTCCACGAGGCATGGTGCATGTTGCAGGAATCAAAGCAGGAAAAAGGCCGCGAGAAGATCACCCCTGGGCCGCGCCACCGCTCGTGGTAGAGTCGCGCTTGGTAGCCCCACCTCCTGGAGTTGCGGGGCCGACAACACCTCGCTTGGGCGCGGTGTTGAAGGCGCGGAACTTCGACAGCAAGGCCTCCGCTTGACCCTTGATGGCTTCAGCAGCAGCGGCGGAGCGCTTGGTGTCCACGGGCTCCAGCACGTCATCCAGGTTGGTGTCGGGGTTGCAGAGGTAGACGTGGCTGAGGATCCGCGTCAGCGCTGCGGAGGAGAGGACGCGAGCCTCGACTTCAGCCATGGGGCCAATGCCGATCACGACCTCCTCAAGTGCCTCGACGAGGAAGGGAACCAGCTTAGCGGGGCCTTCCTTGGCTCCGGCTAGCGGCTTCTCTAGGCCCTCGTCGTAGAGTGTTTTCAGCGCTATGCGGGCCCTCTCCTTGTAGAGCGCGAATGTCGTGCGGTCTTCGGCCAGGATCTTCGCCTCAGCATCCAGCTCGACCCTCTCCACCTTCAGCGCCTGCTCCAACGTCTTTAGCTGGTCGCGGTCGGCTGACAGTTCGGTGTCGCGCTCCTTGATAGCAGCCTCCCGAGCTTTCATCTCCTCCTCCTTCACCTGGCGGTCGCGAACCTCCTTGGCAAGCTCAACACGCAGCTCTCCCAGCTCGCCCTCCAGCTTCTCGTAGCGGCCCTTGACGGTCGAGGCATCCTTCAGCGCTGCGTCACGAGCGGCCAGGGCCTGGGAGGTGGCCTACTTCCCCTCCTCAGAAGCCATCACAGCCTGGCTCAGCGCCACTCGAACGGTGGCGTCAGAGTGAACCCAGCCAGAGACCAACTCGTGAAAAAGACAAATTTCCGCCGATTCAGTTGGAAGCGGGTCAAATTTGAACTGGAGCTGCCTCATAGTTTGCTATTTATTTTTTCCAAAAATCATTTCTAGTTACATAAGTACCTATTTAATCAGAGAAACACCAAAAAAATTCCAAGATTCAACCACTAGCTAGGAACGGTCATTCCTGCCGTTTTGACCGCATTTTGAAACGGGCATAAAAAATTCAAAAAAAAAATCAAAAAATTGAGAAACCTTCGCATTGTGTCATTATATGTGGCCAAGTTCCTAGGAAAAATAACAAACTTGTAATACGACAATTATTTTAAAAAAGTGTTCTCAGAAATGAGCTATCATGTCTAAAGATTCATGGCTTTCAAGCCAAATGATCAATCTTATGGCCACATTCGTGGCATAGTTTGTTCAAATGATCTCATATTGTGCACAAGGGTGCATATTGGAATGGCAAACAATGTTTCCTAAGGAAGTTTTCATTTTCTTTGGACGAAAAAACCATTTTTCATTTTCCGAGTGCCCCAAAGGAGGTTTTTTTGTGAAGGACCTCCCAAATAATTGTTGCAAAATTGGACCAAATCAATTTTCTAAAATACTAGGACATATTTAATTCACAATTGACAAAATGGTTGGGTGCAAAAAGTTTTGATCCACCTCTCATGAAAAAGACAAATTTCCGCTGATTCAGTTGGAAACGGGTCAAATTTGAACTGCAGCTGCCTCATAGTTTGCTATTTATTTTTTCCAAAAATCATTTCTAGTTACATAAGTACCTATTTAATCATAAATACATGGTTTGGTGGCGATACGTCGAGGTTTGGGCTGTGGCCGAGGGCCCCAACTCTAGAGCGCGTAAACACGCATGCCCGCCGCGTGGTCACCGCGTGACCGTGGCGTTGCCATGTGTTCTAGGCGGCCTAGGTATGTCTAGTGGGTTGGGCACTCCCCGGGTAGGTGCTAGGAAGAAAATCACAACATAAGATTCTCACGAGGAGACCGATCGATGCTCAAACATGAATAAGCAGCCAAGTGTTTGATTTGCGGTACGGGAAATGCACATGGCTAATGGGTGTGAGTTTTGGCTGAGGATGATCAGTTACTAAGAAGACCGTATTCACAAATTTTCACCTCAAAAGGAGGAGCCTAGGTGGTACTTGCTTTACAAAGTACCACACTGGACAGAAATACGAATGTTGAAGCTCGGCTCAAAATAATGAATGGATTGAGCTGGCATTTGGTGGAGGATGGTTATTTGGGCATAGGAAAGCACTGTAGAAAATGGATACTATTTGGACATGCCAAAGTGGTACTTCCTTCACAAAGTGCTGCTCTGAACAAAATAGGAAAATGAATATTTTCGAATTATTTTTGAACTAGGCAAGGAATGTTTTTGACATATTTGATGAAGATATGATCCAAAACATTTATGAGATTTTTTTGGGAATTTTGGGAATAACAGAAATATAGGTTGCTTCACAACCTAGGGCAAAAACTGCCACATGGACATGACACATAGGCAAAACTGATGAGATGGCACCTAGTCATCACAAACCACCACAATCTACAAGGCTATGACCATCTATATTGGTCATTGACAACTAGAAATAAGGCAGTGGACTAGTACTATTTGCTTTGTGACCATTTCGTGTAAGGAAATTACGACCTTTCTGACCAAAATGGTCGCAATGGTTTAGGGGTTGGAGCCCCCCGAACAGCTTTTGACCAATTGGTCCGAAATGGTCATAGATCTATGACCAATTCTTCCAGGCTCACTGACAGAAGGTCACTAGTTGACATATTTCTTGTAGTGCACAAGACACCAAGGCGCGCCACCTCCAGGCATGCCCTGGTGGGTTGTGGGCCCCTCTGGGCTTTGCTGACCCTAATTCCAACACTATAAATTCCTATTTTTGGAGAAAAAATAGGAGAGGAAGTTTCATCGCATTCACGATACGGAGCCGTTGCCACCTCCTGTTCTTCATTGGGAGGCCAGATCTGGAGCCCATTCTGGGTTCCGGAGAGGGGAATCTTCAGTCTTTGTCATCACCAGCCCTCCTTCATCACCAATTCCATGATGCTCCCCACCGGAAGTAGTAATCCCTTCGTAAGCTCACTGGTCGGTGAGGAGTTGAATGAGATTCATCATGTAATCAAGTTAATTTTGTTAGGGATTGATCCCTAGTATGCACTATGTTCTGAGATTGATGTTGCTATGACTTTGCTATGCTAAATGCTTGTCACTAGGGCCTGAGTGCCATGATTTCAGATCTGAAACGTTTATGGTGTCTCCATTATATCTATGTTCTAGATCTGATCTTGCTAGTCATATGCACCTGCTACGTGTTATGATATATAAACCCCAGGGTGACAATAATTGGGATACTTTCCGGTGATGACCGTAGTTTGAGGAGTTCATGTATTCACTATGTGTTAATGCTTTGTTCCAGTTCTCTATTAAAAGGAGGCCTTAATATACCTTAGTTTCCTTATGGACCGTGCTGCCACGGGAGGGTAGGACAAAAGATGTCACGCAAGTTCTTTTCCATAAGCATGTATGACTATTTACGGAATACATGCCTACATTATATTTATGAACTGGAGCTAGTTCTGTATCGCCCTAGGTTATGTCTGTTATATGATGAATATCATCCAACAAATTCGCCGATCCAATTCCTTTGAGTTTTCCACATATTGTTCTTGCTAAGCTACTATTGCTATTGTTACAACTGCTATAAAACTGTTACTGCTGTCACTGTTACTATTACTATTGTTACCACTGCTATCAAAACTATCATATTACTGTGGTACTGATCACTTTCCTGCAGATATTTAATCTCCAGGTGTGGTTGAATTGACAACTCAACTTCTAGTACTTGCAAATATTCTTTGGCTCCCCTTGTGTCAAATCTATAAATTTGGTTTGAATACTCTACCCTCGAAAATTGTTGTGATCCCGTATACTTGTGGGTTATCAGTGCAACCATTGGTGACTTGTGTGTTCCTCCTACTGGATTGATACCTTGGTTCTCAACTGAGGGAAATACTTATCTCTACTTTGCTACATCACCCTTTCCTCTTCAAGGGAAAAACCAACGCAAGCTCAAGAAGTAGTAGGAAGAATTTCTGGTGTCATTGCTGGGGAGGATCTGCACCAAGCCTACCAAGTACCTATCATAAACTCTCATCTCTTGCATTTACATTATTCTGCATTTGCCTCTCGTTTTCATCTCCCCCACTTCTAAAACGTTTTCAAAAAAAATATTGGCCCTTTTATTTGTCTTCTTTCCATTCATCTTTTTGTTTGCTTATTTTCTAGATTGCTTGCTTTGAACCTATCATCATGAGTGACTTTGGTATGGCAGAAACAGATGATGGTACAACTCCTAAAATTGGAAGTTCTACTAATCTAGATGCTAAAACTTTTGTTTTGGGACAAGGGAATGTTATAGGAAAAGGCGCCATCCAAGAATTCTTTAATTGCGTTGGAACTTTGACTTATGATGATGCTCTTATACTTAGAAGAACTAAAATTTATGCAGAAGCTATTTCAGCACTTGTTCTTAAACTTGAGAAAAGATTTATTCGTACTCATCCTACATTGCAAAGATTGTTTTATGAGTTACCTGTTATAAAATATTCTAGAGCTAAGAAAATAGCCACCCTTGGCCTTATGAATGAGTTTGATTACATAGTGCGGGAAGCTAGGGAGATCTTTGATTTTAATGGTAATCCTTTACAATAGCGATTATTTATTAAGATATTTGCTTGGCAATGATCACATCTTTCATGAGAACCTTAAAAAGGAAGTTCCTATTTTGGATATGATCCAAAAAGTTATTAATGATGTTAATCAACAATATTCTTGGATCGTAGCCGGTAATCAAAGGGGATATGCAGATGGACAACTTTATAATGCTAAAATTTCTATGGACGATGTGTTTCATGTTATTTTTGAAAAACCTCCTGACAAAAACACATGTATGGAAAATAAGAAGAAAGATGATAAGACCTAGATTTCTGAAATATGCCTAACTCGGAGCGTAAAGAATAGCGCCTGTTGGGAGACAACCCAATTTTATTTTTTCGTTTTTGCTTTTTGCTTATGTTTTTCAATAAATATGTAATTATACTTATGTTACGATTGTGTTTTAGTGTTTTAATTAGTGTTTGAGCCAAGTAAGACCTTTGGGATGATTTGGGTGATAGTTGATTCAATTTTGCTAAAAACCAGAAACTTTTGCGCTAAGTTCTGGAATTTTGTAAATTCAAAGAAACCTGATTTTAATATGAAATTTTTACACAAGATTTATATTGTTATTGCCTACGTTTTCCTATTTTTCAGAATTTTTGGAGTTACAGAAGTTTGGTTAAAGTCCAGATTACTATAGACTA
The DNA here is from genome assembly GCA_963921465.1 of Triticum timopheevii. Lineage (NCBI taxonomy): Eukaryota > Viridiplantae > Streptophyta > Magnoliopsida > Poales > Poaceae > Triticum > Triticum timopheevii. The sequence continues at coordinate 479,388,149 of OY997268.1, forward strand.
TTAAGTTTTTGACAGATTCTGTTTTCATTGTGTCCCTCTCTTATTTTGATGAATCTATGGGTAGTATCGGGGGGTATGAACCATGGTGAAGTTAGAACACAGTAGATATAATGCAAATATAAAATTGGAATTATTTTACAACAGTACCTAAAGGTGGTGATTTGCTTTATTACACTAACGGATCACACAAGTTTTTTTTGTTGAGTTTTGTGTTGTGAAGTTTTGAAGTTTTGGGTGAAGATTCGATGGACTACGGAATAAGGAGTGACAATAACCTAAGCTTGGGGATTCCCATGGAACCCCAAGGTAATATTCAAGGATAACCAAGCATCTAGTCTTGGGGATGCCCCAGAAGGCATCCCCTCTTTTGTCTACAATCCATCGGTAAATTACTTGAGGCTATAATTTTATTCACCACATGACATGTGTTTTGCTTGGAGCTTGTATTATGTGAGTCTTTGCTTTATTTGTTTTTTTAGTTTGCCACAATCATCCTTGTTGGACACACCTTTTGAGAGGGACACACACTAATCATGAATTTATTAGAATACTCTATGTGCTTCAGTTATATCTTTTGAGCTAGGTAGTTGCTCTAGCGCTTCACTTATGTCTTTTTAGAGCACGACAGTGGTTATATTTTAAAGAAATTGATGAACTCTCATGCTTCACTTATATTATTTTGAGAGTCTTGGTTTATGAATTTAGTCCTAATATGATGGGTATTCAAGAGGGATATAATAAAAACTTTCATGAAGATCACTGAATATATGACAAGTTTGATTGCTTGCATTTGTTTTGAGATATGAATATGGTAATATTAGAGTCATGCTAGTTGGTAATTGTGGTTTAGTAAGAATATTTGTGTTAAGGATTGTGATTCCTGAAGCATGCACGTATGGTCTCTCGTTATGCAATGAAATTGGAGCATGATTTATTGTTGATTGTTATCCTTTGTGTGGAGGTCGGGAGCGCGCGATGGTTAACTCCTACCAACCTCTCCCCTAGGAGCATGCCTAGTAGTACTTTGCTTAGAGGGCTAATAAACTTTTTCAATAAGTATGTGAGTTCTTTATGACTAATGTTGACTCCGTGGATTATACACACTCTCACTCTTCCGCATTTTGCTAGCCTCTTCGGTACCGTGCATTGCCCTTACTCACCTTAAGTTGTGGTGCAAACTTCACCGGTGCATCCAAACCCCGTGATTTGATACGCACTTTCACACATAATCCACCTTATATCTTCCTCAAAACAGCCACCACACCTACCTATTATGGCATTTCTATATCCATTTTGAGATATATTGCCATGCAACTTCCACCGTTCCATTTTATTATGACACATACCATCATTGTCATATAGTTGACATAGTATTTGTGGCTTGGCCACCGTTCATATTTTTTATACATGTCATGCTAGATCATTGCACACCCCGGTACACTACCGGAGGCATTCATATAGTCATATTTTTCTTCTAGTATCGAGTTGTAATTCTTGAGTTGTAAGTAAATAAAAGTGTGATGATCATTATCAGAGCATTGTCCCATGTGAGGAAAGGATGACGGTGTCTATTATTCTCTAAAAAGTTGGGATGATACTCTGGACGAAAAAAAAGAAAAAATGAGGCTAGAGAGCCCAAAATAAAAAAAATAGGCCAAAGAGCCCAAAAGAAAAAAAAGGAAAAAATGAGAGAAATGAGAGAAGGGACAATGTTAATATCCTTTTCCACACTCGTAATTCAAAGTAGCACCATGTTCTTCATGATTGAGAGTCTCCTATTTTGTCAGTTTCATATATTACTACTGGGAATTTTCATTATAGAACTTGGCTTTTACATTCCAATGATGGGCTTCCTCAAATGCCCTAGGTCTTCATGAGCAAGCAAGTTGGATGCACACCCACTTAGTTTTCTCTTTGTGCATTCATACACTTATAGCTCTAGTGCATCCGTTGGATGGCAATCCCTACTCCTTGCATTGATATCAATTGATGGGCATCTCCATAGCTTGCTGATTAGCCTCGTCAATGTGAGACTTTCTCCCTTTTTGTCTTCTCCACACAACCTCCAACATCATATTCTATTCCACCCATAGTGCTATATCCATGGCTCATGCTCATGTATTGTGTGAGAGTTGAAAAGTCTGAAATGCTTTAAAAAGTATGAACCAATTGCTTGGCTAACACCAGAGTTGTGCATGATACATACATTGTGTTAAGAAGATGGAGCATGACAAGTCTATACGATTTTGTGGGGATAACTTTCTTTAGCCATGATATTTTGAGAAGACATGATTGCTTTTTAGTATGCTTGAAGTATTATTGTTTTCTATGTCAATATTAAAATTTTGTCTTGAATCTTATAGATCTGAATATTCATACCACATAAAGAAAGATTAGATGATAAACATGTTAGGTAGTATTCCACATCAAAATGTCTGTTTTTATCATTTACCTACTCGATGACGAGCAGGAATTAAGCTTGGGGATGCTTGATACATCTCCAAACGTATCTATAATTTTTTTTATTGTTCCATTCTATTATATTATCCATCGTTGATGTTTTATATGCATTATTATGCTATTTTATATAATTTTTTGGGACTAACCTATTAACCTAGTGCCAAGTGCCAGTTGCTATTTTTTCCCCTTGTTTTTCCTTTACAAAAAATCAAAACCAAATGGAGTCCAAACGCTATGACATTTTTTGACAATTTTTCTTGGACCACAAGACACCCTGGAAGCTTCGGGGGGAGGCCACAAGGGCCCCGAATCAACCACAAGCTCATAGGGCGCACCCAAGGGGGGAGTGCCCTACAAGCTTGTGGGCCCCTCGTAGCTCCTTTAACCCTAATTTTTATTCTATAAATACCCAAATATTCCCCATAGACCAAAGGGCACACCAAAAATATTTTTTTGCCGCTGCAAGCTTCTGTCCTCGTGAGATCCCATCTCGAGACATGTTTTGGTACTCCACTGATGGGGGATTCAATCACGGAGGGCTTCTACATCAACCTTGCTGCCCATCCGATGATGTGTGAGTAGTTTACCACAGACCTACGGGTCCATAGCTATTAGCTAGATGGCTTCTTCTCTATCTTTCATCTTCAATACAATGTTCTCCTCGATGGTCTTGTAGATCTATTCAATGTAATCTTCTTTTGTGGTGCATTTTTTGAGATTCGAAGAATTGTGGATTTATGATCAAATTATCTATGAATATTATTTGAGTCTTCTCTGAACTCTTTCAATCATGATTAAGGTAGCTTTGTATTTCTCTCCGATCTATTGATTTTGTTTGGCCAACTTGATTGATTTTTCTTGCAACGAGAGAGGTGCTTTGTGATGGTTCAATCTTACGGTGCTTATTCCCAGTGACAGAAAGGGACATGCCACGTATTTGTATTGTTGCCACTAAGGATACAAAGGTGGGGTTTATTCATATTGATTGTATCTATCCCTCTACATCATGTCATCTTTCTTAAGGCGTTACTCCATTCTTGTTAACTTAATACACTAGATTCATGCTGGATAGCGGTTGATGTGGGGAGTAGTAGTAGTAGATGCAAGCAGGAGTCGGTCTACTTGTCACGGCCGTGATGCCCATATTCATGAGCATTGCCATAGATATCGTCATAACTATGCGCTTTTCTATCAATTGCTCAATAGTAATGTGTTTACCCACCGTATGCGTTCTTTCAAGAGAGAAGCCTCTAGGGAAAACTATGCCCCCCCGGGTCTATCTTTTATCGTATTATTTTTAGATCTATAAAATCAAAAACACAAAATACCTTGCTACAATTTATTTACTTTTATTTTATTTTACACTTTTACTTATCTTTTATACCTATCTCTGTTAGATCTCATCCTTGCAAGTAACCGTGAAGGGATTGACAACCCCTTAATCGCGTTGGGTGAAAGTATTTGTTTGTTTGTGTAGGTGCAACGATTGGTGACTTATGTGTTCCACCTACTGGATTGATACCTTGGTTCTCAACTAAGGGAAATATTTATCTCTACTTTGCTGCATCACCCTTCCCTCTTCAAGGGAAAAAACAACACAAGCTGAAGAAGTAGCAGAAATCGACCGATTAATCGATTTTATTGGTCGACTATTAATCGGCAAGTTTTTTTGCAAGACCTAAGTTTTCAAGCACTAATAAGGGAAAACTGGAAACAATCAACAAGTGTGCGCTCTAAGCATTTTCCATAACATCAATATATAACAGCAGCACATGTCATGTTTTTGCATGTTTGAAATTCAAACATGACAGGAGTACATAGATACTACAATATTACAATTTACATAACAAATAAAAATTGGACAACACTTCGATAGCACATATCCTGTTTGGGCATTTTGAAATAGATAGCAGTGCATAGATTTACTCATTTACATATGAAACAATAAGCAGAACAACATTACATAACTACATAAATGAGCCCACAAATAAACTGAGATAGTACCATAGTGGATACTGGATAGGCAACACAACAATACATAACAGGTCCAACATACACAAAAAGCTTAGTTCTGTGATGTCTACTACACAACTTGTTCTTGTAGACTCGTGTTGGGCTTCCAAGCGCAGAGTTTTGTAGGGCAGTAGAAAATTTTCCTCAAGTGGATGACCTACGGTCTATCAATCTGTGGGAGGCGTAGAATGAAGATTGTATCTCTCAAACAACCCTGCGACCAAATAACAAAGAGTCTCTTGTGTTCCCAATACACCCAATACAATGGAAAATTGTATAGGTGCACTAGTTCGGCGAAGAGATGGTGATAAAAGTGTAGTATGGATGGTAGAAATATAATTTATAATCTGAATAAATAAAAACAGCAAGGTAGCAAACGATAAAAGTGAGCACAAACAATATTGCAATGCTTGAAAACAAGGCCTAGGGTTCGTACTTTAACTAGTGCAGTCTCTCAACAATGCTAATGTAATTGGATCATATAACCATCCTTCAACGTGCGATCAAGAATCACTCAAAAGTTCTTATCCAGCGGAGAACATAAGAAGAAATTGTTTGTAGGGTACAAAACCACCTCAAAGTTATTCTTTCCGATCAATCTTTCCAAGAGCTCGTACTAAAATAACACCAAGTTATCCTTTCCGATTGATCTATCCAAGAGTTCGTACTAAAATAACACCATATGATTGATACGTCTCCAACGTATCTATAATTTTTTATTGTTCCATGTTGTTATATTATCATTCTTGGATGTTTTACAATCATTTTATAGCAACTTTATATCATTTTTTGGGACTAACCTATTGACATAGTGCCAGTGTCAGTTGCTGTTTTTTGCTTCTTTTTTACTTCGCAAAAAATCAATACCAAACGGAGTCCAAATGCAGCAAAACTTTTTGGAGATTTTTTCTGGACCAAAAGACACACGGTGGGCCAAAGAAGTACCAAAGGGGAGCTCCGAGGGGAGCACAAACCCCAGGCGCGCCCTGGTGGGTTGTACCCACCTCGGTGGCCTCCTGCATTGCCTCTTCTCCCTATAAATTCCCAAATACTCCAAAAACCCTAGGAGAGTCGATAGAACAGAAGTTCTGCCGCCGCAATTCTCTGTAGCCATGAAAAACTAATCTAGACCCCATTCCGGCACTCCGTCGTAGGGGGAAATCATCACCGATGGCCATCTTCATCATCCCGACGGCCACCATGATGAGGAGGGAGTAGTCCACCCTCGGGGCTGAGGGTTTGTACCAGCAGCTATGTGTTTAATCTCTCTCTCTCTCTCTCTCTCTCGTGTTCTTGAGATGGCACGATCTTGATGTATCGCGGGCGTTGTTAATATGGTTGGATCATTTGGTGTTTCTCCCTCTCTATCTTGTTGTGATGAATTGAGTTTTCCCTTTGAGATGTCGTTCTTATTGGATTGAATAATTTTATGGATTTGAGAGCACTTGATATATGTCTTGCATATGAATACCCATGGTGACAATGGGGATTATATTGATTCACTTGATATATGTTTTGGCTCTCAACTCGCGGATTCCTAAGGTGACATTAGGGTAATCTATGCATAGGGGTTGATGCACGTTCTTGTCTTTTCTTTCATCGGTAGAAATCTTGGGGCACTCTTTGAGGTTCTTTGTGTTGGATTGAGTATTATGAATCTGAATTTGCTTTGATGTTATTTTAGTATGAACTCTTGATATATTGATTGAAAAGAATAACTTGGCGTTATTTCAGTACGAACTCCTGATAGATCGATCGGAAAGTATAACTTGGTGTTATTTTAGTACGAACTCTTGGATAGATCAATCGGAAAGAATAGCTACAAGCAATTTCTTCTTATGTTATCTGCGAGATAGGAACTTTGGAGTGATTCTTCATCGCACGTTGACGGATGTTTATATGATCCAACTATATTAGCATCATGGAGAGATTGCACTAGCGAATGTACGGACCCTAGGCCTCATTTTCAAGCATTGCAGTACCGTTTATGCTCACTTTAATTGTTTGCTACCTTGCTATTTTTATTTATTCAGATTATAAAAATATATTTCTACCATCCATATTACACTTTTATCACCATCTCTTCGCCGAACTAGTGCACCTATACAATTTGCTATTGTATTGGGTGTGTTGGGGACACAAGAGATTTCTTGTATTCCATTGCAGGGTTGTTTGAGAGAGACCATCTTCGTCCTACGCCTCCCACGGATTGATAAACCTTAGGTCATTCACTTGAGGGAAAATTTCTATTGTCCTACAAAACTCTGCGCTAGGAGGCCCAACACGAATCTACAAGAATAAAGTTGCGCAGTTTACATTAGTGATACACGTCAACCAGTTCTAATGTCACCTAGATACTCCAATGTCACCACGAGTATCTGTGAGTTGATTATACGATGTGCATCAAACAACTTCAGATTCATAATACTCAATCCAACACAAAGAACCTCAAAGAGTGCCCCAAGATTTTTACCGGAGAAACAAAGACGAGATGTGCATCAACCCCTGTGCAGAGGTTACCCCAATGTCACCTCGGGAATCCGCGAGTTGAGTGCCAAAACACAAATCAAGTGAATCAATATGATACCCCATTGTCACCACGGGTATTCATAGCAAGACATTCATCAAGTGTTCTCAAATCCATAAAAGTATTCAATCCGATAATAACAAAATCTCAAAGGGTAAACTCAATTCATCACAATAACATAGAGAGGGGAAAACACCATATGATCCAACTATATTAACAAAGCTCCCGGTACATCAAGATTGTACCAAATCAAGAACACAAGAGAGAGAGAGAGAGAGAGAGAGAGAGAGAGAATAAACACATAGCTATAGGTACAACCCCTCAGCCCCGAGGGTGGACTACTCCCTCCTCATCATTGTGGCCGCCGGGATGATGAAGGTGGCCTCCGGTGATGATTTACCCCTCCGGCAGGGTGCCGGAACAGGGTCTAGATTGGTTTTTCGTGGATACAGAGGCTTGCAATGGCGGAACTTCTAATTTAGGGTTATTTCTGGGAGTTTCTGTATTTATAGGATTTTTTGGCGTCGTCTCATGTCCAGATGGGCCACGAGGTGCCCACTACCCACCAGCACACGACCAAGGCCCCTTGCGCGCCCTAGTGGGTAGTGCTCACCTCCTTCACCTTCTGGTCTTCCCACGAAGCATCCAGTGCCTCTTTTGTTCCCAAAAAACCGTCAAAAAATTTCGTTGCATTTGGAGAACTTTTATTTCCGCACAAAAAAACAACACCATGGTAGTTCTGCTGAAAACAACATTATCTGGGTTAGTTCCATTCAAATCATACCAAAACCATAAATAATTGTTGTAAATATGGCACGGATACTTCATAAATTATAGATATGTTGGAGATGTATCATTCCACACTTCTACTTCAACTTCTTTTAGTCTTAATGTCTTTCCTATTACTACTTTGCTAGCAAGCAGCTAAACACCAAAAGAGCAAAACATGCATGAAAATATATGTGAGATTACATTGACTAAAGGGAAACTTATTTTGTACATGGAAGGGAAACATATTACATACATGATTCTGTACAATAAAAGAAACGGGCAATTATTTTCTGAAGAAATAACAACTTGCTTACAACCACAATTATTGATAATGAAAACTTGCTTACAACTAGTGAAGCAGCATGACAAGCAATCAATGGGCCAAATTTTAAAGTGAGAGCAAAATATGCATGAAAATAGATGTGAGATTACATTGTAAATTTGTAATCGAACATAGCAAACGAGTCCATCTAATGAAGTACAGTGGCAAGAAAGCATTCCATAGTGGATGCAGCAACAAGAAGGAAGATGCTCTAACAATAATCAATGAAGCTGCTTGTAGTAGATAGCTAGATTTGCACGTACAATCAATCAAGCTATTTATGCTAGCTAGCTTAGCTTTGTACTCATGGACTGCACAATAATTGATCAGATAGAGAGAGAATTATTCACCCATGGGCTGGACTAAAACGCTTAGTATACATTGAAAAAATGCAGTTTTGGAAGGGGAGGTCACAATCCCCTTTGGCCTCCACGAGGATCCTCCAGTGCTTACAAGTTATAACCAGAGTTATTGATCGAAGAACTGACAGTAGCTGGCACTCATTTTATCTACTGAAGAAATGACAGTAGCTACAATTTTAGAACTTAAAAGAGGAGAATGGTGCAACAAAGAAACCATACCAGGATGTTGTCTTGCTGCTGTAGAAGGGATGGTGTGTCTAGCTGCTGCCGTTCGTCGGAGCAGGAAGCAGAGGATGGAGCCACTTTGCTGGTGCTGGAGGATGGGTGGCGGCACCGAGAAACACGAGCCGTCGGTGATGGAGAAAGATATGTGTCCCCGGTGCTGCTAGAGGAAGAGTGGCGCAGCTCCGGTGCTGGTAAAGGAAGAGGGGCACAACTCTGGTGCTGCAATAGCAAGGTAAGGCGACAAAGAGCAGGTCCGGTCATCAGTGATGAAGAGATGCATAGGAGGCATGATGGCGATGCAGAGAGTTGGAGATGGTGCCGCGTTGGTGGTTGAGGTCCCGTGGAAGAGGAGAGGGGGATCCAGAGGGCGCCTAGCTCAGGTGGTGCTAGTTAGGGCTGCCAGAGGCAAGCAGTGTGATGACGGCTTGTGGATCTTGCATCATGGCGTGCTGGGAGGCTGAAACCCTAACTCATCAGGGAAAACCCCCAAATATGTGGTGCGGATGTGCGGGAAGGCCACCGAAGGGGGCCTAGGGGAGCCAAAATTCATCCTTCTGGGTTTTCTAACGTTAGGGGGCCCAACCCAATTAATGAGGAATCTAACGATTTATCGCCTGTCAGAGTGATAAATCAGTCAGAATGATAAATATGAAGATAAGGCCTTATCTTAGCGGTCACCACACGGTAAGCGATAAATTGGCCGATATCTTGAACAGTGGTAGCAATAGAAACAATAGCAATTTTGTAGTGACTGTAACAGCAGCAACGACAAAAGTAACTTAGCAAAGATCAATATATGAAAAGCGTAGACATTCGACCAGTGATGGATAATTGCGTTGCATGGTGTCAGTTCAATAAACCCTGGTCTATTTCCTAGACCATGCACTGGCCTAAAAGAGCAAAGTTGCAACGACCAAGACAAGGCCAAGCACAAGAGATCAGCTCTTTGAGAAATAAGAGTGCAAATCAAGAGGACCAAGTCAAGCTAAGGGAAGCAAGATACCATCAAGGAAAACCTCCTTTTTCCGGGCAGGAGAGCCTAGCGTGGTCGAGGTGGCCCCGAGAGTAAGCATCAAGACAGTCCCGGTAGGCCTGCCGGGCACAATGAAGGCAAACCATCGCGCCAAGGCTCCACCGCTCCACATCACAGCAACACAAGTCATCGATCGGTGCGGTCTCAAGCCCCCAAGTGACTAAGCGGTTGTTTTCTGCCACATGGCAGCCACTTCCTATGGAAAACACCTCCAAATGACACCCCTCCAGCGATGTGTCATTCAGATAGGAGAGAAGGTGTCCGAGCAGCCCGGCAAGGCATGCCGAGCAGGCCATGATGTGACACTAAGCGACGCATTTAATGCGCTCTGCCCCCTCTGTAGATTTAGGTATGATAGCACTATTTTCTATCTAATCAGTGCATAATGACTGATTTGCCATTGTGGTGACCCCTTGATCTATAAAAGGAGGCCCATGGAAACCATAGGAAGGATTCACACCTCTGTGCACTCATACACGCGTAGCTGCTCTCGCCCCGAAGCAACCTTGCCGGGCAAGAGCATTGCGTTTTTCACCACAATCCACCATCAATCCACCAAAGCAGGAGTAGGGTTTTAAGCCTCACGGGGCCCGAACCTGGGTAAAACTGACTGTGTGATCTCTTCGTGTTGCGCGACATTCTTCGCTCTTTGTGCAACGTGCTCATTCCCCCTGCCGAACCACAAAGGGGCTCATGGCCCCATAGGTGGCCGTGGTTTCCCACGACATCTTTGGTGTGCCAGGTAGGGGGAAGCGCTTGAGCGAACCTGAGAAGCTTACGTAGCGCGTCATCTTCATCGTCATTTTCTTCATCGACAACTCCATCGACCATGGCACCCAAGAAGAAGCCCGATGCCGCAGCTCACCCGTCCACCTGGAAGGCAATGTCGCACGTGCCCACCAACACCATGGGGGCTACTGGGACGCACAGGGGTGTGGACGCTATGGGGAACGTGGTCGGCACAGGCGGCGGCGTCACCACCTCCCCTGCAGCCAAAGCAGGAGCAGGAGGCACCAGGGAAGGATAGTGTCTGCAGCACCCCAGCGGCGACGCTCCACAAGGTACGAGTGGAGAGATTATTCTGTTTGCACCCCTCCACCCAGCCAAAGGGCCCAGCCGCAGTAGTGACTCTCGTTCAGGGGCGAATTGCAACTCTCCGGCCTCTCCCGCCGCGGCCACGGTCGCAGGGCATGTACCACCCCCGGAGCGAGCTGACCCAGCCTCTGTGCTCAACGGAGCCGCTGGTCCTTGATGACCCACAAGTGTAGGGGATCTATTGTAGTCCTTTAGATAAGTAAGAGTGTCGAACCCAACGAGGAGCAGAAGGAAATGACAAGCGGTTTTCAGTACGGTATTCTCTGCAAGCACTGAAATTGTAGGTAACAGATAGTTTTGTGATAGGATAATTTGTAACGGGTAACAAGCAATGAAAGTAAATAAAGTGCAGCAAGGTGGTCCAATCCTTTTTGTAGCAAAGGACGAGCCTGGGCAAATTCTTATAACGAGAAAAGCGCTCCCGAGGACACATGGGAATTATCGTCAAGCTAGTTTTCATACGCTCATATGATTCACGTTCGTTACTTTGATAATTTGATATGTGGGTGGACCGGTGCTTGGGTACTACCCTTTCTTGGACAAGCATACCACTTATGATTAACCCCTATTGCAAGCATCCGCAAGTACAAAAGAAGTATTAAGCTAAACCTAACCATAGCATGGAACTAGTGGATCCAAATCAGCCCCATACAAAGCAACACATAAACTAGGGTTTAAGCCTCTGTCACTCTAGCAACCCATCATCTACTTATTACTTCCCAATGCCTTCCTCTAGGCCCAAATAATGGTGAAGTGTCATGTAGTCGACGTTCACATAACACCACCAGAGGAGAGACAACATACATATCATCAAAATATCGAACGAATACCAAATTCATATGACTACTAATAGCAAGATTTCACCCATGTCCTTAGGAACAAACGTAACTACTCACAAAGCATATCCATGTTCATAATCAGAGGGGTATTGATATGCATTAAGGATCTGAACATAGAATCTTCCACCAGATAAACCAACTAGCATCAACTACAAGGAGTAATCAACACTACTAGCAAACCACAGGTACTAATCTGAGGTTTGGGTACAAAGATTGGATACAAGAGATGAACTAGGTTTTGAGAGGAGATGGTGCTGGTGAAGATGTTGATGGATATTGACCACCTCCCGATGAGAGGATCGTTGGTGATGACGATGGTGATGATTTCCCCTTCTCGGAGGGAAGTTTCCCCGGCAGAACAGCTCCGCCGGAGCCCTAGATTAGTTCCGCCAAGGTTCCACCTCGTGGGGGCAGAGTTTCGTCCCGTAAGCTTGCTTATGATTTTTTCCAGGGTAAAAGGCTTCATATAGCAGAAGAGGGGCACCGAAGGGCCACCAGGGGGCCCACGAGGCAGGGGGCGCACCCAGTAGGGGTGGGCGCGCCCCCCACCCTCATGGCTAGGGTGTGGGCCCCCTCTGGTACTTCTTTCGCTCAATAATTCTCATTAATTCCAAAAATGACTTCTGTGGAGTTTCAGGACTTTTGGAGCTGTGCAGAATAGGTTTCCAATATTTGCTCCTTTTCCAGCCCAGAATCCCAGCTGCCGGCATTCTCCCTCTTCATGATAAACCTTGTAAAATAAGAGAGAATAGCCATAAGTATTGTGACATAACATGTAATAACAGCCCATAATGCAATAAATATCGATATAAAAGCATGATGCAAAATAGACGTATCAACTCCCCCAAGCTTAGACCTCGCTTGTCCTCAAGAGGAAGCCGATATCGAAAAGTATGTCCACATGTTTAGAGATACAAGTGTCGATAAAGATAAAATATGGACATGAGGGCATCATGATCATTCTTATACCGGCAACATATATAGATTTTGTCATATGATTTCTTTTGCTCAAGTAACAATCTATTCACAATATCGAGTATGGTTCAGAAACTTCATTGAGAACTAACAAACTAAAAACTCAGTTATTGAAGCAATTGCAATTTATCATAACATCGGAAAGAGTCAAAAGTAGAGCTTTTCAGCAAGTCCACATACTCAACTATCATATAGTCTTTCACAATTGCTCACACTCACGCAATATTTATTGTTATGGAGTTTTAATCAGACACAAAGAAAGATAGGGGCTTATAGTGTTGCCTCCCAACGATTTACCTCAAGGGCAATGTCAACAATAATAGTTCCTGCTAACTTACATCCAATTGGATATATGTATCAGGATCTTTCCAACATGAGGTGCTTGCCAAAGGATAAAATGAAAAAAAGGGAAAGGTGAAGATCACCTTGACTCTTGCATAAAGTAAAAGATGGGCCCTTCGCAGAGGGAAGCAGAGGTTGTCATGTGCTTTTAGGGTTGGATGCACAAAATCTTAATGCAAAAGAACGTCACTTTATATTGCCACTTGTGATATGAACCTTTATTATGCAGTCCGTCGCTTTTATTACTTTCATATCACACGATCGTATAAAGCTTATTTTCTCCGCACTAATAAGTCATACATATTTAGAGAGCAATTTTTATTGCTTGCAACATGACAACTTACTTGAAGGATCTTACTCAATCCATAGGTAGGTATGGTGGACTCTCATGGAAAAACTAGGTTTAAGGATATTTGGAAGCACAAGTAGTATTTCTTCTTGGTGCAAGGAATTTGGCTAGCATGAGGGGGAAAGGCAACCTCAACATGTTGGACGATCCATGATAATATTCTTTAACTTAGATGTGAGAAAACATAACCCATTACGTTGTCTTCCTTGTCCAACATCAACTCTTTAGCATGTCATACTTTAATGAGTGCTCACAATCACAAAAGATGTCCAAGATAGTATGTTTATATGTGAGAACATCTCATTCTTTATTACTTCCTATTAATTGCAACGATGACCAAAACTAAGTTTGCCAACTCCCAACAACTTTTGAGCCTCATACTCTTTATGTGTGAAGTCATTACTATCTACAAGATCAATATGAACTCTTTTATTCTTTTTGTTCTTTTATGCACTCAAGATCATGGCAAGATAGCAAAGCCCTTGACTCAACACTAATCTTTATTATATATAGCTCACGGACTCGATTACATAAAGGGATCTCAAAACAAAACTCAAAACTGAATCATACCAAAACTTTATTCTACTAGATCAAGATATTACTAAAAGAATCGAACTAAGTAAAACGGTAAATATAGGAGTGTGATGGTGATACGATACCGGGGCACCCCCTGCCAAGGGGAGTGCCCATACCCATGTGGTTATGCCCTCGGAGGTGATGAAGGTGGTGATGATGATGGTGGATAATCACACATCGAGCATAAAAGCTCCTCCAACTTGCAGATAATGCCCTTGAGTGCGACGATATGATCCTTCAACAAAATATTTTCCTGTGTGAGATACTTGTTCTGTATGCGAGCTAGCTCAATCATCTTGAAAGCTTCAATCTCAGTTGGGGTAAAGAGGTTAGCTAGAGGTTGAGGGATGTTTTCTTCTTCCGCCGTCGGAGCTTGATCCTCCATGGCCTTCTTGATCCCTTCATCCTTGTTGATCTCCTTTGGTTCTTCTCTTTTCAGCTATATCTTCAATAGCCAAGCATCCTGGTCTTCATTGTTGGAGGAGGGTGACATCATGATGCTCTAGATCTGTTAGAAAAACAGCTCGAAATGAAAATAAAAGATTTTTGCGTGATATGGTGGTCAAAACCTTCGGGACATTATATAATGAATTTTTACCGACCAAAAGAAGTATCATGCATGAAAACGGAGTCCGGAGAGCACACGAGGTGCCCATGAGGCAGGGGGGAGCGCCCTCCACCCTCGTGGAGGCCTCGTGTCCTTCCCGTACTACTTCTTATTTTCCTATTTTCTTAAATATTCCAAAAAGGAGAAAAATTGCTATTAGAACTGTTTTAGAGTTGGTTTACTTACTGTACCACATACCTATTCCTTTTTGGAGTCTGAAACGTTCTGGAAAGTGTCTCTTATGTATTCCTCCGGGGTTACGGTTTCAATAATATTAGTTTCAACATTTATAGGATTACCTGAGATATAATGTTTGATTCTTTGACCGTTCACCACCCTTGGACTTGTGCCTTCGAAGTTGTTGATTTTTATGGCACCAGAATGATAGACCTCCTCGATAACGAAGGGCCTTCCCATTTAGAGAGAAGTTTCCCTGCAAAAAATCTTAAACGAGAGTTGAATAGCAACACGTAATCACCTACGTTAAACTCACACTTTTGTATCCTTTTGTCATGCCATCTTTTAACTTTTTCTTTAAACAGCTTGGCATTCTCATAGGCTTGGGTTCTCCATTCATCAAGTGAGGTAATGTCAAATAACCTCTTCTCACCGGCAAGTTTGAAGTCATAGTTGAGCTCTTTAATGGCCCAATATGGCTTATGTTCAAGTTCGAGAGGTAAGTGAGATGCTTTTCCATAAACCATCTTATACGGAGACATACCCATAGGATTTTTATATGCAGTTCTATAGGCCCATAATGCATCATCAAGTTTCTTGGACAAATTTTTTCTAGATCTATTAACAGTCTTTTGCAAAATTAATTTGAGCTCTCTATTACTCAATTCTACTTGACCACTAGACTGTGGATGATATGGAGATGCAATTCTATGATTAACATCATACTTAGCAAGCATTTTACGAAAAGCACCATGAATAAAATGTGAACCACCATCAGTCATGAGATATCTAGGGACTCCAAACCTCAGAAAAATAACTTCTTTAAGCATCTTAATAGAGGTGTTATGATCAGCACTACTAGTTGGAATATCTTCTACCCACTTAGTAACATAATCAACAACAACTAAAATGTGTGTATATCCATTAGAGGCAGGAAAAGGTCCCATATAATCAAAGCCCCAAACATCAAATGGTTCAATAACAAGAGAATAATTCATAGGCATTTCTTTACGTCTACTAATATTACCAATTCTTTGACATTCATCACAAGACAAGACAAACTTACGGGCATCTATGAAGAGAGTAGGCCAATAAAAACTGGATTGCAATACCTTATGTTCAGTTCTATCTCCAGCGTGGTGTCCTCCAAACGGCTCGAAGTGACACTTGCGCAGGATCTGTTCCTGTTCATGCTCAGCTACACAATGTCTAATAACACCATCTACTCCTTCTTTATAAAGGTGTGGGTCATCCCAGAAGTAATGTCTTAAATCATAAAAGAACTTTTTCTTTTGCTGGTATGTGAAGCTAGGTGGTATAAATTTAGCAACAATGTAATTAGCAGAATCAGCATACCATGGAGCATTATGAGAAGCATTTATGACTGCTAATTGTTCATCAAGAAAGCTATCATCAATAGGTAGTGGGTCATCAAGAACATTCTCTAACCTAGACAAGTTGTCTGCAACGGGGTTCTCAGCTCCCTTTCTATCAATAATATGCAAATCAAATTCTTGTAGCAAGAGAACCCATCTAACAAGTCTAGGTTTAGCATCTTTCTTTTCCATAAGATATTTAATAGAAGCATGATCAGTGTGAATAGTTACTTTAGAATCAACAATATAAGGTCTGAACTTATCACATGCAAATACAACTGCTAAGAATTCTTTTTCAGTAGTAGCATAATTTCTCTGAGCAGTGTCTAGAGTTTTAGTAGCATATTGAATAACATTTAACTTCTTATCAACTCTTTGCCCTAGAACAACACCTATAGCATAATCACTAGCATCACGCATAATTTCAAAGGGTAAATTCCAATCAGGTGGCTGAACAATAGGTGCAGAAATCAAAGCTTTCTTAAGTATTTCAAATGCTTCTACACAATAATCATCAAAGACAAAAGGAATATCTTTTTGTAATAAATTAGTTAGAAGCCTAGAGATTTTAGAAAAGTCCTTAATGAACCTCCTATAAAAACCGACATGACCAAGGAAACTTCTTATACCTTTAATGTCCTTGGGACACGACATCTTTTCAATAGCATCGACTTTAGCTTTATCAAATTCAATACCTCTTTCAGAAATTTTATGCCCCAAGACAATGCCTTCATTAACCATAAAGTGACATTTTTCCCAATTCAAGACGAGACTAGTGTCTTCGCATCTCTGCAAAACTCGATCAAGGTTGCTCAAGCAATCATCAAAAGAGGATCCATAAATGGAGAAATCATCCACGAATACCTCACAAATATTTTCACAGAAGTCAGAGAATATAGCCATCATGCATTTTTGAAAGGTAGCAGGTGCATTACATAAACCAAAAGGCATACGTCTATAAGCAAAAGTATCGAAAGGGCAAGTAAAATTAGTCTTTGCTTGATCGTCCGCTCACACAGGTATTTGAGAGAAACCAGAATAACCATCTAGAAAGCAGAAATGTGTATGTTTGGATAGTCTTTCTAGCATTTGATCAATAAAAGGTAAAGGGTAATGATCTTTCTTAGTAGCTTTATTTAATTTACAAAAATAAATTACGATCCTATAACCTATAATAATTCTTTGCGGGATCAATTCATCTTTATCATTAGGAACGACAGTAATACCTCCCTTCTTAGGGACACAATTGATAGGACTCACCCACTGACTATCAGCAACGGGATAAATTATACCTGCCTCAAGGAGCTTTAGAATTTCCTTTCTTACCACTTCTTTCATCTTAGGATTAGACGCTGTTGATGATCTCTAACTGGTTTGGCATCGTCTTCCAATTTTATTTTGTGTTGGCATAGAGTGGGACTAATGCCCTTAAGATCATCGAGAGTATATCCAATAGCAGAACAGTGCTTCTTCAGAGTTTTCAATAATATTTCCTCTTCCTGCTCTGAAAGGTTAGCACAAATAATAACAGGATATATCTTCTTTTCATCAAGATAAGCATATTTAAGAGTATCAGGTAGAGGTTTAAGCTCAAACACGGGATCACCCTTGGGTGGAGGGGGATCCCCTAGGATTTCAACAGGCAAGTTGTGTTTCAGAATAGGATCTTGTTTAAGAACACTTCATCTATTTCCCTTCTTTCATTCATAAACATATCGTTTTCATGGTCTAGCAACTATTGTTCTAACAGATCAGTAGGAGGTACGACAATAGAAGCAAGACCAATAATTTCATCCTTACTAGGCAATTCCTTATCATGGGGTTGTCTATGGAACTTAGCAACATTAAACTCATGTTTCACATCCCCCAAGCCAATTGTGACAACATCCTTTTCACAATCAATCTTAGCATTAACAGTATTCAAGAAGGGTCTACCAAATATAATGGGACAAAAGCTATCTTGTGGGGAACCAAAAACAAGAAAATCAACAGGGTATTTAACTTTCCCACACAAGACTTCAACATCTCTAACAATCCCAATTGGTGAAATAGTATCTCTATTTGCAAGCTTAATAGTAACATCAATATCTTCTAACTCAGCGGGTGCAATATCATGGATAATTTCTTTATATAAGGAAATAGGTATTGCACTAGCACTAGCACACATATCACATAAGCCATGATAACAATGATCTCCTATTTTAACAGAAATAATAGGCGTGCCTACAACGGGTCTATGTATCTTAGCATCGGGTCTAGCAATATTAGCAGCTTCCTCGCAGAAGTAAATAGCATGCCATCTATATTATCAGCCAAGAGATCTTTAACCATAGAATTACTAGGTTCAACTTTAATTTGCTCAGGAGGTGTATATGTCCTAGTATTACTTTTACGAACAACAGTTGAAGCTTTAGCATGATCTTTTATCCTAACATGGAAAGGTGGTTTCTCAACACAAGTAGTAGGAACAATAGTATCATTATAAGTGATAATCTTTTCTTCAACTGTAACAGGTGCAACTACTTTTACTTCAATGGGAGGAATATAATTAAGCCACTTCTCCTTAGGGAGATCAACGTGAGTAGCAAAAGATTCACAGAAAGAAGCTACTATCTCAGAGTCAAGTCCATATTTAGTGCTAAATCCACGAAAAGCATCCGTATCCATGAAAGACTTAACACAATCAAACTTAGGTGTCATACCCGACTCCTTACCATCATTGGAACCCTAATATTCAGAGTTGAGTTTAATTCTTTCCAATAAGTCCTACTTGAATTCAATAGTCTTCAGCATATAAGAACCAGCACAAGAAGTATCGAGCATGGTGCGATCATTGAGAGAAAGCCGAGCATAAATTTTTTGAATAATCATTTCTCTTGAGATCTCATGATTGGGGAAAGAATATAACATTGACTTAAGCCTCCCCCAAGCTTGAACGATACTTTCTCCTTTGCGAGGCCAAAAATTATATATATAATTACGATCACGATGAACAAGATGCATAGGATAAAACTTTTGGTGAAATTCCAATTTCAATTGTTTATAGTCCCAAGACCCCATATCATCACATAGCCTATACCATGTCAATGCGTCTCCCTTCAAAGATAAAGGGAAGACATTCCTCTTAACGGCATCATCGGGTATACCTGCAAGCTTAAATAATCCACAAACTTCATCCACATAGATAAGGTGTAAATCGGGATGCAATGTTCCATCTCCTGCAAAGGGATTAGCTAGCAGTTTTTCTATCATACCCGAAGGAATCTCAAAGTAAACATTTTCAGTAGGTTCAGTAGGTTGAGGAGCAACTCTTTGCTCTACTGGTCGAGGCGAAGATGCCCCGAACAAGCCCCTCAAAGGATTAGTTTCCATAGAAACAAGTGACAGTAAATTTCAGCACACTATATAAATGTTTCCTACCAAGTTTGACTCACCAAAGGTGCTTCACTCCCCGGCAACGGTGCCAGAAAAGAGTCTTGATGACCCACAAGTGTAAGGGATCTATCTTAGTCCTTTCGATAAGTAAGAGTGTCGAACCCAATGAGGAGCAGAAGGAAATGACAAGCGGTTTTCAGTAAGGTATTCTCTGCAAGCACTGAAATTGTAGGTAACAGATAGTTTTGTGATAGGATAATTTGTAATGGGTAACAAGCAATGAAAGTAAATAAAGTGCAACAAGGTGGCCCAATCCTTTTTGTAGCAAAGGACAAGCCTGGACAAATTCTTATAATGAGAAAAGCGCTCCCGAGGACACATGGGAATTATCGTCAAGCTAATTTTCATCACGCTCATATGATTCGCGTTTGTTACTTTGATAATTTGATATGTTGGTGGACTGGTGCTTGGGTATTGCCCTTTATTGGACAAGCATCCCACTTATGATTAAACCATATTGCAAGCATCCGCAACTACAAAAGAAGTATTAAGGTAAACCTAACCATAACATGAAACTAGTGGATCCAAATCAGCCCCTTACGAAGCAACGCATAAACTAGGGTTTAAGCTTCTGTCACTCTAGCAACCCATCATCTACTTATTACTTCCCAATGCCTTCCTCTAGGCCCAAATAATGGTAAAGTGTCATGTAGTCGACATTCACATAACACCACTAGAGGAGAGACAACATACATATCATCAAAATATCGAACGAACACCAAATTCACATGACTACTAATAGCAAGACTTCACCCATGTCCTCAGGAACAAACGTAACTACTCACAAAGCATATCCATGTTCATAATCAGAGGGGTATTAATGTGCATTAAGGATCGAAACATAGAATCTTCCACCAGATAAACCAACTAGCATCAACTACAAGGAGTAATCAACACTACTAGCAAACCACAGGTACCAATCTGAGGTTTGGGCACAAAGATTGGATACAAGAGATGAACTAGGTTTTGAGAGGAGATGGTGCTGGTAAAGATGTTGATGGAGATTGACCCCCTCCTGATGAGAGGATCATTGGTGATGACGATGGTGATGATTTCCCCTTCTCGGAGGGAAGTTTCCCCGGCAGAATAGCTCCGCCGGAGCCCTAGATTAGTTCCGCCAAGGTTCCGCCTCGTGGCGGCGGAGTTTCGTCCCAAGCTTGCTTATGATTTTTTCCAGGGTAAAAGGCTTCATATAGCAGAAGAGGGGCACCGAAGGGCCACCAGGGGGCCCATGAGGCAGGGGGCGCGCCTAGTAGGGGTGGGCGCGCCCCCACCCTCGTGGCCAGGGTGTGGGACCCCTCTGGTACTTCTTTCGCTCAATAATTCTCATTAATTCCAAAAATGACTTCCATGGAGTTTCAGGACTTTTGGAGCTGTGCAGAATAGGTTTCCAATATTTGCTCCTTTTCCAGCCCAGAATCCCAGCTGCTCGCATTCTCCCTCTTCATGATATACCTTGTAAAATAAGAGAGAATAGCCATAAGTATTGTGACATAACGTGTAATAACAGTCCATAATGCAATAAATATCGATATAAAAGCATGATGCAAAATGGACGTATCAGTCCTCAAGCGCCTGAACCTCGTCACCAGGCTATCCAAGCGGCTGGCTCGCAACGACAAGAGCACGGCGCGGTCGGTACCGGCTCCATCAGGAGCCGGGCGACGTTATGATCTACATCATCATCACCCATGCCTACCACCGCCTCGGAGGCCATGGCGCGGGCCCACCTATTGTTCAGATTTCCGCCAGTAGCCGATCAGATGGATGAGTGGCGAGCCACCATCCAAAGCCTGATTGGTTTCGCCGAGGCGGGACGATCACAACAAGCTAGCCCGCCACGGCCTCCCCAGATGACGACAACGGCCCGCGCTGCTGGCCATACCGAAGGGGCCATCGCCATGGTGCAGTCCTCTCCGCGGCAGCCAGCGCGGGAGCCGCCCAACTAAGAACCTGAGGATGCCTCGATGGCCTCGTCCGACCCTCGAGCGCGTCAAAGCCAACGGCGGGCCTCGGAGGATAGGCAGAGGGAAGGCACATGCATCACCATCGAGCAACGCCATGACATCGTCCGCCAGGATGATGGGCGTGATGGCCCCAACATCGATGAGCTTGCGCTAGGCGGAGGTGGGTACCTACCTTTCAAGGCTGGGTGCCCCGCCTCCACCCGAGAGCTGCCGCAAGTCCGTTCGCCGTCTGCCCGCACATTCAAGCCAGAGATACCAGAGAAGTATGATGGAAGGCTAAACCCGGCGGAGTTCTTGAGCATCTACACAATCGTTGTTCAAGCTGCCGAGGGAAGAGATGAGAAGGTGTTCGCCAATTACTTCCCTTTGGCACTCAAGCAAAATGTGAGGTCTTGGCTGATGCACCTACCAGAGAACTCCATTTCAACCTGGGCTGAGCTATGCCACGAGTTCATTGGCGCCTTCATGGGTGACCATAAAGAACCAGGGCGGCCCAGCGACTTGCAGCTTTTCCCATAGAAAGAAGGAGAGACTTTGCAGAAGTACATGCAGAGGTTCAGCCGAGTCCACAGAAATATTCCACACATCCACCCGGCAGCTGCGATAGCTGCGTTCCAGTCCAACATGCTTAATCGACGGATACGTGCCAAGATGAACGTTCGATTGCCCAAGACTGTGAAGGAGCTTTACACTCTAGTGGATAAGTGTGCTTGGGTGGAGGAGGGAAGGCAGCTCCCCGGAGAAGAGGATGGCATCGACGTCGACTCAGAGGACGATGAAGAGGCCACCAGTCATAAGAAGAAGAACAGGAAGCGTGATAAAAGGCACAAGGATAAGGTAGTGATGACCGTCGAGGGATCGGGCACACCTTATACCGGCAAGAAGGCCAAGACTGAGGTACCCAGCAAGGAAGTTGCTGCGTTCACTGATTGCCGGGAGGCTGTGGCTGCCGAGAAGGACGGGAAAGGTGATGGCCCATACTGCAAAATCCATCGGACCAAGGGCCACGATTTTCAGGAGTGTTGTCAGGTTGACAAGCTCGTCAAGAAGTAGAGGGTTGAATATGAAAAGCATGATAAGGAAAGAGGTCAGAATGGCGTTGGCGGGAGGGGCCGGGGCGGCGAAGCAGGTCGCCCTGGCAAGGCTCCTCGGAACCAAGGGAAACCCGCCAGGGGTCGTGAGAAGGAGGATTGCAATAATGAGAGTGATGGAGGAGATGAAGAGGAAACCAGCGAGCAGGAATTCTACAAAGCCACTGACGCCCTGTGCATTGATGGAGGTGCATCTTTGCACTCTTCTCACCGCGAACTCAAACAATGAGCGTGTGATGTCAATGCCGAGGAGCCAATGGCGGATTCTCGGAGCCTGCTCAAGTGGTCCCGCACGCCCATCATCTACGACGAAGAGGACCACCCTGAGTGCACCACTGTGGTAGGGTGCCTGCCACTGTTGATCTCACAACAATCCGCAACCTCAAATTCACAAAGATGTTGGTTGACGACGGGGCCGGGTTGAATCTGATTTCTCCAAAGGTCATCATCAAACTTCAGATAGAAGAAGAAGAGCTTGATGTTACTGGCACGTTTCAAGGAGTCAACCCCGGCAGGAGTTGTCCTAAAGGGAAGATTACGTTGCCGGTGACATTCGGGGGAGAGTTGAATTACCAGATTGAGAAGATTGTATTTGATGTGGTCGACCTCCCCCTGCTGTATAATGGAATCCTTGGTCGCCTAGCCCTGGCCAAATTCATGGTGGTATCCCACTATGCCTACAACACACTGAAGATGCTGGGGCCAGTAGGCGTCATTTCCATTCCATCAGACAAGAAGGACGCAATCATTTGCATGGACAAGATGTACCGGGACGTAGTTGCGGCAGAGGCCGCAGAAGCCACTGTTCTCTCCAAGGAAAACAAGAAAAAGAACAAAGCTAACAAGGGCTCTAGTGAGGAATCCAGGAAGCGCGCCTCTTCGGAGTGCACTACGCCTATTGATGACTTGTCGGAGAGTTCCAATAGCAAGAGATCCAAAACTGCCGCACCTGCTGTGAAGAAGGTCCCGGCAGGGCTAGCTGGCGCTGATGGTACCTATACCATCGGTGCCACCCTTGAGGACAAATAGGAAAGCGCGCTCGTTGCCTTCCTGTGGGTGAATGTCGATGTGTTTGCATGGCAACCATCTGACATCCCCGGTGTTCCCAGGGAGGTAATCGAGCACCAATTTGTTTTCAGCCCATATGCCCGACCCGTCAAGCAGAAGGTTCAAAAGCAAGCTTTGGAGCAGCAGCAATTCATTGCCAAGGAAATTAAGAAACTTGAGGCAGCTGGTCTGGTCAGAGGAGTACAACATCCAACATGGTTAGCAAGTCCAGTGGTGGTGCGCAAGGCTAATGGGAAATGGAGGCTGTGCATAGATTTTACTGATCTGAACAAGGCCTGCCCAAAGGACCCATCTCCCTTTTCGTGCATCGATCAGATTGTGGATTCCATCTTCGGATGCGACATGTTTTCTTTTCTGGATGCCTACTCTGGATACCATCAGATCTTTATGTCCAAGGAAGACAAAGAGAAGACCGTGTTCATCACCCTGTGTGGTATGTACTGCTTCGTACGGATGCCTTTGATGTCTACTACTGAACCTTCTTCTTGTAGACGTTGTTGGGCCTCCAAGTGTAGAGGTTTGTAGGACAATAGCAAATTTCCCTCAAGTGATGATCTAAGGTTTATCAATCCGTGGGAGCATAGGATGAAGATGGTCTCTCTCAAACAACCCTGCAACCAAATAACAAAGAGTCTCTTGTGTCCCCAACACACCCAATACAATGGTAAATTGTATAGGTGCACTAGTTCGGCGAAGAGATGGTGATACAAGTGCAATATGGATGGTAGATATAGGTTTTTGTAATCTGAAATTATAAAAACAGCAAGGTAACGAGCGATAAAAGTGAGCGAAAACGGTATTAGAATGTTTTGAAACAAGGCCTAGGGTTCATACCTTCACTAGTGCAAGTTCTCTCAACAATAATAACATAACAGGATCATATAACTATCCCTCAACATGCAAAAAAGAGTCACTCCAAAGTCACTAATAGTGGAGAACAAACGAAGAGATTATTGTAGGGTACGAAACCACCTCAAAGTTATTCTTTCCAATCAATCCATTGGGCTATTCCTATAAGTGTCACAAACAGCCCTAGAGTTCGTATTAAAATAACACCTTAAGACACAAATCAACCAAAACCCTAATGTCACCTAGATACTCCAATGTCACCACAAGTATCTGCGAGTATGATTATACGATATGCATCATACAATCTCGAATTCATCTATTCAACCAACACAAAGAACTTCATAGAGTGCCCCAAAGTTTCTACTAGAGAGTCAAGAAGAAAACGTGTGCCAACCCCTATGCATAGATTCCCAAGGTCATGGAACCCGCAAGTTGATCACCAAACATACATCAAGTGAATCAATAGAATACCCCATTGTCACCACGGGTATCCCATGCAAGACATACATCAAGTGTTCTCAAATCCTTAAAGACTCAATCCGATAAGATAACTTCAAAGGGAAACCTCAATCTATTACAAGAGAGTACAGGGGGAGAAACATCATAAGATCCAACTATAATAGCAAAGCTCGCGGTACATCAAGATCGTGCCAAATCAAGAACGCGCGCGAGAGAGAGAGATCAAACACATAGCTGTTGGTACATACCCTCAGCCCCGAGGGTGAACTACTCCCTCCTCGTCATGGAGAGCGCCGGGATGATGAAGATGGCCACCGGTGATGGATCCCCCCTCCGGCAGTATGCCGGAACAGGGCCCCGCTTGGTTTTTGGTGGCTACAGAGGCTTGCGGTGGCGGAACTCCCGATCTATGTTTATTTCTGGGGGTTTCTGTATTTATAGGAATTTTTGGCGTCAGTCTCACGTCAGGGGGGGTCTCCGAGTCGTCCACGAGATAGGGGTTGCGCCCAGGGGTAGGGCGCGCCCTCCACCCTCGTGGATGGCTCGTGACTCTTCTGGCTCAACTCTTTTACTTCGGGGGCTTCTTTTGGTCCATCAAAAATTATCAGAATTGGCACGCCAATTGGACTCCGTTTGGTATTTCTTTTCTGTAAACTCAAAAACAAGGAAAAAACAAAAACTGGCACTGGGCTCTAGGTTAATAGGTTACTCCCAAAAATCATATAAGATAGCATATAAATGCATATAAAACATCCAAGATGGATAATATAATAGCATGGAACAATCAAAAATTATAGATACGTTGGAAACGTATCAAGCATCCCCAAGCTTAATTCCTGCTCGTCCTCGAGTAGGTAAATGATAAAAATAGAATTTTTGATGTGGAATGCTACCTAACGTATTTATCAATGTAATCTTCTCTATTGTGGCAAGAATATTTAGATCCATAAGATTCAAAACAAATGTTTAATATTGACATAAAAACAATAATACTTCAAGCACACTAACAAAGCAATCACGTCTTCTGAAAATAACATGGCCAAAGAAAGCTATCCCTACAAAATCATATAGTCTGGTTATGCTCTATCTTCATCACACAAAGTATTTAATCATGCACAACCCTGATGACAAGCCAAACAATTGTTTATAATTTTGGTGTTCTCAAACTTTTTCAATGTTCACGCAATACATGAGCGTGAGCCATGGACATAGCACTATAGGTGGAATAGAATGGTGGTTGTGGAGAAGACAAAAAGGAGAATATAGTCTCACATCAACTAGGCGTATCAACGGGCTATGGATATGCCCATCAATAGATATCAATGTGAGTGAGGAGGGATTGCCATGCAACGGATGCACTAGAGCTATAAGTGTATGAAAGCTCAAAATAAACTAAGTGGGTGTGCATCCAACTTCCTTGCTCACGAAGACCTAGGGCACTTTTGAGGAAGCCCATCACTTGAATGTACAAGCCAAGTTATATATTGAAAAATTCCCACTAGTATATGAAAGTGAAAACATAGGAGACTCTCTATCATGAAGATCATGGTGCTACTTTGAAGCACAAGTGTGAAAAAAGGATAGTAGCATTGCCCCTTCTCTCTTTTCTCTCAATTTTTTGTTTTCTCTTTTTTTTGGGGGGGGGGGGCTTCTCTTTTTTTTGGCGCCTTTTTTTTCGTCTGGAGTCTCATCCCGACTTGTGGTGGAATCATATTCTCCATTATCCTTTCCTCACAGGGACAATGCTCTAATAACGAAGATGATCACACTTTTATTTACTTACAACTCAAGAATTACAACTCGATACTTAGAACAAAATATGACTCTATATGAATGCCTCCGGCGGTGTACCGGGATGTGCAATGATTCAAGAGTGACATGTATGAAAGTATTATGAACGGTTGCTTTGCCACAAATACGATGTCAACTACATGATCATGCAAAGCAATATGACAATGATGGAGCATGTCATAATAAACGGAATGGTGGAAAGTTGCATGGCAATATATCTCAGAATGGCTATGGGAATGCCATAATAGGTAGGCATGGTGGATGTTTTAAGGAAGGTATATGGTGGGTGTATGGTATTGGCGAAAGTTGCACGACACAAGAGATGCTAGCAATGGTGGAAGGGTGAGAGTGTGTATAATCCATGGACTCAACATTAGTCAAAAAGAACTCACATACTTATTGCAAAAATCTATTAGTTATCGAAACGAAGGACTACGCGCATGCTTCTAGGGGGATATATTGGTAGGAAAATACCATCGGTCGTCCCCGACCGCCACTCATAAGGAAGGCAATCAAAAAATAAATCATGCTCCGACTTCATCACTTAACGGTTCACCATACATGCATGCTACGGGAATCACAAACTTAACACAAGTATCTCTCAAATTCACAACTACTCACTAGCATGACTCTAATATCACCATCTTCATATCTCAAAACAATCATAAGGAATCAAACTTCTCTTAGTATTCAATGCACTTTATATGGAAGTTTTTATTATATCCCTCTTGGATGCCCATCATATTAAGACTAAATTCATAACCTAAGCAAATTACCAAGTTGTTTAATACTCTCAAAATAATCTAAGTGAAGCATGAGAGTTCATAAATTTCTTCAAAATAAAACCTCTGTCGTGCTCAAAACTGATATAAGTGAAGCATGAGAGGTCATAAATTTCTTCAAAATAAAACCACCGTCGTGCTCTAGAAAGATATAAGTGAAGCACTAGAGCAAATGACAAACTACTCCAAAAGATATAAGTGAAGATCAATGAGTAGTCGAATAATTATGTGACTATTTGTAGACTCTCTAACATTTAAGAATTTAATATCTTGGGATATTATTCAAACAGCATGCAAAACAAAATAAATAAAATGACACTCCAAGCAAAACACATATCATGTGGTGAATAAAAATATAGCCTCAAGTAAAGTTACCAATGAACGAAGATGAAAGAAGGGATGCCTTCCGGGGCATCCCCAAGCTTAGGCTTTTGGTTGTCCTTGAATATTACCTTGGGGTGCCTTGGGCATCCCCAAGCTTAGGCTCTTGCCACTCCTTATTCCGTAGTCCATCAAATCTTTACCCAAAACTTGAAAACTTCACAACACAAAACTCAACAGAAAACTCGTAAGCTCCGTTAGTATAAGAAAATAAAATCACCACTTTGGTACTGTTGTGAACTCATTTTAAATACATATTGGTGTTATGTTCACTGAAAAAATAGCGCGCTATAGCGCCGCTAATAGCACGCTATAGCGTGTAGATAATTGTCTCGCTAAATTGATTAGTGTACAATGTCTCGCTAATAGTACGCTATAGCACGCTAATAGCATATTTTCAGGGGCGACGCTACTTTGTGTAGTGCGCTATTTTTTCATTGGTTATGTCTACTGTATTCCAACTTCTCTATGGTTCGTAGCCTCCGATACTACTCATAGATTCGTCAAAATAAGCAAACAACACATAGAAAACAGAATCTGTCAAAAACAGAACAACATGTGGTAATCTGTAACTCTCGAATACTTATGTAACTCCAAAAATTCTGAAATAAATAGGTGGACGTGAGGAATTTTTCAATTAATCTTATGCAAAAATAATCAACTTAAAATTACTCTTTTGTTAAAAATGAAAATTATTCTCGTGAGCACATAGTTTCTATTTTTTACAGCAAGATCACATTAACTTTCACCCAAGTCTTCCCAAAGGTGTTACTTGGCACTTTATTGAAACAAAAGCTATAAAACATGAATACTACAGTAGCTTAATCATGTGGACACACAAAAACAGTAGGGGGAAATATTGGGTTGTCTCCCAACAAGCGGTTTTCTTTAACGCCTTTTTAGCTAGGCATGATGATTTCAATGATGTTCACATAAAAGTTAAGAATTGAAACATAATAGGAGCATCATGAAGCATATGACTAGCACATTTAAGTCTAACCCACTTCCTATGCCTAGGGATTTTGTGTGCAAATAACTTATGGGAACAAGAATCATCTAGCATAGGAAAGTAAAACAAGCATAGCTTTAAGATTTTCAACACATAGAGAGGAGACTTGATATTATTGCAATTCCTACAAGCATATATTGCTCCCTCATAATAATTTTCAGTAGCATCCTGAATGAATTCAACAATCTAACTATCACATAAAGTATTCTTTTCATGATCTACATGCATAGAAATTTTACTACTCTCCACATAAGAAAAATTCTTCTCATGAATAATAGTGGGAGCAAACTCAACAAAATAACTATCGTGTGAGGCATAAGCCAATTGAAAATTAAAATCAAGATGGCAAGTTTCATGGTTACCATTATTCTTTGTAGCATACATGTCATCACAATAATCATCATAGATAGGTGGCATTCTTTGATCAAAATAAATTTACTCATCAAAACTTGGGGGACAAAAAATATCATCTTCATCAAACATAGCATCCCCAAGCTTCTTGCTTTACATATCATTAGCATCATGGATATTCAAGGAATTCATACTAACAACATTCCAATCATTCTCATTATTCATAAATTTAGTGCCAAACATTTTATTGCATTCTTCCTCTAGCAACTGAGCACAATTATCGGAATCCTTATTTTCACGAAAGACATTAAAAAGATGAAGCATATGAGGCACCCTCAATTCCATTTGTTTGTAGTTTTCTTTTATATACTAAACTAGTGATAAAACAAGAAACTAAAAGACTCGATTGCAAGATCTAAAGATATACCTTCAAGCACTCACCTCCCTGGCAACAGCGCCAGAAAAGAGCTTGATGTCTACTACAAAACCTTCTTCTTGTAGACATTGTTGGGCCTCCAAGTGCAGAGGTTTGTAGGACAGTAGCAAATTTCCCTCAAGCGGATGACCTAAGGTTTATCAATCTGTGGGAGGAGTAGGATGAAGATGGTCTCTCTCAAACAACCCTGCAACCAAATAACAAAGAGTCTCTTGTGTCCCCAACACACCCAATACAATGGTAAATTGTAGAGGTGCACTAGTTCGGCGAAGAGATGGTGATACAAGTGCAATATGGATGGTAGATATAGGTTTTTGTAATCTGAAATTATAAAAACATCAAGGTAACGAGCGATAAAAGTGAGCAAAATCTGTATTGCGATGCTTCGGAATAAGGCCTAGGGTTCATACTTTCACTAGTGCAAGTTCTCTCAACAATAATAACATAACTGGATCATATAAATATCCACAACATGCAACAAAGAGTCACTCCAAAGTCACTAATAGCGGAGAACAAACAAAGAGATTATTGTAGGGTACGAAACCACCTCAAAGTTATTATTTCTGATCAATCCATTGGGCTATTCCTATAAGTGTCACAAACAGACCTAGAGTTCATAGTAAAATAACACCTTAAGACACAAATCAACCAAAACCCAAATGTCACCTAGATACTCCAATGTCACCACAAGTATCCGCGAGTATGATTATATGATATGCATCACACAATCTCAGATTCACCTATTCAACCAACTCAAAGAACTTCAAAGAGTGCCCAAAATTTCCTACCGGAGAGTCAAGAAGAAAACGTGTGCCAACCCCTGTGCATAGATTCCCAAGGTCACGGAGCCCGCAAGTTGATCACCAAAACATACATCAAGTGAATCAATAGAATACCCCATTGTCACCACGGGTATCCCGCGCAAGACATACATCAAGTGTTCTCAAATCCTTAAAGATTCAATTCGATAATATAACTTCAAAGGGAAAAGTCAATCTATTACAAGAGAGTAGAGGGGGAGAAACATCATAAGATCCAACTATAATAGCAAAGCTCGCGGTACATCAAGATCGTGCCAAATCAAGAACATGAGAGAGAGAGAGAGAGATCAAACACATAGCTACTGGTACATACCCTCAGCCCCGAGGGTGAACTACTCCCTCCTCATCATGGAGAGCTCCGTGATGATAAAGATTGCCACCGACGATCGATCCCCCCTTCGGCAGGGTGCCAAAATAGGGTCCCGGTTGGTTTTTGGTGGCTACAGAGGCTTGCGGCGGCGGAACTCCCGATCTAGGTTTATTTTTGGGGGTTTATGTATATATAGGAATTTTTTGCGTCGGTCTCACATTAGGGGGGTCTCCGAGTCATCCACGAGATGTAGGGGGGGTGCCCAGGGGGGTAGGGCGCGCCCTCCACCCTCGTGGATGGCTAGGGACTCTTCTGGCCCAACTCTTTTACTTCGGGGGCTCCTTTTGGTCCATAAAAGTCATCAAAAAATTGGCACGTCAATTGGACTCCATTTGGTATTCCTTTTCTATAAAACTCAAAAACAAGGAAAAAACAAAAACTGGCACTGGGCTCTAGGTTAATAGGTTAGCCCAAAAAATCATATAAAATAGCATATAAATCCACATAACATCCAAGATGGATAATATAATAGCATGGAACAATCAAAAATTATAGATATGTTGGAGACGTATCAAACTTTCAGGTTGAAGAGCGCCTGATCAACCTTTGTAAGGGCGGTCCAGATTGGTTTTGAGTCACAATTGCAAAAAAACATTGAAGCTTACATGGATGATATTGCGTTCAAGACCAAGGACAGATCAACCCTTATTCATGATTTGGAAGAGACCTTTGTTAATCTGTGCAAGATCAACTTGAAGCTGAACCTAGAGAAGTGTGTGTTTAGCGTCCCTTCTGGCAAACTACTTGGCTTCTTCGTGTCTCATCATGGGATAGAAGCCCACCCCGATAAGATCAAGCCTATCGAGCAGATTCAAGCACCCAAGACAGTCAAGGATGTGAGGCGTTTGACTGGATGTGTTGTCGCGCTCAGCGGGTTCATTTCCAAGTCTGTCGAGCATGCCTTGGAGTTGTTCAAAATCTTGAAGAAGGCAGGACCCATGGAGTGGACTCCATAGGTAGACACTGCACTGCGAGATTTGAAGGCCTACTTGTCCTCTGTGCCCACTTTGGTCGCTCCCAAACCACAAGAGCCATTGCTGCCATACTTGGCGGCAACTAATCAAGTGGTTAACGCATCACTAGTGGCGCAGCGGGAAGTAGAGGAAGCGACAGCCATAGCTAGTGTTCCCTCCAGATAGGTCGAGGTACTTCGTCAGCTCCCTGTTGCTGGGGGCTAGGTCGAGGTACTCTGGCATGCAAAAGTTGATTTTTGGCCTCATCATGGCCTCAAGGAAACTGCGCCACTACTTCCAAGCCCATGAGATCACGGTTGTCACCCGCTTCCTTGTGCAACGGATACTCAAAAACCCTAAGGCCACCGGCAGGATAGTGGAATGGGTGTCGGTGTCAAAACCGGCGGATCTCGGGTAGGGGGTCCCGATCTGTGCGTCTAAGGATAATGATAACAGGAGGCAGGGGACACGATGTTTTACCCAGGTTCGGGCCCTCTCGATGGGGTAAAACCCTACTTCCTGCTTGATTGAACTTGATGATATGAGTGTTACAAGAGTTGATCTACCACGAGATCATAGAGGCTAAACCCTAGAAGCTAGCCTATGATGATTATGATTGTCCCTCTATGGACTAAACCCTCCGGTTTATATAGACACCGGAGGAGGCTAGGGTTTACACAGAGTCGGTCACAAAGAAGGAGATCTAATATCCGGATCGCCAAGCTTGTCTTCCACGCAAAGGAGAGTCCCACCAGGACACGGGACAAAGTCTTGAGTCTTGTATCTTCACGGTCCATCAGTCCGGCCAAAGTATATAGTCCGGCTGTCCAGATACCCCCCAATCCAGGACTCCCTCAATGGGCCTTGGGGTTATCCAGCTTTGGTTTTAAGTTCGAGAGCACATCAACTATCCAAAGTAGAGTGTTGGCAGAGTTTATTGCAGAATGGACGCCAACCCCTGATGAAGAAGTATTGGAGATAGTTAATCTCGTCAAGGAAATGCCCCAAGAATGGATTATGTATTTCGATGGTGCCTTCTCCCTACAAGGTGTAGGGGCTGGCGTGCTTCTCGTTGCTCCCACTGGGGAGCACCTTAAGTACGTCGTCCAGATGCATTTTCCCCGGGAGAAGGCTACAAACAATACTGCAGAATATGAAGGGCTCCTTGCTGGGCTAAGGTTTGCCATAGAGCGACACAGAACTAGCTCCAATGCATCAATATAATGTAGGCATGTATTCCGTATATAGTCATACATGCTTATGGAAAAGAACTTGCATGACATCTTTTGTCCTACCCTCCTATGGCAGCAGGGTCCATAAGGAAACTAAGGGATATTAAGGCCTCCTTTTAATAGAGAACTAGAACAAAGCATTAGCACTTAGTGAATACATGAACTCCTCAAACTACGGTAATCACCAGAAAGAATCCCAAGTATTGTCACCTTGGGGTATGCGGATCATAACACGTACAAGGTGCATATAACTTGCAAGATAGGATCAAGAACACACATATATTCATGAAAACATAATAGGTTCGTATTTGAAATCTTGGCACTCGGGCCCTAGTGACAAGCATTAGGCATAGAAAAGTCATAGCAACATCAATCTCAGAACATAGTGGATACTAGGGATCATGCCCTAATAAAACTAACTCGATTACATGATAAATCTCATCCAACCCGCCACCCTCCAGCAAGCCTACGAGGGAATTACTCACTCCCGACAGTGAGAATCATGAAATTGGCAGTGAAGATGGGTTGGTGATGACGACAGCGACGGATTCCACCCTACGGAGCCCCGCACACACTCCAGATGAGCCCTCCCAATGAATAACATGAGATGGATGCGGCTCCATATCATAAAATGCGATGAATCCTTCTCTATGATTTTTTTCTTGGTGAATAGGTATATATGGAGTTGGTGTTAGGGCTGCCGAAAGTCTAGGGGGGCCACAAGATCGTAGGATGCGCCCCCTGAGCTTGTGGTTCCTGGGTGGCCCCCCTCTGGTATATCTTTTTGCCAGTATTTTTTATATGTTCCATAAAATTTCTCTGTAAATTTTCAAGTCAATTTGAGAACTTTGATTTGTGCACAAAAACAACACCATCACAATTCTGCTGAAAATAGCTTCAGTCTGGGTTAGTTTCATTCAAATCATGCAAACTAGAGTCCCAAACAAGAGCAAAAGTGTTTGGAAAAGTAGATACAATGGGGATGTATCAACTCCCCCAAGCTTAACTCATTGCTTGTCCTCAAGCAATTCTGTTGACAAACTGAAACTGACAAAGAAAAACTTTTAAAAACTCCATTTGATCTTGTTGTTGCAAATATATCTAACCAATGATCATGTTTTCAGCAAATATTATGAACTAACCATATTCATGATAACACTTAGGTATCTAATTTACTCATATCAATGACATAACAAACTAGCAAGCAGTAATAAGGTATCTCAGTTGACAACACTTTTTTCAAAATAATTATCATATAATATTACATAATGGTATCTTGCTAGCCCTTTCCGAGACCACAAAACATATATGCAGAGCACCTACGAACTTCCAGCATTGATTAGACATTGTAATTCATGGTAAAAGAGATCCAGTCACTCATACTCAACATCAATTAAACATAAAGCATGAAAATGACAATAGTGCTCTCCATCTGGTGCTCTAATGAGAAGACGATGACTCAACAATAAAAAGTAAATAGATAGGCCCTTCGTAGAGGGAAGTAGAGATTTGTAAAGGTGCCAGAGCTTAGAGCTTTTAAAACAGAGATGGATATAATTTTGAGGGGTATGCTTTCATTGTCAACGTAGTGACTGAGAGTTGTCAACATCTTCCATGCTAAACTTATTATAGGCGGTCCCAAACAGAAAGGTAAAGTTTTACTCCCCCTCCACCAACAAACACAAGCCATGGCTAGCCGAATCCTCGGGTGCCCTCCATACCAAAAACAATCCGGGAGAGTTTTCTTTCATTATTATATTTTGATTTTGATCATAGGACTGGGCATCCCTATTACCAGCCACTTTCTCATGAATGACAAGCCAATAAACAGTCATCGTGAGAATAACCCACCTAGCATGGAAGATATTGACCGCCCCCTGTCGCTTCATGAGTGATTCAGGCATACAAAATAGATTATTATTTGAAGATTTAGAGTTTGGCACATGCAAATTTACTTGGAACGGCAGGTAATTACCGCATATAGGTAGGTATGGTGGACTCATATGGAATAACTTTGGGTTTAAGGATTTGGATGCACAAGGAGTATTCCCGCTTAGTACAAGTGAAGGGTAGCAAATAGATTGAGGAGCGACCAACCAGAGAGCGACAACGGTCATAAACATGCATTGAGATTAATCAACATTGAATATGAGCATGAGTAGGATATAAAACACCATGAACATAAATATCATGGAGGCTATGTTAGTTTTGACTCACTTGTGGCAAGTCAAGCCACTTGAATCACTCAGAGGAGGATACCATCCTATCATACTACATCATAACCATTTTAAATGCATGTTGACACACAAGACAAACCATTATCCACTCCTAGGTATTTAGGCATGGCACGAGTAACCATGATCTCTAATTTTCATTGTAAACATGTTTATTCATAATAAGCTAAATCAAGAACGATGAGCTAAACATATTTACAAAAACAAAACAGGTTGAGTTCATACTAGCTTTTCTTAACCTCAATCAATTCATCAAATTTCGTCATTACTGCCTTTCACTTGAACGACCGAACGATGTGAATAATAATAAGAGTGCACGTGCCATGGACTAAGCTGGAATCTGCAAATATTTATTTAAAGGAGAAGACAAGGTAATATGGGCTCTTTGTTAGATCAACAATAGTGCATATGAGAGCCACTCAACATTTTCATCATGGTCTTCTCCTTATGACAACCCAAAGAGAAGAAAACAATTTCAAAGAAACACAACGGAATATTTTTGGATTTCTTTTTTTTTGAAGAAAGCAAAATGAAAGAAAAACAAAAACGAGAAATACTATATACACGAGAAAGCTCCCAACAAGCAAAAGAAGAACAAGAAATCTTGGGGTTTTCGCAATTTTTCAAACACACGAGAAGAAAGCAAAATAAAACTAACATGGATTATTCAATGAAAAAGGATGAACATCGATAACTGGAATGACTGTGTGATGCATGAATGTAATGTCGGTGAGAAATACATACTCCCCCAAACTTAGGCTTTTGGCCTAAGTTGGTCTATGGCCACGACTGGCCTAGATGATACTCATAGTCGTAGTTTGGGTTGTACTGGATTGCAGCTGCCACCGCTTGGCAGGCGGCCTCGTTGAGGTGAGCGATCTGCCTCGCCTTTTCATACTCCTCTGCCTCCTCCACAAGTATGAAATATCTTTGTTTTCCCTGAAAGTTAAAGAAGGCATGAGCAGGAAGCGTAATATGGAAAACCCGATGCATGTTAAAGATTAGTCTGTGGAATGGCATATCACCCCTTTCAAGAAACTGGAAACATTCCATAGCGGCATAATCAAGGAAAGCAGGCAGCAACTGGGTATCATCTTCTTTTATCCGCGCCCCAATATAATTAGCTGAACGAGTGGCATAAATTCCACCATAGAAATCTCCATCCAAGGCATTATTATGTAATCGACGTGCAATAATAGCCCCCAAGTTAAATTGTTTATCGTTCATTACCGCACTCTTAAGAATGCTCAAATCAGGAGCACAAAGGTGGCTATGGTCATGTTTACCATAAATCATCTACCTATGAAGAGAGCAAAATAATGTAAAGCAGGAAAATGAATGCTCCCTATAGTAGCTTGTGTTATGCCTCTAGATTCACCCCTAGTGATGCTAGCAAGGAACTCAATGCAATCAGATTTATGAGGTTCAGTGTATGTGCCCCATTGTGGAATTTTGCATATCTCATTAAATTCTTCAAGGTCCATGCAAAATGAGTTTTCATACTAACTA
This sequence comes from Triticum timopheevii, assembly GCA_963921465.1. NCBI lineage: Eukaryota > Viridiplantae > Streptophyta > Magnoliopsida > Poales > Poaceae > Triticum > Triticum timopheevii. The sequence goes on from OY997268.1 coordinate 479,424,936, forward strand.
AATATATCAGCATGCGTATTGCGATGGACTGAATACTTAAATTTCCGCACAAAAGAATCAGTGAGAATGTAATATTGTAAGCACTTATCTGACACAAAGTCCGTCAAGCCAGCATTGTGCACATACATATCAAATACTTCTTTGAATCGGCTTGAGTCATAAAGTCATCTGACCACCATTCGCAAGGTTGCACTAGAGCTTCCCGTGGTGGTTCGAGGTCTGGCTCACATAAAGCGAGCCTTGGGGATTTCTTGCTTGAGGAACCACCTTGGAACATTTTCCTAAACATTTTCTCCCTCTGAAAATTTCTGAATTTTTTCAGTAACTCAAAATAAAAGTAAACCAAACTCAACAAAATCGATAGCAACTACTCTTGCATGTGTCTAGGGGCCATATCATGCAACAAAACTAGTCTGAACCATATAAATTTGACATGCAAGCTCAAGAACATGGTCACCAACAGTAGCTAAATGTGCAAATAACAAACCACTAGAACAAAAACTAATTGGACCATCGGAGGAGTCACATACCGATGAGCAATCCCTCAAAACAGTTTTGGAAACGGAGCTACGAGCAAGGAGATCGAAAATTGCGGCAAGAAGAGCAAGAACACGGGCTATGGAACAAGTTTGATCTTTTCTGGAGGAAGAGGATGAGCATGGGTGGCAGCAATAAGTGAGGGGGCCTATGTGGGCCCCACAAGCTTGCATGGCAAGCCCAGGGGTGGTGCGCCCTGTGAGCTTGTGGCTCACAGGTGCATTCCCCTGGGGTGTTTTAGTGCCACTATTTTTTATATATTGCAGAAAAAATCATATTAATTTTTTAGGCCATTCTGAGAACTTTTATTTTTTGGTGATTTTTTTATTGCACGGGTAATTCAGAAAACAGTATAATCATGGTATTCCTACTTTATTAATTCTGAATAACAGAAAGTAAAACATTGGTACAAAAAGTTGCGTTTACTAAATTCATCGACCATATTCCTGTAAAAAAGGAATTCATTAATCAGGTTGATCAAGTCTTATTAACAAACTTCTTCCGAATGACATGAAACCGGAGAATCTTTGTATAACACTAGGTTACCTCAACGGGGATATGCATGTCCCCAAATAAGAATTTGATATTTCTTTTGACAGAAGGAATAGGGAATTCAAAGCCTCCAATAGTGATTGTTGAAATTTTTCCAATGGAATTGATATTACTCACTTGAGGTTGTTTCTTTGGAAAGTGTACAGTATGCTCATTACCATTGACACAAAAAGTAACATTGCCTTTGTTGCAATCAATAATAGTCCTGACGGTATTCAAAAAGGGTGTACCAAGGATGATCGGCATACCGTCATCCTCGGGTATATCAAGAATAACAAAGTCCGTTAAGATAGTAACATTTGCAACTATGACAGACACATCTTCACAACTACCGATGGGTATAGTAGTTGATTTATCATCCATTTGTAGGAGATTTCGGTTTGTTTCAACTTATTCAAATGAAGTCTTCGATACAAAGAGAAAGGCATAACACTAACACCGGCTCCTAGATCACATAAAGCAGTTTTAACATAGTTTCTTTTAATGGAGCATGGTATAGTTGGTATTCCTGGGTCTCCTAGTTTCTTTGGTATTCCACCCTTAAATGCATAATTTGCAAGCATGGTGGAAATTTTAGCTTCCGGTATCTTTCTTTTATTTGTGACAATATCTTTCATGTACTTAGCATAAGGAGACATTTTCGGAATATCAGTCAAACGAAGGCGCAAAAAGACAGGTCTAAGCATTTCAACAAAGCGCCCAAATTCTTCTTCATCCTCATTCTTTGAAACTTTAGGAGGAAAAGGCACGGGTTTCTGAACCCATGGTTCTATTTCTTTACCATGTTTCCTAGCAATGAAGTGTCTCTTATCATATCTTTTATTCTTAGGTTGTGTGTTATCAAGATCAACACCAGGTTCTATTTCCACATCATATTCATTATTAGGTTGAGTATCAACATGAAAATCATCATTATCATTGTTACTAGGTTCATGTTCATCACCAGATTGTGTTTCAGCATCAGAAATATAAATATCATTCGGATTCTCAGGTGTGTCTATAGTAGGTTCACTAGAGACATGCAAAGTCCTATCATCTTTATTTTTCGTTTTAAATGGACTAGGTGCATCAGTATTAATTCTTTGAGAGTCTTGTTCAATTCTCTTAGGGTGACCTTTAGGATACAAGGGTTCCTGAGTCATTTTACCACCCCTAGTCATAACTCTAACAACATGACCATTCATCTTATTGTTCATATCATTATGCAAATCATTTTTTGTCACATGATGACTTGTTCTACTTGGGTTTTTATCATGAATGCATATTTACTCACACCCTTGACATCATTAACAGTTCTAAACATAAAGTCACTCAAGCATTCAATCATCTACGCATTTCGTTTTAATTGTCTACTGCTACGTCTTGAGCTTGCGTTGGTTTTCATTGAAGAGGAAAGGGTGATGCAGCAATAGTAGCGTAAGTATTTCCCTCAGTTTTTGACAACCAAGGTATTAATCTAGTAGGAGGCTCCTCAAAAATCACACGCACCTACACAAACAAACAAAGAACTCGCAACCAACGCAATAAAGGGGTTGTCAATCCCTTCACGGCCACTTGCGAAAGTGAGATCTAATAAAGACAGTATGATAAGATAAATATATTTATGGTATTTTATAATATAGATGCAAAAAGTAAAGATGCAAATAAAAGTAGATTGGAAGCAAATATGATAAGAGCTAGACTGTCGGCGTTCTGGGAACGAGGGTCCCCAGACTTGCCTGCCTGCGGCCTACAGCGTGGCTCAAAGGGGGCCCCAGCACGGCCCATCTTCATCAACACAAGCTCAAGACCCTCGCGAGGGGCCAAGCCTCACGGGGCGGACGACAAGGAGCTTCCCCAGGCACGACCTCATCAGGATGGCTCATGAGGAGGCGGAGAGTTCAAGGCGAGGTACCTCGCGAGGTGCCCATGACGCAAGCCATGACGACCAAGGGCGCCAGTCGGGGGCCAGCCCGCGCAGTGTCCTCCTTTCCTCTTTGGTGCAAAGGGAGAAAGCGCAGGGGAGAGCATCAAGCAAAGGCGTCCATTTCGGTGCAACAAGACCAAGACCAGCCCAACGGCAGGAAGGAAGTCATTGTGGAGTCCAAGCAGGCGTCACCACCAGAGCCTTTGACAGGCGAGGACCAACTTTAGTCAGGATAAGTGTACTAGATGTTCCCCTTCAAAATGGCCAATTGTTGGCGCCCTTCCCGCTCAATATTTGGGAAGAGGCCCAGGGCCTTTGCCTATAAATAGGACTAGCCACCCCCAGGGTAGAGGCATCTAGCATCTAGACCGGAATCGAGCAAGAAAGAGAGAGAGAGAATAGCGGCTGAACTCCTCCTAGCAGTTCATCGCCCCAGCCAAGAACAGACCCTCACGAGGCTGTTCTTCCTTGTATTGTTCATCATCAGCCCAAGAGGCAATCCACCACACCACACACTGGAGTAGGGTATTACACCACAATGGTGGCCTGAACTAGTATAAACTCTGTGTCTCTTGTGTTGTTCCTTAAGTAGTTTAGATCCCAGCGAGGCAAGGAGGAACAGGTAGGTAGAGGGCGAAATCTCCGCGCGCACCCCAGTGTTCGAACCTCAAGGGTCTGCCGGAACCCTAAATCCGACATTTGGCGCGCCAGGTAGGGGTGCGCCGGAACTCGTCTTCCGTCACCCTGTTCTTCTCCGACCATCGCATCCATGTCCGACGCTCGTCGGGCCCACACCAAGCGCCGAGCCGCCCTCGCTTCCCGCGTCACCCAGACGGCTCCCGTCGGCGGGCGCCCTCGTCGTTCCCCGTCGCCTGCCATCAACACCACCACTGGTCCGGCGGGGAACGAGTAGCAAGCATCGTCCCAGCATCCATCCATGAGGCGAGACGGCCGCACAGCTACACCCTCGCTCACCCCGGCTGGTTCTTCGTCCCGCGCGCCCCGAGCAGCCATGGAGGCACGAGCTGCGCTCATCGCGGCAAACGAGCTCCTGCGCTACCGTCCCGTCGACGACGTCTACGAAGAATGGCTCGACCACGTCGCCGAGCTCGTCTGCGCCGCAGGGGGCTCCCCCGCGCCGTCCTTCTCGCTGCACCGCGCCCCGCCCTACGCGGGCGACGAAACTCCGGGGGCACCTCCCCCTCAAGAAGGCGCCCTGGCCCCGAGGCGCGTGGCTCCTGGGCGGAACCCGCTCCATCAGGTGCCAGCGCAGCAAGAGCGGAGTTGCCAAGAATTCCCTCACCCACAAGAAGCTGCCCGAGCGCTCCTCGCTCCGGCTCGTCGCGACCACGCTCCTGCCCCAGCACGTCAAGACCCCGCGCTGCTCCCAGCTGCAGCGCATGGGGACCCGCAGGACCAAGCTCTTCATCACCCAAGGCCTCTCGTGGCCATGGCGGGCTGCCGCGCCTTCACCACCGAGCTGCGCAGCATCGCGTGGCCCGGCAAGTTCAAGCCAGACCTGCCTCCTCACTACGACGGTACGGCTGACCCCATAGAGTTCCTCCAGCTCTACGAGCTGGGCATCGAGGCTGCCAACGGAGACGAGAAGGTCATGGCAAACAGGTTTCCCATGGCGCTCAAGGACGGGGCCCGCACCTGGCTCCTGAACCTGGCTCCAGGCACGATCTCCTCCTGGAACAAGATGCGCACCCGCTTCATCGCCAACTTCCAGGGTACACGCGACCGGCCACCCGCAGTGAGCGACATGCGCCGTATCAAGCAGCAACTAGGGGAAACCCTGCAGAAGTACATCTAGCGCTTCAACAACGCGCGCCTCAAGATTCCCAAGGTGACCGAGGAGGCCATCATCTCAGCCTTCTCCGACGGCGTGCGCGACGTCAAGATGAAGGAGGAGCTGGCGATGCATGAAGATCTGTGCACTTCCTTGGAGCTGTTCAACTTGGCGACCAAGTGCGCCAGGGCTGAGGAAGGGCGTCTCTCCCTCCTCGAGCTGCCTGCCGCAGACCCAGAAGAGAAGAAACCCACGGCCAAGGATGTGAAGCGCAAGGGGGCTACCGTGCTCGCGGCAGAACTAGACACCAAGCGGGGCAGAGATCAGCCCGAGTCTTCCAAGGGCAGCCGGTACTGCGTATACCACGACCTCCACACCCACAACACCAATAAGTGCCAAGAGCTCCGAGCCGTGCGTGAAGGAAGGGTCGGCCGACGTCCCGACAGCAGCGACCGGGGTTACGGCCGAGGAGGAGGAAGGAACACAGGACGCTGGGAAGACCGCGGCCTCGCCAAGGGTGGCGTGACCAACCTCGCGAGGACCGCTGGCAGGACCCGCCTCGCGAGGGAGCCGGGAGGGATCAGCCTTGCGAGGATCGCCCGCAAGGCAACGCAGGCCTCCCTCCACTGCCGCCACAACCAAGGAGAAATGAGGACCGTCATCAGGACGAGGGGGCTGGGGGCTTCCAGGAGCCACGTGCGATCGCCCGCATCCTGGGCGGAGCTCAAGCCCCAGCCTCTCAGCGCATCTTCAAGCAGTTCGCCCGCGAAGTAAATGCAGTCCTCCCCAAGCTCGAGGCCACGCGCCCTCTCAGGTGGTCGGCGTGCACCATCATGTTCAGCTCAGCAGATCAGCTCAAGTGTGCGGCCACTGCCGGAGTCCTCCCAATGTTCTGTTCCCCAATCATCAACAACATGCTAGTCACCAGGACCCTCATCGATGGTGGGGCAGGGCTCAACGTCTTGTCCGTGGAAACATTCAACAATCTCCAGGTGCCTTATGATCAGCTTCAGCCAACCAAGCCCTTCTCCGGAGTCACCGACGGCTCCACGGTCCCGATTGGGCAGGTCCGCCTCCCTGTCACCTTCGGGGCACGCGACAACTACCGCACCGAGCTCATCGACTTCGACGTCGCCCACATTCGCCTGCCGTACAATGCCATCCTCGGGTACCCAGCGCTAGCCAAGTTCATGGCCGTAACCCACCACGGCTACAACGTCCTAAAGATGCCAGGGAGTGGCGGAGTCATCACGGTACCCTGCGAAGAGAAAGACGCGGTGTGCTCCCTGGAACGAGCCTTTCAGGCCGCCTCACTGGAAGACCCGGATCGCGGAAGCAGGAGGCTTCCCGAGACCGTCCCCAAGAAGAAGAAGACATCGTCCGGCCAGGCCCCTCAGGAGGCAGGCCCCTCAGGGCCTGCGCCTACCCAGGGGGAACCTCCTCCCATCGCATAGGAAAGCGCGCCCAGCGCCCTCCTCAGGCAGGGCTTGGGGGTCTCCCCTAGAGGGCCGCCGACCTCGCCAAGGTCACGAGGGAGGCGCTTGGGCACCACTTGGAGGCGTGTTTCGAAGCACGTTTCGCTCAAGAAGGAGCAAGGCAAGGAGGGCCAAACCCTCAAGAGTTCGTCAGCAAGGCCATTCAGGAGCTACAGGAGTCAAGAGTCATGAGAGGCAGCCGCCGCTTACCTGCTGTGGCCCCCCATCCAGGCGAGGATGGTGGGCTGCGCGTCTGCATGGACATACCAGGGCTCAACCGAGCCGCATCTCAGGAGCGCCTTTGGCCCTCACGAGTGGGGCGCTGCGAAGGTCCACCCCACAGCTACGTTCACATGCCTTATGGCTTGCCAAACGCGGCTGCCACGTACCAGCGCCTCATGAGGGGCATCCTGGAGGCTCAAGAGGTCAGGCGTTCCGCAGCCCTGGCGGAGATGGAGATGGTCCGCGAGGACCCACCAGCGCCTCCGGAGCCTCTCGAGGCCTCAGGGCCTGGGGCTCGTGAGGATCGGCTACCGCAGGCCACCGAGTCTGCTACACCAACACCCCTTCGTTGTCAACGCTATCAGGTGACATCTTTCAAGTTCCATTTCTCGCTGGGAGCGCCCTCAGGGCTGCATCATTCCCAGGCCGCGTGGGTCCGTCCCTGCGGCGTGTATCCCTTTTGCTCGTGTTTTTAGCTTACTTTGTTGGGGGCGCCCCTCGGGCTGCATTATCCCCAAGTCGCTCGGGTCATACCCAGCGGCATGTACCCTTGTTGCGTTTATCTTAGGGCTATGTTTTCGGCCCATCATGCTTGTTATTTAGTGCCTGTCCATGGCACCTTTTCTTCCTGGATGTCGGAAGCTTGCGCTTTAAAGGGGGGGGGGGTACCTGAGCATCGCGACTCAGGGCTCCTACCGGTTCTCCAGCCCTCACCCTCTGGCCTTGTCCATGGCATCGCGCCTGGCATACCAGCGACGGCTGAGACCAGCTCGAGGGCCGGTACCCGAGGACATAGAGCTCCGGCATCTAACCAAGCTTGCGCATTAAAGGGGGGTGCCTGAGCATCGCGACTCAGGGCTCCTACCGGCTCTCCATCCCTCACCCTCTGGCCTTGTCCATAGCATCGCGCCTGGCATACCAGCGACGGCTGAGACCAGCTCGAGGGCCGGGACCCGAGGACGTAGAGCTCCGGCATCTAACCAAGCTTGCGCGTTAAAGGGGGGGGGCCTGAGCATCGCGACTCAGGGCTCCTACCGGCTCTCTAGCCCTCACCCTCTGGCCTTGTCCACGGCATCGCGCCTAGCATACCAGCGATGGCTGAGACCAGCTCGAGGGCCGGGACCCGAGGACGTAGAGCTCCGGCATCTAACCAAGCTTGCGCGTTAAAGGGGGGGGTGCCTGAGCATCGCGACTCAGGGCTCCTACCGGCTCTCCAGCCCTCACCCTCTGGCCTTGTCCACGGCATCACGCCTGGCATACCAGCGATGGCTGAGACCAGCTCGAGGGCCGGGACCCGAGGACGTAGAGCTTCGGCATCTATCCAAATTTGCAGGAACACACTCCAAGATAAGGCCCAGTGCCAGGCGCAACCCGCCTTGAGGTAGGGCCCCGTGAGTCCCACGCTGGCTCATGGGTGCCCAGATACACCTCGTCAGGCCCTACCGTGCCAGCCACGTGTCAGGGCGGGGCTGTACACGCCCCGGGGGCTCCTCCCGGAGGGGAGCCCCCTCCCACGCATCAGTGGCAGCACCATGCTCCGCGCTGGCTGATGACACTGCCGAGGAGTGGCTATGCCCGTACACATACGGTAGTGCTATGCTCCGCGCTGGTGATAAACAACTGAGGGTGGCCCCCGGGCCGCATCAACCTCAGGGAGACCAGAGCTCAGCGTCTAGTCTCATCGCAACGCCTCCCCTCGGGAGTGTCGCGCGAGGGGGCTGGGCACGGGGGCTGCGCCTGGGTCACGCCCAGACACACGCCACCCAGCCAGGCCCCCCGGGCCTGGTTGGTCGCGCGTCCCTCCCCGAGTGGAGCTAAGGTACGAAGGCCGTTTGAGCATCAAGGGGGACTCCTGAACATCGTGACTCAGGAGCCTAACTGGTCACGTAGCCCCTCATTCCTTAGTTCCAAAAGGCTAACGGCGGTTGAGGTATGCGCGGGGCCAGGCTCTGCAGACGTAGAACGGTAGGTCCACCCGCATCTCACCTCCCTAAGGAGTCACCCCCATATCTCACCTCCCTACTTGCTGTTCGAGCGCCAAGGGGGAGTCCTGAGCATCGCGACTCAGGAGCCTAACTTGTCACGTAGCCCCTCACTCCTTGGTTCCGTCCTAGTTTCCGGTCGGGGCTAACGGCGGCTGAGGTATGCGCGGGGCCGGGCTCTGCCGGCGTAGAACATAAGCAAGTAGGAAGGAATAGCCAAATTTCAAGGAATTCAAAAGCAAATATTATAGTCCATACTGTTATCACAACACCAAATGCAAGTTTTAACGCCTCCCCGAGGCATGATACGTGTGCAGGAATTAAAAGCAGGACGGGAGCCACAACGGAGTCACTTGTTGGCGGTGGAGCTGCGCGGAGCGGGTTCGCCTCGTGGGGCTGCAGGGTCGGCAACACCCCGCTTTGGCTTGGTGCTGAAGGCCTGGAACTTCCCCAGCAGAGCCTCCGCACGACCCTTCACGGCCTCAGAAGCGGCAGCGGCAAGCTCACCGTTCGCTGGCTCCAGCAGGCTGTCGAGGTCGACGTTGGGGTCGCAAAGATAGATGTGGGTAAAGACCCGCGTCAGCGCTGCAGAAGACAAGACACGCGCTTCGGCCTCAGCCGTAGGGACAAGGCCAAGGGTGACATCTTCAAGAGCACAAACCAGGAAGGGAAGCAGCTTGGCGGGGCTGTCCTCGTCTCCGGCAAGCGGGCTCTCCAGGCCGCTGTCATAAAGCGTCTTCAGCGAGGTGCGAGCCTTCTCCTCCATATCCGCGAAGGCCACGCGATCCTCGGCGAGAACCCGTGCCTTGCCGTCCAGCTCGACCTTCCTCGCCTCCAACTCTTGCTCCAGCGCGTCTAGGCGGTCACGGCGCTTCTTGAGCTTGGCGTCCCGATCTTTGACGGCCGCCTCGTGAGCCTTCATGCTTTCCTCCTGCTCTTGGCGAAGGCGGGTCTCCTCGGCGAGCTGGTCCTGCAGGCCCTGCAGCTTGCTCTCCGGCGCCTTGCAGTGACCTCGGACATTAGCTACCTCCCCCAACGCGGTGTCGCGAGCAGCCTTCGCCCCAAGGACGACCTGCTTCTCCTTGTCGCAAGCCGTTGAGGCCTAGACCAGCGCCGCCCGAATCAAAGCGTCGGAGCGAATCCAGCCAGAAGCTAGCTCCAAGCGCCCGGCCACTAAACGAGGGTCGGCACTCAGAAGATCCTGCCGCAGACGGTCCAGTTCAGCGGCAGCACGATCCAGAACAGTAGGAGGAGTCGGGGAAACAGCAGTCAGTGGAGTAGGAGGAGAAGACGGCAGCGTGACCACGGTATCCTGAGGCGGAGCCTGCTGCGCCCCAACGGCTGTGGTGGGGGCATCAGGCAAGGGCACCTCGGGAGTCGCTTGGGCCATGGAGGCTGAGCTCACCCCAGCCGGCTCAGCCAGGCCTCGCGAGGACGCCCGGGCAGGAGAGGCCCATGCGTCACGGTCACCTTCTTTCGCGGGCAGAGGCGCTGCCACGGATGGAACCTCAGGAGCTCCCTTCAGCTTCTTCGCCGTAGGCGCCAGCCTGGCCGGGAGACACAAACATCAAGCCCCAACAACAGAACAAGAAATGAGACAGGAATCAAGCACTTACAAGTCATCGCTCGTGAGCTCGAGCAGCCTCCGGCCGTACTTGAAGCCCGAGAGCCGGCTGCAAGGATCAGCCTGAAGTAGCTCGGGAGCAGGAGGCGCATCTGCGGATCGCCTCGGGGCCGGGGCAGACCCGCGGGGGATCAGCCCGGTCCTGTCCTTCTTCGGGATCGGGGGCAGGCTCCCGCCGCCCTGCTCGTCATCATCCTCGTCGTCATCACTCTGGAAGAGGCGGAGAGCGCGGGACCTGCGCCGAGGGGGGGGAGCCCTCGACTCTCCATCGGTCGCCTCAGAGTCAGGACCTTTTCCCCGCTCCCCTTCCTCCTCCTCTTCACTGGAGTTGCCGGAGGACACGTCCACCGGGTCCTCGGGAGCATCCGCAGACACGGGCTCGTCCCCGATGAAGACGGGCATGGACTCCACTACCCGCTCCCAGTCCTCGCAGAGGAACAAGGGCGTAGGAGCGCCTTCTAGCCTCGCCACGTCGCCCCCGACCAAGGAGTGGAGGACCGCAGCCAGATCCTCGACGGCCAAGACCGCGGGGCTCGGGTGGGGCCTCCACATCGGAAGTGAGTACTGACGAAGCGGAGCCAGCTGGTGCTCCAGGAGTTCCCTTAGCAACGATGCGCCAGTCAGCTTCGTTGCCGCCATGCTGGCCGGCCTCAGATCCACGTCCATCTTCTCCAACACCGGCCTCGCGCGGGGGTCCACAAGCTCCACTCGAGACCGGTCGTCGGAGCTCGTGGGGTGCCCCGTGGGCAAGATCAGCCGAGGGTGGATGCGTCCAGCATCTACCAAGACCCACTTGCTCCTAAAGCCCTCAATCCTCTTCCCGGCGTTCAAAATGGCGATGGAGCTACCGTACGCGACGAAGCTCGCGCACGCAGAGACGGAACCACGAGAGATCCGGAGGGAGAAGTAGTGGCGCAGCAAAGCCACCGAGGGCTTCACCCCTACGTGAGCCTCGCAATAGTAGGCGAAGATAGCCAGAAGAAGGATAGAGTTGGGATGGAGATGCAGAGCTTGAAGCTTGTAATGCTAGAGGACAGAGAAGAAGAACTCAAAAAAGGGGGGCACTAGACCAGCAACAATGGCGCTCACGAAGAGCGGATAGAAGGTGCTCCCTTGGCCCTCAGGGAGGGCAGAGCCGGCCTTGAACACCTTCACCCCGTCGATGCCCTACACCGTCGCCATCTGGCGCACCCGGGCAAGGCTCGCCTCCGACACGTTCGGCGAGTCCAAGGCGGACGAATACCAAGCTCCGGCCGGGGCCTGGCGAGGCGCCATGTCTTGCTAGGGTGCACGGATGGAGTAGATCTGAAGATTTCGGAGGCAGGGAGGAGAGGCGCAAGAAAGGGGATCTGAGCAGCAACCGGAGAAAGCAAAGGAGGCAAGGCCTAGACAGATGCCACTCCTTTATCAACTTGCGCGGTTACTGAGGCGCCCACGTCCAATCAACCGCCACGCGGCGCCCAAGGCCGCAGGCTGTTAGGGCCCGCGGCGCTTCACACTTGCCCTTTCGCCTCTTTGCTCGGCCAAGTCCGGGCGCGCCTTGGGCCCGGGGGCTATTGTCGGCGTTCTGGGAACGGGGGTCCCCAAACTTGCCTGCCTGCGGCCTACGGCGTGGCTCAAAGGGGGGCCTAGCACGGCCCATCTTCATCAACACAAGCTCAAGACCCTCGCGAGGGGCCAAGCCTCGTGGGGTGGACGACAAGGAGCTTCCCCAGGCACGGCCTCATCAGGCTGGCTCACGAGGAGGCGGAGAGTTCAAGGCGGGGTACCTCGCGAGGTGCCCATGACGCAAGCCATGACGACCAAGGGCGCCAGTCAGGCGCCAGCCCGCGCAGTGTCCTCCTTTCCTCTTTGGTGCAAAGGGAGCAAGTGCAGGGTAGAGCATCAAGCAAAGGCGTCCATTTCGGTGCAACAAGACGAAGACCAGCCCAATGGTAGGAAGGAAGTCATTGTGGAGCCCAAGCAGGCGTCACCACCAGAGCCTTTGACAGGCGAGGACCAACTTTAGTCAGGATAAGTGTACTAGATGTTCCCCTTCAAAATGGCCAATTGTTGGCGCCCTTCCTGCTTAATATTTGGGAAGAGGCCCAGGGCCTTTGCCTGTAAATAGGACTAGCCACCCCCAGGGTAGAGGCATCTAGCATCTGGATCGGAATCGAGCAAGAAAGAGAGAGAGAGAGAGAAGGGCGGCTGAACTCCTCCTAGCAGTTCATCGCCCCAGCCAAGAACAGACCCTCGCGAGGCTGTTCTTCCTTGTATTTTCATCATCAGCCCAAGAGGCAATCCACCACACCACACACTGGAGTAGGGTATTACACCACAATGGTGGCCTGAACCAGTATAAACTCTCTGTCTCTTGTGTTGTTCCTTAAGTAGTTTAGATTCCAGCGAAGCAGCGAGGAACAGGTAGGTAGAGGGTGAAATCTCCGCGCGCACCCCAGTGTTCGAACCTCAAGGGTCTGCCGGAACCCATAATCTGACATAGACCCGGGAGCCATAGGTTTCACTAGTGGCTTCTCTCAAGATAGCATAAGTATTACGGTGGGTGAACAAATTACTACCGAGAAATTAGTAGAAAAGCGAATAATTATGAGATTATCTAGGCATGATCACGTATATAGACATCACGTCCGTAACAAGTAGACCGACTCCTGCCTGCATCTACTACTATTACTCCACACATCGACCAACTCCTGCCTGCATCTAGAGTATTAAGTTCATAAGAACAGAGTAACGCATCACGCAAGATGACATGATGTAGAGGGATAAACTCAAGCAATATGATATAAACCTCATCTTGTTATCCTTGATGGCAACAATACAATACGTGCCTTGCTGCCCCTGCTGTCACTGGGAAAGGACACCGCAAGATTGAACCCAAAGCTAAGCACTTCTCCCATGGCAAGAAAGATCAATCTAGTAGGCCAAACCAAACTGATAATTCGAAGAGACTTGCAAAGATAACTCAATCATACATAAAAGAATTCAGAGAAGATTCAAATATTATTCATAGATAAACTTGATCATAAACCCACAATTCATCGGATCTCGACAAACTCACCGCAAAAGAGTTTACATCGAATAGATCTCCACAAGAGAGGAGGAGAACATTGTATTGAGATCCAAAAAGAGAGAAGAAGCCATCTAGCTAATAACTATGGACCCGTAGGTCTGTGGTAAACTACTCACAACTCATCGGAGGGGCAAGGATGTTGATGTAGAAGCCCTCCATGGTCGATTCCCCCTTCGGCAGAGTGCCGGCGAAGGCTCCAAGATGAGATCTCGCGGATACAGAAGGTTACGGCGGTGGAAATTGTGTTTCGTTGGCTCCCTGTTTGTTTTTGGAGTACATAGGCTTATATAGGAGGAAGAAGTACGTCGGTGGACGCCCGAGGGGCCCAAGAGATAGGGGGGCGCCCTCCTATCTCGTGGAGGCCTCGGCTGCTTCTTGACTTGCACTCCAAGTCCTTTGGATCACGTTCGTTCCAAAAATCACGCTCCCGAAGGTTTCATTCCGTTTGGACTCCGTTTGATATTCCTTTTCTTCAAAATACTGAAATAGGCAAAAAAAACAGCAATACGGGTTGGGCCTCCGGTTAGTAGGTTAGTCCCAAAAATGATATAAATGTGTAAAATAAAGCCCATAAACATCCAATGAGGGTAATATAATAGCATGGAACAATCAAAAATTATAGATACGTTGGAGACGTATCAAGCATCGCCAAGCTTAATTCCTGCTCGTCCTCAAGTAGGTAAATGATAAAAAGATAATTTTTGATGTGGAATGCTACCTAGCATAATTCTTAATGTAATTTTCTTTATTGTGGCATGAATGTTAAGATCCAAATCATTGAAAAATAAAAGTTCATATTGATAAAAGAAATAGTAACACTTCAAGCATACAAATCAAAGTAATCATGTCTTCCCAAAATAACATGTCAAAAGAAAGTTCATCCCTACAAAATCATATAGTTAGGCTATGTTTCATTTCCGTCACACAAATATGTTCCCAACTTCTATACCTCCGATGACAAGCCAAGCAATTGTTTCATACTTAAATAATCTCAAACTTTTTCAACCTTCACGCAATACATGAGCATGAGCCATGGATATAGCACTATGGGTGGAATAGAATATGATGATGGGGATTGTGTGGAGAAGACAAAAAAGGAGAAAGTCTCGCATTGACGAGGATAATCAACGGGCTATGGAGATGCCCATCAATTGATGTCAACATGAGGAGTAGGGATTGCCATGCAATGGATGCACTAGAGCTATAAATGAATTCTCAACAAAAGAAAACTAGTGGGTGTGCATCCAACTTGCTTGCTCACGAAGATCTAGGGCATTTGAGGAAGCCCATCGTAGGAATATACAAGCCAAGTTCTATAATGAAAAATTCCCACTAGTATGAAAAAGATAACTTATGAGACTCACTATATGAAAAACATGGTGCTACTTTGAAGCACAATATATGAGACTCACTACATGAAGAACAAGGTGCTACTTTGAAGCACAAGTGTGGAAAAAGAGATAGTAACATTGCCCTTTTTATTTATTTTCTTTTTTTCTTTTTTTTCTTTTTTTCTTTGGCCTTTCTTTTTTTTCTTTTGGCCTTTTTTTGGGCAATGCTCTAATAATGATGATCATCACACTTCTATTGATTACAACATATGAATTACAACTCGAAACTAGAACAAGATATGTCTCTATATGAATGCCTCCGGCGGTGTACCGGGATGGTGCAATGAATCAAGAGTGACATGTATGAAAAATAATGCATGGTGGCTTTGCCACAAATACGATGTCAACTACATGATCATGCAATGGCAATATGACAAAAGTAATGTATGTCATGATGATGATGAATGGAACGGTGGAAAGTTGCATGGCAACATATCTTGGAATGGCTATGGAAATGCCATAATAGGTAGGTATGGTGGCTGTTTTGAGGAAGATCTAAGGAGGTTTATGTGTGATAGAGCGTATCATATCACAGGGTTTGGATGCACCGGCGAAGTTTGCACCAACTCTCAAGGTGAGAAAGGGCAATATCAAGTACTACGTGCATGCTCCTAGGGGGATAGATTGGTAGGAAAAGACCATCGCTCGTCCCCGACCACCACTCATAAGGATGCACAGGCCAGGTACACTTCATGTTTCAAATTTGTTACACAACTTTAACCATATGTGCATGCTACAGGACTTGCTAACTTCAACACAAGCATTCTTTAAATTCATAATCACCCAACTAGCATGACTTTAATATCACTACCTCCATATCTCAAAACAATTATCAAGTATCAAATTGATCATAGCATCCAATTCACTTCCTATGATAGTTTTTATTATACCCAACTTGGATGCCTACCATTCCAGGACCAATTTTATAACCATAGCAAATACCATGCTGTTCTAAAAGACTCTCAAAAAGATATAAGTGAAGCATGAGAGACTAGCAATTTCTTCAAAATTAAGTCACCACCGTGCTCTAAAAGATATAATATGTGTACAGCAAATATGATTGTGGTAAACTAAAAAGCAAAGACTAATATAATACACGATGCTCCAAGCAAAACACATATCATGTGGCCAATAAAAATATAGCTCCAAGTAAGGCATCTCCTTCCTTCCCCCTTAAGGCTTAGTGTAGTAAGGCATCTCTGCCTCCCTCCCCCTCCTTTTAGTTTAGTCTATTTATGTTAGATTACCCCTTGTAATCATTTTTTGTATCTTATTACTTTCTGCTGAATAAAGGTTTTGATCTGCTGTGGGGGTTTGCCCCAGAGTTCTCAGTCAAAAAAAAAATATAGCTCCTAGTAAAGTTACCAATGAACGAAGGCGAAAGAGGGGATGCCTTCCCGGGGCATCCCCAAGCTTAGGCTTTTGGCTATTCTTGAATATCTTGGGATGCCTTGGGCATCCCCAAGCTTAGGCTCTTGCCATTCCTTATTCCATAGTCCATAAAAGTTTTCTCCAAAACTTGAAAACTTCACAACACAAAACTCAACAGGAAATCTTATAAGCTCCGTTAGTGAAAGAAAACAAAACCACCACATAAGGTACTGTAATGAACTCATTATTTATTTATTTTGGTGTTAAACCTACTGTATTCCAACTTCTCTATTGTTTGTAAACTATTTTAGTAGCCACAGATGCATCAAAATAAGAAAACAACACACGAAAAACAGAATCTGTCAAAAATAGAACAGTCTGTAGCAATCTGTAACTAACGCAAACTTCTGGCACTCTAAAACTCCTACCAAAATAAGAAGTCCTGGAGAATTTGTTTATTTATCATCAGAAAACAGAATCAACGTAAAAACACATTTCTGTGATTTAACAAAACTAAATTCGTGCACGCAAAGTTTCTGTTTTTCAGCAGAATCAAATCAACTATCATCATAGGTTATCCTATAGGTCCTACTTGGCACAAACACTAATTAAAAGATAAAAACACATCTAAACAGAAGGTAGATGCAAGATTTATTACTAAACAGGAACAAAACAAAAATACAAAGAAAATTGGGTTGCCTCCCAACTAGCGCTATCGTTTAACGCCCCTAGCTAGGCATAAAAGCAAAGATAGGTCTAAGTAGTGCCATCTTTGATTTTCAGTTTTTTAGCGGAGTCATGCTCGAATCCGGGGGGTTCTTTAGGTTTCCCTTCATACTCGGAAATTTTTAGATCTAAAGAATCCAACCGCTTATTGCAAAGAGTATTCAACATATTCATGCGGTGAAGATTTCCGCTAACACTTTTAAGAGGCTCAAGAGACTTTTGTACAAAATTTGTTACTTTGCAAATCTTTCCAAACACTTGTGTTTCTTCTTAGGTAGGATGCGATCCTCCCTTTTGAGGTAGTGTTCCCACTATTCCCTCTATAATTTCATGAGCAATTCTAGGATCAATTTCAATAAAATTTCCCTTGGCAATGCAATCCAAGAGTTGTCTATGCGTCATATTTAACCCAACATAAAAATTGCGAAGAAGAATTCTAAAGTTCACCTCTAGGGTGCATTTGCGATAAGATTCCATCATCCTATACCAAGCATCTTTTAAATTTTCTCCTTGCCTTTGCTTCAAGTGGAGAACTTCAAACTCGGGATACATAGGAGCGGAAGGAACTAGACATAATGACAAGCAAGCAAAAGGCAAGCGAAAGAGAGAGGAGGAGATTGGGAAAGAGAGGGCGAATAAAACGGCAAGGGTGAAGTGGGGGAGAGGAAAACGAGAGGCAAATGGCAAATAATGTAAATGCGAGGGAGATGAGTTTGTGATGGGTACTTGGTATGTCTTGACTTGAGCGAAGACCTCCCCGGCAACGGCGCCAAAAATCCTTCTTGCTACGTCTTGAGCTTGCGTTGGTTTTCCTTGAAGAGGAAAGGGTGATCCAGCAATAGTAGTGTAAGTATTTCCCTCAGTTTTTGAGAACCAAGGTATCAATCCAGTAGGAGGCTCCTCAAAGATCCCACGCACCTACACAAACAAACAAAGAACTCGCAACCAAACGCAATAAAGGGGTTGTCAATCCCTTCACGGCCACTTGCGAAAGTGAGATCTAATAAAGATAGTATGATAAGATAAATATATTTTTGGTATTTTATAATATAGATGCAAAAAGTAAAGATGCAAATAAAAGTAGATTCAAAGAAAATATGATAAGAGCTAGACCCGAGGGGCATAGGTTTCACTAGTGGCTTCTCGCAAGATAGCATAAGTATTACGGTGGGTGAACAAATTACTGTCGAGCAATTGATAGAAAAGGGAATAATTATGAGATTATCTAGGCATGATCATGTATATAGGCATCACGTCTGCAACAAGTAGACCGACTCCTGCCTGCATCTACTACTATTACTCCACACATCGACCGACTCGTGCCTGCATCTGGAGTATTAAGTTCATAAGAACAGAGTAACACATTAAGCAAGATGACATGATGTAGAGGGATAAACTCAAGCAATATGATATAAACCCCATCTTGTTATCCTCGATGGAAACAATACAATACGTGCCTTGCTGCCCCTGCTGTCACTGGGAAAGGACACTGCAAGATTGAACCCAAAGCTAAGCACTTCTCCCATGGCAAGAAAGATCAATCTAGTAGGCCAAACCAATTTGATAATTCGAAGAGACATGCAAATATAACTCAATCATACATAAAAGAATTCAGAGAAGATTCAAATATTATTCATAGATAAACTTGATCATAGACCCACAATTCATCGGATCTCGACAAACACACCGCAAAAGAGTTTACATCGAATAGATCTCCACAAGAGAGGGGGAGAACATTGTATTGAGATCCAAAAAGAGAGAAGAAGCCATCTAGCTAATAACTATGGACCCGTAGGTCTATGGTAAACTACTCACAACTCATCGGAGGGGCAAGGATGTTGATGTAGAAGCCCTCCATGGTCGATTCCCCCTCCGGCAGAGTGCCGGTGAAGGCTCCAGGATGAGATCTCGCGGATACAGAAGGTTACGGCGGTGGAAATTGTGTTTTGTTGGCTCCCTGGATGTTTTCGGGGTACGTAGGCTTATATAGGAGGAAGAAGTACGTCGGTGGACGCCCGAGGGGCCCACGAGACAGGGGCGCGCCCTCCTATCTCGTGGAGGCCTCGGCTGCTTCTTGACTTGCACTCCAAGTCCTCTGGATCACGTTCGTTCCAAAAATCACGCTCCCGAAGGTTTCATTCCGTTTGGACTCCGTTTGATATTCCTTTTCTTCGAAATACTGAAATAGGCAAAAAAACAGCAATACGGGCTGGGCCTCCGGTTAGTAGGTTAGTTCCAAAAATGATATAAATGTGTAAAATAAAGCCCATAAACATCCAAAAGGGGTAATATAATAGCATGGAACAATCAAAAATTATAGATACGTTGGAGACATATCATCTACCAACATATGCATTAAAGTTTTCTGGTTTAACAATAAAGTTATCCAATTCACCAAGGCATTGAGCACTAGATTTAGTATAAGGAACATCACCTTCATCAAGTTTATAGAGAGAATTTACCTCTACTACCTGTGTCGGGGTATCGTGACCATGTATTTCTTCAGTAGGTGGTAAATTCTTGACATCTTCAGCTTTAATACGTTTTTCTTTCATAGATTTCTTTGCCTCTTGCATATCTTCAGGACTGAGAAATAGAATGCCTCTGTTCTTCGGAGTTGTCTAAGGCTGTGGTTCGAGAAGAGTCTGATAACCCACAAGTATAGGGGATCGCTATAGTTTTCGAGGGTAGAGTATTCAACCAGAATTTATTGATTCGACACAAGGGGAGCCAAAGAATATTCTCAAGTATTAGCAGTTGAGTTGTCAATTCAACCACACCTGGATAACTTAGTGTCTGCAGCAAAGTATTTAGTAGCAAAGTAGTATGGAAGTGACGGTAACAGTGGAAAAAGTAACAGTAGCAGTTTTGTAGTAATTGTAACAGTAGCAAGGGTAAAGTAAATAAGCAAAGCACAATATGTGAAAAGCTCGTAGGCATTGGATCAGTGATGGATAATTATGTCGGATGTGATTCCTCATGTAATAGTTATAACATAGGGTGACACGGAACTAGCTCCAGTTCATCAACGTAATGTAGGCATGTATTCTGGATATAGTCATACATGCTTATGGAAAAGAACTTGCATGACATCTTTTGTCCTACCCTCCTGTGGTAGCAGGGTCCTAATGGAAATTAAGGGATATTAAGGCCTCCTTTTAATAGAGTACCGGACCAAAGCATTAACACTTAATGAATACATGAACTCCTCAAACTACGGTCATCACCGAGAAGTATCCTGATTATTGTCACTTCGGGTTGTCGGATCCTAACACATAATAGGTGACTATAGACTTGCAAGATAGGATCAAGAACTCACATATATTCATGAAAACATAATAGGTTCAGATCTGAAATCATGGCACTTGGGCCCTAGTGACAAGCATTAAGCATAGCAAAGTCATAGCAACATCAATCTCAGAAGATAGTGGATACTAGGGATCAAACCCTAACAAAACTAACTTGATTATATGGTAAATCTCATTCAACCCATCACCATCCAGCAATCCTATGATGGAATTACTCACGCACGGCGGTGAGCATCATGAAATTGGTGATGGAGGATGGTTGATGATGACGACGGCGATGAATCCCCCTCTCCGAAGCCCCGAACGGACTCTAGATCAGCCCTCCCAAGAGAGATTAGGGCTTGGCGGCGGCTCCGCATAGTAAAATGCGATGAAACTTTCTCTCTGATTTTTTTCTCCGCGAAAGCAAATATATGGAGTTGGAGTTGAGGTCGGTGGACGTCCAGGGGGCCCACGAGGCAGGGGGCGCGCCCCCCACCCTCATGGACAGGGTGTGGGCCCCCTGGTGCTGATTCTTTCGCCAGTATTTTTTACTAATTCCGAAAATTTGCTCCGTGGATTTTCAGGTCATTCCGAGAAATTTTATTTCTGCACAAAAATAACACCATGGCAGTTCTGCTGAAAACAGCGTCAGTCCGGGTTATTTCCATTCAAATCATGCAAGTTAGAGTCCAAAACAAGGGCAAAAGTTTTTGCAAAAGTAGATACGACGGATACATATCAAAGTCCAATCTTAGCATCACCCTTTAATGAAAAGCAGCTTGTTTCTTATGAGCAGGGAAATATTTTTCAGAGAAGTAATATATCATATCCTTGGGACTAAGCACACAACCATGAGCAAGAGAATTAAACCATATCTTAGCATCACCCTTTAATGAGAAAGGAAACAACTTAAGAATATAGTAGTAGCAAATTATTTTCCTCATGAGCAAATAGGGTGGCTATATCATTTAGCTTAGTAAGATGTCCCACAACAGTTTCAGATTCATAACCATGGAAAAGGATCAGATTCAACCAAAGTAATTAAATCAGTGTCGACAAAGAATTCATAATCCTTATCAATGATAAAGATAGGTGAAGTAGCAACTTAGGATCATATTTCATTCTAGCATTCAAAGATTTTTCTTTCAACTTGCATAGTGATTTCTTAGGATCATCTTTATCTTATAAGCAAGAAAGTCTCTAGCTACCTCTCCATCCATAACATAACCCTTGGGTATCTCAGGCAATTCATATCTACGAGAGCTAGGTCCAATAGGTGTTTCATAATTTCCAGTTTCAATAATTTCATCAGTTTCAACATTCTCAATTTCTTTAGCTTTAGCAAGTTGTTCATCAAGAAATTTGCCTAGTGGCATATTATCATCAAGCAAAGTACTAGCATCATCAATAGCTTTATTCATAGCAGAAGTAGCATCATCAATTACTTACAACCTATCATGATTAATAGAAAATGGCGGTGTTGCAAGTTTACTCAAAACAGAAGGTGAATCAAGTGTAGAGCTAGATAACAGTTCCTTACCTACCCTCGTCTTAGAGGGAACGATCTTGGTTCTATCATCCTTAAGATTCCTCATAGTGATCAACAGGTATAAATCCCAAGTGCCTCAGCAAATAGAGCTATGCTCCATGGCAACGGCGCCAGAAAAATTTCTTAATAACCCACAAGTATAGGGGATCACAACAGATTTTGAGGGTAGAGTATTCAACCCAAATTTATTGATTCAACAAAATGGGAGCCAAAGAATATTCACAAGTATTAGCAGTTGGGTTGTCAATTCAACCACACCTGGAAGACTTAATATCTGCAATAAGGTGATCAGTAGAAAAGTAGTATGGTAGTTTGGTAGTAACAGTAACAATAGCAATAGAAACAGTAGATTTTTTGTAGTGATTGTAACAGTAGCAACAACAAAAGTAACTTAGCAAAGATCAATATATGAAAAGCGTAGGTGATGACCCACAAGTGTAGGGGATCTATCGATGTCCTTTCGATAAGTAAGAGTGTCGAACCCAATGAGGAGCAAAAGGAAATGACAAGCGGTTTTCAGTAAGATATTCTCTGCAAGCACTGGAATTATCAGTAACAGATAGTTTTGTGATAAGGTAATTCGTAACGAGTAATAGCAATCAAAGTAAATAAGGTGCAAAAAAAATGGACCAATCCTTTTTGTAGCAAAGGACAAGCCTGGACAAGTTCTTATATAGAGAAAGCGCTCCCGAAGACACATGGGAATTATCGTTAAGCTAGTTTTCATCATGCTCATATGATTCGCGTTCGTTACTTTGATAATTTGATATGTGGGTGGACCGGTGCTTGGGTACTTCCCTTTCTTGGACAAGTATCCCACTTATGATTAACCCCTATTGCAAGCATCCGCAACTACAAAAGAAATATTAAGGTAAACCTAACCATAGCATGAAACATATGGACCCAAATCAGCCCCTTACGAAGCAACGCATAAACTAGGGTTTAAGCTTCTGTCACTCTAGCAACCCATCATCTACTTATTACTTCCCAATGCCTTCCTCTAGGCCCAAATAATGGTGAAGTGTCATGTAGTCGACGTTCACATAACACCACTAGAGGAGAGACAACATACATCTCATCAAAATATTGAACGAATACCAAATTCACATGACTACTTATAGAAAGACTTCTCCCATGTCCTCGGGAACAAACATAACTACTCACAAAGCATATTCATGTTCATAATCAGAGGGGTATTAATATGCATTAAGGATCTGAACAAATGATCTTCCACCAAATAAACCAACTAGCATCAACTACAAGGAGTAATCAACACTACTAGCAACCAACAGGTACCAATCTGAGGTTTTGGTACAAAGATTGGATACAAGAGATGAACTAGGGTTTGAGAGGAGATGGTGCTGGTGAAGATGTTGATGGATATTGACCCCCTCCCGATGAGAGGATCGATGGTGATGATTTCTCCCTCCCGGAGGGAAGTTTCGCCGGCAGAACAGCTCCGCCAGAGCCCTAGATTGGTTCCGCCAAGGTTCCGCCTCGTGGCGGCGGAGTTTCGTCCCGAAAGCTTGCTTATGATTTTTTTTCCAGGGTAAAAGAATTCATATAGCAGAAGATGGCCACCGGAGGGCTACCAGAGGGCCCACGAAACAGGGGTGCGCCCAGGGGGGTAGGGCGCGCCCCCACCCTCGTGGACAGGGTGTGGGCCCCCTCTGGTATTTCTTCCGCTCAGTATTTTTTATTAATTCCAAAAATGACTTTCTTGGAGTTTCAGGACTTCTGGAGTTGTGCAGAATAGGTCTCTAATATTTGCTCCTTTTCCAGCCCAGAATTCCAGCTACTGGCATTCTCCCTCTTAATGTAAACCTTGTAAAATAAGAGAGAATAGGCATAAGTATTGTGACATAACATGTAATAACAGCCCATAATGCAATAAATATCGATATAAAAGCATGATGCAAAATGGACATATCAACTCCCCCAAGCTTAGACCTCGCTTGTCCTCAAGCGGAAGCCGATATCAAAAAATATGTTCACATGTTTAGAGATAGAGGCGTCGATAAAATAAAATACGGACATGAGGGCATCATGATCATTCTTATAACAACATATTTATATATATATTGTCATATGATTTCTTATTCTCAAGTAATAATCTATCCGAAGTGTCAAGTATGAATCATAAAATTCATAGAGAACCAACAAACTATAATCTCAGTCATTGAAGCAATTGCAATTTATCATAACATCGGAAAGAGTTAATGTAAGAGCTTTTCAGCAAGTCCACATACTCAACTATCATTTAGTCTTTCACAATTGCTAAAAATCGCGCAATACTTGTGGGTATGGAGTTTTAATCGGACACAAAGAAAGATAGGGGCTTTTAGTGTTGCCTCCCAACCTTTTACCTCAAGGGTAATGTCAACAATAATAGTTCGTGCTAACTTACATCCAATTGGATATATATATCGGGATCTTTCCAACACGAGGTGCTTGCCAAAGGATAAAATGTAAAAAGGAAAGGTGAAGATCACCATGAGTCTTGCATAATGTATAAGACAGAAGTAAAAGATAGGCCCTTTGCAGAGGGAAGCAGAGTTTGTCATGTGCTTTTATGGTTGATTGCACAAAATCTTAATGCAAAAGAATGTCACATTATATTGCCACTTGTGATACGGACCTTGATTATGCAGTCCGTCGCTTTTATTGCTTCCATATCACAAGATCGTATAAAGCTTATTTTCTCCACACTAATAATTCATACATATTTAGAAAGCAATTTTTATTGCATGCAACATGACAACTTACTTGAAGGATCTTACTCAATCCATAGGTAGATATGGTGGACTCCTCATGGCAAAACTGGGTTTAAGGGTATTTGGAAGCACAAGTAGTATCTCTACTTGGTGCAAGGAATTCGTCTAGCATGAGGGGGAAAGGCAAGCTCAACATGTTGGATGATCCATGACAATATACTTTATTTCGAATATAAGAGAACATAACCCATTACGTTGTCTTCCTTGTCCAACGTCAACTCTTTAGCATGCCATATTTTAATGAGTGCTCAAAATCATTAAAGACATCCAAGATAGTTTATTTATATGTGAGAACCTCTCTTTCTTTATTACTTCCTATTAATTGCAATGATGACCAAAACTATGTTTGCCAACTCTCAACAACTTTTAATCATCATACTCTTTATGTGAAGTCATTACTCTCCATAAGGTCAATATGATCTCTTTTATTTCTTTTTATACTTTGTTTTGTTTTTATTCCCTCAAAATCATAGAAAGATAGCAAAGCCCTTGACTCAACACTAATCTTTATTATATATAGCTCACGGACTCGATTACATAGAGGGATCATAAGGCAAAACTCAAAACTAAATCATACCAAAAATTTATTCTACTAGATCAAGATATTACTAAAAGGATCGAACTAAGAAAAACGGTAAAGATAGGAGTGTGATGGTGATACGATACCGGGGCACCTCCCCCAAGCTTGGTAGTTGCCAAGGGGAGTGCCCTTACCCATGTGTTTATGTCTCCTTCTTCGGAAGTGGTGGTGTGATCTTCTTGGCGATGATGCCCCTCAGGATACGATTCTCCTCTTTGAGCTTATTGACCTGCTACTTAAGGTCCATATTTTCCTTGCGGAGCTTATCCATGACGGCTAAAGCTCCTTTCACCCATGGATGTTGCATAGATGCTGGAGAACAAGTGACACTCTTTTTCATATTTTCATAAGAAAGAAATCTAACATTGAAAGGGATGACCGAGTTTGGGATAGCTGAGCTCTGTAGTTCCCCCATTGTAAATCCGTCTTGGAAACGAGAGGTAACTTCTTGATCTTCCTCCATGGCATCTATCCTTTTCAAGTCGGCCTCCATCTCCTCCTCCGTTGGTGGCCCAAAGTGATAAGCATCGCTGTTTGCTCCTGGTCCCGGTGTCGGATGAGACACCTGACTCTCCCCGACTGACTCTTGAGAAGACATCTTGCTCTAAATCTTTTGCAGAAACAACTCGAAACAAAGACAGAGGATATTTGCGTGATACGGTGGTCAAAACCTTCGGGAGATTATATAATGAATTTTTACCGACCAAAAGAAGTATCGTGCAAGAAAACGGAGTCCGGAGAGCACACGAGGTGCCCATGAGGTAGGGGGCGCGCCCTCCACCCTCGTGGACGCCCCGTGTCCTTCTCGGACTACTTCTTATTTTCCTATTTTCTTAAATATTCCAAAACGGAGAAAAATTGCTATTAGAACAGTTTTGGAGTCGGTTTACTTACCGTACCACATACCTATTCCTTTTCGGAGTCTGAAACATTCTGGAAAGTATCCCTTATGTATTCCTCCGGGATTACGGTTTCAATAACATTAGTTTCAACATTTATAGGATTACCTAAGATATAATGTTTGATTCTTTGACCGCATACCACCTTCGGATTCGTGCCTTCGAAGTTGTTGATTTTTATGGCACCAGAACGATAGACCTCCTCGATAATGTAAGGCCCTTCCCATTTAGAGAGAAATTTTCCTGCAAGAAATCTTAAACGAGAGTTGTATAGCAAAACATAATCACCTACATTAAACTCACGCTTTTGTATCCTTTTGTCATGCCATCTTTTAACCTTTTCTTTAAACAGTTTGGCATTCTCATAGGCCTGGGTTATCCACTCATCAAGTGAGCTAATGTCAAATAACCTCTTCTCACCGGCAAGTTTGAAATCATAATTGAGCTCTTTAATGGCCCAATATGCCTTATGTTCTAGTTCGAGAGGTAAGTGACATGCTTTTCCATAAACCATTTTATATGGAGACATACCCATAGGATTTTTATATGAAGTTCTATAAGCCCATAATGCATCATCAAGTTTCTTGGACCAATTCTTTCTAGATATATTAATAATCTTTTTCAAAATTAATTTAAGCTCTCTGTTACTCAGTTCTACTTGACCACTAGACTATGGGTGATATGGGGATGAAATTCTATGATTGACATCATACTTAGCAAGCATTTTACGAAAAGCACCATGAATAAAATGTGAACCACCATCAGTCATTAAGTATCTAGGGACTCCAAACATCGGAAAAATAACTTCTTTAAGCATCTTAATAGAGGTGTTATGATCAGCACTACTAGTTGGAATATCTTCTACCCACTTAGTATCGCAATCAATAGCAACTAAAATATGTGTATACCCATTAGAGGAAGGAAACGGTCCCATATAATCAAAGCCCCAAACATCAAATGGTTCAGTAACAAGTGAATAATTCATAGGCATTTCTTGACGTCTACTAATATTACCAATTCTTTGACATTCATCACAAGACAAGACAAACTTACGGGCATCCTTGAAGAGAGTAGGCCAATAAAAACCGGATTGCAATACCTTGTGTGCAGTTCTATCTCCAGCGTGGTGTCCTCCATAAGCCTCGGAGTGACACTTGCGTACGGTCTGTTCCTGTTCATGCTCAGGTACACAATGTTTAATAACACCATCTACTCCTTCTTTATAAAGATGTGGGTCATCCCACAAGAAATGTCTTAAATCATAGAAGAACTTTTTCTTTTGCTGGTATGTGAAACTCAATGGTATAGATTTAGCAAAAATGTAATTAGCACAATCAGCATACCATGGAGCAGTACGAGAAGCATTTGTGGCAGCTAATTGTTCATCAGGAAAGCTATCATCAATAGGTAGTGGGTCATCAAGAACATTTTCTAACCTAGACAAGTTGTCTGCAACGGGGTTCTCGGCTCCCTTTCTATCAATAATATGCAAATCAAATTCTTGTAGCAAGAGAAACCATCTAATAAGTCTAGGTTTAGCATCTTTCTTTTTCATAAGATATTTAATAGCAGCATGATCAGTGTGAACAGTTACTTTAGAGTCAACAATATAAGGTCTGAACTTATCACAAGCAAATACAACTGCTAAAAATTCTTTTTCAGTAGTAGCATAATTTCTCTGGGCACTGTCTAGAGTTTTACTAGCATACTGAATAACATTTAGTTTCTTATCAACTCTTTGTCCTAGAACAGAACCTACGGCATAATCACTAGCATCACACATGATTTCAAAGGGTAAATTCCAATCATGTGGCTAAACAATAGGTGCAAAAATCAAAGATTTCTTAAGCATTTCAAATGCTTCTACACAATCATCATCGAAGACAAGAGGAATATCTTTTTGTAAGAGATTAGTCAGAGGCCTAGAAATTTTAGAGAAGTCCTTAAAGAACCTCCTATAAAAACCGGCATGACCAAGGAAACTTCTTATACCTTTAATGTCCTTGGGACATGGCATCTTCTCAATAGCATCAACTTTAGCTTTATCAACTTCAATCTTTCAGAAATTTTATGCCCCAAGACAATGCCTTCATTAACCATAAAGTGACACTTCTCCCAATTCAAGACAAGACTAGTATCTTCGCATCTCTGCAAAACTCGTTCAAGGTTTCTCAAGCAATCATCAAACGAAGATCCATAAACAGAGAAATCATCCATGAAAACCTCAACAATCTTTTCGCAAAAGTCAGAGAATATAGCCATCATGCATCTTTGAAAGGTAGTAGGTGCACTACATAAACCAAAAGGCATACGTCTATAAGCAAAAGTACAGAAAGGGCAACTAAAGTGGTCTTTTCCCGATCCTCTATTGACACAGGTATTTGAGAGAAACCAGAGTAACCATCTAGAAAGCAAAAATGTGTATGTTTGGATAATCTTTATAGCATTTGATCAATAAAGGAAGAGGGTAATGATCCTTTTTAGTAGCTTCATTTAATTTGTGGAAATCAATTACCATCCTATAACCCATAACAATTCTTTGCGGGATCAATTCATCTTTATCATTAGGAACAACAGTAATACCTCCCTTCTTAGGGACACAATGGACATGACTTACCCACTGACTATCAGCAATGGGATAAATTATACCTGCCTCAAGGAGCTTTAGTATTTCTTTTCTTACCACTTCTTTCATCTTAGGATTTAACCGTCATTGGTGATCAATAACTGGTTTAGCGTCTTTCTCCAACTTAATTTTATGTTGGCATAGAGTGGGACTAATGCCCTTAAGATCATCAAGAGTATATCCAATAGCAGCACGGTGCTTCTTCAGAGTTTGCAATAATCTTTCCTCTTCCTGCTCTGAAAGGTTAGCACTAATAATAACAGGATATATCTTCTTTTCATCAAGATAAGCATATTTAAGAGTATCAGGTAATGGTTTAAGCTCAAACACGGGATCACCCTTGGGTGGTGGAGGATCCCCTAGGATTTCAACATGCAAGTTGTGTTTCAAAATAGGTCCCTGATTAAAGAACACTTCATCTATCTCCCTTCTTTCATTCATAAACATATCATTTTCATGGTCTAGCAAATATTGTTCTAAAGGATCATTAGGAGGCACGACAATAGAAGCAAGACCAATAATTTCATCCTTGCTAGGAAATTCTTTATCATGGGGTTGTCTACGAAATTTAGCAAAGTTAAACTCATGAGACATATCTCCCAAACCAATAGTAACAACATCCTTTTCACAATCTATCCTAACAATATTCAAGAATGGTCTACCAAATATGATGGGACAAAAATCATCTTGTGGGGAACCAAGAACAAGAAAATCAGCAGGATATTTAACTTTCCCAGACAAGACTTCAACATCTCTAACAATCCCAATTGGTGAAATAGTATCTCTATTGGCAAGCTTAATGGTAACATCAATTTCTTCTAACTCAGCAGGTGCAATATCATGCATAATTTATTTGTATAAGGAATGGGGTATTGCACTGGCACTAGCACCCATATCACATAAGCCATGATAACAATGATCTCCTATTTTAACAGAAATAACAGGCATGCCTACAACAGGTCTATGTTTCTTAGCATCGGGTCTAGCAGCTTCATCATAGAAGTAAATAACATGCCCATCAATATCATCGGCCAAGAGATCTTTAACCATAGCATTACTAGGTGAAACTTTAATTTGCTCAGGTGGTGTAGGTGTTTTAGTATTACTCTTACTAACCATAGTTGAAGCTTTAGCATGATCCTTTATCCTAACAGGGAAAGGTGGTTTCTCAATATAGGTAGTAGGAACAATGGTATCACTATAAGTGATAGTATTTTCTTCAACTTTAATAGGTGCAACTACTTTTACTTCAGTGGGAGGATTATATTTAAACCACTTGTCCTTAGGGAGGTCAACATGAGTAGCAAATGATTCACAGAAAGAAGCTACTATCTTAGAGTCAAGTCCATATTTAGTGCTAAATTCACGGAAAACATCGGTATCCATAAAAGACTTAAGACAATCAAACTTAGGTGTCATACCTGACTCCTTACCTTCGTCGAGATCCGAATCTTCAGAGTTGCGTTTAATTCTTTCCAATAAATCCCATTTGAATTCAATAGACTTCATCATAAAAGACCCAGCACAAGAAGTATTGAGCATGGAGCGATTGTTGAGAGAAAGCCGAGCTTAAAATTTTTGAATAAGCATTTCTCTTGAGAGCTCATGATTGGGGCATGAATATAAAATTGACTTAAGCCTCCCCCAAGCTTGAGCGATGCTTTCTCCTTCGTGAGGCCAAAAATTATATATATAATTACGACCATGATGAACAAGATGCATATGATGAAAACTTCTGGTGAAATTCCAATTTCAATCGGTTGTAGTTCCATGATCCCATATCATCACATAGCCTATACCATGTCAATGCCTCTGCCTTCAAAGATAAAGGGAAGACCTTCTTCTTGATAACATCATCGGGCATACCTGCAAGCTTAAATAATCCACAAACTTCATCCACAGTAAAAATTAGGTGTAAATCGGGATGCAATGTTCCATCTCCTATAAAGGGATTAGCTAGCAGTTTCTCAACCATACCCGAAGGAATTTCAAAGTAAACATTTTCAGTAGGTTCAGTAGGTTGAGGAGCAACTGTTTGCTCTACTAGTCGGGGTGAAGATACCCCGAACAAGCCCCTCAAAGGATTATGTTCCATAGTAACAAGTGATAGTAAATTTCAGCACAATATATAAATTTTTCCTTACCAAGTTCCACTTACCAAAGGCGCTTCACTCCCCGGCAATGGCGCCAGAAAAGAGTCTTGATGACCCACAAGTGTAGGGGATCTATCATAGTCCTTTTGATAAGTAAGAGTGTCGAACCCAACGAGGAGCAGAAGGAAATGGCAAGCGGTTTTCAGTAAGGTATTCTCTGCAAGCACTGAAATTATCGGTAACAGATAGTTTTGTGATAAGGTAATTCGTAACGAGTAACAAGCAATGAAAGTAAATAAGGTGCAGGAAGATGGCCCAATCCTTTTTGTAGCAAAGGACAAGCCTGGACAAGTTCTTATATAGAGAAAAGCGCTCCCGAGGACACATGGAAATTATCGTCAAGCTAGTTTTCATCACGCTCATATGATTCGCGTTCGTTACTTTGATAATTTGATATGTGGGTGGACTGGTTCTTGGGTACTGCCCTTTCTTGGACAAGCATACCATTTATGATTAACCCCTATTGCAAGCACCCGCAACTACAAAATAAGTATTAAGGTAAACCTAACCATAGCATGAAACATATGGATCCAAATCAGCCCCTTACAAAGCAACGCATAAACTAGGGTTTAAGCTTCTGTCACTCTAGCAACCCATCATCTACTTATTACTTCCCAATGCCTTCCTCTAGGCCCAAACAATGGTGAAGTGTCATGTAGTCAACGTTCGCACAACACCACTAGAGGAGAGACAACATACATCTCATCAAAAATATCGAACAAATACCAAATTCACATGACTACTTATAGCAAGACTTCTCCCATGTCCTCAGGAACAAACGTAACTACTCACAAAGCATATTCATGTTCATAATTAGAGGGGTATTAATATGCATTAAGGATATGAACAAATGATCTTCCACCAAATACACCAACTAGCATCAACTACAAGGAGTAATCAACACTACTAGCAACCCACAGGTACCAATCTGAGGTTTTGGTACAAAGATTGGATACAAGAGATGAACTAGGGTTTGAGAGGAGATGGTGCTGGTGAAGATGTTGATGGAGATTGACCCCCTCCCGATGAGAGGATCGTTGGTGATGACAATGATGATGATTTTGCCCTCCCGGAGGGAAGTTTCCCCGGCAGAACAGCTCCGCCGGAGCCCTAGATTGGTTTCGCCAAGGTTCCACCTCGTGGCGGCGGAGTTTCGTCCCGAAAGCTTGCTTATGATTTTTTTTTCCAGGGTAAAAGACTTCATATAGCAGAAGATGGCCACCGGAGGGCTGCTAGAGGGCCCATGAGGCAGGGTGCACGCCCTGGGGGTAGGGTGCGCCCCACCCTCGTGGATAGGGTGTGGGTCCCCTCTAGTATTTCTTCCGCTCAATATTTTTTATTAATTCCAGAAATGACTTTCGTGGAGTTTCAGGACTTTTGGAGTTGTGCAGAATAGGTCTCTAATATTTGCTCCTTTTCCAGCCCAGAATTCCAGCTGCCGGCATTCTCCCTCTTCATGTAAACCTTGTAAAATAAGAGAGAATATGCATAAGTATTGTGACATAACGTGTAATAACAACCCATAATGTAATAAATATCGATATAAAAGCATGATGCAAAATGGACGTATCAGTAGGCATTGGATCCGGGATGGATAATTGGGTAGGATGTCATTCATCATGTAATAATTATGACCTAGAGCGACACAAAACTAGCTCCAATGCATCAATATAATGTAGGCATGTATTCCGTACATAGTCATACATGCTTATGGAAAAGAACTTGCATGACATATTTTGTCCTACCCTCCTGTGGCAGCGGGGTCCATAAGGAAACTAAGGGATATTAAGGCATCCTTTTAATAGAGAGCCGGAACAAAGCATTAGCACTTAGTGAATACATGAACTCCTCAAACTACGGTAATCACCGGAAATATTATCACCTTGGGGTATGCGGATCATAACAAGTACTAGGTGCATATAACATGCAAGGTAGGATCAAGAACACACATATATTCATGAAAACATAATAGGATCAGATCTGAAACCATGGCACTCGAGCCCTAGAGATAAGCATTAAGCATAGCAAAGTCATAGCAACATCAATCTCAGAACATAGTGGATACTAGGGATCAAGCCCTGACAAAACTAACTCGATTACATGATAAATCTCATGCAACCCATCAACGTCCAGCAAGCCTACGAAGGAATTACTCACTCCTGGCAATGAGCATCATGAAAGTGGCGGTGAAGATGGTTTGCTGATGACGACGACGACGGATTCCACCCATCGAAGCCCGAACGGACTCCAGATTAGCCCTCCCGGTGAAGAACAGGAGGTGGCAGCGGCTCTGTATCGTAAAACGCAATGAATCCTTCTCTCTGATTTTTTTCTTGGCGAATAGGTATATATGGAGTTGGCTTAGGGTTGCCGGAGGTCAAGGGGGCCCACAAGCTCGTAGCGTGTGCCTTGGGGGGTGGACGCACCCCCTGAGCTTGTGGCTCCTGGGTGGCCCCCCTCTGGTATATATTTCCGCCAATATTTTTTATATATTCCATAAAATTCTCCGTAATTTTCAGGTTAATCTAAGAACTTTGATTTCTGCGCAAAAACAACACCATGACAATTCTGCTGAAAACAGTGTTAGTCGGGTTAGTTTCATTCAAATCAAGCAAATTAGAGTCCAAAACAAGAGCAGAAGTGTTTGGAAAAGTAGATGCGACGGAGACGTATCAAGGGTCACGACTCAGACGGGAGCAGGTGCAAAGGCTGTCATCAGGAAGGGATCTATGAAGATGGTTGTCAGAAAGGAATGTCTGTGTTGGAAGGTACAACAAGGACGCACAAGGGGTCGGGTAGAGTGGTTCTACTCCCTAGAGTTGTGCGATGTCTTGGTGCAGGCGCACAAGGGCCCGGGTGGCGCGGATTTGCCGCTTGGAGGTTGCAAAGTGGCATGGGGAGGGCCTGTTGTTTGAGGAGGTATAGTGGATCGGATTCGCAGTGTAGTAGGAAGGCGTGTGTGTTCACTGGATCTACTGTCTCCGTCCTTCTGAAGGTGTGTGTCAGACGCTTGGAGCTAGGTTGTGGCTAGGAACCGTGGTGGTTCTTGGCCTCAGATGGCACGTCTCTTGTCCCTACCGACATGGTGCTCGACATGGCTCGATGGTTCATGCTGCATCCGGTGGCTCGGCTTTCAATCGACGGTTGATGGTCTTAGCAACTAGTGCTAGTTGGTGGTCGCTGGCACCTCGGAAAGGTGGGGTTGGCTACTTCAGTGATGGGCCTCTTTGCCTGCGAGTTGGCTCGGTGGTGGTATTTGGTAGACATGCCGATGATAGTGTGGGTTGGGTGTTGGGGAGCTTCGATGAAGACTATGTCTCAGCCTTGGGCCACTGTGACTGGTGATGGCAGCGGCTGAGCCATCAGAGACCTTCTTGGAGGCATCGTTGCATTGCTATCGAACCACTCTCGCATGGTTCTGGCCCCGGGGAAAACTCTAGATCATTGCGATCGGAAGATGGTGGCACCTTGGCGTCATTTTGTCGGGTAACGCAGCAGAAAAAGTCCATCCTATGCACTAGCCCAGGACCACTATGAAGAGATGCATTCAAGGTTTGATCATCATTACCAACTTGTATAATAGTTAGTGAAGATCGTCGGTGCAGATTCCCGCATTTAGGATTTTACAACCTCCCAAACGTGATAATTTTTCCTCCCTCGAACAGAAGATCGAATGTACGATCTCTCTACCAGGTACACACATACGGTGTCACCGATTCAGCAACGCTTCTCTGCTGGAGACTAGGCAGCTCTACGACACTACGAAACTATTTCCTGCAGTAGCTAAAGAGAGAGGGAGAGAGGGGGGGGGGGGGGGGGAAGGCAGGTCACTGCATGCCATTTAGTGAGAGATCAAAGGCTCAACTTGTTGTGTGTTTGGAGGGCTCCCTTCCTCATTTATTTATAGCAAAAGAAGGCACGCGAGAGGCTTGGAGGTGGCTTCCCAAAAAGGGGCCTCCGTCACCAACATTGCCCCACAAAAAAGGGGAGGTTGCCCCATAAGGGGGGGACCCCTCCTAGCATTGTCACACAAAAGGGGGAGATTGATCCCAAAGGCCCCCTCCCATCTAGCACTTGGCACATAAGGGAGGGGATGGGCCCCATAGTGGGGGCCTCCAACATTTCCCACCCAAAGGGTGCGCTCCACCCAACATCACCCACTAAAAGGGGGATGTTGTCCCCCATGTGGGAGTAGCCCCTTGGGGCTGTCCGGAAAATTCCAAGAGGTCCTGGAACCTTTCTCGCACCCTTCAAAAAAATTCGGACGTACTCCAAAACTTTTCCTGCTTGGTGATTTTCTCTGATACATCTAGCTCTCTGAAAAACTTCCGGTTTCCTCTTTGAAACATTTCCAATGTCTCTGAAACTTTTCCTTCTTGATGAACCCCTAAGTTGCTGTTATGATCACCCTGCTACAGTTGACGTTAGACAAGCCCCAAACAACATCATCTGGTATGAAGGAAATCGATACTCTCATGGTCGAAAGTATGATGCAAACTCAAACTTTCTCTGTGTTATAAATCATTAATTTGTGACGAATGGATCTCATAGCATAACATCAATTGAGCCTATTCAACGCAAATGTTCTTCTAACATTGTGTCCTCAAAGTTGTTGGCATTGTTACTGACTCCCATAGGAATTGTTGGGATTCCCCCAAAGAGAAAGTGTGAAATAGGACAATAGCAAAGTATTTCCCTCGGTTAGAGAACAAGGTTATCAATCCAGTAGGAAGCTTACAAGCTAACAAGATAAACAACACCCGCACACAAAGAAGATACAAACTTGGACCCAATGTGCAAGGGGGTTGTCCAACCCCTTGTCTTGCTAGTTACAAGATTAAAAGGAAATAGGGATTGGTAGTAGTAAAATATCAACGCAAATAAAAGAGCAAATTGTGTTGAAGTATTAATGGAGAATAGACATGTGGCCCATAGGTTCACTAGTGGTATCTCTCTCGAAAACAACAAGCAGCATGGTAAACAAATTACAATTGGGCAATTTATTGAATTGCAATATACATAACCATGATCATTTACGGCATAATCTCATGTAGGCATTACGTCCATGATAAGTAAACCGTTAACCTAAGTGCATCTATTAATAATACTCCACCCCAAAACTGCTATCCAGCATGCATCTCAAGGTATTAAGTTTGCAAGAAATAGAACATCGCAATAAGCAAGATGACATAGTGTAGACAGGAAGAAGTTAATCAATATGACAAAACCCCGTCCTCTTTTATCCGTAGTGTCAATAATACGATACATGCCTTGACCCTTTTTGTCATCGGGTTAGAGCACCGCAAGACTGAACCCACTACAAAGCTCAACTCCTTCTGAGAATAAACCCATCGAACTTGCCAAAGAAGATAGATGGATCGAAGAGCGTACAAAGCTATTTAATTATGCAGCAACAAAAAACCTCAAAATATTCAATTGATTCCAATAAACAATCTAATCAAGTGACAATTCATCATGTCCCAACAAACACGCCACAAAATTACATCGGATTGATCTCGATCAAGAATGAGAACATGGTATTGAAGATCCAAAAAGAGGGAGAACCATCTAACTACTATTATGGACCCGTAGGTCCTAAGGGAACTACTCACACATGGAATGCTCATGGATGCGGCGATTTTGATGAAATGGCTCCGGTAATGGCTTCCCCCACAGACAGGGCTCCAGAACAGGCATCCAGACAGGGCCTTCTCAGAACAGTGACTTGCGGCGGCGATAAATTCTTCTCGAAGTAGGATGAATAGTTTCGATATTTATAAGGATGTATGGCGGTAGAATCAGGTCAAGGCAGTAAGCGTGGGCCCCACACGGGCAAGGGGTGCGGTCACCTCCCTGGGCGGGCCACATGACCGTGTTGGCCCCGTGCTGCTCGTCTTGATCTCTCCCGAAGCTTCCCGTGTTTCTTGTTTCTCAAAAAAATCGTGTTAAATCGGCAACATAATTTGACCTATGTAGATATTTATTTCCTGCTAAACCAAAAACAAATAAAAATCGAAAACTAACACTGGGCACTAAATTATTAGGTTAGTCCAGAAAAATAATATAAATTGCTATAAAAATACATATAACAATAAAATAGCATAAAACAATAAAAAATTATAAGTTCGTTTGAGACGTATCAATTGTCATTGCCCATGATCAGGAAAACGAAACAAGCATCCAACACTTGAGCTACTCTTAATTGCGGCAGGAATCATGCCATTTCGAAAGAAAAAAAGAACTTCATTCAGTGTTTGCGGAAAAAAAAACTAAAGTGATGGTACACAAGTCACCTCGACGGTCTATAGACAGCACAGCTCGGTGCAACTATGGCCGCCCGAACACGCATAACTTTTTCTACCGGTGACCGGCTGCATGCCGTTGGTAGGGTCGCAGCATGCGGGTGTAGCCCAACTGTAGCCACCCTAGTCCCTAGACCTGCAGCGCAACTTGATATCGGGGATGTTGACAGCGAAATCAGTTGGACAGGGTACCCCCAACTTTAACTTCAGTCTGAGAATTCAGGGAAGAAACTTTAGTGGACTGCAGTTGTATTACTCGTAGTACCTCTCAATTCAAGTCATCTCTCTCTCCCTGTGCGCGCCGCTGCTCTGGAATCTCATCCCTGGTTACGGAGCTGGCGTGCTGGTCTGCTGCGTGGTATGTCAATTGTCAAGACGTGATTTGATCGATGTGGGAAGTCCATGTAATTGCAGGTTTCGTTTTTTGGGATGCCCTCCAAGATTCAGCGGGAGCAAGGATAGGACATGGATCGAACCGCTGGTTCTTCCTTCCCCCTTTCTCATTTTTCCTTTTCTTTTGCTTTTCATTGGTGGCATGTCGATCACGAGTTCACGACTCACACAGAGACGAGTAGTACCAGAGTGGCACGGTGAAGAAATTTTCAGTCACCGGTCACTGCATTTGGGACGCAAGTGTATGTTGCCATGTTGGTTTCTAAAGTACTGAATGATCTGTAGGAGTAGATACATCAGGGCATGAGGCATTGTCTGGCTCAGTATATGTCAGATTTAGAGCATCAACACCGGGCGTTCCAACTCGCCTCAAGCGCTCAGA
This sequence comes from Triticum timopheevii, assembly GCA_963921465.1. Lineage (NCBI taxonomy): Eukaryota > Viridiplantae > Streptophyta > Magnoliopsida > Poales > Poaceae > Triticum > Triticum timopheevii. Next base: position 479,462,535 of record OY997268.1, read on the forward strand.
AGGACGGTCCGGTCACTACTGGTCACAAAAATTCGATCCTTAAACGGGCCTCAAACGACCGGTCCGACCGACACCCTTCATATGCAGCCTAAATATGGGCGAATATATGACCCCGGGCGCGTCTGCCGCATCAGACCTGGCCCACACTGGCTTCCCCAACCCTATATATATTCATCCCGATCCGTTCGCCGGACCAAATCTACCCACTTCACTTCACTCCCCTCCGCCACCTAAGGTCCCGTCCGCTGACCTCTGGCCTTCTCCGGCATGACATGCAGCGGATCTGACTCCGACCAGTTCGGATTCGTCGATTGGGGTGTCATCCCGTGCAGGTTGGAGGAGACAATGGTTGTCCGCATAGCACTCCGCCGCTCCCGGAAGGACAACGCCCGGCCGACGGCAGGATCTGTCCGAGGTGACTCCATAGCGTCGGCGCATCGGGCGCTCGGATCCTATGGGGCTGGACCATCACGGTCCCGTGAGCCTTCAAAACTCCCCTTCCCCATCACCGCTCCGGCGGAGTATTAGTCCCACCAGGACCGTTGTGCCCGCCGCGGGAAGGAGAGGATAAGGGTGGCGGAGGCTGCTGATGCGACCGCGCGGGTGGCCGAAGAGGAGGAAGCCATCCGCGCCCGCATTGCAAAGAAGCGATAGTGGAGGAACATCCGCGCCCTCGCCCAAAAGCAGAATCGGGCAGTCCATGCCGTGGCCGGACTGCCACCCAAGGAGGAGAAAGAGGACAACCATGGGTCGGATAGCTTCGGCGAAGAGCAGATCCGACTCAATCCTTACTGCTTCTTCAACCGGTACTTTCGCGAGAGGGGCGATAAGGGTGCCTGGAAGGACAAGGGCATTCGTGAGTGATCTTCTCTACCATAGCTAAACATGTCAAATTTTGATAGTCTAATAGCATGTTAGTGATGTAGTAGTGGGACGATGTGCGAAATGCACCGTTTACATAGTTGCATATTTTTTTATGGATGTAAGATATGCTAATTGAGATGTCCGGTTATGAGAAAGGTAATTTAAGACTTTGATCAATCAATCTCCGCGGACACGACCGAACGCTTTCCCGGACGTTTGACTGTCGGATTTGCCAGATCGGACTGTACGGGCTATTACAACCCAGAAATGACGGGAGACGTACAAAGTTGCCCTTCATCTCCCGACAGCAGGAGCACGACACCGTAGGGATCATTTCCAGCTACCACAAGAATTTGTAAAATATTATTGTCATCTTATTTTTCTTTATTTCGATGTCGTCATATGAGGTGCCCGTGTTTGGTAAAGAAGAGAACTTGCCTCGCGAAGAATCATGTGCATCTACCGTGCGTCAAGTAATCTCAAAACTGTATAGGAAAACAATGTTTTTACCAATCCTCAGTTGCCTAAAATCATAATCTCCTCAATAGATTTTTGCAGGAAGGAGAGGCAGCGCCGGAGGCCGAACCAGGACGCTGCATGTTGCCTGAAAATCCTAGTCGCCTCGGTCGATTCTTGCTGGAAAGAGAGGCGTTGGGCGAGTTCAGACGGGGGACGATGCGGCGTGAGGAGCGAGCCGAAGCGCAGCCGACCCGCTGCGTCGCAGGCGGTGGCGAGTCAGAGATTTGGAGCCGAAATCACTATTCTGACTTTGTCAGCATTTATTGCCACAAATTAAATCGGACATGAAATTATTTCATGATTTGACCCTTTTAGAAACGCCAGAGCCCGTGGCATTTCTGCTCAACATACAAAGGCCGAACCAGGTAGCGTTTCTGGGAAACATAAAAACGCCGAGGCAACTAGAGTTTCTGCCCTGGCCCACGGTCAGGCCGAACCCGCTGTTTTCGCTGACGTGGCTTGTAAGAAACACCAACGTCCTTGGCTTTTCTCCCCTGTATCAAGTAAAGCGCGCAGGGGCTTGACCCGGCCCACTTTAGCCCCGGTCGGGCGGTTGTTCCAGCAACGAACTGGCGGCCGCCCCTCCTACCTCACCCTCCCCCCCCCCCCCCCCCCCCCCCCCCCGCGGCAAATCTGCAATTCTGACCATCAAGACGAGTAGATCGGAGCATCTCCGAGTTGCTTGAGGTATTCTCTTCCCAATCCTCCAATTATTTCCAGTTAAGATTGGCTTATGTAGATGCATTTTTTCAAACATGGTGGAACCCTAAGATGAGTTATTAGTGATTTGTTGGGATGAATGTTTTGGTTAGGTTATGTTTAGAAAGAAGACAAGTACTCCTTGTGTTGAAGTATTCTTAGTGAACTTGTGTAGAATTGGATTTAGAGATAGACAACTATTTGGGATTAGGTTGAACCTATTATTTGTTCATAATTAGTTGTGATAGATTCATTTGGATGAAATAGGTTGAAAATAATTGGTGTTTGCAATGTGGCTCGTGATTTGTATCTTTGGGATGATGTAACAACCCAATTTTCAATTTGGATGTTATTTATAGATCATTCATAGGCATCCATGATTTATGCATTATGCTTTCATTTGTTTTAGTTGAATTTTGATCCTAAAACCTTAAGCAACTCAAGGACCAATTGAGAGAGTTGGAGGTTTTACAAAAATCCATTTTTGAATTTTCAAAATTTAGATCAAATTGTTTTATTCAAATATTTTTTTCCAACTATTTCAAAATAAAATAAAATAAAGAGAGAAGATAAAAGGACTTCTTCCAAAACAGCAAAGAAATATTGGAAATTGAATTTTGAATTTTTGATTTGATTTTATTTGCAAGATTATTTATTTTATTGCAGAGTTTATTAGTACTAAATATGTATTTTCAAAACTTGCATTTTTAGGCCAGAAAAATGTTCACAAGGTCATATATGAGGCCATATAATTATGTGAATTTTTCTGTTATTTTTTAGATATATATTTATTATAGTTTCCATATTTTTTTCTTTCTCTGGAAAATGTTCGAAAAAAATAGTTTCCGGCACCGAACTGGGCCGACCCAACTACTAGCCAGGCCGCGGCCCAGCCCAGCCGCGCGATGCCACCGACCCCGAGCGGGGAATTCGGCCGGCGTACGCCGCCGCCGCCGTGTCCGAGGCAGACACGTAGCTCCACCTCGCTCCTTGCCGAAGCCACTGCCGCCCCTCCTGGCCTTTATAAGCCGCCCCGGACCCCCTCTCTCCTCCCAAGCCGCCGCAGCCGCTGTTTCCGCCGCCGCCCCGCTCGACGCGGACGATGCCGCCGCTGCACTCCGCCGTCGCTCCGCCATCTCGCGCCGCACCTCCCCATCTACTTCGCCGTCGCCGCCGCCATCTTTTCCGTTATATAGTGAACGTTTGTTGGTTTAACCTGTGTAGCGAACGATTTCGTTTCTTAAGCTTCTGTAGCGAACGTTCGTTCGTTAGTTTTTTCTTTTTCTTTTCTTTTCTGCCAGGGTCCTATCGGCTAGAATTTTTATTTACAGTTTAGCCCCTACCTTTCAAATCCTCACAACTTTTGAACCGTTTGTCCAAATTCGATGAAACCAACACCAAAATCTTCAGCATGATCTCACCTATCTAGTAAACTAACTCAAATATATTTTTGAAAGATTTAAAATTTGAATTTGTTCAGATCTGAATTCAAACTTATTTAGGCCATAATTTGAGTTCCGTAACTTCGTTTTAGTTGATTCTTTTTGGAAATCGAAGATCTTGACATAAGTTTTCTGTTAAGACTTAATCAACATAATTTTGGTACAATTAAGAATTTTTTCTGTTTAAAGAAGTTACTTGCTTGTTTTTGAGTTTTTTGAATCTTTTTCTTCGATTTTCTTTGCATCTTTTGCTTGAGTGCTTATGTATGCTATTGTTTGTTTATGATAGATTTTCCGAAGTGCGAAGCTTGCTACTACGAATCTCTAGGGTTTACCGATCGTCAGCAAGGTAAGTTACACTTTGATCATACTCTTACCTAGTTTTACAATGCATTAGTTTCACCCTCAAAGATTGCATGAGTAGGATTGGGAACATGTGGTTTTTCTATGTAGTTCATGAGGTAGGAACCTATTACCCTTGCTCACCCCGGGAATATACGTTATGCTCATAAATTGCTTAGCCATGCTCGTAGATAGGGATTGGTATGTGAGATTAATGAAAGTTGCGAGAGTAATAATAACTAAAGGAAAATTAAGGTGGCAACTTTAATACACATCTGGGTGGATTGTTTGGGGCACCTGGAGAAACCAGTGCTTGCCCGAGGGAATCCCGGAGTACCCGTGTGAGTACCCTAGGTCCGCCACCCAGGCTCAAAGGGATCGTAAGATATTTCATGCCTAGAAACTTCCGTGTGCAGCCACAAGCCATTATGGGCTCTGGCATAGTTGAGTAAGTTGTGTGACCTCTTTCCGTGGTAGACTAGCTGATGTAGGGGAATGTAGGTGTATCGGTCTACCCAGGGTTTAGAGAGAATACTTCAGAAAGACTATGTCTCGATCTTCCAATCATTGAGGTGGTTGAGTCTTGTGGGGAAAAGTGCGCAAACCTCTGTAGATTGTACAAACTAGTCATGATTAGTCGTGTCCCCGGTTATGGACAAATTTGAGTATCTGGAAGCGAATTATTTGTTGATCTCATCACTCTTTAATTAATGTATTGGGTTTATTATTTATACTTGGTAATTTTGGGATTGAGTTGGAGGAACCTTCTCAAAAATGGCATAAACTTGGTAGTAAATAAAATTTATTATTTTTTTGTAGGAAAAAACTAGCTTTATGCAAAAATTAAACTTAGAGCCTCCACCAGGCATATATATGCATGTAGATATAGTCTTTTTTTCATTCATTGCTCTATAGTGTGACTTTGCCAGCATATTCCATGTGCTGACCTACACGGCTGCAACATCTCATGTTCCAGAGTTTTCCGACAAAGATTAAGGTGGGCTAGATCGTTGTCATGCACTCAGTTTTGCCGTGGAGTTGATGGACTCATTTTATCTTCGAAGCTTCCACAACTATTTTATTTTAGTTGGCCTTCAGCCATATTTATGTAATAAATACTCTTTATGAGGACCTCGATGTAATAAGTGTGTGATTGAACTCTGTTATAAAACCTCAGGTACTGTGTGTGTCAACGTATTGATCCAGGGATGACACTTAAGCACAGAGACTTCGATCCATTGGGGTCGGGTCGCTACAAGATGGTGTCAGAGCACACGCAGACTGTATGACGCGACCACTAGGAAAAGCCATATGATACTCTTCTCTATTCATTTCTAATCCTCCTCTATTTCTATAGATGTCGGACCCCAGGAGCAAGTTCACTCAACCGGATGACGACACCCCTTTCACTTGAAGGAAGTCACAAAATACCTGAGCATCGGCCTACCAAGCTTCACCGGAACCTTCACTGCAACTTTACCAGAAGAGGAGCGCTGGAGGATCAAAGTTTGTGTTCCTGGAAGGACTTTTGCACCAACTACCAAGCCCATCGAGTTTACCTTGGATGCACCAACTTGGAGCTTAGGAAAGAGCATGGCCGCCCACATCACCTTTGGACGCATTTGCGAGGTGTACAAAAAGGATCTTGAATACACCGTCTACCAGATATGTGGACGCCGGGATGAGCAATGGGAGATGATTCGCACCAGGAAGGATGGATCTATTGCAGCATACATACAGGAGATGGATCAACACATTCGTCGATATGAGAATCAGATGTGCGCTATCATGAAGAAGACTAAGAAGGTGATGACTAGGAATATCGAGCTAGAGGAGGAACTCAAGGAAGCCCGCGATGGATACGAAGAGGAAATTGCTGTGCTACTGGAGCAGAATGAAGACCTGAAGAAGAGGCTAGGAGTACCCAAGGTGAAACCAGAACATGAAGTGAATATTCATGAGGACGACTACATCATACTAGATGACACAGACAGTGATGATGAGGATGAAGACAGTGATGATGATGCTGGTGATGATGATTATGAGACAATGGAGTCTTCCACCGATCAAAACTTCTAGTCGACTACCATATTACGATTAGAGTTCTTCCAAGTAGTTAGAATCGTTCGTGAGATTTTGCAATAGTAGCTTAGATCGATTGTGTGAATCTTATTTGAAATTGAGTGGTGAGATTTGAATATGTTTGTCTCATATGCATATGTGTAGTGAAACCTCTCGTTAGACCTTATTCTATTCTGTTTTCTCACCCCTCTAACCCATCAGATGCCTCCGAGACATGACCTCGGATTCACTTTCCCGCCGGAGCTCACCTAGTTGATCCAACAGCAGAATGCGTTGATGAAGATGATCATCCAGAACCAAGGCAACAACAACAACAACCCACCGCCACCACCCCGAGTTGACAACCTAGCCTGTTTCCTAAGGTTGAATCCACCGGTGTTCTCTAGCAGCACTGATCCGATTGTTGCTGGTGATTGGCTCCGCAAGATTGGGAGGGAGCTAATTGAAGGAAATATGCCCTAGAGGCAATAATAAAGTTATTATTTATTTCCTTATTTCATGATAAATGTTTATTATTCATGCTAGAATTGTATTAACCGGAAACTTAGTACATGTGTGAATACATAGACAAAACATATTGTCCCTAGTATGCCTCTACTTGACTAGCTCGTTAATCAAAGATGGTTATGTTTCCTAACCATAGACATGTGTTGTCATTTGATGAATGGGATCACATCATTAGGAGAATGATGTGGTGGACATGACCCATCCGTTAGCTTAGCATTATGATCGTTACAGTTTCATTGCTACTGCTTTCTTCATGACTAATACATGTTCCTCAGACTATGAGATTATGCAACTCCCGAATATCGGAGGAACACCTTGTGTGCTATCAGACGTCACAACATAAATGGGTGATTATAAAGATGCTCTACAGGTGTCTCCGAAGGTGTTTGTTCGGTTGGCATAGATCGAGATTAGGATTTGTCACTTCGTGTTTCGGAGAGGTATCTCTAGGCCCTCTCGGTAATGCTCATCACTATAAGCCTTGCAAGCAATGTGACTAATGAGTTAGTTGCAAGATGAAGCATTACGGAACGAGTAAAGAGACTTGCCGGTAACGAGATTGAACTAGGTATGATGATACCAACGATCGAATCTCCAGCAAGTAACATACCGATGACAAAGGGAACAACGTATGTTGTTATGCGGTTTGACTGATAAAGTCTTTGTATAATATGTAGGAACCAATATGAGCATCCAGGTTCCACTATTGGTTATTGACCGGAAACGTGTCTCGGTCATGCCTACATAGTTCTCGAACCCGTAGGGTCCGCACACTTAATGTTCGATGATGATTGGTGTACCAAAGGTTGTTCGGAGTCCCGGATGAGATCATGGACATGACGAGGAGTCTCGAAATAGTCGGGACATAAAGATTGATATATTGGACGGCTATATTAGGACACTGGAAGTGTTCTGGAGAAGATTCGGATAAAACCGGAGTACCGTGGGGTTACCGGAACCCCCGGTGGGTTATTGGGTCTCATGGGCCAAGTGGTGGAAGAGAGGAGGCAGGCCAAGGTGAGGTGCGCGCCCCCTAGCCCAAACCGAATTGGACTAGGGGGGCGGTCCCCCTTTCCTTCTCTCCTTCCCCTCCTTCCTTCTTCTCCTAGCTGGAATAGGAAAGGGGGAACCTACTCCTACTTGGAGCATGATTCCCCCCCTTTGGGCGCACCCCTTGAGGCTGGCCGCCCCCTTCCTCTCCTCTTTTATATACGGGGGAGGAGGCACCCCATAGACACACAAGTTGATCTTTAGCCGTGTGCGGTTCCCCCCTCCATAGTTGTCGGAGTAATGGGCCACGGGTAGGCTAACCCGAGTCCTAGAACCTTTCAAGACATTGGGGCAGGCTGCGCCCCTCGAGTCCCAGGGCGACTCCAAGATAAGCCGAGTCCCAGAGACGACTCAAAGATAAGCCGAGTCCCAGAGGCGACTCCAAGTTAAGCCGAGTCCCAGAGGCGACTCCAAGTTAAGCCGAGTCCCAGAGGCGACTCCAAGGTAAGCCGACTCCTGGCCTGCGACTTCCGGAGAAGTCAGCTATGAGGAGTCGGCCCGCAACTCCAACCACCCCGTTTATTGAGGGCAGGCATGGCCACAGTGCTGAAAGATCGTGGATGTCGCCTAGAGGGGGGGGGGGTGAATAGGCATTCTAAAATAATTACGGTAGAGGCTTGAACAAATGCGGAATAAACCTAGTGGTTAATTTGTCAAGCACAAAACCTACAACAACTAGGCTCACCTATGTGCACCAACAACTTATGCTAAGCAAGATAAGCAACTATGTGATAGCAAGATATATGACAAAGAACAATATGGCTATTACAAAGTAAAGTGCATAAGTAAAGGGCTCGGGTAAGAGATAACCGAGGCACGCGGAGACGATGATGTATCCCGAAGTTCACACCCTTGCGGATGCTAATCTCCGTTTGGAGCGGTGTGGAGGCACAATGCTCCCCAAGAAGCCATTAGGGCCACCGTAATCTCCTCACGCCCTCGCACAATGCAAAATGCCGTGATTCCACTAAGGGACCCTTGAGGGCGGTCACCGAACCCATACAAATGGCAACCCTTGGGGGCGGTTACCGAACCCGTACACTTTGGCAACCCTTGGGGGCGGTCACCGATACCCGTCAAATTGCTCGGGGCGATCTCCACAACCTAATTGGAGACCCCGACGCTTGCCCGGAGCTTTACACCACAATGATTGAGCTCCGAACACCACCAACCGTCTAGGGCGCCCAAGCACCCAAGAGGAACAAGCTCAAGGGCACCAAGCACCCAAGAGTAATAAGCTTCTCAAACTTCACTTCCACGTATCACCGTGGAGAACTCAAACCGATGAACCATATGCAATGACAAGGGCACACGGAGTTCCCAAGTCCTTCTCTCCCAAATCCCACCAAAGCAACTAATGCTAGGAAGGAAAATGAGAGGAAGAACAAAAGAAGAACACGAAGAACTCCAAGATCTAGATCCAAAGGGTTCCCCTCACAAAAAGGAGAAAGTGATTGGTGGGAATCTGGATCTAGATCTCCTCTCTCTTTTCCCTCAAAAACTAGCAAGAATCCATGGAGGGATTGAGAGTTAGCAAGCTCGAAGAAGGTCAACAATGGGGGAAGAACACGAGCTCAAAGGATAAGGTTCAATGGGGAAGAAGACCCCCTTTTATAGGACCTCCCGAATCCAACCGTCATGTGCTCAGGTCGTGCACAAGCGGTACTACCGCTTGGAGGAGCGGTACTACCGCTTAGCACGCTCAAAACAGCCCAAACGAGAAAGAAAACAGGAGTTTTTGGTCCGGGGCGGTACTACCGCTTAGGAGCCATGATAGTACTGCTCTGGAGCGGTACTACCGCTCAGGAGCCGCGGTAGTACCGCTCTAGAGCGGTAGTAAAAAATTACATCCGCTCTAGTCGCGGTAGTACCGCTGCAGCCTTCACCAAAACAGCCACAACTTTTGCAAACGGACTCCGAATTCGATGAAACCAAGTTTGTTGGAAAGCTAGCGACAAGGGCTAACACAATCTTGAAAGAAATATCAATAAGAAGCAACTTAGAAAAGGCCCATAAGAAAATAGTGAGAACCCTTCCTCGGATAAGACCGGTAAAACCTCCAACACCGAAAACATCATAGAAGACGCATGTGAACTCCGTTCTCGATGAACTCAAGCTTGTCATCAAGATGACCATAAGCTCTAAGACTCACAAAGAGAATCAAACAAGAACCAAGAAACATGATGTAAGGATGCAATGGTTTGAGCTCTATACGAATGATACGATCAAGCAACTCATCGAGAGCCCCCCTTGATAGTACGACAATCGATCCTATAACCCGGTCTCCCACAACTACCATGAGACCGGTAAAATAGAAAACCTATCAAGGGCAAACCTTTGCCTTGCACATGGTCCACTTGAGCTAGATGATGACAATCTTCACTCCCTCAAGTTGGACCACCTTTCTTGATTGTGTTGGCTCGATGAAGACTAGATGATTGCTCCCCCATAGTCCATTATGGGTGAGCCACTCTTCGGCTCATCTTCACAAGTCCATTGACACCACAATGGATGGAAAGATTCAAGCACTTGATCTCTTCGTGATGCTCCACTTGAACTTGTACACGGCAATCTTGATGACGATCACCACTTGATGTCATCCTTTCCATGGGTTGTATGATATCTTCCTCTTGATGCAAGCCCATGGATACGTACCTAACCCCACATAGAACTCTCACATATACCATGGGTTAGTACACAAAGTGCAATGGACAATGCTTACCATACCATGGGATCACTTGATCCCTCTCAGTACATCTTCTACTCTTTGTGAGTTAATCAACTTGATTCACTATTGTGTTAGTCTTGATCAACCTTGAATCTTTGAAACTCTCTTCATTTGGATGATGTATTGAAGGTAAACATGAATGATCACACAACCTTCTTCTTCAAGACATGCTTGCAATAAGCTCAACACTCGCATGACCAATCTTTGGATAATTCCTTAATAGCACCTTGGTCAACTCATAAACTCCTTGAAACCAACACATGGACTTCAAGAAAAGCCTATGGACAAATCCTTCAAATATAACTCAAGACAACCATTAGTCCATAGAGATTGTCATCAATTACCAAAACCAAACATGGGGGCACCGCATGTTCTTTCAATCTCCCCCATTTTGGTAATTGATGACAATCACTTTCAAGAGAGTTTATACAAGGAATTATGCATCACCATGCAATGCAACAACCAATGATGCATGAGAATGAGATGCAAATGCTTAGGAACCAAAACCAAAGCAAGGAGAAAACTCAGAAGACTTCTCCACAAAACTCTCTGAAACTCCTCCCCCATTGGCATTGATTGCCAAAATGGGTGAAAAGCTAAGAAGGCCAAAATAAAAGGTGTTCCTCCATAAACTGTGTATTTGTCAACAAGAGAGTGGAATGCAATACACATATCCAACTGCCAATACTTGGAGGAAGACAAACTATATTGAGGCCCAAAGATTGCAACAAAAAGATATGACACAAAGACATAACAAAGAGAGGCACAAGCAATCAGAAGATACCAATTGAAGCAAGCAATCAACGGATATCAATTGAACCAACTAGACCAATGATCCTACATTCCACAAGAATAAAGAAATTATGATAAGCGCAAAGGAGTGTTCTAAAGAAACTAGAGAAGCTCCCCATGATTTGTGCACACATAAGAATTTTTGTATTTGAATACAAAGTGCACAAAATAGGATCATAGCTCCCCCAAAATCAATAGAAACTCACATCCAGTGCAAGTGAGCATATGGAAAACAAAGCCTAGGACTTGCAACAAGCACATGGTTGAGCAACATGTAACAGAGGCGACTTAAGAATGGGCTCAACCAAAAAGATGTGTGTGAGTCAAGGCAATGCATTAGAGAAGACTAATGTACGGATGAGCATTACGCATCAATATAGTCTTGAAAGAATGAGATATACGGTGCAAGGCATGTCATTCCCACACACAACTAGCAACCGGGTTCACAAGCTCACAATAAGCATAAGAGAACCTATGCTTGTGACAACTCGTGGTGAAGATAGACGAAGAGAGGCTCATCAAGACGAGGGATACCAAATAAGATGGCAAAAGCCTCGTAAAGATAAGCAAGAGGAAAATAATCTTCACCACACAAGAGTGCAACAAGATGCAACGATAGAGGACACGCACTCAAGGCAAAAGCTTTCACGGAGCCACCAAAGAAATAACATAAGAAAGACAGGGTGGACGTGAAAGAAAGGATATCAACTAGAGATGTAATTTCTCTCAAGTGTATATGGTTCTATGTAGATGAAATCTTGATGATATATATATCTACAAAGAAGGATGTACACCCGAAATAGTTACAACACGAAGGAACAAGATATCCACAAGGAAGTCATAAATATACCAATAAGATATTTGCTTGGAAGCATAGCATTTGGCTAGATATGGTCTTATTGTATATAAATGAAGGCCAATCACACAACCATCAAAGACATCACAACTAGCAACAAGAGATCATCGTTGGGATGCTTTGAGAAAGGAAACAAGTATCACAAGATATGAAATGAATATCATGCCAAGATGCAACCTACACAAGGTTGAATGCAAGAAGGGAAAGCATGAATAGATACTTGTTACCGAGATATCATTAGAAGGAAGTAGTAGATACCAATTGAAGGTAGATAGTAGTTCATTGATCATCCTAGCTTGACTCCAATATGCACATGGTGACAACACCTTCCTTGAGAGTGAGCCGAGCATCCAATGCATCTCCAAAAGTTCCTAGAAGAACAACACAAACTAAACGGTACCCAAACTCATCGGGACCAAATAGTTAGAAACACCAATACATAGGACAAACTCCACATAAATATGTGCATATAGATATGATAATGAATTTCATGCACATCTCATCCAAATTGAGACTAGGTGGAGTTTCTGCTATATATTGAGTCAAAGAAAGAAAGCATGCCAAATGAAATACATGAAGTAAACATGCATGCTCAAGACTTTCAAAACCCGAAACCAAAAGACAAAGAAATGCCAAGTGAAAAGGATACCAAATGGAGAAATCATCACTTGGAAGATATCATTAAAGATACATCAAGGAATGAGATATCCATTGATACACACTAAACTAAAGATGTCAAACTCCAAAAGAGAGGATGGTTCCAAACAAACCAAGCTGTCGACAAAGTTTCATGATGGCACAAAGTACCAAAAAGAAATGGCTTGCCTTCCACCAAAACACACTTGATAAGGATCACAAGAAGAGTGTTCTAAAGAAAATAGAATAGCTCCCCCACGAGTTTTGCATTATATAGGATTTGTATTTGAATACAAAATGCACAAGGTGGGATAACCGCTTTCACTATATCTAGAAAACACTAGACAAGAACAAGAAATAAACAAGATCCACAAGTGGTATGGAAGACATGGGAGTTGACACAAACCTTGGCAAGAGAAAAGGCAAGTAAAACAAAAGCCAGTGTAAAGATGATCAACAAATTCTACCACACATAAGACTACCAATTGTCAAAGACAAGAAGTATTTGGAAATAATTCCCGGTGGTAGATAACAAGGATATCCGACATCATCTTCACACCAAACACAAGCAAACTGCAACTTGTAGAGCTAACATGCCACCTAGGAACAAGATAATCTACAATATCAATTCTAGGTGACAATATCTCAAATGTACACATTTTCTAGGCTTGTAATATGCACTTAGCATATTACTCGCCCATAATGTGATACCAATAAGAACTTAACAAGAGGCAATAAGAGGAACAAACAAGAGATAATTAATGGACTATTTAGAATTTGAATTTCTCATGAGAGATATACCACCAAGCGACTAGATAATCTTGTAATGTCAATACTAGATGGTATTCCTCATGTACACACATTTATAGGATTGTGAGGTGCACAAAGCACATCACTCCCCCAAAATGGGATGTTCCATTAATCTCTCACATGAGCCAACTAGGATACAAACAAGAAGCAAAAAGGCTCAACGCACAACACACATGTACATGATGTGCAAACCAACACACACATACTTGATTGCTCAAGATAAGCAAGTTGGAAGCACAACATATACAAACACATGCAAGGAACAAAACCAAACACATGCAAGGGGGGGGGGGCAAGTAACTTTCAACGTAAACAATTTAAGTACAAGTTACCGCAAGGAGGCACATTGGATATAAGATAGAAACTTGATAATCCAATTGACTTGGCTTGAGACAATAAGAATGATGAAGTCCCCTTAATTCCTCATAATGTAGCCAAGTCTCCGATGCCCTCCAACCAACACCTATTGATCAAGTTTGAGCTTGGTGGTCCCCAACCGAGTTGGGTCCTAAGAGGTTAGTCACAGTAGGCTTGGCTACCCAAATGGTTCTTTTCTTGCCAACCTTATCGTTCCCAAGAGAATAGACATCATCAATAATAATTGGGTTGGATAAGTTACCACTAGTGCATGAAGAAGCGAGGTGACCTTTCTCACGGCATAGGTAGCAACGTCTACTCTTCACTTTCTTCTCACTTGATTTCTCAACTTGAGAAGCATTAACTTGAGTCTTCTTGGGAAGAGGCCTTTCTTCAACTTGAGGTTGAGCATGTGATTGAACTTGTGCCCTCTTCCCTTGTTGCTTGACACTAATGGCCTTCTTCTTCAATGGGCAAGATCTAACATGATGCCCTTCTACTTTGCACTTGAAGCAAACAATCTTGGCCGAATTCTTGACTTGTTCTTGGCCCTTCTTTTTGTTCATCTTGGACTTCTTCTTCTTATTGGAGTTGAATCCAAGTCCACCTTTGTCATTGGGGGATTTTTGCACACTCAAGATATTGTTGAGTGTGGATTTCCCTTGATGACTCTTTTCCAAGTCTTTCTTCAAAGAAGTGACTTGGGCCTTGAGCTCTTTGATTTCCTCTACATGGTTAGTCTCAACACAAGTACTAGAGGAAGTATAAGCTTCATCGTTAGAGCAACAAGGCAAGGAAAGCAATTCATCACAAGATGTACCAACATTGTGAGTAGATGAATTACAAGGACTAGCACATGTCAATATACTATTTTGACTAGAAGTAGTGCTAGTATCCACATGAGGCTCACTAGATGTTACCTTGGCAATCATGGCCTCATGAGCTATCTTTAGCACACTATGGGATACTAGAAGATCATCATGAGAGCTTGAGAGCTTTTCATGACTTTCTTCCAATTTCCCATAATTGCTAGATAGCACCTCAAGTGGAGCCCGTAGCTCAACATTCTCCTTCAAAAGATGCTTCACAAGTAATAGAGTTAGTAGCACAAGCATCATCATTTACAACAATAGGAGAGGACAACTTGCCAAGCTCTTTAAAATAAGAAGCTTCAAGTTGGGCATGAGACTCGGTGAGTTTGATGAGCTCTCCCTTGATGACCCTTGAGCCATTTTCGAGGTGCTCAAAATCCTCAAGGAGTCTAGCATGAGAAACTTCAAGCTTAGCATTTGTAGTTTTGAAATCATTGGCCACCTCAAGAGCTCTATCATGAGATTCCCTCACTCTAGATAATTCTAGAGCAAAAGTCTCCTCAAGAGATTCGGAGGTGGTTTGTTCATGTTCAAGAACTTGAGATAGCTCCGTAATCTCATTTGCGTAATCACGCCCATGAGCTTCCATTTTCTCAATGGTGACCTCATGCTCCTCGAGATGAGATTCCAACTCCTCAATATATTTCTTGCCCTCAATGGCAATGGACATAATTTCCATGAAGTTGGAACGAGCAATTTTATTTTTATGAAGAGCTTTAAAAACCATTTCCCCCTTAATTTTCAAGGAGGCAACATTATCATTCTCTTCATCATAATCAACATCATCATCATTCTTCCCATTATCACTATCATCACAAGATATATTGGGATTCAAATTGCGAGATACCTTTGAGGCCTTGGCCATAAG
Source organism: Triticum timopheevii (assembly GCA_963921465.1). Lineage (NCBI taxonomy): Eukaryota > Viridiplantae > Streptophyta > Magnoliopsida > Poales > Poaceae > Triticum > Triticum timopheevii. The sequence continues at coordinate 479,477,959 of OY997268.1, forward strand.
GCAAAATGCAATAGATGATGATGTAGGATCCCTTGAAGCACCATAAAACACCACATCTTGTTCCATGGAGTGTTGGCTTTCCTCTACATTATTAGCACAATAATTCGAGGAAATAGATGCATTTTTATCATGGCAACAAGACATAGCAAGCATATCATCATGAGATTTAGTCAAGCAATTTCTACATGATATGCAAGGACTATCAACACAAGCATGTGAAACATTTGGAGTGCTAGAAGTGTTAAAGTCCAAAGATGAAGCATTGCAATAAGAAAGTGATGAAGGATTATCAATAATAAGCACACTATCATCATTGCAATGAACACCACTACTCACCATGTCATTACCTTGTGGCGAACCACATGTAGGTGAAGTAGAAGAAGTTGAGAACACAACACGGCCGGAGGTGGGGGGAGAACAATCATCCTTACAAAACTTGGACACGCCATATTTATCTTGAAGCTTTGTCCACAACTCATGAGCATCCCGGAACGGCATGAGTCGAAATATAACTACATTGCTCAAAGCATCGAAAAGCACATTAGAAGCTTGAGCATTGAGATAAGAGTTTTTCTCATCCTCTAAAGATAATCTTTGGGGATCCTTTGGAGGAGAAAAACCCATATCTACAATTCGCTCTAAATTTGGGTCCACGACCCTAAAGAGATTAAGCATGCGAATTACCCAAACATCAAAATTTGTGCCATCGAAACCTAGAGTGTCAGAGAATCCTAATCAACAAGTTGACATCTTTACTCTCTAGGCGGTTAAGCCCAACAAAGAGAGACGAGGCTCTGATACAAATTGAAAGATTGTGGATGTCGCCTAGAGGGGGGGGGGGTGAATAGGCGTTCTAAAATAATTACGGTAGAGGCTTGAACAAATGCGGAATAAACCTAGTGGTTAATTTGTCAAGCACAAAACCTACAACAACTAGGCTCACCTATGTGCACCAACAACTTATGCTAAGCAAGATAAGCAACTATGTGATAGCAAGATATATGACAAAGAACAATATGGCTATCACAAAGTAAAGTGCATAAGTAAAGGGCTCGGGTAAGAGATAACCGAGGCACGCGGAGATGATGATGTATCCCGAAGTTCACACCCTTGCGGATGCTAATCTCCGTTTGGAGCGGTGTGGAGGCACAATGCTCCCCAAGAAGCCACTAGGGCCACCGTAATCTCCTCACGCCCTCGCACAATGCAAGATGCCGTGATTCCACTAAGGGACCCTTGAGGGCGGTCACCGAACCCGTACAAATGGCGACCCTTGGGGGCGGTTACCGAACCCGTACACTTTGGCAACCCTTGGGGGCGGTCACCGGTACCCGTCAAATTGCTCGGGGCGATCTCCACAACCTAATTGGAGACCCCGACGCTTGCCCGGAGCTTTACACCACAATGATTGAGCTCCGAACACCACCAACCGTCTAGGGCGCCCAAGCACCCAAGAGGAACAAGCTCAAGGGCACCAAGCACCCAAGAGTAATAAGCTTCTCAAACTTCACTTCCACGTATCACCGTGGAGAACTCAAACTGATGCACCAAATGCAATGGCAAGGGCACACGGAGTTCCCAAGTCCTTCTCTCCCAAATCCCACCAAAGCAACTAATGCTAGGGAGGAAAATGAGAGGAAGAACAAAAGAAAAACACGAAGAACTCCAAGATCTAGATCCAAAGGGTTCCCCTCACAAAAACGAGAAAGCGATTGGTGGGAATGTGGATCTAGATCTCCTCTCTCTTTTCCCTCAAAAACTAGCAAGAATCCATGGAGGGATTGAGAGTTAGCAAGCTCGAAGAAGGTCAACAATGGGGGAAGAACACGAGCTCAAAGGATAAGGTTCAATGGGGAAGAAGACCCCCTTTTATAGGACCTCCCGATCCAACCGTCATGTGCTCAGGTCGTGCACAAGCGGTACTACTGCTTGGAGGAGCGGTACTACCGCTTAGCACGCTCAAAACAGCCCAAACGAGAGAGAAAACACGAGTTTTTGGTCCGGGGCGGTACTACCGCTTAGGAGCCACGATAGTACTGCTCTGGAGCGGTACTACCGCCCAGGAGCCGCGGTAGTACCGCTCTAGAGCGGTAGTAAAAAATTACATCCGCTCTAGTCGCGGTAGTACCGCTGCAGCCTTCACCAAAACAACCACAACTTTTGCAAACAGACTCCGAATTCGATGAAACCAAGTTTGTTGGAAAGCTAGCGACAAGGGCTAACACAATCTTGAAAGAAATATCAATAAGAAGCAAATTAGAAAAGGCCCATAAGAAAATGGTGAGAACCCTTCCTCGGATAAGACCGGTAAAACCTCCAACACCGAAAACATCATAGAAGACGCATGCGAACTCCGTTTTCGATGAACTCAAGCTGGTCATCAAGATGACCATAAGCTCTAAGACTCACAAAGAGAATCAAACAAGAACCAAGAAACATGATGCAAGGATGCAATGGTTTGAGCTCTCTACGAATGATACGATCAAGCAACTCATCGAGAGCCCCCCTTGATAGTACGACAATCGATCCTATAACCCGGTCTCCCACAACTACCATGAGACTGGTAAAATAGAAAACCTATCAAGGGCAAACCTTTGCCTTGCACATGGTCCACTTGTGCTAGATGATGACAATCTTCAGTCCCTCAAGTTGGACCACCTTTCTTGATTGTGTTGGCTCGATGAAGACTAGATGATTGCTCGCCCATAGTCCACTATGGGTGAGTCACTCTTCGGCTCATCTTCACAAGTCCATTGACACCACAATGGATGGAAAGGTTCAAGCACTTGATCTCTTCGTGATGCTCCACTTGAACTTGCACACGGCAATCTTGATGACGATCACCACTTGATGTCATCCTTTCCATGGGTTGTATGATATCTTCCTCTTGATGCAAGCCCATGGATACGTACCTAACCCCACATAGAACTCTCACATAGACCATGGGTTAGTACACAAAGTGCAATGGACAATGCTTACCATACCATGGGATCACTTGATCCCTCTCGGTACATCTTCTACTCTTTGTGAGTTAATCAACTTGATTCACTATTGACTTAGTCTTGATCAACCTTGAATCTTTGAAACTCTCTTCATTTGGATGATGTGTTGAAGGTAAACATGAATGATCACACAACCTTCTTCTTCAAGACATGCTTGCAATAAGCTCAACACTCGCATGACCAATCTTTGGATAATTCCTTAATAGCACCTTGGTCAACTCATAAACTCCTTGAAACCAACACATGGACTTCAAGAAAAGCCTATGGACAAATCCTTCAAATATAACTCAAGACAACCATTAGTCCATAGAGATTGTCATCAATTACCAAAACCAAACATGGGGGCACCGCATGTTCTTTCAAGCGCGCCATACCGACAGTGATCTCCCTCTGGCGCGGCACTGTTGCCATGCCGGCCCTGACATCAGCCCCTGGGGGCGGGGCCCTGTGCCCACGACGGCTTGTCTGTACGACCCAGAGATGGCGGGTCCCGCCGGTTGGCGGGAGTGCCAAAGACGGCGGGAGCACCAGAAGACGGACCCATTGGGAGTCGCCCCCCCGGAGTCGGCTGGCCCCTCCCATGGGCCCCACACGCCATTAACCAGACGCGACGGGGAATGGCAACAGTGATCGCTTGTCGGGCGGCGACACTGTTGCCATGACCCCATGACCAAGCCAGCGTCATTAGAAGCGCGGCTACAGTAATCCGCAGCCGACAAGACCCGCCCGCAACGGACAAGGGCTGTCGGCTCCGTACCAGGCAAGTCGGCGGGACCCACCAGTCGGCGGGCCCCAGCAGTCGGCGGAGAAGACGGCGGCCTGAGAGACTGACGGCTAGGACCCGCGTCCAGCCGGTTTTACCATTGTACCCCTGGGGGGTAGGCCTATATAAACCCCCCGGGGCACCCATGCAAAGGGTTCGAATCCATTAGCACTAGACCAGATCATATAGAAAGGGGGAGAGCTAGCCTTGCCCTCTCCTACCTCCAGAAACAGCTCAAGGAGCAACCCTGTACTCACTTTGCCTTAGTGACCATGCGGAGACCCCGCAGAGAAGCAGTAGGGGTGTTATCTCCTCGGAGAGCCCTGAAGCTGGGTAAGATCCGCCAGCGTGCATGTCTTCGCCTTATCCCGTTTCCAGGCACCGGCGATGTTCTACTCACCCCCACCATGATAAGCCATCCTTTGACATATGTCGCACCCAACCCCCGACATTTGGCGCCCACCATGGGGCGACGTGCACCGTCGTCTGGAGATCTGTTCTGGACGGGAACCCTTTTCCTCCCTGGCGAGCGCAGCCAGCCAGGCTCGCTAGATGGAGTCTGCATCGACGCGCAGCGCGGCACTGAGGGCGCCTGCGCCGCCAGCTGCCTCGCCAAACTTGTCGGCGAGGTTCGCCTCTCCGACGAGCCTGCGTCCGACGTAGGCACGAGCGGCCCCGAGAGCCTCCTCGCGGGCCTCCTCGACCAACTCCACGTCATCGGCGAGCCTGCCGTGGACTTGGAGTCCGTAGGCTCCACCGACCCGATGCTGGTCGACTCCGACGCCGCGTCGCTCGACGCGTTCCCCACCAATGTGGGGGTCTACGACGAGCCGCTCCCTCACGAGGAGAGCGGCGGAAGCGCCGTCACGGAGTTGCTCGTCATCAGTCATGGCGAGAGCTCCGGCGAGGGAGCTCATGACCCGCTCGACGCAGCTCTGCAAGAGTTGACCGCGCCTATTCCGGAAGACGCTGACACCGAGACGCTGGAAGCGCGCCGCCTTCAGATCATCGAAGGTGCAAAGAAGCTGGCAAGCATGAGACGCTTGTCAGAAGCCTATCAGCGTGAGATGGACCGCGCTGTGGGCGGTTTGCCGGCTCCGACTAGGCCCAGCCGCCTAGGCGCGGTCCAGCAGCGTGGCGTGGCCATCGCCAACCTGTTCGGGACCAACCGCCCCGTGTATGCCATGCCTGTGGAGAACATCCGCGCCGCCCAGGCGGCGACTAACGAGCTGAAGAACTCTGAAGGCGAAGAGCGCCGCATGAGGACGGAGCAAGTCCAGCAGCTCGTCGACGCGGCCGCCGCGCAGAATGCAGCCGGCGGCCGCACAGAGGCGCTGCAGCAACCAAACAACGACCTGCCTTCCCGCCGAGATCAAGGCGTGACGTCTCGAACGCCGACTGGCGGAGTCCGCGGAAGAAAAGACAAAGAGCCGGCTGTCAGCCACAGTCGGACTCGCATCACCATCGAGCGCGACCAAGACGGTCGCCCAAGAGCAGTGGAACGGCAGGGCGACTATCTGCCTCCCCCACCGCGAAGAGAATGACGAGTCTCCGCGCCGCCCGTTGAGCATCCGACTCTTAGTGGCCGCCTTGGCCGCCGAGAGGGAGTCGGAGAGAATGACGCCCGCCACCGGATCGACCGACTCCATCGATCCCTGGCGCTGGAAGAAGAAGACAAATTTGGGTCCGCCTTGCTTCGGACCTCGCATCCGAGACGAGCCCTTTCCCAAAGGATTCACGCTCCCCCAAGACACGCCCAAGTACACCGGCTCCGTGAAGCTGGAAGACTGGCTAGTTGACTACTCCATAGCCGTCAACATAGCGAACGGCAACAAGCGTGTTGCCGTGAAGTACGTTCCACTCATGCTCCAGGGCACGGCCCGGACGTGGTTGAACAGCCTGAAGCCCCGCAGCATCAACAGCTGGGTCGACTTCACCGAAGCCTTCATCCGCAACTTCACAAGCACGTACAAGCGACCTCCCAAGCCTTGCCAGCTTTCCTTGTGCATGTAAGGCCCCGACGAGTCGACACGCGACTACCTCACGCGCTGGGCCGAGCTTCGGAACTCCTGCGAGGGCGTGCACGAGGTGCAGGCTATCGGATACTTCACCGCCGGGTGCAGAGAAGGCACCCTCCTCAAGTACAAGCTCCTCTGCGACGAGCCGGAGACCCTCGACGAGCTGCTGATCATAGCAGACAAATACGCCACGGCCGACTCCTCCATGAAGACGGAGATTCAAGTTAATGCAACTGGCAAAGTGGTCCCTCAGGCTCCCAGAACTCCGGCTGGAGACGCCAGTCGGCGACAACAACAGAACGATAACAAGCGCAAGGCCCCACAGTCGGCTTCCAACAGTCGGCAGGTTGCGACAGTCGAAGACCAGCAGCCGGGGGGTAGCCTCCGACCAAGCGACAGAAAGGCGGCAAATCCAACTGGTTGCCGGCCTTCTCTTACGAGAAGACTCTAGCTGGTCCCTGCAAGTTCCACAGCGGCGCGAAGCCGTCAAACCACACCACCCGAAAATGCCACTGGCTCACCAAAATCACCAAGGGAGATGGCCTCCTTCCTCCCCCGCCTGCTGGGCCGCCGCCTCCACCGCCGCCCCAGCAGCCGGCTGCCAGGCCAGTCGGCGCAGTACGAGATGAGTACCCAGAAGAGCACGGAGCCTATGTGGTGTTCACCAGTGTGGCTGACGATCAACGCAGCAGGCGGCTGCAGCAGCAAGAAGTGAATGTAGTAGCATCAGATACTCCAGAATTTATGCATTGGTCCGAGAAGCCTATCAGTTGGAGCAGAGCGGATCACCCAGAGGTGATGCCGAATCCAGGCTCCTACGCCCTGGTTTTGAGTGCCACCTTAGCCACAGATAGGCGGGCCACTCGCTTCTCACGAGTGCTAATAGATGGAGGCAGTAGCATCAACATCCTGTACAAGGATACTATGGAGAAGTTAGGAATCAAGCAAAGACAGCTGCAGAGCAGCCGGACTGTGTTCCACGGCATTGTACCTGGCCTTTCCTGCTCACCAATTGGCAAGATCCTGATAGACATCCTTTTCGGAGACAAAGATCATTTCCGCCGAGAGCCAGTTTGGTTTGAAGTTCATGGCAGTCCCCCACTATGCCTACCTCAATATGAAGATGCCGAGTTCCAAGGGGATTCTGACCATAGCCGGCGACTACAGAAAGTCGTCCGCCTGCGCGGCTGAGAGCAGTCGGCTGGTCGAGTCCCTGGTGATCGCCGCTGAGAAGCGGCTCCTTGATCGGGTTGTGGCGATGGCCGGCAGGCAGCCAGAGATGTCGCCCGACCCCTAGGAGTCGGAAGGTGAGGGCTCGTTCAAGCCGGCTAAAGAGACGAAGAAGATACCCTTGGACCCGGAGCACCTAGAGAGGTATGCTATCATAGGTGCAAACCTTGACAGCAAATAGGAAGGTGAGCTCGTCGATTTCCTCTGTGAGAATCGAGACATCTTTGCATGGTCCACTAAAGACATGCCAGGTGTACCGACGGAATTCGCCGAGCACAAGTTACATGTCCGACCTGATGTGAAGCCCGTCAGGCAGCCCTTGCACCGCCTGTCAGAAGAAAAGAGAAGAGTTGTTGGGGAAGAGATAGCCCGGCTCCTGGCAGCCAGCTTCATTATGGAGGTGTTTTTTCCAGAATGGTTAGCAAACCCGGTCTTGGTGCTGAAGAAGAACAAGCAGTGGCGGATGTGTATTGACTACACAAGCCTCAACAAAGCTTGCCCCAAGGACCCGTTTGCTCTGCCGAGAATTGATCAGGTGATAGACTCCACAGCCGGATGCGAGCTGTTGAGTTTCTTAGATGCATATTCAGGATATCACCAGATCAAGCTGAACCCGGCAGACAAACTGAAGACTGCCTTCATCACGCCGTTTGGAGCCTTCTGCTACCTAACCATGACGTTCGGCTTGAGGAATGCCGGCGCCACCTTTCAGCATTGCATGCGGAAGTGCCTCCTCAAGCAACTCAGCAGAAACGCCCAAGTCTACGTGGATGATGTAGTGGTGAAGACGGAAAAGCATGGGACACTGATGGAAGACCTCAAAGAAACCTTTGAGAACCTGCGCCGATTCCAGATCAAGCTCAACCCTGAGAAGTGCGTCTTTGGAGTACCAGCCGGCCAACTCCTTGGCTTCCTGGTCTCCGAACGCGACATAGATTGCAACCCTGTGAAGATCAAGGCCATCGAGAGGATGGAGGTACCCAGCCGACTGCTAGATATGCAGAAGTTCACCTGCTGTTTGGCGTCCATCAGCCAATTCATCAGTCGGCTGGGCGAGAAGGCTCTCCCTTTGTACCAACCGATGAAGAAGATCACCTTTTTCGAGTGGAATCACAAGGCGGATGAAGCATTTCTCCAGTTGAAGAAGATGTTGACTACTCCCCCTGTGTTGGCGGCTCCGACTCCTAAAGAGCCCATGCTCCTATACATCGCCACCACCAGCCGGGTAGTCAGCACAGTCATTGTAGTGGAGCGCAAGGAGGAAGGCAAGGCGCTACCTGTCCAGAGACTGGTGTCTTACCTGAGCGAGGTACTGTCGACCTCCAAGCAGAACTACCCCCACTACCAGAAGATGTGCTACGGCGTACACTTTGCCGCCAAGAAGTTGAAGCCCTACTTTCAAGAGAATCCAATCACTGTGGTCTGCACAGCCCCATTGGCCGAGATCATTGGAAGCCAAGACGCTTCAGGCCGAGTGGCCAAATGGGCCATAGAGTTGGGTCCCTACACCATCTACTACCATCCCCGCACCGCCATCAAGTCGCAAGCACTGGCCGACTTCCTCGTCGACTGGGCCGAGACCCAGTACCTGCCACCAGCGCCCGACTCCACCCATTGGCGGATGCATTTCTACGGCTCCAAGATGCGCACCGGCCTGGGAGCCGGCGTTATCCTCACTTCCCCTAAAGGAGACAAGCTCAAGTACGCGCTGCAGATCCACTTCGCCGCCTCCAACAACGTCGCCGAATACGAGGCGCTCATTCACGGGCTCCGGCTTGCCAAAGAGCTCGGCATTCGCTGGATCCTGTGTTATGGCGACTCCAATTTGGTGGTCCAGCAGTCATCTGGCGACTGGGACGCCAAAGACGCAAACATGGCGAGCTACCGCTTCCTGGTGCAGCAACTCAGCGGATACTTCGAGGGGTGCGAGTTCCTTCACGTGCCAAGAAATGACAACAACCAAGCAAACGCCTTGGCACGAGTCAGCTCCACCCGCCAAGCGATACCATCCGGCGTCGCTCTTCAGCGCCTCCTCAAGCCGTCTATCAAGCCTTCACCAGAATCAGATTCCATCTTTGTGCCGGCTCCCCCAAAGAAGTCGGATCCGACTCAAGAGCCCCAGCAGACGGCACGAGAATTCTTACAGAAGGCTCCAAGAAAACCGCAGTCGAAGCCAGCCCAGGGACTTCAGAACCCGGCCCGGGGACTGCGGCAACCAGTCCGAAGACTCTAGAGCTCGGCCCGGGGACTGCGCCAGTTGGCCCAGGGACTGCGCCAGTTGGCCTAGGGACTTCAGCGATCCAACAAGCGGCCGCGGACTCCACCCCGCCGCCTCCCAGCCCAGCTGCCCTTGTCCAAGTCGCACTGGTGGCAATTGAAGAAGTAGCAGCACCCTCGTGGGCATAGCCCATTCTCAAGTTTCTAGTGAGCAAAGAGTTGCCAACTGATGAAATCTTGGCTCGGCAAGTGCAATGCCGAGCGGCAGCCTACACCATAATCAACATAGAGCTGGTCAGGCGCGGCGTCACTGGTGTCTACCAGCGCTGCGTCGAGCCAGAGCAAGGCCAAGCAATTCTCAGAGACATCCATCAAGGCGAGTGCAGCCACCATGCGGCTTCAAGAGCACTCGTCACCAAAGCCTTTCGGCACGGTTTCTTCTGGCCAACTGCCCTAGAAGAGGCCAAGGAGTTAGTCCAAAAATGCAAAGGGTGCCAGAAGTTCCGCTCCAAGCCGCTTCAGCCGGCTTCTGCACTCAAGACTATCCCCATCGCCTGGTCCTTTGCGGTTTGGGGCCTGGACATGGTGGGACCATTCAAGACGGCCCGAGGCGGCCTAACTCACTTACTTGTCGCAATGGACAAGTTCACCAAGTGGATAGAAGCAAAGCCCATCAAGAAGTTGAACGGTCCGACTGCAGTGACTTTCATCACCGACAATGGCACAAATTTTGCCAAAGGCGCCTTGGCCCGTTTCTGCGCGACGCAGGGCATCCGACTGGACTTAGCGTCCGTTGCCCATCCGCAGTCAAACGGCCAGGTAGACCGAGCAAACGGCCTCATCCTGTCCGGCATCAAGCCTCGACCAGTCGAACCACTTGAGCGTTCAGCCGGCTGTTGGCTTGAGGAGCTGCCAGCCGTCCTCTGGAGTCTGCGCACGACTCCAAACAAGTCAACCGGCTTCACGCCTTTCTTCCTCGTCTACGGTGCTGAAGCCGCCATCCCGACGGACATAGAGTTCGACTCCCCGCGAGTCACCATGTACACCGGGGAGGAAGCAGAAGAAGCACGTCAAGACGGCATCGATCTGCTGGAAGAGGGCCGGCTGTTGGCACTCAGCCGATCCAGTATCTACCAACAGAGCATGTGCTGATACTACAACAGGAAGGTCAGGCCGAGATCTTTCCAAGAGGGCGACCTTGTGCTCCAACTGATTCAGCGAACAACCGGCCAGCACAAGCTGTCGGCGCCTTGGGAAGGCCCCTTCATCATCAGCAAAGTACTGGGCAATGACTCCTACTACCTGATCGACACTCAGAAGCCCCGAGCATGCAAGAGAGACGACTCCGGCAAAGAGTCGGAACGGCCATGGAATGCAAATCTTCTCCGAAGATTTTACAGTTGATGCAGTATGTACCACGCTATCCTTTGTATTAAAGTACCGAGACTTCGGGCCCCCCGAGACAAGCATGGGGACTGCCCTTTTTGTTATCTGTATGATAAGAATTATGCCTTCGAGTATGCTATTCTTTGTTACGCCGCTTGGCACCGGGTTCGACTAGTCGGCCCGGGGACTCGCCGCCTTGCGCTATGAAATGCTTCCTGCAGTCGGACAAGTAGTGTGCGGGGCCTAAGCCGTCTCCTGTCAGAAGCCGCAGTTCGTAGAGCGACTGTTGGTGGGCAGTGAGTAAGGAAGAATGGGCGCCCACACGAAAAATGGCTAAGGACCCAAAGCATAAACATAGCTCAAGCCGGCTTCCAGCCTCTCTTCGCAAAGCCGACTCTGGAGTAGTCAGCTTGCCGCCTTCTATCCAACTTGTTAAAAGACTCTAAAAAAGGCCATGTACTTGCCTTCCCTAAGGTAGCCAAGCATTTGACCTGGTGGCAGTCCGCAGAGCGGTTGTCCGTCTGGCAAGGCGGCGACTGAGGGAAGGCGGCAAAGGAAAAAGCCAAAAGAGCGATGAGCAAGGAAAGATAGAATTCGGATAGATATTTACATAACATGGGCCCCTGGCCAAGTTCAAAATACACCCCGCGAGTGGAATTGTGCAAATTAACAAGTTTTTTCAAAGACTACTAAAGCAGATAAAACAAAGGCAAGATGGCAGCCTAAGAAGCGGTAGACGGGTTCAGAGGGTCGGAGGAGACGGTGGTGTCAGGCACCGGGGCGGCCGGCTGGGCAGTCTCGGCTTGATCGTCTCCAGTGGCAGCCGGCCCGGTCGGACGCGGCTCGTTGCTGGAGGCGCGGTCGAGCTGAGGCTGGTCGCCCGCTCCGTCTTCTGGCACCTCCGTCTCGCCTCCGTCCTCCGCCTCGCCTTCCTCCTTGGCGCTGGAGCCGATCACCTCCGCCGAGTCCTCGTCGTAGTCCGGGTTCATCCCGAACCACTCCGGCGGCACCTCCTCGCCGTTTGCGGCCTGTTCAGGGACGAAGACGCTGGTGTCTGTGTAATCGGCAATCGCCGTTGCACGCTAGACGAGGGCAACTTCCACAGCCACCAGCTCTACCTGGGCCTCTGACCGGAACGTGGCCAGTCGGTCCAGGTCCAGCCCCGGATACCAAGCCTTGACGAATTCCAACGCCCGGCGCGCTCCAGCCTGGGCCGAGGAACCCTTCCAGGCCTCAAGATGGCCAGCCGCGACCTCCAGCCAGTCGGCAGTCCGACTGGGAGTGCGCAGAACCGGCATGTCTGGCCACAGGGCGGCAATCGCCTGGGCACCGGCACGTTGAAGCCGGCGCAGCAGCTGATGGGCCGGCCGCGGACGAGTCTCGATACTCAGAAGCTGCTCGTCGATGGTCAGGGGGGCGTTGGCGGCGATCTCCGCGCCATTTGCCCTTCGCGCCTCGCAATCAGCCTCGATGGCTCGAGTGACCGCCTGCAAGTGGCCAGGGAAGAAGTCTGCCAAAACAAAAAAGAAGCAAGACAAAGAGTCAGGAGTCGGCCTGACTTACAGTCAGCGGCTCAAAGAAAGAAAGCAAAGAAACTCACCGTCGATGATGTCTTCGATCTCATGGAAGCCGGAGGTCAGCATCGCCTCCTTGTCAGTATAGGAGGAGCGCTCGCTTTCGAACTCGGCCAGGAGAGCAGTCTCTGTCTTCTCTGCCTCGTCCTGCACCGCCTTAAGCAGCTCCTTCTGCTCCGGCAGCTGCGCAGCCAGCAGGTCGCGCTCTGTGGCGAGCTTGCTGCACTCCTCCTCCTTGGCACGTAAGGCGGTGCTGGCTTCGCCCAGCCATTCCTGAAGAGTGGCATTGGCCTCTGAAGAACAAAGGAAAAAGACGTTAAGTTGTCAACAAAGAAGGTCACCGGGAAGATCCGTCCCGACTGTTAGCAGTCGGCCCGAATCTCGGGGACTACAGCCCGCGGGTGCGCCAGCGCGCCCCCACGAAAAAGAAAAAGGACTCACTCCGGCTCTCCGACAAGTCGGCAGTCCGCTTCCCCAGCTGCTCAACGTTGCGGTTGAAGGCAGTGACGCGGAGATTGTGATACTCCTGTGATAAATGATCAGACAAAGGTGAATATTCGGAACTCGCCAGATGGAGTTCCGGGCCGCCTGCTTAGCAGCCGGCCCGAAACTCGGGCACTACACCCAGTGGGTGCGCTGGCGCGCCCCCACAGAGAAGAACGAGAAAAAACAAAGTCAAAGAAGGAAGCATACCCGGATAGCTGCTCGCGACGTCAGATGCGCCTTGGTGCAGCTCTGGATGGTGTCTCCCTCAGCTCACAGCTTTGCCTGGACATCCGGGAGCGCCTCGTTCAGTGGGCCGTTGCCGCCTCCTCGCACCCACCCAACGGGCGCGGCGCTCGTCGCCTCAGCGTCTGGGATGGCTGAGCTGGCGGCACCGGTCTCCAAGGGCCGTGGCGCCGGCTGAAGGCTATATGAGGGGTTTCTGACTCGAAGAAACTAAAAGAAATCAGAAGTCGGACTCGGCTGCAAAAGAAAATAGAGGAACAAGAAAGACGACTTACCACAGGCGGGGGGTTGGCGCGCGAGTACAGCTCTTTGCCAAACTGCCAATCCGCTGCAAGCTCGCAGTTCGCGATGTGGTTCACCATGTTCGCCACCTTCGCCTGGGGCATGTCCCTCGTGCACATCCGACTCGGGTCGCGGTGGTCGCTCATCTGACTGATCAAATCTGGTCGGCCTTGGAGAGGGAGGACTCGGTGCGCCACGAAGGCGGCCAGCAAGTCGGCCCCGACCAAGCCCTCCGACTGCGTCAGCACCCGGAGTCGCGCGACAGCGGCGGCACCTGCGAGAGTTAGCGTCTTGACTCGATGGGACCAGCTGGGAAGCCTTCCAGCCGGCGCGCCGGCTTCGTAGGGCGGCAGATTGACCCAGTCGCCTTCTGGGGCTACGTTCTTCACGTAAAAGTAAGACCGCTGCCACATCTTCACCGACTTAATCAGCGGGATGGAGGGGAATGTATTGTCGGCTGTCGACCTCCGCATCGCGACGAAGGCGCCGCACTGAGCCGACACGCCAGTGACGTGCGTGCCGAGCTTGGATTGGAAGAATTCTCCCCAAAGCTCGATGGTGGGGAGAATGCCGAGGAAGCCCTCGCACAGGGTGGCGAAGGCAGCCAACAGCACCACCGTGTTCGGAGTAAGGTGGTGCGGGTGGAGCCCGTTGAACTCCAAGAAGGAGCGGAAGAAACCGCTCGCCGGCAGCCCCAGGCCGCGCATGAGGTGTGAGCGGAATATGACCCGCTCGCCCTCCTCCGGCGCCGGCCTTATCTCCCTCGCCGGCGCGGCGCGGGCTTGCACCAGGTTCGCGCCGGGGAGCCGACGCGTCTTACAGAGGAGCTCGATGAGGTCATCATCCACCTCGGAGCCGTCCCACACGCCGGAACGCACGGCAGGAGCCGCGGCGGCGGAGGAAGAACTCATCGCTGCGGGCGCGGTGTGGTTCGGCACGGCGGCGGCAAGGAGGAGAAGAAGCAAGAGGAAGCGAGAGGGAGCGGGGGGAAGATGGGCGCGCGTGCCTTGCCGTCCTGCTCCCCCCGCCTACTTATAGGCCTATGGGCTGAGGAGCCGATGGGGCGGGCGTGGGATTAACTGCGCGCAGGGCCCCACACCCCTCCACGATTTACCCCACGAAGTTACTGCACGCAGTAACAACGTGGGAACCCCAACCGTCCGCTTGGCCCAACGGATCCATTCGCTTGCCGAGGCGCGGTAGTGGCGGGCCCCGCCTGACGGCCTGTCCCATCGCGCGCGTGGGTGGGTAGACTGTCCCTGCCGCGTGGCGCCGCGCGATGGGTCCGCAACGGGCGGCTACGGGGAAGCGTATCAGGCACGCCGCCTGGTTCCCGCCGCGACTTTCAAACTCCTCAGGGGGCAAGACGGCCCTCTACGAATCCGACTCTAGATAGTCGGCCAGAAGGAAGACGGCAAGCAAGGCCCAAATTCCGCCACCAGAAGAATGAAACTGTTGAGGCCCCACGACGTATCACCCTCGGAGCCTCACCAGCTTCGGGGACTACTGTCGGAGTAATGGGCCACGGGTAGGCTAACCCGAGTCCCAGAACCTTTCAAGACATCGGGACAGACTGCGCCCTTCGAGTCCCAGAGGCGACTCCAAGATAAGCCGAGTCCCAGAGACGACTCCAAGATAAGCCGAGTCCTAGAGGCGACTCCAAGTTAAGCCGAGTCCCAGAGGCGACTCCAAGTTAAGCCGAGTCCCAGAGGCGACTCCAAGGTAAGCCGACTCCTGGCCTGCAACTTTCGAAGAAGTCAGCTATGAGGAGTTGGCCCGCAACTCCAACCACCTCGTTTATTGAGGGCAGGCATGGCCACAGTGCACCGTACCGACAGAGATCTCCCTCCGGCGCGACACTGTTGCCATGCTGGCCCTGACATCAGCCCCTGGGGCGGGGCCCTGTGCCCACGACGTCCTGTTTGTACGACCCAGAGACGGCGGGTCCCAACGGTCGGCGGGAGTGCCAAAGACAGCGAGAGCACCAGAAGACGGACCCGTTGGGAGTCGGCCCCCCGGAGTCGGCTGGCCCCTCCAATGGGCCCCACATGCCATTAACCAGACACGACGGGGAATGGCAACAGTGATCGCCCGTCGGGCGGCGGCACTGTTGCCAGGACCCCATGACCAAGCCAGCGTCATTAGAAGCGTGGCTACAGTAATCCACAGCCGGCAAGACCCGCCCGCGGCGGACAAGGGCTGTCGGCTCCGTACCAGGCAAGTCGGCGGGACCCACCAGTCGGAGGGCCCCAGCAGTCGGCGGAGAAGACATCGGCCTGAGAGACTAACGGCTAGGACCTGCGTCTAGCCGGTTTTACCATTGTACCCCTGGGGGGTAGGCCTATATAAACCCCCAGGGCACCCATGCAAAGGGTTCGAATCCATTAGCACTAGACTAGATCATATAGAAAGTGGGAGAGCTAGGCTTGCCCTCTCCTACCTCCAGAAACAGCTCAAGGAGCAACCTTGTACTCACTTTGCCTTAGTGACCATGCGGAGACCCTGCAGAGCAGTAGTAGGGGTGTTATCTCCTTGGAGAGCCCTGAAGCTGGGTAAGATCCGCCGGCGTGCATGTCTTCGCCTTATCCCGTTTCCAGGCACCGGCGATGTTCTACTCGCCCCCACCATGATAAGCCATCCTTTGGCATATGTCGCACCCAACCCCCGACAACAGTTTTCCACCTCGGTCATATCGTCGTAGTGCTTAGGCGAAGCCCTACGCCGGTAACTTCATCATCACCGTCACCACGCCATCATGCTGACAGAACTCTCCCTTGGCCTCAGCTGGATCTAGAGTTCGAGGTACGTCATCGAGCTGAACATGTGCACATCGCGGAGGTGTCGTGCGTTCGGTACTTGATCGGTTGGATTGCGAAGATGTTCGACTACATCAACCGCGTTAACTAAACGCTTCCGCTTTCGGTCTACGAGGGTACGTGAACACACTCTCCTCTCTCATTGCTATGCATCACCTAGATAGATCTTGCGTGATCGTAGGAATTTTTTTGAAATTACCGCGTTCCCAACAGTGGTATCCGAGCCAGGTCTATGCGTAGATGTTAAATGCACGAGTAGAACACAAAGTGTTGTGGGCGATAATAGTCATACTGCGTACCACCAATGTCTCACTTTGATTCGGCGGTGTTATTGGATGAAGCGGCCCGGACCGACATTACATGGCCGCATTCATAAGACAGGTTCTACCGACGTGCTTTTGCACACAGGTGGCTGGCGGGTGTATGTTTCTCCAACTTTAGTTGAATCGAGTTTGACTATGGCCGGTCCTTGTTGAAGGTTAAAACAACACACTTAACGAAAAATCATTGTGGTTTTGATGCGTAGGTAAGAACGGTTCTTGCTAGAAGCCGTAGCAGCCACATAAAACTTACAACAACAAAGTAGAGGACACCTAACTTGTTTTTGCAGGGCTTGATGTGACGTGATATGGTCAAGGCATGATGTGATATGAATTGTTGTATGAGCTGATCATGTTTTGTAACAAAGTTATTGGCAAGTGGCAGGGTTGTCACTTTATTGTATGCAATGCAATCTCCATGTAATTGTTTTACTTTATCACTAAGCGGTAGTGATAGTCATAGTAACAATAGTTGGCGAGACGACAACGATGCTATGATGGAGATCAAGGTGTCACGCCGGTGACGATGGAGATCATGACGATGCTTCGGTGATGGAGATCATGAGCACAAGATGATGATGGCCATATCATGTCACACATTCTGATTGCATGTGGTGTTTATCTTTTATGCATATTATTTTGCTTAGTATGGCGGTAGCATTATAAGATGATCCCTTACTAAATATCAAGGTATAAGTGTTCTCCCTGAGTATGCACCGTTGCTACAATTCTTTGTGCTAAGACACCACGTGATGATCGGGTGTGATAAGCTCTATGTTCACATACAACGGGTGCAAACCAGTTTTGCACACGCAGAATACTTGGGTTAAACTTGACGAGCCTAGCATATGCAGATATGGCCTCGGAACACCGGAGACCGAAAGGTAGAGCGTGAATCATATAGTAGATATGATCAACATAGTGATGTTCACCATTAAAAACTACTCCATCTCACGTGATGATCGGACATGGTTTAGTTGATTTGGATCATGTGATCATTTAGATGACTAGAGGGATGTCTATCTAAGTGGGAGTTCTTAAGTAATATGATTAATTGAACTTTAATTTATCATGAACTTAGTCCTGATAGTATTTTGCAAATTATGTTGTAGATCAATAGCTCGCATTGTAGCTTCCCTATGTTTTTTATGTGTTCCTAGAGAAAACTAAGTTGAAAGATGATAGTAGCAATGATGCAGACTGGGTTTGTGATCTAAGGTTTATCCTCATTGCTGCACAGAAAAAAATTTGTCCTTGATGCACCGCTAGGTGACAAAACTATTGCAGGAGCAGATGCAGACATTATGAACGTTTGGCTAGCTTAATATGATGACTACTTGATAGTTTAGTGCACCATGCTTTACGACTTAGAATCGGGATTTCAAAGATGTTTTGAACGTCATGGACCATATGAGATGTTCTAGGAGTTGAAATTAATATTT
Organism: Triticum timopheevii; assembly: GCA_963921465.1. NCBI lineage: Eukaryota > Viridiplantae > Streptophyta > Magnoliopsida > Poales > Poaceae > Triticum > Triticum timopheevii. The sequence goes on from OY997268.1 coordinate 479,495,738, forward strand.
AAAGCAAATACCCGAGTTGAGAGATATGAAGTCTCCAACAAGTTCTATAGCTAAAAGATGTACGAGAATAGCTCAAGCAGTGAGCATGTGCTCAGATTGTTTGGGGACTACAATCGCTTGAATGAAGTGGGAGTTAATCTTCCAAATAAGATAGTGATTGACAGATTTCTCTAGTCACCATCACTAAGTTACTAGAACTTCATGATGAACTATAATATGCAAGGGATGATGAAATAAATTCCCGAGCTCTTCGTGATGCTGAAATCGACGAAGGTAGAAATCAAGAAAAAACAAAAAGTTTTGATGATTAAACAAGATCACTAGTTTCAAGAAAAGGGCAAAGGGAAAGAAAGGGAACTTCAATAAGAATAGCAAGCAAGTTGTTGCTCCCGTGAAGAAACCGAAAGCTAGACCTAAGCCTAAAACTAAGTGCTTCTACAACAAAGGAAATGGTCAGTGGAAACGGAACTACCCCAAACATTTGGTGGATAAGAAGGATGGCAAAGAGAACAAAGGTATATTTGATATACAGGTTATTGATGTGTACCTTAATAGTGTTCATAGTAGCCCCTGGGTATTTGATACTTGTTCGGTTGCTAAGATTAGTAACTCAAAACAGGAGTTGCAGAATAAACAGAGACTAGTTAAGGGGTGAAGTGATGATCTGTGTTGGAAGTAGTTCCAAGATTGATATGATCATCATCGCACAACCCCTATACTTTCAAGATTAGTGTTGAACCTAAATAAATGTTATTTCGGTGTTTGCATTGAGCATGAATATGATTATATCATGTTTATTGCAATACGGCTATTCATTTAAGACAGAGGATAATTGTTATTCTGTTTACATGAATAATACCTTCTATGGTCATACACCCAATGTTGATGGTTTATTGAATCTCGATCATAATGATACACATTATATTGATGCCACAAGATGCAAAGTTGATAATGATAGTGCAACTTATTTGTGGCACTGCCGTTTGGTCATATCGGTGTAAAGCGCATGAAGAAACTCCATAAAGATGGACTTTCGGAATCACCTGATTATGAATCATTTGATACTTGCGAACCGTGCCTTATGGGCAAGATGACTAAAACTCCATTCTCCGGAACAATGGAACGAGATAGTGACTTATTGGAAATATTACATACTGATGTACGCGGTCCAATGAGTATTGATGATCGTGGTGGGTATCATTATTTTCTGACCTTCACAGATGATTTAAGAAGATATGGGTATATCTGCTTGATGAAACACAAGTCTGGAACATTTAAAAAATTCAAAGAATTTTAGAGTGAAGTGGAGAATCATCGCAACAAGAAAATAAAAGTTTCTATGATCTGATCGTGGAGGAGAATAATTGAGTTACGAGTTTGGCCTTCATTTAAAACAATGTGGAATAGTTTCACAGCTCACGCCACCTGGAACACCACCGCGTAATGGTGTGTCCTAATGTCGTAACTGCACTTTATTGGATATGGTGCGATCTATGATGTCTCTTACCGATTTACCACTATCGTTTTGGGGTTATGCATTAGAGACAATTGCATTCACTTTAAATAGGGCACCATCAAAATCCGTTGAGACAACTGTCGGTGTCAAAACCGATGGATCTCAGGTAGGGGGTCCCGATCTGTGCGTCAAGGCTGATGGTAACAGGAAGCAAGGGACACAGATGTTTACCCAGGTTCAAGCCCTCTTGATGGAGGTAAAACCCTACTTCCTGCTTGATTAATATTGATGATATGGGTAGTGCAAGAGTAGATCTTCCACGAGATCGTATAGGCTAAACCCTAAGAGCTAGCCTATGATGGTATGAATGTAATTGTGATCGGCCTTCTAAGGACCAACCTCTCCGGTTTATATAGACACCGGAGAGAGCTAGGGTTTACATGGAGTCGGTTACAAGGAAGGAAATATAATATCTGGATCGCCAAGCTTGCCTCCCACGCAAAGGAGAGTCCCATCCGGACACGGGCCGAAGTCTTGAATCTTGTATCTTCATGCTTCAATAATCCGGACATTGTACACAGTCCGACTGTCTGGATACCACCTAATCCAGGACTCCCTGAGTAGCCTCTGAACCAGGCTTCAATGACGATGAGTCCGGCGTGCCCTATTGTCTTCGGCATTGCAAGTCGGGTTCCTCGTCCGAATACTCCAAAGTGATCATCGAACGCTTAGACCGTGTCTGGATATGCGAGATAATCTTCATATGCCACCGTAGAGAGAATGATATTTTACAAATGCAATCCGCCGACAGCTTTTTCTGATGACGTGACATGTTACTACGGTCGGATCATTATTCGGCCTGTTTCCCTACAACCAGCTACAACGCATATCGCGAAGCGGTTTCTTTGACAGGTCCTGCCAGAGCAGAGATCGTGTCCCCTTATCACGGGATTCTCATCAATACGGGTATGGGTAATCTCACCACGCCATTAATCTTGGCGCTTGGCACTACAAAAAAAAATACACTTCCGTGATGATACGTGTTTGTCACAGTAGGTCGCGTTTTTTGTCATGCATGTACATCCATGACAAATTTATGACAGAATCAAGATAGTCATACATGTGCTGTCGTAGAAGTGTTCCATGACATTACCAAAATTATCATCACGGAAGTGTCCACTTCCATGACGATAAATCCCGCGTCACAGAACTGCTTTCGTCAAGGGTGACCGACACGTGGGATCCACCATAACGGGACACCGTTAAGCTATCGGGTCGGGTTTTGGATCCGATAACCCGTTAACAGCCCCGACCAATGGGGATTTTCCACGTGTAAAATCATCATTGGCTGGAGGAAACACGTGTCGGCTCACCGTTGGGACAGATGTCACCCGCTCATTGGACCAAAGGCGCCTATGATATAGCGACACGTGGCACGGCCCAACAAAGGCCCATCCCTGTGAAAAGTCTGGCCCGTTTGACTTGGTCAAAAGGTGGTGGGCCAGCCCACGGAAAGCCTGTTAACAGCCTGTTCGCATATAGCCCATTTACAGCCTGCTAACCCAGGGCCCATTACGCCCTATCCGAATTAGGCCCAGTAGCGTCATCTGGGCCGTCCAATATGATTCAGCCCGTTTTAACTTTCGGCCCGTGTGTGGCCCATGAATTCTTTTGGCCCATATGAGGACCTTTGTAACTCTTGGCCCATTAACGGCCCGTGGTGAAACTGGCCCGTAATGAACAGTGTATCAGTTTATACCCATTAACGGCCCGTTATTCCATTGGACCGTTTCCAGCCCAAGTTATCTTTCGGCCTTCTCATGGCCCATTGATTCTTGGGATCATTTGCAGCATTCGGTTACATATGGCCCGTTACTGTCATTTTCTGCTTGTGGGCCAAATTCAGCCCGTCGTTACAGTCAGCCCGTTTGCGGTCCGTTAATACGTTGGGCCGTTTTCATGTCAAAAAAACCTGTTGGGTTGTTTTCATAGAGTTATCAAATACGGCCTATTTAACGACCCGTTATGGTCCACAAATAGTACGGCCCATGATTGGCGAAATGATGATACACCCCTTAGAAGGCCCATGGATCCTACGGCCCGTATGAGGCCCATGGATAGTACGGCCCGTAGAAGGCCCATTGATCCCTAAGGCCCGTATAGAAGGCCCATTGATCCCTAAGGCCCGTATAGAAGGCCGATGGATCCTACGGCAGGTATAGAAGGCCAATGCTCCTATGGCCGAACGAAGGCCCATGGATCATACGGCCTACAGGAGGCCCATGGTTACAACAGTCCGTGTGTTGCCATGATTATTTTGGCCTAGTTACCAAAAAATAGGCTATTGTGGCCACTAGAAAAACACACAAAAAGAACTGCAGTGACTACAAGCAAACAACTAAACAAGACAATAAGGAAATAAATAAGCAAGCAATTAAGGCTGCCTATTACCGCTATTACACATATTACATGCACTGGGCATCAAAGTTCGCCACCAGTGCAAATATAGGGAACAAAGCAGCATATTACATACACTTGGCCGTCAAAATTGTCCACCAGTGCAAATAAATGCAGCAGCAAAACAAGAGCATAACTGAAACAACTTCAGAAGAGCTCAAGAAACGTTATCCTGGGTATCCACCATGCTGGCAATAAGCTTAGCAAGCTGATTAGCTTTGTCCTGTTTGGCGCTAAAATCCTCCAGCGCTTGCTGTTGCACCAGAAAGTATGCATCTGAATGCTCCAGCGACTTCCGCAGTCCTTCCGCTTCTTGTCGCAGCACAGCTGATTGGTGTCTTTCAGCTTGTACTTGAGACTCAAGAAACCGAACTGATTCAGACAGTGAGTTTGAATAGCTTGTGCAAGCGGTAGTGGCCAGTAACTCGAACACTAAACCAAGACAGGACTTTGGGGTTGTCTCGCTGTCTTCAAGATAGTCTTCCTTAGCTGTTTTATCAGCTTTGTTGGAGACCAACAAGGATGTGTCACTATCCTAAACCTTATCTGCATTACTTCCTTTACCATTGCTTAATAAGGCACTCTTCCCCAATATTTTGTCAGCATTCTAAAAGAATAAACAAGCAGACACATAACAAGTTTAGCATGTACTAGTATATGAAACTCATTTCAGTGAACCAGTTCATTAGTAAGGTGGACAGGATTAAACTACCAAGTCTTCTATTGCCAAGTACTAGTACATAATAAAAGCATCAAACAAACATATATCTATGTCCTATGGTCAGTGCATTGTCTTGCCAAATCAAAATAGAGACACGGTTCAAATCATATCAGTTCAAGACAAAGCAGCAGTCAAAGAATACAAAGCGTGGGAAACTACACGACACAACAAGATTTCAGATGGGTACCACGGGTCTACATGTACAACAACACTATTGGCTCTGTTGTGATGCTAGTAATGTGCATGATATGAAATTCAATTGTATACACAATTGAAATTGAAATCAAAAGAGCTATTGATAAGAGCAAACCTGTTAAAGAAACATGCGTGAACATACCTGCCGTGCCGTTGGAGTTTCGATTGGATCCTTCAATTTAAAAATAAGTTTGTATGAGTAAATACAATGATACAAGAGCAAAGCAATCATAGTTAAAAAAGGCGCGCCTAAGCGAGCGCTTAAGCGCGCCTAGGCTCTAGGCGTTGGCAAAACACATTGCGCATAACTACGCTTAATCTGTGCATAACTGCGCATAAGCATGCGCTTTGGTCAGTAAAGTGCAAGGCGGTGGCAAAACGCGCAATTAACGCCTAGCACTTTTTTGAACTATGATAGCAATGGAATCTTAAATTAGAACAGTTGTTCTTCAGGTTTAGGCACTTGTTCTACATGCACAGAGTACATGAAGACGCAAGAATATAATACTTAAAAATAGAAAATGAGCTCATAAACCTTACCACATTCTTGGTTCGGGACCAGTACAGAACAAGGCATTCCCAGTCATCGTCCAGTAAATGTGTCTCAGGAGAACGTAAGGGAATTTGATGAGTTTCTTTGCCGGTGAAGTACGTTTTCTTCAGGTAATTCCAATACCGCCACCAAGCATTCTTGAAGATAGCAGAGGTATTAGCGCAGGTTACCTCATCCTGAGTTTCCAAATCGGTCCTTCTCTATAGAGAAAAATGGGAAAATTTGCTATATTATAACCATCATGGAGGTAGGATGTATGGGACGAAGCAAAGTAATTGCCATGAATAACATTACTTACACATAACTCCTGGACAAACACCTGCAACTGGCATTTTCCTTCATCTTCAATATAATATTTCCAAGATGGGAAGATACGCACATACGATTTAACAACATCAAATGCGATAGATGCTAAACTACGACTGGCTGGTTGTGCTTCCTCCACGGGAATAGGCGTACTAACTGGTGGAGCTGGGGTTCGCCGTGATAGTACTGGCCCTTTGGGCACTGGAGCTGCCTTACTAACTGCTCTTGTTTGGGAGCTCTGTGGTGGAGATGGTGCTGTGTCAACCGGAACTGGGTTACTATCGGCTGGGGTTGGGTTAGATTGGGTGAAGCTGGTTCTCTGTCCATCGCAGTAGGGGTACAATCTGCGAGAGTTTGGGTTATGTGTGGTAGGACTGGTTCTTGTGCATGTACAACCGGGGTGCTATCTCCACCAATAGGTAGCACTGTTTTATTTGAAGACCGTGTTTTTATTCCGCTAGATACTAGCATCACCCGCTCCAATTCAAATGGCTGATAAACAGGAAACATAGTTGAATGTACAGACATTGTATGAGAGATAGATGCAATAGATAGTGTGGAAAAAAGAGGGCATGAAATAGTTGACATGTATATTGTTTAACTAAAACGGATAGCATGACATAATTTCACATATATGATGTCTATCTAAACTGGATAGCATAGCATAACATGATTCAAAGATATGATGAATAACAAAACATGATCGCATGACATAATTCACCTACATGTTATCTAAGTAATTAGGATCGCATCATTTAATTCACATATGTGATTTATATGCTAAACAGAGGGCATTCGATATGATGTCTGAACTAAGAACATGGTGTTGAATATTGTGTATATGATGTCTAAACTATGCAATGCAAGACACCGTATGCATGATATGAGTAGTATAACCGTGCCAAGTTAGAGCATACACCTCAGTAGGGGAATAGGACTGGTCATCTGTCTCTAAATCCATCTCTGAGGAGCTATTAGGACCCAACAAGAGACCTGCTTCGACAGGTAGCACTGTCTACTCTGAAGGCCTTGTTTTCACTCCAGATTTTTCCATCTCTCACCCAAATGGCTGATTCACAGGAAGAGTAGTTTAATGTACAAACATTGTCGACAAATGGAAATGTAATGAAGAAAAGGATGGGCAAGATATCATTCAAATATATGATGCCTGGTTAAACAGGATGGCATTGAACATTTCACATATATTATGGCTGGCTAAAAGACATGAGACTGCATAATTCTCATATATGATATAGAAACTAAACAGGTGGCATTACAGAACATGTCTAAACTAAGCAGATGACATATATGATGTCAAAAGTAGGCACTGCAAGGCAACATATACATGATATGACTAACATCATCATGCCAAGGTAGAGCAAACACCTTGGGGGGTAAATAGGAGTGGTCAGCGGCGTCTGAATCCGCCTCAGAACAGATATCTTCCTCTAGATTACAATCTGGAGAGGGGTGGGGAGGGTTTGCCATTGAGCCCACCATGGAGTGATGTCTGCATGACATTGTATTGCCGCGCAAAACTCTTCTCTTTTTCTCTACATGTTCAACATGACTGTGTACAATATCTGACATGCATACGAAAAAATATGGTGAGATTATGTAAGGAAAGCATGCAGAAATTTAGAGTGATGGTAACAACCAGTGGATGGATCCAAAAATAATGATAGCAGGCTGATGATTGCTTTAAATTAATAAAAGGACAGATGATGATTGCTTTACTAGTTGTTTCCCACCCAAGATGAACAACATAGTCATACCCTAGGTGAACCAGATATTAGACAGACATACTATTCATTGCTGCCTCAATATGTGCCCCACAACTAATTTAGAACTCAAGTTTGAACATGAATTTGGACCTGAGTTGGGAGTCCAAGAGCTGAACAGGACGATAAAGTAGCAGGTAAGTTTAAGCAATGCATAACATAAGCAGAAACAAAAGAGTGTGACCTCTCTTGTGGACCCGTGTACTCCTCAGGTTCATCTGCTGAGTCGATGATGGTGATGCCATTGGGGTGCGTGCTGGCGGCAGGGAAGCAGATCTGAGGCAGCGAAAGACGGTCAGGAGTCGTGATGTCTGGTTTGGTGGATGCTTCTGTCGATGGAGCAGCTCAGGTGAGGTGGACGACGTCGCGGCAGGAGCAGGACAAACCACACAAAGTTCCCTTCGACACGTACCTGTAATTGAAGTAATTCTGTAAGGGCTCATTTGGCTTGCATGATTCTTAAAACACAGGGATAGGAAAAACACCAGAATAGGATAGGAAAATGCACATGGTAAACAGAGCATTTGTAAACACAAGATTTCTATCAACTTGGGTGTTTGGTTTACAGGAATTGGAAGAGCAGAGGAATGCAAAGAAACATGGCCAAAATAAAGAGAAACCATATGAAAGCGTTTACAGTTAGAATGTTATTCTGGCACTAATGCACTTGGTCTTGTTTTCATGCATAGGATTTTGAAAAGTAGGTCCAGGTGGATGTTTTGCTTCATTTCTTTCAACAAAATGCATGAATAATTGAATAGTAGAGTGCCATTGGAAAATTCCCTATTGCTATGTTTTTCCGTTGAACCAAAATAGCCCTAATGGATCGACGTGAATGTATAGTAATAAGTGACGCAACAAGTGTACAACCTCTTTGCGGTAGCCGTGTCGACCTCAGCATCATTGGGTTGGTCTCTGAAGCAGTTGAGGCAGAGGTGGCAGTCGGAGGTGTGGAGGAAGATCTGAGGAATCTGTAGACGGCGTCCAGGGCACTGCTCTATTGTGCTGGATCATTCTGTCATTGGAGCAGCTCCGGTGAGCCGTAAGACGTCAAGGCTGAAGCAGCACAAGACAGACATCGTCAATCTCAAGTGGGATTCTAATAGCATCTCCAATAGATGATGAAAAATGGATGTAAAATTAACATCACCAAAAACCACCTAACTACAACAGATGAGGTAAAAACTGTTGACTCTGAACTTAACTATCGAAACTGAAATTAACTGTGGAATCTGAATGCGACTGTCGAAACTGAACGCAATGGTAGCAGAGAGACACTTGACATGTAGTTTAGGGAGGGCCTGCAGTTCATCTTCAACCTGCACACCCCTAAGCCGCCTGCCACCACCGGCAAAACCGCCGGCCCCAGCGCCGCCTCGCCGACCCGAAACAACTCTCCACCGCCGCCCCAGCCAGCCCTCTAGGCCCCCCGCCCCCACCCTGAACCCTAAGATAGATAGTGAGGTACCTCTCCGGCGAGCCCCCGTCCCCGCTGCGGTTGGTTCTTCCTTAACTCCGGCGAGCCCCCCCCCCCAACCCCTGAAAATCGACTGACCCAAAAGTCGATTCAGTCGACTGAAGTGTGGCTTAATTGGAGCAGAGAGCAGCACGAGCAAGGGGGAGAGCAGCAGCAGCAGCTGGGCGAGTGAGAGATCGAGCGAGAGCCGGAGCAGCAGCAGCAGATCCGGCTGGTATGGCCGCCGCCGCTGAAGGGGCCTCGCGCTGGGGGAGAGCCGCCGTGGAGATGTCGCCCGTGGCGCCGGCTTCAAGGTAGCCTCTCCATGGGGGTGCGGGATGGAGCACCATCGGCGCCGGGAGGTTGAGTTAAGGAGAAGGTGCGATGCGATGAGTGTACAACCTCTTTGGTGGCGCCGAGTAGGCCTCGGCTTTGTCCGAGGAGTCAGTGAGGATGCTGCGATTCCGGTGGAGCAGGTTAAGGCGGCGCTGTGGGGATGGAGCAGCCGTGATAGACGAGGCGATCGTCGGAGCAGCTCCTTGGAGGTGGAGGACGGGGCGGCTGAACAGGCGGGACGGCGAGATGGATGACGGATCCTCATCCGGGGAGGTGGACGAGGGACGTCGAGCTGTTGCAGTGGACGACGTCGTCCGGGAAGAGGCTCCGGCTAGGCAGCGGTGACGTGGCGGACGGAGGAGGGTGGGGTTTCGCGTCTGGAGCAGAGAGGTTATGGCGGCCTGGGATTTCGAATGGCGAAAAGGGGGCGATGGGAGGGGGTGAAGCATGACTTAGGGACGCGCTTGTCCAAAATGTAGGGTGTGTTACAAAAGTACCCCCCACCGATTTGAACTAGCGGCCTTTTTGGCTCAGTGTTAGAAGGGGGATTTCGCGTGTCGGGATTTGGCAGCTGGAGGGAGTTTTCACGTCTTTGTAATTTCGGGATAGCAAGGCGTGGGTTGTGAAGACGCCAGTTTTGGGAGCACGATATCTGAATTTTCGGGATATAACAAGACGCGGGTTGAATTTTAGGGACAAGCCTAACGTGTAGTAATATTGTACTTTTTTTCACTGCATAGTAATATTGTACTTGTACGTACCAAATCAATTCGCACTTCCCTCAACCAAAAAGAAAACAAAAACAATAAAACTATTCACACCACACAAAGAGAGAGTCTTGCCCCGTTTTACTATACAAATGCTATTCAAAGCTACTCCCTCCTTCCATCTATATAGGGCCTAATGCGTTTTTCGATGCTAACTTTGACCAAATATTAGAGCAATGATATATGACATGCAACTTACACAAAGCACACCGTTAACTTCGTCTGTGAAAGGTTGTTTCAATGATATAATTTTCACATTGTGCATGTCATGTACTATGAATCTTGTCAATAGTCAAAGGCGGTCTTAAAAATCTCATTACGCCCTATATATATGGAAGGAGGGAGTATGAATCTATGTTATGTCCGATTAATTTTTTTCGCTTTGCTGTATAATGCATGTAACCTACTCATACCAACATTTTAGTGCATTACAAATGTCTATACTACCGCTGCAATTCGAACTAAATTCGAATTCGTTTCTCTATTTCAATAAGAATCTACAATCATGATTGTTGCCAACTTCAACCATCATTCGTGTATTACCTTAATAACACACCACATGATTACATAGAGATAGATATGAACTATGTGTACTACATGAACACGAATTCTATTTTCTGAATACACTTGATGTTGATTCCAAATAATAGCACATTTGATGTACTAACTATATATTCATAATCTAAACCATGTTCCATACGTACACCGTGTTTATCACACAAAGTATAGTGCCCTGCCCCCTACATTATGACAAGTATTTAGACCTGAGTTGCAAAAGCCACACATTAGCCCAAATTACAATCAATGTTGTACATTATGATATCTTCTTCAAGTATCCGTATCCACCTTTTTATAATGAATTATGATCTTTGTTCGTCTTTTACACCTTCACGATCCTCTTCTATTTGTAGCTAGCTAGTGCTAACTTTCTATCGTGCATGCACACGCCCCCCCTCACACACCCTTAGCGTCCCCTCCATCATGCACGTTCATTATTTCTCTTTAGGTCGTCCACCAGCGGTGTGTGTAGGCCCCCGGCTCCTTCTTTCTGGCACACACCGGTCGATATACCTCTCTAGCCAACTGTGCCTACAACAAACACATATATACTTCCCCTCTTCTCTTCTCACCGTCCATGCCCCCATATGTCCAATACGGTTCCACGCAGGTGCACACTCCCGCCCCTCTTTTCATTAGTCACATGCTCGCACACTCCTCCCCCCTCGACATGGTAGGCCTCTCGCACCACCTCCTAGCCACACTCTCTCCCCCTGTCTGCCTCTCCGGACCTTATTTGCTTCTAACACATGCAGGCGTGTATATGAACTGATCTCCCTACATATATCCAGGTCGACTATAGTTCGTTTTCACCAAGCACCGATACACTTACCTCGCTAGTTATGTCTCTCCTTTTCTCGGACACACGAGGGTTGATCTTCCTATGTAGTTACGCATGCTTACCACAACCATATCTTCTCCCCTCATCATCCTTGAATACCTCCCGACCCGTCTCTCACACGCACGTGCATAGACAGATAGACATGCATCCCCCGCCCTCTCTTATTGATATTGCACTCATACCCTCCGTCTGTCTAGCAGGCCTCTCCCACCATTGGTGAGACGCCACTCCACCACCAACCCTCCGACGCTCTACCTTTATCTTTTTCCCAACCTTATTCCTCTGCTACACATATCCATGGATGTCGATCGATCTCCCTCAATACATAGCTAGGTCTCTCTCCTTCCCCAGACATATACTAGTCGACCGGTATCTACCCCCCCGCCACACACACACCGATAGTCGAACGTTGTAGGTAGGTATCCATGCCACAGAGAAGAACTGCACCTCTGCCCTCTCAAATTCCAGTAGGCCAACCGCCCTGTATCTTTGACGTGGGAAACACAAATTCGATGGCACTCTTTATCGATCGTGCAGCCACACACTTCATCCCTGTTTTCAATTCGATCGATATCTCACGTCCATGACTCCATTTCACACACATTGCATATGTTACGTTTTTCTGATTGAGATATCATCAACACATTGCCTCTGTTTCGCACAAACCATGTCTCTCACACCCACGCACGTACGAACCTGCACCTAAAGAAGAAGTGCACGCAGGACGCACGTACTCAAGTCTCGTTCCCGGCCACACCCGCGCCGGTACACGATGGAGTTCATTTCTATACGAAAAGGCAGCCCACGTGATAATTTGACGCGTGTAGCGGTTGTTTACTCGAAGGAGGGTCGGGTACCATGCCCAGAATATAAAACAATTGCTGTGGGGAAAATGGAAAAATGGGTTTGTCTCTCGTGAGTCTCGTCACACAATCTCACACAAGGCCTCCGTGGCCTCTCTCTCTCAGCGTTGGTCAGTGATCCGGCCGCATCCCATCCGCCGGCGGAAAGGGAGGATGTGCATCATCTCTCCGTTCGACGGCATTGAGGCAGCTCGTCCCGATCTTCGGTACCCGCCGTTCTCTCTGACCAAGCTCCAGCGCGGTAGGGCCTTCGCCACTTGCTCGCTGCCGCAGTATGGGCAGATCCCGGCTGCCGGCGCTCTCCTAGTAATATCCCGATGACCCTCAGGTACAGCTTCCTCCGACCTTGCTCCACTGCCCATCTTCCCACGTTGCTGCATGTGGATCTTCTTTAGTTGTTTGCTTAAATCGTATCTCGGCCGGCGTACTTTCCATCTTGCAATCTCATCCTCAAACCATTTTTGATAAACCACCATGTGCTATCTTTCCCTTTTTACATGGAACATGCTTCTTTTTTGTCGGCGTATGTGTCTTCAACTCGTGTTATTGGGCCGTAATTGTTTCCTTTCGACCTCCTTTTGCAAACAGGGCTATCCATTTTCACCTCGTTGCTATTGCGACCTTTTGCTGAACCGCACAAATCACTTTTCTGAAGAGTGTTTTGTGCAGTTCTGCCAAAATGTCACACGGGCAACGTTTTTACATTTCTGTGGGACTGCGGAAAGGGAGATTGGTTTTGCTATCCTCCTCATCCAACTACGTGCCTAATCTTCTCCGACAAGAAGTTAGTCCTAAAGAGAGATCGTAGAGGTGATCGGCTTCTATTTATGTGTGTGTTATGTTTCATCATCTAGTTCCACTATTATTGTAATCACACTGACTGGATATCTTTGCAAACAGGGATGGTCCGCCCGATTTTAGTGGAGCTGCACAAAATGATCGGATTGTGGTGTCCTTCATACACCTCTTTTTTGGCTACAGAGCTGGGTGAAACTAGCTGCCAAGCAATGAACACTGTGCCAAGGAAATGGAGCCATGCCTACGAACAGCATCGATCAATTGTATTTTTTTCTTTATTTGTACACCTTCTCACAACTTTGTCTTCAGTTGTGATGTGAATATTGGCGCTGATCTGCGAACCATTGAGATGCATTAGCCATGGTAGTTTCACTTGTATTTGATGGAATGTTGTAATGAGATAATCTCGAGGCAAGACACATGAATCCTAAGTTGAAACCTTTTTTTTCCTGTGGGAACCAGAGTTGAAACCTTCATAGCATCATAGTACAATTTCATCAAACTTATGCGTACATATAAACAAATACTGAAGGATTGATAGCAATGCCAGAAACAATTCAACTTCGTTTCGCCGACATGTTGGACATCCTTCATCCGGCTCTACCTGCCATGCAACAATATTGAGTGCACAACACAACTTCAAGGAAAGATTCACCCCGGTCGTTGCACTGCAGTAGTAATGACTAGTGAGCAGTCAAATCACAGAGCCCCACCTTCGCCACAGTAAGTTGCTCGGACGAAGCAATCATCATTTCTCTGTTCCTTGAATCCGTTGGTACTCCCATATTCCCACAGTAAAGTTGCTCGGGTGAATCAACCATCACTATATCCTCTCACGTGTGATGACCATAGGAGCTATCCATTCAGATTGCATGTTAAAAAAATAAAGGTCGATAACTAATGCGGCAAATTTCAAAAAAAAACTAATGCGGCACTTCGGGCCAACGCGGCCAGATCGCATTTTGCACGAGAAATTACACACCATGTCTCATTGACATGTGGTCCCGTTCCACATATCAGTGAGACGACGGCGAGTAGTAGGAGTATCTCCGAAATGAGTGTAGGCCGGGGCGCCCCTTCATGAACCGTGGCAAACTGGCAACCGTCCACCAACACTTCGCCTTTCCCTCTCGATTTGGAACTGTTGTCGCATGCTCTTCCTCTCCCTCCTCCATTTTCCTTCAGCCCTTCACGCTTTCTTCTGCCATTATTCGATCGTCTTCTCCATGGAGGGAACAGGACGGAAACAACCCCGTTATTCTTGCCCCGATCTGAAAGATGACGTGGTGGAGGAACTCATTGATCGGTGCGATGTCATCACCTCGGCTAGCATGGCAGGTTCATTCAAGCCCATTCTTGACTCAACTAATAACATCATTACAAGGAACCCAAGAGTCAAGGAACGGTTTGATCTCCCCTATCTTCTTTGCCGTGACCCTGATGACGGGCGCCGTCACAACGGAGGCCTCGCCCTGTGCAAGTTGATGCCGCTTGATAATGATACATATGATGTTAAGATGCCATCGCTTGAGGGCAAGACCTGGGCAGGCGCAAATGGAGATTGGGTTGTTTACATTGGGTCCAACTGCGAGTGGGAACTTGTGAATGTGTACACTCGTGACCGGGTTCCACTTCCAAAAATCTCAGCAGACTGCCCAGAGGTTGAGCACACCGGTATTGTACGCACGTTCAAATACAATCATGGTGACTGTCTTCTGCGGAAGATAGCAATTTCTCGAGTCCCCACCCGCTCTTGGAATTACAACAACTATGAAGTTGTTGCTATCTTCGACAAGCTTGTTGCCGTTGTTTGCTAGTTTGACTCGATAGACATTGCTCAAAAATCAGTTTCTGTACACGGATGAGTACTATGATGCAATTGAATACGAGGGCCTTGTGTTTGCTGCCACCACTTGTGGCACTGTTTTTGCATGGAATCGTTATGATTTCGATACGTTTGTCTTCCACCATAATTATAATTGTTTCATCCACATGCATGCGGGTTAGCAAGTTTCCCTTTACTAATTAACCTTCTTCTTGTGTTTGCAAGGTCCTGTGAAAATTCCACCACCTATACTTGAAAATTTTTATAACCAAGGGGGAGATGACGATAGTGATGATCATGAGCATGAGGACGAGTAGCGCCCATATACTCGTTGGTGCCTGGCAACTAATTCTGATGGATCACCTCTTCTCGTGTGTATATAGCCCACTGATGATGTTACTGCTAAGGAAGCAGGTGTAGTCTCCCATGGTCTCACTCTCCGGACCTATTCCAACACCCGTTGCATGGTATTCGGGAGGGATACTAGTGTGCTAGCGCCAACACCTTCTCCCTGGTACAGAATTGATAGTCTTGGAGAAAACTCGCTCTTCCTTGGACAAAACTATCCGATGATGGTGAAAGGCGATCCAACTGCTATTGACACAACGTTACTAGCACCATTTATGAGAAGCAACTGTGTCTATACCTCGGACATTTGTGTGGTTCCCCACCCTGGTACTGATATAGTAGGCCGCTTCAGCCTGGATGATCAGTCCTGCGTTGGTCTCGAGATCGACAATAGATGCCCCGTTCCAGAGAATCACTTGTGGTTCAAAGCAAGCGTTTCTAACGCTGAGGAATGGTTGAGTTGAAGTTCATTTCATTCTTGTTATTTGTTGTGTGGTGAAAACTTTAGTATTTATAATGTATCCTCGTTGTCGATGTGGGTTGATGACCTGTTGTATGTAATAAAATGATATGCCTGTGATAAACTTACTAAATTTATGAATGGCTTTCGAGTTGCTTCTGTGAGTGAGTGGTGCGACGAGGCAAAAAAATATTTTCCGAATACAAAATTGTACGTGCATTGCAATAGGTTATCGGATGAGGCCAATCATCAACAATAGTAGTACACTATTTGTACTACTAGCTTCACATGCTTCACGCGTCGTGCATGTGTTTTTACTGTAGCCAGACGTAACCAGCACCTCGAATCCTCGATACTAGTAGTACTATATACTAGTAAGTAGTAGGAGTAGTAGGGTGGCATGGGCCAGAAGAAGCATTCACGTCCAGGAGTACGGCACACGCCACCAGCACGACTTCCACCTAACACCAAATTTCTTGGAGTCCGTGCTAGAGCAATCTCTTCAACCTCAATGTTTCTCTAACTAAGCCATCGCGCGGCGGGCGAGGTGGGGGTTTGCCGATAGTCTGTTTCCTCAACTGCGGTCCCACTTGTAAGGCCAACTCCAACGCTCTATCAATATATGGATGTACTCTTCTTCCCAATACAAAAACTTGCATCCATTCTACTCCCTCCGCTGCACAATACATGGCTTCTACACATGTATCTAGACATGTTTGTCAAAATATATATGTATCTAGACATGTTTTAGTATATAGGCACATCCATTTTTGGACAAATGGAAGTCAAGTATTTTGGAATGGAGGGAGTACACAATAAAAATTTTAAGTTAGCACAACTAGTCTAATCCGAGAGCACAACCGAAGATTTGGTCGGGTTCTTCCTCCTTTTGCCGACACGTGGGACATCCAGCATCCAGGTCGTGTCATGAAAGAAAATAGAGTGGTAGTTGATAAGTTGAAGCCACGAGATGTGCATCTTGGGTTAAACTGTAAATAGAATCTTACTACTCTTGAGTAACTCCAAAAGCGACCACCAAAGATCTTTCTTGGATTTGTTTTTCATCACCAGCACGTCGAGGTGAAAGATGTGCAGGTTCAGTGGGTCTGCTTGCGTTTTCACTAACATGTGGGGCCGCATGTGAGCAAACAGATGATGGGCTCCGCGCGTCCGCTGGCTGGCTGAGAAGAGAGATAGAGGAGTGCTGAGCACGGACTGCAGGAAATTTGTTCTACATATTCAGCACCTTGATATTCGCGTGTGGTTGTTTCTAGAATAAAAGAAAGAAGATACCTCTACTTATGTTACTCCCACTACGCCTAGCCTAAGGTTAGTAGGTGACCTTGCGCTTGGCTCTTCGCCTCTTCCGGAAGTCGATGGTTCTATAGTAGTGCTTCTGGCAATCTGACACCAAATGAACTGCTGCACATCCACCGCTTGTAAGCAAAAGTTTCTCCTCGTGCTGCGAGCCACCGCGCACGCGTTGGCGAGGGAGAAGGCGTAATCAAGCTTCTCGTCGTTCTGCGAGTTGACGGGAAACATCAAAGTTATTTACTGGTAGTACGTACCCTCTCCAAAAAAGGGCTGACCATGTCATTGCTACCATCCCGTGCTCCGTCGTTGAGTACGTGCACTATTCATGTGCCATCGAGGAGAAAAAATATTGCGTAGGTGCCATCGAAGTGCACGACTCACTTACGGAAAAGGG
Organism: Triticum timopheevii; assembly: GCA_963921465.1. Taxonomy (NCBI): domain Eukaryota; kingdom Viridiplantae; phylum Streptophyta; class Magnoliopsida; order Poales; family Poaceae; genus Triticum; species Triticum timopheevii. Next base: position 479,513,167 of record OY997268.1, read on the forward strand.
TTTCCCCCGCTTGCCCCCCCCCCCCCCCCCCCCGCACGACTCACTTACGCACTGCTTATCTGATTATCTCCATTTTCTTGCATGACACGTGCACCTTGATGCTAGATGTCTCGCGTGTTGGGAAAAGGATGAACAAAGCTCACGTAAAAGTAAAGAGTTGAAGAGCATAGATTCCCGACGACCGAGGAGGAGCAAGGAACCTCTCGGTGGAGCGTCTGCAAGGAACCTTGCGCGTTTTCCCCTGTTTTTTGCCGCCTGCCCACCTATAAACAACTAAAAGAACATGAACTTTTCGCTAACCACTAGAAACGGTACATCAGGATGCTAAGTTGAAGATGTTTCATACTCCCTCTGTTCCCAAATATAAGTCTTTTTAGATATTTCAATAAGGGACTACATACGAAACAAAATGAGTGAATCTACACTCTAAAATATGTACACAAGCGAACGCACTTACTCCATCCAATCCAACTCATGCACATACGCGCACAGCATGGAGCACACAATGCACATACACAAGACGTGCATGCACACACGCTCGGCCGTAGAATGCACGTGAATAACACATGCATGCACACACACTCAGCTACATGGAGGCGTGCGCCATCCGTGGTGATGTCTGGTTCGCCGTGCTACGGCGAAGCTCGCACGCAATGACACATACACATCTCTTGCAGCACCTCTTCGCCGTCATTTCTCAACTACTAGTCAGAGACGAAGACGACCGCAGCCTCGGCCTTAGAGCTAGCACCGATGGAAAAACACGCACGCTGCACGCACACGAGCACATACGGAGTGCCCACGACGTGGTGGTGGTGCGTCCCCAGTCGCCTCTACTCCTTCCCCGTACGTTGTCTATCAAGGCGGATGCATGCTAATGATGATGTGGGTTAGATCTTCTAGGACTCAGATGATGACGAGGAAAATTATGAGACACAAGGTGACGTACACCGTCAAGGTCCACGGTCAAGGGGGTGCTAGCAAGTGCTTAGATGTGCTTAGAGAAAGTACAATAGAACTGAGTCAGCGGGCTATAAGGAATAAATAGTACTACTGTATTTCTGCTTAGTTGGAGGAAAGAGAAGAGGAGAGACAAGGTAAGCGGGCTCTTCATGAATATCCAGCTCTAGCACGTGCTCCTAGGCACTTTGTAGTACATGTTGACTATAAGATGGGCTGTAGGCTTATAGCCAGCAGCTGGCTATACTATTAATGCTCTTTAGATGAGGTGCTAAGTGCATTAAATGGCTTAGTAACTCAAGTGTTCAATGCATAGGTGCTTAGTTTATTGGTGCCACATCATATTTTATGCCTACATGGCAGGCTTGCAGCTATACATGGTGGAGCACTGGGAGAGGCCAAGGCTGGTCATAGTGGGGAGTAACTTGTACTGTAACATATTACTATGTTACTCTAAACATCTCTATAAACCGGAAAGGAGGGAGTAGTAATATACACTAGTGTCATATGCAGAGTATGGGAGCACATGATACTTCCCCGTCCGGACCGATCCCAAGTTAGCTTCTCACCTTCTTGGCCCAACAAAAACCCCTCCCCCCTCCCGCGCGCGCTTCCCGCCCAGCGCGAGCTAAGCCCGCCGCTCTACATTGATGGCAAGTCAGGGCAACACGACCTCTCACTGCTTCCGCCGTTGAAGCGGCACGCCGACCGAGGGCACCGCCTGCTGCATGCCCGACATTTCAGACTACACAGTGGATAGTAACTTTTAGAGCAAGTACTACTATAATTAGATGACATAAGCATGCTATAATGATTTAAATATAGTATTTGTGCTTAGTTGAAGGAGAGAGAAGAGGAGAGAGAAGAGAAGCAGATTGTAAACGTGTAGCCGGTTGTACTCCAACATACTCTACTTTGTGAGACAAAAGGTGGGGCCATTATTAATGATATTGTATTTATACTAAAGGGACTAACAAACGCCTTAATTACTCCTTTTTTTTAGACAAACCTTGGTGGGGCTATTATTGACTTTTTTTGAGCTATTATTGACTTGGACGTGCGGTTTGGGGGCCAAAGGCCTACTATTATACTCCGACCTGACATGCTCTACCCTAGCCGCTGCTGTATCATATGGTTTTGCACCGTTCCAGATCTTAGCGCCGCCACGCAATTCTTCTCCAGCCCTCCTTCCGGCGTGCACCGCGAGAAGGGACAACAGTCCTCCGAACCTAGCCTTTTGTGATCCTGTACGGGAGAGGGGCGATCAGGTTTTTGGTGAGCACACTCCTATGACTGCTGCCAGCGACGACTTCCTCAACGACAGCCTTCTTCCCCGACCTCGGTAACCTCTTCATCAACGACATGAGTGACAACATCAACCACATCGGTTCTGCTCCCGCTGTACAGTATGTGATTCCGTCCTCCTGGTTTAGTCCGCATCATTACTTTGATGTTTGCAATTGTCGTCATGATCTATTTACTACTGATTTAGATTAAATCTCATACTAAATTGCTCATATATTCAACAATCCAATCCAAAAACCTGATCACAGGCAATTTACTCCGAGTTGTTTTGCTGCGCTTTTGAAGCCACCTACTTTTAAGGGGGCGCAATATAAAAGGTGGCGCACAAGAGCAGTATATTGGTTTCAGATCATGTGCTGCTATGACGCCGCTAAGGGTAAGCCTGAGGTCGATCTTAATCCTACACAGCAGGAAGCTTTTCAGAACATGGATACCCTCTTCAAAGCCGCCCTGCTGAGTGTTCTTGACGATTCCATTGTGGATTCGTATATGTTGTTTGACAGCGGCAAAGACATGTGGGCTGCGCTCGAGGCCACGTTTGGGCCCTCGGGCACTGGCAACGAGTTGTACATCATGGAGCAATTCTGTGACTACAAGATGACTGATGAGCGCTCTGTTGTTCAGCAGACTCATGAGATACAGTCACTCTCTGAGGAACTTGAGTACTTTAAGTGTGTGTTGCCGGACAAATTTATTGCTGGGACCATCATTGCCAAGCTTCCACCTTCGTGGAACGATTTTGCTACTTCTCTGGAAAACAAGAGACATGAGTTTTCTGTTTTGGATCTCATTAGCACTCTTGATTTTGAGGAGAGGGCGAGAGCAAAAGACACATGTGCTCGGGTTGCCGAGGGAGCTTCTAGTGCCCACATGGTACACAAGAGAACTTCCATCCCAACCAGCCCCAAAACAACAAGAACAAATCTCAGGGGAAAGGCAAGTTTGATGCAAAGAATAAGCCGTCACATTCTACCAACTTCAAGAAGAATTCTCATAACGGGAAGGGATACAAACCTCAATTTTGGTAGCACCGCACAAAATTTATATGGCCGCATCTACCTGCTGTCAGCTAACCTCATGGTGCTCCAGGTATTCCTACATTCGTAACTAGGTACAATGACCACCGCAAGATGAAATTTGCTTATTCGTACATTGACTTGCTGAATGCAGTGCAGAACGATCCTGTCATGTCTGGAGGAGCAAACAAGCAGTGCAGCCGAAGGTGGAAATCAACCAAGGACTTATGAAATTATATGTAATCTTCCTCAGGTAGGTCAGTATCCCCTTCGTCTAGATGATCGTGTTTGGTCATGCCGAGCTATTGATATGTGCTACTGTGTTGCAACACCGTTTAAGTATAGCTACTGTTTTCCTATCTTTTCAGATTCAGGACAATGAATAGGATATCAGGGGAACTGCACAATATGGACCTATGTTGAGTCATCTCTATTGCCTCATGTGTTTGCTGCAAATGTGTCCGCATCAATTGCAAGATGAGGCAACTAGATAGCTGTGGAGTTGCCAACATGCTCAAAGTGCTCGCAACATTGAGAAGAAACAAGCATGCCCAGGAAATTAATGCGTGCGCAGGGAGGCCCTTTGCTCAGAGAAGCATCGACCAATTTTCTTTATTTCCACACCTTCTCACAGTTTTGTATATTGCTTATAGTATGGTGAATCATTGAGATGCATAGACATGCTGAACTTTTGTTCTTCTGAATGTTAGTTTAATGTGAGTGTCTGCATCCAGTACCGCATCCTCTAATTTGGTGGATGCACACAAAGAAAATAAATCTCCTTAATTTACTCCATAACCACCCTATTAAATAGGCCTAGTAACAAACCAGGCGCATGCAGTGGCCGGCAGGCACATGCATCCTGCATGCATGGCCAGTCATGCAGCAACGCAAAAGAAGAGAGCGGTTCTTGGGAAAAAGCGAGTAGTTAGTGCAATGTGCCTTATAAACATGAACAACTCGCTCTCCCGCTTCCGTCTCCCCACCCAATTCCCCCCACTCCCCAATCTTCCTCACTCGTCCAAAAAACCCCGCTCACCTTCTTCCTCACTCGTACAGAAAACGCCTGCTCCTCTTCTTCCATTCCTACAGAAATCCCCATGCCTCCTTCTTCCCCACTCGCACTGCCACTAGGCTCGTCTCTGGCTACTCTGCTCAAACCCGTGAGCTCGGTGCGACGCCCACAAGGAAAATGGAGTCGGCTGGCCCCAACGCCAGCGCAACACCGGTTGTAGATCCCGCACCCGGTAGCGTGGGAGAAGCGGCGAGCCCCCCCCCACTCGGATCCGAGGAACCGGTAGAATCTCCGGTAGACCGCATCAGCGATCTCCCGGACGTCATCCTTGAGGAGATCATATCGCTTCTCCCCACCAAGGATTGCTGACGCACACAAGTCCTCTCAACTCGGTGGCGCCCTCTATGGCGCACCGCGCCCCTCAATCTCGACTGTCGTCAAATATCTGTCCTTCCTGAATTTGATCTCATCAGAGCCATCATCTCTTCTCACCAGCAGGGCCCCATTCAATGCCTCTGCATCCCGACAAGCTACCTACTGCCCATACCCGGCAAGGTGGACGCTTGGCTGCATCCCCTGAATTCGGAAAACTCCAGCAGTTTGAGTTCTACCGTTACCACGAAAGTTTCATACCACGAACATACCAAGAATTTGTGCCCACACCACCGTTGTCCATCTCACGGTTTTCCTCCTCTCTCCACACCGCCACCTTCGCCCGGTGCCATCTACCAGATGATCTGGTACAAATGCTTCGACTCCCACTGCTAAAAAAACTTTCGCTTGTGGTGGTTTATCTGTCGGAGGCCTCACTGCACAACATCATCCACTCCAGTTTCCCTGCCCTGGAGCGCTTGCTGATTGTTTTGGGAATAGAAATCGGTATCAGTTGTCTCCAAATAAAGTCACCTCACCTTAAAAGCATTGGAATTTGTTTTAAAGGACATCAGCTCATCGAAGATGCCCCTTCACTTGAAAGGTAGCTCCTTCATAGTTGTTATACACCTTCAGAAATAACTGTCGTCTCTGTGCCCAAACTGGAGACCTTGGGTGTAATTCGTGACCCGTTTAATAATCACAAGGAGTTGGTGTTTGGCTCCTCACTTTTTCAGGTACCGTATATTTTCATCTACACATTTCTCATCATATGCTGCATTTTTCATTTGTGCGCATAAGTTTTATATCATCTTGGAGTACACTTTGGGTACTAATATTATGTTATATGCTCAATGAAGAGTTCGTCCATTGATAGCCTATCAATGCTGCTGGGTTCTGTCAAGATCATATATATCAGAATGTATAGTTTTGATCTGGACATAATTATTGGCTTTCTGCGATGCTTTCGATCTCTCGAGAATTTATACATAGAGGTGATGATTTCATGCACATTGAAAGCCCGTATATATTGTACTAGAATTAAGTGTTCAGCTGTCGTTCTTTCGACATACTCTTTTTTCAGACCTTAACTGTTTTTAATCTTCATGTCTACTTAGGGAGAACCACATGGACAAAAACATATAACCAATCATTGGCATAATAAGCACAAGGATTTTCTCAATTCTCATGACATTCATTTGAGGACAATAATGATGGGATGATATGCATCCAACTAGGCAAACAGAAGCTTTGTCACATTCTTCCTGTTGAACACGAGGTTACTATTGTCCATGAGGCTTAATTTTTACAGCAAGAGATTTCTCACGAACGAACATGTTGAACAGCAAAAAAAGAAGTTTCAGGTGGACAAATGGGCTTCTAAACGTGCTCAGCTTATATTTACAATAAGTTGTAGACATCCTGAAATATTTTTTTTTGCATAGGATGTTGATTTTATGGATCAGACCGATCCATTTGTTTGTGACTACAAAAAAGAGTGGTTGGGTTAGATGTTATTGTCATGTTCAATCTTGGTTTTGTCTAAAAATTTGATGAACAATTAATTCTTGGGATTTTTGTACCATTTGTATGCTTTACTTGCATGTTGTTTCCCTCGTACTCCCCTCGACCTGCCACTACACTGCCGCATCTTTCATGGCTGCTGTTCGTTCCCGTCCGAGGCCTTGCCGTCGTTCTCCGCCTTGGTTAGCTCGCTGTGCTCGCCGCCGTCTGGTGTTCTCAACATGGTCAACAACCAAGAGGAATCAGGAGATGACTGTACGTGGAGAGGCTGACAGTAGGGACCCACCAGGGTCATTGCATTTCGCAAGCAGGTGCGTCGTTATTACAAGCCAAAACAATACTTCCTCCTAATTGTTTGACAACTAGGTTCCACGCCATTGTCAATGTAGTCAATAAACGAGAAAATTACACAACGAGCGGATAACACCAGGGACCCAGCAGCTCGCCCAGTTTTTTTTCAGTTTTAGAGACAGAGCTCAACTGCGCACTGTGCGGGGGCTGTGGCCCGTCTAGCCCACGCTTACGCTTTTATTAAGCACATGACGAGCCCAGTTGATATTTTTTTCTTTCTGAAATTGGCTAGCCCAGTTCTTTTTTTTGGAGAATACCAAAACCGAGGCCTACTTGCTTTTGTCAGCCCTGCTGGGCTGCAAATCTTTCAAGACAAGGAGGGATAAGAAATGGGCTTCCCCAGAAAACGGGCTATAAGTTGTAAGAAATGGGCTGTAAATTTTTAAAACAAAGCCAACCAGCAATTGCATTAAAATATCATTTTTCAGGATTTCTCTACTCTCTACTCTTATAAAAACCAAAGCCAACTGGCAATTACATTAAAATACCATCTTTTCACCCAGAAGATAAACTACTCATACAAATGCATCTTCATGTTCCGTGCAACGAATGGGCATCTTGCGAGTTAAGATTCTAAATTTCATTCATTTTTTTGCGGAGAATTGTTTTTTGAATTTTATTTTGATATAATTTTTTGAAAACTATTTTTAACGTGACTCGAAATTTCGTGATTAAAAGAGTTCGGACCCCACCGAAATATGCAAAATTTCATTGAATTTTTTAGCAGTGCCCAGAATATATGGACTGTAATGCTAATAAAAAGAATATGAGCTTCAAATATCCTTAAGAATTAGCAAATGGGCTGTAAATTATTGAAAATAATGGCTAATGGGCTGTATGCTGTTTTCCACATATTTGGAGGCTGACTTCTGGGCCTACTAGGTTGACGATGACATTGTCCTAATTTTTTTTTGACGCGTACGCAAGGCTTTGTCAACTTAGTCAACACACAGCAGTGACTGTTGGATGTGGTGGGGAAAGTTGCAGAAAATATAAAATTTCCTACGGTTTCACAAAGATCCATCTATGAGTTCATCTAGCAACGAGTGATAGGAGTGAATCTACATACCCTTGTAGATCGCGAGCGGAAGCGTTCAAGAGAACGGGGTTGAGGGAGTCGTACTCGTCGTGATCCAAATCACCGATGACCAAGTGCCGAACGGACAGCACCTCCGCGTTCAACACACGTACGGAGCGGATGACGTCTCCTCCTTCTTGATCCAGCAAGGGGAAAGGAGAGGTTGATGAAGATCCAGCAGCACGACGGCGTGGCGGTGGATGCAGTAGAGTTCTGGCAGAGCTTCGCCGAGCTTCTGCGAGAGGGAGAGGTGTAGCAGGGGAGAGGGAGGCGCCAAGACTTCAGGGTGCGGCTGCCCTCCCTCCCCCCTCCTTTATATAGGCCCCCAAGGGGGCCCGGCCCTAGAGATGGGATCTCTAGGGGGGCGGCGGGCAAGGGGGGTGGAGTGCCCCCCAAGGCAAGTGGAGGCGCCCCCTCCCCTAGGGTTTCCAAACCTAGGCACCGAGGGGGGCCCAGGGGGCGCACCAGCACACCAGGGGCTGGTCCCCTCCCCACTTCAGCCCACGGGCCCCACATGCTCCTCGATGATCTCATCGGATGAAACATGATGTCGAGGATTCAATCAACCCCGTATACAATTCCCTTTGTCAATCGGTACGTTACTTGCCCAAGACTCGATCGTCGGTATCCCAATACCTCGTTCAGTCTCGTTACTGGCAAGTCACTTTACTCGTATCGTAATGCATGATCCCGTGACCACACACTTGGTCACTTTGAGCTCATTATGATGATGCATTACCGAGTGGGCCCAGAGATACCTCTCCGTCATACGGAGTGACAAATCCCAGTCTCGATCCGTGTTAACCCAACAAACACTTTCGGAGATACCTGTAGTGCACCTTTATAGTCACCCAGTTACGTTGTGACGTTTGGTACACCCAAAGCACTCCTACGGTATCCGGGAGTTACACGATCTCATGGTCTAAGGAAAAGATACTTGACATTGGAAAAGCTCTAGCAAAACAAACTACACGATCTTGTGCTATGCTTAGAATTGGGTCTTGTCCATCACATCATTCTCCTAATGATGTGATCCTGTTATCAACGACATCTAATGTCCATAGTTAGGAAACCATGACTATCTGATGATTAACGAGCTAGTCAACTAGAGGCTTATTAGGGACATATTATGGTCTATTTATTCACACGTGTATTACGATTTCCGGATAATACAATTATAGCATGAATAAAGACAATTATCATGAACAAGGAAATATAATAATAATCCTTTTATTATTGCCTCTAGGGAATATTTCCAACAGTCTCCCACTTGCACTAGAGTCAATAATCTAGTTACATTGTGATGAATCGAACACCCATAGAGTTCTGGTGTTGATCATGTTTTGCTCGCGAAAGAGGTTTAGTCAACGGATCTGCGACATTCAGATCCGTATGTAATTTGCAAATATCTATGTATCCATCTTGAACATTTTCACGGATGGAGTTGAAATGACGCTTGATGTGCCTGGTCTTCTTGTGAAACCTGGGCTCCTTGGCAAGGGAAATAGCTCCAGTGTTGTCACAGAAGAGTTTGATCGGCCCCGACGCATTGGGTATGACTCCTAGGTCGGTGATGAACTCCTTCACCCAAATTGCTTCATGCGCTGCCTCCGAGGCCGCCATGTACTCCGCTTCACATGTAGATCCTGCCACGACGCTCTGCTTGCAGCTGCACCAGCTTACTGCTCCACCATTCAACATATACACGTATCCGGTTTGTGACTTAGAGTCATCCAGATCTGTGTCGAAGCTAGCATTGATGTAACCCTTTACGACGAGCTCTTCGTCACCTCCATAAACGAGAAACATGTCGTTTGTCCTTTTCAGGTACTTCAGGATATTCTTGACCGCTGTCCAGTCTTCCTTGCCGGGATTACTTTGGTACCTACCTACCAAACTTACGGCAAGGTTTACATCAGGTCTGGTACACACCATAATAAGCATAGGGGATGAAACTCATCTCTTCTTTATCTTTTGCCGTGGTCGGGCATTGAGCCGAGCTCAATCTCACACCTTGCAATACAGGCAAGGACCCTTTCTTGGACTGATCCATTTTAAACTTCTTCAAAATCTTATCAAGGTATGTGCTCTGTGAAAGACCTATGTGGCGTCTCGATCTATCCCTATAGATCTTTATGCCTAATATGTAAGCAGCTACTCCAAGGTCCTTCATTGAAAAACACTTATTCAAGTAGGCCTTAATGCTGTCCAGAAGTTCTATATCATTTCCCATCAAGAGTATGTCATCTACATATAATATGAGAAATGCTACAGAGCTCCCACTCACTTTCTTGTAAACGCAAGCTTCTCCATAAGTCTGCATAAACCCAAATGCTTTGATCATCTCATCAAAGCAAATGTTCCAACTCCGAGATGCTTGCACCAGCCCATAAATGGATCGCTGGAGCTTGCATACTTTGTTAGCATTCTTAGGATCGACAAAACCTTCCGGCTGCATCATATACAGTTCTTCCTTAAGATAGCCGTTAAGGAATGCCGTTTTGACGTCCATCTGCCATATCTCATAATCATAGTATGTGGAAATTGCTAACATGATTCGGACGGACTTCAGCTTCGCTACGGGAGAGAAAGTCTCATCGTAGTCAACCCCTTGAACTTGCCGATAACCCTTAGCGACAAGTCGAGCTTTATAGATGGTAACATTACCATCCGCGTCCGTCTTCTTCTTAAAGATCCATTTGTTTTCTATCGCTCGCCGATCATCGGGCAAGTCTGTCAAAGTCCATACTTTGTTTTCATACATGGATTCTATCTCAGATTGCATGGCTTCAAGCCATTTGTTGGAATCTGGGCCCGCCATCGCTTCTTCATAGTTCGAAGGTTCACCGTTGTCTAACAACATTATTTCCAGGACAGGGTTGCCATACCACTCTGGTGTGGAACATGTCCTTGTGGACCTACGAAGTTCAGTAGCAACTTGATCCGAAGTACCTTGATCATTAATTTCCTCTCCAGTTGGTGTAGGCATCACAGGAACATTTTCCTGAGCTGCACTACTTTCCGGTTCAAGAGGTATTACTTCATCGTGTTCTACTTTCCTCCCACTTACTTCTTTCGAGAGAAACTCTTTTTCCAGAAAGGATCCGTTCTTGGCAACAAAGATCTTGCCCTTGGATCTTAAGTAGAAGGTATACCCAATGGTTTCCTTAGGGTATCCTATGAAGACGCATTTTTCCGACTGGGGTTTGAGCTTTTCAGGTTGAAGTTTCTTCACATAAGCATCGCATCCCCAAACTTTTAGAGACGACAGTTTAGGTTTCTTCCCAAACCATAATTCATACGGTGTCGTCTCAACGGATTTAGACGGAGCCCTATTTAAAGTGAATGTAGTTGTCTCTAGAGCGTATCCCCAAAATGATAGCGGTAAATCGGTAAGAGACGTCATAGACCGCACCATATCCAATAGAGTGATTACGACGTTCGGACACACCGTTACGCTGAGGTGTTCCAGGCGGCGTGAGTTGTGAAACGATTCCACGTTTCCTTAAGTGCGTACCAAATTCGTGACTTAAGTATTCTCCTCCACAATCTGATCGTAGGAACTTTATCTTTCGGTCACTTTGATTCTCTACCTCATTCTGAAATTCCTTGAACTTTTCAAAGGTCTCAGACTTGTGTTTCATTAAGTAGACATACCCATATCTACTCAAGTCGTCAGTGAGAGTGAGAACATAACGATATCCTCCACGAGCCTCAACGCTCATTGGACAGCACACATCGGTATGTATGATTTCCAATAAGTTGGTTGCTCGATCCATTGTTCCAGAGAACGGAGTCTTGGTCATTTTGCCCATGAGGCATGGTTCGCATGTGTCAAATGATTCATAATCGAGAGACTCTAAAAGTCCATCAGCATGGAGCTTCTTCATGCGCTTGACACCAATGTGACCAAGGCAGCAGTGCCACAAGTATGTGGGACTATCGTTATCAACTTTACATCTTTTGGTGTTCACACTATGAATATGTGTAACATTACGTTCGAGATTCATCAAGAATAAACCATTGACCGTCGGGGCATGACCATAAAACATATCTCTCATATAAATAGAACAACCATTATTCTCGGATTTAAATGAGTAGCCATCTCGTATCAAACGAGATCCAGATACAATGTTCATGCTCAAACTTGGCACTAAATAACAATTATTGAGGTTTAAAACTAATCACGTAGGTAAATGTAGAGGTAGCGCCCCGACGACGATCACATCGACCTTGGAACCATTCCCGACGCGCATCGTCACCTCGTCCTTCGCTAGTCTCTGCTTATTCCGCAGCTCCTGCTGTGAGTTACAAATATGAGCAATGGCACCAGTATCAAATACCCAGGAGTTACTACGAGTACTGGTAAGGTACACATCAATTACATGTATGTCACATATACCTTTAGTGTTGCCGACCTTCTTGTCTGCTAAGTATTTGGGGCAGTTCCGCTTCCAATGACCCTTCCCTTTGCAATAAAAGCACTCAGTCTCAGGCTTGGGTCCATTCTTTGACTTCTTCCTGGCAATTGGCTTACCGGGTGCGGCAACATCCTTGCCGTCCTTCTTGAAGTTCTTATTACCCTTGCCCTTCTTGAACTTGGTGGTTTTATTGACCATCAACACTTGATGTTCTTTCTTGATTTCTACCTCTGCCGACTTCAGCATTGAAAATACTTTAGGAATAGTTTTCACCATCCCCTGCATATTGTAGTTCATCACAAAGATCTTGTAGCTCGGTGGGAGCGACTGAAGGATTCTGTCAATGACCACCTCGTCCGGGAGGTTAATGTCCAGCTGGGACAGGCGGTTGTGCAACCCAGATATTTTGAGTATGTGCTCACTGACAGAACTATTTTCCTCCATCTTACAACTATAGAACTTGTCGGAGACTTCATATCTCTCGACCCGGGCATGAGCTTGGAAAACCATTTTCAGCTCCCCGAACATCTCATATGCTCCGTGTTGCTCAAAACGCTTTTGGAGCCCTGGTTCTAGGCTGTAAAACATGCCGCACTGAACGAGGGAGTAATCATCAGCACATGACTGCCAAGCGTTCATAACGTCTTGGTTCTCTGGGATGGGTGCTTCACCTAGCGGTCCTTCTAGGACATATGCTTTCTTGGCAGCTATGAGGATGATCCTCAGGTTCCGGACCCAGTCCGTATAGTTGTTGCCATCATCTTTCAGCTTGGTTTTCTCTAGGAACGCGTTGAAGTTCATGTTGACATGAGCGTTGGCCATTTGATCTACAAGACATATTTGCAAAAGGTTTTAGACTAAGTTCATGATAATTAAGTTCATCTAATCAAATTATTTAATGAACTCCCACTCAGATTAGACATCCCTCCAGTCATCTAAGTGTTACACGATCCGAGTCGACTAGGCCGTGTCCGATCATCACGTGAGACCGACTAGTCATCATCGGTGAACATCTCCATGTTGATCGTATCTTCCATACGACTCATGTTCGTCCTTTCGGTCTCTGTGTTCCGAGGCCATGTCTGTACATGCTAGGCTCGTCAAGTTAACCCTAAGTGTTTTTGCATGTGTAAAACTATCTTACACCCGTTGTATGTGAATGTAAGAATCTATCACACCCGATCATCATGTGGTGCTTCGAAACGACGAACTTTAGCAACAGCGCACAGTTAGGGGGGAACTCTTTCTTGAAATTATTATAAGGGATCATCTTATTTACTACCGTCGTTCTAAGTAAACAAGATGCATAAACATAATAAACATCACATGCAATTATATAGTAGTGACATGATATGGCCAATATCATATAGCTACTTTGATCTCCATCTTTGGGACTCCATGATCATCTTCGTCACCGGCATGACACCATGATCTCCATCATCATGATCTCCATCATCGTGTCTCCATGAAGTTGCTCGCCAACTATTACTTCTACTACTATGGCGAACGTTTTAGCAATAAAGTAAAGTAATTACATGGCGTTAAATCATTGACACACAGGTCATACAATAATCAAGACAACTCCTATGGCTCCTGCCGGTTGTCATACTCATCGACATGCAAGTCGTGATTCCTATTACAAGAACATGATCTCATACATCACAATATGTCATTCATCATTCATCACAACTTTTGGCCATATCACATCACAAGGCAATTGCTGCAGAAACAAGTTAGACGTCCTCTAATTATTGTTGCATCTTTTACGTGGCTGCAATAGGGTTCTAGCAAGAACGTTTTCTTACCTACGAAAAAACCACAACGTGATTTGTCAACTTCTATTTACCCTTCATAAGGACCCTTTTCGTCGAATCCGCTCCAACAAAAGTGGGAGAGACAGACACCCGCTAGCCACCTTATGCAACTAGTGCATGTCAGTCGGTGGAACCTGTCTCACGTAAGCGTACGTGTAAGGTCGGTCCGGGCCGCTTCATCCCACAGTACCGCTGAAGCAAAATAAGACTAGTAGCGGCAAGAAAGTTAACAACATCTACGCCCACAACAAATTTGTGTTCTACTCGTGCAATAGAGAACTACGCATAGACCTAGCTCTGATACCACTGTTGGGTAACGTTGCAGAAAATAAAAAATTTCATACGGTTTCACCAGGATCCATCTATGAGTTCATCTAGCAACGAGTGATAGCAGTGCATCTACATACCCTTGTAGATCGCGAGCGGAAGCATTCAAGAGAACGGGGTTGAGGGAGTCGTACTCGTCGTGATCCAAATCACCGATGACCAAGTGCCGAACGGACAGCGCCTCCGCGTTCAACACACATACGGAGCGGATGACGTCTCCTCCTTCTTGATCCAGCAAGGGTAAAGGAGAGGTTGATAAAGATCCAGCAGCAGGACGGCGTGGTGGTGGATGCTGCAGAGTTCCGGCAGAGCTTCGCCGAGCTTCTGCGAGAGGGAGAGGTGTAGGAGGGGAGAGGGAGGCGCCAAGACTTCAGGGTGCGGCTGCCCTCCCTCCCCCTCCTTTATATAGGCCCCCAGGGGGGGCGCCGGCCCTAGAGATGGGATCTCTAGGGGGGCGGCGGCCAAGGGGGGTGGAGTGCCCCCCAAGGCAAGTGGAGGCGCCCCCTCCCCTAGGGTTCCCAACCCTAGGCGCAGAGGGGGGCCTAGGGGGGGCGCACCAGCCCACCAGGGGCTGGTCCCCTCCCCACTTCAGCCCACGGGGCCCTCCGGGGTAGGTGGCCCCACCCGGTGGACCCCCGGGACCCTTCCGGCGGTCCCGGTACAATACCGGTGACCCCCGAAACTCTCCGATGGCCGAAACTGCACTTCCTATATATTATTCTGTACCTCCGGATCATTCCGTAACTCCTCGTGACGTCCGGGATCTCATCCGGGACTCCGAACAACTTTCAGTTTGCTGCATACTCATATCTCTACAACCCTAGCGTCACCGAACCTTAAGTGTGTAGACCCTACGGGTTCGGGAGACACGTAGACATGACCGAGACGGCTCTCCGGTCAATAACCAACAGCGGGATCTGGATACCCATGTTGGCTACCACATGCTCCTCGATGATCTCATCGGATGAAACACGATGTCGAGGATCCAATCAACCCCGTATACAATTCCCTTTGTCAATCGGTACGTTACTTGCCTGAGACTCGATTGTCGGTATCCCAATACCTCGTTCAGTCTCGTTACCGGCAAGTCACTTTACTCGTACCGTAATGCATGATCCCGTGACCACACACTTGGTCACTTTGAGCTCATTATGATGATGCATTACCGAGTGGGCCCAAAGATACCTCTCCGTCATACGGAGTGACAAATCCCAGTCTCGATCCTTGTCAACCCAACAGACACTTTCGGAGATACCTGTAGTGCACCTTTATAGTCACCCAGTTACGTTGTGACGTTTGGTACACCCAAAGCACTCCTACGGTATCCGGGAGTTACACGATCTCATGGTCTAAGGAAAAGATACTTGACATTGGAAAAGCTCTAGCAAAACGAACTACACGATCTTGTGCTATGCCTAGAATTGGGTCTTGTCCATCACATCATTCTCCTAATGATGTGATCCGTTTATCAACGACATCTAATGTCCATAGTCAGGAAACCATGACTATCTGATGATTAACGAGCTAGTCAACTACAGGCTTATTAGGGACATATTATGGTCTATTTATTCACACGTGTATTACGATTTCCGGATAATACAATTATAGCATGAATAAAGACAATTATCATGAACAAGGAAATATAATAATAATCCTTTTATTATTGCCTCTAGGGCATATTTCCAACAGGATGCCCATCCAATGACCGCCATTTTTCTTCAATCTCTGATCTTCCTGCTCCAGCCGCCCAAACCAGCGCCGGCGGGACTGCCTGCTCCCTCCTCCCGTGGCTGGCTGTGCTGCCGCCAGGCCATCCCTCTAACCACCCACACATCCTGTTATTTTCCGGCGACATCAGCCTCTCCCCGCAGCCGACCAGTCAGCGCTCGTTCTCCCCTCATCATGGGCATCTGCTGTGGTGGCTTCGCCGGCTCCAGGTGGTTCTCTTCCTGGCCCCTCCCTCATCCACCGCGTTTGTGCTCTCGGCGCGGCAAGGTCAACATGGTCAACAAACAACAACCATCGGAAGAGGCTGACAGTAGGGGCCCACACAGGAAAATGCCTCCTTATTACGCGCAAAATAATGATTCCTCCACGTGATAGCTGGGACCCACCGGAAGGGTCTCTGTATATCGCAAAAAAAACATTCCCCCGCTGTCAGCTCGGACCCAACAGAAATGCCTCCTTATTATGCACAAAAAAATGAATACTCCCCCTGCTAGCTGGGACTCACCTTGGTGGGAGGCTAACTTGTGGGCCTACTAAGTTTACGGGGACGGAGGGCTTTGTCGATTTTGTCAATATGAACGACTCTAGCTCCAGTGACCGTACGTTGTCCATCCAACGGCCGTAGTGCTTCTTGAACCTTTGGTCTTCGTGCTCCAGCCGCCCAAAGCAGCGCCGGTCGTGCCGCGTGCTCCTGCCTCCCGTGGCCGGCTATGATGCCGCGGTGGCCTCACCACCCCCTACTACTCCACCGCTAGCCAGGCCATCCCTCTACTCACCCACACCCCCTGTTATTCTGCGGCTTCGGCAGCCTCACCCTCGTACTCCTCTTCGCGTGGGCATCCACTGCTGCGTCTTCCCCGGCTCCGCGTCGTCCCCTTCCTAGGCCTCACCGTCGTCCACCGCCGTGGTGCTCTCGGCGCGGCGTGGTCAATATGGTCAACGACCGACTTCCATCGGAAGAGTACTATGTGTGGAGAGGCTGACAGCTGGGTCCACGGTGGTCGCAAGGAAGTGCCTCCTTATTACGCACAAAATAATTATTCCTCCACCTGACAGCAGGGACCCACCGGACGGGCCACCGCATTTCGCGGAAAAAACGTCCCCCCTGACTGTTGGGACCCACCAGCTACATCTTCGCATGCAAGGAAGTGCGTCCGGGCAAAAAAAAAATGATTCGCCCCCCTGACTGCTGGGACCCACCAGCTACATCTCCACACGCAAGGAAGTGCGTCCGGGCAAAAAAATAACGATTCGCCCCCCTGACTGCTAGGACCCACCAGCTACATCTTCGCAGACAAGGAAGTGCCTGACAGTCGGGACCCACCTGGTCGAAGCGTATGTAGCGTTGTCATTCTGGTCGCGAATGTGTACGTACATACTGGTCGTAGTAGAGGCGCGCACGTACACATACGTACAGCGGCGAGGGTGCAAGAAAGAAAATACAGCCACGTACGTACATACGGGCAGGGTCTCGAACGCCTACTCGCGCATACGTACATGGCTGGGTCGGAACAGAGAAACAACATCGTCGTCGTGTTCATGGGGAGGCAACGGAATGCTCGTGTTCATCGGGAGGCAACAGAACGCGTGGGAGCCAACCGGTTGGGTCGGAATGGAATGTGTGGTCGTGTTCATCGGGAGGGCTTGGACGGAACAAGCGATGGAAACGAGGCCTGGCGTACTACACAATGGAGGAAACGGCCTTGTGTTCGACCGGCCACGTTCGAAACGGGGTCCTGTTGATCGGGAGGGGCCTGGCGTACCGCAAAACGGAGGAAACGGACCTCCTACGGTCGAAACGGGGGTCCTGTTGATCGGGAGGGGTGTGGCATACCGCAAAATGGAGGAAATGGACCTCCTATGGTCGAAACGAGGGTCCTGTTGATTGGGAGGGGTGTGGCGTACCGCAAAACGGACGAAACGGACTTGTGTTGGAGCGCTACGGTCGAAACGGGGGGGGGGGGGGGGGGGGCGAGGGGTGTGGCGTACCGCAAAACGGGACTCCACGAGATACTGTTCGTCTCCACCGTCGACCTCCTCTAGCCTCCACGGGCTACCGTCGACCTCCTCCAGCCTCCATGGGCTCCTGTTCATCCAACCTCCACCGCGCGGCTACTCCATCGGCTACTGTTCAACCACCCCTCCACGGGCACCCCTCCATCGTCTACTGTTCATCCAGCCCTCCACACCACGGGGTCCTGTTCAACTAGGGCTGGGCGTTCGGTTCCCCCGAACCGATCGGTGCGGTTCCTCGGTCTTTGTAAAATATCGGTTCTGACAAATCAGTGACGGATCAGTCAGCAAGAAATCATCGAACCGAGGTTCCGGTGCACCGAGTAATCGGTTCGGTCATCGGTTCTGACCGAACACTACCGAAAAAATTTATAGTAATACTAGTAGGAATCTTTGCCGTGCGTTCAGTATACTGACTAATGTCAGTACTCAGTACCTATAGGTTGTACTGTAGGCTGTAGGGATCAAGCACTGTAGGCTATAGCACTGCGTGCTAGTCTAGTCTCCTCGGCCAACTCATTTAGTACTGTAGGATCCCATCTCAGAATTTCAGATAGAGAAAATAAATTATGAATACAAGGATCGAGACACGGGACTTGCACTTGCAGCAGCGTCATGCGGGCGTGCTGTTCAACAGGATGGTGGTGCGACAACCAACCCCAACAGCGAGACTGCCTTGCTAGGTGTGCATCCATGCGTGGGTCAGGTTCACGATGCGGTCGCGGGATTAGGACTAGCACAATTAGTGGTTGGGAGCTTGGGGCAGCGAGGAAATCAAGAAACAGTAGTTCGGTCAGGCATATGGGCCGGGACTCTTTTTTCTCGGTGTTCGGTCAGTACGGTTGACCGAGGGTTAAAGCCGAATTCACCGAACCAATTTCGGTTTTCCAAACATGCAGACCGATCTTACGACCGAAAATTCGGTTTTCGGTGTGTTCGGCTTCGGTGTCGGTTATATCGGTTCGGAAAATTGGTTTTCGGGTTATATGCCCACCCCTATGTTCAACCACCCCTCCACAGGCACCCCTCCACCGTCTACTGTTCATCCAGCCCTCCACACCACGGGGTCCTGTTCAACCACCCCTCCACGGCCACCCCTCTACCGTCTACTGTTCATCCAGCCCTCCACACCACGGGTTCCTGTTCATCCAGAGGCAACGCCACCGCTCACTGTTCATCCAAACCCCCCGCAACGCTCACTGTTCATCCAATCGATCGGCTTCAGTTAGCAGCAGTAGCGAAGGAATCGCTCCATCGGGTTCAGTTAACAGCCATCGATCGATCCCTAGGTTCAGTAATGCGTAGCCTGCAGCGCAATCGATTGGGTTTAGTTAGAGCCCAACGCCTCGCTCGGCTTCAATTAGAGCCAACGCCTCGCACACATGCGCGTACCTGTACGAGAGAAACGCGCATCGCTCTCCCACCGTAACCAGCAACTCCCCGAAATTTTCCTCCCCCTCGCTTCTACCACGGTTTTTCCCATCATGGACGGCCCAAAGAATGTCATGAGCTGCGTCTCTGGCCCGCCCAGGACGAAAAGCCCATTTTCTGTCATGATTTTTTGTCATAGAAGTAGGAGCCCACCACATCTATGATACCGGGTTTTGTCACAATTATCATCATAGAAGTGTCATATGTATGACATAATTTTTTTTCATTTAGCCCAAAATGTCACGGATGTGTCTTTTTTTTGTAGTGTGGGAAACAAGCGATTCCCAACGGGCAAGTGGGGAGACGCACCGCTCTCGGCTCCTCTATACAGGGACAAGATTTCCCCATTTTCACCCATGCCTTCTTCCTCCTTTGCCCATTCACGCCCCCCTCGAGCTCCAGCGCCCAAGCTCAAATCTTCTCCACACAGCTAAACATGTCCAGAGCAGGAGGCAAGTGGGTGGCTTCCACCTTCAAGGAGAAGCACATCGCAAATCTCCGGGCGGCCGGATACTTGGCCGCGGATATAGCGCATCGTCTACCAGACGCCGGGCAGGTCATTCCGACCCCAAGACCCCACGAAAGGGTCGTATTGATCGCCCACTTCGTCCGTGGACTGGGATTTCCACTCCACCCCTTCATCCTCGGGCTCATGTTCTACTACGGGCTAGATTTCCATGATCTAGCCCCAAACTTCATCCTCAACATCTCGGTGTTCATCGTCATATGCGAGGCCTTCCTCTGCATCCGACCTCACTTTGGCCTATGGCTGCAAACCTTCTGCGTGAAGCCGAAGGTTGTAAGCGGTCAACAAGCGGAGTGCGGAGGGGCCATGGTGGGCAGGATGCCCAATGTCACATGGCTCGATGGCTCCTTTGCGGAGACCGTAAAAGGATGGCAGTCGGGGTGGTTCTACATCATCGAGCCGCGCGGTGTCAACTGGGCAACGACCCCCGAGTTCCGATCCGGAGCCCCCATGTGGCTCACCTCCTGGGAGAAGAAGGGCCTGTCCTGGGACGATTCCACGGAGCTAGCCGGACTCCAGATCAAGCTTGTCAACATGATCCAGGTCATGCTCGTTCGCTGGATCCTGCCCTGCCAGAGGCGGGCGGTCAATCTGTGGGAGTTCGTCCCAACCGAACACCGAACGCTCCAGAAGCTCTATGACATGACGCACAAAGGCACATGGAAGGTGCTGTTCAAGGCCTCTGAAGCGCCTCCTCCAACATCCGAGGACCGCGGGCTCCTAGGCTGGTGAGTTCTTCGACTGACTCTGGACCCAGTTCTCCCTGATATATTCATGGGAGTGCCTTAAGTAGTTGTGTATATTTGTTTCAGGACTATGTGGAGATAGCAGAGCAGGTCCACTGTCCGGCTCCACTGCCAGAAGGCCCAGCGGATGCTCTCCTGACGGAGATGCTGGTCCCGGCACCGTACAAGGTGCCGGAGAAGAAGGCCGAGAAGAAGGCCCCGGGGACCCGAAAGGGTCTCCGGCATAAGGTCATGCCAAAAGCCTCGTCCGAAGACGACGAGGTGGACTCCTCCCATGAAGGGGAGGAGGAAGAAGAAGAAGACGCCCCATTCGGAGAGGATGAGGGGCCCGGGGCATCGGAAAAGGTCCTCGGCGCAGGGCCGTCATTCCCCTGTCGTCCGATGACGACGAGTCGGATTCCTCCCGCGGAGGCGGGGGGAATCAGGAAGAGATCCCACCTCCCCCCACTGGGGGAGAAGAAGAGAAAAGCCGCCCCAGGAGGGGAGGCTGGGGCGTCCAAGAAGGGGAAGGGGCCCCTTCCGAACTACTCTGCCACGGCCGCTCTCAGCGAGGAGGGGTGGCTGCCCAGCGGGAAGCCCCTAGCGCGATCGTAAGTGTCTGCATTCTATCATGACTTCACTTCACAGTTTTTGTATTTATAATGCCAAACATATGTGCAGTTTGACCAGAGATCACCCCGAGGTATCCTCCTCCGGGTCCCTGAGCCATTCGGAGATGAATTCGCTTCCGACGGCCACTACTCCTCAACCCGCGGACGACACGGAGGTGCTGTCCTAAAGGCTCCCAGAGCGGGGGGAGGTGACTCTGGAGACGCCCTGAGGTGGGGTCCCAGACGTCGGACACGCGGGGTTCAATATCCCCGCGGATCATGTCGACGAGAGCCACGGCCAGCCAGGTTCTCAGCCGCACACAATTCCGGAACCTTCGATGGTTCCGAACTCAGGTGGGCGACCCCTCGTTAGGGAGGGCAAGCCATCTGTATCGAGGACTTCCATTGCGCCTGAGGCACCGGACTGTCTGCTGGAAGCGCTTCACGGCGCTTCCATAGATGAAGAGCACCGTACTCTCATGAGTACAGTGATTCGAAAGGTTTTGTCCGCCAAAAGCGGACTAACCGAAGCTTGCACCAGCCTCCTGACAGGCTTTGAGGTAAGTAATAAATATGTGCAAAATTACCACCCGATAGGTAGTAGCCCCTGATACTCTGTTTGGTGTTCGGAAGGAAAAGCCAAACAGAGGGTCAATGATAATCTGCAGTAGTTTAATGATAAGTAATGTTGTGAATAAGCAGGCTGTGCTGCTTGCTGCTGCTGCCCGTACTACCGAGGTTGCCGAACTGAAACGAGACCTGGAGCAAGCGCAGGGAGAGCTAGACCTCACGAAGAGGCAGCTCGAACAGAACAAGGGTAAGTGATTCCCTCTCTTATGGATGTGAGGATACTAAGAATTGACGAGTCTAACGCCTAAGTGTCATGACTCTGTAACACGGTCTACCACCGAAGTGGCGTCCCTGAAGAAGGTGCTATCCGAGGCCGAAGAAAAGGCGGCCTTAGAGTGTAAGGAGCGCGAAAAGCAAAGTGCTAGGGTAGGTGAGGTACAGCAGGAGCTCCAGGACCTCGGCATGAAATGAGAGTCCGTGGAGCATGATCTGAAGGTGAAAGAGGTCGAGCTTGCGAAGGCCCTTATGAATTTGACGGACGCCAATGCCGAAGCCGAGAAAGCACAACAGGAGATCCAGGAGGCCTAGAAGATAGCAGCGGGTAAGAAGTTCTTTATGCAAAGTAAACATGTGGAGGAGGCATTTCTTTTACTTACTCGAATTCGGAGCTCTCCAGGGGAGTTCGCAGATCTGCCACGCAGCATATCAGACGCTGCGGAGTTCTACCGTGCCCAGGAGGGGAACTCAACGGAGAAGCTGTTCTGGTCCCAGTATGCTGGGGCCGAACACCCGATGCCTCTGAGTGACCAACTGAAGCAGTTGGTCGAACTCCACAGGGCGGCCGAACTGGCTATGAAAGGTTTCATAGTCCGGATGTGGCCTGGTGAGCTCATGCCCAGTAGCTACTTCGGCCTGGTCAAGTGGATGGTGGATGCCTGCCCGTGGCTTGAAGTGATCAAGCGATCCGTGTGCATCGAGGGTGCCCGCCGGGCCCTTGCCCGCGAAGGTGCATTGGGGCAAGTTGGATGCGGAGAAGCTGGTCAAGGGCGGGCCACCGGAGGGCAAGGCACATCGCCATCCCGAGCTGTACTATGATGGTGTTATGAAGGGTGCTTGTCTCGTCGCTGATAAATTTACCAAGGACGCCATTTTTGAATGAACTCATATCTGTCATATTTGTATTTTAAGGACGAAGTTACTTGCGTTATGTAGCGCTTTTGTTATTTAAAATATTACCTTCTGTGCGGCTGTTTATAAAATTCTGAAAGTAGGCCAGTCGTCGGCTTCCTCCCCCGCGTAACTAGTACTGGGGTGTTCGTGGAAAACCCGGACACTCTTTATCCAAATGTTTGGTCCTTTAAGGAGGTGTCCGGCGCATCGAACAAGGCAATCGGACTATGCGGCTTGATAACTTTCACTTAGCCATAGAAGTCTACAATTTTAAATTTCGGCGAAGCCCCTGGAATCCGGAAGACCGAATCGGGGCGCTATACACGCCTAGATCAGACAAAGCCGATATATCGCCTAAGGCAGAAAATCTTTAAGGATTTTAAGACCTCTTGAACAGCGACCAGCTCTTGCCACATCATGCCGGTCAGTTTTCAGCTTTCTCTACTGAGGTGCTCGTCCGGAAGAACCAGGACACAATCGCAGTAGTTCTCCCTGCGCTACCTCAGCCGATATAACGGAACATAAGGCACCAAAACAAGGTAGCCGGGCTATCCCAACTGTAGACCCAAGACATGATTCGGAGCTGATGCATATAATGCTATAAGTTTGGGGTGTCACACTGTTTAAAGTGTTCGGACTTTATTTGCCATACTTTGGGGCGCCATCAGAAGCCCCTGGCAAACTGGCCGTACCAAGGTGTACGGGTGCAATATCAAATAAACATTTATAAGAGAAAAATACTCTAATAAGGATAATAAGCTGACGCTATATAAAATCTCCCATTGACGAAAAGTATGTTTAAGCGTATGTTTACAATGGATGCATTAAGCAGAGATAAAAATAGGACTATTTGACATGTTCTATCCAGGGGTAGGCTGTGTACAGATAGATGAAGCAGGTATAATGATCGTAAATAGATTCCACCTGGGTATTTCCTTCTGCGCACAACATCTGTTGCCTCCTTGGATGTCTCTTCCATATGAGTCCGGCAATTCGGCACTTCTGAGGATGCTGCACTAACGCAATGTCCTTAAATGTAAGAGGGAAAGGGTATGAAGGTATTTGGCGGTTACCCGTACTATCGTCTGAGTCGTTGATACGCCTCCGCCTATGCCCATGGTATCTTGAGTGCGTAATTGTGTACGCGCGGCACGAATGCTGCTTTGAAGGGGCTTGAGCGGAGGCCGGACTGCTAATCACGCTCTTGGCGTTCCTGAGGATCCTGTTGCGGGGTACTCCGGCCTCGCTTGACTATGGGCGAGGTTGTCGCCGTATTGGTTTGTCGGAGTAGGCCGCATTGTACTTCTGCCACGAGGGCTGCGGTATGCTCTTCTGTTCGAAGTGAGCGGTCCATATTTCCGTTGACAATGATGACTCCGCGCGGTCCTGGCATCTTGAGCTTGAGGTATGCATAATGTGGTACCGCATTGAATCTAGCAAATGCAGTTCGTCCGAGCAGTGCATGGTAGCCACTGCGGAAAGGGATGATGTCGAAGATTAACACTTCGCTCCGGAAGTTATCCGGGGATCCGAAGACCACTTCCAGTGTTATAGAGCCCGTACAGCGGGCCTCTACCCCAGGAATTACACCTTTAAAGGTAGTTTTGGTGGGCTTGATCCTTGAAGGGTCAATGGCCATCTTGCGCACTGTGTCCTGGTAAAGTAGGTTCAGGCTGCTGCCGCCGTCCATAAGGACTCGCGTGAGGTGGAATCTATCAATGATTGGTTCTAAGACCAATGCGGCTGAGCCGCCATGGCGGATGCTGGTAGGATGATCTCTGTGATCAAAGGTGATCGGAGACGCTGACCATGGGTTGAATTTGGGGGCGACTGGCTCCATCGCATAGACGTCCCGTAGTGCTCGCTTCCGTTCCTGCTTGGGGATATGGGTGGCGTAGATCATGTTAACTGTTTTCACCTGGGGGGGGATTTCTTTTGTCCCCCTGTGTTCAAACGCCGGGGCTCTTTGTCATCGTTGCTGTGCAGCCCCTTGTCCTTGTTTTCGGTGTTTATCTTACCGGCCTATTTGAACACCCAGCAGTCTCTATTAGTGTGGTTGGCTGGCTTGTCCGGGGTGCCATGGATTTGGCACGAGCGCTCCAGTATGCGGTCCAGGCTGGACGGTCCATGATTATTTCTTTTGAACGCCTTTTTCCGCTGACATGACTTAGATCCGCTGAATCCGGCATTGACCACCAAGTCTTCAGTGCTGTCGTTGTTGCTCCGTCTCTTATGCCTATTACACCGGGGCTTGCCGTTAGCAACGCGACTGTCTGAAGTGCCGGAATGTGGCGTGGTGCCGCTGCGGGCCAACCAGCTATCCTCATCCGAGCAAAAGCGGGTCATTAGGGTTGTGAGAGAAGCCATAGACTTGGGCTTTTCTTGGCTGAGGTGTCGAGCGAGCCACTCGTCACGGATATTATGCTTGAAATCCGCCAGGGCTTCAGTGTCCGGACAGTCGACTATTTGGTTCTTTTTAGTAAGGAACCGAGTCCAGAATTTCCGGGATGACTCTCCGGGCTGTTGAGTAATGTGGCTCAGGTCATCCGCGTCTGGTGGTCGCACATATGTGCCCTAGAAGTTATCAAGGAATGCATCTTCCAGATTTTCCCAACTGCTAATGGAATTTGCCGGCAAGCTGTTTAACTAGTGCCGGGCTGGTCCTTTGAGCTTAAGGGGAAGGTATTTGATGGCATGTAGATCATCTCCGTGGGCCATGTGATTGTGGAGAAGGAAATCTTCAATCCATACTGCGGGGTCTATTATGCCATCGTGCGATTCGATGTTTACGGGTTTGAACCCTTCTGGGAATTCATGATCCATTACTTCGTCAGTGAAGCAGAGGGGGTGTGCGGCGCCTCTGTGCCGGGCTATGTGGCTACGCAGGTCGGATTGGTTTGGCTTGCTGTATTTGGCCCGGCCGGACTTCTTGATGATGTATCCGGCACGACGGTCATCGTCGCACGCTAGGTCACGCCCCCGTGATCCGTAAATCGATCTTGGCTGTCCTGCTTTATTTTTCAAAATATCTTGCAGGTCTTGCCTGTTACCCTGAGCCGTAGTGTATCGGCGTGGGGGTGCCGGCTGGTATCCGGGCTGATATCCCGTTTTATCCCGGCCACGGGGTGGCCGGTCAACCGTTTGGCGTTCGAGTCCGTATTCCTCGGCTGCCAGGACTTCAGTCCATCTATCTATGAGCAGATCTTGATCAGCTTGGAGTTGCTGCTGCTTGTAATTCAGGCTCCTCGCAGTGGCTATAAGCCTACGCTTGAAGCGCTCCTATTCCACGGGATCCTCAGGCACTCCGAATTCATCATCGCCGAGGCTAATCTCGTCTTCGGAGGGGGGCATGTAGTTGTCCTCCTTCGGGTATACGTCTGTCGCCTGTTCCTCTGGGCTGACCTGTTCATCTTCCTGTTCGGCCTGCTCGAAGGCGGGCTGGTCAGGGTCATATTCTTCTTCGGCGCCATCCGGATTATTTTCGTCTCCGGGGCCGGTATTGCTGTGGCAGGGCATGGAGCAGCGCCGACGATGCCCATGCTTTGTTTTTATTTCCGAGGGGTTATCCTCCGTTGCCTCCTCGCCATTTGTTTCCTTCGGAGTGTCCACCATATATATATCGTATGAGGAGGTGGCCGTCCACCGCCCGGTGAGCGGTGGCTCCTGTAATTCTCCTACATCGTCGTCCATACCGTCGATGTAAGTCAAGCACGTCGGTTAGATCATCAATCGTGGCAATGAAGTGGGTGGTGGATGGGCAACGAATTCCGTCGTTGTCCGCTTCCCACTCGAGCCGGACATAGTTCGGCCTGGAGTCTCCGGACAAGGAGAGAGACTTCAATAAGTCCAGCATGTCGCCAAAGGGCGAGTCCTGAAAGACGTCCCCATGGTGAACTCCATCACCGGAGCCCAACTAGGATCGGCGGGCTCGGGGGCGCGCGGACTAGAACGTACATTCGGATACGAATCCGGGGGTCTGGAGTCACAGGCTCCCTCCGAGGTGAGACCTGTGTTCGGCTCCATCGCCGACGAGGGTATAGCCTGCGGGACGGGCTCGAGCTCTCCGTCCTTAGGCAAAACGACCTGCCCCGGATTCAGATCCGAGGCTTCTGCCGGGATGATATCCCGCGCAACGTCTGATAGCAGGTCCAAGCCGTGCTCATCGTGACTGTTCGGCACTTCTGGCGCCGACCCGAATCCGTCGAAGATCAAGTCCCCGTGGATATCCGCCGTGTAGTTCAAGTTCCCGAACCTGACCTGGTGGCCGGGAGCATAGCTATCGATCTTCTCCAGGTGGCCAAGTGAGTTGGCCCGAAGTGCGAAGCCGCCAAACACAAAGATCTGTCCGGGGAGGAAAGTCTCACCCTGGACAGCGTTGTTGGTGATGATCGAAGGAGCCATCAAGCCTGACAGCGATGACACAGAGGAACTCTCAATGAAAGAACCAATGTCGGTGTCAAAACCGGCGGATCTCAGGTAGGGGGTCCCGATCTGTGCGTCAAGGCTGATGGTAACAGGAAGCAAGGGACACAGATGTTTACCCAGGTTCGGGCCCTCTCGATGGAGGTAAAACCCTACTTCTTCTTGATTAATATTGATGATATGGGTAGTACAAGAGTAGATCTACCACGAGATCGTGGAGGCTAGACCCTAAGAGCTAGCCTTTGATGGTATGAATGTAATTGTGATCGGCCTTCTAAGGACCAACCTCTCCGGTTTATATAGACACCGGAGAGAGCTAGGGTTTACATGGAGTCGGTTACAAGGAAGGAAATATAACATCTGGATTGCCAAGCTTGCCTCCCACGCAAAGGAGAGTCCCATCCGAACATGGGCCGAAGTCTTGAATCTTGTATCTTCATGCTTCAATAATCCGGACATTGTACACTGTCCGGCTATCTAGATACCCCCTAATCCAGAACTCCCTCAACGACGCCTTATGAAATGTGGTTTGGCAAGAAACCGAAGTTCTCGTTTCTTAAAGTTTGGGGCTGCGATGCTTATGTGAAAAAGCTTCAACCTGATAAGCTCGAACCCAAATCGGAGAAGTGTGTCTTCATAGGATACCCAAAGGAAACAGTTGGGTACACCTTCTATCACAGATCCGAAGGCAAAATCTTTGTTGCTAAGAATGGTCCTTTCTAGAGAAGGAGTTTCTCTCGAAAGAAGTGAGTGGGAGGAAAGTAGAACTTGATGAGGTAATTGTACCTTCTCCCTTATTGGAAAGTAGTTCATCATAGAAATCAGTTCCCGTGATTCCTACACCAATTATGAGGAAGCTAATGATGATAATCATGAAGCTTCAGATCAAGTTACTACCTAACCTCATAGGTCTTCTAGAGTAAGATCCGCACCAGAGTGGTACGGTAATCCTTTTCTAGAAGTCATGTTACTAGACCATGATGAACCTACGAACTATGAGGAAGCGATGATGAGCCCAGATTCCGCGAAATGGCCTCAGGCCATGAAATCTAAGATGGGATCCATGTATGAGAACAAAGTGTGGACTTTGGTGGACTTGCCTGATGATCGGCAAGCCATAGAAAATAAATGGATATTTAAGAAGAAGACCGACGCAGACGGTAATGTTACTGTTTACAAAGCTCGACTTGTCGCACAAGGTTTTCGACAAGTTCAAGGAGTTGACTACGATGAGACTTTCTCACCCGTAGTGATTCTTAAAGTATGTCCGAATCATGTTAGCAATTGCTGCATTTTATGATTATGAAATTTGGCAGATGGATGTAAAAACTTCATTCTTGAATGGATTTCTGGAAGATGAGTTGTATATGATGCAACCAGAAGGTTTTGTCGATCCAACGGGTGCGAACAAAGTGTGCAAGCTCCAGCGCTCCATTTATGGACTAGTGCAAGCCTCTCGGAGTTGGAATAAACGCTTTGATAGTGTGATCAAAGCATATGGTTTTATACAGACTTGCGGTGAAGCCCGTATTTACAAGAAAGTGAGTGGGAGCTCTGTAGAATTTCTAATATTATATGTGTATGACATATTGTTGATTGGAAATGATATAGAATTTCTGGATAGCATAAAGGGATATTTGAATAAGAGTTTTTCAATGAAAGACCTCGGTGAAGCTGCTTACATATTGGGCATCGAGATCTATAGAGATAGATCTAGATGCTTGATAAGGTTTTTTCAGTAAGTAAATACCTTGACAAGTTTTTGAAAGAGTTCAAAAAGGATCAGTCAAAGAAGGAGTTCTTGTCTGTATTACAAGGTGTAAAGTTGAGTAAGACTCAAAGCCCGACAATGGCATTAGATACAAAGAGAATGAAAGTCATTCCCTATGCCACAATCATAGGTTCTATAAAGTATGCTATGCTGTGTACCATACCTATTGTGTACCTTGCCATGATTTTGGCAAAGGGGTCCAATAGTGATCTAGGAGTAGACAACTGGACAACGGTCAAAATTATCCTTAGTGAGAACTAAGGAATTGTTTCTCGGTTATGGGGGTGATAAAGAGTTCGTCGTAAAGAGTTACGTCGATGCAAGCTTTTACACCGATCCAGATGACTCAAAGTCTCAATCTGGATACATATTGAAAGTGGGAGCAATTAGCTGGAGTAGCTCCATTTAGAGCATTGTAGACATAGAATATTTGCAAAATACGTACGGCTCTGAATGTGACAGACCCGTTGACTAAATTTCTCTCAGAAGCAAAACATGATCACACCTTAGTACTCTTTGGGTGTTAATCACATAGCAATGTGAACTACTCCCTCCGTCCCATAATATACGAACGTTTTTAACACTGGTGTAGTGTCAAAAATGTTCTTATATTATGGGACGAAGGGAGTAGATTATTGACTCTACTAAACCCTTTGGTTGTTGGTCACATGGCGATGTGAACTATGGGTGTTAATCACATACAGATGTGAACTATTGATGTTAAATCACATGGCGATGTGAACTAGATTATTGACTCAAGTGCAAGTGGGAGACTGAAGTAAATATGCCCTAGAGGCAATAATAAAGTTATTATTTATTTCCTTATTTCATGATAAATGTTTATTATTCATGCTAGAATTATATTAATCGGAAACTTAGTACATGTGTGAATACATAGACAAAACATATTGTCCTTAGTACGCCTCTACTTGACTAGCTCGTTAATCAAAGATTGTTATGTTTCCTAACCATAGACATGTCTCATAATTTGATGAATGGTATCGCATCATTAGGAGAATGATGTGATGGACATGACCCATCCGTTAGCTTAGCATTATGATCGTTATAGTTTCATTGCTACTGCTTTCTTCACGACTTATACATGTTCCTCAGACTATGAGATTATGCAACTCCCGAATATCGTAGGAACACCTTGTGTGATATCAAAAGTCACAACGTAAATGGGTGATTATAAAGATGATCTACATGTGTCTCCGAAGGTGTTTGTTGGGTTGTCATAGATCGAGATTAGGATTTGTCACTCCGTGTTTCGGAGAGGTATCTCTAGGCCCTCTCGGTAATGCTCATCACTATAAGCCTTGCAAGCAGTGTGACTAATGAGTTAGTTGTGGGATGAAGCATTATGGAACGAGTAAAGAGACTTGCCGGTAACGAGATTGAACTAGGTATGATGATACCGATGATCGAATCTTGGGCAAGTAACATACCAATGACAAAGGGAACAACGTATGTTGTTATGCGGTTTAACCGAGAAAGATCTTCGTAGAATATGTAGGAACCAATATGAGCATCCAGGTTCTGGTATTGGTTATTGACCGGAGACGTGTCTCGGTCATGTCTACAAAGTTCTCGAACCCGTAGGGTCCGCACGCTTAACTTCGATGATCATTGGTGTACCGAAGGTTGTTCGGAGTCTCGGATGAGATCACGGACATGAAGAGGAGTCTCGAAATACTGGAGACATAAAGATTGATATATTGGACGGCTATATTCGGACACTGGAAGTGTTCCGGAGAAGTTTCGAATAAAACCGGATTACCGGGGGGTTACCGGAACCCCTCGGGGTGTTATTGGGCCTCATGGGCCATGTGGTGGAAGAGAGGAGGCAGGCCAAGGTGAGGCACGCGCCCCCCTAGCCCAAACTGAATTGGACTTGGGGGGCTGCCCCCCTTTCCTTCTCTCCTTCCTTCTTCTCCTAGTTGGACTATTAATGGGGGAACCTACTCCTACTTGGAGTAGGATTCCCCCCCTTCGGGAGCACCCTTGAGGCCGGCCGGCCTCCTCCTCTCTTCATTTATATACGGGGGAGGGGGGCACCCCATAGAAACACAAGTTGATCTTTAGCCATGTGCGGTGCCCCCCTCCACGGGTTTCCACCTCGGTCATATCGTCGTAGTGCTTAGGCAAAGCCCTGCACCGGTAACTTCATCATTGCCGTTACCACGCCGTCGTTCTGACGGAACTCTCCCTCGGCCTCAGATGGATCTAGATTTCGAGGGATGTCACCGAGCTGAACGTGTGCAGATCACGTAGGTGTCGTGTGTTCGGTACTTGATCGGTTGGATCGCGAAGACGTTCGACTACATCAACCATGTTAACTAAACGCTTCCACTTTCGGTCTATGAAGGTACATGAACACGCTCTCCCCTCTCATTGCTATGCATCACCTAGATAGATCTTGCGTGATCGTAGGATTTTTTTTTGAAATTACCGCGTTCCCAACAGTAACAGCTATTGGATGCACGGACGCGGAGAAATTGCGCTTTGCTGCACATCAGCTTGATGGATCCGCAGCCTCTTGGTGGGAGAATTTCACCGCCACCTACCCCATTGCTACAGTTCTGTTCGCACACGAACACGTCACCGTGTATCCTCGACGCCGGGGGTGATGCACCGCAGCTCACGTCGAAGGAGACCCGCCGTAAGCGCGGAACGCAAGACAATCCGGCGGGGGCTTTTATAGACGCGAAACCCCACACGCCCGGGAGGGACCCCGTCAGGGCGCGCGGCGGCTAGGGGCTGCCCTAGGTCGGCCTGACCGCCCCTAGGGCCTCGAGGTTCGCCGCCCTGCAACAAGAAGGTCGAACGAAGAACGAGGAAAAAGAAGAACAAGGAAAGAGATAAAGCTAAATGTAAAAGATGATAGAATGATTTGTTCGATTGTGTGTTGTTTTTCAATCGGCCGTCACCTCTTGTCTATATATGAGGCGGATGGACTTCCCGTACAAGAAAAGGACTTTCCTAGCCGTCCAAATCATCAAAACCTAATAAAACACGGAGTACTCACGACCTCGGGCCCGGATGTCCGGCTCAAGGCCCGGATGATCCGGCCTAGCCCAGTTTTTTGACAGCATCTTACTGTTTTGGCTCTAGAATCTGCATACGTCCTCGTATTTGGGCGTTTTTTATATCAAAATCAATCGTCTCGACAAGACGCACAACTTTTATGTTGAACACTTTTCGATGTGAGGCCATTTTGAGGGGATTTCGGACCGTTTTCTAAAGTCTGCAGCAGAAAAACTTGTCCGGACGTCCGGACGATTGCCCGGATTGTCCGGCCTTTACCCGGATCATCCGGGAGTTGACCCAGATCATCCGGCTTCAGCGCCAACCTTCTGAAATCTTATTTCTTCAATTACCCGGATGATCCGGACCCCGGCCCGGATGATCCGGCCAACATTGGTGCAGCGCACGGTTTTGCCTCTAACTTTTGCATACGATCTCGGATGGGGACGATCTTTATATCAAAATCGTCCGTTTCGATGAGACGAAGAACTTTGCAGTTGTAACTTTTTCCGTCAGAGGTCATCTTAATTAAGTTTCATGCAATTTTTTAATCTGGTGTCAACATGAGCATCTCTGAACTTGTCATAACTTTTGCACTTGAGCTCCTTTTTGGTCCATCTTCATATTTATTTCGACCATGTTGACAAGGGCCATCAAATGGTGACATGAAATCATAATTTTAACCTCATTCCATTATAGACTCAAGTCACTCTTTGCGATCGTGCCATTTTTGAGCGTCAACACATGCCCCCCTGTTTTTCGGCAAAGGTAGTATGCCGAAAAATAACTTGTATCATGTTGGTTCTAAGGACGATGTCAACACTCCATCGGCCACTTTGCATGTGCTTAGGGCGATAATTATATATCGGCCACCATTTTTTTGAATCATTGATGCAAGCTTGGGCGAAACCTTCTCAACTTCATTAACAATCCCATAGATATGTATCTCAAGGTCATCCTCCAAACCATATTGCTCGCCCTTTTGCTAGGATTTTGCAAATAATCAATAATAAACTTTCTTCAATCCTTACTTTTTGCCTGCATAAAAAAACATTAGTGGCCGAAGCGATGGACTTCGGTTCAGCCTTACCTATGTTGACGAGACTAAGCATCGGCTATTGAATGAAATACAATACACCATGATTAACATAGTAGCCGGATGCTTGTTGTGCCAACTCTTTTGAATTGTCATGCCTAGAAATATGAACAGTTTTAAAGCAACCAAGGTAAATTTTGCATCTAGGCATACCTCAAGATAAACTACAAGTGATTCGTCAAAACATTCACAATCCTTGGATATTTGTTGCACTACTCATAACGAATCACCAAAAGCCTCAATATGTTTAGCACATATGGCAAAAGTTCCAAACCGAATAACATTGCATATTCGGCTTTGATTATTGTGCAATAAATATTTTAAGAGGCATGAGGCTTCACATAACAGCACCATATGGAGATATATAAACAACACCAACACCATGGCCATTGTTATGAATTCAACTATCAAAACATAATCTCCATAGTACTTGTCTCGCTCTCCATTCGAACTAAGGACGATGTAAGAATATTACACCGGCCATGCATTGACATACTCTTAGGACGATAGGTAAATATCGGCCATCACCATGTAAACTTCGTTCAAAGCACATATAGCCGAAACAAACAAATGAAATATCAAATCAAGTATTTCGGCCCTTTGGATCAGCAACAAACTTGTAGCTAACCAAATGTATATTGACTTGGTAATACCCTTTCATGATGTAAGAAATTATATTGCATCCATGCATCAAAATAAGGCCATTGAGGGTTACCAACCATATCTGGTGATGAATTCCATGGCATAAGCGTTAATGGCATAGTTGAATAATATGGATTATGTGTAGACCGAAGATGCTGAAACCTTCGTCTTGGTCCTTCATGGTTTTCACTCTTTTCATTCTTCACCTTTGCCGCACTTCTTGTAATGGAAGCTTCCGCATAATTTTTATTTTGAGCACTTCCTTTGGGAACCCATGCCATGTTCCTATCTTCAAGTTCTTGTGCACTAAGTTTTGTTAATTTCTTCTTTTGCCAATATGATAAGCCGAGTATGCACCCTGGCTGCGATTTTGTTTCAACCAATGGCAACTCTTTTTGGGCCTTGTGCACCCTCAACTTCTTTTCTTCAGATTTGGCACTCTGATTTTTATCAATTGATTGCTTCACTTCTTTACCTTTGGTAGCCAATGTCAACACTTTAATTAGCTCTTTATTATTTGAGATCAAATCTAAAGTAGCACACTTACGACCATCTCTTTTCACACGGTAAACTTGCTTTACCACCTCTTTCTTTTACTTGAGCTCTGGACCGATTCCTTATGATTGAAACGGTCTTTGAAGCGTGATTGTTCAAATGTTGATCTTCTTGGAGCTGCATAGTATTGGTGAGATGGTCTAGAATATGATGGAGAATGTGCCCTTGTATCATACCTGTCCCATGATGAATATGTATCTATATGAGCATAGGGAAGCATCCAGGACATTGGCATTGGCGGCCCAAAATAAGGATATGAATATGTTGCATTAAAATTATCACTTTGCCAATAACAATCCTCATATTTGCGCCTTGGGGATGATCTTGGTTTCTTTGCATGATTTGGCCGATAAGCATTCTTCACTTCACTCTTCTTTTGATATTTATCCAATAGTTCAACGAAGGTGATTTTTGACCTCTTACACTTGCGCTTACTTCGGCCTTTGTTTTCTTTTGGTTTGCTTTCATCGATCATTGGATTTGCTTGCTGCCCCCAGTCCTTGGCGTCTCCATTGTAGCTTTGATGGAATTTTTGCCCTCAAGATTATGTTCATTATGCTCTTCAACAACTTCTTTACTTGAAAGCTTGATCCCATCACCTGCAGTTTTTACCTTCTCTTCAAATGGATCGGCTTGAAGCAGCCGATGCAAAAACTTTCTGCCATCGGGACCAATCAGAATAGACTGGTCATCTCTTGGTGTCTCAACAAATTTCAATCGTCCTTTATCAATGGCCGATTTAACTATTTGACGAAACATATTGTAATCCTCAAAATTATGTTTGAACGAATGATGTAACCTACAATACATTCGTCCTTGAATTGATGGCTTGACATGGTGATCAAAAATTTGTATGTAATTATTTTTCACCAACAAATCAAATATTTGATAACATATGCTTGAATTGAAGGCAAACTTTTTATTTTCTAGCCGATCTTGCTGTGAGAACGGCTTTGGAGTTAAGCAAACGAATGATTCAGATTTTGTATCTTCCCATTCGGCTATGAATTTTATTTTACATTCTCTTACCGATGTCATGGGATAAGAAACTATACTTGCATCGGTTTGCTCAGAAGCTTTTAACCTTGGCTCTGAATTTCTGAAACGAAAATAGTTAGAACATACATGTCTCAATTGAGACCAGGTGTAAGCCAAGTAAGGAATAAGCAAAGGTACCCAATTAGATATGAATTTTAGACAAAGCAATGGGGAAAGCCTTGGCTGCAATAATTTTTCACTATCGGTCTTTCTGAATGGTGTAATGTGTTGACCGATATGCTTCATAACAAGTTTATTGTTAACAAGTAAATTACCCTACTTCATTGGTCTTTCAAAATTACTTATGAGAATATTTCTTATAGATGCATCAATAATGAAGTCGCGACCAAATCTGAAAATAGGTAAATTACTCTCTATGAATACCTCTTCAAATATGTTGGGAGAATATGATGGTGGTGCTACTTGAAGAACATCTTGCTCCGTCTTTGGATGGCTCCCCAACACCTTTTCATCATCTTTTTCTTGATTCCGTGCATCGTTGCTTTGAAGATCCATGTCAGCCGAACTTTGTTCGGCTACTTGTTCTTGTCCTTGAGGCCTGTCAATTTCTATGGCACGGAACTCATAGGGCAGGAAGTAGGTTCCATTGACTTCGGAAAAATCAAGTATGGCTGTTTTGCTATGATTTCCATGCCCTTTCTCAATAATGCTTGCCTCTTAGGATTTGATGGACTCAGAATATATACTACTTGATTCAGCTTCTCTAATAACCGAATTTAATTTGTTACTTGAATCAACAACTTTATATTTTTGAATTTCCAAGGCTTCTCGCTCTCGCCTAATTTTAGCCCACGTCTCAGCTTGGCGAGCTTTAAACTTTTTCATCTCAATTTCCATCCACTCGTCATGAGTTTGCCCCCCAATACTTTGAGACTCTTTCGGCAATGAGGTGCCGAAACTTTGCGATTGTTTAGGTGCTACACTGGATGGTACAACACTGGGCGACTGCATCATTTGCACAACTCTAGCTTTTACAGCAGCAAAATCATGAGGCTTCCCGCAACTATTAGTTCCTGGCGAATAGAGTTGCACAAATCCCAAAAGAATGTAAGCTTGTTCTCAATTACCCAGTTTGGATATGGTTGCCCCCCAATGCTTTTAGACTCTCTCGGCAATGAGATGTTGCCGAAATTCTGTAATTGTGTAGGGGGAACATGATATGCCACGGTAGTAGGTGAAGGCATTTGTGCTCCTGCAGAAGTTTCACTTATTCGGCCATGAACATTAAGGTGCGGAGCCGAATTATGGACATCAATAGTTGCGTATGATGCCAAAAAACTAGTAGCATGAGGTGTAGCATATGATATTTGAGGGTAATTGGCCAAATAACTAGTAGTAACATGGCCAATTCCCCTATCCACCGGCACGTTTGGATTAGCGTACTGCATATTATTTGCCAATGAATAAAAGCTTGAAACACTTTGTTGCATACCATTTGAAATTCCTACATAGGGTGTCTCAACTTGATTAACCGAACTCATCATGTTATTCATCGGCATATAAATTTGTGGGGTTGCCGTGCATGGGAGTTGGGATACATATGTTGCATGTTGCTAAAATTATATGAAGTAGAATCATGGAGATTTTGTTGCATCGGCCCTTGCACATAATTAGATGCATGATTGATAAAGCTAGGGCTAGCCGATACATTATGCTCATTAGATGATCAAGCAACAACATATGCATTATTTGCATCTACATATGTGAATTGGGTATTCATATTACCTTTGTAGATTGCAAACCCTAGATGACGATCTCTTCGTAGCAAGAACGGGCCGGAGACTGTTCAAAGCTTCGTCCCCAGCGGAGTCGCCAAAAAGTGTGTTCGCATACGAACACGTCACCGTTTACCCTCAACGCCGGGGGTGATGCACCGCAGCTCACGTCGAAGGAGACCCGCCGGAAGCGCGGTACGCAAGACAATCCGGCGGGCGCATTTATAGACCCGAAACCCCACACGCCCGGGAGGGACCCTGTCAGGGCGCGCGGCAGCTATGGGCTGCCCTAGGTCGGCCTGACCGCCCCTAGGGCCTCGAGGTTCGCCGCCCTGCAACAAGAATAATGAACGAAGAACGAGGAAGAAGAACAAGGAGAGATATAAAGCTAAAGGTAAAAGATGATAGATTGATTTGTTCGATTGTGTGTTGTTTTTCAATCGGCCGTCACCTCTTGTCTATATATGAGGCGGATGGACTTTCCGTACAAGAAAAGGACTTTCCTAGCCGTCCAAATCATCAAAACCTAATAAAACACGGAGTACTCATGACCTCGGGCCCGGATGTCCGGCTCAAGGCCCGGATGATTCGGCCTAGCCCAGTTTTCTGACAGCAGCTTACTGTTTTGGCTTTAGAATCTGCATACGACCTCGGATTTGGACCTTTTTTATATTGAAATCAACCATCTCGACGAGACGCACAACGTTTATGTTGAACACTTTTCGATATGAGGCCATCTTGAGGGGGTTTCGGGCCGTTTTATAAAGTCTGCAGCAGAAAAACTTGTCCGGACGTCCGGACGATTGCCCGGATTGTCCGGCCTTTACCCGGATCATCCGGGAGTTGACCCAGATCATCCGGCTTCAGCGCCAACCTTCTGGAATCTTAGTGCTTTAATTACCCGGATGATCCGGACCCCGGCCCGGATGATCCGGCCAACATTGTTGCAGCGCACGGTTTTGCCTCTAACTTTTGCATACGATCTCGGATGGGGACGATCTTTATATCAAAATCGTCCGTTTCGACGAGACGAAGAACTTTGCAGTTGTAACTTTTTCCGTCAGAGGTCATCTTAATTAAGTTTCATGCAATTTTTTAGTCTGGTGTCAACATGAGCATCTCTGAACTTGTCATAACTTTTGTACTTGAGCTCCTTTTTGGTCCATCTTCATATTTATTTCGACCATGTTGACAAGGGGCATCAAATGGTGACATGAAATCATAATTTTAACCTCATTCCATTATAGACTCAAGTCACTCTTTGCGATCGTGCCATTTTTGAGCGTCAACAAGTTCCATGCGATCAGTTTTAGCAGGCCTTTCGCACCGCACATGTCTCAGCTGGAGCCATGAGTTTGAAGAAGCGTGAGTTCTGCAACCTACGCCAGGGAAATCATACAGTGGGGCAGTATGTGGACGAGTTTAGCAAGTTAGCTCGCTATGCCCCAGATGATGTGGCCACAGATGCTGCGAAGCAGGATAAATTTCTTGAGGGACTCAATGATGGACTGAGTATGCAGTTGATGGAGGCAACTTTCAGCTACTACCAGGATCTGGTAGACAGGGCCCTCATGATTCAAGGCAAGCAGCAACAGATAGAGAGCCGCAAGCGGAAGTATGTATAGGGGGAATACAACTCTGGAGCTCAGCAGAAGCCCCACTATTCTCCATACTCGGGAGGACACACTCATCATACCCATGGAGGACATAACTGTGGGGCCATTCACACAATGGAGGAAGTTCACACAACCATACTGGCCCTAAGAATGGTAATGGGAATGGAGGAAACAACAGTCAGAGCCGTTCCAACCCCATGACACCCACAAAGAAAGATCTGAGTCACATTACCTGTTTCAAGTGCGGGAAGACCGGACACTATGCCACTGAATGTCCCGAGGCAAAGAATGGTAATGGTAGCAGAAGCTCTAGAAAGAAGCCCAACCCTTTCACCAGAGGTCAGGTGAATCATGTCAATGTGGAGGAAATTGACGAGCTGCCGACGCAGTTGTCGGTAAGTTTTTGATAAATGCATTTACAACCCTTGTTCTTTTTGACACTGGTGCATCGCGTTCATTCATATCAAGGGGGTTTGTGGACAAGTTTAAGTTACCAACCGTAGCCCTTAAGTCAACTATGTTAGTGAGTTCCCCAGGAGCAGAGTATATGGCTAGTCGGGGATGTTATCAGTTGCCATTGACCATAGCTAGACGCGTTTTCTCCACAGACCTCATTATCCTGGAGTCACAAGGATTGGATGTGATCCTAGGCATGGATTGGCTATCCAAGTACAATGGAAACATTGATTGTGCCAGTAAATTGATTTTTCTCACCACCCCAGAGGCAAAACTGATCAAGTATGTATCTAGGCATACGTCAAGGAGGACTCAAGTGAATTCCCTTTCGGGAGTTATTCAGGAGGAAGTGTCAGTTGTGAAGGATTATCCCGATGTATTCCCGAAGGAACTACCAGGCATGCCACCAGACCAAGACATAGAGTTTTTGATCGAGTTGTTGCCAGGGACCAGACCAATATCCAAGAGACCTTATTGGATACCCGCCAATGATCTGGAGGAAACTAAGAAGCAGATTAAGGAATTATTGGAGAAAGGTTATATTTGACCAAGTTCATCACCTTGCGGAGCCCCAATGCTTCTAGTTGAGAAGAAGGATGGATCCTTGAGAATGGTTGTTGATTATCGTCTGTTTAATGAGGTGACGATCAAGAACAAATACCCTTTGCCGATGATCAATGATTTGTTTGACCAGCTGCATGGACCTAAAGTTTTATCTAAGATCGATCTTCGATCAGGATATCACCAGTTGAAGATCTGAGAGCAGGATGTACCTAAGACAGCTTTTACCACAAGGTATGGGCTATATGAGTACATAGTCATGTCTTTTGGTTTGACTAATGCCCCTGCCTATTTTATGAGTATGATGAACAAGGTATTCATGGAGTTCTTGGACAAGTTCGTCGTGGTGTTCATTGACGATATATTGGTCTATTCAAAGAAAGAAGAAGAACACAAGGAACATTTGCGCTTGGTTCTCGAGAAGCTCAAGGAACATTAGTTATATGCCAAATTCAGCAAATGCGAGTTTTGGTTGAAGGAAGTCGGATTTCTTGGACACGTTATATCAGGAGAAGGTATAGCAGTAGACCCTTCCAAGGTTGAAGCCGTCATCGAATGGATGGCACCCACCTCAATTGGAGAGATACGCAGTTTCCTTGGACTCGCAGGATATTATCGAAAATTTATTAAGAATTTCTCCAAGATTGCGAAGCCCATGACAGAGTTATTGAAGAAAGACACCAAGTTTAATTGGACCGAGGATTGTGAGGCCAGTTTTCAGGAGTTGAAGAAATGTTTGGTTATAGCCACAGTGCTAATTCTCCCCGATATACGCAAGGATTTCCAAGTATATTGTGACACTTCTCGTCAAGGACTTGGAGGCGTTCTTATGCAAGAAGGAAGAGTTGTTTCATATGCCTCAAGTCAGCTTCGACCTCGTGAGTAGAATTATGCCACGCATGATTTGGAGTTAGCATTCATAGTGCATGCGCTCAAGACCTGGAGACACTTTTTTATTGGGAATCGTTGTGATGTCTACACGGATCATAAGAGTTTGACATTACTAGGAAAAGGGCTATTGTCGGTGTCAAAACAGGTAGATCTCGGGTAGGGGGTCCCGAACTGTGCATCTAGGCAGATGGTAACAGGAGACAAGGGACACGATGTTTTACCCAGGTTCGGGCCCTCTTGATGGAGGTAAAACCCTACGTCCTACTTGATTAATATTGATGATATGGGTAGTACAAGAGTGGATCTACCACGAGATCAAGGAGGCTAAACCCTAGAAGCTAGCCTACGGTATGATTGTTGTAATGTATGTTGTGTCCTACGGACTAAGCCCTCCGGTTTATATAGACATCGGAGAGGGCTAGGGTTACACAGAGTCGGTTACAATGGTAGGAGATCTACATATCCGTATCGCCAAGCTTGCCTTCCACGCCAAGGAAAGTCCCATACGGACACAGGACGGAGTCTTCAATCTTGTATCTTCGTAGTCTTGGAGTCCGGCGGACGATGATAGTCCGGGTGTCCAGACACCCCCTAGTCCAGGACTCCCTCAGTAGCCCCTGAACCAGGCTTCAATGACGATAAGTTCGGCGCGCATAATGTTCGGCATTGCAAGGCGGGTTCCTCCTTTGAATAACCCAGAAAAGATTGTGAACACTAGGATAGTGTCCGGCTCTGCAAAATAAATTCCACGTTCCACCGTAGAGAGAATAATATATACACAAGTTCAATCTGCTGACGTATTTTGCGGCATGACATCACACCACTGCCAAGCCTTTACTTGAATCGTTTTTTATTATACCGTCTCAGTGCGTTTAGCGAAGCGGCTTCCTTGGCACGTCTTGTCGAAGCAGAGATCGTGTTCCCCTTATTCGGGGATTGTCATCAATACAGATGTGGGTAACCCAACCGCGCCATTGATAGTGGTGCTTGGGAGATAAGCGAGTTTTACCAGGCCGGTGGGGGACGCACAGTCTTCGCCCGCCTATATATAAGGGATAAAGATTCACCTTTTCACCCACGCCTTCTTCCTCCTTTGCTTATCCATCTCCGCGCACTCGAGCTCCAGCGCCCAAGCTCGCGCATCTCGTCTCAACCTTCTCCGACCATGTCCGGAGCGGGAGGCAAGTGGTTGGCTTCCACCGTTAAGGAGGAGCACATCGCAAAGCTGCGCAGCGCCGGATACCTTTCTGGCGATATCGCGCACCGGCTGCCCGACGAGGGGCAGCTCATCCCCACCCCCAGGCCCCATGAGAGGGTCGTTTTCCTTCCCCACTTCCTCCGCGGACTAGGCTTTCCACTACACCCCTTTCTCCGGGGGCTCATGTTCTACTATGGCCTGGATTTCCATGATCTGGCGCCGAACTTCATCCTCAACATCTCGGCATTTATCGTCGTGTGCGAGGCCCTCCTCTGCATCCGGCACCACTTCGGCTTGTGGCTCAAGACCTTCAACGTCAAGCCGAAGGTAGTGAAGGGCACGCAGGCGGAGTGCGGAGGCGCCATGTTGGGCAAGATGCCCAACGTCCTCTGGTTCGAAGGGGCCTTCGTGGAATCTGTCAAGGGGCGGTAGTCGGGGTGGTTCTATATCACCGAGCCGCGCGACCCTACGTGGGCGGCGACCCCTGAGTTCGGATCTGGTATCCCTACGCAGCTCACCTCCTGGAAAGAGAAGGGCTTGCTGTGGGGTAATTCGAAGGAGCTGACGGGACTCCAAGCCTGTATCCAGAAGCTGGTGAACAAGAAGCTCAGGCTTGTTTACGTGGTCCAAGTCATGCTCGTCCGCCGGATTCTCCCATGCCAAGAACGGGCATTCAATCTGTGGGAGTTCGATCCGGAACAGCACCAGGCGTTGAGCGGGCTCTTCGACATGACGTACGAAGGCGCCTGGAGGGTGCTGTTTAAGGGCGCCGAAGCCCCCGCATCCGCGACGGAAGATCGCGGATTTCACTCGCAGCGTCCAGCTGACGAGGTAAGTGATTCTACCCCTTTACGAGACACTTGTTGTTAATAGTTTGATTCTAAGCGGGTTTTAATCTCCCTTTTCCTTTGACAAGAATGGACGAAGAAGGCCGAGCAGCTCATCTGCCCGGCTCCCATGCCAGAAGACCCAGTGGACGCCCGTCTAGCGGGGCTGCTGGTTCCGGCACCGCACGTGGTGCCGGAGAAGAAGGCCAAGAAGGTGGCCACGGGCACTCGAAAGAGTTCCCGTTTTTAGGTGTCCGACGACTCCGAGGCGGATTCCTCCCCCGAAGATGAGGAGGAGGAAGAAGACTCTATCCCAGAGGGGGGAGAAAGAAAGAGGAAGGCCTCCCCAACAGGGGAGGCTGAAGGGTCCAAGAGGGGAAGAACTATTCCCCCGGACAGCTCCGCCAACACCAACGTTGGCAGTGAAGAGTGGCCCTCAAGGGTCAGTCCTCAGGCGAGATCGTAAGTATCCGGATTCCTGAATGATCTGCAATTTTTTGTGTGTCACATAGTGTCCTTCTAATGCCGCATACTGCCTGCAGTCCGGCCGACGATGATGTCCCCGCTTCGTCGAGCGGGTCGTTGGCTGCGTCGGATGTGGATTCCATTCCGACTGCCTCCACCCCTCGCGCCGCCGAGGACGCCGAGGTGGGATCCCGGGAAGGGACCCATCATGAGGAGGCTCCGGAGGCGCTGCAAGGCAGCCTCCCGGACTTTGCGCCGGACTCTACACCAGAACCTGCAGTGGTTCCAGAGTCCGGCAGGCGGCCCCTTCGCAAGAAGGGAAAGACCGTGACACCGGCGGGCCCCGTCCAACCAGAGGCGCCCGACAACTTGTTGGAGGCGCTTAAAGGCGCTTCCATCGAGGAAGAACACCGCACTATCATGAGTGTGGTGATTCAGAAGGTTCAGCTCGCCAACACCGGGCTGACCGAAGCCTGCAGCAGCCTTCTAACAGGCTTTGAGGTAAGAAGTTAAAATTATGTAATGTAATACCGCATAGACAGTAGCCCCTAATGCTCGGTTCGGTGTTCGGAAAGAAAAGCCGGACTGATGATGTAAAGAAGATATACGCAGGGTTGCTAAAAATTATGTCAATATGGGTTTGCAGGCTGCGCTGCTAACCTCTGCTGCACTGACTGCAGAGGTTGATGCATTGAAGCAGGATCTCGAGCGGTCCGAGCAAGAGCTCGGCCGTGCTAAGAAGCATCTCGAGGACAAAGAAGGTGAGTAACACCACTTTGAAAATTTTACATTATAGAAAAGGATTTAGGTTGCAATAAAAATAACGAGGATAACGTGGGTACTGCAGGGGTGTAACGCCCCAGATTCGTTGCGCCAGGTGTATGCCAATTATTCGCCGTCGTTGCCATGTCATTTGCTTGCGTGTTGCACTTTGCCATGTCATCATATGCATTTCGTATCATGTCATCATGTGCATCTCATTTCGCATTCATGTTCATTTCTTGCATTCGAGCATTTTCCCCGTTGTCCGTTTCGCAATCCGGCACTCCTATGGCCTCCGGCGTCCCCCTATTCTCTCTTTTCGTGAGTGGGTGTTAAACATTCTCGGAATGGCCCGAGGTTTGCCAAGCGGCCTTGGTATAGCACCGGTAGACCGCCTGTCAAGTTTCATGACATTTGGAGTTCGTTTGATACTCCAACGGTTAACCGGGTAACCGCAAAAGCCTCTTTTATTGCAGCCCAACACCCCTTCCAAAGTGGCCCAAAACCCATCTAACTCCCCTCCATGCTCTCGGTCGTTCGAGCACGATCGCGTGGCCGAAAACCACTCCTCATTTCGACTCTCCTAGCTCCCTCTACCTATAAATATGTGGCCTCCCCCGAAATTCCCGCAGTCCAACCCTAGCCCCGCTCCTCCCCGCGCCGCCGGACACGTCCAACCCGTCCGGACATTGTCCGCCCGTCGTCCCCGGCGAATCCGACGCCGCCACGTCGCCGCCGCCAGTCTCCTCTCTCCTCCCCGCGCCAGGCCCGCCGGGGCCCATCCGAGGCCCGGCCCGGGC
The DNA here is from genome assembly GCA_963921465.1 of Triticum timopheevii. Taxonomy (NCBI): domain Eukaryota; kingdom Viridiplantae; phylum Streptophyta; class Magnoliopsida; order Poales; family Poaceae; genus Triticum; species Triticum timopheevii. The sequence continues at coordinate 479,557,987 of OY997268.1, forward strand.
CACGCCGGGCCCGCGCCGCCCGAGCGCCGCCGCCGCCTCGCGCCCGTCGCCGATCCGCCTCCGGCCGCCGGATCCGCCGTCGGCTTCGCCGCCTCCGTCACCTCCCGTCCCCGCTGCCCGAGCGGAGCGCCGCCGCGGCCCGCGCCCCGCCTCGCCGGCCAGAGCCTTCGCGCCAACGCCCCGCCTCGCTCCCCGCCGGCGCCCTTCGGCCGCCCCGCGCCATGGCCCCGCGGCATCTCCGCCGCCACCCTCCCGAGCTCGCCGGAGGCCGGCCCTCCTCTCAGCCCGCGGCGCCCCTTGCCTCGCCGCCGGCGCCGCGCCCTCCGCCGCCCTTCGCCGGTCCGCGCCACCCCGGCCTCTCCCTCGCCTCCGGCCACCGTTCCCCGCATCTCCGACCATCTCCGGCGAAACTCCGGCCGGATCCGGCGAGATCCGTCCCGGAACTTTAGGGTGGATGAGATCCACCACCACGTCTAACCAAACGCCCGGATCTTCTCGTCCAGGGTCCTCCTCGTCCCGTTTTCGTCGGTGTAAAATTCCCCTAAGTCCCTGTTTTCAAACATTATCATGCCATGTTCATCGCATTGTATCTCTGCATCCATAGCTCCGTTTTGTGCGTGTAATATGTCAAATTGTTCGCCGCGACGGGTACTTCATTTCTTTCCATTGCATCATTTTCATTTGAGCTCATCTTGATGCCCGAAATGCTGTTGGAAGAGTGCATGTTGATGTTAACCTGCTGAAACTGTTATAACTTGCTCATTAGTCATTTTTGCCATAATTGATGTGTGCATCCTATGAGGTTGATGTCTACATGTGTTTTGATCTATGATATGCCATTTTTCTAGTGGTGCCAACCATGTATTTTTGTGAGTTGTGTGCTGAGTGCATAAAGCTTGTTAAGGAGGGTACTTGCTGTTGCTGTTTTCCTGACAGATTCTGTTATATTTTGTTGCTATGTAAACATGCTTCTACAAGCCATTTCGTGCGTTATTCTGGAGATGTTCACTAAGGATGTTTTGTTATACATGTCATGCTCTATCCATTCATGCCCTTGGTTTCAATTATAGCCTGCTGTAGCTTGTTGTAATCTTGCTCCAAAGTTGCTAAATGATGTTGCTGTCAGCCTGTTAACATTAAGTTCAATGTTTCCATGATTGTTTGCTAGTGATCCATGCACCCTATGAACTTGTTCTTGCCATGCTTAGCTTCACAAACATGCCTTCTTACTGTTGGTTGCCTTGACATGCCATGTATTGCTCTATGGTGAGTGTTTCAAGCTCACCAACATGCCTACTTATTGTTGTTCCTGCCATGTATGAATCTGTAATATAACTTGCCATGTTTACATGGGTGCCATCATATTTTCTGATCCTTTTTGGCTCATGGTCAGTAAGTGACTCTTGTTCTATGCATTTAGTAGTATCATGAAATGCCTTTGGTTGCCATGATAAGTTCCTGTAACATGTTGTTTGATAGCTCTGAACATTGCAACCTGATGTTATTTCCTGATAAGTCTGAAACTGTTATTATTTGCAATCTTCCCATGTCCTTTTGAGCATGTTCTAATGATTTCTGGAGATAGCTCAGTGTTCATGTTTTGTTATGCTTTACTAGTACTTAATGCCCATGCCTTTTGTTCTTATGTTGGGGTGCTGTAGCTTGTTGTTTTGATGCTTGTAAGATGCCTTGTTGCTGTTTTGGACAGATTGTTGCTATAACTTGTATAGAGTGTATGTGTTGAACCGATGCTCCGTTTTGAGTGTGCTCTATATGAAACTTGCTTGTTTTTGCATGTAGCTTCATATTATCATGTTGCATCCATGTTTTGAGGTGTTTGCTTGATGTTTGTATGCATTTTGCATCAATGCCATGTTTAACTTGTTTTGCTCATATCTTGTAGGCCGTAGCTCCGAATCTAATGAACTTTATATGTAACTTGACTAGAATTTCGTGTAGATCATCTTGGTGCATCTTAACTTGCTGTTTAACAACTTGAACATAATGTTTATTCAGTTATGGACCAATTTCGAAATTTGCATATGAGGACTTACCGGAATTGTTATATGTTGTTCCCGGCCTCATTTAAACTTGCCTTGATGTGTGGTTCTTGTTTGCATCATCTCTTGCCATGAGTAGCCTCATATAGCTTTGTCATGCATCATGCTCGTTGTGCATCATGTCTTGACTATGTGTGGTGTGTTTACTATGTTGTGTGCTTCTTCTCGATAGTTCCCGTTTTCGTTGCGATCGTGTGGATGCGTTCGTCTACGCTTGGTTCGTCTTCGTGGCTTCATCTTCTTCATGGACTCGTTCTCCTTCCTAGCGGGATTTCAGGCAAGATGACCGCTACCCTAGATCTCACTACTATCATTGCTATGCTAGTTGCTTCGTTCTATCGCTATGCTGCGCTACCTATCATCTTGTTCTATCAAGCCTCCCAAATTGTCATGAACCTCTAACCTTTGACACCCTTCCTAGCACACCATTGTTTGGCTATGTTACCGCTTTGCTCAGCCCCTCTTATAGCGTTGTTAGCTGCAGGCGAAGATGTAGATTTCTCCATGGTGGACAGGGTTATGTTGGGATATCACAATATCTCTTATATTATTAATGCATCTATATATTTGGTAAAGGGTGGAAGGCTCGGCCTTATGCCTGGTATTTTGTTCCACTCTTGCCGCCCTAGTTTCCGTTATACCGGTATTATGTTCCCGGATTTTGCGTTCCTTACGCGGTCGGGTGATTAATGGGACCCCCCTGACAGTTCGCTTTGAATAAAACTTGTCCAGCAAGGCCCAACCTTGGTTTTACCATTTGCCTCACCACCACCTATACCCTTCCCTTGGGTCGGCCAACCCAAGGGTCATCTTTATTTTAGTCCCCCGGGCCAGTGCTTCTCTAAGTGCTGGTCTGAACCGGGCAGACTGCGAGGCCCCCTCGGGGCAACTCGAGGTCTGGTTTTACTCGTAGGCTGACCTATCCGGTGTTGCCCTGAGAACGAGATATGTGCAGCTCCTATCGGGATTGTCGGCGCATCGGGCGGCTTTGCTGGTCTTGTTTTACCATTGTCGAAATGTCTTGTAAACCGGGATTCCGAGACTGATCGGGTCTTCCTGGGAGAAGGAATATCCTTCGTTGATCGCGAGAGCTTATCATGGGCTAAGTTGGGACACCCCTGCAGGGTATAAACTTTCGAGAGCCGTGCCCGCGGTTATGTGGCAGATGGGAATTTGTTAATGTCCGGTTGTAGATAACTCGACACTAGATCCGAATTAAAACGCATCAACCGTGTGTGTAGCCGTGATGGTCTCTTCTCGGCGGAGTCCGGGAAGTGAACACGGTCTTTGGGTTATGTTTGATGTAAGTAGGTGTTCAGGATCACCTCTTGATCATTGCTAGTTGACGACCGTTCCTTTGCTCCTCTTCTCGCTCTCATTTGCGTATGTTAGCCACCATATCATGCTTAGTCGCTGCTGCAACCTCACCACTTTACCCCTTCCTTTCCCATTAAGCTTTGTTAGTCTTGATACCCATGGTAATGGGATTGCTGAGTCCTCGTGGCTCACAGATTACTACAACAACAGTTGCAGGTACAGGTTACACGATGATCTTGACGCGAGAGTGATGTTTGCTTGTTTTGGAGTTCTTCTTCTGCTTCTTCTTCGATCAGGGGATAGGTTCCAGGTCGGCAGCCTGGGCTAGCAGGGTGGATGTCGTTTGAGTTTCTGTTTGTGTTTCATCCGTAGTCGGATGTTGATCTTATGTAAGATGATGTTGTATTCGTGTGGCTTGTATGCCTCATGTATGTATCCCCATCTATTATGTAATGTTGATGTAATGATATCCACCTTGCAAAAGCGTTCCAATATGAGGGTCTATCCTTGGTGGGACCTTCGAGTTCCTTTTGGATAGGGTCGCATATTGGGCGTGACAAGCTGGTATCAGAGCCTCGATCGACCTTAGGAGCCCCCTTGATTGATCGTGTAGTTTGGCCGTTGTTGAGTCTAGAAGAAAACTATTTTCTGAGTCTAGTTATATCGGAGAGTAGAAATTCTTTTTACTCCTCTGCCCCTTCGTCGCTCTGGTGAGGAATCTTGACGTAGGTGTTTTGAATTACTTCTCTTCCCTTTCAAATTTTTCTTTAGGTTCACGCAGTTGGTTTTTCGTTCGTTGGTTCTCAACTCCTTTCATCCGGTGCATTTCTCGTCAAGTTAACTCGATCCTCTGTCCGAATTTGTCCTTGTTTTTCCCACCCGCCCTCCCTTCTTCTTCTCGAATCCGGAATCTGTAATCGAGTATCCATCCTACTCGTGCGAAGTCTTTGCTTTCTTTCCTCAATGATTTCACCCGGTGTTTTCTCTTCAAGTTATTCGTCGGTTTCCCCTTCCAAGTTACCTTTGTTTTCCCGCCCTCCCACCCTCTTCTTCCCGGAGCCTGAATCTCTTTCGAGAATCAATTTCATTCGTGTGGAGCCTCTTCAGTCTTCCGTTAATTATCTCAACCGGTGAATTCTCGTCTCGTTCGTCATTCTTCATCCCTTTCTTTTTCCAGCGGACTCGATTTAAGTTTTTCGGGTTGTTCATATTCTTTTCCCTTGGCTCATATATTTCCCTTTGCTCGTTCGCCTCTCGCCAGTTTATCCTTCCGGAGTGTTCAAGACATCTCAGGAGTTTCGTCTATGTTCCAATTAATTCGAGGTTGTCACCTCATTCCAATATTTCAATTGTTCCGGTGCATCATCTATCTGTTCAACATCCCTTTTCCAACAATGTTTTTCTTTTAGAGGGCCCTAACCCATAGGTCTTTTCCCAGGATCTTACCTGACTCTTCTAATTCTCCCGGGGTTATTCTCAAATTCTTTTCAAGTGTGACGTCAGGATGGATCCCATCAGTCAGATGCCTTTCCAAGATCGATTTCAAATCATTTTCATTGTTGGCTCAACCTCTTCGCTTTTCATTCTTCCGGAGTATCTCAGGAATTTTGGTGGTGTTTCTCGTCATCATTTGAAGATCGAAGAAGAAGATTTCTCTTAAATCTTGTTCGTTCTCTCGGAGATTCGCGGTGCTAGCTCGATGTTATCCTATCAAATTGTTTCAAGTCATACAAATTCTTTTCATCCATCAGGAGTATGTCAGAAGTTGTTTTCCATTTCTTTTCACCGGAGGCCATCATTCCTGTTAGTGTTCTCTATTTATCCTGGTGCTTCGTTCAAGTGTTCTTTAATCAACTCATGATCTCTTTGTTCTTTTGCATCTAAATCCCCTCGAGCATATTGGTTCTTATGATTCTTCCCGGTGATTCATTCTTTTTCGTCAGTCATTTTTGAATTCTTATGGTGATTAGTTCAAGATTCTTTTTCCTTCATTATCATTTTAATCCATTCGATCTTTCCAATCCTACCGGTGGTTCATGAAGACTTTCTCAAGTTTTGTTCTATTCTCTCCTTAATCCTTTTCAAGAAGAATAAGTAGTATGTAAAATCCATTGCTTCTCATCAATTTAATTTGATGAAGGATATGAGCATACAATAAATCTTATTCTTATTTCATCCAATTGAGTAATCCCTTCCTTCGGAGTTTGTTCTTGATGAATAAATTCTAGTTTCAAGTGTTTTCATCTTTTCTTTTTCGGAGTCCAAATTTCCTCGGCCATTTCGTCGAAACCTCCATCTAAATCATCGCAAGGCTTTTATCTTATTCTTTCATCCTTCTTTCTATCTCATCATCCTTTGTCGCCGGAGTTCTTCATGGTGGTTCTTCATGATTCAACTCATTCTTCAAGAGTTCATCAAGATTCTTCTCGAAGGAGCTCAAGTATCTTTCTTCTTGCATATCAAAGTGCAATAATTCTCCATATCCTTTTGAAGTGGAGTTTTGCATTTCTTCGTTCTTCTCAGCTATCCAATCATTTCCGTTTGTGGCTGGTTATCACCTTATGATTTCGAGATCTTATCCATAAGTCCATAACAAGCAATTCTTTTCGTTGTTGATTTTCTCAACAACTCCGTTCAATCCTTTCTTCTAAGATGCTTTCAATTTCATTCGTGGCACAAGTTGTCATTTTCTTCTCCGTTCTTTTCATTCAACTCTTTCAACTCTTTCTGGAGTTTTTGTGTCATGTCTTCATCAAGTATAATTCCATCCTCTCAAGCTCGTGTTCTATTCCCCCTTGTTTCAGCCGAAGTGCTGCCTAAATCCTTTCAGTCTTATCCGTTTCTTTTCTCATTCTAACCACTCCGGTTAGAACGAGTGGTTTCATAGTCTATTCGATTCCGTGAGCTTTCGATTCTCGTCATTCTCGTCGCTCCTCTCTTCTTCTCGAGTGCTCTCGATTCTTTGATTCTTCTCTTGAGTTCTTGTTTCACCCCATCCCTTTTCTCTTCCGTCTCGGTCCTAAGATCTCGGGACGAGATCTCTTGTTAGTGGAGGAGTGTTGTAACGCCCCGGATTCGTTGCGCCAGGTGTATGCCAGTTATTCGCCGTCGTTGCCATGTCATTTGCTTGCGTGTTGCACTTTGCCATGTCATCATATGCATTTCATATCATGTCATCATGTGCATCTCATTTCGCATTCATGTTCATTTCTTGCATTCGAGTATTTTCCCCGTTGTCCGTTTCGCAATCCGGCACTCCTATGGCCTCCGGCGTCCCCCTCTTCTCTCTTTTCGTGAGTGGGTGTTAAACATTCTCGGAATGGCCCGAGGTTTGCCAAGCGGCCTTGGTATAGCACCGGTAGACTGCCTGTCAAGTTTCGTGACATTTGGAGTTCGTGTGATACTCCAATGGTTAACCGGGTAACCGCAAAAGCCTCTTTTGTTGCAGCCCAACACCCCTTCCAAAGTGGCCCAAAACCCATCTAACTCCCCTCCATGCTCTCGGTCGTTCGATCACAATCGCGTGGCCGAAAACCGCTCCTCATTTGGACTCTCCTAGCTCCCTCTACCTATAAATATGTGGCCTCCCCCGAAATTCCCGCAGTCCAACCCTAGCCCCGCTCCTCCCCGCGCCGCCGGACACGTCCAACCCGTCCGGACATTGTCCGCCCGTCGTCCCCGGCGAATCTGACGCCGCCACGTCGCCGCTGCCGGTCTCCTCTCTCCTCCCCGCGCCAGGCCCGCCGGGGCCCATCCGAGGTCCGCCCCGCGCCGCCCGAGCGCCGCCGCCGCCTCGCGGCCGCCGCCGATCCGCCTCCGGCCGCCGGATCCGCCGTCGGCTTCGTCGCCGCCGTCGCCTCCCGTCGCCGCTGCCCGAGCGGAGCGCCGCCGCGGCCCGCGCCCCACCTCGCCGGCCGGAGCCTCCGCGCCCACGCCCCGCCTCGCTCCCCGCCGGCGCCCTTCAGCCGCCCCGCGCCATGGCCCCGCGACATCTCCGCCGCCGCCCTCCCGAGCTCGCCGGAGGCTGGCCCTCCTCTCAGCCCGCGGCGCCCCTCGCCTCGCCGCCGGCGCCGCGCCCTCCGCCGCCTTTCGCCGGTCCACGCCTACCCGGCCTCTCCCTCACCTCCGGCCATCGTTCCCCGCATCTCCGACCATCTCCGGCGAAACTCCGGCCGGATCTGGCGAGACCCGGCCCGGAACTGCAGGGTGGATGAGATCCACCACCACGTCTAACCAAACTCCCAGATCTTCTCGTCCAGGGTCCTCCTCGTCCCGTTTTCGTCGGTATAAAATTCCCCTAAGTCCCTGTTTTCAAACATTATCATGCCATGTTCATCGCATTGTATCTCTGCATCCATAGCTCCGTTTTGTGCGTGTAATATGTCAAATTGTTCGCCGCGACGGGTACTTCATTTCTTTCCATTGCATCATTTTCATTTGAGCTCATCTTGATGCACGAAATGCTGTTGGAAGAGTGCATGTTGATGTTAACCTGCTGAAACTGTTATAACTTGCTCATTTGTCATTTTTGCCATAATTGATGTGTGCATCCTATGAGGTTGATGTCTACATGTGTTTTGATCTATGCTATGCCATCTTTCCAGTGGTGCCAACCATGTATTTTTGTGAGTTGTGTGCTGAGTGCATCAAGCTTGTTAAGGAGGGTACTTGCTGTTGCCGTTTTCCTGACAGATTCTGTTATATTTTGTTGCTATGTAAACATGCTTCTACAAGCCATTTCGTGCGTTATTCTGGAGATGTTCACTAAGGATGTTTTTTTTATACATGTCATGCTCTATCCATTCATGCCCTTGGTTTCAATTATAGCCTGCTTTAGCTTGTTGTAATCTTGCTCCAAAGTTGCTAAATGATGTTGCTGTCAGCCTGTTAACATTAAGTTCAATGTTTCCATGATTGTTTGCTAGTGATCCATGCATCCTATGAACTTGTTCTTGCCATGCTTAGCTTCACAAACATGCCTTCTTACTGTTGGTTGCCTTGACATGCCATGTATTGCTCTGTGGTGAGTGTTTCAAGCTCACCAACATGTTTACTTATTGTTGTTCCTGCCATGTATGAATCTGTAATATAACTTGCCATGTTTACATGGGTGCCATCATATTTTCTGATCCTTTTTGGCTCATGGTCAGTAAGTGATTCTTGTTCTATGCATTTAGTAGTATCATGACATGCCTTTGTTTGCCATGATAAGTTCCTGTAACATGTTGTTTGATAGCTCCGAACATTGCAACCTGATGTTATTTCCTGATAAGTCTGAAACTGTTATTATTTGCAATCTTCCCATGTCCTTTTGAGCATGTTCTAATGATTTCTGGAGATAGCTCAGTGTTCATGTTTTGTTATGCTTTACCAGTACTTCATGCCCATGCCTTTTGTTATTATGTTGGGGTGCTGTAGCTTGTTGTTTTGATGCTTGTAAGATGCCTTGTTGCTGTTTTGGACAGATTGTTGCTATAACTTGTATAGAGTGTATGTGTTGAACCGATGCTCCGTTTTGAGTGTGCTCTATATGAAACTTGCTTGTTTTTGCATGTAGCTTCATATTATCATGTTGCATCCATGTTTTGAGGTGTTTGCTTGATGTTTGTATGCATTTTGCATCAATGCCATGTTTAACTTGTTTTGCTCATATCTTCTAGGCCGTAGCTCCGAATCTAATGAACTTTATATGTAACTTGACTAGAATTTCGTGTAGATCATCTTGGTGCATCTTAACTTGCTGTTTAACAACTTGAACATAATGTTTATTCAGTTCTGGACCAATTTCGAAATTTGCATATGAGGACTTACCGGAATTGTTATATGTTGTTCCCGGCCTCATTTAAACTTGCCTTGATGTGTTGTTCTTGTTTGCATCATCTCTTGCCATGAGTAGCCTCATATAGCTTTGTCATGCATCATGCTCGTTGTGCATCATGTCTTGACTATGTGTGGTGTGTTTACTATGTTGTGTGCTTCTTCTCGATAGTTCACGTTTTCGTTGCGATCGTGTGGATGCGTTCGTCTACGCTTGGTTCGTCTTCGTGGCTTCATCTTCTTCATGGACTCGTTCTCCTTCCTAGCGGGATTTCAGGCAAGATGACCGCTACCCTGGATCTCACTACTATCATTGCTATGCAGTTGCTTCGTTCTATCGCTATGCTGCGCTACCTATCATCTTGTTCTATCAAGCCTCCCAAATTGCCATGAACCTCTAACCTTTGACACCCTTCCTAGCACACCATTGTTTGGCTATGTTACCGCTTTGCTCAGCCCCTCTTATGGCGTTGTTAGCTGCAGGCGAAGATGAAGATTTCTCCATGGTGGACAGGGTTATGTTGGGATATCACAATATCTCTTATATTATTAATGCATCTATATATTTGGTAAAGGGTGGAAGGCTCGGCCTTATGCCTGGTGTTTTGTTCCACTCTTGCCGCCCTAGTTTCCGTCATACCGGTATTATGTTCCCGGATTTTGCGTTCCTTACGCGGTCGGGTGATTTATGGGACCCCCCTGACAGTTCGCTTTGAATAAAACTTGTCCAGCAAGGCCCAACCTTGGTTTTACCATTTGCCTCACCACCACCTATACCCTTCCCTTGGGTCGGCCAACCCAAGGGTCATCTTTAATTTAGCCCCCCCGGGCCAGTGCTTCTCTAAGTGCTGGTCTGAACCGGGCAGACTGCGGGGCCCCCTCGGGGCAACTCGAGGTCTGGTTTTACTCGTAGGCTGACCTATCCGGTGTTGCCCTGAGAACGAGATATGTGCAGCTCCTATCGGGATTGTCGTTGCATCAGGCGGCTTTGCTGGTCTTGTTTTACCATTGTCGAAATGTCTTGTAAACCGGGATTCCGAGACTGATCGGGTCTTCCTGGGAGAAGGAATATCCTTCGTTGATCGCGAGAGCTTATCATGGGCTATGTTGGGACACCCCTGCAGGGTATAAACTTTCGAGAGCCGTGCCCGTGGTTATGTGGCAGATGGGAATTTGTTAATGTCCTGTTGTAGATAACTTGACACCAGATCTGAATTAAAACGCATCAACCGCGTGTGTAGCCGTGATGGTCTCTTCTCGGCGGAGTCTGGGAAGTGAACATGGTCTTTGGGTTATGTTTGACGTAAGTAGGTGTTCAGGATCACCTCTTGATCATTGCTAATTGACGACCGTTCCTTTGCTCCTCTTCTCGCTCTCATTTGCGTATGTTAGCCACCATATCATGCTTAGTCGCTGCTGCAACCTCACCACTTTACCCCTTCCTTTCCCATTAAGCTTTGTTAGTCTTGATACCCATGGTAATGGGATTGCTGAGTCCTTGTGGGTCACAGATTACTACAACAACAGTTGCAGGTACAGGTTACGTGATGATCTTGACGCGAGAGTGATGTTTGCTTGTTTTGGAGTTCTTCTTCTGCTTCTTCTTTGATCAGGGGATAGGTTCCAGGTCGGCAGCCTGGGCTTGCAGGGTGGATGTCGTTTGAGTTTCTGTTTGTGTTTCATCCATAGTCGGATGTTGATCATATGTAAGATGATGTTGTATTCGTGTGGCTTGTATGCCTCATGTATGTATCCCCATCTATTATGTAATGTTGATGTAATGATATCCACCTTGCAAAAGCGTTCCAATATGCGGGTCTATCCTTGGTGGGACCTTCGAGTTCCTTTTGGATAGGGTCGCATATTGGGTGTGATAAGGGGCCACGAACGAGGTGGCCACCCTGAAGGAGGCTGTGTCCGCGGCCGAATGCAATGCGGCCACGGAACGGGCAGAGCGCGAGAAACAAGAGGCGCGGGTGGCGGAAGTGCGGCAAGAGCTCCAGGCTCTCATGGAAAAGCATGAGAGTTTGGAGCTTGACTCAAAGACTCGAGAGTCCGAGCTTGCCTCGGCTCTCGAAAGTGCCAAAGCCGGCAAGGCCGAGGCCCATAAGGTCCTTCAGGAGGTTGAGGATGTGAAGAAAATAGCGGTGGGTAAGGCATTATTCATGCAAAGCAAGCATGTTAATGTAAACTACCTGACACTTACCCGAATTTGGAGCTCTCCAGGGGCATTTGCAGATCTGCCTCGCAGTGTATCCGATGCCGCCGCTTTCTACCGTGGCGAGGAGGGGAGCTCAACGGAGAAGGTCTTCTGGTCTCAGTATGCTGAGGCCGGCCTTCCGGTGCCCCCTAGCGACCACCTGAAGCAGCTGGTCGAGCTCCACAAGGTAGCCGAGCAGGCCATGAAGGGCCTCATAGTCCGTCTGTGGCCTGGAGAGGCCATGCCTGGGAGCTACTTCGGCCTCGTGCGGCGGCTGGTGGATGCGTGCCCCTTGTTGGAGATCGTCAAGCGCTCCGCCTGTATTGAAGGTGCTCGTCGGGCCCTTGCCCGCGCAAAAGTGCACTAGGGCAAGCTGGATGCGGAGAAGCTTATCACTGACACGCCGCCAGCGGGCAAGGAGTATCGTACGCCCGAGATGTACTATAAGACTGTCCTGAAGGATGCCCGCAAGATTGCGGATGAGTGTCCCAGAGATGTAATTGTTGAGTAGACTCGATATGTATTATCCTGTGCGCTGAAAACTTTGTTCATATGCGCTAAGCAACGCTTGTTTGATTTAAAATATTACCTTCTGTGCGGCCGTTTATAAATTCTGAGAGATGGCAAGTCGTCGGCTTCAGCCCCCAAGCCACGAGTGCTGGGGTGTTCGGGATAAACTTGAGCACTCTTGTTCCCATTCTTGGGTCCATCTAGGGAGGCGCTCAACACAACGAACAAGGCAATCAGACTTATAATGCTTGAACACTCTCACTTAGCCATAGAATTCTATAATTTTAAATTTCGGCGAAGCCCCTAGTATTCGGAAGACCGAGTTCGGGGCGCTATCCACGCCTTGGTCGGACATTATCCGGTTCTTCGCTTGACGCGGCATAAGCCTTTAAGGACTCGAAAAGACTTCTCGAACAGCGACCAGTCTCTCGCCTTATCATGATAGTCAGTTTTAGCTTTCTCCACTGAGGCGCGCGCCCAGCTCAACCGGGGCGCAATCGCAGTGGTTCTCCCAGTGCCACCTTAGCCGATAGAATGGAATGTAAGGTACCAAAATGTGGGAGCCGGGCAAACCCAACTATTGACCCAAGACATGATTCAGATCCGATTCATAAAATGCTATAAGTTCGGGGTGCCGCACTTGTGAAAGTGTTCAGACTTGTCACACCATAATGCGGGGAACATAAGCCCCTGGTGTATTCGGCCGTACCAAAATATACGGGTGCAAGATGTCATTAATGAACATATGTGTAAAGTAATGCAATAACAGGCGAAAAATGTTGCATTATTTATTCAAGGAATTCTGCTATGAGTGCGGAATGATACAAATAGTGCGGTAAGCAAGGGATTGGACTAATTAGACATGTCCCCCTCCAGGGATGGGCTGCGGACTCGTGTATAGAATCAAATTTAATGCTCGTAATGGAGACCACCTGAGTGTTTATCACAGTCTTCTTTCTTCCCTGGCTGTTGCATCGTGAGTTCGGCAGGTTCACCACCGGACAGGGCCTCTGGTGAACGGAGTCCTGTGTACACAAAGAAGGAAAATAATAAAAAAAGAGTGACACACTTGTGAGCCCCTGGTGTGGTCGAGCCGCACTCTGGGTCTGTTGTGGTCGTTCCCCTTCCCCTAGGCCCATGGTATCTCCAGAGCATAATGATGTACACGGAGGGTAGGTCTTGCAATTATGCAGGGGCTAGGGTTGGGGCCGCATTGCTACTCGTGCTCGGATCGTGCCAGGTGGTCTTGGTTGATGTTTCTTCGGGCGCATTTGGCCGTATCCGGCCGTTTAATGGCCGGACTCGAAAATTGCCTTAAAAGGCTGCTCTGTACTTCTGCCGCGAGAGCCGCTGTGTGTTCCTCCGTTCGGAGAGAGCGTTCCGTATTTCCGTTGACCATGATGACTCCACGAGGGCCTGGCATCTTGAGCTTGAGGTATGCGTAATGCGGCACCGCATTGAACTTCGCGAACGCGGTTCGTCCGAGCAGAGCGTGATAGCCGTTGCGGAACGGGACTATGTGGAAGATTAACTCCTCGCTCCGGAAATTATCCGGGGATCCGAAGACCACTTCCAGTGTGACTGACCCTGTACAATTGGCCTCCACACCTGGTATGACGCCTTTGAAGGTCGTATTTGTAGGTTTAATCCTTGAGGGGTCTATGCCCATCTTGCGCACTATATCCTGATAAAGCAGGTTCAGGCTACTGCCGCCGTCCATCAGGACTCTTGTGAGGTGAAATCCATCGACGATTGGGTCGAAAACCAATGCGGCGAATCCGCCATGGCGGATACTGGTCGGATGGTCTCTTCGATCGAAAGTGATCGGGCAAGAGGACCATGGATTGAACTTAGGGGCGACTGGCTCCATGGCATATACGTCCCTTAGTGCACGCTTCCGCTCCCTCTTGGGTATATGGGTTGCGTATATCATGTTCACTGTCCGCACTTGTGGGGGGAAACCCTTCTGTCCTCTACTATTCGGTGGTCGGGTCTCTTTCTCGTCGTCGCTGTGCAACCCCTTGTCATTGTTTTCGGCAATTAACTTGCCTGCCTGCTTGAATACCCAACAATCTCTGTTGGTGTGATTAGCTGGCTTTTCGGGGGTGCCATGTATCTGGCATGAGCGGTCGAGTATTCGGTCCAAATTAGACGGACCCGGAGTGGTTCTTTTGAATGGCTTCTTCCGCTGACCGGGTTTAGAGCCTCGGAATCCGGCGTTGACTGCCGTATCCTCCTTGTCATCGCCGTTAACGCGGCGTTTATTTTTGTTTCGACGCGACCTACCATTGTGGTCCTTAGTGTCCGGACTACCAGCATTTTTGCTGAGGTTGTTGCTGCGAGCTAGCCAGCTATCCTCTCCCGCACAGAAGCGGGTCATTAATGATGTGAGGGCTGCCATGGATTTCGGCTTTTCCTGTCCTAGGTGCCGGGCTAGCCACTCGTCGCGGATGTTATGCTTGAAGGCTGCGAGGGCCTCTGCATCCGGACAGTCGATGATTTGATTTTTCTTTGTTAAGAACCGTGTCCAAAATTGTTTGGCCGATTCGTCTGGCTGCTGGATTATGTGGCTTAGGTCATCGGCGTCTGGTGGCCGCACGTATGTGCCCTGGAAGTTGTCGAGGAATGCGGCTTCCAGGTCCTCCCAACACCCAATTGACTCTGCGGGAAGGCTGTTAAGCCAGTGCCGAGCTGGTCCTTTAAGCTTGAGCGGGAGGTATTTGATGGCGTGGAGATCGTCGCCGCGGGCCATATCGATGTGAAGGAGATAATCTTCGATCCAAACCGCGGGGTCTGTCGTTCCATCGTAGGATTCAATGTTTACGGGTTTAAACCCTTCACGGATTTGATGATCCATTACTTCGTCAGTGAAGCATAGCGGGTGTGCGGCGCCTCTGTATTGAGCAATATCACGACGTAGCTCAAGGGAGCGTTGTCTGCTGTGTTCGGCCCGGTCGGAGTTGTTGTATCCGGCTCGACGGTATTCGTCGTGGGTCGTGGGGCGCCCACGTGATCCATAGATAGATCTGGATTGTCTTGCCTTATCCTCCAATATGTCCCGCAAGTCCGGCGCGTTCCCTCGTGGCTTCGTACTTTTCGAGCGATGCCGGGGTATGGTCTTGATGGAAGGCCTGGATGCTTCTCTGTCGCGACCACGGGGTGGTCGGTCGGTCGTATTGTGCGCTGGTGATGATGGTATGTATGCTTCCTCCTCTAATAGGGGGAGCAACTTGCGTTTTGGGTAGCTCTTGGAGGGGCGTTCGAGTTCATACTCTTCGGCCGCGAGGACCTCGGTCCATCTGTCGGCCAGAAGGTCTTGATCAGCTTGAAGCTTCTGCTGCTTTTTCTTTAGGCTATTTGCCGTGGCCATTAGACTGCGTTTGAAACGCACTTGTTCGACGGGATCCTCGGGCACGACGAATTCGTCGTCGTTGAGGCTTCCCTCGTCTTCGGAGGGAGGTATGTAAATATCATCCTCGACCTCTTCATCTGCCGCTCTCTCGTGAGGGCTTGCTTCTGCGTCCTCCTACGCTGAATCTTGCTGGAGGGGATTGTCTTCGGCACTTTCTGGGGTGTTATTATCTCCTGTGCCGGAATCTCCATTCTTGCTGTGGCGGGATTTAGAGCGGCGCCGCTGAAGTCGGCTCTTGGGCTGTTTCTTTAAGGAATCTGCCTCCACTGCTTCTTCGCCGTCCCCATCTTTTGGGGTGTCCCCCATGTATATGTCATATGACGAGGTGGTCTTCCAGTGCCCTGTGGGCACTGGTTCTTGTTCGTCTCCGGCATCGTCGTCCATACCGTCGATGTCTTCGGAGTCATAGTCTAGCATGTCGGTTAGATCGTCGACAGTGGCTACGAAGTGGGAGGTGGGTGGGCTTTGAATTTCTTCGTCGCCCGTTTCCCAACCATCTTGGCCATAATCCGGCCAGGGCTCTCCGGATAGTGAGAGATGCTTTAGCGAATTTAGGATGTCGCCAAAGGGCGAGTGCTGAAAGATGTCTGCAGCGGTGAACTCCATGATCGGCGCCCAATCGGATTCGATTGGCTGGGGCGCAGGAGGTTCGGAGTCCGGCAGAGAGTCCGGCACCTCGGAGTCACGAGCTTTATAGGGGACAAGGTCAGTGTCCGGCTCCATCACTGCGGAAGTTGCAGCCCCCGAGGCGGTGTCCAGCCACCGGTCCTCGATCTGGGCGATCGGCTCCGGACTGAGGGCCGGAGCGGATTCATGTGCGGCCACCAAGGCATTGTCCGGCAGCAGCGCTAGATCATGCCCATCATGACAGTGCGGCACGCTCGGCTGTGGCTCGAGCCCGTCAAAGATCAAGTCCCTGCGGATGTCGGCCGTGAAGTTTAGGCTTCCGACCCTGACCTGACGGCCAGGGGCGTAACTTTCGATCTGGTCCAGATGTCCAAGTGAATTAGCCCGTAGTGCGAACCCGCCGAATACGAAGATCTGTCCGGGGAGAAAAGTCTCACCCTGGACAGCGTTGTTGTTGATTGAAGAAGCCATCGAGCCTATCGGTGATGACACAGAGGAACTCTCAATGAAAGCACCAATGTCGGTGTCAAAACCGGCGGATCTCGGGTAGGGGGTCCCGAACTGTGCATCTAGGCGGATGGTAACAGGAGACAAGGGACACAATGTTTTACCCAGGTTCGGGCCCTCTAGATGGAGGTAAAACCCTACGTCCTGCTTGATTAATATCGATGATATGGGTAGTACAAGAGTGGATCTACCATGAGATCAAGGAGGCTAAACCCTAGAAGCTAGCCTACGGTATGATTGTTGTAATGTATGTTGTGTCCTACGGACTAAGCCCTCCGGTTTATATAGACACCGGAGAGGGCTAGGGTTACACAGAGTCGGTTACAATGATAGGAGATCTACATATCCGTATCACCAAGCTTGCCTTCCACGCCAAGGAAAGTCCCATCCGGACACGGGACGGAGTCTTCAATCTTGTATCTTCGTAGTCTTGGAGTCCAGCGGACGATGATAGTCCGGGTGTCCGGACACCCCCTAGTCCAGGACTCCCTCAGTTATAGATAGGACTGATTCTAATGGCGCACCAGGTAAGCATTGCGCCACCACTATATACTAATGGCGCACCGGTGGCTCGTGCGCCATTAGAGTGGAAGACACTAATGGCGCACCGTGCTCACGGTGCGCCACAACTATTGATTTTTTTCCCATTTTTCCATACAAACTAATGGCGCAGGGATGGCAAAGTGCACCATTACTAGTTAGAACTAGTAATGGCGCACGACTAAGACAGTGCGCCATTAGTATATAATTTTTTTTACTTTTTTGCAAACCTACTAATGGCGCACTATGCCAAAGCCCAGTCATGTTTATACCCGAAGCCAAATCCAAGACCGCGGGCGCAAACATCACCGCGAAAAATGAGCCATGGGTACTGGCTTCCCAAGTGGACCAATGCTTCTTCATTACCGACCCGCCAAAGCCCAGTCGTGTTGTCGTGAGGAGAGGCAAAAGGAAGATCATCGGAATGGATGGAGTAGACAATGAGCAAGACTTCGACAAGTACGGCGACCCGAAGATCGAACATGATGACGACGATGAAGTAGCAGCACACACCACAAGAAGAAGCAGGACCACCCTACCTAATGGACGTCCATTCCACAGAAGAACTCCATTTGCGAAAAAGAAGGGCAAGAAGATTGTGAACAGATAGCTAGCTAAGATCGATTGTATTTAAATCGTGGTCTTCATTTCTCGATTGTATTTCATGGGCACTTTTTGATATCATGAATATTTTTAAATTTCATGGGCACTTTTTGAATTCATGAGGACACTTGATCTCGATCCCCCTCCATCTCGATCTCGATTCCCCCTCCATCTCGATCTCGATCCCCGCACCCTCCCCCGCTCCACCGCCGCCGCCGATGATATTATCAAGTAAGAAATTTGAACATATTTTTTAAAAAATTATTACTGTTTTTATAAAAAAATATCACTGTTATAATTTAAACAAGTTTGAACATATTTAAACACAAATAAATATAAAAAACAGCATTTAAAATGCATAAAAAAATATTGGGGAGCTTGGGAATCAAACCCAGGACCTCCTGGTGTGTGTGCTGCGTGCTGACCAGTCGGGCTAGTGGGTGGGTTCTGTTGTAGATAGGGTTAGGTTGTAGATATGGTTAGTGGGCTAGATTAAAACAAAATTCTAATGGCGCACCGCGGCGTGGTGCGCCATTAGAATAGTCATACTTATGGCGCACGACTGGAAGGTGCGCCATTAGAACCCTCCCCCTAGCTATACTCTCTCCCTCTCGCCAGATCCCCTTTGACACTCTCTCCCTCGCCACCAGATGCACCCGCGCGCTGCCACGACCCACGCCGCTGCCGCCCCCGCGCCTCCGTCTCCGTCGCCGCCCCCAGTTAGCCCCTGCCCTGCCCCCCATCGCCGTCCGCTCCCAATCCACCCCTCCCTCGCCTTCCCAGCCCTCGAGCTCCACCGTGCGAGGCGACAGGCAAGGCGGCGGGCAGAATCTGCTTCAACACCGGGACGACGAGCCGCGGAACCAGGGCGCTATGGCGCTCGACCCGTCCACCCCCCCTCGACCTCTTCTTCCTCGGGTCGCTGCTGTCTTCCTCAACTTTGGCCACCTCTGTTGCTACTAAGCTGTCGCAGGGCCTCCTTGCGCCTCCCCGGTGAGCTCCGCCTCCTCTCCCCTCTTCCTTCTCGCGTGCCAAGAAATGCATAGCAATTATTTGCTTCACTTAGTCATTAATGGTCATTCGGTATGAAATTAAAACCTGCAGGTATTGGTTGGAATGTGTAACTACAATTTACAGGGGAAATGTTTGCAGTTAAGTTATGTGGTTGGAAAGATCATGTGTCATTAGAAACTTGGAAGCTAAATACATTGCTATCCTCACCATAAGGATGATTATATCTTCCATGCCTGAATAGCTCTGCCTAAATAATAAATAGATAAAGGTAAAACTAAACCATGCTCAGCGATGAGTGATGTCAACTGACAACCAAAGCAAACTTGTTCATCATTACAAAAGAAAACTTGTTCAACATAACAAAAGCAAACTTGTTCAACATAACAAAAGCAAACTTGTTCAACCACATAACTACAAACTGAGACACAGTAGTAGGGGTCATCCCAATACCACAAACAACTCAATATCCCCAGTAGTAGGGGTCATCCCAATGATCCTCCGCCTCTTTCCAGAGCTCCAAACCTTCTTTGGTGATTTCGATTTTCTTCCATACCTCGTAGGTGACGTACGCCATTCTTGCTGCATTAAACCATATGTGGCAATAGAGCCAAGTGATTAGGCCCAACTTAGAATTCTCCTTAGCATCGATAAACCCTAGATGATAAACCCAACATAGGTGGCAATAGAGCCAAGTGATTAGTGCCAAGTGATTAGGCCCAACCTAGGGTGCCTCGGCATCGATAAACCCTAAATGATGAAAACTTAACTTGGCTGCCCCGGATGCCTCGGTGTCGATGAGAACCTAAATGATGTACTCTTAGGCTTTTGGGGTGCCTCGGCGTCGACAAACCCTAAATGATGAAAACTTAACTTGGCTGCCCCGGATGCCTCGGTGTCGATGAGAACCTAAATGATGTACGCTTAGGCTTTTAGGGTGCCTCGGTGTCGCCAAACCCTAAATGATGAAAGCTTAGGCTTTTAGGGTG
Source organism: Triticum timopheevii (assembly GCA_963921465.1). Lineage (NCBI taxonomy): Eukaryota > Viridiplantae > Streptophyta > Magnoliopsida > Poales > Poaceae > Triticum > Triticum timopheevii. The sequence continues at coordinate 479,577,580 of OY997268.1, forward strand.
CCTCGGTGTCGACAAACCCTAAATGATGAGACCATGATCTTGTTCCTTGACAATAACCAACTTTTTTTCCTATTTAGAGCGAAACATGGCCCACAACGATGAGGCCGGTGGTTCGGGCGGCAAGCAATTCTGGGAGCTGTCCCAGGAGATGGAGGAACAACCTCACCACTATGAGGACACCGCGGAAGACACCGATCCTGATTACACAACCCCTAGTGGCGTCGGGGATGACACCACTGATGGTGCCGCCGAAGATGCCATCACTGATGATGGAGGCGCACACACAGATGGCAGCCAATCGAAGAAGCAAACGAAGGACCGGCGTCCGAATGCGCTCAGCACTGTCAAGGAGGAATTCACTCAAGTACAAGGGTAAGGGGCCGGAGTCTACGACGACTAGGAGGAGTGTCGGAGACATGTTCACCGTTTCAGCGGTAATAGTTACAAAGGGTACACACTAGGGCGGAGGCCGAATCTTGATATGCCCGCTATCTAGCGGGAGAGAGGAGGGAGCGTTGGAGGACCCGGATGAGGACCAGTTTGATCGTGATGATGCTCATCGTGATGACCAGAACTCTCTTTTATGTGATGGTAGTTTAGATGATCGATATCGACTTGTAATGTGAAGACAAACTCGATACTCGCGGTCTTGAGACTTGTAATGTTTTATCTTTGTTCGGTCTTTTGAATTCGGAGACTAATATGATGAATTGTATTCGGAGACTAATCTTCTGTTGTATTCGATGAATCTGATGTTGCTGTGTGCTGCTATCTATATTCTGTCAAATAATATATTTTGTAACCTGTGCAAAAATCAGAAAAGCAAAAAAAAACCAAATATTCATACTAATGGCGCATCAAGGCAGAGTGCGCCATTAGTTTGCCAAAGGATACTAATGGCGCATCAAGGCAGAGTGCGCCATTAGTGTGACAAAGCACATGGTTACATATGGCCCCACGGGAGGCATACTAATGGCGCATGGAGTTACATACTAATGGCGCACTGCCAGGTGCGCCATTAGTATACCAGATACTAATGGCGCACCAGTGGTGCGCCATTAGTAAAAAATTCTAATGGCGTGCTACTAATGACGCACCGGTAGTGCGCCATTAGTAGGCAAAACCGGTGCGCCATTAGTAGGCCTTTTCCTAGTAGTGTGAAATACATCTTCACGCAGAAGGAGTTGAACCTTAGGCAGAGGAGATTGCATTACCACCCAGGAAAGGCCAATGTTGTGGCAGATGCATTGACCCGCAAGAGTCATGTTAATACTCTCATAACCGGAGGATTACCTCAGGATTTAGCCAATGATCTCCAAGAACTTCGCTTGGAGATAGTTCCGAGAGGTTTTGTTGCGGCACTGGAAATTCAGTCCACTTTGCTGGGAAAGATCCGAGAAGCCCAGAAGATGGACAAGGAAATCGCAGATATAAATGGAAGGATGAGTAACGAAAATGCTAAAGGTTTTAGTGAGGATGAGCACGGAACTTTATGGTTTGAGGATTGCATCTATGCACCCGATGACCCCGAGATCAGGAAGTTAATTCTTCAGGAGGCTCATGATTTGCCTTACTCAATTCACCCAGGCAACACCAAGATGTATCTGGACTAGAAGGAGAGTTTCTGGTGGACAGGTATGAAGAAGGATATTGCCAAGTATGTAGCAGTATGCGACGTATGTCAAACAGTTAAGGCAGAACATCAGAAACCAGCAGGATTACTTTAGCCTTTGCCGATACCCAAACGGAAATGGGATAAGCTTGGCATTGATTTCATCACCGGATTGCCCATGACTCGTGTAGATTATGACTCCATCTGGGTTGTAGTTGATCGCTTGACCAAGGTGGCCCCATCCCCATGAAAACCACTTACACGAGCGCTAAGTTGGCCAAGATATACATGAACATGATTGTATGTTTGCATGGAGTTCCGAGGACCATCGTATCAGATAGAAGAACACAGTTTACTTCGAAGTTTTGGAATCAGTTACACGAAACTTTGGGTACAATGCTAGAGTTCAGTACAGCCTTTCATCCGCAGACAGATGGGCAAGCCGAGAGAGTCAACCAGATTCTGGGGGACACATTGAGAGCTTGTGCGCTAGATTATGGATCTAGTTGGGAAGATAATTTACCTTACGTAGAGTTCTCATATAACAACAGCTATCAAGCTAGTTTGAAGATGGCCCCTTTTGAAGCGTTGTACGCAAGGAGGTGGAGGACACCATTGATGTGGGATGAAGTTGGAGATCGAAAGTTGTTCGGACCAGATTTAATCAAAGAATCTGAGAAGAAGGTCAAGTTGATCCGTGACTGTCGGTGTCAAAACCGGCAGATCTCAGGTAGGGGGTCCCGAACTGTGCGTCTAGGTGGATGGTAATAGGAGACAAGGGACACGATGTTTTACCCAGGTTCGGGCCCTCTTGATGGAGGTAAAACCCTACGTCCTGCTTGATTAATATTGATGATATGGGTAGTACAAGAGTGGATCTACCACGAGATCAAGGAGGCTAAACCCTAGAAGTTAGCCTTCAGTATGATTGTTGTAATGTATGTTGTGTCCTACGGACTAAGACCTCCGGTTTATATAGACACCGGAGAGGGCTAGGGTTAGACAGAGTCGGTTACAATGGTAGGAGATCTACATATCCGTATCGCCAAGCTTGCCTTCAACGCCAAGGAAAGTCCCATCCGGACACGGGACGGAGTCTTCAATGTTATATCTTCGTAGTCTTGGAGTCCGGCGGACGATGATAGTCCGGCTGTCCGGACACCCCCTAGTCCAGGACTCCCTCAGTATCCCCCGAACTAGGCTTCAATGACAATAAGTCCGGCGCGTATATAGTCTTCGGCGTTGCAAGGCGGGTTCTCCTTTTAAGTTCCATGTACCTGTCGAACAGTGCCCGGCTTCTTTATCAATGTTACACTTCTCGGCTTCCACGCCCGATAATGTCCTTCTTCCACGCGTCGCACGAATGCGAAAAGCCAGGGTATCTTTTATGTTTTACCCCCTAGCTATGCAAATAATCTGCCTATAAGAGAGGCAAGAATCCAGATCCAAATCACACCATCTTCCTTCCGCGAATACTCATCGGAGCGCTTTCGACCCAGAATCCATTCCATCATGGACCGTCGACGCAGCTCCTCTTCTCGCGCTCCCAGCCCTTTGCCAGGAGATTGGAGGAGATGCTCTGTTCCGCACAACGAGCTGGTGAAGCTCCAAGCGGGGGGATATCTTCCTCCGGCCTTTATGGTTCCGGTTCGAGCCGGGCTGGCTAGCTACCAAGGTGGGAAGCAAGCGGAGGCTATCCCAAGTCCCAACAAAGGGGAGCGGGTATGCTTCGTCCCCTATCTGATAAGGGGACTCGGATTTCCTATACATCCGTTCCTCTGCGGGCTCCTGGAGTTCTACGGACTCCAGCTCCATCACCTTACACCCACCTCTATCCTGCATATCCCGGGTTACGTAGCTCTTTGCGAGCTATTTCTGGGCATCGAGCCCCATTTTGCACTGTGGAAGAGGTTGTTTTGCCTCGTACCCCGTTCTCACGAGGGGTCCATATATCAAGTGGGCGGCGCCGAAATATGGCGCATTGCCGGGACCGGATATCCATCCGGAACCCCTAAGAAGGCGTCCGAAGACTGGCCTTCGGAATGGTTTTACATAGAAGACGCTCCGCTGCCGGACCCTGTTCGGATTGGCCTCCCAGAGTTCAGCACCGCTCCTCTGAAGAAACGCCTTAGTTGGCGCCCGCGGAGCCCCCAGCTGGAGGAAGACAACAGCGTCCATTATCTGATGGGCCGAATAAGATTATTGGCCCATTCCGGGTTGACCATGATCGGAGTCATGGTGACATGCATTATGAGGGGGGTGCAGCCACTGCAATACAGGGGCCACCCTATGTGGGATTTCAACGGGGAAGACGATGCCACCCGCCATGGCCGCAAAGGACCGGATTCGGCCGAGGATCTGGTGCAGATCCTGTCCGGCCTGTACAAGGGGGAGAAGGAGGACTTCCTTCAGACGAACCCGTTGAATGGGTTCTCCATGAATAACCCCCGTCGTTGGGTAAGCGAACACTTTAAGGGCCCGACCCATGCTTTCAAAGTTTAAGCTTCTTATGTTATGTCTTCGACGCAGGAACTGCGCCGGACTGTGGAGGACATGATAAGTCCAGCTCCACAACCCGAAGATCCAGAGAGATCCCAGGATCCGGCCTCTGAAGAGGATCCGGACATAAAGGTGGAGCTAATCGACGGGGTGTTCCACCAGCTCAGCATGGATAATGCTTTAATCTCCATTACGGCTGACTACCCTGGACTATATTCGACTTCCCAAGTGATTGTAACGGAAGTCCTGACTCCATTATCTCTTCCTTGCTTATTTCTGACCTTGGCGTACGATGGCGTTTTGCAGGAAGCGCCTTTAAGGTGGGAAGCCGAGCCCGCGGCGGCTGACCAACAAACGCCAGTCCGGACCAGCAGGCGGAAGAGGAGCGCGGCGCGGACTGAAACGTCGCCGCAAAGGTATAGCTCGCAGCTAATTATTCGGAGCAACGTTCCTAGGAAGCGTTTGAGTGCTCATGATCTTTGTAGCAGAAAAAGCGCCCGCCGGACTGCGGGCGTGGAGGTTGCCAATCCAAACTCTACCAGCCAGGCTCCAGCACCCGGTCTAGAGGGGGAGGCGAGCACAAGGCGCGAGCCGGACACTCCTCCAACGGAGGATGCTGACAGGTTGTCTGCCACCAAGTCTGAGGTGGAGAGCGCCATGAACCATAGGCGCCGCCGGACAGTATTTCGTGGCGCGTGCTTCTCCCCTGAGGCGTTAAATGCCTTTAACGCGGGGGACGCGCACCTCCGTGCTGCTCAAGATGGTTTTACCAGAGCCACGGAGCAGTATGTGAGAGACATACGGGTAAAAGATTTTAGCAGTAATATATGCCAGTAGCCCCCGAGACTTAAAGTAGTTATGTTAACTGATTTAAGGATCATTTGAAATGCAGGATCTTACCGAGAAGAATACCCAACTGTCCCAGGAGCTGCAAGGGTGCAAGGCCCAACTTGAGGCCGCACTTGCTGCCGCAGGAGGAAACACAGAGGACCCTCCTGGTAACACATTTTTTTTGAAAAATATAAGCGCTGTGCGGCGTGCGCGCAAGTCTAATAATGACATTGCAGGTGCTGCCGGACAAGATCCGGACATGTAGGAACTACTGCGCCAGCTAAAGGCCGGCGAGAGGGTGCTGAATAGAGTCCAGCAGGAAAGGAACAAGCTCCAGGATGCCCACGCCTAGCTCGGAGAAGAGCTGAAAGGTGTTCGGGCCGAGCTGTCAGGCTCCGTTAAGGAGAATCAGCGGCTTCATCACGGCATCTGTAGTAAGTGCTTAAGCGAACTCCTTTGAAAAGAAGAGTTCGGCGAGGAAGTCAATTGACAGAATATGTCTGTAGGTATACTCACAGGTCACCCTGCAGAGGAGATGCCCATATCGATGGGTGATCAACTTCCCGAACTGTTGCAGCTGCTCGAACGAGTTCGGCAGGCGATCAGCGGCGCCGTTCAGGCTTTATGGCCGGCCCTTTCCCTGCCCGAAGGCCTTGGGGAGCTTACTGAGAAGCTTCAGGGAATGCGGCAGCGCTTCCGTTTGTGGAAGATTTCGGCCTGCCGCCAAGGTGCCAGGGAGGCTTGGGCCATGGTGAAGACGCGGTACAAGAAGGCGGATCCCAACCTCATGGCCGAGGTCGGACCTGTGGGGCCCGATGGGAAGGAGATCCCTGTGAGTTTAGTATACGGCCAAGTAGAGTTGGCCGCTAAATTTTCCCAACGGGACTGTAAATTAGACAGCCTGTTAGATGGGATTGAGGAGGAATACAGTCAGTAGATTTGACAATGTATTTTTTAAAATGACATGTGAAATGCCTTCTAGCTGGATTGTAGATCGTTTGTCTTTGCCGACCTTTTCGCTTCGACCTCGGGACCCTAGAGTCCGGAGTGTGTCCGAATACCTTTTCGGTTAAGAAACAACCGAGGTATGCATGGAGACCATGCGTAGGGGTCATTAGTGCTTTATCAGACAAGTGCCCAACTAGTTATGTTATATTACATGGTTAGTAAGAAACATCTTCCAAGGAGAATAGTTCCGTTAAGGGTTCCTTTCCCTGGGAGGCATGCCCTAAAGTGCATGTCCGGACTGCGAAAAAAGCAGAAAAACATCTGGGGGCAGATAAATAGGTAGGTAAAAAATCATCTTTCAAGTCACCGACCGAATATTCCCTTAAGAACGCTAGCTTTCGGCTTCACCCAGTCTGAGGTACACATCCGGCTGACCCGGCAGTAACAATCGCAGAGGTGCTCCCTTTACCTCCTAGCCGAACAATCGGGAACGTAGGGGTAAGCACAGGAGCCAGGCAACCCAGCTTGGCCAAAACTTAAGTCATATCGATGCATATAATTGTGAGTAAAAGGTACATGTGGAAGCTTGACACATGTGCTGGGCGTGAAGCCCTTATAATTGAGCTTCTGAAAAAAGAGGCCCTCAGGTATAATGAGTGCGGATGGCACATCAAGTATGTGCGAACAATGCGCAAGTAGGCCCTCAAGGGCTTTTTAGGAAAAGGGTTATGAGAAGAAAGAGAAACAAAGGGCAGCTAAAGTGTAAAAATTTGGACGGGGGAAGGGGACGAACTCATAGTCCAGCGCTAGGCATAGAATCTTCGGAGGCGGGCTGCGTTCCATGGGTTCGGCTCGAGTCGGTTGTCCGATGCATTTCGTAGACGGTACGCCCCGCCGGTCAGGACTTGATCGATAATGAAGGGGCCCTCCCATTTGGGCTTGAGCTTGTCCTTTTTCTTGTCCGGCAGGCGTAGAACTAGTTCGCCAACGTTGTAAGTCTTGGCCCGTACTTCTCTGCTTTGATATCTTCGATCCTGCTGCTGATGGAATGCGGAACGAGCCTTGGCGACGTCGCGTTCTTCCTCCAATGCTTCCAAGCTGTCCTGCCGATCCAGCTCGGCTTCTCTTTCTTCGTACATGCGCACTCGAGGTGAGTCATGAATGATGTTGCAGGGCAAAACTGCCTCTGTGCCGTATACCATAAAAAATGGTGTGAATCCGGTAGTACGGTTGGGCGTTGTCCGCAGCCCCCAGAGTACGGAGTCGAGCTCCTCTACCCAGTGCGTGTCAGATTTCGTAAGTGACTGCACTAGTCTGGGTTTGATGCCGCTCATTATTAGACCATTTGCTCGTTCCACTTGACCGTTGGTTTGAGGATGATAGACTGAAGCGTAATCAAGCTTAATGCCCATATTTTTGCACCATGACTTAACCTCATCGGCCGTGAAGTTCGTGCCGTTATCGGTGATGATGCTGTGGGGGACACCGTAACGGTGTACAACCCCGGATATAAAGTCTATCACTGGTCCGGACTCTGCCGTTTTGACTGGTTTGGCCTCTATCCATTTGGTGAATTTGTCCACCATGACCAATAGGTACCTTTGCTTGTGGGTTCCCCCTTTAAGGGGTCCGACCATGTCAAGCCCCCAGACCGCGAATGGCCAGGTAACGGGTATAGTTTTGAGGGCGGTGGGTGGCATATGGCTCTGATTAGCAAAGAGCTGACAACCAACGCATCTTTGGACTAAGTCCTGAGCATCTACCCGGGCCGTCGGCCAATAAAATCCTGTACGGAATGCCTTTCCTACAAGGGCCCGAGCTGCTGCGTGGTGTCCGCCTAGTCCGGCATGAATTTCAGCCAGAAGGTTTCGCCCTTCGTCTTCGGAGATACACCTTTGAAGGACTCCGGTTGTGCTTTTCTTATAAAGTTCTCCCTCATGGACCTTGTAGGCTTTAGATCGCCGGACTATGCAGCGGGCCTCATTTTGGTCTTCGGGAAGTTCCTGCCTAAGCAAGTAGGCTAGGAATGGTTCTGTCCACGGGGCGATTACTGCCATTATGTCGTGGGCTGGAGGTGTTATGTCATCGGCTGAATCGCCGGTTGGCGCGGTTTTTTCCGGTTTGTCGTGTCCGGACTCCTCTTCCCATGGTACGGTTGGCTTGAAGAGCCATTCCAGGAAGATGTTTGGAGGGACAGCATCACGTTTTGTGCCGATGCGTGCCAGTACATCGGCTGCTTGGTCATTATCTCGGGCTATGTGATGGAATTCAAGTCCTTCAAACCGAGCTGACATTTTTAAGACAGCGTTGCGATATGCTGCCATTTTCGGATCCTTGGCATCAAAGTCTCCATTTATCTGGGATATCGCAAGGTTGGAATCCCCGCGCACCTCTAGGCGTTGAATGCCCATGGAGATTGCCATCCGGAGGCCATGTAAAAGGGCCTTGTATTCGGCTGCGTTGTTGGAGTCCGTGTACATTATTTGAAGTACGTATTGGACTGTGTCCCCGGTTGGGGACGTTAATACGACGCCAGCCCCCAATCCGGCCAACATTTTAGAGCCGTTGAAGTGCATAATCCAATTGGAGTATGCGCCGTACTCTTTAGGGAGTTCGGCTTCGGTCCATTCAGCGACAAAGTCAGCCAAAACTTGTGACTTTATAGCTCGCCGAGGTTTGTAAGTTATATCAAATGGTAAGAGCTCAATGGCCCATTTTGCAATCCTGCCCATCGCGTCGCGGTTGTTTATAATGTCGTTGAGTGGTACTTTGGAGGCCACCGTTATCGAACACTCTTGAAAGTAGTGTCGGAGCTTCTGGGATGCCATGAACACCACATACACTATCTTTTGATAGTGCGGGTAACGGGACTTGCAGGGGGTTAACACAGTGGAGACGTAGTACACTGGTTTTTGAAGAGGGAATTTATGCCCTTCTGTCTCTCGTTCGACAACGAGTACCGCGCTTACAACTTGATGTGTTGCCGCGATGTATAACAACATTGGTTCGCCCAGGTTGGGCGCAGCCAGGACCGGATTTGTTGCCAATATGGCCTTTATTTCTTCGAGTCCGGCAGTGGCAGCATCCGTCCACTCGAAGTGTTCGGTGCGCCTAAGGAGGCGATAGAGGGGCAATGCCTTTTCTCCCAAGCGGGAGATAAAGCGGCTTAGAGCCGCCACGCATCCAGTCAATATTTGTATCTGTTTGAGGTCTTTTGGAATATCCAGCTGTGACAGAGCTCGGATTTTGGCTGGGTTTGCTTCAATTCCTCTACCGGATAACATGAAGCCCAGCAGCTTTTCGGCTGGTATGCCGAAAACGCATTTTTTCGGATTCAGCTTGATGTCATATGCTCTGAGGTTTTCGAATGTGAGCCTCAAGTCGTCTACTAGAGTTTCGACGTTTTTGGTTTTGACGACTACGTCGTCTACGTATGCCTCTACTGTTTTGCCGATCTGGGTAGCCAGACATGCTTGAATCATGCGCTGATATGTTGCGCCGGCGTTTTTAAGTCCGAAGGGCATCGTGTTGAAGCAGAATGGTCCATATGGAGTGATGAATGCCATTGTGGCTTGGTCTGCTTCCGCCATCTTGACTTGATGGTAGCCTGAGTATGCGTCGAGGAAGCACAGTGAATCATGTCCTGCGGTAGCATCGATTATCTGGTCGATGCGGGGGTGGGGGAAGGGATCCTTTGGGCAGGCCTTGTTGAGGTCTTTAAAATCGACACATAGGCGCCAGGATTTGTCCTTCTTACCATTACCAGGTTTGCTAGCCAATCCGGATGTTTGATATCTCTGATGAATCCGGCTTCCAATAGTTTGGCTAGCTCTTCCCCCATTGCCTGTCTTTTAGGTTCGGAAAATCGTCGAAGAGCCTGTTTGACTGGCTTGAATCCTTTTAGTATGTTTAGGCTGTGTTCTGCCAATCTGCGTGGGATTCCGGGCATATCCGAAGGGTGCCAGGCGAAAATGTCCCAATTTTCCCGAAGGAAATCTCGCAGTGCGGCGTCTACATCAGGGTTCAACTCTGCCCCGATGGAAGCCGTCTTTGTCGGGTCCGTTGGATGGACCTGGAATTTTATTATTTCATCTACTGGTTTAAAGGAGGTGGACTTGGATCTCTTATCAAGTATCACATCGTCCCTATTCACCATAGAGCGCAGCGCGGTGAGTTCTTCTGCCGCTAGGGCTTCAGATAGTGCCTCCAGGGCTAATGCGGCTGTCTTGTATTCGGCGCGAAGTGCTATGTCCGAATCACTAACGAGAGTGATTATTCCGCCGGGCCCAGGCATTTTGAGCTTCATGTACCCGTAATGGGGTACGGCTTGAAAAATTGTGAATGCCCCTTGTCCTAATATAGCGTGATATCCGCTGTTGAACGGGGCCACTTGGAACGTGACTTCTTCGGATCTGTAATTATCCGGCGAGCCGAACACCACATCGAGTGTGATTTTTCCGGTGCAGCGTGCTTCCTGGCTAGGGATTATTCCTCTGAAGGTTGTGCTGCTTCGCTCAATGCGGCTCCAGTCTATTTCCATTTTTTGAAGAGTTTCCTCGTAAATGAGGTTTAGTCCGCTGCCGCCATCCATGAGGACCTTTGTAAGTCGAAAGCCGTCCACTATTGGACTAAGCACCAGTGCGGCTGGTGCTCGGGCTGTTCGGAATTTAGGTTCGTCACTGGCGTTGAAGGTGATGGCTGTGTCGCTCCATGGATTTGTTGTTGCTACTTGGTAGACTTCGGCGAGGCCGCGGATTGTTCGTTTCCGCATATTATTTGATGCGAAGGTCTCGAAGACTGTTGATACCGTACCGGTATTGTTGGAGTTGTTTTCCGGGGCTAGAAGCTCCTCGCCACTTTTGGCCACCTGCCGTAATATCCAACATGCTCCAAGGCTATGTGTTGGGATGGCGCCCTCTGTACTATGAAGTTTACAGGGTCCACTGAGCCATCCCTCCAGTATGGTTCCGTGCCCTCTATGGGGTTTTTGCTTTTTGGTTTTTGTATCTGGGGCCTGAGTGTAATGCACCCTTTTGTTGCGGACTAGGGTTGTATTCGGGGCCGGATTGTCCCAAAACTGGTTTTCGGTTTTCTGGAAACTCTCCATCGCACAATACTTTCGTACTATGGACGCCAGGTCGGCGAAGCGTGTAATTTCACGACGGCTGATGGCGTTCAATATTCCCTTGTCCGTGCAATTGTTGCAAAAAATTGAAATTGCGTTTTCCTCTCGGCAGTCCTTTATCCTGTCCATAACCGGGAGGAATCTGGCCCAGTAGTGATGTACTGTTTCAGCGGGCTCTTGCCGTATTAGAGATAGATCGCATATGTCTGGGCGGGTGGGTGGAATAAAGTCCGAGACCCTACCCATCTCAGGGCTTGAATGCCGTGAAGTTTTCAAATTTGGAAGCTTGGATTGCTGGACGTTGTCCAACTAGTCCGGTCCGATGCCTGACTTTAAGTTCAGTGCTTGATCAAGGTCCGTCCCTCCGCGGGAATCCGGCATGGAGGGTTCGGGAGCCCGGACATGACTAGTTTTCAATACAGGAGAAGAGTCCCCGCATTGTTCTTCTACCACTGCGACATGGTGGGTGACCTGGGGAGAGTTAATCTCTCTCAGATCGGTTTTAAGCCCAATCTGATTGTAGTCCGTAGTGACTCCCTGGGCGGCGATGCGATCCAAGAGCTCGTTGACAGACGAAAGCTCTATCGGATCCAGCCGGTCGGCAAATTCTGAGCTGTCGTGAAGATTGCTTTTGACGACTTGAGAAGTCATTGTCGAAGTGGTGGCCGGACTGGCGGTCATAAGAAAACCACCTAGCCGGATAGTTTGGCCGGAGGCCAAGGCCCCGTTGGCGATAATACCGTCCTTGAAGACGGTTGGAGGCATCCTTCCTGTTGGCGACGGCACAGAGGAACTCTCAATGAAAGCACCAATGTCGGTGTCAAACCGGCGGATCTCGGGTAGGGGGTCCCGAACTGTGCGTCTAGGCGGATGGTAACAGGAGACAAGGGACGTGATGTTTTACCCAGGTTCGGGCCCTCTTGATGGAGGTAAAACCCTACGTCCTGCTTGATTAATATTGATGATATGGGTAGTACAAGAGTGGATCTACCACGAGATCAAGGAGGCTAAACCCTAGAAGCTAGCCTACGGTATGATTATTGTAATGTATGTTGTGTCCTACGGACTAAGCCCTCCGGTTTATATAGACACCGGAGAGGGCTAGGGTTACACAGAGTCGGTTACAATGGTAGGAGTTCTACATATCCGTATCGCCAAGCTTGCCTTCCACGCTAAGGAAAGTCCCATCCGGACATGGGACGGAGTCTTCAATCTTGTATCTTCGTAGTCTTGGAGTCCGGCGGACGATGATAGTCCGGCTGTCCGGACACCCCCTAGTCCAAGACTCCCTCAGTGACAGAATCAAGATAGCCCAGTCCAAATAGAAGAGTTATGCCGATACTAAATGCAAGGAGGTAACCTATGATGTCGGAGACAAAGCATATCTTCATGTGTCGCCACTTCGAGGAGTTAAAGGATTTGGAGTCAAAGGAAAGTTAGCACCACAATTTGCGGGACCATACAGAGTCTTGGAACGTATGGATGAAGTTGCCTACAAGTTGGGATTACCCGAAGGTTTGTCAGGAGTTCATGATGTGTTTCACATTTCTCAGTTGAAGAAGTGCCATGCAGAGATGGCCGACATTCCTTTGAGAGATATAGTGCCTCTGGAAGCAATTCAGTTGGAGAGTGACCTGACATATGAGGAGAAACCCGTCAAGATTCTCGAGTTTGCCAACTGATATACTCGCAGCAAGGTCATCAAGTTTTGCAAGGTTCAGTGGAGTCACCATACCGAGGAGGAAGCTACCTGGGAGCGCGAAGAAGACCTCCAAAAGGGCCACCCACACCTATTTGCTAGCCAACCCGAATCTCGAGGGCGAGATTCATCTTAAGGGGGGTACATTTGTAACATCCTAATTTTCAATTTGGATATTATTTATAGATCATTCATAGGCATCCATGATTTATGCATTATGCTTTCATTTGTTTTAGTTGAATTTTGATCCTAGAAACCTTAAGCAACTCAAGGACCAATTGAGAGAGTTGGAGTTTCCCCAAAAATCCATTTTTGAATTTTCAAAATTTGGAAAATTGGATCAAATTGTTTTATTCAAAATTCTTTTCCAATGTCAGGACCCCGACTCCATGTCACATCGATCTAGCCGGTAACACCTCATATCACTTAGCGGCCTCACGCACGGTATTCCCACGGGTGTCGCCTTACCTTTTGCCCGAGACCGTTTGCGCCTTTTGGCTCACGTATATGATAGTGTCGCTAGCATCCATATGATAAGAAGCCCGGGCTGACATGACTAGTCGTAAACCCAAAGTGGCATAGACTTATAGGGACAGGCATCCATGACCCAGCATCGAACGTGTCGGTCATCAGCAAGTGAATCCGGGCTGTAGCACTGTGCTAGCAGGACTCCGGTAAACCGGGCTGTAGTGGGCTAACAGGACTCCGGTACCCACCGCGTGACATTTCCCCGAAGGGACAGACACAGGAACGAAGAAGGACATATGCCGGCCAGCCTAAGTGTTCCGGAGCAGTAGCAAGCTACCAAGGCTCAGTGGAGACACTAGGAGACATTTCCCGGTAAGAGAGGCTACTATGAACAAACAACTAGATAGTCAGATCCCACACATACCAAGCATTTCAATAACATACACACAATATGCTCGATATGTGCAAATACAACATGGCATCACATCATGACTCTACGACTCAAGTATTTATTCATTAGGCTCCGAGGAGCGAGATATTACAAACAGGGGTCTCATGACCCAACATTCAGAGCATACAAATCAAACACATGCGGAAGCTAACATGTCTGAGTACAGACATCTACAAATGAAAAAGGCTTAGAAGCCTGACTATCTACCAGATCCTGCCGAGGGCACAAGATCGTAGCTGAGGTAACAAGCTAAACGTCGAAGTCCACGTGGAACTACTAGCGAGACTGAAGTCTCTCTGCAAAAACATAAAATAGGCAAACATGAGTACAAATGTACCCAGCAAGACTTACATCAGAACTAACTACATATGCATCATTATCAATAAAGGGGATGGTAGAGTTTAACTGCAGCAAGCCAGCTTTGACTCGGTGGCTATCCTGAACTACGACTGCAAGGAACTCTTTGAGGTGGCGCACACGAGTCCACATATTCACCATATCAATACACCACTATGGATCCGCTCCCGTCTCCCTACGAGAACGCCATCCATAGCACTCACGCTTATCTTGCGTATTTTAGAGTATCCACTTTCACTTGTCTATGAACTGTTATAGGCAACCCAGAAGTCCTTTACCGTGGACACGGCTATTCGAATAGATAATGTTAACCCTGCAGGGGTGTACTTCTTCACACACGCTCTCACCACTTACCGCCGTTTACACGACATGTACTCGGCAACCTTCAAGCGGAAGCCCAATGAGGGTGTCGGCCACGACCTACCTAAACACTCAAGTCCCTAGTCCAGGTTTATCGCCTATTCGGGTTCCATCCATGAGGAGATCCGGCCGGGGTTTCGCTCACAACCCCAAACGATGTGAACAGGGTTCCGTGACACCAAACGGGCGCCCGGTTTACCTGGCCACGTGCCTACCGCATCACAGCCCACCCCTACGGTCAGCGCTGCGCACGGCCTCCAGCATACTACAAACACCAGAAACTACTTGCAACTCCTGGACAGAGGACAAGGGTGATTAAGAAGCTGAGAGGGTCCATTGGTTTCGGGCCCAATGCGTGGTAGTAGCTGAATCATGGATCACAAACACAGAACTCAGTTCCTGAGGACGGCTGCAATGAGACAACCCACCATGTACTCCTACATGGCCTCTCAGCGCTACCTTTACCAAATCTTGTTCACACACTTAGCTCACACACAGTAGGACATGTTCACACACACCTGATTCACCCCCGATGAATCAGACCTGACTCAACTCTAAGAAGTAGCAGGCATGACAAACAAGCATTATTGAGTAGGCACAACAGGGCTCAAACAACTCCTACTCATGCTAGTGGGTTTCATCTATTTACTGTGGAATGACAGGTCATGCAAAGGATAAAGGGGTTCAACTACCGCAGCAAGTAACAGTTGAATCGTTGTTGTCCTAATGCAGTAAAAGAGAGCAGGAGCGAGAGAGTGGGATTGTATCGGAATGAACAAGGGGGTTTTGCTTGCCTGGCACTTCTGAAGATATTATAGCTCTTCATCGGTGTCATCGAACTCATCGTCGGAACCACGTCTATCGAGAGGGGACAACACCGGCAAATAAAGAAGAAACACAATCAATGCAATGCAACAATATGATGCATGAATGTGACATGGCAATATGCTGTGGTTTGAGCTAATGCATCTAGCAGCAAGTTAAATGGAGCTGGTTTGAACCCTAGGTTCAAATTCAAACTCCATATGTATTATTCAAATGCCATTTAATTGATTTGACCCAAACAGTGAACAAAAGTTGTTCTAACATGCATGAAAATACTACAGATGGATAGATTGGATTTTTCTGATCATTTTTCATATATAAATTATTTCATTTGGAGTTACGGTTAAATTTCTATGATATATTGAAGTTTTAGCTATTTCTGGAATTTCTTGATTATTTATAAAATAAAATAAATTCCAGAAAAGGAATATTGCGTCAGCATGGCGTCATGCTGACCTCATCAGAGTCAACAGGGCTGCCTCGGGTCAAACCTGACCAGTGGGGTCCACTGGTCAGTGACACAGCGCTGGCTGGAGTCACAGACAGGTGGGCCTGGTCAACGAACACGTCAGCATAGTCAAAACTGACGTGTGGGCCCACTGTAATTAGATTAACCTTAAACTATTTTAGTTAGCTGGTTAGTTAGGCGGTGGGGCCCATCCATCATTGAGCTATGGGGTTAGTGAGTGGCATCGTTAGCCACTAATGACGGTGCCACGTCAGCTCGCCGGAGTATCGCCGGCGACGACCAAAAATGCGGCGGGGACGCTCTGGGTAGCTCGGGTTTGCGCTACAGGGCACCGTTTTGCTCGAGGTTTGCGGCTACAGCGAGCTGGAAGACTCGCGCATCTAGTGGTGGTGGCGGCAGCAGCTGCGGTGGTCGGGATCGACGGTGGCGACCAAATCGGCGGCGGCCGGAGTTCGGGTGCAGGCGGTGGCGATGCTACGGTGCACTAGAGGAGAAACCGGAAGGTGCTACGTGCTCCTGGGGGTTCGCTGAGCACGCTGACGAGCTCCGTTGCGAGCTTGCGCGGCTGTGGCCACGGCTATGCCATGGCCGGCGGCGAGATGCTGCGGTCATGGTTGGGGATCGGGGCTAGAGCACGCGAGGGACGACGGGGCAAGGGGGAATCGGGTTAACAGCTCACCGCGGAGCTGCAGGGATGGTTAGTGGGCTCGGGGGCGGGCCGGAGTGGCCGAATCGACGGAGGCATTCGGCGGCCGTGGTCGGAGAAGAAGGCCGCAGGCGTCGTATTGGGGCCGTCCTGGCTCGTGTAGCTCGGAGAGGAAGGAGAGTAGGTGGCGGCGGTGCCTCTGAGAGCATCGGCGGGGCGAGGCAGTGGCTGTGGCCATGGCGGCAATGAACGGCGGCGGGTGTGTTCGGTGGCTGCATGCGAGAGAGAGAACAGAGGAGGGGGATGAGCTCGAGGGAGTGAGCGAGAGGGACCAGGGGGCTGCGTGGCGCCCCCAGGCGTCGCTAGGAGGGGCCGGGGAGGAAGCAGGAGGTGGCCAGGGCGAGCGCGCGCGCGGGCGACACGCCAGTGCCCTTCCGGCGAGGGAGGAAGACGACAGGGGGGAAGCGGCGGTGGGCTAGGCCGTGCTGGGCCGGTTGGTGGCGCCAGGTAAGTGGCTGGAGGAGCTGGGCCAGGTAGGTTTCTCTCTCTCCTTTTTCTAATTATTTCAGTTTTCTATTATTCTGTAAATTTAGGGCTTTATTAAAAATACTCAGACACTTTCAAAAATCATGAAACTAATCATGGCTACTGTTTAGAATATATCCAAGAGTAAACATTTTAGTTTATGATTATTTGAGCATTTCAAATATTTTATAGTATTCAAATGCCCAAATGAAAATACCATATGATTTAATTCAGAGCCCAAATATGTAATGGAAAAATGTGCATCACCTCTGGCTACTGTTTACAGTATTTACCATAAATGATGAACATTTTTGAAAGCCATTTGGACTTACTGAAAAATATTTTAGGTAGATCTAGTGAATTCCTTTAATGCTAGGGTTTAGGCAATCCCCATTTCAAGTTTTCTTAGAAATTCAAACATGATGACATGATGAGCAATCAAAGTCAAACAAGGCCGATCTGGGGCTGTGACAGCTCACCCTCACTAAACAAGAATCTCGTCCCGAGATTCAAGACGTGAGGTAAAGAGTCAGAGGGGTCACAAGCTAACACGATCTCCACAATCCAACTGTCCCTCTCAAGATGTTGATTCACTGACTCAAATTGATCTTGATGTCTTGCCTTCGAAATCTTCATCCAACATGACGATGACAGAGGGAAACTCTACGGAATCGATCTTCTCAAAGATCGAACAACTCGGGATCAACTCACGAAAAGAAACATGGCAACATCTCTCGAGCTGAGACACGAAGCAAACATCTAGAGAGATGGAGTGGAACAGATGGCGAGGGTTCACTAGGTAGACAACAATCCCGCCTTAAGAAGGTGGTGTACGGATGTCCACGTAACGAGGAGTTGAGTTGCCATGATACCATAACGATGCACCTTAGGGAAGGTGACTCATAGAAATATCCCCTTAAGTGGCAGAAAGAATTACCTTTGATTCAAAAATCATTGAAACTCTTTATACCAGCCTAAGGCAATTCTCGAGCGATCGTTTAGAGCGGTTCGGTAGAATGGCATACTCGGACTAGAATGGATGATGTGGATTACCTTGTTGAAGACAATACAATGGATGATTTTGCTTATCATCGGGGATGGATGGAACCCATGGTAGGACCACTTTCGAAGATGATCCTGGTCAGTAATTGCTGAGAAGGGTAATCCAGGGTAGGGTGGCACGATGGCAGTGCAAGCTAGGAAGAAAATGCAAATGATGGGAATGATTCTAGTAACTGGGGAGAAGCTCAACAGTAGAATAATTCCACTGTTGGAATGGTTATAGCATAACCGAGGAAAACTGGGAACAATCTTGGTTAGTAACTATGATAGCACCTAATGCTTGTGTGTGCTCTCAAGAACTTGAGCATTTCTATATTCATCAAGGTTTTATCAACATCCGTGTCAAGGGTGCTGACAACACAACATACTACCATGATGAGTAGCGATGGACGATGCAGATGCAAAGGAAGATAACACTTTCTTAGATTTCACCTTAGCGAGGCCAAGGGGACGAAATCTGGACGATCGACCGGGAGACATTTAGCACTCCGCTTCTAATGTTCTCCTTGATGTACTAGCGTATCCCATTCATTGAAATGGTCTGGTATCTAGAACATCAAGTAAAGGTCGGACTTCGGAAACACAAAAATCCATAAGGGACAGCTAGGGAGTAAATCCTACGAAATCGTCATGGGGAGGTGGTAAACTTTCTCCATCAAGATACTACAATAATAGGTCTTTCGGCTGGGTGTGTTGGCCATGACATCCACTTTACCGGTTATCGAGAGACCAATATTATAGTTCTTGGGAAATGTCCCAACCATCATCTCTGCCTGAGATTCAGATCTGGTTGGTGTCAGAATATTCCAGACTCATCAAGTCTAGAAAGAAGAATGAAAGTTTGCAACACAAATCGACGAGACGACGTTGCGAGATTCTCGGGAAATGGACTATGGTAGTAAGCTCCAAAACATGAGCTGGTTTTGCTACAAACACGTGAACACGTTGTCCCAGACAAACATGGCCACGTAGTAGTCTTATAATAAAACACTACCGAGTTCAGGTGGGGAATCATCATCGAGGATATCAAAGTCCTTGCATAAGGTATACTCTTAAGAAGGAGCTTCTTCTCCTTGAACAAGTCAATCAGTGGCTTGGTGTGCTAGGAACACATATAGAATGGAGGCGGCCAACCTATCAAACCATAGAGTACTTCGCACATATGCGTGACCAACTTGGGATGATTCTAGAGGAAGCAAAAACTAACTTTCTCGAACCCACGGCGGCAGCTTGCATCAAATGCACATGAGTTAGAGAGAGTCACTTCTTTCATCCGGACATATGCTTCATGAGTTAGCACGAAGAAATGCTTTCGAAAGTTTCCAATACTAGCTTAATGTTCAACAAGATTATGGAGAAGATAAAGATGTTGTCGATGGGCTCAACAACAGTTCATCCAGTTTCCATATAAATGGAATTCCACAGTTATGTGAACACGGTGATAGCATTGGTCAGAACAAAAGAAATAATGGTGTATGCTCGAGGAAAATTCACGAGTAAGACAACATTACGAACATCGTTGGTTCTGATTTGATTTGAGAATAGCCCACACTCAAATCAAAGTTTGGGCAAGACAATAGATCCAACAATTGATCACCGAGATCAACCGACGAAGATATCATCTTTCTTCAACACATATACAAGATATCCCTTAACATGAGCTAAGTCGGACAAGCTTTTATCTTACAACTCTCCAAGTTGTTGTTTGGCTTAACCAACTAGCTCAGGGGTATCCAACATGGATTCTTGGAGAAAGGGTGGTTTACAGGAATAAACCAACTTGATCACGAACTCAACATAGCGGTCAGGTGACAACTTGGTAATACTTCCGAGAAGATATAGGGAAAATCACGAACCACCGGCATGTTACTAAGCTCGAGAACAATCTTGCTTTTCAGGGCAAGACAATATGATCAAATATGCAAGGGACTAAATAATCCTAACTATTGATTGAAGAGTGCACCAAAATACGGACTAGGTAGCACGATCAATCTTAGGATGATGATTCAATAATCAACACGCTAAGAATGAGAATATTGTCCATTTACTACCAAGCAGCGAGGTTGCTGGAAGTATAGATTTCACACATCACAGTTCACTTGTTAGAATTCCGGTTACAATAACACGGGGCCGAGGAATGAAAAATGATAGCGAGAAGTATCACTACGTCAAGAATTTATGAGAAATGATGCAATTCTCATGACAATCTTGACATAAAGAGGGTAATACTCCGAGGTAGAACAGAATCAAAAGCTGGGTTGGCATTTGATTTGCGGATTGCCACTGCTTTGACCCAATCCTGGATATGGATGAGGTACTGGAGTTTGTTTCTCCAAGTCATTCCGGATAGAATGGCTTGACGGATCACAAGAGTAATAGGCATCGATAAATGAAGGCAAGCCTACTCTTGACTATCAATTGATAGACGAGGGTCAGGACACAACTAAAGAGAACAACTCAAAGGAACATATAACTTTCTGAGTTGTGGATGCATAGATTAGTATGTCGAGCGTAGCTCAACATTTCTTCCGGATAACCCATGCGGAAAGGGTAGAACTGGCAGATTCACAATTATGAATGGAGAACTCCTGAAGAGTACTCTGATTGTGATCCTTCGGTTCAGCGAGGAACTTCTGCCATAAGCGGTTCATAGTATTTGGAAGAAGGAAATACCACGTACCTCGAGGACTAACGCAAAGGTTACTAATAACCTAAAGGAACTAGCAAACACTATCAACATGAAGTAGGTAGGGTGAATCTCGGGTTTAAAACCCAGGAGTAGAATACCTACTACTAAATGGCATCACGGGATGCTTTCAAGAATGGTGGCCAGAATCATCACACCGGGAACACAAAACATGGCTAGATTACTAGATGATCCCCTAAGACACCTAGGGTCATAATAATAATTCCAACATATATGTCGAGGCAATAGAATACCTCAACTCAGCATTTAGTGTGATTAATCTGGCCCAAAGGAACATCAAAACCAGAGGGAAAGGATTTGCAAGTGCATCAGATTGTTTAGAAACCTGGGATGACTCGGACAGCATGACGGCTGTAAATGCTCAAAAGATTGGAGGCATACTACAAAAATGGTGGCATAGCCACTCAGAAGCACAACATCAAGGTTTCGATATCAACAGTTAACATACGGAAGTAGTAGGAACTGAAACGAGGCTTAAGTCCAACAATTCTATAAGTCTACGGACTAGTAACACGTCATCCTGATATATAAATGAGAAGGCCTAGTTCTTAATCCCCGTAGAAGAGAAGAGGATGACTCAGATCAGAAGGCCATGAGGTATAAGGAGTAAAAAGAGCCTTACGTTCCATCCCACAATCAATTCCCCTACATATAACTAAAGCATTTCTAGACTCAACTTCGACCAGTTTGGCTTGGTAATCCTACAGGCAGTCAGGCTCTGATACCAAAGCTGTCAGGACCCCGACTCCATGTCACATCGATCTAGCCGGTAACACCTCATATCACTTAGTGGCCTCACGCACGGTATTCCCACGGGTGTCGCCTTACCTTTTGCCCGAGACCGTTTGCGCCTTTTGGCTCACGTATATGATAGTGTCGCTAGCATTCATATGATAAGAAGCCCGGGCTGACATGACTAGTCGTAAACCCAAAGTGGCACAGACTTACAGGGACAGGCATCCATGACCCAGCATCGAACGTGTCGGTCATCAGCAAGTGAATCCGGGCTGTAGCACTGGGCTAGCAGGACTCCGGTAAACCGGGCTGTAGCGGGCTAACAGGACTCCAGTACCCACCGCGTGACATTTCCCCAAAGGGACAGACACAGGAATGAAGAAGGACATATGCCGGCCAGCCTAAGTGTTCCAGAGCAGTAGCAAGCTACCAAGGCTCAGTGGAGACACTAGGAGACATTTCCCGGTAAGAGAGGCTACTATGAACAAACAACTAGATAGTCAGATCCCACACATACCAAGCATTTCAATAACATACACACAATATGCTCGATCTGTGCAAATACAACATGGCATCACATCATGACTCTACGACTCAAGTATTTATTCATTAGGCTCCGAGGAGCGAGATATTACAAACAGGGGTCTCATGACCCAACATTCAGAGCATACAAATCCAACACATGCGGAAGCTAACATGTCTGAGTACAGACATCTACAAATGAAAAAGGCTTAGAAGCCTGACTATCTACCAGATCCTGCCGAGGGCACAAGATCGTAGCTGAGGTAACAAGCTAAACGTCGAAGTCCACGTGGAACTACTAGCGAGACTGAAGTCTCTCTGCAAAAACATAAAATAGGCAAACGTGAGTACAAATGTACCCAGCAAGACTTACATCGGAACTAACTACATATGCATCATTATCAATAAAGGGGATGGTGGAGTTTAACTGCAGCAAGCCAGCTTTGACTCGGTGGCTATCCTAAACTACGACTGCAAGGAACTCTTTGAGGTGGCGCACACGAGTCCACATATTCACCATATCAATACACCACTATGGATCCGCTCCCGTCTCCCTACGAGAACGCCATCCATAGCACTCACGCTTATCTTGCGTATTTTAGAGTATCCACTTTTACTTGTCTATGAACTGTTATAGGCAACCCAGAAGTCCTTTACCGCGGACACGGCTATTCGAATAGATAATGTTAACCCTGCAGGGGTGTACTTCTTCACACACGCTCTCACCACTTACCGCCGTTTACACGACATGTACTCGGCAACCTTCAAGCGGAAGCCCAACGAGGGTGTCGGCCACGACCTACCTAAACACTCAAGTCCCTAGTCCAGGTTTATCGCCTATTCGGGTTCCATCCATGAGGAGATCCGGCCGGGGTTTCGCTCATAGCCCCAAACAATGTGAACAGGGTTCCGTGACACCAAACGGGCGCCCGGTTTACCCGGCCACGTGCCTACCGCATCACAGCCCACCCCTACGGTTAGCGCTGCGCACGGCCTCCAGCATACTACAAACACCAGAAACTACTTGCAACTCCTGGACAGAGGACAAGGGTGATTAAGAAGCCGAGAGGGTCCATTGGTTTCGGGCCCAATGCATGGTAGTAGCTGAATCATGGATCACAAACACAGAACTCAGTTCCTGAGGACGGCTGCAATGAGACAACCCACCATGTACTCCTACATGGCCTCTCACCGCTACCTTTACCAAATCGTGTTCACACACTTAGCTCACACACAGTAGGACATGTTCACACACACCTGATTCACCCCCGATGAATCAGACCTGACTCAACTCTAAGCAGTAGCAGGCATGACAAACAAGCATTAATGAGTAGGCACAATAGGGCTCAAACAACTCCTACTCATGCTAGTGGGTTTCATCTATTTACTGTGGAATGACAGGTCATGCAAAGGATAAAGGGGTTCAGCTACCGCAGCAAGTAACAGTTGAATCGTTGTTGTCCTAATGCAGTAAAAGAGAGCAGGAGCGAGAGAGTGGGATTGTATCGGAATGAACAAGGGGGTCTTGCTTGCCTGGCACTTCTGAAGATATTATAGCTCTTCATCGGTGTCATCAAACTCATCGTCGGAACCACGTCTATCGAGAGGGGACAACACCGGCAAATAAAGAAGAAACACAATCAATGCAATGCAACAATATGATGCATGAATGTGACATGGCAATATGCTGTGGTTTGAGCTAATGCATCTAGCAGCAAGTTAAATGGGGCTGGTTTGAACCCTAGGTTCAAATTCAAACTCCATATGTAATTATTCAAATGCCATTTAATTGATTTGACCCAAACAGTGAACAAAAGTTGTTCTAACATGCATGAAAATACTACAGATGGATAGATTGGATTTTTCTGATCATTTTTCATATATAAATTATTTCATTTGGAGTTACGGTTAAATTTCTATGATTTATTGAAGTTTTAGCTATTTCTGGAATTTCTTGATTATTTATAAAATAAACTAAATTCCAGAAAAGGAATATTGCGTCAGCATGGCGTCATGTTGACCTCATCAGAGTCAACAGGGCTGCCTCGGGTCAAACCTGACCAGTGGGGTCCACTGGTCAGTGACACAGCGCTGGCTGGAGTCACAGACAGGTGGGCCTGGTCAACGAACACGTCAGCGTAGTCAAAACTGACGCGTGGGCCCACTGTAATTAAATTAACCTTAAACTATTTTAGTTAGCTGGTTAGTTAGGCGGTGGGGCCCATCCGTCAGTGAGCTATGGGGTTAGTGAGTGGCATCGTTAGCCACTAATGACGGTGCCACGTCAGCTCGCCGGAGTATCGCCGGCGACGACCAAAAACGCGGCGGGGACGCTCTGGGGTAGCTCGGGTTTGCGCTATAGGGCACCGTTTTGCTCGAGGTTTGCGGCTACAGCGAGCTGGAAGACTCGCGCATCTAGTGGTGGTGGCGGCAGCAGCTGCGGTGGTCGGGATCGACGGCGGCGACCAAATCGGCGGCGGCCGGAGTTCGGGTGCAGGCGGTGGCGATGCTACGGTGCACTAGAGGAGAAACCGGAGGGTGCTACGTGCTCCTGGGGGTTCGCTGAGCACGCTGACAAGCTCCGTTGCGAGCTTGCGCGGCTGTGGCCACGGCTATGCCATGGCCGGTGGCGAGATGCTGCGGTCATGGTTGGGGATCGGGGCTAGAGCACGCGAGGGACGACGGGGCAAGGGGGAATCGGGTTTACGGCTCACTGCGGAGCTGCAGGGATGGTTAGTGGGCTCGGGGGCGCGCCGGAGTGGCCGAATCGACGGAGGCATTCGGCGGCCGTGGTCGGAGAAGAAGGCCGCAGGCGTCGTATTGGGGCCGTCCTGGCTCGTGTAGCTCGGAGAGGAAGGAGAGTAGGTGGCGGCGGCGCCTCTGAGAGCATCGGCGGGGCGAGGCAGTGGCTGTGGCCACGACGGCAATGAACGGCGGTGGCGGGTGTGTTCGGTGGCTGCGTGCGAGAGAGAGAACAAAGGAGGGGGACGAGCTCGAGGGAGTGAGCGAGAGGGACCAGGGGGCTGCGTGGCGCCCCCAGGCGTCGCTAGGAGGGGCCGGGGAGGAAGCAGGAGGTGGCCAGGGGCGAGCGCGTGCGCGGGCGACACGCCTCTGTCCTTCTGGCGAGGGAGGAAGACGACAGGGGGGAAGCGGCAGTGGGCTGGGCCGTGCTGGGCCGGTTGGTGGCGCCAGGTAAGTGGCTGGAGGAGCTGGGCCAGGTAGGTTTCTCTCTATCCTTTTTCTAATTATTTCAGTTTTCTATTATTCTGTAAATTTAGGGCTTTATTAAAAATACTCAGGCACTTTCAAAAATCATGAAACTAATCATGGCTACTGTTTAGAATATATCCAATTATTTGAGCATTTCAGTTTATGATTATTTGAGCATTTCAAATATTTTATAGTATTCAAATGCCCAAATGAAAATACCATATGATTTAATTCAGAGCCCAAATATGTAATGGAAAAATGTGCATCACCTCTGGCTACTGTTTACAGTATTTACCATAAATGATGAACATTTTTGAAAGCCATTTGGACTTACTGAAAAATATTTTAGGTAGATCTAGTGAATTCCTTTAATGCTAGGGTTTAGGCAATCCCCATTTCAAGTTTTCTTAGAAATTCAAACATGATGACATGATGAGCAATCAAAGTCAAACAAGGCCGATCTGGGGCTGTGACATCCAATTATTTCAAAAAATAAAATAAAGAGAGAAGATAAAAGGACTTCTTCAAAAACAGCAAAGAAATATTGGAAATTGAATTTGGAATTTTTATTTGAATTTATTTGCAGGATTATTTATTTTATTGTGGAGTTTATTAGTACTAAAAATGTATTTCCAAAACTTGCATTTTTTAGGCCAGAAAAATGTTCACAAGGTTATGTTTTTTGATATAATTATGTGAATTTTTCTATTATGTTTTTAGATATAAATTTATTATAGTTTTCGTATTTTTTTCTTTATCTGGAAAATATTTTAAAAATAGTTTCCGCCAACGAACTAGGCCGACCCAGCTACAAGCCAGGCCGTGGCCCAGCCCAGCCGCGCGACACCAACGACTCGGAGCCGGGAATCCGGCCGGTGTACGCCGTCGCCGCCGTGTCCGAGGCGGACACGCACTTCCACCTCGCCCCTTGCCCAAGCCACCGCCGCCCCCTCCTGGCCTTTATAAGCCGCCCTGGACCCCCTCTCTCCTCCCAAGCCACCGCATGCCGATGCAGCTGCCGCCGCCATTTGTGTCGCCGCCCCGCTCGCCGCCGCCGCCACGGCCGCACTCCATAGCCGCTCCATCATCTTGCGTTACACCTCCCCAACTACTTTGTCGTCGCCGCCGACCACCGGAGCCGCCGCCCCGCTCGAAGCCGCCGCCGCCGTTTTTCTCGCCGCCGGTGACCACCGCCGCCGAGGTAAACCCCGCCTCCCTCTTGTTTGTTCAATCTCGGATTGACGATCCAGATTAGATCGCCTTTTGTTTTTTCCCTCGAACCATTTTCCGTTATATAGTAAACGTTCGTTGGTTTAACCTCTGTAGCGAACGATTTAGTTTCTTAAGCTTCTGTAGCGAACGTTTGTTCGTTAGTTTTTTTATTTTTCTTTTCTTTTCGGCCAGGGACCTATTGGCTAGAATTTTTATTTAAAGTTTAGCCCCTGCCTTTCAAACCCTCACAACCTTTGAACCGTTTGTCCGAATTCGATGAAACCAACACCAAAATCTTTCGCATGATCTCATCTATCTAGTAAACCAATTCAAATAGATTTTTGAAAGATTTAAAATTTGAATTTGTTCAGATCTGAATTCAAACTTTTTTAGGCCATAATTTGAGTTTCGATACTACGTTTTAGTTGACTCTTTTTGCAAATCGAAGCTCTTGACATAAGCTTTCTGTTAAGACTTAATCCACATAATTTTGGTACTGTTATGAATTGTTTTCTGTTTAAAGAAGTTATTTGCTTGTTTTTGAGTTTTCCGAATCTTTTTCTTCGATTTTCTTTGCATCTTTCGCTTGAGTGCTTATGTATGCTATCGTTTGTGTACGATAGATTTTCTGGAGTGCAAAGCTTGGTACTACGAATATCTAGGGTTTACCGATCATTAGCAAGGCAAGTTACACTTTGATCATACTCTTTTATACCCAATTCTACAATGCATTAGTTTCACCCTCAAAGATTGCATGAGTAGGATTGGGAACATGCGGTTTTGCTATCTAGTTCATGAGGTAGGAACCTATTACCTTTGACCACCCCGGGAATATACGTTATGCTCATAAATTGCTTAGCCATGCTCGTAGACGGGGATTGGTATGTGAGGTTCATGAAAGTTGCGAGAGTGATAATAACTAAATGAAAATTAAGGTGGCAACTTTAATACACATATGGGTGGATTGTTTGGGGCACCTGGAGAAACCAGTGCTTGCCCAAGGGAATCCCGGAGTACCCGTGTGATAACCCCAGGTCCGTCACCTAGGCTTAAAGAGATCATAAGATATTTCATGCCTAGAAACTTCCGTGTGCAACCACAAGCCATTACGGGCTCTGGCATAGTTGAGTAAGTTGTGTGGCCTCTTTCTGTGGTAGACTAGCTGATGTAGGGGAAAGTAGGTGTTCCTATATACCCAGGGTTTAGAGGGAATACTTCAGAAAGACTATGTCTCGATTGTCGAATCATGGAGGTGGTCGAATCTTGTGGGGAAAAGTGCGCAAACCTCTGCAGAGTGTACAAACTAATAATGATTAGCCGTGTCCCCGGTTATGGACAAATTTGAGTATCTTGAAGTGAATTATTTGTTGATCTCATCACTCTTTAATTAATGTATTGGGTTTATTATTTATACTTGGTAATTTTGGTACCGAGTTGGAGGAACCTTCTCAATAATGGCATAAACTTGGTAGTAAATAAAAATTAAAATTAAACTTAGAGCCTCCACCAGCCATATATATGCATATAGATATAGTATTTATTTCATTCATTGCTCTATAGTGTGACTTTGCCAGCATATTCCATGTGCTGACCTACATGGCTGCAATGTCTCATGTTGCAGAGTTTTTTGATGAAGATTAAGGTGCGCTAGGTCCTTATCATGCACTCAGTTTTGCCGTGGAGTTGATGGACTCATTTATCTTTGAAGCTTCCGCAGTTATTTTATTTTAGTTGGCCTTCAGCCATATTTATGTCATAAATACTCTATATGAGGACCTCGATGTAATAAGTGTGTGATTGAACTCTGTTATAAAACCTCGAGTACTGTGTGTGTCAGCATACCGATCCAGGGATGACACTTAAGCATGGAGACTTCGATCCATTGGGATCGGGTCGCTACAGATGATTTGTAGTAGTTTCTCACACTATTTTGTAAATGATGTGGTCATAAGTTTTAGCATATATCATAACAAATCCATTGACCTTATTTTTTAGGATGTTTGAGCCGGATAAATATCCCGGCGTTGATGATTATTACGAGGAGAAGCATCGTGCTGTGCTAGTGGAAAGAGGGGATGTAATTATATATCTACATGGTTGATTCTCATATTGTGAGTAGTTTAGAGAAGTATTAAAATTGCATGTGTTTTTTGTAGGTTCCTCCAATACTTCGGTTGAGAGACCACAACCCACGTGAGTCCCTGAAGTATGACTGTCGCTATGAGCCTTATTTTAGAAGAATGGATCTTCTCCAGTTTGTGCTCAACTCTAAAGGCACACCATCATGGCTGAAATCGACGGCCATTACCGCCCTTACAGACCGTTGGAGGCCGGAGACGCACTCTTTTCACCTTGGTCTTGGTGAGATGACGGTGAAGTCTGAGGGGTGGCGACAACGGGTTACAGGATTGGTTGGCGTTGAACCTCTCCCGTTGAACCCAACTCATCAACAACTTCACTTTAATGGTTGGATCCTCGGCTATATGTTTCTGGTATTTATAATCAATTAATTCTGAGGTTAGCTGATGGTGTGTGTTCCGTGCTTCTACGACCGGCGGTGTGCATTGGTGAGTGGCTTTGCAACTAGTTATTTTCCACCAACCATCTTTCATGAGTCTTCCATTGACTTTCCATTTGTATCTTTCTACATCACATTTCACGGTGTATCACTTGTTGCAGTCCGAGTGAACAATTATGAAAGGCCTATGGTCTTTGAAATCATATTTTCACAACCACATCCTGAATTCAAGCATGTGCTCAAACATCAAACCTTTCCTCGCATACGACATCGAAATCTCATCGGGTGTACTACTTGGGAACTGTCTAGCCTCAATTGTCTTGCTCATGCCACCGTCGACTATAGCCTTATCTGCAAGGCTAACATCACAAAACAAGGGAACTTTGTGATCCCTACTGGTGATTTTTGTGTACCACTCTGCTTCTTTCTCAGTCAAGCCATACTCGTCCAACTCATTCATCGGGCCTTCATCATCCGAGTCATCCACACAAGCACGCTGATAGATAATGTCAGGATCCATGTCCTTATGCCTTACTTCAGCCTCTACGTCACCAACAATGTTGTGGTGCCTCTCGTACTCTTCGTCGAAGTCATCACCATCATCTTTGATCGGTGCACTACCTCCGAACTCATATTGGGGATACTCATTGGCTTCCACTTCAACTTTATGCTCAACAATAGGTGGCACACTACAAACCAGGCTCACATCATCTACTAAAGTTTGGTTCAAGTCAACATGAAAGAGAGGAGCCTTGACCACCTTAGTTGTAAAGACTTCGAGTGACTTGAATGCCGAGGATGCAACAACCTCCTTATATGCAACCCAATGCAAATTGGACTTGATAGGCATTGTCTTATTTCGACACTTGTGTGCCGACCCAACATCATATCTTCCTACTAATTCAACTTGGTCACTTGCATCCTCCCACTTTAATCTTATCCATGTTTCTTCCACAACCTCTTCATAACTAGGAGTCTCAAGAAATATCAACACTTCCTCATACTTGTCAACAATATCCACATTCATGAATGCCTCTTTGTCAACATAATGAATATTCACAATCTTGTCCATCTAAAAAAGGGGAACATAAGTATAAGAAATGTACAATGCTAAATATACCACATTGCTAACAAAACCACTAACCCTAACCCTAAATCTTAACGTTAGGCATAACCCTAACCCTAAATCTTAACATTAGGTATAACCCAACCAATAAGGTTTGTTCACAAACATCACAATGCAACATATTGGAACAATAATACTCAAGAACATCATATTATAGAACCATCTTCAAAACTAGGGTTAGGAACCACATGAACAAAACAACCCAAATAGACAAATCCAACCAATAAAAATTTGTGAGATGAAGGAGGTTACCTCAAGGAACGGAAATGACACCGGATTCACGGACCAATCCAACCGATTTGCATGGATTTAAGAGTGCCTAAGTGAGGGACACAAAGGGGGAAAGGGGGGCCATCTCGGGATAAGTCGATGGGTAAGAAGAGAGTGAGTGGCGAGTGGTGGTTGAAAGGCCCACGGCCACCTAAAATATCTACACCAGAAACGCCATAGACCTTGGCGTTTCAAGAAATTCTAGACCCCTCGGTTTTTCCAGGCGTTATCGGCTTGGCGGTGGGCCAGGGATGAAACGCTAGCTGGTTTGGCGTTTGTATGTTCAGCAAAAATGCCACGGGCCCTGGCGTTTCTAAAAGTGTCAAATCGTGAAATACTTTCGTGTCCGGTTCAGTTTGTGATGATAAACGTTGACAAGGTCGGAACAGTGATTTTGGCCGAGATTTGGCAGGTGCATGGTAGGAGCTTTCAGTTCTGAGAACCACTGCAGGATTGGACAGAGTTTGAGCCGGACACAGGGGCTGTGTGGCGTCCAGATGAGGTTCGAACATGAACTTGTGTGAGGTGACCCTTGTGAACATTTCCAAAACTATGTGACTTTGCCTGATAATAAGCACGAACAAGTTGGCGAAGCATAATCGTTGCATGAAGGAATGCTAGACGCTTGATGTGATCTCCTCCTAATATATATGCATGCTTCGTCGCGCCGTTATTCTTTGTGGGACCTATTTTACCCTTTTATTGTTGGTCGGCAGTTGGTCTTTTCTTCTCAGTCTTTCTGAGCTATACGCATTCCTTGTGCTTGCTACCTTTGGCCTTTTTTCCTGTGAAATTGAGAGAGAGGGGTGTGCTTGGGATGTTGCTCTTATACAGGGTAAAAGTTTGGTGACACATATTCCCGTTGGGTTGTGCACAAACGAAATCACACATCTCAAGGACGTCATGCCACACACGTAGATGCTAAATATGTTTCAACAGGAAAAAAGAGTAAACACAGGCTGGCAAAGCGGGTCCATTTTGCCTTTCCAACCACGGAGCAAGGAGAGCATTGTATTCCTAGGGATCTTAGTATATTTAGATATTCGATACTGAGATAATGTTAATAGACATGGGTGTTTCAACCTGAGTGTAACCTCAACCCCTCTCTGAATCTCTTAATGCATGTGATGTTATGTTAGATGAGAATTAATGGTCTTAATTAATTTGTACGTTTCTTATGAACATACGCATCCTGTAAACAATGGGCTACCACCTCTTATCAATAAATACCACATGGCTCTCTCTGTTGGAGTGTAGCGCTTCAACCATTTTAACCTGGTATACAGAGCCAACCGCTTCCCTATCAGCTAGCTACAAAAAAAAAAATAGAAACCCCACGCCATGGCCTCCAACTCGGCTGCCATTGTCCTCAATCTCGACTCGCCTCTGACCGGGATATTGACAAGGGAGAACTACCTTATTTGGAAGGCTCAAGTGATGTCGGGTCTACGTGGTGCGCAAGTCACGGGTCTCCTTGATGTCTCAAACGCGGCGCCACCGAAGATGGTGGAAACAAAACAGGCAGACAAAAGCATGGCCATGACACCAAATCTCGTGTATGCTACATGGATATCGAAGGATCAGCAGGTTCTGAGCTATGTGTTGAATTATCTCTAGAGAAATTCTCGCATAAGTTATGGGGAAGGAACGCACGTTTGATCTGTGTGATGCGATCACGATGTTGTTCGCCTCACAGTCTCTTTCTCGGGTTACAAACCTAAGGATCACCATTGCGAACACCAAGAAGGGTGCCATGTAAAGCCCCACCTACATCGCCAAGATGAAGAGCCTAGATGATGAACTTGTTGTTGCTGGTCGTCCGGTCTCTGATCCGGAGATGGTCGGCTATATCGCCGTTGGTCTCGTCCTTGACTATGATTCAATCGTTGCAGCAATCAGCGCCATCAAGTCTTCTATATCTCTTGATGATCTCTTCTCAGAAATCCTTGCGATTGACCAAAGAATTGAGATGCTAGGTGATGGCACAAGTGGAAGCTTCAACACTTCCGCAAATGCAGCCTACAGAGAGCGCGAACAAAGCCGCAACAGAAGTAATTGTGAACGTGGATTCAGAGGGCATGGTAGGGGCCGTCACTCCTCCCCTTTGAATAGAAGCGGCAGTGGTGGCGTTGGCTCCCGAGGCCGCTCACTTGGACCACAACAGCTGATGGGTAATGTTGCATGAAAATAAAAAAATAAAATCCTATGGAACACCCAAGATCTAATATAGGAGATGCATAGCAAAGAGAGAGGAGTGTATCTATGTGCCTTTGTAGACCGAAAGCGTTAGCGTATGTAACTCGGTTGATGTAGTCGTACTTTTCACGATCCAATCTGATCTATTGTCAAACGGACGACACCTCCGGGTTTAACACACGTTCAACTAGATGGCGTCCTCGTCTCCTTGATCCAGCAAGCGAGGAAGAGGATATAAATGAGATTGGTATCATCCCAACGGCTAGGTGGTGGTTGTAGCAGCGAAAATCTGGAAGGGCTTCGCCAAGCGTGTACCGAAGAAACGTGGGAGGAGTTGGGAGAGGCAATGGACAAGGGTCAAGGGGTGGCTGCCCCCCTGCACCTCCCCCTCTATATATAGACTAGGGGGCAGGGGAGGGTGTCCAAAACTATCTTGGTACCGGGCACAAGGGAGAAACCCCTTTAAACTTGGAGATAACAACTTATCTGTAGATTCAACCCTTTAAATTTTGAGATAAGAGATTATCTCTAAATTTAAACGACATGTGCCTTGGGGAATGGTGCGGCCATCCCATGTGGGCTGTAGCCCCACCCCTCGGTCCTTGTGGGCCCTTACCGGGTCGTTGGGCCCCACGATGGAGCCCTCAGAACCTTCTAGAACGTTCTCGATACTCTACCAAAAATCAAACCTTTTCGGAACCCTGAATATGACTTGCCATATATAAATATTTACCTCCGGAACATTTCGGAGCTCCTCGTGATGTCCGGGATCCCATTTGGTACCAAATTACCTTTAGACTTTCCACTATTAATACATGAACATTACCCTAGCGCTACTGAACATTAAGCGTGCGACCCTACGGGTTCCAGACATGACCGACACACCTCTCCGGTCAATGACCAATAGCGGGACCTAGATGCCCATATTGAATCCTACATATTCCATGAAGATCTTTATTGATTGAACCACAATGTCGGGGATTAGTTAATCTTGTATACAGTTCCCTTTGCTGGCGATATGTTACTTGCCCGAGATTCGATCGTTGGTATCTCCATACGTAGTTCAATCTTGTTACCGACAAGTCTCTCTACTCATTTCGTAATAAAAGATCCCGTGACTAAACTCATTAGGCACATGCTTGCAAGCTTCTTGTGAAGTTGTATTACCAAGAGGACCCAGAGATATCTCTTCGTCACATGGAGTGACAAATCCTAGTCTCGATTCATGCAACCCAACAATTACTTCCGGAGATACCTGTAGAGTATCTTTATGATCACCAAGTTATGAAGTGATGTTCAATAGCACAAGAAGTATTCCTCTGGTATCTGGGAGTGGCATGATCTCATGGTTTATGGAACAGATACTTGACATGAAGAAAGTTGTAGCAAATAAACTAAGTGATACGTGATACGTCCATTTTGCATCATGCTTTTATATCAATATTTATTGCATTATGGACTGTTATTTCACTTTATGGTACAATACTTATGCCGTCTCTCTCTTATTTTACAAGAATTACATGAAGAGGGAAAATGCCGGCAGCTGGAATTCTGGACCGGAAAGGAGCAAATCTGAGAGACCTATTCTGCACAACTCCAAAAGTCCTGAAAATTCACACAGAATTATTTTGGAATAAATAAAAATTACTAGGCGAAGAAAATACCATAGGGGACCCACCTGGTGGCCACAAGCCTCAGGGCGCGCCTAGGGATGGCAGCGGGGCCCCATACCCGCCAAACCCGTGGGGATTTCATCTATTAGGGGGTGGGGATGGGCGAAAAGCATCCCCATGGGGATATTTACCAAACTAATTTATTCCCCATAGGGTACAATGGGGATGGGAACGATATCCTATTCCCTAGACCCAATACCCATCGGGGACCCGGTTAGTAACCGTGACACTGCGATCAACGTTAAAATATTCACAAACAAACTTGCAAAAACAAAAAAAGTTCTGAGAAAAACCTTAAACCTATCTCACATCCTCACCTCAGCTACCACCATGACCAAGAAGTCAATCCGACCTAGATAGGCATTAGCAGGACAAGGACAACACCATATATGTATGTTGATCATAGGGTGTCATATTATGTATATGAGTATTTGTTTATGGGGATGGGGACCCTAATGGGGCCCCGTTCCCCAGTGGGGTATGGGTATGGGGAAATTTCAACCCCAGTCATGTAAACGGGGATGGGGATGGGATGATAGGGAATAGATGGGGATGGGGATGTTGTAGGTATCACCATAGGGGATTGTCCCCATTGCCATCCCTAGGCGCGCCCTACCCCCCTGGGTGCGCCCATAGGGCTTGTGGGCCCCCTGTCAGGCCTCCGGTGCCCCTCTTCTGCTATATGGTGTGCTTTGACCTGAGAAAAATCATAGAAGAGCTTTCGGGATGAAGCGCCGCCGTCTCGGGGCGGAACTTGGGCAGACCAATCTAGGGCTCTGACGGAGATGTTCTGCCGGGGAAACTTCCCTCATGGAGGGGGAAATTGAAGCCATCATCATCACCAATGATCCTCTCACCGAGAGGGGGTCAATCTCCATCAACATCTTCACCAGCACCATCTCCTCTCCAAACCCTAGTTCATCTCATGTATCCGATCTAGTAGTGTTGATTACTCCTTGTAGTTGGTGCTAGTTGGTTTATTCGGTGGAAGATCATATGTTCAGATCCTTTATGCTATTAAATACTCCTGTGATTTTGAACATGGATATGCTTTGTGAGTAGTTATGCTCCCAAGGACATGGGAGAAGTCTTAATATAAGTAATAATGTGAATTTGGTATTCGTTCGATATTTTGATGAGATGTATGTTGTCTTTCCTCTAGTGGTGTTATGTGAATGTCGACTACATGACACTTCACCATTGTTTGGGTCTAGGGGAAGGCATTGGGAAGTAATAAGTAGAAGATGGGTTGCTAGAGTGACAAAATCTTAAACCCTAGTTTATGTGTTGCTTCGTAAGGGGCTGATTTGGATCCACATGTTTCATGCTATGGTTAGATTTATCTTAATTCTTCTTTCGTAGTTGCGGATAGTTGTGAGAGGGGTTAATCATAAGTGGGAGGATTGTCCAAGTAAGGACAGCATCCAAGCACCGGTTGATGACCCACAAGTATAGGCGATCTAGCGTAGTCCTTTCGGTAAGTAAGAGTGTCGAACCCAAAGAGGAGCAGAAGGAAATGAAAAGCGGTTTTCAGTAAGGTATTCTCTGCAAGCACTGAAATTATCGGTAACATACAGTTTTGTGATAAGATAATTCGTAATGGGTAACAAGTAACAAAAGTAACTAAGGTGCAGCAAGGTGGCCCAATCCTTTTTGTAGCAAAGGACAAGCCTGGACAAACTCTTATATAAAGCAAAGCGCTCCCGAGGACACATGGGAATTACTGTCAAGCTAGTTTTCATAATGCTCATATGATCCGCGTTCGTTACTTTGATAATTTGATATGTGGGTGGACCAGTGCTTGGGTATTACCCTTCCTTGGACAAGCATCCCACTTATGATTAGCTCCTCTCGCAAGCATCCGCAACTATGAAAGAAGAATTAAGGTAAACCTAACAAATAGCATGAAACATATGGATCCAAATCTGCCCCTTACGAAGCAACGCATAAACTAGGGTTTAAGATTCTGTGACTCTAGCAACCCGTCATCTACTTATTACTTCCCAGTGTCTTCCCCTAGTCCCAACAATGGTGAAGTGTCATGTAGTCGACGTTCACATAACACCACTAGATGAAAGACAACATACATCTCATCAAAATATAGAACGAATACCAAATTCACATGACTACTTATAACAAGACTTCTCCCATGTCCTCGGGAACAAACTTTACTACTCACAGATCATATTCATGTTCATAATCAGAGGGGTATTGAATAGCATTAAGGATCTGAACACATGATCTTCCACCAAATAAACCAACTAGCATCAACTACAAGGAGTAATCAACACTACTAGCAACCCACAAGTACCAATCTGAGGTTTTGAGACAAAGATCGGATACAAGAGATGAACTAGGGTTTGAAAGGATATGGTGCTGGCGAAGATGTTGATGGAGATTGAACCCCCGTCGATGAGAGTATCGATGGTGATGACAATGGCGACGATTTCCCCCTCCCGGAAGGATGTTTCCTAGGCAGAACAGCTCCGGCGGAGCCCTAGATTGGTTCTGCCAAGGTTCTGCCTCAAGACAGCGGGGCTTCGTCCCGAAAGCTTCCTTATGATTTTTTCCGGGGCAAAAGACACCATATAGCAGAAGATGGGCATCGGGGGCCTGCCAGGTGGCCCACGAGGCAGGGGGCGCGCCCAGGGGGTAGGGCGCGCCCTCCACCCTCGTGGCTGCTGGGTGGCCCCCCTCTTGTGCTTTCTTCGCCCAATATTTTTAATATATTCCAAAACTGACTTTCGTGGAGTTTCAGGACTTTTGGAGTTGTGCAGAATAGGTCTCTAATATTTGCTCCTTTTCCAGCCCAGAATTCCAGCAGTCGGCATTCTCCCTCTTCGTGTAAACCTTATAAAATAGAAGAGAAAAGGCATAAGTATTGTGACATAATGTGTAGTAACAGCCCATAATGAAATAAATATTGATACAAAAGCATGATGCCAAATGGACATATCAACTCCCCAAGGCTTAGACCTCGCTTATCCTCAAGCGAAAGCCGATATCGAAAAATATGTCCACATGTTTAGAGATAGAGGTGTCGATAAAATAAAGTACGGACATGAGGGCATCATGATCATACTTAAAACAGCAACATATATATTGTCATATGATTTCTTATGCTAAAGTAACAATATATTCACAATATAAAGTAAGAATCAGAAACTTCAGTGAAAACTAGCGAACTATAATCTCAGTCATTGAAGCAATTGCAATTTATCATAACATCGGAAAGAGTCAATATAAGAGCTTTTCAGCAAGTCCACATACTCAACTATCATTTAGTCTTTCACAATTGCGAACACTCATGCAATACTTATGGGTATGAAGTTTCAATCGGACACAGAGAAAGATAGGGGCTTATAATTTCGCCTCCCAACCTTTTACCTCAAGGGTAATGTCAACAATAATACTTTATGAAAACCTACATCCAAGTGGATATATATATATCAGGATCTTTCCAACACATAGTGCTTGCCAAAGGATAAAGTGTAAAAGGGAAAGGTGAAGATCACCATGACTCTTGTATAAGGGTAGAAGGTGAAAAAAAAGATAGGCCCTTCGCAGAGGGAAGCAGAGGTTGTCATGCGCTTTTATGGTTGGATGCACAAAATCTTAATGCAAAAGAACGTCACTTTATATTGCCACTTGTGATAGGGACCTTTATTATGCGGTCTGTCGCTTTTATTTCTTCCAAATGACAAGCTCGTATAAAGCTTATTTTCTTCACACTAATAGATCAAACATATTTAGAGAGCAATTTTTATTGCTTTCACCGATGACAACTTACTTGAAGGATCTTACTCAATCCAAAGATAGGTATGGTGGACTCTCATGGTATAACTGGGTTTAGGGATGATTCGAAGCACAAGTAGTATCTCTACTTTCTGCAAAGAATTTGGCTAGCATGAGGGGGAAAGGCAAGCTCAACATGTTGGATGATCCATGACAATATAACTTATTCGGATATAAGAAAACATAACCCATTACGTGTCTTCCTTGTCCAACATCAACTTTTAAGCATGTCATATTTTAATGAGTTCTCACAATCATAAAAGATGTCCAGGATAGTGTATTTATATGTGAAAACCTCTCTTTCTTTATTACTTCCTATTAATTGCAACGATGACCAAAACTATGTTTGTCAACTCTCAACAACTTTTATTCATCATACTCTTTATATGTGAAGTCATTACTCTCCATAAGATCAATATGATC
Source organism: Triticum timopheevii (assembly GCA_963921465.1). Classification (NCBI taxonomy): domain Eukaryota; kingdom Viridiplantae; phylum Streptophyta; class Magnoliopsida; order Poales; family Poaceae; genus Triticum; species Triticum timopheevii. Next base: position 479,615,844 of record OY997268.1, read on the forward strand.
TTTTTATTTGTTTTTATTCTTTCTTTTATTCCCTCAAGAACATAGCAAGATAGCAAAGCCCTCAACTCAAAACTAATATTTATTATATATAGCTCACGGACTCGATTACATAGATAGAGATCAAAACAAAACTCAAAGCTAGATCATGCTAAAACTTTATTCTACTAGATCAAGATATAACCAAATGGATCGAACTAAGAGAAACAATAAAGATAGAAGTGTGATGGTGATACGATACCGGGGCACCTCCCCCAAGCTTGTCGATTGCCAAGGGGAGTGCCCATACCCATGTATTTATGTCTCTTTCTTCGGAGGTGGTGATGATGGAGTTGTTGATGATGCGGTTTCGCACATCGAGCATAGGAGATCCTCCAACTTGCGGATAATGCCCTTGAGTGCGGTGATATGCTCTTGTAACAAAATATTTTCACGTGTGAGATACGTGTTTTGTATGCAAACTGGCTCAATCATCTTGAAAGCTTCAATTTCAGTAGAGGTGAGATGATTATAGTAAGGTTGAAAGAAGCTTTCTTCTTCTACTGTCGGGACTTGCTCCTCTGTGGCTTCCTTGATCTTCTCACCCTCCTTGATTTCCCCGATTTCTTCTCGCTTCGTCTCTATCTTCATTAGCCAAGCATCGTCGCCCACATTGTTGGAGGAGGGGGATGACATGATGCCTGACCTTGAGAAACTCTGGCAGGAAACAGCTCAAAACAAAAACTGATGATCTCGTCATGCTACGGTGTTCAAAACCATTGGGAGATTTTATAAAGCTTATTTTCTCCACACTAATAAGTCACACATATTTAGGTATGGTGGACTCTCATGGCAAAACTGGGTTTAAGGATATTTGGAAGCACAAGTAGTATATCTACTTGGTGCAAGGAATTTGGCTAGCATGAATGGGAAAGGCAAGCTCAACATGTTGGATGATCCATGACAATATAACTTATTCGGATATAAGAAAACATAACCCATTACGTTGTCTTCCTTGTCCAACATCAACTCTTTAGCATGTCATATTTTAATGAGTCCTCACAATCATAAAAGATGTCCAAGATAGTATATTTATATGTGAAAACCTCTCTTTCTTTATTACTTCCTATTAATTGCAACGATGACCAAAACTATGTTTGCCAACTCTCAACAACTTTTATTCATCATACTCTTTATGTGAAGTCATTACTCTCCATAAGATCAATATGATCTATTTATTTATCTTTATTCTTTTATTCCCTCAAGATCATAGCAAGATAGCAAAGCCCTTGACTCAACACTAATCTTTATTATATATAGCTCATAGACTCGATTACATAGAGGAATCATAAAGCAAAACTCAAAACTATAACATAATAAAACTTTATTCTACTAGATCAAGATGTTACTAAAAGGATCGAACTAAGTAAAACGGTAAAGATAGGAGTGTGATGGTGATACGGTACCGGGACACCTCCCCCAAGCTTGGCAGTTGCCAAGGGGAGTGCCCATACTCATGTGATTATGTCTCCTTCTTCAGAGGTGATGAAGGTGATGGTGATGATGGATAGTCGCACATCGAGCGTAGGAGTTCCTCCAGTTTGTGGATAATGCCCTTGAGTGCGGTGATATGAACCTTCAACAAAATATTTTCACGTGTGAGATACTTGTTTTGTATGCAAGCTAATTCAATCATCTTGAAAGCTTCAATCTTAGTTGGGGTAAGAAGATTTTGATGAGGTTGAAGGATGTATTCTTCTGCCGCCGGAGCTTGATCCTCCATGACCTTCTTGATCCCATCATCCTTGTTGATCTCCCCGGGTTCTTCTCCCTTCAGCTCTATCTTCATTAGCCAAGCATTGTTGCCTTCATTGTTGGAGGAGGGTGACGACATGATACCTGGCCTTGACAAATCTGACAGGAAACAGCTCGAAACAAAGACAGAGGATATTTGCGTGATACGGTGGTCAAAACCTTCGGGAGATTATATAATGAATTTTTACCGACAAAAAGAAGTGTCGTGCAAGAAAATGGAGTCCCGAGGGCACACGAGGTGCCCACGAGGCAAGGGGCGCGCCCAGGGGGGTAGGGCACGCCCTCCACCCTCATGGACGCCCCGTGTCCTTCCTGGACTACTTCTTATTTTCCTATTTTCTTAAATATTCCAAAACGGAGAAAAATTGCTATTAGAACTGTTTTGGAGTCGGTTTATGCTACCTCTTGAGCACTGCGTTGGATTTCCCCGAAGAGGAGAGGATGATGCAGCAAGGTAGGGTAAGTATTTCCCTCAGTTTTTGAGAACCAAGGTATCAATCCAGTAGGAGACCATGCACAAGTCCCTCGTACCTACACAAAACGAAGCTACTCGCAACCAACGCGATTAGGGGTTGTCAATCCCTTCACGGTCACTTATGAGAGTGAGATCTGATAGAGATGATAAATAATATTTTTGGTATTTTTGATAAATAGATGCAAAGTAAAAAGTAAAAAGCAAAGTAAAAGCAAAGCAAGTAAATAAAGCGATAGCGATTGATATGATGAGAATAGACCCGGGGGCCATACGTTTCACTAGTGGCTTCTCTCAAGAGCATAGATATTCTACGGTGGGTGAACAAATTACTGTTGAGCAATTGACAGAATTGAGCATAGTTATGAGTATATCTAGGCAATGATCATGTATATAGGCATCACGTCCAAGACAAGTAGATCGAAACGATTCTGCATCTACTACTATTACTCGACTCATCGACCGCTATCCAGCATGCATCTAGAGTATTAAGTTAAAAACAGAGTAACGCCTTAAGCAAGATGACATGATGTAGAGGGATAAATTCATGCAATATGATAAAAAACCCATCTTGTTATCCTTGATGGCAACAATACAATACGTGTCTTGCAACCCTTTCTGTCACTGGGTAAGAACACCGCAAGATTGAACCCAAAGCTAAGCACTTCTCCCATTGCAAAAACTACCAATCTAGTTGGCCAAACCAAAACGGATAATTCGAAGACACTTGCAAAGATAACTCAATCATACATAAAAGAATTCAAATATTTTCCATAGATAAGCTGGATCATAAACCCACAATTCATCGGTCTCAACAAACACACTGCAAAAAGAAGATTACATCGAATAGATCTCCACGAGAGAGGGGGAGAACATTTTATTGAGATCCAAAAAGAGAGAAGAAGACATCTAGCTACTAGCTATGGACCCGAAGGTCTGAAGTAAACTACTCACACTTCATCGGAGGGGCTATGGTGTTGATGTAGAAGCCCTCCATCGTGGATGCCCCCTCCGCCGGAGCTCCGGAACAGGCCCCAAGATGGGATCTCGCGGATACAGAAGGTTGCGGCGGTGGAATTAGGTTTTTGGCTCCTGTTGTGATCGTTTTGGGATACGTAGGTATATATAGGAGGAAGGAGTACGTCGGTGGAGCAACAGGGGGCCCACGAGGTAGGGGGGCGCGCCCAGTGGGGCACCCTCCACCCTCGTGACCGCCTCTGGCACTTCTTGGAGTAGGGCCCAAGTCTCCTGGATCACGTTCGGTGAGAGAATCACATTCCCGAAGGTTTTATTCCATTTGGACTCCGTTTGATATTTCGTTTGTTCGAAACACTGAAATAGGCAAAAAACAACAATTCTGGGCTGGCTCTCCGGTTAATAGGTTAGTCCCAAAAATAATATAAAAGTGGAAAATAAAGCCCAATATAGTCCAAAACAGTAGATAAAGTAGCATGGAGCAAACAAAAATTATAGATACGTTGGAGACGTATCAGTTTACCTACCGTACCACATACCTATTCCTTTTCGGAGTTCGAAACGTTCTGTAAAGTGTCCCTTATGTATTACTCCGGGGTTACAGTTTCAATAACATTAGTTTCAACATTTATGGGATTACCTGAGATATAATGTTTGATGCTTTGACCGTTCACCACCTTCGGACTTGTGCCTTCGAAGTTATTGATTTTATGGCATCAGAACGATAGACCTCCTCGATAACGTAAGGACCTTCCCATTTAGAGAGAAGTTTTCATGCAAAAAATGTTAAACGAGAGTTGAAAAGTGATAACCCACAAGTGTAGGGGATCGCAACAGCTTTCGAGGGTAGAGTATTCAACCCAAATTTATTGATTCGACACAAGGGGAGCCAAAGAATATTCTTAAGTATTAGCAGTTGAGTTGTCAATTCAACCACACCTGGATAACTTAGTATCTGCAGCAAAGTATTTAGTAGCAAAGTGGTATGATAATAAAGGTAACAGTGGCAGTTTTGTAGTAGTTGTAACAATAGCAACGGAAAAGTAAATAAGCAAAACTCAATATGTGAAAAGCTCGTAGGCATTGGATCAGTGATGGATAATTACGTTGGATGCGATTCCTCATGTAATAGCTATAACATAGGTTGACACAGAACTAGCTCCAATTCATCAATGTAATGTAGGCATGTATTCCAAATATAGTCATACGTGCTTATGGAAAAGAACTTGCATATCATCTTTTGTCTTGCGCTCCCGTGGCAGCGGGGTCCTAATGGAAACTAAGGGATATTAAGGCCTCCTTTTAATAGAGAACCGGAACAAAGCATTAGCACTTAGTGAATACATGAACTCCTCAAACTATGGTCATCACCGAGAAGTATCCCGATTATTGTCACTTCGGGGTTGTCGGATCTTAACACATAATAGGTGACTATAGACTTGCAAGATAGGATCAAGAACACTCATATATTCATGAAAACATAATAGGTTCAGATCTGAAATCATGGCACTCAGGCCCTAGTGACAAGCATTAAGCATAGCAAAGTCATAGCAAAATCAATCTCAGAACATAGTGGATACTAGGGATCAAACCCTAACAAAACTAACTTGATTACATGGTAAATCTCATCCAACCCATCACCGTCCAGCAAGCTTACGATGGAATTACTCACGCACGGCGGTGAGCATCATGAAATTGGTGATGGAGGATGGTTGATGATGACGACGGCGATGAATCCCCCTCTCCGGAGCCCCAAACAGACTCCACATCAGCCCTCCCGAGAGAGATTAGGGCTTGGCGGCGGCTCCGTATCGTAAAATGCGATGAAACATTCTCTCTGATTTTTTATCTGCGAAGCGGAATATATGGAGTTGGAGTTGAGGTCGGTGGAGCCTCAGGGGGCCCACGAGACAGGGGGCGCGCCCAGGGGGGTGGGCGCGCCCCCCACCCTCGTGGACAGGGTGTGGGCCCCCTCGTTTTGATTCTTTTGCCAGTATTTTTTATATTTTCCCAAACTTGTCTCCGTGGATTTTCGGGTCATTCCGAGAACTTCGGTTTTCTACACATAAAACAACATCATGGCAGTTCTGCTGAAAACAGCGTCAGTCCGGGTTACTTTCGTTCAAATCATGCAAGTTAGAGTCCAAAACAGGGGCAAAAGTGTTTGGAAAAGTAGATACATTGGAGACGTATTGATGTCTACTACACAACCTTCTTCTTGTAGACGTTGTTGGGCCTGCAAGTGCACAGGTTTGTAGGACAGTAGCAAATTTCCCTCAAGTGGATGACCTAAGGTTTATCCATGGGAGGCGTAGGATGAAGATGGTCTCTCTCAAGCAATCCTGCAACCAAATAACAAAGAGTCTCTTGTGTCCCCAACACACCCAATACAATGGCAAATTATATAGGTGCACTAGTTCGGCGAAGAGATGGTGATACAAGTGCAAAATGGATGGTAGATGTAGGTTTTTTAATCTGAAATAATAAAAACAGCAAGGTAACAAGTGGTAAAAGTGAGCGTGAATGGTATTGCAATGATAGGAAACAAGGCCTAGGGTTCATACTTTCACTAGTGCAAGTTCTCTCAACAATAATAACATAGATAGATCATATAACAAGCCCTCAACATGCAACAAAGAGTCACTCCAAAGCCACTATCAGCGGAGAACAAACGTAGAGATTATGGTAGGGTACGAAACCACCTCAAAGTTATTCTTTCGGATCAATCTATAAAAGAGTTCATACTAGAATAACACCTTAAGATACACATCAACTAAAACCCTAATGTCACCTAGATACTCCATTGTCACCTCAAGTATCCGTGGGCATGATTATATGATATGCATCACACAATCTCAGATTCATCCAACCAACACAAAGTACTTCAAAGAGTGCCCCAAAGTTTCTATCGGAGAGTCAAGAACGTGTGCCAACCCCTATGCATAGGTTCCCAATGTCACGAAACCCGCAAGTTGATCACCAAAACATACATCAAGTGGCACATGATATCCCATTGTCACCACAGATAATCACGGCAAGACATACATCAAGTGTTCTCATAAAGACTCAATCCGATAAGATAACTTCAAAAGGGAAACTCAATTCATCATAAGAGAGTAGAGGGGGAGAAACATCATAAGATCCAACTACAATAGCAAAGCTCGGGATACATCAAGATCGTGCCATAGATGGAACACGAGAGAGAACACGAGAATGAGAGAGATCAAACACATAGCTACTGGTACATACCCTCAGCCCCGAGGGTGAACTACTCCCTCCTTGTCACGGAGAGCGCCGGGATGATGAAGATGGCCACCGGTGATGGGATCCCCCTCCGGCAGGGCGCCAGAACGGGCTCCCGAGAGGTTTTTGGTGGCTACAGAGGCTTGTGGCGGCGGAACTCCCGATCTATCTTCTGTTCTGGAAGTTTTAGGGTACAAGAGTATATATGGGTGCAGGGGGTACGTCGGAGGAGCTACGGGGGCCCCACGAGGTAGGGGGGCGCGCCCGAGGGGTGTGGGCGCGCCCCCCACCCTCGTGGGCAGCCCGTATCTCCCCTGACGTGCACTCCAAGTTCCTTGGGTTGCTTTCCTTCCAAAAATAACTTCTCCAGTTGATTTCGTTCTGTTTTGACTCCGTCTGATGTTCCTTTTCCTCGAAACATTGAAATAGGCATAAAACAGCAAATCTGGGCTGGGCCTCCGGTTCATAGGTTAGTCCAAAAAATAATATAAAAGTGGATAATAAAGCCCAATATGGTCCAAAATAGTAGATAAAGTAGCATGGAGCAATCAAAAATTATAGATACGTTGGAGACGTATCAAGCATCCCCAAGCTTAATTCCTGCTCGTCGTCGAGTAGGTAAATGATAAGAAAAATTGATGCGGAGTGATACTTTGGCATAATTTCAATGTAAATCTTCTTAATTGTGATATGAATATTCAGATCCGAAAGATTCAAGACAAAAGTTCATATTGACATAAAAATAATAATACTTCAAGCATACTAATCAAAGCAATCATGTCTTCTCAAAATAGCATGGCAAAAGAAAGTTCATCCCTACAAAATCATATAGTTAGGCCATGCTTCATTTTCGTCACACAAAGATGTTCCCAACTTCTATACCCCCGATGACAAGCCAAGCAATTGTTTCATACTAAAATAATCTCAAACTTTTTCAACCTTCACGCAATACATGAGTGCGAGCCATGGATATAGCACTATGGGTGGAATAGAATATGATGATGGGGATTGTGTGGAGAAGACAAAAAAGGAGAAAATCTCACATTGACGAGGATAATCAACGGGCTATGGAGATGCCCATTAATTGATGTCAACATGAGGAGTAGGGATTGCCATGCAACGAATGCACTAGAGCTATGAATGCTCAACAAAAGAAAACTAGTGGGTGTGCATCCAACTCGCTTGCTCATGAATACCTAGGGCATTTGAGGAAGCCCATCATAGGAATATACAAGCCAAGTTCTATAATGAAAAATTCCCACTAGTATATGAAAGTGACAAAATGAGAGACTCTCTATCATGAAGATCTTGGTGCTACTTTGAAGCACAAGCGTGGTAAAAGGATAGTAGCATTGTCCCTTCTCTCTTTTTCTCTCATTTCTTTTTTTGTTTGGGCCTTTCTATTTTTTTTCTTTTTTTGGCCTTTTTATTTTTTTTATTTTTCTTTTTTTTCGTCCGGAGTCTCATCCCGACTTATGAGGGAATCATAGTCTCCATCATCCTTTCCTCACTTGGGAAAATGCTCTAATAATGATGATCATCACACTTTTATTTTTCTTACAACTCAACAATTACAGCTCGATACTTAGAAGAAAGATATGACTCTATATGAATGCCTCCGGTGGTGTACCGGGATGGTGCAAGGAATCAAGAGTGACATGTATGAAACATAATGCATGGTGGCTTTGCCACAAATACGATGTCAACTACATGATCATGCAATGGCAATATGACAAAAGTAATGTATGTCATGATGATGATGATGGAAATTGCATGGAAATATATCTCGGAATGGCTATGGAAATGCCATGATAGGTAGGTATGGTGGCTGTTTTGAGGAAGATATAAGGAGGTTTATGTGTGATAGAGCGTATCATATCACGGGGTTTGGATGCACCGACGAAGTTTGCACCAACTCTCAAGGTGAGAAAGGGCAATGCATGGTACCGAAGAGGCTTGCAAAGGTGGAAAGGTGAGAGTGCGTATAATCCATGGACTCAACATTAGTCAAAAGAACTCATATACTTATTGCAAAAATTTAGAAGTCATCAAAAATCAAGTACTACGCGCATGCTCCTAGGGGGATAGATTGGTAGGAAAAGACCATCGCTCGTCCCCGACCGCCACTCATAAGGATGCACCAGCCAGGTACACTTCATGTTTAAAATTTGTTACACAACTTTAACCATACGTGCATGCTACGGGACTTGCTAACTTCAGCACATGCATTTCTCAAATTCACAATTACTCAACTAGCACGACTTTGATATTATCACCTCCATATCTCAAAACAATTATCAAGCATCAAACTTATCTTAGTATTCAACACACTCATAAGAAAGTTTCACATATCTTGAATACCAAGCATATTAATATTAAGCAAATTACCATGCTATTAACGACTCTCAAAATAATCTAAGTGAAGTGTGAGAGTTCATCTATTTATTCAAAATATAACTACCACCATGCTCTAAAAGATATAAGTGAAGCACTAGAGCAAATGACAAACTACTCCGAAAGATATAAGTGAAGGTCAATGAGTAGCTAAATAATTATGCAACTATGCGAAGACTCTCTCTCATTTAATAATTTCAGATCTTGATACTTTATTCAAACAGCAAGCAAAGCTAAAGAAAACTACATTGCAAGGATAGCACAACTCATGTGAAGAAGCAAAAACTTAGGCTCAACCGATACTAACCGATAGTTGTTGAAAAAGAAAGGTGGGATGCCTACCGGGGCATCCCGAAGCTTAGATTCTTGAGACTTCTTGAAATATTATCTTGGGGTGCCTTGGGCATCCCCAAGCTTGAGCTTTTGTGTCTCCTTAATTCCTCTCATATCATGGTTTCTTCTTTTTATCAAAAGCTTCATTCACAACAAACTCAACAAGAACTCGTGAGATAGGTTAGTATAAATCAATGCAAAACCTTATCATTTTCTACTGTAACAAATCACTTAAACAATTATTCAACATTTCATACTAAATGCCTCTGCATATTTAATACTCCTATCTTCAAATAGAATCATTAAACAAGCAAACATATGCAAACAATGCAACCATAACAGCAATCTGTCAAAACAGTACTGTCTGTAAAGAATGCAAGATTCATCATACTTCCCTAACTCCAAAAATTATGAACTAAAATTCCCACTGTAATAAATTTATCAGATCTCAATATGCAAAAATATTCAACATTATAGCACTCTCTGACTTTTCTAGGGAATTTTTGCAACAGTGGTAAACTTTCTGTTTTCAAACAGCAACATGTATACTAGCAAAACAAGCATGGCAAAGGCTATCCTTGACTTATTTATTGAAACTAAAGATGCAAAACATTATAATAACTAACAGCAAGAAAAAACTAACAAAAGAAAACAACGCTCCAAGCAAAACACATATCATGTGGTGATTAAAAATATAGCTCCAAGTAAAGTTACCGATGAACGAAGACGAAAGAGGGGATGCCATCCGGGGCATCCCCAAGCTTAGGCTCTTGGTTGTCCTTGAATATCTTGGGGTGCCATGGGAATACCCAAGCTTAGGCTCTTTGCCACTCCTTATTCCATAGTCCATCAAATCTTTACCCAAAACTTGAAAACTTCACAACACAAAACTCAACAGAAAACTCGTAAGCTCTGTTAGTATAAGAAAATAAAACCACCACTTAGGTACTTTAATGAACTCATTATAAATTCATATTGGTGTAATATCTACTGTACTCCGACTTATCTATGGTTCATACCCTCCGATACTACTCATAGATTCATCAAAATAAGCAAACAACACATGGAAAACAGAATCTGTTAAAAATAGAACAGTCTGTAGTAATCTGTATCAAACGTATACTTCTGGAACTCCAAAAATCCTACCAAACTAGGAAGTCCTAAGAAATTCTTGTACCAATCCAGAGCAAAAATAATCAGATCAGAAGCACGTGTCTGTGAATTAACAAAACTAATTTACTGGGTGCAAAAGTTTCTGATTTTCAGCAGGATCAACACAACTATCACCGTAAGCCATCCTAAAGGTCTTACTTGGCACTTTATTGAAACAAAAGCTATAAAACATGATTACTACAGTAGCATAATCATGTGAACACACAAAAACAGTAAGGATAAGTATTGGGTTGTCTCCCAACAAGTGCTTTTCTTTAATGCCTTTTCAAGCTAGGCATGATGATTTCAATGATGCTCACATAAAAGATAGGAATTGAAACATAAAGAGAGCATCATGAAGAATATGACTAGCACATTTAAGTCTAACCCACTTCCTATGCATAGGGATTTTGTGAGCAAACAACTTATGGGAACAATAATCAACTTGCATAGGAAGATGAAACAAGCATAACTTCAAGATTTTAAGCACATGGAGAGGAAACTTGACATTATTGCAATTCCTACAAGCATATATTCCTCCCTCATAATAATTTTCAGTAGCATCATGAATGAATTCAACAATATAACCAGCACCTAAAACATTCTTTTCATGATCTACAAGCATAGAAATTTTACTACTCTCCACATAAGCAAAATTCTTCTTATTCGGAATAGTGGGAGTATCATAAGAGACTTGAATGCTAATAATTGTTTCCACATTAAAAGAGTAATGTTCAGAGAAAGGGTAATCATAATCATGACAAGATTTGTAAATATAATCATCACTACTTTTTATAGCATAAGTTTCATCACAATAATCATCATAAGTAGCAACTTCGTTCTCATCATAATCGACTGAAACCTCTTCCAAGATAGTGGAATCATCACTAAATAAAGTTGACACTCTTCCAAATCCACTTTCATATTCATCACAATAAGATTCAACATCCTCCAGAACAGTGGGATCATTACTTCCTAAAGTTGACACTCTTCCAAACCCACTTTCATCTATATAACCATCATAAGTAGGATGCATGCTATCATCATAACTACTTTGCATATCAAAACTTGAGAGGCTAAAAATATCATCATTATTAAACATAGAATCCCCAAGCTTGTGGCTTTGCATATCATTAGCATCATGGATATTCAAGGAATTCATACTAACAACATTGCAATCATGCTCATCATTCACATATTTAGTGCCAAACATTTTAGAGATTTCTTCTTCTAGCACTTGAGCACAATTATCCTTTCCATCATACTCACGAAAGATATTAAAAAGACGAAGCGTATGAGACAAACTCAATTCCATTTTTTGGTAGTTTTCTTTTATAATCTAAACTAGTGCTAAAACAATAAACAGAAAGATTCGATTGCAAGATCTAAAGATATACCTTCAAGCACTAACCTCCTCGGCAACGGCACCAGAAAAGAGCTTGATGTCTACTACACAACCTTCTTCTTGTAGACGTTGTTGGGCCTGCAAGTGCACAGGTTTGTAGGCCAGTAGCAAATTTCCCTCAAGTGGATGACCTAAGGTTTATCAATCCATGGGAGGCGTAGGATGAAGATGGTCTCTCTCAAGCAACCCTGCAACCAAATAACAAAGAGTCTCTTGTGTCCTCAACACACCCAATACAATGGCAAATTGTATAGGTGCCCTAGTTCGGCGAAGAGATGGTGATACAAGTGCCATATGGATGGTAGATATAGGTTTTTGTAATCTGAAATAATAAAAACAGCAAGGTAACAAGTGGTAAAAGTGAGCGTAAACGGTATTGCAATGATAGGAAACAAGGCCTAGGGTTCATACTATCACTAGTGCAAGTTCTCTCAACAATAATAACATAGATAGATCATATAACAAGCCCTCAACATGCAACAAGGAGTCACTCCAAAGCCACTAATAGCGGAAAACAAACATAGAGATTATGGTAGGGTATGAAACCACCTCAAAGTTATTCTTTAGGATCAATCTATAAAAGAGTTCGTACTAGAATAACACCTTAAGATACAAATCAACCAAAACCCTAATGTCACCTAGATACTCCATTGTCACCTCAAGTATCCGTGGGCATGATTATACGATATGCATCACACAATCTCAGATTCATCCAACCAACACAAAGTACTTCAAAGAGTGCCCCAAAGTTCCTATCGGAGAGTCAAGAACGTGTGCCAACCCCTATGCATAGGTTCCCAATGTCACGAAACCCGCAAGTTGATCACCAAAACATACATCAAGTGGCACATGATATCCCATTGTCACCACAGATAATCACGGCAAGACATACATCAAGTGTTCTCATAAAGACTCAATCCGATAAGATAACTTCAAAAGGGAAACTCAATTCATCATAAGAGAGTAGAGGGGGAGAAACATCATAAGATCCAACTACAATAGCAAAGCTCGGGATACATCAAGATCGTGCCATAGATGGAACACGAGAATGAGAGAGATCAAACACATAGCTACTGGTACATACCCTCAGCCCCGAGGGTGAACTACTCCCTCCTCGTCACGGAGAGCGCCGGGATGATGAAGATGGCCACCGGTGATGGGATCCCCCTCCGGCAGGGTGCCAGAACGGGCTCCCGAGAGGTTTTTGGTGGCTATAGAGGCTTGTGGCGGCGGAACTCCCGATCTATCTTCTGTTGTGGAAGTTTTAGGGTACAAGAGTATATATGGGTGCAGGGGGTACGTCGGAGGAGCTACAGGGGCCCCACGAGGTAGGGGGGCGCGCCCGGGGGGGTGTGGGCGCGCCCCCCACCCTCGTGGGCAGCCCGTATCTCCCCTGACGTGCACTCCAAGTTCCTTGGGTTGCTTTCCTTCCAAAAATAACTTCTCTAGTTGATTTCGTTCCGTTTTGACTCCGTCTGATATTCCTTTTCCTCGAAACACTGAAATAGGCATAAAACAGCAAATCTTGGCTGGGCCTCCGGTTAATAGGTTAGTCCCAAAAATAATATATAAGTGGATAATAAAGCCCAAGATTGCCCAAAACAGTAGATAAAGTAGCATGGAGCAATCAAAAGTTATAGATACGTTGGAGACGTATCACGTATCAACTCCCCCAAGCTTAAACCTTTGCTTGTCCTCAAGCAATTCAGTTGATAAACTGAAAGTGATAAAGAAAAATTTTACAAACTCTGTTTGCTCTTGTTGTTGTAAACATGTAAAGCCAGCATTCAAATTTCAGCAGGTATTATGAACTAACCATACTCACAATAACACCTAGGTCTCACAATTACTCATATCAATGGCATAATCAGCTAGCGAGCCATAATAATAAAACTCGGATGACAACACTTTCTCAAAACAATCATAATATGATATAACAAAATGGTATATCGCTAGCCCTTTCTGAGACCGCAAAACATAAATGCAGAGCACCTTTAAAGATCAAGGACTGACTAAACATTGTAATTCATGGTAAAAGAGATCCAGTCAAGTCATACCCAATATAAACCAATAGTAATGAATGCAAATGAAAATGTGCTCTCCAGCGGGTGCTTTTTAATAAGAAGGTGATGACTCAACATAAAAGTAAATAGATAGGCCCTTCGCAGAGGGAAGCAGGGATTTGCAGAGGTGCCAGAGCTTGATTTTAAAATAGAGATTGAATAACATTTTGAGCGGCACACTTTGACTGTCAACGCAACAACTATGAGATGGCAATATCTTCCATACTATATGCATTGTAGGCAGTTCCCAAACAGAATGGTAAAAGTTTATACTCCCCCACCACCAACAAGCATCAATCCATGGCCTGCTCGAAACAACGAGTGCCTCCAACTAACCACATCCCTAGGGGAGTTTTGTTTAATTATATTGATTTGCTTTGATCTTTTTGGATCATGGGACTGGGCATCCCGGTTACCGTCCCTTTCTCGTGAATGAGGAGCGGAGTCCACTCCTCTTGAGAATAACCCACCTAGCATGGAAGATACAGGCAACCCTAGTTGAAACATGAGCTGCTCGAGCGTACAAAATAGACTTTCATTTGAAGGTTTGGAGTTTGGCACATACAAATTTACTTGGAACGGCAGGTAAATACCGCATATAGGAAGGTATGGTGGACTCATGTGGAACAACTTTGGGGTTTAAGGAGTTTGGATGCACAAGCAGTATTCCCGCTTAGTACAGGTGAAGGCTAGCAAAAGACTGGGAAGCGACCAACTGAGAGAGCGACAACAGTCATGAACATGCATTAAAATTAATTCACACCGAGTACAAGCATGAGTAGGATATAATCCACCTTGAACATAAATATCATGAAGGCTATGTTGATTTGTTTCAACTACATGCGTGAACATGTGCCAAGTTGAGTCACTTAATTCATTCAAAGGAGGATACCATCCCATCATACCACATCATAATCATTTTAATAGCATGTTGGCATGCAAGGTAAACCATTATAACTCATAGCTAATCAAGCATGGCACAAGCAACTATAATCTCTAAATGTCATTGCAAATATGTTGACTTCATAATAAGCTGAATCAGGAACGATGAACTCATCATACTTACAAAAACAAGAGAGGTCGAGTTCATACCAGCTTCTCTCATCTCAATCAGTCTATCATATATCGTCATTATTGCCTTTCACTTGCACGACCAAACAATGTGTATAATAATAATAGTGCACATGCATTGGACTAAGCTGGAATCTGCAAGCATTCAACTCAAGAGAGAAGACAGAGTAATATGGGCTCCAAGTTAAATCAACAGTCATGCATATGAGAGCCACTAAACATTTTCAATATGGTCTTCTACTCTCGACCCCAAAGAAAAGAAAAGAAAATAAAACTATTTACACGGGAAAGCTCCCAACAAGGAAGAAGAACGAAAAATCTTTTTTGGGTTTTCATTTTAATTTCTACTACAAGCATGGAAATTAAACTAACTAATTTTTTTGGTTTTTCTTAAGGTTTATCAAGCACACAAGAAGAAAGCGAGAAAAAAGAAAATTAAACTAGCATGGATAGTACAATGAAAGAGTATGTGCACCGACGACTAGAATAGTGTGTGAACATGAATGTAAAGTCGATGAGAAATACGTACTCCCCCAAGCTTAGGCTTTTGGCCTAAGTTGGTCTACTACCAAGGGTAGCCTGGCTGATATCCGTAGTTGTAACTGGGGTTGTACTGAGATGCAGCAGCAAATGCCTCCTGAGCTGCGGCATGTTGGCGAGCCACCTCAGCTCTCTCCTCGTGTTCAGCTGCTTCCTCCCTAGTAACAACATATCTTCCTTTTGCCTGGTAATCAAAAAGGAAAGGAGCAGGAACAGTAACATGGGCAGCGCTATGTTTGTCAAATATTAGTCGATACTGGAGGAATTGTTCATTCCTCTTCAGAAAATGATGTTTGACCATAGCATCATAATCTAAATAAGCAGAAGGCAACACCATATCCCCCTCTCGTGGGGCTATACCAAGATAATTAGCCACACGGGTCGCATAAATCCTCTAAATAAATCTCCAGCTCTACCATTGTTATGCAACCTACGTGCAACTATTACCCCCAAGTTGTAATTTTTATTACCTAACACGGCACTCTTGAGGACACTAAGATCAGGGACACACATATGAAATGCTTCATCTTTACCGTTAATGCATCTACCAATGAAGAGAGCAAAATAATGTATAGCAGGAAAATGAATGCTCCCTATGGTAGCTTGTGCTATATCCCTAGATTCTCCCACAGTAATACTAGCAAGAAAATCTCTAAATTCAGATTTGTGGGGATCATTAATATTGCCCCACTATGGAAGTTTGCAAGCAGTTGTAAAATCCTCTAAGTCCATGGTATAAGATATATCATAGATATCAAACAGGACACTCGTAGAATTACGTGAACATTTATACTTAAACCTTCGCATGAATGAATCAGTCAATTGGTAGTACTGAGGACACTTATCTTGTCAGAAGCACATATGCATCAAATTCCTCCTTAAAGCCTGCTTTGACCAGAAAATCATCGGATGGCCACTCACAAGCTCGTACTTCTGCGTCCCTTGGTAGTTCATCGTCTTGCTCACGCATAGCAATCCTGGGTCCTTTCTTTACTGAGGAACCACCTTGGTACATTCTCCTAGACATATTTCTTTTTCTATAAAATCTCTAAAATTTTAGTAACTTCAAAATAAAAGTAAATACAACTGAACAAGATTGGTAGCAACTACTCCTACAAGTGCCTAGAGCCTATATCATGCATTAGAATTACTTGGGACCTCATAAATTTGACATGCAAGCTCAAGAACAGGGTCACCTATGCAGCAAAAATTTGCAATGAATAAAGCACTAGAACAAAAACTAATTGGACCAATGGAGGAGTCACATACCAAGCAACAATCTCCCAAAGCAGTTTTGTGAATGGAGCTTTGAGAAAAATGAGCTAGAACTCGTGCTTGAGCTGGATGGGGATTTTTGGGAAGAAGATGGAGTGTGTGGGTGCTGGCACAAGTGGAGGGGGGCCACCCTAGGCCCACAAGACAGGGGGGTGTGCCCAGGGGTGTGGGCGCGCCCTCCACCCTCGTGGCCAGGTGCTTGCCCCCCTGCAGTGTTTTCAGTGCCTAAAATCCTCAAATATTCTATAAAAATCATACTAAATTTGCAGGGCATTTGGAGCACTTTTATTTTCAGGATATTTTTTATTGCACGGATAATTCAAAAACAGACAAATAATACTATTTTTACTTTATTTATTCTAAATAACAGAAAGTAAAAAAGAGGGTACAGAAGGTTGTGCCTTCTAGTTTCATCCATCTCACGATCATCAAAATGAATCCACTAACAAGGTTGATCAAGTTGTTGTTAACAAACTCATTCCGAATAACACGGAACCGGAGAAATTTCGAATAACACTAAGTTACCTCAACGGGGATATGAACGTCCCCAATAATAAGAATATCATACTTTTTCTTGACAGTAGGAAGGGGAAATTCAGAACCTCCAATAATGATAGTTGGAACTTTTTTAATAGAATTGATGCTATGGACTTGAGATTGTTTCCTCAGAAAGTGTACCGTATGCTCATTACCATTAACATGAAAAGTGACATTGCCTTTGTTGCAGTCAATAGCAGCCCCTACAGTATTCAAAAAGGGTCTACCAAGGATAATCGACATACTATCGTCCTCAGGAATATCAAGAATAACAAAGTCCGTTAAGATAGTGACATTTGCAACCACAACAGGCACATCCTCACAAATACCGACAGGTATAGCAGTTGATTTATCAGCCATTTGCAAAGATATTTCAGTAGCTGTCAACTTATTCAATTCAAGTCTACGATATAAAGAGAGATGCATAACACTAACACCGGCTCCAAGATCACATAAAGCAGTTCTAACATAATTTCTTTTAATGGAGCATGGTATAGTTGGTAGCCCTGGGTCTCCAAGTTTCTTTGGTATTCCACCCTTAAAAGTTTAATTAGCAAGCATGGTGGAAATTTCAGCTTCCGGTATCTTTCTTTTGTTTGTAATGATATCCTTCATATACCTAGAATAAGGATTTACTTTAAGCATATCAGTTAAGCGCATAAGTAAGAAGATAGGTCTAATCATTTCAGCAAAGCGCTCAAAATCCTCATCATCCTTTGTCTTGGATGGTTTAGGAGGAAAGGGCATGGGTTTCTGAACCCATGGTTCTCTTTCTCTACCGTGCTTCCTAGCAACAAAATCTCTCTTATCATAACTTTGATTCTTGGATTGTGGGTTATCAAGATCAACAACGGGCTCAACCTCTACTTCATTATTTTTGCTAGGTTGAGCATCAACATGAACATTATCATTAACATTATTTCTAGGTTCATGTTCATCACCTGATTGTGTTTCAGCATCAGAAATAGAAATATCATTGGGATTCTCAGGTGTGTCTACAACAGGTTCACTAGAAGCATGCAAAGTCCTATCGTTTTTCTTTTTCTTCTTTTTGGAAGAACTAAGTGCCTCTAAATTATTTCTCTGAGAATCTTGCTCGATTCTCTTAGGGTGGCCTTCAGGATACAAAGGTTCCTGAGTCGTTCTACCAGTTCTAGAAGCCACTCTAACAACAAAGTCATCTTTCTTATTTAATTCATTAAGCTAATCATTTTGAGCTTTAAGTACTTTCTCAGCTTGAGTGGCAACCATAAAAGCATATTTGCTAGCGAGTTTAAGTTCACCTTTAACTCTAGTCATATAATCACTCACGCGTCCGGTCTCGAAAGCATTATTCTTTAATTCTCTGCCAACATACACATTAAAACTTTCTTGTCTAGCCATAAAGTCATCAAATTCATTTAAGCATGGGCTATGAAATTTAGTAGAGGGAATTTCAAGTTTATCATATCTATAGAGAGAATCTACATTTACTACCTGTGTTGGGTTATCAAGACAATGGGTTTCTTCAATAGGCGGTATATTAAGACCATGTATTTCTTGAATAGGAGGTAAATTCTAAACATCTTCAGCTTTAATACCTTTTTCTTTCATTGATTTCTTTGCCTCTTGCATATGTTCAGGACTGAGAAATAGAACGCCCCTCTTCTTCGAAGTTGGTTTAGGAATAGGCTCAGGAATTGCCTCGGGAATTGGCTCAGGAAGAGTCCAATTATTTTCATCAGTCAACATATTATTCAATAGTAATTCAGCTTCGTCGACTGTTCTTTCCCTGAAAACACAACCAGCACAACTATCCAAGTAGTCCTTGGAAGCATCGGTTAGTCCATTATCAAAGATATCAAGTATTTCATTTTTCTTAAGAGGATGATCAGGCAAAGCATTAAGTAATCGGAGAAGCCTCCCCCAAGATTGTGGGAGACTCTCTTCTTTGATTTGCACAAAATTATATATTTCCTACAAGGCAGCTTGTTTTTTATGAGCAGGGAAATATTTAGTAGAGAAGTAATAAATCATATCCTGGGGACTACGCACACAACCAGGATCAAGAGAATTAAACCAAGTCTTAGCATCACCCTTTAATGAGAACAGAAATATCTTAAGGATATAATAATAGCGGGACTTCTCATCATTAGTAAACAGGGTGGCTATATCATTCAACTTGGTAAATTGTGCCACAACAGTTTCAGATTCAAGGCCATAAAAAGGATCAGATTCAACCAAACTAATTATTTCAGGATCAACAGAGAATTCATAATCCTTATCAGTAACACAGATAGGTGAAGTAGCAAAAGCAGGGTCAGGTTTCATTCTAGCATTAAGAGATTGCTGCTTCCATTTAGCTAATAACTTCTTAAGATCATATCTATCTTTACAAGAAAAGATAGCTCTAGCAGCTTCCTCTTCCATAACATAACCCTCAGGAACAACAGGTAATTCATAATCAGGGGGAGAACTTTCATCATCACTATCATCAATAATAGCATCTTCAACAATTTCATTCTCTCTAACCCTAGCAAGTTGTTCATCCAGAAATTCACCTAATGGCAAAGTAGTATCACGCACAGAAGTAGTTTCATCATAAGTATCATGCATAGCAGAAGTGGCATCATCAATAATATGCGACATATCAGAATTCATAGCAGTAGCAGGTTTAGTTGTCGCAAGCTTACTCAAAACAGAAGGAGAATCTAGTGTAGAGCTAGATGGTAGTTCCTTACCTCCCCTCGTAGTTGAGGGAAAAATCTTGGTTCTTTCATCTTTCAAGTTCCTCATAGTGATCGACAGATATAAATCCCAAGTGACTCAAAAAATAGAGCTATGCTCCCCGGCAACGGCGCCAGAAATTAGTCTTGATAACCCACAAGTATAGGGGATCACAACAGCTTTCGAGGGTAGAGTATTCAACCCAAATTTATTGATTCGACACAAGGGGAGCCAAAGAATATTCTTAAGTATTAGCAGTTGATTTGTCAATTCAACCACACCAGGATAACTTAGTATCTGCAGCAAAGTATTTAGTAGCAAAGTGGTATAATAATAAAGGTAATAGTGGCAAAAGTAAAGATAATAGTTTTGTAGTAGTTGTAACAATAGCAACGAAAAAGTAAATAAGCAAAACTCAATATGTGAAAAGCTCATATGCATTGGATCAGTGATGGATAATTATGTGAGATGCGATTCCTCATGTAATAGCTATAACATCGGGTGACACAGAACTAGCTCCAGTTCATCAATGTAATGTAGGCATGTATTCCGAATATAGTCATACATGCTTATGGAAAAGAACTTTCATGACATCTTTTGTCTACCCTCCTGTGGCAGCGGGGTCCTAACGGAAACTAAGGGATATTAAGGCCTCCTTTTAATAGAGAACCGGAACAAAGGAATAGCACTTAGTGAATACATGAACTGCTCAAACTATGGTCATCACCGAGAAGTATCCCGATTATTGTCACTTCGGGGTTGTCGGATCATAACACATAATAGGTGACTATAGACTTGCAAGATAGGATCAAGAACACTCATATATTCATGAAAACATAATAGGTTCAGATCTGAAATCATGGCACTCGGGCCCTAGTGACAAGCATTAAGCATAGCAAAGTCATAGCAACATCAATCTCAGAACATAGTGGATACTAGGGATCAAACCCTAACAAAACTAACTTGATTACATGGTAAATCTCATCCAACCCATCACCGTCCAACAAGCCTATGATGGAATTACTCACGCACGGCGGTGAGCATCATGGAATTGGTGATGGAGGATGGTTGATGATGATGACAGTGACGAATCCCCCTCTCCGGAGCCCCGAACGGACTCCAGATCAGCCCTCCCGAGAGAGATTAGGGCTTGGTGGCGCATCTGTATCGTAAAACGTGATGAAACTTTCTCTCTGATTTTTTTCTCCGCGAAACAGAATATATGGAGTTGGAGTTGAGGTTAGTGGAGCCTCAGGGGGCCCACGAGACAGGCGACACGCCAAGGGGGGTGGGCACGCCCCCATCCTCGTGGACAGGGTGTGGGCCCCCTGGTCTTGATTCTTTTGCCAGTATTTTTTATATTTTCCAAAACTTGTCTCCATGGATTTTCAGGTCATTCCGAGAACTTTTGTTTTCTACACATAAAACAACATCATGGCAGTTCTGCTAAAAACAGTGCCAGTCCGGGTTAGTTTCATTCAAATCATGCAAGTTAGAGTCCAAAACAAGGGCAAAAGTGTTTGGAAAAGTAGATACGTTGGAGACATATCAAAAAACAACACATAATCACCTACATTAAACTCATGCTTTTGTATCCTTTTGTAATGCCATCTTTTAACTTTTTCTTTAAACAGTTTGGCATTCTCATAGGCTTGAGTTCTCTATTCATCACGTGAGCTAATGTCAAATAGCCTCTTCTCACCGGCAAGTTTGAAATCATAATTGAGCTCTTTAATGGCCCAATATGCCTTATGTTCTAGTTCGAGAGGTAAGTGACATGCTTTTTCATAAACCATTTTATATGGAGACATACCCATAGGATTTTTATATGCAGTTCTATGAGCCCATAATGCATCATCAAGTTTCTTGGACCAATTCTTTCTAGATCTATTAACAGTCTTTTGCAAAATCAATTTAAGCTCTCTGTTACTCAGTTCTACTTGGCCACTAGACTATGGGTGATATGGAGATGCAATTATATGATTAACATCATACTTAGCAAGCTTTTTACGAAAAGCACCATGAATAAAATGTGAACTACCATCCGTCATTAAATATCTAGGGACTCCAAACCTCGGAAAAATAACTTCTCTAAGAATCTTAATAGAGGTGTTATGATCAGCACTACTAGTTGGAATAGCTTCTACCCACTTAGTAACGTAATCAACATCAACTAAAATATGTGTATACCCATTAGAGTAAGGAAACGGCCCCATATAATCAAAGCCCCAAACATCAAATGGTTCAGTAACAAGTGAACAATTCATAGGCATTTCTTGACGTCTACTAATATTACCAATTCTTTGACATTCATCACAAGACAAGACAAACTTACGGGCATCCTTGAAGAGAGAAGGCCAATAAAAACCGGATTGCAATACCTTGTGTGCAGTTCTATCTCTAGCATGGTGTCCTCCATAAGCCTCGGAGTGACACTTGCGTAGGATCTGTTCCTGTTCATGCTCAGGTACACAATGTCTAATAACACCATCTACTCCTTCTTTATAAAGGTGTGGGTCATCCCAGAAGTAATGCCTTAAATCATAGAAGAACTTTTTCTTTTGCTGGTATGTGAAACTAGGTGGTATAAATTTAGCAACAATGTAATTAGCATAATCAGCATACCATGGAGAAGTACAAGAAGCATTTATTACAGCTAATTGTTCATCAGGGAAGCTATCATCAATAGGTAGTGGGTCATCAAGAACATTTTCTAACCTAGACTAGTTGTCTGCAACGGGGTTCTCAACTCCCTTTCTATCAATAATATGCAAATCAAATTCTTGTAGTAGGAGAACCCATCTAATAAGTCAAGGTTTAGCATCTTTCTTTTCCATAAGATATTTAATAGCACCATTATCAGTGTGAACAATTACTTTAGAATCAATAATATAAGGTCTGAACTTATCACAAGCAAATACAACTGCTAAAAATTCTTTTTCAGTGGTAGCATAATTTCTCTGGGCACTGTCTAGAGATTTACTAGCATATTGAATAACATTTAGTTTCTTATCAACTCTTTGTCCTAGAACAGCATCTACGGCATATTCACTAGCATCACACATAATTTCAAAGGGTAAATTCAAATCAAGTGGCTGAACAATAGGTACAGAAATCAAAGATTTCTTAAGTATTTCAAATGCTTCTACACAATCATCATCAAAGACAAAAGGAATATCTTTTTGTAAGAGATTAGTCAGAGGCCTAGAAATTTTAGAGAAGTCTTTAATGAACCTCCTATAAAAACCGGCATGACCAAGGAAACTTCTTATACCTTTAATGTCCTTAGGACACGGCATCTTTTCAATAGCATCAACTTTAGCTTTATCAACTTCAATACCTCTTTCAGAAATTTTATGCACCAAGACAATGCCTTCATTAACCATAAAGTGGCACTTTTCCCAATTCAAGACAAGACTAGTATGTTCGCATCTCTACAAAACTCGATCAACGTTGCTCAAGCAATCATCAAAAGAAGACCCATAAACAGAGAAATCATCCATGAAAACCTCAACAATCTTTTCACACAAGTCAGAGAATATAGCCATCATGCATCTTCGAAAGGTAGCAGGTGCATTTCATAAACCGAAAGGCATACGTCTATAAGCAAAAGTACCGAAAGGGCAAGTAAAAGTGGTCTTCTCTTGATCCTCTGCTAACACAGGTATTTGAGAGAAACCAGAGTAACCATCTAGAAAGCAAAAATGTG
The DNA here is from genome assembly GCA_963921465.1 of Triticum timopheevii. Lineage (NCBI taxonomy): Eukaryota > Viridiplantae > Streptophyta > Magnoliopsida > Poales > Poaceae > Triticum > Triticum timopheevii. Next base: position 479,639,510 of record OY997268.1, read on the forward strand.
TATGTCTAGATAATGATCCTTTTTAGTAGCTTCATTTAATTTGCGGAAATCAATTACCATCCTATAACCTGTAACAATTCTTTGCGAGATCAATTCATCTTTATCATTAGGAACGACAGAAATACCTCCCTTCTTAGGGACATAATGGATAGGACTTACCCACTGACTGTCAGCAACGTGATAAATTATACCTGCCTCCAGGAGCTTTAGTATTTCCTTTCTTACCACTTCTTTCATCTTAGGATTTAACCGTCGTTGGTGATCAATAACTGGTTTGGCGTCTTTCTCCAATTTTATTTTGTGTTGGCATAGAGTGGGACTAATGCCCTTAAGATCATCAAGAGTATATCCAATAGCAGCACGGTGCTTCTTCAGAGTTTTCAATAATTTCTCCTCTTCTTGCTCTGAAAGGTTAGCACTAATAATAATAGGATATATCTTCTTTTAATCAAGATAAGCATATTTAAGAGTATCACATAGTGGTTTAAGCTCAAACACAGGATCACCCTTGGGTGGTGGAGGATCCCCTAAAATTTTAACAGGCAAGTTGTGTTTCAAAATAGGTCCCTGATTAGAGAATACTTCATCTATCTCCCTTCTTTCATTCATAAACATATCATTTTCATGGTCTAGCAAATATTGTTCTAAAGGATCATTAGGAGGCACGACAATAGAAGCAAGACCAATAATTTCATCCTTACTATGCAATTCTTTATCATGGGGTTGTCTAGGAAATTTAGCAAAATTAAACTCATGAGACATATCCCCCAAACCAATAGTAACAATAACCTTTTTGCAATCTATCTTAGCATTAATAGTATTCAAGAAGGGTCTACCAAATATAATGGGACAAAAGCTATCTTGTGGGGAACCAAGAACAAGAAAATCAGCAGGATATTTAACTTTTCCACACAAGACTTCAACATCTCTAACAATCCCAACTAGTGAAATAGTATCTCTATTGTCAAGCTTAATTGTGACATCTATTTTTTCTATCTCAGCAGGTGCAATATCATGCATGATTTCTTTGTATAAGGAATGAGGTATTGCACTAGCACTAGCACCCATATCATATAAGCCATGATAACAATGATCTCCTATTTTAAAAGAAATAACAGGCCTGCCCACAACAGGTCTATGTTTATTCTTAGTATCTGGTCTAGCAATTCTAGCAGCTTCATCACAGAAGTAAATAACATGCCCATCAATATTATCAGCCAAGAGATCTTTAACCATAGCAATACTAGGTTCAACTTTAATTTGCTCAGGTGGTGTAGGTGTTCTAGTATTACTCTTATGAACCACAATTGAAGCTTTAGCATGATCTTTTATCCTAACAGGGAAAGGTGGTTTCTCGATATAAGTAGTAGGAACGATAGGATAATTATAAGTGATAGTCTTTTCTTCAACTGTAATAGGTGCAACTACTTTTACTTCAGTGGGTGGATTACATTTAGACTAATTCTCCTTAGGGAGGTCAACATGAGTAGCAAATGATTCACAGAAAGAAGCTATTATCTCAGAGTCAAGTCCATATTTAGTGCTAAATTCACGAAAAGCATCGGTATCCATAAAAGATTTAACACAATCAAACTTAGGTGTCATACCTGACTCCTTACCTTCGTCGAGATCCCAATCTTCAGAGTTGTGTTTAATTCTTTCCAATAAATCCCATCTGAATTCAATAGTCTTCATCATAAAGGAACCAGTACAAGAAGTATCGAGCATGGAGCGATTGTTGAGAGAAAGCCGAGCATAAAATTTTTGAATAATCATTTCTCTTGAGAGCTCATGATTGGGGCATGAATATAACATTAACTTAAGCCTCCCCCAATCTTGAGCGATGATTTCTCCTTCGCGAGGCCAAAAATTATATATATAATTACGATCACGTTGAACAAGATGCATAGGATAAAACTTCTAGTGAAATTCCAATTTCAATCGGTTGTAGTTCCATGATCCCATATCATCACATATCCTATACCATGTCAATGCCTCTCCCTTCAACGATAAATGGAAGACCTTATTCTTGAAAACATCGTCGGGCATACCTGCAAGCTTAAATAATCCACAAACTTCATTCACTTAGATTAGGTGCAAATCAGGATGCAATGTTCCATCTCCTGTAAAAGGATTAGCTAGCAGTTTCTCTATCATACCCGAGGGAATTTCAAAGTAAAAAATTTCAGTAGGTTCAGTAGGTTGAGGAGCAACTCTTTGCTCTACTGGTAAGGGTGAACATACCCCGAACAAGCCCCTCAAAGGATTATGTTCCATAGTAACAAGTGACAGTAAATTTCAGCGCATTATATAAATTTTTGCTTACCAAGTTCCACTTACCATAGGCGCTTCACTCCCCGGCAACAACGCCAGAAAAGAGTCTTGATGACCCACAAGTGTAGGGGATCTATCGTAGTCCATTCGATAAGTAAGAGTGTCGAACCCAATGAGGAGCAGAAGGAAATGACAAGCAGTTTTCAGTAAGGTATTCTCTATAAGCACTGAAATTATCGGTAATAGATAGTTTTGTGATAAGGTAATTTGTAACGGGTAGCAATTAATGAAAGTAAATAAGGTGCAGCAGGGTGGCCCAATCCTTTTTGTAGCAAAGGACAAGCCTGGACGTATTCTTATATGAAGGAAAACGCTCCCGAGGGCACATGGGAATTATCGTCAAGCTAGTTTTCATCACGCTCATATGATTCGCGTTCGTTACTTTGAAAATTTGATATGTGGGTGGACCGGTGCTTGGGTACTGCCCTTTCTTGGACAAGTATCCCACTTATGATTAAGCCCTATTGCAAGCATCCTCAACTACAAAATAAGTATTAGGGTAAACCTAACCATAGCATGAAACATATGGATCCAAATCAGCCCCTTACGAAGAAATGCATAAACTAGGGTTTAAGCTTCTATCACTCTAGCAACCCATCATCTAATTATTACTTCCCAATGCCTTCTTGTAGGCCCAAACAATGGTGAAGTGTCATGTAGTCGACGTTCACATAACACCACTAGAGGAGAGACAACATACATCTCATCAAAATATCGAACGAATACGAAATTCACATGACTACTCATAGCAAGACTTCTCCCATGTCCTCAGGAACAAACATAACTACTCACAAATCATATTCATGTTCATAATCAGAGGGGTATTAATATGCATATAGGATCTGAACGTATGATCTTCCACCGAATAAACTAACTAGCATCAACTACAAGGAGTAATCAACACTACTAGCAACCCACAGGTACTAATCCAAGGTTTTGAGACAAAGATTGGATACAAGAGATGAACTAGGGTTTGAGAGGAGATGGTGTTGGTTAAGATGTTGATGGAGATTGACCCCCTTGCACTGAGAGGATCGATGGTGATGACGATGGTGATGATTTCCCCCTCCCGGAGGGATGATTCCCCGGCAGAACAGCTCCGCCGGAGCTCTAGATTGGTTCCGCCAAGGATCCGCCTCGGGGCGGCGGTGTCTCGTCCCGAAAGCTTGCTTATGATTTTTTCCAGGGTAAAAGATTTCATATAGCAGAAGATGGTCACCGGAGGCCTGCCAGGGGGTCCACGAGGCAGGGGGCACGCCCAGGGGGTAGGGCGCGCCCCCCACCCTCGTGGACAGTGGGTGGCCCCCCTCTGGTATTTCTTCCGCTCAGTATTTTTATTAATTCCAAAAATGACTTTCGTGGAGTTTCAGGACTTTTGGAGTTGTGCAGAATAGGTCTCTAATATTTTCTCCTTTTCCAGCCCAGAATTCCAACTGTCAGCATTCTCCCTCTTCATGTAAACCTTGTAAAATAAGAGAGAATAGGCATAAGTATTGTGACATAACGTGTAATAACATCCCATAATGCAATAAATATCGATATAAAAGCATGATGCAAATGGACGTATCAGGACACAATGGACATGACTTACCCACTGACTATTAGCAACAGGATAGATTATACCTACCTCCAGAAGCTTTGGTATTTCATTTCTTACCACTTCTTTCATCTTGGGATTTAATCGTCGTTGATGATCAACAACTGGTTTAGCATCTTTTTCCAATTTTATTTTGTGCTGGCATAGAGTGGGACTAATGCCCTTAAGATCATCAAGACTATATCCAATAGCACCACGGTGCTTCTTCAGAGTTTTCAATAATTTTTCTTCTTCATGCTCTAAAAGGTTAGCACTAATAATAACAGGATATATCTTCTCTTCATCAAGCTAAGCATATTTCGAAATATTAGGTAATTGTTTAAGCTCAAACACGGCATCTCCCTTGGGTGGAGGAGGATCCCCTAGGATTTCAACAGGCAAGGTGTGATTCAAAATAGGTCCCTGTTTAAATAATACTTCATCTATTTCCATTCCTTCATTCATAAACATATCATTTTCATGGTCTAGAAAATATTGTTCTAAAGGTTCATTAGGAGGCACGGCAATAGAAGCAAGACCAATAACTTCATCTTTACTAGGCAATTCTTCATCATGGGGTTGTCTACAAAATTTAGCAAAGTTAAAATCATGAGACATATCCCCTAAACCAATGGTAACAATATCCTTTTCGTAGTTTATCTTAGCATTAACAGTATTCAAGAAGGGTCTACCAAATATAATGGGACAAAAGTCATCTTGTGGGGAACCAAGAACAAGAAAATTAGTAGGATATTAAATTTTCCCAGACAAGACTTCAACATATCTAACAATCCCAATTGGTGAAATAGTATCTCTATTGGCAAGCTTAATTGTAACATCAATATCTTCTGTCTCAGTAGGTGCAATATCATACATAATTTATTTGTATAAGGAATGAGCTATTGCACTCGCACTAGCACCCATATCACATAAGCTATGATAACAATGCTCTCCTATTTTAATAGAAACAAGAGGCATGCCAACATCACGTCTAAGTTTATTTTTAGTATCGGGTCTAGTAATTCTAGCAGCTTCATGACAGAAATAGATAACATGCCCATCAATATTATTGACCAAGAGATCTTTAACCATAGAAATACTAGGGTCAACTTTAATTTGCTCAGGGGGTGTAGGTGTTCTAGCATTACTCTTACGAGCCACAGTTTAAGCTTTAGCGTGATCCTTTATTCTAACAGGGAAAGGTGGTTTCTCATATAATAAGTAGGAACATAGGATCAACAATATAAGTAATACTTTTCTCTTCAACTGTAATAGGTTCTACTACTTTTACTTCAAAGGGAGGATAATATTTAAACCATTTCTCCTTAGGAAGATCAACATGAGTAGCAAATGATTCACAGAAAGAAGCTACTACTCAGAGTCAAGTCCATATTTAGAGCTAAATTTAGGGGTTATACTTGACTCCTTACATTCCTCGGGTTCCCAATCTTCGGAGTTGCATTTAGTTCTTTCCAATAAATCCCATCTGAATTCAATAGTCTTCATCATAAAAGTACCAATACAGGAAGTATCGAGCATGGAGCGATGATTGAGAGAAAGCCAGGCATATAATTTCTGAATAATAATTTCTCTTGAGAGCTCATGATTGGTGCATGAATATAACATTGACTTAAGCCTCCCCCAAGTTTGAGCGACACTTTCTCCTTCACGAGGCCAAAAATTATATATATAATTACGCTCATGATGAATCATATGCATAGGATAAAACTTCTGATGAAATTCCAATTTCAATCGGTTGTAGTTCCATGATCCAATATCATGACATAGCCTAAGCCATGTCAACGCCTTTCCCTTGAAAGATAAAGGGAATACTTTCTTCTTATGTATCCTCGGGAGCGCTTTGCTTTATATAAGAGTTTTTCCAGGCTTGTCCTTTGCTACATAAAGGATTGGGCCACCTTGTTACACCTTTGTTACACTTGGAACTTGTTACCCGTTACGAATTATGTTATCACAAAACTATCTGTTACCGACAATTTAAGTTCTTCAAGAGAATACCTTGCTGAAAACCGCTCATTTCCTTCTGCTCCTTGTTGGGTTTGACACTCTTACTTATCGAAAGGACTACGATAGATCCCTATACTTGTGGGTCATCAAGACTCTTTTCTGGCGCCATTGTCGGGGAGTGAAGCTCCTTTGGCAAGTGGAATTTGGTAAGGAAAAATTTATATAGTGTGCTGAAATTTACTGTAACTTGTCACTATGGAAAATCATCATTTGAGTGGCTTTTTCGGGGTATCTTCACCCCGACCAGAAGAACAAAGAGTTGCTCCTCAACCTACCAAACCTACTGAAAATATTTATTATGAAATTCCTTCGGGCATGATAGAGAAACTGCTAGCTAATGCTTATGCAAGAGATGGAACATTACATCCTGATATGCATCTAATCTATGTGGATGAAGTTTGTGGATTATTTAAGCTTGCAGGTTTACCCGAGGATGAAGTCAAGAAGAAGGTCTTCCCTTTATCTTTGAAGGAGAAGTCATTGACATGGTATAGGCTATGCAATGATATTGGGACTTGGAACTACAACCGATTGAAATTGGAATTTCACCAGAAGTTTTATCCTATGCATCTAGTTCATTGTGATCGGAATTATATATATAATTTTTGGCCTCGTGAAGGAGAAAGTATCGCTCAAGCCCGGGGGAGGATTAATTCAATGTTATATTCATGCCCCAATCATGAGCTCTCAATAGAAATTATTATTCCGAATTTTTACGCTCGGCTTTCTCGTAATGACCAATCCATGCTTGATACTTCTTGTACTGGTTCTTTTATGAAGAAGACTGTTGAATTCAAATGGGATTTATTGGAAAGAATGAAACGGAACTCTGAAGATTGGGAACTCGAGAAGGTAAGGAGTCGAGTATAAACCTCAAGTTTGATTGTCTTAAATCTTTTACGGATACCAATGCTTTTTGTGAATTTAGCACTAAACATGGACTTGACTCTGAGACAATAGCTTATTTCTGTGAATCGTTTGCTACTCATGTTGATCTCCCTAAGGAGAAGTAGTTTAAATATCATCCACCCATTGAAATTAAAGTAGTAGAACCCATTAAAGTTGAAGAAGAAACTATTACTTATAATGTTGATCCTGTTATTCCTACTGCTTATATTGAGAAACTACCTTTCCCTGTTAGGATAAAGGATCATGCTAAAGCTTCAACTTTGGTTCGTAAGAGTCATGTTAGAACACCTACATCCCTTGAGAAAATTAAAGTTGAACCTAGTATTGCTATGGTTAAAGATCTCTTGGTTGATAATATTGATGGGCATGTTATTTGTTTCTGTGATGAAGTTGCTAGAATTGCTAGACCCGATACTAAATATAAACATAGACCTATTGTTGGCACTCCTGTTGTTTTTGTTAAAATAGGAGATCATTGTTATCATGGCTTATGTGATGTGGGTGCTAGTGTGAGTGCAATTCCCTTTACCTTGTATCAAGAAATTATAAATGATACTGCACCTACTGAAATAGAAGAAATTGATGTTACTATCAAGCTTGCCAATAGAGATACTATTTCACCAATTGGGATTGTTAGAGATGTTGAAGTCTTGTGTGTGAAAATAAAATACCCTATTGATTTTCTAGTTCTTGGTTCCCCACAAGATGACTTTTGTCCCATTATATTTGGTAGACCTTTCTTGAACACTGTACATGCTAAAATAGACTGTGAGAAAGAAACTGTTAGTGTAAGTTTTGGGGATGTGCATGAGTTTAAGTTTTCCAAATTTCATAGACAACCCATGACAAAGAATTACCTAATAGAGATGAAATTATTGGCCTTGCTTCTATTGCTATGCCTCCTATTGATCCTTTAGAACAATATTTGCTTGACAACGAAAAAGATATGTTCATGAATGAAAGGAAGGAATTGGATGAAATATTCTTTAACCAAATGCCTGTTTTGAAGGACAACTTGCCTCTTGAGATTCTTGGGGATCCACCTCCACCCAAGGGTGATCTCGTGTTTGAGCTTAAACAATTACCTGATACTCTGAAATATGCTTATCTTGGTGAAAAGAAGATATATCATGTTATTATTAGTACTAACCTTTCAGAGCATGATGAAAGAAGTTATTTAAAAATCCGAAGAAGCACTGTGCTGCTATTGGATATACTCTTGATGATCTTAAGGACAATAGTCCCACTCTATGTCAGCATAATATTAATATGGAGCGTGATGCTAAACCAGTTGTTGATCATCAACGACAGTTAAATCCTAAGATGAAAGAAGTGGTAAGAAATGAAATACTAAAGCTTCTGGAGGCAGGTATAATTTATCCTATTGCTGATAATAGATGGGCAAGTCGTGTTTATTGTGTCCCTAAGAAGGGAGTTATTACTGCTGTTCCTAATGATAAGAGTGAATTGATTCCACAAAGAATTGTTACAGGTTATAGAATGGTTATTGATTTTAGAAAGTTGAATAAAGCTACTAGGAAAGATCATTATCCTCTACCTTTTATTGATCAAATGCTAGAAAGACTATCAAAATATACACACTTATGCTTTCTCGATGTTTATTCTGGTTTCTCTCAAATACCCGTGTCAAAAGGGGATCAAGAAAAGACTAGTTTTACTTGCCTTTCGGTACCTTTGCTTGTAGACGTATGGCTTTTGGTTTGTGCAATGCACCTGCCACCTTTCAAAGATGTATGACTGCTATATTCTCTGACTTATGTGAAAAGATTGTTGAGGTTTTTATGGATGATTTCTCCATTTATGGAACTTCTTTTGATGATTGCTTGAGCAACCTTGATTGAGTTTTGTAGAGATGTGAAGAAAGTAATCTTGTATTGAATTGGGAGAAGTGTCACTTTATGGTTGATGAACGTATTGTCTTGGGGCATAAAATTTCAGGAAGAGGTATTGCAGTTGATAAGGCTAAAGTTGGTGCTATTGAAAAAATGTCATGTCCTAAAGATATCAAAGGTATAAGAAGTTTCCTTAGTCATGCTTGTTTCTATAGGAGATTTCTTAAAGACTTCTCTAAAATTTCTAGGCCTCTCACTAATCTCTTGCAAAAATATGTTCCATTTGTTTTTGATGATGATTGTGTAGAAGCATTTGAAATACTTCAGAAAGCCTTGATTTTCGTTCCTATTGTTTAGCCACGTCATTGGAACCTACCCTTTGAAATTATGTATGCTAGTGATTATGTTGTTGGTGCTGTTTTACGGAAAGAGTTGATAAGAAATTAAATGTTATTCATTATGCTAGCAAAATCCTAGACAGTGCTGAAAGAAATTATGCTACCACTGAAAAATAATTTTTAGCAGTGGTGTTTGCATGTGATAAGTTCAGATCTTATATTGTTGATTCCAAAGTTACTGTTCACACTGATCATGCTACTATTAAATAGCTTATGGAAAATAAAGATGCTAAACCTAGACTTATTAGATGAGTCCTCTTGCTACAAGAATTTGATTTGCATATTATTGATAGAAAACGAGCGGAGAACCCCGCAGCGGATAACTTGTCTAGGTCAGAAAATGTTCTCGATGACCCACTACCTATTGATGATAGTTTTCCTAATTAATAACTAGCTGTCATAAATGCTTCTCATAATGCTCCTTGGTATGATGATTATGCTATTTATATCATTGCTAAATTTATACCACCTAGTTTCGCATACCAACAAAAGAAAAAGTTTTTTCTATGATTTAAGACATTACTTCTGGGATGACCCACATCTTTACAAGGAAGGAGTAGATGGTGTTATTAAACGTTGTATACTTGAGCATCACTACAAAAAAATACACTTCCGTGATGATACGTGTTTGTCACAGTAGGTCGCGTTTTTTGTCATGCATGTACATCCATGACAAATTTATGACATAATCAAGATAGTCATACTTGTGCTGTCGTAGAAGTGTTCCATGACATTACCAAAATTATCATCACGGAAGTGTCCACTTCCATGACGATAAATAGCGCGTCACAGAAGTGCTTTCGTCAAGGGTGACCGACACGTGGCATCCATCGTAACGGAATGTCGTTAAGCTATCGAGTCGAGTTTTGGATCCGATAACCCATTAACAGCCCCGACCAATGGGGATTTTCCACGTGTAAAATCATCATTGGCTGGAGGAAACACGTGTCGGCTCATTGTTGGGACAGATGTCAGCCACTCATTGGACAAAAGGCGCCTATGATACGTCAACACGTGGCACGGCCCAACAAAGGCCCATTCCTGTGAAAAGGCCGGCCCGTTTGACTTGGTCAAAAGGTGACAGGCCGGCCGATGGAAAGCCTGTTAATGGCCTGTTCGCATATAGCCCGCTAACCCAAGGCCTGTTACGCCCTATCCGAATTAGGCCCAATAGCGTCATCTGGGCCATCCAATATAATTCTAGCCCGTTTTCACTTCTGGCCCATGTATGGCCCATGACGTCTTTCGGCCCATATGAGGCCCTATGTAAGTCTTGGCCTATTAACGGCCCATGGTGAAACTGGCCCGCAATGAATAGTTTATCACTTTAGACCCATTAACGGCCCGTGGTGAAACTGGCCCGTAATGAACAGTGTATGACTTTATACCCATTAAGGTCCCGTTATTCAATTGGGCCGTTTCCATCCCATGTTATCTTTCGGCCTTCTCAGTGCCCATTTATTCTTGGGCTCATTTGCAGCATTCGGTTACTTACGGCTCGTTACTGTCATTTTCTGCTTGTGGGACAAATTCAGCCCGTCGTTACAGTCGGCCCGTTTGTGGTCCATTAGTCTGTTGGGCCATTTTCATAGCATCACCAAATACGGCCTATTAACGGCCCGTTATGGTCCACCCGTAAAACGTACGATTTCCATTATAGGCCCGTCTACGGCCCATTAAAGGCCAGTACAAGACCCATAAATGAGTCGGCGACCCATGGATCCTACGTGACGTAGAAGGCCCATGGATCCTGCGAGACATAGAAGGCCCATGGACACTGCGAGACGTAGAAGGCCCATGGACACTGCGAGACGTAGAAGGCCCATGGATCCTGCGAGACGTAGAAGGCCCATGGATCCTATGAGACGTAGAAGGCCCAAGGTCGGGCGAGTTGGCCCCTGTTTGAACGATATAGCATATTCAAAGAATTATCCTACTCAATACTATCACCTATAAAAAGCATACACTATACAACAAAGAGATCAAGGAATAGAAAGGTAGAATAATCCTACACTATAGAATAAAGAAATTACAGCCGATTATACCCACTGGGCATTATGGTACGGCACAGGTGATAATAAAGCATACACAAACAACAAATTACATACACTGGGCAAATACGGCTCATACATCATGGACGCGCATCAACTTAACTCCATTTGAACTATAATCTCTTCAGAAAATAGGATTGGCCTGATTCAGATAGCACAAATTTCAGTCTGCAATATCTCCAATTCCTTCATGGTTACCTCGGTGTCTTGTTTCATTTTTTTGACTCCTGCATCTAACACCTGCATGTCCAGTCTCAACTTGTTGATTATACGTTGACAATCATGTACACGTTGTCTTGCCACCTCTAGTTGATGCTCGAGAACATCAGCACATTCCAATTCCAATCCATAATCATTCGGTAACGGCCATGCCGCACTGCTCGCAGATTTTTGTTTTGATGTCACTTCATCCTGAAATGTTTCTGTAAGTACACATGACTAGGGCAAAAATATAGTTACAACAGTGAAGCGAACAAGGCACTATTTTGTACTACATGGCAAAATAGGACTAACAATAATGTTACACGTCACTTTCAAAAAAAATGTTACATGTCATGAAGCATAAGCAGGTGACATTTTAAAAATTATAAAAAAGATAGTCTGTGCAGCCTGCATACAGAAATCCCTCTTAGCTCACCAGAGGAGCATGATGTTGGGGCCCAATGGAAAACACAAACAAGTTACAAATTTAGACAACACGTTGCGTATAAGTAAGCAAGCAGTTGGCCATTCTGTACCTCAATTAAAGTCTTACGGAGCATAATGAACAGCAGAGGGTTTCATACAAACATACTACAGCAGGCAAAACTATGCAATCATTAGCGTAGTATAAACTAGATTGTGAGCCTCATGCAATAATAGTTGGTTAATGGACGTCAAAGCTTTAGGCACACTTCGGCAGAGTAATTAAATGGTAGGGCCTTTAATTATGTCAGCTAATAGTGATACAAGTACCGAACATCAGGCATAATTATTTGGGAATCTCATTAAGTGAGGACAAATAAAGCAATTGAAAAGAGAAAATTAACTATGCCTGAAACAAACAAGGAATTGAACTGTTGAGTTGCATACAGTGACTTACCTTAGCAGGTTGAAGAGGCTCAGCACAGCTCCTACTTCTCTTGCAAGGCTCCTTCCTAACATCTTGTACTTGGAAATCGTCAATCTTATCTTCATTGCACCCCCTCTGCAAGGTGACACAAACTAGTTACTCGTCTCCTTGCAAGATAAATATGCATACTTTCCATTCTGTGAACACAAAAGCATGAGATAATAACAAAACAACACCACATAATGAAACATGCCGCATCTCTTGCACTTGCACACAATGAAATGAGCATTTACTATGTCTGCACTATGTAAAAACTAGGCATACCTTCGAACTGTATCTCCAGGTACTCTTGGAGAGCCTACTGTAGTGTACAGCCAAACCTTTATGTCACCTATGAGTTAGACAAGGCCCCACTACAGCAGCCCTTAGTGTTTAAATCGTTAACAAGCTCTGTTAGAGTGTTAGGTCAAGAACAACAAGTAATCAAAGCAAACAGTCCTAATATGGTTGGCTGATGCAAACAAGCAATTGAACAGATGTGTGAGCAAATCTTACATATCAAGAAAAGAAGCAAAGAAGGAGTCTTAAAGACCATCACCTGACTGACCAGATTTAAGGGGCATTTAAACATCATGTGCAACGTATGAACTAACATAAACATTGCATATTCCAGATTCTACAATGGAATGCACATGTATTAGGTTATGCCATGTATGATGATGCCTAAATGTACAGATAGTAGGCAGGAGTGATTCATCATTGCACGCACAATTGAATTACAGGTTAAGGGCTAGTTTGATTCCGCCTGTTCAGGGTATATTGTCAAAATAAGCCATAAAAGATGTAAAGAAGTCATTTTTGAGTTATGGGCTTGGGCTTAACTAATTTCGCTTTGGAGGGGGTGTTTCGGGTAGAACCTCACTAAAAATTAAAGGGAAGGGGAATAGTGAAATGACTCTATTGTCTGCCTATATTACACTCAAAATGCAACTGTTGACGCCTGTGTCACACCTGACCCTCAAGTAAAAACAAACACGCAAGCATTCATTGCCCTGGCCGCTTGCATCTCCTCTCCCCTTTCCCTCTACCTCGATCCCCTGCCTACAGCACTAGGGTTCCTCCAGCGAGCCATCGCACTGGTCCCATCTGGCCTGGTCCTCGACGATGCTATGTCCAGCTAGGCTACGTGGCCGGCGGGTAGGGGCAAATCTCCCTGGCTGCTCCTCCCTCTGGTGCCGCCCCTCATTCTCATGGTCTCCAGCAGCTGCTCCACTGTGGTTCGTCCAACGCACTACTCCGGCGGGCGCTGCACAACTATGGCTGATGCCACACTACGGCAGAAAGCACCTTGTTCCCCCTCCCCTCCTCCCAGGCCATGGCCTTGAGATCCTGTTGAAGGATGAGCTCATCCAACAAGGTGAGGATCTCCTCTGATTTTTTTGCCAAATTTTCATTCTGATCCACTATACGATGAATTGCCATGAGCTGCTTCTGCTGCTGCTATATGATGCATTGCTATGAGCTGCTCCTGCTGCTGCTATATGATGAATTGCTATGAGCTGTTGTTGTATGATGAGTTGCTGTGAACTGCTGCTGCTATATGATGAATTGCTATGAGCTGCTGCTGCTGCTATATGATGAGTAGCTGCAAGCTGCTCCTGCTGCTGCTATATGATGAATTGCTATGAGCTGCTCCTGCTGCTGTTATATGATGAATTGCTATGAGCTGCTGCTGGTATATGATGAATTGCAGACTGCTGCTGCTGGATGATGAGTTGCTATGAGCTGTTGCTGCTGCTATATGATGCTTTCAGGTGGTGCTGCTATATGATAATAACCAGCCACTTGGACCATCGAATTTCAATAAATAATTGTTCTTCATTTAAATGTGGGTCATGCGTTCTTCGTTTAAATTAGGCAATGGGATCTCTATGCACAACATTGACCAAAGTAGATTGTGCCAAGTAGATGGTATCTTTGTATTTGCATTTTGAGCAAATAGTGATGGTTTGTTTTCCTATCATATTAGTTACTGCACTGGGTTCTATTTGTGATGTTTACAAGTCAAATTAATTTCCATATGGGCAGCAAAATGAAAAAAATATATAATGCAATCTAGACTTTCCACTAATCATACCAAAGATAAGCTGAAAACACAATGAAAAGAACTGGTTGGCGTGTTACATGGAGCTTATATTCACAGGTGCTTATTTTCTTAGGATAACTCGTAATAATTGTCCCTAAGAAACTTGGCTAATAGAACTGGCATACAAATAACATGTCACGATGATTCCAATGGAGGAGTGACGTACCATAGCACACTGTATAGGCTCACCGCTGCCTCTCCTTTTTTTGCGATGTTCCATGAAATTGCCACATACATCTTGTACTTTTTCATTGTGTAACCCTATCTGCAAGTTGACACGGCTAATTTCATACATCTCTACATGATACTACATTGCATATCCCTTGCGCATATTTAAACCACCAATTAACGATTGTGTGTGTACCATAAACTAGCCATGACTCTATATGCTGGACTGGCAGGCACTCTAAGGGAGCCTAATGTAGTGCACTGGAATTCCTACATGCCACCTACGATTTTGTGTAATGTACTGCCCCTATTCCTAAATATATTTCTTTGTAGAGATTCCAGTATGGACCACATACAGATGTATATAGATGCATTTTTGAGTGTAGATTCACTCATTTTGCTCCGTATGTAGCCTATAGTGGAATCTATAGAAAGACTTATATTTAGGAACAGAGGTATGAGGTAGAATCATGTATGACATCTACATATCTAATTTAGCAGCCAGCAGTACAAATCATTGTCTGCACAAAGGGATTACTGGTCGAAAATCCTAGCAAAGCACGCTGGCAGGCATAGAGAAATACACTAGAGAGAGACGCGCTTACAAGATCATAGCAATGCCTCAGTCCAGGATCTTGGTTGGCCAATGTAACGCCCCGAGACCGACGCTTCAGAAGACTTCCAGCTATTCCGAGTTTTGTCGTGTGATTTTGTTTTGTTCGTGCATTCATCTCTGCATCATGTGCATTGCATCATGTCATCTTGCACCCCCTTTTAAAACTCAACTAAATAAACCGTATGGATCTTCGGTCCATTTAAATCGAGGGAAATTCACATGGTGAAATTCTCTTTAAAACATATCAAAGTCTCCCAATATTATTAAGGAGCTATAATAAAATGTTCCATTGATTTGGAATCACCAAAGACAAACTTGCATTTTAATCTCTCGCGTTTCTAACTATCCTAATCCCTGATCCTTCTCCTTTTATTCCAAATCAAGTGGTGGCGCTTTGAAATTATGTCAAGTAGCCACATTCCAAGTTTGAGCTCGACTCGAATTTATTTGATCCTTCAAATAAATTCAAACCCCGTTCCTTTTTTTTCTCCCGGTCCAAACAACTCTCCTTTTTTTCACTTCTTTTCTCTGGTTGCCCATCAGCCCACAAACCAGGCCGAACCATTTGCCCCTGGAGGCCCAGCCGCCCCCACCAGCTCGATAACCCTAGCTAGCCCGACCCTCATCTCCCCCCTCGATCCCCATCTCCCTCCTGACCGCCGCCACACGCACGCATCGAGCCAGGGAGAGGAGCTCCACTGCGCCCGATCCCCTCGCCTCCTTCCTCCTCGATCCGGCCCGAAACCGCCGTCGTCGCACCTCTTCGCCTCTGCGCTGCCCATCCCGTGATCCGGCGCCCCCAGCCTCGTCAGCGCCCGAGGCGCCTCCTCCGCGAGCTCGCCTGCCCGCACGGCCATGGCGCCGCCGGCCTCCATGGTTCGCCCGCGCCCTTCTCTGCCTCGACCTTCGCTCTAGCTCCTCACACCCACGCTCGCCCGCGCCCTCCTCCACCGCGCCCGATCCCCATCGCCAACCTTCTCCTCGCGCCGGCCGCTCGCAGCTCGCCGCCTCTGACTCCTGTAGCCTCTGCTCGATTTGGAGAGGAGCTCCCGACCCTTGCGCTGCTCGTTGCCGTCATTTAGGCCGGAGCTCGCCGGGGCCCTAGCACCGGTCGCCGTCGTCCTCGCCCTGCTGAGCAGCCGCCCCTGCTTCCTGTCGCGCCTCCCACGCCTTGGATTCGGCCGCCTCCGCCTGGTCCTCGTTGCCCCGCCAAGCCCAGCTACGCCCTGCTCTACATCGCGGTACCCTCTCCCCTGCGCCCGCGGCATCGAGCAAGGCTCGATCCGGTCGTGCGCGTTGACCTCGTGCTGCCCTTGCCCCATGCATCTACCACTCCTGCGAGCACCCCATTTGCAAAACCTGCCGCCGTCGGAGGTGACCAGTTCATCGTGTCCTTCGAACGCTATCAACCAAGGCCTTTGGTGGTGTTCTGGATTTCGCCAAGACCGGACCCGTCAAGTACCCCTTCGGATTCGTCAAGACCCTCATGTACGACTACACCTGGTGATGCATCAAGTACCTCTACCGACGACCTGAACATCTACGTAACGGGTACAACTACCGTCGCCGTGTACCACTAGTTCCACTACCGCCGACATGTACGACTACGAAACATGAACAACTACTTCCCACGACGACCCATGAACGACTACTTCCACTACGAACTCGATCCGCCCGAAATGCACGCTTCGAAGGTATAACGCCGAGACGATGCCCGTGAACGAATGCATGTTGTATGAGATGAACCGTATGTTTGCATTGTGCCCGTTTGTTTCGTGCACGTTCCTCCTCGTTTGCCATGCCGTCGACCCGTGGGAACCCGGTAACCGGGAGCACCCCACCATCTTGCATGACTCGCTCACGCTCACTTCCTTTTGCACCGGTATCTCCGTGAGCTACCGGAACCGATATGTTGCCGTGGCATCATTTTCGGATTCGTTGCCGTGGCACCCGTTTTGTTCCGCCATAGTGACCAAATGCTTCATAACATGCTTATGTCAACATTTTCATATAAATTGCATAAAACTTGCATATGTCATCCGCATCATGATAACAACAATTAAAATGTTTAAAATTGTTGCTTGCTTTAAATTTCTAAATAACATGGGGATTTTACGGAAGTGTTGTTTGTGTTTCCGGCCTCATTTAAACTTGCCTAAATATGTAGTTTAATTATGCTTCACCTCTTTCCATGTTTAACCATAGTTAATATTGTTGTGTACCTAAACGTGAGCGAACTAAATGATTGAAATGTGGTGTTTCGTCAATATGCAACTCGTTGCATATTGAGCTCCACTTAACTTGTAGTGTTGTTTATGCATATTGCCATGCCATGCCTCATTAAACCGGACATGCATCATACTTGATTGTGCATCATGCCATGTTTATGCTTGTGTGTTTACCATGTTGTTTGTTTCTTTCCGGTTTGCTTCTCTCGTTAGCTTCGGTGTCGTTCCGGAGTTGTGAGGATTCGTTCGACTACATGTGTTTGTCTTCTTCATGGACTAGTTCTTCTTCCTTGCGGGATCTCAGGCAAGATGACCATTACCCTTGATATCACTTCTATCTTTGCTTGCTAGTAGCTTCGTTCTATCGCTATGCTGCGCTACCTATCACTTGTTTACCAAGCCTCCCAAATTGTCATGAACCTCTAACCTTTGTCATCCTTCCTAGCAAACCGTTGTTTGGCTATGTTACTGCTTTGCTCAGCCCCTCTTATAGCGTTGTTAGTTGCAGGTGAAGTTGAAGATTGCTCCATGATGGACAGGATTATGTTGGGATATCACAATATCTCTTATTTAATTAATGCATCTATATACTTGGTAAAGGGTGGAAGGCTCGGCCTTATGCCTGGTGTTTTGTTCCACTCTTGCCGCCCTAGTTTCCGTCATACCGGTGTTATCTTCCTTGATTTTGCGTTCCTTACGCGGTTGGGTGATTTATGGGACCCCCTTGATAGTTCGCTTTGAATAAAACTCCTCCATCAAGGCCCAACATTGGTTTTAACATTTGCCACCTAAGACTTTTTCCCTTGGGTTCTGCAGACTCAAGGGTCATCTTTATTTTACCCCCCCGGGCCAGTGCTCCTCTGAGTGTTGGTCCAAACTAGAGCACCGTGCGGGACCATTCCTTGGCAACTTGGATTACGTCGGTACCTGTACGCTTAGCTTATCCGGTGTGCCCTGAGAACGAGATATGTGCAGCTCCTATCGGGATTTGTCGGCACAGCGGGTGGTCTTGTTGGTCTTGTTTTACCATTGTCAAAATGTCTTGTAAACCGGGATTCCGAGACTAATCGGGTCTTCCTAGGAGAAGGAATATCCTTCGTTGACCGTGAGAGCTTGTGATGGGCTAAGTTGGGACACCCCTGCAGGGTATAAACTTTCGAGAGCCGTGCCCGCGGTTATGTGGCAGATGGGAATTTGTTAATATCCGGTTGTAGAGAACTTGACACTTGACTTAATTAAAACGCATCAATCGCGTGTGTAGCCGTGATGGTATCTTTTCGGCGGAGTTCGGGAAGTGAACACGGTTTTGGGTTATGTTTGACGTAAGTAGGAGTTCAGGATCACTTCTTGATCATTGCTAGCTTCACGACCGTTCCTTTGCTTCTCTTCTCGCTCTTATTTGCGTATGTTAGCCACCATATTTGCTTAGTGCTTGCTGCAGCTCCACCTCATTACCCCATCCTTCCTATAAGCTTAAATAGTCTTGATCTCGCGGGTTTTGAGATTGCTGAGTCCTCGTGACTCACCAGATACTATCACAACAGTTGCAGGTGCCGATGGTACCAGTGCAGAGGATGCTACCTAGCTCAGATGGGAGCTCAACGAAGATCTTAGTTGTTGCCATGTGTTGTTTCTTGTTGATCAGTAGTGGAGCCCAGTTGGGACGATCGGGGATCTAGCAGTTGGGTTATCTTCTTTTCTTTTGGCTTCGTCCGTAGTCGGACTATGTGTGTACTCTAAATGATGTATGATTTATTTAAGTACTTATGTGAAGTGGCGATTGTAAGCCAACTCTTTATCCCAGTCTTGTTCATTACATGGGATTGTGTGAAGATGACCCTTCTTGCGACAAAACCACAATGCGGTTATGCCTCTAAGTCGTGCTTCGACACGTGGGAGATATAGCCGCATCGTGGATGTTACAGCCAAGCTGTTAGATCCAGAAGAAACATCGTCCTTGTAGTTTTTGCCAGCTGCATAACAAGTAACAGCGACCGGTTAGTATATTTGAAGTACATCGGGCAGGTGATGCTGGACGGGTTTAACGGTGACAAGTACCTAGGACGTGGCGGGTGCTTGGCATCTCTCCAGACGGTGGGAATCATGTTAGAAACGTCCAGGGTGATGATGCAGCGCTGGCTGTCGGGGTCCGGTAAGGAGATCTAGAACCGTCAAATAGGGTGTTTATGGAGCGGCTCCGGCAGGGTGGACTACGGTGTGGGCGAAGCGGATCTGTGGCCGTGGACGAGGGCGTAGGTGAAGCTGCTCCGGGGGTTGGGTTAAGGATGGTGTCGACAACGTGGATCTGCGGCCATGGACGGGGCATCAGAAGCTGCTCCGGTGGTTGGGTTAAGGATGGTGTCGACGATGCGGATCTGCGGCCGTGGACGGGGCGTCAGAAGCTGCTCCAATGGTTGGGTTAAGGGTGGTGTCGACGATGCGGATCTGCGGCCGTGGACGGGGCGTCAGAAGCTGCTCCGGTAGGTTGGATGAGGGTGCGAGGAAGCGGATCTGAGGCCGTGGACTTGTGAGTTGGCAAAGCGGCCCCGGTAGGGTTGAGAATGGTATAGGCAAAGATACTCCGGTAGGGTTGATGCTGGTGTCGGCGAAGCGGCTCCGGTAGGGTTGAGGAAGGTGTCAGCGAAGAGGATCAGAGGCCGTCGACTAGGGCTTCGATGGGGCGGCTCCGGGGGGTGTGGACGAAGCGTCTCCGGTGGGGAGTACGAATGAGCCGCTGCAGATGCGTGGCGGTTGACGAGAGTACCGGCGAAGCAGATCCGGTGCCGTGGACAAGGTCGGCACTGAATGGGCTGTGGTACAGTGGTGGATGAGCAGTCTACTTGTTTCTAGGGGAGGTGGGAGGGGTAGATGCGGCCGCAGAAGCAGATCCGGCGAGGTGGACGCCGCTGGCAGTGAATGGGCTATGGTACGCCGGTGGATGAGAAGTCTAGGGTTTCGAGATGGGAGGGGAGAAAGGGCGATGAAGTACGGACGTCATGATGTAAGATGCTCTGGTGCTGTGGAGTTAGTCATTTTTGCGTGAGGGGAGAGGAATGGGGGTGCCGTGTAGTGGGGGGAACCGGATGTTACCAAAGCAACCCCGACCTATCATGTAGATGAGGGCGGTATTGTAACTGTTGGTCTCCGTGCACCAAGGACAAAAGGGGGATTTCGCATGCTAAAGGTGGCGGAAATTTTAGAAGGAGGCAGGAGATCTTGCCGCCCGCGGGATCGTTCGTATCCAGTTTCAACTAATTTTGGACCGTGCTAGCGGGAAGGTCATGCTAGACTGTGTACACGGGGCATACGTAAGCATTTAATAACTGGTGTGAAGTCCACCCCAGAAAAAAAGGCAATAACTCGGGATGATGCGCCGGTAACTTGGACGTTTACACAGGCGCGGCCAATCGTACGGGTGTAGTGGCACGTTCACAAAAAAGGGATCAAACGCTCAGCCTATGTATTTCTCGTGTAAATAGATAATTTAGTGCCATTGGTTATTTACTTTAAACATAATGCATTGACGTGTTAGTGTAGAGGCACACAAAAAGAAATGGATATTGTAGTTACCTACTTAAAAGTGTTACCTCACATGATTAAATAGCCTCCATTTCATAAATTGCGTACCCGTTGAATTCATATATGAATATTACATATATTACTTCAAAATAGAAACTTAAATCATCCAAGACTAATGAATTTGAATGCAAGAGTAACAATGGTGCATGTGCATGATAGCTACATTGGTTGTTTGAAGAAACATCACTGTAACTTCGGCATGCACAACTGAAAAGGTTTATATAAATAGAAAAAAATGTGATATGTGAGTGTCCAATCTTTATAGTGTTGAATCGATATTGTACCTTTGGCCACGATACGAAGTAGATATTGACTTATGTTCAAGCGATGCATGTCCACGATCGCTAGATAGTGATACGTGAATGAATTGTGCAATCTCTCTCACACGCATACATATATCATTTCCCTGTGGGCATCGAAATCACACACACGCACTTCGTGTATTTCTCTCCCTCCTTTAGGGTTAAATTCGTCTTTCTACCCCGTCCTACAAGTCTCTCACACAGAAACACACACGCTCTCTATGTCTAACACGCCCACCCTTTTAATTCCGCCCACCCACAGCCACTAATGGCTCAAAGTATAATAATGTCTCTCACACATATGCTATCTACCTATCCCTTAATATAGCTAGATATGTGTCACTAAAACTCCTTCCCCCTACTAGAAAGATGCCCATGTGCGTTGCACGGAACATCAAGATGCATTTGTATGAGAAGTCTATCTTGTGGGAGAAAAGGATGAACGAGGGAATGCCTTATTTGCAAATGCGGAGAGGGGTGTGGGTATATTTTTGCAAAATTGCCATATTTCCTTCCTGTCCGTCAGATATAAATCGAATGGCCTATATTGCAGGATGACAGGAACACCATCATCACCAACTCTGTTTTTTATAAGAGAAGAGATATGTGAGTGTCACTGCCCCCCTCCCCCACACACCCACACTTCCCAACACCGAAGGAGTAGGGTGACACCTCGATCTTGATACTAATCTATCGACTGGCTTCTCTCTCAAACATACACACACACACACTACCCGGCACCGAAGTAGGGTGACACCTTGATCTTGATACTAATCTATCGACTGGATTCTCTCTCAAACATACACACACACACTACCCGGCACCGAAGGAGTAGGGTGGCACATCGATCTTGATAATAATCTATCGACTCCTCTTTCAAACACACACACACACACACGCTAGTTGTGCCTCTGTGCCTACCGCGCATACTCTCGATACGTCTTTCTCTCCCTCTCCCCCCCCCCAACAAAGACAGAAGAAGGGTGATGAGGGAGTCCTGGACTAGGGGGTGTCCGGATAGCCAGACTATCATCATCGGCCGGACTCCAAGACTATGAAGATACAAGATTGAAGACTTCGTCCCGTGTCCGGATGGGACTTTCCTTGGCATGGAAGGCAAGCTTGGCAATATGCATATGTAGATCTCCTACCATTTTAACCGACTCTGTGTAACCCTAGCCCTCTCCGGTGTCTATATAAACTGGAGGGTTTTAGTCCGTAGCACGAACAACCATCACAACAATCATACCATAGGCTAGCTTCTAGGGTTTAGCCTCCTTGATCTCGTGGTAGATCCACTCTTGTACTACCCATATCATCAATATCAATCAAGCAAGAGTAGGGTTTTACCTCCATAGAGAGGGCCTGAACCTAGGTAAAAACATCGTGCCCCTTGTCTCCTGTTACCATCCGCCTAGACGCACAGTTTGGGACCCCCTACCCGAGATCCGCCGGTTTTGACACCGACATTGGTGCTTTCTTTGAGAGTCCCTCTGTGCCATCGCGATCAGGAAGGATGCCTCTTCCCGTCTTTAAAGACGGTATCATCGCCAAAGGAGCCCTGGCCGCTGGCCAAATTATCCGGCTAGGTGGTTTTCTCATGACCGCCTGTTCGGCCACCGCTTCGACGATGACCTCTCGGGTCATCAAAAGCAATCTTCACGTCAACTCATAATTCGCCGAGCAGCTGGATCCAATGGAGCTCTTGTCCGTAAACGAGCTCTTGGATCGCATCGCCACCCTGGGAGTCGCCACAGACTACAATCAGATTGGGCTTAAAACCGATCTGAGAGAGATTAACTCTCCCAGGTTACCCACCACGTTGCTGTGGTAGAGGAACAACGCGGCGATTCTTCTTCTACACTGAAAACTAGTTATGTCCGGACTCCCGAACCCTCCATGCCGGATTTCTGTGGAGGGACGGACGTCGATCAGGCACTGAACCTAAAGTCAGACATCGGACCAGACTCGTTGGACAGCGTCCAACAATCCAAGCTTCCAAATTCAGAAACTTTCCGGCCCTTGAGCCTTGAGATGGGTAGGGTTCCGGACTCAATTCCATCCACCCACCAAAACATATGCGATCTATCTCAAATCCGGCAAGAGCCCACTGAAACAGTACATCGTTACTGGGCCAGATTCCTCCTGATTATGGACAGGATAAAAGACTGCCGTGAGGAAAACGCAATTTCAATTTTCTGCAATAATTGCACGGACAAGGGAATCTTGAACGCCGTAAGTCGTCGTGAAATTACACGATTCGCCGACCTGGCGTCCATAGTACGCAAGTACTGTGCGATGGAGAGTTTCCGGAAAACCGAAACTAAGTTTTGGGACAATCCGGCTCCGAATACAACCCTAGTCCGAAACAAAAGGGTGCATCATACTCAGGCACCAGGTACAAAAACCAAAAAGCAAAAACCCCATAAAGGGCACGGAACCGTACTGGAGGGGTGGCTCAGCGGACCCTATAAAATTCACAGTACAGAAGGCGCCACTCCAACACATAGCCTTCGAGCATGTTGGATACTGCGGCAGGTCGCCAAAAGTGGCAAAGAGCTTCTAACCCCAGAGAACCACTCTAACAGTACCAGTACGGTGTCAACAGTCTTCGAGACTTTCGCATCAAATAATATGCGGAAACGAACAATCTGCAGCCTCCCCGAAGTCTACCAAGTAGCAACAACAAATCCATGGAGCGACACGGCCATCACCTTCAACGCCAGCGACGAACCTAAATTCCGAACAGCCCGAGCACCAGCCGCATTGGTCCTCAGTCCAATAGTGGACAGCTTTCATCTTACCAAGGTACTCATGGATGGCAGTAGCGGATTAAACCTCATCTACGAGGAAACTCTCCAAAAAAATGGAAATAGACTGGAGCCACATTGAGCGAAGCAGCACAACCTTTAGAGGAATAATCCCTAGCCGGGAAGCACGCTGCACAGGAAAAATCACACTTGATGTGGTGTTCGGCTCGCCGGACAATTACAGGTCCGAGGAGGTCACGTTCCAAGGGGCCCCGTTCAGCAGCAGATATCACGCTATATTAGGACGAGAGGCATTCACAATTTTTCAAGCCATACCCCATTACGGGTACATGAAGCTTAATATGCCCGGGCCCGGTGGAATAATCACTCTCGTCAGTGATCCGGACACAGCACTCCGCGCCAAAAACAAGACAGCCGCATTAGCCCTGGAGGCACTATCCGAAGCCCTAGCGGCGGAGGAACTCACTGCGCTGTGCTCTACGGTGAATAGGGATGATGTGATACTCGGTAAGAGATCCAAGTCCACCTCCTTTAAACCAGCGGACGAAATAGTCAAATTCCAGGTCCATCCAACGGACCCAACAAAGACGGCCTCCATCGGGGCACAGTTGAAGCCTGATGTAGAAGCCGCACTACGAGAATTCCTTCGGGAAAATTGGGACATCTTTGCCGGGCACCCTTCAGATATGCCAGGAATCCCATGCACATTGGCAGAACACAGCCTAAACATCCTAAAAGGATTTAAGCCAGTCAAACAGGCTCTTCGGCGATTTTCCAAACACAAAAGACAGGCAATGGGAGAAGAGCTAGCCAAACTACTGGAAGTCGGATTCATCAGAGACATCAAACATCCGAACTGGCTAGCAAACCTGGTAATGGTACCAAAGAAGGACAAATCCTGGCGCCTATGTGTCGATTTTAAAGACCTCAACAAAGCCTGCCCAAAGGATCCTTTCCCCCTTCCCCGCATCGACCAAATAATCGATGCTACTGCAGGGCACGATTCACTGTGCTTCCTTGACGCATACTCCGGCTACCATCAAATCAAGATGGCAGAAGCGGACCAAGCCGCAACGGCATTTATTACTCCATACGGACCATTCTGCTTCAACACGATGCCCTTCGGACTCAAAAACGCCGGCGCAACATATCAGCGCATGATTCAGACATGTCTGGCTACCCAGATTGGCAAAACAGTAGAGGCATACGTAGACGACGTAGTCATCAAAACCAAGCACGTCGAAACTCTAGTAGACGATTTGAGGCTCACATTCGACAACCTCTGAGCATATGACATCAAGCTGAATCCGGAAAAATGCGTTTTCGGCGTACCAGCCGGAAAGCTACTGGGCTTCATTGTATCTGGTAGAGGAATTGAAGCAAACCCAGCCAAGATCCGAGCTCTGTCACAGCTGGATATTCCAAAAGACCTCAAACAAATACAAAAATTGACTGGATGTGTGGCGGCTCTAAGCCGCTTCATCTCCCGTTTGGGAGAAAAGGCATTGCCCCTCTATCGCCTCCTCAGGCGCACCGAACACTTCGAGTGGACGGATGTCGCCACTACCGGACTCGAAGAAATAAAATCCATATTGGCAACAAATCCGGTCCTGGCTGCGCCTAACCTGGGCGAACCAATGTTGTTATATATCGCGGCAACACATCAAGTTGTAAGCGCGGTGCTCGTCGTCGAACGAGAAACAGATGGGCATAGATTCCCTCTTCAAAAACCAGTGTACTACGTATCCACTGTCTTAACTCCCTGCAAGTCCCGGTACCCGCATTATCAAAAGATAGCGTACGCGGTGTTCATGGCATCCCGGAAGCTCTGACACTACTTTCAAGAGTGTTCGATAACAGTGGCCTCCGAAGTGCCCCTCAACGACATTATAAACAATCGCGACGCAACGGGCAGGATTGCAAAATGGGCCATTGAGCTCTTACCATTAGATATAACTTATAAACCTCGGCGAGCTATAAAGTCGCAAGTCTTGGCTGACTTCATCGCTGAATGGACCGAAGCCGAACTCCCTAAAGAGTACGGCGCATACTCCAATTGGATTATGCATTTCGACGGCTCCAAAATGTTGGCCGGCTTGGGGGCAGGCGTCGTACTGACGTCCCCAACTGGAGACACAGTCCAATACGTACTTCAGATAATGTACACGGACTCCAATAGTGCAGCTGAATACGAGGCCCTCCTACATGGTCTCCGGATGGCAATCTCCTTGGGTATTCAACGCCTAGAGGTGCGTGTGGATTCAAACCTTGCAATATCCCAAGTAAATGGAGACTTTGACGCCAAGGATCCGAAAATGGCAGCCTATCGTAACGCTGTCCTAAAAATGTCAGCTCGGTTCGAAGGACTCGAATTCCACCACGTAGCCCGGGATAATAACCAAGCAGCCGACGTGTTGGCACGCATCGGCGCGAAACGCGACACTGTCCCTCCAAACATCTTCCTAGAACGGCTCATTAAGCCATCCGTACTATGGGAAGAGGAGTCCGGAAATAACAACCCGGAAACAACCGCGCCACCCAACATAGAACAATCTGACATAATCGGCGGTTTAGCCAATGAAATAACACCTTCAGCCCACGAAATAATGGCGGTAATTGCCCCGTGGACAGAACCATTCCTAGCCTACTTAATTAGGCAGGAACTTCCCAAAGACCAAAATGAGGCCCGCTGCATAGTTCGGCGATCTAAAGCCTACAAGGTCCATGAGGGAGAACTTTACAAGAAAAGCACAACCGGAGTCCTTCAAAGGTGCATCTCCGAAGAGGAAGGGCGTAATCTTCTGGCTGAAATTCACGCCGGACTAGGCGGACACCACGCTGAAGCCCGGGCCCTTGTAGGCAAGGCCTTCCGTACAGGATTTTATTGGCCGACGGCCCGGGCAGATGCTCAGGACTTAGTCCAAAGATGCGTCGGTTGTCAGCTCTTTGCTAATCAGAGCCATATGCCACCCACCGCCCTCAAAAACTATACCCATTACCTGGTCGTTCGTGGTCTGGTGCTTGACATGGTCGGACCCCTTAAAGGGGGAACCCACAAGCAAAAGTACCTATTGGTCATGGTGGACAAATTCACCAAATGGATAGAGGCCAAGACAGTTAAAACGGCAGAATCCGGACCAGTGATAGACTTCATATCCGGGGTAGTACACCGTTATGGCGTCCCCCATAGCATCATTACCGATAACGGCACGAACTTCACGGACGGCGAGGTCAAACTCTGGTGCAAAAATATGGGCATTAAGCTCGATTACGCTTCAGTCTATCATCCTCAAACCAACGGTCAAGTTGAGCGAGCAAATGGTCTAATAATGAGCGGCATCAAGCCCAGACTAGTGCAGTCCCTTACGGAATCTAACACGCACTAGGTAGAGGAGCTCGACTCCGTACTCTGGGGGCTGCGGACCACGCCAAACCGTACTACCGGATTCACACCATTCTTTATGGTATACGGTGCAGAGGCAGTTTTGCCCTGCGACATAATTCATGACTCACCTCGAGTGCGCATGTACAAAGAAAGAGAAGCCGAGCTAGATCGGCAGGACAGCTTGGATGCATTGGACGAGGAACGCGATGTGGCAAAGGCCCGTTCCGCATTCTATCAGCAGCAGGCTCGAAGATATCAAAGCAGAGAAGTACGGGCTAAAACTTACAATGTTGGCGAACTAGTTCTACGCCTGCCGGACAAGAAAAAGGACAAACTCAAGCCCAAATGGGAAGGTCCCTTCATCATCGACCAAGTCCTGACCGGCGGAGCATACCGTCTGCGAAATGCATCGGACAACCGACTCGAGCCGAACCCATGGAACGCAGCCCGCCTCCGAAGATTCTACGCCTAGCGCCGGACTAAGAGTTCATTTCCTTCCCCCGTCCACATTTTCACACTTCAGCCGTCTTTTGTTTCTCTCTTTTCTCTCACCTTTTTCATAAGAGCCCTTGAGGGCCTATTTGCGCATTGTTCGCACACACTTGATGTGCTACCCGCACTCACTATACCTAGGGCCTTCTCTAACAGAAGCTTACTTATACGGGCTTCACGCCCAGCACATGTGTTAAACTTCCACATGTACCTTTTATTCACCATTATATGCATCGATATGACTTAAGTTTTGGCCAAGCTGGGTTGCCTGGCTCCTATGCTTACCCCTACGTTCCCGATTGTTCGGCTAGGAGGTAAAGGGAGCACCTCTGCGATTGTTACTGCCGGGTCAGCCGGATGTGTACCTCAGACTGGGTGAAGCCGAAAGCTAGCGTTCTTAAGGGAATATTCGGTCGGTGACTTGAAAGATGATTTTTTACACATTTATTTATCTGCCCCCAGATGTTTTCCTGCTCTTTTCGCAGTTCGGACATGCACTTTAGGGCATGCCTCCCAGGGAAAGGAACCCTTAACAGAACTATTCTCCCTGGAAGATGTTTCTTACTAACCATGTAATATAACATAACTAGTTGGGCACTTGTCTGATAAAGCAGTAATGACCCCTACGCCTGGTCTCCATGCATGCCCCGGTTTTTTCATAACCGAGAAGGTATTCGGACACACTCCGGACCCTAGGGTCTCGAGGTTGTAGCGAAAAGGTCGGCGAAGACAAACGATCTACAATCCGGCTAGAAGGCATTTTACATGTCATTTTAAATACATCGTCAAATCTACTGACTGTACTCCTCCTCAATCCCGTCTAACAGGCTATCTAATTTACAGTCCGGTTGGGAATACTTAGTGGCCAACTCTACTTGGCCGTACACTAAGCTCACAGGGATCTCCTTCCCATCGGGCCCCACAGGTCCAACCTCGGCCATGTGGTTTGGATCCACCTTCTTGTACTGCGTCTTCACCATGGCCCAGGCCTCCCTGGCACCTTGACGGCAGGGAGATATCTTCCATAAATGGAAGCACTGCCGCGCTCCCTGAAGCTTCTCCGCAAGCTCTCCAAGGTCCTCAAGTAGGGAGAGGGATGGCCATAAGGCCTGGACGACGCCGCGCATCGCCTGCCGAACACGTTTGAGCAGTTGCACCAGCTCGGGAAGTTGGTCACCCATTGAACCGGGCATTTCTTCCGCAGGGCGACCTGTGAGCACACCTACAGACATATTTCTGTCAGTTGACTTGCTCCCCGAACTTCTCTTTTCAAAGGAGTTCGCTCAAGCACTTACTATAGATGCCGCGACGAAGCCGCTGATTCTCCTTCACGGAGCCAGACAGCTCAGCCCGAACCCCATTCAGCTCATCTCCAAGCTGGGCGTGAGCATCCTGGAGTTTGTTCCTCTCCTGCTGCACCTTCGTAAGCACCCTCTCGCCGGCCTTTAGCTGGCGCAGTAGTTGTTGCTTGTCCGGATCAAGTCCGGCAACATCTGCAATACCATTGTCAGATTTATACATACGCCGCACACCGCTTATCTTTTTGAAATAATGTGTTACCGGAGGGAGTCTCTGTGCCTCCTTCTGCGGCAGCTAGTGCGGCCTCAAGTTGGGCCTTGCACTCTTGTAGCTCCTGGGACAATTGGGTATTCTTCTCCATAAGATCCTGCATATCAAATGATCCTTAAATCGGTTATTTTAACTACTTTAAGTCTCGGGGGCTACTGGTATATACAACTATTAAAATCTCTTACCCGTATGTCTTTTACGTACTGCTCTGTGGCTTTGGTTAAACCATCTTGAGTGGCACGGAGGTGCGCGTCTCCCGTGTTAAAGGCATTCAACGCCTCTGGGGAGAAACACGCATCACGCAGAACTGTCCGGCGACGCCTATGATTCAAGGAGCTCTCCACCTCAGACCTGGTGGCGGACAGCCTGTCGGCATCCTCCGCTGGAGGAGTATCCAGCTCGCGCCTTGCGCTCGCCTCCCCTCCGGACCAGGTGTTGGAGCCTGGCGGGTGGAGGCTTGGTTGGCAACCTCCCCGGGCACAGTCCGGCGAGTGCTCTTTCTCCTGGAAAAGTCACGAGCGTTAATACACCTCCTGGGAATCCTTTTCCTGAATAACGGTCGCGAGCTATACCGTTGCGGTGACGTTTCGATTCGCACCGCACCCCTCTTCCGCCTGCGGGGCCTGACTGACCCTTGTTGGTCCACCGCCGCGGGTTCGGCTTCCCGCCTTGAAGGCACCACCCGCAAGACACCGTTGTATAAGATGGTCAGAAATACGCAAGGATGAAGTAATAGTGTCAGGACTCCGGTCATAATTACCTGTGAAGCCGGAGTTAGGCCGGGGTAGTCAGCCGTGATGGCGACTAGAGCATTGTCCATGCTGAGTTGGTGGAACACCCCGTCAATTAGCTCCACCTTTATGTCCGGATCCTCTATGGAGGCCGGATCAAGGGATCTTCCCGGATCCTCGGGTTGTGGAGCCGGGCTATGTATGCTCTCAACATTCCGGCGCAGTTCCTGCGTCAAAACCATAAAGTAAGGTACTTAACTTTGAAAGCACGGGTCGGATAAATAAACATCCGCTTACCCAGCTCCGAGGGTAATTCATGGAGAACCCGTTCAATGGGCTCGTCTGGAGGAAATCCTCTTTCTCCCCCTTATACAGGCCGGACAGGATCTTGACCAGATCCGCGGCCGATCCCAGCCCCTTACGGCCATGACGGGTGGCATCGTTCTCCCTGTTGAACTCCCACATGGGGTGGACCCTATATTGGAGCGGTTGCACCCCTCGCATGATGCATACGGCCATGACTCCGATCATGGTTAATCCGGAATGGGCCATCAACCTAATCCGGCCCATCAAGTAATGGACGCTCCTGTCTTCCTCCTGTTGAGGGCTCCGTGGGCGCCAACTTAGGGGCTTCTTCAGAGGAGCCTTGTTGAACTCCGGGAGGCCGATCCGAACTGGGTCCGGCAGTGGAGCATCTTCCACATCAAACCATTTCGAAGGCCAGTCTTCGGACGCCCTCTTTGGGGTTCTGGATAGATATCCGGTCCCGGCGATGTGCCATATTTCGGCTCCGCCCACTTGATATATTGATCCCTCGTGAGAATGGGGTACGAGGCAAAACAGTCTCTTCCACAGCGCAAAATGGGGCTCGATGCCCAGGAACAGCTCGCAAAGAGCTACGTAACCCACGATGTGCAGAATAGAGGCGGGCGTGAGGTGATGAAGCTGGAGTCCGTAGAACTCCAGAAGCCCCCGGAGAAACGGATGAATGGGAAATCCGACCCCCCTTATTAGATAAGGGACGAAGCACACCCGCTCCCCTTTGTAGGGACTAGGGGCGGCCTCTGCTTGCATTCCACCTTTGTAAGTGGCCAGCCCGGCTCGGACCGGGACCATAAAGGCCGGAGGAAGGTATCCCTCCGCTTGGAGCGTCACCAGCTCGTTGTGCAGAATAGAACACCTCCTCCAATCTCCTGGTGGAGGGCTGGGAGCACGGGAGGAGGAGCCGCATCGACGGTCCATGATGGAATGGATTTTTGGTCAGAAGCGCTCCGATGAGTACTCGCAGAAGGAAGATGGTGTGATTTGGATCTGGATTCCTGCCTCTCTGATAGGCAGGTTATTTGCGCAGCTAGGGGAAAAAATATAAAAGATACCCTAGCCTTTCGCATTCGTGCGACGCGTGGAAGAGGGCCATTATTGGGCGTGGAAGCCGAGGAGCGCAACATTTGTAAGGGTGCCGGACACTATTCGGCAGTCACATGGAATTTGAAGGAGAACCCGCCTTGCAACACCGAAGACAATATATGCGCTGGACTCATCGTCATTGAAGCCTGGTTTGGGGGCTACTGAGGGAGTCCTAGACTAGGGGGTGTCCGGATAGCTGGACTATCATCATCGGCCGGACTCGAAGACTATGAAGATACAAGATTGAAGACTTCGTCCCGTGTCCGGATGGGACTTTCCTTGGCGTGGAAGGCAAGCTTGGCAATACGGATATGTAGATCTCCTACCATTGTAACTGACTCTGTGTAACCCTAGCCCTCTCCGGTGTCTATATAAACCAGAGGGTTTTAGTCCGTAGCACGAACAACCATCACAACAATCATACCATAGGCTAGCTTCTAGGGTTTAGCCTCCTTGATCTTGTGGATAGATCCACTCTTGTACTACCCATATCATCAATGTCAATCAAGCAGGAGTAGGGTTTTACCTCCATCGAGAGGGCCCGAACCTGGGTAAAAACATCGTGCCCCTTGTCTCCTGTTACCATCCGCCTAGACGCACAGTTCGGGACCCCCTACCCGAGATCCGCCGGTTTTGACACCGACAAGTGACAACTAGATCTGATCATAAGCTGTCAATTGGTTTCTCTCTCAAACATTGTGTCTCGGTGCCTCGCTCGGTAGCCCCCTCCATATGTAGACTTCTCGCACGCGCACAGCTGTAGTGACGATGACACTGAACCCAGTGTGCCTTGTTTTTACCGGCCTCATGTGATAGTTTTCACCCTGTTTTCTATTAATTAACCAAGGCAACCTTTTCTTTGTTACTACTAGTGAATCTGAAATCATTCGGGGCAGACATAAAATATATCACTTCAAACCAATTATCGCAGCAACTATTTTAAAAGAAATTAGCTAGCTGCCCGTGCGTTGCACGGAACATCAGGATGCATTTGTATGAGTAGTTTATCTTGTGAGAGAAAAGGCTGAACGAGGGAAGGCCTTATTTGTGAACGTGGAGAGACGTGTGGGTATATTTTTGCAAAATTTCCATAGTTTCTTTCCTATCCGTTAGATATAAATCTGACGGCCTATATTGCAGGATGGCACGCACACCATCATCACCAACTCTGTTTTCTACTCCCTCCGTCCGAAAATACTTGTCATCAAAATGGATAAAAATAGATGTATCTAAAATTAAAATACATCTAGATACATCTATTTTATCCATTTTGATGACAAGTATTTCCGGACGGAGGGAGTATTTATCTTTTTAGAGATTGCAACAAGTGACTATGACCGGACCTTACCAACATACTCAAAAAAGTAGTCCATAATTTTGATGTTACCCTCTTTTCTTGGCGGTGCAGTGCCATCTGGATACCTCACAAATAAATCAAGGACAAATATGACCCCTTCCTGAAAAGACATACGTAGCAAAATGAGTGAATCTACACTCTAAAATATGTCTACATACACATCCGTATGTGGTAGTCCATTTGAAATCTGAAAAAGACAAATATTTAGGAACGAATGGAGTATATATAAGAGTAGACATGGAGATATATCTCCAGCATGGTCTACAACAAAAATGTCTTGGGGTGGTTAGCGCCGGATGCTCGCAACGCGATGACATGAGTTTGAATTCTGTCTTTTAACTTTAGATTTGTATATTATATATTACTCTACTTATTTAATATATACTTCTTTCGCTACTGTACTGACAGTGGAACCCACAGAGTACATAGAATATTAAGGATGGACTTGTTTCTTTTTCACTTTCTGTACAAAGTTGTAGCCACCCTGCAACTCACGTGTACACTATACATGCAATTAACTTTTTACAGAGGGACAATCATACAGGCAATTAACTCAAATGGATTGGATGTCACTCTATTATTTCCAGCATAAAGAGCATCTCCAACGGCAGTCGGCAAATTTCCTCCCGCTTCCTTCCACGGAGGATGACATCAAACGCTAGTGGCATACATTTTTACAACTCTAACCAACAAGATGAAATTCGTGCAAACACGGAATGATTTCATATAAGCATGAAGGATTTCGTATAAAAAAGCCGGATCTTCATATAAACATGATGGATTTCATTACATTTACATGAACTAAGAGGTGCCAATCCGGCTCTCTTGTATAATTAATACTCCCTCCGTCCGGAAATACTTGTCCTAAAAATGGATATATCTAGACTTATTTTAGTTCTTAATGGCCGCCCGTGGATCCCTTTGTCTTCCTCATGTCTGTCAGACACTTGCGGGGTCGACGAAGGTCCTCAGAAGAGACGAAGCAGCAAAGAAACCACCTGAATCCGCGGTCGTCGCCTCGGCGGTGGCCTTCATGGGTCCCAAGTGGCCGTGGCCTCCCGTGTTCTACTTCTCCTCGATGATGGCGGCGGACACGGAGAAGCTGGCCACCGACTCGTCACTCTCCACGCACCCGTCTTCTGTCTCTGCCTACATGGTGCTACCGCAGGAACGGGAGGCACGCCCACAGACACGGGAGGCGCGGCCACCGCAGACACTGGTGGCGCGGTACGACACGGCAGCGACGGCGCCCGTACCGGCGAGCTCGCCGCCATGCCGGCATGGAGCAACTCGCCACTCCTCATCGAGATGAACTAGAGCGGCGAGTTGCTGAACTACGCGCCTGCTTGGGGCGGCAACTGGCTCTGTCGGGCCAAGCGAGGTTGGTGAAGCACCGAGCGGCCTCGCCCGTATCCGAAGGGCTCGGCGGGCCACCCAGCCGGGAAATATGCCGGGGAACAGCTCATCAGAAGCCATCGGAAGGGTGGAGAAAATGGTGAAGGAGAATATGGGGGAGCGGCGGAGGGGTGCGATTCTTGCCCACTGTCTGTCTGGCCTCGTGTAAATAGAGGGCAGACGGTAGGAGCTTGGCCGGCGTCTGGCCTCATTTAAACTGAGGGCGGACGGGAGGAGCTCGGCCGGTGTTGCGTTTAATTCCGGTCCGCTCATGAACGGACGTGTGGCCGGAGTAGGATTCTCGGTTTGCATGCGGGTTTAACGGAGGGGTTTAATGGAGGCGCCGGGCGTGCAGCGGGCGGCACAGTACTATTTGATTTGACAGCATTAATGAGCCGTCAAATCACAAAGGCCCTTGCCTCTCATGAAACCAACCGAGCTCGACTGCCCCGCCCTCTAGCATTTTAAAAAATGTATTATATACTCCACTTTTGTATAGTAGTAGTATCGATGGTTTGCGCCATGGAGCAAAACTTGAAATTAAAAAAAGGTGGTACATATAGAGAGCGCTCATGAACTATGTGTCATACATGGCAATAAATAAAGTACTACATGATACTTATATGATACATGGCGCGGGAGTACTAAGTATTATTAATACAGTTTTGCTAGAACTCATCTAGATGAGATATAATTTGGTCTCATTCATCTTTTAGGCGCCTCCCAGTGCTCCACCTTGTACAGGTGCTAAGCCTTCCACATAGGCAAAAAATATGATGTGGCAAGTTATTTAAGAGGAGAGAGATGAGTGTGGTGACCCCAGAAAGAAACAATGCTAAGCACGTGAACCTAGGCAAAACATTTAAAAAAAGGGAAGCCCACCAATACATGAAAAGTTTTAGTTGCTAAGTCATTAAATGAAGCAAGCTTAGCAACCATAAGCTAAGCACCTATGCATTGGGGAGTATAGTTGCTAAGCTATTTAATGTGCTTAGCACCTCATCTAAGCACCCATGCATTGGCAGCAGGCGATGTGATGCTATAAGATGCGTGTGTGCTGATGTGGGTTGTATTTGTTCTTGTGCAACGAACTGACCACTTCATGTCATGTTTGATAGTCTCAAGTCATTAAAAGCATACAAGCCCCACATCTCTTCTTTGTTGATTCCTCTATTTATGTAAAAAAATAAGAAACAACGTGAGAGTTAATGCACCACGCCTATGTGTTTACTAGTATTTGGTTTTTGTAAGATGACTTAATACTCACTTAGATGTAGGGAGTATTCGATTTGACAGCGGGCGGCGCAGATCCCGATACGCCTTTAATGCAGACGAGGGAGGGAGTAGCGGTTCCCAATATGTTGAACGGCCAATGCATCCTCTTTCAATTAATGCATGAGGGAAGTAATGGGAGGAGGTCCAGGAAAAGAGGCTGCATGATGTGAATGCAACGCAGTTTGCCCTCATTGCCCTCATATAAAGGCGCCCCTCCTCCATTCCAATGCATCTACCACATCGTACGCACCTAAGCACTTGCCTAAGCACCTACACTAAGCGCAAAAGAGCTCGCTCCAGACCCATGGTGGCGATGCGCGTGAGCGGCCAGCGGCTGCACCAGATGGTCCACGACGCCGGCCTGCGGCATGGCGCCTAGGATCGTCTCCACACGGTGTTGGAGACCGGCTGGTGGATGGCCGCCCGTCGATGCCAACTACGACTCTCAGTTGGACCAGATGATCGTTGCCACCAGCAACAAGTTCACCGTCCTCAAGAAGCTCGCGGACGACATCGCCGTACTCCTCCAGCCCGCGCGCCCTGGCTCCTCATTTCCTGCCACCCTAATCGTCCTCCATGGTCGGAACCTCTTTCAAGCACTGGTGGCCCTACGACTACACGCCGACGCCATGAAGAATGTCCACCTGGAGGTCGCGCTCGCCGCGAGGCTCCTCGCCCTGCAAGAATTCGTCGACCTACACATCCACGCGTAGGAGCAAATCGTGTACATAGGTATCTACAAGGTCAGTGAGGACGCTACGACGTTGGCCTTGCTCAACCGGCTGGAAGCCTTGGATGCCTTTGTTGAGAAGCACCTGGACCTCGCCACAAAAGCCGCCGCTCCTTAGCCGCCGGTCGGTGGCCCGGCGCACTAAGTTGAGGAGGAGGAGGTCGTACGTTCGTGGATCCATATTTCTTCTTGCCTTCTGTAACCACCACTGCGATCGCATCATCGTGGCCTTAATTCTTATTGTGCTGTTACATTCTCATTCCAGTCAATACCGACATGTGCGATCCCTTTGCTTAATTATATGCATCACTGAACTAGTACTACATCCGTCAATTTATAAGTTGTGCTTAACTTTTCCATCAACTTCGTGCAACGTGCGGGCATCTTGCTAGAAACACTAGAATATGTCTATATAATCCGTATGTGATAGTCCATTTGAAATCTCAAAAAAGACAAATATTTAGGTACGGAGGGAGTAATATATTAGGAGTATATCAAAACAATAGTGATTTCTTTCAAGTTTGTGAACAAATACTACTATTCTACTACTTTGGATCCGTCGTAACGCACGGGCACATTGCGAGTAAAAGGAAAAGGCCTGCCACATTCGCGTCGCACCCCCACACACCCGGGAATCGGGAGTACAACACGGCCCGTCCGGCACGACACATAGCTTAGGGAAGGCGTGTTGCCTAGCAGTGGCGGAGCTTGAAGCAAAACGTTGGGCGTGCCAGTCTAGCCAGGCTATAGAAATTACCCTTGCGTTGACGTTCCATGCCTCAAAACTGGATGTACAACTACGAAAATCCTGCTAGGTTGGGCGGGCCAGGGCAGTGTTGGCCCTCACGTAGCTCCGCCCCTGTGCCTAGCATTTTCACTTTCATGTGGGACCGCCCGTTGAGCAAACCGACACCCCGCCTGCCGCCGGGTTGGAAAACAGAAACAAGGGGAAGATCTAGCTGTAGCACGGAAGCCAAGAAATTTTGTGTTAGACTGGGCTCGTTGATAGAGTAGGAGCATTCCGTACTAGTACTACTCCTACTAGTACTTACCAAGTTTGTACTCCTAATACTACTCCCTTCGTCCCAAAATAAGTGTCTTGAGCTTAGTACAAATTTGTACTAGAGCTAGTATAAAGTTGAGACACTTATTTTGGGACGGAGGAAGTATATTACTA
Source organism: Triticum timopheevii (assembly GCA_963921465.1). Classification (NCBI taxonomy): domain Eukaryota; kingdom Viridiplantae; phylum Streptophyta; class Magnoliopsida; order Poales; family Poaceae; genus Triticum; species Triticum timopheevii. The sequence continues at coordinate 479,677,038 of OY997268.1, forward strand.
GTACTACCACTATACAACTAGTAGATACATGTACGGCACAACATCGTAGGAACAAAAAACGGGAAGATCTTGTTTTGGGTGATTTATCTTTTTTTCAATCAATGTAGTATGAATAATATGATGTGGGGGGCACCCATGAAGCTTATGTGGCTTGGTTGCATGGCTACGGAAGGTTAGATAAAAATAAATAGATAATGTGTTTAGAGTGCACTCCACTAAATAGATATACTTTAGATCCATTGCAACGGACCGGCACATCTATATCTATACCCCCTATATAATGTGTGAAAAACTTTGAAAGTTGGTCATTGGATGAAGCCAATCCGACGGTACAAAGATGGAAAATCCGAGCACTACTGGCCATTGGATATCATCCACCAGATTCTGCCACATGTATAATCTAGAAGATTCCATGGTTGAACTTAATTCATGACTAACTTTGCCACAACTAAGCTCAGGCAAAGTTATTAATAAGTTCTTCAAAATGAGAGCCACAAGTTGGCAAGCCTAAGGGAATCTTGCCACATTTTATGTGTGTATGTCATGTGGGGCCAGTGTGGCTTGCCTAAGGTGTGGCTTGAACCAAACACTCACCTAAGTTAATCAAACTTGCCTAACCTTACATTCAACCAGATTTTGCCACATGTTAGAATCCAGAAAACTCCACATGTAGAAGCATAATGCACAAACCACCAGAATCTCATGCGTGCAATGCACGTGTACCTTACTAGTACTAGTTGGTAGTAGTAAGAAACAAATTCCAGTTTTGGCACGAGCTCGTACTGCGGGAGCACCACAAGGCCTGCCGCAGGAGTTACATTTCCCTCTCGGCGCCCACGGGACCGAACTTCAGTGGCTTAGTGCCCGGCCTATGAGTCAATGACATGCGGGCCTTAAATGTGGTTGGCCCACATGTCATTCTCATGGTGGTGGCGTGGTTCGCGACTCACTCATTCGAGATGAACCGATCGGTGGTGGCGTGGCCATGGCAAGGGTACCACGGCTGGGCGTCGGAGCGTTACAAGGCGTAGATGGCCACACCGGCGGGTACTACCTATAGTACATAAGTACTCCAGCTGAGGATTGATGCCCGGGACGAAATGTGTCACAGCCGCTGGATGAAAATTCGATGGTGCGGGAGTACGGATCGGAGCACAGCAGCAGAGCAGGCAAACCGCGTCCAATCGGGTGTGTCTGTGGTAGAAAGTTGATGGTCGCCGCAGTTCAGCTGGCCCGCATGTCATGCACACAAAGGCAGATGAGCGCTGGGGCCGAGAGGGATGAGGGGCATGAACAATCCTACCATTCTGTCACTGACATGTGGGACCCATAAGCATGGGTCCCACTTGTCAGTGAAGGAAAGGCAGGGCAAGGCAGTGATAGCCACGTCAAAGGATCCATGTCCACGTCGGGGGACGTCGTGCCGTTGGTTGGAGCAGCGTCGTGGGAATCACGTGTGGGTGTGGCAGTGGTAGAAACAAGAAACGTGATGGTGGCCGTGGTTCAACTTCCATGGACAAGTTGTCGTGTCTGCTGACACATGTATATCAAAACTAGAGTGTTTATATTTCAAGCAGGGCAAGGCAGTGATAGCCACGTCAGAGGATCCATGTCCACATCGGGGGACGTCGTGCCGTTGGTTGGAGCAGCGTCGTGGGAATCACGTGAACAAGTATTATTCTACTAGTTTGGATCCATTGCAACACATGGGCCAGCACATTGGTAGTAGTAGTGTCCATCTCTATCTCTAGAGGCCTTCCCTCGTTCATCCTTTTCTCTCACAAGATAAACTACTCATACAAATGCATCTTGATGTTTCGTGGAACACATGAGGATGTTTCCTTGGGGGTCTCTCCAGCGCAGCGTGGCCGTAGTTGCAAGTTGACGCCCCTTGAGATGCCGACGTTGAGGGGCACTTGGATTTCCTCCGATGAGCAGGTAAGACGAGTTTGATCACGTAGTAAATGCATTATAAAGACTACTTCCCTGTCCATTTCCTAATTCTCCCCCTGCCCATTGTTTCACATGCTAGGCTCGGTGCGAGTGGAGATTGCCTTGCATATGTACGGTAGGGTACCAACATCAATTTGCACAACATTTACAATGGTGACACCGTTCCCGTAGAACCTTTGTCCAACATTGGGATCAGCCATGCGACAGGCCACCGCATGAATTGGTACGATGGAACCACAGTGAGATTGAATAAAGGATAGCACGAACCTTGCACATGACAGTCAAAGGCGGACCATGCTGTCTGCGGCCCATTTGTTGACGTACGAGTAGGAAGACACTGTGCTCCTTTCTAACCGCATCTTCGCGGTGACAAACTAGGGGACTTATTTTGTATGGGACACATCCTACGATATACTCCCTCTCTCCTAGTTTATTTGTTTTGAATATTTTCGTTTTATAAGTTTCAAATTCAAATTTAGAGCTCCCCTTCACATGTTGAGATTACAATGTCCATTAAATCGTTGCGTGCATGTATAGTAAAGAAACAAATCTCGAGTTTGGCACGAGTTCGTGCTGCGGGAGCACCACAAGCCCTGGCGCAGGAGTTACATTTCCCTCTCAGGGCCGTCGGGACTGAGCTTCTGCGCCTTACTACACCTACCTTTGAGTCAATAACATGTGGACCCGATAGGTGACTAGTCCACATGTAATGCTCCCGAAGGCAGAGGGGCAGTGGGGCCAAGAGGGGTGAGCTGCAGGTCGGGGACGTGTGGTTTCATGGGTTCGAGCGGCGTCGTGGGAATCGCGGGTGGCTGTGGTAGAAACTTGATGCTCGCCGCATTTTAGGTGGCCCATATGTCATGCACACAAAGGCAGAGGGGCGGTGCGTCCGAGAGGGGTGAGGTGCACATCGGGGGCATGGTGCCGTGGGTTGGAGAGGTGTCGTGGGAATCGCGAGATGGAACGTGATGGTCGACGTAGTTGAACTTCCATGGACAAGCTGTCATGTCTACGGACACATGCACTGCATACCGATCACTGGAAGGAGTAGCAGAGAGAGCTATATATGCGGATAAATAGTTCCTTATAGTCAAGCGGACCCACGCTACTACTCTGTTCCAAAGACATGCACACCATCGAAATAGTCCATCTATATCAATATACACCAAGAGGGAATAATTTTTTTTTAAAGAGAGGAAATAGTTCATCCATCCAGAATGCCCTCCTGCTGGTGCAGCGTTTTCTTCTTCTTCTTCTTCTTTTTGTTGTTGTTGTTGTTGTTGTTGTTGTTGTTCTCATTCTCTGTGGGAGACGGCTTCGCAACAAGCTCTTTGGACCTTGCAGCTATCTCGAAACTCACACTGGCATCGAGGGCAACATATTTTATCCACTCGTATGTCAAGGGATAATTCTCCCATCCAGACGACCTTAATGCCACCGTCTCGTCACCCTTCTGAAGATTTGTACCAAGCACAAAATTTGCTGCGTCGAATAGGGATGGTGTCTGTTTAGCACAATCTTCTACATGAATTTTGATTCTGATTTGTAGGTCAGCGATGCTTTTCAAATCAAGGTTGTACGGCTCCAGCTTCTGTTTGTCCCCTTCGATGGTTGCCCCACAGAAGTATACATCCTCCCGAGACAAGAAATCGTGAAGCTCACCTGGTATGGAGGGCGAGTGTATGATGTGGTACACCAAAACATCATCTTTGAGGCATAACTGAAGGACAGTGGCGCGCTGGATCTTCCAGGGGCATGCTCCGTGTACTCTGCGTCGAGACCAATGACCCTCGTCTCTACCTTTTTGAGGGAGTTGGATACATTGTTGATCCACTGCCGGACAACCCTTGGGTGGACGGTGACGGTGGCAACTATGCGCATCTAGCCTTCGACGAGGACATGTTGGACGCTAAAAACCTGCATCTCGATCTCTTTCACCATTTGGAACCGCTAGAATGGAGGGCTATGGTTTGGAGAATTAGGATTAGATGGCCAGTCTAACTGAAGTAGTAGATGATTATTTAAAGTGGTTAAAACAATGTGAACACAGTGGGGTTTGGATGCAAATGAAGACGAAGGGGAGGTGAAGAAGCCAAGGCGAATCGGTTCCCTATGGAGAAGTAAATAGGAGAAGTGGCGCGCAGGCAGTTGATTAGACGGCTAGGTAGACTAAATGAAAAGGCTATGCGGGTAGACTGAGGAGTCGTACCTGTTTGTGTACGTGCCCATCCTTCTTGATAGGTGAGACCTATGCAAACAGATAAAAAAATGTGTCATAGCTTTTTTTGAGCGCGTGAGTGGGAGACACAACATTCTCTGGTTAAGGAATACTCCCTCCGTTTAGGTGAGTATAAGTCACCTTATGAAAATTAGGTTTTCCCAAAACCTTTAGGCGTGGAGCATTAACTTCCTGCTCGATCCCCTCCCAGCCTCGTTAGCCAGCGTTCTCTTCCTCTGCTGCCGCGTTCTACCTTTCCATTTTTCCTCTTCTCAAGTGTGGAACGATCTTCACGCCGTCCTTGATGCACCAGAATGACCACTGCATGCATCGCAGCAGGGCGTTGATTGGGCATGCACGAGAATTTGGTTCTGCTCGCAATATGGATGATACCTGAACGATGAAGTGAACAGGCATGCTAGCACGGGAGACCTATTTCCGCTATACAATACGGGAGTACTCATGTTCCTACTAGTAGTAGTAGTAGTAGTAGTAGTAGTAGTAGTAGTAGTAGTACAACTGTGGTACACTTGATGGTCAAAATACTATTCGTCCGGTCCTCACAGTGAAGTGACAACACCCTACGCCTGACACTAGTCCAGGCGAGGCGGCGTGTTCGGGTTACCAAAGTCACCCTCACCCTATGCACTGTGTAGTCTGTCACCGCCGCTGTACAGCACATTGGCGCCTCGCCTCGTCTCCCTCTCCGCTCCCATAACACCACTCCATCTCCATCTCCTTCTCTGTCTCCATCTCACTATGCCCCCGTGTACAGTCGCCTCACTCGCCTCCCCCAGTACCACCATTCCCTCGCTAGCCGCTCCAGCAGCGACATCCTTCTCTCCCGTAAATCAAGCCCCCTTCCAAACTCCACCATGGCCGAACGCGAACCGCACAGCATCCATATGAGCCGCGATTGGAGCAATCTCCCTAGTGATATCCTCGACCTCTGTTGTTCATGTATGGATATGTTGACCGCCCTGTGGCTGGCTGCATGCTCGAGGGACATGCAAACGGCCATCATCGAAGTGAGGCCTAAGCTTTTCAAGACACCCTGCTTGCTGCTATCTGGTCTTGCGAGATTGGCTCACCATGATACGGAGGCATGCATGATGCCCCTCGACTTCAATCCGATCTCCATTAGCCGAAACTTCCTCGCAGGTATGAAGTGTCTCGCCGTACATCATTTCCCTCGACATCGATCCGATCACCATCGCCCGAAACTTCTTGGCAGGTATGTACTGGGTCGGCATGAACTCCCACTGGATGGCTGCCTTCAGAGAAGACGGTAAAAAGTTGGTGCTCGTGAACTTCCAGACCTCCCATGAGATTATCCTTCCTCTGTTGGATTATATAAAGTATTACCATCGCGGTCCAAGTCATCTAGATTACTACATCAGTTGGACGGACCTTGTTTTGTAGAAGATTGTAATCTGCCAAGTACCCACACGACATGCGAATTGCGCAGACTTCAAGCTAATTGCCTTGTTCGACCGCGGACTCGCCTATCTTTACGCCGGTGCCTTTTTTAGCTGGAGACAACTCGGCTCGCTGTGGATCATCGTCAAGGCTGTTACACACTTCTGTGATGCTATTGAACACAATGGCATCATCTACGCGATCGACAAAGCAGATGGCACCACGTATTGCTGGGACGGCGCGTGTAAGTTGTTTCCATCTCATGTTAATGATGACGCCATGACATTGTTTGAACTTTTTGTGATGATTGGCATATCCCTGTTTGAGAAGAATTTGAGTAGAACTATGGCAATATATTAGAGACGCTGTAAATCAGCTATATTTGGAATGAGTTAATTCATGCGATTGTGACCATGTCATTACAACCAATTTGTACCCTGAATAATCAACGGTCAGGATTATATGGATATTATCCTTATTTTACAGTAATCTATATACTACTACTAAATATGAGTGTGTATCAATGGCCATGTTAGTTTCCTCATTTTCATGCTGTGGAAACATGCACCACACTGTTGGTTTCATCTAACCATACATTAGGGAAGTAAATGTGCATATGGAGAACTCTATATTTGGAAGTAGTGAAATCCTGCAATGCTTACCATGTGTACATACCTATATTCGCCCTTCAGCCATCAATGGCTAGAATAATATCCTCACAAAATTTTTGCCCACAGAACACGAGTATATAGCAATGCATGGTCTGTTAGTTAACTTGAAGAATTTGTTTGTGAGGACAGAACATGGTTACATAACATGCATGACATGGTAGTTTCCTGTGAAGAATCGATTGCGAGATAACATGAGTATAACCATGCATGGCACTTCTATATTTTCGAACCCAGTATACATTTCCCTGTATTTTCCTCCCAGTTCCAACAAGGACATATCAATGTTGTTTCTTGCATTATCCTACTCATACTTTGAACAATGCTGATCTTACATTAACAATGCATGTCCTTTTTGATATGATGCATTGTCCCTACAGTTACTGCCCTTTGTAATTACACCACCTTTGCCAAAAACAGGGAAGCACAACTGGTTCCTCGCTCAATCAGACGACGGCAAAAGACTGATGATCATTCGAACACATGAGCCGGAAAAGTTATATTGCAAAAACCCCACTGTATACAAGCACCGCGTAATACGTGAGTATACGGACAGTGGCTGTTACATCTATGAGAAGGATACCAGCTTGTCGGGACCTTTAGGATTTTTTAGTTGGAGGTGAGTAAACAGCCTTGGTTCACACTCTCTGTTTCTCGGACTCAATTATCCGATTAACCAGGAGATCACCATTGGCAAGGACCTTGATGGCAGAGAGGCTCTGTTTGCTATGGAAAACTGTGTCTACACGGCGAGCCCTAGGAGTTCGGGAGCATTCTCCTCTGATTGTCAACGATACAGCCTACATCCAAAAGAAGGTGAGAATGAAAAAGGCATCTCGATTAACTTTGATCCTTGGATGTCTCAATTAGGACAGGCAGTGATGTGGTTAAAGCCTTCAGGTTGATAGGTAATTGGCCTGTTGCATCGGAAGGGTGGAGTACCGGTGTCTCCGGATCACTGGTCACTGAAGCGGGGCTGCAAATTATGATGGTGTTGGATCATCTATTCAAATGACTGTGTTGTCTTTGCTGCTGGTTCTGGATGGGTAGTTCTTTCTTTTGTTATGCATATTCCTTGTCATTTGGTCTTCCTCGTCTATGTCACTCTTTCTATGTAATAGTTGCTTCTGTTTAGAATGTCATTCTCGTCTGGATCACGAGAGTCTGAGCGCTGCAGATGGGTACGTTTTGGTGGTGTAGCAAGACTTCTTATGAACTATCATGTCTTGTTGTTTATGTCAGTAGTAGTCACTAGTCAGTGTTTGAATGTTGTATATATCGTTGTTTCGAACTGTTTATTGTCTCGAACTACTAGTCAGTGTTTGAATGTTGTATATATCGTTGTTTCGAACTATTTATTGTCTTGAACTACTGGTGGGCTAAATGAGGGCATCACCATTCTCCAGTGTTCAGAGTATATCTCCTTTTTTCAAGTTATATAATTTGAGCTCACTGTCTTTTCGATGATGTACACTTGTTTGGGCCAGTGAGGTGTCATTGAATATGGGCCGAGTAGTAATGCAATGCCAAACAGGTCAATTATGACTCTCGGGCCGGGCTCTCCAAAAAAGAAAGAATAAGGACTCTTAGGACGACATGTGGGTGCCACCGGTGTTTTCGTGCGCTTGCGCGTCGAGAGCATATTGGCGTGTGCTCGAAATTCATGCTACCGTTTCATCCCCGGTCTCCCGCCCCTCCCCCACCTCTAGAATCTCGATTCCTACTCCAGTTCCCCCAAATCCCCCTCCTGTACTCCCTGTACTCAAGCGCACTATCATGTTGCCAGTCAACGCGGATCTCTAAGCCGGAGATCCTGAGGTCCGTCCTGCCTTCGGTCGCTGCGTGCTGTCGCTCAACAGTGGCATGGCGGCGCTTGGCGACCAGTTTGCCGGCAAAGTGCTGATGGTAACCATCAACGGGGACCGGCCTCCCGTCTTGCCGGACGAACTTGTCAAAGCTCTTGGCATTGCGCACGGCATCCAAATAAGTGACTTGCTCGTCGAAGTCTGTCCGCCACCGGCTGATTTCTTCGTTAGGTTCCGAACAACTTTTGACTGCAGTCGTGTGTTCGAATCTTCCCGGCGTTTGTTCTGCGATGGCGCGCTGGTGAGCTTTGATCGGTGGCACCCAGGATGGGGCTCGGTGCCCTCTGAGCTTGAGTTTTTAACAAAGCTTACCTTCCACGGCATGCCTCGACGTTCTTGGAACAACGAGTCCATGAACGAGCTTATCAACGACCTTGGAGGTGAGCTCGTAAGTATGTTTGTTCCTCTAGACAGCTGGGCTCTGACGGTTATGGCATGGATGAAGAAGCCGTCCACCATACCGAAGGTGATTGGTGTTGAGATACCGGTGCAGGAACCGGGGTTGTACTATTCGTCGCCACCAAGGCCGCCACGGACCACGTTAGGGATGTACCTGTATCGAGTGTTCGTGCATGTTGAAGAAGTGGTCAATCCATCAATCGAAGTCCTTCCGCCGCCGCTGGTGCCAGGGTCCGTCGACGACGTCCATTATAGGAGTCAACGTCAGACTTTCCCCGTGTTGCTCGGAATGATGTATGGCACAGGGCCTACTCCATCGCGCGGCAGAGGCCACTGCTTCTTTGGGAGAAGAGGCAGGGCTGGCTGGCTGCCTAGATGTGCTCTAATTTGAGGTAACAACTGAATCTTGTTAGATAGTACTAGTTAAATCCGAGCTATGGGTCTGAAGCACTAATATGCCAGCACATTTGATTGTGACCTGTTCGAATTTTGTACCTGAACTTTTTTTAGAAAGGGTTGTACGTCAACTTAATGTGCTAGCAGAACTTATTATGTTGTCTGTCTGTTTTCTTTGCACAACATTTAAGATATTTCCCTGTCATTTATAAAGACGATGAACCGTTATGTACGACTTCATTGGTTTCAACATAGCCCTTCCCGTAGCGTTCCACTGCTTCCATCCTGATTGTGCCGCCTGCGTGAAATTTTTGTATGCAACTTCAGTGTGCTATGATGTTCTATATGATTGTGTCAACTATATAAGTTTTTACTGAGCATCAGCAATGCATATGGCTGAAAGATGTATTTACGAGCGTCGACCAATGGGTCTCTCTCTCTCTCTCTCTCTCTCTCTCTCACACACACACACACACAAATACGCACACACACACATGCACACGCACAAGTGGGACCCGTTGAATTATTTATTTGCTCGTGACAGCTTTTAATTAGGTTCCACTGTAATCTAACTTTTTTCTAAAGTTATTAATTGAGCTCAGTGACTTCAAAAAGTTGTACAGAAGCCTTGTTTGGGCCTTTCCGGCGTCCCTGAATGTGGGCTGAGTAACCATGTTAGGTTGTACTGTACTACACAGGCCTTTTTTTCAACATCAGCAATGCAACTGGGCCGACAGTTGTACACAATATCCGGGTCAACTTGTTATCCGCCCCACTGGGCTGCAAAGTTTCCTAGGAGGTATGCATAAGGCTTAACAAGAAAATGGACTTTAAGAAATAATAAATGGGATGTAATTATAATAACTGGGCAATTAGTATGCACCAAACATGTAATTAGTTTGAAAAATATATTATTTTTGGAATTTGGAAATCTTAATTTCATTACTTGTTGCGCGCGCAATATTTCGTTGGATTTTAACGTGATACAACTTTATTTTGAAATTATATTTAACCTGACTAGAAATTTTGAATAAAAATATTTCGGATCCCATCAAAATGTGGGAATTTTTTTTTGAATTTTGTTTTGAGCGGTTGTTGGAAATTATTAATCATTGTCCTAGCTAGAAGTTGGGCTGTACTTTTAACAAACCCGTAAATGGGATGTAGTAAATTCCATTAGAATTGAAAAATGGGCTATACATTCTTACACATCACAAATGGGCTATATGTTCTCTGCCAAATCCGAGCTGTGGGCCTACTAAGTTGACGCGTACCAAGGGCTTTGTCAACTTAGTCAATATAAACGATTCTAGCTGCAGTCATCCTACGATGTCCATCCAATGGCCGTAGTGCTTCTTTAACCTCTGGTCTTCTTGCTCCAGCCGCCCAAAGCAGCGTCGGTCGTGTCGCGTGCTCCTGCCTCCCGTGGCCGGCTGTGATGGTCGTTCCCCGTGCTGTCAGCTCGGACCCACCGAAAGTGCCTCCTTATTACGCACAAAAAAATGAATATTCCCCCTGCTAGCTGGGACCCACCATGGTGGGAGGCTGACTTGTGGGCCTACTAAGTTGACTGGGATAGGGGCCTTTGTCAACTTTAGTCAATATGAACAATTCTAGCTCCAGTGACCGTACGATGGCCATCCAACGGCCGTAGTGCTTCTTCAACCTCTGGTGTTCTTGCTCCAGCCGGCCAAAGCAGCGCCGGTCGTGCTGCATGCTCCTGCCTCCCGTGTCCGGCTGTGCTGCCGCGGAGGCCTCACCGCCCCCTACTATTCCCACCGCTGGCCTTACCCTGCGGTGATGGCAGCCTCACATCGGAGCCGAACTAGTGAACCCTCGTACTCCTCTCCGTGCGGGCTTCCACTGCCGCGTCTTCCCCGGCTCCCGTCGTCCCCTTCCTAGGCCTCGCCGTCGTCCACCGCCGTGGTGCTCTCGGCGCGGTGTGGTCAATGTGGTTAACGACCGACTTCCATCGGAGGAGTACTGTACATGGAGATGCTGACAGCTGGGTCCACGGCAGCCGCAAGGAAGTGCCTCCTTATTACGTGGAAAATAATTATTCCTCCACCTGACAGCAGGGACCCACCGGATGGGCCACCAGTATTTCACGAAAAAAACATTTCCCCCTGACTGCTGGGACCCACAGGACAGGCCACCGTATTTCGCGAAAAAAAACATTCCCACCGCTGTCAGCTCGGACCCACCGGATGTGCCTCCTTATTACGCACAAAAAATGAATACCCCCTGCTAGCTGGGACCAACCTTGGTGGGAGGCTGATTTGTGGGACTACTAAGTTGACTGGGACGAAAGCCTTTGTCAACTTTAGTCAATATATGAACGATTCTAGCTCCAGTGACCGTACGATGTCCATCCAACGACCGTAGTGCTTCTTCAACTTCTGGTCTTCTTGCTCCAGCCGCTCAAAGCAGCGCCGGTCGTGTTGCCTGCTCCTGCCGCCCATGGCCGGCTGTGATGCCATGGAGGCCTCACCGCCCCCTACTACCCCCACCGCTGGCCAGGCCATCCCTCTACGCACCCACACCCCCTGTTATTCTGTGGCAACGGCAGCCTCACACCGTAGCCGAACGAGTGAACCCTCATACTCCTCTACGCGTGCGTATCCACTACCGCGTCTTCCCCGGCTCTGCGTCGTCCCCTTCCTAGGCCTCGCTGTCGTCCACCGCCCTGGTGCTCCCGGCGCGGCATGGTCAACATGGTCAAGGAATGGCTTCCATCGGAACTGGACTGTACGTGGAGAGGCTGACAACTGGGTCCACGACCGCAGCAAGGAAGTGCCTCCTTATTACGCGCAAAACAATTATTCCTCCACCTAACAGCGGGCTCCCACCGGACCGGCCACCGTATTTAGCGAAAAAACGTTTCCCCCTGTCTGCTGGGACCCACCAATTACATCTTCGCACGCAAGGAAGTGCGTCCGGAAAAAACGATTCGCCCCCTAACTGCTGGGACCCACTAGCTACATCTTCGCACGCAAGGAAGTGCCTGACAGTCGGGGCCAACTTGGTCGAAGCGTACGTAGCATTGTCATTCTGGTTGTGAACGTGTACCTACATATATACTGGTGGATGTAGAGGCGCGCACGTGTCGTAGTAGAGGCGCGCACGTAGCATGTACACGAACGTACAACGGCGAGGGTGCAAGAAAGAAAATACGGCCACGTACGTACATACGGGCAGGGTCTCAAACGCCTATCACGCATACGTACATGGCTGGGTTGGAACGGAGAAGCAACGTCGTCGTCGTGTTCCAGGGGAGCCAACTGGCTGGGTCGGAACGGTATGCCTGGTCATGTCCATCGGGAGGGCTTGGTTGGAACAGGCGATGGAAACGAGGCCTGGTGTACCGCAGAACGGAGGAAACGGCCTTGTGTTCGACCGGCCACGTTCGGAATGGGATCCTGTTCATCGGGAGGGGTCTGGCGTACCGCAAAACGGAGGAAACGGACCTCCTACGGTCGAAACGGGGGTCCTGCTGATCGGGAGGGGTGTGGCGTACCGCAAAACGGAGGAAACGGACCTCCTATGGTCGAAACAGGGGTCCTGTTGATCGGGAGGGGTGTGGCGTACCGCAAAACGGACGAAACAGACCTCCTACAGTCGAAACGGGGGTCCTGTTCATCGGGAGGGGTGTGGCGTACCACAAAATGGGACTCCACGGGATATTGTTCATCTCCACCGTCGACCTCCTCTAGCCTCCACGGGCTACCATCGACCTCCTCCAGCCTTCACGGGCTCCTGTTCATCCAGCATCCACCGCGCGCTACTCCACCGGCTACTGTTCAACAACCCCTTCACGGGCAGCCCTCCACCGTCTACTGTTCATCCAGCCCTCCACACCACGTGTGTCCTGTTCAACCACCCCTCCACGGCCACCCCTCCACCGTCTACTGTTCATCCAGCCCTCCACACTACGGGGTCCTGTTCATCCAGAGGCAACGCCATCGCTCACTGTTCATCCAACCACCCCCCCCCCCCCCCCCCGCAACGCTTAATGTTCATCCAATTGATCGGCTTCAGTTAGAAGCAGTAGCGAAGGAATCGCTCCATCGGGTTCAGTTAACTGCCATCGATCGATCGCTCGGGTTCAGTAATGCGTAGCCTGCAGTGCAATCGCTCGGGTTCAGTTAGAGCCCAACGCCACGCTCGGGTTCAGTTAGAGCCAACGCCTCGCACACACGCGCGTACGTGTACGAGAGAAATGCGCATCGCTCGGCCCCCGACCTCCCACCGTAACCGGCAACTCCCCGAAATTTTCCTCCCCCTCGCTTCTACCACGGTTTTTTCCGTCATGGACGGCCCAAAGAATGTCATGCAGCCGCGTCTCCGGCCCGCCCAGGACGAAAAGCCCATTTTCTATCATGATTTTTTGTCATAGAAGTAGGAGCCCACCACATCTATGATGATACCGGGTTTTGTCACAATTATCGTCATAGAAGTGTCATATGTATAACAGAAAAAAATTTCGTTCGGCCCAAAATGTCACGGATGTGTCTTTTTTTGTAGTGCATGAACAGGAACAGATCCTACGCAAGTGTCACTCCAAGGTTTATGGAGGACACCATGCTAGTGAGAGAACTGCACACAAGGTATTACAATCTGGTTTTTATTAGCCTACTCTTTTCAGGCTTCCCGTAAGTTTGTTTTGTCTTGTGATGAATGCTAGAGCATTCATAAAATTAGTACACGTCAGGAAATGGCTATGAATTATTCACTTGTTATTGAACCATTTGATATTGGGGACTTGATTATATGGGGCCTTTTCCTTCCTCTAATGGGTATAAACATATTTTAGTTGCTGTTGACTACCTTGCTAAGTGGGTAGAAGCTATTCCAACTAGTAGTGTTGATCATAACACTTCTATTAAAAAGCTTAAAAAGGTTATTTTCCCGAGGTTTGGAGTCCCTAGATACTTGATGACTAATGGTGGTTCACACTTTATTCATGGTGTTTTCCGCAAATTGCTTGTTGAATTTGATGTCAACCATAGAATCACATCTCCTTATCACCCTCAGTCTAGTGGTCAAGTGAAATTAAGAAATAGAGAAATAAAGTTGATTTTGCAAAAGACTGTTAATAGATCCAGGAAGAACTGGTCTAAGAAACTTGATGATGCATTATGGGCTTATAGAACTGCTTATAAAAACCCTATGGGTATGTCTCTGTATAAAATGGTATATGAAAAAGCATGTCACTTACCTCTTGAACTAGAACATAAATCTTACTGAGCAATTAAAGAGCTCAACTATGATTTCAAACTTGCCGGTGAAAATAGGTTATTTGACATTAGCTCACTTGAATGAAAATACCAAGTTGTTTAAAGAAAATGTTAAAAGATGGCATGATAAGAGGATTCAAAAGCGTGAATTCAATGTAGGTGACCATGTCTTGCTATACAATTCTCGTTTAAAATTTTTTGCAGGAAAACTTCTCTCTAAATGGGATGGGCCTTAAATTATCGAGGATGTTTATTGTTCCGGTGCCATCAAGATCAACAACGCCGAGGGCACTAACCCGAAGGTGGTAAACGGGCAAAGGATCAAACATCATATCTTAGGTACTCCCATAATTATTATTAATACCATAACACCGGAGGAGTACATAAGGGAAACTTTCCAGAATGACCTAGAACTCCGAAAAGGAATAGGTATGTGATACGGTAAGTCAACCGACTCCAAAACTTTTCCAGAAGCAATTTTACTCCGTTTTGAAATATTTAAAAAATGAGAAAAATAGGTAGTAGTCCGTAAAGTGCACGAGGAGGCGACAAGCCGTGGGGGCACGCCTCCCAGGCTTGTCACCACCTCGTGTGCCCTTCAGACTCCGTTTTCTGGTAGGATACTCCTTTTGGTCGGTAAAAATTCATTATATAATCTCCCAAAGGTTTTGACCATCGTACCATGGCAAAACCCTTTGTTCTCGTTTCATGCTATTTTCTTGGCAGATCTGGAAGTATGTTGTCACAAGATTTGGAGGATAAGTTTCTTTCACCATCCACAACTCCATCATCACTACTTCTGAAGAATGAGAATTGTATACACGGGTATGGGCACTCCCCTTGGCTTGTGCCAAGCTTGGTGGAGGTGCCCCGGTATCGTATCACCATCACATCTTTACCTTTATCGTTTTCTTAGTTCAGTTCTTTTGGTTAATTATATCTTGGTTTAGTAGAATAAAGTTTTGGTATGATCTAGTCTTTGAGTTTTTCTTTGTGATCTATCTATGTAATCGAGTCCGGGAGTTATATAATAAAGATTAGTTTCGAGTTGAGGGCTTTGCTTTATTGCTATAATCTTGAGGAAAGGAAATAAAGGAAAAAAATAATAAAAGAAGTGAAAAGAGTATATAATGATTTTATGGATAGTGACGACTTCACATATAAGAAGTATGTCAATTGGAACCTGTTGTGAGTTGACAAACATAGTTTTGGTCATTGTCGGTGTCAAAACAGGCGTATCTCGGGTAGGGGGTCCCGAACTGTGCGTCTAAGGCTAATGGTAACAGGAGGTGGGGGACACAATGTTTACCCAGGTTCGAGCCCTCTCGATGGAGGTAATACCCTACTTCCTGCTTGATTGATCTTGATGATATGAGTATTACAAGAGTTGATCTACCATGAGATCGTAGAGGCTAAACCCTAGAAGCTAGCCTATGATTATGATTGTCCTTGTCCTATGGACTAAACCCTCCGGTTTATATAGACACCGGAGGGGGCTAGGGTTACACAGAGTTAGTTACAGAGAAAGGAATCTTCATATCCTAACGGCTAACATTGCCTTCCACGCAAAGGAGAGTCCCATCCGGACACGGGACAAGTCTTCTATCTTGTATCTTCATAGCCCAATAGTCCGGCACATGCATATAGTCCGGCTGTCCGAGGACCCCTTAATCCGGGACTCCCTCAGTAGCCCTTGAACTAGGCTTCAATGACGATGAGTCCGGCGCGCAGATTGTCTTCGGCATTGCAAGACGGGTTCCTTCTCCAAATACTCCAAAGTAGATTTTGAACATAAGAATCGTGTCCGGCTCTGCAAAAGAAATTCCACATACCACTGTTGAGAGTATAATATCCCACGAGTCCAATCTGCTGACAACTCATAGCGTGACATCATGCCACGACCCGGTCTTTATTCGAACCATTTTTATCCCGCCCCTCTGCATCTCGAGGCGTGGTTTCATCGGCACATCACGCCAAGCAGAGATCGTGTCCCCTTATCACGGGATTCTCATCAATGCGGGTATGGGTAACCCAACCGTGCCATCCGCATGGCGCTTGGGAAATAAGCGAGCTTTAGGACAAGTGGGGAGGCGCATGATTTTTACTGCCTTTATAAAGGGATAAGGATTCCACTCTTTCACCCATGCCTTCTTCTTCCTCTGCTCATTCATTCTCGAGCTCCAGCGCCCAAGCACCCATCTCAGCCGCCCAAAAAGCACTCCAACCATGTCTGGGTCCGGAGCGCAAGGCAAGTGGATGGCCTCCTCCGTCAATGAGAAGGATATCAAGAAACTCCGGGAGGCCGGATACCTGGCCAAGAAGATCGCACACCGTCTTCCGGCGGTGGGACAAATCGTCCCTACTCCGAAACCCCACGAGAGGGTTGTATTGCTCCCTCGCTTCGCCCGCGGGCTGGGGTTTCCCCTCCACTCATTTGTTCGCGGCCTTATGTACTACTACGGGATAGATTTCCATGACCTATCCCCCAATTCCTTCCTCAACATCTCGACATTCATTGTCGTGTGCGAGGCCTTCCTCCGCATCCCTCCACACTTCGGGCTGTGGCTAAAGATCATCAACGTGGAGCCAAAGGTGGTAGGTGGCGAACACGCCAAGTGCGGAGGCGCCATGGTGAGCAAGATGCCCAACGTCAAATGGCCATCAGGTACATTCAACGAGTCCGTCAAAGGTTGGCAACAACACTGGTTCTATGTTACCGAGCCATGCGGCACCAAATGGGCCGCAACCCCCGAATTCTGATCCGAAGCCCCACTGCGGCTCATGTCCTGGCCCGAAAAGGGCCTAGACTGGTCTTTGTTAGACGAGCTGACGACGCTCCAAGCGCGTATCAAGAGCATGGAGGACAAGAATATCAAACTTGTCGATGTGGTCCAGGTGATGCTAGCTTGCCGGATCCTTCCATGTCAATGCCGGACTTGCAATTTATGGGAGCTTGATCTAGCCAAGCACAAAACCTTGCTGGAGTTCTTCGGCACGACGCATGAAGACATCTGGAAGGTGCTATTCAAGCCCGGCAAGTCGTGGCCGGATACCGCCGAGGATCGCGGGCACAAATTGTCCCGCCCCACAAGTTCGGTAAGTCTTTATATGTTTTCAAGGTGTATCCTTTATTTGTACACCTTGGGGAAAACACCTAATATTTCCCTAATGATTCTCCCAGGCCTGGACGAAGAAGGAAGAGCGGATCTACTGTCCGACTCCGCTGCCTGAAGAACAAGCCGGCCCACTTCTGATTAAGATGCTGGTCCTGGAGCCATATAAGGCGCCGAAGAAGAAGGCCAAGAAGGAGGCCATGGAGACCAGGGGCGCGCTCCGCCGCAAGGGTACTTCGGACGTGATGTCCGAAGACGCCGATGCCCACTCCTCCGCCGAAAAAGACGAGGAAGAGGAGGAGGAAGAAGAGGAAAGCCAGTCCCCTTGTGAGGAGGAGAAAGAAGAGGACGGCCTCCACACGTTTGGAGGCCGAAACGTCTAAGAAGCAGAAAACTTCCCTTCCAGACGAATCCACCGCAGCCACCGACAGCAGCCTGGAGTGGGAACCTAGGGTCAAGCCCCTAGCCAAATCGTGAGTACAAAGAAACCCGGACACATCCATATATCCAGTCTCACTTTTGCATAGCATTAATGTATTGAGTCACAGATTCTGAAGTCCGGCCGGGTTCGACATCAAGCAATCTTCGTCAGAAGATTCGTTGGACCCGGATGCGATGGACAACGAGACCCTCCCGACGACCTCCTCCCCCAAAGGTGTGGACAACACAGAGGTGTCGTCCCAAAGGGGCCCAGGCCAGGGCGAAGCTCAAGAGACCGTCCAGGCGGCGCCGGAGGGTCAAACCTCGGCAACTGGACACATGGAGGAGCATACCCCCATGGATGCTAACGGCGGGGGCCATCCTGAATTCGGCCCCCAGCCAGAGTCAATTTCGAGGACCAATACGGCTCCGAAATCAGGCCAGCAACCTTCCTCGACAGAAGGTGGTGCGCCTATTCCACTGGTGACCTCAGTCCACCTAGAGGTGCCGGATACTTTATTGGCGGTGCTGCAAAGCGCTTCCATTGTTGAAGAGCACCGTACCCTTATGGGTGCGGTGATTGAGAAGGTCGAGTCCGCCAAAAGCAGAATGACTGAAGCCTGCACCAGCCTTCTAACTGGCTTTGAGGTAAGTAATGAAGTTAAAAGAATGTCACAATATAGATAGTAGCCCCATATACACTTTTCGATGTTCGAAAAGAAAGCCGGACAGAGGATCAAATATATTTCGCAGGAGACTAATTAGGAAATACCTTTGTGAATGATCAGGCATTGTTATTGACCGCAAGCTCTCATACTGCGGAGGTCTCCGGACTGAAGCAGAGTCTGTAGCGGGCCGAAAAGGAGCTCGGCCAAGTAAAAAAGCAATTGGAAGATAACCAAGGTATGGGATAACTTTGTTTGTATTTAAATACAAGCGAATAGTTATTTTAACTGAAAATGTCATGATATGTTTTAGGAGCGGCGACCGAAGTCGAGGCTCTTAAGAAGGCGGTAGCCGAGGCCGAGAAGAAGGCGGCCAAGGAGCAGGCCACTCGTGAAAACCAGGAGGCCCAGGTCATTGAAGTTCAATAAGAGCTCCAAGAAGCCATAAAGAAGTGTGAGACCTTGGAGAAGAGTATAACGCATAAAGAGTCCGAACTCACCAAGGCTCGTCAATCCGCACACAATGCCTAGGCTGAAGCCTAAGGAGCCTTCCAGGAAATCCAGGAGGCCAAAAAGATCGCAGCGGGTAAGGCCTTTATTATGCAGAGCAAATATGTGAAGGAAAGATTTCGTTTACTGACCCGGATTCGGAGTTCTCCAGGGGGTGTTTGTGGATCTGCCGCATAGCATGTCTGATGCCGCACAATTCTACCGAGCTGAAGAGGGGAGATCTACGGAGAAGTTGTTCTGGTCGCAATATCTTGCGCTAGAATATCCAGTACCCTTTACCAATCAGCTGAAGCAGCTAGTCGAGCTGCATAGGGAGGCCGAACTAGCCCTGAAGGATTTGATTATCCGGCTATGGCCTGCCAAAGAGATTCCCAGCAATTACTTCGGACTCATGAAGCGGCTGGTTAGTGCTTGCCCTCGGCTTGACGCCATCAAGCGGTCGGTCTGCATCCAAGGTGCGCGAATGGCCTTTGCCCGCGTCAAGGTGCATTGGGCGAAGATGGATGCCATGAATCTGATGACCGAAGGACCGCCAGAAGGGAAAGAGTATCGCAAGCCCGAGCTGTATTATGACAATGTCCTGGAGGTATCCCACCTTGTGGTGGAGCAATGTGCCAAGGATATTATATTCCCATGAATATATGCACGTTATCCTGTGTTGTAATATGAAACAAGGTTGTTATGTAAAATAATGCTTGTTATTTGAATTTTTACCTCCCGTGCGGCTGTTTTTAAATTAATTTTGAGAGTTGGCCAGTCATCGGCTTCTGCCCCCATGTAGGAAGTACGGGGGTGTTCGGGTTAGATCTAAACACTCTTTACTCCAGATTTTTGGTCCTTAAAGGAGGCGTTTTGCGCGACGAACCAGGCAATCGGACTATAAGGCTTTATCACCCTCACTTAGCTATAGGAGTTTGACAAAAAAAAGGTGGGCGCAACCCCTAGTGTTCGGAAGACTGAACTTGGGGTATTGTAAAACACCTGATAGGATAAAAACCGATCCGTCGCATGATGCATTAGTTATCACATAATGCGGAAGAAATCGCTAAAGATTTTGTGACCTCTCGAACAGCTGACCAGCTCTCACCGCATCATGACAGTCAGTTTTCGGCTTTCTCTACTGACGTGCTCGTCCGGAAGAATCGGGACACAATCGCAGTAGTTCTCCCTTTACTACCCTAGCCGATATAGCAGAACGTAAGGTAGCAAGCACAGGAGCCGGGAAACCCAACTATTGACCAAAGACATGATTCGGAGCCAATGCATATAATGCTATAAGTTCGGGGTGCCGAACTGTACTGTAAAAGTGTTCGTACTTTCTTGTCGTGTTATGGGGTACAATGAAGCCCCGGCGAATAAAGGCTTACCAGAATGTACGGGTGCAATAGATAATAAATAAATAGATAAGGAAAAAATTAAGTAATAAGCTGCAAATTATTTTTGTTGTAATTTGATTAATACGTCAAGGCGTATGTGTACAAGTAGTGCAATAAGCGAATAAGGCTATTTAACATGCCACGACCAAGAGCAAGCTGCGTGCGGGTATTTAAAACAGGTATGACAATCATTAGCAGAGACCACCTTGGTATTCCCTTGTACGTCCAAGCCCCTAGATTTCTTGGAGTATCCGTCCCATGATGGGTCCAGTGATCAGGTTTATTAGAAAAAGCCTCGAGAGGAGAAAAACCCTAAAAGAAAGAGAAAAAGTCAAGGTATGCGGATCCGGGAGCGGTTGAGCCGCATTGTGGACCGCGGTCTAGCCGTGCCTTCGCCCGTGCCCATGGTATTTTAAATGCGTAGTTGTGTACGTGCGGCACGAATTTCATCGCTTGATTGGGGCTGGGTTGCTAGCTGAGCTCTGGATGAGCCGGACGGTCCACCTGCAGAGTAGCTCGGACTCGCTTGACGGTGTCCGGGGGCTTTATTGCGGAATTGAGGTTTTGCCTAAGAAGGCTACTTTGTAATTCTGCTGCAAGGGCCACGGTGTGCTCCTTCGTACGGAGGGAGCGCTCCGTATTTCCATTGACTGCTATAACACCACGAGTTCCAAGCATCTTGAGCTTAAGGTAGGCATAGTGCGGCACCACTTTGAAGCGAGCGAATGCGGTTCGTCCGAGCAATGCGTGATAACCACTGCGGAAGGGGACGATGTCGAAGATTAATTCTTCACTTCGGAAATTATCTGGGGATCTGAAGACCACTTCCGGTGTGATTTAGCCCGTACAACAGGCCTCTACACCTAGTATGACACCTTTAAAGGTGGTTTTGGTGGGCTTGATCATAGAGGGATCAATACCCATTTTGCGCACTGTATCCTGATAGAGCTAGTTCAGGCTGCTACCACCGTCCATGAGGACGCGTGTGAGGTGGAATCCGTTAGTGATAAGGTCGAGCACTAGTGCGGCTGAACCGCCATGACGGATACTGGTCGGATGGTCCCTTCGATCGAAAGTGATCGGACAGGAGGACCACAGGTTGTATTTTGGGGCGACTGGCTCCATCACATAGACGTCCCTTAGTGCGCGCTTCCGCTCCCTTTTGGGGATATGGGTAGCATATATCATATTCATCGTTTTAACTTGGGGAGGAAACTTCTTCTGCCCCCCTGTGTTTGGTGGCCGGGGCACCTCATCATCATCGCTTTGCGACCCCTTTTCCTTGTTTTCGGCGATTAAGTTGCCGGCCTGTTTAAAGAGCCAACATTCTCTGTTGGTATGATTGGATGGTTTATCGGGGGTGTCGTGGATTTGACATGGACGATCGAGTATGCGGTCCAGACTGGACGGGCCCAGATTGTTTCTATTAAATGGCTTTTTCCGCTGACCGAACTTGGAGCCACTGAATCCGGCATTGACGGCCATGTCTTCAGAGTTATCGCCAGTATTTAGACGCTTGTGTCTACTACATCGGGGCTTGCCGTTACTGTCTCTAGCTTCAGAAGTGCCAGGTTTACTTGAGGTGCTATTGCTACGAGCTAGCCAGCTATCCTCGCCCGCACAAACGTGGGTCATGAGCGTCGTAAGGCCTGCAATGGACTTCGGCTTCTCTTGGCCGAGGTGTCGGGCGAGCCACTCATCACAGATGTTATGCTAAAAGGTCGCTAGGGCTTCAGCATCCGAACATTCGACGGTTTGGTTCTTTTTAGTTAACAACCGAGTCGAGAATTTCCTGGCTGACTCTCTGGGCTGTTGGATTATATGACTTAAGTCATCGGCATCCGGAGGTCAGACATAAGTGCCTTGGAAGTTGTCTAGGAATGCGTCTTCCAGGTTCTCCCAACTGCCAATGGAGTTTTCGGGCAAACTGTTCAACCAGTGTTGAACTGGTCCCTTGAGTTTTAGCGGGAGATACTCGATGGCATGGAGATCATCGCCGCGGGCCATATGTATATGGAGAAGGAAGTCCTCGATCCATACTGCGGGATCTGTTGTTCATCATATGATTCCATGTTTACGGGTTCAAACCCTTCTAGGAATTCATGCTCCATTACTTTATCAGTGAAGCATAGGGGGTGTGCGGTGCCTCTGTGCCGGGACGCAGCTCGGATGGAGCCGGTCTGTGATATTCAGCCCGGACAGGCTTGTATTTGTTATATCCGGCTTGGTGGTTCTCGTTGCGTGTTGGGGCGCACCCCGCGATCCATAGATCGATCTGGTTTGTCCTGCTCTGTTTTCCAAGTCGTACTACAAGTCATGTGTGCATCCCCGAGCTATTGTGTTTCTATTTGTTCGGCGAGGCAGTGTCGGCTGGTGTTCGGGCTGAAGTGCCGTTTTATCTCGGCCACGCGGTGGTCGGCCAGCCGCATTATGCGCTGGTAGTGCTGGGTCCAGCGCCTCGTCATCGAATTGAGGTAGCAATTTGCGCTTCGGGTAACTTTTGGTTGGGCGTCCGAGTCCATATTTCTCGGCTGCCACGACCTCAGTCCATCTATCAGTGAGCAGATCTTGATCAGCTTGAAGCTGCTGCTGCTGCTGCTTCTTCAGGATCTTTGCCGTGGCTATAAGCCGGCGCTTAAAATGCTCTTGCTCGACGGGATCCTCTGGCATGATAAATTCTTTGTCGCCGAGGCTCACCTCATCCTCGGAGAGAGGCATGTAATTGCTGTCCTCCGAGTCGTCGTTCACGGCCTGTTCATCAGGGCTGGCTCGCCCGTCTTCCCGTTCAGCCTATTCGAAACTTGGCTTGGTGGGGTCTTCGTTGTCTTCGGCATCATCCGGAGTGCTATTTTCTCTTGTGCCGGTATCGCTATTTTTACCATGGCGTGATTTAGAGCGGCGCCGATGACGTTGGTGCATTGGCTGCTTCTCAGGAAGTTTATGCTCAACTGGATCCTTTTTGTCATCGCCATTGTCTTCTTTGGGTGTATCCACCATGTATATGTCATATGAAGAGGTCGCTGTCCAGCGCCCTGTGGGCGGTGGTTCCTGTTCTTCTCCGGCATCGTCGTTCATACTGTCGATGTGTTCGGAGTCGAAATCAGGCATGTCAGTCAAATCATCGACAGTGGCTATCAAGTGGGTGGTGGGTGGGTAAAGAAGTTCTTCGTCGTCCGCTTCCCACTCAAGCCGGACATAGTTCGGACAAGAATCTCTTGACAAGGAGAGAGACTTTAATGAGTTTAACACATCGCCTAGTTGTGAGTGTTGGAAGATGTTCGTGGAGTTGAACTCTAAGATCGACGCCCGGTCAGATTCGACGGGTGCGGATACACGCGGTTCGGAGCCTATGGCCGGAGACGATTCCGAGGTTACGATGACATAGGCCTCGTTGGAGGTCAGATCTATGTTCGGCTCTAGCGCCGCTGAGTCTACCACCTCCGTGGCGAGGTTGATCTTCCCGTACTTGGATGGCGCACTCTGCTCTGGATCTAGGGCCTGTGTGATTATAGGCGCTATCTCCTGCACACAGTCTGATGATAGATTTAGGTCATATTCATCGTGGCGGCAGGGCACGGCTGTCATGGGCTCGAATCCGCCGAAGATCAAGTCTCCGCGGATGTCGGCGGTGTAGTTCAAGCTTCCAAACCTGACCTGATGGACAGGGGCGTAGCTGTCGATCTGCTCCAGATGGCAAAGCGAGTTGGCCCGCAGTGCGAAGCCGCCGAATACGAAAATCTATCCAGGGAGAAAAACTTCACCCTGGACTGCGTTGTTGACCATTGAAGGAGCCATCAAGCCTTACGGTGACGACACAGTGGAACTCTCAATGAAAGCATCAATGTCGGTGTCAAAACCGGCAGATCTCGGGTAGGGGGTCGCGAACTGTGCGTCTAAGGCTAATGATAACAGGAGGCGGGGGACACAATGTTTACCCAGGTTCGGGCCCTCTCGATGGAGGTAATACCCTACTTCTTGCTTGATTGATTTTGATGATATGAGTATTACAAGAGTTGATCTACCACGAGATTGTAGAGGCTAAACCCTATAAGCTAGCCTATGATTATGATTGTCCTTGTCCTACGGACTAAACCCTCCGGTTTATATAGACGCTGGAGGGGGCTAGGGTTACACAGAGTCGGTTACAAAGAAAGGAATCTTCATATCCTAACCGCCAAGCTTGCCTTCCACGCAAAGGAGAGTCCTATCCGGACATGGGACAAAGTCTTCTATCTTGTATATTCATAGCCCAACAGTCCGGCACATGCATATAGCCCAGCTGTCTGAGGACCCCTTAATCCAGGACTCCCTCAGTCATTGTTACAATTAAAAGGAAGTAATCAAGAAAGAGAGGTTCACATAAAAATATATTATCTTGGTCATCTTTTATGATTGTGAGCACTTATTAAAATATTATATGCTAAGAAGTTGATGTTGGACAAGGTAGACAACTTAATGTGTTATGTTTGCTTAATTCCGAATAGAAGTTATATTATCATGGATCCTCTAACATGTGATGCTTGCTTCCACCTCATACTAGCCAAAACTTCCGCACCAATTAGAGATACTACTTCTGCATCCAAACACCATTAACCCAGTTTTGCCATGAGAGTCCACTATACCTACCTATGGATTGAGTAAGATCCTTCAAGTAAGTCGTCATCAGTGCAAGCAATAAAAATTGCTCTTTAATATGTATGATCTCTTAATGCAAGGAAAATAAGCTTTATACGAACTTGTGATATGGAAGAAATAAATCGACGGACTGCATAATAAAGTTCTTTATCACAAGGGGCAATATAAAGTGGCGTTCCTTTGCATTAAGATTTTGTGCATCCAACAAAAAAGCGCATGACAACCTCTGCTTCCTCTGCGAAGGGCCTATCTTTTACTTTCCAGTACTTTCCTTTATGCAACAGTCATGGTGATCTTCACCACTTCCTATATTTCGCCTTTTTCTCTTGGCAAGCGTCATGTGTTGGGGAAAGATCTAGAC
This sequence comes from Triticum timopheevii, assembly GCA_963921465.1. Taxonomy (NCBI): domain Eukaryota; kingdom Viridiplantae; phylum Streptophyta; class Magnoliopsida; order Poales; family Poaceae; genus Triticum; species Triticum timopheevii. Next base: position 479,702,273 of record OY997268.1, read on the forward strand.
ACATATATCCACTCGGATGTAGGTGATCATGAGTTATTATTGTTGATATTAGCCTTGAGGCCAATAGTTGGGAGGCGAAACTAGAAGACCCTGTCTTTCTCTTTGTCCAATTGAAGCATTGATCTCATAAGTATCGCGTGAGTGTTAGCAATTATGAAAGACTAAAAGATGATTGAGTATGTGGATTTGCTAAACAAGCTCTTACATTTACTTTTTTCGATGTTCTGATAAATTGCAACTGCTTAAGTGACTTAGACCATAGTTTGTTGGTTCTCAATAGAGTTCTTGATTCATACTTTATCTTGTGAACAAATTGTCACTTTGGCATAAGAAATTATATGCCATTATATGTTGTTGTTCTAAATATAATCATGATGCCTTCATGTATCTATTTTATTTTATCGACACCTCTATCTCTAAACATGTGGACATGATTATCAATTTCGGCTTTTGCTTGTGGATAAGCAAGGTCTAAGCTTGGGGGGGTTGATATGTCCATTTTGCATCATGCTTTTATATCAATATTTATTACATTATGGATTGTTATTTCACTTTATGATACAATACTTATGCCTTTTCTCCCTTATTTTACAAGATTTACATGAAGAGGGATAATGCCGGCAGTTGGGATTCTGGACCAGAAAGGAGAAAATCTGAGAGATCTATTTTGCACAACTCCAAAAGTCCTGAAAATTTATAGATATTTATTTTGGAATAAATAAAAAATATTGGGCGAAGAAAATACCAGAAGGGACCCACCAGGTGGCCACAAGCCTTGGGGCGCGCCCTACCCCGCTGGGTGCGCCCTTAGGGCTTGTGGGCTCCTGTCAGGACTCTGGTGCCCCTCTTCTGTTATATGGTGCGTTTTGACCTGAAAAAAATCATAGAAGAGCTTTCGGGACGAAGCCGCCGTCTCGAGGCGGAACTTGGGCAGACCAATCTAGGGCTCCAGCGGAGCTGTTCTGCCGGGGAAACTTCCCTCCCGGAGGGGGAAATCTAAGTCATCGTCATCACCAACAATCCTCTCATTGAGAAGGGGTCAATCTCCATCAACATCTTCACCAGCACCATCTCCTCTTCAAACCCTAGTTCATATCTTGTATCCAATCTTTGCCTCAAAACCTCAGATTGGTACCTATGAGTTGCTATCAGATCCTTTATGCTATTAAATAATCCTATGATTTTGAACAGGAATATGCTTTGTGAGTAGTTATGTTTGTTCCTGAGGACATGGGAGAAGTCTTGTTATAAGTAATCATGTGAATTTGGTATTCGTTCGATATTTTAATGAGATGTATGTTGTCTTTCCTCTAGTGGTGTTATGTGAACGTCGACTACATGACACTTCACCATTGTTTGGGCCTTGGGGAAGGCATTGGGAAGTAATAACTAGATGATGGGTTGCTAGAGTGACAGAAGCTTAAACCCTACTTTATGTGTTGCTTTCGTAAGGGGCTGATTTGGATCCACATGTTTCTTGCTATGGTTAGATTTATCTTAATTCTTATTTCATAGTTGCGGATGCTTGTGAGAGGGGTTCATCATAAGTGGGAGGCTTGTCCAAGTAAGGAAAACACCCAAGCACCGGTCCACCCAAATATCAAATTATCAAAGTAACGAATGTGAATCATATGAGCATAATGAAAACTAGCTTAACAGTAATTCTCATGTGTCCTCGAGAGCGCTTTGCTTTATATAAGAGTTTGTCAAGGCTTGTCCTTTGCTACAAAAATGATTGGGACACCTTGCTGCACCTTTGTTACAATTTTTACTTGTTACCCATTATGAATTATCTTATCACAAAACTATATGTTACCGATAATTTCGGTGATTGCACATAATACCTTGCTGAAAACTGCTTGTCATTTCCTTCTACTCCTCGTTGGGTTCGACACTCTTACTTATCGAAAGGACTATGATGTATTCCCTATACTTGTGGGTCATCAATACGATATGATGCTAAGCTTATGGTTGGGTCTGTCCATCACGTCATTCTCCTAATGATGTGACCCCGTTATCAAATGACAACTCATGTCTATGGTTAGAACACCTTAACCATCTTAGATCAACGATCTAGCCTAGTCGAGGCTCACTAGGGACACAATGTTGTACATATATCCACACATTATTTAAGTTTTCGGTCAATACAATTCTAGCATGAATAATAAACATTTATCATGAACAAGGAAATATGATAATAACCCATTTATTATTGCCTCTAGGGCATATTTCCAACAGTCCCTCACTTACACTAGATTCAATAATCACTTACATCATAATGTATCTAATACCCATAGAGTTCTGGTGCATATCATGTTTTGCTCATGGAAGGTTTAGTCAACGGGTCCGCCACATTCAGATCTGTATGTACTTTGCAAAGTTTTATGTCTCCCACCTTGATGTAATCTTAGGTGGAGTGGAAGCGGCATTTGAAGTTCTTGGTCTTCTTGTGAAACCTGGGCTCCTTAGCAGTGGCAATGGTACCAGTGTTATCACAAAATATAGTCATTAGATCCGATGTACTAGGTATTACTCCTAGATCGGATATGAACATGGCAGGGGCAGTCGCTCCTCCCCTTCTGGTAGAAGTGGCAGCGGTGGCGTTAGCTCCCAAGGCGGCTCACATGGACCACAACAACAACAACCACAATCTCATGACCAATGTCAGATTTGTAAGAACTATCATGCAGTAGCATGCAAGAATGTTGGTGGCACTATGAAACAAGACTACTATCATGAGGAGAAGGGGGCCAATGCGGTGACTAACTCATATGGTGTTGATACAAACTGGTATGCAGATATCGGTGCCAACAACCACATTACAAGAGAACTCGACAAGCTAACAATGCGGGACAAGTACAATGGAAAATATCAAGTGCACATGGCCAATGGTTCTAGTATGGTAATTACTCACATTGGTCATTCAATTGTTTAATTCCCGTGAATAACTTACAACTCAATAATATTATACGTGTTCTTCAAAGATCAAAAAATCTTGTCTCCGTTCATTGTTTTTCTTGATAACCATGTTCTTATAGAATTTGACCCATATTTATTTTTGACTGAGGATCTGGCGACAAGGAAACTAATTCTTAGAAGAAAGTGTGTGGGAGGCCTCTATCCACTCATCTCATCGTCATCATGCTCAAATAAGCAAGTCTTTGTTGTCACCAAGCCATCCTCGCCAAAGTGGCATAGTCATTTCGGTCAACCATCCACAGTTATTGTTAAGGATGTTCTTAGTAAAAATAAATTTCATCATTCCCATGAGTCCAGTGTTGAGCCAGTTTGCGATCCTTGCAAACAAGCTAAAAGTCATCAACTACCATACCCTATTTCTACCAGTATTTTCAATACCCCCTTACAACTTGTATTTTCATATGTTTGGGGGCCAGCCCCTACCTCAGTTGGTAGACATTCGTATTATGTGAGTTTTATTGATGACTATAGCAAATTTAGTTGGATTTATCTTCTCAAAGATGATCTGATGTGTTCCAAGTTTTCACTAATTTCCAAAATCTTGTCGAACAGAAACTAGTCTCTAAAACCATTGTTGTGCAAACTGATTGGGGAGGTGAGTATGAGAAGCTCAATTCCTTCTTTCAGAAAATTGTTATATCGCACCATGCTTCTTGCCCACATGCGTGTCGACAGAATGGATCCGCTGAAAGAAAACATCGCCACATTGTTGAAGTAGGTCTAGTCTTGCTAGCCAATGCATCTATGCCACTCAAATCTTTGGATGAAGCTTTTTTTACTACCACATACCTTATTAATCTGCTACCCAGAAAATTCGTTAAGTTTGAGACTCCAATAACACGTCTTTTGGGCATTAAACCAAATTATAATTCCCTTCATGTCTTTGATTGCGCATGCTAGCCAAATCTTAGACCCTATAATACACGCAAACTCACGTTTCATTCCAAACAATGTGTGTTTCTAGGATATAGTCCTACTCATAAGGGTGTCAAATGCCTAGATGTATCTACAAGTGGAGTTTATATCTCCCGAGATGTTGTGTTTGATAAGTCTGTTTATACTTTCAAATCCCATTCAAACACCAGAGCACTTCTTCACAAAGAAATTCTACTCCTTCCACCTAACCTCCAGAGTTTTGATCGTGGGGGTGATACTTGTACTAACAATATGATAACTCTACTATTTCTAGACTTATTATTGTGCATGCGCAGATCCCTGAAGAAAACAATCACAGTGATCAAAATCTAGATGAGATTGAAACAATATTTCATGTGGCAGAAGAAAATGAAGTAGGCGCAGAACAAGAGGGAGATCTGGTAGTGCCTACCACGCGATCTACCTCCGATCGTGTAGGGGGGTCTGTCATGGATCATGCGCCTACACCTCTCGGGCAACATGGGTTGTCTAGCCCAGGTATGCCTACACCATCATGTGGATTCCCGTCCCCCGGGACATCAAGCGCCAGCTTTGGATCAAAAGTGACTACACATGCAAATTCATCAACAGGATCTTCTGTGGCAAGACCTATTGCACCATCTCCTATGCAAACACAGCCGACAGCTATTTCTCGTGTCATGACTCAGTTGTAGAAAGGTATAAGAAATCCAAAGATAAGAAAAAATGCACTATACCCTGGGGCATGTTGTGTATTGCAGGAGAGCCAACACAACTGGACGATGCACTTGAAGATCTGAGATGGAAGAAAGCAATGGATGAAGAATATTTTGCACTTATGAGAAATAAAACTTGGCATGTTGTGCCTAGTCAAAGAGGTAAAAGCATCATTGAATGTAAGTGGGTATAAAGAATCAAAAAGAAATCAGATGGTTGTATTGACAGGTATAAAGCTCGTCTAGTTGCAAAAGGTTTTAAGCAACTATATGGTATAGACTATGAATATACTTTTAGTCCTGTTGTAAAAGCCGCAACTATAAGATTTGTGCTAACTATTGTTGTATCCAGAGGATGGAGTATGAGACAGCTAGATGTGCAGAACGCATTTTTGTAAGATGTTATGGAAGATGGGGTTTACATGAGGCAACCACCCGAATATGAGGTGAAGAAAACACCCCTTATGTATGCAAGCTTGATAAAGCTATTTATAGTATGAAACAAGCAACTAGAGCATGGTACTCCAGGTTGAGCTCCTAGTTAAAATATCTTGGTTTTGCTGCATCCAAAGTTGACACTTCACTGTTCATTTATAACAAAGCAAAGATTGTTATCTTTGTGCTTACATATGTTGATGCACTTCTGATGCAAAGCTCTTCACGAAGTGCTACTGATGCACTTCTGAATGATTTGAGGTTTGAATTTGCTTTGAAGGATCTTGGAGATTCGCACTTCTTCCTAGGTATTGAGGTTAAAAAGATTCAAGATGGCATAGTATTGAAACAATTGAAGTATGCTATTGAACTTCTAGCTCGCATGGGGATGAAGGATTGTAAGTCTTCACCCACACCTCTGTCTTCTTTAGACAAACTTTCAGCATATGAAGGATAACTACTTAAGGAAGAAGAAAGAACAAAATATAGAAGTTTCGTTGGAGCCATACAGTACTTGACTCTCACACGGCCAGACATATCATTTGTTGTTAATAAGGTTTGTCAATATCTTCATGCACCTAAAACTACACACTGGACAATTGCGAAAGAATTGTATGCTATGTGAAACACACTGTGAATTTGAAACTTCAAATCAGATTCTTGAATTCCACACTTGTAAGTGGCTTCTCCGATGATGATTGGGTAGGTTGTAGTGATGATAGAAAGTCCACTAGAGGCTTTGTAGTATTTTTTGGCTCTAACCCTATTTCTTGGAGTGGTAGGAAACATGCCACAATATCAAGATCAAGTACAGAAGCTGAGTATAAATTGTTAGCTAATGCCACTGCTGAAATTATTTCGCTAGAATCCTTTCTTGGAGAATTGGGAATTAAGCAAAGTCGTATCTCGTGTCTATGGTGTGATAATATGGGAACCAAATATTTGTCTGTTGACCCTGTCTTCCATGCCAAAGCGAAACATATTGAAATTGACTTCCATTTTGTATGAGAAAGCTGAAGGAAATATGCCCTAGAGGCAATAATAAAGTTATTATTTATTTCCTTATTTCATGATAAATGTTTATTATTCATGCTAGAATTATATTAACCGGAAAAATAATACATGTGTGAATACATAGACAAACAGAGTGTCACTAGTATGCCTCTACTTAACTAGCTCGTTGATCAAAGATGGTTAAGTTTCCTAGCCATAGACATGAGTTGTCATTTGATAAATGAGATCACATCATTAGGAGAATGATGTGATTGACTTGACCCATTCTGTTAGCTTAGCACTTGATGGATTTAGTTTACTGCTATTGCTTTGTTCATGACTTATACATGTTCCTACGAGTATGAGATTATGCAACTCCCGATTATCGGAGGAACACTTTGTGTGCTACCAAACATCACAACGTAACTGGGTGATTATAAAGGTGCTCTACAAGTGTCTCCAATGGTACTTGTTCAATTGGCATAGATCGAGATTAGGATTTGTCACTCCGTGTTTCGGAGAGGTATCTCTGGGCCCTCTCGGTAATGCACATCACTATAAAGCCTTGCAAGCAATGTGACTAATGAGTTAGTTGCGGGATGCATTATGGAACGAGTAAAGAGACTTGCCGGTAACGAGATTGAACTATGTATTGAGATACCGACGATCGAATCTCGGGTAAGTAACATACCGATGACAAAGGGAACAACGTATGTTATAATGCGGTTTGACCGATAAAGATCTTCGTAGAATATGTAGGAGCCAATATGAGCATCCAGGTTCCGCTATTGGTTATTGACCGCAGACGTGTTTCGGTCATGTCTACATAGTTCTCGAATCCGTAGGGTCCGCACGCTTAACGTTCGGTGACGATCGGTATTATGAGTTATGTGTTTTGGTGTACAGAAGGTAGTTCGAAGTCCCGAATATATTCACGGACATGAAGAGGAGTCTTGAAATGGTCGAGACATAAATATTGATATATTGGATGACTATGTTTGAACTTTGGAAGGGTTCCGGGCAAGTTCGGACAAATACCGGAGTATCGGGGGGTTACCGGAACCCCCCGGGGAGTGTAATGGGCCTATTGGGCCTTAGTGGAGAAGAGGAGGGGTGGCCAGGCCAGACCGCGCGCCCCCTCCCCCTCTAGTCCGAATTGGACAAGGAGGGGGGCCGAAGCCCCCCTTTCCTTCCCCCTCTCTCCTGCTTCCCTCTCTCCTACTCCTACTCTTGGAAGGGTTGGATTCCTACTCCCGGTGGGAGTAGGACTCCCCTTGGGGAGCGCCTAGGAGGGCCGGCCCCTCCCCCTCCTCCACTCCTTTATATACGGGGGAGGGGGCACCCCATAGATACACAAGTTGATCATTGATCTTTAGCCGTGTGCGGTGCTCCCCTCCACCATAATCCACCTAGGTCATATCGTAGCAGTGCTTATGCGAAGCCTTGTGTCGGTAGCTTCATCAACACCGTCATCATGCTGTCGTGTTGACGGAACTCTCCCTCGAAGCTCTACTAGATCGTGAGTTCGTGGGACATCACCGAGCTGAACGTGTGCAGATCGCGGAGGTGCCGTACGTTCGGTACTAGGATCGGTCGATCGTGAAGACGTACGACTACATTAACTGTGTTGTCATAACGCTTCCGCTTACGGTCTACGAGGGTATATGGACAACACTCTCCCCTCTCGTTGCTATGCATCCCATGATCTTGTGTGTGCGTACGAGTTTTTTTGAAATTATTATGTTCCCCAACAGTGGCATCCGAGCCAGGTTTATGCGTAGATGTTATATGCACGAGTAGAATACAAGTGAGTTGTGGGCGATACTAGTCATACTGCTTACCCGCATGTCATACTTTGATTTAGCGGTATTGTTGGATGAAGCGGCCCGGACCAACATTATGTGTACGCTTACGCGACACTGATTCTACTGACGTGCTTCGCACACAGGTGGCTGGCGGGTGTCAGTTTCTCCAAGTTTCGTTGAATCGAGTATGGCTATGCCCGGTCCTCGTTGAAGGTTAAAGCAGCACTAACTTGATGAAATATCATTGTGGTTTTGATGCGTAGGTAAGAACGGTTCTTGCTCAGCCCGTAGCAGCCACGTAAAACTTGCAACAACAAAGTAGAGGACGTCTAACTTGTTTTTGCAGGGCATGTTGTGATGTGATATGGTCAAGACATGATGCTATATTTTATTGTATGAGATTATCATGTTTTGTAACAAAGTTATCAGCAACTGGCAGGAGCCATATGGTTGTCACTTTATTGTATGCAATGCAATCGCCCTGTAATTGCTTTACTTTATCACTAAGCGACAGCGATAGTCATAGTAGCAATAGTTGGTGAGACGACAACAATGCTTCGATGGAGATCAAGGTGTCAAGCCAGTGACAATGGCGATCATGACGGTGCTTTGGAGATGGAGATCAAAGGCACAAGATGATGATGGCCATATCATATCAATTATATTGATTGCATGTGATGTTTATCCTTTATGCATCTTATTCTGCTTTGATTGACGATAGCATTACAAGATGATCTATCACTAAATTTCAAGGTACAAGTGTTCTCCCTGAGTATGCACCGTTGCAAAAGTTTGTCGTGCCGAGACACCACGTGATGATCGGGTGTGATAAGCTCTGTGTTCACATACAACAGGTGCAAGCTAGTTTTGCACACGCAGAAATACTCGGGTTAAACTTGACGAGCCTAGCGTATGCAGATATGGCCTCGGAACACTGAGACCGAAAGGTTGAGCGTGAATCATATAGTAGAGATGATCAACATAGTGATGTTCACCATTGAAAACTACTCCATTTCACGTGATGATCGGACATGGTTTAGTTGATTTGGATCTCGTGATCACTTAGATGATTAGAGGGATGTCTATCTAAGTGGGAGTTCTTAAGTAATATGATTAATTGAACTTTAATTTATCATGAACTTAGTACCTGATAGTATTTTGCTTGTCTATGTTGTTGTAGATAGATGGCCCGTGCTGTTGTTCCGCTAAATTTTAATGCATTCCTTGAGAAAGCTAAGTTGAAAGATGATGGAAGCAATTACACAGACTGGGTCCGTAACTTGAGGATTATCCTCATTGCTGCACAGAAGAATTACGTCCTAAAAGCACCGCTGGGTGCCAGGCCTGCTGCAGATGCTGTTGATGATGTTAAGAACGTCTAGCAGAGTAAAGCAGATGACTACTCGATAGTTCAGTGTGCCATGCTTTACGGCTTAGAACCGGGACTTCAACGATGTTTTGAACGTCATGGAGCATATGAGATGTTCAAGGAGTTGAAGTTAATATTTCAAGCAAATGCCCGGGTTGAGAGATATGAAGTCTCCAATAAATTCTACAGCTGTAAGATGGAGGAGAATAGTTCTGTTAGTGAACATATACTCAAAATGTCTGGGTATAATAATCACTTGATTCAATTGGGAGTTAATATTCCAGATGATAGTGTCATTGACAGAATTCTCCAATCACTGCCACCAAGCTACAAGAGCTTTGTGATGAACTATAATATGCAAGGGATGGATAAGACAATTCCCGAGCTCTTCGCGATGCTAAAGGCCGCGGAGGTAGAAATCAAAAGGGAGGATCAAGTGTTGATGGTCAACAAGACCACCAGTTTCAAGAAAATGGGTAAAGGGAAGAAGAAGGGGAACTTCAAGAAGAAGGGCAAACAAGTTGCTGCTCAGGAGAAGAAACCCAAGTCTGGACCTAAGCCTGAGACTGAGTGCTTCTACTGCAAAGGGACTGGCCACTGGAAGCAGAGCTGCCCCAAGTATTTGGCGGATAAGAAGGATGGAAGGTGAACAAAGGTATATGTGATATACATGTTATTGATGTGTACCTTACTAACGCTCGCAATAGAACCTGGGTATTTGATACTGGTTCTGTTGCTAACATTTGCAACTCGAAACAGGGACTACAGATTAAGCGAAGATTGGCTAAGGACGAGGTGACGATGCGCGTGGGAAATGGTTCCAAAGTCGATGTGATCGCAGTTGGCACGCTACCTCTACATCTACCTTCAGGATTAGTTTTAGACCTGAATAATTTTTATTTGGTGCCAGCGTTAAGCATGAACATTATATCTGGATCTTGTTTGATGCGAGACGGTTGTTCATTTAAATCTGAGAATAATGGTTGTTCTAATTATATGAGCAATATCTTTTATGGTCATGCACCCTTGAAGAGTGGTCCATTTTTGTTGAATCTCGATTGTAGTGATACACATATTCATCATGTTGAAAGCCAAAAGATGCAGAGTTGATAATGATAGTGCAACTTATTTGTGGCACTGCCATTTAGGTCATATTGGTGTAAAGAGCATGAAGAAACTCCATACCGAAGGACTTTTGGAATCACTTGATTATGAATCACTTGGTACTTGCGAACCATGCCTCATGGGCAAGATGACTAAAATGTCGTTCTACGGAACAATGGAACGAGCAACAGATTTGTTGGAAATCATACATACTGATGTATGTGGTCCGATGATTATTGAGGCTTGTGGCGGGTATCGTTATTTTCTCACCTTCACAGATAATTTAAGCAGATATGGGTATATCTACTTAATGAAACATAAGTCTGAAACATTTGAAAAGTTCAAAGAATTTCAGAGTAAAGTGGAAAATCATCATAACAATAAAGTAAAGTTTCTACGATCTGATCGTGGAGGAGAATATTTGAGTTACGAGTTTGGTCTTCATTTGAAACAATGCGGAATAGTTTCGCAACTCACGCCACCCGGAAAACCACAGCGTAATTGTCATGGAATTGTCACATCAGATGTCCTAATGAAAGGACTTAGTCATGGAGCCATCGCAACTAGGAAGCTTAAAGGGGTTAATCGGGACAAAGGACATGGGGTTTATACTCGTTCGGCCCCTTACGGTGAAGGTAAAAGCCTACGATCCAGTTTTGAGTGGGATTGCTTATGTCTTTATTACCAAGGAGCGATCTAGTTCTCGATATGATGTTACGTTCCCTGAACCGCCGCCCGGTCGTCCCTTTATATACAGAGGTCGATGCCCAGCGGCTCATAGAGTCCCGGCCGGCTCATAAACAGTGTCCGGCTCGGTCTCTAACTATTCTTGCCTTACAATACAAGTCATGTACATATGGCGGTTTATCTCTACGGGCCTTAAGTCTCCCTTGGGGCTTTGGGCCCTTAGCTGAACCGCAATCTTCAAGTGTCGTCTTGGGCTTTAGAACTCCTCATAGGTATAACCCGGCCCTCCTGGGCAGGTCATACTCAATAGTTATACCCCCAACATTAGGCCCCAGATTGATTTGAACTGGTTAATGACAATCTTCAACACTTAAGAAAAATCTTCTACTCCTTGCTTGTATAAAAATTTTGTAACCCGCCATGACGTCATCCTTTGGATTTGTGGTAACCCGCCATAACATCATCTGCCATTAATGCACATTTTGCCCAACATATCTCAACGGATCCTTATCTTAATGACCATCCCGAGAATCAAGGCATCCTTGTAGCTGGATAACCATGTTTTTGGCCTCCTCGTTTTTCGCGCCCACTTATGAGTCTTCCCTTATAAATGGACACGACCAGGTCTTTCCTCATTCTCCCCTTTCCTCATCTTCTTCCTCTTGCAACCCTACCGCCGCTTGAGCTTCACCGCCGCCGCAGAGCACCTCGTCTTCCTCAACCTCGGCCGCTGCATCAACCTGAGTCAATCCAGAGAACGACGGCGACCCTCCGCAATAGATCTGCAGCTGTAAGTCTTCTCCTTCCCGCACCTCAGATCCGCATTAGGGTTTGCAAGTTCCTCTGTGTTCTTCGTGGTTCATCATGGTTTCTTCGTAGTTATTCCACCGCAACCTCTTTTGATCCAAAAGTAATATGGAACTCATGCGGGAGTTGTTTTGTGTCCATTTTTGATACTAGCAGATCCTTTTTCCTGTAAAGAGGCTTCTTTAGAACTCACGAACTCATCTGTACTAGTTTTTTAGGTCTAGAATATTTTCTTTTCTGAACAGTCGTGATCCAAAATAATAGCTGCAACCTGTGAAACTTGTTTGTGATACACTTAGGCAAAAACTGTATTTTGTTAGATCCACCTAGTCATGGCGACTCTTATCACCGGCTTACAATTGCAATGCTCAATTGATAACCTTAACCACTCATGGCGGTTTAAATAAACTGACTGTTCATGGCGCTCATGGCGGCTTAAATAACTTGACATAATTAACCATATATCATTAGGCCCCCTTATAAGCCGCCATCTTGAATATGTACTGTAATGTTTCCCTCCGGCTTAAACTTGAACCAGAAATTTTACTCTTCCTTAGGCTTCTGTCACAGGGGCCCCATACAACCCACTTCATGCAATTCGGTCAAATCCATCATCTTAGACAGTACGCTTGATGACTTTGTGAAGACCGGCTATCTGCCGAAGAAGGAAGTTATGTCATATCGTGCTCCTGATACAACGGAGGAAATTCCTCGGCCCAAAGAGGGGGAGGTTATCATCTTCACTGACCATATGAACAGGGGTTTTTCACCACCCGGCTCAAAATTCTTCAGGGACGTCCTGCACTTCTTTGACCTCCGTCCTCAAGACATCGGACCCAATTCCGTGTCTAATATTTGCAATTTTCAAGTGTTCAGTGAGGTATATCTTGGAGAAGAACCCAGCTTACTACTCTTCAGAGAGTTATTCTACTTGAACCGCCAGAACAAATGTGCCAATGGACCTAGCTTGGAACTTGGCGGGGTCTCAATCCAATGTCAGAGGGACGTCATTTTTCCTTATGCCAATCCACCAAGTCATCCCAAAGACTGGAACCAGACATGGTTCTATTGCCAAGACACTTCTCCAGATGATGAGAATCCTCTGCCCGGCTTTCGTGCTCCGCGTCTTGAGTCCAATCACCTACTTCCTGACAAGATTACAGCCACCGAACGCCAGACGCTAGCCCCCACCATGGCTAAAATCAAGGCTCTTTTGGGGAACGGGCTAAATAGTATCGACTTAGTCTGGGTTTGGCTCGACTGGCGGATCATTCCATTGAGCCGCCGCCCCGGCCTGATGTGCACCTATACGGGAAAGAAAAATGACCCTCTGTGGCACAGTTTTGATGACTTACCTGACCACGTCATTGATGACATGACAAAGTCATTGTTGAATGAAAGCCTAGCAGATTGTGGTAAAGTGGGCTTAAGCCCCTTTTGCGGAGCTAACCCGGCTCCAGCAGTAAGCCGCCAACCTAAGTAAATTACCTTTAACCTTTATGTTTGTCCGTACTCAACCTTTGCTGATTTTCACAGGTTGATGATAAATTTTGGAAAGTAAAATATGATCACGAGGCTGCGAAGAGAGCCAGGAAGGCCAAGAGAGCCGCCAGGAAAGAAGCCGCTAATAAGAAGGGAAAGAAGGCCAGCGCCTCTGACTTGCTTCGACTAGAAGATACTTCTGAGTTGGAGGTAGCCCTTGACTCTCTTGGCTCCTTTTTTAACCACCTTATTGACACTGATTATCATCAGGAGGACACAGGAACAATTCATGGAAAGGATGAAGAGGTAACTATCATTTCCTCCGACTCCAAGCCTTTCCCAAGACAGAAAATCCAAAGAGTAACCCGGAAAGTAAGATTTTCACATCCCTTAGCTTATCAAGATCCTCAATTTCTTTTGAATCGACAGATTCACGAGAGCCGGAGGCAGACCCAGACCAGCAAGGATGCGGAACTCTCCTCTGGTTTACCGAATACACCAAGGAAGCGCCGGAACGAGGTCACCTCCCATTTAAATCCCTTTTATCCTTTGGCGGGTCTCACTCGTCAACCACTCAACTCTTCTGACTCGAATTATCAGGAAACTTCACCTTCCTCCGGCGACTCAATGCAGTCCAATTTGCCGGCTTTCAAGACCGCTCCAGGGTAATGATGACTTGCTTATCCTGTAGTCATTTCAATTTGTTATATTTGTACTGACCTTATGATCTTATGCAGTGGAAAAGAAAAACCCAGCAAAAAGTCGAAGAAAAATAAGCCGACCGAAGAACCGATCTTCAAAGAGCCGGAACTTGGGACGGCCGTGCCTAAGGCCTCTGTTCAGGAGCCTCCACCTGAACCAGCTCATGACACGCCAACGCCAACTTCTGACCCGCCTGCCGAACAAGCCGTCGATGGCTCTGAAAACACGGAAGTCTCTAGCCCGGCCAAGACAGACGATCCTCAAGACACTGATGTCGAGATCATCAAGACCGGCTACATTGAGCCGGGGAGACATACTATGCTGGCCAAACATTCTGCCAAATAAGAGCACCTGGAACGCCGCAAGGTCAGGTTTGATGTTGCTGATTATACTCACATGAGTATTGGAGAAGTTTTTTCTGGCTATCTGAGCCAAGTACACAACACCCGTGACGTCGAAATTGATATGGTGAAGCAGATGCACCAGAAGTTTAAGGTACAATCTCTTACCTTGAATTATCCTTACTATGCTAGCCCCCAAGTCTATTGCTTATGATGAATATGCTATAGACTTAGAACAAAATATGTAAGCATTAGTGATATCCTTTGATCAAACCTGTAAAAATCTGGCTTAATCCATAGTCCCCAAGGGCCTTCTTAATCCACCTAAATGAGCGGGTCCATCACATGCTTGTTTAGAATATAGTACTCGTATGGACTTAACAGCAATATGTATTAGCCCGCAAGTGCCAAGTACTCTTGCTTGCAAAGTACTTGGGACTTACTCTCGTGAACCGCCACCTAGATAAAATTCTTTGGTAGACATTAGCCCCCAAGTGCCAAGTGTTCTTGCTTGCAAAGGGCTTGGGACTTGAATATTATATGCTAACAGTCATGATTTTGACCCGGTTTTTGTATGGGCCACCACCACTCAACTTCAATCAGAAGTGTCTGACTTGAAGAACCTCCTCGAAGCACAGGAGACTGAGACCCAAAGAGCCAACTCCAAATTTGAATTCAGCGTATCTGAACAAGATAAACTGAAAAAGGACTTTGAAATGGAGAAAAAGGCCTGGGCTAAAGGAAAGACCGCTTTAACCAGTCGAGCTAATAAAGCAGAGGCGGCTCTTGAAGAGGTGACCGTCGAATTATCCGGCTTAAAACGCCATGTCTCTCAGATGGTCTCAACAATCTTTGGTAAGTCACCCTACAAGTGTCAAATATTTGAGTCTTTCTAGTGATCATATAAATTGTCATTAAGTCACCTGACATTGCTATGCAGGCCCTAGGAGTTCAAATCTTAACCAAGACATGCTGATAAAGCTGAAGGCGGTTTACACGCTGGTGGAACAACTCTACACCGGATCACAGCATGCCTCAGCCACAGTGGCCCTGTCAAATGAAGTTCCCACACTCCTGGTGGATGTGCTGAGGAAGCTTTCTGTGCTGCCCCAGTGATTCAATGAATTAAGGCGGTCGTCTGCAAGAGCCGGAGCCGTGGCCGCCTTAAGCCGGGCCAAAGCTTGGCTTCCAGAATTAGACCCGGCCGACATCGCCATTGGGTATCCAAGCCTTAAGGAAGATGGCATGCCATTTGAAAAGGAGGACTTTGCCGCCTGTGTGAACGAAATACGCCCTGTGGCCACACTGATTACTGATGAGGCGGATCTCACCAGGTACCAGCCTGGTTATGATGCGGAGAACCGGAGAATTCCAACGCCACATTATGAAGTGACCAGCCTGATCCCACCAATCCGTAAGCGTACCTTCGCCCCTGAAGTTGACCCAGCTGGACTAATTGATGATGAAGCTGAATTTGAAGCTTTGAATGGCATTGACTGGTCATCATCAACCTTCCAGGATAGGGAATAGGGCGAAGAAGCGGAGAGGGCTGACCCGGAAGCTTCAGGTCAACAAGGGAATTGATCCGCCAGGCGGCTCATATTTGTAGCCTGCTGAAAAAACAATTGAATCATTTGGACTCGAGGAGTAATGTAATAGGGTAGAAATGACTTTGCTTTGTCATGCCGTCGTGCATGTTTTTTGGTGCTCAACACTGTTACGCCGCCATCTTATATTTGCCCCTTTTTATACATACCATTTGTTTTCCTTATGTGTAAGCAAGTCTTTAACCTGTCCTGCACTCAGAAATAGATCACAAGAAACCCTTGACGGCTTACCGTAGGGCGGGTCATAATATCTTTACATATAACCTGTAATATAGAACAAAGAGTCACAGATGAACCTGTTATGAAATATAGCTTTAAAAACACAACTATAATATCATATCTGTGATCTTTGAACTTGTACTGCCGGTTTATGTGACCCAACAGTAAGGGTGATAACCCAATCTTTGTAAATCAACACTTCCAAATGATGATTGTCATATGTTGGCGGCTTATCGTCCAAAACCAAGCCGGGTTAAATTTGAACCACACTTATACTTAAACCTTTGAACCAAAAAGGTCTCAAGATAAAACAAGGATTGCTTTCAAACAAAACTTAAGCCAAATAGAAAGAAAAAATCAAGGATTATGATTTGAATACGATCAGTAAACCGTTCCAAAGGGGTTAAGCTAGGATTCGAATACGATCATGTAGCCCCCAGTGCCTTTGGCGTTGCGCCAATCAAGAGGGTACCGACAGCTATGTTCTCTTTGGTTCGAATACGACCTATGTTTGAACAGGAAGCCCCCAAATGACCTTGAGAGTTTCTTAACGACTCTGATTCGAATACGATCAAAGTCAGACACAAAAGGGGTTAAGCTATGATTCGAATATGATCAAGAAGCCCCCTAGTGCGTTTGGCAGTGTGCCGATCAAAAGGGTACTGACAACTATGTTCTCTTTGGTTCGAATATGACATATGTTTGAACAGGAAGCCCCCTAGTGATCATGAGTTTGAACGGCTAGATTTGAATACGATCATGAGCCGGGCCAAGAGGGTTAAGCTAGATTTGAATACGACTAGCCCCCAGTTGGTCATTTGAAAAGATGATGATGAAGACATATGATCATTGAGGATGAAAAGGACAGAGATCATGCTTTATTACTTATCATAACGTATACATCATCAAAATATGTACATCATGAGAGCTGGTGGCTCAAGTGTAGTAAGGCCGAAGATAGCGATATACCACAGCCGATGGATCTCTTCCTCCGACTTACGTGAGTCTTTGTGCTCTCGAACATCGATAAGGTAGTATGACCCGTTGTTCAAGTTCTTGCTGACCACAAAGGGCCCTTCCCAAGGTGGGGATAACTTGTGTGCATCAGTTTGATCCTGGATGAGCCGGAGCACCAAGTCACCTTCCTGAAAGGTTCTGGACTTAACCCGGTGGCTGTGACAACGGCGCAGGTCCTATTGGTAAATCGCCAAGCGGGATGCTGCCATGTCACGTTTTTCATCTAACAGGTCAAGTGCATCCTGACGAGCTTGTTCGTTGTCAGTTTCAACCTAAGCCGCCACACGGGGCGAGTCATGCTGGATATCACTAGGTAAAACCGCCTCTGCTCCGTAGACCATGAAGAAAGGTGTGTAACCCGTAGACCTGTTGGGGGTAGTATTAATGCTCCATATCACAGAAGGTAACTCCTCAACCCAACAACCCGGTGTCCATTGCAAAGGAACCAAAAGCTGGGGCTTGATGCCCTTCAGGATTTCCTGATTGGCTCTTTCAGCTTGACCATTGGATTGGGGGTGAGCTACTGATGAAACATCAAGCCGGATATGCTCACGTTGACATAATTCCTCCATGGCACCTTTGGACAGATTAGTACCATTGTCATTCATAATGTTGTGTGGAAAGCCAAAACAAAAGATCACCTTTTTCATGAATTGAACTATCGTGGCTGCATCACAATTACTAACTGGCTCTGCCACAACCCACTTTATAAATTTGTCAACTTCTACCAAAAGATGGGTCTTTTTATCTTTGGACCTTTTGAAAGGCCCAACCATGTCGAGCCCCCAGACTGCAAACTGCCAAGTAATTGGAATCATCCTCAACTCTTGAGCCAGCATGTGAGCACGTCTTGAGAACTTCTGACAACCATCACATTTACTGACCAGATCCTCTGCATCAGCGTGAGCCGTCAGCCAATAAAATCCATGACGAAAAGCTTTGGCCACAAGTGACTTTGACCTGGCATGATGGCCACAATCTCCTTCATGAATCACATGAAGAATTTATTAACCTTCCTCAGAAGAAACACAACGTTGAAACGCCCCCGTGACACTACGATAATGTAACTCGCCATTGGCAATTGTCATTGACTTAGACGCCGGGTTATCTGCCTGGCCAGGGTTTCATCCTCAGGCAATTCGCCCCGGGTCATGTAAGCCAAGTATGGCACTGTCCAATCTGGGATGACATGAAGAGCCGCCACCAATTGTGCTTCCAGGTCAGGAACAACCAAGTCTTCCTCTGTAGGTAACTTGGCAGAAGGGTTATGCAGAATATCCAAGAAGGTATTAGGTGGCACCGGCTTATGCTGAGACCCCAACCGGCTTAAAGCATCAGTCGCCTCATTCTTTCTGCGATCAATGTGCTCCACTTGGTAACCCTTGAAGTGTCCAGCAATGGCGTCAACCTCACGGCGATAAGCCGCCATAAGGGGCTCCTTGGAATCCCACTTGCCTGATACTTGTTGAGCCACCAAGTCTGAATCGCCAAAGCACCTTACCTGGCTTAAGCTCATCTCCTTATCCATCCAAAGACCATGGAGCAAGGCCTCATATTCAGTTGCATTGTTAGTACAGGGAAACATCAACCTTAATACATAACAAAATTTGTCTTCAAGATTGAAGACTTCGTCTCGTGTCCGGATGGGACTTTCCTTGGCGTGGAAGGCAAGCTTGGCAATACGGATATGTAGATCTCCTACCATTGTAACCGACTATGTGTAACCCTAGCCCTCTCCGGTGTCTATATAAACCGGAGGGTTTTAGTCCGTAGGACGAACAACCATTACAACAATCATACCATAGGCTAGCTTCTAGGGTTTAACCTCCTTGATCTCGTGGTAAAACCACTCTTGTACTACCCATATCATCAATATTAATCAAGCAGGAGTAGGGTTTTACCTCCATCGAGAGGGCCCGAACCTGGGTAAAAACATCGTGTCCCTTGTCTCCTATTACCATCCGCCTAGACGCACAGTTCGGGACCCCCTACCCGAGATCCGCCGGTTTTGACACCGACATTGGTGCTTTCATTGAGAGTTCCTCTGTGTCGTCACTGATAGCCTTGATGGCTCCTTCGATCATCAACAGCGACGCGGTCCAGGGTGAGACTTTTCTCCCCAGACAGATCTTCGTATTCGGCGGCTTTGCACTGCGGGCCAATTCGCTTGGCCATCTGGAGCATATCGGAAGCTATGCCCCTGGCCGTCAGGTCAGATTTGGAAGTCTAAACTTCACGGCTGACATCCGCGGAGACTCGATCTTCGACGGATTTGAGCCACAGCCGAACGCGCCGCACTGTCATGATGGGCATGATTTAGCTCTGTTGCCGGATAGTGCCCTGGAGGCCGTACATGAGTCCGCTCCGACCCTTAGTTCGGAGCTGACCGCGCAGATCGAGGACGGGTGGCTAGACACCGCCTCGGGGGCTGCAACCTCTACAGCGATGGAGCCGAATACTGACTTTGTCCCTTATAAAACTCGTGACTCCGAGGTGCCGGACTCCTCGCAGGACTCCGAACCTCCTGCGCCCCTACCAATCGAATCCGATTGGGCGCCGATCATGGAGTTCACCGCCGCGGACATCTTTCAGCACTCACTCTTTGGCGACATCCTAAATTCGCTAAAGTATCTCTCGTTATCAGGAGAGCCCTGGCCGGACTGCGGTAAGGACAGTTGGGATGCGGACGACGAAGAAATTCAAAACCCACCCACCACCCACTTTGTAGCCACTATCGACGATCTAACCAACATGCTAGACTACGACTCCGAAGACATCGACGGTATGGACGACGATGCCGGAGACGACCAAGAACCAGCGCCTACGGGGCACTGGAAGACCACCTCGTCATACGACATATACATGGTGGACAACCCAAAGGATGGGAACGGTGAGGATGCAGCAGAGGAAGGCTCCTCCAAGAAACAGCCCAAGCGTCGGCGTCAGCGGCGCCACTCTAAATCCCGCCACAGCAAGAATGGAGATTCCGGCACCAGAGATAATAACACCCCAGAGAGTGCCGAAGACAACCCCCTCCAGCAAGATTCAGCACAGGAGGACGGAGAAGCCAGCCCTCACGAGAGAGCGGCAGATGAAGAGGTAGAGGATGATAATTACATGCCTCCCTCCGGAGACAAGGCAAGCCTCAATGACGACGAATTCGTCGTGCCCGAGGATCCCGTCGAACAAGAGCATTTTAGACGCAGGCTAATGGCCACGGCGAACAGCCTAAAGAAAAAGCAGCAACAGCTTCGAGCTGATCAAGACCTGCTGGCCGACAGATGGACCGAAATCCTTGCGGCCGAAGAGCATGAACTCGAACGCCCCTCCAAAAGCTACCCAAAACGCAAGTTGCTCCCCCGATTAGAGGAGGAGGCATATAAACCTTCATCACCAGCGCACAATACGACAGACCGACCACCTCGTGGCCGTGACAGAGAGGCCTCTAGACCTTCCGCCAGAGCCGTACCCCGGCACCGCTCGAAAAGCACGAAGCCATGGGGGAATGCGCCGGACTTGCAAGACATATTGGAGGACAAGGCAAGACAATCAAGATCGATCTATGGATCACGTGGGCGCCCCACGATGCACGACGACTACCGTCGCGCCGGATACAGCAACTCCGGACGGGCCGAACACAGTAGACAAAGCTCGCTCGAGCTACGTCGTGATATTGCCCAATATAGAGGCGCCACACACCCACTATGCTTCACAGATGAAGTAATGGATCATCAAATCCCTGAAGGGTTTAAACCTGTAAACATTGAATCCTACGATGGCACAACAGACCCCGCGGTTTGGATCGAAGACGATCTCCTTCATATCCACATGGCCCGCGGTGATGATCTTCACGCCATCAAATATCTCCCACTCAAGCTTAAAGGACCAGCTCGGCATTGGCTTAACAGCTTGCCAGCAGAGTCAATTGGGTGTTGAAAGGACCTGGAAGCCGCATTCCTTGACAACTTCCAGGGCACATGTGCGACCACCAGACGCCAATGACCTAAGCCACATAATTCAGCATCCAGACGAATCGGCCAGACAGTTCTGGACACGGTTCTTAACAAATAAAAATAAAATCGTCGACTGTCCGGATGCGGAGGCCCTCGAAGCCTTCAAACATAACATCCACGACGAGTGGCTGGCCCGGCGCCTAGGACAGGAAAAGCCGAAATCCATGGCAGCCCTCACATCACTCATGACCCGCTTCTGCGCGGGAGAGGACAGCTGGCTAGCCCGCAGTAACAACCTCAGCAAAAATTCTAGCAGTCCGGATAACAAGGACCGCAATGGCAGGTCGCGTCACAACAAAAACAAACGCCGCGTTAACAGCGACAACACTGAGGATACGGTAGTCAACGCCGGATTCAGAGGCTCCAAACTCGCTCAGCGGAAAAAGCCATTCAAAAGAATTACTCCGGGTCCGTCCAATTTGGACCGAATACTCGACCGCTCGTGCCAGATACACGGCACCCCCAAAAAGCCAGCCAATCACACCAACAGGGATTGTTGGGTATTCAAGCAGGCAGGCAAGTTAATCGCCGAAAACAATGACAAGCGGCTGCATAGCAACGACAAGGAAGAGACCCAGCCGCCGAACAATAGAGGACAGAAGGGCTTCCCCCCACAAGTGCGGACGGTAAACATGATATACGCAACCCACATACCCAAGAGGGAGCGGAAGCGTGCACTTAGGGACGTATATGCGATGGAGCCAGTCGCCCCGAAGTTCAATCCATGGTCCTCTTGCCCGATCACTTTCGATCGAAGGGACCACCCCACCAGTATCCGCCATGGCGGATTCACCGCATTGGTTTTAGACCCAATCGTCGATGGATTTCACGTCACCAGAGTCCTGATGGACGGTGGCAGCAGCCTGAACCTGCTTTATCAGGATACAGTGCGCAAGATGGGCATAGACCCCTCAAGGATCAAACCTACAAAGACGACCTTCAAAGGCGTCATACCAGGTGTAGAGGCCAATTGTACAGGCTCAGTCACAATGGAAGTGGTCTTCGGATCCCTGGATAACTTCCGAAGCGAGGAGTTAATCTTCGACATAGTCCAGTTCCGCAGCGGCTATCACGCTCTGCTCGGACGGACCACGTTTGCAAAGTTCAACGCGGTGCCGCATTACGCATACCTCAAGCTCAAGATGCCAGGCCCTCGAGGAGTCATCACGGTCAACAGAAACACTGAACGCTCCCTCCGAACGGAGGAACACACAACGGCTCTCGCGGCAGAAGTACAGAGCAGCCTCTTAAGGCAATTTTCGAGTCCGGCCGTTAAGCGACCGGACACGACCAAACGCGCCAGGAGTAACCTACAACAAGACCACCTGGCACGTTTCGAGCACGCGTAGCAATGCGGCCCCAACCCCAGCCACTGCCAAATTGCAAAACTGGTCCTTCGCGTACATCATTACGCTCTGGAGATACCATGGGCATAGGGGGAGGGGCACGGCCACCACAGGCCCAGAATGCGGCTTAACCGCACCAGGGGCTCCCAAGTGTGTGGCTCTTTTTATTTTTCTTTTTTTTCTTACGCACAGGAATCCGTTCACCAGAGGCCCTGTCCGGCAGTAGACTTGCCTAACACACGATGCAACAGCCAGGGGAGAAGAAGGGCTACGGCGAGTATCCAGGTGGTCTCCATTACGAGCATTAAATCCGTTTTCATACACCATTCTGCAGCCTACCCCTGGAGGGACATGTTTAATAGTCTTACCCCTTGCTTACCGCACTATTTGTATCGTTCTGCATTCATCGCAGAATTCCTTGAATAAACAATGCATCGCTTTTCGCTTATAATTGCATTTCTTTCTTATATATATGTTCATTTACGACATCTTGCATCCGTACACTTTGGTACGGCCGAATACACCAGGGGCTTAAGTTCCCCGCATTATGGTGTGACAAGTTCGAACACTTTCACAAGTGCAGCACCCCGAACTTATAGCATTATATGCATTGGCTCCGAATCATGTCTTGCATCAATAGTTGGGTTTGCCTGGCTCCCATGTTTTCGTACCTTACGTTCCGTATTATCGGCTAAGGTAGCACTGGGAGAACCACTGCGATTGCGCCCCGGTTGAGCTGGGCGAGCACTTCAGTGGAGAAAGCTAAAACTGACCGTCATGATAAGGTGAGAGCTGGTCGTTGTTCGAGAGGTCTTTTCGAGTCCCTAAAGACTTATGCCGCTTAGAGCGAGGAACCGGCTTTGTCCGGCCCAGGCGTGGATAGCGCCCCGAACTCGGTCTTCCGAACACTAGGGGCTTCGCCAGAATTTAAAATTATAGAATTCTATGGCTAAGTGAGAGTGTTCAAGTATTATAAGTCCGTTTGCCTCGTTCGTTGTGTTGAGCGCCTCCCTAGATGGACCCAACAATGGGAACAAGAGCGCTCAAGTTTATCCCGAACACCCCAGCACTCGTGGCATGGGGGCTTAAGCCGACGACTTGCCATCTCTCAGATTTGATAAACGGCCGCACAGAAGGTAATATTTTAAATTAATAAGCGTTGCTTAGCGCATATGAACAAAGTTTTCAGCGCACAGGATAACACATTGCGAGTCTATTCAAATATTACACCCTTGGAGCACTCACCCGCAATCATGCGGGCACCCTTCAGGACACTCTTATAATACATTTTGGGCGTGCGATACTCCTTGCCCGCTGGCGGCGCGTCCGTCAGAAGCTTCTCAGCGTCCATCCTGCCCCAGTGCACTTTTGCACGGGCAAGGGCCCGACGGGCACCTTCAATGCAGGCAGAGTGCTTGACGACTTCCACCCAGGGACACGCATCCACCAGCCGCCGCACCAGGCCGAAGTAGCTCCCAGGCATGGCCTCCCCGGGCCACAGCCGAACTATGAGGCCCTTCATGGCCTGTTCGGCTACCTTGTGGAGCTCGACCAGCTGCTTCAGCTGGTCGCTAAGGGGCACCGGATGTCCGGCCTCAGCATACTGAGACCAGAAGACCTTCTCCGTCGAGCTCCCCTCCTTGGCCTGGTAGAAAGCGGCAGCATCGGACATGCTATGAGGCAGATCTGCAAACGCTCCTGGAGAGCTCCGAATTCGGGTAAGTAATAGGTAATTCACATTCACATGCCTGCTTTGCATGAAAAATTCCTTACCCGCCGCTATTTTTTTCATCGCCTTGATTTCCTGGAGGGCCTTGTGGGCTTCGGCCTTAGCGGCTTTGGCACTCTCAAGAGCCGATGCAAGCTCGGACTCTCGAGTCTTCGAGTCGCGCTCCAAACTCTCATGCTTTTCCACGAGAGCCTGGAGCTCTTGCTGCACCTCCGCCACCCGTGCCTCCTACTTCTCTCGCTCGGCTCGTTCCGCGGCCGCATTGCGTTCGGCCGCGGACATGGCCTCCTTCAGGGTCGCCACCTCGTTCGTGGCCCCTGGAGTACCCACATTATCCTTGTTATTTCTCTTGCAACCAAAATCCTTTTCTATACGGTACAAATTTAATACGGTGTTACTCACCTTCCTTGTCCTCGAGTTGCTTCTTGGCACGGCCAAGCTCGCTCTCGGACCGCTCGTGGTTCTGCTTCAAAGCATCGACCTCCGCAGTCAGTGCGGCAGAGGTCAGCAGCGTAGCCTGCAATCCCATATTGACATATTTTTTATACCTCCTGCGTATATCTTTTTGGATCCTCAATCCGGTTTTTCTTTCCGAACACCGAACCGAGCATCAGGGGCTACTGTCTATGTGGTATCATATTACATATTTTGATCTACATGTCAAGTTCACAGCTGTTGAGCGCGGTGTTCTTCCTCGATGGAAGCGCTGTTGAGCGCCTCCAACAAGTTATCCGTCGCCTCCAGTTGGACGGAGGCCGCCGGTGTCACAGTCTTGCCCTTCTTACGAAGGGGTCGCCTGCCGGACTCCGGAACCACTGCAGGTTCCGGTGCGGAGTCTGGTGCAAAGTCTGGGAGGTTGCCCTGTGGCACCTCCGGAGCCTCCCCCTCCTGGTGGGTCCCCTCCTGGGATCCCACCTCGACGAGTACTTCATTTCATTCCATTGCATCATTTTCATTTGAGCTCATCTTGATGCCCGAAATGTTGTTGGAAGAGTGCATGTTGATGTTAACCTGCTGAAACTGTTATAACTTGCTCATTTGTCATTTTTGCCATGATTGATGTGTGCATCCTATGAGCATGAGCTCTACATGTGTTTTGATCTATGCCATGTCATCTTTCCAGAGGTGCAAACCATGTATTTTTGTGAGTTGTGTGCTGAGTGCATCGAGCTTGCTAAGTAGGGTAGTTGTTGTTGCTGTTTTCCTGGCAGATTCTGTTATATTTTGTTGCTATGTTAACATGCTTCTACAAGTCATTGCGTGCATAATCTGGAGATGTTCTATAAACATGTTTTGATCTACATGTCATCCTCTATCCATCCATGCCCCTGGTTGCATTTATAGCTTGCTGTAGATTGTTCATATCTTGCTCCAAAGTTGCTAAATGATGTTGCTGTCAGCCTGTTAACATTAAGTTCAATGTTTCCATGATTGTTTCCTAGTGATCCATGCACCCTATGACCTTGTTCTTGCCATGCTTAGCTTCAAAAACATGCCTTCTTACTGTTGGTTGCCTTGCCATGCCATGTATTGCTCTTGTTGAGTGGTTCAAGGTCACCAACATGCCTACTTATTGTTGTTCCTGCCATGTTTAAATCTGTAATATAACTTGCCATGTTTACATGGGTGCCATCATATTTTATGATCCTTTTTAGCTCATGGTCAGTAAGGGACTTTTGATCTATGCAATTAGTAGATTCATGCCATGCCTTTGTTTGCCATGATATGTTCCTGTAACATGTTGTTTGCTTGCTCTGAACATTGCAACCTGATGTTATTTCTGCTAAAGTCTGAAACTGTTATTATTTGCAATCTTTCCATGTCTTTTTGAGCATGTTCTAGTGATTTCTGGAGATAGCTCAGTGTTCATGTTTTGTTGTGCTTTACCTGTACTTCATGCCCATGCCTTTTGTTATTATGTTGGGGTGCTGTAGCATATTGTTTTGATGCTTGCAATATGCCTAGTTGCTGTTATGGACAGATTGTTGCTATAACTTGTATAGCGTGTATGTGTTACACCGTTGCTCCGTTTTGAGCGTGCTCTATATGATACTTGCTTGATTTTGCATGTAGCTTCATATTATCATGTTGCATCCTTGTTTTGGAGGTGTTTGCTTGATGTTTGTATGCATTTAGCATCAATGCCATGCTTATCTTGTTTTGCTCATATCTTCTAGGCCGTAGCTCCGAATCTAATGAACTTTATATGTAACTTGACTAGAATTTCGTGTAGATCCTCTTGGTGCTCTTTAACTTGCTGTTTAACAACTTGAACATAAGGTTTATTCAGTTCTGGACCCATTTCGAAATTTGCATATGAGGACTTACCGGATTTGTTATATGTTGTTTCCGGCCTCATTTAAACTTGCCTTGATGTGTTGTTCTTGTTTGCATCATCTCTTGCCATGAGTAGCTTCATGTAGCCTTGTCATGCATCATGCTTGTTGTGCATCATGTCTTGTTCATGTGTGGTGTGTTTACCATGTTGTGTGCTTCTTCTCGATAGTTCCCATTTCGTTGCGATCGTGAGGATGCGTTCGTCTACGTGTGGTTCGTCTTCGTGGCTTCATCTTCTTCATGGACTCGTTCTTCTTCCTAGCGGGATTTCAGGCAAGATGACCGCTACCCTGGATCTCACTAATATCATTGCTATGCTAGTTGCTTCGTTCTATCGCTATGCTGCGCTACCTATTACCTGTTTATCAAGCCATCCCATATTGCCATGAACCTCTAACCTTTGACACCTTTCCTATGCAAACCGTTGTTTGGCTATGTTACCGCTTTGCTCATCCCCTTTTATAGCGTTGTTAGTTGCAGGTGAAGTTGAAGATTGCTCCATGGTGGACAGGATTTATGTTGGGATATCACAATATCTCTTATATTATTAATGCATCTATATACTTGGTAAAGGGTGGAAGGCTCGGCCTTATGCCTGGTGTTTTGTTCCACTCTTGCTGCCCTAGTTTCCGTCATACCGGTGTTATGTTCCCGGATTTTGCGTTCCTAACGCGGTCGGGTGATTTATGGGACCCCCTTGACAGTTCGCTTTGAATAAAACTCCTCCAGCAAGGCCCAACCTTGGTTTTACCATTTGCCTCACCACCACCTACTTTTCCCTTGGGAGTAATTAACCCAAGGGTCATCTTTATTTTAGCCCCCCCCCCCCCCCCAGGCCAATGCTTGTCTAAGTATTGGTCCAAACTAGAGCCACTTGCAGCGCCACCTTGGGGAAACTTGAGGTCTGGTTCTAGTTGTACGTAGTGCTCATCCGGTCGTGGCCTGAGACGAGATACGCGTGGCTACTATCAGGATGTCGGCATGCCGGGAGGCTTTGCTGGTCTTGTTTTACCATTGTCGAAATGTCTTGTAAACTGGGATTCCGAGACTGATCGGGTCTTCCTGGGAGAAGGTCTATTCCTTCGTTGATCGCGAGAGCTTGTCATGGGCTCAGTTGGGACACCCCTGCAGGGTTTAAACTTTCGAGAGCCGTGCCCGCGGTTATGGGGCAGATGGGAATTTGTTAATGTCCGATTGTAGATAACTTGACACCAAATCCAAATTAAAACGCATCAACCGCGTGTGATGGTCTCTTCTCGGCGGAGTCCGGGAAGTGAACACGGTCTTTGGGTTATGTTTGACGTAAGTAGGTGTTCAGGATCACCTCTTGATCATTGCTAGCTTCACGACCGTTCCTTTGTTTCTCTTCTCGCTCTCATTTGCGTATGTTAGCCACCATATATGCTTAGTCGCTGCTGCAACCTCACCACTTTACCCCTTCCTTTCCCATTAAGCTTTGCTAGTCTTGATACCCATGGTAATGGGATTGCTGAGTCCTCGTGGCTCATAGATTACTACAACAACAGTTGCAGGTACAGGTTATGCGATGATCTTGACGCGAGAGCGATGTTTGCTTGCGTTGAGTTATTCTTCTGCTTCTTCTTTGATCAGGGGATAGGTTCCAGGTCGGCAGACTGGGCTAGCAGGGTGGATATTGTTTGAGTTTCTGTTTATGATTCATCCGTAGTTGGCTGTTGTTCTTGTATGTTGTATTGTTGTATTCGTGTGGCATTGTATGCCTCTTGTATGTATCCCCACTATTATGTAATGTTGATGTAATGATATCCACCTTGCAAAGCGTTCCAATATGCGGGTCTATCCTTGGTGGGACCTTCGAGTTCCTTTTGGATAGGGTCGCATATTGGGCGTGACACGGCCGTACCAAAGTGTACGGATGCAAGATGTCATAAATGAACATATATATATAATAAAAAAGAAATGCGGCTATAAGCAAAAAGCGATGCATTGTTTATTCAGAAATACTGCCATGAATGCAGAGCGATACAAATAGTGCGGTAAGCAAGGGATTGGACTATTTAAACATGTCCCCCTCCAGGGGTAGGCTGCGGAATGGTGTATTAAATAGATTTAATGCTCGTAATGGAGACCACCTTAGTGTTCGTCGTAGCCTTTCTCCTTCCCTGGCTGTTGCATCGTGAGTTCGGCGGGTCTACTGCCGGACAAGGCCTCTGGTGAACGGAGTCCTGTGGATAAGAAAAAAGAAAAAGAAAAATACCGACGTACTTGGGAGCCCCTGGTGTGGTTAAACCGTACTCTGGGCCTGTCGTGGTCGTGCCCCTCCCCCTATGCCCATGGTATCTCCAGAGCGTAATGATGTACGCGAAGGACTGGTCTTGCAATTATGCGAGGGCTGGGATTGGGGCCGCATTGCTACGCGTGCTCGGAACGTGCCAGGTGGTCTTGTTGTATGTTACTCCGGGCGCGTTTGGCCGTGTCCGGTCGCTTAACGGCCGGACTCGAAAATTGCCTTAAGAGGCTGCTCTGTACTTCTGCCGCGAGAGCCGCTGTGTGTTCCTCCGTTCGGAGGGAGCGCTCAGTGTTTCCATTGACCGTGATGACTCCTCGAGGGCCTGGCATCTTGAGCTTGAGGTATGCGTAATGCGGCACCATGTTGAACTTTGCAAACGCGGTCCGTCCGAGAAGAGCATGATAGCCGCTGTGGAACGGGACTATATCGAATATTAACTCCTCGCTTCGGAAGTTATCCGTGGATCCGAAGACCACTTCCAGTGTAACCGAGCCTGTACAATTGGCCTCTACACCTGGTATGACGCCTTTGAGGGCCGTCTTTGTAGGTTTAATCCTTCAGGGGTCTATGCCCATCTTGCGCACTGTGTCCTGATAAAGCAGGTTCAGGCTGCTGCCGCCGTCCATCAGGACTCTGGTGAGGTGAAATCCATCGATGATTGGGTCTAAAACCAATGCGGCGAATCCGCCATGGCGGATACTGGTGGGGTAGTCCCTTCGATCAAAAGTGATCGGGCAAGAGGACCATGGATTGAACTTCGGGGCGACTGGCTCCATCACATATACATCCCTAAGTGCATGCTTCCGCTCCCTCTTGGGTATGTGGGTTGTGTATATCATGTTTACCATCCGCACTTCTGGGGGGAAACCCTTCTGTCCTCTACTGTTCGACGGACGGGTCTCTTCTTCGTCATCGCTATGCAGCCCCTTGTCGTTGTTTTCGGTGATTAACTTGCCTGGCTGCTTGAATACCCAACAATCCCTATTAGTGCGATTAGCTGGCTTTACAGGGGTGCCATGTACCTGGCAAGAGCGGTCAAGTATTCGGTCCAAATTGGACGGACCCGGAGTGGTTCTTTTGAATGGATTCTTTGGATGACCGGGTTTAGAGCCCCTGAATCCGGCGTTGACTGCCGTATCCTCAGCGTTATCGCCGTTAACGCGGCGTTTGTTTTTGTTTCGACGCGACCTGCCATTGTGGTCCTTGGTATCCGGACTGCCAGAATTTTTGCTGAGGTTGTTACTGCGGGCTAGCCAGCTGTCCTCCCCCGCACAGAAGCGGGTCATGAGTGATGTGAGGGCTGCCATGGATTTCGGCTTTTCCTGTCCTGCCGGGCCAGCCACTCGTCGCGGATGTTGTGTTTGAAGGCTGCGAGGGCCTCTGCATCCGGACAGTCGACGATTTGATTTTTCTTTATTAGGAACCGTGTCCAGAATTGTCTGGCCGATTCGTCTGGCTGCTGAATTATGTGGCTTAGGTCATCGGCGTCTGGTGGTCGCACATATGTGCCCTGGAAGTTGGCAATGAATGCGGTTTCCAGGTGCTCCCAACACCCAATTGACTCTGCTGGCAAGCTATTAAGCCAATGCCGAGCTGGTCCCTTAAGCTTGAGTGGGAGATATTTGATGGCGTGAAGATCGTCGCCGCGGGCCATGTGGATATGAAGAAGATAGTCTTCGATCCAAACCGCGGGGTCTGTTGTGCCATCGTAGGATTCAATATTTACAGGTTTAAACCCTTCAGGGATTTGATGATCCATTACTTCATCTGTGAAGCATAGTGGGTGTGCGGCGCCTCTATATTGGGCAATATCACGACGTAGCTCGAGCGAGCTTTGTCTACTGTGTTCGGCCTGGCCGGAGTTGCTGTATCCGGCGCGACGGTAGTCGTCTCGCATCATGGGGCACCCACGTAATCCTTAGAACGATCTTGATTGTCTTGCCTTGTCCTCTAATATGTCTCGCAAGTCCGGCGCACTCCTCCGTGGCTTCGTGCTTTTCGAGCGATGCCGGGGTACGGTCCTGATGGAGGGCCTAGAGGCCTCTCTATCGCGGCCACGAGGTAGTCGGTCTGCCGTATTGTGCGCTGGTGATGAAGGTTTATATGCCTCCTCCTCTAATCGGGGGAGCAACTTGCGTTTTGGGTAGCTTTTGGAGGGGCGTTCGAGTTCGTACTCTTCGGCCGCAAGGACTTTAGTCCATCTGTCGGCTAGCAGATCTTGATCCGCTTGAAGCTGTTGCTGCTTTTTCTTTAGGCTATTTCCCGTGGCCATAAGCCTGCGTTTAAAACGCTCTTGTTCGACGGGATCCTCGGGCACGACGAAGTCGTCGTCGTTGAGGCTTGCCTCGTCTCCGGAGGGAGGCACGTAATTATCATCCTCGACCTCTTCGTCTGCAGCTCTCTCGTGAGGGCTGGCTTCTGCGTCATCCTGCGCTGAATCTTGTAGGAGGGTGTTGTCTTCGGCACTCTTTGGGGTGTTATTATCTCCGGTGCCAGAATCTCCATTCTTGCTGCGGCGGGATTTAGAGCGGCGCCGCCGACGTTGGCGCTTGGGCTGTTTCTTAGGGGAATCTGCCTCCGCTGCTTCTTCGCCGTTCCCATCCTTTGGGATGTCCACCATGTATATGTTGTATGACGAGGTGGTCTTCTAGTGCCCCGTAGGCGCTGGTTCTTGGTCGTCTCCGGCATCGTCGTCCAAACCGTCGATGTCTTTGGAGTCGTAGTCTAGCATGTCGGTTAGATCGTCGATAGTGGCTACAAAGTGGGTGGTGGGTGGGTTTTGAATTTCTTCGTCATCCGCATCCCAACCATCCTGACCGCAATCCGGCCAAGGCTCTCCTGATAACTAGGGATGCTTTAGCGAATTCAGGATGTCGCCAAAGGGTGAGTGCTGAAAGATGTCCGCGGCAGTGAACTCCATGATCGGCGCCCAATCGGATTCGATTGGTAGGGGCGCAGGGGGTTCGGAGTCCGGCAAGGAGTCCGGCACCTCAGAGTCACGAGCTTTACGAGGGACAAGGTCAGTATTCGGCTCCATCGCCGTAGAGATTGCAGCTCCCGAGGCGGCGTCTAGCCATCCATCCTCGATTTGCGCGGTCGGCTCCGAATTAAGGGTCGGAGCGGACTTATGTGCGGCCTCCAGGGTAGGGCTGGGCATTCGGTTTAACCGAGAATTTCGGTTTGGTTTGTCGGGTTATAGCTAATTCGGTTTCCTGGAAACGATGACCGATCGGTCTTTCATAATCTTGCTAACCGGGAGTTCGGGGCGCCCTGACTTCGGTTCAGTTTCCCGTATAACCGAACAAGACCGAAGTTGTTTGACAGCACACACGATCGAACAGAGAAAGAAAACACCGTCAATCGAACGCTATCAAATCTAAAGGCAAGAACTTCTCATCTACCTAATAAGTTTCTCAAGAAAACGTGAAATCATCAAGGAATAATATGACAGGATGGTAAAGGAAATCACAAAGAAGAGAGGAGATAAGTCCCGCTGCGGGCTGCTAGTCCACCAGGCGGCCGTCTCCGTCTGCGGAGGAGAGCATAGCGCCACCACCGGCGGGGCAGCAGACGAGGTAGGAGAGCAGAGCGCTACCACCGACGGGGGAGCAGACCAGGGAGGAAACGCTCGTGGCGGCTAGGTCAGGGCGTTGCGTGAGATGGGGGAAACGCGGATGACTTTTCAACAGTTCACATGGGGTGCCACCCTGCTGGGCCTCGGGAGTTGCCAGGTCATGATAATGGGCTGCGCTATTTCTCAGATTTTGAAGTATATCGGTTTATCGGGTAACCGAGGCCTATAACCGAGAATCCCGAACTAATTTCTGTTCTACAGACGTTACGACCGAAGTAACAACCGAATTAATCGGTTTCGGTCAGTTCGGTGTCGGTGCCGGTTCTTTCGGTTCGGTATTTCGGTCTTCGGTTTATATGCCCACCCCTACTCCAGGGAACTGTCCGGCAGTACAGCTAAATCATGCCCATCGTGAAAGTGCGGCGCGCTCGGCTGTGGCTCGAATCCGTCAAAGATCAAGTCTCCGCGGATGTCAGCTGTGAAGTTTAGGCTTCCAAATCTGACCTGATGGCTAGGGGCGTAGCTTTCGATCTGCTCCAGACGGCCAAGCGAATTGGCCCGCAGTGCAAAGCCGCCGAATACGAAGATCTGTCCGGGGAGAAAAGTCTCACCCTGGACTGCGCCGTCGTTGTTGATGATCGAAGGAGCCATCGAGCCTATCGGTGGCGACACAGAGGAACTCTCAATGAAAGCACCAATGTCTGTGTCAAAACCGGCGGATCTCGGGTAGGGGGTCCCTAACTGTGCGTCTAGGCGGATGGTAACAAGAGACAAGGGACACGATGTTTTTACCCAGGTTCGGGCCCTCTCGATGGAGGTAAAAACCCTACTCCTGCTTGACTAATATTGATGATATGGGTAGTACAAGAGTAGATCTACCACGAGATCAAGGAGGCTAAACCCTAGATGCTAGCCTATGGTATGATTGTTGTAATGGTTGTTCGTCCTACGGACTAAAACCCTCCGGTTTATATAGACATCGGAGAGGGCTAGGGTTACACAGAGTCGGTTACAATGGTAGGCGATCTACATATCCGTATTGCCAAGCTTGCCTTCCACGCCAAGGAAAGTCCCATCCGGACACGGGACGAAGTCTTCAATCTTGTATCTTCATAGTCTTGGAGTCCGGCCGATGATGATAGTCCGGCTATCCGGACACCCCCTAGTCCAGGACTCCCTCAGATATGTTTCTTATTTATGGAGGTGACAAAGAGCTCGTCGTAAATGGTTACGTCGATGCAAGCTTTGACACTGATCCGGACGATTCTAATCACAAACCGGATACGTGTTTATATTGAACGGTGGAGCTGTCAGTTGGTGTTGTTCTAAACAGAGCGTCGTGGCGGGACCTACGTGTGAAGTGGAGTACATAGCTGCTTAGGAAGCAGCAAATGAAGGAGTCTGGATGAAGGAGTTCATATCCGATCTAGGTGTCATACCTAGTGCATCGGGTCCAATGAAAATCTTTTGTTACAATACTGGTGCAATTCCCTTGGCAAAGGAATCCAGATTTCACAAGAGAACCAAGCACATCAGGAGACGCTTCAATTCCATCGGTGATCAAGTCCAGGTGGGAGACATAGAGATTTGCAAGATACATACGGATCCAAATGTTGCAGACTCGTTGACTAAGCCTCTCTCACGAGAAAAACAAGATCAGCACCAAGACTCCATGGGTGTTAGAATCATTACTATATAATCTAGATTATTGACTCTAGTGCAAGTGGGAGACTGAAGGAAATATGCCCTAGAGGCAATAATAAAGTTATTATTTATTTCCTTATTTCATGATAAATGTTTATCATTAATGCTAGAATTTTATTAACCGGAAACATAATACATGTGTGAATACATAGACAAACAGAGTGTCACTAGTATGCTTCTACTTAACTAGCTCGTTGATCAAAGATGGTTAAGTTTCCTGGCCATAGACATGATTTGTCATTTGATAAACGAGATCACATCATTAGGAGAATGATGTGATTGACTTGACCCATTCCGTTAGCTTAGCACTTGATCGATTTAGTTTACTGCTATTGCTTTCTTCATGACTTATACATGTTCCTATGACTATGATATTATGCAACTCTTGATTACCGGAGGAACACTTTGTGTGCTACCAAACGTCACAACGTAACTGGGTGATTATAAAGGTGCTCTACAGGTGTCTCCAATGGTACTTGTTGAATTGGCATAAATCGAGATTAGGATTTGTCACTCCGTGTTTCAGAGAGGTATTTCTGGGCCCTCTCGGTAATGCACATCACTATAAAGCCTTGCAAGCAATGTGACTAATGAGTTAGTTGCGGAATGATGCATTACGGAACTAGTAAAGAGACTTGCCAGTAACGAGATTGAACTAGGTATTGAGATACCGACGATCGAATCTGGGGCAAGTAACATACCGATGACAAAGGGAACAACGTATGTTGTTATGTGGTTTGACCGATAAAGACCTTCGTAGAATATGTAGGAGCCAATATGAGCATCCAGGTTCCGCTATTGGTTATTGACCTGAGTCGTGTTTCAGTCATGTCTACATAGTTCTCGAACCCGTAGGGTCCGCACGCTTAACGTTCGGTGACGGTCGGTATTATGAGTTTATATGTTTTGATGTACTGAAGGTAGTTCGGAGTCCCGGATATGATCACGGATATGAAGAGGAGTCTCGAAATTGTCAAGACATAAAGATCGATATATTGGATGACTATGTTTGAACTTTGGAAGGGTTCCGGGCAAGTTCGGACAAATACCGGAGTACCGGGGGGTTACGGGAACCCCCCGGGGAATGTAATGGGCCTATTCGGCTTTAGTGGAGAAGAGGAGGGGCGGCCAGGGCGGGCCGCGCGCCCCCTCCCCCTCTAGTCCGAATTGGACAAGAAGGGGGGCGGCGCCCCCCTTTCCTTCCCCCTCTCTCCTCCTTCCCTCTCTCCTACTCCTACTCCTCGAAGGGTTGGAGTCCCACTCCCAGTGGGAGTAGGACTCCCCTTGGGGCGCGCCTAGGAGGGCTGGCCCCTCCCCCTCCTCCACTCCTTTATATACGAGGGAGGGGGCATCCCATAGACACACAAGTTGATCATTGATCTTTAGCCGTGTGCGGTGCCCCCCTCCACCATAATCCATCTCGGTAATATCGTAGCTGTGCTTAGGCGAAGCCCTGTGTCGGTAGCTTCATCAACACCGTCATCATGCCGTTGTGCTGACGGAACTCTCCCTCGAAGCTCTACTAGATCGTGAGTTTGTGGGACGTCACCGAGCTGAACGTGTGCAGATCGCGGAGGTGTCGTACGTTCGGTACTAGGATCGGTCGATCGTGAAGACGTACGACTACATCAACCATGTTGTCATAACGCTTCCGCTTACAGTCTACGAGGGTACGTGGACAACACTCTCCCCTCTCGTTGCTATGCATCACCATGATCTTTCATGTGCGTAAGAATTTTTTTGAAATTACTACGTTCCCCAACAAAAGCGTTGCAGAAAAGAAACTCGAGATATGATTCATTCCACCGAAGTATCTAGTGGCGGATGGCTTCACTAAATATCTTTCGATCAACCCATTTGCGAATTTTGAAATGATCTTAATTTAGGATAGTTGAGATTAATGGAGGGTGTTAATAGATATGGGTTTTTCATCCTGAGTGTAATATCAACCCCCCCCCCCCCCCTCTCTCCCTCTCTCTCTTAATGCATATGATGTTAGATGAGAATTAATGCATGTGATGTTAGATAAGAATTAATGTTTCCTATGAATGTACGTGTCCTGTAAACAAATCGACCACCACCTCTTAGAAATAAATACCACGTGACTCTCCTTGTTGGAGTGTAGGAACTCTTCAACCATTTTAACAATACCCCGAGACTTGTAATATGATTCATGATCTCGAAACAAATCACTCGACCTAAGAAAAGTGTCATTCCTCGATACATAGCATTGTATTGGTCAACCCAAGCCGCTTCTTCATTTTCAAAAATCTGAGAAGGTACTTTTGGAACACCAGTGTGCATATTAGATTAATAGTATTAAATTATTTCAGCAAATCACACTTCAATATCAATACATAAGAATGGAAGAGAAAGAAAGAATTTGTGTTGCCTGTTCCCATCCTATGTGCCCGTGCTCGTCATTGTGTTGCATCTTCCCCTGATGCATCGCCGTGATGCGCGGGCGTGCGCGTGTGTGTGTAACCATGGCCACCACTGAGCTCTGAACGAGTAAGTTTACGGCTAGGAACCCCCATATCTCCTAGACCCCAAATCCCCCACGCAGAAATTTCAACTTGGCTAGATTGCAGTGACTCAACCTCCATCTCCTCCCCCGCTATCGCCTCCTCCTCCAAATCTGAAGAGGGGCCCGGGTCTGTGGTTGCCTTGTAAGCGGCGGCAACTGTGACTACCTTGCCACGATCTGGGCTCCAGGAGCACGAGTGTGACGTGGGTAGTACGTGGGGCGTCTGCGGACCATAGCTTCGGTGGCGGCGACGGCCTATTGGTGATTTGAGGCTACTATCGGCGACGACTGATCTAGATCAAGAGTTTTTAGGTGATCTGACGCCTAGGTTAGGGATGGTAGTTCCATTTATAGCTAGTTGAGTCCGTGGGGACTGAGAGCACGGCCTACAAGTCAATTATCATTGGTGGTGCTCCTACTGGTTCAAGTTTTGTCAAGACTGCAAATGATTCATCTTCTGTGTAAAATGCAAACTACTTCAACTCCTTTGTTTAAATGGAAACTGCTACATCTTATCTGCTTTATATTCTTTATAAAATGCAAAATGTTTCAACTTCTTTGTTAAAATCAAACTGCTATAGCTTCTCTAATTTTTCTTCTGTGTAAACTTCGAACCGGTTCCACTTCTTTGTTACAATGAAAATTGCTACAACTACTTTGTTTTATCTCATATGTAAAATGCAATGTATTTCAACTTCTCTGTTATAATGAAGCTACTACAACTTCTCTGTGTGTATCTTCTCTATAAATGCGAACTGCTTCAACTTCACGGTTATAATGGAAGCTGCTACAACTTGTGTGCTTTATTCTCTATAAAAATGCAAACTTGTTCCACTTATCTACAGAGTACTAGTGTTAGCTTCTACTAGAGTTTACCTCGCATTACATTTGCAATACCCTACTCATCTTTTAGACATGTATCTTGATTTTAGTTGCATTGCACAAGAGAAACAGATGGTTAGTTGTCTATTTGACTTGCATTGCCGAGCACAAGGTATGATCTTCTCAAATACATTGCAGTATGGCTTAAGATATATGGTAGGTCATCTATGAACAACTTTTCTCTGTATCATGGAGGGGATCTACTTGACGTTGGTCTTTGGGATGAGAAAATAAACGACACACTCGTTCGGTCCTGGATGGTTTGCACCTCCGCACTTGGGTCCAGGACATCTAGGGCGCGCCTAGTCCCATCGCTATGGTCTAGTACATTTAGTTGTGGCGATGGTTTCGGCACACCTCCCACTCAGCTACCCCCCGATGTGCTCCGTTGGTGTTGGACTATCTCTGGACAATACTCCGCTAGTTCCCTACGACGCGCTCTTCTTAGTGCCACATAGACCCCACATAGGCGCCTCATATGGAAGATGTGGGTACTCCTCCATATCAAGATCTTCATCTGGCTCGCCCTCCAGAACAGATGTTGGATTGCAGACTGCCTTCCCCATAGGGACCTCCCCCATGCTGACTATTTCGTCCTATGCAACGGCGTCGCGGTCTGCCCCTTTTCCCGCCGGGTATGGCATGAGATCCTTTTTTGGTGTCATTCCACGGCTGACATTCCCCGTCCGGAGCTGCTCTTCCTGGACAAGTGGGCGATTTCTTGTGATCTTGCCCCCCCCCCCCCCCCCCCCCGCCTTGCACAAGAGGTTATCCTCCCTTATTCTGCTAATTGTTTGGTGCCTCTAGAAGCATTAGAATGGTTGCTTCTTTGATGGTTTTCGACCAGAGTTACACTCCTTGTCTGTACTATCCAAGAGGAAGTTAGACTTTGGGATAGGGCTGGAGGCAAGGGGCTCAACCTCCTGTTACCTTACCTGAGATGTAGACCTTGTATTCGTAGGGCTGAGCACCCCCTTTTCTTGTTCTGCTCATGCACTCGCAATCACGCCTGCTTGTGTACGTGGTTTTGCGAGTTGCACCTTGTAGTTGCTTCACTCTCTACCTATCAATGAAATGATACACAATGTTGCCTATTTGTGAAACAAAATAAGTGACACACACTATAAACTTAACATGGACTCTCATACACTTGACAATTTTCTTCTGTTGTTTTGTTTCACAATAAACCCATACTAGCGACTGTGTGCACATCCGCACGGGAGAGAAAACATTCGCACGGGAGAGAAAACATCTGAAACCTCGTCCCATGAGAACTTGCACCGCATGAGGGGCGATAAGGTTTTTGGGGGCGTGTTACCGCGATTGGTTGCTTTCGGCGACTTCATCTATGATGACCTATTGATTGCTTTTGACGAATTTATCCACAACGACCGACCGTCTGCTTCGACTACTCCCCCCATGGTACATGGCTACGTCATCTCCACCACCATGAGGACGACGATGTTGCGCTCAAGTTGCGACGAACTTGTACATCCTATCCATCTTCCTTTTGGGCATGTGCTTTTGATTCATATGTGAACATTATAGACGTGTCTAGTCTATCGTATAATTGTTATGCTCTATTAGCAAACTCATCATCTTGATAAATTTGATTGGACTTAGCCGGAAATTGCTTAATAACCTAGCACTCTTGAAATGCACAATGACTCCTAAGGGCATCTCCAACGCGGACCCTCAAATCACTCCTATATGTCCTTGGCGGGAGTCTGGAAACCTTTTGTCATCCAATGCTATTCCCCAAGTGTCCGAAAACACTTCCAGACGTCCAAACTCTCCCAAACCGGAGGTAGACCTATGGGCCTTTTGCAAGTTTCCGAATATCCGTCTAATCAACCAAAAACCACCACATCAGATATATGGATATCCCCTCTCTCTCCTCATCGGCGACATGCATATGTATAGGAGGACATTTAGAGGACATGATTGGATGGCCGACTCCTGCATCATTTCCACAGCCCACGTCCGGACATGAAAAGAACATTTGTGGTGTTCGTTTAGGGGTCAGCTTTGAAGATGCCCTAAACTCACCATTAAGAAACAACATCTCCCTAGCTAGCATCTGCACTACCCCTAGAAGGGCTAGAATACACAGATAGCCAACGCCATCATTTATTTTCGTGAACTTGGTCGTTTTAATCTGAGCCACAAAAAGAAGTGTCGGGCACGGGGAAACCTACAAAAGGAAGAAAGGGAACATCTGGTAGGGTTTTTCGTGGGGCCTATGCTGATAGGAATCTACGCAAACAAGCAACACACACCAGCTGGCTAGCCAGTGACAAATGATGGTTTGTTAGGAGCAAATCAACACCATCATTGCGTAAAGAACACGGGAGATTATTTATTCGTCCGCGTGCATGCATGCACGCACGCTAGCTTAAACTAGGTACCACGAGCGAGATTATTTCCCAGAACAAGAAGTTAGGCACATTCTTCCTTGCACTTTGGGTGATCGATCTACGAGTATCTATCTATTTTCATGTCGTGTGTAGGGCCCTCTACATGGCATGCCTTCATTCATCAGGGACCAGCTCGCACACGCACCTTTCGTGGCGATCAGAACGAATGAGGCCGTAGGACCAGCAGCTAGCACAGAATTGGAGCTCTGTGCAGCTTTCTTTTGGCCGCTGAAATGCAATCGATTTGGTTTTGGCATGGCGAGATCTTTAAGGCCCTCTGATCAACAGGACGCTTGTGCGTCCGGCATGATCTAAAGCTAGCGGACGAATCTAGGATGTGGTTGCAGCTTGCAGGCACGCAGGAGTAGCATGCATGCGGCAGCTGGTTACGAGTGACGCGGCCGTGGGCCAGATTTTAGTACGTGAACGCTCTATTATAGCTAAGGTAGGAGTAGTAGCATAACACAATGATAACCCCACTTGGCAAACTACAGCTATGGCGTCTCTTCCTGTAAAGGGCAAGTGGGCTTAAACCCCACCGTCCTTTGAACCGAACTCTTCGAATCTTGAGACATAAATCACTGTGGCAGGTATTAAACACATCTTTTGTGTTATGACGATGTAACCATGGTACCATGTGTAAAATAGGGTCTAGTATATTGTCCTTGTACACGTATTTGTATACGTATGTAATTGTAATTGTGATCCTCTATATATTGAGACGTGAGGCTGGATGTCAACCACCCACGCAAAACCCTAAACCTGTGTTTCTAACTTGGTATCAGGCCGGGCCGCCGCCGCAAGTTCCTCGCGCCGCCGCCCGATCCTCTCTCCACGCAGCCGCTACTTCCGATCGCTGCGCGAGCTAGCCAAGCTAGCGATCCATCCGCCGCGTGAGCTAGCATCCATCCGCCGCAAGTGCGTTCCATCCATCTGCGCCGCCGCTTCCGATCGCAGTTGCCGCGCGTGCCATCTCCCGCGACTTGCTCCGCTGCCGCCGCGCGCTGTCTCATCCACGCCACCACTGCGATGTCATCCGCCGCTATGTCCGTCGCCCAAACTAGCGGCGCGATCGTCTCTTCTCCCGTCGCCTCGATCCCCGCCGCGCTCGCCGTCCCGACGATCTCCGTCCGCCTCGGTCGCCACAACTTCATGCTCTGGGGGGGCATCACCAGCACCGTTCTTGCCGGTGCCAACCTCCATGGACACCTCGATGGCACCAAGGCGGCACCGGCCAAAACACTCGTTGTCGGCACCGGCGACGCTGCTACCACCGTCGCCAACCCGGAGTACCACCAATGGTGGGTTCAAGATCAGCGCGTCAAGGGGCTTCTTCTCACCTCCATGGATGAGGATATTGCATGCCAACTTATTGGCTGCGAGTCGGCGCATACGGTTTGGACAGCCGTCGCCGCCATGTTCGGCGCCCAGAGCCGCGCCAATGTCCGCCACATCCGGCGGCAACTTCAGTCACTGAGGAAGGATGATCTGTCTGCCGCGGAATACATGCACAAGATGAAGGCCCTGGCCGACACTATGGCCGCCGCCGGCTCTCCGATCCGGGATGATGAGCTTATCGATCACATCCTCACTGGCCTCGGCTCCGCCTACAACTCCATCGCCGCCTCCTTGGGCGTGAGTAATGCACCCATGCCCTACTCCAGTTTTTACTCATTGGTTCTGTCCTTCGAGGCGCTGCAGGCACAACAGAGTGCGGTGGAGGGGTGGTCTCCCTCCGCGAACGCCGTGACCCGTTCGGGTTCGTACGGCGCGGGCGGACGCGCGCCCTACTCTGATCCCTATTCCTCCCATGGTGGGGGGCGCCCGGCTGATGGACATGGCCAGCCAGGGCAGAACCGCCAGGGCGGTAATGGCGGCAACACCGGCGGCCGTGACCGCAATGCTGGTTATGCCGGCAATGGCCGGCAAGGTGGAGGAGGCAACGCCGGCAACAACAACGGCGGAGGAGGTGGGCGTCGCAACCGCTGGCGTCCCCGGTGCCAAATTTGCAAGAACTGGGGCCATGAAGCCGATGACTGTCGCAAGCGCTATGATCAGGATCACAACTCCCGCTCCGCCAACTCGGCCTCCACCAACACCGTCGACTTTCCTTGGGTGTTGGATACCGGGGCTACGGATCACTTGACTAATGATCTTGAGCGCCTCCAGGTTCATGAGCGCTATGACGGCAAGGATCAGGTTCAGGTGGCCAATGGTGCAGGTTTGTCTATTTCACACATTGGTCATTCGCGTTTACCCGGTTCATCTCTTAAACTGCGCAACATCCTTCATGTTCCACACATCAGCCAGCATCTTCTCTCTGTTTATCGTCTTCTTTGTGATAATGACGTGTTTGTTGAATTTCACCGTCGTTTTTTCCTTGTTAAGGACAAAGCAACCAGGCGCATCATCCTTCACGGTAGAAGTTACGGGGGGGTCTATCCAGTCCCCTTCGCTCGTGCGTCATCTTTATCGTCTCACCGTGCCTCCTCCGGTGTTCGAGTTTCGTCGTCGCAATGGCATCAACGTCTTGGTCATCCTACAAATAATGTGGTCACTTCCATTGTTCGGAGTCATGAACTTCCGTGTTCTAGTTCAAATAATTCATCGTTAGTTTGTGATGCATGTCAGCGTGCTAAG
The DNA here is from genome assembly GCA_963921465.1 of Triticum timopheevii. NCBI lineage: Eukaryota > Viridiplantae > Streptophyta > Magnoliopsida > Poales > Poaceae > Triticum > Triticum timopheevii. Next base: position 479,744,868 of record OY997268.1, read on the forward strand.
AGTCATTAACTACCTTATTCTACTTCGTTTCACATCACTACTGTACCTCTTGAATTAATACATTCAGATGTTTGGGGTCCCGCTCTTGCTTCTTCGGGAGGGTACAAATATTATGTTAGTTTTATTGATGACTACACGCGCTTCACCTGGATTTATTTGCTTAAACACAAGTCTGATGTTGAGCAAGTTTTCTACAACTTCCAGGCTCATGTCGAACGCCTTCTGGATTATAAAATCAAAGCCGTTCAGTCTGACTGGGGTGGTGAATACCACAAACTCCATCGCTACTTTCAACACATGGGCATCTCTCACCGAGTGTCATGTCCGCATACCTCTCAGCAGAACGGTATTGCCGAGCGCAAACACCGACACTTGGTCGAGACCGGTCTCGCCTTGCTTGCACACTCCTCTCTTCCACTTCGGTTTTGGGATGAGGCTTTTCTTACGGCATGTTACCTCATCAACCGTATGCCCACTCCGGTTCTCAACAAGGACACACCTTTGTTTCGTCTGTTTCATGTTCAGCCCAACTACTCTTCCCTTCGGATTTTTGGGTGTGCTTGCTGGCCTAGTCTCCGCAAGTACAATGCTCACAAACTTGAGTTTCGGTCCAAGATGTGTGTTTTCCTTGGCTATAGTCCTTTGCATAAGGGCTATAAGTGTCTTGACCGTACCTCCGGTCGGATATACATCTCTCGTGATGTTGTTTTCGACGAGACTGTGTTCCCTTACTCTGAACCCGGCGTTTCGGTTGATCCTGCTTCTCTTGAACATGAACTCACTTTTCCCTCCGATGAACCGGTTCCGGATGTCCATGTGCGCAAATATGACCTGTCCTATTTGTCATCTAACTTGTCTTTTGCAGGTGATATTGCTTTGAGTTCCCCCCAGGTACATGTTGCTGCTCCGACGCCTCCTGATGCGCCCGACGTGCATGTCCCGCCGCCCGAGGCGGATGCGGCTGCCTCGCCTGATGGCGCGACCGTGGACGCGGCTGGGTCGCCACCCTCGCCCGGTGCGGCTGGGTTGCCACCCTCGCCCGATCCGTCGCCCGGGCCGCCGCCCTCACCTGGGCCGGTCCCACACACCATCGTCTCTCGGCCCGTGTCGCCTCCTGCTGAGGTCCCCTCAGCCGCGACACCCTCGGCCGAGCCCTCGTCGCCGTCGTCTTCTCTTACTAGCGATGCAGCTCCGGTGCATGCTATGGTTACACGCCATCGTGATCATACGCGCAAGTAGAAGTCTTACACTGATGGCACGGTTCGGTACGACTCTCGCCGTCGTGCCTTCTTCGCCGCGCCGGTTTCCCATCGTGATGCTCTGGGTGAACCTGCCTGGCGTGCCGCCATGTCCGAGGAGTTTGCTGCTCTCCGTCACACTAACACCTGGGTGTTGGTGCCTCGGCCACCTGGTGTTAATATAGTGAGCTGCAAGTGGATTTTCAAAACCAAGCACTGCCCGGATGGGTCTGTTGATAAGAACAAAGCTCGTCTTGTTGCTCGTGGTTTCACTCAACAGCACGGGATTGACTACGGAGATACTTTTAGCCCGGTGGTGAAGCCTGCCACGGTTCGCTTGGTTTTGTCTCTTGCTGTGTCTCGTGGCTGGAGCCTCCGACAGATTGATGTGAGCAATGCCTTTTTACATGGGTTCTTGGCCGAAGATGTGTACATGCAGCAGCCACCTGGGTTCGAAGATGCCACTTATCCCTCTCATGTCTGCAAACTTCAACGGTCTATTTATGGTCTCAAGCAGTCACCCCGTGCCTGGTATGCTCGTTTGAGTCAGCGTCTTTTGCAGCTCGGTTTTGTTGCCTCCAGATCAGATGCATCTCTGTTCATCTTCTCCCAGGGTACTATACAGATATACATGCTGGTGTACGTTGATGATATTGTGATTGCTGGCTCTACCCCCGCCGTGGTGGATCATCTTGTGCAGTCGTTGTCTGCTAGCTTTCCCATCAAAGATTTGGGTCGCCTCGAGTACTTTCTTGGTTTGGAAGCGTCCTTTCATTCAGGGGGCATGACCTTGACGCAGAAAAAGTATGCTTTAGATCTTCTTCATCGCGTCAACATGGAGAACTGCAAGGCCACTTCCACTCCGCTTGCTACATCCGAGAGTCTCTCACGTCATAGTGGTGCACTACTGGGTAGAGATGACTCCTTTCGGTATCGCAGTGTGGTTGGGGCACTTCAGTATTTGACCCTCACTCGTCCGGATATCTCCTTCGCAGTGAACAAAGTGTGTCAGTTCCTGTCTTAGCCAACGGTGGATCATTGGGAAGCAGTCAAGCGTATTCTGAGATATGTCAAAGGTACGCTAGACATGGGACTACGGATTCGTAAGTCCAGATTCACTGGAGTGAGTATATTCACCGATGCAGACTGGGAAGGCTGTGTTGATGATAGGCGCTCCACTGGTGGTTTTGCTATATTTGTTGGACCTAACCTTGTATCTTGGAGCTCGAAGAAGCAACCCACAGTCTCGAGATCAAGCACCGAGGCAGAGTATAAGGCATTAGCCAATGGCGCATAGACTCGGTTCTCACAGAACTTGGAGTCCCACGGCAGCGCACTCCTATATTGTGGTGTGATAACTTAGGGGCAACTTACCTGACGGCGAATCCAGTGTTTCATGCTCGGACCAAACACATTGAGATTGATTTCCACTTTGTGAGAGAACGAGTAGCTGCTTGTGAACTGGAAGTCAGGTTTATTTCTACAGATGATCAGTTAGCGGATGTATTTACTAAACCCGCTACTAGACAGATGCTAGACCGTTTTAGAACCAATCTGAATCTTGTATGTAGTTCAGATTGAGGGGGCATGTAAAATAGGGTCTAGTATATTGTCCTTGTACACGTATTTGTATACGTATGTAATTGTAATTGTGATCCTCTATATATTGAGACGTGAGGCTGGATGTCAACCACCCACGCAAAACCCTAAACCTGTGTTTCTAACTCCATGTACTCTGTCTTAGGCTGTTTTCAAAAGAAAAGAGATCGTGCTGTCGGCGACCGGTGGGCATTCATTTCTGAACTAATGAAGCGTCACACCTAGTTACACAACAATGGGTACAAGTGCATGCATGCTTACGTACACATGTATTCTATTATGTAAAAATGCATACACTACCCAATGCAATCAAAAAGACACCTTGGCTCTGATATCATGTAAAAGTATTTTAGTCAATGCAACCAAAAGACTGATCTGATGAAATAGACTAGGCAATACATTTATACGTCAACATATCACAAATACGAGTATACGACTACAAAATTGAGAAACTGCATTTTTTGTGTTTGAAATACTCCTGGGTTATGAAAAAGGGAGTTTTCGGTCCGTGCTACTGCTAAAGTAGGATATCCGAGTCCTGCCATTCGAACTTCACTATTTCGGTCGGTGCCGCTATCGAAAAATTTAGCTACATGCCACGGTGTGTCATCTCCATGAGTTGTTGTCATCTTGCCATTTTTTCGAAACTGAGGCAAAAGATTTACCTCATCGATTAATTAAGAAGAAGAGAATTGCTCGGTTAAATAACGGAAAACTGGGCGAAAACCGATACATATAAATCACAAGCGGACTACTCGCTAAGAAAGAAACTCCATCACTCATAGTCAACCCGACAAACATACATAACACGCAACAACCACGAACCCTGGCACTTCTATGTCGCAAAGAAACCCTCAATAAAACCAATGTTGAATACATCAGACGCCAAGAAATCCACGGAGACGAGCCAGTCGGAGATGGAGGACAAAGCGACTCAGTATCCTCCATTAAGCAGCCGCAAACGCCTTATCAATTGCGCCACTCTTCTTGCCTATGCTCCTGAGAGCCTTCTTAACCTTCTTTATTTTGCATGTAAAAGCATCATCCACTAGGAGGCAAGCAATCACATTGCGAGACCTTGGACAAGTTGCCTCCAAGGAGGCGAGCAAATGGTCAACCTTTTCCACGAAGACCACCTCGTCAATACTTGCCAACATAGTGTCACGGTCAAAAATGTGCGACCGAATGGGCTTCGTCGCCTCAGAATTAGCTGCCAAAGCACCTATCTCATCAACCTCGGCACCAACAGACGCCACCTGGGCAACAAGCTCTGATGAGAGAGCAATAGCAATGTCCAAACCTCCACGATCCATAGAGGCGAGCGACTGACTAGGCTCCAATGACAACGGTGAGGTCGCAGTCGGCATCACCAAGTCCCCTCTGAGCAACCCCATCTCCTTAGGAAGCATCATAAGCTTCTGCAGCTCACGCATAATCTGCAGCACCGGAGCCACGACCCCGACATCGGCACGACAGGTAACGACAACCGACAAGATGTAGCACGAGGGGAGAGATCTCCATACATGCCTGCTTCCCCATCGGCAGAACCAACCAGGATCTCAGGCGACGGGGATAAATCAGGGGCAACCCCAATCTGAAGCTCAGGCAGCGAATACACATCCGGCACCACCTCAAGTTTGGCGAGAGCGGTCTCTGCCCTCACCAAAACACTCCTGACTCGCGCAAGGCAATCACGAAGCTCAATGCGAAGCAGCTTGGTCTCCTCTACCAACCCGACTTGCTGAGCCGAGACTAACTGGAACTGCATGTATGTCATGGAGACATCACCGGTGGATGGAGTGGTGGAGCATGACATTGGGGCGGCGAAGCTTGGTGGACAGGCTTCTTAGCACAGCAGAAGCAGAAGCGGGTGATGTGACCAGATCGAAGGCAGTTTGTGCATCGGATTGGATCCCATTTGATTTGTTCCGTTTCCTCGCATTCAGGACCCACCACTTCGCCACATCGACCATAATTCTATGGGACCCACACTATTCATGTCAATTACAATGGGTCGGGGGAGACGCGTTTGACCACAGCTTTAGCAGCCCACCAATGATGGGATGTGGGTGCTACAGCTTGTGCACGCAGGCTCAAGCATTAAATTTCGGAGACCGATGCTTCTCCCAACCCGGCCCCAATTCCCGAAAGACTAAAAGGGGTCATTTCTACCGAAGTGGTTTTTCTTCTTTCGGGAATTCGTGTGAAATTTTTATGACAAGCTCGTGTACCAATATTAGGAAATCATGCCAAGTTTTACTATTTTTTTACACCAACTTATTGTTGTTGTTATTATTATTATTCAACTACTTTTTGTGGAGAAAAGGTAAAAATATATATTATTATAGAAAAATGGTGATTTGTATTCACATTTGTCAATAGAAATGACCAAGCAAGTAGTACACAACATTTGAAATGAAATGAGTCAAATGGTTAATTCAAAATTACTTGATGGATATTTGTATAATGGTATGGGACATAGTTCACTTTTTTTTGACTGGAAACTGTGAGGCAACAGCCCCACAGTACTTTATTAAAACCCCACCAACAAAATACAAAAGGTTCTTGTAAGAAAAGCTAGAAGTACTACTTACCTACACGCCTATGTACATATACACATGCCAATTACATATTTACAGGGGAAAACATAGCCAACTAAGGCAAGGAATTGATCCAATGTAACAACAAAGGCTTCAGGCTAGACTTGAATCTGTGGGACAGCAGGGTAATATCATGGATGAAGCTCCTCTTCCATGCTGCAAAGGTGGGCCTCTCATGTCCGAAAATTCTTCAATTCCTTAACAACCAGATGTTCCATGCAGCCAGATAAACAACCTCTTTGAAGAAAGGTTGGCCAAAGCTTTTTCTTGCAGCAATAAGACACTCAGAGGGAGATAGACCAGCAAGCCATTGGATTTGCAGATAGTTCCAGATCCTTGTACTGAATTGACAAGTGAAAAAAAGGTGGTCCCTGTTCTCATAAGCTTGGGCATGACATCAGAGACATGTATTGTCCTCCTGAAGCTATCTCCAATGCCTCCTGACCAACATATCTCTGGTGTTAAGCCTGTCATTGAGCATTAACCATGAAAATACCTTGATTTTCATTGTTGACCTACTTTCCCAAATCCATTTAGTCTATGAATCTGTAGGAAGATGAGCATGCATCAATGTATAGTATCTCTTGGCAGAAAATTTCCCTTCACCAGGTGTCCAAGACCAAAGATCATTAATGCTCTCATCAGCATTTAGCTCCAAAAGGCCAGACTGTACAGTGATCATTTCCTCCATTGCTTCTGGGGACAAGGGAAGATGGAAAATCTCATACATATCCAGAGTATTAAGAACATCTCTCACAGATACCTTATCATCAATGGAAAAAGAGAAAAGCCTGGGAAACCTTTCCCTGAGAGGAAGAGATGATCCTAAAAACATCCAAGCATCAGACCAGAAAAGGGCAGAATCTCCCATATTTATGGTAATCACAGAATGCAACCTGAAAGCTTCATTGATTTTCATGATGTCCCTCCACCAATAAGAACCCCATAACACTGTTCCATGGGGTACAACTCCATCATAATATGTATTCCAAATGAGGAAGACCCAAGGAATGTCTACATTGTTATAGAACTTATATAGATGCTTGGTGAGGAGAGATCAGTTCTGGATGCTAAGATTAACAATTCCCATGCCTCCTTTATCTTTAGGCCTACAAACTAGAGGCTGGCTGCTAATGACTGTCCGAGAGTGTCAGTATTTCCTCTCATAGACACTGCCTCATTATTATTTCAATTTGCTTGATAATACCATCTGGCAGGCATAAACTACAGAGAAAATATGGGCAGAGAAGACAAAACTGATTGTAGCAATTGCAATCTAGCTCCTTGATTCAGGAGGCATGAACTAGCAGACAACATTCTTTCAACTCTATCCACCACAGGGATTAAATCCTGAATCCATGGCTTGGTGGTGCCAACAGGTAGCCCAAGATATGTAAATGGAAGAGTTCCAACCTGGCAACCAAACACAATTGCCAATCTTGCAGTTTCAGCCTCATCCACATTTATAGGCAAAATACATGACTTATGAAAATTAACTCTGAGACTAGTGGAGGCATGGAAGTCTTGCAGCATTTCCTTGGGAGCCAAAATTTGGGATTCCTCAGCAGGCACAATGAGGAGAGTATCATCAGCATATTGGATTATAGGAAAATCCTTATCATGATTTTCAATAGGCAATGAAATCTCTTCATTTCTCAGCATATTATTAACCAAAGTTTGCAGTAGCTCAGCTGCAAGGACAAAAAAAAGAGGTGAAAGAGGGTCACCTTGCCTTACCCCGTGAATATTCGTTATCTATCTTAGTGTATTCTTCTAAGATTTTTATCAGAAGATGTTGTACCGATATCAAGACTTCACGCCAATTTTTCGTAATTTTGGACTATATTGGTATTATTTCATTTTTTTGACTTAAATACCAAAAGATAGTGCAAAAGTAATATCATTGCATAAAAATGGTGATTTACACATTTGTCACATAGATGTTAAAGACAGCTGTAGAAAGCATTTGAAGTGTGAATCGGTATTTACTTTTATGTGTATTTACTCAAAATTTAGTTATTTTGACAATATTTAAATATTTGTTTAACATTTTTTCTCTTAAATAGATGTAGGAAATGGTAAATAAATATTGCTACCAATAATGGTGATATTAATTCACGTTTTTTCTTACAAATGTTTAATAAAGGTACCATAAATTTCGAAATGGAAACAACCTCAAATGGTCACAACAAAATTCTTTTGTGCATATTTGTATGTGATGCGATGGAAGATAGCCCACTTGGTGATGCATAGATATTTCTGTTATGTGTATCTTCTCAGATTTTTTTTTCTCATCGTCTATTGTGCCAATATTAAGATTTTTTGCAAATTTTTAGTCATTTTCTATAATGTTTAGATATTTCACCATTTCCCCTCTTAAATAGATGTAAAAATGGTAAATAAAGATTATTCATAATAAATGATTTTAATTCATATTCGTTCTTACAAATATTTAAGAAAGGTTAGTAAAAGTTTGAAGTGGAAATTGGTTCAAATGCTCACAACAAAAGTGTTGTTTGCATATCTGACGTGAAGTTATGGAAGATAGTCCACTTGATGATGAATCGTCATTTCTCTTGTATGTGTTCTTTTCGGGTTTTTCTTGTTGTCTGTTTTGCCAATATTAGAACTTTTTGTAAAAAAATTTTATTTTTTACAATGTATAGGTGTTTTACCATTTTTCCTTTTAAATAACTCTACAAATACAAAAATATTATTACCATCCAAATTACCAATCTCTTCGACAAACTAGTGCAACTATACAATAAACAATTGTATTGGGTGTGCTGGCAACATAAGAAATTACTTGTACTTGATTGCGGGGTTATTTTAGAGGGATCAGTTTGAACTTACACCTCCTGCGGATTGATAAACCTTAGGTCACCCGCTTGAGGGGGGGATGTTGTACAATTCTCTAAGCTTGGAGGTCTAAGTGAGTCTACAAGAATAGAAATGTGTAGTAGACATCAAGCATCATACTTGAGAGTAATGTAGCCAACAGAGTCAATGGTGAACTCAGTCCCTTCTTTATAAGCAAAAGCAAGAGTATTCTTATGATGAAACAGAGGCTCCTGAATAGTCCCAAATTCCATGTGTGGCTTCATGAAGAACTTTTGACTTTATAAGAAAAATCAAGAGTATTCTTGTGACGAAACACAGGCTCCTGAATAGTCCCAAACTCCATGTGTGGCTTCGTGAAGAACTTTTACCCAGTGATAGGAACAAAGTTAGCCATAGACGCACTCATGCAAGTGAACCAGACATCCAGCAAAATGGCATAGCATTGTCTCTCTCGAAGAATAGAGTGGCAAAGAGCTGAAGGATAAGTGATACATATCCATCATATCTACTTTTCCAAACTCTTTTGCCCTTGTTTTGGACTCTAATTTGCATGATTTGAATGGAACTAACCCGGACTGACACTGTTTTCGGCAGAATTGCCTTGGTGTTATTTTTGTGCAGAAATAAAAGTTCTCGGATTGACCTGAAAATTTATGGAGAATATTTTAGGAATATATAAAACATATTGGCAAAAGAATCAACCAGAGGGTCCCCACCAGGAGTCCACAATGGCGGGGGCGCGCCCTACCCCCCTGGCTTATGGGTCCCCTCGAGACCCCTCGACGTCAACTCCAACTCCATATAACCCTATTCGGGGAGAAAAAACAGGGAGAAGAGTTAATCGCGTTTCATGATACAGAGCCGCCGCCGCCTCATGTTCTTCCTCCGGAGGGCAGATCTAGAGTTTGTTTTGGGCTCCGGAGAGGGGAAATCGATGTTGTCGTCATCATCAACCATCCTCCATCACCAATTTCATGATGCTCCCTGCTGTGCGTGAGTAATTCCATCATAGGGTTGCTGGACAGTGATGGGTTGGATGAGATTTATCATGTAATCGAGTTAGTTTTGTTAGGGTTTCATCCCTAGTATCCACTAGGTTCTGAGATTGATTTTGCGATGACTTTGCTATGCTTAATGTTGTTCACTAGGGCCCGATTGCCATGATTTCATATCTGAACCTATTATGTTTTCATGAATATATTTGTGTTCTTGATCCTATCTTGCAAGTTGTAGACACCTATTACGAGTTATGATCCGCATACCCCAAGGTGACAATAATTGGGATTTTTTCCGATGATTACCGTAGTTTGAGGAGTTCATGTATCCACTGAGTGCTAATGCTTTGGTTAGGTTCTCTATTAAAAGGAGGCCTTAATATACCTTAGTTTCCATTAGGACCCCGTTGCCACGGGAGGGTAGGACAAAAGATGTCATGCAAGTTTTTTCCCATAAACATGTATGACCATATGTGGAATACATGCCTACATTATATTCATGAACTGGAGCTAGTTCTGTGTCACCCTAGGTTATAACTGTTGCATGACGAATGCCATCCGGCATAATTATCCATCACTGATCCATTACCTACGAGCTTTTCACATATTGATCTTTGCTAAATTACTTTGCCATTGCCACTGTTACAATTGCTACTAAACTGCTACTATTACTTTTGCCACTGTTATCGTTACTTCCATACTACTTTGCTACTAAATATTTTGCTGCAGATATTAAGTGTTTCAGGTGTGGTTGAATTGACAACTTAGCTGCTAATACTTGAGAATATTCTTTGGATCCCCTTGTGTCGAATTAATAAATTTGGGTTGAATACTCTACCATCGAAAACTATTGCGATCCCCTATACTTCTTGGTTATCAAGACCTTTTTCTGGCACCGTTGTCGGGGAGCATAGCTCTATTCTCTGAGTCACTTGGGATTTATATCTTTTGATCACTATGAAGAATCTGGAAGATCCAAAAACCAAGATTTATCCCTCTACTACTAGGGGAGGTAAGGAACTACCATCTAGCTCTGCACTTGATTCACCTTCTATTTTGAGTAAGCTTGCGACACCACCAGCTGCTAGTAATTCTGATATGTTGTAAGTAATTGATGATGGTACTTCTGCTATGCATGATGGTTATGAAGATACTACTACTTTGCTTGATAATGTTGTGCCACTAGGTCAATTTCTTGATGAACAGTTCGCTAGGGTTAGAGAGAATGAAACTGATGATATAATTGAAACTGAAGATTATGATTCTCCCCCTAGATATGAATTTGCCTAAGGTACCTGAGGGTTATATTATTGATGAAGAAACCGCTAGAGACTTTTTTGCTTGCAATGATAGAGATGATCTGAAGAAACTCTTAGCTAAGCTTAAAGAAAAATCTTTGAATGCTAGAATAAAATATGATCCTAAGTTTGCTACTTCACCTATCTTTGTTACTAGTAAGGATTATGAATTATCTCTCGGTCCTGAGTTAATTACTTTGGTTGAATCTGATCCTTTCCATGGTTATGAATGGAAACCATTATGGCACATCTTACTAAATTGAATGATATAGCCACCCTCTTTCCTCATGAGGAAAAAATTCGCTACCACTATATTCTTAAGTTGTTTCCATTCTCATTAAAGGGTGATGCTAAGATATGGTTTAATTCTCTTGCTCCTGGTTGTGTGTGTAGTCCCCAGAATATGATATATTACTTCTGTGAATAATGTTTTCATGCTCATAAGAAACAAGCTGCCTTACAGGAAATATTTAACTTTGTGCTAATTGAAGAAGAGAGTCTCCCACAAGCTTGGGGGAGGCTTCTCCAATTACTTAATGCTTTACCTGATCATCCTCTCAAAAAATTAAATACTTGATATCTTTTATAATGGACTAACCAATGCTTCTAGGGACCACCTAGATAGTTGTGTTGGATGTGTTTTCAGGGAACGAACTGTTGAACAAGATGAATTATGAATAATATATTGAGCAATGATAATGATTGGACTCTTCCCAAACACCGTGAAAGCCAACTCCGAAGAAAAGAGGTATTCTGTTTCTCAGTCCTGAAGATATGCAAGAGGCAAAGAAAACTATGAAAGAAAAAGGTATTAAAGCTGAAGATGTTAAGAATTTACCACCTATTGAAGAAATACATGGTCTTGGTACTCCATCATAGGTAGTACAGGTAAATTCTCTCTATAGATTTGATGAAGGTGATATTCCTTATAATAAGTCTGCTAGTAAATGCTTGGATGAATTTGATAACTTTGTTGTTAAACAAGAAAATTTCAATGCTTATGTTAGTAGACAACTGAAACTTAGTGCTTACATGCTTGAGTGATTACATGTGTAGAACTGTTAATGATCTTAAGCTTATCAGTAAACATGTTTCTATGGTAAAAACTCAAGTAGAACAAGTACTTAAGGCACAAGATGATTTGCTTAATGTGATGAACAACAAAAACAATGATCATGATGTTAGAGTTATGACTAGAGGTGGTAAAAAGTCTCAGGAACATCTTTATCCTGAGGGCCATCCTAAGAGAGTTGAGCAAGATTCTCAGAGGATTAATACCGATGCACCTAGTTCCTCTAAAAAGAAAAGGAAAAATTATAGGACTTTGCATGCTTCTAGTGAACCTATTATAGACACACTTGAGAATCCAAATGATATTTCTACTGATGCTAAAACACAATATGGTGATGAACATGAACCTAGTGATAATGTTAATAATGATGTTCATGTTGATGCTCAACCTAGTAATGATAATGATGTGGAGATTGAACCCGTGGTTGATCTTGATAACCCACAACCTAAGAATAAACGTTATGATAAGAGAGACTTCATTGCTAGGAAACATGGTAAAGAAAGAGAGCCATGGGTTCAGAAACCCACCTTTCCTCCTAAGCCATCCAAGAAAAAGGATGATGAGGATTTTGAGCGCTTTGCTGAAATGCTTAGACCTGTCTTTTTGCGTATGTGTTTGACTGATATCTTGAAAATGTCTCCTTATGCTAAGTATATGAAAGATATTGTTACAAATAAAAGAAAGATTCCGGAAGCTGAAATTTCCACCATGCTTGCTAATTATATATTTAAGGGTGAAATACCAAAGAAACTGGGAGATCTAGGAATACCAACTATACCATGCTCCATTTAAAAAAACTATGTTAAAACTACTTTATGTGATCTTGGAGCGGGTGTTAGTGTTACGCATTTCTCTTTGTATTGTATACTTGATTTGAATAGTTGACACTGACTGAAATCTCTTTGCAAATGGCTGATAAATCAACTACTATACCCATCGGTGTTTGTGAGGATGTGCCTGTTGCAAATGTTACTATTTTAACGTACTTTGTTATTCTTGATATTCCCGAGGACGATAGTATATCGATCATCCTTGATAGACCCATTTTTAATACCGCTGGGCTGTTATTGATTGCAACAAAGGCCATGCCACTTTTCATGTTAATGGTAATGAGCATACGGTACACTTTCCGAAGAAACAACCTCAAGTTCATAGCATCAATTCTAATGAACATATTTCAACCATTGCTATTGGAGGTTCTAAATTCCCTTTCCCTATTGTCAAGAAGAAATATGATATTCTTATTTTTGGAGAAATGCATATCCCCTTTGAGGTAACATAGTGTTATTTGAAAATTCTCCGGTTTTGTATTATTCAAAAGAAGTTTGTTAATAAGACTTGATCAACCTTGTTAATGGATTCCTTTTGATGAGCATGAGATGGATGAATTTAGAAAGCACAACTTTTTGTACCCACCTTTTACTTTCTATTATTTAGATTAAATAAAGCAAAAATACCATTATCCGTCTATTTTATAAATTATCCATGCAATAAAAAGGTCCCAAAAATAAAAGTTATCCAAATGCCCTGAAAATTTAGTATGATTTTTTATAGAATATTTGAGAATTTTTGGCACTGAGACCATACCAGGGGGCTGCACCAGTGGGCCACAAGCCCTAGGGGCATGCCCACCACCCCTCCCCCCTTCTCTAGGCGCGCCCTGGTGGCTTGTGGGTCCCACATGGGTCCCCCTCACTTATTCCAGCACCCATCCACTTCGTCTTCCTCCAGAAAAAATCCCACCATTGCTCAAACTCGTGTTCTAGCTCATTTTGCTATCATTTTCAATCTCCTTGTGCAAAGCTCCATTCGCAAAACTATTTTGGGGGATTGTTCTTCGGTATGTGACTCCTCCAATTGCCCAATTAGTTTTTGTTCTATTGCTTTATACATTGCAAATTTTTGCTGTTGTGGTGACCTTGTTCTTGAGCTTGCATGTCAAATTTATATGGTCCCAAGTAGTTTTGATGCATGATATAGCCTCTAGGCACTTGTGGGAGTAGTTGCTATCAGTTTTGTTGAGTTTGGTTCACTTTTATTTTGAGTCACTAAAATTTTTAGAAATTTTCAGAGGAAGAAAATGATGAGGAGATTGTTAAGATGCTCTTCAAGCCGGGGCTCTAAAGAAAATGAAAATGAAGAGAAGAAGAAGTCCAAGTATAATCTTCCTCGCACCGCGGAGGTTCGGCAGTGTGAATGGCCAAGTGATGCATTCTTAGGGACTGCCGGAATTTATGATGATTTTTATTATTTGGTGGAGAATGCAGGCATCACCGACTTCCTCCATGATAAGTGTGATCAATACCTCCTACTCACTAATACCTTCGTGCAGAATTTTCACTTTCGTTATAGAGAAGATCCCCGTATGGTAGAATTTCACTTATATGATGTGCCTAAGAAAATGTCTCTTTATGGTTTTTGCAGTGTTTGCAAATTACCTTATGAGGGCAATGTCAGTGAACCACATCCTAGAGATGCAAAAGATTTTATTGATGAAGTTACCGTAGGGGAAGAGAGAGGGGTGTCGGAAGCAAGAGTGGCTAGTTTTCATTTTTCATGTTTTACGCCTCATTATTTGCGGGGAGATGTTTGATTGGTCATGGGGAGAGTGGAGGTCTTAATGCCCGTGACCTTGCTATTTTGCGCCATGCTTTATATTGTGATAGAACTTTTAGTTTGGGTGCTATTGTTGCTCGACGGTTGAGCTTAAACCGTTCGAGGGGTCCTATTTTCAGTTGTATCTATGCCTCTTGCCTTGCTAAACATTTTGAGATTCTTATCAGGCTAGATTAAAAGGAAGAAATGTTGTTACCCACTAAGTATTTATACTATGACAATATGGTAGCACATGATTTTATTTCCAAAGACGATGACAAGCGGCTCATCTATAACTTAGTGTTCAGTCAGGGTACCTATCAGATTCTTACTTTGCCTGCACCTTCTTTGTACGGTATTCATTCAGGCAGGTACATTGTTAAGCCTGATGACATTTATGCATACTGGGAGCGGATGCGATCCCCAGTTCCTGAGCTAGAACCATCACCTGATCCGTATGAGGAGTCTGATTATCAGTGGGAGCCACAGGAGCTCGCTAACTAGTGGAACCCTCAGGATCCTCCACAGTACCCAGGAGAGGGATACTTTGATCCCTCGGCATAGACCAACTTAGGCCAATAGCCTAAGCTTGGGGGAGTACGTATTTCTCACCAACATTACATTCATGTTCACACACTCATTCCAGTTGTCGGTGTTCATACTTTTTCATTGTATCATCCATGTTAGTTTATTTCTGTTTCTCGTTTTCTTCTTGTGTGTTTGAAAAACTTTGAAGAAAATCCGAAATTTTTTAGTTCTAGTTACTCTCTAATTTGCTTAGTTGAAGTACTAAAAGAAAACCCAAAAGTATTTTTCGTTCTTGTTTTGCTTTTTAGGGGCTTTCCCATGTAAATAGTTTTTCTCGTTCTTGTTTTACTTTCTTTGGAGAAAAAAAAACAAAAACTCCAAAATCATTTCAGTGTGTTTCATTGAAATTCTTTTTCTTTGGGTCATAAGGAGAAGACCACGATGAAAATGTTGAGTGGCTCTCATATGCATTATTGTTGATCTAACAAAGAGCCCATATTACTTTGTCTTCTCCTTTGAATAAATGTTTTCAGATTCCAGCTTAATCCAATGCATGTGCACTCTTATTATTATTCACATCATTCGGTCGTGCAAGTGAAAGGCAATAATGACGATATATGATGAAATGATTGAGATGGAGAAAAGCTGGTACGAACTCGACCTATTTTGTTTTTGTAGATATGATTAGCTCATCATTCTTGATTCAACTCATTATGAATGATATATCTTTGCAATGACAATTAGAGATTATAGCTACTCATGCCATGCTTAATTAGCTAGGATTTTATAATGGTTAATCTTGTGTGCCAACATGCTTTTAAAATGGTTATGATGTAGTATGATAGGATGGTATCCTCCTTTGAATGATTCAAGTGGCTTGACTTGGCACATGTTCACTCATGTAGTTGAAACAAAATCAACATAGCATCCATGATATTTATGTTCATGGTGATTTATATCCTACTCATGCTTGCATTCAATGTTGGTTAATCTCAATGCATGTTTATTTTGCTAGCCTTCACTTGTACTATGCGGGAATACTGCTTGTGCATCCACTTCCTTAAACCCAAAGTTGTTCCATATGAGTCTACCATACCTACCTATATGCGGTATTTACCTGTCGTTCCAAATAAATTTGCATGTGCCAAGCTCTAAACTTTCAAATGATATTCTATTTTGTATGCCCGAATCTCTCATGTAGTGACTGGGGGTTGTCTTTATCTTCCATGCTAGGTGGGTTATTCTCACGATGAGTGTTGATTCACTTGTCATTCACGAGACAGTGGCTGGTATTCGGGATGCCTGGTTCCATGCTCTAAATCAAATCAAAATATAATTTCAAACAGAACTCCCCCGGGATTGTTGTTGGTATCACTACTAGGGAAAAGCCTAGCAGCAGCGCGGGTTTTGGCCCTCTCAGTAGCGCGGGTACCGGCGCTACTAATAAGGCGCTACAGCTAACGTCTAGCAGTAGCGCGTGTTGACACACGCTACTGCTACACATGAATAGCTGCAGCGCTCTTTGGAAAAGGACGCTACTGATATTATCTGCAGTGCCGTTTACAGGTAAGCGCTACTGCTAAATCCCCCCCTCGCTACTACTAGTTTTATTAGTTTTTTTCCTGCAGATTTGTTTTTTATTTGTTTTGCATTTGAATAGGCTTTATACAATAATCTTTAGCATATCATCCACATACAAATGTAATCATAGCATATACATACAATTAGTCTTATCAAATCATGTCATCATCATAATCATCATCCAACACAAAGTGGTCTCTCGTCATCAATCTCAAAAATAGTGATACAAGTCTCGATTACTTGCCAATACATCGTCATCCATCTAAACAATGATATACACGAGAATAGCTATCACTTTGAGTACATGAGTTCGTATCCCTCTCTCGCATTAGCGTGAACCTAAACTAAGTACTGCGTGTCGCTCGGAAACCAAAAACCGGTACACCTGGGCCTGACACTCCGACCACTTGTCGTATATATACTCCTGGCATAGCACTTCTTCGCCATTTATGATCTATGCACCTGCATCGTCACATGAGTCGATGATATGCAACATATATAGTTGAGCAACACAAAGAGACAGACTTGGCAAAAATAGAAACAACATATCATAAGCATAAATAACAAAGTTCATCGTACCCAAATGACCTAACTAGAGTGATTTTCGCTAGTCGAGGAGGACGGTTTAATTACATCACAAATAAAGTTTCACCGTGCATAACTCAAAAGTTTTGTCATAAAAGAAAGTATGGACTAAACGGACACATTGTCATATATCGACAATCACTCCATCATGTCGTGCCATCCATCCAAGTCAGGGAGATAGTCATCGAGCTTAGTGAAAGGCTTCATGTCGAGATGCTGAGAGGCTATCCATGTTCGGACGTCTTCCCGCAACATTTGTCCTTCTGCATGGAACATCCCTGTTTTTCCGACGACCTCATTCATGATGATTTGGGCAAGTTCGCGCTGGATGTTATAGAACTCGGCTCGAAGTCGATGATCCTCGATATCTCCTATGTCCTTTGCCCATTGCAGAATATGGGCATCACTAGATCTAGGTGCCATGTGAAGGTTCTGGTGATCCCGTCGGTACTCCAGCATGTGGTGTAGGGCATAGAATCCATCATTAAGAGAATCGTTCGGTTGCTGGATGCAGCAGAAGTCGGTCTTATGGCTGAAGGCGGGCCTGCCGCCCCTTCTCTTCTTGTCCCTAACCTCTCCACCCCTTGCTTGGTAGTAAAACATAGCACTGTCGAGAACATCTTTGATGTGGGTGTAATCCTTTTTGTGAATGTTCTTCGACGAGTCCAAGTAAAGAGCGTGGGAGAATCAGGGGTAGAGGGTGATGAGGACGGCGCGCCCGCCGCTGCGCAAAATAAGTACACCTCAAATTAATTAGCCTCCACCGTGCAAATGAATTATTGAAATCGAAGGAAGGATAGCAGCGCGGATGACTTACACGGGATGATAAGGCACGAGAATCGCCTCCTTGTCCTTATTGGCGAGCATGAAACTGACGATGTAATCCCTCGCGTATTCACGATGTTGTGCACAGACTCCCAAGAAGGCCTCGTGCATGTAGTACGGGTCAGCGACACAGATATGAGCTATCTACTCAACCCCAATGATGTAGCTCATGTGCAAGGCATAAAGGCGGACAAAAGTAAAATCTAGCTTCTTCACGTGAAACATGTCGAATATGTAATCGAATCGGAGGAAGAACTTATCCGCGGGGAAGCCCTTGACGTACAACATTTGCTGCGGAACGTTAACCACGTAGAGTGGGTATCCTGGATCTTTCGAGGCGATGAGGCCTTTCTCTACCCGCAGCACATCGTCATGAAGTCTCCTTAGATCGCCGAATCTGGCCCGTAGCACTGTTTCAGGTAGGATTGGTTGACCGGGGATATGCCATTTATCCGCATCGGGGATATCTACACGGTCCCGAAGCCGAGGTTGCTGAGGCGGCTGGATCATAGAATTAGCTTTTTTGCCTTTCCTCGCTTTCTTCCTAGGCTTCTTTACCACCGGATGGTCGTCAATAACACGTTGAGACGGTAATTCAGGCACCGACTCATGATGCTCAAACCCTGAGGAGGCGCCAGTATAGACATACTGTTCAGCGCCATCGTCATCCTCATCCTCATCCATGGCGACATCATCAGCCTCTAATGGAGCCACCTGCTTACCCCGTCCGCTATCACCCAACCCGACACCCGACGCTAATTGGGTAGGTGGGGTGTTGATGTTCATACCTTGCTGAGGCTGCGTGCTCGCGGGTGTGCTCCCGGCCGCCTCCAGACGAAGCAGACTCTTTGGCCACAACAGGACCCACCCATTGCAACAATTACCAAGCCGCCGCGGGGTCTCGTCGTCATCCCCCACTAGTATTAGAGGAGGCAAATTCTTGTGGCCCAGTTTGACACTGACCACGGAAACGTTGAAGACGTTCGGGGGGATCGACCGGCTGTGAAACAATGGTTCCTTCGGCTCCATTATCGTCCCCTTCCCCACGTCCACCTTCTGTTCGCCGATGGTGTACAATATGGTGCACGGGGTTTCGTCGGCCTGCAAATAAAAGTCTGCGACGTGAGACATCCGAAAGGCGACAAAAACGGGAGATTATACATTTATATTGAAGGGGGGCGGTGTGGAAGATACCGTGAGGGCGTCAAGCTCAGCCAAAGGGGAGGCACCACCGAGCACGTCCGGTGCGGCAGCCGGTGCGGGAGCAGGTGCGGGAGCCGGTGCGGGAGCAGGTGCGGGAGCCGGTGCGGGAGCATGTGCTGCCAAGAAGTCAGCAAGGGGAAAGTCCTCTGCATTTTTTTTGGATTTTCCCTTGTCCAAGTGTGAACGCCCATCACCAAGGAAGTAGATATATCTGCAATCACTTGTTTTGCGGCAGCTACCGCTGTTGCGACTGTCTGAGATGATTTCTACTCAACCGCAATCTCAACCTTCTCGTCGATGCTTTCTTCAGTTAACCTCCGTCTTTCCTTTTTCTCCTCCGTGGTCTCACGGTAGTACTTCTTCCACGTGGCGCCGTCTCCGACACCGTGCACGCGTCCATACGACGGTCGAGTATCCACCGGTTGTCGTTTCAATATGTTCAACGCCCGGTTGAATGGAGTGTCCCACTTGGGCCTCGCCAATGCCTCAGACGGCGAGTCGCTTTCGGCCGCAATCCGGTGTTGCTCTCTCTGCAAAAGGCACAAGGATCGTTTACAAATATGACTAACGTGTGCAGTCGAATTGATCAGAAACTAAAATTACCAGCAGTCTCATGAACTCCGTAATGACCGGTGTTGTCTCATAAACCTTCTTCAGTGGGTCCCAACGGTGGCGGGCCCTCAGGACGTCACGCTCCTGCGAGACGGTGAAATCCGCCAAGGGGTCTGGGATGCCCAGACTCGCGGCTTCCGCGTCCTCCTTGGCCCATTTGGACCTCTTTCCGCCGTAACCACGACTTCCGAGGTGGTGGGTCCCAATGTTCCTCTTTTGAAGCCCCTTCATGTACTTAGACTTTTCTTTGGCAGCTTCGGCCTCGCAAGCCTCCTTGAATATTTGAAACTGCTCTTCCGTGATTGTCGGACTATCCTTTACAATCTCGGAGTAGGGTTCCCCGTCGTTGATCTTTGCTTTCACTCGATTTTCCCAGGCGGCCAACGCGTTGCTAAACTTGGTCATGGCGTGTTTGTTTATCTTCTTCATTGCCGGGTCATTGTCTGGATCTTCATAATCCTTCTCATTCTGGCCCGGGAACAAGAATATCTGGTGAAACTTCTTTAGGAGGGAGCTCCTCATATTTTCTATCTTCTTTAGATTCTCATCGTTGATGGTGGCGGTTGTCCGTATGATGCAGCCTATTTGATTGCCATAGCACGCGCGCGCTTCCTCGGGCGCCTTTGGCTCAAAATTGCCGTTGTCCACCTCCGTGACCACCAGTCTAGTAGTCCTGAGTTTGTTAGGAACCCGTTGCCTCTTTTCTTTCGGTTCTACACCGGCTCCGCTCCCCGAGGCAGCACCGGTCTCAGTGCTGGTCTCGATGTCGGTCTGAATCTCAGCGCCGGTGTCAGTCTCAGCACCGGTCTGCGTATCGGTCTCAGCACCGGTCTGCGTGTCGGTCTCAGTCCCCGATGCCACCGGTGGGCCCAGCAACAACATCTGTTGATCGTCAGTAAAGCTAAAAAATTCGTCTGCCGCCCGGTAGACGTCGTCGCAATCACCAGAACCCTGTCCTTCATCATTGCTAGCCATGTTTCCTATGATTAAATCTAGTCAATTAATTCTAGACCTAATAAAATCAACAATGACATAAAAAGGACTATTGTTTTGCAGGAATGTTGACTCCTTCCTAGTGCGGAAAATCCCGGGCACTCGATATGTCCTAGTTTGTAGCACAAGTCATGCCGAAATTCACGGGAAATTTCGGCATGACCTTTGCTAAAAAGTGGACAAATCGAGCACCTGAAATTTGCCGGAACAGAAATGAATCAACATTCCAGCAAAACATAGGCCACTCAGCATCATTCCCTGGAAACAACAAAGCCACCACTTGGGCACAATCGAACAACTTCAATGAAAAGATATAACATGACCACTTCAATGAAAAATCAAAAACCTTTGCCAATCTACTTAACCTAGCTTCTTAATCCAACGAACCTAATTAACCTACCTATTTAACCTAGTTAGTTAATCTAGTTTACCTAGATAATTAACCCTAATTAAACTAGTTAACGCAGCTAGTTCTCTGTCAAAGCCTAAAATAAATTTTTGCACTAATTAACATGGATAATTAACCTAATTAAACTAGTTAACCTGACTAGTTCTCTGTCAAAGCCCTAACTAAGTTTTTGCACTAACCTAGATAATTAACCTAATTAAACTAGTTAACCTAACTACTTCTCTGTCAATGCCCTAACTAAATTTTTGCCCTAACCTAGATAATTAACCTAATTAAACTGGCTAACCTATGCATGAGAGAGAGAGGAGGGGTGGGGGCTTACAGATGATGGCTCCGGTGGTGGCGATGGAGGCAGTGTGGTGGCGAGGCAGGGGCGTCTCCGGTGACGGCGAGGGAGGCAGGGGCGTCTCCAGTGATGGCGAGGAAGGTGGCGTCGACGGAGGCTCCGGTGGCGTTGACGAGGCTGCGCGGCTCCGTGGCGTTGGGGGCGGCTCCGGTGTCGTCGATGGCGCACGGCTCTGGTGGCGTCGTCGGCGGCGGCGAAGTGTGGGGCGACTGTGAATCAGGGAGACGGCGGCGCGCGCGCGGGGTGGGTTTGAGGGATTTGGGGGGAAGTGGTGGCCGGAGGGAAACGGTTTTTTGGCTAAGTCAAACTTAGCGGTAGCGCGTTTCGCAAAACGCGCTATAGCTAAGTTAGATATAGCGCTTTCCTCAAAACGCGCTGCTACTATAGCTAATTTCCTATTCTATTTCTATAGCGGGGGTCTAGGACACGCGCTGCAGCTACGTTAGCTATAGCGCCTCTTACAAACAAACGCTGCTGCTATGCCTTCCTCCGATTTTTCGCTTTTTCGTTTATTTTGCTTTACATTTTATTTTCCCTTTCTCCTTTTTCTATTTCTTTCATTTTCATTTAAATTTCTATTTGTTTATCATCTTATTTTATTTCCGTTAGTAGTAGCGCTCTTCTTAGGAAACGCGCTGCTAACTGTGCTCTAGCAGTAGCGCGTTTCGGTTAAGCTCGCTACTGCTATGCGTAGCCTAGCATTCTGCCAATGGGAATATTAGTAGTAGCGCTTTCTCTACAACAGGCGCTACTGCTAAGTTTGTGTCTGTAGCGCGGTTTTTATTTGGTCGCTACTGCTATATAGCAGTAGCGCAGTTTTTTAACACGCGCTGTTGCTATATTTCTGTGTATAAGGTTTTCCCTAGTTGTGTATGGACGGTAACCATTGTTTCGGATCAACCAGGGAGTGTGATTGTTGGTGGAGGGGGGGGGTTAAAACTTTACCATTCTATTTGGGAACCGCCTATAATGTATCTAACATGGAATATACCGAGATCTCTTGGTTGCTATGTTGACAATGAAAGCATACCGCTCAAAATTATATTCATCTCACTTTTGAAAGCTCGAGCTCTCGCACCTCTGCAAATCCCTGCTTCCCTCTGCGAAGGGCCTATCTATTTACTTTTATTGTCGAGTCATCATCCTCTTATAAAAAGCACCATTTAGAGAGCACCACTGTCATTTGTATGCTTTGTTATTAACTGATATTGAGTATGACTGGATCTCTTTTACCATCAGTTATAATGTCTTGTCAGTCCTTGTTCTTCAGAGGTGCTCTGCATTTATGTCTGCGGTCATGAATGAGAGAAACAATTATATAATATTTTATCATGATTGTTTTGAAAAAGTGTTATCATCTGAGATTTATTATTATTGCTCGCTAGTTGATTATGCCATTGAGATGAGTAAATGTGACCTAAATGTTATTGTTAAAATGGTTAGTTCATGATCTTTGCTGAAAACCTGAACATCGGTAAGACATATTTACAACAACAAGATCAAACATAGTTTGAAAAGTTTTTCTTTGTCACTTTCAGTTTGTCAACTGAATTGCTTGAGGACAAGCAATGGGTTAAGGTTGGGGGAGTTGATACGTCTCCATCGTGTCTAATTTTCCAAACTCTTTTGCCCATGTTTTAGACTCTAATTTGCATGATTTGAACGGAACTAACCCGGACTGACGTTGTTTTCAGCAGAATTGCCTTGGTGTTATTTTTTGTGCAGAAATAGAAGTTCTCAGATTGACCTGAAAATTTACAAAGAGTATTTTTGGAATGTATAAAAAATATTGGTGAAACAATCAACCAGAGGGGGCCCACCAGGAGTCCACAAGGGTGGGGGCGCGCCCCCTGGCTTGTGGGTCCCCTGGAGACCCCCCCCCCCCCCCCGGACCTCAACTCCAACTCCATATAACCCTATTCGAGGAGGAAAAAACAGTGAGAAGAGTTCATCGTGTTTCACGATACGAAGCTACCGCCACCTCCTATTCTTCCTCGGGAGGGTAGATCTTGAGTCTGTTTTGTACTCCAGAGAGAGGAAATCGACGTCGTCATCATCATCCACCATCCTCCATCACCAATTTCCTGATGCTCTCCTTTATGCGTGAGTAATTCCATCGTAGGCTTGCTGGATGGTGATGGGTTGGATGACATTTATCATGTAACCGAGTTAGTTCTTTTAGTGTTTCCACTATGTTCTGAGATTAATGTTGCTATGACTTTGCTATGCTTAATGCTTGTCACTAGGGCCCGAGTGCCATGATTTCAGATCTGAACCTATTATATTTTCATGAATATATTTGTGTTCTTGATCCTATCTTGCAAGTTGTAGACACCTGTTACGAGTTATGACCCGCATACCCCAAGGTGACAATAATTGGGATTCTTTCCGGTGATTACTGTAGTTTGAGGAGTTCATGTATTCACCAAGTGCTAATGCTTTGGTCTGGTTCTCTATTAAAAGGAGTCCCTAATATCACTTAGTTTCCATTAGGACCCCGCTGCCACGGGAGGGTAGGACAAAAGATGTCATGCAAGTTCATTTCCATAAGCACGTATGACTATGTACGGAATACATGCCTACATTATATTGATGAACTGGAGCTAGTTCTGTGTCATCCTAGGTTATAACTGTTGCATGATGAATGCCAACTGACATAATTATCCATCACTAATCCATTGCCTACGAGCTTTTCACATATTGATCTTTGCTAAGTTACTTTGTCATTGCACTGTTACAGTTGCTACAAAACTACTACTATTACTTTTGCCACCGTTACCATTACTTCCATACTACTTTGCTACTAAATATTTTGCTGCAGATATTAAGTGTTTCAAGTGTGGTTGAATTCACAACTCAGCTGCTAATACTTGAGAATGTTCTTTGGCTCCCCTTGTGTCGAATCAATAAATTTGGGTTGAATAATCTACCCTCGAAAACTGTTGTGATCCCCTATACTTCTGGGTTATCAATAAGATCTTCATTGTAAGACTTGTTCAAAGTGAGGAACGAAATCAAAACGATCTTTCTGAGAGCCCTATGCACACTAGGATAAAGTTAATTGTTGGTTGCACATACTCAAGATCCAAATCCCTGTAAGGTGACAACTTCTACTTCTTCACCTTGAAAATCTCCTCATAGAACCAATGTTAGAAAACTAATATCCAAAAGCGAGTGTCAACACTAGAATCCATATCCTGAACTTATGGATTCTTATTACACTCAATAAATTAATCTGGCTTGTTCATCTAAGTAAGATCTGTAATGGTTGTCGGGTTATGATCTTCATCCTCTGCATTAGAGCCATCACCACTCAATTTCATCATCTTGACCCTCTTGTTCATCAGCGACATAATGCTCATTATCCCTAGAATTAGACTCTCCATTAGAATAAGACCCTCAACTACTAGTGCTTTGGTCGCAACCCTTCTGTCTTTGGATGACTGAGGAGCTGCATTGGAACCCTGCCCTTGCGCGGATATGCTGCCTGTGAGAGATGGCTTAGGATAGCAAGACACAACTTGGAAAGTTGGAATAAAGAGATCTTACACACTCATATCTTCACAAACAAACACAAAATACCAAATGATGAGTGAAGGAGTCCCGGACTAGGGGGTGTCCGGATAGCCGAACTATCATCATCGTCCGGACTCCAAGACTATGAAGATACAAGATTGAAGACTTCGTCCCGTATCCGGATGGGACTTTCCTTGGCGTGGAAGGCAAGCTTGGCGATACGGATATGTAGATCTCCTACCATTGTAACCGACTCTGTGTAACCCTAGCCCTCTCCGGTGTCTATATAAACCGGAGGGTTTTAGTCCATAGGACATAACAACAATTATACCATAGGCTAGCTTGTAGGGTTTAGCCTCCTTGATCTCGTGGTAGATTCACTCTTGTACTACCCATATCATCAATATCAATCAAGCAAGAGTAGGGTTTTACCTCCATCGAGAGGGCCTGAACCTGGGTAAAAACATCATGTCCCTTGTCTCCTGTTACCATCCGCCTAGCCGCACAGTTCGGGACCCCCTACCCGAGATCCGCCGGTTTTGACACCGACATTGGTGCTTTCATTGAGAGTTCCTCTGTGCCGTCACAATCAGGAAGGATGGCTCTTCCTGTGTTTAAAGACGGTACCATTGTCAAAGGAGTTTTGGCCGCTGGCCAAACCATCCGGCTAGGTGGTTTTCTTATGACCGCCTGTTCGGCCGCCGCTTCGATGATGACCTCTCGGGTCATCAAAAGCGATCTTCAAGTCAACTCGGAATTCACCGAGCAGCTGGATCCAATGGAGCTCTCTTCCGTAAATGAGCTCTTGGATCGCATCGCCGCCCTGGGAATCGCTACAGACTACGATCAGATTGGGCTTAAAACTGATTTGAGAGAGATTAACTCTCCCCAGGTTACCCACCATGTTGTGGTGGTAGAGGAACAACGCGGCGACTCTTCTTCTATATTACAGACCAGTTATGTCCGGACTCCTGATCCCTCCATGCCGGATTCCCACGGAGGGACGGACGTCAATCAAGTACTGAACCTAAAGTCAGGCAGCGAACCAGGTTCGTTGGACAACATCCAGCAATCCAAGCTTCCAAATTCAGAAACTTTTCGGCCCTTGAGCCTCAAGTTGGGTAGGGTTCCGGACTTAATTCCACCCGCCCACCCAAACATAAGCGATCTATCTCAAATCCAGGAAGAGCCCACGGAAACAGTACATCATTACTGGGCCAGATTCCTCCTAGTTATGGACAGGATAAAGGACTGCCATGAGGAAAGCGCAATCTCAATTTTCTACAACAATTGCACGGACAAGGAAATCTTGAACGCCATAAGTCGTCGTGAAATTACACGCTTCGCCGACCTAGCATCCATAGTACGAAAGTACTGTGCGATGGAGAGTGCCTGGAAAACCGAAGCCAAGTTTTGGGACAATCCGGCTCCGAACACAACCCTAGTCCGAAATAAAAGGGTGCATCATGCTCAGGTACCTGGTACAAAAATCAAAAAGCAAAAACCCCCTAAAGGGCACGGAACCATACTGGAGGGATGGCTCAGAGGACCCTGTAAAATCCATAGTACAGAAGGCGCCACTCCAACACATCGCCTTCGAGCATGTTGGATACTACGCAGGTAGCCAAAAGTGGCGAAGAGCTTCTAGCCCCGGAGAACCAGCCCAACAGTACCAGTACGGTATTAACAGTCTTCGAGACTTTCGCATCAAATAATATGCGGAAACGAACAATCCGCAGCCTCGCCGAAGTCTACCAAGTAGCAACAACAAATCCATGGAGCGACATGGCTATCACCTTCAATGCCAGCGACGAACCTAAATTCCGAACAGCCCGAGCACCAGCCGCATTGGTCCTCAGTCCAATAGTGGACGGCTTTCGTCTTACCAAGGTACTCATGGATGGAGGCAGCGAATTAAACCTCATCTACGAGGAAACCCTTCAAAAAATGGAAATAGACTGGAGCCGCATTGAGCGAAGCAACACAACCTTTAGAGGAATAATCCCTAGTCGGGAAGCACACTGCACAGGAAAAATTACACTTGATGTGGTGTTCGGCTCGCCGGACAATTACAGGTCCGAGGAGGTCACGTTCCAAGTGGCCCCGTTCAGCAGCGGATATCACGCTTTATTAGGGTGAGAGGCATTCACAATTTTCCAAGCCATACCCCATTACGGGTACATGAAGCTTAAAATGCCCGGGCCCAATGGAATCATCACTCTTGTCAGTGATCCGGACATAGCACTCTGCGCTGAAAATAAGACAGCCGCACTAGCCCTAGAGGCAGTATCCGAAGCCCTAGCGGCAGAGGAACTCACTACGCTGCGCCCCACGGTGAACAGGGACGATGTGATACTCGATAAGAGATCCAAGTCCACCTCTTTTAAACCAACAGAAGAAATAGTCAAATTCCAGGTCCATCCAACGGACCCCACAAAGACGGCCTCCATTGGGGCACAATTAAACCCTGATGTAGACGCCGCACTACGAGAATTCCTTTGGGAAAATTGGGACATTTTTGCCTGGCACCCTTCAGATATGCCAGGAATCCCACGCAGGCTGGCAGAATACAGCCTAAACATCCTAAAAGGATTCAAGCCAGTCAAACAGGCTCTTCGGCGATTTTCCAAACCCAAAAGATAGGCAATGGGAGAGGAGCTAGCCAAATTATTAGAAGCCGGATTCATCAGAGATATAAAACATCCGGACTGGCTAGCGAACCTGGTAATGGTACCAAAAAAGGACAAATCCTGGCGCCTTTGTGTCGATTTTAAAGACCTTAACAAGGCCTGTCCAAAGGATCCTTTCCCCCTTCCCCGCATCGACCAAATCATCGATGCTACCGCAGGGCACGATTCACTGTGCTTCCTCGACACATATTCCGGATACCATCAAATCAAGATGGCGGAAACAGACCAGGCCGCAACGGCATTCATTACTCCATACGGACCATTCTGCTTCAACACAATGCCCTTCGGACTCAAAAACACCGGCGCAACATATCAGCGCATGATTCAGACATGTCTGGCTACCCAGATCGGCAAAACAGTGGAGGCATACATAGACAATGTGGTCATTAAGACCAAACACGTCGAAACTCTAGTAGACGATTTGAGGCTCACATTCGACAACCTCCGAGCATATGACATTAAGCTCAACCCGGAAAAATGCGTTTTCGGCGTACCAGCCGGAGAGCTCTTGGGCTTCATTGTATCCGGTAGAGGAATTGAAGCAAACCCAGCCAAGATCCGAGCTCTATCACAATTGGATATCCCAAAAGACCTCAAACAAATACAAAAACTGACGGGATGCGTGGCGGCTCTAAGCCGTTTCATCTCCCGTTTGGGAGAAAAGGCATTGCCCCTCTATCGCCTCCTCCAGCGCATCAAACACTTCGAATGGACGGATGCTGCCACAGCCGGACTCGAAGAAATAAAGGCCATATTGGCAACAAACCCGGTCCTGGCCGCGCCTAACCTGGGCGAACCGATATTATTATATATCCCGGCAACACATCAAGTTGTCAGCGCGGTACTCATCGTCGAACGAGAAACAGAAGGACACAAATTCCCTCTTCAAAAACCAGTGTACTACGTATCCACTGTCTTAACTCCATGCAAGTCCCGGTATCCACATTATCAAAAGATAGCGTACGCGGTGTTCATGGCATCCCGGAAGCTGCGACAGTACTTTCAAGAGTGTTCGATAACGGTTGCCTCCGAAGTACCTCTCAACGACATTATAAACAACCGCGACGCGACGGGCAGGATTGCAAAATGGGCCATTGAGGTCTTACCATTCGACATAACCTACAAACCACGGCGAGCTATAAAGTCGCAAGTTTTGGCTGACTTCATCGCCGAATGGACCGAAGCCGAACTCCCTAAAGAGTACGGCGCATACTCCAATTGGATCATGCATTTCGACGGCTCCAAAATGTTGGCCGGCTTGTGGGCTGGCGTCGTATTGACATCCCCAACCGGAGACACAGTCATATACGTACTTCAGATAATGTACACGGACTCCAACAATGCAGCCAAAATGAGGCCCTTCTACATGGTCTCCGGATGGCAATCTCCATGGGTATTCAACGCCTAGAAGTGCGTGGGGATTCAAACCTCGCAATATCCCAAGTAAACGGAGACTTTGACGCCAAGGATCCGAAAATGGCAGCCTATCGTAATGCCGTCTTAAAAATGTCAGCTCGGTTCGAAGGACTCGAATTCCACCATGTAGCCCGGGATAATAACCAGGCAGCCGACGTGTTGGCACGCATCGGCGCAAAACGCAACGCCGTCCCTCCAAACATCTTCCTGGAGCGGCTCTTTAAGCCATCCGTATTATGGGAAGAGGAGTCCGGAAATAACAACCCGGAACCAACCACACCACCCAACACGGAACATTCTGAGACAATCGATGGCTCAGCCAATGAAATAACACCTTCAGCCCACGAAATAATGGCAGTAATTGCCCCGTGGACGGAACCATTCCTAGCCTACTTAATTAGGCAGGAACTTCCTGAAGACCAAAATGAGGTCCGCTGCATAGTTCGGCGATCTAAAGCCTACAAGGTCCATGAGGGAGAACTTTATAAGAAAAGCACAACCGGAGTCCTTTAAAGGTGCATCTCCGAAGAGGAAGGGAGAAATCTCCTAGCTGAAATTCACGCCGGACTCGGCGGGCACCACGCCGCAGCCCGGGCCCTTGTGGGCAAGGCCTTCCGTACAAGAATTTATTGGCCGACTGCCCGGGCAGATGCTCAGGACTTAGTCCAACGATGCGTCGGTTGCCAGCCCTTTGCTAATCAAAGCCACATGCCACCCACCGCCCTCAAAACTATACCCATCACCTGGCTGTTCGCGGTCTGGGGGCTTGACATGGTTGGACCCCTTAAAGGGGGAACCCACAAGCAAAAATACCTATTGGTCATGGTGGATAAATTCACCTAATGGATAGAGGCCAAGCCGGTTAAAACGGCCGAATCCGGACCTGTGATAGACTTCATATCTGGGGTAGTACACCGTTATGGCGTCCCCCACAGCATCATCACTGATAATGGCACGAACTTCACGGCCGACGAGGTTAAACTCTGGTGCAAAAACATGGGCATCAAGCTCGACTACACTTCAGTCTATCACCCTCGAACTAACGGTCAAGTCGAATGAGCAAATGGTCTAATCATGAGCGGCATTAAACCCAGGTTAGTGCGGTCCCTCACGGAATCTAACACGCACTGGGTGGAGGAGCTCGACTCCGTACTCTAGGGGCTGCGGACCACGCCAAATCGTACTACCGGATTCACACCATTCTTTATGGTATACGGCGCAGAGGCAGTTCTGCCCTGCGATATAATTCATGAATCACCTCGAGTGCGCATGTACGAAGAAAGAGAAGCCGAGTTGGATCGGTAGGACAGCTTGGACGCATTGGAGGAGGAGCGCGACGTGGCAAAGGCTCGTTCCGCATTCTATCAGCAGCAGGCTCGAAGATATCAAAGTAGAGAAGTACGGGCCAAAACTTACAATGTTGGCGAACTAGTTCTACGCCTGCCGGGCAAGAAAAAGGACAAACTCAAGCCCAGGTGGGAAGGTCCCTTCATCATTGATCAAGTCCTGACCGGCGGAGCATACCGTCTATGAAATGCATCGAACAATCGACTCGAGCCGAACCCATGGAACGCAGCCCGCCTCCGCAGATTCTACGCCTAGTGCCGGACTCAGAGTTCGTCTCTTTCCTCCGTCCACATTTTAAACGTTTACTGTCTTTTGTTTTTTCTCTTCCTTCCTCCCTTCTTTTCGTAAAGCCTTTGTGGGCTGACCTGCGCATTGCTCGCACACACTTGACGTGCTGCTCGTACTCATTATACTTGGGGGCTTCTTTAACAGAAGCTTATTTATATGGGCTCCATGCCCAACACATGCGTCACGCTTCCGCATGTACCTTTTACTCACCATTATATGCATCGATATGACTTAAGTTTTGGCCAAGCTGGGTTGCTTGGCTCCTGTGCTTACCCCTACGTTCCCGATTGTTCGGCTAGGAGGTAAAGGGAGCACCTCTGCGATTGTTACTACCGGGTCAGCCGGATGTGTACCTCAGACTGGGTGAAGCCGAAAGCTAGCGTTCTTAAGGGAATATTCGGTCGGTGACTTGAAAGATGATTTCTTATTTATTTATTTATCTGCCCCAGATGCTTTTCTGCACTTTTTGCAGTCAGGACATGCACTTTAGGGCATGCCTCCCAGGGAAAGGAACCCCTAACGGAACTATTCTCCCTGGAAGATGTTTCTTACTAACCATGTAATATAACATAACTAGTTTGGCACTTGTCTAATAAAGCACCAATGACCCCTACGCCTGGTCTCCATGCATGCCCCGGTTTTTTCATAACCGTGAGGGTATTCGGACACACTCCGGACTCTAGGGTCCCGAGGTTGAAGCGAAAAGGTCCGCAAAGAAAAACGATCTACAATCCGGCTAGAAGGCATTTCACATGTCATTTTACATTACATCGTCAAATTGACTGATTGTACTCCTCTTCAATCCCGTCTAACAGGCTGTCTAGCTTACAGTCCCATTGGGAATATTTAGCGGCCAACTCTACTTGGCCGTACATTAAGCTCACAGGAATCTCCTTCCCATCGGGCCCCACAGGTCCGACCTCGGCCATGTGGTTCGGATCAGCCTTCGTGTACCGCGTCTTCACCATGGCCCAGGCCTCCCGGGCACCTTGACGGCAGGCCGATATCTTCCATAGACGGAAGCGCTGCCGTGCTCCCTGAAGCTTCTCTACAAGCCCTCCAAGACCGTCGGGCAGAGAGACGGACAGCCATAAGGCCTGGACGACGCCGCTCATCGCCTGCCGAACACGTTCGTGCAGCTGCAGCAGCTCGGGAAGCAGATCACCCGTTGAACCGGGCATTTCCTCCACAGGACGACCCGTGAGCACACCTACGGACATATTTCTGTCAATCGACTCCCTCGCCGAACTCTTCTTTTCAAAAGAGTTTGCTCAAGCACTTACTATAAATGCCGCGACGAAGCCGCTGATTCTCCTTCACGGAGCCAGACAGCTGGGCCCGAACACCTTTTAGCTCTTCTCCCAGTTGGGTGTCAGCATCTTGGAGTTTGTTCCTCTCCTGCTGCACCTTCATAAGCACCCTCTCGCTGGCCTTCAGCTGGCGCAGTAGCTGTTGCTTGTCCGGATCAAGTCCGGCAACATCTGCAATATTATTGTCAGACTTATACGCAGGCTGCACGCCATAAACCGCTTATCTTTTTGAAATATGTGTTACCAGAGGGGGTCTCTGTGTCTCCTCCTGCCGTGGCTAGTGCGGCCTCAAGTTGGGCCTTGCACTCTTGAAGCTCCTGGGACAATTGGGTATTCTTCTCCGTAAGATCCTGCATATCAAATGATCCTTAAATCAGTTATTCTAACTACTTTAAGTCTCGGGGGCTACTGGCATATATAACTATTAAAATTCCTTACCGTATGTCTTTTACATACTGCTCCATGTCTCTGGTTAAACCATCTTGAGCGGCACGGAGGTGCGCGTCTCCCGCATTAAAGGCATTCAACGCCTCCGGGGAGAAACACGCATTACGAAGAACTGTCCGGCGGCGCCTGTGATTCATGGCGCTCTCCACCTCAGACCTGGTGGCGGACAGCCTGTCGGCATCCTCCGTTGGAGGAGCATCCGGCTCGCGCCTTGTGCTCGCATCCCCCTCCGGACCAGGCATTGGAGCCTGGCTGGCGGAGGCTTGGTTGGCAACCTCTCAGGACACAGTCCGGCGAGCGCTCTTTCTCCTGGAAAAGTCATGAGCATTAATATACCTCCCAGGAATCTTTCCCTTAAAAATGGTGGCGTGCCGTACCGTTGCGGCGACGTTTCGATTCGCGCCGCACTCCTCTTCCGCCTGCTGGGCCAAACTGACCCTTATTGGTCAGCCGCCGCGGGATCGGCTTCCCTCCTTGAAGGCACCTCCTGTGAGACACCGTTGGTATACGGTGGTCAGAAATAAGCACGGACGAAGTAATGGTGTCAGGACTTCGGTCATAGTTACCTGGGAAGCCGGAGATAAACCGGGGTAGTCAGCCGTAATGGCGACTAGAGCATTGTCCATGCTAAGTTAGTGGAACACCCCGTCAATCAGCTCCACCTCTATGTCCGGATCCTCTCTGGAGGCCAGATCAAGGGATCTTTCCGGATCCTCGGGTTGTGGAGTCGGACTGTGTATGCCCTCCACATCCCGGCGCAGTTCCTGCATCAAAATCATAAAGTAAGACACTTAACTTTGAAAGCACGGATCGGATAGATAAACGTCCGCTTACCCAGCTCCGAGGGTTATTCATGGAGAATCCATTCAATGGACTCGTGTGGAGGAAGTCCTCCTTCTCCCCCTTGTACAAGCCGGACAGGATCTTCACCAGATCGGCGGCCGATCCCGGCCCCTTGCGGCTATGACGGGTGGCGTCATTCTCCTCGTTGAAATCCCACATGGGGTGCCGCCTATATTGGAGCGGCTGCACCCCTCGCATAATGCACATGGCCATGACTCCAATCATGGTCAATCCGGAATGAGCCAGCAACCTTATCCGGCCCATCAGATAATGGACGCTCCTGTCATCTTCCCGTTGAGGGCTCCGCGGGCACCAACTCAGGCGTTTCTTCAGAGGAGCGTTGCTGAACTCTGGGAGGCCGATCCGAACTGGGTCTGGCAGAGGAGCGTCTTCCATATAAAACCATTCCGAAGGCCGGTCTTCGGACGCCTTCTTCGGGGTTCCGGATAGATATCCGGTCCCGGCGATGCGCCAATTTCGGCTCCGCCCACTTGATATATCGACCCCTCATGAGAACGGGGTACGAGGCAAAACAATCTCTTCCACATCGCAAAATGGGGCTCGATGCCCAAGAACAACTCGCAAAGAGCTACGGAACCCGCAATATGCAAAATGGAGGCGGACGTAAGGTGATGAAGCTGGAGTCCGTAGAACTCCAGGAGCCCCCGGAGAAACGGATGTATGGGAAATCCGAGCCCCCTTATAAGATAAGGGACGAAGCACACCCGCTCTCCTTTGGAGGGATTGGGGGTGTTCTCCGCCTGCTTTCCGCCTTTGTAGGTGGCCAGTCCGGCTCGAACCGGGACCATGAAGGCCGGAGGAAGGAATCCCTCCGCTTGGAGCGTCACCAGCTCGCTGTGCGGGACTGAACATCTCCTCCAATCTCCTGGCTGAGTGCTGGGGGTGCGAGAGGAGGAGCCGCGTCGACGGTCCATGATGGAGTGGATTTTTGTCAGAAGCGCTCCGATGAGTACTCGCGAAAGGAGGATGGTGTGATTTGGATCTAGATTCTTGCCTCTCTTATAGGCAGCTTATTCGTGCAGCTTGGGGGTAAAACGTAAAAATACCCTGGCTTTTCGCATTCATACGACACGTGGAAGAGGGCCATTATTGGGCGTGGAAGCCAAGGAGCGCAACATTTATAAGGAAGCCGGACACTATTCGGCAAGCACATGGAATTTGGAGGAGAACCCGCATTGCAACGCCGAAGACAATATACGCGCTGGACTCATCGTCATTGAAGCCTTGTTCGGGGGCTACTGAGGGAGTCCCGGACTAGGGGGTGTCCGGATAGCCGAACTATCATCATCGGCCGGACTCCAAGACTATGAAGATACAAGATTGAAGACTTCGTCCCGTATCCGGATGGGACTTTCCTTGGCGTGGAAGGCAAGCTTGGCGATACGGATATGTAGATCTCCTACCATTGTAACCGACTCTATGTAACCCTAGCCCTCTCCATGTCTATATAAACCGGAGGGTTTTAGTCCATAGGACATAACAACAATCATACCATAGGCTAGCTTCTAGGGTTTAGCCTCCTTGATCTAGTGGTAGATTCACTCTTGTACTACCCATATCATCAATATCAATCAAGCAGGAGTAGGGTTTTACCTCCATCAAGAGGGCCCGAACCTGGGTAAAAACATCGTGTCCCTTGTCTCCTGTTACCATCCGCCTAGACGCACAGTTCGGGACCCCTACCCGTGTTGGGGAACATAGTAATTTAAAAAATTTCCTACGCACACGCAAGATCATGGTGATGCATAGCAACAAGAGGGAAGAGTGTTGTCTACGTACCCTCGTAGACCGAAGCGGAAGCGTTGACGCAACGTAGAGGAAGTAGTCGTACGTCCTCCCGGTCCGACTGATCCAAGCACCGTTACTCCGGCACCTCCGAGTTCTTGACACGCGTACAGCTCGATGACGCACCCCGATCTCCGATCCAGCAGAGGCGCGGGGAGGAGTTCCGTCAGCACGACGGCGTGGTGACGATCTTGATGTTCTCCTGTAGCAGGGCTTCGCCTAAGCACCGCTACAATATGACCGAGGTGTAATATCGTGGAGGGGGGCAGCGCACACGGCTAAGGAACAATCTCAATGATCAACTTGTGTGTCTAGGGTGCCCCTCTACCCCCGTATATAAAGGAGGGAGGGAGGAGGAGGCCAGCCCAAGGGGGAGGCGCGCCCTAGGGGGGGCAAACCTACTCCAAGTAGGTTTGGCCCCCCCTTTCCTATTCGGAGTAGGAGAAGGAAGGAAGAGGAGGGAGGAGAGAAGGAAAGGGGGGGCCAGCCCCCCTCACAATTCGGATTGGGCTTGGAGGGGGGGGGCGCCCCCTCCCTTGCTCCTCCCTCCATCCTACTAAGGCCCAATAAGGCCCATATACTTACCGGGGGGTTCCGGTAACCTCCCGGAGCTCCGGTATATTTCCAATCTCACCCGGAACCTTTCCGGTGTCCAAATATATCCGTCCAATATATCAATCTTTATGTCTCGACCATTTCGAGACTCCTCGTCATGTCCGTGATCACATCCGGGACTCCGAACAACCTTCGGTACATCAAAATACATAAACTCATAATGAAACTGTCATCGAAACCTTAAGCGTGCGGACCCTACGGTTCGAGAACAATGTAGACATGACCGAGACATGTTTCCGGTCAATAACAAATAGTGGGACCTAGATGCCCATATTGGTTCCTACATATTCTACGAAGATCTTTATCGGTCATACCGCACAACAACATACGTTGTTCCCTTTGTCATCGGTATGTTACTTGCCCGAGATTCGATTGTCGGTATCCAATACCTAGTTCAATCTCGTTACCGGCAAGTCTCTTTACTCGTTCCGTAATACATCATCTCACAACTAACTCATTAGTTGAAATGCTTGCAAGGCTTAAGTGATGTGTATTACCGAGAGGGCCCAGAGATACCTCTCCGACATTCGGAGTGACAAATCCTAATCTCGAAATACGCCAACTCAACAAGTACCTTCAGAGACACCTGTAGAGCACCTTTATAATCACCCAGTTACGTTGTGACGTTTGGTAGCACACAAAGTGTTCCTCCGGTAAACAGGAGTTGCATAATCTCATAGTCATAGGAACATGTATAAGTCATGAAGAAAGCAATAGCAACATACTAAACGATCGTGTGCTAAGCTAACGGAATGGGTCATGCCAATCAGATCATTCAACTAATGATGTGACCTTATTAATCAAATAACAACTCCTTGTTCATGGTTAGGAAACATAACCATCTTTGATTAACAAGCTAGTCAAGTAGAGGCATACTAGTGACACTCTGTTTGTCTATATATTCACACATGTATTATGTTTCCGTTAATACAATTCTAGCATGAATAATAAACATTTATCATGATATAAGGAAATAAATAATAACTTTATTATTGCCTCTAGGGCATATTTCCTTCGGTCTCCCACTTGCACTAGAGTCAATAATCTAGATCACATCACCATGTGATTAACATCGATAGTTCACATCATCATGTGATTAACACCCATAGTTCACATCGCCATGTGACCAACACCCAAAGGGTTTACTAGATTCAGTAATCTAGTTCACATCTCTATGTGATTAACACCCAAAGAGTACTTAGGTGTGATCATGTTTTGCTTGTGAGAGAATCTTAGTCAACGGGTCTTTCACATTCAGATCCATTATGTATTTTGCAATTTTCTATGTCTACAATGCTCTGCACGGAGCTACTCTAGCTAATTGCTCCCACTTTCAATATGTATCTAGATCGAGACTTAGAGTCATCCAGATCGGTGTCAAAACTTGCATTGACGTAACCCTTTACGACGAACCTTTTGTCACTTCCATAATCGAGAAACATATCCTTATTCCACTAAGGATAATTTTGACCGCTGTCCAGTGATCTACTCCAAGATCACTATTGTACACAGCATGGCATACTTTATAGAACCTATGGCCAAGGCATAGGGAATGACTTTCATTCTCTTTCTATCTTCTGCCGTGGTCGGGTTTTGAGTCTTACTCAATTTCACACCTTGTAACACAGGCAAGAACTCTTTCTTTGACTGTTCCATTTTGAACTACTTCAAAATCTTGTCAAGGTATGTACTCATTGAAAAAACTTATCAAGCGTCTTGATCTATCTCTATAGATCTTGATGCTCAATATGTAAGCAGCTTCACCGAGGTCTTTCTTTAAAAACTCCTTTCAAACACTCCTTTATGCTTTGCAGAATAATTCTACATTATTTCCGATCAACAATATGTCATTCACATATACTTATCAGAAACGCTGTAGTGCTCCCACTCACTTTATTGTAAATACAGGCTTCATCGCAAGTCTGTATAAAACTATATGCTTTGATCAACTTATCAAAGCGTATATTCCAACTCCGAGATGCTTGCACCAGTCCATAGATGGATTGCTGGAGCTTGCACATTTTGTTAACACCTTTAGGATCGACAAAACCTTCTGGTTGCATCATATACAACTCTCCTTTAATAAATCAATTAAGGAATGCAGCTTTGTTTATCCATTTGCCAGATTTCATAAAATGCGGCAATTGCTAACATGATTCGGACAGACTTTTAAGCATCGATACGAGTGAGAAAATCTCATTGTATTCAACATCTTGAACTTTGTCAAAAACCTTTTCCGACAAGTATAGCTTTGTAGATAGTAACACTACTATCAACGTTCGTCTTCCTCTTGAAGATCCATTTATACAATATGGCTTGCCGATCATCGGGCAACTCCACCAAAGTCCACACTTTGTTCTCATACATGGATCCTATCTCAGATTTCATGGCCTTAAGCCATTTTGCGGAATCTGGGCTCATCATTGCTTCCTCATAGTTCGTAGGCTCATCATGGTCTAGTAACATGACTTCCAGAACAGGATTACCGTACCACTCTGGTGCGGATCTCACTCTGGTTTACCTACGAGATTCGGTAGTAACTTGATCTGAAGTTACATGATCATCATCATTAGCTTCCTCACCAATTGGTGTAGTAGTCACAGGAACAAATTTCTGTGATGAACTACTTTCCAATAAGGGAGAAGGTACAATTACCTCATCAAGTTCTACTTTCCTCCCACTCACTTCTTTCGAGAGAAACTCCTTCTCTAGAAAGGATCCATTTATTAGCAATGAATGTTTTGCCTTCGGATCTGTGATAGAAGGTGTACCCAACAATTTCCTTTGGGTATTCTATGAAGACGCACTTCTCCGATTTGGGTTTGAGCTTATCTGGATGAAACTTTTTCACATAAGCATCGGAGCCCCAAACTTTAAGAAACGACAACTTTGGTTTCTTGCTAAACCACAGTTCATATAGTGTCGTCTCAACGGATTTAGATGGTGCCCTATTTAACGTGAATGCAGCTGTCTCTAATGCATAACCCCAAAACAATATTGGTAAATCAGTAAAAGACATCATAGATCGCACTATATCCAATAAAGTGCGGTTATGATGTTCGGACACACCATAACATTGTGCTGTTCCAGGTGGCGTGAGCTGTGAAACTATTCCACATTGTTTTAATTGAAGACCAAACTCGTAACTCAAATATTCGTCTCCACGATCAGATCGTAGAAACTTTATTTTTCTTGTTACGATGATTTTCCACTTCACTCTGAAATTCTTTGAACCTTTCAACTATTTCAGACTTATGTTTCATCAAGTAGATATACCCATATCTGCTCAAATCATCTTGTGAAGGTCAGAAAATAACGATACCCGCCGCGAGCCTTAACACTCATCGGATCGCATACATCAGTATGTATTATTTCCAATAAGTCAGTTGCTCGCTCCACTGTTCCGGAGAACGGAGTCTTAGTCATCTTGCCCATGAGGCATGGTTCGCAAGCATCAAGTGATTCATAATCAAGTGATTCCAAAATCCCATCAGCATGGAGTTTCTTCATGCGCTTTACACCAATATGACCTAAACGGCAGTGCCACAAATAAGTTGCACTATCATTATTAATTTTGCATCTTTTGGTTTCAATATTATGAA
Source organism: Triticum timopheevii (assembly GCA_963921465.1). Classification (NCBI taxonomy): domain Eukaryota; kingdom Viridiplantae; phylum Streptophyta; class Magnoliopsida; order Poales; family Poaceae; genus Triticum; species Triticum timopheevii. The sequence continues at coordinate 479,784,068 of OY997268.1, forward strand.
TATGTGTATCACTACGATTGAGATCCAATGAACCATTTTCATTGGGTGTGTAACCATATAAGGTTTTATTCATGTAAACAGAACAACAGTTTATTCTCTTACTTAAATGAATAACCGTATTGCAATAAACATGATCAAATCATATTCATGCTCAACGCAAACACCAAATAACATTTATTTAGGTTCAACACTAATCCCGAAAGTATAGGGAGTGTGCGATGATGATCATATCAATCTTGAAACTACTTTCAACACACATCGTTACTTCTCCCTTAACTAGTTTCTGTTTATTCTGCAACTCCTGTTTCGAGTTACTACTCTTAGCAATTGAACAAGTACCAAATACCGAGGGGTTGCTATAAACACTAGTAAAGTACACATCAATAACATGTATATCAAATATACCTTTGTTCACTTTGCCATCCTTCTTATCCGCCAAATACTTGGGGTAGTTCTGCTTCCAGTGACCAGTCCCTTTGCAGTAGAAGCACTTAGTCTCAGGCTTAGGTCCAGACTTGGGCTTCTTCACTTGAGCAGCAACTTGCTTGCCATTCTTCTTGAAGTTCCCTTCTATCCCTTTGCCCTTTTCTTGAAACTAGTGGTCTTGTTAACCATCAACACTTCATGTTCTTTCTTGATTTCTACCTTCATCGACTTCATCATCATGAAAAAACTCGGGAATCATTTTCATCATCCCTTGCATACTATAGTTCATCACGAAGTTCTACTAACTTGGTGATGGTGACTAGAGAATTCTGCCAATCACTATCTTATCTGGAAGATTAACTCCCACTTGATTCAAGCGATTGTAGTACCCAGACAATCTGAGCACATGCTCACTAGTTGAGCGATTCTCCTCCATCTTTTAGCTATAGAACTTGTTGGAGACTTCATATCTCTCAACTCGGGTATTTGCTTGAAATATTAACTTCAATTTCTGGAACATCTCATATGGTCCATGATGTTCAAAACATCTTTGAAGTCCCGATTCTAAGCCATAAAGCATGGTGCACAAAACTATCAAGTAGTCATCATATTGAGCTAGCCAAACGTTCATAACGTCTGCATCTGCTCTTGCAATAGGTCTGTCACCTAGCGGTGCATTAAGGACATAATTCTTCTGTGCGGCAATGAGGATAAACCTCAGATCGCGGATCCAATCCGCATCATTGCTACTAACATTTTTCAACACAATTTTCTCTAGGAACATATCAAAATAAACATATGAAAGCAACAACGCGAGCTATTGATCTACAACATAATTTGCAAAATACTACCAGGACTAAGTTCATGATAAATTTAAGTTCAATTAATCATATTACTTAAGAACTCCCACTTAGATGGACATCTCTCTAGTCATCTAAGTGATCACGTGATCCAAATCAACTAAACCATAACCGATCATCACGTGAGATGGAGTAGTTTTCAATGGTGAACATCACTATGTTGATCATATCTACTATATGATTCACGCTCGACCTTTCGGTCTCCGTGTTCTGAGGCCATATCTGCATATGCTAGGCTCGTCAAGCTTAACCTGAGTATTCCGCGTGTGCAAAACTGGCTTGCACCCGCTGTAGATGGACGTAGAGCTTATCACACCCGATCATCACATGGTGTCTGGGCACGACGAACTTTGGCAACGATGCATACTCAGGGAGAACACTTCTTGATAATTTTTTAGTGAGAGATCATCTTAAAATGCTACCGTCAATCAAAGCAAGATAAGATGCATAAAGGATAAACATCACATGCAATCAATATAAGTGATATGATATGGCCATCATCATCTTGTGCTTGTGATCTCCATCTCCGAAGCACCATCATGATCACCATCGTCACCGGCGCGACACCTTGATCTCCATCGTAGCATCGTTGTCGTTTACGCCATCTATTGCTTCTACGACTATCGCTACCGCTTAGTGATAAAGTAAAGCAATTACAGGGCGTTTGCATTTCATACAATAAAGCGACAACTATATGGCTCCTGCCAGTTGCCGATAACTTCGGTTACAAAACATGATCATTTCATACGATAAAATATAGCAATATGTCTTGGCCATATCACATCACAACATGCCCTGCAAAAACAAGTTAGACGTCCTCTACTTTGTTGTTGCAAGTTTTACGTGGCTGCTACGGGCTTAAGCAAGAACCAATCTCACCTACGCATCAAAACCACAACGATAGTTTGTCAAGCTGATGCTGTTTTAACCTTCGTAAGGACCGGGCGTAGCCACACTCGGTTCAACTAAAGTTGGAGAAACTGACACCCGCTAGTCACCTGTGTGCAAAGCACGGCGGTAAAACCAGTCTCGCGTAAGCGTACGCGTAATGTCGGTCCGGGCCGCTTCATCCAACAATACCGCCGAACCAAAGTATGACATGCTGGTAAGCAGTATGACTTATATCGCCCACAACTCACTTGTGTTCTACTCGTGCATATAACATCAAACCATAAAAAACCTGGTTCTGATACCACTGTTGGGGAACGTAGTAATTTAAAAATTTTCCTACGCACACGCAAGATCATGGTGATGCATAGCAACAAGAGGGAAGAGTGTTGTCTACGTACCCTCGTAGACCGAAGCGGAAGCATTGACGCAACGTAGATGAAGTAGTCGTACGTCCTCCCGGTCCGACCGATCCAAGCACCGTTACTCTGGCACCTCCGAGTTCTTGACAAGCGTACAGCTCGATGACGCACCCCGATCTCCGATCCAGCAGAGGCGCGGGGAGGAGTTCCGTCAGCACGACGGCCTGGTGACGATCTTGATGTTCTCCTGTAGCAGGGCTTCGCCTAAGCACAGCTACAATATGACCGAGGTGTAATATCGTGGAGGGGGGCACCGCACACGGCTAAGGAACGATCTCAATGATCAACTTGTGTGTCTAGGGTGCCCCTCTACCCCCGTATATAAAGGAGGGAGGGAGGAGGAGGCCAGCCCAAGGGGGAGGCGCGCCCTAGGGGGGCAAACCTACTCCAAGTAGGTTTGGCCCCCCCTTTCCTATTCGGAGTAGGAGAAGGAAGGAAGAGGAGGGAGGAAAGAAGGAAAGGGGGGGCCGGCCCCCCTCCCAATTCGGATTGGGCTTGGGGGGGCGCCCCCTCCCTTGGTCCTTCTCCCTCCATCCTACTAAGGCCCAATAAGGCCCATATACTTACCGGGGGGTTCCGGTAACCTCCCGGAGCTCCGGTATATTTCCAATCTCACCCGGAACCTTTCCGGTGTCCAAATATATCCGTCCAATATATCAATCTTTATGTCTCGACCATTTCGAGACTCCTCGTCATGTCCATGATCACATCCGGGACTCCGAACAACCTTCGGTACATCAAAATACATAAACTCATAATGAAACTGTCATCGAAACCTTAAGCGTGCGGACCCTACGGTTCGAGAACAATGTAGACATGACCGAGACATGTTTCCGGTCAATAACCAATAGCGGGACCTGGATGCCCATATTGGTTTCTACATATTCTACGAAGATCTTTATCGGTCATACCGCACAACAACATACGTTGTTCCCTTTGTCATCGGTATGTTACTTGCCCGAGATTCGATCGTCGGTATCCAATACCTAGTTCAATCTCGTTACCGACAAGTCCCTTTACTCGTTCCGTAATACATCATCTCACAACTAACTCATTAGTTGAAATGCTTGCAAGGCTTAAGTGATGTGTATTACCGAGAGGGCCCAGAGATACCTCTCCGACATTCGGAGTGACAAATCCTAATCTCGAAATACGCCAACTCAACAAGTACCTTCGAAGACACCTGTAGAGCACCTTTATAATCACCCAATTACGTTGTGACGCTTGGTAGCACACAAAGTGTTCCTCCGGTAAACGGTAGTTGCATAATCTCATAGTCATAGGAACATGTATAAGTCATGAAGAAAGCAATAGCAACATACTAAACGATCGTGTGCTAAGCTAACGGAATGGGTCATGTCAATCAGATCATTCAACTAATGATGTGACCTTATTAATCAAATAACAACTCCTTGTTCATGGTTAGGAAACATAACCATCTTTGATTAACAAGCTAGTCAAGTAGAGGCATACTAGTGACACTCTGTTTGTCTATATATTCACACATGTATTATGTTTCCGGTTAATACAATTCTAGCATGAATAATAAACATTTATCATGATATAAGGAAATAAATAATAACTTTATTATTGCCTCTAGGGCATATTTCCTTCAACCCGAGATCCGCCGGTTTTGACACCGACAATGAGTGTCATGACCGTATTTAGTATATAGTGGCATAAGGTCCAGCCTCCTTAAAAAGAGGGTGATGGTGGTGGTCGCGGCTGACGCCACCATGTGTTGAGTATGTATGGTTTGCCACCACGGAGATATACACCTTGGGCCCAGGAACAATACTTATCTCTGAAGCACACGTGTCACCATTAGTGACAAGTGTGAAAGAAATGATCAATTTATACACTAGCGAGGATAGGATGGACATTGAATTAAACTACACTCCCCCTACTTGTGTGCCTACATCTAAACTAGATACTAGTAGAGCTCATGCGTGTATGCAAGATGGTCAACCCAAGTTACTTGAACCAATGGTATTTAGCTCATGCCTTTACTCATGAAATCTTGCTTCATCAAGTGGCTTCGTCAAAATATCGGCAAATTCCTTCTCTATTCCAACATGAAATAACTCAATGTCTTTTCGCGCCACACGATCCATGATGAAAATATGCTTCGTTCGGCTATGTTGCACACGGTTGGCAGCGATCTTGATTTCACTTCTATTGTCACACAAAAAGGTACTTTGTCACTGTAATTCATTAAAGTTTCACTCATCCATAGTTATTGTGCACAACAACTTTGGGCGGCTATGCGCTCGGCTTCGGTGGTGGAGAGATAGATTCTTGGATGACAAACTCACCAACGACCTTCCAAAGAATTGAAATGAACCAGAAGTGGACTTGAAGTCAACCTTATCTCTGTCCCAATCCGAATCCGAATATCTCACTAGCTTGAAATTTGATCCTTTGGGGTACCAGAGGGTCAAATTTGGGGTATGCACCAAATTCAAAGGATTCTTTTCTCTGCCATAAAATGGCTCTTCTTAGGGACGGATGGAAATCTTGCGCATATACACACACTCAACATGATATTTGGCCTTTCCCGCAAAAGAAACATTATATCCGACCAAGATGCACAAAGATAAAGCAAAGATCCAATCATACAACAACGATGACGACGGTGCCGCTGTCCTAAGATGCCACGTCTACGAGGTCACGGTTCAGATGCACACCCAACCAAATCTCTTTAACGTTTATGTGAACATTTAGGAACTTCCGGTTGATGATTGTCCATTGGGGATGCCCCTAAGAGCATCGGGGATCCACGCCAACCTCGAGCGTCACCCTTGTGCTCTTCCTCACGAGTGAATCCGTAATACAGCATATGCGGCGGCGGACGATGCGACCGGATCCACCGCAGGAGCGCGGCAATGGAGACCTCGGGGCGTTGGTCCGCATCTGCAACAACTTCCAAAGGTGGTGGGAGGGAGGACTCCGAGGGAGCGGCTGGCTATCCACAACGTGCACGCGTCGTCCACTGAGGATGACGTCGAGGCGATTATAGAGGATGTCTACTCTTACACAACCCTTTACACGAGATGTTGGACGCTCGTTTGGCGTCTTCATTGTCTAAATCCAATATAAGCAACCCTAAACTCCCTTCGGTCCTTTTTATTCTGCATATTAGAATTGTCTGAAGTCAAACTTCATAAGGTTTGATCATATTTATATGAAAAAATATTAACATATATGATACTAAAGTTACATAATATGAAATTTAAATTCATGACGCATCTAATGATATTGATTTCACATGGTGGATGTTGGTATTTATTTCTATAAAGTTGGTCAAATTTTATGAAGTTTGACTTCAGACAAATGTTATATGCAAACTAAAAAAGATCAAAGGGAGTACTATATAGAAGAGCTGTTGCAGATGCTCAGACTCCTCAAAGCCGTCAACGCTGTTTAGGGACGAGTCCATTCTGCTTTGTAAAGTTCGTGGACCAAAATACCCTCACGGGCTCACACGACATATTCTTCTACACAGTGCAATACTTTTCCTACGCAATCCCTGGATGCATGCATGCATTGCAACGACACGCTTAATCAGTAGCAGGTCGCTGTTTCCCCTTTACGGCAATTGCGTGCTCTGGTTTCCCTCCTAAATTTCAAGCGGCCCGTGTGGAACCGGAATGTTGGGATCGCGCATGAAAAAGCCACCCCGGATGGCTTTATCGTCCTCGTCCCCCAACCCCTGAGCCTCGCTGGGTCCCTTCCCTCATGATTCCTGGAACTTGTGTGAAGTGAAGGCAGGCGATACCACCAAAGAGTCCAAGACCCACACACATGACACATGTCTTTTTCCCTCTGCAGGAGCTGCCTTGCCTGCGTTCGCCCGTTTGACCAACACCAGCGCCTCCTCCTTGAAAAAGCATCTTGTATCCCCACTATGGGCACACATGTGAGTTACAAACCAAACCGCCTTGGTTTTTCCTCCTAGAAAAAGAAAGCCATCGTGCTAGTTTGGTGTTGGACGTATCAGCGCATTTAGCTTCAGTCCAAGTGGTAGCTGTTAAGCCTCGTTTTGTTGAAGCCTAGCTAGGGTTTAATCGGTTGAGTACCTTGGGGGATGGATGGTAGTTAATGTGGGTTGGCTTTGATCGCGGGCTGTTCTGGCATTCGCACCAACAACACTGCAGTGCGGCTCAGTGAGAGAGATGGTACTGTTCCGAACTGGCTGGCGCTTTCACACAGTCGTCCTACCACCGTTTCGATCTACGCATAGATCGATAGTCCAACTCCAACGCAGGACCAATCGACTCCGTTTGGGTCCGTGTGGACACAATCATGGGCACACAGACGCTAACGGACAGTTGTCCTTTTCTTGTTCACCACGGTCTATTCTCGGCCTAAATTTGGGCCAGACTTGCGTCCGCGTGGACATGTCGCGGACGCCCATGTCCCCCTCCCCTTGTCCACCCCTGACACGTCCGTCTTTGGCACACCTGCTCCATTCCCTACCCTCTCTCCAGAAACCCTCCCATCCTCTCGCCATGGTCGACGCGCCAGATCCCACCGCCATCGTCTCCGCCACGGCCACCCACGCAGTGCCCCCGAAGAAGCCGAAGAAGGTGCGCACCGCGGCGGAGATGGCTGCCGACTCATTGAAGTGAGTCGACTGGAGGAAGCGGGGCAAGGAGAAAGAAGACGTCGCCCTTGAGGCCGCCGCAACCGCAACATTTCAGGTGTAGACCGCCGCTGCAGAGAACGAGGTTCTCGTAGTCGTGGCCGAGCAGAAGGCCCTCCTCATGATGAGCTTTCGTAGTGAGCCGGCCCTTCTCGCCGCCACCGCTGCGGCTACGGCCAGCACGTGCTCGGCTAAGGGCCGACCGCCGTTTCCGGAGTCACCGCGCACGTCAACCACGCCGCCAACGTATGTGTTCCTATCCGTACACGTCCCTGTCGTGTCCCGATTATCCACGTCGCCCTGGGACGAAACACCGAAAATGGTTGACCACGTGTCGGGCTTGCATGTTGTGCCCCTCTATCAACTTCAACCGCACCAGTATGGCCGGCCAGTCCACCGGGACGCAAAGGAAGTACTCGCGGGTTGTCTCCCCTGCCAACTTGCTTGATTCCCACGACCTGTTTGCTGAAACACCCACCCCAACGCGAGTCAAAGTCTTGGAGGAGATGATCAACGAGGGGGGGGGGGGGGGGGGCAAGCTTATGATGAGGACGAGACCCAACACGACCAAGATGCCCAATAAGACACACAAGGCCTAGACGGCCACGACCAATACAATGATGGCCAAGACTCCGAAGGCAGTGAAGGTGTCGACATAGAAGGAGGGCCATTATAGTTTGAGGATGAGCTCGAGGCGCGAGGCCTATCACAGAAGAGGAGGAAAGTGGTTTGGGCAAGAACGCGTGTTTTCGGAAACTAGGGGTAAACCTGCCAAGGGTGACCCAACTTAGGGGTATAAAACCAATTATCCCATTTACTTAATGAAACACAAGTCTGAAACATTTAAAAAGTTCAAGGAGTTTCAGAGTAAGTAGAGAATCATCGTAACAAGAAAATTAAATTTCTATGATCTGATCTTGGAGGTGAATTTAAGACAATATGGGAAACACGGTATGCATTTAAATCCGTTTAAAGACAATCCCTGCATGCATGCATGAGTTTGGTATGCATTTAAGACAATATGGAATGTTTCACAGCTCATGCCACCTGGAACACCACAGCGTAATGGTGTGTCCGAACATCGTAATCGTACTTTATTGGATACGGTGTGTTCTATGATGTCTCTTACTGATTTGCCACTATCGTTTTGGGGTTATGCATTAGAGACAACCGCATTCACTTTAAACAGGGCACCATCTAAATTCGTTGAGATGACACCATATGAATTGTGGTTTGGCAAGAAACCCAAGTTGTCGGTTCTTAAAGTTTGGGGATGTGATGCTTATGTCAAAAGGCTTCATCCTGAAAAGCTCAAACCCAAAACGGAGAAGTGCCTCTTTGTAGGATACCCTAAGGAGACAATTGGGTATGCATTGTATTAGGGCATGTCTCTCTCTAAGTAGTTTTGGTGATTGATGACAATGCTTTTGCGGACTAATCGTGTGCATTGAGTTTTTTCGAGATTCATTCATTGGCACGAGACGATTCTTTCCTCTAGAAGCTTTAAGTAAAAATGGTGTAGTCTCTTTCGTTTCGGTTTTGGTGGACTTGAGTCATAGGAGACACCGTACTATCAAGAGGGGGTCCACAGTGGAAAGGCTAGGGTGGAATCAACATGTACACTTCTTTTGTGCACCCCCAGCTCATTTCCTCTCCTTGGAGTTTGTCGTTTCAACGGAAGTGGAGATTGTGAGGAGATAGCGGTAGTACCGCCGCCAACACGGTAGTACCACCCATGGGCCTCAAGCGGCAGTACTGCTGTGCTACAGCGGTAGTACCGCTTGTGTGCATCGGCGGCAGTACCGTCCTGGCTCGGCACCGCTACCGCCTCGATTCAAGGATGTCTATTTTCGTGTCGGGTTGTGTGGCAGTAGTAGCGGTAGTAGCAGCGGTAGTACCGCCCGTGAGCGGTAGTACCGCGGCTACCACCGCTACCAGTGCCGCCCAAACTCTCCTTCTCTCTCCCGTTCTCCCTCTTATGCCTCTGCTCTCAGTCTCCATGGTAGTACCACTGGTGGTCGGGGTAGTACCGTTGCTACCAGCAGTAGTACCGCTCCACTAAGCAGTAGTACCGCTCTTTGCGGGCTGAAGAGGGGGTAACAGTTGGATTTGTTCCCCCGCTATAAAAGGAGGCCTTCTTCTCCAAGTTGACGTACCTCTTTTCCCCCAAGCTCCATTGTGGATCCAAAGCTTATATTCGCCCGATCTCTCTCCCTAGCCAACCAAACTTGCTGATTTTCTAGGGATTGGTTGAGAAGGCCCGGATCTACACTTCCACCAAGAGAAACTTGATTCCCCTCACTAATCCCTTGCAGACCTTGTTACTCTTGGGTGTTTGAGCACCCTAGACGGTTGAGGTCACCTCGGAGCCACATTCCATTGTGGTGAAGCTCCGTGGTAACGTTGGGAACCTCCAATCAAGTTGTGGAGATTACCCCAACCTTGTTTGTAAAGGTTCGGTCACTGCCTACAAGGGCACCACTAGTGGAATCACGGCATCTCGCGTTGTGTGAGGGCATGAGGAGAATATGGTGGCCCTAGTGGCTTCTTGGGGAGCATTGTGCCTCCACACTGCTCTAACGTAGACATGCTTCCCCCAAAGGGAAGGAACTTCGGTAACACATCCTCGCCTCCACCGGCTCCACTTGTGGTTATCTCTTCCATTTACTTTGTGCAAGTTTATATTGTGTTGTATCATTTGCTTGCACTTGTTGTTGTGGTTGTTTGCATCATATAGGTTGTTCACTTAGTTGCACATCTAGACAACTTATTTGTTGCTAAGCCTAATTTGTGAAGAAAAGCAAAAAATTGGTAGTTGCCTATTCACCCCCCCTCTAGTCAACCATATCGATCCTTTCAATTGGTATCAGAGCCTTGTCTCTTTATTAAGGGTTTCACTACCGAAGAGTATGGTTGACACCATGGAGGAAGTGTCCGAGGCCGTGGAGTTGACTTCGATCACTCGAGACGACCTAAATGAAGCTATGGCTTCACTTAAGACGTCTAGGATGGCTGAAGTTAAGTCCATGCTTAAAGAATTACTTGAGGGGATGAAATCCACTCCCAATCCCTTGCTTGTGGTTAAACCCACGGCATCGGAATCGGAGGCCAATTCTGAAGGAAATATTCCCTAGAGGCAATAATAAAGTTATTATTTATTTCCTTATATCATGATAAAATGTTTATTATTCATGCTAGAATTGTATTAACTGGAAAAATAATACATGTGTGAATACATAGACAAACATAGTGTCACTAGTATGCCTCTACTTGACTAGCTCGTTTATCAAAGATGGTTATGTTTCCTAGCCATGGACAAAAGAGTTGTCATTTGATTAACGAGATCACATCATTAGGAGAATGATGTGATTGACATGACCCATTCCGTTAGCCTAGCACATGATCGTTTAGTATGTTGTTATTGCTTTCTTCATGACTTATACATGTTCCTGTAACTATGAGATTATGCAACTCCCGTTTACCGGAGGAACACTTTGGGTGCTACCAAACGTCACAACGTAACTGGGTGATTATAAAGGAGTACTACAGGTGTCTCCAAAGATACATGTTGGGTTGGCATATTTCGAGATTAGGTTTTGTCACTCCGATTGTCGGAGAGGTATCTCTGGGCCCTCTCGGTAATGCACATCACTATAAGCCTTGCAAGCAATGTGACTAATGAGTTAGTTGCGGGATGATGCATTACATAACGAGTAAAGAGACTTGCCGGTAACGAGATTGAACTAGGTATTGGATACCGACGATCGAATCTCGGGCAAGTAACATACCGATGACAAAGGGAACAACATATGTTGTTATGCGGTTTGACCGATAAAGATCTTCGTAGAATATGTAGGAGCCAATATGGGCATCCAGGTCCCGCTATTGGTTATTGATCGAGAATAGTTCTAGGTCATGTCTACATAGTTCTCGAACTAGTAGGGTCCGCACGCTTAAGGTTTCGATGACAGTTATATTATGAGTTTATGAGTTTTGATGTACCGAAGGAGTTCGGAGTCCCGGATGAGATCGGGGACATGACGAGGAGTCTCGAAATGGTCGAGATGTAAAGATCGATATATTGGACGACTATATTCGGAGTTCGGAAAGGTTCCGAGTGATTCGGGTATTTTTCGGAGTACCGGAGAGTTATGGGAATTCGTATTAGTCCTCAATGGGCCATACGGGAAAGGAGAGAAAGGGCCAAAAGTGTGGCCGCACCCCTCCCCTTGGACTAGTCCGAATTGGACTAGGGAGGGGGGGCGCCCCCTTCCTTCCTTCTGCTTTTCTCTTCCCTTTCCTTCTCTCCTACTCCTACTAAATGGAAGGGTTCCTAGTTCTACTAGGAAAGGGGGAATCCTACTCCCGGTGGGAGTAGGACTCCCCTAGGGCGCGCCATAGAGAGGGCCGGCCCTCCCCCTCCTCCACTCCTTTATATACGGGGGCAGGGGGCACCCCATAGACACACAAGTTGATCTACGGATCGTTCCTTAGCCGTGTGCGGTGCCCCCTTCCACCATATTCCACCTCGGTCATATCGTCGCGGAGTTTAGGCGAAGCCCTGCGCCGGTAGAACATCATCATCGTCACCACGCCGTCGTGCTGACAGAACTCATCTCCGGAGCCTTTGCTGGATCGGAGGGCCGGAGATCGTCATCGAGCTGAACGTGTGCTGAACTCGGAGGCCCCGTATGTTCAGTGCTTGGATCGGTCGGATCGTGAAGACGTACGACTACATCAACCGCGTTGTGCTAACGCTTCCGCTTACGGTCTACGAGGGTACTAGACGAACACTCTCCCCTCTCGTTTCTATATCATCACCGTGATCTTGCGTGTGCGTAGGAAATTTTCTGAAATTACTACGTTCCCCAACAAATTCCGCCAAGGAAGTGGCTAAAGATACTCATGTTCCTTCCCCTCATGACAAGAATGGGACGGGAACCTTTGCTTCGGTTCCCCTCCCTCGGTCTATAGAGGACCGGTCCCTACCGCTCGCCTTAATATTCATGGCCCTCCTACCAAGCTTGTTAAGGGTGATTTTGCTAATTGGATCTTTTGCATTTAGTCTCATTTGAATCACTTCTCAACTAACCTTTGAATAATTATTGAGCAAGGTTTCTACTCTCACGATCCAAACAACTTCACCCCAAGAGAAGAAGTGGACAATCAATACAATCACTCCGCTTTGTTCATCCTTTAAGAAGCGGTCCCTCCCGAAGATCTAGCACACCTACGCCCGTTCACTCGTGCAAAGGATTGTTGGGAGCACATTGTTTCAATGTACAAGGGGAGCTCAAGCATTCAATGGTCCAACTTTGAAGTGGTCCTTGATGAGGACAATGAATTTTTGATGCTTGAAGATAAGGATCCGCGTGATCTTTACCAAAGGGTGACAACTCTTGCGGTTGCCCTCCAAGACCATGGAAGCAAGGATACAGATGACACATGGATCAAGCGCAAGTTCCTCAAGGCCATCATGCCCTTCAACAAGGCTATGTCTTCTGTGATTCGTCAAAGGACAGACTTTCACTCGTTAACCTCAAGTGAAGTGTTGGATGAGTTTATTGCCATGAACATCATGAACAATACCGCCGACAATGCTCTTGATCGGGTTCGGTCAAAGAAAAGCACTCCGTCCCTTGCGTTGAAGGCCAAGGCAATCTCGGAAGAAGAAGAATAGGAAGAAGAAGAAGAGTGTGGCCCCGAGTACACCAAGTATGCTTACCATGAGCATATGGCTCTTGCGTCAAGGCAATTTTGGAGAAACCACTACAAAAAAGACACATCCGTGACATTTTGGGCCAAACGAATTTTTTTTCTATCATACTTATGACACTTCTATGATGATAATTATGACAAAACCCACATCATCATAGACGTGGTGGGCTCGTACTTCTATGAAAAAAAATCATGATAGAAAATGGGCTTTTCGTCCTGGGCGGGCCGAAGATGCACATGCATGACATTCTTTGGGCCGTCCATGACAGAAAAAACGTGGTCGAAGCGAGGGCGAGGAAAATTTTGGGGAGTTCCCGGTTATGGCGTGTGGTCGGGGCCGAGCGATGCACGGAGGTTTGCGCGTTTCGCTCGTACACGTACACACGTGGGTGCGAGGCATTGGGCTCTAACTGAACCCGAGCGAGGTGTTCGCCTACTGAACCCGAGCGATTGCACTGGCTACGCGTTATTGAACCCGAGCTATCGATCGATCCCTGGCTGTTAACTGAATCCGATCGAGAGATTCCTTTGTTACTCCTGCTAACTGAAGCTGATCGATCTGCTGCCTCTTGATGAATAGTGAGCATCATTGTGGGTTGGATGAACAGTTCCCAGTGGGGGTTGGATGAACATGACCCCGTGGGGGTACAAGTCGTTGCCGTTGAATGAACAGGACCCCGATCGAGTCGGTTTGGGGTGGATGAACAGGACCCCGTGGAGGGCTGGTTGAACAGTAGCCGGTAGATGGCTGGATGAACTGTAGCCCGTGGAGGGGTGGTTGAATAGTAGTCGGTGGAGGCTGGATGAACAGGAGCCCGTGGATGAACAGTAGCTGGTGGAGGTAGGAGGGAGAGGCCGTGGATGAACAGTCGCAGGTGGAGGCTGGAGGAGGTCGATGGTGGATGAACAGTAACCCGTCGAGGGTGGAGCGAGGCAGTAGACGGTGGATGAACAGTAGCCCGTGGAGTCCTGTTTTGCGGTACGCCACCCCCCCCCCGATGAACAAGACCCCCGTTTCGACCGTAGGAGGTCGAAGAGAAGTCCGTTTCCCAAGTTTTGCGGTACGCCACGCCCCTCCCGATCAACCGCACCCCATTTCGACCATAGGAGCTCAAACACAAGTCTGTTTCCTCCGTTTTGCGGTACGCCAGATCCCTCCCGATGAACAGGACCCTGTTTTGACCATAGGCGGTCGAAAAGAAGGTCGTTTCCTCCGTTCTACGGTACGCCAGGCCTCGTTTCGGCTGTTCTGTCCATGCCGGTTGGCTCCCGATAAACACGACGCATTCCGTTTCCTCTCGATGAACACGACGACGCAATTTCTCCGTTCCGACCCAGCTGATTGGCTGCCGATGAACAGGACGCTATCGCTGCACTCTGCTACCTCTCCATGTACACGAGCCCTGGCCGTACGTATGCGCGAGTAGGCGTTTGAGACCCTGCCCGTATGTACGTACGGGGCTGTATTTACTTTCTTGCACCCTGACTGTACGTACTTGTTCACGATATTAACGGGACTGCGTGACATGCTACGTCCGCGCCTCTACTACGACACGTACCCTTCCTTACTCGTGTTGGAAATATGCCCTAGAGACAATAATAAAAGTATTATTATTATATTCCTTTGTTCATGATAATTGTCTTTTATTCATGCTATAAATGTATTCTCCGGAAATCGTAATACACGTGTGAATACATAGACCATAATATGTCCCTAGTAAGCCTCTAGTTGACTAGCTCGTTGATCAACAGATAGTCATGGTTTCCTGGCTATGGACATTGGATGTCGTTGAAACGGGATCACATCATTAGGAGAATGATGTGATGGACAAGACCCAATCCTAAGCGTAGCACAAGATCGTGTAGTTCATTTGCTAGAGCTTTTCCAATGTCAAGTATCTTTTCCTTAGACCATGAGATCGTGTAACTCCCGGATACCGTAGGAGTGCTTTGGGTGCACCAAACGTCACAACGTAACTGGGTGACTATAAAGGTGCACTACAGGTATCTCCGAAAGTGTCTGTTGGGTTGACACGGATCGAGACTGGGATTTGTCACTCCGTATGACGAAGAGGTATCTCTGGGCCCACTCGGTAATGCATCATCATAATGAGCTCAAAGTGATCAAGTGGTTGTTCACGGGATCATGCATTACGGTACGAGTAAAGTGACTTGCCGGTAACGAGACTGAACAAGGTATTGGGATACCACCGATCGAGTCTCGGGCAAGTAACGTACCGATTGACAAAGGGAATTGTATACGGGATTTGATCGAATCCTCGACATCGTGGTTCATTCGATGAAATCATCGTGGAACATGTGGGAGCCAACATGGGTATCCAGATCCAGCTGTTGGTTATTGACCGGAGAATCGTCTCGGTCATGTCTGCATGTCTCCCGAACCCGTAGGGTCTATACACTTAAGGTTCGGTGACGCTAGGGTGATTAGGAAGACTTGTATGTGATTACCGAATGTTGTTTGGAGTCCCGGATGAGA
Source organism: Triticum timopheevii (assembly GCA_963921465.1). Lineage (NCBI taxonomy): Eukaryota > Viridiplantae > Streptophyta > Magnoliopsida > Poales > Poaceae > Triticum > Triticum timopheevii. The sequence continues at coordinate 479,799,524 of OY997268.1, forward strand.
TCCCGGACGTCACATGGAGTTCCGGAATGGTCCGGAGGTGAAGTTTTATATATGAGAAGTTGTCATGCGGACGCCGGAAAGTTTCGGGGGCATATCGCTATTGTACCGGGGCCACCGGAGAGGTTCCGGGGGTCCACCGGGAGGGGCCATCCCTCTCGGAGGGCCACATGGGCCGCAAGGGGCAGGGAACCAGCCCCTGGAGGGCTGGGCGCCCCCCCCCCCCCACCTTGGGCCCATGCGCCTAGGGTTGGGGGGAAACCCTAGAGGGGGAGCCCCCCTTGCTTGGGGGGCAAGTTCCCCCTCCCTGGCCGCCGCCCCCCTCTAGATCCCATCTAGAGGGGTCGGCCCCCCTTGCCCCTTCCCCTACAAATAGAGGGGTGAGGGGAGGGCTCCTGGACACAACCTAAGGCGCAGCCGCTCCCCTCCCCAACACCTCTCCTCCTCCGTTACGTGCTTGGCGAAGCCCTGTCGGAGTACTGCTGCACCAACACCACCACGTCGTCGTGCTGCCGTTGGAGCAATCTTCCTCAACCTCTCCTTCCTCCTTGCTGGATCAAGACGGAGGAGACGTCGTCCGTCCCGTACGTGTGTTGAACGCGGAGGTGCTGTCCGTTCAGCACTTGGTCATCGGTGATCTGAATCACGGCGAGTACGACTCCATCATCACCCTTCCCTTGAACGCTTCCGCACTCGATATACAAGTGGTATGTAGATGCAATATCTCTTCCATGACTCGTTTCTTAGATGAACTCATAGATGGATCTTGGTGAAACCGTAGGAAATTTTTTAATTTTCTGCAACGTTCCCCAACAACTCGGCCATGGTTCATCGCTGCAGCCTGCAGACACTCCGATCGACCAGTATGTACGTACACATTCACGACCAGAATGACAACGCTACATACGCTTCAACCACGTGGGTCCCGACTGTCAGGGAGGATAAGAAGGCACTTCCTTGTGTGCGAAGTTATTGCTGGTGGGTCCCAGCTGTCAGGGGGAGAATAGTTTTTTTTGCCTGTAATATGGCCGCACTTCCTTGCATGCAAAGATGTAGTTGGTGGGTCCCAGCTGTCAGGGCGAAATGTTTTTTTCACAAAATACGGTTGCCCATCCGGTGGGTCTCTGATGTCAGGTGGAGGAATAACTATTTTATGCGTAATAAGGTTGCACTTCCTTGCTGTGGCCATGGACTCAGCTGTCAGCCTCTCCACGTACAGTACTCTTCCGATGGAAGTCGTTCGTTGACCACATTGACCATGTTGCTCCGAGAGCACCAAGGCGGTGGACGACAGCGAGGCCTAGGAAGGGGACGGCATGAAGCCGAGGAAGACATGGCAGTGGATGCCCACGCGAAGAGGAGTACGAGGGTTGACGGGTTCGGCTGCGGTGTGAGGCTGCTGTCACCGCAGAATAACAGGGGTTGTGGGTGAGTAGTGGGATGGCGGCCAGAGGTTGGAGTAGGATGGGGCGGTCAGGCCTGCGCGACAGCAGAGCCGGGCACCAGAGGCAGGAGCAGGCGGCATGACCAGCGCTCATTTGGGCAGTTGGAGCAAGAAGACCAGAGGTTGAAGAAGCACTACAGCCGTTGGATGGACATCGTACGATGAGCTAGAATTGTTCATATTTACTAAGTTCACAAAGCCTTCTGTCCACGTCAACTTAGTAGGTCCACAAGTCAGCCTCCCACTATGGTGGGTCCCAGCTAGTAGGGGGAGTCTTCATTTTTTCTGCGTAATAAGGAGGCACTTTCTTGCGTGTGAGGATACAGTTGGTGGGTCCGAGCTGTCAGCGGGGCAAACATTTTTTTTGCGAAATACAGAGGCCCTTCCGGTGGGTCCCTGCTGTCAGGTGGAGGAATAATTTTTTACGCATAATAAGGTTGCGCTTCCTTGCTGCGGCCGTGGACCCAACTGTCAGCCTCTCCACGTACAGTACTCGTCCGATGGAAGTCGTTCCTTGATCACATTGACCACGTCACGCCGCGAGCGCCAATATGGTGGATGACGGCGAGGCCTAGGAAGGGGACGATGCGGAGCTGGGGATGATGCGGCAGTGGATGCCCACACAGAGAGAAGTACAAGGGTTGACGGGTTCGGCTGCGGTGTGAGGTTGTTGTCGCCGTAGAATAACAAGGGTTGTGGGTGAGTAGAGGGATGTTCTGGCCAGAGGTTGGAGTAGAGTGGGGCGGTTAGGCCTGCATGGCAGCAGAGCCGGCCACCAGAGGCAGGAGCAGGCAGCATGATCGATGCTCGTTTGGGCGGCTGGAGCAAGAAGACCAGAGGTTGAAGAAGCAATACGGCCGTTGGATGGACATCGTACGGTCACTGGAGCTATAATCGTTCATATTGACTAAGTTGACAAAGCCCTCCGTCCGCTTCAAGTTAGTAGGCCCACAAGTCAGCCTCCCACCATGATTGGTCCCAGCTAGCAGGGGGAGTATCATTTTTTTACCAGGCCGCGCCGAGCGCATCCAAGGTGGTGGATGACGACGAGGCCCCAGACAGCAACGAGCCGCATATGGGAAGACGCGGGAGTGGAGTCGTTGACGGAGAGGTGTACGAGGGTTAACTGGTTCTGGTGCGGCGTGGTTCTGCAGTCGGTGGAGAAGAATATGAGGCGTGGAGGGGTGGATGGATGGCCTGGCTGGCGGCGGGGTAGCACATCACTGTGAAGCGTGGTAAGAAGAGCTGCTAGCAGCAGGAGGCGGGAGCAAGTGGTCCTGACGGCGCAAGAGGAAGAAGACGGGAGATTGAAGATGGATGACGGTCGTTGGATGTAAATCCAATGGCAGTCGATGTTAGAATCATTTGTTGACTAAGTTGACAATGACTTGTGTTGGCTTCGACCTATTGGCCCACATTTCAGCCTCCAAAATTGTGGCACATATTCAACCCATTTTTTTCAGAATTTACATACTATTTGATCTTTTTTTAGAATTACAATCCATTTGCTAGGCTGGGTGAACAAATAATATAGCATTCATGTGGCCCTTTTTTTCAAACTACATCCCATTTTCACTTTCTCGAAATACACGAATTTGCTGGGATGGCTGAACAAATAATGTAGCGTCCATGCGGTCCATTTACTTTTTCCTAAAAAATTACAGCCCATTTGCACTTTCTCGAAATACACGATTTTGCTGGGCTGATTCTAATTATAATGTTGGGTTGGGCGCAGCAATATTATCAAAAAATAAACAGGGGCTGAGCATTTTGTATTAAATATATTTAAATAATAAGTGTTTTATTATTACATTGGTCCTTAAATGTTAGCAAGCTTATGTACACAATCATCAGGATTTTCGTTTCCTTAATGTAAAAAAATCCAGAATTTTATTGTTATTTTTTTATAAGTTAATAAGACGTGGGATATTGTTTCCTTATATATATAAGTATCTGTTAAATGTATGATGACAATAACAATAATATATAATAACATATAAAACAATATAAATATATATAATATAGTTAGAAGCGAAACATAAGTTGGACCTGGCGTTCCTATTCTTATATAGAAAAATAAAACAGACCTCTGCGTTTTCTTCAAAAACCACATAAGTTGGGCTGCGGATGTTTCAGAAAAAATAAAACCTAGGATGGGAGGTCCATAAGCGCGTCCATACATGACGGCCCTCAAGAAATACAAACCGGCATGTCGTGGGCTGCGCACCTTAAAAAAGAAAGCCTAGACGGGGCAGCCCATAACCCAGCTGATCCTTGCTGGCCCAATGATAATAAATGATACCTGCCAGCTCCCCGGCTTTGTTGTAAATTTATCTCCTTTAATAACTATGTTGAAGCACCTCAAAAAAAGTTAACTATGTTGACAAACCCATGGGCCCCAACATCTGTATAGCATTAGGAGGAAGTATTTTTTTAATAGGCACTTGCTTGTGTACGGCCATAGACCTGGTGGGTCCCGACTATCCGCCTCTCCACATGCAGTCCTCTCCAGATTCCTCTCATTTGTTTAGCATGTTCAGAATGGCAGACAGCAGCACCACGGCGAGAGCACAAAGGAAGAGGACGAGAACGAACCACCAGAGACGGGGAAGGCATGCTACAGTAATGGTAGATGTTGTGCCTTACCTCTACCGAAACAACTGAGCTATCCCAGTGGCCAAGTGACACTATACGACCGTTGTTCCGCCCGTGTTCGATTCCACCTGAGGTAGTGAAAATATCTCCCATTTTTTTGCCTCTGCCATTCTTGACATGTGGGTCCCCATTGTCATCTACGCACACACGTCCAACGCTTGCCAAAACTTCATCCCTGGTTTTCTCTATTTTTCGCACACTCGACATTATGTGGGCATTTTGAAAATAGCATATCTTTTAGACTGTGTATCATATGAAGATGTGCTATGCATGAATGCTGACAAGCATGATGTTACTTGGCTAGTAGTTCCATTTTCAACCATGAATAAAACTTCCAACATGATGTTATACCTGTTTGAAAAGGGCGTGTTAATATAAATGCTCTGCCTCTGAAACTTGTTGTTTCTTATCGGAAACTGAAACTTGCAGTTTTTTTAGAATCACATTGTCTGCACTTTTATATGAAACTACATTTTTTAAGTGCTAAAAATAGATCTCTAGAATTCATAAAATACTTCATATGCTCAACACTGCAAATCTGAAATTTAAAAGACATTCATATCGGAAAGTACTCTCAAAATACACAACACAAAACACAATTCACAACCTACAAATACTGACAACCCTAAGCTCCTCCTGACAATTCACAACCTGCCGGTCTATTTTTTGCCTCTGCCATTCTTGACATGTGGGTCCCCATTGTCATCTACACACACCATGTCCAAAACTTGCCAAAACTTCATCCCTAGTTTTCTCTATTTTCCGCACACTCGACATTGTGTGGGCATTTTGAAAATATCATATTTTTTTGGACTGTGCATCATATCAAGATGTGCTATGCATGAATGTTGATCAACATGATGTTAACTGGCTGGTAGTTCCATTTTCGACCATGAATAAAACTTCCAACATGATGTGTATCCCTGTTTGAAAAGGGCGTGTTAATATAAATGCTCTGCCTCTGAAACTTGCAGTTTCTTATCTGAAACTGAAACTTGCAGTTTCTTCTCTGAGAATCACATTGTCCGCACTTCTATATGAAACTACATTTCTTTAAGTGCTAAAAATAGATTTCTAGAATTCATAAAATACTTCATATGCTCAATACTGCAAATCTGAAATTCAAAAGACATTCATATCTGAAAGTACTCTCAAATCTGAAAGACAAAACATAACCTGCAAATACTGACAACCCTAAGCTCCTCCTCAAACTATTTGGGGGTAGGCAGCTACCTCGTGGGATGAGGTGAACGACAAGGGAGAGGATGGCAGGGAAGCGTCGTCGCGCCAACTGTTTTTCCCCTCTTGCAGTTGGGTTCGGTCGACGAAGACTCCACCAGCTCGCTCTGCCACGACACACTCACAAATGGCACCATGTAGATGCTCGATCTTTCAATCTCAGGTGGATGTTCCATCTTCGATTGATACTCCCTCCACCGCAGCCTCATGATCGGATCTGGTGAACCTGTTTGCTCCATGGCAAGGAGGAGCAGCTCTATGGACTCCAGCGTGACTCCCTGCTGGTGTATCGCCTCCTTTTCGCTTATTTCCAGATATTTGGCCATCCCTTTCGCCATCACCGCTAATTGCTCCGGGTTGTCAAACCAAGACTGTATCTCCAACATCCTAGCTAGCTTCACAGGGTCACCACTTGCGAGCCACACGTATCGGTTGTACTCCTCCATCGATCTACTTCTCCGCAACACCTTCACTCGCTGGCGGTGGTTTTTGAGTGGAAGAGGAGAGGATCGGTGCTGGTTTTGGACTAGACCAGGAGAGGAGCGGCGGTGGTTTTGAAATGGAAGAGGAGAGGGGTGGTGCTGGTTTTGGACTGGAATAGGAGAGGAGCAGCGGTGGTTTTGAAATGGAAGAGGAGAGGAGCGGTGCTGGATTTGGATTGGAACAGGAGAGAAGCGGCGGTGGTTTAAGCGGCGAGGAGTGGTGCTGGTCTTGGAAGTAGTTTTTTTTGCATATTTTGGGTCAACGTTTGACCATGTACTATATTTTAAGCAAAATGTGAATTGTCAGGACCCCGACTCAATGTCACATCGATCTAGCCTGTAACACCTCATATCACTTTGCGGCCTCACGCACGGTATTCCCACGGGTGTCGCCTTACCTTAGCCCGGGACCGTTTGCGCCTTTTGGCACACGTATATGATAGTGTCTCTAGCATCCATATGATAAGGAGCCCGGGCTGACATGGCTAGTCGTAAACCCAAAGTGGCACAGACTTACAGGGACAGGCATCCATGACCCAGCATCGAACGTGTCGGTCATCAGCGAGTAAGTTCTGGGCTGTAGCACTGGGCTAGCAGGACTCCGGTAAACCGGGCTGTAGTGGGCTAACAGGACTCCGGTACTCAACGCGTGACATTTCCCTGAAGGGACAGACACAGGAATGAAGAAGGACACATGCCGGCCAGCCTAAGTGCTCCGGAGCAGTAGCAAGCTACCATGGCTCAGTGGAAACACTAGGAGACATTTCCCGGTAAGAGAGGCTACTAAAGATAAACAACTAGATAGTCAGATCCCACACATACCAAGCATTTCAATCATACACACAATATGCTCGATATGTGCAAATACAACAAGGCATCACAACATGACTCTACAACACAAGTACTTTATTTAAAGGCTCAGAGAGCCATACATAGCATACACACAAGTACGGGTCACACGACCCACATTCAAGTCATACAAGCATACAAGCCAACAGCGGAAGTAACTTGTCTGAGTACAGACAACTAGTAAAATAAAAGAGGCTTGGGTAAGCCTAGCTATACTACATGGTCCTTCACATGCTCAGGATCACCACCTGGGCCTTAGTCTACTCATCGATGTCAACGTCTACGAAGAACCCGTCGGAAGGGGTTGTAGCATCTTCTGTAAAAATGTAAATTAAAGCAACATGAGTACAAAGGTACTCAGCAAGACTTACATCAGATCCTACATGCATGCACATTATCAAGAAGGGTTGGTGGGGTTATTGCAGCAAGCCAGCTTTGACTCTTGGCTAAGCTATCCTACGAAACTCCAACTTGAAATGGTTTTGCGCACACGAGTCCACTACTCACCACTTCAATACACTACCGAGGATCCACCTCCGTCTTCCTACGGAAGAGCCATCCTCGGTACTCACGCTTATCTGGAGGCTTTTAGTTGTTTCCATTTACTTGTCTATGAACTGTATAAGCAACCAAGTAGTCCTTTACCGCGAACGTGGCTATTCGAATAGATGATGTTAACCCTGCAGGGGTGTACTTCTTCATACACGCTCTCACCACTTACCGCCGTTTACACGACATGTACTCGGCAACCTTCAAGCGGAAGCCCAACGTGGGTGTCAGCCATGACCTACCTAGACACCTAAGTCTCTAGTCCAGGTTTATCGCCTATTCAGGTTCCATCTGCAGGGAGTCCGGCCGAGGTTTACACATACGGCCCCGAATGATGTGAACAGGGTTCCCGAGATACCAAACGGGCATCCGGTACACCGTGCCACGTACCTACCGCATCACAGCCCACCCCTACGGTCAGCGCTGTCCACGGCCTCCAGTAGGCTACAAACAGCAAAAACTACTTGCAACTCCTGGACAGAGGACTAGGGTGAATAAGAAGCCGAGAGGGTCCATTGGTTTCGGGCCCAATGCATGGTAGTAGCTGAATCTTAAATCACACATACAGCTCTCAGTGCTTAAGGACGGCCTCAATGAAACAACCCACCATGTACTCCTACATGGCCTCTCATCGATACCTTTACCAAATCGTGTTCAACACATTACTCTCATACTGACACGATCATTTCACTCTAGCCCATCACCCAGATGAACCAGACCTGACACGACTCTAAGCATAGCAGGCATAGCAAGGTAGGAACAACACAATCATATGGCTCAATCAACTCCTACACATGCTAGTGGGTTTCATCTAGTTACTGTGGCAATGACAGGTCATGCAGAGGAAATGGGTTCAACTACCGCAGCAGACAGCAGTTTGAATCGCGTTGTCTTAATGCAGTCAAAGAGAGCAGAAGCAAGAACATGGGGTTGTATCGATATGATCAAATGGTTGGTTACTTGCCTGATGGGTCGGTGCACTGGTATTGTTCTTTGTTGGGGTAATCACGGTACTCCTCGGGGGCAGGACCTGCCGCAGGGAGCACCGATACACAAACATCACCAAACAGTATGCAACAATATGATGCATGCATGAGACATGGCAAAATGAGTGTATTGGGCTAATGCAACTAAGACCAGATGGGTTTGAACTATTTTGAACCAAGGATTCAAATTTCAAACTCATAAGTGGCCCTTTTAAGTGTTTTATCTTGTTTTGTGATAAACAGCAGGTTAGCTTGTTTAAACATGCATGAAACTAGTACAGATGTATAGATTGGATTTTTTTGATCATTTTTCATATATTACAATTTGCATTTGGAGCTACAGATTAATTTCTATGAATTTTTGAAGATTGTGGTAATTTCTGAAATTTCCTGTGTAAATATAATTCCAGTAAATAACTTACTGCGCCAGCAATATGTCAGGATGACGTCAGTGGTCAACGGAGCTGGTCCAGGTCAAACTGACCAGTGGGTCCCGCATGACAGTAGTTAATTAAACTAACTAAAATTAGTTAAAACTAATCTGGGTTAATTAGCAGAGGGGCCGCACATGTCATAGACTCAGGGGAGTCAACCTGGGCCCACCCCGGTCAAAGTCAATGGTCAAACTCGCCGGCGTTTAGCCGCCGGCGAGGCCAGACGCGGCGGAGAGAGTGCTATTGTGCATTTCGGCGACCAAATGGACGGCGGAGAGCATCTACGTGTAGCTAGGGTCGAGCCGCAGCTCTTGGTGGTGGTGGTGGTTGAACTTGGGGTGGCCGGAAACGTCGCCGGCGACGACTTTGGCGGTCGCCGGAATCGGGTGAAGACGAATCCGAGGCTATGGGGCACAGCGAGCCACGTGGTGAAGTGTGTTGGGCCCCTGGGGGTGCGGTGAGTGCGTTAGACACGGTGGGGTGGCCGGTGGTTAGCCGGAGACACGTCAGCGACGAGCTCGGCGGCGGCGCGTGCGGTGAAGCTCCGTGCGCTCGCTGTGGTGCACGAGAGCAAGAAAGGGAAGGGGGAGGAGGTATCCAGGCTCACAGCGGTCTTGAGGAAGCTGACGGCGTGGTCGGGGACGAGCTGGTGCAGCGGCGACGGCGAAAGGGATCTCCGGTGGTGGCGAGGTCGAACGGGGCCGGTGCAGTGGCCTCGGGGCAAGCGAGCACTCGGGGCTCGGCTTGCTCGACGGAGAGGAGCGCGGCGAAGCTCCTGGACACGGTGGCGCGGCGCAAGGACGACGGAGAGCGCGACTACGGCGGCGGTGGCGTTGGCCATGGTGCAGGAGAGCGAGGGAGACGAGCTGGGGAGGAGGGAGCGTGTCTGTGAGCTCGAGGGGGAAGTGGGCATTTGAACCAGGGCGGCAGAACGGCGAGAGGAGGAGGCAGAGCGGCAAGCAGCTGCGTGGCGCGCTGCGGTGCCGACGTTGAGCACCTGGCTGCCTGCCTGGCGAGGCCAAGCAGCTCACTGGAGCGGTGGCTGGGCTGGGCCGGCTAGGTGGGCTGGCTGGTGGGCTGCCAGGTTAGTCCCCTCTCTCTCTTTTCATTTCTGTTTTCTATTTACTTCTGTAGCTTTGTGGATTTCTAAAAATACCTAAGCAACTCCAAAAATCCCCAAACTGCTCATGCCCACTATTTAAAATATAAACATCATGGAACATTTTAGTTTAGGATTATTTGAACATTTAAAATATTTTATAAATTTTAAATGCCCAAATTCAAATACTTATGATTTAATTCAAAGACCTTAGGATGACCTAGAAAATTGTGCACCACTTTTGGCAGAGGTTCTGAACCAAGACAAAAATGATGGACATTTTAGAAGGGCATTTCAGGTTCATTGAAAATATTTTTAGTAAACCCTAGTTGGATTCAGATGGGGCTGGGGGTTCTGTCATCCCCATTTCAGGTTTCTGTTGAATATAATAGACATGATGCAACACTCTAATGCATGAACTAGCTAGGGTGTGACAACTCACCCCCACTCAAACAAATCTCGTCCCGAAATTTAGGTTCCTCCGGGAAGAAGGCGGGATACTCAAGCCGTAGACGATCCTCCCTTTCCCAAGTTGCTTCTTTCTCAGAATGGTGCGACCATTGAACCTTGAGAAACTTGATATTATGCCGTCGAGTGGTACGCTCGGCTTGATCGAGGATACGAACGGGGTACTCTCGATAAGTGAGATTATCTTGACAAGCGTTTCGTGGTCCACTCCACGGATAGGATCCGAGAAGCAACGCCTGAGTTGAGAAACATGGAAGACATCGTGGACTCTGGAGAGATGCGGAGGTAGTTCCAATTGGTAGGCAACTTCTCCTCGTTTGGCAAGAATGCGAAAAGGTCCAATGTAGCGAGGAGCCAATTTGCCTTTGATACCGAAACGATGGGTTCCCTTCAGAGGAGTAACCCGAAGGTAAGCCTTCTCGTCAACCTCAAAAGTCATAGCCTTATGTTTTCGGTCATATTGACTCTTTTGTCGAGATTGGGCTGTTTTCAACTTTTCACGAACGATGCGAACTTGCTCTTCTGCTTCCTGGATCATATCCGGGCCAAAGAATTGTCTTTCCCCGGTTTCTGACCGGTTAAGAGGCGTTCGACACCTTCGTCCATAGAGAACTTCAAAAGGGGCTTTACCCAAGCTAGATTGATAGCTGTTGTTATAAGCAAATTCGGCAAATGGAAGGCATTTCTCCCAATCCATTTCGAATGAGATAACAGAAGCTCGAAGCATGTCTTCTAGGATCTGGTTGACGCATTCTACTTGACCACTTGATTGAGGGTGAAAGGCAGTGCTAAAGGAAAGGTGGGTTCCCATAGCGTTTTGGAAACTTTCCCAAAATCGAGAGGTGAAGAGACTTCCTCGATCCGAGTTAATTTCCAATGGAACACCATGGAGAGACACTATTCGGGAGATGTACAAGTCTGCTAACTGACTAGCGGTTATACTCTCGCGAACAGGCAAGAAATGGGCCACTTTGGAAAGACGGTCGATAACGACGAAGATAGCATTATTCCTTCTCTTGGTCTTGGGAAAACCGGTGGTGAAATCCATACCTATTTTATCCCATTTCCATTCAGGAATAGCTAAGGGTTGAAGGGTGCCAGCAGGCCGTTGATGCTCTGCTTTTACAGGATGACAAACGTCGCAGTTAGCAATATACTGAGCAATTTCTCTCTTCATCCTAGTCCACCAGAACCTCTGGCGTAGGTCCTGATACATCTTAGTGCTACCGGGATGAATGGTGAGAGGAGATTCATGAGCTTCCTTAAGGATCAATCGCCTCGGGTTTCACACTTTGGGAACCACTAGACGGTTCCCGAAGTATACGACTCCTTGATCATCAATGGTGAAACAATTCGCGACTCCCTTCTTGATGTTTCTTTTGATATGGGAAATCCCCAGATCTACCTTCTGAGCTTTGATGATCTGATCCTTAAGGGTAGGTTTCACCACCAAAGTGGAGAGGAATCCTTGAGGAACGATGTGAAGGTTAAGCTTCCGAAATTCCTCGTGGAGAAGTGCTTGACTTTGTTGCAACATCAGATTGTTGCAATAAGATTTACGACCTAGCGCATCAGCCATGACATTGGCTTTTCCTGGGGTGTAAGTTATCCCTAAGTCCAAATCTGTGATCAACTCGACCCAACGTCTTTGCCTGAGATTCAAATCTGGTTGGGTGAAGATGTACTTCAGACTTTGGTGATCGGTGAAGATTTCACAACAATTACCGAGGAGGTAACATCGCCAGGTTTTGAGTGCATAGACTACAACTACAAGCTCTAGATCATGAGTAGGGTAGTTTTCCTCATGTGGGTGTAATTGCCGTGAAGCATAAGCAATTACGTGTCGATCTTGCATGAGAATGCAACCTAGTCCTTGTCGCGAGGTGTTGCAATAGATAACAAAGTCCTTGGAGAAATCTGGTGGTACCAGTACGGGAGCAGAAGTCAAGCGTCTTTTCAGTTCCTGGAAACTGTGCTCACATTGTGGAGTCCACTCGAACTTTTTATCTTTCTTGAGGAGTTCAGTTAGAGGTTTAGCAACTTTGGAGAAGTTCTCGACAAAGCAGCGACAATAGCTCGCTAAGCCAAGGAAACTCCAAACTTGCTTGACCGATTCAGGTGGAGTCCAATTAAGGACGGCTTGAACTCATTCGGGATTGGCAGCAATACCTTTACCAGAAATTACATGTCCTAGATAGGTCACTTCTAGTAACCAAAATTCACATTTAGAGAACTTGGCATAAAGGCGATGCTCTCGAAGTTTCATCAACACTAGCCTTAGATGTTCGGCATGTTCTTCCTCGTTCTTGGAGTAGATGAGTATATCATCGAGGTAAACCACGACGAATTTATCCAAATACTCCATGAAGATTGAGTTCATTAACCGGGAGAAGGTGGCTGGAGCGTTGGTTAAACCGAAGGACATGACGGTGTACTCGTATTGGCCGTAACGAATAACAAAGGCCGTTTTGGGAATGTCCCCGTTCCGGATTTTGATTTGATGGTAGCCCAACCTCAAATCCATCTTAGGGAAGACTGAGGATCCAGCGAGCTGATCATACAGGTCGTTGATCCTGGGGAGCGGATACTTGTTCTTTATTGTGACCAAGTTGACGGGTCGATAATCTACAACCATCTGGTCCGTACCATCCTTCTTCTTGACGAAGAGGACGGGGCAAGCCCATGGAGATGAACTAGGACGGATGAAACTCTTTTTCAAGGACTCATCGAGTTGTTTCTTAAGTTCGGCTAGTTCTAGTGGTGCCATCTTATAGGGTCTTCTAGAAATTGGGACAGTTCCTGGAATGAGATCTATCACGAACTCAACATCTCTGTCAGGTGGGACACCTGGCAATTCTTCTGGAAAGACATCTGGAAAGTCACGGACTACCGGAATGTCTTCGAGGTCTGGCAAGGGACTGGCATTAAGAGAATATAGCTGTCGCTTGGCTATTCGGGTCAAGACATTGACTATCTTTCCTGAAGGGTGCGTGAGTTGAACAGTCCTAGAGAAGCAATCAATCTTGGCATGATGGGCTGACATCCAGTCCATACCCAAGATGATATTAATGTCCGAAGATTTGAGGGCTATCAAAGATGCAAGGAAGACAAGTCTGTCGACCTAAATTTCATTTCCATGGCTTACTCTAGAAGTTTGCCATTTGGATCTCGGGGTTTGAATTACCATGGAGGTGGGCATATCACAGAATGCGGTGTTATGCAAGCGGGCATAGCTTTCAGATATTAATGAATGAGATGCTCCAGTCTCAAGGCCCGATTCTCTCGGTCCTTATCCTCGAGCATCTCGGCAGTGGTGCGAGTTAGTGAGTCCTCCTAACTGGAGTCAGCATAGATAGCCCGGAGATACCCATGCGCTCCAGGAAGTGAAGCTGGCATATACCGGAAGTCGGTGTTGCGAAGCAGGCCAGTCCTGACTCGCATGATGGTCATCATAGAGTAGGCAGAGTCTTGCACCGCCATCTCAATAGTAACACCGAGTCCATAGGAACAGTGGAGGGGCTCGGTGGATCCAGGATAAGAGGGAAATATCCTGACAGTGCAGAGATATTGGCTTTGATTAAAGTCTCGGAACTGCTCTTCGACCGTGTATTCGGGATACCAATGGTAACCCATCTCGATCATTACTCGGACTAACATAGCCGTATGACCGGGCACGTCGATGCACCGTGTCAGGCGAACCACTTGGTTTTGATCACGAGTGGCCATCTGAAAGCACAACCACAATGCAAAGGCATTAGAATTTCTAGCAGAATTTGGACAGCATAACGGCTGTAAATGCTCAAAAAGGATTTTGAGACATTTTACAAAGAATTGCATAGACACTCAACAATATCATATCAAGGTTCTGGGTCCAACTTAACAAGATATCAGGGTAGTAGAACTGAACTAGGCTTGTAATCATCAAACCTATAAGGTACTACTGATTAGTAACACATGAACCTGATAAAGAGAAGAGATCCTAATCCTTAACCCCCGGTGGAAGAATAGACTAACTCAGATCAGAATGTCATGAGGTAAAGGAGTAAAAAGAGCCTTACGTACCATCCCACAATCAATTCCCCTACATATAACTAAAGCATTTCTAGACTCAACATCGACCAGTTTGGCTTGGAGAACCTACAGGCAGTCCGGCTCTGATGCCAACGCTGTCAGGACCCCGACTCAATGTCACATCGATTTAGACTGTAACACCTCATATCACTTTGCGGCCTCACGCACGGTATTCCCACGGGTGTCGCCTTACCTTAGCCCGGGACCGTTTGCGCCTTTTGGCACACGTATATGATAGTGTCGCTAGCATCCATATGATAAGGAGCCCAGGCTGACATGGCTAGTCGTAAACCCAAAGTGGCACAGACTTACAGGGACATGCATCCATGACCCAGCATCGAACGTGTCGGTCATCAGTGAGTAAGATCTGGGCTGTAGCACTGGGCTAGCAGGACTCCGGTACTCAACGCGTGACATTTCCTTGAAGGGACAGACACAGGAACGAAGAAGGACACATGCCGGCCAGCCTAAGTGCTCCGGAGCAGTAGCAAGCTACCATGGCTCAGTGGACACACTAGGAGACATTTCCCGGTAAGAGAGGCTACTAAAGATAAACAACTAGATAGTCAGATCCCACACATACCAAGCATTTCAATCATACACACAATATGCTCGATATGTGCAAATACAACAAGGCATCACAACATGACTCTACGACACAAGTACTTTATTTAAAGGCTCAGAGAGCCATACATAGCATACACACAAGTACGGGTCACACGACCCACATTCAAGTCATACAAGCATACAAGCAAACAGCGGAAGTAACTTGTCTGAGTACAGACAACTAGTAAAATAAAAGAGGCTTGGGTAAGCCTAGCTATACTACATGGTCCTTCACATGCTCAGGATCACCACCTAGGACTTAGTCTACTCATCGATGTCAACGTCTACGAACAACCCGTCGGAAGGGGTTGTAGCATCTTCTGTAAAAATGTAAATTAAAGCAACATGAGTACAAAGGTACTCAGCAAGACTTACATCAGATCCTACATACGTGCACATTATCAAGAACGGTTGGTGGGGTTATTGCAGCAAGCCAGCTTTGACTCTTGGCTAAGCTATCCTACGAAACTCCAACTTGAAATGGTTTTGCGCACACGAGTCCACTACTCACCACTTCAATACACTACCGAGGATCCACCTCCGTCTTCCTACGGAAGAGCCATCCTCGGTGCTCACGCTTATCTTGAGGCTTTTAGTAGTTTCCATTTACTTGTCTATGAAGTGTATAAGCAACCAAGTAGTCCTTTACAGCGGACGCGGCTATTCGAATAGATGATGTTAACCCTGTAGGGGTGTACTTCTTCATACACGCTCTCACCACTTACCGCCGTTTACACGACATGTACTCGGCAACCTTCAAGCGGAAGCCCAACGTGGGTGTCGGCCATGACCTACCTAGAAACCTAAGTCCCTAGTCCAGGTTTATCGCCTATTCAGGTTCCATCCGCAGGGAGTCCGGCCGAGGTTTCCACATACGGCCCCGAACGATGTGAACAGGGTTCCCGAGATACCAAACGGGCATCCGGTACACCGTGCCACGTACCTACCGCATCACAGCCCACCCCTACGGTCAGCGCTGTCCACGGCCTCCAGTAGGCTACAAACACCAGAAACTACTTGCAACTCCTGGACAGAGGACTATGGTGAATAAGAAGCCGAGAGGGTCCATTGGTTTCGGGCCCAATGCATGGTAGTAGCTGAATCTTAAATCACACATACAGCTCTCAGTGCTTAAGGACGGCCTCAATGAAACAACCCACCATGTACTCCTACATGGCCTCTCATCGATACCTTTACCAAATCGTGTTCAACACATTACTCTCATACTGACACGATCATTTCACTCTAGCCCATCACCCAGATGAACCAGACCTGACACGACTCTAAGCATAGCAGGCATAGCAAGGTAGGAACAACACAATCATATGGCTCAATCAACTCCTACACATGCTAGTGGGTTTCATCTAGTTACTGTGGCAATGACAGGTCATGCAGAGGAAATGGGTTCAACTACCGCAGCACACAGCAGTTTGAATCGCGTTGTCTTAATGCAGTAAAAGAGAGCGGAAGCAAGAACATGGGGTTGTATCGATATGATCAAATGGTTGGTTGCTTGCCTGATGGGTCGGTGCACAGGTATTGTTCTTCGCTGGGGTAATCACGGTACTCCTTGGGGGCAGGACCTACCGCAGGGAGCACCGATACACAAACATCACCAAACAGTATGCAACAATATGATGCATGCATGAGACATGGCAAAATGAGTGTATTGGGCTAATGCAACTAAGACCAGATGGGTTTGAACTATTTTGAACCAAGGATTCAAATTTCAATCTCATAAGTGGCCCTTTTAAGTGTTTTATCTTGTTCTGTGATAAACTGCAGGTTAGCTTGTTTAAACATGCATGAAACTAGTACAGATGTATATATTGGACTTTTCTGATCATTTTTCATATATTACACTTTGCATTTGGAGCTACAGATTAATTTCTATGAATTTTTGAAGTTTGTGGTAATTTCTAGAATTTCTTGTGTAAATATAATTCCAGTAAATAACTTACTGCGTCAGCAATACGTCAGGATGACGTCAGTGGTCAACGGAGCTGGTCCAGGTCAAACTGACCAGTGGATCCCGCATGACAGTAGTTAATTAAACTAACTAAAATTAGTTAAAACTAATATGGGTTAATTAGCAGAGGGGCCCCACATGTCATAGACTCAGGGGAGTCAACCTGGGCCCACCCCGGTCAAAGTCAATTGTCAAACTCGCCGGCGTTTAGCCGCCGGCGAGGCCAGACGCGGCGGAGAGAGTGCTTTTGTGCATTCCGGCGACCAAATGGACGGCGGAGAGCATCTACGTGTAGCTAGGGTCGAGCCGCAGCTCTTGGTGGTGGTGGTTGAACTTGGGGTGGCCGGAAACGTCGCCGGCGACGACTTTGGCGATTGCCGGAATCGGGTGAAGACGAATCCGAGGCTACGGGGCACAGCGAGGCACGTGGTGAAGTGCGTTGGGCCCCTGGGGCTGCGGTGAGTGTGTTAGACACGGCGGGGTGGCCGGTGGTTAGCGGAGACACGTCGGCGACGAGCTCAGCGGCGGCGCATGCGGTGAAGCTCCGTGCGCTCGCTGTGGTGCACGAGAGCAAGAAAGGGAAGGGGGAGGAGGTATCCAGGCTCACGGCGGTCTTGAGGAAGCTGACGGCGTGGTCGAGGACGAGCTGGTGCGGTGGCGACGGCGAAAGGGATCTCTGGCAGTGGCGAGGTCGGACGGGGTCGGTGCAGTGGCCTCGGGGCAAGCGAGCGCTCGGGGCTCGGCTTGCTCGACGAAGAGGAGCGCGGCGAAGCTCCTGGATACGGTGGCGCGGTGCAAGGACGACGGAGAGCGCGACTATGCGGCGGTGGCGTCAGCCATGGTGCGGGAGAGCGAGGGAGACGAGCTAGGGAGGAGGGAGCGTGTCTGTGAGCTCGAGGGGGAAGTGGGCGTTTGACCCAGGGCGGCAGAACGGCGAGAGGAGGAGGCAGAGCGGCAAGCAGCTGCGTGGCGCGCTGCGGTGCCGACGTCGAGCACCTGGCTGCCTGCCTTGCGAGGCCAAGCAGCTCGCTGCAGCGGTGGCTGGGCTCGGCCGGCTAGGTGGGCTGGCTAGTGGGCTGCCAGGTTAGTTCCCTCTCTCTCTTTTCATTTCTGTTTTCTATTTACTTCTGTAGCTTTGTGGATTTCTAAAAATACCTAAGCAACTCCAAAAATCCCCAAACTGCTCATGCCCACTGTTTAAAATATAAACATCATGGAACATTTTAGTTTAGGATTATTTGAACATTTAAAATATTTTATAAATTTTAAATGCCCAAATTCAAATACTTATGATTTAATTCAAAGACCTTAGGATGACCTAGAAAATTGTGCACCACTTTTGGCAGAGGTTCTGAACCAAGACAAAAATGATGGACATTTTAGAAGGGCATTTCAGGTTCATTGAAAATATTTTTAGTAAACCCTAGTTGGATTCAGAGGGGGTTGGGGGTTCTGTCATCCCCATTTCAGGTTTCTGTTGAATAGAATAGACATGATGCAACACTCTAATGCATGAACTAGCTAGGGTGTGACATGAATGCATGTCACCAAAAATGGTATCATTTGATTCGTATCTGAATGTACTTTCAAATTATATTATTTTTGCAACGTATAACATGGATACAAAATTATATTACCGGAGAGCAGCATGCCGACCGACCGACCGTCTGGGGTGCGACGCGAACGTGACGGGCGTACTGTATACATGTGTACCAACGTTTTCTTGTGGCTTTGCTCCATGGCGCAGTCCATGGATACAAAATTATATTTAAAAGTCGAGGGCGGGGCTTTTCCCGCATGATAGGTGGGGTAGTACCGCCTAGTCGGTTTGATAGAGAGGCGAGATGATGAGGGAGTAGGCTGCTGCAAACGTTGGGTTGTGTGATTTGACGCGAGTTACTGCTGGACAGGTGGGGCCATGTGATTTGACTTGTCATTATCATTTTAACTGCAACACTACGACGGGCGTGAGTCTCCCAATTTCTGACCACCTCCATGGTATATAGGTGCCAAGTACTGTATACTCCTTTTGGCAAACGCAATAAATACTACTTCCTGTCTCTTAGTTTACAAGGCGTGCGCGTACCCCTAGGTCGTCAATTTAACCAACCTAATAGAAGTCATATATAGTATTACAAAAAACATACCATTATAAATTTCAGATGTTCTATTTTGAAACAGTATAATTTTTGTGTTATATAGTTTATATTATGGTGATAAAATTGACAACCTAGGTATACGCGCAGGACTTTTAAACTGAAACGAAGGGAGTACGAAGGAAGAGATGGAGAGAAGTAAAAAAAATTACTCTTATAGCCAACCTTACAGCAAACCTTGTGGTATGAGTGACTAAGTGATGACTATGTATGACATGCCAACAACAGATGGCCTAACGCACCTGGATGGAGGAAGTATTTTCATGCATGCGAACTAGGCCAAAAAAATTCTCATTTATAGTCGTTTGAAATCTCCAAGTGTCCGACCGCGCGAACGAGGCGACGGTTGTGGTAGGCGCGACCATGATATGCGCTGCTGACATCCCTTAGATTTGAGATCGAATGGTCGCATGCTAAGTTGCTGAAAATTTGTAGAATAACCCTCCAGGATAGGATATTCACCATAGGTCTAGAATCACGCCATGCAACCGTTCAATCTAAGACCGGAAGCCAGTATCATGGGAGAATGGTAGCCCTGCTGTTCGCATGCCCCACTCAGCATTTTTACAATCGGAAAACCGCTAGCAATTTGCTTCTACTCGTCCCCGGCCATCCTTTAACATTACGGTGGTTCGCTCCTAGTCATCCCATCCTTTCACATTACAGCAGTTCCACTAATCCTAAACCTCGTTGAGAGAGTCCTGGACTAGGGGGTGTCCGGACAGCCGGACTATCATCATCCGCCGGACTCCAAGACTACGAAGATACAAGATTGAAGACTCCGTCCCGTGTCCGGATGGGACTTTCCTTGGCATGGAAGGCAAGCTTGGCGATACGGATATGTAGATGTCCTACCATTGTAACCGACTCTGTGTAACCCTAGCCTTCTCCGATGTCTATATAAACCGGGGGGCTTTAGTCCGTAGGACACAACATACATTACAACAATCATACCATAGGCTAGCTTTAGGGTTTAGCCTCCTTGATCTCGTGGTAGATCCACTCTTGTACTACCCATATCATCAATATTAATCAAGCAGGACGTAGGGTTTTACCTCGATCGAGAGGGCCCGAACCTGGGTAAAACATCGTGTCCCTCGTCTCCTGTTACCATCCGCCTAGACGCACAGTTCGGGACCCCCTACCCGAGATCCGCCGGTTTTGACACCGACATTGGTGCTTTCATTGAGAGTTCCTCTATGTCGTCACCGATAGGCCCGATGGCATCTTCAATCAACGACGCTGTCCAGGGTGAGACTTTTCTCCCCGGACAGACCTTCGTATTCGGCTGCTTCGCACTGCGGGCTAATTCGCCTGGCCATCTGGAGCAGATCGAAAGCTACGCCCCTGGCCGTCAGGTCAGATTCGGAAGCCTAAACTTCACGGCCGATGTCCACGGAGACTTGATCTTCGACGGACCCGAGCCACAACCAAGCGCGCCGCACTGTTGCGATGGGAATGATCTAGCTCTGCCGCCGAACAGTGCCTTGGTGGCTGCACACGAATCCGCTCCGGCCATTAGTCCGGAGCCGATTGCCCGGATAGAGGATCGGTGGATAGACACCGCCTCGGGGGCTTCAACTTCCACGGCGATGGAGCCGAACACTAATCTCGTCCCTCGCAAAACTCGTGATTCCGAGGTGTCGGACTCCTTGCCGGACTCCGAACCTCCCACGCCCCTACCAATCAAATCGGATTGGGCGCCGGTTATGGAATTCACCGCCGCGGACATCTTCCAATACTCGCCTTTTGGCGATATCCTGAATTCACTAAAGCATCTCTCGTTATTAGGAGAGCCCTGGCCGGACTATGGCCAGGATGGTTGGGATGCGGACGACGAAGAAATTCAGAGCCCACCCACCACCCACTTTGTAGCCACTGTCGACGATCTAACCGACATGCTAGACTACGACTCCGAAGACATCGACGCTATGGACGATGATGCCGGAGACGAATAGGAACCAGCGCCTACAGGGCACTGGAAGACCACCTCGTCATATGACATATACATGGTGGATACCCCAGAAGATGGGGACGGCGAAGAAACAGCGGAGGCAGATCCTTTAAAGAAACAGCCCAAGCGCCGGCGTCAGCAGCGCCGCTCTAAATCCCGCCACAGCAAGAATGGAGATTCCGGCACAGGAGATAATAATACCCCAGAGAGTGCCGAAGACAATCCCCTCCAGCAAGACTCAGCGCAGGAGGATGCAGAAGCAAGCCCTCACGAGAGGGCGGCAGACGAAGAGGTTGAGGATAATAACTATATGCCTCCCTCCTAAGACGAAGCAAGCCTCAACGATGACGAATTCGTCGTACCTGAGGATCCTGTCGAACAAGAGCATTTCAAGCGCAGGCTTATCGCCACAGCAAACAGCCTAAAGAAAAAGCAGCAACAGCTTCAAGCTGATCAGGACCTGCGGGCCGATCGATGGACCGAGGTCCTCGCAGCCGAAGAGTATAAACTCGAACGCCCCTCCAAAAGCTACCCAAGACGCAAGCTGCTCCCCCGATTAGAGGAGGAAGCATACATACCTCCATCACCAGCGCACGATATGGCTGACCGACCACACTGTGGTCGTGACAGAGAGGCATCCAGGCCCCCAGCCAAGACCGTACCCCGGCATCGCTCCAAAAGTATGAAGCCAAGAGGGAACGCGCCGGACTTGCGAGACATATTGGAGGACAATGCAAGACAATCCAGATCCATCTACGGATCACGTGGGCGCCCCACGACCCACAACGAATACCGTCGCGCCGGATACAATAACCCCAGCCGGGCCGAGCACAGCAGACAGCGCTCTCTCGAGCTGCGTCGCGATATTGCTCAATACAAAGGCGCCGCACACCCGCTATGCTTTGCTGACGAAGTAATGGATCATCAAATCCCTGAAGGGTTTGAACCCGTAAACATCGAATCCTACGATGGCACAACAGACCCCGCGGTTTGGATCGAAGATTATCTTCTCCACATCCACATGGCCCGCGGCGACGATCTCCATGCCATCAAGTATCTCCCACTCAAGCTTAAAGGACCAGCTCGGCATTGGCTAAATAGCTTGCCCGCAGAGTCAATTGGGTGCTGGGAAGACCTGGAAGCCACATTCCTCGACAACTTCCAGGGCACGTATGTGCTACCACCAGACGCCGATGACCTAAGCCACATTATTCAGCAGCCAGACGAATCGGCCAGACAATTCTGGACATGGTTCTTGACAAAGAAAAACCAAATTGTCGACTGTCCGGATGCAGAGGCCCTTGCAGCCTTCAAACATAACATCCGGGACGAATGGCTTGCCCGGCACCTGGGGTAGGAAAAGCCGAAATCCATGGCAGCCCTCACATAGTTAATGACCCGCTTTTGCGCGGGAGAGGACAGCTGGCTAGCTCGCAGCAACAATCTCTGTAAAAATTCTGGCAGTCCGGATACTAAGGACAACAACGGCAGGTCACGTCGAAACAAAAACAAACGCCGCATTAACGGCGACGATAAGGAGGATACGGCAGTCAACGCCGGATTCCGAGGCTCTAAACCCGGTCAGAGGAAGAAGCCATTCAAAAGAACCACTCCGGGTCCGTCCAATCTGGACCGAATACTCAATCGCTTATGCCAGATACATGGCACCTCTGAAAAGCCAGCTAACCACACTAATAGAGATTGCTGGGTGTTCAAGCAGGCCGGCAAGTTAATTGCCGAAAACAATGGCAAGGGGCTAAACAGCGACGACGAGGAAGAGACTCGACCGCCGAACAATAGAGGACAGAAGGGTTTTCCCCCACAAGTGCGGACGGTGAATATGATATACGCGACCCATATACCCAAGAGGGAGAGGAAACACGCACTAAGGGACGTCTATGCGATGGAGCCAGTCGCCCCGAAGTTCAATCCATGGTCCTCTTGTCCGATCACTTTCGATCGAAGAGACCATCCGACCAGCATACGCCATGGCGGATTTGCCGCATTGGTTTTAGACCCAATTGTCGATGGATTTCACCTCACGAGAGTCCTGATGGACGGCGGTAGTAGCCTGAACCTGCTTTATCAGGATACAGTGCGCAAGATGGGCATAGACCCCTCAAGGATTAAACCTACAAAGACAACCTTTAAAGGTGTCATACCAGGTGTGGAAGCCAACTATACAGGCTCAGTCACACTGGAAGTGGTCTTCGGATCCCCGGATAATTTCCGGAGCGAAGAGTTAATCTTCGACATAGTCCCGTTTCACAGCGGCTATCACGCTCTGCTCGGACGAACCGCGTTTGCAAAATTCAACGCGGTGCCGCATTATGCATACCTAAAGCTCAAGATGCCAGGCCCTCGTGGAGTCATCACGGTCAATGGGAATACGGAACGCTCCCTCCGAACGGAGGAACATACAGCGGCTCTCGCGGCAGAAGTACATAGTAGCCTCTTAAGGCAATTCTCTAGTCCGGCCGTTAAACAGCCGGATACAGCAAAACGCGCCCGAAGCAATACCAACCAAGACCACCTGGCGCGATCAGAGCATGCGTAGCAATGCGGCCCCAACCCTCGCCCGCGCATGATCGCAATAATAACACTCCGCGTACATCATTACGCTTTGGAGATACCATGGGCACAGGGGAGGGGGCACGATCGCAACGGACCCAGAGTGCGGTTCGACCACACCGGGGGCTCGCAAGTGTGCCCCCCTTTTTTTATTTTTTATTTTCCTTCTTTTATGTACACAGGACTCCGTTAACCAGAAGCCCTGTCCGGCGGCGAACCTGCCGAACTCATGATGCAACAGTCAGGGACTAAAGAAGGCTGCGACGAACACTCAGATGAACAACGTGCATATCCGTCCGGGATAATGGCGCAACGGAGACACAGGCGCAGACGTGCAGTAGGGACCCGTTGTGAGGATTCTTTTCAGATTAAGACCCTGCGTAGACCTTTTTTACTGTCTCTTGTTGTTATTATCCCTTGGTTTCTTCCTATAGCCAAAGCGGAGCCTGACGTTTTGGCATCGGCCGCGTCAGAAGACCATGCCTGTACCTGGACACCAGGGGCTTAGGGCATTGTTCTGCCCATTATTATAAAGACCGAACACCTCAGGGAGTGTTCGGCGTCTCGAGTTAGGCATTATATGCATCAGCTCCGAATCATGTCTTTGGTCAAATGTTGGGTTTGCCCGGCTCCCGTGTTTTGCTGCCTTACGTTCCGTATCATCGGCTAACGCGGCACCAGGAGAACTACTGTGATTGTGCCCCAGTTTGGCTGGGCGAGCACCTCAGTAGAGAAAGCCGAAAACTAACTGTCATGATATAGCGAGAGACTGGTCAACCACTCGATCGACCACCGGAATGTTTAGAATTCCCCGCTTTGACGAAGGACCATTTCCCGGTCAGGCACACACGCGCCCCGAACTCGGAGAAGTGCGGTGCCCCAAGGGGCTATATCGTAGCCCCACCCTCGAGCTCCACTGGCTAAGTGAAAGTGATAAAGCATTATAGTCTGGATTGCCTCGTTTGCTACGCTACCACCTCCTTAACAGGACCGAGACGTCGGATTAAGTGTGAAAACGCGCTATTTTTGCGAACACCCCCGCACCTTGTGTGTGGGGGCTGAAGCCGAAGACTGCAATCTTTCAGGTTATACAAGTGTATACGTAAACGGCCGCATAGGAGAAGTTTTACTACTTGGGACGCACAAGTATAAAAAGCAGTTATAGCATAATCATCATTTTACAAGCTAAAACGTTCACTTGAACGTGACATTTTTTGAGCACTGCGACTCTATTACACGAGCGCCACGCATAACTTCCTCGAAATAGTGCTCGGCGGGGAGCCGGTCTTCATCCGAGCCCTGGGCGGCAACAGCGGTGGCATCCATCTCCGTCCAATGCGCCTTCACGTGGGCAAGAGCCATCCTCGCGCCCTCGATGCAGGCCGACCGCTTCATCTCCTTGATATGCGGCACCGCTCCAAGGAATTGCTGCAGTAAGCCGAAGTAGCTCGTCGCCTTGGGCCTCTCTGGCCAGACATGAGCCACGATGTCAGTCATGGCAAGTCCGGACAACCTATTTAGCTCGGCCCATTCGGCCAACAGATCGGTCAACGGAAGTGAGTGATCCGGACTATGGAATTGAGACCAAAATAGCTCTTCCGTCTTGTGATCATTCTGGCTCCGGAAGTGCTCAATGGCATCAGCCGCACTTGCCGCTAAGTCCATATACGGATCCTCCAGACTCCACAGCCGATCAAATTGAGCATACTTTTGATCCATAAACCGGCGACGCAGTAGATAAGGCTTGCCAGCCACGATATCTCCGGCCTGGTGCAGCTCCTCCCTCATGGCCCGCATTGCAGAGCGGGCATCCTTGGCCTCGGGGTGGCCTTCCTCAGGTCTTCCTGCTCCGATAAACGCTCCTTTTCAAGAGCCTCATTGCGGTCGGCAGCATCTTTCACTTTCATGGCCAATTCGGCCACCTCTTCCCTGCTTAGGCAGTGTGCAGCCCTTTCGGCTTTCAACTCCTCGGCCGCCCTCGAGGCAGCCGCGTCACTCCTTCGGGCTTGCTCCCTAGTTTGGGCAAGATCGGCCCGAAGGCTCTCCACAGCAGCAGCACCGTCTGTACAACAGCATATAATTTATCAAGAGGAGGGCTTTGACCCCCTTAATAAAGCGACTGCGGAGAACTCATTTACCTTGCGACTCGTCAAGTCGCCGGTTGACAAGCGCGATGTCTGCATCTGCCACGTCAAGTTGCCGCATTAACTCGGCAACTCCACTAGTCCGGCTATCCCTCAGACTATCCGCCACCTGCATAGGAATGGCGACATTAATTACTTGCGATTTTGATCCTCGACACGCTGTCGTCTTCGACAACCTACCGAGTCTCGGGGGCTACTATCTATACAGGGCGCATTTTTATGTGCAAAACTGTTAATAGACAAAGGGATGCGTCATTTTCGTGTACCTCAAACCCCGCCAGCAAACTCATGGCGGCATTGTGCAATCCGCTCTCGGCGGACGAAATCCTTCCAATCACCATACGCATCAACGCACGGTGATCTTCTGAAATGGACGCCCTCTCAAGCAGATTCTTTAGTTCTCCTGGCCGGATACTAGTGTGTGCCGAACTCTCTGGCCCCTCCGGACTCGGGGATACCCTCCGTGACGATACTTCAGGCTCGTCCACTTTATCTGATGGCGCGGCAGACGGAGGCGTTTCGCTCTCCATCATCTCCGGAAGAAGGTCCCCCGAAGATGAACTCATCTGAGAAGGCTGCAGATCCGACCTGCAAGATAAATATTTCGGTCTCCCACAGAAGCACAAATGGAGGTATTTCCTTACTAATTAACTCCCCCTTTTCATACTCACGGCTCGCTGGAGGGCTGATCCTTTGGCGATGATTGTGTGTCCGGGTTCTCCCCGGACGCCGGACCCCCCGGCGAAGATCTCTTTCCCCGCTTAGGGGCTTTGGCCTCCGGATCTTCGGAGCCGGTCCTCTTCTCCCCTTGGAGGGAGGGGTTTTTAATTCCCCTCTCTTCAGACGCCCCTTTGGGCGAAATAATAGCTCCTCTATTTTCCCCATCGCTCCCTTCCATGGGCGCGACCTCCAACATTCTGACCAGCACGGGCTCCAGTGCGGTCTCTGGGAGGGGGGCCGGACACCTTATCAGCCTCGATTGTGCTACCCACTCCTGTGAAGAGTAATGGGTCAGGAGGCGAACTCTAGAAAAGCAGATAAACAGAACGTCCGGACTCTGAGCTATTTACCTGAGTATCCGGGCGATTGCGGCTTAGGCCTGCGTCCTCGGCCAATTTCGGACATGCTACATGTGGTCCAAAGAATAACTTGTACATCTCCACGGGTGTCGCACCCATGAAGTGTTGGAGAATCCGAAGTCCCTCTGGGTTGAACTCACATAGACGGAGAGGACGACGCTTGCAGGGCAGAAAATGCCTGATTAGCATAACCTGCATCACCACAATCAGATTGATCTCCCTCGCCTGGAGGTCTCGGATCCGGCCCTGCAATAAGGGTACGTCTTCGGACGGCCCCCAATTGAGCCCTTGGTTGACCCATGACATCAGTCGGCATGGAGGTCCCGGGCGGAATGAAGGCGGCGGCTTTTGTTTGCTGCCCTTCGGAGCGGTAATATAGAACCACTCCTGCTGTCACAGTCCGAGTTCCTCTTGGAAGGAACCCTCGGGCCACGAGGCATCGGCCTTTTTGCTTATGGCCGCCCCGCCGCACTCCGCTTGACGCCCCCCGATCATCTTCGGCTCCACATTGAAGGTCTTCAGCGACAGGCCGAAGTGGGGAGTGACGCGGAGGAAGGCTTCGCAGACGAAAATGAATGCGGAGATGTGGAGGATGGACTCCGGAGCCAAGTCGTGAAAGTCCAGCCCATATTAGAACATGAGTCCTCTCACGAAGGGGTCCATCGGGAAGCCTAAACCCCGACGGAGGTGGGATACGAAGACAACGAACTCACCGGGCTCGGGGGCAGGCACGGACTGCCCTTGGGCGGGCAACCTGTGCGAAACCTCGTAGGCTAGGTACTTGGCCTCACGGAACTTCAATATGTCGCATCCACCGGCCCTGGAGGTCGGAGCCGGACATGGTTGAGGATCCGAAGCGCTCGAATCTGAGGCTCTGGGTGTTGGAACTGGGAGCGAGGAGGAGATTCAATGCGAGATTGAAGAACAAGAACGAGCCTTGGTCCTCTTACAAAGGGGAAAAATACCAAGAGCCGTCTCCGTGACCGTTTGGGATTCACCTTCGATAGAGGAGGCGTGGCGACGGGAACGGTTGGGTTACCCACGCACGTATTGATGAGAATCCCGGAATAAGGGGAACACGATCTCTGCTTCGACAAGACGTGCCAAGGAAACCGCTTCGCTAAACGTGTTGAGGTGGTATAGTAAAAAACGATTCAAACAGTGGCTTGGTAGCGGTGTGATGTCACGCCGCATAATACGTCAGCAGGTTGAACTAGTGTACATTTTATTCTCTCTACGGTGGAATGTGGAATTTATTTTGTAGAGCCAGACACTATCCTGGTGTTCATGATCTTCTCTGGATTATTCAAGGGAGGAACCTGCCTTGCAATGCCGAACATTATGCGCGCCGGACTTATCGTCATTGAAGCCTGGTTCAGGGGCTACTGAGGGAGTCCTGGACTAGGGGGTGTCCGGACAGCCGGACTATCATCGTCCGCCGGACTCCAAGACTACGAAGATACAAGATTGAAGACTCCGTCCCGTGTCCGGATGGGACTTTCCTTGGCGTGGAAGGCAAGCTTGGCGATACGGATATGTAGATCTCCTACCATTGTAACCGACTCTGTGTAACCCTAGCCTTCTCTGGTGTCTATATAAACCGGAGGGCTTTAGTCCATAGGACACAACATACATTACAACAATCATACCATAGGCTAGCTTTAGGGTTTAGCCTCCTTGATCTCGTGGTAGATCGACTCTTGTACTACCCATATCATCAATATTAATCAAGCAGGACGTAGGGTTTTACCTCCATCGAGAGGGCCCGAACCTGGGTAAAACATCGTGTCCCTCGTCTCTTGTTACCATCTGCCTAGACGCACAGTTCGGGACCCCCTACCCGAGATCCGCAGGTTTTGACACCGACACTCGTCCCAAATCCATGGCCTCCCAAATCTCCATGATCGATGGTGAGTACAAGGTTAGAACAATGACCGATGATGAGTTCGGCGTCATCTACACCCGTTCTTCTGCGACGGTGAAAGGATGCCTTGCTCGCTTCAGACGCATGTTCAAAAACTCAAAGGCAGAGTGGGACGCTGGGCTAGATGTTGAGTACACCAAAGTCCTAGGAAAAGAGAAAATCTAAAGGAGGAAGAGAAGAAGAAGCCTGCCATGATCCAGGTTTGCGTGCATAACTTGTGCTTGGTCTACCACATATGCCATGCCAAGGTTGAGTGCGAGGAATTTAAGAACTTCCTCGTGGGCTGCCTGGTAAAATTCATTTATGTAGACTTTACGAACGACAACAAAGTCCTGGGTCGAATAGGCCTTGTTGTAGGCCAGCCCTTCGACCTCCAGAGGAATGTTCTGGGGTCCTCCCGTCAGCCTTCAATGCTGACCCTGGTATCAGCCATGGTTGATCCTTCATACGGTAAACTAACAAAACCTTCATACAAGTTTCATCATTCATGGGAGTGGAATGTACTAGATAGAGAGCACATCAATTACGCTGCAATGGATGCCTACCTTTGTTTCGATATCTACAAGGGTTGGATGAAGAGCGAGAGCCAAATGTGCTGTTCAAGCAAAGAAGTATCGGCCAAGAGGAAGAGGGACAAGGACGAAGTCGAGCACGTGGACAAGGAGTCCAAGTAAGGTGGTAGTGTCGTTGCTCATGGTAGTTGTAATGCAGTGTCTACCGGATTAGTTGCTTAGTTTAATTTCAGGGTGCTTCGTTTTATTTGAGGGGTGTGTTATGCTGAGCCCCCAGCAGAACTATGTTATGTTCCTTGTCGTTACTTTAACTCTTCAGTATGTACATACTAGTATTTCTTATAGTTCATCTTGTAGTTGGTAGTACTACCACTCATTTCTTCACATTATATACACACAATATATATGGCCAACATCATATAGCCAACAGCTTAGTTTTCAAAGAATTTCAGGGTGCTTAGTTTTATTTGAGGGGTGTGTTGTGCTGGACACCATTATTATGACTCAAATCTCTTTTGCCATGTTATAATGACATAGTAAATACATATGGACCAACATGCCAGCTCTCCCTCTATCTCACTACAATACAATAAAGTGTGGGGCCTACTTCATCCCAACGACGTTCTTATTTTCCTGTAAAATTATTCGCTTGGTCACTCCTGACAAGTGGGGCCACACTTATCATTGTGAGATTGAGAGAAACGACATGTGGGTCTACGCTTATTTTTGTTATATAACGTGGTCAACGGGTTTGACGTGAAAATAACAATGTCTAATGGAATTTTTGAGCAAACATCTAACGGAACAATGGCATTTTTGAGATATCTAATTGCATTTTTTGAGCAAGCATCTCATGGATCGATGGCATTTTTTAGTAGTTGTAACTTCTAATGGCAAAACTGAGTAGTGAGACACAATAAATAATAAAAACCCAAGAATTAAATAGATATACTAATTTCTTTAATAGAATTTAGCACCCCATCTAAGCACGTACTAGCTTTCTTTAATAGTACTATATGCATAATTTGGCGACAAGCGCTCTCTATATGCACCACCTTTTTTCTTTAATTTCATCTTGTTAGTTTTGCTCCATGGTGCAATCCATCAATACTACTACTGTACAAAAGTATACGTTTAAAAGGCTAGAGGGCGGGGCAGTCTCGCTTGTTCAGTTTCACGAGAGGCGAGGGCCTTTGTGATTTGACGGCTCATCATTGCTGGAAGGCGGGGCCTTGTGATTTGACTGCTCGTATAAATGTTGCCGACGACCTGAGGATGAGCAAAGAACCGTGTGGTATACTCAAGTTTTCTACTGGAGTACTAGTACGATGGAGGAGCATGAAACACGGCAGCCCAGTGTGACATGGCGATAAAAATGATCTAATTTGCTAGTCATCGATCCCATGGGGCTGCCCATCATTAGCATTGTTCTATTCGTTCCTTGTAGAGAACATGAAACGTGTGGCGAAACACCTGAAGCAAAAGAAGAAACATAGGAGCAAAAGAAGAAGGAAGATTATCACCCCCCCCCAAAAAGAAGGAAGACACACACAAAAGTCTGGGGCGCTGCTCTCTACTAGTACATGAAGGGTTGCTGGCCGCAGAGTCGTAACTGCTTCTTCATCGCCTCCAGGACCTCCATCTCCTTGCGCGTCTCCACCATCATCTTCTTCATTCTATCCATGGCGCGGGTTTTCTCGACGCGAGCCTTCATCATCTGTTCCATTGCCACATTACATACCTTGACAGCAGCCAGGTGCTCGATGCGGAGCTTCGCCAACTCCTCCTTCTGTTCCATGAAAAGGGCCTGCAACATCTTCATCAAGGAACTACTTTTCTCCTGCAGCTTCTTCTAGCCGGTGTTCTCCTCCTTCAGTAGGTTGAGCTCATCGCAGAGCTACGCCTTGTCCTCTTGAAGTTGCAGGATTTTGCCAGTCGCCTTCTTATCCGACGCAATGCTCTTCATCAGCAACATCACCAAGCCGGCGATCAACTCCCCCTGATCATTAAGCTCAGCAGGCATGTCGTTGAGGCTCTCCTTCAGCAGCTCCACCAAGCCGTTGATGAAGTCCTCTTGCTTATTGAGCTGATTTGGCATGTCATCGAGAGATAACGACTCCAGTGTCGCCAGCTCGGCATGTTCGCCTCCGCGGCTAGGGAGCTCCTGGGAGCCCTTGCCTGTTTGTGCCAGGCGGTGAGCCCTCATTTTTTCGCAGCCTTGGTTGCCGCTCCCTTGTTACGAGTAGTTCTCGACGTAGAGCTCTGCACACCGGCCATGGCAAGGACAGACAAACAAGAAAGACTTACGAGGAGGAAGAGGTAGAGTGATTTTCGGCTAGGTACTAGTTCCCCTTTTTATAACCTAGTGTTAGCACTAGTAATAAAACCTACATAGTGGGAACACGTTCACGTTTAATACGTACTACTAGGTGTGAGCAGGTTTTCACTTATAATTATACTATAGACTTTGGAATGTGATGGGAACAAGCAAAAGATTAATTGATGGTTTTGGTTTTGAGGCCCGAAACGGCTCCCGATGAGTTTCCTGCACAATATTCAAGTACTACTGCTCAAATACGGCCGCACAAGTCAGTGATGTAACTGGTCGTACATGCAGACCAAGCCGATGCGTGTCGCAGGTCCGACCGACCGTCTATTGGTGGGACCGACCATAAGTATTACGCGATGGAGTCTTCTGGTTGTGGCTTCGGGTGATTTTCACTACAAAGCATTCAAAAACTAGTGATAAATCAATTACCATCTTTTTCCAAACGACCAAGTATTTGCACAGGAATATAATTCATATAGATGGAGTGATTGTCCCGGTTGCAAACCGCCATGGCACCGCAAGTTCACAGCAACAACAACCGAGTAGGTCACTGCATCGCCGGCGGTGAAGCAGGGCAGCTTACCTCGCCTATGATGCATGCCCAGTGGCGCTTCCGCAGCTGGTCCCACGATTTGGCTTCTCCTACCGCCCATTTGAATAGTTGCACCCGCTGCTCATGCCATTCCGCAGGCATGCACATTCTTTCCTCCACAGTTGACTCCGTGAATATGATCTCTGCCATTAGCCCTAGCTCAAAATCAATGCGAAGCTGCCAGATGCTGACATCCCTCAGCATCTCTCCCCTGAGATCGACTTGCGCCTCTGCCTTGCGTTGTGCCAGACGCAGCTCCTTCGAACTCTCTCCAATCGATGCCACGCTTCCTCGATCCGATTTGCCCTTGCTGCCCACCGCCTGAAATGAAGCCCTGGCATGTCCTCCTGATTCCAAAGCAATGGATCCCCTCTAAAACACATGCGGATTTCGCTCAAAGGCGGCAGTGCTGCGGGCCGCAGCGAGAGGGCAGTCAGCGGGATCCTGGGATCTAAGGGATTATCCATGGCGGGATCCGGTGGGCGAGACGGGGAGGCGAGCCTAGGCGCTGGGAGAGCCCTACGAGGCTAAGATAAAGATAGTACTACTACTCCACTTCGTCCATATTTAAATACAAAGGCCACCAACAGTAGCCCTGGCAAAAATTGATCATGCTGCCTGCGTCCTGGTTTATTAGCCCCCTTTTTTGTGCCACTTTTTATGACATGCATAAATATTATGTTAGTACTTAAAAATATGGTCAAAAGTTGGCACAAAATACAAAGGAGAACAATGGAAGTAGAAACCCATGATTTAACTACTCGCATGCACGCAGTGGAGTAGTAATGTCTTTTTCAACTACTTCCTCCCTTATGTCCACTCAATTTGCATGCGTTGTATTAATTAACCATCAATGAAGTGAAGGACTTTACACGCATCAAATTATCACATGGGGTGGATGTTCATACAAAAATGCATCCCGTCGTGTACCCGCGTGTGCGTGCGTGCACATCTTTGCTTCGTGCATGTACTACCAGTGTGCCTGAGAGAGGACGAGTACATTCTTCTGGAACCAGCAGCACGTCACTGTGATCAATCCACACAAGGATGTCGTGACAATGCCTCCACATGTGCCACGTGGCTTCATGAACTGAAAGAGAGAAACTGTGTAGCATGCCATTGGAATTCTAATTTACGTGTTTTGCACATACTAGAAGTACTAGTAAGGTACACATGCATTGCACGCATAAGATTTGGCAACCAAATTATGAATAAATACCGCACTATAGCATGTAAGCTTTGAGTCATATATGCATGATGTAGACATTCGTTTAATTCTTATAGTTCATCTCATTCAAAATCAATTAGTTTTTATAAAAAAATTTAGGGCCTCTTTGATTCGTAGAATTTCCAAAACGCGGGAATAGGAAAAACATGGGATTAGAGTGGAATGTCGTCTTGAATCCTACAGGATTGTACGAGTGTTTGGTTGTGCATGGAAGAATGGGGATTGGTTAAATAATCCCCATTGAGGAACCCCTTGTGGCCGAAGGAGAAGGACAATGCTCTACTCAAGGAGATCCGTCACCTACGCTAGACCCACACGCTTCCGAGAACAAAATGAAGGCCCTCAACCCCATGACCAAGATCAAGGGCAAGATCAACCTCGTGGAGATGATGATGCACCGAATGATGCCCAAGATCAAGTTCATGCCTCCGAGCTTGCTCAAGATCAAGAGCAAACTCAAGGTTAAGAGCGAGCTCAAGACGGTTCTCAAGATCAAGATCAAGCTCAAGATCAAGAGCAAGTTCAAGACGGTGCTCAAGATGTGAAATATGATCCTCAAATGCCCATCAGGGAACTTTTGGAGCGCCGTGTGATACGTCCATTTTGCATCATGTTTACCTACTATTATTTATGTTGTTTTATTTCTTAATAATGCTTGAGTAATTCTAATGCCTTTTCTCTCATAATATGCAAGGTATACAACAAAGGGGAGAATTCTGGTAGCTAGAAATCTGGACCTGAAAAAGCTATGTTAGGCTACCTATTCTACACAACTCCAAATGAGCTGAAACTTTATAAGGATTTTTATGGAATATTTGAGGAATATTGGAGCAAATAAGTACCAGAGGGGGCAAACCAGGTGGGCATAACCCACCTGGGCGCGCTAGGGAGCCAAGGCGCGCCCTGTTGGGTTGTGCTCCCCCAGGCCCACCTCCGGTGCCCCTATTCTAGTATATAAGTCATTTTGACCTAGAAAAAAAATGAGGAGAGGACTTTCGTGATGAAGCACCGCCGTCTCAAGGCGGGACCTGGCAGGAGCACTTTTGCCCTCCGGCGGAGCGATTCCGCCGGGGGAACTTCCCTCCCGGAGGGGGAAATCATCGTCATCAGCATCACCAACAACTCTCCCATATTGGGGAGGGCTATCTTCATCAACATCTTTAACAACACTAACTCCTCTCAAACCCTATTTCATCTCTTGTGTTCAATCTTTCTACCAGAACTATAGGTTGGTGCTTGTGGGTGACTAGTAGTGTTGATTACATCTTGTAGTTGATTACTATATGGTTTATTTGGGGGAAGATTATATGTTCTGATCCATTATGCTATTTAGTACCCCTCTGATCTTGAGCATGATTATCATTTGTGAGTAGTTACTTTCGTTCTTGAGGTCACGGGAGAAATCATGTGAACTTGATATGTGTTCGATATTTTGACGATATGTATGTTGTGATTCCCTTAGTGGTGTCAGGTGAACGTCGACTACATGACACTTCACCATATTTGGGCCCCATGGAATGCATTGTGGACTAGTTATTGGACGATGGATTGCGAGAGTGGCAGAAGCTTAAACCCTAGTTTATGCGCTATTCTGTAAGGGGCCGATTGGATCCCAAAGTTTAATGCTATGGTTAGAATTTATTCTTAATACTTTTATCGTAGTTGCGAATGCTTGCGAGAGGGTTAATCATAGGTAGGAGGTTTGTTCGAGTAAGAACAACACCTAAGCACCGGTCCACCCACATGTCAAATTATCAAAGTAGCAAACACGAATTAAGCCAACATGATGAAAGTGACTAGATGAAATTCCCGTGTACCCTCAAAAACACTTTGCTTACCATAAGAGACAGTTTTGGCCTGTCCTTTGCCTCAAAAGGACCGAGCTACCTTGCTGCACTTTTGTTACTACTATCATTACTTGCTCGTTACAAATTATCTTGCTATCAAACTACTCGGCTATTTACAATTTCAGCACTTGCAGACACTACCTTGCTGAAAACCACTTGTCATTTCCTTCTGCTCCTTGTTGGGTTCGACACTCTCACTTATCGAAAAGGCTACAATTGACCCCATATACTTATGGGTCATCAAGGGTATTTTATGGCGCCGTTGTCGGGGAGTGAAGTGCTCTTGGTAAGGAAACATTATTACTACATGCTGAAATTTATTGTCACTTGCTACTATGGAAAACAACCCTTTGAGGGGTTTGTTTGGGGTATCTTCACCTCGACCGGAACCACAATTAGTTGCCCCTCAACCTACTGCACCTACTGAAAATATTGAATATGAAATTCCTTCGGGTATGGTAGAATAACTGCTAGCTAATTTTTATGCAGATGGAACCGAACATCCTGATATGGACTTGATATATGTGCATAAAATTTGTGGATTGTTTATGCTTGCAGGTTTGCCCGGAGATGAAGCTAAGAAGAAGGTTTTACCTTTATCTTTGAAGGGAAAAGCATTCACATGGTATAGGCTATGCGATTATATTGGATCTTGGAACTGGTATCATTTGAAATTGGAATTTCATCAAAAATATATCCTATGCATCTAGTTCATCGTGATCGGAATTATATATATAATTTTTGGCCTCGTGAAGGAGAAATTATCGCTCTAGCTTGGGGGAGGCTTAAGTTATATTCATGCCCCAATCGTGAGCTCTCAAGAGAAATTATTATTCAGAATTTTTATGCTCGGCTTTCTCGTAATGATCAATCCATGCTCGATACTTCTTGTACTAGTTCTTTTGTAAAGAAGACTATTGAATTCTGGTGGGATCTTTTAGAAATAATTAAATGCAACACTGAAGATTGGGAACTCGACAAAGTTAAAGAGTCAGATATTGAACCTAAGTTTGATTGTGTTAATCTTTTATGAATACCGATGCTTTTCAAAAGTTTAGCACTAAATATGGACTTGACTCCGAGATAGTAGCTTCCATTTGTGAATCTTTTGCTACTCATGTTGATATCCGTAAGGAGAAGTTGTTTAAATATCACCCACCTATTAAATAAGAAATTAAAGAACTGGTAAAAGCTAAAGAAGAAACTATCATTTACAATGTTGATCCAGTTGTTCCCACTGCTTATATTAAAAAACCACATTTTCCTGTTAGGATGAAGGAACATGCTAAAGCTTCAACAGTGGTAAACAAAAGTTATGTTAGAACACCCAAACCAGCTGAACAAATTGGAGTTGAACCTAGTGTTGCTATGATTAAAGATCTCTTGGTCAATAATATTGATGGGCATGTTATTTACTTCTACGATGAAGCTTCTAGAATTGCCAAACTAATGAAAAGGATAAACATAGACCAGTTGTTGGCATGCCTGTTGTCTCAGATAAGATAGGAGATCGTTGTTATCATGGGTTATGTGACCTAGGTGCTAGTGTGAGTGCTATTCCTTTTTTCCTTATATGAAGAAATTAAGAATGAAATAACACCTGCTGAAATAGAAGACATAGATGTCACTATTAAACTTGCCAATAGAGATATTGTATCACCAATTGGGCTTCTTAGTTATGTTGAAGTCTTGTGTGGGAAAATAAAATACCCTACTGATTTTCTTGTTCTTGGCTCCCCACAAGATGACTTTTGTCCCATTATATTTGGTAGACCTTTCTTGAACACCGTCAATGCCAGTATAGATTATAAGAAACAAACTGTCGGTGTTAGCTTTGGTGTTGAATCTCATGAATTTATTTTTTCCAAGTTTAGTAGACAACCTCATAAGAAAGATTTGCCTAGTAAGGATGAAATTATTGGTCTTGCTTCTATTGTTGTACCTCCTACTGATCCTTTGGAACAATATTTGCTAGACCATGAAAATGATTTGCATATGCGTGAAAGAAATGAAATAGATAGAATCTTTTTCGAACAACAACTCAGCTTAAACACTATTTGCCGATTGAAACTCTAGGAGGTCCTCCTCCACCTAAAGGTGATCCTGCGTTTGAATTAAAACAATTGCCAGACACTTTGAAATATGCTTATCTTGATGAGAAAAAGATATATCATGTTATTATTAGTGCTAACCTTTCAGAACATGAAGAATAAAGATTATTGGAAGTTCCAACGAAGCACGTAGCTGCTATCAGATATACTCTTGATGATATTAAGGGCATTAGTCCCACTCTATGTCAGCACAAGATTAATAATGAACCTGATGCTAAACCCGGTGTTGATCACCAACGTTGGTTAAATCCAAAGATGAAAGAGGTGGTAAGAATGGAAATATTGAAACTTCTGGAAGCAGGTATAATCTATCCTATAGCTGACATTAGATGGGTAAGTCCTGTTCCTTGTGTCCCTAAGAAGGGAGGTATTACTGTTGTTCCTAATGATAATAATGAGCTTATTCCACAAAGAATTGTCACAGGCTATAGGATGGTAATTGATTATAGAAAATTAAACAAAGCAACTAGAAACGGTCATTACCCTCTAGCTTTTATTGACCAAATGTTAGAAAGATTATCTAAGCACACACATTTTTGCTTTCTTGATGGATATTCTAGTTTTACACAAATACCTGTTTCACAACCGGATCAAGAAAATACCACATTTACTTGTCCTTTTGGAGCTTATGCTTATAGACGTATGCCTTTTGGTTTGTGTAATGTACCTGCTACCTTTCAAAGATGTATGACTACTATATTCTCTGATTTCTATGAAAAGATTGTTGAGGTGTGGATGGCTTTTCTATTTATGGGAAGTCTTTTGATGATTGTTTAAGCAATCTTGATCGAGTTTTGCAGAGATGTGAACAAACAAATCTTGTCTTGAATTGGGAGAGGTGCCACTTTATGGTTAACGAAGGTATTGTTTTGGGCCATAAAATTTCTGAAAGAGGCATTGAGGTAGACCAGGCCAAGGTTGATGCAATTGAGAAAATGCCATGTCCTAAAGATATCAAAGGTATTCGTAGTTTCCTTGGTCATGCTGGTTTCTATAGGAGGTTTATTAAAGACTTTTCTAAAATTTCTAGGCCTCTTACGAATCTTTTGCAAAAGGATATTCCATTTGTGTTTGATGATGATGGCTTGGAAGCCTTTGAAACACTAAAGAAAGCCTGAATTACTACACCTGTTGTTCAACCACCTGATTTGAACTTGCCTTTTGAGATTATGTGGGATGCTCGTGATTATGCTGTTGGTGCTGTTCTAGGGCAAAGAGTTGATAAGAAACTGAATGTTATTCATTATGCTAGTAAAACTCTAGACAGTGCTCAACGAAATTATGCTACTACTGAAAAAGAATTCGTAGAAGTGGTGTTTGCTTTTGATAAATTCAGATCCTGCATTGTTGATTCTAAAGTGATTGTTCACACCGATCATGCTGCTATGAAATATCTTATGGAAAAGAAATATGCTAAACCTAGACTCATTAGGTGGGTTCTTCTTCTACAAGAATTTGATTTGCATATCACTGATAGGAAAGGGGCAGAGAACCCCATAGCTGATAACTTTTCTAGGCTTGAAAATATTCTTGATGACCCACAACCTGTTAATGATAGCTTTCATGATGAACAATTGGCTGCAATAAATGTTTCTAACAGTACACCTTGGTCTGCTGACTATGCTAATTATATTGTTGCTAAATACATACCTCCTAGCTTCACATACCAACAAAAGAAAAAATCTTCTGTTATTTAATATATTACTTTTGGGATGACCCACAGCTTCATAAAGGAGTAGATGGTATTATTAGACGTTGTGTACCTGAGGATGAACAGGAACATATCCTACGGAAATTTCACTCTGAAGCTTATGGAGGACATCACGCGGGAGACAGAATTGCTCATAAGGTATTGCAATCTGGTTTTTATTGGCCTACTCTCTTCAAGGATGCCCGTAAGTTTGTCTCATCTTGTGATGAATGTCAAAGAATAGGTAATATCGGTAAGCATCAAGAAATGCCTATGAATTATTACTTGTTGTTGAACCATTTGATGTTTGGGGATTTGATTTCATGGGACCTTTTCCTTCCTCTAATGGGTATACACATATTTTGGTTGCTCTTGAGTATGTTACTAAGTGGGTAGAAGCCATTCCAACCAGTAGTGTTGATCACAGCACCTCTATTAAAGTGCTTAAGGAAGTTATTTTCCCAAGGTTTGGAGTCCCTAGATATTTAATGACTGATGGTGCTTCACACTTTATTCATGGTGCTTTCCGTGAAATGCTTAGTATGATGTTAACCATAGAATTGCATCACCTTATGATCCTCAGTCTAGTGGTCAAGTTAAACTTAGCAATAGAGAAATAAAACTAATATTACAAAACACTATCAATAGGTCCCGGAAGAATTGGTCTAAGAAATGAGATGATGCACTTTGGGCTAATAGAACATCTTATAAAAATCCTATGGGTATGTCTCCATATAAAATGGTTTACGAAAAAGCTTGTCATTTGCCTCTTGAGTTAGAACATAAAGCATTTTGTGCAATTAAAGAACTCAATTATGATTTCAAACTTGCTGGTGAAAAGAGGCTATTTGATATTAGCTCATTAGATGAATGGAGAACCCAGGCTTATGAAAATGCAAAGTTATTCAAAGAAAAAAATTAAAAGATGGCATGGCAAAAGAATCCAAAAGGATGAGTTCAAAGTTGGAGAATATGTTCTTTTGGACAACTCTCGTTTCAGATTCTTTGCAGGAAAGCTCCTCTCCAAATGGGAAGGACCCTATGTCATCGAGGAGGTATTGATCCGGAGCTATCAAATAAATAATGCCGAAGGTACTAACCCGAAGGTTGTCAATGGGCAACGAATAAAACACTATATCTCAAGTATGTCCATTAATGTTGAAATCAATATTATCCAAACTTTGACACCGGAAGAACACATAAAGGAAACCTTCCGGAACACCCAGAATCATGAAAAAAGGAAGGCACGTGATACCGTAAATAAAAGGACTGTGAAATCCGCAGAAATATTTTTTGTCAGTTTTGGAATTTTTAAAAGTTTAGGAAAATAAGAAACTTCCAGGAAAGTGACGCTGGTGGGCACGATACACGAGGGTGCACTTGGCATGGCAGGTGCGCCCCGGTGGGTTGTGCCCACCTGGGGTACTTTTCGGACTCCGTTTTCTTCCGTTCTGCTTGTTCCCCAAGACTCGGAGAAATCTTTATATACCTCCCGAACCTATTGACCTTCGTATCGCGGAAAAAATCTTTATATACCTCCCGAACCTATTGACCTTCGTATCGCGGAGAAATCTCCTGTTTTCTTTTCTCCCTGTTTTCCTGTCAGATCTGAAATTATCTCGTCCCAAGACTCGGAGGGTGAGAGCTATGTTGCAGATTATATCGCAAACCCCAAAGTCTATGGGGATGTGGAGTAATATGGCTAGACTTCGGAGGAAGAAGAAGACTATGATCCTGAGGGGAAGGAGGAGACGAGCTCGGAGGAGGATGAAGTTCTGTTGCCCCAACCTGGGGATATGCACATTGAATTTAAGAAGTCAAGTCTCCCCAGTAAAGCAAACAGGCCTAAGATCCAGTTTATCCCTTTTCATCTCTTGCAGGAAAATAAGCAAGATTTATGCAAAAAAGGTGTTGGAGCTTGAGTGGGAGAATTCCGTCCTCAAGAGTAAGCTAAGGAAGAAAGACAAACCCACTACTTCATCACCATCACCTCATTCTTCACCACCAAAAGAAAACTTAGTATCAGGTATGGGCACTCCCCTTGGCTTTCGCCAAGCTTGGGGGAGGTGCCTCGGTATCGTATCATCTCCACTATATTTTTCCTTTACTTTCTTAGTTCGATCCATGGTTATGTTTTGCTATTAGATGAATAAAAGTTTAGTTTGATCCTTTCTTTTTGAGAGTTTGCTTAGTGATCAATCCTTGTAATCGTGTGCGAGATATATGCTTAGTTTCATTTTATTTTTTCCTTCTTTACTTTCTTGTTTCAATAAAAAGAAAGGAAATAAAAGAAAAAGATCATATGCTAAACTTATGGAAGGTGATGACATTACACAAGGAAAAGTATAAGTAGAAAATTTTATTGTAGATTGACAAACATAGCATGGGTCAATGATGCAACTCATGAAAGATTTAATAAGGGAAGAGAAGATTCACATACAAATACACTATCTTGGAAATTTTTGTGATTGTGAGCACCCATCAAAATATTATATGCCAAAATTGTTGACGTTGGACAAGAAAGACAACATAATGATTTATGTTTGCTCATATTCACATAGAAGTTCTATTGTCATAGATCCTTCAACATGTGGTGCTTGCCCCTATCTTTGCTAGCCAAAAACTCCGCACTAAGTAGAGATACTACTTGTGCATCCAAAACCTTAAACCCAAATCTTGTTTGAGAGTCCACCATACCTACCTATGGATTGAGTAAGATCCTTCAAGTAAGTTGTCATCGGTGCAAAAAGGGCAATAAAAATTGCTTCTAAAGTGTAAGATCATTTAGTGTAAGGGAAAATTGAGCGTTGTACAAACTTGTGATGGTGAAGAATAAAAGCGACAGACTGCATAATAAAGGTTGCCATCACAAGGGGCAATATAACGTGACATTCTTCTTGCACTAAGGGGTTGAGCATACAAATGAAAAGCGCATGGCAACCTCCTCTTCCATCTGCGAAGGGCCTATCTTTTACTTTCACGTATTACTTTCCTGCAAGAGTCAAAGTTTTTCTCTCTATTCCTTTTATTTTTCTCCTTTGGCAAGCATCATGTGGTGAGGAAAGATCTAGGCACATATATCGAGTTGAATATGGGTAGCATGAGTTATTATTGTTGACATCACCCTTGAGGTGAATGCGTTGGGAGGCGAAACTATAAGCCCATATGTTTCTGTGTGTCCGGTTTAAACATTTTGCTCATGCCTACGCGGTGAGTGTTAGCAATCATGGAAGACTAAATGATGGTTGAGTATGTGGACTTGCCTAAAGGCTCCGATACATGACCCTTCCTGAAAAGATGATGAATTGTGGTTGCAAAGTTGAATAAGAACATAGTTTGTTGGTTTCCAATAAAGTTTATGCTTTATACTTCGATGTTGTGATGAATTGTCACTTATTCATGAGAAGTCTATGATAAAAGCTTTATGTTAAAGTTTGTTGTTGTTATAATAAGTTACATGATGTTGCTATGTCTGTATTTTTTTTATCGACACCTCTCTCTAAGCATGTGGACATGTTTTTCGATTTCGGTTTTCGCTTGAGGACAAGCGAGGTCTAAGCTTGGGGGAGTTGATATGTGCATTTTGCATCATGTTTTCATACTGTTATTTATGTTGTTTAATTGTATAATAATGCTTTTTGGAGTAATTCTAATGCCTTTTATCTGATAATATGAAAGGTATACACAAAGGGGGAGAATTCTGGCAGCTGGAAATCTGGACCTGAAAAAGCTACGTCAAGCTACCTATTCTGCACAACTGCAAATGAGCTGAAACTTCACGAGGATGTTTTATGGAATATTTAATAAAATTGGAGCAAATAAGTACCAGAGGGGGGCCACTAGGTGGGCACAACCCACCTAGGCACGCAAGGAGGCCCAGGCGCGCCCTCGTGGTGGTGCCACCCTCGGCCCACCTCCGGTGCCCCTCTTCTGGTATATAAGTCATTTAAACCTAAAAAAATGAGGAGATGACTTTCAGGACGAAGCGCCGCCGTCTCGAGGCGGAATTTGGGCAGGAGCACTTTTGCCCTCTGGCGGAGTGATTCCGCCGAGGGAACTTCCCTCCCGGAGGGGGAAATCATCGTCATCATCATCACCAACAACTCTCCCATCTTGGGAAGGGCTATCTTCATCAACATCTTCAACAGAACCAATTCCTCTCAAACCCTAGTTCATCTCTTGTGTTCAACCTTTGTACCGGGACTATAGATTGGTGCTTGTGGGTGACTAGTAGTGTTGATTACATCTTGTAGTTGATTACTATATGGTTTATTTGGTGGAAGAAATATATGTTCAGATCCATTATGCTATTTAATACCCCTCTGATATTGAGCATGATTATCAATTGTGAGTAGTTACTTTCGTTCTTGAGGTCACGGGAGAAATCATGTTGCATGTAATCATGTGAACCTGATATGTGTTTGATATTTTGATGATATGTATGTTGTGATTCCCTTAGTGGTGTCATGTGAACGTCAACTACATGACACTTCACCATATTTGGGCCTATGGGAAGGCATTGTGGAGTGGTTATTAGATGATGGGTTGAGAGAATAACAGAAGCTTAAACCCTAGTTTATGCGCTATTCTGTAAGGGACCGATTGGATCCCAAAGTTTAATGCTATGGTTAGAATTTATTCTTAATAATTTTCTCGTAGTTGCGGATGCTTGCGTGAGGGTTAATCATAATTAGGAGGTTTGTTCAAGTAAGAACATTACCTAAGCACCAGTCCACCCACATATCAAATTATCAAAGTAGCGAACACGAATTAAGCCAACATGATGAAAGTGACTAGATGAAATTCCCATGTACCCTCAAGAACACTTTGCTTAATGTAAGAGACCATTTTGGCCTGTCCTTTGCCTCAAAAGGGTTGGGCTACCTTGCTTCACTTCTATTACTACTATCGTTACTTCCTCATTACAAATTATCTTCCTATCAAACTACCCCGCTACTTACAATTTTAGCACTTGCAGACATTACCTTGCTGAAAACCACTTGTCATTTCCTTCTGCTCCTCGTTGGGTTCGACACTCCTACTTATCGAAAAGGCTACAATTGACCCCATATACTTGTTTGTCATCATCCACCCAAATATCAAATTATCAAAGTAGCGAACATGAATTAAGCCAACATAATGAAAGTGACTAGATGAAATTCCCGTGTACCCTCAAGAACACTTTGCTTATCATAAGAGACCGT
This sequence comes from Triticum timopheevii, assembly GCA_963921465.1. NCBI lineage: Eukaryota > Viridiplantae > Streptophyta > Magnoliopsida > Poales > Poaceae > Triticum > Triticum timopheevii. The sequence goes on from OY997268.1 coordinate 479,843,713, forward strand.
TTTGGCTTGTCCTTTGCCTCAAAAGGATTGGGCTAATTTGCTGAACTTTTTTTACTATTACTGTTACTTGCCTGTTACAAATTATCTTGCTATCAAGCTACTCTGCTACTCACAATTTTAGCACTTGTAGACATTACCTTGCTGAAAACCACTTGTCATTTCCTTCTGCTCTTCGTTGGGTTCGACACTCTTACTTATCTAAAAGGCTACAATTGACCCCATATACTTGTGGGTCATCATCATGCCGCTAAGGTGGCTTCCAAGCTCAACCGTCAACATGTCATGGAGAATGTGCTCGGAAGCTTGAGAAAAGGGGTAACTACTCATAAACAATTGTCAAATTTTTGTGAGCATCACGAGTTTGTTTCATGTGTTGAACCACAAAAGGTACACAAGGTAGTTGATGATGTGGATTGGCTTGAAGCAATGCATGATGAACTCGACAACTTCGAGCGCAATCAAGTTTGGGAGTTAGCGCCAAGGCTAGCGGAGGAACATAATGTCATCGAAACCAAATGGATCTTCAAGAACAAGCAAGATGCGAACAGTGTGGTAGTTCCAAACAAGGCAAGATTGGTAGCACAAGGCTACTCCCAAGTCGAGGGTATCAACTATGGTGAAACCTTTGCCCCCATTGCTCGTCTTGAATCTATTCGCATGTTGCTTGCATATGCTGCTCATCATGATTTTAAATTGCAACAAAGGATGTGAAGAGTGCATTTCTTAATGGTCCTTTGAATGAGTTGGTGTATGTCAAACAACCTCCGGGATTCGAGGATCCCAAGTTCCCCACTCATGTATAAGGCACTCTACGGCCTTAAACAAGCCCCACGTGCATGGTATGAGCACCTTACCGAGTTGTTGCAAGATTATGGGTTTGAAATTGGGAAAATTGATCCCACTCTTTTTACTAAGAGGGTCAAAGGGGATTTGTTCATATGCCAACTATATGTTGATGATATTATTTTTGTTTCTCCTAACAAATCTTTCAATGATGAGTTTGCCGCACTAATGACCAAGAAGTTTGAGATGTCTATGATGGGATAGCTGAAGTTCTTTCTTGGGTTCGAAGTCAAGCAAAGAAGAGAAGGAATGTTCATCAACCAAGACAAGTATAGCCAAGACATGCTCAAGAGATTCAAGCTAGAAGATGTCAAGCCGGTCAAGTTTCCAATGCCCACCAAATGCAAGCTTGACAGTGATCCCAATGGTAAAGCGGTGGATCAAAGGTATATCATTGATCCTTGCTTTACCTTTGTGCATCTAGACCAGATATCATGTTAAGTGTGGGAATTGGTGCACAGTTTCAAGCCGCACCTAAGGAAAGCCACTATGCAGCAATCAGGCGAATCTTTCGTTATTTGGCTCATACCCCAAACTTTGGCTTATGGTACCCCAAAGGAGCATGCTTCGATCTCATGGGTTACTCAGATTCTGATTGGGTGGGAGATTGTGTGGAGAGGAAGTCAACGTCCGGAGGGTGCCAATCCCTTGGTCGGTCTTTGGTGAGTTAGTCTTCAAAGAAACATAATTGTGTGTCTCCCTCATCCACCGAAGCAGATTATGTAGCCGCCGCAAGTTGCTGTGCACAATTGCTATGGATGAGGCAAACTTCAAAGGATTGCGGTGTCACTTGTGACAGAGTGCCTATTCCATGTGACAATGTAAGTGCAATCATGATTTCTCACAATCCGGTGCAACATAGCAAGACGAAGCATATTGAGATTCACCACCATTTTATTCGAGATCACATCAAGAGGGGAGATATTGATATCATCTACATCAACTCTGAAGAGCAACAAGCGGATATTGATATTTTCACGAAGCCTCTAGATGAAACAAGATTTTGCAAGTTAAGGCAGGAGCTAAATATCATTGATTCGAGCAATGTGGCTTGAATCTAGGCACACCCCACCGCACTCATCATTATATCTTGTTCTAGATGTAGGCATGGACATAGGGGGACTATTGTTCTCTCAATGAACTCTTCCTCCCCCCATTATGCATAAATTGATCACATCTTTCACATTAGCCATTTCTGATGGTACTTGTATTTCAAAGATGATTTTTGGTCATGGGCCCAAGGTTAAGATCTTCGCGGTGCTATACCACTTGACTCAAACATAGGTGGCCTCAGCCACCGTCCTTTGTTTGAGAGTAGTGTGGTTTTTGTTTCGTCTCCTCTCGTGGGAATTTTTCTCCCTTTGTGTTTGCTCCCTCGCCTCTTCGTGTGTTCTCCGTGCTTGAGCTAAGCCTGTTTTTCTGCTCGAGTTGTTCGCTGGGCGGTACTACCGCTGGTGGCGCACGGTACTACCACTGATGGACATCAAGCGGCACTACCGCCCGCCCAAGCGGTACTACCACTACGGGGCGGGACTGGGGGGTTATGTTGGGGCAGGGGGAGTTTCTTTATCCCCCATACCCATTCGCTCAACCCCCTCGTCTTCTTCGTGTGCCAGCGACGAACTCACCGCGAGAGGGCGCTGGTGGGCCGCCTCCTCCGGGCCGTCTTTAACCTTTTCCTCCGGTGGAATCAATCCCCACCTCTTCCTCTAGCCATGGATGCTGGTAGTGCCCCGTGATCTCTTTCTCTTTGCTTCTAGGTTTCAGATCTAGTCTTTAGGGGCAATAGGCTTTGCATTCATCGATTTTTGGCCAAATCGAGGCTTGAGTAGGATGGTGAAGGCTGCTTGTCTGTTTGGATTGATGTTTGGTAGGTCTATTTTTGAATTTGGCATCCCGACAGTACCAGATTTGTCCGCGGCAGTAGGAAACCGCCGTCCCTCGCCTGGAGCGGTACTACCGCTCCCCTGGAGCGGTACTACTGCTTGGATGGTACTACCGCTTCCAAAGGACAGTACTACCGCTGGATGTCAACTTCCAACATACTCATACCAAATGTTGATCCTTGTTGCTTCTTTTTCTGGTGGCTTATGCCCGTTCTCTCGTGTTGTTTCTTGTGTTCGTGTGTTTTGTTCCAGGTGATGGCCCTTCAGAGCAACCTGTCTGTCATGTCAACCCCGGGCGTTCTGGTTCAAAGCGCTATCGCACTTCTGAGTCAGGGGCTGCTTCCTCATGTGTTCCTCCTCCTCCACCCAAGAAGACTGTTGTGAACAAGCCCAAGCCTAGGGCCAAGTCTGTGATAGAGATGACTGCCAAGGAGTTCTGGGAAAGATGTCAACGCAACCCATATGCGGAAGATCAAGAACCCACTCTGGTCAACCGCCCGTTCTGGAACCGTTTTCAGTATGTTGTCTACTTTGATGTGATCAAAGCAAAGAAAAACCTTTATGTTGATGTTCGCTCCATCGACATTGCTAATATGGAGAAGGATCCTGCCTACTTTGGCGAAGCTCTGCAAATGTGCACTCAGTTGAACATTCTCAGGATCATGGAGTTCAACAAGGACTTTTATGCCGATTTGGTGGCTCAGTTTTATGCCACGATCCCTCTTGGAATTGATGCAGAAAGGACCTTGACTCTGATGACAAATGGGAAACTTCTGTCCGTCAAATGGAAGGCATTCATGGAACTGTTTGGGATTGAAGATCAAGGTCTTGAGAATCCGGTTGGCTTTCGTCCTCATTGCAATGCAACGTCTACTCACAAGCAATCTCTCTGGCCTTACTGCACTTTGAAGGTTAACCCCGAGATGAAGAAGGAGACTTACGAGCTGCCCGCCTTTCTGGACATCCTTCATCGCGTCTTTAGGGAGACTCTTTTCCCTCGCATTGGGAACATGATATGGTTCACTCATTTCTGGTGGACATGTTACTTTTCTGTCAGCATGAGAAGGAAGAAAACACTGAAGATTCCTTGGATATCTCTCATGTCATGTGGTCTCAGCTTGTCTCTGCTGTCTTTGAGCGTAAGTGCCCTATCTATGCTCCTTTTCTCATGTTGCTTATTGAGAAGGCTTGGGAGCACACTTATCCTAGTGTCGTGCTGGAGACTGGCGAGTTGATCCTTCATGAGATTAAGCGTCTGAGGAAGAAGTAGAACAGGGGCACTTCGGTTCCGAAGTCTGGGATTCCATCAGGAGCTGACAAGGTTGAGGTAGAGGTTGATGCTCACGATAATGAGGACTATGTGCCCTTTGGAGCAGAGCCCTCATGGGCAAAGAAGCTCAAGCGCAAGATGAAGAAACTTTTCTGCGTGGAGTCTCATGTATAGTATATGGCTCCTGTATCTGAGAAGAAGGCCAGGAGTCGCCACAAGGAGCTCATGCGTCAGTTTGGTGCGACAGTTGCCAGTGGATCTGAGGGCAAGATCACCGATGAGGTGGAGTGGGTTCAGCAGGACTACCCTTGGACAGACCAAGACATTGAGCAACCCCCTACCGATGATGGAGGAGCGGACGATCATGCGGGGATGTGATGATGGAGATCGTCAGTTATGCTATCACCTGTGGCCGTAGCAGCACTCTTTGCCCTTTTGGTATCTTGATGCCAAAGAGGGAGAGAGTTTAGGGATTTGTCGAGTTGTGAGTGTGTCTTTTTTGCCCTTTCTTTCTCTCTCGCAAACTCTTTTCTCGTCTTTTGCTTTGGTTTGGCTTGTGCTCGTGAGACCTGGTACCCTATCAATTGGTGTGAGACATATGCTACCTTATCCTTTTATTATCTTTGTATGTCGAGTACTCTAGTAGTTTGTAAGTTCATGCTTATCTCGTATGTCTACTTTGCTCACTTGCTACTCTATTGCATCCTAGCTCATATATGTCTCTTCTTTGATGCTAATGTTGTCGGACTATAAAATATAGGGGGAGTGTTGATCCTAATGCGTGTACTTTGCAACCCAAAGGTACCTCTAATTAAGTGCACACATCTAGGGGAGCCCCCTCTATATTTTGTAGCCTCTGGGATTCGCTTATTCTCATGTCATTCTTTTGTGCAAATCATGTGTTGTCATCAATCCACCAAAAAGGGGGAGATTGTTAGGGTATGTCTCTCTCTAAGTAGTTTTGGTGATTGATAACAATTCTTTTGCGGACTAATCGTGTGCGTTGAGTGTTTCAGAGATTCATTCATTGGCACGAGACAATTCTTTCCCCTCGGAGCTTTAAGTAAAGACGATGTAGTCTCTTTTGTTTCGGTTTTGGTGGACTTGAATCGTAGAAGGCACTGTACTATCAAGAGGGGGTCCACAGTGGAAAGTCTAGGGTGGAATCAACACATACACTTCTTTTGTGCACCCCCAGCTCCTTTCCTCTCCTTGGAGTTTGTCGTTTCAACGGAAGTGGAGATTGTGAGGAGATAGCGGTAGTACCTCCCATGGGCCTCAAGTGGCAGTACCATTGTCCTACAACTTGTGTGCATCGGCGGCAGTACCGTCCTGGCTCGACACCGCTACCGCCTTGATTCGAGGATGTCTATTCTTGTGTCGGGTTGTGCGGGAGTAGTAGCGGCAGTAGCAGCGGTAGTACCGCCCATGAGCGATAGTACTGCAGCTACCACCGCTACCAGTGCCACCGAAACTCTCCTTCTCTCTCCCGTTCTCCCTCTTATGTCTCTGCTCTCAATCTCCATGGTAGTACTGCTTGTGGTCGCGGTAGTACCGCTGCTACCAGCAGTAGTACCGCTCCACTCAGTAGTAGTACCGCTCTATGCAGGCTGAAGAGGGGGTAACAGTTGGATTTGTTCCCCCACTATAAAAGGAGGTCTTCTTCTCCAAGTTGACATACCTCTTTCCCCCCAAGCTCCATTGTTGCTCCAAAGCTCATTTTCGCCCGATCTCTCTCCCTAGCCAATCAAACTTGTTGATTTTCTAGGGATTGGTTGAGAAGGCCCGGATCTACTCTTCCACCAAGAGAAATTTGATTCCCCCACTAATCCCTTGAAGATCTTGTTACTCTGGGTTGCTTGAGCACCCTGACGGTTGAGGTCACCTCGAAGCCACATTCCACTATGGTGAAGCTCCATGGTATCGTTGGGAGCCTCCAATCAAGTTGTGAGATTGCCCCAACCAAGTTTCTAAAAGGTCGTTGCCTTCAAGGGCACAACTAGTGGAATCACGACATCTCACATTGTGTGAGGGCATGAGGAGAATACGGTGGCCCTAGTGGCTTCTTGGGGAGCATTGTGCCTCCATACCGCTCAAACAGAGACGTACTTCCCCCAAAGGGAAGGAACTTCGGTAACACATCCTCGTCTCCACCAACTCCACTTGTGGTTATCTCTTCCCTTTACTTTGTGCAAGTTTAATTATATTGTGTTGTATCATTTGCTTGCCCTTGTCATTGTGGTTGTTTGCATCATATAGGTTGTTCACTTAGTTGCACATCTAGACAACTTATTTGTTGATAAACCTAATTTGTGAAGAAAAGCTAAAAATTGGTAGTTGCCTATTCACCCCCCCCCCCCTCTAGTCAACCATATCGATCCTTTCACATTCTACCACAGATCCGAATGCCTTTGTTGCCAAGAATGGGTACTTTCTAGAGAAGGAGTTTCTCTCGAAAGAAGTGAGTGGGAGGAAAGTAGAACTTGATGAGGTAATTGTACCTTCTCTCGAATTGGAGAGTAGCACATCACAGAAAGTAGTTCCCGCGATACCTACACCAGCAAGGGAGGAAGCTAAGGGTGATGATCATGAAACTTCGGATCAGGTTACTACTGAACTTCGTAGGTCAAACAGGACACATTCCGCACCAGAGTGGTACGGTAATCCCATCCTAGAAGTCATGTTGTTAGACAATGGCGAACCTACGAACTATGAAGAAGCAATGATGAGTTCGGATTTTTACAAATGGCTGGAGACAAGAAATCCGAGATAAGATCCATGTATGAGAACAAATTATGGACTTTGGTGGACTTGCCTGCTGACCGGCAAGCCATTGAGAATAAATGGATCTTTAAGAAGAAGACAAACACTGATGGTAATGTCACCATCTATAAAGCTCGACTTGTCGCAAAAGGTTTTCAAAAAATTCAAGGGGTTTACTATGATAAGACTTTCTCACTCGTAGCGATGCTTAAGTCTGTTAGAATATTGTTATCAATTGCTGCATTTTATGATTATGAAATCTGGCAGATGGACGTCAAAACAACATTCGTTAACGGGTTTCTTAAGATTTGTATATGATGCAACCAGAAGGTTTTGTCCATTCTAAGGATGCTAACAAGGTATGCAAGCTCCAGCAATCCATCTATGGACTGGTGCAAGCATCTCGTAGTTGGAATATACACTTTGATAAAGTGATCAAAGCTTTCAGTTTTATACAAAATTACAGAGAAGCTTGTATTTACAAGAAAGTGAGTGGGAGCTCTGTAGCATTTCTAATATTATATGTGGATGACATATTGTTGAATGGAAACGATATAGAATTTCTGGAAATCATAGAAGGTTATTTGAACAAGAGTTTTTCAATGAAAGACCTGGGTTAAGATACTTACATACCGGGCATTAGGATCTATAGAGATAGATCAAGACGTCTGATACGTATCCAACGTATCTATAATATTTGATTGTTCCATGCTATTATAGTATAAATCTTGGATGTTTTATATGCCAGTATATGCAATTATAGATCATTTTTGGGGACTAGCCTATTAACTTAGCGCCCAGTGCAAGTTGCTATTTTTTAATCTATTCTTGGCTTTTTAGGAAATCGATATCAAACAGAGTCCGAACAGAGAAAAAAATTTGGATTATTTTTTTCTGGACCAGAAGAGACCCTAGAAGGTTCGAGAAAAGCCCAGACGAGCCATGAGAGAGCAACAAGCTCGGGAGGCACGCCCCAGGGGGCGCCCCCGGGCTTGTGGGCCCCTTGTGGGACCTCGAACCCTAATTCCACCTGTATAAATTCTCAAATATTCCCCTAACATCAGACATCCACCCGAAATACTTTTTCTGCTGCTGCAAGTTTCTGCTCCCATGAGATCCCATCTCGAGGACTTCTCTGGTACTTTGTCTGAGGGGGAATCGATCATGGAGGGGCTCTACATCAACCTTGTTGCCCTTCCGATGATGCATGAGTAGTTTACCATAGACTTACAGGTCTATAGCTAGTAGCTAGATGGCTTCTTCTCTCTCTTTGATCTTCAATACAATGTTCTCCTTGATGTTCTTGGATCTATTTGATGTAATGACTTTTTGTGGTGTGTTTGTTGGGATCCAATGAATCATGAGTTTATGATCAGATCTATCCATGAATATTATTTGAGTTTTTCTTTGAACTCTTTTATGCATGATTATTATAGCTTCGTATTTCTCTCCGATCTACTGATTTAGTTTGTCCAACTAGATTGATTTATCTTGCAATGGGAGAGGTGCTTTATAATGGGTTCGATCTTGTAGTGCTTAATCCCAGTGAGAGAAAGTGACATGAAACGTATTGTATCATTGCTATTAAGTATAAAAATATAGAGTTTATTCATATGTGAGTTTACTTTGTCTACATCATGTCATCTTTCTTAAGGCGTTACTCCGTTCTTTATGAACTTAATACTCTAGATGCATTCTAGATAGCGGTCGATGTGTGGAGTAACAGTAGTAGATGCAGAATTGTTTCGGTCTACTTGTCTCGGACGTGATACCTACATACATGATCATTGCCTTGGATATCGTCATAATTATTTGCTTGTCTATCAATTGCCCAATAGTAATTTGTTTACCCACTGTATGATATTTTCAAGAGAGAAGCCTCTAGTAAAAATTATGGCCTCTGGGTATACTTTTTAGCATATATTAAAACAAAAAAATACCATGCACCAATTTTTCTTTATTTATTTTATTTTGTATTTTTGTTCGATCAATCTATCTATCACCATACAATTTAATCTTGCAAGAAACCACTGACGGATTGACAACCCCTTGTTCGTGTTGGGTGCAAGGATTTGTTATCTTGTGTGTAGGTGCCGCTAAAGAGGTGTTGCGTGGTTCTCCTACTGGATTGATAACCTTGGTTCTTAACTGTGGCAAATACTTATCTCTACTGTATTGCATCACCCTCTCCTCTTCGAGGAAATCTCAACGCAGCTCACAAGAAGCAACACCTAATAGGACTTTCACAAAGCACTACATTCACAAGATTTCGAAGGAGTTCAAAATGGACCAGTATAAAAAGGGGTTCTTACCTGTGTTGCACGGTATGAAGTTGAGTAAGGCTCAAATCCCAACCACGGCAGAAGAAAGAAAAAGGATGAAAGTCATCCCCTATGCCTCAGTCATAGGCTCTATAATGTATGCCATGCTGTGTACCATACCTGATGTGTGCCTTTCCATAAGTCTGGCAGGGAGGTACCAAAGTGATCCAGGAGTGGATCATTGGACAATGGTCAAGGATATCCTTAAGTACGTAAAGAGGACTAAGGACATGTTTCTCATTTATGGAGGTGACAAAGAGCTGGTCATAAAGGGTTATGTCGATGCTAGCTTTGACACAGATCCGAAAGACTCTAAGTCTCAAACCAGATACGTATTTATATTGAATGGTGGAGTGGTCAGTTGGTATAGTTCCAATCAAAGTGTTGTAGTGGGATCTACATGTGAAGCGGAATATATAGCTGATTTGGAAGTAGCGAAAGAAGGATTCTGTATGAAGGAGTCCATATCGGATCTAGGAGTTGTGCCTAGTGCATCGGATCCAATGACAATCTTTTGTGACAACACTGGTGCAATTCTATTGCCAAGGAGCCCAGGTTTTACAAGAAGACCAAGCACATCAAACGCCGCTTCAACTCCATCTGTGGTTACATCAAGGAGGGAGACATAGAAGTTTGCAAAGTACATATGGATTTGAATGTGGCAGACTCGTTGAAAAAACCTCTTCCATGAGCAAAACATGATCATCACCAATACTCCATGGGTGTTATATTCATAACTATGTAAACTAGATTATTGACTCTAGTGCAAGTGGGAGGCTGTTGGAAATATGCCCTTGAGGCAATAAAAAATTACTTATCATCATATCTCCCGTTCATGATAAATGTTTATTATTTATGCTAGAATTGTATTGACCAAAAACTTAAATACATGTGTGAATACATAAACTACACCTTGTCCCTACTAAGCCTCTACTAGACTAGCTCGTTGATCAAAGCTGGTTATGGTTTCCTAACCATAGACATGAGTTGTCATTTGATAACGAGATCGCATTTAGGAGAATGATGTGATGGAAAGACCTAGCCGTAATCTTAGCATTAGATCATTCAGTTATTTGCTACTCCCTCCGTTCGGAATTACTTGTCACAAAAATGAATGTATCTAGACGTATTTTAGTTCTAGATACATCCATTTCCGAGACAAGTAATTCCGAATGGAGGGAGTACAATTTTCTTCATGTCAAGTATCAGTTCCTTAGACCTTGAGATCATGTCACTCCCGGATACCGAAGGAATACTCTGCCTTCTATCAAAGTCACTACGTAACTGGGTGATCATAAAGGTGCTCTACAGGTATCTCCAAAGGTGTCTGTTGAGTTGCATGCATCGAGACAGAAATTTGTCACTCCGTATGACGGAGAGATATCTCTGGGCCCTCTCGGTAATACAAAATCATAAAGAGCTTGCAAGCAATGTGGCTAATGATTTAGTCATGGGATCATGTATTACGGAATGAGTAAAGAGACTTTCCAGTAACGAGATTGAACTAGGTATGGAGATACCGACGCACGAATCTCTTGAAAGTAACATATCGCTGGACAACGGGAATTGCATACAGGATTAACCGAATCCTCGACATCGTGGTTAAACAGATAAAAGATCTTCATGGACTATGTAGGAACCAATATGGGAATCTAGGTCCCGCTATTGGTTATTGACCGGATAGGTGTCTCGGTCATGTATACATGATTCTCGAACCCGTAATGTCCGCAAGCTTAACGTTCGATGATGCTAGAGTAGTAGTAGGATATGTGCATTGGTAATAGAATATTGTTCGGAGTGATCCAAAGGTAAAGATTTATATATAGGAAGACCTGTTTTGGTCACCAGAAAAGTTTCGAGCATTATCGATATTGTACTGGAAGTGCCGAAAGAGGTCTGGGGGTCCACGGTGGGTCCACCTGCCCCGAGGGCCCACATGGGCTGTAGGGGGTGCGCCTTTGGCCAATATGGGGCACCAGCCCCAAGAGGCCCATGCGCCAAGAGGGGAGGAAGGGTGTCGGTGTCAAAACTGGCGGATCTCGGGTAGGGGGTCCCAAACTGTGCGTCTAGGCGGATGGTAACAGGAGACAGGGGACACGATGTTTTTACCCAGGTTCGGGCCCTCTCGATGGAAGTAAAACCCTACTCCTGCTTGATTGATATTGATGATATGGGTAGTACAAGAGTAGATCTACCATGAGATCAGAGAGGCTAAACCCTAGAAGCTAGCCTATGGTATGATTGTTGTTCGTCCTACGGACTAAAACCCTCCGGTTTATATAGACACCGAAGAAGGTTAGGGTTACACAGAGTCGGTTACAATGGTAGGAGATCTACATATCCGTATCGCCATGCTTGTCTTCCACGCCAAAGAAAGTCCCATCCGGACACGGGACGGAGTCTTCAATCTTGTATCTTCATAGTCCAGGAGTCCGGCCGAAGATGATAGTTCGGCTATCCGGACACCCCCTAGTCCGGGACTCCCTCAGTAGCCCCTGAACCAAACTTCAATGATGACGAGTCTGACGCGCATATTGTCTTCGGCATTGCAAGGCGAGTTCCTCCTCCGAATACTTCATAGAAGATTTTGAACACAAGGATAGTGTCCGGCTCTGCAAAATAAATTCCACATACCACCGTAGAGAGAATAATATTTGCACAAATCCCACCTGCTGACGTATTCTGTGGCGTGATATGACACCACGGCCAAGCCTTTATTCGAATCGTTTTTACTGTTCCGCCTCAGCGCGTTTAGCGAGGCGGTTTCCATGGCACGTCTTGTCGAAGCAGAGATCGTGTCCCCTTATCCCGGGATTCTCATCAATACGGGCGTGGGTAACCCAACCGCGCCATTGATCACGATGCTTGGGAGATAAGCGAGTTTTACCAGGCGGGTGGGGACGCATAGTTTCGTCCGTCCATATAAGGGGATAAGGATCCACCCTTTTACCTACGCCTTCTTCCTCCTTTGCTTATCCATTTCCGCGCACTCGAGCTCCAATGCCCAAGTTCACGCATCTCGCCTCAACCTTCCCCTGCCATGTCTGGAGCGGGAGGCAAGTGGATGGCCTCCTCCGTCACGGAGGGGCACATCAAAAAGTTGAGGAAAGCCGGATACCTGCACAACGACATTGCGCACCGGCATCCGGACGAGGGGCAGCTCGTCCCCACCCCCAGGCCCCATGAGAGGGTGGTGTTCCTCCCCCATTTCCTCCGCGGACTGGGCTTCCCACTCCACCCATTTATCCGGGGGCTCATGTTCTACTACGGCCTGGACTTCCACGATCTGGCCCCGAACTTCATCCTCAACATCTCGGCATTTATCGTCGTGTGTGAGGCCTTCCTCCGCATCAAGCCCCACTTCGGCTTATGGCTTAAGACCTTCAATGTCAAGCCGAAGGTAGTGGGCGGCCAGCAGGCGGAGTGCGGAGGCGCCATGGTGGGCAGGATGCCCAACGTTACATGGCTCGAGGGCTCCTTCATGGAAACCATCAAAGGGTGGCAATCGGGGTGGTTCTACATCACCGAGCCGTGTGACCCTGAATGGGCAGCGGCCCCCGAGTTCCGATCTGGTATCCCCACACGGCTCACCTCCTGGAAAGAGAAGGGCCTGACATGGGGTGCTTCGGAAGAGCTGACCGGACTCCAAACATGCGTCCAAAACCTCATGAATAAGAAGGTCAAGCTTGTCAACGTAGTCCAGGTCATGCTCATCCGCCGGATCATCTCGTGCCAACAACGGGCCTTTAACTTGTGGGAGTTTGATCCGGCGCAGCACCGAACCTTGAATAGGCTCTTCGACACTATGTACGAAGATGCCTGGAAGGTGCTGTTCAAGGGCATCGAGGCCCCCGCATCCGCTACCGAAGATCGCGGATTCAGCTCACAGCGTCAAGCCGGTGAGGTAAGCTATTTTGCCCTTTACAGTACACTTATTTTCCATAGTTTGACTCTATGCGGGATCTAAACTCCCTTACCTTTGACAGGCCTGGCAGAAGAAGTCCGGGTAGGTTAACTATCCGGCTCCCTTGCTAGAAGACCCGGTGGACACCCGATTGACGGGGCTGCTGGTTCCGGCACCTCATGTGGTGCTGGAGAAGAAGGCCAAGAAGAAGACCACGGGAACTCGACAGAGTTCCCGGCGCCAGGTGTTGTCGGATTCATCGTCCGACGACTCTGAGGCAAACTCCTCCCGTGAAGACGAGGAGGAGAAAGAGGCCTCTCCCCCAGCGGGGGGAGAGAAGAAAAGGAAGGCCGCCCCAACGGGGGAGGCCGAAGGGTCCAAGAAGGGAGGACCCTCTCTCCGGACTACTCCCTCAATGCCAATGACGATGAAGACGAGTGGCCACCGAAGACTAAGCCCTTGGCGACCTCGTAAGTGTCCGGATACCAGAATAACTTATGGCATTTCGTTTATCGCATAAAATCTCCTGACGCCGAACATAACCCTGCAGCCCGCCCAAGGACGGGCTCGACACTTCAACGAGCGGCTCCCTGGCTTCGTCGGGCATGAATAGTACTTCACTTCCGGCCGTCTCCTCTCCTCGCGCTGCTGACAATGCCGAGGTGGGGTCCCAGAAGGGGCCCAGCCAGGAGGAGGAGGTCCCGGAGGTGCCGCAAGGCAACCTCCCGGACTTCAGTCACAAGGGGGATCAAACCCCGAAGGGTTCTGAGTTCCGCCCTGGGCCGGACTCCGCACCGGAACCTTCAGTGGCTCCGGAGGCCGGTAGGCGGTCCCTTCGTAAGAAGGGAGAGACTGTGACACCGGTGACCTCCGTCCAGCCGGAGGCACCGATAATTTGCTGGAGGCGCTTGACGGCGCCTCCATCGACGAGGAGCACCGCACTATTATAAGTGTGGTGATCCAGAAGGTTCAGTCCGCCAAGAGTGGGCTGACTGAAGCCTGCGCCAGCCTTCTAACAGGCTTTGAGGTATGTATTTAAGATATGTAAAAATATTACCGCATAGATAGTAGCCCCTGATGCTAAGTTTGGTGTTCGGAAAGAAAAGCCGAATTGAGGATCTAAAAAGATGTACGCAGGAGTCTAACATAGGTATGTCAATACGGGAATGCAGGCTGCGCTGCTGACCTCTGTCGCACTGACTGCGGAGGTTAATGCGTTGAAGCAGAGCCTCGAGCGGTCCGAGAACGAGCTCGGCCTTGCCAAGAAGCAACTTGAGGACAAAGAAGGTAAGTAGTACCTTATGGGAGTATATATATATATATATATATATATATATATATATATATATATAATGTGGTTGCAAAAAATAACAGGAATAACATGAAAATTGTAGGGGCCACGAACGAGGTGGCGACCCTGAAGGAAGCGGTGTCCAGGGCCGAAAGCGATGCGGCCGCGGAATGCACCGAGCGAGAGAAGCAGGAGGCGCGGGTGGCGGAGGTGCATCAAGAGCTCCAGGCTCTCGTGGAAAAACATGAGAGTTTGGAGCATGACTCAAAGACTTGAGAGTCCGAGCTCGCCTCGGCTCCTGAGAGCGCCAAAGCCGCTAAGGCCGAAGCCCAAAAAGCCCTCCAGGAAATTGAGGCAATAAAGAAGATAGCGGCGGGTAAGGCATTCTTCATGCAAAGCAAGCATGTGAAAGTGAATTACTTGTTACTTACCCAAATCCGGAGCTCTCCAGGAGCATTCGCAGATCTGCCCCACAGTGTGTCCGACGTCGTCGCATCCTACCGGGCCGAGGAAGGGATCTCGACGGAGAAGGTGTTCTGGTCTCAGTATGCTGAGGCCGGACAGCCGGTGCCCCTGAGCGACCAGCTGAAGCAGCTGGTCGAGCTCCATAAGGCGGCCGAACAGGCCATGAAGGGCCTCATAGTTCGGCTATGGCCTGGGGGAACCATGCATGGGAGCTACTTCGGGCTGGTGAGGCGGCTGGTGGATGCCTGTCCATGGATTGAAGTCGTCAAGCGCTCCGTCTGCATCGAAGGTGCCCGTAGGGCCCTTTCCCGTGCTAAAGTGCACTGGGGCAAGATGGACGCTGAGAAGCTTGTGACGGATGCTCCACCGCCGGGCAGGGTGTATCGCAAGCCCGAGATGTATTATGAGAACATCATGAAGGGTGCCCGCCTTATAGCGGGTGAATGCTCCAAAGATGTAATTTTTGAGTAAACTCGCATTCGTTATCCTGTACGCTTAAAAACTTGTTCATATGCACTAAGCAATGCTTGTGAATTTAAAATATTACCTTCTGTGTGGCCGTTTGTTAAATTTGAGAGATGGCGAGTCTTTGGCTTCTGCCCCCATGCCACAAGTGCTGGGGTGTTCGGGATAAACTTGAGAGCTCTTTTTCCCATTCTTGGGTCCTTCGAGGGAGGCGCTCAACGCAACGAACAAGGCAACCGGGACTATAATGCTTGAACACTCTCACTTAGCCATAGAATTCTATAATTTTAAATTTCGGCGAAGCCCCTAGTATTCGGAAGACTGAGTTCGGGGCGCTATCCACGCCTGGGCCGGACAAAGCCGACTCATCGCTCTAAGCGCCATAAGTCTTTAGGGACTCGAAGAAACCTCTTGAACAGTGACCGGCTCTCGCCCTATCATGACGGTCAGTTTTAGCTTTCTCCACTGAGGTGCTTAACCCAGATCAACCGGGGCACAATCGCAGTGGTTCTCCCAGCGCTACCTTAGCCGATATAATGGAACGTAAGGTACCAAAACATGGGAGCCAGGCAAACCCAACTATTGACCCAAGACATGATTCGGAGCCTATGCATATAATGCTATAAGTTCGGGGTGCCGCACTTGTGAAAGTGTTCGGACTTATCACACCATATTTTGGGGTACTTAAGCCCCTGGTGTATTTGGCCGTACCAAAGAGTATGGGTGCAACATGTCATAAGTGAACATATATAGATAGAAAAAGGAATGCAATAATAGGCAAAAAGCTATGCATTGTTTATTCCAAAAAAGGGTTGCGGTAAAAGTAGAACGGTACAAATAGTGCGATAAGCAAGGGACGGGACTATTTGACATGTCGCCCTCCAGGGAGCAAGCTGCGGGATGATGTGTAAAACAAGTATACTACTCGTTATAGAGACCACCTGGACACTCGATGTAGCTTTCTGCTTCCCTGGCTGTTGCATCATGTGTTTGGCAATTCTACTACCGGACAGGGCTTCTTGAGAAAGGAGTCCTGAAAGTAAGAGAAAAAGAAGAATGACACAATTGGGAGCCCCTGGTGTGGTTGAGCCGCATTCTGGGCCTGCCGTGGTCGTGCCCGTCCCCCTATGCCCATGGTATTTCCAGAGCGTAATTATGTATGCATAGTAGGTGTTTCGCAATTACGCGAGGGCTAGGGTTGGGGCCGCATTGCTACGCATGCTCGGAACTTGCCAGGCGGTCTTGTTGTTGGTTACTCCGGGCGCGCTTGACGGTGTCCGGCCGTTTAATAGCCGGACTCGAGAATTGCCTTAAGAGGCTGCTTTCTACTTCTGCCGCGAGGGCCGCCATATGCTCCTCCGTTTGGAGAGAGCGTTCGATGTTTCCGTTGAACGTAATGACTCCTCAAGGGCCTGGCATCTTGAGCTTGAGGTATGCGTAGTGTGGCACCGCATTGAACTTTGCGAGTGCGGTTTGTCCAAGCAGTGCGTGATAGCCGCTGCAAAACCGGACTATGTCAAAGATTAACTCCTCGCTTCAGAAGTTATCCGATGATCTGAAGACCACTTCAAGTGTAACTGAGCCTGTACAGTTGGCCTCTACACCTGGTATGACGCCTTTAAAGGTCGTCTTTTTGGGTTTAATCCTTGAGGGGTCTATGCCCATCTTGCGCACTGTATCCTGATAAAGCAGTTTCAGGCTGCTGCCGCCGTCCATCAGAACTCTAGTGAGGTGAAATCCGTCGATGATTGGGTCCAGAACCAATACAGTGAATCCGCCGTGGCGGATGCTAGTGGGTTGGTCCCTTCGGTCAAAAATGATCGGGCAGGAGGACCATGGATTGAACTTTGGGGAGACTGGCTCCATCGCATATACGTCCCTTAGTGCATGCTTCCACTCCCTTTTGGGTATGTGGGTTGCGTATATCATGCTCACCATCCGCACTTGTGGGGGAAAGCCCTTCTGTCCTCTATTGTTCGGCGGCCAGGGCTCCTCCTCGTCATCACTATGCAGCCCCTTGTCATTGTTTTCGGCAACTTGCTTGCCTGCCTGCTTGAACACCCAACAATCCCTGTTGGTGTGGTTGGCTGGTTTTTTGGGGATGCCGTGTATCTGGCACGAGCGATCGAGTATTCGGTCCAAGTTGGACGGGCCCGGAGTATTTCTTTTGAATGGCTTTTTCCGTTGACCGGGTTTAGAGCCTCTGAATCCGGCATTGACTGCCGTATCTTCAGTATTATCACCATTAATGCGGCGCTTGTGCTTGTTGCGACGTGACCTACCGTTGCTATCCTTGGTATCCGAATTACCAGGGCTCTTGGTTGTGTTGTTACTATGAGCTAGCCAGCTGTCCTCTCCCGCGCAAAAGCGAGTCATGAGTGTTGTGAGGGCCGCCATGGATTTCGGCTTTTCCTGTCCTATGTGCCTGGCAAGCCACTCGTCGCGGATATTGTGTTTGAAGGCTGCAAGGGCCTCTGCATCCGGACAGTCAACGATTTGACTTTTCTTGGTTAGGAACCGTGTCCAGAATTGTCTGGCCGATTCGTCTGGCTGCTGAATTATGTGGCTTAGGTCATCGGCGTCTGGTGGTCGCACATAGGTGCCCTGGAAGTTGTCGAGGAATGCGGCTTCCAGGTCTTCCCAACAACCAATTGACTCTGCTGGCAAGCTGTTAAGCCAATGCCGAGCTGGTCCTTTAATCTTGAGTGGGACGTATTTGATGGCATGTAGATCATCACCGCGGGCCATGTGGATATGAAGGAGATAGTCCTCGATCCAGACCGCAGGATCTGTTGTGCCATCGTATGATTCAATGTTTATGGGTTTGAAACCCTCAGGGATTTGATGATCCATTACTTCATCTGTGAAGCATAGTGGGTGTGCGGCGCCTCTGTATTGGGCTATATCACGATGCAGCTCATATGAGCTTTGTCTACTGTGTTCGGCCCGGCCGGAATTGCCATATCCGGCGTGACGGTTATCATCACGTATCGTGGGGGCCCCCACACGATCCGTAGATCGATCTTGTTTGCCTTGCCTTGTCCTCCAATATATCCCGCAAGTCTGGCGCATTTTCCCGTGTCTTGGTATTTTTTGGGCGGCGCCGGGGTGCAGCATGAGTGGAGAGTCGAAAGGCCTCTCTGTCGCGGCCACGAGGTGGCTGGTCGGCCGTATTATGTGCTGGTGATGTAGGTTTAGGTGCTTCCTCCTCTAATCAGGGTAGCAGCCTGCATTTTGGGTAGCTCTTGGAGGGGCGTTCGAGTTCATACTCTTCGGCCGCAAGGACTTCAGTCCATCTGTCGCCTAGCAGGTCTTGGTCAGCTCTAAGTTGTTGCTGCTTTTTCTTGAGGCTGCTTGCCGTGGCCATAAGCCTGCATTTGAAATGCTCTTGTTCGACGGGATCTTCAGGCACGACAAATTCATCGTCGTCGAGGCTTGCGTCATCTTCGGAGGGAGGCATGTAATTATCGTCCTCTACCTCTCTACCCACCGCTCTCTCATGAGGGCTGGCTTCTCCATCCTCCCGCACTGAATCCTGCTGGAGGGAGTTGTCTTCGGCACTGTCCAGGGTATTATTGTCTCCCGTGCCGGAATCACCGTTTTTGCTGTGGCGGGATTTAGAGCGGCGCCGCTGATGCCGGCGCTTGTGCTGTTTCTTGGAGGGGACATCCTCTGTTGTTCCATCGCCATTCCCATCTTTTCGGATGTCCACCATATAAATGTCGTATGATGAGGTGGCCTTCCAGTGCACTGTAGGCGCTGGTTCTTGGTCGTCTCCTGCATCGTCGTCCATACCGTCAATGTCTTCGGAGTCAAAATCGAGCATGTCGGTTAAATCATCGACAGTGGCTACGAAGTGGGTGGTGGGTGGGTTTTGAATTTCTTCGTCGTCCGCATCCCAACCTTCCTGACCATAGTTCGTCCAGGGCTCTCCTGATAAAGAGAGAAACTTTAGTAAATTTAGGATGTCGCCAAAGGGCGAGTATTCAAAGATGTCCGCGGCGGTGAACTCCATAACCGGCGCCCGAACGGACTCGATTGGCAGTGGCGCGTGGGGTTCGGAGTCCGGAGAGGAGTCCGGCACCTTGGAGTCACGAGCTTCGCAAAGGACAGGGTTGGTGTTCGGCTCAATCGCCGTGGAGATAGCAGCCCCCGAGGCGGTGTCCAGCCACCCGTCCTCGATCAGCGCAGTTGGCTCCGAACTAAGTGTCGGAGTGGACGCTGGTGCGGCCTCCCGGGCATTGTCCGACGGCAGAGCTAGATCATGCCCTTCGTGACAGTGCGGCGTGCTTGGCTGCGGCTCGAACCCGTCGAAGATCAAGTCTCCGCGGACGTCAGCCGTGTAGTTCAAACTTACAAATCTGACCTGATGGCCAGGGGCGTAGCTTTCGATCTGCTCCAGATGGCCAAGCGAATTGGCCCGTAGTGCAAAGCCGCCAAATACGAAGATCTGTCCGGGGAGAAAAGTCTCACCCTGGACCGCGTCGCTGTTGACGATCGGCGGAGCCATCGGGCCTAAAGATGACGACACAGAGGAACTCTCAATGAAAGCACCAATGTCGGTGTCAAAACCGGCGGATCTCGGGTAGGGGGTCCCGTACTGTGCGTCTAGGCGGATGGTAACAGGAGACAGCGGACACGATGTTTTTACCCAGGTTCGGGCCCTCTCGATGGAGGTAAAACCCTACTCCTGCTTGATTGATATTGATGATATGGGTAGTACAAGAGTAGATCTACCACGAGATCAGAGAGGCTAAACCCTAGAAGCTAGCCTATGGTATGATTGTTGTTCGTCCTACGGACTAAAACCCTCCGGTTTATATAGACACCGAAGAGGGTTAGGGTTACACAGAGTCGGTTACAATGGTAGGAGATCTACATATCCGTATCGCCAAGCTTGTCTTCCACGCCAAGGAAAATCCCATCCAGACACGGGACGGAGTCTTCAATCTTGTATCTTCATAGTCCATGAGTCCGACCGAAGATGATAGTTCGGGTATCCGGACACCCCCTAGTCCGGGACTCCCTCAAAGGGGAAGAGTCCTAAGGGGGGAAGGCACCCTCCTATGTGCCTTAGGGAGGGAGGACACCTCCCTAGGCCCACGCCCCTTCCTTGGAGGAGGCGCTACGATTGCGCCCCCCTCCCCCTTGCCTCCTATATGTAGTGGGGGAGGGAGGGGTTGAACACTCCAATTGCCATTCCCAGCCTTACCTCCCCATAACTTTGTTTTCTCCTCAGATTGGTTTCGACAGTGTTTGGCGAAACCCTGCCGGCATTGCACCACCACCATCTCCACCACGCCATCGTGCTAGTTGAAATCCATATACTTCTCCTCTCTTGATTGCTAGATCAAGAAGGACGACACGTCACCGAGCCGCATGTGTGTTGAACACGGAGGTGCCGTCAGTTTGGTGCTAGATTGGATTGGATTGTGATCGGATCACGAAGAGTATGACTGCATCAAGCACGTTATATACGCTTATGCTTTTAGTCTATGATACGTCCATTTTGCATCATGTTTTGCTACTGCTATTTATAATGTTTTTATGTATAATAATGCTTTTGGGAGTAATTCTAATGTCTTTTCTCTCATAATATGCAAGGTTTACACAAAGAGGGAGAATACAGCGTGCTGGAATTCTGGACCTGAAAAAGGACGTCAGAGCTACCTATTCTGCACAACTCTAAATAAGCTGAAACTTCACGGAGATTTTTTTGGAATATTTAAGAATTATTAGAGCAAATAACTACCAGAGGGGGCCCACCAGGTGGGCAACCGGTGCCCATCTTCTGGTATATAAGTCATTTTGACCTAAAAAAGTCAGAGGAGGACTTTCGGGATGAAGCGCTGCGTCTCGAGGCGGAACTTGAGCAGGAGCACTTTTGCCCTCCAGGGAAGCGATTACGCGGGAGGGGGGGGGGGACTTCCCTCCCGGAGGGGGAAATCATCATCATCGTCATCACCAACAACTCTCCCATCTTGGGGAGGGCAATCTCCATCAACATCTTCAACAACACCATCTCCTCTCAAATCCTAGTTCATCTCTTGTGTTCAATCTTTGTACCGAAACTTTAGATTGGTGCTTGTGGGAGACTAATAATGTTGATTACATCTTGTAGTTGATTACTATATGGTTTATTTGGTGGAACAATATATGTTCAGATCCATTATGCTATTTAATACCCCTCTGATCTTGAGCATAATTATCATTTGTGACTAGTTACTTTTGTTCTTGAGGTCACGGGATAAATCTTGTTGCAAGTAATCATGTGAACTTGATATGTGTTCGATATTTTGATGATATGTATGTTGTGATTCCCGAAGTGGTGTCATGTGAACGTCGACTACATGGCACTTCACCTTATTAGGGCCTAAGGGAATGCATTGTGTAGTAGTTATTAGATGATGGTCTGCAAGAGTAACAGAAGGTTAAACCCTAGTTTATGCGCTACTTCGTAAGGGGCAAATTTGGATCCAAAAGTTTAATGCTATGGTTACATTTTATCTTAATACTTTTCTCATAGTTTCGGATGCTTGCGAGGAGGTTAATCATAATTAGTAGGTTTGTTCAAGTAAGAACAACACTAATAACCCACAAGTATAGAGGATCGTTTGTAGCCTTCTTCGATAAATAAGAGTGTCGAACCCAACGAGGAGCTAAAGGCAGAACAAATATTCCCTCAAGTTCTATCAACCACCGATACAACTCTACGCACACTTGACATTTGCTTTACCTAGAAGAAGTATGAAACTATTTTGGAAAAATAAAAATACGAGTACTTTGCGACAATAAAATTACGTATAGACTACAAGGTAATAAAAGTGGATAGCTTTTGTCAACAAGAAAGTCATTTGTCCGTAGGCAATCGATAACAAGTACCGGTAATCATTCTTGTAATTTTATATGAGGGAGAGGCATGAGCTAACATACTTTCTCTACTTGGATCATATGCACTTATGATTGGAACTCTAGCAAGAATCCGCAACTACTAAAGATCATTAAGGTCGTGAAACCCAACCATAGCATTAAGTATCAAGTCCTCTTTACTCCCATACGCCATGACCCACTTATCCGTGTTTAGGCTGCTGTCATCCCCCGCAACACTGACAATAAGCAAACTATGAACAGATTGCAAGGCCCTACAGCGGGGGCTCCTCACGTTTGTGCGAGACGGAGGGCACCGCAGGACAGCACCAAAAAGAAAATACACAATCATACCAACCAAGATCATGATTAACCCATAGGACAAAACAGATCTACTCAAACATCATAGGATAGCCAAATATCATTGGAAAATAATATATGGAGTTGAGCACCATGTTTAAGTAGAGATTACAACGGCGAAAAGGGGTGTTACACCGCTGCATAGAGGGCGAGAAAGTTGGTGCTGACGGTAGCAATATTGTTGATGTAGATCGCCGTCACGATCCTAGCCCCGGCGGCACTCTGGCGACACCGGTACAGAGGGGGAGAGAGCCCCTCCTTTTCTTCCTTAGCCTCCCCCTTGATGGGAGGAGGGTTCCCCTCTGGTCCATGGCCTCCATGGCGGCTGTTAGTGTTTTGGATACAAGGGTACTTAGACTTGCCTGCCTGCAGCCCACGGCGTGGCTTCGTCGACGTCCTGGTACGGCCCAGCTTCAGCATCAACAACTCAAGACCCTCGCGAGGGGCCAAGCCTCGCGAGGCGGACGACACCAAGACCTCCAAAGGGATCGGCCCCCTCAGGTTGGTTCCCGAGGAGCAGAGAATTCTATGCAAGGCTCACCTTGTGAGGTGCAGCTGACGTGAACCATGACGACCAAGGCCAGGCGGGCGTCAGCGGGCGCAGAGTACCAGTTTCCCCTTCGGTGCAAGGAAGGCAAGTAGCAGGCGCGGAGTCCCGAATACAATTGGGAAATAATATATGGAGTTGAGCACCATGTCTAAGTATAGATTACAACGGGGATAAGGGGTGTTACACCGCTGCATAGAGGGGGAGAAAGTTGGTGTTGACGGTAGCAAGATTGTTGATGTAGATCACCGTTATGATCCTAGCCCCGGCGGCACTCCGGACCCACCGAGAGAGAGGGGGAGAGATCCCCCTCCTTCTTCTTCTTCCTTGGCCTCCCCCCTAGATGGGAGGACGGTTGCCCCTTTGGTCCATGGCCTCCATGGCGGCGGAGTGGCGGGATCCCCTCTGAGATTGGATCTCCCTCTCGGTTCTCTTCTGTTTCGCGCTCCCAGATCTTGCCCTTCACGGTTTCTTAAATTCCCGGAGATCCGTAACTCCGATTGCACTGAAATTTCTACACGATTTTTTTTCCGGATATAAGCTTCCTTGCACACGATGTATACCTCCAACCGATGTTTGAGAAGGGCACGATACACCAGGGCGCGCCTGGGCCCTGGTGGCGTGCCCTGGTGGGTTGTGGAGGCCTCGGGCCTCCGTTTACGTTGATTCCACCTCCTAAAATTCACAAATATTCCAAAATAATTCTCCGTAGATTTTTATCACGTTTGGCTTCGCTTGATATGGATTTTCTGTGAAACAAAAACATGCAACATACAGGAACTGGCACTGGGCACTGGATAAGTAAGTTAGTCCAAATAAATCATATAAAAAGTTACCAAAAGTATGTGAAAGTTATATAACATTGGCATGAAACAATCAAAAATTATAGATACGACGGAGACGTATCAGCATCCCCAAGCTTAATTCCTACTCGTCCTTGAGTAGGTAAATGATAAAAAAGATAATTTTTGATGTCGAATGCTACCTAGCATAGACTTGATCATGTATCTAGTCATGGCATGAATATTAAGACATAAGTGATTCAAAGCAATAGTCTATAATTTGACATAAAGACATCAGTACTCAGGCATCCCAACAAACAATCATGTATTTCGAAATATCAACGCTAAAGAAAGCTATCCCTACAAAATCATATAGTCTTGTCATGCTTTGTCTTTCTAACACAAAGTATAAATCATGTACTATCCCGGTGTCAGCCAAGCAATTGGTTCATACTTTTTAACGCGCTTCAGCTTTTTCAACCCTCACACAATACATGAGTGCAAGCCATGGATATAGCACTACGGTGGAATAGAGTATGATGATAGGGGTAAATATAAAGAAGACAAAAAAGTAAGAAAGTCTCACATCGACGCGGCTAACCAACGGGCTATGGAGATGCCCATCAATTGATATCAATGTGAGGAGTAGGGATTGCCATGCAACGAATGCACTAAGAGCTATAAGTGTATGAAAGCTCCATATGAAAACTAAGTGGGTGTGCATCTAATCCTATAATGAAATATTCCCACTAGTATATGAAAGTGACAACATATGAGACTCTCCATATAAAAACATGGTGCTACTTTGAAGCACAAGTGTGGTAAAGGATACTAACAATGCCCCTTCTCTCTTTGTTTATTTTTTTCTTTTTCTTTTTTTCTTTTCCTTTTTTCTTTTTCTTTCTTTTTTCTCATTGTCTGGAGTCTCATCCCAACTTGTGGGGGAATCATAGTCTCCATCATCCTTTCCTCACTGGAGCACTACTCTAAAAAATGATGATCATCACACTTTTATTTACTTATAACTCAAAAGGAATAAAAACTACAACTCGATACCTATAACAAAATATGATCTATATGAATGCCTCTAGTAGTGTACCAGGAGATGCAATGATCTAGCGCAACATGTATAAAAAATGATGAACGGTGGCTGAGCGACAAATACTATATCAACTATATGATCATGCAAAGCAATATGACAATGAATGCTCAAGTCATCAAACGGAAGCGGTGGAAGTTGTGTGGCAATATATCTCGGAATGGCCATGGAAAAGCCATAATAGGTAGGTATGGTGGCTGTTTTGAGGAAGATAAAATAAGGCTTATGTGTGATAGAGCGTATCATATCACAAGGTTTGGATGCACCGACGAAGTTTGCACCGACCCTTGAGGTGAGAAAGGGCAATGCACAGTACCGTAGAGGCTAGAAAATTGCGGAAAGGTAAGAGTGTGCATAATCCATGGACTCACATTAGTCACAAAGAACTCATATACTTATTGCAAAAGTTTATTAGCACTAGAAGCAAAGTAATACTACGCTTGCCCCTACGGGGGGAGGTTGGTAGGAGTTAACCATCGCGCGCCCCCGACCTTCACACAAAGATAGACAATCAAGGATAAATTGTGCTCCAACTTCCCGGCATAACGAGAGACTATACATGCATGCTTCGGGAATCAGAAACCTTAACACCAATATTCTTACTAACGACAACCATTTACTAGTACTTCCCACATATTCCATCTCTATATCGCAAAACTGTTGCAAGGAATCAAACATATCATATTCAGTGATCCATAAGTTTTATGTAGGATTTTTATGACTAACCATGCAATTGACCAATTCCGTTTGTCTCTCTAAATAGATATAAGTGAAGGATGAGATTTCAATTCTTTCTATAAAAGACCATGCTCTAATAAATATAAGTGAAGCAGAAGAGCATTCTATGAACATCGGTTTTCTATGTGAAGAGAAACAGGCAATCCAAACTTCAAATAATATAAGTGAAGCACATGAAGCATTCTATAAAGCCATACTCAAAAGATATAAGTGAAGCGCAATGAGCATTCTATAAATCAACCATGGACTATCTCATACCAGCATGGTGCATAAAAGAAAAGTGAAAACTAAATGCAAAAGACGCTGCAACATTTACACATATCACATGAACGAAGCGAAGACGAAAACATACTGATACTTGTTGAAGAAAGATGGGATGCCTTACGGGGAACCCCCAAGCTTAGACGCTTGAGTCTCCATGAATATTTACTTGGGGTGCCTTGGGCATCCCCAAGCTTGAGCTCTTGCCTCTCCTCCTTCTCCTCATATCGAGACCTCCTCGATCTTTGATCACTTCATCCACACAAAACTCAATAGAAAGCTCGATAAGATTCGTTAGTATAATAAAGCAAATAACTACTCTAAGTACTATTGCAAACCAATTCTTTTTTTTTGCTTTGTCTCTACTGTAATATCGCTTTTCCATGGCTTATACCACCGATAGAATCGATAGTTTCATCAAAACAATTAAAATAATGCATCAAAAACAGAATCTGTCTTAAACAGGACAGTCTGTAGCAATATGAACATTCACCATACTTCTAGTACTCAAAAAAATTCTGAAACAAATATGAAACAATAAACAATTTGTATAGCAAGACTGTGCATAAAGTTTCAGAACCTTTCGTTGTTATAGTAAAAAATGTAAAATCGTGCGCTACAGCCAAAGTTTCTGTTTTTGCACTGCACATACGAACATGAAATCTACTCATCCTAAAGGCAAATCTTGGCACATTATTTTTATAATACAATGGAACTATACAGGGGGATAATTATTTTTGTTGAAAATTTTCTGCAATTCAAGATTCACAAATTTTCCATGGGCATGAACAAAGTTCAAGGCATGCTCCCGCTTCCACGGTGCTCGTCTATCTCACTTTCACTTTTAATTTTGTGAAGTTTTAAGTTCCCCTGTGTAATTTTTTTAATTTTTAAAATTTACTAAAGCACTCAAAATAAATAAATGACTCTCTAAAACTTCTGGGTTGTCTTCCTGACATCACTTTCTTTAAAGCCATTAAGCTAGGCATAAAGTGCTCAAGTAATGAATCCACCCGGATCCCAAGGTATATCGAAGCCAATTTTAATTAACAATGATTTGGCATTTAGTAGTGAGCACAAAGCAACATATCATGCAATGACGAAGTCTAACTCTCTTCCTATGCATTCGCATGTCATACAAGAACAATTCATGCACATCAAGTAAAGGCCAATACATAGCATAAGTAGTTTCTTGCAATTTTTTTCGTGTTGGAAACATAGAGAGGTGGAGATGTAGTTCCTCTCTCATAATAATTGCAAGTAGGAGCAGCAAGCACATGCATATTACATTCATCAAAATCATCATGTGCAACGGTAAAAGGCAACCCATCAATATAATCCTTAATAAGAACAAACCTCCCCGATATTGTGTAGTTAGGAGAATTCAAAAAGATAATAGGACTATCATGCGTGGGTGCAATAGCAATAATTTCATTCTTGACATAAGGAACAATAGAAAGTTCATCTCCAATAGCATAATTCATATTGGCATCTTGGCCACAAGCATAGCAAGCATCAATTTCATCAAAAAGGGATATTTCGAAAGAATCAACAGGATCATAGCAATTATCATAACATTCATCCTTCGGTAAGAACGAAGGGACATTAAACAATGTATGAGTTGAAGAGTTACTCTCATTAGAAGGTGGGCACGGGTGATCAATCCGCTCTTCCTCCTTTTGTTCTTCGCTCTCCTCATCATCTTTTTCATCCACTGAGCTCATAGTTTCGTCAATTCCTTCTTCCATACACTCCTCCAAAATATTAGTCTCTTACTGGAGAGTGGAGACTTTATCAATAAACACATCAATATCGGAATTGTATTTCTAATTATCATAGCAATATTTAAGGATGGCAAAATTTTCAGGTCTATAAACATCATCATCAAAAGCTTCATACTTTAGAAACAAAGATTCAATTTCAGAAGCACCCATAAAAACAACAAATTCTTCTATTCATTCCACATCATAATAATCATATATACCATTGGCATAAGAAGCCAAGGTTTCATTATCATTAAATTTGCATGAAAAGGGAAGGTGTGGAACATTCAGCCTAGAGCAACAAGTGAAATCATATCTCAAGCATAAATCCCAAGCATACCAATGCAACATATAAATTTGATCCCATAAAAGTTTCCCTTTTTGTGTCAAGCGATAATCCCTAAAGTATTCACGTTTATCCAATGTTACTCCCATTATCAAGTTGAATGGGGTTTTCTAAGGTTTATCAAAGTAGTACATAATATTTTCACATAACGGGCATCGAGGGTTTTTGGAGGTTCCCCATCTCCATGAGTAGCAAGAACCACTAATTTGTTTGGTGTTTCGTGTTCTCTATCCATAACTAAAGATATGAAACAACTTAGAACAGAAAATAAAAACTACTTAGTGATAAAGCAAACAAGCACACACCAGAATATTCAACCCACGCTATTGCTCCCCGGCAACGGAGCCAAAAAAAGGTCTTGATAACCCAAAAGTATAGGGGATCATTTGTAGCCTTCTTCGATAAATAAGAGTGTCGAACCCAACGAGGAGCTAAAGGCAGAACAAATATTCCCTCAAGTTCTATCGACCACCGATACAACTCTACACACACTTGACGTTTGCTTTACCTAGAACAAGTATGGAACTATTTTGCAAAAATAAAACTATGAGTACTTTGTGAGAATAAAACTACGGATAGACTACAAGGTAATAAAAGTGGATAGCTTTTGTCAACAAGAAAGTCATTTGTCCGTAGGCAATCGATAACAAGTACCGGTAATCATTCTTGTAATTTTATACGAGGGAGAGGCATGAGCTAACATACTTTCTCTACTTGGATCATATGCACTTATGATTGGAACTCTAGCAAGCATCCGCAACTACTAAAGATCATTAAGGTCGTGAAACCCAACCATAGCATTAAGTATCAAGTCCTGTTTACTCCCAAAAGCCATGACCCACTTATCCGCGTTTAGGCTGCTATCATCCCCCGCAACACTGACAATAAGCAAACCATGAACATATTGCAAGACCTTACAGTGGGGGTCCCTCACGTTTGCGCGAGACGAAGGGCACCGTAGGACAACACCAAAAATAAAATATACAAGCATACCAACCAAGATCACGATTAACCCATAGGACAAAACAGATCTACTCAAACATCATAGGATAGCCAAATATCATTCGAAAATAATATATGGAGTTGAGCACCATGTTTAAGTCGAGATTACAGCTGGGAAAATGGGTGTTACACCGCTGCATAGAGGGGGAGAAAGTTGGTGTTGTCGGTAGCAATATTGTTAATGTAGATCACCGTCACGATCCTAGCCCCAGCGGCACTCTAGCGCCACCGGGAGAGAGGGGGAGAGAGCCCCCCTCCTTCTTCTTCTTCCTTGGCCTCCCCCTAGATGGGAGGAGGGTTCCCCCTCTGGTCCATGGCCTCCATGGCGGCTGTCGACGTTTTGGATACGGGGGTACCCAGACTTGCCTGCCTGCGGCCCACGGTGTGGCTCTGTCGACGGCCTGGTATGGCGCAGCTTCAGCATGAACAACTCAAGACCCTCACGAGGGGCCAAGCCTCACAAGGCAGACGACACCAAGATATCCAAAGGGATCGGCCCCCTTAGGCTGGCTCCCGAAGAGCATAGATTTCTATGCAAGGCTCACCTTGAGAGATGCAGCTGACGTGAGCCATGACGACAAAGGCCAGGGGGGCGCCAGCGGGCGCAGAGTACCAGTTTCCCCTTCGGTTCAAGGGAACCAAGTAGCAGGCGCGGAGTCCCGATGGATCAACCAAACGTTTCCATTCTGGTGCAACAAGACCAAGACCGCCAGGACGGCAGGACGGAGGTCACCACAGAGCCCACCGCAGCATCACGACCAGCGGCTTTTGCAGGCGAAGACCAGTTTAGTCAGGATAGGATGTACTTGTTGTCTCCCTTCAAATTTGGCTGTTATGGGATCCCTTCCCGCCTACATTTGGGACGAGGACCAAGGCTACTATAAATAGTACCTAGACACCACCATAGGAGGGGGACCGAGTCCATCGAATCCATTCCACCCTCACCATCTCACCAGCTTGCTTGAGGCCAAGAACATGCCTCCTAAGGCTGTTCTTCATTGTACTAGTTCTTCCTCTGCCCCTCGAGGCAAATCCACCACAAAGTAGGAGTAGGGTTTTACACCACAAGGTGGCCCGAACCTGGGTAAATTGTTGTGTCTTCCTTTCCCTTCGAGCTCGACGCGATAGGTTGTGAGGTTCGCAAGTTGGCAGGCTAGGTAGGTTGAGATCACCACACGCACCCCAGAGTTCGAACCTCTCAAAGGTTTACGGAACCCAAAATCTGACATTTGGCGCGCCAGGTTGGGGTGCGTCGGATCTTCTCTTCCGTCGATTGATCCACCGCTACTCTGTCACTTCCATGGCTCACGTGCGTCGGGCTCGCGCTCAGCATCGAGCCGCGGTCGCAGCCTGACAATGCCATAGACCTAGGGTAGGGTCATAGGCCTGACCTATACACCCCACCCAAGGTCACTACCCTAGAAGCAAAGACATTCAAAGCACAACAGGAAGTATCAACTGAAGCTACCGAGTGCAATCCACTCGACCAGTCGGCTCACTTGGATATCCCCACTTCACTTGACCTGGATGGAGTCATTCGACTATACAGGAATCCACTCGGAGTATAGAAGACCTGGAGTCACTCAGGAGGACAACAGTCAGGCATTCACTCCATAGTCTTAAAGATCATTGAATACACTTTATAGCTGGTGTTACCAGTGATGCCGTGTCTTAATGTACATTGAACCCCTATAACGGAGGTGGGCTGCGGTCCTGACGTACTCTATATAAGCCACCCCCTCCTCTGGGACAAGGGATCACACCCCTTGCAACACACATCCATATTCTAGTCGACCGCCTCAGGGCACCGAGACATAGGGTTTTTACCTCCTTTGAGAGGGGCCTGAACTCGTAAACTCGTGTGTACAACCTCGCCATAGCTACGGCCTCGCCTCCTCACATGTACCCCCTATTCTTACTGTCAGACTTAGTACCACGACAGTTGGTGCCCACCATGGGGCAAAGCGTCTTAGCAACTTCCGGCGAGGTTACGTTTTCTCCGATCTTCATCAACATGGTTTCCGGCGGCGATTCAGTCGTGGGCCATGAGTTCCGACTCGGCGCACTCACTTTCGTCGCCGATGACTCTGCCAGGCTCCAGGAAGCCCCCCTCAACATCGAGTCTCTCCTGAATCATGGTGCGTCGCACTTCCGAGCGAGTGCCTGCGGCGTCCTCCTTCCGCAGCCGTCGACCCCATATCGGTCGGCCCTCACATCACCTTCTCACTCTGCTAGACGCCACCGCAAGCGATCTGGTCGGTAGCGGCTCCAACGGTGGGTGAAGCATGTGGTGGCTCGTCAGATGGCCACCCCCCAAGTCACGACAATCGAGCCCGATGTATTTCATTGCGGTCCAGTCGATCTGTCGACTGACTTTGCAGACACATTTTCCGAGAGCGGGAGCTGTGACCCCGTGGCAGAAGTCCTTATGGTCGACTCCCATTGCAGCCCTCCTAGTTTTAGTCGCAGCGGCGGTAACGGTTGTGGCGATGACCCGTCATTCGGTCACGGGGAGTATCAGTCCCAACCTCTCAATTCGCAGCAGAGGGAGGAGTTGCACCGCCGCAACATGGAGGCCCTCCAAACCCCCATCATAGAGGAGACCACTGAGGCTCGGGCCTTGGAGGCAATGCGCCTGGCCATGCTAGCTGAGCGCACTCATTTGGAGAATCTCCAAAATACTATCGACTAGCGTGCCTGCCGACTGATCCCCGAATCTAGTTGACGTCCATCTTTCCGCCGGAAACTCAGGTATTCCACACCCCGATCCAGAATCTTGCAACTGTTGCGCATATCGCAGAGTCCATTCAGCCGTCCTGTTCAAAAGCTGGAAGAGGTTTGGAACAGACCAGAACACTACTCCGAGCAGCAGGAGACCTGAACTCTGCCGTTTCTCTATCGCAGAACAGGATCCACAGCAGATCGGTAAGGGCAGATACTGTTCAGTCGGCACAAAGCCCTGGGTCGCCCTTGCGACGTGAAGATCGTGATCACTGCCGAGATCGGCATCTAGGAAGAGCTCATAGAGAGTATGATCTTGAGTACGCCCGCGACAACCACTATCGAGCGCCTTCGCCCCTTCAGAGGGACGGGTCATACGCGCCCCGGCGGTATGATGACAGGCGTCCGTATGGAAATGACCGCAGAGTTCTAGTTGACCCAAGAGAGCCTAGCTTTGACGCAAGGTCGGTCCTTGTTCAGGGTTTGGTCGACCGGAACAGAGCATACAGAGAGGGGCTGGATAGAGACAGGCCCAGTGGAAGCAGGGTCCATGTTTCTGGCACTGAGTGTTTCGGAAGAGCCATCAGAGCCGCTGAGGTCCCTCACAACTTTAGATTGGCGACTAGCATTAGTAAGTTTAAAGGAGAATCAACGCCCGACACTTGGCTCGAAGACTATCGAGTGGCTGTGCACATTGGTGGCCGCAGTGATGAGGTGGCCATGAAGCACCTACCTCTGATGCTTGAAGGTTCTACCAGGGCCTGGCTGAATCAGTTGGCCCCTGGAAGCATTTTATGTTGGGATGAGTTAGCCCGAGTGTTTACCAGAACATTTGAGGGCACCTGCAAGAGACCTACTGGTTTGCCAGAATTGCAGCATTGCATGCAGAAACAGAATGAGACCTTGAGGGACTATACCTAGAGATGGATCACTTTGCATCACACAGTGGAGAATGTATCTGATCACCAAGCAGTGTGTGCCTTTAAAGAAGGCGTTCTCTATACAAAGAGCTCAATCTGAAGTTCGGTCGGACTGGAGACATGTCTCTGGCTCAGATGATGGAGATTGCCACTAAGTATGATAACGGCGAAAAAGAGGACCGACTCTGGAGTGGCAAGAACAGACCAGTCGCCCAGGACACTGGAGGAGGAAATTCCAGTCAGAAGCAGAAGCAAAAGGCCGAGGCAGCAGGCCCTGCCGAGGCAGCAATTATGAACCAAGGAAAGTTCAAGGGAAAGCCTAAAGGGCCCTGGTCCCTAAAAAGGTGAAGGATCAAGCAGGAAATGATTTGACGGATTTGTCGTGTCATATACATACCAAAAAAGATGAGGAGGGGAATCTGATTCTCCCCAAGCATACCACTCAACAGTGTCGACTCCTGATCCAGAACTTCAAAGAAGGCCAACCCAATGAAAAGGACAAGAAGTCTGAAAAGGAGGAAGACAAATAGGATGATGGTGGTTAC
Source organism: Triticum timopheevii (assembly GCA_963921465.1). Taxonomy (NCBI): domain Eukaryota; kingdom Viridiplantae; phylum Streptophyta; class Magnoliopsida; order Poales; family Poaceae; genus Triticum; species Triticum timopheevii. The sequence goes on from OY997268.1 coordinate 479,876,872, forward strand.
CCCAATGTTAATGCCACCTTGGTGATTTTTGCTGATCTCAAGAGCAAAAGTCGACTGAAAGTAATTTACAGAGAGGTGAACATGGTTGCTCCGGCAACACCAAGATATTTGAAGTGGTCAAAAAACCCTATAACATTTGACCAGTCCGACCACCCGCCGCACGTTGCTACCCCTGGGCGGCAAGCATTGGTGGTCGACCCAGTCGTTGGGGGTACCCAACTGACCAAGGTTTTGATGGATGGTGGCAGTGGTCTGAATATATTGTACGCTAAAGCCCTCTTGGGGATGGGCATCCCGATGTCCAAACTCAGCGGGAGCAACATGAGATTCCATGGCATCATTCCAGGAAATAAAGCCAATTCACTCGGTCAGATCACTCTTGATGTGGTTTTTGGTGATTCTCTGAATTACCGCAAGGAGAAATCGACGTTAGAGGTAGTGGATTTTGAAAGTGCCTATCATGCCAGTCTAGGCAGAACTGCTTATGCTAGTTTCATGGCTCAACCGTAGTATATGTACCTCAAGTTGAAGATGCCTGGTCCCAAAGGCGTAATCACGGTCACTGGAAATTGGCAGAGAGCAGAGGATTGTCTTCAGAACGGTTCAAAGATAGCCGATGAGCATATGGCCGCAGTAGAGTTTCAAGAATATCAAAAGACTGCAAATCCGAGTGATTTGCTGCGTGCCAAGAGGCCTGCCTCGGAGTCTGCATTTCAGTTGGCCGGTGACACCAAGCCAGTCCACATTCACTCAACCGACCCCAATGCTTCTCCGAACCATATCTCAATGACACTCGATAGCAAATAGGAAGAAGCGCTCATCCAGTTCCTCCGTGAGAACTAGGACATCTTTGCATGGAAGCCATCTGACATGCCAGGTGTACCCAGGGGACTGGCTGAGCACCGTTTGTGAGTTGACTCAAAGGCAAAACCTGTTAAAGAGCATCTCCGTCGGTCTGCCGAGGAGTAAAGAAAGGCTATTGGCGAGGAGGTGGCTCGGCTTCTGGCCGCCGAGTTCATCCGCGAGATATACCACTCCGAGTGGCTCGCCAACGTCATTATGGTCCCCAAGAAAGATAAGTCACTTTGAATGTGTATTGATTTCAAGCAAATCAATCGGGCCTGCCTGGAAGATCATTTTCCTCTGCCCCGCATCGACCAGATAGTCGACTCAACTACGGGATGTGAGCGACTATCCTTTCTGGGTGCTTATTCTGGGTACCTTCAAATCCGACTGTATGGACCCGACGAGATAAAGACAGCTCTCATCACCCCGTTCGGCTGTTTTTGCTATGTTACTATGCCCTTTGGTCTCAAGAATGCTGGTGCCACATTCATGCGCATGATTCATAAGTGCCTGCTCACTCAAATCAGTCGGAATGTGGAAGCATACATGGATGACATACTGGTTAAGTCACGCAAAGGTTCCGACCTGCTGACTGACCTCGCTAAAACCTTTGCCAACTTAAGAAGATATGATCTCAAGCTGAATCCATCAAAGTGCACATTCGGAGTCCCCGGCGGAAAGTTACTCGGTTTTCTCGTTTCCGAACGAGGGATCGACGCGAATCCAAAGAAGATTGGCACGATGTTCATAAGCTTACTGGTTGCCAACGAGGGATCGACGCCCAATGTGTGTGCACGATGTTCATAAGCTTACTGGTTGTTTGGCTGCATTGAGCCGATTCATCTCCCGCCTCGGTGAAAAGGCGTCGCCTCTTTACCGACTGATGAAGAAGTCTGACAAGTTCGAGTGGAATGATGAAGCTGAAGCGGAATTTGAAGAGCTCAAAGCCCTGCTTTCTACCCAGCTGGTGCTTGCTGCTCCAGTGGTGCGTCGCACTTCCGAGCGAGTGCCTACGGCGTCCTCCTTCCGCAGTCGTCGACCCCATATTGGTCGGCCCTCACGTCACCTTCTCACTCTGCTGGACGCCGCCGCAAGCGATCTGGTCGGTCGCGGTTCCAACGGTGGGTGAAGCATGTGGTGGCTCGTCAGACGGCCACCCCCCAAGTCGCAGCAATTGAGCCCGACGTATTTCATTGCGGTACAGTCGACCTGTCGACTGACTTTGCAAACACATTTTCCAAAAGCGGGAGCTGTGACCCCGTGGCAGAAGTCCTTATGGCCGACTCCCATTGCAGCCCATCTAGTTTCCATCGCAGCGACGATAACGGTGGTGGCGATGGCCCGTCATTCGGCCACGAGGAGTATCAGCCCTGCTACCTCTTGAGCATTGCGTTGGATTTCCCCGAAGAGGCGAGGATGATGCAGTAAAGTAGCGTAAGTATTTCCCTCAGTTTTTGAGAACCAAGGTATCAATCCAGTAGGAGACCACGCACAAGTCCCTCGTACCTACACAGAACGATAGCAACTCGCAACCAACGCTTAGGGGTTGTCAATCCCTTCACGGTCACTTACGAGAGTGAGATCTGATAGAGATAATATTTTTGGTATTTTTGATAGATAGAAGCAAAGTAAAAAAGTAAAGGCCAAGTAAAAACAAAGCAAGTAAATAAAGTGATATAGATTGATATGATGAGAATAGACCCGGGGGCCATAGGTTTCACTAGTGGCTTCTCTCAAGAGCATAAGTATTCTACGGTGGGTGAACAAATTACTGTTGAGCAATTGACAGAATTGAGCATAGTTATGAGTATATCTAGGAAATGATCATGTATATAGGCATCACGTCCAAAACAAGTAGATCGAAACGATTCTGCATCTACTACTATTACTCCACTCATCGACCGCTATCCAGCATGCATCTAGAGTATTAAGTAAAAACAGAGTAACGCCGTAAGCAAGATGACATGATGTAGAGGGATAAATTCATGCAATATGATAAAAAACCCATCTTGTTATCCTCGATGGCAACAATACAATACGTGCCTTGCAACTCTTTTTGTCGCAAGATTGAACCCAAAGCTAAGCACTTCTCCCATTGCAAGAACTACCAATCTAGTTGGCCAAACCAAAAAGATAATTCGAAGAGACTTGCAAAGATAACTCAATCATACATAAAAGAATTCAGAGAAGAATCAAATATTATCCATAGATAATACTGGATCATAAACCCACAATTTATCGGTCTCAACAAACACACCGCAAAAAGAAGATTACATCGAATAGATCTCCACGAGAGAGGGGGAGAACATTGTATTGAGATACAAAAAGAGAGAAGAAGCCATCTAGCTACTAGCTATGGACCCGAAGGTCTGAAGTAAACTACTCACACTTCATCGAGGGGCTATGGTGATGATGTAGAAGCCCTCCATGGTGGATGCCCCCTCCGGCAGAGCTCCAGAACAGGCCCCAAGATGGGATCTTGTGGATACAGAAGGTTGCGGCGGTGGAGTTAGGTTTTTGGCTCCTGTTCTGATCGTTCGGGGGTACGTAGGTATATATAGGAGGAAGGAGTACGTCGGTGGAGCTCCGAGGGGCCCATGAGGTAGGGGGCGCGCCCAGGGGGGCGCCCTCCACCCTCGTGACCTCCTCGGAGGCTTCTTGGAGTAGGGTCCAAGTCTCCTGGGTCACGTTCGGTTGGAAAATCACGATCCCGAAGGTTTCATTCCGTTTGGACTCCGTTTGATATTCTGTTTCTTCGAAATACTGAAAAAGGAAAAAAAACAATTCTGGGCTGGGCCTCCGGTTAATAGGTTAGTCCCAAAAGTAATATAAAAGTGGAAAATAAAGCCCAATATAGTCCAAAACAGTAGATAAAGTAGCATGGAGCAGTCAAAAATTATAAATACGTTGGAGACGTATCAGGCATCCTCAAGCTTAATTCCTGCTCGTCCTCGAGTAGGTAAATGATAAAAAATAATTTTTGATGCGGAGTGATACTTTGGCATAATTTCAATGTAAATCTTCTTAATTGTGATATGAATATTCAGATCTGAAAGATTCAAGACAAAAGTTCATATTGACACAAAAATAATAATACTTCAAGCATACTAATCTAAGCAATCATGTCTTCTCAAAATAACATGGCAAAAGAAAGTTATCCCTACAAATTCATATAGTCTGGCTATGCTCCATCTTCCCCACACAAAATATTTAAATCATGCACAACCCAGATGACAAGCCAAGCAATTGTTTCATACTTATGACATTCTCAAAACTTTTTCAATCTTCACGCAATACATGAACGTGAGCCATGTATATAGCACTATAGGTGGAATAGATGGGTGGTTGTGGAGAAGACAAAAAGAGGGAAGATAGTCTCACATCAACTAGGCGTATCAACGGGCTATGGAGATGCCCATCAATAGATATCAATGTGAGTGAGTAGGGATTGCCATGCAACGGATGCACTAGAGCTATAAGTATATGAAAGCTCTATAAAAGAAACTAAGTGGATGTGCATCAACTTGATTGTTCACGAAGACCTAGGTCATTTTGAGGAAGCCCATCATTGGAATATACAAGCCAAGTTCTATAATGAAAAATTCCCACTAGTATATGAAAGTGACAAAATGAGAAACTCTCTATCATGAAGATCTTGGTGCTACTTTGAAGCACAAGTGTGGTAAAAGGATAGTAGCATTGTCCCTTCTCTCTTTTTCTCTCATTTTTTTATTTGGGCCTTTCTCTTCTCTTTTTTTTGGCCTCTTTTTTTTTGTAAAGTTCGGAGTCTCATCCCGACTTATGGGGGAATCATAGTCTCCATCATCCTTTCCTCACTTGGGACAATGCTCTAATAATGATGGTCATCACACTTTTATTTTTCTTACAACTCAACAATTACAACTTGATACTTAGAACAAAGTATGACTCTATATGAATGCCTCCGGCGGTGTACCGGGATATGCAATGAATCATGAGTGACATGTATGAAAGAATTATGAACGATGGCTTTGCCACAAATACAATGTCAACTACATGATCATGCTAGCAATATGACAATGATGGAGCGTGTCATAAAAAACGGAACTGTGGAAAGTTGCATGGCAATATATCTCGGAATGGCTATGGAAATGCCATAATAGGTAGGTATGGTGGCTGTTTTGAGGAAGGTATATGGTGGGTGTATGATACCGGCAAAAAGTGTGCGGTATTAGAGAGGCTAGCAAAGGTGGAAGGATGGGAAAAGTGCGTATAATCCATGGACTCAAAATTAGTCATAAAGAACTCATATACTTATTGCAAAAATCTAGAAGTCATCAAAGCAAAGTATTACACACATGCTCCTAGGGGGATAGATTGGTAGGAAAAGACCATCGCTCGTCCCCGACCGCCACTCATAAGGAAGACAATCAATAAATAAATCATGCTCCGTGTTCATCACATAACGGTTCACCATACGTGCATGCGACGGGAATCACAAACTTCAACACAAGTATTCTTCGAATTCACAACTACTTAACTAGCATGACTCAAATATCACCATCTTCATATCTCAAAACAATTATCAAGCATCAAACTTATCTTAGTATTCAACGCACTCAAAAGAAAGTTTCACATATCTTGAACAGCAAGTATGTTAACATTAAGAGAATTACCATGCTATTAAAGACTCTCAAAATAATCTAAGTTAAGCATGAGAGATCAAATAGTTTCTTTAAAACAAATCCACCACCGTGCTCTAAAAGATCTAAGTGAAGTAGTAGAGCAAAAATTATCACGCTCAAAAGATATAAGTGAAGCACTATGAGCAAAACTATCAAGCTCAAAAGATATAAGTGAAGCGCATAGAGTATTCTAACAAATTCCAATTCATGTATGGCTCTCTCAAAAGATGTGTACAGCAAGGATGATTGTGGTAAGCTAACATGCAAAGGCACAAATAATACAAGATGCTCCAAGCAAAACACATATCATGTTGGTGAATAAAAATATAGCTCCAAGTAAATTACCGATGGAAGTGGACGAAAGAGGGGATGCCTTCCGGGGCATCCCCAAGCTTTGACTTTTTTGTGTCCTTGGATTATCTTGGGGGTGCCATGGGCATCCCCAAGCTTAGGCTCTTGCCACTCGTTGTTCCATAATCCATCAAAAGAATTCACCCAAAACTTGAAAACTTCACAACACAAAACTCAACAGAAATCTCGTGAGCTCCGTTTGAGAAAGAAAACAAAAGACTACTTCAAGGTACTGTTATTAACTCATTATTATTTTATATTGGTGTTAAACCTACTGTATCCCAACTTCCTTATGGTTCATAAACTGAATTACTAGCCATAGATGCATTGAAATAAGCAAACAACACATTAAAAACAGAATCTGTCAAAAACAGAACAGTCTGTAGCAATCTGTAACTAATGCAAACTTCTGGAACTCTAAAAATTCTACAAAAATAGGAAGTCCTGTAAAATTTGTTTATTGATAATAATAAAAAAGAATCAACGCAAAAGCACGTTCCTGTGATTTATCATAACTAAATTTGTGTGCGCAAAGTTTCTGTTTTTCAGCAGAATAAAATCAACTATCATCGTAGGTTATCCTATAGGTCCTACTTGGCACAAACACTAATTAAAACATAAAACCACATCCAAACAGAAGGTAGATGGATTATTTATTCCTAAACAGAACCAAAAACAAAAAACACAAAATAAAATTGGGTTGCCTCCCAACAAGCGCTATCGTTTAACGCCCTTAGCTAGGCATTGATAATTTTAACGATGCTCATATCAAAAACAAGAATTAAAGCACAAAGAGAGCATCATGAAACACATGACAAACACATCTAAGTCTAACATACTTCCTATGCATAGGCATCTTATAGGCAAACAAATTATCATAGCAAGCAAAAACTAGCATATGCAAGGAAGTGGAAAGAAACAATAGCAATCTCAATATAACGAGAGGTAATTTATTATCATGAAAAATTTTACGACCATATTTTACTCTCTCATAATAGTTACATGTAGGATCATAAGAAAATTCAACAATATAGCTATCACATAACATATTCTCAACATGATCCACATGCATACGAAGTTGACACTCTTCCAAAATAGTGGGATTATCATTAACTAAAGTCATGACCTCTCCAAACCCACTTTCATCAAAAATTTCATAAGATTGAATATTCTCGAAATATGTGGGATCTAAAGTTGACACTCTTCCAAACCCACTTTTAATATCATTGCAAACAATATTATCAATCTCATATTCATCATGGGTATTAAATAAATTTTCAAGATCATAAGAGAAATCACCCCAATCGTGATCATTGCAACAAATAGTAGACATGGCAAAACTAGCATCCCCAAGCTTAGGGTTTTGCATATTTTTAGCACAATTGACATCAAGAGAATTTATAATAAAATCATTGCAATCATGCTTTTCATCAAAGGAACTATCAAGTATGGGTGCAATAACAACGATCTCATGTTTAACATAAGGAACTATAGCAAATTCATCTTCATAAATATTGGCATCATGGCCATAAGAATAGCAAGCATCATGTTCATCAAGGGATATTTCAACCAAATCATCGGAATCATCATTATTTATAGATTCATGCATATCATTGTTTTCTTCCAAAGCAACGGTCATTCTTTCAATAAACTCTTGGACATAGATATTATGAGCAAGGTTTTCATTGCAATATTTAAGTACGACGAAATTTTCAGATTTGTTGAGATTAAAATCATACTTTTCAATCAAAGAAGCAACTTCATGAGCACCCTTAAAAATGACAAATTCTTCAATTTGTTCGATATCATAGTAACTATAAACACCCTTTGCATAAGAAGATAAGATTTCATTATCATTGAACTCACATAGGTAGGGAAGGTGTTTTTAGGGTTCTGAGGGCAACAAGTAAAATCACACATTTCACAAAGATTCCGAGCATAGCATAGCAAACTATTTATATGATACCGTAAGAGTCTCCCCTTTTCAAACAAACGATGACGCACAAAATGAGCATACTCATCTAAAGATTTCCCATCAACTAGGCTAGTTGGGGTTTCAGCACGAGCACATAAGGATCAAAGATGATCCAAGTAGAACACTTTAAGTGGATCCATATCAATAGATTTTTAGCAAGCAAAGATGGAAGCAAATAGAGGGCACGTGGAAACACAAACAAAGATACATACGGGAAGAAGGTGAATGGAAAAGAGAGGAGGAGATTGGGAAAGAGAGGGCAAATAAAACGGCAAGGGTGAAGTGGGCGAGAGGAAAACGAGAGGCAAATGGCAAATAATGTAATGCGAGAGATAGGAATTACGATGGGTACTTGGTATGGTTGACTTGCTTGCGTGAGCCTCCCCGGCAACGGCGCCAGAAATTCTCCTTGGTACCTCTTGAGCACTGCGTTGGATTTCCTTGAAGAGGAGAGGATTATCCAGTAAAGTAGCGTAAGTATTTCCCTCAGTTTTTGAGAACCAAGGTATCAATCCAGTAAGAGTCCACGCACAAGTCCCTCATACCTACACAAAACGATAGCAACTCGCAACCAACGCTTAGGGGTTGTCAATCCCTTCACGGTCACTTACGAGAGTGAGATCTGATAGAGATAATATTTTTGGTATTTTTGATAGATAGAAGCAAAGTAAAAAGTAAAGGCAAAGTAAAAACAAAGCAAGTAAATAAAGTGATATAGATTGATATGATGAGAATAGACCCGGGGGCCATAGGTTTCACTAGTGGCTTCTCTCAAGAGCATAAGTATTCTACGGGGGTGAACAAATTACAGTTGAGCAATTGACAGAATTGAGCATAGTTATGAGTATATCTAGGCAATGATCATGTATATAGGCATCACTTCCAAAACAAGTAGATCGAAACAATTCTGCATCTACTACTATTACTCCACTCATCGACCGCTATCCAGCATGCATCTAGACTATTAAGTAAAAACAGAGTAACGCCGCAAGCAAGATGACATGATGTAGAGGGATAAATTCATGCAATATGATAAAAAACCATCTTGTTATCCTCGATGGCAACAATACAATACATGCCTTGCAACTCTTTCTGTCACTGAGTAAGGACACCGCAAGATTGAACCCAAAGCTAAGCACTTCTCCCATTGCAAGAACTACCAATGTAGTTGGCCAAACCAAAAAGATAATTCGAAGAGACTTGCAAAGATAGCTCAATCATACATAAAAGAATTCAGAGAAGAATCAAATATTTTCCATAGATAATACGGGATCATAAACCCACAATTCATCGGTGTCAACAAACACACCGTAAAAATAAGATTACATCGAATAGATCTCCACGAGAGAGGGGGAGAACATTGTATTGAGATCCAAAAAGAGGGAAGAAGCCATCTAGCTACTAGCTATGGACCCGAAGGTCTGAAGTAAACTACTCACACTTCATCGGAGGGGCTATGGTGATGATGTAGAAGCCCTCCATGGTGGATGCCCCCTCCGGCGGAGCTCTGGAACAAGCCCCAAGATGGGATCACGTGGATACAGAAGGTTGCGGCGGTGGAATTTGGTTTTTGGCTCCTGTTCTGATCGTTCGGGGGTACGTAGGTATATATAGGAGGAAGGAGTACATCAGTGGAGCTCCGAGGGGGCTTCTTGGAGTAGGGTCCAAGTCTCCTGGGTCACGTTCGGTTGGAAAATCACGATCCCGAAGTTTTCATTCCATTTGAACTCCGTCTGATATTCTGTTTCTTCAAAATACTGAAAAAGGCAAAAAAATGGCAATTCTGGGCTGGGCCTCCGGTTAATAGGTTTGTCGGTGACTAAACTGGCGGATCTCGGGTAGGGGGTTCCGAACTGTGCGTATAGGCGGATGGTAACAGGAGACAAGGGACGCGATGTTTTTACCCAGGTTCGGGCCCTCTCGATGGAGGTAAAACCCTACTCTTGCTTGATTGATATTGATGATATGAGTAGTACAAGAGTAGATCTACCACGAGATCAGAGAGGCTAAACCCTAGAAGCTAGCCTATGGTATGCTTGTTGTTCCTCGTCCTGCGGACTAAAACCCTCCAGTTTATATAGGCACCAAAGAGGGTTAGGGTTACACAGAGTCGGTTACAATGGTAGGAGATCTACATATCTGTATCGCCAAGCTTGCCTTCCACGCCAAGGAAAGTCCCATCCAGACACGGGACGAAGTCTTCAATCTTGTATTGTCATAGTCCAGGAGTCCGGCCAAAGATGATAGTTCGGCTATCCGGACACCCCGTAATCCAGGACTCCCTCAGTAGCCCCCGAACCAGGCTTCAATGGTGATGAGTCCGGCGCGTAGATTGTCTTCGGCATTGCACGGCGGGTTCTTCTCCAAATCCTGTGTTCCTGTTGAATAGCGTCCGGCTTCTTGTAAATATTGCACTCCTCGGCTTCCACGCCCAATGATGGCCATCTTCCACGTGTTGAACGAATGCGAAAAGCTAGGGTATTTTTACATTTATCCCCCTAGCCGCGCAAATGAGCTGCCTATAAAAGAGATGAGGATCTAGATCCAAATCACACCATCCTCCCTTCGCGAGCATTCATCAGAGCGCATCTGACAGAAATCCATTCCATCATGGATAGGAGACGCGGCTCCTCCTCTCGCCCTCCCAGCCCTCAGCCTGGAGATTGGGACAGATGCTCCGTCCCGCACAGCGAGCTAGTGGCGCTCCAAACCAAGGGATTTCTTCCCCCAGCCTTCATGGTTCCGGTTCGAGCTGGACTCGCCACCTATAAGGGCGGAAAGCAAGCGGAGAGCGTCCCCAGCCCATCCAAAGGAGAGCGGGTATGCCTTGTCTCTTATTTGATAAGAGGGCTCGGATTTCCAATTCATCCGTTTCTCCGGGGGCTCCTGGAGTTCTATGGCCTCCAGTTGCACAACCTTACGCCTGCCTCCATTTTGCATATTGCGGGCTTCGTGGCCCTTTGCGAGTTGTTTTTGGGCATCGAGGCTCATTTTGCACTGTGGAAGAAGCTGTTCTGCCTTGTGCCCCGTTCTCAAGAGGGGTCGATATATCTAGTGGGCGGAGCCGAACTATGGCGCATCGCCGGGACCGGATATCTATCCAGAACTCCGAAGAAGGCGTCCGAAGACTGGCCTTCGGAATGGTTTTATACAGAAGATGTCCCCCTGCCGGACCCAATTCGGGTTGGCCTCCCTGAGTTCAATAACGCTCCTTTGAAGAAACACCTAAGCTGGCGTCCACGGAGCCCTCATAAGGAAAATGGCAGGGACGTCCTTTACCTGATGAGTCGGATTAGGCTGTTAGCTCATTCCGGACTGACCATGATCGGGGTCATGGCCACATGCATTATGCGGGGGGTGCAGCCGCTCCAGTATAGAGGCCACCCCATGTGGGAATTCAACGGGGAGGATGATGCCATCCGCTGCGGCCGTAAGGGGCGGGGATCGGTCGCCAATCTGATAAAGATCTTGTCCGCATTGTACAAGGGAGAAGAGGAGGAATTTCTCCGCGTCAATCGCCAGGGCGGATTTTCCATGAACAATCCTCCAAGCTGGGTAAGCGGACATTTATTTTTGCCTATCCGATCCATACTCCCATAGTCAAGTATCTCATTTTGTGATTTCGGCGTAGGAACTGCGCCGGGCCGTGAAGGATATAAACAGCCCACCTCCACAACCCGAGGATCCAGAACGGTTCCTCGATCTGGCCTCCCAAGAGGATCCGGACATATCAGTGGAGCTGATCGACGGGGTATTTCACCAACTGAGCATCGATAATGCCTTGGTCACCATTATGGCCGATTACCCCGGAATACTTCCCGCTTCGTAGGTAACTGAGACCGAAGTCCCAATACTTTGAAAATGACCCATCCGTGCGTGTTTTTGATCACCGTATACCAATGGTGTTTTGCAGGGGGCGCCCTTGAGGTGGAAGGCCGAGCCCGCGACGGCTAGCCAACAAGGGGCAGCACGGCCCAGCAGGCTAAAAAGAAGTGCGGTTCGGATCGAAACTCCGGCGCAACGGTATGGCGCGTCACCTTACTCCCCGGCTTTATTCCCGGGAGGCATACTAATGCTCGTGCCTTTTCAGGAAGAAGAGCGCTCGCCAGACTGTATCCGAAGAGGTTGCCAATCAATCCTCCGCTCACCAGGCTCCAAAGCCAGGTCCAGAAGCGGAGGCGAACACGGGGCGTGCGTCGGATGTTCCTCCGACAGAGGATGCCTACAGGTTATCTACCACCAATTCCGAGGTGGAGAGTGCCATGAATCACAGACGCCGCCGGATAGTTCTTCGTGACGCGTGTTTCTCCCCAGAGGCATTGGATGCCTTTAATTCGGGAGATGTGCACCTCCGTGCCGCTCAAAATGGTCTAGCCAAAGCCACGGAGCAGTATGTAAAAGACATATGGGTGAGAAAATTTGACAGTTATATATGCCAGTAGCCCCCGAGACTTGAAATAGTTAGAATAACTGATTTAAGGATCATTTATTGTGCAGGATCTTACAAAAAAGAATACCCAACTATCCCAGGAGCTGGAGGAGTGCAAGGCCCAACTTGAGGCCGCACTAGCCGCAGCGGGGGAAGCCAAACAGACCCCCTCTAGTAATATATGCTTCAAAAGATAAGTAATTTGTGAAGTGCGGTGTGTGTATAAGTCAAACAATAATATTGCAGATGGCTCCGGGATAGATCCGGACAAGCAACAGCTCATGCGCCGGTTAGAGGCCGGCGAGAATGTGCTTACAAGGGTGAGGCAGGAGAAAAATAATCTCCAAGATGCCAACACCTAGCTGGGTGAGGAACTAAAGGATGTTCGTGCCCAGCTATCTGACTTCGTTAAGGATAATCGGCGGCTTCGACGCGGCATTTTTAGTAAGTGCTTGAACGAACTTTGAAAAAGAGTTCGGCGAGGAAGTCGACTAACAGAGTTTTGTCTGTAGGTATGCTCACAGGCCGTCCTGCAGAGGAAATGCCCGGTTCTACGGGTGACCTTCTTCCCGAGCTCTTGCAACTGCACGAACGAGTCCGGTAGGTGATGAAAGGCGTCGCCCAGGCCTTGTGGCCATCTGTCTCCCTGCCCGAAGGACTTGGAGAGCTCGCAGAGAGGCTTCAGGGAGCGCGGCAGCGCTTCCGCTTATGGAAGATATTGGCCTGCCGTCAAGGCGCCAGCGAGGCCTGGGCCATGGTGAAGACACAGTACATGAAGGCTGACCCAAACCACATGGCCGAGGTTGGACCTGCGGGGCCCGATGGGAAGTAGATCCCTGTGAGCTTAGTGTACGGCCAAGTAGAATTGGCCACAAAGTATTCCCAACAGGACTGTAAACTAGACAGCCTGCTGGATGGCATTGAAGAGGAATATGCCCAGTCAAGTTGACTATGTAATTTAAGATGACATGTAAAATGCCTTCTAGCCGGAATGTAGATCGTTTGTCATAGTGGACCTTTTCGCTTTAACCTCGGGACCCGATAGTCCGGAGTGTGTCCGAATACCCTCGCGGTTATATAAGAACCGGGGCATGCGTGGAGAACAGGCGTAGGGGGTCATTAGTGCTGTATCAGACAAGTGCCCAACTAGTTATGTTATATTACATGGTTAGTAAGAAACATCTTCCAGGGAGAATAGTTCCGTTAGGGGTTCCTTTCCCGGGGGGGAAGCATGCCCTAAAGTGCATGTCCGGACTGCGAAAAAAGCAGAAAAACATCTAGGGGCAGATAAATAAATAGATAAGAAATCATCTTTTAGTTCGCCAACCAAATATTCCCTTAAGAACGCTAGCTTTCGGCTTCACCCAGTCTGAGGTACACATCCGGCTGACTCGGCAGTAACAATCGCAGAGGTGCTCCCTTTATCGCCTAGCCGAACAATCGGGAATGTAGGGGTAAGCACAGGAGCCAGGCAACCCAGCTTGGCCAAAACTTAAGTCATATCGATGCATATAATGGTGAATAAAAGGTACATGCGGAAGTGTGACACATGTGTTGGGCATGAAGCCCGTATAAATAAGCTTTTTTCAAAGAAGCCCCCAGGTATAATGAGCACGGATAGCGCGTCAAGTGTGTGCAAACGATGTGCAAACAAGCTTTCAAAGGCTGTAATAGGAAAGGAGGGAGAAGGAGAGAAACAGAAGACAACTAATATGTAAAATATAGACGAAGGAAGGAGACGAACTCAGAATCTGGCGCTAGGCCTAGAATCTTCGGAGACGGGCTGCGTTCCATGGGTTCGGCTTGAGTCGGTTATCCGATGCATCTCGCAGACGGTACGCTCCACCGGTCAGGACTTGGTCGATGATAAAGGGACCTTCCCATTTGGGCTTGAGTTTGTCCTTTTTCTTGTCCGGCAAGCGTAGAACTAACTCGCCAACGTTGTAAGTTTTGGCCCGTACTTCTCTGCTTTGATATCTTCGAGCTTGATGTTGATAGAATGTCGAACGGGCTTTTGCCACGTCATGCTCCTCCTCCAATGCGTCCAAATTATCCTGCCGATCGAGCTCGGCTTCTCTTTCTTCGTACATGCGCACGCGAGGTGAGTCATGAATTATGTCACAGGGCAGAACTGCCTCTGCGCCATATACCATAAAAAATGGTGTAAATCTGGTGGTGCGATTCGGAGTGGTCTGCAGCCCCCAGAGTACGAAGTCGAGCTCCTCTACCCAGTGCGTGTTAGATTCCTTAAGGGACCGCACTAATCGGGGTTTGATGCCGCTCATGATTAGACCATTTGTTTGCTCGACTTGACCGTTAGTTTGAGGGTGATAGACTGAAGCATAGTCGAGTTTGATGCCCATGTTTTTGCACCAGAGTTTAACCTCGTCGGCCGTCAAGTTCGTGCCGTTGTCAGTGATGATGCTATGGGGGACACCGTAACGGTGTACGACCCCTGATATGAAGTCTATCACCGGCCGGATTCGGCCGTCTTAACAGGTTTGGCCTCTATCCATTTGGTGAATTTATCCACCATGACCAGTAGGTATTTTTGCTTGTGGGTTTCTCCTTTAAGGGGTCTAACCATGTCAAGCCCCCAGACAGTGAAGGGCTAGGTTATGGGTATAGTTTTGAGGGCGGTGGGTGGCATGTGGCTTTGATTAGCAAAGAGCTAGCAACCGACGCATCGTTGGACTAAGTCCTGAGCATCTGCCCTGGGCCGTCGGCCAATAAAATCCTGTACGGAAGGCCTTGCCTACAAGGGCCCGGGCTGCCGCGTGGTGCCCGCCGAGTCCGGCGTGAATTTCAGACAGAAGGTTCCGCCCTTCCTCTTCGGAGATACACCTTTGAAGGACTCCGGTTGTGCTTTTCTTGTAAAGCTCTCCCTCATGGACCTTATAGGCTTTAGATCGCCGCACTATGCAGCGGGCCTCATTTTGGTCCTTGGGAAGTTCCTGCCTGGTTAGGTAGGCTAGGAATGGTTCCGTCCATGGGGCAATGACTGCCATTATTACGTGGGTTGAGGATGTTACTTCGTTGGTAGAACCGCCAATTGTGTCAGAATGTTCGGTGTCGGGCAATGCGGTTGGGTCCAGGTTATTATTTTCGGATTCCCCTCCCATAGTACGCATGGCTTGAACAGCCTCTCTAGGAAGATGTTGAGAGGGACGGCGTCGCGCTTTGCGCCAATGCGTGCCAATATGTCTGCTGCCTGGTTGTTATCCCGGGCTATATGCGAGTTTAGATCACTGCCAATACGTCTGTGTCCTGATATAGCAAGTTTATATCACTGCCGCCGTCCATTAGGACTTGTGTAAATTGGAGTCCATCGATTGTCGGATCTAATATCAAGGCAGTCCATCCTGCATTCCGGATACTTCTAGAGTAATCCTGATGGCCGAAGGTGATTGGTTTTAACAACCAGTGGCGGGATTCCTCTGGGATAGGCCGTATGGCGCGTGTCTCTATGGGCGCCGTTCTGTTTTTCCCTTTTGTCATGTAAAGTGAATTTACTATTTTGACTTCTTGTGGGAAATTCTTTTGTTTTCCGGTGCTCTGTTTGTGGGGTTCGTCATCGTCCTTGCTTGGTGTGTCGAGCCCCTTGTGTTCGGTGTTGAGTTTGCCGGACTGCTTGAAGACCCAACAATCTCTGTGGGTATGATTTGCAGGCTTCCCGGGGGTACTGTGGATTTGGCATACCTTGTCCAAGATTTTGTTTAAGTTAGATAGCTCGTCCCTGTTATCCTTAGGGGGTAGTTTTTTATGATTCTGCCGTGAGCTTTTGAATCCGGCGTTGACTGCCGTGCTCTTCGGGTTGTTTCCCTTTGTCCGACGCTGGTCCTTGCTGCGTCGCGGTTTCCCGTTTCCATCCCTGACTTCGGATGTACTTGGGTCGCTGGTACTGCATCTTGCCAGCCAGCTATCCTCTCCCGCACAGAAGCGGGTCATGAGGCTTGTTAATGCAGCCATTGTTCTTGGCTTTTCTTGGCCGAGGTGTCTGGCGAGCCATTTGTCTCGGACGTTGTGTTTGAAAGTTGCTAAGGATTCGGCGTCCGGACAGTCGACTATTTGGTTCTTTTAAGTAAGGAATCTGTTCTAGAATTTTCGGGCTGACTCTCTGGGTTGTTGAGTTATGTGACTTAAACCGTCTGCATCCGGAGGTCGGACATAGGTCCCTTGAAAATCTGCCTGAAAAGCATCCTCAAGCTCTTCCCAACTTCCAATGGTGTTTTCGGGGAGGCTTTTGAGCCAATGCCTGGCTGGCCCTTTGAGTTTGAGGGGTAAGTATTTTATGGCGTGGATGTCATCTCCTTAGCCATGTGTATGTGGAGGATGTAGTCCTCGATCCAGACTCCAGGGTCTGTTGTTCTGTCATATGCCTCTATGTTTACGGGCTTGAATCCCACTGGAAATTCATAATCCAGAACCTCAGCGGTGAAACATAGGGGGTGTGCGGCATCCCTATATTTGGGTGTACTGTAATATTCGGATACTTGATGTGTTGCATTGCTTACTAGAGCTTGCTTTCTTGGCCCGTAGATAGATCTAACTGGGCCATCTTTTTTATGTGAATCCATGTGCGGATCGTGCGCCGGCTTGTATGCGGCGCTGTTTGCCACTCTATGTTTGCCAAGGGGTCGTCTATCCGACCGGGTGGTCTCCTTGTTCTTTGATTGTGGGGGCTCTACGATCTCCTCATCGAATTCGGGCAGTAGTTTTCGCTTCGGGTAGCTCTTTGTTTGGCGACTATCGCCGTATTTGTCTGCGGTGTTGAGTACTTTGCTCCATCTGATTCTGAGCGCATCTTCCGCTGTTTTGAGCTTCCGCTTCTGCTTTTTCAGGCTACGCGCAGTGGCGACGAGCCTTTTGTGGAGGTTCTTTTGCTCCAGCAACTTGTCCGGCGTGAGATCGCCCGGACTGTTATCTTCGCCAGGGACGGGCATGTTCGTCGTCCACCGGTTCGCCCTGCTCTATGGTTGGGTCTGTATGGCTGCGGTCTTTGTCGAGGCGGGACTTTGAGCGGCACTTCTATCGTCATTTTAACTGCTTTTCGAGGGAATGATCCCTCGTGACGTCCCATTGTTCCTCGTCGTCGCTTCCTTTAGGTGTGTCCGCCATGTATACATCGTGAGGTGACGTGGTTGTCCAGTGCCCTATAGGTGCTGGTTCATGTTTGTCTCCTACATCGTCGTCCATACCGTCGATGTCTTCAGAGTCAAAGTCGAGCACGTCGTTTAAACTTTCGGCAGTGGCTACGAAGTGGGTGGTGGGTGGGCTTCGAATTTCTTTGTCGTCCGCATCCCAACCTTGCTGACCATAGTCCGGCCAGGGCTCTCCTGATAGAGAGAGAGACTTTAGTAAATTCAGGATGTCGCCAAAAGGCGAGTGCTGAAAGATGTCCGCAACAGTGAACTCCATGATCGGCGCTCAACCGGATTCGATTGGCAGGGGCGCGGAAGGTTCGGAGTCTGGAGAGGAGTCCGGTACCTTGGAGTCATGAGCTTTGCAAAGAACAGGGTTGGTGTTCGGCTCAATCGCCGTAGAGATAGCAGCCCCTGAGGCATTGTCCAGCCACCCATCCTCAATCAGCGCAGTCGGCTCCGAGCTGAGGGTCGGAGCAGACACTTGTGCGGCCTCCAGGGCACTATCCGGCAGCAGAGCTAGATCATGCCCATCGTGACAGTGCGGCGCGCTTGGCTGTGGTTCGAACCCGTCGAAGATCAAGTCTCCGCGAACGTCAGCCGTATAGTTCAAACTTCCAAATCTGACCTGATGGCCAGGGCCATAGCTTTCAATCTGCTCCAGATGACCAAGAGAATTGGCCCGCAGTGCAAAGCCGTCGAATACGAAGATCTGTCCGAGGAGAAAAGTCTCACCCTGGACCGCATCGTTGTTGATGATCGAAGGAGCCATCGGGCCTAAAGATGACGACACAGAGGAACTCTCAATGAAAGCACCAATGTCAGTGTCAAAACCGGCAGATCTCGGGTAGGGGGTCCTGAACTATGCGCTAGGCGAATGGTAACTAAAAGCACAAGTGCTCTCTAGGTGGTTTTGGTAATTAATGTCAACATATCTCTTGTTGGACTAACACTTTTATCTAGCATGTTTCAGATAAGTTCAACAATGGAGTGGCATGGACTAAAGGATGTGGGAACTCCTTCAAGATGCTAAGGACAAAGGATTGGCTCAAGCTTCAAGCTCAAGACTCTTCATTTTACATTTTTAGTGATCCAAGATCACATTGAGTCTATAGGAAAAGCCAATACTATCAAGGAGGGATGAGGTGTTGCTTAATGAGCCTCTTGCTTCATGTGCTTTGTGATATGCTCCAAAACCCTCAGCTACTTTCCCACTTCCACAAATGACCTAAACCCAGAGCCAAAATCGGTCACACCGATTCTTCCTATCCGGCGCCACGGATTCCATATGTCTTAACCACTGCCACAAACCCTAAGCAAATCGGTCTTACCGATAGGGATCTCGGTCTCACCGAGATGGGATTGAAATCTCTCTGTGTATGTCCATTATCAAAATCGGTCTCACCGAGTTTGAGCAATCGGTACTACCAAGATTACAATGCAAACTCTCTGGACAACTTATTACCAAAATTGGTCCCACCGAGTTTGAGTAATCGGTACCACCGAGTTTGCCTGACCAACTCTCTGGAAAGCCTTTTACCAAAATCGGTCTCACCGAGTTTGTGTAATCGGTCTTACCGAGATTACGTTATGCCCTAACCCTAATCATATAGGTCTCACCGAGTTGCATTTCGGTCCCACCGAAAACCCTAACGGTCACATTATTTGCTAAATCGGTCCGACGGAGTTTAACGATTCGGTCCCACCGAGTTTGGTAGATTGTGTGTAATGGTTAGATTTTGTGTGGAGGCTATAAATACCCCTCCACCTCCTCTTCATTCGTGGAGAGAGCCATCAGACTGAACCTACACTTCCAGCATACATTTTCTGAGAGAGAACTACCTACTCATGTGTTGAGGCCAAGATATTCCATTCCTACCATATGAATCTTGATCTCTAGCCTTCCCCAAGTTGCTTTCCACTCAAATCTTCTTTCCACCAGATCCAAAACCTATGAGAGAGAGTTGAGTCTTGGGGAGACTATCATTTGAAGCACAAGAGAAAGGAGTTCATCATCAATGCACCATTTGTTACTTCTTGGAGAGTGGTGTCTCCTAGATTGGCTAGGTGTCACTTGGGAACCTCCGACAAGATTGTGGAGTTGAACCAAGGAGTTTGTAAGGGCAAGGAGATCGCCTACTTCGTGAAGATCTACCGCTAGTGAGGCAAGTCCTTCGTGGGCGACGGCCATGGTGGGATAGACAAGGTTGCTTCTTCGTGGACCCTTCGTGGGTGGAGCCCTCCATGGACTCGCACAGCCGTTACCCTTCGTGGGTTGATGTCTCCATCAACGTGGATGTACGATAGCACCACCAATCGGAACCACGCCAAAAACATTCGTGTCCCCAATTGCGTTTGAATCCTCCAAACCCTTCCCTTTACATTCTTGCAAGTTGCATGCTTTACTTTCCGCTGCTCATACACTCTTTGCATGCTTGCTTGATATGTATTGTGAATGTTAAACTTGTGCTAATATCCACTTAAACTTAAGGAAACTTAAAAACTGCAACTTTGGTACTTAGTGTCTAATCACCCCCCTCTAGACACCTCTTCTCAAGGTCCTACAGTAACAGGAGACAAGGGACACGATGTTTTTACCCAGGTTCGGGCCCTCTCGATGGAGGTAAAACTCTACTCCTTCTTGATTGATATTGATGATATGGGTAGTACAAGAGTAGATCTACCACAAGATCAAAGAGGCTAAACCCTAGAAGCTAGCCTATGGTATGATTGTTGTTCTTCGTCCTACGGACTAAAACCCTCCGCTTTATATAGGCACTGAAGAGGGTTAGGGTTACACAGAGTCGGCTACAATGGTAGGAGATCTACATATCCGTATCGCCAAGCTTGCCTTCCATGCCAAGGAAAGTCCCATCCGGACACGGGACGAAGTCTTCAATCTTGTATCTTCATAGTCCAGGAGTCCGGCCGAAGATGATAATTCGGCTATCCGGACACCCCCTAATCCAGGACTCCCTCAAGGTTAGTCCCAAAAGTAATATAAAAGTGGAAAATAAAGCCCAATATAGTCCAAAA
The DNA here is from genome assembly GCA_963921465.1 of Triticum timopheevii. Lineage (NCBI taxonomy): Eukaryota > Viridiplantae > Streptophyta > Magnoliopsida > Poales > Poaceae > Triticum > Triticum timopheevii. Next base: position 479,897,314 of record OY997268.1, read on the forward strand.
CAGTAGATAAAGTAGCATGGAGCAATCAAAAATTATAGATACGTTGGAGACGTATCAAGCCCCAACCTCTCAATTCGCAGCAGAGGGAGGAGTTGCACCGCTGCAACGTGGAGGCCCTCCAAACCCCCATCATAGGGGAGACCGCCGAGGCTCGGGCCTTGGAGGGAGTGCGCCTAGCCATGTTGGCTGAGCGCACTCGTTTGGAGAATCTCCAACATTCTGTCGACGAGCGTGCCTGTCGACTGATCCCCGAATCCAGTCGACGTCCATGACAGTTGTTTTCGCCGGAAACTTAGGTATTCCGCACCCCGATCTGGAATCTTGTAGCTGTTGCACGTATTGTAGAGTCTATTCAGCCATCCCATTCAGAAGCTGGAAGAGGTTTGGAACAGATCAGAACGCTGCTCCGAGCAGCAGGAGAACTGAACTCTACCATTTCTCTGTCGTGGAACAGGATCCACAGCAGATCGGTAAGGGAAGATACTGTTCAATCGGCACATAGCCCTGGGTCGCCTTTGTGACGTGAAGATCATGATCACTGCTGAGATCGGCACCTAGGAAGAGCTTATGGAGAGCATGATCTTGAGTACGCCCGCGACAACCACTGTCGAGCGCCTTCGCCCCTTCCGAGGGACGGGTCATATGCACCCTGGCGGTATGATGACAGGCGCCCGTATGGAAATGATCGCAGAGTTCTTGTCGACCCAGGAGAGTCTGGCTTTGACGCAACGTCGGTCCTTGTTCAGGGTTTGGTCGACCGGAACAGAGCATACAGAGAGGGGCTGGATAGAGACAGGCCCAATGGAAGCAGGGTCCATGTTTCTAGCACTGAGTGTTTTGGAAGAGCCATCAGAGCCGCTGAGATCCCTCACAACTTCAGATTGGCGACTGGCGTCAGTAAGTTTACAGGAGAATCAAAGCCCGACACTTGGCTCGAAGACTACCGAGTGGCTATGCACATTGGTGGTGGCAGCGATGAGGTGGCCATGAAGCACCTCCCTCTGATGCTTGAAGGTTCTAGCAGGGCCTGGCTGAATCAGTTGGCCCCTGGAAACATTTTAAGTTGGGATGAGTTGGCTCGAGTGTTTACCAGAACATTTGAGGGCACCTGCAAGAGACCTGCTGGTTTGCCAGAATTGTAGCGTTGCGCCCAGAAACAAAATGAGACCTTGAGGGACTATACCTAGAGATGGATCACTTTGCATCACACAGTGGAGAATGTATCTGATCACCAAGCAGTTTGTGCCTTTAAAGAAGGCGTTTGCTATACAGAGAGCTCAATCTGAAGTTCGGTCGGACCGGAGACATGACTCTGGCTCGGATGATGGATATTGCCACTAAGTATGCTAACAGCGAAGAAGAGGACCGACTCAGGAGTGTCAAGAACAGACCAGTCACCCAGGACACCGGAGGAGGAAATTCTAGTCGGAAGCAGAAGTGAAAGGCTGAGGCAGCAGGCCCTGCTGAGGCAGCAGCTATGAACCAAGGAAAGCTCAAGGGAAAGCCTAAAGGGCCCTAGATCCCTAAAAAAGTGAAGGATCAAGCAGGAAATGATTTGATGGATTTGTCGTGTCATATACATACCAAAAAATATGAGGAGGGGAATCTGATTCTCCCCAAGCATACCACTCAATAGTGTCGACTCCTGATCCGGAACTTCAGAGAAGGCCAACCCAATGAAAAGGACAAGGAGTCTGAAAAGGAGGAAGACAAAGAGGATGATGGTGGTTACCCCAATGTTAATTCCACCTTGGTGATTTTTGCTAATCTCGAGAGCAAAAGTCGACTGAAAGTAATTAACAGAGAGGTGAACATGGTTGCTTCGGCGACACCAAGATATTTGAAGTGGTCAAAAACCCCTATTATAGTTGACCAGTCCGACCACCCGCCGCACATTGCTACCCCTGGCAGCAAGCATTGGTGGTCGACCCAGTCGTTGGGGGTACCCGACTGACCAAGGTTTTGATGGATGGTGGCAGTGGTCTGAATATATTGTATGATGAGGCCCTCTGGGGGATGGGCAACCCGATGTCCAAAGTCAACGAGAGCAACATGAGATTCCATGGCATCATTCCAGGAAAGAAAGCTGATTCACTCGGTTAGATCACTCTTGATGTGTTTTTTGGTGATTCTCTGAATTACCACAAGGAGAAATCGACGTTTGAGGTAGTGGATTTTGAAAGTGCCTATCATGCCATTCTAGGCAGTACTGCTTATGCTAGTTTCATGGCTCGACCATGCTATGTGTACCTCAAGTTGAAGATGCCTGGTCCCAAAGGCGTAATCATGGTCACTATCACTGATGAGCAGATGGCCGCAGTAGAGTTTCAAGAATATCAGAAGACTGCAGATCCGAGTGATTTGCTGCGTGCCAAGAGACCTGCCTCCGAGTCCGCATTTCAGTCGGGCGGTGAGACCAAGCCATTCCACATTCACTCAACCGACCCCAATGTTGCTCCGATCCATATCTCAACAATACTTGACAGCAAATAGGAAGAATCGCTCATCCAGTTCATCCGTGAGAACTGGGACATCGTTGCATGGCAGCCATCTGACATGCTAGGTGTACCCAGGGGACTGGCTGAGCACCGTTTGCAAGTCGACTCAAAGGAAAAACCTGTTAAAGAGCATCTCCGTTGGCCCGCCGCGGAGAAAAGAAAGGCTATTGGTGAGGAGGTGGCACAACTTCTAGACACCGAGTTCATCCGCGAGATATACCACTCCGAGTGGCTCGCCAACGTCGTTATGGTCCCCAAGAAAGATATATCACTTCAAATGTGTATTGATTTCAAGCACATCAATCGGGCCTTTCTGAAAGATCATTTTTCTCTGCCCCGCATCAACCAGATAGTCGACTCAACTACGGGATGTGAGCGACTGTCCTTTCTGGACGCTTACTCCGGGTACCATCAAATCCGACTGTATGGACCCGACGGGATAAATACAGCTTTCATCACCCCGTTCGGGTGTTTTTGCTATGTTACTATGCCCTTTGGTCTCAAGAATGCTGGTGCCACATTCATGCGCATGATTCAGAAATGCTTGCTCACTCAAATCATTCGGAATGTGGAAGCATACATGGACGACATACTGGTTAAGTCACGCAAAGGTTCCGACCTGCTGACTGACCTCGCTGAAACCTTTGCCAACTTAAGAAGATATGATATCAAGCTCAATCCATCAAAGTGCACATTCTGAGTCCCTAGCGGAAAGTTACTCGGTTTTCTAGTTTCCGAACGAGGGATCGACGCGAATCCAAAGAAGATCGGCACAATCCTCCGAATGAAGCGCCTAGTGTGTTTGCACGATGTTCAGAAGCTTACTGGTTCTTTGGCTGCATTGAGGCGATTCATCTCATGCCTTGGTGAAAAGGCGCCGCCTATTTACTGACTGAAGAAGAAGTCTGACAAGTTCGATTGGAATGATGAAGCTGAAGCAGCATTTGAAAAGCTCAAAGCCCTGCTTTCCACCCAGCCGGTGCTTGTTGCTCCAGTCAGCAAAGAGCCTTTACTGCTTTACATCGCAGGCATGGGACAGGTTGTTAGCACAGTGCTCACGGTCGAGCGGGAAGAAGAAGGCATAGCCTGCAAAGTTCAGCGCCCTGTGTATTACATTTCAGAAGTATTGACCCCGTCCAAGCAGAGATACCCTCATTATGAGAAGCTTGTTTATGGGATTTACCTGACCACGAATAAAGTTGCACACTATTTCTCTGACCACTCAGTGTTGGTCATCAGCGACGCTCCATTGTCAGAAATTCTGAATAACAGATATGCAACTGGTCGAGTGGCAAAATGGGCAATTGAACTCCTTCCTTTAGATATCAAGTTTGAGGCAAAGAAGGCCATCAAGTCTCAAGCAATTACAGATTTCCTCGCAGAGTGGATAGAACAATAGCAACCGACTCAGATTCAGTCGAAACATTGGACCATGTTCTTTGATGGATCCAAGATGTTGAATGGCTCTGGTGCAGGAGTGGTTTTAGTGTCCCCACGAGGAGACAAGCTCAGTTTTGTCCTCCAGATCCACTTTGATTCTTCAAACAATGAATGAGTATGAGGCACTGTTGTATGGATTGCATATTGCCATTTCACTCGGCGTCCGGCGCTTGATGGTCTATCGCGACTCAAACTTCGTGGATAATCAAGTAATGAAGGAATGGGATGTCAGGAGTCTAGCAATGACCGGTTATTGCAATGCGGTGAGAAAGCTAGAGAAGAAGTTTGAGGGGTTAGAGCTCCACCACATACCACGAATCAAGAATCAAGCTGCTGATGATCTGGCGAAGATAGGTTCCACTCTGAAGCCTATCCCAAGCAACGTGTTGTTGGAGCATCTCCACACCCCGTCAGTACAATAAGATCCCTTCAAGGAAGAGCCCCCGCAACCAATAAGTTCAACCGACCCGACTGAGATTGAGGTTCCAGCTGTGGTCGACTTGATCATGGAAGTCTTGGTGATCACGCCCGATTGGATGGTACCGTACATCACGTACATTCTCAGGCAGGAGCTCCCAGAGGATGAGGATGAGGCTCGCCAGATAGTCCATCGATCGAAATCTTTCACCGTGATAAAAGGACAGCTTTACAAAGAAAGTGTCACAAGAGTGGCTCAATGCTGCATCACCCCAGAAGAAGGTCGAATGATCCTAAACGATATCCACTCGGGGACCTGTGGTCACCATGCGTCCTCTCTGACCATCATGGCCAAAGCATACTGAGCGGGGTTCTATTGGCCTCGGGCAAATGAGATGGCAAAAGATATAGTCAACAAGTGCGCAGGTTGCCAGTTCTACCCCAACATGTCCCACAAGCCCGCGTCTGCCTTGAAGACTATTCCACCCGTCTGGCTGTTTGTAGTCTGGGGGTTGGATATGGTTGGACCCTTCAAGACTGGCAGAAGTGGTTTCACTCATTTGCTCGTAGAAATCGACAAGTTCACTAAGTGGATCGAAGCCAAGCCCATCAAAAACCTTGACTCAAGCATTACCGTCAGTTTCATCAAGGAGTTGATATTCAGATATGGAGTTCCTCACATCATTATCACAAATAATGGCTCCAATTTTGATTCTGATGAGTTCAAGGCGTTTTGTGCGTCCCAAGGCACTCGGGTCGATTATGTGTCCATTGCACACCCACAGTCGAATGGGCAAGCAGAAAGGGCGAATGGTTTGATCCTTCAAGGGTTAAAACCCCGACTGATGCACGACCTCAAGCACGCTGCTGGAGCTTGGGTGACTGAGTTACCATCCATCCTATGGGGGCAGAGAACAGCGCCGAACCGGTCGACTAACCGAACCCCTTTCTTCCTGGTGTACGGCGTTGGGGCTGTGCTTCTGAGTGACTTGCGGCACAATGCTCCCCGGGTGAAACTGTTCTCAGAAGCTGAAGCAGAGCAGCCACGCGAAGACGCTCTCGATCTCCTAGAAGAGGAACATGAGATGGCTCTGATTCGTTCGACCATCTATCAGCAAGATCTGCGTCGATTTTATGCCCGTAATGTCAGGGGTCGAGCATTCCAGGAAGGAGACCTTGTGCTTCGAGTGGATTAGAAACGGCCTCACAAGCTTGCTCTGGCATGGGAAGGTCTCTTCATCATCACCAATGTGCTTCACAACGGAACGTACCACATCTACAACGTAGCCAAGAATATGGACAAGCCTCACGCATGGAACGCAGAGCTGCTTCGCCCTTTCTATACCTGAAATCACTCGGGTCGATGAGTTGTAATAAGAAGTCCTTCAGTTTTCTTACCAAAGACAAGATTTTTGCAGTATCTTAATGATTGATTTCCCGTAATCATTTGTGTCCGAATCCCCAAGTGGGTGGCTTAGCCACGAACCTAATTTGCTTAACTTAAAAAACACTCCGAGTGGAGAGCAATCCTCCCACTCGGGGGCTTAGTTGCGACCCCGTACTCGCCTTAGTTAAAAGACACTTCGAGTGGAGAGAAATCCTCCCACTCAGAGGTTTAGCAGCGACCCTTTCATGGAATTATCACGTCAGATGTCCTAGTGTGAGGACTTAGTCATGGAGCCATCGCAACGAGATTAGCTTAAAGGGGTTAAACAGGACAAAGGACACAGGGAGTTTATACTGGTTCGGCCCCTTGCAGTGAAGGTCAAAGCCTACGATCCAGTTGAGGTGGAATTGATGGGGTCTCAATGATCAGGGAGCGAATCCGCTTTACCTGGCTCTCGAGTTGTTGTTTCTTGTCCTTGAACCGCCATTGGGTCATCCCTTTATAGACACAGGTTGACGCCCGGCGGTTTACAGAATCCCGACACCGGCTCATACATGTGTCCGGCTCGGTTTCTACCCTTTCCTAACTTACAACACAAGTTACATAGTATATGGCGGTTTATATCTACGGGCCCCAATCCGCCTTTGGGCTCTGGGCCTGTAAGCCTCTTAAGTTAAGCGCCACACTCCTTGTCTTCATGGGCTTCAATATGGACGACTCGTTACAGGTATAACCCGGCCCCACCTAGGCTGTTTATACTTAGTAGTTATATCCCCAACATTAGGCCCCAGATTGATTTGAACCTGTTCATGTCAATCTTCCCGACTTAAGAAAATTCCTTCTTGAACATCTTCATGTGAACCTTGTAAACCGCCATGACGTCATCTTCCAAGATTGTAATAAACCGCCATGACGTCACCTACTTATTAAAACCGTATATACTTCCCTTTTATTAATGACCCTTTGAAAATCGAGGCGACAGCTTTGTCACTTATCCATATTTTGGGCTCCTCGATTCTTGCTCCTGTCGCTTATCCCTTCGCTTTATAAATAGGACTGGGGGTCATTTTTACTTTTCCCCTTCGTGCCTCTTTGCCTCGTCGTCTTCCTCGCGCCGCCCCAACGCTTCGAGCTCAGCCGTCGTCGTCAAGCCTTGTCTTCGGCCTCACCTTCGGCCATGCATCACCCTGAGCGGACTAGAAAAACGTGATGCCTCTGCGCTGCTCCCGTAGCCTCAGTAAGTCTTCGTTCTTTCCACCCCATATCTACTACTAGGGTTTCAGTGTTCCATGGTGTTCTTCGGTGTTCGTCAGCTTTCATTACTGTACAGTAGCTCCTAATTCAGACCTTGTTTTTATCCCGTATAACAATATCTGTAGTCCTTCTTTTCATTAATGTATCTCATCTAAGCAGAGGATCTCATCTGTAACTTTAACTGTTCCGCTGTCACAACTTAGGGTTTTCAAATTTTCTTCCTTTTTGGAACTGCGGCAGATCCAAAACTATAGTGTCAATCTGTGAAACCTGTTTGTGCAACACTTAGCAGTATTTTCAGAGTTGTTCCTTCCACACTAACGTAGGCGGTTTAACCTTAAAAATATTATAACCCGCCAGGTAGCATTAGCCCTCTCTTAAACTGCCAATTCGTCATTTCCATAACCCTGTCGATGTCTAAATCCGATTTGATATTTATATATACCTCAATGTCTTCTCCCTATGACCTTTCGTCGCTTTATACTTATTCGCAATGAATCTTAAACCGGCATTAATCTTTTTCCAGCTTTTGTTGAAATGGCCAAACAATTTTATGCTTGCAACTGGGTCCCTTACCGGGTTACGGAAGAACAGCTGGCCGGGTGTGTTGTAACTGGCGCTTTAGCAAGTAAAGGGACCATCCACTGGCGGGTCCCCGGTCCAGAAAATCCTCCTGAGCCCAAGGAGGGAGAAGTGATTGTGTTTGCTGACCATCTGAGTCGAGGGTTTAGCCCTCCCGGATCAAAATTCTTCCGTGACGTGCTTGCTAGCTTCCAAATCCTCCCTTAAGATATTGGACCGAACTCCGTCTCCAATATTTGTAATTTTCAAGTATTTTGCGAGGCTTATCTACAAGAAGAACCTACTGTTGATTTATTTCGGGACTTCTTTTACTTAAACTGCCGTGCTGAATTTACGGACGGGCCCAACACTGAACTTGGTGGCGTTTCAATTCAAAAGAGGAAAGTTGTCAATTTCCCTCACGCCAAGCATCATAGCCACCCTAAAGATTGGAATCAAACTTGGTTTTATTGCCGAAACACAGCTCCAGATGATGAAAATCCTCTGTCAGGTTATCGTGCTCACCGGCTTACTAATAGGCATCCAGTTCCCCAACAACTTGCTGCAAAGGAAGAAGCCAAGTACGCACCACAGATTGCAAAGCTTCGAGCCTTTATGGCAAACGGTTTAACTGGCATCGACTTTGTCCGCTACTCGGTCTCTTGGAGTATCTTGCCCTTAAGCCGTCACCCCAGTTACTGTGCGAGTACACAGGAGATCTCAAAGATCCTCAGCGGCATATTGATATTCAACTAACTGACAAAGAAATTACGGAATCTGTCAAGAAGATGCTGGATGAACCGGTATCTGAGTGCAGCAAGATAGGGCTCAGTCCCTTCTGCGTTTCCAATAAACCGCCAGCTGTAAGAATTGCACCCTTCTTTGTCTTAATCCATCCCCTCTTAAATATTTCTTTATAACTTGTTGTCCATCTGTGCAGGGTGATGATCCGTTTTCGAAGAGGAAAATACAGGATAAATCGGTGAAGCCGCATGATAAACCGGCGAAAGCGCCTCACATCAAGACCAAAGTTACAAAGAAACCCGCGAAGAAGAAAACCGCCGTGTCCCCTGACCTGCCCAATGAGGAGGAACTTGATGATCTGGAATCAGTGGTAGAACTCGACTCTCTTGGTTCTTTTTCATACACCTCATTGACAATGATCATTATCAGGATGACGCGAAAGCTAGCCACGCTGGTGATGTAGAGGTAACTATTCTTTCTTCCGACTCAGATCCTGTGCCAACACCAAAATCCGTCAAGCAGTCCGGAAAGTAAAATTTTCACACCCTCTTTCTTATTCGGATCCGCACTTTCTTTTGAAGACACAACAGCAGGAAGCTCGCCGCACAACTCGGCATAGCGGCCAAGTGGTGACCTCCTCCGGTTTACTGAACTCTCCGCTCGTAAATGCCGCCAAGAGGTATCTTATACTTCTGATACATCTTATCCCATGGCAGGTTTTTTCCGATATCCTCTTAATCCGTCTAACTTGAATTACTAGGGGACCTCCCATTCATCTTCTGGTGAATCAACATCAACAGAGCTTCCCACCCTTAAAATTGTTCCTGGGTAAGCAGATTTTGCTAATCTGCCATTCCTTTATATTTCTGATCCTCGCACTGCTCTGATGCATACTTATTACTTTGTAGGGCCAAAGCCAGAACCAGCAAGAAAGCCAAAGTGACCAAACCGGCAGAAGACCCCAATCTGGATGAAATGGAACAAGCTCCTAAACCGTCTCACCCAGATGCTGATAACATTCTTGATGGCCCGTCATTGTCGGATCAAACAACTGAAGTTGAGAACATGGATATTGATCCATCAACTCATGCTGATGATCCGCCAAGCCCGGCTAAAGGTGCAGATGACGATGTTGTCATTACTGGCACTGGTTTCACCTCCCCTGGCAATCCTGTCGCTTTATCAAAGCATACTGCCAAGGAAGAATTTTCTGCTATGGACAAGGGCAAGTGGAAAACAGATTTATCAAGCTATGCCCACCTCAACACCCAAGAAATTCATTCTAGATTCCTAAACCGCCTGTACACCAGCCGCGATTATGAAGCCGGTTTAGTGGCCTGGCGAAGGAGTGGTATGAGGTAAATATCACTCACTCTTGCATGAGCTATCTTTCCTTATGACTGGTTCAGGCTATCAATTCCAGTAGCCCCCAAGGGCCGGTTCATGATGTTATAGTGAACCGGAACTTGTAGTAGAACTATATTTAATCTTGCTTGCATAGCCCCCAGGGACCGGTTTATACCTTTAGGATGAACCAGTACATCTCTGTCATGCAGCTTCCAAAACTCTTGATAATCATTGTTGTAATCCGTTTGAATAGGAAAAAATCCATAACTTGAACTTGAGCAAATATGCATTAGCCCCCAAGTGCCAAGTGTATAACTTGTTATGCGCTTGGGACTTTAAAATGACAGTTGACGAAAAGCAATATGCATTAGCCCCCAAGTGCCAAGTGTATAACTTGTTATGTGCTTGGGACTTCAAATATGTACTGCCAACTCATTGAATGTCTCTTGCAGGCTGATCTGAACAAAAAAGACTGTCAAATCACCGACCTCCAAGAAAATAGCAAGTCCCAGCAAGCAGAAACTTCCAAGGCTAAAGAAGAGCTGACCGGCGCTTTAACAGCCATGGAACAACTGAAGGACAGTTTTAAGAGCGAATGGGCAGGATGGGATGCTGAAAAAACAACTTTGGTAAAGCGGGCAGAAGATGCTGAAACAACCCTTAATCCGGTGACAAAAGAACTGACTGGCTTGAAGCGGCAAATCAATGCTATGGCCTCTGCTATTTTCAGTAAATATCCTATTCATAAGCTGTAAATAAGCAACATCCATGAAACTGCCGATTTACCATTATTTTGACTATTGCAGGTAGCCGTGTTACTCATCTTGGCTCAGACATGCGCAAAAAACTGAAGGCTGCTTATACACTGATAGAGCAATTATATACCAGCGTTCAACGGGTCATCTGTACAGCTTCCCATAATAAACCGCCCCCAACGTTGATCAAGGACACGTTGGAAAAGTCATCCATGATGCCTGCCCAGCTTGAGGATTTGAAGAAGTCAGCTGTAAGGGCCGGTGCTCTGACTGCATTGACTTGGGCCAAGGCCTGGATATCTGATCTTGATTCGAAAGATACTGGAAATGGCTATCCAGGCCAAAAAGACGACGTGTCAGATTTTGATAATGACGACCTCAGGGCCATAACAAGGGAAATGCGTCCACTGGCTAGCAAATTGGCTGAAGATACTGACTTGTCATTTTACCAGACGATTTATGATGCCAACAACAAACGGGTTAACGCACCGACTTATGATGTGCAAAATCTTATCCCACCAATCCGTAAGCATACTTACGCCCCTGATGTTGAACTGTCGACCCTTATAAGCGATGAAGCTGTCTTCCGCTCCTTAACTGGGATTGACTGGGCAACCATTGACTTCCAGCCACTGGGTGGAGAGGAGGAGGGTGAATCGGCGCAGGATGATCCACAGCCTTCAAGTCAGCCTGGTGAAGAATCATGATCCAGCAGCTGTCGGATATGGGGTTCCGGCAAAACCCTTAAGGTTCAAACTCTGGGATGCGCGCGAAGATCTTTCCCCTACCGATCCACGCCCGAACGCCTCGCTGAGGATCTAAGCTACACGATGAACAACACAAGGGACACAAGATTTATACTGGTTCGGCCCACCGTTGTGGTGTAATACCCTACTCCAGTGTGTGGTGTGGTGGATTGCCTTTGGGGCTGATGATGAACAGTACAAGGGGGAAGAACAGCCTCGCGAGAGGTGTTCTTGGGCTGGTGCGATGAACTACTTCCCAGAGAGAGATTGATCCCCCTCCTACTATGGTGGCTATCCCTATATATAGAGGCCCTGGTCCTCTTCCCAAATATTGAGTGGGAAGGGTGCCAACAACGGACATTTTGAAGGGGAACATCTAGTACAAGTTATCCTGACTAAAGTTGGTCTTCGGCTGCCAAAGGCACTGGCGATGACACCGTCTTGGGCCCCACGGTGACCTCCGTCCTGTCGCTTCTGTAGGTCCTGGTCTCGTTGCACCGAAATGGTAACCTTTGCTTGATGCCTTGGTACTCTGCGCCTGTGCTTGCCCCCTTTGCACCAAAGAGGAAACAAGGACACTGCACAGGCCGGCGCCCGCCTGGTCTCGATCGTCATGGCTTGCATCACGAGCACCTTGCGAGCTACTCTTGCCTTGATCTCTCCGCCTCCTCGCGAGCCTGCCTAGTGAGGCCATTCCTGAGGAAGCCTTTCGTCGTCCGCCCCGTGAGGCTTGGCCCCTCGCGAGGGTCCTGAGCTTGAGTTGGTGAAGATGGGCCATACTGGGCCACCACTCGAGCGACATCGCAGGCCGCAGGCAGGCAAGTCTGGGGACCCCCGTTCCCAGAACACCGACAGTAGCCCCCGGGCCCAAGGCGTGCTCGGACTTGGCTTAGCAGAGAAGCGAAGGGGCAAGTGCGGAGAACTGCGGGTCCCAACAACCTGAGGCCTTGGGCACCGCGTGGTGGTTGATTGGACGTGGGCGTCTCCGCTTCCCCATGCTGCCTCGGCAACTGCCCGACTTGACAAGTCCCTGCATGCAAAAATGAGTCATGATTACCTGCGATCATGGAGGCCGACGGTTGGCCTCCTCTGGGCTATAAGTACGGAGTGGCATGAGCCCTCGCAGTCCATCTCTTCTTCCTCCACTCCTTCTTCCTCGCTCCTCCTCCATCTTGACGCCAATGGCGCCGATCCGCCGGTTCTCAGCCGAGGAGAAAGGAAAGGCCCCCCGAGAGGGGCCCAACCCGCTCCCGCCAAAAAGCGGCCGGTCCCCGGTCGCCGTGACGAGGTGGCTCGGCCGGAGACGTCGAGGCCTTGGTACGAGCGGCCACCCCCTGGGTTTCCGCTACCTTTGTACGCCCGGGCTGAGTGCCCTAGGGAAGAAGAGACTGAGCGGCGCCTCCCGCGCCGTCGGCGATGTCGACGAGTTGTGGCGGTGCACGCCATCGATCCTGGAGTCCAGTCGAGGGCTCCTCTCGCGAGCTAATGCTTCACGCCGCCATGCCTCCAAGTTCCTGGATACGCCTTCCTCCTTCCTTTGCCTTCGAGATGCCGCCGAGGGGGCCTCTTGAGCTTTGGCTGGAACACGCCGACTGCAGCACCCCCGCGACCTAAGAGGAGATCGAGGTTGTCGCTCCAGGAAAGGTCTAGATGACCCGAGGTTGGGAGGAGATCGCCCGGGTCTGCCGAACAGGAGGTTCCCTCGTGATTCATCTTGAATACGAAGGCGTCTCCCTGATGTTCTTCAAGATCTTCGACACAGAAGGACGCCGACTGGAGTGCTGCCCCAGAGGAGGCGGCCAGGACGTCGGCATGGCAAGGGCCGGGCCTTCCCTCCGTTTCCTCAGCAGCTTTTCTGGCAGCAGCGGAAATGCCAGAGGGTCCAGTGACTCTGTCGAGCTTCCAGTGACTCCGGAGACGAGCGACGACAGCTACGAGCCCCAATCTCGCGTCGTGCTCGGAGCAAAGCAGCCGCATCAGGCTGCCGACGCGGCTGATCTGGATGGGGTTGGCACCGGCTCTTGGTGGCCCACTGTTGATGATGGCGTCGGCCATGGAGGCACATGTAGTTAGTGTCCCTTAGGACTAGCACCTTTTGTTCCCTGCGAGAAATCATGGAAATACCCCGTGGGGGCATGTAAAGCGTCTGTTATGTCTTTTGTTAATATCATCCTTATTATGGAGTGGTGCAAGATGCTTGTCCTGTCTCGGCTCGGTTCCCCCTTTCTAACCTCGTGACGGCTTGGTGCTCTACGCTGATAGGTCCCGGTCCCCATGCAGGCTTCAGCCGTTGCTGGTATGCCAGGTCATGATGCTGTGGTCAAGGCCAGGAGGTGAGCGGCCTGAGGTCCAGTAAGAGCCCCTGAGGCTCGATGCTCATGAGGTCCCCTTTAGCGCTCAAGCAGACGCCGCAAGGCGAAAAAGGAAGGCAACGTCGCCGTTACAGATCCGCATTTAAGTGAGGGTTTGGTGTTGCATCAATTAGCTGTTCTAGGAGCGTGACTTATCTCGAGAGCTCGGAGACGTTCCTTCGCGAGGTGCCAGACCTGTGTGTCGGCGACTGGGATGTTGCTGGGTCAGGCCTTCGTGAGCTTCTCCTCCCTTCCCCGCACTCTCCCTTGTGCTCTACGTCCTCAGGTCCTGGCCCTCGAGCGAGCTCAGCCGCCGCAGGTATGCCAGGTCGTGTTGCTGTGGTCAAGGCCAAGGGGTGAGGGCTGGAGAGCCAGTAAGAGCTCCTGAGTCGCGATGCTCAGAAGCCCCACTTTTAACGCGCGAGCGGATCACACGGGTAAGAGAGAGAGAGAGAGAGAGAGAGAGAGAGCAATGGCTTTCCCCATGCTATTCCTCAGGTAGACCCTGTAAACCAATATGAGGGAAGCAAAGATTGCCATTACGATTGCCGGCCAGCCATTGGTTGCTTCGAGGGAGTGATGGGGGCACTGAGGGCCTGGTGAGGTAGCGCTTTGCGGGGCTGCCGCGGCCAGAGCTCGACCACTCAGATTTGTCGATGTTGCAGGGATGGACCCATGCGCAAGCGCCGTGCCAGAGCGAGCGGCTCCAAGGGTAGGTGTCAATCGAGCAGGCGATTATCACAGGCAGGTTAAGCATGAAAAGCAAACCAACTTAGATAGATGCAGGAAAGACACATGCCACTGGGTCAGACCCGAGCAGCTTGGGGATGATGCAGCCCGAGGGGCGCCCCCAGCAAGGTAAGCTAAAGACATAAGCAAAACGGATACATGCCGCAGGGACGGACCCACATGACCTGGGAATGATGCAGCCCTGAGGGCACTCCCAGCTGAAATGAAACTCGACAGATGTCACCTGATATCATTGCAGAGCGGGTGTTGGAGTAGCTGACGACGCGCGGTAAAGAAGCCAATCCTCACGAGCCTTCGGATCCCTGAGCCTCGGGAGGCTCTGGAGGTCCGGCGGTTCCTCGGGGTCCATCTCCATCTCCGCCAGGAATGTGCGGTGCCTGGCCACCTGATCCTCCAGAATGCTCCTCATCAGGCGCTGGTGAGCAGCAGTCGCGTTCGGCAAGCCGAAAGGCATGTGAACGTAGCTGTGAGGTGGACCCTCGCAACGTCCAACGCGTGAAGGCCAGAAATGCTCCTAAGACGTGACTCAATTGAGCCCTGGGTTGTCGATGCAGACGCGCAGCCCGCCATCCTCGCATGGATCGGGATCTACGCCGGGTAGGCGGCGATCGCCGCGCATGACTCTTGACTCTTGCAGTTCCCGAATGGCCTTGGTGATGAACTCCTGAGGGTTGGGCCCTCCTTGCTTCATGCCTTCCCGAGGGAAACATGCCGCGAAGCACGCCTCCATGTGGTGCCAGAGCGCCTCCCTCGTGATCTTGGCAAAGTCAGTGGCCCTCCAGGAGAGAGCCCCCGAGCCTTGCCCGAGGAGGGCGCCGGGCGCGCGTTCCTATGCGATGGAGGGTGGCGCTCCTTGGACGGGCGCAGATCCTGATGCGGCGCCTCTGGAGTCGACTGCCTCCTGAGGCCTTGAGCTGGGTGAAGTCTTCCTCTTCTTTGGAACTGCCTCGGGAAGGTTCCCACTCTTGCTGTCTGGGTCCTCAACTGATGCGGCTTGGAAGGCACGCTCGAGAGACCACACCGCATCCTTTTCTTCACAGGGGACTGTGATGACTCCGCCGCTTCCCGGCATCTTGTGGACATTATATCCATGGTGAGTGACTGCCATGAACTTGGCCAGGCCTGGGTACCCAAGGATGGCATTGTATGGCAGGAAAATGTGGGCAACGTCAAAGTCGATGAGCTTGGTCCGGTAGTTCTTTCGTTGTAAAAAGGTGACAGGGAGGCGAACCTGCCCTATCGGAGTGGTGGAGCCATCAGTGACTCCTGAGAAAGGCTTGGTCGGCTGAAGCTGATCATATGGCACTTGAAGATTGTTGAACATCTCGATGGACAGGACATTGAGTCCTGCGCCGCCATCGATGAGGGTCCTGGTAACTTGCACATTGCTGATGACTAGGGAACAGAGCATTGGGAGGACACCGGTTGTTGCCGCACACTTGAGCTGATCCGCCGAGCTGAAAGTGACGGCGCACGTGGACCACCTGAGAGGGCGCTCGGCCTCGAGCTTTGGGAGGACTGCTTTCACCTCGCGAGCAAACTGCTTGAAGATGCACTGAGAGGCTGGGGCATGGGCACCGCCCAGGATGCAAGCAATAGCGCGCGGCTCCTGGAAGCCCCCAGCCCCCTCGTCCTAATGATGGTCATCATTCCTTCTTGGCGGTGGTGGCAGAGGAGGATGGCCTGCATTGCCCTGCGGGCGATCCTCGCGAGGCTGATCCCTCCAAGCCCCCTCACGAGGTTGATCCTACCATCGGTCCTCGCGAGGTCGGTCACGCCACCCTTGGTGAGGGCCTCAGTCGTCCCATCGTCCTCCACCTCTTCCTCCACCTTGGCCGTAGCCCCGCTCGTTGTGCTCGGGGCGTCGACCGACGCGTCCTTCTCGCACGGCCCTGAGCTCTTGGCATTCGCTGGTGTTGTGGGTGTGGAGGTCATGGTACACGCGGTACCGGCTGCCCTTGGACGACTCCGGCTGGTCCCTGCCATGCTTCGTGTTTGGCTCTGCTGCGAGCACAGCTGCTCCTTTGTGCTTCACGTCCTTGGCCTTGGCTTTCTTCTCTTCAGGATCGGCAGCTGGAAGCTCGAGAAGGGAGAGGTGCCCCTCCTCAACCCTTGCACACTTGGTCGCCAGGTTGAACAGCTCTAGAGATGTGCATAGGTCCTCATGGATGGCTAGCTCCTCCTTCATCTTGACGTCGCGGGCGCCGCCAGAGAACGCTGATATGATGGCCTCCTCGGTCACCTTGGGAATCTTGAGGCGAGCGCTGTTGAAGCACTGGATGTACTTCTCCAGGGTTTCTCCAGGCTGCTGCTTGATGCGGCACAGGTCACCCACGACCGAAGGACGATCGCGAGTGCCCTGGAAGTTGGCGATGAAGCGGGTGCGCATCTCGTCCTAGGAGGAGATCGTGCCGGGAGGCAGGTTCAGGAGCCAGGTGCGGGCACCATCTTTGAGCGCCATTGGAAACCAATTCGCCATGACCTTTTTGTCTCCGTTGGCCGCTTCGATGCCCAGCTCCTAGAGCTGCAGGAACTCTGCGGGGTCGGCAGTGCCATCGTAGCGAGGAGGCAGATCCGGCTTGAACTTTCCAGGCCAGGCGAAACTGCGCAGCTCGGTGGTGAAGGCGCGGTAGCCTGCGGTGGCCACCGGGGCCCTTTGCAGACGCGGGGCTTGTTCTTGAGGATTCCCGTGTGCCGCCGCCGGGGGCAGCGCGGGGTCTTGACATGCTGGCATAGGGATGCAGTCATGACGTGCTGGGGCAGGGAGCACGCGAGCACCTTCTTGGGGACGAGGGACTTCTTGGCAGCTCCTTTCTTGTCGCGCGGGCGCTGGACACGATGGGTCTCGTCCAGGGGCCATGCGCCTTGGAGCCAGGGCACCTTCTTGGGGAGGAGGTGGCGGAGGCGCCTCCTGAGCTACGTCACCCACGCGGGGCGGAGGGCAAGGTAGCGAGAGGGATGGCGCAGGGGAGCCCCTTGCGGCGCTGACGAGCTCGGTGATGCAAGCGAGCCACTCCTCGTAGAGGTCGTCGACGGGGCGATAGTGCAGGAGCTCGCGTGCTAGGAGCAACGCAGCGTGCGCGTCCGTGGGAGCGCGCGGGCGTGCGACGACGAGCCAACTGGAGTCAGCGAAGGAGTGGCGGTGCGGCCTTCCCGCCACACCGAAGGATGCAGCGACAACGCCCGCTGCTCATTCCCTGCTGGGCCAGTGGAGGCGTTGGCGGCAGGCGACAGAGAACGGCGGGGACACCCGCCGACGGGAGCCGTCTGAGCGACGCGGGCGGCGACTGCCTGTGGTGGCTATCCCTATATATAGTGGCCCTGGTCCTCTTCCCAAATATGGAGCGGGAAGGGCGCTAACAATGGCCATTTTGAAGAGGAACATCTAGTACAAGTTATCCTGACTAAAGTTGGTCTTCGGCTACCAAAGGCACTGGCGATGATGCCGTCTTGGGCCCCATGGTGACCTCCGTCATGCCGCTTCTGCTGGTCCTGGTCTCATTGCACCGAAATGGTAACCTTTGCTTGATGCCTCGGTACTCCGCGCCTGTGCTTGCCCCCTTTGCACCAAAGAGGAAACAAGGACACTGCACAGGCCAGTGCCCGCCTAGCGCCTGCCTGGTCTCGATCGTCATGGCTTGCGTCACGAGCACCTCGCGAGCTACCCTTGCCTTGATCTCTCCGCCTCCTCGCGAGCCTGCCTGGTGAGGCCATTCCCGAGGAAGCCTTTCGTCGTCCGCCCCGCGAGGCTTGGCCCCTCGCGAGGGTCCTGAGCTTGAGTTGGTGAAGATGGGCCGTACTGGGCCACCACTCGAGCCACGCAGGCCGCAGGCAGGCAAGTCTGGGGACCACCGTTCCTAGAACACCGACAGCGGCCGATTTAGCTTCTACACAATCATTCGTGTGATAAACAATTATTCTTTTGGGCCGTCAAAGTGCCTTGTAATAGGCTAGTTTAAACACTTGATCTGCTATGCCGTCATGCATATTTACTTTGCACAATACTGTTAATCTGTCATGATTATGCTATGTCTGCTTATGATCCTTAGCAGCTTTATGCAATCCTGTTTCTGCATATAATAAACTTAAATTGTCCTGGCGGTTTACCGCCGGACGGGTCATAACACCCAATATAAAGCCAGGGTTTATAACCAAGGCTGTATTTTCAAGAATAATTAAATATGAAAACATCATACCTGTGACATTGAATCACATCGTTGATTTACCAACTTTATTATAGTAAGGGTGATAACCCAAATCTTGAGTGTTGATAACTCCCACCATGCTTTGCTGGTTTATAATGAAGCCATGCCGGGTTATGATAAACATCGGATGATCATACTGGCGACTTATAGTCAAAGCTAGACCGGGTTAACAAACGCCAGATTATAATTGATCATGTAGAGAACTTATAGTTGATAGCCAAGCCGGGTCAATTGACACCGGTCATCTTGTAAGTTTGTACTTGGCAACTCAAAAGCCATACCGGTTTAGCAAGTACCGGATTTAATATAAACCTCGTCGAAGTAAACAACAAAAAGAAAGATTTGCGAAGAAAATATGCAAAAAGGCAAGGCTTTTCATGGGCTGCCAGGCCACTGAGTTAAACCATTTTACAAAGCCTGATAAGATGGACCTCACATTGACCAAACGTCAATTTAACTATGACAAGTTCAGGGTCTTTAGAAGATTGACTGTCAAACATTCGATGGGTCTTACCAAGATTACCTAGACGGAGTGACTTACTTAACAAGGCAGGATAACCCGGGGTTTTAGGTGAATACACCTGGCTTCCAAGCCTGGCTTTTATAGCCTATTGCAAGGTTGTAGACTCTTTGTTCTTGTAGAAGCAAAGAGCCCCCAAGCAATATTTTGAGTTGTGCTCAGTGGGCGCCTATGTTTGAGTTATGCTTTGCAATAAACTCTCTTTGGCTCCTTATGATATTGGGTATGAAGCCCCCAAGCTTTTTTTGTAGCTTTATAAGCCGGATTAATGGACAATCAGAACTCCGCTTTATAAGCAAAAGCCCCCATGTAACCAAGAAAACTTTAAAGAAAAACGGCAGAGGCCCCTCTTTAGCAAGGATGTCGGTTTGTTATATTGATCATAACTAGAAAAAAGGCCCGTGCGTTGCAACGGGAGAAAAATTTTTATCTCATATCTCTAGTTGGGTCAGTTGGACAAGCTGTGTGTGGTTGGTTGTCAGGTTATGAGATCAAACCCTCCCATCAGCAATTTTATTTTTTGCCAGCTCTCTGGACCTGAGCCATAGTGCACCACCAGATGGGGTTCCTCCGTTGGGCCAAAACAGGTGGCAAGTAACGAAACAAAATAGCGTAGGTGAAATTAATTGAAGTGGGACCAAATAGAGCGGGACGAAACCAAGAATATCACCTCCCTTTAATAGTAGGTATAGATATATACATTGTCAAGAATATGTACATAATAGGAGCCTATGGCTCAGGTGTAGTAAGGCCGAAGATGAGCAATATTCCATGGCCGGCAGGTCTCCTCCTCCGACTTGAGTGAGTCTTTGTGCTCTCTAACATCGATGAGGTAGTATGACCCGTTGTTCAGATTCTGGCTGACCACAAAGGGCCCTTCCCAAGGTGGGGATAACTTGTGCATATTGGTCTGATCTGGGATAAGCCGGAGCACTAAGTCGCCTGCTTGAAAAGCTCTGGTTTTAACTTGGTGGATGTGGTAACCCCACAGGTCTTGCTGATAAATCGCCGAACGAGCTGCCCCTATATCCTGTTTTTCATCTAACATGTCCAATGCATCTTGGCGTGCTTGCTCGTTATCCGCTTCAACATAAGTTGCCACCGAGGCGAGTCATGGCAAATGTCACTTGGGAGAACTGCTTCTGCTCCATAAACCATGAAGAAGGGTGTATAACCCGTAGATCTATTGGGGGTGGTATTAATGCTCCACAATACGGAAGGCAGATCTTACACCCAACAACTCGGCGTCCTCTGCAAAGGGACCATAAGCCGGGGCTTGATGCCTTTCAAGATTTCTTGATTAGCTCTCTCAGCTTGACCATTAGATTAGGGGTGAGCCACTTATGACACATCAAGCCGGATGTGCTCACGTTGATAGAACTCTTCCATAGCACCCTTGGAGAGGTTCGTGCCATTATCTGTTATGATGCTGTGTGGAAAACCAAAGTGGAAAATCACCTTCTTCATGAATTGAACTGTCGTGGCTGCATCACACTTGCTAACTGGCTCTGCCTCCACCCACTTAGTGAATTTATCAACCGCCACCAGAAGGTGGGTCTTCTTATCCTTGGACCTCTTAAAAGGCCCAACCATATCCAGCCCCCAAGTTGCAAATGGCCAGGTGATTGGAATCATCCTCAACTCCTGAGCCGGAACATGGGCTCGGCGTGAAAACTTCTCACAACCATCACACTTCCTGACTAAATCCTCGGCATCAACATGAGTCGTTAGCCAGTAAAAACCATGTGGGAATGCTTTAGCCACAAGAGATTTTGAACTGGCATGATGACCACAATCCCCTTCGTGGATTTCACGCAAAATCTCGCAGCCTTCTTCAGGAGAAACGCAGCGCTGAAACGCCCCTGAGACACTGTAGTGATGTAACTCGCCATTGACAATAGTCATGGACTTGGACCGCCAGATTATTTGTCTGGCCAAAACTTCGTCCTCAGGTAACTCGCCCCGAGTCATATACGCCAGGTATGGCACCGTCCAATCAGGGATAGCATGAAGAACCGCCACCAATTGAGCCTCCGGGTCGGGAAAAGCCAGATCCTCCTCCATCGGTAGTTTGACCGATGGGTTATGCAAAACGTCAAGAAAGATATTGGGCAGCACCGGTTTACGCTGAGACCCCAGCTGGCTTAATGCGTTCGCCACTTCATTCTTGCGCCAATCAATGTGCTCGGCCTCGTAACCCTTGAAATGACCGGCAATTACATTCACCTCACGCCGATAAGCCGCCATGAGTGGATCCTTAGAATCCCAAGTACCGGAGACTTGCTGGGCCACTAAAACGGAATCCCCAAAGCATCGTACCCAGATTAAGTTCATCTCCTTAGCCATACGAAGACCATGGAGCAAGGCCTCATACTCAGCTGCATTGTTAGTACAAGGAAACATCAAGCAGAGAACATAACAAAATTTGTCACCTCGAGGGGAAGTAAGAACCACTCTAGCCCCGAGCCCTTCAATTGTCTGGACCAGTCGAAGTGAATAGTCTAGTATGTGTTATCCAGTTTATCCTCCAGCGCCTGCAATTCTGTCCAGTCATTGATGAAATCCACGAGCGCTTGGGACTTGATGGCCGTACGATGCATATATTTTAACCCATGAGGTCCAAGCTCGATAGCCCACTTAGCAACCCGGCCAGTTGCTTCCTTGTTCTGGATGATATCTTCCAAAGGAGCGGAACTGGCCACTGTGATGGGATGGCCCTGAAAATATTGCTTAAGCTTCTGGCTTGCAATAAAAACTCCATACACAAGCTTCTGCCAATGTGGATATCTCTGCTTCGATTTAATAAGCACCTCACTGATATAGTAAACCGGCCGTTGAACTGGATACTCCTTTCCTGCCTCCTTGCGCTCCACCACAATAGCCACGCTGATAGCCCGGGCGTTAGCAGCCACATATAACAGCAATGGTTCTTTATCAATGGGGGCAGGAAGAACAGGCGGCTCGGCTAACTGCTTCTTCAGATCCTCAAACGCCGCATTAACAACATCACTCCAGACAAAGTTGTATGTCTTTTTCATCATCTGATATAGAGGGATAGGCTTCTCTCCCAACCGGCTGATAAACCGGCTTAGCGCTGCAATATGACCCGCCAGACGTTGAACATCGTTGATACACGCCGGTTTAGCCAGGGATGTGATAGCTTTGATCTTTTCTAGATTAGCTTCAATGCCCCTGTTAGACACCAGAAGACCCAAGAGCTTGCCTGCCGGTACACCAAAAACATACTTGGCTGGATTAAGCATCATCTTATAAACCCGGAGATTATCAAAAGTTTCCTTCAAATCAGCTATTAACGTCTCTGCTTTCCGGGATTTCACCACGGTATCATCCACATAAGCATGAACATTGCGCCCAATCTGATTATGAAAACAATTCTACACACATCGCTGATAAGTCGCCTGGGCACTCTTGAGCCCAAAAGGTATAGACACATAGCAGAAGGCTCCAAAGGGAGTTATAAAGGTTGTCTTTTCCTAGTCCTTAACTGCCATTTTGACCTGATGGTAACCAGAATAAGCATCCAGAAAACTCAAACGCTCACAATCCGCCGTAGCATCAATAATTTGATCAATACGAGGGAAAGCAAAGGGATCAGCTGGTGCTATGTCTTGAGCTTGCGTTGGTTTTCCTTGAAGAGGAAAGGGTGATGCAGCAATAGTAGCATAAGTATTTCCCTCAGTTTTTGAGAACCAAGGTATCAATCCAGTAGGAGGCTCCTCAAAAGTCCCACGCACCTACACATACAAACAAAGAACTCGCAACCAATGCAATAAAGGGGTTGTCAATCCCTTCACGACCACTTGCGAAAGTGAAATCTGATAGAGATAGTATGAAAAATAAATATATTTTTGGTATTTTATAATATAGATGCAAAAAGTAAAGATGCAAATAAAAGTAAACTGGAAGCAAATATGATAAGAGATAGACCCGGGGGCCATAGGTTTCACTAGAGGCTTCTCTCAAGATAGCATAAGTATTACGGTGGGTGAACAAATTACTGTCGAGCAATTGATAGAAAAGCGAATAATTATGAGACTATCTAGGCATGATCATGTATATAGGCATTAGGTCCGCAACAAGTAGACCGACTCCTGCCTGCATCTACTACTATTACTCCACACCTCGACCGACTCCTGCCTGCATCTAGAGTATTAAGTTCATAAGAACAGAGTAACGCCTTAAGCAAGATGACATGATGTAGAGGGATAAACTCATGCAATATGATATAAACCCCATATTTTTATCCTCGATGGCAACAATACAATAAGTGCCTTACAACCCTTTTTGTCACTGGGTAAGGACGCCGCAAGATTGAACCCAAAGCTAAGCACTTCTCCCATGGCAAGAAAGATCAATCTAGTAGGCCAAACCAAACTCATAATTCAAAGAGACTTGCAAAGATAACTCAATCATACATAAAAGAATTTAGAGGAGATTCAAATATTTCTCATAGATAAACTTGATCATAAACTCACAATTCATCGGATCTCGACAAACACACCACAAAAAGAGTTTACATCGAATAGATCTCCACAATAGAGGGGGAGAACATTGTATTGAGATCCAAAAAGAGAGAAGAAGCCATCTAGCTAATAAATATGGACCCGTAGGTCCATGGTAAACTACTTACAACTCATCGGAGGGGCTATGGTGTTGATGTAGAAGCCCTCCATGGTCGATTCCCCCTCCGGCGAAGCGCCGGCGAAGGCTCCAAGATGAGATCTCGCGGATACAGAAGGTTACGGTGGTGGAAATTGTGTTTCGTTGGCTCCCTGGATGTTTTCGGGGTACGTCGGCTTATATAGGAGGAAGAAGTACGTCGGTGGCCGCCCGAGGGGCCCACGAGACAAGGGGCACGCCCTACAGGGGGGCGCCTTACCCTCTCGTGGCCGCCTCGGCTGCTTCTTGACTTGCACTCCAAGTCCCATGGATCACGTTCGTTCCAAAAATCATGCTCCCAAAGGTTTCATTCCATTTGGACTCCGTTTGATATTCCTTTTCTTCAAAATACTGAAATAGGCAAAAAAACAGCAATACGGGCTGGGCCTCCGGTTAGTAGGTTAGTCCCAAAAATGATATAAATTTGTAAAATAAAGCCCATAAACATCCAAAAGGGGTAATATAATAGCATGGAGCAATAAAAAATTATAGATACGTTGGAGACGTATCAAGCATCCCCAAGCTTAATTCATGCTCGTCCTTGAGTAGGTAAATGATAAAAACAGAATTTTTGATGTGGAATGCTACCTAGCATAATTCTCAATGTAATTTTCTTTATTGTGGCATGAATTTTCATATCCAAATGATAAAAATAAAAGTTCATATTGATAAAAGAAATAGTAACACTTCAAGTATACTAATCAAAGTAATCATGTCTTCTCAAAATAACATGGCAAAAGAAAGTTCATCCCTACAAAATCATATAGTTAGGCTATGCTTCATTTTCGTCACACAAAGATATTCCCAACTTCTATACCCCCGATGACAAGCTAAGCAATTTTTTCATACTTAAATAATTTCAAACTTTTTCAACCTTCACGCAATACATGAGCATGAGCCATGGATATAGCACTATGGGTAGAATAAAATATGATGATGGGGATTGTGTGGAGAAGAGAAAAAAGTAGAAAGTCTCACATTGACGAGGATAATCAATGGGCTATGGAGATGCCCATCAATTGATGTCAACATGAGGAGTAGGGATTGCCATGTGACGGATGCACTAGAGCTATAAATGAATGCTGAACAAAAGAAAACTAGTGGGTGTGCATCCAACTTGCTTGCTCACGAAGACCTAGGGCATTTGAGGAAGCCCATCATAGGAATATACAAGCCACGTTCTATAATGAAAAATTCCCACTAGTATGAAAAAGACAACTTATGAGACTCACTATATGAAAAACATGGTGCTACTTTGAAGCACAATATATGAGACTCACTACATGAAGAACAAGGTGCTACTTTGAAGCACAAGTGTGGAAAAAGAGATAGTAACATTGCCCCTTTTATTTATTTTCTTTTTTTCTTTTTCTTTTTTTTTTATTTTCTTTTTTTTCTTTTGGGCCTTTCTTTTTTTCTTTTGGCCTTTCCTTTTTTTCTTTTTCTTTTATTTTTTGGGCAATGCTATAATAATGATAATCATCACACTTTCATTGATTACAACATATGAATTACAAGTTGAAACTAGAACAAGATATGACTCTATATGAATGCCTCCGGCGGTGTACCGGGATGGTGCAATGAATCAAGAGTGACATGTATGAAAAATAATGCATGGTGGCTTTGCCACAAATACGATGTCAACTACATGATCATGCAATGGCAATATGACAAAAAGTAAAGTATGTCATGATGATGATGAACGGAACGGTGGAAAGTTGCATGGCAATA
Source organism: Triticum timopheevii (assembly GCA_963921465.1). Taxonomy (NCBI): domain Eukaryota; kingdom Viridiplantae; phylum Streptophyta; class Magnoliopsida; order Poales; family Poaceae; genus Triticum; species Triticum timopheevii. Next base: position 479,922,700 of record OY997268.1, read on the forward strand.
TATCTCGGAATGGGTATGGAAATGCCATAATAGGTAGGCATGGTGGCTGTTTTGAGGAAGATATAAGGAGGTTTATGTGTGATAGAGCATATTGTATCACGGGGTTTGGATGCACCGGCGAAGTTTGCACCAACTCTCAAGGTGAGAAAGGGCAATGCACGGTACTGAAGAGGCTAGCAATGGCGGAAAGGTAAAAGTGCGTATAATCCATGGACTCAACATTAGTCAAAAGAACTCATATACTTATTGCAAAAATTTAGAAGTAATCAAAAATCAAGTACTACGGGCATCCTCCTAGGGGATAGATTGGTAGGAAAAGACCATCGCTCGTCCCCGACCGCCACTCATAAGGATGCACTGAAGGAAATATGCCCTAGAGGCAATAATAAAGTTATTATTTTATTTCCTTATTTCATGATAAATGTTTATAATTCATGCTAGAATTGTATTAACCGGAAACATAATACATGTGTGAATACATAGACAAACATAGTGTCACTAGTATGCCTCTACTTGAGTAGCTCGTTAATCAAAGATGGGTAAGTTTCCTAACCATAGACATGAGTTTTCATTTGATTAACGGGATCACATCATTAGGAGAATGATGTGATTGACTTGACCCATTCCGTTAGCTTAGCACTTGATCGTTTAGTATGTTGCTATTGCTTTCTTCATTACTTATACATGTTCCTATAACTATGAGATTATGCAACTCCCGTTTATCGGAGGAACACTTTGTGTGCTACCAAACGTCACAACGTAACTGGGTGATTATAAAGGTGCTCTACAGGTGTCTCCGAAGGTACTTGTTGGGTTGGCGTATTTCGAGATTAGGATTTGTCACTCCGATTGTCGGAGAGGTATCTCTGGGCCCACTCGGTAATGCACATCACTATAAGCCTTGCAAGCATTGTAACTAATGAGTTAGTTGCAGGATGATGTATTACAGAACGAGTAAAGAGACTTGCCGGTAACGAGATTGAACTAGGTATTGAGATACCGACGATCGAATCTTGGACAAGTAACATACCGATGACAAAGGGAACAACGTATGTTGTTATGCGGTTTGACCGATAAAGATCTTCGTAGAATATGTGGGAGCCAATATGAGCATCCAGGTTCCGCTATTGGTTATTGACTGGAGACGTGTCTCGGTCATGTCTACATTGTTCTCGAACCCGTAGGGTCCGCACGCTTAAAGTTCGATGACGGTTATATTATGAGTTTATGTGTTTTGATGTACCGAAGGTAGTTTAGAGTCCCGGATGAGATCGGGTACATGACGAGGAGTCTCGAAATGGTCGAGACGTAAAGATTGATATATTGGACGACTATATTCGGACATCGGAAAGGTTCCGAGTGATTCGGGTATTTTTCGAAGTACCGGAGAGTTACGGGAATTCGCCGGGGAGTATATGGGCCTTATTGGACTTTAGGGGAAAGAGAGAGGAGAGGTTGGGCGCCCGCCCAAGGCCTAGTCCGAATTGTACTAGGGGGAAGGGCTGCGCCCCCTCCTTCCTTCTCTTCTCTCTCCCCTTTCCTTGACTCCTACTCCTACTACTTGGAAGGGGGGAATCCTACTCCCGGTGGGAGTAGGACTCCTCCTAGGGCGCGCCATAGAGAGGGCCGGCCCTCCCCCTCCTCCACTCCTTTATATACGGGGAGGGGGGCACCCCTTGGAGACACAACAATTGATCTCTTGATCTCTTAGCCATGTGCGGTGCCCCCCCCCCCACCATAGTCCTCCTCGATAATATTGTAGCGGTGCTTAGGCGAAGCCCTGCGATGGTAGAACATCAAGATCGTCACCACGCCGTCGTGCTGACGAAACTCTGCCTCGACACTCGGCTGGATCGGAGTTCGAGGGACGTCATCGAGCTGAACATGTGCTAGAACTCGGAGGTGCCATAGTTTTGGTGCTTGATCGGTCGGGACATGAAGACGTACGACTACATCAACCGCGTTGTTCTAACGCTACCACTTTTGGTCTACGAGGGTACATGGACAACACTCTCCCCTCTCGTTGCTATGCATCACCATGATCTTGCGTGTGCGTAGGAATTTTTTTGAAATTACTACATTCCCCAACAGTGGCATACGAGCCTGGTTTTATGCATAGATGTTATATGCACGAGTAGAACACAAGTGAGTTGTGGGCGATACAAGTCATACTGCTTATCAGCATGTCATACTTTGGTTCGGCGGTATTGTTGGATGAAGCGGCCTGGACCGGCATTACGCGTACGCTTACGCGAGACTGGTTCTACCGACGTGCTTTGCACACAGGTGGCTGGCGGGTGTTAGTTTCTCCAACTTTAGTTGAACCGAGTGTGGCTACACCCGGTCCTTGCGAAGGTTAAAATAGCACTAACTTGACGAACTATCGTTGTGGTTTTGATGCATAGGTAAGAACGGTTCTTGCTCAGCCTGTAGCAGCCACGTAAAATTTGCAACAACAAAGTAGAGGACGTCTAACTTGTTTTTGCAGAGCATGTTGTGATGTGATATGGTCAAGACGTGATGCTATATTTTAATATATGAGATGACCATGTTTTGTAACCGAGTTATCGGCAACTGGCAGGAGCCATATGGTTGTCGCTTTATTGTATGAAATGCAAGCGCCCTGTAATTGCTTTACTTTATCACTAAGCGGTAGCGGTAGTCGTAGAAGCAATAGGTGGCAAAACGACAACGATGCTACGATGGAGATCAAGGTGTTGCGCCGGTGATGATGGTGATCACGACGGTGCTTCGGAGATGGAGATCACAAGCACATGATGATGATGGCCATATCATATCACTTATATTGATTGCATGTGACGTTTATCCTTTATGCATCTTATTTTGCTTTGATTGACGGTAGCATTATAAGATGATCTCTCACTAATTATCAAGAAGTGTTCTCCCTAAGTATGCACCATTGTGAAAGTTCTTCATGCTGAGACACCACGTGATGATCGGGTGTGATAGGCTCTACGTTCAAATACAATGGGTGCAAAACAGTTGCACACGCGGAATACTCAGGTTAAACTTGACGAGCCTAGCATATACACATATGGCCTCTGAACACGGAGACCGAAAGGTCAAACGTGAATCATATAGTAGATATGATCAACATAGTGATGTTCACCATTGAAAACTACTCCATCTCACGTGATGATCGGACATAGTTTAGTTGATTTGGATCACGTGATCACCTAGATGACTAGAGAGATGTCTGTCTAAGTGGGAGTTCTTTAGTAATATGATTAATTGAACTTAAATTTATCATGAACTTAGTCCTGGTAGTATTTTGAAAATTATTTTGTAGATCAATAGCTCGCGTTGTTGCTTTCATATGTTTATTTTGATATGTTCCTAGAGAAAACTGTGTTGAAAGATGTTAGTAGCAATGATGCAGATTGGATTCATGATCTGATGATTGTCCTCATTGCTGCACAGAAGAATTATGTCCTTGATGCACCGCTAGGTGACGGACCTATTGCAGGAGCAGATGCAGATGTTATGAACGTTTGGCTAGCTCAATATGATGACTACTTGATAGTTTAGTGCACCATGCTTAACGTCTTAGAATCGGGACTTCAAAGACGTTTTGAACGTCATGGGCCATATGAGATGTTCCAGAAGTTGAAGTTAACATTTCAAGCAAATACCCGAGTTGAGAGATATGAAGTCTCCAACAGGTTCTATAGCTAAAAGATGGAGGCGAATTGCTCAACTAGTGAGCATGGGCTCAGATTGTTTGGGTACTACAATCGCTTGAATCAAGTGGGAGTTAATCTTCCAGATAAGATACTGGTTGACAGAGTTCTCTAGTCACCATCAACAAGTTAGTAGAACTTCATGATGAACTATAGTATGCAAAGGATGACAAAAACGATTCTCGAGCTCTTCGTGATGTTGAAATCAACGAAGGTAGAAATCAAGAAAAGAGCATCAAGTGTTGATGATTGACAAGACCACTAGTTTCAAGAAAAGGGTAAAGGGAAAGAAAGGGAACTTCAAGTAGAATGACAAGCACGTTGTCACTCCCGCGAAGAAGCTTAAAGACGGACCAAAGCCTGAAACTGAGTGCTTACACTGCAAAGGAAATGGTCACTGGAAGCGGAAATGCCCTGAATATTTGGTGGATAAGAAGGATGGCAAAGTGAACAAGGGTATATTTGATATACAGGTTATTGATGTGTGCCTTACTAGTGTTTATAGTAGCTGAGGGAGTCCTGGACTAGGGGGTGTCCGGATAGCCGAACTATCATCGTCGGCCGGACTCCAAGACTATGAAGATACAAGATTGAAGACTTCGTCCCGTGTCCGGATGGGACTTTCCTTGGCGTGGAAGGCAAGCTTGGCAATACGGATATGTAGATCTCCTACCATTGTAACCGACTCTGTGTAACCCTAGCCCTCTCTGGTGTCTATATAAACCGGAGGGTTTAGTCCGTAGGACGAACAACCATCACAACAATCATACCATAGGCTAGCTTCTAGGGTTTAGCCTCCTTGATCTCGTGGTAGATCTACTCTTGTACTACCCATATCATCAATATTAATCAAGCAGGAGTAGGGTTTTACCTCCATCGAGAGGGCCCGAACCTGGGTAAAAACATCGTGTCCCTTGTCTCCTGTTACCATCCGCCTAGACGCACAGTTCGGGACCCCCTACCCGAGATCCGCCGGTTTTGACACCGACATTGGTGCTTTCATTGAGAGTTCCTCTATGTCGTCACCGATAGGCTCGATGGCTCCTTCGATCATCAACAATGACGGCGCAGTCCAGGGTGACACTTTTCTCCCCGGACAGATCTTCGTATTCGGCGGCTTTGCGCTGCGGGCCAATTCGCTTGGCCATCTGGAGCAGATCGAAAGCTACGCCCCTGGCCATCAGGTCAGATTTCGAAGCCTAAACTTCACGGCTGACATCCGCGGAGACTTGATCTTCGACGGATTTGAGCCACAGCCGAGCGCACCACACTGTCACGAAGGGCATGATTCAGCTCTGCTGCCGGACAGTGCCCTGGAGGCCGCACATAAGTCCGCTCCGACCCTTAATTCGGAGCCGACCGCGCAGATCGAGGATGGATGGCTAGACGCCACCTCGGGGGCTACAACCGCTACGGCGATGGAGCCGAATACTGACCTTGTCCCTTGTAAAGCTCGTGACTCCGAGGTGTCGGACTCCTCACCGGACTTCGAACCTCCTGCGCCCCTACCAATCGAGTCCGATTGGGCGCCGATCATGGAGTTCACCGCCGCGGACATCTTTCAGCACTCACCCTTTGGTGACATCCTGAATTCGCTAAAGTATCTCTCGTTATCAGGAGAGCCCTGGCCGGACTGCGGTCAGGACGGTTGGGATGCGGACGACGAAGAAATTCAAAGCCCACCCACCACCCACTTTGTAGCCACTGTCGACGATCTAACCGACATGCTAGACTACGACTCCGAAGACATCGACGGCATGGACGACGACGCCGGAGACAACCAAGAACCAGTGCCTACTAGGCACTGGAAAGCCACCTCAAATCATGATATATATATGGTGGACACCCCAAAACGGAGCGATAATGAGGAACAACGGGACGCGGCGAAGGATAATTCCCCCGAAAAACAACCAAAACGGCGACGCAAGCGGCGCTCCAAGTCCCGCCTCGATAACAACAGCACCCATAACGACCCAGCCGTAGAGCAGGGCAAACTAGTGGATGGTGAACATGCAGCCAAGCAACCATCCGAACAGGATGAATCGGACAATCAACCCATCCTCGGCGAAAACAACAGTCCAGACGATCTCATGCCAGACACACCACCAGAGCACAAGAACCTGCACAAAAAGCTTGTCGCCACTGCAAGAAGTTTGAAGAGGCAGAAAGGGAAGCTCAAAACAGCGGAAGACATACTCAGAATGAGGTGGAGCAAAGTACTCAAGACCACGGACAAATACGGCAACATCCATCAAGCAAAGAGCTACCCGAAGCGCAAGCTGCTGCCCGAATTCGACAAGGAGGCCGTAGAGCCCCCACAATCAAAAAGTAAAGAGGCCGCCTGGCCGGATAAATGACCAGATGACAGGCCAGGAGCGGCAAGCAGCGCCGCACACAAGCCGGCACATGACACACATAAAGATACTCGGAAAACAGATGGCCCGGTCAGGTCCATTTATGGGCCAAAAAAGAGGGCCCCGGGAAGCAACACAGCACGCCGAGTGTTCGAAGATAACGACACACCTAAATACAGGGGCGCCGCACACCCACTATGTTTCACCGATGAGGTGCTGGATCATGAATTTCCAGCGGGATTCAAGCCCGTAAACATAGAGACATACGACGGAACAACAGACCCCGGAGTCTGGATTGAGGATTACATCCTACACATACATATGGCTAGAGGAGATGATCTCCATGCCATAAAATATCTACCCCTCAAGCTCAAAGGGCCAGCTCGGCATTGGCTCAAAAGCCTCCCAGAAAATACCATTGGAAGTTGGGAAAGAGCTCGAGGACGCGTTTAGAGCAAATTTTCAGGGGACTTATGTCCGCCCTCTAGATGCAGACGATTTAAGTCACATAACCCAACAGCCCAGAGAGTCAGCGTGCAAATTCTGGAACAGGTTCCTCACCAAACAGAACCAAATAGTCGACTGTCCGGACGCCGAAGCCCTAGTAGCTTTTAAACATAACGTCCGAGACGAATGGCTCGCCAGACACCTCGGCCAGGAAAAGCCAAGAACAATGGCCGCGCTAACGAGCCTCATGACCCGCTTTTGCACGGGGGAAGACAGCTGGCTGGCAAGATGCAGCACCAGCGACCCAAGTACATCCGAGATCAGAGATGGAAATGGAAAATCACGGCGCAGAAAGGATCCACGCCAAAACAAAGAAAATGGCCCAAAAAATGCGGCGGTCAACGCCGGATTCAAAAGCTCGCGGCCGAACAACAAAACACTGCCTCTTAAGGATAACAGTGACGAGCTATCCAACCTCAACAAAAATTTGGATCGGATATGTCAAATCCACAGTACCCCCGGGAAGCCTGCAAACCACACCCACCGAAATTGTTGGGTCTTCAAACAGTCCGGCAGACTCAACGCCGAACACAAGGGGCTCGACATGCCAAGCGAGGACGACGACGAACCCCACTAGTAGAGCGCCGGAAAACAAAAGACTTTCCCACAAGAAGTTAAAACAGTAAACTCACTTCATGTGATTATACGGAACAATAGTGCGGCACCCGCCACAGTACGCGTCGCATGGTCCACCCCAACGGAATCCCGAGATTGGATGTCAGAACCAATTACTTTCGACCACCTGAATTATTCCAGAAGTATTCGAAACACAGGATGGACTGCTCTGATATTGGATCCTATAATCGACGGACTACAATTTACACAAGTCTTAATGGATGGCGGCAGCGATTTAAACCTGCTATATCCGGACACAATCCGGAAGTTGGGGATAGACCCTACTAAAATTCGCCATAGCCGCACTTCCTTCAAAGGAGTGACGCCAGGCCCTTATGCCAAATGCACGGGCTCCTTACTACTAGAAGTGGTGTTCGGATCACCCGACAACTTCCGTCACAAAAAGCTAATCTTCCATGTCGCCCCATTCAAAAGTAGCCATCAAGCACTATTGGGACGTGAAGCTTTCGCCCGCTTTAACGCAATACCGCACTACGCGTCTCTTACACTTAAAATGCCTGGTCCACGCGGCATCATCTCATTAAAAGGTCGTTCAAGACCCCAGACACGGCTAGGCGAGTCCGGCATAAATAAACTAGGGGCTCCCTAGCCGCATACCCTTCACAAGGGGCTGCGCGTACAAACAATGAAGAGCCAATAAAAGCTCAACTTTATTCATTCATTCATAACTTTGTTTTCAATAAATTTTTTTGCACGATTTCTTTTCAAGCTAAGTTCCTCTCTTTTTACAGATGAACAACGTGTACACCCGTCCAGGATATGGCACAATGGAGACACAGGCGCACACGTGCAGCAGGGACCCATGGCAAGGATTCTTTTCAGATTAAGACCCTGCATAAATCTTTCTTACTGTCTCTTGTTGATTCATATCCCACGGTTTTTACCATAACCAACGAGGAGGCTGGCGTTTTGGCATCGGCTGCGTCAGAAATTCTTGCCTGTACCTGGACACTAGGGGCTTAGGGCATTGTTCTGCCCGTTATCATAAAGACCGAATACCTTAGGGAGTGTTCGGCGTGTCGAGTTAGGCCTTATATGCATCAGCTCCGAATCATGTCTTTGGTCAAATGTTGGGTTTGCCCAGCTCCTGTGTTTTGCTGCCTTACGTTCTGTATCATCGGCTAACGCGGCACCAGGAGAACTACTGCGATTGTGCCCTGGTTCGGCCGGGCGAGCACCTCAGTAGAGAAAGCCGAAAACTGACTATCATGATACAGCGAGAGACTGGTCAACCACTCGATCGACTACCGGAATGTTTAGAATTCCTCCGCTTTGATGAAGGACCATTTCCCGGTGAGGCACATACGCGCCCCAAATTCGGAGAGCGCGGTGCCCCTAGGGGCTATATCGTAGCCCCACCCTCGAACTCCTATGGCTAAGTGAAAGTGATAAAGCATTATAGTCCGGTTGCCTCGTTTGCTACGCTACCACCTCCTTCACAGGACCAAGACGTTGGATTAAGTGTGAAAATGTGCTATTTTTGCAAACACCCCCGCACCATGTGCGTGGGGGCTGAAGCCGAAGACTGCAATCTTTCAGGTTATACGCAAGTATACATTAACGGCCGCACAGGAGATATTTCAATACTTGAACGCACAATTATAAAAAGCACATATATTATAAATATCGTTTTACAAATCATAAAGATCATTTGAACATGACATTCTTTGAGCACTGCGACTCTATTGCACGAGCACCCCACAGAACTTCCCCAAAATAGTGCTCGACGGGTAACCGGCTCTCGTCCGAACCCCGGGTTGCAACATCGGTGGCATCCATCTCCGTCCAGTATGTCTTCACACGGGCGAGGGCCATCCGTGCACCCTCTATGCATGCCGACCGCTTCATCGCCTTGATATGCGGCACCGCCCCAAGGAATTGCTGCAATAAGCCAAAATAACTCTTCGGCTTGGGCCTATCCGGCCAGATATGAGTCACTACATCCGTCATGGCAAGTCCGGACAATCTATCCAGCTTAGCCCATTCAGCCAGCCGATCGGTTAACGGAAGTGAACGCTCCGGACTGTGGAATTGAGACCAAAAAAGCTCTTCCGTCTTGTGATCCTTTTGACTTCGGAAGTGCACAACAGCATCTGCTGCACTCGCCGCTAAATCCATATAAGGATCCTCTGGATCCCACAGCTGGCCAAGCTGAGCATACATCGGATCTGTGAACTTCCTGCACAGCAGAAAGGGCTTGCCAGCCGCAATGTCCCCGGCCTGACGCAGCTCCTCCTTTATAGCCCTCATTGCAGAATGGGCATCCTTGGCTTCGGCGGCGGCCTTCTTCAGGTCTTCTTGCTCCGCTCGGTGTTCCTTTTCAAGAACTTCATAGCGGTCGGTTACATCTTTTAGCTTCACGGCCATTTCGGCCATCTCCCCCCTGCTTCGGCAGTGAGCAGCCCTTTCAGCTTCTAGCTCTTCGGCCACCTTCGAGGTAGCCGCATCACTCCTTCGGGCCTGCTCCTTGGCTTGAGCAAGCTCTGCTCGAAGGTCCTCCACAGCAGCGGCACCATATGCATTAAGCATACATGTTGTAAGGAGTGGGCATCAGCTCCCTTACTAGGTGACCACGGAGAAACAACTTACCTTGTGACTCGTCAAGTCGTTTATTGACCAGCGAGATGTCCGCATCCGTAACGTCGAGTTGCCGCTTTAGTTCAGCAACTCCATCAGTCCGGCTGGCCACCGGACTATCCGCCACCTGCATAGGAAAGGCGGGAATTAATACCTGAGATTATGATCCTCGGCACGCTGTCGCTTTCGACAACATACCGAGTCTCAGGGGCTACTATCTATACAGGGGCACTTTATGTGTAAAACTGTGAAAAGGTATGTCATTTTTACGAACCTCAAACCCCGCCAGCAAACTTCTGACGGCATCATGCAACCCGCCCTCGGCGGATGAAATTCTTTCAATCACCGTACTCATCAATGTACGGTGACCTTCTGAGATAGACGCCTTCTCAAGCAGATCCCTCAGCTCCCTCGGCCGTACACCAGTTGGCGCCGAACTTTCCGGCCCAGCCAGACTCGGGGGTACCCTCCGTGACGACACCTCAGGGTCGTCCACCCCGCCTGACGGTGCAGCAGACGGAGGCGTTTCGCTCTCCACCATCTCCGGACGAAGGTCCCCCGAAGACGAGCTCAGCTGAGAAGGACGGAGATCCGAACTACAAGGTAAAAACTTTGGTTATCCTCAGAAGCAAAAATAGGGATGTCCCTTATTACAAAACTCCCCTTTTTCTACTTACGGCTCGCTGGAGGGCTGATCCTTTGGGGGAGAGGGTGCGGCCGGGGTTTCCCCAGGCGCAGGACCCTCCGGTGAAGATCTCTTCCCCCGCTTTAAGGCCTTGGCCTCCGGGTTTTCAGAAGTGGTCCTCTTCTCCCCTTGGAAGGAGGGACTCTCGATCCCCCCTTTCTCGAAAGCCTCCTTGGTAGAGGCGTAGCTTCTCTGTTTTCCCTTTCGCCTTCCTCCGAAGGAGCAACCTCCAGCATCGTGACCAACACGGGATCCGGCGTGGTCTCCGGGAGGGGGGCCGGACACCGTATCAGTTTTGCTTGCGCTATCCACTCCTGTTCAAAGGACAATTGGTTAAAAGGCAAATCCAAGATATGCAAACGAACGGTATGTCCGGACACCGAGCTACTTACTTGTGTATCCGGGCGATTGCAGCTTAGGCCGGCGTCCTCGGTCAATTTCGGACACACCTCTTGTGGTCCGAAGAACAATTTGTACATCTCCATGGGTGTCGTACCCATGAAGTGTTGGAGAACTCGTGGTCCCTCCGGATTGAATTCCCACAGCCAGAGAGGGCGACGTTTGCAGGGCAGGAGACGCCTAATCAGCATAACCTGCGTCACCACGACCAGATCGATTTCCCTCTCCTGGAGGTCTCAAATCCGGCCCTACAATAGGGGTACGTCCTTTGACGGCCCCCAGTTGAGCCCTTGGTTGACCCATGACATCAGCCGTCGTGGAGGGCCCGAGCAGAAGATGGGCGGCGACTTCTGCCTGCTGCCCCTGGGAGCGGTAATATAAAACCACTCCTGTTGCCACAAGCCGAGGTCCTCTTGGAAAGAGCTCTCGGGCCATGGAGCATCGGCCCTCTTGCTTACAACCGCCCCGCCGCACACTGCTTGATGCCCCTCGATCATCTTCGGCTACACGTTGAAGGTTTTGAGCCACAAGCCGAAGTGAGGGGTAGTGCGGAGGAAGGCTTCGCAGACGACAATGAATGATGAGATGTGGAGGATGGACTCCGGAGCCAAGTCGTGGAATTCCAACCCATAGTAAAACATGAGCCCTCTGACAAAAGGATCCATCGGGAAGCCTAAACCCCGACGGAGGTGGGACACAAACACGATGCTTTCGCCGGGCTCGGGAGTAGGAATGACTTGCCCTTTTGCGGGCAACCTATGCGAAATCTCGTAGGTCAGGTACCTGGCTTCTCTCAGCTTTAGCACGTCCTCTTCCGTGACGGAGGAGGGCATCCAACGGCCCTGTAGGTCGGAGCCGGACATTATTGAAGGTCCAAAAGGCGCTCAAATCTAGGGCTCTGGGTGTTGGAACTCAGGGCGAGGGGCAGATTCGATTGAGGATTGAAGAAAAGAAACGAGCCTTGGTCCCATTATAAAGAGGGAGAATACCAAGAGCCGTCCCAGTGACCGTTTGGGACTCACCTTCGATAGAGGAGGCGTGGCAACGAGCGCGGTTGGGTTACCCACGTCCGTATTGGTGGGAATCCCGAAATAAGGGCAACACAATCTCTGCTTTGACAAGACGTGCCAAGGAAACCGCTTCGCTAAACGCACTGAGGTGGTATAATAAAAACGATTCAAGTAAAAGCTTGGTAGTGGTGTGACGTCACGCCACAGAATACGTCAGCAGATTGAACTTGTGTAAATATTATTCTCTCTACGGTGGTATGTGGAATTTATTTTGCAGAGCCGGACACTATCCTGGTGTTCACAATCTTCTATGAATTATTCGAAGGAGGAACCCGCCTTGCAATGCCGAAGACAATATGCGCGCCGGACTCATCGTCATTGAAGCCTGGTTCAGGGGCTACTGAGGGAGTCCTGGACTAGAGGGTGTCCGGATAGCCGGACTATCATCGTCGGCCGGACTCCAAGACTATGAAGATACAAGATTGAAGACTTCGTCCCGTGTCCGGATGGGACTTTCCTTGGCGTGGAAGGCAATCTTGGCAATACGGATATGTAGATCTCCTACCATTGTAACCGACTCTGTGTAACCCTAGCCCTCTCCGGTGTCTATATAAACTGGAGGTTTTAGTCCGTAGGACGAACAACCATGACAACAATCATACCATAGGCTAGCTTCTAGGGTTTAGCCTCCTTGATCTCGTGGTAGATCTACTCTTGTACTACCCATATCATCAATATTAATCAAGAAGGAGTAGGGTTTTACCTCCATCGAGAGGGCCCGAACCTGGGTAAAAACATCGTGTCCCTTGTCTCCTGTTACCATCCGCCTAGATGCAAAGTTCGGGACCCCCAACCCGAGATCTGCTGGTTTTGACACCGACAGTAGCCCCTGAGTATTTGATACTTGTTTGGTTGCTAAGTTAGTAACTCGAAACAGGAGTTACATAATAAACAGAGACTAGTTGAGGGGAAGTGACGATGAGTGTTGGAAATAGTTCCAAGATTGATATGATCATCATCACACACTCCCTATACTTTCAGGATTAGTTTTAAACCTAAATAAATGTTATTTGGCGTTTGCATTGAGCATGAATATGATGTGATCATGTTTATTGCAATATGGTTATTCATTTAAAGTCAGAGAATAATTGTTGTTCTGTTTACATGAATAAAGCCTTCAATGGTCATACACCCAATGAAAATAGTTTGTTGGATCTCGATCGTAGTGATACACATATTCATAATATTGATGCCAAAAGATGCAAAGTTAATAATGATAGTGTAACTTATTTGTGGCACTACCGTTTGGGTCATATCGGTGTAAAATGCATGAAGAAACTCCATAAAACATGGATTTTCGGAATAACTTGTTTATGAATCATTTGATGCTTGTGAACCGTGCCTTTTGGGCAAGATGACTAAAACTCCGTTCTCCAGAACAATGGAACGAGCTACTGAATAGTTGGAAATAATACATACTGATGTATGCAGACCAATGAGTATTAAGGCTCGTGGCGGGTATCGTTATTTTCTCACCTTCACAGATGATTTGAGCAGATATGGGTATATCTACTTGATGAAACATAAGTCTGAAATAGTTGAAAGGTTCAAAGAATTTCAGAGTGAAGTGGAAAATCATCATAACAAGAAAATAAAGTTTCTGCGATCTAATCGTGGAGATGAATATTTGAGTTACGAGCTTGGCCTTCAGTTAAAATAATGTGGAATAGTTTCACAAACTCATGCCACCTGGAATACCACAGTGTAACGGTGTGTCCGAACGTCATAACCGCACTTTATTGGATATGGTGCGATCTATGATGTATCTTACCGATTTACCACTATCGTTTTGGGATTATGCATTAGAGACAGCTGCATTCACTTTAAATAGGGCACCATCAAAATCCGTTGAGACGACACCGTATGAACTATGGTTTAGCAATAAACCTAAGTTGTCGTTTCTTAAAGTTTGGAGTTGCAATGCTTATGTCAAAAAGTTTCAACCTGATAAGCTCGAACCCAAATCAAAGTAGTGCGTCTTCATAGAATACCCAAAGGAAACTGTTGGGTACACCTTCTATCACAGATCCGAAGGCAAGATATTCGTTGCTGAGATGGATCCTTTCTAGAGAAGGAGTTTCTCTCGAAAGAAGTGAGTGGGAGGAAAGTAGAGCTTGATAAGGTAATTGTACCTTCTCCCGAATTGGAAAATAGTTCATCACAGAAATTAGTTCCCGTGATTTCTACACCAATTAGTGAGGAAGCTAATGATGATGATCATGAAACTTCAGATCAAGTTACTACAGAACCTCGTAGGTCTTCAAGAGTACGGTCCGCACCAGAGTGGTATGGTAATCCTGTTCTGGAAGTCATGTTACTAGACCCTGATAAACCTACGAACTATGAGGAAGCGATGATGAGCCCAAATTCCGCGAAATGGCTGGAGGCCATGAAATCTGAGATAGGATCCATGTATGAGAACAAAGTGTGGACTTTGGTGGACTTACCCGATGATCGGCAAGCCATAGAAAATAAATGGATCTTCAAGAGGAAGATGGACGTTGATAGTAGTGTTGCTATCTACAAAGCTCGACTTGTCCCAAAAATGTTTTCGGCAAGTTCAAGGTGTTGACTACAATGAGATTTTCTCAACTGTAGCGATGCTTAAGTCTGTCCAAATCATGTTAGAAATTGCCACGTTTTATGAAATCTGGCAAATGGATGTCAAAATAGCATTCCTTAATGGTTTTTCTTAAAGAAGAGTTTTATATGATGCAACCAGAAGGTTTCGTCAATCCTAAAGGTGATAACAAAATGTGCAAGCTCCAGCGATCCATCTATGGACTGGTGCAAGCATCTCAGAGTTGGAATATACGTTTTGATAAGTTGATCAAAGCATATAGTTTTATACGGACTTGCAGTGAAGCCTGTATTTACAATAAAGTAAGTGGGAGCACTACAGCCTTTCTGATAAGTATATGTGAGTGACATATTGTATATCAAAAATGATGTAGAATTTTTTCTGGAAAGCATAAAGAAGTGTTTGAAAGGAGTTCTTTAAAAGAAAGACCTTAGTAAATCTACTTACATATTGAGCATCAATATCTATCGAGATAGATCATGACGCTTGATTAGATTTTTAATGAGTGCATACCTTGATAAGATTTTGAAGTAGTTCAAAATGGAACAATCAAAGAAAGAGTTCTTGCCTGTGCTGCAAAGGTGTGAAATTGAGTAAGACTCAAATCCCGACCATGGCAGAAAATAGAAAGAGAATGAAAGTCATTCCCTATGCCTCAGTCATAGGTTCTATAAAAGTATGCCATGCTATGGACCAGACCTATTGTATACTCTTCCTTGGTTTGGCAAGGGAGTACAATAGTGATCTAAGAGTAGATCACTGGACATTGGTCAAAATTATCCTTAGTGGAATAAGGATATGTTTCTCGATTATGGAGGTGACAAGAGGTTTGTCGTAAAGGGTTAGGTCGATGCAAGTTTTGACACTGATCCAGATGACTCTAAGTCTCAATCTGGATACATATTGAAAGTGGGAGCAATTAGCTAGAGTAGCTCCGTACAGAGCATTGTAGACATAGAATATTTTGCAAAATACATACGGCTCTGAATGTGACAGACCCGTTGACTAAACTTCTCTCACGAGCAAAACACGATCACACCTTAGTACTCTTTGGGTGTTAATCACATAGCAATGTGAACTAGATTATTGACTCTAGTAAACCCTTTGGGTGTTGGTCACATGACGATGTAAACTATGGATGTTAATCATATACAGATATGAATATTGGTGTTAAATCACATGGCGATGTGAACTAGATTATTGACTCTAGTGCAAGTGGGAGACTGAAGGAAATATGCCCTAGAGGCAATAATAAAGTTATTATTTATTTCCTTATTTCATGATAAATGTTTATTATTCATGCTAGAATTGTATTAACCGTAAACATAATACATGTGTGAATACATAGACAAACATAGTGTCACTAGTATGCCTCTACTTGACTAGCTCGTTAATCAAAGATGGTTAAGTTTCTTAACCATAGACATGAGTTTTCATTTGATTAACGGGATCACATCATTAGGAGAATGATGTGATTGACTTGACCCATTCCGTTAGCTTAGCACTTGATCGTTTAGTATGTTGTTATTGCTTTCTTCATGACTTATACGCGTTCCTATAACTATGAGATTATGCAACTCCCGTTTACCGGAGGAACACTTTGTGTGCTACCAAACGTCACAACGTAACTGGGTGATTATAAAGGTGCTCTACAGGTGTCTCTGTAGGTACTTGTTGGGTTGGCGTATTTCGAGATTAGTATTTGTCACTCCGATTGTCGGAGAGGTATCTCTGGGCCCACTCGGTAATGCACATCACTATAAGCCTTGCAAGCATTGTAACTAATGAGTTAGTTGCAGGATGATGTATTACAGAACGAGTAATGAAACTTGCCGGTAACGATATTGAACTAGGTATTGAGATATCGACGATCGAATCTCGGACAAGTAACATATCGATGACAAAGGGAACAACGTATGTTGTTATGCGGTTTGACAGATAAAGACCTTCATAGAATATATGGGAGCCAATATGAGCATCTAGGTTCTGCTAGTGGTTATTGACCGGAGACGTGTCTCGGTCATGTCTACATTGTTCTCGAACCCGTAGGGTCCGCACTCTTAAAGTTCGATGACGGCTATATTATGAGTTTATGTGTTTTGATGTACCGAAGGTAGTTTGGAGTCCCGGATGAGATCGGGGACATGACGAGGAGTCTCTAAATGGTTAAGATGTAAAGATCGATATATTGGACGACTATATTCGGACATCGGAAAGGTTCCGAGTGATTCGGGTATTTTTCGGAGTACCGGAGAGTTACGGGAATTCGCCGGGGAGTATATGAACCTTATTGGGCTTTAGGAGAAAGAGCGAGGAGAGGTTGGGCGCCCCCCCAAGGCCTAGTCCGAATTGGACTAGGGGGAAGGGCTGCGCCCCCTCCTTCCTTCTCTTCTCTCTCCCCTTTCCTTGACTCCTACTCCTACTACTTGGAAGGGGGGAATCCTACTACCGGTGGGAGTAGGACTCCTTCTAGGGCGCGCCATAGAGAGGGCCGGCTCTCCCCCTCCTCCACTCCTTTATATACGGGGAGGGGGCACCCCTTGGAGACACAACAATTGATCTCTTGATCTCTTAGCCGTGTGCGGTGCCTAAGGGAGTCCTGTATTAGGGGGTATCCGGACAGCCGGACTATATACATCATCCGGACTATTGAAACGTGAAGATACAAGACTCAAGACTTCGGCCCATGTCTGGATGGGACTCTCCTTTGCGTGGAAGACAAGCTTGGCGATCCGGATATTGTGTTTACTTCCTTGTAACTGACTCCATGTAAACCCTAGCCCTCTCCGGTGTCTATATAAACCGGAGAGGTTGGTCCTTAGAAGGCCGATCACAATTACAATCATACCGTCATAGGCTAGCTCTTAGGGTTTGATACGTCTCCAACGTATCTATAATTTTTGATTGCTCCATGCTACTTTATCTACTGTTTTGGACCATATTGGGCTTTATTTTCCACTTTTATATTATTTTTGGGACTAACCTATTAACCCAAGGCCCAGCCCAGAATTGATGTCTTTTTCCTATATAAGTGTTTTGAAGAAACGAATATCAAACGGAGTCCAAACGGAATGAAACCTTCGGGAACGTGATTTTCTCACCGAACGTGATCCAGGAGACTTGGACCCTACTCCAAGACGTAATAGAGGCAGTCACGAGGGTGGGGGGCGTGCCCCCTGCCTCGTGGCCCCCCTGTTGCTCCACCGATGTACTCCTTCCTCCTATATATACCTATGTACCCCCAAACGATCATAAGGGGAGCCAAAAACCTAATTCCACCGCCGCAACCTTCTGTATCCACGAGATCCCATCTTGGGGCCTGTTCCAGAGCTCCACCGGAGGGGGCATCCACCATGGAGGGTTTCTACATCAACACCATAGCCCCTCCGATGAAGTGTGAGTAGTTTACATCAGACCTTCGGGTCCATAGCTACTAGCTAGATGGCTTGTTCTCTCTTTTTGGATCTCAATACAATGTTCTCCCCCTCTCTCGTGGAGATCTATTTGACGTAATCTTCTTCTTTTTGCGGTGTGTTTGTTGAGACCGATAAATTGTGGATTTGTGATCCAGTATTATCTATGAGCAATATTTGAATCTTCTCTGAATTCTTTTATGTATGATTGAGTTATCTTTGCAAGTCTCTTCGAATTATCCTTTTGGTTTGGCCAACTAGATTGGTAGTTCCTGCAATGGGAGAAGTGCTTAGCTTTGGGTTCAATCTTGTGGTGTCCTTTCCTAGTGATAGAAGGGGCAGCAAGGCACGTATTGTATTGTTGCCATCGAGGATAACAAGATGGGGTTTTTATCATATTGCATGAATTTATCCCTCTACATCATGTCATCTTGCTTAAGGCGTTACTCTGTTTTTAACTTAATACTCTAGATGCATGCTGGATAGCGGTCGATGAGTGGAGTAATAGTAGTAGATGCAGAATTGTTTCGATCTACTTGTCTCGGACGTGATGCCTATATACATGATCATACCTAGATATACTCATAACTATGCTCAATTCTGTCAATTGCTCAACAGTAATTTGTTCACCCACCGTAGAATACTTATTCTCTTGAGAGAAGCCACTAGTGAAACCTATGGCCCCCGGGCCTATTCTCATCATATCAATCTCTATCGCTTTATTACTTGCTTTGTTTTTACTTTGCCTTTTACTTTTCACTTTGCATCTATCTATCAAAAATACCAAAAATATTATTTATCATCTCTATCAGATCTCACTCTCGTAAGTGACCGTGAAGGGATTGACAACCCCTAATCGCGTTGGTTGCGAGTAGCTATCGTTTTGTGTAGGTACGAGGGACTTGTGCGTGGTCTCCTACTGGATTGATACCTTGGTTCTCAAAAATTGAGGGAAATACTTATGCTACTTTGCTACATAATCCTCTCCTCTTCGGGGAAATCCAACGCAGTGCTCAAGAGGTAGAAAGAAGAATTTCTGGCGCCGTTGCCGGGGAGGCTCACGCAATCAAGTCAACAATACCAAGTACCCATCACAATCCCTATCTCTCGCATTATATTATTTGCCATTTGCCTCTCGTTTTCCTCTCCCCCACTTCACCCTTGCCGTTTTATTCGCCCTCTCTTTCCCAATCTCCTCCTCTCTTTCCCGTTTGCCTTTTCCCGTTGCCTTTCTGTTTGCTCGTGTGTTAGTTTGCTTGCTTGTCGTCATGGCTAATCTCATATCTTTGCCGTTATCTCCCGAGAATGAACTTCTAAATTTTAAACAAAGGGAGGGAGAAAATCTAAAAGACACTTGGTATAGAATTTGCAATGCTCAAAATAGATCTACCAGGAAGCAATCTACTTCAGTTCTTCTTCGTAATTTTTACGTAGGTGCTAATCCTTGGTATAGATATATCCTTGATACCATTACCAGAGGGAATTTCTTGGGTAGCCATACTTTTGATTCTTATAATGCTTTAATAGATTTATTTGGCTCACCACCTCTTTTGATTAATGGAACTATGTTAACTTTGGAGCATGTTATGCAAAGACTTGAAACTATTGAGAATGAAGTTCCTACCATTGAATCAATTGAAAATCTTGATAAAAAGATCCACAATCAAATTACCCAATATGGATCTAAGGTAGGAATGACTTTGAAAAATATTAAAGAAAAAGAACCCATAGTTAATGAGAAAATAAATCTAGATTCCACAAGAATCGATAAACTTGACGGTATCATTACCAACTTGGGAACCGCTTTTTATTCTGTTCAAAACACTCGAAGTTCGTCTACTAAAAATACTAAGCTTGTTGATGTTCCTAAGAATAAGGGTGAATCATCTAGTAAGGAAACTGTGGATCTTAAATCTATAAGTGTTCATCCCAATCTTTTTACCATCATTAAGGAACCTTTTGCTATAAATGAATTTTTCGATCTTTTGCCTAAAAATTTGGCAATTACTAGAAAGAAAGAAAATTCTAAAGGAGGTAGATGCCTCATTGAAGAATTGCCTACCAAAGATGGCAATACCTAGATCTATCCTTGCTTTTATGCCTAGCTAGGGGCATTAAACGATAGCGCTTGTTGGGAGGCAACCCAATTTTTTTTGTTTTCTTGTTTTTGCTTCTGTTTAGGAATAAATAATCCATATAGCCTCTGTTTGGATGTGGTTTTATGTTTTAATTAGTGTTTGTGCCAAGTAGAACCTATAGGATAACCTACGATGACGGTTGATTTGATTCTGCTGAAAAACAGAAACTTTGCACGCACGAATATAAGTTTCTTAAATCACAGGAACGTGATTTTGCATTGATTCTTTTTTGCTTCTGTTTAATAGACAAATTGTCCAGGACTTCCTATTTTGGTAGAATTTTTAGAGTTCCAGAAGTTTGCGTTAGTTACAGATTGCTACAGACTGTTCTGTTTTTGACAGATTCTGTTTTGCGTGTGTTGTTTGCTTATTTTGATGAATCTATGGCTAGTAAAATAGTTTATAATCCATAGAGAAGTTGGAATATAGTAGGTTTAACACCAATATAAATAAAGAATGATTTCATTACAGTACCTTAAGTAGTTCTTTGTTTTCTTTCTCTAACGAAGCTCACGAGATTTCTGTTGAGTTTTGTGTTGTGAAGTTTTCAAGTTTTGGGTGAATTCTTTTGATGGATTATGGAACAAGGAGTGGCAAGAGCCTAAGCTTGGGGATGCCCATGGCACCCCCAAGATAATCCAAGGACACCAAAAAGTCAAAGCTTGGGGATGCCCCGGAAGGCATCCCCTCTTTCGTCCACTTCCATCGGTAATTTACTTGGAGCTATATTTTTATTCACCGCATGATATATGTTTTGCTTGGAGCGTCTTGTATTATTTGCGTCTTTGCTTGTTAGTTCACCACAATCATCCTTGCTGTACACACCTTTTGAGAGAGCCATACATGAATTGGAATTTGTTAGAATACTCTATGTGCTTCACTTATATCTTTTGAGCTTGATAGTTTTGCTCATAGTGCTTCACTTATATCTTTTGAGTGTGATAATTTTTGCTCTAGTGCTTCACTTAGATCTTTTAGAGCACGGTGGTAGATTTGTTTTAAAGAAACTATTGATCTCTCATGCTTCACTTAGATTATTTTGAGAGTCGTTAATAGCATGGTAATTTGCTTAATGTTAATATACTTGGTATTCAAGATATGTGAAACTTTCTTTTGCGTGAATTGAAGACTAAGATAAGTTTGATGCTTGATAATTGTTTTGAGATATGGAGGTGATAATATCAAAGTTGTGCTAGTTGAGTAATTATGAATTTGAGAAATGCTTGTGTTGAAGTTTGCAAGTCCCGTAGCATGCACGTATGGTTAAAGTTGTGTAACAAATTTGAAACAGGAAGTGTACTTGGCTTGTGCACCCTTATGAGTGGCGGTCGGGGACGAGCGATGGTATTTTCCTACCAATCTATCCCCCTAGGAGCATGCGCGTAGTACTTGATTTTTGATGACTTCAAAATTTTTGCAATAAGTATATGAGTTCTTTATGACTAATGTTGAGTCCATGGATTGTACGCACCCTCGCCTTTCCTCCTTTGCTAGCCTCTTCGGTACCGTGCATTGCCCTTTCTCACCTTGAGAGTTGGTGCAAACTTCGCCGGTGCATCCAAACCCCGTTATACAATACGCTCTATAACACATAAACCTCCTTATATCTTCCTCAAAACAGCCACCATACCTACCTATTATGCCATTTCCGTAGCCATTCCGAGATATATTGCCATGCAACTTCCATCATCATCATCATGACATACATTACTTTTGTCATATTGCCATTGCATGATCATGTAGTTGACATCATATTTGTGGCAAAGCCACCATGCATTAGTTTTTCATACATGTCACTCTTGATTCATTGCACCATCCCGGTACACCGCAGGAGGCATTCATATAGAGTCATATTTTGTTCTAAGCTTCGAGTTTTAATCCTTATGTGTAATCAATAGAAGTGTGATGATCATCATTATTAGAGCATTGCCCAAATAAAAAAAGAGAAAGGCCAAAAGAAAAAAAGAAAGGCCCAAAAAAAATAAAAAAGGGCAATGCTACTATCTCTTTTCCACACTTGTGCTTCAAAGTAGCACCTTGTTCTTCATGTAGTGAGTCTCATATATTGTGCTTCAAAGTAGCACCTTGTTCTTCATGTAGTGAGTCTCATAAGTTGTCTTTTTATACTAGTGGGATTTTGTCATTATAGAACTTGGCTTGTATATTCCTACGATGGGCTTCCTCAAATGCCCTAGGTCTTCGTGATCAAGCGAGTTGGATGCACACCCACTAGTTTTCTTTGGTTGAGCATTCATAGCTTTAGTGCATCCGTTGCACGGAAATCCCTACTCCTCATGTTGACATCAATTAATGGGCATCTCCATAGCCCATTGATTATCCTCGTCAATATGAGAATTTCTCCTTTTTTGTCTTCTCCACACAATCCCCACCATCACATTCTATCCCACCCATAGTGCTATATCCATGGCTCACGCTCATGTATTGCGTGAAGGTTGAAAAAGTTTGAGATTAATTAAGTATGTAACAATTGCTTGGCTTGTCATCGGGGGTATAGAAGTTGGGAACATCTTTGTGTGACGAAAATGAAGCATAGCCTAACTATATGATTTTGTAGGGATGAACTTTCTTTTGCCATGTTATTTTGAGAAGACATGATTACTTTGATTAGTATGCTTGAAGTATTATTATTTTTGTGTCAATATGAACTTTTGTCTTGAATCTTTCGGATCTTAATATGCATGCCACAATTAAGAAGATTTACATTGAAATTATGCCAAAGTATCACTCCGCATCAAAAATTCTTTTTTATCATTTACCTACTCGAGGACGAGCAGGAATTAAGCTTGGGGATGCCTGAAACGTCTCCAACGTATCTATAATTTTTGATTGCTCCATGCTACTTTATCTACTGTTTTGGACCATATTGGGGCTTTATTTTCCACTTTTATATTATTTTTGGGACTAACCTATTAACCGGAGGCCCAGCCCAGAATTGCTGTTTTTTGCCTATTTCAATGTGTCGATGAAATGGAATATCAAACGGAGTCCAAACGGAATGAAACCTTTGGGAACGTGATTTTCTCACTGAACGTGATCCAGGAGACTTGGACCCTACTCCAAGACGTAACAGAGGCGGTCACGAGGGTGGGGACGCCCCCCTGGGCATGCCCCCTGCCTCGTGGCCCCCCTATTGCTCCACCGACATACTCCTTCCTCCTATATATACCTACGTACCCCCAAACGATCAGAAGGGGAGCCAAAAACCTAATTCCACTGCCGCAACCTTCTGTATCCACGAGATCCCATCTTGGGGACTGTTCTGGAGCTCCGCCGGAGGGGGCATCCACCACGGAGGGCTTCTACATCAACACCATAGCCCCTCCGATGAAGTGTGAGTAGTTTACTTCAGACCTTCGGGTCCATAGCTAGTAGCTAGATGGCTTCTTCTCTCTTTTTGGATCTCAATACAATGTTCTCCCCCTCTCTCGTGGAGATCTATTCGACGTAATCTTCTTCTTTTTGCGGTGTGTTTGTTGAGACCGGTGAGTTGTGGGTTTATGATCCAGTATTATCTATGAGCAATATTTGAATCTTCTCTGAATTCTTTTATGTATGATTGAGTTATCTTTGCAAGTCTCTTCGAATTATCCTTTTGGTTTGGCCAACTAGATTGGTAGTTCTTGCAATGGGAGAAGTGCTTAGCTTTGGGTTCAATCTTGCGGTGTCCTTTCCCAGTGACAAAAGGGGCAGCAAGGCACGTATTGTATTGTTGCCATCGAGGATAACAAGATGGGGTTTTTATCATATTGCATGAATTTATACCTCTACATCATGTCATCTTGCTTAAGGAGTTACTCTGTTTTTAACTTAATACTCTAGATGCATTCTGGATAGCGGTCGATGAGTGGAGTAATAGTAGTAGATGCAGAATCGTTTCGATATACTTGTCTCGGATGTGATGCCTATGTACATGATCATACCTAGATATACTCATAACTATGCTCAATTCTGTCAATTGCTCAATAGTAATTTGTTCACCCACCATAGAATACTTATGCTCTTGAGAGAAGCCACTAGTGAAACCTATGGCCCCCGGGTCTATTCTCATCGTATCAATCTCTATCGCTTTATTACTTGCTTTGTTTTTACTTTGCCTTTTACTTTTCACTTTGCATCTATCTATCAAAAATACCAAAAATATTATTTATCATCTCTATCAGATCTCAGTCACGTAAGTGACCGTGAAGGGATTGACAACCCCTAATCGTGTTGGCTGCGAGTAGCTATCGTTTTGTGTAGGTACGAGGGACTTGTGCGTGGTCTCCTACTGGATTGATACCTTGGTTCTCAAAAACTGAGGGAAATACTTACGCTACTTTGCTGCATCATCCTCTCCTCTTCGGGGAAATCCAACGCAGTGCTCAAGAGGTAGCAGGGTTTAGCCTCTACGATCTCGTGGTAGATCTACTCTTGTACTACTCATATCTCCAATAGTAATCAAGTAGGAAGTAGGGTTTTACCTCCATCGATAGGGCCCGAACCTGGGTAAACATTGTGTCCCTTGCTTCCTGTTACCGTCAGCCTAGACACACAGATCGGGACCCCCTACCCGAGATCCGCCGGTTTTGACACTGACATTGGTGCTTTCATTGAGAGTTCCTCTATGTCATCGCTGCAAGGCTCGATGGCTCGTCCCGTCGTCAGGGACGTCATTACCTCAGGGGGAGCTCTGGCTGTAGGCCAAACTCTCCGACTTGGCGGCTTTATCATGGCTGCCCCATCGGTGGTTGCACCGACGATGGCCTCTCGGGTGATCAAGCATAACCTTCGTGTCCGTTTGAAACTCGCCGAACAGATGGATCCGATGGAGCTCTCCTCCCTTAATGAGCTCTTGGATCGCATCGCCACTCTAGGAGTCGCTATAGACTATGACCAGATCGGGCTTAAACCCGACCAAAGGGACATCAGATCCCCGCCGGCCACCCATGAGATAGCGGTAGTGGAGGAACCACACACGGATTGTCCCTCAACTTTGAGGACAAATTATGTCCGGATCACCGAGCTCCTTGAGCCGAACACCTGCTCAAAGGAAGACATGACCTGGGTCCCGGACTTAGAATCGGGCATTGGGCCGAGGAAATTGGGCAGCACTCCGGATCCCGAGCTGTCAGGCTCGGAACCTCCCACTCCCCTGGGTGTTATATCGGATCAGAATACGGATTCAACTAACAACACCCACATGGACTTAAACCATATCTCCCGCATCAGGCAAGAGCCCCAGTAGACTGTACATCGCTACTGGGCCAGATTCCTCCTTGCGCTTAACAAGGTCAAGGACTGCCGCGAGGAGGACGTAGTCTCACTCTTCTACAAAAAATGCATGGACAAGGGACTCCTTAATGCTATAAGCCGCCGTGACATAGTACACTTTGCGAACTTGGCAATCATAGTACAGAAGTACTGTGTGATGGAAAGCGCCTGGAAAACCCAAGCAGAATTTTGGGACAGTACGGCTCTCACCAAGACCTTTGTCCGAACTAAACGGGCGAACTCTCGTAAGTCGGCCGATCCAATTCCCAAGAAACCAAAGCACACCCCAGGGCGGGGAACCATATTGGAATAATGGCTCGATGGGCCATGTAAACTCCACAGTACTCCGAACACAATACCAACTCATAGCCTTAGGGAATGTTGGATACTCTGGAAGGTTGCAAAAAGTGGCGAGGATCTTCTTGCAAGCCATAAAGCAGAACAACATCCCGCCAACGAATACAATATGGTACTAACAGTCTTTGAGACTTTTGCCTCAAACAATAGGCGCAAGCGAGCTCATCGAAGCTCCACTGAAATTTTCCATGTGGCAAAAATAAACCCCTGGAACGACGCTGCTATAACTTTCAATGCCAGTGATGAACCTCGATTCCAGACTGTCCGGGCACCAGCTGCTCTGGTCCTTAGCCCAATCGTGGACGGCTTTCGGCTCAATAAGGTACTTATGGACGGCGGGAGCGGATTAAATTTGATCTATGAAGAAACACTCAACAAGATGGAAATTGATAAAAGCCGCATTGAACAAAGTGGCACAACCTTCACGGGAATTATTCCTAGTTGGGAAGCATGTGTGCGTGAAAAATCACACTCGATGCGGTATTCGGCACCCCGGAGAATTATAGGTCCGAAGAAATTACATTCCAAGTGGCTCCTTTTAACAGCGGATACCACGCCCTTCTAGGGCGGGACGCGTTTGCAAGCTTTCAAGCTATACCCCATTATGGGTACATGAAGCTTAAAATGCCCGGACCCAATGGAATCATCACTCTAGCTGGTGATCCGGACGTCACACTTCGCGCCAAAAACAAAACTGCAGCACTAGCCCTGGAAGCATTATCCGAAGCCTTAGTACCCGAAGAATTAACAACACTGCGGGCCACCATGGACAGGGATGACGTGATACTCGACAAGCGACCCAAGTCCACCTCATTTAAACCCGCGGACGAGATAGTCAAATTCCAAGTCCATCCAACGGACCCCACGAAGACAGCTTCCATCGGGACACAGTTGAGCTCTGCAATGGACGCCGCATTACGAGACTTCTTACACGAGAATTGGGACATTTTTGCCTGGCACCCATCGGACATGCCGGGCATCCCACGTGGATTGGCTGAACATAGCCTTAACATACTAAAGGGATACAAACCTGTCAAACAGACCCTAAGGCGATTTTTAGAGCCCAAACGACAAGCAATGGGGGAAGAGCTAGCCAAGCTACTTGAAGCCTGATTATTCAGAGATATCAAACATCCGGATTGGCTGGCAAACTTGGTAATGGTACCAAAGAAGGACAAATCCTGGCGCCTATGCGTCGACTTCAAAGACCTCAACAAGGCTTGCCCCAAGGATCCCTTTCCCTCCCTTGCATCGATCAAATAATCGATGCCACAGCTGGACACGACTCACTGTGTTTTCTGGACGCATACTCTGGATACCATCAAATAAAGATGGCAGAATCTGACCAAGCTGCAACAGCTTTCATAACGCCATATGGCCCCTTTTGCTTCAACACTATGCCTTTCAGGCTTAAGAATGCCGGTGCAACCTATCAACGCATGATTCAAACATGTCTGGAAAAACAAATCGGCAGAACAGTGGAGGCATACGTAGACGATGTGGTCATAAAAACAATACACATCGAAACCCTAATAGATGACTTGAGGCTTACATTCGATAACCTCCGGACATACGACATCAAGTTGAATCCGGAAAAATGCGTTTTCGGCGTCCCCTCGGGGAAGCTGCTGGGCTTCATTATTTCCAATAGAGGAATTGAAGCGAATCCGGCAAAAATCCAAGCTCTGTCGCAGTTGGCTATACCAACAGACCTCAAGCACATCCAGAAACAAGCTGGATGTGTGGCGGCTTTGAGCCGCTTTATCTCTAGGTAAGGAGAAAAAGCATTACCTCTTTACCGCCTCCTTCGGCGCACCGAACACTTCGTGTGGACGGATGCAGCCACGGCCGGACTCGATGAAATAAAAACCTTATTGGCCAGTAATCCAGTCCTAACAGCGCCAAATTTCGGCGAGCCTATGCTACTGTACATAGCTGCAACACATCAAGTTGTAAGCGCAGTGCTCGTCGTCGAACGAGAAGTTGACGGATACAAATTCCCGCTCCAAAAGCCGATTTATTACGTATCCACGGTCCTCACCCCATGCAAATCCCGATACCCACACTATCAAAAAATAGCATACGCGGTCTGCATGGCATCCCAGAAGCTGCGACACTACTTTCAAGAGTGTTCGATTACGGTGGCCTCCGAAGTACCACTCAATGACATAATAAATAACCGTGACGCTACGGGTCGGATTGCTAAATGGGCTATCGAGATCCTTCCGTTTGACATAATATACAAACCACGGCTGGCCATCAAGTCACAAGTACTGGCTGACTTTGTCGCCGAATGGACAAAAGCAGAACTCCCTACAGAGTACGACGCGTACTCCAACTGGATCATGCACTTCGATGGCTCTAAAATGCTGGCCGGATTGGGAGCAGGTGTAGTCCTGACATCTCCCACCGGAGACACGGTCCAGTACGTCCTCCAAATATTATACACAGACTCCAATAATGCAGCCGAATATGAGGCTCTGTTGCACGGTCTTCGGATGGCAGTCTCTATGGGCATCCAACGCCTGGAAGTGCATGGGGATTCGAACCTTCCAATATCACAAATAAACGGAGACTTTGATGCCAAGGATCCGAAAATGGCGGCCTACCGTAATGTTGTCCTCAAAATGTCAGCTCAGTTCGAGGGGCTCGAATTCCACCATGTGGCTCGAGAAAACAATCAAGCGGCGGACGTCCTCGCCCGCATCGGCGCTAAACGCGACCCTGTCCCACCTAACATATTCCTGGAAAGGTTGTTCAAGCCATCCATAGTATGGGAAGGGGAGTCCAGCAATACTAGCACGGATCCGAACACACCCCCAGATTCCGAACCATCAGACATAATCGGAGGCTCTGCCACCGAAATAACATCTTTAGCCCACGAAATCATGGCCGTAATCGCCCCATGGACTGAGCCTTTCTTGGCCTACCTAAATAGGCAGGAGCTCCCCGAAGACCAAAATGAAGCACGCTGCATCATCCGGTGTTCTAAAGCTTACAAAGTCCATGAAGGGGAACTCTATAAGAAAAGCGCGACCGGAGTGCTCCAAAGGTGCATCTCCGAAGAGGAAGGGCAGCAACTCTTGGCGGAAATCCATGCCGGACTGGGCGGGCACCACGCCGCGGCTAGAGCAGTAGTCAGCAAGGCCTACTGTACAGGCTTCTATTGGCCGACGGCCCGAGCAGATGCACAGGACCTTGTCCAATGTTGCGTCGGTTGCCAGCTCTTCGCCAATCAGAGTCATATGCCCCCTACCGCTCTCCAAACAATCCCCATAACTTGGCCCTTCGCGGTCTGGGGGCTGGATATGGTCGGACCTCTTAAGGCTGCGTTCGGTTGAGAGGGATTTGGCAGGGATTGAAGTGGATTTAATCCTCTACAAGTCAAAACCTCCCCGAATCCCCTCCAATCCTCTTGTGGAGGGGTGTAACCGAACAAGGCCTAAAGGGGGAAGCCATAAGAAAAATACTTCTTGGTCATGGTGGACAAGTTCACCAAATGGATAGAAGCCAAACCAGTCAAAACGGCCGAATTCGGACCAGTAATAGACTTCATATCTGGGGTCGTACACCGATACGGTGTCCCCCACAGCATCATCACTGATAATGGCTCAAATTTCATAGCCGATGAAGTGAAAACTTGGTGTGGAAAAATGGGCATTAAGCTCGATTATGCTTCCGTCTACCATCCCCAAACAAACGGCCAGGTAGAGCGGGCGAATGGTCTCATCATGAGCGGCATCAAACCCAGACTAGTGCGATCCTTGACAGAGTCGGATACGCACTGGGTCGAAGAGCTCAACTCCGTACTCTGGGGGCTGCGGACCACGCTGAATTGCACCACCGGATACACACCATTTCTTATGGTATGCGGCGCGGAAGCAGTACTACCATGTGACATAATACATGATTCGCCACGCGTACGCATGTACGAAGAGAAGGAAGCCGAGTTAGATCAGCAGGACAACTTGGATGCCCTGGAGGAAGAGCGCGACGTCGCAAAAGCCCGCTCCGCATTCTATCAGCAGCAGGCTCGACGATATCAAAGCAGAGAAGTGTAGGCCAAAACTTACAATATTGGCGAGCTCGTTCTACGCCTACCGAAGAAGAAGGACAATCTCAAACCCAAGTGGGAAGGTCCCTTCGTCATTGAAGAAGTTCTCACTGGAGGAGCATACCGCTTACATAATGCATCCGATAACAGACTCGAGCCGAACCCATGAAACGCGGCCAGACTCCGAAGATTCTACGCCTAACGCCGAACTCCGTGTTCGCCTTCTTACTCCCTCCCTTTTATTTATGCTCCACCACTTTTTCCTTTCTCGACCTTTTTTCTCTTCACACAAAGTATTTAATACAGTGCGGACTCCCGGATTACTCCGGCCGCACTATGTGTGTAAGCAATACCTGGGGGCTTCCTATACGGAAGCTAAAAATAATTACTCAAATGGCTTTTCGCCCATCACATATGCATTCCTTTTTTTCATATGTGCCTTTTCTTCACCATTATATGCATCGATATGACTTAAGATGTGGCCAAGCTGGTTTGCCTGGCTCTTGTGTTTATGCCCTATGTTCCCGTTAATTCGGCTAGGGCATAAGGGGAGCACCTCTGCGATTGTTACTGCCAGTTCAGTCAGATGTGTACCTGAGACTGGGTCAAGCCGAAAGCTAGTTTCCTTAAGAGAATATTCGATCGGTGAACAAAAGATGTATTCGTTTCTTACAACGTAAATCCCCAGAAGTCTTGTATCCTGCGCCATCATTCGCAGTACGGACATGCGCATCGTCGCATGCATATCTAGGGAAAGGAACCCCTAACGGAACTATTCTCCCTGGAGGATGTTTCTTACTATCCATGTAATATAACATAACTAGTTGGGTACTAGTCTGTTCAAGCACTTATGACCCCTACGCCAGGTTTTCCACGCATACCCCGGTTTTGTATAACCGAGCGGGTATTCGAACACACCCTGGACTATAGGATCTGAAGCGAAAAGGTCCGCCATGACAAATGATCTTAATCCGGCTAGGGGCTACTTATGCCCATTAAATTACACAGTCACTTGGACTAACTATATTCCTCCTCTATACCATCCAACAGGCTATCTAGCTTACAATCCTGTTGAGAATACTTGGCCGCTAACGTTACCTGGTCATATACCGGACTTATGGGAATTTCTTGCCCATCGGGCCCCGTCGGTCCTACTTCAGCCATATGGTTTGGGTCCAGCTTGGTGTAGTGCGTCTTCACCATAGCCCAAGATTCTCTTGCACCTTGCCAGCAAGCCGACATCTTCCACAATCGGAAGCGCCGCTGTGCTCCTTGAAGCATATCTACAAGCTCCCCCATGTTGTTCGCAGTAAGCTTGACAGCCACAAGGCCTGAGCAACTCTCTGCATCACTTGACGAGCTCGCTCGTGCAGTTGCGATAGGTCTTGCAGTAAATCACTTGCAGATGAGGGCATCTCCTCCTCAGGGTGACCCGTTAACATTCATGCAAGCAAAATTCTTTCAATATACTTCCTCGCCGAACTATCATACAATTCGTCTGGGCACTCACCATAAATGCTATGTCGAAGCCTTTTGTTCTCCTTCATGGAGTCCGCCAGTTGAGCGCGGACGTCTTTTAATTCCACGTCAAGCCAAATATTGGCATCTTGAAGATTGTTCTTCTCTTGCCTAACTTGCGTAAGGATGCATTCGCCAGCCTTTAGCTGCCTTTTGAGATGCGAGTCGTCATCCGTTACGCCCTCCGGATTCACCCCGGGATTGTCTGCAGAATTTTCTGTTAGACTAGTCACACCAGCCGCTTACTAACTGGTGCATCTTCATACAATTGAGACAAATGTTACGAGAGGAGGCCTTCTGGGATTCCTCTAACTTGGCAACCGTGTCCCACAGCTGGGCCTTGCATTCCTCCAGCTCCCGAGCCAATTGATCATTCTTATCTACAAGGACCTGTGCATAAATTGATCCTTCAAACAGTTGTTCCAACCATTTCAAGTCTCAGGGGCTACTGCTATACATGCTTATCAAAATTTCTTACCAGTATATCTTTGGTATACTGGTTCGTCGCTTGGGCAAGCCCGCCTTGAGCACCTCAGATGTATGTGTCTCCCGAATTGAAGGCATTAAATGCCTCTTCGGAAAAGATGTTGTTCCGAAGCACGGCCCGTCGGCGCCGGTGATTCATGGCGCTCTCTACTTCGGAGTTCGTGGCCGAGAGCATATCCGCGTCCTCTGTCGGAGTACTGTGCAGCATCGGCCCCATGTTCGCCTCCGCTCTCGAGGCCGGTTCTGGAATCCGGCTGGTGGAGGCATGATTGGCGGGATCCCCGGATATAGTCCGGCTACTCCTCTTCCTGGAAGGACACAAAGGGCGCTGTTATGCTTTAATACCATAATCGCAGGACAGGTTTTTACCTTACCTCTGCAGCGGCGTGTCAACCCGTACCGCCTTCCTCTTGAGCCTGCCCGATCCGGACGCCCGTGGTCGACGAGTCCCTAGGGGCTCGGCCCCGTGCTCCGACCGTCGTCTCTGCAAGAAACACGACACTTCAAGGGTAAGGCATGACATCTGAATGGAGTCCTCTTCGGAGGATAGGGTTTTTTCAGTTTGGCTTACACGCGACACAGGGAGCAGTCCGGGATAGTCGACAGTAATGGCCACCAAGGCTCCATCACTGCTCGCTTGATAAAATACCCCGTTGACAAGCTCCACAGTAATATCCGGATCTTCTTCAAGTCCTGGATGTAGGGCCCTTCCGGGGTCCTCTGGCTGCGGGGAGGGGCTGAAGATTCCTTCTACGGCCCTCCTCAGTTCCTGCTCGGAAACATCGATGCGGGTAATCTTAGCAGAGAATGCTAAAGTAAGTAAAGCAGGGAAAGGAATGACGACTTACCCACTCTAGGGGGTTGTACATGGAGAATCCGTCCCGCGGTTTAATGCTAAGGAATTCTTCCTCTTCCCCTTTGTATAAATCGGACAATATCCTTGCCAGAGCAGTGGCGGAATCCGGACCCTTACGGCCGCAGCGGGTGGCGTTGTCTTCCCCGTTGAAGTGCCACATGGGCTTCCCCGGATATTAGAGCGGTTGCACCCCCCGTATTATGCATATCGCCATAACCTCGACTATCATCAGTCCGGACTTGGCCAGTAACTTTATTCTGCACATCAGGAAGTGTATTTCCCTGGTATCCTCCTCTTGGGGGCCCCGGGGGCGCCAGCTTAGACGTGCCCTCGGTGGGGCGTCACTGAACTTGGGGAGGCCTGTCCAGACTGGATCCGGAAGGGGAACGTCATCAATGTAAAACCACTCCGAAGGCCAGTTCTCTGGTGCCTTCTTGGGAGTGCCAGATAGGTATCCGGTTTCGGCAATGCGCCATACTTCGGCCCCGCCCACTTGACATAGGGATTCTCCCTGGTTGCGGGGGACGAGGCAGAACAGCTTCTTCCATAACTCGAAGTGAGGCTCGCAGCCTAAAAATAGCTCGCAAAGGGCAACGTACCCTGCTATGTGTAGTACGGAGGCAGGGGTAAGGTTGTGCAACTGGAGGCCGTAGAACTCCAAGAGCCCGCGAAGGAACGGGTGGATGGGAAACCCGACGCCCCTTAGCAGATGCGGGATGAGGCATATTCGCTCCTCTGGAGATGGATTTGGAGATCCCTCCGCTTGTTCCCCTCCGTTATAAGTGGCTATTCCGGCTCAGACGGGGACCATGAACGCCGGTGGGAGAAACCCTTGGGTTTGTAACTCTATCAAACGACTATGGGGAACTGAACACTCTTCCCAGTCCGCCGACATGGAACGAGGAGAGCAAGTAGAAGAGCTGCGACGGCCGGCCATGTTGGAATGGTTTTTTCCGGAGCGCTCGGTTGGATGCTTGCTTGAGGAGGGAGAGTGAGGTTTGGATCTGAGAATCCTCGTCCCATCAAATAGACGGTCAGCCCGAAGGATTGAGGGTGGCAAATGCAAAAATGCCTCAGCACCTCGCATTCGCTCGACACATGGAGATGGTCATTATTGAGGCACTGAAGCCGAGGAGTACAACATTGATGGGAAGTCGGACACTATTCGTCGTAATAGGTGCTTTGGAGTATTCGGAGAAGGAACCCGCCTTGCAATGCCGAAGACAAGACTACGTGCCGGACTCATCGTCATTGAAGCCTGGTTCAGGGGCTACCGAGGGAGTCCTGGATTAGGGGGTATCCGGACAGCCGGACTATATACATCGTCCAGACTACTGAAACGTGAAGATACAAGACTCAAGACTTCAGCCCGTGTCCGGATGGGACTCTCCTTTGCGTGGAAGACAAGCTTGGCGATCCGGATATTGTGTTTCCTTCCTTGTAACCGACTCCATGTAAACCCTAGCCCTCTCCGGTGTCTATATAAACCAGAGAGGTTGGTCCTTAGAAGGCCGATCACAATTACAATCATACCATCATAGGCTAGATCTTAGGGTTTAGCCTCTACGATCTTGTGGTAGATCTACTCTTGTACTACTCATATCTCCAATATTAATCAAGCAGGAAGTAGGGTTTTACCTCCATCGAGAGGGCCCAAACCTGGGTAAACATTGTGTCCCTTGCTTCCTGTTACCATCATCCTAGACGCACAGATCGGGACCCCCTACCCGAGATCCGCCGGCTTTGACACCGACAGTGCCCCCCTCCACCATAGTCCTCCTCGATAATATTGTAGCGGTGCTTAGGCGAAGCCCTGCGACGGTAGAACATCAAGATCGTCACCACGCCGTCGTGCTGACGGAACTCTCCCTCGACATTCGGCTGGATCGGAGTTCGAGGGACGTCATCGAGCTGAACATGTGCTAGAACTTGGAGGTGCCGTAGTTTCGGTGCTTGATCGGTCGGGCCGTGAAGACGTACGACTACATCAACCGCATTGTTCTGACACTTCTGCTTTCGGTCTATGGGGGTACGTGGACAACACTCTCCCCTCTCGTTGCTATGCATCACCATGATCTTGCGTGTGCATAGGAAATTTTTTGAAATTACTACGTTCCCCAACATGCACAAGCCAGGTACACTTCATGTTTCAAATTTGTTACACAACTTTAACCATACATGCATGCTACGGGACTTGCTAACTTCAACGTGAGCATTCTTTAAATTCATAATCACCGAACTAGCATGACTTTAATATCACTACCTCCATATCTCAAAACAATTATCAAGTATCAAATTGATCATAGCATCCAATTCACTTCCTATGATAGTTTTTATTATACCCAACTTGGATGCCTACCATTCTAGGACCAATTTTATAACCATAGCAAATACCATGTTGTTCTAAAAGACTCTCAAAATAATATAAGTGAAGCATGAGAGACTGGCAATTTCTACAAAAATAAGTCACCGCCGTGCTCTAAAAGATATAAGCGAAGCACTAGAGCAAAAACTATCAAGCTCAAAAGATATAAGTGAAGCACATAGAGTATTCTAGCAAATTTCTAATCAAGTAGGCTTCTCCCAAAAGGAGTGTACAGCAAGTATGATTTTGGTAAACTAAAAAGCAAAGACTAATATAATACACGATGCTCCAAGCAAAACACATAACATGTGGCGAATAAAAATATAGCTCCAAGTAAAGTTACCAATGAACGAAGACGAAAGAGGAGATGCCTTCCCGGGGAATCCCCAAGCTTAGACTTTTGGATATCCTTGAATATCTTGGGGTGCCATGGGAATCCCCAAGCTTAGTCTCTTGCCACTCCTTATTCGATACTCCATAAAAGCTTTACCCAGAACTTGAAAACTTAACAACACAAAACTCAACAGGAAATCTTATAAGCTCCGTTAGTGAAAGAAAACAAAACCACCACATAAGGTACTGTAATGAACTCATTCTTTGTTTATTTTGGTGTTAAACCTACTGTATTCCAACTTCTCTATGGTTTATAAACTATTTTACTAGCCATAGATGCATCAAAATAAGCAAACAACACACGAAAAACAGAATCTGTCAAAAACAGAATAGTCCGTAGCAATCTGTAACTAACGCAAACTTCTGGAACTCTAAAATTCCTACCAAAATAGGAAGTCCTGGAAAATTTGTCTATTGATCATCAGAAAAACGAATCAACGCAAAATCATGTTTCTGTGATTTAAAAAAACTAAATTCGTGCGTGCAAAGTTTTTGTTTTTCAGCAGAATCGAATCAACTATCATCATAGGTTATCCTATAGGTTCTACTTGGCACAAACACTAATTAAAAGATAAAAACACATATAAACATAAGGTAGATGCAAGATTTATTACTAAACAGGAACAAAAACAAAAAACACAAATAAAATTGGGCTGCCTCCCAACTAGCGCTATCGTTTAACGCCCCTAGCTAGGCATAAAAGCGAAGATACATCTAAGTGGTGCCATCTTTGGCACTAAATTCATAAGTAGCCCGCATGATAGATTCATAAGGTAATTTTACTTTCTTTCTTGGAAAGTGCTCCATGCCTTTCTTTAATGGAAATTGGAATCTAATATTCCCTCCCTTCATATCAATAATCGCACCAATCGTTCTAAGAAAAGGTCTACCAACAATAATAGGGCAAGAAAGATTGCAATCTATATGAAGAACGATAAAATCTACGGGCACCAAATTTCTATTTGCAACAACGAGAACATCATTGATCCTTCCCATTGGATTTTTAATGGTGGAATCCGCAAGGTGCAAATTTAAAGGGCAATCATCAAGATCATGGAAACCTAGAACATCACATAAAGTTTTCGGAATCGTGGAAACACTAGCACCCAAATCACACAAAGCAAAACACTCATGATCTTTAATTCTAATCTTTATAGTAGGTTCCCACTCATCATTAAGTTTTCCAGGTATAGAAACTTCCAAATTAAGTTTTTCATCATAACTTTGCATCAAGGCATCAACGATATGTTTGGTAAAAGCTTTATTTTGACTATAAGCATGAGGAGAATTAACGACGGATTGCAACAAGGAAATACAATCTTATAAAGAACAATTATCATAATCAAATTCCTTGAAATCCGAGATAATCGGTTCAATACAATTTAAAGTCGTGACCTCTCCAATCCCACTTTTACCAAATTTAGCATCAAGATCTAAAAAGTCTGAATTCTTGGGACGCCTTCTAGGTAAAGTTGACTCATCATCAGTCCCATAATTATCAAGATTCATATTGCAAAACAAATATCTAATAGGAGACGCATCAATAACTTTAAGATCTTCATCATTATTTTCATGGAAACTAGAAGAACACGCCTTTATAAAGCAATCTTTCTTAGCACGCAATCTAGCGGTTCTTTCCTTGCACTCATCAATGGAAATTCTCATTGCCTTGAGAGACTCATTGATATCATGCTTCGGAGGAGAAGATCTAAGTTTAAGAGAATCAACATCAAGCGAAAGTCTATTGAGAGATAAATATGAAGAGATAATAAGTTCTTTCACACTATTCTCATTCCTAGCCAAATCATCAACTTTGAGAATTTTTTCTTCAAGCAAAGCATTAAAATTCTTTTGAGAGATAATAAGTTCTTTCACACTATTCTCAAAATCAGAGGGCATCTTATTAAAATTACCATAAGAATTATTGTAGGAATTGTTGATGCTCAAAAATGGCATGATCGCAAAGAGTGACTTGAGTCTATAATGGAATGAGGTTAAGATTATGAGTTTATGTCACCATTTGATGGCCCTCGTCAAGATGATCGAAATAAATATGAAGATGGACCAAAAAGGAGCTCAAGTGCAAAAGATATGACAATTTCGGAGATACCCGTGTTGACACCTGATTAAAGAATGGCTTGAAACCTAATTAAGAAGACCTCGGATGAAAAAAGTAACAACTGCAAAGTTCTTCGTCTCGTTGAAACGGACGGCTTTGATATAAAGATCATCCCTATCCGTGGTCGTATGCAAAAGTTATAGCCAAAACCGTGTGCTGCAGCAATGTTTGGCCGGATCATCCGGGCCGGGGTCCGGATCATCTGGGTAATTAAAGAACCAAGACTACAGAAGGTTGGCAATGAAGCCGGATGATCTGGGCCCAGTCCCGGATGATCCGGGAGGAGGCCGGACAGTCCGGGTAGAGGTCCGGACGTCCGGACAAGTTTTTCTACTGCAGACTTTATAAAACGGCACGAAACACCGTCAGGATGTCCTCAAATCGAAAAGTGTTCAACATGAAAGTTGTGCGTCTCGTCGAGGCAGTTGATTTTGATATAAAAAACGTCCAAATACAAAGTCGTATGCAGATTCTAGATCCAAAATAGTAAGCTGTTGTTAGAAAACTGGGCTAGGCCGAATCATCCGGGCCTAGAGCCGGACATCCGGGCCGGAAGTCGTGAGAAGTCCGAATTTGGATAGATTTTGATGATTTGGACGACAAGGCAAGTCTTTTTCTTGTACGGGAAGTCCATACGCCTCTTATATAGATAAGAGGTGACGGCCAATTGAACAACACACAATCGCAAAACCCATCTACTTTTCACCCTAGTTTTACATCCCTCCCTTATTCTTTCTCTCTCGTTCTTCGTTCGTTATTCGTGTTGAAGGGCAGCGATCCTCGAGGCTCTAGGGGCGGGCGAACGGACCTAGGGTAGCCCATAGCCGCCGCGCGTCCAGACGGGGTCCCTCCCGGGCGCGTGGGGTTTCGGGTCCTGAAAAGCACCCGCCGGATTGCTTGCGTACCGCGCTTCCGGACGGGTCTCCTTCGGTGTGAGCTGTGGTGCATCACCCTCGGTGTTGGAGGTACACGGTGACGTGTTTGTGTGCGAACACACTTTTTGGCGACTCCGCTGGGGACGAAGCTTTGAACGGTCTCCAGCCCGTTCTTGCTACGAAGAGATCGTCATCTAGGGTTTGCGATCTACAAAGGTAATATGAATACCCAATTCACATATGTAGATGCAAATAATGCATATGTTGTTGCTAGATCATCTAATGAGCATAATGTATCGGCTAGCCCTAGCTTTATCAATCATGCATCTAATTATGTGCAAGGGCCGATGCACCAAAATCTCCATGATTCTACTTCACATAATTTTAGCAACATGCAACATATGTATCCCAACTCTCATGCATCGGCAACCCCACAAATTTATATGCCGATGAATAACATGATGAGTTCGGTTAATAAAGTTAAGACACCCTATGTAGGAACTTCCAATGGTATGCAACAAAGTGTTTCAAGTCTTTATTCATCGGCAAATAACTTGCAGTATGTTAATCCAAACGTGCCAGTGGATAGGGGAATTGGCCATGTTACTACTAGTTATTTGGCCAATTACCCTCAAACATCATATGCTACACCTAATGCTACTAATTTTTTGGCACCATACGCAACTGTTGATGTCCATAATTCGGCTCCGCAACTTCATGGTCATGGCCAAATAAGTGAAACTTCTGCAGGAGCACAAATGTCTTCACCTGCAACCATGGTATATCATGTCCCCCCTACACAATTACAAAATTTCGGCAACATCTCATTGCCGAAAGAGTCTAAAAGCATTGGGGGGCAACCATATCCAGACTGGGTAACTGAGAACAAGCTTACATTCTCTTGGGATTTGTGCAACTCTATTCGCCAGAAACTAATAGAAGGTGGGAAGCCTCATGATTTAGTTGTTGTAAAAGCTAGAGTTGTGCAAATGATGTAGTCACCCAGTGCTGTACCATCCAGTGTGCCACCTAAACAATCGCAAAGTTTCGGCACCTCATTGCCGAAAGAGTCTCAAAGTATTGGGGGGCAATATCATGACGAGTGGATGGAAATTGAGATGAAAATGTTTAAAGCTCGCCAAGCTGAGATGCGTGCTAAAATTAGACGAGAACGAGAAGCCTTGCAAATTCAAAAAGATAAAGTTATTGATTTAGGTGACAAAGAAAATTCGGTTATTAGAAAAGCCGAATCAAGTAGTATATATTCTGAGTCCATCAAATCCAAAGAGGCAAGCATTGTTGAGAAAGGGCATGGAAAGCATAGCAAAACAGCCATACTTGATTTTTCTGAAGTCAATGGAACCTACTTCCTGCCCTATGAGTTCCGTGCCATAGAAATTGACAAGCCTCAAGGACAAGAACAAGTAGCCGAACAAAGTTCGGCTGACATGGATCTTCAAAGCAATGATGCACGAAATCAAGAAAAAGATGATGACAAGGTGTCGGGGAGCCATCGAAAGATAGAGCAAGATGTTCTTCAAGTGGCACCACCACCATGCTCTCCCAACATATTTGAAGAGGTACGGTTGTCAAGTAATTTACCTGTTTTCAGATTTGGTCACAACTTTATTGTTGATGCATCTATTAGACAAATCCTCACAAGTAATTTTGAAAGACCAATGAAGAAGGGTAATTTACTTGTTAGCAATAAAAAATTTATTGAGCATATCGGTTAACTTACTGCGCCATTTATAAAGAACGATAATGACTTGTTGTTGCAGCCAAGGCTTTCCCCATTGCTTTATCTAAAGTTCATATCTAATTGGGTAGCTTTGCTTATTTCTTACTGGGCTTACACTTGGTCTCAATTGAGACATGTATGTTCTAATTATTTTTGTTTCAGAAATTTAAAGTCAAGGTTAAAATCTTCTGAGCAAACCGATGCAAGTATAGTTTCTTATCCAATGACATCGGTAAGAGAATGCAAAATAAAATTCATAGCCGAATGGGGTGATACAAAATCTAAATCATTCATTTTCTTAACTCCAAAGCCATTCTCACAGCAAGATCGGCTGGAAAATAAAAGTTTGCCGTCAACTCAAGCATGTGTGATCAAATATTTGATTTGTTGCTGAAAAATAATTACATAAGAATTCTTGATCACCATGTCAAGCCATCAATTCAAGGACGAATGTATTGTAGGTTGCATCATTCGTTCAAACATAATTTTGAGGATTGCAATATGTTTTGTCAAATAGTTAAATCGGCCATTGATAAAGGACGATTAAAATTTGTTGAGACACCAAGAGATGACCAGTCTATTCCGATTGGTCCCGATGGCAGAAAGTTTTTGCATCGGCTGCTTCAAGCCAATCCATTTAAAGAGGAGGTAAAAACTGCAGGTGATGGGGTCGAGCTTTCAAGTAAAGAAGTTGTTGAAGGGCATAATGAACATAATTTTGAGGGCGAGAATTCCATCGAAGCTACAATGGAGACGCCAAGGACTGGGGGGCAACAAGCAAATCCAATGATTGGTGCAAGCACAACCAAAGGAAACAAATGCCGAAATAAGCGCAAGTGTAAGAGATCAAAAATCACCTTTGCTGAACTATTGGATAAATATCAAAAGAAGAGTGAAGAGAAGAATGCTTATCGGCCAAATCATGAAAAGGAACCAAGATCACCCCTAAGGCTCAAATATGAGGATTGGTATTGGCAAAATGATAATTTTAATGCAACATATTCATATCCTTATTTTGGGCCGCCAATGCCAATGTTGTGGATGCCTCCCTATGCTCATATAGATACATATTCATCATGGGACAGGTATGATACAAGGGCACATTCTCCATCTTATTCTAGACCGTCTCACCAATACTATGCAGCTCCAAGGAGATCAACATTTGAACTATCACGCGTCAAAGACCGTTTCAATCATAAGGAATCGGTCCAGATCTCAAGGAAGAAGAAAGAGGTGGTAAAACAAGTTTACCGCGTGAAAAGAGATGGTCGTAAGTGTGCTTCTTCAGATTTGATCTCAAATAACAAAGAGCCAATTAAAGTGTTGACATTGGTTACAAAAGGCAAAGAAGTGAAGCAATCAATTGATAAAAATCAGAGTGTTAAATCTAAAGAAAAGAAGTTGAGGGTGCACAAGGCCCAAAAAGAGTTGCCATTGAAACAAAATCACGGTCGAGGTGCTCACTCGGCTTATCGTATTGGAAAAAGAAGGAGTTACAAAAGCTTAGTGCACAAGAACTTGAAGAAAAGAACATGGCATGGGTTCCCAAAGGAAGTACTCAAAATAAGAATTATGTGCAAGTTTCCATTACAAGGAGTGCGGCAAAGGCGAAGAAGGAAAATAGTGAAAACTATGAAGGACCAAGTCGAAGGTTTCAGCATCTTCGGTCTACACATTATCCATATTCTTCAACTATGCCATTAACGCCTATGCCATGGAATTCGTCGTCAGGTATGATTGGTAACCCTCAATGGGCTTGTTTTAATCCATGGATGCAATATAATTTCTTACATCATGAAAGGGTATTACCAAATCACTATACGTTTGATTAGCTACAAGTTTGTTGCTGATCCAAAGGGCCGAAATACTTGATTTGTCATTTCATTTGTTTATTTCGGCTCTATGTGCTTTGAATAAAGTTTACATGGTAATGGACGATATTTATCTATCATCCTAAGATTATGTTAATGCATGGCCAGTGTAGTATCCTAACATCGTCCTTAGTTCAATAGGAGACCAAAACAAGCCTCATACCACTTAAAATATTTTTGCACAATAATAAAAGCCGAATATGAAATTTTATTCGGTTTGGAGCTTTTGGTTGCCATAGGTGCTATACATATTGAGGCTTTCGGTGATTCATTATGAGTAGTGCAACAAATATCCAAGGTTATGAATGTTTTGACGAATCACTTGTAGTTTATCTTGAGGTATGCCTAGATGCAAAATTTACCTTGGTTCCTTTAACATTGTTCATATTTCTAGACATGAAAATTTAAGAGAGTTGGCATAGCAAGTATCTGGCTACTATGTTAATCATGGTGTATTGCATTTATGTCAATAGTCAATGCTTAGTCTCGTCAACAAAGGTAAGGCCAAACCGAAGTCCACGGCTTCGGCCACTAATGAAATTTTTTTATGCAGGCGAAAGTACGGATTGGAGAAAGTTTATTGTTGATTATCTGCGAAATCCTAGCAAAAGGGTGAACAATATGATTCAGAGGATGACCTTGAGATACATATCTATGGAGCTTTATCATCGGA
This sequence comes from Triticum timopheevii, assembly GCA_963921465.1. Taxonomy (NCBI): domain Eukaryota; kingdom Viridiplantae; phylum Streptophyta; class Magnoliopsida; order Poales; family Poaceae; genus Triticum; species Triticum timopheevii. The sequence goes on from OY997268.1 coordinate 479,965,340, forward strand.
TTGTTAAGGAAGTTGAGAAGGTTTCACCCAATTTTGCATCAAGGATTCAAAGAAATAATGGCCGATATATATTTATCGCCCAAGCACATGCAAAGTGGCCGATGGAGTGTTGACATCATCCTTAGAACCAACATGATACAAGTTATTTTTCGGCATACTACCTTTGTCGAAAAACAGGGGGGCATGTGTTGACGCTCAAAAATGGCATGATCGCAAAGAGTGACTTGAGTCTATAATGGAATGAGGTTAAGATTATGAGTTTATGTCACCATTTGATGGCCCTCATCAAGATGATCGAAATAAATATGAAGATGGACCAAAAAGGAGCTCAAGTGCAAAAGATATGACAATTTCGGAGATACCCGTGTTGACACCTGACTAAAGAATGGCATGAAACCTAATTAAGAAGATCTCGGATGGAAAAATATACAACCGCAAAGTTCTTCGTCTCGTCAAAACGGACGGCTTTGATATAAAGATCGTCCCTATCCGAGGTCGTATGCAAAAGTTATAGCCAAAACCGTGCGCTACAGCAATGTTTGGCCGGATCATCCGGGACGGGGTCCGGATCATCCGGATAATTGAAGAACCAAGACTACAGAAGATTGGCGATGAAGCCGGATGATCTGGGTCCAGTCCCGGATGATCCGGGTGGAGGCCGGACAGTCCGGGTAGAGGTCCGGACGTCCGGACAAGTTTTTCTACTGCGGACTTTAGAAAACGGCCCGAAACACCGTCACGGCGGCCACAAATCGAAAAGTGTTTAACATGAAAGTTCTGCGTCTCGTCGTGGCGGTTGATTTTGATATAAAAAACGTCCAAATCTGAAGTCGTATGCAGATTCTAGAGCCAAAAGAGTAAGCTGCTATCAGAAAACTGGGCTAGGCCGGATCATCTGGACCTAGAGCCGGACATCCGGGCCGGAAGTCGTGAGAAGTCCGAATTTGGCTAGATTTTGATGATTTGTACGACAAGGCAAGTCCTTTTCTTGTAAGGGAAGTCCATCCGCCTCTTATATAGATAAGAGGTGACGGCCAATTGAACAACACACAATTGCAAAACCCATCTACTTTTTACCCTAGTTTTACATCCCTCCCTTGTTCTTTCTCTCTCATTCTTCGTTCGTTCTTTGTGTTGAAGGGCAGCGATCCTCGAGGCTCTAGGGGCGGGCGAACTGACCTAGGGCAGCCCATAGCCGCCGCGCGTCCAGACGGGGTCCTTCCCGGGCGCGTGGGGTTTCGGGTCCTGAAAAGCACCCGCCGGATTGCTTGCGTACCGCGCTTCCGGACGGGTCTCCTTCGGCATGAGCTGCATTGCATCACCCTCGGCATTAGAGGTACACGGTGACGTGTTCATGTGCGACAGGAATTTCCATAATTATTAGAGGAATTACTAGGGAATGGTCTAGTATTAAAGTTTCCTCTATAAGCATTGTTTCCAAAACTATTCCTACCAACAAAATTCACATCCATAGATTCATTATTATTCTCAATCAAAGTAGACAAAGGCATATCATTGGGATCAAGAGGAGTATTTTTAGTAGCAAACAACTTCATAAGTTCATCCATCTTTCCACTCAAAACATTGATTTCTTCTATAGCATGCATTTTTTTACTAGAAGCTCTTTCGGTGTGCCATTGAGAATAATTAGCCATAATATTATCAAGAAGTTTTGTAGCATCTCCTAACGTGATTTCCATAAACGTGCCTCCCGCGGCTGAATCTAAGAGATTTCTAGAAGCAAAGTTCAAACCGGCATAAAAATTTTGTATGATCATCCATAAATTCAAACCATGAGTAGGGCAATAGTGAATCATCAATTTCATTATTTCCCAAGATTGGGCAACATGCTCATGATTAAGTTGTTTAAAATTCATAATATCGTTCCTAAGAGTGATAATCTTAGCGGGAGGAAAATACTTAGAGATGAAAGCATCTTTGCAGTTGTTCCAAGAATCAATACTATTTTTAGGCAAGACGAAAATCAAACTTTAGCACGTTCTCTAAGTGAAAACAGAAATAACTTCAATTTAACAATATCATTATCCGTATCTTTATTTTTGTGCATATCACACAAATCAACAAAGTTGTTTAGATGAGTAGCGGCATCTTCACTAGGAAGGCCGGCGAATTGATCTTTCATAACAAGATTCAGCAAAGCAGTATTGATTTCACAAGACTCAACATCATTAAGAGGAGCAATCGGAGTACTAAGGGAATCATTATTATTGGTATTCGAGAAATCACACAATTTTGTATTATCTTGCGCCATGGCAACAAGTAACCCAACACACAAGCAAACAGAAAAAGGCAAGCGAAAGAGAGAGAGATTGGGAAAGAGAGGGCAAATAAAACGGAAAGGGTGAAGTGGAGGAGAGGAAAACGAGAGGCAAATGGCAAATATTGTAAATGCGAGGGAGATGGGTTTGTGATGTGTACTTGGTATGTCTTGACTTGAGCGAAGACCTCCCCGGCAACGGCGCCAGAAATCCTTCTTGCTACGTCTTGAGCTTGCATTAGTTTTCCTTGAAGAGGAAAGGGTGATGCAGCAATAGTAGCGTAAGTATTTCCCTCAGTTTTTGAGAACCAAGGTATCAATCCAGTAGGAGGCTCCTCAAAAGTCCCACGCACCTACACAAACAAACAAAGAACTCGCAACCAACACAATAAAGGGGTTGTCAATCCCTTCACGGCCACTTGCGAAAGTGAGATCTGATAGAGATAGTATGATAAGATAAATATATTTTTGGTGTTTTATAATGTAGATGCAAAAAGTAAAGATGCAAATAAAAGTAAATTGGAAGCAAATATGATAAGAGATAGACCCGGGGGCCATAGGTTTCACTAGAGGCTTCTCTCAAGATAATAAATATTACAGTGGGTGAACAAATTACTGTCGAGCAATTGATAGAAAAGTGAATAATTATGAGACTATCTAGGCATGATCATGTATATAGGCATCACATCCGCAACAAGTAGACTGACTCCTGCCTGCATCTACTACTATTACTCCACACATTGACCGACTCCTGCATGCATCTAGAGTATTAAGTTCATAAGAACAGAGTAACGCGTTAAGCAAGATGACATGATGTAAGGGATAAACTCATGCAATATGATATAAACCCCATCTTTTTATCCTCGATGGAAACAATACAATACGTGCCTTGCAACCCTTTCTGTCACTGGGTAAGGACACCACAAGATTGAACTCAAAGCTAAGCACTTATCCCATGGCAAGAATGATCAATCTAGTAGGCCAAACCAAACTGATAATTCGAAGAGACTTGCAAAGATAACTCAATCATACATAAAAGAATTCAGAGGAGATTCAAATATTTCTCATAGATAAACTTGATCATAAACCCACAATTCATCGGATCTCGACAAACATGCCGCAAAAAGAGTTTACATTGAATAGATCTCCACAAGAGAGGGGGAGAACATTGTATTGAGATCCAAAAAGAGAGAAGAAGCCATCTAGCTAATAACTATGGACCCGTAGGTCTGTGGTAAACTACTCACAACTCATCGGAGGGGCTATGGTGTTGATGTAGAAGCCCTCCGTGGTCGATTCCCCCTCCGGCAGAGCACCGATGAAGACTCCAAGATGAGATCTCACAGATGCAGAAGGTTACGGCATTGGAAATTGTGTTTCGTTGGCTGCATGGATGTTTTCGGGGTACATAGGCTTATATAGGAGGAAGAAGTATGTCGGTGGCCGCCCGAGGGGCCCACGAGACAGGGGGCGCGCCTATAGGGGGCGCGCCCTACCCTCTTGTGGACGCCTCGGCTGCTTCTTGACTTGCACTCCAAGTCCCCTGGATCACGTTTGTTCCAAAATTCACGCTCCCGAAGGTTTCATTCCGTTTGGACTCCGTTTGATATTCCTTTTCTTCAAAATACTGAAATAGGCAAAAAAACAGCAATACGGGCTGGGCCTCCGGTTAGTAGGTTAGTCCCAAAAATGATATAAATGTGTAAAATAAAGCCCATAAACATCCAAAAGGGGTAATATAATAGCATGGAGCAATCAGAAATTATAGATACATTGGAGACGTATCAGCTGGACAAGCCTTGTTCAAATCTGTGTAATCCACACACATACGCCAAGTGCCGTTCTTCTTGAGTACCAGCACCGGGTTAGCTAACCACTTAGGGTGAAAAACCTCCACAATAAACCCTGCTGCTAAGAGCCGGGCTACTTCCTCACCAATGGCTTTGCGTCTTTCTTCATTGAAACGGCGGAGAAACTGCTTGACTGGTTTGAACTTAGGATCGATATTAAGAGTGTGCTCAGCGAGTTCCCTCGGTACACCTGGCATGTCAGAAGGTTTCCATGAAAAGATGTCCCGGTTCTCACGGATGAACTCTATGAGCGCGCCTTCCTATTTCGGATCCAGGTTAGCGCTGATGCTAAACTGCTTGGATGAATCACCAGGAACAAAATCAAACCAGCTTAGTTTCATTAGCCGATTTAAACTTCAAAGCCGGATCATTTTCTGTAGTTTGTTTTTTCAAAGAAGTCATATCCGCCGGATCAACATTGTCTTTGTAGAACTTCAACTCCTCTGTTGCACAAACCGACTCAGCATAGGCCGCGTCACCTTCCTCACATTCCAGAGCGATCTTTCGCCTTCCATATACTGTGATGGTCCCCTTATGACCCGTCATCTTGAGGTGCAGATAAACATAACAGGGCCTTGCCAGAACTTAGCATAAGCCAGCCGTCCAAACAGGGCATGGTACGGGCTCCTGATTTTCACCACTTCAAAAGTCAATGTCTCTAATCTCGAATCATGGTCATCTCCAAAAGCAACCTCCAGAGCTATCTTACCGACCGGATAAGCTGATTTACCAGGCACCACACCGTGAAAAATGGTGTTCGACGGTTTAAGATTCTTGTCTGTCAACCCCATACGACGGATGGTTTCATAATACAAGATGTTGATACTTCTCCCTCCATCCATGAGCACCTTGGTGAACATATAACCTCCAACCTGAGGCGCCACCACTAATGCCAGATGACCCGGATTATCAACCCGGGGCGGATGATCCTCTCGACACCACACAATAGGCTGTTCAGACCAGTGAAAGTAATGAGGTACCACCGGTTCAACGGAGTTGACTACCCTTTTATGAAGCTTCTGATCTGTCGGCGTTCTGGGAACGGGGGTCCCCAGACTTTCCTGCCTGCGGCCTGCGGCGTGGCTCAAGTGGGGGCCCAATGCAGCCCAGCTTCATCAGCTCAAGCTCAAGACCCTCGCGAGGGGCCAAGCTTCGCGGGGCGAACGACAGGGAGCTTCCTCAGGAGCAGCCTCCTCAGGCAGGCTCGTGAGGAGGCAGAGAGATCAAGGCAGGGCACCTCCTGAGGGGCCCATGACGCAAGCCATGATGATCGAGGACCAGGCAGGCGCTAGGCGGGCGCCGGTCTGCGCAGTGTCCTTGTTTCCCTTTCGGTGCAAAGGGGGCAAGCACAGGCCAAGGCATCAGGCAAAGGTTACCGTTTCGATGCAACAAGACCAAGACCAGCAGAATGGCAGGATGGAGGTCATCGTGGAGCCCCGGGCGGCGTCACCGTCAGAGCCTTTAGCAGCCGAAGACCAACTTTAGTCAGGATAAGTGTACCAGATGTTCCCCTTCAAAATGGCCAATTGTTGGCACCCTTCCAGCTCATTATTTGGGAAGAGGCCCAGGGCCTCCGCCTATAAATAGGGCTAGACACCCAAAGGATCGGGAAGGTTTAGAGAGGCATAGAGAGGCATCGAGAGGGATCTAGAGGCATCTACAGATCGACCAGAGAGAAAGAAGCAACTGAACTCACCCAAGCAGTTCATCGCACCAGCTCAAGAACAGCCCCTCGCGAGGCTGTTCTCCCTTTGTATTGTTCATCATCAGCCCCTGAGGCAATCCACCACACCACACTCTGGAGTAGGGTATTACACCACGACGGTGGCCTGAACCAGTATAAATCTCGTGTCCCTTGTGTGTTCATCTTTCTTGCTTAGATATTTGCGAGACTTCGAGACGTGAGCTGGTAGGGGAGAGATCTTTGTGCGCACCCTAGTGTTCGAACCTCAAGGGTCTGCCGGAACCCGAAATCGGACATTTGGCGCGCTAGGTAGGGGTGCGCCGGAATCTTTCTTCTGCTGGTTGTGTCCTATCTTCCGCCGTGACCATGGCTGACGCTCGCCGAGCCCGCGCCGAGCGTCGGGCTGCTCTCACCACCCGTGTCACCCAGACGGCGCCCATCGGCGGACGCCCCTGTCGTTCTCCGTTGCCTGCCGCCAACGCCGCCATCGGCCCGGTGGGGAACGAGCCGCAGGCCTCGTCCCTGCATCCTTTGGTGCGGCGTGATGGCCGCACCGCCACCCCGTCGCTGACTCCAGCCGGTTCGTCGTCTTATGCTCGTCGCGCCCCCACGGACGCGCATGCCGTGCTGCTCCTGGCGCGTGAGCTCCTGCACTACCGCCCCGTCGACGACCTCGAGGATTGGCTCGCCCACATCACCGAGCTCGTCAGCGCCGCAGGGGGCTCGGCCATGTCGTCCCTCTCGCTGCCTCGCCCTCCATCCTACGCAGGAGGCGAGGAGCAGGAGGTGCCTCCACCACCTCCTCTCCAAGAAGGCGCCCTGGCTCCAAGGCGCGTGGCCCCAGGTCGAGACCCACCGCATCCGGCGCCTGTGCGACAAGAAAGGAGCTGCCAAGAGATCCCTCGCCCCCAAGAAGGTGCTCGCGTGCTCCCAGCACCGGTGCGCCATGACCGCATCCTTGCACTGCCACATCAAGACCCAGCTTTGCTCCAGGCAGCGGCGCGCGGGAATCCCCAGGAACAGGCCCCATCTCAGCAGAGAGCTCTGGTGGCCACTGCAGGCTGCCGCGCTTTCACCTCCGAGATGCGTAGCGTCGCGTGGCCCGACAAGTTCAAGCCAGACCTGCCTCCGCGCTATGACGGCACTGCGGACCCCGCGGAGTTCCTCCAGCTCTACGAGCTGGGCATCGAGGCCGCCAACGGGGATGAGAAGGTCATGGAGAATTGGTTTCCCATGGCACTCAAGTACGGTGCCCGCACCTGGCTCCTGAACCTGGCCCTAGGCACGATCTCCTCCTGGGACGAGATGCGCACCCACTTCATCGCCAACTTCCAAGGTACTCGCGACCGGCCCCCGGCCATGAGCGACCTGCACCGCATCAAGCAACAGCCGGGAGAGACCCTGTAGAAGTACATCTAGCGCTTCAACAATGCCCGCCTCAAGATTCCCAAGGTGACTGAGGAGGCCATCATTTCAGCCTTCTCCGACGGCGTGCGCGACATCAAGATGAAGGAGGAGCTAGCAATCCATGAAGACCTGTGCACATCGCTGGAGCTGTTCAACCTGGCAACCAAGTGCGCCAGGGCTGAGGAAGGGCGCCTCTCCCTCCTCGAGCTCCTGGCTGTCGACCTAGAAGAGAAGAAGCCCAAGGTCAAGGACGTGAAGTGCAAGGGGGCTGCTGTGCTCGCAGCGGAGCCGGACACCAAGCGAGGCAGGGATCAATCTGAGTCATCCAAGGGCAGCTGGTACTGCGTGTACCACGACCTCCACACACACAACACCAATGAATGTCAGGAGCTCAGGGCCGTGCGAGATGGACGTATCGGCCGACGCCCCGACCCGCAACGACCGGGACTATGGCCGAGGAGGAGTAACAGGTGAAGGACGATGGGAAGACCGTGGCCCTCGCCAAGGGTGGCGTGACCGGCCTCGCGAGGACCGCTGGCAGGACTAGCCTCGCGAGGACCGCCCTCAAGGCAACGCAGGCCTCCCTCCTCTGCCACCGCCGCCAAGAAGGAATGAAGACCATCACCAGGACGAGGGGGCTAGGGGCTTCCAGGAGCCGCGCGCAATCGCTTGCACCCTGGGCGGCGCTCAGGCCCCAGCCTCTCAGTGCATCTTCAAGCAGTTTGCTCGCGAGGTGAATGCAGTCCTCCCCAAGCTTGAGGCCACGCACCCACTCAGGTGGTCCGCATGCGCTATCACATCAGCTCAGTGGATTAGCTCAAGTGTGCGGCAACGGCCGGGGTCCTCCCGATGCTTTGTTCCCCAGTCATCAGCAATGTGCAAGTCACCAGGAGCCTCATCGATGGCGGGGCTGGGCTCAACATCCTGTCCATCGAAACGTTCAACAATCTCCAAGTGCCATACGATCAGCTTCAGCCAACCAAGCCTTTCTCAGGAGTCACTGATGGTTCAACTGTTCCGATAGGGCAAGTTCGTCTTCCCGTCACCTTTGGGCAGCGTAACAATTACCGCACCGAGCTCATTGACTTTGAGTTGCTCACATCCGCCTGCCATACAATGCCATCCTCGGGTATCCAGCCTTGGCCAAGTTCATGGCAGTGACTCACCATGGCTACAATGTCCTCAAGATGCCAGGAAGCGGTGGAATCATCACAGTGCCTTGCGAGGAAAGGGATGCAGTGTGTTCTCTTGAGCATGCCTTCCAGGCCGCGGCAATTGAAGACCCAGATCACAGGAGCGGGAGGCTCCCCGAGGCGTTCCCTAAGAAGAAGAAGGCTTCACCTGGCCCAACTGCTCACGAGGCAGGTGCCTCCGGAGGCGCCACGTCAGGACCCGCGCCCGTTCAAGGGGCGCCACCCTCTGCCGCATAGGAAGGCGCGCGACACCCTCCTCGGGCAGGGCTCGGGGGCTCTCTCCTAGAGGGCCACTGACCTCGCCAAGGTCACGAGGGAGGCGCTCGGGCACCACTTGGAGGCATGCTTCAAGGCACGTTTCCCTCAGGAAGGTATAAAGCAAGGAAGGCAAAACCCCCAGGAGTTCATCGTGAGGAACATTCAGGAGCTACAGGAGTCAAGAGTCATGCGTGGCAGTCGCCGCCTACCCGCTGTAGCCCCACATCCCAGCGAGGATGGTGGGCTGCGTGTCTGCATTGACATACCGGGGCTCAACCGAGACGCGTCTCAGAAGCACCTCTGGCCTTCACGCGTGGGGCGCTGTGAAGGTCCGCCTCACAGCTACGTTCGCATGCCCTTCGGCCTGCCGAACGCGGCTGCTGCCCACCAGCGCCTGATGAGGAGCATCCTGGAAGCTCATGTGGCCAGGCACCATGCGTTCCTGGAGGAGATGGAGATGGACCTTGAGGAGCCGCCCAGACCCACAGAGCCTCCTGAGGCTCAGGGCTCCGCCGGCTCGTGAGGGTTGGTTGCTTCACCGCGTGTCGACAGCTACTCCGACACTCGCTCTGCAATGGTATCAGTTGACATCTTTTCAAGTTTTCTCTTCAGCTGGGAGCGCCCGCAGGGCCGCATCATTCCCAGGTCGCGTGGGTCCGTCCCTGCGGCATGTATCCGTTTTGCTTATGTTTTTCATCTGCTTTGTTGGGGGCGACTCTCGGGCTGCATTATCCCCAGGCCGCTCGGGCCAGACCTAGTGGCGTTTACTTCCATGCATCTATCTAAATGAATTTGCTCCTTCGTGCTTAACATGCTATACTTAATCGCCCGCTCGATTAACGCCTACCTTTGGCACCGCTCGCTCTGGCACGACACTTGCGCACGGGTCTATCCCTACAACGCTGAAAAATCTGAGTGGCTGAGCTCTGGCCGCGGCAGCCCCACAAGGCGCCACCTCACCAGGCCCTCAGTGCCCCAATCACTCCCTCGGAGCGACCGATGGTTAGCTGACAACCGAGACAACAGGCCTTGTTTCCCCTCATGGTTGGTATGCAGGACCCGCTCCAGGAGTAACGATGGTGGCATCGCGAGCCTTCTTCTCCTTCTCTTCAGAACAACCCACTTGCACGTCAAAAGGGGGACGCCTAAGCATCGCGACTCATGGGCCCTTACTGGCTCTCTAGCCCTCACCCCCTGGCCTTGACCCACGGCATCGCGACCTATCATACTAGTGGCGCTTGAGCTTGCTCGAGGGCCGGGACCTGAGGACGTAGAGCATTAAGGGAAGAGCGGGGGAGAGAGAAGAAGCTCGCGAGGGCCTAACCCGGCAGCACCTCAGTTGCCGTGGCGCAAGCTCGACGCTTCAACGGAAACTACCCCGAGCCTACAAGATAAGTCACGCGAAAACTAATCTGACTCAGCGCTTAACCCTCACCTACTGTAGCTCTGTCACGGCAACGCCGCTTGAATTTCTCTCCCAGTGGAGGCTGCTTGAGCGCTAAAGGGGACCTCCTGAGCATCGCGACTCAGGGGCTCTTACTGGACCTTGGTCCACTCACCTCCTGGCCTTGACCACGGCATCGCGACCTAGCATACCAGCAACGGCTGAAGCCTGCCTGGGGACCGGTACCCGTCAGCGTAGAGCACCAAGCCCTCATGAGGAAAGAAAGGGGGAGCCAAGCCGGGACAGGACAAGCACCTCGCATCGATTCGTACTAGGGATATAATATTTATGAAAGATATGGCCTGCGCCTTACATACCCCCGCGGGGCGGTACTTTGATTCCTCGCAGGGAAGAAAAGGAGCCAATCCTAAGGAGCACTAACTACACGCGCCTCTGGAAGAGATGCCATCATCAACAGTGGGCCGTCAGGCACCGGCGCCAACCCCATACAGATCTGTGGTGTCGGCGGCCTGACGAGCCCGCCCTGCTCCGAGCGCGATGCGAGCTCGGGGGCTCGTAGCTTTCGTCGATCGTCTCCGGAGTCGCGAGGAGCTCGGCGGAGTCGATGGATCCTCCGGCACCTCCATTGTCGTCTGAGGAGCTGCTGGGGGAGCGATTGGCGAGCCTGGTCCTCGCCACGACGATGCTCCGGCCGCCTTTCCCGGGGCAGCATTCTAGCCGGTGTCCTTCCGCATCGAAGACCTTGAAGAACATCTGGGAGGCGCCATCGTACTCGTAGTGGATTACGAGGGCACCACCTATCCTGCAGACCCGAGCGATCTCGCCCCAGCCATGGGTCATGTAGACCTTGCCCGGAGCGACGACCTCGACCTCCGCTCCGATCGTAGGGGTACTGCAGTCAGCATGCTGTAGCCAGAGCTCGATAGCCCCCCTCGGCGGGATCTCGAAGGCGAAGGAGGGAGGAAGGCGAATGAAAGATCGAGGAGGCATGGCGGCGTGGAGCGCAAGCTCACGGGAGGAGCCCTCAGCATGGACTCCAGGAGGAGCGACGCGCACCACCGTGACCCGCCGGCACCGACGGCGGCACCGACGGTGACGCTTGGCGTCTTCTTCTCCAGGGCCCTCGATCCGAGTGTACAAGGGTAGTGGGCACCCCGGCGGTGGCCGCTCGTACCAGGGCCTCGATACCTCCTGCCGCGCACCCTCGTCTCGGCGGCAGAGGACTAACCGCTTCTTCGGCGGAAGTGGGTCAGGACCCTCTCGAGGGGCCTTTCCCTTCTCTTCTATGGAGAACCGGCGGATGGGCGCCATCAGCGTGAGACGGAGCAATGGCGAAGATGAAGAGGAGGAGGAGTATCAGAGGAAGATGAACTGGAATGGCTCACGCCGTCCCGTACTTATAGCCGGAAGAGGCCAACCGTCGGCCTCCACGATCGCAGGTAATCATGACCCGTTTTTGCATGCAGGGACTTGTCAAGTCGTGCGGTTGCCGAGGCATCATGGGAAGCAGAGACGCCCACGTTCAATCAACCGCCACGCAGCGCCCAAGGCCGTAGGCTATTGGGGCCCGCGGCGCTTCGCACTTGCCCCTTCGCTTCTCTGCTAAGCCAAGTCCGGGCGCGCCTTCGGCCCGGGGGCAACTGTCGGCGTTCTGGGAACGGGGGTCCCTAGACTTGCCTGCCTGCGGCCTGCGGTGTGGCTCAAGTGGGGGCCCAATGCAGCCCAGCTTTATCAGCTCAAGCTCAAGACCCTCGCGAGGGGCCAAGCTTCACGGGGCGGACGATAGGGAGCTTCCTCAGGAGCAGCCTCCTCAGGCAGGCTCACGAGGAGGCAGAGAGATCAAGGTAGAGCACCTCCCGAGGGGCCCGTGATGCAAGCCATGATGATTGAGGACCAGGCGGGCGTCGGCCTGCGCAGTATCCTTGTTTCCCTTTCGGTGCAAAGGGGGCAAGCACAGGCCAAGGCATCAGGCAAAGGTTACCGTTTCATTGCAACAAGACCAAGACCAGCAGAACGGCGGGATGGAGGTCATCGTGGAGCCCAGGGTGGCGTCACCATCAGAGCCTTTGGTAGCCGAAGACCAACTTTAGTCAGGATAAGTGTACCAGATGTTCCCCTTCAATATGGCCAATTGTTGGCGCCCTTCCCGCTCATTATTTGGGAAGAGGCCCAGGGCCTCCGCCTATAAATAGGGCTAGCCACCCACAGGATCGGGAAGGTATAGAGAGGCATAGAGAGGCATCGAGAGGGATCTAGAGGCATCTGGAGATCGACTAGAGAGAGAGAGAGAGAAGCAACTGAACTCACCCAAGGAGTTCATCGCACCAGCTCAAGAACAGCTCCTCGCGAGGTTGTTCTCCCTCTGTACTATTCATCATCAGCCCTTGAGGCAATCCACCACACCACACACTGGAGTAGGGTATTACACCACAACGGTGGCCTGAACCAGTATAAATCTTGTGTCCCTTGTGTGTTCATCTTTCTTGCTTAGATCTTTGCGAGACTTCGAGACGTGAGCTGGTAGGGGAGAGATCTTCGTGCGCACCCTAGTGTTTGAACCTCAAGGGTCTGCCGGAACCCGAAATCCGACATGATCGCCTGGTTCAAGGGCTACTGAGGTCCTGGATTAGGGGGTATCCGGATAGCCGGACTATATACTTTGGCTGGACTGATGAACCATGAAGATACAAGACTCAAGACTTCATCCCGTGTCCGGATGGGACTCTCCTTTGCGTGGAAGACAAGCTTGGCGATCCGGATAATAGATCTCCTCCTTTGTAATCGATTCTGTGTAATCCCTAGCCCCCTCCGGTGTCTATATAAACCAGAGGGTTTAGTCCGTAGAGGGACAATCGTAATCATCATAGGCTAGCTTCTAGGGTTTAGCCTCTACGATCTCGTGGTAGATCAACTCTTGTAATACTCATATCATCAAGATCAATCAAGCAGGAAGTAGGGTTTTACCTCCATCGAGAGGGCCCGAACCTGGGTAAAACATTGTGTCCCTTACCTCCTGTTACCATTATCCTTAGATGCACAGATCGGGACCCCCTACCCGAGATCCACCGGTTTTGACACCGACAGTCGCAACTAAGCCCATGAGTGGGAGGATTGCTCTCCACTCGGAGTGTTTTTTAACTTAGGCGAGTACGGGGTCTGTTGGGGATATAACTACTGAGTATAAACCGCCCAGGTGGGGCCGGGTTATACCTGTAACGAGTCGTTCATATTGAAGCCCATGAAGACAAGGAGTGCGGCGCTTTACTTAAGAGGCTTAGAGGCCCAGGGCCCAAGGGCGGATTAGGGCCCGTAGATATAAACCGCCATATACTATGTAACTTGTGTTGTAAGTTAGGAAAGAGTAGAAACCGAGCTGGACACGTGTATGAGCCGGCGTCGGGATTCTGTAAACCGCCGAGCGTCAACATGTGTATATGAAGGGACGACCCGGCGGCGGTTCGAGGACAAGAAACAACAACTCGAGAGCCAGGTAAAGTGGATTTGCTCCCTGATCATCGAGACCCCATCAATTCCACCACAACTAGATTGTAGGCTTTTACCTTCACTACAAGGGGCCGAACCAGTATAAACTCCCCGTGTCCTTTATCCGGTTTAACCCCTTTAAGCTAATCTCATTGTGATGGCTCCACGACTAAGTCCTCACACTAGGACAACTGACGTGATAATTCCACGACAGGTGGCGCCCACCATGGGGCTATCGCATGATGGTTTCAAGTTCTTAAAGGGCAACTTCAAAGGACTCAAGGGAAACGCAGTGGGCCGGATGACCAAGAGTCGTCGCGGCAAGCTCTACATCAACGATGCAGGCTGGGGCCCTGACGCCGGCTCAATCGAGTACGGGTACCGGGTCCCCTTCGGAGGAATTCATGTCTTCATAGGCAAGATTGGCGAACCAGGCCCTGAGCCGGACATCTGCGTCGACGTCGTCGAGACGGCTCAGCGTGCAAGCCCCGCCCGGGTTCAGCCCGCCATGAAACGTGCATTCGTAGGATTCATAAATGGTGCGGAATCTGAACTGGCATCCGATGGTGAGATGGTTGTCTAATCAGATGGTGAATCTTCCACCGGCGAGACCGAGGCACTGTACCAACTGCAAGATGGCTGGTTTGGGGGCTGTTCCGATAGTGACAGTATTCCGGACCCCCTTGTACCGCCAAACCAGGTTGCGATCTTCATGGGCGGTATGCAGACCACGCAGCACTCTTCAGCTGCAGCAGCGATGATTTCTGGATCGGCAGCCGGGACAGGAGGCCCCGCGCACCCGCCGGCTCAAGTTCTGTCCGGTTTATTGGACGCCTGGACAACATTGTTGACCACAGAGGCTACTGAGGGAGTCCTGGACTAGGGGGCGTCCGGATAGCCGAACTATCATCATTGGCCGGACTCCAAGACTATGAAGATACAAGGTTGAAGACTTCGTCCCGTGTCCGGATGGGACTTTCCTTGGCGTGGAAGGCAAGCTTGGCAATACGGATATGTAGATCTCCTACCATTGTAACCGACTCTGTGTAACCCTAGCCCTCTCCGGTGTCTATATAAACCGGAGGGTTTTAGTCCATAGGACGAACAACAATCATACCATAGGCTAGCTTCTAGGGTTTAGCCTCCTTGATCTCGTGGTAGATCTTCTCTTGTACTACCCATATCATCAATATCAATCAAGCAGGAGTAGGGTTTTACCTCCATCGAGAGGGCCCGAACCTGGGTAAAAACATCGTGTCCCTTGTCTCCTGTTACCATCCGCCTAGACGCATAGTTCGGGACCCCCTACCCGAGATCCGCCGGTTTTGACACCGACATTGGTGCTTCATTGAGAGTTCCTCTGTGTCGTCGCCCATAGGCCCGATGGCTCCTTCGATCATCAGCAACGACGTGGTACAGGGTGAGACTTTTCTCCCCGGACAGATCTTTGTATTCGGCGGCTTTGCACTGCGGGCCAATTCACTTGGCCATCTGGAGCAGATCGAAAGCTACGCCCCTGGCCATCAGGTCAGATTTGGAAGTTTGAACTATACGGTCGACATCCGCGGAGACTTGATCTTCGACAGATTCCAGCCATAGCCGAGCGCGCCGCACTGTCACGATGGGCATGATTTAGCTCTGCTGCCAGACAGTGCCCTGGAGGCCGCACAAGAGTCCGCTCCGACCCTTAACTCGGAGCCGACTGCGCCGATCAAGGATAGGTGGCTAGACACCGCCTCAGGGGCTGCTACCTCTACGGTGATGGAGCCGAATACCGACCCTGTCCCTTGTGAAGCTCGTGACTCCGAGGTGCCGGACTCCACGCTGAACTCCAAACCTCCCGCGCCCCTTCCAATAGAATCCGATTGGGCGCCGATCATGGAGTTCACCGCCGCGGACATCTTTCAGCACCCGTCTTTCGGCGACATCCTGAATTTGCTAAAGTATCTCTCCTTATCAGGAGAGCCCTGGCCGGATTACAGTCAGGACGGTTGGGATGCGGATGACGAAGAAATTCAAAGCCCACCCACCACCCACTTTGTAGCCACTGTCAACGACTTAACCGACATGCTAGACTTCGACTCCGAAGACATCGACGGTATGGACGACGATGCCGGAGACGACCAAGAACCAGCGCCTACGGGGCACTGGAAAGCCACATCGTCATACGACATATACATGGTGGACATCCCAAAGGATGGGAATGGCGACGGAACAACGGAGGATGACCCCTCCAAGAAACAGCCTAAGCGTCGGCATCAGCGGAGCCGATCTAAATCCCGCCACAGCAAAAATGGAGATTCCAGCTCCGGAGACAATAAAACCCCGGACAGTGCCGAAGAGAACCCCCTCCAGCAAGATTCATCACAGGAAGATGGAGAAGCCAAGCCTCGTGAGAGAGCGGCAGAGAAAGAGGTAGAGGACGATAATTACATGCCTCCCTCCGGAGACGAGGCAAGCCTCGACGACGACGAATTTGTCGTACCTGAGGATCCTGTCGAACAAGAGCATTTCAAACGCAGGCTTATGGCCATGGCAAGCAGCCTCAAGAAAAAGCAGCAACAGCTCAGAGCTGATCAAGATCTGCTAGCCGACAGATGGACTGAAGTCCTTGCGGCCGAAGAGTACGAACTCGAACGCCCCTCCAAAAGCTACCCCAAACGCAAACTGCTGCCCCGATTAGAGGAGGAAGCATATAAGCACAATACAGCCGACCGGCCACCTCGTGGCCGCGACCGAGAGGCCTCTAGGGCCTCCACTAAAGCCGCACCCCGGCATCGCTCGAAAAGTACAAAGCCACGGGGGAACGCACCGGACTTGCGAGACATATTGGAGGATAAGGCAAGACAATCAAGATCGATCTACGGATCACGTGGGCGCCCCACGATACGTGACGACAACCGTCGCGCTGGATACAGCAATTCCGGCCGGGCCGAACACAGTAGATAAAGCTCGCTTGAGCTACGTCATGATATAGCCCAATACAGAGGTGCCGCGCACCCACTATGCTTCACAGATGAAGTAATGGATCATCAAATCTCCGTAGGGTTCAAACCCGTGAACATTGAATCCTACGATGGCACAACAGACCCCTCGGTTTGGATCGAAGACTATCTCCTTCATATCCACATGGCCCGCGGTGATGATCTTCACGCCATCAAATACCTCCCACTCAAGCTTAAAGGACCAGCTCGGCATTGCCTCAACAACTTGCCAGCAAATCAATTGGGTGTTGGGAGGACCTGGAAGCCGCATTCCTCGATAACTTCCAGGGCACATATGTGCGACCACCAGACGCTGATGACCTAAGCCACATAATTCAGCAGCCAGACGAGTCGGCCAGACAATTCTGGACACGGTTCTTCACCAAGAAAAATCAAATCGTCGACTGTCCGGATGCAGAGGCCCTTGCAGCCTTCAAACATAACATCCGCGACGAGTGGCTTGCCCGGCACCTAGGACAGGAAAAGCCGAAATCCATGGCAGCCCTCACATCACTCATGACCCGCTTTTGTGCGGGAGAGGACAACTGGCTAGCCCGCAGTAACAACCTCACCAAAAAGTCTGGTAGTCCGGATATCAAGGACAGCAATGGCAGGTCGCGTCGCAATAAGCACAAGTGTCGCATTAACGGCGATAATACTGAAGATACCGCAGTCAACGCCAGATTCAGAGGCTCTAAACCCGGTCAGCGGAAAAAGCCATTCAAAAGAACTACTCCAGGCTCGTCCAATTTGGACCAGATACTCGATCGCTCGTGCCAGATACACGGCACCCCCGAAAAGCCGGCCAATCACACCAACAGGGATTGTTGGGTGTTCAAGCAGGCAGGCAAGTTAATTGCCGAAAACAATGACAAGGGGCTGCATAGCGATGACGAGGAAGAGACCCGGCCGCCGAACAATAGAGGACAGAAGGGTTTCCCCCCACAAGTGCGGACGGTGAACATGATATACGCAACCCACATACCCAAAAGGGAGCGGAAGCGTGCGCTTAGGGATGTATACGCGATGGAGCCAGTCGCCCCAAAGTTCAATCCGTGGTCCTCCTGCCCGATCACTTTTGATCGAAGGGACCATCCCACTAGCATCCGCCACGACGGATTCGCCGCATTGGTTGTAGACCCAATCGTCGATGGATTTCACCTCACTAGAGTCCTGATGGACGGCGGCAGCAGCCTGAACCTGCTTTATCAGGATACAATGCGCAAGATTGGCATAGACCCCTCAAGGATTAAATCCACAAAAACGACCTTCAAAGGCGTCATACTAGGTGTAGAGGCCAATTGTACTGGCTCAGTCACACTTGAAGTGGTCTTCGGATCCCCGGTTATCTTTCGGAGCGAGGAGTTAATCTTCGACATAGTCCCGTTCCGCAGTGGCTATCATGCACTGCTCGGACGAACCGCATTTGCAAAGTTCAATGTGGTGCCGCACTACGCATACCTCAAGCTCAAGATGCTAGGCCCTTGAGGAGTCATCACGGTCAACGGAAACACTGAACGCTCTCTCCGAACGTAGGGGCATACAGCGGCTCTCGCGGCAAAAGTGCAGAGCAGCCTCTTAAGGCAATTCTCGAGTCCGGCCGTTAAGCGACCAGACACCGTCAAGCGCGCCCGGAGTAACCTACAACAAGACCACTTGGCACGTTCCGAGCACGCGTAGCAATGCGGCCCCAACCCCAGCCCTTGCAAGACTGCAAGACTAGTACTACGCGTACATCACTACGCTCTGGAGATACCATGGGCATAGGGGGAGGGGCATGACCACGGCAGGCCCAGAGTGCGACTCAACCACACCAGGGGCTCCCAAATGTGGCATCCTTTTTTCCTCCTTTTTCTTCTTATCCTCAGGACTCCGTTTACCAGAAGCCCTGTCCGGCGGTAGATCCGCCGAACTCACGATGCAACAGCCAGGGAAGCAGAAAAGCTACGACGAGTATCCAGGTGGTCTCCATTACGAGCATTATACCTGTCTTATACACCATTCCGCAGCCTACCTCTGGAGGGGGACATGTTAAATAGTCCCACCCCTTTCTTATCACACTATTTGTATCGTTCTGCACTCATGGCAGTATTTTTTGAATAAACAATGCACCGCTTTTTGCCTATCATTGCATTCCTTTTCTATCCATATGTTCACTTATGACATGTTGCATCCGTACGCTTTGGTACGGCCAAATACACCAGGGGCTTAAGTTCCCCAAACTATGGTGTGGTAAGCCCGAACACTTTCACAAGTGCGCCACCCCGAACTTATAGCATTATATGCATCGGCTCCGAATCATGTCTTGGGTTAATAGTTGGGTTTGCCCGGCTCCCATGTTTTGGTACCTTACGTTCCGTTATATCGGCTAAGGTAGCGCTGGGAGAACCACTGCGATTATGCCCTAGTTGAGCTTGGCGAGCACCTCAGTGGAGAAACCTAAAACTGACCGTCATGATGGGGCGAGAGCCGGTCGCTGTTCGAGAGGTTTTTTCGAGTCCCTAAAGACTTATGCCGCTTAGAGCGAGGAACCGGCTTTGTCCGGCCCAGGCGTGGATAGCGCCCCGAATTCGGCCTTCCGAACACTAGGGGCTTCGCCGAAATTTAAAATTATAGAATTCTATGGCTAAGTGAGAGTGTTCAAGCACTGTAAGTTCGGTTGCCTCGTTCCTTGTGTTGAGCGCCTCCCTAGATGGACCCAAAAATGGGAACAAGAGCGCTCAAGTTTATCCCGAACACCCCAACACTCGCGGCATGGGGGCCGAAGCCAACGACTTGCCATCTCTTAGATTTGATAAACGGCCGCACAGAAGGTAATATTTTAAATTAACAAGCGTTGCTAAGCGCATATGAACAAAGTTTTCAGCGCACAGAATAACAAAATGCGAGTCTACTCAAAAATTACATCTTTGGAGCATTCACCCACAATAATGCGGGCACCCTTCAGGACACCCTTATAATACATCTTGGGCGTGCGATACTCCTTGCCCGGCGGTGGCGCGTCCGTCACAAGCTTCTCGGCGTCCATCTTGCCCCAGTGCACCTTAGCGCGGGCAAGGGCCCGGCGGGCGCCTTCAATGCAGGCGGAGTGCTTGATGACGTCAACCCATGGACAGGCGTCCACCAGCCGCCGCACCAGACCAAAGTAGCTCCCAGGCATGGCTTCTTTGGGCCACAGCCGAACTATGAGGCCCTTCATGGCCTGTTCGGCCACCTTGTGGAGCTCGACCAGCTGCTTCAGCTGGTCGCTCAGGGGCACCGGATGTCCGGCCTCAGCATACTGAGACCAGAACACCTTCTCCGTCGAGCTCCCCTCCTCGGCTTTGTAGAATGCGACAGCATCGGACACGCTATGGGGCAGATCTGTGAACGCTCCTGAAGAGCTCCGAATTCGGGTAAGTAACAGGTAATTCACTTTTACATGTTTGCTTTGCATGAAGAATGCCTTACCCGCCGCTATCTTCTTTACTGCCTCGATTTCCTGGAGGGCCTTTTGGGCTTCGGCCTTAGCGGCTTTGGCACTCTCAAGAGCCGACGCAAGCTCGGACTCTCGAGTCTTCGAGTCACGCTCCAAACTCTCGTGTTTTTCCACGAGAGCCTGGAGCTCTTGCCGTACCTCCGCCACCCGCGCCTCCTGATTCTCTCGCTCGGCGCGTTCCGCGGCCGCATTGCATTCGGCCGCGGACACCGCCTCCTTCAGGGTCGCCACCTCGTTCGTAGCCCCTGGAGTACCCACGTTATTCTCGTCATTTTTTCTTGCAACCAAATCCTTTTCTATAAGGTACAACTTTAATAAGGTGTTAATCACCTTCCTAGTCCTCGAGCTGCTTCTTGGCACGGCCGAGCTCGATCTCGGACCGCTCGAGGCTCTGCTTCAAGGAATTGACCTCCGCAGTCAGTGCGGCAGAGGTCAGCAGTGCAGCCTGCATTCCTATATTGACATATTTTTGTTAGACTCCTCCGTATATCTTTTTAGATCCTCAGTTTGGCTTTTCTTTCCGAACACTGAACTGAGCATCAGGAGCTACTGTCTATGCGGTACTATTTTACATATCTTAAAAATTCTTACCTCAAAGCCTGTTAGAAGGCTGGTGCAGGCTTCGGTCAGCCCGCTCTTGGCGAGCTGAACCTTCTGAATCACAGTGCGGTGTTCCTCGTCGATGGAAGCGCCGTTGAGCACCTCCAGCAAGTTATCCGGCGCCTCCGGTTGGACGGAGGCCGCCGGCGTCGCTGTCTTGCCCTTCTCACGAAGGGGCCGCCCACCGGACTCTGGAACCACTGAAGGTTCCGGTGCGGAGTCCGGTCCAAAGTTCGAGAGGCTGCCCTGCGGCATCTCCGGGACCTCCTCCTCCTGGCGGGTCCCCTTCTGGGACCCTACCTCGGCGTTGTCTGCATCACGGGTGGAGGAGGCGGTCGGAAGTGAAGCGCTATTCACATCCGACGAACCCAAGGACCCGCTCGACGAAACGGGGAGATCGTCCTTGGGCGGACTACAGGGTTGTATGCGGCGTTAGAAGACACTATGCGACAAAAAGAAAAATTATGAGTTATTCAGGAGTCCGGACACTTACGATCTTGCTAGGGGCTTGGCCCTTGAGGGCCACTCCTCGTCGCTGTCGTCGGCGTTGGTGGAACAGTCCGGGGGAAGGGTCCTTCCTTTCTTGGACCCTTCGGCCTCCCCCGTTGGGGAAGCCTTCCTCTTCTTCTCTCCCCCCGCTGGGGGGGAGGCCTCTTTCTTCTCCTCCTCATCTTCATGGGAGGAGTCTGCCTCGGAGTCATTGGACGATGAATCCGATAACACCTGGCGCCGGGAAATCCTCCGGGTTCCCGTGGCCTTCTTCTTGGCCTTCTTCTCCGGCACCACATAAGGCGCTGGGACCAGCAGCCCTGTTAAAGGGGCATCCGCTGGGTCTTCTATAAGGGGAGCCAGACCGTTAACCTGTCCGGACATCTTCTGCCAGGCCTGTTAAAGGCATTGGGAGTTTAGATCCCACATAGAGTCAAACTATGGAAAGCAAGTGTACCGTGAAGGATAATATAGCTTACCTCGTCAGTCGGATGCTGCGAGCTGAACCCGCGATCTTCGGTAGCGGATGCGGGCGCCTCGGCGCCCTTCAACAGCACCCTCTAGGCCTCTTCGTACGTAGTGTCAAAGAGCCTACTCAAGGTCTGGTGCTGTGCCGGATCGAACTCCCACAGGTTGAAATCCCGCTGTTGGCACGGGAGAAACCGGCGGATGAGCATGACCTGGACCATGTTGACAAGCTTGAGCTTCTTATTCACCAGGGTTTGGAGACAGGATTGGAGTCCGGTCAGCTCCTCCGAATCGCCCCACAACAGGCCCTTCTCTTTCCAGGAGGTGAGCCGCGTGGGGATGCCAGATCTGAATTCGAGGGCCGCTGCCCATTCAGGGTCACGCGGCTCGGTGATGTAGAACCACCCCGATTGCCACCCTTTGATGGTTTCCATGAAGGCGCCCTCGAACCAGGTGACGTTGGGCATCTTGCCCACCATGGCGCCTCCACACTCTGCTTGGCTGCCACCCACTACCTTCGGCTTGACATTGAAGGTCTTTAACCATAAGCCGAAGTGGGGCTGGATGCAGAGGAAGGCCTCGCACACGACGATAAACACTGAGATGTTGAGGATAAAATTCGGGGCCAGATCATGGAAATCCAGGCCATAGTAGAACGTGAGCCTCCGGACAAAGGGGTGGAGTGGGAAGCCCAGTCCGCGGAGGAAATGGGGAAGGAATACCACCCTCTCATGGGGCCCGGGGGTGGGGATGAGCTGCCCCTCGTCGGGGAGCCGGTGCGCGATATCGCTGGACAAATATCCGGCCTTGCGCAGCTTCTTGATGTGCCCCTCCGTAACAGAGGAGGCCATCCACTTGCCTCCCGCTCCGGACATGGTTGGAGAAGGTTGAGGGGAGATGTGCGGACTTGGGCGCTGGAGCTAGAGTGCGCGGAGATGGATAAGATGAGGAGGACGAAGGCGTAGGTAAAAAGGTGGATCCTTATCCCCTTATATGGGCAGATGAAACTATGCGTCCCCACCAGCCCGGTAAAACTCGCTTATCTCCCAAGCGCCGCAATCAATGGCGCGGTTGGGTTACCCACGTCCGTATTGATGAGAATCCCGGAATAAGGGGACACGATCTCTGCTGTGACAAGACATACCAAGGAAACCGCTTCGCTAAACGCGCTGAGGTGGAACAATAAAAATGATTCGAGTAAAGGCTTGGCCGTGGTGTGACGTCATGCCACAAAATACGTCAGTAGATTGAACTTGTGTGAATATTATTCTCTCTACGGTGGTATGTGGAATTTATTTTGCAGAGCCGGACACTATCCTGGTGTTCACAATCTTCTATGAATTATTCGGAGGAGGAACCCACCTTGCAATGCCGAAGACAATATGCGCGCCGGACACCTCGTCATTGAAGCCTGGTTCAGGGGCTACTGAGGGAGTCCTGGACTAGGGGGTGTCCGGATAGCCGAACTATCATCATTGGCCGGACTCCAAGACTATGAAGATACAAGATTGAAGACTTCGTCCCGTGTCTGGATGGGACTTTCCTTGGCGTGGAAGGCAAGCTTGGCAATACGGATATGTAGATCTCCTACCATTGTAACCGACTCTGTGTAACCCTAGCCCACTCCGGTGTCTATATAAACCGAAGGGTTTTAGTCCATAGGATGAACAACAATCATACCATAGGCTAGCTTCTAGGGTTTAGCCTCCTTGATCTCGTGGTAGATCTTCTCTTGTACTACCCATATCATCAATATCAATCAAGCAGGAGTAGGGTTTTACCTCCATCGAGAGGGCCCGAACCTGGGTAAAAACATCGTGTCCCTTGTCTCCTGTTACCATCCGCCTAGACGCACAGTTCGGGACCCCCTACCCGAGATCCGCCGGTTTTGACACCGACAGTTACCGTAGACAATCGAGATCAGCATAACGCGGAAGTCACAAAGCTGTGAGATCAGATAGCTCAGGCCAAGGAGGACTTGGCAGTTGAAGAAACCAGGATGGCTAAGGAGAGGGCCTCTTTGGATGCTCAGGCACAGCGGATTCAAGCAGAAAATTATCGGCTCATGCTGGATCAGAACGCTTCAAACGACGTGTTGAGGAGGAGGCATCAGTCTCGTCTACCACCGGTTTATGAAG
Organism: Triticum timopheevii; assembly: GCA_963921465.1. NCBI lineage: Eukaryota > Viridiplantae > Streptophyta > Magnoliopsida > Poales > Poaceae > Triticum > Triticum timopheevii. Next base: position 479,989,055 of record OY997268.1, read on the forward strand.
CAATGAATCTCTTCAACACGCCAGGAGCGGGAACAGTAATCCGGCAGCAGTAAACCGGATTGAAGCACCTGGGACAGGAGCGCCTGATCAGCCACGGGCGACGGACCCGCCTCGACGGAACCATGACCCGCCTCAGTACATGCCAACACCGCCGGGTCACTTCTCCACCCCTTTGGATAACATGATCGCTGCGGCGTCGCGATTGGCAGCTATTCCAATGGAGGGCGAGTCTCCAGCAGCCATTGAGACGCGGCGGGCAGAGATCTCCTTCAAACGGCTATGGTTCAGCAGCAGGCTTATTCGTATAGTCGAGATAGAATTCGTTCAACCCCTCGCCCGAGCCAGAGTTACAACACGCATATTGATGAACTGGCTGTGTTGAGCAGCGCGGGGAACCGTAACACCCCTCGAGGGCCTAACCCGGTGGGCGGTGGTGCAAATGCTCAGGACGTGGTGGATAACGGTAGAGCGCATTGGGAAGCCGAGTTAGCAGCGTAGTACATGGACCGTCAGCTTACTCCGGTTCGTCTGACAACTTTAGTGGAACCAGATCTTGCTTTTAGCTCTTGGGGGGTGTCGTGTCTCACCCCAACTCTACGCAATGTACGGCTGCCCAAGGATTTCAAGGGTCCGCGCAAAGTGCCCAATTACACTGCTGATTTACCCCCCGAATCTTGGGTCGAAAGCTATGAGATGGCAATGGAGATGCTAGATGTAGATGAGGCGGCGTGTGCTAAGTACTTCACATGATGTTGGATGGAACGACTCGCACTTGGCTGAAAAGTTTGCCAGCTAATTCCATTAGATCATGGGCCGAGTTAAAGGCCCGGTTTATACTGCGATTGATGGAATATCATGACAGTCAGTTTTCGGCTTTCTCTACTGAGGTGCTCATCCGGAATAACCAGGGCACAATCGCAGTAGTTCTCCTTTGGCCGCCTTAGCCGATAAGAACGGAACGTAAGGCGGCAAACCCAGGAGCTAGGCAAACCCAACATTTGACCGAAGAGATGATTTGGAGCTGATGCATATAAGGCCAAACTCGCGATGCCGAACACTCCCGAAGGTATTCGGACTTTAGAACATATACTGGGCTGAAGAACGCCCTTTATTATGAAACCTGTATTTCCAGGTACGTGCATTAGTCTATCGTGGCGAAATGCCATTAACGGCAGTATCCCCTGTGGGTGTAGTACCCATGGGATGTGTAAGCAACAAGAGACAATAAAGAAGGTTTACACAGGGGCTTAATCTAAAGAGAAACCTTTGGGCGGGGCCCTACTGCACGTCTGTGCCTTTGTCTCCGTTGTGCGTGTCCTGGGAGGGTATCGCACGGATGGTGTCTGAAAAAAAAGGAAAACTCATGTAGAAGAGTATGACATAAGCATGCGAAGAGTTGGCTATCATTGATGGATAGTAGAAGTGTAAGACTTTGGCCTGTTAATAAGGTCAAGCCAAGAGTTGGGCTTTATTAAATATCTATAGCCCCTGGTGTCCTCTCTGGGATTACATGTATGGCGCCCAGCTCAGGTTTATCTGGGCTGCCGGACTCGTCTAACCATGTCCGTGGTCTTAACGACCAATCATGCGTTCTGCTCTTAGAGGCCACTTAGAGTCTGGCTGCTAGAGCCGTCGCATACTCTTCCACGCATAAGGAACGCTCTGTATTTTCGTTAACGGTGATGACGCCACATGGACCAGGCATCTCGAGTTTAAGGTAGGCGTAGTGCGGTACTGCGTTGAAGTGGGTGAAAGCCGTTCTCCCGAGCAATGCATGATAACCACTTTGGAGGGGGCAATGGTGAAGAGTAGCTCTTTGCTTCTGAAGTTGCCTGGGGAACCGAATGTCACCTCTAGTACGAGGGAGCCCCTACAACGGGGTTCAATGCCTGGTATCACCCCTTCAAAGGTGGTGTTACTTTGGCTGATTCTGGATGGGTCTATCCCCATCCTGCGGACAGTGTCCTGGTATATTAGATTAAGACTACTGCTGCCGTCCATGAGGACGCGAGTGAGATGGTATCCATCGATTATTGGGTCGAGCACCAAGGCAACTAATCCTCCGTGCCGCATACTAGTCGGGTAGTCCCTATGATCGAAGGTGATCGGGCAGGCCGACCAGTGGTTAAGTTTGGGGGCGACGGGCTCTATAGCGTATGCATCTCTGAGCGCGCGTTCACGCCTTCTCTTGGGTATGTGAGCGGCATGGATCATGTTTACTGTTTTTACCTATGGTGGGAATTTTTTCTGTCCCCCAGTGTTCGGCTAGCGAGGCTCATCTTCGTCTTTGCTTGGTGTTTCCCTTCCCTTGTGTTCGGCATTTAATTTGCCGGCCTGCTTAAAGACCCAGCATTCTCTGTGAGTGTGGTTCGCAGGGTTTTCAGGGGTGCCATGAATTTGGCACAGTCTATCCAGGACTTTGTTCAGGTCGGACGGTCCCTCTTTGCTGCCTTTAAATGGCTTCTTTTGTTTACCGGGTCGAGAGCCCCTGAAACCGGCGTTGACCGTTGTGTTGTCCGAACTTTCTTCCTTGTTACAACGTTTGTTTTTATTGCGCCATGGCTTCCCATTGCCATCCCTGATTTCGGATGTGCCTGGGTCGCTTGTGCCTCTATGGGCCAACCAGCTGTCTTCACCCGCGCAAAAGCGGGTCATGAGGCTTGTTAAGGCTGTCATTGTCCTTGGCTACTGGCGAGCCACTCATCCTGGATATTGTGCTTGAAGGCCGCTAGGGCTTCGGCATCCGGACAATCGACAATTTGATTCTTCTTAGTGAGGAATCTATTCCAAAGCTTGCGGGCGGACTCTCCGGGCTGTTGAATTATGTGACTTAAATCGTCAGCGTCCGGAGGTCAAACATAGGTTCCTTGAAAATTGGCCCTGAAAGCATCCTCAAGTTCCTCCCAACTTCCGATTGAGTTTTCGGGGAGGCTTTTCAACCAGTGCCGAGCTGGTCCCTTCAACTTGAGGGGAAGGTATTTAATGGCATGGAGATTGTCCCCACGAGCCATGTGGATGTGAAGGATAAAATCCTCAATCCAGATCCCGGGGTATGTCGTTCCATCATATGCCTTTATGTTCACGGGTTTGAAACCCTGTGGAAATTCGTGGTCCAGTACCTCTTCGATGAAGCACAGAGGGTGAGCGGCCCCTCTGTATCTAGACATGTTGTGGCATGCTGTCGACTGTTGTTGTGTCCGGTGATGATTCCGAACTGGTACTCGATCAGTCTGATCGTTTTGGTGACCATAATCCTGCACCGGAGTGTGTCCTCTAGATCCATAGATGGACCTGGTCGCGCCGGCCTTTTTAACCAGGAGCTCACGTAAATCGTGTGCGGTGTCAGTAGCTTCTCTATTGCGGTTATGAAGTGGTTGGTCCGGCCTACTGGCCGTATTGTTCTTCGGTGGAACAGCCTCATCATCGAATTCTAGCAGCAGCTTGCGCTTTGGACAGCTCTTTGTGTGGCGATCATCGCCGTATTTTTCTTCAGTGTCTAGCACTTTATGCCATCTGCAATTGAGCATTTCCTGTGCGGCCTTAAGCCTTTGCTTCTTCTTCTTTAGACTTCTCGCAGTGGCCATAAGCCTTCTGTGCAGGTTATCTTGTTCCAAACGTGTTACCGGGATGATGAATGCATCGTCGTCCGGACAATGCTCCTGTCCCAGGGCAGTTTGATGGGTTCGGCCCTCGGGATCACTGTGATCGGGCGTTTGCTCCAGGCTGTGTTCGGCGTGACCAGGCTCATCCTGCTCCATTGCTGGGTCCATATGGTCGTTGCTGCCTTCGGAGTTGACTGGGGTGTCGATCCTTCTAGCGCTGTTATCGCTATTTTTGCTGTGGCCATACTTAGAGCGGCGTCTGCGCCGTCGTTTTGGCTTTTGTCCGGGGGTTTTATCCTCTGCTTTGTCGCCACTGTCCTCCTTAGGCGTTTCCACCATGTATATATCATATGATGAGGTGGCAGTCCAGCACCCCGTGGGCGGTGGTTCGAAGTCGTCCCCTGCGCCAACGTCCGTATCCTTGGTGTCATCGGAGTCGAAGTCAAGCATGTCTATTATGTCTTCGATAGTGGCTATGAAGTGGGTGGTCGGTGGGGAACGAATTTCTTCGTCGCCTTCTTCCCCCTCAAGCCGGACATAGTTCGGCCAAGCATCTCCTGACAAAGAGAGAGACCTTAATGAATTCATCATGTCCTCGAGGGGCGAGTGCTGGAAGATATCTGCGGCGGTGAATTCCATTACGGGAGCCCAACCAGAATCGGCAGGCTCAGGGGTGCGCGGTCTGGAACTTACAGCCGGACACAAGTCCGGGGGTCCAGAGACACAGGCTTCCTTGGGGGTGAAGTTTGTGCTCGGCTCTACCACCGATGAGTGTGTGGCCTCCGAGGCGGGGTCCATCCACCCATTCTCGGACGACGCAATCTGCCACGGATTTAGGTCCGGAGCTCCTGCAGGTGTGATATCCCGAGTATTGTCCGACAGCAGGTCTAAGCCGTGCTCGTCGTGACTGTTCGGTGCTCCTAGCGTAGGCCTGAATCCGCCAAAGATCAAGTCTCCGCGGATATCGGCCGTGTAGTTCAAGTTTCCGAACCTGACCTGATGGCCAGGGGGGTAGCTGTCGATCTGCTCTAGATGGCCAAGCGAATTGGCCCCAGTGTGAAGCCGCCGAACACGAAGATCTGTCCGGGGAGAAAAGTCTCACCCTGGACCGCATTGTTGTTGATGATTGAAGGAGCCATCGAGCCTTGCAACGACGACACAGAGGAACTCTCAATGAAAGCACTAATGTCGGTGTCAAAACCGGCGGATCTTGGGTAGGGGGTCCCGATCTGTGCGTCTAAGGCTAATGGTAACAGGAGGTAAGGGACACGATGTTTACCCAGGTTCAGGCCCTCTCGATGGAGGTAAAACCCTACTTCCTGCTCGATTGATCTTGATGATATGAGTATTACAAGAGTTGATATACCACGAGATCGTAGAGGCTAAACCCTAGAAGCTAGCCTATGATGATTATGATTGTCCCTCTATGGACTAAACCCTCCGGTTTATATAGACACCGGAGGGGGCTAGGGTTTACACAGAGTCGGTTACAAAGAAGGAGATCTATTATTCGGATCGCCAAGCTTGTCTTCCATGCAAAGGAGAGTCCCATTCGGACACGGGACGAAGTCTTGAGTCTTGTATCTTCATGGTTCATCAGTCCGGCCAAAGTATATAGTCCGGCTGTCTGGATACCCCCTAATCCAGGACTCCCTCAGCGACCCCGTACTCCCCTAAGTTAAAAAACACTCTGAGTGGAGAGCAATCCTCCCACTCGGGGGCTTAGCTGCGACCCCATACTCGCCTAAGTTAAAAAACACTCTGAGTGGAGAGCAATCCTCCCACTCGGGGGCTTAGCTGTGACCCCGTACTCCCCTAAGTTAAAAAACACTCCGAGTGGAGAGCAATCCTCCCACTCGGGGGCTTAGCTGCGACCCCGTACTCGCCTACGTTAAAAAAACACTCCGAGTGGATAGCAATCCTCCCACTCGGGGCTTAGCTGCGACCCCGTACTCGCCTAAGTTAAAAAACACTCCGAGTGGAGAGCAATCCTCCCACTTGGGGGCTTAGATGCGACCTTGTACTTGCCTAAGATAAAAAACACTCCGAGTGGAGAGCAATCCTCCCACTCGGGGGCTTAGCTGCGACCCCGTACTCGCCTAAGTTAAAAAACACTCTGAGCGAAGAGCAATCCTCCCACTCGGGGGGCTTAGTTGCGACCCCGTACTCGCCTAAGTTAAAAAACACTCCGAGTGGAAAGAATCCTCCCACTCGGGGGCTTAGCAGCGACCCTGTACTCGCCTCAGTTAAAAAAAACTCCGAGTGGAGAGCAATCCTCCCACTCGGGGGATAAGCAGCGACCCCATACTCGCCTAAGTTAAAAACACTCCGAGTGGAGAGCAATCCTCCCACTCGAGGGCTTAATGTGACCCCATACTGGCCTAAGTTAAAAACACTCCGAGTGGAGAGCAACCCTCCCACTCAGGGGCTTAGCCGCGACCCTGTGCTCGCCTAAGTAGAAAACACTCCGAGTGGAGAGCGATTCCCCCACTCGGGAGTTTAGCTGCGAGCCCGTACTCACCTAAGTCACAAAGGTCCTCTGAGCTACGTCACAAGTACAACGTGCTCTCCATCTCAATCCGCAAGGATGACGAGGTGTCGACTGAACACAACGTCAGAGCTGCATCACAAGTGCAACATATGCTCCATCTCAATCCGCAAGGACGACGAGGTGTCGATTGAACACAGCGTCAGAGCTGCATCAGAAGTACAATGTACGCTCCATCCCGATCCGCAAGGACGACGAGGTATCGACTGAACACAACGTCAGGGCTACGTCACAAGTATAACGTACGCTCCATCTCGATCTGCAAGGACGACGAGGTGTTGACTGAACACAGCGTCAGAGCTGCATCACAAGTACAATGTACGCTCCATCCCGATCCGCAAGGATGAGGAGGTGTCAATTAAACACATCGTCAGAGCCACTCGACGAAAGGTGAAAAGATCAAGTTTCACTCGGAATCTAAAGACATTCAAAAGCGATAAAGGCAAAGCCATCGTATTCAAGGAAAACCAAGTTTAGATAAATCCCACAAAAGATCAGAACTGCAATGGGCAGAAGTACTCAGGCATCAAGCCTGAAAGAGTTTAACAGTTACATAACCACTCAGCATTCCGAGGCAAATAAAGGTGGAGCATAATGTTTGTTCACTCGGTAGGAGGAGGACTTGCTAGATCGATAAAGCTGTCAAGGTCGATGCTGTCTGCGATGCGAGTGGAGGCGTCAAGGAAGGTGTCCATGAAGGACTAGAAGCTGAGCTTCTTAGTGTTGGCAACCTTGAGAGCCGCCAGCTTGTCTTCTCTGACATCCTTGCAGTGGACTCAGACCAACAACAGAGCAACATCGGCGCCACAACGAGCAGACGAGTTCTTCCATTCCTGCACTCGACCAGGGATTTGGTTCAGTCGAGTCATCAGAGACTCGAGATATTTTGGGAGTTCTGCTTGAGGCCAGAGTTCAGCGTCAGTCCGCGACATTGCCACCTTCAGACGAGCGAGATAATCCACAGCACTGTCCAGACAAGACTCCAATCGCAGGACACACATTGCAACGTCATCTTTGACAGGAGAGTTTATGGGGTCAAGACCTGTCTCGACCCGCCCGGTGTCTGCTTTGAAGTCTTGACAAAGTTCTGCACAATCAGAAAAGCGGTTAGTCGACAGTTTAATAAGACGTGTCAGTCGACATTGACAAATCAGTCGAACAAAAGGAAATACCTTCAAGCTTCAAGACCAGCTTCTCAGCAAGCTGTCCCAGATAAGCCTCCAGTTCACCCTTCTTGGCCTTGAGACTTCCAACTTCGTCAGTCAAGCTTTCCTTGTCATTCTTCAGCTGCGCAACCTCCTAGTTGGCTTCAGTAATGGCAGTCTTCAACTTGGAGTTCTCCTCTTCCAACTTGTTGAATGAGGCCAGCTTCTTGTCAGCAAGTGCCATTTTCTCTCGCGCCTCCTTCTGAGCTGCGGCAAGATCTTGATCCTTCTTCAGACGACCTTGGAGGCCTGCTTCATTTTCTCTAAAGAAATAACATTCTTCAGACGACCTTGGAGTTGACGGTTTTCAATACGCACATCTATTCGAGTGGAGTCACTCTGTTCAAGAGACTAAAAGAAAAAAAGTCATATGGAGGACAGTCGACGAGTTATTACCTCCCATGGTAGCTGCTTATTCTTGGGCCTTCTTGAGGTTCTTCTTGGCCAGTTCCAGATCGAAGTTGAGGTTGATCTGCTTCTTCTCCAGTTCAGCAAATTGAGCTCGAAGATCACAAGATTTCTGTGGTCAGCAAATAAGATATGTCAGTCGACAGGAAAGTCAATCACAGAGAAAATTTCTCTAAGACTACTGCTGAATCAAACATTCAATAGTAGTCTCGGGGACTACACCCAGTGGGTGCACTTGGCGTGCCCCCACTGGTCTGGTTTTCCACTCGGCATGGTCTGCCCAGCAAGAGTACAAAAAAAGAAGAGAGGGAGATTCTCAGACCCCAGCCGACTACCAGCGATCGACCGCGGTCTTGGGGACTACACCCAGTGGGTGCACTCAGCGTGCCCCCACTGATCTGGATTCCACTTGACTCAATCTGGTCGACTCAAGTGGACGAACTATTCAACACCAAGTCAAGAACACCCAGTGGGTGATTGGATTCGAAATGCAGACCCATGATAGATGCACATAAAAGGTTCCAAGTCGCTCATCCAAGGACACCTCACAAACAATGAAGCAATAGTCGCAACTACCACTGGTCGAGGGACCGGTCGGAAACCAACTAACCTAGACATTGACCTGCAGAGTAGTGCTGGCATTGTAGGCAACCTGACTAGCCTCGTGCACCATCTTCATCTGCTCCATCACAAGGTTTGCCTGGAGAAGGGCCTCCCTGGCGGCACTCGGCGGGTCGTTTGGAGTGTGGTATGCAGCAAAGAGCGACGACGGTGATACAGTCGGAGCGATCACAGGATCCGAAGCATGGAGTTGTGCAGGCGCTACAAAGACCTGAGCAGTTAACGCCGAAGGACGATCAGTCGACAGTGGATTGGCAAAGGTAACATTGGCCCAAGCCGGATCTCCAAATCGCTGGACCACCATCACTGGTGCCGAGGTCGACTGAGGCACCTGACCCTCGGCCGTCCTCCCGCTTGAAGCCCTACCCTTCCTTCTCGTGTCTTTCAGAGGCACTTCTTCCTCATCATCCGGAAGCTCAATGACGTCCCGCAGAACTACAATAAAAAGCAACCATAAGGGTTGAATCGACCAATAATCCAGTCATCAAAGCAAGTCCAAGATTGCAAGATCATACCGGCTTTGGAAGTAGCTGTGTCATCAGTCTCCTCATCACCCAGAGCCTTGTTAATTTCCATAGAGGTCCCGGAAGTTGCAGCACTGAAAATTTCACGATCCACTCGATCAGAGCGAGAGTACGAGCCAATAAGAGAACATAGAAAGGCAGAACACTCACGCAAAAGCAACGGGAACGTCCATCTTGATCTTGGGTGGGGTCTTCCGAGACTTCGATGGGGCAACCTTGGGCTTCTTGGCGACCTTCTCCGACGGCTTCGGAGTTGAAGTCCGAGTGCGCTTATGCGCTTGTGTACTCGGACCCGCAGTCTTGCCATGCTCGCCTGCTGGATCATGGAACTATTTGGATCAGCGCTCGGTGCGAGGCGGCGAGTCGACTTCCTCCTCTTCATCGTCCGACTCATCGCTCTCCTCCTCGTCATCATCATCTGGAGATTGCCGGTCACCACTCTCCTCCGCACTATCCACTCCCTCCTGGACCTACTCCTGGGCTTGTTCCCCGTTCAGCATCGAGTACATCTCGGTATAAATCTGCAAGACAAGAAGTTAATCAAACATCAGTCGGATTTAGAAATAGTTACAAGACAGATTGAAGTACACTCGGAAGCAGGGACCAGACCTTGTCCGGCTGGTTATTAGTGTCAAATGGATCGACTCTCCTGCCTCCCCTGGGGTTATCCTTGTTCCCGGTAATGCCCTTCAGCCATAGGGCCACCGTCTCATCCGTAACCTCCTCTGGGTGAACCCGAGTGGTGTCATTGGCACCTGAGTACATCTACATTGAGTGGTCATGAGCTTGGAGCGGCTGGATGCGTCGACTGAGAAACACCTCCAACAAATCCATGCTAGTTACACCCTGACGGACCAACCGAACTACCCTCTCGACCAACATGTCCATCTCCACTCTCTCCGCTGCGGTCACAGTCAGTGAAGAAGGTTGCTGGGCACGATCTAGGGAAAAAGGAGAAAGACCGATCGGCTGACTGGGGGTCGCAATATCCTGGCAATAGAACCAAGTCGACTGCCAGCCCCTGACTGACTCGGGAAGTGTCGTGGGAGGGAAAGTGCTCCTCTTCCTCACCTGGATCCCTAGACCCCGGCACATCTGGATCATGTGCGTCCTCCCGCCACTCGAATTCGCCTTCTTGACATTCTGGAAGCGGATTGTGAAAATGTGTTTGAAGAGACCCCAGTGCGGTAAACAACCCAAGAAGTTCACACACATGGACACGAACGCAATGAGGTACATGATGGTGTTGTGACAGAAGTGGTGAAGCTGAGCACCAAAAAAGTTCAAGAAGCCCCGGAAAAAAGGATGCGCAGGAAGGGAGAAACCACGGTCAACATGGGTAGCAAGAAGGACACACTCACCCGACCGCGGCTAAGGCTCTGTCTCCCCCTCCGACAACCTCGCGGCCCCGACAGCGATCAAACTAGAGGCGGCCAGCTCTTCCAGATCCTCTGGCCGGAGTGAAGATCGAATCCAATCTCCCTGGATCCAACCCCGCGGCAGTGCAAACCTCGAAGATGACCCCCGATTAATCTTCTTGCCTTTCCTCATCCCCGTTGCCTTTTTTGCGTGCTCCAGCGCTGCCGTCTTGTCCTTTACCATGGTGGCAGGCTCGCACTGGCGGAGCGGCAGCGTCAAGGGCGGAGGAAGATGCAGTGGAGAGGCAGAGAAGGAAGAAGGGGAATGAGGGTGCACAGTGCAGACGCCTCGTCCCCGACGCCTTTTAAGGGCCTACTTCCGAGTGGCTGACGCGTGGGCCCGAGCAATCCTGTCAAATCCCGCAACAATCGCACGCCGAGTATGTGGCAAAAAAGGTGGCGCAGAAATCGAGGCGCCCCTATCTATCTGTCCTGCTTACTACGGCGCGCTTCGCCTCGCGCGCTTCCCCAAATTTTCGAATCATGTGAGATCCGAGATTCGCAGTAACCAATCGCACCAAAGATTTCGCATCGAAGCAACACTCGACGAGTGACAACATAAGTCCACTCGACAATTTCTGAATCAATCTAGGCAACTGAAACGAAGCCGAAGTTTCAGCATGGGCCTCCGATCCAGCATGGGTACTTGTGAAGCGCAAGAATCAAGGCACCTTCAACTTCAACTTCCTTTTCACTCGGACCTCGATCCATTCGGGGGCTAATGACGACGCTATAGACCTAGGGTAGGGTCATAGGCCTGACCTATACACCCCACCCAAGGTCACTACCCTAGAAGCAAAGACATTCAAAGCACAACAGGAAGTATCAACTGAAGCCACCTAGTGCAATCCACTCGACCAGTCACCTCACTCGGATATCCCCACTTCACTCGACCTGGATGGAGTCATTCGACTATATAGGAATCCACTTGGAGTACAGAAGACTTGGAGTCACTCAGGAGGACAACGGTCAGGCGTTCACTCCGTAGTCTTAAAGATCACTGAATACACTTTATAGCTGGCGTTACCAGTAATGCCGTGTCTTAATGTACATTGAACCCCTATAACGGAGGAGGGTTGCGGTCCTGGCGCACTCTATATAAGCCACCCCCCTCCTCTGGGACAAGGGTTCGCACCCCTTGTAACACACATCCATATTCCAGTCGACCGCCTCAGGGCACCGAGATGTAGGGATTTTACCTCCTTCGAGAGGGGCCTGAACTCGTAAACTCGTGTGTACAACCTCGCCATAGCTAGGGCCTCGGCTCCTCACACATACCCCCTATTCTTACTATCAGACTTAGTACCACGACACAGCCCGCGTTGCTCAGATGGCATAGGCAGGCGACGGTTGTCCTCGCCGTCCCCCATCACCAGCGGCAAACGCCACCACGGGCCCTACTGGCCACGAGCAGCAAGCTTCATTGCTGCACCCCTCCGTGCTCCATGACGGGCGCACCGCCACTCCATCGCTGACTCCGGCCGCTTAGTCCTCCCACGTGTGTCGTGGCCCGGCGAACACGCAGGCCGCACTGCTCATGGCGCGGGAGCTCCTGTGCTACCGCCCTGTCAACGACTTCCACGAGGAGTGGCTCGAACGCACCAAGCTCGTCAGCGGCGCCGGAGACTCTGCTGCGCCGGCCCGCTCACTGCCTCAGCAGCCGCCTGCTGTAGGCAACGTGGCTCATAGGGCGCCTCCTCCACCTCCAGTGCAGTGCGCCATCGGTGAGCCGAGGCGGGCAGTGCCACGGTGCGACCCGCAGCGTCAGGTGCCTATGCGCGAAGAAGCAAGCTATCAAGTGGTGCAGTGGGCCCAAGAAGATGCATGCACGCTTCCAACACCCCCACGTCAAGACCGTGCACCGCCTATGGTGGTGGCGCACGAGCACTAAGACCAGGCTCCACCACCCCGACGGGCTCCCGTGACCACAGCAGGGTGCCGCACGTTCACCCCGGAGCTAAGCAACGTCATCTTGCTAAGGAAGTTCAAGCTTGACCTGCCCCCACGCTACGACGGCACCGCTGACCCCGCCGAGTTCCTGGAGATCTACGAACTGAGCATCTAGGCGGCCAGCAGCGATGAGAAGATCATGGCGAACTGGTTCCCCATGGCCCTCAAGGACGGCGCACGCTCTTGGCCCCTCAACCTCCTCGTGGGCTCGGTCTCCTCCTGGGATGAGATGCGCGACCGCTTCATCACCAACTTCCAGAGCACGCGTGACCGCCCGCCGGCCGTGGTTGACCTCTGACGCATCAGGCAACAGCCAGGAGAGACCCTGCAGAAGTACATACAGCGCTTCAACAACGTTCGCCTCAAGATCCCCAAAGTGTCGGACGAGGCCATCATCTCAGCATTCACTGATGGTGTCCGCGACATCAATATGATGGAGGAGCTCGCCATACATGAAAACCTTTGCACAGCTCTGGAGATGTTCAACATGGTGAACAAGTGTGCGAGGGCTAAGAAGGGACGCCTCTCCCTCCTCGAGCTCCCTGATGCAGACCCAGAAGACAAGAAGGCCAAGGCCAAGGACATGAAGCACAAGGGACCAGATGTGCTCGCAGCCGAGCCAGAGATGAAGTGCCGCTGCGATCACCCCGAGTCATCCAAGGGCAGATGTATGTTCTGTGTCTTCCACAACGTGCACAGCCACAACACCAACGACTGTCAGGAGCTCAGGGCCCTCCGTGATGGGCGCCTCGGTCGTCGCCCCGAGTGCAACGATCGAGGCTACGTCATGGATATGGCCGAGGTGGAGGATGCTGCGACGGCCGCGATCATCGTCAGGAGTGGCGCGACCAGCCTCTAGAGGACCGCTGGAAAGGCCAGCCTCGCGAGGGCGCCTGGAGGGATTAGCCTCGTGAGGATCGGCCTCAGGGCAACGTTGGACTTCCTCCACTGCCTCCGCCACCAAGAAGGAACAAAGACCACCACCAGGACGAGGGGGCTGGGGGCTTCCAAGAGCCTCGTGCCATCGCCTGCATCTTGGGCGGCTCCCAGGCCCCTGCTTCTCATTGCGTCTTCAAGCAGTTCGCACGTGAGGTGAACGCAGCCATCCCCAAGCTTGAGGCGACATGCCCACTCAGGTGGTCCAAGTATGCCATCACCTTCAACTCCTCTGACCAGCTCAAGTGCGCGGCCACAGCCGGCGCACTCCCAATGCTCTGCTCACCCATCATTAGCAACATACTCGTCACCAAGACACTCATTGATGGCAGAGCGGGACTCAATGTTCTCTCTGTCTAGACATTCAATGGGCTCCAGGTGCCATACCACCAGCTCCAGCCTACCAAGCCCTTCTCAGGGGTGACCGACGGCTCCACACACCCAATCGGGCAAGTCTGCCTCCCTGTCACCTTTGGCAAGCACGAAAACTACCACACCGAGCTCATCAACTTCGACGTTGCCGACATTCACCTACCGTACAACGCCATCCTTGGGTACCCGGCCCTAGCCAAGTTCAAGGCGGCAACGCTCCACAGCTACAACATCCTCAAAATGCCAGGGAGTGGAGGCATCATTACGGTTGCCTGCAAGGAAAAGGACATGGTGTGCTCTCTCGAGCGCGCCTACCAAGCTCCAGCGGTCGAGAACTCTGAAGACGAGGGCCATGTCCTCCCTCCTAAGATCACCCCCAAGATAAAGAAGCAGTTGCTCGGCCAGGGATCTCAGGAGGAGGTAGCACCTGATGGTGCCACGTTGAGCCTCCCATCCGTGGACGGGGCGCCTTCATCTATCGCATAGGAAGGCGCGCCTGACGCCCCTCTCAGGTTGGGCTCGGGGGGCTCTCCTCTAGAGGGCCTCTAACCTAGCCAACATCACGAGGGAGGCGCTCGGGCACCACATGGAGGCATGCTTTAGTGCACGCTTCTGAGGAGATAGCACAAGGGACGGGGTACCAGGCACTCAGGAATTCATCAGTAAGGCAGTCAAGGAGATTCATGAGGCGAGGGATCTGCAGGGCGATCGCCGCCTACCACCAGCCGCGGCTCCTTGCCCTGGTGAGGACGAGGAGCTGCGTGTCTACGTCGACATCCCAGGGCTCAATAGGGTCGCATCTCAGGATCTCTTATGGCTGTCTCATGTTGGCCGATGCGAGGGTCCCCCTCACAGCTATGTTTGCATGCCCTTCGGCTTGCTGAGCGCGGTTGTTGCATCTCAGCACCACATGCGGGACGTCCTAGCGGTTCGGAAGGCTAGGCACCATGCAATCCTGGCGGAGATGGAGATGGATCCTCACGAGCCCACCAGGCTCCCAGAGCCTCCCGAGGTTCCGGGCCAGGGTGGCTCATGAGGAGCAATTTGAGCAAAGCACACCTCCTGCTACCCCGACGTTTCTTTAGCAACGGTGCCAGGTGACATCTTTTAGTTCATTCAGTTTGAGGGCGCCCCTCGGGCTGCACTATCCCCAAGTCGCGTGGGTCCGTCACTGTGACATGTATCCTTCTTGCATTCCTCAGAGCTGCCTAACTGAAAGCACAAGTGCTCCCTAGGTGGTTTTGGTAATTAATGTCAACATATCTCTTGTTGGACTAACACTTTTATCCAGTATGTTTCAGATAAGTTCAACAATGGAGTGGCATGGACTAAAGTATGTGGGAACCCCTTCAAGATGCTAAGAACAAAGGATTGGCTCAAGCTTCAAGCTCAAGACTCTTCATTTTATATTTTAGTGATCCAAGATCACATTGAGTCTATAGGAAAAGCCAATACTATCAAGGAGGGATGAGGTGTTGCTTAATGAGCCTCTTGCTTCATGTGCTTTGTGATATGCTCCAAAACCCTCAGCTACTTTCCCACTTCCACAAATGACCTAAACCCAAAGCCAAAATCGGTCACACCAATTCTTTCTATCCGGCGCCACCGATTCCAAAAGTCATAGCCACTGCCACAAATCCTAAGCAAATCGGTCTTACCGATAGGGATCTCGGTCTCACCGAGATGGGATTGTAATCTCTCTGTGTATGTCCATTATCAAAATCGGTCACTCCGAGTTTGAGCAATCGGTACTATTGAGATTACAATGCAAACTCTCTGGATAACTTATTACCAAAATCGGTCCCGCCGAGTTTGAGTAATCGGTCCCACCGAGTTTGCCTGACCAACTCTCTGGAAAGCTTTTTATCAAAATCGGTCTCACCGAGTTTGTGTAATCGGTCTTACCGAGATTACGTTATGCCCTAACCCTGACCGAATCGGTCTCACCGAGATGCATGTCAGTCCCACCGAAAACCCTAACGGTCACATTGTTTGCTAAATCGGTCTGACCGAGTTTAACGATTCGGTCCCACCGAGTTTGGTAGATTGTGTAACGGTTCGATTTTGTGTGGAGGCTATATATACCCCTCCACCTCCTATTCATTCATGAAGAGAGCCATCAAAACGAACCTACACTTCCAACTTACCATTTCTGAGAGAGAACCACCTACTCATGTGTTGAGACCAAGATATTCCATTCCTACCATATGAATCTTGATCTCTAGCCTTCCCAAGTTGCTTTCCACTCAAATCTTCTTTCCACCAGATCCAAAACCTATGAGAGAGAGTTGAGTGTTGGGGAGACTATCATTTGAAGCACAAGAGCAAGCAGTTCATCATCAATGCACCATTTGTTACTTCTTGGAGAGTGGTTTCTCCTAGATTGGCTAGCTGTCACTTGGGAGCCTCGGACAAGATTGTGGAGTTGAACCAAGGAGTTTGTAAGGGCAAGGAGATCGCCTACTTCGTGAAGATCTACGGCTAGTGAGGCAAGTCCTTCGTGGGCGACGGTCATGGTGGGATAGACAAGGTTGCTTCTTCGTGGACCCTTCGTGGGTGGAGCCCTCCGTGGACTCGCGCAACCGTTACCCTTCGTGGGTTGAAGTCTCCATCAACATGGATGTACGATAGCACCACCTATCGGAACCACGCCAAAAACATCCGTGTCTCCAATTGCGTTTGAATCCTCCATACCCTTCCCTTTACTTTCTTGCAAGTTGCATGCTTTACTTCCGCTGCTCATATACTCTTTGCATGCTTGCTTGATATGTATTGTGAATGTTAAACTTGTGCCTAAACTCCACTTAAACTTAAGAAAACTTAAAAACTGCAACTTTGGTACTTAGTGTCTAATCACCCCCCCCCCCCCTCTAGACACCTCTTCTCAAGGTCCTACAAGTGGTATCAGGGCATTGGTCTCCATTACTTTGGTTTAATCACCGTTGGAGGAAGATGGATGAGTCTACTATTGGGAGTCTTAGACATAGTGCCTATTCTTGATGGAGAGTATTTTCATGAGTGGAAAAATGAGATGCTTGTTATTTTCAATCAATATCATTTGAACAAGTACATTGCTAGCCCTTGTGCACCTTATGTTGATCCTATGCATCCTACCCATGATGAGTCAATTAAAATGATTAGGAATCTTAGAACTGCCGAGCTTATCCTTAGAGGATTGCCTAGAAACTTGATTGGATGCTTGCCTACTTTCAAGTGTGCCTACACTATATGGAAATTTCTTGAGGAACGATTTCCAGATTATTCCTTGAAAAATCTTGATGAAATTCTTCATAAGTCTATTGCCTTGAGTAAGATGAATACTAGTGATCCTATGTTTGGTGATCGTCTACTTGAGCTTACAAACCTTATGCGTGCCAAAGGAAATGTTGGTATTATTAGTGATATTATTTCCGAAGCTATAAAATTCATAAGCAAGATCATTGTCAAACTCACTCTAATGAATCACCCTCTCTAGGACTTGATCCACCACATGATGATGTTGAACATGGATACTATGACGAGGATGATGATAGTGACTTCGATCTTGATGATGCAATGAGACATTTTGGTCTTATGGCAAATCTTGGGGGATATATGTCGGGAGGAAAGGAATGGGTTCTTGATAGTGGATGTATCGATCACATGACCGGAGATAAAGACATGTTTCGTGAGCTTGCTGATAATGATAGTCCTCGAAAGTATGTCACTTTCGGTGACAACTCAAAGGGTAAGGTGGTTGTCCTCGGTAAGGTGGCCATATCACATGATAGCTCCATACAAAATGTCATGCTCGTTGAATCTCTTGGTTACAACTTACTTTCAGTATCTAGACTTGCTGATTTCGGTTTCAATGTTCTATTCACTGAAGTAGACTGCCAAGTGTTTCGTCAAGATAATCATAAAATGGTCTTTACCGGTGTGCGTAGAGGTGATCTATACATTGTTGATTTCACTAAAAAGGCTCAACCTAAAACTTGCTTCATTGCTAAATCCTCAAAAGGCTGGTTATGGCATAGACGATTAGGTCATGTTGGTATGCGAAACCTTGACAAGCTTATTAAAGGAAATCATATCCTCGGAGTTATTGATGTCATATTTGATAAGGATAGACTTTGCAGCGCTTGTCAGGCAGGTAAACAGGTTGGAGGAAGGCATCCCGTGAAGAACATCATGACCACAAGGAGGCCACTCGAGCTACTTCACATGGATCTCTTTGGTCCCAACTCTTACAAGAGTCTCGGTGGAAATTCTTTCGGTCTAGTTATAGTTGATGATTTTTCAAGATTTACATGGGTGTTCTTTCTCGATGATAAATCGCAGGTCCAAAAGATCTTCAAAAACTTTGCAAGGAAGGCTCAAAATCAATTTGAAGTGAAGATCAACAAGGTTCGCAGCGACAATGGAACGGAGTTCAAGAACACAAATGTGGACACCTTTCTTGACGAAGAAGGGATTTCACACGAGTTCTCGGCTACGTACACACCTCAACAAAATGGAGTTGTTGAGAGGAAGAACCGTACGCTCATCGAAATGTCGAGAATGATGCTTGATGAGTACAAGACGCCGAAGCACTTTTGGGCAGAAGCGGTTGAGACAGCTTGTCATGCAACAAATCGCTTGTATCTTCACAAGATACTCGGCAAGACGGCATACGAGCTCCTCACCGGTAACAAACCCCAAGTTGGATACTTTGGAGTATTCGGCTCAAAGTGCTACATTCTTGATAAGCATCATCGCTCTAAATTTGCTCCTAAATCTCATGAAGGTTTCCTACTAGGTTATGGATCAAACTCTCACACTTACCGTGTCTACAACAATTTCACCCGGAAGGTTGAAGAGACGGTAGATGTGAAGTTTGATGAATCTAACGGCTCGCAAGTAGAGCAATTGCCAATTGATGTAGGAGACAAAGATCCTTCAGAAGCAATTCAAGACTTGTCTATTGGCAAGGTTCGTCCAACAGAGGTGAAGGAGAGTACCTCGTCCATCCAAGTGGAAGCTTCAACTTCATAACAAGGTGGACCAAGAGTTGATGCGGAAGCATCCACAAGCGGGACACACCAAGATGAAGAAAACGAGGAAGTGCATCAAGATGAACGTCAATAGCCTCCTTCTCCACCACAACAAGAGAACGACAATGCCAACAATGAAGAAGGCCAAGAAGAAGAAGAAGAAGAAGATGAAGAAGATGTTCAACAAAGACCCAAGCAAAAGCTCTCACGAGTTCGAGCAAGAATTGCTAAAGATCATCCCGTCAAGCAAATCTACAATGACATTCAAACCGGGAGAATCACTCGCTCTAAAACTTGTCTAGCTAACTTTTGTGAAAACTATTCTTTCATCTCTAGCATTGAACCTATGAAGGTCGAAGAAGCATTGGAAGATCCGGATTGGATAAATGCTATGCATGAAGAGCTACACAACTTTGAGAGGAACCAAGTTTGGACATTGGTTGAGAAACCCGACAATAACCACAACGTCATCGGTACCAAATGGGTGTTTCGCAAAAAGCAAGATAAAGATGGACAAGTAGTTCGCAACAAAGCATGTCTCGTCGCCCAAGGCTACACACAAGTCGAAGGTATGGACTATGGTGAGACTTACGCCCCCGTTGCTAGACTTGAGTCCATTCGCATCTTACTTGCCTATGCTACTCATCATGATATCACCTTGTACCAAATGGACATTAAAAGTGCTTTTCTAAATGGTGAAATAGAGGAGGAACTTTATGTTAAGAAACCTCCCGACTTTGTCAATCCTAAGAAACCCAATCATGTTTACAAACTTCATAAAGCTCTTTATGGTCTTAAACAAGCTCCAAGAGCATGGTATAAATGCTTGACCAAGTTCCTTATTGAAAAAGGCTTTGAAATTGGGAAAATTGATTCTAATCTTTTTACAAAAAGGGTTAATGGAGAACAATTTGTGTGCCAAATCTATGGTGACGATATTATATTTGGTTCAACTAACCCTCATTTTAGTGAAAAGTTTGGGAAGCTAATGTAGGAGAAGTTTGAGATGTCTATGATGAGTGAACTCAAATTCTTTCTTGGGTTGCAAATCAACCAAACTAAGGAAGGTACCTTTGTTGCTCAAACAAAGTACACCAAGGACTTATTCAAGAAGTTCAATATGCACGAATGCAAAGGTATGTCTACACCCATGCCTACAAGTGTACATCTTGACTTGACCAAAGATAGTGAACCGGTTGATCAAAAGGTTTATCGCTCTATGATTGGTTCATTGTTATATCTATGTGCTTCACATCCTGATATCATGTTAAGTGTATGCATATGTGCACGATATCAAGCTGCTCCTAAGGAATGTCATCTTAAGGCCGTGAAAAGGATAGTGAGATACTTAATCCACACACCAAAATTTGGCATTTGGTATCCTAAGAGGACCTCTTTCGATCTTGTTGGCTATTCCGACTCGGACTATGCCGGAGACAAGGTTGATAGAAAGTCCACTTCGGGTACTTGTCAATTTCTTGGTAGATCTCTTGTATCTTGGTCCTCCAAGAAACAAAACTTGGTATCCTTATCCACCGCCGAAGCTGAATATATTGCCGCTGGTTCATGTTGTGCTCAATTACTTTGGATGACCCAAACTCTTAAAGATTATGGGATATATGTGAGACATGTTCCATTGCTTTGTGACAATGAAAGTGCTATCAAAATTGGTCATAATCCTGTGCAACATTCTCGAACTAAGCATATCGAAGTTCGTCATCATTTCATTCGGGATCATGTTGCTAAGGGTGACATTGATCTTAAGCATGTTCGCACTGAAAAGCAATTAGCGGATATCTTTACTAAACCTCTTGATGAGAAAGTGTTCTGCAAGTTAAGAGGAGAATTGAACATCATTGATGCTTCAAACTTGGAATAGAAACTCCATTGGATACTTGCAAGACATGAGCTTATGACTAATCCTTGATATTTCTCTTATGATGAAAATCTTATGTCTTGGATATATTTGTATCTTGCATGCTATCTAATCCATGTAGGTACTTGGTGGAATCACATTCCATGAGATTGTACTCTACTCATATCTTGAGAAATCTCTACATCACCAAGACTCTACACTATGGTGGTTGAATACAAGGAAGCACGGAACCACTCAAACATATCCTTTGACAAAATTCTATGTTAAGCTTCATGATTGTCATTTTTGGATACACAAGTGCTTTTCCTTGCAAGAACTAACCCACGTAGGTAGATGGACTCAAATTCCAAGTGGTGCTCCAATTCTTGATGAGCTATATCAACCTTGAGCAACCCACACAAGTTCAACTACATGGACTACACCACCAACCAAGGTATGTCATTCCATCTTAGAGAAGCTTTACTCCAAGTCATGAGCTAAAGCAACTCGACAAGATGAGAATACATCAAGATGCTTAACCAAAAAATGGCAACCCCGTTTTGAGCTTAAACGATGAGTATGACCTATGATCAAGTGATCTCACTTGACTCCTAAGTCAATATACTCTAACATAGGTGACTCTATCACCGACCATCTCTAGATGAAGTTCTCTTGTGTTCTTTTCTGTGTTTTTGCATTTGTCATGTGCATAATTGTTTCCCCTTTCAAAAAAAACTTCATCTAGATTTCTCTTTGTTTGCTCTACATTTTCTGCGTTCCAATTCATTGCACATCTTTCAGTAAATTCGTTGCAAATCTTTGTGAGATCTTACTAGTCTAGTGAGCTGAGGTGACAAGTGTTTTCACTGCGATGAACTCGGTTTCACCGATTTGTTATTTTCGGCCCAACCGAATCCTCTCGGTCCAACCGAAGCATACCACTCGGTGCCACCGATTTTATAACAGGAAAAAAAGTTTGCCACATAATTTTGTGTTTCTTCTAATCCAGCTCCACTCAATGAATCTTGTCCTCTACAAGCATCACATTTTTATCATTTCTTTGTTCTGTGTCTCAAGGACCAAACTCATTCGACGGATTCCAGAAGATCCTTCTTGGAAATTGATGTCAAAGGGGGAGAGAGAGAACATCAAAGCTTATCATTTGAAGAGAGAGAATACTTAAGAGAGATCTTCAGGGGGAGAGAGTACTTGAGTAGAGAAGTATTTCTCAAGGATCCCAGATGCTTGGTGTTCAAGAGGAGAGATGCCCACATGTCTTCTTGAGGGGAGAGACATGTTCGTATGATCTGTTGTGCTTATTTGCATTAGCATACATTAGCTCTGATCATCATTCATATCTTTCAGCTCTGATTTTCTATTCCCTATCTTCTCCCAGTATCCCGTGCTAGATTCAGGGGGAGCAAGACATCTAAGGGAAAGAAATCATTTGAATTCATTGCATATCTTTACTCTTGGGGACATGTCTAATCCAATGTGGTACTTACTACTCACTTTCTACATGTCATCCCAGTCTTGGTATTCTTGTGGTTTCTTTTATTTGCTCTGGCTAGTAGGTGCATCTGTGTTATCTAACCGTGTTTGCGCATGTTCATTTCATCCCAAGCCAACTCAAGACTACAAGGTAAATATATGCATCACAATCATGTGCATGAGGAATTCTTGCTGATGTACATACTGTTTGCAAGAAGGACTCATGGGCATGAAGGTATTTTCTTTAATATTCTCTGCTCTGATGCATATGGCCAAGATACATGTAACACATTTTATACTCTATCATGGTTATGCTCTCACATGCTTCTATATTCCATATTCAAATGATTGCATACATGTAGGGGGAGCCTATGTTTGTTACATGACTTTCCAAAGCTTTACGTGCTATTCTTTATATCCTTATCAAAAGCTTTGATGTATGTTGTCATCAATTACCAAAAAGGGGGAGATTGAAAGCACAAGTGCTCCCTAGGTGGTTTTGGTAATTAATGTCAACATGTCTCTTGTTGGACTAACACTTTTATCCAGTATGTTTCAGATAAGTTCAACAATGGAGTGGCATGGACTAAAGTATGTGGGAACCCCTTCAAGATGCTAAGAACAAAGGATTGGCTCAAGCTTCAAGCTCAAGACTCTTCATTTTATATTTTAGTGATCCAAGATCACATTGAGTCTATAGGAAAAGCCAATACTATCAAGGAGGGATGAGGTGTTGCTTAATGAGCCCCTTGCTTCATGTGCTTTGTGATATGCTCCAAAACCCTCAGCTACTTTCCCACTTCCACAAATGACCTAAACCCAAAACCAAAATTGGTCACACCGATTCTTTCTATCCAGCGCCACCGATTCCAAAAGTCATAGCCACTGCCACAAACCATAAGCAAATCGGTCTTACCGATAGGGATCTCGGTCTCACCGAGATGGGATTGTAATCTCTCTGTGTATGTCCATTATCAAAATCGGTCACACCGAGTTTGAGCAATCGTACTACCAAGATTACAATGCAAACTCTCTAGATAACTTATTACCAAAATTGGTCCCACCGAGTTTGAGTAATCGGTCCCACCGAGTTTGCCTGACCAACACTCTGGAAAGCTTTTTACCAAAATCGGTCTCACCGAGTTTGTGTAATCGGTCTTACCGAGATTACGTTATGCCCTAACCCTAACCGAATCGGTCTCACC
Source organism: Triticum timopheevii (assembly GCA_963921465.1). Lineage (NCBI taxonomy): Eukaryota > Viridiplantae > Streptophyta > Magnoliopsida > Poales > Poaceae > Triticum > Triticum timopheevii. Next base: position 480,012,202 of record OY997268.1, read on the forward strand.
GAGATGCATGTCAGTCCCACCGAAAACCCTAACGGTCACATTGTTTGCAAAATCAGTCTGACCGAGTTTAACGATTCGGTCCCACCGAGTTTGGTAGATTGTGTGTAACGGTTAGATTTTGTGTGGAGGCTATATATACCCCTCCACCTCCTCTTCATTCGTGAAGAGAGCCATCAGAACGAACCTACACTTCCAACTTACCATTTCTGAGAGAGAACCACCTACTCATGTGTTGAGACCAAGATATTCCATTCCTACCATATGAATCTTGATCTCTAGCCTTCCCAAGTTGCTTTCCACTCAAATCTTCTTTCCACCAGATCCAAAACCTATGAGAGAAGAGTTGAGTGTTGGGGAGACTATCATTTGAAGCACAAGAGCAAGGAGTTCATCATCAACACACCATTTGTTACTTCTTGGAGAGTGGTGTCTCCTAGATTGGCTAGGTGTCACTTGGGAGCCTCCGACAAGATTGTGGAGTTGAACCAAGGAGTTTGTAAGGGCAAGGAGATCGCCTACTTCGTGAAGATCTACCGCTAGTGAGGCAAGTCCTTCATGGGCGACGGCCATGGTGGGATAGACAAGGTTGCTTCTTCGTGGACCCTTCGTGGGTGGAGCCCTCCGTGGACTCGCGCAACCGTTACCCTTCGTGGGTTGAAGTCTCCATCAACGTGGATGTACGATAGAACCACCTATCGGAACCACGCCAAAAACATCCGTGTCTCCAATTGCGTTTGAATCCTCCATACCCTTCCCTTTACTTTCTTGCAAGTTGCATGCTTTACTTTCCGCTGCTCATATACTCTTTGCATGCTTGCTTGATATCTATTGTGAATGTTAAACTTGTGCCTAAACTCCACTTAAACTTAAGAAAACTTAAAAACTGCAACTTTGGTACTTAGTGTCTAATCACCCCCCCCCCTCTAGACACCTCTTCTCAAGGTCCTACACTAACCATCTCACATGAGCTGATTTATGATCATTACCTGCTTGCTTCATGTCCTATCCGCTTTGCGGCCTCTATATATTGCTGACTCATCCTTTGCTCATCCCGCAACGGGGGCTACATATGTTGGCACGACGCTTGTGCTCGGGTCTGTCCCAGCAACGCTGATAAATCCGAAGGACCCTCGCGCACGCCACCTCGCCAGGTCCTCGGTGCTCTCATCTTCCCACGAAAGGATCAAAGGTAGGCAGTCAACACCGTTAGGGGTCGTATTCTCTTCTGCAGGATAACACGCAGGTACACCTGAGGCCTAGCTACGGGCGAGCCCCGACGGCCACCACCCTATCGCATGAGTCGCTTGCACATTAAAGGGGGGCACCTGAGCATCGCGCCTTAGGAGCTCCTACTGGCTCTCCAGCCCTCACCCCCTTGCCTTCACCACGGCATCGTGACCTGGCATACGAGTGGCGGATGAGTCTGCTCGAGGGCCGGGACCCGAGGATGTAGAGCACCTAGACAAGCAAGAAAAGGGGGTGAGTGTCGAGGGCCCTACCTAGAGGCACTACCACGAAGTCACGAATGGGCATCATCCAGGGGAATCCCTGCGAGTTCACTAAAAGATAAGTCGTTCATGCGACGGCATAAATCACGACCCAATCACATGACTTTCGCATTCCCGCTCGGGCAGTGTTGCTTCCCTTTCCATTTCTTGGCCAGCTTCTTTCACGCCAAGGGGGACCTCGTGAGAATTGCACCTCAGGAGCTCTCACAGGACCTCGGGCCGCTCACCTCCTGGCCTTGACCACGACATCACGACCTGGCATACCAGGGATGGCTGAAGCCTGCCTGGGGACTGGGTCCCATCAGCGTAGAGCGCTACGCTACCTAGGGGCGGAAAGGGAGAACCGTGCCAGAGTAGGTCGCGCGGTTTCAAACAGCAACAAGAAGGGTAACACTGGAATTAAAATGTCATGATTCTTACATACCCCCGTGGGGCTGGTCATAATTCCGCACAGGGAAACAAAAGAAGAAAGGCTTCAAGGAACTGGGACGGCACATGTCATCGACGATGTCGAGCGGCTGCTACTAGCACGCTCCAGGCACGGCGGGAGCTTGGCGGCACAGAGCTGTCGTCGCTGGACTCCGGAGATTCATTGGGCTCAGGAGAGTCGCTGGATTCCCAGGAGTCGTCGCTACTGCTGGAGGAGACTGATACGTCTCCAACGTATCTATAATTTTTGATTGCTCCATGCTACTTTATCTACTGTTTTGGACTATATTGGGCTTTATTTTCCACTTTTATATTACTTTTGGGACTAACCTATTAACCGGAGGCCCAGCCCAGAATTGCTGTTTTTTTGCCTTTTTCAGTATTTCAAAGAAACAGAATATCAAACGGAGTCCAAATGGAATGAAACCTTCGGGATCGTGATTTTCCAACCGAACGTCACCCAGGAGACTTGGACCCTACTCCAAGCAGTGCCCGAGGAGGTCACGAGGGTGGAGGGCGTGCCCCCCTGGGCGCGCCCCCTACCTCGTGGGCCCCTCGGAGCTCCACCGATGTACTTCTTCCTCCTATATATACCTACGTATCCCCGAATGATCAGAACAGGAGACAAAAACCTAATTCCACCGCCACAACCTTTTGTATCCACGAGATCCCATCTTGGGGCCTGTTCCGGAGCTCCGCCGGAGAGGGCATCCACCATGTAGGGCTTCTACATCATCACCATAGCACCTCCGATGTAGTGTGAGTAGTTTACTTCAGACCTTTGGGTCCATCGCTAGTAGCTAGATGGCTTCTTCTCTCTTTTTGGATCTCAATACAATGTTCTCCCCCTCTCTCCTGGAGATCTATTTGATGTAATCTTGTTTTTGTGGTGTGTTTGTTGAGACCGATGAATTGTGGGTTTATGATCCAGTATTATCTATGGAAAATATTTGATTCTTCTCTGAATTCTTTTATGTATGATTGAGTTATCTTTGCAAGTCTCTTCGAATTATCTTTTTTGGTTTGGCCAACTAGATTGGTAGTTCTTGCAATGGGAGAAGTGCTTAGCTTTGGGTTCAATCTTGCGGTGTCCTTACTCAGTGACAGAAAGAGTTGCAAGGCACGTATTGTATTGTTTCCATCGAGGATAACAAGATGGGGTTTTTATCATATTGCATGAATTTATCCCTCTACATCATGTCATCTTGCTTACGGCGTTACTCTGTTTTTACTTAATACTCTAGATGCATGCTGGATAGCGGTCGATGAGTGGATTAATAGTAGTAGATGCAGAATTGTTTCGATCTACTTGTTTTGGACGTGATGCCTATATACATGATCATTGCCTAGATATACTCATAACTATGCTCAATTCTATCAATTGCTCAACAGTAATTTGTTCTCCCACCGTAGAATACTTATGCTCTTGAGAGAAGCCACTAGTGAAACCTATGGCCCCCGGGTCTATTCTCATTATATCAATCTATATCACTTTATTTGCTTGCTTTGTTTTTTACTTTGCCTTTACTTTTACCTTGCATCTATCTATCAAAAATACCAAAAATATTATCTCTATCAGATCTCACTCTCGTAAGTGACCATGAAGGGATTGACAACCCCTAAGCGTTGGTTGCGAGTTGCTATCATTTTGTGTAGGTACGAGGGACTTGTGCGTGGTCTCCTACTGGATTGATACCTTGCTTCTCAAAAACTGGGGGAAATACTTATGCTACTTTACTGCATCATACTCTCCTCTTCGGGGAAATCCAACGCAGTGCTCAAGAGGTAGCAAGAAGAATTTCTGGCGCCGTTGCCGGGGAGGCTCACGCAAGCAAGTCAATCATACCAAGTACCCATCGCAATCCCTATCTCTCGCATTACATTATTTGCCATTTGCCTCTCGTTTTCCTCTCCCCCACTTCACCCTTGCCGTTTTATTTGCCCTCTCTTTCCCAATCTCCACCTCTCCTTCCCGTTTGCCTTTTTCCCGTTGCCTTTCTGTTTGCTTGTGTGTTGGATTACTTGTTGCCATGGCACAAGATAATACCAAAATGTGTGATTTCTCGAATACCAATAATAATGATTTCCTTAGTACTCCGATTTCTCCTCTTAATAATGACGAGTCTTGTGAAATCAATACCGCTTTATTGAATCTTGTTATGAAAGATCAATTCGACGGCCTTCCTAGTGAAGATGCCGCTACTCATCTAAACAATTTTGTTGATTTGTGTGATATGCAAAAGAAGAAAGACACGGATAACAATATTGTCAAATTGAAGTTATTTCCGTTTTAACTTAGAGATTGTGCTAAAGTTTGGTTTTCATCTTTGCCTAAAAATAGTATTGATTCTTGGAACAAGTGCAAAGATGCTTTTATCTCTAAGTATTTTCCTCCCGCTAAGATTATCACTCTTAGTAACAATATCATGAATTTTAAACAACTTGATCATGAGCATGTTTCCCAATCTTGGGAAAGAATGAAATTAATGCTTCGCAGTTGCCGTACTCATGGTTTGAATTTATGGATGATCATTCAAAAAATTTATGCCGGATTGAGTTTTGCTTCTAGAAATCTTTTAGATTCGGCCGCGGGAGGCACCTTTATGGAAATTACGTTAGGGGATGCTACAAAATTGCTTGATAATATTATGGTTAATTATTCTCAATGGCACACCGAAAGATCTTCTAGTAAAAAAGTGCATGCTATAGAAGAAATCAATGTTTTGAGTGAAAAGATGGATGAACTTATGAATATTTTTGCTCCTAAAAATACCCCTCTTGATCCCAATGATATGCCTTTATCTACTTTGCTTGAGAATAATAATGAATCTATGGATCTAAATTTTGTTGGTAGGAATAGTTTTGGAAACAACGCTTATAGAGGGAATTTTAATCCTAGGCCTTATCCTAGTAATCCTTCTGATAATTATGGAAATTCCTATAATAACTCTTATGGAAATTTTAATAAGATTCCCTCTGAATTTGAGAGTAGTTTTAAAGAGTTTATGAATTCACAAAAGAATTTTAATGCTTTGCTTGAAGAGAAATTGCTTAAAGTTGATGATTTGGCTAGGAACATTGATAGAATTTCTCTTGAAATTGATTCTTTAAAGCTTAGATCTATTCCTCCTAAGCATGATATCAATGAGTCTCTCAAAGCCATGTGAATTTCCATTGATGAGTGCAAGGAAAGAACCGCTAGCATGCGTGCCTCCAAAGATGCCTTTATTAAAGCGTGTTCTTCCAATTCCTATGAAAATCAAGATGAAGATATAAAAGTTATTGATGTGTCCCCCATTAAATCTTTGTTTTGCAATATGAATCTTGATGAATCTGAAGATTATCTTCCTTTACCTAGAAGCCGTTCTAAGAATTCGGAGTTTCTAGATCTTGATGATGAAATTGATGAAAGTGGGATTGAAATAAATAAAAACCGTGATGTTGCTAAACCCACTATTTTGGATCTCAAGGAATTTAATTATGAAAATTGCTCTTTGATTGGTTTTATTTCCTTGTTGCAATCCGTGCTAGAATCTCCTCATGCTTATAGTCAAAATAAGGCCTTTACCGAACACATTGTTGATGCCTTGATGCAGTCTTATGAAGAAAAACTTGAGTTGAAAGTTTCTATCCCTAGAAAACTCTATGATGAGTGGGAACCTAATATTAAAATTAAAATTAAAGATTTTGAGTTTCATGCTTTGTGTGATTTGGGTGCTAGTGTCTCTACTATCCCCAAAACTTTATGTGATTTGCTAGATTTCCGTGATTTTGATGATTGCTCTCTAAACTTGCATCTTGCGGATTCCACTATTAAAAAACCTATGGGAAGAATTAATGATGTTCTTATTGTTGCAAATAGGAATTATGTGCCCGTAGATTTTATCGTTCTTGATATAGATTGCAATCCTTCATGTCCTATTATTCTTGGTAGACCTTTCCTTAGAACGATTGGTGCAATTATTGATATGAAGGAAGGGAATATTAGATTCCAATTTCCCTTAAAGAAGGGTATGGAACACTTCCCTAGAAAGAAAATAAAATTACCATATGAATCTATTATGAGAGCCACTTATGGATTGCCTACCAAAGATGGCAATACCTAGATCTATCCTTGCTTCTATGCCTAGCTAGGGGCATTAAACGATAGCGCTTGTTGGGAGGCAACCCAATTTTATTTTGTGTTTTTTGTTTTTGCTTCTGTTTAGGAATAAATAATCCATCTAGCCTCTGTTTGGATGTGGTTTTATGTTTTAGTTAGTGTTTGTGCCAAGTAGGACCTATAGGATAACCTACGATGATAGTTGATTTGATTCCGCTGAAAAACAAAAACTTTGCACGCACGAATTTAGTTATGATAAATCACAGGAACGTGCTTTTGCATTGATTTGTTTTGCTTCTGATCAACAAACAAATTGTCCAGGACTTCCTATTTTGGTAGAATTTTTAGAGTTCCAGAAGTTTGCTTTAGTTACAGATTGCTAGAGACTGTTCTGTTTTTGACAGATTCTGTTTTTCGTGTGTTGTTTGCTTATTTTGATGAATCTATGGCTAGTAAATTAGTTTATAAACCATAGAGAAGTTGGAATACAGTAGGTTTAACACCAATATAAATAAAGAATGAGTTCATTACAGTACCTTGAAGTAGTCTTTTGTTTTCTTTCTCTAACGGAGCTCACGAGATTTCTGTTGAGTTTTGTGTTGTGAAGTTTTCAAGTTTTGTGTGAATTCTTTTGATGGATTATGGAACAAGGAGTGGAAAGAGCCAAAGCTTGGGGATGCCCATGGCACCCCCAAGATAATCCAAGGACACCAAAAAGTCAAAGCTTGGGGATGCCCCGGAAGGCATCCCCTCTTTCGTCCACTTCCATCGGTAATTTACTTGGAGCTATATTTTTATTCACAAACATGATATGTGTTTTGCTTGGAGCGTCTTGTATTATTTGTGTCTTTGCTTGTTAGTCTACCACAATCATCCTTTCTGTACACACCTTTTGAGAGAGCCATACATGAATTGGAATTTATTAGAATACTCTATGTGCTTCACTTATATCATTTGAGCGTGATAATTTTTGCTCTAGTACTTCACTTAGATCTTTTAGAGCACGGTGGTGGATTTGTTTTAAAGAAAGTATTTGATCTCTCATGCTTCACTTAGATTATTTTGAGAGTCTTTAATAGCATGGTATTTTGTTTAATGTTAATATACTTGGTGTTCAAGATATGTGAAACTTTCTTTTGAGTGAATTGAATCCTAAGATAAGTTTGATGCTTGATAATTGTTTTGAGATATGGAGGTGATAATATCAAAGTCTTGCTAGTTGGGTGATTATGAATTTGAGAAATACTTGTGTTGAAGTTTGCAAGTCCCGTAGCATGCACGTATGGTTAAAGTTGTGTAACAAATTTGAAACATGAAGTGTACCTGGCTTGTGCATCCTTATGAGTGGCGGTCGGGGACGAGCGATGGTCTTTTCCTACCAATCTATCCCCCTAGGAGCATGCGCGTAGTACTTGAATTTTTGATGACTTCTAAATTTTTGCAATAAGTATATGAGTTCTTTTGACTAATGTTGAGTCCATGGATTATACGCACTCTCATCTTTCCACCTTTGCTAGCCTCTTCGGTATCGTGCATTGCCCTTTCTCACCTTGAGAGTTGGCGCAAACCTCGTCGGTGCATCCAAACCCCGTGATACGATACACTCTATCACACATAAACCTCCTTATATCTTCCACAAAACAGGCACCATACCTACCTATCATGGCATTTCCATAGCCATTCCGAGATATATTGCCATGCAACTTCCACCATCATCATCATGACATACATTACTTTTGTCATATTACCATTGCATTATCTTGTAGTTTACATCATATTTGTGGCAAAGCCACCATGTATTATTTTCCATACATGTCACTCTTGATTCATTGCACCATCCCGGTACACCGCCGGAGGCATTCATATAGAGTCATATCTTTTTCTAAGTTTCGAGTTGTAATCCTTGTGTTGTAATCAATAGAAGTGTGATGATCATCATTATTAGAGCATTGCCCAAAAAAAAATTTAAAAAAAAAAGAGAAAGGCCAAAAAAAGAATGGCCCAAAAAAAAGAAAACAAAAAGGGCAATGCTACTATCTCTTTTTCCACACTTGTGCTTCAAAGTAGCACCTTGTTCTTCAAGTAGTGAGTCTCATATATTGTGCTTCAAAGTAGCACCTTGTTCTTCATGTAGTGAGTCTCATATATTGTGCTTCAAAATAGCACCTTGTTCCTCATGTAGTGAGTCTCATAAGTTGTCCTTTTTATACTAGTGGGAATTTTTCATTATAGAACTTGGCTTGTATATTCCTACGATGGGCTTCCTCAAATGCCCTAGGTCTTCATGAGCAAGCAAGTTTGATGCATACCCACTAGTTTTCTTTTGTTGAGCATTCATAGCTCTAGTGCACCCGTTGCATGACAATCCCTACTCCTCATGTTGACATCAATTGATGGGCATCTCCATAATCCCTTGATTAGCCTCGTCAATGTGAGACTTTCTCCTTTTTTGTCTTCTCCACACAATCCCCATCATCATATTCTATTCCACCCATAGTGCTATATCCATGGCTCACGCTCATGTATTGCGTGAAGGTTGAAAAAGTTTGAGATTATTTAAGTATGAAACAATTGCTTGGCTTGTCATCGGGGGTATAGAAGTTGGGAACATCTTTGTGTGACGAAAATGAAGCATAACCTAACTATATGATTTTGTAGGGATGAACTTTCATTTGCCATGTTATTTTGAGAAGACATGATTTCTTTGATTAGTATGCTTGAAGTATTATTACTTTTGTGTCAATATGAACTTTTGTCTTGAATCTTTCGGATCTGAATATTCATATCACAATTAAGAAGATTTACATTGAAATTATGCCAAAGTATCACTCCGCATCAAAAAATCTTTTTTATCATTTACATACTCGAGGACAAGCAGGAATTAAGCTTGGGGATGCCTGATACGTCTCCAACGTATCTATAATTTTTTATTGCTCCATGCTACTTTATCTACTGTTTTGGACTATATTGGGCTTTATTTTCCAACTTTTATATTACTTTTGGGACTAACCTATTAACCGGAGGCCCAGCCCAGAATTGCTGTTTTTTGCCTTTTTCAGTATTTCAAAGAAACAGAATATCAAACGGAGTTCAAATGGAATGAAACCTTCGGGGTCGTGATTTTCCAACCGAACGTGACCCAGGAGACTTGGACCCTACTCGAAGCAGTGCCCGAGGAGGTCACGAGGGTGGAGGGCGCCCCCCTGGGCGCGCCCCCCTACCTCGTGGGCCCCTCGGAGCTCCACCGACGTACTCCTTCCTCCTATATATACCTACGTATCCCCGAACGATCAGAACAGGAGCCAAAAACCTAATTCCACCGCCGCAACCTTCTGTATCCATGAGATCCCATCTTGGGGCCTGTTCTGGAGCTCCGCCGGAGGGGGCATCCACCACGGAGGGCTTCTACATCATCACCATAGCCCCTCCGATAAAGTGTGAGTAGTTTACTTCAGACCTTCGGGTCCATAGCTAGTAGCTAGATGGTTTCTTCTCTCTTTTTGGATCTCAATACAATGTTCTCCCCCTCTCTCTTGGAGATCTATTTGATGTAATCTTCTTTTTGTGGTGTGTTTGTTGAGACCGATGAATTGTGGGTTTATGATCCAGTATTATCTATGGAAAATATTTGATTCTTCTCTGAATTCTTTTATGTATGATTGAGTTATCTTTGCAAGTCTCTTCGAATTATCTTTTTTGGTTTGGCCAACTAGATTGGTAGTTCTTGCAATGGGAGAAGTGCTTAGCTTTGGGTTCAATCTTGCGGTGTCCTTACTCAGTGACAGAAAGAGTTGCAAGGCACGTATTGTATTGTTGCCATCGAGGATAACAAGATGGGTTTTTTATCATATTGCATGAATTTATCCCTCTACATCATGTCATCTTGCTTACGGCGTTACTCTGTTTTTACTTAATACTCTAGATGCATGCTGGATAGCGGTCGATGAGTGGAGTAATAGTAGTAGATGCAGAATTGTTTCGATCTACTTGTTTTGGACGTGATGCCTATATACATGATCATTGCCTAGATATACTCATAACTATGCTCAATTCTGTCAATTGCTCAATAGTAATTTGTTCACCCACCATAGAATACTTATGCTCTTGAGAGAAGCCACTAGTGAAACCTATGGCCCCCGGGTCTATTCTCATTATATCAATCTATTTCACTTTATTTACTTGCTTTGTTTTTACTTTGCCTTTACTTTTACCTTGCATCTATCTATCAAAAATACCAAAAATATTATCTCTATCAGATCTCACTCTCGTAAGTGACCGTGAAGGGATTGACAACCCCTAAGCGTTGGTTGTGAGTTGCTATCGTTTTGTGTAGGTACGAGGGACTTGTGCGTGGTCTCCTACTGGATTGATACCTTGGTTCTCAAAAACTAAGGGAAATACTTATGCTACTTTACTGCATCATCCTCTCCTCTTCGAGGAAATCCAACGCAGTGCTCAAGAGGTAGCAGAGACGCCGGTGGGGATGGATGCGGGCCCAGCACCTACGGCCGCGTCCCGCGGGCTGCTTCCTCCGAGGCAGCACTCTAGCCACCGGCCCTACTCGTCGAAGACCTTGAAGAATAGAGTGGAGGCGTCGTTGTACTCGAAATGGATTGCGAGGACCCCTTCCGTGCGGCAGGCGCGGGCGACCTCGCCCCATCCGCGGGTCATGAAGACGTCGCTGGGAGGCACCACCTCGACCTCGGCCCCGGTGGCCAGGCTGCAGCACCCGACGTACTGCAGCCATAGCTCAAGTGGCCCCCTCGGCGGTATCTCATCGGTGAAAAACCTCGGAAGCCGGATCCACGAGCCTGGCGGCATCACCGCCCACACCACGAACTCACACGAGCTACCCTCGCGTGGGTCCGCGACCCTGCTAGTAGCATGGCTTCGGCTCGCCCGCTGCCACCTGGGACCACTCGGCGCCGTGCATTGTCGTCATGCGCACTAGCGTACAGGGGAAGGGGGAAACCGGGCGGAGGCCGAGCTTGCCAAGGCCTGGTCACCTCCTGCCTCACGCCGGCGTTGCAAGGGGGCAAAACTGTTTCTTCGGCGGAAGTGGTTCAGGCCCCTCTCGAGGGGCCTTTCCCTTTTCTGCCGCAGAGAATCTCCTGATTGGCGCCATGGATGCTACCGCAAGGTGGAGAAGAAGGAGGGACTAGCAGTGAGAAGATGAAGAAGGAGCTGAGCAAGGGGGGCTCCGCCCCTCCCCTCATTTATAGCCAGAGGGAGGCCAACCGCCGGCCTCCATGATCTCGCATAATGATGTTCTTCTACATGCAGCATCGACTCATCAAGTCGGACGGTTGTCGAGGCAGCATGCGGAAGTGGAGACACCCACGTCCCATCAATCGCCACGTGTTGTCCAAGGCCGCAGGTGGTTAGGGCCTGTGGCGCTCCACACTTGCCCTTTGGCTTCGCCCAAAAGCCAAGTCTGAGCGCGCCTTGGGCCCGGGGGCTACTTTCGGCATTTTGGATACGGGGGTACCCAGACTTGCCTGCCTGCGGCCCATGGCATGGCTCCGTTGACGGCCTGGTACGGCCCAGCTTCAGCACCAACAACTCAAGATCCTCGCGAGGGGCCAAGCGTCACGAGGCGGACGACACAAAGACTTCCAAAGGGATCAGCCCCCTCAGGCTGGCTCTCGAGGAGCGAAGATTTCTATGCAAGGCTCACCTCGCAAGGTGCAACTAACGTGAGCCATGACGACCAAGGCCAGGCGAGCACCAGCGGGCGCAGAGTACCAGTTTCCCCTTCGGTGCAAGGGAGGAAAGTAGAAGGCGTGGAGTCCCCAGGGATCAACCAAAGGTTTCCATTCTGGTGCAACAGGACCAAGACCGCCAGGACGGCAGGATGGAGGTCACCACCGAGACCACCGCAGCGTCACGGCCAGCGGCTTTTGCACGCGAAGACCAGTTTAGTCAGGATAGGATGTACTTGTTGTCTCCCTTCAAATTTGGCCGTTGTGGGATCCCTTCCCGCCTACATTTGGGAAGAGGACCAAGGCCACTATAAATAGGACCTAGCCACCACCATAGGAGGGGGGGTCGAGTCCATCGAATCCATTCCACCCTCACCATCTCACCAGCTCACTTGAGCCCAAAAACACGACTCCTGAGACTGTTCTCCACTGTACTAGTTCTTCCTCTGCCCCTCGTGGCAAATCCGCCACAAAGCAGGAGTAGGGTTTTACACTGCAAGGTGGCCCGAACCTGGGTAAATTGTTGTGTCTTCCTTTCCCTTCGAGCTCGACACGATAGGCTATGAGGTTTGCGAGTTGTCAGGCTAGGTAGGTTGAGATCTTCGCACGCAACCCAGAGTTTGAACCTCTCAAGGGTTTGCGGAACCCAAAATCCGACAGCAGCGGGGGGCGAGAGCCCCTCTGAGATTGGATCTCCCTCTCTGTTCTCTTCTGTTTCGCGCTCCCAGATCTTGCCCTTCACGGTTTCTTAAATTCCCAGAGATCCGTAACTCCGATTGCGTTGAAATTTCTACATGAATTTTTTCCGGATATAAGCTTCCTTGCACCTAAAGTATTGCTCCAACCAATGTTCAAGGAGGGCATGATACACCAGGGCGCGTCTGGGCCCTAGTGGTGCGCCCTGGTGGGTTGTGGAGGCCTCGGGCCTCCGTTTACGTTGATTCCACCTCCTAAAATTCACAAATATTCCAAAATAATTCTCCGTACATTTTTATCGCGTTTGGACTTTGTTTGATATGGATTTTCTGCGAAACAAGAACATGCAACAAACAGGAACTGGCAGTGGGCACTGGATAAGTAAGTTAGTCCAAATAAATCATATAAAAAGTTGCTAAAAGTATGTGAAAGTTGTATAACGTTGGTGAAACAATAAAAAATTATAGATATGATGGAGGCTTATCAAGCACCTAAGCACCTGTCCACCCACATATCAAATTATCAAAGTAGAGAACACGAATCAAACGAACATGATGAAAGTGACTAGATGAAATTCCTGTGCACCCTCAAGAACGCTTTGCTTATTATAAGAGACCTTTTTGGCCTGTCCTTTGCCTCAAAAGGATTGGGCTACCTTGCTGCACTTTTGTTACCATTACTTTTAATTGCTCGTTACAAATTATCTTGATATCAAACTACTCTTTACTTATAATTTCAGTGCTTGCAGAGAATACCTTGCTGAAAACCACTTGTCTTTTCCTTCTGCTCCTCGTTGCGTTCAACACTCTTACTTATCAAAAGGACTACGATCGATCCCCTATACTTGTGGATCATCAAGGATCTCTTTTGGCGCCATTGCCGGGGAGTGAATTGCTCTTTGTAAGTGAAAATCAGTAAGGAAAAATTATTACTACATGCTGAAATTTATTGTCACTTGCTACTATGGATAACAATACTTTGAGGGGTTTGTTCGGGGTATCTTCACCTCGACCAGAACCACAGTTAGTTACCCCTCAACCTACTAAAAATACTGGTTATGAAATTCCTTCGGGTATGATAGAACAACTGCTAGCTAATCCTTATGCAGGAGATGGAACCGAACATCCTGATATGCACTTGATATATTTGGATGAAACTTGTGGATTATTTAAGCTTGCAGGTTTACCCGGAGATGAAGCTAATAAGAATGTTTTCCCTTTATCTTTGAAGGGAAAGGCATTGGCATGGTATAGGCTATGCGATGATGTTGGATCTTGGAACTAGAATCGATTGAAATTGTAATTTCACCCAAAAAAATCAAATATGCATCTTCTTCATCGTGATCGGAATTATATATATAATTTTTGGCCTCGTAAAGGAGAAAGTATCACTCTAGCTTGGGGGAGGCTTAAGTTAATGTTATATTCATGCCTCCATCATGAGCTCTCAAGAGAAATTATCATTCATAATTTTTATGCTCGGCTTTCTTGTAATGATCAATCCATGCTCGATACTTCTTGTACTAGTTCTTTTATGAAGAAGAATATTGAATTCAGGTGGGATCTTTTAAAAAAGATTAAATGCAACTCTGAAGATTGGGAACTCGATGAAGGTAAAAAGTGAGGTATTAAGCTTGAGTTTGATTGTGTTAAATCTTTTATGAATACAGATGCTTTTCAAAAGTTTAGCACTAAAAATGGACTTGACTCTGAGATAGTAGCCTCTTTCTATGAATCATTTGCTACTCATATTGATCTCCCTAAGGAGAAGAGGTTTAAATACAATTCGCCTATTAAGGAAGAAATTAAAGAACCGGTTGTGGTTAAAGATGAAACTATTATTTACAATGTTGACCCAGTTGTTCCTACTGCTTAAATTAAAAAACCACCTTTCCCTGTTAGGATAAAGGAACATGCTAAGGTCTCAACCGTGGTCAATAAAAGCTATTTTAGAGCACCTAAACCTGCTGAAAAAATGAAGGTAGAACCTAGTGTTCCTATGGTTAATTATCTCTTGGTAGAAAATATAGATGGGCATGTTAGTTACTTCTGTGATGAAGCTGCTAGAATTGCCAAACCAGACGAAAAAGATAAACATAGACCTATTATGGGCATGCCTATTATCTCAGTTAAAATAGGAGATCATTGTTATCATGGCTTATGTGACTTAGGTGCTAGCGTGAGTGCTATTCCTTTTACCTAATATCAAGAAATTATGAATGACATAGCACCCGTCGAAATAGAATACATAGATGTTACTATTAAAATTGCTAATAGAGACACCATCACACCACTTGGGATTGTTAGAGATGTTGAAGTCTTGTGTGGGAAAATAAAATATCCTACTGATTTTTTAGTTCTTGGTTCCCCACAAAATGACTTTTGTCCCATTATCTTAGACCTTTCTTGAACACTGTTAATGCTAATATAGATTGCGAGAAACAAATCGTCGGTGTTAGTTTTGGTGGTGAATCTCGTGAGTTTATTTTTTCTAAGTTTAGTAGGAAGCATCATAAGACAGAATTGCCTAGTAAGGATGAAATAATTGGTCTTGCTTCTATTGTCATGCCTCCTACTGTCCCACTAGAACAATATTTGCTAGACCATGAAAATGATATGAATATGCATGAAAGAAATGAATTACATAAAATTTTCTTTGAACAACGACCTCTGCTTAAACATGATTTGCCTATTGAAACTCTAGGAGGTCCTCCTCCACCTAAAGGTGATCCTGTGTTTGAGTTGAAACAATTGTCAGACACTTTGAAATATGCTTATCTTGATGATAAAAAGATATATCCTGTTATTGTTAGTGCTAACCTTTCAAAACATGAAGAAGAAAGATTATTGAAGGTTCTGAAGAAGCACCAAGCTGTTATTAGATATACTCTTGATGATCTTAAGGGCATTAGTCCCACTCTCTGTCAGCATAAAATTAATATGGAACCTGATGCTAAACCTGTTGTTGATCACCAGCGATGGTTGAATCCCATAATGAAAGAAGTGGTAAGAACTGAAATATTAAAGCTTCTGGAAGCAGGTATAATCTATCCCATAACTGATAGTATATGGGTAAGTCTTGTTCATTGTGTCCCTAAGAAAGGAGGTATTATCGTTGTTCCTAATGATAAAAATGAACTTATTCCACAAAGAATTGTTACTGGCTATAGGATGGTAATTGATTTTAGAAAAATAAGTAAAGCAACTAGGAAAGATCATTACCCCTTGCCTTTTATTGATCAAATGCTAGAAATACTATCAAAGCACGCACACTTCTGTTTCCTTGATGGATATTCTGGTTTTTCTCAAATACCTATTTCACAACCTGATCAATAGAAAACCACCTTTACTTGTCCTTTTGGAACTTATGCTTATAGACGTATACCTTTTGGTTTATGTAATGCACCTGCTACCTTTCAAAGATGTATGACTTCAATATTCTCTGACTTTTGTGAAAAGATTGTTGAGGTTTTCTTGGATGGTTTTTTCGTTTATGGAACTTCTTTTGATGATTGCTTGAGCAACCTTGATCGAGTTTTGCAAAGATGTGAGCAAACTAATCTTGTTTTGAATTGGGAGAAGTGCCACGTTATGTTTAAAGAAGGTATTGTCTTGGGGCATAAAATTTCTGAATGAGGTATTGAGGTGGATAAAGCTAAAGTTGATGCAATTGAGAAAATGCCATGTCCCAGAGATGTTAAAAGTATTCGTAGTTTCCCCAGTCATGCTGGTTTGTATAGGAGAGTTATTAAAGACTTCTCTAAAATTTCTAGGCCTCTTACAAAACTTTTACAAAAGGATGTTCCATTTGTTTTTGATGATGGTTGTGTAGAAGCCTTCGAAACACTTAAGAAAGCCTTAATTTCGGCATCTATTATTCAACAACCTGATTGGAATTTGCCTTTTAAAATTATATGTGATGCTAGTGGTTATGTTGTTGCTGTTGTTTTAGGACAAAGAGTTGATAAGAAGCTAAATGTTATCCACTATGCTAGTAAAACTCTAGACAATGCCCAAAGAAATTATGCTACTACTGAAAAAGAATTTTTAGTGGTTGTGTTTGCTTGTGACAAATTCAGATCTTACATTGTTGATTCTAAATTTACTGTTCACACTGATCATGCTACTATTAAATATCTTATGGAAAAGAAAGATGCTAAACCTAGACTCATTAGATGGGTTGCCTTGCTACAAGAATTTGATTTACATATCATTGATAGAAAAGGAGCTGAGAACCTCGTAGCTGACAACTTGTCTAGGTTAGAAAATATTCTTGATGACCCACAACCTATTAATGATAGTTTTCCTGATGAACAACTAGCTGCAATAAATGTTTCTCATAACACTCCTTGGTATGCTGATTATGCTAATTACATTGTTGCTAAATATATACAACCTAGTTTCACATACCAACAAAATAAAAAGTTCTTCTATGACTTAAGACATTACTTTTGGGGTGATCCACATCTTTACAAAGAAGGAGTATATGGTATTAATAGATGTTGTGTACCTGAGCATGAATAGGGGCAAATCTTACGGAAATGTCACTCCAAAGCTTATGGAGGGACTCATGTGGGAGATAGAACTGCTCATAAGGTATTGCCATCTGGTTTTTATTGGCCTACTCTCTTCAAGGATGCCCGTAAGTTTATTTTATCTTGTGATGAATGTCAACGAATTGGTAATATCGGTAAGCATCAAGAAATGCCTATGAATTAATCACTTGTTGTTGAACCATTTGTGTTCGGGGTTTTGATTATATGGAACTTTTTCCTTCCTCTAATGGGTATACACATTTTTTGGGTTGTTGTTGATTATGTCACTAAGTGGGTAGAAGCTATTCCAACTAGTAGTGTTGATCAACACCTCCTTTAAAATGCTTAAAGAAGTTATTTTCCTGAGGTTTGGAGTCCCTAGATATTTAATGATTGTTGGTGGTCCACACTTTTTTCATGGTGCTTTCTGTAAAATGATTGCTAAGTATGATGTTAACCATAGAATTGCATCACCCTATCATCCTCAATCTAGTGGTCAAGTTGAACTTAGTAATAAAGAAATAAAATTAATATTACAAAAAACTGTTAATATGTCCCAAAAGAATTGGTCTAAAAAATTGGATGATGCACTTTGGGCTTATAGAACAACTTATAAAAATCTATGGGTATGTCTCCTTATAAAATGGTATATGGAAAAGCTTGTCATTTGCCTCTAGAGTTAGAGCGTAAGGCATATTGGGCAATTAAAGAACTCAACTATGATTTCAAACTTGCTGGTGAAAAGAGGTTATTTGATATTAGCTTATTAGATGAATGGAGAACCCAAGCTTATGAAAATGTCGAACTATTTAAAGAGAAGTTAAAAGATGGCATGACAAAAGAATCCAAACCGGGAATTCAAAGTTGGGGAACATGTTCTTTTATACATCTCTCATTTCAGATTCTTTGCAGGAAAACTTCTCTCTAAATGGGAAGGACCGTATGTTATCGAAGAGGTTTATTGCTCTGGAGCCATCAAAATAAATAATGTCGAAGGTACCAACCCGAAGGTGGTCAATGGTCAAAGAATTAAACACTACATCTCAGGTACGCCTATTAATGTTGAAAGCAATATTATTCAAGCCATGATGCTAGAGGAACACATAAAAGAAACCTTCCGGAACACTCCAGAATAACCAAAAAAAATAGGAGGTATGTGATACGGTAAGTAAACGGACTCCCAAAATTCCGCAAAAATATTTTTGTTCAGTTTTGGAATATATTAAAAATTAGGAAAATAAGAAATAACCAGGAAGGCAACCCTGGTGGGCACGAGACACCAGGGCGCGCCAGGACCCCCTGGCGCGCCCAGGTGGGTTGTGCCCACCTCGGTTACCTTTCGGACTCCGTTTTTCTTTCGCTTGCTTGTTTCCCAAGATAAAAAATCTTTATATACCCCCTAAACGTATTGACCTTCGTATCGCACAAAAATCTTCTGTTCTTCTTTCTTGTTGTTTTCTGTCAGGCCTGTCAGGCCAGGCACCATGTCTTCTCCCTCCTCCAACAACGTAGAAGAAGATGCTTGGTTAATGAAGATGGAACTAAAGAGAGAAGGACCAAAAGAAGCTCTAAAGGGGAACAAGAGCAAGGAAGTTGTTGGAGATCAAGCTCCAGCAGTAGGGCAAGCCTTGCCTGCAGAGGAAGAAGAGGATATCCTCCAACCATATTATGAATATCTCACCCTACTGAAATTGTAGCTTTTAGGATCATTGAAACGTTTTGTGTTCAAAACAAATTTCTCACTCGTGAAAATATCCTATTGCAAGAGCACATCGTTGCCCTCCAGAGCATCATACGTAGATTGGAGAACCTGTTAGAGATTGCTACCTCATCACCACCACCACTTTCTTCATCACCAAAGGAGACTCGAGTTCATGGTATGGGCACTCCCCTTGGCTTGTGCCAAGCTTGGGGAGGTGTCCCGGTATCGTATCACCACCGCTATCTTTGCTTTTATCTATTTTTAGTTTGATCCTTAGTTACATTTTGATCTAGTTGAAAAAAGCTTAGTTCGATCCTTTCTTTTCGAGTGTTTGCTTAGTGATCTATCTATGTAATCGTGTGCGAGTTATATAATAAAGATTAGTTCAAGTTTTGCTTTCTGCACTTTTATGTTTCAATAAAAAGGAAAGGAATAAATAAATAAAAAAGATCATATGCTAATCTTATGGTAAGTAATGACTTCACATAAGGAAGAGTATAAGTGGTAAAATTTGTTGGATATTGACAAACATAGCATTGGTCAATGATGCAACTCATGAAAGAATTAATAAGGGAAGAGAAGATTCACATGCGTTGTATGAACTTGTGATGACAAAGAATAAAAGCAACAGACTGCATAATAAGGTTGTTATCATAAGGGGCGATACAACTTAACGTTCTTTTGCATTAAGGGATTTGGTATACAAACAAATAAGCGCATGGCAACCTCTGCTTCCCTCTACGAAGGGCCTTTCTTTTACTTTTACGCATAGTCAAAGTTTTCTCCCCTATTCCTTTTTATTTTTCTCCTTTGGCAAGCATCATGTGGTGAGGAAAGATCTAGGCACATATATCCAGCTGGATATGAGTAGGCATGAGTTATTATTGTTGACATCACCCTTGAGGTGAATATGTTGGGTGGCGAAACTATAAGCCCTTATCTTTCTATGTGTCTGGTTGAAACTTTTTGTTCATGGGTACGTTGTGAGTGTTAGCAATCATAGAAGACTATATGATGGTTGAGTATGTGGACTTGCCTAAAGGCTCCGACACGTGACCCTTCCTGTGATGAATTGTAGTTGCAAACTTGACTGAGAACATAGTTTGTTGGGTTTCAACAAGATTTATGCTTTATACTTCATGTTGTGATGAATTGTTACTTGTTCATAAGAAGTTATATGATACAAGTTATATGATAAAAGTTATGTGATAAAAACTTTATGTTTAAGTTCCTTGTTGTTACAATAATGTGCATGATGCTTCTATGTCCGTATTTTGTTTTTATCGACACCTCTCTCTCTCTCTATGCATGTGGACATGTTTTTCAATTTCGGTTTTTTGCTTGAGGACAAGCGACAAAAAGGTCTAATCTTGGGGGAGTTAATACGTCCATTTTGCATTATGCTTTGCTACTAATATTTATAACTTTTCTATGTGTAATAATGCTTTTTGGAGTAATTCTAATGCCTTTTCTCTCATAATATGCAAGGTTTACACAAAGAGGGAGAATACCGGCAGCTGGAATTCTGGACCTGAAAAAGCATGTTAGAGCTACCTATTCCGCACCAACTCCAAATAAGTTGAAACTTCACGGATATTTTTATGGAATATTTAAGAATTATTGGAGCAAATAGCTACCAGAGGGGCCCCACCAGGTGGGCACAACCCACCTGGGCGCGCCAGGAAGCCTAGGCGCGCCCTGGTGGATTTTGCCCTCCTCGGACTACCTCCAGTGCCCATGTTCTGGTATATAAGTCATTTTGACCTAGAAAAAAAATTACAGGAGGACTTTTGGGACGAAGCGACGCCGTCTCGAGGCAGAACTTGGGCAGGAGCACTTTTGCCCTCCGGTGGAGCGATTTCGCCCGGGGAACTTCCCTCCCGGAGGGGGAAATCATCGTCATCATCATCACCAACGACTCTCCCATCTTGGGGAGGGAAATCTCCATCAACATCTTCAACAGCACCAAATCCTCTCAAACCCTAGTTCATCTCTTGTGTTCAATATACTGGAACTCTAGATTGGTGCTTGTGGGTGACTAGCAGTGTTGATTACATCTTGTAGTTGATTACTATATGGTTTATTTGGTGGAAGATTATATGTTCAGATCCATTATGTTATTTAATACCCCTCTGATCTTGAGTATTATTATCATTTGTGACTAGTTACTTTTGTTCTCGAGGTCACGGGAGAAATCTTGTTGCAAGTAATCTTGTGAACTTGATATCTATTTGATATTTTGATGATATGTATGTTGATTCCCTTAGTGGTGTCATGTGAACGTCGACTACATGACACTTCACCTTATTAGGGCCTAAGGGAACACATTGTGGAGTAGTTATTAGATGATGGGTTGCGAGAGTGACAGAAGCTTAAACCCTAGATTATGCGCTACTTCATAAGGGGCTGATTTGGATCCAAAAGTTTAATTCTATGGTTACATTTTATCTTAATACTTTTCTCGTAATTGCGGATGCTTGCGAGGGGGTTAATCATAAGTAAGAGGTTTGTTCAAGTAAGAACAGCACCTAAGCACCAGTCCACCCACATATCAAATTATAAAAATAGCGATCACGAATCAAATCAACATGATGAAAGTGACTAGATGAAATTCCCGTGCACCCTCAAGAACACTTTGCTTATTATAAGAGGCCATTTTGGCCAGTCCTTTGCCTCAAAAGGATTGAGCTACCTTACTGCACTTTTGTTACCATTACCGTTACTTGCTATTTACAAATTATCTTGATATCAAACTACTCGTTACTTATAATTTCCGTGCTTGCAGAGAATACCTTGCTGAAAACCACTTGTCATTTCCTTCTGCTCCTCGTTGGGTTCGACACTCTTACTTATCGAAAGAACTACGATTGATCCCATATACTTGTGGGTCATCAGTCTTTAAGGGTATGTAGACACACTCTCCTCCTTTTTCTATGCATCTCTTAGCTTAGATTTTGGGTGTTTGTAGGATTTTTTTTATTTTCATGCTTCGTTCCCCGTCAGTTTGATCTATAGCCGGACGCCCCAATCCCGCCTCATACGTTTGGACGGGTCGCCCGGTCACTGAACAAACACGAAATTTTGACTCAGACGGGTGCCTCAAACAAGCCTCAAACGCCTGGGCTGACCGGCACCCCTCAAATCCAGCCCAAATATGGGGCGGATATGGGTGCGCCCGCCACGTCGGACCCGACAGCCCGACCCCACCGTAAATTGCACCAAATCCATCAAGTCTACCTACCGGATCCATTTGCTCTTTCCTCTCTTCTTCCTCCTCCTCGATGTTCGTCGTGCCACTCCACGGCCGCGTGCGTCGCGCAACTATTCCTAGGGTGCAAGCTTGTTGGAGAATTGTTCGTGGAGCTCCAATGATGTGGGAATCGGAAACTTTGTGGCAGCTCCTGACATGTTATGTTATTTTGCACAATTTGATTGTCGGGGATGTGGGTGATGGTGTTGTCGATGTCAAAACCGGTGGATCTCGGGTAGGGGGTCCCGATCTGTGCGTCTAGGCTGATGGTAATAGGAAGCAAGGGACACAATGTTTACCCAGGTTCGGGCCCTCTCGATGGAGGTAAAACCCTACTTCCTGCTTGATTAATATTGACGATATGAGTAGTACAAGAGTAGATCTACCACGAGATCGTAGAGGCTAAACCCTAAGAGCTAGCATATGATGGTATGATTGTAATTGTGATCAGCCTTCTAAGGACCAACCTCTCCGGTTTATATAGACACCGGAGAGGGCTAGGATTTACATGGAGTCGGTTACAAGGAAGGAAACACCATATCCGGATCGCCAAGCTTGTCTTCCACGCAAAGGAGATTACCATCCGGACACGGGCCGAAGTCTTGATTCTTGTATCTTCACGCTTCAATAGTCCGGATGATGTATACAGTACGGCTGTCCGGATACCCCCTAATCCAGGACTCGCTCAGGTGTAGCCCAAACCAATGATTTTGAAGCACCTTGAGAACAAGTTCAAATCTCGGAAGATCAAGATGCAGCTGAGTTTATAAATTTTCTGCAGATGCATCAGAATTTTCGAGATCATCACGTGCACATGCAACTACTCAACGATCTTGTGGAGCATATGTGGATCCACAATAAAAAACAAAGAGCTAATATTTAAGTTGTGCACTTAAAATAAATTTTATGTAACAAGACCAATGTATTTTCGGTACCAACATTTGCTACTTACGTGTGACATTGACATGTATGATCGACGTGCATGAATTTGTATGAATTTGATCCGGATTTAAGATATGTGAATGCAGGGCAGAAGATAGGAGGGGCCGATGGACGCCATCCACGGACGTATAGATGGGCGGATTTGCCAAGTCAGATGCTTTACCGGATACACTCACCTGCTCTCTCTCTCTCTCTCCTCTCACGTAACTCCATGAAGCCTGTGCCAAAAGCAGCCTTCTTTCAGCCATTCTGGGCAGCATCCAGCTACCACGTCTAGGCAGCAGTGCTACTAGTGCATGACAGGTTGAAAGGGAGTGAGATGGAGAGGCACTAGACGGTAGGAGGAGGCTGGCCATCTTGTCCAATGGCAACTCCACGATTAAATTCTTGCATCTTTATAGGGGTTAGTCTGTGGGTATGTGCCGCCGCGTGAGTTTTCAACAGCACCGGGCGTGGCCTCGCCCCAGTAAAAAGAGGGTGGAGTGGGAACCCAAGGGACTTGAAGACACACACACATACACGACATCTTTTACCCAACCCAATCACAGATCCCCATGGAACGAGAGGTATGGGGAGGCCAAGAACAAACAGGCCCCTAGATTTTATATGCCCGCTCTAATGAAATTGCATTAGGGCTCAGGAGAGAGTGGTACTTATCCACCGCTTTGCTTTGGCCTTTGGCTTGCTTGGCCCCTCCCTCTCATTCCTTTTGCTCAGCTCACGGGTCCCTCCCGTCTTCCTCGTAGTTCACTTCTCTTTTACCACCACTGCCTCCATCTCCATGTCGTCGCTCGGACAAGGGTAGTGGTGCCGCAGTAGCAGTAGAGCTCAGCTCAGAGTGAAAGCGAAGCAAGAAGCGTTTTCGTCTGTGTTTGTTTGTTGATGAGAGCGATGGCCAGCGGCGGCGGCAACTGGTTAGGCTTCTCCCTCTCCCCGCACATGGCCATGGAGGTGCCCTCCTCCTCTGAACCCGACCACGCTCAGGCTCAGCCTGCTAGCGCTAGCGCCATGTCCGCTTCTCCTACCAACGCCGCGACCTGCAACCTCCTATTCTCCCAACCCGCGCAAATGGCCGCTCCACCTCCTGGCTACTACTACGTCGGCGGTGCCTATGGGGATGGCACCAGCACCGCCGGCGTCTACTACTCCCACCACCCCGTCATGCCCGTCACGTCCGATGGATCCCTGTGCATCATGGAAGGTCAGCTCACTGTCGCACTTCTCTCTCTATCTCTTGGTTTCCGTTGTTGCAACGCCGACATTAATCTTTCGTGCTGCCATCACCTAGGGATGATGCCGTCGTCCTCGCCGAAGCTCGAGGACTTCTTGGGTGGCGGCAATGGCAGTGGGCACGACGCGGTCACCTACTACAGCCACCACCAGCAGCAGCAGGACCAACAGGACCAGGAGGCAAGCAGAATCTACCAGCACCATCAGCAGCAGCTAGCGCCCTACAACTTCCAGCACTTGACGGAAACGGAGGCGATCTACCAAGAGGCCACGGCGCCGATGGATGAGGCAATGGCCGTTGCCAAGAACCTGCTCGTGACGAGCTATGGCTCATGCTACAGCAACGCGGGGATGCAGCCGCTGAGCCTGTCCATGAGCCCCAGGTCCCAGTCCAGCAGCTGCGTCAGCGCAGCTCCTCAGCAGCATCAGATGGCTGCGGTTGCTGCTGCTGCTGCCGCCTCTATGGCTGCTTCCCAGGGAGGCAGTAATGGTGGTGGGGAGCAGGAGCAGTGCGTGGGGAAGAAGAGGGGCACTGGGAAGGGAGGCCAGAAGCAGCCCGTTCACCGCAAGTCCATCGACACGTTTGGGCAGAGGACCTCCCAGTATAGGGGCGTCACCAGGTAAGTTGCTTATACTACAGATATTTAGCTTTTGGATTCATGTATGATCTCATCTTGCTCAATAGTACCATTTTTTCTAAGTTCTATTTGATCATTTAGCATTAGTGATCTTGTGCTGCAAATAAACTAATGTCCACTAATTCCTGGTTCAATTATATTTTTCTAAAATAAATAAATTCCTGGTTCATTTGGAATATGTAGTGGTAGTACACTAGTACTAGTCTGTTTGAATGTTTTGCCCTGTAATTTTGTCCTAGTTAGCAGCATTGATGTCTGCAGTGTTCCACTGATGCATCTGCAGTTCTTGTTATTTAGTAGGGCACCTAGTATCCATATTTCGTTCCAAAACAAATTAATGCCATGGAACAGTTAGATTTATTCACCCACAAGATGCTTAGTTTGTTTCATCCCTCAGGATTAAAGACTGAGCGCAATGCAGCCTGTTGCTTCTGATGCCTCTTCAGTTCTTTGCATTGATGAGACACCACCTACCTGCTCTTTTGTTTTTGACCGAATCACCTGATTCAACCTGCCTCCCTTTTTATATTGTTTATATCGCATGACCAAGGTTTGTGTGTGTTTGATCCACTGGAGCAGGCACAGGTGGACTGGGAGATATGAAGCCCACCTGTGGGACAACAGTTGCAAGAAGGATGGGCAGACAAGGAAAGGGAGGCAAGGTTGATCACTAGCTCAACTTCTAGCACAAATTGTATCAAAATCATACGCAGCAGTCACCTTATGACTTCAGCTGACATTCTGATACATGTTCTTCTTCTTGTGTATGTCAACATCTCTGGCTCGAATGGTGTCTTCTTGCAGTTTATCTAGGTAAAATTGACTTCATATATAGGAGTACTTTGCTGCAGCACTTGTATCAAGCTGTGTCCTAGTTCCTGACATTTTCTTAATGTGGGCTAGGTGGTTATGACAATGAAGACAAGGCTGCCAGGGCTTATGATCTGGCTGCTCTGAAATACTGGGGGCCGTCGACGAACACCAATTTCCCGGTATGGATGACAACATGGATTGGTTCATGGAAACTAAAACCGTCGATATCGGTTTCTACAATGTGAACTGATGTGTTGAGTTTCACAGCTAGAAAATTATCGGGAGGAGGTCGAGGAGATGAAAAGCATGACAAGGCAGGAATTCGTTGCACACTTGAGAAGGTAAAAAAGCAGGAGTCATTTTTCTCCCACTCTAGATCATTTTTTGATTGATAGATTCAGTAATAAGTTTGTGATGCCTACAGGAGAAGCAGCGGGTTTTCTCGTGGTGCTTCGATATATCGAGGAGTAACGAGGTAAGATGCCTACACATTCCCTCAACTAAGAAAAATATTGCATGAGAGAAAAGTCTGAATAATTTGAGCGGAAAACAATCTCAACGCGCCGATGTTGCATTTCAGGCATCATCAGCATGGAAGATGGCAAGCTAGGATTGGCAGGGTTGCTGGCAACAAAGACTTGTATCTCGGCACTTTCAGTAAGAACGACATTTATATCCGCTTGGTTTTATATACTTACTCACCAAAAGAGTTTTCACAAAGTTATGTGCCATAAGTGAAAGAAGCTTTCAGTGCTAATCTCAAGTAGCAGCGGGTACTATTATCGATGCTAGTATGCTAATTGTCGTGTCAAAGTGGATTTGCTAGAGAATGTAGTAGACACCCAGCAGAAGCTTTTACTGTTAAACCTCTAGTTTTGTGCGTTGCTTTGGGATCTAGTAACTAACTTTAGCTCGTGGAGTACATCTGCAACTGCAATGCATCATCCTTCCCTGATCATTCTTTGCTTTTCCAGATGTTTTATGCTTTTCATAAGGCTGTGACCTCTGTACAAAGTTATTGGTTGACTGTCTTGAATACCCCCTTGGACTGAAAAATCAATCACACTAGCACGACGCAAAAAGCAAGCAGATCGGAAATCGTACTTTACAATAGGAATCTACCTTGGTTTCCTAATGAGTAAACAAGGAGGATATTATCATCGATGACGTCTTCTAAAGTAACATACCTCAACATTTGGCACATGTATGAAGATGTTAACAAAATCTACTGAATCTTTGTACAGCCACTCAGGAAGAAGCAGCCGAGGCCTACGACGTAGCCGCGATCAAGTTCCGTGGCCTGAACGCCGTGACCAACTTCGACATAACCAGATACGATGTGGACAAGATCATGGAGAGCAGCTCTCTGCTGCCCGGGGACGAAGCGCGCAAGGTCAGGCCGATCGAGGCAGCCAACCACGTGCCTCCCATGCACAACGGCGGCGGGGAGCTCAGCCATGCCGAAGAAGGAAGCTCCGGCGTCTGGAGGATGGTGCTCCATGGAACACCGCAGCAAGCTGCGCCGTGCACCACCGGGGTGGCCGACTTTCAGAAGGGCTTCATGGACGGCGACCCTCGCTCGTCCCTGCATGGCAATGGCATTGCCGGGTTCGACGTCGAGTCTGCAGCGCATGACATCGACGTTTCAGGCAAGATCAACTACTCCAACTCGTCTTCCCTGGTGACCAGCCTCAGCAACTCGAGAGAGGGGAGCCCCGAGAGGTTCAGCCTGCCCTCGCTGTACGCCAAGCATCCCAACGCCGTCAGCCTCGCCACCATGAGCCCGTGGATGACGATGCCGGCGCCGACCGCCACCCACGCGTTGAGGGGGCCGAATTCCTCCATCCCTCCCATGCCTGTGTTTGCTGCCTGGACGGACGCATAGCCGCGCTGCTGCTGCTCAAATCTTGCCGTCACTGGCCCTGTTGTCGTAACCTGGAGCTGGATTAGTAGCGTCGGTTGCTCATGCCACTTGTTTTAAGCTGGGAAGGCAAGGCTGGTTAATTGGTTATCACGAAGGTGGTGTAGTGGGTAGTGGTAGTGGTACGTAGGAGAAGCAGGCATTAATCTCTAGCTCACCGAACTTGTAGCAGTACGTAGTGTTCTTACTTACTTTTCTTTTGAGCCTCTTTTTATGTAATCTCCTGGGAATGTATTATCATGCATGCATGCATGCTTACAACAATGCATGGAAGGAGGCTGTCCGAAGAAAAGTGAAGGGACTGAGCTGATGTGTCTTCATCCGTACGCTTTGTTGTTGTTGTTTCTTTTTGCGAGGAAAAGGCGGGTATTTATTCCAGATTCACAGGATTACAATCTGCGGTGACTAGTTCAGCGATACAAGGGCGAGGTTGGGTTGGGTAAGCCGCCAGCACGCAGTGCTATCCCTGCTACGTCCAAAATCCGCTAAACAATCTGTAACTTGTTTTGTTCTCAAGATTTTTACAGGAGTAAATAACCTATCTTCCGGAAGAATTTTTTATCTCTGCAATCAAATGTCCATACGCTCGTTTATCCGTACGCTTGTTAGCAGGTCAAGTAGTGGACAGGTTTTTGTAATGTAATAATCAGTGGGGTCGTGAGCGAGCTGAGGTGCATGCAATTCACTGCCGATGCTGGTCTTTTGACCAGTGTCTCAGGTCGCTTGTCTCACGTCCTTTTGCTTTCTCTGCATGGCGCGGCACTTGCTCATATGATGGCGATGAGTATCATAAACATTCCCCTCTTTTCCCATCCCTTCCCGTACGAAGGGAGCCTCCTACGTTCCGGTGCCAATCATTCCAAAGCGGGCGAGAGATTCGCAGGGCATGTTTCCATGTCCCGACCTCAACCTGCGGGTTCATGATGGCATGGCATGGCCCGGGATGACATGTAGGATCCAAAGTGGAGGAGGATGCGGCTGCCTGACCATGGTTATATTTGTGACGTTGGAAAAGCATGCATGCATGCATGCATGTCGCAGTGATAATAAAAGAAGGGAAATAATGGGTCCGTCCTCAACGGTGGTGGAGGAGGACGGGTTACAGGGAGAAGTAGGCCGCCCTTTTGAATGCTAGCTAGGATAGGAGTAGGAGTAGCGCTCGCTCACGCGCACTCACGTCGTCCTCCTCCTCCTCCTGGAATCTCGAATGCTCGCTGCGGCATGCTTTGCTTGCTTTTCTGCTCGTAGTATAGTACCTAGTACATTGTCGCTGTCGCGTCCAGTGTTTCCCGGCACGGGGAACCGGAGGCGACGCCGGCCTTTGACTCCCCTACATTGGCGGCTACTAACCGGAAGGGCCATGCCCGCACAGTGCAGTGCGTGCCCTCCCGCCCTAGTCCCCTTGGCCCTTGCCTCTCCGCGCGAGACAGCGTTGCCCGGTCCATCCCATGTGCCCCGCCAAATTAACCGGGGCCAGGCCGGACCCCACGCCGCCGCGGGGCTCACTTTAAAGCCGTCGTCGGCCGCAGCAGCACACAGTGGTGGCGCGTGGTCTCGTACGCTTCGGCGGGTGGGGTGGGGTGGGGTCGGCGATGGCGCGGCGGCCGTGGGGAGGCGTTTTGGCGTCGCCGTGTTGTGCGCTTGTGACGACAAGCAGCTCAGGCGGGCGGTGCGGCAGGGAGCCTGCTCGCGGTTAGCAGACAGGCCGTGTCGCCACGCGCCTTGCCGGCGGTATTTTCGCGGCGCCGGACCCGCCCCCGGGCCGACGCTTGCTTGCTTACCTGCAGCCTGCATGCTACATGCATCCATCCTGAAGTGCTGTTTCGGTTTTGAAAACCACGGGGCTCTCCCGCTCTCGACCTAGATCTTCCTCGATCGGGGACTCCTGCAGAGGCCGGAGTTTACCCCGCTACAGTCTATGGCGTCGAGTTAATTGTGCCGTGGTCCAAGTCGATGATGATTCGTCGGCTGCCTCATCTGTTTGAGGCTTTGAGCATGTAGGTGCTGCTGCATAAAAGCCGTAGGGGGGGTGTTTGGTTAGGTTCAAGAACAACTCCAATCGTGACGCGCCCTCTGTCTTTTTTTTATCCATTTGGGTCGTCCCAGCGAACAATCATATTCATTTTCGTGTTTGGATCGGCGCTTGCATCCAATGCTGTCCCGATCCATTTTTTAGTTCGCGGGCGAAAAAAATACTCCTCCATCCGGAAAAACTTGTCTCAAGTTTGTCTCAAATGAATGTATCTAGCACTAACTTGGTGCTAGATACATCCATCCGAGGGACAAGCTTTTTCGGAAGGAGGGAGTAAATAACACAAATATTTTGAAATTAGAAATTGCTAATTAAACATAAATGCCGGCCACAAAGGCCGACGACAGTTCACAAGTCCACGTTACATTAATTAAAAACATTTAATAAAAGAAAAAACGAGGAGGAGGCCGCTGCCCTAGATGTCCTCGTCGTCAATGTCGGCGCTAGTGAGGTCGACGAGCGTCGGCGCCGGGCCAGCCCAGGGGAACGCCGTCTCCCAGGCCGTGGCGATGTCCAGCAGTGCCAGCATGACCGCCGTCGGCTGGGCAGCGCGGGCCCAATGCTCCTCCTCCGTGTCGCGCTCCCACTGCTCAAGGCGCTCGCCCTCGCGGCTCTCCTCCGCCAGCCGGCGCTTTCACCACTGCTCGAGGTAGATCTTCTCCTGCACCGGCGTCGCCCCAAGCCGGATGGGTGGCGCACTGACCCACTCGTGCACCTCTACTTGCCAGGTGTACCGCTGGGGCGTCACCAGATCTGGGGACGACGGCACGACGCAGTCGCTAGAAGCTGAGAGTGTGATGGCATCCACCTCCTCCTTCGCCTTGCATCTCTCGTCCTCTTCACTTTCCTGCATGGCAGCCGCCAGCGCCGCCTGGTAGGCGACCTCCTCCTCCTGCTCCTCGTCACGCACGAAGGGGTGAGGCGGGGTGCCAGCCCGCATGTGCTGGACGCCGCGCCGGTGCTGCTCCTCGTGCTCGAGGGCGAACCAGACCTCCCAATCGGGAGAGTCTGCTGTGTAGGTGGGGTTGAGGCGCTGCTTCGACGTCGGCATATCCCACCAACGACGCACCTTCTCCGCGTGCACCCACGCCGTCCGTGGCACTGCTGGAACTGGGATTCTATCTGGATCCAAATGCCAGTCATGTGGCAGGGTAACGTCGGGGGACGAGACGAGGATGCGGTGCTCCCAGTGCCACTTTGCCTGGTGCACTGGAACGCTTATCCATTGCTTCCCCGGGCGGGCAGATGCCAGCAAAAGCGGGGGGTCAGGAGCGCACGCGAACAGGATGAGGCGGGGGGCCTTGCCCTTGTTCTTGCCGGCGAAGAAGCCCATGAGACGGGGGAGCAACAGGGTGGATAGATAGGGATGGGAGGCTGGAAGAAGATGAGCCCCCCACCCCCGCACTTTCGGATAAAAAAAGGACGCTCGCCGTCGCTGACGAGCGGGCCCGCAGTCTGTGGTCGACATTAATAAAGACACGGGAGGTAGTTGATCGGCCACCATGTGGGGACGCGGCGGACACCGAGCGGAGGCGCGGCACGTCCGCGCCGACGCATTTGAGGCCCAAATTTGGGCACGAAAATGGGTCCACATGCACGCAAAGCGGACGCATTTTGGAAGTGAGTTGGCGCATTGGCCAACATTTTTGTTTGTGGCGACCCAAACGGACGTGGGTGAACGAAATGGGTCGCCGCGTTGGAGTTGCTCTAACCTTGGGAGTTCGGCTCACAAGCCAAAAAAGCTAAATGTCTCGGACGATACTATATTCGTGAGATCTTACATTGAGATCCGTGCAAATCTTTTTTTGTTTTTTCTTTCTTCTTTCTTCTTTCTTATGTCAATTGTCTGAGACTTGGTTAAGTCTTAGTCGACTGAGACCTAGCCACACCCAGGCTAAAAAATAACAAAATTGCTAAATTTCAGCTGAATGAAAAACAATTGGTTGAGTTTCATCCCTATTTTTTTTTCTTTCAGCCATGCAATCTTTGTGCTGAGATTCGTGTTGGATTTTCTTTTCCATGTCTCCATTGGCTTGTTACTCGACCCGTATTAAATTTCAGGGTGACTCTTTATTTTCACGTTGTTGGCGACTCAGGTTGGAGTCCGCTTTTATTTTTTATTTTCTCCAGAGAGAGAGACATGTCGATTTGGAGCTCTCCCTCGCTTCAGTGCTTTCGTGGTCAGGCGTCCGACGCTCTCCTCCCTCCCTCCCCCCTCCCCCACCGTTGTATCTCCCCTTGTGGTTGAGGATTTCATTCCCTCCCCTCCCCTACATCTTCCCCACTGTTGCATCTCTTTCTCTATTCATGATTTTTGATGCGTTCGATGGCCCAAGGGGTAGCTGCCACATGGGCCAAAGTGGTGTGCCCCTCACCCGCCCCAACTTGCGAGACAAGTGGTGCGTGAGAGGAAGGGACCAATTGGTGCACCGCCCCTAGGTGGTTGCCTCACTCCCCAAGTCATACCCCCTCTGGCCATCTCTAAATAGAAGGGAGGAGCAATCTCCCCTTTATGCCATCTCTTGTCCACGTCGAAAGTATGCACCTCCTCCCATAGTTCTATAGTAGTATTTTGTCCTGGGCGGCGGAGTGTTGCTGGATTGCTGATACGGTATGCACAGAAACCATAGAGGCATCATACTTTCGATGTTAGATCGATGGATCACCTCAGAAAAAATTCTCGTGGCTGGGAGGTACAATCTAGCGGCGGGAGTCATGCTTCACCAATTCCCCCTCGACTACTTTCGCTGCGCGGGAAATTTAGTTGGTGGTAATATGATTGCTATCCTTGCATCTTCGTAGTGTTCCTAGGCATATTCATAGGTACGCTTATTTATTTATTTGTACTACTTTCCCAACATATGTCCACTCCAGGATCCGGGCGAAGTGGCAAGCCCGGGCCGCCCATGCCCTTGTGGTGGAGCAATCTTAGGTCGTCGTGCCCTCGCCGGCCTTCCGCCAGAAGAGGACTTGAAAATGTTCGATGTCGCGCCCGACACATCCAGCTCCGACATCAACCAGATCCGCGTCAATCCCTATTACGTCTTAGATTCTTACTTCTACAATAACAAGGAAAGGGACAAGGGCGGCCCTGTGATGAACTTGACCTATCTATGTAGTATGAAGAACTAGTAGAATGCCATTATTTTGGTAGTTTTAGGGCATCTCCAAGGCGGACCCATAAACCTCCCGCGACCGTCTGGACCATGCTATCCAGACCGTGGAGCCATCCAACACGGACATGTATCAGTTTGCGTGAGTACGAACCGATCTCGTGCCCACTTCTGACCTCCCTGGCCACCAAAAATCCTTCACCCGTCCCTCCCGTGCTTTCCTTTCGATGCGCGCTCCGCTTACTGCGCCGCATTCATGCGGGCCCAGAGCACGCGGAGGCCGGCATTGATGTTGCAACGTGATCGGAGGGAGGGAGGGTGGCGCTGACCGATGTGATCTCTCGGCAGCGGCTGCTTCAATGTGAACGCAGGTTCCCAAGGAACCAACTTCGACCATTGCGCCGCAATGAAGCTGTTGACCGGCCCTTCGCCTGCTTCTTGTCGAGGCTATTTAAGCCGTGCGCCGGAGTTCCACAGAGATGCACCACCCCTCCACAAGAACCGGCCCTCCCGCTCCCGTCTTCGTGCCCGAGCACCTCCCCCCCCCCCCCCCCCCCTCTTCGACCCAAGCTGCAGCAATGCTGAAGTCGTGGTGCTCCACATCGGCAGGCGGAGTAGGCGGAAGCTCCTCTTTCAACGGTTCTTGGCGCCACCATAGACGCTCTCCGGGCCCGTCAGCATCCACGACGGTCGCCTCCTTCGTAAAGGAGGAGATTGTCATCTCCTCGGTGACGAGGAGGAGCAGGCACCGCTGCAGGAGCCACCGCAGCAGCCGCCCCGACTCCTCAAGGAGGCCGCTCTGACAGACGAAGATTTCGTCCACCAGATCGAGTTAATGACGGAGCGGTTGCTCCGTGACATGGGACCATCGCCCCCATCGCCTGCGCGCGTGAAGGAGGAGCCGGCCTCCCCGCCGCGCCACCGCGTCAAGACTGAGTAGGCATTTATGCTCCTGCCGGTGAAGGAGGAGCAGGCCTCGCCCCGGCACAACCGCGGAGTTCGATTTGGACGTCGCGTTAAGGACGAACCTGTGACCCCGCCGCACAACCGCTATGACCGCATCGACGTGCCGTTGTCTCCGTCGCGTCGCCACCCGCCTCGCCGTCAAGGACAAGCTGCCGCTCGCGATCAAGAAGGCACGGGGCCTCCTCCTCCACTACCTCGGCGGTCCCTCGGACTTGAGGGTTGTCGTGTCTGAGGTGAGCGTGCGGCTCGACAGCAGGAGCGGTATGAACGGCGCAATGCTAGTCGCCGCTCCTCGTTCTCTAAGAGCGACGTGGAGCCGGACTGGGTGTGCAACGACCCAGACCTAGCCGCTGCATGGGCGCTCGACCGCTCCGTGGCCACCGCAGAGACCGCGGCCAGGCGTCGCTGCCGCCTTGACAACGAGCTCACCAAGATAGATGAGGAGTGTGATACATCTCTGTCGTATCTACTTTTCCTAACGCTTTTGCTCTTGTTTTGGACTCTAATTTGCATGATTTAAATGAAACTAACCTGGACTAATGCTGTTTTCAGCAGAACTACCATGGTGTTGTTTTTTGTGCAGAAATAAAAGTTCTCTGAACGGAAAGGAACTTTTTGGAGAATTTTTATACAATAAAACTAAAATACCGGAGCCAAGAACCACCAGAGGGGGGGGCTTGGGTGAGCACAACCCACCAGGGCACGCACCCCTCCAGGCGTGCCCAGGTGGGTTGTGCCCACCTGGTGGCCCCGCAGACCCTGACTCTGACGCTATAAAATCCTATTTTTGAAAAAAAAAACCCAGGGAAAACAATTACCCTGCCGTTCTAACTAAATTTGCATGCACCACCACTAAAATTTCAAATGAACATCTATTTTTGTGTGCCTGGATTGTTCATAGAGCGACAGGGGGTAGTCAGTATCTTCCATGCTAAATGAGTTATTCTCATGATGAGTGTTTATTCACTCGTCCTTGCACGAGAGGGGCGGTAATAGGGATTCCCAGTCCCGAAATAAAAAAATACAAATAACTAAACAAAACTCCCCCAGGATTGTTGTTGGTATGGACGAGATCTGTGGATTCAGCTAGCAGTGGAGTGTGTTTGTTGGTGGAGGGGAAGTAAACATTTACCTTTATTGCTTGGGAACCGCCACCAATGTGTTTAGCATGGAAATATCGATAGCTTTTGGCCGTGATGTAAACAGGAAGGGTGCATTCGCCAAAATTTCGTTTATCTCTATTTTTACAACTCTGAGCTTTGACACCTCCGCAAATCTCTGCTTCCCTCTGTGAAGGGACTATCTATCTAATTTTATGTTGAGTCATCACCTTCTCAAATAAGCGCCAGATCTGAGAGCACTATTGTCATCCTCATGCATTGTATTTAATTAATGTTGAATGCATCATGACTGGATCTTTTCTACCATGAATTATAATGTTTAGTCGCTGCTTGAACTTTGGAGGTGCTCTACATTTATGTTTTTCGGTCTTAGAAAGGGCTAGCGAGATACCACTATTGTCATATTATATCATGGTTGTTTTGACAAAGTGTTGTCGCTTGAGATATCCCATTATTGCTCGGTAGTTTCTTATGTCATTGATATGAGTTAATATAATTTTTATGAGTTATTTTCGCCATGATTAGTCATAATCTTTGTTGAAAACCTGGGTGCTGCTTAAGCTTATTTATGTAAACAAGAACAAAAGAGTTCATAAAAGTTTTTCTTTTTCACTTTCAGTTTATCAAATGAATTGCTTGAGGACAAGCAAAGGTTTAAGCTTTGGGTGTTGATACGTCTCTGTCGTATCTACTTTTCCGAACGCTTTTGCTCTTCTTTTAGACTCTAATTTGCATGATTTAAATGAAACTAACCCGGGCCGACGATGTTTGAGCAGAACTACCCTAGTGTTGTTTTTTGTGTAGAAATAAAGTTCTCGGAACAGCACAAAACTTTTTGGAGAATTTTTATACAGTAAAAGAAAAATACTTGGGCCAAGACCCACCGTAGGGGGGCCCCTGGGTGAGCACAACCCACCAGGGCGCCCCCCTCCAGGCGCACCCAGGTGGGTTGTGCCCACCTGGTGGCCCCGCAGACCCTGACTCCGACGCTATAAATCCTATTTTTGGAGAGAAAAACAAGGGAGAAAGAATTATCGTGTTTCACGAGACAGAGCCACCACCGCCTCTTATTATTTATCGGGAGCCCAGATCTAGAGTCCGTCTGGGGCTCCGTAGAGGGGATCTTTGATCTTCGTCATCAACAACCATTCTCCATCGCCAATTACATGATGCTCCCCACCGGGAGTGAGTAATTCCTTTGTAGGCTCGCTGGTCAGTGAGGGAGTTGGACGAGATTCATCATGTAATCGAGTTAGTTTTGTTAGGGCTTGATCATAGTTTGAGGAGTTTGAGGAGTTCATGTAGTCGGGATACTTTCCGGTGATGACCATAGTTTGAGGAGTTCATGTATTCACTATGTGTTACGCTTTGTTCCGGTTCTCTATTAAAAGGAGGCCTTAATATCCCTTAGTTTCCTGGACCCCACTGCCACAGGAGGGTAGGACAAAAGATGTCATGCAAGTTCTTTCCATAAGCACGTATGACTATTTATGGAAACATGCCTACATTATATTTAGGAACTGGAGCTAGTTTTGTACCGCCCTAGGTTACGACTGTTATATGATGAATATCATCCAACGAATTCACCGATCCAATGCCTACGAGTTTTTCATATATTGCTTTTGCTAAGTTATTATTGCTATTGGTACTGTTGCACTTGCTACAAAACTATTGCTATCACTGTCACTACTACTGTTACCACTGCCACAAAAATTATCATATTACCGTGCTAATCTCTGGGTGTGGTTGAATTGACAACTCAGCTGCTAATACTTGCAAGTATTTTTTGGCTCCCCTTGTGTTGAATCTATAAATTTGGGTTGAATACTCTACCCTCAAAAACTATTGCGATCCTACTTGTGGGTTATCAGAGTGGTCGCTTAGTGATTGATCCGCCAAGCCGGCCGCGGCAAGGTCACCGCTAGGGCTCCGAAGGTCACGTCGGCAGTGGCCGCGGCGACACTCTCCACGAGGCAGCAGGAGGCGGAGTGGCTCCTCCTCGAGTGGCAGGCAGCCGCTGGACAAGGGTGTCGCGGCTCACCGGAACCGTATCGCCACTGGAGGGACGACAACGATGATGGCACGGACGGAGACGGCGGTGCGGCAGGGCAGGGCGGCCACGCGTACGAGGTGGTCGTCTGATACAGGGTTTAGGTTTTTTTCTTCTAGTTTTTTTAGTTAAACAGTCAAAATATTGACCATTTTATGTAAATTATATCGAACTTGAATGAAATCCGTCCGGTTTGATCGAATTTCGCCCGGTTGGTTCGAATTGTTGGAGTATCGTCCTTATGCTATGTCCGGACTATGCATGACCATGTGATAAATATGAATGCACGTGTGTTGATTTAGTTGCATGATTCTGTATATTTGGGGCTTTGGATATGAGGGGACGGCTGGGGACGCGGACATATGAGGGTTGGGTCGGTGTTGTCCGTTGACGCGTGTGGACACATTCCCGGACATATAGGAGGTCAAATTAGCTATGTTAGTTGGAGATGCTCATAGGAGGATGATTATATATATGCCCATCCACAGGGGTCAAATTCAAGGTTTGACACCTGCATATGAAAATTATTCATTCGATGGAAGCCGACGTCTGCATCGGTAGTGAGGCATCTGTGGTGATTTGGTCAATCTCGAGACCTGTCAATTAAGTATTTCAG
This sequence comes from Triticum timopheevii, assembly GCA_963921465.1. NCBI lineage: Eukaryota > Viridiplantae > Streptophyta > Magnoliopsida > Poales > Poaceae > Triticum > Triticum timopheevii. The sequence goes on from OY997268.1 coordinate 480,049,567, forward strand.
ATGTGCATATAGAGGCATATATATGTGCATTTATAGGAATGAGCGTATATACGTGTACGTGAGTGTCGTGTTGTATATATACATCAAATAGGTAAAAGTGATTGACCAATACAACTGAACATTGCCACCCGTGGATAGAGTTTTTATGGGCCGCTAATGATAAAGTGCAAGCTAGCTCCCAAGATCCATGTCGGCCCAGCGTGTGCGACGTGGTTGGCAACTGGAGGCACATGGCTCATTTTAGCGCCTTAGGCTGGTCGTAATGGTAGTATCATAGCTAGTATCATGCATGCCAACTAGGCAATTTTGATAAGGTGTCATAGCATTAAATGAAGAAAGAAAGGGTGTAGTATCATATCATGATACCGTATCATATTAAATGCTATACTACTTTGTGTCATACATGACAATAAATAGAGTACTACATGATACTAATATATGATACCATGCATTAGGGAGGTAGTATCATACACTAGTATCATATGCATGATACTAGTATATGATACTCCCCATTACAACCAGCCTTAAGCGCAGAGAACCTTACCTCGCCCTCACACGTGAGCCAACTGGGCCTTGCCCAACAGAAAGGAGAGGCTCGGGTCGCCTCTGCGTGGGTCGCATGGTCGTTTCGCCTTTCCTACTTGGCGCATATTGCGCGCCCTAGCGAGGTAGCGCGTAACAACGCCCCCCCCCCCCCCCCCCCCCCCCCCGCGCTGGTTTTTTGCATCGGCCGACCCATTATCTTTGGTTTCATCCAATCCGGTTTTGGGAAGGTTCTAGAACCTTTCCTGGATAGGTTTTTGTTTTTCTTTATTTTTTTTTACTTCGGTTTATTCTTCGTTTTTCTTTTCTACTTCCTTTTATGTTTTTGTTTTTTTTCTAATTTTCCTTTTTCCTTTTTATTCTTTGTTTTTTCGATTTGTGAAAGTTATTTAAATTTGTGAACATTTTCTAAATCACGATAAAATTTTGAAATATTGAACATTTTTCTAAATCGTGAACATTGTATTTACAAATTCATGAACATTTCTTGAAATTGTGTATATTTTTAGAAATTCCTGAGCAAGTTTTCGAAATAAGGAACATATTGTCAATTTGTCAACATTTTCTTCAACCGCGCACATTTTTTGAATTGACGAACATTTCTTAAATCATGAACATTTTTTACATTCATGAACAGTTTTCATAAATCCGTGAACATTCTCTTAAACTGTGAACATTTTTTGAATTTTTGAACATCTTTCTGACATTGTGAATATTTTTAAATGCATGAATATTCTTTAAATCCGAAAACATTTTATTTTTTACTTAATTTTTTCTCGAAAAGAAAACAATTTAAAACTTCAAACTTTTTGTAGTAAAGAATTAATTAAATAGATAAGGAATAAATAAAGAAAAAAAGAATTAAAAAACAGAGCACTCGTTCATGCGCGGGCCCGAACGAGTGCTGGGGGAGCGACAGATGCGCATTACCAATCTTCCCAGCGCTTACCGCGCCCTATAGGAACTCTATGGTCGTTCTGTTCGTTCGATCACTTGATAGTTATCACCAAAAAAAACTAGATGGTTCACCGGTCAACCATTGACTAGTCTGCCATTGAGCAGTCAACCGTTGACACTTTGACTCTTGTTGGGAAATTACCTGATATTTTTTTAAACAATTCATGAATTTTGAGAAACGAACTTTACAGATTCAAAAATAGTTCATGAATTCAAAAAACGTTCATGGCTCTGGAAAAGTTTATCAAGTTTGATAAAAAAACATGAATATTATAAAGTTCATTAGATTTTGAAAAGCACACAAAATTGGAAAAAAATCCATATTTTTTTATAAAGTTCACAAATTCAGAAACAGTTCACCGGATTTTGGAAAAAAAGTTCACATTTTTTTAAACAAAGTTGATAAATTAAAAAAAGGCTCATCAATTTTGACAAAGAAGATCACAGATTTGAAAAAGTTCACCGGTTTTGATTTAAAAAGTCCACACATTTTGAAAAAAGAAGGAAAAAGGAAAAAATAAAAGAAACCCAGGAAAAATGAGAAAGGAAAAAAATGAAAACCAAAACAAAAAGGGAAAAAAGGACACTAAAAAGAAGAACATAAAACAAAAAAGAGAATACAAAACCGAACTAAACAAGTAAAAGAAAACATATGGGAAGCTTTACAATCTTCCCAAAACGGGCCTAGAACCTTCCCATCCAATAAACAACCATCGAAACCTCTCAATGGGCCATCGCACGCAACATCGATCGAGGAGCGGAGGGGGGGGGGGGGGTTAGTTTGTGTCGCATGCACTTACGCCGTTAGGCTGGTCATAGTGGGGAGTAACTTAGACTAGTAACATGCATATGTTACCAGTCTATGTTACTACTTCCATAGTGCATAGTATCATAAATTAGTATCATAGGTGGTCTCATTTATTGCCATGCTTGACATATAGTAGCATCACATTTATTATGTTACGGTATCTACCTATGTTACTATAACCATCTCTCTCTTCTTTAATTGCCTTCCACATAAGCATGTTTACGAGTCCCAAGTGCATGATACTACTTATGTTACCCCCACTATGGCCAGCCTTAACTAGAGCAACACGTGCTAAATAGAGATCACCACAGGCAGGCTCTAAAGCGGGAGAGCTCATAGTCAGCGCCTCCGCCCGTGTTGGAGTAGCGTAGGTCGGCACATAGCGTCGTGTCACGCACCCCCACGCTCCCGCTATGTACACTTGGTCAGGCCCACCTACCTCACCTTTCTGATTTTTGGAAGGTTCTAGAATCTTTGCATATAACTTTTTTGTGTTTATTTAAATTTTTATTCTTTCCTTTCCTTTCTTTTCCTTTTTTTGATTTTATTTTTCATTTTTATGGTAAACATATCTAAAGTTAGAATATATTGTTTAAATTGTGAATTCTTTTTTAATAAACGAACATTTCCAGAATTTGTGAACATTTATTATTTTGGGAATATTTTTTGAATTGGCGAATATGTTTTGAATAAATGAACATATTTTTGTAATTTACAAGACTTTTTTTGAATTTGGTGAACATTTTTGTAATCAATGAACATTTTCCAAAATTCGGGAACTGTTTGATGAAATTCACGAACACTTTTTAATTCGTGGACATTTTAAAAATTCCAAACATGTTTTTGTTTCCACGAGCACTTTTTCAAAATTCTGGACATTATTTGGAATCCGGAACATTTGCCAAATTTGTGAACAACATTTGTAATATGGGAACATTTTTTCAAATTGACTATTTTTTAAAAAAATGGAACATTTTTGAAATCATAGAACAATTCTGAAACTCATGAAGTTATCAAGATATGGGAGCAATTTTAAATTCATGAAGTCGTTCTTTTCAATTTATCTTGATTATTTTTCAAAGTTAAGAAAGTAAAGAAACAACAAAAGAATTTAAAAAAAAACAAGGCGCCATGCGCCCTTACATAAATAAGCTGGCCTAAATCGTGTGCTGGATGAGGGATGGGGGTGCGCGTTTGTGCGGTGTCCCCCTGTCCAGATCATTAAACAGAAGGACCCTTGGGCGCATGCCAACCAACTAGCGCTCACGCCAGGCGTGTTATTGGTCCACGGAACAACGCTTGCTTAACCAGTTGACTGTTGACTTCCGAGAAAAAAATCCGGTAGAGATCGTAATTTTAAATAATTCACAAAAAAATAAAAACTTATGAATTTTTTTTTTGTGACCTTGGAAAATTTCTTTAGATTTTCCATATTCGAAAAATGTTCATGGATTTGAAAGGTTCATAAATTTGGAAAAAATACAAGAAATTGAAATGATCACGAAAATAAAAAAAGTTCGCAATTTTGAAAAGGCTCACAAATTTGAAAACCACTAATTTTAAAAAATAGAAAATTTAAAGTTCCACATTTGAAAAATAAATTAAAAATAAAACTGGAAAAAATAAAAAAATAAAATAGAAAAAACAAAAAACTAAATGAAAATCAGTAGAAAACCAAGCAAAGAAAACAATGGAAAAACCCGAACCAAAAGCTTCTTGTAACTTCCCAAAACCGGAGTTAACTATAACATTACGAACGGGTGCCTTGAGTGCCGAGTATGAAGGGCCAGTTTGGTTGGCACCCTGAGGTACGTGCCTGGAAAAATTCGGTACGTGGACTGCGCCTTGTAAGGTGGTGTTTTCTTGCCTGTCCAGGCTAGCCTGGAGACGGCTTGTTTGGAAAATAACGTGACCTGTTGCTGTGTCAGCCTGGGAATAAAGAATGTTAATTAATGGCCAGGCTTGCTGCAACACGTCCAGGCGCAGAAAACTGGACGCCTGGGCCAGGCTAAGCTCACTGCCTGGGCTAAAAATCCTTTCTTTTCTTCTACATTTTTAGCTTGACCAGGCTAACCATAGTGTTGGGCAAGCCATGCCAGGCATGCATTTTCTCTTCGTGGACACGAACAAAACAGTCACCAAGCAGAGTCGAGGGACCTATCCAGGCGTGCAACGGCAAGGATGCAAACCAAACAGGCTCGAAATGCCCTTAAGAGGACTCACGCCTTTGGCTACTTAAAACTTAAAAGTTTTGTCATCCACTTGCTTTTGTCCTTCCTCCTAAGCCATCTACTATAGTATTCACTTTTTCTTTTCACCAGGTTTCTTTGAAACGCACCAAAATTGTTTGATGCATTGGCTTACAAATAAAATTATTTTCTTGGTTAAGTCAGTAAAATCGATTCAATTGGAAGCTAAAGTCCACTTTTAATGTGTAATTGTGTATAGTGACAATAAAATGACATGTAAACCACAATGATTACTTACAAAACATATGTGCACCTCTTGTAACACATGTGCATCAATTTAGTTTCCGTAAAAAGAGCAGAGGAATCGAATATAGTCTAAAAAAGAATCAGTGAAGCATGGCTGCGCTCGAATGGCTAGTGAGTATTGATGCTTGCCTGCTCGCCCGAGTTCGAATGCAGTGCTCGCATTCTCGGATGTGCACACACCAAATCTTCTTTAAAACTTCCACGGGTCTGTCTAACTCCATGAGCTATATTTTTTCTCTAAAAAGGGGAATCATAAAACAACTCAATTGTAGGTACACCTCAAAGAGAGAGCGTCACTATATCAGAACATATTTCGAGGGTGGATACTAAGTATGTGATAATCTACACTTTTTAAATTCAACATCCAATCATGATCCTTTTGACCCATCATGTTTATTATTACTACCTCCATCCGGATTTATTAGTCTTCCTTGCATTTGGGGTCAAAGTTTGACCATAGATGTAATTAACAAAATATATTTTAATGTAACAAAAATTATATCATTGAAAACTTCTTTCAATATGAATCTACAGATCTTCTTTAAAATTTCCACGGGTCCGGCTAACTCCATGAGCTGCATTTTTTCTTCTAAAAAGGGGGATCACAAAACAGCTCAAATGTAGGTACACCTCAAAGAGAAAGCTCTCACTATACCAGAACATAATTCGAGGATGGATACTGAGTATGTGGGGTCAGAGTCGTTGAGGCGAGGGAATATTTGTTGATGGAGATGATGTTGATGAGCGATATTGAGGGATAGAACGGATAATTTGAGTCAAGTTTTGCTTATTTTAGGCATTTGTTGAGTTTTGGTTGTGCAATCAAGAAATTGGTCATGTTCTGCAATGGTCGGCGGCGTCCTGTTCCTACGATTAATGTGTAGATGTGTTATAACTCTGGTTCTCTCGGGTTTTTCTGTAGTGATCTAGGCTCGGATTTCTTCTTAATTAATGGAACATGCAAAACTTTAATCTCAAGTTTTAAGAACGAAGGAAAGATTGGTACCGTGTCATCCAGGCATACATAGCTGTATGTCTAGATGACTCCAGTTGTTTTGTTCGTGCGTCGACGAAAGGCATTGGATGTGCTGATTTTGTCTTCGTGTTTGTCAAAGCTTAGGGTCTCTTTGATCCGCGAGATTTGTAAAGCACAGGAATAGGAAAAACACATGAATAGAGTGTCATGGCATACCCGTAAAAAAGAGTGTCATGACACATTGAATGCTACATGATTATATGATTTATTTGATTGTGCATAAGATTGAATAAATGATTTTTTAAATGAAGTTGGAGTGGATGAATTTTTTCGTACGGTATGTAGTACAAATGAATTATATAAAAACTCCTATGCAATGAGATCTGCGAACCAAAGAAGCCAGGTAGGGAAAAACTAATGGGGATTAGAATCCTTCAAAACTTTCTTTGAAATCAAAGAGGGCCTTCATTTGCAAAAATGCTAAATGGAGAACGAGCTTCATGGAGCTCATTTTAAAAAATAATCAAAATTCACATTTTGAATGTTCAGACGATTCTAAAAGAAATTACACACGCTCATTCAAATGCATCTACAGGTGTGTAAAATTTGAAGATGCTATACATTATGATGAGATCTACACTAAAAAGACAAAATAGCGACTTTGAAAAAGGTGAACAGTACACACGCTAATCACTATTAAAATCCATGAATTTGTCTGTTTTGCCTAGCTTTCATCATAATGTATTTCATCGTCATACTTTATGCACCATATGAACATGTATAATTCTTTTAGAATTTCTTGAAACTTCAAATTGTGATTTCTTTAAAAAAAATCAGAAAATTGAGCTCCATGGATCTCGTCCTCCAGAATGCCCTACTCCTCCATTTAACTCTAGCCAAGATCCAAGGATCTCAACCTGTATAATTTGACGATGATTGGTTGGAGGTAGGTAGCCTCAAACCTGGAAGGAGGCGCCCTATCCAACATCATGAACCACCTCTCCCACACATTCTTCTCGACCATCAACTTCCCCACTATGCCACTGCCTAATAAAGGCCTCCTTTGCAGTTTGCGCGCTACAGGTAAATGCACGCGTACGTTTTACTTTTCCACCACGAATTTGGATGAAAATTGCAGTGCCGCACGTACCTAGTGAATCCTGTCCAGAACTCACGGAAATGGGATATATCTGATGCCTGAAGCCACTCAATGGGTGCCGGCATGTCCACGACGTACTGCATGCGCGGCGCGCGTGGCGTACAAGTCACGAATACGTGTCGCCGTCAGGCCGAGCTGGGCATATGCCGGTTACCGCGCCGAGCGTGCACAGCCATGCGGCGAGCAGCCAGTGCCGCGCCGGCCGGGACAAAGCCGCCACCCGGTAGCTTGGGCACGCCGCGCACGTCGTCGAGACGCTCGTTTGACGTCCACAATGCGTTCGCGAGAGCGGGAGACGTCGATCCTTCCCATTCGAGAAAACTGTTCCAGATGTATGCTCTCCCGCGCGCCCGTCGTCGTCGTCGCCCCGGCGCGTCACGTGGGTCGTGCGCGCGACGTTCAACCGAGAGCATACGACCACATGTATCTGTCACCTTCCATGCGTGGCACGCTACTTATATCGTGTTCACACGGACATTGCCATCTGCACGTACATACGATACGTACCGCCAAGTGCCCGGCATCTTGCTACCCACATGAACTACCACCCCCAGCAGCTTATCAAATCCAAGTACATTACATTACATTTCCTCATCCAGTACTATGGACAAAGACGGCGAGAGCGCGAAATTTATCTTACCGAAGTGGACGCGGAGCGCGCGTCATCATCACAAGATATACCCGATCGAACGCCGGAGACCTGCCGTCTACGGCAGTACGGCACGGCCGCACTGCCGCTGTGTGGCCAAACCGCGCCACCCACCCGCCGTGCCACGGTGTCGATCAGCCATCAGTCCCCTATATATAACTCCATGGGTGGATGCTTATGCTCGTATACCACCACCTAATTAACCAGCCCCTGATCCCAGAGAGACCAAGAGAATAAGAGATGGCCTCCTTCTCCAAGCAGGCGGCACTCTTCTTGCTGGCAGCGCTGCTGCTGTGCCTCCTCTGCACTAGAGGGCAAGCAGCAAGGCCTACACCAGGATCCAGCCACCAAAAATCACAGGTACATACAGTAACCAAGCAATCTAACGTGTATATACTTCACAATGCAGACTGGCTGTGGCAATCGTACGTTCGTTAATTTTTTGGTCACTTTATATCTGCAGGGTTCTGGCTCCGCCATCTCTCGTGAGAAGATTGCCGCAGGAACCGGGATGGAAATGGAGCAGGTAGATCAGGAGGCGATGAGCGGATGCGAGGGAGGGGAAGGAGCGGAGGAGTGCCTGATGAGGAGGACCCTCGTCGCTCACACCGACTACATCTACACCCAGGGGAAACACAACTAGATGCTGTGCTGAAAGCCTGAAACCGTTGGTGCTTACGATGGACTCCGTGAACTGAAGGCCATATCTGGATGATCGCTTGGTTAAGCAGGCCCTACTTAAGAAAGGCATTTTTCATGAGCTCGTCGGTCTGTTCTGCAGTCCCATGCATCGTCTGTGAATTACAGCTATAGTCTGTGTATTCTTTTCCCTGTTTCCTTGTTTTCAGGTCATGTAACTGTTCTGGACTCGAACTTTTATCATGATGTATATATATATATTGAATATATTATCTCTCTTTATCTATACACTGAATAGTAATGTTATAGTACTGTTCTTCGTGATTGATTAAAGCTATAGAGTTAAGACGACGATTGTTAGTTAGACAACCCGACGTCATATAAGATGCCTACACGGAAAGGAACTATCGAAAACAATGCAGAGATGACCACACGCAGTCAGGATTAGACCACCGGCCTACCTGCTGGCTATTATAAGCATTGACTTTGCACTTGTCATAGTTCCTTTTGCTCCATCTGTTACTTCATCATTGTTTGTCGTACTCCTAGTGCCAAATGAATGATAAAGTTATCGTAGCAGTTGAATCTCGGCACTTTCTGGATGCCTTGTTGGTCGACCAGTAGGAGCTGTTTCCGCTCAGAATGCTTTATGAAGCCCGCACGGTCACATTTGATCACTACTGTACTTTGGTTTTAATGTGATGATGAACTTCTATTAATTTGGTCACTTCTCTATTCATGATGTTCTGTAATGGTTTTTGACACACTTAATTATATATAATGCACGCAGATGAACCGACAATGGATGTACGGTGACAGACGCACCTCCGAGTACATTAAGGGCCTGCATAATTTTCTCGAAGTGGCTGAGGCAAACAAGTATGATGGTTTTATGTATTGTCCATGCCCTATCTGTGGGAATACGAAGTCTTACTCTGACTCAAAAACCCTTCACATCCACTTGCTTGAGAAGGGTTTCATGCCACACTATAATGTTTGGACCAAGCACGGAGAAAGAGGGGTTATGATCAAAGACAACGAAGAAGAAGAGGATGATGGAAACTATCCGCCCCCTGAATATGGTGATGCTGCAATGAGGGAAGCTGAAGATCAAGAGGACCAGACGATGTGCCCGATGACGATCTTCGTCGGGTCATTATTGATGCAAAAAGACAATGCCAAAGTGAAAGGGAGAAGTTGAAGTTCGATCGCATGTTAGAGGATCACAAAAAAGAGTTGTACCCAAATTGCGAATATGACAACACAAAGCTCGGTACCACACTAGAATTGTTGCAGTGGAAGGCAGACAATGGTGTATCTGACAACGGATTTGAGAAGCTACTGAAAATATTGAAGAAGAAACTTCCAAATGATAACGAATTGCCCGAAAGTACGCACGAAGCAAAGAAGGTTCTATGCCCTCTAGGATTGGAGGTGCAGAAGAGGCATGCATGCCCTAATGACTGCATCCTCTACCGTGGTGCGTACGAGGATTTGAGCACATGCCCGGTATGCGGTGCATTGCGGTATAAGATCAGACGAGATGACCCTGGTGATGTTGAGGGCGAGCGCCCCAGGAAGAGGGTTCCTGCCAAGGTGATGTAGTATGCTCCTATAATACCACGGTTGAAACATCTCTTCAGAAACAAAGAGCATGCCAAGTTGATGCAATGGCACAAAGAGGACCGTAAGAAAGACTGGAAGCTGAGAGCACCCGCTGACGGGTCGCTGTCGGTGTCAAAACCGACGGATCTCGGGTAGGGGGTCCCGAACTGTGCGTCTAGGCGGATGGTAACAGGAGACAAGGGACACGATGTTTTACCCAGGTTCAGGCCCTCTTGATGGAGGTAAAACCCTACGTCCTGCTTGATTAATATTGATGATATGGGTAGTACAAGAGTGGATCTACCACGAGATCAAGGAGGCTAAACCCTAAAGCTAGCCTATGGTATGATTGTTGTAATGTATGTTGTGTCCTACGGACTAAAGCCCTCCGGTTTATATAGACACCGGAGGAGGCTAGGGTTACACAGAGTCGGTTACAATGGTAGGAGATCTACATATCCGTATCGCCAAGCTTGCCTTCCACGCCAAGGAAAGTCCAATCCGGACACGGGACGGAGTCTTCAATCTTGTATCTTCGTAGTCTTGGAGTCCGGCGGACGATGATAGTCCGGCTGTCCGGACACCCCCTAGTCCAGGACTCCCTCAGTAGCCCCTGAACCAGGCTTCAATGACGATAAGTCCGACGCGCATAATATTCGGCATTGCAAGGCGGGTTCCTCCCTTGAATAATCCAGAGAAGATCATGAACACCAGGATAATGTCCGGCTTTGCAAAATAAATTCCACATTCCACCGTAGAGAGAATAAGATGTACACCAGTCCAATCTGCTGACGTATTATGCGGCATGACATCACACCGCTACCAAGCCTTTGTTTGAATCGTTTTTTACTATACCACCTCAGCACGTTTAGCGAAGCGGTTTCCTTGGCACGTCTTGTCGAAGCAGAGATCGTGTTCCCCTTATTCCGGGATTCTCATCAATACGTGCGTGGGTAACCTAACCGTGCCCGTCGCCACGCCTCCTCTATCGAAGGTGAATCCCGAACGGTCACGGGGACGACTCTTGGTATTTTTTCCCCTTTATAAGAGGACCAAGGCTCGTTTCTTTTCTTCAATCTCGCATCGAATCTTCTCCTTGCTCCCAGTTCCAACACCCAGAGCCCCAGATTCGAGCGCTTCGGATTCTCAACAATGTCCGGCTCCGACCTCCAGGGTCGGTGGATGCCCTCCTCCGTCACGGAGGAGGACGTGTTAAAGCTGCGTGAGGCCAAGTACCCGTCCTACGAGATTTCGCACAGGTTGCCTGCCCAAGGGCAGGCCGTGCCCGCCCCCGAGCCCGGTGAGTACGTTGTCTTCGTATCCCACCTCCGTCGGGGTTTAGGCTTCCCGACGGACCCCTTCGTGAGAGGGCTCATGTTCTACTACGGGCTGGATTTCACGACTTGGCTCCGGAGTCCATCCTCCATATCTCCGCATTCATTATCGTCTGTGAAGCCTTCCTCCGCGTCACTCCCCACTTCGGCCTGTGGCTGAAGACCTTTAATGTGGAACCGAAGATGATCGGGGGGCGTCAAGCGGAGTGCGGCGGGGCGGCCATAAGCAGAAGGGCCGATGCCCCGTGGCCCGAGGGTTCCTTCCAAGAGGAACTCAGATTGTGGCAGCAGGAGTGGTTCTATATCACCGCTCCGAAGGGCAGCAAGCAAAAGTCGCCGCCTTCATTCCGCCCGGGACCTCCACGCCAACTGATGTCGTGGGTCAACCAAGGGCTCAATTGGGGGCCGTTCGAAGACGTGCCCTCATTGTAGGGCCGGATTCGAGACCTCCAGGCGAGGGAGATCAATCTGGTCGTGGTGATGCAGGTTATGCTAATCAGGCGTCTTCTGCCCTGCAAACGCCGTCCTCTCCGTCTATGGGAGTTCAGTCCGGAGGGACCTCGAATTCTCCAACACTTCATGGGTGCGACACCCGTGGAGATGTTCAAGTTGTTCTTCGGACCGCAGGTAGCGTGTCCGGAATTGACCGAGGACGCAGGCCTAAGCTGCAATCGCCCGGATACTCAGGTAAATAGCTCAGAGTCCGGACGTTCTGTTTTATCTGCTTTTATAGAGTTCGCCTTCTGACCCATTACTCTTCACAGGAGTGGGTAGCGCGATCGAAGCTGATAAGGTGTCCGGCTCCCCTCCCAGAGACCGCACTGGAGCCCATGCTGGTCAGAATGTTGGAGGTTGCGCCCGTAGAAGGGAGCGATGGGGAAAATAGAGGAGCTATTATTTCGCCCGAAGGGGCGTCTGAAGAGAGGGGAATCAAAAACCCCTCCTTCCAGGGGGAGAAGAGGACCGCCTCCGAAGATCCAGAGGCCAAAGCCCCTAAACGAGGGAAGAAATCTTCACCGGGGGGTCCGGCGTTCGAGGAGAACCCGGACGTACAATCGTCTCTAAAGGATCAGCCCTCCAGCGAGCCGTGAGTAGGAAAAGGGGAGTTCATTAGAAAAATACCTCCATTTGTGCTTCTATGGATAACCGAAATTTTTATTTTGCAGTTCGGATTTGCAGCCTTCTCAGATGAGTTCGTCTTCGGGGTATCTTCTTCCGGAGATGATGGAGAGCGAAACACCTCCGTCTGCTGTGCCGTCAGATAGGGCAGACAAGCCTGAAGTATCGTCACGGAGGGTATCCCAGAGTCCGGAGGGGCCGGAGAGTTCGGCGCCTATTAGTATCCGGCCGGGAGAACCGAAGAATCTGCTTGAGAGGGCGTCCATCTCAGAAGATCACCGTGCTTTGATGCGTATGGTGATTGGAAGGATTTCTTCCGCCGAGAGCGGATTGCGTAATGCCGCTATGAGTTTGCTGGCGGGATTTGAGGTACGCAAGAATGGCGCACCTTTCCCTTTTTTTGACAGTTTTGCACATAAAAGTGCGCCCTGTATAGATAGTAGCCCCTGAGACTCGGTAGGTTGTCGAAAACGACAGCGTGCCGAGGATCAAAATCGCAAGTAATGAATGTCGCCGTTCATATGCAGGTGGCAGATAGTCCGAGGGCTAGCCGGACTAGTGGAGTTGCCGAGTTAATGCGGCAACTTGACGTGGCAGATGCGGACATCGCACTTGTCAACCGGTGACTTGACGAGTCGCAAGGTAAATGAGTTCTCCACAGTTGCATTATTAAGGGGGTCAAAGCCCTCCTCTGATAAATTATATGCTGCGATACAGACGGTGCTGCTGCTGTGGAGAGCCTTCGGGCCGAACTTGCTCAAGCTAAGGAGCAAGCCCGAAGGAGTGACGTGGCTGCCTCAAGGGCGGCCGAGGAATTGAAAGCCGAAAAGGCTGCACACTGCCTAAGCAGGGAAGAGATTGCCGAATTGGCCGTGAAATTAAAGGATGCTGCCGACCGCAATGAGGCTCTTGAAAAGGAGCGCCTATCGGAGCGGGAAGACCCGGGGAAGGCCACCGCCGAGGCCAAGGATGCCCGTTCTGCAATGCGGGCTATGAAGGAGGAGCTGCGCCAGGCCGGAGATATTGTGGCTGGCAAGCCTTTTCTGTTGCGTCGCCGATTTACGGATCAAAAGTATGCTCAACTTGGTCAGCTGTGCGGTCCGGAGGATCCATATATGGACTTAGCGGCGAGTGCGGCTGATGCCGTTGAGCACTTCCGGAGCCAGAAGGATCACAAGACGGAAGACCTATTTTGGTCTCAGTTCCATAGTCCGGATCATTCACTTCCGTTGACCGATCGGTTGGCCGAATGGGCCGAGCTAAATAGATTGTCCGGACTTGCCATGACTGACATCGTGGCTCATGTCTGGCCAGAGAGGCCCAAGGCGACGAGCTATTTCGGCTTATTGCAGCAATTTCTTGGAGCGGTGCCGCATATCAAGGAGATGAAGCGGTCGGCCTGCATCGAAGGCGCGTGGATGGCTCTTGCCCGTGTGAAGACACATTGGTCAGAGATGGATGCCACCGCTATTGCCGCCCAGGGTTCGGACGAAAGCCGGTTACCCGCCGAGCACTATTTTGGGGAAGTTATGCGTGGCGCTCGTGTAATAGAGTCGCAGTGCTCAAAAAATGTCACGTTCAAATGAACGTTTTAGTTTGTAAAACAATGATTATGCTATAACTGCTTTTTATACTTGTGCGTCCCAAGTAGTAAAATATCTCCTATGCGGCCGTTTACATATACATTTGTATAACCTGAAAGATTGCAGTCTTCGGCTTCAGCCCCCACGCACAAGGTGCGGGGGTGTTCGCAAAAATAGCGCGTTTTCACACTTAATCCGACGTCTCGGTCCTGTTAAGGAGGTGGTAGCGTAGCAAACGAGGCAATTCGGACTATAATGCTTTATCACTTTCACTTAGCCAGTGGAGTTCGAGGGTGGGGCTACGATATAGCCCCTTGGGGCACCGCGCTTCTCCGAGTTCGGGGCGCATGTGTGCCTGACCGGGAAACGGTTCTTCGTCAAAGCGGGGAATTCTAAACATTCCGGTAGTCGATCGAGTGGTTGACCAGTCTCTCGCTATATCATGACAGTCAGTTTTCGGCTTTCTCTACTGAGGTGCTCGCCCAGCCGAACAGGGGCACAATCGTAGTAGTTCTCTTGGTGCCGCGTTAGCCGATGATACGGAACGTAAGGCAGCAAAACACAGGAGCCGGGCAAACCCAACATTTGACCAAAGACATGATTCGGAGCTGATGCATATAATGCCTAACTCGAGACGCCGAACACTCCCTAAGGTGTTCGGACTTTATAATAATGGGCGAAACAATGCCCTAAGCCCCTAGTGTCCAGGTACGGGCATGATCCTCTGACGCGGCCGATGCCAAAACGTCGGGCTCCGCTTTGGTTATAAGAAGAAACCAAGGGAGAATAACAACAAGAGACAGTAAAAAAGGTTTACGCAGGGTCTTAATCTGAAAAGAATCCTCGCAACGGGTCCCTACTGCACGTCTGCGCCTGTGTCTCCGTTGTGCCGTTGTCCTGGACGGGTGTGCACATCGTTCATCTATAAAAAGAGAGGAACTTAGTTTGAAAAGAACTCGTGCGAAAAAAAGGTATATGTGAAAGAAGAAATATAAATAAGTAAAGCGGGGTCTGTATGGACTCGCTGTTGTTTGTGCGCGCAGCCCCTTATGAAGGGATGTGCGGCTAGGGAGCCCCTAGCCTGCTTATGCCGGACTCGTCTGTCCGTGTCCGGGGTCTTTAAGTGACCCTCGCACTGAAATGATGCCGCGTGGACCGGGCATCTTGAGTGTAAGAGACGCGTAATGTGGTATGGCGTTGAAACGGACAAAAGCCTCTCGCTCCAAGAGCGCTTGATATCCACTTTTAAATGGGACGATATGAAAGATTAGTTTTTCGCGTCGGAAGTTGTTCGGTGATCCGAACACAACTTCTAGTAATAGGGAGCCTGTGCACTTGGCGTAAGGGCCTGGCGTCACTCCTTTAAAGGAAGTGCGGCTGTGTCGAATTTTAGTAGGGTCTATCCCCAACTTGCGGATTGTATTTAGATACAGCAGGTTTAAGTCGCTGCCTCCGTCCATCAGGACTTGAGTAAATTGTAGGCCGTCGATTATAGGATCCAATATCAGGGCAGTCCGTCCGGCGTTTCGAACGCTTCTGGAATAATCCAGGTGGTCGAAAGTTATTGGTTTTGATATCCAATCTCTATGGTCTGCTGGATTGGACCGTGCGAGGCTCTTTTTAGAGGGTGCCGCACTATTTTTCCGTATTATCACATGAAGTGAGTTTACTGCTTTGACCTCTTGTGGGAAAGTCTTTTGCTTTCCGGAGCTCTGCTGGTGGGGTTTATCGTCTTCGCTTGATGCGTCGAGCCCCTTGCGTTCGGCGTTTAATCGGCCGGACTGTTTGAAAACCCAACAACCTCGATGGGTGTGGTTTGCAGGCCTTCCGGGGGTACTGTGGATTTGACATATCCGACCCAAAATCTTGTTTAAGTTGGACAGCTCATCGCTGTCATCCTTAAGAGGAAGTGTTTTGTTGTTTGGCCGTGAGCTTTTGAATCCGGCGTTGACTATCGTGCTCTTTGGGCTTTTCTCTTTATTCCGGCACTGCTCTTTTCTGCGCCGTGATTTTCCGTTTCCATCTCTTATCTCGGATGTACTTGGGTCGCTGGTGCTGCATCTTGCTAACCAGCTATCCTCTCCCGCACAGAAGCGTGTCATGAGGCTTGTTAGCGCGGACATTGTCCTCGGTTTCTCTTGGCCGAGGTGTCTGGCAAGCCATTCGTCTCGGACGTTATGTTTAAAAGCTGCTAAGGCTTCGGCGTCCGGACAGTCGACTATTTGGTTCTTTTTGGTGAGGAACCTGTTCCAGAATTTGCACGCTGACTCTCCGGGCTGTTGAGTTATATGACTTAGATCGTCTGCATCCGGAGGGCAGACATAAGTCCCTTGAAAATTTGCTCTAAACGCATCCTCGAGCTCTGCCCAACTTCCAATAGTGTTTTCTGGGAGGCTTTTAAGCCAATGACGGGCTGGCCCTTTGAGCTTGAGGGGTAGGTATTTTATGGCGTGGAGATCATCTCCTCTGGCCATGTGTATGTGTAGTATATAATCTTCTATCCAGACTCCAGGGTCTGTTGTTCCATCGTAGGCCTCTATGTTTATGGGTTTAAATCCTGCTGGGAATTCATGGTCCAGCACCTCATTGGTGAAACATAGTGGGTGTGCGGCGCCCCTGTATTTGGGTGTGCCACTATCTTCGGACACTTGACGTGTTGCCCTGCTTCCTGGGGCCTTCCTCTTTGGCCCGTAAACGGACCTGGCTGGGCCATCTGTCTTTCCAGGTTCATTAGTCGGTTTATGTGCGGCGCCGCTTTCAGAATTTGGCCTATCATCTGGCCGTCTATCCAACCAGGCGGCCTTTTGAAAGTGCGTTATATCGACTAGAGGGGGGGTGAATAGGCGATTTTATGAATTCTTCACTGAGGAATTTGCTGGTGAGGAAATTCCTTAGTGAACAACTACTTGCAGCGGAATGAGTACTCAGAAGTAAACATATCAGGATACAAACATAGTCATCATGATGAAATGAAGACTAGCACAGAGTACAGAAAGCGTAAACACAGGATAACAAGATGAAGACGGACAGACTGAAGAAATTGAACTGAGGAATTTGTGAAAGTCTTCAGTCAAAGTCTTCAATCACAGATATGAACAACATACAACACAGTAATGAGGAAATGAAAGAGTTGAGGAAATAGAACCAGTTAGTTGGTGAAGACAATGATTTGGTAAACCAGTTCCAACTGCTGTCTCAGTTGTACGTCTGGTTGGAGCGGCTGAGTATTTAAACTCGAGGACACGCAGTCCCGGACACCCAGTCTCTGAGCCGCAACTCAGGACACCCAGTCCTCACCGTATTCTCCTTGAACTAAGACCACGCAGGCCTCGTCCAATCACTCGTGGTAAGTCTTCAGGTGACTTCCAAACCTTCACAGACTTGGTCACTCGGCGATCCACAATTCCTCGTGGATGCTCTAGACCTTGACGCCTAACCGTCTGGAAGAAGCACAGTCTTCAAAGGTAACAAGCGTCGGATCCACGCAGGATCAATTTCTTCAGTGATGCTCAATCACTTTGGGTTTGTGGGGGTTTGGTTTTGGATTTTCCTCACTTGATGATTTTCGCTCAAAGTCCTCGGAGGATGGGTTGCTCTCAAATGACAAGTGTCAAGTTCTCTCGGAGCAGCCAACCAACTAGTGGTTGTAGGGGGTGGCTATTTATAGCCTAGGGAGCAGCCCGACATGATAAGACATAAATGCCCTTCAATGATATGACCGTTAGGTAGATAAGATATTTTGGACAGCCGGCGCGCAGCACAACAATGGTCGGAAATTTGACTCTCAAATTCCTCAGGGCTATCATGTTCCTCACTGTGTAGGCAATTCGCACTGGCGAATTCCTAACTCCTCAGTCAGAGCAAAGTCCTCAGTGACCAGAAGAACTGCGTCTCTGTCACTGAAGAAATTGACTGAACTGTATGAGATTTCCAATGGCTTCACTCGAAGGGATTGGTAGGTGTAGGATTTTGAGTTGAGCATCACATGGAAATTTTTCCTTAGTATTTCCTTGACCCCCTTTAACAGTACGGTGTTTCCTATGACTCAAGAAAGAGAAAATGAAACTACGAAAACAAAAGTCTTCACGCTCCATATTCCCTGAATGAATACCAAGTCTTCAAGGTCACACCAATTTCTTCACTTTCAAAGTCTTCAGAAAGTCTTCAGAATATCAAAGTCTTCAGTTGAAGAACTTCATTTTTAGGGGTCGACTTTCTCTGTAAATATCAAACTCCTCATAGACTTATAGACCTATGTACACTCACAAATGCATCAGTCACTTAACCTATAAGTCTTCAATACACCAAAATCACTAAGGGGCACTAGATGCACTTACAATCTCCCCCTTTTTGGTGATTGATGACAACATAGGTTAAGTTTTCAACGGGGATAAACATATGAAGTGTAAATGCTGATATTGAGGAATTTGATTGCAAGATATAGAAGAACTCCCCCTGAATGTGTGCATAGTGAGGAATTTGCTTTTGAGGCAATGCACATTTGAAGAATTGAATCATGGAGATCTCCCCCTATATCTTGTAATTCGTACACGCATTTGATATATAATATGAAGAATTTGAAATGCATGATGAAATATGGTGCCTGATGAGATTCAGCATGCGTGCAATAATATTAACGAGGAATAAGCATGCAGAATAACACATCAAAAGTATTAGAGCATAGTGCATCAAAGTCAGAGCACAATGCACCGTTCAAAAGTATCAGGGCACCATCGGATTTAAGATTACAACTCGATCCAATAAAAGTTTTGGAAGAACGAGAGTTGTAACTTAACAAAACGCCCATAATATAAACCCGCTTGAAGACTAACTCAGATTTCTCCCCCTTTGTCATCAAATGACCAAAAGGATCGAAACTGAGGACTAACGCCCCTGAAGAATTTCAAGTCGATGGAGGAGCGCCAGTATTGTCGGGGTTGTTCGTTGAAGTAGGGCCTGCCGTAGTGTCGTCCAAATCTTCATGCTCATCAGTTTCACGCGATGAAGAATAAGAACTGGCCACCAGATCAGGAACTTTGACTCTCTTGAATTTCTTCGGAGGTGGTGCAGACTAGTCAAATGCTTCCTGGAGGCCCATAGTCTTCAGTTCTTCCGCGGAATATACATGAGTGAGAACAGCCCAGGTGCGGTTGAGGGTTTCATGAAGGTGATACTGATTTTTCTTCACTGCATTATGGGTTGAGGTCATGTTGTGAAGAATTGCAGCAAACTGACGCTTCACCCATTTGTGATTGCGATCAACCTTCTGATGAAGACTGAGGAGTAACTCACGGTCAGTCATCACCCTGGGTGCTGTTGCTTGAGGATTTTGCTTAGCTGAGGTATTTGCGGCAGTGTCATGTGTTGCAGAATCGTCATTGGTGGAGTAAGATGTAGCTAGACGGAATTGACCATCCAATGGGCGAGTGCCTTCATCGATCACAGCAGCTGCCTTGCCCTTATCATCAGATGATGAAACTGGTCGCTTGAGGACTTCAATGGGCGGCAAGTAGCTACCATGGTTCAGAGTGTCAGCCTTGTAATTCAGTGAAGATCTTGCCCTTATGAATCTCATAATCCAAGGCGCATAGGGCTTCAGCTCAAAAGGTGACATTGCAACATTAGCCAGAGTCCTCATGAAGAAATCATGGAAGTTGACGGGAACGCCATGAATGATGTTGAAAAGCATGTTCTTCATGATGCCAATGACATCTTCATCATTTGAGTCGTGGCCTTTGATAGGACTCATTGTCTTCGTCAGGATTCAATAGACAGTCCGAGGCACATACAGCAATTCCTTGACAAGGAATTTGGTTCGAGGGGCCTGCCCTGGCTTCAAAGGCTTCATGAGCACTTGCATATAATGATCTGTCAGTTCGCGGTCATTGTAGATGCAACGTGCACTGGCATGGGGAGGATCAAGAGGAAGGACACGAAGCAATTCAGTTGCTGGTGCCTTGTAGTGAGTGTTTTCTGTCATCCAATCCAGCACCCATGAATTGACATCTTCAGCATCTCCGGTGATATGCAAAGTGGCATAGAACTGAAGAATGAGTTCTTCATTCCAATCACAGATGTCGGTGCAGAAGTTCAGTAGTCCTGCATCGTGAATAACTCGGAGGACCGGTTCAAAGCACGACAGAGATTCCATATCCACGTGAGGAATATGTTCATGATCGAAGATTTTGTCCTTGTCAAAGAGCACTGAGGAATAGAAGTTAGCTTGAGTAGCAGTCCAGAAACGTCTCTTCCTTATGCGAGCAGAGTCATATGGATTGTAATCAGTGAAGAACACATGCTCAGAAAAGAAGTCTTCAGCCTTGAATTTTTGCTTGCTCGAGAACGGATTCTTCGGTTTGGGCAGAGGAGTGTCAGTGATTTGCAGCACAACCTCAGGAATCGCGAGCTCAGGTGCTTCAGGTTGAGGAACTTCTGGTTCCTCTTCTTGTGCAGTTTGGGGATCAGCAGCAGCAGGTTCTTCAGCACTAGCGGCTGGAATTTCTTCATGAACAGACGATGTGGGATGAGTTTCTTCAGAGCCCATTTGAACAGTAGTAGCCGGGGAATGAGGAATTTGTTGAATAGGAGTGAAGAGAGGAGTATTGGGATGCTGACTTTCCCAAAAGTCATCGTTCATCACTGGTGTAGTGCATCCAATATCCACATCTTCGTCTTCTTTTTCAATTTTCTCAACACCAGCCTCTTCAGCTGTGAACTGAGGCATCGGTGAGGAAACGACTGGCGTTGAAGGGAATGTTTCCACTTCAATTTCTTCATCAAACTGCTCTGAGGTAGCAACAGAATGATTTTCTTCATCAGATCCACTTGGGATCTTGTAGTCTTCTCCATAAGGAACAATTTCCTTAGACGACATGGAGGAAATGGGAACGGCATCAATGGGATTTTCAAGCGAGCTGGTCATTGGCTTCATTTTCTTCATGACCGAAGAATTTGACGCAGCTGATGCCTTCCTTTTCTTCACAACAGCTCACTCTGTAGCCTTGGTCTTCTTCACTTCATAAGCAGAAGGAAGAATTGGAGTTGGTGTTGGCGCAGGAGGAGCTGAGGACAGTGGTTCGGTTTCTTCAGGCGCAACTGGTGCAGTTGCCCTGATCTCTTCAGTTTCTTCAGGCACACCACTAGTGGATGCCCTGGGAATTTCTTCAGCGGCTGGAATGGAGTCATCAGCCCTGGAACTTGTATTCTCATCAGCAGGCTGAAAGTCATCAGCAGTGTTGGCATGTTCTTCAGCAGGCTGAGCAGAGTCTGCAGCCTGAGGATTTTCTTGTTGCGATGGAGCTGCAACAGTTGTCATTTTCTTCGTCAAATTGACGAATCTCACTTTGGCTCCTTGCCAATCAGCATGGTATGCATCAAAATCTTTGCTGAGGGCTTGGATCTCAGATTGAGCCTTGAGAAGTTCTTCAGGTGATAGTCTGACAACGTTCTTCTTCAGAAGCTTCTCCTTTCTAGCTTGTGCTCTCTTTATCTCACGAGCCTTTTCAAACTTCCATTTCTCTTGAGCGATGAAATGGGTTAGCATATGACTTTGACCAGGAGTTAGAGGCAGATCAGGCATTGGAGTGTTTGGATCCTTATGCCATAAGTCAATGTAGTCGAGGATCTTCTTCGGATCCAAAAGCAGAGGCACAGGTGTTCCTTTGGCTCTGGCGGCCTTTGCTTGTCTATCTCTGATGATTTCTGCAAGTTCTTCATCAGAAGCCTCGTCATCAGAGGGCACTTGGAAAGCAACCTGTTTCTTTCTTGGACTTGGCCGAGGACCGCGTCCAGCTGTTGCTTTTGTCTTCAGCAGAGTGGGGCCTGATGAGGACATTGGTGCAGCTGAGGAACTCGCTGAGACACCAGAAGCAATTGAGAAACCCTGAGTCCTTTGACATGTAGCCAGATGCACAGGAGTTGAGGACTTGGAGGGAGCTGCTGAGGACTTTGGTGGAGCAGCAGTAGTCTGAGGAATTTGCCGTGAGGGCGCGGCTGAGGAACTTGGCCGTGAGGGCGCTGATGGTGAAGCACTTGGCTTGCGAGCAGGCTTCTTCGGCATTGATTTCCTCGGCTTGACCGAGGTCTCAGCGGCAGCAGCAGCAGCAGAATCCTCATTGAATTTCCTCACTGCCTCCTTGGCCTGTCTTGCCAATTTTGCTTAGCGCCTAGCCCATTCTTCAGGAAAGTCTTCACCACTTTTGATGCTAGTGGGATCAGCGACTTGGCCATGTGCCAATGGAGCTCTTGGGCATGGAGGATTTAAGGTGAATTTCTTCATGTACTTTGGAGTAACATATCGATATTCTCTCCATTCGTGTGCCCATCTTCGTTCAATCCTCTGAATGCGCACTTTGCGCTGATTCTTGTTTTCTTTGCCAAACGTGGCTTCATCAGGTGTGCAATAATCCTTATATATTTCATCAGGGATCTCGAAAGCAGTCATGACCTCCGGTTTCTTTCCTCCTTTCTGCGGTCTCTTTCCTTCAGCCATTTTCTTCAGATGAGGAATTTGAACAATTGAACACTCTAAAGAAGTATGCAGTTTTTCTTCGAGGAACGCTGCAAATGAGTTAAGTTGATGAGAACCTAGTGATTCAGCAGCGGACATGAGTACCTGTGAACAGAGTGTAGGTGCGAGGAATTTGGAGAGGTCATATGCGTTCTCAGAAGATTTTTCGAAAAAGACAAGTTTTGAGGAATTTGACCAGTTGAGCCTTGAGGAATTTCACTAAGCGTTCTTGTCTTAGGTTCCAGAGTTGTACAGATCGAAAATCCGCACAACTGAGGAATCTTGAAGAAATGAGTGCTTAGAGAGATGGATCAAGAGCATACAGTGTGTGAGGTGTTCATATGTGAAGATTTTGAAGAAATAAAACACCTTTGAAGATTTTCAGAAAAGTTTGAGAATCAAAGCGAGTAATAAAAGTGACATTTAATTACCCGAACTGAAGAACATGACGAACAGAGATGAACAGTGGTGAAGTTCGTCAAGTTAGATCTCCCACGCCCTAACTTGGCAGAGGGAGACAGCTACGGCGGCGGCGGAGTGAAGATTTCCGTAGCCGGCGCGAGTACGACGGCGACGAGGTTGAGGCAGTGAAGCTCTTCCTCACCGGCGGCGATGGAGTAGCGGCGGCGCTAGGGTTTGAGGAGCTCAAGCGAGAGACAGCGACCGAGTGGAGTAAATGAACTAAGGAAGGGGAGAAGGGTATTTATAGCCACGGTAAAAACTGTTCGCCCGAAGATTTTGGGACGAACATGCCCCTACCCTTTCTTCTTCACGCGACATGTGTCACCCACGTATTGTGCAGATGAGATCATGTAAGATCGTGGGTGAATAAAATAATGCAGCGTCGGATGCGGAACGGTTTGAGCGGTAAAACCGAAAATCTGGGTAAGATTTGTTTTAAAGTTTCGTTCGCAATTTCTTCAGCTGACAAGGACACAGTGAAGACTTCGAACGAGTTTCAATCAGAACGCACATGAAGAATTTGTGAATAGATTGGGTTGAGTGTAGCATAGAGGGGGAAGGGTCCGATCACATTCACTTAGCAGAAATCGCAACTTGAAGAAATAGCAATAAGTGAATGTTGTAGAGGACATAAACTCACACACACACACACACACACACACACACACACACACACACAGATATATATATATATATATATAGCCAGTGAAGAAAAACGACGGAAACAGTGAAGATTTTGCAAAGTTGAAGAATTTGAAAGATTGAAGAATTTCAAAAATGAGGAAAAACTCAAATTGAAGATTTTCAACTTTTGTGGTGGCGTGACCCACCGTATAAGAATGATGATTTCAGACACCGCGTACAATTGTTGTAGGGTTCTGAGAATCAAATTCTTCATTAATTTCTTCACACTTAGAGTGTTATTCTTCATTGATTGAAGAAAAACGTTTCTTCATGTGTTGCACATCTAAGTCATTAATTCTGCATAAGGGTTAGGATGTGTGTCCTTTTCAAAGAACATTCGAAGATTCTAAGATATTTAGCTCACACCGTAACTTGCTAAATCTCTTCTCGTCCAAGGGCTTAGTGAAGATATCAGCTAGCTGTTCTTCAGTCTTCGCATGCTCGATGGAGATGTCGCCCTTCAACACATGATCACGAAGAAAATGATGACGAATCTGGATGTGCTTAGTCTTCGAGTGCTGAACTGGGTTGTGAGCAATCTTGATGGCACTCTCATTATCGCAGAGGAGAGGCACATTCTTCACGTTGACGCCATAGTCCTTGTGGGTTTGCTTCATCCAAAGCAGTTGAGCACAGCATGAGCCAGCAGTAATGTATTCAGCTTCAGCAGTAGACAGTGATACGCAGTTCTGTTTCTTCGAGGACCAACAGACCAAAGATCGTCCGAGGAAATGACAAGTGCCAGATGTTGACTTGCGGTCCACACGATCACCAGCATAGTCAGAGTTAGAATATCCAATGAGATCAAAAGCAGAGCCCTTGGGGTACCATAATCCTAGTGTTGGTGTGTGAGCTAGATGTCGAAGAATATGCTTCACAGCCTTATGGTGTGATTCCTTTGGTGCAGCTTGAAATCGGGCACACATGCAAACACTAAGCATTATATCTGGCCTAGATGCACATAAGTACAATAAAGAACCAATCATGGAGCGGTATACCTTGTGATCGAAGTCAATACCATTTTCATCAGTGCATAGATGGCCATTTGTGGGCATAGGAATTTTGACGCCTTTGCAATCTTGCATGCCGAATTTCCTCAGTACATCTTTGAGGTATTTCTCCTGAGATATGAATATGCCATTGCGCTGCTGACGAATTTGAAGACCTAAGAGGAATTTCAACTCTCCCATCATAGACATTTGATATTCTTCACTCATCATATAGGCAAATTCATCACTATAACGTTGGTTAGTACAGCCAAAGATAATATCATCAACATATATTTGGCACACAAACAGTTCACCATCATATGATTTAGTAAAAAGAGTAGGGTCGAGTGAACCGGGTGTGAAGCCATTCTTCACGAAGAATTCCTTCAATGTATCATACCACGCCCGAGGGGCTTGCTTGAGGCCATAGAGGGCCTTATTGAGTCTGAAGACTTTGTCAGGATTCTTTGGATCTTCAAAACCTGGGGGTTGAGCAACATATACTTCTTCCTCAAGCTTACCATTGAGGAATGCACTTTTCACATCCATTTGATATAAGATGATATCATGATGGTTAGCGTAAGCAAGTAATATGCGAATAGCCTCAAGTCTAGCAACAGGTGCAAAAGTTTCATCGAAATCAATTCCTTCAACCTGTGTGTAGACTTGAGCTACTAATCGTGCCTTATTCCTCACCACAAGGCCATTTTCATCTTGCTTGTTGCGGTAGATCCACTTTGTGCCAATGATATTATGCTTGCGAGGATCTGGGCGATTGACCAATTCCCAGACATTGTTCAGCTCGAACTGATGTAATTCTTCTTGCATAGCCTGAATCCACTCCGGCTCCAGAAATGCTTCATCTACCTTAGTGGGCTCTGTGATAGAGACAAAAGCATAGTGCCCACAAAAGTTAGATAAATGTGATGCTTTTGAGCGTGTGAGAGGACCTGGTGCGCTAATGTCATCGATGATCTTCTCCACTTGCACTTCTTTTGCAACGCGTGGATGAGTTGGTTGTCGCTGAGGATTTTGATCAGCATTTTCTTCAGCACCATTTTCCTCATCTTGTTCTTCAGGTGCATCAGCTCGACGTTCTTCATGAACAGGAATGAATTCTTCAGCAGATTCTTCAGTCGGAATGACATCCTCAGTTGCCTTGAGCTTGATAGCATCCTCAGGTGCAAGTTCATCAAGATATGCATCAAGACCGGAATTCTTGAACTCAGTTCCATTGTCACTTCTGATATGCTTGATCTTCACACCAAAGTTGGTTGAAGCCCTAGAGGAAAATCGTTTGAAGACTTCCTGCACTTCATGTTTGTAAGTAACAATGTGTACCCATGTATATCGAGAATAATCATCAACAATGACAAAACCATATAAAGATGCATCATTAGTGACTGCTGAATAATGATTAGGTCCGAAGAGGTCCATGTGAAGCAATTCGAATGGACGTGTAGTGGTCATGATAGTCTTTGCTGGATGCTTGGCCTCGGTCATTTTTCCGGCTTCACATGCTCCGCATAAGTGATCCTTGAGGAATTTGACATTCTCAATGCCAATGACATGCTTCTTCTTCGCAAGCATGTTCAGATTCCTCATGCCTGCATGACCAAGTCATCGATGCCATAGCCAGCCTTCTGAAGCTTTTGCAAGTAGACACACGGCTGGTTGTGGTCCTGTAGAGAAATCAACAATGTACAGATCTCCTCTCCTAAAGCCTTCGAAGACTTTGGAATTGTCAGCTTCCATAATCACAACACAACGATATTTGCCAAAGACAACAACCATATCAAGATCACAAAGCATTGAGACAGACATGAGATTGTATCCTAAGGACTCAACAAGCATGACTTTGTCCATGTGCTTATCCTTAGAGATAGCAACCTTACCAAGACCCAATACCTGACTTTTGCCTTTGTCAGCAAAGATGATATGCTTCAGAGGTGACGGTGATAAGGGAGCATCCATCAATAGATTCTTGTCACCAGTCATGTGATTTGTACATCCACTATCGAGGACCCATTCAGTGGTTTTGGATTGATCATCCTGCAGATGAATTAGTGTAGCTTACAATCTCATATGCTTCATCAGTGAAGAATATGATATCAAGTTCATCAGATGAATTTCATCCAGCAGTAAACAGATATAGCAGTATGAGGACGTGTGAAATGAATGTTCATTTCATCATGATTTTCCTGCGTCCTTTCAGGCAATTTTGTCAGGTCCCCAGCAAATTCTTCAGACGTTAGAGCACATCTGGAGACCTGACCCTGCAGAAGAGATTAGTTCTTTTTCTTCACCACCCACATCTGGAGGGGTGGCAAAGAGTTCATCATTCTGCGAGCACCATATGAGAAAGGTGGCAAAGATGCCAGACCATTTCACTTCACATAAGAGTGGTTAGGGTAAGCATATGAATAAGCAGAGTAATTCTTCGAGGACTTATGAACATAATGGTTTGAAGAATAATGCACATATTCATAGCCCTTAGCTCTACCCTGCGAGACAGAGTTGTTAGCATGATGATAATCATATGAGGACTTTGATCCATTTGAGGAATTTGGTCCATAAGAGGACTTGGATCCATATGAAGAATTTGGTCCATATGAAGAATTTGATCTGGGGTTCCTGTTCTTCACAGGTGGTGTCATGAGGACATTCCCCTGAAGATTTTCAACACAACTTTTGGGAACCCAGATTTTCTTCATAGCGGAACCGTTCCTGCAGTTAGTGCCAACATATCTAGCAAATACTTCACCATTCTGATTTTTGAACAGTTTATAGTTGGAGTCAAAAGACTCATCAGAAGAATGAGGAGATTCACATGTAAAGCCAGATAAGTTAGATGGATCAACTGGAGGTCCCTTTGCAGCAACCCATGAGGTTTTGGGATACTGCTCAGGCTTCCAATATGTTCCATCGGCATTGAGTTTCCTCTCAAAGGCAATACCCTCTTTCCTAGGGTTTCTATTGAGGATCTGCTTTTTGAGCACATCACAAAGTGTCTGATGCCCTTTGAGGCTTTTGTACATGCCTGTCATGTACAGTTCCTTCAGCCCTGCATTGTCAGTGATACTAGCAATGTCCTCAGGTGAGGAATTAGTGATAGCAGAGGCAGATGAAGAATTTGTAACATTTGAAGCATTTGAACATTCAGGTGAAGAATTAGCAGATTCACGTTCAATGCACTTTAAGCATGGGGGAACAAATTCTTCCTGTGAAGCGCTGATTTGTTGAGCTAGTAATGAATCGCGCTCCTTCTGAAGATCTTCATAACACACTCTTAGCTTTTTAAGATCTACCTTTCTTTGAAGAGATTCAAGAGAAAGCTTCTCGTGATCTTGCTTTTCTTGAAGAAATTCGTAAGAAAGTTTCTCATGATCAGTCAAGAGAGCGTTATGATGACCTTGAAGGTTATCAAACCTAGACTGAAGTCTCTGAAGATTTTCAGTCAAGGCTTTAGTGCGATCCATTTCTTCACCCAACATATCATCACTTTTATCTAGCATGTTTTGAACCTTTTCAAGAGCCCGTTGTTGTTTCACAGCAATCTTAGCAAGTTTAGAGTAGCTGGGTTTGATATCCTCATCAGATTCATTTTCACTAGAGTCAGAGGAGTTGTATTTGAGTACCTTAGCACCTTTCTCCATGAAGCAATAGGTGGGAGCGTAGCCATCATTATCTTCATCAGGCTTGTCGGTGGAGTCAGTTTCTTCAGTGTTGAAGATGGACTTGCTGACGAAGGCAGTAGCAACGGCCAGACTCGCCACACCAGACTCAGATTCTTCAGACGCCTCCTCTTCATCATCTTCCTCAGATTCAGCTTGAGAGTCCATTTCCTTGCCAATGAATGCCCGAGCCTTCTTGGAGCTGCTCTTCTTGTGAGATGAAGACTTCGAGGATTTTGATGACGAAGATTTTGACGATTTCTTCTTCTTCTTCGCATCATCAGAACTGTAATCCTTGTATTTCTTCTTCTTCATTTCCTTTTCCCACTGAGGACAATCTTGAATATAGTGACCAGGCTTCTTGCATTTGTGGCAAAGCCTTCTCTTATAGTCACTGGATGAGGAATCATTGCCTCTTGAGGATTTTCCAAAGCGACCACGTCTTGTGAACTTCTGGAATTTCTTCACAAGCAGTGCTAGATCCTGGCTCAGTTCTTCAGGATCACCAAGGCTACTACCAAAATCCTCATATTCAGAGTCAGACGCAGCCTTGGCCTTCAGGGCACGTGGTTTGCCATAGTTTGAACCATAGAGATCTCTCTTTTCAGCAAGCTGGAACTCGTGAGTGTTTAGCCTTTCGAGGATATCAGCAGGATCAAGCGACTTGTAGTCAGCACGTTCTTGTATCATTAGTCCCAGAGTATCAAATGAGGAATCAAGCGATCTCAACAGTTTCTTCACAACTTCATGATCAGTGATGTTAGTGGCACCGAGGGCTTGAAGCTCATTTGAGATGTCAGTGAGGCGATCAAAGGTTTGTTGGACATTCTCATTGTCGAGTCTTTTGAAGCGGTTGAAGAGATTCCGAAGAACATCGACTCGAGAGTCACGCTGAGTTGAAACTCCTTCATTTACTTTGGACAGCCTATCCCAGATAAGCTTAGCAGTTTCCAAAGCACTCACTCTTCCATACTGTCCTTTGCTCAGATGACCACATATGATATTCTTCGCTTGAGAATCGAGTTGTTTGAATCTCTTCACATCGGTAGCATTCAGTGTGGGAGTGACAGAGGGGACACCATTTTCCACAACATACCAGAGATCGTTATCAATTGCCTCAAGATGCATTCGCATCTTGTTCTTCCAGTAGGGGTAGTCCGTTCCATCAAAGGTAGGACACCCAGCCGAGACCTTGATCATACCTGCGGTCGACATAACTAAAACTCCAGGCGGTTAAACCAAAATCACACAGAACAAGGGAGTACCTTGCTCTGATACCAATTGAAAGTGCGTTATATCGACTAGAGGGGGGGTGAATAGGCAATTTTATGAATTCTTCACTGAGGAATTTGCTGGTGAGGAAATTCCTTAGCGAAGAACTACTTGCAGCGGAATGAGTATTCAGAAGTAAACATATCAGGATACAAACATAGTCATCATGATGAAATGAAGACTAGCACAGAGTACAGAAAGCGTAAACACAAGATAACAAGATGAAGACGGACAGACTGAAGAAATTGAACTGAGGAATTTGTGAAAGTCTTCAGTCAAAGTCTTCAATCACAGATATGAACAACATACAACACAGTAATGAGGAAATGAAAGAGTTGAGGAAATAGAACCAGTTAGTTGGTGAAGACAATGATTTGGTAAACCAGTTCCAACTGCTGTCTCAGTTGTACGTCTGGTTGGAGCGGCTGAGTATTTAAACTCGAGGACACGCAGTCCCGGACACCCAGTCTCTGAGCCGCAACTCAGGACACCCAGTCCTCACCGTATTCTCCTTGAACTAAGACCACGCAGGCCTCGTCCAATCACTCGTGGTAAGTCTTCAGGTGACTTCCAAACCTTCACAGACTTGGTCACTCGGCGATCCACAATTCCTCTTGGATGCTCTAGACCTTGACGCCTAACCGTCTGGAAGAAGCACAGTCTTCAAAGGTAACAAGCGTCGGATCCACGCAGGATCAATTTCTTCAGTGATGCTCAATCACTTTGGGTTTGTGGGGGTTTGGTTTTGGATTTTCCTCACTTGATGATTTTCGCTCAAAGTCCTCGGAGGATGGGTTGCTCTCAAATGACAAGTGTCAAGTTCTCTCGGAGCAGCCAACCAACTAGTGGTTGTAGGGGGCGGCTATTTATAGCCTAGGAAGTAGCCCAACATGATAAGACATAAATGCCCTTCAATGATATGACCGTTAGGTAGATAAGATATTTTGGACAGCCGGCGCGCAGCACAGCAACGGTCGGAAATTTGACTCTCAAATTCCTCAGGGCTATCATGTTCCTCACTGTGTAGGCAATTCGCACTGGCGAATTCCTAACTCCTCAGTCAGAGCAAAGTCCTCAGTGACCAGAAGAACTGCGTCTCTGTCACTGAAGAAATTGACTGAACTGTATGAGATTTCCAATGGCTTCACTCGAAGGGATTGGTAGGTGTAGGATTTTGAGTTGAGCATCACATGGAAATTTTTCCTTAGTATTTCCTCGACCCCCTTTAACAGTACGGTGTTTCCTATGACTCAAGAAAGAGAAAATGAAACTACGAAAACAAAAGTTTTCGCGCTCCATATTCCTCGAATGAATACCAAGTCTTCAAGGTCACACCAATTTCTTCACTTTCAAAGTCTTCAGAAAGTCTTCAGAATATCAAAGTCTTCAGTTGAAGAACTTCATTTTTAGGGGTCGACTTTCTCTGTAAATATCAAACTCCTCATAGACTTATAGACCTGTGTACACTCACAAACGCATCAGTCACTTAACCTATAAGTCTTCAATACACCAAAATCACTAAGGGGCACTAGATGCACTTACACCTTTTCATGTTTTGACTGTGGGGGCTCTATGGCCTCCTCGTCAAATTCTGGTAGCAGCTTGCACTTCGGGTAGCTCTTGGATTGGTGGCTATTGCCGTATTTATCCGCGGTTTTGAGCACTTTGCTCCACCTCATCCTGAGTGTGTCTTCTGCTGTTTTGAGCTTCCGTTTTTCCTTCTTCAAGCTTCTTGCAGTGTTGACGAGTCCTTTCCGAAGGTTTTTACTATCCGGCGGCGTGTCCGGCATGAGATCGTCCGCTCTGTCATTTTCGCCGGGCCTGGACTGATTATCTGACTCGTCCTGTTCGGACGGTTGCTTATCTGCATGTTCGTCGTCCACTTGTGTGCCCTGCTTTATTGCAGGGTCCTTAGGAGCGTTGTTGTTGTCGAGGCGGGACTTAGGGCGGCGTCTGCGCCGCCGTTTAGGTTGTTTGTCGGCTGGGTTATCTTCTGCCGCGGCCCGTTGGTCCTCGTTATCACTCTCTTTTGGGGTATCCACCATATATACGTCATATGACAAGGTGGTCCTCCCGTGCCCTGTAGGCGCTGGTTCTTGTTCGTCTCCGGCGTCGTCGTATATATCGTCGATGTCTTCGGAGTCATAGTCTAGCATGTCGGTTAGATCGTCGACAGTGGCTACAAAGTGGGTGGTGGGTGGGCGCTGAATTTCTTCGTCGTCCGTGTCCCAACCATCCTGACCATAGTCCGGCCAGGACTCTCCCGATAACGAGAGATGTTTTAGCGAATTTAGGATGTCACCAAAGGGCGAGTATTGGAAGATGTCCACGGCGGTGAATTCCATAACCGGCGCCCAATCCGATTCGATTGGTAGGGGCGTGGGAGGTCCGGAGTCCGGCAAGGAGTCCGGCACCTCGGAATCACGAGTTTCGCGAGGGACAAGATTGGCGTTCGGCTCCATCACCGTGGAAGTTGAAGCCCCCGAGGTGGTGTCCATCCACCAATCCTCGATCTGGGCGATCGGCTCCGGACTAAAGGCCGAAGCGGATTGTTGTGCGGCCACCAAGGCACTGTTCGGCGGCAGAGCTAGATCATGCCCATCGCAACAGTGCGGCGCGCCTGGCTTTGGCTCGAACCCATCGAAGATCAAGTCCCCACGGATATCGGTCGTGAAGTTTAGGCTTCCGAATCTGACCTGATGGCCAGGGGCGTAGCTTTCGATCTGCTCCAGATGGCCAAGGGAATTAGCGCGCAGTGCGAAGCCGCCAAATACAAAGATCTGTCCGGGGAGAAAAGTCTCACCCTGGACAGCGTAGTTGACTGAAGATGCCATCGAGTCTATCGGTGACGACACAAAGGAACTCTCAATGAAAGCACCAATGTCGGTGTCAAAACCGGCGGATCTCGGGTAGGGGGTCCCGAACTGTGCGTCTAGGCGGATGGTAACAGGAGACAAGGGACACGATGTTTTACCCAGGTTCGGGCCCTCTTGATGGAGGTAAAACCCTACGTCCTGCTTGATTAATATTGATGATATGGGTAGTACAAGAGTGGATCTACCACGAGATCAAGGAGGCTAAACCCTAAAGCTAGCCTATGGTATGATTGTTGTAATGTATGTTGTGTCCTACGGACTAAAGCCCTCCGGTTTATATAGACACCGGAGGAGGCTAGGGTTACACAGAGTCGGTTACAATGGTAGGAGATCTACATATCCGTATCGCCAAGCTTGCCTTCCACGCCAAGGAAAGTCCCATCCGGACACGGGACGGAGTCTTCAATCTTGTATCTTCGTAGTCTTGGAGTCCGGCGGACGATGATAGTCCGGTTGTCCGGACACCCCCTAGTCCAGGACTCCCTCAGTCGCAGTGGAGAAAAATCGAGAGAACGTGGGGGGACTTTGAAGGTGACGCAAGGAACATATGGTTTGGTTTAAGCGCGGATGGCATTAATCCTTTCGGGGAGCAGAGCAACAATCATAGCACCTGACCCGTGACTCTATGTATCTATAACCTTCCTCGTTGGTTGTGCATGAAGCGGAAGTTTATTATGATGTCAGTGCTTATCCAAGGCCCTAAGCAACCCGGAACCGACATTGATATGTACCTAAGGCCATTAGTTGAAGAACTTTTACAGCTGTGGAATGGAAAAGGTGTGCGTGTGTGGGATGAGCATGACCAGGAGGAATTTGACCTACATGTGTTGCTGTTTGTAACCATCAATGATTGTCCTGCTCTCAGTAACCTTTCAGGACAGACAAACAAGGATACAACACATGCACACACTGTTTAGATGACACCGAAAGTATATATTTGGACAAATGCAGGAAGAATGTGTACCTGGGACATCGTCGATTTCTTCCGACCAACCATCAATGTCGAAAGAAAGGCAAACATTTCAAAGGCGAGGAAGATCACTGGAAGAAGCCTGCCATCGTACTGGTGATCACATACTTGATATGGTCAATGATTTACAAGTTATCTTTGGAAAGGGTCTTGGCGGACTATCTGTTCCGAATGACGCCGAGGGACGCGCACCCATGTGGAAGAAGAAATCTATATTTTGGGAACTACCCTATTGGAAAGACCTAGAGGTCCGCTCTACAATCTACGTGATGCACGTGAAGAAGAATCATTGCGTCAGCCTGCTAGGCTTCTTGGGCGTGTATGGCAAGACAAAAGATACACCGGAGGCACAGGAGAACCAACAACGTGTGCACAAAAATGACGGCATGCATCCAAAGCAGTATGAAGGTCCTGCTAGCTACGCTCTTACCAAAGAAGAGAAGGAAATCTTATTTGAATGCCTGCTTAGTATGAAGGTCCCATCTGGCTTCTCGTCAAATATAAAGGGAATAATATGGCTGAGAAAAAGTTCCTAAACCTAAAGTCTCATGACTGCCATGTGATTTTGACGCGATTGCTTCCGGTTGCATTGAGGGGGCTTCTATCAGAAAACATCCGATTAGCCATTGTGAAGCTATGTGCATTTCTTAATGCAATCTCTCAGAAGGTAATCGATCAAGCAATCCTACCAAGGTTAAGGAGTGATTTGATGCAATCTCTTGTCAGTTTCGAGCTGGTGTTCCCACCATCCTTCTTCAATATCATGATGCACGTCCTAGTTCATCTAGTCGATGAGATTGCCATTCTGGGCACTTTATTTGTACACAATATGTTCCCCTTTGAGAGGTTCATGGGAGTCTTAAACAAATATGTTCGTAACCATGCTAGGCCAGAAGAAAGCATCTCCATGGGCCGACAAACGGAGGAGGTCATTGGTTTTTGTGTTGACTTCATTCCTGACCTTAAGCCAATTGGACTCCCTCAATCGCGGTATGAGGGAAGACTGACTAGAAAAGGCACGTTAGGAGCGGACTCAATAATATGTAGGGACGGACATTCTTGGTCTCAAGCACACTACACAGTTCTACAGAATTCTACCTTGGCGATCCCGTATGTCAATGAACACAAGAATATTCTGCGCTCCAAACACCCGGAGTAGTGTGACAATTGGATTACATGTGAACACATCAGGACTTTTGGCAGTTGGTTGCAAACACATCTCATGGGTGACAACACTGTTGCAGATGAGATGTACTCATTGGCTAGGGGACCATCTTCGACTGTATTGACTTACAACGGGTACGAGATAAACGGGAATACATTTTACATGATCTCCCAAGATCAAAAGAGCACCAACCAAAACAGTGGTGTTCGCTTTGATGCAGTAACCTACAGGCAAAAGGACACATATTATGGTTACATAGTGGACATATGGAAACTTGACTATGGACATGATTTTAAGGTCCCTTTGTTTCGGTGCAAATGAGTCAATCTGTCAGGAGGCGGGGTATAGGTAGACCCGCAGTACGGAATGACAATAGTGGACCTGAACAATCTTTGGTACACAGATGAACCATTTGTCCTAGCCAATGATGTGGCGCAGGTTTTTTATGTGAAGGACATGTCTACCAAACCGAGAAAAAGAAAAGATAAGGAAGCGGATACATCATATGATGAGCCAAAGTGCCACATAGTTCTTTCAGGGAAAAGAGACATCGTGGGAGTGGAGAGCAAGACAGACATGTCTGAAGATTATGAAAAGTTTCATGAAATTCCTCCCTTCGGAGTCAAGGCTGACCCAAGCACCCTATTAAACGATGAAGATTATCCATGGTTATGGCGCAATAAGCAAGGGACACACGCGAAGAAAAAGTGAAGACGTTCTCTCCACAACTATTCTGATGATGGCTTTGATCTAGAATATCACTGCAGTTACATCTCATGAAATGAAATGCCTTTTATAACATATGAGTTTTCGTCCAAAACCCTGATACTTCGAAAGAGATTGTCCATTTTGTACACGAAGTGGATCCAGTTTTTGTCATAACCCTCTCAACTTTTTAGCACATGCTATGTGGGTGAAATGATGATACCATGCCAACTTTCAACCTTTCATAGTTCATTTGTAGTGCTTTTCAATTTCAGGGTCATTTAGCTAAAAAAATCAGTAAATGCATGAAAAATACAAAATGAAGCCAGAAATGGTTTAAAAAATATGATGTGGCTTTGAATGGTGCATGTTGAATGCACAAAAGTCTGGAGTTGAAATAAGTTCACAAAAAATGAAATCCCTTTGTAACAGATGAGTTTTCGTCCGAAACCCTGATACTTCGATAGAGCTTGTCCATTTTGTACACGAAGTGCATCCAGTTTTTGTCGTAACCCTCTCAACTTTTTAGCACATGCTATGTGGGTGAAATGATAATACCATGCCAACTTTCAACCTTTTTAGAGTTCATTTGTAGTGCTTTCCAATTTCAGGGTCATTTAGCTAAAAAATTAGTAACTGCATGAAAATTACCAAATGAAGTCAGAAAGGGTTTAAAATTGATGATGTGGCTTTGAATGATGCATGTTGAACGCACAAAAAGTCTGGAGTTGAAATAAGTTCAAAAAAAATGAAATCCCTTTGTAATAGATGAGTTTTCGTCTGAAACCCTGATACTTCGAAAGAGATTGTCCATTTTGTACACGAAGTGCATCCAACTTTTGTCGTAACCCTGTCAACTTTTTAGCACATGCTATCTGGGTGAAATGATGATACCATGCCAAGTTTCAACCTTTTTAGAGCTCATTTGTAGTGCTTTTCAATTTCAGGGTCATTTGGCTCAAAGAATGAACTAATAGCAAAAAGAATGAACTATAAAACTCTAATAGCAAAAAGAATCAATTAAAATATTCTATTATGATCAACTAAAACAAAACAATAATATTCTTCAATAGCAAAAAGAATCAACTAAAAAGCTTTTATAAACCTCTAGTTATGATCAAAATAATATTAACTTCAAATTATATAAAATTTATGCAACTAAAATTATCAAAGTATTTTTATGTTTAAAACTTTAATAGCAAAAAGAATTTTCATAAATTTTCTTGGTACAAACTTTAATAGCAAACTAAAAAGCTTTTTATAAAACTCTAATAACAAAAGGAATCAACTAAAAAGAATCAATAAAAAATAAAATTTATGCAACTGAAATTATATAAAATTTATGCAACTAAAATTATATAACTAAATTTAACATATGCAAAAAAATAAATTTAAAAATTTAAAAACATAACATATGCAAAAAAATTGCCCGCCTACTAGGCCACCACGGCCTGCATACGACTAGAAACCCACCTACACGTGGGCCAGGATGCAGGCCCGCGGGGCAAGTAGGCCCAACATGGCACAGAAGAACATTAGGCCCAATAGGCATGCATCAGAGAGGAGCTCGACGGGTTTATCACAACGGGGCTTATAAACCACTGCGATCGCCTCTCGGCAAGCGAGGTGGGACTAAACTCCCACCGCACCGCGCCAGCTACAGCACAAGCCCTTTGGTCTCGGTTGGTGGCTCCAACCGGGACGAAAGGGTGCCTTTGGTCCCAGTTCGAGCCATCAACCAGGACCAACGCCCCCCCTTTAGTCCCGGTTTGTGTCACCAATCGGGACCAATGGTCTCTCCTTCCCGCCCTTTGGGCTGGCGAAAAACACCTTTAGTCCCAGTTGGTGGCACCAACCGGGACGAAAGGGTGACCTTTAGTCCCGGTTGGAGCCACCAACCGAGACTAAAGGCTTTGCTATATAAGCCTACACTTAGCAGTTTTCTCCCCATTCTCTCCCTAGACGCCGAAACGCACGACGTCGTCAGGCTGCTGCCCTCGACGCCCTCGCCTCACCAGGCCTCCTCGTGTTGTTGTCCGCGATCCGGCCGCCATCGTCGTCGCTGAGCTGCCCCGACGCCGTCCCTGCTCCCACTGTGAGCCGCCGTATCGTTGTCCTCCTCCCCTCCTCCCTCCACCCCCCCCCCCCCCCGCGCGCCCCGACGCCGCCGCCCACGCCTGGGTTGCCCGACCCGATGCCCATGCCCCGACGCCCTGCCTCCCGCAGTGAGCTTCGCCGTGGCCCCTTCCCCTGCGCTGCCGCCGCCCCTGCCCTGCGCTGCCGCCGCCCCCTGTCATTCCATATGCAAAAGTTAGAATTTTGCATATGCAAAAGTTAGAATTTGCAAAGAATATGCAAAATTTAGAATTTGCAAAGAATATGCAAAAGTTAGCATTTTTTATGTATGTATGTTCATATGCAAAAGTTACATTTAAGAAAAAAAGAAAATGTATGTATGTTCATATGCAAAGAATATGCAAAAGTTAGAATTTTTTATGTCATAGAATTTTTTTTCTTAATCTTTTTGTTCATATAGCATTTTTTTTTCATCTTTTTATGTATGTATGTATGTGTATGTATATATGTATGTGTGTATCTATATAGCATTTTTTGGTCCATGTATATATGTATGTGTATGTATGGATGTATGGATGGTTGTATATATAGAATATTTTCATATGATGTTTTTTTGTTCTTAGAATGTTTTTTTGTTCATAGAAATTAGTTAAAATTTACCAAGCTAAAATGTTCATATATTCACAAATGAGTTAAAAGACTCACTAAGTTAAAATTTACCCCCTCCCCGATAACTTTGACATGAGGGGGGCGTCGGACATGCATGAGAGATGTGGTCCGCTCGCCCGACCAACTCCTGAGGCCACCCAAACCCTAGATGAAGAAAGAGCGTTGTCGATCTACCCCCTCCCTCCCCTACTCGTAATTGTTATGTATAATACTATATATTGGCGTCTAATTCACCGGTCTTACCTCAATGAACCGAAGGGACTTTATTTATTCAGTAGGTGACCAGCATAGGTCAATGGGGTAGAATGGATAGTTTGATCTCCTGCATAGCGATTATTTTTTGCAAAGTGTCCTCTCCTGAAAGTATAACCCCGATAGCTTTGACATGAAGGGGGATGTCGGACATGCATGAGAGAGATGGTCCGCAACTACTCCATTGCTCGTATATGCATATGATTCCTTGTTGTGATTTGCTAGTCTATGTTTGCCACTAATCCATCTCTCATGTTTGTATATTTCCATGTCGTAATATTTGCAGAAACTATGGAAAGAGACTTAGAACAAGAACAGTTGTTGGGGGATATAATCCTCGCCGGAGGTGATCCCTTGTCATTTCTCAATGACATCGATGGTCAGGAAGGAGAGAATGACGGCTCCGGTGATCTAACAATGGAGGAGGAAGGATATCATGACGGCTCCGGTGACCGAATGGCAGAGGAAGGAGATCATGATGACGGCTCCGGTGACCGAATGGAAGAGGGAGCCTTAACTATTGCAAAGTCCGGCGAGGTATATATTAATTAAGCCCGTGTTGACTTGATGCATTAATTGTTTTGGTATGTACATATATTAATGCTTCTTTCTTCTTTTAGCCCTCCGGGTCGAGCCAAACTTCTGTAAGGAGACGAGGCCCGAAGAAAAGGTTGCGCTAGGATGAAAGGTTCACGATCGCACAAGTCGCGAAAGATGGCCAACCGATTGCTCCCAAGTAGACCAAGGACGCATTTGTACATCAGTGCGGAGTTGTTGTTAGGGACAGTGTCCTGATCAGCATCCATCAATGGAATAAGAATAAGGACGACCCTAAAGTTTCTTATGTCCAGGATAGACAGAAAGATGGTCTTTGGACCTCGCTGATGACAAATTTCAGCCTACCGCCAGAGGAGGAGCCGAATAACTGAGTTATAGAGCCAAAGGTCTAGGCGTTTTCTCTTAAGAAGATGGCATAACTATTCAGGAACTGGAAGAAGGAGTTGAACACAAAGTTTGTCGACAAAGAGAAGACTCCAGAATTCATCGGTCGATATGAAAAGATAAGAGATCACTAGCCCGCATTTGTGGCCCACACAAAGTCGGAGAAGGGTAAGAAAAGGTCACTAACAAACAAGAAAAATGCTGCAAAGAAGAAGTATCACCATCACACAGGGTAATGTGGCTACTCCAAAGCCCGGTCGTTGTGGGACAAAGTTGAGCAAGACCTGCTTGCTAAAGGGGTCCAACCAGCAACATTGCACTAGCCAGATCGTTCAAGGACTTGGTTCTTCGGGGTTGGGGGAACTTTGGACCCAGAAACAGGGGAGTGTGTTTGGACGGACGAGCAAATTGCAATACCCATCCGGAAGCTTCAGAAAGCAATCAAGGCAGCGCAGGAAGGGACGTTCATTCCCGGCAGAGAGAAGGACGAGCTGACAGAGGCCCTCGGGAATCCTGAGCACCCTGGACGAACAAGAGGCACACCAGGCTCCTTTCCATGGGTGCATGGGTTTCCCGATAGTGGTGGTTATAGAAGCCGAGAGAGAAAGAGGAAAGTGGAAGCAACCGAAATGCAGAGGCTCAGTGCAAGATTAGCAAAATTAGAGGAACTTGAGAGTCAGCGAGCTACCAGCCAACCATCTCAGCGGCACAAAGATCCTTGCTTCGACGCTGCCCCAGAAGCTACCTCACAATCTCAGCAGAGAAGCAGCGTGGCTTCCACGGAGCTCATTCAGCCTGATTTTACGGCTCCTCGCTACCCGGTGGATAGTATCACGGAGGTTGAACATTGTGAGCTAATGAAGAAAAGCCAGAACCTGACCTTGAAGGCGGCGGTCAGCTCTTTGTACCTCCTGAAGCGGAGGGAAATTTTCATTGCCGTTCGATTCCACATGGCTATGCTATTGTGACGGTGGATGAAATAATGGAGGGATTTGAGGAGCTGGAGCTTGACTACCCTACAGGTAAAGGGGAGATTCATCTGGAAAATGCTTTAAGGAGTACCTGTCTATGGAGAAAGGAGTACATCAAGCTTCCAAACTGGATGCCTCCTCCTCCTCCTCTGCCGCCGCGTCATGGCACTCCGCCTCCTCCTCCTCCTCCTTCGGCGAGCCAGGGCACTCCGCCTCCTCCTCCACCTCCTCCGGCGTGTGAGGGCACTTTGCCTCCTCCTCCTCCTCCGGCGTGTCAGCAAACTCTGCCGCGTCAGCAAGGCGGAAGAGAGACATCGCCGCTCCCGCGGCTAGCAGTACAAGAGGCGGGAAGAAATACAGATTTGGTCCAAGCCTGAAGCCTCTTCTAGAGTTACCATATGAGAGGACTAATGAGGAAACCAATGAAATCATGGAAGCCGAAGTGCAGGCCCATTTTGAACAGAGGAAACCTCCACCTCCGAAGGAAACGGCAGATCCGGTGAAAGTGAAGCATAGTCTGGATGCCCTTAAGCGACCACCACTTCCTATGATGCAATCCAACTATGACTATTGTATTGAAAGGACATATGACGAAGCACGGCGGTCGGGAAGTACTTCTAGTGATGCAAGATTAGCAAAACAAAGAAGTGGGAAAACAATTCCCCAGCTCGGCTTACATGCGAAGCAGTCATGCCCCCCGCTCAAGGTGTCTAGCGATATTGTCGCTAATCATCCGGGGTGGTGCCCGGTACCAATCTTGGTGATTACCTGGGCGATGATGTACAGTTTGAAACATTAGAGGTAGTTGAGATCTTCAAATATGAGCACGGGAAGCCTCTCGTCAAACCTAATCATCCTCCTCTAACAATGATGATGCGAAAATTGCAGGAATGGCACATGGATAGCTGCAGGAAGTCTGGACTGGCAGTATATTGCTGAGAATTAAAGATGAGCGCGACCTCATTGGAGTTGAGGTGCTGCCTGTTGAATTTGTGGAGTTATTTCAGTTATTAAATCAAGACGCCCTCGACAAACAACTCATGACTTGCTACTGTTTGTAAGTATTACTTTTGTAATTAAGTCTATATAGCTCAACTGTTCATTGCATGTATACATAATTATCCTCACTATGCAGATTGAGGATCGTCGAATGCAAAAAAGGACAAATCTATGACCTTGGGTTCATTATCCCAAATACCGTAAATGAATGGTCGGTTAAAAACAGAGTCAAAGACACTTAGGACAACTTGCACCAATCGTTCCTTCGACATGAAAACAAAGGGAAAATACTCTTTCGTTACAACTTCAAGTGAGTGCTACTATCTTGTGCATATTTAGTTTCGCTTACTCGATGTTATAGTAATGTAATTGATGAGTTATGCGTGCGCAGGATCCACTTTATTCTGCTAGAGATTAAGCTTGACGGGGGAGTAGTAACTGTCTGAGACTCAAGACGTAAAGATCCCAGGAGTATGCGGACATGACTACAATGCTCCAGAAGTAAGTTCAATCATTATCGCACCATATCGTCAACTTTCATTCATTTCCTGATATCAAGTAATCATTTTCTTTGCATGGCAGGGTTTGGAAAAAGTTCACCAGAATGGTTCCGGTTCTGCAGAAGGAGTTGTGATTTACACACCCCAAACTAAGCATTGTCGTGATACTAAGACTGACAGTAGAATGGGGGGTAGGTATGGAGAGGCAAGATCCTAGCTATGGAGTAGTTGTATACGCAAGGGATTTACGAGTTCAGGCCCTTCTCGGAGGAAGTAACAGCCCTACGTCTCGGAGCCCGGAGGCGGTCGACTGGATTATATGCGTATGAGTTACAGGGGTGCGAACCCTTCTGCCAGTGGAGGGGGGGGGGGTGGCTTATATAGTGTCTGCCAGGACCCCAGCCAGCCCACGCAGCGGAGGGTTTAAAGTACATTAAGGCCAGGCGTTACCTATAACACCTTACATAAAGTGTCATCATGGCCATAAAGACTACTTAATTACAGACCGTTTGGATACAGAGTGGCTCTTGATCTCCTGGTGGTCGACTGTCTTCGAGTACGTCGAGTGGAATCTCTCTTGGTCGACTGGAAGGCAGCTTCTTCTAAAGATGTCCTTGGGGAGGGTACTTTGGACAGGTCCATGACCCTACCCTAGGTACATGACTTCATCATTAGCCTCCGAATGGATCAAGGTTTGAGTGAGGAAGGAGTTGATAATCTTTCCGACCTGTTTTTGTGTTCTGGGTATGTCTCATTCTGGATCAATGACTTTTTAGCGATGGCATCAACTTTTCTTTCAGTCGCCTTGATCCATTCTTTTCCTCTGTCGAGTGAACTTTTGAACTTGGTGGACTTCCGAGCGACGGATCGTAGGAAATCTACCATCTGACAGGTTGCTCTGCTGTTAGCGGATTTAGTGGGATCTGAATTTTGGAAAGCGCGCAAAGTGGGGAGGACCGCGGTACTCGGATGGGATAAGGCGAAGATGCCTCGATTTCCGCGCCACCTTTTACGCCACGTATCGCGTGCGCAACTGTTTCGGGATTTGACAGGATTGCCCGGGCCTACCTGTGAGCCACTCGGAAGTGTCCCTATATAAGGTGCCGGACAAGGGTTTTTGAACAGTGCGTCTCCATTCCCCTCTCCACCTTCCTCACCCTCGCCTGCTGCGCCCACTTTTACCTCCGCCCATCCACTCCTCGCACGCCTCGTAGGCGACAATAGTGAAGGAGAAGACGGCGGCCTTGGAGCGAGCGAAGAAGGCGACGGTGATGGTGAAAGCAAAGGGGAGAGCGACCAGTCGGGGTGGATCTTTGTCGCGGTCCCGCCTGCCGCAAGGTTGGGTCCAAGGAGATTGGATCCGCTCGACCATCACCCAGACGGCTCTCGATGATCTGGCCAATGAGGGACTGATCTCCCATGGGTCAGCAAGACTTCCGGGGACCGAGTGGCAACCGCAGCCACTGGAGGGTGAGTGTGTTCTCTTAGCCACTCATGTAGATCGCGGATTCTCTCTACCACCGAGTCTTTTCTTCCGAGGGTTTCTGAACTTCTTTGGGGCGCAACTCCATCACTTCACTCCCAATTCCATTGCCTATCTCGCCGCTTTCGTGTCTCTGTGCGAAAACTTCCTAGGTTGCCAGCCGCACTGGGGTCTCTTTAAGCACATATTCACTTGCTGTTCCCAGACGGTGAAAAAGGCGAGTCCATATGATGAGAGGACTAAAGTAATCCATATGTGTGGGGGTCTTGGAATCCAAGTGAGGAGTAAGAGTGCTTTTCCAGCATGACCCTTCCCGAGTCGGTTAGAGCGTGGCAGTTGACCTGGTTCTACTGCCAAGACGAATCGACGCCGGGGCAGTCGACTGGTCTCCCTCCGTTCTCCATGGACCGAGTGAACAAGCCGTCTTCTATGAAGGTGCTTTCGGAGGAGAAGGCTCAGGTTAAAATGTTGATGGAGCGCGTAGTCCAGCTCATTCGGGATGGAGTGACTGGCATGGACCTTCTGGAGGTTTTCCTTCGACGGCGTATTCAACCACTCCAATACCGAGGCCACCCGATGTGGCTGTACTATGGTACTGGGGATACCACTCAGGTCCATCCAGAGGCGGTCAGCGATGCCACACTGGAGAGGTGGATGGCTGCAATCACAGGGAATAAGGATAACCCTCGTGGGGCTAGGAGGATCCCACCACTCGACCATACCTACGAACCGGACACGGTATGACCACTTATCCCTGGTTGTGGTCCTGTTTTATTCATTCTGTTTCACTGCAAATCAGTCGATTGATCTTTATCTTGTTTTGTTGTCTGTCAGGCCACCACTGAGTTCTACTCGATGCCCAATGGGGCGAGGCACCGACTGAGGAGGAGGAAGGAAGTGGGGGCCGAAAGCCCGGAGGAGTGGGATTCGGATGGTGATGACGACGACGAAGATGATGACTCTGATGAGGACGAAGAGGAAGAGGAGGAGGAAGTTGCACCTCCCCGATCTGAAAGACGCTCGAAGCTTGTCCATGATCCTGCAGCTGAGCGTGGTAAGGGGGTTGTGCCCGTCGCGCAGTCGACCAAGCGTCCTCGGACGACTTCTCCGGTGCCGACTGAGAAAGCTCCGAAGCAATCTCGAGTGGCGCCGTCGAAGCCGATGAAGGTCTTGCCGAAGATGAAGATGGTGATCCCCACTATCTCAGGGTAATGGTGTAACTTGAGTTTTCTTGTTTCACATGAATTTATTCTTGGTCGATTTGTGAGCTGACCGACTGACTTCTGGAATTGCAGTGCTGCTACTTCTGATACCTCGACCAGACCCGAAGATCACGAAATGGAAGATGCTGTCACTTCAAAACCTG
Source organism: Triticum timopheevii (assembly GCA_963921465.1). NCBI lineage: Eukaryota > Viridiplantae > Streptophyta > Magnoliopsida > Poales > Poaceae > Triticum > Triticum timopheevii. Next base: position 480,093,998 of record OY997268.1, read on the forward strand.
GTATGACTTTTGTAGTTCCGTCCTCAGTCGGTTGGACCTTTGTCTTTAATTTTGACTCTTTTCTGCAGCTCCACCTAACGTCGTTATTGACCTTCCTGACGACGATGACGAGGAACCACTGAGGCAGAGGAGGAATAGGAAAGCATCTGCTGGGAAGGCGACTCAGGACGTGTCAGCACCCGAGACGTTGGTTGTGGAGGGGGACAGTGTCACTCGGCCTACCGTATCCTTTGCGGTGCCGCTGATGAGTGCTCGCCCTTCGCCGTCGAGTGCTGCTCAGCCTTCACTTTTCTCGACCCACCACGTCCCAGAAGACCAAGCCAGCGCTGCTAAAGAAGCAATACGCCAGGCAGGGGTCATGATGGAGCAAGTGAAGGCAATCCGAGACGCCAGTCAGGCGGCTTATGACGCCAGTTCAGCTCTTCAGAGCAATGTTCAGGTTAGTCGGTCACTGCCTGTTCTGTTAGGATATGATATCTGAAAATCCTTCTTTCTGAAAATCTTAGTGTCTGTCGTACACCCACTAGGTGCGTTGATTGAAATTCCGGATTGGTGGGGGCACGCTGAGTGCACCCACTGGGTGTAGTCCCCAAGGCTATGGTGGACTGCTGGCAGTCGACCATAGTCTTTATGTCTTAAGCTTTTTCTTTACTCGATCAGGTCGAATGGATTCATAGACCGGTGGGGGCACGCTGAGTGCACCCACTGGGTGTAGTCCCCGAGACTGTGGTCGACTGCTGGCAGTCGACTACAGTCTAAAGAACACCACTTCTTTTCTTTTTTTTACCGCGGCTAACTGCTGGTGGTTAGCCTTTCTGTCTTTTTTGTTGGTCGACTGATCGACTCTAACTGATAGAACTAGTGGGGGCACGCTGAGTGCACCCACTGGGTGTAGTCCCCAAGACTATGGTCGAATGTTTATATTCGGCTGTAGTCTTAGAAATGCTATGATTTTTCCTTAGTCACTCGGAAGTGAACTGTCTTTGATATCTGTCGATTGGTTCTTCGTAGAAATCTTGCGAGCTTGCAGCTCATTACACTGAGTTGGAGAACAAGCATATCCAGCTCGAACTTGATCTGAAACTTGTCCAGGAGAACTTCACGAAGGCGAAGGAGGAGGCAAAAGGTATGTTTGGTGAGAACCTCGACGACTGCTTTTGCCTCTTGTCCATTTCAGAGTCTGATCTCACTGTGACTTTGCAGACAAACTGACGGATGCTCTGAAGAAGAAAGACCTTGACTTGGATGAGGTGCAGAAAGCGGCTTTAGAGAAGACCAAGCTCGCAGATGAGAAGCTGGCTTCAATCACCAAGCTTGAAGAGGAAAATACCAATCTGAAAGCTGCTCTTGATGCGGCCAACAAGGAGGTCAGTCGACTGAAGAGTGACAAGATTGCCTTGAGTGACAAGGCCAGTGAGTTGGTGGGAAAGAAGAATGATCTGGAGGCTTATCTGGGAGGACTCGCCAAGAAGCTATTCCTCATGCTTGAAGGTAATCTTTTGTATCAAATAGACATTTTAACTATGATCTCGCCATCAGACTGCTGTCTTGACTTTGGGGTTGTGCTTGCAGAGTTCTGCCAGAACTTTGAAGAGGAGACTGGTCGACTGGAAATGAACCTAGATCCCATCAACTCTCCTGTGAAGGACGAAGTCGCCATGAATGTGCTCCGACTTGAGTCTTGCGTTGCTGCTGTTGTCGACTATCTCGCAAGGCTGAAGGTCGCAACTTCCCGCATCGACACAACACTCTGGCCAGGAGAGATGCTTCAGAACGACCTTGAGTCTCTGATGACTCGACTGAACGATGTTCCAAGTCGAGTGCAAGAATGGAAGAAGTCTTCTGCCAGGTGCGGTGCGGATGTTGCTCTTTCTCTGGCCCGTGTTCACTACAAGGAAGCGCGAGAGGACAAGCTGGCAGCCCTCAAGGTGGCCAATACCAAGAAGCATGATTTCCGATCCTTCATGGAGACCTTCATCGCCACTGCCACTCGGATCGCAGACGGAATCGACCTGGACGAATTCGTTGCGCCTTCCAGCCCTCCGCAGGAGGGGTAAAAAACTTCTATGCTTGATACTTTAAATTTGCCTCGGTATGCCGAGTGGTTTTTGTAACCGATAAACTTTAACGGGCTTAGCGCCTGAGCACTTATGGTTCCGTAAGGCGTTATCTGAACTTGGATTCGACATCGAATATGTTTGCATCTGGTTTGAAGTGTCTTTTGCAAGCTAGGATGCAACACTTATTGCAATCGACTTGTTCCTCAACATCCTTAGGCGAGCACTGGGCTGCAGCTAAGCCCCCGAGTGGGAGGTCGGCTCTCCACTCGGTAGGATTTTCAAAAACTTAGGCGAGCACTGGGCTGCAGCTAAGCCCCCGAGTGGGAGGTCTGTTCTCCACTCGTTTTCAAAAACTTAGGCGAGCACTGGGCTGCAGCTAAGCCACCGAGTGGGAGGTCCGCTCTCCACTTGGTAGGATTTTCAAAAACTTAGGCGAGCACTGGGCTGCAGCTAAGCCCCCGAGTGGGAGGTCTGCTCTCCACTCGGTAGGATTTCAAAAACTTAGGCGAGCACTGGGCTGCAGCTAAGCCTCCGAGTGGGAGGTCTGCTCTCCACTCGGTAGGATTTTCAAAAACTTAGGCGAGCACTGGGCTGCAGCTAAGCCCCTGAGTGGGAGGTCTGCTCTCCACTCAGTAGGATTTTCAAAAACTTAGGCGAGCACTGGGCTGCAGCTTAGCCCCCGAGTGGGAGGTCTGCTCTCCACTCGGTAGGATTTTCAAAAACTTAGGCGAGTACTGGGCTGCAGCTAAGCCTCCGAGTGGGAGGTCTGCTCTCCACTCGGAAGGATATTTGCGGCGTACCTCTAAAGAAGAAGGCATCAATCGACCTGCACCTCGTCTTCCTTGCGGAGCGCACATTATACTTGTGGCGTAGCGCAGAAGGAGAAGTGGCAGTCGACTTGTACCTCGTTCTCCTTGCGGAGAACAAATTATACTTGTGGCGTAGCTCGGAAGAGGAGGTTAGCAGTCGACCTGCACCTCGCCTACCCTGCGGAGCACACGTTATACTTGTACTTAGGCGAGCGCTATGCTGCAGCTAAGCCCCCGAGTGGGAGGCTGGCTCACCACTCGGTAGGATTTTATTGAAACTTAGGCGAGTACTTGGACTGCAGCTAAGCCTCCGAGTGGGAGGGCTGGCTCACCACTCGGTAGGATTTTATTGAAACTTAGGCGAGTACTTGGACTGCAGCTAAGCCTCCGAGTGGGAGGCTGGCTCACCACTCGGTAGGATTTTATTGAAGATTAGGCGAGTACTTGGACTGCAGCTAAGCCTCCGAGTGGGAGGCTGGCTCACCACTCGGTAGGATTTTATTGAAGCTTAGGCGAAACGGATTCGCGGCTAAGCCCCCGAGTGAAAGGCTGGCTCACCACTCGGTAGGATTTTTTTACAAACTTAGGAGAAACAGATTCGCAACTAAGCCACCCACTGGGGGGATTTTATTGAACAAACAAAAGTAACAACAATCACTGGGAAAATTATAACACTATTGTCTTTGAAAAATGAACTACATAAGTGCTTTTATTACATTTTCGAGTGGCGGAGCAGCTCCGTGTTCCAAGCTCGGGGCTCGTCGATCTGGTGCTCGACGTTGTAAAGACGGTACGCTCCATTGTGGAGAACCTTGGTGACGATGAAGGGACCTTCCCAAGAAGGAGCGAGCTTGTGTGGTTTCTGCTGATCCACTTGGAGAACCAAATCTCCTTCCTGGAAGGCTCGACTCTTCACGTTTTTGGCGTGGAAGCGACGCAAGTCTTGCTGGTAGATGGTCGATCGGATCAAAGCCATCTCCCTTTCTTCCTCTAGAAGGTCGACTGCGTCCTGCCGTGCTTGTTCTGCTTCAGCTTCGGTGTAGAGCTCGACTCGGGGAGCGTTGTGAAGCAGGTCACTCGGCAAGACCGCTTCAGCTCCGTAGACCAAGAAGAACGGAGTTCTCCCAGTTGACCGGTTAGGCGTGGTCCTTAACCCTCAAAGCACTGATGGAAGCTCGTCGACCCATGCACCAGCTACATGCTTGAGATCACGCATCAATGGGGGTTTCAACCCTTTGAGAATCAAGCCATTGTCTCGTTCTGCCTGTCCATTCGACTGAGGATGAGCGACTGAAGCGTAGTCGACTCGTGTGCCCTGAGATGTGCAGAACGCTCTGAATTCCTTGGAATCGAAGTTCGACCCATTGTCAGTGATGATGCTGTGTGGGACTCCATATCTGAATATCAACTCTCTGATCAAGCTGACAGCAGTGCCGGCATCAAGGTTCTTGATGGGTTTAGCCTCAATCCACTTGGTGAACTTGTCGACTGCTACCAGCACATGGGTGAAACCGCTTATGCCTGTTCTCAACGGTCCAACCATATCCAACCCCCATACCGCAAAGGGCCAGACGAGTGATATGGTCTTTAAAGCTGAGGCGGGCTTGTGTGACATATTGGAGTAAAATTGACATCCCTCACACTTGTCGACTATCTCCTTTGCCATTTCATTCGCTCTTGGCCAGTAAAATCCTACTCGGTATGCTTTGGCTACGATGGTCCAAGAGGACGCATGATGGCCATAGGTCCACGAGTGGATGTCGTCAAGGATTATCCGACCTTCTTCTGGCGTTATGCATTTCTGACCAACTCCAGTCGCGCTTTCTCTGTACAACTGTCCTCTTATCACGGTAAAGGCTTTAGATCGACGGACGATCTGTCGAGCCTCTTCTTCATCCTCTGGGAGCTCTTTCCTTAAGATATATGCGATATACGACACTGTCCAATCGGGAGTGATCACCAATGCTTCCATGATCAGGTCGACCACTGCTGGAACTTCAACTTCAGTCGGATCTATGATACTCTTAGGCTGTGGAGCTTCTTCGGGAAAAGGATCTTCTTTAATTGATGGAGTATGGATATGTTCCAAGAATACATCACTGGGGATGGCTTCCCTTTTGGAACCTACCTTAGCCAAATCATCAGCCGCTTGATTCTTCAGTCGGGGTATATGATGGAGCTCTAACCCTTCAAATTTCTTTTCAAGCTTTCTCACTTCATTGCAGTATCCAGTCATGGATGGGCTTTTAACGTCCCACTCCTTCATCACCTGATTGACCACCAAATCTGAGTCGCCATAAACCATAAGGCGACGGACGCCGAGTGAAATGGCCATGCGCAACCCATATAAAAGTGCTTCGTATTCTGCTCCATTATTGGAGGAATCAAAGTGGATCTGGAGCACATATCTGAGCTTATCTCCTCGGGGGGAAACCAACACTACCCCAGCACCGGAACCATTTAACATCTTAGAGCCATCAAAAAACATGGTCCAATGCTCCGATTGAACTTGAGTCGGCTGCTGTTGTTCAATCCACTCGGCAAGGAAATCTGCTATTGCTTGGGACTTAATGGCTTTCTTTGCCTCAAACTTGATATCAAGGGGAAGGAGTTCAATCGCCTATTTCGCCACTCGACCAGTTGCATCTCTGTTGTGCAGAATCTCTGACAGCGGGGCGTCGCTGACGACTGTAATGGAATGATCAGAGAAATAATGAGCAACCTTCTTCGTGGTCATGTAGATCCCATACACAAGCTTCTGATAATGAGGATATCTTTGCTTCGATGGGGTCAAGACTTCGGAAAGATAATACACTGGGCGCTGAACTTTGAAGGCTTTCCCTTCTTCTTCCCGCTTGATCGTAAGTACTATACTGACGACTTGTCCTGTGGCTGCAATGTAAAGCAACAGAGGCTCTTTGCTGATTGGAGCAGCAAGCACCGGCTGGGTGGAGAGCAGAGCTTTTAGCTCGGCAAACGCTGCATCATCTTCTGGAGTCCACTCGAACTTGTCTGCCTTCTTCATCAGTCGGTAAAGAGGCAATGCCTTTTCACCAAGGCGAGAGATGAATCGACTTAACGCGGCCAAGCACCCACTAAGCTTCTGGACATCATGCACATGCACAGGGCGTTTCATTTGGAGTATGGTGCCAACTTTTTCTGGGTTAGCGTCTATTCCTCGTTCTGAAACGAGAAATCCGAGTAACTTTCCACCAGGAACTCCGAATGTGCACTTTGATGGATTAAGCTTGATATCATACCTCCTGAGATTGGCAAATGTTTCAGCGAGGTCAGTCAACAGGTCGGAACCCTTTCGCGACTTGACCACAATATCATCCATATACGCTTCCACATTCCGACTGATTTGAGTGAGTAAACACTTTTGAATCATTCTCATGAACGTGCCTCCGACATTCTTGAGACCGAATGGCATGGTGACATAGCAGAAGCACCCGAATGGAGTGATGAAAGCTGTTTTGATCTCGTCGGGTCCATACAGACAGATCTGATGGTACCCGGAATAGGCGTCTAAAAAAGACAATCTCTCGCATCCCGCAGTCGAGTCGACAATTTGGTCGATGCGAGGGAGAGGAAAATGATCTTTCGGGCAGGCCCAATTGATATGTTTGAAATCGATGCACATGCAAAGTGACTTGTCCTTCTTGGGGACCATGACAACATTGGCGAGCCACTCGGAGTGGTATATCTCTCGGATAAACTCTGCTGCCAGGAGTCGAGCCACCTCCTCGCCAATGGCCTTTCTCTTCTAGACGGCGGACCGTCGAAGATGTTCCTTGACAGGTTTTGCTTTTGAGTCGACTCTTAAACGATGCTCAGCCAGCCCCCTGGGAACACCCGGCATGTCAGCAGGCTTCCATGCAAAGATGTCCCAGTTCTCACAGAGGAACTGGATGAGCGCTTCTTCCTATTTAGAGTCGAGTGTTGTGGAAATATGGGTCGAAGTTGCGCTGGGGTCGGTCGGGTGAATGTGAACAGGCTTCGTCTCACCAGACGACTGGAACACTAACTCTGTGGCGGGCTTCTTGGCCCGCAATAAATCACTCAGATCTGCATTTTTCTTATATTCCTCTAGCTCTACCATTGTTATCTGGGAATCGGCAATATTTGAGCCTTTCTGAAAACACTCTTCTGCCTTTTTCCGATTGCCAGTGATGGTGATCACGCCTTTGGGGCCAGGCATCTTCAATTTGAGGTACACGTAACATGGTTGAGCCATGAACCGTGCATAAGCTGGTCTCCCCAAAATAGCGTGGTAAGCGCTCTGGAAATCCACAACTTCAAATGTCAGCTTCTCTTTGCGGAAATGCTTCGAGTCGCCGAACACCACATCTAGAGCTATTTGGCCGAGTGACTCAGCCTTCTTTCCAGGAATGACTCCATGAAAACTCATGTTGCTGGAGCTGAGTCTGGACATCGGAATGCCCATTCCCTTTAGCGTCTCTGCATACAATATATTCAGTCCACTACCACCATCCATCAGCACCTTAGTCAGTCGAGTGCCTTCGACGACTGGGTCGAGCACCAAAGCTTGCCTCCTAGGGGTGGCTATGTGAGTCGGATGATCAGACTGGTCGAACGTAATGGCAGTTTGAGACCATCTCAGATAGCTTGGTGTCGCCAGAGCGACCATATTTACCTCACGGTTGATAACTTCCAATCGACTTTTACTCTCCACATCAGCAAAAATCATCAGGGTGGAATTGACATGAGGATATCCTCCATCATTGTCCTCTTTGTCCTCAGTCTTGTCCGATTCCTTTTCCTTGTCCTTGGGTTGTTTTCCTTGAAACTGCTGGATTAAGAGCCGACACTGGCGAGTCGTATGTTTCGGGTAGATGAAGTTACCCTCTTCGTCTTTCTTCGTGTGGATGTGACACGGCAGATCCATCACGTCATTTCCTTCCTTATCCTTTACCTTCTTGGGGTTCCAGGATCCTTTGGGCTTCCCTTTAAATTTGCCCTGAGTCACGGCCAGAGCCTCCCCAGGAGCAGCCGACTCGGCCTTCCGCTTATGTTTCCGACTGGAGTTTCCTTTTTCAGACTGACTCGGCTTGTACTTGCCACTCCGGAGTCGATCCTCTTCTTCACCATTGGCGTATTTGGTGGCAATATCCATCATTCGACTCAGGGTCATATCCCCGGTCCGACCAAACTTCAAACTTAACTCTCTGTTCTTAACACCATCCTTGAAGGCACAGACCGCTTGATGATCAGATACATTCTCCACGATATGATGCAAGGTGATCCATCTCTGGATGTAATCTCTCAGGGTTTCATTCTACTTTTGCACGCAGACCTGCAGCTCAGTCAATCCTGCTGGTCGCTTGCAAGTTCCCTCAAATGTCCTGACGAACACTCGGGAAAGATCTTCCCAAGTGTAAATGCTTCTAGGAGCTAACTGATTCAACCAGGCCCTGGCCAAACCCTCCAACATGAGTGGTAAGTGCTTCATGGCCACCTCATCATTACCGCCGCCAATCTGTACCGCCACTCGGTAGTCTTCAAGCCAAGTTTCGGGCTTGGACTCACCAGTGAACTTACTTACCCCAGTCACCAACCTGAAGTTGGGGGGTATCACTTCGGCTCTGATGGCTCTGCTAAAACATTCTGGACCTGAAACATGGACTCGGCTGCTAGTGGGCGCATCTCTGTCATGGCCACCTCGATGAGCTCTGTTCTGATCGACCAAACCTTGCACGATGATGGATCTCGCGTCAAAGCCTGGTTCCCTGGGGTCAACCGGAGCTCTTCGCCCAACGCTGAGCTGGCGCCTGTCATCTTGCTGCCGATGGGCGTAAGACCCACCCCTTGGGGGAGGAGTGAGCACTCGACGCCGATCATCACGATCAAATCGGTCATCATACTGGTCACGTTGACCTTCACGTCCTTCGCGCCGCAGAGGCAATCTTGGGCTATGAGCCGACTGGACTGTATTCACAGCGATGGATCGACTGTGAATCCTATTGCATGACTGTGACACAGCTGAATTCTGATCTCCTGCTGCTCGGAGCAAATGCCGGATCTGCATCAAGCCTCTGCCAGCCTCCGACAGAGAGGGCTGAATTGACTCTGCTATACGGGCTGCAGCTGCTAGATTCTGAATCGGGGTTCGATATACCCGAGTTGGTTGCGAAAAGAGTGACGTCGACTGGAGTCGGGTACTCGTTGCCGCGCACGTTCATCGAGTGCTCGCTGGAGGTTCTCCAGTCGAGTGCGTTCAGCCAAGTTGGCCAAACGCGCCTCCTCCAAGGCACGAGCCTCGGGAGTTTCTCCTGTGATGGGAGTATGCAGGGCATCCATGTTCCGGCAGCGAAGATCTTCCCTTTGCAGAGAAGTGAGCGGCTCGGGCTGATATTTTTCGTGGACCTGAGCGGGATCGCCTCCACCGTCCATCCCGTCGGTGCGGGGGAAGCCGGGAGGGCTACGAGGCCCATTGACCATTAGGACCTCCGCCGCTGGATCACTGCTGTCGCACTCGGATGCAGTCTCTATGGAGCCAGTCGTCAGATCGAATAGGCCGTAGAGAGATTCGTCGGGCTCGATTGCCGCGACTTGGGTGGTGGCCGATTGGCGAGCCACTGCATGTCTCACCCACCGCTAAAGCCTCAACCGACCAGAGCGCTTGCGCTGGCGGGAGACAGGCAGGGAAGACGACACAGGAGTCGACCGATACGGAGCCGACGGTTGCCGCAGCAGGACGCCGCGGACACATGCACGAAAATGCGTAGCACCGCAGATGGGGAGCGCGTCGATGTCGAGTGGAGCCTCCTGGAGCCAAGCGGAGTCGTCGGCGATGAAAGTGAGCGCACCGAGACGGATCTCGCGGCCCTCGACCAGAACTCCACCAGAAACCATGATGAAGGCAATCGGAACAATTGCAACTTCTCCAAAAAGTCGCTAAGACACCTGCCCCATGGTGGGCGCCAACTGTCGTGATAATAAGATTGACAGTAGAATGGGGGGTAGGTATGGAGAGGCAAGATCCTAGCTATGGAGTAGTTGTATACGCAAGGGATTTACGAGTTCAGGCCCTTCTCGGAGGAAGTAACAGCCCTACGTCTCGGAGCCCGGAGGCGGTCAACTGGATTATATGCGTATGAGTTACAGGGGTGCGAACCCTTCTGCCAGTGGAGGGGGGTGGCTTATATAGTGTCTGCCAGGACCCCAGCCAGCCCACGCAGCGGAGGGTTTAAAGTACATTAAGGCCAGGCATACCTGTAACACCTTACATAAAGTGTCATCATGGCCATAAAGACTACTTAATTACAAACCGTTTGGATACAGAGTGGCTCTTGATCTCCTGGTGGTCGACTGTCTTCGAGTCCGTTGAGTGGAATCTCTCTTGGTCGACTGGAAGGCAGCTTCTTCTAAAGATGTCCTTGGGGAGGGTACTTTGGACAGGTCCATGACCCTATCCTAGGTACATGACTTCATCAAGTAGTACTAGCTAGTTTCACTCATCTCTCATTGATTCTTGTTTCATCAATACTATTATCATGCTTGATTATCAGTTTGATTGAACTCTATTCTCGTAAAGTGCTTGTGGCAGGAAGGCGGGAATAATTTATGTGGATACTACGTTTGCGAGTTCATCCGCAACTCGACCTCTGAGCGGGGCTGCTTTGACAAACAATTTGAAGTACGTAAACAATAATATTCACAATTTTATTTTATTACCATCAATTGTGTTGAGTTTCATTCATATGTATGCATTGACCTCCTTATTTAAATTAGATGTGAGAGATGCGGCAAGAACTCCTACCACATGATCGCATACGAGCAATTCAAGAGGAATTGGCGGGATTCTTTCTTGACCACGTCATACATAAAGACGGAGAATACCAAATGGAAATTCAATGGGAGTTTGGCGCTTGATGATGTCAGGGATGTTATATTATATATATGTAGTAGCTAAAATAGATATATGAAAACTTGTTGTTCGACCAATCTAGGAGAAAGAGAGGTCACTTATCTCTGTATATGTTCATGATGATCTTGTGTAATTAATGATTCCTTCATTTGCTTACTAGCATTGAGTTCTCTCTATATGTAGTAGCTAGTGTCGACCAAGCACGGAGAAAGATAGACCACTTCTCTCTATATGTTGTAGCTATAGCTAACACAATATGAAACCCCTAAATTAACCCTACAAAACCCTAAACCCGCCTTCCCTTAAAAAAAAACAAAAAAAACAGGGTCTGCGAGCTTCTGACGTGTGGCCCCCTTTTGGTCCCGGTTGGTGTTACCAACCGGTACTAAAGGTCCTCCTCCCTGAGCACCCCACAGCGGCCACGTGGGCCTCCTTTGGTCCCGGTTCGTAAGCCAACCGGGACTAAAGGTTTTGGGCATTAGTCCCGTCTGTTTTGTCCCGGTTCCAGAACCTAGACTGGTACCCGGTTTCCTACTAGTGATAACATATAACTAGCGATGTGCTCGTGCGTTGCAACGGACCCAAAGTAGAATAATACTTTTTCACAAACTTGAAAGAAAACACTCTAGTTTTGATATACATCTATCACAAAAAACATATTATGTTTCACTCAAAAATATATTCCTCGGACTGTTTTGATTAGGTGAGGATGTGGTTGGTTTCAAGATACTAAGGGGCTTTCTGCAAATTGGAGCAGAGAACTGGCCTATTGTTGCAAAAATGCCACAACTTACCTCACAGTTGTTAGATGCAGATCTAATGGTTAAAAATGACGGATGACAGACACACCATCATCATCAACCGAGTCTTTTATAGGAAGAGAGAAATAAAAAAACATTCTTTTAAAGATGCATGATCTTTATGTAAAAATCTCATGAATTGAAGTTGCGTCAACTAAATTGAGATTTATCAATCTCGTTTCACAACTCATAAATCCATGGCCCCTCATTTCTAAAAAAAAAAAAAATCAAGGGCCCAAACCCCGCGCCGCTCCTCGAGCGACACGGAGAAAGCCTAGCCACCCACCACCCCAGAAGATGCGACCAAATGTGGATGGCGATGGTGGGGCTGGTTTCGTCACGCAGCTACTCTTTCTTGAGAGATTTTAGACCGAAGCGGTGGACCGAGAAAAGCAAGACGTCGATCTTTCTGTTGTACGTGATAATTATCGAAGAAGATGCACATTCAAATGAAAAAAGAAGGCATTGTTTAAGAGGAAGTAAAAACATTTATTTGCAGGTTCATCCAAACAAGCAACTTATTGAGCAACTAGCGCAAAATCAATAATGTGGTTCCTTCCTGAGGTGATAGCCACACACGACCTGCCATCCCTCCATTTGCATAGTGGCCCAGCGGGCACCCCCTTGCTCCCTAGTGGCGTGACACATCGGCATTCCGGTCTCTGCGGCCCTCCTAGCCGTAACTTTACCGGCCACAAGCTTCCTCGTGGCGCTCCTCAATTTGGCGAAACCACTAATTAAGGAGTACTCCTTCAGGAGATCACTCCAACTTCCTTAGGTTGCGACAAGTGGTGTGCTGCATGTGCGCCACTTGTCGCAACCTGGGAGTTTTTTCTTTTTTCGTTGATCCATTTATTTAAAACGTTTTATCTCTTAAACCGTACGTCCAAATCTCGAACCGCTTTCGCCGTTGGATTCCTCGCGTCGAGATCTTCAAAATTAGATCCCATGTTGATAGGTTTTGACGAACTTTTTTTCACGAAAAAATCGAACAAAAAAACCGAACCTGGAACACGGTTTTTTTCCTTTTCGAAAGAGCCACGCCCGTGCCTCTGACGAAATCACAACCGTGCCTCTCACGGAAGCAAAATCGTGCCTCTCGCGAAAGAAAAAAACAGAAAATGCATTTTTTCCAACCGTGCCTCTCGCGGAAGCAAAATCGTGCCTCTCGCGAAAGAAAAAAACAAAAAATGCATTTTTTCCTTTCCGAAAGAGGCACGCTTGTGCCTCTCGCGAAAGCACAACCATGCCTCTCGCGGAAGCAAACCCGTGCCTCTCGTGAAAAAAAAACAGAAAACACGTTTTTCCCTTTCTGAAAGAGGCACGCCCGTGCCTCTCGCGAAAGCACAACTGTGCCTCTCGCAGAAGCAAAACCATGCCTCTCGCGAAAGAAAAAAAACAAAAAACGCATTTTTTCCTTTCCGAAAGAGGCACGCCTGTGCCTCTCGCGAAAGCACAACCGTGCCTCTCACGGAAGCAAAACCGTGCCTCTCGTGAAAGAAAAAAAAACAGAAAACACATTTTTTTCATTTCCAAGAGTGCCTCTCGCGAAAAAATGCATTTTTTTGCGCAAAAAAATTATTTTTTTCGAAAAAGAAATTTTGGTCGAGAAGCTAGGGAAGACCAGTAGAAAACCAAAACGTCAAAAAAACCCCGAAAAGAAACTGTTTAAAAAGCCGAAAACGCGTGCGTAAAAATAAAAAACAAAATCCGGAGGGAGCGCCCAGAGCGCGACACCTGACGAATGGCTGTGAGCGCGCCAAGTGGTGCTGATCATTGCGAGGCTCCCGAAGGAGCGCTCGTTAATTAGTTGCTCCATCGATCTGGGTTCCAAATTTTCTACTGTGGACTGGGCCTTCACAGCGTCGAGGATTTTGGCATTGGTGGCGGTTCTGATGGGCAGGACCCTCGGCATTTCCTATTTAGCGCTGCAGGCGCCCGTTTGTGTGTATTTCGCAAACTGGCGCCTGCAGCGCTCCATGCTGGGCCGGCCCATGTAAGGGTGCCTGAGTTTTCTCTTCTATGTTTTTAGAACGCAAAAAAATGAGCTGAGTTTTCTCTTCTATGTTTTTAGAACGCAAAAAAATGATGGACTAGGTTGCTACTCGAACCTGGGACATCACCCGTCGCTACGTGGTTCCGTTACCACCCCACCACGCAGCTGATTATGAACATTTACTAACTTTCCTCTATTTTATTCACTCTTTTTCGTTTTTTTCCTTTTTCCTTTTTGTGTTCTGTTTTTTCCTTTTGTACGACCAGGTTCCTCTGCATCCTTTGAATTCGATGAACTATTTTTCAAATTCGATGAAATCTTACAAATTTGATTAACCTGTTTTCAATTTTCATGAACTTTTTTTCAAAATCAACGAACTTTTTTCAATTTTGATGAACTTTTTTCAAATCAATGAACTTTTTTCAATTTTTATGAACTTTTTCTAAGTTGATGAACTTTTTCAAAATCAACTAGCTATTTTCAAATCCATTGAACTATTTTTCAAATTTGATGAACTATTTTTTATTCAAAATCGATGAACTTTTTAAGTTGGTGAACTTTTTGTTCAATATGGGTGAACTATTTTCAAAATCGATGAACTTATTCCAAATTTGGAACTTTTTTTTGAATTTTCATGAACTTTATCCTAAATTTTGCGAACTTTTTTCAAATTCGTGAAGTTTTCTCAAATTCATGATTTTTTTTTTCAGTTTTTACAAAGCTTTTCAATTTTATGAACTTTCTTTGAAATTCACGTTTTTTATATTGTCTATTCATTTTCTTTTTTATTTTCATTTTATCATAAAATAATAGGTATAACAGGCTGGGTATATACTAAAGAATGTTTGTCCACAAAATAAGCAGCGTTCCGAGGTTGGCGTTGTGGCTGGGTTGGAATGCTACTGCGCTGGCGGTCAGAGATCGAAACCTGACTCTACTGCATTTTTTTGCGATCTATCAACCTCGCTGTGCCTGGCTGCGTTTCCTGGGCTGGCCTATGCACTTTTTGCGATCTATCAACCTCGCTGTGCCTGGCTGCGTTTCCTGGGCCGGCCTAGTTCGGATCCGTGCAGGCGCCAGCGAAGCGAATCGGCGCCTACAGCGCTATATAGGAGCTCCCAGGACCCTCATAAGAAAGCATGGGCAACTAATTAGAGAGTACCCCTTTGAAGGCTTCTGTGGGGGGACTTTTGGGCCCATCCTAGGCTGGCACGTGGTGTCAGAAAGCGAACGAGCGTGATTGGAAAGACAGCCACATGTGGTTTTTTTCCTTTTTCTCCTTGTGTTCTTCTAGTTTTACTTGGTTTTCTTGTGTACTAGCAAATCAAGGTTTTTCCATGTTGCAGTGTGGAGCATGCATGTCTTCTGTCGCACGATGTAGGGCATCTCCGGCCGTTGGCCCCCCCAGGACGCATAAAAATCGCCCCCTGGGGGCGAGCCGGCGATACACTCGGCGCTGGGGGCGGTTTTGCGCCCAGTCGTCGCCCCCAGCTCGCCCCCAGGCGCCGAAATTGGCCCACTTTGCAGCCCAATTTCGGCGAATAAACGGCCCATATGGGCGAGAATAGGCCCATATTCGGCGTGGTTTCGCCGTGTCTCGGCGTTCAATTATCAACACAATTATTCCTTATCACATATTTCATCACAGAAAAATCAAATACTTCAACAAAATACTACAACAACAAATAGTTCAATACAAATTATATAGTTCAACAAATAAAAACTCGTATTTCATCACGCGGCTTCCCCCTTGAGCCTCCATAGGTGCTCAATCAGATCTTTCTGCAGTTGATGATGCACCTGTGGGTCTCGGATCTCCTGACGCATACTGAGATAGGCAGTCCAAGTTGCCGGTAGCTGGTGATCAACTTCGGCTAGAGGACCCTGCCTGTAGTATGGTTCAGTGTCAAACACTGGGTCTTCTTGCTTGCTCTCGATGATCATGTTGTGCAAGATGACACAGCAAGTCATGATCTCTCACATTTGATCTTTCGACCAGGTCTGAGCGGGGTACCGTACAACAGCGAATCGAGATTGGAGCACACCAAATGCCCGCTCGACATCCTTCCTGCAAGCCTCCTGAAGCTTCGCAAACCAGGCGTTCTTGCCTCCTGCCACAGGGTTTGAGATCGTCTTCACAAATGTCGACCATCTCGGATAGATGCCATCAGCTAGATAGTACCCCTTGTTGTATTGGTGCCCATTGATCTTGAAGTTCACCGGAGGAGAATGGCCCTCGACGCGGCTTTTCATTGCTCGCCAGCAGCTGGGCGAGGGCGGCGAGCACCATCAGATGCTCTTCTTCCTGGACGTCGGCCGCGGCTTCCTCCTCCAGCAGCGCGACGAGCTTTTCCTCCTCATCCGAGTCCATCACCGAGACAGTCAAAACGCCGAACACCTTACGCTCGGTGGGCGTGTACCCGCCGTTAAACCGCGCCTCCGCGGCCGGAAACGGCGGCCGGAAACGCCCAGCTGCTGCGGGAGGGGCTGCCGCGGTGAAGCGCTGCTATTTTCCGGCGGGGAATGGCTATCTAGCGGAGTAGGCCGGCGGCCGTCGCCGGGATATAGCTAGTGGTGGCCGAGGGCGCGGGGGGTGCGAGGCGAGTCGGGGGAAGAAAACCTTGACTTTTCCCCTGTCGGTGTGAGCCAGACGTGCTTTTCCCTAGCGCAGGAGCCCCCAACGGCTCCCGAGCGCGCCGGGTTCGGCCTGTGACCGCCGGGCGGAAAAAAGGTCCGAACCGGTGATTTTCGGCGTCCTGGGGGCGCGACTGGGCCGTTTTTTCGGCGCCGGCGCCGAAAAAGTGGCCTGGGGGGCCTGTTGGGGGCGCGGCTAGAGATGCCCTAATGTTGTGCAACGCAGGTATGCTCCATCGCCGAGCACATGTGTGCTCCCCCCGAGGAAGCGTGTCACATCCTAATTTTTTAAAATTATGATGTGAACATGTCATTCATATGTATAACATAGTGCATTTTTGAAAAAATGAATTAATTTGACTATTTTAGAAACCATAAATCATTTTAGGGAATTGTTTAATAGTCTATATTAATTCAGTTTGCATGAAATGATTTTACAAACATGCATCAAGGTTGGAAATGTTTTTCCTATGATCTATTATATCCCGACTATTTTTGTGTAACTTTTTAAATATTTGAATTGATATTATTTTGGGCTACATCAAATTCATATTGAAATCTGTCCATATTAGGATAATAAAAATAATTTAAAAGGAAAGAAAAAAGGACATCTGCTACTGCCTCTTCTATAGGAAGCACTGGCAGCTCGACTGAAAACATCCAGTTATATAGAGATGGGTGGTCTCGCATCCTCGATCATGTTCGTCATTCCTCTCTCTAACTTTCCCCTCCCGCTCCCGTGTCGCTCCCTGGCGGCACCGAGGCGTCAACCCTAGCCGCCAAAGGAGGGCCAAGCTTGTGCCCACCCCGCTGCCACTGCTGCCGGCATCGGCCGCAGTGGCGGCGGGCCCCTGCTCCTAAAGCGGCGAGGGCGACCGTGCGCTGCTCCTGGCGGCGGTTTTGGGGGCTGGGGCAGCGGTCCCAGATCCGGTCCGGTCTCTGGGCGGCGCGGCCGCAGGAGGGCGGTGGCTCCCGTCGGCTGCAAGGGCGGAGACGGGGCTGCTGCTGTTTGGCGTCCTTCCTGCGGCGGGAGGTGGTGCGGCTTGGCGAGATTCGGATGTGGCTCCTCCTTCCTCTGGCGGAGTCGGCCGGTCGATGGAGACGGCGGTGCGCGCCCAAGACCCGGCAGCCCTGCTGCTGCTGGCCGAGGGGTCGCGCAGGACGGCCTCAGCTGGGACGAGCGTGGGCGCGGGCTCGAGCTTCCCCTCGGTGCTCTGTGGTGCTGGTTTGGTGGCGGTTGGTTCGGGCTTGTGGTGGTTGAGCATCTCCGGGAGAAATCCTTCTCCGGCCTCTGCCGGATCCGGCGACGGAGACGCCTGCGGGCACCGCACTCTTTCTTGGAAGCGTCGTTGGGGTGTGGTGCTTCTCCCTGCGGCCTTGGCTTCGAAGGGAATACTTAGATCCGTGGGATCGGATGTTGAAGGCGTCTCCACGTCTTCTTCCTTCTTGGGGGCATCGTCTCGGAGCCGGCTATAACTGGAGACCGATGGATGGCGGCATCTTTGCTACGTGGTTGCTGAGGCGGCCGTTTTGGGGGCGCTGATTTCTGTTTGGCAACGATGATGGCGTCAAGAGGAGCTTGGGTCGCGGCTCGGGCTTGGTAGTTGGACCTTCCCGGCGTGTCCGAGGTGCTCTTTCATGGTTTGCCTTGTTGCGTTGAAGTCGGAGCTACGGTGGAGTGGGTCCAGGTGGTGATGATGACAGGCGCTCGGTGGTCGTTTGCGGCAGGCACGGTCGGCGCAAGTCCTGCATATTTCCTGGTGATGTTCGTCATCAAAGTCGAAGCTGACAGTTGTTCGTGCGTGTGGCCATCTGTTGGCATGTGCCCTCGTGGAGTCTGTTCCACGTCGGTGGCCAGGTTGATCGGTGGTGCCCATGTGTTTATGGATTGGGTTGTTTCGGTTTTAGCCCGATGTCCGTTAATTAACCGGGCAATTCTCACTTCTTCTTAATCAATGAAATGACAATTCTTTTGCCTCTTTTAAAAAAAGCAATTACCTGTAAAGGCATAATTATCTAAAAAGTATTACAAGTAGTTTTTTTAGCCTCCTTAAATTACTGCTAGTAGTTTAAGGAGGCGGCATCAGCTACTACTACAAGTGTGTAATTTCTTGCTTCAGACAATACTACGGGAAATAAAATTACATGATCATCTCTGCCTAACCGAAATGTCCAGAAATAGTCCAGAGATGCCTGCTATTGGGGATATAACTACTGACTATAAACCGCCCAGGAGGGGCTGGGTTATACTCATAAGGAGTCATCCGCATAGAAGCCCATGAAGACAAGGAGTATGGTGCTTTACTATTGAGATTTAAAGGCCCAAGGGCGGATTAGGGCCTGTTGACATAAACCGCCATGTAATATTTAACTTGCGTTGTAAGATAGGAAAAGGTAGAAACCGAGCTGGACACGTGTATGTGCCGGCATCGGGATTCTGTAAACCGCCGGGCGTCAACCTGTGTATATAAAGGGACGACCCGGCGGCAGTTAAGGGACAAGAAACAACAACTCAAGAGCCAGGTAAAGCGAGGATTCACTCCCTGATCATCGAGACCCCATCAATTCCACCATAACTGGATCGTAGGCTTTTACCTTCACCGCAAGGGGCCGAACCAGTATAAACTCCCCATGTCCTTTGTCCGGTTTAACCCCTTTAAGCTAATCTCGTTGCGATGGCTCCACGACTAAGTCCTCACACTAGGACATCTGACGTGATAATTCCACGACAGTTGGCGCCCACCGTGGGGCTATCGCACGATGGTTTTGAGTTCTTAAAGGGAAATTTCGAAGGACTCCAGGGATACGCAGTGGGACAGATGACCAAGAGTCGTCGCGGCAAGCTCTACATCGACGACGCAGGCTGGGGCCCCGACGCCGGCTCAATTGAGTACGGGTACCGAGTCCCCTTTGGAGGAATTCACATCTTCATCGGCAAGATCGATGAACCGGGCCCTGAGCCAGACACCTGCACCGACCTCGTCGAGACGGCTCAGCGTGCAAGCCCTGCCCGTGTTCAGCCTGCCATGAAGTGTGCGTTCGTAGGATTCATCAATGGTGCGGAGTCTGAACCGGTGTCCGACGGTGAGACGGTCATTTATTCTAATGGTGAATCATCCACCAGTGAGACCTTGTCACTGTACCAACTGCAAGATGGACGATTTGGGGGCTGTTCCGATGGCGACAATATTTCGGACCCCCTTGAACCGCCGAACCGGGTTGCGATCTTCATGGCCGGTAGGCAGCCCACGTTGCAATCCTCAACTTCGGCAGCGATGATTTCTGGATCGGCAGCCGGGGCAGGAGGCCCCGCGCGCCGGCCGGCTCAAGTTCTGTCCGGTTCATTGGATGCCTGGACGACATTGTTGACCATAGAGGTTACCATGGGTAATCAAGATCATCATAACGCGGAGGTCACGAAGCTGCGAGATCGGATAGCTCAGGCCAAGGAGGACTTGGCAGCTGAGGAAACTAGGATGGCTGATGAGCGGGCCGCTTTAGATGCTCGGGCACAGCAGATTCAGACAGAGAATTACTGGCTCATGCTAGATCAGAATGCTTGAAACGATGTGTTTAGGAGGAGGCATCGGTCTCATCTGCCACCGGTTTATGAAGCAATGAATCTCTTCAACACGCCAGGAGCAGGAACCAGTAATCCGGCAGCAGTGAACCGGGTTAAAGCAGCAGGGACAGAAGCGCCGGATCAGCCACGGGTGATGGACCCGCCTCGACGGACCCATGACCCACCGTAGTACATGCCGACACCGCCGGGTCACTTCTCCACCCCTTTAGATAACATGATCGTTGCGGCATCACGGTTTGCAACTATTCCAATGGAGGGCGAGTCTCCAGCAGGCGGTTGAGACGCGGCGCGTGAGAGATCTTCTTCAAACAGCCATGGTTCAGCAGCAGGCTTATTTATATAGTCAAGATAGGATTCACTCACGCCCCCCCCCCCCCCCGCCCGAGTCGGAGTTACAGCAGGCACATTGATGAACCAGCTGTGTCGAGCAGCGAGCAGAACCGTAATGCCCCTCGAAGGCCTAACCTGGTGGGCGGTGGCGCAAATGCTCAGGACATGGTGGATAACGGCAGAGCGCATCGAGAAGCTGAGTTAGTAGCGCAGTACGTGGACCGTCAGCTTACTCCGGTTCGTCCGACGACGTCCGTGGAACTAGGTCTTGCTTTCAGCTCTTGGGGGGTGTTGTGTCTCACCCCGACTCTACGCAATGTGCGGTTACCCAAGGATTTCAAGGGTCCACGTAAGGTGCCCAATTACACCGCTGATTTACCCCCCGAGTCATGGGTCGAAAGTTATGAGATGGCAATGGAGATGCTGGATGTGGATGAAGCGGCATGTGCAAAGTACTTCACCATGATGTTGGATGGAACGACTCACACTTGGTTAAAAAGTTTGCCAGCTAACTCCATTGGGTCATGGGCCGAGTTGAAGGCCCGGTTTATAACATACTTCAAGGACATGTGCAAGCAACCCGTGTCAAGTCTGGATCTAGCCGCCTGTGTCCAAGAAGAAGGAGAATCAACAACCCATTGGGTGCGCCGGGTTTCGAAAATCTTGCATTCATCGGACCACATCAATGCCGATTCAGCAGTCATAACATTGGAGGGCAATTGCCGGTTTAAGCCTTTGAAGCTAAAGTTGGGACAGCTCAAGCATCACTGCAATGACATGGGAACACTTATGGCAGCTCTGGTTAAGTATGCCAATTCTGATAGTACCAAGGATCCCGAGTCTGATGATGAGAAGTCGGGGAAGGGAAAGAAGAACGCTGGTGCAAAAGGGCAGCAGCATAACCAGGCGGGCCATGGGAACAATGGTAAGCGTAAAGCGGATACTAATTCAGATTTTGTGGCTAACACCAATGCGCAGGACAATTGTAACGCCCCGGATTCGATGCACCAGGTGTCTCCCAGTTATTCGCCGTCGTTGCCATGTCATTTGCTTGCGTGTTGCACTTTGCCATGTCATCATATGCATTTCATATCATGTCATCATGTGCATTGCATTCGCATACGTGTTCATCTCATGCATCCGAGCATTTTCCCCGTTGTCCCTTTTGCAATCCGGCACTCCTATGTCCTCCGGCGTCCCCCTTTTGTCTCTTGTTGTGAGTGGGTGTTAAACTTTCTCAGAATGGCCCGAGGTTTGCCAAGCGGCCTTGGTATAGCACCGGTAGACCGCCTGTCAAGTTTCGTGCCATTCGGAGGTCGTTTGATACTCCAACGGTTAACCGGGTAACCGTAAAAGCCTCTTTTGTTGCAGCCCAACACCCCTTCCAAAGTGGCCCAAAACCCAGCAAACTCCCCTCCATGGTCTCGGTCGTTCGATCACGATCGCGTGGCCGAAAACCGCTCCTCATTTGGACTCTCCTAGCTCCCTCTACCTATAAATATGTGCACCTCCCCCGAAATTCCCGCAGTCCAAACCCTAGCCTTCCCCTACCTCGCGCCACCGGACAAAATCCCCGCAGCCGGACACGTCCGCCGCCGTCGCCCGCGCCAATCAGATCGCGACACCTGTCCCTGCACCGCCGTCCCGCCGCCGCGGCCCGCGAGGCCCACGGCCGGCCCGCCCGCGCCCGCACCGGGCCCGAGCCGCGCCCCACGCGCCGCCCCGCCCGTCCTTCCGCGTCGCCGCCGCCAGTCGCCGTGCCCGCGCCGCCGCCGACTGCCTCCCTCCGTCCTGCCGCCGGCGTGCACCGCGCCGCCCCGCGCGCTGCTCCGCCGGATCGGCCCCACCTCGCCGCGGCGCCCTCCGCCGCCAAGCCCCGTCGCCGACCTCGCCCGTCCCCTCTCCGGACCGCCCGCGTCCGCCTCGGCCTCCTCGCCGGCCGGCGCCGCCGTGCCTCGCCCGAGCCCGGCCGCCCCTCGTCTTGCCTCTCCGTCGCCGCCCTGACATCGCCACGGGCCGGATCCGGCGTGGTCCAGCCGGATCCAACTCCGGCGCCTCCTTCCCCGCGTTCTCCGGCGAGATCCCGTGATCTCCGGCGAACTCCAGATCTGATCCACGAAGGTTGACTTTCCCCTTCCCCGAAAATCCACCAAGTCCCAAAATATTTTGCATTATCATGCCATGTTCATCGCATCATATATCCATGCGTAATGCTCCGTTTCGTGCGTATAATATGTCAAATTGTTCGCCTCGACGAGTACTTCATTTCATTCCATTGCGTCATTTTCATTTCAGCTCATCTTGATGCCCGAAATGCTGTTGGAAGAGTGTATGTTGCTGTTAATCTGCTGAAACTGTTATAACTTGCTTATTTGTCATTTTTGCCATGTTTGATGTGTGCATCCTATGAGGTTGATGTCTACATGTGTTTTGATCTATGCCATGCCATCTTTTCAGAGGTGCTATCCATGTATTTTTGTGGCTTGTGTAGTGAGTGAATCAAGCTTGTTAAGGAGGTTACTTGCTGTTGCTGTTTTCCTGACAGATTCTGTTATATTTTGTTGCTATGTAAACCTTCTCCTACAAGTCATTCCATGCATAATCTGGAGATTGTTCCCTAAGGATGTTTTGTTATACATGTATTGCTCTATCCATTCATGCCCCTGATTGCATTTATAGCTTGCTGTAGCTTGTTGCAATCTTGCCCCAAAGTTGCTAAATGATGTTGTTGTCAGCCTGTTAACATTAAGTTCAATGTTTCCATGTGTTTTGCTAGTTATCCATGCACCCTATGAACTTGATCTTGCCATGCTTAGCTTCATAAACATGCCTTCTTACTGTTGGTTTCCTTGCCATGCCATGTATTGCTCTGTGGTGAGTGATTCAAGCTCACCAACATGCCTACTTATTGTTTGTTCTTGCCTTGTATGAATCTGTAATATAACTTGACATGTTTACATGGGTACCATCATATTTTCTGTGCACTTTTGGCTCATGGTCAGTAAGGGACTCTTGTTCTATGCTTTTAGTAGTATCATGCCATGCCTTTGTTTGCCATGATAAGTTCCTGTAACATGTTGTTTGATAGCTCTAGACATTGCAACCTGATGTTATTTCTGCTAAAGTCTGAAACTGTTATTATTTGCAATCTTCCCATGTCCTTTTGAGAATGTTCTATTGATTTCTGGAGATAGCTCAGTGTTCATGTTTTGTTGTCCTTTACCTGTACATCATGCTCATGCCTTTTGTTCTTATGTTGGGGTGCTGTAGCATATTGTTTTGATGCTTGCAATATGCCTAGTTGCTGTTTTGGACAGGTTGTTGTTATGACTTGTATAGAGTGTATGTGTTGCACCGTTGCTCCGTTTTGAGTGTGCTCTATATGAAACTTGCTTGTTTTTGCATGTAGCTTCATATTATCATGTTGCATCCTTGTTTTGGTGTGTTTGCTTGATGTTTGGGTGCATTTTGCATCAATGCCATGTTTAACTTGTTTTGCTCATATCTTCTAGGCCGTAGCTCCGAATCTAATGAACTTTATATGCAACTTGACTAGAATTTCGTGTAGATCATCTTGGTGCATTTTAACTTGCTATTTAACAACTTGAACATAAGGTTTATTCAGTTCTGGACCAATTTCGAAATTTGGATATGAGGACTTACCGGAATTGTTATATGTTGTTTCCGGCCTCATTTAAACTTGCCTTGATATGTTGTTCTTGTTTGCATCATATTTTGCCATGAGTAGCTTCATGTAGTCTTGTCTTGCATCATGCTTGTTGTGCATCATGTCTTGTCTATGTGTGGTGTGTTTACCATGTTGTGTGCTTCTTCTCGATAGTTCCCGTTTCGTTGCGATCGTGAGAATTCGTTCGTCTACGTGTGGTTCGTCTTCGTGGCTTCATCTTCTTCATGGACTCTTTCTTATTCCTTGCGGGATTTCAGGCAAGATGACCGCTACCCTGGATCTCACTACTATCATTGCTATGCTAGTTGCTTCGTTCTATCGCTATGCTGCGTTACCTATCAATTGCTTTTCAAGCCTCCCAAATTGCCATGAACCTCTAACCTTTGACACCCTTCCTAGCAAACCGTTGTTTGGCTATGTTACCGCTTTGCTCAGCCCCTCTTATAGCGTTGCTAGTTGCAGGTGAAGTTGAAGATTGCTCCATGGTGGACAGGGTTTATGTTGGGATATCACAATATCTCTTATATTATTAATGCATCTATATATTTGGTAAAGGGTGGAAGGCTCGGCCTTATGCCTGGTGTTTTATTCCTCTCTTTCCGCCCTAGTTTCCGTCATACCGGTGTTATGTTCCCGGATTTTGCATTCCTAACGCGGTCGGGTGATTTATGGGACCCCCCTGACAGTTTGCTTTGAATAAAACTTGTCCAGCAAGGCCCAACCTTGGTTTTACCATTTGCCTCACCACCACCTACTTTTCCCTTGGGAGTAATTAACCCAAGGGTCATCTTTATTTTAGCCCCCTGGGCCAATGCTTGTCTAAGTGTTGGTCCAAACTAGCGCACCGTGCGGGACCATTCCTTGGCAACTTGGATTCGTCGGTACCTGTACGCTTTGCTTATCCGTTGTTGCCCTAAGAACGAGATATGTGCAGCTCCTATCAGGATGTCGGCGCATCGGGCGGCTTGGCTGGTCTTGTTTTACCATTGTCGAAATGTCTTGTAAACCGGGATTCCGAGACTGATCGGGTCTTCCTGGGAGAAGGTATATCCTTCGTTGATCGCGAGAGCTTATCATGGGCTAAGTTGGGACACCCCTGCAGGGTTTAAACTTTCGAGAGCCGTGCCCGCGGTTATGTGGCAGATGGGAATTTGTTAATGTCCGGTTGTAGATAACTTGACACCAGATCCGAATTAAAATGCATCAACCGCGTGTGTAGCCGTGATGGTCTCTTCTCGGCGGAGTCCGGGAAGTGAACACGGTCTTTGGGTTATGTTTGACGTAAGTAGGTGTTCAGGATCACCTCTTGATCATTGCTAGCTTCACGTCCGTTTCTTTGTTTCTCTTCTCGCTCTCCTTTGCGTATGTTAGCCACCATATATGCTTAGTCGCTGCTGCAACCTCACCACCTTACCCCTTCCTTTCCCATTAAGCTTTGCTAGTCTTGATACCCATGGTAATGGGATTGCTGAGTCCTCGTGGCTCACAGATTACTACAACAACAGTTGCAGGTACAGGTTAGGCGATGATCATGACGCGAGAGCGATGTTTGCTTGTCTTGGAGTTCTTCTTCTGCTTCTTCTTTGATCAGGGGATAGGTTCCAGGTCGGCAGCCTGGGCTAGCAGGGTGGATGTCGTTTGAGTTTCTGTTTGTGTTTCATCCGTAGTCGGATGTTGCTCTTATGTACGATGATGTTGTATTCGTGTGGCATTGTATGCCTTTTGTACGTACCCCCATCTATTATGTAATGTTGATGTAATGATATCCACCTTGCAAAAGCGTCTTCAAGATGCGCTTCTATCCTTGGTGGGACCTTCGAGTTACTTTAGGATAGGTTCGCATCTTGGGCGTGACAAGTTGGTATCAGAGCCTCGACCGACCCTAGGAGCCCCCTTGATTGATCGTGTAGTTTGGCCATTGTTGAGTCTAGAAGAAAACTGTTTTCAGAGTCTAGTTATATCGGAGAGTAGGAATTCTTTTTACTCCTCAGCCCCTTCATCGCTCTGGTGAGGAATCTTGACGTAGGTGTTTTGAATTACTCCTCTTCCCCTTCAAATTTTCTTTAGGTTCATGCAGTTGGTTTTCTGATCGTTGGTTCTCATCTCTTTTATCCGGTGCATTTCTCGTCAAGTTGACTCGAGTCTCTTCATCTTTGAGTTCAATCCTCAGTTGTTTTTTTCCCACCCTCCCTCCCTTCTTCTTCTCGAATCCGGAGTCCGTAATCGAGTATCCTCCTACTCGTGCGAAGTCTTTGTTTTCAACAGTTGTTTTTTCTCTTCAAGATATTTGTCGGTTCCCCTTTCCAAGTTGCCTTTGTTTTCCCGCCCTCCCACCCTTTCTTCTTCCCGGAGTTTGAGTCTCTTTCGACCATCAATTTCATTCGTACGGAGTCTCTTCAGTCTTCCCTCAATCATTTCAACCGGTGAATTCTCGTCTCGTTCGTCATTCCTCATCCCTTTCTTTTCCGATGGACCCAATTCAAGTTTTTTGGGTTGACCATATTCTTTTCCTCGTCTCAAGTGTTTTCCTTGCTCGTTCGCCTATCTCTAGTTTATCCTTCCGGAGTGCTCATGACATCTCAGGAGATTCGTCTGTGTTCCAATTAATTCAAGGTTATCACCTCATTCAAATATTTCAATCATTCCGGTGCATCATCTATCTGTTCAACAATCCTTTCCAACGGTGTTTTCTTCAGTGGGCCCTAACCCATAGGTCTTTTCCCAGGATCTTACCTGACTCTTCTAATTTCCCCGGAGTTATTCTCAATTCTTTTCAAAGTGTGACGTAAGAATGGATTCCATCAGTCATATGCCTTCTCCAAGATCATTTCAAATTCTTTTCATTGTTGGGTCAAACCTCTTTGTTTTTCATTCTCCTGGAGTATCTCAGTAATTTTGGTGGTGTTTCTCGTCATCATTTGAAGATTGAAGAAGAGTTTTTTCCTCTAAATCTTGTCTGTTCTCTCGAAGTTTCGTGGTTCTAGCTTCATGTTATGCTCGCGAATTATTCCAATTGTCAGATATTCTTTTCTTACCCATCCGGAGTATGTCAGAAGTTGTTTTCCCGTTTCTTTTCACCGGAGGCCACCATTCCAGTTATCATTCTCTAATTATCTCGGCGCTTCGTTGAAGTGTTCTTTAATCAGCTCATGATCTCATTATTCTCTCGCATCTAAATCCCCTCTAGCATATTTGTTCTTCTAATTCTTCCCGGTGTTTCATTCTCTTTCGTCAGTCATTTTCGAATTCTTATGGTGGTTCGTTCAAGATTCTTTTTCTTTGATTAGCATTTTAATTCATTCGCTCTTTTCAATCTTACCGGTGGCTCATGAAGACCTTCTCAAGCTTGAGATATGTCACTTCTCAATCCTTTTCAAGAAGAATAAGTAGTATGCAAAATCCATTGCTTGTCATCAATTTAGTTTGATGAAGGATAGGCATACAATAAATCTTATTCTTATTTCATCCAAGTGATTAATCCCTTCCTTCAGAGTTTGTTCTTGAGGAATAAATTCTAGTTCCAAGTGTTTACATCTTTTCCTTTCCGGAGTTCAAATTGCCTCGGTCATTTCGTCGGAACCTCCATCTAAATCATCGCATGCTTTAATCTTATTCTTTCATCCTTCATTCTATCTCATCATCCTTTTGTCACCGGAGTTCTTCATGGCGATTCTTCATGATTTAATTCATTCTTCAAGAGTTCATCAAGTTCCATTCCATCCTCTCAAGTTCGTTCTAATCCTCCCATTTTCAGCCCGAGTGCTACCTAAATTCTTTCAGTCTTATTCGTTTCTTTTCTCATTCTAACCACTTCGGTTAGAACGAGTCGTTTCATAGTCGATCTGATTCCATGAGCTTACGATTCTTGTCATTCTCGTCATATTCACCGTTTCTTTTTTCCAACTCGAGTGTTCTCAACTTTGTTGATCCTCTCTCTTTTGTTCGTATTGCACCCCATCCGTTTCCCTTCCGTCTCGGTCCTAAGATCTCGGGACGAGATCTCTTGTTAGTGGAGAAGTGTTGTAACGCCCCGGATTCGATGCACCAGGTGTCTCCCAGTTATTCGTCGTCGTTGCCATGTCATTTGCTTGCGTGTTGCACTTTGCCATGTCATCATATGCATTTCATATCATTTCATCATGTGCATTGCATTCGCATACGTGTTCATCTCATGCATCCGAGCATTTTCCCCGTTGTCCGTTTTGCAATCCGGCACTCCTATGTCCTCCGGCATCCCCCTTTTGTCTCTTGTTGTGAGTGGGTGTTAAACTTTCTCGGAATGGCCTGACGTTTGCCAAGAAGCCTTGGTATAGCACCGGTAGACCGCCTGTCAAGTTTCGTGCCATTCGGAGGTCGTTTGATACTCCAACGGTTAACCGGGTAACCGTAAAAGCCTCTTTTGTTGCAGCCTAACACCCCTTCCAAAGTGGCCCAAAACCCAGCAAACTCCCCTTCATGCTCTCGGTCGTTCGATCACGATCGCGTGGCCGAAAACCGCTCCTCATTTGGACTCTCCTAGCTTCCTCTACCTATAAATATGTGCACCTCCCCCGAAATTCCCACAGTCCAAACCCTAGCCTTCCCCTACCTCGCGCCACCGGACAAAATCCCCGCAGCCGGACATGTCCGCCGCCGCCGCCCGCGCCAATCAGATCGCGACACCTGTCCCTGCGCCGCCGTCCTGCCGCCGCGGCCCGCGAGGCCCACGGCCGGCCCGCCCGCGCCCGCGCCCCGCGCGCCGCCCCGCCCGTCCTTCCGCGTCGCCGCCGCCAGTCGTCGTGCCCGTGCCGCCGCCGACTGCCTCCCTCCGTCCCGCCGCCGGCGTGCACCGCGCCGCCCCGCGCGCTGCACTGCCCGATCGGCCCCGCCTCGCCGCGGCGCCCTCCACCGCCAAGCCCCGTCGCCGACCTCGCCCGTCCCCTCGCCGGACCTCCCGCGTCCGCCTCGGCCTCCTCGCCGGCCGGCGCCGCCGTGCCTCGCCCGAGCCCGGCCGCCCCTCGTCTTGCCTCTCCGTCGCTGCCCTGACGTCGCCACGGGCCGGATCCGGCGTGGTCCGGCCGGATCCAACTCCGACGCCTCCTTCCCCGCGTTCTCCGGCGAGATCCCGTGATCTCCGGCGAACTCCAGATCTGATCCACGAAGGTTGACTTTCCCCTTCCCCGAAAATCCACTAAGTCCCAAAATATTTTGCATTATCATGCCATGTTCATCGCATCACATCTCCATGCGTACTGCTCCGTTTCGTGCGTGTAATATGTCAAATTGTTTGCCTCGACGAGTACTTAATTTCATTCCATTACATGATTTTCATTTGAGCTCATCTTGATGCCCGAAATGTTGTTGGAAGAGTGCATGTTGCTGTTAATCTGCTGAAACTGTTATAGCTTGCTCATTTATCATTTTTGCCATGTTTGATGTGTGCATCCTATGAGGTTGATGTCTACATGTGTTTTGATCTATGCCATGCCATCTTTCCAGAGGTGCTATCCATGTATTTTTGTGGCTTGTGTAGTGAGTGCATCGAGCTTGTTAAGGAGGTTACTTGCTGTTGCTGTTTTCCTGACAGATTCTGCTATATTTTATTGCTATGTAAACCTGCTCCTACAAGTCATTCCATGCATAATCTGGAGATTGTTCCCTAAGGATGTTTTGTTATACATGTCTTGCTCTATCCATTCAAGCCCCTGGTTGCATTTATAGCTTGCTGTAGCTTGTTGTAATCTTGCTCCAAAGTTGCTAAATGATGTTGTTGTCAGCCTGTTAACATTAAGTTTAATGTTTCCATGTGTTTTGCTAGTTATCCATGCACCCTATGAACTTACTCTTGCCATACTTAGCTTAATAAACATGCCTTCTTACTGTTGGTTGCCTTGCCATGCCATGTATTGCTCTGTGGTGAGTGATTCAAGCTCACCAACATGCCTACTTATTGTTTGTTCCTGCCATGTATGAATCTGTAATATAACTTGCCATGTTTACATGGGTGCCATCATATTTTCTGTGCATTTTTGGCTCATGGTCAGTAAGGGACTCTTGTTCTATGCTTTTAGTAGTATCATGCCATGCCTTTGTTTGCCATGATAAGTTCCTGTAACATGTTGTTTGATAGCTCTAGACATTGCAACCTAATGTTATTTCTGCTAAAGTCTGAAACTGTTATTATTTGCAATCTTCCCATGTCCTTTTGAGAATGTTCTAGTGATTTCTGGAGATAGCTCAGTGTTCATGTTTTGTTGTACTTTACCTGTACATCAAGCTCATGCCTTTTGTTCTTATGTTGGGGTGCTGTAGCATATTGTTTTGATGCTTGCAATATTCCTAGTTGCTGTTTTGGACAGGTTGTTGTTATGACTTGTATAGAGTGTATGTGTTGCACCGTTGCTCCGTTTTGAGTGTGCTCTATATGAAACTTGCTTGTTTTTGCATGTAGCTTCATATTATCATGTTGCATCCTTGTTTTGGTGTGTTTGCTTGATGTTTGGGTGCATTTTGCATCAATGCCATGTTTAACTTGTTTTGCTCATATCTTCTAGGCCGTAGCTCCGAATCTAATGAACTTTATATGCAACTTGACTAGAATTTCATGTAGATCATCTTGGTGCATTTTAACTTGCTGTTTAACAACTTGAACATAAGGTTTATTCAGTTCTGGACCAATTTCGAAATTTGCATATGAGGACTTACCGGAATTGTTATATGTTGTTTCCGGCCTCATTTAAACTTGCCTTGATATGTTGTTCTTGTTTGCATCATCTTTTTCCATGAGTAGCTTCATGTAGTCTTGTCTTGCATCATGCTTGTTGTGCATCATGTCTTGTCTATGTGTGGTGTGTTTACCATGTTGTGTGCTTCTTCTCGATAGTTCCCGTTTCGTTGCGATCGTGAGGATTCGTTCGTCTACGTGTGGTTCGTCTTCGTGGCTTCATCTTCTTCATGGACTCGTTCTTCTTCCTTACGAGATTTCAGGCAAGATGACCGCTACCCTGGATCTCACTACTATCATTGCTATGCTAGTTGCTTCATTCTATCGCTATGCTGCGTTACCTATCAATTGCTTTTCAAGCCTCCCAAATTGCCATGAACCTCTAACCTTTGACACCCTTCCTAGCAAACCGTTGTTTGGCTATGTTACCGCTTTGCTCAGCCCCTCTTATAGCGTTGCTAGTTGTAGGTGAAGTTGAAGATTGCTCCATGGTGGACAGGGTTTATGTTGGGATATCACAATATCTCTTATATTATTAATGCATCTATATATTTGGTAAAGGGTGGAAGGCTCGGCCTTATGCCTGGTGTTTTGTTCCACTCTTGCCGCCCTAGTTTCCGTCATACCGGTGTTATGTTCCCAGATTTTGCGTTCCTAACGCGGTCGGTTGATTTATGGGACCCCCCTGACAGTTCGCTTTGAATAAAACTTGTCCAGCAAGGCCCAACCTTGGTTTTACCATTTGCCTCACCACCACCTACTTTTCCCTTGGGAGTAATTAACCCAA
This sequence comes from Triticum timopheevii, assembly GCA_963921465.1. Classification (NCBI taxonomy): domain Eukaryota; kingdom Viridiplantae; phylum Streptophyta; class Magnoliopsida; order Poales; family Poaceae; genus Triticum; species Triticum timopheevii. The sequence goes on from OY997268.1 coordinate 480,125,279, forward strand.
GGGTCATCTTTATTTTAGCCCCCCGGGCCAATGCTTGTCTAAGTGTTGGTCCAAACTGGAGCACCGTGCGGGACCATTCCTTGGCAACTTGGATTCGTCGGTACCTGTATGCTTCGCTTATCCGGTGTTGCCCTGAGAACGAGATATGTGTAGCTCCTATCGGGATGTCGGCGCATCGGGCGGCTTTGCTGGTCATGTTTTACCATTGTCGAAATGTCTTGTAAACCGGGATTCCGAGACTGATCGGGTCTTCCTGGGAGAAGGTATATCCTTCGTTAATCGCGAGAGCTTATCATGGGCTAAGTTGGGACACCCCTGCAGGGTTTAAACTTTCGAGAGCCATGCCCGCGGTTATGTGGCAGATGGGAATTTGTTAATGTCCGATTGTAGATAACTTGACACCAGATCCGAATTAAAATGCATCAACCGCGTGTGTAGCCGTGATGGTCTCTTCTTGGCGGAGTCCGGGAAGTGAACACGGTCTTTGGGTTATGTTTGACGTAAGTAGGTGTTCAGGATCACCTCTTGATCATTGCTAGCTTCACGTTCGTTTCTTTGTTTCTCTTCTCGCTCTCCTTTGCGTATGTTAGCCACCATATATGCTTAGTCGCTGCTGCAACCTCACCACCTTACCCCTTCCTTTCCCATTAAGCTTTGCTAGTCTTGATACCCATGGTAATGGGATTGCTGAGTCCTCGTGGCTCACAGATTACTACAACAATAGTTGCAGGTACAGGTTATGCGATGATCATGACGCGAGAGCGATGTTTGCTTGTCTTGGAGTTCTTCTTCTGCTTCTTCTTCGATCAGGGGATAGGTTCCAGGTCGGCAGCCTGGGCTAGCAGGGTGGATGTCGTTTGAGTTTCTGTTTGTGTTTCATCCATAGTCGGATGTTGCTCTTATGTACGATGATGTTGTATTCGTGTGGCATTGTATGCCTTTTGTATGTACCCCCATCTATTATGTAATGTTGATGTAATGATATGCACCTTGCAAAAGCGTCTTCAAGATGCGCTTCTATCCTTGGTGGGACCTTCGAGTTCCTTTAGGATAGGTTCGCATCTTGGGCGTGACAACAATGGCCAGCGTCGTAAGGGTAAACCGCCCCCGCAGAGTGGAGGATCAAGTGTTAATCTTGAGCGCTTGTTAAATCAGCCTTGCCCGAGGCACAGAACACGAGAAAAGCCAGCTACGCACCTCTGGAAGGATTGCTTTATTATGCGGGAGTTCAAAAACTCGGATCTTTTCCGATATGATCATGGACTGTCCGGCGGTTCAGGACCTGGGTCTCACGGGCCGGGTTATGGTGGAGGTAACTCCGGTTCAGGATTTCAAGGTAATCAGGGTGGACATGGCAATCAAGGCAATCAGGGCAACCAGGGTGGTTATAATCAATAGGGAAATCAGCAGCAGCAACAGTCAGGTTACCAGAGTCACCCGAAGCAGTTGAATAGTGGGCAGTATCATGTCTTCACCACTACCTTGTGCAGGCGCAATAAGAAGCTTCATAAAAGGGCAGTGAACTCCGTTGAACCGGTGCTTCCCCATTACTTGTGCCGGTCTGAACAGCCCATTGTGTGGAGTCGAGAGGATCATCCGCCCTGGGTTGATAATCCGGGTCATCTGGCGTTGGTGGTGGCACCTCAGGTTGGAGGTTATAAGTTCACCAAGGTGCTCATGGATGGAGGGAGCAGTATCAACATCTTTTATTATGAAACCTTCCGTCGTATGGGGTTGACAGATAAGAATCTTAAACTGTCGAACACCATTTTCCATGGTGTGGTGCCTGGTAAATCGGCTTATCCGGTCGGTAAGATAGCACTGGAGGTTTCTTTTGGAGATGATCATGATCGAGATCAGAGACATTGACTTTTGAAGTGGTGAAAATCAGGAGCCCATACCATGCCCTGTTTGGACGGCCGGCTTATGCTAAGTTCATGGCAAGGCCCTGTTATGTTTATCTGCAGCTCAAGATGCCGGGTCACAAGGGGACCATCACAGTACATGGAAGCCGCAAGATTGCTTTGGAATGTGAGTAAGGTGATGCGGCTTACGCCGAGTCGGTTTGCGCAACAGAGGAGTTGAAATTCTATAAGGACAATGTTGATCTGGCACATATGAGTTCTTTGAAAAAACCAACTACAGAGCATGATCCGGCTTTGTAGTTTAAATCGGCTGATGAGACTAAGCTGGTTGATTTTGTTCCTGGCGATTCATCCAAGCAATTTAGCATCAGCACTAACTTGGACCGAAATAGGAAAGCGCGCTCATCGAGTTCATCCGTGAGAACCGGGACATCTTTGCATGGAAACCTTCTGACGTGCTAGGTGTACCGAGGGAACTCGCTGAGCACACTCTTAATATCGATCCAAGTTTAAACCGGTCAAGCAGTTTCTCCGTCGCTTCAATGAAGAGAGACGCAAGGCCATTGGTGAGGAAGTAGCCCGGCTCTTGGCAGCAGGATTTATTGCGGAGGTTTTTCACCCTGAGTGGTTAGCTAACCCAGTGCTAGTGCTCAAGAAGAACAGCACTTGGCGTATGTGTGTGGATTACACAGATTTGAACAAGGCTTGTCCGGCTGATCCCTTTGCTCTGCCTCGTATTGATCAAATTATTGATGCTACAGCGGGTTGTGAGCGTTTGAGCTTTCTGGATGCTTATTCTGGTTACCATCACATCAAAATGGTAGTTAAGGACCAGGAGAAGACAACCTTTATAACTCCCTTTGGAGCCTTCTGCTATGTGTCTATGCCTTTTGGGCTCAAGAGTGCCCAGGCGACTAATCAGCGATGTGTGCAGAATTGTCTTCATAATCAGATCAGGCGCAATGTTCATTCTTATGTGGATGATATCATGGTGAAATCCAGAAAGCAGAGACATTAATAACTGATTTGAAGGAAACCTTTGATAATCTCCGGGTTTATAAGATGATGCTTAATCCGGCCAAGTGTGTTTTTGGTGTACCGGCAAGCAAGCTCTTGGATTTTCTGGTGTCTAACAGGGGCATTGAAGCTAATCCGGAAAAGATCAAGGCTATCACATCGCTGGCTAAAGCGGCGTGTATCAACGATGTTCAATGTTTGGCGGGTCATATTGCAGCGCTAAGCCGGTTTATCAGCCGGTTGGGAGAGAAGGCCATCCCTCTATATCAGATGATGAAAAAGACAGACAACTTTGTATGGAGTGATGCTGCTAATGCGGCGTTTGAGGATCTGAAGAACCAGTTAGCCGGGCCGCCCATTCTTGCTGCCCCCATTGATAAGGAACCATTGCTGTTATATGTAGCTGCTAACGCCCGGGCTATCAGCTTTGCTATTATGGTGGAGCGCAAGGAGGCAGGTAAGGAGTATCTGGTTCAACGGACGGTTTATTATATCAGTGAGGTGCTTATTGAGTCAAAGCAGAGAAATCCACATTGGCAGAAGCTGGCGTATGGAGTTTTTATGGCAAGCCGGAAGCTTAAGAAGTACTTTCAGGGCCATCCCATCATTGTGGTCAGTTCCGCTCCTTTGGGAGATATCATCTAGAACATGGAGGCGACTGGCCGGGTTGCTAAGTGGGCTATCGAGCTTGGACCTCACGGGTTAAAATATATGCCTCGTACGGCCATCAAGTCCCAAGCGCTCGTGGATTTCATCAATGACTGGACAGAGTTGCAGGCACCGGATGATAAACCGGATAACACATACTGGACTATTCACTTCGACGGGTCCAGACAATTGGAAGGCTCGGGGGCTGGAGTGTTTCTTACTTCCCCTCGAGGTGACAAATTTTGTTATGTTCTCCGCTTGATGTTTCCCTGTACTAACAATGTAGCTGAGTATGAGGCCTTGCTCCATGGTCTTCGGATGGCCAAAGAGATGAACTTAATCCGGGTACGTTGCTTTGGGGGCTCCGATTTAGTGGCTCAGCAAGTCTCTGGTACTTGGGATTCTTCTAAGGACCCACTCATGGCGGCTTATCGGTGTGAGGTGGATATCATTGCTGGTCACTTCAAGGGTTACCAGGTCGAGCACACTGATCGGAGCAAGAATGAAGGGGCGGACGCTTTAAGCCGGCTGGGGTCTCAGCTTATACCGGTGCTGCCCAATGTTTTTCTTGACGTTTTGCATAACCCGTCAGTCAAAATACCGACGGAGGAGGATCTGGCTGTTCCCGACCCGGAGGCTCAATTGGTGGCGGTTCCTCATGCTATCCCTAATTGGATAGTGCCCTACTTGGCGTATATGACCCGTGGCGAGTTACCCGAGGGCGAAGTTTTGGCCAGACAGATAATCCGGCGATCCAAGTCCATGACTATTGTCAATGGCGAGTTACATCACTACAATGTCTCGGGGGCGCTTCAGCGCTGCGTTTCTCCTGAAGAAGGCTGTGAGATTTTGCGTGAAATCCACGAAGGGGATTGCGGTCATCATGCCGGTTCAAAATCCCTTGTGGCAAAGGCTTTCCGGCATGGTTTTTACTGGCTCATAGCTCATGCAGATGCCGAGGATTTGGTCAGGAAGTGTGATGGTTGTCAGAAATTTTCACGCCGAGCCCATGTTCCGGCCTAGGAATTGAGGATGATTCCAATCACCTGGCCATTTGCAACTTGGGGGATGGATATGGTTGGGCCTTTTAAGAGGTCCAAGGATAAAAAGACCCACCTTCGGGTGGCGGTTGATAAATTCACCAAGTGGGTGGAGGCAGAGCCAGTCAGCAAGTGTGATGCAGCCACGGCGGTTCAATTCATGAAGAAAGTAATTTTCTGCTTCGGTTTTCCACATAGCATCATAACAGATAATGGCACGAATCTCACCAAGGGTGCTATGGAAGAGTTCTGTCAACGTGAGCACATCCGGCTTGATGTTTCATCAGTTGCTCACCCCCAGTCTAATGGTCAAGCTGAGAGAGCTAATCAGGAAATCCTGAAGGGCATCAAACCCCGGCTTATGGTCCCTTTGTAGAGGACGCCGGGTTGTTGGGTGGAAGAGTTGCCTTCTGTGTTATGGAGCATTAATACCACCCCCAATAGATCTACGGGTTATACTCCCTTCTTCATGGTTTATGGAGCAGAAGCAGTTTTCCAAGTGATATTCGCCATGACTCGCCCCGAGTGGCAGCTTATGTTGAAGCAAACAATAAAAGAGCATGCCAATATGCATTGGACCTGTTAGATGAAAAACGGGACATAGCGGCAGCTCATTCGGTGATTTATCAGCAAGACCTGCGGTGTTATCATAGCCGCCGGGTTAAAACCAGAGCTTTTCAAGAAGGCAACTTAGTGCTCCGGCTTATCCAAGATCAGACCGACATGCACAAGTTATCCCCACCTTGGGAAGGGCCCTTTGTGGTCAGCAAGAATCTGAACAACGGGTCATACTGCCTTATCGATGTTCGAGAGCACAAAGACTCATGCAAGTCGGAGGAGGAGACCCGCCGGCCGTGGAATATTGCTCATCTTCGGCCTTACTAAACCTGAGCCATAGGCTCCTATTACGTACATACTTTTGACAATGTATATATTATGATCAATATAATAAACCGGCATCCTTGCTAAAGCGGGGCCTCTGTCGTTCTTCTTAAAAGTATTTCTTGGTTACATGGGGGCTTCTGCTTATAAAGCGGAGTTCTGATTGTCCATTGATCTGGCTTATAAAGCTACAAAAAAAAGAGAGCAAAGCTCAATCATAAGCCTGGGGGCTTAATACCCAATGTCATAAGGAGCCAAAGAGAGTTCATTGCAAAGCACAACTCAAACATAGGCGCCCATTGAGCACAGCTCAAAATATTGCTTGGGGGATCTTTAATTCTACAAGAACAAAGAATCTACACCTTTCAATAGGCTATAAAAGCCAGACTTGGAAGCCAGGTGTATTCATCTAAAACCCCGGGTTAACCTGCCTTCATCAAGTAAGTCACTCCGCCCAGGTAATCCTGGTATGACTCGCCGAACGTCTGGCAAGTCAATCTTATACAGACCCTGAACTTGTCAAAGTTAAAACGACGATTGGTTAACGTGAGGTCCATCTTAAAAGGCTTTGTAAAATGGTTTAACTCAGTGGCCTGGCAGCCCATGAAAAGCCTTGCCTTTTTTTTGCATATTTTCTTCGCAAATCTTTCTTTTCGATGTTTATTTTGATGAGGTTTATATTAAAACCGGTGCTTGCTAAACCAGTGTGGCTTTGAAGTTGCCAAGTACAAACTTGCAAAGATGACCGGTGTCAATTGACCCAGCTGGGCTTTCAACTATAAGTTGTTAGTACCCGATCAATGGCAAACCAACGTTTGTTAACCCGGTCTGGCTTTGACTATAAGTCGCCAGTATGATCATCCGGTGTTTATCATAACCCGGTATGGCTTCGTTATAAACCAGCAAAGCATGGTGGGAGTTATCAGCACTCAAGATTTGGTTTATCACCCTTACTACAATAAAGTTGATAAATCAACAATGTGATTTAATGTCACATGTATGATGTATTTCATATTTAATTATTCTTGAAAATACAGCCTTGGTTATAAACCCTGGTGTTATATTGGGTATTATTACCCGTCCGGTGATAAACCGCCAGGACAATTTCAGTTTCCTATATGCAGAAACAGGATTGTATAAAGCTGCTAAGGATCATAAGCAGACATAGCATTATCATGACAGATTAACAGTATCAGGCAAAGTGAATATGCACGATGGCATAGCAGACCAAGTGTTTAAACTAGCCTATTACAAGGCGGTTTGATGCCCCAAAAGGATAATTGTTTATCACACAGATTGCAGTGTGCAGAAGCTAAACTGGCCACCGGATCATGATTCTTCACCACGCTGACTTGTAGGCTGTGGATCATCCTGCGCCGGTGCACCCTCCTCCTCTCTACCCAGTGGCTAGAAGTCAATGGTTGCCTAGTCAATCCCAGTTAAGGCGCGGAAGACAGCTTCATCGCTTATAAGGGTCGATGGTTCAACGTCAGGGGCGTAAGTATGCTTACGGATTGGCGGGATAAGATTTTGCACTTCATGAGTCGGTGCATCAACCCGTTTGTTGTCTGTGTCATAAATCGACCGGTAGAAAGACAAGTCAGGTCTTCAGCCAATTTGCTCGCCAGTGGATGCATTTCCTTCGTTATGGCCCTGAGGTCGTCATTATCAAAGGCTGGCCCATCCTCTTTTTGGCCAGGATAACCGTTTCCAATATCTTCCAGATCAAGATCAGATATCCAGGCCTTGGCCCGAGTCAATGCAGTAAGTGCGCCGGCCCTTGCAGCAGATTTCTTCAAATCTTCAAGTTGGGCATGCATCATGGATAACTTTTCCAATGTGTCCTTGATCAATGTTAGGGGCGGTTTTATTATGAGAAGCTGTGCAGATAACCCGTTGAACGCCGGTATATAATTGCTCTATCAATGTGTAGGCAGCCTTCAATTTCTTGCACATATCCGAGCCAAGATGAGTAACACGACTACCTGCAAGGGTCAAAATATTATTAAACCGGCAAATTTATGGATGTTACTTATTTAAAGATTATGAAGAGGTTATTTACCAAAGACAACAGAAGTCATAGCATTGATCTGCCGCTTCAAGCTAGTCAATTGTTTTGTTACTAGGTTAAGGGCTGCTTCAGCATCCTCTGCCCGCTTTAGCAAAGTAGCCTTCTCAGTCTCCCATTTTGCCCATTCACCTTTAAAGCCATCTTTCAGTTGTTCCATGGCTGTTAAGGTGTCGGTCATCTCTTTTTTTGCCTTGGAGGTTTCTGCTTGCTGGGACTTGATATTTTCTTGAAGGTCTGCGATTTGAGATTCCTTTTTGGTCAGATCAACCTGCAAGAGACAGTTAATGAGTCTGGAGTACATCTTTGAAGTCCCAAGCACATAACAAGTTTATCCACTTGGCACTTGGGGGCTAATGCGGATTGCTTTTTATCAACTGTCATTTTCAAAGTCCCAAGTACATAACAAGTTATCCACTTGGCACTTGGGGGCTAACGTGGATTGCTTTTTATCTACTGTCATTTTCAAAGTCCCAAGCACATAACAAGTTATCTACTTGGCACTTGGGGGATAATGCATATTTGCTCCAGTTCAGGATATGGATTTTTCCTATTCAGACGGATTATCAGAAAATTCTGGAAACTGCATGATAGAAGATGTACCGGTTCATCCTAAAGGTATAAACCGGTCCATGGGGGCTATGCTAGCAAAATTAAATATTGATTCTACTACAAGTCCCGATTCACATCAATATTATGAACCGACACTTGGGGGCTACTGGAGTTGATAATTTAAGCCAGCTCTAAGGACAAATAACTTGTGCAAAGTAATTGATAGTTACCTCATATCGCTCCTTCGTCAGACCTACTAAACCGGCTTCATAGTCGCGGCTCGTGTACAGGCAGTTTAAATATCCAGAGTGAATGTCCTGAGCATTGAGGTGGGCATAGCTTGATAAGTCTGTTTTCCAGTTGCCCTTGTCCACAACAGAAAACTCTTCCTTAGCACTATGCTTTGATAAAGCGACAGGGTTGCGAGGAGCAGTATGACTAACATCGGTAATCATAATATCATCTGTGGTGTCATCAGTAGCTTTGGCTGGGCTTGGCGGATTAACAGTTGTTTTTGCTGGGCTTTGTGGATCAGTAGCTGGGCTTGGCGGATCAGCAGACTGGCTCGTCGGATTTATCTCTACTGATTCAACAAAAGTGTCTTGAGCCTGAGGTACCGGATCATCTAGGATAGTATCAGCATTCAGATCAAAGGCCTCTGGGGTTTTCTCCGGTTTAGTGGCAGAATTATCATCGGTCGGTTTATTCAGCTTGGCTTTCTTGCTAAGTCTGGCTTTGGCACTGAAAAGAACAGACACAAAAGTTAGTACAATAAACCAATACAAGGTATAAAGGATTAAGTGTAATATGCTTACCCAGGAACAGTCTTGAGGGGAGGGAGTTGTGTGGCCGATGACTCGCCGGAGGATGAATGGGAGGTTCCCTGATAATATGAATAAGACGAATTAAGAGGATATTGGAAATAACCCGCCCTGGGATAAAGTGTATCAGAAGTACAAGAGACCTCTTGACGGCGTTTGCAAACCGAAGAGTTCGGTAAATCGGAGGAGGTAACCACTTGGCCGCTATGCCGAGTTGTGCAGCGAGCTTCATGGTGCTGTGTCTTCAAAAGAAAGTGCGGATCCGAATAAGCAAGAGGGCGTGAAATTTTTACTTTCCGGACTGCTCGACGGATTTTTCATGTTGGCACAGGCTCTGAGTCGGAAGAAAGAATAATTACCTCTACATCACCAGCATGGCTAGCTTCCGCGTCATCCTGATAATGATCATTGTCAATGAGGTGTATAAAAAAGGAACCAAGAGAAGTCAAGGTCTACCTCTGAGTCCAGATTATCAAGTTCTTCATCATTGGTCAGGTCAGAGGCCTCGACGGTTTTCTTCTTTGCTGGCTTCTTTGTAACCCTGGTCTTGATGCGAGGTGCTCTCACCGGTTTATCCTGCGGCTTTGCCGGTTTATCCTATGATTTCCTCTTCCAGAATGGATCATCACCCTACATAGATGGACAACAAGTTATAAGGGAATGTTTAAGAGGGGATATATTAAGACAAAAGTGATGCAATTCTTACATCTGGCGGTTTGTTTGAAGTACAAAAGGGACTAAGCCCTACTTTGCTGCATACAGCCACCGGTTCATCAAGAATTTTCTTGACAGATTAGGTGACTTCATCATCAGTGAGCTAGATGTCAATATGACGTTGAGGGTCTTTCAAGTCCCCTGTGTACTCACACATTAAACCGGGGCGCCGGCTTAAAGGCATAATGCTCCAAGAAACCCAACATCGGACGAAGTCAACGCCTGTCAATCCATTTGCAGCAAAAGCTCTGAGCTTTGCAAGCTGGGGTGCATAACTAGCTCGTTCATTGGCAGTGAGTCATTGAGGGACTGGATGTTTATTGGTAAGCCAGTGTGGATGATAACCCGGCAGAGGATTTTCGCTACCTGGAGCTGTGTTTCGGTAATAAAATGAAGTCTGATTCCAGTCTTTGGGGTGGCTATGATGCTTGGCATGAGGGAAATTGACATCTTTCCTCTTCTGGATTGAAACGCCACCAAGTTCAGTGTTGGGCCCGTCTGTAAACTCGGTACAATGGTTTAAGTAAAAGAAGTCTCGGAAAAACTCAACAGTAGGTTCTTCTTGTAGATAAGCCTCGCAAAATACTTGCCAATTGCAAATATTGGGCACAGAATTCGGTCCAATATCTTGTGGGCGGATCTGGAAGCTAGCAAGCACATCACGGAAGAATTTTGATCCGGGAGGGCTAAACACAATCACCTCTCCATCCTTGGGCTCAGGAGGATTTTCTGGACCGGGAACTCTCCAGTGTATGACTTCCTTCTTCGCTAAAACGCCAGTGGCAACAAACCCATTTAATTGTTCTTCAGTAACCTGGGAAGGGACCCAACTGCGAGCATAGAACTGCTTGGCCATTTCAATGACAAGCTGGAAAAGAGGATCAATGCCGGTTTAAGATTTATGACTGACATGTATAAACGGCGTAAGGACGGAGGAGAATATATTGCAACATATGTACATGATAAACCGGATTCTGACATTAAAGGCGACTTGGTGGTTTAAGAGAGGGCTAATGGTACCTGGCGGGTTATCATTTTCTAAAGGTTAAACCGCCTAGAGTGGTATGGAAGTTACAGAGAAAAATTCCTAAGTACTGCACAAACAGGTTTTACAGGTTGGTATTATAATTTTGGATCTACCGCACTTCTAAAAAAGGAGGAAATTCCATAACCCTAAATGGTGACAACGGAGCAGTTAAGAACCAGAAGGGATCTATTCACTGAAAAAGAGATGCTGTAATGAGGAAAAACGGATTATGGCTACGGCCGCACAGGGAAAATGTCAAGTTTTTATCAAGTGCTCATTTGGCAGCGAATTGCAAAAATGAACACCGACGAACACTGAAGAACACCGAAGAACACCGAAACCCTAGTGGTAGATCTGAGGTGAAAAGGAATAAGACTTACTGAGGTTGAAGGAGTAGCGGAGAGGCGCCACGTTTTTCTGATTGAATCAGGTTGATGCAGCGGCCGTTGTTGGAGCAGAGGCGAAGGTCGATAGCGGTGGCTATGCTCGAGCACTGAGGCGACGCAAGGTGGAAGAAAGACAAAGAGGCAAGGGGAGAAAAGGAAAAGGGACCCTCGGCCCTATTTATAAAATGAAGGGATAAGCGACAGGCGCGGGAATCGAGGAACCTAAAAAATGGATATGTGACAGAGCTGTCGCCTTGATTTTCGGAGGTTTATTAATAAAAGGGAAGTATATATGGTTTTAATAAGCAGGTGACGTCATGGCGGTTTATTACAATCTTGGAAGATGACGTCCCGGCGGTTTACAAGGTTCACATGAAGATGACGTCATGGCGGTTACAAGGTTTACATGAAGATGTTCAAGAAGAAATTTTCCTAAGTGTAGAAGATTGACATGAACAAGTTCAAATCAATCTGGGGCCTAATGTTGGGGATATAACTACTGAGTATAAACCGCCTAGGAGGGGCCGGGTTATACTCATAAGGAGTCATCCGCATAGAAGCCCATGAAGACAAGGAGTATGGAACTTTACTATTGAGATTTAAAGGCCTAAGGCCCAAGGGCGGATTAGGGCCCGTAGACATAAACCGCCATGTAATATGTAACTTGTGTTGTAAGATACGAAAAGGTAGAAACCGAGCCGGACATGTGTATGAGCCAGCATCGGGATTCTGTAAACCGCCGGGCGTTAACCTGTGTATATAAAGGGACGACCCGGCGGCGGTTCAGGGACAAGAAACAACAACTCGAGAGACAGGTAAAGCGGATTCGCTCCCTGATCATCGTGACCCCATCAATTCCACCACAACTGGATCGTAGGCTTTTACCTTCACCGCAAGGGCCCGAACCAGTATAAACTCCCCATGTCCTTTGTCCGGTTTAACCCCTTTAAGCTAATCTCATTGTGATGGCTCCACGACTAAGTCCTCACACTAGGACATCTTACGTGATAATTCCACGGCACCTGCAGAAGTTTATAAACTACTCCCCCCGTTCTGAATTGTAAGATATTCTAATATTTTTCTAATCAAATGTATATAGACGTGCTTTATTGGTTTTGTTTTCTCATTCAGTATCCCAAACATTCTATAATTTAGAATAGAGGTAACAACAAATTTCCGATACGTACACGGAACTATGAATGCCAGTATTTTTTTTTTATTATTTCTAGTATTCGTTGTACTATCATGATTGAAGATGGTTAGATTGGAAGTTTTTTCCCAAAAAAAACTATGAATGCCAGTATGTCACATCATCAAGTGTTTTGAGATTAATGCGAAAACAAGTATTTCTAGACCTCCAAAATATCTCGGTCCAAAATTCTTTCTAAACAAGCAGTCAATTCATGTAAGTGTCATTGTAATTAATTTTATAAACGATGGTCATGGGGCGACAAACCCTAGTTAGCACTAATGGAAATATGCCCTAGAGGCAATAATAAAGTTGTTATTATTGTATTTCCTTATTCATGATAAAGGTTTATTATTCATGCTAGAATTGTATTGACCGAAAACTTAGATACATGTGTGGATACATAAACAAATAATGTGTCCCTAGTAAGCCTCTACTAGACTAGCTCATTGATCAAAGATAGTTAAGGTTTCCTAACCATGGACATGAGTTTTCACTTGACGGGATCACATCATTAGGAGAATGAGGTGATGGACAAGACCCATTCATTAGCTTAGCATATGATCGTTCAGTTTATTTCTACTACTTTCTTAATGCCAAATACATGTTTATTAGACCATGAGATCATGCAACTCCCTGATACCGGAGGAATACCTTGTGTGCTATCAAACATCACAACGTAACTGGGTGATCATAAAGATGTTATACAGGTATCTTCGAAGGTGTCTGTTGAGTTGACGTGAATCGAGATTGGGATTTGTCACTCCGTATGATGGAGAGGTATCACCGGGCCCTCTCGGAAATACACATCATAAGAAGCTTGCAAGCAAAGTGACTAAGGAGTTAGTGCAAGATGATGTATTAATTACGAAACAAGTAAAGATACTTGCTGGTAACAAGATTGAATTAGGTATGAAGATACCGATGATCGACTCTCGGGCAAGTAACATACCAACGACAAAGGGGACTACGTATGTTGTCATAAAGGTTAGACAGATAAAGATCTTCATAGAATATGTTGGAACCAATATGGGCATCCAGGTCCCGCTATTGGTTATTGACCGGAGAGCTGTCTCGGTCATGTCTACATTATTCTCGAACCCGTAGGGTCCACACGCTTAATGTTCATTGACGATATAGTATTATATGAGTTATGTGATTTGATGACCGAATGTTATTTGGAGTCCCGTATGAGATCACGGACATGACGGATAGATCCGAATGGTCTGGAGGTAAAGGTTGATATAGGACAATAATATTCGGCCACCGGAAAGGTTTCATAAAGTACCGATATTTATCGGAGTGCCGGAAGGGGTTTCGGGAGGCCACTGGTAAGAGGTGGACCTTATGGGCCTAAGGGGGATCACACCAGCCCACAAGGGGGCTGGCGCGCCCCTTCACCCCTGACCACACGCCAAAGAAGGGAGGGAAAGGAAAGGGGAGGTGCCCTAAGGCAGCCAGGCCCCCTTTCCTTCCCCCCATGTCCAAATATGGAACGGGGGGCGCGGCCAGCGGATGCGCCCTAGGGCAGCCGCCCGCCACTTGGGGGCGCCCTAGGGGTTGCCTCCCCTCCCCTCCACCTATATATATGTAAGGAGGGAGAGGGGAAACACACACCATGATTCCCTAGCTGTGTGCGGTGCCCCTCTCCCTCTAGTTCACCCTCGGTCATATTTTTGTAGTGCTCGGCAAAGCCCTGCGGAGATAGTTACATCAGCACGCCGCCGTGCTACCAGAACTCATCTACTACTTTACCCGTCATGATGGATCAAGAAGTCAAGGACGTCATCGAGCTGAACGTGTGCTGAACGTGGAGGTGTTGTACGTTCGGTACTTGATCGGGCGGATCGTGAAGGTGTACGACTACATCAACCACGTTGATAAACGCTTCCGCTTAACGATCTATGAGGGTACGTAGACACACTCTCCCCTCTCGTACCTATGCATCTCCATGGATAGATCTTGCGTGTGCGTAGAATTTTTTGTTTTCCATGCAACGTTCCCCAACAGTGGCATCATGAGCCAGGTCTATGCGTAGATAATATGCATGAGTAGAACACAAAGAAGTAGTGGGCGGTGATGGTCATATTTCTTACCACCAATGTTTTATTTTGATTTGGCGGTATTGTTGGGATGAAGCGGGTCGGACCAACCTTACACGTCCATGCACATGACACTAGTTCCACTAACTAACATGCAACTTGCTTTGCATAAAGGTGGCCGGCGGGTGTCTATTTCTCCTACTTTAGTTGAATCAAATTTGACTACGGCCGATCCTTGAAGAAGGTTAAAACAGCAAACTTGATAATCACCATTGTGGTTTTGTGTAGGTAAGAACGGTTCTTGCTAGTTGCCCGCGGCAGCGACATAAAACTTGCAACAACAAAGTAGAGGACGTCTAACTTGTTTTTGCCGGGTATGTTTTGATGTGATATGGTCAAGACGTGATGTGATATACGTTGTTGTATGCGATGATCATGTTTTGTAATATCTACAACCGGCGGGAGCCTTAGGATTTTCTCTTAATTATATGAAATGCAAGCGCCATGTAATTGCTTTACTTTATTGGTATGTGTTAGCAATAGTTGTAGAAGCAATAGTTGGTGAGACGACCCCGATGCAACGATGGAGATCAAGGTGTCATGCCGGTGACGATGGAGATCATGACGATGCTTTGGAGATGTAGATCAAAAGAACAAGATGATGATGGCCATATCATGTCACATATTTTGATTGCATGTGATGTTTATCCTTTATGCATCTTATTTTGCTTAGAGTGACGGTGGCATTATAAGATGATCACTTCACTAAATTTCAAGATAAAAGTATTCTCCCCGAGTATGCAGCATTGCTAAAATTCGTCATTTCGAAGCACCTCGTGATGATTGGGTGTGATAGACTCTACGTTCACATACAGCAGGTGTAAACTAGTTTTGCACATGCAACATATTTGGGTTAAACTTAATGAGCCTAGCATGTACAGACATGGTCTCAGAACACTGGAGATCGAAAGGTCGAACGTGAGTCATGTAGTAGATATGATCAATATAGAGATGTTCACCATTGATGACTACCCCATCTCACGTGATGATTGGACATGGGTTAGTTGATTTGCATCATGTATCACTTAGATAACTTGAGGGATGTTAATTTAAGTGGGAGTTCATTAGTAATTTGATTAACTGAACTTAGTTTATCATGAACTTAGTCTTAATACTTTTTGCATATCTATGTTGTAGATCAATGGCCCGTGCTACCGTTCCCCTGAATTTTAATGTGTTCCTAGAGAAAGTTAAGTTGAAAGATGATGGTAGAAACTACACGGACTGGGTCCGTAACTTGAGGATTATCCTCATTGCTACACAGAAGAATTATGCCCTTAATGCACCGCTAGGTGACAAACCTGCTACAGGAGCTACTGCAGATGTTATGAATGTCTGGCAGACTCGATCTGATGACTACTCAATAGTTCAGTGTGCCATGCTTTACGTCTTAGAACCGGGACTTCAAAGACATTTCGAATGTCATGGAGCATATGAGATGTTCCAGGAGCTGAAGTTGATATTTCAAGCTAATGTCTGGGTTGAGAGATATCAAGTCCCCAACAAGTTTTATAGTTGCAAGATGGAGGAGAACAGTTATGTCAGTGAACACATACTCAAAATGTCTGGGTATGATAATCACTTGACTCGGCTGGGAATTAATCTTCCAGTTGAGATTGTTATTGACAGAGTTCTTCAGTCACTGCCACCAGGCTATAAAGGCTTTGTGAAGAACTATAATAGGCAAGGGATGGAGAAATCAATTTCCGAGCTCTTCCCGATGCTGAAATTAGCGGAGGTAGAAATCAAGAAACTGCATCAAGTGTTGATGGTTAACAAGACCACCAGTTTCAAGAAAAAGGGCAAGGGAAAGAAAGGGAACTTCAAGAAGAATGGCAAGCAAGTTTCCGCTCCTGTGAAGAAGACCAAAGCTAGACCCAAGCCTGAGACTGAGTACTTCTACTGCAAGGGTAATGGTCACTGGAAGCGGGACTACCCCAAATATTTGGTGGATAAAAAGGATGGCAAAGTGAACAAAGGTATATTTGATATACATGTTATTGATATGTTTGATGTCTACTACGCAACCTTCTCCTTGTAGACGTTGTTGGGCCTCCAAGTGCAGAGGTTTGTAGGACAGTAGCAAATTTCCTTCAAGTGGATGACCTAAAGTTTATCAATCCATGGGAGGTGTAGGATGAAGATGGTCTCTCTCAAACAACCATGCAACCAAATAACAAAGAGTCTCTTGTGTCCCCAACACACCCAATACAATGGTAAATTGTATAGGTGCACTAGTTCGGCGAAGAGATGGTGATGCAAGTGCAATATGGATGGTAGATATAGGTTTTTGTAATCTGAAAATATAAAAACAGCAAGGTAACAGGTTGTGACATCCGGATAACTAAGCTACAATAAACCCCTGCTAATGGTGCCATGTCATCACATTACTGTTGCTAAACCTCACTTGATCCAAATCACTGTTCATGTTCAAACTCAAATTCAAGTTAAAGTCCAAAATTCAAATTTCTCAAACATGCAAAATAAAATGTTCAAAGTTTGGCAAATAATCCCTGGATATTTTTCATGTTGGAACCAACCTCTTTTGGATTCCCAAAGTGCCGCTGGAAATTTATTTAGTGGTCTAGCAACATTTAAAATTGGCCTTTTCAATTTCTAAAAATGGTTAGACAACTCCTTTTGGGCTCAAACTTATTGTGACTCCTCTAAACAATGTGCTTGATTTATGTAACAAGTCTCATATCTAACAAAACTCATTTAGTCTTACAATTAAATAGAAAACAGTAGCTAAAATGGAAAATGGTAAATAAAATATAAACAAAAAGAGAAGGGCCTATTCTATTTGGCACTTTGGCCCAACTAGCCAAATGGTCGGCCCAGCCCACCTTCCCTCTCCTTCAACCTGCTACAGGGAGACACGGGATAGTGGCGCCCATCCGCCGGCCATGTCGTGCGTGGCGGCCATCCCCCGTCTCCCCGATGGCTACAAGGGCACCCCAAGCCCCCTCTCTTTCCCTCGGGCGAACCCTAGCCACCTCTCCTTCCTCTTCCCCGTGTTGCGACCTCCTCTGCTTGCCCTGCGCGAGCGACACCGTCGCCATGCCGCCTTCACAAATGCGGCCACCGGCCTCCCCAAGCCCTGAGGCCGCGACCAGGAGGACAACCACCGTCAACTTCGTCCATCCCGAGCATCAAATCGAGCGGAGCCGCACCGAATCACCGCCATCGAGCTCGTCCTCGAACTTCTGCACCGACGGCCGCCGTTGTCGATTCGCCTTGCTCCGCCCCACCCCCGGCTTCCACGAGCTCGTACACGACCTCCCAGTGAGCCCTGCCTGTTTCCCCTTCACCTCCCCCTTGTTCCTTGTCTCGATTCATTGCCATAGATGCCCCCGCGCGTTGTTGTTCGCTATGGACGGAGGCCAGCTCCCCGCGCACGCTCGCTGCTCCTGTCGCACGTCCACCGCGCCCAACGCCGCAGTCGGCCGCGCCCTGGCCACCCCGCGGCTCGCCCGCCTTGCCCCGCTCGCCCCCTGCTTCTCCTCCCGTGCCACTGCCATCGGCAACCGCAACACCCCCCCCCCCCCGCGCGCGCTCCAGGCCGTGTCCGCGTCCGCACCGGAGGCCGTGCACCCGCCCTCCTACTCTGGCCGGCCGCTGATGGCCATGGCCTCGCCCTCGCCGCCCTCGGCTAGCGCTGCCGCTGCTGCTGGCCGGCTGCGACGTGGCTTCGTGCACGAGCACGACCAACCATGGCCTTGTGCCACTGCTAACCTGGCCGGCCCCCTAGTTTAATTTGCGGTAATACCCATTAGCACTAACCCCCCTTCTATACACTATGACGTGTGAGGCCTCTCAGTTAACTAAATGTTTAAAACAAATCTAATTCATATTCTGTCAATGACAGGGGGGCCCACCACTATTCAGATATTGTTAAATAAACTTATTAAACACATGTGACTATGACATGTGGGTCCCAGGACCCAGTTGACCAGTCAAACATTGATTGGTCAACTTGTTGACTGGACCCCCTCTGACCCCACCAGTCAGCCTCTGTGGCTAGCACATGGCTGGGTAGACTTAGTATTTTCTGTTTATTTTATAATTAGAATAATTCCAGAATATTGTTAAAACTTTAGAAAATCATATAAAATAATCTGGAACTCGGATGAAAAAGTTTTATACATCAAAGTTGCTCAGAATGACGAGACAAATCTGAATACACAGTTTGTTCGCCCGCCACACGTCCCTATCATAGCAAACGTCGAACCTTTCCCCTCCGGTTCATTTGTCTGACAGACATCCGGAATCGAGAAAACTTTCCCGGATGTTTCCCCCTTCGCCAGTATCACCTAGCACTGCGTTAGAACACCTCTAGCACCGTTATTGTCATGTTATGCACGTGTTTGCTTTATATTTACTGTTTCTCCCTCCTCTTCTCTCCGGTAGACCCCGAGACTGCTGCTGATGTCCCTGTGATCGACTACGTCGACGACGACCCTTCTACCCCTTTCAACGGAGCTTCCAGGCAAGGCCCCCCTTTGATCATCCCGATATCACCCATTCCATTCTCTCATGCTTGCATTAGATTTTGCTACTGTATTTGATTGCTCCTATTCTGAGGCATAGCCTGATTTTGTAACCTGCTTATTGTTACTTACCTGCTTATCCTAAACTGCTTAGTATATGTTGGTTAGTTATCCATCAGTGACCCTCCACCTTGCCCTTGTTGCCCCTGCTTCATCATCGATGACTCGATCAACGTGATCGACGACTAGAGGCCGACACCTCACATCACATCACGCCCCTGATGATAATTCTGTAGTGTAGCTATTCGGTCGTGGTCATCGAGGGTGATTTCCTCTTTCACCATTCCCGATATGGCTATGTCGTGTAACCCCTCAAGTGTGAACCTCGGGGGTGGTTCCTCTTATGTTCACATTGATGATTACATCGAGTGGAATCCACCGTGGGTGATTCCTCGGGTTTTCCCCTTGATGTTTGGACACACGATTACCTTGACTGTACTTGGGATCTTGGTGAAAGTCGGGTGGGCCCGGAGAGCACCCACAAGATGGTTACGTGGCACGGCCGGGCATTCGAGGCCCTTGTCGTAAGTCCACGAGACGGGGCGACGGGGTCACTTTCGATCGTGAGTCTTTGCTCGTCTCCGCAAGCTAACAATACACTATGGTTGGGTATTTGTTCTGAGTTGGCCTTTGGCCTTTACGCACCAACCACCACGCGAGAATAGTTATGGGCCTTGGCATCATGGTATCAGCCGAAGCTTTGTCAGACGTCCAGTTCAGCATTGCGGCATGGCCTAGTCGACGCCCCAGTGGAGGTAGCCTGGATCGCCCTGCACGCAACAATCCGGAGTGCAACGGGCGATGGGCCCAGACCACAGAGTGCTTAGGATGTAGACCGGCAGGGACCTCTTTGCTGAGCCTAGGTAGGGCTGCAACGTGTTGATCTTCCGAGGCCGGGCATGACCAAGGAAAGTGTTCCGGCCAGAGTAATCAAGCGTGTTGGAAAAGGTGGTGCACCCCTGCAGGGAAGATTATCTATTAATAGCCGTGTCCACGGTAACGGACATTCAAACTTATATCCTGATCTTATACAACTACAAATGGATACTTGAGATATGTGGCCCCGAGATTGCTTTCTCGCAGGGAGTCGAGGAAGGATCTCTGGGCTTTAATGTTACAACATGTTAGTTTAATATTAAAATGATATTCTTTACTCTTCTACATGCTGCAAGATGCTTGGAGCTACTTGAAGATGCTAGTCTTTGATAGGCTAGGCCTTCCCCCTCTATTCTGTCATTCTGCAGTTCAGTCCACAGACACAAACCTTCCATTTGATACCAGTGCATACTTAGTATAGATCTGATGCTTGCGAGTACTTTGGATGAGTACTCACGGTTGCTTTGTGTCGGTTTACAAAAGTAGGGGCTCTCCTTTTGACCCCTTTACTTGTGCACGGGCAGTCGGAGCCACGCGCCATGGCCGCACATAGCAGGGCAAAGGAGGGAAGCCGGAGAGAAGCCGAGGGCACGAGATAAACAAAGAAACGCCGAGGACCAAGGCCACAGAGCGCACATGGATGAAGCAGATTTCCCCGGCAAGACCCTTGCCGGGGGAAGCCTCAGCAGCCCCGGCAAGCCCCTTGCCGGGGCAGCTCGCCCACACCAGTAGAGAGATCCACCCTCGAGCCCACGGTCTCCAACGCCAACAACCACGTTGGGCCAGGGCTCGGGAGGCACCTCCATGGTGGCATGCAGATCTTTGTGAAGACAAAGAATACTCAAGATCAGATAAGGATTGGAGGGCAACAATCCTCGTCAAGATTCTTACCGAGGGAAACCCACAAGACCCCCGGCAAGACCCTTGCCGAGGACGACAGCGCGCCACGGCAAGACCCTTGCCGGGCCACCCGGCAAGACCCTTGCCAAAGGCAACAGCGGGGCCGCTGCCAGGCCCGCACCAACCAGATCCCCACCGCCGTTCACATGTAGCTGCCAGCCTAACCAGCTAGGAAGGCACCTGCGTGGCAGCATGCAGCTTCCGGGCCAACTTAGCACACACCTGCGTGGCGGCATGCAGATTTTCGTGGAGGCTCCACCACCGCGCCACCTCAGCTGCCTGCCTGCCTACCTTGCACCACATGCATCGCTGTCCAGGGTGCATGTCGAAGCGAGGAGGAGCGGAGACAGACGGGACGGGCCTCACTCCCGTCCCCGATAAAGTGAAGGGACACCTAAGCTATGCATTAAATTCGTCTTGTCCTGCAATACGAGCGATAAGCTCGCAGCATTGTAGGCCTTTCCACCTCCTGTGTGCGACTGTGGCAACCCCTTTCGCCTATAAAAGGTGGCCCATGGCGTACAGGAAAAGGATTCGGCTCTTTCGAAACATGCAACACCCATAGCTAGTTCGAGAGCTCAAGAACACTCAATACATCCACCAAGCAGGACTAGGGTTTTACGCATCCTCACAGCCCGAACCTGGGTAAATGATCCTTGTGCTGATTACTAATCCTGCTCTTCTCACAACCCTGTGCCCTGCAACCGTAGTAGGGACTCTTGTGATCCCATAGGTGTCGTTTCCCACCGACATCTTTGGCGCGCCAGGTAGGGGGTGCAATTGTGAGAATCTGGTCTAGTAGTTGGCCTAGGTGTTCTTCATCGCCATGGCTCCTAAGAAGAAGACGACCACGGCGATTGGTTCATCTGGGACCAAACTGCCAATACCGGTGTGGACCAGTTGCGGGCCAGTCGTGGAGAGAACCCGTGGCGCGGCCCGCGAACATCCACATCACCCTGGCAGTCCAGGCCTGGTGAGCGGCGTCATTCGTACGCCAGGCGACGAGCCACGCATCGCGAGCCCCAGAGACGGAGTCGCCCCCCCACAGGCGGCACGGGGCCCTTCAGGGGCGCCGTCATGCCGCCAGACGGCGGCACGGCGGCCTCCAAGACGCCAACACCGGCGCCCACGGCGCGCTCTTCTCAGGTCGTGTGCGATGAGCAGCGCCGCCATGCTGGTGACCCTGGGCGCCGCCCTGGGAAGAGTCCCATGCGCCATCACATGATGAGGAGGGCCAGCATGCGCGCCGAGGTGCTGACGGAGGTGGCGAACGGTTGCGAGGCCGTGATGGGGATCTTTCTAACGCGGTTAGAAGTCGAGGTGCATCGCGGTCCACACAGCTTTCACCGCCGCCCACGCCAGCAGAAGCCCTAGCACGCGCGCAGCTACTCCTAGATTTCCCCCCCGCTGCAGAGGAGCTTGACGAATGGAGGGCCACCGTCCGGAGCCTCGTCGGCATCGCCAACAATGATGAGTTGCGGCCGGTAGGACCCATAGGCCGTCGCTCCGTTGAGCCACTACATGCTAGCGGAGGCCGGGCCAGAGGTGATGCGGCCACGGTGCACTCCCCTCCTCCATCCCAGCTACCGCGGGTGTCGGTCCGTCGCGATGACGCTCGCGATGATATCTCCATAGCGTCGTCCGACCCACGAACCCACCGTGACCAATGCCAAGTTCTTCGGGAGCGAATTCATGAAGACGCTCGAACCACCATCGAGCGCCGGCATGACGCGCGCCACCAGTCGGACAGGCGGGCAGGGCCCACTATGGATCGCCTAGCACCGGGAGGCTACAGTGGCCTACCCTACGAGGTGGGTTGTCCAGCCTTCACCCGTGAGCTGCGATAGTTCCAGTGGCCCTCCCACCGCATGTTCAAGCCCGGCATTGGCGAGAAGTACAACGGCAAGACTCACCCGTCAGAGTTCCTCAGCATCTACACCATCATGATGCAAGCTGCCGGGGCTCGCGACGATAAGGTGCTCGCCAACTACTTTCCGTTGGCACTCAAGCCCAATGTTATGTCATGGTTGATGCACTTGCCAGTAGACTCCATTTCTTCTTGGGCGGATCTGTGTCATGAGTTTGTTGGCGCCTTTACCGGAGGCCATCAAGCTCAGGCCAGGCGAGTAATTTGCATATCATCCCCCAGAAGGAAGGAGAAAACTTGCGCAAGTACATCCAAAGGTTCAGCCGAGTGCAGTACAACATCCCCGACGTTCATCCTGCCGCCATAATCAGTGCATTCCATCAGAATGTGCGCAATCATAAGATGCGTGAAGAGCTGGCGATGAACAAGGTCAGGGATGTGGCCGAGCTTTATGTTCTGGCCGATTGGTGCGCTCGCGCTGAAGAGGGAAGGAAGTACCCCGGCGAAGACGCCGGCACGGAAACCAACTCCACGGATGATACTGCCACCCCGGTGAAGAAGGGCTGGCGCCGTAACAGGAAGCGCAGGGGCAAGACCGTGCTTGCCGTCGAGGGGTCCGACAACACCGGCGCCACTAAGAAACCCAAGGCAAGTGACCCCGGCAAGGAGGCTGCCGGGTGTGCCGCTTGCCGGGCCTTGGCGGCTGCCGATAAGCCAGGGGGCTCCGACAAGCAGTATTGCAAGATCCACTGCACCAAAGGCCACGATCTCCAGAACTGCCAGCAGGTGGAGCTGCTCGCTGAGAAGCAGAAAGTCGAGTATGAGCGGTAGGACAAGGAGAAGGGCCAAGAGGGTGCCGAGGGATCCGACAAGAAGTGTGGCGGCTAAGGAGGCCGCCGCGGCAAAGATAATCAGCAAGAGAGGCCCGCCCGGGGCTGCGACAAGAAGCAGGAAGACAATGATTATGACGAGGATGGTGAGTCTGGCGACCACGAGTTCCAGAAAGCCATAGAAGCCATGTACGTCGATGGTGGCTCCTTGCTGCATACATCCCACCGCCAGCTCAAGCAGTGGGCGCGTGAGATCACAGCGGTGGAGCCGTCGCTCGACGCACGGAAGCCGCTGAGGTGGTCTAGCACGCATATCATCTTCGACACCGAGGACCATCCTGACCGCACTGCTGCAGTCGGGTGCTTGCCGTTGTTGGTCTCACCAACAATCCGCAACCTCAAGGTGACGAAGATGATGGTTGAAGGTGGGGCCGGTCTGAACTTGATCTCGCCTGTTGTGATCAAGAGGCTGCAGATCCCTGATGGAGACCTCTAGGAGACGGGCACGTTCCAAGGGGTCAACCCGGGGAGGAGCGAACCGAAGGGAAAGGTCATGCTGCCCATGACGTTCGGAGGCGAGCTGAACCACAGGACGGAGAGGATGTCTTTGATGTAGCCGAGATCCCCTTGCCCTACAACGGGATCCTCAGCCGCCCGACACTAGCCAAGTTCATGGTGGCTTCACATTACGCCTACAACAAGATGAAGATGCCCAGGCTGATGAACATCATCACTGTCCCCTCCGACAAGAAAGATGCATTGATTTATGCTGACCAACTCTACCGAGAAGCAGTTGCAGCAGCTGCCGCAAGGCACCTGCTCCTGCCGACGGAGCCCCGAGAGGGAAGAAGACCGGTGAGACCCCTCGCACCCACTCCGGCAAGCGCACCTCTTCGGGGTGTTGCGCTCCCGTTGAGAATGTGCCAGAGAGCTCCACCGGCAAGAGCAAGAAGTCCAGAGCTACACCACTAGAGACCAAGAAGGTGTCCGTCAAGGAGGACGGCACGGGGGGAGCTTTCACCATAAGCTCCACCCTCGACAGCAAATAGGAAAGCGAGCTCGTCACTTTCTTGCGGGCAAATGTCGATGTGTTTGCATGGCAAGCCTTCGACATCCCCGGCGTTCCCAGGGAAGTGATTGAGCACCATCTTGCTGTCTGTCCTCATGGACGACCCGTCAAGCAGAAGGTCAGGAAGCAAGCTCTGGAAAGGCAGGAGTTCATCATGGAGGAGATCAGAAAACTAGAGGCGGCAGGCTTGGTAAGAGGAGTACTCCATCCGACGTGGTTGGCCAATCCGGTAGTGGTGCGCAAGGCAAACGGGAAGTGGAGACTGTGTATTGATTACACAGACATCAATAAGGCTTGTCCAAAGGATCCCTTCCCGTTACCGCGCATCGACCAGATTGTTGACTCCACAGCTGGGTGTGACCTGTTATCATTCCTCGACGCCTACTCGGGATACCACCAGATCTTCATGACAAAAGAGGATGAGGACAAGGCAGCATTCATCACCCCATGTGGTACGTATTGCTTTTTACGGATGCCTTTCGGGTTGAAGAGTGGTGGCTCAACCTTTGCAAGAGCGGTCCAAATTGGTTTTGAGCCGCAGCTACATAGAAATATGGAAGCTTATATGGATGACATAGTGGTCAAAACCAAGGACAAAGCAACACTTGTGTAAGATCTGGAGGAAACATTTGCAAACCTGCGCAAGATCAACCTCAAGTTGAACCCTGAGATGTGTGTCTTTGGCGTCCCGTCCGGCAAGCTTCTTGGGTTCTTTGTGTTGTAGCGCGGGATCGAGGCAAACCCATATAAGATCAAGGCCATCGAGCAGATTGAGGCACCCAAGTGGATCAAGGACGTGCGTCGGCTCACTGGCTGCGTTGCTGCCATGAGCAGATTCATCTCCAAGTCCACGGAGCGTGCCCTTCCCTTTTTCAAGATCTTGAAGAAGACGGGCCCAGTGGAGTGGACCCCAGAGGCCAAGGCAACACTGCAAGATTTGAAGAAGTAACTCTCCTCTACCCCGGTGCTGGTTGCGCCCAAACCACAAGAACCGTTGCTGCTGTATCTAGCGGCGACGAATCAGGTGGTTAGCGCCGCACTAGTGGCGCAGAGAGAGGTCGACGAAGAGGCAGCGGCAGTGGGAGAGTCAACAGATGGCGAGCCGGAACCCTTCCCGGCAGGGCTCGGTCCTGGCAAGACTGAGTCCCCGGCAGAGACTGACACCAATATGACAGGGCACACGCGACCGGGTGAAGTGGCACAAAAGAAGAAAATGGTGTAACACCCTGTTTACTTCGTCAGCTCCCTCTTGCAGGGGGCTAGGTTGAGGTACTCAGGTGTGCAAAAGTTGCTCTTCGGCCTCCTTATGGCCTCGAGGAAGCTGCATCATTACTTCCAAGCGCACGAGATCACCGTAGTCACCCGCCTTCCGTTGCAACTGATACTGCATAACCCAGATGCAACGGGGAGGATCGTGGAATGGGCCCTGGAGCTGTCGAGTTTCGATTTAAAGTTCGAAAGTACCTCGACTATTCAGAGCAGAGTCTTGGCGGAGTTTGTCGCAGAATGGACCTCGACGCCTGACAAAGAGGTATAGGAGACCACTCTCCTCGGCAAGGAAGCGAGCCGCAACTAGATCATGTACTTTGATGGGCCCTTCTCGCTGCAAGGCGCCGGTGCCGGTGTGCTTCTTGTCGCACCCACCATAGAGCACCTCAAGTACGTCATCCAAATGCACTTTCCCTGGTAGATGTCAACTAACAACACCGCCGAGTACAAGGGCTTGCTTGCCAGTCTCAGGATCGCGGTGAACCTCGGAGTCAAAAAGCTCATCATCAGAGGCGACTCGTAGCTCGTGGTCAAGCAGATCAACAAAGATTACCAAAGCCCGTTGATGGAAGCTTACGTGGATGAAGTGAGGAAACTAGAGGAGCGCTTTGACGGTATACAAGCGGAGCACGTCCCTCGGACGGAGAATGACATTGCCTACTACATGTCAAAGCGCGCTGCTCTCAACCTACCTGTGGATCCAGGTACTTTTGTGCTTCAGTTAACTCAACCATCCGTCAAACCATCAGCCGGGCAGAACAAGCGGAGGAAGCTAGGCCCTGGCAAGTACTTCCCCACCGAGCCCCCTCGGGCCACTAGCGAAGATGCCGCCGTGGATGCCAGCCTTGCCGCGGGGTAGCCGACTCCGGCAGGGCCTCAGGCCATGGCCGTAGAGAGGGCCACTCCCGTGGCAGAAGAGATGCCTTTGGTCCTTGTCATTGAGCCGCAGGCTCCGGCATGGGCGCATCACACCGTCCGATTCCTCCAAAAAGGAGAGCTTCCTGAGGATCAGGAAGAGGCAGAAAGAGTAGCCCACCGGTCTGCTCTGTACCAATTCGTTGACAACGTGTTGTACAGAAAAAGACCGAATGGGGTGAAATTGAAGTGCATCTCCCGAGAGGAAGGACTAAAGTTGTTGGCAGAGATACATGGAGGCATATGTGGCTCCCACATAGGGTCGAGGGCCCTTGCCGGCAAGGCTTTCCGGCATGGTTTCTTCTGGCCCACCGCCCTCCAGGATGCGACGACACTAGTAACCAACTGTGAAGCATGCCAGTTCCATTCAAAGAAGCTTCATCAACCAGCTCAAGCCCTTCAAACCATCCCTCTCTCCTGGCCCTTCCCGGTCTGGGGGCTCGACATATTGGGCCCTTTCCCCCGTGCCGTCGGGGGCTTTGAGTACTTGTATGTTGCAATCGACAAGTTCACAAAGTGGCCAGAGGTGGAAGCAGTGAGGAAGGTGACAGCTCAGTCAGCCATCAAGTTCTTCAAGGGACTAGTTTGCCGTTTTGGGGTACCCAACAGGATCATCACCGACAACGGCACACATTTCACAAGCCATGCCTTCATGCAATACATTGAGGATCTCGGTAGCAAGGTCTGTTTTGCTTCCGTGGCACACCCACGGAGCAACGGCCAAGCGGAGAGAGCAAATGCTGAAGTTCTGTGAGGCTTAAGAATGAAGACTTTCGACAGGCTGCGCAAGAGTGGAAGGCGCTGGATTGATGAGTTGCCGACGGTTCTTTGGTCGATCAGAACGACGCCAAATTGAGCCACCGGCCAGACACCCTTTGCCCTGGTCTATGGGGCAGAAGCAGTTCTCCCCACGGAACTCATATACGGGTCACCTCGAGTGCTTGCTTATGATGAGCTTGAGCAAGAGCGATTGCGGCAAGATGACGCAACGCTCCTTGAGGAAGATCGTCTTCGAGCGGCTGTGAGAGCAGCACGCTACCAGCAAGCCTTGTGCCGCTACCATAGCCGCAAGGTTTATGCCCGGAGCTTTGAGGAAGGCGACCTTGTTCTTCGGCACGTTCAGTCGGCCAAGAATTCCAACAAGTTGACGCTGAAGTGGGAAGACCCTTATCGGGTAACATGAGTCACTAGGCCCGGCGCAGTCCGCCTGGAGACCAAAGATGCCATTCGAGTGAGCTATTCCTGGAACATCGAGCATCTTTGCAAGTTTTACCCATAAGGCGCGGCTGCCGGGCCTCCCGGCAAGCCACCTTTTGTACGAGCCTTACCGGCAAGGCATGTAACCCTTTGTACAAAGCCAGGCGCAGACCCTGAGCATAAATAAACGAAGCGCTGGAGCCCTAAGTTATAGCATGCATGCTAGGTTGAGTCTCCTCCTCGGTTAGGGTTGATAGTGCTTGGCAGCGGCTGACCCCTAGCTTAGAGGTCGAGTGCACGTCTCTCTGTTCTTCTCTGTCCTCTTTGGTTCACGGGGCACATAAGCATTTCTGCAGAGCTGTTTGGAAGAAAGGAACGGGCCGATGCCCCGACCCGGCAAGCCAAAGTTGCCGGGGGCTGCAAGTACCAGGATCCATCCACGGCAAGCCAAGGTTGCTGGGAGATGCAGATCCAGATAAGTCTTTTATCCTCTATCATGCATTTCGTTATGGACTGGGATATGTGAAACCTCGTTTTATCTCTAGGCTACCGTGCTCCCCTCTTTCCTAACCCAAGGATTATCTCCTGGGTCCGATTTTGGTCATACTTGCGGCAACAAGGAAATGGAACGAGGAGCCTAAGCCCACCTCATCCCTGCCTCCGCCAAGAGCGTGAGAAAGGTCGAGCAAAATGGGGGGATGGAAAGTCCTGTTGCCGGGCAAAAAACGTTTATCTTAAAAAAGTAACAAGGATTCGTTCCTTGTCGCGGGTTTCGCCCATGAAAAAAAACCCGGCAAACATCCCTTTTTCATTAAAAACATCCCATAAAGGTACAGTTCATACGAAATGAAAAACATGAGCAAGGGGATTACAAGTTCTAAATTTAACAAAGGCCCGAAGGCTTACAATACTAAAAAGAGATAAGATGCCCGTAATCCCTTTCTTGTCCCTCTCCTCAGGAGGCAGGTCAAGGAAGCGAAAAAGGGCAAAAGGGGCGCCTAAGCGAGGTATAAGCAGCAGAAGGCGCCAGGAGAACGTGCCGGCGGTCGCCTGGGAGAGGGTCAGCAGTGGTGGCACCGAAGGGAGAGCTGGAAGATGAGGCAGCGGTCCGTCAATACACTATGAAGGCGTCGGTGCCTGCATACTCCGACTTGACGGCCCGCCACCCACCTTCTTCGCCTTCTCCGGCCTCCCTACACCAGCCGCCCAAGGAAACGGCCCCGAGAAGTTCAAAGAGCTGGCCCCTCCCCCGGCGGATCCCGCCGGAGGAGCGACCAGGTGCAGATGCTGCTGCTGCCGCGCCCGCCCAGGCACGGGGCGTCCGACGCCTAGTCGGACTCGTCCCCATCATCTTCCCCGCTGTCCTCCTTATCACTCTCGCTTGAGGAAGTGTTTCCATCGTCGGAAGAGCTCTCCATGCAGCACTTCAAGCGAGTTCCAAGATCCCAAAGACCTTGACGGAGAGCAGGCCGTTCTCCATTAATTTGAAGAAGAGAACGAGCCCCACCATCAAGTTGTGGACGCGGGCGAAGGTCTTTCACCCTCGGCGAAGATACATGACATGAGGGGCGGGGAACTCGACATCGGCCCATGTGCCGCTGTTCCCACAACCCCTCATATGCAGCCGCAACGCTTGCGGCGGATCCAACTCCATCTCCCACGCAAATGGGGTTGGAAGGCGAACACAACGGCGCGGCGGCTGGCGCAGCCTGACAAAGAACTCGCAAGGGTTATCCCTGACGTGGCCCTCCACCGGAGGAGGGGCCGCTGGCGGAGGCAAGGCCGATCTGCCGCCCCGTCCTCCTCTCCCTCGAGCTCCGCGATGGCCTCGACCTCGCCCCCTCCCCCTCCCTCTAACGGCCGGCTCCGCCGCTACGAGCTCTTGGGGAGGAGCGATGCATTGTCTAGCCGAGACCCTCGTCGCCACCGATGAAGCGTCGCCACGCCCCCTCGCCATGACGGAAGAAAGGAGGAAGCGGGAATGGGGAGAGGCAGATGACGAAGGATTGAGAGGCGCCGTTCCTCCCACTCCCCTCTTTATAAAGGGGCGGGGGCGAGGCTCGGCCGCCCCCTCTCGGCCAATACGGCCCGTTGAAGTGACAACAGGCGGGGCCGTCGACCGCCCTCCCCACTCTGTTGAAAGCGCATGGGAATTGACCCACGCGCGTGCGACTTCCCGTATCCCACGCGCCTGTCATTTGCTCTGCATCATGCATGCAGTGAACGTGGCGTGAGGGATGGGCGCAGTGGGACGCGTGGAGCGACGGTTCCCAAGTAAGGGCAGTAAATGAGCAACGGCCCTGCGGTCTTGAAGAGACACGCAAGCTGCCTCTTTACTGTCCACCACAAGATGACGCCAGCATGCTTCGGTCACGCAAGCGCGCGCGACCCCCACGTCACGCATTCAACACGGGTCGTGGGGAAGCGCAGCGGACGGAACAGTTACTACGGTAAAATCTGCCCCGCCCGTCCGCGCACCATTCTGGGCCTGGCCCAACAATGTGTCGCGCTTATGTGTGGCCCAGGCCCGGGGGCTCCTGTCAGTGTACAAAAGTAGGGGCTCTCCTTTTGACCCCTTTACTTCAGTCGGAGCCACGCGCCATGGCCGCACGTAGCAGGGCAAAGGAGGGAAGCCAGAGAGAAACCGAGGGCACGAGACAAAGAAGGCAACACCGGGGACCAAGGCCACAAAGCGTAATGGACGAAGCAGGTTTCCCCAGCAAGACCCTTGCCGGGGGCAGCCCCGGCAAGCCCCTTGCCGGGGTAGCTCGCCCACACCAGCGGAGCGAGCCACCCTCGAGCCCACGGTCTCCAACACCAACAACCACGTTGGGCCAGGGCTCGGGAGGCACCTCCATGGTGGCATGCAGATCTTTGTGAAGACAAAGAATACTCAAGATCAGATAAGGATTGGAGGGCAACAATCCTCGTCAGGATTCTTACTGAGGGAAACCCACAATACCCCCAGCAAGACCCTTGCCGGGGATGACAGCACGCCACGGCAAGACCCTTGTCGGGCCACCCTACAAGACCCTTGCCAAAGGCGACAGTGGGGCAGCTGCCAGGCCCGCACCAATCAGATCCCCACCGCCGTTCACATGCAGCTGCTAGCCCAACTAGCTGGGCAGACACCTGCCTGGCAGCATGCAGCTTTCGGGCCAACTCAGCATACACCTGCATGGCGGCATGCAGATTGAGGGAGTCCTGGACTAGGGGGTGTCCGGACAGCCGGACTATCATCGTCCGCCGGACTCCAAGACTACGAAGATACAAGATTGAAGACTCCGTCCCGTGTCCGGATGGGACTTTCCTTGGCGTGGAAGGCAAGCTTGGCAATACGGATATGTAGATCTCCTACCATTGTAACCGACTCTGTGTAACCCTAGCCTCCTCCGGTGTCTATATAAACCGGAGGGCTTTAGTCCGTAGGACACAACATACATTACAACAATCATACCATAGGCTAGCTTTAGGGTTTAGCCTCCTTGATCTCGTGGTAGATCCACTCTTGTACTACCCATATCATCAATATTAATCAAGTAGGACGTAGGGTTTTACCTCCATCGAGAGGGCCCGAACCTGGGTAAAACATCGTGTCCCTTGTCTCCTGTTACCATCCGCCTAGACGCACAGTTCGGGACCCCCTACCCGAGATCCGCCGGTTTTGACACCGACATTGGTGCTTTCATTGAGAGTTCCTCTGTGTCGTCACCAATAGGCTTGATGGCGTCTTCAATCAACAACGCTGTCCAGGATGAGACTTTTCTCCCCGGACAGATCTTCATATCCGGCGGCTTCACACTGCGGGCTAATTCACTTGGCCATCTGGAGCAGATCGAAAGCTACGCCCCTGGCCATCAGGTCAGATTCGGAAGCCTAAACTTCACAGCTGACGTCCGCGGGGACTTGATCCTCGACGGACTCGAGCCAAAGCCAAGCGTGCCGCACTGTTGCGATGGGCATGATCTAGCTCTGCCGCCGAACAGTGCCTTGGTGGCCGCACACGAAGCCGCTCCGGCCCTTAGTCCAGAGCCGATCGCCTAGATCGAGGACCGGTGGATGGACACCACCTCGGGGGCTCCAACTTCCATGGCGATGGAGCCGAGCACTAACCTTGTCCCTCGCGAAACTCGTGATTCCGAGGTGCTGGACTCCTTGCTGGACTCCGGACCTCCCGCGCCCCTACCAAGCGAATCGGATTGGGCGCCGGTTATGGAATTACCGCCGCGGACATCTTCCAATACTCACCCTTTGGCGACATCCTAAATTCGCTAAAGCATCTCTCGCTATCGGGAGAGTCCTGGCCGGACTATGGCCAGGATGGTTGGGATATGGACGACGAAGAAATTCAGAGCCCACCCACCACCCACTTTGTAGCCACTGTCGACGATCTTACCGACATGCTAGACTACGACTCCGAAGACATCGACGCTATGGACGACGATGCCGGAGACGATCAGGAACCAGTGCCTACAGGGCACTGGAAGACCACCTCATCATACAACATATACATGGTGGACACCCCAAAGGACGGGGACGGCGAAGAAGTAGCGGAGGCAGATTCCTTAAAGAAACAGCCCAAGCGCCGGCGTCAGCGGCGCCGCTCTAAATCCCGCCATAGCAAGAATGGAGATTCCGGCACAGGAGATAATAATACCCCAGAGAGTGCCGAAGATAATCCCCTCCAGCAAGACTCAGCACAGGAGGACGCAGAAGCAAGCCCCCACGAGAGGGTGGCAGACGAAGAGGTCGAGGATTATAACTATATACCTCCCTCCGAAGACGAGGCAAGCCTCAACGACGATGAATTCGTCGTGCCTGAGGATCCTGTCGAACAAGAGCGTTTTAAATGCAGGCTTATCGCCATGGCAAATAGCCTAAAGAAAAAGCAGCAGCAGCTTCAAGCTGATCAGGACCTGCTGGCCGATCGATGGACCGAGGTCCTCGCGGCCGAAGAGTTTAAACTCGAACGCCCCTCCAAAAGTTACCCCAGACGCAAGTTGCTCCCCCGATTAGAGGAGGAAGCCTACATACCTTCATCACCAGCGCACGATACGGCCGACCGACCACCCCGTGGTCGCGATAGAGAGGCATCCAGACCCTCCACAAAGACCGTACCCCGGCATCGCCCCAAAGGTACGAAGCCAAGAGGGAATGCGTCGGACTTGCGAGACGTATTGGAGGACAAAGCAAGGCAATCCAGATCCATCTACGGATCACGAGGGCGCCCCACGACCCACTACGAGTACCGTCGTGCCGGATACAATAACACCGGCCGGGCCGAACACAGCAGACAACGCTCCCTCGAGCTGCGTCGTGATATTGCTCAATATAGAGGCGCCGCACACCCGCTATGC
Organism: Triticum timopheevii; assembly: GCA_963921465.1. Taxonomy (NCBI): domain Eukaryota; kingdom Viridiplantae; phylum Streptophyta; class Magnoliopsida; order Poales; family Poaceae; genus Triticum; species Triticum timopheevii. The sequence goes on from OY997268.1 coordinate 480,158,420, forward strand.
TTCACTGACGAAGTAATGTATCATCAAATCCCTGAAGGGTTTGAACCCGTAAACATCGAATCCTACGACGGCACAACAGACCCCGCAGTTTGGATTGAAGATTATCTCCTTCACATCCATATGGCCCGCGGCGACGATCTCCATGCCATCAAGTACCTCCCACTCAAGCTTAAAGGACCAGCCCGGCACTGGCTTAACAGCTTGCCCGCAGAGTCAATTGGGTGTTGGGAAGACCTGGAAGCCACATTCCTCGACAATTTCCAGGGCACGTATGTGCGGCCACCAGACGCCGATGACCTAAGCCACATAATTCAGCAGCCAGAGGAATCGACCAGACAATTCTGGACACGGTTCTTGACAAAGAAAAACCAAATCGTTGACTGTCCGGATGCAGAGGCCCTCGCAGCCTTCAAACATAACATCCGCGATGAGTGGCTAGCCCGGCACCTGGGACAGGAAAAGCCGAAATCCATGGCAGCACTCACATCATTAATGACCCGCTTTTGCGCGGGAGAGGATAGATGGCTAGCTCGCAGCAACAACCTCAATAAAAATTCTGGCAGTCCGGATACTAAGGACCACAACGGCAGGTCACGTCGAAACAAAAACAAACTCCGCATCAACGGAGACGATAAGGAGGATACGGCAGTCAACGCCGGATTCCGAGGCTCTAAACCCGGTCAGCGGAACAAGCCATTCAAAAGAACCACTCCGGGTCCGTCCAACTTGGATCGAATACTCGACCGCTTATGCTAGATACATGGCACCCCCAAAAAGCCAGCCAATCACACCAACAGAGATTGCTTGGTGTTCAAGCAGGCAGGCAAGTTAATTGCCGAAAACAATGACAAGGGGCTAAACAACGACGACGAGGAGGAGACCCGACCGCCGAACAATAGAGGACAGAAGGGTTTCCCCCCCACAAGTGCGGACGGTGAACATGATTTACGCAACCCATATACCCAAGAGGGAGAGGAAATGCGCACTAAGGGACGTCGATGCGATGGAGCCAGTCGCCCCGAAGTTCAATCCATGGTATTCTTGTCCGATCACTTTCGATCGAAGGGACCATCCGACCAGCATACGCCATGGCGGATTCGCCGCATTGGTTTTAGACCCAATCGTCGATGGATTTCACCTCACGAGAGTCCTGATGGACGGCGGCAGTAGCCTGAACCTGCTTTATCAGGATACAGTGTGCAAGATGGGCATAGACCCCTCAAAGATTAAACCTACAAAGACAACCTTTAAAGGTGTCATACCAGGTGTGGAAGCCAATTGTACGGGATCAGTCACACTGGAAGTGGTCTTCGGATCCCCGGATAATTTCCGGAGCGAAGAGTTAATCTTCGACATAGTCCCATTTTGTAGCGGCTATCACGCTCTGCTCGGACGAACCGCGTTTGCAAAGTTCAACACGGTGCTGCATTATGCATACCTCAAGCTCAAGATGCCAGGCCCTCGTGGAGTCATCACGGTCAACGGAAATACGGAACGCTCCCTCCGAACGGAGGAACATACAGCGGCTCTCGCGGCAGAAGTACAGAGCAGCCTTTTAAGGCAATTTTCGAGTCCGGTCGTTAAACGGCCGGACACAGCAAAATGCGCCCGGAGCAATACCAACCAAGACAACCTGGCACGATCGGAGCACGCGTAGCAATGCGGCCCTAACCCCCGCCCTCGCATGATTGCAAGAACAACCCTCCGCGTACATCATTACACTTTGGAGATACCATGGGCGCAGGGGAAGGGGCACGATCACAAGGGACCCAGAGTGCGGCTCGACCACACCAGGGGCTCGCAACCCTTTTTTATTACTATTTTCCTTCTTTGTATACACAGGACTCCGTTAACCAGAGGCCCTGACCGGCGGTGAACCTGCCGAACTCACGATGCAACAGCCATGGAAGAAAGAAGGCTGCGACGAACACTCAGGTGGTCTCAATTACGAGCATTAAATTTGATTATATACACCAAGTCCGCAGCTCATCCCTGGAGGGGGACATGTTTAATTAGTCCAAATCCCTTGCTTACCGCACTATTTGTATCAGTCCGCACTCATAGCAGACTTCCTTTAATAAATAATGCAGCACTTTTCGACTGCAATTACATTACTTTATATATATATATATATGTTCATAACAGGACATCTTGCACCCGTATATTCTGGTACGGTCTAATACACCAGGGGCTTATGTTCCCCGCATTATGGTGTGATAAGTCCGAACACTTTCATAAGTGCGGCACCCCGAACTTATAGCATTATATGAATCGGCTCCGAATCATGTCTTGGGTCAATAGTTGGGTTTGCCCGGCTCCCACGTTTTGGTGCCTTACGTTCCGTTCTGTCGGCTAAGGTGGCACTGGGAGAACCACTGCAATTGCGCCCCGGTTGAGCCGGGCGAGTGCCTCAGTGGAGAAAGCTAAAACTGACCGGCATGATAAGGTGAGAGACTGGTCGCTGTTCGAGAGGTCTTTTCGAGTCCTTAAAGACTCACGCCGCTTCGAGCGAAGTTCCGGATAAATGTCGGACGAAGGCGTGGATAGCGCCCCGGATTCGGTCTTCCGAATACCAGGGGCTTCGCCGAAATTTAAAATTATAGAATTCTATGGCTAAGTGAGAGTGTTCAAGCATTATAAGTCCGGTTGCCTTGTTCGTTGTGTTGAGCGCCTCCCTAGATGGACCCAAAAATGGGAACAAGAGTGCTCAAGTTTATCCCGAACACCCCAGCACTCGCGGCTCGGGGGCTGAAGCCAACGACTTGCCATCTCTCAGATTTTATAAACGGCCGCACAGAAGGTAATATTTTAAATTAAACAAGCGTTGCTTAATGCGCACAGGAACAAAGTTTTCAGCGCACAGGATAATGCATAGCGAGTTTACTCAAAAATTACATCTCTGGGGCATTCATCCGCAATATCGCGGGCTCCCTTCAGGACAATTTTATAATACATCTCGGGCTTCCGATACTCCTTGCCCGGTGGCGGCGGGTCAGTGAGAAGCTTCTCCGCATCCAGCCTGCCCCAGTGCACCTTTGTGCGGGCAAGGGCCCGACGAGCACCTTCAATACAGGCGGAGCGCTTGATGACCTCCACCCAGGGGCACGCATCCACAAGCCGCCGCACGAGGCCAAAGTAGCTCCCAGGCATGGCCTGTCCAGGCCACAGCCGGACTATAAGGCCCTTCATGGCCTCCTCAGCTACCTTGTGGAGTTCGACCAGCTGCTTCAGCTGGTCGCTTGGGGGCACCGGATGGCCGGCCTCAGCGTACTGAGACCATAAGACCTTCTCCGTCGAGCTCCCCTCCTCGCCACGATAGAATGCGGTGGCATCGGACACACTACGCGGCAGATCTGCAAACGCCCCTGGAGAGCTCCGAATGCGGGTAAGTGTCAGGTAGTTTACATTAACATGCTTGCTTTGCATGAAAAATGCCTTACCCGCCGCTATCTTCTTTACATCTTCAACCTCCTGAAGGGCCTTACGGGCCTCGGCCTTGGCGGACTTGACACTTTTGAGAGCCGAGGCAAGCTCGGACTCTCGAGTCTTGGAGTCACGCTTCAAGCTCTCATGCTTCACGCTTCAAGCCTGTAAGGTAACTATTCGAAGTGGTGTTACTCACCTTCTTTGTCCTCGAGCTGCTTCTTGGCATGGCCGAGCTCTTGCTCAGACCGCTCGAGATCCTACTTCAACGCACCGACCTCCGCAGTCAGTGCGGCAGAGGTCAGCAGCGTAGCCTGCAAACCCATATTGACATATTTTAAGCAACCCTGCGTATATCTTCTTAGATCCTCAGTTCGGCTTTTCTTTCCGAACACCGAACTGAGCATCAGGGGCTACTGTCTATGCGGTATTACATTACATAACCATAACTTCTTACCTCAAAGCCTGTTAGAAGGCTGCTGCAGGCGTCGGTCAGCCCGCTCTTGGCGAGCTGAACCTTCTGAATCACCGCACTCATGATAGTACGGTGTTCTTCCTTGATGGAAGCGCCTTTAAGCGCCTCCAACAAGTTGTCCGGCGCCTCCGGTTGGACGGAGGCCGCCGGTGTCACAGTCTTGCCCTTCTTTCGAAGGGGCCGCCTGCCGGACTCTGGAACCGCTGCAGGTTCCGATGTAGAGTCCGGCGCAAAGTCCAGGAGGCTGCCTGGCGGCGCCTCCGGAGCCTCCTCCTGATGGGTCCCTCTCTGGGATCCCACCTCGGCGTCCTCATCGGCGCGGGGGGTAGAGGCAGTCGGAAGTGAATCCACATCCGACGGGGCCAACGACCCGCTCGATGAAGCAGGGAGATCATCATCGGCCAGACTGCGAACAGAATGCAACATTAGTAGGACACTAGGTGACGCGAAAGAAATTGCATATTAGGGATCCGGATACTTATGATCTCGCCGGACGCCTGGCCCTTGAAGGCCACTCCTCCTCGCCAACGATGGTGTTGGCGGAACTGTCCGGGGGAATAATTCTCCCCCTTTTGGACCCTTCGGCCTCCCCTATTGGGGAAGCCTTCCTTTTCCGCTCTCCCTCCTCCTGGAGAGAGTCTTCTTCCTCCTCCTCGTCTTCGGGGGAGGAGTCCGCCTCGTCGTTGGACGCCTGATTGCGGGAACTCTTTCGAGTCCCCGCGGCCACCTTCTTGGCCTTCTTCTCCGGCACCACGTGCGGTGCCGGAACCAGCAGCCCTGCTAGACGGGCGTTCACTGGGTCTTCTGGCATGGGAGCCGGACAGATGAGCTGCCCGGCCTTCTCCATCCATTCCTGCCAAAGGAATAGAGAGATTGAAACCCTCTTAGAATCAATATGTTTACTACAAGTGTCCCGTAAAGGGGTTGAATCACTTACCTCGTCAGCTGGATGCTGCGAGCAAAATCCGCGATCTTCCATCGCGGATGCGGGGGCTTCGGCGCCCTTAAACAGCACCCTCCAGGCGCCTTCATATGTCGTGTCGAAGAGCCCGCTTAGCGCCTGGTGCAGTTCCGGATTGAACTCCCACAGATTGAATGCTCGTTCTTGGCATGGGAGAATCCGGCGGATGAGCATGACTTGGACCACGTCGACGAGCCTGAGCTTATTGTTCACCAGCTTCTGGATACAGGCTCGGAGTCCCGTCAGCTCCTTCGCATTGCCCCACAACAAGCCCTTCTCTTTCCAGGAGGTGAGCTGCGTGGGAATGCCAGATCTGAACTCGGGGGTCGCCGCCCACATGGGTTCGCGCGGCTCGGTGATGTAGAACCACCCTGATTGCCACCCCTTAACGGAGTCCACGAAGGCCCCTTCGAGCCAAAGGACGTTGGGCAACTTGCCCAACATGGCGCCTCCGCATTCCGCTTGCATGCCCTTCACAACCTTCAGCTTGACGTTGAAGGTCTTGAGCCACAGGACGAAGTGGGGCTGGATGCAGAGGAAGGCCTCGCACACGACGATAAACGCCGAGATGTTGAGGATGAAGTTCGGCGCCAGATCGTGGAAATCCAGGCCGTAATAGAACATGAGCCCCCGGACGAAAGGGTGCAGTGGAAAGCCCAGTCCGCGGAGGAAGTGGGGAAGGAAGACGACCCTCTCATGGGGCCCAGGGGTAGGAATGAGCTGCCCCTCGTCGGGCAGCCGGTGCGCGATATCGCTGGAAAGGTATCCGGCATTGTGCAGCTTGGTGATGTGCTCCTCCTTGACGGTGGAAGCCAACCACTTGCCTCCCCCTCCGGACATGGTCGGGGAAGGATAAGACGAGATGCGCAAGCTTGGGCGTTTGAGCTTGAGTGCGCGGAGGTGGATGAGCAAAGGAGGAAGAAGGCGTGGGTGAAAAGGTGAATCCTTATCCCTTATATAGGCAGGGCGAAAACTATGCGCTCCCCACCGGCCTGGTAAAACTTGCTTATCTCCCAAGTGCCACCATCAATGGCGCGGTCGGGTTACCCACGTCCGTATTGATTAGAATCCCGGAATAAGGGGAGCACGATCTCTGCTTCGACAGGACGTGCCAAGGAAACCGCTTCGCTAAACGTGCTGAGGTGGTATAATGAAAAACAATTCGAGTAAAGGCCTGGTAGCGGTGTGATGTCATGCCGCAAAATACGTCAGCAGATTAGATTTATGTGCATTATTCTCTCTACGGTGGAATGTGGAATTTATTTTGCAGAGCCGGACACTATCCTGGTGTTCATGATCTTCTCTGGATTATTCAAGGGAGGAACCCGCCTTGCAATGCCGAACATTATGCGCGCCGGACTTATCGTCATTGAAGCCTGGTTCAGGGGCTGCTGAGGGAGTCCTGGACTAGGGGGTGTCTGGATAGCCGGACTATCATCGTCCGCCGGACTCCAAGACTACGAAGATACAAGATTGAAGACTCCGTCCCGTGTCCGGATGGGACTTTCGTTGGCGTGGAAGGCAAGCTTGGCAATACGGATATGTAGATCTCCTACCATTGTAACCGACTCTGTGTAACCCTAGCCTCCTCCGGTGTCTATATAAACCGGAGGGCTTTAGTCCGTAGGACACAACATACATTACAACAATCATACCATAGGCTAGCTTTAGGGTTCAGCCTCCTTGATCTCGTGGTAGATCCACTCTTGTACTACCCATATCATCAATATTAATCAAGCAGGACGTAGGGTTTTACCTCCATCGAGAGGGCCCGAACCTGGGTAAAACATCGTGTCCCTTGTCTCCTGTTACCATCCGCCTAGACGCACAGTTCGGGACCCCCTACCCGAGATCCGCCGGTTTTGACACCGACGCAGATCTTCATGGAGGCTCCACCACCGCGCCACCTCAGCTGCCTGCCTGCCTACATGGCACCGCATGCATCGCTGGCCAGGACGCATGTCGAAGCGAGGAGGAGCGGCGACAGATGGGACGGGCCTCGCTCCCGTCCCCGATAAAGTGAAGGGACACCTAAGCTACACATTAAATGCGTCTTGTCCTGTAATACGAGCGATAAGCTCGCAGCACTGTAGGCCTTTCCACCTCCTGTGTGCCACTATGGCAACCCCTTTTGCCTATAAAAGGAGGCCCATGGCGTACAGGAAAAGGATTCGGCTCTTTCGAACCACGCAGCACCCATAGCTAGTTCGAGAGCTCAAGAACACTCAATACATCCACCAAGCAGGACTAGGGTTTTACGCATCCTCGCGGCCCGAACCTTGGTAAACAATCCTTGTGCTGATTACTAATCCTACTCTTCTCACAACCCCGCGCCCCGCAATCGTAGTAGGGATTCTTGTGATCCCATAGGTGTCGTTTCCCACCGACACTTTGCTACCCCCCTTTCCCCCTTCTTTCTTCTTTCCGGTTGATGCAACCAGATGGTGGATCCCTGGAGCCAGATGCCACCGCCGACGGATACTGCTACATGGAGACCGCCGACGACCAGGAGTAGTTAGGAGGTCCCAGGCAGGAGGCCTTGCCTCTTCGATCGTTGTTGCTTTTATGCTAGCCTTCTTAAGGCATCCTTGTTTAACTTATGTATGTACTCAGATATTGTTGCTTCCGTTGACTCTTGTGTATCGAGCTTGTATTCGAGCCCTCGAGGCCCCTGGCTTGTAATATAAAGCTTGTATTATTTTGATTTGTGTCTAGAGTTGTGTTGTGATATCTTCCCGTGAGTCTCTGATCTTGATCGTACACATTTGCGTGTATGATTAGTGTACGATTGAGTCGGGCGTGTCACAAGTTGGTATCAGAGCCGACTGCCTGTAGGATCCCCGTTTCCAACTCCTTGGCCGAAGTTGAGTCTAGTCTTTGAAAAACTGTTTTACTAACATGTTTGTGCGGCTCACGAGCCCACGTTGCCATTGGGTGGTATTAGGATCTTTTACTCCCCGTCTATACTCTGGGACTCTGATCTTTCTTCTATTCGGGCTAAATGATTTTGTTAACTCTAACTCTAGGATCTCGTAAATACTTTCTCCCGGAGAGCCCCCCTCACTCTAGATGATTGCTTGGTGCACCAGAAGATTCTGAAGATACTCTCTGATGTTTTACCGAGTTCCTTGTACCCTTCGCCGTTGCAATCCCTACCACCGATAAATCGTTAGGTGTAACTACCTACATTGTCGTTCATATAGTAATCCCCCGTTGATCTTGTTATTACAATATACCCTGAATTTCTACTTATTGTTCCGAGAATACTTTGTGCCTACTACCTTGTAATTATTTGCCACCTGCATACCCCTACGGTAATTCCTCACACCTATCAAGGATTTGCTCATTCCTAGTTGATTAAGTGATTCACAAGATACTCTGAAATACTACCCGATCTTCCGATAACCCTCTCCAACTATTGATCTACAAATACTTGTCTGCTTGCATTATGGATACTTTCCCTATGTCTGACAATATTGGTAGTATCCTTTGTCATCGTCATTTTTGAACATTTGATTCGATATGTTTTTGAATGCTTGCAATCATCCATCTCAATTGGAATTCTTCCCTTTGGCTCAGACGTCACTCCTGACATGAGCTAGTGCTCGACAAATCAAGCCTTGATTGGTTGTCGATCTATGTCTATTCAACTTACTTGTCTTTGATCAAAGCCTCTTCTTCTGATCCCCTGATTTGGGAATCAAAATTCTGTTACGTTTTAGCTTTGAATTGGTCAGTTGTTTCTATAACATGATCTCCTTGCATCCTTCCTTCTTCTGGTTGAGTGTCGTTGCTCACATCATATCCCTTGTGGACCTCCAGGTCCTTTGTTGGGTTTTATCCTACAACGTCCTTCTTATTCAGTAACCTTGTGAGCCTTTCCTCGGATACACAATGCCTTTAGTAAATTGTATCCCCTGCTCTCGTCAACCATACTCTACTTCCAGGCTTGAGTTATTTACTCGTGAAGTTTGTGGTATATGTTCCTAAGATGCCCAGTGGTTTGAATCTATGTCTTCCCTAAATCCATGAGGACACGGAAGTTATGCGGGTTATACTCTACTGGCTTTTCGTCAGGTAAATTTTTAGTGCTACAACTTCTTCGAAAGCGAGAAGTGAATGGATAGTTGTGCATTAGAGAAGTGGGAGTCGACCTTGAACCTTTGTGTTCATGCCCATGGACCCGATGTGGAACTTATCATGGAAGCTTCTTGTTATAATGATAACCCCCTTGTGATAAATTCATCTTGTATCTATATTTGGTCCTTTGCAACCGTGGTTCCGACCATGTAGTTCTTCTTTGATCCCATTTCTCAGACAAGTTGAAGTACTTGTCCTCTGCAGATATTTTCACCTGTCCAACCTCTATCATGTTCTACCTTCGAGTATCACACTCTGTTATCTCGAGAATATCATGGAACTACATAACTTCTTATGAGTTCTTCATCAACTATTATTTCCCGCAGATTCAAATTTTCCACGGGTTCAGAGTTTTTAGACACTCGAGAACACCAGATTCAAGTCTCCATTGTTTTGTTTAACCTTTCTTATAACCTAACATATCTGAGCAGTGATAATTCGCTGCTTATGTAAACACCTCGGTGTACAAACTCTGTCAGTCAAACCTTGTTACTATTGTTGATGACATTCCATTAGCCGCCCATGGATGACAACTTTGCCTATTGGTCCGCCTTGTCTTAACGAGCAGGAAAATGGTTCTCTTCGTCCCTTGCCCTTGACTATATATATCCTCTAACCTGCCTTGCTATCATGACCATGCAAAATGATTAGCGCCTTCCTACTGTTAACCCACATGGTGGGCCCATAACCCACAGTTCCACATGATCGAAACCGGACTCTCCCGTACATCTCTGTCTTCCAAAATTGTTCCTCACGCTTGGTTTTGTATGTAATTCACGAGCCACCTTCTTGTGATCTTTCCTGGTATCAGATGCAATACTTATTCTCGATGCTTGAACCCCTTTCACCCTCTGTTTCAGGCAATGAATGATTGCCTGCCCAGTTGAATCTTCTTATTGCACCTCCTTACCTTCTCTCGATGACTTTCTTGAATCACAATTCGAGAGGTGCCTCTATGCCACGTTCACTAGATAGCCCCTAGGTACCTATCTTGTGTTGAGCTTCGTCCTTCCCGTTTCTTTCCCCCCTTACTCCACCCTTTAAATCTCGGGATGAGATTTCTTGTAGTGGAGGAGAATTGTGACATCCAGATAACTAAGCTACAGTAAACACCAGCTAATGGTGCCACGTCGTCACATTACTGTTGCTAATCCTCACTTGATCCAAATCACTGTTCATGTTCAAACTCAAATTCAAGATAAAGTCCAAAATTCAAATTTCTCAAACATGTAAAATAAAATGTTCAAAGTGTGGCAAATAACCCCTGGACATTTTTCATGTTGGAACCAACCTCTTTTGGATTCCCAAAGTGCCGCTGGAAATTTATTTAGTGGTCCAACATCATTTAAAATTGGCCTTTTCAATTTCTAAAAATGGTTAGACAACTCCTTTTGGGCTCAAACTTTTTCTGACTCCTATAAATAATGTGCTTGATTTATGCAACAAGTCTCATACCTAACAAAACTCATTTAGTCTTACAATTAAATAGAAAACAGTAGCTAAAATGGAAAACGATAAATAAAATATAAATAAAAATAGAAGGGCCTATTCTACTTGGCACTTTGGCCCAACTAGCCAAATGGTCGGCCCAGCCCACCTCCCCTCTCCTTCAACCTGCTACAGGGAGACATGGGATCGTGACGCCCATCCACCGGCCATGTCGTGCGTGGCGGCCATCCCCCGCCTCCCCGATGGCTACAAGGCACCCCAAGCCCCCCTCTTTCCCTCGGGCGAACCCTAGCCGCCTCTCCTTCCTCTCCCCCGTGTTGCGACCTCCTCTGCTCGCCCCGCCCGAGCGACACTGTCGCCATGCCGCCTCCACAGACGCGGCCACCGGCCTCCCCAAGCCCTGAGACCGCAACCAGGAGGACAACCACCGTCAACTTCGTCCATCCCGAGCATCAAATCAAGCGGAGCCGCACCGAATCTCTGCCATCGAGCTCGTCCTCGAACTTCTGCAGCGACGGCCGCTGTTGTCGATTCGCCCTACTCCGCCCCACCCCCGGCTTCCCCGAGCTCGTACACGACCTCCCAGTGAGCCCTGCCTATTTCCCCTTCAACTCCCCCTTGTTCCTTGTCTCGATTCATTGCAATAGATACCCCCGCACGTTGCTGTTCGCCATGGACGGAGGCCGGCTCCCCGCGCACGCTCGTCGCTCCTGTCGCGCATCCACCGCGCCCAACGCAACAGCCGGCCGCGCCCTGGCCACCCCGCGGATCGCCCGCCTTGCCCCGCTTGCCCCTGCTTCTCCTCCCGTGCCACTGCCGCCGGCAACTGCAACCCCCCCCCCCCCCCCGCGCGCGCGCTCCAGGCCGTGACCGCGTCTGCACCGGAGGCCGCGCACCTGCCCTCCTACTCCGGCCGGCCGCTGATGGCCATGGCCTCGCCCTCGCCGCCCTCGGCTAGCGCTGCCGCAGGTGCCGGCCGACTGCACCGTGGCTTCGTGCACGAGCACGACCAGCCATGGCCTTGTGCCGCTACTAACTGGGCCCGGCCCCTAGTTTAATTAGCGGTAATCCCCATTAGCACTAACCCCCCTTCTATACACTATGACGTGTGGGCCCTCTAAGTTAACTAAATGTTTAAAATAAATCTAATTTGTATTCTATCAATGACAGTGGGCCCCCACCACTATTTAGATATTGTTAAATAAACTTATTAAACACATGTGACTATGACATGTGGGTCCCAGGACCTAGTTGACCAGTCAACTTGTTGACTGGACCCCCTCTGACCCCACCAGTCAGCCTCTGTGGCTAGCACATGGCTGGGTACACTTAGTATTTTCTGTTTATTTTCGAATTAGAATAATTCTAGAATATTGTTAAAACTTTAGAATATCATATAAAATAATCTGTAACTCGAATGAAAAAGTTTTATACATCAAAGTTTCTCAGAACGACGAGACAAATCTGAATACGCGGCCTGTTTGCCCGCCACACGTCCCTATCATAGCAAACGTCGAACCTTTCCCCACCGGTTCATCTGTGTGACAAACATCCGAAATCATGAAAACTTTCCCGGATGTTTCCCCCTTCGCCAGCATCACCTAGCACTGCGTTAGAACACCTCTAGCACCGCTTATTGTCTTGTTATGCATGTGTTTGCTTTATATTTACTATTTCTCCCCCCTCTTCCCTCCGGTAGACCCGGAGACTGCTGCTGATGTCCCTGTGATCGACTACGTCGACGACGACCCTTCTACCCCTTTCAACGGAGCTTCCAAGAAAGGCCCCCCTTTGAGCATCCCGATATCGCCCATTCCATTCTCTCATGCTTGCATTAGATTTTGCTACTGTATTTGATTGCTCCTATTCTGATGCATAGCCTGATTTTGTAACCTGCTTATTGTTACTTACCTACTTATCCTAAACTGCTTAGTATAGGTTGGTTAGTGATCCATCAGTGACCCCCACCTTGCCCTTGTTGCCCCTGCTTCATCATCGATGACTCGATCAACATGATCAACGACCAGAGCCCAACACCTCACATCACATCACGCCCCTTTAGTTGCTCGACTCTGAAGAGCTACTATCGAGTGCCGAGGGTGATCCCTCATAACGCACTCAGGATGATAATTCTGTAGTATAGCTATTCGGTCATGGTCATCGAGGGTGATTTCCTCTTTCACCATTCCCGATACGGCTCTGTCGTGCAACCCCTCAAGTGTGAACCTTGGGGTGGTTCCTCTTACGCTCACCTTAATGATTACATCGAGTGGAATCCTCCGTGGGTGACTCCTCGGGATTTCCCGTTGATGTTTGGACACACGATTACCTTGACTGTACTTGAGACCTTGGTGAAAGTCGGGCGGGCCCGGAGAGCACCCGCAAGATGGTTACGTGGCACGGCCGGGCATTCTAGGCCCTTGTCGTAAGACCACGAGACGGTGCGACGGGGTCACTGTCGGTGTCAAAACCGGCGGATCTCGGGTAGGGGGTCCCGAACTATGCGTCTAGGCGGATGGTAACAGGAGACAAGGGACACAATGTTTTACCCAGGTTCGGGCCCTCTCGATGGAGGTAAAACCCTACGTCCTGCTTGATTAATATTGATGATATGGGTAGTACAAGAGTGGATCTACCACGAGATCAAGGAGGCTAAACCCTAAAGCTAGCCTATGGTATGATTGTTGTAATGTATGTTGTGTCCTACGGACTAAAGCCCTCTGGTTTATATAGACACCGGAGGAGGCTAGGGTTACACAGAGTCGGTTACAATGGTAGGAGATCTACATATCCGTATTGCCAAGCTTGCCTTCCACGCCAAGGAAAGTCCCATTCGGACACGGGACGGAGTCTTCAATCTTGTATCTTCGTAGTCTTGGAGTCCGGCGGACGATGATAGTCCGGCTGTCCGGACACCCCCTAGTCCAGGACTCCCTCAGTAGCCCCCGAACCAGGCTTCAATGACGATAAGTCCGGCGCGTATATAGTCTTCGGTGTTGGAAGGCGGGTTCTCCTTTTAAGTTCCACGTACCGGCCGAACAGTGTCCGGTTTCCTTATAAATGCTGTGCTTCTTGGCTTCTACGCCCAATGATGGTCTTCCTCCACGCGTCGTACGAATGTGAAAAGCCAGGGTGTTTTTTACGTTTCACCCCCCAGTCGTGCAAGTCATCTGCCTACAAAAGAGGCAAAAATCCAGATCCAAATCACACCATCTTCCTTCCGCGAATACTCATCGGAGCGCCTTTGACCCAACAACCCATTCCACCATGGATCGTCAGTGCGGCTCCTCCTCTCGCCCTCCCAGCCCACTACCAGGAGATTGGAGGAGATGCTCTGTTTCACACAACGAGCTAGTGAAGCTCCAAGCGGGGGGGTATCTCCCTCCGGCCTTCATGGTCCCGGTTCGAGCCGGGCTGGCCACGTATCAAGGTGGGAAGCAAGCGGAGGCCACCCCCAATCCCAACAAAGGGGAGCGGGTATGCTTCGTCCCCTATCTGATAAGGGGACTCGGGTTTCCTATACATCCGTTCCTCCGCGGGCTCCTGGAGTTCTACGGACTCCAGCTCTATCACCTTACACCCGCCTCTATCCTGCATATCGCGGGTTACGTAGCTCTTTGCGAGCTATTTCTGGGCATCGAGCCCCATTTTGCACTATGGAACAGGTTGTTCTGCCTCGTACCCCGTTCTCACGAGGGGTCTATATATCAAGTGGGCGGCGCCGAATAAGATTACTGGCCCATTTCGGGTTGACCATGATTGGAGTCATGGCAACATGCATTACGCAGGGGGTGCACCCACTGCAATACAGGGGCCACCCCATGTGGGATTTCAACGGGGAAGACGATGCCACCCGTCATGGCCGCAAGGGACCGGATTCGGCCGAGGATCTGGTGCAGATCCTGTCCGCCCTGTACAAGGGGGAGAAGGAGGACTTCCTTCAGACGAACTCATTGAATGGGTTTTCCATGAACAACCCTCGGCGTTGGGTAAGCGAACACTTTAAGGGCTCAACCCGTGCTTTTAGAGTTTAAGCTTCTTACACTATGTCTTCGGTGCAGGAACTGCGTCGGATTGTGGAGGACATGTTAAGTCCGGCTGCGCAACCTGAGGATCCAAGGAGATCCCAAGATCCGGCCTCCGAAGAGGATCCGGACATCAAGGTGGAGCTGATCGACGGGGTGTTTCACCAGCTCAGCATGGACAATGCTTTGGTCGCCATTACGGCAGACTACCCCGGATTATACCCGGCTTCCCAGGTGATTGTGACCGAGGTCCGGACACCATTATCTCTTTCTTGCCCATTTTTGACCTTCGCGAGCGATGGTGTTTTACAGGAAGCGCCTTCAAGGCGGGAAGCCGAGCCCGCGGCGGCTGACCATCAAGGGATAGTCCGGACCAGCAGGCGGAAAAGGAGCGCGGTACGAACGGAAACGTCGCCGCAAAGGTATAGCTCGTATTTTGGATTTTCAGAGCAACGTTCCTAGGAAGCGTCTGAGTGCTCATGATCTTTGTAGGAGAAAGAGCGCCCGCCGGACTGCGGGCGTAGAGGTTGCCGATCCGACCCATACCGGCCAGGCTCCAGCGCCCGGCCTGGAGGGGGAGGCAAGCGCAAGGCGCGTGCCGGATACTCCTCCAACGGAGGATGCCGACAGACTATCCGCCACCAAGTCTGAGGTGGAGAGCGCCATGAACCGCAGGCAACGTCGGACAGTATTCCGTGAAGCGTGCTTCTCCCCTGAGGCATTGGACGCCTTCAACGCAGGGGACGCGCACCTCCGTGCTTCTCAAGACGGTTTTACCAGAGCCATGGAGCAGTATGTAAAAGACATATGGGTAAGGGAATTTTAATGGTTATGTATGTCAGTAGCCCCCGAGACTTAAAGTAGTTATGTTAACTGATTTAAGGATCATTTGAAACTCAGGCTCTTACCGAGAAGAATGCCCAGCTGTCTCAGGAGCTGCAAGAATGCAAGGCCCAACTTGAGGCCGCTATTGGTGCCGCAGGAGGGAGCGCAGAGACCCCTTCTGGTAACACATTTTTATTAATAAATATAAGCGCTGTGCGGCGTGCGCGCAAGTCTAATAATGACATTGCAGGTGCCGCCGGACAAGATTCGGACAGGCAAGAATTACTGCGCCAGTTGAAGGCCGGCGAGAGGGTGCTGAATAGGGTGCAGCAAGAAAGGAACAAGCTTCAAGATGCCCACGCCCAGCTTGGAGAGGAGCTGAAAGGCGTTCGGGCCGAGCTGTCCGGCTCCGTTAAGGAGAATCGGCGGCTTCGTTGCGGCATCTATAGTAAGTGCTTGAACGAACTCCTTTGAAAAGAAGAGTCCGGCGAGGAAGTCGATTGACAAAATGTGTCTTGTAGGTATACTCACAGGTCGCCCTGCAAAGGAGATGCCCGAATCGACGGGTGATCAACTTCCCGAGCTGTCGCAACTGCTCGAACGAGTTCAGCAGGCGATGAGCGGCGTCGTCCAGGCATTATGGCCAGCCGTCTCCCTACCCGAGGGCCTTGGGGAGCTTGCGGAGAAACTCCAAGGAGTGCGGCAACGCTTCCGTTTATGGAAGATTTTGGCCTGCCGCCAGGGTGCCAGAGAGGCATGGGCCATGGTGAAGACGCGGTACAAGAAGGCGAATCCCAACCATATGGCCGAAGTTGGACCGGTGGGGCCTGATGGGAAGGAGATCCCTGTGAGTTTAGCATACAGCCAAGTGGAGGTGGCTGCTAAATTTTCCCAACGAGACTGTAAGTTAGACAGCCTGTTAGACGGGACTGAGGAGGAATACAATCAGTAAATGTGATTATGTATTGAAAATGACATGTGAAATGCCTTCTAGCCGGATTGTAGATCGTTTGTCTTTGCTGACCTTTTCGCTTCGACCTCGGGACCCTAGAGTCCGGAGTGTGTCTGAATACCTTTGTGGTTAAAGAACAACCGGGGTATGCGTGGAGACCAGGCGTAGGGGTCATTAGTGCTTTATCAGACAAGTGCCCAACTAGTTATGTTATATTACATGGTTAGTAAGAAACATCTTCCAGGGAAAATAGTTCCGTTAAGGGTTCCTTTCCCTGGGAGGCATGCCCTAAAGTGCATGTCCGGACTGCGAAAAAAGCAGAAAAACATCTGGGGGCAGATAAAAAGATAGGTAAAAAAATCATCTTTTAGGTCACCGACCGAATATTCCCTTAAGAATGCTAGCTTTCGGCTTCACCCAGTCTGAGGTACACGTCCGGCTGACCCGGCAGTAACAATCGCAGAGGTGCTCCCTTTACCTCCTAGCCGAACAATCGGGAACGTAGGGGTAAGCACAGGAGCCAGGCAACCCAGCTTGGACAAAACTTAAGTCATATCGATGCATATAATGGTGAGTAAAAGGTACATGTGGAAGCTTGACACATGTGCTGGGCATGAAGCCCTTATAATTGAGCTTCTGGAAAAGAAGCCCCCAGGTATAATGAGCGCGGATGGCACATCAAGTGTATGCAAACAATGCGGCAGTAGGCCCTTAAAGGCTTTTTAGTAAAAAGGTTAGGGGAAGAAAGAGGAACAGAAGACAGCTGAAGTGTAAAAATTTGAACGGAGGAAGGGGACGAACTCTTGGTCCGGCGCTAGGCGTAAAATCTTCGGAGGCGGGCTGCGTTCCATGGGTTCGGCTCGAGTCGGTTGTCCGACGCATTTCGTAGACGGTACGCCCCGCCAGTCAGGACTTGATCGATGATGAAGGGACCCTCCCATTTGGGCTTGAGCTTGTCCTTTTTCTTGTCCGGCAGGCGTAGAACTAATTCGCCAACGTTGTAGGTCTTGGCCCGTACTTCTCTGCTTTGATATCTTCGAGCCTGCTGCTGATAAAATACGGAACGAGCCTTGGCGACGTCGCGTTCCTCCTCCAATGCGTCCAAGCTGTCCTGCCGATCTAGCTCGGCTTCTCGTTCCTCGTACATGCGCACTCGAGGTGAGTCATGAATGATGTCGCAGGGCAAAACTGCCTCTGCGCCGTATACCATAAAGAATGGTGTGAATCCGGTAGTACGGTTGGGCATTGTCCGCAGCCCCCAGAGTACGGAGTCGAGCTCCTCTACCCAGTGCGTGTCTGATTTTGTAAGTGACCGCACTAGTCTGGGTTTAATGCCGCTCATTATTAGACCATTTGCTCGTTCCACTTGACCGTTGGTTTGAGGGTGATAGACTGAGGCGTAGTCGAGCTTAATGCCCATGTTTTTGCACCATGACTTAACCTCGTCGGCCGTGAAGTTCGTGTCGTTGTCGGTGATGATGCTGTGGGGGACACCGTAACGGTGTACGACCCCGGATATAAAGTCTATCACTGGTCCGGACTCTGCCATTTTGACTGGTTTGGCCTCTATCCATTTGGTGAATTTATCCACCATGACCAATAGGTACCTTTTCTTGTGGGTTCCCCCTTTAAGGGGTCCAACCATATCAAGCCCCCAGACCGCGAACGGCCAGGTAATGGGTATAGTTTTGAGGGCGGTGGGTGGCATATTGCTCTGATTAGCAAAGAGCTGACAACCGACGCATCTCTGGACTAAGTCCTGGGCATCTGCCCGGGCCATCGGCCAATAAAATCCTGTACGGAATGCCTTTCCTACAAGGGCCCGGGCTGCTGCGTGGTGTCCGCCTAGTCCGGCATGAATTTCAGCCAGGAGGTTTCGCCCTTCCTCTTCGGAGATACACCTTTGAAGGACTCCGGTTGTACTTTTCTTATAAAGTTCTCCCTCATAGACTTTGTAGGCTTTCGATCGCCGGACTATGCAGCGTGCCTCATTTTGGTCTTCGGGAAGTTCCTGTCTAAGCAAATAGGCTAGGAATGGTTCTGTCCATGGGGCAATTACTGCCATTACGTCGTGGGCTGAAGGTGTTATGTCATCGGCTGAATCGCCTATTGGCGCGGTTGTTTCCGGTTTGTTATTTCCGGATTCCCCTTCCCATAGTACGGATGGCTTGAAGAGCCGTTCTAGGAAGATATTTGGAGGGACAGCGTCACATTTTGCGCCGATGCGTGCCAGTACGTCCGCTGCTTGGTTATTTTCTCGGGCTACGTGATGGAATTCAAGTCCTTCAAACCGAGCCGACATTTTTAGGACAGCGTTGCGATATGCTGCCATTTTCGGATCCTTGGTGTCAAAGTCTCCATTTATTTGGGATATTGCCAGGTTTGAATCCCCGCGCACCTCTAGGCATTGAATGCCCATGGAGATTGCCATCCGGAGACCATGTAGGAGGGCCTCGTATTTGGTTGCGTTGTTGGAGTCCGTGTACATTATTTGAAGTACGTATTGGACTGTGTCCCCGGTTGGGGACGTCAAGATGACGCCAGCCCCCAGTCCGGCCAACATTTTGGAGCCGTCAAAGTGCATAGTCCAATTGGAGTATGCGCCGTACTCTTTAGGGAGTTCGGCTTCTGTCCATTCAGCGACGAAGTCAGCCAAAACTTGTGACTTTATAGCTCGCCGAGGCTTGTAGGTTATATCGAATGGTAGGAGCTCAATGGCCCATTTTGCAATCCTGCCCGTTGCGTCGCGGTTGTTTATAATGTCATTGAGTGGTACTTCGGAGGCCACTGTTATCGAACACTCCTGAAAGTAGTGTCGGAGCTTCCGGGATGCCATGAACACCGCGTAGGCTATCTTTTGATAGTGCGGGTAACGGGACTTGCAAGGTGTTAACACAGTGGATACGTAGTACACTGGTTTTTGAAGAGGGAATTTATGCCCTTCTGTCTCTCGTTCAACGACGAGTACCGCACTTACAACTTGATGTGTTGCTGCGATGTATAACAACATAGGTTCGCCTAGGTTGGGCGCGGCTAGGACCGGATTTGTTGCCAATATGGCCTTTATTTCTTTGAGTCCGATAGTGGCAGCCTCCGTCCACTCAAAGTGTTCGGTGCGCCTAAGGAGGCGATAAAGGGGCAGTGCCTTTTCTCCCAAGCGGGAGATAAAACGGCTTAGGGCTGCCACGCATCCTGTCAATTTTTGTATTTGTTTGAGGTCTTTTGGAATGTCCAACTGTGACAGAGCTTAGATTTTAGCCGGGTTTGCTTCAATTCCTCTACCGGATATGAAGCCCACCAGCTTTCCGGCTGGTACGCCGAAAACACATTTTTCCGGATTCAGCTTGATGTCATATGCTCTGAGGTTGTCGAACGTGAGCCTCAAATCGTCTACTAGAGTTTTGACGTGTTTTATTTTGACGACTACGTCGTCTATGTATGCCTCGACTGTTTTGCCGATCTGGGTAGCCAGACATGTTTGAATCATACGCTGATATGTTGCGCCGGCGTTTTTAAGTCCGAAGGGCATCGTGTTGAAGCAGAATGGTCCGTATGGAGTGATGAATGCCGTTGCGGCTTGGTCTGCTTCTGCCATCTTGATTTGATGGTAGCCAGAGCATGCGTCGAGGAAGCACAGTGAATCGTGCCTTGCGGTAGCATCGATAATTTGATCGATGCGGGGGAGGGGGAAGGGATCCTTTGGGCAAGCCTTATTGAGGTCTTTAAAATCGACGCATAGGCGCCAGGATTTGTCCTTCTTTGGTACCATTACCAGGTTTGCTAGCCAATCCGGGTGTTTGATATCTCTGATGAATCCGGCTTCCAATAGTTTGGCTAGCTCTTCTCCCATTGCCTATCTTTTGGGCTCGGAAAATCATCGAAGAGCCTGTTTGACCGGCCTAAATCCTTTTAGGATGTTTAGGCTGTGTTCTGCCAATCTGCGTGGGATTCCGGGCATGTCCGAAGGATGCCAGGCAAAAATGTCCCAATTTTCCCGAAGGAATTCGCGCAGTGTGGCGTCTACCTCGGGGTTTAATTGTGCCCCAATGGAGGCCGTCTTTGTTGGGTTCGTTGGGTGGACCTGGAATTTCACTATTTCATCTGCTGGTTTGAAGGAGGTGGACTTGGATTTTTTGTCAAGTATCACATCGTCCTTGTTTACCGTAGAGCGCAGCACGGTAAGTTCTTCCGCCGCTAGGGCCTCGGATAGTGCCTCCAGGGCTAGTGCGGCTGTCTTGTTTTCGGCGCGAAGTGCTATGTCCGGATCACTAGCTAGAGTGATTATTCCACCGGGCCCAGGCATTTTGAGCTCCATATACCCGTAATGGTGTACGGCTTGAAAAATTGTGAATGCCTCTCGTCCTAATATAGCGTGATATCCGCTGTTGAACGGGGCCACTTGGAACGTGACTTCTTCGGATCTGTAATTGTCCGGCGAGCCGAACACCACATCGAGTGTGATTTTTCCAGTGCAGCGCGCTTCCCGGCTAGGGATTATTCCTCTGAAGGTTGTGCTGCTTCGCTCAATACGGCTCCAATCTATTTCCATTTTTCAAAGAGTTTCCTCGTAGATGAGGTTTAGTCCGCTGCCGCCATCCATGAGGACCTTTGTAAGTCGAAAGCCGTCCACTATGGGACTAAGCACCAGTGCGGCTGGTGCTCGGGCTGTTCGGAATTTAGGTTCGTCGCTGGCGTTGAAGGTGATGGCTGTGTCGCTCCATGGATTTGTTGTTGCTACTTGGTAGACTTCGGCGAGGCCGCGGATTGTTCGTTTTCGCATATTGTTTGATGCGAAGGTCTCGAAGACTGTTGATACCGTACCGGTATTGTTGGAGTGGTTTTCCAGGGCTAGGAGCTCCTCACCACTTTTGGCCACCTGCCGTAATATCCAACATGCTCGAAGGCTATGTGTTGGGACGGCTCCCTCTGTACTATGAAGCTTACAGGGTCCATCGAGCCATCCCTCCAGTACGGTTCCGTGCCCTCTAAGGGGTTTTTGTTTTTTGGTTTTTGTATCTGGGGCCTGAGTATAATGCACCCTTTTGTTGCGGACTAGGGTTGTATTCGGGGCCGGATTGTCCCAAAACTGGTTGTCGGTTTTCCGGAAACTCTCCATCGCACAGTACTTTCGTACTATGGACGCCAGATCGGTGAAGCGTGTGATTTTGCGACGGCCGATGGCGTTCAATATCCCCTTGTCCGTGCAATTATTGCAAAAGATTGAGATTGCGTTTTCCTCTCGGCAGTCCTTTATCCTGTCCATAACCAGGAGGAATTTGGCCCAGTAGTGATGTACTGTTTCAGCGGGCTCTTGCCGTATTAGAGATAGATCGCATATGTCTGGGCGGGTGGGTGGAATGAAATCCGGATCCCTACCCATCTTGGGGCTTAAAGGCCGTGAAGTTTCCAGTTTTGGAAGCCTGGATTGCTGGACGTTATCCAACGAGTCCGGTCCGATGCCTGACTTTAAGTTCAGTGCTTGATCGGAGTCCGTTCCTCCGCGGAAATCCGGCGTGGGGGGTTCGGGAGCCCGGACATGTCTAGTTTTTAATAAGGGAGGAAGATCGCCGCATTGTTCCTCTACCACAGCGATGTGTGTGGGTGACCTGGGGAGAGTTGATCTCTCTCAGATCGGTTTTAAGCCCAATCTGGTTGTAGTCCGTAGCGACTCCCAGGGCGGCGATGCGATCCAAGAGTTCGTTGACAGACGAGAGCTCTATCGGATCCAGCTGCTCGGCGAATTCCGAGCTGACATGGAGATTGCTTTTGACGACTCGAGAAGTCATTGTTGAAGCAGTGGCCGGACAGGCGGTCATAAGAAAACCGCCTAGCTGGATAGTTTGGCCGGTGGCCAAGGCCTCTTCGGCGAAAATTCCGTTTTTGAAGATGGGTGGAGGCATCCTTCCTATCGGTGACGACACAGAGGAACTCTCAATGAAAGCACCAATGTCGGTGTCAAAACCGGCGGATCTCGGGTAGGGGGTCCCGAACTGTGCGTCTAGGCGGATGGTAACAGGAGACAAGGGACACGATGTTTTACCCAGGTTCGGGCCCTCTCGATGGAGGTAAAACCCTACGCCCTGCTTGATTAATATTGATGATATGGGTAGTACAAGAGTGGATCTACCACGAGATCAAGGAGGCTAAACCCTAAAGCTAGCCTATGGTATGATTGTTGTAATGTATGTTGTGTCCTACGGACTAAAGCCCACCGGTTTATATAGACACCGGAGGAGGCTAGGGTTACACAGAGTCGGTTACAATGGTAGGAGATCTACATATCCGTATTGCCAAGCTTGCCTTCCACGCCAAGGAAAGTCCCATCCGGACACGGGACGGAGTCTTCAATCTTGTATCTTCGTAGTCTTGGAGTCCGGCGGACGATGATAGTCCGGCTGTCCGGACACCCCCTAGTCCAGGACTCCCTCAGTCACTTTCGACCATGAGTCTCTGCTCGTCTCCGGAAGCTAATAATCACTATGGTTGGGTATTTGTTCTGAGTTGGCCTTTGGCTTTTATGCACCAACCACCACGCGAGAATAGTTATGGGCCTCGGCGTAGTGGTATCAGCCGAAGCTTTGTCAGACGTCCAGTTCAGCATTGCAGCACCGTCTGGTCGGCGCCCCAGAGGAGGTGGCCTGGATCGCCCTGCGTGCAACGATCCAGAGTGCAACGGGCGATGAGCCTAGACCCCGGACTGCTTAGGATGTTGACCGGCGGGGACCTCTCTGCTGAGCCAAGGTAGGGTTACGACGTGTTGATCTTCCGAGGTCGGGCATGACCTAGGAAAGTGTGTCTGGCCAGAGTAATCAAGCGTGTTGGAAAGGTGGTGCACCCCTGCAGGGAAGATTATCTATTAATAGCCGTGTCCATGGTAACGGACGTTCAGACTTATATCCTGATCTTATACAACTACAAATGGATACTTGAGATATGTGGCCCCGAGATTGCTTTCTTGCAGGGAGTCGAGGAAGGATCTCTTGGCGTTAATGTTACAACATGTTTGTTTAATATTAAAATGCTATTCTTTACTCTTCTACATGCTGCAAGATGCTTGGAGCTGCTTGAAGATGCTAGTCTTTGATAGGCTAGGCCTTCCCCCTCTATTCTGGCATTCTGCATTTCAGTCCACAGATACAAACCTTCCATTTGATACCAGTGCATACTTAGTAAAGATCTGATGCTTGCGAGTACTTTGGATGAGTACTCACGGTTGCTTTGCTACCCCCTTTTCCCCCTTCTTTCTTCTTTCCGGTTGATGCAACTAGATGGTGGATCCCTGGAGCCAAATGCCACCGCCGATGGACACTGCTACGTGGAGACCGCCGACGACCACAAGTAGTTAGGAGGTCCGAGGCATGAGGCCTTGCCTCTTCGATCATTGTTGCTTTTGTGCTAGCCTTCTTAAGGCATCCTTGTTTAACTTATGTCTGTACTCATATATTGTTGCTTCCGTTGACTCTTGTGTATCGAGCTTGTATTCGAGCCCTCGAGGCCCCTGGCTTGTAATATAAAGCTTGTATTATTTTGATTTGTGTCTAGAGTTGTGTTGTGATATCTTCCCGTGAGTCTCTGATTTTGATCGTACACATTTGCATGTATGATTAGTGTATGATTGAATCGGGGGTGTCACACAAGTGGTAAAAATGAGCGTAAACGGTATTTCAATGCTAGGAAACAAGGACTAAGGTTCATACTTTCACTAGTGCAAGTTCTCTCAACAGTAATAACATAACTGGATCATATAACTATCCCTCAACATGCAACAAAGAGTCACTCCAAAGTCACTAATAGCAGAGAACAAACGAAGAGATTATGGTAGGGTATGAAACCACCTCAAAGTTATTCTTTATGATCGATATATTCAAGAGTCCGTAGTAAAATAACATGAAGCTATTCTTTCCATTAGATCTATCCTAGAGTTCGTACTAGAATAACACCTTAAGACAAAAACCAAACAAAACCCTAATGTCTCCTAGATACTCCAATGTCACTTCAAGTATCAGTGGGTATGATTATACGATATGCATCACACAATCTCAGATTCATCCATTCAACCAACACAAAGAACTTCAAAGAGTGCCCAAAGTTTCTACCAGAGAGTCAAGACGAAAACGTGTGCGAACCCCAATGCATTAGTTCACAAGGTCACTGAACCCGCAAGTTGACCACCAAAACATACATCAAGTAGATCATGTGATATCCCATTGTCACCACAGATAAGCACATGCAAGACATACATCAAGTGTTCTCAAATCCTTAAAGACTCAATCCGATAAGATAACTTCAAAGGCAAAACTCAATCCATTACAAGAGAGTAGAGGGGGAGAAACATCATAAGATCCAACTATAATAGCAAAGCTCGCGATACATCAACATCGTACCACCTCAAGAACAAGAGAGAGTGAGAGAGAGAGAGAGAGAGATCAAACACGTAGCTACTGGTACATACCCTCAGCCCTGAGGGTGAACTACTCCCTTCTCGTCATGGAGTGCGCCGGGATGATGAGGATGGCCACCGGTAAGGGATCCCCCCTCCGGCAGGGTGCCGGAACAGGGTCCCGATTGGTTTTTGGTGGCTATAGAGGCTTGCGGCGGCAGAACTCCCGATCTATTGTGCTCCTGGATGTTTTCGTGGTATATGGGTATATATAGGCGAAAGAAGTCGGTCAGGGGAGCCACGAGGGGGGTAGGGCGCGCCCTGGACCCTCATGGCCACCTCGTTGCTTCCCTGACGTCTACTCCAAGTCTCCTGGATTGCGTTTGTTCCAAAAACGATTCTCCCAAAGGTTTCATTCCGTTTGGATTCTGTTTGATATTCCTTTTCTGCGAAACACTGAAATAGGCAAAAAAAACAGCAATTTGCACTAGGCCTCCGGTTAATAGGTCAGTCCCAAAAATAATATAAAAGTGTATAGTAAAGCCCATTAAACATCCAAAACAAACAATATAATAGCATGGAACAATCAACAATTATAGATATGTTGGAGACGTATCAAGCATCCCCAAGCTTAATTCCTGCTCGTCCTCGAGTAGGTAAATGATAAAAACAGAATTTTTGATGTGGAATGCTACCTAGCATATTTCTCAGTGTAATTTTCTTTATTGTGGCATGAATGTTCAGATCCAAAAGATTCAAGATAAAAGTTCAATATTGACATAAAAATAGTAATACTTCACACATGCTAACCAAACAATTTATGTCTTATCAAAATAACATAGCCAAAGAAAGCTTATCCCTACAAAATCATATAGTTAGGCCATGCTTCATTTTCGTCACACAAAATGCTCCCATCATGTACAACCCCGGTTTCAGCCAAGCAATTGGTTCATACTTTTAACGCGCTTCAGCTTTTTCAACCCTCACGCAATACATGAGCGTAAGCCATGGATATAGCTCTATGGGTGGAGTAGAGTATGATGATAGGGATTATGTGAGAGAATAAAAAGGGAGAAAGTCTCACATTAACGCGGCTAATCAACGGGCTATGGAGATGCCCATCAATTGATGTCAATGCGAGGAGTAGGGATTGCCATGCAACGCATGCACTAGAGCTATAAATGTATGAAATCTCAAAAAGAAACTAAGTGGGTGTGCATCCAACTTGCTTGCTCACGAAGACCTAGGGCATTTTGAGGAAGCCCATCATACAAGCCAAGTTCTATAATGAAAAATTCCCACTAGTATATAAAAGTGACAACATAGGAGACTCTCTATCATGAAGATCATGTTGCTACTTTGAGGCACAAGTGGGGAAAAAGGATAGTAACATTGTCCCTTCTCTCTTTTTCTCTCATTTTTTCTCTTCTTTTTTTCTTTTTTTATTTTGGTGGGCTTCTTTGGCCTATTTTTTTATTTGGGCTTCTTTGGCCTCTTTTATTTTTCATAAAGTCCGGAGTCTCATCCCGACTTGTGGGGGAATCATAGTCTCCATCATCCTTTCCTCACTTGGGACAATGCTCTAATAATGAAGATCATCACACTTCTATTTATTTAAAACTCAAGAATTACAACTCAATACATAGAACAAAATATGACATTATGTGAATACCTCCGGCGGTGTACCGGGATATGCAATGAATCAAGAGTGACATGTATGAAAAAATTATAAAGGTGGCTTTACCACAAATACGATGTCAACTACATGATCATGCAAAAGCAATATGACAATGATGGAGCGTGTCATAATGAACGGAACGGTGGAAAGTTGCATGGCAATATATCGCGGAATGGCTATGGAAATGCCATAATAGGTAGGTATGGTGGCTGTTTGAGGAAGATATAAGGAGGTTTATGTGTGATACAGCATATCGTATCACGGGTTTGGATGCACCCGCGAAGTTTGCACCAACTCTCAAGGTGAGAAAGGGCAATGGACGCTACCATAGAGGCTAGCAAATTGCGGAAGGGTAAGGGTGCGTATAATCCATGGACTCACATTAGTCATAAAGAACTCATATACTTATTGCAAAAGTTTAATAGCCCTCGAAGCAAAGTACTACTACGCATGCTCCTAGGGGAAGGGTTGGTAGGAGTTAATCATCGCGCGATCCCGACCTCCACTCATAAGGAAGGCAATCAAAGAACACCCCATGCTTCAAATTTGTCACACAACGTTCACCATACGTGCATGCCACGGGACTTGCCAACTTTAACACAAGTATTTCTCAATTTCATAATTACCCAACTGGCATGACTCTAACATTACCACCTTTATATCTCAAAACAATTATCAAGTATCAAATTTATCATAGTATTCAATGCACTTTATATGAAAGTTTTTATTTTACCCAACTTGGATGCCCATCATATTAGGACTAATTTTATAACCAAAGCAAATTACCATGCTGTTTTAAAAGACTCTCAAAATAATATAAGTGAAGCATGAGAGATCAATAATTTCTATAAAATAAAACCATCACCATGCTCTAAAAAGACATAAGTGAAGCACTAGAGCAAATGACAAACTACTCCAAAAGATATAAGTGAAGATCAATGAGTAGTCAAATAATTATGAAACTATGTGAAGATTCTATAACATTTAATAATTAAGATCTTGGTATTTTATTCAAACAGCAAGCAAAACAAAATAAAACAAAATGACGCTCCAAGCAAAACACATATCATGTGGTGAATAAAAATATAGCTCCAAGTAAAGTTACCGATGAACGAAGACGAAAGAGGGGATGCCTTCCGGGGCATCCCCAAGCTTAGGATTTTGGTTGTCCTTGAATATTACCATGGGGTGCCTTGGGAATCCCCAAGCTTAGGCTCTTGCCACTCCTTATTCCATAGTCCATCGAATCTTTACCCAAAACTTGAAAACTTCACAACACAAAACTCAACAGAAAACTCGTAAGCTCCGTTAGTATAAGAAAATTAAACCAACACTTAGGTACTGTTGTGAACTCATTATAAATTTATATTGGTGTAATATCTACGGTATTCCAACTTCTCTATGGTTCATACCCTCCGATACTACTCATAGATTCATCAAAATAAGCAAACAACACATAGAAAACAGAATCTGTAAAAAACAGAACAGTCTGTAGTAATCTGTAACTCTCGAATACTTATGTAACTCCAAAAATTTCACCAAATTAGGAAAACCTGAGAAATATGTGTACCAATACATATAAACAAGAATAAGATCAAAATCACGTTTGTGTGAATTATCAAAACTAATTTACTGGGTGCAAAAGTTTCTGATTTTTAGCAGGATCAACACAACATCACCGTAAGCTATCCTAAAGGTCTTACTTGGCACTTTATTTAAACAAAAGCTATAAAACATGATTACTACATTAGCATAATCATGTTAACACACAAAAACAGTAAAGGTAAATATTGGGTTGTCTCCCAACAAGCGCTTTTCTTTAATGCCTTTTAGCTAGGCATGATGATCTCAATGATGCTCGCATAAAAGATAAGAATTGAAACATAAAGAGAGCATCATGAAGAATATTACTAACACATTTAAGTCTAACCCACTTCCTATGCATAGGTATTTTGTGAGCAAACAACTTATGGGAACAATAATCAACTAGCATAGGAAGGCAAAACAAGCATAACTTTAAAACTTTAAGCACATAGAGAGGAAACTTGATATCATTGCAACTCCTACAAGCATATATTCCCCCCTCATAATAATTTTCAGTAGCATCATGAATGAATTCAACAATATAACCATCACATAAAGCATTATTTTCATGATCTACTTGCTTAGAAATTTTACTACTCTCCGCATAAGCAAATTTATTCTCATCAATAGTAGTGGGAGCAAACTCAACAAAATAACTATCATATGAAGCATAATCCAATTGAAAATTAAAATCACGATGACAAGTTTCATGGTTATGTTTATTCTTTATGGCATACGTGTCATCACAATAATCATCGTAAATAGGATGCATGCTTTTACCATAATAAATTTGCTCATCAAAACTTTGGGGACAAAAAATATCATCTTCATCAAACATAGCATCCCCAAGCTTGTGGCTTTGCATATCATTAGCATCATAGGTATTCAAAGAATTCATACTAACAACATTGCAATCATGCTCATCATTCACATATTTTATGCCAAGCATTCTATGTAATTCTTCTTCTAGTACCTGAGCACAATTTTCCTTCCCATCATTTTCACGAAAGACATTAAAAAGATGAAGCATATGATGCACCCTTAATTCCATTTTTTTGTAGTTTTCTTTTATAAAATAAACTAGTGATAAAACAAGAAACTAAAAGATTCGATTGCAAGATCTAAAGATATACCTTCAAGCACTCACCTCCCTGGGAACGGCGCCAGAAAAGAGCTTGATGTCTACTATACAACCTAGTCTTGTAGACGTTGTTGGGCCTCCAAGTGCAGAGGTTTGTAGGACAGTACCAAATTTCCCTCAAGTGGATTACCTATGGTTTATCAATTCGTGGGAGGTGTAGGATGAAGATGGTCTCTCTCAAACAACCCTGCAACCAAATAACAAAGAGTCTCTTGTGTCCCCGACACACCCAATACAATGGTAAATTGTATAGGTGCACTAGTTCGGCGAAGAGATGGTGATACAAGTGCAATATGGATGGTAGATATAGGTTTTTGTAATCTGAAAATATAAAAACAGCAAGGTAACAAGTGGTAAAAATGAGCGTAAACAGTATTACAATGCTAGGAAACAAGGCCTAAGGTTCATACTTTCACTAGTGCAAGTTCTCTCAACAATAATAACATAACTCGATCATATAACTATCCCTCAACATGCAAAAAAAGTCACTCCAAAGTCACTAATAGTGGAGAACAAACACAGAGATTATGGTAGGGTACGAAACCACCTCAAAGTTATTCTTTCTGATCGATCTATTCAAGAGTCCGTAGTAAAATAACACGAAGCTATTCTTTCCGTTCGATCTATCCTAGAGTTCGTACTAGAATAACACCTTAAGACACAAATCAACCAAAACCCTAATGTCACCTAAATACTCCAATGTCACCTCAAGTATCCTTGGGTATGATTATACGATATGCATCACACAATCTCAGATTCATCTATTCAACCAACACAAAGAACTTCAAAGAGTGCCCAAAGTTTCTACCGGAGAGTCAAGATGAAAACATGTGCCAACCCCTATGCATAAGTTCACAAGGTCACTGAACCCGCAAGTTGATCACCAAAACATACATCAAGTAGATTAAGTGATATCCCATTGTCACCATAGATAAGCACATGCAAGACATACATCAACTGTTCTCAAACCCTTAAAGACTCAATCCGATAAGATAACTTCAAAGGGAAAACTCAATCCATTACAAGAGAGTAGAGGGGAGAAACATCATAAGATCCAACTATAATAGCAAAGCTCGCAATACATGAAGATCGTACCACCTCAAGAACACGAGAGAGAGAGAGAGAGAGAGAGAGAGAGAGAGAGATCAAACACATAGCTATTGGTACATACCCTCAGCCCCAAGGGTGAACTACTCCCTCCTTGTCATGGAGAGCGCCGGGATGATGAAGATGGCCACCGGTGAGGGATACCCCTCTGGCAGGGTGCCGGAACAGGGTACCGATTGGTTTTTGGTGGCTACAGAGCCTTGCGGTGGCGGAACTCCCGATCTATTGTCCTCCTGGATGTTTCTGGGGTATATGGGTATACATAGGCGAAAGAAGTCGGTCAGGGGAGCCACGAGGGGCCCACGAGGGTGGGGGCACGCCCAGGGGGTAGGGCGCGCCCTGGACCCTCGTGGCTACCTCGTTGCTTCCCTGACGTCTACTCCAAGTCTCCTGGATTGTGTTTGTTCCAAAAACGATTCTCCCGAAGGTTTCATTCCGTTTGGATTCCGTTTGATATTCCTTTTTTGTGAAACACTGGAATAGGCAGAAAAAATAGCAATTTGCACTGCCTCCAGTTAATAGGTTAGTCCCAAAAATAATATAGAAGTGTATAGTAAAGCCCATTAAACATCCCAAACAAATAATATAATTGCATGGAACAATAAAAAATTATAGATACATTGGAGACGTATCAATGTTCCTTACTAATGCTCGTAGTAGCGTGTGGGTATTTGATACTGGTTCGGTTGCTCATATTTGTAACTCGAAACAGGAGCTGCAGAATAAACGAAGATTGGCTAAGGACGAGGTGACGATGCGCGTCAGGAATGGTTCCAAGGTCTGTGTGATCGTCGTTGGCACACTACCTCTACATCTACCTTCTAGATTAGTTTTAGACCTCAGTAATTGTTATTTGGTGCCAGAGTTGAGCATGAACATTATATCTTGATCTTGTTTATTTCTAGATAGTTATTCATTTAAGTCAGAGAATAATGGTTGTTCTATTTATATGAATAATATCTTTTATGGTCATGCACCTTTGATGAATGGTCTGTTCTTGTTGAATCTCGATCGTAGTGATACACATATTCATAATATTGATGCAAAAAGATGCAAAGTTGATAATGATAGTGCAACATACTTGTGGCACTACCGTTTAGGTCATATTGGTGTAAAGCGCATGAAGAAACTCCATGCGAATGGACTTTTGGAATCACTTGATTATGAATCATTTGATACTTGCAAACCATTCCTCATAGGCAAGATGACTAGAACTCCATTATCCGGAACAATGGAGCGAGCTAATGACTTATTGGAAATACTACGTACCGATGTATGCGGTCTGATGGGTGTTGAGGCACGCGGCGGGTATCATTATTTTCTAACATTTACAGATGATTTGAGTAAGATATGGGTATATCTACTTGATGAAACACAGATATGAAAACATTTGTAAAGTTCAAAGAATTTCAGAGTGAAGTAGAGAATCATCGTAACAAGAAAATAAAGTTTCTACGATCTGATCATGGAGGTGAATATTGGAGTTACGAGTTTGGCCTTCATTTAAAACAATGTGGAATTGTTTCACAACTCACACCACCTGGAACACCTCAGTGTAATGGTGTGTCCGAACGTGTAACCGTACTTTATTAGATATGGTGCGTTATGATGTCTTTTACCGATTTTCCTTTATCATTTTGGGGTTATGCATTAGAGACATCCGCATTCACGTTAAATAGGGCACTTTCTAAATCTGTTGAGACGACACCGTATGAACTATGGTTTGGCAGAAACCTAAGTTGTCGTTTCTTAAAGTTTGGGGATGCGATGCTTATGTCAAAAGACTTCATCCTGATAAGCTCGAACCCAAATCGAAGAAGTGTGTCTTCATAGGATACCTAAGGAAACTATTGGGTACACCTCTACCACAGATCCGAAGGCAAGATCTTTATTGCCAAGAATGGGTCCTTTCTAGAGAAGGAGTTTCTCTTGAAAGAAGTGAGTGGGAGGAAAGTAGAACTTGATGAGGTAATTGTACTTTCTCTTGAATTGGAAAGTAGCACATCAGAGAAAAACGTTCCCGTGATGCCTACACCAACTAGAGATCAAGTTACTACTGAACTTCGTAGGTCGACTAGAACACGTTCAACACCAGAGTGGTACGTGTCCTGGAAGTCATGTTGTTAGACAACGGCGAACCTATGAACTACGAAGAAGCTATGATGAGCCCAGATTCTGATAAATGGCTTGAGGCATGAAATATGAGATAGGATCCATGTATGAGAACAAAGTATGGACTTTGGTGGACTTTCCCGATGATCGGCAGGCCATTGAAAATAAATGGATCTTCAAGAGGAAGAGGGACGCTGATGGTAATATCACTATCTACAAAGATCGACTTGTCGCGAGAGGTTTTTGACAAGTTCAAGGGGTTGGCTACGATGAGACTTTCTCACCCGTGGCGATGCTTAAGTCTGTCAGAATCATGTTAGCAATTGCTACATCATATGAAATCTGGCAAATGGACGTCAAAATTGCATTCCTTAATGGATTTATTAAAGAAGAGTTGTCTATGATGCAACCAGAAGGTTTTGTCGATCCTAAGGGTGCTAACAAAGTGTGCAAGCTCCAGCGATCCATATATGGACTGGTGCAAGCGTCTCGTAGTTGGAATATACGCTTTGATGAGATGATCAAAGCATATGGTTATATACAGACTTACGGTGAAGAATGTATTTACAAGAAAGTGAGTGGGAGCTCTGTAGCATTTATGATATTATATGTGGATGACATATTGTTGATTCGAAATGATATAGAATTTCTGGATAACATAAAAGGATACTTGAATAAGAATTTTTCAATGAAAGACCTCGATGAAGGTGCTTATATATTGGGCATCAAGATCTATAGGAAGATATCAAGATGCTTAATAGGAATTTCACAAAGCACACAC
Source organism: Triticum timopheevii (assembly GCA_963921465.1). Taxonomy (NCBI): domain Eukaryota; kingdom Viridiplantae; phylum Streptophyta; class Magnoliopsida; order Poales; family Poaceae; genus Triticum; species Triticum timopheevii. Next base: position 480,191,453 of record OY997268.1, read on the forward strand.
CTTGACAAAGTTCTAAAGAAGCTCAAAATGCACCGGTCAAAGAAAGGGTTCTTGCCTATGTTGCAAGGTGTGAAATTAGACTCAAAGTTTGACCACGGCAGAAGATAGAGAGAAAATGAAAGTCATTCCCTATGCCTCAACCATAGATTCTACCATGTATGTTATGCTGTGTACCAGACCTGATGTGTGCCTTGCCATAAGTTTGTTAGGGAGGTAGCAAATTAATCTAGTAGTAGATCACTGGACAGCAGTCAAGAATATCCTGAAATACCTGAAAAGGACCAAGGATATGTTTCTCATTTATGGAGGTGACGAAGAGCTTGTCATAAAAGGTTACGCCGATGCTAGCTTCGACACTGATCCGGATGACTTTAAGTCACAAATCGGATACGTATTTATATTGAATGGTGGAGCTATTGATACATCTCCAACATATCTATAATTTTTTATTGTTCCATGCTATTATATTATCTGTTTTGGATGTTTTATATGCATTAATATGATATTTTATATTATTTTTTGGAAGCCTATTAACCTAGAGCCTAGTGCCAGTTCCTGTTTTTCCTTGTTTTTGAGTTTCGCAGAAAAGGAATACTAAACGGAGTCCAAACGGAATGTAACCTTCGTGATGATTTTTCTTGGACTAGAAGACAACTAGGAGACTTGGAGATGAACTCGGAGGAGCCACGAGGCAGCCACAAGGATGGAGGGCACGCCCCCCACCCTTGTGAGCCCCCTGTGACCCTCCTGACCTAATTCTTTCGCCTATAAATTCCCATATATCCCCAAACCACCAGAGGCATCCACGAAAACACTTTTGCGCCGCCGCAACCTTCTGTACTCGTGAGATCCCATCTAGGGACCTTTTCCGGTACCTTCCGGAGGGGGATTCGATCACGGAGGGCTTCTACATCAATTCTATTGCCCTTCCGATGAAGCGTGAGTAGTTTACCACAGACCTACGGGTCCATAGCAAGTAGCTAGATGGCTTCTTCTCTCTCTTTGATTCTCAATACCATGTTCTCCTCGATGTTCTTGGAGATCTATTCGATGTAATACTTTTTTGCAGTGTGTTTGCCGAGATCTGATGAATTGTGGATTTATGATCGGCTTATCTATGAATATTATTTGAATCTTCTCTGAATTCTTATATGCATGATTTGATATCTTTGTAATTCTCTTCAAACTATCGCTTTGGTTTGGCCAACTAGATTGTTTCTTCTTGCAATGGGTGATAGTAGGGGCAGCAAGGCACGTATTGTTTGTTGCCATCGAGGATAAAAAGATGGGGTTTTCATCATATTGCTTGAGTTAATTCATCTACATCATGTCATCTTACTTAATGCATTACTCCGTTCTTTTTGAACTTAATACTCTAGATGCATGCTGGATAGCGGTCGATGTGTGGAGTATATTAGTAGATGCAGAATCGTTTCGGTCTACTTGACACGGACGTGATGCCTATATTCATGATCACTGCCTTAGATACCGTCATAACTTTGCGCTTTTCTATCAATTGCTCGGCAGTAATTTGTTCACCCACCGTATTATTTGTTATCTTGAGAGAAGCCACTAGTGAAACCTATGGCCCCCGGGTCTATTTTCCGTCATAAAAGTTTCCGATCTACTATTTTCCATCATACAAGTTTCCGATCTACTATTTTTTACTATTTTACTTTCCGATCTATAAACCAAAAATACCAAAAATAGTTACTTTATCATTTATCTATCTCTATCAGATCTCACTTTTGCAAGTAACCGTGAAGGGATTGACAACCCCTTTATCGCGTTGGGTGCAAGTTTGTTTGATTGTTTGTGCAGGTATTCCGTGATTTGTGCGTTGACTCCTACTGGATTGATACATTGGTTCTCAAATTGAGGGAAATGCTTATCTCTACATTGCTGCATCACCCTTTCCTCTTCAAGGGAAAAAATAACGCAAGCTCAAGAAGTAGGAGGAAGAATTTCTGGCGCCGTTGCCAGGGAAATCTACACCAAGTCAAGACATACCAAGTTCCCATCATAAACTCTCATCTCTTGCATTACAGTATTCGCCATTCGCCTCTCGTTTTCCTCTCCCCAACTTCTAAAACAATTTTCAAAAAGATTTGCCTTTTCTTTGCCCCTCTTTCGTTCGTCTTCTTCACTTGCTTTTTGTGTGATCATGTGTTGGTGTGCATGCTTGCTGATACATCTCCATCGTATCTATAAGTTTTAATTGTTTTATGCCAATATTATACAACTTTTATACACTTTTGGCAACATTTTATATGATTTATTTGGACTAACATATTTATCCAGTACCCAGTGCTAGTTCCTATTTGTTGCATGTTTTTTGTTTCGCAGAAAATCCATGCCAAACGAAATCCAAATGCAATAAAATTTTACAGAGAATTATTTTGGAATATTTGTGATTTTTGGGAGCTGGAATCATCAGAAGAGGGGGCCCACAGTGACCACAACCCACCAGGGCGCACCTGGGGGCCCAGGCGCGCCCGGGTGTCTTATGCCCACCTTGTACGTCGGTTGGAGCTCTACTTCTGGCGCAAGAAAGATAATTTATGGAAAAAAAATTTGTAAAAATTTCAGCGCAATCGGAATTATGGATCTCCGGGAATTTAAGAAAACGGTGAAGGGCCACATCTGGAACGCGAAACAGAGGAGAACAGAGAGGGAGATCTAATCTCGGAGGGGCTCCCACCCAACCGCCGCCATGGAGGCCATGGACCAGGGGGAACTCTCCTCCCATCTAGGGGGAGGCCAAGGAATAATAAGAAGGAGGGGGGCTCTCTCCTCCTCTCTCCCGGTGACGTCGGAGTGCCGCCGGGGCAAGGATCGTGACGGTGATCTACATCAACAATCTTGCTACCATCAACACCAACTCTCTTCCCCTCTATGTAGCAGTGTAGCACCAATTCTCTCCGCTGTAATCTCTACTTAAACATGGTGCTCAACTCCATATATTATTTCCCAATGATATTTGGCTATCCTATGATGTTTGAGTAGATCCATTTTGTCCTATGGGTTAATCGTGATCTTTGTTGGTATGATTGTATATTTTATTTATGGTGCTGTCCTACGGTGCCCTCCGTCTCGTGCAAACATGAGGGGGGCCCGCTGTAGAGTGTTGCAATACATTCATGATTCACTTATAGTGGGTTGCGAGAGTGACAAAAGCTTAAACCCGAGTAGGTGGGTTGTTGCGTATGGGATAAAGAGGACTTGATACTTAATGCTATGGTTGGGCTTCACGACCTTAATGATCTTTACTAGTTGCGGATGCTTGCTAGAGTTCCAATCATAAGTGCATATGATCCAAGTAGAGAAAGTATGTTAGCTCATGCCTCTCCCTCATATAGAATTACAAGAATGATTACCGGTACTTTTATCGATTGCCTAGGGACAAATGACTTTCTTCTTGACAAAATCTATCCACTTTTATTACCTTGCAATTTATTTGTAGTTTTATTCTCGCAAAGTACTTGTAGTTTTATTCTTGCAAAATAGTTTCATACTTGTTTTAGGTAAAGCAATCGTCAAGTGTGCGTAGAGTTGTATCGGTGGTTGATAGAACTCGAGGGAATATTTGTTCTGCCTTTAGCTCCTCGTTGGGTTCGACATTCTCATTTATTGAAAGGGGCTACAAACGATCCCCTATACTTGTGGGTTATCAAGACCTTTTCCTGGCGCCGTTGCCGGGGAGCAATAGCGTGGGGGAATATTCTTGTGTGTGCTTGTTTGCTTTATCTTTCTAAGTAGTTTTTATTTTCTCTCTAAGTTGCTCTCTATCTTTAGTTATGGATATGGAACACGAAACACCAAAAAATAGTGGTACTTGCTAGCCATGGAGATGGGGAACCTCCTAAAACCTTGATGCTTGTTATGTGAAAATTATTATGCAATACTTTGATAATCCTGTGAAAACCCCATTCAACTTGATAATGGGAGACACGTTGGATCAACGTGAATAATTTAGGGATTATCGCTTGACACAAAAAGGAAACTGTTATGGGATCAAATTCATATGTTGAAATGGTATGCTTGGAATCTATGCTCTAGATATGATTATACTTGTTGCTCTAGGATGAATGCTCCACACCTTCCCTTTTCATGCAAATTTAATGATAATGAAACCGTGGATTCTTATGCCAATGGTAGATATGATTTTTATGATGTGGAACAAATAGTAGAATTTGTTGCTTTTAAGGGTGCTTATGAAACTGAATCTTTGTTTCTAAAGTATGAAGCTTTTGATGATGATGTTTATAGACCTGAAATTTTTTCCATCCTTAAATATTGCTATGATAACTAAAAATAGAATTCCGATATTGATGCGTTTATTGAGAAAGTCTCCGCTATCCAAGAAGGTAATAATATTTTGCAGGAGTCTATGGAAGAAGAAATTGATGAAATTGTGAGCTCATTGGATGAAAAAGATGATGAGGAGAGCGAAGAACAAAAGGAGGAAGAACGGATTAGCTACCCGTGCCCACCTTCTAATGAGTTTAACTCTTGAACTCATACATTGTTTAATTTCCCTTCGTTCTTACCGAAGGATGAATGCTATGATAATTGCTATAATCCTGTTAATTCTTTTGAAATATCCCTTTTTGATGAACTTGATGCTTGTGTCCATGATGCCAATAGGAATTATGCTATTGGAGATGAACTTGCTATTGTTCCTTATTTTAATATGAAATGGTTGTTCTTGCACCCACACATGATAGTCCTATTATCTTTTTTAATTCTCCAAACTACACTATATCGAAGAAATTTGTTCTTTTTAATTCTACCATTGCACATGATAATTTTGATGAATGTAATATGCATGTGCTTGCTGCTCCTACTTGCAATTATTATGAGATAGGAACTACATCTCCACCTCTTTATGTTTCCAACACGATAAAATTGCAAGAAACTGCTTATGCTACGTATTGGCCATTACTTGATGTGCATGAATTGTTCTTGTATGACATGCCGATGCATAGGAAGAGGGCTAGACTTCGTCATTGCATGATATATGCTTCTTTGTCCTCACTACTAAATGCCAAATCATTGCTAATTAAAATTGGCTTTGATATACCTTGGGATCTGGGTGGATTCATTACTTGAGCACTTTATGCCTAGCTTAATGGCTTTAAAGAAAGTGCTGCCAGGGAGACAACCCGGAAGTAGTCATTTTATTTCTATTGAGTGCTTTTATAAAGTTTAAAAACAAAAAAATATAGAGGGTGAGGGAGTCCTGGACTAGGGGGTGTCCGGACAGCCGGATATTCATCGTCCGTCGGACTCCAAGACTACGAAGATACAAGATTGAAGACTCCGTCCCGTGTCCGGATGGGACTTTCCTTGGCGTGGAAGGCAAGCTTGGCGATACGGATATGTAGATCTCCTACCATTGTAACCGACTCTGTGCAACCCTAGCCCTCTCCGGTGTCTATATAAACCGGAGGGCTTTAGTCCGTAGGACACAACATACATTACAACAATCATACCATATGCTAGCTTCTAGGGTTTAGCCTCCTTGATCTCGTGGTAGATCCACTCTTGTACTACCCATATCATCAATATTAATCGAGCAGGACGTAGGGTTTTACCTCCATCAAGAGGGCCCGAACCTGGGTAAAACATCGTGTCCCTTGTCTCCTGTTAACATCCGCCTAGACGCACAGTTCGGGACCCCCTACCCGAGATCCGCCGGTTTTGACACCGACATTGGTGCTTTCATTGAGAGTTCCTCTGTGTCGTCACCGATAGGCTCGATGGCATCTTCAATCAACAACGCTGTCCAAGGCGAGACTTTTCTCCCCGGACAGATCTTCGTATTCGGCGGCTTCGCACTGCGGGCTAATTCACTTGGACATCTGGAGCAGATCGAAAGCTACGCCCCTGGCCGTCAGGTCAGGTCCGGAAGCCTAAACTTCACGGTCGACATCCGCGGGGACTTGATCTTCGACGGGCTCGAGCCACAGCCGAGCGCGCCGCACTGTCACGATGGGCATGATCTAGCTCTGCCGCTGGACAGTGCCTTGGTGGCCGCACACGAATCCGCTCCGGCCCTTAGTCCGGAGCCGATCGCCCAGATCGAGGATCGATGGCTGGACACCACCTCGGGGGCTGCAACTTCCACGACGATGGAGCCGAACACTAACCTTGTCCCTTGTGAAGCTCGTGACTCCGAGGTGCCGGACTCCCTGCCGGACTCCGCACCTCCCGCGCCCCTGCCAATCGAATCTGATTGGGCGCCGGTTATGGAATTCACCGCTGCGGACGTCTTCCAACACTCGCCCTTTGGCGACATCCTAAATTCAATAAAGCATCTCTCGCTATCCGGAGAGCCCCAGCCAGATTATGGCCTGGATGGTTGGGAAGCGAGTGACAAAGAAATTCAAAGCCCACCCACCTCCCACTTTGTAGCCACTATCGACGATCTAACTGACATGCTACACTATGACTCCGAAGACATCGACGGTATGGACGACGATGCAGGAGATGGACAAGAACCAGCGCCTATAGGGCACTGGAAGACCACCTCGTCACATGACGTATACATGGTGGATACCCCAAAAGGAAGCGATAACGAGGACCAACGGGGTGCGGCAGAAGATAATCCCGCCGACAAACAACCAAAACAGCGACGCAGACGCCGCCCTAAGTCCCGCCTCGACAAAAACAGCGCTCCTAATGACCCAGCAATATAGCAGGGCAAACCAGTGGACGACGAACACACAGACAAGCAACCGTCCGAACAGGACGAGTCAGATAATCAGTCCAGGCCCGGCGAAAACAACAGTCTAGACGACCTCACGCCGGACACACCGCCGGAGAATAAAAACCTTCGGAAAAGACTCGTCGCCACCGCAAGAAGCTTGAAGAAGGAAAAACGAAAGCTCAAAACAGCGGAAGATACACTTAGAACGAGGTGGAGCAAAGTGCTCAAAACCGCAGACAAATACGGCAATGGCCATCAATCAAAGAGCTACCCGAAGCGCAAGCTGCTGCTAGAATTTGACGAGGAGGCCATAGAGCCCCCACAGTCAAAAAACAAAGAGGCCGCCTGGTCGGATAGACGGCCAGATGATAGGTCCAGCCAGGTCCATTTACGGGCCAAAGAAGAGGGCCCCAGAAAGCAACGCAACACGCCAAGTGTCCGAAGACAGCGGTACACCCAAGTACAGGGGCGCCGCACACCCACCATGTTTCACCAACGAGGTGCCGGATCATGAATTCCTAGCAGGGTTTAAACCCATAAACATAAAGGCCTACGACGGACAACAGACCCTGGAGTCTGGATAGAAGATTATATACTACACATACACATGGCTAGAGGAGATGATCTCCACGCCATAAAATACTTACCCCTGAAGCTCAAAGGGCCAGCCCGTCATTGGCTCAAAAGCCTCCCAGAAAACACTGTTGGAAGTTGGGAAGAGCTCGAGGACGCGTTTAGAGCAAATTTTCAAGGAACTTATGTCCGCCCTCCGGATGCAGATGATCTAAGTCATATAACTCAACAGCCCGGAGAGTCAGCGCGCAAATTCTGGAACAGGTTCCTCACCAAAAAGAACCAAATAGTCGACTGTCCGGACGCCGAAGCCTTAGCAGCTTGTAAACACAACGTTCGAGACGAATGGCTCGCCAGACACCTTGGCCAAGAGAAGCCGAGGACAATGTCCGTGCTAACAAGCCTCATGACCCGCTTTTGCGCAGGAGAGGATAGCTGGCTAGCAAGATGCAACACCAGCGACCCAAGTACATCCGAGATCAGAGATGGAAACGGAAAATCATGGCGCAAAAAAGATCAGCGCCGGAATAAAGAGAAAATCCCAAAGAACACGGCGGTCAACGCCGGATTCAAAAGCTCGCGACCAAACAACAAAACACCGCCTCTTAAGGATAACAGCGATGAGCTATCCAACTTAAAGAAAATTTTGAGTCGGATATGTCAAATCCACAGTACCCCCAGAAGGCCTGCAAACCACACCCACCGAGATTGTTGGGTTTTCAAACAGTTCGGCCGATTAAACGCCGAACACAAGGGGCTCGACGCATCAAGCGAGGATGATGATAAACCCCACCAGCAGAGCACCGGAAAACAAAAGACTTTCCCACAAGAGGTCAAAGCAGTAAATTCACTTCATGTGATAATACAGAAAAACAATACGGCACCCGCTAAAATGGGTCTCGCACGGTCCAACCCAGCGGAACATAGAGATTGGATGTCAAAACCAATCACTTTCGACCACCTGGATTATTCCAGAAGCATTCAAAATGCAGGATGGACTGCCCTGATATTGGATCCTGTAATGAACGGACTGCAATTTACACAAGTCCTGATGGACGGAGGCAGCGACTTAAACCTGCTGCATCCAAACACAATCCGCAAGTTGGGGATAGACCTTACTAAAATTCGACACAGCCGCACTTCCTTTAAAGGAGTGACGCCAGGCCCTTACGCCAAGTGCACAGGCTCCTTATTACTAGAAGTTGTGTTCGGGTCACTGAACAACTTTCGACGCGAAAAACTAATCTTTCATGTCGTCCCATTTAAAAGTAGCTATCAAGCACTCTTGGGACGAGAAGCTTTTGTCCGCTTCAACGCCATACCACATTACGTGTCTCTTACACTTAAGATGCCCGGTCCACGTGGCATCATTTCAGTGCGAGGGTCATTTAAAGACCCCGGACACGGCCAGACGAGTCCGGCATAAATAAGCTAGGGGCTCCCTAGCCGCACACCCCTTCACAAGGGGCTGCGCGAACAAGCAACAGCGAGCTCATATAGACTCCGCTTTACATATTTATTTATATTTTTTCCTTCATATATATTTTTCGCACGATTTCCTTCCAAACTAAGTTCCTCTCTTTTTATAGATGAACAACGTGCACACCCGTCCAGGATAACGGCACAATGGAGACACAGGTGCAGACGTGCAGTAGGGACCCGTCGCAAGGATTCTTTTCAGATTAAGATCCTGCGTAAACCTTTTTTACTGTCTCTTGTTGTTATAATCCCCTGGTTTCCAATTATAACCAAAGTGGAGCCTGACGTTTTGGCATCGGCCGCGTCAAAGGACCTTGCCCGTACCTAGACACTAGGGGCTTAGGGCATTGTTCTGCCCATTTTTATAAAGACCGAACACCTTAGGGAGTGTTCGGCGTCTCGAGTTAGGCCTTATAGGCATCAGCTCCGAATCATGTCTTTGGTCAAATGTTGGGTTTGCCCGGCTCCTGTGTTTTGCTGCCTTACGTTCCGTATCATCGGCTAATGCGGCATCAGGAGAACTACTGCGATTGTGCCCCAGTTCGGCTGGGCGAGCACCTCAGTAGAGAAAGCCGAAAACTGACTGTCATGATACAACGAGAGACTGGTCAACCACTCGATCGACTACCAGAATGTTTAGAATTCCCCGCTTTGACGAAGGACCATTTTCCGGTCAGGCACACACGCGCCCTGAATCCAGAGAAGCGCGGTGCCCCCACGGGCTATATCGTAGCCCCACCCTCGAACTCCAATGGCTAAGTGAAAGTGATAAAGCATCATAGTCCGGATTGCCTCGTTTGCTACGCTACCACCTCCTTAACAGGACCGAGACGTCGGATTAAGTGTGAAAACATGCTATTTTTTGCGAACACCCCCGCACCTTGTGCGTGGGGGCTGAAGCCGAAGACTACCATCTTTCAGGTTATACAAACGTATACATAAACGACCGCATAGGAGATATTTCAATACTTGGAACGCACAAGTATAAAAAGCGGTTACATCATAATCATTGTTTTACAAGATAAAACGTTCATTTGAACGTCACATTTTTCGAGCACTGCGACTCTATTACACGAGCGCCACGCATAACTTCCCCAAAATAGTGCTCGGCGGGTAACCGGCTTTCGTCCGAACCCTGAGCTGCAATAGCGGTGGCATCCATCTCTATCCAATGTGTCTTCACACGAGCAAGGGCCATCTGCGCACCTTCTATGCAGGCCGACCGCTTCATCTCCTTGATATGCGGCACCGCTCCAAGAAATTGCTGCAATAAGCCAAAATAGCTCGTCGCCTTGGGCCTCTCCGGCCAGACATGAGCCACGATATCAGTCATGGCAAGTCCGGACAACCTGTTCAGCTCAGCCCATTTGGCCAACCGATCGGTCAGCGGAAGTGAACGATCCGGACTATGGAATTGAGACCAAAATAGCTCTTCCGTCTTGTGATCCTTCTGACTCCGGAAGTGCACAACGGCATCCGCCGCACTTGCCGCTAAGTCCATGTATGGATCCTCCGGACCCCACAGCTGGCCAAGCTGGGCATACTTTGGTTCCGTAAACCGGCGACGCAGCAGAAAAGGCTTGCCAGCCACAATATCTCCGGCCTGGCGCAGCTCCTCCTTCATAGCCCGCATTGCAGAACGGGCATCCTTGGCCTCAGCGGTGGCCTTCCCCTGGTCTTCTCGCTCCGATAGGTGCTCCTTTTCAAGAGCCTCATTGCGGTCGGTAGCATCCTTCAATTTCACAGCCAATTCGGCCATCTCTTCCCTGCTTAGGCAGTGTGCAGCCTTTTCGGCTTTTAACTCCTCGGCCGCCCTCGAGGCAGCCGCATCACTCCTTCTTGCTTGCTCCTTGGCTTGAGCAAGCTCGGCCTGAAGGCTCTCCACAGCAGCAGCACCGTCTGCATCACAGCATAAATATTGTAAGAGGCGGGCTTTGGCTCCCTTAAATAAGTGACTGCGGAGAATTCATTTACCTTGCGACTCGTCAAGTCGCCGGTTGACAAGCGCGATGTCCGCATCCGCCACATCAAGTTGCCGCATTAACTCGACAACTCCACTAGTCCGGCTAGCCCCCGGACTATTCGCCACCAGCATAGGAAAGGCGACACTCAATACCTGCGATTTTGATCCTCGGCACGCTGTCGCTTTCGACAACCTACCGAGTCTCAGGGGCTACTATCTATACAGGGCGCACTTCTATGTGCAAAACTGTCAAAAAGGTGCGTCATTCTTGCGTACCTCAAATCCCGCCAGCAAACTCCTGACGGCATTATGAAATCCGCTTTCGGCGGATGAAATCCTTCCAATCACCATGCTCATCAATGCGGTGATCTTCTGGGATGGACGCCCTCTCAAGTAGATCCTTCAGCTCCCCCGGCCGAACACTAGTCGGCGCCGAACTCTCCGGCTCCACCGGGCTCTGGGATACCCTCCGTGACGATAATTCAGGCTCGTCTGCCCTGTCTAACGGTGCAGCAGATGGAGGCGTTTCGCTCTCCATCATCTCCGGACGAAGATCCCCCGAAGACGAACTCATCTGAGAAGGCCGCAGATCCGAACTATAAGGTAAAAATTTCGGTTATCCTCAGAAGCACAAATAGGGATATTTTCTTATTAATGAACTCCCCTTTTCCTACTCACGGCTCGCTGGAGGGCTGATCCTTTAGAGACGATTGTACGCCCGGGGTCTCCCCGGACGCAGGACCCTCCGGTGAAGATTTCTTCCCCCGCTTAGGGGCTTTGGCCTCCGGGTCTTCGGAGGCGGTCCTCTTCTCCCCCTGGAAGGAGGGATTCTCGATCCCCCCTCTTCAAGCGCCCCCTTGGGCGAGGTGATAGCTCCTCTATTTTCCCCATCGCCTTCTACAGGCGCTACCTCCAACATTCTGACCAGCACGAGCTCCGGTGCGGTCTCTGGGAGGGGGGCCGGACACCTTATCAGTTTTGCTCGCGCTACCCACTCCTGATGGAGGATAATGGGTTAGAAGGCGAACTATAGAAAAGCAAACAAACGGAACGTCCGGACACTAAGCTATTTACCTGAGTATCCGGGCGATTGCAGCTTAGGCCCGCATCCTCGGTCAATTCCGGACACATCGCCTGCGGTCCGAAGAACAACTTGTACATCTCCACGGGTGTCGTACCCATGAAGTGTTGGAGAATTCATGGTCCCTCCAGATTGAACTCCCATAACCAGAGAGGACGGCGTTTGCAGGGCAGAAGACGCCTGATTAGCATGACCTGCATCACCACAACCAGATTGATCTCCCTCGCTTGGAGGTCTTGAATCCGGCCCTGCAGTAGGGGCACGTCTTCTGACGGCCCCCAATTGAGTCCTCGGTTGACCCACGACATCAACCGTCGTGGAGGTCCCGGGCGGAATGAAGGTGGCGGCTTTTGCCTGCTGCCCTTCGGAGTGGTGATATAGAACCACTCCTGCTGCCACAAGCCGAGCTCCTCTTGGAAGGAGCCCTCGGGCCACGGGGCATCGGCCCTCCTGCTTATGGCCGCCCCGCCGCACTCTGCTTGACGCCCCCCGATCATCTTCGGCTCCACATTGAAGGTCTTCAGCCACAGGCCGAAGTGGGGGGTGACGCGGAGGAAGGCTTCGCAGACGATAATGAATGCAGAAATATGGAGGATAGACTCCGGAGCCAAGTCGTGAAAATCCAGCCCGTAGTAGAACATGAGCCCTCTCACGAAGGGGTCCGTCGAGAAGCCTAAACCCCGACGGAGGTGGGATACGAAGACGACGTACTCACCGGGCTCGGGAGTAGGTACGGCCTGCCCTTGGGCGGGCAACCTGTGCGAAATCTCGTAAGACAGGTACTTGGCCTCACGCAGCTTTAGCACGTCCTCCTCCGTGACGGAGGAGGGCATCCACCGACCCTGAAGGTCGGAGCCGGACATTGTTGAAGGTCCGAAACGCTCGAATCTGGGGCTCTGGGTGTTGGAACTTGGGGCAAGGAGAAGATTCGATGGAAGATTGGAGAAAAGAAATGAGCCTTGGTCCTCTTATAAAGGGGGAAAATACCAAGAGCCGTCTCCGTGACCGTTCGGGATTCACCTTCGATAGAGGAGGCGTGGCGACGGGCACGGTTGGGTTACCCACGCCCGTATTGATGAGAATCCCGGAATAAGGGGAACACGATCTCTGCTTCGACAAGACGTGCCAAGGAAACCGCTTCGCTAAACGTGTTGAGGTGGTATAACAAAAAACGATTCAAGTAAAGGCTTGGTAGTGGTGTGACGTCGTACCGCAAAATACGTCAGCAGATTGAACTTGTGTACATTTTATTCTCTCTACGGTGGAATGTGGAATTTATTTTGCAGAGCCGGACACTATCCTGGTGTTCATGATCTTCTCCGGATTATTCAAAGAAGGAACCCGCTTGCAATGCCGAACATTGTGCGCGCCGGACTTATCGTCATTGAAGCCTAGTTCAGGGGCTACTGAGGGAGTCCTGGACTAGGGGGTGTCTGGACAGCCGGACTATCATCGTCCGCCGGACTCCAAGACTACGAAGATACAAGATTGAAGACTCCGTCCCGTGTCCGGATGGGACTTTCCTTGGCGTGGAAGGCAAGCTTGGTGATACGGATATGTAGATCTCCTACCATTGTAACTGACTCTGTGTAACCCTAGCCCTCTCCGGTGTCTATATAAACTGGAGGGCTTTAGTCCGTAGGACACAACATACATTACAACAATCATACCATAGGCTAGCTTCTAGGGTTTAGCCTCCTTGATCTCGTGGTAGATCCACTCTTGTACTACCCATATCATCAATATTAATCGAGCAGGACGTAGGGTTTTACCTCCATCAAGAGGGCCCGAACCTGGGTAAAACATCGTGTCCCTTGTATCCTGTTACCATCCGCCTAGACGCACAGTTCGGGACCCCCTACCCGAGATCCGCCGGTTTTGACACTGACAGAGGGTAACTTAAAACTTCACAAAAAGGAAAGTGAAAGTGAGAGAGACGAGCATTGTTGAAGTGGGGGAGCTCCTTGAACTTTGTTCATGCCAATGGAAACTTTGTGAATCTCAATTACAAAAAATTTTCAATAAAAATAATTATCCCCTTGAACGAATCCTTTGTATTGTAAAATTATTGTGCCAAGATTTGCCTTTAGGATGATTAGATTGCTTGTTGGTATGTGCGATGCAGAAATAGAAACTTTGGCTGTAGCGCAAGAATTTTCATTTTTTACTTGAACATCAAAAGGTTCTGAAACTTTTTTGCAAACTATTGATATAAATTTTTTTATTTCGTCCTAAGTTTTCTGAATTTTCAGAGTACCAGAAGTATGGTAGATGTTCAGATTGCTACAGACTGTCCTGTTTAAGACAGGTTCTATTTTTGATGCATTGTTTTGCTTGTGTTGATGAAACTATCGATTCTATCGGTGGTATAAGCCATGGAAAAGTTATATTACAATAGCTACAATGCAAAAACAAAATATGAATTGGTTTGCAACACTACTTAGAGTAGTGATTTGCTTTATTATACTAATAGATCTTACCGAGCTTTCTATTGAGTTTTGTGTGGATGAAGTGATCAAAGATAGAGGAGCTCTCGATATGAGTAGAAGTAGGAGAGGCAAGAGCTCAAGCTTGGGTATGCCCAAGGCACCCCAAGTAAATATTCAAGGAGACTCAAGCGTCTAAGCTTGGGGATGCCCTTGAAGGCATCCCATCTTTCTTCAACAAGTATTAATATGTTTTCGTCTTCATTTTGTTCACGTGGTATGTGCAAATCTTGGACCGTCTTTTATGTTTATTTTTTACTTTTCTTTTATGCACCATGTTGGTATGAGATAGTCCATGGTTGATTTATAGAATGCTCATTACACTTCACTTATATCTTTTGAGTATGGCTTTATAGAATGCTTCACGTGCTTCACTTATATCATTTGAAGTTTGGATTGCATGTTTCTCTTCCCATAGAAAACCATTATTTGAAGAATGCTCTTTTGCTTCACTTATATTTATTAGAGCATGGTCTTTTGTATAAAGAATTAAAATCTCTTGCTTCACTTATATCTATTTAGAGAGTCAACAGGAATTGGTCAATTGCATGGTTAGTCATGAAATGCTACATAAAACTTATGGATCACTGAATATGATATGTTTGATTCCTTGCAATAGTTTTGCGATATAGAGAGGGAATATGTGGGAGGTACTAGTAAATGGTTGTGTTTAGTAAGAATATTGGTGTTAAGGTTTGTGATTCCCGAAGCATGCACGTATAGTCTCTCGTTATGCTATGAAGTTGGAGCATGATTTATTATTGTTTGTCTTCCTTATGAGTGGCAGTCAGGGACGAGCGATGGTATTTTCCTACCAATCTATCCCCCTAGGGGCATGCATAGTAGTACTTTGCTTCAAGGGCTAATAAACTTTTGCAATAAGTATATGAGTTCTTTATGACTAATGTGAGTCCATGGATTATACGCACTCTTACCTTTCCGCAATTTGCTAGCCTCTACGGTATCGTGCATTGCCCTTTCTCACCTCGAGATGTGGCGCAAACTTCGCCGATGCATCCAAACCCCGTGGTCGGTGTCAAAACCGGCGGATCTCGGGTAGGGGATCCCGATCTGTGCGTCTAAGGTTAATGGTAACAAGAGGCAAGGGACACGATGTTTTACCCAGGTTCAGGCCCTCTCGATGGAGGTAAAACCCTACTTCCTGCTTGATTGATCTTGATGATATGAGTATTACAAGAGTTGATCTACCACGAGATCGTAGAGGCTAAACCCTAGAAGCTAGCCTATGATGATTATGATTGTTTCTCTATGGACTAAACCCTACGGTTTATATAGACACCGGAGGGGGCTAGGGATTACACAGAGTCGGTTACAAAGAAGGAGATCTAATATCCGGATTGCCAAGCTTGTCTTCCATGCAAAGGAGAGCCCATCCGGACACGGGACGAAGTCTTGAGTCTTGTATCTTCACGGTCCAATAGTCCGGCCAAAGTATATAGTCCGGCTGTCCGGATACCCCCTAATTGAGGACTCCCTCAGTAGCCCCTGAACCAGGCTTCAATGACGATGAGTCCGGCGCGTAGATTGTCTTCGGTATTACAAGGCGGGTTCCATCTCCGAATACTCCAAAGTACCTGTTGTAACGAACAGTGTCCGGCTTCCCATCAATGTTGTACTCCTCGGCTTCTGTGCTTAAATAATGGCCATCCCCACGTGTTGAGCGAATACAAGGAGCCGGAGCATTTTCGCATTTGCCACCCCGGCCCTGCAGGCAAACCGTCTATTTGAAGGGACGGGGATCCTCAGATCCAAACCTCAGCTTCTTCCCTTGAGCGAGCATCCAACAGAGCGCGCCCAGAAAAAACCATTCCAACATGGCCGGTCGCCACAGTTCCTCCTCTCGCTCCCTTAGCTCTAAGCCAGGTGATTGGGAAGAATGTTCTGTTCCCCAAAGTCGTTTAATAGAGTTGTGATACGTCTCCAACGTATCTATAAGTTTTGATTGCTCCATGCTACTTTATCTACTGTTTTGGACTATATTGGGCTTTATTTTCCACTTTTATATTACTTTTGGGACTAACCTATTAACCGGAGGCCCAGCCCAGAATTGTTGTTTTTTGCCTATTTCAGTGTTTCGAAGAAACGGAATATCAAACGGAGTCCAAACGGAATGAAACCTTCGGGAACGTGATTTTCCAACCGAACATGATCCAGGAGACTTGGACCCTACTCCAAGCAGTGCCAGAGGCGATCACGAGGGTGGAGGGCGCGCCCCCCTGGGCGCGCCCCCCTACCTCGTGGGCCCCCTGACGCTCCACTGACGTACTCCTTCCTCCTATATATACCTACGTATCCCCAAACGATCAGAAGAGGAGCCAAAAACCTAATTCCACCGCCGCAACCTTCTGTATCCACGAGATCCATCTTGGGGCCTGTTCCGGAGCTCTGCCGGAGGGGGCATCCACCATGGAGGGCTTCTACATCATCACCATAGCCCCTCCGATGAAGTGTGAGTAGTTTACTTCAGACCTTCGGGTCCATAGCTAGTAGCTAGATGGCTTCTTCTCTCTTTTTGGATCTCAATACAATGATCTCCCCCTCTCTCGTGGAGATCTATTCGATGTAATCTTCTTTTTGCGGTGTGTTTGTTGAGATCGATGAATTGTGGGTTTATGATCCCGTATTATCTATGGAAAATATTTGATTTTTCTCTGAATTCTTTTATGTATGATTGAGTTATCTTTGCAAGTCTCTTCGAATTATCCTTTTTGGTTTGGCCAACTAGATTGGTAGTTCTTGCAATGGAAGAAGTGCTTAGCTTTGGGTTCAATCTTGCGGTGTCCTTACCCAGTGAAAGAAGGGGCAGCAAGGCACGTATTGTATTGTTGCCATCGAGGATAACAAGATGTTTTTTTATCATATTGCATGAATTTATCCCTCTACATCATGTCATCTTGCTGACGGTGTTACTCTGTTTTCAACTTAATACTCTAGATGCATGCTGGATAGCAGTCGATGAGTGGAGTAATAGTAGTAGATGCAGAATCGTTTCGATCTACTTGTTTTGGACGTGATGCCTATATACATGATCATTGCCTAGATATACTCATAACTATGCTCAATTCTGTCAATTGCTCAACAGTAATTTGTTCACCCACCGTAGAATACTTATGCTCTTGAGAGAAGCCACTAGTGAAACCTATGGCCCCCGGGTCTATTCTCATCATATCAATCTCTATCACTTTATTTACTTGCTTTGTTTTTACTTTGCCTTTTACTTTTTTACTTTGCATCTATCTATCAAAAATACCAAAAATATTATTTATCATCTCTATCAGATCTCACTTTCGTAAGTGACCGAGAAGGGATTGACAACCCCTAATCGCGTTGGTTGCGAGTTGCTATTGTTTTGTGTAGGTACGAGGGACTTGTGCGTGGTCTCCTACTGGATTGATACCTTGGTTCTCAAAAACTGAGGGAAATACTTACGCTACTTTGCTGCATCATCCTCTCCTCTTCGGGGAAATCCAACGTAGTGCTCAAGAGGTAGCAAGTTGCAGACCCAAGGGTTTCTTCCACCGGTGTTCATGGTCCCCGTCCAAGCCGGACTAGCCACTTATAATGGTGGGGAGCAAGCGGAGAGATCTCCTAATCCATCCCTGGGGGAGCGAATATGCCTCATCCCGCATCTGCTAAGAAGCGTCGGGTTTTCAATCCACCCATTCCTTCGCGGGCTCCTGGAGTTCTAAGGCCTCTAGTTGCACAACTTCACCCCTGCCTCCGTGCTGCACATCGCAGGATTCGTCGCCCTTTGTGAATTATTCCTGGGCTGTGAGGCTCACTTCGGGTTATGGAAGAAGTTGTTCTGCCTCGTCCCTCGCAACCAGGGGGAATCCATATGTCAAGTGGGCGGAGCCAAAATATGGCGCGTCGCCGAGACCGGATACCTGTCCGGCACTCCCAAGAAGGCATCTGAAAACTGGCCCTCGGAGTGGTTTTATGTTGATGACGTTCCCATTCTGGATCCAATCCGGACGGGCCTCCCTAAGTTCAATAACGCTCCGCCGAAGACACGGCGAAGTTGGCGCCCTCAGGGCCCCCAAGAGGAAGATACCAGAGAAGTACACTTCCTGATGAGCAGGATAAAGGCACTAGCCAAATTAGGGCTGACAATAGCCGAGGTTATAGCAATATGCATAATGCGGGGGGTGCAGCCACTTCAATATCGGGGGAAGCCCATGTGGCACTACAATGGGGAAGATGATGCCACCCGCTGTGGTCGTAAAGGTCCGGACTCCGCCATTGCTCTGGCGAGAATATTGTCCGATTTGTATAAAGGAGAAGAAGAAGAATTCCTTTGTATTAAACCGCGGGATGAATTTTCCATGTACAACCCCCCAAGCTGGGTAAGTCGTCACTCTTTCCCCCACTCTATTCATTCTGGCGCTCTTCATCACAATCATTAACCTCGATACTTCTAAGCAGGAACTAAGGAGGGCCATGGAAGGATTCAACAGCCCCTCCCTGCAGCCAGAGGACCCCGGAAGGGCCTTCGATCCAGGACTTGAAGAAGATCCGGATATGTCTGTGGAGCTTGTCAACGGGACATTTTATAAGGCTAGCTGCGATGGCGCCTCGGTGGCAATTATCGCCGACTATCCCGGATTGCTACCTGCGTCGCGTGTAAGCAAAGCCGAAACCTTATCCTCTGAAGAGGATTCCTTTCTTATACCATGCCTTATGCATAAAATATCGTATTTTTATAGAGACGACCATCGGAACGCGGCGCCGAGCCCCTGGGGGCTCGTCGGCAAAGGGCGTCCGGGTCAGGCAGGCGTAAGAGGAAGGCGGTTAGGGCCGAAATGCCGTTACAGAGGTATGGTAAAAACCAGCTCTGTGATTATCGTGTTTGAAATGTAACAGCGTCCTTCGTGTTCTGGCAGAAAGAGGAGTCGCCGGACTATATTCGGAGATCCTGCCGGTCACGCCTCTACCAGCCGGATTCCAGAACCGGCTTCGAGAGAGGAGGCCGATGCGGGACTGATGCCGAACTGTCCTCCGACAGAGGATGCGGATATGCTCTCCGCCACAAATTCCAAAGTAGAGAGTGCTATGAATCACCGGCACCGACGGGCCGTACTTCGGAATAGCATCTTTTCTGAATAGGCATTTAATGCTTTCAATTCGGGAGACGCATACATCCAAGCTGCTCAAGGCGGGCTCGCCGGAGTGATGGACCAGTATGCAAAAGATATACGGGTAAGGAAATTTGATAAGCATGTATAGCAGTAGCCCCTGAGACTTGAAACGGTTGGAACAACTGATTTAAGGATCATTTTATGCACAGTTTCTTGTAGAGAAGAATACCCAATTGTCTCAAGAGCTGGAGGAGTGCAAGACCCAGCCGAGGGCCACGGTTGCCAAACTAGAGGAATCCCATAAGGCCTCATCTCGTAACATTTGTCTCAATAGAGAAATCTTAAAGGAATATACCAGTTAGCAATTGGCTTGCTTCATAAGTCTAACAGAAAATTCTGCAGACAATCTTGGGACGAATCCGGAGATCGTAAGAGATAGCGAGTCGCATCTCCAAAGACAGCTGAAGGCTGGCGAGCGTGTGCTTACGCAGGTTAGGCAGGAGAAAAACAATCTCCAAGATGCCAATGTCTGGCTGGGCGTCGAATTATCAGATGTTCGAGCCCAGCTGGCGGACTCCGTGAAGGAGAATAGAAGGCTTTGTCGCGGCATTTATGGTAAGTGCCTAGACGAACTGCAGTATAGCTCGGCAAGGAAGCATATTAAAAGATTTTTATATCTGTAGGTATGTTGATGGGCCGTCCTGAAGAGGAGATGCCCGGATCCGCAGGCGATTTACTGCAAGACCTCTCACAGCTGCACGAACGAGTTCGGCAGGTGATGCAGGGTATTGCCCAGGCCTTGTGGCCATCCACTTCCCTACCGAGAGGCATGGGGGAGCTCGTGGATATGCTCCAAGGAGCACGGCGGTGCTTCCGGTTGTGGAAGATGTCGGCCTGCCGACAAGGTGCAAGGGAAGCCTGGGCCATGTTGAAGACGCGCTACACTAAGCTTGACCCGAACCATATGGCCGAAGTCGGACCGGCGGGGCCAGATGGGCAAGAAATTCCCGTGAGTCTGGTGTATGACCAGGTAGCGTTAGCCGCAAAGTATTCCCAACAGGATTGCGAGCTACATAGCCTGTTGGACAATATAGAGGAAGAATATAGTCAGTCCAAGTGAGTATGTAATTCAATGGACATATGTGTTGGAAATATGCCCTAGAGGCAATAATAAAAGTATTATTATATTTCATTGTTCATGATAATTGTCTTTTATTCATGCTATAACTGTATTATGCGGAAATCGTAATACACGTGTGAATACATAGACCTCAATATGTCCCTAGTGAGCCTCTAGTTGACTAGCTCGTTGTGATCAACAGATAGTCATGATTTCCTGGCTATGGACATTGGATGTCGTTGATAACGGGATCACATCATTAGGAGAATGATGTGATGGACAAGACCCAATCCTAAGCATAGCACAAAGGTCGTTTAGTTCCTTTGCTAGAGCTTTGCCAATGTCAAGTATCTCTTCCTTAGACCATGAGATCGTGTAACTCCCGGATACCGTAGGAGTGCCTTGGGTGTATCAAACGTCACAACATAACTGGGTGACTATAAAGGTGCATTACAGGTATCTCCGAAAGTAGCTGTTGGGTTGACACGGATCGAGACTGGGATTTGTCACTCCGTATGACGGAGAGGTATCTCTGGGCCCACTCGGTAATGCATCATCATAATGAGCTCAAGGTGACCAAAGTGTTGGCCACGGGATCATGCATTACGGTACGAGTAAAGTGACTTGCCGGTAACGAGACTGAACAAGGTATTGGGATACCGACGATCGAGTCTCGGGCAAGTAACGTACCGATTGACAAAGGGAATTGTATACAGGGTTTGATCGAATCCTCGACATCGTGGTTCATCCGATGACAACATCGAGGAGCACGTGGGAGCCAACATGGGTATCCAGATCCCGCTGTTGGTTATTGACCTGAGAGCGTCTCGGTCATGTCTGCATGTCTCCCGAACCCGTAGGGTCTACACACTTAAGGTTCGGTGACGCTAGGGTTATTAGGAAGACTAGTATGTGACTACCGAATGTTGTTCGGAGTCCCGAATGAGATCCCGGACGTCACGAGGAGTTCCGGAATGGTCCGGAGGTAAAGATTTATATATGGGAAGTCCTATTTTGGCCACCGGAAAATGTTCGGGATTTTTCGGTATTGTACCGGGAAGGTTCTAGAAGGTTCCGGAGTGGGTCCCACCTGCATGGGGGGACCCACATGAACGTGAGTAGTGGGGGAAAGGCCCCACACCCCTGGTCAAGGCGCACCAAGATCCCCCCTTAGAAGGAATAAGATCATATCCCGAAGGGATAAGATCAAGATCCCTAAAAAGGGGGGATAACAATCGGTGGGGAAGGAAATGATGGGATTTCTTTCCTCCCACCTTGGCCAACGCCCCAATGGACTTGGAGGGCAAGAAACCAGCCCCTCCACCCCTATATATAGTGGGGAGGCGCATGGGAGATCAACACAAGCCAAGGCGCAGCCCCTCCCCTCCCCAACACCTCTCCTCCTCCATAAGTGCTTGGCGAAGCCCTGTCGGAATACTACTACTCCAACTGCACCACGCCGTCGTGCTGCCATTGGAGCGTTCTTCCTCAACCTCTCCTTCCCCTTGCTGGATCAAGAAGGAGGAGATGTCTCCCGTCCCGTACGTGTGTTGAACGCGGAGGTGCTGTCCGTTCAGTACTTGGTCATCGGTGATCCGAATCACGTCGAGTACGACTCCATCATCACCATCCCCTTGCAAGCTTCCGCGCGCGATCTACAAGTGGTATGTAGATGCAAACTCACCCCTTGACTCGTTGCTTAGATGAACTCATAGATGGATCTTGGTGAAACGTAGGAAAAATTTTAATTTTCTGCAACGTTCACCAACAGTGGTATCAGAGCTAGGTCTATGCGTAGTTCTCTTTGCACGAGTAGAACACAATTTTGTTGTGGGCGTGGATCTTGTCAACTTACTTGCCTCTACTAGTCTTTTCTTGCTTCAACGGCATTGTGGGATGAAGCGGCCCGGACCAACCTTACACGTACCCTTACGTGAGACCGGTTCCACCGACTGACATGCACTAGTTGCATAAGGTGGCTGGCGGGTGTCTGTCTCTCCCACTTTAGTTGGAGCGGATTCGATGAAAAGGGCCCTTATGAAGGGTAAATAGAGGTTGACAAAATCACGTTGTGGTTATTCGTAGGTAAGAAAACGTTCTTGCTAGAACCCAATTGCAGCCACGTAAAAGATGCAACAACAATTAGAGGACGTCTAACTTGTTTTTGCAGCGATTGATCATGTGATGTGATATGGCCAGAAGTTGTGATGAATGATGAAGTGTGATGTATGAGATCATGTTCTTGTAATAGGATTCACGACTTGCATGTCGATGAGTATGACAACCGGCAGGAGCCATAGGAGTTGTCTTTATTTTTGTATGACCTGCGTGTCATTGAAGAACGCCATGTAACTTACTTTACTTTATTGCTAAACGCGTTAGCTATAGAAGTAGAAGTAGTCGTTGGCGTGACAACTTCATGAAGACACGATGATGGAGATCATGATGATGGAGATCATGGTGTCAAGCCGGTGACAAGATGATCATGGAGCCCCGAAGATGGAGATCAATGGAGCTATATGATATTGGCCATATCATGTCACAACTATATAATTGCATGTGATGTTTATTATGTTTATGCATCTTGTTTACTTAGGACGACGGTAGTAAATAAGATGATCCCTTACAAAATATCAAGAAGTGTTCTCCCCTAACTGTGCACCGTTGCTACAGTTCGTCGCTTCTAAGCACCACGTGATGATCGGGTGTGATGGATTCTTACGTTCACATACAACGGGTGTAAGACAGTTTTACACAGCGAAAACACTTAGGGTTAACTTGACGAGCCTAGCATGTGCAGACATGGCCTCGGAACACGGAGACCGAAAGGTCCAACACGAGTCGTATGGAAGATACGATCAACATGAAAATGTTCACCGACGATGACTAGTCCGTCTCACGTGATGATCGGACATGGGCTAGTCGACTCGGATCGTGTAACACTTAGATGACCAGAGGGATGTCTAATCTGAGTGGGAGTTCATAATATGATTAGAACTTAATTATCATGAACTTAGTCTAAAACCTTTGCAAATATATCTTGTAGATCATATGGCCAACGCTCATGTCAACATGAACTTCAACGCGTTCCTAGAGAAAACCAAGCTGAAAGATGACGGCAGCAACTATACGGACTGGGTCCGGAACCTGAGGATCATCCTCATAGCTGCCAGGAAACAATATGTCCTAGAAGGACCGCTAGGTGACGCTCCCGTCCCAGAGAACCAAGACATTATGAATGCTTGACAAACTCGTGTTGATGATTACTCCCTCGTTCAGTGCGGCATGCTTTACAGCTTAGAACCGGGGCTCCAAAAGCGTTTTGAGCATCACGGAGCATATGAGATGTTCGAAGAGCTGAAACTAGTTTTTCAAGCTCATGCCCGGGTCGAGAGATATGATGTCTCCGACAAGTTCTACAGTTGTAAGATGGAGGAAAATAGTTCTGTCAGTGAGCATATTCTCAAGATGTCTGGGTTGCACAACCGTATGACCCAGCTGAATATTAACCTCCCCGATGAGGCGGTCATTGACAGAATCCTCCAGTCGCTCCCACCAAGCTACAAGAGCTTTGTGATGAACTACAACATGCAGGGGATGGAAAAGACCATTCCTGAAGTGTTCTCGATGCTGAAGTCAGCAGAGGCTGAAATCAAGAAAGAACATCAAGTGTTGATGGTCAATAAGACCACTAAGTTCAAGAAGGGCAAGGGTAAGAAGAACTTCAAGAAGGACGGCAAGGAGGTTGCCGCGCCTGGTAAGCCAGTTACCGGGAAGAAGTCAAAGAATGGACCCAAGCCTGAGACTGAGTGCTTTTATTGCAAGGGGAAGGGTCACTAGAAGCGGAACTGCCCCAAATACTTAGCGGATAAGAAGGCTGGCAAGACCAAAGGTATATTTGATATACATGTAATTGATGTGTACCTTACCAGTACTCGTAGTAACTCCTGGGTATTTGATACCGGTGCCGTTGCTCATATTTGTAACTCACAGTAGGAGCTGCGGAATAAACGGAGACTGGCGAAGGACGAGGTGACGATGCGCGTCGGGAATGGTTCCAGAGTCGATGTGATCGCCGTCGGCACGCTACCTCTACATTTACCTACGGGATTAGTTTTGAACCTTAATAATTGTTATTTATTACCAAGTTTGAGCATGAACATTGTATCTGGATCTCGTTTAATACGAGATGGCTACTCATTTAAGTCTGAGAATAATGGTTGTTCGATTTATATGAGAGATATGTTTTATGGTCATGCTCCGATGGTCATTGGTTTATTCTTAATGAATCTCGAGCGTATTATTACACATGTTCATAGTGTGGATACCAAAAGATGTAAAGTTGATAACGATAGTCCCACATACTTGTGGCACTGCCGCCTTGGTCACATTGGTGTCAAACGCATGAAGAAGCTCCATGCTGATGGACTTTTGGAGTCTCTTGATTATGAATCATTTGACACATGCGAACCATGCCTCATGGGCAAAATGACCAAGACTCCGTTCTCCGGAACAATGGAGCGAGCAACCAACTTGTTGGAAATCATACATACCGATGTGTGCGGTCCAATGAGCGTTGAGGCTCGCGGAGGATATCGTTATGTTCTCACTCTCACTGATGACTTGAGTAGATATGGGTATGTCTACTTAATGAAACACAAGTCTGAGACCTTTGAAAAGTTCAAAGAATTTCAGAATGAGGTAGAGAATCAACGTGACCGAAAGATAAAGTTCCTACGATCAGATCGTGGAGGAGAATACTTAAGTCACGAATTTGGTACACACTTAAAGAAATGTGGAATCGTTTCACAACTCACGCCGCCTGGAACACCTCAGCGAAACGGTGTGTCCGAACGTCGTAATCGCACTCTATTGGATATGGTGCGGTCTATGATGTCTCTTACCGATTTACCGCTATCATTTTGGGGATACGCTCTAGAGACAGCTACATTCACTTTAAATAGGGCACCGTCTAAATCCGTTGAGACGACACCGTATGAATTATGGTTTGGGAAGAAACCTAAGCTGTCGTTTCTAAAAGTTTGGGGATGCGATGCTTATGTCAAGAAACTTCAACCTGAAAAGCTCGAACCCAAGTCGGAAAAATGCGTCTTCATAGGATACCCTAAGGAAACTGTCGGGTATACCTTCTACTTAAGATCCGAGGGCAAGATCTTTGTTGCCAAGAACGGATGCTTTCTGGAAAAAGAGTTTCTCTCGAAAGAAGTAAGTGGGAGGAAAGTAGAACTCGATGAAGTACTACCTCTCGAACGGGAAAGTGGTGCAGCGCAGGAAAATGTTCCTGTGATGCCCACACCAACTGAAGAGGAAAACAATGATGATGATCAAGGTACTTCGGATCAAGTTACTACTGAACTTCGTGGGTCCACAAGGACACGTTCCGCACCAGAGTGGTACGGCAACCCTGTCCTGGAAATCATGTTGTTGGACAATGGTGAACCTTCGAACTATGAAGAAACGATGGCGGGCCCAGATTCCAACAAATGGCTTGAAGCCATGAAATCTGAGATAGAATCCATGTATGAAAACAAAGTATGGACTTTGACAGACTTGCCCGATGATCGGCGAGCGATAGAAAACAAATGGATCTTTAAGAAGAAGACGGACGCGGATGGAAATGTTACCATCTATAAAGCTCGACTTGTCGCTAAGGGTTATCGACAGGTTCAAGGGATTGACTACGACGAGACATTCTCTCTCATAGCGAAGCTAAAGTCCGTCCGAATCATGTTAGTAATTGCCGCATACTTTGATTATGAGATATGGCAGATGGACGTCAAAACGGCATTCCTTAACGGGCATCTTAAGGAAGAACTGTATATGATGCAGCCGGAAGGTTTTGTCGATCCTAAGAACACTAACAAAGTATGCAAGTTCCAGCGATCCATTTATGGGCTGGTGCAAGCATCTCGGAGTTGGAATATTCGCTTTGATGAGATGATCAAAGCGTTTGGGTTTATGCAGACTTATGGAGAAGCCTGCGTTTACAAGAAAGTGAGTGGGAGCTCTGTATCATTTCTCATATTATATGTAGATGACATACTCTTGATGGGAAATAATATAGAATTTCTGGACAGCATTAAGGCCTACTTGAACAAATGTTTTTCAATGAAGGACCTTGGAGAAGCTGCTTATATATTAGGCATCAAGATCTATAGAGATAGATCGAGACGCCTCATAGGTCTTTCACAAAGCACATACCTTGATAAGATTTTGAAAAGGTTCAAAATGGATCAGTCCAAGAAAGGGTTCTTGCCTATGTTATAAGGTGTGAGATTGAGCTCGGCTCAGTCACCGACCACGGCAAAAGATATAGAAGAGATGAATACCATCCCCTATGCCTCAGCCATAGGATCTATTATGTATGCCATGCTGTGTACCAGACCTGATGTAAACCTTGCCGTGAGTTTGGTAGCTAGATACCAAAGTAATCCCGGCAAGGAACACTGGACAGCGGTCAAGAATATCCTGAAGTACCTGAAAAGGACAAAGGACATGTTTCTCGTTTATGGAGGAGACGAAGAGCTTGTCGTAAAGGGTTACGTCGACGCTAGCCTCGACTCAGAACCGGATGACTCTAAGTCACAAACCAGATACGTGTATATGTTGAATGGTGGAGCAGTTAGCTGGTGCAGCTGCAAGCAGAGCGTCGTGGCGGGATCTACGTGTGAAGCGGAGTACATGGCAGCCTCGGAGGCAGCGCATGAAGCGATTTGGGTGAAGGAGTTCATCACCGACCTAGGAGTCATACCCAATGCGTCGGGGCCAATCAAACTCTCCTGTGACAACACTGGAGCTATTGCCCTTGCCAAGGAGCCCAGGTTTCACAGGAAGACCAGGCACATCAAGCGTCGTTTCAACTCCATCCGTGAAAATGTTCAAGATGGAGACATAGAAATTTGCAAAGTACATACGGATCTGAATGTCGCAGATCCGTTGACTAAACCTCTCTCGCGAGCTAAACATGATCAACACCAGAACTCTATGGGTGTTCGATTCATCACAATGTAACTAGATTGGTGACTCTAGTGCAAGTGGGAGACTGTTGGAAATATGCCCTAGAGGCAATAATAAAAGTATTATTATATTTCATTGTTCATGATAATTGTCTTTTATTCATGCTATAACTGTATTATCCGGAAATCGTAATAAACGTGTGAATACATAGACCTCAATATGTCCCTAGTGAGCCTCTAGTTGACTAGCTCGTTGTGATCAACAGATAGTCATGATTTCCTGGCTATGGACATTGGATGTCGTTGATAACGGGATCACATCATTAGGAGAATGATGTGATGGACAAGACCCAATCCTAAGCATAGCACAAAGGTCGTTTAGTTCGTTTGCTAGAGCTTTGCCAATGTCAAGTATCTCTTCCTTAGACCATGAGATCGTGTAACTCCTGGATACCGTAGGAGTGCCTTGGGTGTATCAAACGTCACAACATAACTGGGTGACTATAAAGGTGCATTACAGGTATCTCCGAAAGTAGCTGTTGGGTTGACACGGATCGAGACTGGGATTTGTCACTCCGTATGACAGAGAGGTATCTCTGGGCCCACTCGGTAATGCATCATCATAATGAGCTCAAGGTGACCAAAGTGTTGGCCACGGGATCATGCATTACGGTACGAGTAAAGTGACTTGCCGGTAACGAGACTGAACAAGGTATTGGGATACCGACGATCGAGTCTCGGGCAAGTAACGTACCGATTGACAAAGGGAATTGTATACAGGGTTTGATCGAATCCTCGACATCGTGGTTCATCCGATGACAACATCGAGGAGCATGTGGGAGCCAACATGGGTATCCAGATCCCGCTGTTGGTTATTGACCTGAGAGCGTCTCGGTCATGTCTGCATGTCTCCCGAACCCGTAGGGTCTACACACTTAAGATTCGGTGACGCTAGGGTTATTAGGAAGACTAGTATGTGACTACTGAATGTTGTTCGGAGTCCCAGATGAGATCCCGGACGTCACGAGGAGTTCCGGAATGGTCCGGAGGTAAAGATTTATATATGGGAAGTCCTATTTTGGCCACCGGAAAATGTTCGGGATTTTTCGGTATTGTACCGGGAAGGTTCTAGAAGGTTCCGGAGTGGGGCCCACCTGCATGGGGGGACCCACATGAACGTGAGTAGTGGGGGAAAGGCCCCACACCCCTGGTCAAGGCGCACCAAGATCCCCCCTTAGAAGGAATAAGATCATATCCCGAAGGGATAAGATCAAGATCCCTAAAAAGGGGGGATAACAATCGGTGGGGAAGGAAATGATGGGATTTCTTTCCTCCCACCTTGGCCAACGCCCCAATGGACTTGGAGGGCAAGAAACCAGCCCATCCACCCCTATATATAGTGGGGAGGCGCATGGGAGATCAACACAAGCCAAGGCGCAGCCCCTCCGCTCCCCAACACCTCTCCTCCTCCATAAGTGCTTGGCGAAGCCCTGTCGGAATACTACTACTCCAACTGCACCACGCCGTCGTGCTGCCATTGGAGCGCTTCCTCAACCTCTCCTTCCCCTTGCTGGATCAAGAAGGAGGAGACGTCTCCCGTCCCGTACGTGTGTTGAACGCGGAGGTGCTGTCCGTTCAGTACTTGGTCATCGGTGATCCGAATCACGTCGAGTACGACTCCATCATCACCATCCCCTTGCAAGCTTCCGCACGCGATCTACAAGTGGTATGTAGATGCAAACTCACCCCTTGACTCGTTGCTTAGATGAACTCATAGATGGATCTTGGTGAAACCGTAGGAAAAATTTTAATTTTCTGCAACGTTCACCAACAATATGTAGTCCCTAGACAGATTAAAAATCATTTGTCATGGCGGACCTTTTTGCTTCAGCCCCCGAATCCGACAGTCCGGGGTGTATCCGCATACCCGCTCAGTTATGCAGAACCGGGGTATGCGTGGAAACCAGGCCTAGGGGTCATAACTGCTTGAACAAACAAGTACCCAACTAGTTATGTTATATTACATGGTTAGTAAGAAACATCTTCCAGGGAGAATAGTTCCGTTAGGGGTTCCTTTCCCTGGGTACGCATGCATCGATGTACATGTCCGGACTGCGAACAGAAACGCAGGATACAAAACTTCTGGGGGTTCACGTTTTAATAAGCGAAAGAAACATCTTTTGTTCACCGACCGAATATTCCCTTAAGAACGCCAGCTTTCGGCTTCACCCAGTCTGAGGTACACATCCGGCTGAACCGGCAGTAACAATCACAGAGGTGCTCCCCTTATGCCCTAGCCGAATTAACGGGAACGTAGGGCATAAACACAAGAGCCAGGCAACCCAGCATGGCCACATCTTAAGTCATATCAATGCATATAATGGTGAAGAAAAGGCACATATGGGAAAAGAATGCATATGTGATAGGCAAGAAGCCATGAAAGTAATTATATTTAGCTTCCGTATAGGAAGCCCCCAGGTATGGTTTACACACATGGTGCGGACGGAGTGATCCAAGCATCTGCACTGTATTGAATACTTTGTGTGAAGAAGGAAAAAAAGGCGAGAAAGGAAAAAGGGGAGGAACATAATGAAAAGATCGGGGGTTAGGAGACGAACACTGAGTTCGGCACTGGGCGTAGAATCTCCGGAGTCTGGCCCCGTTCCATGGGTTCGGCTCGAGTCTGTTATCGGATGCATTACGCAGGCGGTACGCTCCTCTGGTGAGAACTTTATCAATAATGAAGGGACCCTGCCACTTAGGTTTGAGCTTGTCTTTCTTCTTCTCCGGTAGGCGTAGAACGAGTTCGCCAACATTATAAGTTTTGGCCCGCACTTCTCTGCTTTGATACCATCGAGCCTGCTGTTGATAGAATGTGGAACGGGCTTCTGCGACGTCGCGCTCCTCCAGGGCATCTAAGTTGTCCTACCGATCTAACTCGGCTTCCTTCGCTTCGTACATGCGCACGCGAGGTGAGTCGTAGATTATGTCGCAGGGTAGTACTGCTTCTGTGCCGTACACCATAAAAAATGGTGTGTATCGGGTGGTGCAATTCGGCGTGGTCCGCAGCCCCCAGAGTACGGAGTCGAGCTCCTTGACCCAGTGCATGTCCGATTCTATCAGGGACCGCACTAGTCTGGGTTTGATGCCACTCATGATGAGACCGTTTGCACGTTCGACCTGACCGTTTGTTTGGGG
Organism: Triticum timopheevii; assembly: GCA_963921465.1. NCBI lineage: Eukaryota > Viridiplantae > Streptophyta > Magnoliopsida > Poales > Poaceae > Triticum > Triticum timopheevii. Next base: position 480,222,141 of record OY997268.1, read on the forward strand.
GTGGTAGACGGAGGCGTAGTCGAGCTTAATGCCCATGTTGCCGCACCAAGTTTTCACTTCATCGGCTGTGAAGTTTGAGCCATTGTCAGTGATGATGCTGTGGGGGACGCCGTAACGGTGTACAACCCCTGATATGAATTATATCACTGGTCCGGATTCGACAGTTTTAACTGGTTTGGCTTCTATCCATTTGGTAAACTTGTCCACCATGACCAATAAGTATTTTTTCTTATGGCTTCCCCCCTTAAGGGGTCCGACCATGTCCAGCCCCCAGACCGCGAAGGGCCAAGTAATGGGGATTGTTTGGAGAGCGGTAGGGGGCATGTGGCTCTTATTGGCAAAGAGCTGGCAACCGACGCAGTGTTGGACAAGGTCCTGTGCATCTGCTCGGGCTGTCGGCCAATAAAAACATGTATGGAAGGCCTTGCTGACAAGTGCCCGAGCCGCAGCGTGGTGCCCGCCGAGTCCGGCGTGGATTTCAGCCAAGAGCTGCCGCCCTTCCTCTTTGGAGATGCATCTTTGGAGCACTCCGGTTGCACTTTTCTTATAGAGTTCTCCCTCATGGACTTTGTAGGCCTTGGAATGCCGCACAATACAACATGCTTCATTTTGGTCCCTGGGGAGCTCCTACCTATTTAGGTAGGCCAAGAAAGGCTCGGTCCATGAGGCGATTACAGCCATGATTTCGTGGGCCGAAGGTGTTATTTCGGTGGCAGAGCCCCCGATTACATCAGATGGTTCAGAATCTGGGGTTTTATTCGAATCCGGGCTAGTGTTGCCGGACTCCCCTTCCCATACCATGGATGGCTTGAATAGCCTTTCCAGGAATATGTTTGGTGGGATAGGGTCGCGATTAGCACCGATGCGGGCGAGGATATCCGCCGCTTGATTGTTTTCTCGATCCACATGGTGGAATTTGAGCCCCTCGAACCGAGCTGACATTTTGAGGACGGCATTGCGGTATGCCGCCATTTTCGGATCCTTGGCATCAAAATCTCTGTTTATCTGTGATATTGCGAGGTTTGACTCCCCGCGCACTTCCAGGCGTTGAATGCCCATAGAGACTGCCATCCAAAGACCATGCAACAGGGCCTCGTATTCGGCTGCATTGTTGGAGTCTGTGTATAGTATTTGGAGTACGTATTGTACCATGTCTTCGGTGGGGGATGTCAGGACTACACCCGCTCCCAATCCGGCCAGCATTTTAGAGCCGTCGAAGTGCATGATCCAATTGGAGTACGCGCCGTACTCTTTAGGGAGGTCGGCTTCTGTCCATTCGGCGATGAAGTCAGCCAATACTTGCGACTTAATGGCCCGCCGTGGCTTGTATGTTATGTCGAACGGAAGGAGCTCGATGGCCCATTTAGCAATCCATCCCATGGCGTCACGGTTGTTTACTATGTCGTTGAGTGGTACTTCAGAGGCCACCGTAATCGAACACACCTGGAAGTAGTGTCGTAGCTTCTGGGATGCCATGAAGACCGCGTATGCTATCTTTTGATAGTGTGGGTATCGGGATTTGCATGGGGTGAGGACAGTGGACACATAATATACCGGCTTTTGGAGCAGGAATTTGTATCCGTCTGATTCTCGTTCGACGACGAGCACTGCGCTTACAACTTGATGTGTTGCAGCTATGTACAGTAGCATAGGTTCGCCAATATTTGGTGCTATCGGGACTGGATTACTAGCCAATAGGGTCTTTATTTTATCCTGTCTGACCGCGGCTGCATCCGTCCACACGAAGTGTTCGGTGCATCGAAGAAGGAGGTAAAGAGGTAGTGCCTTTTCTCCTAATCGGGAGATAAAGCGGCTTAAGGCAGCCACGCATCCGGCTAGTTTCTGTATATGCTTGAGGTCTGTTGGGATAGCCAACTACGACAGAGCTCGGATTTTTGCCGGATTTGCATCGATTCCTCTGTTGGAGACGATGAAGCCGAGCAACTTCCCGGAGGGTACTGCTACGTCTTGAGCTTGCGTTGGTTTTCCTCGAAGAGGAGAGGGTGATGCAGCAATAGTAGCGTAAGTATTTCCCTCAGTTTTTGAGAACCAAGGTATCAATCCAGTAGGAGGCTCCTCAAAAGTCCCACGCACCTACACAAACAAACAAAGAACTCGCAACCAACGCAATAAAGGGGTTGTCAATCCCTTCACGGCCACTTGCGAAAGTGAGATCTAATAAAGATAGTATCATAAGATAAATATATTTTTGGTATTTTATAATATAGATGCAAAAAGTAAAGATGCAAATAAAGGTAGATTGGAAGCAAATATGATAAGAGATAGACCCGGGGGCCATAGGTTTCACTAGTGGCTTCTCTCAAGATAGCATAAGTATTACGGTGGGTGAACAAATTACCGTCGAGCAATTGATAGAAAAGCGAATAATTATGAGATTATCTAGGCATGATCATGTATATAGGCATCACGTCCGCAACAAGTAGACCGAATCCTGCCTGCATCTACTACTATTACTCCACACATCGACCAACTCCTGCCTGCATCTAGAGTATTAAGTTCATAAGAACAGAGTAACACATTAAGCAAGATGACATGATGTAGAGGGATAAACTCAAGCAATATGATATAAACCCCATCTTGTTATCCTCGATGGCAACAATACAATATGTGCCTTGCAACCCTTTCTGTCACTGGGTAAGGACACCGCAAGATTGAACCCAAAGCTAAGCACTTCTCCCATGGCAAGAAAGATCAATCTAGTAGGCCAAACCAAACTGATAATTCGAAGAGACTTGCAAAGATAACTCAATCATACATAAAAGAATTCAGTGAAGATTCAAATATTATTCATAAATAAACTTGATCATAAACCCACAATTCATGGGATCTCGACAAACACACCGCAAAAAGAGTTTACATCGAATAGATCTCCACAAGAGAGGGGGAGAACATTGTATTGAGATCCAAAAAGAGAGAATAAGCCATCTAGATAATAACTATGGACCCGTAGGTCTGTGGTAAACTACTCACAACTCATCGGAGGGGCAAGGATGTTGATGTAGAAGCCCTCCATGGTCGATTCCCCCTCCGGCGGAGCGCTGGCGAAGGCTCCAAGATGGGATCTCGCGGATACAGAAGGTTACATCGGTGGAAATTGTGTTTCGTCTGCTCCCTGGATGTTTTCGGGGTACGTAGGCTTATATAGGAGGAAGAAGTACGTCGGTGGACGCCCGAGGGGCCCACGAGATAGGGGACGCGCTCTATAGGGGGGTGCGCGCCCTCCTATCTCGTGGGAGCCTCGGCTGCTTCTTGACTTGCACTCCAAGTCCTCTGGATCATGTTCGTTCCAAAAATCATGCCCCCGAAGGTTTCATTCCGTTTGGACTTCCTTTGATATTCCTTTTCTTCAAAATACTGAAATAGGCAAAAAAACAGCAATACGGGCTGGGCCTCCGGTTAGTAGGTTAGTCCCAAAAATGATATAAATGTGTAAAATAAAGCCCATAAACATCCAAAAGGGGTAATATAATAGCATGGAACAATCAAAAATTATAGATACGTTGGAGACGTATCAAGCATCCCCAAGCTTAATTCCTGCTCGTCCTCGAGTAGGTAAATGATAAAAAGAAATTTTTGATGTGGAATGCTACCTAGCATAATTCTCAATGTAATTTTCTTTATTGTGGCATGAATGTTCAGATCCAAATGATCCAAAATAAAAGCTTATAAAACATAAAAATACTAATGCTTCAAAGCATACTACCAAATAATCATGTCCTATCAAAATAGCATAGCCAAAGAAAGCTTATCTCTACAAAATACTCCCATCATGCACAACCCCGATGACGAGCCGAGCAATTGTTTCATACTTTTTAATGCGCTTCAGCTTTTTCAACTCTTACGCAATACATGAGCGCAAGCCATGGACATAGCAGTATGGTGGTATATGGTGGTGGTTGTGAGGAAAAAAAGGGAGAAGATAGTCTCACATCAACTAGGCGTATTAACGGGCTATGGAGATGCCCATTAATAGATATCAATGTGAGTGAGTAGGGATTTCTATGCAACGGATGCACTAGAGCTATAAATATATGAAAAGCTCAACAAAAGAAACTAAGTGGGTGTGCATCCAACTCGCTTGCTCACGAAGACCTAGGCATTTTGAGGAAGCCCATCATTGGAATATACAAGCCAAGTTCTATAATGAAAAGTTCCCACTTAGTATATGAAAGTGACAACATAGGAGACTCTCTATCATGAAGATCATGGTGCTACTTTGAAGCACAAGTGTGGAAAAAGAGATAGTAGCATTGTCCCTTCTCTCTTTTTCTCTCATTTTATTTTTTTTCTTCTTTTCCTTTTTTCCTTTCTTTCCTTTTCTTCTTTTTTTTCTTTGGCCTTCCTTTTTTTGGCCTTTCTCTCTCTTTTTTCTCTTTTTTTTCTTTTTTGTAAAGTCCGAAGTCTCATCCCGACTTGTGGGGGAATCATAGTCTTCATCATCCTTTCCTCACTAGGACAATGCTCTAATAATGAAGATCATCACACTTCTATTGATTTACAACTCAAAAATTATTACAACTCAAAGCTAGAACAAGATATGACTCTATATGAATGCCTCCGGTGGTGTACCGGGATATGCAATGAATCAAGAGCAACATGTATGAAAATTATGAAGGTGGCCTTGCCACAAATACGATGTCAACTACATGATTATGCAAAGAGCAATATGACAATGATGGAACGTGTCATAAACGGAATGGAGGAAAGTTGCATGGCAATATATCTCGGAATGGCTATGGAAATGCCATAATAGGTAGGTATGGTGGCTGTTTTGAGGAAGGTAAATAAAGGGTTCATGATACTGGCGAAAGTTGCGCGGTAATAATAAAGGCTAGCAAAGTGGAAGGATGAGTGTGCGTATATCCATGGACTCAGATTAGTCAAAAAGAACTCATATACTTATTGCAAAAGTCTACTTAGCCCTCGAAGCAAAGTACTACTACGCATGTGAAGGAAATATGCCCTAGAGGCAATAATAAAGTTATTATTTATTTCCTCATTTCATGATAAATGTTTATTATTCATGCTAGAATTTATTAACCGGAAACATAATACATGTGTGAATACATAGACAAACATAGTGTCACTAGTATGCCTCTACTTGACTAGCTCGTAAATCAAAGATGGTTAAGTTTCCTAACCATAGACATGAGTTATCATTTGATTGACAGGATCACATCATTAGGAGAATGATGTGATTGACCTGACCCATTCCGTTAGCTTAGCACTTGATCGTTTAGTATATTGCTATTGCTTTCTTCATGACTTATACATGTTCCTATGACTATGAGATTATGTAACTCCCGTTTACCGGAGGAACACTTTGTGTGCTACCAAACTTCACAACATAACTGGATGATTATAAAGGTGCTCTACAGGTGTGTCCAAAGGTACTTGTTGAGTTGACGTATTTTGAGATTAGGATTGGTCACTCCGGTTGTCGGAGAGGTATCTCTGGGCCCTCTCGGTAACGCACATCACTATAAGCCTTGCAAGCAATGTAGCTAATGCGTTAGTTAGGAAATGATGCATTACGTTACGAGTAAAGAGACTTGCCGGTAACGAGATTGAACTAGGATTGGATACCGACGATCGAATCTCGGGCAAGTAACATACCGATGACAAAGGGAACAATGTATGTTGTTATGCGGTTTGACCGATAAAGATCTTCGTAGAATATGTAGGAACCAATATGAGCATCCAGGTTCCGCTATTGGTTATTGACTGGAAACCGTTCTAGGTCATGTCTACATAGTTCTCGAACCCGTAGGGTCCGCATGCTTAACGTTACGATGACAAATTTATTATGAGTTTATGAGTTTTGATGTACCTAAGGTTGTTCGGAGTCCAGGATGTGATCATGGACATGACGAGGAGTCTCGAAATGGTCGAGACATAAAGATCAATATATTGGACGACTATATTTGGACAACGGAAAGGTTCTGGGTGAGATTGGGACAATACCGGATCTCCGGGAGGTTACTGGAACCCACCGGGAGGAATGTGGGCCTTATTGGGCCTTAGTGGAAAGGAGGGAGAAGGAGCAAAGGAGGGGGCGCCCCCCAAGCCCAATCCGAATTGGGAGGGGGGCCGGCCCCCCTTTCCTTCTTCCCTCCCCCCTCTTCCTTCCCTCTCCTACTCCTAATAGGAAAGGGGGAAGTCCTACTCCCGGTTGGGGTTGGACTCCCCCCTAGGACACGCCACCACCTTGGCATGTCCCCCTCTCCTCCCTCCTTTATATACGGGGGTAGGGGGCACCCCATGACACACAAGTTGATATTCGTGATCCTTCCTTAGCCGTGTGTGGTGCCCCCCTCCACCATATTCCACCTCGGTCATATCGTAGCGGTGCTTAGGCAAAGTCCTGCGTCGGTAGAACATCATCACCGTCACCACGCCGTCGTGCTGACGGAATTCATCCCCGACACCTTGCTGGATCGGAGTCCGGGGATCGTTATTGAGCTGAACGTGTGCTGAACTCGGAGGTGCCGTACGTTCGGTACTTGGATCGGTCAGATCGTGAAGACGTACGACTACATCAACCGTGTTGTTCTAACGCTTCTGCTTTCAGTCTACGAGGGTACGTGGACAACACTCTCCCCTCTCGTTGCTATGCATCACCATGATCTTGCGTGTGCGTAGGAAATTTTTTGAAATTACTATGTTACCCAACAGTGGCATCTGAGCCTAGGTTTTATGCGTTGATGTTATATGCACGAGTAGAACACAAGTGAGTTGTGGGCAATACAAGTCATACTGCTTACTAGCATCTCATACTTTGGTTCAGCGGTATTGTTGGATGAAGCGGCCCGGACCGACATTACGTGTACGCTTACACGAGACTGGTTTTACCACCGTGCTTTGCACATAGGTGACTAGCGGGTGTCTGTTTCTCCAACTTTAGTTGAACCAAGTATGGCTACGCCTGGTCCTTGCGAAGGTTAAAACAACACTAACTTGATGAACTATCGTTGTGGTTTTGATGCGTAGGTAAGAACGGTTCTTGCTCAGCCCGTAGCAGCCACGTAATATTTGCAACAACAAAGTAGACGACGTCTAACTTGTTTTTGCGGGGCATGTTGTGATGTGATATGGTCAAGACGTGATGCTATATTTTATTGTATGAGATGATCATGTTTTGTAACCGAGTTATCGGCAACTGGCAGGAGCCATATGGTTGTCGCTTTATTGTATGAAATGCAATCGCCCTGTAATTGCTTTACTTTATCACTAAGCGGTAGCGATAGTCGTAGAAGCAATAGTTGGCGAGACGACAACGACGCTACGATGGAGACCAAGGTGTCGTGCCGGTGATGATGGTGATCATGACGGTGCTTCGGAGATGGCGATCACAAGCACAAGATGATGATGGCCATATCATATCACTTATATTGATTGCATGTGATGTTTACCTTTTATGCATCTTATCTTGCTTTGATTGATGATAGCATTATAAGATGATCTCTCACTAAATTTCAAGATAAAAGTGTTCTCCCTGAGTATGCACCGTTGCCAAAGTTCGTCGTGCCCAGACACCATGTGATGATCGGGTGTGATAAGCTCTACGTCCATCTACAACGGGTGCAAGCCAGTTTTTGCACACGCAGAATACTCAGATTAAACTTGACAAGCCTAGCATATGCAGATATGGCCTCGGAACACTAATACCGAAAGGTCGAGCGTGAATCATATAGTAGATATGATCAACATAGTGATGTTCACCATTGAAAACTACTCCATTTCACGTGATGATCGGTTATGGTTTAGTTGATTTGGATCACGTGATCACTTAGATGATTAGAGAGATGTCTATCTAAGTGGGAGTTCTTAAGTAATATGATTAATTGAACTTAAATTTATCATGAACTTAGTACCTGATAGTATTTTGCTTGTCTATGTTTGTTGTAGATAGATGGCTCGTGCTGTTGTTCCGTTGAATTTTAATGCGTTCCTTGAGAAAGCAAAGTTGAAAGATGATGGTAGCAATTACACGGACTGGGTTCGTAACTTGAGGATTATCCTCATTGCTGCACAGAAGAATTACGTCCTGGAAGCACCGCTGGGTGCCAAACCTGCTGTTGGAGCAACACCAGATGTTGTGAACGTCTGGCAGAGCAAAGCTGATGACTACACGATAGTTCAGTGTGCCATGCTTTATGGCTTAGAACCGGGACTTCAACGATGTTTTGAACGTCATGGAGCATATGAGATATTCCAGGAGTTGAAGTTAATATTTCAAGCAAATGCCCGGATTGAGAGATATGAAGTCTCCAATAAGTTCTATAGCTGCAAGATGGAGGAGAATAGTTCTGTCAGTGAGCATATACTCAGAATGTCTGGGTATAACAATCACTTGATTCAACTAGGAGTTAATCTTCCAGATGATAGCGTCATTGACAGAATTCTTCAATCACTGCCACCAAGCTACAAGAGCTTCGTGATGAACTATAATAAGCAAGGGATGGAAAAGACAATTCCCGAGTTCTTCGCAATGCTAAAAGTTGCGGAGGTAGAAATCAAGAAGGAGCATCAAGTGTTGATGGTCAATAAGACCACCAGCTTCAAGAAAAAGGGCAAAGGGAAAAAGAAGGGGAACTTCAAGAAGAACAACAAACAAGTTGCTGCTCAGGAGAAGAAACCCAAGACTGGACCTAAGCCTAAAATTGAGTGCTTCTACTGCAAGCAGACTGGTCACTGGAAGCGGAACTGCCCCAAGTATTTGGCGGATAAGAAGGATGGCAAGGTGAACAAAGGTATATGTGATACACATGTTATTGATGTGTACCTTACCAGAGCTCGCAGTAGCACCAGGGTATTTGATACTGGTTCTGTTGCTAACATTTGCAACTCGAAACGGGGACTACAGATTAAGCGGACACTGGCTAAGGACGAGGTGACGATGCGCGTGGAAAATGGTTCCAAAGTCGATGTGATCGCCGTCGGCACGCTACCTCTACATCTACCTTCAGGGTTAGTTTTAGACCTAAATAATTGTTATTTGGTGCCAGCATTAAGCATGAACATTATATCTGGATCTTGCTTGATCCGAGACGGTTATTCATTTAAATCTGATAATAATGGTTGTTCTATTTATATGAGTAATATCTTTTATGGTCATGCACCTTTAAAGAGTGGTCTATTTTTGATGAATCTCAATAGTAGTGATACACATATTCATAATGTTGAAGCCAAAAGATGCAGAGTTGATAATGATAGTGCAACTTATTTGTGGCACTGCCATTTAGGTCATATTGGTGTAAAGCGCATGAAGAAACTCCATACTGATGGACTTTTGGAATCACTTGATTATGAATCACTTGGTACTTGCGAACCATGCCTCATGGGCAAGATGACTAAAACACCATTCTCCGGTACTATGGAGAGAGCAACTGATTTGTTGGAAATCATACATACTGATGTATGTGGCCCAATGAATGTTGAGGCTCGTGGCGGATATCGTTATTTTCTCACCTTCACAGATGATTTGAGTAGATATGGGTATATCTACTTAATGAAACATAAGTCTGAAACATTTGAAAAGTTCAAAGAATTTCAGAGTGAAGTTGAAAATCATCATAACAAGAAAATAAAGTTTCTACGATCTGATCGTGGAGGAGAATATTTGAGTTACGAGTTTAGTTTACATTTTAAGCAATGCGGAATAGTTTCGGAACTCATGCCACTCGGAACACCAGAGCGTAATGGTGTGTCCGAACGTCATAATCGTACTTTACTGGATATGGTGCGATCTATGATGTCTCTTACCGATTTACCGCTATCGTTTTGGGGTTATGCTTTAGAGACGGCCGCATTCACGTTAAATAGGGTACCATCAAAATCCGTTGAGATGACGCCTTATGAACTATGGTTTGGCAAGAAACCAAAGTTGTCATTTCTTAAAGTTTGGGGCTGCGATGCTTATGTGAAAAAGCTTTAACCTGATAAGCTCGAACCCAAATCGGAGAAATGTGTCTTCATAGGATACCCAAAGGAAACTGTTGGGTACACCTTCTATCACAGATCCGAAGGCAAGACATTTGTTGCGAAGAATGGATCCTTTCTAGAGAAGGAGTTTCTCTCGAAAGAAGTGAGTGGGAGGAAAGTAGAACTTGATGAGGTAACTGTATCTACTCCTTTATTGGAAAATAGATCATCACAGAAACCGGTTCCTGTGATGACTACACCAATAAGTGAGGAAGCTAATGATGATGCTCATGAAACTTCAGAACAAGTTACTACAGAACCTCGTAGGTCAACCAGAGTAAGATCCGCACCAGAGTGGTACAGTAATCCTATTTTGGAGGTCATGTTACTTGACCATGGTGAGCCTACGAACTATGAGGAAGCGATGATGAGCCCAGATTCCGCAAAATGGCTTGAAGCCATGAAATCTGAGATGGGATCCATGTATGAGAACAAAGTGTGGACTTTGGTTGACTTTCCTGATGATCGGCAAGCCATCGAGAATAAATGGATTTTTAAGAAGAAGACTGACGCTGATGGTAATGTTACTGTCTACAAAGCTCGACTTGTTGCAAAAGGTTTTCGACAAGTTCTAGGGGTTGACTACGATGAGACTTTCTCACCCGTAGCGATGCTTAAGTCTGTCCGAATCATGTTAGCAATTGCCGCATTTTATGATTATGAAATTTGGCAAATGGATGTAAAAACTGCATTCCTGAATGGATTTCTGGAAGAAGAGTTGTATATGATGCAGCCAGAAGGTTTTGTCGATCCAAAAAGTGCTAACAAAGTGTGCAAGCTCCAGCGATCCATCTATGGACTGGTGCAAGCATCTCGGAGTTGGAATAAACGCTTTGATAGTGTGATCAAAGCATATGGTTTTATACAGACTTTTGGAGAAGCCTGTATTTACAAGAAAGTGAGTGGGAGCTCTGTAGCATTTCTGATACTATATGTAGATGACATATTGTTAATTGGAAATGATATAGAATTTCTGGATAGCATAAAGGGATACTTGAATAAAGTTTTTCGATGAAAGACCTCGGTGAAGCTGCTTAAATATTGGGCATCAAGATCTATAGAGATAGATCAAGACGCTTGATTAGACTTCACTTTCACAAAGCACATACCTTGATAAAGTTTTGAAAAATTTCAAAATGGATCAGGCGAAGAAAGGATTCTTGCCTGTATTACAAGGTGTGAAGTTGAATCAGACTCAATGCCCGACCACTGCAGAAGATAGAGAGAAAATGAAAGGAGTTCCCTATGCTTCAGCCATAGGCTCTATCATGTATGCAATGTTGTGTACCAGACCTGATGTGTGCCTTGCTATTAGTTTAGCAGGGAGGTACCAAAGTAATCCAGGAGTGGATCACTGGACAACGGTCAAGAACATCCTGAAATACCTGAAAAGGACTAAGGATATGTTTCTCGTTTAGGGAGGTGACAAAGAGCTAGTCGTAAATGGTTACGTCGATGCAAGCTTTGGCACTGATCCGGACGATTCTAAATCGCAAACCGGATACGTGTTTATATTAAACGGTGGAGCTGTCAGTTAGTGCAATTCTAAACAAATCATCATAGCAGGATCTGCATGTGAAGCGGAGTACATAGCTGCTTCTGAAGCAGCAAATGAAGGAGTCTGGACAAAGGAGTTCATTTCCGATCTAGGTGTCATACCTAGTGCATCGGGACCAATGAAGATCTTGTGTGACAATACTGGTGCAATTGCCTTGGCAAAGGAATCCAGATTTCACAAGAGGACCAAGCACATCAAGAGACGCTTCAATTCCATCCAGGACCAAGTCCAGGTGGGAGACATAGAGATTTACAAGATACATACGGATCTGAATGTTGCAGACCCGTTGACTAAGCCTCTTCCACGAGCAAAACATGATGAGCACCAAGACTCCATGGGTGTTAGAATCATTACTGTGTAATCTAGATTACTGACTCTAGTGCAAGTGGGAGACTGAAGGAAATATGCCCTAGAGGCAATAATAAAGTTATTATTTATTTCCTCATATCATGATAAATGTTTATTATTCATGCTAGAATTGTATTAATCGGAAACATAATACATGTGTGAATACATAGACAAGCATAGTGTCACTAGTATGCCTCTACTTGACTAGCTCGTAAATCAAAGATGGTTAAGTTTCCTAACTATAGACATGAGTTGTCATTTGATTGACGGGATCACATCATTAGGAGAATGATGTGATTGACCTGACCCATTCCGTTAGCTTAGCACTTGATCGTTTAGTATACTGCTATTGCTTTCTTCATGACTTATACATGTTCCTATGACTATGAGATTATGTAACTCCTGTTTACCGGAGGAACAATTTGTGTGCTACCAAATGTCACAACGTAACTGGATGATTATAAAGGTGCTCTACAGGTATCTCCAAAGGTACTTGTTGAGTTGACGTATTTCGAGATTAGGATTTGTCACTCCGATTGTCGGAGAGGTATCTCTGGGCCCTCTCGGTAATGCACATCACTATAAGCCTTGCAAGCAATGTAGCTAATGAGTTAGTTACAGAATGATGCATTACATTACGAGTAAATAGACTTGCCATTAATGAGACTGAACTAGGTATTCGATACCGATGATCGAATCTCGGGCAAGTAACGTACCGATGACAAAGAGGGAACAACGTATGTTGTTATGCGGTTTGACCGATAAAGATCTTCGTAGAATATGTAGGAACCAATATGAGCATCCAGGTTCCGCTATTGGTTATTGACCGGAAACAGTTCTAGGTCATGTCTACATAGTTCTCGAACCCGTAGGGTCCGCACTCTTAACGTTACGATGACAGTTTTATTATGATTTTATGAGTTTTGATGTACCGAAGGTTGTTCGGAGTCCAGGATGTGATCATGGACATGTCGAGGAGTCTCGAAATGGTCGAGACATAAAGATCGATATATTGGACGGCTATATTTGGACACCGGAAAGGTTCCAGGTGAGATTGGGACAATACCGGATCTCCAGGAGGTTACCGGAACCCACCGGGAGGTATATGGGCCTTATTGGGCCTTAGTGGAAAGGAGGGAGAAGGAGCAAAGGAGGGGGCGCCCCCCCCCCCCAAGCCCAATCCGAATTGGGTGGGGGGCCGGCCCCCCCTTTCCTTCTTCCCTCCCCCCTCTTCCTTCCCTCTTCTACTCCTAATAGGAAAGGGGGGGCCCTACTCCCGGTTGGGGTTGGACTCCCCCTTAGGGTGCGCCACCCCCTTGGCCGGCCCCCTCTCCTCCCTCCTTTATATACGGGGGTAGGGGGCACCCCATGACACACAAGTTGATCTTTGTGATCGTTCCTTAGCCGTGTGCGGTGCCCCCCTCCACCATATTCCACCTCGGTCATATCGTAGCGGTGCTTAGGCGAAGCCCTATGTCGGTAGAACATCACCACCATCACCATGCCGTCGTGCTGATGGAACTCATCCCCGACACCCTGCTGGATCGGAGTCCGGGGATCATTATCGAGCTGAATGTGTGCTGAACTCGGAGGTGCCGTACGTTCGGCACTTGGATCGGTCGGATCGTGAAGACGTACGACTACATCAACCGCGTTGTTCTAACGCTTCCGCTTTCGGTCTACGAGGGTACGTGGACAACACTTTCATCTCTCGTTGCTATGCATCACCATGATCTTGCGTGTGCGTAGGAATTTTTTTGAAATTACTATGTTACCCAACAGCATGCCCCAAGAGGGATAGATTGGTAGTAAAAGACCATCGCTCTTCCCCGACTGCCACTCATAAGGAAGACAATCAAAAGAGCACATCATGCAACAAATTTGTCACACAACTTTTACCATACGTGCATGCTACGGGACTTGCCAACTTTAACAAAAGTATTTCTCAATTTCATAATTACCCACTAGCATGACCCTAACATTACTACCTTTATATCTCAAAACAATTATCAAGCATCAAATTTATCATAGCATCCAATTCTCTTCCTATGATAGTTTTTATTATACCCAACTTGGATGCTCATCATTCTAGGACCAATTTTGTGATCATAGCAAATACCATGCTGTTCTAAAAGACACTCAAAAATATATAAGTGAAGAATGAGAGACTGGCAATTTCTTCAAAAATAAGCCACCGCCGTGCTCTAAAAAATATAAGTGAAGCACTAGAGCAAAAACTATCAAGCTCAAAAGATATAAGTGAAGCACATAGAGTATTCTAGCAATTTCTACTCAAATAGGCTTCTCCCAAAAGGTGTGTACAGCAAGGATGATTGTGGTAAACTAAAAATCAAATACTAATATAATACACGACGCTCCAAGCAAAACACATATCATGTGGCGAATAAAAATATAGCTCCAAGTAAAGTTACCAATGAACGAAGACGAAAGAGGGGATTCCTTCCTGGGGCATCCTAAAGCTTAGGCTTTTGGCTATTCTTGAATATCTTGGGGTGACTTGGGAATACCCAAGCTTAGGCTCTTGCCACTCCTTATTCCATAGTCCATAAAAGCTTTACCCAAAACTTGAAAACTTCACAACACAAAACTCAACAAGAAATCTTATAAGCTCCGTTAGTGACAGAAAACAAAACCACCACATAAGATACTGTAATGAACTCATTATTTATTTATTTTGGTGTTAAACCTACTGTATTCCAACTTCTCTATGGTTTATAAACTAATTTACTAGCCATAGATGCATCAAAATAAGAAAACAACAAGCGAAAAACAGAATCTGTCAAAAACAGAACAGTCTGTAGCAATCTGTAACTAACGCAAACTTCTGGAACTCTAAAAATCCTACCAAAATATGAAGTCCTGGAAAATTTGATTATTTATCATAATCAAAAAGAATAAACGCAAAATCACGTTTCTGTGATTTAACAAAATTATATTCGTGCGCACAAATGTTCTGTTTTTCAGCAGAATCAAATCAACCATCATCATAGGTTATCCTATAGGTTCTACTTGGCACAAATACTAACTAAAAGATAAAAACACATCTAAACGTAAAGTAGATGCAAGATTTATTACTAAACAGGAGCAAAAACAAAGATCATAAAGAAAATTGGGTTGCTTCACAACTAGCGCCATCATTTAACGCCCCTAGCTAGGCATAAAAGCGAAGATAGATTTAACGAGTGCCATCTTTGGCACTAAATTCGTAAGTAGCCTGCATGATAGATTCATAAGGTAATTTGACTTTCTTTCTTGGAAAGTGCTCCATGCCTTTCTTTAATGGGAATTGGAATCTAATATTCCCTTCCTTCATATCAATAATCGCGCCAATCTTTTTAAGGAAAGGTCTACCAAGAATAATAGGGCAAGAAAGATTGCAATCAAGAACGATAAAATCTACAGGCACCAAATTTCTATTTGCAACAATAAGAACATCATTGATCCTTCCCATAGGCTTTTTAATGGTGGAATCCACAAGGTGCAAATTTAAAGAGCAATCATCAAGATCATGGGAACCTAGAATATCACATAAAGTTTTCGGAATCGTGGAAACACTAGCACCCAAATCACACAAAGCAAAACACTCATGATCTTTAATTCTAATCTTTATAGTAGGTTCCCACTCATCATTAAGTTTTCTAGGTATAGAAACTTCCAAATTAAGTTTTTCATCATAAGATTGCAACAAGGCATCAACAATATGTTTGGTAAAAGCTTTATTTTGACTATAAGCATGAGGAGAATTAACAACGGATTGCAACAAGGAAATACAACCTTCTAAAGAACAATTATCATAATCAAATTCCTTGAAATCCGAGATAGTGGGTTCAACGCTATTTAAAGTTGTGGCCTCTCCAATCCCACTTTTACCAAATTTAGCATCAAGATCTAAAAACTCCGAATTCTTGGGACGCCTTCTAGGCAAAGTTGATTCATCATCAGTCCCATAATTATCAAAATTCATATTGCAAAACATAGATCTAATAGGAGACGCATCAATAACTTTAAGATCCTCATCATTATTTTCATGGAAACTAGAAGAACATGCTTTTATAAAGCTATCTTTTTTAGCACGCAATCTAGCAGTTCTTTCCTTGCAGTCGTCAATGGAAATTCTCATTTCTTTGAGAGACTCATTGATATCATGCTTAGGAGGAGAAGATCTAAGTTTAAGAGAATCAACATCAAGAGAAAGTCTATCAACATTCCTAGCCAAATCATCAACTTTGAGCAATTTTTCTTCAAGCAAAGCATTAAAATTCTTTTGAGAAATCATAAATTCTTTCACACTATTCTCAAAATCAGAGAGCATCTTATTAAAATTACCATAAGAACTATTGTAGGAATTTCCATAATTATTATAGGAATTACTAGGGAACGGTCTAGCATTAAAGTTTCCTCTATAAGCATTGTTTCCAAAACTATTCCTACCAACAAAATTCACATCCATAGATTCATTATTATTCTCAATCAAGGAAGACAAAGGCATATCATTGGGATCAAGAGGAGTATTTTTAGTAGCAAACAATTTCATAAGTTCATCCATCTTTCCACTCAAAACATTTATTTCTTCTATAGCATGCACCTTTTTACTAGAAGATCTTTCAGTGTGCCATTGAGAATAATTAGCCATAATATTATCAAGAAGTTTTGTAGCATCTCCTAACGTTATTTCCATAAACATGCCTCCCGCGGCCGAATCTAAGAGATTTCTAGAAGCAAAGTTCAAACCGGCATAAAAAATTTGTATGATCATCCATAAATTCAAACAATGAGTAGGGCAATTGCGAAGCATCAATTTCATTCTTTCCCAAGATTGGGCAACATGCTCATGATCAAGTTGTTTAAAATTCATAATATCGTTCCTAAGAGTGATAATCTTAGCGGGAGGAAAATACTTAGAGATAAAAGCATATTTGCACTTGTTCCAAGAATCAATACTATTTTTAGGCAAAGACGAAAACCAAACTTTAGCACGATCTCTAAGTGAAAACGGAAATAACTTCAATTTGACAATATTGTTATCCGTATCTTTCTTCTTTTGCATATCACACAAATCAACAAAGTTGTTTAGATGAGTAGCGGCATCTTCGCTAGGAAGGCCGGCAAATTGATCTTTCATAACAAAATTCAGCAAAGCAGTATTGATTTCACAAGACTCAACATCATTAAGAGGAGCAATCGGAGTACTAATGAAATCATTATTATTGGTATTCGAGAAATCACACAATTGGGTATTATCTTGCGCCATGGCAAAAAGTAATCTAGCACACAAGCAAACAGAAAAAGGCAAGCGAAAAAGAGAGGAGGGGATTGGGAAAGAGAGGGAAAATAAAACGGCAAGGGTGAAGTGGGGGAGAGGAAAACGAGAGGCAAATGGCAAATAATGTAAATGCGAGGGAGATGGGTTTGTGATGGGTACTTGGTATGTCTTGACTTGAGCGAAGACCTCCCCGGCAACGGCGCCAGAAATCCTTCTTGCTACGTCTTGAGCTTGCGTTGGTTTTCCTCGAAGAGGAGAGGGTGATGCAGCAATAGTAGCGTAAGTATTTCCCTCAGTTTTTGAGAACCAAGGTATCAGTCCAGTAGGAGGCTCCTCAAAAGTCCCACGCACCTACACAAACAAACAAAGAACTCGCAACCAACGCAATAAAGGGGTTGTCAATCCCTTCACGGCCACTTGCGAAAGTGAGATCTAATAAAGATAGTATGATAAGATAAATATATTTTTGGTATTTTATAATATAGATGCAAAAAGTAAAGATGCAAATAAAGGTAGATTGGAAGCAAATATGATAAGAGATAGACCCGGGGGCCATAGGTTTCACTAGTGGCTTCTCTCAAGATAGCATAAGTATTACGGTGGGTGAACAAATTACTGTCGAGCAATTGATAGAAAAGCGAATAATTATGAGATTATCTACGCATGATCATGTATATAGGCATCACGTCCGCAACAAGTAGACCGACTCCTGCCTACATCTACTACTATTACTCCACACATCGACCGACTCCTGCCTGCATCTAGAGTATTAAGTTCATAAGAACAGAGTAACGCATTAAGCAAGATGACATGATGTAGAGGGATAAACTCAAGCAATATGATATAAACCCCATCTTGTTATCCTCGATGGCAACAATACAATACGTGCCTTGCAACCCTTTTTGTCACTGGGTAAGGACACCGCAAGATTGAACCCAAAGCTAAGCACTTCTCCCATGGCAAGAAAGATCAATCTAGTAGGCCAAACCAAACTGATAATTCGAAGAGACTTGCAAAGATAACTCAATCATACATAAAAGAATTCAGAGAAGATTCAAATATTATTCATAGATAAACTTGATCATAAAGCCATAATTCATGGGATCTCGACAAACACACCGGAAAAAGAGTTTACATCGAATAGATCTCCACAAGAGAGGGGGAGAACATTGTATTGAGATCCAAAAAGAGAGAAGAAGCCATCTAGCTAATAACTATGGACCCATAGGTCTGTGGTAAACTACTCACAACTCATCGGAGGGGCAAGGATGTTGATGTACAAGCCCTCCATGGTCGATTCCCCCTCAGGCGGAGCGCCGGCGAAGGCTCCAAGATGGGATCTCATGGATACAGAAGGTTACGGCGGTGGAAGTTGTGTTTCGTCTGCTCCCTGGATGTTTTCGGGGTACGTAGGCTTATATAGGAGGAAGAAGTACGTCGGTGGACGCCCAAGGGGCCCATGAGAAAGGGGGCGCACCCTATAGGGGGGGCGCGCCCTCCTATCTCGTGGGAGCCTCGGGTGCTTCTTGACTTGCACTCCAAGTCCTCTGGATCACGTTCGTTCCAAAAATCACGCTCCCGAAGGTTTCATTCCGTTTGGACTCTGTTTGATATTCCTTTTCTTCGAAATACTGAAATAGGCAAAAAAACAGCAATACGGGCTGGGCCTCCGGTTAGTAGGTTAGTCCCAAAAATGATATAAATGTGTAAAATAAAGCCCATAAACATCCAAAAGGGGTAATATAATAGCATGGAACAATAAAAAATTATAGATACGTCGGAGACGTATCAGGTACGCCAAAAACACGTTTTTCAGGTACACCAAAAACACGTTTCTCCGAACGTAAGTCTCAAGTCATCTATTAAGGTTTCGACGTGTCTTGTTTTTATGACCACGTCGTCCACATATGCCTCCACTGTTTTGCCGATTTGTTTCTCCAGGCATGTTTGAATCATGCGTTGATAGGTTGCGCCGGCATTTTTAAGCCCGAAAGGCATAGTGTTGAAGCAGAAAGGACCATATGGCGTTATGAAGGCCGTTGCGACTTGGTCGGACTCTGCCATCTTTATTTGATGGTATCCGGAGTATGCGTCGAGGAAACATAGTGAGTCGTGTCCTACGGTGGCGTCGATGATTTGGTAGATGCGAGGGAGGGGGAAGGGATCCTTGGGGCAAGCCTTGTTGAGGTCTTTGAAATCGACGCATAGGCGTCAGGATTTGTTCTTCTTTGGTACCATTACCAGATTTGCCAGCCAATCTGGATGCTTGATATCTCTGATGAATCTGGCCTCAAGTAGCTTGGCTAGATCTTCTCCCATGGCTTGTCGTTTAGGCTCTGAGAAGCGCCTAAGAGTCTGTTTGACTGGCTTGTATCCTTTCAGTATATTGAGGCTCTGTTCGGCCAGCCTATGTGGGATGCCCGGCATGTCTGAAGGATGCCAGGCGAAAATGTCCCAATTCTCGCGTAGGAAGTCTCGTAGTGTGGCGTCCATTGTGGGGATCAACTGTGTCCCGATGGAAGCTGTCTTCGTGGGGTCCATTGGATGGACCTGGCATTTTACTATCTCGTCTGCGGGTTTAAATGAGGTAGGCTTGGGTCGTTTGTCGAGTATCACGTCGTCCCTGTCCACTATGGCGCGCAGCATTGTTACTTCTTCGGCCGCTAGGGCTTTGGATAATGCTTCCAGGGCTAGTGCTGCAGTTTTATTTTTGGCGCGGAGTGCAACGTCCGGATCACTAGCTAGAGTGATGATTCCATTGGGTCTGGGCATTTTAAGCTTCATGTACCCGTAATGGGGTATATCTTGAAAGCTCGTGAATGCGTCCCGCCCTAAAAGGGCGTGGTATCCGCTACTGAAAGGAGCCACTTGGAATGTGATTTCTTCGGACCTGTAATTTTCCGGGGTGCCGAATACCACATCGAGTGTGATTTTACCCGCACATCGTGCCTCCCGACTAGGGATGATTCCGCTGAAGGTCGTGCCACTTTGCTCAATGCGGCTTTTATCAATTTCCATCTTGTTGAGTGTTTCTTCATAGATCAAGTTTAATCCGCTTCCGCCATCCATGAGTACTTTGGTGAGCCGAGAGCCGTCCATGATTGGGCTAAGGACCAAAGCGGCTGGTGCCCAGACTGTTTGGAATTGGGGTTTGTCACTCGCACTGAAAGTTATAGCATTGTCGTTCCACGGATTTATTTTTGCCATGTGGCAGATTTCAGCGAAATTTCGATGAGCTCGCTTGCACCTATTACTTGAGGCGAAAGTCTCGAAGACTGTAAGTACCACATTGTTGTCTTCGGCGGGATGTTGCTCTGCTTTATGGCTTACAAGAAGATCCTCGCCGCTTTTTGCTACCTGCCGGAGTATCCAACATGCTCTAAGGCTATGCGTTGGCATAGTATCCGGCGTGCTGTGAATTTTGCATGGCCCATTGAGCCATTCTTCCAATACGGTTCCATGCCTTGGAGTGGGCTTTGGTTTTTTGGGAATTGGGTCGGGTAACTTATGAGAGTTTGCCCTTTTAGCTCGGACAAAGGATTTAGTGAGAGCCGGATTATCCCGAAAGTCTGTTTGGGTTTTCCAGGCGCTTTCCATCGCATAGTACTTCTGTACTATGTCTGCTAAGTCGGCAAAGTGTACTATGTCACGGCGACTTATAGCATTAAGGATCTCTTTGCTCGTGCAGTTTTTGCAGAAAACTAAGATTGCGTCTTCCTCGCGACAGTTCTTGACCTTGTTTATCACAAGGAGGAATCTGGCCCAGTAGCGAGGTACTGTCTCTTGGGGCTCTTGTCTGATATGGGAGAGACGGCTTAAGTCTGGGTGGGTGGGCGTAGTTAAATCTGGATTCTGATCCGATCTAACGCCCAGGGGCAGAGGAGCTTCCGAGCTTGGCAGCTCGGGCTCCAGGGTGCTGCCCGATTTTTCTGGCCCGTTGCCCGATTCTAAGTTCGGGGCCTGGGTCATGTCCACCCGCGAACAGGTATCCGACTCAGAGAGCTCGGTAATCCGAACATAGTTCATCCTCAAAATAGAGGGATAATCCATGTGTGGCTCCTCCACTACCGCTATCTCGTGGGTGACCGGTGGGGATTTAATATCCTTTGGTCAGGTTTAAGCCCAATCCAATCATAGTCTGTAGCAACTCCCAAAGTGGCGATGCGATCCAGTAGCTCATTAAGGGAGGAGAGCTCCATTGGATCCATCTGTTTGGCGAGTTCCGAGTTGATGTGGAGGCTGTTTTTGATGACCCGAGAGGTCATCGTCGGCACTGAAGCCGATCGGGCGGCCATGATGAAGCCGCCTAGTCGGAGAGTTTGGCCTACCGCCAGTGCTCCCCCAGAGGTGATGTTGTCCTTGACAACGAGACGGGCCATCGAGCCTTGCAGCGACGACACAGAGGAACTCTCAATGAAAGCACCAATGTCGGTGTCAAAACCGGCGGATCTCGGGTAGGGGGTCCCGATCTGTGCGTATAAGGCTAATGGTAAAAGGAGGCAAGGGACACGATGTTTTACCCAGGTTCGGGCCCTCTCGATGGAGGTAAAACCCTACTTCCTGCTTGATTGATCTTGATGATATGAGTATTACAAGAGTTGATCTACCACGAGATCGTAGAGGCTAAACCCTAGAAGCTAGCCTATGATGATTATGATTGTTTCTCTATGGACTAAACCCTCCAGTTTATATAGACACTGGAGGGGGCTAGGGTTTACACAGAGTCGGTTACAAAGAAGGAGATCTAATATCCGGATCGCCAAGCTTGTCTTCCACGCAAAGGAGAGTCCCATCCGAACACGGGACGAAGTCTTGAGTCTTGTATCTTCACGGTCCAACAGTCCGGCCAAAGTATATAGTCCGGCAGTCCGGATACCCCCTAATCCAGGAGTCCCTCACCCATGATATGATACGCTTTATCACACATAAGCCTTATTATATCTTCCTCAAAACAGCCACCATACCTATCTATTATGGCCTTTCCGTAGCCATTCCGAGATATATTGCCATGCAACTTCCACCGCTTTTGTTTTGATGACTTGAGCTTTCATTGTCATATTGCTTTGCATGATCGTAAGATAGCTAGCATGATGTTTCCATGGCTTGTCCATTTTTTGATATCTTTCTTATGCTAGATCATTGCACATCCTGGTACGCTGCCAGAGGCATTCATATAGAGTCATACTTTGTTCTAGGTATCGAGTTGTAATTTTTCTTTTCTTTTGAGTTATAAGTAAATAGAAGTGTGATGGTCATTATTATTCATTATTAGAGCATGTCCCAGTGAGGAAAGGATGATGGAGACTATGATTCCCCCACAAGTCGGGATGAGACGCCGGACAATGAGAGAAAAAAAGAAAAAAAAGAAAAAGAAAAGAAAAAGAAAAGAAAAAGGAAAAGAGAGAGAATGGGCATTGTTACTATCTTTTACCACAATTGTGCTTCAAAGTAGCACCATGTTTTTCATATAGAGAGTCTCCTATTTAGTCACTTTCATATACTAGTGGGAATTTTTCATTATAGAACTTGGCTTGTATATTCCGGTGATGGACTTCCTCAAATGCCCGAGGTCTTCATGAGCAAGCAAATTCGATGCACACCCACTTAGTTTTCATATTGAGCTTTCATACACTTATAGTTCTTAGTCAATCCGTTGCATGGCAATCCCTACTCCTCACGTTGATATCAATTGATGGGCATCTCCATAGCCCGTTGGTTAGCCACGTCGATGTGAGAATTTCTTACTTTTTTGTCTTCTCTATATTTACCCCTATCATCATGCTCTATTCCACCTATGGTGCTATATCCATGGCTTGTGCACATGTATTGCGTGAGGGTTGAAAAAGTTGAAGCGCGTTAAAAAGTATGAACCAATTGCTCGGCTTGTCATCGAGGTTGTGCATGATAAATACTTTGTGTTAAGAAGACAGAGCATGACAAGATTATATGATTTTGTAGGGATAGCTTTCTTTAGCATTGATATTTTGAAAGACATGATTGTTTGTTGGGATGCCTGAGTATTAATGTCTTTATGTCAAATTATAGACTATTGCTTTGAATCACTTATGTCTTAATATTCATGCCATGATTAGATATATGATCAAGTTTATGCTAGGTAGCATTCCACATCAAAAATTATCCTTTTTTATCATTTACCTGCTCGAGGACGAGCATGAATTAATCTTGGGGATGCTGATATGTCTTTGTTGTATCTATAATTTTTGATTGTTTCATGCAAATATTATACAACCTTTATACACTTTTGGCAACATTTTGTATGATTTATTTGGACTAACATATTGATCCAGTGCCCAGTGCTAGTTCCTGTTTGTTGCATGTTTTTTGTTTCGCAGAACAACCATATCAAACAAAGTCCAAATGCAATAAAATTTTACGGGGAATTATTTTGGAATATTTGTGATTTTGGGGAGTTGGAATAATCAGAAGTGGGGGCCCACAGGGACCACAACCCACCAGGGCTCGCCTGGGGGGGGCAGGCGCGCCTAGGTGTCTTATGCCCACCTCGTACGTCAGTTGGAGCTCTACTTCTGGCACAAGAAATATAATTTATTGAAAAAAATCATGTAAAAATTTCTGCGCAATCGGAAATAGCAGAGAACAGAGAGGGAGATCCAATCTCGGAGGGGCTCCCGCCCCATGGCGCCATGGAGTTTATGGACCATAGGGGGAACTCTCCTCCCATCTAGGGGGGACAAAGAAGAAGAAGAAGGAGGGGGGCTCTCTCCCCCCTCTCCCGGTGGCGCCGGAGTGCTGCAGGAGCAAGGATCATGACGGTGATCTACATCAACAATCTTGCTACCGTCAACACCAACTCTCTCCCCCTCTATGCAGCGGTGTAACATCACTTCTCTCCGCTGTAATCTCTACTTAAACATGGTGCTCAACTCCATATATTATTTCCCAATGATATTTGGCTATCCTATGATGTTTGAGTAGATCCGTTTTGTCCTATGGGTTAGTCATGATCTTGGTTGATATGATTGTATATTTTATTTATGGTGCTGCCCTATGGTGCCCTCCGTCTTACATAAACGTGAGGGGGCCCTGTTGTAGGGTGTTGCAATACATTCATGATTTGCTTATGGTGGGTTGCGAGTGACAGAAGCTTAAACCCGAGTAGGTGGGTTGTTGCATATGGGATAAAGAGGACTTGATACTTAATGCTATGGTTGGGTTTCACGACCTTAATGATCTTTAGTAGTTGTGGATGCTTGCTAGAGTTCCAGTCATAAGTGCATATGATCCAAGTAGATAAAGTATGTTAGCTCATGCCTCTCCCTCATATAGAAATACAAGAACTTTTACCGGTACTTGTTATCGATTGCCTAGGGACAAATGACTTTGTTCTTGACAAAAGCTGTCCAGTTTTCTTACCTTGCAATTTATTCATAGTTTTATTCCCGCGAAGTACTCGTAGTTATATTCTTGCAAAATAGTTTCATACTTGTTTTAGATAAAGCAAACGTCAAGTGTGTGTAGAGTTGTATCGGTGGTCGATAGAACTTGAGGGAATATTTGTTCTGCCTTTAGCTCCTCATCAGGTTCGACACTCTTATTTACTGAAAAGGGCTACAAACGATCCCCTATACTTGTGGGTTATGACTTGCCTTTATGGCTCAACAAAAAAACATTGATCCTCACTTTAGGAGGTTGGGAAATTGAAAATAATGTTAGGAGCTTCATGTCTTTACAATTTGAGCATAATAGTTTCTTTAGAAACGAGCTTAAGGAGCAGAAAAGTTTTATGGAGTACATGAATAAAGATCTCGATGATGTTTCTAAGGAATTTTATGGTTTGAAATCTCAGTTTGCTCATCTCGAAAATTTAGTAGGCCAAATTTCTGATAAACAAGCTACTTTAGTAAATAAGATGGCCGGTAAACCGGAGGCTTTAAATAATGATGAAGGTCTTAAAGTGATTGATGTGACTCCTATTGAATCTCTGTTTTCTAATATAAATCTTGATAAATATGGGGCTGGAGATGAGTCAACTTTAGTTAAAAGGCGTCCCAATGATTCGGAGTTTTTAGATCTTGATGCAAAAATTTATAGAAGTGGTATTGGAGAGGTCAAAACTTTAAGTAGCAATGAACCCACTCTTTTGGATTTCAAGGAATTTAATTATGATAATTATTCTTTAATATATTGTATTTCCTTGTTGCAATCCATGTTGAATTCTCCTCATGCTTATAATCAAAACAAAACTTTTCTCAAACATATCGTTGATGCTATGATTCAATCTTTTGAAGAAAAGCTTGAATTGGAAGTTTCTATCCCTAGAAAACTTTATGATGAGTGGGAACCTACTATTAAGATTAAGATTAAAGATTATGAGTGCCATGCTTTGTGTGATTTGGGTGCTAACGTTTCCGCAATTCCAAAAACTTTATGTGATGTGTTAGGATTCCGTGAATTTGATGATTGTTCTTTAAATTTGCATCTTGCGGATTCCACTATTAAGAAACTTATGGGAAGGATTAATGATGTTCTTATCGTTGTGAATAGGAATTATGTGCCTATAAATTTCATTGTTCTAGATATAGATTGCAATCCTACATGTCCTATTATTCTTGGTAGACCTTTCCTTAGAACGATTGGTGCAATTATTGATATGAAAGAAGGAAACATTAGATTTCAATTTCCGTCAAGGAAGGGCATGGAACACTTTCCTAGAAAGAAAATTAATTTGCCATATGAATCTATCGTGAGAGATACTTATGGATTGCATACCAAAGATGACAATACCTAGATCTATTCATGTTTTATGCCTAGCTAAGGGCGTTAAACAATAGCGTTTGTTGGGAGGCAACCCAATTTTATTTTTGTCCTTTGCTTTTTGTTCCTGTTTTGCAATAAATAATTCATCTAGCCTCTGGTTAGATGTGGTTTTGTGTTTTAGTTAGTGTTTGTGCGAAGTAATACCTTTGAGATAGCTTACGGTGATAGTTGTTTTAATCTTGGTGAGAAACAGAAACTTTTGCACCCAAGAAAATAATTTTCATAATTCACATAAGCATGATTTTGCTCTGATTCTTTTTGCACTGGATTGGTACACAAATTTCCCAGGTTTTCATAAGTTTTCAGAATTTTATGACTACTAGAAGTATTCGAGAGTTACAGATTGCTACAGACTATTCTATTTTTGACAGATTCTGTTTTCTATGTGTTGTTTGCTTATTTTGATGAATCTATGGGTAGTATGGGGGGTATGAACCATGGAAAAGTTGGAATACAGTATATATTACACCAATTTAAATAAATAATGAGTTCACAACAGTACCATAAAGTGGTGATTTAGTTTCTTATACTAACGGAGCTTATGAGGTTTTATGTTGAGTTTTGTGTTGTGAAGTTTTCAAGTTTTGGGTAAGGATTTGATGGACTATGGAATAAGGAGTGGTGAGAGCCTAAGCTTGGGGATGCCCAAGGCACCCCAAGGTAATATTCAAGTACAACCAAGAGCCTAAGCTTGGGGATGCCCCGGAAGGCATCCCCTCTTCCGTCTTCGTCTATCGGTAACTTTACTTGAGGCTATATTTTTACTCACCACATGATATGTGTTTTGCTTGGAGCGTCTTGTATGATATGAGTCTTTGTTTTTTTAGTTTTCCACAATCATCATTGATGTACACACCTTTTGAGAGGTACACGCATGAATCGTGATTTATTAGAACACTCTTTGTGCTTCACTTATATCTTTTGAGATAGGCAATTTTGCTCTAGTGCTTCACTTATATCTTTTTAGAGCACGGTGATGATTTTATTTTATAGAAATTGATGAACTCTCATGCTTAACTTATATTATTTTGAGAGTCTTTAAACAGCATGGTAATTTGCTATGGTTATAAATTTAGTCCTAATATGATAGGCATCCAAGAGGGATATAATAAAAACTTTCATATAAAGTGCATTGAATACTATGAGAAGTTTGATTCCTTATGATTGTTTTGAGATATAAAGATGGTGATATTAGAGTCATGCTAGTAAGTAATTGTGAATTTGAGAAATACTTGTGTTAAGGTTTGTGAGTCCCGTAGCATGCACGTATGGTGAACCGTTATGTAACGAAGTTGGAGCATGAGATATTTTTTGATTGTCTTCCTTATGAGTGGCGGTCGGGGACGAGCTATGGTTTTTTCCTACCAATCTATCCCCCCTAGGAGCATGCATGTAGTACTTCATTTTGATGACTAATAGACTTTTGCAATAAGTTTGTGATTTCTTTATGACTAATGTGTAGTCCATGGATTATACGCACTCTCACCCTTCCACCATTGCTAGCCTCTCTAGTACGGCGCAAATTTCACCGGTACCATACACCCACCATATACCTTCCTCAAAACAGCCACCGTACCTACCTATTATGGCATTTCAATAGCCATTCTGAGATATATTGTCATGCAACTTTCCACCATTCCGTTTATTATGACACGCATCATCATTGTCATATTGCTTTGCATGATCTTGTAGTTGACATCGTATTTGTGGCAAATCCACCTTTCACAATTCTTTCATACATGTCACTCTTGATGCATTGCACATCCTAGTACATCGCCGGAGGCATTCATATAGAGTCATATTTTGTTCTAAGTATTGAGTTGTAATAAGTAAATAAAATTGTGATGATCTTCATTATTAGAGCATTGTCCTAGTGAGGAAAGGATGATGGAGACTATGATTCCCCCACAAGTCGGGATGAGACTCTGGACAAAAAATAAAAAAAGAAAGAAAAGAGGCCAAAAATGAGAAATGTAGAAATAAAAAAAGTGAGAGAAAAAGAGAGAGCGGGAAATGTTACTATCCTTTTTCCACACTTGTGCTTCAAAGTAGCACCATGGTCTTCATGATAGAGAGTCTCCTATATTGTCACTTTCATATGGTAATGGGAATTTTTCATTATAGAACTTGGCTTGTATATTCCAACGACGGGCTTCCTCAAATTGCCCTAGGTCTTCATGAGCAAGCAAGTTGGATGCACACCCACTTAATATTCTTTTTTGAGCTTTCATAAACTTATAGCTCTAGTGCATCCGTTGCATGGCAATCCCTACTCACTCACATTGATATCTATTGATAGGCATCTCCATAGCCGGTTGATACGCCTAGTTGATGTGAGACTATTTCCCTCTTTTTGTCATCTCCACAACCACCATATTCTATTCCACCTATAGTGTTTTGTCCATGGCTCACGCTCATGTATTGCGTCAAAGTTGAAAAGGTTCGAGAACATCAAAAGTATGAAACAATTGCTTGGCTTGTCATCGGGGTTGTGCATCATTTGAATATTTTGTGTGATGAAGATGGAGAATAGCCAGACTATATGATTTTGTAGGGATAAGCTTCCATTGGCCATGTTAGTTTGAGAATACATACTTGCCTTGTTAGTATGCTTGAAGTATTATTGTTTTTATGTCAATATTAAACTTTTGTTTTAAATCTTATGGATCTAAATATTCATGCCACAATAAAGAAAATTACATAGATAAATATGTTAGGTAGCATTCCACATCAAAAATTAGGTTTTTGTCTTTTACCTACTCAAGGACGAGCATGAATTAAGCTTGAAGATGCTTGATACGTCTCCAACGTATCTATAATTTTTGATTGTTCCATGCTATTATATTATTTGTTTTGGATGTTTTATATGCATTAATATGCTATTTTATATTATTTTTGGGACTAACCTATTAACCTAGAGCCCAGTGCCAGTTCTTGTTTTTCCTTGTTGTTGAGTTTCGCATAAAAGGAATACTAAACAGAGTCCAAACGGAACGTAACCTTCGCGATGATTTTTCTTGGACTAGAAGACAATCAGGAGATTTGGAGACGAAGTCAGATGAGCCACGAGGCGTCCACAAGGACGGAGGGCACGCCCAGGGGGATAGGGCGCGCACCCCACCCTTGTGGGGCCTCTGTGACCCTCCTGACCTAATTCTTTCGCCTATATATTCCCATATATCCCCAAACCACCAGAGGCATCCACGAAAACACTTTTCCGCTGCCGCAACCTTCTGTACCCGTGAGATCCCATATAGGGACCTTTTCTAGCACCTGCCGGAGGGGGATTCGATCACGGAGGGCTTCTACATCAATTCTATTGCCCTTCCGATGAAGTGTGAGTAGTTTACCGCAGATCTATGGGTCCATAGCTAGTAGCTAGATGGCTTCTTCTCTCTCTTGATTCTCAATACCATGTTCTCCTCGATGTTCTTGGAGATCTATTCGATGTAATACTTTTTTGTAGTGTGATTGTCGAGATCCGATGAATTGTGGATTTATGATCGGCTTATCTATGAATACTATTTGAATCTTCTCTGAATTCTTATATGAATGATTTGATATCTTTGTAATTCTCTTCAAACTATCGGTTTGGTTTGGCCAACTAGATTGGTTTTTCTTGCAACGGGAGAAGTGCTTAGCTTTGGGTTCAATCTTGTGGTGTCCTTTCCCAGTGACAGTAGGGGCAGCAAGGAACATATTGTATTGTTGCCATCGAGGATAAAAGATGGGGTTTTCATCATATTGCTGGAGTTAATTCCTCTACGTCATGTCATCTTACTTAATGCATTACTATGTTATTTATGAACTTAATACTCTAGATGCATGCTGGATAGCGGTCAATGTATGGAGTAATAGTAGTACATGCAGAATCATTTCGGCCTACTTGACACGGACGTGATGCCTATATTCATGATCATTGCCTTACATATCGTCATAACTTTGCACTTTTCTATCAATTGCTCGGCAGTAATTTGTTCACCCACCATATTATTTGCTATCTTGAGAGAAGCCACTAGTGAAACCTATGGCCCCCGGGTCTATTTTCCATCATACAGGTTTCCGATCTACTATTTTCCATCATACAAGTTTCCGATCTACTATTTTGTAATCTTTTACTTTCCGATCTATAAACCAAAAATACCAAAAATATTTACTTTATCGTTTATCTATCTCTATCAGATTTCACTTTTGCAAGTAACCGTGAAGGGATTGACAACCCCTTTATCCCGTTGGGTGCAATTTTGTTTGATTGTTTGTGCCGGTATTCGATGATTTGTGCGTTGTCTCCTACTGGATTGATACCTTGGTTCTCAAACTGAGGGAAATACCTATCTCTACTTTGATGCATCACCCTTTCCTCTTCAAGGGAAAAACCAACGCAAGCTCAAGAAGTAGCAGCTGTCAGTTGGTGCAGTTCCAAACAGAGCATCGTGGCGGGATCTACATGTGAAGCGGAGTACATAGCTGCTTCGGAAGCAGCACATGGAGTCTGGATGAAGGAGTTCATATCTAATTTGGGTGTAATACCCAATGCATCGGGTCCAATGAAAATCTTTTGTGACAACACTGGAGCAATTGCCTTAGCGAAGGAATCCGGGTTTCACAAGAGAACCAAATACATCAAGAGACACTTCAACTCCATTCGTGAAAAGGTCAAGGATGGAGACATATAAATTTGCAAAATACATATGGATCTAAATATAGCAAACCCATTGACTAAACCTCTTCCGCGAGCAAAACATGATCAACACCAAGACTCCATGGGTGTTAGATTCATTACAATGTAATCTAGATTATTGACTCTAGTGCAAGTGGGAGACTGATGGAAATATGCCTTAGAGGCAATAATAAAGTTGTTATTATTATATTTCCTTATTCATGAGAAAGGTTTATTATTCATGCTAGAATTGTATTGACCAGAAACTTAGATACATGTGTGTATACATAAACAAATACTATGTCCCTAGTTGTTGGTGCAATGATAGGCCCCTTATGTTTTGGGTTTGTTGACATAAATAGTATGGGACTTATGTGTTTGCTAGTGCACATAGAGTAACAGGTCCCTGAAGAATCGAGGAGTTTGATGCAAATGACGAAGATAATCTCTCTGCGTGGCAGCGAAGGTTATCACCGAATATGATGGTAACGAGAGTGACCCCTAAAAATTGTTGAAGTACAAACAATTGGTTCGATGTATGTTCGAAGAAAATGACTGTGTTTGGGGAAGAATGAAGACAAAGTGAAGACATAGCATTTGTTTCGTTACTCTTCTTCTTTCTTTGAGTCATAGGACCACCATACTATTAAGAGGGGTGTAGCATTTGAAGCTTTGATTCTCTGATGCTAAACCCAAATACTATGAAAGATGTCAGAGAAATCTCTTTGTGTTCCAACCAAATACTTGCCAGCAAGAGACTGTGATCGTCTTCGCTGCGAGAGATTTGTCTCGGACCGAGGAGTTAGCATTACTTATTACTCAAGTAATGTTACTGTTGCTCCAAAATCCGACCGTTGCAACATGTCGGTTGGCCATTGGCTGGACCTCATGTCCAAAATGGTCATTTCCCATCTGGGAAGGCTGCGGCTATAAGTAGCCACCCCGCGCTGACTTTGTCCGGTGGCTGCTCCATTTGATTCTGGGAAGATTGATTAGCAACCAACTCTCTGAGTGATTTGAGTTTAAAATCCACCGAGAGAAAAACCCTAGAGACGAAGAATTAGATAGTGGTTTAGCATCACTCGAATCTAAGTTTAGTACGCTCCGCCTAGTACTCTTGAGAGCTACAAACTATCTAGACGGTTAGGTATCAATTTCTCACTACAAAAAAAAGACACATCCGTGACATTTTGGGCCGAATGAAATTTTTTTCTGTCATACATATGACACTTCTATGACAATAATTGTGACAAAACCCGGTATCATCATAGATGTGGTGGGATCCTACTTCTATGACAAAAAATCATGACAGAATATGGGCTTTTCGTCCTGGGCGGGCGGAGACGCAGCTGGATGACATTCTTTGGGCCGTCCATGGCGGGAAAAACCGTGGTAGAAGCAATGTGAGGAAAATTTCGAGGAGTTCCCGGTTACGGTGGGAGGTCGGGGGCGGAGCGATGCGTGTTTCTCTCGTACACGTGCGCGCGTGTGTGCGAGGCGTTGGCTCTAACTGAACCCGAGAGAGGTGTTGGGCTCTAACTGAACCCGAGCGATTGCACTGCAGGCTACGCGTTACTGAACCCGAGCGATCATCGATGGCTGTTAACTGAATCCGATCGAGCGATTCCTTCGCTACTGCTGCTAACTGAAGCCGATCGATTGGATGAACGGTGAGCATTGTGGGGGTGGATGAACAGTAAGCAGTGGGGGTGGATGCAGGACCCCGTGGCATTGCCTCTAGATGAATAGGACGACTGAGGGATTCCCGGATTAGGGGGTATCCGGACGGCCGGACAATATACTTTGTCCGGACTGTTGGAGTGTGAAGATACAAGACTCAAGACTCCGTCCCGTGTCCGGATGGGACTCTCCTTTGCGTGGAAGACAAGCTTGGCGATCCAGATATTATATTTCCTTCTTTGTATCCGACTCCATGTAAACCCTAGCCCTCTTCGGTGTCTATATAAACCGGAGAGTTTGGTCCTTAGAGGGACGATCACAATCATAATCATCATAGGCTAGCTTCTAGGGTTTAGCCTCTACGATCTCGTGGTAGATCAACTCTTGTACTACTCATATCATCAATATTAATCAAGCAGGAAGTAGGGTTTTACCTCCATCGAGAGGGCCTGAATCTGGGTAAACATTGTGTCCCTTGCTTCTTGTTACCATCAGCCTAAGGCGCACAGATCGGGACCCCCTACCCGAGATCCGCCGGTTTTGACACTGACATTGGTGCTTTCATTGAGAGATCCTCTGTGTCGTCGCTGCAAGGCTCGATGGCCCGTCTCGTTGTCAAGGACAACATCACCTCTGGGGAGCACTGGCTGTAGGCCAAACTCTCCGACTAGGCGGCTTCATCATGGCTGCCCCGTCGGCTGTCGCGCCGACGATGAACTCTCGCGTCATCACGCATAGCCTCCACGCCGATTTGGAACTTGCCGAACAGATGGATCCGATGGAGCTCTCCTCTCTCAATGAGCTCTTGGATCGCATCGCCGCTTTGGGAGTTGCCACAGAATATGACCGGATTGGGCTTAAACCCGACCAAAGGGACATTAAATTCCTGCCGGTCACCCACGAGATAGCGGTAGTGGAGGAGTCGCATACGGATTACCCCTCTATCTTGAGGACGAGTTATGTCTGGATCACCGAGCTCCCTGAGCCGGACACCTGCTCCAGGGAAGACATGACCCAGACCGTGGACCTAGAATCGGGTATTGGGCCGGAGAAATTGGGCCGCACCCCGGATCCCGAGCTGTCAAGCCCGGAAGCTTCCCTGCCCCAGGCATTAGATCGGATTAGAATCCAGATTCAGCTACACCCACCCACCCGTACTTAAACCCTCTCTCCCATATCAGACAAGAGCCCCAAGAGACAGTACATCGCTACTAGGCCAGATTCCTCCTTGTGCTAAACAAGGTCAAGGACTGTAGTCAGGAGGACGCAGTCTCACTTTTCTGCAAAACTGCACGAACAAAGGAATCCTTAAAGCCATAAGTCGCCGTGACATAGCACACTTTGC
The DNA here is from genome assembly GCA_963921465.1 of Triticum timopheevii. Classification (NCBI taxonomy): domain Eukaryota; kingdom Viridiplantae; phylum Streptophyta; class Magnoliopsida; order Poales; family Poaceae; genus Triticum; species Triticum timopheevii. The sequence continues at coordinate 480,255,820 of OY997268.1, forward strand.
TAACTTGGCAATCATAGTGCAGAAGTATTGTGCGATGGAAAGCGCCTGAAAAACCCAAACAAAATTTTGGGATGGTCCGGCTCTCACTAAAACCTTTGTCCGAGCTAAACGGGCAAACTCTTATAAGTCGGCCGATCCAATCCCCAAGAAACCAAAGCCCACCCCAGGGCATGGAACCGTATTGGAAAAATGGCTCGATGGGCCATGTAAACTCCACAGCACGCCGGACACTACACCAACAAATAGCCTTAGAGCATGTTGGATACTCCGGCAGGTAGCAAAAAGTGGCGAGGATCTTCTTGTAAGCCATAAAGCAGAACAACATCCCGCCAAAGAAAACAATGCGGTACTAACAGTCTTCAAGACTTTCGCCTCAAACAATAGGCACAAGCGAGCTCATAAAAGCTCCGCTGAAATCTTCCATGTGGCAAAAATAAATCCGTGGAACGACACTGCTATAACTTTCAATGCCAGTGATGAACCTCAATTCCAGACCGTCCGGGCACCAGCCGCTCTAGTCCTTAGCCCAATTGTAGACGGCTTTCGGCTCACTAAAGTACTCATGGACGGCGGAAGCGGATTAAACTTAATCTACGAAGAAACACTCAGCAAGATGGAAATTGATAAAAGTCACATTGAGTAAAGCGGCACAACCTTCAGGGGAATCATCCCCAGTCGGGAAGCACGGTGTGCAGGAAAAATTACACTCAATGCGGTATTCGGCACTCCGGAGAACTACAGGTCCAAAGAAATCACATTCCAAGTGGCTCCTTTCAATAGTGGATACGACGCCCTTCTAGGGCGGGACGCGTTTACAAGCTTTCAAGCTATACCCCATTACGGGTACATGAAGATTAAAATGCCCGGACCCAATGGAATCATCACTCTAGCCAGTGATCCGGACGTCGCACTTCGCGCCAAAAACAAAACCGCAGCACTAGCCCTGGAAGCATTATCCGAAGCCCTAGCAGCCGAAGAACTAACAACGCTGCGTGCCACCGTGGACAGGGACGACGTGATACTTGACAAGCGACCCAAGTCCACCTCATTTAAACCCGCAGACGAGATAGTCAAATTCCAGGTCCACCCAATGGACCCCATGAAGACAGCTTCCATCGGGACATAGTTGAGCCCCACAATGGACGCCGCACTGCGAGACTTCCTGCGCGAGAATTGGGACATTTTCGCCTGGCACCCTTCATACATGCCGGGCATCCCACGTAGACTGGCCGAACACAGCCTCAATATACTAAAAGGATACAAGCCTGTCAAGTAGACTCTAAGGCGCTTTTCAGAGCCCAAACGGCAGGCCATGGGGGAAGAATTGGCCAAGCTACTCGAAGCCGGATTCATCAGAGATATCAAGCATCCGGACTTGCTGGCAAATCTGGTAATGGTACCAAAGAAGGACAAATCCTAGCGCCTATGCGTCGACTTCAAAGACCTCAATAAGGCTTGAAACAAAGATCCCTTCCCCCTCCCTCGCATCGATCAAATCATTGACGCCACCGCAGGACACGACTCACTGTGTTTCCTCGACGCATACTCTGGATACCATCAAATAAAGATGGCAGAGTCCGACCAAGCTGCAACGGCTTTCATAACGCCATATGGTCCTTTCTGCTTCAACACTATGCCTTTCGGGCTTAAAAATGCCGGCGCAACCTATCAGCGCATGATTTAGACATGCCTGGAAAAGCAAATTGGCAAGACAGTGGAGGCATATGTGGATGACGTGGTCATAAAAACAAGACACGTCGAAACCCTAGTAGATGACTTGAAGCTTACATTCGACAACCTCCAAACATACGATATCAAGCTAAACCCGAAAAAATGTGTTTTTGGCGTACCCTCTGGGAAGCTGCTCGGCTTCATTGTTTCCAATAGAGGAATTGAGGCGAATCCGGCAAAGATCAGAGCTCTGTCGCAGTTGGCTATCCCAACAGACCTCAAGCATATCCAGAAACTAGCTGGCTGTGTGGATGCCTTAAGCCGCTTTATCTCCTGGTTAGGAGAAAAGGCATTACCTCTTTACCGCCTTCTTCGGCGCACCGAACACTTCGTGTGGATGGATGCAGCCGCGGCCGGACTGGACGAAATAAAGACCTTATTGGCCAGTAATCCAGTCCTAACAGCGCCAAATATTGGCGAACCCATGCTACTGTATATAGCTGCAACACATCAAGTTGTAAGCGCAGTGCTCGTCGTCGAACAAGAGGCTGACGGATACAAATTCCCACACCAGAAGCTGGTATATTACGTATCCACGGTCCTCACCCCATGCAAATCCTGATACCCACAATATAAAAAATAGCATACGCGGTCTTCATGGCATCCCGGAGGCTATGACACTACTTTCAAGAGTGTTTGATTACGGTGGCCTCCGAAGTACCACTCAACGACATAATAAATAACCGCAATGCTATGGGTCGGATTGCTAAATGGGCCATCGAGCTCCTTCTGTTCGACATAACATACAAGCCACGGCAGGCCATCAAGTCGCAAGTACTGGCCAACTTCGTCGCCGAATGGACAGAAGCCGAACTCCCTAAAGAGTACGGCGCATACTCTAATTGGATCATGCACTTCGACGGCTGTAAAATGCTGGCCGGATTGGGAGCAGGTGTAGTCCTGACGTCTCCCACTGGAGACACGGTCTAGTACGTACTCCAAATATTATACACAGACTCCAACAATGCTGCCGAATACGAGGCTCTGTTGCACGGTCCTCGGATGGCAGTCTCTATGGGCATTCAATGCCTAGAAGTGCGCGGGGATTAAAACCTCGCAATATCACAAATAAACGGAGACTTTGATGCCAAGGATCCGAAAATGGCGGCCTACCATAATGTCGTCCTCAAAATGTCAGCTCGGTTCGAGGGGCTCGAATTCCACCATGTGGCTCGAGAAAACAATCAAGCGGCGGATATTCTCGCCCGCATCGGCGCTAAGCGTGACCCTGTCCCACCTAACATATTCCTGGAAAGGCTATTCAAGCCATCCGTGGTATGGGAAGGGGAGTCCGGCAACACTAGCACGGATCCGAACACACCCCCAGATTCCGAACCATCAGACATAATTGGAGGCTCCACCACCGAAATAACATCTTCGGCCCACGAAATCATGGTTGTAATCGCATCGTGGACTGAGCCTTTCTTGGCCTACCTAAATAGGCAGGAGCTCCTCAAAGGCCAAAACGAAGCACGTTGCATCGTGCCGCGTTCTAAAGCTTACAAAGTCCATGAAGGGGAACTCTATAAGAGAAGTGCGATTGGAGTGCTCCAAAGGTGCATCTCCGAAGAGGAAGGGCGGCAGCTCTTGGCTGAAATCCATGCCGGACTGGGAGGGCACCACGCTGTGGCTCGAGCACTAGTCAACAAGGCCTTCCATACAGGCTTCTATTGACCAACAGCCCGAGCAGACGCACAGGACCTTCTCCAACACTGCGTCAGTTGCTAGCTCTTTGCCAATCAGAGTCATATGCCCCCTACCGCTCGCCAAACAATCCCCATAACTTGGCCCTTCGCGGTCTGGGGGCTGGATATGGTTGGACCCCTTAAAGGGGGAAGCCATAAGAAAAAAATACTTATTGGTCATGGTGGACAAGTTCACCAAATGGATAGAAGCTAAACCAGTCAAAACGGCCGAATCTGGACCAGTGATAGACTTCATATCCAGGGTTGTACACTGATACGGCGTCCCCCACAGCATCATCACTGATAATGGCTCAAATTTCACAGCCGATGAAGTGAAAACTTGGTGCAGCAAAATGGGCATTAAGCTCGACTACGCTTTCGTCTACCATCCCCAAACAAACGGCCAGGTCGAACATGCAAACGATCTCATCATGAGCGGCATCAAACCCAAACTAGTGCGATCCTTGACAGAATCGGACACGCACTGGGTCGAAGAGCTTGACTCCGTACTCTGGGGGCTGCGGACCACGCCAAATCGCACCACCGGATATACACCATTTTTTATGGTATACAGCGCGGAAGCAGTACTACCCTGCTACATAATACATGATTCGCCTCGTGTACGCATGTACGAAGAGAAGGAAGCCGAGTTAGATTGGCAGGATAACTTGGATGCCCTGGAGGAGGAGCGCGACGTTGCAAAAGCCCGCTCCGCATTCTATCAGCAGCAGGCTTGACGGTACCAAAGCAGAGAAGTGCGGGCCAAAACTTATAATATTGGCGAACTCGTTCTATGCCTACCGGAGAAGAAGAAGGACAAGCTCAAACCTAAGTGGGAAGGTCCCTTCGTCATTGATAAAGTTCTCACCGGAGGAGCGTACCGCTTACGTAATGCATCCGATAACAGACTCGAGTCGAACCCATGGAACGCGGCCAGACTCCGGAGATTCTACGCCTAGCGCCGAACTCAGTGTTCGTCTCCTTACCCCCTCCTTTTTAATTATGCAACCTCCCTTTTCCTTTCTCGACCTTTCTTCCTCTTCACACAAAGTATTTAATACAGTACGGACGCCCGGATCAGTCCGGACGCACTATGTGTGTAAGCAATACCTGGGGGCTTCCTATACGGAAGCTAAATCTAATTACTCTAATGGCTTTTTGCCCATCACATATGCATTCTTTTTCCATATGTGCCCTTTTCTTCACCATTATATGCATCGATATGACTTAAGATGTGGCCATGCTGGGTTGCTTGGCTCTTGTGTTTATGCCCTATGTTCTCGTTAATTCGTCTAGGGCATAAGGGGAGCACCTCCGCGATTGTTACTGTTGGTTCAGCCAGATGTGTACCTCAGACTGGGTGAAGCCGAAAGCTAGCGTTCTTAAGGGAATATTCGGTCGATGAACAAAAGATGTTTTTCGTTTATTACAATGCAAATCCCCAGAAGTTTTGTATCCTGCGTCCTCGTTTGCAGTCCGGACATGTGCATCGTCGCATGCGTACCCAGGGAAAGGAACCCCTAATGGAACTATTCTCCCTCGAAGATGTTTCTTACTATCCATGTAATATAACATAACTAGTTGGGTACTTGTCTGTTCAAGCACTTATGACCCCTACGCCTGGTTTCCTGCATATCCCGGTTCTGTATAACTGAGCGGGTATTCGGATACACCCCGGACTGTTGGATCCGGGGGCTGAAGCGAAAAGGTCCGCCATGACAAATGATTTTAATCCGGCTAGGGACTGCTTATGTCCATTAAATTACACAGTCATTTGGACTGACTATATTCCTCCTCTATACCATCCAATAGGCTATCCAGCTTACAATCCTGTTGGGAATACTTTGCAGCTAACGCTACCTGGTCATACACCAGACTCGCGGGAATTTCTTGCCCATCTGGCCCCGCCGGTCCGACTTCGGCCATATGGTTCGGGTCAAGCTTGGTGTAGCGCGTCTTCACCATAGCCCAGGCTTCTCTCTTGCACCTTGTCGGCAGGCTGACGTCTTCCACAATCGGAAGCGCCGCCATGCTCCTTGGAGCATATCCACAAGCTCCCCCATACCCTTCGGCAGGAAGCTTGATGGCCACAAGGCCTGTGCAATGCCCTGCATCACCTGATGAGCTCGCTCGTGTAGTTGTGAGAGGTCTTGCAGCAAAACGCCTGCAGACGTGGGCATCTCCTCTTCAGGGTGGCCCGTTAACATACCTACAAATAAAAATTCTTTCAATATGCTTCCTCGCCGAGTTGTACTACAGTCCGTCCAGGCACTTACTATAAATGCCGCAACGAAGCCTTTTGTTCTCCTTCACGGAATCCGCCAGCTGTGCACGGACATCTTTTAATTCCACGTCCAGCCAAACATTGACATCTTGAAGATTGTTCTTCTCCTGCCTATCTTGCGTAAGAACACGCTCGCCAGCTTTCTGCTGCCTTTGGAGATGCGATTCGTTATCTCCTACAAACTCTGGATTCATCCCGGGATTGTCTGCAGACTTTTCTTTTAGACTTATCATATGAGCCACTTACTAACTGGTACATCTTTGTACAATTGAGACAAATGTTACCAGATGAGGCCTTCTGGGATTCCTCTAACTTGGCAACCGTGGCTCTCAGCTAGGTCTTGCCCTCCTCCAGCTCCCGAGACAATTGCTCATTCTTATCTACAAGGACCTGTGCATAAATCGATCCTTAAAACAGTTGTTCCAACCATTTCAAGTCTCAGGGGCTACTGCTATACATGCTTATCAAATTTTCTTACCCGTATATCTTTGGTATACTGGTCTGTCTCTCGGGCAAGTCCGCCTTGGGCAGCACGGATGTATGTGTCTCCCGAATTGAAAGCATTAAATGCCTCTCTAGAAAAGATGTTGTTGCGAAGCATGGCCCATCGGCGCCGGTGATTCATGGCACTCTCCACTTCGGAATTCGTGGCGGAAAGCATATCTGCATCCTCTGGAAAAGGACAATGCGGCATCGGCCCTGCGTCCGCCTCCTCTCTCGAAGCCGGTTCTGGAATCCGGCTGGTGGAGGCGTGATTGGCAGGATCGCCGGATATAGTCCGGCTACTCCTCTTTCTGCCAGGACATGAAGGATGTTGTTACATTTCAAATACAATTATCACAGAGCAGGTTTTTACCATACCTCTGTAGCAGCGTTTCGGCCCTAACCGCCTTCCTCTTAAGCCTGCCCTATCCGGACGCCCTTTGCCGACGGGCCCCTAGGGGCTCGGCTCCGCGCTCCGACCATTGTCTCTGCAAAAAAACACGACACTTCAGGTGTAAGGCATGGCACTAGCAAGGAGTCCTCTTCGGAGGATAGGGTTTTTTGGCTTGGCTTACACGCGATATAGGTAGCAGTTCGGGATAGTTGGCGGTAATAGCCACTAAGGCGCCATCGCAGCTCGCCTGATAAAATGTCCCATTGACGAGCTCCACAATAATATCCGGGTCCTCTTTGAGTCCTGGATCGCACGCCCTTCCGGGGTCCTCTGGCTGCGGGGAGGGGCTGGAGATTCCTTCTACGGCCCTTCTCAGTTCCTGCTCGAAAATATCAAGGTAAATGATCTTAACAAGGAACGCCCGAGTGAGTAAAGCAGGGGAAAGAGTGGCAACTCACCCAGCTTAAAGGATTGTACATAGAAAACTCATCCGCGGTTTAATGTGAAGGAATTCTTCTTCTTCTCCTTTATACAGATCGGACAATATCCTCGCCAGAGCAGTGGCGGAGTCCGGACCCTTATGGCCACAGCGGGTGCCATCATCTTCCCCGTTGTAGTGCCACATGGGCTTCCCTCGATATTGAAGCGGTTGCACTCCCTGCATTATGCATATTGCGATAACCTCGACTATCATCAGTCCGGATTTGGCCAACAACTTTATCCTGCTCATCAGGAAGTATATTTCTCTAGTATCCTCCTCTTGGGGGCCCCGAGGGCGCCAGCTTCGACGTGCCCTCGGGGGGGCGTTACTGAACTTGGGGAGACCTGTCCGGATTGGATCCGGAAGGGGAACGTCATCGACATAAAACCACTCCGATGGCCAGTTCTTTGGTGCCTTCTTGGGAGTACCGGATAGGTATCCGGTCTCGGCGATGCGCCATACTTCGGCTCTGCCCACTTGACATAGGGATTCTCCCTGGTTGCGAGGGACGAGGTAGAACAGCTTCTTCCATAACCCAAAGTGAGCCTCGCAGCCTAGAAATAGCTCACAAAGGGCAACGTATCCTGCTATATGCAGCACGGAGGCAGGGGTGAAGTTGTGCAACTGGAGGCCGTAGAACTCCAGGAGCCCGTGAGGAAACGGGTGGATAGGAAACCCTACGCCCCTTAGCAGATGCGGGATGAGGCACATTCGCTCCTCTGGGGATGGATTAGGAGATCCCTCCGCTTGCTCCCCGCCATTATAGGTGGCTATTCCGGCTCGGACGGGGACCATGAACGCCGGTGGGAGAAACGCTTGGGTCTGTAACTCTATCAAACGGCTGTGAGGAACTGAACACTCTCCCCAGTCCCCCGGCTTGGAGCGAGGGGAGCGAGAAGAAGAGTTGCGGCGACCGTCCATGTTGGAATGGTTTTTCCGGAGCGCTCTATTGGATGCTTGCTCGAGGGAAGAGAGGGAGGCTTGGATCTGAGAATCCCCGTCTCTTCAAATAGACGGTTGGCCTGCAGGACCGGGGGTGGAAAATGCAAAAATGCCTCGGCTCCTCGCATTCGCTCGACACGTGGGGATGGTCATTATGGAGGCACAGAAGCCGAGGAGTACAACATTGATGGGAAGCCAGACACTATTCGTCGTAACAGGTACTTTGAAGTATTCGGAGATGGAACCCGCCTTGCAATGCCGAAGATAAAACCGCGCGCCGGACTCATCATCATTAAAGCCTGGTTCAGGGGCTACTGAGGGATTCCTGGATTAGGGGGTATCCGAACGGCCGGACTATATACTTTGTCCGGATTGTTGCAGCGTGAAGATACAAGACTCAAGACTCCGTCCCGTATCTGGATGGGACTCTCCTTTGCGTGGAAGACAAGCTTGGTGATCCGGATATTATATTTCCTTCTTTGTAACTGACTCCATGTAAATCCTAGCCCTCTCTGGTGTCTATATAAACCGGAGAGTTTGGTCCTTAGAGGGATGATCACAATCATAATCATCATAGGCTAGCTTCTAGGGTTTAGCCTCTACGATCTCGTGGTAGATCAACTCTTGTACTACTCACATCATCAATATTAATCAAGCAGGAAGTAGGGTTTTACCTCCATCGAGAGGGCCCGAACCTGGGTAAACATTGTGTCCCTTGCTTCCTGTTACCATCAGCCTAAGGCGCACAGATCGGGACCCCCTACCCGAGATCCGCCGGTTTTGACACCGACAACGACCCCGTGGAGGGCTGGATGAACAGTAGATGGTGGAGGGGTGCCCATGGAGGGGAGGTTGAACAGTAGCCGGTGGAGTAGCGCGCGGTGGAGGCTGGACGAACAGGAGCCCGTGGAGGCTAGAGGAGGTCGACGGTAGCCCGTGGAGGCTGGAGGAGGTCGACGGTGGAGATGAACAGTATCTCGTGGAGTCCCGTTTTGCGGTACGCCACACCTCTCCCGACGAACAGGACCCCCGTTTTGACTGTAGTGCTCCAACACAAGTCCGTTTCATCCATTTTGCGGTACGGCACACCCCTCCCGATCAACAATACCCCCGTTTCGACCGTAGGAGGTCTGTTTCGTCTGTTTTGCGGTATGCCACACCCCTCCCGATCAACAGGACCCCCGTTTTGACCGTAGGAGGTCCGCTTACTCCATTTTGCGGTACGCCAGACCCCTCCCGATGAACAGGATCCCATTTCAAACATGGCCGGTTGAACACAAGGCGATGTCCTCCGTTCTGTGATACGCCAGGCCTTTCCATCGCCTGTTCCGTCCAAGCCCTCCCGATGAACACGACGACACATTCCATTCCGACCCAGCCGGTTGGCTCCCCATGAACACGATGACGATGCTGTTTCTCCGTTCCGACCCAGCCATGTACACAAGCCCTGGCCGTACGTATGCGCGAGTAGGCGTTCGAGACCCCGCCCGTATGTACACATACGTGGCCGTATTTTCTTTCTTGCACATTGGCCACTGCACGTACGTGTACATGCTACGTGTGCGCCTCTACTACGACATGTACGCGCCTCTACTACGACACATGTGCGCCTCTACTATGACACGTGCACACCTCTACATCCACCAGTATGTACGTACACGTTCACGACCAGAATGACCATGCTACGTACGCTTCAACCAGGTGGGTCCCGACTGTCAGGCACTTCCTTGCGTGCGAAAATGTAGCTGGTGGGTCGCAGCAGTCAGGGGGGTGAATCATTATTTTTTGCCCGGATGCACTTCCTTGCATGCGAAGATGTAGCTGGTGGGTCCCAGTAGTCAGGGGGGCGAATTGTTATTTTTTTTTGCTCGGACGCACTTCCTTGCGTGCGAAGATGTAGCTGGTGGGTCCCAACAGTCAGGGGGTGAATCGGTTTTTTTTGCCCGGGCGCACTTCCTTGCGTGCGAAGATGTAGCTGGTGGGTCCCGGCAGTCAGGGGGGCGAATCGTTTTTTTGCCCGGACGCACTTCCTTGGTGCGAAGATGTAGCTGGTGGGTCCCAGCAGTCAGGGGGTGAATTGTTTTTTTTTTGCCCTGGCGCACTTCCTTTCATGTAAAGATGTAGCTGGTGGGTCCCAGCAGTCAGGGGGAAACATTTTTTCGCGAAATACAGTGGCCCGTCCGGTGGGTCCCAGCTGTCAGGTGGAGGAATCATTATTTTCTGCGTAATAAGGAGGAACTTCCTTGTTGCGGCCGTGGACCCAGCTGTCAGCCCCTCCACATACAGTCCACGTCTGATGGAAGTTGTTCCTTGACCATGTTGACCACGCTGCACCGAGAGCACCACGGCGGTGGACGACGGCGAGGCCTAGGAAGGGGACGACATAGAGCCGGGGAAGATGCGACAGTGGAAGCCCGCGCAGAGAGGAGTATGAGGGTTCACTGGTTCGGCTGCGGTGTGAGGCTGCCATCGCCGCAGGGCCTGGCCAGCGGTGGGAATAGTAGGGGCTGGTGAGGCCTCCATGGCAGCACAGCCGGCCATGGGAGGCAGGAGCATGCAGCACGACCGGCGCTGCTTTGGGCGGCTGGAGCAGGAAGACCAGAGGTTGAAGAAGCACCACGGCCGTTGGATGGACATCGTACGGTCACTGGAGCTAGAATCGTTCATATTGACTAAGTTGACAAAGCACTCCGTCCCCGTCAACTTAGTTGGCCCACAAGTCATCCTCCCACTATGGTGGGTCCCAGCTAGCAGGGGGTATTCATTTTTTTTTTGCGTAATAAGGAGGCACTTCCTTGTGTGCGAAGATATAGCTGGTGGGTCCGACATGTCAGTGGGGGGAACGTTTTTTTCGTGAAATACAGAGGCCCTTCCGGTGGGTCCCAACTGTCAGGTGGAGGAATCATTATTTTGCGCGTAATAAGGAGGCATTTCCTTGTGTGGGGCCGTGGACCCAGCTATCAGCCTCTCCACGTACAGTCCACGTCCGATGGATGTCGTTCGTTGACCGCGTTGACCAGGCCGCGCCGAGAGCACCATGGCGGTGGACGACGGCGAGGCCTAGGAAGGGAATGACACAGAGCCGGGGAAGACTCAGCAATGGTTGCCCATGCGGTGGGGAGTACGAGGGTTTACTGGTCCGGCTATCATCGTCGGAAAATAACAAGAGGTGTGGGTGAGTAGAGGAATGGCCTGGCCAGCAATGAAGTAGGGTGGGGCGGTGCGGCCTGTGCGGCAGCACAGCCGGCCATGGGAGGCGAGAGCAGGCAGTCCCACGGGAGCTGGTTTGGGCGGCTGGAGCAAGAAGATCAGATATTGAAGAAGCAGCACGGTCGTTGGATTAACATCCAACGGTCACTACTGCTAGAATCGTTTGTGGACTAAGTTGACAAAGCCAAAGTACACGTCAACCTAGTAGACCCACAAGTCAGCCTCCAAATCTGTCGCAAACAGCATACAGCCTGAAATTTCTAGCCAGATTCAAATTAATTTTAAATCTAAATATACCTTAATTTAAATTCAATGAAATTTTACCCGCACAAAAACAATGAAATTTAAAATATCAAAATCCGAAAGAAAACAGTATTTTGGAACTAATTGCCTGTTTGCTCTATTTTTTCAATTTACAGCCCATTTATTATTACTTATAGCCCATTTCTTATTACTTATAGCCCATTTTCTGGGAAAAATGCATCCCTCCTCGTCTTAAAAGATTTCCGGCCCAGCAGGGCGTAGAAAAGCAAGTAGGCCTACGTTGGTTATTCTGCAAAAATAAAATAGCTGGCTAGCCATTTTCAGAAAGGAAAAAAAAAACTGGGCTAGTCATGTGCTAAACATATGAAATAAAAGCCTGGGATAGACGGGCCATGGGTCCCGCACAACCCAGTTGATACCCTTCTCCGTCGCAAAAAACAAAATTACTACGCGCGCTGCTGGGTCCCTACTGTCATCCTCACCATGTACAGTCATCTCCTTATTCCTCTCGGTTGTTGACCATGTTGACAACACCGGAGGGCGGCACCGCGGCGATCAAACCAAGGCGGAGGACGATGGTGAGGGCTCGGAGAGGAACGAACAAGAGCCGGGGAAGATCACAGTCAGCCGTGGGAGGCGGGAGCAGGCGGTCCCGCCGGTGCTGGTTTGGCTTTGGTGGCTCGAGGAAGAAGAGACTGAAGAAACGCGACAGACGTTGAATGTCAATCCAATGGTCAAGGTTGGCACAATCGTTTGTTGACTAAGCGGAGACCAAGTAGCATACTTTTTTATATATAGGAAGAAAACTGTGAGGAAAATGCGTTCTTCTGCCGTCCTCCTCACAGGGAACATTCACCACATAAGTGACCAGCACCCTTGGTTTTCAACCGAGAGGTCTTGGGTTCGAGTCCCAGGAACTCTCAATTTTGTCCTCCTTCCTTGCAAAAAAAGGGAAAGAAAATCAAAGCCTTGGGAAGGCGTATAGAACAAGCTAGTGTACCAGTAAAGAGATGTTGCCGAGTTTTAGAAAAAAGAGAGACGTGCTCCTGTAGCTGGTTCAAATCCAAACCTAGACTATGACTATATATGGTGCTATGCTACTCTGCAAGTAATGAAACTGACATATCCAACGTTCGCTTCTCCTCTTCTCTACTTACTCTGCCAAGCATCAGAAGCTCTGGCTGCAGCAACCATGTCCGCTGGCTGCTCATCCACCTGCTCTTCAGCAGGCAACAACCAGATATGCGCCAAGTCGCCACTTGTACCATCGCCTGTGGGTCTCATCACACCCCCGCCGGCACGCGCACCGCAGCTGATTGCTCATCGCAACCCGCTGCCATTGGTGTGGTGCCACTGCTACAAATCACGCAGAGTCATCCGTTGCATCTCAACCACAATCCTCAACCCTGGCCGAGTCTTCTGCAAATGCTCGAATCATGGGGTAATAATATGTTTAAGTGTTGTTCTGCTGCTTTCAGTTGCTGATTTTTTTTAATAGTTTGGTTGATGATCTTCCAATTTGATTCGTGCAGAAAAGGGAAGATTCGTGTGATTTGTATTTCTGGGAAGTTGCTTATGTGGGGGAATGCAACTACGCTGATTATTTGGTTAGCCGAGGAATCCCAATACCAGCAGGTTGGGGTGTTGGAAAAGTAACTGAAGGAACAGCAGAAGAGGAAGATGCAGAGCAGAAGGTTAAAGATGCAGTTCCTCTGATCATGGCCAAGCAACAGCTGATGAACGGCCTTGTCAGCAATGAGGAGATGAAAGAGCTTGTGAAGATAATGGGAAAAATCAATGTGCTCTGTAGGATGATTGTCTCTTTATTTGTAGTGTATGTAGCACTCGTGATGTATTCAGTGGCTATGACATGAGCACTTTGCTGAAACTAGTAATGAATGAAATATGTGTAGCAGGCTGGGCGTAGTGTTGTGAACATCTAATGATTTATATTAACGGAAATCAGGGGGTATCCCCTTTTGCTCATAAATAAATAAATAAATAGCAGAGGCCCTATCGGGTCAGCTTTGTTCTCATTCGAGGAGGTCGAGCAAATTGCAGTCCAACAACAAACTATGTCATCAAATTCAAGTTTCGCATCCAAATATGAGTACAACTAAACAACAATGTCGTCATGTTTTACTTGTCATACAATCACCAAACACAAATCAGCATACATAACAAGTCATGTTCTCACACCAAAATACTAAACAACATGTTCATCAGGTTTTAGTTGTCATAGCAAACACAATTTCACATAGTAGATAAAAAAACGTCTTCTGACAGGCAAATACGAAAAGCAATGTAATCATCATCCGCAGCAATAGCGTCAACATCTTCGCCATGTGTATCTGTCTGAATCGTAATTCCCCACGGTGTCATCTTCTTCTTCGTCCTCAATGTTCTCGAACGTTGGCTTCTTCTTGATCAACTCTTGTATGTCCACAGCACGACAAGCAATCTTTTCGCTGGCGTAATTGACGTGATGGTTCTCAAAGATATTAGGAATATTTGTGTTATCTTGTACATCAGGAGCAGTGTAAGCATCATCTTGTTGTGCAACTTCATTAAACGAATTCCTCTGCTCAAACCTTTGCAATACTCTCCAGTCATCGCTACGTGCAAATGTGTCTTCCAAGAAAAATATCTGTGTTGCTTGATTTGCCAAAATAAAAGGCTCGTTGGTCTGGTACGCCGCCTTGACATTGATGGATTTGAAATAATCATCAGCTCTAGGTTTTGCGATCCTGGAAAACAGGTTATACCAACGACAGCACAACAGAACCACACACCAATGATCCTCGAAACTGGAGATATACTGCAAATGAATAATGTATGTTATGTTAGCATACATTTTAGTTGTCTCTTTGTCATACGTATTCGTGCTCATGATGGCACTGTTTTGTGTCTTCCTACCTTCGTCCTGTGCAAGGGTGTTGTCGCGCACATCTCCAACAACGCAAGATTCATAATGTCTTACCCGAGTATCAGGACCCATTGCTAGTGAGTAAAGGGCATCATCAACTGCCTGCCCATCCTCCCGCATCTTCTTAACCTATGGTTAGAAAATAGACAAGTTGATCATCTTATGTACTCAATATATTAAAAAAAACTGACATTGCAATTCAAAAGCTTACATGGTTCTTGAACCATTTCGCAAATCCTGCCATAACCATTTTGTCAATGTTTCTTGGATTTTGCGGCAGTAACTCCTTTTTGTAGATGCTGCACAACATAGTGATCTCGTCAAACATCTAAATATATAGGAATGTGCTGCAAGTTTAGTAGATTACGATGTATAAGCTGCAGTACTGCACTTAATTGATATAAGGTAGTATCTCAGGACAGTTATTCAATGCATACCAAACCATTTTGTCCAAATCTTTAGGTTTGTCCTCTTGTCGACTCTTCCCTGTAACTCGAACAGAATAATCGAAAACATTGAGCCCGGGATTGTCTTCACCCACCTCTTTGCTAAGCTGATCAGCTGTTTCAATGTATTTTGAGAAGAATGTCAACGCTTCTGTAGCAATGTAGGCCTCTGCAGTGGAACCCTCGGGTCTAGCTCTGTTCCTAACATAGCCCTTGAAAGTGCCTAGCCACCTTTCAATAGGGTACATCCAGCCATACTGTACTGGACCTCTAAGTAGTGCCTCATCAGGTAGATGAATAGCCAAATGCACCATCACATCAAAGAAGGCTGGAGGATATATCTTCTCAAGGTCGCATAGGATAGTTGGTATCTTGTCTCTAAGACGCTCCAAAGCATCTATCCTGATATTTCTACTGCAAAGTTCCCTGAAGAATTGTCCCAACTCTGCAACTGCTCTGTATAAGTCAGGGCGGCCCAATCCTCTAAGGATAACAGGTAAAACCCTTTGAAGTACGACGTGGCAGTCATGAGTTTTCAACCCTTGTACCTTGTTTCCATCTGCACTGACTCTCCTTTCAGGGTTGGAAGCAAATCCATGTGGGAATCTCACACGTGACAGGACCTCACAGAATTCTTTTCTTTTTACCTTGTCCAAGACGTACACAGCTGGTGCCATATCCTGTGGTTTACCTTCATCTTGCACCTGCAAATCCTTTCTGATACCCAGGTGTGTCAAATCAATCTTAGATTTTAAGGTATATTTCATCTTGCCTTCAATATTAAGAAGTGTGCCGATAATGTTGTCACATATATTTTTCTTGATGTGCATCACATCAAGATTATGCCGCAGATCCAAATCTTTCCAATACTCCAAGTCCCACAAAGTGGACCTGCGGGTAAACAATAATCTCTCTTCTGCCCTGCCACGCTTTCTTTTCCCGCTACCATTACCAGGATGGTTTCCTGGTGTAATATGCCTGACCTTCTCTAATTCCACTTGCAACTCATCGGCGGTGAGCCTCTTTGGCGCATCATGGTTTTCATGCTTTGCATTGAACACATGTCTTCGGTATTTTCTAGGATGCGGCTTGTCCTTGGCAAGGAAATGGCGGTGTCCAATGTAACAGATCTTGCTAAGTATTGCGTATGATAGCGGATTCCTGTCACAGTGAACACATGCATTGTAACCATGTGTCGTTCGCCCTGACATAGTGCCCAAAGCTGGATAATCATGGATGCACCAAATTATAACAACACGCAGAAAGAAATCAGCTAGTGGGCTGCTATATAGGTCTTGAGTGAGAACACCCCTCCATAGCTGTTGAAGTTCCTCCACAAGAGGCTCCATGAACAAATCAAAATCCTTTCCAAGACTTTTTGGACCTGGGATGAGCAAGGCCATCATGTAGTTTGATTCTTTGGTGCAGACATTTGGAGGCATGTTGTAAGGGATAACAAGCACTGTCCACATGCTATATGTGGCGCTCTGGTGGCCAAATGGGTTAAATCCATCTGAAGCTAAGCCAAGTCTAATGTTTCTCGGGTCAGCAGCAAACTTTTTGTATTTATCATTGAAGCTTTTCCACTCACTACCATGGGATGGATGGCTCATTACATTCTAATCTATCTACTCCTTGTTCCTAGAATGCCACAATACATCCTCTCTTGTTTTAGCATCATGAAACAACCTCTGCAATCTTGGTGTAATTGTAAAATGTCTCAGAACATTATGAGGAATCCTCTTCACAGCATCGCCATCTTTCCATCTTGATAATTTGCATTTCGGGCATTCACTTAAGTTGGCATAATCCTTCCGGAACAGAACACAATTATTCTTACAAACATGGATCATATCATATCCAATTCCAACTGCACGAAGGAAATTCTTCATTTTACTGTAGGTGTGTGCAGCTCAGACACATCTGGGAAAGATTTGCGGAAAGCAGCCAACATCACATCTAATGATTTGTTGGTCATCCGCTCAGATGTCTTCACCTAAAGAAAGGTGACCATAGATGAGAATACTGACAGCTTATTTCCTGGGGTGACAGCCATGTTGCATTGTTCCAACATGCGGGCCCACTGTTTTTCTTCTGCGGGTGAAAGTTCATGGAATGCATGAGCATTTCGTAGCATTGTTTCAATGTTGGTCAAACTCACTGGCTCCGCCACCACCACCTCCTCCTCCTCTTCCACCCGAGCATCAGGCAGATCAAGATGGTGATCTGCTGCTTCCACGTAGTCAATAACATTGACGTTCACAGCTTCACCATGATGAACCCACCTAGTATATGTGACCGACATCCCATACAAGTGCAGATGATTTTGCACAGTTGACTGGGGTCTTGTAACTGAATCCATACAACTACTACATGGGCAGAGCACATCTGATTTCGGACCACCGTACTCAGCTCTGATAAAGTTCATGAAGTTTTCAACCCCCTCGACATATGCAGCGGAGAATCTTCGAGCAGAAGTTATCCAAGTCTTGTCCATCTGTTAGACATACAAATTAGTTCTTCTAGATATTACAGGAAAAACATATATGCTTTTTTATGAAGTCCAGAAAAAAATACCTAGGTCGATGTCTAAAGCTATGGCAAGATATTTGGACGAGCAGATCTAAGTAATGAAATATATGTAAAGCTAATTCAGCAAACAGATTTGAGTGCTAAATTATGGCAGGCTATTTCAGCAGTCAATGAGGCCGAGCACACAACTGTCGAACTATCTAAGGCCATCGCAGCAACAAAGATTGAGTATAAAATGGTGTAGAGCTATTTCACCTAACAGATTGGCTACTAGACCATGGCAATCTACGTCACAATAAATATATGGCAGGATATTTTAGCAACTAATCGGCCTTGGCATGCCATCTCAGCTAAGAAGATTGAGTGCAGAACAGGGCAAGGAAGCTTCTTAAGCAGAGCATATTGACAGTAAACTACTTCGGCAAACAGTGAGATTAACAGCGTTTATTAGCTAACATTCAACGCTACACCGACATGAATGGGGCCTCGGTCTAGAATGTGTGTACGGTGGGAGAAGCTGACCATCGTGCATCTCCACACGAACGTCTCCAGCAGTGGCGGCGCTGACCGCCGTGCCCTCCACAAGAACGTAGCTAGAGGTGGCGGCGCGGCTAGAGCACGGCAGTCTACGAGAGTGTACTGTGGGAGCGAGAGGATCACCATGCGTCCCCTCGACGAACCGCGGCGCCGATGTATCAGTGCGGCGGGGAGGGCGGCTTTGGCGGAGTGAATGGAGTGGAGGGGGACGGGGGGAGGGGGTTTGGGGAATATTATTGGCTAGTTGGCCGAAGGGCGGTTGAATCGGATTTGGGGGGGGGGGATTTTGTGGGGGGGAGGATTTTCGCGCGGTGGGCGGGGGGGAGTTTGGCGCAAGGTCGGTTTCTCCAAGTGCAGTCCCACGTGTCAGTGAAGAGGCAAGCCGAAGCGCGTTCCGTTTGCGTGAGCCGTGTGCAGAACCGAACGTGTGTGGGGTGCAATGCGACTGCGACAGGAGTGTTGTGAGTGTACCGTATTTTTTCCTTTTAAACTAGGTGCTTCGCCCCCTAAAAAAAT
This sequence comes from Triticum timopheevii, assembly GCA_963921465.1. Taxonomy (NCBI): domain Eukaryota; kingdom Viridiplantae; phylum Streptophyta; class Magnoliopsida; order Poales; family Poaceae; genus Triticum; species Triticum timopheevii. Next base: position 480,274,251 of record OY997268.1, read on the forward strand.
TTGTTGCTTCGCGTGATCCATCGATACTACTACTAGTAACCCGGTAATCCCGACTAAAATGGTACGGCCGGGTCTTTTCCCGCGTGATATGCTGGGAGGTTGGCTTAGTTTGGTTTTTTAGGACGAGTAATGCTACACCTACGTAATCCCAGTTACGTAATTAATGTAATGTGAAACGTGTGAGCTGTTGATTGTAGATTGGGGGGAGGAAGGGGCCCACCACCATGAAAATCAGGGGAGGAGAGAGAGAGGCAATTTATGTTAACCCTTTCGTAGGTTCCCGTAGATGTAGAAAGATGTGAAATGCGTGAATGTGTAGTGGACGTACTATTTGAGTGCCTAAGATAAATTGTGTATGTATAGACCCTATGTGTTTATTTTACTTTGCATGTTAGATTTGTCTCGCTTCAATAAAAAGCAGAGTTGGTGATGATGGTGTGCCTGTCATCCTGCAATATAGGCCGTCCGATCTATATCTAACGGATAGGAAGGAAACTATGACAATTTACCCGCACTCCTCTCCACATTTGCAGATAAGGCTTTCCCTCGTTCATCCTTTTCTCCCACAATATCTTGATCTTCCGTGCAACGCACGGGCATCTTGCTAGTACTCCTACAATATGTATATTATTGTGAAAGTTCATATACACCGGCTGAGATTAATGCAAACATGGCAGATTTTCATTACATCTCGAACTTTTATAGGAAAAAAAAAGAAAAGAAACCCGACCCTAAACCTATTCTACGGTGGCGACCGACGTCCTCCATCTGTGATCTCTATGTACGGTGGTGGGGTTCAAGACCCATGAAGTGAAGGTGCGGTCTCCGGCGAGGAAGAGTAGAACACGGGATATGGACCGGCCAGTTGGCACACCATGCCCTGCCGCCTCCCATGCCCTACTCATCCTCGGAGGAGTCCCCGACCTTGGCGGTGCCGGACGTTGGATGGCGGCAAGTAGGACGCGTGGATGACGGTGCTCCCGTCGTCGGCCGCCAGCGTGGCCACCGCTTGTGCGGTCGCGTCCGCGTCCGGCTACGCCACTATTGCGTCGCAAGAGGCGACTTGAGCGAGGGCAGCGACCTCGAGCTTCATCCCCAAAGACAAGCTCTCCCACAGAGCGTTCGCACTTGCGGTCATGGCGGATGTGGTGCCAGGTAGGAGGACGATGCACTATGGTGTGGAGGTTAGCTGGGCGTTGCCGCTTTAAGTAGCGCATTCCGGTGAGGCCAAGCGTCCGGGTGCGTCATTAAGTCGCCGGAGTTGGTTCCTCGGGCACCGAGCCTCTTAACGACGACATACAAACGAACGGCATGAATGCGGGAAGCTGGCGCCGGCTGGGAACGCACCGCGCGACGGCGTGAGGGACGAGGGTTTTGGTGTGCGAGGGTAGTCAGCTGCGGTCGTGGCAACGTTGGGGATGCCCTTTGCTCACATGCGATCCCCGCATGTCATTGAAAAAGCAAGACGACCCGGCAAGGTCTCAGGTCCAGAGGATGCAATTGGCCACGCTAAACCACTCCGCGGAGCGTCGCGGCGCCCCGTGCATCCTCGACGAGCCGGGTGTTGGGATGTGTTTGGATTGTGGCCAAAGTGCACCTTACCAAAATTTTGGTCATGACCCAAAGATTGGTCTTTGTTTGGATGGTTGCCATTTTTTTGGCATGCCAATGAACTCTAGCCAACTCTAGTTCATTTTTCTTGCCAATGTCGGCCAAATCATGGGCAACCAATACCTCAACCAAAATTTTGGTCGTGACCCAAAGATTGGTCTTTGTTTAGATGGTTGCCATTTTTTGGCATGCCAATGAACTCTAGCCAACTCTAGTTCATTTTTCTTGCCAATGTCGGCCAAATCATGGGCAACCAATACCTCAACCAAAATTTTGGCTACCCAATGCTTTGATAGGGAAACCTTGGGCACAAACCAAACATACTGTTGGTCATGCCACAGCACTAACGCCACCCTCGGCACACTGAAACCGACTGTGTCTAGCGACGATATGAGCGTGTCGCTCACCCGGTCGCCGTGTCGAGAGGCGGTGCTGGAGCTGCGCCCCGTTGTTGGCCCCAACGACCCACATGAACGGTTGTCGGTGGCGAGGAGGTCGTGGGCCAGCTCCTCCATTGGACTAGTCTGCGCTACGTCGTCTCGACGGGTGTGCCCCACATGTCGGTTTCCCTGTTTCCCGGCCATATTTGAGTGTCAGTGCTCCGCGTTGCGCATTAGGCCTTTCACTATGTAGGCCAAGCGAGACAACTTTTTGTTTATTTGAGCTGTTCAAGTATAATCATGTGGCGTTTGCTTATTTCTCATTCCTCTCCAACCCTCTTCTCCATCGATCATGTCGCCCTCCAGTCGAGTCCATCCTCCCGCATGCCTCATTTGAACATTCCGCCGAGTAGCATTCGCATGTACCCACCCTAGTCCTCTTTCAATAGATCTCCGGACCCCGAGATGAAATCGAGAGAGAACGAGTGGGGGCACGTGATACCTAAGGCGGATTCAAAATTTTGAACCGGTGATCATAGCATCCACAAATCATATATAAAGGGTATTCAATGTTCGTTTCATTTTTGAACGTACAATATACTCCCTCCTATCCTTTCTAGTTTACATATATGTTTTATGTGTAGTCAAAGTATCTCCACTTTGATCAAAAAGGTATCAACATTCAACAACGCCCAATCAATGTTGTTAGATTCGTACGTACTCCTAGATTTGTACTCGAGATGGTTTCCAATTTGTTTTCAACCACGTGAATGTGCTTGTTCTCGTGCATGCTCTTCCTACTAGGATTTCGCCACGTATAGCCAGTCCAATAGTAACTTTTTCAAGCTCCCTGTCCAATAGTACACGTGGAGTACTGACAACATCTGTACTCCCTCCCTCCATTTATATAGGGCCTATGTGGAGGAGAGAGATGTGAAAAAGTAAGGGGAGTGAGCTCTCATGCAAGAGCCTTAGCTATATACGCATTCCTAGTTAAATACTAGTACAATAAATATGAAGAAAGAGATAGAGAGGAGATGGAAAAAGTACTAATACAATAGTCAACCTTATATATATTTTTGCGGGAAATTGCCAACCTTATAGCCCACACTACCGTATGAGTGCATATATTAGACGATGGCTATAGATGACATGGCAGTCCCTCATAGCCATCGACTGGCTATATTATTAATCATGCTCTAATGCGTTTTTAAAACCGCATTTGACTATTGACAAGATTAATAGTATACGAGATGTATAATGTGAAAATTATATCATTGGAAACTCCTTTCACATACGAATTTGACCGTATGCTTTGTGTAAGTTGCATGTCATATATTATTACTCTAACATTTGGTCAAAGTTAGCCTCGAAAAATGCATTAGGCCCTGTATAGTAAATGGAAGGAGGGAGTAGTAGTGGAAGTAGATCCTCTAACGTAGGTATCCCTGCCTTACCCTCCCTTTCGGTCACTTACTGGCGGCTCCATGCTTGCTAGACCCCGCATGTCAGTTACTCAATGGGTTCGGCCACGTCAGGGGATCCTCATCCGTAGTATACTCCCTCTGTTTTTATTTACTCCGCACATAACGGAGGGAGTGGTAGTATTAATAAATGATGCGGGTGGGGGAGGGGGAGGGACGTAGGTTTGCTCTCAACTGCGGTCCCACAAGCAAGCGAAAACGCAAGACGAAGCGCGTTCCATTCGGTGAGCGACGTGGAGGGTCCAGCATGTCGGGTTGCAAAAACGCGACAAGAGCGATGTACAGTCAAAACCGATTGACCGGTCGTCACCGGAACCACTATTCACACCAGAACCTTCGCTGCTCGGCCTACGTCAGCCACTACCCTAAAACCACACCAAATCTCCAGCCCATTCCCCTACCTTTCGATCCCCTGGCCCGCATCAAGCGTCCCCTAGTTCACCGAAAAGCCATGGTGCGCCGCAAGATCACTTACTACAAGATGCTGACGCTGGAGCGCCGCGCAGAAATCGCGGTGGCGGTCGGCGCCACAGACCTCCGTTCCCAAGCTCGCTTTGCGGCGGGCCAATCCCCGAGTTCTCTGGAGCCAAGCTACGAGGAGGAGGAAGCCGATCCAATGTTCATGGAGGAGGTCGCGGCGCAGAAGGCCCCCGATGGGTATGAGACGATGGACGTTGACTTCGTGCCGGCGTCCGAGTCCCCCATGGTGCAGGCGGACCAGCGGTTCAACATGGCAATACTAAAGGAGGACCGGGAGGCAGAGGCTCAACTCAACGCGGAGCGCGCGCATGCTGCTGCCATCGAGGCTCTCTTGCAGGCGGAACCGGATGTCGTGGATGTGAACCGGGCGGCGGAGGCTCAACTTGAGGCGGAGCGCGCGGATGCCGCTACCATCGGGGCCCTCCTGCAGGCGGAACCGGACATCGTAGACTTGAACCGGGCGGCAGAGGCTCGACTCGACACAGAGCGCGCGAGTGCCGCTCTCATCGACGCCCTCCTGCAGGCAGAACCGGATGTTCTGGACTTGAACCGTGTGGTGGAGGCTCGACTCGACGCGGAGCGCGCGGATGCCGCTGCCATCGAGGCCCTCCTGCAGGCGGAACCGGACGTCCTCGACTTGAACCGAGCTGTGCTCTCGTCCTTGCAGAGCGCCCGCATGCTCCGCTTGAACGAGTAGCTAGAGGCCGAGGACAACCACGGTGCGAAGACACACGTCTGCAGCTACAGCTGGTTCGCGCCGGCAGCCAAAGACGACAAGGTCATCTCTTTCCGCGAGCAGTGATAGTTTTTCTTTATGTTGTTGTTTTTATGGATCTTTTGCTGTGTAAAAACATATATTTGTTATGCAAGTCGCCTGACTTGGGTCAGTCTACCATTTCAGGCGGTTGGATGAATATCCTACGTCTCCTAACCCTTCTTTCCTTCATCCTCACCTCTTCTTCTTCCCCAACAGACCACCGCACGGGCCGTACGGATACTCCCCAACATGCGGTTGGATAAACATACTCTATGAACGAAAATTATGTGTCAGCGATAGGATGGCTGAGTTTGGTTTGTTCACATGTGACAGCACGTGTCAGTGAGGCTGCATTCCCTTGGTTGGGTTTGCGGCGTGCAGGAGCGACTGTGTGAGGGTGCGGTGCGACCGCGGCGTGCAGGAGCGATCGTGTGAGGGTGTGGTGCAACCGCGACAGCCGTGCGCAAGTGTACCTCCTTCTCATTTTGAAAACTTTAGGCGAGCTTGGCAAAAATGTGTGGCAAAGTTTGGCAATGCAAGGTCTAGACCCAAACAGGATAAGTACGTATGTACTTCTGGTACTAGTGTTAAAAAAGAAAGGCGGGGTTTTCCTTCGCGGGATTTAATCGATACAAATCCTCGTTTCACGTGTCAATTAATGCGTATTTTTTTCTCCAAAGACCAAAGAGCTAACCATCTCACTCCTCATAGCTTGATTAATGCAGCGCCATGCAAACCAACCTTCTCACTTCCGCATGCATGCAGGGGATATTAATGTCCTTGGTTGCTAGTACGAGGCAAACCCCATCAATTTTGCCTCAATTAGTATTAGTGGCCTTTTGCAAATTGTAATTTTGATATACTGGCCTTGTGTACAAAAACATGGAGGTAGTAACTATATTTGACTTCCTTCCCCCATTGCGGTGACGTCGACAATATCTTTTTTTTGTGGTTTGGCGAAGTGCGTTCCACGGAGAACACCATTGAGAGAGACCACGGTAAGTCGTTCGCAAGTGCCGCCTGCAAGCCGAGACAACCACCTTATTTGCATCCAGGAAGTCCGTTGAACCAAAGGACTAGTACTACTAGGAGTACACAATAGCATCGTCCGTCCAGCTTAGTGCGGTGAGATGGTTTCTCGAAGAAGACGATGGAGAAGCGGAGTCAGCGAAGAGTGAAATGATGGTTGCTTCGTCCGTGCTTTTGTGATTTGATGCCTCACTGCTTTGTGATTTGTGATAGAAGGGACAGGGGAGTAGACTCTGTGCTCTATACTGTACTACATGCGTCCAAGCATGGGAGAAAGACGAGAGACGTTGCATTTTCTATTCCTTCAATCAATCAATTAGGGAGCTTCGGTTCCATCTTTTTGGCTTTGGCAACACCGTCCACAATGGTTCCCACGATGCCAAAAGCTATTTTCACATTTGGCTACACATTGTGGATGCCCATAACCGTACCGCTTGGTTTTGCTCCTGTGTGCTATCTATACAAATCTCAATTATATTGATCTAAAAAATTATAGAATCAAGATTAGTAAAAAGGAGGTGATTTTGCCGCGCGGATGGCGGGGGAGGTTTCTTATTTCCAGAGGACGTTGTCCTGGCGGTTTGCTAACATGCGGTCCCACGTGTCAGTGCTTTACCAAGCCGATCCGCGTCCCACATGACGCAGAACAACGGCATAAGCAACACGTGGTTAAGTTGAAGAAGATGAGGGAGAAGCGGATTCAGCAACGAGTGAAATGATGGTTGCTTCGTCCCTCCAACTTCTTTTTTTAGCATTATTACTTCGTCCCTCCAACTTAACTGGGGGAAAGGTGCAGCTTTGTGATTTGGCGCCTCATTACTCATTACTACGTCGGCGCCATGACTGGGGTGCTTCACCCCGGCTGCTAGGGATGGCACCCGCCGGGTTTTGGTACGGTGGAGTTACCCCATACCCTTACCCACCCTCCTTGAGCTTACCCATCACCCGTACCCATACCCATTAGCGGGTACAATTTTTTCCCATACCCTTCGCCCATCAGGGTAAATGGGTACCCACGGGTAAAAATACCCACGCGTGCATAGATTAAGTCGAGCAAGAAATAATCATAAACGATAGCATATCATCGTAATTTATTTAAAACAACACAGATGAGCACCAAAAAGACATCAAGCACTGGAAGTACGATGCTCATATATACAACAGAACATCTCTACGTATCGTGTATATACAAAAAAAGGCATATTCATCACATCAGCTATATACATCATATATAGGACAAAATCGATGCTTATATGCACGATGAGCACTGAAATTACGATGCTCCTATCTACAACATAACATCTCTACGTATCAGGATATACAAAAAATCGTATTCATCACAGCAGCTATATACATCATGTATAGGCAGAAAATCAATACTGAAAAACATCATATCATCACATCATCTATACATCTATGTATCATATGCAAATGCATCACATCATCTACATACAAAACGGAAACTACAAGATCAATGCTCATATTCGTAAAATCATACACAAAATTGGAACTCACCAAACCAAATTGCCTTGCTCTTGTTCTTGTGCTTGGTGGCAGTAGAGGATCGACAAAGCGGGCTAGGGCGAGGCGGCCAGTTTGACGTGTTGTGACGGTGATGCGCCTTGGATGACGAGGCAGGATGTAGAGGTAATTTACGTCGGTCGGGGGCTGGAAGCGCTGGCGACAACGAGGCAGTGAGCAGCTAGACGCGTTGGCGGCAACGGCCAGTGATGGCAGATGGCCGAGGAGGCGAGTAGACAAGGAAACGAGACGAGGATGATATCAATCTCCGTCCCTATGAATATGGGAAGTGACCACGTATTCATTATTCACCTTAGCCTAAATCACGTTAATCACCCAAAGAAAGAGAGATATATGGGGTTACTTCTATCATTCCATGTATGTAACGTGTGTGCGTGGGCTACTCATGTATCTTTCTGAGGGGAAGCTAGTATCTACATAGACAGATTTTGTGTGAAGTTAGATTAGAAAGGTCCACTTAATAGATTTTATGTGGGTATATGGGTACAAGGGTATGGGTTATGATATCCCATACCCATGCCCATTCTACCCGGAGGGATTAATACTTTCCTATTTATATACCCATGGATAATATTTTATCCCATACCCTTACCCTACTAGGGTTTTTACCTGCCGGGTATGCGGATAATGGGTACCCATTGCCATCCCTACCGGCTACTCTGCACTGTATTCCGGTATGGCACGTGGACCCGGTAGCTTGATATCCCACATGTCGGCGAAAGGGACTAGAGGATTTATGAAAGCGAGCGCTTCACTCTTACGACGGAGGAGTAGACGACACGACGGCCCAGTGAACTGTCAGTTGTACTGTATAGTACTATAGTTTTGCTGTTTCGCATGATCCATCGATACAAACCCGATTAAACAGGAAAGGACGGGATTTTTCCCGCGCTGTAGATGATACTGGCCATACATTTCAAAGGCAATTTTAATGTATGCAAACTCAATAATTATAAGTAACAATATGATATCTAGTAAAACTAAAAACACATATGATTTATTGTGTTAGAGTGAAGCAGTAGTGTTGTATTGCATAGTTGTTAGATGTAACATGCGAGAACGTGTAGAGATGTAGTTTTGGAGGGCCTACAGGAAGAAAAGTGTAATACGGTCACCAAACTTCAGAATAAGCTGATTACGGTCACTATATACGTTTTGCGGTGATTATACGGTCACTTGCTCACGTTTCAGCATCGGATTGCACTCTGTTGGCCGGCCAAATGGTCTGCGTGGCGCCATGTTGACTAGTTAAATTGACCATGTTCCTTGTGGGTCTCACCTGTCAGTTCGCATAGGGAAAAGGTCAGATAAACACAAATTTACGCAGGCGCGACAAGACTCCAACCCGTGCGCGGGAATCACCTGGTTGTTTATGTGTCTGTCAGGGCCTGATGTGTGCGCATGCACGTGTAGGTTGAGCACTTGGGCGTGAGAGTGTGTGTTGGTCGTGTGGTGTACTGGTGTGTGCATGCATGCGTGTGTGTGTGCGTGTGAGTGTTGCGTGCATGTGTGGCTGCGTGTGTACGTGTGAGTGTTGCGTGCGTGCGTGGGTGCATGTGTTTGTGTGAGTGTTGCGTGGATGTAGTTCGTGTGCATGCGTGCGTGTGTGTATAATCACCACACCAGCTCCTGTGGGTTAAAACAGACGGCTCAGCATACCAATACAAGACCACCTTGTCCGCTATGCCCACGGTCATGACTTCGAACCACCGTCCAAATATTTTTTTGTCGTTTGTTTTCATTCTTACTAGCAAGATGCATGTGCGTTGCACGTAACATCAAGATGCATTTGTATGACTAGTTTATCTTGTGAGAGAAAAGGATGAATGAGGGAAGGCCTTATTTGCAAATGTGGAGAGGTGTGTGGGTACCTTTTTGCAAAATTGCCATAGTTTCTTTCCTATCCGTCAGATATAAATTGGACGGCCTATATTGCAGGATGGCAGGCACACCATCATCACCAACTCTGTTTTTTATAAGAGTGTATTTTATATATTTTATAATAGTGTAGATGTAGAGTAGATACAAGTCGACAGGTGGGCACGATGGTAGTGAGATAATGTGATGCAACACTATAGGTGCCACGTGGAGCGTTTAACTGGTCAACTAGTCATGTCATGAGCAAATACAGAGTTGTAAGGTGAGCCCGTGACTGTACAATAACCACTAAACATAAATGGTGACCGTAATGAGTGGATTCTGAAGTCCAATGTACGTATCGTGCTTTCGCTTCAAATACAATGATCGTCATTGCATATATCGCGAGGGAAAGATGAAACATGCGTGAATTTTCTGGGGGCTTACTTTTAGAGGACCTGGAGATAGTTTTGTGTGCATATGTGAAAGGGGCATACAGGGGGGTATGCGATGGAGAGAGAGATGCTCTTTGTTTCTCTTTATTATGACTAACTTTGTATATAGTATAAAAATATACAAATTCACAATGCGGAATAAATATCATTGTGGGCACCATGCAATGCAAATTAGCGTTCGTACTCCTCCATATAACTTTATAATGTTGTATATATGTAGAAACTCTAAAATAATTTTTTGGCCACACTTTATTCAAAAGGAATGTTGTATGCGAAATAAACGTGAAGAGATGGCTTTTTAGATCAATGGGGTACGTGATGTAACATGTGTGAATGTGTAGTTGATGCATTTGGCGGGGCCTAGAGAGGTATGTGTGTCTATTACGTATTCGAGAGAGGCATGGATAGAGGGGCCGACGGGGGGCGTGGGAGAGATAGCACGAGAAATGAGAGTAGTCTAGAGAGAGAGAGACGAATATGACATCACGACGAGAGATTCCATTCCCTTGAGTGTGTATATGCAAGGGGGGGAATAGAGGGACCAGGAGAAATTTTTTGTGTGTGTGGTGTTTGTGTTGGTATGTGTGGGTGTGAGAAGATAATGAGACGTGGGGGCAGAGGGTGTGTCACCGCGTGAGGTCCGGTGGGTCGAGGTGAGGCCCTTCGTTCGGTTCCGTCCTGTGCCACATTGGTCGGCCCGTGACGCATTTAGGAAGACCCATGGATGACTAGTCGTACAAGACAAAGATAGCAGAATTGTGAGAAGGACTCAGTGTCCACTGACAAAGCCGGCTAGGATTTGTAACCCTAGGTTCTCGGACAAAGGTAACCCCTTTATCTCTTATATTACTATTCATCCAACCTAACTTTAAGGGGCATCCTATAGAATGCTCTGCTAGAATCATACTCGTGATTAGGAAGAGAGGTGTGAGACAATGCGTGAGAGACAGGCTTAAAGGTAATGTGTGTACATGAGACACGTAGGTAGGTCCATGTATATAGAAAGGGTCGATGGGGATTGTGCGTGTGTATGTTTGCGAGAGGAAGAGTGCTTGTGATAAAGGTTAGTGAAAACAGTTGTAAATGGTTAAGAGAGGGAGGGAGGGTTATATCTAGAGCATGTGTGCGAGAAAGACACCTCAGGAGAGAGTGTGTGAGCATGTGTGAGAGACCACCAATGGAGAGTGAAACTACACGTAAAAGACTACTGTACACATTGATTAAAGATATAAATTGTATCCAAATATTAGGATGGGATCATGATATTTGCAATTCGCGTAAGGAGCGGTCATTGATCCATCAGACATCTAGATTCTATCGAATTTGAGCATGTATATGTTATTATTCGACACAATTGATCCACATAGTTAGTATTTTGAACTCTAGACAATGCATCGCTTTAGCAATCAAATATAAACGTGAGTATAGTTCATGTTGTGTGTGTAAAGCACATTATACATACGAAAGTTACACAATGAACATTATAAATAGCTACCTATGACCTAGCATACAATTGAATTCAACTTAAGGTGGTTTAAAAAAATCCAATTCAACATGAAGTCCATTCAATTATTTGAATTTGATATCACGGCATTCGTAAACCATACCTAAATTATGGGGGCACCAATCTTTGCTCTGATTTTATACATAATAGCATATGTAGTCGTGTACAAAATAGATTCAAATTTAGCTCCTCCATTCCAAAATAATCGTAGTTATAGGATTTTCAAGTGTCAAAATTTCAAAAAGAAGCAGATAATTTAATGAGGTTTTCAAACATACAAGGTCAAATATAACGTTGTCTATTTAGGTCAATCCTCATAGTTCAAGAGTACTCTAAACGTGAATGCTTGTGTTTCAAAATTTCGAACGAAGCGCCAAAAGAGCCTCTACTCGCCCGAAACTGCGTGAGACCAATGTTTGGTAGTACAAGGAAATTACTTTTCTAATAACTCTGACCCGTGAAACCTACCGGCCCGACGTCCAAAGGTCTAAACCGGGGTAGGTTTGTAGCTTCATCTAGATGCCACGCAACCGCCTCCGAAAAACATTCATACACAATGGCCGCCTAAGCACACATGCGCACGGTCGAAATCACTCCCGCCCTCTATTTGGGACACCTGGGATTACCATCCTACCCCCGACCCGTAGTAGGTCCGAAATTTAAGAGGGGGGCAAAGTTTGTACTTTCCCCAAATTTCAAACAAGCGCGTCCCATCTTATGTTCAAAAAAGCCAAAAACAAGCGCGTCCCAAACTGAAACATGGTTCCCCCCCACCCGTCTGATTCCCCGTTCGTACTCCGTGGGCGTCAAAACTACCTCTCCACCAGCCGCCAAACCCCATCGTCCTTCGTCCGCCACCTCATCCCACCCATCAACCGTCGCCCTCCTCCATCACGCCGGAGCCGATACCCCGACGTCGTCATCCACCGCAACCTCAACCGCAACGCCCTCCACGGCTAGTAGTTGAAGCCGAGGCCGAGCCGTCCGTACCCGAGCCAGTTCAACCACGCCGTCCTGTGCCTCACCGCTGCCGCTCCAACTTCGCCACCCTCCACCGCACCAGAGTTATTCCTGCTACGCCGTCCTTCGCCGCCTCGGATCTGCTTCCCCTCCGCCGACATATGGCCACGGAAACACAATCAACAATTTGGACATGGGTTCATCCAAGCCTGCACCCTCCAGAACATTGGTTTCCCCGGTAAAAAGAAGAAGATCGGCACGACATGTGGAGGTGACCACACCGGCAACCGAAAAAGGTACTCCTCTTCCCTTATTCGTGCAAATCTTACGTCTCTGCTTGCACAGTATTCATACCACAAAAGACACTAGTTGACCGCTTCTTCTTGATACTAGATGTTCCTAGTAACTCGCGATGCACAAGGTTTATCCTCATATACTATTTCACCTCAGCTAGAGGTCCGTCGCCCCCTGAATTTCAATTTCTGACCAGTTGATTCCCAATTAACGGAAGCATTCCCCGGTGTAACAGGTGCTAGTACGCCTATTACACCGAGGAAGCAGCGCCTTGGTGTTTATCTTAGGGGCGTGTGTGGCCTAGCGCTACTGGCGCCCGATCTGGAGGTCGGCCGGGATTAAAGGGATGGCCTGGGGGCGCTGCCAAGCACGGCGGTGGTGTGAGGTCGAGGGGAGGGCGGGGCGGCGGAGGCAGGGGTCTGGTCCGGTGGTCGCTGGTGGTTCGAGAAAGATCGTCAACAGTGACTGGCGGGAGGTAGATGAAGGTCATCTGCCCATTCCTTATAGATCGGACGGTTCATTAAAAATCGACTAACCTATTTATTTTCAGTCGACTATTATCTTAGATATGACCACATGTGGTGGTGTGCTGGAGGAGTACCTGCATTTCCTATGCTCATATATTACAAAATCATACGGAGTAGAATCTAATTTTGTTTGCCATGCAATGTTGTAGAGCTATCATATGTCTCCTGTCATTTATTTTTTAGCCACCTGCTATCTCCTACTTTTACAGTGCACTAGTTCTGCACACACTTCACCCATACTCTCACTATTGTGTTTTTATGCAAGGGTATTTCAAAGTCTGCCGAAAGAGAAGCAGCCAAGAAAAGAGAGAAGTCGCGCCAGCTTTCTTCATGGGTATGCACGACATGTTACAGCGCTATAAAGGGTGCAGTGTCAGCAGATGGAGACGGTAAACGTAGCTCTGGAGTTGATGACCTCGCTCGCAATGAACCACCATCCCAGGTGCTTGCTTTAACTTCACGGTGTCATATGTGGTTGCATGTTCCATATGGTGTCTAGCTTGTATTCGAAAGGCCGAAGTCAGTCTTTGGGGTTGTTTGGTTCTAGGCCTAGCATTGCCACACTTTGCCACATATTTTTGCCAAACTTGCCTAAGGTTGGTTCATCAAAATGAAAGCCACAAGTTGGCAAGCCCAAGGGAATCTTGCCACATTTTTTGTGTGTATGCAATGTGGTGTCCAAGTGTGGCTTGCCTAAGCTCTGGCTTGAACCAAACACTCACCTAAGTTAGTCAAACTTGCCTAGCTTTAGGTGTGGCAACATTCAGCAAAGTTAGTCACAAACCAAACAACCCCAAGATAAGGAAAGATATTTTTTTACATGAACCACCATCCCGTGAGCACCAGAAGACAAATAGCTAGTCAGGGCACTGGCCGAGCCAGTGACAAGCCCAGCAAAGATAGGCATCACCTCGAAGCCAACTAAAAAGTTGCGATGGTGGCGAAGCAGCCCACCTCCCACCAGGCTCTCAGGTCCTACATGATCATGCTCACCACTCCAGCCGGATGTCTAGCTTGTATTGCTTCCAATTTGGTAAAATTGCATCTGCTTAGCTTACACATTATACCTTTGAATATGACATGTCTTTCTGTTTTTGGTACATACTAGTACATCTGTGTATTAACCATGTTCTTACATCAAACTAATGTTCTTGTGTATCCCTCATCAATCACTTATGATGAGGCAGGCAGGCAAGGGGACTACTCCTCATTTAAAGAATGCAGCGTCAGCCTCCCGACATGATTCTCAAGAAACAGAAATGCTAGACGAAGATAGTGAACGTAGCTCTGTAGTTGATTACAGCATTTCCCCTACACTAGCATCGCAGGTGCTTGCTCTAACTTGGCAGCGTGATATGTGGTTGCATGTTGCATATGGTGTCTAGATTGTAATTCTTCCAATCTGGTTAAACTGCATGTGCTAGTCTGCTTAGCTTATACATTATACCTGTTAATGTGACATGCCTTCATGTATTTAGTCCATAGTACATCTGTCTATTAAGCATGTCCTTACATAAAACTATTGTTTTTTTTGTATCTCGCATCAATCAATATGACGAGACACCTTTAGTATATGCAGTGCGATATTAGTTGCATCTTTCATATGATTTATAGCATAAGCTGCTTCTAATTTGTTGAAATTCCATTTATGATGGGATGCTTTTAACTTGGTAGAGTCATATTGGTTGCATCTTTCATGTGGTGTCTAGCTTGCATTGCTTCTTATTTGCTAGAATGGTTTCTGCTTAGTTTACACAAACAGTTGTGAACATGCCATGCTGTCCTGTTTTTCATACATATTCCATCCTGGTATCATGTGTTTGCCTTACATCAAAGTAGTGATTGTTAGTATCATGCATGAATGAGTTCTGAAGAGAGAATTTTATTGCTTTTTCTTGTCGGTTTTACTTGACAATTCAAAATCAATAAAGCGGAAGGAAGTTGGCAAGGCAGCGGATAAAGGTGCTCCTTCCGAACGGAGGGCCTCTACAGTTTCTACTCCTCCACACCCCCAAGATGATTTCCAAGACAACACATGCATAGACACTCAACAAAGTTGTGTTTATGATGAGCACGTCTCCCCTAGTGCACCATCACCGGTGCTCCCTCTAACTTGGCACTGTTATATGTGGTCGCATGTTATGTGTGATGTCTAGCTTGTATTGCTTCTAATTTTCTTGAATTACATCTGCTTACTTTCCATATTATACTTGAATAAGACAAGTGTTCATGTTTCTAGAACATACAATATCTGTCTATCACACCATGTTCTTACATCAAATTACTACTATTGTGTAACCTGCAACAATCACTTATCATAAGACACATTTGACTTCGGAGTGTGATATAGGTTACATCTCACATTCTTTTCTAGCTTGTACTACTAATTTGTTGAAATGGCACTTATGACGAGATAGTTTTAACTTGGTAGAGTGATATTCGTTGCATCTTTCATATGGTGTCTAGCTTTCATTGCTTCTAATTTGTTGAAATGCCTTCTCCTTAGTTTACACATCATTAGCTGTGAATATGCAATGTTGTGAATATGCAATGGCACTAATGACGAGAGACCTCTAACATGGTAGTGTGATGTTGTTTGCATCTTGCATATGATTTATTTCTTGTACTGCTTCACATTTGTTTAAACGCCATTTATGATGAGACACTGTTAACTTGGCAGAGCGATATTTGTAGCATCTTTCATATGGTGTCTACCTTCCATTGCATTGCTTCTAATTTGGTGAAATGTCTTCTTCTTAGTTTACCCATCATAGTTCTGGTTATCTCTTCCGTCCTGTTTTTCATACATATTACATCCTCCTATCATGTGGTTGTCTAACATCAAAGTTCAGTTCGTCTGCATCATGCATCAATTTGTTCTGAAGAACTAAATTGTTATTCGCTTTTCTTGTCGGCTTGACTTAACATGGCACAGAGAAAGAGGAAGAAACACAGAATGGCAGGGAATGAGAAGCGGATGAATCTTGCAGATTCTGCTGGTACTGATGGTGCAATAGAAGGTCAAAGTCCAACGGAAAATTCTACAAACACGGCATCCCATGCTACACGAGATGCAAAAAAAGCCAAATAGAAACAAATAACTGCCACCAAACAAGCAGAGACAACCCTAGTTCTTGCAACACCTACCACAGTACTACCAGCTGCACGACTTACTCGTGCGTCAACTGAGCTAGCAGCACGTTCCCAAGCTCCATTGCCACCTGACACTACTTCCCAAGCACTCTTGACACAAGACGAGTTGGCAATATCAGATGAACCTTGTGAGCTTCAACAGCAAGAAGGTAGTTGCTGGAGTCAAGTTACAGTTGCATGCTTCTTTATATGTAGTCTCACAGTTTGATGTACACTAACACTTCCTATGTTCGTTGTTGGACTAGCACCTAGGCACAAGAGGAAACAAACATCAGGGATATTGCTCGATAGGTTAACTAAATCTAGAGGAGGAAGAATGGAGATCCGTTTTGAGGCAAGTTTAAAAAGGCCACGTGATGCTACAGAGACAGCCAACTTAGTATCAGAGGCAACGGTTGCCGTTAGGTTTCATGTACGTATCCTCCCAACATGGATTCATTACAGGAATGACAAAGACAAAACCCAGTTCAACACCTTCCTCGACCATTTATCTGTAAGTATGGTTATATATGGAAACTAGTAATATCGTCTTGCTCTGTCCCATACTTTCTAGGTTGCTGATAACGAGACTCCCATAATTTCAACAGATGAGGTTCAAGTTGGATAGCCAAGATGATGCAACCAGACAAGCTTGCACCCATGTTTTCAAGTCTGCTCTGCGACAGTATCGGTATAACTTGAGGAAAACTCACTTTGAAGGCAAGGCTAACAGTGAACTTTCCCAAACATCTCCAGTGAAAAATATATCGGATGAAGACTGGAGGGGCCTTGTTAAACACTGGTCTGATCCGAAGTATCAGGTACATTATATATATGTGATCAGATCACATGTTGAAGTCCTATTTTTGCATGTGCCACACAAATCTATCTTCTTGTAGGTGAACTGTTCAAAGAACAAGGCCAACCGTACGAAAGTGAAATTCCAACATATGATAGGATCTCGTAGCTATATTGCACACTGCGAGGCTCTTGTAATTAGCTGTTGTTTCACTCTTTTCGCTGTACCATATTATCAGATCTATATTGACTTGTTCGAAATGCAGAGGAAAGCCCGCAAGGACCAAAAAGTACCTGAACCAAATGTTGTGGAAATCTTCAAGGACTGTCACACCAGCAAGAAGAAGGGCATGACTACACCAGTCAAAGCCGCTGTTGTAAGTCCTTAATCCTCATGCCTTTTACCTACTACTTACTCTCACTTGTGCCTTGAACTGCATGGTTTGCAGCCAATGTCTATTACTCTTTTCAATTTTATACACAATTGTCTTAGCGTATCATTGCACCTTACAAGGTTTAAAAGAGAGGAGTGATGTTCCTTTGATCTTGACCCGTAATCTAGTTCTGTGCTGGACTTGCCCACACAATGTTACAATTGTCTGTTTGTCTGTTCTCAGTTGTTTTGTGATATGAATGATGTCATACTATGCTTACTATATTATAAACTTTGTCTCTTTATCCTTAGCCCTCAATACAATGTGAAGAAATAGATAATACATTAGCGATGGTACATGGTCATATGTCTGGAACCTGGTTTTATTATGTACTTTGCAATAAAATACAACTAATATTTTACATGGGTTCACCGGAATAAGTTCTGTATATAGACCAAAGCTATTTTGTTTGGTTTTGCTGCCTCCTTAATATCTTCTGTTCTGGTACTACTAATGTAAAACCTCAACTTTTCAGCGAGCTATGGAAAAAATGGTGGAGCCGCCACCTTTGGAAGGTAGCGAGGCAACTATAATGTTAGCTCTTGCTGCAGTGGGTCAGTGCCTGTCCACTAACAGTGCCAAAAGCACGTTCCTGCGTAATACTGGGTTGGTTGTTAAGGCAATATCATCCAAACTGCCTCATGATCAAGATATGCAAGCTCAAAGCAATGTTGTATCTGCGCTCCAGACACAAGTCCATTCCCTAAGAGAGACCCTTTGTGAAACAAGGAGAGACATTGTTCGATGTCGTCAAGATATGCATGGTTTTGAAACCAGACTATCAGACATTTGCTATGTTGTTCAGGAGCCTAGGGGAAATGAAGGCGAGGGTTATGGTGCTCCATCAGACAATACAGTATGAAAACGTAACAGTCGGGTCAAATGAACTGAGCTTCTGAACTTATGGTGGTGCATTTATCTGCTAGACTGTTAAGTTTTATGCCAACCTTCCTTTTGTTATATAGTTGTAATTTGTTTTGGTGCGATACAATATTTATTCTTAACGTGCAGCCACCAGCTGAAGAAAACAGCAAGCCATTTTTGTATAGTGTAGGGTGTTCCCTATATTTGCACTGGTGGCGATCTTTGATGCCGAGTGGATGTAATCTGTGCAATCGCCTTAATAGCCTAGTGTTAGTTTTGGCCTTATTTATTTCCTAGTCTTCTTTTTCCCTGGTTTGTTAGTGGCCGCAACAACCATGGGCCATATACGGTCCGTAGGACCCATGGGTCTCCTACGGGCCGTAGGATCCATGGGTCTCCTACGGGCCGTTGATAAATGGGCCTCCAACAGGGTCGTAGAATCGGTGGGCCTCGGGCCGTCGGATAAATGGGTCTACATGGGCCGTAAACGGGCGTAATTGGTATCGCCTAGCTCAGTAACGGTGTCGGTTCAATATCCGGCATATCTCATAGTAGGGGTCCTAGGGTAGGCATCTTGGAGCGATGGTAACACGGACACAGGATTTTACCCAGGTTTGGGCTCTCTTGAAGAGATAATACCCTACGTCCTGCTTTTGATTGTATTCATATGGGGGATAGTACATAGTACAGATGTCTACCACGAGATTGTAGTAACGAGTATGAGATTGTCTATTAACTAGCCTGGCCTCGGTTTATATAAGACACCGGAGGCCTAGGGTTTAGGAGAGTCCTTGTCTTGGACACCGTCTTGTGGAATCTTCCTTGTATGTGGTAGCTGCCCGAACTGGCCCATGAGTATACGGCCATGGGGGTCCTCGGCCCAATCTAACTGATCGGGGGACGACGTGGTGAGTACCCCCTAGTCCAGGACACCGTCAGTAGCCCCCTGAACCGGTCTTCAAGTTGGGGACGCTCCTCAATTCTTCTGAACTGTTCTTCATCTTCGGTCGTTGGTCTTGAAAACTGGTTCAACAAATCTGCTCATCTTCGATCTTGAGGATCGCCGAAGTAAATCCAAAGAGTTTACACGTCGGGTATCCGAGGATCCCCTTTAAGTTTTCGGCCTTTATCAATGCCTTGTTATTTTTATGCCACACCTTGGGTTTGGAGTTGTTCCCGGGCGGCAGTGTCCTCTTGCGTCCGAGCTCCAACGCCAGACTGCATTCGAGGTTTGTTTTGCAGCTGAGCACCAATGCCGAACCGCTTTCGAGCTCCAACGCCGGAATGTATCCAAGCTGCACCGTCGGAATGTACCCGAGCTCCACCGCCGGAATGTATCCGAGCTCCACCGCCGGACTGTATCTGAGGAGTATTGTTACAGCTGAGCTCCAACACTGAACTGCATCCGAGCTCCTATGCCGGACTATGTCCAAGCTCCAATGTCGGACTATATCCAAGGTGTCATAGATCACCCGGGTTCAAAAAAGTTGAAGGAGTTTAGCCGAGCTTAATGCCGGAAATGCCCTCTACGGAGCCAGCCACTAGCGTCCGAGCTTTATGCCGGACTGCTTCCGAGGTGTCTATTGTAGACGAGCACCAACGCCGGACTGTATCCGAGGTGGTGCACCACCTCGGCCATGGGCTGATTTTTATGAATTTAATTCTGAATTATGCAATGTAATCTCTGCCAGATGTATAGCTAGTAGCCCTCAAGGTGCGTGTTGGCCTAATATCCGGGATGCACCTGAAGGGAAAAAATCAAACCGCTGACCCTAGTAGCCCCTGAGACTCAGGCCGATTCATAAAATCAGCCTGAGGATCAATTCCCAGCTCGGCAGCATACTTAGGAATAGAAACGCGGTGTGCAAAGTCCTCGAGACTCA
This sequence comes from Triticum timopheevii, assembly GCA_963921465.1. Classification (NCBI taxonomy): domain Eukaryota; kingdom Viridiplantae; phylum Streptophyta; class Magnoliopsida; order Poales; family Poaceae; genus Triticum; species Triticum timopheevii. Next base: position 480,294,242 of record OY997268.1, read on the forward strand.
GGTTGGGTGCGGCCGACCAACTTGAGGATAATAATCTCCTCGAAAACTATATTGCACTTTAAATTTTCTACATTTGATTGTCAATGCAGTAGCCCTCGAGACACTGGTCGGGTGGCAACACCAGATCAGGGGATCGATGTACCCCTTTAATATTTGTAAATGATAAGCACGAAGCCCGGTAGCCCCCGAGCCTTAATGTGGGCACGGGTGGCCGAATTAAGGATCGATGTATGAAGTAAAATCACAAATTATCTGTAATGATTCTACGTACCCAAGTACTCCACATCATTAATACTTGAATCCGCATTGTACAAAAACTTTGTTGACCGACCATCGGCTTAAACCTCCTCGGCCAGTAGCCGGGGAGTGTTTGTCCCACTTTATAAAGCCTTTATGAGGGCAAAGATTTACGGCAAACAAGGCAATCCGACCATACGGTTTTATAAACAAAGGTACGTGGAGAGATATGTTATATTACTTTATAATGTAAGAAACATCTTCCAAAGAAAATAATCCCGCTATCCGCTTCTTTCTTTGGGTTGTCATGCTAAGCATGATCATGAAACCTCAGCTCCGATCAATGTGAGGGAAAATACCGAGGATTTAGTTTGGGGAAAGCTTCCAAACTCTGTGGTCTAAATGAACCCAAATTTTTACCTCTGTTGCGACCGTTTATAATCTGGAAGTGGCCCATCGTCGGCTTCTACCCCCTTGTAGATGCTATGCAGGGTGTTTCCGCAATAACAAAACAACCCTTAGCCGACGTCTCGGTGCCCGAAGGCGGTTGTGTTAGCGGAAACGAGGCAATCAGATATGCGGGCTTTATAACTTTCACTTAGTCATATGAGCTTAAAGTTGGGAGGCCACCAAGTAGCCCCCAGGTTAGTGTTCGGCGACAGCCGAGGTCAAGCCGTAAACACTTCGGCCAATGTTATGAACGGACCATCATTTAATACAGTTGTTGGACCGCTGACCAGTTTACGCTTATTGTGACAGTCAGTTTTTGGCTTTCTACACTGTGGTGCTTAACCATGCGAGCTGGAAACACAATCGCAGTGGTTCTCCTTTGCACACCTAGCCGAACAAAGCGGAACATAGGAGGCAAGCACAGGAGCCGGGCAACCTAACTATTGACCGAAGACACAATTCGAAACTTATGCATATATAGCAATATCCGAGAATTTTTGCCGAATCTCTAAAGGTGTCCGGCATTGCACTACGAGACTTATGCGGAAAACACACAAATAGTTGAAAAGTGCCATAGGATTGGAAAACCAAAAAAACGTCAGTAAAAACTCAACGTCCGAACTAGATCAATTGTTCGGTGCCAATCAGAAAATTGGTCTTAGAAAAAAATTGTGCTTCTGTCGTGCTTTAACATGACACACCCTATCTCAAGACTTCAAGCGGGTCAGCCTACGACTTACACCTCCTACCCTGAAGGCGGAGTACTTCTCGTTAGGCCAGTTTAGCAAACGTTAGCGGCTTTGAGAGAGAAATTAGGCTCCTCGGCTATTGACCACACACTCGCGTCGAAAAAAGGAGTGATAGGAAAAAGACTTTGCAACGACTAAGAAGAAGAACACTTATTATAAAACAGCTCACATAAATTTAAGAGCCCCCAAGTGACTTGGGTAAAAGAATTTTATGTATAATGATTGTATGTACCAAAGTACTTATATCATATATGTGTTCACCCGAACTTTAAACGCGTCTTAACCGACCGTCAGCTTCTCCCTCTTCGGCCAAGGGCCGAAAAGTGTTATGTACTCCACCTGTCAAGAATATCGACGGTGTTTCTGATAACCAGTCAATCAGGACATAAGGCTGTAACAGACAAAGCGCGCTCAGGGAACTTATGCTATATTACTAACGAAGTGTAAGAAGCATCTTCGAAGAAAATAGTACCCCCACCGATACCTTTCTTCGGTTGCTCATTGCTGCTATGAGACTTGTCCAATAGATTTTTTGTACTCATGAGTTCCGTTGTGTGCCGACCATAATTGAAAACATTAAGAGCGCTAGCTTTCGGCTTCACCCAGTCTGAGGTCAGAGCTCGGAGGACCCGGTCGTGACAATCGCAGAGGTGCTCCCTTTACTCCCTAGCCGAACAATCGGGAACATAGGGGCAAACACAGGAGCAAGGCAACCCAGCTTGAAAATCTCTTAAGTTAACATGGTGCATATTGTGGCGTAATACACGAACAAGGAACGAGGCCGTACAAGTGTAATCATTTGCAAGAGGAAAGGCTTCATGAAGGAAGCCCCCAAGTGAACTGGGTATTTGAATTTGTGTGTCACAAACAAGGTTTCGAAAGGAAGTTTTTCACAAGCAACTTTTTTGCCAAAAAGGTATAATGCTTGGTCGAACCGAACAAAATTTAAAATTGGGAGTTTTTGAGCATGAAAGAGACTTAGCTGGTTAATGTATTCGGCATTGATGACGTGGTCTGAGCTTGGTGCGGGACAAGGTCTCAGCCCCCAAGCCCGATGTGGCTAAGCGAAGAGCTCGGCACTCCGAAGAGGTGAAGCCCCCAGTCTAGCCGAGGTGATGGAGCAGGTCGGCAGGGTGATGCCGGAGTCTCTGACCGAGTAGGTTGATGAAGCGACGATGCGGGGTTGCCAACACAGGGCAGCGCTCCAAGGCAACGACACAATTCGGTCGATTGAGGTGGGCGACGAGGACACCTCGCCGAGGGGATAGTGCAGCCCGATCTAAGTCAATTGCCTGCACGGATAAAATAGTGCAAGCCAGAGGTAATAACATTTTTTTTATATAAAAATCCTCTACTTAATGAATTTAAGTAAAGTAAATAATTAAAGAAATATGGCCTGAACGCCAAGGTCATCCTGACAGAGTTGCCGCGGAGATGTTGACACAGGGACGCGCGCTTGAGGCGACGCCACAACTTGATCGATGCAGGCAGGGCGACGACATCGGCCCGTAGAGTTGGCCATGTGACGCAACCGAAGTTGATTACATGTGTCGAAGGTCCACTAGACGATGATGATGATGACAACATGATGCGGCCGTAAAGTGATTCCAATCTGCATAGTAGACTGGGTCGCAAATGCAGTGTTCATCGAACTTCGGATGAAGCAAGGCTGCGCCAAAATTGGCCGGACTAAAACCGATCGGATCGTCGCATCAGTCTCCCGACGGTGGACCGAATTATAACTGGCCGCAGAAAATCTGCATGGAAAAACCACGCAAACCGGCAAAATATATTCTATGTAAAAATATATACAACACATTTAATTTAGGAAAAATACAACCTAATATTCCGTAGGTAGCGCAGGGCCATTGAAATCCGATGGGAACGACCAGTACTGTGTTTGCAAGGAGATCAAGCAGACCTCGAAGTCTGCACCTAAAGCAGCATGTGTACAACTTAATTGTCTTGGATGCTCATGAACAGCACGTCCCAATTCCCCACCTCACGTGAAGGAGCGGAGCAAGTTAGATCTCTTCTTTCCTTTTTAATTTTAAATTGGTGTACTAACTTCCCAAGCCATCAAACAATGAGCACACCTTAATTAATAATTATAAGTAGGAGGTGCATCCGTAACTTATATAGACTACTAACAGTAGTACACGTAAAAAGTGCATGTAGAGACAACTAGCAAAGGGTGTAGCCCTCCTCTACACTAATAATTAAATAGCTAAATAATAAGGAAAAAGGAGGATGGAAGGAATCTTCCCTATATGCTGCCGCCGATCAGATCTTTGCCGGCCGGCCCACCTGACGTGCTCCTCATGGGCACTACGGTCGGGGCGGTCTCCTCGGCTGAGCCGCCACTGCTCAAATTATGTTCTGCATGACAGTTTGAATCGACCGTACCGCTGAGCGCCAGGCACAATGGACAATAATTTCTTTGATTTCGATCTAGCATAGCAAACAAGTAGTGCAAGGCGGCGATAACGATTCATAGGAAAGAATGATTTGCGTGGGACAGATCTGAAAAAATATCACCTGATTGCCCTATCGATCCACCAATGTCGGTTCAATATCCGGCGTATCAATGAAAGCACCAATGTCGGTTCAATATCCGGCGTATCTCGTAGTAGGGGTCCTAGGCTAGGCGTCTTGGAGCGATGGTAACACGGACACAGGATTTTACCCAGGTTCGGGCTCTCTTGAAGAGATAATACCCTACGTGATTGTATTCATATGGGGGATAGTACATAGTACAGATGTCTACTACGAGATTGTAGTAATGAGTATGAGATTGTCTATTGACTAGCCTGGCCTCGGTTTATATAAGACACCGGAGGCCTAGGGTTTAGGAGAGTCCTTGTCTTGGGCGCCAAGTCTTGTGGAATCTTCCTTGTATGCGGCAGCTGTCCGAACTGGCCCATGAGTATACGGACATGGGGGTCCTCGGCCCAATCTAACTGATCGGGGAACGACGTGGTGAGTACCCCTAGTCTAGGACACCGTCAAATGGGTTGTTAACAGGCCATAGGACAGCAAAGGCTTAATTCTGTCACAGGCATAACAGGTCATTAATGGGCCAGAATATAAGACGGGCTGGAAACGGCACAACGGGTTAACAGGCTAGAAACGGGCCGACTCTTGCCATGGGCCGAATTTGGCCCATTAGGGTAACAGGCCAGTAAGGGGCCGATCTTGCCATGGGCCGAATTTGGCCCATTAGGGGAACATGCCAGCAACGGGTCGGAAGTAATCGAGGGCCAAAAAGGAGCCCAAGAACGTATGGGCCGTCAATAGGCCGAAAGCTAACACGGGCTGGAAACGGCCCATGTAAATCACGGGCCGTTAACGGGTACAAAGAAAATTACTGTTCATTATGGGCTAGAGTCACCATGGGCCTGTAAAGGGCCAAAAGATACAAAGGCCTCATATGGGTCGAAAGACATCATGGGCCATACATGGGCCGAAAGTGAAATGGGTTGGTGTTATATTCGATGGCCCACATGACGTTGTTGGGCCGATTTCCTTTAGGGCCTAACGGGCTGTGAGTTAACGGGCCGTAAAATGGGCTATTTGCAAAGAGACCATTAACAGGCTTTTCATGGGCCAGCCCGTTAACTTTTGACCAAGTCAAACGGGCCGGCTTTGTAAGCTAAATGGGCCTGTGGTGGGCCGTGGCACGTGTCGACATATCATAGGTGCCTATCTGACCCACTGACGAGCTGACACGTGTTTCCTCCGGCCAATAAGAATTTTACACGTGGAAATTTCCCATTGGTCGGGGTTGTTAACGGGTTATAGGATCCAAAACCCGACCCAATAGCTTAACGGCATCCCGTTACGGTGGATGCCACGTGTCGGTCACCCTTGACGAAAGCACTTCTGTGACGCACGATTTATCGTCATGGAAGTGGACACTTCCGTGATGATAATTTTGGTAATGTCATGGAACACTTCTACGACAGCACAAGTATGACTATCTTGATTCTGTCATAAAATCGTCATGGATGTACATGCATGACAAAAAGCACGACCTACTGTGACAAACACGTATCATCACGGAAATGTAACTTTTTTGTAGTTTTCTTGAGAGACCAAGAGTGGTTGTGGTTCTCGAAGAAGAAGTCTGGAAGGTTCGGAGACCGCCTTCAAGTATCTACCACGAGTAATCGGCATTGGTTGATGAATCGATTGTCGAGGATAATAGGGTGAAGAGAGTTTATCTTCCATGTTAAGTCACAACCCCTCCAACCAGACATAGTTCTTGTGCAGAAGGACGAACTGGTCGAACAAATATCTTGTCGCCATTGAGCCTCTTTGGTTATCTTTGTCACCCATGTTTACCTTTGATGCATTTCCTTTCGTTTGATTTGTCTCAATGTATTGCCTAGTTTCCCTTCGGTACTTTGTTTTAGTTCGCTGTAGTTTGATTTTCATTCATTCCGCTGTTGAGTTCTGAGAGATTTAAGTTTTCCAAAGAAAATTTAGAACTCTCATTCACCCCCCCCCCCCCTCTGGTAGACATACTTCATTCCTACAATTGGTATCAAAGCAAGGTATTCCTTGACTCTGCTCATTTTAGTCTAACGACTTTGGAGTTTAAGTATGTCTTTAGTGAACTACAAATCACATCTCAAGATTCCCATATTCAATGGGACGGACTATCCCTTCTGGATGGAGAAGATGAAGATCCATCTCCGAGCAATAGATGATGATATGTGGAATGTGGTGCAGCTCGGGCTCATAGTCGCAATTCCTCAAGCTCCTTCCGATGAAGAAAAGAAGCTCATTCAGTTGGATGCTCAAGCAAAGATGAGATTGGCGGCCATCTCTCTCGAGCGCAGTTCCTTCGGTATCATCAGTGCGAAACTGCAAAGCAGCTATGGGATGTCCTCGAGAAGATCAATGAAGGAGTTTCAACTCAGGAGGAGGCTCGAATTGACACTCTACGAGCGAAATTCAATCGCTTCAAGCGCGTTGGAAATGAAAGATGTCAGCAAACCTTTGATCGTGTCAATGACATAGCAAATGAACTTCAAGGTCTCGGCGCCAAATATATCACCGGCCATGAAGTTGTGAAGAAACTGCTCCGATCGCTTGACAATTCATTTGACACTCTTATCTTAATGATTCACGAATGTCCTGATTTCAAGTCCCTCAACTCTGCTGATGTCATGGAAAGATTGAACACTCTTGAGGAACAAGAAGAAGAGAAAAGACATCTATATGGCTCAACTCAACGCAAAAACCATGCTCTCCAAGCTGTGGCTGATTCTTCCTCCAATGGAAATGTCGAAGAAGATTCAGATGATCCAGAAAGGCTCAGCAAAGATCTAGCACTGATTACAAAAAGATTCCAATGCTTCCACAAGAAGAGCCAGTTCCAGAAAAGAAGTTCAAACAACTCCAGGGGTTCAAAATCCTTGTCGAAACCCGCTGGAGAATACACATGCTTCAAGTGCAAAAATCCTGGACACTTCATTTTGAATTGTCCTCTCTGGGAAGCTGAAATCCGTGCTAGTGGGAGATATGATTCGGGCAACCATCAAGGCAAAAGCAAGAGCAAGAACTACGACTCCGAAGATGAGAAGAAAACAAAGAAATTCTTCAAGAAGGACAACTCCACTTCAAAATCTTCGTCAAGATCTTCATCAAGGAACCCTTCCAAGTCCACCTCCAACTGCAAGAATACCTCTCGCAAGGCCAAGACGTACATCGGCAAGGAAATGGATTCTGATGAAGAAGAATCATTAGGTTCCGAAGAAGAAGAAGAATCTGATGAGGATTCCGACTGCGACATGGCTGGCATAGCATATGACTCTTCTCCTGCAACCAACTTCTTCGGAAATCATTCAAGCAATGATGAATCTCCTGCCTACTACTTCATGGCCAAAGCCTCGAAGGAAAAAATATCCTCCAAAAATCAAGATTCACTCTAGTGATCGATATTTTTCTGATGAGGATGACCATGCGAAGTTCATAAAAATTGCCAACATTTAACAAAATTCTCTTGAGAAAATTGAGAAAACTCTCAGGAAATCTAAAGGGTTGTTGGTTGAGGAGATGGAGAAAAATCTGTCGTTGACCAAAGAGTATTCCACTCTCAAGTCACAAATGGATGAAATGACAAATTGTCATGATTTTTTTCTCAGCAGACCACGAAAGATTGACCTATGATTACCCAAAAAGGAAGCAAGAACTCGAGGCGCTGAGAGAGGCTCATGAGGATTTGGTCAGAGAAAATTCTCTTCTCACACAATAACATAAAGAAAAACTTGAAGTGTTTGAGCCACCATGTTTAAACTTCCTTGAACGAACCAATGCAGAATCAAATGTTGAATCATCTGTGAATGCTAACCTCTCGGTCGAGGAAAATGGTTCTATTTCTGATGAAAATGCTAGGTTGAAGGATCTTCTTCATACAGGAATGTTCAAATCTCTCAAAGGGCATCAAACCCTTTGTGATGTTTTGAAGAAATCCATTCTTCACAAAAATCCCAGGAAAGAAGGCATCAGTTTTGAAAGGAAACGGAATAAAGATGGCACCTACTGGGAACCTCATCAATATCCTCAAACTGTGTGGGTTCCAGCAAAGAGCAAAACGCTCGATCCAGCATTACTCTTGGGATATGACTCTCCCATTCCGGAATATCCCGATAATGACTCTCTGGACAACTACAAGTTGTCCAAGAATCAACATGGTGAGGTCGTTGCTTGCTATGTTGGACCAAATAGTATAAATGCCCCCCCCCAAAGAAAGCTATTTGGGTGCCTAAGAAAACTATTGATGCTTTGCCTATTTTTGATCATCTAACCATGCAGGCAGAAAAAGTTCAACAGAATGAGTACATTCATACCTCATTCAATCATTTTACTCATGCCTCTGGAAGGAATTTCAATGCTTATTCCTTCAATTATGCTCGTACCTCATCGAACAATAATTATGCTTATCGAAAGAAATCATTTCCTACACGCTCTACTGTTTTGAAGTCACCTGCAAAAATGTGGGTGGTTAAGAAAGCCTAATTCTTCTGCAGGACTATGTGTCCGGGTGTACAGAATGGATAATGGATAGTGGATGCACTAGTCATATGACCAGAGACAAGTCATTGTTTGTCGACCCCAACTTAGCTGCTTCTCCTCTGAAGTATATCACTTTTGGCGACAACAACAAATAAAAGGTATTTGGGCTAGGTAAATTGCTATATCCAAGGACAAGTCCATTGATGATGTTTTACTTGTTCAGTCTCTCAGATTCAATGTTATGTCAGTTGGCAAGCTATGTGATTTAGGCATGCTAGTTCTATTCTCTATATCCAAATGCAGTGTCTTCATGGCCTCTAACAATACCTTCATCTTTGAGGGAATTAGAAAAGGTGATCTTTATATTGTGGATTTCTCTAAGGGTCCCTCGGTCCAAACTTGTTTCCTTGCAAAAGCAACAGAAGGTTGGCTGTGGCACCGAAGACTTGGCCATGCAGGTATGAGAAATTCGCAGACCCTGGTGAAGAAAAATCATCTCTGTGGGATTCCTGGTGTAAAATTTGACAAGAATCGCCTTTGTGCTGCATGTGAGGCTGGTAAATTAGCCAAGAAGCATCACTCTTCCAAGACAGTTATGACCACAACAAGACCACTGGAAATTTGTCATATGGATTTATTCGGTCCTCAAAATTATGCAAGCTTCGATGGCAGTCATTATGCTCTAGTTATTGTTGATGATTTCTCTCGATACACTTGGGTATTTTTTTTCTCAAAGACAAGACCTGCACCCAAGATGCCACGCCCAAGATGCGACCCTATCCTAAAGGAACTCGAAGGTCCCACCAAGGATAGAAGCGCATCTTGAAGACGCTTTTGCAAGGTGGATATCATTACATCAACATTACATAATAGATGGGGATACATACAAGAGGCATACAATGCCACACGAATACAACAATACATCATACATAAGATCAGCATCCGGCTACGGATGAAACACAAACAAAAACTCAAACGACATCCACCCTGCTAGCCCAGGCTGCCGACCTGGAACCTATCCCCTGATCGAAGAAGAAGCAGAAAAAGAACTCAACGCAAGCAAGCATCGCTCTCGCGTCATGATCATCGCATAACCTGTACCTGCAACTGTTGTTGTAGTAATCTGTGAGCCACGAGGACTCAGTAATCCCATTACCATGGGTATCAAGACTAGCAAAGCTTAATGGGTAAGGAAGGGGTAAAGTGGTGAGGTTGCAGCAGCGACTAAGCAATGTATGGTGGCAAACATACGCAAATGAGAGCGAGAAGAGAAACAAAGGAACGGTCGTCAAGCTAGCAATGATCTGAGGTGATCCTGAACACCTACTTACGTCGAACATAACCCAGAAACCGTGTTCACTTCCCGGACTCCGCCGAGAAGAGACCATCACGGCTACACACGCCGTTGATGCGTTTTATTTCGGATCTGGTGTCAAGTTATCTACAACCGGACATTAACAAATTCCCATCTGCCACATAACCGCGGGCACGGCTCTCGAAAGTTTATACCCTGCAGGGGTGTCCCAACTTAGCCCATGACAAGCTCTCGCGATCAACGAAGGATATTCCTTCTCCCCGGGAAGACCCGATCAGTCTCGGAATCCCGGCTACAAGACATTTCGACAGTAATACAACAAGACCAGCAAGACCTCCTGGCGTGCCGACATCCTGATAGTAGCCGCGCGTATCTCGTCTCAGGCCACGACCGGATGAGCACTACGTACAACTAGAACCAGCCCTCAAGTTTCCCCGAGGTGGCGCTGCAAGTGGCTCTAGTTTGGACCAACACTTAGACAAGCATTGGCCCGGGGGGGCTAAAATAAAGATGACCCTTGGGATGCGCGACTCCCAAGGGAAAAAGGTAATAGGTGGGGCAAATGGTAAAACCAATGTTGGGCCTTGCTGGAGGAGTCTTATTAAAAGCGAACTGTCAGGGGGGTCCCATAAATCACCCGACCGCGTTAGGAACGCAAAATCCGGGAACATAATACCGGTATGACGGAAACTAGGGCGGCAAGAGTGGAACAAAACACCAGGCATAAGGTCGAGCCTTCCACCCTTTACCAAATATATAGATGCATTAATAATATAAGAGATATTGTGATATCCCAACATAACCCTGTCCACCATGGAGCAATCTTCAACTTCACCTGCAACTAGCAACGCTATAAGAGGGGCTGAGCAAAGCGGTAACATAGCCAAGCAATGATTTGCTAGGAAGGGTGTCAAAGGTTAGAGGTTCATGACAATTTGGGAGGCTTGAAGAGCAAAAGATAGGTAACACAGCATAGCGATAGAACGAAGCAACTAGCATAGCAATGATAGTAGTGAGATCCAGGGTGACGGTCATCTTGCCTGAAATCCCGCTAGGAAGAAGAACGAGTCCATGAAGAAGACGAACGGACGTAGTCGAACGAATCCTCACAATCGCAACATTACCGGAACTAAGAAGCAACACCGGAAAGAAACAAACAAAATGGTAAACACACAAGCATAAACATGTCAGGATGCACAAACAAGTATGATGCATGTCCAGTTTAATGAGGCATGGCATGGCAAAGTGCAACAAACAATACTACAAGTTAAGTGGAGCTCAATATGCAACGAGTTGCATATTGACGAAACACCACATCCGAGTTATTTAGTTCGCTCTCGTTTAGGTACACAACAATGTTAAATGTTGTTAAACATGGCAAGGGGTGTAACAAGTAAACTAACTATTTAGGCAAGTTTAAATGAGGCCGGAACAACAAACAACAATTCCGGAAAATCCTCATATGCAATTGATGAATTTGCTACTGTTCTGCCCTAAAACATATTTTTTTATTGTTGTTAAACAGGAAAATAAAGTGGACCACGTTAAACTAGGCATTTTTCCACCCCATTTACATATAAAGTTTATTAAATTCGGAGTTACAGTTAAATAGTTATGAAATAAATCATTTTAGCATGGCATAGGAGCAAATTAGTGCAAACAGCAAGTTAAACATTTTAACCATGGATGAAAGTGGCAAACTATGAAACTAGACAAAATTCTAAGCATTTTACATGTTTGAATCATTTTAATCCGATGCACGGTTAATGAGTTATCATATGCATGAAGCTCGGGGTCCAAACTGTAAATATGCAGTTTTCTGGATAAATGCGAAAATCGCAGTACAACGGGCTGAAACTGGCTGGGCTCTGGGCGCTCACCATGGGCTGAGGACCAGGTCGGTGGTGGTGGCTGGGCCGATCTGGAGCAGGCCGGATCTGGAGGGGAAGCAGGCTGGGCCTTGGAGCTGGCTGGATCTGGTCCACGTTGGCACTGGAACGGGTCAACGCAGGGGGGTGCTCGTGCGCTCGTTCTCTGCTCAGAGGAGGACGAGGCAGAAGGCAGGGGGCGATGCAGGGGAAGCAGAGGCGCGGCGGGACTCGGTGGGGCGATGAGGGCCGGGCGGAGGCGGTCGGAGGAAGCAGATCCGGGCGGCGAGGTAGCAGGCCGGCGGCGAGGCAAACGGCAGCGGGGACGGAGCTGCAGCAGTCTCCGGCGACGAGGCAGGGGACTTGGCATGGCGGCAGACTTCCTGTTCCATGGCGCTGGCGCGGAGTCCTGTGAGAGCAAGCAGGGAGAGGGCGGGAGATCGTGAGAGAGAGGCAAACGGGAGGAGAAGGCAGTAGGAAAATGGGAGGCAGGGAGAAGAAAGTGAAGGAGAGGGCGACGCGGTCCTGGTGGTCGCCGGCGCGGTTGCGCGGATGAGGCAGGAGGATCGGCCTCGGGTGCCTGGTTGCGGGCGCGGGCGTGGGTGAGGAGCACGGCGTTGAGGAGCTCCTCTCCCGTTGGGCTCGTGCGCGGGGGACGAAGCAGAGGAGGCGTACGGGAAGGGCTCCAGAAGAAGCTCCTCTTCCCTGGATCGGGAGGAGACAGGGGCTTCGGGAGGGCAAGGAGGATCTCCTCTCCTTGGATCGAGCAGGTGAAGAGCTGCAACGCTGGTTGGGCAGGCGCACAGATCGAGGGAGGTGGCTGCGAGCTGGTTGGGTGGATAGGGCAGGGGATCCCGATGAGGATTTTTGGATCGGGCAAGATCCCGAGGTGGGAGGAGACAAGAGGAGTGGCGGCGGCAGCGGAATGGAAGGATGGGACATTGCTCCTAAAGATTAGGGTTGGACTAGTTTATATATAGCCTGCGGATTAGATTAGGGACTAATCCGGTCCGTCCGATCGAAATCGAGCGGTCGAGAATAAATAGGCTAGGGAGTCCAATAAATAAAACGAAGATGTTTTATAGATGTTTGGAGATGATCCGGACGCAATGGTGATGACTGTCCGGGTCGGGTTCGGGGGAGTTTCGGACACGCGTGAGAGGGGTCAAAGAGGTCAACGAGGACAAGGGTCTGACAAAATGACAACAGAGGCAAAGAGAGAAAAGGCAACTGCGAATGTCTACGAGTTTTTATGAAAACATGCAAATGCAATGTGCATGATGCTATGAGATGAGATGCCTGCCAAGAACTAAATGCAAAAAAAATACAAAAACCCAACCACGAAGGAAATATCATATCGCATCTCCGGAAACGGCAAGAGTTGGAGTTACGAATATGGAAAGTTGTATCCGGGGCGTTACAACACTCCACCACTACGAGAGGATCTCGTCCCGAGATCTAGGATGGCACCGGAGGAAAAAGGAAGAGGAGAGGTAAAACAAAGTTGCTTCTTTGACGAACGAGTGAAACCACAAACCATGAGAGGTTGAGCAATTTAAAAGAAAGAGTACAACAGAGATGAACGAGATTGCAAACAATCCATTAGAAAAGAGGAACAAGGAGTATTACGAGGACTTGAAGGTTGAAAGACATGGAAATAAGAGCTTCACGAACGAAAATAATATGACCACCTCGGTATAATGAGATAGCCAAGGAACAAGAATGACAGAATTTGGACAGCACTCCGGTAGAAAAGAGAAGAAAACTTGATGAGATGAAAAGATATTGAAGAGATGATACAACACTCCGGTTAAATGGATAAGCAAGAAAAGAACATGATCCTCACAAAACGAGGTGATGGGTGAAGAGCACAACATCACAATGCCTCCGTAACAAAAGAATAGAAGTTAGACCGTTGGGATAAAGGGACGGAGAAGAAAATGACAACTTTTGCCACAAGTGAACTTGAAAAGCATCCTTGCAAAGAAGAATTGAATGGAGTTGCTGGAAAATCAACAACGAAAAGCACAAGCTTGTTGTGGGCTTATGGAAAACATCTCAAGACTATGAGGTGACAACCGGCCACTAATGGAAATCATTGATTTGATTGAGAGCACCAAAGAGATGAAAAACTTCTTTCACCCAGAGGATAATTGGAGAACTTGGGTCATTGGTAAGCACCACAATTAGCAACATTCCTTAGGGAAGGCTTTTAGGTGAACTCTATACCAAGATAACTCCAACGAAGGGATTGATGGATTTAAAATACCTCATTCTTGACAACATGTCAATCACGAAACATGAATGGAAATTATCAAGAATGACATATCACCACCTCAAAAGATAAGGTAGAAAGAATTGCACTTCGGAATGCAAGATGAAGAATGCTTGAACTCCTTTGAAAAGAATCTCGATGAACACTTCAAGAAGGAATTAAATCCTTGATGAACCATCATGTAGAGCTTCCATGAAGAACTCCGGTAATAAAAGAATGACAAAAAGAAAGAGAAGTTGAAAGAACAAGGTGAAACCTTGCAATAATTTAGATGGAGCTTCGCGATGATATAATGTGGAAAACTTGGAACTCCGGAAAAGAAAAGATGAAACACTAGAGCCGAGAATTACTTCATCATGAACAATCTCCGGAAGAAAAGAATTCAATCACCTCGAGGAAATAAAAATAAGATTTATTGTATGCCTATCCTTCATCAAATTTAATTGATGACAAGCAACGGATTTGGCATACTATTTATTCTCGTAGAAAGGATTAAGAGGGATATAGCGCAAACTTGAGATGGTATTGATGGAACCACCGGTGGGATTTGGAAACAACGAATAATTGATATGATAACGAAGGAAGTGAAATCTTGAACGAACCACCATAAGAATTGAAAATGAAAGTAGCAAAGGCACAATTCACCGGGAAGAATTGGAAAACGAATGAAGATACTTGAGGGGATTTAGATACATGAGAACAAAGAGATCATGAACTGATTAGAGGATATTTGAACGATGCACCGGTAAGATTTAGAGAACGATAGCTACACGCTGAGAATGAAGAATTATGACATGATGGCCTTCAGAGGAAAGAAATGGAAACAACTCATGAAATGCTCCGGATGGTAAGAATAGAATTGTCACAATCAAAACAATTATGAGGATAGCATGAAGCTAGAACCATGAATATTCAAGAGAATGGACCAAGATTTAAGAGAAATCCATCTTCGGTCTTCAAAAGACGACGAGAAACACCACCAAAATTACTGAGATACTCCGGGAGAATGAAAAGCGAAGAGGTTGAGCCAACAATGAAAAGAGTTTGAAAACGATCTTGGAGAAGACATGTGACTGATGGAATCCATTCTTACGTCACACTTTGAAAAGAATTTGGGAATAGCTCCGGAATAATTAGAAGAGTTAGGTAAGAACCTGGGAAAAGACCTGTGGGTTAGGGCCCATTCAAAAGAGAGCACCATTGAACAATTGCTTGAAATAAAGATTGCACCGGTAGAATTAAATGGCTTTAATGAGATAACAACCTTGAAGTAACTCTAACGGATTAAGAATTGAAACATGATTCTTCTGAGATACCTTGAGCACTCCAGATAAGAATAGAGAGAGGTGAACAATTAAGAGGTGCACCGACATGCAAAAACATTTGAAACGTGGAAAGGAATATGATCAACACCGAAAGCTTAAAATTGGATCCGTCGGAGAAGAAACAACAACGAAGGATGATGAACTTGAAATTGTTGAGCATCTTCATGGGAAATCACCGGATAAAAACATTGAAAGACAAGAATGAAGAGACTTCCTACAAATAAAAGGATACATGATTAAGAAATCTGAGTCCTTGAAGAAAAAGGGTGGGAGGGTTGGGGAAAAACAAGGACAACTTGGGATGAACGAAACAAACACCGTTGAGAAAACTTAGAATTGATCTTGCGGATGGGGAGAATGATGGGATCATCTCGAAGAGAAGCGCACCGGTTGGAAAAGAATTAACATGACAACCTCAATGATCAAGAAGGATTAGTATTCACATAGAAATATGAGAACACCATTTAGGAAAAAGTATGGATCAACACTTGACATTGAAGCAACTCGAATACCACAAATAAAACAAAACAAAGGATTTGGCTTGCAGAATAAGCCGGAACAAATACATATGATAGAGATTTACCCAATCCCAAATCATGCATCTGTCGGAAAGATTTTCTAGGAGCTACTTCAATTCCCACCTATAAACTCCCGAAACTTTCTGGTTATGCAATCTGGTGTTGGGGATACAGGGGAAGCAATATATCTCACCCAAACTAACAATACCTACATCCAAGCTGTATCCATCCGTCAACACATAACCAAGAAAACTCCGGAAATCGTGTACCTCAACCTTCGAAAAGCATCCGTTATAAAAGCTATGGCAATACTCCCGAACTCCCCAGTACTGGGTGACGTCGAGGTTATCTCACCAACAACTGCATAAAAGAGATTTTCGATGTCGGCAAAACTCAGGTATTCCAGAACTGCAACGATAAAATTATGACGACAACACCTCGGAGCTCAACTCCTCGGGACACTGCCACAACCCCTAAATGTCAGGAGGCACCAAGAACAATGTTCTCGTCATAAGAATATCGGAACGATCCCAAGATACCCGCGTGATCCTAAAAAAATTTTTAGTGAAATCTGAGACGAGGAAAGACAAAACATCTACGTCAGGAGTCCTCACCAGAGCGACGAAGGGACTAAGGAGTAAAAATAATCCTACTCTCCGATATATATAATCCTAAGACTCAAAATAGTTTTCTTCTAGACTCAACAACGGCCAACAAACAAGGGGGCTCCTATGGTCGGTCGAGGCTCTGATACCAACTTGTCACGCCCAAGATGCGACCCTATCCTAAAGGAACTCGAAGGTCCCACCAAGGATAGAAGCGCATCTTGAAGACGCTTTTGCAAGGTGGATATCATTACATCAACATTACATAATAGATGGGGATACATACAAGAGGCATACAATGCCACACGAATACAACAATACATCATACATAAGATCAGCATCCGGCTACGGATGAAACACAAACAAAAACTCAAACGACATCCACCCTCCTAGCCCAGGCTGCCGACCTGGAACCTATCCCCTGATCGAAGAAGAAGCAGAAAAAGAACTCAATGCAAGCAAGCATCGCTCTCGCGTCATGATCATCGCATAACCTGTATCTGCAACTGTTGTTGTAGTAATCTGTGAGCCACGAGGACTCAACAATCCCATTACCATGGGTATCAAGACTAGCAAAGCTTAATGGGTAAGGAAGGGGTAAAGTGGTGAGGTTGCAGCAGCGACTAAGCAATGTATGGTGGCTAACATACGCAAATGAGAGCGAGAAGAGAAACAAAGGAACGGTCGTGAAGCTAGCAATGATCTAGAGGTGATCCTGAACACCTACTTACGTCAAACATAACCCAGAAACCGTGTTCACTTCCCGGACTCTGCCGAGAAGAGACCATCACGGCTACACACGCGGTTGATGCATTTTATTTCGGATCTGGTGTCAAGTTATCTACAACCGGACATTAAAAAATTCCCATCTGCCACATAACCGCGGGCACGGCTCTCGAAAGTTTATACCCTGCAGGGGTGTCCCAACTTAGCCCATGACAAGCTCTCGCGATCAACGAAGGATATTCCTTCTCCCCGGGAAGACCCGATCAGTCTCGGAATCCCGGCTATAAGACATTTCGACAGTAATACAACAAGACCAGCAAGACCTCCCGGCGTGCCGACATCCTGATAGTAGCCGCGCGTATCTCGTCTCAGGCCACGACCGGATGAGCACTACGTACAACTAGAACCAGCCCTCAAGTTTCCCCGAGGTGGCGCTGCAAGTGGCTCTAGTTTGGACCAACACTTAGACAAGCATTGGCCCGGGGGGGCTAAAATAAAGATGACCCTTGGGATGCGCGACTCCCAAGGGAAAAAGGTAATAGGTGAGGCAAATGGTAAAACCAATGTTGGGCCTTGCTGGAGGAGTCTTATTAAAAGTGAACTGTCAGGGGGGTCCCATAAATCACCCGGCCGCGTTAGGAACGCAAAATCCAGGAACATAATACCGGTATGAGGAAACTAGGGCGGCAAGAGTGGAACAAAACACCAGGCATAAGGCCGAGCCTTCCACCCTTTACCAAATATATAGATGCATTAATAATATAAGAGATATTGTGATATCCCAACATAACCCTGTCCACCATGGAGCAATCTTCAACTTCACCTGCAACTAGCAACGCTATAAGAAGGGCTGAGCAAAGCGGTAACATAGCCAAGCAATGGTTTGCTAGGAAGGGTGTCAAAGGTTAGAGGTTCATGACAATTTGGGAGGCTTGAAGAGCAAAAGATAGGTAACGCAGCATAGTGATAGAACAAAGCAACTAGCATAGCAATGATAGTAGTGAGATCCAGGGTGACGGTCATCTTGCCTGAAATCTCGCTAGGAAGAAGAACGAGTCCATGAAGAAGACGAACGGACGTAGTCGAACGAATCCTCACAATCGCAACATTACCGGAACTAAGAAGCAACACCGGAAAGAAACAAACAAAATGGTAAACACACAAGCATAAACATGTTAGGATGCACAAACAAGTATGATGCATGTCCAGTTTAATGAGGCATGGCATGGCAAAGTGCAACAAACAATACTACAAGTTAAGTGGAGCTCAATATGCAACGAGTTGCATATTGACGAAACACCACATCCGAGTTATTTAGTTCGCTCTCGTTTAGGTACACAACAATGTTAAATGTTGTTAAACATGGCAAGGGGTGTAACAAGTAAACTAACTATTTAGGCAAGTTTAAATGAGGCCGGAACAACAAACAACAATTTCGGAAAATCCTCATATGCAATTGATGAATTTGCTACTGTTTTGCCCTAAAACATATTTTTTATTATTGTTAAACAGGAAAATAAAGTGGACCATGTTAAACTAGGCATTTTTCCACCCCATTTACATATAAAGTTTATTAAATTCGGAGTTACGGTTAAATAGTTATGAAATAAATCATTTTAGCATGGCATAGGAGCAAATTAGTGCAAATAGCAAGTTAAACATTTTAACCATGGATGAAAGTGGCAAATTATGAAACTAGACAAAATTCTAAGCATTTTACATGTTTGAATCATTTTAATCCGATGCACGGTTAATGAGTTATCATATGCATGAAGCTCGGGGTCCAAACTGTAAATATGCAGTTTTCTGGATAAATGCGAAAATCGCAGCATCAGGGAAAAAATACAACGGGCTGAAACTGGCTGGGCTTTGGGCGCTCACCATGGGCTGAGGCCCAGGTCGGTGGTGGTGGCTGGGCCGATTTGGAGCAGGACGGATCTGGAGGGGAAGCAGGCTGGGCCTTGGAGCTGGCTAGATCTGGTCCACGTTGGCACTGGAACGGGTCAACGCAGGGGGGTGCTCGTGCGCTCGTTGTCTGCTCGGAGGAGGACGAGGCAGAAGGCAGGGGGCGATGCAGGGGAAGCAGAGGCGCGGCGGGACTCGGCGGGGCGATGAGGGCCGGGCGGAGGCGGTCGGAGGAAGCGGATCCGGGCGGCGAGGTAGCAGGCCGGCGGCGAGGCAAACGGCGGCGGGGACGGAGCTGCAGCAGTCTCCGGCGACGAGGCAGGGGACTTGGCATGGCGGCGGACTTCCAGTTCCATGGCGCTGGCGCGGAGTCCTGTGAGAGCAAGCAGGGAGAGGGCGGGAGATCGTGAGAGAGAGGCAAACGGGAGGAGAAGGCAGTAGGAAAAAGGGAGGCAGGGAGAAGAAAGTGAAGGAGAGGGCGACGCGGTCCTGGTGGTCGCCGGCGCGGTTGCGCGGACGAGGCAGGAGGCTCGGCCTCGGGTGCCTGGTTGCGGGCGCGGGCGTGGGTGAGGAGCACGGCGTTGAGGAGCTCCTCTCCCTTTGGGCTCGTGCGCGGGGGGCGAAGCAGAGGAGGCGTACGGGAAGGGCTCCAGAAGAAGCTCCTCTTCCCTGGATCGGGAGGAGACAGGGGCTTCGGGAGGGTGAGGAGGATCTCCTCTCCTTGGATCGAGCAGGTGAAGAGCTGCAACGCCGGTTGGGCAGGCGCACAGATCAAGGGAAGCGGCTGCGAGCTGGTTGGGTGGATCGGGCAGGGGATCCCGATGAGGATTTTTGGATCGGGCAAGATCCCGAGGTGGGAGGAGACAAGAGGAGTGGCGGCGGCAGCGGAATGGAAGGATGGGACATTGCTCCTAAAGATTAGGGTTGGACTAGTTTATATATAGCCTGCGGATTAGATTAGGGACTAATCTGGTCCGTCCGATCGAAATCGAGCGGTCGAGAATAAATAGGCTAGGGAGTCCAATAAATAAAACGAAGATGTTTTATAGATGTTTGGAGATGATCCGGACGCAATGGTGATGACTGTCCGGGTCGGGTTCGGGGGAGTTTCGGACACGCGCGAGAGGGGTCAAGAGAGGTCAACGAGGACAAGGGTCTGACAAAATGACAACGGAGGCAAAGAGAGAAAAGGCAACTGCGAACGTCTACGAGTTTTTATGAAAACATGCAAATGCAATGTGCATGATGCTATGAGATGAGATGCCCGCCAAGAACTAAATGCAAAACAAAATACAAAAACCCAACCACGAAGGAAATATCATATCGCATCTCCGGAAACGGCAAGAGTTGGAGTTACGAATATGGAAAGTTGTATCCGGGGCGTTACACAAGACATCTTCAAAAGTTTTGCTAAGAAGGCCCAGAATGAATATGATGTGTGAATTAAGCATGTCAGAAGCGACAATGGAACTGAGTTAAAAAATATTCATATTGCTGAATTTCTCGATGATCATGGTATTACTCATGAGTTCTCTACTGCATATACTCCCCAACAGAATGGAGTTGCTGAACGAAAGAACAAAACTCTCATTGAAATGGTGAGAACAATGCTCAATGAGTATAAAACTCCCATTCGTTTCTGGGTTGATGTTATTAACACTGCTTGTCATGTTATCAATCGTGTTTATCTTCACAAGTTCCTTAAGAAAACTTCATATGAGCTTATCACTCGCAAGAAACCAAATGTTTCTTATCTACGTGTGTTTGGTGCACCTTGTTACATTCTTGATATGAATCATTCTTCCAAGTTTGCACCTAAGGCAGTTTTCTTCTTAGTTATGGCTCAAACTCGCATACGTATCGTGTCTATAACTCTCACCACATGAAAGTTATGGAAACGGTAAATGTGTGTTTTGATGAATCTAACGGCTCCCAAAAGGAGCACCTGCCAAATGTGATAGATGAACCATTGATATCGGATGCTATTCGGCAAATGGCTATTGGGAGCGTTGCTACCTCTTGAGCACTGCGTTGGTTTTCCCTTGAAGAGGAAAGGGTGATGCAGCAAAGTAGCATAAGTATTTCCCTCAATTTTTGAGAACCAAGGTATCAATCCAGTAGGAGGCTACACGCAAGTCCCTCGTACCTACAGAAACAAATAAGAACCTCGTAACCAACGCGATAAAGGGGTTGTCAATCCCTTCACGACCACTTGCAAAAGTGAGATCTGATAGAGATAATAAGATAAGATAAATATTTTTGATATTTTTATGATATAGATGGAAAAGTAAAGATTACAAATTAAAGTAGATCGAAAACTTATATGATGGAAAATAGACCTAGGGGCCATAGGTTTCACTAGTGGCTTCTCTCAAGATAGCATAGGTATTACGGTGGGTGAACAAATTACTATCGAGCAATTGATAGAAAAGTGCATAGTTATGAGAATATCTAGGCATGATCATGTATATAGGCATCACGTCCGCAACAAGTAGATCGAAATGATTCTACATCTACTACTATTACTCCACACATCAACCGCTATCCATCATGCATCTAGAGTATTAAGTTCATAAGAACAGAGTAACGCATTAGGCAAGATGACATGATGTAGAGGGATAAACTCAAGCAACATGATATAAACCCCATCTTTTTATCCTCGATGGCAACAACACAATACGTGCCTTGCTGCCCCTGCTGCCACTGGGAAAGGACACCACAAGATTGAACCCAAAGCTAAGCACTTCTCCCATTGCAAGAAAGATCAATCTAGTAGGCAAAACCAAACTGATAATTCGAAGAGACTTGCAAAGATAACCAATCATACATAAAAGAATTCAGAGGAGATTGAAATATTTCTCATAGATAAACTTGATCATAAACCCACAATTCATTGGATCTCGACAAACACCGCAAAAAGAGTTACATCAAATAGATCTCCAAGAAGATCAAGGAGAACTTTGTATTGAGAATCAAAGAGAGAGAAGAAGCCATATAGATAATAACTATGGACCCGAAGGTCTGTGGTAATTGGTAAACTACTCACAACTCATCGGAGAGGCCTTGGTGTTGATGTATAAGCCCTCTGTGATCGATCCCCCCTCCGGCGGAGCGCCGAAAAAGGCTCCAAGATGGTATCTCGCGGGTACAGAAGGTTGCGGTGGTGAAAATAGGGTTTCGTGGTGCTTCTGGATGTTTTCAGGGTATGCAAGTATATATAGGCGAAGGAAGTCGGTCAGGGGAGCCACGAGGGGCCCACGAGGGTGGGGGCGCGCCCTCCTGCCTCGTGGCCGCCTTGCTTACTTCTTGACGTCCACTCCAAGTCTCCTGGATTGTGTTTGTTCCAAAAATAACTCTCCCGAAAGTTTCATTCTGTTTGGACTCCGTTTGATATTCCTTTTCTGCGAAACACTGAAATAGGCAAAAAAAACAACAATTTGGGCTGGGCCTCCGGTTAATAGGTTAGTCCCAAAAATGATATAAAAGTGTATAGTAAATCCCATAAACATCCAAAACAGGTAATATAATAGCATGGAACAATCAAAAATTATAGATACGTTGGAGACGTATCAAGCATCCCCAAGCTTAATTCCTGCTCGTCCTCGAGTAGGTAAATGAAAAAAACAATTTTTTTAATGTGGAATGCTACCTAGCATAATTCTCAATGTAATTCTCTTTATTGTGGCATGAATGTTCAGATCCATAAGATACAAGACAAAAGTTTAATATTGACATGAAAACAATAATACTTCAAGCATACTAACAAAGCAATCATGTCTTCTAAAAATAACAGGGCTAAAGAAAGCTATCCCTACAAAATCATATAGTCTGGCTATGCTCTACCTTCATCACACAAAATATTTAAATCATGCACAACCCCGATGACAAGCCAAGCAATTGTTTCATACTTTTGATGTTCTCAAACTTTTTCAATTTTCATGCAATACATGAGCGTGAGCCATGGACATAGCACTATATGTGGAATAGAATGGTGGTTGTGGAGAAGACAAAAAAGGAGAAGATAGTCTCACATCAACTAGGCGTATCAATGGGCTATGGAGATGCCCATTAATAGATATCAATGTGAGTGAGTAGGGATTGCCATGCAATGGATGCACTAGAGCTATAAGTGTATGAAAGCTCAACAAAATGAACTAAGTGGGTGTGCATCTAACTCGCTTGCTCACGAAGGCCTAGGGCAATTTGAGGAAGCCCATCATTGGAATATACAAGCCAAGTTCTATAATGTAAAATTCCCACTAGTATATGAAAGTGACAATATAGGAGACTCTCTATCATGACGATCATGGTGCTACTTTTAAGCACAAGTGTGGTAAAAGGATAGTAACATTGTCCCTTCTCTCTTTTTCTCTCATTTTTTTGGGTGGGCTTCTTTGGCCTCTCTTTTTTATTTGGGCTTCTTTGGCCTCTTTTATTTTTCATAAAGTCCGGAGTCTCATCCCGACTTGTGGGGGAATCACAGTCTCCATCATCCTTTCCTCACATGGGACAATGCTCTAATAATGAAGATCATAACATTTTTATTTACTTACAACTCAAGATTACAACTCAATACTTAGAACAAAATATGACTCTATGTGGATGCCTCCAACGGTGTACCGGGATACGCAATGAATCAAGAGCGACATGTATGAAAGAATTATAAAGGTGTCTTTGCCACAAATACGATGTTAACTACATGATCATGCAAAAGCAATATGACAATGATGGAGCGTGTCATAATAAACGGAACGGTGGAAAGTTGCATGGCAATATATCTTGGAATGGCTATGGAAATGCCATAATAGGTAGGTATGGTGGCTGTTTTGAGGAAGGTATATGGTGGGTGTATGATACCGGCGAAATTTGGGCAGTATAAGAGAGGCTAGCAATGATGGAAGGGTGAGAGTGCGTATAATCCATGGACTCAACATTAGTCATAAAGAACTCATATACTTATTGCAAAAATCTATTAATCATCGAAACAAAGTGCTACGCGCATGCTCCTAGGGGGATAGATTGGTAGGAGAAGACCATCGCTCGTCCCCGTCCGCCACTCATAAGGAAGACAATCAAAAAATAAATCATGCTCCGACTTCATCACATAACGGTTCACCATACATGCATGCTAAGGGAATCACAAACTTTAACACAAGTCTTCCTCAAATTCACAACTACTCCACTAGCATGACTCTAATATCACCATCCTCATATCTCCAAACAATCACAAGGAATCAAACTTCTCATAGTATTCAATGCACTTTATATGAAAGTTTTTATTATACCCATCTTAAATGCCCATCATATTAGGACCAATTTTATAACCAAGCAAATACCATGCTGTTCTAAAAGACTCTCAAAATAATATAAGTGAAGCACGAGAGATCAATAATTTCTACAAAATAAACCACTGCCGTGCTCTAAAAAGATATAAGTGAAGCACTAGAGCAAAATTATCTAGCTCAAAAGATATAAGTGAAGCACATAGAGTATTCTAATAAATTCCAATTCATGTGTGTCTCTCCCAAGAGGTGTGTACAGCAAGGATGATTGTGGTAAACTAAAAAGTAGAGACTCATATCATACAAGACACTCCAAGCAAAACACATATTATGTGGTGAATAAAAATATAGCTCCAAGTAAAGTTACCGATAGACGAAGACGAAAGAGGGGATGCCTTCCGGGGCATCCCCAAGCTTAGGCTTTTGGTTGTCCTTGAGTTTAACTTGGGGTGCCTTGGGCATCCCCAAGCTTAGGCTCTTGCCCCTTCTTATTCCATAATCCATCAAATCTTTACCCAAAACTTGAAAACTTCACAACACAAAACTCAACAGAAAATCTCATAAACTCCGTTAGTGCAAGAAAGCAAACCACCACTTTAAGGTACTGTAATTAACTCACTATTTATTTATATTGGTGTTAAACCTACTGTATTACAACTTCTCCATGGTTCATACCCCCCGATACTAGCCATAGATTCATCAAAATAAGCAAACAACACATGAAAAACAGAATCCGTCAATAACAGAACAGTCTGTAGTAATCTGTAACTTCCAAATACTTCTGGAACTCTAAAAATCCTAAAAAATAGGAAGTCCTAGGCAATTTGTCTATTAATCTAATGCAAAAATAATCAACTGAAAATCACGTTTCTGTGATTTATTAAAATTATTCCCGTGCGCATAAAAGTTTCTGTTTTTTAGCAAGATCAAATTAACTATCACCCAAGATGATCTTATAGGTTCTACTTAGCACAAACACTAATTAAAACACAAAACCACATCTAAACAGAAGCTAGATGAATTATTTATTACTAAACAGGAACAAAAAGAAAATTGGGTTGTCTCCCAACAAGCGCTATCCTTTAACGCCCCTAGCTAGGCATAAAAGCGAGAATAGATCTAAGTATTGCCATAATGGTAAGGTAAATCATGAAAACTCATCTCATATTCCCTATGTTCAGCAGCAAGTTTTCTTTGTGGCAAGAAAAAGTAATCAAAAGGGCTAAATTTAATGGACAGAAGTCCCCAAGATCAAGCTCGGGAGGTATGGGTTCCTCCTTTGGCCCTTCATATTGTACAACCAAATCATCATTATAAGCATTCTTTTGACAAAAAGTTATGAGCCTTTGCTCAAGAGAAAATCCTAACCCATTGTTTTGAATAGCAAAATCATTATTAATTTCGGAAATTTTATCAACTAGAACATCGGTAGGAACCTTTTTTCTAAGGTTTTCATTAAAAGCAACATGATCTAAAGATTGTAAATGCATTATGTCCTCTTGATTAAAGAGGATCGCCTCTATGGGAGGACGACCAACGTCCACCCTATAGTGCGCAAAAATTTCTTTGGCTTCTTTTATTATAAATCTGAACTCATGTGCCAAAAAGATAGTAGCTGCACGCTTGACAGAAGAATGCTCAATATTGGAAAATTCTAGGAAAATCATTTGTATGCAAGGATGCATATGCATAAACTGTCTTTCAAGTTCAACTATAAGCAAAGATATAGCATCCGCAAGACTATTAGTTCTATGAAGAATAGATCCACTCATAGAAGGTAAAAGCACTGGCACAAGTAAAGAAATCTTGAATAACCCATTTTCCAATAATATTACCACTACCGAATCGAAACTTTTTAGTATGTAAGATAGTGGGTTCTCCAGCAGGATCATCAAAAGCATCAAAGTTTCCCATGTTATTACTATTGTCCATATCAATGATAACCTCCCCAGTTTCAGACATAGTGGCAGCAAGTAACACAAGAAGCAAGCGAAAAAGAGGCGGACTGGAAAGAGAGGGCGAATAAAACGGCAAGGGTGAAGTGGGGGAGAGGAAAACGAGAGGCAAATGGCAAATAATGTAATATGAAGGATAAAGTTTGTGATGGGTACTTGGTATGTCTTGACTTGTGTGAAGACCTCACCGACAATGGCGCCAGAAATCCTTCTTGCTACCTCTTGAGCACTACGTTGGTTTTCCCTTGAAGAGGAAACGGTGATGCAGCAAAGTAGCATAAGCATTTCCCTCAGTTTTTGAGAACCAAGGTATCAATCCAGTAGGAGGCTACACGCAAGTCCCTCGTACCTACACAAACAAATAAGAACCTCGCAACCAACGCGATAAAGGGGTTGTCAATCCCTTCACGGCCACTTGCAAAAGTGATATGTGATAGAGATAATAAGATAAGATAAATATTTTTGGTATTGTTATGATATAGATTGAAAAGTAAAGATTGCAAAATAAAGTAGATCGGAAACTTATATGATGGAAAATAGACCCGGGGCCATAGGTTTCACTAGTGGCTTCTCTCAAGATAGCATAAGTATTACGGTGGGTGAACAAATTACTGTCGAGCAATTGATAGAAAAGTGCATAGTTATGAGAATATCTAGGCATGATCATGTATATAGGCATCACGTCCGCGACAAGTAGATCGAAACGATTCTGCATCTACTACTATTACTCCACACATCTACCGCTATCCAGCATCCATCTAGAGTATTAAGTTCATAAGAACAGAGTAACGCATTAGGCAAGATGACATGATGTAGAGGGATAAATTCAAGCAATATGATATAAACCCCATCTTTTTATCCTCGATGGCAACAATACAATACGTGCCTTGCTTCCCCTGTTGTCACTAGGAAAGGGCACCGCAAGATTGAACCCAAAGCTAAGCACTTCTCCCATTGCAAGAAAAATCAATCTAGTAGGCCAAACCAAACTGATAATTCGAAGAGACTTGCAAAGATAACCAATCATACATAAAAGAATTCAGAGGAGATTCAAATATTTCTCATAGATAAACTTGATCATAAACCCACAATTCATCAGATCTCGACAAACACACCGCAAAAAGAGTTACATCGAATAGATCTCCAAGAAGATCAAGGAGAACTTTGTATTGAGATTCAAAGAGAGAGAAGAAGCCATCTAGGTAATAACTATGGACCCGAAGGTCTGTGGTAAACTACTCACAACTCATCGAAGAGGCTTTGGCGTTGATGTAGAAGCCCTCCGTGATCGATTCCCCCTCCAGCGGAGCGCCGGAAAAGGCTCCAAGATGGGATCTCACGGGTACAGAAGGTTGCGGCGGTGGAAATAGGGTTTCGTGGTGCTCCTGGATGTTTTCAGGGTATGCAAGTATATATAGGCGAAGGAAATCGGTCAGGGGAGCCACAAGGGCCCACGAGGGTGGGGAGCGTGCCCTCCTGCCTCGTGGCCGCCTCGTTTACTTCTTGACGTCCAGTCCAAGTCTCCTAGATTGCGTTTGTTCCAAAAATAACTCTTCCGAAGGTTTCATTCCGTTTGGACTCCATTTGATATTCCTTTTCTGCGAAACACTGAAATAGGCAAAAAAACAACAATTTGGGTTGGGCCTCCGGTTAATAGGTTAGTCCCAAAAATGATATAAAAGTGTATAGTAAAGCCCATGAACATCCTAAACAATTAATATAATAGCATGGAACAATCAAAAATTATAGATACGTTGGAGACGTATCAAGCGTCAAGCCAGTTGAAGGAAATGCACCTGAGTCCTCTGATGATGATGCTCCTATGAATCAAAGCATAACTCGTCAAGCCGCTGCTGAAGCAAATGCTCCTCATAATGGAAATGGCAATCAAAATCCAAATGCCAATTAAAATGGCAATCACGAAGGAAATGATGATACAAATGCTGATGCTGATGAGAATGAGAATGTTCATCACAAAGAAAATGCTCTTCCTTGAGTGGAAAATCGAGTTGATCCTTCATTAATTCTCGACGAGATTGAGAATCCAGGTTATCGACCCACAACTCGTTCACGCACTCGTTTGGCTAACTACTATGGCAGTTTCTCCTTTGTCTCATTGACAGAATGTACCAAGTATGAAGAAGCCATGAATGATCCAGATTGGTTGAATGCTATGCAAGAGGAGTTGGTGCAATTCGAATTAAATGATGTGTGGGAATTGGTTGACAAACCGCATCCCAAGAAACACAATATCATCGGCAAAAAATGGATTTTCCGCAATAAGCAAGATGAAAATGGCATTGCGATGAGAAACAAAGCACGACTCATTGCTCAAGGGTACACATAAGTAGAAGGTATTGGTTTTGTTGAAACATATGCTCATGTTGCACGTCTTGAGGCAAGTCGTATTCTTCTCGCTTATGCAAATTACAACAATATCTTGCTTTATCAAATGGGTGTGAAAAGTTCTTTCCTCAATGGTGAAATTGATGAGGAAGTTTATGTTAGACAACCACCTGGCTTTGAACACCCCGAGTTTCCTAACAAAGTTTTCAGGTTGAAGAAAGCCTTATATGGGCTAAAGCAAGCCCCTCGAGCTTGGTATGCCACCTTGAAGAAGTTTTTGCTTGACAAAGGGTTCAAGCCAGGATCCACTGATCCCACACTTTTCACTCATGCCGTTGATAATGATCTATTCTTATGTCAAATCTATGTGGATGATATTATCTTCGGCTGTACTAACAATGCTTGCAGCTTAGAGTTCGGGAAAATGATGTCCGATAAATATCAAATGTCTATGATGGGTGAACTCAAGTTCTTTCTTGGACTGCAAATCCGTTACCAGGCAAATGGTATTTTCATATCTCAGGAGAAATATCTGAAAAAATGCCTGAAGAAGTTCAAAATGCAAGATTCCAAAATGAAGGGCTATAAGACTCCTATGCCCACGAATGGTAAGCTGGATGCAAATGTGTATGGTAAGGATTATGATCAGAAAGCTTATCGTTTGATGATTGGTTCTCTTCTCTATCTATGTGCATCCAGACCTGACATTATGTTAAGTGTTTGCATGTGTGCCCGCTATCAAGCTGCACCTAAAGAATCACATCACCAAGCGATCAAGCGCATTTTAAGATATTTGGCTCACACCCCCACCTTAGGTTTATGGTATCCTAAGGGAGCATAGTTTGATCTCGTTGGATATTCAGACTCAGATTAGGACGGTGACTTGGTTCATAGGAAATCTACTTTAGGGACATGTCATTTCCTCAGTAGATCATTGGTTTGTTGGTCATCAAGGAAGCAGAATTGTGTATCTCTTTCCACGGCTGAGGCTGAATATATTGCTGGTGGCACTTGTTGCACTCAGTTATTGTGGATGAAGCAGACACTGAAGGACTATGGCATCAAGGTCAAGCATATTCCTCTATATTGTGACAATGAGAGTGCCATCAAAATTGCACACAATCATGTGCAGCATTCTCGCACGAAGCATATTGCCATTAGACATCATTTCATTCGCGATCATGTTACTCGAGAGGATATTGTCACTAATCACGTCAAGACCGAAGACAATCTCACTGATATATTCACCAAGCCTCTCGATGAGAAAAGATTTTGTGCGTTACGGTGTGAGCTAAATATCCTAGACTTCGCAAATGTGCAGTAAGCTGGTCTCGGCACCCATGCTAACACTTCCACATCTTTGAAGGAATGGGTGCATAACACTCAAAGAGTTTGAAAATTTCGACAAAGTGAAATTCTCTTTCTGAGAGTGAATACATTAACAAAGAACTAGACTAACCAGGTGCCATGATAATTGTGCGACGCTCGAGGTCATACAATTCTTATACGGTGGGTTATGCCACCACATTTTTTCTTTCGTTGGATTTCTCTATGATCGATAGATTTTGTGTTTTGTCCGAATGCATTTCTCTCATAGCTATTTGCTCGTGTGCTTGTGTTTCTTCCTGAGTGAAATGCCTAGGACCCCGTTTTCCCTCTGCTCTATCTCTTATAGTCTCTGCTGATCTGATATAAATGCTCAAATTCTATCTGGAATGAAACTTTATCTGGTGTCCTTGACCACGATTAAGATTCAGTCTGAACTCTAATCTGTTTTGGCGAAAGCTGTCCAAAATTTGGGGGTTTCCCACCCAAGTCAGGACCATGATCTTTTATGACGGTTGCCACATGCAATACATCCTCTGCTAGTCCACCTTATCCATTGAATCGCAATCCTCTCTGTTTAGAGACCATTCGATCAATATCCTCTGCGTGCAGTTATTTCCATTCGCCTATATATAAACCGCATCACTCCTTTCTTCCACTTTACTCTCTTTCTCCTCGCCTTCTTCTCCACCGAAACCCTCACCGCAGTGCTCCACATTGAGCTTGACGCCGACGACCCCTTCGCCGCTTAACTGCCGGAAAGAGGTCACCGGAGTCTTTCACGCCGCCGCGGGACATCTTCTTCCCCACGCCGCCGTAGCTGCTACATGTCACCGAGTTAGGGTACGTGTGGTTCGAACTCGGGCCTCCATCCTTCTCGTTTTGAGTTCGTCCGCGATTATTTTCCTCCGATTTTACCACATATCTTAGGTCTAGTTTTTACCCCTACTAGTGTGGATGCAGTTTCTAGTTGTTCCTCGCATTCGAATCTCTTCAGATCTAGGGTCTGTGTTATGTTTCGTTTGAATGAAATGCCTAGTACGCTGTCTTGTATTTTCTTCGGACCTACTAGCTCGTTCTATATGTTTCCTTCATTCAAAACATTTCCCAAAGTCTGCATCTAGTTCTTCTTCAAAATGATTTCGTTCGGAAAACTATTCACTGTGAGCATTTGTAACCATGTCCCCCATTTTCCCTCGTAGCTATTCTGATTCACAGGTGTATGGATTTTGTTGAGGATTCTGCTAGACCACATAGTATGGCTGATGAAGAAGAGGCATTCATGGGAACAACTAACGAATCTAAAGCTCCAAATGCAAAGGGCCCAACAGTAGGCCCATCCACAAGGAAAAGAAAGAGATCCTAACCAAATGAAAACGAGCAAGAAGTAGATGCTCCGAACAAAAAGAAAGGTGGCAGGCAACCCTTTGCAAATTCAGCTCAGTACATCTCTCATGATGATTACAACACTGCACCATGAGAAGATTCATCATAGAGAAGAAAGCGTCCTCAAAGGATTCGATGCCACTGGGTGCACAAATGGTTTAACTACAAAATGATTCATCCTCGGTTTGCCAAGAACTTTGCTTTTCATCCTCCATGGGGTGACTGTCGTGATATTGGTCTTGTCCGTGCAATTAATCCCTAGGAAAGACAACCACCTCCACCTGATGCACATGAACCGTCTCTCAAGACTCCCGCATCATATCCAGATGAATTGGCCAAGCGCTTGAAAAATGCAAAAAAGAGAGCCAAGAAGGTTAAAAGGGATCGGGCAAGAGAAGAAGAAAATCGTCGTCTCCTAAAATCATACATCAAGAAGAAAAAGGCAGATAGAAAATCAGAACGCCGTTCCAAGAACAAACATGATCCCAGATCTGCTGCTCTGAAAAGAAAAAGAGCATGCCAAAGAGAAGGTAAGCCAAACCAATTGCTAGAAATGATGAATGTGATTCCTCCAATCATGATGATCCTCCGCTCACAAGGTAACAAGTTGAAGCAACTCTTTATGAACAAGTGGACATCACTACATCCACTGTTCTTCCTGGTCTGCGAGCAAGTGATGTCCCAATAGCACCTCCGAAGAAGAACCCACTAAAGAGAAAGACTCCTCCTACCACTATTACAATGGTTGATGAAGTAAACACAACTCCTCATCCTGAGGCTATTGATTTGCAAGATTTGGTTGTTGAAGCTCCAGTTAGCACAGCCAAGCCAGGAGAGAAGATTCTGAAGCCTAAGGTGAAGCAAATCAAAGCCCCCTCTGCCGAGCAAAATGCTCCAAGTGCTGAGGTTGTGAAAGAAAATGCTGGTAAATTTGCTCCCAAGTTGACTCAACCATTGGCTTCTATGTCACCTACCAAGCAAAATGTAGCACAAACTGCTCCTGTTGCACAGCCCCGTGATGAATCTGCTACCCCACATTCTTACAATCACATATTCATCATGGAGTAGCTTGACAGATTTGTTGAAGGCCCGTTTGATGGAGAAGTGGCATCTTTTCCCATCCCCTCTAAAATGATTGCTCAAGCAGCTGATCTTGTTCAAGACATGCGAGATGACTCTGTGGAGATCAATGATATTACCGCTCAGCTCAATGAGCTTGACACCCGTATGAAGGCTGCTAAATCTAAGTTTTTCATCAAGCAACTTGAAGAATCTTATGTGGATGTCAATCAAGCTTTAACTATCCTTCAAAACAAAAGACTAGGATTTCATTCAGATGTAGATCAAATTGTTCGCAAGGTCTGCCTCGATCATCAAGCCCAAGTCATGATCTTGTCAAAGGCACATTGATCCGTCAAAGCAAAATAAGAAGAAGAAGATAGCAAAGAAGAATGCTCCTCCTCCTCCAGATGCTAAGACACAAAAATAAAATTTTCCTGAACGAGCAATTCCTTCGCCAACTCTTGAACCAGCTACATCTACTTTGCCAAGGCCAACTGAGTGCCTATGGTTTTTCCAGTTCATGAAGAAAATCCGCCTGAACAAAATGCTTCGGAAGAAGGTGAAATACATCAGTTGAGCACCAAGCCTCTCCAGTTCATGTTGAGACAAATGAATTTGTTCCTCCCTAAGAAAACCAACTACCGAAGATCGCCCTCCCCAATCCTCGGTGCCTGATAAAGTGAATGCTCCCTCTCCACTTCGAATTTCTCTCAACACCACGAAGAAAACTTCAGATGTTGGCCCCTCTACAGCAAAGTCCGTTTCTGCTCGTTACTCAGATTCAGTTATTTATGGCGATGAAATGATCTCTGTTGAAGATGAGATCAAATATCCATATCCTCGCGAGCAACTGTCGTTACTCTCCATCGGTGTTGGCGTCAAAGGGCCACTTTTCAATCGAAACACACATCCTAAGTTCTTTCAAGAGAATTCATACAACAAGCCCCGCACTTCTGAATCTCCTTGGTTCTGGACTCAGGAACATGCAATATACTCCCTCCGTTCCGAATTACTTGTCTTGGATTTGTCTAGATACAGATTTATCTAGACTTATTTTAGTGCTAGATACATCCGTATCTAGACAAATCCAAGACAAGTAATTCGGAACGGAGGGAGTACTATTCATGGATTCTTTATGATAACCGCAAGATTTTTCCTCATGAGTACCCGGATATCGCTGCAATAAAAAACATTGGCTGCTTCAATCAAGTATTGCAAGACATCGAAGACTTTGGCCTCACGCATGTCCTTGCATATCAGCATCCATGGAACAGAGAGATAATCCTTCAATTCTATGCCACCCTATACATCATTGGTGATGTATCAGATAGCACTAAGTGTATCATGGAATGGATGAGCGAAGGAAAACACATCAAGTGCTCTGTTATGGACTTTGTATCTCATTTCCATTTTCCTCGGTTCAAACATGTTAAGACGAAAATTCAAGTTCATAAAATTGATGCAATTTCTGATCAAGATTTCCAGTGCACAATGGATCAAGATAAAATTCATGATTACAATAGTCCGCCTTTGCCCAAGCATTTGACCTTCTATAATCAAACTCTGTATCATCTGCTCACTTATACCATCTGTCCTCTAGCCGGGATGAACACTGACAATGCTATATCTGACGTTCTTTGGAACACCATCTATGCCATCTCCCAAGGATTCATCTTCCATGTCGAAGACTTGTTTCTGCGCATCTTGAAGGATTCAGCTCAGCACCCAAAAACTGCCAAATTCTTTGGGCCTTGGATTCGAAAGGTGGTTGACTATGCAATGAAAACCGAATACTTAGCCAAAGTTAGTCACAAAAGCTTCATTCATCCTGTGAATGATACTTTGAAAGTAATGGAAGATATTTCTTTGAGGAAAGCACCAGTGTCAAGCCCTCCCGATTATCACAACACTTTGAATGGGCCACGGCTACCTCAGCGTGATAAAATTCCAAATGCACAACCTCCTTCACATCTTGAAGTAAGCTTGCACACCCAACAGTTGCGGTTGAAGCATATGGCTGAGGATCGCCAAGAGAAAGAACACCTGGCTGCTGAACTTAATGCAATCAACAATCGAACAAAAGTGGTGCACATGATCATGGCTGAAAACAAGAAGCACCTATGGAAATTGCTTCCAAAGTTCTTCTCCAAGAAGCAATTGAGCAACTCTCGTCTCAAAGAGCTGTATGAGTATATTGATCAAGGGTTTTCAGCTGAACATTTTCAAAATCGTATTACTCCGCCACTGCTAGCTCGTGAGCCAACAACTGAGTTACTTCGGATTCAGTTACGCAAATTGCTCGATGAATCAGAAGCAACCTCGCCCACTGAGAAACCTGCTGAAGAAATGTTCTGTCTCCCCAGAATCGACAAGCTGATCCCAATATACCTTCATCATCGGCTACTGCTGGCGAAGAAGATTTTCCAACCACCTCTGAATCAGAAACTTCTTCGGGCGATGCCTTAGAGTGAATCAAGTTCACTCGTGTCGTTCATCACCTTTTTGACATTAGTTGATAAAAGGGGGAGAATTACATCGAGAGTTTTGATAGATTTGCTTTGTTGAATTTGATATATGTGTTTGTTTGCTCTGGTTTATGCGACTCTTGAGCTCTATGCCTTAAAGACTATATGTGCCACTTTATGTGCTCTGATGTAAAACTTCTGATATGTGCTGTAATATTAATAACCCTGCTTGCTGCACTACTTTCTCTCGAAGCAATTGTTTTGCAGGTGGATTTATTGTCAGAAGTCATGGATGATTGCACTATACACTCGACGGATTACACATCGTCAGTGCCAATCATTACCTCGAATGATTGAAAAATCCTACACTTATTTAAATAAATTGCAAGGAATCTCATTCTACATCATTGACCCTGCATACATCTAGGGGGAGTATATTTCATCATCGAATCAAGTAACGCAAGTTCACTCTTGTTCAATTTACATTTCACTTATCTATCTTCACTTCGATGATTATCTGTTTTGTCAACAACCGTCCAAAAAGGGGGAGATGTTGGTGCAATCATAGGCCCCTTATGTTTTGGAGTTTGTTGACAAAAACAGTATGGGACTTATGTGTTTGCTAGTGCACACAGAGTAACAGGTCCCAGAAGAATCGAGAAGTTTGATGCAAACAACGAAGATAACCTCTCTGTGTGGCAGCGATGGTTATCACCGAAGATGAGGCTAACGAGAGTGACCCCTAAAAATTGCTGAAGTACAAGCGACTGGTTCGGTGTATGTTCGAAGAAAATGACTGCGTTCGAGGACGAATGAAGACGAAGTGAAGACGCAACATTTGTTTCGTTATTCTTCTTCTTTCTTTGAGTCATAGGACCACCGAGGGGTGTAGTATTTGGAGTTTTGATTCTCTAATGCTAAACCCAAATCGTATGAAATATGTGAGAGAAATCTCTTTGTGTTCCGAGCAAATCCTTGCCAGCAAGAGACTATGATCTTCTTCGCTGCGAGAAATTTGTCTCGGA
Organism: Triticum timopheevii; assembly: GCA_963921465.1. Lineage (NCBI taxonomy): Eukaryota > Viridiplantae > Streptophyta > Magnoliopsida > Poales > Poaceae > Triticum > Triticum timopheevii. The sequence continues at coordinate 480,330,085 of OY997268.1, forward strand.
CCAAAGAGTTAGCATTACTTGTTCCTCAAGTAATGTTACCGTTGCTCGAAAATCTGACCGTTGCAAATGTGTCGGTTGGCCATTGGCTGGACCTCGTGTCCAAAATGGTCATTTCCCATCTGGGAAGGCTGCGGCTATAAATAGCCACCCCGCGTCGGCTTTGTCCGGTGGCTGTTCCATTTGATTCTGAGAAGATTGTTGAGAAACCCACTCTCTGAGCGATTTGAGTTTAAAATCCACCAAGAGAAAAACTCTAGAGCCGAAGAATTAGATAGTGGTTCAACATCACTCGAATCTAAGTATAGTACGCTCCGCCTATTACCCTTGAGAGCTGCAAACTCTCTAGACGGTTAGGTGTCAATTTATTCAGAGACCAAGAGTGATTGTGGTTCTCGAAGAAGAAGTCTGTAAAGGTTTGGAGATCTCCTTCAAGTATCTACCATGAGTAATCGGCATCGGTTGATGAATCGATTGTCGAGGAGAATAAGGTGAAGAGAGTTTATCTTCCGTGTTAAGTCACAACCCCTCCAACCAAACATAGTCCTTGTGCAAAAGGACAAACTGGTCGAACAAATACCTTGTCGCCATCGAGCCTCTTTGGTTATCTCTGTTACCCATGTTTACCTTCGATGCATTTTCTTTCATTTGATTTGTCTCAGTGCATTGCCTAGTTTCCATTAGGTACTCCATTTTAGTTCGCTGTAGTTTGTTTTTCATTCATTCCGCTGCTGGGTTGTGAGAGATTTAAGTTTTCCGAAGAAAATTTAAAACTCCCATTCACCCCCCTCTGGTTGACATACTTCGTTCCTACACTAGTAAGCCTCTAGTAGACCAGCTCGTTGATCAAAGATGTTTAAGGTTTCCTAACCATGGACATGAGTTGTCACTTGATGACGGGATCACATCATTAGGAGAATGATGTGATGGACAAGACCCATCCTTTAGCTTAGCATATGATCGTTCAGTTCATTGCTACTGCTTTCTTAATGCCAAATATATGTTTCTTCGACCATGAGATCATGCAACTCCCGGATTCTGGAGGAATACCTTGTGTGCTATCAAACGTTACAACGTAACTGGGTGATCATAAAGATGCTCTACATGTATCTTCGAAGGTGTCTGTTGAGTTGATGTGAATCGAGATTGGGATTTGTCACTCCATATGTCGAAGAGGTATCTCTGGGCCCTCTCGGTAATCACATCATAAGAAGCTTGCAAGCAAAGTGACTAATGAGTTAGTTGCAAGATGATGTATTAAGGAACGAGTAAAGAGACTTGCCGGTAAGGAGATTGAACTGAGTATGAAGATACCGACGATCAAATCTCGGGCAAGTAACATACCGACAGACAAAGGGAACTACATATGTTGTCATAAAGGTTCGACCGATAAATATATTCGTGAAATATGTAGGAAACAATATGGGCATCCAGGTCCCATTATTGGTTATTGACCGGAGAGGTGTCTCGGTCATGTCTACATCATTCTTGAACCTGTAGGGTCCGCACGCTTAATGGTCGTTGACGATATAGTATTATATGAGTTATGTGATTTGATGACCGAATGTTGTTCGGAGTCCCGGATGAGATCAAGGACATGACGAGGAGCTCTGGAATGGTCCGGAGGTAAAGATTGATATATAGGACGATAATATTCGATCACCGAAAAGGTTTCAGAAAGTACCGGTATTTATCGGAGTGCCGGAAGGGGTTCCGGGAGGCCACCGATAAGAGGTGGGCCTTATGGGCCTAATGGGGGAGCACACCAGCCCACAAGGGGGCTGGCACGCCCTCCACCCCTGCCCACACGCCAAAGAAGGGAGGGAAAGGGTGCTCCCCTTTCCTTTCCCCCATGTCCAAATATGGAGGGGGGCGCGGCCAGGGCAGGTGCCCTAGGACACCCGCCGGCCACTTGGGGTTGCCCTAGGGGCTGCCTCCCCTCTCCCCTCTCCCTAGCCGTGAGGAGGGAGAGGGGCAACACACACCACGATTCCCTAGCCGTGTGCGGCGCCCCTCTCCCTCTAGTTCATCCTCAGTCATATTTTTGTAGTGCTCGGCGAAGCCCTGCGGAGATAGTTGCATCACCACCGTCACCACGTCTTCATGCTGCCAGAACCCATCTACTACTTCGCCCGTCTTGCTGGATCAAGAAGGCAAGGACATCATCGAGCTGAACGTGTGCTGAACGCGGAGGTGCCGTACGTTCGGTACTTGATCGGGCGGATCGTGAAGGTGTACGACTACATCAACCGCGTTGATAAACGCTTCCGCTTAACGGTCTGCGAGGGTACGTAGACACACCCTCCCCTCTCGTAGCTATGCATCTCCATGGATAGATCTTGCGTGTGCGTAGAATTTTTGTTTCCATGCAACGTTCCCCAACAAGCACTTCATCTCCTTCCCCTCTCGCTGCCACTAGGATGCGCTGCTGGACAAAGCTTGTGCGACACCGACAGTTGCTGATCATGGGGACCTACTATGAAGGGTCCGATGGACTGGTGTGGGCTGATGATGGGGATTTGTGGCCGTGTTGTGGTCTTCGTCGGGCAATGTTTGATGACGGTGTTGTACTTCCAGTGCAGCGATCTTTAACGAAGGTCTGGCATGGCCAGGTCATCAGAGAAGAGGGCATTGGGTGCATGGTTCTACACAGCAGCGAGCTCGACACCAATCTCGGACCTGGCGTACATCGGCATGGGTGATTTTTTTTCTCTTGCTTTCTTTAGGGAGTCATGGTGTTTGGTTTGGGGAAGCGAGGCGACATCGTTACCTCGGTGTCGGAATAATGTTCTCCCCTCCCTTTTCCCGACCCGTTGGTGTGCTTATCGCTGGCAGAGATCGCGTGGAGTCGTGTCTTCAGCGTGTCTTTCGAGATCCGGGGGGTTTAGATTTCTGGTGGATCCATTTGAAGACTGGCGCTTGTGGTCTTTGAAGTTTCTACAACACCTTATCTGTATTTTCTTCTCCGGAACGATGATTTGCTTCACAGATTGTAGCTACCGGCGTCTCCTGGTCTACATCGATGACTTCCTGGCCGCTTCTTCTACAGGCTCTTGGGTTTTAAAAAAGTTACTCTGCCGTGGCGGAGACCCAGAGGCGGCATCGAACTATGTTCATGGTGTGTCGTCCCGTGGATGCAGGACAAAGAAAGCTAAGAAACCGCAAAGATTTGAATATAGTTTTATTTTTCTATATGGATGTGTTTGTAAAGACATGTGATACTTAATTTATGGCCTTGAGTCCCTTCTGCAAAAAAGGAGTATAGTTCCTGGGAGCTCCTGTGCGTGACGCTGACTAGTATAGTTCTCGGGAGCTCCCGTGCGTGACGCTGACTATGGTGACACGTACTGCCAACCACTACACCGTATAGCCAATGGTGAATGATTAGAGCGTCAACTGTTTTAACTATCCACTCTAGTGTTCTATTTATTGTAGCATACGAATTATTCAATTGTTATGAACACATTTTTTAAAACATGAACAAATTTTTGGAAATGTGAAATTTTAAAATAGTTTTGAATTCTAGTAACAAAATTTAGAATTTCGTCAGATTTTGAAAAAAATTGAACATTGTTTTTAAAAGAAGAAAAAATATTTTTTAAATTCGAACATTTTTTGAAAATTTTCAAACAATATTTTGAAACCTGGGGACATTTTTAAAATTGCGAACAAAATATTGAAAAAGTGAACATCTATTGAAATTCCTAAGCATTTATTGAAACACCAATTGTTTTCTTAAATTGTAAATAATTTTTGAAAATAAGAATATTCTTTAAATTCCTGAACATTTTTTGAAATACAATTTTTTTAGGGAATCATCATCAAATTTTAAAAGGAGAACTTTTTTGAAATACCTAAACATTTGTTGAAACACGAACATTTTATGAATCATGAACACAATTTTGAAAACAAGAACAATTTTTGAGACATTGAAAGCAAGAACATTTTTTAAAAATTGTGAACAAAATTTTGAACATGAGAACATTTTTTTAAAATTTGGGAAAAGGCATTTGAAAATTTGAAACAAAAGAAACAGGAAAAGCAAAAACAAAAATCAAGAAGGAAAAGAAAAAAGAAACAACAACCAGAAAAGGAAAAGAAAGAAACGGAGACAACAAAAGAAAGAAAAAGGGAAATAGAATAACCGGTCTTGGGTTCCCAAAACCGATAAAAACCGCCAGGAAACCTCTAGAAGATTTCTGAAACCGATACCTACTCGCTTGACCAGTCTGTGCAATTGCTCAACAGTTTGACGCAAAATGCGTCAAATAGGGATGGGACAGTCATTCGTCATATAGTTAGGCAGACGCAAAAGGCGCTCACTATCATGGGCCAGCCTAGTCGTCTTTGTTACTGAGCTCTTCCCCAATACTTTTCCAGTGAGTATTCTTCTAAGTTCTTTTTTGTGTTTTCTTTGGTTTTCGAGTCCGCTTTTTTTGTTTTTCACAAAACAAAATCTTATTTCTAGAAAAAATGTGAATGCTTTTTTAATTACGTAAAAATTTTAAAAATCGAACACTTTTGTTTACAATGAATTTTTACGTGTGTAAACCTTTTAATAATAATTATCGTGTATTTAAAAAAGTGCCTATCATCTGTCAAAAAATTAACCATGCGTGTGAAAAATATGGATCATGAATGTCCATAGAGACAGAAGAAATGTAATTTTATTAATAAAAAAAGGGGGAAAAGGGAAAAGGCTGGGAGAACAAGAATAAACCAGGATGCAGGCTAGTAATTTGCAATTTGCGGCCCACCGTAGCAGGCTGGGAGCCCACTTCCCACTGCCTCCTCACCCGAGCGACAGTGTCACAGACTCACAGCAACCACCCATCCGGAAAAAACACACGCAGCGACCTAGCGGGAGACACAGCCGCCGCCCCTCCTGGCCCCTCCCATCGTCGCCGCCGGCCCTACCATCGTCGCTCCGGGCTCCAGCGCTCCCCTCCCCTCCAGGAAACCGCCGCTCGCCCGCTCCCTTCCCCTAGCTTCACACCGCTCGGCCAGTTCCCTCCCAGGAGCCGGTCACTGGCTTGTGGGAAGTGGCTACCCTCGCCTGCTCGCCGTCCTTCGCCGTCGCCGGTCCCCATTCGCCATCCCCTGTTGGCTGCCGCCCTCAGCCCCTCACTTCCGCTCGGTTCAGTGAGTTAACTGGCTTTTGTACTGGTATAGCCCCAGATGTGATTGGGACGTAAGTTTGTCTATCTGTTGTTGTCCTGGTCATTTGCCATACTCCTAAGTTCCTCTGTTGGTGCCCTCACTGAAGTTATGCTTATGGTTTTGGCAGATACAAGGCCTTCGTGATCGAATATTTTCTAAACATCTAGATTTGTTCCCCGAGAAGGTATGCTTTGCAAACGCTGCTATATTATTTGTTCAAACTGATGAAGATAATGGAGGACTATGTATGTATCGGGTGAATGTGAACAAGAATGAAAATATTCAGCTTCATCTCTCACTCGCTCAATTCTAAGAGTTCAATTACACCCTTTCTCGACATTCATTAGTAGTAATTTTATGACAGTAAGATCGGTGGTTAGCAATTGTTTTCCCTTTTTGAGAACTATAATGGGCTAGCAAATGTCTTGGTTACTCATGGTTCTGCTTTCTGGCCTACCCTTTACGGGCTGCTATTTGTTGCAGTAGGCTTCTACTATAGTACCCAACGAAAGAACACCGTAAACGGCGCCTCCTCATCCGTCATTTTGTCGAGCAACTCAAGACGCGCCGCCGTTGCTATGCTTCTTCGACCCCGCCCCTTCCTCCTGCAGGCCCTCACGCCGCTTCCCTTCTCGCGCGGCCCCCTCGCGGTCCGCCGCACGCTCTCAGCGCACGCCGCGGCAGCCGGGGCCGCCCCCCGCGGCGATGCGCCCGCGCCAGCGCGAACCCGCCACAAGAACTCCCGGAAGGCTGAGCCGCCTAGGTTGCCCGCGGATACGGCGCTGTTCTTCCCGCCGGGGGTAGACCGGGATGCGGCTGTGGCGGCGGAGATGTTGATTCCAGGGTCTAACATCGTGGTGGGGCCGTATGCCGGGTACGCGAGGATAAAGGAGGCCGAGTTCATCGGGTGCAGCGCGCACGCGCGGGACTGCCCCAAGGAGGACCGCCCCGAGTTCGCCGTCCTCGGCCGCTCCAACGTCGGCAAGTCTTCTCTCATCAATACACTCACTCGCCGCAAGGAAGTCGCACTCACCTCCAAGAAACCTGGTAAGCATCTTTCTTTGGTTGTAGAGATATTCTTAGTTTCGTATTGTATGCAGTTACTCAGTGAGTGGTTTTGGTGCCCGACATGGCAAAATGTGTTTGTTGCCCTCTAGAATAGCTAGTGGTTAAATTTGCCAAAGTAAGGGCATCTCTAGCCGATCCCCTAAAAAATAGAGTAAACCACCGAGTTAGCTATATTGGGTAAATTTACTCCACTAAGTTTTGGCCGGACCTAGCCGAACTCCTAAATTTAGTGTAGTAAAACTTTCTTGGCTTATGCATTTCGTCGAACACTTGCTATGCATCTCCGCGGCGAGCGGCGACGATGGTGACCACGCCGGCGACGCGCCACCAACCACACGTTTGTAACCGAGCCGGTATGTGCCTGCTAAGACCACGGTAGAGATGACTGTCGGCGACACCCAATACAGCACGCTGCCGTAGGCCTTCTTGCGCCAGGCACCCGCATGACCTTCTTCACAGCCGTCTCCGCCTGCCGCAAGATGTTCCCAGACGACGGTGGCTTCAACTGGTTGGCGCATGACTACATGTCCAACCTCGACGCCGGCACCTTCGTTCTTGACCAGCGGAGGCCAACAACAACGACCTGTTCAAGCTCCTTCTTGTGAGTCCGTACATCGGCGAGCTCGCCGTCGAAGCCCGAAGTCAACATCGAGGGAGTACACAACGGGGGGCTTCACGCGAGTCGCCAGGCAGCCGCACACGCGAAGAAAAGTTTTACTCCAGCCGGCCACGGAGGACTAAATTTACTCATCCGGGAGGCCAACGAGTAAATATTTTACTCCTCTAACCGGTTTAGGAGATCGGCTAGGTGCCGGTTAGAGGAGTAAAACTGAAATTTTACTCATCTATAGCTTTTTAGGGCGTCGGCTAGAGATGCTCTAAGTTGGTCTTCTTTAATGAATACACAAGCTCTAGTAATTGCTCTCGGCTTGAGATGAAAATGTAATTATGTTGCACGCTTGGTAATGCTCTGTTTGTGTTATGGCGGTTTTCAACTGTATTTTCGTGATAATTGATAATTGTACTTTAAGTATGGACATGTTTATGGCCTTATCAATCTATTTTGATGAGAGTGTATTATTTCATTGATCCTATAGCAAATTTCTTGGATTTATGCTACTGCTTTTTTTACCTTTTCGAAAAGGAGGGTAAATCCCCAACCTATGGATGGGTGATGCATGCAGTCATCTTATTGCGAAAGTTCTTCTCCCAGCTTTTGCACCTATTAGAGATGCACACAGCATTTTTTAGATAAAAGGCACGAGCAGCGCCCGGCTTTGGCATTAAATCAATAAAGCCCCAACATCAGACCAAAGGAGTAACAAGGTCACTGATTACATAGACAAGCGGAAATTGAACCAGTAAAACACCAAGAAGCAGTTCGAAATACAGCCTTTGAAATATGCGTACGAATATTTTTATCTTGATGGGTGGAGTAGTACACACATTCCTCCACCATGCTAGGTACCAACCCTGATCCTTATGAAAATAAATGGAGAAAAACGCCTGTGCATCACTAGTCTAACTGCATTCCCAACCACTGAGCCAAGGCTCCATGTTTGAATTTACTTTACTGCTAACTTGTCCTTTTATTGTTGTTAAATATCATATCTGGGACTGATATCATATATTTTGCAGGGAAGACTCAAACAATTAACCACCATTTGATTAACAAGAGTTGGTATCTTGTGGATTTGCCTGGTTATGGGTATATTCACTTTCTTCACCCGCACTACTAGTTTATTGCATTGTATGAAGCTGCAACTGATTAATTTGAAGGAGCTTAGTTTTTGTAAGAACATATGATTAATAAGTAAAAGCAGCTCATGTTCTTCAGAAGTTGAATAGTCTCATCCTCTGTTTTTTTCTTATTCATTTGCATACCTGTTCTTGATGCAATGTCATTTATGTGTTCATGTGTGATGTAAGTGAATGTCAGCGTAATCATACAAACATAATGCCTTGGAAGCTTAATACATTATGTCCTACAAGTTTTCCAGCAGTAAGTTCAATACACAACCGACAGCTACCAATTATTTCTACTTCAAACTGCAGACATTGAATAGCATAAGGGATGCCTAAAAAAGAGGATATGATATGCCACGAGTCTTTTAGATGAGTTTAGTTCTGTTGAAAGTGTGTCTTGGAAGCCCTTCATGTTTTGGTTTTTTTGTCAACTCCAATATTAGATTTAGAATAGATATAATCTCTGTCAACTTCTGAACAAGTTGCCGTCTGATTGTAATTGCCGAGGATGTAGTGATTACTACATACTGCATGAAGCAACAGTGTTTAAATAGGAACTAAAAAAGAACTACTAGTGTTAATTTTCCATTCTCATTTTTCATATTATCTTTTCATACTCATTAGGGCATTTTCCCAGCAAGAAGTACTGAACATACTTTAGGATTTACCTGGCCTACACAGTAATCATGATCAGATCAAGTTCTTCCTACATGTAGGTTTGCAGCTGCGTCCAAGACAGCTCGAACGGATTGGTCTTCGTTTACCAAGGGGTATTTCTTGAACAGGGATACTTTGGTTGGTGTACTGCTACTTGTTGATGCTACTGTTCCAACTCAACAAATTGACCTCGACTGTGCTAACTGGCTTGGTCGTAACAATGTGAGACAACTTACTCTTCACCTGATATTGTTTCTTATACACGGATTGTTTGTGGATTAAATGTTAAGTAACTTATATCTTGAGGATTGATGGTACATGTGCCCTATAATAATACTGATCCCCAGCAACTATGTGGCTATCCTATTGTTTTGGTGTCACAGGTTGGGCTAACCTTTGTGTTCACCAAGTGTGACAAAGTAAAGAAAGGCAAAGGGGGGCGGCCTGATGAGAACATCAAAGTGTTCCTGGAGAACATCGGTTCGCTCTATCCAAGGCCTCCTCCATGGATCATGACGAGCAGCACTACAGGGTTAGGCCGCGACGGGCTGCTCCTCCATATGTCGCAGCTGAGGAACTACTGGGACAATGAGGCAACCTAAGTTAGGGGTTCTTCTTCAGGCTCGAGACAGCTGAAGATAGGAGCAACAGTACTTGCAGAAGAGAGCAGCACAAACCGGTCATCCTGCCTGACGAACTTCCAGTGTCTGGACTTCACCGACGGATCATGCTTTGCATAGACTTCAGGTTCAGTTTCATTGTGTTGGCCTCTTGATGTATAGTGGAACATGATTCACATACGCAGACTTTACAGTAATACCGCACCACTTTTGGTCCATGTTTGTTGTAGTAATATTTGGCTCACCTGCGGAAGTAAAGTCTCGTCCACTTGTTACAATTTCTGAACGCAATGGGCCGATCTGGAACTGTACATTTATACCACTCCAGTGTGGCGAAGGCAGCCCAGCAAATTCAATGTACTGGTGCACACATTGAATAGCACGGAAATTAATTTGTTGCGCATGCTTTACTGCCCGACAGACTACATGGTCTAGTACGACTGGCCATTAAAATTCGATTAAATCCAGATTTCCGGTGGTGGTACCACTGTACCGTGGTACATACGCGCCGGCCTTTTTTGTGGCGCTCTCGCTGTGAACAGCGGTGACATGAACACAGTTACCATGTCCCACTGAGAAGCCGGGCAGGCAGGGGAAACGGAAAGCGAGGCGTGCACGGACGACCGGTGACCGGAGGTGTTTCTCTTTCGTCGGGGCGGGGCTGGCTGGCTCGCCGATCCCCCAACTCCGCCGGCAGCGAAGAGGTGAGGTCCATGGTCCATGGCATGCCATGCCATGTGTTTCTTTGGTTTTATTTGGGGTTTCTGAAGCAGGCGGCGTCCGGAGTATAGAACCAAAATCTGAAACACTTGGAGAATGGCCAACATCAACTCGCGGCAAGTGTTTGTAGGAGTAGTTCGTTGCTTTCCTTGCTGTGTTCAAAAAATAGAAAAGTTCGTTGCTGGGAGACGGAGACCGGGGGTCAATCAAGCGGCCCCCTGCCCTGCTGCCGCTGACTGTGGGGGCAGCCGCAGGTGGGCTCATGGGCCACATGCCCCCACCCTTGTCCCCTCTGTCATCAGGCCTCTCCTCCGTCCCTCTCTATCCCTGGCTCTATCGGGCCCAGTGCACAGGGACTGAGGGTGCCCTTGTCCCTCTGCGACCATATCACTACGGCGCTCCCCTAAAAAAACATCGCTACGGCGCCACCAATTAGTACTACCTTCGTCCGGGTTTATTAGTCCCTTTCGTATTTTGTGCTAAAGTTTGACCTTAAATTTAACTAAGAAAATGTTAATGCATGCAACAAAAATAATATCACCGAAAACTATGTTCAAACATGAATCCAACGATATAATTTTTGTGACATGCATTATTATTTTCTTAATTAAATTTATGGTTAAAGTTTGACACAAAATACTAAGGGAACCAATAAATCAGAACGGAGGTGGTAGTAGTAGGCAAAATTGACTCGAAAAAAAGGGTTAGCGAATCGCAATGCCCACTAAAAGGAAAGCCAAGTAGGCAAGAGTTTACCAGCGGGGAGGGAGGCAGAAACCCAAAGAGGAAGCAAGGGAGCACCAACCAATCCTATCGCCCTAGCTGGAGTAAATTGTTGGTGTGCGACTAGACGAAAAGTTGTAATGCTGTTACTGTGCTAGCTATCTTGCTTCACAATCACAACACGGCAGCAGCCAGGCAGTCAGCTCCTTTCCCCGCACGCCACCGCTATATACATTATACATATAGGAAAAAATTTCACGTTACATATACCGATCTGGTTTGAAACTGTTTCTCACGTTTATTATTGGTCAGGGGTACTACCAACATGGCTTGTCAGATCTACAGCTTAGAACTGCCTTGAGCAGCATGCAAGCAAGGGTAAGAGCGACTCCAGCCGTTGGCCCCCAAGGCTCTTAAGGGGGAAATTTTTGTTTTTGCCACTCTAGATTTTGCCAATTTTTCTTATGCCACTTTAGATTTTGATATTTCATTTTTGCCACTTTTTGTTTTTGACAATTATCACAAATGCCATTTTGTGGCAAAATCAAAATAATTTTATTTCATTTTTGCCACTCTTAGCTTTTGATAATTATCACAATTGCCACTCTGAAAATTTTGCTTTTGCCACGAGAATGGCAATTGTGATAATTATAAAAACTAAGAGTGGCAAAAGTGAAATGTCAAAATCTAGAGTGGCATAGGGAAAATTGGTAAAATCTAGAGTGGCAAAAATAATTTTTTTTCCTAAAAGCCTCTTAAAATCGCCGCCTGAGGGCGACCCGGCACTAAAAATCGGCTCGGGGGCGATCGGGTTCCTAGTCGCCGCCCCCAGGTCACCCCCAGACGCCCCTTTTAAAACTGTTTTGAAAAGAAAAAACAGCTAAAATTCGGCAAACGTGACAAAGTTTCGGCGAACAGGGCATAAACTTCGGCGTTCAACATGTTTTTACATAGAAAACAAGAAATTTACTAAAAAAACAAAGCGCCGCGACTACAGGCCGAAGAACTCGTTGAACCCCTGCCGTCGCCGCCACCGTCGTCGTCCTTCTCCTTCTTCACGTCGCTGGACCCTTGCCCGGGTCGCCCAGGCGGACTGGTGGCGACGCGTCGTCGCTGTCTTCAAGCACGATGACGCCCCCTTCGTCGCACCCGCGGTGGCGCACGACAATCTCCTCTAGGGCGCGGCGCTGACGCTCCATCTCCAGCCGCGCCCAGTCTTCGCGTGCCCACTTCATGTCCGTGTCGTCGTCGAGCTCGAGCCCCGGCTCCGTCTTGGGCTTAACGAGGCGGGGAGGAGACGAGGAGGAGGGACGCCCGCCCTCGTTGATGACGATGCCGACGCACGCCGAGCGGCATTTCCGCGGGCTCGGGCTTGACGCTGAAGAGCGCCGGCGACCCAGAGGATCGGGAGGAGGATCGGGTGGAGGAGGAAGAGGAGCCGGTCCTCCTTGGCATCCATTGGGCGCCACTCCGTCGGGGGACCGGGGCGGCCGGGTACGTCAACGGTGGATCGTTGCCGCCCTCGAAGTACTCAAGGACGCGCGTGGAGCGTGCGACCGGGGTGTTGGGGAACGTTGCAGAAAACAAAAATTTTCCTACTCGTTTCACCAAGATCATCCAGGAGTTCATCTAGCAACGAGTCATCGGATGCATCTACATACCTTTGTAGATCGCGAGCGGAAGCGTTCAAAGAACGGTGATGATGTAGTCGTACTCGACGTGATCCAAATCACCGATGACCAAGCGCCGAACGGACGGCACCTCCGCGTTCAACACACGTACGGGACGGGAGACGTCTCCTCCTTCTTGATCCAGCAAGGGGGGAGGAGAGGTTGATGAAGATCCAGCAGCACGACGGCGTGGTGGTGGATGCAGGGTGTCACAGAAGCAGGGCTTCGCCGAGACTACGAGAGAGATACGTAACGGGGAGAGAGGGAGGCGCCAGGGGCTGGTGTGTTTTCCTCCTCTCCCCCCCCCACTATATATAGGGGTGCCATGGGGGGGGCGCCGGCCCTAGTAGATGAGATCTACTAGGGGGGCGGTGGCCAAGGGGAGGTTTCCCTCCCCCCCAAGGCACCTAGGGGTGCCTTCCACCACATGGACTCTTCCATGGTGGGAACCCTAGGCGCATGGGCCTATAGGGGCTGGTGCCCTTGGCCCATGAAGGCCAAGGCGCACCCCCTACAGCCCATGTGGCCCCCCGGGACAGGTGGCCCCACCCGGTGGGCCCCCGGGACCCCTCCGGTGGTCCCGGTACAATACCGATAACCCCGAAACTTGTCCCGATGGCCGAAACAGCACTTCCTATATATAATTCTTTACCTCCGGACCATTCCGGAACTCCTCGTGACGTCCGGGATCTCACCCGGGACTCCGAACAACATTCGGGTTTCTGCATATACATATCTTCATAACCCGAGCATCACCGAACCTTAAGTGTGTAGACCCTACGGGTTCGGGAGACAAGCAGACATGACCGAGACGACTCTCTGGTCAATAACCAACAGCGGGATCTGGATACCCATGTTGGCTCCCACATGCTCCACGATGATCTATCGGATGAACCACGATGTCGAGGATTCAATCAACCCCGTACTCAATTCCCTTTGTCAATCGATATGTTACTTGCCCGAGATTCGATCGTTGGTATCCCAATACCTCGTTCAATCTTGTTACCGGCAAGTCACTTTACTCGTACCGTAATGCATGATCCCGTGACCATACACTTGGTCACTCTGAGCTCATTATGATGATGCATTACCGAGTGGGCCCAGTGATACCTCTCCGTCATACGGAGTGACAAATCCCAGTCTTGATCCATGTCAACCCAACAGACACTTTCGGAGATACCCGTAGTCTACCTTTATAGTCACCCAGTTACGTTGTGACGTTTGGTATACCCAAAGCACTCCTACGGTATCCGGAAGTTACACGATCTCATGGTCTAAGGAAAAGATACTTTGACATTGGAAAACTCTAGCAAACGAACTATACGATCTTGTGCTATGTTTAGGATTGGGTCTTGTCCATCACATCATTCTCCTAATGATGTGATCTCGTTATCAATGACATCCAATGTCCATAGTCAGGAAACCATGACTATCTATTGATCAACGAGCTAGTCAACTAGAGGCTTACTAGGGACATGTTGGTGTCTGTTATTCACACATGTATTACGATTTCCGGATAACACAATTATAGCATGAATAAAGACAATTATCATGAACAAGGAAATATAATAATAATGCTTTTATTATTGCCTCTAGGGCATATTTCCAACAGTCTCCCACTTGCACTAGAGTCAATAATCTAGTTACATTGTGATGAATCGAACACCCATGGAATTCTGGTGTTGATCATGTTTTGCCCTAGGGAGAGGTTTAGTCAACGGATCTTCTACATTCAGGTCCGTATGTATTTCACAGATCTCTATGTCTCCATCTTGAACATTTTCACGAATGGAGTTGAAGCAACGCTTGATGTGCCTTGTCTTCTTGTGAAACCTGGGCTCCTTGGCAAGTGCAATAGCTCCAGTGTTGTCACAGAAGAGCTTGATCGGCCCCGACGCATTGGGTATGACTCCTAGGTTGGTGATGAACTCCTTCACCCATATTGCTTCATGTGCTGCCTCCGAGGCCGCCATGTACTCCGCTTCACATGCAGATCCCGCCACGACGCTCTGCTTGCAACTGCACCAGCTTACTGCCCCACCATTCAAAATATACACGTATCCGGTCTGTGACTTAGAGTCATCCAGATCTGTGTCGAAGCTAGCGTCGACGTAACCCTTTACGACGAGCTCTTCGTCACCTCCATAAACGAGAAACATTTCCTTGGTCCTTTTCAGGTACTTCAGGATATTCTTGACCGCTGTCCAGTGCTCCTTGCCGGGATTACTTTGGTACCTTCCTACCAAACTTACGTTAAGGTTTACATCAGGTCTGGTACACAGCATGGCATACATAATAGAACCTATGGCTGATGCATAGGGGATGACGCTCATCTCTTCTATATCTTCTGCCGTGGTCGGACATTGAGCTGAGCTCAATTTCATACCTTGTAACACAGGCAAGAACCCCTTCTTGGATTGATCCATATTGAACTTCTTCAATATCTTATCAAGGTATGTGCTTTGTGAAAGACCTATGAGGCGTCTCGATCTATCTCTATAGATTTTGATGCCTAATATATAAGCAGCTTCTCCAAGGTCCTTCATTGAAAAACTCTTATTCAAATAGGCCTTGATGCTGTCCAAGAGTTTTGTATCATTTCCCATCAAAAGTATGTCGTCTACATATAGTATGAGAAATGCTACAGAGCTCCCACTCACTTTCTTGTAAACGCAGGCTTCTCCATAAGTCTGCGTAAACCCAAACGCCTTGATCATCTCATCAAAACGAATGTTCCAACTCCGAGATGCTTGCACCAGCCCATAAATCGAGCGTTGGAGCTTGCACACCTTGTTAGCATTCTTAGGATCGACAAAACCTTCCGGCTGCATCATATACAATTCTTCCTTAAGGTAACCATTAAGGAATGCCGTTTTGACGTCCATTTGCCATATTTCATAATCGTAGAATGCGGCAATTGCTAACATGATTCGGACGGACTTCAGCTTCGCTACCGGTGAGAAAGTCTCATCGTAGTCAACCCCTTGAACTTGTCGATAACCCTTAGCGACAAGCCGAGCTTTATAGATGGTCACATTACCATCCGCGTCTGTCTTCCTCTTAAAGATCCATTTATTTTCTATGGCTCGCCGTTCAACGGGCAAGTCAGTCAAAGTCCATACTTCGTTTTCATACATGGATCCTATCTCGGATTTCATGGCTTCTAGCCATTTGTTGGAATCCGGGCCCGCCATCGCTTCTTCATAGTTCGAAGGTTCATCGTTGTCTAACAACATGATTTCCAAGACAGGGTTGCCGTACCACTCTGGTGCGGAACGTGTCCTTGTTGACCTTCGAATTTCAGTAGGAGCTTGATCAGAAGTATCTTGATCATCATCATTAACTTCCTCTCTAGTCGGTGCAGGCACCTCAGGAACATTTTCTTGAGTTGCGCCATTTTCCGGTTCAAGAGGTAATACTTCATCAAGCTCTACTTTCCACCCACTTACTTCTTTCAAGAGAAACTCCTTCTCTAGAAAGCATCCATTCTTGGCAACAAAGATCTTGCCTTCGGATCTGAGGTAGAAGGTGTACCCAATAGTTTCCTTTGGGTACCCTATGAAGACGCATTTTTCCGACTTGGGTTCGAGCTTTTCAGGTTGAAGTTTCTTGACATAAGCATCGCATCCCCAAACTTTTAGAAACGACAGCTTAGGTTTCTTCCCAAACCATAATTCATACGGTGTCGTCTCAACGGATTTCGACGGAGCCCTATTTAAAGTGAATGCGGCAGTCTCTAAAGCATAGCCCCAAAAAGATAGCGGTAAATCGGTAAGAGACATCATAGATCGCACCATATCTAACAGAGTGCGATTACGATGTTCGGACACACCATTACGCTGAGGTGTTCCAGGCGGCGTGAGTTGTGAAACTATTCCACATTTTCTTAAGTGTGTGCCAAACTCATGGCTCAAGTATTCTCCTCCATGATCTGATCGTAGAAACTTGATTTTCCTGTCACGTTGATTTTCAACCTCACTCTGAAATTCCTTGAACTTTTCAAAGGTTTCAGACTTGTGTTTCATTAAGTAGATATACCCATACCTACTCAAATCATCAGTGAGGGTGAGAACATAACGATAGCCACCGCGAGCCTCAACACTCATTGGACCGCACACATCAGTATGTATGATTTCCAATAAGTTGGTTGCTCGCTCCATTGTTCCTGAGAACGGAGTCTTGGTCATTTTTCCCATAAGGCATGGTTCGCACGTGTCAAATGATTCATAATCAAGAGACTCTAAAAGTCCATCAGTATGGAGCTTCTTCATGCGTTTGACACTTATGTGACCAAGGCGGCAGTGCCACAAGTATGTGGGACTATCATTATCAACCTTACTTCTTTTGGTACTCACATTGTGAACATGTGTAGCATCACGTTCAAGATTCATAAAGAATAAACCATTCACCATAGGAGCATGACCATAAAACATATCTCTCATATAAATAGAACAACCATTATTCTCGGATTTAAATGAGTAGCCATCTCGAATTAAACGAGATCCCGATACAATGTTCATGCTCAAAGCTGGCACTAAATAACAATTATTAAGGTTTAAAACTAATCCCGAAGGGAGATGCAGAGGCAGCGTGCCGACGGCGATCACATTGACCTTGGAACCATTCCCGACGCGCATCGTCACCTCGTCCTTTGCCAGTTTCCGCTTATTCCGCAGCCCCTGCTTTGAGTTACAAATGTGAGCAACTGCACCGGTATCAAATACCCAGGAGCTACTACGGACACTAGTAAGGTACACATCAATTGCATGTATATCACATATACCTTTTGTTTTGCCGGCCTTCTTGTCTGCTAAGTATTTAGGGCAGTTCCGCTTCCAGTGACCGCTTCCCTTGCAATAAAAGCACTCAGTCTCGGGCTTGGGTCCATTCTTTGGCTTCTTCCCGGCAGCTTGCTTGCCGGGCGCGGCAACCTCCTTGCCGTCCTTCTTGAAGTTCTTTTTACCCTTGCCTTTCTTGAGCTTAGTGGTTTTATTGACCATCAACACTTGATGTTCCTTCCTGACTTCTACCTCTGCTGATTTCAGCATAGCAAATACTTCAGGAATGGTCTTTTCCATCCCCTGCATATTGAAGTTCATCACAAAGCTCTTGTAGCTTGGTGGAAGCGACTGGAGGATTCTGTCAATGACCGCATCATCCAGGAGATTAACTCCCAGCTGAGTCAAGCGGTTATGTAACCCAGACATAGTGAGTATGTGCTCACTGACAGAACTATTTTCCTCCATCTTACAGCTGAAGAATTTGTCGGAGACTTCATATCTCTCGACCCGGGCATGAGCTTGGAAAACCATTTTCAGCTCTTCGAACATCTCATATGCTCCATGTCTCTCAAAACGCTTTTGGAGCCCCGGCTCTAGGCTGTAAAGCATGCCGCACTGAACGAGGGAGTAGTCATCAGAACGTGCCTGCCAAGCGTTCATAACATCTTGTTCTGCAGGGAGAACGGGTGTGTCACCAAGCGGTGCTTGTAGGACATAATCTTTCTTGGCAGCTATGAGGATGATCCTCAGGTTCCGGACCCAGTCCGTATAGTTGCTGCCATCGTCTTTCAGCTTAGTTTTCTCTAGGAACGCGTTGAAGTTGAGGACTACGTTGGCCATTTGATCTACAAGACATATTGTAAAATATTTAGACTAAGTTCATGATAATTAAGTTCAACTAATCAAATTATTAATGAACTCCCACTTAGATTAGACATCCCTCTAGTCATCTAAGTATTACATGATCCGAGTTTAACTAGACCGTGTCCGATCATCACGTGAGACGGACTAGTCAACATCGGTGAACATCTTCATGTTGATCGTATCTTCTATACGACTCATGCTCGACCTTTCGGTCTTCTGTGTTCCGAGGCCATGTCTGTACATGCTAGGCTCGTCAAGTCAACCTAAGTGTTTGCATGTGTAAATCTGTCTTACACCCGTTGTATGTGAACGTCTGAATAAAACACCCGATCATCACGTGGTGTTTTGAAACAGCGAACTGTCGCAACGGTGCACAGTTAGGGGGAACACTTCTTGAAATTAGTATGAGGGATCATCTTATTTACTACCGTCGTTCTAAGTAAACAAGATGCAAAACATGATAAACATCACATGCAATCAAAATAATAAACGTGACATGATATGGCCAATATCACATAGCTCCTTTGATCTCCATCTTGGGGCTCCATGATCATCTTGTCACCGGCTTGACACCATGATCTCCATCATCATGATCTCCATCATCGTGTCTCCATGAAGTTGCTCGCCAACTATTACTTCTACTACTATGGCTAACGCGTTTAGCAATTAAGTAAAGTAATTTACATGGCGTTTCTCAATGACACGCAGGTCATATAAAAGAATAAAGACAACGCCTATGGCTCCTGCCGGTTGTCATACTCATCGACATGCAAGTCGTGATTCCTATTACAATAGCATGAACATCTCATACATCACATACAGATCATTCATCATTCATCACAACTTTGGCCATATCATATCACAAACCACTTGCTGCAAAAAAAAAGTTAGACGTCCTCTAATTGTTGTTGCAAGTTTTACGTGGCTGAATTAGGGTTCTAGCAAGAACGTCTTCTTACCTACGTTAAAGCCACAACGTGATTTGTCAAATTCTATTTACCCTTCATAAGGACCCTATTCATCGAATCCGCTCCAACTAAAGTAGGAGAGACAGACACCCGCCAGCCACCTTATGCAACTAGTGCATGTTAGTCGGTGGAACCGGTCTCACGTAAGCGTACGTGTAAGGTTGGTCCGGGCCGCTTCATCCCACAATACCGCTGAAGCAAGAAAAGACTAGTAACGGCAAGAAAGTTGACAAATCTACGCCCACAACAAATTGTGTTCTACTCGCGCAAGAAGAACTACGCATAGACCTAGCTCATGATGCCACTGTTGGGGAACGTTGCAGAAAACAAAAATTTTCCTACTCGTTTCACCAAGATCATCTAGGAGTTCATCTAGCAACGAGTCATCGGATGCATCTACATACCTTTGTAGATCGCGAGCGGAAGCGTTCAAAGAACGGTGATGATGTAGTCGTACTCGACGTGATCCAAATCACCGATGACCAAGCGCCGAACGGACGGCACCTCCACGTTCAACACATGTACGGGATGGGAGACGTCTCCTCCTTCTTGATCCAGCAAGGGGGGAGGAGAGGTTGATGAAGATCCAACAGCACGACGGCGTGGTGGTGGATGCAGGGCGTCACAGAAGCAGGGCTTCGCCGAGACTACGAGAGAGATACGTAACGGGGAGAGAGGGAGGCGCCAGGGGCTGGTGTGTTTTCCTCCTCTCCCCCCACTATATATAGGGGTGCCATGGGGGGGGGCGCCGGCCCTAGTAGATGAGATCTACTAGGGGGGGCGGCGGCCAAGCGGAGGTTTCCCTCCCCCCCAAGGCACCTAGGGGTGCCTTCCACCACATGGACTCTTCCATGGTGGGAACCCTAGGCGCATGGGCCTATAGGGGCTGGTGCCCTTGGCCCATGAAGTCCAAGGCGCACCCCCTACAGCCCATGTGGCCCCCCGGGACAGGTGGCCCCACCCGGTGGGCCCCCGGGACCCCTCCGGTGGTCCCGGTACAATACCGATAACCCCGAAACTTGTCCCGATGGCCGAAACAGCACTTCCTATATATAATTCTTTACCTCCGGACCATTCCGGAACTCCTCGTGACGTCCGGGATCTCACCCGGGACTCTGAACAACATTCGGGTTTCTGCATATACATATCTTCATAACCCTAGCGTCACCGAACCTTAAGTGTGTAGACCCTACGGGTTCGGGAGACAAGCAGGCATGACCGAGACGACTCTCTGGTCAATAACCAACAGCGGGATCTGGATACCCATGTTGGCTCCCACATGCTCCACGATGATCTCATCGGATGAACCACGATGTCGAGGATTCAATCAACCCCGTACTCAATTCCCTTTGTCAATCGATATGTTACTTGCCCGAGATTCGATCGTTGGTATCCCAATACCTCGTTCAATCTCGTTACCGGCAAGTCACTTTACTCGTACCGTAATGCATGATCCCGTGACCATACACTTGGTCACTCTGAGCTCATTATGATGATGCATTACCGAGTGGGCCCAGTGATACCTCTCCGTCATACGGAGTGACAAATCCCAGTCTTGATCCATGTCAACCCAACAGACACTTTCGGAGATACCCGTAGTCTACCTTTATAGTCACCCAGTTACGTTGTGACGTTTGGTATACCCAAAGCACTCCTACGGTATCCGGAAGTTACACGATCTCATGGTCTAAGGAAAAGATACTTTGACATTGGAAAACTCTAGCAAACGAACTATACGATCTTGTGCTATGTTTAGGATTGGGTCTTGTCCATCACATCATTCTCCTAATGATGTGATCTCGTTATCAATGACATCCAATGTCCATAGTCAGGAAACCATGACTATCTATTGATCAACGAGCTAGTCAACTAGAGGCTTACTAGGGACATGTTGGTGTCTGTTATTCACACATGTATTACGATTTCCGGATATGAATAAAGACAATTATCATGAACAAGGAAATATAATGATAATGCTTTTATTATTGCCTCTAGGGCATATTTCCAACACGGGGCGCCCCACCACAGGTGGCGGTCGTCGCTGTTCTTGCTCCCCCGCACCACCAGTGCGTTGTTGGTGGAGGCCAGCCGCTCCGCCTACCCGCGTTCGAAGTACGCCGCCCACGCCTGTGGTTGCCGGTGGCGTACTCCGGGAGGGCCCGCTGCTCCTCTGACAGAGACGCCCGCGCACGCTCGATCTCGGCGCGGAAGTTGTCGGGGCGCGTGACGTAGGGCATGGGGGGGACGGGGACGCCGCCGGCGCCGAGCCTTCACCGCCCCGGCGCGCGCATGTCGGGAGGCGCCTGGTAGTTGGCTTCGTGCAGGAGATGTGCTTCCCACTCGTGCAGCGAGCAGCGGCCGAAGCCATTGGCCGCCCCCGCGTCGCCGGGGAACCTTTCGCCCATCGTCTGCGGCGACTGTGGGGAGGGAGAGGAAAAGAGAGCTCGTCGGCGGCGGCTGTACACAGGGAGAGAGAGGGGCTGTGGGCGGTGCATGTCCACCGGTGGGGGAGGTGCTGCTTTATATAGCGGTCGGGGGGACGTCGCCGCGTGTACGCGTGGCGGGAGGGGGCGCGTCGCGCTCACCGCGCCGCCCGTGAGGAATCAATGAAAGGCTGACTGGCGGCAACCTTGGCATTGATTTTCCCGCGGGAAACCGAGGCGATGTGAGGATGATGAGGCGCGGGGGTCGCTGACTCGGCGGGCCTGCCGTTCTTTCACGCCAAAAATGATTGCTCCGGCGTCCCCGGGAGCCCCAGCGCATCGAGTTCGGCCTGGTTCTGCCGGCGTCAGTTTCGGGCCTAACCGGCGAAAAATGGGCTCCTGGGGCGTGACTGTGCCATTTTTTAGGCGCCGGCGCAGAAAAAGAGGCCTGGGAGGCCTGTTGGGGGCGCGGCTGGAGATGCTCTAACACTGCGTTTGGATGTCCCAATTGAGATGCCTGAAATGGAATTGGTATTCTCCAAATTGCAATTCAGCTGTTTGGCTGCCGTCTGAATTGTCGCTTGGAAACGAGACCCAAATTCAGCGCTGTATTCCCTCCCACCAAACCGTCGTTGCACGATACGGAGCCTTGGCGCTCCGATTTGGTCCGAATTGGCCTTTCCCGCAAAACATACCCCCTCACTGCCTTATCCCCTCCCTCCTCGGGCAAAAATAAAAAGAAGGGGAGGAACAGTGGCGACCACCAGGGAGCTCGGCCGCCACCACCAGGGAGCTCGGCGGCGAGTCCCACGGATCTCCGCGGCCGCACCGAGGTCCGATTCGGCCCCACTCCCTCCTCCTCTTCCCATCCCCTTCCCCGCTCCTTCGTCTCGTTCCCCTCCCTGTCCGCATCTCGGGGGCCACCACGAGGACGTCGGCGGCAGCCACAGCAGGACCGCGGCGGCGGAGGTGCCGGTCCTCCAGTCCACCTCTTTCTGGTTCCCTCCTCCCGTTATCCACGTCCCCAACCACCAGCACCACAGCGGGCACAACAGAACCACGACAGCCAGCACTAGGGCTTCGGTCACGGAGGCGCAGGTCCCCTCTGGCCAATCCGCCTGGTGTTTCCTGATTATTGTCGTTGTATCACCATTTGTGTTTCCTGATGCATTTCTAGAATATTTAATTATTTTATTGCTATATTCATTCATGGTCAGATTTCATTTTTTAGTGATGTAGAAAAAGGTATAACTTGGTAATGTAGCTATGCAATTCCAAAGTTTGTCATCCGAACCAGATTCTGTATTGAAATCTAAGAGACATTTCAAGGGCCAATTCGCTGGACAACCAAACAGGTGAATTCGTATTCGTCCCATTTCAGTTTCCTCACTGATTTGAAATTCAGACCAATTCAATACGGAGCTCTCCAATGGAGACATCCAAACAAAACGTAAGCTGATTTGCAGGGATTCGTAAGAAATATTCAGGCATCATAAAAAGGAATTTCCTAGTTGAATCGCTGCATGGACGATCGAACGCCTAACGGTTTACAATGAAACTGAAACTGCTACTGACAAGATCAGATGAGACAAATCAACAAGGAAACAGAAGAGTGTGGACTGCTGCTCGTGCTGCTTCAGGCCATGCGCATGCGTCGCATGCCTACGCACCCGCGCGCGGACTCGATGGATCAGCCTCTGTCGCTGCCTGCAACGCGGGCATCAGCTCTTCCCGATTTGGTCCGTTCCTTTGACAAACTGCAGGTGCCCGGTGCCATGGTCAACTCAAGCACTCAGGCTTTGTCCTCCATGCACGCATGGACACGCGTGGCGTGCGTTGCACTCCCGCGGCCGCGGTGCCATACTGCCATACGCAAGAAGCGACGCACGAGTGACAAGACATGTACGTACCCGCACGCTCTCATTTTTTTTAGAGCATTAGGGGATTTTGGCCCCCCGGTTCCATTAGCAAATGAAACCAAGTAGTCTTACATCACACTCCAAACGAGCATGTTTCAGGTTCACAACCACCATAAAACTATAGGAAAGAGATCGCCTCGGCCTCCAGCCAAACTACTTAAAACTTTATATTACAATAGATAAAACTCTCCTAGGATTTCACTACTCTCAGGGCAGCATCACCGAAACAGCACCTTCATCAGGCCCAACGCAACCCGGCCATCTTGCTTTGTCCTTCGCAACCAGCATCAGGCTCGCCACATTGACTTGCTCCAGGACATCGCTCCTCATCTTCTTGAGCGGTTGGGTCGGCGAGCCAGGCAGCTCCAAAGGTGTAACTGGGCTTGAAGTGGTCTAAACAGATTTCTTTCATGGGGCATCTTGAGGCCGGGCAGTAACCTGGCCGCTCTGCTTCCGGAGATCTCCCCCCGCCCTCAGCGACAGATTGGCGAGCTTAGAGGTTTGGGCGACACCTTCAGTGTCAACATCTCACCCAATCACCCACTGTCAACTCGAAGGGCGCGGCAAGAATGTTGGATATCCAGAGAGAGATTTCCTGCATCCTCTCCAGCGACTCCCCTTTGTACAGAATCATCCATCTTTTGAGCGTCCTCCAGACTTGCCACCATATCTGCTTCAAGTCAGACCAGATAGCATTATTAAACACATGGTTATTCCTAGTTTTCCACAAGCTCCACAAGCCACAAGCCACAAAAGCATTCATAGCAGTATGTTCCTTGTTAGCCGGCCAAAACCTAGCAATGGAGGGGTAGTTTGCTCCTAAATCCACCGAAAAGAAATTTGAAATATCACTCCAGAGTTTCCTAGCAACCATACATTCAAAGAACAAGTGA
This sequence comes from Triticum timopheevii, assembly GCA_963921465.1. Classification (NCBI taxonomy): domain Eukaryota; kingdom Viridiplantae; phylum Streptophyta; class Magnoliopsida; order Poales; family Poaceae; genus Triticum; species Triticum timopheevii. The sequence goes on from OY997268.1 coordinate 480,354,294, forward strand.
TCTACCGCTTCTTGCTCAGAGCAGAATACACATTCTGGAGGTTTTTCAATCCCTCTTTTGAGAAAGTTATCTTCGGTCATCAACTTATTGTGAGCTAGTAACCATAGGAAAGCTTGTACTCTGGGCGGTACAACTATAGACCAAATAGATGGAATGTAGACAGGCTGCACCCCCCTAAAGTTTATAAAAGCATAGAGAGAGATGGAGGTATATTCCCCTTTTGATTCATATTGTCAGACCATAGCATCATCCTCATCAGAGAGAGGAGTCTCTCTAATGATTTGCTCGAGGCAGTACCAATCCTCCATCATAGCAGGGGTAAAAACTCTCCTAAATGTTAGCTTAATACTCTCCCCATCCCAAACATCACACACTGTCACACGATGTTGATGACAAATAGGATACAAATGCCAAAACTGCACAGAAAGGGGTGAGGCCCCAAACCAGATATCCTCCCAGAATCTGATTTTTCTTCCACTCCCTATTTTTCATCTATAGCCAAACTTCAAGGCATTAGAGGCCCACATCACACCTTGCCAAAATTTTGAGGGTGCCTGTGGTCGCTAGCAAATATATTGGGGGCATTCCTAATATATTTGTTATCTATAATAGTTTTCCAAATCTTCCCATTGTCTTGAGCATATCTCTTAACCCAGCTTCCTAGCAAGCAAAGGTTAACATCTTTGATGTTAGGGACACCCAGGCCTCCATGCTCTTTTTTCATGCAGACCAGGTGCCAATTAGCTAGATGGAGTTTTCTGTTCCCCTCAAAATCACTCCACAGGCAATGTGCCAGTTGACTATTAATTAAATCTAGGGCCCATTTTGGGAACTTGAAGAACGATAGCAGATAAACTGGAATACTAGCTAAGCAAGCTTTTATAAGAGTAAGCCTAGCCGAATAAGATAGTAGCTTCCCCCTCCATCGAGCCATCCTTTTCAGGATTTTATCTATAAGTGGTTGGATGTCCTCTCTTCTAAGTTTATCATAATGCAATGGGATTCTCAGGTATTTTATGGCAAAAGTACCTACAGTACACCCAAAGATATCAGCAAAGGAAGCTACATCTCCATCCTCTACACCTAAAGGGATCAGCTCACTTTCAGTATAGTTAATCCTCATACCTGAGACTTTCTCAAAACAGGTTAAGATCTTCTTAAGATTAGCAGCTTTGTTCCTATCATCATCCATGAACAGGATGGTATCATCTGCATACTGTAAGCAGATGACCCCCTTGGGATGAGATCAGAGCCCAGCCCTTTAATTAAACTATGAGAGGATGCTTTAACAAGCATTCTGGTCAAAACATCTACAACTAGATTAAAGAGCAGGGGTGAGGCGGGGCCTCCCTGCCTTAATCCTTTGTTAGTTACAAAGAAGTTACTCTCTACTCCATTCACCTTAACACCTACTGACCCCATGTGAGTGATCTGATGGACCCATTTGATCCATACAGGACCGAAGTTCCTTTTTTGAAGGATTTCCATCAAGAAGTCTAAATTAACTTTATCAAAGGCCTTCTCATAATCTAGTTTAAAGCACCAGGCCTGGGCTATCAGAGTGGTAAGTGGAGTGCAAGACCTCATGGGCAGTCGCCACACTTTCCAGAATAAACCTCCCCTTGATGAAAGCTGACTGGTTATTAGAGGTCAGGAAATTCATAATGATAGCAAGTCTATTAGTTAGCACTTTAGTGAAGACTTTAAAAATGCAGTTCAACAGACTAATTGGCCTAAACTTTTTCATGCTGGTGGCATCTTCCTCTTTTGGAATAAAAGCAATCATGGCAAAGTTAAGCCTATAAATGTCTAAATACCAGAGTGGAAATCCTCAAACAAAGCCATTACATCAAGTTTAACGATTTCCCAAAAATCCTGTAGGAAGAGGAATGAGAGGCTATCTGGTCCAGGGGCACCATCAGAGTATGAACCAAATATGACCTCTCTTACCTCTTCCTTAATAAAAGGGGCTTGAAGGGCTTCATTTTTGTCATCAGAGATTTTCTCATCTGGGGAGAAGAAATCCTGACTTAGAGTGAAGCCCTGTCTATCCTCTTTTTTGAACAAATCTTTATAAAAATCAGATGCTATTTTTATCTTCTCATTGATGTCAGATGTGGTACCATTAGGACCATCAAGAGCATGAATCAGGGCTTTCTCCTCCTCTGATTAGCTACTGCATTAAAGTACTTAGTGTTCCTATCTCATTCGAGAATCTCTTTGTCTCTGGATCTCTGTCTAGCTTTGGTCTCTTCCTTCAACCAAATGGCCTGAAGTTCTTTAAGGATGTTCTGCATCCTGTCATTCTCCACATCAGATAGATGTGTAGTTTTAGATTTGATATCTAGCATATCAGGTTCAATGTTAAGTTCATTCTTTTTATCCTAATGCTAGCTCCTATGTTTTTACTCCACCCTCTAGAAAATCTTCTAAACCTTCTCACCTTCTCTTGCCACACATCTATAGGTTTAGTCATCTTAACAGAAGCAACCCAATTTTTGGCAGCAAGCTCCTTAAAGTCTTGGTGTAGAAGCCTCCATTTTTCAAACTTATAGCTAGATGCCCTATGGATTCTCCCAATGCCTGAATCCTAGAGCAAAGGAGTGTGGTCACTACCTGTTCTAGGGAGAGCTTGCTCAAAGGAAAAATGGCATCTAGTTCTATGGTACAAAATATCCTATCAATTGTAGACACGATAGGATCTCCTTGGTTATTAGTCCAAGTGAATTTCCTTCGTGACATATTAATCTCTAATAAACTCCAAATCTCTACCCAAGCATTAAACTTGTCAGCCCAATGGTGATAATATTACCAATGCTTTTATCTTGCTGGTATCTAACCAAGTTAAAGTCTCCCCCTATTAGAGTTGGAAGCTGATCATCCACAAATAAGCTATGCATCTTGATACGTCTCCGTGGTATCTACTTTTCCAAACACTTTTGCCCTTGTTTTGGACTCTAACTTGTATGATTTGAATGGAACTAACCCGGACTGACGCTGTTTTCAGCAGAATTGCCATGATGTTGTTTTATGTGCAGAAAACAAAAGTTCTCGGAATGACCTGAAACTCCACAGAATATCTTAGAATAAATAATAAAAAATCCTCGCCAAAGATGAAGACCAGGGGGCCCACACCCTGTCCATGAGGGTGGGGGCGCCCCCCCCCCCCCCCCGCCTCCTGGGCGCGCCCCCTACCTCGTGGGCCCCCTGGAGACCCTCCGACGCCAACTCCAACTCCATATATTGGCTTTCGGGGAGAAAAAAATCAGAGAGAAAAAATCATCGCGTTTTACGATACGGAGCCGCCGCCAAGCCCTAATCTCTCTCGGGAGGGCTGATCTGGAGTCCGTTCGGGGCTCCGGAGAGGGGGATTCGTCACCGTCGTCATCATCAACCATCCTCCATCACCAATTTTATGATGCTCACCGCCGTGCGTGAGTAATTCCATCGTAGGCTTGCTGGACGGTGATGGGTTTGATGAGATTTATCATGTAATCGAGTTAGTTTTATTAGGGTTTGATCCCTAATATCCACTATGTTATGAGATTAATGTTGCTATGAATTTGCTATGCTTAATGCTTGTCACTAGGGCCCGAGTGCCATGATTTCAGATCTGAACCTATTGTGTTTTTATGAATATATGTGAGTTCTTGATCCTATCTTGCAAGTCTATAGTCACCTACTATGTGTTATGATCCGGCAACCCCGAAGTGACAATAATCGGGACCACTCCCGGTGATGACCATAGTTTGAGGAGTTCATGTATTCACTATGTGCTAATGCTTTGTTCCGGTTCTCTATTAAAAGGAGGCCTTAATATCCCTTAGTTTCCACTAGGACCCTGCTGCCACGGGAGGGTAGGACAAAAGATGTCATGCAAGTTCTTTTCCATAAGCACGTATGACTATATTTGGAATACATGCCTACATTACATTGATGAATTGGAGCTAGTTCTGTGTCACCCTATGTTATGACTGTTACATGACGAACCGCATCCGGCATAATTATCCATCGCTAATCCGGTGCCTACGAGTTTTCCAATATACTGGTTCTCGCTTATTTACTTTTCCATTGCTACTATTACAATCACTACAAAATACCAAAAACATTACTTTTGTTGTCTTTACTTTTATTACCGTTACCACCACTATCATATTACTTTGCTACTAAACACTTTGCTGCAGATACTAAGTTTCCAGGTGTGGTTGAATTGACAACTCAGCTGCTAATACTTGAGAATATTCTTTGGCTCCCCTTGTGTCGAATCAATAAATTTGGGTTGAATACTCTACCCTCAAAAACTGTTGCGATCCCCTATACTTGTGGGTTATCAAGACCTTTTTCTCGCGCCGTTGCCGGGGAGCATAGCTCTATTCTTTGAGTCACTTGGGATTTATATCTGCTGGACACTATGAAGAACTTGAAAGACGCTAAGACAACAATTTATCCCTCAACTACGAGGGGAGGTAAGGAACTGCCATCTAGCTCTGCACTTGATTCACCTTCTGTTATGAGTAAGCTAGCGACACCTGATACGTCTCCAACGTATCTATAATTTTTGATTGCTCCATGCTACTTTATCTACTGTTTTGGACTATATTGGGCTTTATTTTCCACTTTTATATTATTTTTGGGACTAACCTATTAACCGGAGGCCCAGCCCAGAATTTCTGTTTTTTTGCCTATTTCAGTGTTTCGAAGAAACGGAATATCAAACGGAGTCCAAACGGAATGAAACCTTCGGGAACGTGATTTTCCAACCGAACGTGATCCAGGAGACTTGGACCCTACTCCAAACAGTGCCAGAGGAGGTCACGAGGGTGGAGGGCGCGCCTCCTACCTCGTGGCCCCCCTGACGCTCCACCGACGTACTCCTTCCTCCTATATATACCTATGTACCCCCGTAAGATCAGAACAGGAGCCAAAAACCTAATTCCACCGCCGCAACCTTTTGTATCCACGAGATCCCATCTTGGGGCTGTTCCGGAGCTCCACCGGAGGGGGCATCCACCACGGAGGGCTTCTACATCATCACCATAGCCCCTCCAATGAAGTGTGAGTAGTTTACTTCAGACCTTCGGGTCCATAGCTAGTAGCTAGATGGCTTCTTCTCTCTTTTTGGATCTCAAAACAATGTTCTCCCCCTCTCTCGTGGAGATCTATTCGATGTAATCTTCTTTTTGCGGTGTGTTTGTTGAGACTGATGAATTGTGGGTTTATGATCCAGTATTATCTATGGAAAATATTTGATTCTTCTCTGAATTCTTTTATGTATGATTGAGTTATCTTTGCAAGTCTCTTCGAATTATCCTTTTTGGTTTGGCCAACTAGATTGGTAGTTCTTGCAATGGGAGAAGTGCTTAGCTTTGGGTTAAATCTTGCGGTGTCCTTACCCAGTGACAGAAAGGGTTGCAAGGCACGTATTGTATTGTTGCCATCAAGCATAACAAGGTGGTTTTTTTATCATATTGCATGAATTTATCCCTCTACATCATGTCATCTTGCTTAAGGCATTACTCTGTTTTTACTTAATACTCTAGATGCATGCTGGATAGCGGTCGATGAGTGGAGTAATAGTAGTAGATGCAGAATCGTTTTGATCTACTTGTCTCGGACGTGATGCATATATACATGATCATTGCCTAGATATACTCATAACTATGCTCAATTCTGTCAATTGCTCAACAGTAATTTGGTCACCCACCGTAGAATACTTATGCTCTTGAGAGAAGCCACTAGTGAAACCTATGGCCCCCGGGTCTATTCTCATCATATCAATCTCTATCACTTTATTTACTTGCTTTGTTTTTACTTTGCCTTTTACTTTTTACTTTGCATCTATCTATCAAAAATACCAAAAATATTATTTATCATCTCTATCAGATCTCACTATCGTAAGTGACCGTGAAGGGATTGACAACCCCTAATCGCGTTGGTTGCGAGTTGCTATCGTTTTGTGTAGGTACGAGGGACTTGTGTGTGGTCTCCTACTGGATTGATACCTTGGTTCTCAAAAACTGAGGGAAATACTTACGCTACTTTGTTGCATCATCCTTTCCTCTTCGGGGAAATCCAACGCAGTGCTCAAGAGGTAGCAATAAGAATTTCCGGCGCCGTTGCCGGGGAGGCTCACGCAAACAAGTCAACCATACCAAGTACCCATCACAATCCCTATCTCTCGCATTACATTATTTGCCATTTGCCTCTCGTTTTCCTCTCCCCCACTTCACCCTTGCCGTTTTATTCGCCCTCTCTTTTCCGCGTGCCTTATTTTTGCTTGCATCTTTGCTTGCTAAAAGTTTATGGATCCTCATCCGCTTGCCAATCTTTTTAAGAGATCCAATTATGATGAACCAATTGCTAGTGAGTTTTGTGCACTAGATTATATTTATGAAGTTTTGCTTGAAATTCGTGAATCTGAAAATTGTGATGAAGAAATTTATGAAGAGATTCACGATGGCTCCTTGAATAAAAAGCATGTTTGCAATGATTTTATTATAAATTCTCTTGATGCCAATTGTGCTAATAATATGCAAAACCCTAAGCTTGGGGATGCTAGTTTTGCTATGTCTACTACTTGTTTCAATGATCATGATTGGGGTGAGTCTTCTTATAACCTTGAAAATTTATTTAACCACCATGATGAATATGAGATTGATAATAGTGTTTGCAATATTATCGAAAGTGGGTTTGGAAGAGTGTCAACTTTAGATCCCACTATTTTGGAAGAGTGTCAACTTTACATGCATGTGGATCGTGTTGAGAATATGTTACGTGACAGCTATTTTGTTGAATTTGCTTATGATCCTACATATAATTATTATGAGAAAGGAAATTATGGTTGTAGAAGTTTTCATGTTACTAAATTACCTCTCTTCATGTTGAGATTGCTATCATCTCTTTGTTCTTCCTTGCATATGCTAGTTTTTGCTTGCCTTGATAATTTGTTTGCTTACAAGATGAATATGCATAGGAAGTATGTTAGACTTAAGTGTGTTTGTAACATGTTTTATGATGCTCTCTTTGTGCTTCAATTCTTGTCTTTCATGTGAGCATCATTGAAATCTCAATGCCTAGCTAGGGGCGTTAAACGATAGCGCTTGTTGGTAGGCAACCCAATTTTATTTTGTGTTTTTTGTTTTTGCTTCTGTTTAGGAATAAATAATCCATATACCTTCTGTTTGGATGTGGTTTTATGTTTTAATTAGTGTTTGTGCCAAGTAGAACCTATAGGATAACCTACAATGATAGTTGATTTGATTCTGCTGAAAAACAGAAACTTTGCGCGCACGAATTTAATTATGATAAATCACATAAACGATATTTTGCGTTGATTCTTTTTGCTGATGTTCAAGAAAAAAATTGTCCATGACTTCCTATTTTGGTAGAATTTTTAGAGTTCCAGAAGTTTGCGTTAGTTACAGATTGCTACAGATTGTTCTGTTTTTGACAGATTCTGTTTTTCGTGTGTTGTTTGCTTATTTTGATGAATCTATGGCTAGTAAAATAGTTTATAAACCATAGAGAAGTTGGAATACAGTAGGTTTAACACCAATATAAATAAAGAATGAGTTCATTACAGTACCTTAAAGTAGTCTTTTGTTTTCTTTCTCTAACGGAGCTCACGAGATTTCTGTTGAGTTTTGTGTTGTGAAGTTTTCAAGTTTTGGGTGAATTATTTTGATGGATTATGGAACAAGGAGTGGCAAGAGCCTAAGATTGGGGATGCCCATGGCACCCCCAAGATAATCCAAGAACACCAAAAAGTCAAAGCTTGGGGATGCCCCGGAAGGCATCCCCTCTTTCGTCCACTTCCATCGGTAATTTACTTGGAGCTATATTTTTATTTGCCAACATGATATGTGTTTTGCTTGGAGCGTCTTGTATTATTTGCGTCTTTGCTTGTTAGTTTACCACAATCATCCTTGATGTACACATATTTTGAGAGATCCATACATAATTTGGAATTTTTTAGAATACTCTAAGTGCTTCACTTATATCTTTTGAGCTTGATAGTTTTGCTCATAGTGCTTCACTTATATCTTTTGAGCTTGATAGTTTTGCTCATAGTGCTTCACTTATATCTTTTGAGCTTGATAGTTTTGCTCATAGTGCTTCACTTATATCTTTTGAGCATGATAATTTTTGCTCTAGTGCTTAACTTATATCTTTTAGAGCACGGTGGCGGATTTGTTTTAAAGAAACTATTGATCTCTCATGCTTCACTTAGATTATTTTGAAAGTCATTAATAGCATGGTAGTTTGCTTAATGTTAATATACTTAGTGTTCAAGACATGTGAAACTTTCTTTTGAGTAAATTGAATATTAAGATAAGTTTGATGCTTGATAATTGTTTTGAGATATGGAGGTGATAATATCAAAGTCGTGCTAGTTGATAATTGTGAATTTGAGAAATACTTGTGTTGAAGTTTGCAAGTCCCGTAGCATGCACGTATGGGTAAAGTTGTGTAACAAATTTGAAACATGAAGTGTACCTGGCTTGTGCATCCTTATGAGTGGCGGTCGGGGACGAGCGATGATCTTTTCCTACCAATCTATCCCCCTAGGAGCATGCGCTTAGTACTTGAATTTTTTGATGGCTTCTAAATTTTTGCAATAAGTATATGAGTTCTTTTGACTAATGTTGAGTCCATGGATTATACTCACTCTCACCTTTCCACCTTTGCTAGCCTCTTCGGTACCGTGAATTGCCCTTTTTCACCTTGAGAGTTGGTGCAAACTTCGCCGGTGCATCCAAACCCCGTGATACGATACGCTCTATCACACATAAACCTCCTTATATCTTCCTCAAAACAGCCACCATACCTACCTATCATGGCATTTCCATAGCCATTCCGAGATATATTGCCATGCAACTTCCATCATCATTACTATGACATACATTACTTTTGTCATATTGCCATTGCATGATCATATAGTTGACATCGTATTCATGGCAAAGCCACCATGCATTATTTTCCATACATGTCACTCTTGATTCATTGCACCATTCTGGTACATCGCCGGAGGCATTCATATAGAGTCATATTTTGTTCTAAGTTTCGAGTTGTAATTGTTGAGTTGTAAGAAAAATAAAAGTGTGATGGTCATCATTATTAGAGCATTGTCCCAAGTGAGGAAAGGATGATGGAGACTATGATTCCCCCACAAGTCGGGATGAGACTCCGGACGGAAAAAAAAAGAAAAAAAAGTGGCCATAAAAAAGAGAAAGGCCCAAATAAGAAAAATGAGAGAAAAAGAGAGAAGGGACAATGCTACTATCCTTTTACCACACTTGTGCTTCAAAGTAGCACCTTGTTCTTCATGTAGTGAGCCTCATATATTGTGCTTTAAAGTAGCACCAAGATCTTCATGGTAGTGAGTCTCATAAGTTGTCTTTTTATACTAGTGGGAATTTTTCATTATAGAACTTGGCTTGTATATTCCAATGATGGGCTTCCTCAAAATGCCCTAGGTCTTCGTGAGCAAGCGAGTTGGATGCACACCCACTAGTTTTCTTTTGTTGAGCATTCATAGCTCTAGTGCATCCGTTGCATGGCAATCCCTACTCCTCATGTTGACATCAATTGATGGGCATCTCCATAGCCCATTGATTAGCCTCGTCAATATGAGACTTTCTCCTTTTTTGTCTTCTCCACACAATCCCCATCATCATATTCTATTCCAACTATAGTGCTATATCCATGGCTCGCGCTCATGTATTGCGTGAAGGTTGAAAAAGTTTGAGATTATTTGAGTATGAAACAATTGCTTGGCTTGTCATCGGGGGTATAGAAGTTGGGAACGTCTTTGTGTGAGAAAAATGAAGCATAGCCTAACCATATGATTTTGTAGGGATGAACTTTCTTTTGCCATGCTATTTTCAGAAGACATGATTGCTTTGATTAGTATGCTTGAAGTATTATTATTTTTGTGTCAATATGAACTTTTGTCTTGAATCTTTTGGATCTGAATATTCATATCACAATTAAGAAGATTTATATCAAAATTATGCCAAAGTATCACTCCGCATCAAAAATTCTTTTTTATCATTTACCTACTCGAGGACGAGCAGGAATTAAGCTTGGGGATGCTTGATACGTCTCCAACGTATCTATAATTTTTGATTGCTCCATGCTACTTTATCTACTGTTTTGGACTATATTGGGCTTTATTTTCCACTTTTATATTATTTTTGGGACTAACCTATTAACCGGAGGCCCAGCCCAGAATTGTTGTTTTTTGCCTATTTCAGTGTTTCGAAGAAACGGAATATCAAACGGAGTCCAAACGGAATGAAACCTTCGGGAACGTGATTTTCCAACCGAACATGATCCAGGAGACTTGGACCCTACTCCAAGCAGTGCCAGAGGAGGTCATGAGGGTGGAGGGCGCCCCCCTGGGCGCGCCCCCCTACCTCGTGGGCCCCCTGACGCTCCACCGACGTACTCCTTCCTCCTATATATACCTACGTATCCCCGTACGACCAGAACAGGAGCCAAAAACCTAATTCCACCGCTGCAACCTTCTGTATCCACGAGATCCCATCTTGGGGCCTGTTCCGGAGCTCCGCCGGAGGGGGCATCCACCATGGAGGGCTTCTACATCATCACCATAGCCCCTCCGATGAAGTGTGAGTAGTTTACTTCAGACCTTTGGGTCCATAGCTAGTAGCTAGATGGCTTCTTCTCTCTTTTTGGATCTCAATACAATGTTCTCCCCCTCTCTCATGGAGATCTATTCGATGTAATATTCTTTTTGCGGTGTGTTTGTTGAGACCGATGAATTCTGGGTTTATGATCCAGTATTATCTATGGAAAATATTTGATTCTTCTCTGAATTCTTTTATGTATGATTGAGTTATCTTTGCAAGTCTCTTCGAATTATCCTTTTTGGTTTGGCCAACTAGATTGGTAGTTCTTGCAATGGGAGAAGTGCTTAGCTTTGGGTTCAATCTTGCGGTGTCCTTACCCAGTGACAGAAAGGGTTGCAAGGCACGTATTGTATTGTTGCCATCGAGGATAACAAGATGGTGTTTTTATCATATTGCATGAATTTATCCCTCTACATCATGTCATCTTGCTTAAGGCATTACTCTGTTTTTACTTAATACTCTAGATGCATGCTGGATAGCGGTCGATGAGTGGAGTAATAGTAGTAGATGCAGAATCGTTTCGATCTACTTGTCTCGGACGTGATGCCTATATACATGATCATTGCCTAGATATACTCATAACTATGCTCAATTCTGTCAATTGCTCAACAGTAATTTGTTCACCCATCGTAGAATACTTATGCTCTTGAGAGAAGTCACTAGTGAAACCTATGGCCCCCGGGTCTATTCTCATCATATCAATCTCTATCACTTTATTTACTTGCTTTGTTTTTACTTTGCCTTTTACTTTTTACTTTGCATCTATCTATCAAAAATACCAAAAATATTATTTATCATCTCTATCAGATCTCACTATCGTAAGTGATAGTGAAGGGATTGACAACCCCTAATCGCGTTGGTTGCGAGTTGCTATCGTTTTGTGTAGGTACGAGGGACTTGTGTGTGGTCTCCTACTGGATTGATACCTTGGTTCTCAAAAACTGAGGGAAATACTTACGCTACTTTGCTGCATCATCCTCTCCTCTTCGGGGAAATCCAACGCAGTGCTCAAGAGCTAGCAACACCTAAACCTGCTTCTGCTATTCGTTCTGATATGTCGCATGTTATTGATGATGCCACTTCTGCTATGCATGATACTTATGGTGAAACTACGTCTATGCTTGATACTACTGTGCCCCTTGGTAAATTTCTTGATGAACAGCTTTCTAGGTCTAGAGAAAGAGAAATTATTGAATCTGAATATGATGATGAGAGTGATGATGAGAATATGCCTGCTATTCCTGAGGGTTATCTTTTTGATGCGGAATCTTCTGCAGCTATTTTTGCCTGCCAGGATAGATACGAACTTAAGAGGCTGCTAGTTAAATGGAGTAAAGAATCTCTTAGAGATAGAATGAAACCCGACCCTGCTTTTGCTACTTCACCTATCTGTGTTCCCGATAAGGATTATTATGAATTTTCTGTTGATCCAGATATAATTACTTTGGTTGAATCTGATCCTTTCTATGGCTATGAATCTGAAACTGTTGTCGCACATCTTACTAAGTTAAATGATATAGCTGCCCTGTTTACTAATGATGAGAGATCATGCTACCTTTATATAGTCAAAATATTTATGTTCTCATTAAAGGGTGATGCTAAGATATGGTTTAATTCTTTTGATCCTGGTTGTGTGCGTAGTCCCCAGGATATGATTTATTACTTCTCTGCTAAATATTTTCTTGCTCATAAGAAACAAGCTGCTTTGAGGGAAATATACAACTTCGTGCAATTTAAAGAAGAGAGTCTCCCACAAGCTTGGGGGAGGCTTCTCAAATTACTTAATGCTTTGCCTGATCATCCTCTTAAGAAACCTAAAATACTTGATATCTTTTATAATGGACTAACTGATGCTTCCAGAGATTACCTGGATAGTTGTGCTGGTTCTTTTTTCAGGGAAAGAACACCGGATGAAGCTGAAATTATATTGAATAATATGTTGACAAATGAAAATAATTGGGCACCTCCCGAGCCACCTCCTGAGCCAGCTCCTGAGCCAATTACTGAGCCTATTCCTAAACCAACTCCGAAAAAGAGAGGTGTTCTATTTCTCAGTCCCGAAGATATGCAAGAGGCAAAGAAATCTATGAAAGAAAAAGGTATTAAAGCTGAAGATGTTAAGAATTTACCTCCTATTGAAGAAATACACGGTCTTAATTTACCGCATGTTGAAGAATTATATGATCTCAATTCCTTATTCACTGAAGAACCTCCTGATCCCGATATCCTGACACAGGTAGTGAAGGTAAATTCTCTCTATAGATGTGATAAAGCTGAAGTCCCTCCTACTAAAATTGCTAGTAGTGCTTGGATGTGTTTGATGACTTTATGTTTAAGCAAGATGACTTTAATGCTTATTTTGGTAGACAATTAAAATAGAATACCTTTATGATTAAACGCTTGGGTGATTTTATGGCTAATATTAGAGGTGAACTTAAACTTGTTAGCAAACATGCTTCTATGGTTACCACTCAAGTAGAACAAGTACTTAAAGCTCAGAAAGAAGTGCTTGATGAAATGAATAGTAAGAAAAATGATTATGCTATTAGAGTGGCTACTAGAACTGGTAGAATGACTCAGGAACCTTTGTATCCTGAAGGCCACCCTAAGAGAATCGAGCAAGATTCTCAGAGAAATAATATTGATATACCTAGTTCTTCTAAAAGGAAGAAAAAGAAAAATGATAGGACTTTGCAAACTTCTACTGAACCTATTGCTGAACCACCTGAGAATCCAAATGATATCTCTATGTCTTATGCTGAACACAATATGGTAATGAACATGAACCTAGTGAAAATGTTAATGATGATGTTCATGATGATGCTCAACCTAGTAATGATAATAATGTAGAAGTTGAACCTGTTGTTGATCTTGATAACCCACAATCAAAGAATCAACGTTATGATAAAAGAGACTTCGTTGCTAGGAAACATGGTAAAGAAAGGGAACCATGGGTTCAGAAACCCATGCCTTTTCCTCCGAAACCATCCATGAAAAAGGATGATGAGGATTTTGAGCGCTTTGCTAAAATGATTAGGCCCATCATTTTGCGTATGCGATTGACCGATGTGCTAAAAAAAATCCTTATGCTAAGTATATGAAGGATATCATTACTAATAAAAGAAAGATACCGGAAGCTGAAATTTCCATCATGCTTGCTAATTATACTTTTAAGGGTGGAATACCAAAGAAACTTGGAGATCTAGGAGTACCTACTATACCATGCTCCATTAAAAGAAATTATGTTAAAACTGCTTTATGTGATCTTGGAGCCAGTGTTAGTGTTATGCCTCTCTCTTTATATCGTAGACTTGACTTGAATAAGTTGACACCTACTAAAATATCTTTGCAAATGGCTGATAAATCAACTGCTATACCCGTCAGTATTTGTGAGGATGTGCCTGTTGTAGTTGCAAATGTTACTATTTTAACGGACTTTGTTATTCTTGATATTCCCGAGGATGATAGTATGTCTATTATTCTTGGAAGACCTTTCCTTAATACTGCAGGGGCTGTTATTGATTGCAACAAAGGCAATGCCACTTTTCATGTTAATGGTAATGAGCACACGGTACACTTTCTGAGGAAACAACCTCAAGTTTATCGTATCAACTCTATTGGAAAAATTCCATCGATTATATTTGGAGGTTTTGAATTTCCTCTCCCTACTGTCAAGAAAAAGTATGATATTCTTATTGTTGGGGATTTTCATATCCCCGTTAGGTAACTTAGTGTTATTCGAAATTTCTCCGGTTTCGTGTTATTCGGAATGAGTTTGTTAACAAGACTTGATCAACCTTGTAAGTGGGTTCATTTTGATGATCACGAGATGGATGAAACTAGAAGCACAACCTTCTATACCCTCTTTATATTTTCTGTTATTTAGTAAAAATAAAGTAAAGTAGTATTTTTTCTGTCTGTTTCCTGACTTATCCGTGCAATATAAAAATATCCAGAAAATAAAAGTCCTCAGAATGCCATGCCAATTTAATATGAATTTTTCGGGAATATTTGAGGATTTACTGTGCAAAAATTACCGCGGGGGGAGCTGCCACCTAGCCACGAGGGTGGAGGGCACGCCCTACCCACCTGGGCGCGCCCCCTACCTCGTGGGCCCATGGTGGTCCTCCTCCACTTATCCCTGCACCCATCTTCTTCCTCTGCCTCACACAAACATGAAAAACCAACTCAAGCATGAGTTTCAGCCCCTCTTGCTGTGATTTTTGATCTCCTTGCTCAAAGCACCTCTCACAAAACTGCTTGGGGATATTGTTCCTTGGTATGTAACTCCTCCATTGGTCCAATTAGTTTTTGTTCTAGTGCTTTATTCATTGCAAATTTATGCTGCATAGGTGACCATGTTCTTGAGCTTGCATGACAAATTTATATGGTTCCAAGTAGTTCTAATGCTTGATATAGGCTCTAGGCACTTGTGGGAGTTGTTTCTATCAATTTTATTGAAGTTGGTTCACTTTTATTTGAAGTTACTAAAAACTTCAGATTATTTCAGAAAATAACGAAGAGACTTTTGAGGGGCTCGTTGAGCCGACGCTCGAAGGAAAAACAAAAGGAAGAAGAGCAGAAGCCCAAATTTAATTTGCCTCGCACCGCGGAGGTCCGGCCGTGTGAATGGCCTTCCGATGACTTCTTGAGGAGAGCCGGGATTTATGAGGATTTCTATTTATTGATTGAGAATGCTGGCCTCACCGACTTCCTCCGCGACCAACGTCATCAGTATCTCTTACTCACAAATACTTTTGTGCAAAACTTCTACTTTTTCCCTAAGAAATCACCTCCATCAGTAGAGTTTCATTTATATGACGTTGTGAAGGAGATGCCATTAGCTGAATTTTGCGAGGTTTGCAAAATAACCTTTGAGGGCACCTTGGATGAACCACACGGTAACGAAGTAGAAGCTTTTATTAACACTATCACTGTGGGAGAAACCAGGAAGGTTTCTGATGCAAGGATTACTAGCATACATTTTCCTGTTTTACGCTACTTTGCCTTATTTGCTAGTCATTGCTTGATTGGACGCGAAAACTGTGGAAACCTTAGTGTTCCTGATATTATTATTTTGTTCCATGGTTTATACTGCAATAACTCTTTTAGTATGGGTGGAATTGTTGCTAGACGGTTAAGTCTGAACCGTACTAAGGGCCCTATCTTTGGAGGCATTTATGCTTCGCGCCTAGCTGAATATTTTGAATTACCTATTAGGCATGAGGAGAAAGAAGAAACATCGTTTCCACGTGCTTATTTAGATTATAAGAGTATGCTAGCGCATGACTTTCTTGTTAAGAGTCGTGAAGAGGAGCTCAAATATAAATTATACTTTGATAAACATCACCCTGAGACTATTACTTTGCCTACTCCCTCTTTGTTTAACTTGTCTGCAGGTCCTCACATCGTTCCCGTGGGCGGCCGTTCAAGCCTATCGGAATCCTACACCAGCCCCGAAACCGGAGCCACAAGATGAGCCTCCACGACTGTCTGTTTATTCTTGGGATCCAGAGGTGGTTGCCAGCCAGTGGTAGTCAGAGTCTTCTTCATCGCAGTATGACCCCAGCTTCACCTACGGGTATCCGCCAGGCTATCCCTGGCAATAGACCAACTTAGGCCAAAAGCCTAAGCTTGGGGGAGTACGTATTTCCCATCGACATTACATTCGTGTTCACACACACTCATTGCTAGATGTCGGTGCTCATACTCTTTCACTGTAATATCCATGCTAGTTTATTTTCTTTTTCTTGCTTTCTTCTTGTGTGTTTAATAAACGTTAAGAAAAAACCAAAAAAAATTTTAGTAGTAGTTTATTTCTTTGCTATAGTAATTAAAAAGAAAACCCAAAAATATTTCCCGTTCTTCTTTTGCTTGTTGGGAGCTTTCCCATGTAAATAGTTTTTATTTCTTTTCTTTTCTTTGGGGGTCAGTAGGAGAAGACCATGATTAAATTGTTGAAGTGGATCTTATATGCATCATTGTTGATTTAACCAAGAGCCCATTGAGGGAGTCCTGGATTAGGGGGTATCCAGACAGCCGGACTGTGTACAACGTCCGGACTATTGAAGCGTGAAGATACAAGACTCGAGACTTTGGCCCGTGTCCGGATGGGACTTTCCTTGGCATGGAAGGCAAGCTTGGCGATCCAGATATTATATTTCCTTCCTTGTAACCGACTCCATGTAAACCCTAGCCCTCTCCGGTGTCTATATAAACCGGAGAGGTTGGTCCTTAGAAGGCCGATCACAATTACATTCATACCATCATAGGCTAGCTCCTAGGGTTTAGCCTCCACGATCTCGTGGTAGATCTACTCTTGTACTACCCATATCATCAATATTAATCAAGCAGAAAGTAGGGTTTTACCTCCATCGAGAGGGCCCAAACCTGGGTAAACATCTGTGTCCCTTACTTCTTGTTACCATCAGCCTTGACGCACAAATCGGGACCCCCTACCCGAGATCCGCCGATTTTGTCACCGACATTGGTGCTTTCATTGAGAGTTCCTCCGTGACGTCGCTGTAAGGCTTGATGGCTCAACTCGTCTTCAAGGACAACATTACTTCGGAGGGAGCTCTCGCTGTAGGCCAGACGCTCTGGCTCGGCGGCTTTATCATGGCCACCCCGTCGGTGACAGAGCCGACGATGGCCTCTCGGGTCATCAATCATAACCTTCGGGTCAGTTCAGAACTTGCCGAACAGATGGATCCAATGGAGCTCTCCTCATTTAATGAACTCTTGGATCGCATCACCGCTCTGGGAGTCGCTCCGAACTACGACCGGATTGGGCTTGAACCCGACCGAAGGGACATCAGATCCCCGCCAGCCACCCATGAGATAGCGATTGTGGAAGAACCACACGCGGATCGTCCCCTAGCTTTGAGGACGAATTATGTTCGGATCGCCGAACTCCTTGAGCCGAAAATCTGCTCAGAGGAAAACCTACCCCAGGTCCTGGACTTAGGATCGGGCATTGGGCTGAAGGAATCGGGTAGCATCCCGGATTCCGAGCTGTTGGGCTCGGAACCGACCGCGCCCCTGAGCGTTAGATTGGATCATAATCCGGATTCTGCTAACAATACTTATTTGGACTTAAACTGTCTCTCCCGCATTAGGCAAGAGCCCCAGGAGACGGTACATCATTACAGGGCCAGATTCCTCCTTGCGCTTAACAAGGTTAAGGACTGCCGCGAAAAGAACATGGTCTCGCTCTTCTGCAAAAACTGCACGGACGAAGGACTCCTCAATGCTATAAGCCGCCGCAAAATAATACGTTTCGCGGACTTGGCAATCATAGTACATAAGTACTGTGCGATGGAGAGCGCTTGGAAGACCCAAACAGAATTTTGGGATAGTACCGCCCTCACCAAGACCTTTGTCCGGGCCAAACGGACGAACTCTCGTAGGACGTCCGATCCAATCCCCAAGAAACTGAAGCCCACCCTAGGGCAGGGATCCGTATTGGAAGAATGGCTCGACGGGCCATGTAAGCTCCACGGTACGCCGGATACAATGCCAACTCATAGCCTTAGGGCGTGTTGGATACTCCGGCAGGTGGCGAAAAGTGGCGAGGATCTTCTTGCAGGCCGTGAAGCGGAACAATATCCTGCCCGCGGACACAATACGGTACTAACAGTCTTCGAGACATTCGCCTCGAACAACAGGCGCAAGCGGGCTCACCGAAGCTCTGCAGAAATTTGCCATGTGGCAAAGATAAACCCCCGGAACGACACGGCTATAACTTTCAATGCCAGTGACGAACCTCGGTTCCAGACTGTCCGGGCACCGGCCGCTCTGGTCCTTAGCCCAATCGTGGACGGCTTTCGGCTGACCAAAGTACTCATGGACGGCGGAAGCGGGTTAAACCTGATCTACGAAGAAACGCTCAACAAAATGGAGATTGATATAGGCCGCGTTGAACAAAGCGGCACAACCTTCAGGGGAATCATCCCTACTCGGGAAGCACGGTGCGCGGGAAAAATCACACTCGATGTGGTATTCGGCACCCCGGAGAATTATAGGTCCGAAGAAATCACATTCCAAGTGGCTCCTTTCAGCAGCGGATACCACGCCCTTCTAGGGCGGGACACGTTTACAAGCTTTCAAGCTGTACCCCATTACGGGTACATGAAGCTTAAAATGCCCGGGCCCAACGGAATCATCACTCTAGCCAGTGATCCGGACGTCGCACTCCACGCCGAAAACAAAACCGCAGCACTAGCCCTGGAAGCATTATCTGAAGCCCTAGCAGCCGAAGAGTTAACAACTCTGCGGGCCACCGTGGATAGGGACGACGTGATACTCGACAAACGACCCAAGTCCACCTCATTTAAACCTGCAGAAGAGATAGTCAAATTCCAGGTCCATCCAACGGACCCCACGAAGACAACATCCATTGGGACACAGTTGAGCCCCATGATGGATTCCGCACTGAGAGATTTCTTACGCGAGAATTGGGACATTTTTGCCTGGCACCCTTCGGATATGCCAGGCATCCCACGCCGGCTGGCCGAACACAGCCTCAATATACTAAAGGGATACAAACCGGTCAAACAGACCCTAAGGCGGTTTTCAGAACCCAAATGGCAAGCCATGGGAGAAGAGCTGGCCAAGCTGCGCGAGGCTGGATTCATTAGAGATATTAAACATCCGGATTGGCTGGCAAATTTGGTAATGGTACCCAAAAAGGACAAATCGCGGCGCTTGTGCGTCGACTTCAAAGACCTCAACAAGGCTGCCAGCTCTTCGCCAATCAAAGTCATATGCCCCCTACCGCTCTCCAAACAATCCCCATAACTTGGCCCTTCGCGGTCTGGGGGCTGGATATGGTCGGACCTCTTAAAGGGGGAAGCCATAAGAAAAAATACTTATTAGTCATGGTGGACAAATTCACCAAATGGATCGAAGCCAAACTAGTTAAAACGGCCGAATCCGGACCAGTAATAGACTTCTTATCCGGGGTCGTACACCGATACGGTGTCCCCCACAGCATCATCACTGATAATGGCTCAAATTTCACAGCCGATGAAGTGAAAACTTGGTGCGGCAAAATGGGCATTAAGCTCGACTATGCTTCCGTCTACCACCTCAAACAAACGGCCAGGTCGAACGGGCAAACGGTCTCATTATGAGCGGCATCAAACCCAGACTAGTGCGATCTTTAACAGAATCGGATACACACTGGGTAGAGGAGCTCGACTCCGTACTCTGGGGGCTGCGGACCACACCAAATCAAACCACCGGATACACACCATTTTTTATGGTGTATGGTGCGGAAGCAGTACTACCCTGCGACATAATACATGATTCGCCACGCGTACGCATGTACAAAGAGAAGGAAGCTGAGTTAGATCGGCAGGATAACTTGGGCGCCCTGGAGGAGGAGCGCGATGTCACAAAAGCCCGTTTCGCATTCTATCAGCAACAGGCTCGGCGATATCAAAGCAGAGAAGTGCGGGCCAAAACTTACAATATTGGCGAGCTCGTTCTACGCCTACAGGAGAAGAAGAAGGACAAACTCAAACCCAGATGGGAAGGTCCCTTCGTCATCGATAAAGTTCTCACCGGAGGAGCGTACCGCCTATGTAATGCATCTGACAACAGACTTGAACCCATGGTACGCGGCTAGACTCCGGAGATTCTACGCCTAACGCCGAACGCAGTGTTCGTCTCCTCACCCCTCCTTTTTAAATTATGCTCCACCGCTGTTTCTCTCCTTTCTCGACCCTCTTTCCAGTCACACAAAGTATTTAATATAGTGCGGATTCCTGGATTATCCCGGCCGTACCATGTGTGCAAGCTCTATCTAGGGGCTTCCTATTCGGAAGCGAGACATAATTACTTTAATGGCTTTTTGCCCATCACATATGCGTTCTTTCTCCATATGTGCCTTTTCTTCACCATTATATGCATCGATATGACTTAAGATGTGGCCAAGCTGGGTTGCCTAGCTCTTGTGTTTATGCCCTACGTTCCCGTTAATTCGGCTAGGGCATAAGGGGAGCACCTCTGCGATTGTTACTGCCGGTTGAGCCGGATGTGTACCTCAGACTGGGTGAAGCCGAAAGCTAGTTTCCTTAAGAGAATATTCGATCGGTGAACAAAGGATGTTTTCGTTGGTTACAACAAAGAACCCCGGAAGCTTTGTATCCTACGCCATCGCGCGTAGTCCGGACATGTGCATCGACACATGGATACCTAGGGACAGGAACCCCTAACGGAACTATTCTCCCTAGAAGATGTTTCTTGCTATCCATGCAATATAACATAACTAGTTGGGTACTTGTCTATTCAAGCACCTATGACCCCTATGCCTGGTCTCCAAGCATGCCCCGGTTTTCTCATAACCGAGCGGGCACTCGGACACACCCCAGACTATAGGGTCCGGGGGCTGAAGCGAAAAGGTCCACCATGACAAATGATTTCCATCCGGCTAGAGGCTACTTATGCCAATCAATTTACACAGTCACTGAGAATGACTATATTCCTCCTCTATACCATCTAACAGGTTATCTAGCCTACAATCCTGCTGAGAATACTTAGCGGATAATGCTACCTGGTCATACACCAGGCTCACGGGAATTTCTTGCCCATCGGGCCCCGCTGGTCCCACTTCAGCCATATGGTTAGGGTCCAGCTTGGTGTAGCGCGTCTTCACCATTGCCCAGGCTTCTCTTGCTCCTTGATGGCAGGCTGATATCTTCCACAGACGGAAGTGCCGCCGGGCTCCTTGGAGCAGGTCCGCAAGCTCTCCCATGTCATTCGGCAGTAGGCTTGATGGCCACAAGGCCAGAGCAACGCCGTGCATCACCTGCCGGGCACGCTCGTGCATCTGCGACAGTTCTTGCAGCAAATCATCTGCAGATGAGGGCATCTCATCTTCAGGGCGACCCGTTAACATTCCCGCAAGGAAAAATCTTTTTAATAAACTTCCTCGCCGAACTATCAAACAGTTTGCTTGCGTTCTTACCATAAATGCCGCGACGAAGTTTTTTGTTCTCCTTCACGGAGTCCGCCAGTTGTGCGCGGACGTCCTTTAATTCCACGTCCAGACGAATATTGGCATCATGAAGCTTGTTCTTCTCTTGTGTCACCTGCGTAAGGATGCGCTCGCCGGCCTTTAGTTGTCGTTGGAGATGCGAGTCGTCACCCACTGCGCCATCCGGATTCACTCCAGGATTGTCTGCAGAACTTACTGTAAGACTAACCGCACCAGCCATCTATTAACTAGCACATTTGTGTATAATGAAAACAAACATTACCGGCAGGGGCCTTTCGGGATCCCTCTAACTTGGCTACAACATCAGATAATTGGGCCTTGCAGGCCTCCAGCTCCCGCGCCAATTGCTCATTCTTGTCCACAAGGACCTGCGGATATATTCATCCTTCAAATAGTTGTCCCAACTATTCTAAGTCTCAAGGGCTACTGCTAGGCATACTTATCAAAACCTCTTACCCGTATGTCTTTGGTATACTGGCTTGTCGCTTGGGCAAGCCCGCCTCGAGTGGCTCGGACATATGCGTCCGCCGAATTGAAGGCATTAAAAGCCTCTTCAGAAAAGATGTTGTGCCGGAGCACGGCCTTCCGGCGCCGGTAGTTCATGGCTCTCTCCACTTCGGAGTTCGTGGCCGAACACATATCCGTACCCTCCGTCGGGAAGCTACGCGGTGCTGGCCCCGTATCCGCCTCCGCCCCCGAAGCCGGTTCTGGAACCCGGCTGGTGGAGGCGTGGTTGGTGGGGTTTCCGGATATAGCCCGGTTATTCCTCTTCCTGCCAGACACAAAGGGCGCTGTCATATTTCAAATTCTATGACAGTAGGACAGACTATGACTTTACCTCTGCAGCAGTGTGTCAGCCCTCGCCGCCTTCCTCTTGAGCCTGCCCGATCCGGACGCCCGTGGTTGACGAGTCCCTAGGGGCTCGGCCCCTCGCTCCGGCCGTCGTTTCTGCAAATAGAGCGACACCTCAAAGGTAAAATTACAATACCTGGGGAAAGTCCTCTTCGGAGGATAGGGTTGTTTAGCTCGGCTTACACGCGACGTGGGAAGCAGTCCAGGGGAGTCGGCCGTAATGGCCACTAGGGCGCCGTCCCAGCTCGCCTGATAAAATACTCCGTTGACAAGCTCCACGGTAATATCCGGATCTACTTTGAGTCCCGGATCTAGGGCCCTTCCAGGGTCCTCTGGTTGCGGGGAGGGGCTGAAGATTCCTTCCACGGCCCTCCTCAGTTCCTGCTTAGAGGCATTGATGCAAGTAATCTTGGCAGAAGTACGATAGAGTAAATGAAACTGGGAAAAGAATGACAACTTACCCACTCTAGGGGGTTGTACATGGAGAATCTGTCCCGCGTTTTTATACGAAGGAACTCCTCCTCTTCCCCTTTGTACAAATCGGACAATATCCTTTCCAAAGCGGCAGCGGAGTCCGGACCCTTACGACCACAGCGGGTGGCGTCATCTTCCCCGTTGTAATGCCACATGGGCTTCCCCCGATATTGGAGCGGCTGCACTCCTCGCTTTATGTATATTGCCATAACTTCAACAATCGTCAGTCCGGACTTGGCCAGCAACTTTATCCTATTCATCAGGAGGAATATCTCCCTTGTGTCCTCTTCTTGAGGGCCCCGGGGACGCCAGCTTAGGCGTGCCCTCGGTGGGGCATTGCTGAACTTGGGGAGACCCCTCCGGACTGGATCCGGAAGGGGAACGTCATTTATATAGAACCACTCCGAAGGCCAGTTTTCCAGTGCATTAACAGGAGTGCCGGACAGGTATCCGATCTCGGCAATGCGCCATACTTCGTCCCCGCCCACTTGATACAGGGACTCCCCCTGGGTGCGGGGGACAAGGCAGAACAGCTTCCTCCACAATCTGAAGTGTGGTTCGCAGCCTAAAAATAGCTCGCAAAGGGCGACATACCCCGCTATGTGCAGAATGGAGGCTGGGGTAAGATTGTGTAGCTGGAGGCCATAGAACTCCAGGAGCCCGCGGAGAAACGGGTGTATAGGGAACCCGACGCCCCTCAGCAGATGCGAGATGAGGCATATTCGCTCCTCCAGAGACGGGTTAGGAAATCCCTCCGCTTGTTCCCCTCCGTCGTAAGTAGCTATTCCAGCTCGGACGGAGACCATGCATGCCGGTGGAAGAAACCCTTGAGTTTGTAACTTCACCAAACGACTGTGGGGAACTGAGCACTCTCCCCAATCCCCGGACTTAGAGCGAGGAGGGCAAGCAGAAGAGCTGCGACGGTCGGCCATGCTGGAATGGATTTTCGCGAAGTGCTCTAGGATGCTAGCTCAAGGGTGGAGAGTGAGGTTTGGATCTGAGAACCCCTGTCCCTTCAAATAGACGGTTGGCTCGGAGGATCGAGGGTGGTAAATGCAAAAATACCTTGACTCCTCGCATTCGCTCGACACGTGGAGATGGTCATTACTAAGGCGCTGAAGCCGAGGAGCACAACATCGATTGGAGACCGGACACTATTCGTCGTAACTCCTAACAGGTACTTTGGATAATTCGGAGGAGGAACCCGCCTTGCAATGCCGAAGACAATACTGCGTGCCGGACTCATCATCATTGAAGCCTGGTTCAGGGGCTACTGAGGGAGTCCTGGATTAGGGGGTATCCGGACAGCCGGACTGTGTACAACGTCCGGACTATTGAAGCGTGAAGATACAAGACTCAAGACTTCGGTCCATGTCCGGATGGGACTTTCCTTGGCGTGGAAGGCAAGCTTGGCGATCCGGATATTATATTTCCTTCCTTGTAACCGACTCCATGAAACCCTATCCCTCTCCGGTGTCTATATAAGCCGGAGAGGTTGGTCCTTAGAAGGCCGATCACAATTACATTCATACCATCATAGGCTAGCTCCTAGGGTTTAGCCTCTACGATCTCGTGGTAGATCTACTCTTGTACTACCCATATCATCAATATTAATCAAGAAGGAAGTAGCGTTTTACCTCCATCGAGAGGGCCCGAACCTGGGTAAACATCTGTGTCCCTTACTTCTTGTTACCATCAGCTTTGACGCACGGATCGGGACCCCCTACCCGAGATCCGCCGGTTTTGACACCGACACCCATATTGCCTTGTCTTCTTCTGTTTATTGAATGCTCGCATATTCCAGCTTAGTCCAATGCACGTGCACTCTTATTATTATTCACACCGTTCGGTCATGCAAGTGAAAGGCAATTATGATGATATATGATGGACCGACTGAGATGGGAAAAGCTGGTATGAACTCGATCTCTCTTGTTTTTGTAAATATGATGAGTTCATCGTTCTTGATTCAGCTTATTATGGATAAACATGTTTGCAATGACAATTAGAGATCATAGTTGCTCGTGCCATGCTTGATTAGCTATGAGTTATAATGGTTTACCTTGTGTGCCAACATGCTATTAAAATGGTTGTGATGTGGTATGATGGGGTGGTATCCTCCTTCGAATGATTTAGGTGACTTGACTTGGCACATGTTCACGCATGTAGTTGAAACAAATCAACATAGCCGTCACGATATTTATGTTCATGGTGGATTATATCCTACTCATGCTTGTATTCAATGTTTATTAATTTTAATGCATGTTCATGACTGTTGTCGCTCTCTAGTTGGTCGCTTCGCAGTCTTTTGCTAGCCTTCACTTGTACTAAGCGGGAATACTGCTTGTGCATCCAATCCCTTAAACCCCAAAGTTATTCCATATGAGTCCACTATACCTTCCTATATGCGGTATCTACCTACCGTTCCAAGTAAATTTGTATGTGCCAAACTCTAAACCTTTGAAAGTGCAACTATCCCTAGGTGGTTTTGGTAATTCATAACAACATATAGCTCATTGAGCTAATGCTATTCCAAGACTATTATTTCAGGAAAGCTCAATGAATGGCATGGCATGGATGATGAAAGTGGATCCCTCAAAATACTAAGGACAAAGGATTGGCTCAAGCTCAAAAGCTCAAGACTCTTCATTTTATATTTTAGTGATCCAAGATCACATTGAGTCTATAGGAAAAGCCAATACTATCAAGGAGGGATGAGGTGTTGCTTAATGAGCCTCTTGCTTCATGTGCTTTGTGATATGCTCCAAAATCCTCAGCTACTTTCCCACATCCACAAATGACCTAAACCCAAAGCCAAAATCGGTCACACCGATTCTTCCTATCCGGCGCCACCGATTCCAAAAGTCATAGCCACTGCCACAAACCCTAAGCAAATCGGTCTTACCGATAGGGATCTCGGTCTCACCGAGATGGGATTGTAATCTCTCTGTTTCCCTTCGTAACGTTTCGGTCTAACCGAAGTGAGCGATCGGTCCCACCGAGATTGCAATGTAAACTCTCTGTTTCCTTTTTGCAACATTTAGGTCTCACCGAAAAGAGCAAATCGGTCCCACCGAGTTTACCTGACCAACTCTCTGGAAAGCTTATTACCAAATCGGTCTCACCGAGTTTGTGTAATCGGTCTTACCGAGATTATGTTATGCCCTAACCCTAACCGAATCGGTCTCACCGAGATGCATGTCAGTCCCACCAAGAATCACTAACGGTCACTAGGTTTACTAAATCGGTCCGACCGAGTCTGTTGAATCGGTCCCACCGAGTTTGGTAAATTGTGTGTAACGGTTAGATTTTGTGTGGAGGCTATATATACCCCTCCACTTCCTCTTCATTCATGGAGAGAGCCATCAGAACAAACCTACACTTCCAACTTACCATTTCTGAGAGAGAACCACCTACTCATGTGTTGAGGCCAAGATATTCCATTCCTACCATATGAATCTTGATCTCTAGCCTTCCCCAAGTTGCTTTCCACTCAAATCTTCTTTCCACCAGATCCAAAACCTATGAGAGAGAGTTGAGTGTTGGGGAGACTATCATTTGAAGCACAAGAGCAAGGAGTTTATCATCAACGCACCATTTGTTACTTCTTGGAGAGTGGTGTCTCCTAGATTGGCTAGGTGTCACTTGGGAGCCTCTGACAAGAATCTGGAGTTGAACCAAGGAGTTTGTAAGGGCAAGGAGATCGCCTACTTCGTGAAGATCTACCGCTAGTGAGGCAAGTCCTTCGTGGGCGACGGCCATGGTGGGATAGACAAGGTTGCTTCTTCGTGGACCCTTCGTGGGTGGAGCCCTCTGTGGACTCGCGCAACCGTTACCCTTCGTGGGTTGAAGTCTCCATCAACGTGGATGTATGATAGCACCACCTATCAGAACCACGCCAAAAACATCCGTGTCTCCAATTGCGTTTGAATCCTCCAAACCCTTCCCTTTACTTTCTTGCAAGTTGCATGCTTTATTTTCCGCTGCCTATATACTCTTTGCATGCTTGCTTGAATAGTGTGATGATTGCTTGACTTGTCCTAAAGTAGCTAAAATCTGCCAAACTCTAAAATTGGGAAAAAGGTTAAGTTTTCAATTGGTCAAGTAGTCTAATCACCCCCCTCTAGACTTACTTCAAGGTCCTACAACCTTCAAATAAACATTCTATTTTGCATGCTCGAATAGCTCATATATCAACTAGGGCTGCCCTTATCTTCCGTGTTAGGCAGGTTATTCTCAAGAGGAGTGGACTCCGCTCCTCATTGACGAGAAAATGGCTGGTGACCGGGATGCACAGTCCCATGCTTTATGCAAACTAAATCAAAATAATTGCAAACAAAACTCCCCCTGGGACCCGTTGAATGTTGGAGGCACTCGTTCTTGGGGAACGTTGCAGAAAATAAAAAATTTCTACGCTTCACCAAGATCAATCTATGGAGTCATCTAGCAACGAGATAGAAGAGTGCATCTACATACCCTTGAGATCGCGCGGAAGCGTTCAAGAGAACGGGGTTAAGGGAGTCGTACTCGTCGTGATCCAAATCACCGATGATCCTAGTGCCGAACGGACGGCACCTCCGTGTTCAACACACGTATAGTTGGGGAAGACGTCTCCTCCTTCTTGATCCAACAAGGGGGAGGGAGAGGTTGATGGAGATCCAGCAGCACGACGGCGTGGTGGTGGAAGCAGCGGCGATCTCGGCAGGGCTTCGCCAAGCTCTACGAGAGGGAGAGTTGTTGCAGAAGGAGAGGGAGGCGCCAGGGACTTGGGTGCGGCTGCCCTCCCTCCCCCCTCTTTATATAGGGCCAAGATGGGGGCGCCGGCCCCCTAGAGATGGGATCTCAAGGGGGGGGGGGGGCGGCCAATGGGGTGGCTTGGCCCCCAAGCTAAGTGGGTTGCCCCCCACCCCGAAGGTTTCCAACCCTAGGCGCAGGGGGCCCCAAGGGGGGCGCACCAGCCCACCAGGGGCTGGTTCCCCTTCCCACTTCAGCCCATGGGGCCCTCCGGGATAGGTGGCCCCACCCGGTGGACCCCTCGGGACCCTTCCGGTGGTCCCGGTACAATACCGGTGACCCCCGAAACTTTCTCGATGGCCGAAACTGGACTTCCTCTATATAATTCTTCACCTCCGGACCATTCCGGAACTCCTCATGAAGTCCGGGATCTCATCCGGGACTCCGAACAACTTTCGGGTTACCGCATACTAGTATCTCCACAACCCTAGCATCACCGAACCTTAAGTGTGTAGACCCTACGGGTTCGGGAGACATGCAGACATGACCGAGACTACTCTACGGCCAATAACCAACAGCGGGATCTGGATACCCATGTTGGCTCCCACATGTTCCACAATGATCTCATCGAATGAACCACGATGTCGAGGATTCAAGTAATCCCGTATACAATTCCCTTTGTCAATCGGTACGTTACTTGCCCGAGATTCGATCGTCGGTATCCTAATACCTCGTTCAATCTCATTACCGGCAAGTCACTTTACTCGTACCGTAATGCATGATCATGTGACCAACCACTTAGTCACTTTGAGCTCATTATGATGATGCATTACCGAGTGGGCCCAGAGATACCTCTCCGTCCGGAGTGACAAATCCCAGTCTCGATCCATGTCAACCCAACAGACACTTTCGGAGATACCTGTAGTATACCTTTATAGTCACCCAGTTACGTTGTGACGTATGGTACACCCACAGCACTCCTACGGCATCCGGGAGTTACACGATCTCATGGTCTAAGGAAATGATACTTGACTTTGGAAAAGCTCTAGCAGACGAACTACACGATCTTGTGCTATGCTTAGGATTGGGTCTTGTCCATCACATCATTCTCCCAATGATGTGATCCTGTTATCAATGACATCCAATGTCCATGGTCAGGAAACCTTGGAACCATTCCCGACGCGCATCGTCACCTCGTCCTTCGCCAGTCTCCGCTTATTCCGCAGCTCCTGCTTTGAGTTACAAATATGAGCAACCGCACCGGTATCAAATACCCAGGAGCTACTACGAGTACTGGTAAGGTACACATCAATTACATGTATATCACATATACCTTTGGTGTTGCCGGCCTTCTTGTCCGCTAAGTATTTGGGGCAGTTCCGCTTCCAGTGTCCCTTTCCCTTGCAATAAAAGCACTCAGTCTCAGGCTTGGGTCCATTCTTTGGCTTCTTCCCGGCAGCTGGCTTACCGGGCACGGCAACTCCCTTGCCGTCCTTCTTGAAGTTCTTCTTACCCTTGCCTTTCTTGAAACTAGTGGTTTTATTTACCATCAACACTTGATGTTCCTTTTTGATTTCTACCTCTGCTGATTTCAGCATTGAAATTACTTCAGGAATAGTTTTCACCATCCCCTGCATATTATAGTTCATCACAAAGCTATTGTAGCTAGGTGGGAGCGAATGAAGGATTCTGTCAATGACCGCCTCGTCCGGGAGGTTAATCTCTAGCTGGGACAAGCGGTTGTGCAACCCAGACATTTTGAGTATGTGCTCACTGACAGAACTATTTTCCTCCATCTTACAACTGTAGAACTTGTCGGAGACTTCATATCTCTCGACCCGGGCATGAGCTTGGAAAACCATTTTCAGCTCTTCGAACATCTCATATGCTCCGTGTTGTTCAAAACGCTTTTGGAGCCCCGGTTCTAAGCTGTAAAGCATGCCGCACTGAACGAGGGAGTAATCATCAGCATGTGACTGCCAAGCGTTCATAACGTCTTGGTTCTCTGGGATGGGTGCTTCACCTAGCGGTCCTTCTAGGACATATGCTTTCTTGGCAGCTATGAGGATGATCCTCAGGTTCCGGACCCAGTCCGAATAGTTGCTGCCATCATCTTTCAGCTTGGTTTTCTCTAGGAACGCGTTGAAGTTGAGGTTGACATGAGCGTTGACCATTTGATCTACAAGACATTTTGCATAGGTTTTAGACTAAGTTCATGATAATTAAGTTCATCTAATCAAATTATTTAATGAACTCCCACTCAGATTAGACATCCCTCTAGTCATCTAAGTGATACATGATCCGACTCGACTAGCCCGTGTTCGATCATCACGTGAGATGGACTAGTCATCATCGGTGAACATCTCCATGTTGATCGCATCTTCCATACGACTCATGTTAGACCTTTCGGTCTCTTGTGTTCCGAGGCCATGTCTATACATGCTAGGCTCGTCAAGTCAACCTAAGTGTTTTGCATGTGTAAATTTGTCTCACACCCGTTGTATGTGAATGTTGGAATCTATCACACCCGATCATCACGTGGTGCTTCGAAACAACGAACTTTCGCAATGGCGCACAATTAGGGGGAACGCTTTCTTGAAATTATTATAAGGGATCATCTTAGTTACTACTGTCGTACTAAGCAAATAAGAAGCAAAACATGATAAACATCACATGCAATCAAATAGTGAGATGATATGGCCAATATCATATTGCTCCTTTGATCTCCATCTTCGGGGCACCATGATCATCTTCGTCACCGGCATGACACCATGATCTCCATCATCATGATCTCCATCATCGTGTCTTCATGAAGTTTTCACGCCAACGATTACTTCTACTTCTATGGCTAACGTGTTTAGCAATAAAGTAAAGTAATTTACATGGCGTTATTCAATGACACGCAGGTCATACAAAAAATAAAGACAACTCCTATGGCTCCTGCCGGTTGTCATACTCATCGACATGCAAGTCGTGACTCCTATTACAAGAACATGATCAATCTCATACATCACATATATTTCATTCATCACATCCTTTTGGCCATATCACATCACAAGGCATATGCGGCAAAAACAAGTTAGACGTCTTCTAATTGTTGTTGCATGTTTTACGTGGCTTCTATAGGTTTCTAGCAAGAACGTTTCTTACCTACGTTAAACCACAACGTGATATGCCAATTTCTATTTACCCTTCATAAGGACCCTTTTCATCGAATCCGCTCCAACTAAAGTGGGAGAGACAGACACCCGCTAGCCACCTTATGCAACTAGTGCATGTCAGTCGGTGGAACCTGTCTCACGTAAGCGTACGTGTAAGGTCGGTCCGGGCTGCTTCATCCCACGATGCCGCCGAAGCAAGATAAGACTAGTAGTGGCAAGAAAATTGACAACATCTACGCCCACAACAAGTTTGTGTTCTACTCGTGCATAGAAACTACGCATAGACCTAGCTCATGATGCCACTGTTGGGGAACATTGCAGAAAATAAAAAAATTCTATGCTTCAC
This sequence comes from Triticum timopheevii, assembly GCA_963921465.1. Classification (NCBI taxonomy): domain Eukaryota; kingdom Viridiplantae; phylum Streptophyta; class Magnoliopsida; order Poales; family Poaceae; genus Triticum; species Triticum timopheevii. Next base: position 480,385,515 of record OY997268.1, read on the forward strand.
CAAGATCAATCTATGGAGTCATCTAGCAACGAGATAGAGGAGTGCATCTACATACCCTTGTAGATCGTGCGGAAGCGTTCAAGAGAACGTGGTTGAGGGAGTCGTACTCGTCGTGATCCAAATCACCGATGATCCTAGTGCCGAACGGACGACACCTCCGCGTTCAACACACATACAGTTGGGGAAGACGTCTCCTCCTTCTTGATCCAGCAAGGGGGAGGGAGAGGTTGATGGAGATCCAGCAGCACGACGGCGTGGTGGTGGAAGTAGCGGCGATCTCGGCAGGGCTTCGCCAAGCTCTACGAGAGGGAGAGGGAGGTGCCAGGGACTTGGGTGCGGCTGCCCTCCCTCCCCCCTCTTTATATAGGGCCAAGGGGGGCGCCGGCCCCCTGGAGATGGGATCTCAAGGGGGGGGGGGGGGGGGGGCGGCCAAGGGGGTGGCTTGCCCCCCAAGCCAAGTGGGTTGCCCCCCACCCCTAGGGTTTCCAACCCTAGGCGCAGGGGGGCCCAAGGGGGCGCACCAGCCCACCAGGGGCTGGTTCCCCTTCCCACTTCAGCCCATGGGGCCCTCCGGGATAGGTGGCCCCACCCGGTGGACCCCCCGGGACCCTTCCAGTGGTCCCGGTACAATACCGGTGACCCCCAAAACTTTCCCGATGGCCGAAACTGGACTTCCTCTATATAATTCTTCACCTCCGGACCATTCCGGAACTCCTCGTGACGTCCGGGATCTCATCTGGGACTCCGAACAACTTTTGGGTTACCGCATACTAGTATCTCTACAACCCTAGCGTCACCGAACCTTAAGTGTGTAGACCCTACGGGTTCGGGAGACATGCAGACATGACCGAGACTACTCTCCGGCCAATAACCAACAGCGGGATCTGGATACCCATGTTGGCTCCCACATGTTCCACGATGATCTCATCGAATAAACCACGATGTCGAGGATTCAAGTAATCCCGTATACAATTCCCTTTGTCAATCGGTATGTTACTTGCCCGAGATTCGATCGTCGGTATCCTAATACCTCGTTCAATCTCGTTACCGGCAAGTCACTTTACTCGTACCGTAATGCATGATCATGTGACCAACCACATAGTCACTTTGAGCTCATTATGATGATGCATTACCGAGTGGGCCCAGAGATACCTCTCCGTCATACGGAGTGACAAATCCCAGTCTCGATCCATGTCAACCCAACAGACACTTTCAGAGATACCTGTAGTATACCTTTATAGTCACCCAGTTACGTTGTGACGTTTGGTACACCCAAAGCACTCCTACGGCATCCGGGAGTTACACGATCTCATGGTCTAAGGAAATGATACTTGACATTGGAAAAGCTCTAGCAGACGAACTACACGATCTTGTGCTATGCTTAGGATTGGGTCTTGTCCATCACATCATTCTCCCAATGATGTGATCCCGTTATCAATGACATCCAATGTCCATGGTCAGGAAACTGTGGCCATCTATTGATAAACGAGCTAGTCAACTAGAGGCTCACTAGGGACATGTTGTGGTCTATGTATTCACACATGTATTACGATTTCTGGATAACACAATTATAGCATGAATAAAAGACAACTACCATGAACAAGGAAATATAATAATAACCATTTTATTATTGCCTCTAGGGCATATTTCCAACACTCGTTGTTTCAAGCAAGCCATGGATTGATGCTTGTGGAGGAGGGGTAGTATAAACTTTACCATTCTGTTTGGGAACCGCCTATAATTTGTTCAGCATGGAAGATATCGTCATCTCTTAGTTGTTATGTTGACAATGAAAGTATGTCGCTCAAAATATAATTTATCACTATTTCAAAACCGAGCTCTAGCACCTCTACAAATCCCTGCTTCCCTCTGCGAAGGGCCTATCTATTTACTTTTATGTTGAGTCACCACCCTCTTATTAAAAGCACTAGCTAGAGAGCATAGCTGTCATTTGCATTCATTACTGTTAATTTATATCGGGTGTGACTATGATCGGATCTCTTTTACCATGAATTACAATGTGTAGTCAGTCCTTGATCTTTGAAGGTGCTCTGCATTTATGTTTTGCGGTCTTAGAAAGGGCTAGCGAGATACCATCTTGTTATATCATATTATGATTATTTTGAGAAAGTGCTGTCATCCGAGATTTATTATTATGTCTTGCTAGCTGATTATGTTATTGATATGAGTAAACATGAGACCTGAGAATTATTGCAAATGTGGTTAGTTATAATCTTTGCTGAAAACCCGAATGCTGGCTTGACATAGGTACAACAACAAGAGCAAACAGAGTTTGTAAAAGTTTTTATTTTTCTCTTTCAGTTTGTCAACTGAATTGCTTGAGGACAAGCAAGGGTTTAAGCTTGGGGGAGTTGATACGTCTCCGTTGTATCTACTTTTCCAAACACTTTTGCCCTTGTTTTGGACTCTAACTTGTATGATTTGAATGGAACTAACCTGGACTGACGTTGTTTTCAGCAGAATTGCCATGATGTTGTTTTATGTGCAGAAAACAAAAGTTCTCGGAATGACCTGAAACTCCACGGAATATCTTAGAATAAATAATAAAAAAATCCTCGCCAAAGATGAAGACCAGGGGGCCCACACCCTGTCCACGAGGGTGGGGGCGCCCCCCCCCCCCCTCCTGGGCGCGCCCCCTACCTCGTGGGCCCCCTGGAGACCCTCCGATGCCAACTCCAACTCCATATATTGGCTTTCGGGGAGAAAAAAATTAGAGAGAAAAAATCATCGTGTTTTACGATACGGAGCCGCCGCCAAGCCCTAATCTCTCTCGGGAGGGCTGATCTGGAGTCCGTTCGGGGCTCCGGAGAGGGGGATTCATCGCCGTCGTCATCATCAACCATCCTCCATCACCAATTTCATGATGCTCACCGCCGTGCGTAAGTAATTCCATCGTAGCCTTGCTGGACGGTGATCGGTTGGATGAGATTTATCATGTAATCGAGTTAGTTTTGTTAGGGTTTGATCCCTAGTATCCACTATGTTCTGAGATTGATGTTGCTATGACTTTGTTATGCTTAATGCTTGTCACTAGGGCCCGAGTGCCATGATTTCAGATCTGAACCTATTATGTTTTCACGAATATAAGAGAGTTCTTGATCCTATCTTGCAAGTCTATAGTCACCTACTATGTGTTATGATCCGGCAACCCCGAAGTGACAATAATCGGGACCACTCCCGGTGATGACCATAGTTTGAGGAGTTCATGTATTCACTATGTGCTAATGCTTTGTTCCGGTTCTCTATTAAAAGGAGGCCCTAATATCCCTTAGTTTCCGCTAGGAACCCGCTGCCACGGGAGGGTAGGACAAAAGATGCCATGCAAGTTCTTTTCCATAAGCACGTATGACTATATTCAGAATACATGCCTACATTACATTGATGAATTGGAGCTAGTTCTGTGTCACCCTATGTTATGACTGTTACATGACGAACTGCATCCAGCATAATTATCCATCGCTAATCCGGTGCCTACGAGTTTTCCATATACTGGTTCTCGCTTATTTACTTTTCCGTTGCTACTGTTACAATCACTACAAAATACCAAGAACATTACTTTTGATGTCTTTACTTTTGTTACCGTTACCACCATTATCATATTACTTTGCTACTAAACACTTTGCTGCAGATACTAAGTTTCCAGGTGTGGTTGAATTGACAACTCAGCTGCTAATACTTGAGAATATTCTCTGGCTCCCCTTGTGTCGAATCAATAAATTTGGGTTGAATACTCTACCCTCGAAAACTGTTGCGATCCCCTATACTTGTGGGTTATCACATCTCTGAGATGAAATCATCGTTCCCTTCATCATATGGAGAACCATAAATAGCCACTATTCTAAAGCAAACACCACTAGATTTAACTCTAAGATTACATGACACCGAAAAATTGAGGGAGCTCCATTGTAGGATATCAAATATGTCTATATCTACTCCAACCAACACACCTCCTGCAGACCCAACTGCTGGGAGGTGATGCCATTGGAAGTTTTTACGACCAGTAATAGACTTCAAAAAAGAAGCTGATAGTTCTTCTTTCTTAGTTTCTTGGAAGGCAACTATACTAGCATTGGTTTTATTGAGGGTGTCTACTATACATGGTTTTTTCCCATGTGTAGTGATCCCTCTTATATTTCAGAAAAGACAATTCATCTAAACAAGACTTTCATGGGGTGCTTGCCCTGCCCATGTTTAGAGATCTTGGTCCAGATTTCACTCTGATCCTCTATACTAGAAAAGACCCCTTTCAACCCTTCTGGTGTACTAGGAGACTCTATTATATTGTCTGGACACTTTAACCATTCAGGTTTGTCCAGACCCTGGTCTTTAATCACATCACTTCTTTTACTAGTGTTGTTCACCATCTCATTTTCTCCTTGTCTGAGCCCTTCGGGATCTTGAGGAGAATGATTTTTGGTCACTATGCTAGCATATGAAGTTTTTTGCTCAGCAACCTCTATACCTACTTTCTTAGCTACAGAAATGAATACTGGATCATAAAAGTTATCAAAAGGATTAGTTTTGATAGTACCTTTGAAATTTCCTCTAGGTTCTTCAAGGTTTTGCACTTTTTTTTGCATCCCATAGCTATTTCCAGCATACTCCTATCACCAATGCACCCTGGTGCTTCTCCTTTGTGCCCGAACAGGTCCCCATTTCTGATGAAGAGGAGCCTGTTTTGTGGCTTCTGTGAGACTTGGGCTGAATACTAGCTCATCTTGATCATCACTCCCCTGCATCTCACTAGTTTGATCATCAATCATAGTGTTGTTGTCTTCCTCTTCATCTTCCCCATTTTCCATATCTTGTAACAACTTGAAACTTTCATCCAAGGAGATAGGATCCTGCAGCTGGTGGAGATAGCTCAACGCATTCTGCCTGACTTGTTGTGAAGCATCTGAATTGGTACTGCTTCCTCTGTTCTGATTGGAAGGGGTTTTAGGTGCTAAATTGGAGCCTCCAGCTCCAACCCCATTGATGATGTTGTCCTGAACTGCATTTGTCTTGTTGTTGTCATTATCTTCATCTAGTAGGTCTTCATCCTCTCCTTCCTCTACTAGAGGTTCCATGACAGTCTTGATCTTGTACAACTTATCTCCTATCCCAAAGATTCTCTCAGATGAAATTTTGGTGAAGTCTTTGCATCTGATCTTGATTCTCACCACTTGAAGTTCCCTTGCCATTCTACATCAACCAGAGTGCCTAGGACTGAAGCAAATTGTTCTAGCACTGACCATTATACCCACTTGGGTGCAACTCCTCTTAACTAGAGCCACACTGTTTGTAATTCTGCATGGTGTTCCATCTCACCTTTCCAATCTTCCACATTTACTGACACCCCTTCAATCTCAGACAGACCAAAGTTAGGATATCCAGCCACTATGGCCACTGGGATATGTGATGGGAATTTTACTAGAAAGGTCCAACTGTCAAGCATCCTGATGTGCCATGGCCAGTTGGTCTTATAGATTGCAAAGAAGTTATGAGCTAATTCCTCCTTTGTGACTTGGCCAGCTTCAACATAGACTATACCAACATTCTTCATGTTCCCCACATGCTGCTCATTCACATCAGGCACATCAACCTTGAAGAACCCCAGGCCTGAAGCTGCACTCCCAACATATTTGGCATTATTCCTTGGCTTCTTCCTAACTGGGCATTCCTCAACCTTGTGTGTCACCATTTTGCAAATAAAGCAAGAAGGAGGATTGGGACACTGAGCTTTGTGGTGCCCAAGTTCCCCACATGTGTAAAGGTAACATCACTATACTCAGTATTTGAAGAATCTTTGGCTTTACTAGGTGCCTTGCCTTTATCTGTGGCTTGTTCTTCTTCTGTTGCTGAGGATAGGTGTTGTTCCCTTTGTTGGCTTCACCACTTTTCTGTCCTGTGATCTATTGCCCTTGTTGACCCTGGTTCTGCATCTGATTTGTAGGCGGCCCATGGAACTACTGGCCCTGAGCCTGTTGCACTTGCTGCCCCCCTACAATCCCTTGCATCTGGCCTTGCCCCCAGTTCCCCTGTGCCCCCCATTGATTCATCATAGGGGGATGCATGTAAGGACCTGGGAACCATGCGGTGGGGGCACCCTGTACGCCAAATCCAAACGGGATTTGCTGCGGCGACCACCCAAATTGCGGATCAAATTGCTATGACCACTGGTTCTGACCGAAATCCACACGGTTGGGCTGGATCTGATTCTGATGCCCATCAACAACCCTTTGGTTCCTAGTAGCATCGCGCTTGCCGCGCCCACGCTCACGTCCCTGCGCCTCAGCCATCTCAACGATGTTTGAGAAATTGGGTGGATCTCCTTCCCACTCACTCTCTAAGAGGACCAAGCTTTTCACCGGCTGGTGATCACGGCCAGCTCTCCGGCTGGGTGCCGCAGCGAAATTGCGGCTGAGGAGATGGGATTTCTTGATCCAGACCTGGATGGAGGGGGCTTTAGGGTTTGGGTTTAGGCCATCCCCCCACAGCTGTCCATAGTACGCTTTGATGGCAACCTCTTCTTCCTCAGGTGGCTCCTCCACCTCAGCGCTCTGGGTCGGACCCGGAAACACACCCCTTCTCCTGACTCTACACTCTCTGACTTTTGGGGCCTGGAGAAGCTTATCCATAGCAAAACATGGGATCTCTCCCACCGTGGTGACTGGACTTGGCTCCGGCGAGGCGCACTTCGGTACTCCAACCTAGAATGGTCTCCGGTGAACTCTGACGCCTCCACTCGACAGTCCAGTCCCGGGGTCTTCGGCACTTAGGGCCTTATAAAAGAGTGCATTGCAGTTACTCACTCCCCCTATGACTAGCCTATGAGGAGTACTTCCCACTATGACTAGCCTAAGAGACAAAGCAAGAAAAAAAGTACTCACGTTATCAGGCTTGTATTCAAAACCAGGTTTAAATTTAAAGAGCTTTCGACTATACGCGAACGGGAGGAGTGGAGTACTACTACTACTCCTAGAGAGCTGGAGCCAAAGCAGACCAGCACTGGTCCTTGAGAAAGCGAAATGATGGGTGGTGCGGTGCGGTGCGGTGCCGCGCCTGCGCTGGCGGTCAAAGCGAGAGGCAGGGGCCAAAGGTGGTTGGCAGCATCAAGAAATGCCCTCCTCGATTGCTCCTCCTCCCGTGGCCCATGGACGGATGGCCACTGGCTTCGGCCTTCGGGTTGGCACATCGCCATGCCGTGCCGCTGGCCTCTGGACCACATTGACCGGTCAGAGCCGGGCCACGGGCGGCGGGCCGGGGCGGGGCGGGCACACGCCATCGACGCAACGAGAGATGCGGTGGGTGCGCCCCGTGATGAGATCGATCCCACACGCCCCGCCTGTCCATCCGGATTAGCCTAGCCCTAGCCGGTCAACAAGCTAAGCTCCGAGCTGATTAAACAAAGCAGTCCGAAGCCGGGATTGGATTGAGCGGCATCTCCCTGCCCCCCTCCCTGTGGCCATCGGCATCGTGATGATCATTGCGGCAGTTAAGTTATTGGGTCATTTCGCTGTTCCGCGCGGAGGCCGGTGCGCTCTGCGCTCGGGGCATCGGGGGAAAGCGACACTGCCTCCTCCTCCTCCTCGCCCAGCGTTGTTTATGGAGCTCACTTCATCCTGTTAGCTGCAGTTTTTTAATCATCCCGCTTTGTGGTTGAGGGGAGCAGCGCAGCGCAGCGTCGCAGGTCAGCCGCAGGCTTTGGCATTTTTATACTGTGGCACCGTCTCAATGACCGTGTACTGGCCAGTCTCAGGTGCATGCTGACGGACGGATGGCCCCCCCGAAAGCTGGTTTGAAAACGGAGCATATTCGTGCCGTGGCCAATCCAAGTTCAAATCACCACCATTTCAGATGAACCTCGATCGATCCACCCGGCCAGTAGCGCGCGCGTGTACCGGGCCCAGACGGCAGCTGCCAGACGCTCGCCTGTCGCCGGATCCAGTGACGCACGCAAGACCGAACCTCGATCAAACAGTAGCATTACGTACCCACCCGTCGAATGGGCTGCTGATCTGTGCGTGGCGCCCATGCCCTTGAACGCACGCACCGCGCCGCGCCGGCTGTACTGAAGGCGACGAGTGGACGACGGTTGGTTGGGCCGGTGCTTTGCCTCGGCCGGGGGCAACGCGCGACAGCGTACGGCCCGCTCCTGTGCTCGCACGTCGGGTCGGGCCGGTCAGCCATGATTCAGGTCACACGCACCGTGTCGCGGTGTCGCGCGTGCGCCGTGCCCCCCATCCATCCCCTCCGCGCGCGGCCGTGCGCCCGTGCCGGAGGTCCACCCGTCGTACGTGCCGATCGAGAGAGGTTTCCGCCTCCGTGCCCGTGGGCCTCGTTGCTGGGAGAACGAAAAAAAACGACGACTCTCTCCCTCCCTCCTGGCTGCGTTGCGTCTTGCGTGCCTCCTCGCCCACGTACGCCGTGCTGCGTACTCTACCGGGCTCGTACGGTGCAACAGCGCCGGCCGGCTCCCTGTGCAGCAATAGTGACGGATCGCCGGACGGACGCGTCTCCGTCCATCGCTAGGTGGCGTCATGTTTACGTCGCGTTTGCTGTCCGCCCTTTGACTTGAACCATCACCTGCGTGTGTATGGTTGGCATTGGCAAGGTACTGTGAGCGTACTCGAGAGCGTGAGAGGTCGTCCGCGTCGGCGTTTAATTTGCGCACAGTCGGAGCCCTTGTAGCGTGCGGCGCGCCGGTCAAGGAGCGCATTTTTTAAAGCCTTGAGCTTTGGACATGTCTAGTTTCGGCTTTCTTTCCTGTACCACCAGTGCTTACTGTTGCTCACTTTCGCCTTTATATATGTTTTCTTTGGTCCCTTTGATTTCCTTTGCTCAGCCCTCCGGGCTCCGGCCCCGGCCCCGTGGTCGTTGGTCCTGGTCACGGTCGCACCCGATGGATCCACTTAATTAAGACGTACGCAAAAAGAGGGCTCCAACCTGGCATCACTGCACGTGCGATGTTTCCCATCTTTTTTCCCTTTGGATTGCAATGGAGGTTTGAATAAGTTGATGATACCACACACACCGACTTTGTTCAAGTTAAAGCAAGTTTGTTTGTGACAAATCTTCCACGTTGAAACGTCGTGCCATTTCCTTCATTTCCTTGCCCACAAGTTATCTACACAAAGAAACTCGAGTGCTCCTGATCCGGCTTGGTCAGAGCATTGGGTGTGCAAGCAAAGCGGTCAAAGAGAGGGAGCAGCACGTCCGATGCAAGCGTAAACGCAACGTGATCGCGCGCGGGTCACGAGGAGGCAACGAGCCTGCTGCGTCCTTGTTGTCCTTGAGCCGATTCAAAAAATGGGAAAAGGAGAAAAACAAAGCCCCGCCCTCTTTGCCGATCTTGATCCCACCGCACGTGCGGTCCGCGTGCCCTAGATTTAGATTTAGAGTACGTACGTAGGAGTACACAGTACGCACGCACGCACGCCCGTCTCGAATCCGTCGTGGTCACCGGTCAGCAGCCTCAAGTTCCGCGGCTGACCGCTCCCGTTCCCCAGAAGGAAAAATAAAACTGTTTTCGTAGTTGAAAATAGAACCAATGTTGAAAAGGGGAAACATAACAGCATGGGCATTTCATTCCTAGGAACAATGGTAAAAATCACATCAAACCTAGAAGGAGATCACTCCTCAAAGAAACCATATGGCACCATTTCCTGCAAGATTCTTCCCCATGCCTTCCTGCTTGGTGCTTTTGGCATGGGCCAGTTGCCATACCAGTACGCTTCTCAGCGGCCGCGCCGAAGAAAAAGGAAAAATGGAGCGAGAGAAAGAAAAGAAATAGTAGTACCAGTGCTAGAATAAATGAAAATTGGGAAGAATACAAGAGGGTGCGCAGGGGGGTGGCCCACCACGCAGGCAGGGTGTCAGTGAGTGTGCTAATGTGTCCGGTCCCAAGTCCCCACCTCCCCTCGTCCAATCCCCTCTCACTCGCACTCGCACCCACCCAAGTAAAATTGCAAATCCGGATAATAATTTCGTCAGGATATTCCTGCTCGCTCTCTCACTCCCACTCTCTCTCACACCCTCCCTTCTTCTTCTCCACCCACTCTAGCTCAGCTGGATCTCAGTCGCATTCTCACTCCCCCTCCTCTCCCCTCCCCTTGCTCATCAGATCTCCTCATATGCACTGCAATCCGCCTCCAATCCAAAACCCAGAAGCTTTCCTCTCAAGCTCCTCGCTTCCTGGCCTCCCCTTTTGACCGGTGGGCAGCTGCGGGAGCCCGAAAATCCAAGAAAAGCAGCGGGTCAAGAAAGAGGGAAAGCAAGCGAGGAGGGTGATGATGATGGCGATAAGTCGCCCCATGATTCACCGCATCATCCCGTCGCCTGCGCGCCTGTGCTAAAAGGGCCTCGCCGTCCGTGTACGCTCCAGTGAGCGGTGGAAGAGCGTGCGGTTGCTTCGCCCAGACGGTCGGTCGCCGCCGCAGCAATGCCGCAGTACCAGGAGCTGCCCTGCGGCGGGCAGGTGCTCGACATCGATGCCGCGCTCGAGGACGGCATCCTGGGGTGCGGCCCGGAGCCCGGGGACGGCGCGCTGGGAGACGGGGGGAAGCAGCCGGTGGAGCTGAGGAAGATGATGGACGAGCTGGACGCGGCCGGCGACGGCGGCGGGGACGAGGTCGTGCCGGTCGTCTTCATCTGCCCGATCTCCCTGGAGCCCATGGTGGATCCGGTCACCCTCTGCACCGGCCAGACGTACGAGCGCGCCAACATCTCCCGGTGGCTGGCGCTTGGCCACCGGACCTGCCCGACCACGATGCAGGAGCTCTGGGACGACGCGCTCACCCCCAACGCCACGCTCAGGCAGCTCATCGCCGCCTGGTTCTCCAGGCGGTACACCCGCTTCAAGAAGCGCTCGGCCGACTACCACGGCCGCGCCGCGGACCTTGTCCACGGTCTCCGCGGCACGGCCGTCCCGAGGAGGCAGCCCCTCAAGGGCCAGGCCCGCGTCGCCGCGCTCCGGGAGTTGCGCTCCCTCGCCTCCAACCACCAGTCCGTGACCAAGGCCATAGCCGAGGCCGGCGGCGTGTCGTTGCTGACCTCGCTTCTTGGGCCCTTCACGTCTCATTCCGTGGGGTCCGAGGCGGTGGCCATTCTTGTGAGCGGCGTGCCGCTCGACGCCGACGCGAAGGCGGCGCTGATGCAGCCGGCAAAGGTGTCCCTCGTGGTGGACATGCTCAATGAGGGCGCCGTCGACACCAAGATCAACTGCGTCCGCCTCATCCGCATCCTCATGGAGGAGAAAGGCTTCCGGCCGGAGACGGTGGCGAGCCTGAGCCTCTTGGCCGGCTCCATGCGCCTGGTCCGGGACAAGCGGCACCAGGACGGTGTAGCCGCTGGGCTAGAGCTGCTCAATTCCATCTGCGCCGTGCACAGGCCGGCCAGGAGTATGATTGTCAGCATTGGTGCGGTGCAGCAGCTGGTGGAGCTGCTGCCGGAGCTGGCGACGGAGTGCGTGGAGCCAGCCTTGGACATCCTTGACGCGCTCGCCTCAGTCCCTGAAGGCATGACGGCTCTCAAGGATTGCCCGAGGACGATACCCAACGCCGTCCGATTGCTGATGAGGGTGTCCGAGGCCTGCACGCAGCGCGCCCTGTCGATGCTGTGGGTGGTGTGCAGGATGGTGCCCGAGGAGTCGGCACCCGCCGCCCTGGAGGTCGGACTGGCCGCCAAGCTTCTTCTGGTGATCCAAAGCGGGTGCGGGCCGGAGCTGAAGCAGCAAGCGTCGGAGCTGCTCAAGCTTTGCACCATGCATTGCACATCCACCGTCTTCCTCGCGAAATGCAAGCTCACCAAGACAATTCAGTGAGAAGAGACCGGGACATAGTCCTTCTGGTTGTGATTTGAGTCGATGATGCAGTTCCCATTGGTCAGCCTCTCGTGTAATCTGGACCGGGGAATGGACGGGAGAAGCAAATTGCTGCCGGATGAAGACCTGTGTGTAGATAAACTCAGCAGTTGGCCCAACTTGCTGTGTCATTTGAAGACATGGGAGTGGATGAATGGATGGCCCTGCCCATCGACAGGAAGCTTGGATCGAGCAGCAATGCAGCAGCGCAAGCACCGCCGGAGTCGACCGCCGGCGGATGTACATGCAAATTGGTGTGAATTTGGTCAGCTCAATAAGCACTCAAGGGTTGGGCTGTGGTAAGTACAGCCAGTTTTGCCATCTATCAGTAGCTGAGAATTAAGCAAAGGCCTGCAATTTTAGATTTTTGGCAATGTGAGAGGCTGTCAGGGCTGTAGTTCTTCCTTTTCTTTCTTCTCCTGGGTTTGGGTGTAATTGGTGATATAAATTGGGTAGAATTGTACACAGTACTGCTGCTTCACAGTTGAGAGCTCGAGTGCACATTGCCATAGCTAGGGAAAAGTTTTGAATTCTTCCTGCATCTTGGATTATTTGATTCTCCGGTCAAATTTGGCAAGTGTACACTTTGCGTATAGCTTGTACCACTACTGGATAGCTTCAGGAAGCGTCACTGGTGTTGAAATTGGAACAGTTGAAAGATCTGGTTCTGTGTCTTGTGCCGGAATTTCTGCTCACCCCATCTCATCCGCTGCACGTATCATGTTCCACTCGCAGTTGCATTTTCTGACCTATTCAGTGTATTGGGCAACCAATTGTTCCATATACTACATTAACAGTGCCTAATTGACGTAGATTATGGTATATTTATAGATTCCTGCATTCTCTCTGTCCGTATCCTGGCAATCTTGCAATTCACATCAGAGGGTCCTGGGTCCTGCCCTCCGACTCCTGTCAGCGAGGACAAATAAGGGCATGTACAATGCATAGCCTCAAGGTGATGCCTCGCATGCCATGTAGGATCGGATATGACGTAAAGTAGGTTCGGATAGGGAAGCGGGATCCTCTCCAAGAGACGGGTGCTTGAAGAGAAAAAGTGTGGTCCGATGACAAAAGCTGAAAAGTTTGAAGTGAAAAGTAGAGATGCATGTGACTAAAGTCTTTATTTTCTATTTCTTAATGAGGCCCACTAGTGATAGCTTGCATTGGGAAGAAAAAATAAATGTAGGTGCCTCAAATTACTTTTTGTCATGAGGCATATGTATCCATATGCCACCATTGTACATGCCCTAAAGCCATCTGCGTCGCACAATAGGCCATAGCTATAGCTTAGGGATAGGGTCATGTGTATGATTGATCGGAGAGGAGAGGAGAGGAGTTGGGGCTTTGCATCTGCATGATTGATCACAGAGGGTTTTTTACATCGTGCAGGCTTTTGCTTTATGTGTCCCAAACCATACAGTAGAAACCACAGGGCGCCGAGGCGTTGCTGTCTCACTGCGGCTGGCGCTGTCAGGCGGCGTAGCGTAGCGTAGCTGGGCGGTAGAGTGTGCAGTGTTGGCCCAGTTTGGAGGTGCTGATGGCCATTTGACCGGGGAAGAAGGAAGGAAGGAAGGAAGCAGCCGTCGCCGTCGCAGTGCCCCCCCTGCTTTGCTTTCCGAGATCCACGACGTGACGTCTCCATGTCACGCACTACGCTAACCGCACACCCACACACGCGCGGCCTTGTCGCTTTTGCGCGCAGGTGGGAAAGGAAAAGGAGGCCAAAGGCTCGCCGCGGCATGCCAGCCCATGGGCGCGCGCGTGGCGTGGCCAGGCAAGCGAACGAGCAGGCCATGTGGGCAAGGCGAGATGACACAACCGCGCGCGCGCGCACACACACTCGGCCAGAGGCTGGCCGGCTGGACCACGAGCGCGCGTGCGTCCATGCATGCATGCATGTGTCCGTCCATCTGCGTCGGCTCGGCGGGCCTCATTGATGGGCGTGTTCGTGGAGTCGCTGCGCGCAGCGACGAACTGCCTTTATTTAACAAAAGGAGCGCAGTTCGCCTCCGATCGACACGGGCGGAGGGGTTTTGGGTGCAGCCCTGGCCATGGGCTAGATCGTGCATGCATTAGCCTAGACCGCCTTTATGCTCGCGAGCACACTGCACTGGCAAAGGCTGGAAGGTTCGACACCGCGCCTTGACGGGGGCTCTTTATATCGCACTTGGTTTATGCACTGCGCGCGCCACTATGCCGAGAATGTGCGGCTGTTGAGTGGTCTCTGTTCTTTCTTTCCCTTGTGATGAATGGAACGCTCCATTATGTTGTTGCGGCCCCCGTTCCGTTTTGGACCCCCCGTTGGGGGCTCTGCTGCGCCCTGTGGTTGCATCACTCAAGCCGGAGCCTCCATGTGCAATCAATGCCCGAGTGTTCAGAAGCAATTTTTTTGCGGCTAGAAGATCAGGAAAAAAAAGGGTGTTGGTTCAACCTTTGCTCGTGTGGTGCCGCACGCGTCCACTAGACAGTGAACTTGTTGAACTCGCGAGCAGAACTGAGGTCTCTCGAGGTACCAGTTGCCGTGCGAACTCTCATATGGTTATGTTCTTCATCGTGGAACCAGCCCACAAGGGTTTAACTCCTACTCTCCCTCAGTTCCAATGAATAAGACGTGCACACATCTCAAAATTCAGCGTCGAGCATAAATTGGACCAATCAAATGTGGGTTACACCATCATGACAAGCAGTGACAGAGGGCGAAACATTTTTGAGGTGGGACGTACTCGTAAGCAAAAAAAAATAATTTTTTTGATGCAAAACCAACATAGATATAAAATTGTTTTGCATTATATCTTTCATAGCAAGCTTTCCATCTTAACGCTCTTGTTTGAAAGAATTGTTTATTTTATTTTCTAACACAAAGTTCTTTTAGGATTCGAATAGACGTGGCAATTGCAACTGTATAGTTTATTTTCTTCCACTCCCGTGTTTTACAAAAATCCTGTTGATTAAAGAAGCCCTTAGCAATTTTAGCACAAGTTAGGCAACGAGGAAAACAATGTGTAGGGTATGGGTAGCGGAATGTAAACAACATGCATGTCAAGAAAGTAAGGGGTAGAGTCTAGGAGATTTTGCAAACGAAGGTTGACACGAAGATTTTTTCCGTAGTTTCGATAGGTGGTGCTATGATATATCTCCAACACATCTACTTTTCTAAATACTTTTGGTATTGTTTTGACCTCTAATTTGCATATTTAAATGAAATTAATCTGGACTGACGTTGTTTTCAGGAGAACTACCATTGCGTTGCTTTTGTGCAGAAATAAAAGTGCTTGGAATTGAAAAGGGAATTTTGAAATTTAATGAATTATGGAGCGAAGAAGTACAGGAGGGGGCCCCTTGCCACCGTCTTCCGATGATTCCACCGCCATAATTTCCCACATATGCCAGAAAGAAGACAAAAAAACATCATATTTTTTTACGATACGGTGCTGGCGCCACCTCATGTTCTTCATCGGGAGCCCAGATCTAGAGTCCGTTCCTGGCTCTCGAGAGAGGGATTCATCGCCATCGTCACCACCAACCCTTGTCCATCAACAATTTCGTGATGTTGACATCATGTGTGAGTAATTCTTCTATATGCATATGGAGGTAGATGAGATTTGGATGAGATTTCTTATGTAATCGTCGTCGGATTTGTTAGGGCTTGATACCTATTATCGACTATGTTCTAAGACTGATGTTGCTATGACTATGTCATGTTTAATGCTTGTCAGTAGGGCCTGAGTGCCATGATTTCAGACCTGAACCCTCTATGTTCATGAATGTATTTGTGTTCTTGATCTTATCTACAAGTTGTATGCACCTATTATCGTCCTGAACCCTGGACCCCTTGGTGACAATAATTGGGATATCAACAGGGATGACTTTAACTTGAGGATTAAAGTATTCACTATGTGTTAATGCTTTGTCTGTTCTCTGTTAAGAGTGACATAATTATCCTTAGTTTCCATTAGAACTCCGCTGTCACGGGAGGGTAGGACAAAAGATATTATGCAAGTTCTTATCACAAGAACATATGACTAATTAATGTGGGGTGTGAGCATGAATGAGTGTCTTGTACTCTGAATTACAATGTTTAGCCGCCGATTGAACTTCAGAGGTGCTTTGCATTTATGTTTTGCGGTCTCAGAAAGGGCTAGCGAGATACCATTCTATCGTATTGTATCATGGTTATTTTGTCAAAGTATTGATATTTGAAATATAGTATTATTGCTGGCTAGTTGATTATGCCATTAACATGAGTAAATATGGATCCTATGTGTTATCATATATATGGTTAGTTCATGATATTTGCTAACAACTTGATTATTAATTAAGCTTATATACAACAACAGAAGCAAAAGAGTTTGTACACGTTTTTCTTTCTCACTTATAGTTTGTCAAATGAATTACTTCACGACAAGCAATGGGTTAAGCTTGGGTGAGTTGATACATCTTCAACGTATTTATTTTTCCAAACACTTTTCCTCTTGTTTTGGACTCTGATTTGCATGATTTGAAGGAAACTAACCTGGACTAACGATTTTTTTTCAGCAGAACTATCTTGGTGTTGTTTTTGTGCAGAAATAAAAGGTTGCCGGAATTGGACGAAACTTTACGGAGATCTTTTGTCTGAAATATATAAAAAATACTTGTGCAAAGAACTATCGGAAGGGGGGGGGGGGGGCACCAGGGAGCTTATTGCACCCTGGTGGGGCCCCCCTCTAGTGGCGCGCCCTCCCCCTGGGCGTGCCATGTTAGCTTATGGGCCCCATGAGCCTCCATTCGACCTGATTCCAGGCCTACATATACCATCGCCCCGAGAAAAAATCAGAGAGAAAATTTCATCATGTTGTACGATACGGAGCCACCGGAACCTCCTATTCTTCGTCGGGAGGCCTGATCTGGAGTCCGCTCGGGGTTTCGGAGAGGGGAAATCGTAGTTGTCGTCATCAACAACCTCATGATACTCACCACCTAGAGTGAGTAATTTCATTGTAAGCATACTCGAGGAAGATGGAGATGGATGAGATTCGTCATATCATCGAGTCATTTTGTTAGGGCTTGACCCTAGTATCCATTATGTTCTGAGATTGATGTTGTTATGACTTTGCTATGCAGAATGCTTGTAACTATGGCCCGAGTGCCATGATTTCAGATATGAACCTATCTTATCTTGCAAGTTATATGCACCTATTATTATTCCGATCCATGGACCCGAAAGTGATAATAGTTGGGATACTCTCTGGAGATGACTATATTTGATTAGTTCATGTGTTCACAATGTGTTAATTCTTTGTTCTGGTTCTCTATTAAAAGGAGCGCCTTAATTACCCTTAGCTTCCATTTGGACCCCGCTGCCATGGCAGGGTAGGACAAAAGATGTTATGCAAGTTCTTACCGCAAGCTAGCATATATGACTATATACGAAATACATGCCTACATATGATTGATGAATTGGAGCAATTGTGTATCGCTCTAGGTTTTGACTGTTACATAATAAATTTCATCCAAATATCCATCGCTACCCCATGCCTACGCTGTTATAATATTGTCTTTGCTCAAGTTACTATTACTGCTACTGCTACACTTGCTACAACACTGCTACTGTTACAGTTACTATTGCTGCTACTATTTACACTGCTATCATATTACTGTGCTACTAATAAGTTGTTGCAAGGAAGTGACTTCTCAGGTGTGGTTGAATTCACAACTCAACTGCTAAGGCTGATAAATATTCTTTGGCTTCCCTTGTGTCAACGCAATAAATTTGGGTGAAATACTACCCTCGAAAACTATTGCGATCCCCTATACTCGTGGGTCATCAGGTACATATTTGAATCTGACCCCACCTTTATATTAGGACTAAAAATGATGTTGGATTTATCCACACTAACCAATTGTCCCGAGGCTACGCAATATGAATCTAGAGATGATTTCACAGCCTCTGCATTTTGTAGATTAACTTTCATAATGATAGTACACCTAGTTCACCTAGGAAGAAAAAAGAAGAGTAAAACTAAAACTTTGCATGCTACTAGCAAACCTGCTATAGAAAAATAACCCGTTGAGAATCCTAATAATGTATCTACACTGATGCTGAAACTCAAGATGGTTAAGAGCATGAATCTAGCCATGATAATGCTAGTAATGATTGTAACGATGCTTCACCTTATAATGATAATGAACCTTAAAAGGAGGTAGAAGTAGAACCTGAAGTTGATATTTATGACCCACCTCCTAGGAATAAAAGAGATTATGTTGTTAGGAAACATGGTAGAGAGAGGGAACCATTGCTAGGAAAGTTCATCCTCTTTTAGTAGTATTGGCTTTCCTATGGACCCAATGTATTATTCAACCAGTTAAATGGAAATGGAGAGTCTTGAGGCTTTTCCAACACTTGTCCTTAGCATCTTGAGGGGTCCTCTTCATATTCCAAAGGTTTGCCTAAGTTCAGCTTATCCTGAAATGTACTCAAGGAAAACATTAGTCCAACAACATGTATATTGACATGAATGACTGATGGCTCGAGAATTTTTGATGTTTTTCATAGTGATTTCCATTTGGTTTCATTGGATTTTTGTTATTCTTCGGATATTTTTAATGTTAATCCAACAAAAGAGATGACAAAATCTCCTTTGTCCTTTGGATGGCAGGAAATATCACATTCGGAAGGAAACCAAAAGGAGATCGATGCAAATCAAGTCAACTGGAGCAACTTTCCTGACAAGAGCACCGTCAACAGACGCACCAGAGTGAAATACGACGTTTCATACAACCACATGCGCTTGCTTGAGCGGTCGTTTGGAGTGCCCACGACCCCTCCTCATTTATACAAGCAACTTTCATGAACGTGTTGGGGAACGTAGTAATTTCAAAAAAAAATCCTACGCACACCCAAGCTCATGATGATGCATAGCAACAAGAGGGGAGAGTGTTGTCCACATACCCTTGTAGACCGAAAGCGGAAGCGTTTATCAATGCGGTTGATGTAGTCGTACACCTTCACGATCCGACCGATCCAAGTACCGAACGCACGTCACCTCCGAGTTCTGCACACGTTCAGCTTGATGATGTCCTCGCCTTCTCGATCCAGCAAGAGGGGCGAAGTAGCAGATGAGTTCCGGCAGCACGACGGCGTGGTGACGGTGTTGGTGAAGAACAATATCCGCAGGGCTTTGCCTAAGCATTATGAAAACTATGACGGAGGATAAACTAGAGGGGACGGGGTTGCCGGCACACGGCTTGGTGTTTCTTGATGTGTCTTTGGTGCTAGCCCTACCCCTCTATTTATATGTTGAGACTTGGGGTCGAAACTTGAAATAAAAGCCTCCACAAAGTCGGTTTCACCCGAAAGGCAAGAGTCCTTCTCGGACTCCACGGCCAAACGCCAGGGATCCCGGCAACTGGACCCAGACGCCAGGGACCCTGGCGTCTGGCCCCTGGACTCCGCAAAACTTTCTTTTGCGCTTTCCAAAAACCTTGTGGGCTTTCCCCTTTGGCCCAAATAAAGTGTTATCATACCCAAACATTTCGGGAAACATCCGGAACCCCTTCCGGTGAATTCCGGAACCCTTCCGGAGACCCAACAGTATTATCCCATATATCAATCTTTATCACCGGACCATTCAGGAGTTCCTCGTCATGTCCGTGATCATATCCAGGACTCCGAACAACATTCGGTCACCAACATACATAACTCATATAATACTATATCGTCAACGAACGTTAAGCGTGCGGACCCTATGGGTTCGAGAACTATGTAGACATGACCGAGACATCTCTCTGGTCAATAACCAATAGCGGAACTTGGATGCCCATATTGGCTCCTACATATTCTACGAAGATCTTTATCGGTCAAACCGCATAACATCATACGTTGTTCCCTGTGTCATCGGTATGTTACTTGCCCGAGATTCGATCGCCGGTATCTCAATACCTAGTTCAATCTCGTTACCGGCAAGTCTCTTTACTCGTTCCGTAATACATCATCCCGTGACTAACTTATTAGTTGCAATGCTTGCATGGCTTATAGTGATGTGCATTACCGAGTGGGCCCAAAGATACCTCTCCGACAATCGGAGTGACAAATCCTAATCTCGAAATACGCCAACCCAACAAGTACCTTCTGAGACACCTGTAGAGCACCTTTATAATCACCCAGTTACGTTGTGACGTTTGGTAGCACACAAAGTGTTCCTCTGGTAAACGGTAGTTGCATAATCTCATAGTCATAGGAACATGTATAAGTCATGAAGAAAGCAATAGCAACATACTAAATGATCAAGTGCTAAGCTAACGAAATGGGTTAAGTCAATCACATCATTCTCTTAATGATGTGATCCCACTGATCAAATTATAACTCATATCCATGGTTAGGAAACTCAACCATCTTTGATCAATGAGCTAGTCAAGTAGAGGCATACTAGTGACACTATGTTTGTCTATGTATTCACACATGTATTATGTTTCCGGGTAATACAATTCTAGCATGAATAATAAACATTTATCATGATATGAGGAAATAAATAATAACTTTATTATTGCCTCTAGGGCATATTTCCTTCAGTCTCCCACTTGCACTAGAGTAAATAATCTATATTACACAGTAATGATTCTAACACCCATGGAGGCTTGGTGTTGATCATGTTTTGCTCATGGAAGAGGCTTAGTCAACGGGTCTGCAACATTCAAATCCGTATGTATCTTGCAAATCTCTATGTCTCCCACCTGGACTAGGTCCCGGATGGAATTGAAGCGTCTCTTGATGTGCTTGGTTCTCTTGTGAAATCTGGATTCCTTTGCCAAGGCAATTGCACCAGTATTGGCACAAAAGATTTTCATTGGACCCGATGCACTAGGTATGACACCTAGATCGGATATGAACTCCTTCATCCAGACTCCATCATTTGCTGCTTCCGAAGCAGCTATGTACTCCGCTTCACATGTAGATCCCGCCATGACGCTTTGTTTAGAATTGCACCAACTGATAGCCCACCGTTCAATATAAACACGTATCCGGTTTGCGATTTAGAATCGTCCGGATCAGTGTCAAAGCTTCCATCGACGTAACCATTTGCGACTAGCTCTTTGTCACCTCCATAAATGAGAAACATATCCTTAGTCCTTTTCAGGTACTTCAGGATGTTATTGACCGCTGTCCAGTGATCCACTCCTAGATTACTTTGGTACTTCCCTGTAAACTAATAGCAAGGCACACATCAGGTCTGGTACACAACATTGCATACATGATAGAGCCTATGGCTGAAGCATAGGGAACATCTTTCATTTTCTCTCTATCTTCTGCAGTGGTCGGGCATTGAGTCTGACTCAATTTCACACCTTGTATTACAGGCAAGAACCCTTTCTTTGCTTGATCCATTTTGAACTTTTTCAAAACTTTATCAAGCTATGTACTTTGTGAAAGTCCAATTAAGCGTCTTGATCAATCTCTATAGATCTTGATGCCCAATATATAAGCAGCTTCACCGAGGTCTTTCATTGAAAAACTTTTATTCAAGTATCATTTTATGCTATCCAGAAATTCTATATCATTTCCAATCAACAATATGTCGTCCACATTTAATATTAGAAATGCTACAGAGCTCCCACTCACTTTCTTGTAAATACAGGATTCTCGAGAAGTCTGTATAAAACCATATGCTTTGATCACACTATCAAAGCATTTATTCCAACTCCGAGAGGCTTGCACCAGTCCATAAATGGATCGCTGGAGCTTGCACACTTTGTCAGCACCTTGTGGATCAACAAAACCTTCTGGTTGCATCATATACAACTCTTCTTCCAGAAATCCATTCAGGAATGCAGTTTTGACATCCATTTGCCAAATTTCATAATCATAAAATGCGGCAATTGCTAACATGATTCGGACAGACTTAAGCATTGCTACGAGTGAGAAAGGCTCATCGTAGTAAACCCCTTGAACTTGTCGAAAACCTTTCGCAACAAGTCGAGCTTTGTAGACAGTAACATTACCATCAGCGCCAGTCTTCTTCTTGAAGATCCATTTATTCTCGATGGCTTGTCGATCATCGGGCAAGTCAACCAAATTCCATACTTTGTTCTCATACATGGATCCCATCTCAGATTTCATGGCCTCAAGCCATTTTGCGGAATCTGGGCTCATCATCGCTTCCTCATAGTTCGTAGGTTTGCCATGGTCAAGTAACATGACCTCCAGTATAGGATTACCGTACCACTCTGGTGCGGATCTTACTCTGGTTGACCTACGAGGTTCGATAGTAACTTGATCTGAAGTTTCATGATCAATATCATTAGCTTCCTCACTAATTGGTGTAGTCATCACAGGAAGCAGTTTCTATGATGAACTATTTTCCAATAAGGGAGAAGGTACAGTTACCTCATCAAGTTCTACTTTCCTCCCACTCACTTCTTTCGTGAGAAACTCCTTCTGTAGAAAGAATCCATTCTTGGCAACAAATGTCTTGCCATCGGATCCGTGATAGAAGGTGTACCCAACAGTTTTCTTTGGGTATCCTATGAAGACACATTTCTCTGATTTGGGTTCAGGCTTATCAGGTTGAAGCTTTTTCACATAAACATCTCAGCCCCAAACTTTAAGAAATGACAACTTTGGTTTCTTGCCAAACCACAGTTCATAAGGCGTCGTCTCAATGGATTTTGATGGTGCCCTATTTAACATGAATGCAACCGTCTCTAAAGCATAACCCCAAAATGATAGCGGTAAATCAGTAAGAGACATCATAGATCGCACCATATCTAGTAAAGTACGATTACGACGTTCGAACACATCATTACGTTGTGGTGTTCCGGGTGGCGTGAGTTGCAAAACTATTTCGCATAGTTTCAAATGTAGACCAAACTCGTAACTCAAATATTCTCCTCCACGATCAGATCATAGAAACTTTATTTTCTTGTTACGATGATTTTCAACTTCACTCTGAAATTCTTTGAACTTTTCAAATGTTTCAGACTTATGTTTCATTAAGTAGATATACTCATATCTGCTTAAATCACCTGTGAAGGTGAGAAAATAACGATACCCGCCGCGAGCCTCAACATTCATTGGACCACAAACATCAGTATGTATGATCTCCAACAAATCAGTTGCTCGCTCCATAGTTCCGGAGAATGGCATTTTAGTCATCTTGCCCATGAGGCATGGTTTGCAAGTACCAAGTGATTCATAATCAAGTGATTCCAAAAGTCCATCAGTATGGAGTTTCTTCATGCGCTTTACACCAATATGACCCAAACGACAGTGCCACAAATAAGTTGCACTATCATTATCAACTCTGCATCTTTTGGCTTCAACATTATGAATATGTGTATCACTACTATCGAGATTCATCAAAAATAGACCACTCTTCAAGGGTGCATGACGATAAAAGATATTACTCATATCAATAGAACAACCATTATTCTCAGATTTAAATGAATAACCGTCTCGCATCAAACAAGATCCAAATATAATGTTCATGCTCAACGCTGGCACCAAATAACAATTATTTAGGTCTAAAACTAATCCCGAAGGTAGATGCAGAGGTGGCGTGCCGACGGCGATCACATCGACTTTGGAACCATTTCCCACGCGCATCGTCACCTCGTCCTTAGCCAGTGTTCGCTTAATCCGTAGTCCCTATTTTGAGTTGCAAATATTAGCAACAGAACCAGTATCAAATACCCAGGTGCTACTGCGAGCTCTGGTAAGGTACACATCAATAACATGTATATCACATATACCTTTGTTCACCTTGCCATTCTTCTTATCCGCCAAATACTTGGGGCAGTTCTGCTTCCAATGACCAGTCTGCTTGCAGTAGAAGCACTCAGTTTCAGGCTTAGGTCCAGACTTGGGTTACTTCTCTTGAGCAGCAACTTGTTTGCCGTTCTTCTTGAAGTTCCCCTTCTTCTTCCCTTTACCCTTTTTCTTGAAACTGGTGGTCTTGTTGACCATCAACACTTGATGCTCCTTCTTGATTTCTACCTCCGCAGCCTTTAGCATTGCGAAGAGCTCGGGAATTGTCTTGTTCATCCCTTGCATATTATAGTTCATCACGAAGCTCTTGTAGGTTGGTGGCAGTGATTGAAGAATTCTGTCAATGACACTATCATCCGGAAGATTAACTCCCAGTTGAATCAAGTGATTGTTATACCCAAACATTTTGAGTATATGTTCACTGACAGAACTATTCTCCTCCATCTTGCAGCTATAGAACTTATTGGAGACTTCATATCTCTCAATCCGGGCATTTGCTTGAAATATTAACTTCAACTCCTGGAACATCTCATATGCTCCATGACGTTCAAAACGTCGTTGAAGTCCCGGTTCTAAGCCGTAAAGCATGGCACACTGAACTATAGAGTAGTCACCAGCTTTGCTCTGCCAGACGTTCTAAACGTCATCAGTTGCATCTGCAGCAGGCCTGACACCCAGCGGTGCTTCCAGGAGGTAATTCTTCTATGCAGCAATGAGGATAATCCTCAAGTTATGGACCCAGTCCGTGTAATTGCCACCATCATCTTTCAACTTTGCTTTCTCAAGGAACGCATTAAAATTCAACGGAACAACAACACGAGACAATAACATAGACATGCAAAAATACTATCAGGTACTAAGTTCATGATAAATTCAAGTTCAATTAATCATATTACTTAAGAACTCCCACTTAGATAGACATCCCTCTAATCATCTAAGTGATCACGTGATCCAAATCAACTAAACCATAACCGATCATCACGTGAAATGGAGTAGTTTTCAATGGTGAACATCACTATGTTGATCATATCTACTATATGACTCACGCTCGACCTTTCGGTCTCAGTGTTCCGAGGCCATATCTGCATATGCTAGGCTCGTCAAGTTTAACCTGATTATTCTGCGTGTGCAAAACTGGCTTGCACCCATTGTAGATGGACGTAGAGCTTATCACACCCGATCATCACGTGGTGTCTGGGCACGACGAACTTTGGCAACGTTGCATACTCAGGGAGAACTCTTTTATCTTGAAATTTAGTGAGAGATCATCTTATAATGCTACCGTCAATTAAAGCAAGATAAGATGCATAAAGGATAAACATCACATGCAATCAATATAAGTGATATTATATGTCCATCATCATCTTGTGCTTGTGATCTCCATCTCTGAAGCACCGTCATGATCACCATCGTCACCGGCGCGACACCTTGATCTCCATCGTAGCATCGTTGTCGTCTCGCCAACTATTGCTTCTACGACTATCGATACCGCTTAGTGATAAAGTAACGCAATTACAGGGCGATTACATTGCATACAATAAAGCGACAACAATATGGCTCCTGCCAGTTGCCGATAACTCGGTTACAAAACATGATCATATCATACAATAATATATAGCATCATGCCTTGACCATATCACATCACAACATGCCCTGCAAAAACAAGTTAGACGTCCTCTACTTTGTTGTTGCAAGTTTTACGTGGCTGCTACGGGCTGAGCAAGAACCGTTCTTACCTACGCATCAAAACCACAACGATAGTTCGTCAAGTTAGTGCTGTTTTAACCTTCTCAAGGACTGGGCTGAAAGGATCGAGATGGACCTAGAGGGGGGGGGGGTGAATAGGTACAATTACAAATTATAATTATTACTTAGCAATTTTAGGTAATAATGCGGAATATGAAGGTGAGCCTAACAATTGCTAGTAAGTACTAAGTACTAAGCAAGTAACACAAGCATATAAGTAAGCAAGCACAATATGATGTAAGTAAGTGCAACAAGACAAGTAACCACAAGTAGAGAGTTAGGGTTAGGAATAACCGCAACTCCGGGAGACGAGGATGTATGCTGATGTTCACTTCCTTGGAGGGAAGCTAGTCACCGTTAGAGAGGTGGATGTTACCACGAAGGCACACCAACGCCACGAAGGCTCACCCTATTCTCCCTTTGAGACAACACCACGAAGGCGTTTCTCAACCACTAGTGGTAGACCTTGGGGTGGTCTCCAAACCCTCACAAACTTTCCGGGGGTAATCACAATAGTTGATTCCTCACCGAATGACTCCTACCGCCTAGGAGTCTCCAACCTCCAAGAGTAACAAGATCCGAGGGGAAAGACTCAAGACTTGCTCAAACTTCGATTTGCTTTGGTCACAAGAAGGGGAGGAAGAATATCTTTCTTTTGATTGAAACAACTCTTCGAAACTCTCAGGAATCAAGCCGGGATCTGGGATTTAGTGTGTGAGCAAGAGAGGGAAGCACTGGTGTTCTTGAGGCGTGTTTGTGTGGAGTGTTCAACCTTATCTCGAAGGGGTAAGGGGCTATTTATACCATGTCCAAAATTGAGCCGTTTGGACACAAGTTGACCACCCCGGATGATCTGGGACACCACCCGGATGATCTGGACATTGTCCGGATAAATCTGGCAGAAGGCCCGGATGTAGATGGTTGCAGCAGAGCTGCGAGCAGCCCGGACAGACCGGAGGCCACCCTGGATGATCCGGACAAGCCCTGGATGATCCGGATGCCTGATCGGACGATCCGACCACAACATCTGGTTCCTGTGAAAACAGGGCACCGTTATCCAGATGATCTGGAACAGGATCCGGACGATCCGGGGAACAACCCAGATGATCCGGAGGAACGTCCGGATGATCCGGCTTCAGCCACACCGTTCTGTGATGGAGAACACCTATTTTCCGGATGATCCGGTGCAGGGTCCGGCTGATCCGGGTGAAACCCGGATGATCTTCGTAGCCGTCCGGATGATCCGGCTAGGAGAAATGGTAGGTTTTGGCTAAGGGATATTGCTAGGGATTTTGGTCTATTGTGAAGAATTGTTTATGAGACAAAAATGTGAGCAAGTCTTGAACCTACACTTCGGATCCCCTCTTAATAGTGCGTGATTCCTATTACTCAAGAAATATAAAAAGAGCACAATGCTTCATATTTGTTTGCTCCTTTCCTCATTGATAATTTGCTTGAGTAAAATCTCATATGATGTGATCATGATGCTCACTAAAGAAAAACCAGAGGACAGACTACCTGTGTATATTCTTAGCAAACAAGGTTAGTCCCCTATATGTAGGTTTGTCATCAATATCAAAAATACTCTTTAAGAGCAAGATTGCACTTTAAATCTCCCCCTTTTTTGGTAGTTGATGACAAACTACATATAGCACTTAACAAGTGAAATGTGATATGAATGATTCTAGGAGAGTAGACCGGTATGTGTTTTAGGAAGAGCTCCCCCTTAATTTATGCATATGGATGTGTTTTATGGAGAGCTCTCCCTTAATGTGTGCATGGAATAAGGTGATAAAAATACAAAATCATGCACATATGGAGTGGATGCCCACATTCAGAATATAGTGTAGGCATACACCATTAAAACAACATAAGAAATGAATAAAGACAACATACTTAAGCACTTGCATAGTGACATAGACTCATAACTCATGACCAAAGTACCGTTACAATAATCATAACACATGACCAAAGTACCATAGTACCATTACAATAATAATAATGAGTCCACTAAACAAGAGCTCTAAGCATACCAGACACACGCTCAAACTCCTCCTAAGAATTACATCTCCCCCTTGACAGCAAGTACCGAAAAAGGGAAAGATGGTCGAGAAAGTAGGAGAATCACGGAGCATCCTCATCATCATCATCATCATCATCATCACTCAGATCAGCAGGTACAAGGAAGAACTCGGGGAACTCAGTGGCAAAAGGAAAATCGACCTCCGGAAGAGGAAGACGAGCAGGAATAGGCTCATCAGGCTCGACAGGACTGCCAGGACGCGCACGAAGGCGAGCCCTAAGGGCATTGGCCTCACAGATGCGGCGAACCTCCTCGGTAGCAATGTGAGTAGCAGTGTAGCGGCAGGTGTCAAAGATGGCTTTATGGGACTTCCCAATAAAGCGAGCAAGGCGGTCAAACGGCTTGACAAAAGGTTTGGTGTGGCGAGAAGAGCTCTCACCACACGACGGAGCAGGAGCCTTGCCCCTAGAAGTTTCATCACGCGGAGTCCACATGGAGTGAATGTTGGTCTTGTTGATGGGGCAAGTGAAGACAGAGTCAATGACGGTCTGAATGAAGGGAGCATGCGGAAGAGTACGAACTTTCAGACAACTAGCCATGCGAATCTCATGCCAAAGAAAATCTGCCATGTCAATGGGACGAGTGGGATTCTTCCGTGAGTAGTACATCAAGTCAATGCTGTAGGCCCATACCATCCCACGATCCCCTTTCTTGGGAGCAATGGAGTTGAGGATGCACTGAAAAAGCCACCGGTATTTGAGACAGAAGATACTGATATCATTAAGCTCCTTGCTTTGCTGCACTGTGGATAGCTGAGTGGGAGGCATGGTGAGGCAACTGCAAGCACTAATGGGCATAGCCTCAAACTTGGGATTCACCTCATGGATCCGAAAAAGACCTGCCTCAGATCCAGGCATGCCCAAGGCAGCAGCAAACTCCTCAAAAGAGACAGTCAAATGAGAATGATGAGTCATCCAAGTGATAGAACGATTCGAATGGAAGAAGCACGTGGCATAGAATTGTCAAATGGCAGCCTCATTCCAATCACAGTGGAGAGTCATAGCACAATGCAGCCCCATGCCCTCAATCTTCTCTAACACACCATCGAACTTGGTTGGATTGTTCTCAATGTAATCCAAGTTCACATAATGCTGAGGAGAGAACCCTAGATGAGCAATGACAGATTGATAGATGTCCTGTTAAACCAAGGTGCGAAACCGAGGATCGGTTGCATTGGCTGGGGCAGCAAATTGGTTGACTTCACTCCTTAAAGCTGCATACTCAGAGGGGTCCATGGACTGATAGCTGATAGTACGACGACCACGGTTGGTGGGGTTGGCCATGGACAAAATGAGACCAGTAGGTGCAGCAGGCTGCGAGCTTGAGGCAGAAGCAGCTTTCTTCTTCTTGGCTTTGGTCATTGGGCGAAACGGCACGAGCTCTTCCTCCTGGAGATCGTCCTCATAGTCAGGATTGTCCTGCCCGGCATAGGACGGACGAGCACGAGCTGGCGCTTTCTTGAGTGGACGAGCAGCTTCCTTGGAGTCCGTTGATGCTTGGCGACGTGGTTCTGTGCATACGCATTGGAACGAAAAGAACAAAGAAAAAAAATCGGCGAGCTCGATGAGTAACTGACCCTAGATGAGTAAAAGGGGAAAACGAGGAAGGGAGCAGATGAGATACCACGAGAGGGACCCGAGGAGGTCGACTTGAAGTTCCAGCCAGTACCACCATGGCCGACCACCATGGCGGAGTTGGGGACGGAGGCCGAGATTGGAGAGGATCCAATCGGCCTCTGGGGAAAACGGCGCGAGGAGGGAGTAGATCGAGGCGACGGCAGCCCGTGAGAACGAGTTCAGCCTAGTTGGCCGGCCGGACTGGAGGGGCGGGCCGACGAGCAGCCGCCAGCGGCGGGGGCGAGAGGATGAGGTCGAGGGGAAAAAGCAGGGGAATAACCCCCTGCGCCCCACACGGCCCGATATGTTACTGGGCAGGGCGAAGACCCACCCGGATGTCCGGAAGGAGCCCCAGATGATCCGGGCAGGGACAGATGTCTGGAAGTGAGCCCGGATATCCGGGCAACAGCCCGGACGTCTGGATGTAAGTCCGGATGATCCGACTATCCAGAATGCTGAGATCTGGTTTAGATGTGGTGAAGAGTGATGACGATATTTGTATATATATATATATTATATAGAGAGATATATATAAGTAGCTTTAGTCACAACAATATCTCAAACCCATATAATCACCCAAAAAGAAAAAAATTAGGCTAAGTCACCATGTATGAGTATATATAACTTGGGAGACCAAAAATTTGAACTTTTGGACCCATGATTATTACTCCATCATTTTAAAGTACTATGGACACAAAATAAGTGTCATAGTGACTTTGAGAGTGTTGGTTCTATTTATGCATTATGTAAGGGTGAGAGTACTCATAAATTGAATGTCTCCCCCTAAGTATATGCCTACATCAAGACAAGACATTATGAAAATACATGCATGAGTACTAGATTTCACATAATGTTGTCAAGCTCCAAGATACCAAGTTCACGCCTAAGTCGACAAAACCTTGCTTCATCCAATGGTTTGGTGAAAATGTCCGCCAGTTGCAAATCTGTACCAATGTGATCAATGTGAATATCACCCTTCTCAACATGATCTCTCAAGAAGTGATACCTAATATCAATGTGCTTGGTGCGGAGATGATCCTTGGGGTTCTCAGCAATGTTGATGGCACTTTCATTATCACATAGAAGAGGCACATGTCTATAGGTGATATCGTAATCCTTCAAAGTTTGCCTCATCCATAATAACTGAGTTGCACAGCTGGCAGCAGCAATGTATTCAGCTTCTGCGATAGAGAGGGCAATACAATTTTGTTTCTTCGATGACCAACTTACCAAGGAGCGTCCAAGAAACTGACATGCACCGGAAGTGGACTTACGATCCACTTTGTCTCCGGCCCAATCCGCATCCGTGTACCCAATGAGATCAAACTTAGCATCCTTGGGATACCATAGACCCAACTTTGGGGTGTGAACAAGGTATCTAAGAATATGCTTAACCTCCTTGTGATGACTTTCCCTAGGGGAAGCTTGAAATCTAGCACACATGCATACACTAAACATGATGTCTGGTCTAGATGCACAAAGATAAAGCAATGAACCAATCATAGAGCGGTATTTAGATGGGTCGAAGGGGATACCGTTTGTGTCTTCAATGAGAGTTATTTTGGTTGGCATTGGTGTCTTACATGGACTAGCATCAGACATACCAAACTTCTCTAAGATATCCTTGAGGTATTTTGCTTGAGACAAGAAAATTCCTTCTTGAAATTGTTGAATTTGAAATCCGAGGAAGAACTTCAAATCCGCATTGGGTGACATCTCAAAATTCTTGGTCATTGAGTTCGCAAACTTCTTGCACAAATGAATGTTAGGAGAACCAAAAATGATATCATCTACATAGATTTGGCATAAGATCAAATCACCCTTATCCCTCTTAGTAAAAAGAGTGGGATCGATCACCCCTCTCACAAAAGCATCATCGAGTAAAAACTTCTTAAGATGATCATACCAAGCACGAGGTGCTTGTTTGAGGCCATACAAAGCCTTATGAAGTTTATACACATAGTCTTTGTGATCGGGATCAACGAACCCAGGTGGTTGTGATGCATATACTTCTTCTCGTAGAGGACCGTTAAGGAAAGCACTCTTCACATCCATTTGATGTAATGTAAAACCATTGAAAGCAGCATAAGCAAGTAAGATGCGAATGGATTCAAGACGGGCAATGGGGGCAAAGGTCTCACCAAAGTCCAAACCTTCAACTTGTGAGTACCCTTGTGCCACTAACCTTGCCTTGTTTCAGATGATTACACCATTCTCATCTTGTTTGTTCTTGAAAATCCATTTTGTTCCAATGACGTTGTGCTTGGTAGGTGGCCTCTTGACTAATGACCACACTTGGTTGCATTCAAAACTGCTCAACTCTTCTTGCATAGCAACTAGCCAATCGTTGTCCATCAATGCATCTTGTACCTTGATGGGCTCAATACTAGACACAAACGAGAAGTGAGCACAAAAGTTGGTCAAATGTTTATGAGTGACTCTACCTTCCGATATGCCGGTGAGTATTTTGTCAACATCAACACGACCGGCCACTAGTGGCATGATAGAGGTAAGGGTTTCACGAGGTTCAACTTCATGTCCATCATCCACATCCTCAATATATGGATCATTAATGTGTGGAGGAAGATCTTCTTGTTCATATTGCATTTGTTGAGGTTCATCATTAATGATTGGACTTTCTTGTTCTTGTTCTTGAAGATTGTCATGAGGAGGAACTTGATCATCCTCTTCAACTTGGGCAAAGGGTATCGGTTGAACAATAGGAGCTTGTGGTGGTATGGATGTTGAACTAGTTTGATGATGTGTGAGACTTCCATCTTCTTCTTCATCATCATGAGGTTCTTGTTCCATAGGAAGAAGTGCACCGACACCCATGGTCAAAATGTCTTGAGAAGAATCTTCTTCACCTACATCACTTAGATCAACTTGCTCCCCATGGGAGCCATTAAATTCATCAAACACCACGTCACAAGTTTCTACAACACATCCATTGGATTTGTTGTAGACTCTATAGGTGTGAGAGTTTGATCCATAGCCAACAAATATACCCTCAATCATTTTGGATTGAAATTTTCCTAACCGTTCTCTTTTGTTGAGGATGAAACATTTGCACCCAAATACACGAAAGTACTTGACATTTGGCTTGTTTCCAGTTAGAAGCTCATATGGAGTCTTTTCCAATATAGTGCGGAGGAAGAGCCGGTTTGATGCATGGCATGCGGTGTTGACAGCTTCGGCCCAAAAACTATGTGGTGACTTGTATTCATCCAACATGGACCTTGCCATCTCCACAAGGGTGCGGTTCTTCCTTTCAGCTACACCATTTTGCCGAGGAGTGTATGGAGCTGAATATTGATGCTCAATCCCTTCATCACTAAGGAATTCTTCCAAGGTATAGTTTTTGAACTCAGATCCATCGTCACTTCTTATTGCCAAGATTTCTTTGTCAAACTTGCGTTGTGCTTGCTTGGCAAAGTCAATGAAAGTGATCTTCGTCTCGTCCTTGGACTTGAGGAAAAACACCCATGTATATCTTGAGTAATCATCAACAATGACAAGTCCATACTTTTTCTCACCAAGACTATCCCATGAAGGAGGCCCAAAGAGATCCACATGAAGGAGCTCCAAAGGCCTTGAAGTAGACACAATATTCTTGGGTGGGTGCTTAGATTGATGTTGCTTCCCGGCTATGCATGCACTACACACACGATCTTTCTCAAAAGAGACATTTGTTAGTCCAAGGATGTGATTACCCTTTAAGAGATCTTGAAGATTCCTCATGCCGACATGGGCTAGCCGGCGGTGCCATAGCCACCCCTTGTCGGCCTTGGCCATTAGACAAGTTGCATGGAATGTGCTCTCTTTCGAGAAATCAACCGTGTAAAGGTTGCCATCCAACTCTCCAACAAAGGCCACTTCGAGAGTATCTCTCTTAAAGACTTTCACATCCATTAGTCCAAATAGTGTATCATAACCAACAGAAGCCAATTGACGAGCAGAAAGCAAATGATATTTAAGGGATTGGACAAGCATGACATTTGCAAGAGACATGTAATTTGTGATAGCCACCTTCCCCAACCCAAGTACCTGTCCTTTTGATCCTCCACCAAACATAATGCTCATAAATGGTTGAATAGCTTCCATGAAATCGTAGAGCAGTTTGCTGTCTCCGGTCATATGATTGGTACATCCACTATCAATCACCCATTTTACTCCACCGGAGAAGGCAACCTACACACAATTATTACTTGGTTAGAGGCACCCATTTTGCAATGGGACCTCTCAAGTTAGTCACAAGGGTCTTAGGGACCCAAATAGCATAAAACCGAAATGCATTTCGAGGACCAACAAACTTTGCATAAACTTCTCCATCCTTAGTCTTACGAAGTACATAGGATGGAGGCATGAACTCTTTTGGCTTGTTGAGAGTGGGCATGCCCCTTGTGGCCTTCCCACTAGCAACCTTACCTTTCTCCTTGTGTCCTTCTCGTACAAAAGTTTCTTTTAAAGGGGTGGTGCACTTTTGAGAGGATGTCTTCTTCTTGCTTGTGCTTGGGTCAAACCCGAGTCCCTCTTTGGCGAACACTTCATTGTGTTGGCTCAACACCTCATTAATGTTATTTTGCCCTTGAGCACATGTCACGAGCCCTTTCTCAATTTGAGCCTTGAGAAAACGATTCTCCTCAAGAATAGATGCTAGATCACTACTAGAGTTAGTAGAACAAGCATCAACATTTATAATAGGAGACGAGTAAGCCTTAGCTAGAGTTTCAAGATAAGTAAGTTTGAGCGTCTCAAAACTCTTTGTAAGAAGGGTGAGCTCTTCTTCCTTAGTCTTGAGGGACACAGATAGAAGCTCACAATCCTTAGAGAGAGAAGCATGAGACTTCGCAAGCTTACTTTTATCATTCATCAACTCTTCACAAGAGCCAATAGTCTTTTTCAAGGAGGCAAGATCTTTAGTATGAACATCAATATTTGCACCAATTTTTAAGCATAGTTCATCATTTCGTGTTTCCTCATATTGGACTTTCCGCTCAAGGGTTTCATATTTTTCCTTTTCCTCGGCGACGAGGGTTTCGAGTTCCTTAATGGTGATGGTGTGCTTACTCACCATCTCCATAAGCATACGAAACATAGTGAACTTCTTTCCTTTGAGGGAGCACATGAACTTATTAAGTTTAGCAAGCATAGGATCATTTAGATCATCATCCTCATAACTATCCTCCGCATCAAGATACTCATCACTAGGAGTAGGAGGAGTGAAAAGAGGAGGGTTTGATCGTGGGGTTACCTTGACCTTGTCAGGAGAGTGTTGATCCTCTCCATCTTCTACCACGGCCTTCGCCATGAGGCACTTGTGAGCATTGCCCTTGTAATCCTTCATGTAGTTGTAGGTGACAACTTCACCACTCTTATTGACTAGCCTCAATGTGTTTTGAGAATCTTGAGCAACTCCGGCAACACCACTAACATCATCCGGATCGGATTCTTCTTCAGCAACCATTGCTTTCCCATCTCTCTTCTTGAGCTTGGAGTTCAAAGGATTTGGCAATTTCTTCTTAGGAAAGGTCTTGGGAAACCTTGGTTTATCTTCTCTCTTCTCATAAGGGCACTCATTTGAGAAGTGGTTGGTTTCCTCAAAGTTGTAGCATTTTCTTACTTTCTTCTTTTGGAATCTTCCCTTGATTTTTCCCGCGCTAAACTTCTTGACAAAGAGAGCCATGTCTTCATAGGAAGGGCCCTCGTCGGATTCAACCTCATCACCATCTTCATCATCATCATCATCATCTTCTTCTTCTTCACTTTTCTCATATTCACATACATGCTTGGCCTTCAATGCAAGATTGACCTTTGATGATGGGGAACCATGCATGGCAAGATGTTTTGTGGCATTAGTCTTTGACTCTTCAAATAGTTGAAAGGTGGATATGATGTCATCTGTAGTCATTTCCTTGAAGGTATGGTGTTGTCTTATGTCGCACACCATTTGATGGTGATATGGAGCAAGAGCATGAAGCAATTTATCCACAAGGAATCTTTTAGTCATGTTGAATCCATCTTGTGTCTTTTTTTTGACCTTGATCCATCTTGTGTCTTGTCACACTCACATGACTCAATATCGGCAGTGAGAGTCATGAGGCGCTCATGGAGTTGATTGGGGGTTTCACCTTTCTCCATACAAAAGTTTTGCAATTGCCACTTGGCAATTTCATATTGAGCACTCCGGAGGGTAGAGGTGCCAGTCTTGGATCGTATAATACTTTCCCATAGTTCCTTGGCACTTGTGATGTGTATGAACGGTCTCCTTTTCTTTTCATCCATACCTCTACTTATACACATATTGCAGTGTCATTGAGGTTCTTGTCATATATTTCTCTTGGTGTGGGGTTCTTTGGATCAACCACATGATAGACATTCTCCAGGATCTCCAACATCTCATCGTTTCCATGTCGAAGATGATCCTGCATAGAAACTCTCCACAAAGCAAAATCGGAAGTGGCACTTAGTAAAGGAGGTTTGCCTTGAGGGTTATATCTTGGTTTCTCAACCTTAGGTCTTGCATAAAGCCAAGGAACACTGGCGTGTTCATTGCTAGAAGGTTGTTGACCAAGTGATGGAGTAGGCACAGTTGGCCTTGAAGCAGCACCACCAGAGAGTGGTGCAAGCACTGTGGACAATGTTGCTACTCTCATTTGGACCAAGGCCTCAAGAGAAGCATCATGCTCCTCTTTTTGCTTAGCAAGGGCCCGTTCTAGATCCTCCGACGTAAAGGTCTTGACTTCAGAGGAAGCCTCGCCTTTATCCTTACGATCTACAACCAGGGGAGTCCCATTCGGGTTCATCTCGCTCTAGGGCGGTTAAGCCACAAGAATAGAGCACGAGGCTCTGATACCAATTGAAAGGATCGAGATGGACCTAGAGGGCGGGGGGTGAATAGGTACAATTACAAATTTTAATTATTACATAGCAATTTTAGGTAATAATGCGGAATATGAAGGTGAGCCTAACAATTGCTAGTAAGTACCAAGTACTAAGCAAGTAACACAAGCATATAAGTAAGCAAGCACAATATGATGTAAGTAAGTGCAACAAGACAAGTAACCACAAGTAGAGAGTTAGGGTTAGGAATAACCGCAACTCCGGGAGACGAGGATGTATGCCGATGTTCACTTCCTTGGAGGGAAGCTAGTCACCGTTAGAGAGGTGGATGTTACCACGAAGGCACACCAACGTCACGAAGGCTCACCCTATTCTCCCTTTGAGACAACACCACGAAGGCGTTTCTCAACCACTAGTGGTAGACCTTGGGGTGGTCTCCAAACCCTCACAAACTTTCCGAGGGTAATCACAATAGTTGATTCCTCACCGAATGACTCCTACCGCCTAGGAGTCTCCAACCTCCAAGAGTAACAAGATCCGAGGGGAAAAACTCAAGACTTGCTCAAACTTCGATTTGCTTTGGTCACAAGAAGGGGAGGAAGAAGATCTTTCTTTTGATAGGAACAACTCTTCGAAACTCTCAAGAATCAAGCCGGGATCTGGGATTTAGTGTGTGAGCAAGGGAGGGGAAATACTGGTGTTCTTGAGGCGTGTTTGTGTGGAGTGTTCAACCTTATCTCGAAGGGGTAAGGGGCTATTTATACCATGTCCAAAATTGAGCTGTTTGGACAAAAGTTGACCACCCCGGATGATCTGGGACACCACCCGGATGATCTGGACATTGTCCAGATAAATTTGGCAGAAGGCCCGGATGTAGATGGTTGCAGCAGAGCTGCGAGCAGCCCGGACAGACCGGAGGCCACCCTGGATGATCCGGAGAAGCCCCAGATGATCCGGATGCCTGACCGGACGATCCGGCCACAACATCTGGTTCCTGTGAAAACAAGGCACGGTTATCCGGATGATCTGGAACAGGATCCGGACGATCCGGGGAACAGCCCGGATGATCCGGAGGAACGTCCGGATGATCTAGCTTCAGCCACACCGTTCTGTGATGGAGAACACCTATTTTCCGGATGATCCGGTGCAGGGTCCAGCTGATCCGGGTGAAGCCCGGATGATCTGGGTAGCCGTCCGGATGATCCGGCTAGGAAAAATGGTAGGTTTTGGCTAAGGGATATTGCTAGGAATTTTGGTCTATTGTGAAGAATTGTTTATGAGACAAAAATGTGAGCAAGTCTTGAACCTACACTTTGGATCCCCTCTTAATAGTGCGGGCTTCCTATTACTCAAGAAATATAAAAAGAGCACAATGCTTCATCTTTGTTTGCTCCTTTCGTCATTGATAATTTGCTTGAGTAAAATCTCATATGATGTGATCATGATGCTCACTAAAGAAAAACCAGAGGACAGACGGCCTGTGTATATACTTAGAAAACAAGGTTAGTCCCCTATATGTAGGTTTTTCATCAATATCAAAAATACTCTTTAAGAGCAAGATTGCACTTTCACGGGCGTAGCCACAAACTGACACCTGCCAGCCACCTGTGTGCAAAGCACGTCGGTAGAGCCAGTCTCGCGTAAGCGTACGCGTAATATCGGCCCGGGCCGCTTCATCCAACAATACCGCCAAACCAAAGTATGACATGCTGGTAAGTAGTATGACTTGTATCGCCCACAACTCACTTGTGTTCTACTCGTGCATATAACATCTACGCATAAAACCTGGCTCGGATGCCACTATTGGGGAACATAGTAATTTCAAAAAAAAATTCCTACGCACACACAAGATCATGGTGATGCATAGCAACAAGAGGGGAGAGCGTTGTCCACATACCCTTGTAGACCGAAAACGGAAGCGTTTATCAACACGGTTGATGTAGTCATACACCTTCACGATCCAACCGATCCAAGTACCGAACGCATGACACCTCCGAGTTCTGCACATGTTCAACTCGATGACGTCCTCGCCTTCTCGATCCAGCAAGAGGGGCGAAGTAGCAGATGAGTTCCGGCACCACGACGGCGTAGTGACGGTGTTGGTGAAGAACAATCTCCGCAGGGCTTCGCCTAAGCACTACGAAAACTATGATGGAGGATAAAGTAGAGGGGACGTGGTTGCCGGCACATGGCTTGGTGTTTCTTGATGTGTCTTTGGTGCTAGCCCTGCCCCTCTCTTTATATGTTGAGCCTTGGGGTCGAAACTTGGAGTAAAAGCCTCCACAAAGTCGGTTTCACCCGAAAGGCAAGAGTCCTTCTCGGACTCCAGGGCCAAACGCCAGGGTTCCCGGCGTCTGGACCCAGACGCCAGGGACCCCGGCGTCCGGCCCCTGGACTCCGCAAAACTTTCTTTTGCACTTTCCAAAAATCTTGTGGGCTTTCCCCTTTGGCCCAAATAAAGTGTTCTCGTACCCAAACATTTCGGGAAACATCCGGAACCCCTTTCGGTGAATTCCGGAATCCTTCCGGAGACCAAACACTATTATCCCATATATCGATCTTTATCTCCGGACCATTTCGGAGTTCCTCGTCATGTCCGTGATCATATCCGGGACTCCAAACAACATTCGATCACCAACATACATAACTCATATAATACTATATCGTCAACGAACGTTAAGCGTGTGGACCCTACGGGTTCGAGAACTATGTAGACATGACCGAGACATCTCTCTGGTCAATAACCAATAGCAGAACCTGGATGCCCATATTGGCTCCTACATATTCTATGAAGATCTTTGTCGGTCAAACCGCATAACAACATACGTTGTTCCCTTTGTCATCGGTATGTTACTTGCCCGAGATTCGATCGTCGGTCTCTCAATACCTAGTTCAATCTCGTTACCGGCAAATCTCTTTACTCGTTCCATAATACATCATCCCGCAACTAACTTATTAGTTGCAATGCTTGCAAGGCTTATAGTGATGTGCATTACCGAGTGGGCCCAGAGATACCTCTCCGACAATCGGAGTGACAAATCATAATCTCAAAATACGCCAACCCAACAAGTACCTTCTAAGACACCTGTAGAGCACCTTTATAATCACCCAGTTACATTGTGACGTTTGGTAGCACACAAAGTGTTCCTCCAGTAAACGGGAGTTGCATAATCTCATAGTCATAGGAACATGTATAAGTTATGAAGAAAACAATAGCAACATACTAAACGATCAAGTGCTAAGCTAACGAAATGGGTCAAGTCAATCACATCATTCTCTTAATGATGTGATCCTACTGATCAAATGATAACTCATATCCATGGTTAGGAAACTCAACCATCTTTGATCAATGAGCTAGTCAAGTAGAGGCATACTAGTGACACTATGTTTGTCTATGTATTCACACATGTATTATGTTTCCGGGTAATACAATTCTAGCATGAATAATAGACATTTATCATGATATGAGGAAATAAATAATAACTTTATTATTGCCTCTAGGGCATATTTCCTTCAGAACGGACCATGAGGAGAAGAGAACCCTAGCCGCCGCCACACCAACCAGGTCAGGAGAGGAGAAGATCATTGTAGTTTTTGGTCCTTTCGTCATCATCATCATCATCAGCTCCTTCACTATTGTAAGAGGGATTGGAACTTGTAATCTCTACTCCATCTCATCTGAGATCAAGACTGTTTGAGTACCATTTCATCTCATTGTGGATCCCCTCAATATTATCGATATGGTTTTCATGGTTTTTCTCTCTATTGTGACTGATTCCCCTTTTATGATGTGTGAGTAATTCCCCTAGGTGTGGGAGATGTAGGTGAGTGGTATGATTGATATGTGCCTATCCTATATGTCATCATTTGAATTCACAGTAGTATGATCTATTTACTATGTTGTTATACTGTGGTGAACTCCAAGTGTGTTGTCCAATCTAAGGACCCATGCAACATGATCTCAAGACCTACACATGTAACACATATTGTTTAGGAACTCTGTGACCTCTGCCATGACAGGTGGGGATATCTATGAGAACCGAAGACAATATGAGATAACGGTTATCCATTGAACTTAATACTTGGTTCCAGTCTTACAACCTTAATTATGGAAATGACCACTCTGTGGCAATGAAGAAGCAGGACCATAGAATGAAATGTAATCCCTAGTGGAGGAGTTTCATGACTCTATGGAGAACTACCTACAGAAAGTTTATATCAAACACTATGAGTACAATACAAGGTAACTGGTATTACCGTCGCACTTGCACAATTAATATATTCTTACCATGAACTAAAATCTCCCCGCATCTAATCTCTTCATTGCAGGAAACACGCTTTACACTTTCAGATCATGTTATTTACTTTATTTAGTTATTTAGTAGACATCTTTAAATCCTCTTTTTACTAGCATTTTTAGTTTATCGTTTACCCAGGACATCAATAATATTTGCAAATCCTCAAGTAGTACTTCACACAAGAGCTGTGACACCTTGTGTGTGACAGAAACGCCTCCATAAATACTCGCCTCCACTCTTTGTTGGAACGATTACTCATTAGGATCCCTAAGAAGGAGGAGCCCGCGTCATCGCCGCGCTCCTCCCGTCGAGCCCCCGCGCTGGCCCCCTTCACCATCGTCCCTAGGCCCGCCGGCGAGCGCAACCGGCAGTACCTCAGCACGGACGTGTGCCGGCGCTACTAGGAGACGAGGACGCCGGTCCCGTGGAGCGACGTCCACCTCCCCAACAACTGGCACCTCAGCGCCGACCGGGTCCCGATCCCCCCGGTGCCGATGGGAGGCCGTGCGGGACGTGATGAGATCGAGGGCCATGGCATCGTC
Source organism: Triticum timopheevii (assembly GCA_963921465.1). Taxonomy (NCBI): domain Eukaryota; kingdom Viridiplantae; phylum Streptophyta; class Magnoliopsida; order Poales; family Poaceae; genus Triticum; species Triticum timopheevii. The sequence continues at coordinate 480,426,249 of OY997268.1, forward strand.
GGGCGCTGCTGGAGCGCACGGCAGCATTTTTTATTTTTTTATGTTAATTATGGCACTGAGCCATTAAGTGAACTGCTAAACTGGGCCGTTTTGTGGCCGTGACCCCCCTAACTAAGTTTTATGTTTATTAAACTGCGCTTATTTACCTTTTTAGTCATTTTATTTACGTTTTTCTGTTTTTTTAAATCATGTCCAACGCGGACGTGATTTGGGGTGCGGCCGCGCGGTGGGCGCACGCACGACCCAACGGACACGACCGGACACGTGCGAACCCATCAGCGCCCCAAAGGGACAAAATCCGGTCAAACCGGACGTCCGTTTGGGGTCGTGCGGTGGAGTTGGCCTAACAAAAGGAGCGCAGTTCACCTCGGATCGACACGGGCCGAGGGGTTTTGGGTGGAGCCCTGGCCATAGGCAAGATCGCGCATGCATTAGCCTAGACCGCCTTTATGCTCACGAGCACACTGCACTGGCAAAGGCTGGAAGGTTTGATGCCTTGACGAGGGTTCTTTATATCGCACTTGGTGTATGTACTGCGCGCGCCACTATGCCGAGAATGTGCGACTGTTGAGTGGTCTCTCTTCTTTCTTTCCCTTGTGATGAATGGAACGCTCCATTATGTTGTTGCGGCCCCCGTTCCATTTTGGACCCCCCGTTGGGGGCTCTGCTGCGCCCTGTGGTTGCATCACTCAAAGCCGGAGCCTCTATGTGTTCAGAAGGGAAAAAAATTTTGCGGCGAGAAGATCAGGAAAAAAAGGGATGTTGGTTTCAGATTTTGCTCATGTGGTGCCCCCAGTGAACTTGTTGAACTCGCGAGTAGAACTGAGGTATATGAAGGTACAAGTTGCGGTGCGAATTCTCAGTGCATCTTCAACGGCAACACGCAAATTTCCTTCAGCATCCTTCCACGAACAGTGTGGGCAAGGGAGAGGGGGTCGCGGACTGGATGTGTGAGACCGTCATCCAACAGCAGTGGTTTACATTTCAACCTGCATTTAAACAAACCGGACGAAATAACCGGCCAATATTCATCACAGTTTGGATAGAAAATAGCACAAATCATCCATACATAGCATTTGAAATTAGTCTAGTGCAAGAATGTCTCAAATTTGACTAGATTCCGGATGTCCAACAAGTTTTTCATCAACGGATCATGTCGTTACATGCATACTCTCCCTTCAGCTTCATCCAACAGCGTGTGCACGTAAATGACCGTCCCTCCGTCCTGTGGTACACCACATCAGCGCGTGCATGCTACATATAATGTGTAGACCAACATTCAGTGAATGAATCAAGCAACAAGTTGAGCAAGAGGAAGTAAAACTTACGATCTTGTCCTCCGCCGCGTGCAATGGTCACCTTGCCTCGAGCTGACGAACCGCGTCGCAAAACTTGGTGATGCTGATCTGGGTAGTGTGCCAGTGATACGACAACGACCTCACGTTGTGTTGTTGAATGATGTATATGTCGTAGGGCGCAATGTGCTTTCGTGAGTGAAATGTTTCATGTACTTGCTGCCAGAAGGCCTCCCCTTTGCTCCTACCTACGAAATTTGTGGATACAGCCAACCAAGCATCGCACAACAACTCATCCTCCATGGTCGAGTAGCTCACCATCCTTCGCATTTAAAAAATGACATAGCATTTGAAAATAAGCTTAATGGTGTTTGACCAAAAACCTGCCGGGTGTGGTGTCTGCCATGGAGGTCGTCCACAGGGGGCCGAAGTGTACTTGGGTACAAACGGCTCCAGGGTGAACAACTCCGTCGTAAAGGCGAGCGGGCGTGTCGGTGCTATTTGCGCACGTCCGACAATGCCTTTGTGGCGGCCGGACATACAACAACGGTGACGGAGGTGGAGGGTACGGATGCAATACAAGGGGAAGAAGGGGCGGAGTGGAAGGAGATGGGACCGAGAGGGGGGATTGGGTGGGCCGGGGGTGTCAGAGTCTTACGTGTCTTCTATTCGGACCCTCGCAACCCCTACTTTTTCTCCAATTTGCGGGAGAAAACATGTCCGGACCACCCCGTGGACAGATATAGGACCGCGTTGGATGGCTTTCGCTGTCGAAACATAATAGAAAACAAAAAAATCGCCCTATGAACACCTAGGAACAATATGAAGATACATATAAGGTTTGGATAAACGATCATTACCGACTCCAGAGTGTAGCGGAAGTAGACGAGTTAGTGTAGATCGTACTTGAAGTCCCTCGAACGATAGATGAACAATCTCGTGAACCGCTCATGAACGATCCCTCGACCGGAAGATCGAGAGCACGACCTCTCTACTTGGTTGCAAGCATACAACTGCTACTTGTGAGCTGCGTTTGGATTATCCCCAAAGAGGAAGGGTGAAGCATTATAGTAGCTGATAAGTATTTCCCTTAGTTAGTAGCAAGGTTCTCAAACCAATAGGAGAATCACACAAAGCCTAGTGAACAACATCTGCACACACAAGAGTAAATACTTGCACCCAACGTGGGCAAGAGTGTTGTTAATCTCCTTGAACTTGTTACTTGCAAGAATCAAATCTGGTAGTGGTAGATAGATAAATTGCAAAACAAAATAAAAGTAAATAAATTGCAACAAGAATTTTTTTGGTTTTTTGAAAGTACAACTAATCTCCGGGTGGTTTTGATAATTCATAACAACATATATTTCATTAAATTAATGTCCATTCAAGTTAAATATTTTAGGATGTCCAATGATTGGCATGGCAATGACTACCCCTCAAAATGCTAAGGAAATGGATTGGCAATAGCTAGAGACTCTACATTTTTGGTTAAGTGATCCAAGATCACATTGAGTCCATAGGAAAGCCAATACTATTAAAAGGGGATGAGGCTTGCTTAATGATCTATTTGCTCAAGTGCTTACTGATATTGCTCCAAAATCCTCAACCACTTCATCCATCCAAATATGTCCAAACCCTACGTTTCAACTCGACCCCACCGATATTTCCTATCTGGAGCCACCGGGTTCATCTGGACATAGCCACTACCAAACCCTAACAAATCGGATCCATCCATATGGATCTCGGTCCCACTGATGGCTTTGCCAGCTCTTCGTTGCTTGTTGCTATTGTTTCGGTCCCACCGAGAATTGCAATCGGTACCACCGAGATGGCTTGCCAACTCCCTATTGCCTTATTGCTTCAGTTTGGTCACACCGAGATGATGCAATCAGTGCCACCGAGACGAGGTTTGCACTAAGCCCTTGCACATCGGTCACTCCGATTTGTTCCCGTCGATCCGACCAAGATTCCTAACGTTCATATTTTTACACAGGTCGGTGCCATTGAGATTTCTGATCGGTGCCACCAAGTTGGATCAAAAGTATGTAATGGTTGGACTTTGTGTGGAAACTATATATACCCCTCCACCCCTTCTCCCTCCTAGAGGAGAGCTATAATGCCCCGAGACCGATGCGCCAGGTGTCTTCCAGTTATTCGCCGTCGTTGCCATGTCATTTGCTTGCGTGTTGCATTTTGCCATGTCATCATCTGCATTTCATCTGCATGTTTCTCAAAACTTGCATCCGTCCGGGTTCCCCCGGTTCTCTCTGTTGTCCGTTCTGAGCACAGACACACTCGCACGCGCCCGCGGCACCTCCGAGTTCTTGTTTCGTGAGCCGTAGAAAAACATTCTCGGAATGGGCCGAGGTTTGCCGAGTGGCCTTGGTATATTGCCGGTAGACCGCCCGTCAAATTTCGTTCCATTTGGAGGTCATTTGATGCCCCAACGGTTAACCGAGTTAACCGAAAACCCCTTCTCTTTGCAGCCCAGCACCCCTTCACAACAGCCCAATAGCCCATCTAACTCCCCTCCACGCTCTCCGTCGTTCGATCATGATCGTGCGGGCGAAACCACACCTCATTTGGATTCTCCTAGCTCCCTCTATCTATAAATAAGTCGCCTCCCCCCGAAATTCGCGGATGAAACCCTAGCGTCTTCCTCCTCATGCCGCCGGACAAAAACTCCTCGCCGCCGGACATGTCCGCCACCGCCCCCGCGCCAATCCCAGCGCGCCATGTGGCACCCCTCCTCCGCCCTCCGCCGCCGCGCCAAGCGCACCGACCCGCTCCACCGTCGCCGAACCTCGCTGCCGACCTCCGCCCTTTGCCGCCGGCCGGCGAGCCCCGGCGCCCGCATCGCCAGCCCCGCCGCCAGGTTGCCGGAGTGCCCGCTCCGCTGCCCGCCGTTGTCACACCGCCCCCGCACGCCGCCGCCGGCGCCTGCGATCTCCACCACCGGCGAGCTCCAGCTCGGGCCTCGCCCCGCCTCCGGCCTCCCACCTTGTCACCGGCCATCATCCCGGCCAGATTCGCTGCCGGCCCCGCCTTCCAGCCACTCCGCGCGCTGCCCCATCGCCGGATCCGGGCGGGTGGATGAGATCCACCTGTCTCGCGTTCCAAACGGGCGCCTGGAACCGCCCCGTCCTGGATCTCCTTGTCCCGCACCGTCTCGTCCAACTTTTCCCGTGAGGTGAAATTGGCTGTCCCCTTGAGTTTTTCTTATTGTGTGTGCATCTTCATCATGTGGTAACTTTGTGCATCTTACTCCGTTTTGCGTGCATGATCTGTCAAAACGTTCATCTCAGAGTGCTCTTCATGTTGGTGTAGTTTGCATTCATGCTCCTATTCATATTGATCCCTTAATCTTCGTTGCAAAACTGCTAAGTAATATAAATTGCTGTAATCTGATGTTTCTTAATATCATTTGTGCATCTTGTGAGTGCTATAACTATGTCTCTGTTGATACTATAAAGATGATCTTAATATGCATATGTTCTGAACTTCATGCTCTATATTTTGGTGTGCTTTGCATTCATGTTAGGGTGCATCTTGATATCTTAATCTCTGTTGCAAACGTGCATGTTGCTGTTAACTGCTGAAAACTGCTATAACTTGCTGATTTGTCATTTTTGTTGCATTTTGTGTGTGCACCCTATGAGCATGATGTCTACAGGTTTAGGTGCATGTTTATGCCATATTTACAGGGGTGAAATCCATGTATTTGTATATGCCCTTTAGTGAGTGCATCAAGCTTGTGAAGTGGGCTACTTGTTGTTAATGTTCTATCAATGCTGAAACTGCTATATCATGTTGCCATGTTTGCTTGATTCTACCAATTAATCCATGCATATTCTGGAGATTATTAGTTGACATGTTTTATTTTCTATGTTATGCTCTACCATTACATTGCTTTTTATTCCCTATATATGTCCTGTAGCATATGCATTCATTGCCATGAATATGCTTATATAATGTTCCAGATTTCCGTTAACTTCATGATGCCTTGTTGTGAGCTTGTTATTGAGTGATCCATGCCTCTTCTGGAGATGCTCCAATTACACGATTTAAGTATGATATGATTAATTTGTTCACATGCCATGGTTGGTAATTTTGGATATCATATGCCTCTGTTCCATGCTTTCAAACATCCTATGATAATGTTGTTGATTTACACTTACTGAAACTATTTTAACATTCAATCTTGTCTTGTTGGTTCCCACTAATCCATGAGCCATATGCATGTGATGCCATGACGTTATGTGATCTTCGTTATTTGTAATTTGATGCCATGAACTTGGTGGCTATGTATAGTTGCTGTAGCATCTTTGTTTAATGCCTCCAACATTCCATCATATTAACTCTACTCATGTATATGCTCCTGTGTTATAAAGTTGCATTTTGCATTGATCATATTGGTTTAATCTTGATTCCTATAAATCCGGACCTAAATGATATTTGAAGTATGTTATCGTTACATGAAGTGCATGTCAAGTTTGTGCTCATATGATTCCTGTAGCATGTTGTTTTTATGTTTGCAAAGTGCCTACTTGCTGTTTTGGATAGATTGTTGTTATATCTTGTTTGGAGTGTATGTGTTGCACCGTTGCTCCGTTTTGAGCATCCACTATATGAAACTTGCTTAGATTTGCATCTAGTTGCATCATGTATTGTTTAATCCATGTTTTGAGAGTGTTTTCTTAATGTTTGAATGCATTTTGCATCATTGCCATGTTTGACTTGTTTTGCTCATATCTTCTAGGTCGTAGCTCCGAACTAAATGAACTTTATATGTAACTTGAATAGAATTTGGTGTAGATCATCTTGGTGCATCTTAAATTTCTATTTAAAAACTTGAAAATAAGGTTTATTCAGATCTGGACCAATTTTGAATTGCATATGAGGACTTACCGAATTTGTTATATGTTGTTTCCGGCCCCATTTAAACTTGCTTTGTTGTGTTGTTCTTGTTTGCATCATCTCTTGTCATGAGTAGCATCATATAGCCTTTGTCATGCATCATGCTTGGTTGTGCATCATGTCATGTTCATGTGTCATGTGTTTACCATGTTGTTTGCTTCTTTCCGGTTGTGCTTCTTCTCGATAGTTCCTGTTTCGTTGCAATCGTGAGGATTCGTTCGACTACGCTTGGTTCGTCTTCAGCTGTTCGCCTTCTTCATGGACTCATTCTTCTTCCTATCCTGATTTCAGGCAAGATGACCGTTACCCTGGATCTCACTACTATCATTGCTATGCTAGTTGCTTCGTTCTATCGCTATGCTGCGCTACCTATCACTTGTTTTTCAAGCCTCCCAAATTGCCATGTCAGCCTCTAACCTTTTTCACCCTTCCTAGCAAACCGTTGTTTGGCTATGTTACCGCTTTGCTTAGCCCTTGTTATAGCGTTGTTAGTTGCAGGTGAAGTTGAAGGTTGCTCCATGTTGGAACATGATTATGTTGGGATATCACAATATCTCTTATTTAATTAATGCATCTATATACTTGGTAAAGGGTGGAAGGCTCGGCCTTATGCCTGGTGTTTTGTTCCACTCTTGCCGCCCTAGTTTCCTTCATACCGGTTTTATGTTCCTTGATTTTTTGTTCCTTACGCGATCGAGTTTATGGGAACCCCTTGACATTTCGCTTTGAATAAAACTCCTCCAGCAAGGCCCAACCTTGGTTTTACATTTGCCTAACAACCTATAACCTTTCCCTTGGGAGTAACAACCCGAGGGTCATCTTTATTTTAACCCCCTGGGGCCAGTGCTTCTCTAAGTGTTGGTCCAAACTGAGTAGACTGCGGGGCCACCTCGGGGAATCTTGAGGGCTGGTTTTACTCGTAGGATGTCTCATCCGGTGTGCCCTCAGAACAAGATATGTGCAGCTCCTATCGGGATTTGTCGGCACAGTCGCGTGGTCTTGCTGGTTTTATTTTATCATTGTCGAAATGTCTTGTAACCGGGATTCTGAGGCTGATCGGGTCTTCCCGGGAGAAGGAATATCCTTCGCTGATCGTGAGAGCTTATAATGGTCTAAGTTTGGACACCCCTGCAGGGTTTAAACTTTTGAAAGCCATGCCCGCGGTTATGTGGCAGATGGGAATTTGGTAATGTCTGGTTGTAGAGAACTTGACACTTGACTTAATTTAAAATGCATCAACCGCGTGTGTAGCCGTGATGGTCTCTTCCCGGTCCGGGAAGTGAACATAGTTTGGGTTATGTATGAACGTAAGTAGTTTCAGGATCACTTCTTGATCACTTCTAGCTTCTCGACCGTTGCGTTGCTTCCCTTCTCGCTCTTATTTGCGTATGTTAGCCACCATATATGCTTAGTCGCTGCTGCAACCTCACCACTTATCCTTTCCATACCCTTCAAGCTTGGCTGGTCTTGATACCCATGGTAATGGGATCGCTGAGTCCTCGTGGCTCACAGATTACTACAACAATAGTTGCAGGTATAGGTATTGCGATGATCATGACGCGAGAGCGATGTTGCTTGTTTTGGAGTTCTTCTGCTTCTTCTTCGATCAGGGGATAGGTTCCAGGTAGGCAGCCTGGGGTAGCAGGGTGGATGTCGTTTGAGTTTTTGTTTGTGTTTCATCCGTAGTCGGATGTTGCTCTTATGTATGATGATGCTGTTTTCGTGTGGCATTGTGTGCCTCTTGTATGTATCCCCAACTATTATGTAATGGTACGATGTAATGATATCCACCTTGCAAAAGCGTCTCCAATATGCGCTTCTATCCTTGGTGGGACCTTCGAGTTCCTTTAGGATAGGGTCGCATATTGGGCATGACAAGTTGGTATCAGAGCCTCGACCGACCTTAGGAGCCCCCCTTGATTGTTCGAAGTTTGGCCGTTGTCGAGTCTAGAAGAAAACTGTTTTCGGAGTCTAGTTATATTGGAGAGTAAGAATTCTTTTTACTCCTTAGCCCTTTCGTCGCTCTGGTGAGGAATCTTGACGTAGGTGTTTTGACTTACTCCTCTTTCCCTTCAAATTTTTCTTTAGGATCACGCAGTTGGTTTTTCGATCGTTGGTTCTCAGCTCTTTTCATCCGGTGCATTTCTCGTCAAGTTGACTCGAGCCTCTTCATCTTTGCCAAGTTTAATCCTCAGTTGTTTTCTTTTTCCCACCTGCCCACCTTTATTTTTCTTTTCAGAGCCAGAGTCCGTAATTGAGTATCCATCCTACTCGTGCGAAGCCTTTGCATTCTTTCCTCAATTATTTTCAACTGGTGTCTTCTCTTCAAGTTAATCGTCGATTTTCCCCTTCCAAGTTGCCTTTGTTTTTTCCCGCCCTCCCACCCTCTTCTTCCCGGAGCATGCGCCTCTTTCGAGCATCAATTTCGTTCGTGCGGAGCCTCTTCAGTCTTTCGTCAATTATTTCAACCGGTGAATTCTCGTCTCGTTTGACATTCTTCTTCTCTTTTTCTTCTCCGGTGGACTCAATTCAAGTTTTTCGGGTTGATCATATTCTTTTCCTTGGGTCAAGTGTTTTCCCTGCTTATTTTCCTCTCGCCAGTTTATCCTTCCGGAGTGCTCAAGACATCTCAGGAGATTCGTCTGTGTTCGAATTAATTCAAGGTTATCACCTCATTCAAATATTTCAATTGTTCCGGTGCATCATCTATCTCTTCAACAATCCTTTTCAACGGTGTTTTCTTTTAGTGGGCCCAAACCCACAGGTCTTTTCCCAGGATCTTACCTTACTCTTCTAATTATTCCAAAGCCATTCCTAATTCTTTTTGGAGTTTGACGTAAGAGTGAATTTCATCAATCAGATGCCTTTTCAAGATCGATTTCAAATCATTTCATTGTTGGCTCAACTTCTTTGCTTTCCATTCTACCGGAGTATCTCAGTAATTTTGGTGGTGTTTCTCGTCGTCATTTGAAGATCGAAGAAGAGTTTCTCTTAAATCTTGTCCGTTCTCTCAAAGATTCGTGGTTCTAGCTTCATGTTATCCTCGAATTATTCCATTTGTCAGATATTCTTTTCTCAACCATCTGGAGTATTTCAGGAGTTGATTTCTGTTTCGTTTCACCAGAGGCCATCATTCCAGCTATCGTTCTATATTTACCCCGGCGCATCTGTCAAGTATTCTTTAATCAGATCATTGTTTCTTCGTTCTTTTGCATCTAAATCCCCTCAAGCATATTTGTTCTTCTAATTCTTCCTGGTGATTCATTCTCTTTCATCAGTCATTTTCAAATTCTTACGGTGGTTCATTCAAGATTCTTTTTCCTTGATTATCATTTTAATCCATTCGTTCTTTCCAATCCTACAAGTGGTTCATGAAGACCTTCCTCAAGGTTGCGCCAATTTCCCCACAATCCTTTTCCAACAAGAATAAGTAGTATGCAAAATCCATTGCTTGTCATCAATTTAATTTTATGAAGGAAAACATACAATAGATCTTATTCTTATTTTCTCCAAGTGATTAATCCCTTCCTTCGGAGTTTGTTCATGATGAATAATTTTGCAGTTCAAAGTGTTTTCATCTTTTCTTTTCTGGAGTTCAAATTTCCGAGGCCATTTCGTCGGAGCCTCCATCTAAATCACCGCAAGTCTCTAATCTTATTCTTTCATCCTTCATTCTATCTCATCATCCTTTTGTCACCGGAGTTCTTCATGGTGGTTCTTCATGATTTAATTCATTCTTCAAGAGTTCATCAAGATTTTGTTGGAGGAGTTCAAGTATCTTTTCTTCTCGCGTCTCGAAGTGCAAATAATTATCCGTTTTATTCTGAAGTGGAGTTTTGCATTTCTTCGTTCTTCTCAGCTATTCAGACATTGGTTGTGGTATAATTTCACCTCAAGTTTTGAGCTGTTTTTGATAAGTCCACAACAAGCTTATCCTTTCGTTGTTGATTTTCTCAACAACTCCGTTCAATCCTTCCTTCTAAGTTCTTTTCATTCCACTATTTCAATTCTTCCAGGGGCATTGAATTGTTCATCTCGTCAAGTGTCATCCCATTGGGTGAAGTTCAGGTCTCGATTCCTTCCATTTTTAGTCGGAGTGCTGCCCAAATTCTTTTGTTCATTCCTTTTCTATCTTGTTCTAACCGGAGTGGTTTCAGAGTCTATCTTGTTTCCATGAGCTTTTGATTCTTGTCATATTCGCCGTTCCTCTTTTCTACCCGAGTGCTCTCGACTTGGTTCATCTTTTCTCTTGCGTTCTTACTTCACCTCTTCCTCTTTCTCTTCCGTCTCGTTCCTAAGATCTCGGGACGAGATCCTCTTGTTAGTGGAGGAGAGTTGTAACGTCCCGAGACCGATGTGCCAGGTGTCTTCCAGTTATTCACCATCATTACCATGTCATTTGCTTGCGTGTTGCATTTTGCCATGTCATCATCTGCATTTCATCTGCATGTTTTTCAAAACTTGCATTCGTTCGGGTTCCCCCGGTTCTCTCCGTTGTCTGTTCTGAGCGCAGACACACTCGCACGTGCCCGCAGCACCTCCCAGTTCTTGTTTCGCGAGCCGTAGAAAAATGTCTCAGAATGGGCCGAGGTTTGCCGAGTAGCCTTGGTATATTGCCGGTAGACCGCCCGTCAAATTTCGTTCCATTTGGAGGTTGTTTGATGCCCCAACGGTTAACCGAGTTAACCGAAAACCCCTTCTCTTTGCAGCCCAGCACCCCTTCACAACAGCCCAATAGCCCATCTAACTCCCCCATGCTCTTCGCCATTCGGTCACGATCGTGTGGGCAAAAACCGCACCTCATTTGGACTCTCCTAGCTCCCTCTATCTATAAATAAGTCCCCTCCCCCAAAAATTCGTGGATGAAACCCTAGCGTCTTCCTCCTCGCGCCGTCGGACAAAACCCCCTCTCCTCCGGACATGTCCGCCACCGCCCCCACGCCAATCCCAGCGCGCCATGTGGCACCCGGCCTCCGCCCTCCATCGCTGCACCAAGCGCACCGGCCCGCTCCGCCGTCGCCGGACCTCACCGCCGACCTCCGCCCTTCGCCGCCGGCCGGCGAGCCCCGACGCTCGCATCGCCAGGCCCACCGCCTGGTCGCCGGAGTGCCCGCCCTGCCGCCCACCGTTGTCACACCGGCCCGGCACGCCGCCGCAGGCGCCCGCGATCTCCACCGCTGGCGAGCTCCAGCTCGGGCCTCGCCCCGCCTCCGGCCTCCCCCCTCGTCGCCGGCAATTGTCCCGGCCAGATCCGCCGTCGGCCCCGCCTTCCAGACACTCTGCGCACCGCCCCATCGCCGGATCCGGGGGGGGGGGGGGGGGTGGATGACATCCACCCATCCCCCGATCCAAACGGGCGCCTGGAACCGCCCCGTCCTGGATCTCCTCGTCCCGCACCGTCCCGTCCAACTTTTCCCGCGAGGTGAAATTGGCTAAGTCCTTGAGTTTTTCTTATTGTGTGTGCATCTTCATCATGTGATAACTTTGTGCATCTTACTCCGTTTTGCGTGCATGATCTTTTAAAACGTTCATCTCAGAGTGCTCATCATGATGGTGTAGTTTGCATTCATGCTCCTATTCATATTGATGCCTTAATCTTTGTTGCAAAACTGCTAAGTAATATGAACTGCTGTAATCTGCTGTTTCTTAACATCATTTGACCACCTTGTGAGTGCTATAACTTTGTCTCTGTTGATACTATGATGATGATATTGATATTCATGTCTTCTGCACTTCATGGTCTACATGTTGGTTTGCTTTGTTTTCATGTTAGGGTGCATCTTGATATCTTAATCTCTTTTGGAAAAGTGCATGTTGCTGTTAACTGCTGAAAACTGCTGTAACTTGCTGATTTGTCATTTTTGTTGCATTTTGTGTGTGCATCCTATGAGCATGGTGTCTGCAGGTTTAGGAGCATTTTTATGCCATCTTTACAGGGGTGCAATCCATGTATTTTTATATGCCCTTTAGTGAGTGCATCAAGCTTGTGAAGTGGGCTACTTGCTATTAATGTTCTGTCAATGCTGAAACTGCTATATCATGTTGCCATGTTTGCTTGATTCTACCAATTAATCCATGCATATTCTGGAGATTCTTAGTTGACATGTTTTATTTTCTATGTTATGCTCTACCATTCCATTGCTTTTTATTCCCTATATATGTCTTGTAGCATATGCTTTCATTGCAATGAATATGCTTATATAATGTTCCAGATTTCTGTTAACTTCATGATGCCTTGTTGTGAGCTTGTTATTGAGTGATCCATGCCTCTTATGGAGATGCTCCAATTACATGATTTAATTCTGATATGATTACTTTGTTCACATGCCATGGTCGGTAATTTTGGATATAATATGCCTCTGTTCCATGCTTGCAAACATGCTATGATAATGTTGCTGATTTACACTTGCTGAAACTGTTTTAACATTCAATCTTGTCTTGTTGGTTCCCACTAATCAATGAGCCATATGCATGTGATTCCATGATGTTATTTGATCTTTGTTATGTTTACTTGGATGCCATGCCCTTGGTTGCTATATATAGTTGCTGTAGCATCTTTGTTTCATGCTTCCAACATGCCATCATATTAACTCTGCTCATGTATATGCTCCTGTGTTATAAAGTTGCATTTTGCATTGATCATATTGGTTTAATCTTGATGCCTATGAACCCGAACCTTAATGATGTTTGAAGTATGTTATCTTTACATGAAGGTAATGTCAAGTTTGTGCTCATATGATTCCTGTAGCATGTTGTTTGGATGTTTGCAAAGTGCCTACTTGCTGTTTTGGACAGATTGTTGTTATATCTTGTTTGGAGTGTATGTGTTGCACTGTTGCTCCGTTTTGAGCATGCTGTATATAAAACTTGCTTAGATTTGCATGTAGTTGCATCATGTCTTGTTTAATCCATGTTTTGAGAGTGTTTGCTTGATGTTTGAATGCATTTTGTATCAATGCCATGTTTGACTTGTTGTTTAACTTGCTGTTTAACAACTTGAACATAAGGTTTATTCAGATCTGGACCAATTTTGAAATTTGTATATGAGGACTTACCGGATTTATTATATGTTGTTTCCGGCCCCATTTAAACTTGCTTTGTTGTGTTGTTCTTGTTTGCATCATCTCTTGTGATGAGTAGCATCATACAGCCTTTGTCATGCATCATGCTTGGTTGTGCATTATGTCATGTTCATGTGTCGTGTGTTTACCATGTTGTTTGCTTCTTTCCTGTTGTGCTTCTTCTTGATAGTTCCTATTTCGTTGCGATCATGAGGATTCGTTCGACTACGCTTGGTTTGTCTTCGCCCGTTCGTCTTCTTCATGGACTCGTTCTTCTTCCTAGCGGGATTTCAGGCAAGATGACTGTCACCCTGGATCTCACTACTATCATTGCTATGCTAGTTGCTTCGTTCTATCGCTATGCTGTGCTACCTATCACTTGTTTTTCAAGCCTCCCAAATTGCCATGTCAGCCTCTAACCTTTTTCACCCTTCCTAGCAAACCGTTGTTTGGCTATGTTGCCGCTTTGCTCAACCCCTCTTATAGCATTGTTAGTTGCAGGTGAAGTTGAAGATTGCTTCATGTTGGAACAGGATTATGTTGGGATATCACAATATCTCTTATTTAATTAATGCATCTATATACTTGGTAAAGGGTGGAAGGCTTGGCCTTATGCCTGGTGTTTTGTTCCACTCTTGCCGCCCTAGTTTCCGTCATACCGGTGTTATGTTCCTTGATTTTGCGTTCCTTACGCGGTCGGCTTTATGGGAACCCCTTGACAGTTGGCTTTAAATAAAACTCCTCCAGCAAGCCCCAACCTTGGTTTTACATTTGCCTAATAACCTATGCCCTTGTCCCTTGGGAGTAATTAACCCGAGGGTCATCTTTATTTTACCCCCCCGGGCCAGTGCTTCTCTAAGTGTTGGTCCGAACTGAGTAGACTGCAGGGCCACCTCGGGGAAACTTGAGGGCTGGTTTTACTCGTAGGATGTCTCATCCGGTGTGCCCTCAGAACGAGAAAGGTGCAGCTCTTATCGGGATTTGTCGGCACAGTCGGGTGGTCTTGCTGGTTTTGTTTTACCATTATCGAAATGTCTTGTAACCGGGATTCCGAGGCTGATTGAGTCTTCCCGGGAGAAGGAATATCCTTCGCTGATCGTCAGAGCTTATAATGGGCTAAGTTGGGACACCCCTGCATGGTTTAAACTTTCAAAAACCGTGCCCGCGGTTATGTGATAGATGGGAATTTGTTAATGTCCGGTTGTAGAGAAATTGACACTTGACTTAATTTAAAATGCATCAACCGCGTGTGTAGCCGTGATGGTCTCTTCTCTGCAGAGTCCGGGAAGTGAACATAGTTTGGGTTATGTACGAACGTAAGTAGTTTCAGGATCACTTCTTCATCACTTCTAGCTTATCGACCGCTGCGTTGCTTCTCTTCTCACTCTTATTTGCGTATGTTAGCCATCATATATGCTTAGTCGCTGCTGCAACCTCACCACTTATCCTTTCCATACCCTTCAAGCTTTGCTAGTCTTGATACCCATGGTACTGGGATTGCTGAGTCCTCGTGGTTCACAGATTACTACAACAACAGTTGCAGGTACAGGTATTGCGATGATCATGACGCGAGAGCGATGTTGCTTGTTTTGGAGTTCTTCTTCTGCTTCTTCTTCGATCAGGGGATAGGTTCCAGGTCGGCAGCTTGGGCTAGCAGGGTGGATGTCGTTTGAGTTTCTGTTTGTGTTTCATCCATAGTCGGATGTTTCTCTTATGTATGACGATGTTGTATTCGTGGGGTGTTGTATGCCTCTTGTATGTATCCCCAACTATTATGTAATGGTAAGATGTAATGATATCCACCTTGCAAAAGCGTCTCCAATATGCGCTTCTATCCTTGGTGGGACGTTCGAGTTCCTTTAGGATAGGGTCGCATATTGGGCGTGACAAGAGCCATCAGAACGTGCCTACACTTCCACCATTCATTTTCTGAGAGAGAACCACCTACTCATGTGTCGAGATCAAGAGATTCCATTCCTTGTTTTGAACCTTGATTTCTAGCCTTCCCCAAGTTGCTTTCCACTCAATTCCTTCTTCCACCATAGCAAAATCTGTGAGAGAGAGTTGAGTGTTAAGGAGACTATCGTTTGAAGCACAAGAGCAAAGAGTTCATCATCAACACACCGTATATTACCTTTTGGAGAGTGGTGTCTCCTAGATTGGTTAGGTGTCTTTTGGGAGCCTCCGACATGATGTGGAGTTGAACTAAGAAGTTTGTAAGGTGAGTGAAGTCCTTCATGGGCTATGGCCATGGTGGGATTGAGAAGGTGGCTTCTTCATGGACCCTTCATGGGTGGAGCCCTCCGTTGACTCACGTAGCCGTTAACCTTTGTGGGTTGAAGTCTCCATCAACGTGGACGTACAATAGTGTTGGGGAACGTAGTAATTCAAAAAATTTCCTACGATCACGCAAGATCTATCTAGGAGATGCATAGCAATGAGACGGAAGAGTGTGTCCACGTACCCTCGTAGACCGAAAGCGGAAGCGTTTAGTAATGCGGTTGATGTAGTCGAATGTATTCACAATCCAACCGATCCAAGTACTAAACATACGGCACCTTCGTGTTCAGCACACGTTCAGCATGATGATGTCCCTCGAGCTCTTGATCCAGTAGAGGGTCGAGGGAGAGTTCCATCAGCACGACGGCGTGGCGACGGTGTTGATGAAGTTACCGACGTAGGGCTTCGCCTAAGCACTACGACGATATGACCGAGGTGTTAAACTATGGAGGGGGGGGGTACCGCACACGACTAAGAGATTGTTTGTTGTTCTTTGGGGTGCCCCTGCCCCTGTATATAAAAAAGGGAGGGAGGAGGCGGCCGGCCTAGAGGGGTGCACCAAAGGGGAGAGTCCTACTAGGACTCCCAGTCCTAGTAGGAGTCCCCCTTCCTTTTCGGAGTAGGAGAAGCGGGAAGGGAAAGAGAGAGGGAGAAGGAAAGGGGGGAGCCCCCTCCCCTAGTCCAATTCGGTTTGGTGGGGGGGGGGGGGCGCCACCTCCTGGCCGCCAGCCTCCTCTTCCCACTAAGGCTCATGAAGGCCCAATACTCCCCCGGGGGGTTCCGGTAACCTCTCGGTACTCCGGAAAAATACCCGAATCACTCCAGAACCATTCTGGTGTCTGAAATAACCTTCCAATATATCAATCTTTATGTCTCGACCATTTTGAGACTCCTCGTCATGTCCGTGATCTCAGCGAATACAAATCGTCATCGAACATTAAGCGTGCGGACCCTACGGGTTTGAGAACTATGTAGACATGATAGGGACACATCTCCAATCAATAACCAATAGCGGAACCTAGATGCTCATATTGGCTCCTACGATTCTACGAAGAGCTTTATTGGTCAAATCGCATAACAACATACGTTGTTCCCTTTGTCATAGGTATGTAACTTGCCCGTGATTCGATCGTCAATATCATCATACCTAGTTCAATCTCGTTACCGGCGAGTCTCTTTACTCATTTCGTAATGCTTCATCCTGCAACTAACTCATTAGTCACATTGCTTGCAAGGCTTATAGTGATGAGCATTATTGAGTGGGCCCAGAGATACCTCTCCGATACACGGAGTGACAAATCCTAATCTTGATCTATACCAACCTAACAAACACCTTAGGAGACACATGTAGAGCATCTTTATAATCACCCATTTATGTTGTGATGTTTGATAGCACACAAGATGTTCCTTCGATATTCGGGAGTTGCATAATCTCATAGTCCAAGGAACATGTATAAGTCATGAAGAAAGCAGTAGTAATGAAACTGTAACGATCATAATGCTAAGATAACAAATGGGTCTTGTCCATCACGTCATTCTCCTAATGATGTGATCCCGTTCATCAAATGACAACACATGTCTATGGTTAGGAAACATAACCATCTTTGATTAACAAGCTAGTCTAGTAGAGGCATACTAGGGACACAATTGTCTATGTATTCACACATGTACTAAGTTTCCGGTTAATACAATTCTAGCATGAATAATAAATATTTATCATGATATAAGGAAATATAAATAACAACTTTATTATTGCCTCTAGGGCATATTTCATTCAGTCTCCCACTTGCACTAGAGTCAGTAATCTAGATTACAAAGTAATGATTCTAACACCCATGGAGTCTTGGTGCTGATCATGTTTTGCTCATGGAAGAGGCTTAGTCAACGGGTCTGCAACATTCAGATCCGTATGTATCTTTAAAATCTCTATAGCTATGTCTCCCTCCGCTACTTGATGATGGATGGAATTGAAGTGTCTCTTGGTGTGTTTGGTTCTCTTCTGAAATTGGGATTCCTTTGCCAAGGCAATTGCACCAGTATTGTCAAAAGATTTTCATTGGACCCGATGCACTAGGTATAACACCTAGATCGGATATGAACTCCTTCATCTAGACTCCTTCATTTGCTTCTTCCAAAGTAGGTATATACTCCGCTTCACATGTAGATCCCGCCATGACGCTCTGCTTGGAACTGCACCAACTGACAGCTCCACCATTCAATATAAATACGTATCCAGATTGTGACTTGGAGTCATTCGGATCAGTGTCCAAGCTTGCATCGACATAACCATTTACGACGAGCTCTTTGTCACCTCCATAAAGAAGAAACATATCCTTAGTCCTTTTCAAGTATTTCAGGATGTTCTTGACCGTTGTCCAGTGCTCCACTCCTGGATTACTTTGGTATCTTCCTGCTATACTTATAGCAAGGCACACATCAGGTCTGGTACACAACATTGCATACATGATAGAACCTATGGCTGAAGCATAGGGAATGACTTCCATTTTCTCTGTATCTTCTGCAGTGGTCGGGCATTGAGTCTGACTCAACTTCGCACCTTGTAACACAGGCAAGAACCCTTTCTTTGACTGATCCATTTTGAACTTCTTCAAAACTTTATCAAGGTATGTGCTCTGTGAAAGTCCAGTTAAGCGTCTTGATCTATCTGTTGGGGAACATCGTAATTTCAAAAAATTTCCTACACACACGCAAGGTCATGGTGATGCATAGCAACGAGAGGGGAGAGTGTGTCCACGTATCCTCGTAAACCAAGAGCGGAAGCATTAGCACAACGCGGTTGATGTAGTCGTACGTCTTCACGATCCGACCGATCAAGTACCGAACACACGGCACCTCCGAGTTCAGCACACGTTCAACTCAATGACGTCCCTCGAACTCTGATCCAGCCGAGCTTTGAGGGAGAGTTTCGTCAGCACAACGGCGTGGTGACGATGATGATGTTCTACCGACGCAGGGCTTCCCCTAAGCACCTCTATGATATTATCGTGGTCGATTATGGTGGAGGGCGGCACCGCACACGGCTAAGAGATCCAAGGGATCAATTGTTGTGTCTATGGGGTGCCCCCCTCCTCCGTATATAAAGGAGGGGAGGAGAGGGCCGACCAGGAGGAGGCGCGCCCAAGGGGGGGAGTCCTACTCCCACCGGGAGTAGGACTCCACCTTTTCCTATTTGGAGAGGGAGAGGGAAGGAAGAGGAAGGAGGGAGGAAGGAAAGGGGGGGGGGGGGGCGGCCCTGAGGGATTCTTGGATTCGGGGGTATTCGGACAGCCGGACTATATACGTCGTCCGGACTATTGAAGCGTGAAGATACAAGACTCAAGACTCCGTCCCGTGTCCGGATGGGACTCTCCTGGAAGACAAGCTTGGCGATCCGGATATTGTATTTCCTTCCTTGTAACCAACTCCGTGTAAACCCTAGCCCTCTCCGGTGTCTATATAAACCGGAGAGGCTGGTCCTTAGAAGGCCAATCACAATTAAAATCATAATCATCATAGGCTAGCTTCTAGGGTTTAGCCTCTGCGATCTCGTGGTAGATCTACTCTTGTACTATTCATATCATCAATATTAATCAAGAAGGAAGTAGGGTTTTACCTCCATCGAGAGGGCCCGAACCTGGGTAAACATTGTGTCCCTTTCTTCCTGTTACCATCAGCCTAAGACGCACAGATCAGGACCCCCTACGCGAGATCCGCCGGTTTTGACACCGACAGGCCCCCCTCCCAATTCAGATTGGTCTTGGAGGGGGGGGGGGGGGGCGTGCCCCCTCCCTTGCTCCTTTCCCCTCCTTTCAACTAAAGCCCATTAAGGCCACTATACCTCCCGGGGGGTTCCGATAACCTCCCAGTGCTCCGGTATTATCCCGATCTCACCCGGAACCATTCCGATGTCCAAATATAGTCGTCCACTATATCGATCTTTATGTCCCGACCATTTCAAGACTCCTCGTCATGTCTGTGGTCACATCCGGGACTCTGAACTACCTTCGGTACATCAAAACACATAAACTCATAATATAACCGTCATCGAACTTTAAGCATGCGGATCCTACGGGTTCGAGAACTATGTAGACATGACCGAGACACGTCTCTGGTCAATAACCAATAGCGGAACCTGGATGCTCATATTGGCTCCCACATATTCTACAAAGATCTTTATTTGTCAAACCGCATAACAACATAAGTTGTTCCCTTTGTCATCGGTATGTTACTTGCCCGAGATTCGATCATCGGTATCTCAATACCTAGTTCAATCTCGTTACCGGCAAGTCTGTTTACTCATTCCGTAATACATCATCCCGCAAGTAACTTATTAGTTACAATGCTTGCAAGGCTTATAGTGATGTGCATTACCGAGTGGGCCCAGAGATACCTCTCCAACAATCGGAGTGACATATCCTAATCTCGAAATATGCCAACCCAACAAGTACCTTCGGAGATACCTGTAGAGCACCTTTATAATCACCCAGTTATGTTGTGACGTTTGGTAGCACACAAAGTGTTCCTCCGGGAAACGGGAGTTGCATAATCTCATAGTTATAGGAACATGTATAAGTCATGAAGAAAGCAATAGCAACATACTAAACGATCAAGTGCTAAGCTAACAGAATGGGTCAAGTCAATCACATCATTCTCCTAATGATGTGATCCCATTAATGAAATGACAACTCTTTGTCTATGGCTAGGAAACATAACCATCTTTGATCAACGAGCTAGTCAAGTAGAGGCATACTAGTGACACTCTGTTTGTCTATGTATTCACACGTGTATCATGTTTCCGGTTAATACAATTCTAGCATGAATAATAAACATTTATCATGATATAAGGAAATAAAATAATAACTTTATTATTGCCTCTAGGGCATATTTCCTTTAGTCTCCCACTTGCACTAGAGTCAATAATCTATATTACACAGTAATGATTCTAACACCCATGGAGCCTTGGTGTTGATCATGTTTTGCTCGTGGAAGAGGCTTAGTCAACGGGTCTGCAATATTCAGATCCGTATGTATTTTGCAAATCTCTATTTCTCCCACCTGGACTTGATCCCGGATGGAGGTAAAGCGTCTCTTGATGTGCTTGGTTCTCTTGTGAAATTTGGATTCCTTTGCCAAATAAATTGCACCAGTATTGTCACAAAAGATTTTCATTGGACCCGATGCACTAGGTATGACACCTAGATCAGATATGAACTCCTTCATCCAGACTCCTTCCTTTGCTTCTTCCGAAGCAGCTATGTACTCCGCTTCACATGTAGATCCCGCTATGACGCTTTGTTTTGAACTGCACCAACTGATAGCTCCACCGTTCAATATAAACACCTATCCAGTTTGCGATTTAGAATCGTCCGGATCAGTGTCAAAGCTTGCATCGACGTAACTATTTACGACGAGCTCTTTGTCACCTCCATAAACGAGAAACATATCCTTAGTCCTTCTCAATTATTTCAGGATGTTCTTGACCGCTGTCCAGTGATCCACTCCTGGATTACTTTGGTACTTCTCTGCTAAAGTAATAGCAAGGCACACATCAGGTCTGGTACATAGCATTGCATACATGATAGAGCCTATGGCTGAAGCATAGGGAACTTCTTTCATTTTCTATCTTCTGCCGTGGTCGGCGATTGAGTCTTACTCAAGTTCACACCTTGTAACATAGGCAAGAACCCTTTCTTTGCTTGATCCATTTTGAACTTCTTCAAAACTTTGTCAAGGTATGTGCTTTGTGAAAGTCCAATTAAGCGTCTTGATCTATCTCTATAGATCTTGATGCCCAATATATAGGCAGCTTCACCGAGGTCCTTCATTGAAAAACTCTTATTCAAATATCCCTTTATGCTATCCAGAAAATCTATATCATTTCCAATCAACAATATGTCATCCACATATAATATCAGAAATGCTATAGAGCTCCCACTCACTTTCCTGTAAATACAGGCTTCTCCAAAAGTCTATATAAAACCATATGCTTTGATCACACTATCAAAACGTTTATTCCAACTCCGAGAGGCTTGCACCAGTCCATAAATGCATAGCTGGAGCTTGTACACTTTGTTAGCTCCCTTTGGATCGACAAAACCTTCTGGTTGCATCATATACAACTCTTCTTCCAGAAATCCATTCAGGAATTCAGTTTTGACATCCATTTGCCAAATTTCATAGTCATAAAATGTGGCGATTGCTAACATGATTCAGACAGACTTAAGCATCGCTATGGGTGAGAAGGTCTCATCGTAGTCAATCCCTTGAACTTGTCAAAAACCTTTCACAACAAGTCGAGCTTTATAGACAGTAACATTACCGCCAGCGTCAGTCTTCTTCTTAAAGATCCATTTATTCTCGAAGGCTTGCCGATCATTGGGCAAGTCAACCAAAGTCCATACTTTGTTCTCATACATGGATCCCATCTCGGATTTCATGGCCTCAAGCCACTTTGCGGAATCTGGGCTCACCATCGCTTCTTCATAGTTTGTAGGTTCGTCATGGTCTAGTAACATAACCTCCAGAACAGGATTACCGTACCACTCCGGTGCGGATCTTACTCTGGTTGATCTTCGAGGTTCAATAACAACTTGATCTGAAGTTTCATTATCATCATCATTAACTTCCTCACTAATTGGTATAGACGTCACAGGAACCGGTTTTTGTGATGGACTACTTTCCAATAAGGGAGCGGGTACTGTTACCTCATCAAGTTCTACTTTCCTCCCACTCACTTCTTTCGAGAGAAACTTCTTTTCTAGAAAGGATCCATTCTTGCCAACGAATGTCTTGCCGTCGGATCTGTGATAGAAGGTGTACTCAACAGTTTCCTTTGGGTATCCTATGAAGACACATTTCTCCGATTTGGGTTCGAGCTTATCAGGTTGAAGCGTTTTCACATAAGCATCGCAGCCCCAAACTTTAAGAAATGACAACTTTGGTTTCTTGCCAAACCACAGTTCATAAGGCGTCATCTCACCAGATTTTGATGGTGCCCTATTTAACGTGAATGCAGCCGTCTCTAAAGCATAACCCCAAAATGATAGCGGTAAATCAGTAAGAGACATCATAGATCGCAGCATATCTAGTAAAGTACGATTACGACATTCGGACACACCATTACGCTGTGGTGTTCCGGGTGGCATGAGTTGTGAAACTATTACACATTGTTTCAAATGTAGAACAAACTCGCTCAAATATTCTCCTCCACGATCAGATCGTAGAAACTTTATTTTCTTGTTATGATGATTTTCAACTTCACTCTGAAATTCTTTGAACTTTTCAAATGTTTCAGACTTATGTTTCATTAAGTAGATATACCCATATCTGCTTAAATCATCTGTGAAGGTGATAAAATAACGATACCCGCCGCGAGCCTCAACATTCATTGGACCATATACATCAGTATGTATGATCTCCAACAAATAAGTTGCTCGCTCCATAGTTCCGGAGAACGGCGTTTTAGTCATCTTGCCCATGAGGCATGGTTCGCAAGTACCAAGTGTTTCATAATCAAGTGATTCCAAAAGTCCATCAGTATGGAGTTTCTTCATGCACTTTACACCAATATGACCCAAACGGCAGTGCCACAAATAAGTTGCACTATCATTATCAACTCTTCATCTTTTGGCTTCAACATTATGAATATGTGTATCACTACTATCGAGATTCATCAAAAATAGACCACTCTTCAAGGGTGCATGGCGATAAAACATATTACTCATATCAATAGAACAACCATTATTCTCAGATTTAAATGAATAACTGTCTCACATAAAACAAGATCCAGATATAATGTTCATGCTCAACGCTGGCACCAAATAACAATTATTTAGGTCTAAAACTAATCCCGAAGGTAGATGTAGAGGTGGCGTGCCGACGGCGATCACATCGACTTTGGAACCATTTCCCACGCGCATCATCACCTCGTCCTTAGCCAGTGTTCGCTTAATCCATAGTCCCTGTTTTGAGTTGCAAATATTAGCAACAGAACCAATATCAAATACCCAGGTGCTACTGCGAGCTCTTGTAAGGTACACATCAATGACATGTATATCACATATACCTTTGTTCACCTTGCCATCCTTCTTGTCCGCCAAATACTTGGGGCAGTTTCGCTTCCAGTGACTAGTCTGCTTGCAGTAGAAGCACTCAGTCTCAGGCTTAGGTCCAGGCTTGTGTTACTTCTCTTGAGCAGCAACTTGTTTGCTGTTCCTTTTGAAGTTCCCCTTCTTCTTCCCTTTGCCCTTTTTCTTGAAACTGGTTGTCTTATTGACCATCAACACTTGATGCTACTTCTTGATTTCTACCTCCGCAACATTTAGCATTGCGAAGAGCTCGGGAATTGGCTTATCCATCCCTTGCATGTTATAGTTCATCACGAAGCTCTTGTAGCTTGGTGGCAGTGATTGAAGAATTCTGTCAATGACGCTATCATCTGGAAGATTAACTCCCAGTTGAATCAAGTGATTGTTATACCTAGACATTCTGAGTATATGCTCACTGACAGAACCATTCTCCTCCATCTTGCAGCTGTAGAACTTATTGGAGACTTCATATCTCTCAATCTGGGCATTTGCTTGAAATTTTAACTTCAACTCCTGGAACATCTCATATGCTCCATGACGTTCAAAATGTCATTGAAGTCCCGGTGCTAAGCCGTAAAGCATGACACACTGAACTATCGAGTAGTCATCAGTTTTGCTCTGACAGACGTTAATAACATCTGGTGTTGCTCCTGCAGCAGGTTTGGCACCTAGTGGTGCTTCCTGGACGTAATTCTTCTATGCAGCAATGAGGATAATCCTCAAGTTACGGACCCAGTCCGTGTAATTGCTACCAACATCTTTCAATTTTTCTTCCTCAAGGAACGCATTAAAATTCAACGGAACAACATCATGAGCCATCTATCTACAACAACATAGACACGCAAAATACTACCAGGTACTATGTTCATGATAAATTTAAGTTCAATTAATCATATTACTTAAGAACTCTGTCACGCCCAATATGCGACCCTATCCAAAAGGAACTCGAAGGTCCCACCAAGGATAGACCCGCATATTGAAACGCTTTTGCAAGGTGGATATCATTACATCAACATTACCTAATAGATGGGGATACATACATAAGGCATACAATGCCACACAAATACAACAACATATTACATCAGAGCACCATCCGACTACGAATGAAGCACAAACAAAAACTCAAACGACATCCACCCTGCTAGCCCAGGCTGCGGACCTGGAACCTATCCCCTGATCGAAGAAGAAGCAGAAGAAGAACTCCAAATAAGCAAACATCGCTCTCGCGTCATGATCATCGCATAACATGTACCTGCAACTGTTGTTGTAGTAATCTATGAGCCATGAGGACTCAGCAATCCCATTACCATGGGTATCAAGACTAGCAAAGCTTAAATGGGTAAGGAAGGGGTAAAGTGGTGAGATTGCAGCGGCGGCTAAGCAAGTATGGTGGCTAACATACGCAAATAAGAGCGAGAAGAGAACAAGCGGAACGGTCGTGAAGCTAGCAATGATCAAGAGGTGATCCTGAACACCTACTTACGTCAAACATAACCCAGAAACCGTGTTCACTTCCCGGACTCCGCCGAGAAGAGACCATCACGGCTACACACACGGTTGATGCGTTTTAATTCGGATCTGGTGTCAAGTTATCTACAACCGGACATTAACAAATTCCCATCTGCCACATAACCGCGGGCACGGCTCTCGAAAGTTTATACCCTGTAGGGGTGTCCCAACTTAGCCCATGACAAGCTCTCGCGATCAACGAAGGAATAGACCTTCTCCCAGGAAGACCCGATCAGTCTCGGAATCCCGGTTTACAAGACATTTCGACAATGGTAAAACAAGACCAGCAAGACCGCCCGATGCGTCGACAATCCCGATAGGAGCTGCACATATCTCGTTCTCAGGGCAACACCGGATGAGACAGGCTACGAGTAAAACCAGACTTCGAGTTTCCCCGAGGTGGCCCCGCAGGCGGCTCGGTTCGGACCAACACTTAGACAAGCACTGGCCCGGGGGGGGGGGGTGGGCTAAAATAAAGATGACCCTTGGGTTAATTACTCCCAAGGGAAAAGGTAGGTGGTGGTGAGGCAAATGGTAAAACCAAGGTTGGGCCTTGCTGGAGGAGTTTTATTCAAAGCGAACTGTCAGGGGGGTCCCATAAATCACCCGACCGCGTTAGGAACGCAAAATCCGGGAACATAACACCGGTATGACGGAAACTAGGGCGGCAAGAGTGGAACAAAACACCAGGCATAAGGCCGAGCCTTCCACCCTTTACCAAATATATAGATGCATTAATAATATAAGAGATATTGTGATATCCCAACAAAACCCTGTCCACCATGGAGCAATCTTCAACTTCACCTGCAACTAGCAACGCTATAAGAGGGGCTGAGCAAAGCGGTAACATAGCCAAACAATGGTTTGCTAGGAATGGCGTCAAAGGTTAGAGGTTCATGGAAATTTGGGAGGCTTGAAGAGCAAATGATAGGTAACGCAGCATAGCGATAGAACGAAGCAACTAGCATAGCAATGATAGTAGTGAGATCCAGGGTAGCGGTCATCTTGCCTGAAATCCCGCTAGGAAGAAGAACGAGTCCATGAAGAAGATGAAGCCACGAAGACGAACCACACGTAGACGAACGCATCCTCACGATCGAAACGAAACGGGAACTATCGAGAAGAAGCACACAACATGGTAAACACACCACACATGAACAAGAAATGATGCACAACAAGCATGATGCATGACAAAGCTAGATGAAGCTACTCATGGCAAGATATGATGCATACAAGAGTAACACATCAAGGCAAGTTTAAATGAGGCCGGAAACAACATATAACAATTCCGGTAAGTCCTCATATGCAAATTTCGAAATTGGTCCAGAACTGAATAAACCTTATGTTCAAGTTGTTAAACAGCAAGTTAAGATGCACCAAGATGATCTACACGAAATTCTAGTCAAGTTACATATAAAGTTCATTAGATTCAGAGCTACGGCCTAGAAGATATGAGCAAAACAAGTTAAGCATGGCATTGGTGCAAAATGCATACAAACATCAAGCAAACACCTCAAAACAAGGATGCAACATGATAATATGAAACTACATGCAAAATCAAGCAAGTTTCATATAGAGCACACTCAAAACGGAGCAACGGTTCAACACATACACTCTATACAAGGCTTAACAACAATCTGTCCGAAACAGCAACTAGGCATATTGCAAGCATCAAAACAATATGCTACAACAGCTCAACATGATAACAAAAGGCATGGGCATGAAGTACTGGTAAAGCATAACAAAACATGAACACTGAGCTATCTCTAGAAACAACTAGAACATGCTCCAAATGACATGGTAAGATTGCAAATAATAACAGTTTCAGACTTATCAGGAAACAACATCAGGTTGCAATGTTTAGAGGTATCAAACAACATGTTACAAGAACTTATAATGGCAAACAAAGGCATCGCATGAATCTACTAAATGCATAGAACAAGAGTCCCTTACTGACCATGAGCCAAAAAGGATCAGAAGATATGATGGCACCCATGTAAACATGGCAAGTTATATTACAGATTCATACATGGCAGGAACAACAATAAGTAGGCATGTTGGTGAGCTTGAACCACTCACCACAGAGCAATACATGGCATGGAAAGAAAACCAACAGTAAGAAGGAATGTTTGTGAAGCTAAGCATGGCAATAGCAAGGTCATAGGGTTCATGGATCACTAGGAAAACACATGGAAACAACTGAACTTAATGTAAACAGGCTGACAGCAACATTATGAAGCAACTTTAGAGCAAGATAACAACATGTTCCAGCAGGCTATAATTGCAACCAAGGGTATGAATGGATAGAGCAAGACATGTAGATCAAAACATGTTTATAGAACATCTCCAGATTATGCATAGAATGATTAGTAGCAACATGTTTACACAGCAACAAAATATAACAGAAACAGTCAGGAAAATAGCAACAGCTAGTATCCCACTTAACAAGCTTGATGTACTCAGTACACAAGGCACAAAAATACATGGTTTGCACCTCTGGAAAGATGACATATCATAGATCAAAACACATGTAGAGATCACACTCATAGGATACACACATCAATCATGGCAAAAATGACAAATGAGCAAGTTATAACAGTTTCAGCAGATTAACATCAACATGCACTCTTCCAACAGCATTTCGGGCACCAAGATGAGCTCAAATGAAAATGATGTAATGGAATGAAATGAAGTACTCATCAAGGCGAACGATTTGACATATTACACACACGAAACGGAGCTACGGATGCAGAGATACAATATGATGAACATGGCATAATAATTATTGCAGAATCGGGGACTTAGACGAATTTCGGGGGGGGGGGGGGAGTCAACCTTCGGCACGGATTCCGAGGCAGGCCGGATTTCGCCGGAGAAGGCGGCCGGAGTCGAGGGAGAGGCCGGAGGAGGCTGGATCCGGCCCTCCCGTGGCCGGATCTGGCCGGGGCGACGGACGGGGCGCGCCGGGGAGCAGCGGCGGGCCGGCACGGCTCCGGTCGGCGCTCGGCCAGTGAGGGCGCGCGGCGGCGCGGCGAGGCTTGGGCGGCGCCGGCCGGGAGGAGCAGCGGCGGCGGGGCCGGCTGCGGGCGAAGTCGGCGGAGGAGCTCGGGGCACGGCAGAGGCGGCGGCCGGCAACGGGCGCGGCGCGCTCCTGCGACGAGCGCGGGGCGGCGCCCGCGGGTCACGGCGGCGGGGAGATGGGCCGCGGTGGCCGGCACTGGGCCTGCGGGCCGGCGGCGGTGCGCGGGTAGCCGGGGTGGCCACGTGGCGAGACCCGATTCGCCGGGGGCGCGGCGGCGGACGCGTCCGGCTCCGTCCGGACGTGTCCGGCGGCGCGGAGAGGAGCGGGGCTAGGGTTAGGTTGGAAATGATCCGGGATTTTGGAGGGGGATACTAATTTATAGGTAGAGGGAGCTAGGAGAGTCCAAATGAGGAGCGGTTTTCGCCCACACGATTGTGATCGAACGACCGAGAGCATGGAGGGGAGTTAGATGGGTTTTGGGCCAATTTGGAAGGGGTGTTGGGCTGCAAGACCAAAGAGGGCTTTACGGTTACCCGGTTAACCGTTGGAGTATCAAACGGACTCCAAATGGCACGAAACTTGACAGGCGGTCTACCGGTGCTATACCAAGGCCGCTTGGCAAACCTCGGGCCATTCCGAGAAAGTTTAATACCCGCTCACAACGAGAGACAAAAAGGGGACGCCGGAGGACATAGGAGTGCCGGATTGCAAATCGGACAACGGGAAAAATGCTCGGATGCATGATACGAACACGTATGCAAAATGAAATGCATATGATGACATGATAAAATGCAACACGCAAGCAAATGACATGGCAACGACGGCGAATAACTGGCAGTCACCTGGCGCATCGAATCCGGGGCGTTACAAACTCCCACTTAGATAGACATCCCTCTAATCATCTAAGTGATCACGTGATCCAAATCAACTAAACCATAACCAATCATCACGTGAAATGGAGTAGTTTTCAATGGTGAACATCACTATGTTGATCATATCTACTATATGATTCACGCTCGACCTTTCGGTCTCAGTGTTCCGAGGCCATATCTGCATATGCTAGGCTCGTCAAGTTTAACCTGAGTATTCTGCGTGTGCAAAACTGGCTTGCACCCATTGTAGATGGACGTAGAGCTTATCACACCCAATCATCACGTGGTGTCTAGGCACGGCGAACTTTGGCAACGGTGCATACACAGGAAGAACACTTTTATCTTCAAATTTAGTGAGAGATCATCTAATAATGCTACCGTCAATCAAAGCAAGATAAGATGCATAAAAGATAAACATCACATGCAATCAATATAAGTGATATGATATGGCCATCATCATCTTGTGCTTGTGATCTCCATCTCCGAAGCACCGTCATGATCACCATCGTCACCGGCGCGGCACCTTGATCTCCATCATAGCATCGTTGTCGTCTTGCCAACTATTGCTTCTACGACTATCGCTACCACTTAGTGATAAAGTAAAACAATTACAGGGCGATTGCATTGCATGCAATAAAGCGACAACCATA
This sequence comes from Triticum timopheevii, assembly GCA_963921465.1. Classification (NCBI taxonomy): domain Eukaryota; kingdom Viridiplantae; phylum Streptophyta; class Magnoliopsida; order Poales; family Poaceae; genus Triticum; species Triticum timopheevii. The sequence goes on from OY997268.1 coordinate 480,455,942, forward strand.
TGGCTCCTGCCAGTTGCCGATAACTCGGTTACAAAACATGACCATCTCATACAATAAAATATAGGATCATGCCTTGACCATATCACATCACAACATGCCCTGTGATGACCCGCAAGTATACGGGATCGCAATAGTTTTCGATAAGTAAGAGTGTCGAACCCAACGAGGAGCTAAAGGTAGAATAAATATTCCCTCAAGTTCTATTGACCACAGATACAACTCTACGCACGCTTGACGTTTGCTTTACCTAGAACAAGTATGAAACTAGAAGTATTATGTAGGTGTAATAGGATTGGTTTGCAAGATAAATCAGAACACGTAAATAAAGAGTAGGCGCTGTTTAGATAAAGAAGCAATAAAGTAAGTATTAGTAGAGAGCTTTTTGTTACGAGAAAGTTATTTGTCCAAGGCAATCGATAACTAGACCGGTAATCACTATTGCAATTCTATTTGAGGGAGAGTCATAAGCTAACATACTTTCTCTACTGGGATCATATGCATTTATGATTGGAACTCTAGAAAGCGTCCGCAACTACTAAAGATTCATTAAGGTAAAACCCAACCATAGCATTAAAGTATCAAGTCCCCTTTTATCCCATACGCAAACAACCTACTTACTCGGGTCTGTGCTTCTGTTCACTCACGCCACCCACCATAAGCAAATCATAAACATATTGCAAACCCTACAGTGGGAATCCCTCACGCTTGCGCGACACGGAGAGCACCATAGGACAACACCAATAATAAAACATGCAAGTCAAACCAATCACGATCATCAATTAACCCATAGGACAAAACGGATCTACTCAAACATCATAAGATAGCCATACATCATTGGGAAATAATATATAGTGTTGAGCACCATGTTTAAGTAGAGATTATAGTGGGTAAGAGAGAGGTTACACCGCTGCATAGAGGGAGGAAGAGTTGGTGATGAAGGCGGTGAAGTTGTTGGTGAAGATCGCGGTGATGATGATGGCCCCCGGCAGCGCTCCGGCGCCACCGGAAGCAAGGGGGAGAGAGCCCCCCTTCTTCTTCTCATTCCTTGACCTCCTCCCTAGATGGGAGAAGGGTTTCCCCTCTGGTCCTTGGCTCCCATGGCTTGGGAGGGGCGAGATCCCCTCCGAGATTGGATCTATCTCCCTGTTTCTGCGTTCTCAGATTCTACCCCTTCACCGTTTCTTAAATAGCTGGAGATACATAACTCCGATTGGGGTGAATCTTTCGCCCAAATCTTTCTCATAAAATTAGCTTTCTTGCGCCAAAAGAAGAGTGTCAACCGCTTTACGGGTGGCCCACGAGAGCCCAGGCCGCGCCCAGGGGGGAGGGCGCGCCCCCCTGTCTCATGGCCACCCCGGACACCGTTTCGCGTTGATTTTACTTCCCAAAAATCATAAATATTCCAAAAAAAATCTCCGTCCGTTTATCTCCCGTTTGGACTCCGTTTGATATTGGGTTTCTGCGAAACAAAAAACATGCAACAAACAGGAACTGGCACTGGGCACTGGATCAATATGTTTGTCTCAAAAATAATATAAAAAGTTGCCAAAAGTATATGAAAGTTGAATAATATTGGCGTGGAACAATAAAAAATTATAGATACGACGGAGACATATCAGCATCCCCAAGTTTAATTCCTGCTCGTCCTCGAGTAGGTAAATGATAAAAAAGATAATTTTTGATGTGGAATGCTACCTAGCATAATCTTGATCATATGTCTAATCATGGCATGAATATTAAGACACGAGTGATTCAAAGCAATGGTCTATCATTTGACATAAAAACAATAATACTTCGAGCGTACCAATAAAGCAATCATGTCTTTTCAAAAAAACATGGCCAAAGAAAGTTATCCCTACAAAATCATATAGTCTGGCTGTTTCTCTATCTTCATCACACAAAGTATTTAATCACGCGCAACCCCAGTGACAAGCCAAGCAATTGTTTCATACTTTAGTAATCTCAAACTTTTTCAACTTTCATGCAATACATGAGCGTGAGCCATGGATATAGCACTATAGGTGGAATAGAATATGATGGTGGAGGTTATGAGGAGAAGACAAAAAGGGAGAAAGTCTCACATCAACTAGGCGTATCAACGGGCTATGGAGATGCCCATCAATAGATATCAATGTGAGTGAGTAGGGATTGCCATGCAACGGATGCACTAGAGCTAGTGTATGAAAGCTCAAACTGAAAACTAAGTGGGTGTGCATCCAACTTGCTTGCTCATGAAGACCTCGGGCATTTGAGGAAGCCCATCATCGGAATATACAAGCCAAGTTCTATAATGAAAATTCCCACTAGTATATGAAAGTGAAATCATAGGAGGCTCTCTCTATGAAGGACATGGTGCTACTCTGAAGCACAAGTGTGGTAAAAGGATAGTAACATTGCCCCTTCTCTCTTTTTCTCTCATATTTTTTTATTTTTTATTTTTTTCTTTCTTTTTGGTGGGCTTCTTTGGCCTTTTTATTATTATTTGGGCTTCTTTGGCCTCTTTTATTTTTCACAAAGTCCGGAGTCTCATCCCGACTTGTGGGGGAATCATAGTCTCCATCATCCTTTCCTCACTGGGGCAATGCTCTAATAATGATGACCATCACACTTTTATTTACTTACAACTCAATATCTAGAACAAAGATATAACTCTATATGAATGCTTCCGGCGGTGTACCGGGATGTGCAATGATCTAGCATAGCAATGACATTAAAAACGGACAAGCCATGAAAACATCATGCTAGCTATCTTATGATCATGCAAAGCAATATGACAATGAATGCTCAAGTCATGTATATGATGATGATGGAAGTTGCATGGCAATATATCTCGGAATGGCTATGGAAATGCCATGATAGGTAGGTATGGTGGCTGTTTTGAGGAAGATATAAGGAGGCTTATGTGTGACAGAGAGTATCATATCACAGGGTGTGGATGCACCGGCGAAGTTTGCACCAACTCTCGAGGTGAGAAAGGGCAATGCACGGTACCGAAGAGGCTAGCAATGATGGAAGGGTGAGGGTGCGTATAATCCATGGACTCAACATTAGTCATAAAGAACTCATATAGTTATTGCAAAAATCTACAAGCCATTAAAAACAAAGTACTACGCGCATGCTCCTAGGGGGATAGATTGGTAGGAAAAGACCATCGCTCGTCCCCGATCGCCACTCATAAGGAAGACAATCAATAAATAAAATTGTGCTCCAACTTCATCACAAAGCTGTTCACCATACGTGCATGCTACGGGAATCACAAACCTCAACACAAGTATTTCTACTAATCCACAATTACCCACTAGCATAACTCTAATATCACCACCTTTATATCGCAAAACTATTGCAAGGAATCAAACATATCATATTCAGCGATCTACAAGTTTATGTAGGATTTTATGACTAACCATGTGAATGACCAATTCCTGTCATCTCTCTAAATAGATATAAGTGAAGCAATAGAGTTTAATTCTTTCTACAAAAGATATGCCCACGCTCTAACAAATATAAGTGAAGCAAAAGAGCATTCTACAAATGGCGGTTTTCTATGTGAAGAGAAACAGGCAATCCAAACTTAAAATGATATAAGTGAAGCACACGAAGCATTCTATAAAGCCATACTCAAAAGATATAAGAGAAGTGCAAATAGCATTCTATAAATCAACCAAGGACTATCTCATACCAGCATGATGCATAAAAAAAAGTGAAAACTAAATGCAAAAGATGCTCCAAGACTTGCACATACTGCATAAACGAAACGAATACGAAAACATACCAATACTTGTTGAAGAAAGAGGGGATGCCTTACGGGGCATCCCCAAGCTTAGACGCTTGAGTCCCCTTGAATATTTACTTGGGGTGCCTCGGGCATCCCCAAGCTTGAGCTCTTGCCTCTCTTCCTTTTCCTCATATCGAGGCCTCCTCGTTTAGACACTTCATCCACACAAAACTTCAACAGAAAACTCGGTAAGATCCGTTAGTATAATAAAGCAAATCACCACTCTAAGTACTGTAGAAAACCAATTCATATCTTGTTTTTGCATTGTGTCTACTGTAATATAACTTTTCCATGGATTAATCCACTAATATAAATTGATAGATTCATCAAAACAAGCAAACTATGCATCAAAAACAGAATCTGTCAAAAACAGAACAGTCTGTAGCAATATGAACATCCACCATACTTCTGGTATCCCAAAAATTCTACCAAAATTGTGAAAAATAAACAAGTTGTATAGAAAGACAGTACAAAAGGAATCAGAACCAATTGACGTCCCAGTTAAAAATGTAAAATCGCGCACTACAGCCTAAGTTTCTGTCCTGCACCGTACAAACCAACAAGCATTGTAAACATCCTAAAGGCAAACCTTGGCACATTATTTTTATAATACAATGGAATTGTACAAGGGGATAATTATTTTTGTTGAAAAGTTTTTGTAATCAAGATTCACAAAGTTTCTGTGAGCATGAACAAAGTTCAAGGCTAGCTCCCACTTCAACAATGCTTGTCTTTCTCTCTTTCACTTTCCTTTTTGAAAAGTTTTTAGGTTCCCCTCTTTATTTTTCTGTTTTTAAACTATATGAAAGCACTCAACAGAAATAAATGAATCTCTAAAACTTCCGGGTTGTCTCCCTGGCAGCGCTTTCTTTAAAGCCGTTAAGCTAGGCATATAGTGCTCAAGTAATGGATCCGCCCGGATCCCAAGGTATATCAAAGCCAATTTTAATTAACAATGATTTGTAATTTAGTAGTGAGCACAAAGTAGCATATATTATGCAACAACGAAGTCTAAATCTCTTCCTATGCATTGGCATGTCATAAAAGAACAATTCATGCACACCAAGTAAAGGCGAATGCATAGTATAAGCAGTTTCTTGCAATTTCATCGTGTGGGAAACATAGAGAGGTGGAGATGTAGTTCCTCTCTCATAATAATTGCAAGTAGGAGCAGCAAGCACATGCATATTACATTCATCAAAATCATCATGTGCAATGGTAAAAGGCAACCCATCAATATAATCCTTACTAAGTACAAACTTCTCCGATATAGTGTAGTTTGGAGAATTCAAAAAGATAATAGGACTATCATGCGTGGGTGCAATAGCAACAATTTAATTTTTAACATAAGGAACTATAGCAAGTTCATCTCCATAAGCATAATTCATATTGGCATCTTGGCCACAAGCATAGCAGGTATCATCAAAAAGGGATATTTCGAACAAATTCAAGTGATCATAGCAATCATCATAGCAATCATCCTTCGGTAAGCACAAAGCGGAATTAAATAATGTATGAGTTGGAGGGTTACTCTCATTAGAAGGTGGGCACGGGTAGCTAATCCGCTCTTCCTCCTTTTGTTCGTCGCTCTCCTCATCATCTTTTTCATCCAATGAGCTCACAGTTTCATCAATTTCTTCTTCCATAGCTTCCTGCAAAATATTAGTCTCTTCTTGGACAGCGTTGAGTTTCTTCATAAAAGCATTAATATAGTAATTGTATTCATAATTTTCATAGCAATATCCAAGTATAGCAAGATTTTCCGACCTATAACCATCATCATCAAAAGCTTCATATTTTTCAAACAAAGCTTCAATATCATAGGCAGCCTTAAAAGCAACAAATTCTTCTATTTGTTCCACATCATAGTAATCATATATACCATTAGCATAAGAAGCTAAGGTTTCATTATATTTTAATTTGCATGAAAAGGGGAGGTGTGGAGCCTCCATCCTAGAGCAACAAGTAATATCATATCTCAAGCATAGATTCCAGGCATACCAACACAACATAATAAATTGATCCCATAATAGTTTCCTTTTTTGTGTCGAGCGATAATCCCTAAAGTATTCACGTTGATCCAACGTGTCTCCCATTATAAAGTTGAATGGGGTTTTCTCAGGATTATCAAAGTAGTACATAATATCTCTCACATAATGAGAATCGGGGGTTTTAGGAGTTACCCCATCTACATGAGTAGCAAGTACCTCTAATTTTTCTTTTGGTATTTTGTGTTCCATATCCATAACTAAAGATAGAGAACAACTAAGAACAGCAAATAAAAATTACTTAGTGATAAAGAAAACAAGCACACACGAGAATATTCACCCCACGCTATGACTCCCCGGCAACGGCGCCAGAAAAAGGTCTTGATGACCCACAAGTATACGGGATCGCAACAGTTGTCGAGAAGTAAGAGTGTCGAACCCAACGAGGAGCTAAAGGTAGAATAAATATTCCCTCAAGTTCTATTGACCACCGATACAACTCTACGCACGCTTGACGTTTGCTTTACCTAGAACAAGTATGAAACTAGAAGTACTATGTAGGTGTGATAGGATGGGTTTGCAAGATACATAAGAACACGTAAATAAAGAGTAGGGGCTGTTTAGATAAAGAAGCAATAAAGTAAGTATTAGTAGAGAGCTTTTTGTTACGAGAAAATTATTTGTCCAAGGCAATCGATAACTAGACCGGTAATCACTATTGCAATTCTATTTGAGGGAGAGGCATAAGCTAACATACTTTCTCTACTTGGATCATATGCACTTATGATTGGAACTCTAGCAAGTGTCCGCAACTACTAAAGATTCATTAAGGTAAAACCCAACCATAGCATTAAAGTATCAAGCCCCTTTTATCCCATACGCAAACAACCTACTTACTCGGGTCTGTGCTTCTGTTCACTCGCGCCACCCACCATAAGAAAATCATAAACATATTGCAAACCCTACAGAAGGAATCCCTCACGCTTGTGTGACACGGAGAGCACCATAGGACAGCACCAATAATAAAACATGCAACTCAAAACAATCACGATCATCAATTAACCCATAGGACAAAACGGATCTACTCAAACATCATAAGATAGCCATACATCATTGGGAAATAATATATAGCGTTGAGCACCGTGTTTAAGTAGAGATTACAGCGGGTAAGAGAGAGGTTACACCGCTGCATAGAGGGAGGAAGAGTTGGTGATGAAGGCGGTGAAGTTGTTGGTGAAGATCGCGGTGATGATGATGGCCCCCGGCAGCGCTCCGGCGCCACCAGAAGCAAGGGAGAGAGAGCCCCCCTTCTTCTTCTCCTTCCTTGACCTCCTCGTTATATGGGAGAAGGGTTTCCCCTCTGGTCCTTGGCTCCCATGGCTTGGGAGGGGCGAGAGCCCCTCCGAGATTGGATCTATCTCTCTGTTTCTGCGTTCTCAGATTCTACCCCTTCACCGTTTCTTAAATATCCGGAGATCCGTAACTCCAATTGGGGTGAATCTTTCGCCCAGATCTTTCTCATAAAATTAGCTTTCTTGCTCCAAAAAGAAGAGCGTCAACCGCCTTATGGGTGGCCCAAGAGAGCCCAGGCTGCGCCCAGGGGGGGAGGGCGCGCCCCCTCTGTCTCGTGGCCACCCCGGACACCATTTCGCGTTGATTTTACTTCCCAAAAATCATAAATATTCCAAAAAAAATCTATGTCCGTTTTTATCCCGTTTGGACTCCGTTTGATATTGGGTTTCTGCAAAACAAAAAAATGCAACAGATAGGAACTGGCACTGGGCACTGGATCAATATGTTAGTCCCAAAAATAATATAAAAAGTTGCCAAAAGTATATGAAAGTTGAATAATATTGGCATGGAACAATAAAAAATTATAGATACGACAAAGACGTATCACCCTGCAAAAACAACTTAGACGTCCTCTACTTTGTTGTTGCAAGTTTTACGTGGCTGCTACGGGCTGAGCAAGAACCGTTCTTACCTACGCATCAAAACCACAACGATAGTTCGTCAAGTTAGTGTTGTTTTAACCTTCTCAAGGACCGGGCGTAGCCACACTCGTTTCAACTAAAGTTGGAGAAACTGACACCCGCCAGCCACCTGCATGCAAAGCACGTTGGTAGAACCAGTCTCGCGTAAGCGTACGCGTAATGTCGGTCCGGGCCGCTTCATCTAACAATACCGCCGAACCAAAGTATGGCATGCTGGTAAGCAGTATGACTTGTATCGCCCACAACTCACTTGTGTTCTACTCGTGCATATAACATCAATGCATAAACCTGGCTCGGATGCCACTGTTGGGGAACGTAGTAATTTCAAAAAATTCCTACGCACACGCAAGATCATGGTGATGCATAGCAACGAGAGGGGAGAGTGTGTCCACGTACCCTCGTAGTCCGAGAGCGGAAGCGTTAGCACAACGCGGTTGATGTAGTCGTATGTCTTCACGATCCGACCGATCAAGTACCGAACACACGGCACCTCCGAGTTCAGCACACGTTCAACTCGATGACGTCCCTCAAACTCCGATCCAGCCGTGCTTTGAGGGAGAGTTCAGTCAGCATGACAGCGTGGTGACGATGATGATGTTCTACCGATGTAGGACTTCCCCTAAGTACTGCTACGATATTATCGAGGTGGATTATGGTGGAGGGGGGCATCGCACACGGCTAAGAGATCCAAAGGATCAATTGTTGTGTCTATGGGGTGCCCCCTCCTCCATATATAAAGGAGGGGAGGAGAGGGCCGACCAGGAGGAGGAGGCGCGCCTAAGGGGGGAGTCCTACTCCCACCGGGAGTAGGACTCCTCCTTTTCCTATTTGAAGAGGGAGAGGGAAGGAAGAGGAAGGACGGAGGAAGGAAAGGGGGGGCCGGCCACCCTCCCAATTCGGATTGGGCTTGGGGGGCGGGGGGCGTGCCCCCTCCCTTGCTCCTTTCCCCTTGAGGGAGTCCTGGATTAGGGGGTATCTGGATAGCCGGACTGAGTACAAGGTCTGGACTATTTAAGCGTGAAGATACAAGACTCAAGACTTCGGCCCGTGTCCGGATGGGACTCTCCTTGGCGTGGAAGGCAAGCTTGGCGATCCGGATATTGTGTTTCCTTCCTTGTAACCGTCTCCATGTAAACCCTAGCCCTCTCCGGTGTCTATATAAACCGGAGAGGTTGGTCCTTAGAAAGCCGATCACAATTACAATCATACCATCATAGGCTAGCTCTTAGGGTTTAGCCTCTACGATCTCGTGGTAGATCTACTCTTGTACTACGCATATCATCAATACTAATCAAGCAGGAAGTAGGGTTTTACCTCCATCGAGAGGGCCCGAACCTGGGTAAACATCTGTGTCCCTTGCTTCCTATTACCATCAGCCTTGACGCACAGATCGGGACCCCCTACCTGAGATCCGCCGGTTTTGACACCGACATTGGTGCTTTCATTGAGAGTTCCTCTGTGTCGTCGCTGTCAGGCTCGATGGCTCCTTCAACTATTATCAACGATGCTGTCTAGGGCGAGACTTTCCTCCCCGGACAGATCTTCGTGTTCGGTGGCTTCGCACTGCGGGCCAATTCGCTTGGCCACCTGGGGCAGATCGATAGCTATGCCGCCGGCCACCAGGTCAGGTTTGAAAACTTGCACTACACAGCGGATATTCGCGGAGACTTGATCTTCGACGGATTCGGGCCAGCACCAGGAGCGCCGAACTGTCACGATGAGCACGGTTTAGACCTGCTGTCAAATGATGCTCGGGATATCACCCCGACAGAAGCCCCGGATCTAAATCCGGGGCATATTGCGTTGCCTAAGGACGGAGGGCTGGACCCCGCCCTGCAGGCCGTGCCCTCATCGGCGATGGAGGCGAACACATGCCTCACTTCCGAGGGAGCCTGTGACTCCGGACCCCCGGATTCGTATCTGGATGTAGGTTCCAGTCCGCGCGCTTCCGAGCCCGCCGGGCCTGGTTGGGCTCCGGTGATGGAGTTCACCGCTGCAGACATCTTTCAGTGCTCGCCCTTCGGCGACATGCTGAACTCATTGAAGTCTCTCTCTTTGTCAGGAGCCTCTGGGCCGAACTATGTCCGGCTTGAGAGGGAAGCCGGCGACGACGGAATTCATTTCCCACCCACCACCCACTTCATTGCCATGGTCGATGATTTAACCGACGTGCTTGACTCCGACTCCGAAGACATCGACGGTATAGACGACAATGCAGGAGAACTACCGGAGCCACCGTTCACAGGGCGGTGGACAGCCACCTCCTCATACGATATATATACGGTGGACACTCCAAAGGAAAGCAATGGTAGCGAGGCAACAGAGGATAACCCCTCAGAAAGAAAAGCAAAACATGTGCGTCATCGGCGCCACTCCAAGCCCCGCCACATCAACACTGGCCCCAGAGACAAAAGCAGTCCGGATGGTGCCGAAGAGGAATACAACCCTGGTCAGCCTACCCTTAAGCAGGCTGGACCGGTCACGATGGAATACTTGGAGAGGGACAATTATACACCCCCCTCTGATGACGAGGTAAGCCTCGGCAATGACGAATTCGGCGTACCTGAAGACCCAGTGGAACAAGCTCGTTTCAAGCGACGGCTCATGGCCATGGCAAGGAGCCTGCAAAGGAAGCAAGAGCAGCTTAAACCTGACCAAGACGTGCTAGTGGATAGGTGGACCAAGGTACTGGCCACCGAAAAACACGAACTCGACAACCCCAGCAAAGGGCATACAAGGCAACTGGCTACCTCAACTCGAGCAGGAAATCCACAGGCACACACCTAGACGTCCACACATCACTATGGTCCAAGATAGTAAGAAACATACACGAAGAGGCACCCTCAAGCCTCGGCCCAAAGGTCATAAACGTCAAGACAAGGAAACTGGCGCCAAGTCCGGCAACTCCCAGTCCGGTAAACGGACAAAGAACAGCTCAAGCCTATTCGGCCCGAGCCACTTGCTCGATCAACCATGCGAAATTCATGGAACTCCTAGAAGGACAGCAAAGCACACCAATAGAGAATGCCGGATCCTCAAAACAAGGCGGTTGGTTGCAGGCCGGAAACAATGAGGAGAGGCGTCTAGTCAACAGAACCCCCCTAAAGCATAAAAATATGGCGATCGCCCATAATCACATCAACTACAGCAAGTCAATTATAGTACCTCCAGACCTAGTAGTCCGGGGGCTCCATAAAGCCCACACGGGTATGAAGCCACGAATAACATCTCCTAAAAGATGTATGGCACCTTCCCACCATGCAGTAATTTACCGTATGCTAACAGGATAAACCACGTTGACTAGATTCTGCGTGGTTAATCACTCAGGCCAGCTATCCGGACACCCATCGGGGAGTCCGCGCTACCTCACGGTATAGCAGCTGGGCACACCGGGGCCCGATTAGGGACCCCGGGACCAACAACAAGAGGACACCTAGCTGCCTTCGAGCATTTGCATTTACAAACTAACGATTGACGCAGAATAGGATTGGCGGCGTGGAATCAGCCCAGACAAACTATGGCAGGAACATGTAGGTAGAAGGCAGTTCGGATTCGCTCTTGATCCACTCACACCCCCCTCCAGTCCGGCCACCACAGGTTCCACCAAATAACACCTCGTTTTTATACATCATCCTACTACAATGCGTAGTCTTAGAAAATACTTACCGGCCGTCGTTTATCGCCGACGCCTCTTCGCCGAAAATGACAACAACGCTTTGCGTTCGCCCAGTTACACCAGGGGCTTCACAGTACGGCAATAAAGTCCGACCACCTTTTCGGTCACTCGGCACCCCGAACTTATAACACTATATGCATCTGCTCCGAATCATGTCTTGGGTCATTGGTTGGGTTTGACCGTCTCCCATGTTTTGGTACCTTACGTTCCGTTCTGTCGGCTAAGGTAGCGCCGGGAGAACTACTGCGATTGTGTCCCGGTTCAGCCGGACGAGCGCCTCAGTAGAGAAAGCCGAAAACCGACCATCATGATGAAGCGAGAGTCGGTCAGCTGTTCGAGAGGTCATAAAATCCTTAAAGATTTATTCCGCACAACGCCATTATAAATGTTGAGTGCGACGGATCGGTCTTCTGACCAGGCGCCAATAGAGCCCCTAGTTCGGCCTTTCGGACACTAGGGGCTGCGCCGACCATACTCGAATTCCCATGGCTAAGTGAGAGTAATAAAGCCTTATAGTCCGATTGCCTGGTTCGCGGAGAGAAACACCTCCTTAAAAGGACCCAACTATGGGATAAAGAGCGTTCAAATATATCCCTAACACCCCCGTATTCCTTTTATGAGGGGGCAGAAGCAGATGACTGGCCAACTCTCAGGATTTGCGTACAATAAACAGCCGCACAGCAAGAACATATGTTCAAACAAAACAGGCAATATATAATAAAAATGCCATTATCCCATATTACAAAAAGCGGCACAAATACCCTCAGGGAAACATAATGTCTTTGGCACACTTATCCGCCGCAAGGCGGGCCCCTTTCAGTACACCTTCATAGTACAGCTCGGGCTTGCGGTGCTCCTTACCCTCTCGCGGCCCCTCAGTCACCAGCTTCTCCGCGACAAGCCTCCCCCAATGCACGTTTGCACGGGCAAACGCCATGCGCGCGCCTTCTATATAGACTGATCGCTTGATAGCATCAAGCCGAGGACATGCGCCCACAATCCGCTTGACGACTCCAAAGTAACTGCTTGGAATTGGCTCCGCAGGCCATAGCCAGACAACTAAGTCCTTCATGGCTAGTTCGGCCGCCAAGTGCAGTTCGACCAGCTATTTCAGCTGATCGATAAATGGTACCGGATAGTTCAGCACCAAACACTGCGACCAGAAATCCCTCTCTGCAAACTTCTTCTCCTCGGTGCGGTAGAATTGGGCGGCATCTGATATGCTGCGAGGAAGATCCGCAAAAGCCCCTGGAAAAATAAGAATTCAGCTTGCCGCTTAGGATTCTTCCCATTATCACATATAAAGAGCTAAGAATACAGAAGGTCTTACCAGCCGCAACTTTCCGGGCCTCCTGAATGTCCCGCGCAGCACCTCGGGCTTCTTCCCGAGCACCTTCCGCAGCCTCGAGAGCTTGGGCGAGTTCGAATCCTTTCCCTTTTAGACTCTGCTCCAAGCCCTCGCTTTTCTTCATAGCTTCCTGGAGCTCTCGCTCAGCTGCGATAACCCTGGCCTCGTGTTTTTCACGAAGCGCCTGTTCGGCCTCAGCCTTCTTGTTGGCATCAACCAAAGCTTTCTTTAGTGCCTCGTATTCGGCACCCGCTCCTAGAGCATACAATACAAATATTTCTCGTTATGCACAACTATTCGTTCGTGCCAACTTCAAGACAAATGTTTTCAACATACCTTGCTTGTCTTCCAGTTGCTTCTTTACACGGCCAAGTTCCTCCTCGACCTGTGTAAGGCTTTGCTTCAGTCCGAACACTTCCGCATTATAAGCGGCCGTCCTATCTGCAGATGCCTGTTTTCACACAAAAGGGTATGCATCATTCACATAGGCTCCTACGAGGGCAGAGGATTTGATCCCCTGCCCGGCTCTGTCTCCGCCGCCGGATAGTGCATCAGGGGCTACTACTCAAATTATGACAATTCCTCAAAGGTTTCCTAGGAAACATACCTCAAAAGCCTTTATAAGGCCAAGGCAGGACTCGTTCAGCCCACTCTCAGCGGACTGAATCTTCTCGACCACCGCTCCCATGAGGGACCGATGCTCATCGACAATAGACACATTCTTCAACGCTGTCGATAGACCGCCCGACAGCTCTGCTCGAACAGAGGACACCGGCGGGGTAGGCAGGCCCGAATTGGTCTATGGTGGCTGCTCGCTCGATCCCGGAATCCTAGAGGTCCCGGGGGGCCGTACCCATCCCCGCGTGTCCGGCTCTAGGGATATGTTCTCCCTGGTCCGGGTCTTGTCGAGGTGACACCTTAGTGTCGCGCCCGGTTTGGGGAAGGGGCCCGTGGAGGCGTCTCGCTCGCCAAGGCGTTTGAGCCCAGCGAATCCTCTAACGAGGACCGGCCGGCGGAGGACCTTGCCGGACTGTGCAAAATATGGTAACAGTTAAAACTACTATACCCAAAAACAATCTCGGACACATATGCGTGTTCGAATACTTACGACTTCTCCAGGGGTTGGGCCCTGGGATCCCACTCCGGGCTGCTATGGGCAGCCGTGGTGGATGCCTCTGGGAGGTAACCTTTCCCCCTCTTGGGCGATCCAGCCATGAGAGATGTGGAGGCTGTCCTTTTCCTCCCGCCATCAGAGTGAGGCTCATCCTCCTCTGCTTCCTCCTCTTCGTCTTCAGACGAAGGATCATCGCTGGAGTCTTCGGATTTGGCGTCCGAAGCCTCGCAACGGCGAAGGCCATTCCGGGTGTTCTTGACCTTTTTGGAGGTCTCTTGCTTTGGCGCCTCGTAAGGCGTAGGGACCAGCATCTTTGTCAGAAGAGGTCCGGCCGGTTCCTCCGGCAGGGGGGCTGGACAATGTATCCACTCCACCTTCTTTATCCATTCCTTAGGTCACAATGAAACACGATTAAGGTGTCTCCCTCATGATGTGCCAGCTGAAGCATGAATAGACAGAGCGTGGCTATAACTTACCAAGCTTGGAGAATGAGATGATTGATACCCACGGTCCTCGGCAGGGCCCGGCCATGATTTGCCGGACTTGAAGAGCACCTTCCAGATATTCTTGTGGGCGGAATCATAAAGCTCCCGAAGGGTTTGGTGCTCGGCTGGGTCGAACTCCCAGAGAGTACAAGCTCGGCGCTGACAAGGGAGAACCAGGTGAACTAGCATCACCCGGACTACGTCGACGAGTTTGACGTCCCTATCGACCACGCCCTGAATGCGCGTCTGGAGTAGTGATAGCTCATCAGACGAGGACCAATTCGGTCCCTTCTCAGGCCAGGACGTGAGCCGCAGTGGAGCTCTGGATCTGAACTCTGGTGCTGCCGCCCACTTTTTGCCGCGTGGTTCGGTGATATAGAACCACTTCTGCTGCCACTCCTTGACGGAGTCGTTGAAAGCGCCTTTCGGCCAAACAGCCTTGGGCATCTTGCTTACCATGGCACCACCGCACTCGGCGTGTTCGCCACTCCCCACCTTGGGCTTCACATTGAAGATCTTCAGCCATAGGCTGAAGTGAGGTGGGATCCGGAGAAAAGCCTCGCACACGACGATGAACGTCGAGATATTGAGGAAGGACTTGGGCGAAAGATCATGAAAATCGATCCCAAAATAATACATGACTCCTCGAACGAACGGGTGAAGGGGAAACCCGAGCCCACGGACGAAATGGGAACACGACTCTCTCGTGAGACGCTAGAGTGGGGACGACCTGTCCCGCCGGTGGAAGACGGTGGCCGATCTTCTGGGCCAGATACCCGGCTCCCCAAAGCTTCTTGATGTCCTTCTCCTAAACGGTCGAGGCCATCCATATGCCTCCTGTTCCGGATCCGGACATCTTTGGAAAACCTCTCTTCGATGGAGAAGAAGAGTGCTTGGGCGTTAGGGCTTGAACAGAGGGGAATGAGCAAGCGGGAGGAGAATGCGTGGGTAAAAGAGAAAGAAACCTAACCACTTTATAGAGGCGGTAAATGCCTTTTGCGCCTCCCAACTTGCCTGGTGGAACCCGTCTGCCTCCCACTTACCATGATTAGCGGCGCGGTTAGATTACCCATACCCATATTGATGAGAATCCCGTGATAAGGGGGACACGATTGTCGGATTTCGGGTTCCGGCAGAACGTTGAGGTTCGAACACTGGGGTGCGCGTGGAGATTCAACCCTCTACTGGCTCGTTCCTCGCTGAATCGCTAGGACCTAAACTACCAAACTGGATAGCACAAGAGACACAAGATTTATACTGGTTCGGGCCATCATGGTGGTGTAATACCCTACTCCAGTGTGTGGTGTGGTGGATTGCCTCTTGGGCTTGATGATGAACAATACAAGGCAGAACAGCCTCGCGAGGGTCTGTTCTTGGCTGGTGCGACGAACTGCTGGGATGAGTTCAACCGCTCTATCTACTGGTTTCTTGGTAAGGATCCCGATTGCTAGGTCAGGTCCAGATGCCTCTACCCTGGGGGTGGCTAGTCCTATTTATAGGCAAAGGCCCTGGGCCTCTCCCCAAAATTGAGCGGGAAGGGCGCCAACAATTGGCCATTTTGAAGGGGAACAGCGGGTACACTTATCCTGACTAAAGTTGGTCCTCGCCTATCAAAGGCTCTGGTGGTGACGCTGGCTTGGGCTCCACAATGACTTCCTTCCGGCCGTTGGGCTGGTCTAGGTCTTGTTGCACTAAAATGGATGCCTTTGCTTGATGCTCTCGCCTGCGCTTGCTCCCTTTGCACCAAAGAGGAAAGGAGGACACTGCGCGGGCTGGCACCCGACTGGCGCCCTTGGTCGTCATGGCTTGCATCATGGGCACCTCGTGAGGTACCCCGCCTTGAACTCTCCGCCACCTCATGAGCCAGCCTGACGAGGCCGTGCCTGAGGAAGCTCCTTGTCGTCCGCCCCGCAAGGCTTGGCCCCTCGCGAGGGTCTTGAGCCTGTGTTGATGAAGATGGGCTATGCTGGGCCTCCTTTGAGCCACGCCGCAGGCCGCAGGTAGGCAAGTTTGGGGACCCCCGTTCCCAGAACGCCGACAGTAGCCCCCGGGCCCATGGCGCGCCCGAACTTGGCCGAGCAGCGAGGCGAAAGGGCAAGTGCGAAGCGTTGCGGGCCCTAACAGCTTGCGGCCTTGGGCGCCGCGTGGCGGTTGACTGGATGTGGGCGCCTCTGCAACCGCGCGAGTTGATAAAGGAGCGGCATCTCCCTTGCCTCCTTTACTTCCTCCAGTTGCTGCTCAGATCCCCTTTCTTGCGCCTCTCCTCCCTGCTTCCGACATCTTCATATCTACTCCGCCTGCGTGCCCTAGCCAGTCATGGCGCCTCGCCAAGCCCCGGCCGGAGCTTGGTACTCGCCTGCCTTGGACCCACCAAATGTGTCAGGGGCGAGCCTTGCCTTGGTGCCGCCAGATGGCGGAGGCGCAGGGCATCGACGGGACGAAGGCGTTCAAGGCTGGCTCTGCCGTCCCTGAAGGTCGAGGGAGCACCTTCTATTCGCTCTTGGTGAGCGCCATCGTTGCCGGTCTGGTGCCTCCCTTTTCCGAGTTCTTCTTCTCTGTCCTCCGCCACTACAATATTCAACTTCTGCACCTCCATCCCAACTCCATCCTTCTTCTGGAGATCTTCGCCTACTATCGTGAGGCTCACGTAGGGGTGAAGCCCTCGGTGGCCTTGCTACGCTACTACTTCTCCCTCCGGACCTCCCGTGGTTCCGCCTCCGCGTGCGCGAGCTTCGTCGCGTACGGCGGCTCCATCGCCATTTCAAAACCCTAGGAAGAGGATTGAGGGCTTCAGGAGCAAGTGGGTCTTGGTGGATGCTGGGCGCATCCACCCTCGGCTGATCCTGCCCACGGAGCACCCCACGAGCTCCGACGACTGGTCTTGAGTGGAGCTTTTGGATCCTCGCGCGAAGCTGGTGTTGGAGAAGATGGATGCAGATCTGAGGCCGGCCAACGTGGTGGTGGCGAAGCTGACCGGTGCATCGCTGCTGAGGGAGTTCCTGGAGCATCAGCTGACTCTGCTCCGTCAGTACTCGCTTCTGATGTGGAGGCCTCATCCGAGCCCCGTGGTCTTGGCCGACGAGGATCTGGCTGCGGTCCTCCAGTCCTTGGTTGGGGGCGACGTGGAGAGGCTGGAGGGCGCTCCTACGCCCCTGTTCCTTCGCGAGGATTGGGAGCAGGTAGTGGGGTCCATGCCTGTCTTCGACGGGGACGGGCCCATGCCCGTGGAGGCTCCAGAGGACCTGGTGGACGTGTCCTCCGACGACTCCAGCGAGGAGAAAGAAGAAGGGGAGCAGGAAGAGGGGGTTGACTCAGAGGCGGAGTCAAGGGCTCCTCCCCTTCGGCGCAGGTCCCGCACTTTCCGCCTCCCCCAGAGTGACGACGATGAGGATGGGGATGAGCAGGGCGGTGGGAGCCTGCCTCCGATCCCGAAGAAGGACCGGACTGGGCTGATCCCCCGCGGGTCTGCCCCGGCCCCGGGGCGATCCGCGGGGGCGCCTCCTGCTCCCGAGCCCCTTGAAGCCGACCCTTGCAGCCGGGTCTCGGGCTTTAAGTACGGCCGGGGGCTGCTCGAGTCTACCAGCGATGACCTGTAAGTGCCTGCTTCCCGTCTTGATTATCGTTCTGTCGCCGAAACTTGATGCCCATATCCTTCGGCCAGGCTGGCGCCCGTGGCAAAGAAGCCGAAGGGAGCTCCTGAGGTCACATCTGTGGCAGTGCCTCTGCCCGAGAAAGAAGGTGACTGTGACGCGCAGGCCTCTCCTGCCCGGGCGTCCTCGCGAGGCCAGGCTGAGCCTGCTGGGGCGAGCTCAGCCCCCTTGACCCAGGCGACTCCCGAGGTGCCCTTGCTTGACGCTGCCTCTACTGCCGTCGCGACGCAGCTGGTTCTGCCCCAAGGTACCGTGGTCACGCTGCCATCTTCTCCTCCTACTCCACCGACTGCTGCTTCCCCGAATACTGTTCTGGATCGCGCCATTGTCGGACTGGACCGTCTGCGGCAGGATCTTCTGGGCGCCGACCCTCGTCCATTGGCCGGGCGCTTGGAGCTGGCTTCTGGTTGGATTCGCTCTGATGCTTTGGTACGGGCGGCGCTGGTCCAGGCCTCGGCGGCTTGCGACGAGGAGAAACAGGCCGTCCATGAGGAGAAGGTTGCCCGCGATGCTGCCCTAGGGGAGGCAGCTAGCGTCCAGGGCCGCTGTGAGATGCTGGAGAGCGAGCTGAAGGGCCTGCAGAACCAGCTTGCCGAGGAGGCCCGCCTTCACCAAGAGTAGGAGGAAGGCATGAAGGCTCACGAGGCGGCCGTCAAGGACCTGGAGGCCAAGCTCAAGAGGCGCCGTGGTCGCCTAGGCATGCTGGAGCAAGAGCTGGAGGCGAGGAAGGTTGATCTGGACAGCAAGGCCCGGGTTCTCGCCGAGGATCGCGTGGCCTTCGCGGATATGGAAGAGAAGGCTCGCACTTCGCTGAAGACGTTTTATGACAGCGGCCTTGAGAGCCCGCTGGCCAGCGAGGAAGATGGCCCCGCCAAGATGCTTCCCTTCCTGGTTCGCGCCCTTCAAGACGTCACCCTTGTCCTTGGCCCTACGGCTGAGGCCGAGGCACGCGTCTTGTCTTCTGCAGCGCTGACGCGGGTCTTCACCCACATCTATCTTCGTGACCCCAACATCGACCTCGACAGCTTGCTGGATCCAGTGAGCGGCGAGCGTGCTGCTGCCGCTACTGAGGCCGTGCAGGGTCATGCGGAGGCTCTGATGGGGAAGTTCCGGGCCTTCAGTACCAGGCCGAAGCGAAGCGCTGCTAATCCTGCTGCTCCACAAGGCGAACCAGCTCCACGCGGCTCCCCCGCCGGCAAGTGACTCTGTCGTGGCTCCTGTCCTGCTTTTAATTCCTGCGCATGTACCATGCCTCGGGGAGGCGTTAAAACTTATGTTTGATGCTGTGATAACAGTATGGACTGTAATATTTGCTTTTGAATTCCCTGAAATTTGCATTATTCCTTCCTACTTGCTTATGTTCTACGCCGGCAGAGCCCGGCCCCGCGCATACCTCAGCCGCCATTGGCCCCGACCGGAAACCAGGACGGGACCAAGGAGTGAGGGGCTACGTGGCAAGTTAGGCTCCTGAGTCGCGATGCTCAGGAGTCCCCCTTGGCGCTCGAACAACAAGTAGGGAGGTGAGATGCGGGTGGACCTGCCGTTCTACGTCTGCAGAGTCCGGCCCCGCGCATACCTCAACCGCCGTTAGCCTTTCGGAACTAAGGAGTGAGGGGCTACGTGACCAGTTAGGCTCCTGAGTCGCGATGCTTAGGAGTCCCCCTTGATGCTCAAACGGCCTTCGTACCTTGGCTCCGCTCGGGGAGGGACGTGCGATGAACCACACCCGGGGGGGGGGGGGGGGGGGGGGGGCTGGCCAGGTGGCGTGTGTCTGGGCGTGACCCAGGCGCAGCCCCCGTGCCCAGCCCCTTCGCGCGGCACTCCAGAGAGGAGGCGTTGCGACGAGGCCAGACACTGAGCTCCGGGCTCCCTGAGGTTGATGCAGCCCGGAGGCCACCCTCAGTTGTTTATCACCAGCGCGGGCATAGCCGCTCCTCGGCAGTGTCGTCAGCCAGCGCGGAGCATGGTGCTTCCACTGGTACGTGGGAGGGGGCTCCCCTCCGGGAGGAGCCCCCGGGGCGTATACAGCCCCACCCTAACACGTGGCTGGCACGTTAGGGCTTGACGAGGTGTATCTGGGCACCCGTGAGCCAGCGCGGGACTCACGGGGCCCTACCTCAAGGCGGGTTGCGCCTGGCTCTGGGCCTTATCTTCGAGTGTGTTCCTGCAAATTTGGCCAGATGCTGGTGCAATACTTTTTCGGGTCCCGGCTCTCGGGCTGGTCTCAGCCGTCGCTGGCATGCCAGGTCGCGATGCCATGGACAAGGCCAGAGGGTGAGGGCCGGAGAGCCGGTACGAGCCCTGAGTCGCGATGCTCAGGCACCCCCCTTTAACGCACAAGATGGGTTAGATGACGAAACTCTACGTCCTCGGGTCCCGGCTCTCGGGCTGGTCTCAGCCGTCGCTGGCATGCCAGGTCGCGATGCCATGGACAAGACCAGAGGGTGAGGGACGGAGAGCCGGTAAGAGCCCTGAGTCACGATGCTCATGCACCCCCCTATAACGCCCAAGATTCCGACACCCAGGAGAAAAAGGCACCAAATAACAAGCATGGTGGATCAAAAGCATCGCCCTAAGATAAACGCAAGAAGGATACATGCCGCTGGGACAGGCCCGAGCGGCTTGGGGATGATGCAGCCCGAGGGGCGCCCCCAATAAGGTAAGTAAGGACATGAAATAAAAGGGATACATGCCGCAGGGACGGACCCACGCGGCCTGGGAATAATGCGGCCCTGAGGGCGCTCCCAGCCAGAAACGAAACTTAAAAGATGTCACCTGATGATGTTGGGGACGAAGGGGTGTCGGTGTAGCAGACTCGGTGGGCTGCGGGAGCCGATCCTCACGAGCCCCTAGGCCCAGGGGCCTCAGGAGGCTCCGAAGGCGCTGACGGCTCCTCGCGGGCCATCTCCATCTCCGCCAGGGCTGTGGCTCGCCTGACCTCTTGACCCTCCAAGATGGCTCTCATGAGACACTGGTGCGCAGCAGCCGCGTTCGGCAAGCCGTAAGGCATGCGTACGTAGCTGTGGGGCGGACCTTTGCAACGTCCCACTCGCGAGGGCCAGAGGCACTCTTGAGACGCGGCTCGGTTGAGCCCCGGTATGTCGATGCAGACGCGCAGCCCACCATCCTCGCCTGGATGGGGGGCCACAGCGGGTAGGCGGCGGCTGCCTCTCATGACCCTTGACTCCTGTAACTCCTGAATGGCCTTGCTGACGAACTCCTGAGGGTTTGGCCCTCCTTGCCTTGATCCTTCTTGAGGGAAACGTGCTTCGAAGCACGCATCCACATGGTGCCCAAGCGCCTCCCTCGTGACCCTGGCGAGGTCGGCGGCCCTCCAGGGGAGAGCCCCCGAGCCTTGCCTGAGGAGGGCGCTGGGCGCGCTTCCCTATGCGATGGAAGGAGGCTCCCCCTGAGCAGGCGCGGGCCCTGAGGGGCCTGCCTCCTGAGGGGCCGGTCCGGTTGATGTCTTCTTCTTCTTGGGGGCGGCCTCGGGAAGCCTTCTGCCTCCGCGGTCTGGGTCTTCTAGTGATGCGGCCTGAAAGGCTCGCTCCAGGGAGCACACTGCGTCTCTCTCTTTGCAGGGCGCCGTAATGACCCCGCCGCTTCCTGGCATCTTGAGGACGTTGTAGCCGTGGTGGTGTTGGAAATATGCCCTTGAGGCAATAATAAAAGTATTATTATATTTCATTGTTCATGATAATTGTCTTTTATTCATGCTATAACTGTATTATCCGGAAATCGTAATACACGTGTGAATACATAGACCACAATATGTCCCTAGTGAGCCTCTAGTTGACTAGCCCGTTGTGATCAACAAATAGTCATGGTTTCCTGGCTATGGACATAGGATGTCGTTGATAACGGGATCACATCATTAGGAGAATGATGTGATGGACAAGACCCAATCCTAAGCATAGCACAAAGATCGTGTAGTTCATTTGCTAAAGCTTTTCCAATGTCAAGTATCTCTTCCTTAGACCATGAGATCGTGTAACTCCCGGATACCGTGGGAGTGCTTTGGGTGTATCAAACGTCACAACGTAACTGGGTGACTATAAAGGTGCACTACAGGTATCTCCGAAAGTGTCTGTTGGGTTGACACGGATCGAGACTGGGATTTGTCACTCCATATGACGGAGAGGTATCTCTGGGCCCACTCGGTAATGCATCATCATAATGAGCTCAAAGTGACCAGGATGAGATCTCGGACGTCACGAGGAGTTTCGGAATGGTCCGGAGGTAAAGAATTATATATAGGAAGTGGTATTTCGGCCATCGGGAAAGTTTCGGGGTCACCCGGTAATGTACCGGGACCACCGGAAGAGTCCCGGGGGGTCCACCGGGTGGGGCCACCCATCCCGGAGGGCCCCATGGGCTGAAGTGGGAG
Organism: Triticum timopheevii; assembly: GCA_963921465.1. NCBI lineage: Eukaryota > Viridiplantae > Streptophyta > Magnoliopsida > Poales > Poaceae > Triticum > Triticum timopheevii. Next base: position 480,478,359 of record OY997268.1, read on the forward strand.
GGGAGCCAGCCCATAGTGGGCTGGTGCGCCCCCCTAGGCCCACCCCCTCCGCCTAGGGTTGAAACCCTAGGGTGGGGGGGCGGGGCGCCCCACATGCCTTGGGGGGCAAGTTCCCCCCTGGCCGCCGCCCCGTTGGGAGATTGGATCTCCTAGGGCCGGCGCCCCCCCTGGGGGCCTATATAAAGGAGGGCAGGGGGGAGGGCAGCCGCACCCTGTGCTTTGGCGCCTCCCTCCCCCTGCTACACCTCGTCCTCCTCCCGTAGTCGCTTGGCGAAGCCCTGCTGAAGTTCTGCTGCATCCACCACCACACCGTCGTGCTGCTGGATCATCATCAACCTCTCCTTCCCCCTTGCTGGATCAAGAAGGAGGAGACGTCTCCCGTCCCGTACGTGTGTTGAACGCGGAGGTGTTGTCCGTTCAGCACTTGGTCATCGGTGATGTGAATCACGGCGAGTACGACTCCATCATCACCATCCCCTTGAACGCTTCCGCACTCGATCTACAAGTGGTATGTAGATGCAATCTCTCTCCCATGACTCATTGCTTAGATGAACTCATAGATGGATCTTGGTGAAATCGTAGGAAAATTTTTAATTTTCTGCAACGTTCCCCAACAGTGGCATCATGAGCTAGGTCTATGCGTAGTTCTCTAATGCACGAGTAGAACACAATTTTGTTGTGGGCGTGGATCTTGTCAACTTGCTTGCCACTACTAGTCTTTTCTTGCTTCAGCGGTATTGTGGTATGAAGCGGCCCGGACCAACCTTACACGTACGCTTACGTGAGACCGGTTCCACCGACTGACATGCACTAGTTGCATAAGGTGGCTGGCGGGTGTCTGTCTCTCCCACTTTAATTGGAGCAGATTCGATGAAAAGGGTCCTTATGAAGGGTAAATAGAAGTTGACAAAATCACGTTGTGGTTATTCGTAGGTAAGAAAACGTTCTTGCTAGAACCCAATTGCATCCACGTAAAAGATGCAACAACAATTAGAGGACGTCTAACTTGTTTTTGCAGCGATTGTTCATGTGATGTGATATGGCCAGAAGTTGTGATGAATGATGATTGATATATTGTGATGTATGAGATCATGTTCTTGTAATAGGATTCATGACTTGCATGTCGATGAGTATGACAACCGGCAGGAGCCATAGGAGTTGTCTTTATTTTTTGTATGACCTGCGTGTCATTGAAGAACGCCATGTAAATTACTTTACTTTATTTCTAAACGCGTTAGCCATAGAAGTAGAAGTAGTCGTTGGCGTGAAAACTTCATGAAGACACGATGATGGAGATCATGATGATGGAGATCATGGTGTCATGCCGGTGACAAGATGATCACGGAGCCCCGAAGATGGAGATCAATGGAGCTATATGATATTGGCCATATCATGTCACTACTATATAATTGCATGTGATGTTTATTATGTTTATGCATCTTGTTTACTTAGAACGACAGTAGTAAATAAGATGATCCCTTACAACAATTTCAAGAAGTGTTCTCCCCTAACTGTGCACCGTTGCTACAGTTCGTCGTTTCGAAGCACCACGTGATGATCGGGTGTGATAGATCCTTACGTTCACATACAACGGGTGTAAGACAGTTTTACACATGCAAAACACTTAGGGTTAACTTGACGAGCCTAGCATGTGCAGACATGGCCTCGGAACACGGATACCGAAAGGTCGAACACGAGTCGTATGGAAGATACGATCAACATGAAGATGTTCACCGACGATGACTAGTCCGTCTCACGTGATGATCGGACACGGCCTAGTCGACTTGGATCGTGTAACACTTAGATGACTAGAGGGATGTCTAATCTGAGTGGGAGTTCATAATTTGATTAGATGAACTTAATTATCATGAACTTATTCTAAAACCTTTGCAAATATGTCTTGTAGATCAAATGGCCAACGCTCATGGCAACATGAACTTCAACGCGTTCCTAGAGAAAACCAAGCTGAAAGATGATGGCAGCAACTATACGGACTGGGTCCGGAACCTGAGGATCATCCTCATAGCTGCCAGGAAACAATATGTCCGAGAAAGACCGCTAGGTGATGCTCCCGTCCCAGAGAACCAAGACGTTATGAACGCTTGGCAGTCTCGCGCTGATGATTACTCCCTCGTTCAGTGCAGCATGCTTTACAGCTTAGAACCGGGGCTCCAAAAGCGTTTTGAGCATCACGGAGCATATGAGATGTTCGAAGAGCTGAAACTAGTTTTCCAAGCTCATGCCCAGGTCGAGAGATATGATGTCTCCGACAAGTTCTATAGTTGTAAGATGGAGGAAAATAGTTCTGTCAGTGAGCACATACTCAAGATGTCTGGGTTGCACAACCGTATGACCCAGCTGAACATTAACCTCCCAGATGAGGCGGTCATTGACAGAATCCTCCAGTCGCTCCCACCAAGCTACAGGAGCTTTGTGATGAACTACAACATACAGGGGATGGTGAAGACCATTCCTGAAGTGTTCTCAATGCTGAAGTCAACAGAGGCTGAAATCAAGAAAGAACATCAAGTGTTGATGGTCAATAAGACCACTAAGTTCAAGAAGGGCAAGGGCAAGAAGAACTTCAAGAAGGACGGCAAGGATGTTGCCGCGCCCGGTAAGCCAGTTACCGGGAAGAAGTCAAAGAATGGACCCAAGCCTGAGACTGAGTGCTTTTATTGCAAGGGGAAGGGTCACTGGAATCGGAACTGCTCCAAATACTTAGCGGATAAGAAGGCCGGAAACACCAAAGGTATATTTGATATACATGTAATTGATGTGTACCTTACCAGTACTCATAGTAACTCCTAGGTATTTGATACTGGTGCCGTTGCTCATATTTGTAACTCACAGCAGGAGCTGCGGAATAAACGGAGACTGGCGAAGGACGAGGTGATGATGCGCATCGGGAATGGTTCCAGAGTCGATGTGATCGCCGTCGGCACGCTGCCTCTACATTTACCTACGGGATTAGTTTTGAACCTTAATAATTGTTATTTAGTGCCAAGTTTGAGCATGAACATTGTATCAGGATCTCGTTTAATACGAGATGGCTACTCATTTAAATCCGAGAATAATGGTTGTTCTATTTATATGAGAGATATGTTTTATGGTCATGCTCCGATGGTAAATGGTTTATTCTTAATGAATCTCGAGCGTAATATTACACATATTCATAGTGTGGATGCCAAAAGATGTAAAGTTGATAACGATAGTCCCACATACTTGTGGCACTGCCGCCTTGGTCACATTGGTGTCAAGCGCATGAAGAAGCTCCATGCTGATGGACTTTTAGAGTCTCTTGATTACGAATCATTTGACACATGCGAACCATGCCTCATGGGCAAAATGACCAAGACTCCTTTCTCCAGAACAATGGAGCGAGCAACCAACTTGTTGGAAATCATACATACCGATGTGTGCGGTCCAATGAGCGTTGAGGCTCGCGGAGGATATCGTTATGTTCTCACTCTCACTGATGACTTGAGTAGATATGGGTATGTCTACTTAATGAAACACAAGTCTGAGACCTTCGAAAAGTTCAAGGAATTTCAGAATGAGGTAGAGAACCAACGTGACCGAAAGATAAAGTTCCTACGATCAGATCGTGGAGGAGAATACTTAAGTCACGAATTTGGTACACACTTAAGGAAATGTGGAATCCTTTCACAAATCACGCCGCCTGGAACACCTCAGCGTAACAGTGTGTCCGAACGTCGTAATCGCACTCTATTGGATATGGTGCGGTCTATGATGTCTCTTACCGATTTACTGCTATCATTTTGGGGATACGCTCTAGAGACAGCTACATTCACTTTAAATAGGGCACCGTCTAAATCCGTTGAGACGACACCGTATGAATTATGGTTTGGGAAGAAACCTAAGCTGTCGTTTCTAAAAGTTTGGGGATGCGATGCTTATGTCAAGAAACTTCAACCTGAAAAGCTCGAACCCAAGTCGGAAAAATGCGTCTTCATAGGATACCCTAAGGAAACTGTCGGGTATACCTTCTACTTAAGATCCGAGGGCAAGATCTTTGGTGCCAAGAACGAATGCTTTCTGGAAAAAGAGTTTCTCTCGAAAGAAGTAAGTGGGAGGAAAGTAGAACTCGATGAAGTACTACCTCTCGAACGGGAAAGTGGTGCAGCTCAGGAAAATGTTCCTGTGACGCCCACACCAACTGAAGAGGAAAATAATGATGATGATCAAGGTACTTCGGATCAAGTTGCTACTGAACTTCGTAGGTCCACAAGGACACGTTCCGCACCAGAATGGTACGACAACCCTGTCCTGGAAATCATGTTGTTAGACAACGGTGAACCTTCGAACTATGAAGAAGCGATGGCGGGGCCAGATTCCAACAAATGGCTTGAAGCCATGAAATCCGAGATAGAATCCATGTATGAAAACAAAGTATGGACTTTGACAGACTTGCCCAATGATCGGCGAGTGAAAGAAAACAAATGGATTTTAAGAAGAAGACGGACGCGGATGGTAATGTTACCATTTATAAAGCTCGACTTGTCGCTAAGGGTTATCGACAAGTTCAAGGGATTGACTACGACGATACATTCTCTCCCATAGCGAAGCTGAAGTCCGTCCGAATCATGTTAGCAATTGCCGCATACTATGATTATGAGATATGGCAGATGGACGTCAAAACGGCATTCCTTAACGACATCTTAAGGAAGAGCTATATATGATACAGCCGGAAGGTTTTGTCGATCCTAAGAACGCTAACAAAGTATGCAAGCTCCAGCGATCCATTTATGGACTGGTGCAAGCATCTTGGAGTTGGAACATTCGCTTTGATGAGATGATCAAAGCGTTTGGGTTTATGCAGACTTATGGAGAAGCCTGCGTTTACAAGAAAGTGAGTGGAAGCTCTGTAGCATTTCTCATATTATATGTAGATGACATACTCTTGATGGGAAATGATATAGAACTTCTGGACAGCATTAAGGCCTACTTGAATAAGTGTTTTTCAATGAAGGACCTTGGAGAAGCTACTTATATATTAGGCATCAAGATCTATAGAGATAGATCGAGACACCTCATAGGTCTTTCACAAAGCACATACCTTGATAAGATTTCGAAGAAGTTCAAAATGGATCAGTCCAAGAAGGGGTTCTTGCCTATGTTACAAGGTGTGAGATTGAGCTCGGCTCAGTCCCCGACCACAGCAAAAGATAAAGAAGAGATGAATGTCATCCCCTATGCTTGAGCCATAGGATCTATTATGTATGCCATGCTATGTACCAGACCTGATGTAAACCTTGCCGTATGTTTGGTAGCAAGGTACCAAAGTAATCCCGGCAAGGAACACTGGACAGCGGTCAAGAATATCCTGAAGTACCTGAAAAGGACAAAGGACATGTTTCTCGTTTATGGAGGTGACGAAGAGCTCGTCGTAAAGGGTTACGTCGACGCTAGCTTCAACACAGATCTGGATGACTCTAAGTCACAAACCGGATACGTGTATATGTTGAATGGTGGAGCAGTAAGCTGGTGCAGCTGCAAGCAGAGCGTCGTGGCAGGATCTACATGTGAAGCGGAATACATGGCAGCCTCGGAGGCAGCGCATGAAGCAATTTGGGTGAAGGAGTTCATCACCGACCTAGGAGTCATACCCAATGCGTTGGGGCCGATCAAACTCTTCTGTGACAACACTGGAGCTATTGCCCTAGCCAAGGAGCCCAGGTTTCACAAGAAGACCAGGCACATCAAGCGTCGCTTCAACTCCATCCGTGAAAATGTTCAAGATGGAGACATAGATATTTGCAAAGTACATACGGATCTGAATGTCGCAGATCCGTTGACTAAACCTCTCTCGCGAGCAAAACATGATCAACACCAGAACTCTATGGGTGTTCGATTCATCACAATGTAACTAGATTAGTGACTCTAGTGCAAGTGGGAGACTGTTGGAAATATGCCCTAGAGGCAATAATAAAAGTATTATTATATTTCATTGTTCATGATAATTGTCTTTTATTCATGCTATAACTGTATTATCCGGAAATCGTAATACACGTATGAATACATAGACCACAATATGTCCCTAGTGAGCCTCTAGTTGACTAGCTCGTTGTGATCAACAGATAGTCATGGTTTCCTGGCTATGGACATTGGATGTCGTTGATAACGGGATCACATCATTAGGAGAATGATGTGATGGACAAGACCCAATCCTAAGCATAGCACAAAGATCGTGTAGTTCATTTGCTAGAGCTTTTCCAATGTCAAGTATCTCTTCCTTAGACCATGAGATCGTGTAACTCCCGGATACCGTAGGAGTTCTTTGGGTGTATCAAACATCACAACGTAACTGGGTGACTATAAAGGTGCACTACAGGTATCTCTGAAAGTGTCTGTTGGGTTGACACGGATCGAGACTGGGATTTGTCACTCCATATGACGGAGAGGTATCTCTGGGCCCACTCGGTAATGCATCATCATAATGAGCTCAAAGTGACCGAGTGATTGTTCATGGGATCATGCATTACGGTATGAGTAAAGTGACTTGCCGGTAACGAGACTGAACAAGGTATTGGGATACCGACGATCGAGTCTCGGGAAAGTAACGTACCGATTGACAAAGGGAATTGTATACAGGGTTGTTTAATCCTCGACATCGTGGTTCATCCAATGAAATCATCGAGCAGCATGTGGGAGCCAACATGGGTATCCAGATCCCGCTCTTGGTTATTGCCCGAGAGTCATCTCGGTCATGTCTGCGTGTCTCCCGAACCCGTAGGGTCTACACACTTAAGGTTCGGTGACGCTAGGGTTGTATAAATATGAGTATGCAGCATACGAATGTTGTTCGGAGTCCCGGATGAGATCCCGGACGTCACGAGGAGTTTCGGAATGGTCCGGAGGTAAAGAATTATATATAGGAAGTGGTATTTCGGCCATCGGGCAAGTTTCGGGGTCACCCGGTAATGTACCGGGACCACCAGAAGAGTCCCGGGGGGTCCACCGGGTGGAGCCACCCATCCCGGAGGGCCCCATGACCTGAAGTGGGAGGGGAGCCAGCCCACAGTGGGCTGGTGCGCCCCCGTAGGCCCACCCCCTGCGCCTAGGGTTGAAACCCTAGGGTGGGGGGGGGGGGGCGCACCACATGCCTTGGGGGGCAAGTTCCCCCCTGGCCGCCGCCCCGTTGGGAGATTGGATCTCCCAGGGCCGGCGCCCCCCTGGGGGCCTATATAAAGGAGGGCAGGGGGGAGGGCAGCCGCACCCTGTGCTTTGGCGCCTCCCTCCCCCTGCTACACCTCGTCCTCCTCCCGTAGTCGCTTGGCGAAGCCCTGCTGGTGTTCTGCTGCATCCACCACCACACCGTCGTGCTGCTGGATCATCATCAACCTCTCCTTCCACCTTGCTGGATCAAGAAGGAGGAGACGTCTCCCGTCCCGTACGTGTGTTGAACGCGGAGGTGCTGTCCGTTCAGCACTTGGTCATCGGTGATATGAATCACGGCGAGTACGACTCCATCATCACCATCCCCTTGAATGCTTCCGCACTCGATCTACAAGTGGTATGTAGATGCAATCTCTCTCCCATGACTCATTGCTTTGATGAACTCATAGATGGATCTTGGTGAAACCGTAGGAAAAATTTTAATTTTCTGCAACGTTCCCCAACAGGTGGGTCAAGGCCATGAACTTGGCCAGCGCAGGTTACCCGAGGATGGTGTTGTACGGTAGGCGAATGTGGGCGACATCGAAGTCGATGACCTCGGTGCGGTAGTTGTCGCGTGCCCCGAAGGTGACAGGAAGGCGGACCTGCCCGATCGGGACTGTGGAGCCATCGGTGACTTCGGAGAAGGGCTTGGCTGAAGCTGATTGTAGGGCACTTGGAGGTTGTTGAACGTTTCCACGGACAGGACATTGAGCCCTGCCCCACCGTCGATGAGGGTTGTAGTGACCAGTACGTTGCTGATGATTGGGGAACAAAGCATCGGGAGGACTCCGGCTGTGGCCGCACACTTGAGCTGATCCGCTGAGCTGAACGTGATGGCGCACGCCGACCACCTGAGAGGGCGCGTGGCCTCGAGCTTGGGGAGGACTGCGTTCACTTTGCGGGCGAACTGCTTGAAGATGTGCTGAGAGGCTGGGGCTTGAGCTCCGCCCAGGATGCAGGCGATTGCACGTGGTTCCTGGAAGCCCCCAGCCCCCTCGTCCTGATGACGATCTTCATTTCTCCTTGGTTGCAGCGGCAGCGGAGGGAGGCCTGCGTTCCCTTGCGGGCGATCCTCGCGAGGCTGATCCCTCCAGCCTCCCTCGCGAGGCGGGTCCTACCAGCGATCCTCGCGAGGTTGGTCGCGCCACCCTTGGCGCGGGCCGTGGTCTTCCCAGCATCCTGCATTCCTTCCTCCTCCTCGGCCATAGCCCCGGTCGCTGCGGTCGGGATGTCTGCCAACCCTTCCTTCACGCACGGCCCGGAGCTCTTGGCATTCATTGGTGTTGTGGGTGTGGAGGTCGTGGTACACGCAGTACCGACTGCTCTTAGAGGATTCGGGCTGATCTCTGCCCCGCTTGGTGTCTGGCTCGGCCGCAAGTACGGCAGCCCCCTTGCGCTTCATGTCCTTGGCCTTGGGCTTCTTCTCTTTGGGGTCCGCTGCAGGCAGCTCGAGGAGGGAGAGGCGCCCCTCCTCAGCCCTGGCGCACTTGGTCACCAAGTTGAACAGCTCCAAGGAGGTGCACGGGTCTTGATGCATCGCCAGCTCCTCCTTCATCTTGACGTCGCACACACCGTCGGAGAAGGCAGAGATGATGGCCTCCTCCGTCATCTTGGGGATCTTGATGCGCGCGTTGTTGAAGTGCTGGATGTACTTCTGCAGGGTTTCCCCTGGTTGCTGCTTGATACGGCGCATGTCGCTCACGGCGGGTGGCCGGTCGCGAGTACCCTGGAAGTTGGCGAGAAGCGGGTGCGCATCTCGTCCCAGGAGGAGATCGTGCCTGGGGCCAGATTCAGGAGCCAGGTGCGGGCTCTGTCCTTGAGCGCCATGGGAAACCAGTTCGCCATGACCTTTTCGTCTCTGTTGGCAGCCTCGATGCCCAACTCGTAGAGTTGGAGGAACTCCGCAGGCTCAGCCGTGCCGTCGTAGCGGGGAGGCAGGTCTGGCTTGAACTTGCCGGGCCATGCGACACTGCGCAGCTCGGAGGTGAAGGCGCGGCAGCCCGCCGTGGCCGCATGGGGCCTTGGGCGACGGAGAGCTTGGTCCTGCGGGTCCCCATGCGCCACGGCTGGGGGCAGCGCAGGGTCTTGACGTGCTGGAGCAGGGAGCGCTCGGGCAGCTTCTCGAGGGCGAGGGACTTCTAGGCAGCTCTGCTCTTGCCGCGCTGGCGCCTGACGGAGCGGGTTCCACCCAGGGGCCACGTGCCTTGGGGCCAGGGCGCCTTCTTGAGGAGGAGGCGGCTGAGGCGCCCCAGGAGCTTCATTGCCGGCGTAGGGCGGGGTGCGGTGCAGTGAGAAGGACTGTGCGGGGGCGCATCCGGCGGCGCGGACGAGCTCGGCGAGTCGGTCGAGCCATTCTTCGTAGACGTCGTCAATGGGGCGGTAGCGCAGGAGCTCGTTTGCCGCGATGAGCGCAGCTCGGGCCTCATGGACGGATGCTAGGACGATGCTTGCTATTCGTTCCCCGCTGAGCCGGTGGCGGCGTTGACGGCTGGTGGCGGGGAACGACGAGGGAGCCCGCCGACGGGAGCCGTCTGAGCGACATGGGAAGCGAGGGCGGCTCGGCGCTCGGCACGAGCCCGACGAGCGTCAGACATGGATGTGGTGGTCGGAAGGAACAAGACGACGGAAGGCAAATTCCGGCGCACCCCTACCTGGCGTGCCAAATGTCGGATTTCGGGTTCCGGCAGACCCCAGTGTTCGAACCTCAAGGGTCTGCCGGAACCCGAAATCCGACATTTGGCGTGCCAGGTAGGATTTCGGGTTTCGGCAGACCCTTGAGGTTCGAACACTGGGGTGCGCGCGTAGATTCAACCCTCTACCGGCTCGTTCCTCGTCGAATTGCTAAGACCTAAACTACCAAACTGGACAGCACAAGATACACAAGATTTATACTGGTTCGGGCCATCATGGTGGTGTAATACCCTACTCCAGTGTGTGGTGTGGTGGATTGCCTCTTGGGCTTGATGATGAACAATACAAGGCAGAATAGCCTCGCGAGGCTCTGTTCTTGGCTGGTGCGACGAACTGCTGGGATGAGTTCAACCGCTCTATCTACTAGTTTCTTGGTAAAGATCCCGATTGCTAGGTCAGGTCCAGATGCCTCTACCCTGGGGGTGGTTAGTCCTATTTATAGGAAAAGGCCCTGGGCCTCTCCCCAAAATTGAGCGGGAAGGGTGCCAACAATTGGCCATTTTGAAGGGGAACAGCGGGTACACTTATCCTGACTAAAGTTGGTCCTCGCCTGTCAAAGGCTCTGGTGGTGACGCCGGCTTGGGCTCCAAAATGACTTCCTTCCGGCCGTTGGGCTGGTCTTGGTCTGGTTGCACTGAAATGGACGCCTTTGCTTGATGCTCTCGCATGCGCTTGCTCCCTTTGCACCAAAGAGGAAAGGAGGACACTGCGTGGGCTGGCGCCCGACTGGCGCCCTTGGTCGTCATGGCTTGCGTCATGGGAACCTCACGAGGTACCCCGCCTTGAACTCTCCGCCTCCTCATGAGCCAGCCTGACGAGGCCGTGCCTGAGGAAGCTCCTTGTCGTCCGCCCCGCGAGGCTTGGCCCCTCGCGAGGGTCTTGATCCTGTGTTGATGAAGATGGGCTATGCTCGGCCTCCTTTGAGCCACGCCGTAGGCCGCAGGCAGGCAAGTCTGGGAACCCTCGTTCCCAAAACGCCGACAACGATCTCTGCTTTGACAAAGACGTGTCACAGAAGCCGCCTCGCAATGTGCGCTACAGCTGGTTGTGGGAAAACGGTTCGAATAATGATTCGACCGTAATAACAACTCGCGTCATCAGAAAAAAGTTGTCAGAATATTGCATTTGTGAAATATCATTCTCTCTACGGTTGCATACGAAGATCATCTCACAGATCCGGACACGATCTAAGTGTTCGATGATTACTTTGGAGTATTCGGAAAGGGAAACCGCCTTGCAATGCCGAAGACAATACTGCGCGCCGGACTCATCGTCATTGAAGCCTGGTTCAGGGGCTACCGAGGGAGTCTTGGATTAGGGGGTATCCGGACAGCCAGACTGTGTACAACATCTGGACTATTGAAGCGTGAAGATACAAGACTCAAGACTTTGGCCCGTGTCCGGATGGGACTCTCCTTGGCGTGGAAGGCAAGCTTGGCGATCCGGATATTGTGTTTCCTTCCTTGTAATCGACTCCATGTAAACCCTTGCCCTCTCCGGTGTCTATATAAACCGGAGAGGTTGGTCCTTAGAAAGCCGATCACAATTACAATCATACCAATATAGGCTAGCTCTTAGGGTTTAGCCTCTACTATCTCGTGGTAGATCTACTCTTGTACTACCCATATCATCAATATTAATCAAGCAGGAAGTAGGGTTTTACCTCCATCGAGAGGGCCTGAACCTGGGTAAACATCTGTGTCCCTTGCTTCCTATTACCATCAGCCTTGACGCACAGATCGGGACCCCCTACCCGAGATCCGCCGGTTTTGACACCGACACCCCTCCTGTCGGTGTCAAAACCGGCGGATCTCGGGTAGGGGGTCCCGAACTGTGCGTCTAGGCGGATGGTAATAGGAGACAAGGGACACGATGTTTTACCCAGGTTCAGGCCCTCTCGATGGAGGTAAAACCCTATGTCCTGCTTGATTAATATTGATGATATGGGTAGTACAAGAGTAGATCTACCACGAGATCAAGGAGGCTAAACCCTAGAAGCTAGCCTATGGTATGATTGTTGTAATGTATGTTGTCCTACGGACTAAAGCCCTCCGGTTTATATAGACACTGGAGAGGGCTAGGGTTACACAGAGTCGGTTACAATGGTAGGAGATCTACATATCCGTATCGCCAAGCTTGCCTTCCACGCCAAGGAAAGTACCATCCGGACACGAGCCGGAGTCTTCAATCTTGTATCTTCGTAGTCTTGGAGTCCGGCGGATAATGATAGTCCGGCTGTCCGGACACCCCCTAGTCCAGGACTCCCTCAGTAGCCCCTGAACCAGTCTTCAATGACGATAAGTCCGGCGTGCATAATGTTCGGCATTGCAAGGCGGGTTCCTCTCTTGAATAATCCAGAGAAGATCATGAACACCAGGATAGTGTCCGGCTCTGCAAAATAAATTCCACATTCCACCGTAGAGAGAATAAAATGTACACTTAATTCAATCTGCTGACGTATCATGCGGCGTGACATCACACCGCCACAAGGCCTTTGTTTGAATTACTATACCACCTCAACATGTTTAGCGAAGCGGTTTCCTTGGCACGTCTTGTCGAAGCAGAGATCGTGTTCCCCTTATTCCGGGATTCTCATCAATACGTGCGTGGGTAACCCAACCGCGCCATTGATGGTGGCGCTTGGGAGATAAGCGAGTTTTACCAGGCTGGTGGGGGACACATAGTTTTGTCCGCCTATATATAAGGGATAAGGATTCACCTTCTCACCTACGCCTTCTTCCTACTTTGCTTATCCATCCCCGCGAACTCAAGCTCCAATGCCCGAGCTCGCGCATCTCACCTCGACCTTCTCCGAATATGTCCGGAGCGGGAGGTAAATGGTTAGCCTCCACCGTCAAGGAGGAGGACATCCCCAAGCTGCGCAGTGCCGGATACCTTTCCGGCGATATCGCGCATCGGCTGCCCGACGAGGGGCAGCTCATCCCTACCCCCGGGCCTCATGAGAGGGTCGTTTTCCTCCCCCACTTCCTCCGCGAACTGGGCTTTCCGCTCCATCCATTTGTCCGGGGGCTCATGTTTTATTACGGCCTGGATTTCCACGATCTGGCGCCGAACTTTATCCTCAACATCTCGGCGTTTATCGTCGTGTGCGAGGCCTTCCTCTGCATCCGGCCCCACTTCGGCCTGTGGCTCAAGACCTTCAACGTCAAGCCGAAGGTTGTGAAGGGTACGCAAGCGGAATGCGGAGGCGCCATGTTGGGCAAATTGCCCAACGTCCCTTGGCTAGAAGGGACCTTCGTGGACTCCATCAAGGGGTGGTAATCGGGGTGGTTTTACATCACTGAGCCGCGCGAATCCACATGGGCGGCGGCCCCCGAGTTTAGATCTGGCATCCCCACGCAGCTCACCTCCTGGAAAGAGAAGGGCTTGCAGTGGGGGAATCCGGTGGAGGTGACGGGACTCCGAGCATGTGTCAAGAAGATGGTGAGCAATAGGCTCAGGCTCGTCAACGTGGTCCAAGTCATGCTCATCCGGCGGATCCTCCCATGCCAAGAACGGGCATTTAATTTGTGGGAGTTCAATCCGGAACAGCACCAGGCGCTAAGCGGGCTCTTCGATACAACATACGAAGGTGCCTGGAGGGTGCTGTTCAAGGGCGCCGGAGCCCCCGCGTCCGCGACCGAAGACCGCGGATTCAGCTCGCAGTATCCAACTGACGAGGTAAGTGATTCAACCCCATTATGGGACACTTGTGATAATTAGATTGACTCTAGTGAGGTTTCATTCTGCCTCTTCCTTTGACAGGAATGGATGGAGAAGGCCAAGCTGCTCATCAGTCCGGCTCCCATGCCAGAAGACCCAGTGGACGCCCGCTTAACAGGGCTGCTGGTTCCGGCACCGCACGTGGTGCCGGAGAAGAAGGCCAAGAAGGTGGCCGCGGGGACTCGAAAGAGTTCCCGCAATCAGGCGTCTGATGACGACGAGGACTCCTCCCCCGAGGAGGAGGAGTACTCTCTCCCGGAGGAGGGAGAGAAGAAAAGGAAGGCTTCCCCCATCAGGGAGGCCGAAGGGTCCAAGAGGGGGAGAACTATCCCCCCGGACAGTTTCGCCAACATCAGCGTTGGTGAGGATGAGTGGCCTCCAAGGGCCAGGCGTCCGGCAAGATCGTAAGTATCCGGATCCTTGATGTGTAATTTCTTTTATGTCGCATAGTATCCTTCTAACGCTGCATTCTGCCCGTAGTCCGGCCAATGATGATCTCCCCGACTCATCGAGCGGGTCATTGGCCTCGTCGGATGTGAATTCCATCCCGACTGCCTCCACCCCACGCGCCGACGAGGACGTCGAGGTGGGATCCCAAAGAGGGACCCATCAGGAGGAGGCTCCGGAGGCGCCGTCAGGCAGCCTCCCGGACTTCGTGCCGGACTCTACATCGGAACCCGCAGTGGTTCCAGAGTCCGGCAAGCGGCCCCTTCGAAAGAAGGGCAGGACCGTGACGCCGGCGGCCTCCGTCCAACCGGAGGCACCGGATAACCTGCTGGAGGCGCTTAAAGGCGCTTCCATCGAGGAAGAACACCGCACTATCATGAGTGCGGTGATTGAGAAGGTTCAGCTTGCTAAGAGCGGGCTGACCGAAGCCTGCAGCAGCCTTTTAACAGGCTTTGAGGCAAGAAGTTAAAATTATGTAATGTAATACCGCATAGACAGTAGCCCCTGATGCTTAGTTCGGTGTTCGGAAAGAAAAGCCGGACTAAGGATCTTTAACAAGATATACACAGGGTTGCCTAAAATATGTCAATATGGGTTTGCAGGCTGCGCTGCTGACCTCTGCCGCACTAACGGCAGAGGTTGACGTGCTGAAGAAGGATCTCGAGCGGTCCGAGCAAGAGCTCGGCTATGCAAAGAAGCAGCTCGAGGAAAAAGAAGGTGAGTAACACCTCTTTGAATAAGTACCTTACAAAAAGGATTTTGGTTGCAAATAAAATTAACAAGGATAATATTTGTATTGCAGGGGCCACTAACGAGGTGGCAGCCCTGAGGGATGCTGTGTCCGCGGCCGAACGCAGTGCGGCCGCGGAACGGGCTGAGCGAGAAAAGCAAGAGGCACGGGTGGCGGAAGTTCGGCAAGAGCTCCAGGTTCTCATGGAAAAACATGAGAGTTTGGAGCGTGACTCCAAGACTCGAGAGTCCGAGCTTGCCCCGGCTCTTGAAAGTGCCAAGTCCGCCAAGGCCGAGGCCCGTAAGGCCCTTCAGGAGGTTGAGGACATAAAGAAGATAGCGGCGGGTAAGGCGTTTTTCATGCAAAGCAGGCATGTTAATGTGAACTACCTGACACTTACCCGCATTCGGAGCTCTCCAGGGGCGTTTGCAGATCTGCCGCGTAGTGCGTCTGATGCCGCCGCATTCTATCGTGGCGAGGAGGGGAGATCGAAGGAGAAGGTCTTCTGGTCTCAGTATACTGAGGCCGGCCATCCGGTGCCCCCAAGTGACCAGCTAAAGCAGCTGGTCGAACTCCACAAGGTAGCTGAGGAGGCCATGAAGGGACTCATAATCCGGCTATGGCCTGGACAGGCCATGCCTGGTAGCTACTTTAGCCTCGTGCGGCGGCTGGTGGATGCATGCCCCAGGCTGGATGTAGTCAAGCGCTCCGCCTGTATCGAAGGCGCTCGTCGGGCCCTTGCCCGCATAAAGGTGCAATGGGGCAAATTGGATGCGGAGAAGCTTCTCACGGACCCACCACCGCCGGGCAAGGAGTATCGCACGCCGGAGAAGTATTATAAAATTGTCCTGAAGGGAGCCTGCAATATTGCAGATGAGTGCTCCCGAAATGTAATCTTTGAGTGAACTCGCTGTTTATTTATCCTGTGCGCTGAAAACTTCGTTCATATGCGCCATGAGCAACGCTTGTTTAATTTAAAATATTACCTTCTGTGCGGCCGTTTGTAAAATCTGAGAGATGGCAAGTCCTTGGCTTCAGCCCCCAAGCCACAAGTGCTGGGGTGTTCGGGATAAACTTGAGCACTCTTGTTCCCATTTTTGGGTCCATCTAGGGAGGCGCTCAACACGACGAACAAGGCAACCGGACTTATAATGCTTGAACACTCTCACTTAGCCATAGAATTCTATAATTTTAAATTATGGCGAAGCCCCTGGTATTCGGAAGACCGAATCCGGGGCGCTATCCACGCCTTCATCGGACATTATCCGGAACTTCGCTCGAAGCGGCGTGAGTCTTTAAGGACCCAAAAAAACCTCCCGAACAGCGACCAGTCTCTCGCCTTATCATGCCAGTCAGTTTTAGCTTTCTCCACTGAGGCGTTAACCCGGCTCAACCGGGGCGCAATCGCAGTGGTTCTCCCAGTGCCACCTTAGCCGACAGAACGGAACGTAAGGCACCAAAACATGGGAGCCGGGCAAACCCAACTATTGACCCAAGACATGATTCGGAGCCGATTCATATAATGCTATAAGTTCGGGGTGCCGCACTTGTGAAAGTGTTCGGACTTTATCACACCATAGAGTGGGGAACGTAAGCCCCTGGTGTATTATGCCGTACCAAAATATACGGGTGCCAGATGTCATATAATGAGCATATATATATATATATAATGTGATGCAATTGCGATCATAAAGGTGCTGCATTATTAATGAAAGAAAAGTCTGCTAGAAGAGCGGACTGATACAAATAGTGCGGTAAGCAAGGGATTTGGACTAAATAAACATGTCCCCCTCCAGGGATGAGCTGCGGATTTGGTGTATATAATCGAATTTAATGCTCGTAATTGAGACCACCTGAGTGTTCGGCGCAGCCTTCTTTGGTCCCTGACTGTTGCATCATGAGTTCGGCAGGTTCACCGCCGGACAGGGCTTCTGGTTAACAGAGTCCTGTGTACAAAAAAGAAGAAAAATAATAAAAAAAGAGGGGCACATTTGTGAGCCCCCAGTGTGGTCGAACCGCACTCTGGGTCCGTTGTGATCGTGCCCCCTTCCCTGTGCCCATGGTATCTCCAAAGTGTAATGATATACGCGGAGTGTTATTCTTGCGATCATATGCGGGAGAGGGTTGGGGCCGCATTGCTACGCGTGCTCTGATCACGCCAGGTGGTCTTGGTTGGCATTGCTCCGGGCGCGCTTTGCTGTATCCGGCCATTTAACGGCCGAACTCGAGAATTGCCTTAGAAGGCTGCTCTGTACTTCTGCCGCGAGAGCCGCCGTATGTTCGTCCGTTCGGAGGGAGCGTTCCGTATTCCCATTGACCGTGATGACTCCACGAGGGCCTGGCATCTTGAGCTTTAGGTATGCGTAGTGCGGCACCGCGTTGAATTTGGCAAACGCAGTTCGCCCGAGAAGAGCGTGATAGCCGCTGTGAAACGGGACTATGTCGAAGATTAACTCTTCGCTCTGGAAATTATCCGGGGATCCGAAGACCACTTCCAGTGTGACTGGGCCTGTGCAGTTGGCTTCCACTCCTGGTATGACACCTTTAAAGGTTGTCTTTGTAGGTTTAATCCTTGATGGGTCTATGCCCATTTTGTGCACTGTATCCTGATAAAGCAGGTTTAGGTTACTGCCGCCGTCCATCAGGACTCTCGTGAGGTGGAACCCATCGACGATTGGGTCTAAGACCAATGCGGCAAATCCGCCATGGCGTATGCTGGTCGGATGGTCTCTTCGATCGAAAGTGATCGGACAAGAGGACCATGGGTTAAACTTTGGGGTGACTGGCTCCATCGCATAGACGTCCCTTAGTGCGTGTTTCCTCTCCCTCTTGGGTATGTGGGTCGCGTATATCATATTCACCGTCCGTACTTGTGGGGGAAAACCCTTCTGTCCTCTGTTGTTCGGCGGACGGGTCTCTTCCTCGTCGTCTCTATTTAGCCCCTTGTCATTGTTTTCGGCAATTAACTTGCCGGCCTGCTTGAACACCCAGCAATCTCTATTGGTGTGGTTAGCTGGCTTTTCAGAGGTGGCATGTATCTGGCATAAGCGGTCGAGTATTCGGTCCAGATTGGACGGACCCGGAGTGGTTCTTTTAAATGGCTTCTTCCGCTGACCGGGTTTAGAGCCTCGGAATCTGGCATTGACTGTCGTATCCTCCTTATTGTCGTCGTTAATTCGGTGCTTGTTTTTGTTTCGACGTGACCTGCCATTGTTGTCCTTAGTATCTGGACTGCCAGAATTTTTACGGAGATTGTTGCTGCGGGCTAGCCAGCTGTCCTCACCCGCACAAAAGCGGGTCATTAACGATGTGAGGGCTGCCATGGATTTCGGCTTTTCCTGCCCCAGGTGCCGGGCTAGCCATTCGTCCCGGATGTTATGTTTGAAGGCTGCAAGGGCCTCTGCGTTCGGACAATCGATGATTTGATTTTTCTTTGTCAAGAACTGTGTCCAGAATTGTCTGGCCGATTCGTCTGGCTGCTGAATGATGTGTCTTAGGTCATCGGCGTCTGGTGGTCGCACATATGTGCCTTGGAAGTTATCAAGGAATGCGGCCTCCAGGTCTTCCCAACACCCAATTGACTCTGCGGGCAAGCTGTTAAGCCAATGCTGAGCTGGTCCTTTAAGCTTGAGTGGGAGGTACTTTATGGCGTGGAGATCGTCGCCGCGGGCCATATGGATGTGGAGAAGATAGTCCTCGATCCACACCGCGGGGTCTGTTGTGCCATCGTAAGATTCGATGTTTACGGGTTTAAACCCTTCGGGGATCTGATGATCCATTACTTTGTCAGTGAAGCATAACGGGTGTGCGGCGCCCCTGTATTGAGTGATATCGCGACGCAGCTCGAGAGAGCGCTGTCTGCTGTGTTTGGCCCGGCCGGGGTTATTGTATCCGGCACGATGGTATTCGTCGTGGGTCGTAGGGCGCCCACGTGATCCATAGATGGATCTAGATTGCCTTGCTTTGTCCTCCAATATGTCTCGCAAGTCCGGCGCGTTCCCTCTTGGCTTCATACTTTTGGAGCGATGCCGGGGTATGGTCTTGGCTGGGGGCCTGGATGCCTCTCTGTCATGACCACGGGGTGGTCGGTCAGCCATATCGTGCGCTGGTGATGGAGGTACGAATGCTTCCTCCTCTAATCAGGGGAGCAGCTTGCGTTTTGGGTAACTTTTGGAGGGACGTTCGAGTTTATACTCTTCGGCCGCGAGGACCTCAGTCCATCAATCGTCCAGCAGGTCCTGATCAGCTTGAAGCTGCTGCTGCTTTTTCTTTAGGCTGTTTGCTGTGGCGATAAGCCTACGCTTGAAGCGCTCTTGTTCGATGGGATCCTCGGGTACGACGAATTCGTCATCGTTGAGGCTTGCTTCATCTTCGGAGGGAGGCATATAATTATGATCCTCAACCTCTTCGTCTGCCACCCCCTCATGAGGGCTTGCTTCTGCATCCTCCTGCGCTGAGTCTTGCTGGAGGGGATTGTCTTCGGCACTCTCTGGAGTATTATTATCTCCTGTGCCGGAATCTCCATTCTTGTTGTGGCGAGATTTAGAGCGGCGCCGCTGACGCTGGCGCTTGGGCTGTTTCTTTAAGGGATCTGCCTCCGCTGTTTCTTCACCGTCCCCATCTTTTGGGGTATCCACCATGTATACATCATATGACGAGGTGGCCTTCCAGTGCCCTGTGGGCGCTGGTTCCTGTTCGTCTCCGGCATCATCGTCCATAGCGTCGATGTCTTCGGAGTCATAGTCTAGCATGTCGGTTAGATCGTCGACAGTGGCTACAAAGTGGGTCGTGGGTGGGCTCTGAATTTCTTCGTCGTCCGTATCCCAACCATCCTGGCCATAATCCGGCCAGGACTCTCCTAATAACGAGAGATGCTCTAGTGAATTCAAGATATCGCCGAAAGGCGAGCATTGGAAGATGTCCGCGGTGGTGAATTCCATAACCGGCGCCCAATCCGGATCGATTGGTAGGGGCGCGGGAGGTTCGGAGTCCGGCGAGGAGTCCGGCGCCTCGGAATCACGAGTTTCGCAGGGGACAAGATTAGTGTTCGGCTCCATCGCCGTGGATGTTGAAGCCCCCAGGGCGGCGCCTATCCACCGACCCTCGATCTGGGCGATCGGCTCCGGGCTAATGGCCGAAGCGGATCCGTGTGCGGCCACCAAGGCACTGTTCGGCGGCAGAGCTAGATCATGCCCATCGTCACAGTGCGGCGCGCTCGGCTGTGGCTCAAGTCCGTCGAGGATCAAGTCTCCGCGGACATCGGTCGTGAAGTTTAAGCTTCCAAATCTCACCTGACGGCCAGGGGCGTAGCTTTCGATCTGCTCCAGACGGCCAAGTGAATTGGCCCGCAGTGCAAAGCCGCCGAATACGAAGATCTGTCCGGGGAGAAAAGTCTCACCCTGGACAGCGTCGTTGGTTGAATATGCCATCAAGCCTATCGGTGACGACACAGAGGAACTCTCAATGAAAGCACCAATGTCGGTGTCAAAACCGGTGGATCTCGGTTAGGGGGTCCCGAACTGTGCGTCTAGGCGGATGGTAACAGGAGACAAGGGACACGATGTTTTACCCAGGTTCGGGCCCTCTCAATGGAGGTAAAACCTACGTCCTGCTTGATTAATATTGATGATATGGGTAGTACAAGAGTAGATCTACCACGAGATCAAGGAGGCTAAACCCTAGAAGCTAGCCTATGGTATGATTGTTGTAATGTATGTTGTCCTATGGACTAAATCCCTCCGGTTTATATAGACACCGGAGAGGGCTAGGGTTACACAGAGTCGGTTACAATGGTAGGAGATCTACATATTTGTATCGCCAAGCTTGCCTTCCACGCCAAGGAAAGTACCATCCGGACACGAGCCGAAGTCTTCAATCTTGTATCTTCGTAGTCTTGGAGTCCGGCGGATAATGATAGTCCGGCTGTCCGGACACCCCCTAGTCCAGGACTCCCTCACCTCCTTTCCACTAAAGCCCATTAAGGCCCATATACCTCCCGGGGGGTTCCAATAACCTCCCGGTGCTCCGGTATTATCCCGATCTCACCCGGAACCATTCCGGTGTCCAAATATAGTCGTTAAATATATCGATCTTTATGTCTCGACCATTTGGAGACTCCTCGTCATGTCCGTGATCACATCCGGGACTCCGAACTACCTTCGGTACATCAAAACACATAAACTCATAATATAACCGTCATCGAACTTTAAGCATGCGGACCCTACGGGTTCGAGAACTACGTAGACATGACCGAGACACGCCTCCGGTCAATAACCAATAGCGGAACCTAGATGCTCATATTGGCTCCCACATATTCTACGAAGATATTTATCGGTCAAACCGCATAACAACATGCGTTGTTCCCTTTGTCATCGGTATGTCACTTGCCCGAGATTCGATCGTCGGTGTCTCAATACCTAGTTCAATCTCGTTACCGGAAAGTCTCATTACTCGTTCCGTAATACATCATCCCGCAACTAACTCATTAGTTACAATGCTTGCAAGGCTTATAGTGATGTGCATTACCGAGTGGGCCCGGAGATACCTCTCTGACAATCAGAGTGACAAATCCTAATCTCGAAATACGCCAACCCAACAATTACCTTCGGAGACACCTGTAGAGCACCTTGATAATCACCCAGTTACGTTGTGACATTTGGTAGCACACAAAGTGTTCCTCCAGTAAATGGGAGTTGCATAATCTCATAGTTATAGGAACATGTATAAGTCATGAAGAAAGCAATAGCAACATACTAAACGATCAAGTGCTAAGCTAATGGAATGGGTCAAGTCAATCACATCATTCTCCTAATGATTTGATCCCGTTAATCAAATGACAACTCTTTGTCTATGGCTAGGAAACATAACCATCTTTGATCAACGACCTAGTCAAGTAGAGGCATACTAGTGACACTCTGTTTGTCTATGTATTCACACATGTATCATGTTTCCGGTTAATACAATTCTAGAATGAATAATAAAAATATATCATGATATAAGGAAATAAAATAATAAATTTATTATTGCCTCTAGGGCATATTTCCTTCACTATCTCTATAGATCTTGATGCCCAATATGTAAGCAGTTTCACCAAGGTCTTTTATTGAGAAATTCTTATTCAAGTATCCTTTTATGCTATCTAGAAATTCGGTATCATTTCCAATCAACAATATGTCATCCACATATAATATTAAAAATGCTAAAGAGCCCCCACTCACTTTCTTGTAAATACAGTCTTCTCCAAACATCTGTATAAAACCATATGATTTGATCACACTATCAAAGCATATATTCAAACTCCAAGAGGCTTGCACCAATTCATAAATGGATCGCTGGAGCTTGCACACTTTGTTAGAACCTTTTGGATCAACAAAACCTTCTGGTTGCATCATATACAACTCTTCTTTAAGAAATCCTTTAAGGAATGTAGTTTTGACATCCATTTGCCCAAATTCATAATCATAAAATGCGGCAATTGCTAACATGATTTGGTCAGACTTAACCATCGCTAATGGTGAGAAGGCCTCATCGTAGTCAACCCCTTGAACTTGTTGAAAACCTTTCGCAACAAGTCGAGCTTTGTAGACAGTAACATTACAATCAGCGTCAGTCTTCTTCTTGAAGATCCATTTATTTTCCATGTCTTGCCAATCATCGGGCAAGTCCATGAAAGTCCACACTTTGTTCTCATACATGGATCCCATCACAAATTTCATGGCCTCAAGCCATTTCATGGAATCTGGGCTCATAATCACTTCATCATACTTCGTAGGTTTATCATGGTTTAGTAACATGACTTCCAGAACGGGATTACCGTACCACTCTGGTGTGGACCGTACTCTGGAAGACCTATGAGGTTCGGTAGTAACTTGATCTGAAGTTTCATGATCATTATCATTAGCTTCCTCACTAATTGGTGTAGGAATCACTGGAACTGATTTCTGTGATGAACTACTTTCCAATTCAGGAGAAGGTATAATTTCCTCATCAAGTTCTACTTTCCTCCCACTCACTTCTTTCAAGAGAAACTCCTTCTCTAGAAAGGATCCATTCTTAGCAACGAATATATTGCCTTTGGATCTGTGATAGAAGGTGTACCGAGCAGTTTCCTTTGGGTATCCTATGAAGACGCACTTCTCCAATTTGGGTTCGAGCTTATCAGGTTAAAGCTTTTTCACATATGTATCGAAGCCCCAAACTTTAAGAAACGACAACTTGGGTTTCTTGCCAAACCATAGTTCATATGGTGTCGTCTCAACGGATTTCGATGGTGCCCCATTTAAAGTGCATGTAGCCGTCTCTAAAGCATAACCCCAAAACAATAGCGCTAAATTAGTAAGAGACATCATAGATCGCACCATATCCAATAAAGTACGGTTACAACGTTCAGACACACCATTATGCTGTGGTGTTCAAGGTGGCGTGAGTTGCGAAACTATTCCACATTGTTTCAAATGAAGACCAAACTTAACTCAAATATTCGCCTCCACGATCAGATCGTAGAAATTTTATTTTCTTGTTATGATGATTTTCCACTTCACTCTGAAATTCTTTGAACTTTTCAAATGTTTCAGACTTATGTTTCATTAAGTAGATAGACCCATATCTGCTCAAATCATCTGTGAAGCTCAGAAAATAACGATACCCGCCACGGGCCTCAACACTCATTGGACCGCATACATCGGTATCTATTATTTCCAATAAGTCAGTAGCTCGTTCCATTGTTCCGGAGAACGGAGTTTTAGTCATCTTGCCCATGAGTCATGGTTCGCAAGCACCAAGTGATTCATAATCAAGTGATTCCAAAATCCCATCAATGTGGAGTTTCTTCATGCGCTTTACACCAATATGACCTAAACGGCAATGTCACAAATAAGTTGCACTATCATTATCAACTCTGCATCTTTTGGCTTCAATATTATGAACATGTGTATCACCACGATCGAGATTCAACAAAAATAGATCACTCAACAAGGGTGCATGAACATAAAAGATATTACTCATATAAATAGAACAACCATTATTCTTTTATTTAAATGAATAACTGTCTTGCATCAAACAAGATCCAGATTTAATGTTCATCCTCAACGCTGGCACCAAATAACAATTATTCAGGTCTAAAACTAATCCCAAATGTAGAGGTAGAGGTAGCGTGCCGACGGCGATCACATCGACCTTGGAACCATTTCCGACGCGCATCATCACCTCGTCCTTAGCCCATCTTCGTTTTAGTCGTAGCCCCTGTTTCGAGTTGCAAATATGAGCAACAGAACCAGTATCAAATACCCAGGCGCTACTACGAGCATTAGTAAGGTACACATCAATAACATGTATATCAAATATACCTTTCACTTTGCCATCCTTATCGCCAAACACTTGGGGCAGTTCCGCTTCCAGTGACTAGTTCCTTTGTAGTAGAAGCACTTAGTTTCAGGCTTAGGTCCAGACTTGGACTTCTTCCCAGGAGGAGCAACTTGCTTGCTATTCTTCTTGAAGTTCCCCTTCTTCCCTTTGCCTTTTTTTGAAACCAGTGGTCTTGTTAACCATCAACACTTGATGCTCCTTCTTGGTTTCTACCTCTGCAGCCTTTAGCATTGCGAAGAGCTCGAGAATCGTTTTTGTCATCCCTTGCATATTATAGTTCATCATGAAGCCTTTATTGCTTGGTGGCAGTGATTGAAGAACTTTGTCAATGACACTATTGATGACCCACAAGTGTAGAGGATCTATCGTAGCCCTTTCAATAAGTAAGAGTGTCGAACCCAATGAGGAGCAGAAGGAAATGACAAGCGGTTTTCAGTAAAGTATCCTCTGCAAGCACTAAAATTATATGTAACAAATAGTTTTTTGATAAGGTAATTTGTAACGGGTAACAAGCAATGAAAGTAAATAAGGTGCAGCAAGGTGGCCCATGTTGGGGAACGTAGCAGAAATTCAATATTTTCTACGCATCACCAAGATCAATCTATGGAGTTACTAGCAACGAGAGAGAGGGGAGTGCATCTTCATACCCTTGAAGATCGCGATACGGAAGCGTTGCAAGAACGCGGATTAAGGAGTCGTACTCGTAGTGATTCAGATCACGGTTGATTCCGATCTAAGCACCGAACAATGGCGCCTCCATGTTCAACACACGTACAGCCCGGGGATGTCTCCTCCTTCCTGATCCAGCAAGGGGAGAGGATAAGTTGAGGGAGAACTCTGACAGCACGACGGCGTGGTGGTGATGGAGCTCGTGGTTCTCCCGCAGGGCTTTGCCAAGCACTACGGAGGAGGAGGAGGTGTTGGAGGAGGGAGGGGCTGCGCTAGGGGAAGGGTGTGGCTACCCTCCCACCCCCTCACTATATATAGGGGGAAGGGGAGAGGGGGCCGACCCCTCTAGATGGATCTAGAGGACGGGGCGGTGGCCAGGGGAAACCCTAGATGGGTTTGGGCGACCCCACCCCCTAGGAAACTTGCCCCCCAAGCCGGGAGCGAGGCTGCCCTAGGGGTTGCGCCCCTACCTCTCCAGATTACGTGAGATGGGGTGGGAGGGGCGCTCAGCCCCTTAGTGGGCTGATGTGCCCCTTCCCCTTGGCCAAATAATTCCCCCCAACACTTGCCGGGGCCTCCGAAACCCCTTTCGGACACGCTGGTCATCACCTGGTACCCCCGGAACAATTCCGGACTCCAATACCCTTCGTCCAATATGCCGATCTTCACCTCCGGACCATTCTGGAGCTCCTCGTCACGTCCCGGATCTCATCCGGGACTTCGAACAACCTTCCGTAACCACATACTATTTCCCATAACAACTCTAGCATTACCGAACCTTAAGTGTGTAGACCCTACGGGTTCGGAAACCATGCACACATGACCGAGACATCTCTCCGGCCAATAACCAACAGCGGGATCTGGATACCCATGTTGGCTCCCACATGTTCCACGATGATCTCATCGGATGAACCACAATGTTGAGGATTCAAGCAATCACGTATACAATTCCCTTTGTCCATCCGTATGTTAATTGCCTGAGATTCGATCGTCGGTATACCAATACCTCATTCAATCTCGTTACTGGCAAGTCTCTTTACTCGTTCCGTAACGCATGATCCCGTGACTAACTCCTTAGTCACATTGAACTCATTATGATGATTCATTACCGAGTGGGCCCAGAGATACCTCTCTGTCATACGGAGTGAATTCGTGCCAACCCAACAGACACTTTCGGAGATACCTGTAGTGCACCTTTATAGCCACCCAGTTATGTTGTGACGTTTGGTACACCCAAATCATTCCTACGGTATCCGGGAGTTGCACAATCTCATGGTCTAAGGAAATGATACTTGACATTAGAAAAGCTCTTAGCAAACGAACTATACGATCTTGTGCTATGCTTAGGATTGGGTCTTGTCCATCACATCATTCTCCTAATGATGTGATCCCGTTATCAATGACATCCTGTGTCCATGGTCAGGAAACCATAACCATCTATTGATCAACGAGCTAGTCAACTAGAGGCTCACTAGGGACATGTTGTGGTCTATGTATCCACACATGTATTATAGTTTCCAGTTAATACAATTATAGCATGAACAATAGAAAATTATCATGAACAAGGAAATATAATAATAACCATTTTATTATTGCCTCTAGGGCATATTTCCAACAGTCTCCCACTTGCACTAGAGTCAATAATCTAGTTCACATCATTATGTGATTGTATTGAATCCAACACCCATGGTGTTTGATCATATCTCGCTTGTGAGAGAGGTTTATTAGTCAACGGGTCTGAATCTTTCAGATCCGTGTGTGCTTTACAAATATCTATGTCATCTTGTAGATGTATCTACCAGGCGCTACTTGGAGCTATTCCATATAACTGCTCTACTATACGAATCCGGTTTACTACTCAGAGTCATCCGAATTAGTGTCAAAGTTTGCATCGACGTAACCCTTTATGACGAACTCTTTTACCACCTCCATAATCGAGAAAATTCCTCAGTCCACTAGTTACCAAGGATAAGTTTGACCGCTGTCATGTGATCCATTCCTGGATCACTCTTGTACCCCTTGACTGACTCATGGCAAGGCACACTTCAGGTGCGGTACACAACATAGCATACTGTAGAGCCTATGTCTAAAGCATAGGGGACGACCTTCGTCCTCTCTCTCTCTTTTGCAGTTGTCAGGTCTTGAGTCTTTCTCAATACTCATAACTTATAACAAAGCCAAGAACTCCTTTGCCGACCTATTTTGAACTCCTTCAAAATCTTGTCACAGTATGTGTTCATTTGAAAGTACTATTAAGTGTTTTTGATCTATCCTTATAGATCTTGATGCTCAATGTTCAAGTAGCTTAATCCAGGTTTTCCATTGAAAAACACTTTTCAAATAACCCTATATGCTTTCCAGAAATTCTACATCATTTCTGATCAACAATATGTCAACAACATATACTCATCAAAAATTCTATAGTGCTCCCACTCACTTCTTTGGAAATACAAGTTTCTCATAAACTTGGTATAAACCCAAAATCTTTGATCATCTCATCAAAGCGTATATTCCATCTCCGAGATGCTTACTCCAATCCTTAGAAGGATTACTGGAGCTTTGCATACTTGTTAGCATCTTTCAGGATTGACAAAACCTTCTGGTTGTATCACATACAACCTTTCCTCAAGAAAATCATCGAGGAAACAATGTTTTGACATCCTATCTGCAAGATTTCATAAATAATGCAGTAACTGCTAATATAATTCCAACAGACTCTTAGCATTGCTACGAGTGAGAAAGTCTCATCGTAGTCAACTCCTTGAACTTGTCGGAAAACATCTTAGCGACAAGTCAAGCTTTCTTAATGGTGACACTTACCATCATTGTGTGTCTTCCTTTTAAAATCCATCTGTACTCAACAGCCTTACGACCATCGAGTAGTTCTTCCAAAGTCTATACTTTGTTTTCATACATGGATCCTCTCTCGGATTTTATGGCCTCGAGCCATTCATCGGAATCCGGGCCCACCATCGCTTCTCCATAGCTTGTAGGTTCATTTTTTTCTAGCAACATGACCTCCAAGACAGGATTACGTACCACTCTGAAGTAGTACGCATCCTTGTCGACCTACGAGGTTCGGTAGTGACTTGATTTGAAGTTTCATGATCACTATTATCAGCTTCCAGTTCAATTGGTGTAGGCGCCATATAACAACTTCCTGTGCCCTGCTACACACTAGTTGAAGTGATGGTTCAATAACCTCATAAAGTCTCCACCATCCTCCCACTCAATTCTTTCAAGAGAAACTTTTCGTCGAGAAAGGACCCGTTTCTGGAAACAATCACTTTTGCTTCCAGATCTGAATTAGGAGGTATACCCAACTGTTTTTGGGTGTCCTATGAAGATGCATTTAATCCTCTTTGGGTTCAAGCTCATCAGGAGAAACTTTTCACATAAGCGTCACAGCCCCAAAATTTTTAAGAAATGACAGCTTAGGTTTCTCTAAACCATAGTTCATACGGTGTCATCTCAACGGAATTACCTGGTGCCCAATTTAAAGTGAATGCGGTTGTCTCTAATGCCTAACCTATAAATGATAGTGGTAATTCGATAAGAGATATCATGGTATGCACCATATCCAATAGGGTGCATTTATGATGTTCGGACACACCATCACACTATGGTGTTCCAGGCGGTATTAGTTATGAAACAATTTCCACATGGTCTTAATTGTGTACCAAACTCGTAACTCAAATATTCATCTCTATGATCATATCATAGACATTTTATCCTCTTGCCACGACGATCTTCAACTTCACTCTGAAATTGCTTGAACCTTTCAATAATTCAGACTCGTTTTTCATCAAGTAAATATACTCAGAATCTACTCAAATCATCTGTGAAGTAAGAGCATAACGATATTCACTGCGTGCCTCAACACTCATTGGATTGCACACATCAAATGCATTACTTCCAACAAGTTGCTCTCTTGTTTCATCTCACTGAAAAACGAGGCCTTTCAATCATCTTGCCCATGTGGTATGATTTGCATGTCTCAAGTGATTCAAAATCAAGTGAGTCCAAACGATCCATCTGTATGGAGTTTCTTCATGCATATATACCAATAGACATGGTTCGCATGTCTCAATCTTTTCAAAACGAGTGAGTCCAAAGATCCATCAACATGGAGCTTCTTCATGCGTTTTATATCAGTATGACTCAAATGGTAGTGCCACAAGTATGTGGTACTATCATTACTATCTTATATCTTTTGGTATGAACATGTGTATCACTACGATCGAGATTCAATAAACCATTCATTTTAGGTGCAAGACCGTTGAAGGTACTATTCAAATAAACAGAGTAACCATTTTCTCCTTAAATGAATAACCGTATTGCGATAAACATAATCCAATCATGTCTATACTCAACGCACCAAATAATTATTATTTAGGTTTAACACCAATTTCGATGGTAGAGGGAGCAGGCGATGCTTGATCACATCAACCTTGGAAACACTTCCAACACACATCGTCATCTCACCTTTAGCTAGTCTCTGTTTATTCCGTAGTTCTTTTATTTCGAGTTACTAACACTTAGCGACCGAACCGGTGTCTTAATACCCTAGTGCTACTAGGAGTACTAGTAAAGTACACATTTAATACAATGTATATCCAATATACTTCTGTCAACCTTGCCGGCCTTCTCATCTACCAAGTATCTAGGGTAGTTCTGCTTCAGTGACCATTCCCTCATTACAGAAGCACTTAGTATTGGGTTTGGGTTCAACCCTGGGTTTCTTCACTAGATCAGCAACTGATTTGTCATTTCATGAAGTATCCCTTCTTGCCCTTGCCCTTCTTGAAACTAGTGGTTTTACTAACCATCAACAATAGATGCTCCTACTCGATTTCTACTTTCGCGGTGTCAAATATCGTGAATTGCTCAAGGATCATTATGTCTATCCCTGATATGTTATAGTTCATCACGAAGCTCTAATAGCTTGGTGCCAGTGACTATGGAGAACCATCACTATCTCATCTGGAAGGTTAACTCCCACTCGATTCAAGTGATTGTAGTACTCAGACAATCTGAGCACATGCTCAATGATTGAGCTTTTCTCCCTTAGTTTGCAGGTTAAGAAACTTGTCGGAGGTCTCATACCTCTTGACGTGGGCACAAGCCTGAAATCCTAATTTCAGCTCTTGGAACATCTCATATGTTCTGCGATGTTTCAAAAATGTCTTCAGTGCCTCAATTCTAAACCATTTAACATTACACACTGAACTATCACATAGTCATCAAAACGTGTATGTCAGATGTTCGCAACATCCAGAAATGACGCTCGAGGTTCAGACACCGAGCGGTGCATTAAGGACATAATCCTTCTGCGCAGCAATGAGGACAATCCTCAGTTTACGGACTCAGTCCGCATAATTTCTGCTGTCAACTCTCAACTAAATTTTCTCTAGGATCATATCTAAAACAGTAGAACCAAAGCGTGAGCTGCGACATAATTTGCAAAGACATTTTGACTATGTTCATGATAATTAAGTTCATCTGATTATTTAATGAACTCCCACTTAGATAGACATCCCTCTAGTCATCTAAGTGATACATGATCCGAGTCAACTAGGCCGTGTCCGATCATCACGTGAGACGGACTAGTCATCATCGGTGAACATCTTCATGTTGATCGCATCTGCTATATGACTCATGTTCGACCTTTCGGTCTCTTGTGTTACGAGGCCATGTCTGTACATGCTAGGCTCGTCAAGTCAACCTAAGTGTTTTGCATGTGCAAATCTGGCTTACACCCGTTGTATGCGAACGTTAGAATCTATCACACCCGATCATCACGTGGTGCTTCAAAACAACGAACCTTCGTAATGGTGCACAGTTAGGGGGAACACTTTCTTGAAATTTTATGATGGATCATCCTATTTATGCTATCGTCGTTCTAAGCAAATAAGATGCAATAACATGATAAGCATCTCATGCAATCAAATAGTGACATGATATGGCCAATATCATTTTGCTCCTTTTGATCTCCATCTTCGGGGCGCCATGATCATCATCGTCACTGGCATGACACCATGATCTCCATCATCGTGTCTTCATGAAGTTGTCTCGCCAACTATTACTTCTACTACTATGGCTAACGGTTTAGCAATAAAGTAAAGTAATTACATGGCGTTATTCAATGACACGCAAGTCATACAATAAATTAAGACAACTCCGATGGCTCCTGCCGGTTGTCATACTCATCGACATGCAAGTCGTGATTCCTATTACAAGAACATGATCAATCTCATACATCACATATATTTCATTCATCACATCCTTTGGCCATATCACATCACACGGCATATGCTGCAAAAACAAGTTAGACGTCCTCTAATTGTTGTTGCAAGTTTTTACGTGGCTGCTATAGGTTTCTAGCAAGAACGTTTCTTACCTATGCCAAAACCACAACGTGATATGCCAATTGCTATTTACCCTTCATAAGGACCCTTTTCAACAAATCCGATCCGACTAAAGTGGGAGAGACAGACACCCGCTAGCCACCTTATGCAACTAGTGCATGTCAGTTGGTGGAACCTGTCTCACATAAGCGTACGTGTAAGGTCGGTCCGGGCCGCTTCCATCCATGATGCCGCCGAATCAAGATAAGACTAGTAGTGGCAAGTAAATTGAGAAAATCGACGCCCACAATAACTTGTGTTCTACTCGTGCATAGAAACTACGCATAAGCCTGGCTCATAATGCCACTGTTGGGGAACGTAGCAGAAATTCAAAATTTTCTACGCATCACCAAGATCAATCTATGAAGTTACTAGAAACGAGAGAGAGGGGAGCGCATCTTCATACCCTTGAAGATTGCGATATGGAAGTGTTGCAAGAACGCGGATTAAGGAGTCGTACTTGTAGCAATTAATATCGCGGTTGATTCCGATCTAAGCACCGAACAATGGCGCCTCCGCGTTCAACACACGTACAGCCTGGGGACGTCTCCTCCTTCTTGATCTAGCAAGGGGAGAGGAGAAGTTGAGGGAGAACTCCGATAGCACAACGGCGTGGTGGTGATGGAGCTCGTGGATCTCCTGCAGGGCTTCGCCAAGCACTACAGAGGAGGAGGAGGTGTTGGAGGAGGGAGGGGCTGCGCCAGGGGAAGGGTGTGGCTGCCCTCCCACCCCCTCACTATATATAGGGGGAAGGGAAGAGGGGGCCGGCCCCTCTAGATGGATCTAGAGGACGGGGCAGCGGCCAGGGGAAACCCTAGATGGGTTTGGGCGCCCCCACCCCCTAGGAAACTTGCCCCCCAAGCATGGAGGGGAGGCTGCCCTAGGGGTGGTGCCCCTACCTCTCCAGGTTACGTGAGATGGGGTGGGAGGGGCGCTCAGCCCCTTAGTGGGCTGATGTGCCCCCTCCCCTTGGCCCATAAGGCCCCCCAACACTTGCCGGGGCCTCCGAAACCCCTTTCGGACACGCTGGTCATCACCTGGTACCCCCGGAACAATTCCGGACTCCAATACCCTTCGTCCAATATACCGATCTTCACCTCCAGACCATTCTGGAGCTCCTCGTCACGTCCGGGATCTCATGCGGGACTCCAACAACCTTCGGTAACCACATACTATTTCCCATAACAAATCTAGCGTCACCAAACCTTAAGTGTGTAGACCCTACGGGTTCGGAAACCATGCACACATGACCGAGACATCTCTCCGGCCAATAACCAACAGCGGGATCTGGATACCCACATTGGCTCCCTCATGTTCCACGATGATCTCATCGGATGAACCACAATGTCGAGGATTCAAGCAATCCCGTATACAATTCCCTTTGTCCATCGATATGTTACTTGCCTGAGATTCGATCATCGGTATCCAATACCTCGTTCAATCTCGTTACTGGCAAGTCTCTTTACTCGTTCCGTAACGCATGATCCCATGACTAACTCCTTAGTCACATTGAGCTCATTATGATGATGCATTACCGAGTGGGCCCGGATATACGTCTCTGTCATACTGAGTGACAAATCCCAGTCTCGATTCGTGCCAACCCAACAGACACTTTCGGAGATACCTGTAGTGCACCTTTATAGCCACCCAGTTACGTTGTGACGTTTGGTACACCCAAAGCATTCCTACGGTATCCGGGAGTTGCACAATCTCATGGTCTAAGGAAATGATACTTGACATTAGAAAATCTCTTAGCAAACGAACTATACGATCTTGTGCTATGCTTAGGATTGGGTCTTGTCCATCACATCATTCTCCTAGTGATGTGATCCCGTTATCAATGACATCCTATGTCCATGGTCAGGAAACCATAACCATCGATTGATCAACGAGCTAGTCAACTAGAGGCTCACTAGGGACATGTTGTGGTCTATGTATTCACACATGTATTACGGTTTCCAGTTAATACAATTATAGCATGAACAATAGACAATTATCATGAACAAGGAAATATAATAATAACCATTTTATTATTGCCTCTAGGGCATATTTCCAACAGCCCAATCCTTTTTGTAGCAAAGGACAAGCCTGGACAAGTTCTTATATAGAGAAAAGCGCTCCCGAGGACACATGGGAATTATCATCAAGCTAGTTTACATCACGCTCGTATGATTCGCGTTCGTTACTTTGATAATTTGATATGTCGGTGGACCGGTGCTTGGGTACTGCCCTTTCTTGGACAAGCATCCCACTTATGATTAACCCCTATTGCAAGCATCCACAACTACAAAAGAAGTATTAAGGTAAACCTAACCATAGCATGAAATATATGGATCCAAATCAGCCCCTTACGAAGCCACTCATAAACTAGGGTTTAAGCTTCTGTCACTCTAGCAACCCATCATCTACTTATTACTTCCCAATGCCTTCTTCTAGGACCAAATAATGGTGAAGTGTCATGTAGTTGACATTCACATAACACCACTAGAGGAGAGACAACATACATCTCATGAAAATATTGAATGAACACCAAATTCACATGACTAATAATAGCAAGACTTCTCCCATGTCCTCAGGAACAAACGTAACTACTCACAAAGCATATTCATGTTCATAATCAGAGGGATATTAATATGCATTAAGGATGTGAACATATGATCTTCCACCAAATAAACCAACTAGCATCAACTACAAGGAGTAATCAACACTACTAGCAACCCACTGGTACCAATCTGAGTTTTGGGTACAAAGATTGGATACAAGAGATGAACTAGGGTTTGAGAGGAGATGGTGCTGGTGAAGATGTTGATGGACATTGACCCCCTCCCGATGAGAGGATCGTTGGTGATGACGATGGTGATGATTTCCCCCTCCCGGAGGGAAGTTTCCCCGGCAGAATAGCTCCACTGGAACCCTAGATTGGTTCCGCCAAGGTTTCGCCTCGTGGCGGCGAAGTTTCATCCCGTAAGCTTGCTTATGATTTTTTCCAGGGTAGAAGACTTCATATAGCAGAAGACGGGCACCGGAGGGCTGCCAGGTGGCCCACGAGGCAGGGGGCGCGCCCCCCACCCTCGTGGCCAGGGTGTGGGCCCCCTCTGGTACTTCTTCCGCTCAATATTTTTTATTAATTCCCAAAATGACTTTCATGGAGTTTCAGGACTTTTGGAACTGTGCAGAATAGGTCTCCAATATTTTCTCCTTTTCCAGCCCAGAATCCCAGGTGCCGACATTCTCCCTCTTTATGTAAACCTTGTAACATAATAGAGAATAGCCATAAGTATTGTGACATAACGTGTAATAACAACCCATAATGGAATAAATATCGATATAAAAGCATGATGCAAAATGGACGTATCAAGTCCCCCAAGCTTAGACCTCGCTTGTCCTCAAGTGGAAGCCGATATCGAAAAATATGTCCACATGTTTAGAGATAGAGGTGTCGATAAAAATAAAATACGGACATGAGGGCATCATGATCATTCTTATAATAGCAACACACATATATTTTGTCATATGATTTCTTATGCTCAAGTAATAATCTATTCACAATGTCAAGTATGAATCAGAAACTTCATTGAAAACCAACAAACTATAATCTTAGTCATTGAAGCAATTGCAATTTATCATAACATCGGAAAGAGTCAACATAAGAGCTTTTCAGCAAGTCCACATACTCAACTATCATTTAATCTTTCACAATTGCTAACACTCATGCAATACTTATGGTTACGGAGTTTTAATCGGACACAGAGAAAGATAGGGGCTTATTGTGTTGCCTCCCAACCTTTTACCTCAAGGGTAATGTCAACAATAATAGTTCATGCTAACTTACATCCAATTGGATAAATATATCAGGATCTTTCCAACACGAGGTGCTTGCCAAAGGATAAAATAAAAAGGAAAGGTGAAGATCACCATGACTTTTTTATAATACAGAAAGTAAAAGATAAGCCCTTTGCAGAGGGAAGCAGAGGTTGTCATGTGCCACAAAATCTTAATGCAAAAGAACGTCACTTTATATTGCCACTTGTGATACGGACCTTTATTATGCAGTCCATCGCTTTTATTACTTCCATATCACAAGATCGTATAAAGCTTATTTTCTCCACACTAATAAGTCATACATATTTAGAGAGCAATTTTTATTGCATGCAACATGACAACTTACTTGAAGGATCTTACTCAATCCATAGGTAGATATGGTGGACTCTCATGGCAATACTGGTTTTAAGGATATTTGGAAGCACAAGTAGTATCTCTACTTGGTGCAAGGAATTTGGCTAGCATGAGGGGGAAAGGTAAGTTCAACATGTTTGGATGATACATGACAATATACTTTAACTAAGATGTGAGAAAACATAACCCATTACGTTGTCTTCCTTGTCCAACATCAACTCTTTAGCATGTGATACTTTAATGAGTGCTCACAATCATAAAAGATGTCCAAGATAGTATACTTATATGTGAGAACCTCTCTTTCTTTATTACTTCCTATTAATTGCAACGATGACCAAAACTATGTTTGCCAACTCTCAACAACTTTTAATCATTATACTCTTTATATGTGAAGTCATTACTATCCATAAGATCTACGTGGTCTCTTTTTTTCTTTTTTTTTCTTTTTATTTTATTCCCTCAAGATCATAGCAAGATAGCAAAGCCCTTGACTCAACACTAATCTTTATTATATATAGCTCACGGACTCGATTACATAGAGGGATCATAAAGCAAAACTCAAAACTAATTCATACCAAAACTTTATTCTACTAGATCAAGATATTACTAAAAGGATTGAACTAAGTAAAATGGTAAAGATAGGAGTGTGATGGTGATACGATATCGGGGCACCACCCCCAAGCTTGGCAATTGCCAAGGGGAGTGCGAATACCCATGTGATTAGTTCCTCGAAGGTGATGATGATGGAGTTGTTGATGATGTAGGCTTGTTCCTCAATTTGCGCTTGAGGATGGAATTTTGCTCCCTTGGATCATCAATCTCCTGCTCATGGCTTAATATCCTTTTGCATAGTTCCTGTTTGTTTTCCTGCAAGAGACGAAAATGAATAAACTCGATCTTTCGTTTCTTTGCTCTATCAGGGAGGCTTGACTTTTTAAACTCCACATGCATGTCCCCAGGTTGAGGTAATGGGGCTTCATCTTCATCTGAGCTCGTCTCCTCCTTTCCTTTAGGCTCATAGTCTTCTTCTTCTTCAGTAGTCCAGCCATGATGCTCCAAGTCCCCGTAGATCTTAGGGTCTACTAGGTAATCAGCCACATAGCTTACTCCCTCTGAATCCTGGGATGACATATTGCTCTTATCTGTGGCAGAAACAGCTCAAGACAAAAACAGAGGATTTTTGCATGATACGATGGTCAAAACCTTCGGGAGATTATATTATGAATTTTTATCGACCAAAAGAAGTATCGTGCAATGAAACGGAGTCAGGAGAGCACACGAGGTGCCCACGAGGCAGGGGGCGCGCCCAGGGGGGTAGGGTGCGCCCTCCACCCTCGTGGAAGCCTTGTGTCCTTCCTGGACTACTTCTTATTTTCCTATTTTCTTAAATATTCCAAAACGGAGAAAAATTGCTATTAGAACTATTTTGGAGTTGGTTTACTTACCGTACCACATACCTATTCTTTTTCGGAGTCTGAAACATTCTGGCAAGTGTCCCTTATGTATTCCTCCGAGGTTACGGTTTCAATAATATTAGTTTCAACATTTATAGGATTACCTGAGATGTAATGTTTGATTCTTTGACCGTTCACCACCTTCGGATTTGTGCCTTTGAAGTTGTTGATTTTTATGGCACCGGAATGATAGACCTCCTTGATAATGTAAGGGCCTTCCCATTTAGAGAGAAGTTTTCCTGCAAAAAATCTTAAACGAGAGTTTAAAATCAAAACATAATCACCTACATTAAACTCACGCTTTTGTATCCTTTTGTCATGCCATCTTTTAACTTTTTTCTTAAGCAGTTTGGCATTCTCGTAGGCCTGGGTTCTCCATTCATCAAGTGAGCTAATGTCAAATAACCTCTTCTCACCAGCAAGTTTGAGATCATAATTGAGCTCTTTAGTGGCCCAATATGCCTTATGTTCAAGTTCGAGAGGTAAGTGACATGCTTTTCCATAAACCATTTTATACGGAGACATTCCCATAGGATTCTTATATGCAGTTCTATAAGCCCATAATGCATCATCAAGTTTCTTGGACCAATTCTTTTCTAGATCTATTAACAGACTTTTGCAAAATTAATTTGAGCTCTCTATTACTCAATTCTACTTGACCACTAGACTGTGGGTGATATGGAGATGCAATTCTATGATTAACATCATACTTAGCAAGCATTTTACGAAACGCACCATGAATAAAATGTGAACCACCATCAGTCGACACCAAACCTCGAAAAAATAACTTCTTTAAGCATCTGAATAGAGGTGTTATGATTAGCACTACTAGTTGGAATAGCTTCTACCCACTTAGTAATGTAATCAACAACAACTAAAAAATGTGTATATCCATTAGAGGAAGGAAACGGTCCCATATAATCAAAGCCCCAAACATCAAATGGTTCAATAACAAGTGAATAATTCATAGGCATTTCTTGACGTCTACTAATATTACCAATTCTTTGACATTCATCACAAGACAAGACAAACTTACGGGCATCTTTGAAGAGAGTAAGCCAATAAAAACCGGATTGCAATACCTTATGTGCAGTTCTATCTCTAGCGTGGTGTCCTCCATATGCCTCGGAGTGACACTTGCGTAAGATCTGTTCCTGTTCATGCTCAGGTACACAACGTCTGATAACACTTTCTACTCCTTCTTTATAAAGGCGTGGGTCATCCCAAAAGTAATGTCTTAAATCATAGAAAAACGTTTTCTTTTGCTGGTATGTGAAACTAGGTGGTATGAATTTAGCAACAATGTAATTAGCATAATCAGCATACCATGGAGAACTACGAGAAGCATTTATGACAACCAATTGTTCATCAAGGAAGCTATCATCAATAGGTAGTGGGTCATCAAGAACATTCTCTAACCTAGATAGGTTGTCTGCAACAGGGTTTTCAGCTCCCTTTCTATCAATAATGTGCAAATCAAATTCTTGTAGTAGGAGAACCCATCTAATAAGTCTAAGTTTAGCATCTTTCTTTTCCATAAGATATTTAATAGCAGCATGATCAGTGTGAATAGTTACTTTAGAATCAACAATATAAGGTCTGAACTTATCACAAGCAAAAACAACTGCTAAGAATTCTTTTTCAGTAGTAGCATAATTTCTCTAGGCAGTGTCTAGAGTTTTACTAGCATATTGAATAACATTTATTTTCTTATCAACTCTTTGTCCTAGAACAGCACCTACAACATAATCGCTCGTGTCACACATAATTTCAAAGGGAAAATTCCAACCAGGTGGCTGAACAATAGGTGCATAAATCAAAGCTTTCATAAGTATTTCAAATGCTTCTACACAATCATCATTGCAGACAAAAGGGATATCTTTTTGTAGTAGATTAGTCAGAGGCCTAGAAATTTTAGAGAAGTCCTTAATGAACCTCCTATAAAAACCGGCATGACCAAGGAAACATCTTATACCTTTAATGTCCTTGGGACACGGCATCTTTTCAATAGCATTAACCTTAGCTTTATCAACTTCAATACCTCTTTCAGAAATTTTATGCCCCAAAACAACGCCTTCATTAACCATAAAGTGGCACTTCTCCCAATTCAAAACAAGACTAGTATCTTCGCATCTCTACAAAACTCGTTCAAGGTTGCTGAAACAATCATCAAAAGAGGATCCATAAATGGAGAAATCATCCATGAATACCTCACAAATCTTTTCACAAAAGTCGGAGAATATAGCCATCATGCATCTTTGAAAGGTAGCAGGTGAATTACATAAACCAAAAGGCATACTTCTATAAGCAAAAGTACCGAAAGGGCAAGTAAAAGTGGTCCTTTCTTGATCGTCTGCTGACACAAGTATTTGAGAGAAACCAGAGTAACCATCTAGAAAGCAAAAATGTGTATGTTTGGATAGTCTTTCTAGCATTTGATCAATAAAAGGTAAAGGGTAATGGTCTTTTTTAGTAGCTTTATTTAACTTACGGAAATCAATTACCATCCTATAACATGTGCTAATTCTTTGCGGGATCAATTCATCTTTATCATTAGGAACGACAGTAATACCTCCCTTCTTAGGGACACAACGGACAGGACTTACCCACTGACTATCAGCAACGGGATAAATTATACCTGCCTCAAGGAGCTTTAGTATTTCCTTTCTTACCACTTCTTTTATCTTAGGATTTAACCTCCATTGGTGATCAATAACTGGTTTGGCGTCTTCCTCCAATTTTATTTTGTGTTGGCATAGAATGGGACTAATGTCCTTAAGATCATCAAGAGTATATCCAATAGCAGCACGGTGCTTCTTCAGAGTTTTCAATAATCTTTCTTCTTCCTGCTCTGAAAGGTTAGCACTAATAATAATAGGATATATCTTCTTTTCATCGAGATAAGTATATTTAAGAGTATCAGGTAATGGTTTAAGCTCAAACACGGGATCACCCTTGGGTGGTGGAGGATCCTCTAGGATTTCAATAGGCAAGTTGTGTTTCAAAATAGATCCCTGTTTAAAGAATACTTCATCTATTTCCCTTCTTTCATTCATAAACATATCATTTTCATGGTCTAGAAAATATTGTTCTAAAGGATCATTAGGAGGCACAGCAATATAAGCAAGACCAATAATTTCATCCTTACTAGGCAATTCTTTATCATGGGGTTGTCTATGAAACTTAGCAAAATTAAACTCATGAGACATATCCCCCAAACCAATAGTAACAACATCCTTTCCGCAATCTATCTTAGCATTAACAGTGTTCAAGAAGGGTCTACCAAATATAATGGGACAAAAGTCATCTTGTGGGGAACCAAGAACAAGAAAATCAGTAGGATATTTAACTTTCCCACACAAGACTTCAACATCTCTAACAATCCCAATTGGTGAAATAGTATCTCTATTGGCAAGCTTAATTGTAACATCAATATCTTCTATCTCAGCAGGTGCAATGTCATGCATAATTTCTTCATATAAGGAATGAGGTATTACACTAGCACTAGAACCCATATCACATAAGCCATGATAACAATGATCTCCTATTTTAACAGAAATAACAGGCATGCCTATAACAGGTCTATGTTTCTTAGCATCGGGTCTAGCAATTCTAGCAGCTTCATCACAGAAGTAAATAACATGTCCATCAATATTATCAGCAAAGAGATCTTTAACCATAGCAATACTAGGTTCAACTTTAATTTGCTCACGTGGTGTATATGTTCTAGTATTACTCTTACGAACCACAGTTGAAGCTTTAGCATGATCCTTTATCCTAACAGGGAAAGGTGGTTTCTCAATATAAGTAGAAGGAACAATAGGATCATTATAAGTGATAATCTTTTCTTCAACTGTAATAGGTGCAACTACTTTTACTTCAGTGGGAGGATTATATTTAAACCACTTCTCCTTAGGGAGATCAACATGAGTAGCAAATGATTCACAGAAATAAGCTACGATCTCAGAGTCAAGTCCATATTTAGTGCTAAATCCAAAAAAACATCAGTATCCATAAAAGATTTAACACAATCAAACTTAGGTGTTATACCTGACTCCTTACCTTCGCCGGAATCCCAATATTCAGAGTTGCATTTAATTATTTCCAATAAATCCAACTTGAATTCAATAGTCTTCATCATAAAAGACCCAGCACAAGAAGTATTGAGCATGGAGCGATTGTTGAGAGAAAGCCGAGCATAAAAACTTTGAATAATCATTTCTCTTGAGAGCTCATGATTCGGGCATGAATATAACATTGACTTAAGCCTCCCCCAAGCTTGAGCGATGCTTTCTCCTTCGCGAGGCCAAAAATTATATATATAATTATGATCATGGTAAAGAAGATGCATAGGATAAAACTTCTGGTGAAATTCTAATTTCAATCGTTTGTAGTCCCATGATCCCATATCATCACATAGCCTATGCCATGTCAATGCATCTCCCTTCAAAGATAAAGGGAAGACCTTCTTCTTGATAACATCATCGGGCATACCTGCAAGCTTAAATAATCCACAAACTTCATCCACATAGATTAGGTGTAAATCGGGATGCAATGTTCCATTTCCAGCAAAGGGATTAGCTAGCAGTTTCTCTACCATACCCGAAAGAATTTCAAAGTAAACATTTTTTGTAGGTTGAGGAGCAACTCTTTGCTCTACTGGTCGGGGTGAAGATACCCAGAACAAGCCCCTCAAAGGATTATGTTCCATAGTAACAAGTGACAGTAAATTTCAGCACACTATATAAATGTTTCGTTACCAATTTCCACTTACCAAAGGCGCTTCACTCCCCGGCAACGGCGCCAAAAAAGAGTCTTGATGACCCACAAGTGTAGGGGACCTATCGTTGTCCTTTCGATAAGTAAGAGTATCGAACCCAATGAGGAACAGAAGGAAATGACAAGCGGTTTTCAGTAAGGTATTCTCTGCAAGCACTGAAATTATAGTTAACAGATAGTTTTGTGATAAGGTAATTTGTAACGGGTGTCAGTGTCAAAACCGGCGGATCTCGGGTAGGGGGTCCTGATCTATGCGTCAAGGCTGATGGTAACAGGGAGCAAGGGACACAGATGTTTATCCAGGTTCGGGCCCTCTCGATGGAGGTAAAACCCTACTTCCTGCTTGATTAATATTGATGATATGGGTAGTACAAGAGTAGATCTACCACGAAATCGTAGAGGCTAAACCCTAAGAGCTAGCCTATGATGGTATGATTGTAATTGTGATCGGCCTTCTAAGGACCAACCTCTCCGGTTTATATAGACACCGGAGAGGGCTAGGGTTTACATGGAGTTGGTTACAAGGAAGGAAACACAATATCCGGATCGCCAAGCTTGCCTTCCACGCAAAGGAGAGTCTCATCCGGGCACGGGCCGAAGTCTTGAGTCTTGTATCTTCACGCTTCAATAGTCTGAACGTTGTACACAGTCCGGCTATCCG
Organism: Triticum timopheevii; assembly: GCA_963921465.1. Lineage (NCBI taxonomy): Eukaryota > Viridiplantae > Streptophyta > Magnoliopsida > Poales > Poaceae > Triticum > Triticum timopheevii. The sequence goes on from OY997268.1 coordinate 480,520,641, forward strand.
GATACCCCCTAATCCAGGACTCCCTCAGTAGCCCCTGAACCAGGCTTCAATGACGATGAGTCCGGCGCGCAGTATTGTCTTCGGCATTGCAAGGCGCGTTCCTTCTCCGAATACTCCAAAGTAATTATGGAACACGTAGACCGTGTCCGGATCTATAAGATGATCTTCACATAGCATAAACCCGATCCACTGGCAATCTTCGGGCGTCGTTCCCTTGCATCGTGGCCTGGTCCAACGCGGACCGACATTTCTTACCCCACAATGACTCGTGTTACGAGGCGGTTTCATTGGCACGTCCCGTCGAGGCAGAGATCGTGTTCCTCTCATTACGGGATTTTCCATTAATATGGACGTGCGTGACCCCATGACGGCCATTCGTATAACCCCGCGTGTTTTTAGATAAGCCTCAAACGGCCACACCAAGGACTCTTGATATTCATCCCCTTTATAAAAGGGGTCGAAGCCTATGCCTCTTCTCCACCTTCCTCGTGCCTTTTTGCTCCTCGAGTTCTAACACCCGAAACCCAAGCTTCAACACCCCAGATCCTCCAACATGTCCGGATCCGTCCCTCAAGGCCAGTGGGTGGCCTCCTCGATTCAAGAGGACGACATTGCGAAGCTTATGGAGGTCGGATACCTGACCGCTGACATCCAACACAGGCTTCCGGCACCAGGGCAGGTCATCCCCACATCGGAGCCTAATGAGTGCGTCGTTTTTGTCCCGCACTTCCTCCGCGGCCTAGGCTTCACCCTCGATCCCTTTGTGAGGGGGCTCATGTTCTATTATGGGTTGGATTTTCATGATCTGGCTCCAGACGCTATCCTCCATATCTCGTCGTTCATTATCGTGTGCGAGACTTTTCTCCACGTCACCCCACACTTCGGCTTATGGCTCAAGACCTTCAATGTGACGTCGAAGATGATTGAGGGGCGACATGTGGAATGCGGAGGTGCCGTAATAAGCAGAAACACCAATGCCCCATGGCCAGAGGGTTCTTTCCTAGAAGTATCCGATGTATGGCAACGGGGGTGGCTTTATGTCATGGCTCCCAGAGGCACAAAGTGGGTGGCTGCCCCCGAGTTTCGCTCGGGCCCTCCATCATAGTTGGCGTCCTGGACCGACATAGGACGGAACTGGGGGCCCGCTGGTGATGTACCAGTACTGCAGAATCGAATCCAGGAGCTTCTTGAGAGGGACATTAACCTCGTCAGCATAATGCAAGTGATGTTAATCCGACGGATGTTTCCGTGCCAATGTCGGCCTCTCCGGATGTGTGAGTTCAATCCAGAGGGTCCGCGGACTGTCGAGCACTTCTTCGGCTTGAAGCTCGAAGAGATGTGCAAATTATTCTTCGGACGAAAAGTAGTGTGTCCGGATACCACCGAGGATGCGGGCCTAATCTGCAATCGCCTAGATACTCAAGTAATTAGCCTTGATACCGGACACCCTGTTTTGTATTTGTCATTATTGTTTATTCTGAAAATCATCCGCGTCCAGGAATGACTCAGTAAGGCGGAGAGAATCAGGTGTCCGGTGCCACTTCCCGAAGGCTCGCCCGCCCTCACTATGGCCAAGATGCTCGACCGGGTACTCAGCAAAATGCCCTCAGGGAAAGACAACGGGAGGAACGAAGAAACCAAACTCCACATGCTACGCATCCGAACCGGGGGAATTGTTACCTCCCCCAAGGAGGATAGTCGGGGAGGGGTGGCTAAAGCCTCCTCCCCGCGCGGGAAGAAGAGGGCCGCCTCCGAAGATTTGGAGGCAGAGATGCCCAAATTAGGAAAAAGACATCCCCAGGGGGCCTTGCCCTGACGGGCACCCTCACCACACCATGCCCTCCAACGGGCCAGCCCCCCACCAAGCTGTAAGTCAATCTACAATCCGAAGGTACTATGTTTCTCCTAGATCAATAACCAGGATTCAACTTTTTGCAGTCCGGCCAGCAGCTCCTCTCAACAGGGTTCATCTTCGGGGGACCTTCCTCCGGAGATGATGGAGAGCGAGACCCCACCCCCTTCTCCGACTCAAGAAGCGGGCGACACCGAGGTGTCGTCACGGAGGAGTCCGAATCTGCCGAAGCCAGAAGTCAATCCGTCAGCCGCCCTACACCCGGAGCATTTGGCTACAACAGAGGGCGATGGGAAGGGTCCGGTGCAGTTTGATTTCCGGCCGGACGTACTGACGGGCTTGCTGGAGCGAGCTGCGCTCTCGGAGGAGCACCGCTCATTATGAGCGCGGTGCTCAAGAAGATTTCATCTGCTACAAGCGGTTTGAATGAAGCATTCACAAGCCTGCTCAGAGGCTTTGAGGTATGTAATGGAGAACTCACTATTTCTTTGGTTGTAAGGCACGCGCTAGGTGTGCTCCATATAGATAGTAGCCCTTGAGACTCTGGTTGCCCGCCCTAGGCGGCAAACGGGGGATCATAAACCAATGATAGTGCTGTAAATGTGTGCAGGTACCTGTGGGTCCAGACGCTGGCCAATCTGTTGAAGTTTCCGAACTAACGAGGAAAATTGGAATGATTGATGCCGATATCACGCTGGTGAATGAGCGGCTGAACAAATCACAAGGTATGTGTCATGCCTTCCCTTGTATAGGGAAAATATGAAGATGGCATGATATTGATGTAGTATGTTTGGACTGCAGATGGTGCTGCTGCCATAGAGGCCCTGAGTGGGGAACTTGCTCAAGCCAAGGAACAAGCTCGGGTGAGCAATGCGGCTGCCCTAAAGGCGGCCGAGGAACTGAGGGCCGAACAGGCTCCTCATCGCCTAAGCGAGTAAAAGATAGCCGAAATGGCTATTGAGTTAAAAAATGCCGCTGACCGGAATGAGCTCCTTAAAAAGGAGTGTGAGGGTAATTCGGCCGAACTAAACATGGCACTGAATGCCACCAAGGAAATCCGGACCGATCTCAGGAGTGCGTGGGAGGAGCTTCGACAGGCCGGTGAAATCGCGGCTGGGGGCTCCTATTTACTACGGATGAAATTTTTCGATCCGAAGTACGCTCCCCTGGATGGACGCTGGAGTCTGGCAGATGCATATGCGGATTTGGTGAAGAGTACGGCTGATGCTGCCATGTTCTTCAAAGGTGAAGGTGACAAGGAAGTGGAGAAGCTTTTCTGGCCGCAATTCCATGCTCCCACTTGCCCGCTGCCATTGAGTGACAAGATGGCTGCTGTAGCGGAGCTTCACAGGCTGTCCGGGCTTGCAATGCGGTCTGTAATAGACCATCTTTGGACGAAGGGGCCTAAGCCGGATAGCTACTTTGGTTTGGTGCAACAGTTCCTTAGGGCCATGCCTCGGATTGATGCCATGAGGAGATTGGCGTGTATAGAGGGTGCATGGATGGCTCTCGCCCGCGTTAAACCAATTGGACGGATATGGATGCCACCATGATAGCGACCAAGGATCCGGTGGGGGGCCAATATCCAGCCAAGCACTACTTGGCGCAGGTCACAGAAGGTGCCCGTCTAGTAGAGGCGCAGTGCTCGAAGAATGTCCTGTTCGAATGAACGGAATCATTGTAAAAAACAATGTTTATTTTGATTATGAGGCTAGATTTATACTATTTGCCTGAGAATATGATTATTTCCCCTGTGCGGCCATTTATATATATGTATATATAAATATGTAATCCGAAAGTTAGTGGTCGTTGGCTTCAGCCCCCACGCATATAATACGGGGGTGTTTGCGAAAAAATATGCTTAATCACACTTGATCCAACGTCTTGGTCCATTAAGGAGGTGATCGCACGACGAACTAGGCAACCAGACTATATAGCTGTAACACTTTTTCTTAGCCACGGGATTCTAAAGTGGGCCTACTATGTAGCCCCTCGTACCTTCGTGTGCTTCCGAATACGGGCGCGTATGTACCTGGCCGGGAAATGGCCCTTCGTTAATGCGGAGGAATCCTAAAGATTCCGGTGAGTCCTCGAGTGGTTGACCAGTCTCTCGCTGTATCATGACAGTCTGTTTTCGGTTTTCTCTACCGAGGTGCTCATCCGGAATAACAAGGGCATAATCGCAGTAGTTCTCCTTTGGCCACCCTAGCCGATAATAACGGAACGTAAGGCGACAAACCCAGGAACCGGGCAAACCCAACATTTGACCAAAGACATGATTCAGAGCTGATGCATATAAGGACTAACTCGTGAAGCCGAACACTCCTGAAGGTATTTGGACTTTATAATAGATGATAGGCTTAAGAATGCCTATTCATTATAAACCCTGTTGAGGGAGTCCTGGACTAGGGGGTGTCCGGATAGCCGGACTATCATCATCGGCCGGACTCCCAGACTATGAAGATACAAGATTGAAGACTTCGTCCCGTGTCCGGATGGGACTTTCCTTGGCGTGGATGGCAAGCTTGGCGATACGGATGTGTAGATCTCCTACCATTGTAACCGACTCTGTGTAACCCTAGCCCTCTCCGGTGTCTATATAAACCGGAGGGTTTTAGTCTGTAGGACACACAACCATTACAACAATCATACCATAGCTAGCTTCTAGGGTTTAGCCTCCTTGATCTCGTGGTAGATCCACTCTTGTACTACCCATATCATCAATATTAATCAAGCAGGAGTAGGGTTTTACCTCCATCGAGAGGGCCCGAACCTGGGTAAAAACATCGTGTCCCTTGCCTAGACGCACAGTTCGGGGCCCCCTACCCGAGATCCGCCGGTTTTGACACCGACATTGGTGCTTTCATTGAGAGTTCCTCTGTGTCATCATCGATAGGCTTGATGGTTTCTTCAATCAACAACAACGTGGTCCAGGGTGAGACTTTTCTCCCCAGACAGATCTTCGTATTCGGCGGCTTCGCACTGCGGGCCAATTCGCTTGGCCATCTGGAGCAGATCGAAAGTTACGCCCCTGGCCATCAGGTCAGGTTTGGAAGCTTAAACTTCACGGCCGACATCCGCGGAGACTTGATCTTCGATGGACTCGAGCCACAGCCGAGCGAGCCGCACTGTCACGATGGGCATGATTTAGCTCTGCCGCCGGACAGCGCCCTGGAGGCCGCACATAAGCCCGCTCCGACCCCTAGTTCGGAGCCGACCGCGCAGATCGAGGACAGGTGGTTGGACACCGCCTCGGGGGCTGCAATCTCTACGGCGATGGAGCCGAACACTGACCTTGTCACTGGCAAAGCTCGTGACTCCGAGGTGCCGGACTCCTTGCCGGACTCCGAGCCTCCCGCGCCCCTGCCAACCGAATTCGGTTGGGCGCCGATCATGGAGTTCACCGCCGCGGACATCTTTCAGCACTCACCCTTTGGCGACATCTTGAATTCGCTAAAGCATCTCTCGCTATCAGGAGAGCCCTGGCCGGACTGCGGTCAGGACGGTTGGGATGCGGATGACGAAGAAATTCAGAACCCACCCACCACCCACTTTGTAGCCATTGTCGACAATCTAACCGACATGCTAGACTACGACTCCGAAGACATCGACGGTATGGACGACGATGCCGGAGACGAGCAAGAACCAGCGCCTACAGGGCACTGGAAGACCACCTCGTCATATGACATATACATGGTGGACATCCCAAAGGACGGGAATGGCGAAAAAGCAGCGGAGGCAGATTCCCCTAAGAAATAGCCCAAGCGCCGACGTCAGCGGCGCCGCTCTAAATCCCGCCGCAGCAAGAATGGAGATTCCGGCACCGGAGATAATAACACCCCAGAGAGTGCCAAAGACAACCCCCAACCCCCAGCAAGATTCAGCGCAGGAGGATGCAGAAGCCAGCCCTCACGAGAGAGCGGCAGATGAAGAGGTTGAGGATGATAATTACATGCCTCCCTCCGGAGACGAGGCAAGCCTCAATGACGACGAATTTGTCATGCCAGAGGATCCCGTCGAACAAGAGCGTTTTAAACGCAGGCTAATGGCCACGGCGAACAGCCTAAAGAAGAAGCAGCAACAGCTTCAAGCTGATCAAGACCTGCTGGCCGACAGATGGACCGAGGTCCTCGCGGCCGAAGAGTATGAACTCGAATGCCCCTCCAAAAGCTACCCAAAACGCAAGTTGCTCCCCCGATTAGAGGAGGAGGCATATAAACCTTCGTCTCCAGCGCACAATACAGCAGACCGACCACCTCGTGGCCGCGACAGAGGGGCATCTAGGCCCTCCGCCAGAACCATACCCCGGCACCGCTCGAAAAGCGCGAAGCCACGGGGGAATGCGCCGGACTTGCTGGATATATTGGAGGACAAGGCAAGACAATCACGATCTATCTACGGATCACGTGGGTGCCCCACGATCCACGATGACCACCGTCGCGCCGGATACAGTAACTCCGGCCAGGCCGAACACAGCAGACAAAGCTCTCTTGAGCTACGTCGTTATATTGCCCAGTATAGACGCGCCGCACACCCACTATGCTTCACAGATGAAGTAATGGATCATCAAATCCCCGAAGGGTTTAACCCCGTGAACATTGAGTCCTACGATGGCACAACAGACCCCGCGGTTTGGATCGAAGATTATCTCCTTCACATCCATATGGCCCGCGGCGACGATCTCCACGCCATCAAGTATCTCCCACTCAAGCTTAAAGGACCAGCTCGGCATTGGCTTAACAGCTTGCCCGCAGAGTCAATTGGGTGTTGGGAGGACCTGGAAGCCACATTCCTCGACAACTTCCAGGGCACATATGTGCGACCACCAGACGCCAATGACCTAAGCCACATAATTCAGCAGCCAGATGAATCGGCCAGACAGTTCTGGACACGGTTCTTAACAAAGAAAAATCAAATCGTAGACTATCCGGATGCAGAGGCCCTCACAGCCTTCAAACATAACATCTGCGACGAGTGGCTGGCCCGGCACCTAAGACAGGAAAAGCCAAAATCCATGGAAGCCCTCACATCACTCATGACCCGCTTCTGTGCGGGAGAGGACAGCTGGCTAGCTGCAGTAACAACCTCAGCAAAAATTCTGGCAGTCCGGACAACAAGGACCACAATGGCAGGTCGCGTCGCAACAAAAACAAACGCCGCGTTAACGGCGATAACACTGAGTGTTGGGGATATTACCACTAGGCGTAAACCGGCTTACTTGGGCCGGGTTAGCTTCATTAGTGGTATAAACAGATGAAGGCCCAAGGCCTGTAGTTGATTTAGAACCTGTAGCCGTAAACTGGCCTAATGTATAACTTGTGTTGTAAGTTAGGAATAGAGAGGAACCAACCGGGATACGAGTATGAACCGGTTGGGACTCTATGGACCGATGGGCGTCACCCGTGTATATAAGGGGACAACCCGGCGGCGGTTCAAGACAGACAACCACAACTCGAGCCTAGGCGAAGCTTGTTTGCTCCCTAGCCATCGAAACCACATCAATTCCATCACAACTAGACGTAGGCTTTTACCTTCATCGAAGGGGCCGAACTAGTATAAACCCTCATGTCTTTATGTCCGCTTTAACCCCTTCAAGTAAACCCATAGCGATGGCTCTACGACTAAGTCCTTTTACTAGGACATCTGCCGTGACAAATCCACGACAGTTGGCGCCCACCGTGGGGCTATCGCACGATGGTTTGACGATCTTGGAGGGCAAGCTCAAAGGACTCGAAGGCTATGCTGTGGGCCGGATGACCAAGAGTCGTCGTTGCAAGATCTACATCGACGATGCAGGATGGGGTCCCGAGGCCGATTCGATCGAGTAAGGGTACCGGGTCCCCTTTGGTGGCATACACGTTTTCATCGGCAAGATCGGTGAACCTGGGCCTGAGCCGGACATATGCACCGACCTCGTCGAGACGGCTCAGCATGCGAGATCTACCCAGGCTAAACCGGCTATGAAGCGTGCCTTCGTTGGAGTCATCCACGGAGGAGAGCGTGAGGACGAGTCAGAACATGGTAGCGAGACCGTCGTCTATTCCGCTGACGAGTCCTCGACCGGAGAGACCGAGTCACTATACCAGTTGCAAGACGACCAGGTTGGGGGCTGTTCCGATGGCGACAGTATTCCGGACCCCCCGGGCCAGGTCAACCGGGTTGGAATATTCATGGCCGGCACCCAGGCGGCGAATCACTCTTCGACCACCGCAGCCATGCTCTCCGGATTAGCAGCGGCAGCGGCAGCAGGGGCAGGAGGCCTTGTGCGCCCGCCGGTTCAAGTTCTATCTGATCTGTTTGATGCACTAGCCGTGCGCATGGCAGAGGCCAATCCGGCGGATCAGGAGGCCCATGATGCAGAGATTGCAAAGGTGAGAGAGCAGATCGTGCAAGCCAAAGTGGATCTCGCAGCAGAAAAAGACAGGATGGCTGCAGAGCGGGCCGCTTTGGACGCCCAGGCCTATAAGCTCATGCTTGACCAGAACGCATCACAGGAGGTCTTGAAGCGGAAGCACAAATCGCGCCTGCCGTTAGGGTTTGACCCCTGAAATCTCTTTCACACTCCAGGAGCTGGACCCAGTAATCCGCCGCAGTACCTGGAGACAAACCGGATTGAGGCACCAGGACCAGGGGCGACGGTCCAACCTCGCCTGATGGAGCCTCCTCAACAGAACATTGTGGTTCCTCCGCCGGTCCAGACGCCCCCGGGTCATTATTCTAATCCTATGGACAACCTTGTTGCAGCCGCCGCGCGATTAGAGGCTATCCCAGTTGAAGGGGACTCTCCGCAAGCGATAGAGACGCGCAGGGTTAAGGAGCTTCTCCGGACCGCGCTGATTCAGCAGGAAGCATATTCGTACAGCCGTGATCGGATTCACTCCACGCCCCGTCCAAGCCAGAGCTATAGCGGGTGCATGGATGAACCGGCCATATCGAGCAATGCGCGAGGCCGTGAAGCGGCCCGTGGCAATAACCCGGCAGGTGGAGTTCGCGATGCTCAGGATGTGGTGGACCGGGCCCGGGCACGAAGGGAGGCCGAGTTAGCAGCACAGAATGATGCGGGTCAACTTACATCGGTTCGTCCTACCACCTCCGCCGGACCAGGGGTCGCATCCGCTTTGGGAGTGCCTTGTTTAGTCCCCGCTTTACGCAATGTGCGCCTGCCCAAAGATTTCAAGGGTCCATGCAAGGTGCCGAATTACACCGTTGATTTATCTCCCGAAGCGTGGGTGGAGAGTTATGAGATGGCCATGGAGATGCTAGATGTGGATGAGACCACGTGTGCAAAATACTTCACCATGATGCTTGAAGGCACGGCTCGTACTTGGTTGAAGAGCCTGCCGCCCAATTCTATCAGCTCATGGGCCCAGTTGCGGGCCCGGTTTATCCAGAATTTCAAGGATACATGTAAGCAGCCCAAATCCATAGTAGACCTGGCGGATTGTGTCCAGGAGGACGGAGAATCAATGACCTATTGGGTGCGCCGCGTTTCGGAAGTTTTGCACTCGTCTGACAGGATCAATGCTGACTCTGCGATCTTAACACTAGAAGGCAACTGCCGGTTCAAGCCTTTAAAATTGAAATTGGGACGCATGAAGCGGTTCTGTAATGACATGGGAACTCTCATGGCCGCTTTAGTGAAGTATGCTGATTCGGACAGTACCAAGGATCCCGAGACTGATGATGATGAAGCAGGGAAGGGAAAGAAGAATAGCAACTCCAAGGGGCAACAGTACAAACCGACGGGTTATGGAAACGGAGGCAAGCGAAAGGCGGATGGCAGCATAGACTTTGTGGCTAACACTAATGCACAGGACAGGGGGCAGCGACGCAGAGGTAAAGCGGCAAATCGTAATGGGGCTCCCAATCCTAACGCAGATCGTTTGAATTATTTGTTGAATCAGCCTTGCCCAAAGCACGGGGCGAAGGAGGTACCGGCTAACCACCTTTGGAAGGATTGTTATATTATGCAGGAGTTTAAAAACTCTAATGCCTTCCGGTATGACCGCGGGTCAGGCGGTGGTTCAGGATCCGGTTTCCACGGGCCGGGCCACGATGGAGCTTCCGGTTCAGGTCTCAATCAGGGCGGTCACAACAACCAGAATAATCAGAACGGCCAGCAGCAGCAGCAGCAGCAATCGGGTTATCAGAGCCAGCCAAAATAGTTGAACAATGGGCAATATCATGTTTTCACAACTAGCTTGGATAAACGCGACCGAAAACTCCACAAGCGAGTGGTGAATTCTGTTGAACCGGCCTTACCACGTTACTTACGCTGGTCGGAGCAGCCTATCGTGTGGAGCAGAGAGGATCACCCGCCCCGGGTTGATAATCCGGGCCGGCTAGCATTAGTGGTAGACCCTCAGGTGGGGGGTTATAAATTCACCAAGGTACTCATGGATGGAGGAAGCAGTATTAACATACTATACTATGAGACATTCCGCCGCATGGGTCTAACAGACAAGGATCTCAGACCGTCTAATACGGTGTTCCATGGTGTGGTGCCTGGCAAATCTGCATATCCTATTGGTAAGATAGCCCTGGATGTGGCTTTTGGGGATGAACACGATTCCCGGTCTGAAAAACTAACCTTTGAGGAGGTGAAGATCCGGAGCCCGTATCACGCCTTGTTTGGACGGCCGGCTTATGCCAAGTTCATGGCGCGGCCTTGGACAGCCGGGTTACAAGGGGACAATAACGGTTCATGGGAGCCGTAAGGTCGCTTTGGAATGTGAGGAAGGTGATGCGGCTTATGCAGAGTCGGTCTGTGCCACGGAGGAGTTGAAGTACTATAAGGACAATGTTGATCTGGCGGATATGACCCCTTTGAAGAAGCCAACTACAGAGCATGATTCGGATCTGAAGTTCAAATCGGCAGCTGAGACCAAGCTTGTTGACTTCGTGCCCAGCGATTCGTCCAAGCAGTTCACTGTCAGTGCCAATCTGGATCCCAAATAGGAAAGCGCGCTCATCGAGTTCATCCGTGAGAATCGGGACATTTTTGCATGGAAACCGTCCGACATGCCAGGTGTACCGGGGGAACTCGCTGAGCACACTCTTAATGTGGATCCTAAGTATAAACCGGTGAAACAATTCCTCCGCCGGTTTAACGAAGAAAGGCACAAAGCCATTGGAGAGGAAGTGGCCAGGCTTTCAGCAGCTGGCTTTATCATTGAGGTGTTCCATCCAGAGTGGCTTGCTAATCCGGTGCTGGTTCTTAAGAAAAACGGCACTTGGTGTATGTGTGTGGATTACACTAATCTTAACAGGGCTTGTCCAGTGGATCCTTTTGCCCTCCCCCGCATTGACCAGATCATTGATGCCACGGCGGGTTGTGAGCGTTTGAGTTTTTTGGATGCATACTCTGGGTATCATCAGATCAAAATGGCAGTTAAGGACCAGGAGAAGACAGTGTTTATTACTCCCTTTGGAGCCTTCTGCTATGTATCTATGCCCTTCGGGCTCAAGAGTGCCCAAGCCACCTATCAATGGTGTGTACAGAATTGCCTGCATAAACAGATCGGCCGCAATGTGTACGCCTATGTGGATGATATTGTAGTGAAGTCAAGGCAGAAGGAGACGCTGGTGGATGATTTGAAGGAAACCTTTGACAACTTGCGAGTTTACAAGATGATGCTTACTCCGGCCAAGTGTGTTTTTGGTGTTCCGGCAGGCAAGTTACTGGGTTTCCTGGTGTCTAACAGAGGAATTGAGGCTAATCCGGAGAAGATTACGGCTATTACCTCCCTGGCTAAACCAAAGTGTATCAACGATGTTCACCATTTGGCAGGCCGAATCGCCGCACTGAGCCGGTTTATCAGCCGCCTTGGAGAGAAGGCCATCCCTTTGTACCAAATGCTGAGGAAGACAGACCATTTCGTCTGGAGTCCGGCGGCTGATGAAGCATTTGAGGACCTGAAGCGGCAATTAGCCAATCCGCCTGTTCTTGCAGCTCCGGTCGACAAGGAGCCACTATTATTATACGTAGCAGCCAATGCTCGGGCAGTTAGCGTGGCTATTGTGGTGGAACGCAAGGAGGCGGGCAAGGAATATCCGGTTCGGCGGCCGGTTTATTATATCAGCGAGGTGCTTATTGAATCCAAGCAAAGGTATCCGCATTGGCAGAAGCTGGTCTATGGTGTCTTCATGGCCAGCCGGAAGTTGAAGCAGTATTTTCAAGGGCACCCCATCACAGTGGTCAGTTCAGCTCCCTTGGGTGATATCATACAGAACCGGGAGGCGACTGGCCGGATTGCCAAGTGGGCTATAGAGCTTGGGCCACACGGACTGAAGTATGTACCTCGGACGGCGGTGAAGTCTCAAGCACTTGTTGATTTCATCAATGACTGGACGGAGTTACAAGCACCAGAGGAGAAGCCGGATCATACATATTGGACTATTCATTTTGATGGATCCAGGCAATTGGAAGGCTCGGGGGCTGGAGTCGTATTAACTTCCCCACGAGGTGATAAGTTTTGTTATGTTCTCCGCTTAATGTTCCCTTGTACTAATAATGCAGCTGAGTACGAAGCCTTGCTCCATGGTCTCCGGATGGCTAAAGAGATGAATTTAAGCCGGGTTAAGTGCTTCGGTGACTCGGACCTCGTGGCTCAACAGGTGTCTGGCACTTGGGATTCTAAGGACCCGCTCATGGCTGCATATCGTCGGGAAGTGGATAATATTGCGGGTTGCTTCAAGGGTTATCAAGTGGATCATGTGGACCGTCGGAAGAATGAAGCGGCGGAAGCTTTAAGCCGGTTGGGCTCTCAGCGCAAACCGGTCCCGCCTAATGTCTTTCTGGACGTGTTGCACAACCCGTCAGTCAAGCTCCCAGGTGAAGCGGATTTGGCTATTCCTGATCCGGAGGCTCAATTGGTGGCAGCCCTGCATGTTATTCCGGATTGGACAGTTCCTTATCTTGCGTACATGAACCGGGGGGATTTACCAGAGGATGAGATTCTAGCCAGCAGATAGTCCGGCGACCAAGTCTATGACGATTGTCAATGGTGAATTGCATCATTGCAGTGTATCAGGGGCGTTTCAACGTTGTGTTTCTCCTGAGGAAGGCTGTGAAATCTTAAGAGAAATCCATGAAGGGGATTGTGGACATCACGCCGGTTCAAAGTCTCTGGTGGCAAAGGCGTTTTGTCACGGGTTCTACTAGTTGACAGCGCATGCTGATGCGGAGGACTTGGTTAAACGGTGTGATGGATGTCAGAAATTTTCAAGGCGTGCTCATGTGCCGGCTCAAGAATTGAGGATGATCCCAATAACGTGGCCGTTTGCAACTTGGGGGCTGGATATGGTCGGACCTTTTAAAATATCCAAGGATAAGAAAACCCACCTTTTGGTGGCAGTTGACAAATTTACCAAGTGGGTTGAAGCGGAGCCTGTCAGCAAGTGTGATGCAGCAACAGCGGTGCAGTTCATCAAAAAGGTGATTTTCCGGTTTGGCTTTCCGCACAGTATCATTACTGACAATGGTACCAATTTATCCAAGGGCGCTATGAAGGAGTTCTATGAACGTGAGCACATCCGACTTGACGTGTCATCAGTAGCACACCCCCAGTCCAATGGACAGGCAGAACGAGCTAATCAAGAGATCTTGCGAGGCATCAAACCCCGGATTATGGTCCCATTGCAAAGAACACCAGGATGTTGGGTTGAAGAACTACCATCTGTGCTATGGAGTATCAATACTACGCCAAACCGATCCACAGGATACACACCATTTTTCATGGTCTACGGAGCAGAGGCAGTTCTCCCTAGTGATATCCGGCATGATTCGCCTCGTGTGGCAGCTTATGTTGAAGCGGACAATGAGACAGCACGGCAAGACGCTTTGGACCTATTGGACGAGGAGCGTGATATAGCGGCTGCCCGTTCGGCGATTTACCAACAAGATCTTCGTCGCTATCACAGTCGCCGGGTTAGAACCAGAACTTTTCAAGAAGGAGATTTGGTGCTTCGACTCATCCAAGACCAGACAGATATGCACAAGTTATCCCCACCCTGGGAGGGACCTTTCGTAGTCAGCAAGAATCTGCACAACGGGTCGTACTATCTGATTGATATTCGAGAGCATAAAGACTCACGCACATCAGAGGAGGAGACCAACAGGCCGTGGAACATAGCTCATCTTCGGCCTTACTACACTTAAGCCATCGGCTCTATTTATGTACATATCATGACAGTGTATATATTATCTTTGATATAATAAACCGGAGCCTCAGCTAAAGCGGGGTCTCTGTCTTTTCTTATCATGTGTGGTTACATGGAGTGGTTCTGTTTTTAAAGCGGCCTCCGGTTTACCCCTTGACATTTTCTTTTTATATATCACTTGGGGCCTTGGTCGTGTCCGAACCAACGCGACACCTTTTGATAGGCGACAGCCACCAGATCACTTGGGGACATGGTCAAGTCTGAACCAGTCACGCCTCTTGATCGGCCTAAGGCCACAAAATCACTTGGGGGCTTGGTCGAACCTGAACCATTGCCACGCCTCTTGATTGGCATATATGCCACGGTTTCATTTGGGGACCTGGCTGACTTGAATCATTGTCACTCCTATTGGGGGCTTGGTCCTGTCCGACCATGGTAACACCATCTGATCAGCTCAGTATAGCATATTTTTGCAAACGGTCTTTATCATTGCCTTTGTTTCCATGTTATTTTCATGGCCTGTTTTTCTTTGTGTTTGTTGTATTTCTTTTATGTCAACAACACCTTTTTTCCGGTTCAGCCGATGGATTTGATTCCCCTTTAATCCGGAGATGTATGCCCGGTTTACCTTTTTCTGTTAACATCATGGAGTAACAAGGGGGTTCGTATTGACTCAGTACGGTTTATACGGGAGCTGTTTTCTCCTCCCTTTTTTGACGGTAATGGTTTATAAAACCTCCGCTTCACGCTTGGCTAAGCCAGCTTCATGCCCAGACATGGCAGGTATTTTGTATCACCTATTTGTTACATTACTGATACACATATCAAGATCATAAACCGGCTGGCGGTATAACCGCCACCGAAGTTCAAATTCTTCTGATTGCAGGAAATATGAATTGAAGTTTTTCGAACAAAAGCTTCAGTACTTATGCACGAAGGCATATTCAAGGTAGAAGTATTAACTATCCTATTACAAGGCAACACGATGCCCAAATAAGATCATTGTTATTTTGGAAAGATGCCAAAGACAGCTATCCAAACCGGCTTCCGGTTCAAGCCTGCTCCTCGTCATCCGCCGCTTCAACTTCCGCGTCTCTATCCATTGGCTGGAAATCAACAGTGGTCCAGTCGATTCCCATTAAAGCTTGGAAAACAGCCTCTTCATGGATCAGGGAAGACGGTTCAATATCAGGAGCGTAAGTATGCTTACAGATTGGAGGAATCAGATTCTCCGCTTCAAGAGTTGGGGCAGGCACTCGCTTGTTTTGATCGTTGTATTGCGCTTGATAATGCGTCAAGTCTGCCTCTTCAGCTAATTGACAAGCTAGAGGGCGCACTGCACGGTTTATTACCCTCAAATCATCTTCGTTGAATTCAGAGCCATCTTCCTTCAGGCTGGGATAGCCTCGAGCTGCCTCCACAGGGTCGAAATCTGGCACCCATGCCTTTGCCCGGATCAAGGCGTTAATAGCTCTGGTTCGAGCAGCAGATTTTTTCAGCTCCTCAATCCGGGCTGGAAGCATTGACAACCTGTTAAGAGTGTCCTGGATTAAAGAGGGTGCCGGGTTGTTATGAGAGGCTGTGGTGATGATCCGCTGGGCTCCGGTATACAGTTGTTCCACTAAGGTGTAGGCAGCCTTCAGCTTCTTCTGCACATCGGATCCTAAGTGCCCGATGCGTGTACCTGCAACAATACAGGGATTGTCTCAAAACCGGATTTATACTACAGCAGGTTCAAGTTATCACAGAAGTTAAAAGGATCTTACCAAAGATCGCAGCGGTCATGGAGTGTATTTGCCGCTTTACGGCCGTAAGTTCATCCACCACCGGTTTAAGGGCAGCTTCAGCGTTTTCAGCCCTTTTGGTTAAACCGGCTTTCTCAATGGCCCAATCGGCACGCTCTTTCTTGAAGCCTTCCTTCACCTATTCAGCGATGCTCAAGGCGCTGGTTAATTCTTCCCTTGCCTTGTATGTTTCAGCCTGTTGGGTTTTCAAGATCTCCTGCAAATCGGCAATCCGGTCCTCCTTGATTCTCACCTCAGCCTGCATACAGACAGCATTTAGCTTTAAACAAGCGGTCCAAGAAATTGAAGTATCAACCACATAACAAAGTTATACGCCTGATACTTGGGGGCTAATGCACCTTCAATTTTCATATATTACTAGATTGCAAAGTCCCAAGCTCAATACAGGTATTCAACTTGGCACTTGGGGGCTAATGGCTATTTGATCAAATTATGTTCTAAGGATAGTTTTCTATCGGAGCCCCGGTTTAATTATGCTAAGTTAAGCCGGCCCTTGGGGGCTATACTGATGGATTTCAAAGTGTTGAGGATCGTATTCAAGTCCCGGTTTGACGAAGGTTACAAACAGACCCTTGGGGGCTAGGAGGATTGATACAATGGCAGTAAGTAAAGAAGTAAGTTACCTCAAATTTATCCATCATCATCTTTACCAGACCAGCTTCACAGTCACGGCTAGTATAAAGCCGGTTTAAATAGCCGGAATGAAGATCTTGGGCACTCAGAGCAGCATATGTCTCCAGTTCAACATCCCATTTTCCTTTGTTCAGAGCGGAAAAATCCTCTTTTACGGTATGCTTGGTTAAGGTGACAGGATTCCCGGGTTCAAAGCGGCCTACACCGGTAATCACAACATCATCATCTTTGGACTCGCCGGTTTGTGTTGGTGCGGTCGGTTTTTCAGCAGGACTGTGGGATTTCTCAATCCGGACGGAGCTGGCAGGCGGGTCAGCAGAGACTGAAGTGTTAATAGGCCTCTCTTCGGGAATAGCATCGTCTTGCAAAAGAGGATCATTGGGAATATCCTCAGGAGCAAACGCTTCAAGATCTGGCGCTTTGTCATGTTCTGGGGCAACATCTTCTTCAGCCGCTTTATCCAGGTGGGCCTTCTTGCTTGGTTTAGGTTTGGCCCTGAAAGAAAAACAAAGAGTCAAGGAAAAGCATAAGCCATTACACAGTATACTGGAAGCATATGTTCAGTTTAGCTTACCCAAGAACTATTTTCAATGGTGGCAACTGAGTGGCCGACGATTCACCAGAAGATGAATGAGAAGTAACCTGATAATCGGAGTCGGATGGATTAAGAGGTTGACGGAAGAAACCCGCTTTAGGATTTAAATCAATAAAAAGGTCGGAGACCTCGGAGCGGCGTTTTCGAACCGGACTGTTTGGTAAACCGGCAGAGGTAACTACCTGGCCATTGTGCCGGGTTGTGCGGCGAGCTTCATGTTGCTGAGTCTTCATAAGAAATTTGGGATCCAAATAAGCAAGAGGATGATAAAATTTAACTTTCCGGTTTGCCTGGCGAAATTTTGGCAAAGGCAAGATTTCTGAATCGGAAGAGAGAATAATTACCTCAGCGAATTCCGCATTGCTGGCTTCGGCGTCGTCCTGACAAGCATCATCATCAATAAGACGTGTAAAAAGTAAGCCAAGTGAATCAAGTTCTACCTCAAGGTCCGGGTTACCCACATCATCATCAATAGCTGGATCAGATGAAGCGGTGGTTTTTCTCTTCTGAGCTGGCTTCTTGATAACCTTGGTCTTGGGCCGGGTTGACCGCCCTGCTTTCTTCGTTTTGTCTTGTGGAAGCTTCTTGCTCCAAAACGGATTATCGCCCTGGATCAGCAGTAATTAAATGTCAGACGGATAAAGCAGTAACAGGTTCAACAATAGAGCAATTAAAATCTTACCGCTGGCGGTTTGTTGGTAGTGCAGTAAGGAAGCAGACCGGTTTGAGCACAGAGGTGCTCCGGTTCATTCAACATCTTCTTTACAGAATCTGTGACTTCATCATCGGAGAGTTGGATTTTAGTGTGTCGGAGTGGGTCATCGACACTATCAGTGTACTTGCACATCAAACTGGAGCGCCGGCTCAGAGGCAGTATGCTCCATGATATCCAACAGCGTGCAAGGTCTATTCCCGTTAAACCGTTGGCCATAAAGGCTCAGAGCTTGGACAGTTGCGGAGCATATTTAATTCTCTCTTTGGCATTTAATCTTTGTGGAAAAGGGTGAGTGTTGCTGAGCCGTTCCGGACGGAAGCCAGGCAAGGGATTTTCATTGTCAGGGGAGGTATCCTTGCAATAAAACCAAGTTGCATTCCACTCCTTGGGGTGAGTATGGAGTTTGACATGGGGATAGGTGATCTCTTTCCTCTCCTGAATGGCCATACCGCCCAATTCAGTATTGGGGTCGTCGGTAAATTCAGTGCGACGGTTTAAATGGAAGCAATCTCTACACAACTCAACTGAAGGCTCCTCTTGAAGGTATACCTCAGAGAGCACTTGAAAGTGACATAGATTGGTAACGGAATTGGGGCCAATATCCTGTGGACGGAGCTGAAAATTGGCTAACACATCCCGGTAAAATTTAGAACCGGGTGGTTTGAAGCCCCGGGCCAAGTGATCTGCAAAGACCACAACCTCTCCCTCCTGAGGTGTGGGAGGACATTCATTTCCAGGAACCCTCCAGTGGATCGTATCTTTATCGTCTAAAGCGCCGATCAGGACTAGATCATCCAACTGAGATTCTGTGACGCGAGAGGGAACCCAATTGCACTCATATACTTGTTTGGCCATGGTGAGATCTACAAGAAATAGGTGATCTGGTTCAAGAATATGTTGGATAAAAGAAGGTGTTGATCTAAACAACGATAAACCGGAGGTAATACCTATAAACCGGTCTTCTACAATGCGGCATCATATGGATTCTGGCGGTTCAACCAGGGGACTAATGGTATATACTGGTTTAGTAACTTTTTTCTATGGTAAGTTAAACCGCCTGACCTAAGCATCGGAAGCAATTGAAGTTGTGGACATCTAGGTATGCAGAAACAGGTTTCACAAGATCCTATTACAGCTGCGGATGTACAGCAAGCTCACAAAAACAGAAAATATTCCGAAGAGTAAGGCAGAACGGAAGTGAACCGTTGAGCGGGTATGTGCGTGAGATCTATGGACTTAGATGAGAAATTACACGCGGATGCTTAAAGACTACTACTAAACACAGCAGGGATTCACAGATTCATTCAAAGAGTCAGAAAACAAGTATGAGCAAGCGACGAACATAGCGCGAACATGAAACCCTAAGAACAGATCTAGGTCAAGAAAAGGAGAAAGCTTACTGGAAACGGAGAAGATGCGGAAGGATACCGCAATACTCTGGTGCGTTCAGGTTGATGCAGCGGCCCAAGACGAAGCAGAGGTTGACGGCGGTGGCGGAGCTCCAAGGCTGGCGATGCAAGGAAGACGAAGAAGAAGGGACGAAGGGAAAGGAAAGGAAATGACTCTTCGGTCTTATTTATAAGGAAACAGAGTTAGGTCAAGCACGCGAATCCAGGAGCTATTGTTAAAGGAGGGCGTTATAAATGATAAATTTCATGATGACGTCGTACCGGTTTACAGCAACCAGAAATGATGACGACATGGCGGTTTACCAATTACCAGAAGATGTCCAAGACACAAGATTTTCTGAATGATTGACATGAACCGGTTCAAATCAATCTGGGGCCTAATGTTGGGGATATTACCACTAGGCATAAACCAGCTTACTTGGGCCGGGTTAGCTTCATTAGTGGTATAAACAGATGAAGGCCCAAGGCCTGTAGTTGATTTAGAACCTGTAGTCGTAAACCGGCCTAATGTATAACTTGTGTTGTAAGTTAGGAATAGAGAGGAACCAACCGGGATACGAGTATGAACCGGTTGGGACTCTATGGACCGACGGGCGTCACCCGTGTATATAAGGGGACGACCCGACGGCGGTTCAAGACAGACAACCACAACTCGAGCCTAGGCGAAGCTTGTTTGCTCCCTAGCCATCGAAACCACATCAATTCCATCACAACTAGACGTAGGCTTTTACCTTCATCGAAGGGGCCGAACTTGTGTCCGCTTTAACCACTTCAAGTAAACCCGTAGCGATGGCTCTACGACTAAGTCCTTTTACTAGGACATCTGCCGTGACAAATCCACGACACTGAGGATACGGCAGTCAATGCCGGATTCAGAGGCTCTAAACCCGGTCAGCGGAAAAAGCCATTCAAAAGAACTACTCTGAGTCCGTCCAATTTGGACCGAATACTCGACCGCTCTTGCCAGATACATGGCACCCCCGAAAAGCCAGCTGATCACACCAACAGAGATTGTTGGGTATTCAAGCAGGCGGGCAAGTTAATTGCCGAAAACAATGACAAGGGGCTGCATAGCGATGACGAGGAAGAGACCCGGCAAGTGCGGACGGTAAACATGATATATGCAACCCACATACCCAAGAGGGAGCGGAAGCGTGCACTTAGGGACGTATATGCGATGGAGCCAGTCGCCCCGAAGTTCAACCCATGGTCCTCTTGCCCGATCACTTTCGATCGAAGGGACCACCCTACCAGTATCCGCCATGGTGGATTCGCCGCATTGGTTTTAGACCCAATCGTCGATGGATTTCACCTCACTAGAGTCCTGATGGACGGCGGCAGCAGCCTGAACCTGCTTTATCAGGATACAGTGTGCAAGATGGGCATAGACCCCTCAAGGATTAAACCTACAAAGACGACCTTCAAAGGCATCATACCAGGTGTTGAGGCCAATTGTACAGGCTCAGTCACACTGGAAGTGGTCTTCGGATCCCCGGATAATTTCCGAAGCGAGGAGTTAATCTTCGACATAGTCCCGTTCTGTAGTGGCTATCACGCTCTGCTCGGACGAACCGCATTTGCAAAATTCAACGCGGTGCCGCATTACGCATACCTCAAGCTCAAGATGCCAGGCCCTCGTGGATTCATCACGGTCAACGGAAACACTGAACGCTCCCTCCGAATGGAGGAACACACAGCGGCTCTCGCGGCAGAAGTACAGAGCAGCCTCTTAAGGCAATTCTCGAGTCCGGCCGTTAAACGACCGGACATGGCCAAACGCGCCCGGAGTAACATACATCAAGACCACCTGGCACGTTCCGAGCACGCGTAGCAATGCGGCCCCAACCCCAGCCCTCGCATGATTGCAAGACTAGCCCTTCACGTCCATCATTACGCTCTGGAGATACCATGGGCATAGGGGGAGGGACACGACCACGACAGGCCCAGAGTGCGGCTTAACCACACCAGGGGCTCCCAAGTGTGTCACTCTTTTTTCTTCTTTTTTATTTTTTCCACAGGACTCCGTTCACCAGAGGCCCTATCCGGCAGTAGATCTGCCGAACTCACGATGCAACAGCCAGGGAGGGACAATGGCTACGACGAACACCCAGGTGGTCTCCATTATGAGCATTAAATCTGTTTAATACAGCATTCCACAGCCTACCCCTGGAGGGGGACATTTTTAATAGTCCAACCCTTGCTTACCGCACTATTTGTATCATTCTGTACTCATGGAGAATTCCTTGAATAAACAATGCATCACTTTTTGTTTATAATTGCATTTCTTTTTTTTTACATACATGTTCATTTATGACATCTTGCACCCGTACATTTTGGTACGGCCGAATACACCAAGGGCTTATGTTCCCCGCATTATGGTGTGATAAGTCCGAACACTTTCACAAGTGCGGCACCCCGAACTTATAGCACTATATGCATCGGCTCCGAATCATGTCTTGGGTCAATAGTTGGGTTTGCCCGGCTCCCATGTTTTGGTACCTTACGTTCCGTTCTATCGGCTAAGGTAGCACTGGGAGAACCACTGCGATTGCGCCCCGGTTGAGCTGGGCGAGCGCCTCAGTGGAGAAACCAGTTCCGTCCGGCCCAGGCATGGATAGCGCCCCGAACTCGGTCTTCCGAACACTAGGGGCTTCGCCGAAATTTAAAATTATAGAATTCTATGGCTAAGTGAGAGTGTTCAAGCATTATAAGTCCGGTTGCCTGGTTCGTTGTGTTGAGCGCCTCCCTAGATGGACCCAAAAATGGGAACAAGACCGCTCAAGTTTATCCCGAACACCCCAGCACTTGTGGCATGGGGGCTGAAGCCGATGACTTGCCATCTCTCAGATTTGATAAACGGCCGCACAGAAGGTAATATTTAAAATCAATAAGCATTGCTTAGCACATATGAACAAAGTTTTCAGCACACAGGATAACACATTGCGAGTCTACTCAAAAATTACATCTTTGGGGCACTCATCCGCAATCTTGCGGGCACCCTTCAGGACACTCTTATAGTACATCTCGGGCGTACAATACTCCTTGCCCGCTGGCGGCGCCTCCCTTAGAAGCCTCTCAGCATCCAGCCTGCCCTAGTGCACCTTTGCGCGGGCAAGGGCCCGACGGGCACCTTCAATGCAGGCGGAGCGCTTGATGACTTCCATCCAGGGGCACGCATCCACCAGCCGCCGCACGAGGCCGAAGTAGCTCCCAGGCATGGCCTCTCCAGGCCACAGCCGGACTATGAGGCCCTTCATGGCCTGCTCGGCTACCTTGTGGAGCTCGACCAGCTGCTTCAGCTGGTCGCTAAGGGGCACCGGATGTCCGGCCTCAGCATACTGAGACCAGAAGACCTTCTCCGTTGAGCTCCCCTCCTCGGCCCGGTAGAATGCGGCGGCATCAGACACGCTGCGAGGCAGATTTGCAAACGCTCCTGGAGGGCTCCGAATTCGGGTAAGTAACAGGTAATTCACATTCACATGCTTGCTTTGCATGAAAAATGCCTTACCCGCCGCTATTTTCTTCACCGCCTCAATCTCCTGAAGGGCCTTATGGGCCTCGGCCTTAGCGGCTCTGGCACTCTCAAGAGCCGAGGCAAGCTCGGACTCTCGAGTCTTCGAGTCGCGCTCCAAACTCTCATGCTTTTCCATGAGAGCCTGGAGCTCTTGCCGCACCTCCGCCACCCGCGCGTCCTGTTTCTCTCACTCCACCCGTTCCGCGGCCGCATTACGTTCGGCCGCGGACACGACCTCCTTCAGGGTCGCCACCTCATTCGTGGCCCCTGCAGTGCCCATGTTATCCTTGTCATTTCTATTGCAACCAAAATCCTTTTCTGTAAGGTACAAATTTAATACGGTGTTACTCACCTTCTTTGTCCTCGAGTTGCTTCTTGGCAAGGCCGAGCTTGTTCTCGGTCCGCTCGAGGTCTTGCTTCAAAGCACTGACCTCCGCAGTCAATGCGGCAGAGGTCAGCAGCGCAGCCTGCAATCCCATATTGACATAATTTTTAGAACTCCTGCGTATATATTTTTAGATCCTCAGTCCGGCTTTTCTTTCCAAACACCGAACTGAGCATCAGGGGCTACTGTCTATGCGGTATTACATTGCATATTTTAAAACTTCTTACCTCAAAGCCTGTTAGAAGGCTGCTGCAGGCTTCGGTCAGCCCGCTCTTGGCGAGCTGAACCTTCTGAATCACCGCACTCATGATAGTGCGGTGTTCTTCCTTGATGGAAGTGCCGTTGAGCGCCTCCAACAAGTTGTCCGGCGCCTCCGGTTGGACGGAGGTTGCCGGTGTCAGGGTCTTGCCCTTCTTACGAAGGGGCCGCGTGCCGGACTCTGGAACCACTGCGGGTTCCGGCACGGAGTCCGACGCAAAGTCCGGGAGGCTGCCTTGCGGCACCTCCGGAGCCTCCCCCTCCTGGCGGGTCCCCTCCTGGGATCCCACCTCGGCGTCCTCAGCATCACGAGGGGTGGAGGCGGTCGGAATGGAATCCACATCCGACGGAGCCAAGGACCCGCTCGATGAAGCGGGTAGATCCTCCTCGGCCGGGCTGCAGGTTGTATGCGGTATTAGAAGGACATTACGCGGCACAAGGAAAAATTATAAATCACTCAGGAATCCGGATACTTACGATCTTGCCAGGGGCTTGGCCCTTGAGGGCCACTCCTTTTCGCCGTCATCGGCGTTGGCAGAGCCGTCCGAAGGAAGGGTCCTCCCCTTCTTGGACCCTTCGGCCTCCCTCGTTGGGGAAGCCTTCCTCTTCCTCTCTCCCCCTCTTGGGGAGAGTCCTCTTTCTCCTCCTCGTCTTTGGGGGAGGAGTCTGCCTCGGAGCCATCGGACGATGAGTCCGATACCACCTGGCGCCGGGAACTCCTTCGGGTTCCCGTGGCCTTCTTCTCCGGCACCGCGTAAAGGGCCAGAACCAGCAGCCCCGTCAAACGGGTGTCCACTGGGTCTTCGGGAAGGGGAGCCGGATAGTCTACCTGTCCGGACATCCTCTGCCAGTCCTGTTAAAGGCATTGGGAGTTTTAGATCCCACATAGAGTCAAACTATGAAAGAAATAAGTGTCCCGTAAAGGATAACAAAGCTTACCTCGCCGGCCGGGCGCTTGGTGCTGAATCCGTGATCTTCGGTTGCAGACGTGGGGGCTTCTCCGCCCTTGAATAGCACCCTCGAGGCAGCTTCGTACGTCGTGTCGAAGAGCCCGCTCAGGGTCCGATACTGTGCCGGATCGAACTCCCACAAATTGAAGGCCCGCTGTTGGCAGGGGAGAATCCGGCGGACAAGCATGACCTGGATCACATTGACAAGCTTAAGCTTCTTGTTCACCAGGGTCTGGAGACAGGACTGGAGTCCTGTCAGCTCCTCCGAACTACCTCATAGCAAGCCCTTCTCTTTCCAGGAGGTGAGCTGCATGGGGATACCAGATCTGAACTCGGGGGCCGCTGCCCATTTAGGGTCACGCGGCTCGGTGATGTAGAACCACCCCGATTGCCACCCCTTGACGGACTCCACGAAGGCCCCCTCGAGCCAGGTGATGTTGGGCATTTTGCCCACCATGGCGCCTCCGCAATCCGCTTGGACGCCCTTCACTACCTTCAGCTTGACATTGAAGGTCTTTAGCCACAAGCTGAAGTGGGGCCGGATGCAGAGGAAGGCCCCGCACACGACGATAAACGCCGAGATGTTGAGGATGAAGTTTTGCACCAGATCGTGGAAGTCGAGGCCGCAGTAGTACATGAGCCCCCGGACGAAGGGATGTAATGGGAAGCCCAGTCCGCGGAGGAAGTGGGGAAGGAATACGACCCTCTCATGAGGCCTGGGGGTGGGGATGAGCTGCCCCTCGTCGGGCAGCCGATGCACGATGTCGCTGGAGAGGTATCCGGCGCCGCGCAGCTTCTTGATGTGCCCCTCCGTAACGGAAGAGGCCATCCACTTGCCTCCCGCTCCGGACATGGCTGGAGAAGGTTGAGATGAGATGTGCGGACTTGGGCGCTGGAGCTCGAGTGCGCGGAGATGGATAAGCAAAGGAGGAAGAAGGCGTAAGTAAAAATGGCGGATCCTTATCCCCTTATATATGGGCGGACGAAGACTATGCGTCCCCACTGGCCTGGTAAAACTCGCTTATCTCCCAAGCGCCACAATCAATGGCGCGGTTGGGTTACCCACGTCCGTATTGATGGGAATCCCGGAATAAGGGGAGCACGATCTCTGCTTCGACACGACGTGCCAAGGAAACCGCTTCGCTAAACGTGCTAAGGTGGTATAATAAAAAAGGATTCAAGTAAAGGCTTGGTGGTGGCGTGACGTCATGCCACAAAATACGTCAGCAGATTGAACTTGTGTACATATTATTCTCTCTACGGTGGAATGTGGAATTCATTTTGCAGAGCCGGACACTATCCTGGTGTTCACAAACCTTCTATGAATTATTCGGAGGAGGAACCCGCCTTGCAATGCCGAACAATATGTGCGCCGGACTCATCGTCATTGAAGCCTGGTTCAGGGGCTACTGAGGGAGTCCTGGACTAGGGGGTGTCCGGATAGCCGGACTATCATCATCGGCCAGACTCCAAGACTATGAAGATACAAGATTGAAGACTTCGTCCCGTGTCCGTATGGGACTTTCCTTGGTGTGGAAGGCAAGCTTGGCGATACGGATGTGTAGATCTCCTACCATTGTAACCGACTCTGTGTATCCCTAGCCCTCTCCGGTGTCTATATAAACCGGAGGGTTTTAGTCCGTAGGACACACAAACATTACAAAAATCATACCATAGGCTAGCTTCTAGGGTTTAGTCTCCTTGATCTCGTGGTAGATCCACTCTTGTACTACCCATATCATCAATATTAATCAAGCAGGAGTAGGGTTTTACCTCCATCGAGAGGGCCCGAACCTGGGTAAAAACATCGTGTCCCTTGTCTCCTGTTACCATCCGCCTAGACGCACAGTTTGGGACCCCCTACCCGAGATCCACCGGTTTTGAGACCGACACCTGTGTTTCCAGGTACGCGCGTTAATTTGTTGTGGCAAAATGCCAAAAACGGCAGTATCCTCTGTGGGTATGGAACCCATGGGATGGTTAAACAACAAGAGGCAATAGAAAAAGGTTTACACAGGGGCTTAATCTAAAAAGAAACCTATTGAACAGGGCCCTGCTGCACGTCTGCGCCTTTGTCTCCGTTGTGTCATATCCTGGAAGGGTATCGCGAGAAAGTTGTATGCGGAAAAAGAAAACTCATAGGAGGTTACAATGTTAGTACGTGATGGATAAAAGTGTAAGCCGTTGGCCTGCCAATAAGGTTGAGCCAAGTGTGGGGCTTTATTAGGTAGTTATAGCCCTTGGTATCCACTATAGGATTACACATACGGTGCCCTGGTTCGATCTGGGCTACCGGACTCGTCTAACCGTGTCCATGGTCTTAACGACCAGTCATTTTTTTTTATGTTGGAGGTCGCTTATAGTCCGGCCGCGAGGGCTGTCGCGTGTTCCTCTGCACGTGATGAGCACTCTGTTATTCCGATAACGGTGATGACGCCGCATGGACCGGGCATCTTAAGTGTAAGGTAGCCATAGTGCGACAATGCGTTGAAGCGGGCGAAGGCCGTTCTTCCGAGCACTGCGTGATAGTCGCTTTGGAAGGGTGCGATGATGAAGAGTAGTTCTTCGCTTCTGGAGTTGCCTGGAGAGCCGAATGTTACCTCCAGTATGAAGGAGCCCCTGCTGTAGGCTTCAACGCCTGGTATCACCCCTTCGAAGGTGGTGATGCTTTGGCTAATTCTGGATGGGTTTATCCCCATCCTGCGGACAGTGTCCTCGTATATAAATTGAGACTACTGCCGCCGTCTATGAGGACCCGGGTGAGATGGTATCCGTCGATCAATGGGTCAAGCACCAAGGCCTCTGATCCGTCGCGCCGAATACTAGTCCGGCCATCCAAGTGATTGAAAGTGATCGGATAGGACATCCAGTAGTTAGATGTGGGAATAATGGACTCTATATCGCGCGCATCTTTATGCACGCATTTGTGCCTTCTCATGGGTGTACGAGTCGCGTGGATCATGTTCACTGTCTTAACCTCTGGCGGGAATTTTTTCTGTCCCCTAGTGCTTGGCTGGCGAGGTTCGCCCTCGTCCTCGCTTGGTGTTTCCCTTCCCTTGTGTTCGGCTTTTAATTTGTCGGCCTTCTTGAAGACCCAGCACTCTCTATGCGTGTGGTTCGCAGGTTTGTCAGGGGTGCCATGAATTTGGCATAGTCTGTCCAGGACTCTGTTCAGACCGGACAGTCCCTCTTTGCTGCCTTTAGATGGCTTATTTTGCTGATTAGGTCGAGAGCCCCTGAATCCGGCATTAACCATCGTGTTATCCGGGCTCTCTTCCTTGTTTTGGCGTTTGTTTTTATGACGTCGCGGCTTCTCGTTGCCATCCCTTATTTCGGATGTGCTGGGGTCGCTGGTGCCTTTACGGGCTAGCCAGCTATCTTCGCCCGCGCAAAAGTGGTTCATAAGGCTTGTTAGGGCTGCCATTGTCCTAGGCTTTTCTTAGCCGAGGTGTCTGGCGAGCCACTCGTCACGGATGCTATGTTTGAATGCCGCTAAGGCTTCGGCATCCGGACAATCAACAATTTGATTCTTCTTAGTGAGGAATCTGTTCCAAAGCTTGCGGGCGGACTCTCCGGGTTGTTGGATTATGTGACTTAAAGTGTCAGCATCCGGAGGCCGGACATAAGTCCCTTGAAAATTGGCCCTGAAAGCGTCCTCGAGTTCCTCCCAGCTCCCAATTGAATTTTCGGGGAGGCTTTTCAACCAGTGCCGAGCTGGTCCCTTTAGTTTGAGGGGGAGGTATTTGATGGCGTGAAGGTCATCCCCACAAGCCATATGTATGTGCAGGATAAAGTCCTTGATCCAGACCCCTGGGTCTGTCGTTCCGACGTATGCCTCTATGTTCACAGGTTTAAAGCCCTGTGGGAATTCATGGTCCAGTACTTCATCAGTAAAGCACAGGGGGTGAGCAGCCCCTCTGTATTTGGACGTACTGTGGCATGTCGTCGGCTGTTGTTGTCTTTGGTGTTTATTCCGAACTGGTATTTGGTTGTCATAACTGTTTTGACGACCACAGTCCCCCACCGGGGTGTGTCCTTTAGATCCGTAGATAGACCTAGCTGCGCCAGCTTTCTTATCCAGGTGCTCATGTAGATCGTGCACGTCTTTGGTAGTTGCTTTATTGTGGTTATGAAGTGGTACGTCTTGTCTCCTGGTCGTGTTATTCTTTGGTGGAACGGCCTCGTCGTCAAATTCTGGCAGTAGCTTTCGTTTTGGGTAGCTCTCTGTGTGGCGATCGTCGCCATATCTTTCTTCAGTGTCTAGCACTTTGTTCCATCTGCGATTGAGTGTTTCCTGTGCGGCTTTAAGCCGTTGCTTCTGCCTCTTCAGACTTCTCACTGTGGCCATAAGCTTTGTGTGGAGGTTCTCTCGATCCACGCGTTCTTCCGGAATGATGAATGCATCATCGTCCGGACTGTCTTCTTGTCCTGGGTCGGTTTGATGAACTCGTCCCTCTGGATCATTGTCTTCGGGCGTCTGCTCCGAGCTATGTTCGGCGTGACCTGGTTCGTCCTGCTCCATCGCTGGTTCCGTTTGGTCGTTATTGCCTTTGGGGCTGACCGGAGTATCCATCCTTTTGGCGCTCTTGCTGATATTTTTGCTGTTGCTGGATTTGGAACGACGTCTGTGCCGTCGCTTTGGTTTTTGCCCAGGGGTTTTATCTTCCGGATTGTCACCATCACCTTCCTTGGGCGTATCCACCATGTATATGTCATGTGACGAGGCGGGAATCTGGTACCCCATAGGTTCTGAGTCTTCTCCTGCATCGTCGTCCATACCATCGATGCCTTCGGAGTCGAAGTCAAGCACGTCGGTTAAATCATCAACCGTGGCTATGAAGTGGGTGGTGGGTGGGCAACGAATTTCTTCGTTGCGTGCTTCCCACTTGAGCCGGACACAGTTCGGCCCAGAATTCTCTGTTAGAGAGAGAATTTTTAATGAGTTTAGTATGTCGCCAAAGGGCGAGTGCTGGAAGATGTCCGCAGCGGTGAACTCCATTACCGGGGCCCAACCACGCTTGGTGGGCTCGGGAGTGCACGGGCTGGGACCTAC
Organism: Triticum timopheevii; assembly: GCA_963921465.1. NCBI lineage: Eukaryota > Viridiplantae > Streptophyta > Magnoliopsida > Poales > Poaceae > Triticum > Triticum timopheevii. The sequence continues at coordinate 480,549,972 of OY997268.1, forward strand.
AACCGGATACGAATCCGGGGGCCCGGAGTCACAGGCTTTCCCAGAGATGGGGCCTGTGTTCGGCTCCATCGCCGATGAGGGTACGGCCTGCGGGGCGAGGTCCAGCCCTCCGTCCTTAGGCAACACATGCTGCCCCGGATTTAGATCCAAGGCTTCTACCGGGGTGATATACCGAGCATCATCTGACGGCAGGTCTAAGTCATGCTCATCATGACTATTCGGCTCTCCTGACGCGATCTCCTCCAGATGACCAAGCGAATCGGTCCGCAGTGTGAAGCCGCCAAACACGAAGATCTGTCCAGGGAGGAAAGTCTCACCCTGGACAGCGTCGTTGATGATGACTGAAGGAGCCATCAAGCCTTGTGGCGACGTCACAGAGGAACTCTCAATGAAAGCACCAATGTCGGTGTCAAAACCGGCGGATCTCGGGTAGGGGGTCCCGATCTGTGCGTCAAGGCTGATGGTAACAGGGAGCAAGGGACATAGATGTTTACCCAGGTTCGGGCCCTCTCGATGGAGGTAAAACCCTACTTCCTGCTTGATTAATATTGATGATATGGGTAGTACAAGAGTAGATCTACCGCGAGATTGTAGAGGCTAAACCCTAAGAGCTAGCCTATGATGGTATGATTGTAATTGTGATCGGCCTTCTAAGGACCAACCTCTTCGGTTTATATAGACACCGGAGAGGGCTAGGGTTTACATGGAGTCGGTTAAAGGAAGGAAACACAATATCGGAATCGCCAAGCTTGCCTTCCACGCAAAGGAGAGTCCCATCCGGACACGGGCCAAAGTCTTGAGTCTTGTATCTTCACGCTTCAATAGTCCAGACATTGTACACAGTCCGGCTGTCCGGATACCCCCTAATCCAAGACTCCCTCAATGGGTAACAAGCAATGAAAGTAAATAAGGTGCAGCATGGTGGCCCAATCCTTTTTGTAGCAAAGGACAAGCCTAGACAAGTTCTTATACAGAGAAAAGCGCTCCTGAGGACACATGGGAATTATCGTCAAGATAGTTTTCATCACGCTCATATGATTCGCGTTCGTTACTTTGATAATCTGAAATGTGGGTGGACCGGTGCTTGGGTACTGCCCTTTCTTGGACAAGCATCCCACTTATGATTAACCCCTATTGCAAGCATCCGCAACTACAAAAGAAGTATTAATGTAAACCTAACCATAGCATGAAACATATGGATCTAAATCAGCCCCTTACGAAGCAACTCATAAACTAGGGTTTAAGCTTCTGTCACTCTAGCAACCCATCATCTACTTATTACTTCCCAATGCCTTCCTCTAGGCCCAAATAATGGTGAAGTGTCATGTAGTCGATGTTCACATAACACCACTAGAGGAGAGACAACATACATCTCATCAAAATATCGAACGAATACCAAATTCACATGACTACTAATAGCAAGACTTCTCCCATGTCCTCAGGAACAAAAGTAACTACTCACAAAGCATATTCATATTCATAATCAGAGGGGTATTAATATGCATTAAGGATCTGAACATATGATCTTCCACCAAATAAACCAACTAGCATCAACTACAAGGAGTAATCAACACTACTAGCAACCCACAGGAACCAATCTGAGGTTTGGGTACAAAGATTGGATACAATAGATGAACTAGGGTTTGAGAGGAGATGGTGCTGGTGAAGATGTTGATGGAGATTGACCCCCTTCCGATGAGAGGATCGTTGGTGATGACGATGGTGATGATTTCCCCCTCTCGAAGGGAAGTTTCCCCGGCAGAACAGCTCCGTCGGAGCCCTAGATTGGTTCCGCCAAGGTTCCACCTCGTGGCGGCGGAGTTTCGTCCCGTAAGCTTGCTTATGATTTTTTCCAGGGTAAAAGACTTCATATAGCAGAAGATGGGCACTGGAGGGCTGCCAGGTGGCCCACGAGGCAGGGAGTGCGCCCAGGGGGTAGGGCGCGCCCCCCACCCTCGTGGCCAGGGTGTGGGCCCCCTCTAGTACTTCTGCCACTCAATATTTTTTATTAATTCCCAAAATGACTTTCGTGGAGTTTCGGGACTTTTGGAGCTATGCAGAATAGGTCTCCAATATTTGCTCCTTTTCCAGCCCAGAATCCCAGCAGTCGGCATTCTCCATCTTTATGTAAACCTTATAAAATAAGAGAGAATAGCCATAAGTATTGTGACATAACGTGTAATAACAGCCCATAATGCAATAAATATCGATATAAAAGAATGGTGCAAAATGGACGTTCTGAGTATGGTACCCAGACATTCTGAGTATGTGTTCAGTGACATAACTATTGTCCTCCATTTTGCAGCTATAGAACTTGTTGGAGACTTCACATCTCTCAACTCAGGCATTTGCTTGAAATATTAACTTCAACTCTTGGAACATCTCATATGCTCCATGACATTCAAAATGTCTTTGAAGTCCCGATTCTAAGCCGTAAATCATGGCACACTGAACTATCGAGTCTGTGTAATTGCTACCATCATCTTTCAACTTAGCTTTCTCTCAGAACGCATTAAAATTCAAAGGAACGGTAGCACGGGCCATTGATCTAAAACAACATAGACATGCAAAAACTATGAGGACTAAGTTCATGATAAATTAAAGTTCAATTAATCATATTACTTAAGAACTCCCACTTAGATAGACATCCCTCTAGTCATCTAAATGATCATGTGATCCAAATCAACTAAACCAAGTCCGATCATCACGTGAGATGGAGTAGTTTTCAATGGTGAACATCTCTATGTTGATCATATCTACTATATGATTCACGTTCGACCTTTCGGTCTTAGTGTTCTGAGGCCATATCTGCATATGCTAGGCTCATTGAGTTTAACCCGAGTATTTTGCACGTGCAAAACTGGCTTGCACCCGTTGTATGTGAACGTAGAGCTTATCACGCCCGATCGTCACGTGGTGTCTTGGCACGACGAACTGTAGCAACGGTACATACTAAGGGAGAACACTTATACCTTGAAACTTAGTGAGGGGTCATCTTATAATGCTACCGCCGTACTAAGCAAAATAAGATGCATAAAAGATAAACATCACATGCAATCAAAATATGTGACATGATATGGCCATCATCATCTTGTGCTCATGATCTCCATCTCCGAAGCATCGTCATGATCTCCATCGTCACCGGGTTGACACCTTGATCTCCATCGTAGTGTCGTTGTCATCTCACCAACTATTGCTACGACGACTATCACTACCGCTTAGTGATAAAGTAAAGCAATTACATGGCGATTGCATTTCATACAATAAAGCGACAACCATATGGCTCCTGCCAACTGCCGATAACTCTGTTACAAAACATGATCATCTCATAGAACAATTTATATCACATAATGTCTTAACCATATCACATGACAACAAGACCTGCAAAAACATGTTAGACGTCCTCTACTTTGTTGTTGCAAGTTTTGCATGGCTGCTACGAGCTTCTAGCAAGAACCGTTCTTACCTACACATCAAAACCACAATGATTTTTCATCAAGTATGCTATTTTAACCTTAAATAAGGACCGACCGTAGTCAAACTTGATTCAACTAAAGTTGGAGAAACAGACACCTGCCAGCCACCTGCGTGCAAAAGCGCGTCGGTAGAACCAGTCTCATGAACGCGGTCATGTAATGTTGGTCCAGGCCGCTTCATCCAACAATACCGCCAAATCAAAGTAAGACGTTGGTGGTAAGCAGTATGACTATTATCGCCCACAACTCTTTGTGTTCTACTCGTGCATATATTATCTATGCATAGACCTGGCTCTGATGCCACTGTTGGGAACGCAGTAATTCAAAAAAATTCCTATGATCACGCAAGATCTATCTAGGAGATGCATAGCAACGAGACGGGAGAGTGTGTACACGTAGCCTCATAGTCCGAAAGCCAAAGCGTTTAGTAACGCGGTTGATCTAGTCGAACGTCTTCACGATCCAACCGATCCAAGTACCGAACATGCGGCACCTCCGTGTTCAGCACACGTTCAGCACGATGACGTCCCTCGAGCTCTTGATCTAGTAGAGGGTACAGGGAGAGTTCCGTCAGCACGATAGCATGGCGACAATGTTGATGAAGTTACTGGCGCGGGGCTTCGCCTAAGCACTACGACGATATGACCGAGGTGTTAAACTATGTAGGGGGGCACCACACACGGCTAAGAGATTGTCTGTTGTGCTTTGGGGTGCCCCTGCCCCCGTATATAAAGAAGGGAGGGAGGAGGCGGCCGACCTAGAGGGGCGCGCCAAAGGGGGGGGGTCCTACTAGCTAGGACTCCCAGTCCTAGTAGGAGTCCCCTTCCTTTTTGGAGTAGGAGAAGGGGGAAGGGAAAGAGAGAGGGAGAATGAAAGGGGGGCGCCCCCTCCCATAGTCCAATTTGGTTTGGCTAGGGGGGGCACCTCTTGGCCGCCGGCCTCCTCTTCCCACTAAGGCCCATGAAGGCCCAATACTCCCCCGGGGGGTTCCAGTAACCTCCCGGTACTCCAGAAAATACCCGAATCACTCCGGAACCATTCTGGTGTTCGAATATAACCTTCCAATATATCAATCTTTATGTCTCGACCATTTCAAGACTCCTCGTCATGTCCTTGATCTCATCTTGGACTCCAAACAAACTTCGGTCATCAAATTACATAACTCATAATACAAATCATCATCGAACGTTAAGTGTGCGGACCCGACGGGTTCGAGAACTATGTAGACATGATCGAGACACATCTCCAATCAATAACCAATAGCGGAACCTGGATGCTCATATTGTCAACTACATATTCTACGAAGATCTTTATCGGTCAAACCGCATAACAACATACGTTGTTCCCTTTGTCATCGGTATGTTACTTGCCCAAGATTTGATCGTCGGTATCATCATACATAGTTCAATCTCGTTATCGGCAAGTCTCTTTACTCGTTCCATAATGCTTCATCCTGCAACTAACTCATTATTCACATTTCTTGCAAGGCTTATAGTGATGAGCATTACCGAGAGGGCCCAGAGATACCTCTCCGATACCCGGAGTGACAAATCCTAATAATCTATGCCAATCCAACAAACACCTTCGGAGACACGTGTAGAGCATCTTTATAATCACCCAGTTACGTTGTGACATTTGATAGCACATAAGGTGTTCCTCTGGTATTCGGGAGTTGCATAATCTCATAGTCTGAGGAACATGTATAAGTCATGAAGAAAGCAGTAGCAATGAAACTGTAACAATCATAATGCTAAGCTAACGAATGGGTCTTGTACATCAATCATTCTCCTAATGATGTGATGCCATTCATCAAATGACAACACATGTCTATGGTTAGGAAACATAACCATCTTTGATTAACGAGCTAGTCTAGTAGATGCATTCTAGGGACACTATGTTTTGTCTATGTATTCACACATGTACCAATATTCCGGTTAATACAATTCTAGCATGAATAATAAACCCTTATCATGATATAAGGAAACACAAATAATAACTTTATTATTGCCTCTAGGGCATATTTCCTTCAAATAGCACCAATTATCGGAACCACGCCAAAAATCTTCGTGTCCCCATTGCACGTGCCTTCTCCAAACCCTTCCCTTTACTTACATGTGCTATGTCTTACAATCCGTTGATATACTCTTAGACTTGCATGTGCAGGGTGTTACTCGACTTGTCATCAATGCTAAACTCTGCCTACAACAATAATTGGGAAAATGTTATGTTTTATTTGGTCAAGTTGTCTAATCACCCCCTCTAGACATACTTTCGATCCTATAAGTGGTATCAGAGCTTTGGTCTCCATAAGCCTTGATTTCCATTTCTTTTGTGATCATAGCCTTGGTTTCACAACCTAGGAGAGTATGGCATCTAGTGAGGGTAACTATCACCGTAGAGGTCCTTATTTTGATGGTACAAATTTTGCTAGTTGGAAGCATAAGATGGAAATGTTGGGGAACGTAATTAATTCAAAATTTTCCTATGAGCACGCAAGATCTATCTAGGAGATTCATAGCAACGAGATGGGAGAGTGTGTCCACGTACCCTCGTAGACCATAAGCAGAAGTGTTTAGTAATGCGGTTGATGTAGTCGAACGTCTTCACGATCCTACCGATCCAAGTACCGAACGCACGGCACCACCGTGTTTAGCACGCGTTTAGCATGATGACGTCCCTCGAGCTCTTGATCCAGTTGAGGAAGAGGGAGAGTTCCATCAGCACGATGGTGTGGCGATGGTGATGATGAAGTTACCGACACAGGGCTTCGCCTAAACACTATGACGATATGACCGAGGTGTTAAACTATGGAGGGGGGCAACGCCCACGGCTAAGACATTGTCTCTTGTGCTTTGGGGTGCCCCCTGCCCCGTATATAAAGGAGCGGAGGGGGAGGCCGGACGGCCCTATAGGGTGCGCCAAGACGGAGGAGTCCTACTAGGACTCCAAGTCCTAGTAGTATTCCACTTGGTGGAAGGGGGAAGAAGGAAGGGAGAGGGAAAGGGGGCCGCACCCCCTCCCATAGTCCTATTCGGACTCCCCATGCGGGGGTGCCACCCCCTTGCGGGCTGTCCTCTCTCTCCCCTATGGCCCATGTTGGCCCATTGCTTCCCCGAGGGGTTCCGATAACCCCTCCGGCACTCCGTTTTTACCCTGTACCTCTCGGAACTCTTCCGGTATCTGAATAACATCATCCAATATATCAATCTTTATTTCTCGACCATTTCGAGACTCCTCGTCATGTCCTTAATATCATCTGGGACTCCGAACAAACTTTGGTCATCAAATCACATAACTCATAATACAAATCATCATCGAACATTAAGCGTGCAGACCCTACAGGTTCGAGAACTATGTAGACATGATCAAGACACATCTCTGATCAATAAACAATAGCGGAACTTGGATGCTCATGTTGGCTCCTGCATATTCTACAAAGATCTTTATTGGTCAAACCGCATAACAACATACGTTGTTCCCTTTGTCATCGGTATGTTACTTTCCCGAGATTCGATTGTCGGTATCATCATACCTAGTTCAATCTTGTTACCAACAAGTCTCTTTACTCGTTCCGTAATGCTTCATCCCGCAACTAACTCATTAGTCACATTGCTTAAAAGGCTTATAGTGATGAGCATTACCGAGAGGGCCTATAGATACGTCTCCGATACACGGAGTGACAAATTCTAATCTGGATCTATGCCAACCCAACAAACACCTTCGGTTACACCCGTAGAGCATCTTTATAATCACCCAGTTACGTTGTGACATTTGATAGCACATAAGGTGTTCCGCTGGTATTCGGGAGTTGCATAATCTCATAGTCTAAGGAACATGTATAAGTCATGAAGAAAGAAGTAGCAATAAAACTGTTACGATCATAATGCAAAGCTAACGGATGGGTCTTGTCCATCACATCATTCTCTAATTACGTGATCCCGTTCATCAAATGACAACACATGTCTATGGTTAGGAAACCTAACCATCTTTGGTTAACGAGTTACTCAAGTAGAGGCATACTAGGGACACTATGTTTTGTCTATGTATTCACACATGTACTAAGTTTCCGGTTAATACAATTCTAGCATGATAATAAACATTTATCATGATAGAAGGAAATATAAATAACAACTTTATTATTGTTTCTAGGGCATATTTCCTTCAGTCTCCCACTTGCACTAGAGTCAATAATCTAGATTACAAAGTAATCATTCTAACACCCATGGAGACATGGTGCTGATCATGTTTGGCTCGTGGAAGAGCCTTTGTCAACGGGTCTGCAACATTCAGACATGTATGTATTTTGCAAATCTCTATGTCTCCCTCTGCGACTTGATGCCGGATGGAATTGAAGCGTGTCTTGGTGTGATTGGTTCTCTTGTGAAATCTGGATTCCTTTCCCAAGGCAATTGCACCAGTATTGTCACAAAAGATTTTCATTGGACCCAATGCACTAGGTATTAGACCTAGGTCGGATATGAACTCCTTCATCCAGACTCCTTCATTTGCTGCTTCCGAGGCAGCTATGTATTCCGCTTCACACGTAGATCCCGCCACAATGCTTTGCTTGGAACTGCACCAACTGACAGCTCCACCATTCAATATAAATACGTATCCGGATTGCGACTTAGAGTCATCCGGATCAGTGTCAAAGCTTGCATCGACGTAACCATTTACGATGAGCTCTTTGTCACCTCCATAAACAAGAAACATATCCTTAGTCCTTTTCAGGTATTTCAGGATGTTCTTGACCGCTGTCAAGTGCTCCACTCCTGGATTACTTTGGTACCTCCCTGCTAGACTTGTAGTAAGGCACACATCAGGTCTGGTACACAACATTGCATACATGATAGAACCTATGGCTGAAGCATAGGGAATGACTTTCATTTTCTCTCTATCTTCTATAATGGTCGGGCATTGGGTCTGACTCAACTTCACACCTTGTAACACAAGCAAGAACCCTTTCTTTGACTGATCCATTTTTTGAACTTCTTCAAAACTATATGAAGGTATGTGCTTTGTGGAAGACCAGTTAAGTGTCTTGATCTATCTCTATAGATCTTGATGCCCAATATGTAAGAAACTTCACCGAGGTCTTTCATTGAAAAATTCTTATTAAAGTATCCTTTTATGCTATCCACAAATTTTGTATCATTTCCAATCAATAATATGCTATAGAAATGCTATAGAGCCCCCACTCACATTCTTGTAAATACAGGCTTCTTCAAAAGTCTGTATAAAACCATATGCTTTGATCACACTATCAAAGCGTATATTCCAACTCCGAGAGGCTTGCACCAGTCCATAAATGGATCGCTGGAGCTTGCACACTTTGTTAGCACCTTTTGGATCGACAAAACCTTCTGGTTGCATCATATACAACTCTTCTTTAAGAAATCCATTAAGGAATGCAGTTTTGACATCCATTTGCCAAATTTCATAATCATAAAAAGCGGCAATTACTAACATGATTCGGACACATTTAAGCATCGCTATGGGTGAGAAGGTCTCATCGTAGTCAACTCCTTGAACTTGTCGAAAACCTTTCACAACGAGTCGAGCTTTGTAGACAGTAACATTACCGTCAGCGTCACTCTTCTTCTTGAAGATCCATTTATTTTCTATGGCTTGCCGTTCATCGGGCAAGTCCACCAAAGTCCACACTTTGTTCTCATACATGGATCCCATCTCAGATTTCAGGGCCTCAGGCCTTTTCACGGAATCTGGGCTCATCATCGCTTCCTCCTAGTTTGTAGGTTCATCATGGTCTAGTAACATGACTTCCAGAACAGGATTACCGTACCACTCTGGTGCGGACCGTACTCTGGAAGACCTATGAGGTTCGGTAGTAACTTGATCTGAAGTTTCATGATCATCATCATTAGCTTCCTCACTAATTGGTGTAGGAATCACTGGAACTGATTTCTGTGATGAACTACTTTCCAATTCGGGAGAAGGTACAGTTACCTCATCAGGTTCTACTTTCCTCCCACTCACTTCTTTCAAGAGAAACTCCTTCTCTAGAAAGGATCCATTCTTAGCAACGAATATCTTGTCTACGGATCTGTGATAGAAGGTGTACCCAACAGTTTCCTTTTGGTATTCTATGAAGACACACTTCTCCGATTTGGGTTCGAGCTTATTAGGTTGAAGCTTTTTCACATAAGCATCGCAGCCCAAAACTTTAAGAAATGACAACTTGGTTTTCTTGCCAAACCACCGTTCATATGGTATCGTCTCAACGGACTTAGATGGTGCCCTGTTTAATGTGAATGCAGCCATCTCTAAAGCATAACCCCAAATTGATAGTGGTAAATCAGTAATAGACCTCGTAGATCGCACCATCTCCAATAAAGTACGGTTACGACATTCGGACACACCATTAGGCTGAGGTGTTCCAGGTGGCGTGAGTTGCGAAACTATTCCACAATGTTTCAAATGAAGACCAAACTCGTAACTCAAATATTCGCCTCCATGATCAGATCATAGAAACTTTATTTTCTTGTTACGATGATTTTCCACTTCACTCTGAAATTCTTTGAACTTTTCAAATGTTTCAGACTTATGTTTCATTAAGTAGATATACCCATATCTGCTCAAATCATCTGTGAAGGTAAGAAAATAATGATACCCACCACGAGTCTCAACACTCATTGGACCGCATACATCGGTATGTATTATATCCAATAAGTCAGTAGCTTGTTCTATTGTTCTGGAGAACGGAGTTTTAGTCATCTTGCCCATGAGGCATGGTTCTGCAAGCACCAAGTGATTCATAATCAAGTGATTCCAAAAGCCCGTCAGCATGGAGTTTCTTCATGCGCTTTACACCAATATGACCTAAATTGCAGTGCCACAAATAAGTTGCACTATCATTATCAACTTTGCATCTTTTGGCTTCAATATTATGTACATGTGTATCATCACGATCGAGATTCAACAAAAATAGACCACTCAGCAAGGGTGTATGACCATAAAAGATATTACTCATATAAATAGAACAACCATTATTCTCTGATTTAAACGAATAACCATCTCGCATCAAACAAGATCCAGATATAATGTTCATGCTCAATGCTGGCACCAAATAACAATTATTCAGGTCTAAAACTAATCCGAAGGTAGATGTAGAGGTAGCGTGTCGACGGCGATCACATCGACCTTGGAACCATTTCCGACGCGCATCGTCACCTCGTCCTTAGCCAATCTTTGTTTAATCCATAGCCCAGTTTCGAGTTGCAAATATGAGCAACAGAACCAGTATCAAATACCCAGGTGCTACTACGAGCATTAGTAAGGTACACATCAATAACATGTATATCACATACACCTTTCACTTTGCCATCTTTCTTATCCGCCAAATACTTGGGGAAGTTCCGCTTCCAGTGACCAATCCCTTTGTAGTAGAAGCACTCAGTTTCACACTTAGGTCCAGACTTGGGCTTCTTCCCGGGAGTAGCAACTTTCTTGCTATTCTTTTTGAAGTTCCCCTTCCTCCCTTTGCCCTTTTTTGAAACTAGTGGTCTTGTTAACCATCAACACTTGATGCTCCTTCTTGATTTCTACCTTCGCAGCCTTTAGCATTGCGAAGAGTCGAGAATTGTTTTCGTCATCTCTTGCATATTATAGTTCATGATGAAGCCTTTATAGCTTGGTGGCAATGATTGAAGAACTCTGTCAGTGACACTATCATCAGGAAGATTAACTCCCAGCTGAGTCAAGTGGTTATGGTACCCAGACATTCTGAGTATGTGTTCACTGACAGAACTATTCTCCTCCATTTTGTAGCTTTAGAACTTGTTGAAGACTTCATATCTCTCAACCCGGGCATTTGCTTGAAATATTAACTTCAACTCTTGGAACATCTCATATGCTCCATGACGTTCAAAACGTCTTTGAAGTCCTGATTCTATGCTGTAAAGCATGGCACACTGAGCTATCGAGTAGTCATCATCTTTGCTCTACCTGACATTCATAACGTCCGCATTTGCTCCTGCAGCAGGCCTTGCACCTAGTGATGCTTCCAGGACGTAATTCTTCTGTGCAACAATGAGGATAATCCTCATGTTACGGACCCAGTCAGTGTAATTGCTACCATCATCTTTCAACTTAGCTTTCTCTAGGAACGCATTAAAATTCAAAGGAACGCTAGCACGGGCCATTGATCTAAAACAACATAAACATCCAAAAACTATCAGGACTAAGTTCATGATAAACTAAAATTCAATTAATCATATTACTTAAGAACTCCCACTTAGATAGACATCCCTCGAGTCATCTAAATGATCACGTGATCCAAATCAACTAAACCATGTCCGATCATCACGTGAGATGGATTAGTTTTCAATGGTGAACATCCCTATGTTGATCACATCTTCTATATGATTCACGTTCGACCTTTCTGTCTCAGTGTTCCGAGGCCATATCTACATATGCTAGGCTCGTCAAGTTTAACCCGAGTATTATGCATGTACAAAACTAGCTTGCACCAGTTGTATGTGAACGTAGAGCTTATCACACCCAATCAGCACGTGGTGTCTCGGCACGACGAACTGTAGCAGCAGTGCATACTCATGGAGAACACTTATACCTTGAAATTTAGTAAGGGACCATCTTACAATGCTACCGCCGTACTAAGCAAAATAAGTTGCATAAAAGATAAACATCACATGCAATCAAAATATGTGACATGATATGGCCATCATCATCTTGTGCTCATGATCTCCATCACCGAAGCATCATCATGATCTCCATGGTCACCGGCTTGACACCTTGATCTCCATCGTAGCATCATTGTCGTCTTGCCAACTATTGCTTCTACGACTATCGCTACCGTTTAGTGACAAAGTAAAGCAATTACATGGCGATTGCATTTCATACAATAAAGCGACAACCATATGGCTCCTGCCAGTTGCCGATAACTCTGTTACAAAACATGATCATCTCATACAACAATTTATGTCACATCATGTCCTGACCATATCACATCACAACAAGCCCTGCAAAAACAAGTTAGACGTCCTCTACTTTGTTGTTGCAAGTTTTACGTGGCTACTACGGGCTTCTAGCAAGAACCATTCGCATCAAAACCACAATGATTTTTTGTCAAGTGTGCTATTTTAACCTTCAATAAAGACCGGCCATAGTCAAACTCGATTCAACCTGTGTGCAAAAGCACGTCGGTAGAACCAGTCTCATGAACGCGGTCATGTAATGTCGGTCCGGGCTGCTTCATTCAACAATACCACCGAATCAAAGTAAGATGTTGGTGGTAAGCAGTATGACTATTATCGCCCACAACTCATTGTGTTCTACTCGAGCATATATCATCTACGCATAGACCTGGCTCGGATGCCACTGTTGGGGAACGTACTAATTCAAAATTTTCCTACGATCACGCAAGATCTATCTAGGAGATGCATAGCAACTAGACGGGAGAGTGTGTCTATGTACCCTCGTAGACCGAAAACAGAAGCGTTTAGTAACGCGGTTCATGTAGTTGAACGTCTTCACAATCCAACCGATCCAAGTACCGAATGTACGGCACCTCCGTGTTCAGCACACGTTCAACACGATGACGTCCCTCGAGCTCTTGATCCAGTTGAGGATGAGGGAGAGTTCCGTCAGCACGACGGCATGGCAACGATGATGATGAAGTTACCGGTGCAGGGCTTCGCCTAAGCACTAGGACAATATGACCGAGGTGTTAAACTATGGAGGGGGAACCGCACACGGCTAAGAGATTGTCTATTGTGCTTTGGGGTGCCCCTGCCCCCGTATATAAAGGAGGAGAGGGGAGGCCGGCCGGCCCTATAGGGCGCGCCAAGAGCGAGGAGTCCTACTAGGACTCCAAGCCCTAGTAGGATTCCACTTGGTGGAAGGGGGAGAAGGAATGGAGAGGGAGAGGGAGAGGGAAAGGGCTCCCCCAGTCCTATTAGGACTCCTCATGGGGGGGTCACCCCCTTGCGGGCTGTCCTCTCTCTCCCCTATGGCCCATGTTGGCCCATTGCTTCCGCGGGGGGTTCCGGTAACCCCTCCGACATCCGTTTTTATCCGGTATCTCTCAGAACTCTTCCGGTGTCCGAATAACATCGTCCAATATATCAATCTCTATGTCTCGGCCATTTCGAGACTCCTCGCCATGTCTGTGATCTCATCCGGGATTCCGAACAAACTTTGGTCATCAAATCACGTAACTCATAATACACATCATCATCCAACATTAAGCGTGAGGACCCTATGGGTTCGAGAACTATGTAGACATGATCGAGACACATCTCCGATCAATAACCAATATAGGAACCTGGATGCTCATATTGGCTCCTACATATTCTATGAAGATCTTTATCGGTCAAAGCGCATAACAACATACATTGTTCCCTTTGTCATCGGTATGTTACTTGCCTGAGATTTGATCGTCGGTATCATCATACCTAGTTCAATCTCGTTACCGGCAAGTCTCTTTACTCGTTCTGTAATGCTTCATCCCTCAACTAACTCATTAGTCACATTGCTTGCAAGGCTTATAGTGATGAGCATTACCGAGAGGACCCAGACATACCACTCCGATACACGGAGTGACAAATCCTAATCTTGATCTATGCCAACCCAACAAACACCTTCGGAGACACCTATAGAGCATATTTATAATCACACTCTCTCACACAGATTTGGATATGGTGGAAAGATGATTTGAGTGGAAAGCAACTTGGGGAAGGTTAGAAATCAAGATTCTTGTGGTAGGATTGGAATATCTTGATCTCAACACATGAGTAGGTGGTTCTCTCTCAGAAAAAGTATGGTGGAAGTGTCGACAAGTTTTGATGTCTCTCTCTCATATGGAGAAGGGGGTGGACGGGTATATATAGCATCCACACAAAATCCAACCGTTACACACATTTGACCCATCTCGGTGAGACCGAATAGCTAGACTCAATGAGACCGATTAGTTCAAAATGTGAATGTTAGGAATCTCGATGGGACCAAAGTGTTAGGGCTTAGGGAAAACCTCATATCGGTGGCGCTGATTGCATCAACTCGGTGAGACTGAAGTTAAACAATAGGGAAGCAGAGAATTGGTCAAGCCTTCTTGGTGAGACCGATTGCAATTTCGGTGAGATCAATAAAAATGTAACTGATAACAGGGAGTTGGCAAGGCCATCTCGATGAGATAAAGATCCGTATCGGAGTAACCGAATTGTTAGGGTTTCTGGCTGCGGCTATGTCATATGAACTCGGTGGCGCTAGATAGAATGAATCGGTGGGGCCGAGTTGGAGTTTAGGGTTTTGACATATTTGGATGGAGAAAGTGGTTGAGGGTTTAGGAACAATATCACTAAGCATTTGATCAAGCAAGCCATGAAGCAACACCTCATCCCCTTTTAATAGTATTGGCTTTTATATCAATATTTATTGCATTATGGGATGTTATTACACATTATATCTCAATACTTATGGCTATTCTCTCTTACTTTACAAGGTTTACCATGAAGAGGGGGAATGTCGGCAGCTGGAATTCTGGCTGGAAAAGGAGCAAACATTGGAAACCTATTCTGCACTGCTCCAAAAATCCTGAAACTCCACGAAACTTTTTTTTGGAATTAATAAGAATTATTGAGCGGAAGAAACACCTCAGGGGGCCCACACCCTGGCCAGGAGGGGGGGGCGCGTCCACCCCTACTGGGCACGCCCCCTATCTCTTGGGCCTCCTGGTGGCCCTCCGGTGCCCATCTTTTGCTATATGAAGGCTTTTACCCTGGAAAAAAATCAAGGGCAAGCTTACGGGACGAAACTCCGCCGCCACGAGGAGGAACCTTGGCGGAACCAATCTAGAGCTCCGGCAGAGCTGTTCTGCCGGGGACACTTCCCTCCGGGAGGGGGAAATCATCACCATCGTCATCACCAACGATCCTCTCATCGGGAGGGGGTCAATCTCCATCAACATCTTCACCAGCACCATCTCCTCTCAAAACCCTAGTTCATCTCTTGTATCCAATCTTGTATCAAAACCACAAATTGGTACCTGTGGGTTGCTAGTAGTGTTGATTACTCCTTGTAGTTGATGCTAATTGGTTTACTTGGTGGAAGATCATATGTTCAGATCCTTAATGCATATTATTACTCCTCTGATTATGAACATGATTATGCTTTTGTGAGTAGTTAAGTTTGTTCCTGAGGACATGGGTGAAGTCTTGCTATTAGTAGTCATGTGAATTTGGTATTCGTTCGATATTTTGATGAGATGTATGTTGTCTTTTCCTCTAGTGGCGTTATGTGAATGTCGACTACATGACACTTCACCATTATTTGGGCCTAGAGGAAGGCATTGGGAAGTAATAAGTAGATGATGGGTTGCTAGAGTGATAGAAGCTTAAATCGTAGTTTATGCGTTGCTTCGTAAGGGGCTGATTTGGATCCATATGTTTAATGTTGATACTTCTTTTGTAGTTGCGGATGCTTGCAATAGGGGTTAATCATAAGTGGGATGCTTGTCCAAGTAAGGGTAGTACCCAGGCACCGGTCCACCCACATATCAAATTATCAAAGTACCACACGTGAATCATATGAACGTGATGGAAACTAGCTTGACGATAATTCCCATGTGTCCTTGGGAGCTCTTTTCTCATTATAAGAAATTGTCCAGGCTTATCCTTTGCTACAAAAAGGATTGGGCCACCTTGCTGCACTTTATTTACTTTATTTACTTGTTACTCATTACAATTTATCTTATCACAAAACTATCTGTTACCTACAATTTCAGTGCTTGCAGAGAAAACCTTACTGAAAACCGCTTATCATTTCCTTCTGCTCCTCATTGGATTCGACACTCTTACTTATCGAAAGGACTGCGATAGATCCCCTACACTTGTGGGTCATCAAGACTCTTTTCTGGCGCCGCTACCGGGGAGTGTAGCGCTTTTGGTGAGTGGAACTTGGTAAGGAAACATTTATATAGTGTGCTGAAATTTTCTGTTACTTGTCACTATGGAAACTAATCCTTTGAGGGGCTTGTTCGGGGTATCTTCACCCCGACCAGAGGAGCAAAGAGTTGCTCCTCAACCTACTGAACTTTTTGAAAATATTTACTTTGAGATTCCTTCGGGTATGATAGAGAAACTGCTAGCTAATCCATTTGCAGGAGATGGAACATTGCATCCCAATTTACACCTTATCTTTGTGGATGAAGTTTGTGGATTATTTAAGCTTGCAGGTATTCCCAATGATGTTGTCAAAAGTAAGGTCTTCCCTTTATCTTTGAAGGGGATGCATTGACATGGTATAGGCTATGTGATGATACGGGATCTTGGAATTATAAACGACTGAAGTTGGAATTTCACCAGAAGTTCTATCCTATGCATCTTGTTCATCGTGATCGTAATTACATATATAATTTCTGGCCTCGCGAAGGTGAAAGCATCGCTCAAGCTTGGGGGAGGCTTAAGTCAATGTTATATTCATGCCCCAATCATGAGCTCTCCAGAGAAATGATTATTCGAAATTTTTATGCTCGTCTTTCTCTCAATGATCGCAACATGCCCGATACTTCCTGTGCTGGTTCTTATATGCTGAAGACTATTGAATTCAAATGGGACTTATTGGAAAGAATTAAACGCAACTCTGAAGATTGGGGTTCTGACGATGGTAAGGAGTCAGGTATGACACCTAAGTTTGATTGTGTTAAATCTTTTATGGATACCGATGCTTTTCGTGGATTTAGCGCTAAATATGGACTTGACTCTGAGATAGTAGCTTCTTTCTGTGAATCTTTTGCTACTCACGTTGATCTCCCTCAGGAGAAGTGGTTTAAATGTAATCCTCCCATTGAAGTAAAAGTAGTTGCACCTATTACAGTTGAAGAAAAGACTGTCACCTATAGTGATCCTATTGTTCCTACTACTTATGTTGAGAAACCTCCTTTTCCTGTTAGGATAAAGGATCATGCTAAAACTTCGACTGTTGTTCGTAAGAGTAATACTAGGACAAATCAAAGTTGAACCTAGTATTGCTATGGTTAAAGATCTCTTGGGTGATGATTTAGATGAGCATGTTATTTATTTCTATGGTGAGACTGCTAATATTGTTAGACCACATACTAAGATACATAGACCTGTGGTAGGCATGCCTGTTATTTTCGTTAAAATAGGAGATCATTGTTATCATGTCTTATGTGATATGGGTGCTAGTGCTAGTGCAATACCCTATGACTTATATAAAGAAATTATGCATGACATTGCACCCGTTGAATTGGAAGGTATTGATGTTACTACCAAGCTTGCCAATAGAGATACTATTTCACTAGTTGGGATTGTTAGAGATGTTGAAGTCTTGTGTGGGAAGGTTAAATACCCTGCTGATTTTCTTGTTCTTAGTTCCCCACAAGATGACTTTTGTCCCATTATTTTTGGTAGACCCTTCTTGAATACAGTTAATGCTAGGATTGGTTGTGAAAAGGATACTGTCACAATTGGCTTAGAGGGTATGTCTCATGAGTTTAATTTTGCTAAGTTTCGTAGACAACCTCGTGATAGAGAATCACCTAGTAAGGATGAGATTATTGGTCTTGCTTCTATTGCTGTGCCTCCTACTGATTCGTTAGAACAATATTTGCTTGACCATGAAAATGATATGTTTATGAAGGAAAGAAGGGAAATAGATGAAGTGTTCCTTAAACAAGAACCTAT
Source organism: Triticum timopheevii (assembly GCA_963921465.1). Lineage (NCBI taxonomy): Eukaryota > Viridiplantae > Streptophyta > Magnoliopsida > Poales > Poaceae > Triticum > Triticum timopheevii. The sequence goes on from OY997268.1 coordinate 480,568,129, forward strand.
GCTGAAACACAACCTTCCCGTTGAAATTCTTGTGGATCCCCCTCCACCCAAGGGTGATCCCGTGTTTGAACTCAAACCATTACCTGATAATCTTAAGTATGCTTATCTTGACAAAAAGAAAATATATCCTGTTATTATTAGTGCTAACCTTTCAGAGCAAGAAGAAGAAAGATTATTGAAAACTCTGAAGAAGCACCGTGTTGCTATTGGATATACTCTGGATGATCTCAAGGGCATTAGTCCCACGTTATGTCAACACAAAATTAATTTGGAGGACAATGCCAAACCAGTTAGAGATCCTCAACGATGACTGAATCCCAAGATGAAAGAAGTGGTAAGAAAGGAGATACTAAAGCTCCTTGAGTCAGGTATAATTTATCCCGTTGCTGATAGTGATTGGGTAAGCCCTATCCATTGTGTTCCTAAAATGGGAGGTATTACTATCGTTCCTAATGATAAAGATGAATTGATCCCGCAAAGAATTATTACAGGTTATAGGATGGTAATTGATTTTCGTAAATTAAATAAAGCTACTAAGAAAGATCATTACCCTTTACCTTTTATTGTGAAATGCTAGAAAGACTATCCAAACACACACATTTCTGCTTTCTAGATGGTTATTCTGGTTTCTCTCAAATACCTGTGTCAGCGGGGGATCTACCAAAAACTACTTTTACTCGCCCTTTCGATACTTTTGCTTATAGACGTATGCATTTTGGTTTATGTAATGCACCTGCTACCTTTCAAAGATGTACGATGGCTATATTTTCTGACTTTTGTGAAAAGATTTGTGAGGTATTCATGGATGACTTCTCCGTTTATGGATCCTCTTTTGATGATTTATTGAGCAACCTTGATCGAGTTTTGCAGAGATGTGAAGACACTAGTCTCGTCTTGAATTGGGAAAAGTGCCACTTTATGGTTAATGAAGGCATTGTCTTGGGGCATAAGATCTCTGAGAGAGGTATTGAAGTTGATAAAGCTAAAGTTGATGCTATTGAAAAGATGCCATATCCCAAGGACATAAAAAGTATAAGAAGTTTCCTTGGTCATGTCGGTTTTTCATAGGAGGTTCATTAAGGACTTCTCTAAAATCTCTAGGCCTCTGACCAATTTATTGCAAAAAGATATTCCTTTTGTCTTTGATGATAATTGTGTAGAAGCATTTGAAATACTTAAGAAAGCTCTGTTAACTGCACCTATTGTTCAGCCACCTGATTGGAATTTACCCTTTGAAATTATGTGTGATGCTAGTGATTATGTTGTAGGTGTTGTTCTAGGGCAAAGAGTTGATAAGAAGTTGAATGTTATCCAGTATGCTAGTAAGACTCTTGATACTGCCCAGAGAAATTATGCTACTATGGAAAAAGAATTCTTAGCAGTTGTGTTTGCTTGTGATAAGTTTAGACCTTATATTGTTGATTCCAAAGTTACTATTCACACTGATCATGCTGCTATTAAATATGTTATGGAAAAGAAAGATGCTAAGCCTAGACTCATTAGATGGGTTCTCTTGCTCCAAGAATTTGATTTGCACATTATTGATAGAAAGGGAGCTGAGAACCCCGTTGCAGACAACTTGTCTAGGTTAGAGAATGTTCTTGATGACCCACTGGATATTGATGATAGCTTTCCTAATGAACAATTAGCGGTCGTTAATGCTTCTCGTACTGCTCCTTGGTATGCTGATTATGCTAATTACATTGTTGCTAAATTTATACCTCCTAGTTTCACATACCAGCAAAAGAAAAAGTCCTTTTATGATTTAAGACATTCCTTCTAGGATGACCCACACCTTTATAAAGAAGGAGTAGATGGTGTTATTAGACGTTGTGTACCTGAGCGTGAACAGGAACAGATCCTACGCAAGTGTCACTCTGAATCCTATGGAGGACACCATGCTGGAGACAGAGCTGCACATAAGGTATTGCAATCTGGTTTTTATTGGCCTACTCTCTTCAAAAATGCTCGTAAGTTTGTCTTATCTTGTGATGAATGTCAAAGAATTGGTAATATTAGTGGACGTCAGGAAATGCCTATGAATTATTCTCTTGTTATTGAACCGTTTGATGTTTGGGGCTTTGATTATATGGGACCCTTTCCTGCCTCTAATGGTTACACACATATTTTAGTTGCTGTTGATTACGTTACTAAGTGGGTAGAAGCTATTCCAACTAGTAGTGCCGATCATAACACTTCTATTAAAATGCTTAAAGAAGTTATTTTTCTGAGGTTTGGAGTCCCTAGATATCTTATGACTGATGGTGGTTCACATTTTATTCATGGTGCTTTCCGTAAGATGCTTGATAAGTATGATGTTAATCATAGAATCGCATCTCCTTATCATCCGCAGTCTAGTGGTCAAGTAGAGTTGAGCAATAGAGAGCTGCAATTAATTTTGCAAAAGACTATCAATAGATCTAGAAAGAATTGGTCCAAAAAACTTGATGATGCATTATGGGCCTATAGAACTACATACAAAAATCCTATGGGTATGTCTCCGTATAAGATGGTTTATGGAAAAGCTTGTCATTTACCTCTTGAACTTGAACATAAAGCATATTGGGCTATTAAAGAGCTCAACTATGACTTCAAACTTGCCGGTGAGAAGAGGTTGTTTGATATTAGCTCACTTGATGAATGGAGAACCCAAGCCTATGAGAATGCCAAGCTATTCAAAGAAAAAGTCAGACGCTGGCATGACAAAACGATACAAAAGCGTGAGTTTAACGTAGGTGATTATGTGTTATTATTCAACTCTCGTTTAAGTTTTTTTGCAGGAAAACTTCTCTGTAAATGGGAAGGTCCTTACGTTATCGAGGAGGTCTATCTTTCTGGTGCCATAGAAATTAACAACTTCGAAGGCACAAGTCCGAGGGTGGTGAACGGTCAAAGAATTAAACATTATATCTCAGGTAATCCTATCAATGTTGAAACTAATATTATTGAAATTGTAACCCCGGAGGAATACATAAGGGACACTTTCTAGAACGTTCCAGACTCTGAAAAGGAATAGGTATGTGGTACGGTAAGTAAACCGACTCCAAAAGAATTCTAATGGCAATTTTTATCAGTTTTGGAATATTTAAGAATTTTAGGAAGAAAGAAGTAATCCGGGAAGGACACGAGGCCTCTACAAGGGTGGTGGGCGTGCCCACCCTTCCTGGGCGTGCCCCCTGTCTCGTGGCCACCTCGTGTGCCTCCCGGACTCTGTTTTCTTGCACGTTACGTATTTTGGTCGGTAAAAATTCATTATATAAACTCCCAAAGGTTTTGACCACCGTATCACGCAATTATCCTCTGTTTTCGTTTCGAGCTGTTATGTTACAGATTTAGAGCAATATGTCGTCTCAGGATTCGGAAGGAGAAAGCTATGTGGTTGATTACCTTGCAGACCCTAAGGTCTACGGGGACTTGGAGCATGATGGCTGGACCTCTGAAGAAGAGGAAGACTATGAACCTAAGGGAAAAGAGGAGACGAGTTCAGACGAAGACGAAGCCCCATTACCTCAACCTGGGGACATGCATGTGGAGTTTAAAAAGTCAAGCCTCCCTGATAGAGCAAAGAAGCCAAAGATCGAGTTTATCCCTTTTCGTATCTTGCAGGAAAATAAACAGGAATTGTGCAAAAGAGTATTAAGCCTTGAGCAGGAGATCGAGGACCTAAAAGAGCAAAATACTATACTCAAGCGTAAATTGAGGAAGAAGCCATTATCATCACCACTTCCTTCACCTCCGAGGACATAATCACATGGGTATGGGCACTCCCCTTGGCAACTGCCAAGCTTGGGGGAGGTGCCCCGGTATCGTATCACCAGCACACTCTTATCTTTACCGTTTTATTTACTTCGATCCTTTTATTAGTATCTTGATCTAGTAGATTGAAGTTTTAGTATCAAGTAGTTTTGAGTTTTGCTTTGTGATCTCTTTATGTAATCGAGTCTGTGAGCTATCTATAATAAAGATTAGTGTTGAGTCAAGGGCTTTGCTCTTTTGCTATGATCTTGAGAAAGTAGAGAATAAAAGAGTTCATATTGATCTTATGGATAGTAATGACTTCACACATAAAAAGTATGAGGCATAAAAGTTGTTGAGAGTTGATAAACGTAGTTTTGGTCATCGTTGCAATTAATAGGAAGTAATAAGGAAAGAGAGGTTTCACATACAAATATATTATCTTGGACATCTTTTATGATTGTGAAACACGCATTAAGTATGACATGCTAAAAGAGTTGATGTTGGACAAGGAAGACAACGTAATAGTTTATGTTTTCTCACATCTCAGTTAAAGTATATTGCCATTGACCTTCCAAACATGTTGAGATTGCCTTTCCCCCTCATGCTAGCCAAATTCCTTGCACTAAGTAGAGATACTACTTGTGCTTCCAAATTTCCTTAAACCCAGTTTTGCCATGAGAGTCCACCATACCTACCTATGGATTGAGTAAGACCCTTCAAGTAAGTTGTCATGTTGCAGGCAATAAAAATTGCTATCTAAATATGTATGACCTATTTGTGCAGAGAAAATAAGCTTCATATGATCTTGTTGTGGAAGCAATAAAAGCGATGCACTGCATAATAAAGGTCCACATACAAGTGGCAATATAAAGTGACGTTCTTTTGCATTAAGATTTTATGCATCCAACCCTAAAAGCACGTGACAACCTCTGCTTCCCTCTGCGAAGGGCCTATCTTTTACTTTACGTTTTTACTTTATGCTTGAGTCAAGGTGATCTTCACCTTTCCCTTTTTCATTTTATCCTTTGGCAAGCTCTTCGTGTTAGAAAGATCATGATATATATATCCAATTGGATGTAAGTTAGCATGGACTGTTATTGTTGACATCACCTAAAGGTGAATACGTTGGGAGGCAACACAATAGGCCCCTATTTTTAGAATTGCGTGAGTGTGAGCAATTGTAGAAGATTACATGATAGTTGAGTATGTGGACTTGCTGAAAAGCTCTATTCTTTACTCTTTCTGATGTTATGATAAATTGCAATTGCTTCAGTGACTAAGATTATAGTTGTTAGCTTCCAATGAAGTTTCTGAACCATGCTTGACATTGTGAATTGATCGTTACTTGGGCATAAGAAATCATATGATAAAACCTATTTATGTTGCTATTATAAGAATGATCATGATGCCCTCATGTCCGTATTTTATTTTCATCGACACCTCTATATCTAAACATGTGGACATATTTTTCGATTTCGGCTTCCGCTTGAGGACAAGCGAGGTCTAAGCTTGGGGGAGTTGATACGTCCATTTGCATCATGCTTTTATATCAATATTTATTGCATTATGGGCTGTTATTACACATTATATCTCAATACTTATGGCTATTCTCTCTTATTTTACAAGGTTTACCATGAAGAGGGGGAATGCCGGCAGCTGGAATTCTAGCTGGAAAAGGAGCAAACATTGGAAACCTATTCTGCACTGCTCCAAAAATCCTAAAACTCCACGAAACTTATTTTTGGAATTAATAAGAATTATTGAGCAGAAGAAACACCTCAGGGGGCCCACACCCTGGCCAGAAGGGTGGGGGGCGCCCACCCCTACTGGGCGCGCCCCCTGTCTCCTGGGCCCCCTGGTGGCCCTCCGGTGTCCATCTTCTGCTATATGAAGGCTTTTACCCTGGAAAAATCGTGGGCAAGCTTACGGGACGAAACTCCGCTGCCACGAGGCGGAACCTTGGCGGAACCAATGTAGAGCTCCGGCAAAGCTGTTCTGCCGGGGACACTTCCCTCCGGGAGGGGGAAATCATTACCATCGTCATCACCAACGATCCTCTCATCAAGAGGGGGTTAATCTCCATCAGCATCTTCACAAGCATCATCTCCTCTCAAAACCCTAGTTCAACTCTTGTATCCAATCTTGTATCCAAACCACAAATTTGTACCTGTGGGTTGCTAGTAGTGTTGATTACTCCTTGTAGTTGATGCTAATTGGTTTACTTGGTGGAAGATCATATGTTCAGATCCTTAATGCATATTATTACTCCTCTGATTATGAACATGAATATGCTTTGTGAGTAGTTACGTTTGTTCCTGAGGACATGGGTGAAGTCTTGCTATTAGTAGTCATGTGAATTTGGTATTCGTTCGATATTTTGATGAGATGTATGTTGTCTTTTCCTCTAGTGGTGTTATGTGAACGTCGACTACATGACACTTCACCATTATTTGGGCCTAGAGGAAGGCATTGGGAAGTAATAAGTAGATGATGGGTTGCTGGAGTGACAGAAGCTTAAACCCTAGTTTATGCGTTGCTTCGTAAGGGGCTGATTTGGATCCATATGTTTAATGCTGTGGTTAGGTTTACCTTAATACTTCTTTTGTTGTTGCGGATGCTTGCAATAGGGGTTAATCATAAGTGGGATGCTTGTCCAAGTAAGGGCAGTACCCAAGCACCGGTCCACCCACATATCAAATTATCAAAGTACCAAACGCGAATCATATGAGCATGATGAAAACTAGCTTGACGATAATTCCCATGTGTCCTCGGGAGCTCTTTTTTCATTATAAGAAATTTTCCAGGCTTATCCTTTGCTACAAAAAGGGTTGGGCCACCTTGCTGCACTTTATTTACTTTATTTACTTGTTACTCATTACAATTTATCTTATCACAAAACTATATGTTACCTACAATTTCAGTGCTTGCAGAGAAAACCTTACTAAAAACGGCTTATCATTCCCTTCTACTCCTCGTTGGGTTCGACACTCTTACTTATCGAAAGTGTCAGCGTTCTGGGAACGGGGGTCCCCAGACTTGCCTGCCTGCGGCCTGCAGCATGACTCAAAGGGGGCCCAGCGCGGCCCATCTTCATCAACTCAAGCTCAAGACCCTCGCGAGGGGCCAAGCCTCGCGGGGTGGACGACAAGGAGCTTCCTCAGGCACGGCCTCATCAGGCTGGCTCACGAGGAGGCGGAGAGTTCAAGGCGGGGTACCTCGTGAGGTGCCCATGACGCAAGCCATGACGACCAAGGGCGCCAGTCGGGTGCCAGCCCGCGTAGTGTCCTCCTTTCCTATTTGGTGCAAAGGGAGCAAGCGCAGGCGATGGCATCAAGCAAAGGCATCCATTTTGGTGCAACAAGACCAAGACCAGCCCAACGGCAAGGAGGAAGTCATTGTGGAGCCCAAGCAGGCGTCACTACCAGAGCCTTTGACAGGCGAGGACCAACTTTAGTCAGGATAAGTGTACCCGCTGTTCCCCTTCAAAATGGCCAATTGTTGGCGCCCTTCCCACTCAATATTTGGGAAGAGGCCCAGGGCCTTTGCCTATAAATAGGACTAGCCACCGCCAGGGTAGAGGCATCTGGATCCTCGCCAAGAAACCAGTAGATAGAGCGAGCGAACTCCTCCTAGCAGTTCATCACACCAGCCAAGGACAGACCCTCGTGAGGCTGTTCTTCCTTGTACAGTTCATCATCAGCCCAAGAGGCAATCCACCACACCACACACTGGAATAGGGTATTACACCACAATGGTGGCCTGAACCAGTATAAACCCTGTGTCTCTTGTGTTGTTCTGTTCGTAGTTTAGATCCTAGCGATTCGGCGAGGAGCAGGTAGGTAGAGGGCGAAATCTCCGCGCGCACCCCAGTGTTCGAACCTCAAGGGTCTGCCGGAACCCGAAATCCGACATTTGGCGTGCCAAGTAGGGGTGCGTCGGGATCCACCTTCTGCCACTTCGCGTCTTGTCGCCTCATCATCACCATGTCCGGCGACCAGGCGGGCAACCCTGATCCCTGGGCGGCTTGGCCCGCCCGCACAGAGCCGCTCGCCCCGGGCGACCCCATGCCCCAGGCAGCTCGCGGTCCGCAGGGCGCTGCGGGCTGTGGGTGGCGCGGACAGGCCCAGACAGCTCTCACACTGCGGCAGACGCGGTCGGCAGCTAGGGCCTCCAACCACGCCGCGGCCACGACGCCGTACACCCGCTGGGAGCAGGCGAACTCAAGGGTCGCGCTCACGGTGGCCCGAGAGCTGCTGCAGTGCAGGCTAATGGAATGCGGCCGCAACGTGCTGCTAGAGCGGGTGGCAGAGCTCTTGGGCTTCGCCGCCTCGGGGGCTCACCCCTTCTGCACTCAGCTCCCGTCTCAGGCCCAGGGCGGCCCGCGCGGGGGCCCCACATGCACCCGCAGGCTCCAAGACTACTCCAACACCAGCGAAACTGTCAGCACCGAGCCAGCGGCAGCACTGACTCCGCTCCCCACCAGCGAAGAAGGACTCGTCGTGACCCACGGTCCCAGTGGGCCGCCGCGCTACCACCCCCAGGTTGGCGCATCAAGCAGAGCTGCATGGCACGCGGAGCACTATGGCGCGGCCTTCGGGATGACGGCCCCAGAAGAGTACATGCCCCACATGATGGACCAAGGGCACCCGCGTGAGGGCGAACAAGGCTCGCTCCTCAGCCCAAGCTGGGGGGACGAGGCGCCAGAAGCTGAGATCTTACAGGAACCCCGGGACGGCCCCACCGGCCACACTGGAAGCAACGATTATCGGGTACCACTAATTCCTCAGGAGCAGGCATACGCTAATCATGGGTCGCAGGAGGTGCAGGTCGCCACAGCGAGCAGCTGCCCCGCTCCCGGAGTCTCCTACCCCTCAGGAGGAGGGCGTCGGGGGCTGCAGGGGAGGGGCCAGGATCCGACATCACCACCGCGGCGTTCGGAGCAAGGCGTTCCCAGGAGGTAGGCCCTCCGCTGGGGAGGTGCCTTAGGGCCTGCCCCGAGTAGAGGACCCGTGGTCGTCGGGGGAACCGCTGGCGACCGCTCTACCCTGTCGGTGGCGTCCTGGTTTCCGGTCGTCGTCGATGGCACTAGAGTGTGGCGCAAGGCGGGGCCCTCGTCTGGCGATATGAAGCAAGGCCGGTACCTGTGAAGAAGGCATAGTGCATGTGAAGCTCGCCGCCCCGTGACACTCTCACGTAATAATGAGTGGGGCTGTACACGCCCTGGAGTCTTAGGGGTGCCGGCCTCAGGCCCTGGGGCTCCCTCCCACGCTAGTGGCAGCACTTAGCTCCGTGCTGGTGAGAAGACGTTCAAGACTAGACTAGGTGCCGGACGCGGCCTTTTTCTGCTTTCATTGCTTTCCCCTTGGTTGTTGCTTTCCCCCGCTGGATTTAAGTTGGACTCGAATTTGAGATTTGTGTGTGTTTGGGGAAGGGGTGCTTAGTCTCGTTCGAGCAATCTCTCGCGTTTCGGTTACGACCTCGCCTCAGCTGCCTCCCCTCATGAGCCCCTCACGAGCCGGGTCTGGCTTAGCTTGCGTGCAGCCCAGACTGCCGCCGACATACCCTCTCAGGAGGTTTTTCACTGCAGAATCTATGGATTCGATCAGGAGGCATTCGAGGCACCACGGCCTCCCACAAGTTATTTCAGGACCCGCTCGGGACAAAGGTAAACTAGCCAGCCGGCTCATCACCTAGCCAACCGCTTGGCACGGGCATGTAGGGGAAGTAGCATTCACTAGTACGCTGAACATAAGTTTTACGTGAGGGTCACCCCCTCCCAAAAATGCTATTACAACCATCAGGACAAAAGCCTGAGTTCTATTCGTGCAGGGTAAGGAAACAGGAGCAATGCGCTATCAGTCAGATAAATCCCCCAATGCATCCTCAGGAACACCGCCCGAACTGTCGCTGGCGTTGTTGGCCTCGCCATCGCCCTCTGCGTTGTCGTCGGCGGCGTCAGGGCCGTTCACCACGCCGCCCTCGTCGGCGGCCACGATCGTGTCATCGTCATCTGAAGCGAAGGCCCTGACAAGAGCATCCACGTTGTCTTCCACCCAGTATGCCAGGTCGTCCCGGACGGCTTGGGGGACTGGGGCGATGGCGGCGTCGAAGTCGAAGTGAGGATCCATGTTCCAGAGATGGCTGAAGACGCGGGAAAAGGCGCGCCCGAGCAGAGCTCGGCTCCTCTCCTCCACCAACCTATTGGCCCTGACCGACCGCGCCTCCAGCTGCGTCACGATATCGGTGAAGAACTGAAGGTTGCCGGCGTAGTTAATGGCGTGCGGCTCGCCAACGGCCGCCTCGCAGATGTTACCTAAGGCCGTGTTGGCCCTCTCCCGAAGCGTGGTAAGCATGGGGGCGTGCTCATGTTCCAGGAGCCGCCGCTGACGTATCTCGTCCGCATTCTGGCGCGCGACAGCCTCTGTCTCATCCACCCGTTGACGAAGAAGAAGCACCTCGGCATGGGAAGCAGTTGACTCCCCCTGCGCCGCCTCAAGTGCGGCCCGCAAAGCATCAACCCGCCGCGTTGCTTCCTCCAGCTTGGTCCTCAGGACGGTTGTCCTACCTTCGGCCTCGGTCCGGATCAACTCCAGCCTCTCCTCGAACTCGCGCTCGAGGTCCAGGCGCGCCGTCGCCACCCGATGTCCGACCTCCTCCGAGACATGGGTTTCCCGCGCAGCGACATCATCCTCCGCCCGTGTCACCAAGCGCTCCCTTGTCTCCAGGCGCTCATACTCGTGTGCACGTTCGGCGGCTTCCAGCGTTAGCGCCTCCTCACGCTTCTGGAGCTTCGCTGGGTCGCCGGAAGCCACCTTCATCGACGCGAGGGACGCCTCGCGCAGCTCCACCTGCTCCTCCAGTGAGCGGCACTGGGTTAGGAGTTCCTGTGCCTGCTCCTCCGTGGCCTCTCACCGTCGGTCAGCTTCCCGGGCTTCTTCGACGGCCCGAGAACGGACCTTCCGAGAGGCCGCCAGTGACGCCTTGGCCTCCTCATCGTCGAGATCCCGCTGACGGCGCGCGAGGGCGACAGCCGCCTCCAGCTCGCGCCTCTCTGCAACCAGGCGTAGGCCCTCGGCCTCAAGGCGCGCGTCCTCATCAGCGAGCTCTTCACCAAGCAGGCTCACCGCGTCAGCCGCCCTCCAGAGAAACCCTTGGCGAAGAGCGCGGCGCTCCCGGGCGCGCTCGAGTACGTCTTCCACACCATCATCCGCCCCAAGCGAGCGCCGGGGGGGCACGGATCAGCACTCCCCCTCCGGGCAGGGGGCTAGGGGCTGGCGCCCTTGAGGCGACCGGGCACGCCCTGCCAGATGCCCGACCTGGAGCCAGACCATCTCCAAGTAAAGAGCGCAGGGAGTACCCCAACCAATCACGGTCCACAACCAGACGAGAAGCCCACGGCAGGCTGGCTATGCCACGAGAAGGCTCACGAAGGAAGGTCGCGGGGCGCGCAGGGCCGCGTTGCGCCTCGGGATGGTCTGTCTCCCCGACCGGCCCCACCACAAGGGCTCTACTTCTTGGAGCGATCAATGATAGAGGCGAGGGGGATGGCTCCTCAGCCATCTCCGTGAGCTCGGAAGGAAGGGCCCTGCGGAGCAAGGATCAGGAAAGGCAACAGCAGAATCTGGAGCTGAGAAGGGAGAAGGCTTACTCGTCAATGGCGAAGTACTTCCTACGCTTCAGCAGGCGACAAGGGTAATCATCGCCCAGGGCCTCCCTCCTCTTCCGGAGGGCCTCAAAGTCCACGCGGAAGCGACCCAAGAGTTGAGCGCAGGCGTCAGCCTGCGACGAGGAGGAGGCACCAAGACGACCCGCGTAGGGGGCATCTGCCTGATGCGCGTCGTCGGTCGCCTCACCAAGAAGAGCAGCTGGGGCCTCGGGGGCCTCAGCGGCAGGCACTGCGGGCGGCTGCTCGCCGCCTTCAGCTACGGCAGCACGGGCCTCAGGGGCTGTTCCCTCATGAGCGCCGCCTAGTGCTGTCACCTCGGCGGAGGCACCCCCGGCCTCCAGAGGCTCATGTCTCCCTGCCCCGCCACTTGAGGAAGAGTCGCCTTGACCGACTGCAAGGGCAACCACCACCACTGCGTTCTCGCGAGGCCCCTGGAGGCCAGCAGGGCACGGGCCCCATTTGTCGAAGAAGGGCATCTGACTCACAAAGTCGTTTCTATTCGAGCAGAGGTACAGCAAGGCCCCCCTTGTCGGATGCCGCCGAGGGAAGGATCCCCAGTCAAGACCAAGAGCACCTTCCTTAGCGCTTCAGGCTTCAGGTCCTCTTCCTGGAGCCTCATTCGATCCCCACGCACGCTGAAGGCCCACATCCGGTGAGAATGGCGTTGGAGAGGGGCAACACAGCATAGCAGGAACTCCTTCACCACCTTGGGCGCGGTCACGCCGAGCTCCCTCAGGAACTTGAAGCGACGCCAGACGAAGGCAAGCGAGGGACTCGTGAGTGTCTCCTGGCCCCAGCCTGAGTTGGGGACAGCAGGCAAAGATGGCTCCGACAGCAGGGGGCTGGGCACCGCCACGTCCACATACAGCCACCGCTCGCGAAACCCAGGCGCGGGCGGAGGAAGACTGAAGTCGATTCCTGAAGCCGCTGTCTCAGGCGCAGCGACGAAGCTCACGCACCCCGAACATTGGGTGGGGTCAACAAGGCGCAAGGAGAAGAAGTGGCGCAGCAAGGCAACCGAAGGAAGGATGCCCATCATTGCCTCGCAAACAAAGGCAAAAACCACAAGAATAGTGATGGATTCAGGACCCAAATGCATCATGTGGATCTGATAATGGGAGAGCACGACGTTGAAGAAATCGGAAAAGGGGGGAACCAGTCCCGCCCACAGGGCGTCGACGAAGTATCGGACCTCGGTGGCAATCCTGTCAATGGAGAAGCGGGACGCGGGCCAGGCCGTCGTCCTCCCGCATTCATTGAAGATGGTGGCCAGAGCCGAGCTGACCTTACCCAAGCCCTGATCGATCGATCGACGGTGGGGGCTACCGACAATGGTGAGCGAGGCGGCGGCATGGGCTTCTTCCCTCTTCCCTTCTTTGGCGGAGCCATGACGGCAGAAAGGGGGGGAGGTTCGAGATTGGATTGGATGCGGAAACTGGAGTTCGAGAGGAGAAAGGACAGAGAGCACTCGAGCAGCGGAAAGGGGAGCGGCTGTGTGCGGCAACGAGTCCGCCTAGCATGGCATAAAGTAAGGAGGCGTGGGGGAACAGTGCCGCCCACGTCCAATCAACCGCCATGCGGCGCCCAAGGCCGCAGGCTGTTAGGGCCCGCGACGCTTCGCACTTGCCCTTTCGCCTCTCTACTCGGCCAAGTCCGGGCGCGCCGTGGGCCCGGGGGCTACTGTCGGTGTTCTCGGAACGGGGGTCCCTAGACTTGCTTGCCTGCGGCCTGCGGCGTGGCTCAAAGGGGGCCCAGCGCGGCCCATCTTCATCAACTCAAGCTCAAGACGCTCGCGAGGGGCCAAGCCTCGCGGGGCAGACGACAAGGAGCTTCCTCAGGCACGGCCTCATCAGGCTGGCTCACGAGGAGGCGGAGAGTTCAAGGCGGGGTACCTCGCAAGATGCCCATTACGCAAGCCATGACGACCAAGGGCGCCAGTCGGGCGCCAGCCCGCGCAGTGTCCTCCTTTCCTCTTTGGTGCAAAGGGAGCAAGCGCAGGCGAGGGCATCAAGCAAAGGCATCCATTTCGGTGCAACAAGACCAAGACCAGCCCAACGGCAGGGAGGAAGTCATTGTGGAGCCCAAGCAGGCATCACTACCCGTTGTTCCCCTTCAAAATGGCCAATTGTTGGCGCCCTTCCCGCTCAATATTTGGGAAGAGGCCCAGGGCCCTTGCCTATAAATAGGACTAGCCACCCCCAGGGTAGAGGCATCTGGATCCTCGCCAAGAAACCAGTAGATAAAGCGAGCGAACTCCTCCTAACAGTTCATCACACCAGCCAAGGACAGACCCTCGCGAGGCTGTTCTTCCTTGTACTGTTCATCATCAGCCCAAGAGGCAATCCACCACACCACACACTGGAGTAGGGTATTACACCACAATGGTGGCCTAAACCAGTATAAACCTTGTGTCTCTTGTGTTGTTCTGTTCGTAGTTTAGATCCTAGCGATTCGGCGAGGAGCAGGTAGGTAGAGGGCGAAATCTCCGTGCGCACCCCAGTGTTCGAACCTCAAGGGTCTGCCGGAACCCGAAATCCGACAGAAAGGACTACGATAGATCCCCTACACTTGTGGGTCATCAATCAGTAAAACAAAAATGAAGAGTCTCGAGCTTTGGCCAATATGTGTCCTTAGCATTTTGAGGGGTCTTGGTACGTCTCCAACGTATCTACTTTTACAAACACTTTTGCCCTTGTTTTGGACTCTAACTTACATGATTTGAATGAAACTAACCCGGACTGACGCTGTTTTAAGCAGAACTGCCATGATGTTGTTTTATGTGTAGAAAAGAAAAGTTCTCGGAATGTCCTGAAAATCCACGGAGGCACTTTTTGGAATTAATAAGAATTTCTGGGCGAAAGAAATACACCAGGGGCCCACACCCTGTCCACGAGACAGAGGGGTGCCCTCCCCCCTATAGGGCGCGCCCCCCTATCTCGTGGGCCCCCTGGACCTCCACCGACCTCAACTCCAACTCCATATATTCACGTTCGGGGAGAAAAAAATCAGGGAGAAATTTTCATCACGTTTTACGACACAGAGCCGCCGCCAAGCCCTAATCTCTCTCGGGAGGGCTGATCTGGAGTCCGTTTGGGGCTCCGGAGAGGGGGATTCATCGCTGTCGTCATCATCAACCATCCTCCATCACCAATTTCATGATGCTCACCGCCGTGCGTGAGTAATTCCATCGTAGGCTTGCTCGACGATGATGGGTTGGATGAGATTTACCATGTAATCAAGTTAGTTTTGTTAGGGTTTGATCCCTAGTATCCACTATGTTCTGAGATTGATGTTGCTATGACTTTGCTATGCTTAATGCTTGTCACTAGGGCCCAAGTGCCATGATTTCAGATCTGAACCTATTATGTTTTCATGAATATATGTGTGTTCTTGATCCTATCTTGCAAGTCTATAGTCACCTATTATGTGTTATGATCCGACAACCCCGAAGTGACAATAATCGGGACACTTCTCGGTGATGACCGTAGTTTGAGGAGTTCATGTATTCACTATGTGCTAATGCTTTGTTCCGGTTCTCTATTAAAAGGAGGCCTTAATATCCCTTAGTTTCCACTAGGACCCTGCTGCCACGAGATGGTAGGACAAAAGATGTCATGCAAGTTCTTTTCCATAAGCATGTATGACTATTTACGGAATACATGCCTACATTATATTGATGAACTGGAGCTAGTTCTGTGTCACCCTATGTTATAGCTATTACATGAGGAATCGCATCCGGCATAATTATCCATCACTAATCCATTGCCTACGAGCTTTTCACATATTGTTCTTCGCTTATTTACTTTTCAGTTGCTACTGTTACAACTACTACAAAACCCAAAAAATATTACTTTTGCTACCGTTACCTTTATTATCATACTACTTTGCTACTAAATACTTTGCTGCAGATACTAAGTTATCCAGGTGTGGTTGAACTGACAACTCAACTACTAATACTCAAGAATATTCTTTGGCTCCCCTTGTGTCGAATCAATAAATTTGGGTTGAATACTTTACCCTCGAAAGCTGTTGCGATCCCCTACACTTGTGGGTTATCAGGTCCACATTTCTAGTCCATGCCATACTTGATATCTTTTATAATGGACTAACCGATGCTTCCAAGGACTACTTGGATAGTTGTGCCGGTTGTGTTTTCAGGGAAAGAACAATTGACGAAGCTAAAATATTATTGAATAATATCTTGACTAATGAAAATAATTGGACTCTTCCTGAGCCAATTCCTGAAGTAATTCCTGAACCAATTGAGCCAACTCCTGAGCCTATTCTTGATCCCACTCTGAAGAAGAGAGGTGTTTTATTTCTCAGTCCTGAAGATATGCAAGAGGCAAAGGAATCAATGAAAGAAAAAGGTATTAAAGCTGAAGATGTTAAGAATTTACCTCCTATTGAAGAAATACATGGTCTTAATATACTGCTTGTTGAAGAACCACGTTGTCTTGATAGCCCGACACAAGTAGTAAAGGTAAATTCTCTCTATAGATATGATAAAGTTGAAATCCCCTCTAATAAATTTCATAGCCCATGCTTAGATGAATTTGATAACTTTATGGCTAGACTAGAAAGTTTTAATGCTTATGTTGGTAGAGAGTTAAAGAATAATGCTTTCGAGATAGGACGCGTAAGCGATAATATGGCTAGAGTTAAAGGTGAACTCCAACTCATTAGCAAATATGCTTCTATGGTTGCTACTCAAGCTGAGCAAGTACTTAAAGCTCAAAATGATTTGCTTGATGAATTAAATAATAAAAATGACTTTGCTATTAGAGTGGCTACTAGAACTGGTAGAATGACTCAGGAACCTTTGTATCCTGAAGGCCACCCTAAGAGAATTGAGCAAGATTCTCAGAGAAATAATTTAGAGGCACCTAGTTCTTCCAAAAAGAAGAAAAAGAAAAAGATAGGACTTTGCATGCTTCTAGTGAACCTACTGTAGACACACCTAAGAATCCCAATGATATTTCTATCTCTGATGCTGAAACACAATCAGGTGATGAACATGAACCTAGTGATAATGTTAATGATAATGTTCATGTTGATGCTCAACCTAGCAAAAACAATGAAGTAGAGA
Organism: Triticum timopheevii; assembly: GCA_963921465.1. Taxonomy (NCBI): domain Eukaryota; kingdom Viridiplantae; phylum Streptophyta; class Magnoliopsida; order Poales; family Poaceae; genus Triticum; species Triticum timopheevii. The sequence goes on from OY997268.1 coordinate 480,584,622, forward strand.
TTGAACCTGCTGTTGATCTTGATAACCCACAATCAAAGAATCAACGTTATGATAAGAGAGATTTTGTTGCTAGGAAGCACGGTAGAGAAAGAGAACCATGGGTTCAGAAACCCATGCCCTTTCCTCCTAAACCATCCAAGACAAAGGATGATGAGGATTTTGAGCGCTTTGCTGAAATGATTAGACCTATTTTCTTACGTATACGCTTAACTGATATGCTCAAAGTAAATCCTTATGCTAAGTATATGAAGGATATCATCACAAACAAAAGAAAGATACCGGAAGCTGAAATTTCCACCATGCTTGCTAATTACACTTTTAAAGGTGGAATACCAAAGAAACTTGGAGATCCGTGTGTCCCAACTATACCATGCTCCATTAAAAGAAATTATGTTAGAACTGCTTTATGAGATCTTGGAGCTGGTGTTAGTGTTATGCCCCTCTCTTTATATCGTAGACTTGAATTGAATAAGTTGACACCTACTGAAATATCTTTGCAAATGGCTGATAATCAACTGCTATACCTGTCGGTATTTGTGAGGATGTGCCTGTTGTGGTTGCAAATGTCACTATCTTAACGGACTTTGTTATTCTTGATATTCCTGAGGACGATAGTATGTCTATTATCCTTGGTAAACCTTTTCTTAATACTGCAGGGGCTGTTATTGATTGCAACAAAGGCAATGTCACTTTTCATATTAATGGTAATGAGCATACGGTACACTTTCCGAGGAAACAGTCTCAAGTTCATAGCATCAGTTCTATTGGAAAAGTTCCAACTATTATTATTGGAGGTTTTGAATTTCCTCTCCCTACTATCAAGAAAAAGTATGATATTCTTATTGTTGGGGATTTTCATATCCCGTTTGAGGTAACTTAGTGTTATTCGAAATTTCTCCGGTTCCGTGTTATTCGGAATGATTTGTTAACAAGACTTGATCAACCTTGTTAGTGGATTCATTTTGATGATCATGAGATGGATGAAACTAGAAGGCACAACCTTCTGTACCCACTTTTTATTTTCTATTATTTAGAATAAATAAAGCAAAATTAGTATTATCCATCTGTTTTCTGAATTATCCGTGCATTAAAAAATATCCCAAAAATAAAAGTGCTCCAAATGCCCTGCAAATTTAGTATGATTTTTTATGGAATATTTGAGGATTTTAGGCACTGAAAACACTGCAGGAGGGGCAAGCACCAGGCCACAAGAGTGGAGGGTGCCCCCCCTATAGGGCGCGCCCCCTGTCTCGTGGGCCCCTGGTGGCCCCCTCCACTTATGCTAGCACCCACACACTTCATCTTCTACCCAAAAAAAATCTCCATCCAGCTCAAGCACGAGTTCTAGCTCGTTTTGCTGCGATTTTCGATCTCCTTGCTCAAAGCTCCATTCACAAAACTGCTTTGGGAGATTGTTGCTTGGTATGTAACTCCTCCATTGGTCCAATTAGTTTTTGTTCTAGTGCTTTATTCATTGCAAATTTTTGCTGCATAGGTGACCATGTTCTTGAGCTTGCATGTTAAATTTATGAGGTCCCAAGCAATTCCAATGCATGATATAGGCTCTAGGCACTTCTAGGAGTACTTGCTACCAATCTTGTTTAGTTTTATTCACTTTTATTTTGAGGTTACTAAAATTTCAGAGATTTTCCGAAAATGTTAAGGAAGTTTTTGAGGGGCTCTTCTAGCTAAGGCTCTCAGGAAAAACAAGCCAAAGAGAAGGAAAAAGCCAAGTATAATCTTCCTCGCTTAGCGGAAGTACGGTCGTGTGAATTGTTGGGATCTACGGCAGGGTGCGTTGACTGCAAATTTAAAATTCCTACGCACAGAACAACCAAGAACCTACTACGGGAGATGGATCACAGATCGTTACCACTAGACGCGCAGTGCCGTGCAGCGGAAGAAGAGTTGGGGCAGCACGTCCGCGTGGATCGTCTCCTCCTCGTCCGATCTCCCTCGAACAGCCGGTCGTCCGATCCCACGTACAAGTTCGCCGGAGCGGCACAACCGCCTCTAACGGTATCCGCGCGTGCAGGAGGAACACCGTGCGGCGGACTGCTAGGTCCGATCACACAGTCGGCGGGGAGTGGAGGTGGCTATTCGCAACACATGCAAACCCTAGTCGCAACGCCAAAGAGATCAACCACATGAGTGTGCCGCACCTCCACTTTATATAGGCGTTCGTCGCAGGCTCAACACTTGGGCCTCGCACGGACCCTAAAGCCCAAAGTCTACTCGGTCACGTTCCTAGTCCAGTTCGGATCACATCTGACCAGTGTCCTATGAACCGACCTCGTAGGTTCCTTCCCTTAAGCGCGCGACCCCTTAGGTTCAAGTCGGCTTGGTCGCAGTTCGGATCACCTCCGACCTGCACGGTTGGTAGCGGCCTCTAGCAAGGCATGCCGACCACCAAGCAAACTATGAAGCTGGTTAGGCGAACATGTACAACGTGTCACACTTTTGTTCCCTTTGCCTCACGATATATGTTGTCGGGCTCAAGGCGAGACTGTCATCCTTGTGCTAGCCCGACCTCTTTCTCGTTACAGTGATACCGACCACAAACCGGATTATCTCATAATCCCTGTCGCATGGCCATGCTTATCCTGGTCGGATCACACGAGGGGCCCAGAGTATATCTCTCCTGATCGGAGGGGCAAATCCCATCTTGCTCGACCATGTCTCGCAGCATGGGACTGGACAAACCCGAAACCTATCTTTGTAACTACCCAGTCACGGAGTAGCGTTTGGTCGGCACAAAGCAAGTCTGTCACCATCCCGAGTACATGCGTCAGCTCAGGTCTTAGGACATAGAACGTATGTTGTACTAGAGACTCACGGATGACATATCGTTGCGTCTCATAGTTGGGTCTGTCCGACTTGGACCTTATCTCGACTCGAATCAGACTACGTCGAATTTGACCAGACCTTTCCAAGTCCATATTCTCCGGTTAGCATCCAATGCTCCATGGCTAGTGAGACCAAGCCATCGACTGTGTCATATGCTAGTCTAGTCGGCTGTGCGTCCACACAGCCCTTTCGAATAGGGACCTTTTAGGACAGTCACCATACAATGTATAGTCCCACAAACAAGTCACGTACTTGCCGATACACATCATTGATAATGTCCAAGGACTATCTTTATTCATAAACACATAGGAAATATCATCATACATGATTGCCTCTAGGGCATATCTCCAACAGTCTCCCACTTGCACTAGATTCAATCAAATAGACATCAAATGCCCATAGCGCTAACGTGCCCCTCATGCTTGGGTTTTGGAAGCGGCTTAGTCAACGGATCTGCAACATTTGCATCCGTGTGAATCTTGCATAACTCTACATCACCATTCTTTACGATCTTTCGTATCAGGTGATATCTCCGGTCTATGTGCCTGACCTTGTGGTGATTCCTCGGCTCCTTAGCTTGTGCGATGGCACCAGAATTATCACAATAAAGGTCTAACGGTTTCACCGAGGCTGGGAAAATACCAAGATCATCCAGAAAATGCCGGATCCAAACACCTTCCTTTGCAGCTTCACAAGCCGCAATGTATTCGGCTTCTGTGGTAAAATCGGCCACCGTATCCTGCTTGGAACTCATCGAGTGCACTGCTCCTCCGTTCAGGACGTACAAGAATCCAGACTGTGATCGACAATCATCTCTATCAGTTTGGAAGCTAGCATCGGTGTAACCCCTTACGACGAGCTCTTCCTCACCTCCATAAACTAGGAACATCTCTTTAGTCCTTTTCAGGTACTTCAAAATAGTCTTTACCGCTGCCCGGTGACTCTCACCTGGGTTGGCCTGGTATCTACTTGTTAGGCTTATTGCAAAAGCAACGTCAGGCCTTGTACATATCATGGCATACATGATGGATCCAATTGCCGAGGCATACGGAATCCTACTCATCCTGCTTCGCTCATCAGATGTCGAAGGACTCTAAGTCTCGCTTAGCCTTATACCATGTGAGAGTGGCAAGAACCCTTTCTTTGCCTCACTCATGTTGAACCGCTTCAACACTTTATCTATGTACGTGCTCTGGCTTAAGCCGAGCAGCCTCCTCAATCTATCTCTATAGATCTTAATGCCTAAAATATAGGCTGCCTCACCAAGGTCCTTCATCGAAAACTTGCCATTCAATGATTCCTTGACCGAGTTTAGCATCGAAACATTGTTCCCGATCAACAATATGTCATCCACATACAAGATCAAAAACACTATCAAGCTCCCACTTAACTTCTTGTATAAACAAGAGTCCTCTTCACTTTTGATGAAACCGAGACCAGTGACGACCTCATCAAAACGAATGTTCCAACTCCGAGATGCTTGCTTTAACCCATAAATGGATCTCTTGAGCTTGCATATCTTACTAGTGCTAGTCGGATCGACAAAACCCTCGGGCTGTATCATATACACGTCCTCGGTTAAATTTCCATGAAGGAAAGCCGTTTTGACATCCATCTGCCATATCTCGTAATCGAAATATGCAGCTATAGCTAGTATGATCCTCGCCGATTTCAGCATCGCTACCGGCGAGTAAGTCTCGTCGTAGTCAATTCCTTGAACTTGTCCATAACCTTTAGCGACAAGCCGAGCTTTGTGGATCTGAACATTTCCATCCACATCGGTTTTCTTCTCAAAGACCCATTTGCAACCAATGGCCGTTACGCCAGGCGGCGGATTAACCAAGTCCCAGACTTGATTCTCATCCATGGACTTTAACTCGGATCTCATGGCCTCTAGCCATGCCTCGGAATCTGGGCTCACCATCGCTTCCGCATATGTGGCCGGCTCATCGCTTTCTAGCAACAATACATCGAGCACTCTGCGCAATCTTTCTGACCTCCGTGGTTCCGGTGCCGCTTCCACTACAGGTTCCCTGACTGACTCCGGTATGATCACATCACCAGCCGAGCCGTCCCCGAGTGGTCCTCGAATTTCTTCGAGTCGAACCGTCCTCCCACTGGCCTCCCGACTGAGAAACTCTTTCTCAAGGAAAACCCCGTTCCGAGCAACAAACACTTTGTTCTCTTCCCGGTTCTAGAAGCTATATCCCAAGGTTTCCCTCGGATATCCCACGAATATGCATTTATCCGACTTAGGTGTAAGCTTGTCTGACATAAGTCGCTTGACAAATGCTTCACAACCCCAAATCTTTAGAAAAGACAAACTGGGACTCTTCCCGGTCCACATCTCATGTGGTTTCTTGTCTACGGATTTTGATGGTACCCTATTAAGTGTGAAAGCTGCAGTTTCTAGAGCGTATCCCCAAAATGATAAGGGTAAATCCGATTTGCTCATCATAGACCGGACCATGTCCAACAAGGTCCTATTCCTCCGTTCCGACACGCCGTTTCTCTGTGGCGTACCCGGAGGTGTGAGCTGAGGTACTATACCTCAGCTTTTCAGATGATCATTAAACTCCTGGCTCATGTACTCACCTCCACTATCAGATCACAGAAGCTTTATAGTCTTGCCGAGCTGATTCTCAACCTCGTTCTGAAACTCTTTGAACTTTTCAAAAGTTTCCGACTTGTGCCTCATCAAATAGATATATCCATATCTACTCAAGTCATCGGTAAAAGTCACGAAGTACTGATAGCCAGCTCTGGCGGTTGTGCTCATTGGACCACACACATCACTATGTATAAGCTCCAATAGCTCGGACGCCCTCTCGCAACTCTTTGCGAAAGGAGAATTAGTCATTTTGTTGAGCAAGCATGATTCACATGTCTCGAACGACCAGAAGTCGGACGAAGTTAGGAGCCCATCATCATGGAGCTTCTTCATGCGTTTCAGACTAATGTGTCCAAGCCGGCAATGCCAGAAGTATGTCGGATTTATCTCATTAGGCTTATGCCTCTTGACATTCACGTTATAGACCGGTTCCTGTTCTATATTCAAGATAAATAGCCCATCAACAATGGGTGCATAGTCGTGGAACATACCATTCAAAAATATCGAACAACCATTGTCCTTTAAATTGAATTCATAACCTTGACTCATCAAACATGAGGCAGAAATAATGTTCCGACTAAGTGCAGGAATGTAATAACAATTATTCAATTCCATTATGAATCCAAAAGGAAGCTGGAGTTGCATCGTGTCGACTTCCAATGCAGCAACTCTTGCTTTGTTGTCGACCCTGATGTCAATCTCCCCTTGTGCCACACGCCTAGTTCTTACCAGCCCCTGCATCGAGTTGCAAATATGAACAACTAATCCGGTATCAAATACCCAAGAGCTACTAGGTATGTCAGCAAGGTAAATGTCTATAACATATGCAACAAGTGTACCTTTGCCTGAAGAAGCATTTCCGGCCTTCTTGCCATGCTCTGCAAGCCACTTGCTATAGTTCCTCTTCCAGTGACCGGTCTCCTTGCAGTGAAAGCAAACGATCTTCGAGTCCGGTCCAGACTTTGGCGCAGCGGCGGAGGTTACCGTCTTCGTGCCCTTTGCCTTAGCCTTTTTCTTGGACCAACTCTTCTTGAACTTAGCCGATTTCTGCACCATCAACACTTGATGCGTGCCTTTCTTAATATCCTGCTCTGCCACTTTGAGCATCCCATGCAATTCAGTGAGCTTCTTATCCATGCCATGCATATGATAGTTCGACATGAACGTCCCATAACTGGGCGGAAGAGAACCCAGAACAGCATCAGTAGCCAGCTCATCCAAGAGCGGGAAGCCCAAATGATCCAAAGCTTGCACATACCTTATCATCTTGATCACATGTGGGCTCAGTGGATCACCTTCCTTCAGCTTGCAATCCATCAATGATCGCCAGACGTTGAACCTTTCGGTCCTAGCCTGTGTCTGAAACATGCTCTTGAGACTCTCGATCATATCGTAAGCCTCAACATTTTCGAAATGCTGTTGCAAATCGGACTCCATACAAGCCAGCATCAGACAACTGATCTCCGTTGATTCATCAATGAGTTTCCGATAGGCATTCTTAGTTGTGGCATTAGCATTATCAGCAGGTTCCTCTGGAAGTGGATCCTCTAGAACATGTTCCTTTTTATCGTGCTTGAGAACAATTCTTAGATTTCTATACCAGGTGGTAAAGTTTGTTCCATTCAGTTTATCCTTTTCCAGAATTGATTTCAATGCAAAGTTGGGTTGAGCAGCTGGTGCCATTGATCTACAACAGAAAATATGCAATCACTAAGCAATGTGTTTATGTAGAGTAATTCTAGCCTAAACAGAAATACTCCCACTGAAGTCAGCATCCCTCCGCAAACTCTCAGTGATTCAGGATCCGAATAGCACATGTGACTAGTGAGCTTTAGCATCACTGCTAGACAACATGCCTATCTGGTAAGCAACTCCTTGCTAATCACATCTCTATACGACTCCTGTCGGTCAGGAAGGTATCTTATATACCCCGGCTCCCAACCTACTTTGCCACAAGGCCCAAAACCGTTTTGATAGCCTTGTCAAGTTAACCTGATGCAGTGCATGTCCGTGTCCGACACGAACCCTTCAGTTCAAGGACACCCAGCAGCACCCCAATTTTATGAGCCCACTACTAAACGTACTTGACGTGCGAAGGTGCAACATCGGGAATGGCACTTTACTTGATATTCATGAGGGATCTTTCTACCATTCTAACATGCATAGAAACAAAGAAGCATAACAATCACAAATAACACATATTGTGAAATAGTATGGCTCCTTCATGGACGTTCTTCCAGGTCGGCTCTAACTCCGATGACCATCTACGAACTCCATCTTGTTTGTCACGCCGGGACGCCAAGCCACCAACCTGATCTCTATTATCCAACTACTACAACTAGTAATGAATTTTACATAGAGAATCACAAGTCGACACACAGGTCGTTATACAATATAATGACAGCACTTCGGCTCCTGCCGGCTGACAAACATGACACGTAGGCCACGTATAAATTACACACATGCATCACATACACATGATCCATACTATTCACATCAAACCTGCAAAACAAAGTTGTGCATAGAATTGCATTCTACCGGTTTGTGTGTCGGGTACAAAATACACGGTGCTACGCACATCGCGGTCCTGATTCGGGTTTACGTTTCACTGTTAACCCCGATGGTGGATACCGACTGGTAGGGGTAGGTTGTGTCACGACCTCATCGACTCCGATCATCAGAAAACATATCCTCTTCAATCCCCATGTGCAATTGATCTCATCTGAACTCCGTTCACGCCGAATTTTCTGATCTGACCAATCATATCGATCATCGTGAATCCGATTCGGATTTACGTTTCACTGTTAACCCTGATGGCGGATGACCGACCGGTAGGGGTAGATCGTGTCACGACCTCATCGATCCCGATTGACAGAAAACATAGCCTCAACGATCCCCATGTGCAGTTGATCACATCAACCATGCACATAGCCGATCTTATCAACGATAACAGATCTCATCTGCCGCCTCCACATATCTAATATGCATACGATCTGAATCCAAATCCTATAGCAGAGGCTCTGATACCACTGTTGGGATCTACGGTAGGGTGTGTCGACTACAAATTTAAAATTCCTACGCACGGAACAACGAAGAACCTGCTACGGGAGATGGATCACAGATTGTTACCACTAGACGCACACTGCCGTGCAGCGGAAGAAGAGTTGGGGCAGAGCGTCCGCGTGGATCGTCTCCTCCTCGTCCGATCTCCCTCGAACAGCCGGTCGTCCGATCCCACGTACAAGTTCGCCGGAGCGGCGCAAGTGCACCACCTCCAACGGTATTCGCGCGTGCAGGAGGAACACCGTGCGGCGGACTGCTAGGTCCGATCACACAGTCGGCGAGGAGTGTGGCTATTCGCAACACATGCAAACCCTAGTCGCAACGCCAAAGCGATCAACCACATGAGTGTGCTGCACCTCCACTTTATATAGGCGTCCGTCGCAGGCTCAACAATTAGGCCTCGCACAGACCCTAAAGCCCAAAGTCTACACGGTCACGTTCCTAGTCCAGTTTGGATCACATCCGACTAGTGTCCTATGAACCGACCTCGTAGGTTCCTTCCCTTAAGCACGCGACCCCTTAGGTTCAAGTCGGCTTGGTCGCAGTTCGGATCACCTCCGACCTGCACGGTTGGTAGCGGCCTCTAGCAAGGCATGCCAACCACCAAGCAGACTATGAAGCTGGTTAGGCGAACCTGTACAACGTGTCACACTTCTGTTCCCTTTGCCTCATGATATATGTTGTCGGGCTCAAGGCAAGACTGTCATCCTTGTGCTAGCCCGACCTCTTTCTCGTTCCAGTGATACCGACCACAAACCGGGTTATCTCATAATCCCTGTCGCATGGCCATGCTTATCCTGGTCGGATCACACGAGGGGACCAGAGTATATCTCTCCTGATCGGAGGGGCAAATCCCATCTTGCTTGACCATGTCTCGCAGCATGGGACTGGACAAACCCAAAACCTACCTTTGTAACTACCCAGTCACGGAGTAGCATTTGGTCGGCCCAAAGCAAGTCTGTCACCATCCCGAGTACATGCGTCAGCTCAGGTCTTAGGACATAGAACGTATGTTGTACTAGAGACTCACAAATGACATATCGCTGCGTCTCATAGTTGGTTCTGTCCGACTTGGACCTTATCTCGACTCGGATCCGACTACGTCGAATCCGACCAGACCTTTCCAAGTCCATATTCTCCGGTTAGCATCCAAGGCTCCATGGCTAGTGAGACCAAGCCATCGACCGTGTCATATGCTAGTCTAGTCGGCTGTGCGTCCACACAGCCCTTTCGACTAGGGACCTTTTAGGACAGTCACCATACAATGTATAGTCCCACAAACAAGTCACGTACTTGCCGATACACATCATTGATAATGTCCAAGGACTATCTTTATTCATAAACACATAGGAAATATCATCATACATGATTGCCTCTAGGGCATATCTCCAACATGAATGGCCATGTGAGGATTTCTTGAAAGAAGCTGGAATTCATGAAGATTTTTATTCTTTGATCAATACTGCAGGCCTCACCGGTTTCATCAACCTCTGGATCGATCAGCATCTCTTACTCACCAATACTTTCGTGCAAAACTTTTATTATTATCCTAAGAAGTCACCGCCTACAGTATCATTTCATTTATATGATGAATTCAAAGAAATGTCTTTACGTAATTTTTGCCCGTGTGTAGGATACCTTATGAGGGAGAATTAGAGGAACCCCATCGTGAAGATGTGGGTGGCTTTGTTAAAACTATAGTTGTAGAGGAGCCAAAGAAGGGCTCCGAGGCAAAAGTCTCTAGCATACACTTTCCTGTTTTACGCTACTTTGCCATATTTGCTAGTAGATGCTTGATTGGTCGTGGAAATAGTGGAAACTTAAGTGTTCCTGACATTATCATTCTTCAACATGCCTTGCTTGGAGACAATACTTTTAGTATGGGTGTCGTCATTGCTAAACGGCTAGCCCTGAATCATACAAAAGGCCCCATATTTGGAGGTATCTATGCTGCACGTCTTGCTAGACATTTTCAGATACCCATTAGGCACCATGAGAAAGAGGAGATAAAATTGTCTCCTCACATTTTAGATTACAAGAGCATGGTAGCACAAAAGTTTATTGTTGACAACGAAGAGAAGATGCTCTTGTATAAACTTACATTCAATAAGAAACACTTTGAGATTATTATTTTGCCTGCGCCTCTGTTGTTTGATTTGCTTGCAGAAATTTTTCTTGTCACACTGGAAGTGGTGAACAATCATCGAGCCCAAGCTTTTACTCCAGAACCTGAACCTGAGCCGGAACCTGAACTGGACCCTTATCGTGCATCATCTGTCCAGTGGGATCCGGAGATGACCAGCCAGTGGTATCCTGATTACACCTCCCATTACACCGGGGAGAGTAGCGGCGGTCCTTGGTACTAGACCAACTTAGGCCAAAAGCCTAAGCTTGGGGGAGTACGTATTTCTCACCGACTTTACATTCATGTTCACACACTAGTCGTTGGTGCTCATACTCTTTCATTGTATTATCCATGCTAGTTTAAATTTCTTTTTCTAGTTTTCTTCTTGTGTGTTTGATAAACCTTAAGAAAAACCAAAAAAATAGTTAGTTTAATTTCCATGCTTGTAGTAGAAATTAAAATGAAAACCCAAAAAGATTTCTAGTTCCTCTTCTTACTTGTTGGGAGCTTTCCCGTGTAAATAGTTTTATTTTCTTTTCTTTCCCTTGGGGGTCGAGAAGACCATATTCAAAATGTTTAGTGGCTCTCATATGCATGATTGTTTATTTAACTTAGATTCCATATTACTTGTCTTCTCTTTTTGAGTTGAATGCTTGCAGATTCTAGCTTAGTCCAATGCACGTGCACTCTTATTATTATACACATCGTTCGATCTTGCAAGTGAAAGGCAATAATGACGATATATGATGGACTTATTGAGATGAGAAAAGCTGGTATGAACTCGACCTCTCTTGTTTTTGTAAATATGATGAGTTCATCGTTTCTGATTCAACTTATTATGAGGTAAACATATTTGCAATGACATTTAGAGATTATAGTTGCTTGTGCCATGCTTGATTAGCTATGAGTTATAATGGTTTACCTTGCGTGCCAACATGCTATTAGAATGATTATGATGTGATATGATGGAATGGTATCCTCCTTTGAATGTATTGAGTGACTCGGCTTGGCACATGTTCACGCGTGTAGTTGAATCAAATCAACATAGCCTTCATGATATTTATGTTCATGGTGAATTATATCCTACTCATGCTTGTACTCGGTGTGAATTAATTTTAATGCATGTTTATGACTGTTGTCGCTCTCTCAGTTGGTCGCTTCCCAGTCTTTTGCTAGCCTTCACCTGTACTAAGCGGGAATACTTCTTGTGCATCCAAACTCCTTAAAACCCCAAAGTTGTTCCATATGAGTCCACTATACCTACCTATATGCGGTATTTACCTGCCGTTCCAAGTAAATTTGTATGTGCCAAACTCCAAACCTTCAAATGAAATTCTGTTTTGTATGCTCGAGCAGCTCATGTCACAACTAGGGCTGCCTATATCTTCCATGCTAGGTGGATTATTCTCAAGAGGAGTGGACTCCGCTCCTCATTCACGAGAAAGGGCCGGTAACCTGGATGCCCAGTCCCATGATCCAAAAAGATCAAAGCAAATCAAAATAATTAAACAAAACTTCCCCAGGGCTATTGTTAGTTGGAGGCACTCGTTGTTTCGAGCAAGCCATGGATTGATGCTTGTTGGTGGTTGGGGGAGTATAAACCTTTACCATTCTGTTTGGGGACTGCCTATAATGCATGTAGTATGGAACAGTCATCTCATAGTTGTTGCATTGACAGTGAAAGTATGCCGCTCAAAATGTTATTCAATCTCTATTTTAAAATCGAGCTCTGGCACCTCTATAAATCCCTGCTTCCCTCTGCGAAGGGCCTATCTATTTACTTTTATGTTGAGTCATCACCCTTCTTATTAAAAGCACCCGCTGGAGAGCACACTGTCATTTGCATTCATTACTATTGGTTTATATTGGGTATGACTTGACTGGATCTCTTTTACCATGAATTACAATGTTTAGTCAGTCCTTGATCTTTAAAGGTGCTCTGCATTTATGTTTTGCGGTCTCTGAAAGGGCTAGCGAGATACCATTTTGTTATATCGTGTTATGATTATTTTGAGAAAGTGTTGTCATCCGAGTTTTATTATTATGGCTCGCTAGCTGATTATGCTATTGATATGAGTAATTGTGGGACCTAAGTGTTATTGTGAGTATGGTTAGTTCATAATATTTGCTGAAACCTGAATGATGGATTTGCATGTTTACAACAACAAGAGCAACAGAGTTTGTAAAAGTTTTTCTTTATCACTTTCAGTTTATCAACTGAATTGCTTGAGGACAAGCAAAGGTTTAAGCTTGGGGGAGTTGATACGTCTCCAACGTATCTACTTTTCCAAACACTTTTGCCCTTGTTTTGGACTCTAACTTACATGATTTGAATGAAACTAACCCGGACTGACGTTGTTTTCAACAGAACTGCCATGATGTTGTTTTATGTGTAGAAAAGAAAAGTTCTCAGAATGTCCTGAAAATCCACGGAGGCACTTTTTGGAATTAATAAGAATTTCTGGACGAAAGAAATACACCAGGGGGCCCACACCCTGTCCATGAGACAGGGGGCGCGCCTCCCCCTATAGGGCGTGCCCCCTATCTCGTGGCCCCCCTGGACCTCCACCGACCTCAACTCCAACTCCATATATTCACGTTCGGGGAGAAAAAAAATCAGGGAGAAAGTTTCATTGCGTTTTACGACACGGAGCCGCCGCCAAGCCCTAATCTCTCTCGGGAGGGCTGATCTGGAGTCCGTTCGGGGCTCCGAAGAGGGGGATTCGTCGCCGTCGTCATCATCAACCATCCTCCATCACCAATTTCATGATGCGCACCGTCGTGCGTGAGTAATTCCATCGTAGGCTTGCTGGACGGTGATGGGTTGGATGAGATTTACCATGTAATCAAGTTAGTTTTGTTAGGGTTTGATCCTTAGTATCCACTATGTTCTGAGATTGATGTTGCTATGACTTTGCTATGCTTAATGCTTGTCACTAGGGCCCGAGTGCCATGATTTAAGATTTGAACCTATTATGTTTTCATGAATATATGTGTGTTCTTTGATCCTATCTTGCAAGTCTATAGTCACCTATTATGTGTTATGATCCGACAACCCCGAAGTGACAATAGTCGGGACACTTCTCGGTGATGACCGTAGTTTGAGAAGTTCATGTATTCACTATGTGCTAATGCTTTGTTCCGGTTCTCTATTAAAAGGAGGCCTTAATATCCCTTAGTTTCCACTAGGACCCCACTGCCACGGGAGGGTAGGATAAAAGATGTCATGCAAGTTCTTTTCCATAAGCACGTATGACTATTTACGGAATACATGCCTACATTACATTGATGAACTGGAGCTAGTTCTGTGTCACCCTATGTTATAGCTATTACATGAGGAATCGCATCCGGCATAATTATCCATCACTGATCCATTGCCTACGAGCTTTTCACATATTGTTCTTCGCTTATTTACTTTTCCGTTGCTACTGTTATAACTACTACAAAACCCAAAAAATATTACTTTTGCTACCGTTACCTTTATTATCATACTACTTTGCTACTAAATACTTTGTTGCAGATACTAAGTTATCCAGGTGTGGTTGAATTGACAACTCAACTGCTAATACTCAAGAATATTCTTTGGCTCCCCTTGTGTCGAATCAATAAATTTGGGTTGAATACTTTACCCTCGAAAGCTGTTGCGATTCCCTACACTTGTGGGTTATCAAGTCCACATTTCTAGTCCATGCCATGCCATTCGTTGAACTTCCTGAAATATTCATCTTGCATGGATATTAGTTCAATGAGCTATATGTTGTTATGAATTACCAAACCACCCGTGGATTAGTTGCATTTTCACTAAGGAATGGATTGGCGAAAGCTCAAGGCTCTATATTTTTGGTTAAGTGACGAAGATCACATTGAGTCCATAGGAAAGACAATACTATTAAAAGGGGATGAGGTGTTGCTTAATGATCTATTTTCTCAAGTGCTTAGTGATATTGCTGCAAAATCCTCAACCACTTTATCCATCCAAATATGTCCAAACCCTACATTCCAACTCAGCCCCACCGATATTTCCTATCTAGTGCCACCGAGTTCATCTGGACTTAGCCACTGCCAAACCCTAACAAATCGGATTAGTCGATATGAATCTCGGTCCCACTGAGATGGCTTTGCCAGATCTCCATTGCTTATTGCAATTGTTTCGGTCCCATCGAGAATTGCAATTAGTACCACCGAGTTGGCTTGCCAACTCTCTGCTGCCTTATTGCTTCACTTTGGTCCCACCGAGATGATGCAATCGGTGCCACCGAGACGAGGTTTGCCCCAAGCCCTTGCACATCGGCTCCTCTGATTTGTTCCCGTCGGTCCCACCGAGATCCCTAATGTTCATATTTTTACATAGGTCGGTGCCACTGAGATTTCTGATGAGTGCCATCGAGTTGGGTAAAAAATATGTAACAGTTGGATTTTGTCTGGAGGCTATATATACCCCTCCACCCCTTCCTCCTATAGAAGTGCCATCAGAACGTGCCTACACTTCCACAGTTCATTTTCTGAGAGAGTACCACCTACTCATATGTTGAGATCAAGAAATTCCATTCCTACCATTTGAACCTTGATTTATAGCCTTCCCCAAGTTTCTTTCCACTCAAATTCTTCATCCACAATAGCCAAATCTGTGAGAGAGAGTTGAGTGTTGGGGAGACCATCATTTGAAGCACAAGAGCAAGGAGTTCATCATCAACACACTGTCTATTACCTTTTGGAGAGTGGTGTCTCCTAGATTGGTTAGGTGTCGCTTGGGAGCCTCCGACATGATGCGGAATTGAACCAAGAAGTTTGTAAGGGCAAGGAGATCGTCTACTTCATCAAGATCTACCTGAGTGAGGCAAGTCCTTTGTGGGCAATGGCCATGGTGGGATAGACAAGGTTGCTTCTTCGTGGATCATTTGTGGGTGGAGCCCTTCATTGACTCGCACAGTTGTTATCCTTTGTGGGTTGAAGTCTCCATCAACGTGGACGTATGGTAGCACTACCTATCGCAACCACACCAAAAATCTGTGTGTGCCCATTGCGTTTGCCTTCTCCAAACCCTTCCCTTTACTTACATGTGCTATGTCTTACATTTCGCTGCTATACTCTTAGACTTGCATGTGTAGGGTGTTACTTGACTTGTCATAATTGCTAAAATCTTCCTGCAACTAAAATTGGTAAAATGTTAGGTTTTATTTTGTCAAGTAGTCTAATCACCCCCTTTAGATATACTTTCAATCCTATAAATGGTATCAGAGCTTTGGTCTCCGTAAGCCTTGGTTTTCATTGCTTCGGTGATCATAGCCTTTGTTTTACCTTCTCCTCGACCTGACGGCGAGCTTAGTGGTCGGCTCACCACGGTTCGACGAGGCGCAGGCAGGCGGCATTGCACGGCGGCAGAGCCCACTAGTCGGCCGCTGAAACGACCAGCAGCACCCATATGGAAGTGGCGATGAGAATCGAAGCAATTTCACACGCTCCTAGTTGTTGATTGAATGTGTTCTTTAATTTTTTTTTTCTTTTTGGCACGTTGTAATTTGTTGAGAGATAATGTGCAAAGGTAATGACTAAAACATTGGACATATTTAAGCAACAACTCGATGTGCTTGAAATTATAACGATCCTCGGGGTTTGACTTGGTAGTCAGTCATTTATTAGAAACCAACAAGTTATGAATTTTTGTTACTGGACATCTATGTTAACATCTGTAAGGGCAACAACATAACATGGTTTTTCTCGAGTTTAAAAATAAGAACATGGATTTACTGCGGAATGGGGTTAATATTGAATGCAATTTGTCTTGTCCTATAATACTTGGTAGGCCTTTCCTACGAACCATAGGCGCTATTATTAACATGAAAGAGGTAAATATAAGGTTTCAGTTTCCATGAAAGAAAGAGACGGAACACCTCCCAAGGAAGACAATTAAACCATCGCATGAATCAATTATTAAAGCTACCTATGGAATTAATTTTAAAAATGACAATACTTGAAACAATGCATTGCACCTAGCTAAGGGTGTAAAACAATAGCGCTTCTTGGGAAGCAACCCAATGATGTTGGGGGCTGCAACGGTGATGCCGTGCTGCGACGCCAGCTCGCGGCTGCTCCAATGATGTTGTGGCAGCGTCGGCGTGCTGCGAACCAGTGCACCGACGGTGACTCAAGTGCTGTGACGGTGGCTCGAGCTGCTCCAAAGATGCCATGCCGCGACGGCGGCTCGGGGCCTCTCCGACGATGCTACGATGGCGGCTCGAGCTGCTCCGTCGATGTTGCGACGGTGGCGCCGTGCTGTGGCGGCGGCTCGGGAATGCTCCGACGATGCTGGGCTGCCGCCGCCGCGCTGTGAACCAATGCTGCGAAGATGGCTCAACTACTGCGACGGCGGCTCGAGCTGCTCCGGTGATGTTGCGATGGTGACGTCGTGCTGCGAGGCGGTGCTTGGACGGTGACTCGGCTACTCCGACAATGTTGCGATGGCGACGCCATGCTGCGGGATGGTGCTGCGACGGTGTCGCCGTGCTGCGAGGCCGTTGCTGCAAACCAAGCGGCGACACTCCGGCGGTGCTCCGATCTGGTGCCGCCGGGATGCTATCATGTTGTGTGAGCTGCTTGCGGAGGCCCGTGCTCCGATATGGAAGACGATGACTGAATCGTTGGTGTGGGAGCACGAACAGACGGCCACGATTGCATGCATCCAATGGCTAACTAGGTGAATGTTTTTCCGCTGGATGCATCTGGATGGCGCCTACCAGCTGCAACATATATTTTCATTTTCATGTGTGTTTTTATTGGTCCGGTGCATTTTTGTGCCTTCTTTGTTTTTCTATATTTATTGAGAGAGTCAGGAGTAGTTTTGGGGCCAACAACAGGGGAGTCTTGTAGCGAACTAAATAGTTCGTTGGCTCTTCTTTCATGGATTGAACGTCAGCGTGATATTCATATTCTAGGACCCTGATAAGTGCCACAAGTGTGACATGAACACATGGCAGCTTCAAACGCTTTTTATGTCCATTTTAGTCATGCGAGGATGGCAACTTTAGTTGTCGAGCATGACAACTTTCATGCTTCCATTTCTTTTTTAGGTTTGTTCTTTTTTTTTCGAATGGCAACTTTAGTTGTACAAAACGCAAGACTGGTGTGCTTCGTGCTATACGTGTGGCACTTATCATTTGGGAAGTTTTATCCGAGGTCTATGAAATCATGATCCTGGTTCGTTTTCGAAATATCTTACTTTTCATTATTAACATTACTCAAACTCAGAGCACGTCTAAAAACGCATTACTCAAAGCATTATAAAGGCCTTCGTGCACTCTACATGTATCTTCCTTCCTGACGGAACCTGCATCGATCTGCACTCGGCCAATCTTCAGATGGAGTTCTATAGTTCCACCAGCCTCGAGTATTTCAGCAACCACTTTTTTCAGAGCGAAACCAACGTTGAAGAAGCCATCGTGACGAACACCGGGCAACCTGACCACCTTCAGAAACTGGCCTTCCACGCCAGACCACTCCTTCTCGATGGCCACCAGACTCACCATGTTTATGTCGCCATCGCCGTCGCCGTACACCACCTCCGGGGTCCCCACGAACCCGTCTTCCCCGTACACGAACGTCTCCGGCGTGCTGACGCCGACCCCGATGATGCTGGTCACCGGCACCATCGGCGCCGGGAGCGCCTCCCATGCTGGCAGCACCCGCGTCACGTACGGCCGGACCCCTTCCGGGAAGCCGACGGCCTCGAAGAACTCCGCAATGTTGCATGCCGTATACGTCGTGTTCTTGGTCACCACCAGCGGCCGGTCCCCGAACACCGTCGGCGTGGGCAGGCGCCAGAGCGCGCTCTACTGGCTCCGCGCCAGGCGGACCCTCGACGGCCGCGCGACGTTCGGCAGGCCGTAGTCCGTGCCGGCGGCCAGGTCGTTCATCCCCTCCGAGAAGCCGCCGAGCGCGGAGGCGACGAGGATGACGCGCTTGACGAAGCGCCGGCGCCAGGCGAGCGGGCGGCCGAGGAGGAACTGGTACGTGAGCGCGCAGCCGAAGCTGTGCGCGACGACGACGACCGGGCGTCCCTGGTTGAGCGAGCTCGCCCTTTCGACGAGGCGCCTGAACTCGTCGAAGTTGCAGGCGCCCTCCGCGGACGGGTGGCCGCGCGGCGCGATGGAGTAGCGGAAGTCGTACGGCACGGCGAAGAGGCTCTCGCCGTCGCGGTAGCCCGCGGCCTCCAGCTCCCGCAGCAGCGGGTCCCACCTGTCAGTCCAGCAAGCCAGATCGTCACCAAAACACTGTATCACACATTCAGACTTGTGGACGACGAGGAAAGCAGAGACTGAAACGATCGAGTGGTTGGGAGGTCAGGCTCACCCAATTAAGCCGCGCGTGGAGCCGAAGAACGGGACCCGGGTCACGACGCCGGCGACGTTGCCGTAGTCGTCGGCGACGGCGTCGTAGACGAGGCTCATCTGGTCCACGAAGCACGGGACCTGGCGGGGGTCCTGCATCGCCGTCTGGTTGATCGGCCACAGCCGGAACCACCCCTTCGCCTTACGCGCGCCGCAGCCGGGCGCCGGCGGGTCGTACGCCGCTGTCAGCTGCGCCTCGAGCAGGTTGGACCCGTACCCCGGCACGAGCACAACCGGGTGCAGGCTCTTGACGTCGCCGGCGCAGTGGCTCCAGAGCGGCCGCAAGGCACCGAGGAGCACGGCCACGGCGACGAGCCTAGATAGATCCATGTGAGCGATATTTTGCGACAGAGCAGAGGCATGAGCCACCAACAACAGCAGCGGTGTTGTATTATTATTTAGTACCAAAAAAAGGAGAACAATTCAGCCGGTGCCATCGATCTCAGCCTGTCAAATTACATCAATTCAGACGCTTGGCGATGCTTCTTCTGCAAAAGAATTGTCTCGTAGGTCGTAGCTGATGTGCACGGCTGTGAACAGCAACTGCAATCAATTGCTACTCAGATTCCATCACCAAGACAATAACATGAGTATCAACCTTTCATGAAGGTTGCTGAATATAATCGCCTTAAGCCGGTAAAAAAAAGATATATAATCTCCTTAATTTTACTTGTTTATTGTACCTAGTATACACTTTACACGGATCAGTAAATTCTTTACCCAGATTCAACAGGTCCTCTATTGATCATTGACACACATCCATATAACCAAATAAATCTATCCACACCCTGTAACAATAATAGAACAACTTTTAGCAGCCCTGCTGATCTCTCCACTTGAGGTACAACAGCCCTGCATGGTAGTGGGTGTAGGCTCCAGCAACAACCAAGACATGGAAGAGCTGGTGGCTGTGCCCAGCAATGTCAAACTTCCCAGGCATCCAGCGTTCAGGCACCCGAGTCGCGTACACCAATGCTCCAACTCCGTAGAACAGCCCCATCAAAATTTCATATCCGGTAGTGATCAATGCTTCTGGTTGGTGCCAAAAAAGGATCAACTTGTGAAAAACAGGGATCACACCTGATGCTCCCATGCCAAAGAAGAGGCACGCTCGTATAGTTCGGAATTCCGGGTTCTGGAAGACTGGGAGCAGAGAGAAAGCGATAGTTGCTAATCCTAGAATAGTTATAAAGCTGAGGTACAGGTTGCAAAAGAAAGGATGGCACATGAAAGAGTAGTATACTGGAGGGTAGAAAGAAGTGGCGATAAGAGCTGCAATGCCCGCATAGTCAAGCCGAAGCATGATATATGCAAGGCGGCGAGAGTGGCACGACAGAAGGTGGCATGTGCTGCTGGCAAGAAGGCAAAACATGGCTCCTCCCAAGAAGGCAAAGAATGGCCACCTAGAGATCGGCCTAATAAAGTGTGGTGCAATTACGGTTACAATATCCTCCTTCATGCTTTCCTGCACAGATGAAAACAATCCTTGTTATATCCTTGTTATGTGACAAGTTGTCGACACAGGTTAAAAAGACTGGTTTACATGAGCGATGCAATGCGAATGTTGATCTGCACAGAAGTTAATGAGGATTGGATGGAATTCAATGGAATATAAATAAAAAGGCCCTTGCAATGCTCCTACAGTGGTCGGACCCTTCCCTGGACCCTTGCAATGCCCCCTTATCTTAAAAGAGACCCCAAAACAGTGCAAAGATATCGAATTGAACCATATTATTGTTATATGTACTCTGTATAGACTGTGTGTGTACCAACAACAGTAAAGCCTTACGTACGCCTAAAATAAACTTCGAGGCGAGTACATACTAAACAAGGTTCTGCACCTCATAAGCTGGTTTTGATGCTACAGATTTTTCCGGTAACCTACCAGGAACTATTAGACTTCAACAACAACAACAACAACAACAACAACAACAACAACAACAAAGCCTTTAGTCCCAAACAAGCTGGGGTAAGCTAGAGGTGAAACCCATAAGATCTCGCGATCAACTCATGGTTCTGGCACATGGATAGCAAGCTTCCACGCACCCCTGTCCATGGCTAATTCTTTGGTGATCCCCAAGGAAATTCTTTTGGGTTTCATCTCCATAAGAGTGGCTGAGTTTTGACGTTGGCTCGCCAAGCCTATCACACCTTCCTCCTTTACCCGGGCTTGGGACCGGCTATGTTGAGTAGACTTCGAGGATTATATTTTAACTGATAACTATCTGGAAGTCAAATCTTGTCCAGCATCAAACTGGCTTAATTTAGTCAGAAGTCAGACAGATCTTGCGGAGTTGAATCGTTTGGATGCAGATATGATCTTGATCAAACAAAAGATGGAGAGGATGGATAAACTATTGTATCGTGAAGAAATGATGTGGCTACAACGATCTCGAATTGATTGGTTGCGAGAGGGTGACAGGAATGCACGTTATTTCCAGCGAAGAGCTGTGTGGCGGGCGCGTAGAAATCTTATCAAGAAACTTAAAAAAGATGATGGATGTGGTGTACAGTACCTACAGACATGGAACGCATGGCCTCGTCATTCTTCAAGGAGCTATATACTAAGGATCCGACCCTTAACTCGGAGCCGATTCTAGAGTTACTGGAGGGAAAGGTTACTGATGCAATGAATGAAATGCTCACAAAGGATTTTACAGAGAAAGAAATTGGTGATGCCTTATTCCAAATTGGGCCGTTGAAGGCACCTGGTCCAGATGGCCTGCCAGCAAGATTTTATCAAAGGAACTGGGCAACAGTGAAGGCTGAGATTGTGGGTGCTGTGCAGAAGTTTTTTGCAGAAGGTCTGATGCCAATGGGAGTTAATGAGACTAGTATTGTTTTGATTCCAAAAGTGGGCGAACCAATTAGTCTGAAAGATTTTCGGCCCATCTCGCTGTGCAATGTTATATACAAGATAGTCTCAAAATGCATGGTTAACAGATTAAGGTTAATTCTTGATGATCTAATCTCAGAGAATCAAAGCGTCTTCGTACCTGGGCGTTTGATTTCTGATAATGCAGTTGTGGCTTTTGAGGTGATGCATTTTATACAGCAAGAGCAAAAACCTGAGTCGGCCAAGTGTGCGTATAAGCTCGACCTTTCCAAGGCATATGATAGGGTGGATTGGACTTTTCTAGAGATGGCTATGGTTAAGATGGGCTTTTCTTTAACATGGATTAAGTGGATCATGCAATGTGTGACGACGGTCAGATTCTCGGTGAACTTTAATGGGAAGCTATTGGAGCCATTTGTACCTACCAGAGGATTGAGACAAGGTGATCCGTTGTCACCATTTCTTTTTTTATTTGTGGCTGACTCTCTGTCGAGTTTGATTCAGGAGGCGGTGAGAAATCGGGGTCTCAGCCCGGTGGTAATCTGCCGGACGGTGCCTGCGATTACGCACCTCCTATTTGCGGACGACACGCTATTATTTTTCAAGGCATCTGAGGAGCAGGCATCCTTGGTGAAGGGGATTTTGGACAGATATACCTTGGCGACAGGACAGTTAATCAATGAGGCCAAGTGCAGCATAATGTTCACTGATGTATGCCCATATGAACGGAAGCACAGGATCAAGGAAGTGTTAGGTGTGGTGAGTGAGGAATTTTCCGGAAGGAAGAATGAACAGAGGCAAATTTCAATCACTTCAAGCAACTTTGGCAAAACGATTTTTTGATCTGGGAGAGAAGCAAGCTTCAAGTGGAGCAAAGGAAACTTTGATTAAGTCCATCGCACAGGCTATACCGACTTATATGATGAGTGTTTTCAGATTACCGGCATCGACTTGCGACGACCTGACACGTATGATACGAAGCTACTGGTGGGGAGCAGAAAATGGAAAACACAGGACGCATTGGATTGCATGGGAAAAACTTATTCGCCCTAAGAATCAAGGCGGCCTTGGGTTCCGTGATATGAGGCTTTTCAACCAAGCTCTATTGGCAAGACAGGCATGGCGATTGATCGACCGACCAGATAGTTTATGTGCGAGACTATTAAAATCAAGATATTACAGACGGGGAAGCTTGCTGGACACAGTCTTCACTGGTAATGCATCCCCTGTATGGAGAGGTATCGAACATGGACTTGAGCTACTGAAAAAAGGGATGATCTGGAGAATTGGTAATGGCAAAAAAGTTAAGAGTATGGAGAGATCCGTGGATTCCACGTGGTGGGACTCGCAAGCTACTCGGGGATCGGGGAAATTGCAGATTCAATAGGGTGGACCAGTTCCTTCTGCCGGATGGTTCATGGAATGAATCACGTTTGAATGAATATATGATAAGGCCTGATGTACAGGAAATTCTCAAAATAAAAGTTTCACGTAGATTTGATGAGGATTTTCTAGCTTGGCATTGTGAGAAGGATGGACGATTTACAGTTAGAAGCGCCTACCATCTTGCTGTGTTGGAACATCTACAAAATCAGGGTGGAGAGGCAACTAGTATGCGACCAGATGGGGATCGCCCGGTGTGGCGTATGTTCTGGAAAATTGATGTGCCGCAAAAAATGAAGATATGTTCGTGGAAGCTATTGAAGGAGGGGTTACCTACTCGCCAAGTCAAAAAAGCAAGGCACCTCGATATTAATGAGCAGTGTCAGCGGTGTGGGCGTGTGACGGAGGATAGTTTTCATGCTGTTATCGCATGTCCTCAGCTGCTGCGGTGTGGGATGCCATGGGATCAGTTTGGAATGTACCCCCCAAAGAAACAATTGTAAACACAGGTACTGAGTGGCTATTTGATCTATTGGTTACAGTTTCTGAGGATGTGAAAGCTAAGGTGTTGATGATAATTTGGAGGAATTGGCACTTGCGGAATGATGCCGTGCATGACAAAGCACCTGCTCCGGTAGAGGCTACTAAGGCATTCTTGCAGAGTTATATGCTTACTCTGCAGCAGATTAAATATGATAAAGGATATGATATGCTCAAAGGAAAAACAAGTGTCGATGCTGATGGTTCTCTTGTTTTGCCAAGTGGAGATGGCCGTGTTCAGGAGCTTAAGCCATGGCCGCCACCTCCGGAGGGGTGGGTTGCCATCTCCATTGATGGATCTTTTAATTCAACTGATAACACTGCTGGTGCAGCCATGGTGGCAAGGGATTGGAAGGGTATTCATATTGCATCGGCATGCTGGTTTATTCCACAATGTACAGACGCCTTAGAAGTTGAATGTGTTGCTGCCCGGGAGGGCCTAATGCTGGCACTACAGCTTACACAATTACCGCTAATTATTCAATCTGATTGTGCGTCTTTGGTGAAGAAGCTAAATTGCGAGGAGATGGATAGATCATATCTGGGTCATCTGGTTAATGAGATAAAGGATCTCATGAGGGAGAGGGAGTTTTTGTGTCTTCATATTAATCGAATGCAGAATAGGACTGCAGATCGTTTAGCCTATTTTTCGAGAATGGAACACCGCACCAACTTGTGGTTGCAGGAGTCCCCAAATATTCTGGTTAGCTTGCTGGCAAGCGATTGTACAACTATTCCTTAATAATAAAGCTCCTTTGATGTCGCAAAAAAAAAAAGACAGAATTACTCACAGTGGACATAGCAAGAAAAAACTAGGTAACTAAACAGCTTGAATTTGATAGTCCAACTCGTAAGATTTTCCTATTAACTGTTGTAAGCAGGTCAGCACTGCATTTCTGAAGTTTTGAACCCTTGAATAAAGCACAGCGATAGTGAGTAAAAAAGCACTAGATAAGTTGTTGACTACTTACAAGAACAGAAAGATTAGTTTCATTGGAATGGGTAAATCTGTCCGGCAAGCAATTTGAGAGTAATTCCAAGAGACGCCAACGAGATAATGATGGAAGCACATCGATAGAATTCCATGAGCTTCTCAATTCATCCTTCATCTTTTGTAGATCAGAAAAGTGAGGTAATGAAGGAAGGCATGCCGCAAGCTCTGCCTGAATCTTATGAAGATCAGCGTTCCTAAGTATATCAGGTAAATTCTGCAGGCTCTGAAGATCCACATTTGGAACTTTTGTTGCAGTGTATATGGTCAAAGAAAGGAAGATGAAGAATCCTATCAAGTGCCTGAAGTGGACACAAAGAAATAGCTTTATTAGATCAGAGATAATCTAGCAAATTCATAATTCTGCTAAATCATATCGGCAAAATAAATAAATAAATAAAACGAACAGGGGAGGGGCCCTGTGAAATTTTATTAAGGTAGAAACGGTCGTGAGACACCATGTTCACTCCTGACAGGATTGAACCCTAGTCGGAAAGGACACACCACCAAATTCTCTCCACATTGGCAAAATAACAAAAGGTAATATCACCCAGAAGTTTGTAGTCCTAATTTCCTAGTATTCATACTTCACCATTTATGGCACATAGCTCGCAGAAGAGGTTAGTGGTTAACCAAACTCAGTGTTACATAATGGCAGTCAAATCGTTTGGTTTCCTTTCGACTTGATAAGATAGGTAAGCAACAAAGACTAGAAAAGACACATTTGAAGTCCATGGTTCAATTAAATGTGTGACCTATTGAAATTGAAAGGGACTTCTTTAATTAGTTGGTGGACAGTGGTCTTGATAAAATTTAAAAATTAAGTTGGTTGTTGTCTCATCTGGCTTGGCAATGAACAAGCAAGGGCCACAACAAATGCTTCAAAATTCAGAGTTGTGCCACAATGCATTCCCAGTGCTGAATTTGTTTAGGCCTTTTCTTACTTCGGAACTAATTTGAAACTTAAGTAGAACTGAGCACATTTCAAGCCAGGGTTAAGTGAATAAAAAATCAAATGGTAACATGGGAAATCAACAGGACACAGCTTCCATTTTCATGTCATAATTACATAGCTAAAGAAGCCATAATTACGTGGTAAAGAAACCGTACTAAGAAGCACACCAAAAAATTTTTTGCAGGTAAAGCACCAGATACATCGTTCCAATTTTCGAACTAGAAGCACACAATATGTTAGGGGATTAATCCGCTGTTCCATATATGTCCGCACAGTATAAAATTAGCATAAGGAAAACAATTGGATTGAAAAATAAGGGGGGGGGGGGGGGGGGGGGGGGGGGGGATGCGCAAGAGTACGCACGTCCAGACGTTGAGGGTCTCGTTGTGGATGGAGAAGACGGAGAGGAGCACCTGCGGGAGCGGCCACTCGCACCGGTAGTAGCGCAGGATGTACTCGTTGTCCCGCATGTAAGCCGGCAGCGCCCGGTAGTCGACGAGGCCGTAGCGCCGCCCCTTGCCCTGCTTCCCCTTCCTCTCGTCCTCCAGCATCGGCCTCTCCACCTCCGCCTCCTCCTCCCACACCGCCGCCGCCGTCGCCATCGCCAGAGGGCCGGGGAGAAGACCGCCGGAGAGAGAGCGCGACCCGTTCGGCCCGGGTGTTATGCCGCCCCGTCCGAATATTCGCCGCACGCGAACGCGACGACGCGCCCGCTGCTTGTGGTGGGTTGTATCGCTTCCCTCGCTCGCTCGGCCTGGGTTGCGTCGGCCCGTCGATCTCGGCGAGGCGGCCGCGCCTCGGTGCGTCCCCTCCACCCCAGATTTAGCAGAGCAGCCTCTGACGGCACGCCGGGTCGGCGTGTCCGCCTTGGCGTTTTGGGTGGCGTGCCATGGGACGTACGAGTGCGACCCGGTGCGTTGTGGATGAATGAGGAGGAGCTTCGGCCGTGCGTGCGTGCCGACTACCTCTCGCTTTCCCCTCTCGTCCCGTGGAAGGAATGGTGTTGGTGTGGCTTGGCTGGACCATGCACGTACGGTACCGTCTCACGGATCCGACGTGCCCATGCGATTTCCGGCCAAAAAGGGAAGCGATAGGAAGCGTGCGGGATTCTTGAGTCATCGCATGCAAGGGACGTGTTGGCCAACCTCACGGAAAATGGTTACGCGATTTTGACGTAGGCCGACTGTGCAAGTGCAAGGGCGACAAAAGCCCGTGAGGTCATGTTTGAGCCATTGGTTGCTGTCTTTCCCTAATCTATCTATGATCTATCTACCCCTAATAATAAAGCAAATAGTGCTTTTGGCGGTATGTTATAAGATTTACCCTAAAGTTGTCAATAATTACCTCCCATGCCACCGGTAATAATAAAGCGCTTATTGCTTCTGGTGGTACGTCATCGGCCAAATTGGACTTGGGGAGGGGTCCTATTCCTCCCCTTTGGCCGGCTCACGAAGGGGGACTTTCCCTCCTTGGTTGCTGCCCTCTCTTCCTCCTCCAACCTATATATATTAGGGTTTTTTGCTCTATTGCATACACAGTGTTTCGAGTCTCCTCTAGTTCTTCTAGTTCATGTTCTAGTTGCCTAATTAGAGCTTGGTTAATCCTCTTGTTCTCATAATTAGAAGCCCAGTATGGTTCTAATCTCCCCCCTTTAATTCTTTGGCAACGATTAGCTCTTGACGGCGAAGCGCTGCTGGATTGTCAAGGCTACACGCTTGCAACCAAGTAGAGAGACCGTGTTTTGGGTCTTCGGTTCGAGGGACTGTTTCTGGGCGGTACGAGGGATCGTTCATCGACAGTTCGAGGAACTCCAAGTACGATCTACACCAACACGTTCTTCTTCCGCTGCAACTCGGTGACGGTAACGATCGTGATCCCCCGTAATGCACTTTCATATTGATCTAGGGTGATCATAGGTGAGAATTCTTTTTGTTTTTACTACATTTCCAACAGAACCAACTTGGGGAGGAATCCTCCTCCCCTTTGGTACGGTGACCCATAGGTGGAGCCCAAGCTAGGACTACTCTAGGGTGGAGCCTTGTCCCCCAATGGTAATTGAGGTGCCCAACTATAGGTCTTCTTAAAGCCCATGGGGCCCTACCCCTTGGGCCAGCCAAGGGGACAACCCGCTAGGACTCTCCATAATATTCCAGATGCTTACGAAACATTTTGGAATCTTTTGGGGTCTTCTATATAATTTCGGGATGCCACTTCTAGGACACACTCCCGAATTCATCCAGAAGCATCGAGAACTCTTCTGGCGCCCATTCTCTAATTCTCCTATATCTCCTGTTACTGAAATAAATCACTAGTCGTTAATATGCAGACATGACCCGGAACACCTTCCAATTAATAATTAATAGCGGGATCTGGCCACCCATGTTAACTCCCACACATACACGAAGATCTTTATCCGGTGAACCTTTTGTTTCCGTATACACTTCCCCTTGCTTCGTGATATATTTATAAAACCCGTGGCCAGATAGTATTTTAGTAATCAACACATTGATCACTATACTTGTTATCCTCGTTGCTAGTTTTATTCTTTTTCTTATTTTCGTATTCCGGTATCCCTTTGATCACTAACATTGTGTCTGGCTAGATGGTAATGGATACTGTAATACCGAGTGGCCCCGGAGAGTATCTCTCCATTGCCAGAGGAGCAAATCCTGGTCTTGAATCATGAAGAACCTTGACATACTTTTCCAGTGTACCTGTAAGATACCTTTATGATCTCCTTGTTATGGAAATTTTTTGGCAACCCCAAAGCAACCATCCAGTATGAAGGCCTACAATATTCTCATGGTCTAAGACGTATGTAAACGTTAACTCTTTATATGTTAATAATGACAACTAAGTGACGATGTGATCTCGCATTATATCATAAGTATTCAGTCTATCCAACACCACCGTTCAGCTAACAAGGTGTTCTCATCATTCTTGGCATCCTTGTTATTTTCAATGCCCATGATCAGGAAAACATGATCATCAATAATACATGAGCTAGTCTTAGAGGAGAGACTAGAGATCTATTTGGCATTTGTGTTTCCACACATGCAACTGAGTTTTCCTCTGAATTTCACAATCAGGAACATTGCAATTTGAGCACAGGACACCCAATTGATTTTGTGGAGAAATTACTCTCTCTCTCTCTCTCTCTCTCTCTCTCTCTCTCTCTCTCTCTCGCTATCTCACCGTCTTGTCATCGACCATTGCTCCACCAGACACCATGCCTGAAGGAAATATGCCCTAGAGGAAATAATAAAGTTTTTATTTTATATTTTATTTCATGATAAATGTTTATTATTCATGCTAGAATTGTATTAACCGGAAACTTGATACATGTGTGAATACATAGACAAAACACCATATCCCTAGTATGCCTCTACTAGACTAGCTCGTTGATCAAAGATGGTTAAGTTTCCTAGCCATGGACATGAGTTGTCATTTGATTAATGGGATCACATCATTAGTGGAATGATGTGATGGACAAGACCCATCCGTTAGCTTAGCATAATGATCGTTCAGTTTTATTGCTACTGCTTTCTTTGTGTTAAATATATATTCCTCCGACTATGAGATTATGCAACTCCCAGACACCGAAGGAATGCCTTGTGTGCTATCAAACGTCACAACGTAACTAGGTGATTATAAAGATGCTCTACAGGTATCTCTGAAGGTGTTTGTTGGGTTGACATAGATCGAGATTAGGATTTGTCACTCCGAGTATCGGAGAGGTATCTCTGGGCCCTCTCGGTAATGCACATCATATGAAGCCTTGCAAGCAATGTGACTAATGAGTTAGTTACGGGATGATGCACTACGGAACAAGTAAAGAGACTTACCGGTAACGAGATTGAACTAGGTATGAAGATACCGACGATCGAATCTCGGGCAAGTAACATACCGATGACACAGGGAATAACATATGTTGACATTGCGGTTCGACTGATAAAGATCTTCATAGAATATGTGGGAACCAATATGAGCATCCAGGTTCTGCTATTAGTTATTGATCAGAGAGGTGTCTCGGTCATGTCTACATAGTTCTCGAACCCGTAAGGTCCGCACGCTTAACGTTCAATGACATTGTGTATCATATGAGTTATGTGTTTTGGTGAACGAAGGTTATTCGGAGTCCCGGATGAGATCACGGACATGACGAGGAGTCTCGAAATGGTCGAGAGGTAAACATTGATATATTGGAAGGTTATGTTCGGACACCGGAATGGTTCCGGAGTGGTTTGGATATTTTTCGGAGCACCGAGGGGTTACCGGAACCCCCCGGGGAAGTATTGGGCCTTAATGGGCCATAGGGGAGAGGAGAGGCAGGCCACAAGGAGGTGGCGCCCTCCCCCATGGGGATTCTGAATTGGACTAGGGAAGGGGGCACAGCCCCCCTTTCCCTCTCCCTCTCCCTCTCTTTCCCTTTTCCCCCTCCGTTGGAAGGAAGGGGGAGCCGACTAGGACTAGGAGTCCTAGTGGGACTCCCCCCACTTGGCGCGCCCCTAGGGTCAGCCTCCTCCCCTCTTCTCCTTTATATACGGGGGCAGGGGGCACCCCAAAGCACAATAGTTGTTTCTTAGCCATGTGCGGTGCCCCCCTCCATCGTTTACTCCTCCGGTCAGATTGTCATAGTGCTTAGGCGATGCCCTGCACAGATCACATCACCAACACCGTCACCACGCCGTCGTGCTGACGGAACTCATCGACTCCTTCGTACCTCTACTGGATCAAGAGTTCGAGGGACGTCATCGAGCTGAACGTGTGCAGAACTCGGAGGTGACGTATGTTCAATACTTGATCGGTTGATTCGAGAAGACGTTTGACAACATCAACCGTGTTAAGTTAAAGCTTACGCTTTCGGTCTACGAGGGTACGTGGACACACTCTCCCCCTCTCGTTGCTATGCATCTCCTAGATAGATCTTGCGTGAGCGTAGGAAAATTTCGAAATTGCATGCTACGTGTCCCAACAGTGGCGTATGAGCCAAGTCTATGCGTAGATGATATGCACGAGTAGAACACAAAGAGTTGTGGGCGGTGATTGTCATACTTCTTACCACCAATGTCTTATTTTTATTCGGCGGTATTGTTGGATGAAGCGGCCCGGACCAACCTTACATGACAGCGTTCAGGAGACCGGTCCCACCGACAGACATGCAACTAGTTTTGCATAAAGGTGGCTGGCGGGTGTCTATTTCTCCAACTTTAGTTGAATCCAATTTGACTGTGGCCGGTCCTTGTGAAGGTTAAAACAACAAACTTGATAAATCATCATTGTGGTTTTTGTGCCGTAGGTAAGTACGGTTCATGCTAGAAGCCCGTAGCAGCCACGTAAAACTTGCAACAAACAAAGTAGAGGACGTCTAACTTGTTTTTGCAGGGCATCTTGTGATGTGATATGGTCAAACCATGATGTGATATAAATTGTTGTATGAGATGATCATGTTTTGTAACAAGTTATCGGCAACTGGAAGGAGCCATATGGTTGTCGCTTTATTGTATGAAATACAAACGCTATGTAACTTTATCACTAAGCGGTAGCGATAGTCATAGAAGCAATGGTTGGCAAGACGACCACGACGCTACGATGGAGATCAAGGTGTCAAGCTGGTAACGAGGGAGATCATGATGTTGCTTCAATGATGGAGATCAAAAGCACAAGATGATGATGGCCATATCATGTCACCTATTTTGATTGCATGTGATGTTTATCTTTTATGCATCTTATTTTGCTTAGTACCGCGGTAGCATTATAAGATGATCCCTTACAAAATTTCAAGGTATAAGTGTTCTTCCCGAGTATGCACCATTGCGAAAGTTCTTCGTGCTGAAACACCACGTGATGATCGGGTGTGATAAGCTCTACGTTCAAATACAACAGGTGCAAGCCAGTTTTGCACATGCGGAATACTCGGGTTAAACTTGACGAACCTAGCATATACAGATATGGCCTTGAAACACTGGAGACTGAAAGGTCGAACATGAATCATATAGTAGATATGATCAACATAGTGATGTTCACCATTGATGACTATTCCATCTTACGTGATGATCAGACATGGTTTAGTTGATTTGGATCACATATCATTTAGATGACTTGAGGGATGTCTATCTAAGTGGGAGTTCTAAAGTAATATGATTAATTGAACTTAATTTATCATGAACTTAGTCCTGATAGTTTTTTGCATATCTATGTTGTAGATGAATGGCCCGTGCTACCGTTCCTTTGAATTTTAATGCGTTCCTAGAGAAAGCTAAGTTGAAAGATGATGGTAGCAACTACACGGACTGGGTCCATAACTTGAGGATTATCCTCATTGCTGCACAGAAGAATAATGTCCTTGATGCACCGCTAGGTGTACCACCTGCCCAAACAACTGCAGACATTGTGAATGTCTGGCAGTCGCGTGTTGATGACTACTCGTTAGTTCAGTGTGCCATGCTTTACGGCTTAAAATCGGGACTTCAAAAGACGTTTTGAGCGTCATGGACCATATGAGATGTTCCAATAGTTGAATTTAATATATCAAGCAAATGCTCGAGTTGAGAGATATGAAGTCTCCAACAAGTTCTATAGCTGCAAGATGGAGGAGAACAGTTCTGTTAGTGAACACATACTCAGAATGTCTGGGTAACATAATCACTTGACTCAGCTGGGAGTTAATATTCCAGATGATTGTGTCATTGACAGAGTTCTTCAATCACTGCCGCCAAGCTACACAGGCTTTGTGATGAACTACAATATGCAAGGGATGGAAAATACTATTCCCGAGCTCTTCGCGATGCTAAAGGTCGCGGAGGTAGAAATCAAGAAGGAGCATCAAGTGTTGATGGTTAACAAGACCACTAGTTTCAAAAAAAAGGACAAGGGTAAAAAGAAGGGAAACTTCAAGAAGAATGACAAGCAAGTTATCACTTGATAACCCACAAGTAGTAGGGGATCGCAACAGTTTTTGAGGGTAGAGTATTCAACCCAAATTTATAGATTCAACACAAGGGGAGCCAAAGAATATTTGAAGGTATTAGCAGCTGAGTTGTCAATTCAACCACACTTGGAGATTAATTATCTGCAGCAAAGTGATTAGTAGCACAGTAATATGATAGTTTTGATGATAGCAGCAGTAGCAACGGTAACGGTAACAGTGATAGCTGTGATATTGTAGCAGTAACGATAGCAGTAGCAACAGTAGCAACTTAGCAAGAACAATATAAGATAAATTCGTAGGCATAGATCGGTGACTTGTTGGATGATATTCATCATGTGACAGTTATAACCTAGGGCGATACGGCACTAGCTCCAGTTCATCGATATAATGTAGGCATGTATTCCATAAATAGTCATACGTGCTTTATTAAAAGAACTTGCATGACATCTTTTGTCCTACCCTCCCATGGCACCGGGGTCCATATTCGAAACTAAGGGATATTAAGGCCTCCTTTTAATAGAGAACCCAAACAATGCATTAACACATAGTGAATACATGAACTCCACAAACTACGGTCATCACCGAGAGTGGTCCTGGTTGTTGTCACTCCGGGGTTGTCGGATCATAACTGTAGTAGGTGACTATAACTTGCAAGATCAGATCTAAAACATGGATATAATGATGAATTCATAAACGGTTCAGATCTAAGTTCATGGCACCCGGGCCCAAAGTGACAAGCATTAAGCATAACAAAGTCATAGCAACATCAATCTAAGAACATAGCGGATACTAGGGATCAGGCCCTAACAAAACTAACTCGATTACATAATGAACCTCATCCAACTCCTCACCGACCAGCGAGCCTACAAAGGAATTACTCACTCTCGGTGGGGAGCATCATGGAATTGGCAATGGAGATGGGTTGGTGATGACGAAGAACGAAGATCCCCCTCTCCGGAGCCCCAAACGGACTCCAGTCTGCCCTCCCGAGGAAGAACAGGGCCTGGCGGTGGCTCTGTCTCGTGGATCGTGATAATACTTTCTCCCTAATTTTTTCTGGAAATATGTGATTTTATAGTATCAGGGGGGTCGTCTGCGGGGCCACCAGGTGGGTACAACCCACCTGGGCACGCCAGGAAAGGAGGGCGCGCCCTGGTGGGTTGTGCCCACCCAGGTGCCCCTCTCCCGCAGGTCTTGGCTCCAGAAATTCTTATTTTTGATATAAAAAATCCTCGCAAAGTTTCGTTCCATTCTGAGAACTTCTATTTCTGCACAAAAACAACACCATGGTAGTTCTGCTGAAAACAGCGTCAGTCCGGGGTTAGTTTCATTCAAATCATGCAAGATAGAGTCCAAAATAAGAGGAAAAGCGTGAGAAAAAGTAGATACGTTGGAGACATATCAATTCCCCCAAGCTTAAACCTTTGCTTGTCCTCAAGCAATTCAGTTGATAAACTGAAAGTGAGAAAGAAAAACTTTTACGAACTCTTTTGCTCTCGTTTGCATAAATAAGCTTAAACAATACCCAGGTTTTCAGCCAACATTATAACTAACCATGTCAACAATAACATTTAAAGGTTATAATGACTCATATCAATGACATAATCAGCTAGCGAGCAATAATAAAATATCTCAAACAGCAACACGTTGTCAAAACGACCATGATATAATATGACAATCGTGGTATCTCGCTAGCCCTTTCTGAGACCGCAAAACATAAATGCAGAGCACCTCCAAAGTTCAAGCAGCGACTAAACATTGTAATTCATGGTAGAAAAGATCCAGTCATGATGCACCCAACATTAGCTACACATAATGCATAAATCATGACAACCGTGCTCTACTCAGTTTCTGGCGCTTGTTTTAGAAGGTGGTGACACAACATAAAAGTAAATAGATACTCCCTTCGCAGAGGGAAGCAGTGATTTGCAGAGGTGCCAGAGCTCAATTTTTTAAAACAGAGATAAATGATATTTTGAGACATGCACCCTTCTTATTCACTTCACGACCATCAGTTATCAATATCTTCCATGCTAAGCACGCTAGTGGCGGTTCCCAAGTGATAAAAGTAAAGGTTTTGACTCCATTGGGAGTTTTTGTTTGATTATTTCAGAGATGAACTCTTTTTCATGTTTGTAGTTTGGGACTGGGCATCCCTATTACCGCCCATTTTCTCGTGCGATGGCGAGTGAATAAACACTCGACCTGAGAATAACCCGCTTAGTATGGAAGATACCGACCACCTCCTGTCGTTCAACGAACGATCCAGACACACAAAAAGGATAATTTTTAGAAGTTTTTAGAGGTGGCGCATGCAAATTTACTTAGGACGGCAGGGTAATACCGCATATAGGTAGGTATGGTGGACTCATCTGGAATAACTTTGGGTTCAAGGTTTTTGATGTACAAGCAGAGTTCCCACTTAGTACAAGCGAAGGCTAGCAATTAAGATTGAGAAGCGGCCAGCTAGAGAGCAACAACGATCATAACCATGCATTATGCATAAGTAACATTGGACACTAGCATGAGTAGGATATGAACACCATGAATATAAATATCATAGAGGCTATGTTGGTTTTGATTCAACTACATGGATGAACATGTGCCAAGTCAAGCCACTCGAACATTCAGAGGAGGATACCATATCATATACAACATCACAATCATTTTAACGCTATGTTGATATCCAGGATAAATCATTATTCACTCCTAGCTACTTATGCATGGCATGAGAAACTATAATCTCTAATTGTCATTGCAAACATGTTTAATCATAATGGGTTGAATCATGGATACTAGGTTAAACATATTTACACAAACAGAACAAGTCGAGTTCATACCAGTTTCTCTTTGCCACGACCAATTCATCAGATGTCGTCATTATTGCCTTTCACTTGCACGACCAAATGATATAAAAATAATAATAGTGCAAGAGTGCCATGGACTAAACTGGAATCTGCAAGATATTTTATTCAACGGGAGAAGACAAGGTAAAATGTGCTCTTATTAATTCAACAATTATTCATATGAGAGCCACTCAACATTTTCATCATGGTCTTCTCCTTGGTAAGACTCGAATAAAAAGAAAAGAAGTTCAGAGAAACACACTGAAATATTTTTGGAGTTTCCGATTTTCTAGAGCGGGCAAATAAAAGGGAAAAGCAAAACGAGAAAAACTATTTACACAGGAAAGCTCCCAACAAGGAAAAGAAGAACAAGGAAATCTTTTTGGATTTTCTTTTTAATACTACCACTAAGCATGCAAAGAAAGTAAATTACTACAACTATTTTTTTTGGTTTTTCTAACGTTTTTCAAACACACAAGAAGAAAGCAGGAAAATAAATCTAAGCACGGATGATACAATGAAAGTGTGAACACCGACAAATAGAATGATATGCATGAAAATGAATATAATGTCGATGAGAAACATGTACTCCCCCAAGCTTAGGCTTTTGGCCTAAGTTGGTAGTCGATCAGTAGCCTGGAGGGTAGTAGGGGTGCTGAGGAGCGGGAATCCACTCATCCCACTGCTGAGGCTCCTCCTGTGCTGCCTCCACAGCAGCCTGAGCGTTCCGATAGGCGATGATGTCTATAGGCATAATCCTATATCCGCCCCTGGTAACAGAATGAAATAAAGCAGGAGCAGGCAACGGAATAATATCACGAGTTCTTATACTAAAAACCAGGTTATACGGAATAGGGATGTTAGCAGATTCGATATCAGTAAAATGGTGGTGATCCATGGCTGCATGGTCGAGGTAAACTTTGGTCAGAGGGTAATCATGAGGGCGTATCTCAACCTCGAAGTGAGCCGCCAAACGAGTAGCATAAATCCCACCATGTATTTTGCCCTGAGATTTATTAAGATGCAGGCGACGAGCCACGATAGTTCCCAAGCTATGCATATTGTCGCCCTTAAGTGCACGACGTAAGACAACAAGGTCTAGTGAACTAAGTGCACCCACCTTATCCCTAGCAAGCAAGCATTTAGTAATGAAAAGTGCAAAGTAACGAACAACATGAAAATGTAAGCCAGTGGCAGTGATGACTGACACTCCACTCTCATCACCCACCATCAAACTGCGATAAAAGGACTCAAACTCGGCTGGCCTAAGCTCAGCCAAGCTCCCATCAGAAGGGATCATGCATATGTTACAAAATTCAGTAAGTGGTATCTGATGGTTTTCAGCATATAAATCAAAGCTCACTTCAGGAGGATTATTCCTAGGCAGGAAAGTAAAACTTTGAACAAAGATGTTTGCGAGGATTTGGTGCTGGTCACACTCATCTGTGATGAAGTCGGTGAGGCCGGCATTAGCAATATATTGCATGAACTCCTCAAGAATTCCAGCCTTTTGTAGGAACGGGGTGTGCGGCCATTCGCACGGCCGTACTTCCGCCAACCTCCGAGGGTGGAGATCACTGTCAGAAGACTCCCCAATAACACCCTTTGAGTTCTTCTTCAAGCCAAACTTCCTGAAGATATTCATGTTCGCGTACAATTTTTTGAAAATAAAAATTTTGAGGTGACAAAAATTTACCAACAAAACTTTATAAAATTGATAGCAACTACTCATAGGGATACATAGAGGCCATAGCAAGCATTCAAACTACTTAGAACACTAAGAATTCAACATGCAAGCTCATCATCAACAACACCAAGAGTAGCTAATTATTCAAAGTATAAACCACTAAAACAAAAACTAATTGGACAAATGGTGGAGTCACATACCAAGCAACAATCCCTCGAAACAGTTTCAGAAATAGAGCTTCGATATAAGAGATTGAAATCCGCAGGTTTGAGCTCAAGAACACAGGAGAGAGAGCAATGGAGAATTTTTTCTAGAGGTAAGTGATGATGTCGGCTAAAGAGATAAGTGAGGGAGCCCACGTGGGGACCACAACACACTAGGGCGCGCCTAGGGGTCCTGGCGCGCCCATGTGGGTTGTGTCCACCTGGTGCACCTCCCTCTGGTATTATTTGCACCAGAAATTCAGAAATATTCAGAAAAAAATCGTGTAAAATTTTTAGGGCATTTTGAGAACTTTTATTTTTGGGTCATTTTTTATTGCACGAGAAATTCAGAAAACAGGCAAAACATGGCATTTTATTTTATTTAACTAATAAAAATAGGAGACAAAAAGTAAGGACAGAAGGTAGTTCTTACTAAATTCATCAACTTCATAGCGCTCAAAAATGATTCATTAATAAGGTTGATCAGGTCTTATTAACAACCACTTTTGATTAGCATGAAGCCGAAGAACTTTCGTAAATCACTAAGTTACCTCAATAGGGGTATGCACTTCCCCAATAATAAGCATTTCATATTTTCTTTTGATAGTAGGTAGAGGTATTTGAAAACTTCTAATAGTGATTGTCGGAGATTTTTCAATAACATTAATACCATTCACTTGGAATTGTTTCTTCGAGAAGTGCACCGTATGCTCATTACCATTAATATGAAAAGTGAACTTGCTTTTATTGCAATCAATAACAGCCCCTGCAGTATTCAAGAAGGGTCTACCAAGGATAATCGACATGTTGTCGTCCTCGGGCATCTCAAGTATAACAAAGTCAGTCAAAATAGTAACATTAGCAACAACAACGGGCACATCCTCACAAATACCAATAGGTATGGCAGTTGATTTGTCAGCCATTTGCAAAGATATTTCAATAGGTGTAAGTTTATTCAAGTCAAGTCTTTTATATAAAGAGAAAGGCATAACACTAACACCTGCTCCTAAATCACACAAAGCAGTTTTCACATAATTCTTTTTGATAGAGCAAGGTATAGTTGGTATACCCGGATCTCCAAGTCTTTTAGGTACTCCATCTTCAAAAGTATAGCAAGCATAGTGGAGATTTCAGCTTCCGGTATTTTTCTCTTATTTGTGATTGTGTCTTTCATATACTTTGCATAAGGAGGCATCTTAAGGATATCAGTCAAACGAGTACGCAAAAAGACCGGCCTCAGCATTTCAGCAAAGCGTTCAAATTCTTCATCATCATTATTTTTAGTTGACTTGGGTGGAAAAGGCATAGGTTTTTGAACCCAAGGTTCTCTTTCTTTATCGTGTTTTCTAGCAATAAAGTCTTTTTTATCATATCTTTTATTCTTAGGTTGTGGGTTATCAAGATCAACAGGTGGTTCTATCTCATCATCATTATCTGGTTCTTTATCATTATTTGGTTGAGTGTCTTCATGAACCCCATCATTATCTTTTTCATTATCACTAGGTGGGCGTTCATTACCAGATTGAGTTTCAGCATCAGAGATAGAAGTTTCATTTTCATTATCAGGAGGTTTGTCTATTTCAGGTTCACTAGAAGCATGCAAAGTCCTATCGTTTTTCTTTTTATTCTTTTTAGAGGGACTAGGTGACACTAGTTATTTCTTTGCGAATCTTGTTCAATTCTTTTTGGGCGTCCCTCAGGATAAAGTGGTTCCTGAGTCATTTTACCTCCTCTAGTTGCAACTCTAACAACGAAGTCATGTATATTATGATTCATTTCATCAAGTAATTCTCTTTGTGATTTAGCAACTTGTTCCAACTGGGTTTGAACCATAGAAGCATGTTTTCCAACACCTCGAACATCATTTGAGATTCTAAATAACAAGTCACTCAAGCGAGCAATCATATCAGAATTATATTTCAATTGTTTCATAACATTTGCATTGAAGTGGTCTTGTTTTCTAATGTAGTTTTCGAACTCATAAAGGCATTGGCTAGGATGCATATTGTGAGGATTATCATTTTCATTGAACTTCATAAGAGAATTTACCTCTACCACCTTAGGTAGTGGTGGTGTATCAAGCCCATGTATTTCTTCAATAGGAGGTAAATTTTTAACATCCTCAGCTTTAATACATTTTTCCTTCATAGATTTCTTTGCCTATTGCATATCTTCAGGACTGAGATATAATATACCCCTCTTCTTTGGAGTGGGTTTAGGCGGTGGTTCAGGAATAGTCCAATCATCATAATTTTTCAATATGTTATTCAATAATTCTTCAGCTTGAGCAATAGTTCGTTCCCTAAAAACACAACCAACACAACTATCTAGGAAGTCCCTAAAAGCATCGGTTAGTCCATTATAGAAGATATCAAGTATTTCATTTATCTTAAGAGGATGATCAGGCAAAGCATTAAGTAACTGGCAAAGCCTCCCCCAAGCTTGTGGGAGACTCTCTTCTTTAGTTTGAACAAAGTTAAATATTTCATGTAAGGCAGCTTGTTTCTTATGAGCAGGAAAATATTTTTCAGAGAAGTAGTAGATCATTTCCTGGGGACTACACACACAACCAGGAGCAAGAGTATTGTACCAAGCCTTGGCATCACCCTTTAATGAGAAAGGAAATAATTTGAGAATAAAGTAGTATT
Source organism: Triticum timopheevii (assembly GCA_963921465.1). Lineage (NCBI taxonomy): Eukaryota > Viridiplantae > Streptophyta > Magnoliopsida > Poales > Poaceae > Triticum > Triticum timopheevii. The sequence goes on from OY997268.1 coordinate 480,624,672, forward strand.
GAGTTTTCTCATCATGAGTAAAAAGGGTGGCTATATCATTCAACTTAGTAAGATGTGCCACAATAGTTTCAGTTTCATAACTATGGAAAGTATCAGATTCAACCAAAGTAATTAACTCTGGGTCGCAAAGAATTCATAATCCTTATCATCAATAAAGATAGGTGAAGTAGCAAACTTAGGATCACATTTCATTCTAGCGTTCAGAGATTTTTCTTTATACTTGTGTAATAATTTCTCTAGATCATCTCTATCCTTACAAGCAAGAATATCTCTAGTTGCCTCTTCACTCATAACATAGCCTTTCGGTACCTTAGGCAATTCATATCTAGGAGGGATAGCTCTAGCAAGTGTTTCCAGAGTTTCAGTTTCAAGCTCATCATCAGATTCAACAACATCATGTTGTATTACTCTAGCAATTTGTTCATCAAGAAATTCACCAAGTGGCACATCATCATTATCGAGCATGGTACTAGCATCATTCATAGTAGACGTAGCATCATCAATAACTTGCGACATATCAGAATTAATAGCATGTGGTGGTGTTGCAAGTTTACTCATAACAGAAGGTGAATCTAAAGTAGAACTGGATGGCAGTTCCTTACCTCCCCTCGTCTTTGAGGGAAATATCTTAGTCTTAACATCCTTCAGATTCTTCATAGTGACAAATTTATAATAATCCCAAGTGACTCAACAAATATAGCTATGCTTCTAGGCAATGCCGCCAGAAAAAGGTCTTGATAACCCACAAGTATAGGGGATCGCAACAGTTTTCGAGGGTAGAGTATTCAACCCCAATTTATAGATTCGACACAAGGGGAGCCAAATAATATTTGAAGGTATTAGCAGTTGAGTTGTCAATTCAACCACATCTGGAGATTAATTATCTGCAGCAGAGTGATTAGTAGCACAATAATATGATCGTTTTGATGATAGCAGCAGTAGCAATGGTAACGGTAACAGTGATAGCAGTGATATTGTAGAAGTAACGATAGTAGTAGCAACAGTAGTAACTTAGCAAGAACAATACAAGATAAATTCGTAGGCATTGTATCGGTGACTTGTTGGATGATATTCATCATGTGACAGTTATAACCTAGGGTGATACGACACTAGCTCCAGTTCATCGATATAATGTAGTCATGTATTCCGTAAATAGTCATACATGCTTTATTAAAAGAACTTGCATGGCATCTTTTGTCCTACCCTCCCATGGCAGCGGGGTCCATATTGAAAACTAAGGGATATTAAGGCCTCCTTTTAATAGAGAACCGGAACAAAGCATTAACACATAGTGAATACATGAACTCCTCAAATTACGGTCATCATCGAGAGTGGTCCCAGTTGTCGTCACTCCGGGGTTATCGGATCATAACCGTAGTAGGTGACTATAACTTGCAAGATCGGATCTAAAACATGGATATATTTATGAATTCATAAACGGTTCAGATCTGAGTTCATGGCACCCGAGCCCAAAGTGACAAGCATTAAGCATAGCAAAGTCATAGCAACATCAATCTAAGAACATAGTGGATACTAGGGATGAGGCCCTAACAAAACTAACTCGATTACATGATGAATCTCATCCAACTCCTCACCGACCAGCAAGCCTATGAAGGAATTACTCACTCCCGGTGGGGAGCATCATGGAATTGGCGATGGAGATGGGTTGGTGATGACGAAGAACTAAGATCCCCCTCTCCGGAGCCCCAAACGGACTCCAGATGTGCCCTCCCGAGGAAGAACAGGGCTTGGCGGCGGCTCCGTGTCGTGGATCATGATAATTCTTTCTCCCTGATTTTTTTCTGGAAATATGTGATTTTATAGTATCGGGGGCGGGGGGGGGGGGGGGGGGTTCATCTGCGGGGCCACTCTCTGTGTCGAAACCGGAGGATCTCGGGTAGAGGGTCCCGAACTGTGCGTCTAAGGCTAATGGTAACAGGAGGCAGGGGACACAATGTTTTACCCAGGTTCGGGCCCTCTCGATCAAGGTAATACCCTACTTCCTGCTTGATTGATCTTGATGATATGAGTATTACAATAGTTGATCTACCACGAGATCGTAGAGGCTAAACCCTAGAAGCTAGCCTATGATTATGATTGTTGTTGTCCTATGGACTAAACCCTCCGGTTTCTATAGACACTGAAGGGGGCTAGGGTTACATAGAGTCGATTACAGAGAAGGAAATCTATATATCTGAATATCGAAGCTTGCCTTCCATGCAAAGGAGAGTCCCATCCGGACACGGGACGAAGTCTTCAATCTTGTATCTTCATAGTCCAACAGTCTGGCCAAAGTATATAGTCTGGCTGTCCGAGGACCCCTTAATCCAGGACTCCCTCAGTAGCCCCTAAACCAGGCTTCAATGACAATGAGTCTGGCGCGCATATTGTCTTCGGCATTGCAAGGCGGGTTCCTTCTCCGAATACTCCATAGAAGATTTAGAACACAAGGATCGTGTCCGGCTCTGCAAAATAAATTCCACACACCACCGTAGAGAGTATAATATTCCACAAATCTAATCTGTTGACAGCTTTTCATAGCATGACACGACGCCACGATTCGGCCTTTATGCGAACCGTTTTCATAACTAGCCACTACACGCGCTGCGAGGCGGTTTTACTAGCACGTCTTGTCAAAGCAGAGATCGTGTCCCCCCTTATCACGGGATTGTGTTGGTAACCCAACCGTGTTTGTTTAATATGACTCTTCGATTTTAGGTAAGTCCCAAACGGTCACGCGGGGGACGCTTGATGTTCGTCCTCTTTATAAAGGGGGCCAAGGCCTGTCCTTTTCTTTCCATGCTCAACCCTTCCCCTCCCGCACCTTGAGTTCCAATACCCAAGGCTCAAGCCAAAGCTTCGGTCCTTCGACCATGTCCAGGTCCAATCAAGGCCGGTGGATGGCCTCCTCCGTCACAGAGGAGGATATCCGGAAGCTTAGGGAGGCCAGGTATCTCACCGCCGAGATTCCGCACAGACTACCTGCGCCAGGGCAGGTCGTCCCCACTCCCGAGCCCAACGAGAGCATTGTCTTTATCCCCCACTTTCTCCAAGGGCTAGGTTTTAGCGTTGATCCCTTCGTAAGAGGGCTCATGCTCTATTACGGACTAGATTTCCACGATCTAGCTCCGGATTCCGTTCTTCACATCTCGTCGTTTATCATCGTGTGTGAAGCCTTCCTTCGCATCACCCCCACTTTGGCCTATGGCTCAAGACCTTCAATGTGAGGCCGAGGGTGATCGACGGGCGTCACGCGGAGTGCGAAGGCGCCATAATAAGCAAAGGCGCCGACGCCCCATGGCCAAAGGGTTCTTTCGTGGAGACCTCTGATTTATGGCAGTGGGAGTGGTTTTACATCACCACTCCCCAAGGTACAAAGCGGGTGGCTGCTCCAGCGTTCCGCCTGGGCCCTCCACCACAACTGGCATCATGGGTCAACAAAGGGTAGGACTGGGGGCTGGCAAATGACGACATTGCAGAGCCGCATCCGAGACCTTCTCAAGAGGGATATTAGTCTTGCCAAGATAATGCAAGTGATGCTGGTCCGCCGAGTCCTTCCCTGCCAATGTCGTCCTCTCCGTATGTGGGAGTTCAACCCGGAAGGACCGCGAACCGTTCAACAATTCTTTGGTCTGACGCTCAAAGAGATGTACGAGTTGTTCTTCGGATCACGAATAAAGTGTTCGGACAACACCGAGGATGCGGGTCTCAATTGCAACCATCCGGATACCCCGGTAAATACTTCTGTTGCCGAACACACCATCCTTTATATTTATTATAACATAATTCTGAAAAACGTTCTTTGCCAGGACTGGCTGAAGAAGGCAGAGAGGATTAGGTGTCCGGCCCCTCTTCACGAAGGCTTGCCGAATCCTTTGTCGACCAGGATGCTTGATCGTGCGCCGTATTAGGTGCCATCAGGCGAAGATGAGGGGAGGAATAGAGAAGCCACAGATGGGCCTCATTTTTTACACATCCAGATTGGAGGAGTAGATGCCTCCGCAAAGGAGGATAATCGGGGAGGGGAATCTAAAATCCCCTCTCCCCAAGGTAAGAAAAGGGCCGCCTCCAAAGATTTGGACACGGAGGCTTCTAAACGAAGGAAGAAAACCTCACAAGGGGACCGGCCCTCCACCGAGCCGTAAGTGAGAGAGTACTTTGGTAGACATACCCCGTTTATTTTCTTGGGGATCATGACTGAAACATATTTGTTGCAGTCCGGCTCGTAGCCCTTCTCCATAGGGTTTGTCCTCGGGGGATCTTCCCCCGGAGATGATGGAGAGCGATTCGCCTCCCCCTGCCTCCCCGTTACGCAGGGCGGATGACCCTCAAGTGTCATCACGGAGGATTTCTCCTGATTCGCCAAGGCCAGAAGTTGACACTTCGGCCGCCTGGAATCTAGAGTATCCGGCTTCCAAGGAGAGCTCTAGGAGGAGTCCGGGATTGTCCGGCACACAGCCTGACACCTTGATGGGCCTTCTGGAGCAAGCGGCCATCTCCGAGACGCATCGTGCCTTAATGGGCATGGTAGCTGAGAGGATTTCATCCGCGAAAAGTGGCTTGGATGAAGCTTTTACGAGTCTGCTAAGAGGCTTTGAGGTATGCAAAAAATGTATTTTTAATGGTTCTGCACATGCTAAGTGTGCTCTATATAGATAGTAGCCCCTGAGACTCTGGTTGCCATTAACATGGCGGACAGAGGATCATAATATCTGTTTATAATCTCGCTGCTTTATATGCAGGTGGCCGAGGGTCTGGCGGACGACAATTCTGCCGATTTTGCCGAACTAAAGTGGCAGCTAGACGTGGTCGATGCCGACATCACGCTTGTTAACAAGCGGCTTGACGAGGCCTAGGGTATGTATATTCGGCTTGTCAGCAAATCTTTAAGAGGAGCATGATGCTAGTACCTGTAATATGCTGTGACTACAGATGGAGCTGCTGCCATGGAGACCCTTCAGGCGGAGCTTGCCCGAGCCAAGGAGCAAGCCCGGATAAGTGATGCGGGCGCTCTGAAGGCGGTCGAGGACTTAAAATCCTAATAGGCTGCTCGTCGCTAGAGCAAAGAAAGAGATGGCTCAGATGGCTATCGAGCTAGCAGATGCCGCCAACCGCCGCGAGCTCCTTGAAAAGGAAAATCAAGCAAAAGGAGCTGACATGAAGAAGGCCCTAGAGGTAGCCAAGGAAACCCGCTCTGAAATGAGGGGGATGAAGGAGGAGCTTCGTGAAGCCGGAGATATCATGGCTGGAAAGCCTTATCTGTTGCGGATGAAGTTCGGAGATCTGAAGTATGCCCCTCTGGATCAGTTGTGGAGTGCGGCGGACGCATATGCGGACCTGGCAAAGAGCGCCGCTGATGCATCCGAGTTTAACAAAGATCGGAAGGACCATAAGGCTAAGAGGTTGTTCTGGTCGCAGTTCAGTGCCTCGATGCGTCCGCTGCCATTGAATGAAAAGATGGCCGCGTGGGCCAAACTCCACAGGTTGTTCGGGCTTGCTATGAGCTCTGCCGTGGATCATCTTTGGCCACAAGGGCCAAGGCCGGACAGTTATTTTGGATTAGTGCAACAATTCCTTGGTGCTGTGTCGCATATCGACATTGTGAAGAGGTCGGCGTGCATAATGGTGCACGGATGGCTCTTGCCCATGTTAAAACATACTGGGCTAGGATGGAAGCCACCGCTATTGCGACCCGGAGTGCGGCGGACGGCCAGGACCCGGCCGAGCACTATTTTGAAGAAGTTTTAGAAGGCACTCGTTTGATAGAGACTCAGTGCTTGAAGAGTGCCATGTTTGAATGACATGTATCGCGATTGTAAAGACAATGCTATTTCGATTATAAAGGCTGTTTTTATACTTTTGCCCAAAAGTATTATGGTGCCTCCTGTGCGGCCGTTTATGCATATATATGTGTCCTGAAAGTTTGCAGTCGTCGGCTTCAGCCCCCATGCATATAATGCGGGGGTGTTCAGGAAAACACGTAGTCACACTTGATCCAATGTCTTGGTTCGTTAAGGAGGTGATAGCGCGGTGAACCAGGCAATCAAACTATATAGCTTTAACACTTTCATTTAGCCATAGGAATTTGATGGTGGGGCTACTATATAACCCCTGGTACTTTCGCGTTCAGCCGGATATAGTGTGCGTATGTACATGACCGGGAAACCGGTCCTTCGTTAATGCGGAGGAATCACGAGGATTCCGCAGGGTCATCGAGTGGTTGACCAGTCTCGCGCTGTATCATGACAGTCAGTTTTCGGCTTTCTCTATTGAGGTGCTCGTCTAGGTGAACCGGGGCACAACCACAGAGTTCTCCCGGTGCCGCCTTAGCCGATAGAACAGAATGTAAGGTAGCAAAACACGGGAGCCAGGCAAACCCAACTTTTGACCAAAGACATGATTCGGAGCTGATGCATATAAGGCTAAACTCGCGACGCCGAACACTCCCTAAGGTATTCGGACTTTATAATGTGTACTGGACTGAATAACGCCTTTAACAATGAGCCCTCAGTTTCCAGGTATGAGCAGTGTTCTGGTGTGACAAAAATGCCGAAGACGCTAGTATCCCCCCGGTTGTATAAAGTTTCCGAGGGGGGAGAAGCAACAAGAGATGTTAAAAAGGTTTACGCAGTGTCTTAATCTAAAGAGAAACCTTTGTGCGGGGCCCTGCTGCACGTTTGCGCCTTTATCTCTGTTGTGCCATATCCTGGAAGGGTGTAGCATGATGGTTGCCTATAAAATAAAAAACCCAGGTGAAAGACTTCGTGCGAGGTGTTCGTTAGTGAAAATGCAATATGCTGTTGTATTGATAAGGTCAAGCCAAAGTATGGGCTCTTTTTGCGAGCAGCCCCTAGCATCTTTTATGGGGAAATCCCAACTAGGTTGTTACATTAGGTGGAGCGCCAGACTCGTCTAACCGTGTCCGTGGTCTTGACGACCGACCATTAGTCCTGGTTGGAGGGACCGCTCAGTGTTCGGCTGCTAGAGCCGCCACATATTCTTCCGCGCGTAAGGAACGCTCTATGTTTCCACTAACTGTGATGACGCCGCGTGGACCGGGCAGCTTAAGTTTGAGGTAGGCGTAATGTGGTACTGCATTAAAACGAGCGAAGGCCGTTCGTCCGAGTAGTGCGTGATAGCCACTCTGGAATGGAGCGATGTCGAAGGTTAGTTCCTCGCTTCTGCAGTTGTCGGGGGAACCGAATACAACTTCTAGTACTAGGGAGCCCGTACAGTGGGCCTCAACACCTGGTATTACTCCTTTAAAGGTAGTGTTACTTAGGCTGATCCTTGAAGGGTCTATCCCCATTTTGCGGATAGTGTCCTGATATATCAGGTTTAGACTACTGCCGCCATCCATGAGGACGCGTGTGAGATGGTATCCGTCAATTATTGGGTCGAGCACCAAGGCAGCCGATCCTCCATGCCGGACACTAGTCGGGTGGTCCCTGCGATCGAAGGTGATCGGGCAGGCCGACCAGAGAATAAATTGGGGGTAACGGGCTCAACAGCATATATGTCTCTGAGTGCGCGTTTGCACGTTCTCTTTGGAATGTGAGTTGCGTAAATCATATTCACTGTTTTGACTTCTGGTGGGAATTTTTTCTGTCCTCCAGTGTTCAGCTGACGAGGCTCCTCCTCGTCCTCACTTGGCGTCTCCCTCCCCTTTTGTTCGGTGTTCAGCTTGCCGGCCTGTTTGAAAACCCAACACTCTCTGTGGGTGGGGTTTGCAGGCTTTTCGAGGGTGCCGTGAATCTGACATAATTTGTCTAGAATCTTGTTTAGGCTGGACGGTCCATCTCTGCTGCCTTTAAATGGCTTCTTCCATTGACCGGGTCGAGAGCCCCTGAATCCGGCATTGACTGTCGTATTCTCTGGGCTGTCATTATTGTTTTGATGCTTGTTTTTGTTGCGTCGCGGCTTCCCGTTGCCGTCCCTCACTTCCGATGTGCTTGGGTCGCTGATGCCGCTACGGGCCAGCCAGCTGTCCTCGCCCGCGCAAAAGCGAGTCATAAGGCTTGTCAAGGCTGCCATCATCCTCGGCTTTTCTTGGCCGAGGTGTCTGGCAAGCCATTCATCCCGGATACTGTGTTTGAAGGCTGCTAAAGCCTCGGCATCTGGGCAATCGACTATTTGGTTTTTCTTAGTATGAAACTTGTTCCAGAGCTTTCGGGCTGATTCTCCGGGCTGTTGAATGACTTAGGTCGTCAGCGTCCGGAGGCCGGACATAGGTCCCTTGAAAATTGGCCCTAAAAGCATCCTCGAGCTCTTCCCAACTTCCAATTGAGTTTTCGGCAAGGCTTTTCAACCAGTGCCGAGCTGGTCCCTTTAATTTGAGGGGTAGATATTTGATGGCATGGAGGTCATCTCTGCGAGCCATATGGATATGAAGGATAAAGTCCTTGATCCAGACCCCAGGGTCTGTAGTTCCGTCGTATGCCTCTATATTCACAGGTTTGAATCCTTCCGGAAATTCATGATCAAGCACCTCATCGGTGAAGCATAGGGGGTGTGCGGCACCCCTGTATTTGGTTGTGTCATGGCATGCTATCGACGATTGTTGTGTTTGGTTCTGATTCCGAGCTGGTATTCGATCGATGTGATCATTTCGGTAGTTCTGATCCTGCGCTGGAGCGCGCTTCCTAGATTCGTAGATGGATCTGGCCATACCAGACTTTCTGTCTAGGAGCTCACGTAAATCATGTGCTGACTTGTGGGCGGCATCATTAGCCATCTTGTCACAGCCACGGGGAGTGGGCTCTATGGCCTCGTCGTCGAACTCAGGCAGCAGCTTGCGCTTTGGATAGCTCTTTGCGTGACAATCGTCGCCGTATTTTTCTTCCGTGTCGAGCACTTTGTTCCACCTTCGGTTGAGCGTATCCTACGCGGCCTTAAGCTTTTGCTTCTGCTTCTTTAGGCTCCTCGCGGTGGCAATAAGTCTTCTGTGGAGATTCTCTTGTTCCAAGAGTTTTTCTGGTATGATAAGTGCATCATCGTCCGGGCTGTCCTCCTCTCCGGGGACAGGTTGTTGAATTTTACCCTCGGGATCGGTGTTATCTGACGTTTGCTCTAGACTGTTTTCACCGTCTCCTGGCTCATCCTGCTCCATCGCTGGGTCCATGGGGTCGTCGTTTCCTTTGGAATCAACCGGGGTATTATTATTTCTTGCGCTGTTGTCGCTGTTTTTATTGTGGCGGGATTTAGAGCGGAGTCTATGGCGCCGCTTTGGTGGCTTATCGAGGGGATTATCCTTCGTTGTATCATCACCATCGCCTTCTTTTGGTGTGTCCACCATGTAAAAATCGTATGATGAGGTGGTAGTCCAGCGCCCAATGGGCGGTGGTTCCTATTCTTCTCCTGCGTCGTCGTAAATACCGTCGACGTCTTCGGAGTCGAAATCGAGCGTGTCGGTTAAGTCATCGACAGTGGCTATGAAGTGGGTGGTGGGTGGGTAACGAATTTCTTCATCATCCACTTCCAGCTCAAGCCGGACATAGTTCGGCCAAGAGTCTCCTGACAAGGACAGAGACCTTAATGAGTTCAGCACATCTCCCAAGGGCGAGTGGTGATAAATATCCGCAGCGGTAAACTCCATGACGGGTGCCCAATCTGATTCGATAGGCACGGACGCACGCGGTTCGGATCCGGCAACCGGGGAAGAGTCCGGGGGCCCGACGACACCACTCTCATAGGAGGTGGGATCAGCGTTCGGCTCCAACACCGATGAGTGTGCGGCCTCTGTGACGGGGTCCATCCACCCGTCCTCGGAAGGCACGATCTGGTCCGGGTTGATTCTCGGTGCCAACGCAGGTGCGATCTCCCAAACACTGTCCGACGGTGGATGAAAGTCATGTCCGTCGTGACTGTTCGCACCTGTCATGGGCTCGAATCCGTCGAAGATCAAGTCTCCGCGGATGTCGGTAGTGTAGTTTAGGCTTCCGAACCTGACCTGATGGCCAGGGGCATAGCTATCGATCTACTCCAGATGGCCAAGTGAGTTGGCCCGCAGTACAAAGCTACCGAATACGAAGATCTGTCCGGGAAGGAAAACCTCCCCCTGGACCGCATCGTTGAAGATGATCGAAGGGGCCATCAAGCCTTACAGCGACGACACAGTGGAACTCTCAATGAAAGCACCAATGTCGGTGTCAAAACCAGCGGATCACGGGTAGGGGGTCCCGAACTATGCGTCTAAGGCTAATGGTAACAGGAGGCAGGGGACACGATGTTTTACCCAGGTTCGGGCCCTCTCGATGGAGGTAATACCCTACTTCCTGCTTGATTGATCTTGATGATATGAGTATTACAAGAGTTGATCTACCACGAGATCGTAGAGGCTAAACCCTAGAAGCTAGCCTATGATTATGATTGTTGTTGTCCTACGGACTAAACCCTCCAGTTTATACAGACACCGAAGGGGGCTAGGGTTACATAGAGTCGGTTACAGAGAAGGAAATCTATATATCCGAATATCCAAGCTTGCCTTCCACGCTAAGGAGAGTCCCATCCGGACACGGGACGAAGTCTTCAATCTTGTATCTTCATAGTCCAATAGTCCAGCCAAAGTATATAGTCCGGCTGTTCGAGGACCCCTTAATCCAGGACTCCCTCAGCCACCAGGTGGGTACAACCCACCTAGGCACGCCTTGAGAGGGGGGCATGCCCTGGTGGGTTGTGCCCACCCAGGTGCCCCTCTCCTACAGGTCTTGGCTCCAGAAATTTTTATTTTTGATATAAAAAATCCTCGCAAAGTTTCGTTCCATTCCAAGAACTTTTATTTCTGCACAAAAACAACACGATGGTAGTTCTGCTGAAAACAGCATCGGTCTGGGGTTAGTTTCATTCAAATCATGCAAATTAGAGTCCAAAACAAGAGGAAAAGCGTGAGAAAAGGTAGATACGTTGGAGACGTATCATCACTCCAGGGAAGAAACTCAAAGCTAGACCCAAGCCTGAAACTGAGTGCTTCTACTGCAAAGGGACTGGTCACTAGAAGCGGAGCTGCCCCAAGTATTGGGCGGATAAGAAGGATGGCAAAGTGAGCAAAGGTATATTTGATATACATGTTATTGATGTGTACTTTACTAATTCTTGTAGTAGTGACTGGGTATTTGATACCGGTTCGGTTGCTCATATTTGTAACTCGAAGCAGGGACTACGGATTATATGAAGATTGGCTAAGGACGAGGTGATGATGCGCGTCGGAAATGGTTCCAAGGTTGATGTGATCGCCGTCGGCACGCTACCTCTACATCCACCTTCGGGATTAGTTTTAGACCTGAATAATTGTTATTTGGTGCCAACGTTGAGCATGAACGTTATATCTGGATCTTGTTTAGTGCGAGACGGTTATTCATTTAAATCAGAGAATAATGGTTGTTCTATTTATATGAGTAATATCTTTTATGGTCATGCACCCTTGAAGAGTGGTCTATTTCTGTTGAATCTTGATCGTGATGATACACATATTCATAATATTAATGCCAAAAGATGCAAAGTTGATAATGATAGAGCAACTTATTTGTGGCAGTGCCGTTTGGGTCATATCGGTGTAAAGCGCATGAAGAAACTCCATAAAGATGGACTTTTGGAATCACTTGATTATGAATCATTTGATACTTGTGAACCGTGCCTTATGGGCAAGATGACTAAAACTGAACAATGGAACGAGCTAGTTACTTATTGGAAATAATACATACCGATGTATGAGGTCCAATGGGTGTTGATGCTCGTGGCGGGTATCGTTATTTTCTGACCTTCACAGATGATATGAGTAGATATGGGTTATCTACTTAATGAAACACAAGTCTGAAACATTTGAAAAGTTCAAAGAATTTCAGAGTGAAGTGGAGAATCGTCGTATCAAGAAAATAAAGTTTTTACGATCTGATCATGGAGGAAAACATTTGAGTTACGAGTTTGTCCTTCATTTAAAACAATGTGGAATAGTTTCACAGCTCACGCCACGTGGAACACCACAGCGTAATGGTGTGTCTGAATGTCGTAACCGCACCTTATTGGATATGGTGTGATCTATGATGTCTCTTACCTATTTACCACTATTTTTGGGGTTATGCATTAGAGACAGCTGCATTCACTTTAAACAGGGCACCGTCAAAATCCGTTGAGACGACACCGTATGAATTGTGGTTTGGCAGCAAACCTAAGCTGTCATTTCTTAAAGTGTGGGGATGCGATGCTTATGTCAAAAGGCTTCAGCCTGATAAGCTCGAACCCAAATCGTAGAAGTGTGTATTCATAGGATACCCTAAGCAAATAATTGGGTGCACCTTCTACTACAAGTCCGAAGGCAAAATCTTTGTTGCTAAGAACGAAACCTTTCTAGAGAGGGAGTTTCTCTCGAAAGAAGTGAGTGGGAGGAAAGTAGAACTTGATGAGGTAATTGTACCTGCTCTCAATTTGGAAAGTAGCTCATCCAAGATATCTGTTCCCGTGATGCCTACACCAACTCGAGAGGAAGCTAATGATAAAGATCATGAAACTACAGATCAAGTTGCTACAGAACCTCGTAGGTCAGGCAGAGCACGATCCGCACCAAAGTGGTACGGAAATCCTGTTCTATAGGTCATGTTACTTGACCATGACGAACCTACGAACTACGAAGAAGCTATGATGAGCCAAATTCCGATAAATGGCTTGAGGCCATAAAATCTGAGATAGGATTCATGTATGTGAACAAAGTGTGGACTTCGGTGGATCAGCCCAATGATCAGCGACCCATAGAGAATAAATGGATCTTCAAAAAGAAGACTGACGCTGACGGTAATGTTACTATCTATAAAGCTCGACTTGTCACAAAAGGTTTTTGACAAGTTCAAGTAGTTGACTACGATGAGACTTTCTCACCTGCAGCGATGCTTAAGTCTGTCTGAATCATGTTAGCAATTGCCGCATTTTATGATTATGAAATCTGGCAAATGGATTTCTAAAAGAAGAGTTGTATATGAAGCAACCAGAAGGTTTTTTCGATCCCAAAGGTGCTAACAAAGTGTACAAGATCCGGCGATCTATTTATGGACTGGTGCAAGCATCTCGGAGTTGGAATATACGCTTTGATGAGGTGATCAAAGCATATGGTTTTTATACAGACTTTTGGAGAAGCCTGTATTTACAAGAAAGTGAGTGGGAGCTCTATAGCATTTCTAATATTATACGTGGATGACATATTGTTGATTGGAAATGATGTAGAATTTCTGAATAGCATAAAAGGATACTTGAATAAGAGTTTTTCAATGAAAGACCTCGGTGAAGCTGCTTATATATTGGGCATCAAGATCTATAGAGATAGATCAAGACACTTAATAGGACTTTCACAAAGCACATACCTTGATAAAGTTTTGAAGAAGTTCAAAATGGATCAGTCAAAGAAAGGGTTCTTGCCTGTGTTACAAGGTGTGAAGTTGAGTCAGACTCAATGCCCGACCACTGCAGAAGATAGAGAGAAAATGAAAGTCATTCCCTATGCCTCAGCCATAGGTTCTATCATGTATGCTATGCTGTGTACCAGACCTGATGTGTGCCTTTCTATAAGTATAGCAGGGAGGTGCCAAAGTAATCCAGGAGTGGATCACTGGACAGCGGTCAAGGACATCCTGAAGTACCTGAAAAGTACTAGGGATATGTTTCTCATTTATGGAGGTGACAATGAGCTTGTCGTAAGTTGTTACGTCGACGCTAGCTTTGACACGGATCCGGATGACTCTAAGTCACAATCTGTATACGTATTTTTATTGAATGGTGGAGCTGTCAGTTGGTGCAGTTCCAAACAGTGTCGTGGGGGATCTACGTGTGAAGCCGAGTTCATAGCTGCTTCAGAAGCAGCTAATGAAGGAGTCTGGATGAAGGAGTTCATATCCGATCTAGGTGTAATACCTAGTGCATCGGGTCCAATGAAAATCTTTTGTGACAATACTGGAGCAATTACCTTGGCAAAGGAATCCAGATTTCACAAAAAGACCAAACACATCATGAGACGCTTCAACTCCATCGGAGATTTGGTCAAGGAGGGAGAAATAGAGATTTGCAAAATACATACGGATCTAAATGTTGTAGTCCCGTTGACTAAGCCTCTTCCACGAGAAAAACATGATCAGCACCAAGACTCCATGTGTGTTAGATTCATTACAATGTAATCTAGATTATTGACTCTAGTGCAAGTGGGAGACTGAAGGGAATATGCCCTAGAGGCAATAATAAAGTTGTTATTTTATATTTCCTTATTCATGATAAATGTTTATTATTCATGCTAGAATTGTATTAACCGGAAACTTGATACATGTGTGAATACATAGACAAAACACCGTATCCCTAGTATGCCTCTACACCGTTGATCAAAGATGGTTAAGTTTCCGAGCCATGGACATGAGTTGTCATTTGATTAACGGGGTCACATCATTAGTGAAATGATGTGATGGACAAGACCCATCCATTAGCTTAGCATAATGATCGTTCAGTTTTATTGCTACAACTTTCTTCGTGTCAAATATATATTCCTCCGACTACGAGATTATGCAACTCCAGGACACTGTAGGAATGCCTTGTGTGCTATCAAACATCACAACGTAACTGGGTGATTATAAATATGCTCTACAGGTATCTCAGAAGGTGTTTGTTGGGTTGGCATAGATCAAGATTAGGATTTGTCACTCCGAGTATCGGAGAGGTATCTTTGGGCCCTCTCAGTAATGCACATCAATGAAGCCTTGCAAGCAATGTGACTAATGAGTTAGTTACGGTATGATGCACTATGGAACGAGTAAAGAGACTTGTCGATAACGAGATTGAACTAGGTATGAAGATACCGGCGATCGAATCTCAGGCAAGTAACATACCGATGACAAAGGGAATAACATATGTAGACATTGCGGTTCGACCGATAAAGATCTTCACAAAATATGTGGGAACCAATATGATCATCCAGGTTCCACTATTGGTTTTTGACTGGAGAGGTGTCTCGGTCATGTCTACATAGTTCTCGAACTCGTAAGTTCCACACGCTTAACGTTCGATGACAATATGTATTATGTGAGTTATGTGTTTTGGTGACCGAAGGTTGTTCGGAGCCCCAGATGAGATCACAGACATGACGAGGAGTCTCGAAATGGTCTAGAGGTAAAGATTGATATATTGGAAGGTTATGTTCGGACATCGGAATGGTTCCGGAGTGGTTAAGATATTTTTCGGAATACCGAGGGGTTACCGGAACCCCCCGAGGAAGTATTGGGCCTTAATGGACCATAGGGGAGAGGACAGGCAGGCCACAAGGAGGTGGCGCCCCCTCCCCCATGGGGAGTCCGAATTGGACTAGGGGAGGGGGCGTGGCCCCCTTGAGGGAGTCCTGGATTAAGGGGTCCTCGGACAGCCGGACTATATACTTTGGCCGGACTGTTGGACTATGAAGATACAAGATTGAAGACTTCGTCCCGTGTCCGGATGGGACTCTCCTTTGCGTGGAAGGCAAGCTTGGATATTTGGATATGTAGATTTCCTTCTCTGTAATCGACTCTGTGTAACCCTAGCCCCCTCCGGTGTCTATATAAATCGGAGAGTTTAGTCCGAAGGACAACAACAATCAGAATCATAGGCTAGCTTCTAGGGTTTGGCCTCTACGATCTTGTGGTAGATCAACACTTGTAATACTCATATCATCAAGATCAATCAAGCAGGAAGTAGGGTATTACCTCCATCGAGAGGGCCCGAACCTGGGTAAAACATCGTGTCCCCTGCCTCCTGTTACCATTAGCCTTAGACGCACAATTCTGGACACCCTACCCGAGATCCGCCGGTTTTGACACCGCCATTGGTGCTTTCATTGAGAGTTCCACTGTGCCGTCGCTGTAAGGCTTGATGGCCCCTTCGATCATCATCAACGATGCAGTCCAGGGGAGGTTTTCCTTCCTGGACAGATCTTCGTATTCGGCGGTTTCGTACTGCGGGCCAACTCGCTTAGCCATCTGGAGCAGATCGATAGCTACGCCCCTGGCCATCAGGTCAGGTTTGGAAGCTTAAACTACACTGCCGACATCCATGGAGACTTGATCTTCAATGGATTCGAGACCATGACGGGTGCGCCGAATAGTCACAACGGACATGACTTTGATCTGCCGTCGGATAGAATTCGGGAAATCGCACCCGCGTTGGCGCCGGGAATCAACCCGAAGAAGATCATGCCTTCCGAGGACGGGTGGATGGACCCCGCCACCGAGGCCGCACACTCATCGGCGTTGGAGCCGAACAATGATTCCACCTCCTGTGAAAGGGGTGTCATCGGACCCCGGACTCTTCCCCGGTTGCAGGATCCGAACCGCATGCGTCCGTGCCTATCGAATCAGAATGGGCACCCGTCATGGAGTTCACCGCCGCGGATATTTTTCACCACTCACCCTTGGGTGATGTGCTGAACTCATTAAGGTCTCTGTCCTTGTCAGGAGAATCTTGGCCGAACTATGTCCAGCTCGAGTGGGGAGCGGACGACGAAGAAATTCGTCCCCCACCCACCACCCACTTTATAGCCACTGTCGATGACTTAACCGACATGCTTGACTTCGACTCCGAAGACATCGACGGTATGGACGACGATGCAGGAGAAGAACAGGAACCACCGCCTATAGGACGCTGGACCGCCACCTCCTCATATGATATTTATATGGTGGATACCCCTAAAGAAAACAATGGCTATGAGGCAACGGAAGATAACCCCTTGGGGAAGCAATCTAGACAACGGCGCCATCGGCGCCGCTCCAAGCCCCGCCATAGCAAAAATAAAGATACCGGCACAAAGGACAACAATCCGGATGGTGCCGAAGACGAATACAATCCTGTCCAGCCAGGCTTTGAGCAGGCCGAGCAAGAGGAGGGGCAAGCTAGCCCTAAAGAACAGGCAACTGATGGAGAATCAGAGGACGATAACTACATGCCTCTCTCCGAAGATGAGGTGAGCCTTAGCGACGAAGAATTCATTGTGCCTGAGGATCCCGTCGAGCAGGAGCGCTTCAAACGCCGGCTTATAGCCACTGTGAAAAGCCTGAAGAAAAAGCAGAAACATCTTGAAGCTGATCAGGATCTGCTAATGGACAGATGGACCAAGGTCCTGGCCGCCGAGGAATACAGACTCGAGCGCCCTAGCAAAAGCTACCCAAAGCGCAGGCTGCTACCTCAACTCGAGGAGGAGGCCTTAAAGCCCACGCTACCAGCACATGATGCGGTTGACCGGCCATCCCGTGGCCGCGACAAAACGGCGTACCAGCCCGAAGTCCAGACTGCACCCCGTCGCCAATCAAATGATAATACTGAGGCCCGGGGCTACACGAAGGACCTGCGAGAAGTATTGGAAAACAAAGCAGGACAGTCAAGATCGATCTACAGATCACGGGGGCACGCCACAAGATGTGATGATGACCGTCACGCCGGATACAATAAACAAAAGTCCGGTCGAGCCAAATACAATGGACCGGACTCATTCAAACTACATCAGGATGTAGCCCGGCATAGAGGCGCCACACACACCCTATGCTTCACTGATGAAGTTATGGATCACGAATCCCAGAAGGGTTTTAACCCGTAAATATTGAATCATACGATGGCACAACAGACCCCGCGGTATGGATCAAAGACTTTCTTCTCCACATCCACATGGCTCGCGGCGATGACTTACATGCCATAAAGTACCTACCACTTAAGCTCGAAGGACCGGCTAGGCATTGGCTTAATAGCCTGCCAGCAAGCTCCATTGGTAGTTGGGAGGATCTGGAAGACGCATTCCTCGATAACTTCCAGGGCACTTACGTGCGACCACCGAATGCTGATGACTTAAGTCACATAACCCAACAGCCCGGAGAGTCAGCCAGGAAATTCTGGACTCGGTTCCTAACAAAAAAGAACCAAATTGTCGACTGTCCGGATGCCGAAGCCTTACCGGCCTTCAAGCATAACATCCGAGACGAATGGCTCGCCCGACATCTCGGCCAAGAGAAGCCAAAGTCCATGGCAGCCCTCACGACACACATGACCCGCTTCTGCGCAGGCGAGGACAACTGGCTGGCTCGCAGCAACGTCACACCCAAAAACTTAGGCGATTTAGACGCCAGGGATAGTAACGGCAAGCCGCGACGGAATAGACACAAACGTCGCAATAATGGCGACAACACCGAAGACACGACAGTCAATGCCGGATTCAGAGGCTTTAAATCCGGATAGCGGAAAAAGCCATTCAAGAGAAACGGTCCGGGCTTGTCCAGTTTGGACCGCATACTCGATCGCTCATGTCAAATTCACGGCACCCCTGATAAACCAACCAACCACACTAACAGGGAATGCTGGGTGTTTAAACAGGCGGCAAGTTGAATGCCAAAACCAAGGAAAAGGGGTTGCATAGCAACGACGACGAAGAGCCCCTACCGCCGAACACGGGAGGACAGAAGAAATTCCCTCCCCAGGTGAAAACAGTGAATATGATATACGCAACCCATATCCCCAAGTGGGAACGGAAGCGTGCACTAAGGGACGTCTACGTGATGGAGCCAATCGCCCCAAAATTTAACCCATGGACCTCTTGTCCGATCACTTTCGATTGCAGGGACCATCCTACCAGTATCCGTCATGGTGGCTCGGCCGCATTGGTCCTTGACCCCATCATCAACGGATTCCATCTCACACGAGTCCTGATGGACGGCGGCAGCAACCTGAATCTGCTATATCAGAACACAGTGCGCAAAATGTGCATTGACCCCTCAAGGATCAAGCCCACAAAAACCACCTTCAAGGGTGTCATACCCGGTGTAGAGGCCTGTTGCACGGGCTCAATCACACTAGAAGTGGTCTTCGGATCTCCGGACAATTTCCGAAGCGAGGAGCTAATCTTCGACATCGTCCCCTTCCGTAGTGGCTATCATGCACTGCTCGGACGAACCGCATTTGCCAAATTCAATGCGGTACCACATTATGCATATCTCAAGCTCAAAATGCCGGGACCTCGTGGGGTTATTACAGTTAAGGGAAACATAGAGCGCTCGCTTCGTATAGAGGAGAACATTGCGGCCCTCGCGGCGGAAGTACAAAACAGCCTTCTTAGGCAAACAGCCAACTCGACGATAAAGAACCCGGATACCGCCAAGCGAGTCCGGAGTACTCCGCTACAAGATCGTCTGGCACGACCAGAGCTTGACTAGCAATTTGGCCTCCTCCCTAGTCCCAGCCAAGCGGTGACATTCGTGCCACGCGTACATAACTACGCACTTAAAATACCATGGGCATAGGCGGAGGCACGACCATGACACGGTCCATAATGCGGCTCGACCGCCCCAGGACACGCGCATTTTTGCACCCCTTTTTCTTTCAGGTCCCTACCTTCATGAGGCTCTTCCTAAGGACCGGCTATTGGACACATAGCGGGACGGACACACCATGAGGACAAGAAGCTTTGGCGTGCGAGGGAATCCTTAGGTGGTCTCTGATAACAATCGTTATACCTGTTTTACATAACCGCATACCGCCCGCTCCTAGTTAGGATGTGTCAAACAATCCTATTCTGCTTATCGCACTAGTTGTATATGTACGCTTTGACATATCATTTTAAAGGGAAAATAGTATACAACGTCAGCTTGCTATTAAGTTTGTTTGCCCCTTTTTCTTTACTGCTTATTTATTATACCCGTGCATTTTGGCATGACCAGTTTGCCAGGGGCTTCAGTACCCCATAACCTGGCAAGACAAGTCCGAACACTTTCGACAGTGCGGCACCCCGAACTTATAACACTATACGCATCAACTCCTAATCATATCTTGGGTCAATAGTTGGGTTTGCCCGGCTCCTATGTTTTGGTACCTTACATTCCGCTATATCGGCTAAGGTAGCGCAGGGAGAACTACTACGATTGTGTCCCGGTTCTTCTGGACGAGCACCTCATTAGAGAAAGCCGGAAACTGACTGTCATGATAAGGCGAGAGCTGGTCGCTGTTCGAGAGGTCTCAAATCCTTAAAGATTTTTTCCGCGTCAGGTGAGGAATCGGCCTCGTCCAATTTAGGCGTGCATAGCGCCCCAAGTCCGGCTTTCCGGATACTAGGGACTTCGCCAAAATTTAAAATTATAGACTTCTATGGCTAAGTGAGGGCGATAAAGCCGTATAGTCCGATTGCCTCGTTCGTGGCGCTAAATACCTCCTTAAAAGGACCAAAAACTTGGATAAAGAGTGTTTATACTTATCCCGAACGCCCCAGTACTAGTTACACGGGGGCGGAAGCCGACGACTGGCCAACTCTCAAGAATTTTTTAAACGGCCACACAGAAGGTAATATTTTAAATTAACAAGCGCTACATAGCGCACATGAACTGGTTTTCATAATACAGGATGACATGATTACATTCATTCAAATATCACATCCTTCGTACATTCATCCGCCACAAGGCGGGCACCCTTAATGACATTGTCATAGTACTGTTCGGGGTGGCGATGTTCCTTGCCCTTCGGCGGCCCCTCTGTCACCAGCTTCTCGGCGTCCATCTTCCCCCAGTGCACCTTCGCACGGGCCAAAGCCATGCGTGCACCCTCAATACAGACGGACCGCTTAACGACTTCAAGCCGCGGATAGGCATTCACCATTCGCTTGATAAAGCCGAAGTAGCTGCTGGGTAGGGGCTCGCCGGGCCACAGCCGGACTATGAAGTCCTTCATGGCCAGTTCGGCCGCCTTGTGGAGTTTGACCAATTGCTTTAGCTGGTCGCTCGAGGACATCGGGTGTTCGGCCCCAATATACTGGGACCAAAACAGCTTCTCTGTCGAGCTTCCCTCCTCGGCCCAGTAGAACTGTGCGGCATCAAAGATGCTGCGCGACAGATCTGTGAATGCTCCTGGGGAGCTCCAAATTCAGGTAAGTAAAAGAAAAGTCTCCTCCACATGCTTGCTTTGCATAATGAAAGCCTTACCCACAGCTATCTTCTTGGTCGCCTCAATTTCCTGGAGGGCCTTCAGGGCTTCGGCCTTAGCGTCTAGTGCGCTCTGACGGGCCTTTGCAAGCTCCAACTCTTGCATCTTGGAGTTACGCTCCAAGGACTCAAACTTTTTGATGAAGTCCTGAAGCTCTTGCCGGACCTCATCAACTCGCGCCGCTTGTTTTTCGCGCTCGGTACGCTCCTTGGCCGCTTTGCTTTCGGCCTCGGACAGTGCCTTCTTGAGGGACTCCACTTCGGTCGCGGCCCCTAGTAAAATCCATCATGCTTCTATTAGCATCAACGATGTTTTCCTTTGAATATAACACTCAGACGGGGTATTACTTACCTTTGTTCTCCTCGAGCTGCCTCCTCACGAGGCCGAGCTCTTCTTCGGCCTGCCCAAGGCTCGGCCTCAGTCCGGCGACCTTCGCAGTGGCAGCGGCGGCAGCCAGCAGCGACGCCTGCTTATTCACAAAGACATAATATGATTAGACTCCTGGGAAAACATATTTGATCCTCTGTTCGGCTTTTCTTACCGAACACCAAACAGAGCATCAGGGGCTACTGTCTGTACTGTGATACTTTCTTATAACTTAAAATACTTACCTCAAAGCCTGTCAGGAGGCTGGTGCAGGCTTCGGTCAATCCACTTTTCACGGATTGGACCTTCGCAATCACCGTACTCATAAGAGTACTCATAAGAGTACGGTGTCCTTCATCAAGGGAAGCGCTCTGAAGCGCTTCCACCAAGTTATCCAACGCCTCTGGATGGGCAGAGGTCGCCGACACAGACGGCTCGCCCCCCTTGACGGGCGGCTGCCTGCCTGAATCCGGAACCACTGGAGGTTCCGGTGCACTAGCCGGCTGGGGGCCAAGCCTATTGCGGCCCCCCTCATCCGAATCCATGGGGATCTTCCCCATGAGCCCAGTGTCGGGAGTCTCGCCTTGAGGCGTCTCCAGGACTACCTCCTCCTGGCCTGGCATCCTTTGAGATAACACCTCGGTGTGATCCGCGGGCCGGGGGGTAGAAGCCGTCGGGAGCGAATAGCTATTCATCTCCGACGAACTCAAGGACCCATCCGAGAAGGGCAAGTCGATGTGGGCTTTGGGCGGACTGCACAAGCAAGTCTAGACATAGTAAGTAAAGATAAAAACATGCAAAGGGTGTTATGGCATCTGGATACTTACGACTTTGCCAGGGGCTTGGCCCTGGGTAGCCACTCCTCCTCGCTGTAGGCGGCGGTTGTAGAGTGGTCCGGAGGGAGAGTCCTTCCCCTCTTGGACCCTTCGGCCTCCCTGGAAGGGGCGGCCTTCCTTTACTTTTCCCCCTCATTTTGGGGGTGTGGGTTTTTCTCTTCCTCCTCCTCGTTGTCGTTGGAGGAGTGCGCCTCGGTGTCTTCAGACGATGAGTCCGGCACCACATTGCGCCGGAGACTTTTTCTGGTCCCCACGGCCTTCTTCTTGGCCTTCTTCTCCGGCACCTCATAAGGCGCCGGAACCAGCATCTCCATCAGGAGAGTGGTTGTTGGATCTTCAGGCAACAGAGCCGGACAGTCGATCCACTCCGCCTTCTCCACGTATTCCTGTTAGATCGGTACGGTAGCTTAAGTTCCTCCCACGAATATGCTGAGGAAAGGCACATCTTGCAAAATGTAGAATGCTTACCGCATTGGCGTGGCGCTTGGCGCTGAGTCCGCGATCCTCGGAAGTGGGAGGAGGGACTTCGACGGACTCGAACAACACCTTCCAAACGTCTTTGTGTGTCGTGTCAAAGAGCTCTTGCAGTGTCTAGTGTTGGGCCGCGTTGAACTCCCACATGTTGAATGCCCGTCTTTGACACGGGAGAATTCGGCGAAATAGCATGACCTGGACCATGTTGACAAGCTTGATATTCTTGGTTATCATATTCTTGATGCAATTCTGGAGTCCGGTCAGCTCTGCGGATGCGCCCGAGGCTAGGCCCTTCCTCTTCCAGGAAGTGAGCCGCGCAGGGATGCCGGATCGGGGGCTGCCACCTAGTTGGCGTCGGGCGGCTCGGTTATGTAGAACCACCCCGATTGCCACCCCTTCACGGTCTCCACAAAGGAGCCTTTGAGCCAGGTGACGCTGGGCATCTTGCCCACCATAGCGCCACCACACTCCGCCTGCTGGCCGACCACTATATTCGGCTTCATGTTGAAGATCTTTAGCCACATGCCGAAGTGGGGCCTGATGCCGAGAAAAACCTCGCACACGACGATAAACGCCGAGATGTTGAGGATGAAGTTAGGGGCCTGATCATGAAAATCCAGCCCGTAATAGAACAAGAGCCCGCGGACAAACGGGTGGAGGGGGAATCCCAGTCCGCGGATGAAGTGGGCAAGGAACACGACCCTCTCATGGGGCCCTGGAGTCGGAATGATCTGCCCTGCGTCCGGGAGCCGGTGCGCAATACCTGCGGCCAAATATCTGGCCGCCCGGAGCTTCGTAATGTCCTCCTCCTTGATGGAGGAGGCCACCCACTTGCCTCCCGCTCCGAACATGTTTGGCTGTGTGGAGAAGGTGAGATCTGGGGCGCTGGAGCTCGAGTGTGCAAGAATGGATGAGCGAAGAAGGAAGGGGGCATAGGTGAAAGATGAGAATTCTTATCTCTTTATAAAGGTGGTAGAAACTGTGCGCCTCCCCACTTGCCCATTAAGATTGCTTATTTCCCAAGCGCCACGATTGATGGCATGGTTGGATTGCCCATACCCATATTGATGAGAATCCTGTGATAAGGGGACACGATCTTTGCTTCGACAAGACATGTCAAGGAAACCGCCTCGCATTACGTGCAATGGCTGGTTGTGAAGAAACAGTTTGAATAATGACCGAACCATGGCGTGGTGTCATGCTATAAAAAGCTGTCAGCAGATTAGATTTGTGGAATATTATACTCTCTACGATGGAATGTGGAATTTGTTTTGCAGAGCCGGACACGATCCTTGTGTTCTAAATCTTCTATGGAGTATTCGGAGAAGGAACCCGCCTTGCAATGTCGAAGACAATATGCGCGCCGGACTCATCATCATTGAAGCCTGGTTCAGGGGCTACTGAGGGAGTCCTGGATTAAGGGGTCCTCGGACAGCTAGACTATATACTTTGGCCGAACTGTTGGACTATGAAGATACAAGATTGAAGACTTCGTCCCGTGTCCGGATGGGACTCTCCTTTGCATGGAAGGCAAGCTTGGATATTCGGATATGTAGATTTCCTTCTCTGTAACCGACTCTGTGTAACCCTAGCCCCCTCCGGTGTCTATATAAACCAGAGGGTTTAGTCCAAAGGACAACAAAAATCAGAATCATAGGCTAGCTTCTAGGGTTTAGCCTCTACGATCTCGTGGTAGATCAACTCTTGTAATACTCATATCATCAAGATCAATCCAGCAGGAAGTAGGGTATTACCTCCATCGAGAGGGCCCGGACCTGGGTAAAACATTGTGTCCCCTGCCTCCTATTATCATTAGCCTTAGACGCACAGTTCGGGACCCCCTACCCGAGACCCGCCGGTTTTGACACCGACACCCATTTCCCTCTCGCTCTCC
The DNA here is from genome assembly GCA_963921465.1 of Triticum timopheevii. Classification (NCBI taxonomy): domain Eukaryota; kingdom Viridiplantae; phylum Streptophyta; class Magnoliopsida; order Poales; family Poaceae; genus Triticum; species Triticum timopheevii. The sequence continues at coordinate 480,649,185 of OY997268.1, forward strand.
CTCTCTTTCCCTTTTCCCCCTCCGTTGGAAGGAAGGGGGAGCCGACTAGGACTAGGAGTCCTAGTGGGACTCCCCCTAGGGCCGGCCTCCTCCCCTCTCCTCCTTTATATATGGGGGCAAGGGGCACCCCAAAGCACAATAGTTGTTTCTTAGCCGTGTGCGGTGGCCCCCTCCACCGTTTACTCCTCCGGTCATATTGTCGTAGTGCTTAGGCAAAGCCCTGCGCAGATCACATCACCAACACCATCACCATGCCGTCGTACTGACGGAACTCATCGACTCCTTCATACCTCTACTGGATCAAGAGTTCGAGGGACGTCATCGAGCTGAACGTGTGCAGAACTTGGAGGTGCCGTACGTTCAGTACTTGATCGGTTGATTCGAGAAGACGTTCGACTACACCAACCGCATTAAGTTAACGCTTCCGCTTTCAGTCTACGAGGGTACGTGGACACACTCTCCCCCTCCCGTTGCTATGCACTCCTAGATAGATCTTGCGTGAGCATAGGAAATTCTTGAAATTGCATGCTACGTTTCCCAACAATGCCATCATCCTTGTTGGTTTCAATGTGCTCCAATTTTTTGCCTTGGACGCGGTGCCTGTCCTCCAAAGAAGATCCCCGACACAAAGTCGATGAGGGTCGCGGTGGCTACACAGGAGACTAGAGCTAGATGTGTCCATGAGGTATGTCATGGATGGACCCGTTGGCCTCTCTCTAACGTGGCTCTATGGCGCTTGGTCGATGAGCATAGCTGCAACAACATGGTGGCTATTCTCTAGAACTAGTTATCTAAAAAGCTTACATTGAGTTTCTTCCCAAGGAGATGGAGAACGACATGACTGTAAGCCTACAACAACATGAAGATGGAGAACTGGTGGATGGATCATTGTTTCCATTGTGTATGAAAATCATTATGTTTCATTAGTATCACATTTTCATGGTTAACAATTTGTTGTTCTCTCTTTTCGTCAAGCCATCATCGACTATTTTTGCGAACTGCACATCTTGCAATTCTCTTGAATACTACAACGAAGTATACTCAGGTAATGTGATTCAATAGTACAAAAAATTATGTTGTGATCTCCTAAAATATTTGTTGTCGTCTTGCAAAAAAAGAATCCAAAATTTGCATTGTATATACTCCCTCTGGTTCACAATAAAAAGTATAATATGTTTTGTTAGGACAACACTTTGACCAACAATTAGACTATCAATATGTAACTACTATGATTTTTTTGAAAAAGAGAGCACTCTCTCCGATTTCATTTAAAAGAAACCACAATGTTCACAGACTCCAATCCTATCCAGTACAACAGATTGATAAGCTGACATCGCTATGGTAGAGGCAGGGAGCCATCCCTTCCCCCTCCTGCCACAGATTCTATCAAGATAGGCTACCCCTGGTGGGAACGCCAGGTACTGCCCAACATAGGAAACTAAACATCACATCGATACATAAGGTTTTTCTTTTCTTACATGACCAAAATAATAGGAAAGATAAAAGGGACATAAACGAGGTGGGCGAAAACTTCAGCATGTTTGATCTTCAAGTGCCTTTTAGTCTAGGAATACCCGTCGTCCATCCATGCGCAGCTTTGAAGATCTCCACAGCCACCCGTTCAACATGCCTTACGCCCTCCTTCATGGGCTTTATTCTTCCTGTTTTTTTGCAACACACACCAGTCATGTAAATTCTTGATGACCAGGTTCACAGGAACACACGGATCAACCACCCTATGATTATCAAATACCAATCTATTTCTAAGTTCCACATAGTCCATAACATCGCAGATATGCCAACTGTCATAAGACTCTTGTCATTTTTTCAAATTTATTGATCCACCCCCCAAAAATGTCATTCACCTTGTCAGGAATATCTTGCATACCAAGCGAACATTTCATAACCATCCATAACATTTTCGCCACAGAGCAGTGTATGAATAGATGATCTATATCCTCTTCTCTCCCACAAAAGGAACACCTACTATCACCTTGCCATCCTCTTTTCTTCAGGTCGTTTATAGTAAGAATACTCTTCCTTAGCAACCATAGGAAGACTTTAACCCTAGGTGGCATTTTCATTTTCCATAGAAATTTATAAGGATATTTGAACCCATTCTGGACCAGATGCATATAGCAAGATTTGACAATGTATTTGCCATCCCCCACCAAGGTCCATCAGATCTTGTCTTGGTGTTCACTCAAAGTTAAGTTCTCACACACTCCCCTTATGTGCTCCCATAATTCTAGTGGTTCCTGCTACGTCTTGAGCTTGCGTTGGTTTTCCTTGAAGAGGAAAGGGTGATGCAACAAAGTAGCGTAAGTATTTCCCTCAGTTTTTGAGAACCAAGGTACCAATCTAGTAGGAGGCTCCTCAAAAGTCCCACACACCTACACAAACAAACAAGAACCACGCAACCAACACAATAAAGGGGTCGTCAATCCCTTCACAACCACTTGCAAAAGTGAGATCTGATAGAGATAATATGATAAGATAAATATTTTTGGTATTTTTATGATATAGATTGGAAAGTAAAAGATGCAAATAAAATTACATGGTAAACTTATATGATAAAAGATAGACCCGGGGGCCATAGGTTTCACTAGTGGCTTCTCTCAAGATAGCATAAGTATTACGGTGGGTGAACAAATTACTGTCGAGCAATTGATAGAAAAGCGAATAATTATGAGATTATCTAGGCATGATCATGTATATAGGCATCACATTTGTTCCAAAAAGATCGCTCCCGAAGGTCTCATTCCGTTCGGACTCCGTTTGATATTCCTTTTCTTCGAAACACTGAAATAGGCAAAAAAACAGCAATTCGGGCTGGGCCTCCGGTTAGTAGGTTAGTCCCAAAAATGATATAAAAGTGTAACGTAAAGCCCATAAACATCCAAAACGGATAATATAATAGAATGGAATAATAAAAAATTATAGATACATTCGAGACGTATCAAGCATCCCAAGCTTAATTCCTGCTCGTCCTCGAGTAGGTAAATGATAAAAACAAAATTTTTGATGTGGAATGCTACCTAGCATAATTCTCAATGTAATTTTCTTTATTGTGGCATGAATGTTCAGATCCAAATGATTCAAAATAAAAGTTCGTATTGACATAAGAAATAGTAATACTTTGAGCATACTAATCAAAGCAATCATGTCTTCTCAAAATAACATGCCTAAAGAAAGTTCATCCCTACAAAATCATATAGTTTGGTCATGCTTCATTTTCGTCACACAAAAATGCTCTCATCTTGCACACCCCCGATGACAAGCCAAGCAATTGTTTCGTACTTAAATAATCTGGAAAAAAATTCAACTTTCACGCAATACATGAGCGTGAGCCATGGATATAGCACTATGGGTGGAATAGAATATGATGATGGAGGTTGTGTGGAGAAGACAAAAAAGGAAGAAAGTCTCATGTCAACGAGGATAATCAATGGGCTATGGAGATGCCCATCAATTGATGTCAACATGAGGAGTAGGGATTGCCATGCAACGGATGCACTAGAGCTATAAATGCATGAAAGCTCAATAAAAGAAACTAAGTGGATGTGCATCCAACTTGCTTGCTCACGAAGACCTAGGGCATTTTGAGGAAGCCCATCGTAGGAACATACAAGCCAAGTTCTATAATGAAAAATTCCCACTAGTATATGAAAGTGACAACATAAAAGACTTTCTATATGAAGAACATGGTGCTGCTTTGAAGCACAAGTGTGGAAAAGGATAGTAACATTGCCCCCTTTTTTGGGCCTTTCTTTTTTTTGGCCTTTCCCTTTTTTTCCTTTTTTTGGCCTTTCTTTTTTTTATTTCGGGACAATGCTCTAATAATGATGATCATCACACTTCTATTTATTTACATCTCATGAATTACAACTCAAAACTAGAACAAAATATGACTCTATATGAATGCCTCCGGCAGTGTACCGGGATGGGCAATGAATCAAGAATGACATGTATAAAAAATTATGCATGGTGGCTTTGCCACAAATACGATGTCAACTACATGATCATGCAAGGCAATATGACAATGATGATGCGTGTCATGATGATGAACGGAAGGTGGAAAGTTGCATGGCAATATATCTCGGAATGGCTATGGAAATGCCATAATAGGTAGGTATGGTGGTTGTTTTGAGGAAGATATAACGAGGTTTATGTGTGATAGAGTGTATCGTATCATGGGGTTTGGATGCACCGGCGAAGTTTTCACCAACTCTCAAGGTGAGAAAGGGCAATGCACGGTATCGAAGAGGCTAGCAATGATGGAAGGGTGAGAGTGCGTATAATCCATGGACTCAACATTAGTCATAAAGAACTCATATACTTATTGCAAAAATATACAAGTCATCAAAAACCAAGCACTACGCGCATGCTCCTAGGGGGGTAGATTGGTAGGAAAAGATCATCGCTCGTCCCCGACCGCCACTCATAAGGATGACAATCTAAGAACACCTCATGTTTCAAATTTGTTACACAACTTTTACCATACGTGCATGCTACGGGACTTGCCAACTTCAACACAAGCATTATTTAAATTAGTAATCACCCAACTAGCATGACTCTAATATCACCACCTCCATATCTCAAAACAATTATCAAGTATCAAATTGATCATAGCATCCAATTCACTTCCTATGATAGTTTTTTATTATACCCAACTTGGATGCCCATCATTCTAGGATCAATTTTATAACCATAGCAAATACCATGCTGTTCTAAGAGACTCTCAAAATAATATAAGTGAAGCATGAGATATTAACAATTTCTACAAAATCAAGCCACCGCCGTGCTAAAAAAGATTTAAGTGAAGCACTAGAGCAAAACTATCTAAATCAAAAGATATAAGTGAAGCACATAGAGTATTCTAATAAATTCCAAACAAGTGGATTTCTCCCAAAAGGTGTGTACAGCAAGGATGATTGTGGTAAACTAAAAAGTAAAGACTAATATCATACAAGACGCTCCAAGCAAAACACATATCATGTAGCGAATAAAAATATAGCTCCAAGTAAAGTTACCTATAGACGAAGACGAAAGAGGGGATGCCTTCCGGGGCATCCCCAAGCTTAGGCTTTTGGTTATCCTTGAATATCTTGGGGTGCCATGGGCATCCCTAATCTTAGGATCTTTCCACTCCTTATTACATAGTCCATCAAATCTTTACCCAAAACTTGAAAACTTCACAACACAAAACTCAACAGGAAATCTCATAAGCTCCGTTAGTGCAAGAAAGAAAAACCACCACATAAGGTACTGTAATGAACTCATTATTTATTTATATTGGTGTTAAACCTACTGTATTCCAACTTCTCTATGGTTCATACCCTTACATACTAGCCATAGATGCATCAAAATAAGCAAACAACACACGAAAAACAGAATCTGTCAAAAACAGAACAGTCTGTAGCAATCTGTAACTATAGAATACTTATGGAACTATAAAAATCCTACAAAAATAGGAAGTCCTGGGAAATTTTTCTATTGATCTATAGCAAAAATAATCAACGCAAAAGCACGTTTCTGTGAATTATTAAAATTATTTTCGTGCGTGAAAAGTTTCTGTTTTTCAGCAGAATCAAATTAACTATCACCATAGGTTATCCTATAGGTTCTACTTGGCACAAACACTAATTAAAACATAAAAACACATCTAAACAGAAGGTAGATGAAATATTTATTACTAAACAGAATCAAAAACAAAAAACAAAAATAAAATTGGGTTGCCTCCTAACTAGCGCTATTGTTTAACGCCCCAAGCTAGGCATAAAAGCGAGCATAGATCTAAGTAGTGCCATCTTTGGCACTCAATTCATAAGTAGCTCGCATGATAGATTCATAAGGTAATTTAACTTTCTTTCTTGGAAAGTGCTCCATGCCTTTCCTTAATGGAAATTGGAATCTAATATTCCCTTCCTTCATATCAATAATTGCACCAATCGTTCTAAGGAAAGGTCTACCAAGAATAATAGGACAAGAAAGATTGCAATCTATGTCAAGAACGATAAAATCTATGGGCACATAATTCCTATTTGTAACAATAAGAACATCATTGATCCTTCCCATAGGCTTTTTAATGGTGGAATCTGCAAGGTGCAAATTTAAAGAGCAATCATCAAGATCATGGAAGCCTAGAATATCATATAAAGTTTTCAGAATTGTGGAAACACTAGCACCCGAATCACATAAAGCATAGCACTCATGATCTTTAATTTTAATTTTTATAGTAGGTTCCCACTCATCATAAAGTTTTCTAGGTATAGAAACTTCCAAATTAAGTTTTTCATCATAAGATTGCATCAAGGCATCAATAATATGTTTGGTATAAACTTTATTTTGACTATAAGCATGAGGAGAATTCAACACGGATTGCAACAAGGAAATACAATCTACTAAAGAACAATTATCATAATTAAATTCCTTGAAATCCAAGATAGTGGGTTCAATGCTATTTAAAGTCTTGACCTCTCCAATCCCACTTTTACCAAATTTAGCATCAAGATCTAAAAACTTTGAATCATTGGGACACCTTTTAACTAAAGTTGACTCATCTCCAGTCCCATCATTATTAAGATTCATATTGCAAAACAAAGATTTAATAGGGGACACATCAATAACTTTTAGATCTTCATCATTATTTTCATGGAAACTAGAAGAACACGCCTTTACAAAGCATTCTTTCTTAGCACGCAATCTAGCGGTTCTTTCCTTGCACTCATCAATGGAAATTATCATAGCTTTAAGAAACTCATTGATATCATGCTTAGGAGGAGTAGATCTAAGTTTCAAAGAATCAATATCAAGCGAAAGTTTATCAACTTTCCTAGCCAAATCAACAACTTTAAGCAATTTTTCTTCAAGCAAAGCATTAAAATTCTTTTGAGAGATCATAAATTCTTTACCACTATTCTCAAAATCAGAGGGCATCTTATTAAAATTACCATAAGAATTATTGTAGGAATTTCCATAATTATTAGAGGAATTACTAGGGAATGGTCTAGGATTAAAGTTCCCTCTATAAGCATTGTTACCAAAACTATTCCTACCAACAAAATTCACATCCATAGATTCATTATTATTCTCAATCAAAGTAGACAAAGGCATATCATTGGGATCAATAGGAACACTCTTAGTAGCAAATTCATAAGTTCATCCATCTTTCCACTTAAAACATTAATTTCTTCTATAGCATGCACTTTTTTACTAGTAGATCTTTTGGTGTGCCATTGAGAATAATTAGCCATAATGTTATCAAGGAGTTTAGTAGCTTCTCCTAAGGTTATTTCCATAAAAGTACCTCCCGCGGACGAATCTAAAAGATTTCTAGAAGCAAAATTCAATCTGACATAAATTTTTTGTATGATCATCCATAAATTCAAACCATGAGTAGGGCAATTGCGAATCATCAATTTCATTCTTTCCCAAGATTAGGCAACATGCTCATGATCAAGTTGTTTAAAATTCATAATACCGTTCCTAAGAGAGATGATCTTAGCGGGAGAAAGTACTTAGAGATAAAAGCATCTTTGCACTTATTCCATGAATCAATACTATTCTTAGGCAAAGACGAAAACCAAACTTTAGCACGATCTCTAAATGAAAATGGAAATAACTTCAATTTAACAATATCATTATACGTATCTTTCTTCTTTTGCATCTCACACAAATCAACAAAGTTGTTTAGATGGGTAGCGGCATCTTTACTAGGAAGGCCGGAGAATTGATCTTTCATGACAAGATTCAGCAAAGCAACATTGATTTCACAAGACTCAACATCATTAAGAGGAGCAATCAGAGTACTAAGGAAATCATTATTATTTGTATTGGAAAAGTCACACAATTTGGTATTATCTGGCGCCATCGCGACAAGCAATCCAACACACAAGCAAACAAAAAGGCAAGCGAAAGAGAGGGGAGATTGGGAAAGAGAGGCAAATAAAACGGCAAGGGTGAAGTGGGGGAGAGGAAAACGAGAGGCAAATGGAAAATAATGTAATGCAAGGGAGATGAGTTTGTGATGGGTACTTGGTATGTCTTGACTTGAGCGAAGACCTCCCCGGCAACGGCGCCAGAAATCCTTCTTGCTACATCTTGAGCTTGCGTTCGTTTCCCTTGAAGAGGAAAGGGTGATGCAGCAAAGTAGCGTAAGTATTTCCCTCAGTTTTTGAGAACCAAGGTATCAATCCAGTAGGAGGCTCCTCAAAAGTCCCACGCACCTACACAAACAAACAAGAACCTCGCAACCAATGCAATAAAGGGGTTGTCAATCCCTTCACGTCCACCAGCGAAAGTGAGATCTGATAGAGATAATATGATAAGATAAATATTTTTGGTATTTTTATGATATAGATTGGAAAGTAAAAGATGCAAATAAAAGTAGATGGTAAACTTAAATGATAAAAGATAGACCCAGGGGCCATAGGTTTCACTAGTGGCTTCTCTCAAGATAGCATAAGTATTATGGTGGATGAACAAATTACTGTCGAGCAATTGATAGAAAAGCGAATAATTATGAGATTATATAGGCATGATCATGTATATAGGCATCATGTTTGTTCCAAAAAGATCGCTCCCGAAGGTTTCATTCCGTTTGGACTCCGTTTGATATTCCTTTTCTTCAAAACACTGAAATAGGCAAAAAAAAAACAACAATTCGGGCTGGGCCTCCGGTTAGTAGGTTAGTCCAAAAAATGATATAAAAGTGTAAAGTAAAGCCCATAAACATCCAAAACGGGTAATATAATAGCATGGAACAATAAAAAATTATAGATACGTTGGAGACGTATCAGTTCCCCAAACAGAGTTCTCTTGAATCTAACATTATCAAGCCCTTTCCTCAAAATATCGGATACTGGCTTGTTTTTATCAAAGCAAATATTATAGAGACAAGGATAATTGTCCTTTAAAGCTTTGGGTCCAATCCACCAGTCTTCCTAGAATCTCGTGTTCTCACCATTCCCCACATCAAATTTACACAAAGAGAATTATTATTATTTATGTTTCAACAATCCCCCCCCCCCCAAACGATGAGTCCCCAACTTTACCCTTGCCACTTGTGATATAGGTTTTTTAAGATATTTACATCTAAGTACCTTTTGCAACATCCCATCATTATTATAAATTTTCCATCACCACTTACATAACAAAGCTCTATTCATGAGAGCTAGGTTTTGTATGCCTAACTCGCCCCCCCATATCTTTGGGCTTACATACCTCTAACCATTTAACGAGGTGATATCTTTTCTTATCATTGCTTTCCTTCCACAACAATCTAGCCCTAAAGAAGCCATTCTTTTTTCAACTCCTACTGGCAATCTATTAAAAGACATCATAAAGTAGGGGTCCCTGATAATGAGAACTGTATCAGGGTCAGTCTCCCAGCACTAGCTAGTAGCCTCCCTTTCCACGTCCCTCATTTCCTCTCCATTTTATCTTCAGAGGGTTTCCAATTTTTGTTTCTAATTCTTTTTTATCAATATGGACTCCTAAGTATTTCATAAGTAACTCCCCTACTAGACTGGTAAAGATCCTAGAGTACTCTTGCCTTTTATCAGCAGCTGCACCAAACAAAAACAATTCACTTTTATGAAAGTTAATTTTCAACCAGACATTTGTTCAAAGAAGCATAGTATATATTTTAAGTTGCAAGCACTTTCATAATCATCTTGTATAAGAAAGATAGTGTCATCTACATATTGCAACATATTAACTCCACCCTCCAAGCTGTCAGCCAATAGCCCTTTGATTAGGCCAGCTTTTATGGCATTATCCATTAAAATAGCCATTGCATCAGCAACTAGATTGAACATCAGGGGAGACACAGAATCCCCCTGCCTCAGCCCTTTATGTGTGGGAAAATAAGGGCTATAGTTTTCATTGACCCTGATGCACACTTTCCCTCCTCTTATAGTCCCCATAACCTAGTCTATCCATTTATCAGGGAAACCTTTTCCCTCATCTGAAAAACAAAAGGCCATTTTATTTTATCATGGGCTTTTTTGAAATCCACTTTTAGCAGCAAGACGCTTTGTTTTTTTGTATGCACACTATTTAGAGCTTCATGTAGCACCAAAACTCCCTCCATAATATATCTACATTTAATAAATGCAGTTTGAACCAGAGAGACTATCGTGTCAGCTACCAGATTAAGTCTATTCATTAGAACCTTAGTAAAAAATTTGAAGCTCATATTTTGCAGACAAATCAGTCTAAATTTCTGAATCTGGTTTGCATCTTTCGTTTTTGGTACCAGGGCAATAATACCATAATTCAATCTTTTTATGTCTAATACCCCATCATACAAATCATCAAACATTTTCTTAAGATCATTTTTTTACAAGATTCCAAAAATGTTGATAAAATTCAGCAATGAAACCATCTAGACCAGGAGATTTATTATGGGCCATCTAGAAAACTGTTGTCTTGATTTCCTCTAGGGAGAAGTCACTAACTAGTGTTTCTTTATGTGCTGGCAATATTTTAGCAGGATTATGAACACATAAAGAGATGCTTGATATTTCAGAATGTCCAAATAACTTCTTATAGAAGTTTGTAATATTTCTCCCTTCTTCTTGATCTAAACATGTTATCTTATTACTCCTACGTCTCCCATTAGCCTTTGCATGAAATTATTTAGTGTTGCAGTCCCCATCTATAAATTCATCTACTTTAGCTCTATGTTTTCATTTAGCTTCCTCCTGGCACAATAATCTATCCATTTATTCTCTAAGCTCCATTTGCTCCTTTCTATCAGCTGCATTCAAACCATATATCTCAGATTTTTATCTATATTATCCAATTTCATAAGGATATCCTTTTTAAGCTCTATGTACCATGCATTCATGTTTCTGTGCCATCCTTTCAGCACTGGTCTCAAACTTCTTAATTTTGTCTGTCAGTTGTCCATACTAGAAGTTTTAGATCCATTTTTTCCATGTTCTAATAACCAACTCATCTAGCCCCTCCCTGAGAAACCAGGAGTTTTCAAATCTAAATAGAGGATCAATTTTAACAACATCTCCAGTATCTAGTAATAATGGCACATGATCAGATTTTTCTCTACAAAGAGCAGAGACATCAGTTAAAGGATAAATTTTTTCCCATTCCACATCACATAGTATTCTATTTAATTTCTCAAAAGTGGGTTGGGACAAATTGTTACCCCAAGTTTATTGCCTACCATGCATATCTAGTTCCCTCACCCCAGCCTGCTCTATGATAGCATTAAAAAGAAAGCTCCAATGTCCTGGGGTACCAGGTATATTTTTCTCAGAAGCTTTTCTAATAATGTTGAAATCCCATCCTATCAGGATGGGGTTCACACTATTTTGAAAGATCCTTGACAGCTCAGCTAGGAATTTAGCTTTGCCAGAAGGCTGTGCATCTCCATATACAACCACCAAATCCCATATGAATTTATTTTGACATCTTGTACATTCATTTTAATGTGATATTCCCCATCTTCATGTGAAATAACATGTAACGTTGTATAGTTGATCCCCAGCAGTAATCCCCCAGATTTTCCTCTAGAAGGTACATGGTGCCAGTGGAAATCTCTACCTGCACAAATCCCATGTAGATCACTTTTGGAGAACTGTTCTCATAGTTTCTTGCAGTTCTAAGAAGTCTACTTTCATGTCCATCACCATTTCTCTCATGAACTTTTTTTTAATGTCACCCCCAAATCCCCTCATATTCCAAGATACTCCTCTCATTTATTTTTCCTTTTTCCCAGATCCTTCAATTTTTTAATTTTTATAATAGATTTCTTCCTAGAATTTCTGGAATATCTATTATTATATTATTATTTTATGAGAAAACATATGCCTGAATTCCTCCCATCCTTCTACCTCCTCTTCATCCCCACTATCTATATCCCCTCCCATTAATTCCTCAATATCATGCTCCCCTGTGTCAATCACCAGGGTATCTTCTGATTTATTTTTAGGACTTTTACTAATTTCTTCCTTTTTCTATCATTATTATTTAACAAAAGATCTATTCTGGCTTTCTCCGCCATTTTAATGAGATTGATATTATAGTCAATCTTATCAATGTCATCCCCCAGGTCCACACTCACTTTTGCAGCAACTTCATATAAAACATTCTAAGAGGACTGTAGTAAATTAGGAATGTCGTCCTTACCATATTTGTCTTCTCCAGCATCCCTCTTCATTGCCAGTTCTTTAATGTTGCAGTCCTCCTTTCCTTTGTTTTTGTCACTCCTTCTATACATGTATAAACTCTTGGTATCAAGTTCTCCTCTCCCAACTTTTTTGACCATATGTTCAAAAAAGTCTTGTTCCTGACTGGCACTGTAATCCACAGGCTCCAAATATCCATCTCTCACATCCTCTCCCCCAAGTGCCTTTAATTGTTTATCAATATCCTCTAAGGTGTCCACAGTTTCTATGACTTCTTACTTAGCAATGCCCACCCCCTCTTCTTCTCCTCCATCTGTCACTGGTTGTGAACTTTCTGTGTCATCTAGTTTCTTTACTCTCTAGTGCAAAAGTTCATGTTTTTTAATTTCTCTTTCCAGGGCAAACTTCATCTTCTCAACCTCTTGTCTTTCCCTTTCTTCAGCAGCCAAATGTGTTGCTTGTCCGGCAGCCATCTCCTCCACCAATTGTAATCTGGCCAATAATTTTCTTTCCCCCTTTGACATCTCCATACCCCCATTGTCTTTGTTGTGGCTGCATTCTCCATCAGTTTCTTTTTCTGAGAGCTATTTGTTACCACTTTCTCATATTGTAACAAAGACATCCCACCCCAAGGCACACTTGTTTTCCTTTTGGCCTCTTGGTCTCCCCTCTGCTTCTTTTCAGTATCTATTTGTTTAGCAACTTCATCCAAATTAATGTAATCAAACACTTTACTTTTTTCCCTTCTCAATTTTTTACCATCCCTGTTCTGCAAGTGATTCCAATGTGAATTCAATATCATATAGCAGCAATTACTTTGTTGTAATCTCTGTCCCTGAGGGGATCTTGTGTAGATCTCTAACCCCCACTTTCAGCCTGATTTCCTCCCTGTTATGTATATGTTCTACATCTACTTCCACCATTGGAGCCAGAGCTGATCCAATCTCACATACACCTAGATAATGTCTCAATGAATCTGGGACTCCATGCATCTGGATCCAAATGGAGTACAGCTTGCCTTTGGCCTTGTCATCAGGATTCCAAAAATAAACCTCTACCACTTCTTTGCCCCCCAGTAGTGTAAAATTTTCAAAGTTTTTCAATTCCACCAATTTTGCTTTATTGGGAAACCTCACCAGAAAAGTTTTTGGGCTTTGAAACTTAGCCCTCCATGTCCACCCCCAGCCAAACATCCTTGTCAGTCCTTGTACCAAAGTAGTCTTATTCAGCTACCTAGAGTGTACAGTAAGGATGGCCATGAGATTGGCATGCTCCACAACAGATATCTCTTTTGTATTCTGAACCAAGAGACATCCCAGCCCTCTAGCTCCATATCCTACATATTTGGCTACTGGTTTTGGTTGTCTGAGGATAGTGCAGTCCACAGTCTTGTGAGAGCCTCTCTGAGAAACCACACAGAACACATTGTTCTTGCAATCCTTGCTAACATGTCCACTCCTTGCATTTTCCATAGAAAGATTCTTTTCCATGCCCTCCATTTTTGTTCCCACTCCCTTTATCACTAGCTTCTTTCTCTCCATTGGGAACTGCTAACACCCCTCCTTTTGGCACATTGGCTAGCAAGTATTGATAATGTTGTGCCATTTGTTCAGGAGGTATGAATCCCACCTGACCCATACCTAAGTCCATAGGTAAGATCTGAGGAAAATTCTGTATAGGAACAGCTGGTCCGTCCTCACTTCATCCTGCTTTCCCATCAGAAATCCATCTCTTTGTGAAGGATCTCCATCTCTCCCCCCCCCCCTCTGTCCAATTGAGCTTACTTCAGATCTCCCCTCTCCTCTTGACTGGTAGTCATTTCTCCCTTTTGGCCCTTCAAAACCCCCAGATCCAGCTGCTCTCTTATCCTCTTGTCCAGACCCTCCTCCAAAGCTGTTCTGAAATCTATCGCCTCCATTCCCACGCCCAAATCCATTTCCATTCTTATAATTTCCCCCACCCTCTCTTCTATCTCCATAGCCGTGATTTCTATCTTCATATCTCCCAAAATTTCTGCCAGGAGGTGAATTGCTTCTAACAAAGGGGAAATTACCTCGACCTCCAAAGCCCCCTCGCCCTGGACCAGGATGCCATGGCCCTGGTATCCCTGCCATCCTCTCCTCCTCGCTGATCAAAGTGTCCGCCCCACCTCTCTTTCACAAATAGGGGAGATAGAGAAGTCTAGGTGGTCTAGGGCAGGGATGAGGTTAGGTTTTATATCTGCCTTGCCCCACCCCACCCACCCAACCGTGTTGCAAGGCCCTTCTGGCCCATTCATATGTCTCTTTGGCCCAATTAAGGCCACCTGTCGATTCCCTTCTCTATATGAGGCCGTTTTTACTCATTATCAATTTCTACCATATTATCTACAAATTTTCTAGGAAAAGGTTGCCAGGAATATCAATTGTTTTCTGTAAGTCATTTTGTCATTTCCTCCAGTCCCTCACCCCCAAATCTGCTCACACAATGACTTTCAAAATTATCGCCCCCTTCCACGCCCTCTAACCAGTTAGGAATCTATACCTACTAATAAAAAATAGGTATTCTTAGCTCGTCGTGCTATTTTATAGAAGACCCCCTGATGTTTCAGACATTAAACTCGCTATACATATCGAATGTTTTTTGAAATACTCATATCTTTTAAACCGTAACTCCAAATTTAATATGTTATATATGGAATTTGATCAGAAAAATATGTAGAATCTAAACATGATGTTATTTTACCTGTTAACAATTTAAAAATACTATCTAGGCTGCAATATTAATCAACAATGCATTATCCGTCTTTTTTTCATACCGGTACTGTTTTAGATTTGGGATGAACACCTCAGCAAAATCATGATTGGACATCAAATTGAAGATAAATTTGTTAGAGACGCCAATAAATAAGGACATGCATGACAAGAAATAAAATGACCAAACAAAGATGGGATGTCCGCTATAAAATAAATACAAGAGAAAATGCAGAGGAGATCCAATAAAGATAAGTTGTTGCGCTATTCTCCTATATATAAGAAGAAGAAAGAGAGGACATGCATGAAAAAGGTAAAAAGAAGGCATGCATGACAAAAAATAAAATAAAAGGCAAGTTTGATAGGAAGTAAATAAGGATGAAACAGGGACCAATACCTATGACATGTATGGCAAGAAATAGTGATGAAATAGGGGCGCAAGTACCTGCGTCAACATGAGACCATTAAAAAATGTTCTTTTTCAGACAAAGAAAATCACCTTTTATGATTAAAAATCCTGTATCTTTTTAACAACTTTTTTAACTCTTTATGTATTTAAGAACTAGCTACAAATTCTCAGATTATAGAACATTTTTTGTAAATTAAGAGCGTGTGGTATTTTTTTCTCCCGTTGCAACGCACGGGCCTTTTTGCTAGTTCTACATAAATTCTCAAAACTGGAAATCAGGGGCCTCATTTTAAGCAGTTTCAAATCAATCGACCTGCTGTGATATTTCCCCCAATTTGGAGAATCCACATAAGGGAATATAATTTTGTTTTCCTCTTCCCTCAAATTCTCATTATCTCTATTCTTCCTCTTCTCACTATCCCCATCCAGCAGCATGATCTCAACATATCTATCCATTTTTTTTTTCCTATTTCTTCGATTCATTCACTCAATGCGACGAATATTTTCAGCTTCTCTACCCAACAATCCCCCACTATCATATAGTGTATCAGATTACATATAAGTAGAAGGAATCGGGTTACTGTTCATACCATCGGACATTGCTTCACCGGAATCAGAGTCTGAATTCTCACATGTCAGCACCCAGAACCAGTTGCTGGACAGGGGAGAAATCATATCCCCATTCCGGCAAGTCGAGCAGAGCGGCGCGGCTGCAAGGTTGGTGGAGGATTCAGGCGAGGGGAGCATCTCGGAGTAGTCGATGTCTCCGTTGCATCCCTGCCTCTCATGAGGGCGACTCCCCTGCTCCTGCCGCCCCTGTCGATCTCGATCGGAGCAAGCAGCACCAGAACTGCCTCGCCCACTCGCAGTGTTGTTGGATTCATCGCAGGGGCCAGATTCGCGGTGGCGAAGGAGAGGAACGCCGCCCACTTAGCAGCCCGCACCATGTTCTCCAACTCCGCTTGCGCCATCGCCCACAACAGAACTTCCAGAGAATGGTGTCCTCGCTTTTTTGCGCTCATCTCTCTCTCCTCCTCCGCCGTGAGCGAGTCAAGCACTGCCTGTGCTTTCGCCCGCATCTCCGCCTTGGATTGGTATCATGATCCAATCTCGATCAGGCATGCTCACTTGCAGTTGTCTCTCCCCCCTGAACTCCTCCAACCGCGCCTCTGAAATCTCCACCACCTCCGACGAGGTTTTCACTCTGTTGCCGCAACTTGTGGTGCTCGAGGGTGGGGAGGAAGGCGAATGAATGTGTCGACTCCTCTCCACCCACCACACCGCACTTAATAATCCCCCTGCCTCCACCGCCATGCACGTCGCCCGAGGTGCGCTGTGTCATATGACCAGTCACAACACACGCCTTCGCTACGTGACATGCGAAGTGGATCGTGTGGTCTGTATCGAGGAACTCACTTCGCCTTCGTGTGTGTTGGTCAATCTCCACTCCCTCACCATTGACGAGGGAGAGGAGCCGGCCCTGCACCACCACCGCACCACAGCGGTATTCGAGTATTCCCGTCGCCTTGAGGTCCGGCAGGTACCACATTGCCCATGCCCCCCGCCACCATGAGTCGTTGTATGCGTCATCATCCAGGTCGAGAGACGCCATCCCTCCTGGAGAATACACGCTTGATAACATCATAACCACAAAATCCTGCTTGATCATCGCACCCAAATCCTGCTCGATCTGGATCTCCGACCGATTGACCCCCCTCTCGCTTCCCATCGAGAGCAACACAAGGAGGCACGCCGAAAAAATCTAGCGATTCTACTCGGAAAGAGGTGAGGGTGGATCTCGTGGAGGCGGAGGAGCCGTTGGGCGAAGAGACGTCCGCCGAGGCCAATCCCGCGGGGCACTTCATCTAGGTGCGTATATTGTGGCCTGACTTCTTCATATAGGTGGTCCTCGACACGTAGCCCAAAGGCATGTGCGGCCTTCTCATCGCCGGCAAGATGCAAATCATCAAGATCCTGCAACCTCCATGACATCTGCAGCACCGACAAGTCTGACAAGCAGGCTTTTACGACGCCTCACGCTCTAGCTGCATGACGACCAGCCCTAGGCTCACCTGCAACGTCGTCGTTGTCCAAAATTTGAGCTCCTTCAACTGGGATCGTTGGAAGTTGGTGCGGGCGAGCGATGAAAGCAGATCGGTGGTGTGGCAGAGAATCCGTATCTTATTGTCTTGATTGATCCGATGGTGTGGCGAGTGAATACAACGGCAAATAAATCAAGACATAACTATGATCACATAGACTAATCCATAGAGTGGCATATAATCGACAGGACTAATAACGAGACGTTCATTTTTTTTAGAAAAGGAGGATGACCCCCGGCCTCTGCATCTGGGAGATGCATACGACCACTTTATTAATTATTCTCGAGGACCTTACAAAGTATTACAACAATATGCCTGAATCCGCCATCTTGGCAACATATGCCACTACTCCTATCCAAATGATGCAAGGGTGCTACCTGGGCCACATACCCAGACTACTGACCTAATCCTATCATCAAAAGTCAGAAGCCCCAGCCGAGCCACATACCGGGTCTGGGGCATAAACTGGTCTGACGCACTCACATGTGTCGTCGCCGCCATCTTCCACAGGTCCGTCTTCACAGCAGATATTGAGGCTTCTACCTTGTCAGGTCACTCCGTCATCGATGCCACCTTGACGCCAGACAACTACCTCCACCTGCGCGAGTCCATCACCGCGCATCGGACGCCGAGTCTCCACTGCACCACGCCGCCGAGATCCGCCGTCATCAATGTGAAGGATGAAGCACCACTCCATCAAAAAGGCGCCCGCTGGTCCCTCGATCCCGTGTACGCCTCCAAGAATGACGCCCCCAAGGAGGAAACGACACCAACGCGCCGCCGTCATCCGATCAACTGATCTAGGGTTTCCCCGGAGGTAGCGGATAGAGGTCTAGAGCTTCTCCACGACGATGCCTTCAAGAAGGTAATGACACAACAGGGTGCCACCAACGCCGGTCATGGCATCAAGCCGAGCACAAGGTTTTCACCCGAATCCGCTTGAAGAACCTCCATCACGTAATGTGTGCACGGGTCGCCGCCGATCTGAGCCGCCGCACAACGAGCAGGCCGCACCGGCCAGATCAGATCTGTCCGGAGGGCACAACCCGCATGGTGCCGACCCAACCACCATGCCCTCCATGCCGCCACCGCCAATCCGAGGTCAGATGGTGTGTCGCCGCAGACCCGGCTGCCGCCGCCAAACGCCGCCACGCAGCCCGAGGCAGAGCCGGCTGCCGCACCCCACCATCGCCGCCCTTGGCCGAGGCAGCCGCCGCTCCGCCGCCGTAAGGTAGGCCCAGCCGCGCCGCCAGGCCAGATCGACCCTTAGCCGAGGCAGCCGCCGCACCGCCGCCGGAGGGCGGGCCTGCCGCGCCGCCAAGCCAGATCGGCCGCGCCACCCATGTCGCGGGGCGCCGCACCACCCCCACGGCACAGGCAAGAGGGAGGACCCCCGCCACCGCCGTCAGCCCCGGGCCATCGCCGGCGGCGTCCTTTGGCGGCGGCGGAGGGAGGGGAGGAAGGGAGGGGAGGGGACCCCCGGCGGCTAGGGATCGAGTTCCCGCCCGAGTCGCCCGAGCGGGGGCGACGCGGGGGGGGGGGGGGGGGGGCATAATGAGACGTTCATTGGTCTCCGAAAAATAAAGAAGCAGTGAAACATACGTGAGTCTTCTTTGCATCTTTTGAGTACTACAACATAGGTTGGCAGTGGCACACAATGGAACACTAGAAATCATTGTGGGGAGCAGGAAGCCAAGCATGCTGGAGACTGCTGACTGAAAAGAGTTGCGGATGCTAACAACCCTGATTCCCCTCATTGGGAGCTACGCGCCACCGACACCAACACATCCCTTCAGTAGATCAGTGAATCATATAGGGGTCAATCAGCATCAATGGAAAAGCCTGGGAAGTTTAGAGAGAAATCAAGATACATGTGTGGCTGTGTGTTGCCTATGTACAATCCTATAATTTAGTTTATGCTAATTGTGCATATTGATAAATTTCTACAACAAGATGCAAAATAATTGCTGTGTGAACATGCGCTAGATATTTTTGTAATAATTTTGTATTACTAATAATTTATCAAATGCTTTTAAGCAGTGCATGAACATTAACGTTGTTGCTATTTGTTTGGCATGTAAGGACTGAAGTCTGTTGTTGTAGTTAGGCTTGGTGAGAAGGGAGGCGTACATGGCTGAGGCGATGACGTTGTCGCATTCGTCTCGCCATATATTACCTTCCTCGAGTAGTAGGGAAGCACTATAAATACTATCACCAATTATTAACTTTGGATATTTCAGACATAATATTCAGTTCAGAGAGGCGAACGAGGTTGGCGACGATGCAGTATCCAAGGTTAGATCCTCCCCTTCTTTCAAACCTCCCTCTCTTGCTATACGATATGTAGATGGACTAAATTTGATATGTGGAATGGTTAGCAGAAGATAGTACTATTTTGGCCTCGGATTCACTTCTTAAATACAAAGGTGCATGTGTTATCTTGCAATTGTGTTTTCAGCAATGTTGATGATATCGCTTATCGTTAGCGTCTCGGTTAGCTAGGGATTAGAGATTAATCGAAAGTGAGCTGATTAATCGATTTTATCGGTCGACTATTAATCGGCCAGTTTTTGCAAATCCCAGGTTCCCGGCACTAAAATATGTTATATTCAACACCAAAACAATATTGGACAGAAGTGTTACCTTGATTCCTAGCCTTTGAATCCTCTTATAATGACAAAAAATAGGACAATAGTACATATTGCAAAACAAGGTCCAGAAAACACAAATAAACATAGTTTTTGCAAACATAAAGTTAGGAATAGGCCTGATTTATCGGTAGATTTCTGGTAAATCGCTTGTCAGAGTGATAAATCGGCCCAAACAATAAACGGTGAAGATAAGGCATAATCTTATCGGTCACCCCCTGAGTAGCGATACATCGGACGATAAATCGCTGAATCGGAAGATTTCTTGAACAATGGTTTTCAGGAAAAGGGCAGGTTGCCGACATTTGGGAAAGTTGGGCCAACTAAGCCTCGTGGTTGTCGAAGGAGGGAGATTGCTTCCAAACTCCCCTTTCAATAACAAGGTCGCTCTTTATTGTAGTCAATCCTTACGAGATGCGGGTATGGACCAGGTGCAAAGAGTAGTTTGTGTGTGTGTGTGGGGGGGGGGGGGGGGATGTCAACTCGATGAGGTTTGCTTTTTAAAGTTTTAAACATTCCATTGTGTTGTGACACAGGTGTGTCACCATGTCGAAATAGAGATCCTGGACCTGTGCGGGTCGTGAGCCATGCTTATTAGGTTATAGGCATGTGATTTTTTTTTTCCGTTGCAACGCACGGGCATATTTGAGATGCAACCTAATACACCGAGTATTTTGAGATGGAGAGATTATTATGTTGTAATCTAATAAAAAATGATGCATAATTATTATTTTTGTGATTTCATAGCATGCTTGTTGCATAGTTGTTTTCCATTTTTATTACATATGTTGCAATGGTGCAAAATAATATAGCGAACGTACGTCAAAGTTAGCAACACGTGGCTGCGCAACTAACGGCTAGGCGAACCTAACGGCTTTGTTGCTACATACTAGGCGCCAACTACCATAGTCGTAAGGAACCCCCATAGTGAAATCCAATTGTTGCTGCAAGCTGGGGTGTGTGGCGCTGCAATGGCCAGCTATTGTCCTGGCTAAGCAGATTGAGTGCTGCTGCAAGAGCAGGTCACCGCTGTTGCAAGCCAGGACACGCAGCCGCCACTGTTGCAAACCTGAAGAAAGAAAGAAAGCACAGTGCTGCAAGGGCTGGCTGGCGCTGCTGCATGTCTCGTATAACTTACTAACAATCAAGCCAATTCGTAATCAGTAGTTTAACAATGGAACACCAAGCGGAGTAAGCTGTTCCAAATTCAACATTCAACAGTCTGCAGGCCCACAAGTGGGCGTTTTCTTGCGAGGGAACTGAAGGAGTATTGTGACCACTGATTTCCATTCTACCAAAGGTTCAATTCGAATAAGATTACAATTTACAAATACATTCCGATGAAGAACTTAGGAACTTAATCTCGTCGGCCTTGCCGTTGCCGGTGCAGTTCCACTTCTTTTGTCTTTAGAGCTGGACATGGAAACTACTGCTGTGGTCTTTGGCCATGGCTGTGCTGTCAATCTCGGTGATGAAGGGGACGAACTTCTGCCACTGCCTTTCACGCCTTCTCGATGGTTCTGGATGGCTCTAGATGCTCTTGGCGATACAGCGTGTACATCGGTCGCTACAGATCGGGATAACTCGCTGAATGATGCACGGCGAGGCAACCTGGTCGGACCTGATGCGCTCTGCTGCACATCTGGCTGAGAAACTGGCACCGCTCTGCTGAATCTGGGACCGGCGAGCGGCGATCTTCCCGGAGATGAAGGCGGCGTCACGCTGTGTTTTTGCCCTCGAGGCGAGGAAGAAGAAGAAGAAGCTATGTGCAACCCTGAGCTAGGACGAGATGTCTTCACCCCAGGGAGCGAAGCCGTAGTCCTGATCTTTCCCGGGGAAGAAGGAACGGCCGGTGCTGCAGAGATTGCCGGCGACGACATGGATTTCTTCAGAGTGCTTGTTCGACGAGGGGCCTCTACAACCGGTGATTCTTGTTTTGGCGCTCTACTACTCCTCAGTTTTTCAGAGGAATGGACGACCGGTTTCTTGGCTTTCTCCATGGGATCACCGCTGCATTCGCCGTCTTCTTGGCTTCGCTCTCGGCCTAGAGGACTTGGTGCAAAAGATGGAGATGCTTGCCGGGTGAAAACTATTTGTTTCACCTCTGGCCTCGCGGCGGTGCCACTCGCAGAGTGCCTTCGAGCCGCCGGATCTCCTCCCGCTTGTTGCTGTGAGCTATGCTTCAGGTGTTCTTTGGAAAGGTTTGAAGAAACTCTTATTGCCGGAGCTGCTGATCCTTGCTTGAGCCTGCTCGGAACCACATGTTGTCTGTGAGGAGATGGGCTCGTTCTTGCTTGAGATGTGCTGTTACTGGAAGAACTAGAAGTTGCAACAAGTGCTCCCTTCTGCGAGCCCACTCTAACCAGCGTGTTCGATGCTGCAGGCTTCTTGTCATCTGCTCCAGTGTCGCCTGGTCTCCTCATTTTCTTCCTGATGATGGGAACTGCTGGGATTATGGCAGCTTGTTTCTGCCTAGCTTTCCGCATGGGCTGGGGTGTAACCCTCTGGCCACCTTCTTGCATTGGAATTAGTCCTTTACCACTTCTGTTTTCTTGGATATCTGTTGCCATCTCTTCATTTACATGTCTTGTTGTGGCAACGATTGGCGCCATAGAACTGCTGCTTCCAGCTTCCAACAGATAGCTTGTTTCCCCTAATCTGGGCTCTTTGGTTTCTCTAGTAACATCAACTCCATCTTCATGGATAAAATCGGCCTCATCCTCGGTGCTAATGCTTCCCTTTTCATCTGAACCGTTACTTGCGCTATCTGACGACCCGGTTTCACCGTCCTCTCCTTTTTCTGCTGAACTGTTACTTGCGCTATCTGACGACACGGTTTCACTGTGCTCTGTGTTAGTGTTTGGCTCTTCATAGTGATCTTGTCGTGAAGCTTCACCGTGCGATTCACGCTCGTTCTGGTGAAAATCTGAATCCTCGATCAGTATCTCGTCAAAGTCAAAGAACTCATCTCCGTTCCCAATGGAGGAAAGCTCGCTCTCGTCATGGCTTTCATCTGTGTCTGACAGCTCCACCTCTGAGAAGAACACCTGGGCCAGTACGCAAACACTTATAAATTATATCAGTTCAAGGGAGCGACAGGTTTTGAGGAGAGAATGTATACCTCGATCTTGAAGTCCTCCTTAAATTTCTCCTTGTTGCAGTTCCATGGCAGATCAATGTCCTCCAGAGTGAAAACTGTCATGTTGGACTGCAGAAAGCAGGTGCTGAACATGACGCTGAACATGATCTCCTCGTGGCCTTCATTACCCACATGGATGCACTCGATAACAACATCGCCTTGTATCTGACATCCAATGTCAGCCTTGATCACCGTGCTTTCTGCCTGTAATTAAGACAAATATCCAAGGTAGAAGAGAGCATTACCAAATCACCATTCATGAGACCATTATTTGAGAGCACCCACGGAGCTGACAGGTTTCATCACCTGCTTATAGTTCTTGAACTGTTGCTTGATCCTTGGTGTGCTAAACAGAACCTCCGTCGAAGAAACATCGGCCGATGGCTCACGCGGCTCGCCGTGGACACGAACAACCGGCCTACATCCGCCGCTGCCGTCGAAATCCGGGACAGCTCTGAGTATCAGGCAGTCCAGGACGAAGGGCTGCTGCTTCATGCCCATGAGGGCCCCCTTGTCCCTGAGCCTCGTCACATACTGCAGGTACCTCAGATGAGACGGCCGCGGATCGAGCGCCGAGCAAGCGCTGAGCAGCTCCACCGGCGCTCGCCCGTACACCGCGTCCAGCGTCGTCCGCTCCGGCGCGGCCTCCTCGATGTACACCAGCAAGCTGGCCATGGCGAACGCGAGGGCAGGCCACGCCGCGCCGTCGCCGTCGCAGTGCATGAGCAGGATGTTGCGCTGGTGGCCGGACACCAGCCAGTCCACGCACGAGCCGAGGAACGTGCGGATCTTCGGGAGGGGCAGCGACGGGCAGCCGCCGTACCGGGACGGGTAGTCGGTGACGACGGCGGCGGCGCCGTGCCCGAGGAGGGAGTGGACGGCGGCGTCTCCGGTCGGCGCCGCGGCGAAGTTGACGACCATGAGCGAGGCGTGCGGGTTGCCGGCCTTGAGCTGGATGATGGTGCTGGTCAGGTAATCCTTGTGCGCGCCCTCGTCGAGGGCCCCGATCGACAGGCAAGAGTTGAACACTGTTCAAAGGAACTCCGGATCAGTTTTAGTTCAGCCAGCCGTGTTGTGATCTCTCCAAAAGCCATATTATGATGCATGGTACGTACCGAAGACCCGCTCGGAGACGTGCGACAGTCCATCCATGGCCTTCCGAGCGAAGAGCTTCCGCAGCAGCGCCATGGCTGAATGCCTGAATGAATGTACCTGAGGGAAAGAGAGAGAGATGAGGGGAGAGATGAGGGGAGAGATGGGTTGACATGGATCTGAAGGGGGGAGGAAGGAAAGCTACGTGCGGGGATGGATGCTTGGACCGCGGGGCGACAACTTCTCCATGAGCTGCGTTTGCTCCGCGTATCACGTGAACTGGTCGTGGAGACGACCTGGACGTTCACCTTGGCGGCCGGCCGGCCGGCTCACGAAGCGCAAGTTTTGAAAACAAAAACCTTTTCCTGTTGTTTTCTTTACCGGTTTGCTTTTTGTTTTTTTTTCTTTCTGTTTCTTCTATACATATTTTCCAAAAAAATGAAACAAAGAAATGATCACAATTTTTTTTAAACGCAAGATACAAAAGATAAATGTTCAATTTATTTTGAAAACGCAAAATTTAAAAACAAATCATATTTATAAAACTATTTGCAGAATTTGGAAAATAATAAAATACCAACATATGTTCGAACATTATTAAAAGTTAGTGTTTAATAGTTTTTCATATTACTACCACAGATTCTATTTTTTTCAAAATTATTCACGATTAAAAAACACTTTTTCCATAAAGTGTTCTAAAATATTTTAAAATTTTCAAATAATTAGTTCCCGTGTTTTTAAGAAAACTGAACGGACAAAACGACTGAAAGCTAAAAAATGCTAGAAAAACAGACTTTACTTAGCAACAGAAAAAAATTACGTTCCGTTGCATCAATGGGCCGGCCCAATCGGGGGCACTATGCACTTCGATGCAATAAGCATCACATACAAATTCCCCGCACCAAGACATTTCCAAAATACAAAATGAACTTTTAAATGAACAATTATTTTTTTCGAATACACACCAAAAAAAATTCTAGTTACATGATGATTATTCTCAAATGCATGATGAACCTTCTCTTAAAAACAATGAAGTTTTTTGTGAACATGATGAACATATTGAAATACAAAATAGGAATTTTTTGAAAATACGATGGACATGTTTTAAAAACAAGATGTAAATTTTAAAAGATGTGAACATTTTTCAAGTACATGATCAGCATTTTAAAAACACAACAATTTTTTAAACACTATGCACATGTTTTTAATAAATTATGAAAAACGACCAAAAGTTGAAAATAAACACAAATTAAAAAAAAGAAACTAAAATTAAGAAGTGTTCAACTCATATTACTATTCTATTTTTTTAAATGTTGACGTAATTAAAAAGAAAAGGAAAGAAACATGGAAACACAAAGTTAAAAAAACATAAGGAAAATAAAAACCACACTAATAACCAGATTAAAAAAACCCTACAAAGAAGTGTTGAAACCAAGCCTTCTTAGTTGAACTACTATGTATTTGTTTCACTGAGACTCTCCCTATGTTGGTAGGGGGCACTTTAATATTATAGGGCGTCAAGAGGAAAAAAAACAATGATAATTTTGATGATAGATGACCTTTTATTTTATTGCTATTATCAAGAATTGAACTTAAGAGAAATTGTTCTCACACGTCTTCAATACACTTGGGCAAATAATCTTCCCACACCCACATGTGAGAAGCCTGATAGAATTCTCATAGGTGCTAAGTGGGAGCAAAAATGCCACGTGTTAAAGTTTGTCCATTCCAGCATGGAGTCTCTGGTCACATGCCGCTCATGTTGGATTTAGGGACATCGACTCATGTTGGAAATAAGAATGTCTTCTGTTTCAAACTTTCTTGGTTTCAACAGAAGAGTTTCGTCGATTTGTGGCTATTGAATGGGCAAAGGAAAATGATGGGCGCACACATGTCAAAAGGTGGCAGAATAAGATCTGACACCTTCGGAAGTTTCTCAAAGGTTGGGCAAAACGTGTGCGCTCTCATTAACACCTTGGACACTAAAACAGAGATCGATCACCTCTCCCCATCAGAATACACTACAAAAAGAGTGGCGGATGAGCCTCATGTGAAAGTTATGAGTGAGCTTCTCTAAAAAAACTATGAGTGAGGAGGAGAGGGCCATCCTAACATCTTCTTTCACTGAGAAATAAGTACGTGATGCAATGTCTCGGATGGAACACAATAAAGCGCTTGGACCAGACGGTTCCCGGCTAATTTTTAGCGGAAATTGTGGCCAATCATAAAAGGAAATTTTATTCCTATGCTTGCTAGCTTATAGAGTGTGAATACGCCCTTGGGAAAAATATTTTTTTGGTATCACCACTATGCTCCCTAGAAAGGAAGAGGCTATCAAAATACAGCAGTTTCGTTCAATTTGTTTACTCAAACAATGTGAGTTTCAAAATATTCACCAAAGCTGCAATAAATTGGGTTACTGTGATCGCTCACAAAGTGGTAAGACCAACACAGACAGAATTTCTGCCGGGACGACATATCTTAGAGAAGGTTGTTGGCCTACATGAAACAGTTCATTATTTGCACTAGAAGAAACTTGATGGGGTTATATTCATGGTGGATTTTGAAAAGTCTTTTTGCAACAAGTAATGCATATGAAAGGCTTCCAACATAAATGGTGTCAACGGGGACTTCACCAAATAAGTGGAGTGGTTCTTGTGCTTCTGAAACTCAGTGGCGGGATGCTCTGTATTGATCATCCACATGAGGGTATAGTGGATACAAAGACCCCTCGGGCGATACTCCGATGAGAACAAAGAGAGACGAGACTCCGATAAGAACGAAGAGCAACAAGACACCATTGACCCAGGTTTAGGCCCCGGTGCGGGTAACAACCATCCTTTATTTCCTTGAGTAAATCTTCCTATAATATTGCAAAGATTAAGAGTTCTATTTGAAGCTAAAGAGGTTAAAAGCTTAATCAGCTAGAGCTTTGCAATTGATGTTTTGCTCAAGAGTATTTTGTTCTTTGCCACAACCTCTCAATCTTTATATATGTGCCATGTCTTAGCATCCAAGTCGAGATCGTTCCGATCTAGTCTCCAAGATCCTACAAGGAAAAAGATACCCTAGTTAGGTTGTAGCTCAGATTCCTCGTGTGTCTTCCTTATTAGCACCCGAAACATGGAGCAAATGGCCTAGTGTAGAGCCTTCTAGAAGGATATTTTCTCGCATACAGATATGTCTTGATGTTTGATACATACATTTTGCATCACAATTACTGACAGCTCAAAAGCCAAACCAAGCTTTGTAATACACGCATATTACACACATTTATTTGTTCTCAAGTAATCAAATGAAGTTAGAGCACCTCTAGCAAATGCCTTATACATATGTGTCTGGTCTCCATGATAACCATCAATATGAATTTTAGCCACAAAAAACACTCTAACAGATGTGCCATATGGATAGCTATCGGAAAAATTATTGGTGGGCCCTGCATATTCGCTCCTCAAGCATGCATATTTGGCGACTAGGCGGGGCTGATATGGAGCTCGCTGCAAACCCAAAACCGCTAGTGCGAGAGGGGAATTTTACTCTCTCTCTCTCTCTCTCATGCACTCGTACCAACGCCGCAACCATGTTACTGACGAGAAAATGTGCCCTTTAATGGGCGCTTGCCGCCTCTCAATTGGCCATTAATGGTTGGTGGCGTCCATTTTCACCATTATTCCCCCATGCCCACACCCTTTCCCACCGTCTGTCGCCTTCCCCTCCAGTTTCCATTCCCTTTCCTGCAACCCGCTCCCCCACTTCTAGGTTCCCCTCTCTAAGACCCCCCCCCCCCCCCCACACACACACTTCTCCACTCCCCTCATTGGGGCTTCGCCCAAGGGCAAACCCCATGGTCGCCGACATCAAGAAAGCACCCCACCCATCAAACAAGAGGAGGAGGAGGATGATGAGGTGGAGCAAGAGGAGGAACTCCTATGCGACGAGGAAGCGGGGTGGGTAGATAACAAGGTTGCCATGGAGGCCCGTGTGGGAGGTGGACATCAAGAGGGAGCGCGACATTTGGGATCGTGCAACCACTCCTGACGCCAATGATGGCACATGGCCAGAGTGGGACGAGGCCGCCCTGGCTCGTTTCCATGCCATCGAGGCCCGCAATGCTGCATCCTGCTGTTGGGGAACATAACATGCAATTTCAAAAAAAATCCTATGCTCACGCAAGATCTATCTAGGAGATGCATAGCAACGAGAGGGGGAGAGTGTGTCTACATACCCTTGTAGACTGTAAGCGGAAGTGTTTGACAACACGGTTGATGTAGTCGAACTTCTTCTAGCTCCGACCGATCAAGTACCGAATGTATGGCACATCCAAGTTCTGCACACGTTCAAATCGATGACGTCCCTCGTCCTCTTGATCCAGCAATATGTCGAGGAAGTAGATGAGTTTTGTCAGCACGACGGCGTGGTGATGCGATCCGCGCAGGGCTTTGCCGAAGCATCGCAAGAATATGACTGGGGTGTAAACTGTGGAGGGGGGCGCCGCACACGGCAAACAATTGATGTTGTGTGTTCTAGGCGCCCCCTCCCCACATATATATAGGTGGGAGGGGAGGAGAGGCAGCCAGGGGGCGCCCCAAGTAGGATCCGAGGCGCCCCCTCCCCTTTCCTTTTTTTCACCGAAGAAGAAAGGGAAGGGGGAAGAGAGAAAGGAAGGGGGGCGAACCCCCCGTTTTCCTTCTCCAATTCGGCCACATGCCTAAGGGGGCGCACCACCTCTTGTGGGCTGGTGTGATCCCCTCTCATGGCCCATATGGCCCATATCTTCTTCCTGGGGGTCCCGGTAACCCCTCCGGTACTCTGATATGTACCCGGTACCCTTCGGAACACTTCCGGTGTTCAAATACCATCGTCATATATATATCAATCTTTACCTCTCGACCATTTAGAGACTCCTCGTCGTGTCTGTGATCTCATCCGGGACTCCAAACAACATTCGGTCACCAAATCACATAACTCATATAATACAATATCGTCATCGAATGTTAAGCGTGCGGACCCAACGGGTTCGAGAACTATGTAGACATGACTGAGACACCTCTTCGATCAATAACCAATAGTGGAACCTAGATGCTTATATTGGCTCCCACATATTCTACGGAGATCTTTATCGGTCGAACCGTTATGACAACATACGTTATTCCCTTTGTCCATCGGTATGTTACTTGCCCGACATTCGATCGTCGGTATCTTCATACCTAGTTCAATCTCGTTACCAGCAAGTCTCTTTAATTGTTCCGTAATACATCATCCTGCAACTAACTCATTAGTCACTTTGCTTGCAAGACTTCTTATGATGTGTATTACCAAGAGGGCCTAGACATATCTCTCTGATACTCGGAGTGACAAATCCTAATCTCGATCTATGTCAACTCAACAAATACTTTCGGAGATACCTGTAGAGCATCTTTATAATCATCCAGTTACGTTGTGACGTTTGATAGCACACAAGGCATTCATCCGGTATCCGGGAGTTGCATAATCTCATAGTCGAAGGAATATGTATTTGACATGAAGAAAGCAATAGCAATAAAACTGAATGATCATTATGCTAAGCTAACGAATGGGTCTTGTCCATCACATCATTCCCCTAATGATGTGATCTCATCTATCAAATGACAACACATGTCTATGGTTAGGAAACTTAACCATCTTTGATCAACGAGATAGTCTAGTAGAGGCTTACTAGGGACACGATATTTTATCTATGTATCCAAACATGTATCAAGTTTTCGGTTAATACAATTCTAGCATTAATAATAAACATTTATCATGAAATAAGGAAATATAAAATAATAACTTTATTGTTGCCTCTAGGGCATACTTTCTTCAACTGCCTGGTCGCATTTGAGACTGCACGGTCGCCCCTAACATCGATGATGGCGCGTGGCCAGAGAGGGATGAGGCTGTCCTCGCCCGTTTCCACGCCATTGAGGCCCGCAATGCCGCATCCATGCCGGCAAGTCTGTCGTGGCCACCGCAACTAGTCTCGCTTTAGTTGTGTAGCTAATTTTCTATATGTATTAAGTCATCGTGTGAATCATTTCTGTCCTTCTACATAAATGAAATGTAGTACTGCTTTAGTTTCAATATCGCTTGTAGAGTCCATTTCAATGAATCAATGTGCGTTTTGTGTGGGCCGGCGGAGAATTGGGAAGGAAGACTTAGCGAACTGAGGACACAGCGGTTTTGGCGATTGAAAATATGACGCATCTGCCTAGAGTTGCTCTTACATGGATATTGGAGATACAACAAGGTAAGGTTTTCCTTTTTCATCCCAGTAGTGGCCTCACTATGGATTGCGGTGGCCACCGTAAGAGCAATTTTAATGGGGCGATCCATTTCATCCGCCGCCGTTCATTTGAGTCAGCGCGGACAAAAAAGGAGGCCCAGCGCGCCGACCCAAACCCAAATCGTGTCCGCTTCGCGTCCGCGCCGACGCATTTGCGGCCCAAATTTGTGCCCAAAATGCGTCGGCGCGGACACGGAACGGACGCTACGTGCACCTTCTCTGTGTCCGCCGTGTCCCCACCTGGCGGTCGTCCAACTACCCGCGGCCTACCTGGGCAGCATAATTTAGGATCTTGGGCCCACGCGTCAGCAATGGCAGTCGTCCTTTTTTAAGTCGACCGTGCGGCGGGGCCGTCCTCATCCGCTTCCAGCCTGCCCCATCCTCATCTAGCACACTTTGCTCCCCCGTCGCCGGCAAATCCTAGCCACCCCAGCCGTGCCCGATGGGGCTCTTCTTCGGCGCCGGCAGCAGCAAAGCCAAGGGCAAGTCCCCTGCCATTCCCTTTCCCGCGGAGTTCCTCCCGCCTCCGCCGGCGCCGGCTCGCCGGCAGAAGCAGCGCGTCAAAGTGCCAGTGCACCAGGTGGAGTGGCACTGGCAACACCGCGTGCCTCTCCCGTACCCTGATGCCACCCTGTCGCATGACTGGCACCTGGATCCGGAGAGGATCCCAGTGCCGACGGCGCCGCGGTCGGCTAGGGCGCACGCGGAGGAGGTGCGGCGCCAGTGGGCGCTCCTGACACCGGAGCAGCGCCGCGACCCCGCCTACGCATCCGACTCGCCAACTAGGCAAGATGGTTTGCCTTCGAGCACGAGGAGGCGAGGCGACGCGACGTTTGCGAGGTCGATCATACCGTGTCGCTGCCCCCGCTCGTCGTCCGCAAGGGGGACCAGGCGACGGAGGACGCCTACCAGGAGGCCCTTGCGGCGGTCTACATGGAGAGCAAGGAGGACAGGCGGCGCAGGGCGGCGGTGGCCGAGGAAGATGAGGCGGCGTACGAGGCGGCCATGGCGCAGGCCATTCCCCTCTCTGCGGCGAGCAACTGCGTCCTGCCGCCAGTGGCCCCGCCGTCCCCTCTCCGCAGCGGGCGACTGCGTCCTGCCGCCGGTGGTCCCGCCGTCAAAGCTGAGCCGGAGCCGTACCTGGAGGGGAGTAGTGCGCGAGTGGGTCAGCGCGCCACCGGTCTGGGTGGGGGCAACGCCGGTGCAGGAGGCGGCGTACCTCGAGATGTGGCGCCAACGACGGCTGGCCGAGGAGCGCCGCCATAGCGAGTACCTCGAGATGCTTGAGCGTAATCTCGAGGACGAGCAGCGCGAGGCCGAGGAGGAGGCGCGCTAGGCCGCGGCGGCACAGGCGGTCGCACAGCCCCCCGCGGTGGCACCGCCCGCGCCTGACATGAACGCCCTCTGGAACACGACGTTCCCCTGGGCCGGCCCTGCACCGATGCTCATCGACCTCACGGACCCCGAGGACGTCGACGATGACACCTAGGGCAGCGCGCCGCCTGGCCGACCCAAACGGACAAAAAACGGACAAAATCGCCGTCTGTTTGGGTCGGCCCGTTGGAGTTGCTCTAAGGTCTTCATGAGGGTTTCTCACTCCAGATCTGGTGGTTGACTTTGTCGGTGAGATGCAAATTATGAAAGGTGACTTGATGCAGAGGGATGGTGGTGCAGCGGCGACGGTCACACATCACATGTAGCTACTGGGATCATGAAAAGGTGGCGGCGACAACATATTAATGATTTGATGGTGATGCTTATTGAGCACCCGATTTTGAGTTCTGGGGTGAAAGCCCAGGTGACCCGAGTTGGTTATGCCTGACAATGGCGATGTTTTTACGTTGTGACTTTGTTGAAGGCATTGCTCGAATATGCTCGGACTGGTTCTTCAAGGTGAAAACCTAAATTCTGACCTTAAGTGCTTGGATCCGGTGACGGCGGCGATTGAGCGTCGCTCCCTTCCCGAAGGCGTTGCTGTTGAAGAACCTTGTCGTTCGTGTGGTGTCATGAGATGATTGGTGCGGATATAATCATTGATGTAGTTTGTCGATTGTGGATCTGATCGCTCTTTTTTCCTCGCCTACATATAGCTTTGGTCTTATATGACTTTTGATATTTTGTGGCGTGTTCTTATGTACCTGGAGTATATAGCAAAAAACTACCACATTACAGGCTATGTCTACAAAAAACTACCACTTTTTTTAATTTTTCAAAAAACTACCACAAAATTGGTTGGCTATTCTAGAAAACCCAAATGAGAATGTGATTTAAAATTGATTCGGTTTATGACAGATCGGGCCCGCTCCTAAATAAACCGTTAGTTGACTGTTTGTTTGACTGGTAACTTACACTTGGGGCCCACATGTCAGCTCTCTCTTCTTCCCCCTTTCTTTCTTCTCTCCCTCTCTTTACCTTTGCTCTCTCCCGAGTGAAGGACATACCATGGCCGGGACCAAGGTTCTGCCACCGCTTTTACTTGCCCTTGGAGCTCCGCCGCCGCTACTGCGTGCCATTGGAGCTCCCCCGCGTCAACCCACAGGGCAGCAGCCCTAGGAGCTCCGTCGGCACTGCTACTTGCGACCGACCAAGGCCGCTGCAGCCACGACCGCGTGTTGTGCTCAGCTCCGCGCAGCTCCGTCCCATGGGGAGGCTCGCGCCGCCGCCTGCCTGCGCAGCCCACGCCATGGGGAGTCCCCTGCGAGCAGCACCCCGGGCGGGTGAGCAGCACCACGGCGAGCACCGGCGACCAGTAGCCCGAGAGGGTGAGCAGCACCACGGGGTTGCTCCGGAGGCCAGCAGCCCGGGCGGCCTAGAACCACCATGGGGAGTCCCGGTGACCAGCAGCCCTGCGGGTGAGCAGCACCATGGGGTGCTCCGGCGACCAGCAGCCCTGGCGGCGCCAGATGCGCTCGTGAGCAGCAGCCTAGGCGATGCGAGATGCGAGCAGCTGCTACTAGCCGCCGGCCATGGCCGCCGCAGCCACGGCCAAGCAACGCTGGCAGACCAGCACATCGGCTCCGGCGACGAGCTCGCCGGCGAGGACCAGATTGCTTTTTGTATTTTTTTTCAGGGACCTGATTGCTTTTTTAAGAAATAACAGGGACCTGATTGCTTTCTTTAAAATATTTGGGCCCCACCTGTCATAACCTGAAAACGGTCAACCTAACGTTTAAACCAAACGGTCAACTTGATGAGTGGGCCCGAGCTGTCATAATGTAGCTTAAAACTTAACTGCTCGACCATTAGGGTTTTCTGGAACAGCCAACCAATTTTGTGGTAGTTTTTTGAAAAATTAAGAAAAATTGTAGTTTTTTGTAGACATAGCCTGTAATGTGGTAGTTTTTTGCTATATACTCTATGTACCTGTGTTAGTGTTGGTTGTGTGTATCCCAACTATGCAGAGGATGGATGTGCTCATTATGTTTGTATCCTCTTGATGCTTCATTTTGATCCAATAAAATTCACCCTTTGTACAAAAAATGGTTTTCCTTTTTCTCTCTCTTTTGTGGTAACAAAGGTAAGGATTATCCATATTACCTGTGCTATTAAAAGTACGTGCGCAGATTAGATACGCCCAAAACCAAATCTGAGCATGTCACCTATATTCCAGCCAGTTGCAGAAGGATCATTAGCAGAGTACCTGATACCCCTGAATCCGAATAAAAACGATGAGCTCAGCCATGCCCAGAATCTCGCAAGCAAAGCATCCCGGTAGTGCTCTTTGACACAGGAGGGGCAAGGGCTCCTGTCGACGTGGTTTCGGGCTTGTGGCCACCAACATCCCTTCATTTTGGGCTGCTCTGCGTAGCGCGCACACATCGCGCTTGTTTCCACAGGTACTCCCTCCGTTCCGAATTACTAGATACATCCATTTCTACGACAAGTAATTTCGAATAGAGGGAGTAGTATCTTCAGGCGGGAGGAACAAGGAGAACCAAGAACCAGATGCCACGCTCGCCATATCCATGAACCTTCAACGCTGGGTGATTCCTTCCTCACTGTTCCATGTGCATACTTGCGTAGCGAGCACTAGCTACAGCTCTACGAGACAATACCAGTACGAATCTGTGATCTGAGATATTCGTGGCTGCTAGCCACAGAAGCGAATCCTTGGACGCTGTCACACCATCTGTCCAAGTTTGTGTATCCGCTGAAACTTTCCAGATATGTGGAATCCGGTGGATTCTACTGACGGCTGATGCATCACGCATTCGCCCAAGGTTCCCCTAGAATATTTGAGGTTGGATGCAGCGAGGTTTTTGCCGGCCCTGCGTTTATCCTCAGATATGAACACTCGCTGAGTGCTGAATCATGTGCTGTAGCAATACAGCCAAGCGCTTTATTCTATCCTGCAAACATATCCTGCTTCTCTTTTCAGACCTAGTTGAGATTCGGTGCAACTAATTACTCGGTTTACGTCGATGTTTATAACTACCAAAACAATAGAAAATGGGTTGATAATCTGCATAGATCTAGCCAAAGAACGTCAAGCTATTAGACATGATAAATCGAACTGTTCTTTAGGGCAAGTTGTGCTCGCCGAAAATGGCAAATCCGTCTCAGTTTATTTTTTGACAGAAAAATTGTCGTGCTTGCAAATTAAATTTGTCATCTTCGCGCCAATATAATTTGTCATGAAAAACGTAGTATTATCTGCGTTGCATTTGGTAGTATGCTTCTTGGACCTTTGCTGTTGCAATGTAAGAGTGCCAGCCGCAATACAGGTTTTAGTTGTCAACCCGGTCATGGCCAACAATTAATATTTGACAGTCCTGTATCTTTCAGACCAAGTAATCTAGCACAACCGGGGAAAAATCTGAGTAAAAAGTCGAACTTCATAATCATAGCAGACCAAGCACCACTGCAACCAGCTTTTGACTTAGGTCTCCCAGCACGTCCCACAAAGGCATTACACAAAGCAATTGGTTTCACTCTCACAAAAGGCAAGTTCATGTCTTTCAGAGCTGGCCAAGCAATATACGTTGCTAGTGTGGCATGCCATCACGGCAGTTTTCCGAAAGGATGTCATCACGGCAGTGCAACATAAGAAGACCTGACTATTATAAACTGTGAGTGACTTTCTAGTTCAATAGTGTCAAAGCTTTTCCGTCGGTGTAACTCTAAAAATACTTAGGCAACCCTCAGAACATAGGGACTTCCCATGAAAACCCAATAGAGTTTTCATACGAATTTCACATGAATTAATTCACTCTTTTTTTCAAGAAATTTTCAATCTATTCATCTTCAATCACAAAGAATAACAAAGGTAATAAAAATTACAACCATGTTTGTGGACCACCTAGCGACGACTGCAAGCACTGGAGCGAGCCGAAGGCGCACCACCGTCATCGCTCCTCCCTCACCGGAGCCGGAAAAACCTTGTTGTAGTAGACAATCGGGAAGTCGTTATGCTAAGGCCCCATATGACTAGCGCACTAGAGCAACAACCATCGCCGATGAAGAAAGTCATAGATCAGAAGAATCAACCATGTAAACATTCAAATGAAGACGAACGAAGACCGGATCCAAACATTCTCCGAAAAGACCAGCATGCACCGAATCCCGCAAAAACCGATGAACACATACCTCCACACGCCTTTTAACAATGCTAGACGCGTCATCGAGGCGGGAATAGAACGTGAAAGATATTATTCCTACTAAGAAATATCGTCGCCGCCACATGGCCCCAACCAAAAAGCTCATTCTAACAAGAACGAGATCGGGATCCCTACCGCCGGTGGGGAGCCGAGATCCTCCGCACCCCCATGGTCTAGAGGCCATCGGATATGGGGCGGATCGGCGGCGGGCACCGAGAGGAGGCGAATACCGGAACGCAAACAATACCCAAATGCAAACGCAGCATTAGGATGCTCCACTAGGTAGCCTTGTACACTTATCATTTTTCTATAGGAATTCAAATGCAGCCTGAGGATGCTCCTCTCGTTGTAGCTCCATGTTGGGGCTTAATTGAATATTTAATTTTTAGATGTTGACTCCCCATATCCTGATCGTGCTGCAGACCTGTAGCTGCAAGACAGCTGAACACGAAAGGCCGCTTATTCCCTCCACACTCCACAGCATCCGCCCCCCCCCCCCCCCGACTTATGGCTCAAATTAAGGTTCCGTTTGATCTATACATGACCCAGTGTGAGTCCAAGTATCAGAAATAGCACAGGAGCGGCGTGGTGGCGGCCTCGTTGATCCTCAAGGGGTAGAAGAAAGAAGGAACCAAAAAGCTTGGAGAGCAAGTGTCCCGCCGGGCGCATATGTGCGTCTAGCATGTGTTTCAATAACGGCTGCACCTTTGCTGCTAGTGGCTGGAATCAGAGATCCCACTAGCTTCGCTCTCCACGGGTCCACGCCTTGTGGAATCCACCTCCAGATCAATTGCTCCTTCCTCCGGGGGAAATGCAGTGAAGCAAGAATCTTTCGGCGCAATTGCATCGTGACACGGCTCGTTCTAGCGAGGAATTCCTCCCTGAAATTTCTTTTAGAAACTCCATACCCTTAACAGCGTGAGCAGTTCATCACACACACCTCGTAGTAGATGGATACGTCATACCAATATCACCAGAAACGCCTACAATAAATTTAGAAAATATGCGAGCATCCATACCAAGTCCAAAACTTAAACCCAGATGGGTTAGTTCCGCTAAAAAGAACCTCTCCACTTAGTTGTTCTTGGATCGCCTACGTGAATTTCAGGATGTATTCTCACGGACGACAATTGCCGGCGACTTGAGTAAAGCACCAGCTTCCTGCTTGCCTGGGCAAAAAGGATCTAATCTAGGGGACAACAAGAGCCATCTTTGAGAGGATATGCATTGCATGCTACATGCATTTTGATGCGTATCGTGCGTGCGTATGTAGTGTCATGGCCTCATGGAATGCTGGTGCTACTCTACTTGTGGATCCGTGGTGGAACAAAACATGGATGTATAGCAGCCAGCGAGCCAGGAACAAACGAACCGTCCCTGCCTGCCTGCTTGCCGGCCTGCTTGCGTGTGTTGTCACTTGTCAGTGGAATCGGCATCAGCGCGCGGGGCGGGAGATATGTTCCGGGGGTTGAGGAAGCGATGTCACCTCCGACGGGAGAATCCCAAGCATCATCAAACCATCCCATTGGGCTGCCTAACCCGGTGTCGGGCGCGGTGCTGGCCGCCTACGCTTCCACTCGAAAAGATGGGTGTTTTCTTAAGCAAATTGCGTGATGTGTGCACGCATCTGCTACCACTTGACGCCGCTACAGCTTTACATGTGTCAACCTCCTGGTTAACAACGCAGAGGTTGCGATTAAGCGGGAGAAGGAAACAAATCCAAACCGGATCACAAACCCTATCTAACGGCTAAAATTTGAATGGTAGGCTCAAACAAGTACCAAAGCACAGCCGCTCTTTTCAACTGATATGCCCACCTCCACGTTTTATTTACTCTATATACTAATCCCTCCGTTTCTAAGTATAAGTCTTTTTTGAGATTTTAATAAAGCTACATCTGGATGTATTTTAGAGTGTAGATTCATTCATTTTACTCGGTATGTACTCCATATTAAAATCTATAAAAGACTTATATTTTGAAACGGAGGGAGTACATAATTGTCCAAGGGCGAGCTCCCTGGAGCGGGCTGCCGGAGGCATGTGGCTCAGTGGGGTGGCCGGGGCTGGCATGGGGAAACGGTGCCCAGCGGACGGTGACAACCAAATCATATGAGGCCTAGACATGCTGGTGGCGGTGGCCTCCTCTGGTCAATGCGGCCGAGGCGGCAATCCTCGATGGTCGCGACAAGGATATCAAGGAGCGCGGCGACACATCCTCAGATGCAACGACGTACCTATAGGCACGGGGGCGCTGGCGCACGTGGCACTTTGGGTACTCGTTGGCAGCACAAAGGAAATTTTTGCCTTGTGCGAGGGCAGTGGCCACCACACTAGGAGATTTGTGCTTCCGAGGAGGTATCATTGCGGTTAGCAACAAGCTTTTCGTGGCCACGTCGTATGAGGAAGACATTATCCGCCAGACATATGCCGAATGTAGTGGAACGATCCAAGCATTGAGGGCTGACGAGGAGGACAGCGACAATGACTCGGACGGCGGCATGGAGGAGGACGACAGTAACGACGGTGAATAAGTTCAAGTAGTTCGGTTAGGTTCTAGAAATATGCATGTTAATTACGTATGAACTTCTGCATATCTTGTAATGATATTAAGTATTATCTTTATGTTTTATGAATTTGTTCATTGAATTCTCTCATCTCTAGTCTAGTTTCAATCTTAATCATGGCAATCAATGACATTTCATCTAGTTTAGACGGTGACCACGCCATTGGCATGCTATTCCGGCGGTCACTACGACGAACGCATCATTCCCTTGGCTCGAACCCATGGGCTAATATTTCTGCTAATGGGTTATTTCTGTCCCTGTCAAATGGTCCCGCACAGCGGAGGTGACAAGTGTAATTACAAGTATACATTTTGTGATTTGGCCCCACACAGATAATTTTCATATAATCAAATGAGATCTTAAAAGAAAATCTGGAGTTTTCAAATTATTTTATATGAAGCTACAAATCATCGCATAATAAGCACATGCCTAATGACGGCCGAATACATCGCCCAAAATCAGCCCGGAACGTCGCCAAAGTTGGCGAGGGCACTGCCCGGGGGTGGGGGAGACCTCATGACGGTGGACCGTCACAAAAAAATGATCTTTGGCGACGTTTCATGTTTCGTCACCGGAGTTTTTGTCACAGAATAGAGCAAAGTTTGTAGTGTCTATCTAGACAACATCTGACCTGGCGCCAAAGAAGACATGCGGGGGTACGAGTTGCCAGATTTGTTGTCTCTGTTCAGATCTTGGCAGTTGGTGTGTCAATCAAGGGAACCATCTATCTAGCTCTTGGTGCGGTGGCTTCAACCTCTTCTCCAGTGTGTTCTATGGCATGGGAAGCCTACGTTGTGTGGAGTGATCCTCCAACCCATGTTCTTTCAGTGGCTAGATCTCATTTGTAGTGGCAAGTGTCAGTTGCGATCTTCAAAGCTTGACATGATGAGGGCATTTGCAAGTGTTTCTTTCCTTTACTGTTGGTTCATTGCAATTTTTAATTTCGGATGAACACCATACAATCAAAGGAAAAAGACACAATATGGTTTTTTATGTAATTTTTTCTGATTGGTTGGTGTCTGATGGTCTATTTGTTGTAGTGGCTACTAGTTTACTTGATAATTGTTGTATACATGATGCCCTTTGGGTGTCTTTTCTCAAAAAAAGATGACATCACCCCATGATACGTGTTGTTAGCATATAGTGCAACCCCAAAATTTTATTTTAATGGCAGCGGTACAACCAATACACACATAATTTCTCCGTAGTCAACAACAATGTGACTATATATAATAGGGTGGGGAAAGGAAAAGATATTAGTTGCGTGATCAACTCTGCATGATTTTCCATGTGGCAAAGCCATCCTTGAAACCAAGGCTCTTTGAGACGAGTGGCATCTTCCCCCACATGTAGAGAAGCCTTATGAAACACTTTCTTAAGGGTTAACCCTCCATCAATTTGTATTTTTTTGTATTTGGAATTATTGGGAGAAAAATAACAATTTTGTAGTTTACAATTTTAGAATGACCAAGTAGCATATTTCAAGGTGTAGTATAGGAACTTTATGCTATACAAATATGTGTCACCTTATTACCTTTTTATCTCAACAAAAGAGACTTCATATGTGTACATTATGATGCCTGAAGAGATTAAAGATGATCTTTGCAAATGTGAAGGGCCAAAAATTCGAGCTGGCCAATTTATTATTTTATTTTCTAAAGCAACAAACAAAAAAACATGTTAAAGTATGATCAAAGAAACCATTGAGGTTTAAATAAACGCCAATTCCATATCATTACTACTTCTAGTAAGTCTTTCTTAAAGGAGGATCTGTTATAAGTTCAGCATGCTACATTATCTAAGGTTAATGGGACCATTCAAATGATCAGCCTTCCAATAGCCTATTGACATCACACATCGTAGATGTTGTTAACGTATAGGGAAGCCCCAAGCTTCTATTTTCATGACAGTGATAATGTGTCTATTATAGTTTCTCTATAGTCAACATTAATGTGTCTATATATTGTAGCTGAGAATAGAGAAAGAATTAGTTGCTAGATCAGCTCAACATGAATGTCCATGTGGGAAAATCATCCTCAAGAGCAAGGCTCTTTGAGACTAGTGCCCTCTTCCTCCACTTATTGCCTTTTCTGTCTCAACAAAAAGAGACCGTGTATATGTATATTATGATGCATCGAGAGATTAATACGACCTTTGCAAATGTGAAGGGCCACATATTAGAGTTAGCTAGCTTATTTTATTTTGTAAAGTAGAAACCCATAAAAGATGTTGCTAAAGTGCGGTCGAACGAACCATTGAGGTTTAAATAAAGGTGAACTATATATCATTACTACTTCTAGTGAGTTTTTCTTATGGAAGGATTCGTTACATGTTCACAATATTACATCTTGTAAGGCTGATGGAACCAATCAAATGATCAACCTTCCAGTAGCCTATTGACATCACCCGTCGTACAAAGTTGTTAGCGTATAGTGATACCCAATCTTCTATTTTCATGTCAGTGGTAACCAATACACATATAATTTCTCCATAGTCAACATCAATGCAGCTATATATACAGTAGTGAAGAAAAAGAGAGATAAATTAGTTCGCTAAATCACCTCCACATGAATATGCACGTGGTAAAGTCATCCTCGATAACAGGGCTCTTTGAGACTAGTGCCCTATTCCTCCACGTGTAGGAAACGAAGAGAAAAACGATCAAACTACAAGAAGCCTCACGAAACACTTTATTACTCCCTCCATTCACAAATATAAGATGTCCTAACTTATTTCTGAATCGGATGTATATATGCACGTTTTAGTGTGTTTGTTCACCCATTTCAGTATGTATGTAATTCATATTAGAATATCCAAAACATCTTATATTTCTGAATGGAGGGAGTGCTGAACTTCCACCAGTTCATATTTGTAGGGTGTATTTGCAGTAGCTTTGGAAGTCCCAAGAAAAAGTAATTGTTTTGTAGTTTATGGTTTTGTATGACCAAATAGCATATTTTAAAGTCCAATGCAGAAACTTTATTCTATACAAATATGTGACTCCCTTTATTGCCTTTTACATCACAATAAAAAGAGATTGCATACTATGACGCCTCCGAGGATTAGGACGATCTTTGCAAATGTGAAGGGTCATAAATTAGAGCTAGCCAGTTTATTATTCTATTTTGTAAAGCAACAAACGAATAAAACATGATCCTAAAGTGTGAGCAGAGAAACCATTGAGATTTAAATAAAGGTGAATTCCATATCATTACTACTTCTGGTAAGTTTTACTTAAGGGTTATAGCGCAAAAAAATAAAAGGTTTCCTTAAAGCAGTATCCTGTAAGGATGATGTAACCGATCAAATGATCTGCCTTCCAGTAACCCATTGATTGATCGTGCGCATCATCGTCATCATCTAGCAAGCAAGCTGCGGGTTGCAGTTGCGACCTTCCAAGCACCGCGTGCGTACTCTGTCTGATCTGATAACAAGGAATATATGGCTTTGGTAGCTTCGTCTCCTTTTGCATGCTTCCACGTACTCAGCCATTTAGAATGACAAATACTATTGTATCTGCATAATTGCTGTGATTAGGGAAAACTTAGCGTAAAATAATGCCGGCATGCCTATCCAATATTAGCTTGCTGACACTTAGCAATCGAGAAACTTGTTTGACTTGCTTACAACCAAGAGAAACATTTGGTAGGCGATGAGGATGTTCAGTCCAGAACTCAACTCCCGGACATATACATATGTCATCCAGCTTTCCCATCGAGGATAAACATGAAACATGCCTTTCTTGCTTATATAGGTTTACACACACGCGGGTATATATATTGTGCACAGTGCTTAAGTCCACGGACCGGGGTACAGATCAGCACGGGCATAAGTTTTGTCCCTTGAATTACAAAAATATTTGGCCGTGCCCCCTGATAGAATTGACGGACGACCTAAAATCATACTGTATGTCTCCCCTAATAATAAAGCATCTATTGCTTCTGGTGGTACGTCACCTAATTTGCCCCTAAAGTTGCTAAATATTACCCACCAATGCCATCTATAAGTGAGGAAAAATGATTCATTTTTTTTTCGCGGTGCTGGACCCTGGTTTATGTACCAGCGGTGTCCCTTTGGTAACAGACGGACTTAATTAGTGCATTGGCTGGTGCGTCTGTCTTGTATCCACGAGACGCATGTTCGAACCCTGGTTCTCTCAAACGGTTTCAAAATATTTAACTTTCAAACACTAACTCAAAATATAACATGTTACATATGAAATGGTCTTCAAAATATTTAACTTTCAAACACTAACTCCAAATATTTATCTTTCAAACACTAACTCAAAAAATAACATGTTATATATGAAAAAAACATGAGAAAAAAACACAAACTCAAAATATAACATGTTACTCCTATATATGAAAAAAGACCTGAGAAAATGTGTATCTCTACCAAATATTAAAAGGAGGATTGTTTCTCCACTTTTTCCCGTCATCAAAGTGTTTCGTATGTGTTATTTTATTTTATTTTCGTACATCATTTTGTTTTGTCATTTGCGTTGCAGATAAATGAAACTGGGTTCAAAGAGAAATTATGTTGGAAGGAGGAATCGAACCTCGCCCGCTTAGAAAGACAACGTTCAAGCTAACTAGGTGACCTAACTATAGTTCTTTGAAAATTGTAAGGAAGGAATCCTCTCATCTTAAAGATATTTTCACAACAACAAAAGAAACCTTTGAAGCACGCACGCGCGATAAATACACGCTAGCCTCCCCTTCGTACGTAAGACGCTGGCCTCGACCGTCGATCTACACTTTTTTTGTGAGTAGCACTATCCTTCTGTTATGGGCCTTCTCTTATGGGCTATGATCGAGCTAATCCTTTGGAATTTGTGGGAATCAGGGCATTTTATCACCTCGGTAAAAAGAGAGAGGGCGTTTAGAAGAATATACAAATGATTCTAAAAAAAGAATATACAAATTATAGTCTCACCTTGCTATCTCATACCAATTTCCACCAATTTATATATGTTGATAGGTTACTTGGAATATCAACAAGTGGCTTCCGGAATAAACAAACATATGATGAAAACAGAAGAGACGCCTTCCAATGAATTAGCAAGCACGGGAGAGACCGCTCAAAATAAAAGCAAGCACCGGAGAGACATAAAATATTAGTTCATGTAGTTAGTAGTCCTGCATATTTCATCGTCAGGGAAGAATCGGGACTGAAACATTCAATTGCACCGGCAAATTGTGCTCGCGCATCTAAGTGTGATGCTTCACCGCTCACAGGTTGATGAGCCCGCAGATGCGACGAGCAGGCATTGAACCCACAACCATCAACTGCACGCAGGATCACATGACAACTTTCTCGAAACAAATAGAAGGTGTGACTATCATCTTCTTCTCCGCGTAGGAGAATTGTTCGAGCACATGGCAATGGGATGTCTGACATGAATTTTGCATAAACAAGCCTCCTTTTCCATAAAAGGTCTCTAGTCGAGCCTAAGTGGCAATCCATCTTTAGTATCCATAGATAATAGAAAACACAGATGTTGTGAGCTAGCATATTTTGCCAGGGGCATGTGATTTTTTCTCTCCCGTTGCAACGCACGAGCCTTTTTGCTAGTAGATAGCAATATGCATACTACTTCTTTATCCTAGAAAATATGACTACCTTGTATCGTTTAAGCGTGTACTTTGATTTATGCTTTATCTACAGAGCGGGCGAAAGTCTGTTTCGAGAGAGTATGGCATATAGGTGCACAAGCACACTATCACACACTCACAACACGTCATAAAAGACCGAAGCCCCACAATTTCAATATTGACGAAATCACTGATAGAAGATAGCTATTGTTTGGCAAGATTCAACATATTTACAAAATAAACCTCATATTTCATCAAAATCAACCTACACTTCATTTGGTTTGGGATTTTGGTTATTGTGCAAAAAAAATATCTATACTTTTTTATGAATATCAGATACCATCTGAGTTTTATCA
This sequence comes from Triticum timopheevii, assembly GCA_963921465.1. Classification (NCBI taxonomy): domain Eukaryota; kingdom Viridiplantae; phylum Streptophyta; class Magnoliopsida; order Poales; family Poaceae; genus Triticum; species Triticum timopheevii. The sequence continues at coordinate 480,693,874 of OY997268.1, forward strand.
AGTTTTGGACAATCAGATCATGGTTCTCTATAGTTTATCAAAATAGAAGTCTATCCTTTGAAAAAGAAATCCCAATGCCATCTGGAAGATGAAGATACCTCTAAAGAATAAAGTCTTTGCATGGTATCTTCGTCACGGAGTCATTCTTACTAAAGGTAACCTTATTAAGAGAAATTGGCATGGAAGTCCGCAATGTGTCTTTTGTCACCATGATGAAATAATAAAACATTTATTCTTTCAATGCAAATTGGCTCGTTCTATATGGTCAGTCATCCAGATAGCTTCTGGCTTGTATCCTCCTTATAGTGTTGCTAATGTATTTGGCAACTGGTTACATGGGACCGATTACAGGTTTAGAACTATTTTTAGGGTGGGAGCGCTTGCCGTTATTTGGTCGCTTTGGCTATGTAGAAATGATAAGGTTTTTAACAATAAAAGTACTTCTCTAATGCAGGTTATCTACAGATGTACCGGGACTCTTCGTTTATGGTCCTCTCTACAACGTGTGGAGAATCGAGACCTGTTTATGGAGGTGTGTACACGATTGGAGGATACGGCGAGGGATACTTTTACCCAACATGGGTGGCAGCATGATCTTAGGATTGGCCCACCTTCGCTTTAGGCATTATACAGACTCTACATGTTTCTTTGTATTTCGCCTCCTTAATTTTCGTTTGTGTGAGAGAACTTGTTTGGATGTGTGCATCATAATTATGCAGAGGCCAGGTGTAATGCTTAAACCTTTTAAGTAATAAAGCGTCCCTTTTCAAAAAAAAATCTATACCAATATAGTAAACACAAGTTATTTGAGATAAGGTTGATATAAGTTGTCCAAACAAGTACGTACACACACCCAACCCATACAAGCACCTTTGAGAGACTAAGCTGGCACATGATCTTGAGATTAATGAAATCGCTACAGACGTCTTCGTAGTCGACAGGGACGTCTGCTCTCACTAAATCACCACAGACGTCTTCATAGTCGACGGGAACGTCTCGTCCCACTAAACGCACATCGCCGGAAAGGTGAAAATGCAAGCACGAGCGTCAAGTCTAGAACTTGAACCGTGGTGGACTAGGGATACCACTGTCCTCCTAACCATCCAACCACATGTTGGTGCGCCATGTCTTTTGCTCTTGATATGTGCATGTTTTATTTGCAAAAAAACACAATGTTTAATTTTAAAAGAAATCCCACTGTTATTTATATGCCTTTGTAATATGTTTGATTTAATATACACAATAGTTTTTCTTAAAATCATTACAATTTTTTCCCATGGCAACAAGACAGTAAGAAACACATGGAGTAAAGCATTTTTTTAGTAACTGTAAATAAAAAACAGATGTTTGTTCCTTTTCTAACTCCGAAGCTAACGACCTCATGTTTTCATTCCCGTTTTCATTTGTTTCTAAACTATGGTTGAAACACGTGCACGGTTACTACTTACAACTTTGCGTAAGCGTAGCGGTAATATCTCCTCGCAGCAGGATAAGCAACAAGCTGAATAAGGTAGTATGTTATGTTTGTTTGGAATGCTCCATCTGACTTGCGTGCCGAGCTGACCGGGTTTCCAAGAAAAGAAAAACAAACTAAACGAACTTGCAGTTCGCGGTTTCGCCTAACGCGTTGGTCACATTTTTGTACGACCTCTCGCCGCACAGAGTCACGACATACGTGTCGTCGCCATCTGAATTAGTCAGCACTACCACATGTCTCCAGCTCCGACGAGCTGGCCTCTAAATCGCGCGTCTAGCTAGCCGATGAATCCATGTCAGCGCCACATTCATTCCTCGTTTTTAATTGCCTGGATTTCGGCTAGTAAAACGCGGCTCTATCCGCCGCGTCACACTAGCCCGGTATAAATACCCCGCCCCGTTCCCCCATTCCGGCTCACCCACCAAACATCCCAGCTCGAGCTCTCGTCTCTGTCACGTACCACAAAGCCGGGAAAACTCGTGCCACCAAGAAAAATGGCGTTCCGCAGAACCATCGCACGGAGCATATGGGCAGCCAAGAACGCGGCCACCTGCGCCGCCGCCGTGCCCAAGCCCAAGCCCCCGCCTCCCATTCTCCCGGCGCGCCGGACGCTGCCGGTGGTGGAGGACTGCCCGACGCTCGCATTCCTGCGCCCGCGCCCGGCCACCGCCCGCTACTCCACCGTCTCCGTCCCGCTCCCGCACCACTGCTTCCCCGCCTTCCCCGTCGGCGACCAGCTGTTCAACCGCCTCGTCGACGGGCTCACGCCGCCGCCTGCCGCCGTGCCGTGGAGGCCCGGGGAGACGGGCGTGACGCTGCACGAGGCGAGGAAGGTGGCGAGGGCGGCGGAGATGGAGGCGGCGCGCGCCACGCTGAGGGCCAACCCCGAGAGCGTCGTGTCCAGGTCAGAGTACGCCGCGCTCTGCATCGACATTGCGGGCGGCGAGGAGGGCGGGCGCAAGCTCGCCGTGGCGCTCGACGAGTCCGGCGTCGTCATCGTCCTCGCCGACGCCGTCTTCCTCCGCCCCGACCAGGTCGCGAAGGCGATCGGGAGCATGCTGCCGTCGCCGGCGCGAGCAGCAGCCGCGGGCGACGACGTCGAGGCGCGCAAGCTGGAGCTGCGGGCGCTGGAGCGGCAGAAGGCGGCCATCGACGCCAAGGCGGCGGCGCAGGTGCGGCGGGAGCTGTGGTGCGGGCTGGGCCTGCTGGCGGCACAGACGCTGGGGTTCATGCGGCTCACCTTCTGGGAGCTGTCGTGGGACGTGATGGAGCCCGTGTGCTTCTACGTCACGTCCATCTACTTCATGTCCGGCTACACCTTCTTCATGAGGACGGCCACGGAGCCGTCCTTCGAGGGCTTCTACCGGAGCCGCTTCGCGACGAGGCAGCGCCGCCTCATGCGCGCCCGCCAGTTCGACGTCGCCCGGTACAACGCTCTGAAGCAAGCGGAGCTGCGCGGCGTGTCCGGTTCTGTGGCACAAAGCGATCATGGCGAGTGCGATGCCGACGTGTTTAGGCACGCCACGCACGTACATCAGTAGCGCCGTTCTTCTAAAGAACTCTGGTACAGACTAACTAGTTTGAGACGTAGTACAAAAAACTAGTTTGAGACGTGTAGATTGTAGAGTCCAGTGCTTATCTGGACTCACCGATTCATGATCCATGGCACAAAAAATTCACCGATGTTTGAGTTTGTTTATAACTTGTATAGTGATGGTAAAATTCACCATTTTATCGTGAAAACTGAATCGAACATTTTTATGTTCAAAAAGGTGAACGTGCACTGTTTTGATTATTTTTTTGTTGAGAAAATTTCTGTTTTGATTCTCAAAGGAAAAACATCTCCGTTTTGGGGTGTCAGCCTGTCACAACTCGTGTACACAGTACACGCTATTGGAATGGACTGAGATGGCCCGTCGCGCTGGTTTTGTTCATAGGCCAACTTCTCTTCCCAGGATTTGTACAAAGAGAAAAAAATCTCTGGAAGCAGTGCACTAGCGCGAGAGCTATTTCTCGCCTTAAGCGAGTTGAAAGAGGATCACTTGCTGAAGGGTCGACACTAATCAGGCCGCATATGCACAGTAAAAGGAAATAGAGCATGCCAGGTAATCAAACCATGGTCTCCAGCTTTCGAGCAACGGCGTCTGAGTGGTTTTCGCTGTTCTTTATTTATTTTTTGTTGGACCTCAATAAGTCCCGAACGTTCGATTTTTAAGCATGCTAATCCGAACTCTTTTCATGGGAATTTTAGTTAAGGCGATGTTGACAAACACGACAATTTTTTAACAAAAAATCGAACTGGAACAAAGTTGCCATGTGTTAACAACTAAAGTTGCCACCTCGCAGCAACTAAAGTTGGCATCAAAAATCGTTCGGGATGACATGCTTAAATTCCGAACGTTCATGATTTATCTATTCCGTTTTTGTTTGGTTTTCTTTTTTCTTCTTCATTTTTGTTTTTTCTTATGTTTATTTTTGTTTTTACTCTGCATTTTCATATATGTCAGAATTTTTTTTAATAAGTGATCAACATTTTTTATAAACGTTCAGTATTTTCCAAATGCTTATTCAATATTTTTAAAATACTTGTTCAACATTTTAATACTTACTCAATATTTTTCAAATAAATGTTCTACATTTTTCAAATATATTTTTAATATTTTATAATACTTACTCAACATTTTCAAATACTTGTTTGATATTTTTAATATTTATTCCATATTTTGAAATACTTGTTCTACAATTTTTCAAATACCTGTTCAACAATTTTTAATACTTGTTTAATTATTCAGTATTTTCGAATACTCATCCACATTTTTCAAATGTATTGTTGAAATGTGTTTTTTTATACATATGTAGAATATTGTAAAGTATAAAGGAAAGTACAAAAATAAAGCAAGACGAGAACATAAACAAAAAAAACAGGCCGTAGCCTCCCGCTCTGCTGGGCCGGCCCATCTGGGGTCTTCCCGACGCGAGGCTTCCCCTGTGCTCGCTTAAAACGAGAAATAGGGTGCCCGTGCACTAGACCATGAGGACAAAAAATCATCAAACCATACCCAGAAAAAAAATCATGTGACAAATAAATTCATCTATTTTGTGCAAAGTCCCAATGAATAAAAGCATATTTCTTTTTTTTGAAATGAATGAATCAAAAGCATACATATTGACACGACCAAACCAATAAACATCTGGTAATTCGGATGAACGATAGTACTAACCAAAATCGAGACACCATAACGATGAATGAACGACACTACTAGCCAAAATCGAAGGGCCGGACTACTGCTGCGCCGGGCAAAAGGTGATGAGGTACTGCGCTCCGGCGCCGCAGGTGAAGGTGCTGGTGGGATCGTCGTAGGCGTAGCTGTACGCGGCGGGGCATGCCGCCTTGAACAGCCTCGAGTACTTGGTCGGCCCGCAGCTGTCCGGCCCGCCGTGCGCGCCCGTGCAGCAGTACTCGGCCGTCCCGAACGCCTCAAACGCGCTCCGGCACGCCACCGTCTTCCCCTCCTGGTCCCCTTCCTTGCCGGCCACCTGCAGCTCCGCGGGGCACAGCGCGTTCACGTCGCCCACGCACCCGGCGTAGCCGCACGTCGAGGAGTTCACCCTGGCGCCCTTGGCCGCCACGCCGATGCCGACGTTGTACCCGTCCACCAGGCTCACGTCGTAGAAGTCCTTGCCGTCCGCGCCCCCGAGGGTGAACTCGGCGAGCGTGACGGGGGGCGCCCCGCCCAGGGTGCAGCGCACGGCGCCGTCGCAGTCGCCCGTGGCGCAGGCGAGGGACACGCCGGAGGCGGCGGCGACGCAGCCGGTGCGCGCCCAGAGCCGGCCGGACCAGCCCGTCGGGCCGGGGAACGACACGTTGGCGCCCGGCGCGAGCTCGAAGCCGCCGCCCCCGACGGCGACGGCGCTGTTGCCGGACAATGTGGCCGGCCAGATCGTGAAGGTGCAGTTGTTTCGCAGTGTGAAGACCGTCGTGCCGGCCGCCTCGGCGCCGGGCTGTGCGCGTGACCAAACGCCCCCTGCACGGAGACGTTACCATGCAGATACACGGTCAGTGCGAATGCAGCAACAACCTGAACTTCGTCTAACCAAGAACTCGCAGACGTACCGAGGAGGAGCAGAAAGGACGCGATCCGTGCGGCTTCCATGGCAATGGCGTGCCTCGATCGAGCTAGAAAGAGCTCGTTGGACAGACAGCGGACGATCGATCGCTTGGACAGAGCTGCAGCTGGAAGAGGGACGCAAGATTAGTGAAGTGATTCGGCAGATACTACGCCTTTTCTGAATGGTGCTTTATACAGACGTGTACGGTGTGAGGGGGCCATTAGGTGGGAACTCGGGAGGAGATATCGGAGTTCGTTGAGAATTTGGAGGGACGCACGACTAACGCCCGGTGTCGTGTCCACCTCGTGCCATCGCCCATGTACGCGCGAGTTTAGGGGCCGTGGCGGTACTGGTAGTGGCGCTTAGTCCAGGCGAGAAATCCGTGACAATTTGTGTACGATAAAAAGGCGTAACAGATTTCAATGCTTTTCTTTTTGCGAAGGCAACAGATTGCAATTTAGAGCAGATTAGTTGCAGGCCTGCAACACATCTCGGCCCAGCATATCCGCCATAGACAAAAAGCGCACAGCTCATCTGGCATGTGTGCTGTAAATTTTTGTGCGCCACGTGTGAAAGTATAATGCTGTAAAAATTTCCACATGTGTTATGTACATGTACATGTGTATTGAAAAAGGCAAAAAAAATTGCGCTGTGTAAAATGTTATTTTAATATCAAGTTCTGTATATGAGCTCAGCCTCCATTGGCATTTTTCGATTCGCGCCGTTGGAGAACGGCATGAGCTTTTTTTTGTTTTTTGAGAAGGTAATGGCCTGAGCTGAGAAGCAGTGCCCTGCCCACTTTTTTTTTTGAAACAAAGCAAAAGATTTGTCATTTTCATTGAATAAGGAGTATTAGGGGTCTTGGCCAAAGGCCAAATACAACGTATCACTCTCGCGGCATGATATTACACAAATGTTTCGCATCGGCCAGACACCATAGCGCCGTCGCGTCTTTGATTCTAGCTACTAAAACCCCAACAGGCACTGCGACATTACGAAATACCCTAGCATTCCGCTCTTTCCAAATTTTCCATGAGACGAGCAGCATAAGGCAGGTAAGCGGTCATCGAGATTGCGTCGTGTTGGAAGCGGTGGCGCTCCACCAATTCTTCACCGTGTCAACCATGGCCCAGTTCTGCGGGTAAATGTCATGAAGGCCAAGCCACGCTTTAATCATGTTCCATACTCTAACCGTGTAGCGGCATTTGAAAAGCAGATGAGCCGCCGATTCCTGGACTTGCTTGCACAGGGGGCACATGTTGCAATTAGGCCACCCTCGCTTCTGAAGCCGGTCTGCCGTCCAGATTCTATTGTTGATGACTAGACAAGCGAAAAACTTGCATTTTTTTGGCGCGGGGGGGGGGGGGGGGGGGGGGGCAAGTTGTCCAAACAATTTGAGGCAAGTCCGAGTCAACTAAACCGAGAAACTGCGCACTGTAAGCCGTTGCTGCAGCGTAGTGACCATTCTTGGTGAGCTTCCAAATGATGGAGTCAGGCATGTCAGGTATTAGCTGAACATGAGATAGCTTCTCCCATAGGTTGACGAACTCATAAAGATGGTCAACAGTCATGCCCTGTAGAGGTCCTCATCTGAGATACCCAAAAATTGTTGAGGAGCGCTTTCTGGACCGAGCAATTCCTTCTTTGTGACAGCTCAAAAATTTCACCGTTTTTTTGGTTTTCATTGCCAGAGAGTTTGCCACAATCTCCTTAATGCTTAATGCCGATCTGGAAGGTGATTCCACAAGCTCGTCATGGGTTTTCATCCGACGATCCCACCATAGGTACCACACAGCTACCATGACCGTTTCAATCCCACCAGAGATCGGTAGAGCACGAATAAGCAATATAGTAGTGTTGTTTCTCTAAATAAAGTCTTCACGTAATGCCGGACTTGGGCACCAAACGCATACCCCCCCCCCCCCCCCCCCAAAGAGCTATGGGTCATCCTAGTACATGCTTCCTATTCTTTTTCCTACGATTTTGAGGACATTCTAGAACCTTCTTCAATTGGTATTTTTACATTTTCCGGATCTTTCTCTTTGGTTGTATTTCGATTTTAATTTTCTGTTTGATTTTTTTGTATTCACTTTATTTATTTTTTATTTTTATCATCCTAGTACATCCTTCCTATTCTTTTTCCTACGATTTTGAGGACATTCTAGAACCTTCTTCAATTGGTATTTTTACATTTTCCGGATCTTTCTCTTTGGTTGTATTTCGATTTTAATTTTCTGTTTGATTTTTTTGTATTCACTTTATTTATTTTTTATTTTTATAATTTTAAAATCATGTAAGTCATCAAAGTTGTGAGTATTTATGAAAATATGGCAACATCATTAAAATTGTGAACATTTTTCAATTCATGAATATTCTTCTAAATTTGTGGGCAAATTTAAAATTCATAGTAGGTTTTTAAAATTCTGAATATTTTTTCAGATTGATGAAAAAAGTTAAATTCCCATTTTAAAAACTGTTTTTGAAATTTACAAAAAATTTAGGACGTCGATAACTACCACACGTGTGGCAGGAAAGGGGACGCACCACACGTCTCTAATGCAAATAGATTGCCACGACATCGCATGCATGCATGCGAAAATCTTTTTGGATTTTCAGTTTTTAAAATGTTTTATCTCTTAAATGAAAAATCCGATTAAAGATCCGTTTTCACCATTAAATCCCTCGCGACGAGATCTTCAAAACTAGATCTCATATCGATATATTTCGGCAAAAATTAAATTTGGTTAAAAATTGCCATGTCTATTGCACATGAATTGCCATGATATTTACACTGAACTTGCCATGATATGTTTCAACTATTTTCTTTTACATTCAAAATTAAATTTTAACATATTATAAAACAGAGAATTAAGAAACTAGACTTGCCATGCACCATAAACTAAAATTGCCATGATACATGCACTTAAAATTGTCATGGTTCAATAAAAAAATATTTTCATGGTCAAAGTACTGGAATTGCCATCATCAAAAAACTAAAATTGCCATGATCTACAAACTAAAATTGGCACATGGCAACTTTAGTTTAAGCACTATGGCAACTATAGTGTAAACATCATGGTAACTTCTGGAAAAAAAAATCATCGAAACATATCAACATGGAGTCTAGTTTTGAAGATCTCGTCGAGACGGATTTAATGGTGAAAACGGATTTTTAGTTCACTTTTTTATTTAGGAGATAAAACATTTTTAAGCCGAAAACCAAAAAGATTTTCTGCTGATGTCATCTATTCATACGTGGCAAAATGAGTGGTGATGGAGGCGCGTGGGCGATCTGCAAACGCCCATACGTGTGGGCTTTAGTTTTTCCAAACATTTTTCAAAATCATGAGCATTTTTAAATTCCTAATTTTTTTAGATAATTTATTGAATATTTTAATAGAAAACCAGGCTGAAATAAAAAAAAAGGGGGTGAAAAACTCAATAAATAAAGTCAAATGATTGGCCTTGCAATGCCACACTAGGCCGGCCCACTTAGAGTTGCATGGAATAGGAGCACCCCATTATGTTGATTGTTCGGCTCAAGGTCTTTTGGTCCAAAGTTGGTCTTGGTCGCCATCAATAACGCTCTGATGCTCCCCCGCAAAAAAAAGAAAAAAAAAGATAGCGCTCCGATGCTTTGGTGATCACAAGAGCAGAAGAGCTCAACCTATTGTCGTTTGCTTCAAAGGTGTGGTGGAATTCATAGTGACATTTAACCAAGTTCGCGTGGATGTCACTTGCGCGCATTATTTCTCCTATAGATTCCTTGTGATCTCAGGTCGCTCAAAGCATTCTAGTCGAAGCCCAACAATTATCTAAAGCCCTATTCGGATCCACTTCGCTCCACAGCTGCAACTCCCGGAGCGAAGGGAGCGGCAGCGCAATCGCACGGAGCGGCTTAGACCCAGCTCCTCATACGGAGCGGTGTTTTGAAACAGGAGAGGTATCGAACAGGCACTAACTCCCAAAAATCGTTTTCAGACGTCTCGGATCAACTCCAAGTTCCTTCCCGAAACCCTACCTAACATACATGGAAGGATCTTCACCTCCCAACCATCACCACGTATGGGTTTCCCGCTAGCGCCACCTCCAATCCGGCTGGCCTAACTCCCTTAACCCAGTCTAGGCCTAATCGCGCCTTGCCGCATCACGCATGATTTCACCATTGCTAGTTGATCCTAGGTGCGACCTCCACAAGCCACGACCATTGTCCCTGATCGCCCACCCGTCGACCCTCATCTCCTCCCCCATCGTTCCTCACCACCAATTGACCAGCGCGTCGGCGCTAATGTCATCCTTGGTCGCGGGTGAGGAGGATATTGGTGGAAATGACTATGTCACTCCCACTAGGCAGCCGAGCAAGGGAATCTCCATCGTGTATTGTGGGCGAACCTTGCCTTGGGCGATGAGGCAGTTGAGCTGTCGGAATTTGATTTCAGACTCCCGATTTTTGGCTACGACGCCTAATTCTGGGGCATCAATAGGAATCATGAGCATTGCAGGCACCACCTCAACCCCTGTCGGGGGATGGCCCCCGGGCAGACAAGGGAACCCGGATCCCTTTTTAAAACATCGAGGCAAGCTAGGCCCCTCAATTCGGCTCGCACCCGGTCGGCTCCACAGTACGAGCCAGCCGGGTGCCGTGACCCGGCCGGCCAGCTGACGCATGCCGACCGTCCACGAGAAGTCAACTCCAAACAGTAAGAGGGTGTGGCTACAATGCGCCTTCGTTTACACCTGCCCCAGCGGGCGGGTACGGCGCGGCGTGACCCTGTAGCTAGGCGGCGCTGGCCGCCCCCCTGACGCCCGCGGGGTGTGCCACATTACCAAGCAGTCGGTCGTACCCGCGCCCGATGACCCCCGGTACAGCCCGCACCCGGCGGACCCAGCGAGACCCGCATCCGGCAGGCCCGGCGGCCCTCACTATCGGCTCCCAGAGGATGACACTTGGGCCCCACGCCCATGTAACATTACCATTGTAACCCGGGTGGCCGGCCTATAAGACCCCCCCGGTACCCCTCCATGCAAGGAGCCGACTCTTACAACACACACACTCACATCCACCTACGAGGCAGGGCAGAGGACCAGTTCCCTCTCCCACCTCCACTCGAACAGCTAGAGGAGCAACTCTGTAACCCATCACATATCATCCATTCTGCGGGACTAGGGGTGTTACCTCCCACGGAAGGCCCCGAACCTGGATACGTCTCGTGTCGCACACCTGTGCATGCCAACCTCGCCTCTGGAACCCACCGGTGCCCTTGTGTCTTCCCCACTTTTAGCCATCCCATGGCATCTGTCGTGAGATCACCACGACAACCCCACCTGTCGTGTTTCCAGTAATGGAGACGACACCAAGAAAGGGTTTCTAAGTGCCCTTTGAATGGCTACAAAGCTTGCAAAAATGTGATGAGCTGTCTAGTGAATTGCAAGACGGGGCAAAAGATGTAATACAAGATTAGACAAGCTTGAGAGGAGAATCATTAAAACTGATGTTGGAAATCAGAGTGAGCAACAAGATAGGAGAATGAGGGCAAATATGCCAAAGGGGAACTGATAAATGCGATGGATACGATGCTAGCATTTTATTATAGGACGTGGCTACAGAGCACCGCGGCACCCGTCCGTTATCCAGAATGCACGCTCATCATGCGCGCACATAACTATCCCACCTGCATTTATTAGGGGATAAAAAACTTTAAAAACTTGTAACTTTTGATTAGAATTTCAAAATTCAAATCCGTTTTCACTGGTGGGTTTCTCGCGACGAGTTCTTCAAAACTAGATCCCATATGAGTAGGTTTTGATGAACTTTTTTCCGAGCAACTTTGTGTGCCACAGAGGCAACTTTAGTGCTATAGAAAAGCAACTCCTTTCCCCCTAGTATGACTACCTATCAATGGAGGATCCTTCTAAGTTGGTTACCATGACTACCAATTGACTAGCTTCCCCTCTAAATCGCCTACCATAAGGACAACTCCAACGTGGATCACCAAATCGCCCCAAAAATGTCGGAATTAGCCTCTCTAGACACTTTTAACCATCCAATGACGGTCACCTAATTTGTTTGAACAAGTTCATATGTCATAAATCCTCCAAACCGAGCGACAAGGGGGGTGTTCTCAGGGCCCCTCGGCATCAATTGCTCCCTCCAACATGAAGCCAGATCCCATCTCCTCAAACAACAAGAGGAGCAGAATTTGCCCCTCCTAGTCGAGGTGATGGACAAAGTTCCCGCGCTACAAATGGAGATGCTAACCCAATAGTCAACCTCCAACCACTGTCTAACAATGCCCTCTCTGCTACTCCCGAGAAAACGCAACGTCCAAAACTAGATGCCGCCTAAAGGAGGAGACATCGTCTCCACTGCGCCAACCATTTCTGTTGTAACAAGGAGGTGGCAACAACAACTTCGAGTATTGATAAACGCAACCACATATAAAAAAGACTAAGTTCACCAAACAGAGCCTGTTGGGGTAGAAAAGAAAAACAACCATATGACTTATATGCACTGGAGTTGTACTTAAAAAGCCAACAACTTTTGCGGTGTTTTCGTGCAACTCCAATGCATTCACCAGACAACTCGTGTGTAATCTCATCCTGATGGTATCTAGATAAAGCGGCCACATATAGAAAAGACTAAGTTCACTAGGCAACTCGTGTGTAGTCCAAGCCCGAGCAACTCCACAGTTTTCCTTGGGCACCTGCTACCTCTTGAGCTTGTGTTGGTTTTTCCCTTGAAGAGGAAAGGGTGATGCCGCAAAGTAGAGTAAGTATTTCCCTCAGTTTAAGAACCAAGGTATCAATCCAGTAAAAGATAACGCAAAGTCATCGAATACCTGCACAAACAATCAACAAACTTGCACCCAACGCGATAAAGGGGTTGTCAATCCCTTCAGGGTTACTTGCAAAAGTGAGATCTGACAGAGATAGAAAAACGGTAAAGTAAATATTTGGTCGATTTATAGATCGGAAAGTAAAAGATTGTAAATTAGTAGATCAAAAACTAGTATGATGTAAAATAGACCCGGGGGCCATAGGTTTCACTAGTGGCTTCTCTCAAGATAGCAAATATTATGGTGGGTGAACAAATTACTGCCGATCAATTGATAGAAGAGCGCATAATTATGATGATATCTAAGGCAATGATCATGAATATAGGCATCACATCCGTGTCAAGTAGACCGAAATGATTCTGCATCTACTACTATTACTCCACACATCGACCGCTATCCAGCATGCATCTAGAGTATTAAGTTCATAAAGAACGGAGTAACGCATTAGGTAAGATGACATGATGTAGAGGAATTAACTCAAGCAATATGATGAAAACCCCATATTTTTATCCTCGATGGCAACAATACAATACGTGCCTTGCTGCCCCTACTGTCACTGGGAAAGGACACCGCAAGATTGAACCCAAAGCTAAGAACTTCTCCCATTGCAATAAAAACCAATCTAGTAGGCCAAACTAAACCGATAATTCGAAGAGACTTGCAAAGATATAAAATCATGCATATAAGAATTCAAAGAAGATTCAAATAATATCCATAGATAATCTGATCATAAATCCACAATTCATCGGATCTCGGCAAACACACCGCAAAAGAGTATTACATCGAATAGATCTCTAAGTACATCAAGGAGAACATGGTATTGAGAATCAAAGAGAGAAAAGAAGCCATCTAGCTACTAGCTATGGACCCATAGGTCTGTGGTTAACTACTCACGCTTCATCGGAAGGGTAATGGTGTTGATGTAGAAGCCCTTCATGATCGAATCCCTCTCCGACAGGACGCCAGAAAAAGGCCCCTAGATGGGATCTCATGGGTAGAGAAGGTTGTGGCAGTGGAAAAGTGTTTTCTTGGCTCCCCCTGATGTTTTTGGGGTGTAAGAGTATATATAGGCGATGGAACTAGGTCAGGAGAGCTCCGAGAGGTCCACGAGGTAGGGGGCACGCCCTCCACCCTTGTGACCACCTCGTTGAGTCTCCGACTTCATCTCCAAGTCTCCTGGTTTGCTTTTGGTCCAAGAAAGATCATCGCGAAAGTTTTATTCCGTTTGGAATCCGCTTGGTATTCCTTTTCTGCGAAACTCTAAAACAGGCAAAAAAACAGAAACTGGCACTGGTCTCTCGGTTAATAGGTTAGTCCCAAAAATAATATAAAATAGCATATAAATGCATATTAAACATCCAAAATAGATACTATAATAGCATGGAACAATCAAAAATTATAGATACGTTGGAGACGTATCAAGCATCCCCAAGCTTAATTCCTGCTCGTCCTCGAGTAGGTAAATGATAAAAATAGAATTTTTGATGTGGAATGCTACCTAACATATTATCCATGTAATTTTATTTATTGTGGCATGAATGTTCAGATCTGAAAGATTCAAAATAAAAGTTTAATATTGACATAAAAACAATAATACTTCAAGCATACTAACAAGGCAATTATGTCTTCTCAAAATAACATGGCCAAAGAAAGCTTATACATACAAAATCATATAATCTGGCTATGCTCCATCTTCATCACACAAATTACTCAAATCCTGCACAACCCTGATGAAAAGCCAAACAATTGTTTCATACTTTGATGTTCTCAAACCTTTTCAACTTTCACGCAATACATGAGCGTGAGCCATGGACATAGCACTATGGTGGAAGAGAATATGGTGGTTGTGGAGAAGACAAAAAGAGGGAGATAGTCTCACATCAACTAGGCATATCAACAGGCTATGGAGATGCCCATCAATAGATATAAATGTGAGTAAGTAGGGTGTCGGTGTCAAAACCGGCGGATCTCGGGTAGGGGGTCCCGGACTGTGCGTCTAGGCGGATGGTAACAGGAGACAAGGGACACGATGTTTTTACCCAGGTTCGGGCCCTCTCGATGGAGGTAAAACCCTACTCCTGCTTGACTGATATTGATGATATGGGTAGTACAAGAGTGGATCTACCACGAGATCAAGGAGGCTAAACCCTAGAAGCTAGCCTATGGTATGATTGTTGTAATGGTTGTTCGTCCTACGGACTAAACCCTCCGGTTTATATAGACACTGGAGAGGGCTAGGGTTACACAGAGTCGGTTACAATGGTAGGAGATCTACATATCCGTATCGCCAAGCTTGCCTTCCACGCCAAGGAAAGTCCCATCCGGACACGGGACGAAGTCTTCAATCTTGTATCTTCATAGTCTTGGAGTCCGGCCGATGATGATAGTCCGGCTATCCGTACACCCCCTAGTCCAGGACTCCCTCAGTAGCCCCTGAACCAGGCTTCAATGACGATGAGTCCGGCGCGCATATTGTTCGGCATTGCAAGGCGGGTTCCTCCTCCGAATTAATTCATAGAAGATTGTGAACACCAGGATAGTGTCCGGCTCTGCAAAATAAATTTCACATACCACCGTAGAGAGAATAATATGTACACAAGTTCAATCTGCTGACGTATTTTGTGGCATGACATCACGCCACTACCAAGCCTTTACTTGAATTGTTTTTATTATACCACCTCAGCGCATTTAGCGAAGCGGTTTCCTTGGCACGTCTTGTCGAAGTAGAGATCGTGTTCCCCTTATTCTGGGATTCCCATCAATACGGACGTGGGTAACCCAACCACGCCATTGATTGTGGCGATTGGGAGATAAGCGAGTTTTACTAGGCCGGTGCGGACGCATAGTCTTCGTCCGCCCATATATACGGGGATAAGGATCCACCTTTTTTACCTACGCCTTCTTCCTCCTTTGCTTATCCATCTTCGCGCACTCGAGCTCCAGCGCCCAAGTCCGCACATCTCGTCTCAACCTTCTCCAGCCATGTCCGGAGCGGGAGGCAAGTGGATGGCCTCCTCCGTTACGGAGGGGCACATCGAAAAACTGCGCGGCGCTGGATACTTGTCCAGCGACATCGCGCACCGGCTGCCCGACGAGGGGCAGCTCATCCCCACCCCCAGGCCTCATGAGAGGGTCGTATTCCTTCCCCACTTCCTCGGCGGACTGGGCTTCCCACTTCATCCCTTCGTCCGGGGGCTCATGTACTACTACAGCCTGGACTTCCACGATCTGGCGCCAAACTTCATCCTCAACATCTCGGCGTTTATCGTCGTGTGCGAGGCCTTCCTCTGCATCCAGCCCCACTTTGGCTTGTGGCTAAAGACCTTCAATGTCAAGCCGAAGGTGGTGAAGGGCGTTCAAGCGGAGTGCGGAGGCGCCATGGTGGGAAAAATGCCCAACGTCACTTGGCTCGAGGGCGCCTTTGTGGAATCCGTCAAGGGGTGGCAATCGGGGTGGTTCTACATCACCGAGCCGCGTGACCCTAAATGGGCAGCGGCCCCCGAGTTCAGATCTGGTACCCCCATGCAGCTCACCTCCTGGAAAGAGAAGGGCTTGCTATGGGGCAGTTCGGAGGAGCTGACCGGACTCCAGTCCTGTCTCCAGACCCTGGTGAACAAGAAGCTTAACCTTGTCAACGTGATCCAGGTCATGCTCGTCCGCCGGATTCTCCCCGGCAACAACGGGCCTTCAATCTGTGGGAGTTTGATCCGGCACAGCACCGGACCCTTAGCGGGCTCTTCGACACAACGTACGAAGCGGCCTGGAGGGTGTTGTTCAAGGGGGGAGAAGCCCCCGCATCCGCAACTGAAGATCGCGGATTCAGCATGCAGCGCCCGGCCGGCGCGGTAAGATATGTTATCCTTTATGGGACATTCATTTCTTTCATAGTGTGACTCTATGTGGGATCTAAAACTCCCAATGCCTTTAACAGGACTGGCAGAGGACGTCCGGACAGGTTAACTGTCCGGCTCCCCTCCCCGAAGACCCAGCGGATACCCGTTTAACGGGGTTGCTAGTCCCGGCACTTTACGTGGTGCCGGAGAAGAAGGCCAAGAAGAAGGCCACGGGAACCAGAAGAAGTTCCCGGCGCCAGGTGGTATCGGACTCGTCGTCCGACGGCTCCGAGACGGACTCCTCCCCCGAAGACGAGGAGGAGAAAGAGGACTCTCCCCAAGAGGGGGGAGAGAGGAAGAGGAAGGCTTCCCCAACGGGGGAGGCCAAAGGGTCCAAGAAGGGAAGGACCCTCCCTCCGGACTGCTCCGCCAACACCGACGACGGCGACGAGGGGTGGCCCTCAAGGGCCAAGCCCCCGGCGAGATCGTAAGTATCCGGATTCCTGAATGATTTATAATTTCTCTTTTTTGCCACATGGTGTCCTTCTAATGCCGCATACAACCTGTAGTCCGGCCGAGGACGATCTTCCCGCTTCATCGAGTGGGTCCTTGGCACCGTCGGATGTGGATTCCCTCCCGACCGCCTCAACTCCCCGTGACGCTGACAACGCCGGGGTGGGGTCCCGTGAAGGGACCCATCAGGAGGAGGAGGCTCCCGAGGTGCCGCAAGGCAACCTCCCGAACTTTGCTTCGGACTCCGCGCCGGAACCAGCAGTGGTTCCGGAGTCCGGCAGGCGGCCCCTTCGTAAGAAGGGCAAGACCATGACACCGGCAGCCTCCGTCCAACCAGAGGCGCCGGACAACTTGTTGGAGGCGCTCAACGGCGCTTCCATCGAGGAAGAACACTGCACTATCATAAGTGCGGTGATTCAGAAGGTTCAGCTCGCCAAGAGCAGGCTGAGCGAAACCTATAGCAGCCTTCTAACAGGCTTTGAGGTAAGAAGTTTTAAAATATGTAATGTAATACCGCATAGACAGTAGCCCCTGATGCTCGGTTCGGTGTTCGGAAAGAAAATCCGGACTGAGGATCTAAAAAGATACACGCAGGAGTTCTAAAAATTATGTCAATATTGGATTGCAGGCTGCGCTGCTGACCTCTGCCGCACTGACTGCGGAGGTTGGTGCTTTGAAGCAGAACCTCGAGCGGTCCGAGAACGAGCTCGGCCTTGGCAAGAAGCAGCTCGAGGACAAAAAAGGTGAGTAACACCGTATGAAATTTGTACCTTACATAAAAGGATTTTGGTTGCAAGAGAAATAACAAGGATAACGTGGGCACTGCAGGGGCCACGAACAAGCTGGCGACCCTGAAGGAGGCCGTGTACACGGCCGAGCATAATGCGGCCGCGGAACGAGCGGAGCGAGAGAAGCAGGAGGCGCGGGTGGCGGAGGTGCAGCAAGAGCTCCAGGCTCTCATGGAAAAGCATGAGAGTTTGGAGCGCGACTCGAAGACTCGAGAGTCCGAGCTTGCCTCGGCTCTTGAGAGTGCCAAAGCCGCGAAGGCCGAAGCCCATAAGGCCCTCCAGGAGATTGAGGCGGTGAACAAAATAGCGGCGGGTAAGGCATTTTTCATGCAAAGCGAGCATGTGAATGTGAATTACCTGTTACTTACCCGAATTCGGAGCTCTCCAGGAGCGTTTGCAGATCTGCCTTGCAGCGTGTCCGATGCCGCCGCATTCTACCGGGCCGAGGAGGGGAGCTCGACGGAGAAGGTCTTCTGGTCTCAGTATGCTGAGGCTAGACATCCGGTGCCCGTTAGCGACCAGCTAAAGCAGCTGGTCGAGCTCCACAAGTTAGCCGAACAGGCCATGAAGGGCCTCATAGTTCGGATGTGGCCCGAGGAGGCCATGCCTGGGAGCTACTTCGGCTTAGTGCGGCGGCTGGTGGATGCGTGTCCCTGGGTGGAAGTCGTCAAGCGCTCCGCCTGCATTGATGGTGCCCGTCGGGCCCTTGCCCGTGCAAAAGTGCACTGGGGCAGGCTGGATGCTGAGAAGCTTCTAACGGACGCGCCGCCGGCGGGCAAGGAGTATCGCACGCCCGAAATGTACTATAAGAGTGTCCTGAAGGGTGCCCGCAAGATTGCGGATGAGTGCTCCAAAGATGTAATATTTGAGTAGACTCGCAATGTGTTATCCTGTATGCTGAAAACTTTGTTCATATGCGCTAAGCAACGCTTATTAATTTAAAATATTACCTTCTGTGCGTCCGTTTATAAAATCTGAGAGATGGCAAGTCGTCGGCTTCAGCCCCCATGCCACGAGTGCTGGGGTGTTCGGTATAAACTTGAGCGCTGTTGTTCCCATTTTTGGGTCCATCTAGGGAGGCGCTCAACACGACGAACAAGGAAACCGGACTTATAATGCTTGAACACTCTCACTTAGCCATAGAATTCTATAATTTTAAATTTCGGCGAAGCCCCTAGTATTCAGAAGACCGAGTTCGGGGTGCTATCCACGCCTGGGCCGGACAAAGCCGGTTCCTCGCTCTAAGCGGCATAAGTCTTTAGGGACTCGAAAAGACCTCTCGAACAGCGACCAGCTCTCGCCTTATCATGACAGTCAGTTTTAGCTTTCTCCACTGAGGCGCTCGCCTAGCTCAACCGGGGCACAATCGCAGTGGTTCTCCCAGTGCTACCTTAGCCTATAAAACGGAACGTAAGGTACCAAAACATGGGAGCCGGGAAAACCCAACTATTGACCCAAGACATGATTCGGAGCCGATGCATATAATGCTATAAGTTCGGGGTGCCGCCCTTGTGAAAGTGTGCGGACTTGTCACACCATAATGCGGGGAACATAAGCCCCTGGTGTATTCGGCCGTACCAAAGTGTACGGATGCAAAATGTCATAAACGAACATATATAAAAGAGGGATGCAATTATAAGCAAAAAACGATGCATTGTCTATTCAGAAATACTGCTATGAATGAAGAGCGATACAAATAGTGCGGTAAGCAAGGGGTTGGACTATTAAACATGTCCCCCTCCAGGGTAGGCTGCGGAATGGTGTATTAAACAGATTTAATGCTCGTAATGGAGACCACCTGAGTGTTCGTCGTAGCCTTTCTCCTTCCCTGGCTGTTGCATCGTTAGTTCGGCAGGTTGCTGCCGAACAGGGCCTCTGGCGAACGGCGTCCTGTGGGTAAGAAAAAGAAAAAAGAAAAAGAGCGACACACTTGGGAGCCCCTGGTGTGGTTGAGCCGCACTCTGGGCCTGTCGTGGTCGTGCCCCTCCCCCTATGCCCATGGTATCTCCAGAGCGTAATGATGTACGCGAAGGGCTAGTCTTGCAATCATGCGAGGGCTGGGGTTGGGGCCGCATTGCTACGCGTGCTCGGAACGTGCCAGGTGGTCTTGATGTATGTTACTCCGGGCGCGTTTGGCCACGTCCGGTCGTTTAACGGCCGGGCTCGAGAATTGCCTTAAGAGGCTGCTCTGTACTTCCGCCGTCAGAGCCGCTGTGTGTTCCTTCGTTCGGAGGGAGCGTTCAGTGTTTCCGTTAACCGTGATGACTCCACGAGGGCCTGGCATCTTGAGCTTGAGGTATGCATAATGCGGCACCGCGTTGAACTTTGCAAACGCGGTCCGTCCGAGCAGAGCATGATAGCCACTGCGGAACGGGACTATGTCGAAGATTAACTCCTCGCTTCAGAAATTATCCGGGGATCCGAAGACCACTTCCAGTGTGACTGAGCCTGTACAATTGGCCTCAACACCTGGTATGACGCCTTTCAAGGTCGTATTTGTAGGTTTAATCCTTGAGGGGTCTATGCCCATCTTGCGCACTGTATCCTGATAAAGCAGGTTCAGGCTGCTGCCGCCGTCCATCAGGACTCTAGTGAGGTGAAATCCATCGATGATTGGGTCTAAAACCAATGCGGCGAATCTGCCATGGCGGATACTGGTGGGGTGGTCCCTTCGATCGAAAGTGATCGGGCAAGAGGACCATGGATTGAACTTCGGGGTGACTGGCTCCATCGCATATACGTCCCTAAGTGCATGCTTCCGCTCCCTCTTGGGTATGTGGGTTGCGTATATCATGTTTACCGTCCGCACTTATGGGAGAAAACCCTTCTGTCCTCTACTATTCGGCGGCCGGATCTCTTCCTCGTCATCGCTATGCAGCACCTTGTCATTGTTTTCGGCAATTAACTTGCCTGCCTGCTTGAACACCCAACAATCCCTGTTGGTGTGATTAGCTGGCTTTTCGGGGGTGCCATGTATCTGGCAAGAGCGGTCGAGTATTCGGTCCAAATTGGACGGACCCGGAGTAGTTCTTTTAAATGGCTTTTTCCGCTGACCGGGTTTAGAGCCTCTGAATCCGGCGTTGACTGCCGAATCCTCAGTGTTATCGCCGTTAACGCGGCGTTTGTTTTTGTTACGACGCGACCTGCCGTTGCGGTCCTCGTTGTCCGGACTGCTAGAATTTTTGCTGAGGTTGTTGCTGCGCGCTAGCCAGCTGTCCTCCCCCGCACAGAAGCGGGTCATGAGTGATGTGAGGGCTGCCATGGATTTCGGCTTTTCCTGTCCTAGGTGCCGGGCCAGCCACTCGTCGCGGATGTTATGTTTGAAGGCTGCGAGGGCCTCTGCATCCGGACAGTCAACGATTTGATTTTTCTTTGTTAGGAACCGTGTCTAGAATTGTCTGGCCGATTCGTCTGGCTGCTGAATTATGTGGCTTAGGTCATCGGCGTCTGGTGGCCGCACATATGTGCCCTGGAAGTTGTCATGGAATGCGGCTTCCAGGTCCTCCCAACACCCAATTGACTATGCTGGCAAGCTGTTAAGCCAATGCCGAGCTGGTCCTTTAAGCTTGAGTGGGAGATATTTGATGGCGTGGAGATAATCACCGCGGGCCATATGGATATGAAGGAGATAGTCTTCGATCCAAACCGCGGGGTCAGTTGTGCCATCATAGGATTCAATGTTCACGGGTTTAAACCCTTCAGGGATTTGATGATCCATTACTTCATCTATGAAGCATAGTGGGTGTGCGGCGCCTCTATACTGGGCAATATCGCGACGTAGCTCAAGAGAGCTTTGTCTACTGTGTTCGGCCCGGCCGGAGTTGCTGTATCCGGCGCGATGGTACTCGTCGTGGATCGTGGGGCGCCCACGTGATCCGTAGATAGATCTTGATTGTCTTGCCTTGTCCTCCAATATGTCTCGCAAGTCCGGTGCATTCCCCCGTGGCTTCGCGCTTTTCGAGCGGTGCCGGGGTACGGTTCTGGTGGAGGGCCTAAATGCCTCTCTGTCACGGCCACGAGGTGGTCGGTCTGCCGTATTGTGCGCTGGTGATGAAGGTTTATATGCCTCCTCCTCTAATCAGGGGAGAAACTTGCATTTTGGGTAGCTTTTGGAGGGGCGTTCGAGTTCATGCTCTTCGGCCGCGAGGACCTCGGTCCATCTGTCGGCCAGCAGGTCTTGATCAGCTTGAAGCTGTTGCTACTTTTTCTTTAGGCTATTCACCGTGGCCATTAGCCTGCGTTTAAAACGCTCTTGTTCAACGGGATCCTCGGGCACGACGACTTCGTCGTCGTTGAGGCTTGCCTCATCTCTGGAGTGAGGCATGTAATTATCATCCTCTACCTTCTCGTCTGCCGCTCTCTCTTGAGGGCTGGCTTCTCCGTCCTCCTATGCTGAATCTTGCTGAAGGGGGTTGTCTTTGGCACTCTCTGGGGTGTTATTGTCTTCGGTGCTGGAATCTCCATTCTTGCTGTCGCGGGATTTAGAGCGGCATCGCTGACGTCGGCGCTTGGGCTGTTTCTTAGAGGAATCTGCCTCTGCTGCTTCTTCACCGTTCCCGTCCTTTGGGATGTCCACCATGTATATGTCGTATGACGAGGTGGTCTTCCAGTGCCTCGTAGGCGCTGGCTCTTGGTCATCTCCGGCATCGTCGTCCATACCGTCGATGTCTTCGGAGTCGTAGTTTAGCATGTCGGTTAGATCGTCGACAGTGGCTACAAAGTGGGTTGTGGGTGGGCTTTGAATTTCTTCGTCGTCCGCATCCCAACCATCCTGACCGCAGCCCGGCCAGGGCTCTCCTGATAACGAGAGATACTTTAGCGAATTCAGGATGTCGCTAAAGGGTGAGTGCTGAAAGATGTCCGCGGCGGTGAACTCCATGATCGGCGCCCAATCGGATTCGATTGGTAGGGGCGCAGGAGGTTCAGAGTCCGGCGAGGAGTCCGGCACCTCGGAGTCACGAGCTTTGCAAAGGACAAGGTCAGTATTCGGCTCCATCACCGTGGAAGTTGCAGCCCCTGAGGCGGTGTCTAGCCACCTGTCCTCGATCTGCACGGTCGGCTCCGAACTATGGGTCAGAGCGAACTCATGTGCGGCCTCCAGGGTACTGTTTGGTGGCAGAGCTAAATCGTGCCCATCGTAACAGTGCGGCGCGCTTGGCTGTGGCTCGAATCCATCAAAGATCAAGTCTCCGCGGATGTCAGCCGTGAAGTTTAGGCTTCCAAATCTGACCTGATGGCCAGGGGCATAGCTTTCAATCTGCTCCAGATGGCCAAGCGAATTGGCCCGCAGTGCAAAGCCGCCGAAC
Organism: Triticum timopheevii; assembly: GCA_963921465.1. Lineage (NCBI taxonomy): Eukaryota > Viridiplantae > Streptophyta > Magnoliopsida > Poales > Poaceae > Triticum > Triticum timopheevii. The sequence goes on from OY997268.1 coordinate 480,716,737, forward strand.
ACGAAGATCTGCCCGGGGAGAAAAGTCTCACCCTGGACTGCGTTGTTGTTTGAAGAAGCCATCAAGCCTATCGGTGACGACACGGAGGAACTCTCAATGAAAGGACCAATGTCGGTGTCAAAACCGGCGGATCTCGGGTAGGGGGTCCCGAACTATGCGTCTAGGCGGATGGTAACAGGAAACAAGGGACACGATGTTTTTACCCAGGTTCGGGCCCTCTCGATGGAGGTAAAACCCTACTCCTGCTTGATTGATATTGATGATATGGGTAGTACAAGAGTGGATCTACCACGAGATCAAGGAAGCTAAACCCTAGAAGCTAGCCTATGGTATGATTGTTGTAATGGTTGTTCGTCCTACGGACTAAACCCTCCGGTTTATATAGACACCGGAGAGGGGTAGGGTTACATAGAGTCGGTTACAATGGTAGGAGATCTACATATCCGTATCGCCAAGCTTGCCTTCCACGCCAAGGAAAGTCCCATCCGGATACGGGACGAAGTCTTCAATCTTGTAGCTTCATAGTCTTGGAGTCCGGCCGATGATGATAGTCCGGCTATCCGGACACCCCATAGTCCAGAACTCCCTCAGTAGCCCCTAAACCAGGCTTCAATGACGATGAGTCCGGCTCGCATATTGTTCGGCATTGCAAGGCGGGTTCCTCCTCCGAATTAAATCATAGAAGATTGTGAATACCAGGATAGTGTCCGGCTCTGCAAAATAAATTCCACATACCACCGTAGAGAGAATAATATGTACACAAGTTCAATCTGCTGACGTATTTCGTGGCATGACATCACGCCACTACCAAGCCTTTACTTGAATCGTTTTTATTATACCACCTCAGTGCGTTTAGTGAAGCGGTTTCCTTGGCACGTCTTGTCGAAGCAGAGATTGTGTTCCCCTTATTCCGGGATTCCCATCAATACGGACGTGGGTAACCCAACCGCGCCATTGATTGTGGCGCTTGGGAGATAAGCAAGTTTTACCAGGCCGGTGGGGACGCATAGTCTTCGTCTGCCCATATATAAGGGGATAAGGATCCACCTTTTTTACCTACGCCTTCTTCCTCCTTTGCTTATCCATCTCCGCGCACTCGAGCTCCAGCGCCCAAGTCCGCACATCTCGTCTCAACCTTCTCCAGCCATGTCCGGAGCGGGAGGCAAGTGGATGGCCTCCTCCGTTACGGAGGGGCACATCGAAAAACTTCACGGCGCTGGATACTTGTCCAGCGACATCGCGCACCGGCTGCCCGACGAGGGGCAGCTCATCCCCACCCCCAGGCCTCATGAGAGGGTCGTATTTCTTCCCCACTTCCTCCGCGGACTGGGCTTCCCACTTCATCCCTTCGTCCGAGGGCTCATGTACTACTACAGCCTGGACTTCCACGATCTGGCGCCAAACTTCATCCTCAACATCTCGGCATTTATCGTCGTGTGCGAGGCCTTCCTCTGCATCCAGCCCCACTTTGGATTGTGGCTAAAGACCTTCAATGTCAAGCCGAAGGTGGTGAAGGGCGTTCAAGCAGAGTGCGGAGGCGCCATGGTGGGAAAAATGCCCAACGTCACTTGGCTCGAGGGCGCCTTTGTGGAATCCGTCAAGGGGTGGCAATCGGGGTGGTTCTACATCACCGAGCCGCATGACCCTAAATGGGCAGCGGCCCCCGAGTTCAGATCTGGTACCCCCATGCAGCTCACCTCCTGGAAAGGGAAGGGCTTGCTATGGGGTAGTTCGGAGGAGCTGACCGGACTCCAGTCCTGTCTCCAGACCCTGGTGAACAAGAAGCTTAAGCTTGTCAACGTGATCCAGGTCATGCTCGTCCGCCGGATTCTCCCCTGCCAACAACGGGCCTTCAATCTGTGGGAGTTTGATCCGGCACAACACCGGACCCTTAGCGGGCTCTTCGACACAATGTACGAAGCGGCCTGGAGGGTGCTGTTCAAGGGGGGAGAAGCCCCCGCATCCGCAACTGAAGATCGCGGATTCAGCATGCAGCGCCCGGCCGGCGCGGTAAGATATGTTATCCTTTATGGGACATTCATTTCTTTCATAGTGTGACTCTATGTGGGATCTAAAACTCCCAATGCCTTTAACAGGACTGGCAGAGGACGTCCGGACAGGTTAACTGTCCGGCTCCCCTCCCCGAAGACCCAGCGGATACCCGTTTAACGGGGCTGCTAGTCCCGGCACTTTACGTGGTGCCGGAGAAGAAGGCCAAGAAGAAGGCCACGGGAACGAGAAGAAGTTCCCGGCGCCAGGTGGTATCGGACTTGTCGTCCGACGGCTCCGAGGTGGACTCCTCCCCCGAAGACGAGGAGGAGAAAGATGACTCTCCCCAAGAGGGGGGAGAGAGGAAGAGGAAGGCTTCCCCAACGGGGGAGGCCGAAGGGTCCAAGAAGGGAAGGACCCTCCCTCCGGACTGCTCCGCCAACGCCGACGACGGCGACGAGGGGTGGACCTCAAGGGCCAAGCCCCCGGCGAGATCGTAAGTATCCGGATTCCTGAATGATTTATAATTTCTCTTTTTTGCCACATGGTGTCCTTCTAATGCCGCATACAACCTGTAGTCCGGCCGAGGACGATCTTCCCGCTTCATCGAGCGGGTCCTTGGCACCGTCGGATGTGGATTCCCTCCCGACCGCCTCAACTCCCCGTGACGCTGACGACACCGAGGTGGGGTCCCGTGAAGGGACCCATAAGGAGGAGGAGGCTCCGGAGGTGCCGCAAGGAAACCTCCCGGACGTTGCTCCGGACTCCGCGCAGGAACCAGTAATGGTTCCGGAGTCCGGCAGGCGGCCCCTTCATAAGAAGGGCAAGACCGTGACACCGGCAGCCTCCGTCCAACCGGAGGCGCCGGACAACTTGTTGGAGGCGCTCAACAGCACTTCCATCGAGGAAGAACACCGCACTATCATGAGTGCGGTGATTCAGAAGGTTCAGCTCGCCAAGAGCGGGCTGAGCGAAGCCTGTAGCAGCCTTCTAACAGGCTTTGAGGTAAGAAGTTTTAAAATATGTAATGTAATACCGCATAGATAGTAGCCCCTGATGCTCGGTTCGGTGTTCGGAAAGAAAAGCCGGACTCTGGATCTAAAAAGATATACGTAGGAGTTCTAAAAATTATGTCAATATGGGATTGCAGGCTGCGCTGCTGACCTCTGCCGCACTGACTACGGAGGTCGGTGCTTTGAAGCAGAACCTCGAGCGGTCCGAGAACGAGCTCAGCCTTGCCAAGAAGCAGCTCGAGGACAAAAAAGGTGAGTAACACCGTATGAAATTTGTACCTTACAGAAAAGGATTTTGGTTGCAAGAGAAATAACAAGGATAACGTGGGCACTGCAGGGGCCACGAACACGGTGGCGACCCTGAAGGAGGCCGTGTCCGCGGCCGAGCATAATGCGGCCGTGGAACGAGCGGAACGAGAGAAGCAGCAAGAGCTCCAGGCTCTCGTGGAAAAGCATGAGAGTTTGGAGTGCGACTCGAAGACTCGAGAGTCCGAGCTTGCCTCGGCTCTTGAGAGTGCCAAAGCCGCGAAGGCCGAAGCCCATAAGGCTCTCTAGAAGATTGAGGCGGTGAAGAAAATAGCGGCGGGTAAGGCATTTTTCATGCAAAGCGAGCATGTGAATGTGAATTACCTATTACTTACCCGAATTCGGAGCTCTCCAGGAGTGTTTGCAGATCTGCCTCGCAGCGTGTCCGATGCCGCCGCATTCTACCGGGCCGAGGAGGGGAGCTCGACGGAGAAGGTCTTCTGGTCTCAGTATGCTGAGGCCAAACATCCGGTGCCCCTTAGCGACCAGCTAAAGCAGCTGGTCGAGCTCCACAAGGTAGCCGAACAGGCCATGAAGGGCCTCATAGTTCGGCTGTGGCCCGAGGAGGCCATGCCTGGGAGCTACTTCGGCTTAGTGCGGCGGCTGGTGGATGCATGTACCTGGGTGGAAGTCATCAAGCGCTCCGCCTGCATTGAAGGTGCCCGTCGGGCCCTTGCCCGTGCAAAAGTGCACTGGGGCAGGCTGGATGCTGAGAAGCTTCTAACGGACGCGCCGCCGGCGAGCAAGGAGTATCGCACACCCAAAGTGTACTATAAGAGTGTCCTGAAGGGTGCCCGCAAGATTGCGGATGAGTGCTCCAAAGATGTAATATTTGAGTAGACTCGCAATGTGTTATCCTGTGCGCTGAAAACTTTGTTCATATGCGCTAAGCAACGCTTATTAATTTAAAATATTACCTTCTGTGCGGCCGTTTATAAAATCTGAGAGATGGCAAGTCGTCGGCTTCAGCCCCCATGCCACGAGTGCTGGGGTGTTCGGTATAAACTTCAGCGCTCTTGTTCCCATTTTTGGGTCCATCTAGGAAGGCGCTCAACAGGACGAACAAGGCAACCGGACTTATAGTGCTTGAACACTCTCACTTAGCCATAGAATTCTATAATTTTAAATTTCAGTGAAGCCCCTAGTATTCGGAAGACCGAGTTCGGGGCGCTATCCACGCCTGGGCCGGACAAAGCCGGTTCCTCGCTCTAAGCGGCATAAGTCTTTAGGGACTCGAAAAGACCTCTCGAACAGCGACCAGCTCTCGCCTTATCATGACGGTCAGTTTTAGCTTTCTCCACTGTGGCGCTCGCCCAGCTCAACCGGGGCGCAATCGCAGTGGTTCTCCTAGTGCTACCTTAGCCTATAAAACGGAACGTAAGGTACCAAAACATGGGAGCCGGGAAAACCCAACTATTGACCCAAGACATGATTCGGAGCCGATGCATATAATGCTATAAGTTCGGGGTGCCGCCCTTGTGAAAGTGTGCGGACTTGTCACACCATAATGCGGGGAACATAAGCCCCTGGTGTATTCGGCCGTACCAAAGTGTACGGATGCAAAATGTCATAAACGAACATATATAAAAGAGGGATGCAATTATAAGCAAAAAGCGATGCATTGTCTATTCAGAAATACTGCTATGAATGCAGAGCGATACAAATAGTGCGGTAATCAAGGGGTTGGACTATTAAACATGTCCCCCTCCAGGGGTAGGCTGCGGAATGGTGTATTAAACAGATTTAATGCTCGTAATGGAGACCACCTGAGTGTTCGTCGTAGCCTTTCTCCTTCCCTGGCTGTTGCATCGTTAGTTTGGCAGGTTGCTGCCGGACAGGGCCTCTGGCGAACGGCGTCCTGTGGGTAAGAAAAAGAAAAAAGAAAAAGAGCGACACACTTGGGATCCCCTGGTGTGGTTGAGCCGCACTATGGGCCTGTCGTGGTCGTGCCCCTCCCCCTATGCCCATGGTATCTCCAGAGCGTAATGATGTACGCGAAGGGCTAGTCTTGCAATCATGCGAGGGCTGGGGTTGGGGCCGCATTGCTACGCGTGCTCGGAACGTGCTAGGTGGTCTTGATGTATGTTACTCCGGGCGCGTTTGGCCACGTCCGGTCGTTCAACGCCGGGCTCGAGAATTGCCTTAAGAGGCTGCTCTGTACTTCCGCCGCAAGAGCCGCTGTGTGTTCCTCCGTTCGGAGGGAGCGTTCAGTGTTTTCGTTTACCGTGATGACTCCATGAGGGCCTGGCATCTTGAGCTTGAGGTATGCATAATGCAGCACCGCGTTGAACTTTGCAAACGCGGTCCATCCGAGCAGAGCATGATAGCCACTGTGGAACGGGACTATGTCGAAGATTAACTCCTCGCTTTGGAAATTATCCGGGGATCCGAAGACCACTTCCAGTGTGACTGAGCCTGTACAATTGGCCTCAACACCTGGTATGACGCCTTTGAAGGTCGTCTTTGTAGGTTTAATCCTTGAGGGGTCTATGCCCATCTTGCACACTGTATCCTGATAAAGCAGGTTCAGGCTGCTGCCGCCGTCCATCAGGACTCTAGTGAGGTGAAATCCATCGATGATTGGGTCTAAAACCAATGCGGCGAATCCGCCATGGCGGATACTGGTGGGGTGGTCCCTTCGATCGAAAGTGATCGGGCAAGAGGACCATGGATTGAACTTCGGGGCGACTGGCTCCATCGCATATACGTCCCTAAGTGCATGCTTCCGCTCCCTCTTGGGTATGTGGGTTGCGTATATCATGTTTACCGTCCGCACTTATGGGGGAAAACCCTTCTTTCCTCTACTGTTCGGCGGCCGGGTCTCTTCCTCGTCATCGCTATGCAGCACCTTGTCATTGTTTTCGGCAATTAACTTGTCTGCCTGCTTGAACACCCAACAATCCCTGTTGGTGTGATTAGCTGGCTTTTCGGGGGTGCCATGTATCTGGCAAGAGCGGTCGAGTATTCGGTCCAAATTGGACGGACCCGGAGTAGTTCTTTTAAATGGCTTTTTCCGCTGACCGGGTTTAGAGCCTCTGAATCCGCGTTGACTGCCGAATCCTCAGTGTTATCGCCGTTAATGCGGCGTTTGTTTTTGTTACGACGCGACCTGCCGTTGCGGTCCTTGTTGTTCGAACTGCTAGAATTTTTGCTGAGGTTGTTGCTACGGGCTAGCCAGCTATCCTCCCCCGCCATGGATTTCGGCTTTTCCTGTCCTAGGTGCCGGGCCAGCCACTCGTCGCGGATGTTATGTTTGAAGGCTGCGAGGGCCTCTGCATCCGGACAGTCGATGATTTGATTTTTCTTTGTTAGGAACCGTGTCCAGAATTGTCTGGCCGATTCGTCTGGCTGCTGAATTATGTGGCTTAGGTCATCGGCGTCTGGTGATCGCACATATGTGCCCTGGAAGTTGTCATGGAATGCGGCTTCCAGGTCCTCCCAACACCCAATTGACTCTGCTGGCAAGCTGTTAAGCCAATGCCGAGCTGGTCCTTTAAGCTTGAGTGGGAGATATTTGATGGCGTGGAGATCATCACCGCGGGCCATATGGATATGAAGGAGATAGTCTTCGATCCAAACCGTGGGGTCTGTTGTGCCATCGTAGGATTCAATGTTCACGGGTTTAAACCCTTCAGGGATTTGATGATCCATTACTTCATCTGTGAAGCATAGTGGGTGTGTGGCGCCTCTATACTGGGCAATATCGCGACGTAGCTCAAGAGAGCTTTGTCTACTATGTTCGGCCCGGCCGGAGTTGCTGTATCCGGCGCGATGGTACTCGTCGTGGATCGTGGGGCACCCACGTGATCCGTAGATAGATCTTGATTGTCTTGCCTTGTCCTCCAATATGTCTCGCAAGTCCAGTGCATTCCCCCGTGGCTTCGCGCTTTTCGAGCGGTGCCGGGGTACGGTTCTGGTGGAGGGCCTAGATGCCTCTCTGTCGCGGCCACGAGGTGGTCGGTCTGCCGTATTGTGCGCTGGTGATGAAGGTTTATATGCCTCCTCCTCTAATCAGGGGAGCAACTTGCATTTTGGGTAGCTTTTGGAGGGGCGTTCGAGTTCATGCTCTTCGGCCGCGAGGACCTCGGTCCATCTGTCGGCCAGCAGGTCTTGATCAGCTCGAAGCTGTTGCTGCTTTTTCTTTAGGCTGTTCGCCGTGGCCATTAGCCTGCGTTTAAAATGCTCTTATTCGACGGGATCCTCGGGCAGACGAATTCGTCGTCGTTGAGGCTTGCCTCGTCTCCGGAGGGAGGCATGTAATTATCATCCTCTACCTCCTCGTCTGCCGCTCTCTCTTGAGGGCTGGCTTCTCCGTCCTCCTGTGCTGAATCTTGCTGGAGGGGGTTGTCTTCGGCACTCTCTGGGGTGTTATTGTCTCCGGTGCCGGAATCTCCATTCTTGCTGTGGCGGGATTTAGAGCGGCGCTGCTGACGTCGGCGCTTGGGCTGTTTCTTAGAGGAATCTACCTCCGCTGCTTCTTCGCCGTTCCCGTCCTTTGGGATGTCCACCATGTATATGTCGTATGATGAGGTGGTCTTCCAGTGCCCCGTAGGCGCTGGTTCTTGGTCGTCTCCGGCATCGTCGTCCATACTGTCGATATCTTCAGAGTCGTAGTCTAGCATGTCGGTTAGATCGTCGACAGTGGCTACAAAGTGGGTGGTGGGTGGGCTTTGAATTTCTTCGTCGTCCGCATCCCAACCATCCTGACCGCAGTCCGGCCAGGGCTCTCCTGATAACGAGAGATACTTTAGCGAATTCAGGATGTCGCCAAAGGGTGAGTGCTGAAAGATGTCCGCGGCGGTGAACTCCATGATCGGCGCCCAATCGGATTCGATTGGCAGGGGCGCAGGAGGTTCGGAGTCCAGCGAGGAGTCCGGCACCTCGGAGTCACGAGCTTTGCAAAGGACAAGGTCAGTATTCGGCTCCATCGCCGTGGAAGTTGCAGCCCCCGAGGCGGTGTCCAGCCACCTGTCCTCGATCTGCGCGGTCGGCTCCGAACTATGGGTCAGAGCGGACTCATGTGCGGCCTCCAGGGTACTGTCCGATGGCAGAGCTAAATCGTGCCCATCGTGACAGTGCGGCGCGCTTGGCTGTGGCTCGAATCCATCGAAGATCAAGTCTCCGCTGATGTCAGCCGTGAAGTTTAGGCTTCCAAATCTGACCTGATGGACAGGGGCGTAGATTTCGATCTGCTCCAGATGGCCAAGCGAATTGGCCCGCAGTGCAAAGCCGCCGAACACGAAGATCTGCCCGGGGAGAAAAGTTTCACCCTGGACTGCGTTGTTGTTTGAAGAAGCCATCAAGCCTATCGGTGACGACACAGAGGAACTCTCAATGAAAGCACCAATGTCGGTGTCAAAACCGGCGGATCTCGGGTAGGGGGTCCCGAACTGTGCGTCTAGGCGGATGGTAACAGGAGACAAGGTACACGATGTATTTACCCAGGTTCAGGCCCTCTCGATGGAGGTAAAACCCTACTCCTGCTTGATTGATATTGATGATATGGATAGTACAAGAGTGGATCTACCACGAGATCAAGGAGGCTAAACCCTAGAAGCTAGCCTATGGTATGATTGTTGTAATGGTTGTTCGTCCTACGGACTAAACCCTCTGGTTTATATAGACACCAGAGAGGGCTAGGGTTACACAGAGTCGATTACAACGGTAGGAGATCTACATATCCGTATCGCCAAGCTTGCCTTCCACGCCAAGGAAAGTCCCATCCGGACACGGGACGAAGTCTTCAATCTTGTATCTTCATAGTCTTGGAGTCCGGCCGATGATGTTAGTCCGGCTATCCGGACACCCCCTAGTCCAGGACTCCCTCATAGGGGTTGCCATGCAACGGATGCACTAGAGCTATAAGTGTATGAAAGTTCAAAAAGAAACTAAGTGGGTGTGCATCCAACTTGCTTGCTCATGAAGACCTAGGGCATTTGAGAAGCCCATCGTTGGAATATATAAGCCAAGTTCTATAATGAAAAATTCCCACCAGTATATGAAAGTGATAAAATAAGAGACTCTCTATCATGAAGATCATGGAGCTACTTTGAAGAACAAGTGTGGAAAAAGGATACTAACATTGCCCCTTCTCTCTTTTTTCTCATTTTTTTCTTTTTTGTCTTTTCTTTCTTTCTTTTTTTTCTTGGCTTCTTTGGCCTCTTTTTATTCTTTTCTCTTTTTTATTTCCTCACATGGGATAATGCTCTAATAATGATGGTCATCACACTTCTATTTACTTACAATCTTGAAAAATTACAACTCAATACTTAGAACAAAATATGACTCTATGTGAATGCCTCCGGTGGTGTACCGGGATGTGCAACGAATCAAGAGTGACATGTATGAAAAATTTATTGAAGGTGGCTTTGCCACAAATATGATGTCAACTAAATGATCATGCAAAGCAATATCACAATGATGAAGTGTGTAATAATAAATGGAACGGTGAAAAGTTGCATGGTAATATATCTTGGAATGGCTATGGAAATGCCATAATAGGTAGGTATGGTGGCTGTTTTGAGGAAGGTATATGGTGGGTGTATGGTACCGGCGAAAGTTGCGGCACAAGAGAGGCTAGCAATGGTGGAAGGGTGAGGGTGCATATAATCCATGGACTCAACATTAGTAAAAAAGAACTCACATACTTATTGCAAAAATCTATTAGTCATTGAACGAAGTACTATGTGCATGCTCCTAGGGGGATAGATTGGTAGGAAAAGATCATCGCTCGTCCCCGACCGCCACTTATAAGGAAGACAATCAATAAATACTTCATGCTCCAACTTCGTTACATAACGGTTCACCATACATGCATTCTACTGGACTCACAAACCTCAACACAAGTATTTCTCAAATTCACAATTACTCCACTAGCATGACTCTAATGTCACCATCTTCATATCTCAAAACAATCATAAAGAATCAAACTTCTCATAGTATTTAATGCACTTTATATGAAAGTTTTTATTATATCCCTCTTGGATGCCTATCATATTAGGACTAAATTTATAACCAAAGCAAATTACCATGCTTGTCGTGGAATTGTCACGGCAGATGTCCTAGTCCGAGGACTTAGTTGTGAGGCCAACACATCCATGTGGTAGCTTGAGAGCGGTTGATCGGAATAGAGAGACGCAACACACAAAACAAGGATTTAGACAGCTTCGGGCCCCGGGAAACATCATCCGGTAACAGCCCTACATGTTGTTTGTGGCTAGGTCTCATTATGCTCATCAGGGAGTCGCTGCATAAGCCGCTCCCCTTTAGTTGTGTCTAGCCTTAGAGATTATTTCTTGCCCCGCCCTCTTGGGGTGCCCAGCCCCTCCTTATATAAGTTGAAGGGGCGGGTTACATGACTAGTCCTGGTAGGATTAGGATTACTCTATTACAAGTGGTGTCCTAGTCTTGCTTCCTTTGTAAGGGAATATTCCTTATGCTTTCCTCTTATGCTGGCCCACCATAACATGAGCCGGCCTTCTGGGCCTTGGGCCTAGTCCTCTAACTGACTCGCCGTCGGGGCCATTAGTGAGTCGCCAGGCTCGTGAGTCGTTAGACCAGTGAATCGTCAGACTCATGAGTCGCCAATCCTCCGGTGGGTTACCAACGAAATGCCAAGTCCTAGCCGGGTCCTATATCCGACCGGGTCATACCGTGGGGTATATCCCTGACACTGGCCCCCAGTTTAATTTGGATTTATCCATGTTAAACTGACCCTGATCATCCTTAAGTCCTTGTCATTTCCTCTTTCTGGAAAGTCTGGGTTAATCGACGAACTTTATAATCAATTTGCTTATAGAAGAAATATTGTGAATAAAGAATCCATTTGAGTCAGCCTTCAATGCTCTGACTTGACAAAAATATTGGTCTTGAAATATTCAACTGATATTCAGCCAGCTTGTAGAACTTGATGAATTATGATTTCCAAAATCGTCTGGTTATAAAAACTGTTGATTCCGGGTCATGATTTTTGCCAATGCCGGGTCACACAATTGATCTTCTTGATTTGCTCAAAACTGAGAATTTGAAGACGTTCCTCCTTTATATGCATATTACCTGTAGCCCCCAAGTCTTAAGAGGAGAACATAGTGATAGATTAAGACTTGCTCTAATATAAATGCTGCAATTTGGAGAAATCCGGGTTGTTCCTGTAAGCCGCCAATCATAGACTGCACATTTTGAACTTCCCATGTGTAGCCCCCAAGTGCCGGGTCATTATGAAATAATGAGCCGGGACTTTGTAAATATGATCATGTAGACTTGAGCAACAACGTGTAGCCCCCAAGGGCCGACTCAGTAAGATAATACTGAGCTGGGACTTTATATATACTTCATTGAAAATAACATCATATGGTGTAACCCCCACCATGGGGCTCGAACCCCACGTCCACAAGGTTAAGAGCTTTGTACTCTACCAGCTAGTAGTGACCCTTCAATATAATGGATTAAGGCTTGTGTACCTAGAATTTTTGACAGGAGCAATTGGTAGCTCCCAAGGGCCGGCTCATTACAATGTAATGAGTCGGGTCTTCAATAAGGCAAATAAAAAGACCTTGCATTAGCCCCCAAGTGTCATGGTGCATGCTGGCAGTGACATGGGACTTGCATATTTGATATAATCTCAACTTGAATAATGTAGCCCCCAAGTGTCGGGTCGTGTGTCTGCAGCGACTTGGGACTATTCCTTCCATTGTAGAATAAATCATATTTGTTGATAAGGAAATAATAACCATTGTGCTGAAGCAACTTTGAAAACCTCAATCATAATACTGGTTGTTGATAACCATAATAAAAATCCAGCCATGTTGGCTATTCAAGATTTGAATAATATAATCCGGTATGAAATCCTCAATCATTATAATGAAAATCCAGCCAAGTTTGGCTATTAAAGATTTGAATACCTCATCTGTTGACAAGTAAATCTGGAGTTTAAATACCCGACAGCTCTTGGCCGATGGTGACCTAATGCGAATTCATTGTAAGCCAGAATTTTTGTAACCCGGCGGCTTATAGCCTTTGTAAAAATCAAGAACTGGTAACCCCATTCATAGAGGCTCACAGTCATGTCCAGTTTTTGACAAGATCACTTTGACGGCTCATAGCCTCAATAAATTCAATATTGAACAATATAACCCGGGGCTGGATAACCTGACAATATCTTCAGATAACCAGATGATGGGTTTAAACTCAATGATTCATATGAGCAATAGCAGTATTCTTACTTATGTGTAAAACTCTGCATGTCCTGCACACAAGTAGATCACAAGAACCCTTGGCGGTTTACCGTAAGGCGAGTCATAATACCCCATATACAACCAGTGATGTTTAAAACAGTTTATAGATCTGGCCATTTTAGCCATAATTAGATATAATCATAATAAAAATATCATACCTGTGATATTAAATCATACCGCCGGCTTATGATACCTGTCCAGTAAGGGTGATGACCTGAAACTCAGAAGCCAATACTTCCAATTACTTTAACATCATCATATGCTGGTGACTTAGGCCAGGCCGGGTTAACAGAAACCACGGGTATGCTTCAAATATGATATGTGAGAATTGAGGCTACATGCCCTGAATCACTTTAAACCAGATGTCAAGATGGTAGCAAGATGAACCAAAAAAACATTTAAAAAACCAAGCAAAAAGAGAAAAACGAGGCTATGCTTCAAATACGAGCAGGAAGCCGGACCAAAAGGGTTAATAGCTATGCTTCGAATACGAGCAGGAAGCCCCCAAGTGGTTTGTGGCTTTGAGCCAATCAAGAGGGTAACAACAGCTATGTTCTCTTTGGTGAATACACCTATGTTTGGACAGGAAGCCCCCAAGTGACCATAAGTTTTTGGCATTACACCGATCAAAAGGGTACCGACAGCTATGTTCTCTTTGGTGAATACACCTATGTTTGAACAGGAAGCCCCCAAGTGACCATAAGTTTTGGCATTGCGCTGATCAAGAGGGTACCGACAACTATGTTCTCTTTGGTGAATACACCTATGTTTGAACAGGAAGCCCCCAAGTGACCATAAGTTTTGGCATTGCGCCGATCAAGAGGGTACCAACAGCTATGTTCTCTTTGGTGAATACACCTATGTATGAACAGGAACCCCCAAGTGACCATAGAAGATAAGCCAATAAGGCAGGATACCCATGTTTGAACCGCGCATCATGGTAGCGAATTCTCGTTGGCAACCTTTTAGTTTTTCTGAGACCTCGGACTTGCGAGAGATGGATTCTTTTTGAACCAGAGTTTTAAACCGGATATTGAGAGCTTCAAATCTTTATGGGAGAGAGATGTCTCTTAAGCCGGATTTTAAACCGTAATCTTCACTTTGAGACGGAAATTTTCTGACGGCCTTTCAATTTTCATCAATATGGCAGCAGCCTTCGGGACCGGGTTATCTTCCCTCCAATGACCCGGAGTTCTTGAATCTGCTTAAACTGGCAACATTTATTAAGCCATGTCCATTTAGCCCCCGAGTCTTAAGACGACTCGAGGAGTTGTCTTGAGATTCTCCATATTTGACCGTGATATAAACCGGTATGAGTCTTTCAACAGCTCAATGATATAAAAATCCCTTTTGCATTAGACAACTTATCCTGCATTGGAACACTTGCAAGCCAGAGTAATTGCTCTTTTAAAGAAAACAATATGTAATATGAAAATATACTGGATGGATTTCACCGGATACGCCAGGCCAGTAATTATTCACCGCGGAGTTTTGATAATCACCATGGTGAAGCTGAAATCAATCACGGCCGAGTCAGCCGCGGGAGTAGACAGATGAACCGGCTGCGGTGTTGTAAGCCAGCGTGGACGGGCAATTCAATCATAGGTGTGGTAAGTTGCGCTGACGGGCGAATCAACCACGTCATATTGATGTAAATTGGGTCGTAAAAACGGTGGTTTGCACATATATTCATCGAGCATCATGGCACGGTCAGATGGTAGCGCATGATCATGGTGGTGCGAGCTATACATCCATGACACGACTATCGCCCTTGCAATGAACAATTGTCTTGCATAAACAATATTGCAGACCAAGGCAAAGATAAACTATTCTTTGACAAAAACAATATATGCTAATAAAACAAACTTAAATGGATATCTCCTGGTTTGTTTGGAAGATAGATGATTCATATATGATGCCTGTAGATAATGTCCATTAATTTCAATAGCGATTATGCACTCTCCGGCAAAAAATAAAGCGGCTTGCAACAAACAAAGTGGCGAAGGTACGGGCGTGTGGTGAGGCAGAATGAAGCCAGCAACTCTGGATAAGGCTAAAGCGGCGACTTACGGCACTGCGCCAGTAGAGGCAATGCGGCTGCAGAAGCCACTTGGTGCAGGGCCACAACAGAGACGGAAACTGCAGCAGGTTGCAATAACTCGTAAGTACTAACCTCGACACAGTAGAAGTTGCCCTGAATTGCACCCAAGCAGGATTGCCGTCTCTTTCTGCGGCAGCTTGCTCCAGCATAAACGACATCATTTCTTCTTGGATGTCTATCAGAAAAATGATCCAGGCTGAAATTTTGACACCCCATGCCTAGCAAGTTCTTGTATGCCCTGTTCCTCTGATGCGATGTGTGTATGTATCAACTGGACCAGTACTCCCTCCGTCCGGAAATACTTGTCATCAAAATGAACAAAAGGGGATGTATCTAGATGTATTTTAGTTCTTTTTGTCCATTTTGATAACAAGTATTTTCAGATGGAGGGAGTATCTTATAGTTAATAATATGAGCGTCATCAGGGCTATTAATACCACGCCCTATAACATCAGTCGCCACAAGAGCATTGAACCTGCAATTCCTAAATCCATCAAGATTGATCTCCCGCTAATCTTGTGTCTTCTCTCCATGCAGTGTTGTGACTCAGCCGTGGCGGCTTATCCGCTACAACAGCTCAAGGCCGGCCCAACAAAGGAGCAAGGTCATGGCGGCTCGGAGGCAAGTGGAGGCGAGGCTGGCGACTCGTCAGCAGGCCAAAAGGCACAGCTGGGTCGGCGGCGGTTTGCCTCGGTTGGAGGCGGCTCAACGCGGCAGGGACAGCTCAACGCGGCCCCGGCGATTCAACGCGGCCGAGACGACTCAGTGTAGCTGTGGCGACTCAACGCGGCAGGGGCTGAGGCAACCGAGGCGGGTTCATCCTCCTTTTTCGGGTCGGGCAAGGCTCGCAGGTGGAGGAGGAAACCGTAGGCCGGTTTAGTAGCAGTAGGTGGAAACAAAGACAGAGATGGCTGATGTCTACTACACAACCTTCTTCTTGTAGACGTTGTTGGGCCTGCAAGTGCACAGGTTTGTAGGACAGTAGCAAATTTCCCTCAAGTGGATGACCTAAGGTTTATCAATCTGTGGGAGGCGTAGGATGAAGATGGTCTCTCTCAAACAACCCTGCAACCAAATAACAAAGAGTCTCTTGTGTCCCCAACACACCCAATACAATGGTAAATTGTATAGGTGCACTAGTTCGGCGAAGAGATGGTGATACAAGTGCAATATGGATGGTAGATAAAGGTTTTTTTAATCTGAAATTATAAAAACAGCAAGGTAACTAATGATAAAAGTGAGCGTAAATGGTATTGCAATGATAAGAAACAAGGCCTAGGGTTCATACTTTCACTAGTGCAAGTTCTCTCAACAATAATAACATAGATAGATCATATAACAATCCCTCAACATGCAACAAAGAGTCACTCCAAAGCCACTAATAGCGGAGAACAAACATAGAGATTATAGCAGGGTACAAAACCACCTCAAAGTTATTCTTTCGGATTGATCTATTCAAGAGTTCGTACTAGAATAACACCTTAAGACACAAATCAACCAAAACCCTAATGTCACCTAGATACTCCATTGTCACCTCAAGTATCCGTGGGCATGATTATACGATATGCGTCACACAATCTCAGATTCATCCAACCAACACAAAGTACTTCAAAGAGTGCCCCAAAGTTTCTACCAGAGAGTCAAGAAAACGTGTGCCAACCCCTATGCATAGGTTCATGGGCGGAACCCGCAAGTTGGTCACCAAAACATACATCAAGTGGCACGTGATATCCCATTGTCACCATAGATAAACACGGCAAGACATACACCAAGTGTTCTCAAAGTAAAGACTCAATCCGATAAGATAACTTCAAGAGGGAAACTCAATTCATCACAAGAGAGTAGAGGGGGAGAAACATCATAAGGTCCAACTATAATAGCAAAGCTCGCGATACATCAAGATCGTGCCATAGAGAGAACACGAGAGAGAGGAGAGATCAAACACATAGCTACTTGTACATACCCTCAACCCCGAGGGTGAACTACTCCCTCCTCGTCATGGATAGCACCGGGATGATGAAGATGGCCACCGGTGATGGGTTCCCCCTCCGGCAGGGTGCCGGAACGGACTCCCGATAGGTTTTAGGTGGCTACAGAGGCTTGCGGCGCCGGAACTCCTGATCTATCTTGATATTCGATGGTTTTAGGGTACGTAGGGTTATATAGGCGAAAGAAGTCGGTCAGGGGGTGCTCGAGGGGTCCACGAGACAGGGGGGCGTGCCCTGTAGGGGGGGCCCTATCTCCTGGGCTCCTCGAGTATCTTCTGACTTGAACTCCAAGTCTCCAGGATGATATTCTTCCAAAAAATCATGTTGCCGAAGGTTTCATTCCGTTTGGACTCCGTTTGATATTCCTTTTCTTCGAAATACTGAAACAGGCAATAAAACAACAATATGGGTTGGGCCTCCGGTTAGTAGGTTAGTCCCAAAAAAGATATAAATGTGAAAATTAAAGCCCATAAACATCCAAAAAGGGGTAATATAATAGCATGGAACAATAAAAAATTATAGATACGTTGGAGACGTATCAAGCATCCCCAAGCTTAAGTCCTGCTCGTCCTCGAGTAGGTAAATGATAAAAACAGAATTTTTGATGTGGAATGCTACCTAGCATAATTCTTAATGTAATTTTCTTTATTGTGGCATGAATGTTCAGATCCAAATGATTCAAAATAAAAGTTCATATTGATAAAAGAAATAGTAACACTTCAAGCATACTAATCAAAGTAATCATGTCTTCTCAAAATAACATGGCAAAAGAAAGTTCATCCCTACAAAATCATATAGTTAGGCTATGCTTCATTTTCGTCACACGAAGATGTTCCCAACTTCTATACCCCCGATGACAAGCCAAGCAATTGTTTCATACTTAAATAATCTCAAACTTTTTCAACCTTCACGCAATACATGAGCGTGAGCCATGGATATAGCACTATGGGTGGAATAGAATATGATGATGGGGATTGTGTGGAGAAGACAAGAAAGGAGAAAGTCTCACATTGACGAGGATAATCAACGGGCTATAGAGATGCCCATCAATTGATGTCAACATGAGGAGTAGGGATTGCCATGCAACAGATGCACTAGAGCTATAAATGAATGCTCAACAAAAGAA
This sequence comes from Triticum timopheevii, assembly GCA_963921465.1. NCBI lineage: Eukaryota > Viridiplantae > Streptophyta > Magnoliopsida > Poales > Poaceae > Triticum > Triticum timopheevii. Next base: position 480,734,493 of record OY997268.1, read on the forward strand.
AACTAGTGGGTGTGCATCCAACTTGCTTGCTCACGAAGACCTAGGGCATTTGAGGAAGCCCATCGTAGGAATATACAAGCCAAGTTCTAAAATGAAAAATTCCCACTAGTATGAAAAAGACAACTTATGAGACTCACTATATGAAAAACATGGTGCTACTTTGAAGCACAATATATGAGACTCACTACATCAAGAACAAAGTGCTACTTTGAAGCACAAGTGTGGAAAAAGAGATAGTAACATTGCCCCTTTTTATTTATTTTCTTCTTTCCCCTTTTTTCCTTTTTTTGGGGACTTTCTTTTTTTCTTTTGGCCTTTCTTCTTTTTTTTCTTTTTTTTCTTTTTGGGCAATGCTCTAATAATGATGATCATCACACTTCTATTGATTACAACATATGAAATACAACTCAAAACTAGAACAAGATATGGCTGTATATGAATGCCTCCGGCGGTGTACCGGGATGGTGCAATGAATCAAGAGTGACATGTATGAAAAATAATGCATGGTGGCTTTGCCACAAATACGATGTCAACTACATGATCATGCAATGGCAATTTGACAAAAGTAATGTATGTCATGATGATGATAAACGGAACGGTGGAAAGTTTCATGGCAATATATCTCGGAATGGCTATGGAAATGCCATAATAGGTAGGTATGGTGGATCTTTTGAGGAAGATATAAGGAGTTTTATGTGTGATAGAGCGTACCGTATCAAGGGGTTTGGATGCACCGGCGAAGTTTGCACCAACTCTCAAGGTGAGAAAGGGCAATGCACGGTACCGAAGAGGCTAGCAATGGTGGAAAGGTAAAAGTGCATATAATCCATGGACTCAACATTAGTCAAAAGAACTCATATACTTATTGCAAAAATTTAGAAGTCATCAAAAATCAAGCACTACGCGCATGCTCCTAGGGGGATAGATTGGTAGGAAAAGACCATCGCTCGTCCCCGACCGCCACTCATAAGGATGCACAAGCCAGGTACACTTCATGTTTCAAATTTGTTACACAACTTTAACCATACGTGCATGCTACGGGACTTGCTAATTTCAACACAAGCATTCTTTAAATTCATAATCACCCAACTAGCATGACTTTAATATCACTACCTCCCTATCTCAAAACAATTATCAAGTATCAAATTGATCATAGCATCCAATTCACTTCCTATGATAGTTTTTATTATACCCAACTTGGATGCATACCATTCTAGGACCAACTTTGTAACCATAGAAAATACCATGCTATTCTTAAAAGACTCTCAAAATAATACAAGTGAAGCATGAGAGACTAGTAATTTCTACAAAATATAACCATCGCCGTGCTCTAAAGGATATAAGTGATGCACTAGACCAAATGACAAGCTACTCCGAAAGATATAAGTGAAGATCAATGAGTAGCCAAATAATTATGTAACCATGTGAAGACTCTCTCTCATTTAAGAATTTCAGATCTTGGTACTCTAATCAAACAGCAAGCAAAACAAAATAAAATGATATTGCAAGGATAGCACAACTCAAGTGAAGAAGCAAAAACTTAGGCTCAACCGATACTAACCGATAGTTGTTGAAGAAGAAAGGTGGGATGCCTACTGGGGCATACCCAAGCTTATATGCTTGAGACTTATTAAAATATTATCTTGGGGTGCCTTGGGCATCCCAAAGCTTGAACTTTTGTGTCTTCTTAATTCCTCTCATATCATGATTTCTCTTTTTATCAAAAGCTTCATCCACACCAAACTCAACAAGAACTCGTGAGATAGGTTAGTATAAACCAATGCAAAACCTTATCATTTTCTACTGTAACAAATCACTAAAACTATTATTAAACATTGCATACTAAATGCCTCTGCATATTTAATACTCCTATCCTCAAATAGAATCATTAAACAAGCAAACATATGCAAACAATGCAAACATAACAGCAATCTGCCAAAACAGTACAGTCTGTAAAGAATGCAAGAGTATCAATACTTCCCTAACTCCAAAAAATATTAAATAAAATTCCCACTGTAGTAAATTTATCAGATCTCATTATGCAAAAGGTTTCAACATTATATCATGCTCTGACTTTTCTAGGGAATTTTTGCAGCAGCGGTAAACTTTCTGTTTTCAAACAGCAACATGTATACTAGCAAAATAAGCATGGCAAAGGCTATCCTTGACATTTTTACTGAAACTAAAGATTCAAAACATTAATATAAATAACATAAAGAAAATACTAACAAAATAAAATGACGCTCCAAGCAAAACACATATCATGTGGTGAATAAAAATATAGCTCCAAGTAAAGTTACCGATGAACGAAGAAGAAAGAGGGGATGCCTTCCGGGGCATCCCCAAGCTTAGGCTCTTGGTTGTCCTTGGATATTGCCATGGGGTGCCTTGGGCATCCCAAAGCTTAGGCTCTTGCTACTCCTTGTTCCATAGTCCATCGAATCTTTACCCAAAACTTGAAAACTCCACAACACAAAACTCAACAGAAAACTCGTAAGCTCTGTTAGTATAAGAAAATAAAACCACCACTTAGGTACTGTAATGAACTCATTATAAATTCATATTGGTGTAATATCTAATGTATTCCAACTTCTCTATGGTTCATACCCTCCAATACTACTCATAGATTCATCAAAATAAGCAAACAACACATAGAAAACAGAATCTGTCAAAAGCAGAACAGTCTGTAGTAATCTGTATCAAACCTATACTTATGGAACTCCAAAACTCCTACCAAATTAGGAAGTCCTAAGAAATTCGTGTAAAAATCCATAGCAAAACTAATAATATCAGAATCACGTTTCTGTGAATTAAAAAAACTAATTGACTGGGTGAAAAAGTTTCTGATTTTCAGCAGGATCAACACAACTATCACCGTAAGCCATCCTAAAGGTCTTACTTGGCACTTTATTGAAACAAAAGCTATAAAACATGATTACTACAGTAGCATCATGTGGACACACAAAAATAGTAAGGGTAAATATTGGGTTGTCTCCCAACAAGCGCTTTTCTTTAATGCCTTTCTAGCTAGGCATGATGATGACAATGATGCTCACATAAAAGATAAGAATTGAAACATAACGGGAGCATCATGAAGCATATGACTAGCACATTTAAGTCTAACCCACTTCCTATGCATAGGGATTTTGTGAGCAAACAACTTATGAGAACAACAATCAACTAGCATAGGGAGGTAAAACAAGCATAGCTTCAAAACTTTCAGCACATAGGGAGGAAACTTGACATTATTGCAATTCCTACAAGCATATGTTCCTCGCTCATAATAATTTTCAGTAGCATCATAAATGAAATTCAACAATATAACCAGCACCTAAAGCATTCTTTTCATGATCTACAAGCATAGAAAATTTACTACTCTCCACATAAGCAAAATTCTTCTCATTTGGAATAGTGGAAGTATCATAAAAGACTTGAACACTAAAAATTGCTTCCACATTAAAAGAGTAATGTTCAGAAAAAGGGTAATCATAATCATGACAAGTTTTATAAATATAATCATCAGTACTTTTTATAGCATAAGTTTCATCACAATAATCATCATAAGTAGCAACTTCATTCTCATCATAATCGATTGAAACCTCTTCCAATATAGTGGAATCATCACTAAATAAAGTTGACACTCTTCCAAATCCACTTTCATCAATATAATCATCATAGGTAGGAGGCATGCTATCATCATAACAACTTTGCATATCAAAACTTGGGATGCTAAAATATCTTCATTAAACGTAGCATCCCCAAGCTTGGGACAAACATTAATTTCAGCAAATATATTCTCAAATATGTCATTCTCATCAAACATAGCTTCCCCAAGCTTGGGCCTTTTCATATCATAAGCATAATCACTCTCATCATTAATAGTATGGATAGCACCAATAGTATAGCAATTATCATCATCACAATTAGTAGTAGGAGCAACATCATTTGGAAGGGATACCTTTTTACCTTTGTTGCCCCTTCTTTTCCTTTTCTTCTTCACATTATGTGCGGGTTCAACCTTCCTCTTTGAGCTCCTTATTGATGAGATTGGTTGAATAGAAAGCTCCTCCTCGTACCTGATTCATCATAAGAAATAATAGGATGAGATTGGGGAGTCTCTTCCCTTTCATTAGTATTCTCATCGTATTCTTTTTGCTTTATTTTCTTTAGGTAATTGGCAATATAAGGATTTTCAATGCAATTCTCCACACAAAACATATAAATCTTCTCTAGATCAAAATCAAGAAATCTATCAAGATTAAATTTTGGAATACCTTCGGTTATACGTTTCATTTCTTCATACCCCAAAAGAAGACTAAGCTCTTTATGATGCCCAAGGTTAATCAAGTTATCACAATTTTTGGACACGATTCGATCATGAAACAATTTGCATTGGAGATTTAAATGACCATGTTCATTGCAAAGTTCACAAGGGGCACGAAAAATATTGAATCTTTCAGCACAATCATCAAGGCTTTCTTGCAAACCTTTAGTTTTTAAATACTTAGGCCTCTTGAAATATCTATTTTCTCTATTTGGTGTGTCCATGCAAATCCAATCTACTCCACAAAGATCAACATGCTTATAAGAGACATTTTCATCATAACTAGTGCAATCATAATTAGTACTATGGATATTCAAAGAGTTCATACTAACAACATTGCAATCATGCTCATCGTTCAAAGATTTAGTACTAAGCATTTTAATGCATTCTTATTCTAGCAATCGAGCACAATTTTCCTTTCCATCATACTCACGAAAGATATTAAAAAGACGAAGCGTATGAGACAAACTCAATTCCATTTTTTTGTACTTTTCTTTTATAAACTAAACTAGTGATAAAACAAGAAACAAAAAGATTCGATTGCAAGATCTAAAGATATACCTTCAAGCACTCACCTCCCCGGCAACGGCGCCAGAAAAGAGCTTGATGTCTACTACTCAACTTTCTTCTTGTAGACGTTGTTGGGCCTGCAAGTGCACAGGTTTGTAGGACAGTAGCAAATTTCCCTCAAGTGGATTACCTAAGGTTTATCAATCCGTGGGAGGCGTAGGATGAAGATGGTCTCTCTCAAACAACCCTGCAACCAAATAACAAAGAGTCTCTTGTGTCCCCAACACACCCAATACAATGGTAAATTGTATAGGTGCACTAGTTCGGCGAAGAGATGGTGATACAAGTGCAATATGGATGGTAGATAAAGGTTTTTGTAATCTGAAATTATAAAAACAGCAAGGTAACTAATGATAAAAGTGAGTGTAAATGGTATTGCAATGATAAGAAACAAGGCCTAGGGTTCATACTTTCACTAGTGCAAGTTCTCTCAACAATAATAACATAGATAGATCATATAACAATCCCTCAACATGCAACAAAGAGTCACTCCAAAGCCACTAATAGCGGAGAACAAACGTAGAGATTATGGTAGGGTACAAAACCACCTCAAAGTAATTCTTTCGGATCAATCTATTCAGGAGTTCGTACTAGAATAACACCTTAAGACACAAATCAACCAAAACCCTAATGTCGCCTAGATACTCCATTGTCACCTCAAGTATCCGTGGGCATGATTATACGATATGCGTCACACAATCTCAGATTCATCCAACCAACACAAAGTACTTCAAAGAGTGCCCCAAAGTTTCTACCGGAGAGTCAAGAAAACGTGTGCCAACCCCTATGCATAGGTTCATGGGCTGAACTCGCAAGTTGGTCACCAAAACATACATCAAGTGGCACGTGATATCCCATTGTCACCACAGATAAACACGTCAAGACATACATCAAGTGTTCTCAAAGTAAAGACTCAATCCGATAAGATAACTTCAAGAGGGAAACTCAATTCATCACAAGAGAGTAGAGGGGGAGAAACATCATAAGATCCAACTATAATAGCAAAGCTCGCGATACATCAAGATCATGCCATAGAGAGAACACGAGAGAGAGAGAGAGATCAAACACATAGCTACTGGTACATACCCTCAGCCCCGAGGGTGAACTACTCCCTCCTCGTCATGGATAGCGCCGGGATGATGAAGATGGCCACCGGTGATGGGTTCCCCCTCCGGCAGGGTGCCGGAACGGACTCCCGAGAGGTTTTCGGTGGCTACAGAGGCTTGCGGCGGCGGAACTCCCGATCTATCTTGATATTTGATGGTTTTAGGGTACGTAGGGTTATATAGGCGAAAGAAGTCGGTCGGGGGATGCTCGAGGGGTCCACGAGACAGGGGGCGCGCCCTGTAGGGGGGGCGCGCCCCCTATCTCCTGGGCTCCTCGATTATCTTCTGACTTGAACTCCAAGTCTCCAGGATGGTATTCTTCCAAAAAATCACGTTGCCGAAGGTTTCGTTCCGTTTGGACTCCATTTGATATTCCTTTTCTTTGAAATACTGAAACAGGCAATAAAACAGCAATATGGGCTGGGCCTCCGGTTAGTAGGTTAGTCCCAAAAAATGATATAAATGTGTAAAATAAAGCCCATAAACATCCAAAAAGGGGTAATATAATAGCATGGAACAATAAAAAATTATAGATACATTGGAGACGTATCAATGGCGTAGCCGCGGGCGGCTCAGGGCAGTGGCTAAGGCGGGCACGGCCGTAGGGGTGAGTGGATGCAGGGCCGGCTGGAAGCCACGGCGGAGATGGCTGCAACGCTGGGGCAAAGGCATTGGAGGCTCAGGGCGGCTCAACGCGCCGGAGGCGAAAGCTCCCAGCGGCTCAGACCGGAGACTGAGGCGGACGGCGACTTGAGGTGGGTGCGGCCGGATCAGCGATTGGAGCGCGAGGTCTGGAGGTGTCAGAAGCGGGGCTGAGGCGGCCAGAGACTCGAAGCCGTACCTGCGGCCGCGGGCTGTCGGCGGCCACGGAGGCGAACCACCAGCCGGACGCAAGGCAAGGTCGACAACGGGGCGGGGCAACGAAGGAGCCCGAGTCCGAGGACAATTTGCTCCCGTGTCCCTTTTTTTCTTTTTCTTTTTTGCTTGATCTTCACGTGGGTACATGGGTCTCTGACTCTTTGTACACAGGCTGTTTTTCTCTTTTTGTTCGTAAACCGGACAAGTAGCAGCAGTTGATCTACGCCAATTAGTCTCGGATTAATCCCAGCAGCAAACATCGATCTGTTGGATTGATCGATCGCTACAGACACGTGCGGCGGCGCATAAGTTGAAACCCTAGCTTCTCTTGGATCTGAATTTTGTATATGCCGCCGCTGAAAACTTCTTTGATCTTGACGGATGAACTTGCAGTTGATATGAATCCTTCCATGCTGAATCTTTCTTCATCTGAAAATTTGCGAACTTCGCAATCCCTTCAAGAGATCCCTTCAAGAACTCAACACCATCGTGCGCAGGCCCCATGGTGGGCGCCAACTGTCTTGGGATTGTCACGGCAGATGTCCTAGTGTGAGGACTTAGTCGTGAGGCCAACACATCCATGTGGTAGCTTGAGAGGGGTTGATCGGAATCGAGAGACGCAACACACAAAACAAGGATTTAGACAGCTTCGGGCCCCAGGAAATATCATCCGGTAATAGCCCTATATGCTGTTTGTGGCTAGGTCTCATTATGCTCATCAGGAAGTCGCTGCATAAGCTGGCTCCCCTTTAGTTGTGTCTAGCCTTAGAGATTATTTCTTGCCCCTCCCTCTTGGGGTGCCCTGCCCCTCCTTATATAAGTTGAAGGGGCGGGTTATATGACTAGTCCTAGTAGGATTAGGATTACTCTATTACAAGTGGAGTCCTAGTCTTGCTTCCTTTGTAAGGGAGCCGGCCCACCTTAACATGAGCCGGCCTTCTGGGCCTTGGGCCTAGTCCTCTAACTGACCCGCGTCGAGGCCATTAGTGAGCCTCCAAGCTCATGAGTCGTCAGACCAGTGAACCGCCAGACTTGTGAGTCGCCAATCTTCCGGCGGGTTACCAATGAAACGCCAAGTCCCAGTCGGGTCATATATCCGGCCGGGTCATACCGCGGGGTATATCCCTGACAATGTTGTTCTAAAAGACTCTCAAAATAATATAAGTGAAACAAGAGAGTTCATAGATTTCTATAAAATAAAGACATCGCCGAGCTCTAAAAAGATATAAGTGAAGTACTAGAGCAATATTGCCTAGCTCAAAAGATATAAGTGAAGCACATAGAGTATTCTAATAAATCACGATTCATGCGTGTCTCTCCCAAAAGGTGTGTACAGCAAGGATGATTGTGGAAAACTAAAAAGCAAAGACTCAAATCATACAAGACGCTCCAAGCAAAACACATATCATGTGGTGAATAAAAATATAGCCTCAAGTAAAGTTATCGATAGACGAAGATGAAAGAGGAGATGCCTTCCGGGGCATCCCCAAGCTTAGGATTTTGGTTATCCTTGAATATTACCTTGGGATGCCTTAGGCATCCCCAAGCTTAGGCTCTTGCCACTCCTTATTCCATAGTCCATCAAATCCTTACCCAAAACTTGAAAACTTCACAACACAAAACTCAACAGAAAATCTCATGAGCTCCGTTAGTATAAGAAAATAAATCTCCACTTTAAGGTACTGTTGCAAACTCATTATTTATTTATATTGGTGTAATATATACTGTATTCCAACTTTTCCATTGTTCATACTCCCCCCCCCCCCCCCCCCGATACTACCCATAGATTAATCAAAGTAAGCAAACAACACGCAAAAAAACAGAATCTGTCAAAAACAGAACAGTCTGTAGCAATCTGTAACTCTCGAATACTTATGTAACTCAAAAAATTCTGAAAATTAGGAAAACCTGAGAAATTTGTGTACCAATCCAGAGCAAAAAAATCAGATCAAAATCATGACTCTGTGAAATTTGAAAATTATTTTCCAGGGCGCAAAAGTTTCGGATTTTCAGCAGAATCAACACAACTATCACCATAAGCTATCCTAAAGGTTTAACTTGGCACAAACACTAACTAAAACATAAAACCACATCCAACCAGAGGCTAGATGAATTATTTATTACTAAACATGAACAAAAATCAAAGAACAAAAATAAAATTGGGTTGCCTCTCAACAAGCGCTATTGTTTAATGCCCTTAGCTAGGCATAAAAACGTGAATAGATCTAAGTATTGCCTTCTTTGGTATGAAATCCATAAGTGGCTCTCATAATAGATTCATATGGCAATTTAATGTTCTTCCTAGGAAAGTGTTCCATGCCTTTCCTTAACGGAAATTGGAATCTAATGTTTCTTCTTTCATATCAATAATTGCACCAATCATTCTAAGGAAAGGTCTATCAAGAATAATAGGACATGTAGGATTGCAACCTATATCAAGAACAATGAAATCTACGGGCACATAATTCCTATTTGCAACAATAATAACATCATTAATCCTTCCCATATGTTTCTTAATAGTGGAATCTGCAAGATGCAAATTTAAAAAACAATCATCAAATTCACGGAAACCTAACACATCACACAAAGTTTTTGGAATCATGGAATCACACAAAGCATGGCATTCATAATATTTAATCTTAATCTTCATAGTAGGTTCCCACAAAGCATGGCATTCATAATAAAGTTTTCTAGGGATAGAAACTTCTAATTCAAGCTTTTCTTCGAAAGATTGTATCATAGCATCAATGATATGTTTAGTAAAAGCTTTGTTTTGATTATAAGCATGAGGAGAATTCAACACGGATTGCAACAAGGAAATACAATCTATTAAAGAACAATTATCATAATTAAATTCCTCGAAATCCAAAAGAGTGGGTTCATTGCTACTTAAAGTCTTGACCTCTCCAATCTCACTTTTATCAATTTTTGCATCTAGATCTAAAAACTCTGAAACATTGGGACGCCTTTTAACTAAAGTTGACTCATCTCCAGTCGCATCATTATCAAGATTAATATTGGAAAACAAAGATCCAATAGGAGTCACATCAATAACTTTTAAATCTTCATCATTATTATTAAAAGCCTCAGTTTAGCGGCCATCTTATTAACTAAGGTGGTTTGTTTATCAGAAATTTGGCCTACCAAATTTTCAAGATGAGCAAACTGAGACTTCAAACCATAAAATACCTTAGACATATCATCGAGCTCTTTATTCATATATTCCATACAACTTTTTGCTCTTCAAGCTCGTTTCTAAAGAAATTATTATGCTCAAATTGTAAAGACATAAAGCTTCTAACATTATTTTCAATTTCTTCCAACCTCTTAAAGTGAGGGTCAACGCTTTTTTGTTGTGCCATAGGCAAACAAGCGTACTAACATACAAGCACACAAGAAGCAAGCGAAAGAAGACGAACGGAAGAGAGGCGAAGAAAAGGCAAAATCTTTTCGAAAATCGTTTTAGAGGTGGGGGAGAGGAAAATGAGAGGCGAATGGCAAATAATGTAATACAAGATGAGAGTTTATGATGGGTACTTGGTATGTCCTGACTTGACGTAGATCTCCCCAGCAACGGCGCCAGAAATTCTTCCTGCTACCTCTTGGGCTTGCGTTGGTTTTTACCTTAAAGAGGAAAGGGTGATGCAGCAAAGTAGAGTAAGTATTTCCCTCAGCTTGAGAACCAAGGTATCAATCCAGTAGGAGACAACGCACAAGTCACCGAATACTAGCACAAGCAATCAACAAACTTGCACCCAACGCGATAAAGGGATTGTCAATCCCTTCACGGTTACTTGCAAAAGTGAGATCTGACAGAGATAGATAAACGGTAAAGTAAATATTTTTGGTATTTTTGATTTATAGATCGAAAGGTAAAATATTGCAAAATAGTAGATCAGAAACTAGTATGATGTAAAATAGACCCGGGGGCCATAGGTTTCACTAGTGGCTTCTCTCAAGATAGCAAATATTACGGTGGGTGAACAAATTACTGCCGAGCAATTGATATAAGAGCGCACAATTATGCCGATATATAAGGCAATGATCATGACTATAGGCATCATGTCCGTGGCAAGTAGACCGAAACAATTCTGCATCTACTACTATTACTCCACACATCGACCGCTATCCAGCATGCATCTAGAGTATTAAGTTCATAAAGAACGAAGTAACGCATTAGGTAAGATGACATGATGTAGAGGAATTAACTCAAGCAATATGATGAAAACCCCATCTTTTTATCCTCGATGGCAACAATACAATACGTGCCTTGCTGCCCCTACTGACACTGGGAAAGGACACCGCAAGATTGAACCCAAAGCTAAGCACTTCTCCCATTGCAAGAAAAACCAATCTAGTAGGCCAAACTAAACCGATAATTTGAAGAGACTTGCAAAGATATCAAATCATGCATATAAGAATTCAGAGAAGATTCAAATAATATTCATAGATAATCTGCTCATAAATCCACAATTCATCGGATCTCGGCAAACACTACAAAAAAAATACACTTTCGTGATGATACGTGTTTGTCACAGTATGTCACGTTTTCTGTCATGCACGTACATCCATGATGATTTTATGACAGAATCAATATAGTCATACATGTGCTGTCGTAGGAGTGTTCCATGACATTACCAAAATTATCATCATGGAAGTGTCCACTTCCATGACGATAAATGGCGCGTCATGAAAGTGCTTTCGTCAAGGGTGACCGACACGTGGCATCCACCGTAACGGGTCGCCGTTAAGCTATTGGGTCCGGTTTTGGATCCGATAACTCGTTAACAGCCCTGACCAATGAGGATTTTCTACGTGTAAAATTCTCATTGGCCGGAGGAAACACGTGTTGGCTCACCGTTGGGACAGATTTTTTTTTGAGACAACACCGTTGGGACAGATGTCATCCACTCATTGGACAGGAGGCGCCTATGATAGGTCAACACATGGCATGGCCCAGCAGTGGCCCGTTCGATGAAAAAACTCGGCCCAGTAAAAATTAGCAGGCCGGCTCATATAAGGCCTACTTGTGTCAAGTCCATTTAAGCCCACGACCCATACGAGATGTGCCAATTTGGCCCGTCAACGGCCCACTAAAGATTTGGCACCAATGCAGCCCATCGTCAGTTCGAGCCCGTTAACAGCCCGCTATATATTTGGGCTCAATATCGACCTGATGTGATTTCGGCCTGTTAACGGCCCATTCGAGGGATGGGCCAATTTTTAGGATGTACATCTTTGAGCCTTTTAGCGACCCATTTAAGTGTTGGGCTAATTTTCGGCCTGGTGTGTCTTTCAGCCTGTTGACAACCCATAAATGAGTTGGGCCATTTGTAGTCGGACCTGAGTCTTGGCCTTTTAGCAACCCATTTAAGTGTGGGGCCAATTCCTGGCCCGGTGTGTCTTTCAGCCTGTTAACGACCCATAAATGAGTTGGGTCATTTGTAGTCAGACCTAAGTTTTGGCCTTTTAACGGCCCATGCTCTTCATGGTCCAATACCAGCCCGGTTTCTCTTTCGGCCTGCTAAAGGCCCGCAGCACAGTTGGTCCATTTACAGTACGACCTGACTTTCGGCCTCTTAGTGGCCCATGCTCTTCATGGTCCAGTACGATCCCGTTGTCTCTTTCGGCCTGCTAAAGGCCCACAGTATAGTTGGGCCATATGTAGACCGACCTTAGTAACGGCTTGTTAACGGACCGTGAAATCAAATGGGCCCACCTGTTGCCTGCTTCAATGTCGGCATGTTAACGACCCGGGAGGTAAGAGGGCCGACCATTAACTTTCGGCCTGGTAATGGCCCATTAACTTAATGGGCCCACTAAAGTTCGTACATGTCTTCAGGCCAAATTAGATAATTTGAACCCATTACGACGAGCAATTATGCACAGGACCAAAACCGATCAAGCAAAGGTACGACATACTGGGAAAAACGTTGCACATCTAGCATATATTACAGGAAAATACATCCACTGGGCAATCAAAGATTGATGCCAGTGCAAATAAATGAACAGAATCTAACGATATACAATGTCACAATCTGCAACCTCAGCGCAGATGACACCCATAAGAATGTGGGCAAGTTCTTGCTGCTTTGCTATACTGTCTCTAAAAACATTGATCAGTTGTTGTTGCGCACGAATGTGCACCTCTGATTCCTCCACCATTTCCATCATTGCTTCAGCTATTAATTGGTTCACAAACATACATTTTTCCGTTGCATTTGAGACAGAGGAAACTGAACAGATTCAGATGGCGATTTTGGAAGGCTTGTATTATTGATAGTGGAGAGTGTCTCGACCACTGCATCATAACATAAATTAGGAGGGGAACCGAACAGATTAATCATGAGGTATTGCCATATTACCTGGCCTAGATTTATTGGAAAGAAACAATGGGGTTGCCTTGCTGTTTTTAGAGTTTGTCTTCTTATCTTCAGCAGCCTGCACCAAATTAACACACTAGCATTGCTATCATTGGCCAAGTCAGATAATAGGAAAGCAACATTGACACAACGAACGTTTGGGCAACTAGCCTACACCAAATTAACACAATATGGCACAACTATCATCAGCCATGTAAGGTAATACAAAAGCAACATTGGCACAATGAATGAATGGGCAACGAGAGCAGCACTACAATTCAGTAATGTGCATGATATGAGATAGTACACTCATGCAGCTCAGTATGCAAAAGTACCAGGCAGTTTTCCTTAGAAAAATAAACATTGGCGCCTTAAACATTTTGGTACAACTAATTTTAGATCAGATAAAGGTTGGATTCACGCCGATTAACAAAATACATGCTGATGTAAAAATATGGTGATATACAACAGGTACTTACATCAGCATTGGAGCACAGAGAATTCCCGCAAGATATTTTCCTCGAATACGATACCAATGGAGGAAGTCTTCTATCGTTTAAACTTATTTTCTAAAAGAGAGATGAGTCAGAAACATGTAGAAAATATGATCAGAATGCTATAAAATTTCATGATGCGAGGATAGGCACACACTTCTTAGAATGGAGTTGACATTCTTTTGCTGGACTGGAGCGAACTAGTTCTTTGGCCACTGGAATCTGCTTATTATCAGTGGGAGTTGGGTTTCTGTGCTAGAGCAGTATCTATGAAAACTAGAGTTGGTTTATTATCTCCTGACGTTTGGATCTTTTGCAAAGACCTGGTTTGTAACCCTTCAGATTCTAACATAGCCGTCTTCCCCTTGCATGCCTTATATAGAAGAATGGTGCTTCAATTATAAAACATGCTACATCAGAGATGGAATAGGTACTGAAGAATAGAAAGGCATGACATATTGATATGTATTCCCTCCATTCGGAAATGGATGGGTCTAGGCGTATTTCAGTTCTAGATACATCCAGTTTTATCCATTTCTGTGACATGTAATCCGGACGGAGGGGGTATGATGTAAGAGCTAGGGATACGACATGACAACAGTGTAAAAAACACTACTTGAATGTAAAACTGTATGCTAGCGGAAGCGGAATACATATAGAAAAACACTAAGGCAACATATGCGTGTATGATTGGGAAACTAAGATGGCATTGCAAGAGACCACTAGAACAACACTTCAATGTAAAAAAAGAACATGGTATGTTAGACAGATGAAGCACATACTGATGAATAACAATGCATAAGATATTCAAAAGCATGGTGTCCAAACTAAGCAGATGGCATTGCGATAGAGTAGAATGACAGTACTTGAATTTGAAAACATGTTATCATGAATGGAATAGGTACTGAAAAATAGGAAGGCATGCCATATTTACATGCATGATCAGCAGGCTAAGCACAAGGCATTGCAATAGAGTAGATGCACTCCAGGACATTATATGCATGATGTACCCATATCAAGGGCTAAGTAAGAGCAAGGACCTTGTGCGGTGAGTAGGATTCATCATCTTTCTACAAGTCTTGTGAAGAACTGCCTTTACATGTTCCATCATATTGGGTATCATTAATGTCAAGTTTGTTGGTCGTTACATTGCTCCGTGAGGTTCTTGTGGATAAATCAGTGTGTGCAATTATATCTGACATGCATGGAAGAAAACTAGTAGTAAGATGTATGTAATGAGTGCCTGTAGGAGACGACACAAATAGTAGGACTGGGGTTAACTAGCAGCAACAGGTCTCAAAAACTACAGGGAGAACACAGATGGAAGCTATAGAATATGTATCGTTTGTACTCGAGATTAACTAGATGGCACACAAAAGTACTAAAAAAATAGGTAATACTAGAAGTGGTATAATACTATAATCACCAGCCTGTGTGATAGCATTGGCTGATGGATGATAACTATGGAACAACGTTACCTAAAGAACAAGTCTCTTAGCTGAACTATGGAACAGCGTTAACTCCTGAACAAGACCCGTAAGAGATTAGCATGAATATATAGTGAAATGTGATAATCTATTTTCCATGCTTAGATGAATAACAAAGCCATAAATTTTGCACACAAGTAAGATGAGGGTACAACCTATCTGGCCGCCATCCATAGGAGTGAGCATCATGTGCTGACTTGTCGATGGCCCTGCAGTTGTTGTGGCTATCCATGTCAGGCACGCGCATCCAATGCAGGGAACTGTTGAGTGGGGACTATATCTCCCTTCTGGTGTATGCTTCCCTTGTTGGAGCAGCTGCGGTGAGTCGGAAGACGGTGTGGATGAAGATGCAGAAAATGTATAATGTTAAGAATGACACATCTCTTTGATCTGAAGAAATACCCTAAGAGATCAACAACAAGGTACGAGAGTGGTCACACGTCTGTTGACTGAAGACTAAATTGGGGTCACACGATTTTATTTTATTTTGGTACTGCCCGATCTACGTCGAATGGCTTGATGGCCGTCTTGTGCCTCCCGGCTACATTGTTCGGAATCTTCCCCGAAGAGCCAGTGACCAACGGCAGAGTAGCCTGCCTCCGCCATCTGTGGCCCTGACCAAAACCCCGCTCCCCGCCCCACCGCACTGCCGTGGTTGCGCCGCCCCCGGGCCAATCCACAAAGACTCGCCATCATCCAGATCCGGTGGCGGCAGTACCTTCAACCCACGCAACTCTAAGATAGCCATCTAAGTGTTGCTTCCGCGGCGAACTTGCGCCCCCGCACCCTTACATTAGACACCAGCCAACCGGCAGCCTAGGAGCTCTGCCGCCTCGAGGGGTGCTGCTTCCCATTGGGAATTGATTGGCCCAGAATAAAAATTCAGACAACTGACGCCTAAATAAAGTGATTTGAGATGAGGGTGTGACCTATGTGGCGGCACGATGAAGTAGGCAGCTCCAACTGCCGAGTCGGTGAGGCCGGCGCGGTTGCGGTGGCGACCGGCTGTAGGGAAGCAGAGGTGTCGCGACGGTCGGCGGCTACGGGGAAGCAGCGGCGGGGCTCTGGACGGATCCAAAGTTGGAGCCGCTCCGGCATCGTGAACAACGGCGGGGGTGAATCGGCTCCGGTACGGTTCACAGGGACATTGTTGAGGCAGCTCTAGCAGCACGGAGTAAGAGGCACACGACCCAGTGCACGACGGCAAACGGACAGCGTCTCCGGCATTAGGGAGGAGGGCGGCTGTGAATTTGGTGCGGTGGGGGCGCCATGGAGGAGGGGCTGAGGTTTTGCGGCTCGGGAGAAGGGAGCTTCTGGGGAGAAGGTGATTTGGCGCCCATGAGGTATGAATGGGGAATTGGGAGGGGAGTGGAACCATGTCTTACGAACGCATTTGTCTGAAATGTGGTGGGGGTGGGTATTACAGTTCTACCCCTGCCTTTAGGCTTCTCTGCTTGGGTCTGTGTACTCAGGGTCAGGGATAGTAGAGTAACTTTGCTTCTCCCCAAATAGTGGGCGCGAGCGATTTCGGGCGAGGAGGGCGTGTTTTGAAATATAGTGGGCGCGAGCGATTTCGGGCGAGGAGAGCGTGTTTTGAAATAGTGGGCGCGAGCTATTTCGGGCAAGGAGAGGGTGTTTTGCCGACCATGGTTTATGAATTATTCGGCACATGTCATTTCAGCCGAGGAGAAGGCGCGCTTGGATGAAGTTACGAACCTACCCTCGATGTACAACATGCCAATTGATGCGTGTCCCACATAGGCCGGTAATTTCGCGTCTCCCATTTATTTGCTCGAGCAAATTCCACCGAGTAGAGGGTGTTTAACGGTTCGTTCAAATTTTGGGAGAATGAGCATCCACGTCTACCTTACCAAGTCGATTTGAATCAAATTTTGAAATATTAGCTTGCCACTTCTTTTTTAGATGGAGAGATGATGCTCAGGAGTAATGTGTTTTTACATGCTCGATGCTAGCGATTTACTATATGACAAATAGTTGACCCACTCAAAAAGGGAATCAAACCCAAAATGAAATATCTCGATTCAATGAAATAGCTCGTTCACCAGGTCAAAATAGTGAACTAAATCCAAAATTGAACACCTCAATCAAGTAGCATATTGTACAGTATTATAGTACTCCATGAACATGTTGAAAGTCAAATTAATGAACTTGTTTGATATACGCATATCGCTGTTCATGTGTGGATTGCAGACAACATGTTCTCCAATTTAAACATTTGAATGCAAGTTTATATCAAAACATGGTTTATATCAGTCTTTGATGCATAAAACGCGACCTCCCCCTCTCCCGGACTCCTGCTCTCTCTCTCTCTCTCTCTCTCTCTCTCTCTCTCTCTCTCTCTCTCTCTCTCTCTCTCCGACAATCTTCAATTCTGTCGCACGCATCCAACACACAAACCTTGTTGGTCCCCCTCTCTCTCTCTCTCTCTCTCTGTGTGGGGGGGGGGGGGCTTTCTAGTTTGCATGCATATATACTCCATCTATAGGTCTCTCTCGCACACTATGTATGATTCTCTAGTCCAAGCTAAATATCTTGGGTGCACTCATCATACGCACACAAATTCCTTGGCTCGTTGCCCATAACTCTCTCACGCATCACTCTGTCGTCTCGGAGCTCTTCCATCTCTCTCTCAAACTCTCCATCTACCTGGGTCACACATACACATGCATATATCACTCGCACTCCATAGACCCATCTAAAACTCTATCTCTCTCCCTCGTTCTCTCTCCATCTCACACGCACACACACACACACAATCTCATGCCTAGCCAAGTATGATGGTCCCTCACTCAATTGTAGGCACACGTAGTCCCCCCTATATGTATATCACTAGCTAATCTTAGTCTCCATCACAAACATGTGCATGATCTATCTCGATTTCTCTTGGGGCATTTTTCTATCACGCATGCACGTCCCTCAATCTCCCACCCATATAGTCCCCTCACGATCTCGAGGGGATCTCTCTATCACAAACACACCCTCTCTCCCTCCCCATGCGTCCATGTTCTCCATGTGTCCCTCTCGACCTTTGTTCCTTGTTGGCCAGACCTCTATTGGACATGTGCTATAGGGGTGTCTTTCTCCGTTGCAAACAATCACGCACTAGCTATCTTCGTGTATCTCCTCACCTCACTTTTCTATCTCAGAGATGCATGCGTGATATTTTTGCATAAGAAACAAAAAAACACACACTCTCTCTCTAATTTATCGTTTGTTGTCACTTTCTCTTTCACACACATACTATTTTTGCACACTCACTCATTCTCCTTCACACGCACTTGATCTCTCTCGACCTAGGCACTTTCTTTGGTCCATAGCATATAGATTTATTGAAAAGTCAAACATCAGAAAGTTTGACCATGTACGTGGAGAAAAACATTTACATCTAGAACGGCAAACATATACCATTAGATTCACCATGAGATGTAGTTTCGTATGATGTATCTTTGGTATTGTAGATATAAATAACATTTACGTAAACCTGATCGAAGTTTCCAAAGTTTGACTTCTAAAAAATTTACATGCACTGCATTATCGAGTGGATGGAATATCTCTTTCCCCCTCTCAGCTATCTAACGCACCACTCAGCCTTATCGGGGCTCCTCTATCTCTCTCAAACTTTATATCTCCCTGGTTCACACATACACATGTCTCGCTCGCGCTACATATAGACCCATCCAACACTCTCTGCCCTTGTTCTCTCTCTATGTGACACGCACCCCCCCTAAGTACCATAATCCCTCACTCCATCATAGGCACATGCACTCCCCCCTAAGTATGATTATCTCTCACTAGCCATCAGGAACACACGTATTATCTCCTTCCATCCATATGTCTATCTCGATATCTCTCGGGGTATCTTCTATCATGCACACACCTTGTCACTCGATCTCCCACCCATGTAGTCCCATCACGATCTCCAGGGGATCTCTCTATGACAAACATACACTCTCTCTCCTCCCCATGTCTGCATTTTCTCCGTATGTCTCTCTCGACCTCTCTCCCTTGTTTGTCAGACCCCTCTTGGCCACATGCTAGGAGTCTTTCTCTCTCGGCTGCAAACAACCACACACTATCTCCTCACCTTGCTTCCGTTGTCGAAGATGCATGTGTGATATATTTGCATAAGTCACACATGCTTTTTCTCTACTTTTATCGTGTGTTATCCATGTCTCTTTCACACACGCACACACACTTTTTTCACTCACTCTTTCTATTTCACACACACACTCTCTCTCTCTCTTTCTCTCTCTAGTTAGGGACTCTAACACGTCCATAAGCATATGGATGTTTTGAAAAGTCAAACCTCAGAAAAGTTTGACCAGGTATATGTGGAGAAAAACATTTACATCTAGAACGATCATTAGATTCATCACAACATGTACTTACTTCATACTATCATTTATATTTGGTGTTGTAGGTATAAGTAATTTCTTTATAAACTTGGTCAAAATTTCAAAAGTTTGACTTTAAAAAAGTGTTGGCACTACATTATCGAACGGAGGGAGTAGCTCTTTCACTCTCTCTGCTATCTCTCACGGGCCTCCCTATCACTCGAACTCTCTATACTGACGGATTATACACTCAATGTGTCAGCGCATAGCTCCGTATATTGCTTAGTTGACCGGCCAACCAGTCCACATGCTGCCTTGTCAGCTCGTGTTCTCTATCTTCGTGTGCTGGCCCATGTGGCAGTGGGTGAAAATAACTAAACTAGAGGCCCATCTGACACGTGGTGAAGTAAACAAAGTTGAAACCACTCGGGGTAGCACCCCGCACACTAGTAAACTTAGGGTGCATTGAGGACACACTTCTTCCGCATGAAGGACGCATTCGCGCACAATTCACCACTGCGCGGCGGCATGCACAGAAGGACGCACTCGCGCACACCCAGCAGGCCAGCACATAACACACACCAGCACACGTGTACACGGGGGTCACCACCGGTTGAGATGGACGGCGAGGCAGCCAACAAGCAGAGGTGGCTCAAGCCAAAACCGCATCCGGCAAGCTTGGACTTCATCATTAGCCTCCCCGATGACATGCTGCTCGTCATCATCGGCCTCCTCCCCACCAAATCTGCCGTGCGGACCTCCTTGCTCTCCCGGCGGTGGTGCCCCCTCTGGCACTGTGTCCCCCTCAACCTCACCATCGACAGCTGCCTCTGCGACGGGGATTGCAAACACATGGCCGCAGTCTCCAAGATTCTTTCATCGCACCCTAGGCTAGCCAGACGCCTTGACATCCGCATGTCCAGTAATAACTGCAAGGTCCAAGCCAAGTTCGACGAGTGGTTCTTATCCCCCACCTAGATCATCTCGAGGAGCTCAGCTTTGAAGCTGGACGATGTCGCTCTCTGCCGCCATCCGCACTCTGCCTCACGCTAACGCTGCGCCGCGCCAGCTTCAGCTCCTGTTATCTTCCCCAGATTAATGCCGCGCCCGCCCTTCTTCTCCCTCAACTCAAGCAGCTCGACCTCTTCGACGTTGTCATCTCGAAGAAGGCTACGGAGCACCTGCTACGCATCTGTACTGTGCTCGAGTACCTTCGTCTTGAGCAGATCAACGGGTTCATTAGCCTCCACATCGCCTCGAAGAATCTCCGATGGATTTATGTGTCTTGCTGGCCCCGCAACAAGACATCAATTGGGAAGAGATCACTCCAGCTGTTCCACATTATGGTCATTGAGAATGCGCCTTTGCTTGAGAGATTGCTTGTATCGATCTAGAAGGTCCAACAAAAATCAGGGTCTTTGACGCGCCAAAATTGACAGTGTTGGTGTACTCATCTACCAAATTCTTCGAACTCTTTATTGGATCCGTAATCATTCAGGTACAACACTCATCTTCTTCTCCGTCTTCTTGAAATTCACATTTTTAAATTTCTTCTTGATGTATTTACGACCGTCTTCTAGAAAATGATTCCCACAAGCTTGACCCAATCTATGTGCACAGTGAAGATATTGGCAATAAAATCTATCGGCCCCAATCTGGATCAAGTTGTTGGATTCCTTACATGCTTTCCGTGCATGGAGAAGCTACTCATCGAGGTGAAACTTCTTTCCTATCAGTAAATGGTAATCACAACGTAGCTCAATTTTTTCGTAATTTTCCCAAATTACGATGATAATTGTAGTGTTCAAAACTGCATCTACACACTGCACCGAAAGAAATGTTTATAGTATTTTTTTCTCACGTGATCACCTGCATCGTTTTTTGTTGTACTACTATAGTAGCCTAGGCTAGTCATAGTGGAATGTAACTTAGACTAGTAACTCTATGGTTACCCTAAGAGCAAGTACTACCTCCGTCCTGGTTTACTCTTCCTATTTTGTAGTATCAAAATTTGACCATAGATTTAACTGACAAAATGTTAATGCATGTCACTAAAAATTTATATCATTGGATTCGTATTTGAACATAATTTCAAATGGTATAATTTTTGGTGACATGCATTGGCATTTTCTTAGGTAAATCTATAGTCAAAATTTTACACTAAATACGAGGTAGTACAAAAGTGGGCTATAACGGCCCTCCACTATGTAGGACAAAACATGTGCCAAATTCACTTGTGATGCATTTGGCATCGATGCCCCTCCATTGCTCACCTGGTGCCCCGATCTAGATCACCTACTTTGCTCCGGTGCCAAATTAACTCACGCAATGAAAAAACACTTGCGTGGGAGAGAGAGGACTGAGGCAATAAAAAAACACTTGTTTGGGAGAGTGAGAGGCTGGCGTAGTTGGTTTGATTGATTTGTTTATACATGTGGGCCTGTGTGCATAGCGGTGCCAACTCTCTCACATCACAAGAGCGGTGCCAAAATATTTTGATTTGACATCGATGCGTATTATGTGGCATACTTTTGAGAAATATGGCATCGACCACATAGTGGAAGGCAACAAATGTCCAAACTCTTCATGTGCTCCTAGGTAAATGAGAGAGAGAGAAAGAGATCACTAGCCAGCCAACCCTATCGTATGTACCTCTTGATGACACGACAATCTTATACAGCCAGCTGCTCTAATATGTTCTCTTCTTTTCTAGCTAAAAAGACCCGAAAGTGAAAAATGTGCTGCACTATAACAATCTCATCGAATGCCTTGATCTCCATTTTACAGAAATTGATTTGATCGACTACAGAGGCAGCACATCTGAGATTAAATTGGCCAGGTTGTTTGTTCTAGAGGCAAGTGTGCTCAAGGTAATGAGGTTTGGCGTTCTCTGGCGCAATAATGAATGGCGTGCTGATCACCGTAAGCGTCTAAGCCTAAATGACAAAGTCTCCGCAGAAGCTGAATTTGTTTTTGAAACATCAAGTGGCCAGAGACTCGAAAACTTATTTGCCCATTAGTGACTTGTCAGGGCGGTGGATTTAAGTTTGTACGATAATGCTACATCCACCTAAAGTAACAAAAGTTCTTACGTAAACTTCCTAGTAGTTCCCTCTTCGTAGATGCAGCATTCCTCCAAACATTTGTAGTACCAGTTTGAAACTCGTAATATTGCCGTGTCCTATTCATGCGTTTTCAAAATCCTGCGAATCAAACAGGTCCTGAGTTGGTGATGATGTTGTGTCTGCCATCTTTCACCAATAGCCGTCAGATCTAGATCTGACGCATACAAACCAAACTTCTCCAGTTTTTCAAAAAGATGCCCGCACTTGTTCCCTATTCACAAACAACTCCTTGTCTCTCACAATCAGCCTTATCTCCTCCCCACCACATCTAGAAGGCCATGGAAAAATCTGGCGCGATGGCCGCTGTCGGCGCCGTCCACCCCCCAATCTTGGTGTTCCGTGCAATGCATGGGCATCTACGCACGGTGTCGGGGATATACCCCGCGGTATGAACCGGCCAGAAATATGACCCGACCGGGCTTGGCGGTTTACTTGAGACCCGGTTGACACTTGGCAATTCACTGGCGACCCGCCCTGACCAGACGGTTTACAAGCAACCTGCCTGAATATTATGACGCACTAGTAACCCGGCGGGCGGCGGACGGATGACAAAGCCCAAGGCCCAGAAGGCCGGTTTATGTTAATAGTGGGCCAGTTTATGAGGAAAGCACAAGGAATATTCTCCTACAAAGGAAGCAAGACTAGGACTCCACTTGTAATAGAGTAATCCTAATCCTACTAGGACTAGTCATGTAACCCGCCCCTTCAACATATATAAGGAGGGGCAGGGCTCCCCAAAGAGGGACAGGCAAGAAGCAATAATCTCTAGGGCTAGACACAACTAGAGGAGAGCCGGTTTACCGGCGACTCTCTCATAAGCATAATGAGATCTAGCCACAAACAATATGTAGGGCTATTACCGGATGATCTTTCCCGGGGCCCGAAGCTGTCTAAATCCTTGTCTTGTGTGTTGCGTCTCTCGTCCCGATCAATCCCTCTCAAGCTACCGCATAGATGCGTTGGCCTCGCGACTAAGTCCTGACACTAAGGACATCTGCCGTGACAAATCCACGACAGCTAGCGCCCACCGTGGGGCCACGCACATGATGGTGTTGAGTTCTTGGTGGGTTTTTTCTCAAGGGTCGAGAAGTTCGCAATTAGTTAAATAATGTGCGTGAAGCTCTACTCCGCATCAAGGGAACGAAAGTGCGTATTATGCACCGCCACGACCGGATGAGTTGCAAAAGCCAGATTGATTTTCGCTGAACCACTGGAGAGTCGCCGAGTTCCTGAGGGCGCACTTAAGGGATTGAGAAATTCGTGATTGATCAGATGAATAAGACTTCAGGAGTAGGGTTGCGTCGGTTTGTGCCATAGCAAGCCGGCAAGTCCATCGCTGCACGCAGCGGCAGCTGCACGCAGCGCATCCACGGCTGCGGAAGAGTCGCGATTAGTACTCGCTGGAAGTGCTACTTCGAGTATAGAGCATCGCAGACGTGCGTAATGGTTCGTATTCGGTGTATTAGATGTACTATCCACTGACAGCCGGACTGACTCGCCTGACACAAGCTCTGCACATGTACAGACGGGAGGACACAATATTACCGTTGCATGAACACTGTATAACGTAAACTTTGCACACACCTGCATGTATTTAAGGTCCATGCACCGGCCGGCTCAGGACAGTGCATATTTGTTTAGCTCTGTGTGCTTCAAACATGCACGCAAGCATCCCGAGTTGCCTCGTTTCGTCGTCGTCGCCGTGCCGCCATGTCCCAGAGCTCATTTTCCTCTCGTCGTCTCCGAGCACCCCCGCCACCCCTGCCATTGATCCTGTGCCCGAGGTGTGCCGGGACGCAGACTAGATGGTTTGTCTCCGGCACAGACCGTAACCCCGGAGTCCGTTTTTACAAGTCGTCGTCGTCGCCGTGCCGCCATGTCCCAGAGCTCATTTTCCTCTCGTCGTCTCCGAGCACCCCCGCCACCCCTGCCATTGATCCTGTGCCCGAGGTGTGCCGGGACGCGGACTAGATGGTTTGTCTCCGGCACAGACCGTAACCCCGGAGTCCGTTTTTACAAGTGCCCGAACCAGGGAGTAAGTCTGTTATCTATACACCCATCCACTAGAGTTTGCAGTTTCTGCTGATTGCTTTGGGTTTTCGAAATCATCATCCAGTTCTGAATCTGACGCAGGACGGAGGGCCGTGCGATTTCTGGTTGTGGGAGGAGTAGTACGCGTTCTTCATCACCGGCGTCGGCATCAACCTTCTCATCGAGGCGGCCGGAGGTGGGACCAATGTGATGTTTGGTATCGGACGCGCCATGGAAGAAGTACGCATCGCAGCTAGGAACACCATGATGATCTGCTTGTTCATGCTACTGCTGCTGCTTGCCAAGGCCGTCGGCGGCCAGTAACGCGCCGCGGCAGTCAGTTTCCACTCGCGACGGACTTTAATTTAATGAGTTTTTAGCAGCAGCAGTCTGCAATAGTAGGCATGTACGACCAGTGTTGGCGCACAGCAATATCATGTAATGATCAAGCTACGGCATAACCATCAATTAGGTGTACTAAATCGGCAACTGAGTTATAAATATCGCAGCATCCGCGTACGCTTGCGGAAGGCATGTCTGGCCGCGGCCAGACGGTCAACAAAAAAAACGCTGCCGAATGTCAGAGTACAGGACGACACGCACGGTCAAACCTAGCCCACCCCCCAACCACGCGTCTGCCGCAATTAATTGAATGAAACGCCACCCCCTCCCCTGCTTCTAGCACTGTATGCCGCAAACCATTCCCCCCATCTGCAAAATAGAGCACCGGAGAAGCGCCTGCACTCCATTGGCGACGCGTCACGCCGCGGCTCCGCCGCGCAGCGAGGTACGGTCTGAACACCAGCCCCCGGCACTTTCCTTAGCCTATCCACGACTGAACTAACCCCCGTGATGCATCTCCCCTCCCCCCCCCCATCTGCCCCTTGCAGATTTGTCGATGGGAGAAGAACATCTTCTCAGAGAGCAGATCCAAACTCCGGCCGCCATGGCAAGAGAGGGAGAGCAGCAGTTAGAGGGCGGAGAAGCAGCATCCCTGGCCGGATCATCAAGCAGGTCCACATCACACACATCTAGAATAGCTATTCAGAAAGTAGTTGAGGTGGTAGCTGCTTTATCCGATTACAAAAGATTTCTTGTTGAGGAGATTGGATTTGAGGGCGTACTGCGCATCCCCATGATACCAAAAATCAACCTGAAGTTTAGCAAGTTCCTGATGACCAAGGTGGATGTCAAAGACCATTGCGTCATCTTCAGAGACGGGGGGACGCCAATTCCATTCTACCCAGAGGATTTCCACAAAGTTTTTGGCATCCCATGCGGGCAACGAGATATACATGGAACAGACGCACACATCACAAATGAGGCAATTGATTTCATCAGGAACTCCATAGGATGGACAGACAAATCTGATCGTAGTTTAAGCTCGCTTGAAGCGTTCATTTCCAAGGAAATAAACGAACTCTCTAGCCGTTTAGAGAAGGATTGCTTCAAGATGGCGTTCGTCGTGTTCGTGATGGGCAATTTGTTCGCCCCATGCACGAAGCATGACTATTCAACCATTGACTACTGGGGTGCCATCAAGGACGCTGACAATATCTCACTCTTCAATCGGTGCAAATATTCGTTTGAAGGTTTACTGGAAGCAATTCAGAAACTCAAGATGGAAATAGATGCAGAAATAACTCCGAACCATCTCTCCGGGTGTCATCTTTTTCTTCAGGTAAATGCCCAAGAAAATCACCACTTCTTCACATACATGGCTGGTTCTATGCAAGTTGTAAATAGATCAAATGTATCTTTTTTTCGGACAGGTTTTCGTACTAGATAATGTGGAGCTGGGCATTATGAACTTAAAGCAAACCACCATGCCACGGATACAACTATTCGATGGGCAGACTCTGAAACGGATGATCCTCGTTTGCTCAGCAAGAAAGCTAGGGAAAACAATCTTCATTGTACCAGAGGTAAATTGCCACACCATTATATGTTTATACACAATGATGAGAATCATGATCTGGGCTAACTAGGTGCAAGCTCACGCAGGCCAGACACTGGAATGCCATGTGCTACACTTGGCACAACTACAAAAACGAGATGCACGTGGAGAAGAAGCGAATAGAGACCAAGGCCGAAGGTTCAGCAAATCAGTACGCACTTGTCAGACACAACCCAGCCTTAACACAAAAGGGGTACATCAACGAGGACATACCCGTACGTCACCGTGCACAGACACCAAGCAGCAGCGTCGACTTCAGCCCCGGCGACTATGCTCTATGGATTCAGATGCAAGACCCACAACTGGTGAGTCACTCTATATAAATTAACCACCAAGATCCAAAGTCCATCACAGCATTTGGTTTTGCACGCGCCTTGATGGACAGATCATTTACATGTTCACCTATATTGTTTGGAATAACAACGCATATTTTTCTACATGGCAGTCTGCGTCCCCCTTAGGCTGGGCACTGAAAGAGCACAACGCAAAGTGTGTGCACATTGCAAACGAAATGAGAAGGAACCTTGCAAATGAGAACATTCGGTTCACGAAAAAGCTGCTTCAAGTTTATTCAGCCAAACCAAAAATGGAAACACCCGCAACCAAACCATCTTGTCGAGCCGGCCACCCAATCAGACCCTTAGGCGGTGCAGGTAATGTCGCCCGCTACCACCCCACCAGCATCATGTGGTAATACTAAAATCAGTCAAACTGGACTTTTGCATGTATTAAGACGTTTTCTATGTCTTTGTGCAGACCCACACAACGAATTAGCGCAGCCCAGACTCGCCGCCAGCATAGTCGGAAGAAGGCTGGAGTTGTCATCTCCATCCACAACGCCCATTCAATGGGACAAACCGGCTGTCATGCCCGCTGCCGATCAGCTGTCCACCACACCGACAAAGGGGCAAAAGCGATCAAGGATGGACGACGCGGCTGGTAAGAGCTCTGACCATTGTCCAACATCGCTTCATCACTGTTAGTCGTGTTCCATCGGTGCAATAAAAATACAACGTTCACAGATGCACCACCATTCGAACTCGACATAGACGGCGAAAATGAAGCCAGCACGCCTATCAAGAAGCATGGAAAGGCCAACACGCTTTCACCAACATCTGCGACAAAGGCATACTCTGACAACCTAGTAGGACAGCTAATGATGTTAAATGATGAGATCGGGGACACCGAGGGCCACATTGTTTTTGGGCAAGTGAACGACCTATGCATAACCAAAATCAAGGTTGCTCACACTAGTTTCACCAAAGACCCATGGTCCACTAACCGGACGATGCGCACACATGGAGAAGTCGTCCGGAAAGCTATCAGAGGCTGGATGCGGTCAAGAACACCATTCCACCTATCAAGGTAACCAAAAGCAAAAGCGCTATACTTGATGTCCTGTCAATTTGGTAGCCGCATCGCGCCTCACACTGCACTGAAATCCGCCAACGCAACTAACATTCCTCTTGTTCTTATGTCATAGGGATTGGGTTGCGCACCCCGCCCCTCGGTTTATTGCCATAAGTGGCAATGCCATCAAGTCTCAAATATGCGACGGTGCTGAAATTGACCATGAGCTCGGCTCGTTGATCATACGTCGGATTGCACAGATGGAGTCACACGCTCACCGTGCTACCCCTGACGACCAATACCGCCTGCTTCTCGAGCCCGACTTCTCGGTACGGAATGCTAAATAAAGTTGATGCAGTTTTTCATGCCATAGATTGATGGTTTTTGACGGACTGTTCCTTTTTTCCCCGGGTTTTCGGGAGCAGTGTCATGCCATTGCAGGAGAAAACACCACCAGAATCATGTCAATACAAAGACAATTCACTGGAATAGACATCAAATTCAACATTGCAAACTGCAGGATGGTAATCCTCCAAAACTGTTTTCATTTATTTATTCTGATTTTAGCACTGTCCACGACTGCATTAGAACCACCATCACAGCTTCTCTTATTCCATTTTACCATTTGTACCAGGTTACAATCCCCGCAGTCATGCCACATGGTTGGTGTAGCTTCAACTGGGACATGATGGACCAGGTGATAACTATAATGGATCCAATGGCATACCAGACAGAGGACGCGGACCGAAAAACATGTCTTATGTACGCGGCCGACAAGCTCCACGATGCTCTTTTCGATTGTATTGACGAATTCTTCACTGAGTGGCACTGCAGCCGGCTCAACTGGACGAAGAAGAACCCGCTTCTGTCAACCACAACATTTAACAGGTACACACACTTTGACACTCAGCGCAATGTTTATGTTCATATTCTTTGTGTCAGGCATGTGCTTTCTTTCTTTTATTTGTCTAACCATTCTTTATAATCAAAAACACCCCCCCCCCCACACACACACACAGGCCTGAGAGTGCCATGTGTGTCGTCCACCTACTTCGGCATTTCAAAGGGAACTCCTTGGCAAAACCACTCACCATGGTCAGTACACGAGATGTAATACATAAAAATAGGCACAAGAAACTAGTACGATTAAACTAATTTCTGATTGCCAATATACACAGGCAGCTATTGCCAATGAAAGGGATTCAACCATCATCGAGATGATACACATGGAAGGCAACACCGCCACCCTCCAGCTGGAAGGTCTTGACGCTGTCGCCAATGCCCTAAACGAGACGATGGCAGACTCAGCGGTCTAGTTCTAATGTAGGCAGGAAGCGAAATGAAATAAATAGAAGCCCCGCCCCACCTATGTGTCCTGTGTGTTTCTACGCCCATTAGTGGTGCAATATGTAATGAACTTGGATGTTTACACTATGCACCAAATGAACTTAATGTCGTTAAACCTCGTTAGCTTATTCGGGTGGTTGTGTGCCAAAGCTGGTTGCATTTGTAATGTAGACAGCCTTATAACACCTGAATTTCAGTTTTAGATCAAATGCCATTCCAGTGTCGCCCACTGCGCCACCCCCCTGCCCCTGCTGCTAGGCAGCTGTAGCAGGGGAGTGCAACTACTATAGCTCTTCCGACAAGCAGAATAATTGCTGCAAACATACCTGATATCGAGAAGTAAAACAAAAACAACCACTGGAAAATAGCACACACTCATTGCAGGATTTTCCATCGCCTGGTGATAACAAATACCTTCATTATTTTTGCTAGCTGATCATTTGCAGGAGAAATTGCCCCGGAATTACACATAAAATCATTTCCAAGGCATTTACTCCACAAATTTAGAAAGCTGGGTGTACGGGGGCACCGCGTGTACTGCACCGATGTAACTCTGTAACTGGCTACCACCCTTCAAGGGGAATCATCACAAATGTACTCCCAGAACCAATGAAAAATACTATAGACATCAGACAAACATAGCAGCAAGCTAACCATCTATGGATTCATTGATTATCATCCGACCATATAATAGCCTGCCAAATGATGCAAGTCAACAACCCCACCTGGACCAGGGCTGTGGCTAATACGGATAATATTACAATAACATATGTCTGCCATACCACTAGCAAATATGTAGCTCATATGATATGTCCCATACACCTGACATACGACGAGCCAATCAAGACAAGCTCCCTCGCACTTCGTGTGAGTTACTTAACCACGACAAACCAAAATCATCATGCTTGCAACATATGCAAGCGCCTCGCCTTCTTGTTGGGGCTAACCAGGCTTTTGAGAAGGCACTCATGCTTCAACACGACGAGGCAGACTCCCACCGTTCCCCACCATCGTGAGGACAGCCCGTAGGAGCTTCTTCTTCATAGCAACCGAAGCTGACTGCAAACACATCAAGATGATTTAGTGGAACATCTTGTGTAAACATTCACAATGCCGTCGTAAGAAAAAAATACAGGCACGCACCTCAGTCAAGTTCAGCGGGTGCTGCCCAGGCACAAAGTTGATGATGTGGTGGACTACCTGCATTGCTGTGTCCGTACTGCTGCCAGGTTGAAAATACTTGAACTTTAGGATACACACAGGAAAGAACAATGCTTTTTTATCTGCAAGAAGCAAAACGCACCTCTCATAGGTACATGTAGCATGGAAACAATAGGTCCACCCATTATGCGGCACCTTCCCCTGACCCCAGAAAGTGTCACCACACTTCACGAATGCATCAAGCAGCTCCCCCGCATTACTCAAGTGTTTTGCCTTCATCCGGCTTTCCCCAGGCTTGCAGACGTTCGAATCAATGATATGGAGAACCCTACACAGAATGTCAAAGGCGTAGAGGCTCCATCCCTGATCCAGGTACACGACAACCAGCCCCTGTTTTTTTAATAGAGTTATTCATACACAGCGAATAATTTTGTTTGAGCATAAAATAGATTGCTGATGTAACCACACATGGATTATTGCAAGATCATAGACAAAGCACTAACCAGAACGCATGCCTCCCCAATCGGTAGCTGATTAAACATTGCGCGTACATCCTCCCTCATGCAGTAAGAACCAGTGTATGCAACTTTGAACTACAAACAGAATACAGTATCCATGTGTGAAGCCCAGTTGTACCCGACGATGCGAAGCAAAAAAGTAGAATCAGTCCATAAGTACACTTACCGCCCAATCTGGTCCAACAATAAGCCTCCCTAATCTCGGCAGGTAGATCCCCAAACGCAGTATTGATTCCAGCCCTGTTTTTGCTAGTGTATTCTCTATGCGGAACTCTTCCACCACTTCCTCACCAGTCATTTGAATCAGGTATGGCCGCGGGTGCTTGAACCACGTTCTGCACATGGTCACGCAGGCAAAGTTCATCATTGCTGAGGAAGCCAACTTTATACGTATATAACAAGTCACCACATTCGGAGAGATCTAGCGGCAAAGAGCCCACATACCTAGATAAATCATTAAACGATGAATCCATGGCCCTGGCATAGAAACGGTCGTCTCTTCTCCTCCCCTCCATCTCAGAGACTGCCACTCCAATCGGGTTTGCAATGGAGTAGTCAGTCATCAGCCTTGTGCGCTTACTTGGCGGTGCCAGAGGGAACCACCCAAGTAAGCTGCTTCGCGCTAGCGCTGGACATACACAAAAGCAGGTCAAAAACAGAGGATACAAAGATATGAAGCGACGTAAACAATGCTATGGTTCCCAATAAACGATCCAATGTGACACAACACACCAAAACTATAGTAATAGAGATGCAATGCGAGCAGTGGGAGGGGGCACGTACGGCGGGAAAGCAAATCACCAGTAGGCGCCCTGTCTGCCGACGGACCAATTGTTAGGCTCGTGTCGACCTCAGCACGGTTCATTGGCCCAACACACGGTGTCCCATCTATGAATTCCCTCACATCATTCGACAAGTTCAGATCAAGACGCCTAACCACATTACCTACAAAGAAATAACAACCAGAATAGACCGCAAATTAGTTACAATCAAACAGACATTTGCACAACCTTATTGCACAACATCTCACGAAAAATCTACACATTAAACATTACCAATAGACGTGCCAGCGGAACCAGCCTCCCTCAATGAGGTGCGGCGATTCAAGTCAAGGCTCTCTGGGCTGGGGAACGGCCCAAAAAGTTTTCTTGCATCATGTATAATATCAATGTGCTCCCCAGACCCGAACCCCTCAATACCAGTGTGCGCGAAACCTACAACACACAACGAAAAATTAGTTCATCTCTGAAAGAAATACCTCTCCCTTCCCGGCGATCAACATCTGATGCATAAACTAAGACACTAACCTGAGGAAGCCCCAATGGTGGTCATTACATCCGTGCCGAGTCGCTTCCTTATATTGGGATTCACGAGCCTAGGAGCCGATGGCACTGTGAGAAGGAACAAATCAGATCATTAGACGCCGGTCAAGGAAGTACCCAACCCACCCCCGCAACCAACCCCCCACCCCCCCACACACACACATGCCAATGCACAACACAAACATTAACATACCTGCTGATACAGGTACATCGGCTTTCCCTTTACCATCATGTGGAACACCAACAGTAGTTTCTGAAAGGAAATCATTAGAAAAGTCACGTCTCCAATGGAAAGGAAACAAAATGCATATACGGTTTCATGTTTTCGTATGTCAAAGCTCACCGTTAGTATTAAGGAAGCTAATATCGTCACCCAACATTTTCAGCTTGAAATCACCAACTTTTGAAATCGCACAGCCCAGCATCTCATTCACTGAATTGACATTGCTCTCATTACGACCGTCGATCATAGCGAGCACACTAGTCATGCAAGACTCCACATGGTTCCTCATATTCATATTTTCCTCACAAACACAGGACATGTGTGCATGCATCACTGCGCTCAAATACTCGACCACCTGCATGAAAAAGCTCACACCTCACTACATGATCTTGCTAGGATAATGTAAATGAACACTGAAAGGAACTACAGATTGTTCATAGAGGTTCGGCAAACATTTTCACACCTCTGTCTGCCACCCGGAAACACTAGAAAGCGCAATGACCCGTTCATTCTTCATGGCACCTGCGTCAGTACCAGTATTGATAGCCGATCCCACATCCTGGGTCGTTTGATTCCCAGCACCGCCCACCTCACCATCAGGCCTAATCTGGAAAGACGGAAACAAATAGAAGTATATCATGGCTCAGTTTGCTCTGAAGCTGTGTACTGATTACAAAATATCAAATACTCCCTAAAACAGGAGAAAATCAGAGCTCAGTTTGCTCTAAAGCTGTGCTTACCCTAGCTTTGCCGTATAACCTATGACCACCGACGGTCATACGATCAGAATCCAGAGCAGCAAGCAGTCGGAAGTCCTCGGCGTCATACACCGACATTCGAGGATGCCCAGGTTGCAAGCCCCGTCCAGCAACCATGGCATCAAATGCAATGACCTATAATAAATTAGGAGACAAAGAAACTTATAAGAATTGGCAGCGGCGAATAACCAAAACCACACCAGCCATGAGGACACATCACAGGTTAGGAAATATAGCAACAACTCACAAAGGTTTATTACCTGAGGGACCATCAGAAAGCCCTGCAAGTAAACTGTTGTTGCACCAGCTTTCAGATCTTCCATCATTTTGCTCACACCAGCCATGATTACATCTTTTATGTACCCACACCAATCAAACTCAAACATCTTTGATGGATCACGCACAGCAACAAAGACCTCAGGGCTAATTGGATCGTCTTTCCTACTTGCTCTAGGGTTGAACAAACAGGCAGTACAGAGAAGAGGGAACGCAGCACACTGCTTGTTGCACTCGAAATCAACACTTAGATCCCCTGGGGAAGCAAGCACAGACTCCAGCATTTTCAAGGTGATCCTATCTACCGATCCGTCCAGGCCCAATCCGAGACACACGTCCCTCAAGATATCACGGTCGACACAGCTGGGCTCATGCGGGAACGGGATCTCCCTGTCGCCCGTACCCAGCCCGACAACATCCCTTATAGCATCAGCCGTCACTTGCCGGAAACTGCCATCGCCCATACGAACGGTTTTCCTAGTCGGATCTATCCTGGTTGCGTTAAAGAAACTGTACTGACGGTCTACATTGACCAGACCCGGAAGGGAAAGCATGGCTCCAAAACCCCTCTCAACGAAAAGCCTCTTCTGCAAATCAGTGAAACGAGCAACGACCGCATTGACTACCTTGGTGGATAGATAGTTCATAACCCGGATCTTGCCGCAGTTTGCATCAGAGTCGCCGCTCGCGTCATCGTCTCCGGCCAATGGGGGCTGGGGTGCTGTAGTCGTCGTTGCACTGGGCACGAAGCTCGAGCTGCTTCCCGTCGCGGCGCCGTTCGAGCGTGTTCCAAGATGGGCCATCATATGAAGAACTGCAAGGACACACGAGCGGTTTTTGGAATCGGTCAAAACTCAATGAAAGTGAGGAAGAACAACTAGATGAAGAAGAAACCAAAAGAGAGTTGGCCAGACGGAGACGATACCTCGCGTTGAGATCCTTGCAGGGGGATGTGATGAACCAGGATCTTGTCGCCGGCTAGGCGAGAGGGAGGGGGAGAGCGTTGCTGACCAGAAGGAAGAGAGGAGAGGGACTGAGTTGCAGCACAGAGGGGGGAGTGTTTAATCGTTGCACTGCTATTGCAGAGCACGCGTTATCGAGGTGGTGGAGAAGAGACGAGAAAGAGAGAGGCAGAGACGGGGCACAGGCTTCGATTCCCTTGTCTCCAACCAAGGATCAACATGCACGCTAGCACTCAGCACATTACTGCCGCTGCCCAACCACACCAATGTGGCATTAATCCCTTTTTACTATCTTTCTTTTTCAGGATCAGGAATGCATTTTCAGCAAATACACAACGGTGGAGGTGGCAGCATTCAAACGTCCAAGCCAGCACACACCATTGACAGACAGCCGCTGGTAATCGACACACAAAAAATCGCGATGCAGATTGACGTCCATCCGAGACCAAACGCAATGACTGAACCCGCATTACTTCGCTTGTGGAGGCGCATCTGCACTCAAGGACGTAGGCGGGCCCAAAACATCTAATCAGCACTAGGGGTCGCGTAGCACACGTCGTAGCTGTGGTGTAGCTGTTGCAGGGAGCAGAACAGATGCCGTAAAGAGTGATGATCGTCCGCATGCAGCAGCGTCTTGTAACGCATCACCCGACAGAGAGAGGTTTCTGGTTAACTCACACACACACACTGGCGGATTCGGCTCCCATTCATTTGAGGAAAGCGGAAACAAAAATACATTGTTCCAAAGTAGAATATTAATACATTGTGGATAAAACGGACATACAACCGAACTGCACCACCACACCACACGCACGCATTTTTCTCTACCATAATTTTATTGACCATTTCTGGCCATGTCACCACAATACTAATTGCGAGCACGCAAGCCAGAGCTACTCGCCTCGTCCGAATCTCGCTCATCTGCAGCGAATCCTTTGTACGTGCAGGAGGAGGCGTCCCCCGCGTGCGAGCAGGGCGCACACACGGAGCCGCAAGTGTTGACCAAGGGGTCGTGGTCCCCCACCTGCTCGCACACAAAACCAGTCGCCGCGCCCTGGGTTGACGGAAAATTTGGAATTTTACTTATCAGTACCGGAAAGAAAACTTCTAACATCGTTTGAACTGGCTAAAAAAATGTACACCATAGCTGACCCCGAAAAATCATCTGTTCAACCCCTTGGTTGACACACGCGTAAGAAGTAATAACCTGGGAGATAGCCACGCTAGCAGGCGCCGTTGCATTCTTATGCTGCCACTTGAACAAAGAACGGGCTCTCACAGCCATCGCCCTCCTTTGCAACCTGACGTGTTGGCGAAGCAGGGAGGCAGAACCAACTAAAGAGGAGGAAGCTGCAGGGGGCGCCATGTATGGGTGGCGTAGCGACGATGAACAAACGAGAGGGAGGGGTCATCCAGCGTGTTGTCTAAAAGCACAAGCAAGGAAGTGTTTAAATAGCCCACTAGAGATTTACCACAACCACCCACCCACCCCCCACCACCAACCTCCCCAACCACCGAATTCACGCAAGAATTCAAATGTTCGAAAACACGAAGGCAATCCAGTCGAAACTCAGAGTACACGCAGCTGCACATCACTGACTAATCAATTTAGCCTGATATGGCCGTACGGCAAGAGAGTGCCTCCCATCGCCACATGCTGATGGAAGTAGGACGTATCATAATTTTCACTGACAAAAGGGTTCAACCAATACAAAAGTGACGCAACCACAAAACGAGAAAGCACATCAAACATTTTTCAAATCTTATGGAGGCACGTCAAAGCCCGAAATTATGATAATAACAGCACTATGTCAATTCTTCAGTCAAATAAAGTTGTGAAATCCCTTATTGCAAAACAACAAAAATCACACGCTAAGGTTAAGAGTAATAGCATGAATTCAGATTACAGTGCCATCCAGCAAGGGACAAAGCTTATTTGGAAAACATATCACAGTCTCAAAGTAAGCACAAATGCAGGAAATCGAACTACTCTGAATTGAATTTTTGGTTTCAACAACCTGCTCCAAGCGCTGAACTGAACATCAATCTACTGGCCCGTCGCGAGGCCGCTTCACAAACGGCAACACCGGGTTGAAACAACTGGTTTTTTTGTGCCCAGCTACACCGCAATTGCCGCAGGTAGGGATTTTGCGAGGTTTCTTCGGAAGATCACCCCTGCGGGGGCACGTCGTGCTCTTGTGCCCTTTCTCCCTGCAAACCGTACAAAATCTCGATCGCGCGTCCTTGACCTCATATCCAGGTTTGTCCCTCGCCGTGGTTGGCCTACCCTTCTGCTTCTTCCTATCAGGCGGCAGCAACGTCGACAGTGAGATACTGGACCCAGCTTCACCAGAAACAGAACTAAGCCCACACTCGGTGGAGATGAACATCTGAGAACACATGTCGTCTGGTTGCGAAGAACTTGCGCCGATCCCCTGAGTGGGGTTGGCTGATTCCCCAATTTGAGTTTGGTCCACCAAACTTTTGCCATCCTTGACCGCCGCCAAAACAGTCAGCTCTGCCTTGCCTGCAATCAATATGTCCATTGCTCTATCGAATGCATCGACATTGCTATCACCAAGTTGGACAAACTCAAGCGCGGTCAGGTGCAGTGCTGTATGCCTGTAGGAGGATAACCGCGGAGGCCCTTGATCCTTTTGGTAATGGAGAAGGTGTAGTGGCAAATTGTCGCGGGCATCTACTGTCCACCTTTTCATGACATGAAATCTGGGTATTTTCCTCACTCCCAAATGAATTAAAACCTGCTAACAAGGAAGGGGAAGAAAGAACATTACAACCTGAAGATGGAAACCTGGATAAATCATTCTGAATAAAATGTTTATAGCTAAGCCGCTAGAATCGGTCGGTGGTAAGTTAGGAACAACCTTGATAGCATGGCAACAAAGCATCCCCATGTGCTCGAACAGCCCACATTCGCATGTGTACCTAGCACCGCCATCATGGACACTGACCACATGCATTTCACGGCACCACTTCTCTCGCTTCTCAGCTTCAACATGTCGCACGTGGTAGGTTATGCCCCGCTCAACTTCCTCAACATCATACCTACCAGAGCGATACAAAGCCTGGCCAAACATCTCGTACATTGTCTGGGTATAGACTTTACTTGCATGCTCCTCCAAAGGGTAATTGTATCGGAGAACTATCCCGCCCTGTTAAAACACATAAACAAATCTTTTAGTGAGGATGCAAAACTGAAAATAGATGATTTATCTAGTTGCGGTAAGTTTTTCTTCAACACACACCAGCCTCGTTCTCTTCTCTTGGAATCCTTCCTCAGCTTCACGGTCGAACTGCAATTTGCTATATTGCTTCACAAAAAGGTTCATGGGGCATGCAGGCGGGATGTAGCCTTTCAACAAATGGTTTGCACTCTCGCTTCTTTGCGTACTCGTTTGCTTCGCACAGAACTTGCC
This sequence comes from Triticum timopheevii, assembly GCA_963921465.1. Lineage (NCBI taxonomy): Eukaryota > Viridiplantae > Streptophyta > Magnoliopsida > Poales > Poaceae > Triticum > Triticum timopheevii. The sequence continues at coordinate 480,772,516 of OY997268.1, forward strand.
ACTAAAATAAGGCTTCGCCCACTTGTGACGAACCTCGAAAATTTGTATGAGGAACGTGTTGTTGTGAAGCTTGTATTTGTCAAGCAGGGAAGCCCAAGCAGATTCGAACTCGTCCACAGTCAGCATTTCATTGACCACCTTGTGCAACGCAGCCCTAAAATCACTGCTTTTTGTGTAATGCGGCCCGAGGTGCTCCTTCACCTTCCAGAGAACATGCCACTTGCACCACCTGTGTGTGGTATCCGGCATCGTTTGTTCTATAGCAACCTCCATTGCGCGTGCTTGATCTGCAGGCACAGAACGACGATCAATGATGTAACTTGCAAACAAAAACAGGAAATCGGTGGGTAGGAAACAAACCTGTAAGTATTGTTTTCGGATGCTTGCCGCCCATCAGTCTAATGAACTCCGTGAAAACCCATTTGAAACTCTCAATCGTTTCTTCTCTCATCATGACTCCTCCCATGATTATACTCTGGAAGTGATTGTTCACCCCGACGAATATCCCAAAAGGCATGTCGTATAGATTTGTCTTGTAAGTAGTGTCGAACGTTAACACATCCCCGAAATTGTGGTACTGCATCTTACTTCTACCATTAGTCCACAGCAGTGTTTTTATCTTGCTTTCTTTATCAACTTCAACAACATAAGAAAACTCCGGATCATTTGATCCCAGCTCAGAGAATGCATCCATAGTCTTCCGCACATCATCATCCGCCTGCTCCTTACTAAGCTTTCCACAAAATGTTCTAAGGCACCTCTTTGTGAACGGGACGTTCTCCATCCGACCAAACAGGCTGCCGATTATGCTGTAGACCTTCCCCAGGTTTACATTGTTCTGGCGCAACTGTTTCACAAGATCCCTTGTGTATGTGTCAATGTGCCGGTGTGATGGCCAGTGTAACTTCTCAGCACAGGTCCGTAGCATTTCATGGTTGTGGGCTGCACGATTTTCAGATACATACCACCCCCCATCATCTGTCCGGTGCAAACGAAGCATGGCAGCGCAATTGCTCCTCATTGACGAGCTGTTCTCCCTCTATGGTTTCCCCTGTAATTATGTCACAAAGCAAAAAACAGTCAAACGATGTCAGCTCACTTCGGCATAAAGTAATGCATCGACGTCATACAACATCATAAAATGAAAACAAATAGAGTCTTACAGCGCAGCCACACACAATCTCTTGCATACATTTCGTGCCACTGACATTTTGCCTGCTCTTGCCATATCGAATCCCAAATCCAACCTCCCAGGAATAGAGATTATAGAATTCATACGCCTCTGCCAGCGAATCAAAAATTGTGCCAAGCACCGGGTTGACGACCACCTCAGTCCCCCTATCAGCGAATCCTCTAATTGCAGCTTCAAGCGGCGGCACACGATCAACTACTACAGATCTCTCGTCTGCCGCACGAGGACCTCTAGGCCTGCATTTAGATTAGCACAGTCCACATAGTTAAGGGAGGAGAAATAATTGTCACAAAGAGCAGAGTAAAAAGGACAGCCAATAATTCAAACAAATTTTGTTAGACTACATCTAGTAACGATCTTCCAGCATCTGAATTTGCAACTATCCCAACACAAGATAAAATGGGTCCACTTACACTTGCAGACCATACCACATTAGCAAAATACAATATACATTTAGACCAGAAAGTGGTATTAGTAGCAGACAACGTTTTCTGTGTCGATGATATTTAACCAGGCTACAGAATGCCAGGGAACGCGTATAGTCGTAACAGAACACACAGTCATGTTTAAGAAAATGTGCAACGACCATTTGTATGACTAGCCTGATTCAGTATATATTGTCTCACGAACTATACATTTAGTCTGCTGCACGAAATGGATTCCACCAAAGTATACATCTCACTTTGCAATGTTTGAACACTAAAAAAGGTCACCATCCCAACAGATAATCAGCGGCCAGTACAACTTTGACCAGAAAGATCTTAAGTTCGCAATTACGGTCCTTCTTATTACTAGCATGTCAAGCTCTTTTTTGGCACTGAAAATTAACCAGGCACATACTATGGCAGTGCCACGGGTTTATTTTTCTGACCAAGCAATTGTTAGGGCTGAAGCAAAACATCTAAGAACTTGTTGGGAAGTGTTGACTCAGATATTTGTTCTTTCCTTCTATCTTTACCCAGAGACCTAACCGAATTCACAAGACTAATGAATTTTTCAGTACCTGCTCGCATGATTGAGATCAGGGAAATGCACAGTTGTCCTAAATAACAGAAAATCAGTAGCTACCTGCGTTTCCATCCAACGCGGATGGTGTTGTTCCCCGAGGCCGCCCCGTTTTGGGCTAAGGACTGCACGGCCGAGCTCGAGACGACGGCCGGCGTATCGTCGGCGTCTCGCGCCGACGGCAGGCACACGCCCCCGGAACTGAATGTCGTGCAGGAACCCGACGAGGCACTGCGGCGGCTGGACTCGGCGGATGTGTGCGAGACGCCGGCAGGAGTGCCACACCCGGGGTTTGCGGACGCCAGATCTCCGCCACCAGCACTGAAGCTCTTGCAGGAAGCACCGGAGGACTGGACATCAACCAAGCCCACCACTTGATCCAGTAGTTGAATGTCCGGCGAGGGCGCTTCGACGGCCGGATCCGGCGTTACTACGGCCGAATCCGGCGTAGCGTCACCGCACTCGCCCACAACGAACGGCGGCTCGCACGCCTCTGGAACCGTCGCCGCTGAGATCGTGCTGCAGCACCGGCGACCGGAACGAGCGCGTTAGATCTATATTTCAACAAAGAATAAACAAATACAAGGGGGGTCACTCACCCAGAGTCCAACCCCGCCTCCGCCGTCTGTCCCAGATTCGGCATGAGCAGCGACAGCCGGAACAGGAAGCAGCGACAGCCCGGCGCCGGTGCTGTTCTCGCAGCTCACCTTGCTCTTCGCCCACCAAGATGGGGAAAGGAATTCGTGCCAGATGCACCAAATGCGACTAACCACAAGGCCCCAGACCCGTACATAGGTTTCCAGGCAGACGGCCGGGGCCACCCTGGAGGCCCACTCTGCACGACGCGCGGGGCACGTCTCTTGTCAGCGCCAGAAAAGTACCACGGACTGAGCCCACTGCACGGACCCGACGCAGTGTATCTCTCTGTATTACACTACGTATCAGCGCTTTAGCGCTTTTTCAAATCAAACCACACGCATCATCGCGCGACTCGGGTGCGGCAGGATAGCTGCGTGCAGCTGCCGCTGCGTGCAGGACATCCACTCTCATAGCAAGCCGCCAGTCCCGATCCGTTACTACGAATCTTGGGCGAGTCACGATCCGTCCTGCTGCAATCCAGCACCTTCCATGCACGTGACTATTATTACACCCGTAAGGAGGATCAAGTGAATCCGTTTTCATCAAGTGTCGTCTACTCCCGAGGAGATCAGGCGTGCTGCTATTCATGGATCCGATCATTGCTACTAGACAACCAGGAGCATTTATTAATCGCTGGTTCCCTTCGAGAAGATATTTTTTGACCAAGGCTAGCATACTGCATCAGTCTACCGAGACTGTCGGCGGTTTCTGCTGTAGATTCAGCGTTTGGATCTGATTGATATTGCGTTCACAAGCGGCGGTCCGATCCGTCAAGCTGTTGTTGCATAGAAGAGTTCCAGACTGCAAGTCCTGAAAGAATTAATTGACTCTCCTACCGTCCGGTGGCTACTTTCGGCGTGAAAGACAAGTCAACTCTCAAGTAACTCCACTAGCACGGGACGAAAGGCTAGTAGGATTTAAATACTAATGAATCAGATTTATTCTCTCATCCGAGTACTTGGTTCACCCAGCGACTATGCCAACAAAAATTATTGCTAAGTGGGAGATAACCTGGATACGAGCTAAATGGAGCCGCACACGGATTGAGGAGACTATTCAAAGAAACTAGCGGTTGGGGCGCCACCGGGTGGCGCCGCTTAAGAGGAAGTTGGGTGGTACCAGGTGGGAGGCGCCCCTTCGGCTGCTTTTCTTTCTGCCACACATGCATGTACAAATGAGAACCTTGTTAATCAATGACCATAAAGCAAGCCAAATCCCTTGAGGGTACTAAGAGTACGGAGCAAATAGGAAAAGGCTGATCCTGTGTCTAAATCTGTCATGTTACCTTTCTGACATACTCCTATGACAGCAGCTACAACAAAAGAATGAAAATTACCTCTCTGAGCTGCTCTGATTTTGGTGTTGCTTCTAACTGCACCTTCATCAGCTCCTCCTACAAATACCAAAACAAAGGATTGAGGATAATGCATCACGAAACTGCATAACAAAACTGTACCACAGTAGTCAAATATATCACAAACCTCTGCAGCTTTAAGAACACTTTTAGTCTTTTGAATCCTAACCGTTTGCTCGCCGCTTGTCTTTTGAAGCTAATAAAAAAATAAAAACGTTATCAACTTGAAGACAGTATTCACCTAATGGAAAAGGTGGATTCAAGGGATATATACCCTTGATTCCACTTCCACCAAAAGTATTCCAGGACAGCAGGATATGAGCCTTATCCCATTTTTGTTTCACAACTATAACGGTTTAATAGGGAATGAGGCTCAGCTCTCCCTAAAATTAAGGAGATGATAATACGCTAAAACATTCCAGATTCTTCTTTATTTACTTTGTAGAATTTACCCAAAAGAAGTGTGTTGTAGCAAAATTTTATATAGCATTGGAATCACATACAGAAAAGAAAATAGCAGCATGAACCATCATTAACCCACTATGAGTCTGTGACAAAGTATCGATCTCCTTTTTATCAAATATACCAAATTTATCATGTAATAAATGCAGAAACGACAACAATGACCACTTAATCAGTGACAACACCACAAGAGTTTTTCAAAGGATGCACATTAGCACAACAGACAACCACAGTCGCATACTTACTCTATCCGGCTTAGCATTCAGCTCTTGCACGTTCTTCTCTGCATCGGTGGCTCTAGCCTTCATGGTCGTCTTTTTGTTATTTTGTGCTTATATGTCCTTCTTGAAATAATCCAAATCATTAGAGCTGAAAGAAGATTGGGAGCCAAATGAGGTCACACTACTTGATGGACTAAACATCTAGAAAGAAGCATTTCATCCACATCTAAAACTTAAGAGAGATCTACTGACCAACGCAATAGCTTCTTGTCTAACCAAAGAGAAAATATACAAGGGTAGCAGATCATTGAAATTATATTGATGTTAACAGGCCAGAAACCTTCTATCTTCTCAAGAAAAAGAAAGCTAAAATCTTCAGGCAGGGCATACTTTCATTCTTTTAACAATATATCGATCGTTCCTGTAAAAAGCAAGCACATGGCCAATTAAATCTGTACTATCATCATTCAATTCATGTTTCCCGGAAACAAATAACAAAGAAAAAATAAGATTACTTGCAATGTAGGAGGTAATCCTTCCATTTTAATGGAAAATGCAAAACAGTACGTGGTACTGAAATAGTATGTTCTGCAACTACCGATTTTCTCAAAAGAGAGTAAATTATTAAACCAATTCCCATTTCTGAAAACAATGAAACATAACCAGGGTAATGTTGAAGATGCATGTGCTAACAACCATGCATTCTTGACTAACAATGAGACTTACAGTTGGCACAACACTCGACCAGTTGAGGCTCAGATAGAACTGCAATCAAGATGCAGGGGGGTAGTCAGAATTCTGAATCTATCCATTGGAGGAAGGAAGAAACTCAGGGTACAACCAACTCTATGTCGTTTATACTGAAACAACACATGAAGGAATATATTCTCCTCAATCATAAATTTATCTAAGGAAAAGAAGGAGAAAGTCACTTTTTATTTAAAAGAAAAGAGACCTCTGTCATGGATATAGTCTATGAAACATTGGACATTTGAAGATCTTGGTCATGGCGTTCCACATCCACTTTGGAACCCCGCCAGCAGGAGGACACTGCCTGCAACAAGCGGACCCATTTGTTGTAATATGCTAGTGAAAAATAAAAGAAATAAGAGGCACGGTCAGTTGCACGAACAACTAATCAGAAAGTGACATAAAGAGTGTAAAACAAGTGTTGAATATCTGCAGGAGGGTCATTTCATTGGTTCAGCTCCGCCTATCGCCCTCTAATTATTTAGTGGACCTTTCTCATTTTTTCATACAGTCATGCTTTTTTAGAAGTAAGAACAATACAAGCTATTTGCTGCTGACCAATTCTTTAGCTCACATGGATCATGTTTGGCTGATAAGAAGAGAGATCACACTTCTGACCATTTCTTTAGATAACACCTATTTTGATCAGTATGTTTATTTCTCTGCTCCTATCCATGTATACTATAAACTTGCAGTTCCTAGCTTCAAGCTCTGTTGTCGTATCAATTTACTCAATTTGTTACTCCAATTCATAATAGTTTGTCTACAACTCGTGTACCCTTAACACACGCCTTGTTACATATTCATTTCCCAGTTTTTCCCAAGCCTATTATTAGTAAGAATTAATGGTCAGAATATTCAGTGCATAGTATTTTAGAAAATAGTAAGAATCTCACATAAGAGAACTTGCGTGAAATAAATAACGGGTGTGCCTCTCAAGGCGACACAAATACTTTTTTTTTCTTGTTTAACATTCAACCAAGAGAATAAAAAAGCATAGTTTCTTTTTACCAAATAAAAGAAGCATAGTTATAGGCATCCTATGAGATCATCTTCAAACGTGGAGGCACTCACCCTTGGTACTGACCATTGTAGCGGCCATGCTTATACCGAGAGCATACTAAAGCTAAAATAGTAGTTGAGGGCATGAGGAATTATAAGCACTTCTGCACAACAAAAAGGAAACTATATGTCAGGAATATACACACATACATATGGTATGGCAGAAGAACAATTGAAAACCCTGAAGCACTGCAATATGTTCTGTGTATGGCAGAAGAACAAATGAAAATCCCGATGACATGGTACAAAAACATGATGAAACAAATCTCAAGTCGGTAAACCAATAAGTTCTCAAGAAAGATAACCTGGAGAGCAAATCACAAGCACATCAAAACAAAAAGAAAAATTGTTTCTTAAAAGGATATCATACTATTTAGTATTTACAATACCTATGACCAGATCCCTAGTAACAAAGTTGAATAATTTTAGTCCTTTCAGCCCTAGTTGATGCAGCAAAAGATGCACAAAATAATAACCTTTACAACAGGTTTATCTGGGACTGGACAAAGACGGGTTGGAGCAGTGTGTCGTCTACGGTGAAGTGAGAGGCTGCAGCAGAGGGCTTCACAGCGGAGTGACGGGTTGGAGCAGAGTGTCGTCGACGGTGAAGTGAGAGGCTGCAGCAGAGTGCTTCACGGCTAGGCGACGGGTTAAAGCAAAACAAGCACGCAAAGATGCGTCTGAACAATATAATTTTAAGCATGAATCTCCAACTAAAGCCCCAAATGGAAGAACAATATTTTGGATAAATGACGAGCTACACATGAGAATAACATAATCTAATGAGTGTAAATAAAAAATTCTTGCATGAACAAAAATGTACATATAGACACAGCCCAGCTTCCATACATGAACAGAAATCAACACTTGAACACATCACAGCATGAACAAAAATCTACAAAGAGAGATGAGAGAGAGATAAATCAGATCACTTCTTCCATGTGAGCATCCAACCTTTCCATTGGAGCAGTTCCTGCAAAATCAAATAACAACACACCATGAGAAAACAAATCTAAATCCCAATCTGCCTCTCCTTGAACAGCAAGGAAAATCATCAGGGTTTGTTGTTCCACTCCCAAACAGTCCCAGAGAGAGAGAGAGAGGGAGAGAGAGAGAGAGAGCAGAGCAGAGCAGAGCAGAGGTGAAGGAGAGACTGGCCCCACCGGCGTCCGTGGTGGTGAGGACGAGCTTTAGAGGACCGCTCGATGTCGACGATGCTGGCGAGGCTCTTGCTGCACCACATTCTCCTGTAGTTGGGCTCCTCCTCCGGTGGCGCTTTGCAGCAAATCCCCATGGTGACGTCCTCCGGCCACCGTCGTCCGGGTCGAGCTCCTCCTCCAGCGGCTTCTTCGCCGCGAGTCGTTGAGGAGAGAGGGAGACAGTGCACGGGGTCGACGGCTGCGCGCTCCCTTGCCATCCACTCCCACGCCCCGGTCTCTAGACCCCTCGACGCCGTCTGCGCCGCCGCGGTCAACGAGGAGTCCATCACCATCAGCGGGCGCCTCTTCTTCCCCATCCCTTCCATCTCGAATCTTGGGGAAGAGGACTTAAGAGGTCCAGGAGGAGATAGCTAAGCTCCTCGGGGAGCTGGAGGAGCATGGATGGTGGAGGCGGTTGTGGTGGCGGCAGCAACCCTAGCCTCCAGCCGGATGTGGAAACGAGAGGCGAGAAAGAAGAGGGGTGGGAGGAAAAGAAAAAATCAGCCCAGTCCCTTATGCCCACGTGGCCCAGTCCCTTATGCCCACGTGGACGCCGCGAGAGAGCGCTCCCTACGCGAGTGTTAAGGGCATGTACAATGGTTGATTAGATAGTCTTATCTTAAGTCTTGCATGTAATTTAGAGATGACAAAAAAAATTGTCTATAATGGGTCATCTCTTAGCCTTATCTTCAATAAGGGCATGTACAATGATCGATAAGGTAGTCTTATCTTAAATCTTGCATGTAATTTAGAGATGACAAAAAAACATGTCTACAATGGGTTATTTCTTAGCCTTATCATCAATAACTAGTTATTCCTAAAAATGTGGTGAGACATATTGTGCTAAGAGATCATCTCTTGCCTTCTCTTAATTAAGAGAAGACAAGCCTTCTCTTATAATTTCTCTCTCATCCACCTCATCATTTATCCTACGTGGCATTGCTAAGATAGAACCATTGTACATGCCCTAACTAGCTATTCCTAAAAATGTGGTGAGACATATTGTGCTAAGAGATCATCTCTTGTCTTATCTTAAATAAGAGAAGACAAGCCTTTTCTTATGAGTTCTCTCTCCTCCACCTCATCATATATCCTACGTGGCACTCTTAAGATAGCATCATTGTACATTCCCTAATGGGTTGTAATATGGAGAAAGGAGGACAAGTGGGACTCGGTCTCCGCCTGGAGCCACAGCTGTTTTTTGTTCCTTTGCTGAGCAGTGGCCGCGGAACGCCCGACGGTTTCTGCTATGTTGCCCCCTGTAGCCGTCGCGGTTCTGCTTGAGCCGCTGCCTCGAGCGGCCCTGGCCGGCTGTTGTGGCTCATGCGCTGCCGCCTCGAGCTGGCTGCTCGGCTCGCCAAGTCGCTGTCGCCCGGGTCTTATCACGCTGCCTCCACTTCTCCGTGGCCTTGCCTTCTTCAAACCGTCGTCGCGCCTCGCCTGTTCGAACCAACCTGCGCCGGCATCTCTGTTGTTCGCCGACCGACCACTGGTTCCTTTGCCTTCGCACACAGCTGCGGCGCCTGCCTTGACCCGCTGTCCGCGCGCTCGGGCTGAGTCGCCCTCCGACTAGCTCCGGTGTGTCCCGTACAGCCGCTTATTCCGCCGTGACTTCGCCTCCGCTTTGCCAAGGTACCCCCTGCTGGTGTGATTTTGTCTTACTAGGACTTGTACAATCTGGCCGGCTGCCGTGGATGGAGCCACCGGGTCGCTTCTCCCGCATTGAACCGGCCTCGGCCTTTACTGGCGAGCCACCGCTTCATCCTCAAACCAGCTTCCGCGGCACTGGTTTCTGCTAAAGTACCTCATCCGATCTCAAGTCGTCGGCCGCCTCAGTCCCCGACCGGTTTCAGCAGCCGGCCGGCTCCGATTCACCATACGCCGAGTGGCCTCGATAGAGTGGCCAGCCTTCAGCGGTTGAAAGAGGTCGTTGACCCGCCCGCCTCCGCCTCTGCGCTGCACCTCTCGTTGCTTCGACACGAGCTGCCGGTTCAGCCGTGCCTCGCCACTAAACCGCCTGGCGCAGCCCTTTGCCTATAAACCGCCATTGCTGTCATCCGTTCACCGGAGTCGCCGTCTTCTACTCCGAGTCAACTTCATGACCTCCGCCGAGTCGCCATCGGGGCTGTCCCACCTCGACTCATCCTGAGTCGCCCGCACCTTCAATTTGAGTCGACCACCGCGGTCTCAAGCTAACTCCGTGTTGTTTCCGCTCTAGGCCACCTCTGTCTCACCGGTGCGGAAGGCCACCGCGGGCCTGCCTCAACCTGCCATGACCCGCCGCCCTTACTGCGCCTGCTCCACCTTGAATCGTCGCACCGCTTCTGAGCCGCCTGGGCTTGCAGCCCTGAACCATCTCACTTGCCTCAGCGGCCACCTGACCCGCCTCCGTCGTCCGCGCCTGGAGCTGCCTCCGCTGTCGCCGAGTCACCGTCCTCTGCGGCCGTAGCCGCGCCGCACCGGCTGTCTGCCTCCGACACACGGCCTGACCGAGTCACCATCACGGCCGGATTGAATCGCCACCCTCTGTTGGGTTTGCCCCGCCGTTTTACTGCCTCTCCAACGCGGCCTCATATCAAACGGGCCGCCTCGCCCATGGGCTTGCTTCTGTCGAGCCATTAACTCGTCGGCGCCATTGCGAGTCGTCGTGCCGCGGCCTTGCCTCTGACCATGAGACGCTGGTGCGACTCCTACTCATCCAAATCGCCAAGATCCAAGCCGCTCGTCCCATTTAGCTGCCCTACGCAACCCGCCCCTTGTTTCGGCCCTGAGTCGCCGCCCCGGTTTACCGCTGCTCTGTTGCCGTCCTGCGCTGAGTTGCTGGACCGGCCCGCCGTTCCACCACTGTCGTCCCGCTTCAAGTCGCCGCTCGCCTCTGTGATGTTTATTTCACTCTGAGCCGCTGCTGCCGTGGCCGAGCTGTTACCTCTGCTCGTGGTCGCATGCTGTTGCGCTCGGATAAACCGACCGAGCGGCCCGAGCCTTGCTTCGTCAACCCGTCGCGCCTTGAGCTGGCCCTCTGTTCACTGGGCTCTTCATATACTGCCGTGAGACAAACCGGCCGGCCCTGCTTCAGGTGCTTCTGGAAACGCAAGTGAGGGACTGGTTTGAGGGACAACAAAAAGTTCAAAAGAGAATGCTGCTCATGGTTTTCACTTGGCAGCAAATTTGGATTTTGATGAAGAGATTAACTCGGAGCTTAAAAAGGCAAGCTGAGGAGATGCGTTATCGATGACTTGTTCAGTGCTAAAACCTGGCAACTTTTGCAAAATTTCGGTGATTGTGTTGTGTAAGGTTGACTGTTGCACCTACCTGACTCGTTCATTTACTGTCAGTCATATCAATACCTGACGAAAACATCAGGTGATGTCCATCCAAAATTATTTTATTGACACATATTGTTTTTATCAAAGAACAATTACTCTGGTCTATAATATTTTCCGCATGACCATTATTTATTACAAAAAAGGTGCCGCATAAGGGGTGCATGCCAACATCACGTTTGCACTAGTGCTTGTCCATGTCGTGATGCTCGATGGATACATACCTTCACCGTGGTGATTATCAATTTCGCGATGGATAATTTCTAGCCTAATATATCAGGTGAAATCCATCCAATATATTTTTATATTATATATTGCTTTATTTAAAAGAGCGATTACTCCGGCTTGCAAAGTTATCTAATGCAGGACCCTAAACCGCCATATTGGTGCAAATTTAAAGGCCGTCAGAAAAATTTCTGGCTTAAAAAGAAGGATTTTGGTTTAAAATCCGGCTCAAGGGAAAGCTATCTCCTACAAAGCTTTGAAGCTCTCAATATCCGGTTTAAGAATTTCCGTTTCAAAAGAATAATCTCTCGTAAAGTTCGAGTTCTCAGGAAAAATTAAAGGGACCAAAGAGAGTCTGTTGCAAAAGCACAACTCAAACATAGGTGCCCCTTGAGCACAACTCACAATATCACTTGGGGGCGTGGTCGTATTTGAACCATAGCTACACCTCTTGATCGGCGTAAGGCCACCAGGAAAATCACCTGGGGGCCAAAGAGAGTCTGTTGCCAAGCACAACTCAAACATAGGCACCCACTGAGCACAGCTCAAAATGTTACTTGGGGGCTCTTCGTGCACAGCAACAAAGAGTTCGAAAGGACCCTTGTAATAGGCTATCAAGCCACGGCTTGGAAGCCTGGTGTATTCACCTAAAACCCCAGGTTAACCTTCCTTCATCAAGTAAGCCACTCCTGTCCAGGTAATCATGGTATGACCCGCCGAACGTTTGACAAGTCAATCTTATATAGACCCTGAACTTGTCAAAGTTAAAACGACGATTGGTTAATTGGAGGCCCATCTTAAAAGGCTTTGTCAAATGGTTTAACTCAGCGGCCTGGCAGCCCATGAAAAGCCTCGAATTTGGGCCTGGCAGCCCTTGAAAAGCCTCGACTACAAATTTTTATTTGTTTTTGTTTTTGCAGAGTTTTCTCCCCTTTGATAAGGTTTTGAGTTAAACCGGCTCTCTTGACCCGGCCTGATTATAAGTCATTACATCAACCCGGTGTTTCTTAACCCGGCGTCGCTTTCAACTTTCAGTTGTTTAGCACATAATCAATTATGAACCGACGTTTCTTAGCCCGGTCTGGCATCGACTATAAGTCGCTTGGATGATCATCCGGTGTTTATCATAACCTGGCATGGTTTATTATGCACCAGTACAACATGGTGGGAGTTATTAACACTCAAGATTTGGGTTATCACCCTTACTACGCAAGTTGGTAAACCAACGATGTGATTCAATGTCACAGGTATGATATATTTCATATTTGATTATTCTTAAGTGCAACCTTGGTTATAAACACGGGTTATATGTTGGGCAGTATGACCCGTCCGGCGGTAAACCGCCAGGACACTTTAAATTTGTTGTATGTAGAAACAGGTTGAATAAAGCATAATTATAAATCATCGACGTTTATTAACCCGGCCTGGCTTTAAGACGATAAGTCGCCAGTATATGATGAGAAATTATCCGGTGTTTGTTAACCCGGCCTGGCTTTTGACTATAAGTTGCCAGTATATATTTGGATTGCGCTATTGGAATCACGTGCTCATAAATCATTGGATTATATTATTCAAATCTTTAATAGCCAACATGGCTAGATATTTATTATGGTTATCAATAACCAATATTATGATTGAGGTTTTCAAAGTCGCTTCAGCGCAAATGGCTATTAGTTTATCAATGGATATGATTTATTCTACAATGGAGGGAATAGTCCCGAGTCGCTGCAGGCTTACGACCCGGCACTTGGGGGCTACATTATTTAAGTTGAGATTTCATCAAATACACAAGTCTCATGTCGCTGCAAGCATGCACCATGACACTTGGGGGCTAATGCAAAGTCATTGTTTGCTCACCTTATTGAAGACCCGACTCATCACATCGTAACGAGCCGACCCTTGGGGGCTACCAATTGCTCCTATCAATAATTCAAAGTACAAAGCTTTTTATCCATTATATTGAAGGGACCACTGCTCAGTTGGTAAAGCACAAAGCTCTTAACCTTGTGGACAAGGATTCAAGCTCCATGACGGGGGTTACATCATATGATGTTATTTTCGTCGAAGTATATATCAAGTCCCAGCTCAATATTATCTTACTGAGTCGGCCCTTGGGGGCTACATGTTGCTGTTTAGAGTGTACATGATTATATTTACACTGGTTGAAGTTTTTATGAGCATAAGGCAATGTCAAGTCCCAGGTTGCTGCAAGCATGACAACCCGGCACTTGGGGGCTACATAATATGGAGTATTCAGATTTTACTAGTGCTGAGATGAACAACATGAATTTCTTCAAAGTGGTAGTAATTATATGGAAACAAGTCTCAAATCATAACTTTGTTCTGTTCGAGACTTGGGGGCTACAGGTAATATGGATATAAGAGAGAAATATCTTCCAATTTTTAGTTTTGAGCTAACCAGATTGACCTGGTGTCTGCAACAATTATGACACGGCGTCACCAACAATTATTGACCTGGCGTCACCAATCATGATGGCCTGGTGTCTGCAACAATCATGACCCAGAATTATCAATTTTTATAACCCGACGATTTTGGAAATCATAGATCGACAAGTTCTATATTTTCAAACTGGCTGAATATCAGTTGAATATTTGAAGACCAATATTTTGTCAAGTCAGAGCATTGATGGCCGAGTCAGATGGATTCTCTATTTACAATACTTTTTCTACAAGCAAATTGATTATGAAGCTGGTCTACTGACCCGGATTTTCTAAAAGGAGGAAATGACAAAGATTTAAGGATGATCAAGTGCCGGTTTACAAGAATTTTTAACCCGGAGTACAACTTGTCAAAGTTGTTTCTTGTGTTTGTTTGCAGGATCAGTTTACCATGGATAAATCCAAGCTAAACTGGGGGCCAATGTTGGGGATATACCCCGCGGTATGAACCGGCCGGAAATATGACCCGGCCGGGCTTGGCGGTTTACTTGAGACCCGGTTGACACTTGGCAATTCACTGGCGACTCGCCCTGACCAGACGGTTTACATGCAACCTACCTGAACATTATGACGCACTGGTAACCCAGCGGGCGGCGGACGGATGACAAAGCCCAAGGCCCAGAAGGCCGGTTTATGTTAATAGTGGGCCAGTTTATGAGGAAAGCACAAGGAATATTCTCCTACAAAGGAAGCAAGACTAAGACTCCACTTGTAATAGAGTAATCCTAATCCTACTAGGACTAGTCATGTAACCCGCCCCTTCAACATATATAAGGAGGGGCAGGGCTCCCCAAAGAGGGACAGGCAAGAAGCAATAATCTCTAGGGCTAGACACAACTAGAGGAGAGCCGGTTTACCGGCGACTCTCTCATAAGCATAATGAGATCTAGCCACAAACAACATGTAGGGCTATTACCGGATGATGTTTCCCGGGGCCCGAAGCTGTTTAAATCCTTGTCTTGTGTGTTGCGTCTCTCGTCCCGATCAACCCCTCTCAAGCTACCGCATAGATGCATTGGCCTCGCGACTAAGTCCTGACACTAAGGACATCTGCCGTGACAAATCCATGACACACGGGAAATTATGTTGAACACGGCTAGTTGTAAGCAGGCTAGCTCTACATCCATGATGATAGTGACTGCAGACGGTGAGGCTAACTATGGTATGCTGAACACGGCGCCTATACTCAGGTGTCATCTCCGGCGCAGGGTCTTGTCACTTCACTGTGAGGAGTAGCACGTAATAATTTGACCAACGGGCAGTACAGTGCTACTACATTGGTAGTACTACTACTAGTACTAGCACCACCGTCTGGATTTTAGTAGTACTACCACGTCCATCTGGATTTTAGTATTTGACTAGCAATATCTAGCAATGCATGTCACAAAAAATGTACTACTCCCTCTGTAAATAAGTACATGGTGTATTGTTTTATTCTATCGGCGAGAGAACTTAATGTCTTTTTGCTAATTAATAGGATTACATGCAATGAACTAACCACTGCATGTCATGTTTGCTAGTCTCAAGTCATTGAAAGCATGCACGGCCCACATCTCTCATTGGTTGATATGTCACGAAATAAGAAACGAGGAGGGAGTTAATGTACCGTGCCTAAGTGTTTTGGGATTATTTGGTTTTCGTAAGGTGACTTACACAACATTTTTTGTTACATGCATTAACATTTTATTAGTTAAACAAAGGTCAAAACTTGGCGCAAAATGCAAAGGGGACCAATAAACCAGTAAACATCAAAGTTCTCTCGTTTGGCCCCAACTAGAGGTCTGGTGAGATGACTATACTGCACCGGCACAGAGGGGGACGCAGCTTCATTGACTTACTGCACCTGCCTTTAGGTGTATGACACATGGGCCCAACGGGTGGCTGGCCCACCTGTCATACAGCCAAAGGCAGGTGTAGTAGAGGGCCGAGGAGTAGATGGCCAACACGCACGTGAATTCAACGCAGTCTGCACTTATCATGTAAAGGCTCCCCGCCAGTCCAATCTACAAATCCTACGCACCTACGCACCCTAACCAAGGGCAAGAGTGATCACTCCAATCGCAAGATCAGTTGACTAGAAGCTAGACCCATGTAAGCGATGAGCGCGAGCATCAGCCGGCTGTGCCAGATGGTCCATGATGTCGGCCTGCGGCCCGGCATTAAGGAACGTCTCCAGGTAGTGCTTGAGGCCGCCAGGACGAGGGGCCGCTTGGACGACAGCTTCGTCTCCTTGTTCGATGAGGTCCTCGTCGACAAGTTCACCGTCATCAAGAAGCTCGCGAACGACCTTGACGTATGCCTCTAGCCCACGTGCCCAGGCTCTGTGATGCCCGCCACCCTCAACAGCCTCTATGGTGACAACCTCTTCAACGCACTGGTGGCCCTACGACTGCCCGCTGTCGCACCGAAGAATGTCCACCTCGAGGTCGCGCTCACCGCGCAGTGCCTGGCACAGCAAGACACCATCGACATTATCACCCGCGTCTAGACGCAAATCGTCCACAAGGACTACTACATGCAAGAGGAGGACGATAGGACGCTGGCCTTCTTGGACCGCAGGGCAACCTTGGACGACATTGTTCATAAGCACGTTGAGCTTGCCGCCAACGCCGTTGCTCCTCACACGTCGGTTGGTGACCCGGCGCACTAGGGCGTGAGGATGTCGTTGATGGATCCGTATGTATCTTTATCTTTCCGTCAAATCCATGTAGTAGTATATGGCACTACTAGTAATTATCTTACCTTTCGCATCAACTTCATAATTTTCGTATGTACCCCATGCATGAACCGCGCCAGAACCAAACTTCTCATTACTCTAGGGAAAATCGTTATTTCTATCTATCGGTCGCGCCATGGAGCAGAACCAAATTTTACAAGTTACAAGTTCAAAAGGAAAATCCTGCCGTGTTCGCGTCGCACCCCCACACGGTTGGTCCAGCACGCCTCTCAAGGGGGAATGTGTGTTGTGTTGCATTTTCACTTAAAAGTGGGACTGCAGTTGAGCAAACCGACTATCGGCAAACCCCCACCCCGCCCATCGTGCGATGGCTGAGAAAACAGGAGGGAGAAGAGATGGTTGTAGCACGGACTCCAAGAAAATTGGTGTCGGATGGGACTCGTGTGGGTGGCGTGTGTCGTACTGCTAGACGTGAATGCTAGTTATGGCCCATGCCACCCCGCTATATCGAGCCTATGTCGAGGTGCTGGTTACGTAGAACAAATTTCCCGGAGTCTGTACTCGGCCCTCCTCTATCTCTCTTCTCAGCCAGCCAGCAGACGCACGGAGCCCATCGTCTGGTTGCTCATATGCGGTCCCACATGTCAGTGAAAACGCAAGAGGACCCACTGAAGCTGCACATCTTTCACCTCGACGTGCTGGTGATGAAAAACAAATCCAATAAAGATCTTTGGTGGCCGCTTTTGGAGTTACTCAAGAGTAGTAAGATTCTATTTACAGTTTAACCCAAGATGCACATCACGTGGCTTCAACTACCACTCCATTTTCTTGCATGACACGACCTGGATGCTGGATGTCCCACGTGTCAGCAAAAGAAGGAAGAACTCGACCATATCTTCTCCACATTTAGACTGGAGGAGTAGGAAACACGACAAGCCCTGTGCCTACATCATATTACGTACAAGCCCACCTCATGCAGTCACTCTATCACCATATTTCTCGGCCTCCGTGCGACACCTAGCTCTAGTTGATCTAACTAGAACTAACTATTGGTTGGCTCTATGTGATGTGGCAACTTCATACTACTACGGATGCTGGATATACTACTACGACAGTAACACTCCAAGAAGTGAGTCAAAAACCATTTATAAATTGAGTTTATGACATGCATATGCAAATGTACCATTCATTACATACAACAAGTCATCAACACACAATGACAACGAGGATACATGTTGGATTATAGATTAGTTCCAACAAAACATTCTAGTAAATAATAAAGTTTTCATCACACAACAAATAACAAGCAATGAAATGAACTTCAGCTCAACCACTCCTCAGCGTTGGAAACACTTGCTTTGAACCAGAAGAGTTTGTCTCGGAAAGGCTAGCTACTGTCAATCTCGAGACCAACGCAGGACTGATCATCCAGGCTGAAGCGGCCTATTTCATGACACATATTGTGATAGCCACGGTAGGGAAGCATAGCAATGTCCGAGGTATAGATGTAGTTGCTTCTCATAAATGGTAGTAATGTTGTGTGAACAGTAGCTGGATTTCCTTTCACCATGATTGGATAGTTTTGTCCAAGGAAGAGCAAGTTTCCTCCAAGAGTATCAATACTAAACCGGGCAGAAGGTGTTGGCACTAGCACAGTAGTATCCATCCCGAATACCCTGCAACGGATGTTGGAATAGGTCCGGAGAGTACGACCATGGGAGACAACACCTGCTTCCTTAGTAACATCAGTGGTGCCCTGTATACAGACAAGAAGAGGTGATCCATCGGAATAAGTTGCCAGGTGCCACAGAGTATATGGGTCCTCATGCTCGTGATCATCGTCATCGTCATCTCCCCCTTGGTTACAAAAATTTTCAAGTATAGGTGGTGGAATGTTCACAGGACCTTGGAAACACAAGAAGGTTAATTAGTAAAGGGAAACTAGCTAACCCACATGCATGTGGATGAAACAATTATAATTACGGTGGAAGACAAACATACCGAAAGCATAATGATTCCATGCAAAAACAGTTCCACGAGTGGTGGTAGCAAACACAAGACCCTCGTATTGAATTGCATCATAGTACACATCCGTGTATAGAAACTAATTTTTGAGCAATATCCATCCAGTCGAACTATTGAGGAAGGCAACAAGCTTGTCGAAGATAGCAACAACTCCATAGTCCATTAAATCCCAAGAGCGGTCGGGAACTTGATAAATTGCTATCTTCCGTAGACGACAGTCACCATGATCATAGTTGAACATACATAGAAAACCGGTGTGCTCAACCTCTGGGCAGTCTAAGATTTTTGGAAGTGGAACCCGGCGACGAGTGTACACATTCACAAGTTTCCACTCGCAGTTGTACCCAATATAAACAACCCAATCTCCATTTGCGCCTGCCCAAGCCTTACCCTCAAGCGATGGCATCTTAACATCACACGTATCATTATCAAGCAGCACCAACTTGCACAAGGCGAGGCCTCTCGTCCGCGCGCCAGTCAGCAGGGTCACGGTGAAGAAGATATGGGAGATCAAACCGCTCCTGGACCCTTGGGTTCTTTGTAATGATGTTATTAGTTGAGTCGAGAATGGTCTTGAACAAACCTGCCATGCTAGCCGAGGTGATGACGTCGCACCGATCAATGAGTTCCTCCACCACGTCATCATTCAGATCGGGGCAAGAATAACGGGGTCGTTTTTGGCCTGTTTCCTCCACGGAGAAGACGATCGAACAATGGCAGGAGGAAGGGTGAAGGCAAATGGAGGAGGGAGGAAGTGCATGTGACAACAGTTCCAAATCGAGAGGGAAAGGCGAAGAGTCGATGGACGGTTGCCACGGTACACGAAGAGGCGCCCCGGCCTATATAGGCGTCCATTCGGAAATTGTACAAAAGGACTCCCCGTCTTCTCACTGACATGTTGGAACGGGACCACATGTCAACGAAGAGGCTAGTGGGGAGAGGACGGTTGCCACAGAGGTCACACTGACGACAAGGCCGTCCTGTCAGACCTAGTGCCCGCGCGGGATGGCTTCTGTCCCCTACACGAGCGAAGCCACTTCGCAATTCCACACGGTTGGTCCACCACGCCGCTAGGCCAACTCCAGCGCGTGCAGCTCGGACGCACGCTCGCTCAGCCCCCTTTCCCTCGATGCCTCGGAGCTACCCAACCATGGCTACATGTTTTGCGCACCCGGCGGCCGGATTTGGAGCGGACCCGGTCGGGCTTGAGCTCGCCCGGCTGTGGGAGGCCGCGCCGTGCCATGGACCAGCCGGGCACCGGGCCGGAAGGCCCCGGCAAGGCCGCAAGGCCGCATGCAGGTACTAACTCCTCCTCTAGCTGCTCGGATCTACACCGTCGGCGGTCCGCCTTCGGATACATGAATGGCGGTCGGCCGGGCTCGATGCTGGCCCAAAATCTCGTCGGCGCACCGCTTCCACTCATTACGTGCGACGACTGCCCAAAAAAGGTCTTGCGCCGCATGTCTACAATGCCGGAACATCCCGGATGGGTGTTCATCAACTGCTCAACCAATGGGGTATGTGCTACTTTAGCTTCGGTTGTGCTCTCGGATTAGACTAGTTGTGCTAACTTAAAATTTTATTGTGTAGAATGGATGCAAGTTTTGGTATTGGGAAGAAGAGTACATCGATATATTGATAGAGCGCAATTTAGTAGATTTTCTAGCACTTTTAGCTAGCATAGAGGCTAGAGATAAGACTAGTGCACTTGTTGATAGAATGGAGGCTAGATATGAGACTAGATGCAAGGAAGCAACGCCTACTTCTTTACACTCAAAGAATAAAGAAGCGCGCAAGATCAAGCCTCCGCAGATCAACAAGGAATGCATCGAGATGGCACTAATCCAACTTATAGGAGCAGTTATGGAAGTTGGATATCTTCTAAAATGTATTCTTGTGGTTCTTGTTTTCTTTGGTCTTGCTTTTCTAGTCAAATTTTGGTGATGTATTTCCATGTACCAAAAATCAATGATGAAAAAAAGATATGTGTTTGCAAAGAAAAATGTACGCGGCCGGGATGCATCCGCGCGTTGGGCGCACGGCCACCGCATCCAAGAAATGGCCCAGACATGACCCCATTGCCCTACCCAAATGGACAGAATCCGGGTAAAATGGAGGTCCATTTGGCGTCGTGCGTTGGAGTTGGCTTTACAAGTGGGACCGCAGTTGAGGAAACCGACTATCGGCAAACCCCCACCTCGCCCGCCGCGCGATGGCTGAGTTAGAGAAACGACGAGGTTGAAGAGATAGCTTAGCATGGACTCCAAGAAATATGGTGTCAGATGGAAGTCGTGCTGGTGACGTGTGCCGTACTCCTGGACGTGAATGCTTGTTCTGGCCCATGCCACCCTACTATATAGTATCGAGGATTCGAGGTGCTGGCTATGTACAACAAACACATTAACATATGGCCCACCTCACACTGTGGCCAAATTTCCTGGAGTCTGTGCTAAGTTAAAAAGTGTTCTTTGTGAGGGTGGGTGGCTGGTCTCTAGTTTAAAACTTGTTGTATTACGTATACGTAGAGATAGTGCAGCAGTTTTGAAAGTTTGAACCCAAACATCAGAATGCAATTTCTACTGGACTCATCCGAGGACCTAGGATGATGGATTTCGCAGCTATAGTTAAAACACCCGCCCGACGCGCAAAGCATGTGAAGCTAGTACAAATAGTAGTACTATTGTTGATTGGCCTCATCCGACAACCTGTTGCAATGCATGTACAATTATGTATTCGGAAAAAAATTGCCTCGTTGCAGCACCCACTCAAAGAAGCGACTCGAAAGCTATTCATAAATTTAGTAAGTTTATCACATGCATATCATTTTATTACATACAACAGGTCATCAACCCACAACGACAACGAGGATATATTGTAAATACTAAAGTTTTCATCACACTATAGATAACAAGCAATAAAATGAACTTCAGCTCAACCACTCGTCAGCGTTGGAAATGCTTGCTTTGAACCAGAAGTGATTCTCTGGGAAGGGGCATCTACTGTCAATCTCGAGACCAACGCAGGACTTATCATCCAGGCTGAAGCGGCCTATGTCAGGACGCATATTGTGATATCCACGGTATGGAACCATAGCAATGTCCGAGGTATAGATACAGTTGCTTCTCATAAATGGTAGTAACATTGTGTGAATAGCAGCTGGATCGCCTTTCACCATGATTGAATAGTTTTGTCCAAGGAAGAGCGAGTTCCCTCCAAGAGTATCAATACTAAACCAGGCAGAAGGTGTTGGCGCTAGCACAGTAGTATCCATCCCGAATACCCTACAACGGATGTTGGAATAGGTCCGGAGAGTGCGACCATGGGAGACAGCACCTGCTTCCTTAGTAACATCAGCGGTGCCCTATATACAGACAAGAAGAGGTGATCCATCGGAATAAGTTGCCAGGCGCCACTGAGGTATGGGTCCTCATGCTCGTGATCATCATCATCGTCATCTCCCCCTTGGTTATAAATTTTTTCAAGTATAGGTGGTGGAATGTTCACAGGACCTTGGAAACACAAGAAGGTTAATTAGTAAAGGGGAACTAACTAACCCGCATGCATGTGGATGAAACATTTATAATTACGGTGGAAGACAAACATACCGAAAGCATAAGGATTCCATGCAAAAACAGTGCCACAAGTGGTGGCAGCAAACACAAGACCCTCGTATTGAATTGCATCACAGTACTCATCTATGTACAAAAACTGATTTTTGAGCAATATCCATCGAGGCGTGGAAGTAAGGACGACAACAAACTTGTCGAAGATAGCAACAACTTCATAGTTCGTGTAATCCCAAGAGCGACCAGGAACTCGACAAATTGCTATCTTCCGTAGACGACAGTCACCATGATCGTAGTTGAACGTATGTAGAAAACTGGTGTGCTCAACCTCTGGGCAGTCTAAGATTTTTGGAAGTGGAACCCGGTATAAACAACCCAATCCCCATTTGCGCCTGCCCAAGCCTTATCCTCAATCGATGGCTGTTGGGGATCGTTGCAGAAATTTAAAAATTTCTACGCATCACAAAGATAAATCTATGGAGAGACTAGCAATGAGAGAGAGGCGAGTGCATCTTCATACCTTTGAAGATCGCGATGCGGAAGTGTTACAAGAACACGGATGAGGGAGTCGTACTCGTGGAGATTCAAATCACGGAAGATCCGATCTAACGCCAAACGGACGGCGCCTCCGCGTTTAACACACGTACAACCCGGAGATGTGTCCTCCTTCTTGATCCATCAAGGGGAGAGGAGAAGTTGAGGGAGAGCCCCAGCAGCACGATGGCGTGGTGGTGGAGCTTGTAGTTCTCCGGTAGGGCTTCGCCAAGCACTACTGAGGAGGAGGTGGAGTTGGAGAGGGGGAGGGCTGCGCCAAGGGCAAGGGGTGAAGCTCCCATGCACCTCCCCACTATATATAGGGGTGGAGGGGGCTGGTTTCTTGCCCTCCAAGTCCATTGGGGCATTGGCAAAGGTGGGAGGAAAGAAATCCCATCATTTCCTTCCCCACCGATTGTTATCCCCCCTTTTTAGGGATCTTGATCTTATCCCTTCGGGATATTATCTTATTCCTTCTAAGGGGGGATCTTGGTGCGCCTTGAACAGGGGTGTGGGGCCTTGCCCCCACTACCCACGTTCATGTGGGTCCCCCCATGCAGGTGGGCCCCACTCCAGAACCTTCTAGAACCTTCCCGGTACAATACCGAAAAATCCCAAACATTTTCTGATGGCCAAAATAGGACTTCCCATATATAAATCTTTACCTCTAGACTATTCCGGAACTCCTCGTGACGTCCAGGATCTCATCTGGGACTCTGAAAACATTCGTTAACTGCACACTAATTCCCATAAAAACTCTAGCGTCACCGAACCTTAAGTGTGTAGACCCTACGGGTTCGGGAATCATGCATACATGACCAAGACAACTCTCTGGCCAATAACCAACAGCGGGATCTGGATACCCATGTTGGCTCCCACGTGTTCCACTATGATCTCATCGGATGAACCATGATGTCAAGGATTCAAGCAATCCCGTATACAACTCCCTTTGTCAATCGGCACGTTACTTGCCCGAGATTCGATCGTCGGTATCCCAATACCTCGTTCAATCTCGTTACCGGCAAGTCACTTTACTCGTTCTGTGATGCATGATCCCGTGACTAACTACTTATTCACATTGAGCTCATTATGATGATGCATTACTGAGTGGGCCTAGAGATACCTCTCCGTCACACGGAGTGACAAATCCCAGTCTCGATTCGTGCCAACCCAACAGACACTTTTAGAGATACCCGTAGTGCACCTTTATAGCCACCCAGTTATGTTGTGACGTTTGGAACACCCAAAGAATTCCTACGGTATCCGGGAGTTGCACAATCTCATGGTCTAAGTAAATGATACTTGGCATTAGAAAAGCTTTTAGCAAACGAACTACACGATCTTGTGCTATGCTTAGTATTGGGTCTTGTCCATCACATCATTCTCCTAATGATGTGATCCAGGTATCAATGACATCCAATGTCCATGGTCAGGAAACCATAACCATCTATTGATCAACGAGCTAGTCAACTAGAGGCTCACTAGGGACATGTTGTGGTCTATGTATTCACACATGTATTACGGTTTCCAGTTAATACAATTATAGCATGAACAATAGACAATTATCATGAACAAGGAAATATAATAATAACCATTTTATTATTGCCTCTAGGGCATATTTCCAACAGTCTCCCACTTGCACTAGAGTCAATAATCTAGTTCACATCACTATGTGATTGTAATGAATCCAACACCCATTGGGTTTGATCATATCTCGCTTGTGAGAGTGGTTATTAGTCAACGGGCCTGAATCTTTCAGATCCGTGTGTGCTTTACAAATCTTTATGTCATCTTGTAGATGCAGCTACCACGCGCTATTTGTACCTATTCTAAATAACTGCTATACTATACGAATCCGGTCTACTACTCAGAGTCATCCAGATTAGTGTCAAAGTTTGCATCGGCGTAACCCTTAATGACGAACTCTTTTACCACCTCCATAATCGAGAAAATTCCTTAGTCCACTAGTTACTAAGGATAACCTTGACCGCTGTCCTGTGATCCATTCCTGGATCACACTTATACCCCTTGACTGACTCATGGTAATGCACACTTTAGGTGCGGTACACAACATATCATACTGTGGAGCCTACGTCTAAAGCATAGGGGACGACCTTCGTCCTTTCTCTCTCTTCTGCTATGGTCAGGTCTTGAGTCTTACTCAATACTCACACCTTATAACACAGCGAAGAACTCCTTCTTTGCCGATCTATTTTGAACTCCTTCAAAATCTTGTCACGGTGCGTACTCATTTGAAACTACTATCAAGCAATTTTGATCTATCCTTATAGATCTTGATGCTCAATGTTCAAGTAGCTTAATCCAGGTTTTCCATTGAAAAACACTTTTCAAATAACCCTATATGCTTTCCAGAAATTCTACATCCTTTCCGATCAACAATATGTCAACAACATATACTCATCAGAAATGCTATAGTGCTCCCACTCACTTCTTTGGAAATACAAGTTTCTCATAAACTTTGTATAAACCCAAAATCTTTGATCATCTCATCAAAGCGTATATTCCAACTCCGAGATGCTTACTCCAGTCCTTAAAGGATTGCTGGAGCTATGCATACTTGTTAGCATCTTTAGGATTGACAAAACCTTTTGGTTGTATCACATACAACCTTTCCTCAAGAAAATCATTTAGGAAACAATGTTTTGACATCCTATCTGCAAGATTTCATAAATAATGCAAGAACTGCTAATATAATTTCAACATACTCTTAGCATCGCTACGAGTGAGAAAGTCTCATCGTAGTCAACTCCTTGAACTTGTCGGAAAACATCTTAGCGACAAGTCGAGCTTCCTTAATGGTGACACTTACCATCATTGTCTGTCTTCCCTTTTAAAATCCATCTCTACCAACAGCCTTACGACCATCAAGTAGTTCTTCCAAAGTCTACACTTTGTTTTATACATGGATCCTCTCTCGGATTTTATGGCCTCGAGCCATTTGTCGAAATCCGGGCCCACCATCGCTTCTCCACAGCTCGTAGGTTCATTGTTGTCTAGCAACATGACCTCCAAGACAGGATTACCGTACCACTCCGAAGTAGTACGCGTCCTTGTCGACCTACGAGGTTTGGTAGTGACTTGATCCAAAGTTTCATGATCACTATCATCAGCTTCCACTTCAACTGGTGTAGGCGCCATAGGAACAACTTCCTGTGCCCTGCTACAGATTAGTTGAAGTGATGGTTCAGTAACCTCATCAAGTCTCCACCATCCTCCCACTCAATTCTTTCAATAGAGACTTTTCCTCAAGAAAGGACCCGTTTCTAGAAACAATCACTTTTGCTTCCGAATCTGAAATAGGAGGTATACCCAACTGTTTTGGGTGTCCTATGAAGATGCATTTATCCGCTTTGGGTTTGAGCTTATCAGGCTAAAACTTTTCCACATAAGCTTCGCAGCCCCAAACTTTTAAGAAATGACAGCTTAGGTTTCTCTAAACCATAGTTCATACGCTGTCATCTCAACGGAATTACATGGTGCCCTATTTGAAGTGAATGCGGTTGTCTCTAATGCCTAACCCATAAACGATAGTGGTAATTCGATAAGAGACATCATGGTATGCACCATATCCAATAGGGTGCAGCTATGATGTTCGGACACACCATCACACTATGGTGTTCCAGGCGGTATTAGTTGTGAAACAATTTCCACAATGTATTAATTGTATACCAAACTCATAACTCAGATACTCATCTCTATGATCATATCATAGACATTTTATCCTCTTGTCACGATGATATTCAACTTCACTCTGAAATTACTTGAACCTTTCAATAATTCAGACTTGTGTTTCATCAAGTAAATATACTCAGCATCTACTCAAATCATCTGTGAAGTAAGAACATAACGATATCCACTGTGTGCCTCAGCACTCATTGGACTGCACACATCAAAATGTATTACTTCCAACAAGTTGTTTTCTTGTTCCATCTTACTAAAAATGAGGCTTTTCAGTCATCTTGCCCATGTGGTATGATTTGCATGTCTCAAGTGATTCAAAATCAAGTGAGTCCAAATGATCCATCTGCATGGAGTTTCTTCATGCGTACATACTAATAGACATGGTTCGCATGTCTCAAACTTTTCAAAAAACGAGTGAGTCCAAAAGATCCATCAACATGGAGCTTCTTCATGCATTTTATACCAATATGACTCAAATGGAAGTGCCATAAGTAGGTGGTACTATCATTACTATCTTATATCTTTTGGCATGAACATGTGTATCACTATGATCGAGATTCAATAAACCATTCATTTTAGGTGCAAGACCATTGAAGGTATTATTCAAATAAACAGAGTAACCATTATTCTCCTTAAATGAACAACCGTATTGCAATAAACATAATTCAATCATGTCTATGCTCAACGCAAACACCAAATAACAATTGTTTAGGTTTAACACCAATCCCGATGGTAGAGGGAGCGTGCGATGTTTGATAACATCAACCTTGGAAATACTTCCAACACATATCGTCACCTCGCCTTCAGCTAGTCTCCATTTATTCCGTAGCCTTTTATTTTGAGTTACTAACACTTAGCAACCGAACCGATATCTATTACCGTGGTGCTACTAGGAGTACTAGTAAAGTACACGTTAATATAATGTATATCCAATATACTTTTGTCGACCTTGCCAGCCTTCTCATCTACCAAGTATCTAGGGTAGTTCTACTTCAGTGACCATTCCCCTCATTACAGAAGCACTTAGTCTCGGGTTTGGGTTCAACTTTGGGTTTCTTCACTAGAGCAGCAACTGATTTGCCATTTCATGAAGTATTCCTTCTTGCCCTTTCCCTTCTTGAAATTAGTGGTTTCACTAACCATCAACAATTGATGCTCCTTCTTGATTTCTACTTTCGCGGTGTCAATCATCGCTAATAGCTCAAGGATCATCATATCTATCCCTGATATGTTATAGTTCATCACAAAGCTCCAGTAGCTTGGTGGCAATGACTTTGGAGAACCATCACTATCTCTTAAGGAAGATTAACTCCCACTCGATTCAAGTGATTGTAGTACTCAGAAAATCTAAGCACATGCTCAATGATTGAGCTTTTCTCCCTTAATTTGCAGGCTTAAGAAACTCGTCAGAGGTCTCATACCTCTTGACATGGGCACGAGCCTGAAATCCCAATTTCAGCCCTTTGAACATCTCATATGTTCCGCGACGTTTCAAAATCGTCTTCGACGCCTCAATTCTAAACCGTTTAACATTACTGAACTATCACGTAGTCATCAAAACGTGTATGTCAGATGTTCGCAACATCCATAGACGATGTTCGAGGTTCAGCACACTGAGCGGTGCATTAAGGACATAAGCCTTCTGCGTAGTAATGAGGAAAATCCTCAGTTTACGGACCTAGTCTGCATAATTGCTACTATCAACTTTCAACTAAATTTTCTCTAGGAACACATCTAAAACAATAGAACTAAAGCGAAAGTTACGACATAATTTGCAAAGACTTTTTGACTATGTTCATGATAATTAAGTTCATCTAATTTAATGAACTCCCACTCAGATGGACATCCCTCTAGTCATCTAAGTGATACATGATCCGAGTCAACTAGGCTGTGTCCGATCATCACGTGAGATGGACTAATCATCATCGGTGAACATCTTGATGTTGATCGTATCTGCTATATGACTCATGTTCGACCTTTCGGTCTCTTGTGTTCCGAAGCCATGTCTGTACATGCTAGGCTCGTCAAGTCAACCTAAGTGTTTTGCTTGTGTAAATCTGGCTTACACCCGTTGTATTCGAATGTTAGAATCTATCACACCCGATCATCACGTGTTGCTTCGAAACAACGAACCTTCGCAACGGTGCACAGTTAGGGGGAACACTTTCTTGAAATTTTAGCGAGGGATCATCTTATTTATGCTACCGTCGTTCTAAGCAAATAGGATGTAAAAACATGATAAACATCACATGCAATCAAATAGTGACATGATATGGCCAATATCATTTTGCTCCTTTTGATCTCCATCTTCGGGACGCCATGATCGTCATCGTCACCGGCATGACACCATGATCTCCATCATCGTGTCTTCATGAAGTTGTCTCGCCAACTATTACTTCTACTACCATGGCTAACGGTTTAGCAATAAAGTAAAGTAATTACATGGCGTTATTCAATGACACGCAGGTCATACAATAAATTAAGACAACTCCTATGGCTCCTACCGGTTGTCATAGTCATTGACATGCAAGTCATGATTTATATTACAAGAACATGATCAATATCATACATCACATATATATCATTCATCACATCCTTTTGGCCATACCACATCACACGGCATATGCTGCAAGAACAAGTTAGACGTCCTCTAATTGTTGTTGCAAGTTTTTACGTGGCTGCTATAGGTTTCTAGCAAGAACGTTTCTTACCTACGCTAAAACCACAACGTGATATGCCAATTGCTATTTACCCTTCATAAGGACCCTTTTCATCGAATCCGATCCGACTAAAGTGGGAGAGACAGACACCCGCTAGCCACCTTATGCAACTAGTGCATGTCAGTCGGTGGAACCTGTCACACGTAAGCGTACGTGTAAGCTCGGTCCGGGCCGCTTCATCCCACGATGCCGCCGAATCAAGGTAAGACTAGTAACGGCAAGTAAATTGACAAAATCTACGCCCACAACAACTTGTGTTTTACTCGTGCATAGAAACTACGCATAGACCTAGCTCATGATGCCACTGTTGGGGATCGTTGCAGAAATTAAAAAATTTCTACACATCACCAAGATCAATCTATGGAGAGACTAGCAACGAGAGAGAGGGGGGTGCATCTTCATACCCTTGAAGATCGCGATGCGGAAGCGTTACAAGAACGCGGATGAGGGAGTCATACTCGCGATTCAAATTGCGGAAGATCCGATCTAACGCCGAACGGACGGCACCTCCGCGTTCAACACACGTACAACCCGGGGATGTCTCCTCATTCTTGATCCAGCAAGGGGAGAGGAGAAGTTGAGGGAGAGCCCCAGCAGCACGACGGCGTGGTGGTGGATCTTGCAGTTCTCCGGCAGGGCTTCGCCAAGCACTACCGAGCAGGAGGTGGAGTTGGAGAGGGGGAGGGTTGCGCCAGGGGCAAGGGGTGAAGCTCCCATGCGCCTCCCCACTATATATAGGGGTGGAGGGGGCTTTTTTCTTGCCCTCCAAGTCCATTGGGGCGTTGGCAAAGGTGGGAGGAAAGAAATCCTATCATTTCCTTCCCCACCGATTGTTATCCCCCCTTTTTAGGGATCTTGATCTTATCTCTTCGGGATATGATCTTATTCCTTCTAAAGGGGGATCTTGGTGCGCCTTGACCAGGGGTGTGGGGCATTGCCCCCACTACCCACGTTCATGTGGGTCCCCCCATGCAGGTGGGCCCCACTCCGGAACCTTCTAGAACCTTCCCGGTACAATACCGAAAAATCCCAAACATTTTCTGATGGCCAAAATAGGACTTCCCATATATAAATCTTTACCTTCGTACCATTCCGGAACTCCTCGTGACATCCGGGATCTCATCCGGAACTCCGGACAATATTCGTTAACTGCACACTAATTCCCATAACAACTCTAGCGTCACCGAACCTTAAGTGTGTAGACCCTACGGGTTCGGGAATCATGCATACATGACCGAGACAGCTCTCTGGCCAATAACCAACAGCGGGATCTAGATACCCATGTTGGCTCCCACATGTTCCACGATGATCTCATCGGATGAACCACGATGTCAAGGATTCAAGCAATCCCGTATACAATTCCCTTTGTCAATCGACACGTTACTTGCCCGAGATTCGATCGTCGGTATCCCAATACCTCGTTCAATCTTGTTAACGGCAAGTCACTTTAATTGTTCCGTAATGCATGATCCCGTGACTAACTACTTAGTCACATTGAGCTCATTATGATGATGCATTACCGAGTGGGC
This sequence comes from Triticum timopheevii, assembly GCA_963921465.1. Taxonomy (NCBI): domain Eukaryota; kingdom Viridiplantae; phylum Streptophyta; class Magnoliopsida; order Poales; family Poaceae; genus Triticum; species Triticum timopheevii. Next base: position 480,803,161 of record OY997268.1, read on the forward strand.
CCAGAGATACCTCTCCGTCACACGGAGTGACAAATCCCAGTCTCGATTCGTGCCGACCCAACAGACACTTTTAGAGATACCCGTAGTGCACCTTTATAGCCACCCAGTTACGTTGTGACGTTTGGCACACCCAAAGCATTCCTACAGTATCCGAGAGTTGCACAATCTCATGGTCTAAGGAAATGATACTTGACATAGGAAAGATTTTAGGAAACGAACTACACAATCTTGTGTTATGCTTAGTATTGGGTCTTGTCCATCACATCATTCTCCTAATGATGTGATCCCGTTATCAATGACATCCAATGTCCATGGTCAGGAAACCATAACCATCTATTGATCAACGAGCTAGTCAACTAGAGGCTCACTAGGGACATGTTGTGGTCTATGTATTCACACATGTATTACGGTTTCGAGTTAATACAATTATAGCATGAACAATAGACAATTATCATGAACAAGAAAATATAATAATAACCATTTTATTATTGCCTCTAGGGCATATTTCCAACAATGGCATCTTTAGATCACATGTATCATTATCAAGCGACATCAACTTGCACAAGGCGAGGCCTCCGTCGTCCGCGCGCCGATCCGCATGGTCACGGCGAAGAAGATAGGGGAGATCAAACCGCTCCTGGACCCTTGGGTTCCTTGTAATGATGTTATTAGTTGAGTCGAGAGTGGTCTTGAACGAACCTGCCATGCTAGCCAAGCTGATGACATCGCACCGATCAACGAGTTCCTCCACCACGTCATCATTCAGATCGGGGCAAGAATAACGGGGTCGTTTCCGGCCTGTCCCCTCCATGGATAAGATGATCGAACAATGGCAGAAGGAAGGGTGAAGGCAAATGGAGGAGGGAGGAAGTGCATGCGACAACAGTTCCAAATCGAGAGGGAAAAGCGAAGAGTCGGTGGACGGTTGCCACGTTACATGAAGAGGGGCCTGCTACCTTGAGCATGCGTTCGTTTTCCCTTGAAGAGGAAAGGGTGATGCAGCAAAGTAGCGTAAGCATTTCCCTCAGTTTTTGAGAACCAAGGTATCAATCCAGTAGGAGGCTACACTCAAATCCCTCGTACCTGCACAAACAAATAAGAACCTTGCAACCAACGCGATAAAGGGGTTGTCAATTCCTTCACGGCCACTTGCAAAAGTGAGATCTGATAGAGATAATAAGATAAATATTTTTGGTATTTTTATGATATAGATTGAAAAGTAAAGATTGCAAGATAAAATAGATCGGAAACTTATATGATGGAAAATAGACCTGGGGGCCATAGGTTTCACTAGTGGCTTCTCTCAAGATCGCATAAGTATTACGGTGGGTGAACAAATTACTGTCGAGCAATTGATAGAAAAGTGCATAGTTATGAGAATATTTAGGCATGATCATGTATATAGGCATCACGTCCGCGACAAGTAGATCGAAACGATTCAGCATCTACTACTATTACTCCACACATCGACCGCTATCCAGCATGCATCTAGAGTATTAAGTTCATAAGAACAGAGTAACGCATTAGGCAAGATGACATGATGTAGAGGGATAAACTCAAGCAATATGATATAAACCCAATCTTTTTATCCTTGATGGCAACAATACAATACGTGCCTTGCTGCCCGTGCTGTCTGTGGGAAAGGACACTGCAAGATTGAACCCAAAGCTAAGCACTTCTCCCATTGCAAGAAAGATCAATCTAGTATGCCAAACCAAACCAATAATTCGAGGAGACTTGTAAAGATAACAAATCATACATAAAAGAATTTAGAGGAGATTCAAATATTGTTCATAGATAATCTTGATCATAAACCCACAGTTCATCGGATCTTGACAAACACACCGCAAAAAGTATTACATCGAATAGATATCCAAGAAGATCGAGGAGAACTTTGTATTGAGATCCAAAGAGAGAGAAGAAGCCATCTAGCTAATAACTATGGACCCGAAAGTCTGAGGTAAACTACTCACACTTTGTCGGAGAGGCTATTGTGTTGATGTAGAAGCCCTCTATGATCGATTCCCCCTCCAGCGGAGCGCCGGAAAAGGCCCCAAGATGGGATCTCACGGGTACAGAAGGTTGCGGCGGTGGAAATAGGGTTTCATGGTGCCCCTGCATGTTTTCGGGGTATATGAGTATATATAGGCGAAAGAACTAGGTCGGTGGAGCCACGAGGGCCCCACGAGGGTGGTGGGTGCTTACCCCCTGGGCGCGCCCTCCTACCTCATGGTCGCCTCATTGCTTCCTTGACATCCACTCCAAGTCTCCTGGATTGCATTTGTTCCAAAAATGATTCTCCCGAAGGTTTCATCCCGTTTGGACTCCATTTGATATTCCTTTTCTGTGAAACACTGAAATAGGCAAAACAAACAGCAATTTGCACTGGGCCTCCGGTTAATAGGTTAGTCTTAAAAATAATATAAAAGTGCATAATAAAGCCCATTAAACATCCAAAACAGATAATATAATAGCATGGAACAATCAAAAATTATAGATACGTTGGAGACGTATCAAGCATCCCCAAGCTTAATTACTGCTCGTCCTCGAGTAGGTAAATGATAAAAACAAAATTTTTGATGTGGAATGCTACCTAACATAATTTTTAATGTAATTCTCTTTATTGTGGCATGAATGTTCAAATCCAAAAGATTCAAGATAAAAGTTTAATATTGACATAAAAATAGTAATAATTCAAGCATGCTAACCAAGCAGATTATGTTTTATCAAAATAGCATAGCCAAAGAAAGCTTATCCCTAGAAAATCATATAGTTTGGCCATGCTTCATTTTCGTCACACAAAATGCTCCCATCATGCACAACCCCGGTTTCAGCCAAGCAATTGGTTCATACTTTTTAACACGCTTCAGCCTTTTCAACCCTCACACAATACATGGGAGTAAGCCATGGACATAGCACTATGGGTGGAGTAGAGTATGATGATAGGGATTATGTGAGAAAAAAAAGAGAAAATCTCACATTGACGCGGCTAATCAACGGCTATGGAGATGCCCATCAATTGATGTCAATACGAGGAGTAGGGATTGCCATGCAACGGATGCACTAGAGCTATAAATGTATGAAAGCTCATCCAAAATAAACTAAGTGGGTGTGCATCCAACTTGCCTGCTCACGAAGACCTAGGGCATTTTGAGGAAGCTCATCATTGGAATATACAAGCCAAGTTCTATAATGAAAAATTCCAACTAGTATATGAAAGTGACAAAATCAGAAACTCTGTATCATGAAGATCATGGTGCTATTTTGAAGCACAAGTGTGGAAAAAGGATAGTAACATTGTCCCTTCTCTCTTTTTCTCTCATTTTTTATTTGGGCTTCTTTGGCCTCTTTTTTTTTATTTTTTTTCTTTCTCTCCTTTTTTTCATCCGCAGTCTCATCCCGACTTGTGGGGGAATCATAGTATCCATCATCCTTTCCTCACATGGGACAATGCTCTAATAATGGAAATCATCACACTTCTATTTATTTACAACTGAAGAATTACAACTCAATATTAGGACAAAATATGACTCTATGTGAATGCCTCTGGCGGTGTTCCGGGATATACAATGAATCAAAAACGACATGTATGAAAGAATTATAAAGGTGGCTTTGCCAAAAATACAATTCCAACTACATGATCATGCAAAGCAATATGACAATGATGGAGCGTGTCATAATAAACGGAGTGGTGGAAAGTTGCATGGCAATATATCTCGGAATGGCTATGGAAATGCCATAATAGGTAGGTATGGTGGCTGTTTTGAGGAAGATATAAGGATGTTTATGTGTGATAGAGTGTATCGTATCACGGGGTTTGGATGCACCGGCGAAGTTTGCACCAACTCTCAAGGTGAGAAAAGGCAATGCACGGTACCGTAGAGGATAGCAAATTGCAGAAGGGTAAGAGTGCGTATAATCCATGGACTCACATTAGTCATAAAGAACTCATATACTTATTGCAAAAGTTTATTAGCCCTCAAAGCGAAGTACTACTACGCATGCTCCTAGGGGAAGGGTTGGTAGGAGTTAACCATCGCGCGATCCCGACCTCCACTGATAAGGAAGGCAATCAAAGAACACCCCATGCTTCAAATTTGTCAGACAACGTTCACCATACGTGCATGCTACGGGACTTGCCAACTTTAACACAAGTATTTCTCAATTTCATAATTACCCAACTAGCATGACTCTAACATTACCACCTTTATATCTCAAAACAATTATCAAGTATCAAATTTATCATAGTGTTTAATGCACTCCATATGAAAGTTTTTATTTTACCCAACCTGGATGCCCATCATATTAGGACTAATTTTATAACCAAAGAAAATTACCATGCTGTTCTAAAAGACTCTCAAAATAATATAAGTGAAGCATGAGAGATCAATAATTTCTACAAAATAAAACCACCACCGTGCTCTAAAAAGGTATAAGTGAAGCACTAGAGCAAAATTGTCTAGCTCAAAAGGTATAAGTGAAGCACATAGAGTATTCTAATAAATTCCGATTCATGTGTGTCTCTCCAAGAGGTGTGTACAGCAAGGATTATTGTGGTAAACTAAAAAGCAAAGAGTCAAATCATATAATACGCTCCAAGCAAAACACATATCATGTGGTGAATAAAAATATAGCATCAAGTAAAGTTACCGACAGACGAAGACGAAAGAGGGGATGCCTTCTGGGGCATCCCCAAGCTTAGGCTTTTAGTTGTCCTTGAATTTTACCTTTGAGTGACTTCGGCATCCCCAAGCTTAGGCTCTTGCCACTCTTTACTCCAAAATCCATCAAATCTTTACCCAAAACTTGAAAACCTCACAACACAAAACTCAACAGAAAATCTCATGAGCTCCGTTAGTGCAAGAAAACAAACCACCACTTTAAGATACTGTAGTGAACTCATTCTTTATTTATAGTGGTGTTAAACCTACTGTATTCCAACTTCTCTATGGTTCATACCCCCCGATACTAGACATAGATTTATCAAAATAAGCAAACAACACACGAAAAACAGAATCTGTCAAAAAACAGAACAGTCTGTAGCAATCTGTAACTCTCGAATACTTCTGGAAGCCCCAAAATTCTACCAAATTAGTAAGTCCTAGGTAATTTGTTTATTAATCTTCTGAAAAAAGAATAAACTATAAAACATGTTTCTGTGATTTATGAAAATTATTCTCGTGCGTGCAAAAGTTTCTATTTTTCAGCAAGATCAAATTAACTATCACCGTAGGTTATCCTAAAGGTTTTACTTGGCACAAACACTAATTAAAACACAAAACCACATCTAACGAGAGGCTAGATGAATTATTTATTACTAAACAAGAACGAAAAGCAAAGAACAACAATAAAACTGGGTTGCCTCCCAACAAGCGCTATCGTTTAACGCCCCTAGCTAGGCATAAAAACAAGAATAGATCTAAATATTGCCATCTTTGGTATTCAATTCATAGGTGGCTCTCGTAATAGATTCATAAGGTAATTTGATTTTCTTCCTATGAAAGTGTTCCATGCCTTTCCTTAATGGAAATTGGAATCTAATATTTCCTTCTTTCATAACAATAATTGCACCAATCGTTCTAAGCAAGCGTCTACCAAGAATAATAGGACATGAGGGATTGCAATCTATATCAAGAACAATAAAATCTATGGGCACATAATTCCTATTTGCAACAATAAGAACATCATTAATCCTTCCCATAGGTTTCTTAATGGTGGAATCCGCAAGGTGCAAGTTTAAAGAGCAATCATCAAATTCACGGAGACCTAACACATCACACAAAGTTTTTGGAATCGTGGAAACACTAGCACCCAAATCACACAAAGCATAGCATTCATGATCTTTAATTTTAATTTTAATAGTAGGTTCCCACTCATCATAAAGTTTTCTAGGGATAGAAACTTATAATTCAAGTTTTTCTTCATAAGATTGCATTAAAGCATCAACGATATGTTTAGTAAAAGCTTTATTTTTACTATAAGCATGAGGAGAATTTAACACGGATTGCAACAAAGAAATATGATCTATTAAATAACAATTATCATAATTAAATTCCTTGAAATCCAAAATTGTGGGTTCATTGCTATGTAAAGTTTTGACCTCTTCAATCCCACTTTTACCAATTTTTGCATCAAGATCTAAAAGCTCCGAATCATTGGGACGCCTCTTAACTAAAGTTGACTCATCTCTAGTCATATCATTATCAAGATTCATATTGCAAAGCAAAGATTTAATAGGAGACACATCAATCACTTTTAGATCTTCATCCCTATTATCATGAAAACTAGAAGAACTCGCTTTTACAAAGCAATCTTTTTTTGCACACATTCTAGCGGTTCTTTCTTTGCACTCATCAATGGAAATTATCATGGCTTTGAGGGACTCATTGATATCATGCTTAGGTGTAATAGATCTAAGTTTCAAAGAATCAACACTAAGAGAAATTCTATCCACGTTCCTAGCCAACTCATCAGTCTTAGGCAATTTTTCTTCAAGAAAAGCATTGAAATTCTTTTGAGAAATCATAAACTCTTTAACACTAATCTCAAAATCAGAGGGCAGCTTATTAAAATTTCCATAAGAGTTGTTGTAGGAATTACCATAATTATTATAGGAATTACTAGGGAACGGCCTAGGATTAAAGTTTCCTCTATAAGCGTTGTTACCAAAATTGTTCCTACCAACAAAATTCACATCCATAGATTCATTATGATTATCAATCATGGATAAAGGCATATCATTAGGATCAGAGGAAACACTCTTATTAGCAAAAAAATTCATAAGTTCATCCATCTTTCCACTCAAAACATTAATCTCTTCTATCGCATGAAGCTTTTTACTAGTAGATCTTTCGGTGTGCCATTGAGAATAATTAATCATAATATTATCTAGGAGTTTAGTAGCTTCTCCTAAAGTGATTTCCATAAAAGTGCCTCCCGCGGCCGAATCTAAAAGATTTCTAGAAGCAAAATTCAATCCGGCATAAATTTTTTGTATAATCATCCATAAATTCAAACCATGTGTAGGGCAATTACGTATCATTAATTTCATTCTCTCCCAAGCTTGTGCAACATGTTCATGATCAAGTTGCTTAAAATTCATAATATCATTTCTAAGAGAGATGATCTTAGCGGGAGGAAAATACTTAGAGATAAAAGCATCTTTGCACTTATTCCATGAATCAATACTATTTTTGGGCAAAGACGAAAACCAAGTTTTAGCACGTTCTCTAAGTGAAAACGGAAATAGCTTCAATTTAATAATATCATTATCCACATATTTCTTGTTTTGCATATCGCACAAATCAACAAAGTTGTTTAGATGTATAGCGGCATCTTCACTAGGAAGGCCGGAGAATTGATCTTTCATGACAAGATTCAATAAAGCAGCATTAATTTTGCAAGATTCAGCATCGGTAATAGGAGCAATCGGGGTGCTAAGAAAATCATTGTTGTTGGTATTGGAAAAATCACACAATTTAGTATTATCTTGAGCCATCATGACAAAAAATCCAACACACAAGCACACAAGAGGCAAGCGAAAAGAGGTGAACGGGAAAAAGAGGGCGAATAAAACGGCAAGGGTGAAGTAGGGGATAGGAAAACGAGAGGCAAATGGCAAATAATCTAATGCGAGGGATAAGAGTTTGTGATGGGTACTTGGTATGTCTTGACTTGTGCGTAGACTCCCCGACAACGGCGCGAGAAATCCTTCTTGCTACCTCTTGAGCATGCGTTGGTTTTCCCTTGAAGAGGAAAGGGTGATGCAGCAAACTAGCATAAGTATTTCCCTCAGTTTTTGAGAACCAAGGTATCAATCCAGTAGGAGGCTACACTCAAATCCCTCGTACCTGCACAAACAAATAAGAACCTTGCAACCAACACGATAAAGGGGTTGTCAATCCCTTCACGGCCACTTGCAAAAGTGAGATCTAATAGAGATAATAAGATAAATATTTTTGGTATTTTTATGATATAGATTGAAAAGTAAAGATTGCAAGATAAAATAGATCAAAAACTTATATGATGGAAAATAGACAGGGGGCCAAAGGTTTCACTAGTGGCTTGTCTCAAGATAGCATAAGTATTACGGTGGGTGAAAAAATTACTGTCGAGCAATTGATAGAAAAGTGCGTAGTTATGAGAATATCTAGGCATGATCATGTATATAGGCATCACGTCCACGACAAGTAGATCAAAACGATTTAGCATCTACTACTATTACTCCACACATCGACCGCTATCCAGCATGCATCTAGAGTATTAAGTTCATAAGAACATAGTAACGCATTAGGCAAGATGACATGATGTAGAGGGATAAACTCAAGCAATATGATATAAACCCCATCTTTTTATCCTTGATGGCAATAATACAATACGTGCCTTGCTGCCCCTGCTGTCACTACGAAAGGACACCACAAGATTGAACCCAAAGCCAAGCACTTCTCCTATTGCAAGAAAGATCAAGCTAGTAGGCCAAACCAAACTGATAATTCGAATAGACTTGCAAAGGTAACAAATCATACATAAAAGAATTCAGAGGAGATTCAAATATTGTTCATAGATAATCTTGATCATAAACCCACAATTCATTGGATCTCGACAAACACACCGCAAAAAGTATTACATCAAATAGATCTCCAAGAAGATCGAGGAGAACTTTGCATTGAGATCCAAAGAGAGAGAAGAAGCCATCTAGCTAATAACTATGGACCCGAAGGTCTGAGTTAAACTACTCACACTTCATCGGAGAGGCTATGGTGTTGATGTAGAAGCCCTCCATGATCAATTCCCCCTCCGGCGGAGTGCCGGAAAAGGCCCCAAGATGGGATCTCACGGGTACAGAAGGTTGCGGTGGTGGAAATAGGGTTTCGTGGTGCCCCTGGATGTTTTCGGGGTATATGAGTATATATAGGCGAAAGAAGTAGGTCGGTGGAGCCACGAGGGGCCCACGAGGGTGGGGGGCATGCCTACCCCCCTGGGCGCGCCCTCCTACCTCGTGGCCGCCTTGTTGCTTCCTTGACGTCCACTCCAAGTCTCCTGGATTGCATTTGTTCCAAAAACGATTCTCCTGAAGGTTTCATTCCGTTTGGACTCCGTTTGGTATTCCTTTTCTGCAAAACACTAAAATAGGCAAAAAAAACAGCAATTTGCACCAGGCCTCCGGTTAATAGGTTAGTCCCAAAAATAGTATAAAAGTGCACAATAAAGCCCATTAAATATCCAAAACAGATAATATAATAGCATGGAACAATCAAAAATTATAGATACGTCGGAGACGTATCAGGGCCCTGGCCTACATAGACGTTAGTTCGGAAATTTTACAAAAGGACTCGTCTTCGTCTCACTCACATGTTGGAACGGGACCACATGTCAACGAAACATGGTGTGTAATTTCTCGTGCAAAATGCGATCTGACCGCGTTGGCCCGAGGTGCCACATTAGTTATCGACCTTTATTTTTTTTAATGGCGTGTCGTTCAGTTTTGAAGCACGACTAACTAGTACTATATGCAGAGAAAATATGAACTACTCTACCACTACTCTACCTCTAGTACTAGTAGTATAAAAAAGATATATAGGCTGGAGCTTCAGCGGTTTCTTGCTAAGGGCTGCCCACTTGCTTCTCACACTATCACCCTCTCTCCAGATCTAAAAAGACGACCTCTCTCTCCCTCCTCACCGGTGGTCACATATCCACGGGGAAGAAAAGTACGTGCAGCAATGACGCACTCATCGTCGGCGAGCGAGGTCACGCACTGACGACAAGGCCGTCCTCTCAGACCTAGCACCCGCGTGGGATGGCCTCCGTCCCCAAGCTTGCTGCTGTAGTGTGTGCGGAGGACGACGACCACGAGCGAAGCCACTTCCCGCCGACCCTCAGGTATGCTACCTCTTGTCGAACCATACCCTTGTCCCATTGCCCCATCTGCCATGTCGCTACATGTGGATCTTTTTCCACTCCACCATCTTCCCAATTTTCTATCCTCTTCTCTACTGGTCACGCAGAAGAAAACCTTAATTTGCACTATTAAAGGAAACCCTACTTCATGCAGACTAATCCATGTCTGGGTTGAATAAGGAAAGGAAGGGAGACTGTACTGTCCAAGAGAGTAGGCATCGAACCCGCATCTAGATTGAAAAGAGGAAAATCAGTAGCTAAGGAACGAGTCTCGTGTCTCTTGGTTGAAGAAGGGTAGAAAGGCATGACAACACAATAGAGAATGACTAGATCGATCGGTTTGTTGTCCTCACATAGGAAAAAGGTGGCTAAAGAGAACAAAAGTGGGACGTCATCCACATATGTTGCCTGGATATTTGTTGCTCTGGGCAACCATACCTCCCTCACCACTCTATGTGTCCGTGGAGGTACATCGTACTGGTGCGCCCACTTTCCGAATGGGCCTCCCATGCTCTTATTGCCACTTTTTGTTTCTAGTATAACGCCAGCGGTCAAGTCAAGCAATGCTACTCCTAAAGTGATGCCACATTTAACTAATGCCGCACTCAGTCTAATGCCACCGTTAAATTTAAGCAATGCCATTTAATGTCACTAGATTATTTCAGGGTTAGCTATTGATTGTGGATGTATTAAAAAATCAACTAAGGCATTCTAGTGTTGTTGCACAACCAGTATACCAATGATGAATCTTGTTACTACCTTCAGATTTTTGCACTCTTAATGCTTATAGATTACATACCTCACTTTCACGAGATAAGTCAATTTTTTTGTACAGTGTCAAGAGGAAAGGTCAAGAGTGGGCACCTCCTCCTCCGGCTGTTCTCTTGATTCGTTCGATCAAGTTTTTATGTTTGACCGATTATCAAGATTGGGATAGCAATTTTTAGGTCCCCTCGAGTTTGAAATGATATTTACCTTGAAGGTACATGGTTTGCAATTTTTTTATACTGTCATTAGTTAATAATGCTAGTTACCTTCAGACTTTTGTATTTGGTTTAATGCTCTTGCACAGCTAGTATACCAATGTTGAAACTTGTTACCTTTACATTTTGTATTGTTAATTCTTATAGAAATCTTCCAGTGCTAGAGCTTATGGAAATCTATTCAGTAAAACCATTGTACTGTACCCTGTAATAAAATAACTACTCTACTGTTGCACTAGCCACTGGATTAGTGTATATTTGTACTATTCGAATGGTGTTGCATTAGCGTATGGACGTATATAAAGTGTGGCAAGCTTTCTCAGATATATGCTCAAGAAAACTACTACCTGTTTTTCTAAATACTAGACGTTTGGGTACTTTAAATTGAACTGCGAAAACGTCTTATATTAAGGAACAGAGGGTGTAGAGTTCACTCAAATTATCCTGGTAAAGCTAGTCACACCTTTGTTAAAATTAATGTTCATTATCTTATCGGAGGAGGTCTGTATGTTTGTCTCTAATGCCTGTCGACTACATACCTGGCATCATGATATAATGTTAAGTAATTTCCTTTTGTACAGTGTCACTGAGTTTTCAAGGCGGTGATGGCATTTTATTTTAGTTCAACTGCACAAAATATGCTTAAAAGAACAGGAAAGGTCAGGAATGGCTCAATTTTTCAGAAAAAACTATGTATGCCTTCCTGATATCAGCCGGTGTTGCCTTATTTATTCCTTCAAACAGGTGGTTAGAAACGGTCTTGCTACCTTTTCCCATTAAGGAATTGGAATGCTTATATTTGTGAGTCTATGCTTCAACTAGTGCCACTTTTATAGTAATCACACTTTCAATATCTATGAAAACAGGGATGTGCTACCTCTTGAGCACTGTGTTGGTTTGCCCTTGAAGAGGAAAGGGTGATGTAGCAAAGTAGCATAAGTATTTCCCCCAGTTTTTGAGAACCAAGGTATCAATCCAGTAGGAGGCTACACGCAAGTCCCTCGTACCTACACAAACAAACAAGAACCTCACAACCAACGCGATAAAGGGGTTGTCAATCCCTTCACGGCCACTTGCAAAAGTGATATCTGATAGAGATAATAATAAGATAAATATTTTTGGTATTTTTATGATATATATTGGAAAGTAAAGATTGCAAAATAAAATAGATCGGAAACTTATATGATGGAAAATAGACCCGGGGTGCATAGGTTTCACTAGTGGCTTCTCTCAAGATAGCATAAGTATTACGGTGGGTGAACAAATTACTGTCGAGCAATTGATAAAAAAGTGCATAGTTATGAGAATATCTAGGCATGATCATGTATATAGGCATCACGTCCGCGACAAGTAGATCGAAACGATTCAGCATCTACTACTATTACACACATCGACCGCTATCCAACATGCATCTAGAGTATTAAGTTCATAAGAACAGAGTAACGCATTAGGCAAGATGACATGATGTAGAGGGATAAACTCAAGCAATATGATATAAACCCCATATTTTTATCCTCGATGGCAACAATACACTACGTGCGTTGCTGCCCCTGCTGTCACTGGGAAAGGACACCGTAAGATTGAACCCAAAGCTAAGCACTTCTCCCATGGCAAGAAAGATCAATCTAGTAGGCCAAACCAAACTGATAATTCGAAGAGACTTGCAAAGAAACCAATCATACATAAAAGAATTCAGAGGAGATTCAAATATTTCTCATAGATAAACTTGATCATATACCCACAATTCATCGGATCTTGACAAACACACTGCAAAAAGAGTTACATCGAATAGATCTCCAAGAAGATCGAGGAGAACTTTGTATTGAGATTCAAATAGAGAGAAAAGGCCATCTAGCTAATAACCATGGACCCGAAGGTCTGTGGTAAACTACTCACACTTCATCAGAGAGGCTATGGTGTTGATGTAGAAGCCCTCCATGATCGATTCCCCCTCCGGTGGAGTGCCGAAAAAGGCTCCAAGATGGGATCTCACGGGTACAGAAGGTTGCGGCAGTGGAAATAGGGTTTCTTGGTGCTCCTGGATGTTTTCAGGGTATGTAGATATATATAGGTGAAGGAAGTCGGTCAGGGGAGCCACGAGGGGCCCATGAGGGTGGGGGCGCACCCAACCCCCTAGGGCACTCCTTCCTGCCTCGTGGCTTCCTCGTGTGTTTCTTGACGTCCACTCCAAGTCTCCTGGATTGCGTTTGTTCCAAAAATAACTCTCCTGAAGGTTTCATTCCTTTTGGAGTCCGTTTGATATTCCTTTTCTGTGAAACACTGAAATAGGCAAAAAAACAGCAATTTGGTCTGGGCCTCCGGTTAATAGGTTAGTCCCAAAAATGATATAAAAGTGTATAGTAAAGCCCATAAACATCCAAAACAGGTAATATAATAGCATGGAACAATAAAAAATTATAGATACGTTGGAGATGTATCAAGCATCCCCAAGCTTAATTCCTGCTCGTCCTCGAGTAGGTAAATGATAAAAACAGAATTTTTGATGTGGAATGCTACCTAGCATATTTCTCAATGTAATTTTCTTTATTGTGGCATGAATGTTCAGATCCAAATGATTCAAAAATAAAAGTTCATATTGACATAAAAATAGTAATACTTCAAGCATACTAACAAGTAATCATGTCTTATCAAAATAGCATAGCCAAAGAAAGCTTATCCCTACAAAATCATATAGTTAGGCCATGCTTCATTTTCGTCACACAAAATACTCCCATCATGCACAACCCCGGTTTCAGCCAAGCAATTGGTTCATACTTCTTAATGCACTTCAGCTTTTTTCAACTCTCACGCAATACATGAGCGTAAGCCATGGATATAGCGCTATGGGTGGAATAGAATATGATGATGGAGGTTGTGTGGAGAAGACAAAAAAGTAGAAATTCTCACATTGACGAGGCTAATCAACGGGCTACGGAGATGCCCGTCAATTGATGTCAACATGAGGAGTAGGGATTGCCATGCAACGGATGTACTAGAGCTATAAATGTATGAAAGTTCAACAAAAGAAACTAAGTGGGTGTGCATCCAACTTGCTTGCTCACGAAGACCTAGGGCATTTTGAGGAAGCCCATCATTGGAATATACAAGCCAAGTTCTATAATGAAAAATTCCCACTAGTATATGAGAGTGACAACATAGGAGACTCTCTATCATGAAGATCATGGTGCTACTTTGAAGCACAAGTGTGGAAAAAGGATAGTAACATTGTCCCTTCTCTCTTTTTCTCTCATTTTTTTGGTGGGCTTCTTTGGCCTCTTTTTTTTATTTGGGCTTCTTTGGCCTCTTTTATTTTTCATAATGTCCGAAGTCTCATCCCGACTTGTGGGGGAATCATAGTCTCCATCATCCTTTCCTCACTTGGGACAATGCTCTAATAATGAATACCATCACACTTTTATTGATTTACAACTCAATACTTAGAACAACATATGACTCTATGTGAATGCCTCCGGCGGTGTACCGCGATATGCAATGAATCAAGAGCGACACGTATGAAAGAATTAGGAAGGTGGCTTTGCCACAAATATGATGTCAACTACATGATCATGCAAAAGCAATATGACAACGAAGGAGCGTGTCATAATAAACGGAACGGTGGAAAGTTGCATGACAATATATCTTGGAATGGCTATGGAAATGCCATAATAGGTAGGTATGGTGGCTGTTTTGAGTAAGATATAAGGAGGTTTATGTGTGATAGAGCGTATCGTATCACGGGGTTTGGATGCACCGGCGAAGTTTGCACCAACTCTCAAGGTGAGAAAGGGCAATGCACGGTACCATAGAGGCTAGCAATGATGGAAGGGTAAGAGGGCGTATAATCCATGGACTCACATTAGTCATAAAGAACTCATATACTTATTGCAAAAGTTTATTAGCCCTCAAAGCAAAGTACTACTACGCATGCTCCTAGGGGAAGGGTTGGTAGGAGTTAACCATCACGCGATCCCGACCTCCACTAATAAGGAAGGCAATCAAAGAGCACCCCATGCTACAAATTTGTCACACAACTTTTACCATAGGTGCATGCTACGGGACTTGCCAACTTCAACACAAGTACTTCGCAAATTTATAATTACCCAACTAGCATGACTCTAACATTACCACCTTTATATCTCAAAACAATTATTAATTACCAAATTGATCATAGTATTCAATGCACTCTATATGATAGTTTTTATTATACCCAACTTGGATGCCCATCATATTAGGACCAATTTTATAACCAAAGCAAATACCATGCTGTTCTAAAAGACTCTCAAATTAATATAAGTGAAGCATGAGAGATCAATAATTTTTACAAAATAAAACCACCGCCGTGCTCTAAAAAGATATAAGTGAAGCACTAGAGCAAAATTGTCTAGCTCAAAAGATATAAGTGAAGCACATAGAGTATTCTAATAAATTCCGATTCATGTGTGTCTCTCCCAAAAGGTGTGTACAGCAAGGATGATTGTGGTAAACTAAAAAGCAAAGACTCAAATCATACAAGACGCTCCAAGCAAAACACATATCATGTGGTGAATAAAAATATAGCTCCAAGTAAAGTTACCGATAGACGAAGACGAAAGAGGGGATGCCTTTCAGGGCATCCCCAAGCTTAGGCTTTTGGTTGTCCTTGAATTTACCTTGGGATGCCCTGGGAATCCCCAAGCTTAGGCTCTTGCCACTCCTTATTTCACAGTCCATCGAATCTTTACCCAAAACTTGAAAACTTCACAACGCAAAACTCAACAGAAAATCTCATGAGCTCTGTTGGTGCAAGAAAGCAAACCACCACTTTAAGGTACTGTAATGAACTCATTCTTTATTTATATTGGTGTTAAACCTATTGTATTCCAACTTGTCTATGGTTCATACCCCCCGATACTAGCCATAGATTCATCAAAATAAGCAAACAACACACAAAAAACAAAATATGTCAAAAACAGAATAGTCTGTAGAAATCTATAACTTTCGAATATTTCTGGAACTCTTAAAATCCTACCAAAATAGGAAGTCCTAGGAAATTTGTCTGTTAATCTACTGCAGAAATAATCAACTGAAAAGCACGTTTCTGTGATTTATTAAAATTATTCTCGTGCGTGCAAACGTTTCTGTTTTTCAGCAAGATCAAATTAACTATCACCCAAGATGATCCTATAGGTTCTACTTGGCACAAACACTAATTAAAACATAAAACCACATCTAAACAGAGGCTGGATGAATTATTTACTACTAAATAGAAGCAAAAGCAAGGAACAAAAGTAAAATTGGGTTGCCTCCCAACAAGCGCTATCGTTTAACGCCCCTAGCTAGGCATAAAAGCGAGAATAGATCTAAGTATTGCCATCTTTGGTATTGGGAAAGAAAAGAGAAAAACTCTTATCTATAGCATTTATCCTTCTATTTTGGGAAATCACATTGCCATTAATGGTGGAATAAAGATTAAGCATGCTACGGGAATTTGCATCTAAGCTAGCCTTCATCTCTTTGATAATTTTGTTTTGATAAAAGCATAAAAGAGAGGTGGATTCAACCTTCTCACTCATGGGGTGCCCAAATATAGTTTTCATTTTTTTCATAGGTATCTATAGCATCCCCCTCAAGAAAACCTTCTTCAAAAATAGAATCTAAAACTTGCTTGAACGAAGAGGGTAAGCCAACATAAAAGCTTTTTAGGCATATCTCAATTTGATATTGTGGCACATAGCTAGCTCGGATCCTTAATAACCTATCACAAGCATCTTTTAAAAACTCATCAAGTAAATAATGAAAAATTCCGGAATCATCTTCATCAAAATTATTCAAACTATCATTGATAACCCCGGTAGGTCTTTCCATAGAGTCATTATTTATGAGCTTAGATAGGACAGAGGGACTATCCAGAGTACTAAAACCGAGGAGAGAACCCTTAGCTCTTTTTGATTCGGCCATGGCGACGGAAGGTAAATGGGAAGAAAGAGGGCGAATAGAACAGCAAGGGTGAAGTGGGGGGAGAGGAAACGAGAGGCAAATGGCAAATAATGTAATGCGAGGGAGAAGAGTTTGTGATGGGTACTTGGTATGTCTTGACTTGAGCGAAGACCTCCCAGGCAACGGCGCCAGAAATCCTTCTTGCTACCTCTTGAGCACTGCATTGGTTTTCCCTTGAAGAGGAAAGGGTGATGTAGCAAAGTAGCGTAAGTATTTCCCTCAGTTTTTGAGAACCAAGGTATAAATCCAGTAGGAGGCTACATGCAAGTCCCTCATACCTACACAAACAAACAAGAACCTCGCAACCAACGCGATAAAGGGGTTGTCAATCCCTTCACGGCCACTTGCGAAAGTGAGATCTGATAGAGATAATAATAAGATAAATATTTTTGGTATTTTCATGATACAGATTGGAAAGCAAAGATTGCAGAATAAAATAGATTGGAAACTCATATGATGGAACATAGACCCGGGGGCCATAGGTTTAACTAGTGGCTTATCTCAAGATAGCATAAGTATTACGGTGGGTGAACAAATTGCTATCGATCAATTGATAGAAAAGTGCATAGTTATGAGAATATCTAGGCATGATCGTGTATATAGGCATCACGTCCGCGACAAGTAGATCGAAACGATTCTGCATCTGCTACTATTACTCCACACATCGACCGCTATCCAACATGCATCTAGAGTATTAAATTCATAAGAACAAAGTAACACATTAGGCAAGATGACATGATGTAGAGGGATAAACTCAAGCAATATGATATAAACCCCATCTTTTTATCCTTGATGGCAACAATACAATACGTGCCTTGCTGCCCCCGTTAACACTAGGAAAGGACACCGTAAGATTGAACCCAGAGCTAAGCACTTCTCCCATGGCAAGAAAGATCAATCTAGTAGGCCAAACCAAACTGATAATTCAAAGAGACTTGCAAAGATAACCAATCATACATAAAAGAATTCAGAGGAGAATCAAATATTTCTCATAGATAAACTTGATCATAAACCCACAATTCATCGGATCTCGACAAACACACCGCAAAAAGAGTTACATCGAATAGATCTCCAAGAAGATCGAGGAGAACTTTGTATTGAGATTCAAAGAGAGAGAGAAGAAGCCATCTAGCTAATAACTATGGACCCGAAGGTCTGTGGTAAACTACTCACACTTCATTGGAGAGGCTATGGTGTTGATGTAGAAGCCCTCCGTGATCAATTCCCCCTCCGGCAGAGCACCGGAAAAGGCTCCAAGATGGGATCTCACGGGTACAGAAGGTTGCGGCGGTGGAAATAGGGTATTGTTGTGCTCCTGGATGTTTTCAGGGTATGTAGATATATATAGGCGAAGGAAGTCGGTCAGGGGAGCAATTTGGGCTCCTCGTGTGTTTCTTGATGCCCACTCCAAGTCTCTTGGATTGTGTTTGTTCCAAAAATAACTCTCCCAAAGGTTTCATTCCATTTGGACTCTGTTTGATATTCCTTTCCTGCTAAACACTAAAATAGGCAAAAAAACAGCAATCTGGGCTGGGCCTCCGGTAAATAGGTTAGTCCCAAAAATGATATAAAAGTGTATAGTAAAGCCCATAAACATCCAAAACAGGTAATATAATAGCATGAACAATCAAAAATTATAGATACATTAGAGATGTATCAGGATGCTCAATTTTAGTGGAACTCCACAAAAAGTCCAAATGGTTCAATATTAGGAGCATGTTTTCTTCCAAACCTTTATATCCGATTGGTGGCACTATGAGCTGTTCATTATGAAGGTGCATGGTTTGCTACAATCTTGCTACTCTTTTTGTACTGTCATTAGATAGTAATACTAGTGGTTTGCATGTGAATTTATTGGCAGGGTGGACCTACATTGGAGGTGGAGGACAGGATTCAATGATTGGATGCTCAATTTCGGTTGTATCGATTTCACCTCTTCCATCACTGCGAACATGGATATCCTTGGTCTGATGAAGAATTGGCTCTATATTTTTGCTCTGAACCAGCAAATCAGTTTAGTATGAAATTTTCCAGGGCAAAACATGACTGTATCAAATTGTCCAGTGCAAAACATGACAGATGCTAAGCGGAAGAGACGTGTTTAAACCGAAAATACAAGGTGGGATATATGTTTATTAGCTGCTTGATATTTGTGCAGACAGAGATGTCTGCCCGTTGCTATTTGGCAAACAAACAAAGTGACCACAATTTTGGTTGAACTGCACAAGAGAATAGTATAGTCACCGCATGCAGTGCCATTTGAAAATAGACACAGAAAGATTGGATAGTCACTTCATGGACTGCAGAAAAGTAGTACTGTACTATTTATTGGCCAACACTAGGTGCTTCATTGCTTTGGTCTGATTATACAATGGGCATCATTTTGCCTAAGTTAAAGTTTGTATTCCAAAAATAGTATCGTCGTGTGATCGAGAGAAGACCAAATCATATTACACCGGATGTTCCTCCATCATGTGTGGTTCATTCTCATGGTTCCAACTGTTGGTGAAACCACTTACGTTTGCAAGAGGAATTGTAGACTTCACAAACAAATTTTTCTTTCACTTTGTACTGAATGTTGGCCAAGAGAAGCATGTTAGTAGGAAGAATAGATGTTT
The DNA here is from genome assembly GCA_963921465.1 of Triticum timopheevii. Lineage (NCBI taxonomy): Eukaryota > Viridiplantae > Streptophyta > Magnoliopsida > Poales > Poaceae > Triticum > Triticum timopheevii. The sequence continues at coordinate 480,822,638 of OY997268.1, forward strand.
TTTCTAGATCTTTGCTTTTGGAGCTACATATTTGTATATGATCTGTGAATCATTAGATGCATTAACATGTTGATCTTATGTATGGGAATCATACTAGTTGGTTTTGAATTTGGGCTACTAATGTGAACATATTACAATGCCAGGCCTGTGAGTCTCGTGTGAACATTTCGAACGGATCGGCTCTTACTGCTCTGCACATCATGATCCTTATTTCTGTGTTCTCAGTGTTTACAAGTTACTAACAGTTCCTTATTTCTGTTCACTTAGTGTTTACAAGTTACTGACAGATCACTAGCTAGCCTACTAATGCGCTCCTGGCAGTTTTAATTGTGACGCAAGATCTGAAGTGGCATTTTTTTGAATAAAAGTGCCGACCTCTAAAGAAACTGACAAGCTGCTCTGAAGAAAATGACATACGAATCTAAAGAAACTACTAGCAAAAACGTACACAAATGCCTTATCTCCCAGCGAACGTTCATCAGCTAATGCGATCGTACACGTACACCATCCGACCTACTCGATCCTACACGTACACTATCCGACCTACTCGATCCTACACAGATAAATAGCGGATCACGCATGTACTACCTCCTTTCCGGTTTGCAGGGCTCAATTCAAAAAACAACCTACTCGATCCTACACGAATAAATAGCGGATCATTACTACCTCCTTTCCAGTTTGCAGGGCTTAATTCAAAAATCTCACCAACCAAGGTAGATGATGAGTGGTGGAATCATTTTCGACAAGGAGGGAGTACCTCATCTGGATGATTCGAGTGCACTCGTTTGACCGTCATGCCGACGTGCGACCCAGCACGGACGAGGCGCACCACTAACGGGACGGGACTTCATAGTCATAATTTCAGTTTTTCTAGTTTTCCACAGCAACCTGGCGCGCTAATACATGCCTGCATATGCATTGAATTCCGATGACCGCGATGACCGTCGTGTTTCCTGTGACACGCTGGTTCGCCTACCTTCCGCCTATAATTATTGTTTCCCAGCCTTCTCCGGTGGCACCATCTCCTAACTGGCCCTATCCTCATAAGCCCCCACCGGCCCGACGTCGCTCGCCACTTATCCTCGCTCTTGCCACGTCTGCCATGCCCTCGCCCGTCCATGATAGGCGATGCCGGAGGCGGTCACCGCCGGAACTAGTGTTCGGTTTTTCACCGGAAGGCAGACGGATGGAGGAGGCATTATATCGGTCTTTAGATGGCAATGCAGAGTATGAGGAGTTGTTGGAGCGCGACCGCCTGGCGGAGGAGCAGCGTATCGCCGATTTGCGCCGCCAGCGGGACATGGAGCAGCAGCGCACCAACGCTCTGAGTCACGAGTAGAGCGACGCAACTGGGCCAACTACGTGGAGGCCGGGGCCCGGCAAATAGCCTCAGAGATTGTCGGGCACGCACGCGTTTGCGACGCCGAATCTTACTACCAGCTCGTCGAGTGGGTTTCCCGCTTAGAAGCCAAAGCTTCGGTGGACCACGCCGGCATGGAAAGGGCCAACGCGCACGAGCAAGGCGCCCTATCGCACCTCTGGCAAGTCCGAGGCGAGGCGGAGGATGCCGGTGCTGGTGTTTAGCGTGTACCACAGATGGTGGCCGACATCGTCTAGTTAGCTAAGAGTAAGTTAGTACTTGTATACTACTAGAGTATTAGTGGGAGTAGATAGTTAACTTGGCTATGATGGTTGTCAACGTGGAAGTTCAGTACTCTATATTTTGATCAGACTTGTTACTTTGCTCTGAATGTTGAACTTTCCGTTTGAACGTATGGAATGGGCTGTTATTTTTTTTAAATGGGTTGTATTTGTCCGCCATGGGTTTAGAGGCTAACTTGTGGGCCTGCCAGGTTGACACGTACACAATCAGGAGATGATTGTACATGGAGAGGATGACAGCAGGGACCCACCAAGGTCATGGTAGTACGCAAGAAAGTGTCTTCTTATTTCAAGCCAATAAAAAAATGGCTCATCCTAATGAATTTCTGACATCTGGGTCCCATGCCATTGTCAACATAGTCAATAGACGAGAGAATTGCACAACAAGTAGATGACACCAGGGACCCAGTAGCTCGCCTAGTTATTTTTGTTTTGGGTTAATTTGATAAATGCCACTCCAAATCTGGTGATTCTGAGAAATTCTACTGCAATTTCCAAACTTTGAAAAATGTCATTTCTTGCCATTTCTAGTGGCATTTTTCGAAGTCTGGAGTGGCATTTTTCAAAGTTTGCCAATTGTAGTGGCGTTTTTCAAAGTTTGGAAATCGCAGTGGCATTTTTATGAATCGCCATAATTGGAGTGGCATTTATCTAATTTGTTTTTGAGACGGAAGCAGGGTGTAAACTGGGCTGTGTGGGGCACTCTGACCTATCTAGATAGCCTTTTCTTTTATGTTTACCACAGACGAGCCCAGTAGTTTTTTTTCTTTCTGAAAATGGCTAGCCCAGTTTTTTTGTGATTTCTCAAATAAGTCACTTTGTCAGGCCTGTTGGGCTGCAAATCTTTCAAGACGAGGAAAGCTTCATTCAGCTGGCCGAGAAAATGACCTATGAGTAATGAGAATGGGATGTACATTTTTAAAACACATCAAACCCGCAATTAGTTTCAAATTTCTTTTTTTATTTCAAGATTTCAAATTGCATTGATTTTTATGTGTGGACAATTTGTTGGATTTTATATTGATATACATTTATTTTTAAAATCAGTTTGAATGTGACTCGAAATTTCGGGATTAAAAACAGTCGGGACTGCACCGAAATATGCAATGTATAATTTTTAACCGTGGCCACAATATGGGCTGTAATGCTAACAAAAAGAATATGGGCTCCAAAAAAAACCTTAAGAACTAGCAAATGGGATGTAAATTATTAGAAATAGTGGCAGATGGGTTGTATGCTGTTTTCCATAGATTTGAGGCTTTCCAAAAAAGGTTGACACACAAGCAGTGACTGTTGGATGTACATCCAACGGCTGTCGTGCTTCTTCAATCTCTGCTCTTCCTGCTCTAGCCGCTCAAGCAAGCGCCGACGGGACTACCTGCTCCCTCCTCCCGCGGCTGGCTATGCTGCCGCGCAGGCCTCACCGCCCCACCGTACTCCCATTGCTGGCCTAGCCATCCCTCTACTCACCCACACCTATTGTTATTCTCCGACAACGGCAGATGAACCAGTAAACCCTCGTACAGTCGTACTCCCCTCCGCGTGGGAAACAACTGCCGAGTCTTCCCTGGCTCCGTGTCGTTCCTTTCCTAGGCCTCGCCGTCGTCCACCACCCTGGTGCTCTCGGCGCGGCGTGGTCAACGTGGTCAACGATCGACATGCATCTGAAGTGGACCGTACGTGGAGAGGCTGACAGCTGGGTCCACGGCAGCACGCGAGGAAATGCCTCCTTATTATGCGCAAAATAATGATTCCTCCACCTGACATTTGGGACCCACCGAAAGGGCCTCTGTATTTCGTGAAAAAAACATTCCCGCCACTGACAGCTCGGACCCACCAGCTATATCTTTGCACGCAAGGAAGTTCCTCCTTATTACACACAAAAAAGGTGAATACTCCCCCTGCTAGCTGGGACCCAGCATAGTGGGAGGCTGACTTGTGGGCCTACTAAGTTGACGGGGACGGAGGGCTTTGTCAACTTAGTCAATATGAACGATTCTAGCTCCAATGACCGTACGATGTCCATCCAACGGCCGTAGTGCTTCTTCAACCTCTGATCTTCTTGCTCCAGCCGCCCAAAGTAGCGCCGGTCATGCCACCTTCTCCTACCTCCCGTGGCCGGCTGTGCTGCCGCAGGGGCCTCACCGCCCCTACTACTCCCACCGCTGGCCATGCCATCCCTCCACTCACCCACACCCGCTGTTATTTTGCGGCGACGGTAGCCTCACACCGCAGTCAAACTAGTGAACCCTCGCACTCCTCTCCGCGTGGGCATCCACTATCGCATCTTCCCCGGCTCCGCATTGTCCCCTTCCTAGGCCTCGGCGTCGTCCACCGCCTTGGTGCTCTCGGCACGGCGTGGTCAATGTGGTCAACGACCGACTTCCATCGGAAGAGTACTGTATGTGGAGAGGCTGACAGCTAGGTCCATGGCCACAGCAAGGAAGTGCCTCCTTATTACGCGGAAAATATTGATTCCTCCACCTGACAGCAGGGACCCACCGGACGGGCCACCGTATTTCATGAAAAAAACGTTTCCCCCTGACTGCTGGGACCTACCAGCTACATCTTCACACGCAAGGAAGTGCGTCCATATTACGGGCAAAAAAATGATTCTCCCCCTAACTGCTGGGACCACCAGCTACATCTTCGCATGCAAGGAAGTGCTTGACAGTCGGGACCCACCTGGTCGAAGCATACATGCGTTGTCATTCTGGTCACGAACGTGTACGTACATACGGTCAGTCTGTCTGCAGGCTGCAGCGATGAACCGTGGCCGTGTAAGGAAGGGCACGTGTCGTAGTAGAGGCGCGCACGTTTCGTAGTAGAGGCGCGCACATAGCATGTACACGTACGTACAGTGGCTAGGGTGCAAGAAAGAAAATACGACCACGTACGTACATACGAGCGGGGTCTCGAGCGCGTATTCGCGCATATATATACGGACGACCAGGGCTTGTGTACATGGAGAGGCAACGGACGACAGCAATGGCGTCCTATTCATCGGGTAGCGAACCAGCTGGGTCAGAATGGAGAAACAGCGTCCTGTTCATCGGGAGGCAACCGACTTGGATGGAACAACCAATGGAAATGAGGCCCGGCATACTGCAGAACGGAGCAAACAGCCTTGTGCTCGACCGGCTACGGTGGAAACGGGATCCTGTTCATCGGAAGGGGTCTGGCGTACCGCAAAATGGAGGAAACGGACTTCTCTTTGACCTCCTACGGTCGAAACGGGGTCCTATTGATCAGGAGGGGTGTGGCATACTGCAAAACGGAGGAAACAGACTTGTGTTGGAGCGCTACGGTCGAAATGGGGGTCCTGTTCATCGGGAGGGGTGTGGCGTACCGCGAAACAGGACTCCACGAGATACTGTTCATCTCCATTGTCGACCTCCTCCAGCCTCCACGGGCCACTGTTCATCCACCGTCAACCTCCTCTAGCCTCCATTTGCGACTGTTCATCCACGCGCTCCTATTCATCCAGCATCCACCGCGCGGTCCTCCACTGGCTACTGTTCAAGCAACCCTCTCCACGTGGTCATGTTCAACCACCCCCTCTACGGGCTACTGTTCATCCAGCCCTCCACCGGCTACTGTTCATCCAGCCCTCCACCGGCTACTGTTCAACCAGCCCTCCATGGGGTCCTGTTCATCCAGCCCTCCACGGGGTCCTGTTCATCCACCCCCCAACCGGCTCGATCGATCGGGGTCTTGTTCATCCAGCGGCAACACCCCGGGGTCCTGTTCATCCAATCTCTCACCAAGAACTGTTCATCCACCCCCCCCCCCAACAAGGCTCACTGTTCATCCACAGGCAGCATCGATCAGCTTCAGTTAGCAGCAGTAGCAAAGGAATCGCTCGATCGGGTTCAGTTAACAGCCATCGATCGATCGCTCGGGTTCAGTAACGCGTAGCCTGCAGTTCAATAGGCTGGGTTTAGTTAGGCGAACGCCTCGCTCAGGTTCAGTTAGAGTCCAACGCCTCGCACCCACGCGCGTACATGTATAAGAGAAATGCGCATCGCTCGGCCCCCGACCACCCACCGTAACCGGGAACTCCCCAAAATTTTCCTCGCCCTCGCTTCTACCATGGTTTTTCTGTCATGGATGGCCCAAAGAATGTCATGCAGCTGCGTCTCCGGCCCGCCCAGGATGAGAAGCCCATTTTCTGTCATGATTTTTTGTCATAGAAGTAGGAGCCCACCACATCTATCATGATACCGGGTTTTGTCACAATTATCTTCATAGAAGTGTCATAAGCATGACAGAAAAAAAAATCGTTCAGCCCAAAATGTCATGGATGTGTGTTTTTTTGTAGTGAAACACACCGCAAAAGAGTATTACATCGAATAGATCTCCAAGAACATCGAGGAGAACATGGTATTGAGAATCAAAGAGAGAGAAGAAGCCATCTAGCTACTAGCTATGGACCCGTAGGTCTGTGGTAAACTGCTCATGCTTCATCGGAAGGGTAATGGTGTTGATGTATAGGCCCTCCGTGATCGAACCCCCCTCCGGCAGGACGCCGAAAAAGGCCCCTAGATGGGATCTCACGGGTACAGAAGGTTGCGGCAGTGGAAAAGTGTTTTCAGGGCTCCCCCCTGATGTTTTTGGGGTATAAGAGTATATATAGGCGAAGGAACTAGGTCAGGAGAGCTCCGAGGGGCCCACGAGGTAGGGGGCGCGCCCTACCCCCCGAGCGTGCCCTCCACCCTCATGGCCGCCTCGTTGAGTCTCCGACTTCATCTCCAAGTCTCCTGGTTTGATTCTGGTCCAAGAAAGATCATCGCGAATGTTTTATTCCGTTTGGACTCCATTGGTATTCCTTTTCCACGAAACTCTAAAACAGGCAAAAAACAGAAACTGACACTGGTCTCTCGGTTAATAGGTTAGTCCCAAAATAATATAAAATAGCATATTAAACATCCAAAACAGATAATATAATAGCATGGAACAATCAAAAATTATAGATACATTGGAGACGAATCAGCACCTAGGCAGTAACAGAGGAGAAAACACACACACACGCTCACACACACACACACTCACACACACACACATACACACACACATACATAGTCATGTGCCTCATATCTCTAGCTAGGAAACCTGACCGGTTCCACCCGCTCCCCTCTACGGTCGCACTAAGAGATTCCACCCGAGGAGAGGAAAATCTTGACTCCACCTCTATGACACAAACATAATTACAGGTATCTAAAACCTTTAGATATTTACCAACTAATAATGGTCTTGATAAATGTTTTTGTTCATGAGGATTGGACAACTGGATACATGGTTATAGGCAAACTATTTGTTGATCATGGGCAACTCGATACTTGGTTTTAGGCAATTGTATGGTTGATTGTGGGAAACTATGACACCTGAAAAAGGGATAAAGAACACACACATGTTCATTTTTGGAGGGTTTGCTACTGATACGTCCATATTGCATCATGCTTTTATATCTATATTTATTGCATTATGGGATGTTATTACACATTCTAGCACAATACTTATGCATTTTCTCTCTTATTTTACAAGGTTTACATTAGGAGGGAGAATGCCGGCACCTGGAATTCTGGACCGGAAAAGGAGCAAATATTAGAGACCTATTCTTCACAACTCCAGAAGTCCTGAAACTTCACGGAGAGTCATTTTGTAATTAATAAAAAATATTGAGCAAAGAAAGCGCCAGAGGGGGCCACCAGCCATCCACAAGGGTGGGGCGTGCCCTGATGTCTACTATGCAACTTGTTATTGTAGACTTGTGTTGGGCCTCCAAGCGCAGAGTTTTGTAGGACAGTAGCAATTTTCCGTCAAGTGGATGACCTAAGGTTTATCAATCCATGGGAGGCGTAGGATGAAGATGGTCTCTCTCAAACAACCCTACAACCAAATAACAAAAAGTGTCTTGTGTCCCCAACACACCAAATACAATGGTAATTTGTATAGGTGCACTAGTTCGGCGAAGAGATGATAATAGAAGTGTAGTAATGATAGTAGATATTGATTTTTGTGATAGGAACAATAAAAAACAGCAAGGTAGCAATTGAAAAAGTAAGCACAAACGGTATTGCAATGCTTGAAAATGAGGCCTAGGGTGTATACTTTCACTAGTACAATCTCTCAACAATGCTAACATAGTTGGATCATATGATTATCTCTCAAAGTGCAATAAAGAATCACTCCCAAGGTCCTATTAGCAGAGAAAAAAGATAGAAATTGTTTGTAGGGTACGAAACCACCTCAAAGCTATTCTTTTCGATCAATCTATCCTAGAGTTCGTACTAAAATAACACAAAGGTATTCTTTTCGATCAATCTAACCAAGAGTTCATACTAAAATAACACCATATGACACACATCAACCAACTCTAATGTCACCTAGATACTCCAATGTCACCACAAGTATCTATGAGTTAATTCTATGATATGCATCAAACAACTTCATGATCATAATATTCAATCCACACAAATAACTACAAGCAGACCCCCAAAGTTTCTATCGGAGAAAAGATAATAAAAATGTGCATCAACCCCTATGCATAGATTATCCCAATGTCACCTCGGGAATCCGCAAGTTGAGTGCCATAACATACATCAAGTGAACCAATATGATACCCCGTTGTCACCTCAAGTATTCGTACCGCAAGACATACATCATGTGTTCTCAGATCTGAACATTAATTTCGACAAAACAAAACTTCAAAGGGTAAAGATTCAATTCATCACAACAAGAGTAGAGAGGGTAGAAACATCATATGATCCATCTCTGTTAACAAAGCCCATGATATATCAAGATCGCGACATCTCAAGATCACAAGAGAGAGAGAGAGATTAAAAAATAGCTACTGGTACAAACCCTCAGCCCTGAGGGTGGACTATTCCCTCCTCATCGTGGTGGCCGCTGGGATGATGAAGATGGCCACCGGTGATTATTCCCCCTCCGGCAGGGTGCCGGAACGGGCTCCTGATTGGTTTTCGGTGGCTATAGAGGCTTGCGGCGGCGAAACTTCCGATCTAGGGTCTTCGCGAGGGTTTTTGGAATATTTGACGATTTATAGGGTGAAGAGGGGGTGCGGGCGGATACCAAGGTGGGCATGACACATCTCCAACATATCTATAATTTATGAAGTATGCATGCCATTATATTATCATTCTTGGATGTTTTACAATCATTTTATAGAACCTTTATATCATTTTTGGGACTAACCTATTGACCCAGTGCCCAGTCCCAGTTGTTGTTTTTTGCTTGTTTTTTACATCGCAGGAAATCAAAATCAAACGGAGTCCAAATGCAACAAAACTCCTGGAGGATTTTTTGGGACAAAAGAAGCCAATGGGCCAAGGAAGCACCTGGGGCCTGCACGAGGGGAGCAGGACCCACCAGGGCGCGCCAGGAGGCCCAGGCGCGCCCTGGTGGGTGCTGCCCACCTCGGGTGCCCCCTGGACCGCCTCTTTACCCTATAAAATCCCAAATATTCCAAAACCCTTTGGGGTAGCCCTAGATCAGAAGTTCCGCCGCCGCAAGGCCTCTATATCCACGAGATCCAATCTAGGCCCCGTTCCGGCACCCTGCCGGAGGGGGGGAATCATCACCGGTGGCCATCTTCATCATCACGGTGGCCACCATGATGAGGAGGGAGTAGTCCACCCTCAGGGCTGAGGGTTTGTACCAGTAGCTATGTGTTTAATCTCTCTCTCTCTCTCTCTCTCGTGTTCTTGAGATGTCATGATCTTGATGTATCACGGGCTCTGTTAATATAGTTGAATCATATGGTGTTTTCCCCTCTCTATCTTGTTGTGATGAATTGAGTTTTTCCCTTTGAGATGTTGTTGTTATCGAACTGAATACTTTTATGGATTTGAGAACACTTGATATATGTCTTGCAATTGAATACTCGTGGTGACAATGGGGTGTCATATTGATTCACTTGATATATGTTTTGGCACTCAACTCGCGGATTCCCGAGGTGACATTGGGGTAATCTATGCATAGGGGTTGATGCACGTTCTTGTCTTTATTTCTCTGATAGAAATCTTGGGGCACTCTTTGAAGTTCTTTGTGTTGGATTCAGTATTATGAATATGAATTCTCTTTGATGTTATTTTAGTATGAACTCTAGGATAGATTGAACGGAAAGAATAGCTTTGTGTTATTTTAGTACGAACTCTTGAATAGATCGAATGGAAAGAATAGCTTTGAGGTGGTTTCGTACCCTACAAACAATTTATTCTTATGTTCTCCGCTAGATAGGAACTTTGGAGTGATTCTTCATCACACTTTGAGGGATGGTTATATGATCCAATTACATTAGCACTGTTGAGAGATTGCACTAGCGAAAGTACGGACCCTAGGCCTTGTTTTCCATCATTGCAATACCGTTTTTGTGCCCATTTACTATTTGCTACCTTGTTGTTTATATTTATTAAGATTATAAAATTATATTTCTACCATCAATATTACACTTTTATCACCATCTCTTCGCTGAACTAGTGCACCTATACAATTTGCCATTGTATTGGGTGTGTTGGGGACGTAAGAGATTTCTTGTATTTGGTTGCAGGGTCGTTTGAGAGAGACCATCTTCATCCTACAACTCTCACGGATTGATAAACCTTAGGTCATCCACTTGAGGGAAAATTGCTACTGTCCTACAAATTCTGCGCTTGGAGGCCCAACACGCGTCTACAAGAATAAAGTTGCGTAGTAGACATCAAGCTCTTTTCCAGCGCCGTTGCTAGGGAGGTGAGTGCTTGAAGGTATATCTTTAGATCTTGCAATCGAATCTTTTAGTTTCTTGTTTTATAACTAGTTTGGTTCATAAAAGAAAACTACAAAAAATGGAATTGATGTTGCATCATATTATTGATCATCTTTATAATATCTTTCTTAAAAATGATGGTTCAGAAAATTGTGCTCAATTGTTAGAAGAAGAAGTCAATAAAATGATTGGCATGAATGATGAGCATGATTGCAATGTTTTTAGTATGAATTCTTTGAATATCCATGATGTTAATGATATGCAAAGCTAAAAGCTTGGGGATGCTATGTTTGATGAAGATGATATTTTTACCCCCCCCCCCAAGTTTTGACGAGATAAATTATTATGATGATAGCATGCCTCCTATTTATGATGATTATAATGATGAAAGTGGATTTAGAGAGGTCATGACTTTATTTAATGATGAATCCACCATTTTGGATGAGGCTTCAATTGACTATGAGAACAAGGTTGCTAGCTATGATGATTATGGTGATGACATGTATGCTATAAAGAATAATGATAACCATGAATCTTGTCAACATGATTTTAATTTTCACTCTCATGATAGTTATTTTGTTGAGTTTCCTCCCACTATTATTGATGAGAAGAAATTTGCTTATGCGGACAGTAATAAGTTATCTATGCTTGTGTCATGAAAATAATGCTTTATGTGATGGTTATATTGTTGAATTTCTTCATGATGCTACTAAAAATTACTATGGGAGAGGAACATGTGCTTCTACATATCTCAATAATATCAAGTTTCCTCTCTATGTGTTGAAAATCTTGAAGTTTTGCTTGTTTTACCTTCCTATGCCAGTTGATTCTCGTTCTTATAAGTTATTTTCTCACAAAATCCCTGTGCATAGGAAGTGGGTTAGACTTAAGTGTGCTAGTTATATGCTTCATGATGCTCTCTTTTTGTGTTTCAATCCTTATCTTTTATGCGGGCATCATTGAACTCATCATGCCTAGCTAAAAGGCATTAAAAAGCGCTTGTTGGGAGACAACCCAACACTTTTATGTACTATTTTTGTGTGTTCACATGATTATGCTACTGTAGTAATCATTTTTTACTGTTTTTGTTTCAATAAAGTGCCAAGTAAAGCCTTTGGGATCATGTTGGCTGGTGGTTGATTTGATCTTGCTAAAAAACAGAAAGTTTTGCGCTCACAAAAATAACTCTCATTTTTAACAGAAGAGTGCTTTTGAGCTTATTATTTTTGCAGAAGATTAATATACAAATTGCTCATGTGGTCATATTTGTTTCATAATTTTTGGAGTAGCAAAAGTATGGTTTGAGTACAGATTACTACAGACTGTTCTGTTTTTGACAGATTCTGTTTTCAATGCATAGTTTGCTTGTTTCCTTGTTTCTATGGCTTATATTGCTCAATATAAATTGTGGAAATGATATGCTACAGTAGGCATTGTGTGGAAACAATGATGAATCTTGTATTTGACAGTACCAAAGTGAAATGGTTTGCTCTTTATCATACTAACCTATCTCACAAGGTCCCGTTAAGTTTTGTGCCATTGAAGTTTATAAGTTTTGGGTGAGATGTCAATATGAGGAGAATAAGGAGTGACAATGCCCTAATATTGGGGATTCCCAAGGCACCCCAAGGTAATATTCAAGGAAGATCCAAGCAACTAAGCTTGGGGATGTCCCGGATGGCATCCCCTCTTTCGTCTCCGACATTATCGGTAATCTCACTTGGAGCTATGTTTTCATTCGTCACATGATATGTGTTTTGCTTGGAGCATATATTTTGTTAGGATTTGCTTTCTGTTATTTATAATAATGTTTTGCATCTTTCATCTCAATAAAAATGTCAAGTATAGCCTTTACTATGCATATTTTACAAGTCTACATGTTGTTGTTTCAAAACAGAAAGTTTATCGCTTGCAAAAATTCCTAGAAACGTCTGAATATCAACAATTGTTGAAACTTTTTGCAAAATAAGATATGATAAATTTTATACAGTGTGGTATTTTTCTCATGTTTTTTGGAGTTATGGAAGTATTATGAATCTTGCATTCTTTACAGATTGTACTGTTTTGGCAGATTGCGGTTATGGTTGCATTGTTTGCATATATTTGCTTGTTTAATGATTCTATTTGAGGATAGGACTATTAAATATGTAGAGGAATTTAGTATGCAATGTTGAATAATAATTTTAGTGATTTGCTATAGTATAAAATGATAAGGTTATTGCATTGGTTTATACTAACTTATCTCACGAGTTCTTGTTGAGTTTTGTGTGGATGAAGTTTTTGAGATTTAGGGAAACCGTGATATGAGAGGAATTAAGGAGGTACAAAAGCTCAAGCTTGGGTATGCCCAAGGCATCTGTCGGTGTCAAAACCGGCGGATCTCAGGTAGGGGGTCCCGAACTGTGCGTCTAGGCAGATGGTAACAGGAGACAAGGGACACGTTGTTTTTACCCAGGTTTGGGCCCTCTCGATGGAGGTAAAACCCTACTCCTGCTTGATTGATATTGATGATATGGGTAGTTCAAGAGTGGATCTACCACGAGATCAAGGAGGCTAAACCCTAGAAGCTAGCCTATGGTATAATTGTTGTTGTGATTGTTGTCCTACGGACTAAAACCCTCCGGTTTATATAGACATCGGAGAGGGCTAGGGTTACACAGAGTCGGTTACAATGGTAGGAGATCTACATATCCGTATTGCCAAGCTTGCCTTCCACGCCAAGGAAAGTCCCATCCGGACACGGGACGAAGTCTTCAATCTTGTATCTTCATAGTCTTGGAGTCCGACCGATGATGATAGTTCGGCTATCCGGACACCCCCTAGTCCAGGACTCCCTCAGTAGCCCCTGAACCAGGCTTCAATGACGACGAGTCCGGCGCGCATATTGTCTTCGGCATTGCAAGGCAGGTTCCTCCTCCGAATAATTCATAGAAGATTGTGAACACCAGGATAGTGTCCGGCTCTGCAAAATAAATTCCACATACCACCGTAGAGAGAATAATATTTACACAAGTTCAATCTGCTGATGTATTTTGTGGCGTGACGTCACACCACTACCAAGCCTTTACTTGAATCGTTTTTATTATACCACCTCAGCGCGTTTAGCGAAGCGGTTTCCTTGGCACGTCTTGTGAAGCAGAGATCGTGTTCCCCTTATTCTGGGATTCCCATCAATACAGACGTGGGTAACCCAACCGCGCTCGTTGCCACGCCCCCTCCATCGAAGGCGAGTTCCAAACGGTCACGAGGACGGCTCTTGGTATTCTCCCTCTTTATAATGAGACCAAGGCTCGTTTCTTTTCTTCAGTCCTCCATCCAATCTACCCCGCGCCCCAAGTTCCAGCACTCAGGGCTCCAGATTCGAGCGCTTCGGACCTTCGACAATGTCCAGCTCTGACCTACAGGGTCGGTGGATGCCCTCCTCCGTCATGGAAGAGGACGTGCTAAAGCTGAGAGAAGCCAGGTACTTAACCTACGAGATTTCGCATAGGTTGCCTGCCCAAGGGAAAGTCATTCCTACTCCCGAGCCAGGCGAGAGCGTCGTGTTCGTGTCTCACCTTCGTCGGGGTTTAGGCTTCCCGATGGATCCTTTTGTGAGAGGGCTCATGTTTTACTATGGGCTGGAATTCCATGACTTGGCTCCGGAGTCCATCCTCCATATCTCATAATTCATTGTCGTCTGCGAAGCCTTCCTCCGTACCACCCCTCACTTTGGTTTGTGGCTCAAAACCTTCAACATGGAGCCGAAGATGATTGAGGGGCGTCAAGCAGAGTGCGGCGGGGCGATTATAAGAAGGAGGGCCGATGCTCCATGGCCCGAGGGCTCTTTTCAGGAGGAGCTCGGTTTGTGGCAATAGGAGTGGTTCTATATCACCGCTCACAGGGGCAGCAGGCAGAGGCCGCCGCCCGTCTTTCGCTCTGGCCCTCCACAACGGCTGATGTCATGGGTCAACAAAGGGCTTGACTGGGGACCGTCCAAGGACGTTCCCCTATTGCAGGGCCGGATTCGAGACCTCCAAGAGAGGGAGATCAATCTGGTCGTAGTGATGCAGGTTATGCTGATTCGGCGTCTTCTGCCCTGCAAACGTCGCCCCCTCCGCCTGTGGGAATTCAATCTGGAGGGACCACGAGCTCTCCAACACTTCATGGGTACGACACCCATGGAGATGTACAAATTGTTCTTTGGATCACAAGAGGTGTGTCCGGAATTGACCGAGGACGCCGGTTTAAGCTGCAATCGCCCGGATACTCAAGTAAGTAGCCCTGTGTCCGGACATACCGTTTGTTTGCATATCTTGGATTTGCCTTTTAACCAATCGCCCTTTGAACAGGAGTGGATAGCGCAAGCAAAACTGATACGGTGTTCGGCCCCCTCCCGGAGACCGCGCCGGATCCTGTGTTGATCAAGATGCTGGAGGTTGCGCCTCCAAAGGAGGGCGAAGGGGAAAACAGAGAAACTAACGCCTCTACTAAGGAGGCTTTCGAGAAAGGGGGGATCGAGAATCCCTCCTTCCAGGGGGAGAAGAGGACCGCTTTCGAAGATCCGGAGGCTAAGGCCTCAAAGCGGGGGAAGAAATCTTCACCAGAGGGTCCTGCGCCAGGGGAAGCCCCGGCCGCACTATCTCCCCTAAGGAATCAGCCCTCCAGCGAGCCGTGAGTAGAAAAAGGGGAGTTTTGTAATAAGGACATTCCTATTTTTGCTTCTGAGGAACCAAATTTTTACCTTGTAGTTCGGATCTCCGTCCTTCTCAGCTGAGCTCGTCTTCGGGGGACCTTCGTCCGGAGATGATGGAGAGCGAGACGCCTCCATCTGCCCCGCCGTCAGGCGGGGCGGATGACCCTGAGGTGTCGTCGCGGAGGGTATCCCCGAGTCCGGCAGGGCCGGAGAGTTTGGCAGCAACTGGTGTACGGCCGGGGGAGCTGAAGGATCTGCTCGAGAGGGCGTCTATCTCAGAAGATCACCGTACATTAATGAATACGGTGATTGAAAGAATTTCATCTGCTGAGGGCGGGTTGCATGATGCCGTCAGAAGTTTACTAGCGGGGTTTGAGGTACGTAAAAATGACATACCTTTTGATAGTTTTGCACATAGAGTGCGCCATGTATAGATAGTAGCCCCTGAGACTCGGCATGTTGTCGAAAGCGACAGCATGCCGAGGATCATAATCTCAGTTATTAATTCTCGCCTTTCCTATGCAGGTGGCGGATCGTCCGGTGGTCAGCCAGACTGATAGAGTTGCCGAGCTAAAGCGGCAACTCGATGTTGCGGATGCGGACATCGCGCTGGTCAATAAAGGACTTGACGAGTCACAAGGTAGGTTGTTTCTCCGTGGTCACCTAGTAAGGGAGCTGATGCCCACTCCTTACAACATGTATGCTTAATGCGGATGGTGCCGCTGTTGTGAAGGACCTTCGGGCAGAGCTTGCTCGAGCCAAGGAGCAGGCCAGAAGGAGTGATGCGGCTGCCTCGAGGGCAGCCGAAGAGCTAAAAGCCGAAAAGGCTGCTCACTGCCGAAGCAGGGAGGAGATGGCCGGAATGGCCGTGAAGCTGAAGGATGTTACTGACCACTATGAGGTTCTTGAAAAAGAACGCCGAGCGGAGCAAGAGGACCTGAAGAAGGCCACCGCCGAAGCCAAGGATGCCCGTTCTGCAATGAGGGCTATAAAGGAGGAGCTGCGTCAGGCCAGAGACATTACGGCTGGAAAGCCCTTTCTGCCGCGCAGGAAGTTCACGGACCAGAAGCATGCTCAGTTGGGCCAGCTGCGGGGTGCGGAGGATCCTTATCTGGATTTGGCGGCGAGTGCGGCGGACGCGGTCGTGCACTTCCGAAGCCAAAAGGATCACGAGATGGAAGAGCTTTTTTGGTCTCAATTCCACAATCCGGAGCGTCCACTTCCGTTGACCGGTCAGTTGGCTGAGTGGGCTGAGCTGAATAGATTGTCCGGATTTGCAATGATGGATGTAGTGGCTCATCTGTGGCTGGATAGGCCCAAGCCGAAGAGTTATTTTGGCTTATTGCAGCAATTCCTTGGGGCGGTGCCGCATATCAAGGCGATGAAGCGGTCGGCATGCATAGAGGGTGCACGGATGGCTTTCGCCCGTGTTAAGACATAATGGACGGAGATGGATGCCATCGATGTTGCATCCCGGGGTTGGACGAGACCCGGTTACCCGCCGAGCACTATTTTGGGGAAGTCCTGCGTGGCGCTCGTTTAATAGAGTCGCAGTGCTCGAAAAATGTTATGTTCAAATGACATGTATGATTTGTAAAACCATATTTATAATATGAGTGCTTTCTATACTTGTGTGTTCAAGTATTGAAATATCTCCTGTGCGGCCATTAATGTATATGTGTATATAACCTGAAAGATGGCAGTCTTCGGCTTCAGCCCCCACGCACATGGTGCGGGGGTGTTTGCAAAAATAGTGCATTTTCACACTTAATCCAACGTCTTGGTCCTGTGAAGGAGGTGGTAACGTAGCAAACTAGGCAACCGGACTATAATGCTTTATCACTTTCACTTAGCCATAGGAGTTCGAAGGTGGGGCTACGATATAGCCCCTAGGGGCACCGCACTCTCCGGATTCGGGGCGCGTATGTGCCTGACCGGGAAACGGTCCTTCGTCAAACCGGAGGATTCTAGACATTCCGGTAGTCGGTCGAGTGGTTGACCAGTCTCTCGCTATATCATGACAGTCAGTTTTCGGCTTTCTCTACTGAGGTGCTCGCCTGGCCGAACCAGTGCACAATTGCAGTAGTTCTCCTGGTGCCGCGTTAGCCGATGATACGGAACATAAGGCGGCAAAACACAGGAGCCGGGCAAACCCAACATTTGACCAAAGACATGACTCGGAGCTGATGCATATAGTGCCTAACTCGAGACGCCGAACACTCCCTAAGGTATTCGGTCTTTATGATAACGGGCAGAACAATGCCCTAAGCCCCTAGTGTCCAGGTACGGGTGAAAACTTCTGACGCGGCCGATGCCAAAACGCCAGCCTCCTCCTCGGTTATAATAAGAAACCGGGGGATGTGTATCAACAAGAGACAGTAAGAAAGGTTTACGCAGGGACTTAATCTAAAAAGAATCCTTGCAACGGGTCCCTGCTGCACGTCTGCGCCTGTGTCTCCGTTGTGCTGTATCCTGGACGGGTGTAGCACGCTGTTCATCTGTAAAAGAGAAGAACTTAGATTGGAAAGGTATCGTGCAAAAAATGTATTTAAAACAGAGTATGAATAAATGAATAAAGTTGAGCTTTTATTGGCTCTCATTATTTCATGCGCATAGCTCCTTGTGAAGGGGTATGCGGCTAGGAAGCCCCTAGTTTATTTATGCCGGACTCGCCTAGCCATGTCCGGGGTCTTGAGCGATCTTTTAAGGAGATTATGCCGCATGGACCGGGCATTTTAAGTGTAAGAGACGCGTAATGCGGTATTGCGTTAAAGCGGACGAAAGCTTCGCGTCCCAATAGTGCCTGGTGGCTACTTTTAAATGGGGCGATATGGAAGATTAGCTTTTCGCGACGGAAGTTGTCGGATGAACCGAACACAACTTCTAGTCGTAAGGAGCCCGTGCAATTGGCGTAAGGGCCTGGCGTCACTCCTTTGAAGGAAGTGCTGCTATGGCGAATTTTGGTAGGGCCTATCCCCATCCTGCAGATTGTGTCCGGATATAGCAGGTTTAAATCGCTACCGCCATCCATTAGGACTTGTGTAAATTGTAGTCCGTCGATTATAGGATCCAATATCAAAGCAGTCCATCCTGCATTTCGAACACTTCTGGAGTAATCCAGATGGTCGAAAGTAATTGGTTTTGACGTCCAATCTCGGGATTCCGCTGGGGTGGACCATGCGGCGCGTACTTTAGCAGGTGCCGCACCATTGTCCCGTATTATCACATGAAGTGAGTTTACTGTTTTGACCTCTTGTGGGAAAGTCTTTTGTTTTCTGGTGCTCTGCTTATGGGGTTCGTCATTGTCTTCGCTTGGTGTGTCGAGCCCCTTGTGTTCGGCGTTGAGTCGGCCGGACTGCTTGAAGACCCAACAATCTCGGTGGATGTGGTTTGCAGGCTTCTCGGGGGTACTGTGGATTTGACATATCCTATCCAAAATTTTGTTTAGGTTGGATAGCTCATCACTGTTGTCCTTAAGAGGCAGAATTTTGCTGTTCGGCCGAGAGCTTTTGAATCCGGCGTTGACCGCCGTGCTCTTTGGGCCATTTTCTTTATTCCGGCGCTGATCTTTTCAGCGTCGTGATTTCCCATTTCCATCTCTGACCTCGGATGTACTTGGGTCGCTGGTGCTGCATCTTGCCAGCCAGCTATCTTCTCCCGCGCAAAAGCGGGTCATGAGGCTTGTTAGCGCGGCCATTGTTCTTGGTTTTTCCTGGCCGAGGTGTCTGGCGAGCCATTCGTCTCGGACGTTATGTTTAAAAACTGCTAGGGCTTCGGCGCCTGGACAGTCAACTATCTGGTTCTTTTTGGTGAGGAACCTGTTCTAGAATTTGCGTGCTGGCTCTTCGGGCTGTTGAGTTATGTGACTTAAATCGTCTGCATTCGGAGGGCGGACATAAGTCCCCTGAAAATTTGCTCTAAACGCATCCTCGAGCTCTTCCCAACTTCCAATGGTATTTTCTGGGAGGCTTTTGAGCCAATGCCGAGCTAGCTCTTTGAGCTTGAGGGGTAGGTATTTTATGGCATGGACATCGTCTCCTCTAGCCATATGTATGTGTAGGATGTAATCCTCAATCCAGACTCCGGGGTCTGTTGTTCCGTCGTATGCCTCTATGTTTACGGGCTTAAAACCCGCTGGAAATTCATGATCCAATACCTCATTGGTGAAACATAGTGGGTGTGCGGCGCCCCTGTATTTAGGTGTGCCGTTATCTTTGAACACTCGGCGTGTTGTGTTGCTTCCTGGAGCCCTCTTTTTTGGCCCATAATGGACCTGACCGGGCCATCCTTTTTGCGAGGATCTTTATGTGTATCATGTGCCGGCTTGTGTGCGGCGCCGCTTGCCGCTCTTAGCCTGTCATCTGGTTGTCTATCCAGCCAGGCGGCCTCTTTGCTTTTTGATTGTGGTGGCTCTACGGCCTCCTCGTCGAATTCGGGCAGCAGCTTGCGCTTTGGGTAGCTCTTTGCTTGGTGACTATTGCCGTATTTGTCTGCGGTCTTGAGTACTTTGCTCCATCTCATTCTGAGTGCGGCCTCCGCTGTTTTGAGCTTCCGCTTCTGCTTCTTCAAACTTCTTGCAGTGGCGACGAGCCTTTTGCGAAGGTTCTTATGCTCCGGTGATGTGTCCGGCGTGAGATCGTCTGGGCTGTTGTTTTCGCCGGGGATGGGTTGCTTGTCCGATTCATCCTGTTCGGATGGTTGCTTGGTTCCATGTTCGTCGTCCACTGGTTCGCCTTGCTCTACGGCTGGGTCATTGTGTGTGCTATTGTTATCGAGGCGGGACTTCGGGCGGCGCTTGCGTCGCCGTTTTGGTTGTTTTTTGGGGGAATTATCCTTCGCCGCGTCCCGTTGTTCCTTGTTATCGCTTCCTTTTGGTGTATCCACCATGTATATGTCATGAGTTGGGGTGGCTTTCCAGTGCCCAGTAGGCGCTGGTTCTTGGTCGTCTCCGGCATCGTCGTCCATACCGTCGATGTCTTCGGAGCCGTAGTCTAGCATGTCGGTTAGATCGTCGACAGTGGCTACAAAGTGGGTGGTGGGTGGGCTTTGAATTTCTTCGTCGTCCGCATCCCAACCGTCCTGACCGTAGTCCGGCCAGGGCTCTCCTGATAACGAGAGATATTTTAGCAAATTCAGGATGTCGCCAAAAGGTGAGTGTTGAAAGGTGTCCGCGGCAGTGAACTCCATGATTGGCGCCCAATCGGATTCGATTGGAGGGGGCGCGGGAGGTTTGGAGTCCGTAGAGGAGTCCGGCACCTCGGAGTTACGAGCCTCACAAGGGACAAAGTCAGTATTCGGCTCCATCGCCGTAGAGGTTGCAGCCCCCGAGGCGGTGTCTAGCCACCCATCCTCGATCTACGCGGTCGGCTCCGAATTAAGGGTTGGAGCGGACTCGTGTGCGGCCTCCAGGGCACTATCCGACAGCAGAGCTAAATCATGCCCATCGTGACAGTGCGGCGCGCTCGGCTGTGGCTCGAATCCATCGAAGATCAAGTCTCCGCGGACATCAGCCGTGAAGTTTAGGCTTCCGAATCTGACCTGATGGCCAGGGGCGTAGCTTTCAATCTGCTCCAGATAGCCAAGCGAATTGGCCCGCAGTGCAAAGCCGCCGAATACGAAGATCTGTCCGGGGAGAAAAATCTCACCCTGGATTGCGTCGTTGTTGATGATCGAAGGATCCATCAAGCCTATCAGTGATGACATAGAGGAACTCTCAATGAAAGCACCAATGTCGGTGTCAAAACCGGCGGATCTCGGGTAGGGGGTCCCAAACTGTGCGTCTAGGCGGATGGTAACAGGAGACAAGGGACACGATGTTTTTACCCAGGTTCGGGCCCTCTCAATGGAGGTAAAACCCTACTCTTGCTTGATTGATATTGATGATATGGGTAGTACAAGAGTGGATCTACCACGAGATCAAGGAGGCTAAACCCTAGAAGCTAGCCTATGGTATGATTGTTGTTGTGATTGTTGTCCTACGGACTAAAACCCTCCGGTTTATATAGACACCAGAGAGGGCTAGGGTTACACAGAGTCGGTTACAATGGTAGGAGATCTACATATCCATATTGCCAAGCTTGCCTTCCACGCCAAGGAAAGTCCCATCCGGACACGGGACGAAGTATTCAATCTTGTATCTTCATAGTCTTGGAGTCCGGCCGATGATGATAGTTCGGCTATCCGGACACCCCCTAGTCGGTTACAATTGAGTTATGGAAGTATTATGAATCTTGCATTCTTTACAGAGTGTATTGTTTTGGCAGATTGTGGTTATGGTTGCATTGTTTGCATATATTTGCTTGTTTAATGATTCTATTTGAGGATAGGACTATAAAACATGTAGAGGCATTTAGTATGCAATGTTGAATAATAATTTTAGTGATTTGCTACAGTATAAAATGATAAGGTTATTGCATTGGTTTATACTAACTTATCTCACGAGTTCTTGTTGAGTTTTGTGTGGATGAAGTTTTTGAGATTTAGGGAAACCGTGATATGAGAGGAATTAAGGAGATACAAAAGCTCAAGCTTGGGTATGCCCAAGGCATCCCAAGTTAATATTCCAAGAATTGTCAAGCATCTAAGCTTGGGGATGCCCCGGTAGGCATTCCACCTTTCTTCTTCAACAATTATCGGTTAGTATCGGTTGAGCCTAAGTTTTTGCTTCTTCACATGAGTTGTGCTATTCTTAAAATGTCATTTTATTTTCATTTTGCTTGCTGTTTTAATAAAATACTTAGACCTGAAAGTTTTTAAATAAAATAGAGTCCTCAATTGGTTGCCAGGGAGGCTAGGTAAGCGGCATTCACATTCCGTCAACGAAGCTCTTTTCTATGGAATTGCTCTAGTGCTTCACTTATATCTTTTTGAGCACGGTGTGCTTTAGTATTTTTGAAGAAATTCTCTCTTGCTTCACTTCAATTAATTTGAGAGGAAGAAATATTATTCTCATGATCTTCATTTATATCTTTTTGGAGTAGCTTGTCATTTATTCTGTGCTTCAATTATATCCTATGAGTAAATTGTTGAATAAATTGAATATCATGAAGTTGAAATCATATCATGCCTAGTGGTAGCTTCACATTGGTTTAGAAAGTGAAATCTTTTGAAGCTTGACAATCACAATATTGGTCATACAAACAATTCACAAATAATTAGTACAAGGAAGAGAACTTTCACATACAAATACACTATCTTGGAATCTTTTGTGATTGTGAGCCCCCATCAAAATATTATATGCCAAAATTGTTGACGTTCGATAAGGAAGACAACGTAATGATTTATGTTTGCTCATATTCACATAGAAGTCATATTGTCATAGATCCTTTAACATATGGTGCTTGCCCCCCATCTTTGCTAGCCAAAAATTCAATATGTATTTACTAAGGGGCAATATAACGTGACGTTCTTTTGCACTAAGGGGTTGAGCATACAAACAAATAAGCGCATGACAACCCCTGCTTCCCTCTGCGAAGGGCCTATCTTTTACTTTTATGTATTTACTTTCATGCAAGAGTCAAAGTTTTTCTCTCTATTCCTTCTTATTTTTCTCCTTTGGCAAGCAACATGTGGTGAGGAAAGATCTAGGCACATATGTCCAGCTGAATATCGGTAGCATGAGTTATTATTGCTGACATCACCCAAAGGTGAATATGTTGGGAGGCGAATTATATGCCCCTATCTTTCTATGTGTCCGGTTGAAACGTTTTGCTCACGTGTATGCGGTGAGTGTTAACAATCATAGAAGACTATATGATGGTTGAGTATGTGTAACTCTTACTTAGACTCTGTTGAATAAGTTGAATTGCAATTGCTTGGTGACTGAGAGCATAGGTTGTTGAGTTTCAAGAGAATTCATTGTTTGAACCTTAACATGTGAATTGGTTGCTACTATAACATGAGAAGTTTTATAATAAAGAACTGTGTTATGATGCTATGAAAAGTGATTGGAATTATCATTGATCAAACTTATGCACTTTGCTAGCATTCACACATCATAAATTATTTCTTTTATCATTTACCTACAAGAGGACGAGTAGGAATTAAGCTTGGGGATGCTGATACGTCTCCAACGTATCTATAATTTATGAAGTAATCATGCCATTATATTATCATTCTTGGATGTTTTACAATCATTTTATAGCAACTTTATATCATCTTTTGGGACTAACCTATTGACCCAGTGCCCAGTGCCAGTTGTTGTTTTTTGCTTGTTTTTACATCGCAGGAAATCAATATCAAACGGAGTCCACATGCAACGAAACTCCTGGAGGATTTTTTTTGGGCCAAAAGAAAGCCAGTGGGCCAAGGAAGCACCTGGGGGCTGCTCGAGTGGAGCAGCACCCACCAGGGCGCGCCAGGAGGCCCAAGCGCGCCCTGGTGGGTGCTCCCACCTCGGGTGCCCCCCAGACTGCCTCTTTACCCTATAAAATCCCAAATATTCCAAAACCCTTCAGGGTAGCCCTAGATCAGAAGTTCCGCCGCTGCAAGGCCTTTGTATCCATGAGATCCAATCTAGACCCCGTTCTGGCACCCTGCCGGATGGGGGGATCATCACCGGTGGCCATCTTCATCATCCCGGCGGCCACCACGATGAGGAGGGAGTAGTCCACCCTCGGGGCTGTGGGTTTGTACCAGTAGCTATGTGTTTAATCTCTCTCTCTCTCTCTCATGTTCTTGAGATGTCACGATCTTGATGTATCGCGGGCTTTGTTAATATAGTCAGATCATATGGTGTTTTCCCCTCTCTATCTTGTTGTGATGAATTGAGTTTTTCCCTTTGAGATGTCGCTGTTATCGGATTGAATACTTTTATGGATTTGAGAAACTTGATATATGTCTTGTAATTGAATACTCGTGGTGACAATGGGGTATCGTATTGATTCACTCGATATATGTTTTGGCAGTCAACTCGCGGATTCCCGAGGTGACATTGGGGTAATCTATGCATAGGGGTTGATGCACGTTCTTGTCTTTGCTTCTCCGATAGAAATCTTGGGGCACTCTTTGAAGTTCTTTGTGTTGGATTGAGTATTATGAATATGAATTTGCTTTGGTGTTATTTTAGTATGAACTCTAGGATAGATTGAACGGAAAGAATAGCTTTGTGTTATTTTAGTACGAACTCTTGAATAGATCAAATGGAAATAATAGCTTTGAGGTGGTTTCGTACCCTACAAAACATTTATTCTTACATTCTCCGCTAGATAGGAACTTTGGAGTGATTCTTCATCGCACTTTGAGGGATGGTTATATGATCCAATTATATTAGCACTGTTAAGAGGTTGCACTAGCGAAAGTACGGACCCTAGGCCTTGTTTTCCATCATTGCAATACCGTTTTTGTGTTCGTTTACTATTTGCTACCTTGCTGTTTATATTTATTCAGATTATAAAAATATATTTCTACCATCAATATTACACTTTTATCACCATCTCTTTGCTGAACTAGTGCACCTATACAATTTGCCATTGTATTGGGTGTGTTGGGGACACAAGAGATTTCTTGTATTTGGTTGCAGAGTCGTTTGAGAGAGACCATCTTCATCCAACACCTCTCACGGATTGATAAACCTTAGGTCATCCACTTGAGGGAAAATTGCTACTGTCCTACAAAACTCTACACTTGGAGGCCCAACACGTGTCTTCAAGACTAAAGTTGTGTAGTAGACATCAGGGCACAACCCACCGGGGCGCGCCTGGGGGACCAGGCGCGCTGGTGGGTTGTGCCCTCCTCGGGGCACCCCCAGGTGCTACTCCGTCCCATTGGATGTCTTCTGGTCCATAAAAATCCACAAAAAGTTTCGCGGTGTTTGGACTCCGTTTGATAATTATTTCCTGCGATGTAAAAAACAAACAAAAAATAGCAACTGCCACTGGGCACTGGGTCAATTGGTTAGTCCCAAAAAATGATATGAAGTTGCTATAATATGATTGTAAAACATCCAAGAATGATAATATAACATCATGTGAAGAAGCAAAAACTTATTATCAACCTATACTAACCGATAATTGTTGATGAAGAAAGGTAGGATGCCTACCGGTGCATCCCCAAGCTTAGATGTTTGAGACTTCTTGAAATATTATCTTGGGATGCCTTGGGCATCCCCAAGCTTGAGCTTTTGCGTCTCCTTAATTCTTTTTATATCGCGGTTTCCTAAATCTTAAAAACTTCATCCACACAAAACTCAACAAGAACTTGTGAGATAAGTTATTATAAATCAATGCAAAAACTTTATCATTTTTTACTGTATTAGATCACTAAAATTATTATTCAACATTGCATGCCAAATGCCTCTGCATATTTAATAGTCCTATCCTCAAATAGAATCATTAAACAAGCAAACATATGCAAACAATGCAAACATTACAGCAATCTGCCATAACAGGACAGTCTGTAAAGAGTGCAAAATTCATCATACTTCCCTAACTCCAAAAATTATGAAAAATTACCAAACTGTAGAAAATTTATCAAATTTTATTTTTCAAAAAGTTTCAACATTTTATCACATTCTGAATTTTCTCGAGAATTTTTGCAACAGTGATAAACTTTCTGTTTTGAAACAACAACATGTAGACTTGGAAAATAAGCATGGCAAAGGCCATACTTCACATTTTCATTGAAATAAAAGATGCAAAACATTATTCTAAATAACAGCAAGCAAATACTAGTAAAATAAAATGACGCTCCAAGCAAAACACATATCATGTGACAAATGAAAATGTAGCTCCAAGTGAGGTTACCTATAATGTTGGAGATGAAAGAGGGGATGTCTTCCGAGGCATCCCCAAGCTTAGTTGCTTGGATCTTCCTTGAATATTACCTTGGGGTGCCTTGGGCATCCCCAGTATTAGGGTCTTGTGACTCCTTATTCTCCTCATATCGATATCTCATCCAAAACTTGAAAACTTCAATCACACAAAACTTAACGGAACTTTGTGAGATAGGTTATTATGATAAAGAGCAAACCATTCACTATGGTACTGTCAAAGACAAGATTCATAGTTGTTCTCACACAATGCCTACTGTACCCTGTCATTTCTACAATTTATATTAAGCACTATAAGCCATACAAACTAGATAACATGCAAACTATGCATTGAAAACAGAATCTGTCAAAAACAGAACAGTCTGTAGTAATATATGCTCCAACCATACTTCTGCTACTCCAAAAATTCTAAACCGATTAGGATTATATATATATATATCACCTGTAAAAAATTCAGATCAAAAGCATGTTCCAGTGAATTTTCAAATTTCCTGGACTGAGGGCAAAAGTTTCTGTTTTTTTTGCACAGAATCAAGTCAACTATCATCCACACTATCTCAAAGGCTTTACTTGGAACTTTATTGAAACAAAAGCAATAAAACATGATTACTACAGTAGCATAATCATGTGAACACACAAAAACTGTAGGGGTAAATGTTGGGTTGTCTCCCAACAAGCGCTTTTCTTTAATGCCTTTTAGCTAGGCATGATGAGTTCAATGATGCTCGCATAAAAGATAAGGATTGAAACACATAAGGAGAGCATCATGAAGCATATGACTAGAATATTTAAGTCTAACCAACTTCCTATCCATAAGGATTTTGTGAGAAAACAACTTATGGGAGCAAGAATCAACTAGCATAGGAAGGCAAAACAAGTATAACTTCAAAATATTGAACACATAGAGAGGAAACGTGATATTATTGCAATTCCTACAAGCATATATTCCTTCCTCATAATAATTTTCAGTAGCATCATGAATGAATTCAACAATATAGCTATCACACAAAGTATCCTTTTCATGATACATAAGCATGGAATTTTTACTACTCTCCACATAAGCAAATTTATTCTCATGAATAGTTGAGGGAGCAAACTCAACAAAATAACTATCATGGGATTGAAAATTAAAATCATGATGACAAGTTTCATGATTATCATTATTCTTTATAGCAAACATGTCATCACCATAAAGCAACTTTGTTCTCGTAATCAATTGAAACCTCTTCCAAAATAGTGGATTCACCACTAAATAAAGGCATGACCTCTCCAAATCCACTTTCATCAATATATCATCATAAATAGGAGGCATGCTACCATCATAACAAATTTGCACATCAAAACTTGGGGGACTAAAAATATGATCTTCATCAAACATAGCATCCACAAGATTATGGCTTTGCATATCGTTTGCATCATGGATATTCGAAGAGTTCATACCAACAATATTGCAATCATGCTCATCATTCAAAGATTTTTTGTCAAACATTTTGTAGAATTCTTCCTCTATCAATTGAGCATAATTTTCCTTTCCATCATTTTTGCGAAAGACATTATAAAGATGAATAATATGATGCAACCTCAATTCCATTTTTTGTAGTTTTCTTTTTATAGACCAAACTAGTGATAAAATAAGAAACTAAAAGATTTGATTGCAAGATCTAAAGATATACCTTCAAGCACTCACCTCCCCGGCAACGACACCAGAAAAGAGCTTGTTGTCTACTACGCGACTTGTTCTTGTAGACTTGTGTTGGGCCTCCAAGCGCAGAGTTTTGTAGGACAGTAGCAATTTCCCCCCAAGTGGATGATCTAAGGTTTATCAATCTGTGGGAGGCATAGGATAAAGATGACTGATAACCCACAAGTATAGGGGATCGCAATAGTTTTCGAGGGTAGAGTATTCAACCCAAATTTATAGATTTGACACAAGGGGAGCCAAAGAATATTTGAAGGTATTAGCAGCTAAATTGTAAATTGAACCACACCTGGAGATTAATTATCTACAGCAAAGTGATTAGTAGCACAATAGTATGATAGTTTTGATGATAGCAGCAGTAGCAATAGTAACGGTAACAGTGATAGCAGTGATATTGTAGCAGTAACGATAGCAGTAGAAGTAGTAACTTAGCAAGAACAATACAAGATAAATTCGTAGGCATTGGATCGGTGACTCATTGGATGATATTCATCATGACACAGTCATAACCTAGGGAGATACAACACTAGCTCCAATTCAAAAATATAATGTAGGCATGTATTCTGTAAATAGTCATACGTGCTTATGGGAAGAACTTGCATGACATCTTTTGTCCTACCCTCCCGTGGCAGCGAGGTCCTATTGGAAATTAAGGGATATTAAGGCCTCCTGTTAATAGAGAACCAGAACAAAGCATTAACACGTGGTGAATACATGAACTCCTCAAACTACGGTCATCACCGGGAGTGGTCCTGATTATTGTCACTCCGGTGTTGCCGGGTCATAACACGTAGTAGGTGACTATAACTTGCAAGATCAGATCTAGAACATGGATATAATGGTGATAACATAAATGGTTCAGATCTGAAATCAAGGCACCCAGGCCCAAAGTGAGAAGCATTAAGCATGGCAAAGTCATAGCAACATCAATCTCAGAACATAGTGGATGCTAGGGATCAGGCCCTAACAAAACTAACACAATTACATGATGAATCTCATCCAACTCCTCACCGACCAGCGAGCCTACAAAGGAATTACTCACTCCCGGTGGGGAGCATCATGGAATTGGCGATGGAGATGTGTTGGTGATGATGAAGATCGAAGATCCCCCTCTCCGGACCCCCAAACGGACTCCAGAGCTAGCCTCCCATTGAAGAACAGAAGACGGTGGCTGTTGTGTCTCGTGAAATGCGATAATTCTTTCTCCCTAGTTTTTTCTGGAATAATGTGATTTTATAGCGTCGGTTTCAGGGTCAGGGGGGCCACCAGGTGGACAACACCCACCTAGGCATGCCTGGGGGCAGGCGCGCCCTGGTGAGTTGTGCCCACTCAGGTGCCCCCCTCAGGTATCTCTTGGTTCTAGAAATTCTCTTTATTGATATAAAAAATCCTTGCAAAGTTTCATTCCATTCCGAGAACTTTTATTTCTGCGCAAAAACAACACCATGGTCGTTCTGCTGAAAACAGCGTTAGTCCGGGGTTAGTTTCATTCAAATCATGCAAATTAGAGTCCAAAACAAGAGGAAAAGCGTTAGGAAAAGTAGATACATTGGAGAGTATCAACTCCCCCAAGCTTAAACCTTTGCTTATCCTCAAGCAATTCAATTGATAAACTAAAAGTGAAAAAGAAAAACTTTTACGAACTCTTTTGCTCTTGTTTCATAAATAAGCATAAATAGCACCCAGGTTTTCAGCAAGGATTATAACTAACCATGTCGACAATAACCCTTGAAAATTATATTAAATCACATCAATGACATAAACAACTAGAGAGCAATAGTAAAATATCTCAAATAGCAAGATGTTGTCAAAACAACCATGATATATTATGACAATAGTGGTATCTCGCTAGCCCTTTCTGAGACCGCAAAACATAAATGCAGAGCACCCCGCGACTAAACATTGTAATTCATGGTAGAAAAGATCTAGTCATGATGCACCCAACATTAGCTACACACAATGCATCAGCATGATAGTAGTGCTCTCAGGTTCTGGCGCTTATTTGAGAAGGTGATGACACAACATAAAAGTAAATAGACAGTCCCTTCGTAGAGGGAAGCAGTGATTTGCAGAGGCGCCAGAGCTCAAGTTTTTAAAACAGAGGTAAATGATATTTTTAGACATGCTAAACACGCTAGTGGCGGTTCCCAAGCAGAAATGTAAAGGCTATGACTCCATTGGGAGTTTTTGTTTGATTATTTGTAAGCTCTTTTCTTTTTGCAGTTTGGGACTGGGCATCCCTATTACCGCCCTTTTCTCGTTCTATGGCAAATGAATAAACGCTCGACCTGAGAATAACCCGCTTAGCATGGAAGATACCGACTACCTCCTATCATTCCACGAAAGACCCAGGCACACAAAAAGGATATTTATTTGAAGTTTTTAGAGATGGCACATGCAAATTTACTTAGGACAGCAGGGTAATACCGCATATAGTTAGGTATGGTGGACTCATCTCGAATAACTTGGATTTCAGGTTTTTGATGTACAAGCAGAGTTCCCACTTAGTTGTAACGCCCGGATAGTCATGCTACAGTAATCCCACGTTAACGATGTCACGTCATCCCGGTTACTATTGCTAATCTCACGTCGGATCAAAACTATCCAAATCCAAATTTGAATTAATGGCAAACAACCAAAGTTTTCAAACATTAAAATAAAAATGTTCGGACTGTGTCAATTATTGCATAGGTAATTATGGTGAAGTAAACACATTTTTAGAAAATGTCTAAATACTTAAAATGAAATAAAACAGAAAAGAAAATAAAGAAAAAGAAAAAAGAAAAAAACAGAAAACTAACAAACAAGGGAAAAGACCCCCCGGGCCAATCGGCCCAGCTACCGGCCGGCCAGCCCAGTTGGCCCAGCCCCCCCCCCCCCCCCCTCACTCCACTTATCCCCTCCCGAACCCTAACCAACCACCCCGTCACCCCACTCCCACACTCCCCCTCGACTGGATCTGGATCGGGAGGAGCCCGATCTCATCGCCCCTCCATCCCCGACGTCGACGCCAGCGCCGCCCTAAGCTTCCCCGCCGGACTGCCTCCTCCTCCTCACCGGCCTGCCTCCTCTTCGCCGCATCGTCCTCGTCTCCCCACCCCGAGCACCACTGTCCGCGCCCTACGGCCCCCGTGAGCCTCGCCCCTCTCCTCCCCCCTCTGCTCCCTATGCCCCTGGCCACCTCACTGCCCGCGCCCGCCGGCGCCGTCCGGCTTCCATGCCTGTGGTCACCCCGGGCCTCTCTGCGCATGCCAGCCCCGCGCGTGCGCTCCCGCTGGCGCCTCGCCTCTGCTCGCGCACGCCCCCGCGCCCTTGGCCTCGCTGCAGCCCCGCGCGCTACCCTCCGCGACTGCCGCCGCCACCGCAGTTCCTCTTTGGCGCCACCTCGCTTCCCTCCCCGCACCGCTCGCCTGCGCCCGCGGCGCCCCGCCGTGGCCGAGGCCGACGCCCGCTCCCTCGTCCCCTGTCCTAGCGTCCCCGCGTCGCCTCTTGTTGCGAAGGTCGCCGCTCCAGCCGCCTGGCCGGCGCCGTGGCCTCCGGCCCCCCTGCACCCTGCTGCCACTTGCATGGAGGCCAGAGGCGCCCCGCCAGCCTCGCCCCGCCGTGCCAGTCGGGCGGGCTAGCACCCGTCGCCCGCAGCGCCCCCCGCGCCCGTTTCGCGCCCGACCCACTAAGGCCCTTGGGCCATTGACAGGGGGCCCCGCCCCCTAAAACTTTAAATATATATATATATATATATAATAAATAATAATAATAATAATAATAGATAATAACAATGTAATTAATTAAGTATATAGTTAACTTAATTAATCCTGTTAGATTAACCTAATCACTAGTTAACTTAATTAAACCCTGACTAGCCTAATCTGTCAATGGCGGGGGGGCCCACCCCCTGTTGACCAGTCAAACGTTGACTGGTCAACTGGGTCCCCCTAGCCCACATGTCAGCCCCTGTGTACACTGTTGTGTACACAGGGCTGGGTACATTTAGCTTTTACTATTTAATTTCGAATTAATAATAATTTAGAAAATGATTTAAAACTTTAAAAATTAATATAAAATAAACCGTAAGTCGGTTGAGAAAACTTTGTAGAAAGTTGCTCAGAACGACGAGACAAATCCGGATACGTTCGTCCGCCACACGTCCCTAGCATAGCGAACCTGCAACATTTCACCTCCGGTTCATCTGTCCGAAAACGTGAAACACCGGGGATACTTTCCCGGATGTTCTCCCCCTTCGCCCGTACCACCTACTACCGTGTTAGGGCACACCTAACACCGCTCGTTGTCATGTTATGCACCGTCATGCTTATGTTTGCATTGTATTTATTGTTTCTTCCCCCTCTTCTCTCCGGTAGACTACGAGACTGAAGCTGCTGCTGCCCAGTTCGACTACGGAGTTGACGACCCCTCCTTGCCAGAGCAACCAGGCAAGCCCCCCTGATCACCAGATATCGCCTATTCTTCTCTCTACTGCTTGCATTAGAGTAGTGTAGCATGTTACTGTTCGGTTACTCCTATTTTGTTGCATAGCTTGTCATTGTTGCTACAGTTGTTGATACCTTACCCGCAATCCTAAATGCTTAGTATAGGATGCTAGTTTATCATCAGTGGCCCTACATTCTTGTCAGTCTGCCTTGCTATACTATCGGGCCCTGGTCACTCGGGAGGTGATCATGGGTACATACTATACATATATACATACTATACAGATGGTGATTAAAGTCGGGTCGGCTCGTAGAGTACCTGCAAGTGATTTCGATGTGGGGGCTAGAAGGACAGGTGGCTCCATGCCGGTAGAGGTGGGCCTGGGTTCCCGATGGCCCCCGACTGTTACGTTGTGGCGGAGCGATAGGGCATGTTGAGACCACCTAGGCGAGAGGTGGGCATGGCCCTGGTCGGCGTTCGCGGTTACTTCATACTAACACGCTTAACGAGATCTTAGTATTTGATCTGAGTCTGGCCACTGGCCTATACGCACTAACCAATTACACGGGAACAGTTATGGGCACTCTACGTCGTGGTATCAGCCGAAGCCTTCTTGACGTCAGCGACTGAGCGGTGCGTGCCGGGTTGGACTGGAACGCCTATCCTTTTATATGGGAGGCTAGGTCTGCTCACCGGCCGCCCTCGCAATGTGCAGGTGTGCAATGGGCGATGGGCCCAGACCCCGACGCGCATAGGATTTAGACCGGCGTGCTGACCTCTCTGTTGTGTCTACGTGGGGCTGCGACGTGTTGATCTTCCGAGGCCGGGCATGACCCAGGAAAGTGTGTCCGGCCAGAGGGATCGAGCGTGTTGGGTTATGTGGTGCACCCCTGCAGGGAAGTTTATCTATTCGAATAGTCGTGTCCCTCGGTAAAAGGACGACCCGGAGTTGTACCTTGACCTTATGACAACTAGAACCGGATACTTAATAAAACACACCCAGACAAGTTCCAGAGACAACCCGGTGATCGCTTTCCCACAGGGCGACGAGGGTAGGATCGTCGGGTAGGATTATGCTATGCGATGCTACTTGGAGGACTTCAATCTACTCTTTTCTACATGCTGCAGGACGGAGGCTGCCAGAAGCGTAGTCTTTGATATGACTAGCTATCCCCCTCTTATTCTGGCATTCTGCAGTTCAGTCCACCAATATTGCCTCTTTACACATATTCCCATGCATATGTAGTGTAGATCCTTGCTTGCGAGTACTTTTGGATGAGTACTCACGGTTGCTTTGCTCCATCTTTTCCCCCCTTTTTCCTCTTCTTCCCGGATGCCGCAACCAGACGTTGGAGCCCAGGGGCCAGACGCCACCGTCGACGATGACTCCTACTACACTGGAGGTGCCTACTACTACGTTTAGGCCGCCGCCGCCGAGGAGTAGTTTAGGAGGATCCCAGGTAGGACGCCTGCGCCTCTTTCGATTTGTATCCCAGATTGTGCTAGCCATCTTATGGCAACTTGTTTAACTTATGTCTGTACTCAGATATTGTTTCTTCTGCTAACTCATTTATGATCGAGCACTTGTGTTCGAGCCCTCGAGGCCCCTGACTTGTAATATGAGGCTTGTATGACTTGTTTTACTTTTAGAGTTGTGTTGTGATATCTTCCCGTGAGTCCCTGATCTTGATCGTACACATTTGTGTGCATGATTAGTGTACGGTTGAATCGGGGGCATCACATTAGTACAGGCGAAGGCTGGCAAATAGGTTGACAAGCAGCCAGCTAGAGAGCAACAACGGTCATGAACATGCATTATGCATAAGTAAAATTGGATACTACCATAAGTAGGATATGAACACCATGAACATAAATATCATAGAGGCTATGTTGGTTTTGATTCAACTACATGCATGAACATGTGCCAAGTCAAGCGACTCGAACATTCAGACGAGGATACCATATCATCATACTACATCACAATCATTTTAATGCAATGTTGATATCTAAGATAAATCATTATTCACTCCTAGCTACTTATGCATGGCATGAGAAACTATAATCTCTAATTGTAATTGCAAACATGTTTGATCATAATAGGTTGAATCGTGGATACTAGGTTAAACATATTTACAAAAACACAACAAGTCGAGTTCATACCCGTTTCTCTCCGCCACGGCCAGTTCATCTAATATCATCATTATTGCCTTTCACTTGCACGACTAAACGATTTGAAATAATAATAGTGCAAGAGTTCCATGGGCTAAGCTGGAATCTACAAATATTTTATTCAAGAGGAGAAGACAAGGTAATATGGACTCTTTATTAGATCAACAATGCAAATGAGAGCCACTCAACATTTTCATCATGGTCTTCCCGTCGGTATGACTTAATAAAAGAAAAAGAAAGTCAGAGAAACACACTGAAATATTTTTGGAGATTTTCGTTTTTCGAAAGCAAGCAAATGAAAAAGGGAAAAGTAAAAACGAGATAAACTATTTACACGGGAAAGCTCCCAACGAGTAAAAGAAGAACAAGGAAATATTTTTGGGTTTTCTTTTTAGTACTACAACAATTTCAACTAGGAAGAAAATTAAAAAGAAGCAAGAAACATATTTTTGGATTTTCTCAAAGTTTTTCAAACACACAAGAAGAAAGCGAGAAAAATAATTAACCATGGATGATACAATGAAAAAGTGTGGACACCGACAACTGGAATGAAAGGTGTGAACAAGAATGTAATGTCGGTGGGAATACGTACTCCCCCAAGCTTAGGCTTTTGACCTAACTTGGTCGTTGGTCAGTAGCCTGTGTATGGTCGGTGTGATAGCTCACGGAGGCTCTCGGTGCTGATGCCTCGGCCTGCCATGCTGCATCCACTGATGCGTTGTGAGCTCAAGCCTTGCTCTCAATAACAAAATATCTTCCCTTGCTATGATAGTCAAAAAGAGCACGCGCAGACAAGTATCTGAAATGTAGGGACCAAGCTCGCCATTGTGAACATATTGCTCAAATTCCTCCTTAATACCCACTCTCACCATATAATCGTTACATGGACATAAGCATGTTTTGGTGTTGGCACTTCGAATGGAACTTTCACATCATTCAACATAAGACCGACGGACGGAGCTGCTGCTAGAAGATGCCTCCGAGGATCTCCTCCTCGAAGAACTCCTTCCAAAGAAGTTCATAATGTTAGCATACAGTTTTCTGGAAATTTTTGGTCACCAAAAGTTTATTACAAAACTTCACAAGAATGATAGCAACTACTCATAGGGATGTATAGAGGCCATAGCAAGCATTCAAACTACTTAAAACACTAAGAATTCAACATGCAAGCTCATCTACAGCAACACCAAGAGTAGCTAATTATTCTAAATATAAACCACTAAAACAAAAAATAATTGGACACATGGAGGAGTCACATAACAAGCAACAAATCCCCGAAACAGTTTCGGAAACGGAGCTTCGAGCAAAGAGATCGAAATCCACGGTTTCGGGTGCAAGAACACGAGAGAGAGAGAGAGAGTGATAGTGATTTTTTCTGGGTGAATGGAGTGATGTGGGAGAAGAAGTTAGTGAGAGGGACCACCTGGTGCACCTCCCTCTAATATTATTTGCACGAGAAATTCAGAAATATTCAGAAAAAAATCTCTCAGATTTTCGGAGCATTTTGAGAACTTTTATTTTTGGATCAGCTTTTTATTGCACGAAAAACTCAAAAAACAGACAAAGCAAGGCATTTTATTTTATTTAACTAATAAAAAGAAAACAAAAGATAGGGACAGAAGGTAGTGCTTACTAAATTCATCAACTTCATACCTCTCAAAAATGATCCATTAATAAGGTTGGTCAAGTCTTATTAACAACCACTTCCGATTAGAATGAAACCGAAGAACTTTCATAAATCACTAAGTTACCTCAATGGGGATATGAATGTCCCGAACAATAAGCATTTCATATTATTTTTTGATAGTAGGTACAGGTAGTTGAAAGCTTCCAATAGTGATTGTCGGAGATTTTTAAATAACATCAATACCATTCACTTGGAATTGTTTCTTTGGAAAGTACACCATATGCTCATTACCATTGATATGAAAAGTGACATTGCTTTTATTGCAATCAATAACAACCCCTGTAGTATTTAAGAAGGGTCTACCAAGGATAATCGACATGTTGTCATCCTCAGGCATCTCAAGTATAACAAAGTCAGTCAAAATAGTAACATTAGCAACAACAACGGGCACATCCTCACAAATACCAATAGGTATGGCGGTTGATTTATCAGCCATTTGCAAAGATATTTTAGTAGGTGTGAGTTTATTCAAATCAAGTCTTTTATATAAAGAGAAAGGCATAACACTAACACCAGCTCCCAAATCACATAAACAAGTTTTCACATAGCTTCTTTTGATTGAGCAAGGTATAGTTGGTATTCCCGGATCTCCAAGTTTTTTAGGTACTCCATCTTTAAAAGTGTAATTAGCAAGCATAGTGGAGATTTCAGCTTCTGGTATTTTTCCCTTATTAGTGATGATGCCTTTCATATACTTTGCATAAGGAGGCCTTTTTAAGATATCAGTCAAGCAAGTTCGCAAAAAGATTGGCCTAATCATTTCAGCAAAGCGTTCAAATTCTTCATCATCTTTATTTTTAGTTGACTTAGGTGGAAAGGGCATAGGCTTTTGAACCCATGCTTCTCTTTCCTTTCCATGTTTTCTAGCAACAAAGTCTCTTTTGTCATATCTTTTATTCTTAGGTTGTGGGTTATCAAGACCAACAGTTGGTTCTATCTCAACATCATTGTCTGGTTCTTTATCATTTGTGTGAGTGTCTTCATGAACCTCATCATTATCTTTTTCATTATCACAAGGTGAGTGTTCATTACCAGATTGAGTTCCAGCATCAGAGATAGAAACTTCATTATCTTTATTAGGAGGTTTTTCTATTTCAGGTTCATTAAAGGCAGGCAAAGTCCTATCATTTTTCTTCTTATTTTTCTTTTTAGAAGGACTAGGTGCATCAGTGTTAATTCTTTGAGAGTCTTGGTCAATTCTCTTTGGGTGTCCCTCAGGATAAAGTGGTTCCTGAGTCATTTTACCTCCTATAGTTGCTACTCTAATAGCAAAGTCACTTATATTATTGTTCATTTCATCAAGCAACTCTCTTTGAGATTTAGCAACTTGTTCTAATTGAGTTTGAACCATAGAGGCATGCTTTCCTACACCTCTAACATCATTTGAGACAAGTCACTTAAGCGAGCAATCATATCAGAGTTGTATTTCAATTGGTTCATAACATTTGCATTGAAGTGATCTTGCTTTCTAATGTAATTATCAAACTCATAAAGGCATTGACTAGGATGTTTATTATGAGGATCATCACTATCATTGAATTTCATTAAAGATTTTACCTCTATCACCTAGGTGGTGGTGGTGCTTCAAGCCCATGTATTTCTTCAATACGTGGTAAATTTTAACATCGTCGGCCTTAATACCTTTTTCCTTCATAGATTCCTTTGCCTCTTGCATATCTTCAGGACTGAGATATAAGATACCCCTCTTCTTCGGAGTGGGTTTAATAGGTGTTTCAGGAGGAGTCCAATCATCATAATTTTTCAATATGTTATTCAATAATTCTTCAGCTTGCTCAATAGTTCGTTTCCTGAAAACACAACCAGCACAACTATCTAGGAAGTCCCTAGAAGCATCGGTTAGTCCATTATAGAAGATATCAAGTATTTCATTTTTCTTAAGAGGATGATCACGCAAAGCATTAAGCAATTGGACAGGCCTCCCCCAAGCTTGTGGGAGACTCTTCTTCAATTTGCACAAAGTTAAATATTACCTGCAAGGCAGCTTGTTTCTTATGAGCAGGGAAATATTTTTCAGAGAAGTAATAGATCATATCCTGGGGATTACACACACAACTAGGAGCAAGAGTATTGTACCAAGATTTAGCATCACCCTTTAATGAGAACGAAAATAACTTGAGAATATAGTAATAGCAGATCTTCTCATCATGAGGAAAAAGGGTGGCTATGTCATTCAACTTAGTAAGATGTGCCACAACAGTTTCAGTTTCATAACCATGGAAAGGATCAGATTCAACCAAAGTGATTAACTCTGGGTCGACAGAGAATTCATAATCCTTATCATCAGTAAAGATAGGTGAAGTAGCAAACTTAGGATCACATTTCATTTTAGCATTCAGAGATCTTTCTTTATACTTGCATAATAACTTCTCTAGATCATCTCTATCCTTACAAGCAAGAATATCTCTAGTTGCCTCCTCACTCATAGCATAACCTTACGGTACCTTTGGCAATTCATATCTAGGAGGACTAGTTCTAGTAGGTGTTTCAAGATTTTCAGTTTCAAGTTCATCATCAGATTCAACAATATCATGTTGTCTTACTCCAACAATTTGTTCATCATGAAATTCACCTAGTGGCACATCATCAAGCAAGGTACTAGCATCATCATGAGTAGCATTCATAGCAGAAGTAGCATCATCAATAACTTGCGACGTATCAGAATTAATAGCATGTTGTGGTGTTGCAAGTTTACTTATAACAAAAGGTGAATCTAAAGCGGAGCTGGATGGCAGTTCCTTACCTTCCCTCGTCTTTGAGGGAAAAATCTTAGTCTTAGCATCCTTCAAATTCTTCATAGTGATAATATGATAATAATCCCAAGTGACTCAACAAATATAGCTATGCTACCTGGCAACAATGTCATAAAAAGGTCTTGATAGCCCACAAGTATAGGGGATCGCAATAGTTTTCGAGGGTAGAGTATTCAACCCAAATTTATAGATTCGACACAAGGGGAGCCAAAGAATATTTGAAGGTATTAGCAGCTGAGTTATCAATTCAACCACACCTGGAGATTAATTATCTACAGCAAAGTGATTAGTAGCACAGTAGTATGATAGTTTTGATGATAGCAGCAGTAGCAATAGTAACGGTAACAGTGATAGCAGTGATATTGTAGCAGTAACAATAGCAGTAGCAGTAGTAACTTAGCAAGAACAATATAAGATAAATTCGTAGGCATTGGATAAGTGACTCGTTGGATAATATTCATCATGAGACAGTTATAACCTAGGGCGATACGTCACTAGCTCCAGTTCATAAATATAATGTAGGCATGTATTTCATAAATAGTCATAGTGCTTATGGAAAGAACTTGCATGACATCTTTTGTCCTACCCTCCCGTGGCAGCGGGGTCCTATTGGAAACTAAGGGATATCAAGGCCTCCTTTTAGTAGAGAACCGGAAAAAAGCATTAGCACACGGTGAATACATGAACTCCTCAAACTACGGTCATCACCGGGAGTGGTCCTGACTATTATCACTCCAGGGTTGCCATATCATAACACGTAGTAGGTGACTATAACTTGCAAGATAGGATCTAGAACATGGATATAATGGTGATAACATAAACATTTCAGATTTGAAATCATGGCACCTGGGCCCAAAGTGACAAGCATTAAGCATGGCAAAGTCATGGCAACATCAATCTCAGAACATAGTGGATACTAGGGATCAGGCCCTAACAAAACTAACTCGATTACATGATGAATATCATCCAACTCATCACCGACCAGTGAGCCTATGAAGGAATTACTCACTCCTGGTTGAGGGAGTCCTGGATTATGGGGTCCTCTAAGAGCCGGCTTATGTTGCATGGGCCGGACTAATGGGCCGCGAAGATACTAGACAGAAAGCCCTCCCTTGTGTCTGGATGAGACTCTCCTTTGTGTGGATGGCAAACTTGGCGTTCGATAATGTATATTCCTTTATCTGTAAACCGACTCTGTACAACCCTAGGCCCCTCTGGTGTCTATATGAACTGGAGGGCTTAGTTCATAGAGGCAGTCATAATCATACAGGCTAGACATCTAGGGTTTAGCTATTATGATCTCGAGGTAAATCAACTCTTGTAACCACTATACTCATCAAAGTCAATGAAGCAGGAAGTAGGGTATTACCTCCATCAAGAGGGCCCGAACCTGGGTAAACATCGTGTCCCCTGCCTCTTGTTACCTTCGATCCTTAGACGCACAGTTCGGGACCCCCTACCCGAGATCTGCCGGTTTTGACACCGACATTGGTGCTTTCATTTAGAGTTCCACTCTACCATCGCTAGAAGGCTCAATGGCTCCATCGATCGTCTACAGCAATACCACTTTGAGGGAGACTTTTCTCCCTAGCCAAATTTTTGTATTCGGCAGCTTCGCACTGCGTACCAACTCGATTGGCCATCTGGAGCAGATCGACAGCTACGCCCTAGTCATCAGATCAGTTTTGGAAATCTGAACTATGTCGCTGATATCCGAGGAGACTTGATCTTCCAAGGGTTTGCGGCCCCAACCACCGCTCCGGCCTTAAATCCGGAGCACATTACCAGGTCGTAGGACGGGAGTTTAGAGCCCGCCGGACTCTCTGCAGCTATAAAACTTGACACCGAGGAACTGGAGGGGATCGCGTCACCAGCAGGCCCGGAGTCACACCAGGCTCCCTTCATCATCATGAAGCCGGACTCGCCTCTAGACACTAGCTTCGAAGTCTCTAGATCTGCACCATACAAGCTTGGCCATGGAACTTCTATCCCGCCCTGCTCCACGGATTCTCGCTTCTCCGTCCAAACCTCGCTCTTAAACGAGGCCCTAGACTTAATGCGATCTCTCGCCATTGCAGAAGAATCACTGCCGAACTACGCCCAGCCCATACTAGGGGCTAAGAGCGGGGAATTTTATGTCCCACCCACCACGCACTTCATAGCCACTGTCAAAGACTTAACCGACATGCTCGACTACTCTTCCGAAGACATCGACGGTATATATGGACGACGATGCCAGAGAGGAGCAAGGCCAGAAACCGCCGTTCACCGGACGCTGGATGACCACTTCCACATATGACGTGTACATGGTGGACACACCCAAAGAGGATGACGGCGATGGTGGGAAGGGTCCAGTCGAGGACAAGCCTTCTGAGGCACCACTAAAGCGTCGACGTCAGCGGCGCCGCTCGAAATCGCGTCATGAAAAAGACAGCAATACCGTCACCGGAGATAATAATACTCAGAGAATGCCGAAGACCAAGAAGCCCCTATCGAGCCAACATCCGAACAGGATGATTGGGAGGATGGTCAAGTCAACCCCGGCGATCTTGTCGGGAACGAGGGCTCAGAGGATAGTAACAACCTACCGATCTCTGAAGAGGACGAGAGCCTCGGCGATGAAGATTTCATCGTGCCAGAGGAACCCCTTGAACAAGAGCGCTTTAAGCACTGGCTAATAGCCACTGCAAGAAGCCTGAAAAAGAAGTAGCGGCAGCTTCAAGCTATTAGGATTTGCTCAAGGATAGATGGACTTATGTCCTGGCAGCCGAGGAATACGGCCTCGAACGTCCAACTAAGAGTTACCCGAAGTGCAAGTTGCTACCCCAATTCGACGATGAGGCCCTGGGGCCTATACCGCCAACGTGTAACGCTGCCGATGGACCTGACCGACCACCACGTGGCCAGGACAGAGCAGCAACTCGAGCCGAACAGCAGCCCGCACCACCCCGCCGTAGAGGCAGAGAAACAACGGCTGCAGGATACACTTACAACCTACGAGAGGACCTAGACAATAGAGACGGTCAGACCAGATCAATCTACGGATCAAGGGGGCGTCTCCCAGCGCGAGAAGACGGCCATCAGGCCTGGCGTGACAAGCACAACCTCACCCGGGCCAAAAATCGCATACGGACCTCATCCAAACTGCATTGTGACGTTGCCCGATACAGAGGCGCCGCACACCCCCTATGCTTCATCGATAAGGTAATGGAGCACCAGTTCCCAGAAGGGTTTAAACCCGTGAACATTGAATCATACGATGGCACAACAGATCCCACAGTATGGATTGAAGACTTTCTTCTCCACATTCACATGGCTCGCGGTGACGATTTACACACCATCAAATACCTCCCCCTAAAACTTAAGGTACCAGCTCGGCACTAGTTAAACAGCCTCCCAAAAAACTCTATTGGAAGCTGGGAAGACTTGGAAGATGCCTTTAGAGACAACTTCCAAGGCACTTATATCCGGCCTCCGGACGCCGATGACCTCAATCACATAGTCCAGCAGCCTAGAGAGTCAGCCAGAAAATTCTGGACTAGGTTCCTAATTAAAAAGAACCAAATTGTCGACTGTCCGGACGCCGAAGCCTTAGCAGCTTTTAAACACAGCATCCGCGATGAATGGCTCGCCCGACACCTCGGCCAAGAAAAGTCGAAGTCCATGGCAGCCCTCACAGCACTCATGACCCGCTTTTGTGCGGGCAAAGATAGCTGGCTAGCCCGTAGCAGGAACAGTACCAGCGACCCTGGTACTTCTGAAGCCAGGAACGGCAACAGCAGGCCCCGACGCAACAAAAACAAGCGTCAAAACAACAATGACAACACCGAAGACCAGGTGGTCAACACTGGATTCAGTGGCTCCAAATCCGGTCAACAGAAGAATCCATTCAAAAGAAACAAAGACGGTTCATCCATCCTGGACCGAATACTCGGTCGACCTTGCCAGATTCACGGCACCCCCGACAAGCCTGCCAACCATACCAACAGAAGTTGTTGGGTCTTTAAACAGGCCGGTAAGTTAAACACCGAACATAAAGAGAAAGGGTCGGCCAGCGAGGACGACGATGAGGAGCCTCGCCCACCAAACACAGGGGGACAAAAGAAATTTCCCCTCGAAGTTAAAATGGTGAACATGATATACGTTACTCACATCCCCAAGAGGAAGCGCAAGCGCGCGTTAAGGGACGACTATGCGATAGGGCCAGTCGCCCCAAAATTCAACCCATGGTCAGCATGTCCGATCACTTTTGATCGCAGAGACCATCCGACCAGTATCCGTCACGGAGGGTCGGCCGCGTTGGTCCTCGATCCAATTAGCGATGGATTCCACCTCACGAGAGTCCTCATGGACAGCGGCAATAGTCTTAACCTGCTCTACCAGGACATGGTCTGCAAAATGGGCATTGACTCGTCAAGAATCAAGCCCACCGAAACTACCATCAAAGTAATAATACCCGGTGTAGAGGCCCGCTGCACAAGCTCAATCACATTGGAAGTCGTCTTCCGTTCGCCGGACAACTTCGGAAGCAAAGACTTGATCTTCAACATCATCCCTTTCCGTAGTGGCTATCATGCACTACTCGGATGAACCGCGTTCGCTCGCTTCAATGCGGTCCCGCACTATGCCTACATAAAACTTAAGATGCCAGGACCATGCAGTGTTATAACAGTCAGTGGAAACTGCTACCTCTTGAGCACTGTGTTGGTTTTCCCTTGACGAGGAAAGGGTGATGCAGCAAAGTAGCGTAAGTATTTCTCTCAATTTTTGAGAACCAAGGGATCAATCCAGTAGGAGGCTACAAGCAAGCCCCTCGTACCTACAAAACAAATAAGAACCTCGCAACCAACACGATAAAGGGGTTGTCAATCCCTTCACGGCCACTTGCAAAAGTGAGAACTGATAGAGATAATAATAAGATAAATATTTTTGGAATTTTTATGATGTAGATTGAAAAGTAAAGATTGCAAAATAAAGTAGGTCGGAAACTTATATGATGGAAAATAGACCCCGGGGCCATAAGTTTCACTAGTGGCTTCTCTCAAGATAGCATAAGTATTACGGTGGGTGAACAAATTACTGTCGAGCAATTGATAGAAAAGTGCATAGTTATGAGAATATCTAGGCATGATCATGTATATAGGCATCACGTCCACGACAAGTAGATCAAAACGATTCTGCATCTACTACTATTACTCCACACATCGACCGCTATCCAACATGCATCTAGAGTATTAAGTTCAAAAGAACAGAGTAACGCATTAGGCAAGATGACATGATGTAGAGGGATAAACTCAAGCAATATGATATAAACCCCATCTTTTTATCCTCGATGGCAACAATACAATACGTGCCTTGCTGCCCCTGCTGTCACTAGGAAAGGACACCGCAAGATTGAACCCAAAACTAAGCACTTCTCCCATGGCAAGAAAGATCAATCTAGTAGGCCAAACCAAACAGATAATTCGAAGAGACTTGCAAAGATAACCAATCATACATAAAAAAATTCAGAGGAGATTCAAATATTTCTCATAGATAAACTTGATCATAAACCCACAATTCATCGGATTTCGACAAACACACCGCAAAAAGAGTTACATCAAATAGATCTCCAAGAAGATCGAGGAGAACATTGTATTGAGATTCAAAGAGAGAGAAGAAGCCATCTAGCTAATATCTATGGACCCGAAGGTCTGTGGTAAACTACTCACACTTCATTGGAGAGGCTTTGGCGTTGATGTAGAAGCCCTCCGTGATCGATTCCCCCTCCGGTGGAGCACCAGAAAAGGCTCCAAGATGGGATCTCACGGGTACAGAAGGTTGCGGCGGTGGAAATAGGGTTTTGT
This sequence comes from Triticum timopheevii, assembly GCA_963921465.1. Taxonomy (NCBI): domain Eukaryota; kingdom Viridiplantae; phylum Streptophyta; class Magnoliopsida; order Poales; family Poaceae; genus Triticum; species Triticum timopheevii. The sequence continues at coordinate 480,867,110 of OY997268.1, forward strand.
GGTGCTCCTGGATGTTTTTAGGGTATGTAGATATATATAGGCAAATCAAGTCGGTCAGGGGAGCCACGAGGGGCCCATGAGGGTCGGGGCTGCGCCCACCCCCCTGGAGCGCGCATCCCTGCCTCGTGGCTTCCTCGTTTGCTCCTTGACGTCTACTCCAAGTCTCCTGGATTGCGTTTGTTCCAAAAATAACTCTCCTAAAGGTTTCATTCCATTTGGACTCTGTTTGGTATTCCTTTTCTGCAGACACTGAAATAGGCAAAAAAACAGCAATTTGGGATGGGCCTTGGTTAATAGATTAGTCCCAAAAATGATATAAAAGTGTATAGTAAAGCCCATTAAACATCCAAAACAGGTAATATAATAGCATGGAACAATCAAAAATTATAGATATGTTGGAGACGTATCAGAAACATGGAGCGCTCCCTCCGTACCGAGGAACACACCGTGGCCCTCACAGCAGAAGTACAAGGTGGTCTTATCAAGCCAAACCCTACATCGGCCGTCAAGCCCATGGACACTGTCAAACGAGTCCGGACTACCCCGCAGAACGATAGTCCAGCTCGTGAGGAGATCGATTAGCAATTTGGCCTCTGTCTCAGCTCCAACCAAATCGCGGCATATGTACCACGCATACATAATTGTGCACTAAAAATACCATGGGCAAAGATGGAGTCATATCAAAAATAAAGTCCACAATACGGCTTGACCCTACCTAGACCCCCATATCCTTTTTTTTCTTATTTTCGTTTTTTTCAGGTTCCTGACAACCCACATCACCTTTTGATAGTGCCAAGGGCCCTTTTTCCAGGCCCCTTATGAAAACCTGATCGTTGATCCTCTCAAAGGATCATACACCAAGGCGAAAAGCAGCACAGACGTGCGGCAGAGTATCTAAAGGATCTTCAAAGATCACATCTTCCTTTTTTAGGACCTGTACACAGCTTTACCTTGTGCTCGGCATATAAAATAGCCTCGATGCTTATAGCATTACCTGTACAAATACGTTTTGACGTATCAATCAGACTATAATGGACACAGTTTTTTGCCCAACCTATTCGGTACTGGCTTATTTCCTAATTTGTTGTCATGTACACCTCGACACGACTTAAATCACCAGGGGCTTCATTCAGCCACGTACATTCCTTAAAAATAAAATAAGTCCGAAACACTTTTATAGTACAATTCGACATCCCGAATATAGCATTATATGCATCGGCTCCGAATCATGTCTTTGGTCAATAGTTGGGTTGTCGGGCTCCTATGGTTACTACCTTACCTTCCGCTTGTTCGGCTAAGGTAGTAAAGGGAGAACTACTACAATTGTGTTTCTGGCTCATCCAGATAAACGCCTTAGTAGAGAAAGCCGAAAACTGACTGTCATGATGCGGCGAGAGCTGGTCAGCTATTCGGTGACTAATTATAAATCTCTTGCGATTTTTTCCGTGTTATGTGACGGACCGGTCTTCACCGGATCGGGCGTCTACAACACCCAAGTTTGGATAATCGAACAATACCAGGGGCCGCGCCTACAATCCTATTGTCAAACTCCTATGGCTAAGTGAGAGTGATAAAGCCGCATAGTCTGATTGCCTGGTTTGCCGCACTAACACCTCCTTCAAGGACCAAGCCGTTGGGTTAAGTGTGTTCATGTGCTTTTTCGAACACCCCCGTACTACCTACGTGGGGGCTGAAGCCGACGACTGGCCAACTCTCATATACCGTAAATGGCCACACATGAGGAAATAATTTAAGATGAAACAAGCAAAAACATTATTCAAAAAGCCTTGTTTTCATGATACAAAGTTCGGGCAACACGGATACATTCATTCAAAAATGATGTCCTTCAAACACTGGCCCTCTATAATATGGGATCCCTCAAGGACGTCGTCAAAATACCACTCTGGCGTGCGGTGCTCCTTGCCTGCGGGCGGTCCCTCGGTTACAAGCTTGGTGGCACTCATCACCGCCCACTGCACCTTGACACGGGCGAAGGCCATCCGGGCACCTTCGATACAGACTGACCTCTTTATAGCGTCAAGCCGAGGGCAGGCATTTACTAGCCGCTTCACGAGCCTGAAGTAACTGCTGGGTATGGGTTCGGCGGGCCAAAGACGGATTATAACATCCTTCATGGCCAATTCAGCGACTGAGGGAGCCCTGGATTAAGGGGTCCTCGGACAGCCGGACTATATGCTTATGCCGGACTGTTGGACTATGAAGATACAAGATAGAAGACTTCTTCCCGTGTCCGGGTGGGACTCTCCTTTGCGTGGAAGGCAAGCTTGGCGATTCAGATATGTAGATTCCCTTCTCTATAACCGACCCGATGTAACCCTAGCCCCCTCCGGTGTCTATATAAGCCAGAGGGTTTAGTCCATAGGATAGATACAATCATAATCATAGGCTAGCTTCTAGGGTTTAGCCTCTATGATCTCATGGTAGATCAACTCTTGTAATACTCATATCATCAAGATCAATCAAGCAGGAAGTAGGGTATTACCTCCACAGAGAGGGCCCGAACCTGGGTAAACATCGTGACCCCTGCCTCCTGTTACCATTAGCCTTAGACGCACAGTTCCGGACCCCCCTACCCGAGATCCGCCGGTTTTGACACCGACATTGATGCTTTCATTGAGAGTTCCACTGTGACGTCGGAAAAAGGTTTGATGGCTCGCGTTGTTATCAAGGACAACATCGCCTCCGGGGGAGCCCTGGCCTTAGGCCAAACCCTCCGACTAGGCGGCTTCGTCATGACCGCCCGTTCGGCCCCCGTGCCGACGATGACTTCTCGGGTCATCGAAAATAGCCTCCATGTCATCTCGGAATACACTGAGCGGATGGATCCAATGGAACTTTCATCCTTGAACGAGCTCCTAGATCGCATCGCCGCTTTGGGACTCACTACGGACTATGATTGGATTGGGCTTAAACCCTATCAAAGAGGGATTAACTCTCCGCCGATCGCCCATCAAATAGCGGTGGTGGAGGAGAAACGCAGCAACTCTTCCTCTATTCTGAGGATGAACTATGTCCGGATTCCCGAGCTCTCTGAGCCGGATACCCGCTCGCGGGAGGACATGACCCAAACTCTGAATTTAGAATCGGACAGCGGGCCATAAAAATCGGGTAACATCCTAGAACCCGAACTACCAAGTTCGGAAGCTCCTCAGCCTCTGGGTCCTGGATCGGGTCAGGGTTCGGACTTAAATCCACCCACCCACCCAGATACAAGCGATCTTTCCCATTTCATACAACAATCCCAAGAGATAGTACATCACTTTTGGGCTAGATTCCTCCTTGTAATGAGCAAGGTTAAGGACTGTCGCGAGGAAGACACAATCTCATTCTTTTGCAAAAATTGCACAGACAAGGGAATCCTTAACGCCATAAGTCGCCGTGACATATCACACTTCGGTGACTTGGCGGCCATAGTACAGAAGTACTGTGCGATGGAAAGCGCGTGGAAAACCCAGGCAACATTCTGGGATCCTCTAGCTCTCACTAAACCCCTCATCCAAACCAAAGGGGTGCACTCTCGCAAGTCACCCGATCCAATCACAAAGAAACCAAAGCCCACTATAGGGCGTGGAACCGTATTGGAGGGATGGCTCAATAGGCCATGCAAAATCCACACCACACCGGATACCGTACCAACACACAGCCTTAGAGCATGTTGCATACTTCAGCAGGTGGCCAAAAGCAGCGAGGATCTCCTCATTAACAATACCGCAGAGCATCATCCCATAGAAAACAACAATACAGTGTTGACAGTCTTCAAGACTTTCGCCTCGAATAATAGGCGCAAGAGAGCACTCCGCGGCCTCGCCGAAGTCTGCCACGTTGCAGCAATAAATCCCTGGAATGACACGGCTATAACCTTTAATGCTAGTGACGAACCTCAATACCGAACAGTCCGAGCACCAGCCGCTTTGGTCCTTAGTCCAATTGTGGACAGCTTCCGGCTTACTAAAGTGCTCATGGACGGCGGCAACGAATTAAACCTCATCTACGAGGAAACTCTCAACAAAATGGAAATTGACAAGAGCCACATTGAGCAAAGCAGCACAACCTTCCGAGGAATTATCCCTAGTCGGGAGGCACGATGTGCGGGGAAAATCACACTCGATGTGGTATTCGGCACGCCGGAAAATTACAGGTCCGAAGAGATAACATTCCAAGTGGCCCCGTTCAGTAATGGATACCATGCCCTTATGGGTACATGAAGCTCAAGATGCCCGGGCCCAACGGAATCATCACTCTAGCCAGTGATCCGGACATAGCACTCCGCGCCAAAAATAAAACCACCGCCCTGGCCCTTGAGGCATTATCTGAAGCCCTCGCGGCCGAAGAATTAACTGCATTATGCTCCACAATGGATAGGGACGACGTGATACTCGATAAGCGATCCAAGTCCACCTCTTTCAAACCAGCGGACGAAATAGTCAAATTCCAAGTCCACCCAACGGACTCTACAAAAACAGCATCCATCGGGGCACAGCTGAACCCCACAATCAACGTCGCACTGCGGGCGTTCTTACGCGAGAATTGGGACATCTTCGCCTGGCACCCTTCAGATATGCCAGGGATCCCACATAGGCTGGCTGAGCATAATCTCAACATATTGAAGGGATACAAGCCGGTCAAGCAGACACTACGGCGCTTTTCAGAGCCTAAATGACAAGCTATGGGACAGGAGCTAGCCAAGTTACTCGAGGCTGGATTCATCAGAGAAATAAAACACCTGGACTGGCTAGCAAACCTAGTGATGGTACCAAATAAGGATAAATCCTGGCGCCTATGTGTCGATTTCAAGGACCACAATAAGGATTTCCCCAAGGATCCCTTCCCCCTCCCCTGCATCGATGAAATCATCGACGCTACCGCAGGACACGACTCATTGTGCTTCCTCGACGCATACTCCGGATACCATCAAATCAAAATGGTGGAGTCCGATCAAGCCGCAATGGCATTTATCACCCCATATGGCCCTTTCTGTTTCAACACCATGCCTTTTGGGCTCAAAAACGCCGGTGCAACCTACCAACGCATGATTCAGACATGCGTGGAAAAACAAATTGGCAAAATAGTTGAGGCATACGTGGACGATGTGGTCATCAAGACCAGACACGTCGAATCTTTAATAGACGACCTGAGGCTCACGTTCGACAACCTCCGAACATATGACATCAAGCTCAATCCGGAAAAATGTGTTTTCGGCATTCCCGCCGGAAAGCTGTTGGGATTCATCGTTTCCAACAGAGGAATTGAAGCAAACCCGGCTAAAATCCGAGCTTTGTCACAGTTGGCTACCCCAACAGACCTCAAACAAATCCAAAAATTAACTGGATGTGTGGTTGCCTTAAGCCGCTTTATCTCCCGATTGGGAGAAAAGGAACTACCTCTTTATCACCTTCTTCGACGCACCGAACACTTCGAGTGGACGGACGCGGCGACGGCCGGACTGGAAGAAATAAAGGCCCTCCTGGCCAGCAACCCAATCTTGGCCGCACCAAACATTGGCGAACCCATGTTGTTATATATAGCTGCAACACACCAAGTTGTAACCGAAGTGCTCGTTGTCGGACGAGAGGAGGACGAACATAAGTTCCCGCTTCAAAAGTCGGTATACTACGTATCCACTGTCCTCACACCATGCAAGTCACGGTACCCACATTATTAAAAGATAGCATATGCGGTCTTCATGGCATCCCGGAAACTACGACACTACTTTCAAGAGTGTTCAATCACGGTGGCCTCTGAAGTACCACTCAACAATATAATAAATAACCGCGATGCCACGGGCCGGATTGCTAAGTGGGCCATCAAGCTCCCTAAAGAGTACGGCACATACTCCAATTGAACCACGACGGGCATAATCCCGTTCGTCATTACATAATCCCGTTCGGCATTACATATAAACCACGACGGGCCATTAAATCGCAAGTACTGGTTGACTTCGTCGCCGAATGGACAGAAGCCGAACTCCCTAAAGAGTACGGCGCATACTCCAATTGGATCATGCACTTTGACAGCTCTAAAATGCTGGCTAGTCTGGGAGCGGGTGTTATATTGACATCCCCCACCGGAGATACAGTCCTATACATACTCCAAATACTATACACAGACTCCAACAATGCAGCCGAATACGAGGCTCTGTTGCATGGTCTTCGGATGGCTATCTCCATTGGCATCCAATGCCTAGAAGTGCGTGGGGATTCGAACCTCGCAATATCTCAAATAAATGGAGACTTCGACGCTAAGGATCCGAAAATGGCGGCTTATCGTAATGTCGTCCTACAAATGTCAGCTCGATTCGAGGGGCTTGAATTTCATCATGTGGTTCGAGAAAACAATCAAGCGGCGGATATCCTTGCCTGCATCGGCGCTAAGCGCGACCCCATCCCACCTAACATCTTCTTGGAAAAGTTGTTCAAGCCATCCGTGGTGTGGCAAGGGGAGACCGGCAATACTAGTCTAGATTCCGACCACAACCCCAGATCCCGAACACAGTGACATAATCGGAGGATCTGCCACCGAAATAACATCTTCGGCCCATCTGATCATGGCTGTCATCGCCCCATGGACCAAACCCTTCTTGGCCTACCTAAATAGACAAGAACTCCCCGAGGATCAAAATGAGGCACGCTGCATTGTGCGGCGCTCTAAAGCCTACAAGGTCCATGAGGGAGAGCTTTATAAGAAAAGCGCTACCGGGGTACTTCAAAGATGTATCTCCGAAGAGGAAGGGCGGCAGCTTTTGGCCGAAATTCATGCTGACTTGGCGGCCACCACGCCGCAGCTCGGGCCCTTGTAAGCAAGGCCTTCCGTACAAGTTTCTACTGGCCGACAGCCCGAGCAGACGCACAGGACCTCGTCCAACATTGTGTTGGTTGCCAGCTCTTCGCCAACCAAAGCCATATGCCGCCCACTGCTCTCCAAACAATCCCCATAACTTGGCCCTTTGTGGTCTGGGGGCTCGATATGGTCGGACCCCTTAAAGGAGGAAGCCATAAGAAAAAATACCTGTTGGTCATGGTGGATAAATTCACCAAATGGATAGAGGCCAAACCAGTTAAAATGGCCGAATTCGGACCAGTGATAGACTTCATATCAGGGGTCATGCACCGCTATGGTGTCCCCCACAGCATCATCACCGATAATGGCTCCAATTTCACAGCCGAGGAGGTGAAAACTTGGTGTGGCAATATGGGAATTAAGCTCGATTATGCCTCTGTCTATCACCCTCAAACAAACGGGCAAGTTGAACGAGCAAATGGTCTTATTATGAGAGGCATCAAACCTAGACTAGTGCGATCTCTGAAGGAATCACACACGCACTGGGTCGAGGAGCTTGACTCTGTACTATGGGGGCTGCGGACGACGCCAAATCGCACTACCGGATACACACCCTTCTTCATGGTGTACGGTGCAGAGGCGGTATTGCCCTGCGATATTATTCATGACTCACCTCGAGTGCGCATGTATGAAGAGAGAGAAGCCGAGCTTGATTGGCAGGACAATTTAGATGCCCTGGAGGAGGAGCGCGACGTCGCCAAAGCCCGTTCCGCATTTTATCAGCAACAGGCTCGCAGGTATCAAAGCAAAGAAGTACGGGCATAAACTTATAACCTTGGCAAACTCGTTCTACGCCTACCGGAGAAGAAAAAGGACAAGCTCAAGCCCAAGTGGGAGGGTCCCTTCATCATTGATAAAGTTCTCACCAGAGGAGCGTACCGCCTGTGTGATACATTAGATAATCGACTCGAGCCGAACCCATGGAACGCAGCCAGACTCCAAAGATTCTACGCCTAGCGCCGAACTCTTTGATCGTCTCCTTCCCTCCTCCTTTTTTTTACTTTTTAGTTATATCCACTCTCTTTCTTTTTATGGCTCTAAGGCTTTAAGTGTGACTCGACTACACACTCGTGACGTGCTAATCCTCAAGTATGTGTGCTCATTATACCTGGGGGCTTCCTATACATAAGCTTAATATAATTATCTTCCGAGCATCACGCCCACTGCATGTGTTCCTTTCCCATATGTACCTTTTCTTCACCATTATATGCATCGATATGACTTAAGTTTTGGCCAAATTGGGTGGCCTGGCTCCTGTGTTTATGCCCTACGTTCCCATTAGTTCGGCTAGGGAATAAGGGGAGCACCTCTGCGATTGTTACTGTCGGGTACTCCGGACGTGTACCTCAGACTGGGTGAAGCCGAAAGCTAGCGTTCTTAAGGGAATATTCGGTCGGTGAACTAAAGATGTTTTTTACCTATTACAATACAAACCCCCAGATGTTGCATATACTGCGTTTTTGCTCGTAGTTCGCACATGCACATTAATGCATGCGTACCCAGGGAAAGGAACCCTTAACGGAACTATTCTCCCTGGAAGATGTTTCTTACTATCCATGTAATATAACATAGCTAGTTGGGTACTTGTCTGTTCAAGCAATTATGACCCCTACGCCTGGTTTCCACGCGTACCCCGGTTTATATAACTGAGAGAGTATTCGGAAACACTCCGGACTGTCGGGTCCAGAGGCTGAAGCGAAAAGGTCCGCCATGACAAATGATTTACAATCCGGATAGGGACAAATATGTCAATTGAAGTACATAGTCACTTAGACTCACATACTTCTTCTTCTATGCCATCCAACAGGCTGTCTAGCCTACAATCCTGTTGCGAATACTTTCCGGCTAATCCTACCTGGTCATATACCAGACTAAGAATCTCATTCCCATCTGACCCTACAGGTCCGACCCGGGCCATGTGATTCGGATCGAGCTTGGTATACCGTGTTTTTACCATGGCCCAAGCTTCCCTCGCACCTTGCCGACAGGCAGATATCTTCCACAGTCGGAAACGCCGCCGAGCTCCCTTAAGCAGTTGTACAAGCTCCCCCATGCTTCCTGGCAGGGAGGCGGATGGCCACAAGGCCTTGGCAACACCCTGCATCACCTACCGAACTTGTTCGTGCAGTTGTGAAAGCTCTTGCAGAAGATCGCCTGAGGATCCGGGCATCTCCTCTTCGGGATGACCAGTCAGCATACCTACAAACATAACTCTGTTAGCTCGTTTCTTCGCCGAACTATATAAAGGTTCGTTTGAGCACATACTAAAAATGCCGCGTTGAAGCCTTCTATTCTCCTTCACGGAGTCAGCTAGCTGGGCCCGAACATCTTTCAATTCTACGCTCAGCCGGGTATTGGCATCCTGGAGATCGTTTTTCTCCCGCCTGACCCGTGCAAGTACACGCTCGTCAGCGTCTAGTTGTCGTTGAGCTCTTTGTTCATCCTCTTGTAGGATCTCCGGATTCACTCCAGGATTATCTGCGGAATCTATTGTTAGATCTGCAACATGCCGAACACCAAATGGTACACGTAATTACATTTTTTCTCGATCAAGAGAAATATTACCAGATGAGGCCTTCTTGGATTCCTCCATTTCGGCATCTGCGGCCCTTAGCTGGGCTTGACACTTCTCTAGCTCTTGAGACAAAAGGGTATTCTTCTCTGTAAGAACCTGTTCATACAATGATCCGTAAATCAGTTGTACCAACTGTTTCAAGTCTCAGGGGCTACTAATATACATAATTATCAGATTTTGCTTATCCGTATATCTTTTAAATACTGGTTTGTGGCTCTAGCAAGCCCATCTTGAGCAGCTCGGATGTACACGTCTCCCGAGTTGAAGGCATTGAAAGCCTCTTCAGAAAAACTAGGGTCGCGGAGTGCGGCCCGCGGACGCCGATGATTCATAGCGCTCTCCACCTCGGAATTCGTAGCAGATATTCTATCTGAATCTTCTATGGGAGGATCGTCCGGTGTCGTCCCCGCGTTAGCTGATACGTCTCCAACGTATCTATAATTTTTGATTGTTTCATGCTATTATATTACCCGTTTTGGATGTTTATGGGCTTTACTTTACACATTTATATCATTTTTGGGACTAACCTACTAACCGGAGGCCCAGCCCGTATTGCTGTTTTTTTGCCTATTTCAGTATTTCGAAGAAAAGGAATATCAAACGGAGTCCAAATGGAGTGAAACCTTTGGGAGCGTGATTTTTGGAACGAACGTGATCCATAGGACTTGGAGTGCAAGTCAAGAAGCAGCCTAGGCGGCCACGAGGGTGGAGGGCGCTCCCCCCTCTACTGGGCGCGCCCCCTATCTCGCTGGCCCCTCGGACGTCCACCGACCTACTTCTTCCTCCTATATATACCCACGTACCCTGAGAACATCAGAACAAGCCACGAAAACCTAATTCCACCGCTTCAACCTTCTGTATCCGCGAGATCCCATCTTGGAGCCTTCGCCGGCGCTCTGCCGGAGGGGGAATCAACCATGGAGGGATTCTACATCACCACCATAGCCCCTCCGATGAGTTGTGAGTAGTTTACCACAGACCTTCGGGTCCATACTTATTAGCTAGATGGCTTCTTCTCTCTTTTTGGATCTCAATACCATGTTGTCCTTGATCTTCTTGGAGATCTATTCGATGTAACTCTTTTTGCGGTGTGTTTGTTGAGATCCGATGAATTGTGGGTTTATGATCAAGTTTATCTATGAGAAATATTTGAATCTCCTCTGAATTCTTTTATGTGTGATTAAGTTATGTTTGCAAATCTCTTCGAATTATCAGTTTGGTTTGGCCTACTAGATTGATCTTTCTTGCATTGGGAGAAGAGCTTAGCTTTGGGTTCAATCTTGCGGTGTCCTTTCCCAGTGACAGTAGGGGTAGCAAGGCACGTATTGTATTGTTGCCATCGAGGATAAAAAGATGGGGTTTATATCATATTGCATGAGTTTATCCCTCTACATCATGTCATCTTTCTTAATGCGTTACTCTGTTCTTTATGAACTTAATACTCTAGATGCATGCTGGATAGCGGTCGATGTGTGGAGTAATAGTAGTAGATGCAGGCAGGAGTCGGTCTACTTGTCACGGACGTGATGCCTATATACATGATCATGCCTAGATAATCTCATAATTATTCGCTTTTCTATCAACTGCTCAACAGTGATTTGTTCACCCACCGTAATACTTATGCAATCTTGAGAGAAGCCACTAGTGAAACCTATGGCCCCCGAGTCTATCTTTTATCATATAAGCTTTCAATCTACTTTTATTTGCATCTTTACTTTTCCAATCTATATTATAAAATACCAAAAATATATTTATCTTATCATATTATCTCTATCAGATCTCACTTTCGCAAGTGGTCGTGATGGGATTGACAACCCCTTTGTTGCGTTGGTTGCAAGTTCTTGTTTGTTTGTGTAGGTGTGTGGGACTTTTGAGGAGCCTCCTACTGGATTGATACCTTGGTTCTCAAAAACTGAGGGAAATACTTACGCTACTTTGCTGCATCATCCTTTCCTCTTCAAGGAAAACCAACGCAAGCTCAAGACGTAGCAAGAAGGATTTCTGACGCCGTTGCCGGGGAGGTCTTCGCTCAAGTCAAGACATACTAAGTACCCATCACAAACTCATCTCCCTCGCATTTACATTATTTGCCATTTGCCTCTCGTTTTTCTCTCCCCCACTTCACCTTTGCCTTTTCATTCGCCCTCTCTTTCCCAATCTCCTCTCTCTTTCGTTTGCCTTTTTGTTTGCTTGTGTGTTGGATTACATGTCGCGATGGCGCAAGATAATACCAAATTGTGTGATCTCTCCAATACCAATAATAATGATTTCCTTAGTACTCCGATTGCTCCTCTTAATGATGTTGAGTCTTGTAAAATCAATACTGCTTTGCTGAATCTTGTTATGAAAGATCAATTCGCCGGCCTTCCTAGTGAAGATGCCGCTACCCATCTAAACAACTTTGTTGATTTGTGTGAGATGCAAAAGAAGAAAGATACGGATAATGATATTTTTAAATTGAAGTTATTTCCATTTTCACTTAGAGATCGTGCTAAAGTTTGGTTTTCATCTTTGCCTAAGAATAGTATTGATTCATGGAACAAGTGCAAAGATGCTTGGTATAGGATGATAGAGTCTTATCATAATTGCACCTTAGAGGTAAATTTCAAGATTTTACTTCACAATTTTTATGTTGGACTAGATATGTCCCACAGACAACTCTTGGATTGTATTGCCAAGGGTAATTTTGTCAAAATTGACCCCAATATTGCGCATGGAATAATAGAGGGAATAGTGGGCACACTATCTCAAAAAGGGGGAGCGCAAGCTACCCAAGTAGAGACACAAGTTTTCGGAAAGATTTGCGAAGTAACAATTTTTTTACAAAAGTCTCTTGAACCCCTCAAGAGTATTAGTGGACATCTTCACCGCATGAATATGTTGATTACCCTTTGCAATAAGTGCTTGGATGCTTTAGATCTAAAAATTTCCGAATATGAAGGGAAACGTAAAGAACCTCCCGGATTCGAGCATGATTCCGCTAAGAAATTAAAAATCAAAGATGGCACTACTTAGATCTATCCTCGCTTTTATGCCTAGCTAGGGGCGTTAAACGATAGCGCTCGTTGGGAGGCAACCCAATTTTATTTTAGTTTTTTGTTTTTGTTTCTGTTTAGTAATAAATTTTGCATCTACCTTCTGTTTAGATGTGTTTTTATGTTTTAATTAGTGTTTGTGCCAAGTAGAACCTATAGGATAACCTATGGTGATAGTTAATTTGATTCTGCTAAAAAACAGAAACTTTGCACGCACAAAAATAATTTTAGTAATTCACCGGAACGTGATTTTGCATTGATTCTTTTTGCTGTAGATCAATAGACAAATTTCCCAGGGCTTCCTATTTTTGTAGGATTTTTAGAGTTACATAAGTATTCGAGGGTTACAGATTTGTACAGACTGTTCTATTTTTGACAGATTCTGTTTTTCATGTGTTGATTGCTTATTTTGATGCATCTATGGCTAGTATTAAGTGGTATGAACCATAGAGAAGTTGGGATACAGTAGGTTTAACACCAATATAAATAAAGAATGAGTTCATTACAGTACCTTATGTGGTGGTTTTTCTTTCTTTCACTAACGGAGCTTATGAGATTTCCTGTTGAGTTTTGTGTTGTGAAGTTTTCAAGTTTTGGGTAAAGATTTGATGGACTATGAAATAAGGAGTGGCAAAAGGATTTGCTTGGGGATGCCCATGGCACCCCAAGATATTCAAGAATAGCCAAAATCCTAAGCTTGCGGATGCCCCCGGAAGGCATCCCCTCTTTCGTCTTTGTTCATTGGTAACTTTACTTGGAGCTATATTTTTATTCGCCACATGATATGTGTTTTGCTTGGAGCGTCTTGTATGATATTAGTCTTTGCTTTTTAGTTCACCACAATCATCCTCGCTGTACATACCTTTTGGGAGAAGCCCACTTTATTAGAATTTATTAGAATACTCTATGTGCTTCACTTATATGTTTTGAGCTAGATAGTTTTTGCTCTAGTGCTTCACTTATATCTTTTAGAGCACGGCGGTGGCTTAATTTTGAAGAAATTGTTGATCTCTCATGCTTCACTTAAATTATTTTGAGAGTCTCTTAGAACAGCATGGTATTTGCTATTGTTATAAAATTGGTCCTAGAATGATGAGCATCCAAGTTGGGTATAATAAAAACTATCATAGAAAGTGAATTGGATGCTATGATCAATTTGATACTTGATAATTGTTTTGAGACATAGAGGTGGTAATATTAGAGTCATGATAGTTGGGTGATTATGAATTTAAAGAATGCTTGTGCTAAAGGTTGTGATTCCCGTAGCATGCACGTATGGTGAACCGCTTTGTGATGAAGTTGGAGCATAATTTTATTTATTGATTGTCTTCCTTATGAGTGGCGGTCGGGGACGAGCGATGGTCTTTTCCTACCAATCTATCCCCCTAGGAGCACGTGTGTATTACTTTGTTTTTGATGACTTGTAGATTTTTGCAATAAGTACATGAGTTCTTTATGACTAATGTTGAGTCCATGGATTATACGCACTCTCACCCTTCCACCATTGCTAGCCTCTCTTGTGCCGCGCAACTTTCACCGGTATCATACACCCACCACATACATTCCTCAAAACAGCCACCATACCTACCTATTATGACATTTCCATAGCCATTTCGAGATATATTGCCATGCAACTTTCCACCGTTCCGTTTATATGACACGCATCATCATTGTCATATTGCTCTTTGCATGATCATGTAGTTGACATCGTATTTGTGGCAAGGCCACATTCATAATTTTCATACATGTCACTCTTGATTCATTGCATATCCCAGTACACTACCGGAGGCATTCATATAGAGTCATATCTTGTTCTAAGTATTGAGTTGTAATCTTGAGTTGTAAGTAAATAAAAGTGTGATGATCTTCATTATGAAGATTTGTCAGGCGGAAAGTGCAAAGTCAACTGGAAAATGGTATGTTCCCCAATCCAAAAGGGCGGCCTGGGCATTGAATCTCCAACTCTTTGGCAGCGCACTACGACTCCGATGGCTTTGGTTGGAATGGATGCAGCCGGACAGGCCTTGGAAAGCTTTCCCAACTCCATGTGATAGCAATGACAAGGCCCTATTCAATAAATTCACGAAGATCGCCATCAGAGACGGCAAGACAGCAAAATTTTGGACCTCCCATTGGCTGGGAGATGAACCCCTCTGTCAAACTTATCCAATGCTGTTCTCAAGAGCTAGAAGCAAGTTTAAATCAGTAGCTGAAGCTCTACGAGATGATTGTTGGATCCACAGTCTTGCCAACGGACAGCATGAAGAAATTGTCCATGATGTGGTCACGCTGGCCCGCATGATCAAAGAACATGGAGGACTGAGCAACGAGCAACGGGAAGACATGATCACTTGGACGGGAAGCGGAAAATGAATCTACTCCACGAACTCTGCCTACAATGCTCAGTTCAAAAACCTGCCAAACAATGCAATGAAGTCGACCATCTGGAAAGTGTGGGCGCCAGGCAAGATCAAAATCTTCTCCTGGTTGATTCACCACGACAGAGTGTGGTGCAACGACCGTCTGCAACGACGACAATGGCCAAAAATCCATATTTCTGTCAGTTTTGCCTAAAAAACCTAGAGTCCTCCGTGCATCTCTTCTGGAACTGCCCGTTCTCGAAGGCGACCTGGACAGAGGTGGCAAAATGGAAAGGATGCTCGTCCCTCGCCCCGCCGTCGCAAGAACGGCGATGCACACCCTCGGCAGTTAGGGAAATTTTAAATGAATCAAGAGCGGAAAACAGGAGGGGAGTGAAGACTATGATCATGGCTACCACCTGGGCAATTTGGATGGAAAGAAATAGCTGTGCATTCAGATCGAAAAAAGCAGCTCTGAAGGATGTCATTGATGTCATTCGACGCATGATGGAGCACTGGCGGCTAGCCGGAGCAAAAGCTATCGAGCCCCCCTTTGGGGATCTAGGTGTGAGATAGCCTCTTAGGGTTTTTGTTAGCAGGGGCTGCAGGTCAAAGACCCCCCCCCCCCCCCCCCCGATGTTTTTCTCTTTTTTAGTCTCCATTTCCATCCCCTGATCATACTTTGTCTTCCATATGCTTCCTTCTAAATCAATGAATGCTAGCCAAGTTGGATCTTTCAAAAAAAAACTTCGTATATATATCCACAAACCTCATACCGTAATTAAGTTTCACTGCATCGATCGATTAAAACTCACACATAAAAGATATATCTATGAACGCCCAACACTTATGTGTAGTTTTCAGATCAACAAATATACTAGCTAGCTATTTTGTGCTCTGAGCCGAGGAAGACGTGCGAAGCATGCACGGATGCACCTCATCACAAGAACTCAGGATGGTCGCCATTGGCTAGTACGTATGTGATGTTGGTCCAATCCTGACGTCGAGTGCTTACATACGAGTAGTTTGGTCTTGTACTTGTATGTGTATAAGTACACACCCTACCACTTTATATGTTCTTGTACGTTATATTTGGTTGGACGATCCTATCAACTTTATATTCCTTTGAACTCTGAATAAACAATAAAGTGGAATTGTTTCCAAAAATAAAGTATGCACATAATGCTGGAATTAGGCCCAAAACGCACGCCTAACACCCCCCCCCCCAACCCCAGCTATATAGCGGCCCAGTACAAGTTTTCTACTCTTCTTCCCCCTGATTTAAAGGAAATTCTAGAACCTTCTTCAGTTGATATTATTTACCTTATTCATGCTTTTTCTCTTACGGTTTTATTTTGATGTTGATGTTTTGTTTGAATTTTACTTTTTTTCCTTTTCCTAATCATTAAAACAAGCAACTTATAAAATTTGTGAATATTTATTGCAATCTGATAACGTTTTAAAAATTTGTGAACATTTTTAAATTTTGTGAACTTTCAAAAATCAGGAATATTTTTATAATTTTTTATTGTTAAATGCTATCATATTATCACTTTTGTATGATTTATATGTTATTTTATATTATTTTTCTGGACTAACCTTTGATTCTCTTGAAGTTTCTCTCTAATTTTATAGCTATTGTGCTTTCCCATCTATAAGACTTTTCTAGCCAATTAGATGAGTAGGTCTTTAGAGGAGTGGTACATAGTAGTGGGTTTAATCTTGCAGTGATCTTGCCTCGTGAGAGTTGAGGCAAAGACACGTTGCCACTAACGGCAAAATGGTGGGGTTTGGTCATATTGATTTATCTCTACCCGTCTACATTACGTCATCTTTCTTATTGTGTTACTCTGTTTATCACAAATTTAGTATTGTGAGATGCCTATTTAGTAGTAGTAGATGCACTTGGATTAACGGTCTACTTGTCAAATACGTAATTCCTATGTGAGATTACGCCATGAATGATCATAATTATAACTATGTGATATTCTATCAATTGTTCAACAGTAATTTGTCTACCACACCGTTTTTATGCTTTCGAGGGAGGTGCCACTAGTGAACCTATGACCCACGAGTCAATTCTCCATCAATAGAAAGCTTCTACAATTGCTCTTTCTACTCTTTTACTTTTTGCCGCCTTTCCTATCACTGTCCGCGTTTAATCTTGTAGCTGACAAGAACAAGAGGAGCGATGACCCCCTTGCCTTTGTTGGGTACAAACAATTGTTGTGTTTGTGTGCAGGTATTACTAACTTTGGTAGTGTGGTGACTACTACTAGTTAGAAAACCTTGGTTCCTAACTAAGGAAAATACTTTATGTTGTTGTGCTACATCACCTTTCCTCTTCAGGGAATCCAAAAACTCCTATGGGAGTAGCAGGTTGCCCTTTGCATGGCTATAAAGTTGCAAATGTGTGAAATGTGTTGTCTAGTGAATTGCAAGGCGCTGCAAAAGATGTAATACGAGATCTTGCGATGAAGAACAACAAGCTGGAGAGGAGAATCAACAAAACTGAGGTTGAACATCAAAGTGAGCAACAAGATACGAGAATGAGGGCAAAGATGCACAAAGACCAGGTGATACTTCAATGGATAGGATGTTGATATTTTATTATTATATTTTTAGTTGTTTGGTATAATCAGTAAACAGTCATAGTTAACTTTTGAGGTCCAATTAGATGCCCTTTGAACCAATCTAGCCTCTTTTTTGTTGAAAGAATAACAAGAAAGCTCAAAAGCCGACGGCTAAGAGTACAAAATAAAAAAGAACAAAACATGGTGCAACACAACAACTTGTACAAACAAGCGGTGCTAGACAAGTGGTGCAATCCTTTGGAGAAGAGTACTATAAGCAATCTAGCATGCTGATGCATCAAGGTTGTGTCTAGAACTCAGTCGATTGAGACTTAATGAAGTCACGGTCGAGTGACATCAGCATAGTTGTTTTGCTACGAGCGGCATGGCTAGATGCTGCAATCGGCGACGAAAAATGTTGCAACAGTTTTCCAGTCAATGACAAGTGATGTTGCAAGCTGTGCAACTAAATGATACAACCGCCAATGGCGGATGTTGCGACCAGCGAGACGACGTGCTACGAACGACGAGAGCAGATGTTGTGACCGGTGAGACGACATGCTGCAATCATCAATGACGGATGCTGCAACCGACCGATAGAAATACATGTTGCAAACAGTGTGACAAAATGTCATCGGGTCCATTGGATGATGCTTGGTCCAGCACAAATCTTCGTGCAAAAATCAACAGCTAAATAGTCGACTGAACTTGATTAAATCTCAGTCTATTGAGTTTTAGGCTTTTAGCAATCCCAGTATATAAAAGTAGAGCGAAAAGATAACACAAAGGACTGTCGCGCCTCATGTTAGTACTCCCTCCGTAAAGAAACAAAAATGCCACATTCACGGGCCCATTACGGGCCATTCCTTTCTAATCCCCCCCCCCCCCCCCCCCCCCCGATTTTCAGGTGGGTGGGGCCCAACCTCCTCCCTTAACCCAACCAAAAACAGCCAAGTTGGATTCACTCCGTAAGCTCCCCGTAATGAGCCCGTGAATCTAGCATTACTGGTAAAGAAATATAAGAGCGTTTAGATCACTAAATTAGTTACTATCCATTGCAGCCGGAATCTGCAACAAAACGTGATCTTTGGTCTACATAGTATGAGAGTAAAGCAAAGCACTGCAGTAAATTACAGTGACACACATTCACAAAACGAACCAAATCACTGCACGTCTGCACGCAACACCCAAACTAAGAGCTTCCTAGATCAGTCTCTAAATTCTGTTCTGGTTCCATATCATCTGGCTGCGACTTCATTGTCAATCCTAATGTTCTCCTCCGAGCTGGGTTGCCATAGCTTCTCGAACGCGTCGCCCACCGGTAACGGCTGCACCAGCATTGAAAGGCTGAACACGACGTCGGCCATCTTCGGCCGCCGCGCCGCGTCCTCCTCCGTGCAAGCCCTGGCCATGCCGGCCAGGCTGAGTGCCGCATCCAAGTAGTACTCGTCCCCAAGGGCGGGGTCCATCCACTTCCTCAGCTTGGCGTCCCTCTTGTCCCCGGCCTCCAGCACCGCCCGGATGTCCCTCCACAGCATGCCGATCTCCGCGCCGACGCGCGCCTCCATGGCCATCCTGCCGGAGAGAAGCTCGAGGACCAGTAGGCCGAAGGCGAACACGTCGCTGCTCGTCGCCGCAGCGTCGTCCATCGCCGGCGTGGCCACGGAGAAGTTGGATATCCTGGCCCTGAAGTCCGCGGTGAGGAGGATGTTCCGTGCGCGGACGTCGCCGTGCACCATGCTCGGCTGAGTGTGCTCGTGCATGTAGAGCAGGCCGTTGGCGACGTCGAACGCGATGCCCAGCCTCTGGTTCCACGAGAGCGTGTCCACCGATGAGCTCGACGACGGCAGCGAGGACGGAGGCTTCTGGTACAGCCACTTGTCGAGCGAGCCCTTCTCGGCGAACTCGTACACGAGGAAGGTGTAGTCCCCATCCGCGCCGATGGATATGCCGGCCAGCCTGATGAGGTTGGCGTGGTTGACCATCTGCATCATCCTCAGCTCCGCCGACACGTCGCCTTTCGCCGGCTTCACCGCGAACACCTCGCCTTCCAGCTTGGCCCGGTAGTAGGAGGTGCCGATCCTGCACCGTTCGTCCAAGTTCATCGTCGCTTCCATGATCTCCGCTGTGCCGAAGATGACAGGCTTGTCGATGAACTGCGACACGCTGGTGAGCAGCTTGTCCCCTCCGTTGATCATGCGAGCGATGGAACTGCTGCTCTGAATCCCGTAGGCGTTCTGGTTGAAGCAAAACCTCGGGCTCGCGAACCTGGACGCCGAGTGCACCGTGGCCTTCTTCTTGCGGTACCTCCGGTACGCGAAGATCGCCGCGCACAAGGCGGCGACGGCGACGAGAGACCCCGCGATGCTGGCCGCTACGGTTGCACCCGAGAAGCCCTTGCTAGCTCCGGGATCGCGGGTACTCGGGCTCGCGCCATAGCGCAGCGGAGGAAGCACCGGCGGCCGCGCCACCGGGATCAGCATCGGCAGCATCGTCGTGGAGGTGAAGTCGGCGCTGACGTTGTTCACCGCAGCGATGGCGCTGGCGCTGGAGTTCATCAGCTTGCTCACCTCGGACATGGTGTCGACAGGTCGCCACATGTAGGTGACGAGCAGCTGCGCCCCGCCGCTCCGCTCGGCCGGCGTGGGGCACCGGCAGAAGAGCGGCACGGTGACCAGCTGCGAGACATTGAGCTTGTTGAAAACCGCCTGCGGGTTGAGCTCCTGGATGACGTCGGGGGTGGTGAGGTTCTCGAAGCCGGTGAGCGCGAGCGCGTAGAAGGTGTCGCCGGAGCGGATGGGGTAGGTGACGTTGACGAAGGAGCGGTTGCCGGTGCAGCCGCAGCGGACGGGCACGAGCAGCGGTTGGTCGGGCAGCAGCGGCGCGTCCTCGGCGGCGAGGCTGAGGCCGTTGGCGCTGGCGATCATGGCCCGGCTCACGCCGAAGAGGTCCGAGATGGCGCCGAGGTCGAGGGACCCCGGGGACTGCGTGCGGTACAGGACGAACGTGTCGCACGGGGCCGGCACGAGGCACGCGAAGCGCCCGGTGCCGTTGGCGGCGGCGGCCTGCGCGCCGCAGCGGCGGAAGGCGAGGGCGAGGGCGACCAGAAGGCAGCAGAGGAAGCGGCGGGGGTCCATTTGGCGCGCTCCGTGTCGCGGCCAGGGTCCGTGTCGTGTGCCGCGGAATGGGAATGCGGTGGTGGAAGTGGCCAAGGGGTGTGGGCTCGGTTTAGTATGCGTGGCTAGTGGCGTGCAGGGCGGCGGCTGCGCCCGGTTGTTCGGGTCAATAAACCGCGGTGGGCTTTTGTCGCGGCTCTGGGGTTTTTGATTCGGCTCGCCAATTCCCGCTGAGCGACTCAGATGCCGTCCCTTCTCCTGCCTGCATTAGACCCGATTAGTTTTGCAAGCAGGCATGATTTGATCCTGAGTATTAAAACACCGCTCTGCAGGTAGCGTCTTCAGGTAATCTATGAGGCGGGCTGCTATATTCTGCACTGCAGGCAGCCATCTTTGATTACGGAAACTCTGTATTGGTAGTATACTCTGTTAACTGGAGGAGGTAGCTTTCGTGTGTGATTGATTGCACTTGCAGTGGGAGCAGCGGAACGGGTCCGCCGTCTCCTTGATTGGAGAAAGCGTATGTCAGATGATAATACTACCACGGTATCGTTTTCAGAGGAAAATTCAGGATTATGCAATAAGCTACTGTACACGCTACCTGTGCGATCTTTTAGCAACAAACTGTAATACCCACTAATCATATACAGTACAGATACAGCGTGTAGATATCTGTGTGCCAGCCGAGTTGATCAACTTGTCCGGTACCACTGCTGCTGCGCTGATAAATTAGTCCTGGTATGGCCGCATGAAGACCGTACGATCCCATGGGCTCTGTCCAAAGCATAATAAACGAGGAACGCCGCAAGTGATTCAGGTGTTACCCTTGTTTTCACAGGAGTCTACAAACATCTATTAAACGGGAAAGAAACCAGCCTAAACGAGGAACGCCGCAAGTGATTCATGTTAACCCTTGTTTTCACTCGAGTCTACAAACATCTATTAAACGGGAAAGAAACCAGCCCCTTTTTTTTTATGAAAGAACAGATAGATCTTGTTCTATCTTCTGCATTCAAAACAGGCCGGAGCCCGGGAGACCAAAGTCATTTTACATGAAGGCGGTGTGAGCGCCGCACAGAGTGTGCAGCAGGCAGCGCCAAGTCTCAAAAGGAAAGCAAGGAAAACAAGTAAAGGAGAAAGAAGGTTGGGGGACTTTTGTGCAACTATCCTTGCACCATTACATTAGCCCAAGAAGTTAAAAGTTCTCTTGCATTTCCTGCTGGTGCTCGCAGCCTCCAGAGCATGAGCAGCTCGGCAACCTTGGTGAGAATCTTCCCGGTCGTCCAGCGATTGTTATGGAAGACTTGTGCATTCCTGGCATGCCAAAGTGCCACTGCACCAGCTGCAAATAAAACATGCCAAAGCGCGCCATATGCCTCCCTCGCTACTCCAGAGTCCAGGAAGTCTGCTGCAGTTTCAGTGGAGTTTGCCGAATCCAGGAGGCCGGCCTTAGCCCAAACAACTTGGGCAAGTTTGCATCTGAGTAAGATATGATGCATGGTCTTGGCTGCTGGACATAGATCACATCCGTTGTGTTTTACAATCGTTGTCCATTGCTTCCTTAGCATGTTCTCCCTAGTATTGTGTATGTCCTTAAGGGCTAGCCATAGGAAGACACGGTGTCTTTTGGGTATGATTCGGTCCCTGATGTAAGGGGCCGATGGGCAGTACATGCCTCTGAAAATGAGCAGCTTGTAAAAGTATGTTGTCGAGAGCTTGTTATCAAACGCCACCGGCTTCCTGATGTCTGATCTATCAGAAGTCGGCGAGATGCTGCTCGGTAGACCGTTTAGTGTCTCCAGCTCTCGCAACGCCGTGTAGGAGAGATTAGCGTGTAGTTGCATCATCCAGTGGACATTGACGTACTGCGAGGCGACAGTGCAAGACTTGGATTTGGAAAAGGTGAAAAGTGTCGGAAAGGAGTGAATGAGCCGGCCGCACTCCACCCAATGATCAAACCAGAATGATACTATCTTGCCATCCCCAAGATCACACCTCGTGGACTGTATGACTAGCTGTAGAGAGGATTTGAGGCAGCGCCAGATAGCAGTGTCGGCATTGTGCACTGTAACGGGTATTTCCTTTTGATGCAAACATTGGTAGCATGGAACATTATCGGATTGCAGTATTTTTGTCATTACCTTGCATATCATTGTCCTGTTATGTGCAGCAAGGTCACGTACTCCTAGGCCTCCATTTTGCTGCGGCAGAGTTACAAAATCCCATGCCACAAGGCATTGTCCTCCCTTTGCGTGGTTCTTTCCCTGCCACAAGAACCCCCTCATAATCTGCTCTAGTTGTCGTAGAGATTGTTTCGGCCATAGGAAGCAGCCCATGAAGTAGCTGGGAATCGTTGCTAGAACAACATTAATCAGAGTGAGCCGTCCTCCCTGAAGGAAATATGCCCTAGAGGCAATAATAAAGTTGTTATTTATATTTCCTTATATCATGATAAATGTTTATTATTCATGCTAGAATTGTATTAACCGGAAACTTAGTACATGTGTGAATACATAGACAAACTAAGTGTCCCTAGTATGCCTCTAATAGACTAGCTCGTTAATCAAAGATGGTTAAGTTTTCTAGCCATAGACATGTGTTGTCATTTGATGAGCGGGATCACATCATTAGAGAATGATGTGATGTACAAGACCCATCCATTAGCTTAGCACTATGATCGTTTAGTTTATTGCTATTGCTTTCTTCATGACTTATACATGTTCCTATGACTATGAGATTATGCAACTCCCGAATGCCGGAGGAACACTTAGTGTGCTATCAAACGTCACAACGTAACTGGGTGATCATAAAGATGTTGTACAGGTGTCTTCGATGGTGTTTGTTGAGTTGGCATAGATCGAGATTAGGATTTGTCACTCTGATTGTCGGAGAGGTATCTCTGGGCCCTCTCGGTAATGTACATCACTATAAGCCTTGCAAGCAATGTGACTAATGAGTTAGTTGCGGGATGATGCATTACAGAATGAGTAAAGAGACTTGCCGGTAATGAGATTGAACTCGGTATGGTGATACCGACGATCAAATCTCGGGCAAGTAAAATAACGATGACAAAGGGAACAACGTATGTTGTTATGCGGTTTGACCGATAAAGATCTTCGTAGAATATGTTGGGGAACGTTGCAGAAAACAAAAATTTTCCTACTCGTTTCACCAAGATCCATCTAGGAGTTCATCTAGCAACGAGTCATCGGATGCATCTACGTACCTTGTAGATCGCGAGCGGAAGCGTTCAAAGAACGGGGATGATGTAGTCGAACACGACGTGATCCAAATCACCGGAGATCCTAGCACCGAACGGACGGCACCTCCGCGTTCAACACACGTACGGAACAGCCACGTCTCCTCCTTCTTGATCCAGCAAGGGGAGAGGAGAGGTTGAGGGAGATGGCACCAGCAGCAGCACGACGGCGTGGTGTTGATGGAGCTGCAGTACTCCAGCAGAGCTTCGCTAAGCACTATGGAGGAGGAGGAGGTGTTGGAGAGGGAGAAGGAGGCAACCAAAGGCATGGGATGAAAGCCCTCCTTCCCCCACTATATATAGGAGGGCCAAAGGGGGGGCGCCGGCCCTAGGAGATCCAATCTCCTAGGGGGGGCGGCGGCCAAGGGGGTTTCCCTCCCCCCCAAGGCACCTAGGAGGTGCCTTCCCCTCCTAGGACTCTTCCCCCTTAAACCCTAGGCGCATGGGCCTATGTTGGGGCTGGTGCCCTTGGCCCATGCAGGCCAAGGCGCACCCCCTACAGCCCATGTGGCCCCCGGGGGCAGGTGGCCCCACCCGGTGGGCCCCCGGGACCCTTCCGGTGGTCCCGGTACAATACCGATAACCCCGAAACTTGTCCCGATGCCCGAAACAGGACTTCCCATATATAAATCTTTACCTCCGGACCATTCCGGAACTCCTCGTGACGTCCGGGATCTCATCCGGGACTCCGAACAACATTCGGGGTTACCGCATATACATATCCCTACAACCCTAGCGTCACCAAACCTTAAGTGTGTAGACCCTACGGGTTCGGGAGACATGTAGACATGACCGAGATCGCTCTCCGGTCAATAACCAACAGCGGGATCTGGATACCCATGTTGGCTCCCACATGCTCCACGATGATCTCATCGGATGAACCACGATGTCGAGGATTCAAACAACCCCGTATACAAAACCCTTTGTCAATCGATATGTTACTTGCCCGAGATTCGATCGTCGGTATCTCAATACCTCGTTCAATCTCGTTACCGGCAAGTCACTTTACTCGTACCGTAATGCATGATCCCGTGACTAGACACTTGGTCACTTTGAGCTCATTATGATGGTGCATTACCGAGTGGGCCCAGTGATACCTCTCCGTCATACGGAGTGACAAATCCCAGTCTTGATCCATGTTAACCCAACAAACACTTTCGGAGATACCCGTAGTATACCTTTATAGTCACCCAGTTATGTTGTGACGTTTGGCACACCCAAAGCACTCCTACGGTATCCGGGAGTTACACGATCTCATGGTCTAAGGAAAAGATACTTTGACATTGGAAAACTCCAGCAAACGAACTAAACGATCTTGTGCTATGTTTAGGATTGGGTCTTGTCCATCACATCATTCTCCTAATGATGTGATCTCGTTATCAATGACATCCAATGTCCATAGTCAGGAAATCATGACTATCTGTTGATCAACGAGCTAGTCAACTAGAGGCTTACTAGGGACATGTTGATGTCTATTATTCACACATGTACTACGATTTCCGGATAATACAATTATCATGAACAAGGAAATATAATAATAATGCTTTTATTATTGCCTCTAGGGCATATTTCCAATAGTCTCCCACTTGCACTAGAGTCAATAATCTAGTTACACTGTGATGAATCGAACACCCATGGAATTCTGGTGTTGATCATGTTTTGCTCTAGGGAGAGGTTTAGTCAACGGAACCGCTACATTCAGGTCCGTATGTACTTTACAAATCTCTATGTCTCCATCTTGAACATTTTCACGAATGGAGTTGAAGCGACGCTTGATGTGCCTTGTCTTCTTGTGAAACCTGGGCTCCTTGGCAAGTGCAATAGCTCTAGTATTGTCACGAAAGAGTTTGACTGGCCCCGACGCGTTGGGTATGACTCCTAGGTCGGTGATGAACTCCTTCACCCATATTGCTTCATGTGTTGCCTCCGAGGCTGCCATGTACTCCGCTTCACATGTAGATCCCGCCACGACGCTCTGCTTGCAACTGCACCAGCTCACTGCCCCACCATTCAAAATATACACGTATCCGGTTTGTGACTTAGAGTCATCCAGATCTGTGTCGAAGCTAGCATCGACGTAACCCTTTACGACGAGCTCTTCGTCACCTCCATAAACGAGAAACATTTCCTTTGTCCTTTTCAGGTACTTCAGGATATTCTTGACCGCTGTCAAGTGTTCCTTGCCGGGATTACTTTGGTACCTTCCTACCAAACTTACGGCAAGGTTTACATCAGGTCTGGTACACAGCATGGCATACATAATAGAACCTATGGCTGAGGCATAGGGGATGACACTCATCTCTTCTATATCTTCTGCCGTGGTCGGACATTGAGCTGAGCTCAATTTCACACCTTGTAACACAGGCAAGAACCCCTTCTTAGATTGATCCATATTGAACTTCTTCAATATCTTATCAAGGTATGTGCTTTGTGAAAGACCTATGAGGCGTCTTGATCTATCTCTATAGATCTTGATGCCTAATATATAAGCAGCTTCTCCAAGGTCCTTCATTGAAAAACTCTTATTAAAATAGGCCTTGATGCTGTCCAAGAGTTCTATATCATTTCCCATCAAAAGTATGTCATCTACATATAGTATGAGAAATGCTACAGAGCTCCCACTCACTTTCTTGTAAACGCAGGCTTCTCCATAAGTCTGCGTAAACCCAAACGCTTTGATCATCTCATCAAAGCGAATGTTCCAACTCCGAGATGCTTGCACCAGCCCATAAATCGAGCGTTGGAGCTTGCACACCTTGTCAGCATTCTTAGGATCGACAAAACCTTCCGGCTGCATCATATACAATTCTTCCTTAAGGAAACCATTAAGGAATGCCGTTTTGACGTCCATTTGCCATATTCATAATCGTAGAATGCGGCAATTGCTAACATGATTCGGACGGACTTCAGCTTCGCTACCGGTGAGAAAGTCTCATCGTAGTCAACCCCTTGAACTTGTCGATAACCCTTAGCGACAAGCCGAGCTTTATAGATGGTCACATTACCATCCGCGTCTGTCTTCCTCTTAAAGATCCATTTATTTTCTATGGCTCGCCGCTCAACGGGCAAGTCAGTCAAAGTCCATACTTCGTTTTCATACATGGATCCTATCTCGGATTTCATGGCTTCTAGCCATTTGTCGGAATCCGGGCCCGCCATCGCTTCTTCATAGTTCGAAGGTTCACCGTTGTCTAACAACATGATTTCCAAGACAGGGTTGCCGTACCACTCTGGTGCGGAACGTGTCCTTGTGGACCTTCGAATTTCAGTAGGGGCTTGATCAGAAGTATCTTGATCATTATCATTAACTTCCTCTCTAGTCGGTGCAGGCACCTCAGGAACATTTTCTTGAGTTGCGTCATTTTCCGGTTCAAGAGGTAATACTTGTTGGGGAACATAGCAGAAATTCAAAATTTTCCTACGTATCACCAAGATCTATCTATGGAGAAACCAGCAACGAGGGGAAGGAGAGTGCATCTACATACCCTTGTAAATCGCTAAGCGGAAGCGTTCAAGTGAACGGGGTTGATGGAGTCGTACTCGTCGTGATTCAAATCACCGATGATCAAGTGCCGAACGCACGGCACCTCCGCGTTCAACACACGTACAGCCCGGTGACGTCTCCCACGCCTTGATCCAGCAAGGAGAGAGGGAGAGGTTGAGGAAGACTCCATCCAGCAGCAGCACAACGGCGTGGTGGTGATGGAGGAGCGTGGTAGTCCAGCAGGGCTTCGCCAAGCACCGCGAGATATGAGGAGAAGGGAGAGAGGTAGGGCTGCGCCAAGAGGAGAAGTTCTCGTGTGTTCTGGGCAGCCCAATGCCTCAATATATATGGGGGGAGAGGGGGCTGCGCCCCACTCTAGGGTTTCCCACCCCCAAGGGGTGCGGCCAGCCCTAGATGGGTTTTGGGGAGGCGGCCAAGAGGGGGAGGAGAGGGAGGCGCAGGGAGCATGGGCCTTAGGGCCCATCTGCCCTAGGGTTTGCCCCCTCCCACTCTCCCTGCGCCTTGGGCCCCTTGTGGGGGGCGCACCAGCCCACCTGGGGCTGGTTCCCTCCCACACATGGCCCATGCAGCCCTCCGGGGTTGGTGGCCCCACTTGGTGGACCCCCGGGACCCTCCCGGTGGTCCCGGTACGTTACCGATAAACCCCGAAACTCTTCCGGTGACCAAAACAGGACTTCCCATATATAAATCTTTACCTCCGGACTATTCCGGAACTCCTCGTGACGTCCGGGATCTCATCCGGGACTCCGAACAACATTCAGTAACCACATACAAGCTTCCTTTATAACCCTAGCGTCATCGAACCTTAAGTGTGTAGACCCTACGGGTTCGGGAGACATGCAGACATGACCGAGACGTTCTCCGGTCAATAACCAACAGCGGGATCTGGATACCCATGTTGGCTCCCACATGTTCCACGATGATCTCATCGGATGAACCACGATGTCAAGGACTTAATCAATCCCGTATACAATTCCCTTTGTCTATCGGTACGATACTTGCCCGAGATTCGATCGTCGGTATCCCGATACCTTGTTCAATCTCGTTACAGGCAAGTCTCTTTACTCGTTCCGTAACACATCATCCCGTGATCAACTCCTTGATCACACTGTGCACATTATGATGATGTCCTACTGAGTGGGCCCAGAGATACCTCTCCGTTTACACGGAGTGACAAATCCCAGTCTCGATTCGTGCCAACCCAACAGACACTTTCGGAGATACCTGTAATGTACCTTTATAGCCACCCAGTTACGTTGTGACGTTTGGCACACCCAAAGCACTCCAACGGTATCCGGGAGTTGCACAATCTCATGGTCTAAGGAAATGATACTTGACATTAGAAAAGCTTTAGCATATGAACTACATGATCTTGTGCTAGGCTTAGGATTGGGTCTTGTCCATCACATCATTCTCCTAATGATGTGATCCCGTTATCAATGACATCCAATGTCCATGGTTAGGAAACCGTAACCATCTATTGATCAACGAGCTAGTCAACTAGAGGCTTACTAGGGACTTGGTGTTGTCTATGTATCCACACATGTATCTAAATTTCCTATCAATACAATTATAGCATGGATAATAAACAATTATCATGAACAAGGAAATATAATAATAATCAATTTATTATTGCCTCTAGGGCATATTTCCAACAGTCTCCCACTTGCACTAGAGTCAATAATCCAGTTCACATGATATGTGATTAACACTCAAGGTCACATCCCCATGTGACTAACACCCAAAGAGTTTACTAGAGTCAATAATCTAGCTCACATTTACCATGTGATTAACACTCGATGAGTTCTGGGTTTGATCATGTTATGCTTGTGAGAGATGTTATAGTCAACGGGTCTGAACCTTTCAGATCCGTGTGTGCTTTACAAATCTCTATGTCATCTCCTAGATGTAGCTACCACGTTCTATTTGGAGCTATTCCAAATAACTGTTCTACTTGGAGTTATTCTAAATTGTTGCTCCATTATACGTATCCGGTATCTCTACTCAGAGCTATCCGGATAGGTGTTAAGCTTGCATCGACGTAACCCTTTACGACGAACCCCTTTACCACCTCCATAATCGAGAAAATTCCTTAGTCCACTAGTTACTAAGGATAACTTTGACCGCTGTCCTGTGATCCATTCTTGGATCACTCTTGTACCCCTTGACTGACTCATGGCAAGGCACACTTCAGGTGCGGTACACAGCATGGCATACTATAGAGCCTACGTCTTATGCATAGGGGACGACCTTAGTCCTTTCTCTCTATTCTGCCATGGTCGAGCTTTAAGTCTTAACTTCATACCTTACAACTCAGGCAAGAACTCCTTCTTTGACTGATCCATCTTGAACACCTTCAAGATCATGTCAAGGTATGTGCTCATTTGAAAGTACCATTAAGCGTTTTGATCTATCCTTATAGATCTTGGTGCTCAATGTTCAAGTAGCTTAATCCAGGTTTTCTATTGAAAAACACTTTTCAAATAACCCTATATGCTTTCCAGAAATTCTACGTCATTTCTGATCAACAATATGTCAACAACATTTATTTATCAGAAATTCTATAGTGCTCCCACTCACTTCTTTGGAAATACAAGTTTCTCATAAACTTTGTATAAACCCAAAACTTTGATCATCTTATCAAAGCATACATTCCAACTCCGAGATGCTTACTCCAGTCCTTAGAAGGATTACTGGAGCTTTGCATACTTATTAGCATCTTTCAGGATTGACAAAACCTTCCGGTTGTATCACATACAACCTTTCCTCAAGAAAATCGTCGAGGAAACAATGTTTTGACATCCTATCTGCAAGATTTCATAAACAATGCAGTAATCGCTAATATAATTCCAACAGACTCTTAGCATCGCTACGAGTGAGAAAGTCTCACCGCAGTCAACTCCTTGAACTTGTCGGGAAACTTCTTAACGACAAGTCGAGCTTTCTTCATGGTGATACTTACCATCATTGTCCGTCTTCCTTTTAAAATCCATATGTACCTAACAGCCTTACGACCATCAAGTAGTTCTACCAAAGTCTACACTTTGTTTTCATACATGGATCCTCTCTCGGATTTTATGGCCTCGAGCCATTTATCGGAATCCGGGCCCACCATCACTTCTCCATAGCTCGTAGGTTCATTGTTGTCTAGCAACATGACCTTCAAGACAGGATTACTGTACCACTCTGAAGTAGTACGTATCCTTGTCACCCTACGAGGTTCGGTAGTGACTTGATCCGAAACTTCATGATCACTATCATAAGCTTCCACTTCAATTGGTGTAGGTGCCACAGGAACAACTTCCTGTGCCCTGCTACACACTTGTTGAAGTGACGGTTCAATAACCTCATCAAGTCTCCACCATCCTCCCACTCAGTTCTTTCGAGAGAAACTTTTCCTCGAGAAAGGACCCGATTCTAGAAACAATCCCTTATTGCTTTCGGATCTGAGACAGGAGGTATACCCAACTATTTTTGGGTGTCCTATGAAGATACATTTATTCGCTTTGGGTTCGAGCTTATCAGCCTAAAACTTTTTCACATAAGCGTCGCATCCCCAAACTTTTAAGAAATGACAGCTTAGGTTTCTCTAAACCATAGTTCATATGGTGTCATCTCATCGAAATTACGTGGTGCCCTATTTAAAGTGAATGTGGTTGTCTTTAATGCCTAACCCCTAAACTATCGTGGTAATTTGATAAGAGACATCATGGTATGCATCATATCCAATAGGGTGCAGTTATGATGTTCGGACACACCATCACACTATGGTGTTCCAAGTTGTATTAGTTGTGAAACAATTTCCACAATGTCTTAATTCTGTGCCAAACTCGTAATTTAGATATTCATCTCTATGATCATATCATAGATCTTTTATCCTCTTGTCACGATGATCTTTCAACTTCACCCTGAAATTACTTGAACCTTTCAATAATTCAGACTCGTGATTCATCAAGTAAATATACTCAACATCTACTCAAATCATCTGTGAAGTAAGAACATAACGATATCCACTACACGCCTCAGCACTCATTGGACTGCACACATCAAAAATGTATTACTTCCAGCAAGTTGCTTTCTGGTTCCATTTTACTGAAACCGAGGCTTTCAGTCATCTTGCCCATGTGGTATGATTTGCATGTCTCAAGTGATTCAAGATCAAGTGAGTTCAAACGGTCCATTCGCATGGAGTTTCTTCATGCATATACACCAATAGACATGGTTCGCATGTCTCAAACTTTCAAAAATGAGTGAGTCCAAAGATCCATCAACGTGGAGCTTCTTCATGCGTTTTATACCGATATGACTTACGTGGCAGTGCCACAAGTAGGTGGTACTATCATTACTATCTTTTGGCATGAAAATGTGTAACACTACGATCGAGATTTAATAAACCATTCATTTTAGGTGTAAGACCATTGAAGGTATTATTCAAATGAACAGAGTAACTATTATTCCCTTTAAATGAATAACCGTATTGCGATAGACATAATCCAATCATGTCTGTGCTCAACGCAAACACCAAATAACAATTATTTAGGTTTAACACCAATCTCGATGGTAGAGGGAGCGTACGATATTTGATCATATCAACATTGGAAACACTTCCAACACATATCGTCAGCTCACCTTTAGCTAGTCTCCGTTTATTCCGTGGCTTTTATTTCGAGTTACTAACACTTAGCAACCGAACCAGTATCCAATACCCTGGTGCTACTAGGAGTACTAGTAAAGTACACATCAACACAATGCATATCCAATATACTTCTATCGACCTTGCCAGCCTTCTCATCTACCAAGTATCTAGGGTAATTATGCTCCAGTGGCTGTTCCCCTTATTACAGAAGCACTTAGTCTCGGGTTTGGGTTCAACCTTGGGTTTCTTCACTAGAGCAGCAGCTGAAATGCCGTTTCATGAAGTATCCCTTCTTGCCCTTGCCCTTCTTGAAACTAGTGGTTTCACCAACCATCAACAATTGATGCTCCTTCTTGATTTCTACTTTCGCGGTGTCAAACATTGCGAACATCTCAAGGATCATCATTATAGTTCATCACGAAGCTCTATCAGCTTGGTGGCAATGACTTCGGAGAAACATCATTATCTCATCTGGAAGATCAACTCCCACTCGATTCAAATGAATGTTGTACTCAGACAATCTGAGCACAAGCTCAACAATTGAGCTATCTCCTTAGTTTGCAGGCTAAGAAAATCGTCGGAGGTCTTATACGTCTTGGCGTGGGCACGAGCCTGAAATCCCAATTTCAGCCCTCGAAACATCTCATATGTTTCGCGACGTTTCAAAACATCTTTGGTGCCTCAATTCTTAACCATTTAACTGAACTATCATGTAGTTATCAAAATGTGTATGTCAGATGTTCGCAACATCCACAGACAATGTTCGAGGTTCAGCACACTGAGTGGTGCATTAAGGACATAAGCCTTCTATGAAGCAATGAGGACAATCCTTAGTTTACGGACCTAGTCCGCATAATTGCTACTATCAACTTTCAACTAATTTTTCTCTAGGAACATATCTAAACAGTAGAACTAAAGCGCGATCTACGACATAATTTGCAAAAACCTTTTGACTATGTTCAGAATAATTAAGTTCATCTTATGAACTCCCACTCAGATAGACATCCCTCTGGTCATCTAAGTGATCACATGATCCGAGTCAAACTAGGCCGTGTCCGATCATCACGTGAGACGGACTAGTCATCATCGGTGAACATCTTCATGTTGATCGTATCTTCTATACGACTCATGCTCGACCTTTCGGTCTTCGTGTTCCGAGGCCATGTCTGTACATGCTAGGCTCGTCAAGTTAACCCTAAGTGTTTCGCGTGTGTAAATCTGTCTTACACCCGTTGTATGTGAATGTTAGAATCTAACACCCGATCATCACGTGGTGCTTCGAAACATGAACTGTCGCAACGGTGCACAGTTAGGGGAGAACACTTCTTGAAATTGTTGTAAGGGATCATCTTATTTACTACCGTCGTTCTAAGCAAATAAGATGTATAAACATGATAAACATCACATGCAATCAAATAGTGACATGATATGGCCATCATCACTTTGCTCCTTTTGATCTCCATCTTCGGGGCTCCATGATCATCATCGTCACCGGCATGACACCATGATCTCCATCATCATGATCTCCATCATCGTGTCTTCATGAAGTTGCCTCACCAACTATTACTTCTACTACTATGGCTAACGGTTAGCAATAAAGTAAAGTAATTACATGACGTTTAAGTTGACACGCAGGTCACAAATAAATTAAGACAACTCCTATGGCTCCTGCCGGTTGTCATACTCATCGACATGCAAGTCGTGATTCCTATTACAAGAACATGATCAATCTCATACATCACATATAGCATACACCACATCCTTTGGCCATATCACATCACATAACATACCCTGCAAAAACAAGTTAGACGTCCTCTAATTGTTGTTTGCATGTTTTACGTGGCTGCTATGGGTTTCTAGCAAGAACGTTTCTTACCTACGCAAAGACCACAACGTGATATGCCAATTGCTATTTACCCTTCATAAGGACCCTTTTCATCGAATCCGATCCGACTAAAGTGGGAGAGACAGACACCCGCCAGCCACCTTATGCAACTAGTGCATGTTTGTCGGTGGAACCGGTCTCACGTAAGAGTAAGTGTAAGGTTGGTCCGGGCCGCTTCATCCCACGATGCCGCCGAATCAAGATAAGACTAGTAACGGCAAGCATATTGAACAAAATCAATGCCCACAACTACTTTGTGTTCTACTCGTGCATAGAATCTACGCAATAGACCTAGCTCATGATGCCACTGTTGGGGAACATAGCAGAAATTCAAAATTTTCCTACGTATCACCAAGATCTATCTATGGAGAAACCAGCAACGAGGGGAAGGAGAGTGCATCTACATACCCTTGTAGATCGCTAAGCGGAAGCGTTCAAGTGAATGGGGTTGATGGAGTCGTACTCGTCGTGATTCAAATCACCGATGATCAAGTGCCGAACGCATGGCACCTCCGCGTTCAACACACGTACAGCCCGGTGACGTCTCCCATGCCTTGATCCAGCAAGGAGAGAGGGAGAGGTTGAGGAAGACTCCATCCAGCAGCAGCACAACGGCGTGGTGGTGATGGAGGAGCGTGGTAGTCCAGCAGGGCTTCGCCAAGCACCGCGAGATATGAGGAGAAGGGAGAGAGGTAGGGCTGCGCCAAGAGGAGAAGTTCTCGTGTGTTCTGGGCAGCCCAATGCCTCAATATATATAGGGGGAGAGGGGGCTGCGCCCCCCTCTAGCGTTTCCCACCCCCAAGGGGTGCAGCCAGCCCTAGATGAGTTTTGGGGAGGCGGCCAAGAGGGGGAGGAGAGGGAGGCGCAGGGAGCATGGGCCTTAGGGCCCATCTGCCCTAGGGTTTGCCCCCTCCCACTCTCCCCTGCGCCTTGGGCCCCTTGTGGGGGGCGCACCAGCCCACCTGGGGCTGGTTCCCTCCCACACATGGCCCATGCAGCCCTCCGGGGTTGGTGGCCCCACTTGGTGGACCCCCGGGACCCTCCCGGTGGTCCCGGTACGTTACCGATACACCCCGAAACTCTTCCGGTGACCAAAACAGGACTTCCCATATATAAATCTTTACCTCCGGACTATTCTGGAACTCCTCGTGACGTCCGGGATCTCATCCGGGACTCCTAACAACATTTGGTAACCACATACAAGCTTCCTTTATAACCCTAGCGTCATCGAACCTTAAGTGTGTAGACCCTACGGGTTCGGGAGACATGCAGACATGACCGAGACGTTCTCCGGTCAATAACCAACAGCGGGATCTGGATACCCATGTTGGCTCCCACATGTTCCACGATGATCTCATCGGATGAACCATGATGTCAAGGACTTAATCAATCCCGTATACAATTCCCTTTGTCTATCGGTACGATACTTGCCCGAGATTCGATCATCGGTATCCCGATACCTTGTTCAATCTCGTTACAGGCAAGTCTCTTTACTCGTTCCGTAACACATCATCCCGTGATCAACTCCTTGATCACACTATGCACATTATGATGATGTCCTACCGAGTGGGCCAGAGATACCTCTCCGTTTACACGGAGTGACAAATCCCAGTCTCGATTCGTGCCAACCCAACAGACACTTTCGGAGATACCTGTAATGTACCTTTATAGCCACCCAATTACATTGTGACGTTTGGCACACCCAAAGCACTCCTGCGGTATCCGGGAGTTGCACAATCTCATGGTCTAAGGAAATGATACTTGACATTAGAAAAGCTTTAGCATATGAACTACATGATCTTGTGCTAGGCTTAGGATTGGGTCTTGTCCATCACATCATTCTCCTAATGATGTGATCCCGTTATCAATGACATCCAATGTCCATGGTTAGGAAACCGTAACCATCTATTGATCAACGAGCTAGTCAACTAGAGGCTTACTAGGGACTTGGTGTTGTCTATGTATCCACACATGTATCTAAGTTTCCTATCAATACAATTATAGCATGGATAATAAACGATTATCATGAACAAGGAAATATAATAATAATCAATTTATTATTGCCTCTAGGGAATATTTCCAACAATACTTCATCAAGCTCTACTTTCCTCCCACTTACTTCTTTCGAGAGAAACTCTTTCTCTAGAAAGGACCCATTCTTGGCAACAAAGATCTTGCCCTCGGATCTGAGGTAGAAGGTGTACCCAATAGTTTCTTTTGGGTATCCTATGAATACGCATTTTTCCGACTTGGGTTCGAGCTTTTCAGGTTGTAGTTTCTTGACATAAGCATCGCATCCCCAAACTATTAGAAACAACAACTTAGGTTTCTTCCCAAACCATAATTCATACGGTGTCGTCTCAACGGATTTCGACGGAGCCCTATTTAAAGTGAATGCAGCAGTCTCTAAAGCATAGCCCCAAAAAGATAGCGGTAAATCAGTAAGAGACATCATAGATCGCACCATATCTAATAGAGTGCGATTACGACGTTCGGACACACCATTACGCTGAGGTGTTCCAGGCGGCGTCAGTTGTGAAACTATTCCACATTTTCTTAAGTGTGTACCAAATTCATGACTCAAGTATTCTCCTCCACGATCTGATCGTAGAAACTTGATTTTCCTGTCACGTTGATTTTCAACCTCACTCTGAAATTCCTTGAACTTTTCAAAGGTTTCAGACTTGTGTTTCATTAAGTAGATATACCCATATCTACTTAAATCATCAGTGAGTGTGAGAACATAACGATAGCCACCGCGAGCCTCAACACTCATTGGACCGCACACATCAGTATGTATGATTTCCAATAAGTTGGTTGCTCGCTCCATTGTTCCTGAGAACGGAGTCTTGGTCATCTTACCCATGAGGCATGGTTCGCACGTGTCAAATGATTCATAATCAAGAGACTCTAAAAGTCCATCTGCATGGAGCTTCTTCATGCGTTTGACACCTATGTGACCAAGGCGGCAGTGCCACAAGTATGTGGGACTATCATTATCAACCTTACATCTTTTGGTACTCACATTATGAACATGTGTAGTATCACGTTCGAGATTCATAAAGAATAAACCATTCACCATAGGAGCATGACCATAAAACATATCTCTCATATAAATAGAACAACCATTATTCTCGGATTTAAATGAGTAGCCATCTCAAATTAAACGAGATCCTGATACAATGTTCATGCTCAAAGCTGGCACTAAATAACAATTATTAAGGTTTAAAACTAATCCCGAAGGTAGATATAGAGGTAGCGTGCCGACGGCGATCACATTGACCTTGGAACCATTCCCGAAGCGCATCGTCACCTCGTCCTTTGCCAGTTTCCGCTTATTCCGCAGCCCCTGTTTTGAGTTACAAATGTGAGCAACTGCACCGGTATCAAATACCCAGGAGCTACTACGGACACTAGTAAGGTACACATCAATTACATGTATATCACATATACCTTTTGTTTTGCCGGCCTTCTTGTCTGCTAAGTATTTAGGGCAGTTCCGCTTCCAGTGACCGCTTCCCTTGCAATAAAAGCACTCAGTCTCAGGCTTGGGTCCATTCTTTGGCTTCTTCCCGGCAGCTTGCTTGCCGGGCGCGGCAACCTCCTTGCCGTCCTTCTTGAAGTTCTTTTTACCCTTGCCTTTCTTGAACTTAGTGGTTTTATTGACCATCAACACTTGATGTTCCTTCTTGACTTCTACCTCTGCTGATTTCAGCATAGCAAATACTTCAGGAATGGTCTTTTCCATCCCCTGCATATTGAAGTTCATCACAAAGCTCTTGTAGCTTGGTGGAAGCGACTGGAGGATTCTGTCAATGACCGCATCATCCGGGAGATTAACTCCCAGCTGAGTCAAGCGGTTATGCAACCCAGACATAGTGAGTATGTGCTCACTGACAGAACTGTTTTCCTCCATCTTACAGCTGAAGAACTTGTCGGAGACTTGATATCTCTCGACCCGGGCATGAGCTTGGAAAACCATTTTCAGCTCTTCGAACATCTCATATGCTCCGTGTCTCTCAAAATGCTTTTGGAGCCCCGGCTCTAAACTGTAAAGCATGCCGCACTGAACGAGGGAGTAGTCATCGGTACGTGCGTGCCAAGCGTTCATAACATCTTGTTCTGCAGGGAGAACGGGTGCGTCACCAAGCGGTGCTTGTAGGACATAATCTTCCTTGGCAGCTATGAGGATGATCCTCAGGTTCCGGACCCAGTCCGTATAGTTGCTGCCATCATCTTTCAGCTTGGTTTTCTCTAGGAATGTGTTGAAGTTGAGGACTACGTTGGCCATTTGATCTACAAGACATATTGTAAATGTTTTAGACTAAGTTCATGATAATTAAGTTCATCTAATCAAATAATTAATGAACTCCCACTTAGATTAGACATCCCTCTAGCCATCTAAGTATTACATGATCCGAGTTAACTAGGCCGTGTCCGATCATCACGTGAGACGGACTAGTCAACATCGATGAACATCTTCATGTTGATCGTATCTTCTATACGACTCATGCTCGACCTTTCGGTCTTCTGTGTTCCGAGGCCATGTCTGTACATGCTAGGCTCGTCAAGTCAACCTAAGTGTTTGCATGTGTAAATCTGTCTTACACCCGTTGTATGTGAACGTCTGAATAGAACACCCGATCATCACGTGGTGTTTTGAAACAGCGAACTGTCGCAACGGTGCACAGTTAGGGGGAACACTTCTTGAAATTAGTATGAGGGATCATCTTATTTACTACCATCGTTCTATGTAAACAAGATGCAAAACATGATAAACATCACATGCAATCAAATAATAAACGTGACATGATATGGCCAATATCACATAGCTCCTTTGATCTCCATCTTGGGGCTCCATGATCATCTTGTCACCGGCTTGACACCATGATCTCCATCATCATGATCTCCATCATCGTGTCTCCATGAAGTTGCTTGCCAACTATTACTTCTACTACTATGGCTAACGCGTTTAGCAATAAAGTAAAGTAATTTACATGGCGTTTCTCAATGACACGCAGGTCATATAAAAGAATAAAGACAACTCCTATGGCTCCTGCCGGTTGTCATACTCATCGACATGCAAGTCGTGATTCCTATTACAATAGCATGAACATCTCATACATCACATATAGATCATTCATCATTCATCATAACTTTGGCCATATCATATCACAAACCACTTGCTGCAAAAACAAGTTAGACGTTCTCTAATTGTTGTTGCAAGTTTTACGTGGCTGAATTAGGGTTCTAGCAAGAACGTCTTCTTACCTACGTGAAAGCCACAACGTGATTTGTCAACTTCTATTTACCCTTCATAAGGACCCTGTTCATCGAATCCGCTCCAACTAAAGTGGGAGAGACAGACACCCGCCAGCCACCTTATGCAACTAGTGCATGTTAGTCGGTGGAACCGGTCTCACGTAAGCGTACGTGTAAGGTTGGTCCGGGCCGCTTCATCCCACAATACCGCTGAAGCAAGAAAAGACTAGTAGCGGCAAGAAAGTTGACAAATCTACGCCCACAACGAATTGTGTTCTACTCGCGCAAGAAGAACTACGCATAGACCTAGCTCATGATGCCACTGTTGGGGAACGTTGCAGAAAACAAAAATTTTCCTACTCATTTCACCAAGATCCATCTAGGAGTTCATCTAGCAACGAGTCATCGGATGCATCTACGTACCTTGTAGATCGCGAGCGGAAGCGTTCAAAGAACGGGGATGATGTAGTCGAACACGACGTGATCCAAATCACCGGAGATCCTAGCACCGAACGGACGACACCTCCACGTTCAACACACGTACGGAACAGCCACGTCTCCTCCTTCTTGATCCAGCAAGGGGAGAGGAGAGGTTGAGGGAGATGGCACCAGCAGCAGCACGACGGCGTGGTGTTGATGGAGCTGCAGTACTCCGGCAGAGCTTCGCTAAGCACTATGGAGGAGGAGGAGGTGTTGGAGAGGGAGAAGGAGGCAACCAAAGGCATGGGATGAAAGCCCTCCTTCCCCCACTATATATAGGAGGGCCAAAGGGGGGGCGCCGGCCCTAGGAGATCCAATCTCCTAGGGGGGCGGCGGCCAAGGGGGTTTCCCTCCCCCCCAAGGCACCTAGGAGGTGCCTTCCCCTCCTAGGACTCTTCCCCCTTAAACCCTAGGCGCATGGGCCTATGTTGGGGCTGGTGCCCTTGGCCCATGCAGGCCAAGGCGCACCCCCTACAGCCCATGTGGCCCCCGGGGGCAGGTGGCCCCACCCGGTGGGCCCCCGGGACCCTTCCGGTGGTCCCGGTACAATACCGATAACCCCGAAACTTGTCCCGATGCCCGAAACAGGACTTCCCATATATAAATCTTTACCTCCGGACCATTCTGGAACTCCTAGTGATGTCCGGGGTCTCATCCGGGACTCCGAACAACATTCGGGGTTACTGCATATACATATCGCTACAACCCTAGCGTCACCGAACCTTAAGTGTGTAGACCCTACGGGTTCGGGAGACATGTAGACATGACCGAGATCGCTCTTCGGTCAATAACCAACAACGGGATCTGGATACCCATGTTGGCTCCCACATGCTCCACGATGATCTCATCGGATGAACCACGATGTCGAGGATTCAAACAACCCCGTATACAAAACCCTTTGTCAATCGATATGTTACTTGCCCGAGATTCGATCGTCGGTATCTCAATACCTCGTTCAATCTCGTTACCGGCAAGTCACTTTACTCATACCGTAATGCATGATCCCGTGACCAGACACTTGGTCACTTTGAGCTCATTATGATGATGCATTACCGAGTGGGCCCAGTGATACCTCTCCGTCATACGGAGTGACAAATCCCAGTCTTGATCCATGTCAACCCAACAGACACTTTCGGAGATACCCGTAGTATACCTTTATAGTCACCCAGTTACGTTGTGACGTTTGGCACACCCAAAGCACTCCTACGGTATCCGGGAGTTACACGATCTCATGGTCTAAGGAAAAGATACTTTGACATTGGAAAACTCCAGCAAACAAACTAAACGATCTTGTGCTATGTTTAGGATTGGGTCTTGTCCATCACATCATTCTCCTAATGATGTGATCTCGTTATCAATGACATCCAATGTCCATAGTCAGGAAATCATGACTATCTGTTGATCAACGAGCTAGTCAACTAGAGGCTTACTAGGGACATGTTGATGTCTATTATTCACACATGTATTACGATTTCCGGATAATACAATTATAGCATGAATAAAGACAATTATCATGAACAAGGAAATATAATAATAATGCTTTTATTATTGCCTCTAGGGCATATTTCCAATAGAATATGTAGGAGCCAATATGAGCATCCAGGTCCCACTATTGGTTATTGACCGGAGATGTGTCTCGCTCATGTCTACATAGTTCTCGGACCCGTAGGGTCCGCACGCTTAACGTTCGATGACGATTCGTATTATGAGTTTATGTGTTTTGATGTACCGAAGGTTGTTCGGAGTCCCGGATGAGATCAAGGACAAGACGAGGAGTATCAAAATGATCAAGACATAAAGATTGATATATTGGACCATGTTATTCGGACACCGGAAGTGTTCCGGACAGTTTCGGATAAAACCAAAGTGCTGGAGGGGTTACAGGAACCCCCCCCCCCCGGGGGAAGTAATGGGCCTTAGTGGGCCTTAGGGGAGAGAGTGGGCAGCAGCCAGAAGGTGGCGCCCCCCCAAGGGGAGTCCGAATAGGACTAGGGGAGGGGGGGGGCGGCCCCTCTTTCCCTCTCCATCTCCCTCTCCTTCCTTCTTCCCCCCTTCCACCAAGTGGAATCCTACTAGGACTTGGAGTCCTAGTAGGAATCCTCTCCTTGGGGCGCGCCTCTCGGGGCCGGTCGGCCTCCTTCCTCCCTCCTTTATATAAAGGAGAGGGGGGCACCCCGTAGACACACAAGTTGATCTTGAGCCGTGTGTGGTGCCCCCTCCACAGTTTTACACCTCGGTCATATCATCGTAGTGCTTAGGCGAAGCCCTGCACCGGTAACTTCATCATCACTATCACCACGCTGTCGTGCTAACGAAACTCTCCCTCGGCCTCAACTAGATCAAGAGTTCGAGGGACGTCATCGAGCTGAACGTGTGCTGATCGCGGAGGTGCCGTGCGTTCGGTACTTGGATCGGTTGGATCGCAAAGACGTTTGACTACATCAACCGCGTTACTAAACACTTTCGCTTTCGGTCTACGAGGGTACGTGGACACGCTCTCCCCGCTTGTTGCTATGCTTCTCCTAGATAGATCTTGCGTGATGGTAGGAATTTTTTTTGAAATACTACGTTCCC
Source organism: Triticum timopheevii (assembly GCA_963921465.1). Taxonomy (NCBI): domain Eukaryota; kingdom Viridiplantae; phylum Streptophyta; class Magnoliopsida; order Poales; family Poaceae; genus Triticum; species Triticum timopheevii. Next base: position 480,909,228 of record OY997268.1, read on the forward strand.
CAACACTCCCCGTGATAGAAAAGTGGCCAGCCAACCTGACAACCGTTTGTCCACTTTGTGAATAACAGGCGTTAACAGTCCATGTGTGATCTTGTGTGTGGATATTGGTAAGCCCAGGTAAGTGCACAGGAAGGCAGAATGCCGACATTGTAGGATTTGAGCAATCTGTTGGCAAACCGTCGGATCTACACAGATAGGGACAAAGGAGCTCTTTTGGAAGTTGATTGTGAGGCCAGCGAAGCTTGAGAATGAATTAAGAATCCTTTTGATGATGCCAACTTGCTGTGTATTCCTTTGGATCAGTAGAAGCGTGTCATCGGCGTACTATAGGACGGGGAAGGGTCCCTCTATCCCAAGTGGGTGCTTAAGCAGGCCAACTCGGTGCTCTCTGTCGCAGGATCTTTGTAGGACATCTGCAAGCAGTATGAAAAGGTACGGTGATAGCACGTCACCTTGCCTAAGGCCACACTTCGAGGATATCTTATCACCAAGCTGGCCATTAAGGAGGATTTGGGAGGAGCTGGAAGTGAAGATGTCAGAAACCCATTGGTTCCAGCGACTCCCGAAACCTCTGGCAGTGAAAATCTGTTGTAGGGCATCCCAACTAACACTATCAATGGCCTTTCGAAAGTCAAGTTTCAGCACAATCATAGGCTTCCTTCTCTTGGATGCTTCTCGTACTAGTTCTGCAGCTAACACAAAGTTCTCGACAATGCATCATCCAGGCAAGGAACCCGACTGTAGTGGGTGAATCATGGTTGGAATGAGGTGTTGTAGTCGTGCAGCGAGCACTTTGGTTATCAGCTGGGGCAAACTATGGACTAGGGAGATGGGACGAAAATCCTTAATATCCGTTGGGGTGTCTCTCTGAGGTATCACCCCGATGTTGGCTATATTAGTGCCATTGAGATTACTGCCAAGCTCATAGAACTCCTGGAAGAAGCGCAGTAGATCCTTCCTCAAAATCTCCTTGAAACAATTGTAGAATTCATTGGTAAAGCCACCAGGTCCTGGACTCCTATTGTTAGGGCTTTTCTAAATGGCCGTAGCAATTTCATCGCATGTAAAAGGCTCTTCTAGAGCCCTTAGATCAGTATTGTCATAAAGTTGGGAGAGGTCAACCGTTGGTAAGGATGGGGATGGTTGTCCTAGCAGATCTCTGTAGTAATCCGTTGCAATTCGCAACTTATCCTGCTCTCCAAAAAACTGGACCCCGTCCTTAATTAGTAGCCACACTTTATTCTTTTTGTGGTGCTGATTAGCCGCGGCATGAAAAAAACTTGTGTTTTGGTCATCCAATGTGCAGCCCCAATTTTTTGCGTGGCGCCTCCATGCCATTATTTTCCAGAGGATCAGCTGTTGTGCTTTCGCGTTCGCGTGTTTCCTCAAGGAGAATTGTAAGTGCATCTAGTGCCCCTTAGTGATTTTGGTGTATTGAAGACTTATAGGTTAAGTGACTGATGCGTTTGTGAGTGTACACAGGTCTATAAGTCTATGAGGAGTTTGATATTTACAGAGAAAGTCGACCCCTAAAAATGAAGTTCTTCGACTGAAGACTTTGATATTCTGAAGACTTTCTGAAGACTTTGAAAGTGAAGAAATTGGTGTGACCTTGAAGACTTGGTATTCATTCGAGGAATATGGAGCGTGAAGACTTTTGTTTTTGTAGTTCCATTTTCTCTTTCTTGAGTCATAGGAAACACCGTACTGTTAAAGGGGATCGAGGAAATACTAAGGAAAAATTTCCATGTGATGCTCAACTCAAAATCCTACACCTACCAATCCCTTCGAGTGAAGCCATTGGAAATCTCATACAGTTCAGTCAATTTCTTCAGTGACAGAGACGCAGTTCTTCTGGTCACTGAGGACTTTGCTCTGACTGAGGAGTTAGGAATTCGCCAGTGCGAATTGCCTACACAATGAGGAACATGATAGCCCTAAGGAATTTGAGAGTCAAATTTCCGACCGTTGCTGTGCTGCGCGCCGGCTGTCCAAAATATCTTATCCACCTAACGGTCATATCATTGAAGGGCATTTATGTCTTATCATGTCGGGCTGCTCCCTAGGCTATAAATAGCCGCCCCCTACAACCACTAGCTGGTTGGCTGCTCCGAGAGAACTTGACACTTGTCATCTGAGAACAACCCATCCTCCGAGGACTTTGAGCGAAAATCATCAAGTGAGGAAAATCCCAAACCAAACCCCCACAAACCCAAAGTGATTGAGCATCACTGAAGAAATTGATCCTGCGTGGATCCGACGCTTGTTACCTTTGAAGACTGTGCTTCTTCCAGACGGTTAGGCGTCAAGGTCTAGAGCATCCAAGAGGAATTGTGGATCGCCGAGTGACCAAGTCTGTGAAGGTTTGGAAGTCACCTGAAGACTTACCACGAGTGATTGGACGAGGCCTGCGTGGTCTTAGTTCAAGGAGAATACGGTGAGGACTGGGTGTCCTGAGTTGCGGCTCAGAGACTGGGTGTCCGGGACTGCGTGTCCTCGAGTTTAAATACTCAGCCGCTCCAACCAGACGTACAACTGAGACAGCAGTTGGAACTGGTTTACCAAATCATTGTCTTCACCAACTAACTGGTTCTATTTCCTCAACTCTTTCATTTCCTCATTACTGTGTTGTATGTTGTTCATATCTGTGCTTGAAGACTTTGACTGAAGACTTACACAAATTCCTCAGTTCAATTTCTTCAGTCTGTTTGTCTTCATCTTGTTATCCTGTGTTTACGCTTTCTGTACTCTGTGCCAGTCTTCATTTCATCATGATGACTATGTCTGTATCCTATTATGTTTACCTCTGAGTACTTATTCCGCTGCAAGTAGTTCTTCGCTAAGGAATTTCCTCACCAGCAAATTCCTCAGTGAAGAATTCATAAAAATCGCCTATTCACCCCCCCACTAGTCGATATAACGCACTTTCAATTGGTACCAGAGTAAGGTACTCCCTTGTTCTGTGTGATTTTGGTTTAACCGCCTGGAGTTTTAGTTATGTCGACTGCAGGTATGATCAAGGTCTCGGCTGGGTGTCCTACCTTTGATGGAACGGACTACCCCTACTGGAAGAACAAGATGCGAATGCATCTTGAGGCAATTGATAACGATCTCTGGTATGTTGTGGAAAATGGTGTCCCCTCTGTCACTCCCACACTGAACGCTACCGATGTGAAGAGATTCAAACAACTCGATTCTCAAGCGAAGAATATCATATGTGGCCATCTAAGCAAAGGACAGTATGGAAGAGTGAGTGCTTTGGAAACTGCTAAGCTTATCTGGGATAGGCTGTCCAAAGTAAATGAAGGAGTTTCAACTCAGCGTGACTCTCGAGTCGATGTTCTTCGGAATCTCTTCAACCGCTTCAAAAGACCCGACAATGAGAATGTCCAACAAACCTTTGATCGCCTCACTGACATCTCAAATGAGCTTCAAGGCCTAAGTGCCACTGACATTACCGATCATGAAGTTGTGAAGAAACTGTTGAGATCGCTTGATTCCTCATTTGATACTCTGGGACTGATGATACAAGAACGTGCTGACTACAAGTCGCTTGATCCTGCTGATATCCTCGAAAGGCTAAACACTCACGAGTTCCAGCTTGCTGAAAAGAGAGATCTCTATGGTTCAAACTATGGCAAACCACGTGCCCTGAAGGCCAAGGCTGTGTCTGACTCTGAATATGAGGATTCTGGTAGTAGCCTTGGTGACCCTGAAGAACTGAGCCAGGATCTTGCACTGCTTGTGAAGAAATTCCAGAAGTTCACAAGACGTGGTCGCTTTGGAAAATCCTCAAGAGGCAATGATTCCTCATCCAATGACTATAAGAGAAGGCTTTGCCACAAATGCAAGAAGCCTGGTCACTATATTCAAGATTGTCCTCAGTGGGAAAAGGAAATGAAGAAGAAGAAATACAAGGATTACAGTTCTGATGATGCGAAGAAGAAGAAGAAATCGTCAAAATCTTCGTCATCAAAATCCTCGAAGTCTTCATCTCACAAGAAGAGCAGCTCCAAGAAGGCTCGGGCATTCATTGGCAAGGAAATGGACTCTGAAGCTGAATCTGAGGAAAATGATGAAGAGGAGGCGTCTGAAGAATCTGAGTCTGGTGTGGCGAGTCTGGCCGTTGCTACTGCCTTCGTCAGCAAGTCCATCTTCAACACTGAAGAAACTGACTCCATCGACAAGCCTGATGAAGACAATGATGGCTACGCTCCCACCTATTGCTTCATGGCAAAAGGTGCTAAGGTACTCAAATACGACTCCTCTGAATCTAGTGAAAATGAATCTGATGAGGATCTCAAGCCCAGCTACTCTAAACTTGCTAAGATTGCTGTGAAACAACAACGGGCTCTTGAAAAGGTTCAAAACATGCTAGATAAAAGTGACGATATGTTGGGTGAAGAAATGGATCGTACTAAAGCCTTGACTGAAAATCTTCAGAGACTTCAGTCCAGGTTTGATAACCTTCAAGGTCATCATAACGCTCTCTTGACTGATCATGAGAAACTTTCTTATGAATTTCTTCAAGAAAAGCAAGATCACGAGAAGCTTTCTCTTGAATATCTTCAAAGAAAGGAAGATCTTGAGAAGCTAAGAGTGTGTTATGAAGATCTTCAGAAGGAGCGCGATTCATTACTAGCTCAACAAATCAGCGCTTCTCAGGAAGAATTTGTTCCCCCATGCTTAAAGTGCATTGAACGTGAATCTGCTAATTCTTCACCTGAATGTTCAAATGCTTCAACTATTACAAATCCTTCATCTGCCTCTGCTATCACTAATTCCTCATCTGAGGACATTGCTAGCATCACTGACAATGCAGGGCTAAAGGAACTTTACATGACAGGCATGTACAAAAGCCTCAAAGGACATCAGACACTTTGTGATGTGCTCAAAAAGCAGATCCTCAACAGAAACCCTAGGAAAGAGGGTATTGCCTTTGAGAGGAAACTCAATGCTAATGGAACATATTGGAAGCCTGAGCAGTACCCCAAAACCTCATGGGTTGCTGCAAAGGGACCTCCAGTTGATCCATCTAATTTATCTGGCTTTACATGTGAATCTCCTCACTCTTCTGATGAGTCATTTGACTCCAACTATAAACTGTTCAAAAATCAGAATGGTGAAGTATTTGCTAGATATGTTGGCACTAACTGCAGGAACGGTTCCCCTATGAAGAAAATCTGGGTTCCCAAAAGTTGTGTTGAAAGTCTTCAGGTGAATGTCCTCATGACACCACCTGTGAAGAACAGGAACCCCAGATCAAATTCTTCATATGGACCAAATTCTTCACATGGATCAAATTCCTCAACTGGATCAAAATCCTCATATGATTATCATCGTGCTAACAACTCTTTCTCGCAGGGTAGAGCTAAGGGTTATGAATATGTGCATTATTCTTCAAACCATTATGTTCATAAGTCCTCAAGGAATTACTCTGCTTATTCATATGCTTACCCTAACCCCTCTTATGTGAAGCGAAATGGTTTGGCATCTTTGCCACCTTTCTCATATGGTGCTCGCAGAATGATGAACTCTTTGCCACCCCTCCAGATGTGGGTGGTGAAGACAAAGAACTAATCTCTTCTGCAGGGTCAGGTCTCCAGACGTGCTCTAACGTCTGAAGAATTTGCTGGAGACCTGACAAAATTGCCTGAAAGGACACAGGCAAATCATGATGAAATGAACTTTCATTTCACACGTCCTCATACTGCTATATCTGTTTACTGCTTGATGAAATACATCTGATGAACTTGATATCATATTCTTCACTGATGAAGCATATGAGATTGTAAGTTACACTAATTCATCTGCAGGATGATCAACCCAAAACCACTGAATGGGTCCTCGATAGTGGATGTACAAATGACATGACTAGTGACAAGAATCTATTGATGGATGCTCCCTTATCACCGTCACCTCTGAAGCATATCATCTTTGCTGACAAAGGCAAAAGTCAGGTATTGGGTCTTGGTAAGGTTGCTATCTCTAAGGATAAGCACATGGACAAAGTCATGCTTGTTGAGTCCTTAGGATACAATCTCATGTCAGTCTCAATGCTTTGTGATCTTGATATGGTTGTTGTCTTCGGCAAATATCGCTGTGTTGTGATTATGGAAGCTGACAATTCCAAAGTCTTCGAAGGCTTTAGGAGAGGAGATCTGTATATTGTTGATTTCTCTACAGGACCACAACCAGCCGTGTGTCTACTTGCAAAAGCTTCAGAAGGCTGGCTATGGCATAGACGACTTGGTCACGCAGGCATGAGGAATTTGAACACGCTTGCGAAGAAGAAGCATGTCATTGGCATTGAGAATGTCAAATTCCTCAAGGATCACTTATGCGGAGCATGTGAAGCCGGAAAAATGACCAAGGCCAAGCATCCAGCGAAGACTATCATGACCACTACCCGTCCATTCGAATTGCTTCACATGGACCTCTTCGGACCTAATCATTATTCAGCAGTCACTAATGATGCATCTCTATATGGTTTTGTCATTGTTGATGATTATTCTCGATATACATGGGTACACATTGTTACTTACAAACATGAAGTGCAGGAAGTCTTCAAACGATTTTCCTCGAGGGCTTCAACCAACTTTGGTGTGAAGATCAAGCATATCAGAAGTGACAATGGAACTGAGTTCAAGAATTCCGGTCTTGATGCATATCTTGATGAACTTGGTATTACTCATGAGTTATCTGCTCCCTATACTCCTCAGCAGAATGGCGTCGTGGAGCGCAAGAACAGAACTCTTGTTGAGATGGCTCGCACTATGCTTGATGAATACAAAACGCCCCAGCATTTTTGGATTGATGCAATTGATACTGCTTGCCACATCATCAACAGAGTATATCTTCACAAATTTTTCAAGAAGACTGCCTATGAACTCCTCACTGACAAGAAACCCAATGTGAGTTATTTCAAAGTCTTCGGTGCTAAATGTTGGATTAGAGATCCTCACCACAACTCTAAATTTGCACCGAAAGCACATGAAGGTTTTATGCTTGGTTACGGAAAGGACTCGCACACCTGCAGAGTCTTCAACATTGTTCTTCACAAGATTGTTGACACTGTAGATGTGTGGTTCGATGAAACTAATGGCTCGCAAAGAGAGCACCTACCTTCTGTGTTAGATGAACCAGCACCTGAAGATGCTATCAAGCTCAAGGCAACTGAGGATGTCATTCCGACTGAAGAATCTGCTGAAGAATTCATTCCTGTTCATGAAGAACGTCGAGCTGATGCACCTGAAGAACAAGATGAGGAAAATGGTGCTGAAGAAAATGCTGATCAAAATCCTCAGCGACAACCAACTCATCCACACGTTGCAAAAGAAGTGCATGTGGAGAAGATCATCGATGACATTAGCGCACCAGGTCCTCTCACACGCTCAAAAGCATCACATTTATCTAACTTTTGTGGGCACTATGCTTTTGTCTCTATCACAGAGCCCACTAAGGTAGATGAAGCATTTCTGGAGCCGGAGTGGATTCAGGCTATGCAAGAAGAACTACATCAGTTCGAGCTGAACAATGTCTGGGAATTGGTCAATCGCCCAGATCCTCGCAAGCATAATATCATTGGCACAAAGTGGATCTACCGCAACAAGCAAGATGAAAATGGCCTTGTGGTGAGGAATAAGGCACGACTAGTAGCTCAAGGCTACACGCAGGTTGAAGGAATTGATTTCGATGAAACTTTTGCACCTGTTGCTAGACTTGAGGCTATTCGCATATTACTTGCTTACGCTAACCATCATGATATCATCTTATATCAAATGGATGTGAAAAGTGCATTCCTCAATGGTAAGCTTGAGGAAGAAGTATATGTTGCTCAACCCCTAGGTTTTGAAGATCCCAAGAATCCTGACAAAGTCTTCAGACTCAATAAGGCTCTCTATGGCCTCAAGCAAGCCCCTCAGGCGTGGTATGATACATTAAAGGAATTCTTCGTGAAGAATGGCTTCACACCCGGTTCACTCGACCCTACTCTTTTTACTAAATCATATGATGGTGAACTGTTTGTGTGCCAAATATATGTTGATGATATTATGTTTGGCTGTACTGACCAACGTTATAGTGATGAATTTGCCTATATGATGAGTGAAGAATATCAAATGTCTATGATGGGAGAGTTGAAATTCTTCTTAGGTCTTCAAATTCGTCAGCAGCGCAATGGCATATTCATATCTCAGGAGAAATACCTCAAAGATGTACTGAGGAAATTCGGCATGCAAGATTGCAAAGGCGTCAAAATTCCTATGCCCACAAATGGCCATCTATGCACTGATGAAAATGGTATTGACTTCGATCACAAGGTATACCGCTCCATGATTGGTTCCTTATTGTACTTATGTGCATCTAGGCCAGATATAATGCTTAGTGTTTGCATGTGTGCCCGATTTCAAGCTGCACCGAAGGAATCACACCATAAGGCTGTGAAGCATATTCTTCGATATCTAGCTCACACACCAACACTAGGATTATGGTACCCCAAGGGCTCTGCTTTTGATCTCATTGGATATTCTGACTCTGACTATGCTGATGATCGTGTGGACCGCAAGTCAACATCTGGCACTTGTCATTTCCTCGGACGATCTTTGGTTTGTTGGTCCTCGAAGAAACAGAACTGCGTATCACTATCTACTACTGAAGCTGAATACATTGCTGCTGGCTCATGCTGTGCTCAACTGCTTTGGATGAAGCAAACCCTCAAGGACTATGGCGTCAACGTGAAGAATGTGCCTCTCCTCTGCGACAATGAGAGTGCCATCAAGATTGCTCACAACCCAGTTCAGCACTCGAAGACTAAGCACATCCAGATTCGTCATCATTTTCTTCGTGATCATGTGTTGAAGGGCGACATCTCCATCGAGCATGTGAAGACTGAAGAACAGCTAGCTGATATCTTCACTAAGCCCTTGGACGAGAAGAGATTTAGCAAGTTGCGGTGTGAGCTAAATATCTTAGAATCTTCGAATGTTCTTTGAAAAGGACACACATCCTAACCCTTATGCAGAATTGATGACTTAGATGTGCAACACATGAAGAAACGTTTTTCTTCAATCAATGAAGAATAACACTCTAAGTGTGAAGAAATTAATGAAGAATTTGATTCTCAGAACCCTACGACAATTGTACGCGGTGTCTGAAATCATCATTCTTATACGGTGGGTCACGCCACCACAAAAGTTGAAAATCTTCAATTTGAGTTTTTCCTCATTTTTGAAATTCTTCAGTCTTTCAAATTCTTCAACTTTGCAAAATCTTCAATGTTTCCGTCGTTTTTCTTCATTGGCTATATATATATATATGTGAGTTTATGTCCTCTACAGCATTCACTTATTGCTATTTCTTCAAGTTGTGATTTCTGCTAAGTGAATGTGATCGGACCCTTCCCCCTCTATGCTACACTCAACCCAATCTATTCACAAATTCTTCATGTGCGTTCTGATTGAAACTTGTTCAAAGTCTTCACTATGTCCTTGTCAGCTGAAGAAATTGCGAACGAAACTTTAAAACAAATCTTATCCAGATTTTCGGTTTTACCGCTCAAACCGTTCCGCATCCCATGATGCATTATTTTATTCACCCACGATCTTACACGATCTCATCTGCACAGTACGTGGGTGACACATGTCGCGTGAAGAAGAAAGGGCAGGGGCATGTTCGTCCCAAAATCTTCGGGCGAACAGTTTTTACCATGGCTATAAATACCCCTCTCCCCTTCCTTACTTCATTTACTCCGCTCAGTCGCTGTCTCTCGCTCGAGCTCTCCTCAAACCCTAGCGCCGCCGCTACTCCATCGCTGCCGGTGAGGAAGAGCTTCACTGCCTCGACCTCGTCGCCGTCGTACTCGCGCCGGCTGCGGAAATCTTCACTCCGCCGCCGCCGTAGCCGTCTCCCTCTGCCAAGTTAGGGCGTGGGAGATCTAACTTGATGAACTTCATCGTTGTTCATCTCTGTTCGTCGTGTTCTTCAGTTCGGGTAATTAAAAGTCACTTTTATTACTCGCTTTGATTCTCAAACTTTTCTGAAAATTTTCAAAGGTGTTTTATTTTTCAAATCTTCACATATGAACACCTCACACACTGTATGCTCTTGATCCATCTCTCTAAGCACTCATTTCTTCAAGATTCCTCAATTGTGCGGATTTTCGATCTGTACAACTCTGGAACCTAAGACAAGAATGCTTAGTGAAATTCCTCAAGGCTCAACTGGTCAAAATCCTCAAAACTTGTCTTTTCGAAAAATCTTCTGAGAACGCATATGACCTCTCCAAATTCCTCTCACCTACACTCTGTTCACAGGTACTCATGTCCACTGCTGAATCACTAGGTTCTCATCAACTTAACTCATTTGCAGCATTCCTCGAAGAAAAACTGCATACTTCTTTAGAGTGTTCAATTGTTCAAATTCCTCATCTGAAGAAAATGGCTGAAGGAAAGAGACCGCAGAAAGGAGGAAAGAAACCGGAGGTCATGACTGCTTTCGAGATCCCTGATGAAATATACAAGGATTATTGCACACCTGATGAAGCCAAGTTTGGCAAAGAAAACAAGAATCAGCGCAAGGTGCGCATTCAGAGGATTGAACGAAGATGGGCATGAGAATGGAGGGAATATCGATATGTTACTCCAAAGTACATGAAGAAATTCGCCTTAAATCCTCCATGCCCAAGAGCTCCATTGGCACCTGGCCAAGTCGCTGATCCCACTAGCATCAAAAGTGGTGAAGACTTTCCTGAAGAATGGGCTAAGCGCCAAGCAAAATTGGCAAGACAAGCCAAGGAGGCAGTGAGGAAATTTAATGAGGATTCAGCTGCTGCTGCTGCCGCTGAGACCTCGGTCAAGCCGAGGAAATCAATGCCGAAGAAGCCTGCTCGCAAGCCAAGTGCTTCACCATCAGCGCCCTCACGGCCAAGTTCCTCAGCCGCGCCCTCACGGCAAATTCCTCAGACTACTGCTGCTCCACCAAAGTCCTCAGCAGCTCCCTCCAAGTCCTCAACTCATGTGCATCTGGCTACATGTCAAAGGACTCAGGGTTTCTCAATTGCTTCTGGTGTCTCAGCGAGTTCCTCAGCTGCACCAATGTCCTCATCAGGCCCCACTCTGCTGAAGACAAAAGCAACAGCTGGACGCGGTCCTCGGCCAAGTCCAAGAAAGAAACAGGTTGCTTTCCAAGTGCCCTCTGATGATGAGGCTTCTGATGAAGAACTTGCAGAAATCATCAGAGACAGACAAGCAAAGGCCGCCAGAGCCAAAGGAACACCTGTGCCACTGCTTCTGGATCCGAAGAAGATCCTCGACCATATTGACTTATGGCATAAGGATCCAAACACTCCAATGCCTGATCTGCCTCTGACTCCTGGTCAAAGTCATATGCTGACCCATTTCATCTCTCAAGAGAAATGGAAGTTTGAAAAGGCTCGTGAGATAAAGAGAGCACAAGCTAGAAAGGAGAAGCTTCTGAAGAAGAACGTTGTCAGACTGACACCTGAAGAACTTCTCAAGGCTCAATCTGAGATCCAAGCCCTCAGCAAAGATTTCGATGCATACCATGCTGATTGGCAAGGAGCCAAAGTGAGATTCGTCAATTTGACGAAGAAAATGACAACTGTTGCAGCCCCATCGCAACAAGAAAATCCTCAGGCTGCAGACTCTGCTCAGCCTGCTGAAGAACATGCCAGCACTGCTGATGACTTTCAGCCTGCTGATGAGAATACAAGTTCCAGGGCTGATGACTCCATTCCAGCCGCTGAAGAAATTCCCAGGGCATCCACTAGTGGTGCGCCTGAAGAAACTGAAGAGATCAGGGCAACTGCACCAGCGCCTGAAGAAAATGAACCACAGTCCTCAGCTCCTCCTGCGCCAACACCAACTCCAATTCTTCCTTCTGCTTATGAAGTGAAGAAGACCAAGGCTGCAGAGCGAGCTACAGTGAAGAAAAGGAAGGCATCAGCTGCGTCAAATTCTTCGGCCGCGAAGAAAATGAAGCCAATGACCAGCTCGCTTGAAAATCCTATTGATGCCATTCCGCTTTCCTCCATGTCATCCAAGGAAATTGTTCCTTATGGAGAAGACTACAAGATCCCAAGCGGATCTGATGAAGAAAATCATTCTGTTGCTACCTCAGAGCAGTTTGATGAAGAAATTGAAGTGGAAACATTCCCTTCAACGCCAGTCGTTTCCTCACCTATGCCTCAGTTCACAGCTGAAGAGGCTGGTGTTGAGGAAATTGAAAAAGAAGATGAAGATGTGGATATTGGATGCACTACACCAGTGATGAACGATGACTTTTGGGAAAGTCAGCATCCCAATACTCCTCTCTTCACTCCTATTCAACAAATTCCTCAGTCCCCGGCTACAACTGTTCAAATGGGCTCTGAAGAAACTCATCCCACATCCTCTGTTCATGAAGAAATTCCAGCCGCTAGTGCTGAAGAACCTGCTGCTGCTGATCCCCAAACTGCACAAGAAGAGGAACCAGAAATTCCTCAGCCCGAAGCACCTGAGATCGTCATTCCTGAGGTTGTGCTGCAAATCACTGACACTCCTCTGCCCAAACCGAAGAATCCGTTCTCTAGCAAGCAAAAATTCAAGGCTGAAGACTTCTTTTCTGAGCATGTGTTCTTCACTGATTACAATCCATATGACTCTACTCGCATAAGGAAGAGACGTTTCTGGACTGCTACTCAAGCCAACTTCTATTCCTCAGTGCTCTTTGACGAGGACAAAATCTTCGATCATGAACATATTCCTCGCGTGGATATGGAATCTCTGTCGTGCTTCGAACTGGTCCTCCGAGTTATTCACGATGCAGGACTACTGAACTTCTGCACTGATATCTGTAATTGGAATGAAGAACTCATTCTTTAGTTCTATGCCACTTTGCATATCACCGGAGATGCTGAAGATGTCAATTCATGGGTGCTGGATTGGATGACAGAAAACACTCACTATAAGGCACCAGCAACTGAATTGCTTCGTGTCCTTCCTCTTGATCCTCCCCATGCCAGTGCACGTTGCATCTACAATGACCGCGAACTGACAGATCATTATATGCAAGTGCTCATGAAGCCTTTGAAGCCAGGGCAGGCCCCACGAACCAAATTCCTCGTCAAGGAATTGCTATATGTGCCTCGGACTGTCTATCGCATCCTGACGAAGACAATGAGTCCTATCAAAGGCCACGACTCAAATGATGAAGATGTCGTTGGCATCATGAAGAACATGCTTTTCAACATCATTCATGGCGTTCCCGTCAACTTCCATGATTTCTTCATGAGGACTCTGGCTAATGTTGCTATGTCACCTTTTGAGCTGAAGCCCTATGCGCCTTGGATCATGAGATTCATAAGGGCAAGATCTTCACTGAATTACAAGGCTGACACTCTGAACCATGGTAGCTACTTGCCGCCCATTGAAGTCCTCAAGCGACCAGTTTCATCCTCTGATGATAAGGGCAAGGCAGCTGCTGTGATCGATGAAGGCACTCGTCCATTGGATGGTCAATTCCGTCTAGCTACATCTTACTCCACCAATGATGATTCTGCAACACATGACACTGCCGCAAATACATCAGCCAAGCAAAAGCCTCAAGCAACAGCACCCAGGGTGATGACTGACCTTGAGTTACTCCTCAGTCTTCATCAAAAGGTTGATCGCAATCACAAATGGGTGAAGCGTCAGTTTGCTGCAATTCTTCACAACATGACCTCAACCCATAATGCAGTGAAGAAAAATCAATATCACCTTCATGAAACCCTCAACCGCACCTGGGCTGTTCTCACTCATGTATATTCCGCGGAAGAACTGAAGACTATGGGTCTCCAGGAAGCATTTGACTGGTCTGCACCACCTCCGAAGAAATTCAAGAGAGTCAAAGTTCCTGATCTGGTGGCCAGTTCTTATTCTTCATCGCGTGAAACTGATGAGCATGAAGATTTGGACAACACTGCGGCAGGCCCTACTTCAACGAACAACCCCGACAACACTGGCGCTCCTCCATCGACTTGAAATTCTTCAGGGGCGTTAGTCCTCAGTTTCGATCCTTTTGGTCATTTGATGACAAAGGGGGAGAAATCTGAGTTAGTCTTCAAGCGGGTTTATATTATGGGCGTTTTGTTAAGTTACAACTCTCGTTCTTCCGAAACCATTTATTGGATCGAGTTGTAATCTTAAATCCGATGGTGCCCTGATACTTTTGAACGGTGCATTGTGCTCTGACTTTGATGCACTGTGCTCTGATACTTTTGATGTGTTATTCTGCATGCTTATTCCTCGTTAATATTATTGCACGCATGCTGAATCTCATCAGGCACCATATTTCATCATGCATTTCAAATTCTTCATATTATATATCAAATGCGTGTATGAATTACAAGATATAGGGGGAGATCTCCATGATTCAATTCTTCAAATGTGCATTGCCTCAAAAGCAAATTCCTCACTATGCACATATTCAGGGGGAGTTCTTCTATATCTTGCAATCAAATTCCTCAATATCAGTATTTACACTTCATATGTTTATCCCCGTTGAAAACTTAACCTATGTTGTCATCAATCACCAAAAAGGGGGAGATTGTAAGTGCATCTAGTGCCCCTTAGTGATTTTGGTGTATTGAAGACTTATAGGTTAAGTGACTGATGCGTTTGTGAGTGTACACAGGTCTATAAGTCTATGAGGAGTTTGATACTTACAGAGAAAGTCGACCCCTAAAAATGAAGTTCTTCGACTGAAGACTTTGATATTCTGAAGACTTTCTGAAGACTTCGAAAGTGAAGAAATTGGTGTGACCTTGAAGACTTGGTATTCATTCGAGGAATATGGAGCGTGAAGACTTTTGTTTTCGTAGTTTCATTTTCTCTTTCTTGAGTCATAGGAAACACCGTACTGTTAAAGGGGGTCGAGGAAATACTAAGGAAAAATTCCATGTGATGCTCAACTCAAAATCCTACACCTACCAATCCCTTCGAGTGAAGCCATTGGAAATCTCATACAGTTCAGTCAATTTCTTCAGTGACAGAGACGCAGTTCTTCTGGTCACTGAGGACTTTGCTCTGACTGAGGAGTTAGGAATTCGCCAGTGCGAATTGCCTACACAATGAGGAACATGATAGCCCTGAGGAATTTGAGAGTCAAATTTCCGACCGTTGCTGTGCTGCGCGCCGGCTGTCCAAAATATCTTATCCACCTAACGGTCATATCATTGAAGGGCATTTATGTCTTATCATGTCGGGCTGCTCCCTAGGCTATAAATAGCCGCCCCCTACAACCACTAGCTGGTTGGCTGCTCCGAGAGAACTTGACACTTGTCATCTGAGAGCAACCCATCCTCCGAGGACTTTGAGCGAAAATCATCAAGTGAGGAAAATCCCAAATCAAACCCCCACAAACCCAAAGTGATTGAGCATCACTGAAGAAATTGATCCTGCGTGGATCCGACGCTTGTTACCTTTGAAGACTGTGCTTCTTCCAGACGGTTAGGCGTCAAGGTCTAGAGCATCCAAGAGGAATTGTGGATCGCCGAGTGACCAAGTCTGTGAAGGTTTGGAAGTCACCTGAAGACTTACCACGAGTGATTGGACGAGGCCTGCGTGGTCTTAGTTCAAGGAGAATACGGTGAGGACTGGGTGTCCTGAGTTGCGGCTCAGAGACTGGGTGTCCGGGACTGCGTGTCCTCAAGTTTAAATACTCAGCCGCTCCAACCAGACGTACAACTGAGACAGCAGTTGGAACTGGTTTACCAAATCATTGTCTTCACCAACTAACTGGTTCTATTTTCTCAACTCTTTCATTTCCTCATTACTGTGTTGTATGTTGTTCATATCTGTGCTTGAAGACTTTGACTGAAGACTTACACAAATTCCTCAGTTCAATTTCTTCAGTCTGTTTGTCTTCATCTTGTTATCCTGTGTTTACGCTTTCTGTACTCTGTGCCAGTCTTCATTTCATCATGATGACTATGTCTGTATCCTGTTATGTTTACCTCTGAGTACTTATTCCGCTGCAAGTAGTTCTTCGCTAAGGAATTTCCTCACCAGCAAATTCCTCAGTGAAGAATTCATAAAAATCGCCTATTCACCCCCTCTCTAGTCGATATAACGCACTTTCAAGAATTCCAGCTTAGATAGCTGTCTCTTTTCCTCCACAACATCCAAAAACTGAACCACATGCTTGCAGTTGTCAAGAGTAATCTGTATTGGTTTTTTGGCCCTGTCCCATTTCCTCACTGCAGCCCGAATCCTTCTAAGCTTGAAGTTGAGAAGAGTTGATACTGCAAAGACTCTACTGCCCTATTGCCAACATGCACTGATCAACCCCCTTGCTCCGACATCTGTAACCAATGATTCTCAAACCTGAAGAAGGGGCACTTGGGCGCCTCCCTGCAGAAATCCACCCCAATGAGGACATGGTCTGGTATTACTGCCGGGAGGGCAGCCGCTGTGGTGTTCGTGAAGCCCAGGTTCCAATCTTCATTGACAAGAACTCTGTCCAACTTGACAAGAGTTGGATCCACCCTTTTATTAGACCAAGTGAAGGTGCGATTAGTGATATCAACATCATCCAGTGCGTGTTCCCTGATCCAGGAGTTGAAGGTGTCCATGAGTGCCCAGTTTCTTCTACCCTTGGATTTTTCATGCTCAAATCTGTACATGTTGAAATCCCCCGATAGAATCCAGGTCCCACTAAGTGCAGCAGCCATTTCATTCATAGCTTCAAAAAACTGCGGTCTTTCATTGTCTTCACAAGGAGCATACATGACAGAGAGGGCAAAGCAGTCACCGTTGCTTCTTGACTGAAACTGGATGGTAACACAAAACCTGTTCTTGGCTACTTCAACGCCTTGCAGATCATCATCGTTCCAGGCCACAATGACCCCCCCCCCCCCCCGAGGAGCCTGATGCTGGCATGTGAACAAGGCTCCTCAAGCCCTGGGGAAGAAAGGCAACAGCCCTCCTCCTGTCCAATGTCTGCAGCTTGGACTCCTGCAAGCAAACCACACTCGATCTACTAGCCAAGAGAGGGTCTTTGACTAGGGAGCATTTGTCAGAATCACCAAGTCCTCTAACATTCCAGCTAGTAATGCGCATATGGGAAAGAAAAGCATCTCATTGCAAAGACATAGAAGTTGGGGCGCTCATTGGAACTTACATGACCTAAGAAGAAGAAAATAGTCTGACTGAAAGGGAAACATGCAGTACAATGCAGATACAAAGCCTCAGAGGGCCATACACGATGACGATGAGCTAACAAAGAGAAGAAATGACTCTATCTTCTTTATCTATTCTCCAACTAGACGATGCCGCGTGCATTGCTGCGGGGATTTGTAAAAAATATATTTTGATTGTATTTGGTTGTATGGACTATGAATTTTAATGTTATAATATAAAAACTAAAATTTGAGGTACATATTATTTACTGTATTTAATTATTGAGTTGTATCTTTTCCCGTGCATATTTGCATGTTGAAGTAGACATTTTCGATGCATGTTTGCATGCTGAGGTGGCACATGTGCATGTTGAGAGAAATAAGAATTATCGAGTTGAGATTTTTTCCATGTATATTTGCTTGTTGAGGTGGACCTTACCCTTTCTTGTTGGTATCATCAGGTGGCATGTGTGGGCACATGTTGAGAGAAATACATTAGTGGGGACTAGCAATTTAGATATAGAAGATTATAAATCTTACTCACTTAGGATCTCTAAGAAAAGTATCACGAAACAACACATTCCGATTTTGTGGGCATCTTCATAAAAAAATCCGTCCTTCATGTCCTTGATCGTGAGTATTTCCGATGCATGCGTGCGGTGATGTGCATATGTTTGCACCTTCCCTGCTGCTCCTAAATGAAACAATAATCTAAAGAAAATAAGAATGAGTTTGACACCACAACATACCATCACATGCAAGATTTTGTTCAAATGGAACACAACAAAGTTTAGGAAAAATAAACATAGGTATGTTACTCGTGACAACAAGAACGAAACAAAATGCCCATGGAATTGATATATGGTTGGCCAAATGAGTATGCCTCATGATAGGACGAACAATGGCAACAAAAATCTCTGCATGCCAGAGGATCATGAGCTAATTGGCCGCCTCTTCATTTGTCTTACTCGTTTCGGCTTAAGCAGAAAGCTCACTCAATTGTTTAAAATTATCGTGTGGCACTTTGGGAATGATTTGTTTTGTCTTTTTGGTGGATATGATTGATCTCAATCATTTTAATACTCATCTTTGGCTTACCTTTTTTGTACGGTTTTGCTAATCCCAAGTCATCTGAGATTTGTTATATTTAAATCGGTTCTTTTAAAAATCAACTTAGATATAAAGAAAAATCTCAGTCGAGAACATTCTAGGCCTATACTTCGCCATTCTTATTTTTTGTGAGAAGCTTACCCTTCATACTACCAGTTAACATAAGAACACTTGAGTGTCTGAAAGAAATATAACAATATTCGAGCTCTCTGTTAGTATAGACAACACACGGTCTAGCAAAGTTCTATTGGGCCTAGGATATTCATGAGAAATTGCTGAAGCGGGCACAATGACGAAAGTGTCCTTCTGCTCCCGAGCTCAAATGAGCTCGGTGAATCGTAAAATAAAAATAAAAATCAAAAAGCTCTGATTTTTTTTGTGACAAACATCGACAAAAGTTTCAAGTGCTTACAAAATTTCGTTGTGTAATCACATTTCTGTAAGGCGTGACAAACAAAAAAACAAAATCAGTGCTCCGAAAATGCTTTTAAAAGTAGCATTTTCAGAGTATCAATTTTGTTTTTTTGCCACACCTTCTAGAGATGTGATTTCATGACGAATTTTTGCAAGCGGTTGAAACTCTCTTCCAATCAAGTATCTAGAGAAGGTAGCGAGCCGAGGTATGGCCTGATAGCGCCTTATAGTCTTGACCCGACTTTTGTTAGCGTTTGTCACAAAAAATCAGATTTTTTTATTTTTCTTGATTTTTTCAATTTTACTGTTTACCCAAGCTTATTTGAGCTTGGGCTGAGAAACTCTGCGTCCGCACAATGGGCCCTATGCGCAGGCCAGTTTGCCATAAATGGACAAATGTCCTCCCGTTCATGGATACAAAAATTAAGAACAAAGTGAACTCCATGAATTTTAAGCATGCACGATGGATTTTTTTTTAATAAAGCGATGGACTTATTGGACGACAAAATTTTCGAGTTTACAACAAGCACGATGTGGGTTAAGATCGATGCAGATGCTGAGAAATGCGATCAGTGCCATCGCCATCACAAATGAAACACGCATGTAGAAGCGTAACCAACGGTATGGATGGGATCTCAAACTTGCACTTGAAGCGAAACGGGTCCGGCTCCGGCAACCAACAATCTTAGGATCAGACCTGAGCATTGGTTGTTCGTCAATTAGCTAATGGATGTCCAAGAATGTCAAAGTTGTTTATACAAACTATTGCGTGTGTTGTGTTAAGAGAAAATTGCACGGCACAATCAGCACACTAATGATAAGATCTCGTAAAAATGGAAAAGCAATGTAAACTACGAATGGAGTTCAGTGGAGACAGGGAGCATTCGCCCATGTGCGTAAACTCTCGCTGTCCATGAGGTCTTACCTTGCCTTCTAAGCCCAGCCTGCTACACAGGCCCAAACTCACGGCTGGGCCGAAGTAGGATGCCTACGGTGGTACCGCAGCCAGCGTAGGTGTCTGCCAACTGCCAGCTTTCCCCATTAAAAAAATCAAAACGGTGCCTGGCATTTTTTCACTTACCCCCTTCACCCTTGCCAGCAGCAGCCGAAAGGCAGCCCTTCCCCAATTCCGGCCACGCCCCAGCGCCTCCGCCTCCCCCCCTTCACTCCCCTCCCAGCTCCTCCGCCGCCCCCGTCGCCGTCTCCTCCGCCGCGCCCCTCCGGCCGGGTATCCACCAGCGCGCTTCCTCCCTCCCTACCCCCCTTCCCCAGCGCCGCCGCCTTTTCCACCAACTCCATCTGCCAATCTAGAAACCCCTATTTGTTGTGCCACCGTCGCTCGTTCTGATTCGGCTGATCTGATCGGTCGCTGAGCCGATGGGCAGCGACGCCGAGGAAGTATCCCAGCCGGCGTCGTCGCCGGAGTACGAGCAGGACGACGACGACGAGGACTGCTACCTGAGCGATCAGGAGGACGATGCCCTAGAGGAGTCCGTCCTCCAGGTCCTCGAGGACGGCAACCTCGAGGACTGCCATTGGTCCTCCTCCTCCGTACGCGCCTCGCTTACCCGTGCTTCTCCCGGCCCTCTCCGTCCGTTGGCGCACCCGGTTGCTTCGCTTACTGACGGATTATTTTCCTTGCTTTTGCTTGCAGGTGATCACCAAGGAATACCTCTTGGCGGCGCAGGTGACTATGTGGCCCGAGGGCTCCCCCCATTCTGTTTCCAGGCTGTAAGCGATTTCCGGATGCTGACGCTTTGTTTTGTAAATCTATTCTGGCTGATTGGGGTCTGTAGAGGGAGGATCTGAGGAAGGTGATGGAGCTGCTAGGGTTAAAGGAGCACCACGCAAGGACGCTTCTAATCCACTACCGCTGGGATGTGGAGAGGATATTCGAGCTGCTCGATCAGAAGGGGAGGGATAGGCTCTTCTCCGAGGCTGGTATTCCTCTCGGAACCGCCAATAATGCTGGCTCGCCCTCTGCGACTGAGGTCACCTGCAATGTTTGTTACGATGATGTGCCCCTCACGGCCGCTTCCCATATGGACTGCGGCCACAACTACTGCAATGAATGTGAGTACTAGTCGCTGAGAGCACGGAAGTGCTTGTTATGTATATGAAGCTTTGCACATGTGCTAGCTATAGCTTTTATATGCCGGTAGAACGATCTTATGATTGCATTTTCGGATGAATACTTTGCTTTTTGACCACTGTGCTGATCAGCAGTGTGATATTTGTGTATGACAAATCAACAAACATCTTATTATCCTACTTACGAAGAAAATGGCGCAACTTATCATCTTCATTTAGCTCTGTATCATTGTAGACCATCTGTACTTGTACTTCATGCACAAAATTAACCTAGGGAAGCAGGGGATATCAGTTCCTAGTCGCAAGAATAATCATTATGTTACTTCATTTAATCTACTAGTCTATTATTACGAATTTTGGCTCTAAGTACCAGTAAAGAATATATCAACTACACAAGTTTTTTATACTCTCTACCTCCACGCCAACTGCACCCTGTGAATTAGCATTGCTATATCATTTATTCCTGAATAGCCACTAATATGTGCGTTTCATCAGGTTGGACAGAATATTTCATTGTGAAAATAAATGAGGGGCAGAGTCGGCGTGTCAAGTGCATGGCTCCAAAGTGCAATGCCATCTGTGATGAAGCATTAGTCCGGAAGTTAGTAAGTGCAAAGCGCCCAGATATTGCTGAGCGCTTTGAAAGATTTTTACTGGAATCTTATATCGAGGACAATGATACAGTCAAGTGGTGCCCCAGCACACCACATTGTGGAAATGCTATACGTGTCAAAGGTGATATTCATTGCGAGGTGGAATGTACATGTGGACGCCAGTTTTGTTTTAATTGCTCCTCAGAAGCACATTCCCCTTGTTCCTGCGTGATGTGGGAGCTCTGGATCAAGAAATGTCGTGATGAATCAGAGACTGTGAATTGGATAACAGTAAATACTAAGCCCTGTCCCAAGTGTCACAAACCTGTGGAGAAGAATGGTGGCTGCAACCTGGTTGCATGTATATGTGGACAAGCATTCTGGTGAGATTTCGTATTCCTCTTGAACATTTATGTTTTATTATATACCGTTCCATTTGTTGGCAGCTAATGATGCACTGTTGTTATATTGATGCCTTCTTTTATTTGTTATATTGGTACCTTCTTTTATCTTACTTGATACTTGTCCATACAAACTGAAAGCACTACATACGTCTTGTCTTCTTCCTACTTTCCTGTTTTATGTAAGCGTGAGCATACTTTCAAATGAGTAATGATGTTCAAAGGAATTGTAGAACAGAATGCGGTACGATGAGATAGAATGCAGTAGAAATAGAAACAAAAACAGGGAACTGATTACCTACCCCTAAGGGTCAAAGCAAGCCTTCAGTTCAGTTCGCTTTTCTTAGAATTAATCAAATCTCCCCAGTAGTATTGGCACGTACGACCAGTCAGTTAACAGTTGACTACTCTACCACTGAGCTACTGAGGAACAAGGGGGAATTCGAACTCCAGAGTTGAACTCCCGCTCTCAACCCATGAACAAACTTGCTGGAATGATTGCCCCGGCCCTTGATCTTCGGGATGCAGAGTAGGGGATGGCTTGGCACATGTTAGTTAGGACTTGGAACCAGTGAAAACCCACCTTGGGTAAGGTGACGTTCAGTTTGGAGATCTAACGATTCCTTATATCCTGTATCCTCGATTGATGCAGCCTCAGATGCTTCAATTGTATTTGTAGAGTATTCAGATATACCGAGTTAACAAATCAGCTCGGTCAGTACTACACTACAGCTAGGATACTATTATGATATAATTGTATGGTGGGCAGATAGTACTTTGATGCTGGTGAAGTACATACTGTTCTCTCTTTGATACCGATTGCTCTTTTGTAAGGACAGGTTTTCTGACATATTTATAGCCCCATAATTATTCTATAAAGATACAACCACCTAGATTGTTAATGAAAATTTGTTGGTAGTTGGAAATAATAAGTTTGGTATCATGCTTTTACCAGTAATTCATAGCATATGGAGGAAAGTCTTGTAATGGTATAGGTGTATAGCTTATCTAGCCTTAGTGTGGAAGTATTCTATCCATCATTCATAGCTCCTGCCCTGATCATGTATGCTACGTATGACTTATGGTGTGTGGATATAATAGCAAAAGCTGTGCTCTGCCAATTGTGTAATGAGACTAAATCTGAGAACGGTTTCATACTTAAACCATACTTGAACCATACCCATACATGTATCTCTCAAAACCATAGTTGAACCATACCCGTTTAATGCCATTTTCAGCCCAACCAAAACTAAACCATCTATTTTTTCCACCCAAACCAATTTAAACCCAATACATAACCGTGGGTTTAAACCCAATACATAACTATGGGTTTGCTTCAATGTATATATGATTGCACAAATCGACATGTCAAGAAGCAAATGGTATAGAAAAGACATAAGTGCATCTACAATAGTTTGGGAACAAAGTTATCGTTGAGATATGGTCAACACACAGCAAGTGTCAAAAAGACAATGCCCACTACTAAAAAGCTCACTGACAAGTGTATTAAAACCAATTGCTTAGCTAAAGCACAAGCAAACACATTCGATTTGCATGTGGTGTTTTCCCATAATACATAATTACATAGTGCATCGCAACATGTAGGCGGATCAAAGATACTCGTTGTCGATGCGTCGTTGCTTATTGCACATAACCAATGCCCAGAAACCGGTTTGGACCCATAGTTTATAACCGTTAATAACCAAACTGTTTAAGCCCATAACCAACTATACCCAAATTGGTTTCTTCACATACCCAAACCAAAACCAAACTAAAAAAGATTTAGCCCAATAAAACCTGAACCAATCAAACCCAAAGTAATAACCGAACCGTTTCACCCAGTTTTTTAATAACCATTCTCAGGTTTAAATGAGACAGAGTATTATTGTTTCCTATTCAAGAATGCTCACTGCTAGAGGTAATTCTGGCAGTCTGGCACGTATCTGATCGGAAATCTAGACATATTAGTAGGGTAATACAAGAGACACTGCAGACTTCAATTGTACTGTCAAGGGTCATTACAGGCCTTTATTAGCATGTGCCTGACAGGTTATAAAAAATATTTTAAGTTTGGTGTGTCATTCACGCTGCGCCACGACTTAGATGCTACACTGACTACGATGTTCGCCTCTCTTGTTTTCTTTCTCGTTTTTTTCCTCTTCACCCCACTTGTTCTTAAGTTTGAGTTTTATTTTGCTGATTTTATGTATTTTGGATGCAGTTGGTTATGTGGTGGTGCTACTGGTAGAGATCACACATGGTCAAGCATTAGTGGCCACAGTTGTGGCCGATTCACAGAAGATCAGTCAACGAGAACAGAACAAGCAAGGCGAGACCTCTATCGATATATGCACTACCACAACAGATACAAGGCACATACTGATTCTCTTAAGCAGGAAGCAAAGCTTAAGCGTGACATCCAGTGGAAGATATCCATTTCTGAAAATAAGGAATCCAAGATAAAAGATTACTCTTGGGTGATAAATGGACTGAACAGGCTTTTCAGATCAAGGCGTGTTCTTTCATATTCTTATCCTTTTGCATTCTACATGTTTGGTGATGAGATTTTCAAGGATGAGATGACTCCTGAGGAAAGAGAACTCAAGCAGAATCTGTTTGAGGATCAGCAACAACAATTAGAGTTCAATGTTGAAAGGTTATCTGGTTTCCTCGAAAAGGATTTTCAAAATTTTAGTGACGAGGAGGTTATGGATACAATGAAGCATGTTATCAATCTTTCCAATGTGGTAGATAGGCTCTGCAAGCAAATGTAAGAACTCTGCTCAACATAATCCCTGTCAGTTACCTTGAGAAAATATGTTTAGCCAGTGTTTGTGCAAAGTAAATTGTACTAACTGTGTATTGCCTTGCAGGTATCAGTGCATCGAGAATGATTTGTTGTACCCTCTCCGCACGCCTCATAATATTGCCCCGTACAAATCCAAGGGTCTTGATAGAGCCTCAGAGCTCCATATTTGTTTGGACTCTGCTGAACAAAGTTCATCATCTATGAAGTGTAGTCAGGATGAACACAAGAGTCAACCTGGTTTATGTGGCGAATCAGGTATTTAACTGGCAATATTTCCTTCATACCAAGGCTTAAATTCATATGATAAGGATCACCATACTAGAAGTTAGTCATTAGCTGTTTCTGGTTGCTTATTTTTTTAATTAATTGAGATTAGCTGTTTCTGGTTGCTGATGCATATTTTAATATCCGCCTTAGGCTCATCTCTTACGGGAAAGCGACCTATTCTTCAGCTGCACGGATCCAGTTCCGACAACAGTGGACGCCCGTCTCACAAGAGAGAGAGAAGAGATGCTCATGGCGGCGGTGCTCTTTTTGATCTCAACGTGCCAGCCGAAGTGGCGGACAAGATGTGAAGCTCCAGTATCTGACGGACCATTCCGCTGCAACTGTACAGCTGACCTGTGTTTCTTCAGCTACATAAAGGAATTTGTGTTCTCTTTTGTTGCCTTGGGGCGCTTGCTTGCGCTGCAACCTCGCCCTGGGGCTGTGATCCCGACCAATAGAGCAAGCAAACTTTCAACTTATCCTCTTGTATATCATGACATGACATGATGCCGTTGTGCATAGTTCCTATAATGCTAAATCTACCTGTTGAGCAAGAAGATGACTTTTTTGGGGAGAGAACTCTAGACATGTTCTACTATGTTTTGTGCTGCAAATTTGTTACAATTTTTATTGTAGAAGTTGCTGCTTCAAGCTCTCTGGGAGGCTGACTAACTAGACTTGAAGTGAATAGTGCCAGCTGGTTAAAAGTGCCAAGCGGAGCATCTTAACCGCGAACCATCTTGTGTGGTCAACCAGATGAAGTTTTGTAGGTCAGCTGATTGATCCCCATTCTAACTCGCAAGGTTTGAATCCTGGGAATGTGTTCCCGCCGAGAAATGTAAGATGCTGCCTATGGAGGATTTCGGTGCCACTGTAGATGCATAGCAGCATGTCTGTCGTTGAGGTGTTTCCTCCGAGATTTTGTCAGCTCTGCTAGCTTCGAACATACTGCTTTGGAAGTCAAAGCTTTGGATTGCGTGTTGAGACGTACTAGCACCTTGGCTGCTCATGCAAAGGGACACGCTGCATATGGCGACCCGATGGTACCGACGATGCGCATCACCTGGGAATCTACCTACCGGTGCGTGAAAGAACACTCCATGTTGTCCTCTCCCGTGTTTTTTCCTTTGGATTTGTGTTGTCCCTCCTCTCTATTCGCTAGGCAGCTATCATCTACTCAGGAGAGAAGAAATGGAAAATGCTCGAGCCCTGCACGCCCATTGACTTCCAGATAAGACGCCATTGACACGGTCGTAGTTGTTGGTAAGCTCTAGGCGTTTAGCGCGCTCTCTGACAGCTTGGAAGACCGATGAGAAGAATCTTTCCCGGATCTCGAACTGAGGAGGATTCAGTAATCAAATGGCGCCGGAGCTGGTTTCCTATGTGCGCACATCACGCTGCATCGGCGTGGTTCCTTTCCTTGCTTCACCTGCTCCTTCCAGCAGCTATTCTACCACTCAGCACCGGTCCAAGAGCACATCAAACCCCCGGCATGTCTGTCGCTGGGACGGTTCTTTATTCACTCCACTGAGATTTGAATAGCTTCTCTTAATCGAGGCCTGCCTTGTCGTTACCACGTACGGGCGCAGCTCCCCTCCCCTTGTTGTCATTGACAGCATCACTGTAGATGGGGAGTGTATCTTATCTTACTACTGCTCATGCTAACGATCATTGTAAACCAAGCGGGACAAGGAAACATCAACAGACGTCTGCCTTCTTTCTTCTTACTCTTCCTCTGCTCCGAAATTACTTGTCATAAAAAATGAATGCGTCTAGACATATTTTTAGTGATAGATACATTCATTTCCCCGACAAGTAATTTGAGACGGCGGGAGTAACAAGTGTTCAGATGTCCTTCATTTGCCAAGGATAGCCAAAAACCAAAGAGGGCAAGACTTACCACTAGTAGGCGATACCAGACGTACCATTCCGTTATTAGCCATGAAGTCTCTGTTGTGCTTGTGCGATGCGATAAATACTGCCTGCACAGAAAGCAAGTACCGTCCCGTACGCACATAGCACGATGCACAAAAGATTGGTCCAGCAGAACGAATAGTCGTGCAAGGAAAAAAACGCCCTGGACTAATAATGCTCTCCAGGTACGTGCGCCGTGGTGGCGCGTGCGATTGCGACGTGGGGGCGCCGGGCCGGATCATGCTTGCTTGAGGAACAGTTGAGGGAGGGGCGCGACCAAACCCACAGCTAAAACTGCAGTGGGATTCCGTGACAAGCAGCTACATGACATTTGGGGCCCGGCCGCCCGGTTAGGGTACATGAGGGATGGGGCTGGCCGGGCATCCACCGAATCCAGCCGATGCACACCTCGGACCTCCCATTCCATCCCATGTAGCGTTTGGCATGTATGCTACTTGCCCTAAAGCTAGAGTAACTCTTGGGACAATTGACACGATCCAACCATGTGTATGCGGCCATGTAAGCGCTGATATATGAAGAGTCTTGCTAAACACACGATGAAATTGGACGATGCACAGACGATGGTTTAAATCTGGCCAGACAAACGTTGATTGAGAAGGGCGTCGGCCGCTGGATTTAGGTGTCGTGCATAGATCGGCCACTTGTGTCGTGCATGGAGCAATTTCAATGAAGAGTCACTTGTGTCGTGCATAGATCGGCCACTTGTGTCGTGCATGGAGCAATTTCGATGAAGTTAAGATTGTCAATCTACGTGCAATAAAAGCAACTCCAACACGCCGACCCGCGCGCATCCATTTGGGTCGTCGCGGACAGAAAAATTGGCCCAACGCGCCGACCCAAACGGAAGCGCGTCCGCTTTTCATCTGCCTGCTGACCCATTCTCGACCTAATTTTAAGTCTGATTCGCGTCGGCGTGGACACGAAACGGGCTCGCGCGACACGCGCCTACTCTTCCCTCTGGCCCGTCAGTTGGTGGCAAAGCGGCCACCATTTCCCTCCACTTTCCCAAAACCTCCCGCCCGCTCGCACTCCCGGCAGCTCGCCATGGACGACGCCCTCGATGCAGACGCCGGGCTCGCCTCGTCTGGCCTCACCTTCGACCCCTTCAAAAAAGGCAAGCCCCGCGGCCCCCAAGAAGAAGAAGCAGCTAACGTCCGAGGAATGGTCCTTGCAGTCGGCCAAGAGGAAGGACCGGAGGCACGCGGCGGACACCAGGGGCGAAGCAGCGGCGGTTTCCACCCTCACCACTGTCGTACAACAGGAAGAAACCAATGCCCGAGTCGCGGCGGCAACGAGGTAGGCCCTGATCTACCTAGGTTTAAACCCTGGCTAGCACGGGCTTATCGGCACCGCCGTGGCTGCGGCCAGCACAGGCTCGTCCGCATTTCCTCGGATGGTACTGCCAGAGTCACCGCGCGCGTCTGCCACGCACCCGATTCCCGGCTTCCACGTTTATCCGCAAGCCTCCCGCTTCTTCAGGGAATGCTCGCCGGAGGTGAGCGTGGTGGCGCCTTCCATGCCCACGCTCGCACCCGTGTCCATCAACCTCAACGCCATGCCGGTGGCTGGTGGATCATTCTCCAGAGGGGCAAGAAAACGCCAGTGGGAGATGTCAGTTGACATGCTCCTCGGCGCCCGCAACCTGTTCGACATAATGCTGGCGGCCAACGACGAGGAGACGGTCATCCTCGAGAACATCATCTACGAAGGCGGTGCGGTAGCCGCTGGTGGCTCTGCCGCGGCTGCCTACAATCTCGATAAGACCCAAAGCCAAGACGGTCGAGCGCTATTCACGCCGGCCACCTATGATCAAGCTGGCATGCACGGCGCCTTCATGGAAGATCAGGTCGGCCTAGGCAACTTCCTGCTCGACCACGAGTTCTCGAAGGACTACGACCTCGAGGAGGAGGATGAAATGGACATCGACGGGGAGCCTTTGTTCGAGACGAGCTCGCCAACCAAGCTGCCTGGGCGAAGTCGAAGCACAAGAGCAAGCAGAAAAAGGCATACACGTCGCCCGAGGACAAGCTC
This sequence comes from Triticum timopheevii, assembly GCA_963921465.1. NCBI lineage: Eukaryota > Viridiplantae > Streptophyta > Magnoliopsida > Poales > Poaceae > Triticum > Triticum timopheevii. Next base: position 480,938,037 of record OY997268.1, read on the forward strand.
CTTTGTGAGTGTTAGAGGGACATTGGGCAAGACCCCAAGGTCGGCGCCTAACAGAAGACATCAACCTTTTGGATTTGTGATGTAGGGTAGAACCCTAGGGAGGACCTTTTCACACTTGGAGGGAGGAAAAGGAGAGAAATCACAAGAACAACAAGAACACAAAGATGAACACAAAGAGACAATCACTCCAACAATTCCCGATTACACATCCACTAGAGTAACAACACAAGATCCACAAGTCTCAAACACAATCAAAGGAAAGATACAATGGCAAAGTTCATCCCAAATCCAAAGGAAGAGGGGTCTTGGTGATAGTCTTCTCCCTATGGAGGTCTTGAAATCCTCAAGGATTCTTCCCTATGGGGTCTTGATCCTCAAAGAGGGAAGGTAATGGAGCAAGGCTCACCAAGATCTCATCTAATACTTTGCTAACCCTAAACATTGTCCTAGGTACGAAATATATAGCCTTGGGGTCGAAGGAGAAGAGGGGGAGCCGAAGATGCAATCTCAGCCGGCCATCCTGGGAGGCCCGTGCGCACGGGGTAAGTTGGGCCCGTGCGCACGGGGGTCCCGTGGGCACGGTACAGGCCCGTGCGCATGGGGTGCTCCAGCGCCAACTCCCTGGGTAGTCCGTGGGCACGGGGTCTCGGGGGCCCGTGCGCCACGGGGTCGCCTGGAGCCTCCTGTGCTGCTGCTGTTGTCCTTGTTCTTGGTCAACGTGGCCTTGGGGTGGTTCTCCTTCTCCTTGGTGATGCTCCTGAGCTTCTTGGCGATGTTCCTCTTCATACCTAAGGAGGCATAGCATATTTTGGTGAGGTAGTAGACATGTTCCATTTGTGTCCATATGCAAGTCTAGTAGGAAGGAGTTCACCTCGGTTTCCAAAGCACGTGCTCTAGCTCTTGTCATGGGTCCTTGTGGGGTTGGATGTGTTGATGTAGAGTCCATGGGGATGATGGAAGGATGCTCCGCATCATCTCCCCTCCCTTCGAAAGGATCCGACCTCGGATCAAAATCTTCATCACCATGGAAAGGCGAGAGGTCTTTGACGTTGAAGATGTCGCTCACGTTGTACTTGTCTCGTGGGAGTTCAATCTTGTAGGCGTTGTCGTTGTAGCGTGCTAGCACCTTAAATGGTCCATCGGCTCGAGGTAGTAGTTTGGACTTGCGTTCGTTGGGGAAGCGGTCCTTGCGAAGGTGTAGCCACACGAGATCACCTATGTTGAAGATCATGGGTTGTTTGTTGACGTTGAGCTTGGTCGCTAGTCGATGTACTTGGCGCTCGATGATGTTTCTTGTATCTTCATGCATATTTTTGATGTAGCTTGCTCGTGCACTCGCATCCATGTTGGTGCGCTCTTGTAGAGGGAGAGGTAGAATGTCCAATGGGGACAACGGGTTGAAGCCGTAGACGACCTCGAAGGGGGACTTGCCAGTAGTCGAATGTCTTGCACGGTTGTAGGCGTACTCGGTGATGGGTAGACACGCCTCCCACTCCTTGATGTTCTTCTTGATCAACACGCGAAGTAGAGTGGATAGTGTCCGGTTCGTCACCTCCGTTTGGCCTTCGGTTTGAGGATGGTATGCGGATGAGAACAAGAGCTTGATTCCGAGCTTGGTGCATAGAGTCTTCCAAAAGTAACTCAAGAACTTGACGTCGCGGTCGGAGACGATTGTCTTTGGTACTCCATGGAGGCGCAAGATTTCCCTACAAAAGAGATTTGCAATATGTGAAGCATCGTCTATCTTGTTGCAAGGAATGAAATGTGCCATCTTAGAAAATCGGTCCACAACAACAAACACGGAATCCTTTCCATTTTGAGTTCTAGGCAAGCCAAGTACAAAATCCATACTAATGTCTTCCCAAGGTTGATAAGGAATAGGAAGTGGCATGTAAAGACCATGAGATTGAGCTTTGGACTTAGCTTTGCGGCATGTAGAGCATCTTGTGGTGAAGCGTGAGACGTCGCGGAACATCTTGGGCCAAAAGTATTTCTTGGAGAGCGTGGCGAAAGTCTTGTCGCGTCCAAAGTGTCCCATGAGTCCGCCTCCATGAGCCTCTTGCAAAAGGAGCAAACGAAGAGAAGACTCGGGAATGCATAGTTTGTTAGCTCTCATAAGATAACCATCCTTGATGTAGTATTATTCTCAAGATGTATGCGTCAAACATTTAGCATAATGAGGTGCAAAAGATGGATCACTAGCATACAAGTCTTTTATGTGCTCAAAGCCAATAACATTCAACTCAAGTTTAGTGACAAGCGTGCATATGTGTGAAAGTGCATCGGCAACTACATTTTGCTTACCCTTAATGTACTTGATCACATATGGAAAAGATTCAATGAATTCACTCCATTTGGCATGACGCTTGTTCAACTTAGTTTGTCCTTTTAAGTACTTTAGCGTTTCATGATCGGTATGTATGACAAACTCATGAGGTCTAAGATAATGTTCCCAAACATGTAGGACACGCACTAAAGCATACAATTCTTTGTCATAGATGGGATAGTTAAGTTGAGCACCGGAGAGTTTTTCACTAAAATATGCAATTGCTCGTTTTTCTTGCATCAAAACTCCGCCAATTCCGGTACCACTTGCATCACAATGAACCTCGAAAGTTTTGTCAAAATTGGGCAAAGCAAGAATCGGAGCATGAGTAAGCAAAGACTTGAGCTCATCAAAAGCGGTGGATTGCAAAGATCCCCAAACAAAAGGAGCATTCTTCTTACTCAAAGCATGTAAAGGAGCGGCAATTGTGCTAAAATCTTTCACAAAACAGCGATACGAACCTGCAGGACAAAGAAAACTTCGCACTTGTTGCAAATTGGTGGGTTGGGGCCAAGTTTTAATTGCTTCAATTTTAGTTTCATCAACATGGACACCCTTGGAAGAGACAACGAAACCCAAGAAAACCACTTTGTCAACACCAAATGTGCACTTTTTCATGTTAGCATAAAGACTTTCCTTGTGAAGTGTTTGCAAAACAAGCCTAACATGATCAAGATGCTCTTTCATGGTTTTGCTAAACACAAGAATATCATCGAAGTAAACCACAACAAAGACTCCAATGTAAGGTCGAAGTACATGATGCATGAGACGCACAAAAGTACCGGGAGCCTCCGATAAACCCATAGGCATGACTAACCACTCATATAAGCCAAATTTTGTTTTGAAAGCAGTTTTCCATTCATCACCTTCTTGTATGCGGATTTGATAATAGCCACTTTTAAGATCAATTTTTGAGAAAAAGTTGGCTCCACTAAGTTCATCAAGCATATCATCTAAGCGAGGAATGGGATGCCTATAGCGAACGGTGATAGCATTTATAGGTCTACAATCGGAACACAAGCGGAAAATTCCATCGGGCTTAGGCACAAGTATAACGGGAACGGCACAAGGGCTTAAGCTTTCACGTACATGACCGTTGTCGATTAGTTGTTGTACTTGCCGTTGAATCTCCTTGGTTTCTTCGGGATTGACACGGTATGGAGCTTTGTTTGGAAGTGGCGCTCCAGGGATGAGGTCGATTCGATGCTCAATTCCTTGTAGAGGAGGTAGACCCGGAGGTAGCTCATTGGGGAAAACATCTTGAAATTCCTGCAAAAGAGATTGAAACACCAAAGGTAGCTCGTGAGTGGTGTTAGTGTTTGGTTCGCCATCCTTGCACACAAGGACAAAGTGCATCACACTCGATGGGTTCTCACACACTTCTCTCATCTCACTTTTTGTGGCGAATAGTATGGGGTTTTTCTCTCTAGGCTACGAGGCGCTCAAGTGTGGCTTGTTGCTCTCACTCATGTTTTGGTGGCTCACTTTCTCACTCTTCTCTCTATAGTGGGTGGCTTGCTTGTCGGCTATCACTTGACTAGGAGACATGGGCCGTAGCACATATTCCTTTCCTTTCATCTTGAAGCTATAGTGATTGGTACGCCCGTTGTGGACGACACCACGGTCGAATTGCCATGGTCGACCAAGAAGGAGGTGGCAAACGGTCATTGGGACCACATCACACTCCAAAGTGTCTTCATATGCGCCAATTTTGAAGGATACTTGGACTGTATGCTCAACCCGTATAGTGCCAGAGTCACTTAGCCATTGAACCTTGTAGGGGTGCGGGTGCTTCCTCCTGACCAATTGAAGCTTGGAGCATAGTTCTTCACTTGCCAAGTTGTGGCAACTACCTCCATCGATGATGACCTTGACGGATCTTCCATTTATGCCAACCTTGGTGTGGAAGATATGGCATCTTTGGTCTTCTTCTTGTTGATGTTGAAGTGCCAAGACCTTGGAGACAACGAGAGCGGGGCTCGTATCTTCATCACAAAAGACTTGATCATCTTCATCCTCGTTCATGCGCCGGTGCATGGCCACTTGCTCAATAGCTTCCATTTCATCTTCACTCATTGAGTCATAGGTGCCATCGTCGTTGAGGATCATGGTGCGCTTGTTGGTGCATTGGAAGGACTTGTGGCCTCGGCCGCCACATGTGAAGCACTTGATTGAACTTGTCTTGACGGTTTCATCGGTCGGAGTAGAGGAAGAAGCACGCGGCTTGTAGTTGCTTGTAGTAGGAGGAAGACGACTTGAACTTGACGAAAGTTTCTTGTATGACGTCTTGTCGTCGTTGATTGGAGAAGGCTTGGTTGAAGTAGATGTTGGAGGAGTTGTTGAAGCTTGATTGTTGGAGAAGCCGTATGTCTTGGATGAGTACTTGGCGTACTTGAAGTCATCTTGCACTTGACGTTCCGCCTTGGTCGCTTGATGCACTAGCTCGATGAGGTTGGAATAGGGTTGGAAGTCTGTTGTCTTCTTGATGGGATGATTGAGTCCATTCAAGAATCTTGCCATTGTTTACTCATCATCTTCCTTGACATTGGCTCGAATCATGGCTATCTCCATTTCCTTGTAGTATTCTTCAACACTCTTTGTTCCTTGCTTGAGGAGTTGCAGCTTCTTGAAGAGATCACGGTTGTAGTAGGTGGGCACAAATCATGCTCGCATGACATCCTTCATTTGAGCCCAAGTGGTGATTGGAGGGTCACCTCTTGCTTCTCGGCGCTCAAGGACTTGTTCCCACCATATGAGCACATAGTCTTGGAACTCAAGTGATGCCATAGCGATCTTCTTCTCTTCCTCATAGTTGTGCAAGCGAAAGATTTTGTCGACCCTCAATGCCCATGAGAGGTATTCTTCCGGATCATTGCTTCCATTGAACTTGGGCATTGTGAATTTGAGCTTGCCATAGCGTTGCTCTTCATTGTGTTGTGGGCGATGGTTATGATGACGCCCTTGACGTGGAGGGTAATCATCCTCATGTTGCTCTTGGCGTGGAGGAAGTCCATGATCAACTTGCTCTTGTTGACCTTGAGGTTGAGGTGGAGTTTGACGGGCTTGGGGAGGAGCTTGAGAAGCTTGACGGTGCACACGTGGTTGATAGTTCCTCTCTTGTATTTCTTCTCGAAGGGCTTCCTCTTGATTGCGCCGTTCGCGATTGTGGTTGGCGATGGCTCGACTTGATTCTTGAAGGGAACGTTCTGCCTCAATAGCTTGTGCTTCTCGTTGTTGTTGCCGAAGACGTTGAGCCTCGGTGTCTTGTTCCTCTTGGTGTAGACGCGCTCGTTCTTCTTCTTCTTGACGATGAATACGTTGTCGTTCTTGAGCTTGAGCAAAAGCGACTTGATTTGCTTGAGGACGAGGAACTTGCTCATTGACTTGCTCTTGTGAATGCTTGACTTGTAGCGGGTCGCGAGATGCATGACGGTCTTGACGCGTGGCTCGTCGAAGAATGGTCGATGACGGTGTACTTGAGCCGGAGAAGGTGTCGTCAGAGTGTCGACTTGAGTGGCTCCGTCTTGAGTAGGAAGAAGTTGAAGGAGGCCGGTTGACCAACAAAGCTCGGATCTCGTCCATTCTTGCATCATTCTCTTGCTTGTGCGCGTCGAGCTTGTTGTCGAAGTAGTCACGTGTATGTTGCTCGGAGAGTCGCAAGTCGGTGGCGAGGTTGTCGATGCAGTCGTTCATTGCTTGTTGCTCTTGATGGAGAGCTCGTTGTGCACCAAAGAGGTGGCTCTTGGTGACGAAGGATGACATGTCGTCGTCTTGCTCGATGAAGAGTGGGTTGGTAGAGGAGCTTGGCCTATCTATCATAAGAAAGTGGTGGTGAGTAGGAAAATGAGAGAACAAAACCAAAGTTACCTTTTCTGAAGATTGTGGATGTAACAAGTACGATCGCACGTGATGTTACAATAGGGAAATTGGTACCGGGAATTGTTCCTCACACCTACAAGTAAATGGTCTATGGAGGAGCTTGGTTAGGAAAGTCACAAATAATTCAAGCAAATGTTAGTCAAGATGTTGATAAAGTTGAGAAGATTCACAAATGGCAAATAAGACAAATAGATCAACCTCCCAAGATAACACGAGGAACACACGCACGGAAGATAAATGGGATCCGCACAACCAAGGAATGAGCTCGAAGATATGGAAACACGGGAAAAGCTCTTGTCGTACGATACTAGAGAGATGCTAGCTCGATTGCACTAATGGGCTAGATACGCTAGTGCACCAACCTAATAGAGAATCTACTCGTCTGACTATCCCAAGTATGCTTATGTATGTGATGACCAAGATGATTCACATATGCGAAGGCTCGATGCTATTGCTTATAAGCTCTTTGCTTCTCTTCTCTTTTTGCTTAAAAGCTTTTTCTCTTCCTTTTTTTTCAACTATGCCATGATGCTTGATATGCGAGCCACACAACAAGGTAACAAGTAGTAGATGCACGGGATGGACGGAACACTAAATGGTGCACTAAGACGTGGCCCGGCAATACTCAACAAGCTAGTCTCGATGGGTAAGCTACGCAAAATGGCTCAAAGCTATCAAGTTAATGGCAAGGGAGTACAAAGTGTCGTCGAGGTTACCGTCCTTGCTTACGGTTGAAGATGATCTTGTCGAAGCCTAAGTGTTGTCCGAGTCGATGATTGGTGGCGATGATGATACCAACTTGCGCCTAAGTAGCCAAAACACCTTAGGACACAAGAGAAATCGCAACCGAACACTCAACAAACACGTGGAATGGTGCGGAAGAACACGAGAGGTGGTGGTGAAGCAAAAGAAGAAAAACAAAAAAATGGCCGAAAGTTCCTGGATGGTCCGTGCGCACGAGGTAAGTGAGGCCCGTGTGCACGGGGTCCCGATGGCCCGTGTGCACAGGGTCTCCCGAGAGCGGATACTTCTGTGATTTCGTGGTGAATGCAAATTTTTGGCCAAATTCCGATGGGGGATGGGTGGGGATGATGGTGGAGGTGTAGATCCACTTGCCAAACACCAAATTCGTGGATCAAATCAACCAAATCTCACAAGATCAACAAATTGCAAGAAATTTTTTTTGGGGCTATTTTTGGTGGGGATTTTTGGATTAGGACGAAAAACAACAAAATCAAGCTAGAAAGTGGAAGGTAGGGACTCCAAGATGTGAATCAACATGGCTCATGATACCATATGATGTAGGGTAGAACCCTAGGGAGGACCTTTTCACACTTGGAGGGGGAAAAAGGAGAGAAATCACAAGAACAACAAGATCACAAAGATGAACACAAAGAGACAATCACTCCAACAATTCCTGATTACACATCCACTAGAGTAACAACACAAGATCCACAAGTCTCAAACACAATCAAAGTAAAGATACAATGGCAAAGTTCATCCCAAATCCAAAGGAAGAGGGGTCTTGGTGATAGTCTTCTCCCTATGGAGGTCTTGAAATCCTCAAGGATTCTTCCCTATGGGGTCTTGATCCTCAAAGAGGGAAGGTAATGGAGCAAAGCTCACCAAGATCTCATCTAATACTTTGCTAACCCTAAAAATTGTCCTAGGTACGAAATATATAGCCTTGGGGTCGAAGGAGAAGAGGGGGAGCCGAAGATGCAATCTCAGCCGGCCATCCTGGGAGGCCCGTGCGCACGGGGTAAGTTGGGCCCGTGCGCACGGTACAGGCCCGTGCACACGGGGTGCTCCAGCGCCAACTCCCTGGGTAGTCCGTGGGCACGGGGTCTCGGGGGCCCGTGCGCACGGGGTCGCCTGGAGCCTCCTGTGCTGCTGCTGTTGTCCTTGTTCTTGGTCCACGTGGCCTTGGGGTGGTTCTCCTTCTCCTTGGTGATGCTCCTGAGCTTCTTGGTGATGTTCCTCTTCATACCTAAGGAGGCATAGCATATTTTGGTGAGGTAGTAGACATGTTCCATTTGTGTCCATATGCAAGTCTAGTAGGAAGGAGTTCACCTCGGTTTCCAAAGCACGTGCTCTAGCTCTTGTCATGGGTCCTTGTGGGGTTGGATGTGTTGATGTAGAGTCCATGGGGATGATGGAAGGATGCTCTGCATCAATTTGTGTCCATCGTGGTTTTCATGAACACAAGAAGTTTCCGCTGTACCAAGTGCTTAGCAAGCGTGGGTGGGTGTCGCTTTCGAAGCGATGGATGGTGATACAACAAGAGTGCAACAAGTTTTGCGTCACCCTTGAGAGGAGGCATGCCCCGTGAGTGGCATCGGCATGGGAGACATGGTATACATGCGCCGCCACTTCATTTTCATTCCCATTATGCTTGCATGTCCATTTGCATATCCATTTTGCCCATATGCTTGCATGCTTTTCAATTGTAGGTATTCCAAGCTTTAGATGCATTCAGGGTCCAACATGATGGCAAGTCCTTCCACCTCTCCCATTGTTGGATGGTGATCAACAGGGAGGAAAGTTCAAGGCGCAATATGCTGCCCTCATGGCGCGTGGGGGGAAGGCAGCCGTGGAGGAGCACGGGGAGGGCGAAAAAGCCACGGCCGCAGGGAAGACCAACTCCAAGAAGAAGGACAAGCGCGATGCGTCGTCAATTGGCTTGCTTCCAACCATGGAGGGCATGATGAGCAAGAAGGACTCAAGGGAGGAGAAGTGGCGATAAGACAAGGAAGAGTAAACGAACACCTTCATGGAGATCCAAAGGAGGAGGCTCGACATGGAGGCGGAGAAGCAAGCCAGGATGCTTCAGATGGAGGCGGAGAAGCAAGCCAAGATGCTCGACATCGAGCCCGTCAATGCCAAGACCAAGGCGAAAGAAATAGTGCTGGTGAAAGATCGTGGATGTTGCCTAGAGGGGGGGGGTGAATAGGCGCTTTAAAATAATTACGGTAGGCTTGAACAAATGTGGAATAAGCCTAGCGGTTAATTTGTCAAGCACAAAACCTACAACAACTAGGCTCACCTATGTGCAGCAAGAACTTATGCTAAGAAAGATGAACAACTAAGTGATAGCAAGATATATAACATGAAACACAATGGCTATCACAAAGTAAAGTGCATAAGTAAAGGGCTCGGGTAAGAGATAACTGAGGCACGCGGAGATGACGATGTATCCTGAAGTTCACACCCTTGCAGATGCTAATCTCCGTTTGGAGCGATGTGGAGGCACAATGCTCGGTAAGAAGCCACTAGGGCCACCGTAATCTCCTCACGCCCTCGCACAATGCAAGATGTCGTTACTCCACTAAGGGACCCTTGAGGGCGGTCACCGAACCCGTACAAATGGCAACCCTTGGGGGCGGTTACTGAACCCTTACACTTTGGCAACCTTGGGGGCGGTCACCAGTACCCGTCAAATTGCTCGTGGCAATCTCCACAACCTAATTGGAGACCCCGATGCTTGCCCGAAGCTTTACACCACAATGATTGAGCTCCGAACACCACCAACCGTCTAGGGTGCCCAAGCACCCAAGAGGAACAAGCTCTAGGGTACCAAGCACCCAAGAGTAATAAGCTTCTCAACTTGTAACTTCCACGTATCACCGTGGATAACTCAAACTGATGCAACTAATCCCATGACAAGGGCACAACATGGAGTGCCCAAGTCCCTCACTCTCAAATCCCACCAAAGCAACGAATGCTATGGAGGAAAAACAGAGAAAGAACAATAAGGAGAACACCAAGAACTCCAAGATCTAGATACAAGGGGTTCCCCTCACATAGAGGAGAAAGTGAGTGGTGGAAGTGTGAATCTAGATCTCCTCCCCCCTAAAAAAACTAGCAAGAATCCATGGAGGGATTGAGAGATAGCAAGCTCGAACAAGGTCAACAATGGGGGGCAAATGCGAGCTCAAAGGATAAGGTTCATTGGGGAAGAAGACCCCCTTTTATAGGCACCCCAAATCCAACCGTTATGCACTCAGGTCGTGCACAAGCGGTACTACCGCTTAGCACGGTCAAAACAGCCCAACGAGACAAAAACACGAGTTGTAGTTCTGCTAAAGAGGTAGTACCGCTTGGGGGAGGGGTAGTACCGCTCGGGGGAGAGGTATTACCGCTCGGAGAGGTACTACCGCTCTACAACCGCAAAATCCGACACGAAAAATCGCATCCCCAGAGGCAGTGGTACTACGCGTGGCAACGGGCCGCGGTACTGCTGCTTACAAGGGTACTACTGCTCGAGAGAGCAGTACTACCGCTTAGGCTTTCAGGAACACAACAGAGAAAACAGATGATGCAATAAAGTCGGAACTGCCACAACTTCTGCAAATGAGCTCCGAATTGAGCAAACTCAAGCTTGTTGGATAGACGACGATGAGAGCATCCAAACAAAGACTAGTGGGGAGGTATGCCTAAGATATAGAGGAGTGAAACCTCCAACCGAGAAGAACTGGAATAACCTCCAACATCGAAAACATCATAGAAGATCATGTGAACTCCGTTTTCAATGAACTCGAACTTGTCATGAAGATGACTATAAGCTCTAAAACTCACCAAGAGAAATACCAAACATGAACCAAGAAATATGATGCAAGGATGCAATGATTTGAGCTCTCTATGGACGATACGATCAAGCTACTCTAAGAGCCCCTTTGATAGTACGGCAACTGATCCTATAACTCGGTCTCTCAACTACCACCATGAGACCGGTAAAACATAAACCTAGCAAGGGCAAACCTTTGCTTTGCACATAGTCCACTTGAGCAAGATGATGACGATCTTGACTCCCTCAAGTTGGACCGCCTTTCTTGATTGCGATGGCTTGACGAAGACTAGTTGATTGCTCCCCATACTCCACTATCGGTGAGCTACTCTTTGGCACATCTTCACAAGTCCATTGACACCACAATGGACGGCAAGCTTCAAGGATGATCTCTTTGTGATGCTCCACTTGAACTTGCACACCACAATCTTGATGACGATAACCACTTGATGTCATCCTACATGGGTTTTATGAGATCTTCATCTTGACGCAAACCCATGGAAACATACCTAACCCCACAAAGAACTCTCACGTAGACCATGAGTTAGTACACAAAGCGTAATGAACAATGCTTACCATACCATGGGATCACTTGATCCCTCTCAGTACATATTGTGTGCTTTGTGTGTTGATCAACTTGATTCACTCTTTGACTTAGTCTTGATCAACCTTGTATCGTGTCTTCTATATGACCACTCTTTGGATAATTCCTTGAATAGCACCTTGGTCATCTCATAAACTCCTTGAAACCAACACATGGACTTCAAGAAAAGCCTATGGACAAATCTTGCAAATATAATTCAAGGCAACCATTGGTCTATAGAGATTACCATCAATTACCAAAACCAAACATGGGGGCACCGCATGTTCTTTCAGCCGGCTAGCATGATGACGGGGGTGGAGAACATGAAGGTGGACCTCAACACCATGTCACTGAGGAAGAGGCCATGGTTCGAGAAGGTGCAGGCCGACATGCTCAAGTTTGACGACGAGTGATCTATGACGGAGAGCGCCATCCCCTTTTTGTTTCTCCAATAATAGACATATCGTTTACTATAAGTTAAGAAATAAAATCGGGAATTAAAGCCTCCCAAAAACTAGAAGATCTATTGGTAAAAGAATTCTTTGCTAGTTCATCCGCAACTTGATTCGCTTGAGGATAATAGTGCTTGAAAGAAATGCTCTCAAACTCAAGCGCCATTTGTTTACACTCTGCTATGATGGTCACATCAGGGCCCAGGTATTCCTCTGTGGAATTCAATGTATCAATAGCAAAAGAGTTATCTGATTCAGTTTCCAAAGAATTACATCCCAAATTGGTTGCCGGAAAAATGCCATTCCGAATAGCGATTAGTTCAGCAGTATCAACAGATCGAACATGTGGACAAAACCAGTTTGCTGTAGCCACATAATTACCATTGTTGTCCCTTGCAATAGCTCCACTATCCCAGACAAAGTATCACCATGAAAAGATGCATCAACATTTTTTTTGACCACCCCATTGCTTGGCTTCTTCCACGTAAAATCATGCTTCCTGTTAGGCACTCTAGGTGACATTGCCCTAATATAATTTGGGTCAAGCACTCTGATGGACAAATCAATTTTCTCTGGCGTCTGAATCGCGACGCCCTTTACTAGTTGATGGCACTGCCACCAGATATACCAGGCTGCCATGGTACTTAACTCGGCCATCGGAACCTTAGAAGATCCTTCATGCAATTTTAACAAGATTTTCGTGGTGATTGAGTCGGACCTATCTTCCTGACTCTCCCTCTAAACTTTATCCAACAAACCCAGTTGCGATCAAATTTCTTTTGTCCTTTGGCATGTGAGCAAGCAATGTTGCACGTCTTCCACTCCGATTGAGCATATCGGGCATTGTGATGAGCACGGAATATGGCGCCCGACCAACACTCCAAAGAAGTGAAGAACACCATCCAGTACTTTCTAGAGAAGTGTTTAATCTTCCCTGGAATTCGTAATCATCATACATCCTTCCATATATGATTTAAAGTCACGCTGCCTTGCCCATCTTCTCTTGTCCATCTTGAACCAAACTGGTGATCAAACTCTTTATGATAAGCCGACATGAAAGAAAATGTGCCCGAACGAGTGTAGTTCCAGGATACAAAATCCTCTGTCAACTGAACATTGAGTGGTATATTGAGAATTCTCCACACATCAACTGAAGAAAATACGTCGCAGACCAAAGCTTCACCCCATTGCCCCGTATGCGGATCGATCAACTCTTCAACTTTTGTGAGCATTATCCCGCCCCTTGGAGTGATTACTCGTCGCGAAGGACTCCATGGGATCCATGGATCTTGCCATATGTTTATTTTGGAGCCAGCTCCAACACGCCAAATGCATATCTCCATCTGGGTAAGTTTGAATGCCTAAAACAATACTCTGCCAAGTATATGATGAACCCTCCTTAGGTACAACTTTTAGTATATCTCCATCTGGGTAATATTTTGCACTTAAGACTTGTGCACACAAAGAATCTGGGTTCGGAATTAGTCACCAACACTGCTTTCTAACATAGCAAGATTAAAACCATGTAGGTCCCTAAATCCCAACCCCCTTTCTTCTTCGGAATGCACAACTTCCACCACGCAAACCAGTGCATTTTTCTTTTATCTTCATTATCACCCCACCAAAACCCAGATATCTCATCAGTGATGGCCTTACAAATCCCCTTAGGCAATTTGAACACATACAGAGCATATGAAGGAATTGCTTGCGCCACAAATTTTACTAAGATCTCTTTACCCTGCATAAATAATGTTTTTCCTTTCCAACCCTTCAACCTTTGACAAACTCTATCAGTCAAATGTTGAAAGCAATCGCTCCTGTCCACCCCTACCATTGTGGGAAGACCCAAATAAGTATCTAACAATGCCTCAGTAACAATGTCAAGTTCTCTGCAAATGTTCTCTCTCACACCAACCTCAGTATTTTGGGCTGAAAATATGCTAGATTTTGCAGTACTTACAACTTGCCCCAAGCTGCTACAATAAAGATCTAACACCTTCTTGAGATTATTTGCATTATGAGCATCTGCTTTCATCAACACCAACGAGCCATCCGCAAATAAAAGGTGTGATATAGCGGGTGCACTCCTAGACACCTTAACACCCTCCAATCCTCCACTTTCCTCCTCGTGAGCTAATAAGCTTGATAGACCTTTAGAGCATATTAAGAACAAATATGGGGACAACGGATCTCCCCGTCTCGGGACTTTAGTGGGCACAAATCCGTCCGTCTTCGTATTATTAAAACGCACTCTATATGTGACTGAGGAAACACACTCCATAATCAACTGCACCCAATCATGATGAAAACCCATCTTCAACATTATCTTCTTCAGAAAGACCCATTCCACACGACTTGTTCATATCAAGTTTAACGGCACAATACCCTGTTGATCCATGGGTCCTTTTCTTCAATGCATGAAAACACTCATAAGCCATCAACACGTTATCTGTAGTAACTTCGTCTTATAGAGTTGAGTGTATGTGCGTCTATATGAGTGTCTGTGTCTGTATTGTGTTTAGAAAAATACACTTGAGTTGAAACCAACTTTTTTTTTCCTTTTTTCGCGAATACAACCAACTATTTTTATGTGTGTACGTAAGATTGGTCTAGCTAGCAGGAGGCGGTCCCGGTCGCTGTGGATATCTTGTGAGACTGACAAGGGCTCAGTTTACTGGTAGACAGTACTATACATGTGGTGAGCGTGTCACATGACCTGCCAAAGTTGTTTCTCACGGAGGTCAAGCAGCAGCGGAGGCAGCGCATGAGGGCAAAGGAGCGCCTGTTTCGAGGTGAAAAGAGGACAGATTCACCGCAGTCAACAGTGGACGTGTGCCTGTGCCTGTGCCTGCCCATTTTCTTGGCCGCTTTCTCCGGGGTTTTGGACTCGTGGGCTCTTGCTCCCTCCCTCCCTCCCTCTCTCTGCGATCTCCACCGTCCACAGTCCACACTCCCTGCTCGCTCGTGTCTGGTGCGTGGACACATAGGACGACTTCCATCAATTGCCTCAGCAGCGTAGCGTAGCGTAGCAGAGTCTTCACAGGCAGGTCAAAGAATGGAGCCACGCATGTTACTGTGCCTGCACGCTGACTCGCTGCGTTGTTTTTTTACCTGCCATATCAGCTCATCATTACCACCCTTGAGGCAAAACCTGCATAATGCGTACGAAAATGCAACCGTATCGTCCTTTTCATCGAGAGCGAAGCTCTTGAGCTATGAGATAACCCAAGCTAAGTGGCACATGGTTATGGTGATAGGAAGGATTCAGTTAACTCGTCAGCATTTGATCTAAACATCTGACGTAACAAGAGAGTAAAAAGGCGAGCAGCCTTGCACGGAGTAACATAGCATGTGGGGATAAATAAAAAAAGAGTTTCCAGATCTGGATAGAGGAGAGTTGCCCGCCCGGAGCTCTCACCTCACCTCACCTGTCACCTCTAGTCTAGTAATAATAAAAACCTTGCATAGAAAAGGAGTGAAGTTGGTAAGTTTTTGGTCAGGCATAAATATACATCAACACCATAAACAAAGCATCGGAATAGCCGGACAGAGCAGAGGACCGATCGGAATAGGCGTACGATTCTCATAGGAGCAGTGGAGGTACCCTCCAGGCTCTAGCACTTACCCGCACCTCCCTCAAGTTCATCCGTCGCCCTCATGCTCCACGCACACGGCCACCGAGAGAAGCAGCGGCGGCTCCGGGACAAGGGAAGGGAGACATTCAGAAGGCAGCCCAGTCCAGTGGTTCCGTTGGTTAGGTGATCAGCTCCTCGGCAACAACTCCGAGAAACCCCGCCCCTTGTGCACGATTTTTGTGTAAGGTGAGATTCCTCTCCCTCTCCATTATAGGAGAGCTTCTCTCATCTCCCGCCTCTCTTTCCTGTGGGTTTCTTTTCTGGCCTGTGTGTAATGTGGCTGCAGATTTCAGGTTTTAGCTTGGCTGGGTTCACCTGTGGGATCAGGCCGGAGGAGAGGAGCCGTTCTTGAGCTCGGCTGCGCAGGCCTGCTGCAGCGGAGTGGCTCGGCAATGAATCGCATCTGCTCCAAGAGGTTCGCACCATGTGGTTTCTTTTGCAGCATGCTGTTTGGATTCTGGACTGGCCTGGTGATATGATTCTGCATTTCTTAGGTAGAAGAAGAAGCGCTTATTGGCGAACCTGCATCGCGGTGGTTTTGTTCTAGTAGAACTAATGCTCAGAATGGAGAGCGTAGATTCGCCCTCCCCGAGGTGCCATGCTCAGCATCAGCAGGTAAATTGCCAGTTTCAGAGATAAAATGGCGCCATTGTTCTTCCTCTTAATGTGCATAAGCAGAGTCAGTTTGTTCTGTCAAGGATCAAAACCGTCTTGGTTACTGTATTTGCTAAATGCCTTGGGGTGTATGTGTTTTTACTGCAAATATCTCATATTTTCTGTGTTTTTTTCCTTTCTCTTTTGCAAGAATGCCGGCGAACCGAAGGATTATAACAGCACCAGTAAAAGGCAGCCGCACAGCACTGAGATTCCATGCTCTTTGGTACAAGAGGTAAAAGACTGTAATCAACAATAATCCCACCCCGTTTTGGCTTACCACTGTATTTTCATGGCATATGGCCCATGTCAGACCTCTTATTAAGTTCTTTTGACTTACTTGATTGTTTTTTAGTTGCTCGTGATGCTGCATTGTCCTTTTTCTCTTAAATGCCATATCCATGGACTAATTTGGCCAATTATACGAATTTCTGTAGGAAAATGCCAACTATACGAATTTTGAGATTCAGTTAATTTTGTCCATCCTTGGTACAATATTACATGAAAAAGCTACCCAGTTGCCCTGTGTAAAGAAATGCATTCCAAATTTGAGAAACTTAAGGGGTAGGGTAGGCATTGTTGCCCGCAACAATATCGTTATCCCAGTACGGTATTGGACCAGAGAATCAGTCGGACTGTATGTTTGTTGATTGACATATGGTGGTACTTCAATTCGGCTCTGAAACTCATGATGATGTTGCTTCTGCAGGTCCAACACCTTGAGAAGCGACTAAATGATCAATTTGCCATGCGGCGCGCTCTAGAGAAAGCATTAGGTCACAAGCCCTGTGCTGTCCATTTATCAAAAGACTGCTACCTTCCAAAGGTATTTTTTTTCCTGATGTAGCGATGCCGGAAGAATCAGAAAATTCAGAGTTAAAACACATCATATTCATGAATGTTGCATGCACATCTTTTCTGGAGGGCTGTATGTTTGAATTCTTGATTCAAAGCAACTATCTATGTTTCATGTCATGTCAGCCTACTGAGAAGCTCATAAAGGAGATTGCCGTACTGGAGCTAGAAGTCATATGCTTGGAGCAGCATCTCCTGACACTCTACCGGCAGGCCTTTGACCAACAATTGTGCAGCACGGTTTCTGCTTGTGACATGGAGAGAAGAAACAGGCAATCGACAAGGTCGTTTTCATGCACACTCTCTGAAACTTCGGCGTACGATTTCTCAACCCCAAAGAAGCAACAATTGGTGCAGTCCAGCCGCATGGTTCAGGCGCGCAGGTCGACAACGGCAGCGCTCAATAGTGAGCCGGGCATTTCACAGCACAATGACAGCAAGACTGCTATCGGGCGCAGCCATTCCTCGCTCCTGCCGCGTTCCATCTGCTCGGCTAGAGTATCCCCTTCAGCGAACAATCTCGCTAGAGCTCTTAAACCATGTCATACTTCGCCTCTAACGTTCGTCGAGGTACATAACAATGTCCGAGTACTCTCGTAGTTTGTGTTAGAATAAATCCGAGGCACTCTGTCGATCATCCGAGGACCAAGCAATCACACGAACACGACACCGAGATTTGTTAACGAGGTTCACCGATATGGCTACATCCCCGGGGCATGACTACGGGCGCTCCTCCCCGTGACACTGTCACAATACCGCACACCGGCCACCCGGGCGCCGGCACATGCCGCCGGCTCCCCCCTTGCGCGCTTGTGCTATTATGTTGGCATGGGTTACATTGTGTGTCTACCCCCGCTATATATGAGAGGCCTAGGATACAAGTGTCCTACTAGGACACGACTCCACATCCTATGTAAACACGATACAACTACAAGTCCAACTGTAACCTACCTTGTACACAATATTCGACACAACTCTAACAAACTCCACCTTGGCGAATATTCTCCACCACCCTGAATTTGTCAATGCGTCAAACTTCCATGTACATTGGACTTGAGTTTATCCTGTGAGCACCGCTGCTACTCCAAAGACTCCATATGACTCCATTTGCAACTTGTAGTCCCTTCTTTTCTTGATCACAGTCAACACTCGAGCAAAATTAAGTTCCTTGTTACTCTAACTTGTGCTCCCAACTTCCAGAGTATCCGTCCAACGCCATCACACACCGATCACTGACCTGTGTGAAAGTGAACAACTCACATATTGGGTGTCACACATAAGAGTTACCTGAACTCAACATCACCGCTCCTTTCTTGACCGCCTGTCTGAAACTTGAAAGAATTTCACCGTTGCTTGTAGTCATCCCGAGTCAAATTCGCAGTTGTCTCACCACATGTATGACCACCAGAGCCCTGGCCCGTCTCCATGCCCCGCGCATACCGCACGCCTCGCCGCTATTACCGCGTCGAGCCTCCGTTGTCCCGGTCGAGTCTCAAGGGTCGCGAACCCACACCACTCAACCCCCACTGCAGAGTACCACCGATCATCACCGACCGATGACGAGTTTCACACTTCCATCAGACCACTGGGCTCCAGTCCGAACTGCATGTCACTCGCTTTTCCCCTAGCTGAAATAGACTTCGGTTCTCTGGATCATTACACCGTAGCCCCTCAATCCAGCTCCACCTTCAACATGACTCCATGGTAGATGATCAGTCCACCCTCACGCCCCGTCGACTTCAAGCTCCGTGTGTACATCACCTTGAATCAACCCCGCGTCATAGTCTTGTCAAAGCCACACAAGCCTCGGGCCTGCGCCACGTGTTTCCACGCCCAGAAGTCGGTCACCATCAGCATCACGCTCCTATGTCGCCGTCGCCGATCCCGCACCGTCTTCTGTACCAACCGACTTGCGTCGATCCCGTCAGACTGTCCAGTCCGACCCAGCCGAACTTCCCAGACTGCAACCATCTGCAACTCCTCACAGTCCGCATCCTCTGCCTGGCTTGACATCCCGCAACGCCTTCAAGCATTCATGTTGTGCCAACAAATTTTTCACGCTTGCCTGCCATAACCCAAGGCTTTCAGTTCCGTCGAACTTATCCGCCTCAAACTTGAAACCCGTTGGTTCCATAATTCTTTGTACGGCTGGCACTCTGAAAAGATTAACCAAGCTTCGCACTGATACCCAAGTACACAATCGTGTGTACTACTAGTAGCAAATTCAACTAGTTGGTATTCACGTCAAAGCTCCTATCTTGGCTCAACTTCTTCAACGCTAGCTATTGCGTTTTCTGCCAATGCCATGCTACCTCCGATGGATGGGTTGCTTTTGCTGCTGCACATCTCCGGCTAGGACTCGGTCCCTTTTTTTTTTAAAACAAATCTCTCGTGTCTGACCTGGCCACCTACACGCTACCAATGCGCACGCTTTTGCCTCCAGCTTTTCCGCCACGCAACGCGCCAACCGGCCCCGCCTGGGCCAACAGCACGTCTCGGCCTTAGCTCCTGCTGCCAGTAGATCGGGCCACCACCGATTGGGCCTCAGCGCGTCAAGTCGTCTGCTATGTGCCCTAGCAGCCGCCTCCTGATCTGCCGCTTGCACGATACGCCGCGCCGCCGCCGCCTGGACAGAAGCGATCTCGCCGAGTTTGCCAGACACACGTGCCTCCACGTTGCTTCAACCGACCAGACCAATCAATACACCGATACCTTATCATCTTCGGACGAATTT
Organism: Triticum timopheevii; assembly: GCA_963921465.1. Classification (NCBI taxonomy): domain Eukaryota; kingdom Viridiplantae; phylum Streptophyta; class Magnoliopsida; order Poales; family Poaceae; genus Triticum; species Triticum timopheevii. The sequence goes on from OY997268.1 coordinate 480,957,722, forward strand.
TACATGGCTCGACTTTCGATCACGCAGCGCCGTGATTATCCGCTCTGCTTCCTCTAGATCAACACCACAGCCTCAAATCGAACCTTGCTCATGATACCACTTGTTAGAATAAATCCGAGGCACTCTGTCGATCATCCGAGGACCAAGCAATCACACGAACACGACACCGAGATTTGTTAACGAGGTTCACCGATATGGCTACATCCCCGGGGCATGACTACGGGCGCTCCTCCCCGTGACACTGTCACAATACCGCACACCGGCCACCCGGGCGCCGGCACATGCCGCCGGCTCCCCCCTTGCGCGCTTGTGCTATTATGTTGGCATGGGTTACATTGTGTGTCTACCCCCGCTATATATGAGAGGCCTAGGATACAAGTGTCCTACTAGGACACGACTCCACATCCTATGTAAACACGATACAACTACAAGTCCAACTGTAACCTACCTTGTACACAATATTCGACACAACTCTAACAGTTTGTAACCTGTTTACCAGTGATCTGGTTGCTGTAGGCCTGTTGCAATGTTGGTACTAACATGGCTTTCATAAGCAGGAGGGCAAGTGCATGGATTCCAGTATTGTAAGCTTAGCAGATATCCTGGGTACCAGGATTGCAGATCATGTTCCTCAAACACCTAACAAGATATCCGAGGACATGATCAAATGCATTGCTGGCATATACATCAGGCTCAGAGATGTCAGCGTTGTGCAACGCGCCTTCTTCCCCTCACCGTGCTCGTCCTTTTCATCGGCGAGTGGTATGTCTTCCAAATTTACTGGTGATGTATGGAGCCCCAGATGCAGGAAAGAGAGCTTTATCGAGGCATGGCAGGACAGTTCATTCAGTTCTGGTGATTTGGGCCAGCAATGTGATTCTGTAATTGAGGTATCTGCTCTCTGCAAGGGGGCCCAGAGGTCTGCCGATGTGAAAGACATGTTGTGTAAATACAAGTGAGTGTTTTTTTCATGCCATATCGATGTGCTCCAGTCCATACGTTGAGCAAATGATCCACATAGCTATTTTTGTTTGACAGATTGTCATGTTGTCACTCTGCAGATCACTTGTTCAGCTGCTAGAAACAGTTGATCTTGGTGGAATGAAGAACGAAGAAAAACTTGCTTTCTGGATCAATGTGCACAATGCCATGATGATGCATGTAATGCAATTATTTCCTTAGCCTGTGCTCATATATTTGACCATATTTTGCAAATTGATGGAATGATGGATTTGAATCCTAACATTGTTATTTTTCAGGCTCATATTGAATACGGGATCCCGCAGAGTAACAGCAAGAGAATGTTGCTTACTAAGGTCGTAGCCCACATCCAACTGAAAAACAACACCTACTCATCCCCTCTCAAAATTTTAATCTGGCAAACATTTTTGCACCACAGGTATCCTACATCATCAGTGGCCAGAGGGTAAACGCGGAGTTGATAGAGTACCAGATCTTGTGCTGCCGAGTACACTCCTCCGGACAGGTCCGGAATTCGACCCCCTCTTCTCAATTTCTGAACTCCATTTTCTTTTGCTAGTTGGCATTGTAAACAATGGTTGTGATTTGCTCTGCTTCCTTTCAAATTCTGCAGTGGTTCAGGCTGCTCCTGTACCCGAGATGGAAGCCCAGGGACAAGGATGAGCTGCAGGGGTTCGCCGTCGACCGGCCCGAGCCTCTGGTGCACTTCGCGCTGTCCTCCGGAAGCCACTCGGATCCAGTGGTACGTGCGCGCATAATTTCTTGTCTGCAGTAGCGCATGGAACTGACGGATCGCGTCGTCTCGTCCTGATGTGTGCGTGGTCAGGTGCGGCTGTACAGCCCGAAGCGGCTGTTCCAGCAGCTGGAGGCGGCCAAGGAGGAGTTCATCCGGGGCAACGTGGCCGTGCGCGGGTCGGGGCGCGGCAGGGTGATCCTGCCCAAGGTGCTGGAGTCGTACGCGAGGGACGCCGGGCTGGCCGCGCAGGAGCTGCTGCGCGTGGTGGAGTCGTGCCTCCCGGAGGGCCTCCGGGCGGCGGCGGCGGCGGTGCGGCAGCAGGGGAGGGCGCGCGGCGGCGGCGTCGAGTGGAGGCCCCACAACATGGCCTTCAGGTACGCGCTGGCGCGGGAGCTGGTAGCGGTGGGGTCCCCGGCCGGCGTGCAGGCGGTGACGCCTACGGCTGCATGATCCCATGAACCATGATGATGATATGGCGTGGTGCTTGGCAGCTTGCTCCGTGCAAGAGTCCAAGAGATGCAACGGGAGATTCAGATCTGCAGTCATCTTCTGGGCGTGATCCTGTTGGATGTACAGGGAGAAGGATGGATACAACAGCCCAAGGACATGCGTGCCGACGTGTATATCTGTTGCGAACTTGCGATGTCATTCGTCCATACGCGCTCGAGCTCGCACGGAAAAAGTTACGTGGAAAGAGGGCTTACGGGCTGAAGTGGCATGTGGCAACGTGTAACTGGGCTTAGTGGGGGCGCGGCCCACCCTGAAAATTAGGGTTGAAGTGGCAACGTCATGGCTACGTGATCCCTCTCTCTCCCGCCCTCCCCATGATGGAATTTTTTTAGGGTAACCTTGCCGCTTTATCTATATACCCCTGCTAATAAAATATGGATTTGCTTCCGCATGTTCACCGTCATCCTAATTATCCTAAAAAGTTGCTAAAAATTGCCCTTTTTTTTTTGATAAAAGAGAGCTTCCTCTCTGATTTTCATTTAAAGAAATCATAATGTTCACAGACTAAAAAAATTACCCTCAATACCACGCATGAGTGAAAGAAACGTTTGGTTTGGACATGACGTTTCGTTTTTTTACTTCCTAATCGCTGCACGGGCCTCTAGCAACACATAGTCATCCCGCTCGGCCTCATCGTACGCATGCCCTTTGCACCGGCAAATCCTCGTTATATGCCGCGCTGGGTCGGCGCGCTACTGCGTATGTCAATTTGCAAAAAATGAAGAGCCCTTGACAAGAATCTTACCGGCGGCCTCCCTCATCAAACATGGTTCACACAACCACCGTGCGACCAAGCAGATTATGTTAATCTGTAACTCTTTCTTTCTTTATTCCTTCTCTCTCTGTTTTCCTTTTTTTCCTTTGTCCTTTTTTCCATTTTTGTTTTCTGTGTTTTCTTTTTTTTCTTCTTCTTCCAGGTTTCCTTATTGCGTAATAGATAACACGGCTGCAATAGTTTTTTAAGATTTCATGTTCGCTTTTATCGCATCGATCTACGGGCTGAAGTGGTTAGCTGAACCAACTTTCGAAGAGGCGAACCGAGTACGAGTCCCCATACTCGCAGGTTTTTGCGGGTCTTTTTTGGCGAAACAATTTCTGCGCAGGTGCATTCGTGGGACGGCCCACTTGTCGTTTGTTGTAGGCGCCGGTTGACTTCAGCGGCGCTTAAAGCGCTCAATAGGAGCTCCTCTTTGCACCGCGAGCACTTTTCTTCGCCGCCACCAGCTCCTTCCTCATCGCCCTCGCATCTTGACAGCAATCCTACATAGCGCTGCCTGCCGGCACGAATTTGCGCCGTCCGCCCCGACAACCTTCCTCCAACAACGAGCAACATCATGTCAAGCTACCCTTGGGTCCCTAACCTCGGTGGTCGTCGCCGTCGGGGCAGGTGGTGGACTCGCGGCGTGGACATGGTGCCTGGCCGGGGAGGGGAGTGCCGCACCGCGAGCCTGGTGCCGGCGGGCTACACGCTCGTCTCGCCGGTAGAGGAGTGGGCAGTATAGTGGTCGCCACGACCCGACCTGGGTACCCACTGTCCTCCCTACGAGACATGGTCACCGTCAAGCCCCTAGCGCTGGTCTCGAATTTCGTAAGCAGGAGCAGGGGGAGGCTTTTTGGCAGCAAGTGCATAAATCGTTTCATGCACGAAAGCGTCCCACGAAATGTAGATCATTCAGCAAGGCAATGTGAGGTCATTATCGTATCGCTGGTGCGCTATCCAGACTAGCGTCACCAAGTTTTGTAACGTGGTTCGTCAGCTGGAGGCAAGATGGCCATTGCATGCGGCAGAAGATGAGATCGTAAATTTTGTTTCCTCTTGCTCAACTTGTTGATTGACTCGTTCACTCGATGTTATTCTACACATTATGTGTAGCCCGCACGTGCTGTCGTGATGTACCACATAACAGAGGGACGGTCATTTACGTACACACACTGTTAGATGAAATTAAAGGGGGAGTATGTGTCGGAGGGCATGACCACTTGATGAAAAACTTGTTGGACATCCGGTTAATCTAGTTGAATTTGAGACATTGTTGTACTAGACTTAATTTGCATGCTATGTATGGATGATTTCTGTCATTTCCTATCAGAACTTTGATTAATATCGACTGGTTTGCATGAATTTTGCCCGGTTAGTTCAAATGCAGGTTGAAATCAAGCGGCGCTATATGACGGCCTCCCGCATCTGGGTCCGCGTACTAGTCCTTCCCTGTCCGCAGACGGATGCGGGAGGAAATTTGGGTCACCGTTGAAAATGCCCTTATCTGTTTAGTGAGCATATGGACTGCAAGACTTTTAGTATTTAAGTGTAAACTAGATAATTGCATGTTGCAACGGGTTAGAATATTCTAATATGTTCATGTGATTTATCTGGTCATGTTAACACAATTATGTAAATAAATGTTTATCAAATCCTGCTCGTGATTTATCTATCTATATAAAATTTAGGATTTTATTTGGTAACACTTATTTGCTAAACACTTATTAGCTTACTAAACACACTAAAATTTTATTTGCTAGTTTTGTTTTAAGGGAAACCAGTGAAACAGCCCAGAGATACGAGGGGGAAATCAAAACAGAGAGAGGGCAGGAAGTACCTAAGGCTAGGAGAAGGACGAGGTGGACCATATATCTTACATTCTTTGGGGGCAGGAGAAAAAAAGTACAAACACCGGGCTTTTAAATTTGTGAAACACCGAAAGTAAAATCACGTGAAAATACATTAGCCTTTTCACATGAAAGCTCATAAGCGGTGCTCAATTAGCTCAATTAGATTTGATAATATATGCACCGATTAAGGGATGCAACTTCAGTGCCGTAAAGGCACTTGCCTTTGGGTCACTGACATGTGCGCCAGCCACCTGTTGGGCCCACATGTCATAGGCACAAAGGCAGGTGCCTTAAGGTACCGAAGGACGGTCCTGATTAAGATATCCCTTTTTTAAATAACAGTAGATGCAAACACTTACATGCACGTACGTACACTCACCTCTATGATCTATGTAATGTCACCTTTTCCCCTTGTATCCATTGGGTTTCCCTTTTCTTGTGCAGATGCCATGTTTTTTTTTAACACAAGTAGGAGCCAACAAGCGCCAAATTTTCATTCATCTCAGAAGCCAAGTACAACGTGAATTACATACCCTTCCACCTGAAGATTTTGAAGAGAAAATAAAAGAGGGCAAGCACCATTGCCTTGAGAGGAATGAATACAAGTGAAGACAGATTCTACTCTTGAGTTGAGAACCTGATGAGCACAATCATGAGCTGCCCCATTGACATTCCCGGCGATGTGATAAACATCAACATTTAAAGATGATGTCCTGGATAAATCTGTTGAGAGGGATGTGGACATCTTCACGTGATCAAGTCATCATTTATATTTCTGGATACCGCCATCTTTGCCGAGGAAAGATTGTCAGTTAGGAAAGATACCTGATTAAGGTGAAGAGGGGCCGCCACCCTAGCTGCTAGCCTAAGCGCCAAAGCTTCTGCACATAGAGGAGAATGAGCATCATCCGCAGACACATGTACCGTGATTTTTCTATCAAGTCCTTGATCAGTAATATGGACAAAAACATCAATCCACTAGTGAAAAAATGGCTAGCCACACGTTTCTGGCGCGCCGTTTTTATCAACGCCAGCACTATTTTTTTTCAAATAGTGATCAAACTCAAGGACTATTTTATCAACGCTAGCTCCAGGACTCAAGCTCAAGACCTCACACTTAAAGGGTGTGCACAACTAGCCACTTCACCCAACCACTGCATATGGTATCTTGTAGCGCGAAATATATAAGAAAGCACAAAAATATTCATATATATGAAATATGTTCTGAAAAAATCAAAAAATTATTGAGAAAAATGTGAACAATTTTGAAATGCCGAATAGATTTTGAATTTATGAACGGAATTAGAGCAGACTTTTTTTGAAATCGGAAAAAAAATCGAAATATGAAAGATTTCTGAACATCTTTCAAAACACGAACAATTTTTAAAACTTGTGGTTTTCCCTTTTTTCTGTTTTTGTTTGTCCCATTTTCCTTCTATTTTTTATTTTACATTTCATTTTTAAATTCACAATTATTTCATAAATTGAACTTAGTTTTCAAATCCATGAACCTGTTTCCAAATCCACGAACACTTTTCAACATTTACGAACTTTTTCCAAAGCCCGTGAACCTTTTTCAATTTGTGAACATTTGTTTTCAAAATTAAGTTTTTTTTAAATCCGCTAACATTTGGGTTGGCCCAACAGTACCCGGCAGGACCGATGTCGTATTTTGTTTTGTTTTCTATTTTTTCATTTTCCTATTTTTTGGTTATTCATTGTCTCCTTTTGAACTTTATTATTCCTTTTGAAACCTATTTAAAAATTGAAATATCTTTGGAATACCCAAAAATTATCTTGTTTTCAAATATTGTTTACAATTTTAAAAATACTCTGGAATTTAAAAAATGTTCTTATTTTTGATTTTTTTGTTCACAAATTTAAGAAATGCTTATGTTTCAAAAAAGTTGATAAATTTTAAAAAAATAGGTGGTTTGCAATTGGTGTACATCATCAATTGTTGGGAATTTTTTCACAAATTTAGAAAAAGTGTTCAAGTTTCTACAATTTTTATACTCAATTTGAAACTCCAAAATGTTGACAAATTTCAAGAAATTGTTAGGATATAGGAAAATGTTCATATTGATTGATAACCATGGAAACTATAAATACTAGAGGCATGAAATTAGGAAAAACTTAATGCTGACGGATGCACCCATCTAGCCTAGTCTAGTACACTCCTCTCAACTGGTGTTATTTAACTATGAATAAGACCCCAACTTCTTGCAGCAGCCTGTCATGAACATATGAGGCATCAATGCCAGGTTTGAGTGAGTTCCAACACTGTTTGGATGATGCGACACGTCCGGCCATTTATCAGCCTCTTTTCACTGAGAAAACTCCAGAAAATGCAATACTTGCCAAAAATTCAAACAATTTGACATGATGCCTTGAATTGGTCATAAAAGTGGGTGGGATTTTTTTGGGCCCATTTAACGAAGGTGGAGAAACAATGTGCTCGACGGAGCCTTCTGACCTACCCGGACACACTCCGTTGAACATGGTATAGTTTTGGACATCCTTCAAATGACCGCAACTTTTGCACGAAGATGGACATGCCCATGGTAGGCATATGTGTCAGGTTTGAATGATTTCTGACACCGTATGCAAGTTGTGACACGTCGGACCATTTATCAATCTTTTTTATTCAGAAAACTCTAAAAAATGCAAAATTTATTGAAAACTAAACGACTTTGCATGCTACCTTTAATTGGTCATATAAGCTCATGAAAAATTTTGAGGTCATTTGACGGATGGCAAAAAAAACGTGCTCTCAAACGAAGCCTTCTAACCTAACCGAACGCCTTTCGGTAAACATGGTGTTTTTTTGGACATTCATGAAATGACCTCAAGTTTTGCCAGTAGGTGGGCATGCCCATGGTAGGCATACATGCCAGGCGTGAATGGAAAAGTATTTAAAATCATAATTTAAATAGGTACTTAAAACTGTTATTTTATTTTTCCTCGTTTTCACGCGCGACAATGGACCGACACAGATGGGCAGTCTCTTGTGAAAAATGTATTTAATCCAGAACTTTTTTTTTGTCAAATTCATCAATTTTTTCAAATTGATGAACTTTTTTCATTTTTGCGATTTTTTCTTTCAATTTCATGAAATTTTGTTCAAATTGATGAACTTTTTTCAATTCCGCGGGCGTACAGGGACCCGAATTAGACCAAACAAAACCAAAAAAAGGAAACTAGACTTAGAAGATGCACAACAAGAAGTGTAAAAGAAGTAGCTGATATCTACTACACAACCTTCTTCTTGTAGACTCGTGTTGGGCCTCCAAGCGCAGAGTTTTGTAGGACAATAGCAATTTTTCCTCAAGTGGATGACCTAAGGTTTTAGCAATCCGTGGGAGGCGTAGGATGAATATGGTCTCTCTCAAACAACCCTGCAACCAAATAACAAAGAGTCTCTTGTGTCCCAAACACATCCAATACAATGGTAAATTCTATAGGTGCACTAGTTCGACGAAGAGATGGTGATACAAGTGTAATATAGATAGTAGATATAGGTTTTTGTAATCTAACAATATAAAAACAGCAAGATAACTAGTAACAAAAGTGAGCAAAAAAGGTATTGCAATGCTTGAAAACAAGGCATAGGGTTCATACTTTCACTAGTGCAAAGTCTCTCAACAATGATAACGTATTTGGATCACATAACAATCCCTCAACGTGCAACAAAGAGTCACTCCAAAGTTCCTATCGCGGAGAACATAAGATGAAATTGTTTGTAGGGTACGAAACCACCTCAAAGTTATTCCTTCCGATAAATCGTTGAGCTATTCCTATAAGTGTCACAAACAACCCTAGAGTTCGTAGTAAAATAACACCATATGATACACATCAATCAACCCTAATGTCACCTAGATACTCCAATGTCACCACAAGTATTCGTGGGTCAATTATACGATATGCATCAAACAACTTCAGATTCATAATATTCAATCCAACACAAAGAACTTCAAAGAATGCCCCAAGATTTCTACCGGAGAAACAAGGACGAAAACGTGCATCAACCCCTATGCATAGATTACCCAAAGGTCACCTCGGGAATCCACGAGTTGAGTGCTAGAACATACATCAAGTGAATCAACAGAACACCCCATTGTCACCAGGGGTATCCCACGCAAGACATACATCAAGTGTTCTCAAATCCATAAAAGTATTCAATCCGATAATAGTGAAACCTCAAAGGTAAAACTCAATTCATCACAAGAAGATAGAGAGGAAGAAACACCATATGATGCAACTATAGTAACAAAGCTTGCGGTACATCAAGATCGTGCCAAATCAAGAACACGAGAGAGAGAGAGAGAGAGAGATCAAACACATCGCTACTGGTACATACCCTTGGCCCCGAGGGTGAACTACTCCCTCCTCATCATAGTGGCCACCAGGATGATGAATATGGCCTTCGGTGACGATTTTCCCCTCCGGCAGGGTGCCAGAACGGGTTCCCGATTGATTTTTCGTGGCTACAGAGGCTTGCGGTGGCGGAACTTCTCATCTAGGGTTCTTTCTGGAGGTTACGGGATATATAGGAGTACTATGCGTTGGAATCAAGTCAGGGGGTGCCTGAGGGGCCCACAAGCCGTAGGGGCCCGCCCACCCCCAGGCTTGTGGCCTCCTCGGTCACCTCCTAGCCTAGCTACGGTACTCCGTGGGTCTCTTCTGGTCCATAAACGATCATCGCAATTTTTCAGACCATTCCGAGAACTTTTATTTCTGCACAAAAAATGTCACCACGGTAGTTCTGCTGAAAACAGTGTCAGCATGGGCCAGTTCTAATCAAATTATACCAGAACCATATAAAATTGTTGTAAACATGGCATGGATACTTCATAAATTATAGATACGTAGGAAAAGTATCAGTAACCGCACCTTCGCCTTCGGGTTGCTTCGTGGCGATTCCGAGGCGTTCCCGCCGCCACCCTCCTGAGCCCTCTCCTAGCCCGATCCCCTTGCTGTCGCCGTCGCTAGCCACCCCGATGGTGGAGGCCGACTGCCCCTCTCGCGCGCAGCCCCACCTCTCACCCATCTCCGTCCAGCTCAGATCGACCTGCCCTGCTTCAGGTCTACCTCAAGGCTCCTCATAGCTTGACTGCCTTGGCAGTGGATCCTAGATACGTGAGCAGTGATCTGGATTTCGGTTGGATGGCGTGGTTGGGATGATGCGGTAGGCGGCGGTGGGTTACCCCAATAAAGCGGTGCTTTTCCCCTTTTTTGGCCTAGTGGTCCTCTTTAGTCCTTCTCGCCGATCTACTGCTGCTGGACGCCTCCGATCTGGCCGCTGACGAGTTCTGGATTTCTCCACCGACGGTCTTTACGGATTGGCAAAGTGCTCCTAGAGCTCTGAACTAGAGGGGGTCTGGTCGGGCGCGTCCACAATCATCAGCTTGTGGGGCTTCAAGGAGCATGTTGAGAAGCTCCGCTATAAGTAGACATCATGGGACATGTCAAAGTTGTGATTTCCATGGTGTTGGCAGAGGCGGGGAATGTCAAGATGGCTAAGATTGGAAGACCAGATGGTAACGGTGGAGGTAGGATCCTGGACGCGATAAAGGCACTGATTCATGGACTGTCGTGTGGATTTGTTTGTGAGACTTTTCCTATTGAAACCGCGTACACGTTGTCCGTGAGCTTGCTGATTGATGATTTGCAACAGCGGCCTAGGCAAGTGGGGGCAGCGGCACTGGAGGACCTCAGCTTTGGTGGTTCTCCTCGAGTACCGAGTTGTGATTTTCAAGGTGAAAACCCAAGGTTTGGCCATTATTGGTTGCACCTGGCAATGATTTTGTTGAAGGCATTGTTTTGGAAACTCGTACTTCCTCCCAAGTGGAAACCTAAGATCTTCGATCGGGCGACGAAAACGCTTGTGATTGTTTCCTTCTTGATGGAGTTGCTTATGAAGAACCTTTTTTGTAGTCCAGGTGTTGTCTTTGGTGGTGGTTAGAGTGTTGCTGCTACGAGTGATTGATCACCGTGGTGAGGTCTTTTCTTCTCTTTTCTTATTTTATTTTTTGGTTGTGTGCATCCTTGATGTCTTTGGAGATCTTGTTGGTGCGGATGCTGGGTGTAATTGGTATCTTCACGATATTAATATATTCCCTTTATCAAAAAAAAAAGATAGAACAAGTGAGTTGTCCAATTGGTTACAGAAAGTGAACCAAGAGGTTGGGGGTTCAAAACCTACCTCTCACACCTATTTTTTGAAGCTTACAAAATAAGAAAAAATGGGCCATGCCTAGGACGGAGAGGTGTGACAGGCGGGCGGATCACATGTATACGTCTACATACAACTCGTACGTGCGACATACGGAGGTATATATACCTTATGGTCAAATGACCATACCATCCTTATACGATTTGGGGGGGGGGGAGGGGTGTACCAAAGCAAAAATGCTACCCACATGAGGTTTTACAGGGGATTACGGGCTCCTTCCTGCTAATTAAACTTGCCCCCTCTGAATTTTAGGTGGGTGGGGCCCAATCCTCCCACTTAATCCACTGACAGTTTGACACCTCAAGTCCACCCCATAATATGCCCGTAAAGGTCCGAAGATGTAGCATTGCTCAAATTTTACATCATCATCTGTTATTTGATGGAGCACCATTTTTATGCCTTGGTGATGTGAAAATCATCAGTTATTTTTACATCCCGTGACCTCTCAGCTAGAGTTTCCCTGCCTCTCGCCGGCACCACGCTGGTCTGCCATATCTCCTATGGTCCTTGGATCATCAAAGCACGGCTGATCCCGTCCCTTGCTGGTGGGAGGGCTCCATTTTAGGTGTTTTGTTAGGGTTTGCTCAGGAAGACGAGGTGGAGGCGGCTTCTTGAAGATAGAATAAGGTCCTCCCAGCCTAGCCTCCGTCGGAGATGTTTCTAGCATCGTCGGAGGGCGTGCGGAGGTGTGTGTCTCTGGCAGATCTCGTGTGACCTGATCGGCGTTTGTCTTCGGTGGATTCAGTCTTCGTTGGTCTACGCTTATATGTCTGCAGGTTGGATCCTTCCGATCTAGGCTTCTCTTCATCGGTGGCGGTTGCTGTTCTGGTGCGCTAGTCCTATATGGCCTTAGCACAATGACTTTTTGATTGTCTACTACAACAATGTTTCCTGACTCAAATGAGGGAGGGACGATGACGGCGACGCGCCTTCGGCTCGCTCCAGTGCTTGTTGCCGTCTCTAGGTAGTCTACAAACCTGAATGTAATTCTTACTTCTTGTGTTCTTTGTACTACAGTGATATTTGATGAATATATCGGAAGTTTTCTCGAAAAAATAAATCTACATCATCATCTACTTCCGGGCAAAGGATTGCGGACACAAACGGCCATGACTATTTTTTGTTTGCCTCTTGGCGTCCAAGAAAGTGTTTGCCTCTTGGCGTCCAAGAAAGAAGCGACCTTTGTTTGGTTTGACTTGGATTCTTTAAACCCCGCCGCTGTTTTTTTTTTGAGAACCAAAGCATACATTCATGCATTGGTGGTGTTACATTCGGACAACATTGTTTGTCTAACATTGTCATGCACTTCAGCTAGGAAGAAGTGGTTTCCATATTCTCTCGCCGTCGCTGCAATCTCATGTGCTAGCTTGTTATGATCCCTCTTAACAATGCTAATCTGCACACTGGCAAAGTGTCTCATCCGTTCCTTTATGTCTGTTATTACTCCACACCAGGGCGTTATGCTCCTTTCTTCTCTTTGTAGTTCGTTCCCTACAGTAGCACAGTCTGTCTCTAATATTAGATGCCCATCAAAATACTTGCTCATTTCATCTAGACCCAGTAGCACAGCCGAGGCTTCTGCTTCCTCCACCGTCCTACACTGATCTAGCTGGCAACCCACAGATAGGAATGGGGTTCCTTTGTGATCCCTGGCGACTGCTCCACCCCAAGCTCTTGCAAACTCTGGTAAAAATGCTGCATCAGAGTTCAGCTTTGCTGACTGCCTTGGTGGGGGTGTCCATTGGTTTGTTCCAGACACGGCTGGTTTGCATATCCTCTCCGCATACACTGACAGACTTCCCTTGCCTCCTGTCGTCTCGTCTCCATTGGCGACTATAACCAGGTCTTCCTCCAGCTTTACCAGCTGTCTTATGGCCCCTGTCACAGTATCCTTTCCATCTCCATGTATAACATTATTCCTAAGTTGCCAAGCTTTCCATAGAATCATTAACGTTCCATTCCTGACATGATCTGGAAGTGGAATGAGCAGACATTGCAGCCAGTCTTCCCCTGTTTTACTAAAGTCTTGCTCTTTTGGCAGATCCCAGGCTGACCTCATGGCATTCCGCAAAGCCTTGCTGCGAGTGCATGAGATAACAGCGTGGAACTCGTCTTCTGATTCAGTTCCACATATGTCGCATATATCCTCCGGCACCATTGTTCTTCTGTGTGTGTTGTGTTTGGTTGCAAGAGACTGGGTAGCAACCCTCCACCCAAATATCTTGATTCTTTCCGGGATCTTCGCTTTCCAGATCACATCCCAAACACTTCTATCTCCTGGTTCACTGGTTGAGCTTGATGGACCCTCTGTACCATTTCTTTTCAGCATGTCTGCAAGTTTGTAAGCGCTTTTAACAGTGAACTCCCCTGTCTTTTCATAGTGCCAGGCGATACAATCTTCCACTTCTCTCGTCGGGATCCGAATCTTACAAATTTCGTCTGCATCGAAGGAGTGAAAGATTTGTCTGATGAGGTCTGTATTCCACTCTCTGGAATCTGGTAGTATAAGTTGGTTGACCCATCTTAGCCTTGATCTCCGAATGTAGCTAGCAGTTTTGAGTCCAGAGCTCCTTGGGATCCACTGGTCTCTTACAATTTGTATTTTCCTTCCGTTTCCAATGCGCCAAATCAGTCCCTTTTTTAAAAGCTCCAAGCCAAATTCAATCTCACGCCAGGCAGGGGATGCATCTGAGGCAAAGACCGTATCCACAAGTTCTCCGTTGGGATAGTACTTAGACTTAAGTACTCTGGCGCATAGGCTGTCCGGGTTTTGCAGTAGTCTCCATCCCTGTCTTGCTAAAAGTGCTTGGTTAAAAAGATGCATATCTCTGAAACCTATGCCCCCATCTCTTTTTGGTTTTGTCATGTTCTCCCACGCCATCCAGTGCACTTTCCGGTGATCATCTTTATCCCCCCACCAGAAATCCCTTATGATTTTCTCATAGCTATCACAGAAGTTTTGATTTAGTTTAAACACCCCCATAACAAAAGTTGGCAGTCCTTGAGCAACCGACTTAACATGAACTTCCTTGGCTGCCTTGGACATAAATCTCTCGTTCCAGTCATTGCATCTCTTCCCAAATCTATCCGTTATCGGCTGGAACATCTCATCTTTCATCCTTCCTTCCGGTGTGGGTAGCCCTAGGTATTTGCTCTCAAACGTAGCTGACTCCACACCTAGTCTCCTCTTGATCGCCTCCCTCTCATGCTCACTGGACACTTCACTGAACAGTAGGGAACATTTGCTCTCGCTTAAGAGTTGTCCTGTACATTTTTGGAACAGAATCAACGTCTCTTTGACCCGTACTGCTTGTTTGGCGCGCCGAGCCGCCCACGTTATTGACCCACTTAGACCTCCGAGCTAAGACGTCTTCGCGCAGTGCGCCCGAAACCACCCGTTTCCCTTTTGTTGCCGCGGCACATAGTTCTCTCCTTGAATTCAGTGCTCCGGATGTATATTAGATCATCGATGAGCTAAGCGGACCAACACAACATGGCCACGCCGTCCGTTTCTGGCTCATCAGGAGCTCCAAAGGTCGCGCAAGTCGACCTATATAAGCGCCTCCGCTCCAGCTTGGGATCAAATCACGACCAACACGCACCGGATCTTGACCGATCAAACCATTCAGTGCTCGCGCTCACTCACGCATCATAGCCAAATGAGTTAATTGCACAGAAGTACCACAATTCAGGCATCACATGCAGATTGGTACCATGATTGCTAATTTTTGCGTGTCAGTACCAATGTTGGTCCAAATTTTTGCAAATTGGACTAAAACGCGTATTTATACGTATTAACAGTGTATGAGGGAGCCCGTCTGTCAGATGCTTATGTGACAGTTTTTTTGCAGAAAAACCCCTAGCTTTATATGTAATCACGCAAATGCCCATTTTTTTCGCGGTAAAACAAGTACTGAGCGGGATTTTTTTCATTCGAAAGTTTTCCACGGACTTGTTTGAAAGTTTCCACCGAATAGAATAACCCCTAGCTTTATATGTAATCACGTAAATGCTCATTTTTTTCGCGGTAAAACAAGTACTGAGCGGGATTTTTTTCATTCGAAAGTTTTCCACGGACTTGTTTGAAAGTTTCCACCGAATAGAATAACAGTAATGAAAAGAAACGCGCGGGGAGGATTAGAACCCACGACCCGCGCGACCTGCGGCCGCAAGGCAGCGCGCGCTAGCCACACCGCCACAGCGTCGCAGTTGACTACATACAGGCGAAATATTTATTATACTAGAACACACACGCTGGGCCGGCAGCTGGGCCAAGCAAAGCCTGCAATATTTTTTTTTCCGTTCAGTTACACACTTGCTGCCCTTTTACTCTTCGTTCTTTTTTCGTTTCTTTTAATATTTTTCTTTATTTAGATTCGCGAGCTGTTTTCCAAAATCCGATAAGTTGTTTTCAAAATCACAAGCATTATTTCCAAATTGATGAACTTCTTTAATTTATAGTGAATATCTTCTTAATACATGGTGAAATTTTTGTATTTCAAAAAACGTTCAGAAAACCCCCTTGCTTTGTATTTAATCACAAAAGTGTTGATTTTTTTTTGCGGGAAAAAAACTTCTGGGAGGCTTTTTTTTCCGTTCGCAATTTCCAACAGCGAGTCGGACTGGTTTGAAAATTACCGCCACTTGAACAAATAAATAAATAAAAAGAAAAATCCCGCGCTGACGGGAATCGATCCCGCGACCAGCCGCTCACAGTTCTGCGCCATGTTTCTAAAATTGATTGTGATTACAAAATTATTTTTAATACAAGTTCTGCGCCATGTTTCTAAAATTTAATGCATTTAAAGTTATGTGTTCATCTTAAATGAATTGAATGCAAGAATCATTAAGAAACCAGGCAAAAAGTTCTTGAAACACATCGTGTATTAAGAAAATGCTCACCATAAATTACAAAAAGTTCACTGTGCATTATGAAAATGTTCATCATATCTTAACAATATCAAGATATATTACAAAAATATTAAATTTGCATTTAATCACAATCATTATTTTGAATTTGTTTCAAAATTAATGAACATTTTCACAAATCAATTAACTTCTTCACAACCAGTGAATTTATCAAAATCAATGAAGTTCTTTGGAAAATCGATGATTTTTTTTCAAAATATATTTGAACACGTTGATTTTAAGAAACACGTTGATTTTTTAAATAAAATTTGAACAGTTTTGATGCATTTCTAATATTTATTATGATTACACAATTATTTTTAATACATTTTTTCTACTTTTCAAGTAACTGCGCACTAAAATTATTATTTTTGAGAAAGAAGTAACTGCGCATTGAAGAAAACACAATTAATACACGAGTAACAAAAAAATACTGTGTATTGGGCCTGAGTGAAGAGACATAAAATTTGGGCCATGCGCAGCCTCAGTAAGAACAACTTACTGCCCAACGTCTTAAAGCGCTTATAAAAGGTATCTCGCCCCATATCCGTCGCGCGAATCTCCGTCGCGTAGTGGCTGGAGCGCGTGGCTGTAGTCCTGCAGGTCGCGTGTTCGAATCCTCCTCGCGCGGGATTTTTCGTTTCTGTTATTTATTTGATCAATAAAACGCCGGAAACTTTCAAATAAGTCCGTGGAAAACTTACGAATAAAAAAATTCCCTCTCAGTAGCTGTTTCATCGCGAAAATAACGAGTATTTATGTGATTACATATAAAGCAAGGGGTTTTTTTTGCAAAAAATATGCCACGTCAGCACCTGACAGACGGGCCCCCTCGGTCAGATACACTGTCAATACGTATAAATACGCGTTTTAGTCCAATTTGCAAAAATTTGGACCAATGTTGGTACTGACACGTAAAAATTAGCAATCGTGGTATCAATCTGAATGTGATGCCTGAACTGTGGTACTTCTGCGCAATTAACTCTAGCCAAATTAAGCGGGAAGGAACGGAGGGAGGAAGCCATGTCTGCCGCGGAGGGAGCCGTCGTGTTCAGCGAGGAGAAGGAGGCGCTGGTGCTCAAGTCATGGGCCATCATGAAGAAGGATTCCGCCAACCTCGGGCTCCGCTTCTTCCTCAAGTACGTATACGTACCCTACCATTTCTTATATGTAGAAGCACAATGAAGCCCCGATGCATCTCCTTGACATGCATGCTGCGTGCCCGTGCCTCCAGGATCTTTGAGATCGCGCCGTCGGCGAAGCAGATGTTCCCGTTCCTGCGCGACTCCGATGTGCCGCTGGAAACCAACCCCAAGCTCAAGACCCACGCCGTGTCCGTCTTCGTCATGGTAATACTCCATACATCTCCCAACGATCTACTATATATTACATCTGCTTCCATGACTGACCAATGTGTATGTGTGTCCATCTGTTGCGATCAAGGGCGCAGACGTGTGAGGCTGCTGCGCAGCTGCGGAAAGCCGGGAAGATCACCGTGAGGGAGACCGCCCTGAAGAGGCTGGGCGGGACGCACTTGAAATACGGCGTGGCAGATGGCCACTTTGAGGTCTGTTCATCACTTTTTTTTTTTAGAAAAGGAGGATGACCCCCGGCCTCTGCATCTGGAAGATGCATACGGCCACTTTATTAATTATTCTTGAGGACCTTACAAAGTATTACAAACAATATACCTGAATCCACCATCTTGGCAACATATGCCACTACTCTTATCCATATGATGAAGGGATGCTAGCTGGGCCCCTACCCAAACCACTCACCTAAACCTAACATCAAAAGCCGGAAGCCCCAGCCGAGCCACATACCGGGTCTGGGGCACAATCCGGTCAGACGCACTCTTGCGTCGTCGCCGCCATCTTCCACATGTCCGTCTTCAGATGATATTGAGTCTTCTACCTTGTGAAGGCCACATCAGCCATCGACGTCACCATGACGCCAGACAGCTACCTCCTCCTGCGCGAGTCCATCTCCGCGCATCGGACGCCGAGCCTCCACGGCGCCATGCCGCCGATCTCCGCCGCCATCAATGAGTGAGATGAAGTACCGCTCCACCACGGCAAGTACAAGGTGAGGAAGGGCGAGGTCGCCATCGGAGACACGGCCGGAAGATAAGCACCGCAGCCACGGAGCTGCAACGCGGTAGATCAGACGGGCCGCCAGCAGGAACCAGACAACTCGCCATGCACACCCAGCATCCCCAGGCCCAAGTCGGCGCCTTCAAGAAGGTGACGACGCTGTGGCGCCGCCGCCGCTTAGCCACCGGGGCTAGGGTTTTCACCCGGGCGTAGGGGAAGGGGGGGAGGCAGGGGAGATATAGCCTCGGCGCCGCCACCAAGGAGGGAATGGCGTCCGGGACGCCATCGACGCCGTGACCGCCACCGGCGGCCAAAGGTTTCCCCCGGCCAAGCACCTTGCCGCCACCTCCGAACCAGCCACAACATGAGCCAGGCCGGCCGGAGGTCATGCATCACGAGCGGACCAGATCGCCTCCGATCTGACAAGGAGAACCCGGGGCCTCCCCGTGCCATGACCAGCGCCCACCGGGACCTCGCTGCCCACGCAGCCGAGGGGATCCGGCCTACCTCACCGACGAGCACTCCCTGCCGTCGGAGTAGTGTCGTCCGCACCAGCGAGGCCGCCGCCTCAGATCCCACCAGCGCGCGCCACCCGACGCGCCGGCCGCCGAGTTCTGCCGCCGCGCCCGAGGAAGGAGCCCCCCGCGGCCCCTACTCCAGGCAAAGGCAGGCGAGATCCCGCCGCCGCCGGCGGCGGCGGAAGGAGAGGAAGGAGGTGGGGGTTGGGTCGGCGGCGGCTAGGGTTGGGCGCCCGGGTCGCCCGCGGGGAGGGGGGAGGGGGGGGGGGGGGGGGGCGACACGGGGCTGCGTCCCTTCGTGTGTGTGCACGTGTGTTGTGCCCTCATGTCAGGTCCGTTCATCACTTGCCCCATTAGCCTCGTGAATTGTTAATTTGTTATAGCATGACATGGGGTTCGTGTTTGATTTTGCATTGCATTTCAAGTCGTCCGCTCACACGCTTCTTCTTGTTCTTGTCACAGGTGACGCGGTTCGCTCTGCTCGAGACGACCAAGGAGGCGATTCCGGCGGACATGTGGGGGCCCGAGATGAGGAACGCGTGGGGCGAGGCCTACGACCAACTGGTCGCGGCCATCAAGCAAGAGATGAAGCCCTCTGAGTAGCTCATCCATTGTACTCATATGCCACACCACTTCCGTCCATTATCCGTCCAACTTTCGTTGCTTGGCCGGTTCACTCATGTCACCATATTGTATTTGTATTGTGTGTTTATGTGTACTGACGCCTATTGTAAAATGAGCATTCAATAAATTAACAAATTGTGCATGAGATTCACCCCGTTCTTCAGAGGGTTTTCTTTTTTTAGAAATAGTACTTCAGAGTTTTTTTGTTTGTTTGAGGAACTCTACATTTTTTTGAGAAATCTTGAGGAACTCGACTTTAGATGTTAGTCTTTTTTTTGGAGGGCTCTTTAGAGGTTAGTCTAGCTTTTTTTTTTTTTGAAACAACGGTTAGTCTGGGAGCTCCTACTCGCCGCTTTATGCGGCAAAGAGTCGATGATTCCTATAGGGGCGGTCTCACCTGGGCCGGCCCATTTTCTGGGGCGACGTGAAACAAGTGAGCGAGCTGAGGATTCGAAACCTTGACTACGTAGTACGGTGCAGGAGTTGTGCTAGCCACTGCGCCAGGCTACCTCTTGTGCTACTGAACATTCGCGAAAATTCCAAAAAAACTAAAGTGTCGGTCAGGGACCGAACCAAGTACCTCCTGCAAGTGAACAAGGTCGCTTGCCAACTATAACTCCTGGGTGTCTATGTCTGAATGAGAGCTTGTCCTATACGAACTATAAGAAACAACAGATGTAAACTTTTTTGAAATTTTGAACTTGATTTCTTTCAAAAAAAGCTAAATATATTTTTAAACGCAAACATTTTCAAAAATGTACAAAAAATTAAAACCTCGAACATTTTCTGACAATGTGAACATTTTTTGGCATTCTCAAAAATTGAAAAAAGGAACAACACAAAAAAAATGAGATTTTCTTTTTGGAAATTATGAAGAATTTTTAAAAAGATACAAACATTTTCTGAAAATCAGGAACAACAATTGAAAATGACAACACTTTTCGAAGATATGATACTTTTTGAAAGGACAGACATTTTTCTAAATTTGTGAACAAATTTGGAAAACTGGAACATTTTTCTAATTCCAAATATTTTTTAAATTTACAATATGTTCGTGTTTCCTTGTGAACCAAATTTGAAAATGGCAACATTTTTTGAAATTGTGAAGAATTTTAAAAAAGATACCAACATTTTCTGAAAATCAGGGACAAAAATTGAAAACGACAACACTTTTCGAAGATATAATACTTTTCCAAAGCACAAACATTTTTTCTGAATCTGTGAACAAACTTGGAAAGCTGGAACATTTTTATAATTCCGAACATTTTTTGAATTAAATATGTTCGTGTTTCCTTGTGAACAAAATTTGAATGTGGAAACACTTTTTGAAATTGTGAAGAATTTAAAAAAAGATACAAACATTTTCTGAAAATCAGGGACAAAAAATGAAAGCGACAACACTTTTCGAAGATATAATACTTTTTGAAAGCACGAACATTTTTCTAAACCTGTGAACAAATTTTGAAAACTGGAACATTTTTATAATTCCGAACATTTCTTGAATTTACAAAATATGTTCGTGTTTCCTTGTGAACAAAATTTGAAAGTGGGAATAGTTTTAGAAATTGTTCGGAAACATGAACATTTTTTAAATTTGTGAACAAAATCTTGAAAGTGGAAACTTTTTTTGAATTTACAAACAAAATTTTAAGAAATTGTGAACAAATTTTGACAGTGGGAACATTTTATGATTTTCTAAAAAAAGCGAACATTTGAAAATTAGACATTCTATATCTAAATTGTTGGAACATTTCTTGTATAAGAAGCGAACAAATGTTTGCAGTTCTAAACTTTTTTATGATTTCTGAACATGACAGAAAGAGAAAAAAGGAAACTGATATAAAATAAAAATGAAAGAAAAAAAAGAAACAAGAATCAGAAAAAATAAAAAAGAAATTGAAAATAAAATGAAAAAAGAAAAACGAAAAACGAAAAAGGAGGCTAAAGTAAACTGAAACAGGGAAAAAAGAAAATAAAGAAAATAAAAAACATAAAAATAAAAATAAAAATCCGGTTCAGGAACCTGCTAGAAGGTTCCCAAAACCGGAAAAACCAGCTGGAACGTTCCAGAACGTTCGTAAATCCGGGAACGTTGTAAAGCAAGTGGCGCTTTTAACTGGGCTGGCCCGTAACGGTCGATGCATGCGGCGCCCCGACAAGACGCAAAATGCGTCAAATAGGAAAATCCGGTTAGTCTAGCTACCATGTCAAAATTCCGGAATGCAGCTCCTTTCACGGCCCGCTAACTAGAACCAGCTGGGCAATACAGCCCACGTCGTGCCTAGATATACAGCCCATCTCTGCCACTGGAAATGTAGCACAAGTTTACGACCCATTTCCTCCTCAGGAAATTACAAATGTGCAAATACAGAAATTATTTTACCAAAAAAACCTGACTTAGGATCCACTTGTTTTTTTTTTGCGGGAAACATAGAGCTTTATTCAGGCATAAGCGGCTCCAGCGCGATCAGCCATTAGGCTCGTCACTAGGAAACCGGGAGGAGAGTCCATCCAACAATCAGTCACTCCCAATGTGCTAGCATGCTTTGCACAGAGGTGCGCTGAATTGTTAGCTTGCCTCGGTACATGATGAATATCAAAACTAAGGAAAGTTGAGGCTAGCCCTTCAATTTCGAGAAGTATAGGCGCTATGACAGAGCGCGAAAATTGTCGCGAGTTCCAAAGCTGCACTAGCTCTAGACAATCTACTTCAAGCACGACTCACGAAGAACCTCGAAGCTGGCCAAAGATAACTCCGTCCCGCAGAGCCAGGGCTTCTGCTATGAGCGGAACCGTGACATGATTATGCGGCTTGCTCCAGGCAGCAACAAATGCGGATGAGGTTCGAGCAAGGCCTCCCGCTCCGCTTCTGTTATGAGTCAATGAGACGCTAGCGTCTGTGTTTATCTTGAGCCACTCTAGATCGGGTGGTCTCCAACCATAACCAGGTATAATCCTAGTATGTTCTTCGGGAAGCTCCAACAGCATTAGGGCTTCTTTGATCCGCTTCAGGGACTGGCCCGGATGCAAACTCTCTCTATCATGTGTTATGTTGTTGCGAGAAGTCCATATAGCCCACATAACAGAGATGATCTTCGGCCGGTCCCCTTCATTGATGCGTGTGTCACATAAAATGTCATTGCACCATGTAATCGGATGTAGTTGTGGTAGTTTGACGGTGAGCCATCTCCTGGCTTCTGTCCAAAAACCTTGAGCATGGGAACACTTGATGAGAGCGTGCATCATGTCTTCGTCTGCACCCTTGCAAATTTTGCATCTGGCCATAGTTGCTATATGCCTGTGTTTCAATGTTGATTCCACCGGCAAGATGCCGCGAAGAACCCGCCACCAAAAAACGCGGACTTTGGGTAGCACCTTGACCTTCCATAGCCGAGTCCATAACTGTTTGTCACTCTCTGAAGATTCGGTAGTCGTCCCTTCCCCTAGAGCTAGCTGCTCGTTACGGGTCATTAGAGCACGATACGCAGATTTTACAGTATAGGATCCCGACCTTTCGTAAGCCCACGCCCATAAATCGTCGCCACCACCCTGCCGGAGGGGTAGGTTCAGGATTGCATCCGCATCAGGTGGTGTGAAATTGCTCCTTATAAGATCAACTTTCCAGCTCCAGTTGTCTGTATCGATAAGGTCTGATACTGTGTGAAGATTGGCGCTCCCGATCTGAACTGAGGGCTTCAGAGATAGCTTGCCAGGTAGCCACCGGTCAGTCCAAATTTTCACAGAAGTACCATCACAAATTCGCCATAGCAAGCCGGCTTCAAGTGCCTTCCTCCCAGCCACGATACCCTTCCACGTTGTGGATGCGTTGCGTGGTACAGAAGCACTCATAAAATCAGAATTTGGGAAGTAGCGTCCTTTTAGAACCCTAGAACACATGGACTCCGGGTTTGTCATCATTCTCCAGCCATGTTTGCCCAAAAGCGCGATATTGAAACATTCCAAGTCGCGGAAACCCATTCCTCCTCTGATTTTTGGAAGTGACAAGGACTTCCAATCTATCCACTTGGTTACTCAGTCAATTTCCCGCCAATAATAATCTACATGCGTAACTAGCCGTATAGCTGCAACTAACGGAAACTGGGCGAAAAGAATGGGCCTCCGAAGCAAGTAATCCACGTATCAGCCTAAGCTTTCCACCGGATGATTAGTAAATTAAGAACAAAAGTTAAACAATTCTAAAAAATCAAGACTTTTTTACATTGAAGATGCTCTGGAGCACCAGGTGCGTGCAAAATTTCATGTTGAATGGACATTCGAGGAGCTCTCAGATATTTTTTGGCTCTCAACAGTGTGCCTTTTCAAAGTTTCTTACAAACCCAAATTTTGTTTTTTTTGTTGGGAGCTGCCTGAATGTCTTCTCACCATCAAATTTTGCACGCATCTTGCACACTAGAGCATCCACGATGTCAATATTTTTAGTTTTTTCTGGCTATTTTTTTCAAATTCAGGAGTAGTTTGGATGGTGACCTGGGCTTCGTGCCTGGGAAAAACTAGCGCCTTGCTTGTGCCTGAGTTGGTGCTGGTTTTTGCCTGGCGAGGCTGGCATGGGCAGGAAGTGTTTGGTTGGTGGCCTGGATATAATAGCACATTGGTTGGTAGTAAGCCTGAATAAAGTATTAATAAAAGATCTAGACAAAGCTATTCGCATTGGCTAGTGTGCCCAGTCAAGTTTATGGATGGCCAGACATCCGTTTGCGTGCGCCTGCACCAGGCTAACGACCGTGCCTGGTGCTCCTGCCAGGCTAATCAACATGGCAGATGCTTCAGGCCAGACAAGCTTTTCAATGCTCAAGACACCAGCCAAACAATCTCCAGGCTAGTATCAGGCAAGCTCCAGGCCAGGCATCAAGACATGAGGAAGCGAATCAATCCGACTCTTACTGTTCATGGTAGGGAGCATGGTTCATAAGATTTTCCAGTTGTAACACATGCAAACCGGACGAAAAAGAACACGACAATGACGTAATGCGTTTTGTGATTCTCGTCGAAAAAGCAGGGCCCATATATAGCTGATGTTGGGACTTAAAACAGTGAACCAAGCGGACGCTTAGGGATGTTTTTTATGGACTTTATGTATGCATGTGTTATTTTTATTGGCCCTTAAAACTAACTTCTCCTAAAAATTGCCCCATAAATTTATGGTGATGTTATAGAACTGACGTTCCCTGGGAGTGATTTTCACAAGGGAACGCTCCCTGGTCCACGTGCGAATCTTAAAATGGTGACACATGGCAATACCTGTGGGCACATTATTCGCTCCCGTGCACCATCATAGGGAACGAGGCAACCATTCGCTCCCATATACCCTTCCGAGCGAACGATCCCCCTCTAGATGTAGCATGGAAATTACTACAAGCATGTACGATAACGTCTTTGCGTAGCATGGAAATTCAACCTGACGTACCATGACAAATCTTCAACACGTGGCCAACTTCCCCCGTTTTTTTATTTTTTAGTTTGGTAATTCTCGATGCTGCAGCGTAGCAAATCCCTGAAACGCATTTCAATTATCTTTGTTATAGCATGGCAGAATTCTTGAAATGCATCGCAACTTTCGCCGAACTGGGGGAGGAGGAAGGAGCAGGCGATCTGAACAAGAAACACATGGCCCAAGAAGATTGCCATCCATTATTGTAGCCAACTGTGGACAGATCATCCCGCCAAAAGCAGCTATAATTGGCCCTGCATCCGACGCCGCGGCCGTGGCCATGCTTCATGTGTCCTATTCCGTCGTGTTCCACGACGGCGCGCGCTACCGGCGGTGTCCGGTCTAGATAGCTGTAGTATCGATATGGCTAAAAAGGTTGGTTTCAGTCCTGGTGTCGTGGTTCGACCACGAAAGCGTTGCACCCTTGTCAAGATTGAGGACTCGGGCAGATTCACGAGTTCGTGCACGTTTTTTGCACGTTTTTGTTAACACATCGAAAGCAAAAGGTCAAACCAACCAAACGTGTCTAGCACCTGTAGTTGCCACTCGTAGCTTGGATATGATCCTGGGTACCAATAGGAACGAGATATAATGTGGGTCGGGGTGAACTGGACGTGCCTTGGCGTGTCCGCCCCAGATAGGGCTGGTTTTCAGGTGTGCTAGACAATCTGAATGTTTAAGCTGATCTTTTAATAATGGTGGATTTATCAACTTAAATTGAAGCACCCCTAAGAAGGCTTACAATGAAGCATCACAAGCATAATAAACACACACCCTGCATTTGCATAATTAGGATGTACACAACTAGGCTGTATGAGGGTCCACCACGTACCGGTTCGCTAGAGGCGATTGAGAGGCGATCGGTTGGCGATTTCCTCCCAACGCCAGGTCTAGGGTTTCGGCGGCGGGGGTGGTGAGGCTACGGTGGTGACGGGGGTGGCGACGGCGCTCCTCTCGGCACAGACCGGTGTCGTCTTGCGCACCACGGTGCGGAGCTATGGCGGAGAAGACGAAGGAATCACTTGCAGGGACACTGGCCGCAAAGGCAACCCCGGCGGCGGCTGCGACGCCGGGGAAGACTGTTAGTAGGGGATCCTCCAAATCTCCTGCTGAGTGCAAAACGCCGGATCCAACTGCGAGCCTTTCAGCACGACCAGGAGGGATGGTGCTTTTGGACAAAGAAGCGGAAGGCTTCGTTTTCAAGGAATCAGATCAGATCTTGCCCAAGAACATGAAGTGGTCGGCGGTGGGGAAGGCGTTCACACCACGTCCGTTCAATAAGACAGTGCTTGAAAAAACTATGCAGAGGGCTTGGGGACTTCACCACGAAGCAAGATTCCGCGACATGGGCGATAACATATTCGCAGTCCACTTTGGCAGCGAAGGTGATTGGAGGCACGCGATGTCGAACGGGCCTTGGCAGTTTGATTTTAATGTTTTGGTGTTAAAGGAGTATGAGAGCAACGTTAGACCCTCGGAGATGATATTTGATAAGGTTGATGTCTGGGTTAGAGTTACAGATCTGCCATCGGGGAAGAGAACAGAGAGCTTTGGCAGGGCCCTTGGCAACTGGCTGGGGGGAAGTAATCAAGGTGGATGTGGACAAGGATGGTATGGCACGGGGTAACCAGCTACGGGTTAGGGCAAGAATCTCCATCTTTGAACCATTGGTTCGGGGTTTTTTCCTCAAGGCCACTCAGGAAGATAATAACAGGACATGGTTCGACTTCCACTACGAGAAAATCCCACACTTCTGCTTTGAGTGTGGGAGGCTAGTCCATGAGGATGGAAGGTGCAACCCCCCTGTTGACAAATCGGCACAATGGGGAGGATGGCTCAGAGCATCGCCGGGGAGGAGCACTGGCTCCAAAACCGAGGCAAAAGGAGGAAAACTCAATACTAGCAATAGTTTTGCTAGCTCGCAGTCGGAAGGAAATTCTAGGGACCTAGGCAGCTCGGCTAGGGTGAGAGATGTCCCGACCAAGCGCAACTTAACTGCTGCTTTTGACAACCAAGAAAGCTCCCACACTGGTGGGCAGCACAAGATTGAGAAGGGAGAAGTCAACAGCCCAAAGACAGATCGGTTTAGAGGTGCTTGGCAGGAGGAGAGAGATCTCAGACACGAGATAGAACGCAAGAAGGAGCGAGATTTAAGAGAACAACTAAAGGAGCAGTAGAGGAGGCGGGACATAGAGAGAGAACAGCAGGAGAGGAGAAGGCATAGGGAAGAGAATGAGGCGAACAGATATGCTCATGAGGATTATGCTTATAAACCTCACTACCCTGCCCAAAGAAGACGAGGATATTATGTCAGGAAAACCCGCACTAATCAAGCAGAGCATGGAAGAAACGGAAACAGCCCCAATGCTACACCCAACACGAGGAAGAGGGGGCCACGACAGGTGTGGGTAGCCAAGGAGGGAGGAGGAAGATTTGAGGAAACGGGTGTATTTGTGAGAGATACTCGACAGAAGACGGCTTCTGTTTTTGATCGTATGTCAACGGAGGATACATCGGCGGACCCTGCCAGAGGGCGGGGCCGCCATGAACAATGATTATCTTAGCCTGGAACTGCCGAGGATTGGGGTTGGACTCGGCAGTGGGCGAGCTTCGGGACCTTGTAAGGTCATACAACCCAGAGGTGGTGTTTCTCTCGGAAACGAAGAAACGAGCGGGGGCGATGGAGAGGTTAAAATGGAGATTGGGTTTCAACCAAGGCGTGGCGGTGGACTGCAAGGGAAAGAGCGGTGGATTGGCTTTGTGGTGGAGAGACCATGTTGATGTTACGGTGCGTCCTTGGTGCCAATATTACATTGATGCAAAGATAGTGGCAAATGGGAGTTCCTTTCGATTCACTGGAATCTATGGGGAACCCTGCGTTGAGAAGAGAACTAAAACTTGGGAGGTGCTCCGGTATCTAAGGACACAGGATGATCTCCCATGGCTATGCGCGGGAGATTTCAATGAAGCTTTGAGGCAAAGTGAGCAACAAGGAGGTAATCAGAGAAGTTTGAATCAGATGGCTATGTTTGAGGAATGCCTGGCCGACTGCGGCCTGGCTGACCTTGGCTTTTTGGGCTATCCATTCACGTGGGACAACAAGAGACAGATGGAGGAGAATATCCAAGTCCGTTTGGACCGGGCAACGTGTAATGCTGATTTCGCCCAGATGTTTCCGTCGATAGAGGTGCAACACGTGATGACTGAAGAATCTGACCATCAAGCGCTAATTATCAAGGCTGCGACGGCACTGGCCGACTCGCGAGCTAAGGGACCGCGGCCGTTCATCTATGAGGCTGCATGGGCGCGGCATGATGGTTACGAAGGGATGGTGGCTGATGCATGGGCTGCAGCCTGTGCAGCCAATCAGCAAGGAGGGGCGCTGAGCGATACATGCATAAGACTGCAAGAAACGACGAGGGCCATGCATTTGTGGAGTCGAAGGGTTTTTGGGTCTATCAAAAAGCAGATTTGCCATCTGAAGGGCCAGCTAGTGGAAGCGAAAGAGCGAGCTGCACGGACGGGCTATCGACAGGAAGTCAACGATATTGAAGACCAGCTTCATGAGCTCTATGGGAGAGAAGAGGTGTACCACAAGCAATGCTCAAGGGTGGACTGGCTAACGGAAGGAGATCAAAATACAAAATATTTCCAAAACCGCGCGTCACATCGCAAACGGAAGAACACGGTTAAGGCGTTGAGAAGAGACAATGGGACGAAGTGCACGGATGACGACGGGATGCGAGTGATGGCGGCACAGTTTTACGAGCATCTCTTTACCTTAGAAGGATCCCATGACAAAGAAAACGTTTTACAACACATACAGCAACTTGTTTCAGATGAGATGAACGCAAAACTAACAGCTCCTATCTCGGACAAGGAGATACGTACGGCGCTCTTCCAGATGGGACCAACCAAGGCACCGGGTCCAGATGGACTCCCAGCCATGTTTTACCAGCGCCACTGGGAACTGGTAAAGGACGACGTGTGCGCTGTAGTCAGAGAGTTCTTAGAGGGGAAAGCGGCTCCAAACAGTTTTAACAACACGATCCTTGTTATGATCCCGAAGGTAAACTCACCGGAGTTACTTTCCTAGTTTAGACCCATCAGCTTGTGCAACGTGTTGTACAAGATTGCGGCGAAGGCACTGGCCAACCGCCTGAAAGGGGTTCTGCCAGTCATGATCTCAGAGGAGCAGAGCGCTTTTGTACCCGGCAGACTTATAACAGACAACGTTTTGGTTGCGTATGAATGTGTGCATGCGATAAGGAAAAGAAAGCGAAAGAAGCCTGTGTGTGCGGTTAGGCTTGATATGACCTATGACAGGGTTGAATGGGATTTTTTAGAGCAAATGCTTCTGAAGATGGGATTCTCTGGTCACTGGACGGAGATGATTATGCGCTGTGTTAAAACTCCTGTGTTTTCTGTCAAGCTCAATGGAGGTTTATCTCATAGTTTCAACCCATCCAGAGGATTGAGGCAGGGAGACCCCCTCTCCCCGTACCTCTTTCTCTTCTGTGTGGAGGGGTTTTCAGCGCTTCTAAAGAAGGCGCAAGAGGAGGCTCGGATCAAGGGAGTGTCGTTCGGTTCAAACGGGCCAAGTGTGACCCATTTATTATTTGCAGACGACAGTGTAGTCTTTGTACAAGGATCTAAGGAAAACTTTGAGGAACTTCGGACCATACTGCAGCAGTATGAACGTGCTTCAGGCCAAAAAGTAAATTTTCACAAGTCTGCGGTTTTCTTCGGGAGAGGAACGGACGATACTACAAAAGTGGAACTCAAGCAAATCTTGGATATCAAGGAGGAGGCTTTGAGCGAGAGGTACTTGGGACTACCTACGGTGGTAGGGAGCTCGAAAGATGGAACGTTCAAATATGTTAAGGAGAGAGCAAGAGGGAAAGTCTCGGGATGGAAAGGCCAAGGACTCTCAAAGATGGCTAGGGAGGTGCTTGTGAAATCTGGCCTCCAATCTACACCTACTTTTACCATGAGCTGCTTCCAACTCACAAAGAAAATGTGCGGGAATCTGTCATCTATTGCGTCAAACTTCTGGAGGGGCGAAGCAAATGGGCAAAAGAAGGTTCATTGGATTGCTTGGGATAAAATGTGCACGAGGAAACACGAAGGAGGGTTAGGGTTTCGCGACCCGGAGGCTTTTAATCAAGCCTTACTTGCAAAGCAAGCATGGCGCCTGTTCCAGGTGCCGATCTCCTTGTGTGCTAGGGTGTTGAAGGCAAGATACTATCCTGATGGTTCGATTCTAAATGCCAACTGCCCGAGTGGGGGTTCTTACACATTTTGTAGTATCCTACATGGGAGGAACTTGTTGCTGGATGGACTCATTTGGAGAATTGGAGATGGTTCAAACATTAAAATTCATCACGACAATTGGATTCCTAGAACTGGTAGCCTAAAGCCACTGGGCCAAAGCTATATTCCAGGAATAGTATGAGTCAGCGACCTGCTAGAGGCGGATAGGGCAGCCTGGAATGTAAACATGGTTCAGACCATGTTTAACACAGATGAAGCTCAAGAAATCTTGCAGATCCCGGTGGGCGGGGTCGAAATGGAAGATTACCAGGCATGGAACTTTACCAAGAACGGGGAGTTTTCGGTTCGCTCGGCATATCACCTTCGTATGAGCCAAAAAAGAGCGAGAGCGGGCAGACCGGAAACCTCCTCATCGGTCGCTGACCATAAGTCCTGGTTGTGCTTGTGGGATTCGGTGGCGCCTGGGAAAGCCAAAACTCATATGTTGCGGGTCATAAGAAATGGAATTGCGGTCGGAGCTGAGCTGCACAGGAGGAAAATCAAACCAGGTGTGTTTTGCGTAGCCTGTGGATGGGAGGAGACTGTATACCACAGATTTTGGGGCTGCTACCACTCGGTAAAGTTCTGGAAGATAATGCATTCGGAATTGGGGGTGCCGGTGGCGATCCCGCCGGAGACGTGTAGCCCTCAGAGTGCGTTGTCGAGATGGCTCATGACATGGTTTGCTGAAGCTACAGATGATGAACGAGCTGTCATGGTTCAGGGGGTTTATGCTCTCTGGCTGGCAAGGAATAATACCCGTGATGGGCAGCGGCTGGAGGAAGCAGATGGAATAGCGAGGCGTGTGTTTGAACTGATGGGAGAATGGCAGTCCATCCATGGGCGAAGGAGCAAACCTGGGCGGATAAGGACGCAGGAAAATTGGAGAACGCCGGAGGAGGGTTGGATCAAGGCCAACGTCGACGGCGCAATCGCGAAAACGGGAGAAGGAGGAACGGGTGTAGTTCTCCGGAACCACGACGGCGCGTACATCACAAGTGCCAGCCACTTTCTACCTAGGTGCAAAGATCCTCTGCAAGCTAAACTTCAAGCGTGCCGCCGAGCTGCTCTCTTAGCAGAAACTCACAATATTCCACGTCTCTATCTTGAGTCCGACTGCAAAGAGGCTGTAGGTAAACTTGCAAGCAAAGCGAAGGATCTGTCCCACCTGGGGCCGATCGTGGAGGAGATCAAGAGGATGCTGGAGGCAAGAGAGGATTGGAAGATTGCATGGGTGCAGAGAGAAGCTAATCGGGCTGCTCATAATTTAGCTAGGGAAGCTGTTTCGAATAATCTCTGCATGGAGTGGCCACTTATGCCACCAGACTCTATTTTAAGTGTAATTTTAGACGAGATCCCCTCTGGGGAGATTTGAATAATTTAAAGGTTTGAACTTCAAAAAAAAAAGGATGTACACAACTAATATCATCACACACATAAAAAACGTACCGACAAATAGCAAAGTCATATACGACCAAAGCTATGCTTAGGCAAGGAAATAAAAACCCCAAATCAATCAGACCCGCGACCGACAAACTACACAATGACCATATCAACACCAATCATCTTATGAAACCACAAAGACCATGAGTTTTTTGAGCGACAACGCTTTTAGAAAGGGAGCGACCTTCAAGCGCTGCCAGTCACCGGATCCAACCACTGAAGGCCGGAATCTAAGTTTTCACCCTGAAGAACCAGTCCGAGCATGTCCAAGCAATGCCTACAACAAGGTAACTACATAAAAACATCACCATTATCAAGTATAACTACCTTAGGCCAAACCTAGACTTTCACCCCGGAGCTCGAGACCGGTTGCTTGACTAGCACCACCATTGAAGTCACTCACGTGTTGTCACCACCACTTTTCTGTGATATAGTAGCTCATGCGATGTGATTGCCGTTGTTGCACAACCATCCCTCTGCGTTAAGCCATCGCCAATAGTTTGCATTTCATCGCATCAATGGTTCTCGAGGGGGGAACACTCATGGAGAACCTTCGGTGGACACCGCATCCCAGCAAGGCCACCGACGATCCGACCTGGATCAACACAAGGTGAGGATAGGAGACGGCTTGTAGCCTTAGGCGGGACGGTTGGAACTGATTCCCCATGCAACCGCCGTACACCGGCGTCCAACAAGAGACGCGATGAACATCATGCCTTTGATTCCTGGAGATACGACAGGAGGGGGAACTGAAGCACACGTTTCATTTCCTATGTGCCGTTAGATAGTAGCAGGCGCAATACAACATTGCCCAGTCAGCACGGATGCACGCCACAGCAACCCCTCGCCAGGCTCCAGGACTGGGAGTCGCATGAGGAGGGAAGGAGGGAGGTCATGGGAGGAGTGGGACACAATCTAGAGACCCCATCACCACCAGCCAGCCAACAGGAGGCCGCCGCAAGGTAACGTTGAGGAGAGAAGTGACCAAAGGATGTGGAGGATGCGGTTTGGGCTGGCTTTGTGGGTCTGGATGGATGACATTTTTTATCTAGACGTTTGTGAAGGATTTTAGGGGTGTCCACCCGAATGTTTGAGAAGGATTTAAGAGATCCAGTTGTATTCTCAGAGGGGCAACAAATGCGGGTGATGCTATCGGTGATAAGGGCAGACCCTTAAGTTGCCCGCAAATGTCTGGACTGAGCTGTCCGGACGCTGCAAGCCATCCAACATTGTCCCGCATTTGTTCGCAGACCAGTTTGGGTGTCCATTTTCCTGCAAACCAGAAGCAAACCAGGGGGCTTTATGGGAGGCTGGGCACCCGCCATGAAGGACTCCAAAACCCCTGGGCTACCCAAAACCATGGCGGAGCCCGCACATTTGGAGCTGTCCACACTGTTTTCGCGACAAAATCCCCTTTCTCCACCCTCTCCAATACGATCATGCTACTCTCTAGCCTGATTCCTGCCTTTTTGGTCGCCGTCGTCGATGC
Organism: Triticum timopheevii; assembly: GCA_963921465.1. Taxonomy (NCBI): domain Eukaryota; kingdom Viridiplantae; phylum Streptophyta; class Magnoliopsida; order Poales; family Poaceae; genus Triticum; species Triticum timopheevii. The sequence goes on from OY997268.1 coordinate 480,990,631, forward strand.
ATGGACCCGTACGAAAAGGTACCGGAGACGACAGAGGTGGAGGATCCTAAGAAGGTGGCCGCCCGAAACATCAACTCGGCGACACGGCAATCCCGCCACCTCAAAGTGAAGGCAAAGAACGTGGAGGCCAACAAAAATAAGGGTGGAGGGCGAGGCCTGGGAAGTGCGACACCTCCACCATCGTCGTACATGCACACACTGTCCTAGTCGGAGTAATATCGGCCTCCCTACTTCTACGTCGCCAAGCAGCTGGGCCAACAGTCCTTGACCTTTGCCTCTGGGCACATGTCGTGTTACGTTAATGTCAATGCAGCAATGTCCCATTTCGCCGAGTCGGCATCACGACAACTTGTCTGACCACGGACGTTGGGGGTGGATCAGCTCGGTGCCCGCTCTCTTTTCTCCACTATGTCTCAATTGGGAGAGCCGACATCTGAGGATGCACACATGTAGATATTTAAGATGATCCACGATGGACACAGAGGCTACTTCGAGGACGGGCAAGTGGATGACTCAGAGCCATAGGTGCACGCCTAGCAGTCAGGCACCTACACCCAGCTAGACCCGTACACCCAGCAATTGGATTCCTACATGATGAGTAAAAATTATGTGATGTTTTTCCCTTTATTTAGTGCCTACAGAGTAGGCTTTGTTGGTTTTTATCATGTTCACACACTTCTTTTTGTTTGTTTTTGTTGGAAATATGCCCTGGAGGCAATAATATTGTATTATTATATTTACATATTCATAGTTAAGTGTTTATATTACATGCTATTACTGTTATGATCCTAGGATATGCGATTTAGTGAAAAACTCGTATGCACGTCTGAAATGATAAATGGATAAAATAAAGGTCCCTAGTATTGCCCTAGAACTAGCTCAAGTGTTGTTGGTGATCATGTTTTCGGAATCTTAGAATATCGCTAAGTGTAACAATGATCCAAAACAACACTGAGATTATGACGTTGGAAGAACGATCATATTGAATCGACCCAAACTTGTCTGTTATGAATTGAGTTAATATCGTCTATAATCAATTATGATAACACAGAGTGTTAACATGTGTTTTTCTACTTAGACCATGGCAGTATCATAGTCACTTCTTACCATACGGTGGGATTTGGGTTTCTCAAACGTCACCTGTAATATGGTGATCATAACGACAACTTACAGTTTCATCAGAAAGTTTGACAAGGGACTATATAGCTTGAGAGTGGGATTTGCTGCTCCGGCGATGGAGAGATATTCTTAGGCCCCTCTCGGTGTCCACATAGAAGAACACATGCCTACATGCCAAACAATTAATGACCTACACACTATCAATGAATTATATTAAGCAAATGCAAATTGGACCTGGTGCCAGTGACATCGGCTAGCTGTACATAGCTCCGCCACTGGTGACGACATCGATCATCGTCTGGCCAAACATAGGAGACGAAGTTATGGGGATGTCAGAACACAATAACGAGAAAAAAACACAAACCGATAACGAGGATTTTGGTATAGTGAGCATGATGATGACTCAGGAGGACACCAATGCATCCCGGGTTTTGTGAAGTATCGTGAAGCAAAGGGAACATCACATAATAACCACATGATCACTCGAGTATCATTCGTGTGCTCATAGGGATCGATATGGATGTCCACGGTCCTGCTATCGGTCATTGAACGAATGGTTTCGTTCATGTCTATGAGTTGCCGAACCTATGGGGTCACGGGCTTAAGGAAATCACAGTCTGTTAAGTGTTAGTAGGATAAGAGTCATGAGAATATATTTTTGGAATTATTTCATGAATATTTGGAATAGATCTGAGAGGATCCGAAAGCGTTTCAGGGTCACCGGAAGGGTTTTGGTGAATCAGGTAATACCGGGTATTACCGATAAGTTATAATATGTATAAAATGGTTCCAGAGATGTTAAAAAATATATAAAATGGCCTGAAAGTATTTCAGACATTTTATATTTAATTTAAATAGGAACGGGTCTAAAAAGGCCAAGAGGTGGAAGACAACTTAGGCCAAAAGGCCCAAGTGGAGGTGGCGCCTCCTTCCCTAAGGCCTCAATTGACAGAAGGGGATTGAGGAGGTTTTGAGAGGTGGGGATTTCAGGGGATTTGGTGAATCCACCTCTTCCACGCAATCCCCTCAAAACCCTTTGAACCCCAAACCCCTCCAGACACAAATCCGGCAGCGGGACTGTACGAAATATGCCCTAGAGGCAATAATAAAGTTGTTATTTATATTTCCTTATTTCATGATAAATGTTTATTATTCATGCTAGAATTGTATTAACTGGAAACTTAGTACATGTGTGAATACATAGAAAAAACATAGTATCCCTAGTATGCCTCTACCAGACTAGCTCGTTAATCAAAGATGGTTATGTTTCCTAACCATAGACATATGTTGTCATTTTATGAACGGGATCACAACATTAGGAGAATGATGTGATGGACAAGACCCATCCGTTAGCTTAGCATTATGATCATTATAGTTTTATTGCTACTGCTTTCTTCATGACTTATACATGTTCCTCAGACTATGAGATTATGCAACTCCCGAGTACCGGAGGAACACCTTGTGTGCTATCAAATGTCACAACGTAAAAGGGTGATTATAAAGATGCTCTACAGGTGTCTCCTAGGGTGTTTGTTGGGTTGGCATAGATCAAGATTAGGATTTGTCACTCCGTGTTTCGGAGAGGTATCTCTGGGCCCTCTCGGTAATGTTCATCACTATAAGCCTTGCAAGCAATGTGACTAATGAGTTAGTTGTGGGATGAAGTATTACGTAACGAGTAAAGAGACTTGCCAGTAACGAGATGAACTAGGTATGATGATACCGATGATCGAATCTCGGGCAGGTAACATACCAATAACAAAGGGAACAACGTATGTTGTTATGCGGTTTGACCGATAAAGATCTTCGGAGAATTTGTAGGAGCCAATATGAGCATCCAGGTTCCACTATTGGTTATCTCCGAGATGTGTCTCGATCATGTCTACATAGTTCTCGAACCCGTAGGGTCTGCACGCTTAACGTTCGATCATGATTTGTATTATAAGTTATGTGTTTTGATGACCTAAGTTTGTTCGGAGTCCCGGATGAGATCACGGACATGACTAGGAGTCTCAAAATGGTCGAGAGGTAAAGATTCATATATTGGAAGGCTATATTCAGACATCGGAAAGGTTCCGAGTGATTTGGGTATTTTTCGGAGTACTGGGAAGTTACGGGAATTCACCGGAAGAAGTAATGGGCCTTATTGGGCCATTCGGGAAAGGAGGAGGCAGGCCAAGGGGAGGTATCCCCCCATGGGTCCGAATTTGGACTAGGGGAAGGGCGCTACGCCCCCCTTGCCCTTTCCTACTCCCTCTCTCTTTCCCTCTTTCCTTCTCTCCTACTCCTAAAAGGAAAGGGATTCCTACTAGGCTTGGAAGTCCTAGTAGGACTCCATACTCTTGGCGCGCCCCTAGAGGGCCGGCCTCTCGCCCTCTCTCCTTTATATACGGGGGCACCCTACGACACACCAAGTTTTGCCTTAGCCGTGTGCGGTGCCCCCCCCTCCACAGTTACTCACCTCAATCATATCGCCGTAGTGCTTAGGCGAAACCCTGCACCGGTAGCATCATCATCACCATCGCCATGACGTCGTGCTGATGGAACTCACCCTCATCCTCAACTAGATCAAAAGCATGAGGGACGACATTGAGCTGAACGTGTGCTCCAATGCGGAGGTGCCGTACGTTCGGTACTAGGATCGGTTGGATTGCGAAGATGTTGGAATACATGAACCGCGTTACTATACGTTTCTGCTTTTGGTCTACGAGGGTACGTGGACACGCTCTCCTCTATCGTTGCTATGCATCTCCTAGATAGATCTTGCGTGATCGTAGGAAAATTTTGAAATTACTATGTTCCCCAACAGTGGCATTCGAGCCAGGTCTATGCGTAGATGTTTTATGCACGAGTAGAACACAAAGAGTTGTGGGCGGTAATAGTCATACTGCTTACCACCAATGTCTTACATTGATTCGGAGGTATTGTTGGATGAAGCTGCCCGGACCGACATTACATGACCGCGTTCATGAGACTGGTTATACCGACGTGCTTTTGCACATAGGTGGCTGGCGGGTGTCTGTTTCTCCAACTTTAGTTGAATCGAGTTTGACTACGGCCGGTCCTTGTTGAAGGTTAAAACAACACACTTGACGAATAATTGTTGTGGTTTTGATGCGTAGGTAAGAACGGTTCTTGCTAGAAGCCCGTAGCAGCCACGTAAAACTTGCAACAACAAAGTAGAGGACATCTAACTTGTTTTTGCAGGGCTTGTTGTGATGTGATATGGTCAAGACATGACGTGATATAAATTGTTGTATGAGATGATCATGTTTTGTAACAGAGTTATTGGCAATTGGCAGGAGCCATATGGTTGTCGCTTTATTGTATGAAGTGCAATCGCCATGTAATTGCTTTACTTTATCACTAAGTGGTAGCGATAGTTGTAGTAGCAATAGTTGGTGAGACGACAACGATGCTACGATGGAGATCAAGGTGTCAAGACAGTGACGATGGAGATCATGACGATGCTTCGGTGATGGAGATCATGAGCACAAGATGATGATGGCCATATCATGTCACATATTTTGATTGCATGTGATGTTTATCTTTTATGCATCTTATTTTTCTTAGTATGGCGGTAGCATTATAAGATGATCCCTTACTTAATTTCAAGGTATAAGTGTTCTCCCTGAGTATGCACCGTTGCTACAGTTCGTCATGCCGAGACACCACGTGATGATCGGGTGTGATAAGCTCTATGTTCACATACAGCGGGTGCAAGCCAGTTTTGCACACGCAAAATACTCGGGTTAAACTTGACGAGCCTAACATATTCAGATATGGCCTCGGAGCACTGGAGACCGAAATGTCGAGAGTGAATCATATAGTAGATATGATCAACATAGATATGTTCACCATTGAAAACTACTCCATCTCACGTGATGATCGGACATGGTTTAGTTGATATGGATCACGTGATCATTTAGATGACTAGAGGGATGTCTATCTAAGTGGGAGTTCTTAAGTAATATGATTAATTGGACGTTAATTTATCATGAACTTAGTCCTGATAGTATTTTGTGAATTATGTTGTAGATCAATAGCTCGCGTTGTAGCTTCCCTATGTTTCTTTATATGTTCCTAGAGAAAACTAAGTTGAAAGATAATAGTAGCAATGATGCGGACTGGTCCATAATCTAAGGTTTATCCTCATTGCTGGACAGAAGAATTATGTCCTTGATGCACCGCTAGGTGACAACCTATTGCAGGAGCAGATGCAGACGTTATGAACGTTTGGCTAGCTCAATATGATGACTACTTGATAGTTTAGTGCACCATGCTTTACGGCTTAGAACCAGGACTTCAAAAACATTTTGAACGCCACGGAGCATATGAGATGTTCCAATAGCTGAAATTGGTATTTCAGACTCATGCTCGTGTCAAGAGGCATGAGACCTCTGACAAATACTGCGCCTAAAAGATGGAGGGGAATTGCTCAGCTAGTGAGCATGTGCTTAGAATGTGTAAGGGCATATTTATCCCTTAGGTGTTTTGGTGATTGATGACAATGCTTTTGCGGACTAATCGTGTGCCTTGAGTTTCTCAGATACTTCATCACTAGGCACAAGACGATTCGGTGCCCCTCGGAGACTATTGAAGTCGGCGTTGTTCTATGTTTCTCTTTGGTGGATTTGAATCGTAGGAGAGCCGTACTATTAAGAGGGGGTCCGCGTCGGAAAGGTTTGGGTGGAATCATCACGTACACTTGTCCTACCTTTCCCTGCACTTTGGAGCTTCTCTTCGTTATCTTGGTTGTGCGGAAATCTGACGACTACTACTGTACTTGCGGTAGTACCGCAAGTACAAGTGGTAGTACCGCTGTGTGTCACGGTAGTACCGCTCCTCTGGAGCCGTAGTACCGCGGCCCCCAGGCCTAGTGCCGCTCCGGTGCGGTAGTAGGGGCGGATGTAATTTTTTACATCCGTGCCACCCACGGTAGTACCGCTTGTCCAGCGCGGTAGTACCGCGGTGGCCCATGGTAGTACCGCTCCCCAGGAGTCGTAATACCGTGGCCCTCCTACCTAGTACCGCATCGTCACGGTAGTAGGAGCGGATGTAACTTTTTACATCCGCGCCCGCAACGGTAGTACCGCGCCTCGCGAGCGGTAGTACCGCGTTGGATTTTTGTACCACCTCGTTTTTAGCGGAAGTAGGCACGGATGTAATTTATTTCATCCGCGCCCTTCCCAGGCATTGACTTTCCTGCCTTGCGGTAGTACCGCAAGGGGGAGAGGTAGTACCGCGCGAGCGGTAGTACCGCGCCCTAGTCAGGCAAGTCCCGGCCTCTGCTGCTGCCGCGGAAGTACCGTGGTCAGCTACGGTAGTACCGCGCGGCCTCGCAGTAGTACCGCGCCCCTGGAGCAGTAGTACCGCGTGTCGCGGGCTGAACATGTGGATAACAGTTGGATTTTTCCCATGACTATATAAGGGGCGTCTTCTACCTCTAGTTGACTACCTCTTCCACCTCTAAGCTCCATTGTTGCTCCAAGCTCCATTTTCACCCGATCTCTCTCCCTAGCCAATCAAACTTGTTGATTTGCTCGGGATTGGGTGACAAGGGCCCGATCTACACTTCCACCACAAGATATTTGATTCCCCCCACTTATCCCTAGCGGATCTTGTTACTCTTGGGTGTTTGAGCACCCTAGACGGTTGAGGTCACCTCGAAGCCATACTCCATTGTGGTGAAGCTTCGTGGTGTTGTTGGGAGCCTCCAATTGTTGTGGAGATTGCCCCAACCTAGTTTGTAAAGGTTCGGTCGCCGCCTTCAAGGGCACCAATAGTGGAATCACGGCATCTCGCATTGTGTGAGGGCGTGAGGAGAATACGGTGGCCCTAGTGGCTTCTTGGGGAGCATTGTGCCTCCACACCGCTCTAACAGAGACGTACTTCCCTTTAAAAGGAAGGAACTTCGGTAACACATCCTTGTCTCCACCGGCTCCACTCTTGGTTATTTCGTGCCTTTACTTTTGCAAGCCTACTTGTGTTGCATCCCTTGCTTGCTTATGTGCTAGTTGTTATTGCATCATATAGGTTGCTCACTTAGTTGCACATCTAGACAACCTATTTTATTGCAAAGTTTAATTTGGTAAAGAAAAGCTTAAAAATTGTTAGTTACCTATTCACCCCCCCTCTAGTCAACCATATCGATCCTTTCAATTGGTATCAGAGCATCATCTCTTTTTAAGGACTTTACCGTCTGAAGAGTATGGTTGATGTCGTAGATGAGGTGGGAGAGCACTCCGGTGCGAATCCGATATCATCTACGGGAGATGGGGGTAACTCGATCTCATGTGAGGAATTCAATGTGGCTTTGGAAACATTGAAAACCTCCATGACGACCGAGGTCAAGGACATGTTTAAGGAATTCCTAGAAGGACTTAAACAATCTACCTCGCCGATGAAAGTGGGTGATCCCACCAACAAGGTGACGGATGCTACCTCCGACAAGGGGGAAGCTAACATTGAAAAGAGTCCTTCTATTAGTGGTAGAAATGGTACCGGCATCTTTGCCCATGTGGAACCCCCAATTTATGGAGGGCCAATCCCCTCCACTCATTTGAATCATGCCGGTCCTCCTCCTAAATATGAGAAACATGAAGATTTTGATTCTTGGGTCTATCGCTTTAAGCGTCATTTAAAACATGTGAACACTAACCTTTGGAGAATCATTGAAGAAGGTTTCTATCCTCATGACCCAAGCAACTTCACCCCTCGAGAAGCCGTGGACAATCAATTCAATGAGAGTGCTCTCTTCATCATCCAAGATGCAATCCTTCCCGAAGATCTCCCTCATCTTCGACCTCATGCCATGGCTAAAGAAGCATGGAAATGTGTTGAGTCTCTCTATCGAGGAAGTGCTAGCATCCAACGCTCCAACTATGAAGTGGTACAAGATGAAGCCGATGAGTTTGCAATGAAAGAAGATGAAGAACCTCGTGAGCTCTTTCGAAGAGTGACCAAACTCGCGGTCTCACTCCGAGATCATGGAAGCAAGGACACGGATGACAATTGGATCAAGCGCAAGTTCCTCAAGGCCATGATGCCCTACAACAAGGCCATGTCCTCCGTCATTCATCAAAGACCGGAGTTCCACTCCATGACCTCAAGTGAAGTGTTGGATGAGTTCGTTGCAATGAGCATCTTGGACAAGACCGCCGACAATGCGGTGCTCCATTCTCAAAGGGCAAAGAAGCCCAATCTTGCCTTGAAGGCCAAGGTCATCATGGAAGAAGAGGAAGAAGTGGAAGATGAGGAGAACAATCCCGAAGACACCAAGTATGATTATCATGAGCACATGGCCCTTGCTTCAAGACAATTTTGGAGCAAGAAGAATACAAGACCCAACTTCAACAAGAACAACTCAAGTGGCGTCAAGGGCAAGCAACGAGTTAGAACTTGCTTCAACTGTGGCAATGTGAGCCATTTCGTTGCGGATTGTCCTTACGAGAAGCGGGAAGACAATGGTGGCAAATTCATTCGAAAATACAAAGCCAAGTCCTTCCCCAACAAGAACAACTTCGCCAAGAAGACTCCAACTCGTGGGTTGGTGGTTCAAGAAGAATACCAAGAGGATGACGATGATGATGAAAGTGGAGAAGCAATGGCCATGGCATCCGTTGCCATTGCTACTACTCCCCCGGTGTCTCTCTTTGATTCACCCAATGAAAACATCACCGCCAAGTGCCTCATGGCTAAAGCTTCAAACAAGGTAACCCCCAACATCACAACCACCATCATTACTAATCCCTCCTTGGAGGATTGCATTGATGAACATGTTGAGTCTAATGAGGAAGTGAATGAATTTGAGTCTTTTATAAGTAAGCTCAAGGGTAAGTCCAAGAATCACTTTGTTGCTCTCTTGGAACAACTTGGTGAGGCCAATGACATGATCGAGGCTCACAAAGAAACCATCTCTAAGATGGAAGGTCATAGTCGTGACTATGCCGATGAGATATCGGATCTCTCTAATGCTCTTGAGGAAGAGCGTGTGCATCGTTTGACTTTTGAGGAGTCACACAATGATGACCATTCTAAGTTAAAGAAAGATCTTGATCATGCTCTAGTCGTGTCTCGTGTGCTAACTTCCGAGAAGGCTAAACTTGGGGTTGATCATGCTAGACTCAAAGAGGAGTTTGAGGTACTTGACAAGGCCCACAAGGTCTTAAAGGGTGCTCACGCTAACCTCAAGGAGTCTCATGCTCAACTTCAAGTTAAGCTAATCAAGGAAAAGGCCACCTTTCCTCACATGGTATTAATTGATAATGCATGTGCTACTAACCCGTGTTGTGAGCATGTGCATCTTGTGGAGGAGAATGCCAAGTTGAAGGATCAACTTGAGAAAGGCCTTGTGACATGCATTCAAGGTGAGAAGAACCTCAACGACCTTTTGAGCAATCAAAAGGAAGTTGTGGCCAAGGAAGGAATTGGGTTTGCACCCAAGTCCAAGAGCAAGAAGAAGAAGAACAACAAGACCAAACGTCCTCCTCCTCTCAAGCAAACGTTTGTGAAAGAGGGAGAGGGTGCTCATAAGGAGAAGAAGGAAAAAGTGAAGGGAGTTGATGTCCAAAAGGGCAAAAGTATTTCCTCAAACAAAGCCGGCGACTTTAACCCGTCATATGTGTTGTGCCGTGCTAGTGATGGACATGTCTTTGCTAAATTTGTTGGTTCTCCTTATGAGTACATTGAATGGTCTATTTGGGTTCCCAAGACCCTTGTTACTAACATCAGAGGACCCATTACTAAATGGGTACCTAAAACCAAGCATTGATCTCTTGTAGGTGTTTGCTTCCGGTGGGGGATCATGGTTGCTCGATAGTGGAGCAACAAATCATATGACCGGGAGCAAGGACTTGGTGGTGGACGTGCAAAGATTCCATCTATGCCCACCAATGTTGAGTGGGGTGATGCATCACATTCTAAGGTATTGGGTCTCGACAAGGTTGTCATTTCTCATGATCTAACGATCGAGAAAGTCATGCTTGTTGAGTCCCTTGCATACAATTTGCTTTCCGTTCGTCAACTTGCACTCATGGGTTTTGCTACATTCTTTGACATTGATACCGTGGCCCTCTTGTGGAGCAAGACTATTAAAGTAGCCTTTGTTGGGCATGTCGAGAATGGTCTCTATGTGATTAACTTTTCAGAGCGACCCACTAAGACCGCGACATGCCTAATGGCTAAAGTTGACGTGGGATGGCTTTGGCATCGCCGTTTAGCCCACGTCAATATGAGATCTTTGCAAAGTCTTCTCAAGGGGGACCATGTCCGTGCACTAACAAATGTTAGTTTTGCCAAAGACCGTGCTTGCAGTGCTTGTATCGAAGGAAAGCTTCATGAAAAGGCTCACCCTCCTTCAACCATCATCTACTCGAAGAGACCCTTGGAGCTCCTTCACATGGATCTCTTTGGGCCTCCATCCTTTGATAGTCTTGGAGGTAGAAAGTATTGCTTGGTGATTGTGGATGACTATTCAAGATACACTTGGGTATACTTCTTCAAGAGGAAGAGTGAGACTCAACAAACCGTCATCGACTTTGCAAATGAAGCTCAACGTCAACACGATGCAAAGATCTTGACAATAAGAAGTGACAACGGCACCGAGTTCAAGAACTACACCTTGGATGAGTTTCTTAGTGATGAGGGGATCAAGCATCAATATGCTGCACCTTATACTCCTCAACAAAATGGTGTAGCGGAGAGGAAGAACCGTACGTTGATGGATGCGGCAAGGACCATGATGGCGGAGTTCAAGTCTCCATACAACTTTTGGGCCGAAGCCATCAACACCGCATGTCATGCATCCAATCGGCTCTATCTTCGCAAAGGCTTGAACAAGACTCCTTATGAGATACTCACTGGCAACAAGCCCAACCTCAAGTACTTCTGGGTGTTCGGTTGTAAGTGTTTCATTCTCAAGAAAGGTGTTTGTTTGTCTAAATTTGAGGCTAGAGCTCATGAGGGCATATTTGTTGGTTATGCTACAAACTCTCATGCTTACCGTGTCCTCAACAAGTCCACCAGACTCATTGAGGAGACGTGTAACGTGGAGTTTGACGAAAATAACGGCTCCCAAGTGGAGCAAAGTGGTACTTGTGATATAGGTGATGAAATTCCTCCCCAAGCCATAAGAAGAATGGGTATTGGTCAAATCCTACCCATTGAGGAACCCCTTGTGGCCGAAGGAGAAGGACAATGCTCCACTCAAGTGGAGCCATCACCTCCCCAAGACCCACACGCTTCCGAAGAACAAAGTGAAGGCCCTCATCCTCGTGAACAAGACCAAGGGCAAGATCAACCTCAAGATGGTGTGAACCTCTAAATGATGCCCAAGGTCAAGTTCTCCCCCTCGAGCAAGTTCAAGATCATGAGCAAGCTCAAGATCAAGAACAAGCTCAAGACGGCGCTCAAGATGATCAAGTTAACCCTCCTCCTTCCACACCCGAGGAGGAATTAGAGCGTCGTGCCGTGAAGATTGCTTCCAAGCTCGCCACTCAAGGCCATCTCATGGAAAATGTGGTTGGAAGCCTAAGAAAGGGGGTAAGCACTCGTAGACAATTAGCAAACTGTTGTGAACATCACGCGTTTGTCTCTTGTGTTGAACCCCAAAAGGTCTATGAGGCGCTCGAAGACTCGGATTGGCTCAATGCCATGCATGAAGAACTCAACAACTTCGAGTATAACAAAGTGTGGAGATTGGTGCCAAGGCCTTCGGGGAACCACAACGTCATTGGAACCAAGTGGATCTTCAAGAACAAGCAAGATGCTCATGGGAACATCATTCGCAACAAGGCAAGATTGGTAGCACAAGGCTACTCCCAAGTCGAGGGTATCGACTATGGTGAAACCTTTGCTCCCGTTGCTCGTCTTGAATCCATTCGTTTGTTAATTGCTTATGCTTCCCATCATAACTTTAAGTTACAACAAATGGATGTGAAAAGTGCTTTTCTAAATGGTCCTATTAATGAGTTGGTCTATGTCAAGCAACCCCCTGGGTTCGAGGACCCCTACTTCCCGGATCATGTGTATCAACTCGATAAGGCACTCTATGGCCTTAAACAAGCCCCACGTGCGTGGTATGACCACCTTACCGAGTTGCTACAAGATCGTGGATTCGAAGTGGGGCTAATCGATCCCACACTTTTTACTAAGAAGGTCAAAGGGGAGTTGTTTGTATGCCAACTATATGTTGATGAAATTATCTTTGGTTCTCCTAACAAAGCTTTTAATGAGGAATTTGCCGCTCTCATGACCTCCAAGTTCAAGATGTCTTCAATGGGAGAGTTGAAGTTCTTTCTTGGCTTTGACATCAAACAAAGAAGAGAAGGAACCTTCATCAACCAAGCCAAATACACTCAAGACATGCTTAAAAAGCTAAGTGATGTCAAGCCGGCTACTACACCAATGCCTACCAAGTGCCAACTTGACATTGATCCCAATGGTAAAGTGGTGGATCAAAAGGTATATCGCTCCATGATTGGCTCCTTGCTTTACCTTTGTGCATCTAGACCGGATATCATGTTGAGTGTGGGGATGTGTGCACGGTTTCAAGCCGCACCGAAAGAAAGTCACTATGTGGCGGTCAAGCGAATCTTTCGATATTTGGCTCATACCCCAAACTTTGGCTTATGGTACCCAACAGGAGCAAACTTCAAGCTTGAAGGTTTTACGGATTCCGATTGGGCGGGAGACAAAGTGGATAGGAAGTCCACTTCCGGAGGGTGCCAATTTCTTGGTTGCTCTTTGGTAAGTTGGTCTTCCAAGAAGCAAAGTTGTGTGTCTCTCTCGTCTACCGAAGCGGAGTATGTGGCGGCCTGTAGTTGTTGTGCTCAACTCCTATGGATGAGGCAAACTTTAAAGGAGTATGGTGTCATTTGTGACAAAGTGCCTCTTTGGTGTGATAATGAAAGTGCCATCAAGATTTCTCTCAACCCGGTGCAACACTTCAAGACGAAGCACATTGAGATTCGGTATCACTTCATCCGGGATCACATTAGGCGAGGGGTGATCGAGCTCAAGTATGTCAACACTCATGATAACCTTGCAGATATTTTCACGAAGCCCTTGGATGAAGCAAGATTTCGCGAGTTAAGGCATGAGCTAAATATCATTGATTTAAGCAATGTGACTTGAACCCGTGCACCCCCCACCACACTCAACTTGTTGTCTAGTTTAGGTGTAGGCATGGACATAGGGGGAGTGTTGTTCTCTCAATGAACTCTCCCCCCCCCATTATGCATAAATCGATCACCTCTTTCACATTAGCCATTTTTGATGGTACTTGTGCTTCAAAGATGAGTTTTGGTCATGGGCCCAAGGATAATTCTTCGCGGTGCCATACCATCCAACTCAAACATAGGTGGCTTCGGCCACCGCCCTCTCTCTTCGAGAGGCTTTGTCGCTTGGTAGTTTCTTGTTGTCTTTCTGCCCCTGGTTTGTGCGTGTTCTTGTGGTTTCTCTTGTGTGAAAAGTTTCCGTGCAAAGGCTTTCTTCTTGTGTTGAAACTTGCGGTGACTTGAGTTCACGGTACTACCGCGGCCAGCTACGGTACTACCGCAGCCAGCCACGGTACTACCGCGCCGGTTCGAGCGTGTGGGGATAAGGACGGGCAGGGGGAGTTCTAACTCCCCATACCCATTCGCAGTCTTTTCCCACGTCGCCTCCTTCTCTCCCCATACTCAAGAACGGAGCCGGCGTTCGTCGCCGGATCTCCTCCACCGGCTACCCTCCCGTGATTTCGTCCGGTGGGATCGTTCCCCACCACGAGCTCTTGCTATGGACCAAGGTTTTTCCCCAACTCCCTCTCCTTGTTGTTTGTGTTTGGTGTTTCTAGGTTTTGGGGGAGGCTTGTGTGTTCTTGAGATTCATAGGTTTAATCTTTGCAAGAGTAGGATGAAGGAGCGTGGTATTGCGTAGGATTTATACTTGTATTGTTGTCTTGTGCTAGATTTGATCACCGTAGCACTGCCATTGTTTCGCGGTTCTTTTCAGATTCAAACCGTCGGTTGGATCTGACGCGACGTGGTACTACCGCCCGTCTGGCGCGGTACTACTGCTTGCATGGTACTACCGCCCTTCGGGAGCGGTACTACCGCGCTCTCTGCGGCACTAAAAGTTTACTTCCGCTCCAACCACGGTACTACCGTGACCTCGCATGGTACTACCGCGTTTTGGAGCAGTACTAATATTTTAGTACCGCATGCTCTGGCATTTCTACCATGACTCGCATCTATCGCATGCCAACTTTCTCGTATGCCTTCTATGTGTTTCCTGTGCTTTATCGTGGCCTTTGCATTGATCTTCTTCGCATCTTTGGTGTTTTGCGTGTGTGTCTCAGGTGGTGGCTCTCGCCGGTCCAATCCCAGTCGTGACACTGGCTCCAAGCGTCTGCGCAACCCAGGTGAAGTACCAGAGGGCTCTTCTGCCTCCAAGCGCAATGTCAAGACCTCAGCTAGCAAGCACAAGGAGCCCGCTAAAGGCATGGATGAGATAGCCCCATCAGAGTATGTCCGTCTCAGGCAGCTTCACCCTTATGTGCACCCTCGTTCCACTGTCAGAGGATTTGAGCTGTTATGGAACAAGCAATAGACCAACATCTATCTGGATGTCATCAAGAACAAGCAGAATACCTACGTGGAGGTGAAGTGGATTGATATGCATCACATGAGGAAGGACAAGTTCCGTGATTACTTTGGAGAGACTCTGGACTTGGTGGAGCAGTTTGGCATTGAGCATGTGATATCCTTCCACCTCGACTATGACCCTGAGCTTATCTGTCAGTTCTTTGCCTCAGTTTACTTTCACTCCAATAAGGAACGGAGGATGACCTGGATGACCAATGGCCGTCAACTGTCTGCTACCTGGAAGGAGTTCATGGATCTTCTCCAGGTTCCTGATGATGGGCTCAACACTCCAGTGGGTGTTCGCCCCCATGCCAATGCCGAGTCTGCCAACAAGGACAAGCTTGCTCCGTTCATGGTTGAGAAGGCGCTCGCCAATGGCAAGACCACTTTGGTGCTCAACTCTTTTCTGGATATCATGTATCGCATCTTCCGCAACTCCTTGTTCCCTCGCATCGGTGACAAAGACAAGGTTCATGCCTATATGGTGGATATGATGTTCATTTGCGAATAGGCTTGTTCGACTCAGTCTCAGCCACTTGATGTCTCACACATCATGTGGTGTGAGCTTCGGTTTGCAGTGTTCAACCGCAAGGTGCCTATCTATGGGCCCTATCTGTTTCTGCTGATCTCGAAGACTTGGGAGAAGATGTTCCCTGGTGAGGAGTTCCTTGCTCCAGACTGGATTCGCCATGAGCCCATCTGTCTGCGTATCAAATCCAACTGGGCCAACACCACTACTCGTGCCAAGGCGACTGCTGCTAGGGCTGCTGTTGATGAGGAGGATGCTGGCGCCGAGGATGTTGCTGAGGGCCGTGCTGCTAGGCCTTCCCAGAGTGCCACTATGCCATCATGGGCCAAGAAGCTAAAGGACAAGATGAAGACTCTTTTCTGCATGCAAGCCAAGGGGCAGTATAGGACTCACATGGCGTCCAAGGAGAGTCGTCGCCGGGACAAGAAGATCTTGCAGCTCTATGGTGAGGAAGTGTCTGGCGGGTCCGAGGAGCGCATCACTCCAGAGGCCGAGTGGATGGAGAAGCAAGGCTACAGGTGGACTGATTCTGAGGAGGATGTCGAGGAGACCATCCGAGCTGCAGAGGAGACCGACGGAGAGGGTTGGGACGAGTTCCCTGCTTGAGCCACCTCTTGTGTGTAGGTGTCCTCTCTGCCTTTTTGGCGTCTCGATGCCAAAGGGGGAGCGAGTGTAGGGATTTGCGAGTGTGTCGTGTGTTTGCTGCTTTCTCGGTTGAACTATTTGCTGCTTTCTCGTTTGAACCTCGTTGCTTTACTTCATTTGGTGTAAGACTTGTGCACTCTATCTATCCTAGCGAGCTTGTGTTATGTTGTGCTATCCTTATGCTATGCTATGTGGTCTCTAACATATAGGGGGAGTGTTGATCCTAGTCTGTGTGCTATGCAGTCCAAAGCATTCATCTAAAGTGCACACATCTAGGGGGAGCCCGTCTATATTTTAGAGAGGTGGGGTTTGCCCTTGCTCTAAATTATCTTATCTATGTGCAAATCCCGTCTTGTCATCAATCCACCAAAAAGGGGGAGATTGTAAGGGCATATTTATCCCTTAGGTGTTTTGGTGATTGATGACAATGCTTTTGCGGACTAATCGTGTGCCTTGAGTTTCTCAGATACTTCGTCACTAGGCACAAGACGATTCGGTGCCCCTCGGAGACTATTGAAGTCGGCATTGTTCTACGTTTCTCTTTGGTGGATTTGAGTCGTACGAGAGCCGTACTATTAAGAGGGGGTCCGCGTCGGAAAGGTTTGGGTGGAATCATCACGTACACTTGTCCTACCTTTCCCTGCACTTTGGAGCTTCTCTTCGTTATCTTGGTTGTGCGGAAATCTGACGACTACTACTGTACTTGCGGTAGTACCGCAAGTACAAGCAGTAGTACCGCTATGTGTCACGGTAGTACCGCTCCTCTGGAGCCGTAGTACCGTGGCCCCCAGGCCTAGTGCCGCTCCGGTGCGGTAGTAGGGGCGGATGTAATTTTTTACATCCACGCCACCCACAGTAGTACCGCTTGTCCAGCGCGGTAGTACTGCGGTGGCCCACGGTAGTACCGCTCCCCAGGAGTCGTAGTACCGTGGCCCTCCTACCTAGTACCGCAGCGTCACGGTAGTAGGAGCGGATGTAATTTTTTACATCCGCGCCCGCAACGGTAGTACCGCGCCTCGCGAGCGGTAGTACCGCGTCGGATTTTTGTACCACCTCGTTTTCAGCGGAAGTAGGCACGGATGTAATTTATTTCATCCGCGCCCTTCCCAGGCATTGACTTTCCTGCCTTGTGGTAGTACCGCAAGGGGGAGCGGTAGTACCACGCGAGCGGTAGTACTGCGCCCTAGTCAGGCAAGTCCCGGCCTCTGCTGCTACCGCGGAAGTACCGTGGTCAGCCACGGTAGTACCGCGCGGCCTCGCGGTAGTACCGCGCCCCTGGAGCGGTAGTACCGCGTGTCGCGGGCTGAACATGTGGATAACGGTTGGATTTTCCCCATGACTATAGAAGGGGCGTCTTCTACCTCTAGTTGACTACCTCTTCCACCTCTAAGCTCCATTTTCGCCCGATCTCTCTCCCTAGCCAATCAAACTTATTGATTTGCTCGGGATTGGGTGACAAGGGCCCGATCTGCACTTCCACCACAAGATGTTTGATTCCCCCCACTTATCCCTAGCGGATCTTGTTACTCTTGGGTGTTTGAGCACCCTAGACGGTTGAGGTCACCTCGAAGCCATACTCCATTGTGGTGAAGCTTCGTGGTGTTGTTGGGAGCCTCCAATTGTTGTGGAGATTGCCCCAACCTTGTTTGTAAAGGTTAGGTCGCTGCATTCAAGGGCACCAATAGTGGAATCATGGCATCTCGCATTGTGTGAGGGCGTGAGGGGAATACGGTGGCCCTAGTGGCTTCTTGGGGAGCATTGTGCCTCCACACCGCTCTAACGGAGACGTACTTCCCCTTAAAAGGAAGGAACTTCCGTAACACATCCTCGTCTCCACCGGCTCCACTCTTGGTTATTTCGTGCCTTTACTTTTGCAAGCCTACTTGTGTTGCATCCCTTGCTTGCTTATGTCCTAGTTGTTATTGCATCGTATAGGTTGCTCACTTAGTTGCACATCTAAACAACCTATTTTGTTGCAAAGTTTAATTTGGTAAAGAAAAGCTTAAAAATTGTTAGTTGCCTATTCACCCCCCCTCTAGTCAACCATATCGATCCTTTCAAAATGTCTGGGTACTACAATCGCTTGAATCAAGTGGGAGTTAATCTTCCAGATAAGATAGTGATTGACATAGTTCTCTAGTCACCATCACCAAGTTACTGGAACTTCATGATGAACTATAGTATGCAAGGGATGATGAAAACAATTCCCGAGCTTTTCGTGATGCTAAAATCAACAAAGGTGGAAATCAAGAAAGAGCATCAAGTGTTGATGATTGACAAGACCACTAGTTTCAAGAAAAGGGCGAAGGGAAGAACGGGAACTTCAAGAAGAATAGCAAGCAAGTTGCTACTCCCAGGAAGAAGCCTATGCCTGGACCTAAGCCTGAAACTGAGTGCTTCTACTACAAAGGGACTGGTCACTGGAAGCGGTACTGCCCCGAATATTTGGCGGATAAGAAGGATGCCAAAGTGAACAAAGGTTTATTTGATATACATGTTATTGATGTGTACCTTACTAGTGCTCGTGGTAACCCCTAGATATTTGATACTTGTTCGGTTGCTAAGATTAGAAACTCAAAACAGGAGTTGTAGAATAAATAGAGACTAGTTGAGGATGAAGTGACGATGTGTGTTGGAAGTGGTTCCAAGATTGATATGATCATCATCGCACACTCCCTATTCTTTCGGGATTAGTGTTGAACCTGAAAAAATGTTATTTGGTGTTTGCATTGAGCATGAATATGATTAGATCATGTTTATTGCAATACGGTTATTCATTTAAGACAGAGAATAATTGTTATTTTGTTTACATGAATAAAACCTTCTATGGTCATACACCCAATGTTGATGGTTTATTGAATCTTGATCGTGGTAATACACATATTCATAATATTGATGCCAAAAGATGCAAAGTTGATAATGATAGTGCAACTTATTAGTGGCACTGCCGTTTGGGTCATATTGGTGTAAAGCGCATGAAGAAACTCCATAAAGATGGACTTTTGGAATCACTTGATTATGAATCATTTGATACTTACGAGCCGTGCCTTATGGTAAGATGACTAAAACTCCGTTCTCCGGAACAAAGGAACGAGCTACTGACTTATTGGAAATAATGCGTACCGATGTATGCGGTCCAATGAGTGTTGAGGCTCGTGGCGGGTATCGTTATTTTTCTGGCCTTCATAGATGATTTGAGCAGATATGGGTATATCTACTTAATGAAACACATGTCTGAAACATTTCAAAAGTTCAAAGAATTCCAGAGTGAAGTGGAGAATCATCGTAACAAGAAAATAAAAAGTTACTACGATCTCATCATGGAGGAGAATATTTGAGTTACGAGTTTGGCCTTCACTTAAAACAATGTGGAATAGTTTCACAGCTCATGCCACCTAGAACACCACAACATAATGGTGTGTCCGAATGTCGTAACCGCACTTTATTGGATATGGTGCGATCTATGATGTCTCTTACTGATTTACCACTATCGTTTTGGGGTTAAGCATTAGAGACAACTGCATTCACTTTAAATAGGGCACCGTCAAAATCCGTTGAGACGACACCGTATAAACTGTGGTTTGGCAAGAAACCCAAGCTGTCGTTTCTTAAAGTTTGGCGCTGCGATGCTTATGTGAAAAAGCTTCAACATGGTAAGCTCGAACCTAGATCGGAGAAATGCGTCTTCATAGGATACCCAAAGGAAACTGTTAGGTACACCTTCTATCACAGATCCGAAGGCAAGATCGTTGCTAAGAATGGATCCTTTCTAGAGAAGGAGTTTCTCTCGAAAGAAGTGAGTGGGAGAAAAGTAGAACTTGATGAGGTAATTGTACCTTCTCCCAAATTGGAAAGTAGTTTATCATAGAAATCAGTTCCAGTGATTCCTACACCAATTAGTGAGGAAGCTAATGATGATGATCATGAAACTTCAGATCAAATTACTACCAAAACTCATAGGTCAACTAGAGTACGGTTCGCACCAGAGTTGTACGGTAATCCTATTCTTGAAGTCATGTTACTAGACCATGATGAACCTACGAACTATGAGGATGCGATGATGAGCCTAGACTCTGCGAAATGGCTTGAGGCCATGAAATCTGAGATGGGATCCATGTATGAGAACAAAGTGTGGAGTTCGGTGGACTTGCCTGATGATCAGGAAGCCATATTAAATAAATGGATCTTCAATAGGAAGACGGACGCTGATAGTAGTGTTACTATCTACAAAGCTCGACTTGTCGCAAAAGGTTTTCGACAAGTTCAAGGTGTTGACTACAATGAGATTTTCTCAACTGTAGAATGCTTAAATCCATCTGAATCATGTTAGCAGTTGCCATATTTTATGAAATCTGGCAAATAGATGTCAAAACTGTATTCCTTAAATGGATATTTCTTAAAGAAGAGTTGTACATGCAACCAGAAGGTTTTGTCGATCCTAATGGTACTAACAAGGTGTGCAATCTCCAGCGATCCATCTATGGATTGGTACAAGCATCTCGGAGTGGGAATATATGCTTTGATGAGTTGACCAAAGTATATGTGATTGCCATATTGTTGATTGGAAATAATGTAGAATTTTCTGGAAAGCATAAAGGAGAGTTTGAAAGGAGATTTTCAAAGAAAGACCTCGGTGAAGCTGCTTACATATTGGGCATCAAGATCTATAGATAGATCAAGACGCTTGATAAGATTTTTCAATGAGTACATACCTTGACAAGATTTTGAAAGAGTTCAAAATAGATCAGTCAAAGAAGGAGTTCTTGCCTGTATTACAAGGTGTAAAGCTGAGTAAGACTCAAGCCAGACCACGACAGAAGATAGAAAGAGAATGAAAGTCATTCACTATGCCTCAGTCATAGGTTCTATAAAGTATGCTATGCTGTGTACCAGACCTATTGTGTACCTTGCCATGAGTTTGGAAAGGGGGTACAATAGTGATCTAAGAGTAGATCACTAGACATCGGTCAAAATTATCCTTAGTGAGGACTAAGGAAATGTTTCCCGGCTATGAGGGTGATAAAAAGTTCATCATAAAGAGTTACGTCGATGCAAGCTTTTACACTGATCCAGATGACTCTAAGTCTCAATCTGGATACATATTGAAAGTGGGAGCAATTGGCTAGAGTAGCTCCATGCAGAGCATTGTAGACATAGAATATTTGCAAAATACATATGGCTCTGAATGTGACAGACCCTTTGACTAAACTTCTCTCACGAGCAAAACATGATCACACCTTAGTACTCTTTGGGTGTTAATCACATAGCAATGTGAACTAGATTATTGACTCTAGTAAACCCTTTGGGTGTTGGTCACATGGCGATGTGAACTATGGGTGTTAATCACATATAGATGTAAACATTGGTGTTAAATCACGTGGTGATGTGAACTAGATTATTGACTCTAGTGCAAGTGGGAGACTGAAGAAAATATGCCCTAGAGGCAATAATAAAGTTGTTATTTATATTTCCTTATTTCATGATAAATGTTTATTATTCATGCTAGAATTGTATTAACCGAAAACTTAGTACATGTGTGAGTACATAGACAAAACATAGTGTCCCTAGTATGCCTCTACTAGACTAGCTCGTTAATCAAAGATGGTTATGTTTCCTAACCATAGACATATGTTGTCAGTTGATGAACATGATCACTTCATTAGGAGAATGATGTGATGGACAAGACCCATCTGTTAGCTTAGCATTCTGATCGTTACAGTTTCATTGCCACTGCTTTCTTCATGACTTATACATGTTCCTCAGACTATGAGATTATGCAACTCCAGAATACCAGAGGAACACCTTGTGTGCTATCAAACATCACAACGTAAAAGGGTGATTATAAAGATGCTCTACAGGTGTCTCCGAGGGTGTTTTTTGGGTTGGCATAGATCAAGATTAGGATTTGTCACTCCGTGTTTCGGAGAGGTATGTCTGGGCCCTCTCGGTAATGCTCATCACTATAAGCCTTGCAAGCAATGTGACTAATGAGTTAGTTGCGGGATGAAGTATTACGGAACGAGTAAAGAGACTTGCCAGTAACTAGATTGAACTAGGTATGATGATACCAACGATCGAATCTCGGGCAAGTAACATACCAATGACAAAGGGAACAACATATGTTGTTATGCGGTTTGACCGATAAAGATCTTCGAAGAATATGTAGGAGCCAATATGAGCATACAGGTTCCGCTGTTGGTTATTCACAGAGATGTGTCTCCATCATATCTACATAGTTCTCGAACCCGTAGGGTCTGCATGCTTAACGTTCGATGACGATTTGTATTATGATTATGTGTTTTGATGACCGAAGTTTGTTCAGAGTCCCGAATGAGATCATGGACACGACGAGGAGTCTCGAATGGTCGAGAGGTAAATATTCACATATTGGAAGGCTATATTCGGATATCGGAAAGGTTCCGAGTGATTCGGGTATTTTTCGAAGTACCGGGAGTTACGGGAATTCACCGGGAGAAGTAATGGGCCTTATTGGGCCATACAGGAAAGGAGGAGGCAGGCCAAGGGGAGGTGCACGCCCCCCCCATGGGTCCGAATTGGACTAGGGGAAGGGGGCGGCGCCCCCTTGCCCTTTCCTACTCCCTCTCTCTTTCCCTCTTTCCTTCTCTCCTACTCCTAAAAGGAAAGGGATTCCTACTAGGACATGGAAGTTCTAGTAGGACTCCATACTCTTGGCGCGCCCCTAGAGGGCCGGCCTCTCTCCCTCCCTCCTTTATATACGGGGGCAGGGGGTATCCTAGGACACACCAAGTTTTGCCTTAGCCGTGTGCGATGCCCCCTCCTCAGTTACACACCTCGATCATATCGTCGTAGTGCTTAGGGGAAGCCCTGCACCGGTAGCATCATTAACACCATCGCCACGCCGTCGCGCTGACAGAACTCACCCTCGTCCTCAACTGGATCAAGAGCACGAGGGACGTCATCGAGCTGAATGTGTGCTCCAACGCGGAGGTGTCGTACGTTCGGTACTTGGATTGATTGGATCGCAAAGACGTTCGACTACATCAACCACTTTACTAAACGCTTCCGCTTTCGGTCTATGAGGGTACGTGGACACACTCTCTCCTCTCGCTGCTATGCATCTCCTAGATAGATCTTGCGTGATCGTAGGAAAATTTTGAAATCACTACGTTCCTCAACAGGGACGCGTCCTCTCAGTGGTGACGAGGGCATCGCTTTGCTCGTCTCGTTCCCTGCCTGTGCCCTCGAGGCTTGGGAGATGCGTGGATAGGAGGGGATCTGAGAGGGATGGAAGGGATTGGGGTCTGCAAAACACGCGAAACAAATGGGCCGTCAGGGATTAGGGAGGTTTCTACGCCCCGCGAGTTTAATCCTCTGGAAACCCCCTCAATCCACTCCCGCCAAACGAGGCCTAAGGAAGGAGGTCGAATGTGACAAAGAGGAGGATTCCTCCTTCCCCTCCTAGGCTGGAGCCCTAAGGGGGGAAACTTCCCCCCTTGGTGGTTGCGCTCTCCCTCCCCTCCAACCTATATATACTAGGGTTTTTTGCTCTATTGAATACACAAGTTTTGGAGCCTCCTCTAGTTCTTCTAGTTCTAGTTCTAGTTGGTACTAGTTGGTTCTAGTTGACTAATTAGAGTTAGGCTAATCCTCTTGTCCTCATAATTAGAAGTCCAGCGTGGTTCTAATCTCCTCCCTCTAATTCTCTGGCGACAATTAGCTCGACGGCAAAGCGCCGCCGGATGGTGAAGGTTGCACGCTTGCAACCAAGTAGAGAGGTCGTGCTTTTGATCTTCAGTTTGAGGGTCTGTTCGTGGGTGATTCGTGGGATTGTTCATCGGTGGTTCGAGGGACTCCAAGTAAGATCTACACCGACACGTTCTTCTTCCGCCGTAACTCGGTGACAATAACGACGTGAACACAACCTCTTATGCATCTTCATGTTGATCTTGGGTGTGCATAGGCGCGATTTTATTTTGTTTTCTACTACGTTTCTCAATAGTTTTCCCTGAGAAGTTGTTTTTGGACACTTTTGGAATTTTATGAAAAGAATGTCAAGAAAGGGTGATGAAATCACGCCAATCAACATGATAAATGATTACCATAAAATAAAAAAGTGTTTGGAGAAGTTGGGGGCTGCGTAGGGCAGTTGGAGCACTCGACGACCTTTGGTGCAAGATCAAGCGCTCATACTACTAGTCGTACCACCAGCCGCTGATGCCTCCTGGTCGACTACTTCTCCCTTGTGCAACCAGATCTAAGATCATACACACACAAACTCCAAAAACTAATCCAGAACACAGAACCCTAGTCTCCTGAAGGCATCAGGAGTGGGAATTGGCACGGAGGAGATTGTCATCTCCACCACCTCGTGCAAGGGTACGTCAACATCAATCATCTTCACTGTCATCTATCTCCATCTCGTTGTAATACTTAAACCCTCATGGGTCATCACATGTATTACTCGTTTGTTCTATTCATGTTTACCACAACTATTCGTATGATGTTTGTTGTCTCCATGTGCGAGTAGACCTCCTAGTTCTCGGGGACATGAATGAACCTTGGTATGAATAGGAGCTGAAACATTAATAAGGATATGAAATTGTATGTTGAATATTTGGTTTAATAACCTTTGTGAATGTTGTGAAGGGGCCCCACACAACATTTTTGCCGCAATGCGACGAAGCATGTTACCGTCGTTGTAAAGGTAAAGATATCGAGGTAATTTGAGGTGACAGTAAAAGCCTCAATTTCACGCCCTTACAATTGATAGGGGAATAACAAAGAACTCTTGGAAAGGACGCATCCACAGGGAAAACCCTTAATTACCACAATGAAAACCGAAGAGGGAAACTATGGTAGTGCCGTGTGTGGTCTGAAATCCACCTCGAGTAGAACGTACTTTCTACTCGGATCTGCCGAATCACAAACATCAAGAGTGGCTCAAGTATACAACTTAGAACTATGCTATGACATATATCACATTAGACACATACCAATGGGAATTCGGCCCTCTAGAATGCTTTTATCCTATGTCAGTTTCAACGCTATACTCGTTAGTCGTTCCGTGGTGCTCATTTAATTGTTTTGCACTTTTTACTTCTGTTGGCACTCAATCTAATTTACATTACAACTTATCGCCCTCATTTTGCTCCACTCCTACGGCTAACTTGCATATACAATTTCGTAAGTCTCTATAAGGGACAAAGTCCAATTCTTGTGCTTCCCGTGGAATCGACACTCTTACTTCGAAAATGCTACAACTAAATCATGTGCACTTACATGCCATAAGTGCATAAGCCAGCCATTGCAGGATGGCGACAACGACCTTGGTCTGTAGGAATGGCTGGTCGATCCAAAGGAGAAGGGTAGAGAAGAAAGTTTCAACATGACGGATAACGAATTATTGTGTGATGCGTTGTTGGCCACTAGCATCGATCCGATCCATGGCATTGAGTAAAAGGGTGCACCATTTTGGGCCAACATTCATACTTGATTCCATGATCACAAGAATTTCATGCCCTACTGCAACAAACTCGTCCGCAATCATGGGACAGAGTCACTCCACCATCGATGGTACACCATCCAAGATGTCGTGAGCAAGTATTACGACCATTTGAAACAATTAATCGGTCGGTGGCCAAGTAGTGCGCCAAGCACCGAGGAAGTAAATTGTTATATGTGTTGGTCATTTGGCCGAATATGCTCTATGGGTTGGTCATTTGGCCGGATATGCAACTTGTTGACAATGTTTTTCTTTCGAGCCTCCTGTGCGTGCAACTTGTTCTTGAAGATGGAGAAGAGGAGATTCACCCTCATGCATTGTTAGTTGAAGTTGAATGGGCACCCACTCGGCAACTATCCATTGCCAACTCCATCAAGACCACCGCTAAAAGCACTGAGGAAGAAGCAGGTGATCCAATCGGACCCAACAGAAGAGGCGCCCAAAAAGGTTAGAATAGGGTTCCGAGAAAAGAAGTGACAGGAGAGGAAGGAGAAGCGAGAAGGGACGACAAACAAGAAAGAAGGAGGACGCATGTGTGAAGTGCTCTGACATGAAGGAGGAAAAGAAGGCCGAGAGGCTTAACATCTTGATAGCGGCAACGAGGAAGAAGCTAAAACTCAAAAAGAGGAAGGATTCTCTCGGCCACTTTGGAGGATACGAATATACTGACCATGAAGATGGACGAATTGGATAACGTTGATGTGATGATCGTGTGCGCCATCCATGTCAAGATGTTGAATTACTTGGCGGCCGAGTTGGAGCGGGAAGGTGAGGAGGCAGTAGCAGAGTGATCATGGATGCTCGGATAGCGGGCCTAGTAGGGCAAAAATTCCTTTTTTCACATACTGTTGGACTGATACTTTTATAATCAGGCGCATTGTATTAACTATGAACATCCGCGTCTTCTGCTTGGGATGGGGCGCTATGAAAACCACACCTTAATTTGCTCTTATAATGCTATATGAATTTGAAATAGAATTGGACGGACCTGGACAGACATCTAAGTGTGATGCGGTTTGCATTCGTTTCTACGGATTAGTCCACAGACAAATAACGTGTCCGTTTTAAGGGTCTGCTTTCGAATGCCTAACGGTGCAAAAGAGCTATTGATCTCGTCGCTCCGTCCAAATACATTCCTGTCCAAAAATACCTGTGGCTTGGCCCACGCTACACGATAGCACGCGTATGCGGTCCTGCTTTTGTTGCCACTGCCAGCCCTGCATCATGCATGGATTCTGCATGGTCTGCATGGTCTCCAGGGGGCTATTTAGCAGCGAGTAGGAGCTGCATTCGCAACACACAGCGAAGCGAGAGTGTAAGCAGATCCAAAGCAACGTTAGCTGCTCGTGATCGATCGATCTGAAACAACAAGTGTAAGATGAACCAGAGCGCCATTGGTTCCCTCGTACCGCGGCAGGCGCCGGGCAGCTACGGCCTGCCGTTCGTCTCGGCCATCCGCGACCGCCTCGACTTCTACTACTTCCAGGGCGAGGCCAAGTACTTCGAGTCCCGCGTCGAGAAGCACGGCTCCACCGTCCTGCGCATCAACGTCCCGCCGGGCCCGTTCATGGCGCGCGACCCGCGCGTGGTCGCCGTGCTCGACGCCAAGAGCTTCCCCGTGCTCTTCGACGTCGACAAGGTCGATAAGAAGAACCTCTTCACCGGCACCTACATGCCCTCCACCTCCCTCACCGGCGGCTTCCGCGTCTGCTCCTACCTCGACCCCTCCGAGCTCACCCACACCAAGGTCAAGCAGCTGCTCTTCTCCCTCCTCGCCTCGCGCAAGGACGCCGTCATCCCGGCCTTCCGCTCCCACTTCTCCTCGCTCCTCGCCACCGTCGAGTCGCAGCTCGTTCTCGGCGGCAAGTCCAACTTCAACACGCTCAACGACTTCACCTCCTTCGAGTTCATCGCCGACGCCTACTTCGGCGTGCTCCCCTCCGCCTCAGACCTCGGCACCACCGGCCCCACCAAGGCCGCCAAGTGGCTCATATTCCAGCTCCACCCGCTCGTCACGTTCGGCCTCCCTTTGATCCTCGAGGAGCCGCTCCTCCACACCGTGCTTCTCCCGCCCATCTTCGTCAGCGGTGACTACAAGGCGCTCTACAAGTACTTCTACGCCGCCGCGACCAAGGCGCTCGACATGGCCGAGAGCCTCGGGCTGAACCGGGACGAGGCGTGCCACAACCTGCTGTTCGCCACCGTGTTCAACAGCTACGGCGGCCTCAAGGTGATGCTCCCGGGGATCCTCGGGCGCGTAGCTGAGGCCGGAGAGAAGTTCCACCAGAGGCTGGCCGCGGAGGTACGCGCCGCCGTGGCGGATGCCGGCGGCAAGGTGACGATAGAGGCGCTGGAGAAGATGGAGCTGACCAAGTCGGCGGTGTGGGAGGCGCTGCGTCTGGAGCCGCCCGTCAAGTTCCAGTACGGCCGCGCCAAGGCCGACATGAACATCGAGAGCCACGACGCGGTGTTCGCCGTCAAGAAGGGAGAGATGCTGTTCGGGTACCAGCCATGCGCCACCAAGGACCCCCGGGTGTTCGGCTCCACGGCGAGGGAGTTCGTCGGCGACCGGTTTGTCGGGGAGGGAAGCAAGCTGCTGCAGTACGTGTACTGGTCCAACGGGAGGGAGACCGAGAGCCCCAGCGTGGACAACAAGCAGTGCCCTGGCAAGAACCTGGTCGTGCTCGTCGGCAGGCTCCTGATCGTCGAGATGTTCCTCCGGTACGACACCTTTACCGCCGACGTCGGCGTAGACCTGCTCGGCCCCAAGGTTGAATTCACCGGTGTCACCAAGGCCACGTCCGGTCCTGGGGCTGTTTAAAACCTGCACCGGCCATCTGTGAGACTGTGACAAACGGATCAACTCGTACAAAGCCAGTCATAGCATGCATGACAAACGGAGTATGAACGAAGTATGTCAGTCATGCATGCATCTTGTTCGGTTGCTTCGCGTGCATGTTTTCCTTTTCGCACTCTTGCCCGCGTAATAAAATGGACCCCTGTCATAACATTGGGAGCACTTATTTATTAAGGGTTTGTCTAGAACTCAGTCGACTTAGTCGCATGACATCATCGTATAAAAATCGATTGCATGTGACTCCGATCCTTGTTCTGTGTTCGCTACAGACCACATGGGCTTTTGTTTAGCTGGAGACCACATGGGCTTTCGTTTGGTTGTGTTGTACTCATCCATCGTTGTGTTTTTTTAGCCACCTAATACATGTATTGCTACACAGTGTAATGGAGCTCCGATTTTGCCGCTAGGTTTGCTCATGTTCCGCTACTTACCTTCGTGTCATCTTGTTACACCTTTTTTTTTATTATTTAAAAAGTTATTTTATATTTAGAAAAGGAAAGATCTTTTAATGTAACAAAGAAATAAAAAATAAAAATAAAGAAGAAGACAAATAATTTAGTAGGGTGCAAACAAAGGATATACAACCATGTGTGGTCAACTAGCGTGCAAATGGATATCAATATTATTTTGGAAGGGACAAGACAAATTACACTGTTGTTGTTGCATTAGGCGTCATGCAATTGCAGTCGGATTGCAACAGTTGTAGTTGCATGTCTACCGGTGGGCCTGCAACTGGCTAACAACCCCCTACCAACCCAGTTGCAGCCGCTTTGTACATCATGCAGTTGCAGTCGGCTTTCAACACTTGCAATTGCAACTCTATTGATGGACATGCCACTGACTGACAACCCCTATCAACCCACTTGAAGTCGGGTTGCAACACTTGCAGTTGCATGTCTACTAGCCGACGAAGCACAATACCAGCACAGTTGCAGCCACCTTGGGGGCTATGCAGTTATAGTCAGGTTGCAACACTTGCAGTTGCATGTCTAGCAAAGGACATGCAACTAGCCGACAACACCATAAAAGCATAGTTGCATCTACCGTTGGGAGCCATGCAGTTGTAGCCGGGTTGCAACACTTGCAGTTGCATGTCTATCAGTGGACATGCAACTAGCCGAGAAGACCCTATAAGCCCAATTGCAGCCGTGTTGGGGAGCATGCAGTTGCAGCCAGGTTGTAACACTTGCAATTGTATGTCTAGTGGTGGACATCAAACTAACCGATAACCTCCTACAAACCCAGTTGCATTCATGTTGGGGGCCATGCAGTTGCAGTCGGGTTTTAATACTTGCAGTTGCATGTCCAGTTATGAACATCAAACTAGCCGACAATCCCCTACAAGCCCACTTGCAATTGCATTGGGGACCGTCCAGATGAAAGAAAAGGCAACAATGTACTAGGCCATCAACACAACACACATGTCAACCACACACAAAACTTGATGTCCAAAATCCATAGCTACCAAAACGAATGAGATCTAACTAATTCTCTATTGATAGAGGAAAATAAAAATAAAAAATAGGCCAAGAAAAAAAAATAAAACTATACGAAAGAAGAAAACAAAAAAATGAAATTTGAAGAAAAGAAAAAAGAAAACAAATGAAAATAAAATAAAAAGAGAAAATAAAATAAAAATAAGGGAAAACAAAGACCTGATGACTCAAAATCCCCCATAAAAAACCCGGATAGAGGGGACAAAAAGGCTCTACTACAAAAATAACCGGGATGCAACATAAGAAGCCTACACCCCTACCCCACCCATGTTAAAAATGAGAGAAGGCAACTTGTGATGTGCACTGCGCGTGCAACGCAACTAAGTATCACGTGAACAAATCCATGAATCGCAACGTGTTTTTGTTAGACAACTAGAATATAAAAAATAAAAAATAAAATAAAGAAACAAGGAAAAGATATTACGAGAAAAGATGAAGAAAAAACTATAAAAGAAAAAGGGATAAACATATGAATTGGGGAAAATGCAACATAAAAATGCAAAAATAACTAGGAAAAAAACTAACAAAAAATGGAGACAAATACAAATAGTAAAATAAATAATTAGATTTCTTGGTTTCGAAACATATGGAGATGTAGCCATGTGACCAGATGCCAAGCCCACCACGCATACCTGCACCCGGAAAACCCTATTCGCCGCTCGCTGCGGCGAATTGTCGGGCATTCGCACAAGGCAAGCATGCTTGGGACAGGAGATGGGCCGGCCCAGTTCCGGCTTTACACAGTGCGCCCAACTCTGAACTCTGTTTTTTCCTGTGTATTCTGTTTTTTCCGTTTCCTTTTTCCTTTCTTCTTCTTCTTTTTCCGTTTCTCCTTTTCCTTTCTATTCTAGTTTTATTTTTTGTTTCTTCTTCTTCTTCTTTTCGTATTTAGTTATTTATATTTCATTTTTCTTTTCTTCTGTTTTCGATTTTTCTGTTTGTTCTCTTTCTCTGGTTTTTTATTTCTTTGTCCTTTTCTTTTCTTCTCTTTTTATCAAAAGAATTTCAAAATATTCAAATTTTGTTCGTGTTTCCATAAAATGTTCAAGTTTCAAAAAATGTTCTCAAGATTCAAAAATTGTTCTCGTTACACAAAAAGCGGAAAACTTTCAAAATGCAGAAAATGTAAGGAATTTCAATTTTTTTTCATGTTTTCATAAAATGTTCACGCTTCCAAATTTGTTTGGAATTTTTCAAAAAATTTCTCCATTTCTAAATTTGTTCCCAAGATTCAAAAAATGTTCGTGCTTTAAAAAATTGTTCGCACTTACAAATATGTTCGGGATTTTTCTAAATTGTTCTCCGTTTCAAAATTAGTTCTCAACATTCAAAAATGTCCATACTTTAAAAAATTGTTTATTCTCCGTTTCAAAATTTGTTCTCAAGATTTAAAAAATGTTCATGCTTCCAAATTTGTTCTCTGTTTCACAATTTGTTCTCAAGATTCAAAAAATGTTCTTGCTTGAAAAATTGTTCACAAATTCTAAAAAATGTTTGCGGCATTCAAAATTTTGTCATGTTTTAAAAAGTGTTCGTGGTTTCAACATTTTATTTGTAATTTCACCAAAGGTCATGTTTCAAATTTGTTCGCGTTTTAAAAAATGTTCTGTTTAAACATTTTTATCTGAACTGAAAAAATGTTCCTGTTTTCCAATTTTTTTCAAAACTTTAAACAGGTTCGTGGTCTCAAAAAATATTCCGAAAATTAAAAAAATTTGTGTTTTCCATAATCTGTTCGTAATTTTTGAAAAATTGTTCGCATTTTAGAAAACTGTTCAAGATTTGCAAAATTTGTTCACGTTTCTTTTTTGAATCGAAATTACAAAATATCTTTACTGCATCTAAAAAATGTTGTAACATATAAAAATTGTGATATTTAGGAATTTCCAGAAACAAAGGAAATAGAAAATCACTTATTCGAAAACTGTTTGTAATATAAAAAATAATTGCGGCATTTCAAAACTGTTTGCAACATTGAGGAAATGTTTTTCAAATCTCAACCTTCCTGTGTATTCTTATTGCGTTTTGCCCCTAATTTGTACAGCTGCCATTCTTTGGTGTAGTGGCTGATGGTCGCAGTTATCACTCTTGTTTGTGCGAGGTCTGGGGATCGAACCCTGTCGTTCTCGTTTGTTTCGCATCTATTTTTTGCGTCGCGTAGGAAAACAACGAACTGGCGCGTTGGTGGGCCGGCCCAGTCGCGCGTCGACCCTGTGCGTCGACTTTCTGCATGACGCAAAATGCGTCGTATAGGGACTCTCCCTGCACCCTCCACAAGAAAAGAAAGAAAGAAAAAACACTAAAAGAGGCCGGTTGTATCCCTACAGGGCCTATTTGACAAGAAACAAACATCATGCAACGTTTTTTAAGCACCTGGTGATCCAACGACAGGGGAGGGTCGACTGAGACTTTGTAAAAAATCAGTCGACTGATTTTTAGCACAACCGATTTATTAATGGAACAGTCTTGCCTGAGTCAACTAATGGTTAAGTCTCGATTTATTAAGATCTTACATTGAGATTCACATAATTTTTTTCATTTTTTTTCTTTCTAGATGATATGTCACTTGACTTAGGCTTGATTAAATCTCAGTCGACTGAGACCTAGCCACACCCGTAATGAAAACACTAAAAATCTGACGTCGGATATTTAGGCATGGAAAATCTGACTTTTTCATGGCAATTTATATTACCATGATGATGTCAAATTTAGTTTGTAAGCACAACAATTTTCTGACAGAA
Source organism: Triticum timopheevii (assembly GCA_963921465.1). NCBI lineage: Eukaryota > Viridiplantae > Streptophyta > Magnoliopsida > Poales > Poaceae > Triticum > Triticum timopheevii. The sequence continues at coordinate 481,023,127 of OY997268.1, forward strand.
AAATGAACTGTGACGAATTTGCCTTGATCGCCAATTAAATTTATCATCCTCGAAGAACACAATTTATCATGAAAAATGTTCGATTGCCATGGTAAAAAATCTGATGTCAGATTTGTAGTGGAGTGCTTTATTAATTACCTATATTCTTGGACAAATCAGTCGATCTTTTGAGCCATCCGACTGAAATCTAATCGCTGAATCAAACCCTGTAACATCCCAATTTTCAATTTGGATGTTATTTATATATCATTCATGTGCATGCATGATTTATGCATTTTGTTTCATTTGTTTTAGTTGAATTTTGATCCAAGAGACCTTAAGCAACTCAAGGCCAATTTGAGAGAGTTGGAGGTTTCCCAAAAGTCCATTTTTGATTTTTCAAAAATTGGATCAAATTGTTTTATTCAAAATTCTTTCCCAATTATTGCAAAAAAATAAAATAAAGAGAGAAGATAAAAGGAATTCTTCAAAAATAGCAAAGAAATATTGGAAATTGAATTTTTGAATATTTTTATTTGCAAGTTTATTTATTTTATTGCAGAAGAATTAGTACTATCAAGTTTGTTTTTAGTTTAGGCAACTAGGCCCAGAAAAATGTTCACTAGGTCATTAATAAGGCCATATAATTATGTGAAATTTTCTGTTATTTTTAGATATATATTTATATTAGTTTTTCGTGTTTTTCTCTCGCCGGAAAAATGTAAAAAAAGGGTTTCGTCCGCCGACCGGTCCGGCCCAGCCAACCGAGCCAGGCCACGGCCCAGCCAGCCCCGCCCCAACCGACTCCGACCGGGAGTCCGGCCCGTGCACGCCGCCGCCGCCGAGTCCGGCCCGGACTCCGCCCGCCGCCTTTGCACCTCGCGCAAGCTGCCGCCTCCCCTCCTCCTTTAAATATCGAGGCCCCCGGCCCCTCTCCTTCCCAAGTCGAGCCATCGCCGCCACCGCACTCGCCGCCGCCCCGCACCGCATCCACCGCCGTCACCGCCGCACTCGCCGCCGACCACCGGAGCCGCCGACCACTCGAGCCGCCGCCGCCGCCGCCGTCTCCCTCGCCGCCGTCGACATTCGCCGCCGCCGGTAGCCCCGATCCCTCTCGCCCGTCCGATCTTGATCCGAAGGCCCAGATCGTTTTAGTTTTTTATTTTGAAACATTTTTATTTATTTAGTGAATGTTTATTAGTTTAGTTTCTGTAGCGAACGGTTTGATCATTTAAGCTTCTGTAGAGAAAGTTCGTTCGTTAGATTTTTTTCATTTTTCTTTTCTTTTTCTGCCATGGACCTATTTGCTAGTTTTTATTTACAGTTTAGCCCATGCGTTTCAAACTAGCACAACGTTTTGCTCGTTTGTCCAAATTCGATGAAACCAACGCCAAAATCTTCAGAGAGATCTATTCAGCAAACCAACTTGAATATATTTTTGAATTTAAAATTTGAATTTTGTTCAGATTTGAATTTGAACTTCTTTTGATCGTAACTTGAGTTTCGTAGCTCCATTTTAGTTGATTATTTTTGCAAATCGAAGCTCATCACATGTACCTTCTGTTAAGATCTAATCCACATAATTATAATACTGTTGAAAATTGTTTTCTGTTTAGAGTAGTTATTTGACTGTTTTTGAGTTTTTCGAATCTTTTCTTTGATTCTCTTTGCATCTTTTGCTTGAGTGCTTATGTATGCTATTGTTTGTTTACGTTAGATTTTCCGGAGTGTGAAGCTTGTTACTATGAATCTCTAGAGTTTTCCGATCGTCAGCAAGGCAAGTTACACTTTGATCATATGTTTTCATACCCAATTTTTACTATGCATTAGTTTCACCCTGAAAGATTGCATGAGTAGGATTGGGAACATGTGGTTTTGATATGTAGTTCATGAGGTAGGAACCTATTACCATTGATCACCCCTGGGTTTACGTTATGCTCATAAATTGCTTATCCATGCTCGTAGACGGGGATTGGTATGTGAGATTCATGAAAGTTGCGAGAGATAATAATTTTGGGATAACATAAGGTGGCAACTTTAATACACATCTGAGTGGATTGTTTGGGGCACCTGGAGAAACCAGTGCTTGCCAAAGGGAATCCCGGAGTACCCGTGCGATTACCCTGGGTCCGCCACCCAGGCTCAAAGGGATCATATGATATTTCATGCCTAGAAACTTCCATGTGCAGCCACAAGCCATTATGGGCTCTGGCATAGTTGAGTAAGTTGTGTGACCTCTTTCTGTGGTAGACTAGCAGAAGTAGTGGGAAAGTAGGTGTACCGGTCTACCCAGGGTTTAGAGGGAATGCTTCAGAAAGACTATGTCTCGATCTTTCGATCATGGATGCAGTCGAGTCTTGTGGGGAAAAGTGTGCAAACCTCTGCAGAGTGTACAAACAATCATGGTTAGCCGTGTCCCCGGTTATGGACAATTTGAGTATCTGGAAGTGAATATTATTTGTTGATCTCATCACTCTATTTAATTAATGTATTGGGTTTATTATTTTATACTTGGTAATGTTGGGATTTGAGTTGGAGGAACCTTCTCAATAATGGCATAAACTAGGTAGTAAATAAAATTTATTTCTTTGTTGTAGGGAAAAATTAGCTTTATGCAAAAATTAAACATAGAGCCTCCACCAGCCAAATATGCATGTAGTAGTCTCTTTCATTAATTGCTCTATAGTGTGACTTTGCCAGCATATTCCATGTGCTGACCTACACGTCTGCAACGTCTAATATTGTAGAGTTTTCCGACGAAGAATAAGGTGCGCTAGGTCGTTGTCATGCACTCAGTTATGCCGTGGAGTTGATGCACTCATTTATCTTCGAAGCTTCTGTAGTTATTTTATTTAGTCGGCCTTCAGCCATATTTTTGTAATAAATACTCTTTATGTGGACCTCGATGTAATATGTGTGTGATTGAACTGTGTTATAATTCCTCGGGTACTGTGTGTGTCAGCAAACCGATCCAGGGATGATACTTAAGCACAGAGACTTTCATCCATTAGGATCGGGTTGCTACAAACCCTACCATAGCTCCCAAGGCGGCTACGGCGGAAACCTACCCGCCTCCACCGCCCACTCTTCCCTAGGGCCGGCCTACAGATATATGCTGCCCTAGGGCAAGACAACTATGGGCCCGTATTGACTAAAAGGCTCAAACTATTTTCTATTCCAAAAGGAAAGTAAATATCTAGTACATAGCATAAATGATGATCTTTGGACTTCAAAACTGACACCAAATCCTATTTATTGATCAAGTGAACTAAACCATGATAGTAATGAAACACTGTAGTTCAGCAAAAGCTCAGTTCCCTAAATTTTAATAATGGAGACTTCATTTTGTTCAGCAAAACAAATAACCCTCTTAGAACTAGTTGCTACTTAAAACTTTTGTATAACCATCACATAAAAAGTTAGCGCATGTATGCACATTTGTTTCTGGGCCCTTTTGGGGAATCTACCAGTTCATTTTTTCGAAAGGGGTTCCCCCGCCCCATTTTATTAAACAAGGCAGGAAAAACACAGGATACTGTTCACATTGCTCAGGCTGAACCAAAGTAGCTAAGCCAGAAGGTTTTAAAAATTTGAACATGGTGAGCAAAGTAAAACAACCAACATAACTAACTATTACATATCATCAGCTTTTTCAGCTGGAATGTGCCCTCAGGAAGAAGCTTTGCTTGTCGATTTCATTGCACACCCCACCCTTTACTTCCAGGTGATCCTCAGAAGCTCTCCTCTTCGACGATCTAGAAGTAGCAAGACTGTCTGAGCATCCACGCATAGGATCTTCTGTTGGTGAAGCATTGCGCTTATTTTTCCCAAAAGAACTTGAGTATCTTTCCACACTGCACCCTGGAAACAAGCATCATTTCACAATGTCCATAAGTTCCAAATGTACACAATACAAGACATACCAACCACAGATTCTTAAGTATCATGCACCACATGGCAGACAAATCAGACATGCTGTGCGGGAAATTAAACTGAAAAACTTATACAGTAGCTCTCCAAACTTCTTGTGCAACAAGGCAATCAAAAAAAAGTGTTGAACAGATTCAACTTCGCCACGGAAAAGGCAGGTCAATCATCTAGATGTTGCCTTTTAACCAAATTGTCTCTTGTTGGAATCTTATTATGGAAAGCGAACCTTGATCTTCCAGAACTTTTCCCAAATAGGAGAAAAAAACCCTCCCCAATTAATTATGTTGTAAAAAGAGCGTACCGAATAGACACCAAACTGTTCAAGGGTCCAAGTAGATTTATCAGTAGTTTTATTAGGATTTTTTTGTAAGACAACCAAAAGATCATGCCATTTATCTAGGTAATTAGCATCCACACATCTCCCAAATATCAACCTAAGAATTTGGCCATCCCACACTTGGGCAATATTATAGTTTTTTTGTTCTACCAGTTCATCTATCTGCTTTTTTCTCTTCCTTTTATTACTACCATGTAAATACTTTCTAGAGAACATGTCACTAAACAAGAAAAAACAATGTAAAATGATTAATACATGGAACAAAAGCACCTGGATAAAGATTGATCTGGATGTAGGTGGCCAGATCTGTAGGTTGCGGTACTCAACATAACTAAATAATCCCCCTTCCCCCGTTCTTATAATCTCCTGGCTCCAGAGCGCTCTCTCACACTTAGATCCAGTGAGGAGCAGAAGACCTATGTAGGTACATCTGAACTCGTTAGAGCCGCAGGCCATATCTATTTAACTAAGGCGGAAGGGGATTAGGGGAAGGAAGAAAAGAATAACATGCATCGTCTCCAAGCCTCCAATGTCTGGTTGACGGAGAAGCAGGAAGTTGAGAAAGTAAGGTGAGCCAATTGGGGAACCAAAATTTGCCTGCAGTCTCCATTAATGGGCGACGGTGATCTTAGAATCAGAGACACACTGGAGCGACGACGTTGTTGTGTGAGATTAGGATTTGGTGAATTGGAGGAGTCAAGGAATAGGAGGGAGGAGAACGATTGAAGATGGGTCCAGTGTGAACAAAACTAAGGATCAATCCCTTCATGATGTTTGTGTGGTGGGTTTCGCCTTCATGGCTGAATGAGCACTCTTTTTTCCTCACTACATTTCCTAGGTTCAGTAAAAAAATACTACCTAGATTTGGGCCCCTACCTTCCAGGGGGCCAGGGCAGGCACCTCATTTTCTGGCCTATGGGCCATGCCTGCTCTTCTTTCCCCTCTTCCGTTGTCGGCATGCGTCGCTGGGCAAAATGCTGGCTGGTGAGCGACGGAGGTGGGCCATGGTTCCTTCGTGCATGGTTGCTGTCGCAATTAGTCTCATGGGGGTGCGTGCGCGGCTTCCCTGACATGTCGTGGCGCTCTCGAGAAGTTCCAGAGAGATGCAGCGTCTTCATCAAGTTGTGTTTCGACCGTTGGTATCCCGGTCGTCCTTCACGCCTACTGAAGGAAATATGCCCTAGAGGCAATAATAAAGTTGTTATATTTACTTATACATGATAAAGGTTTATTATTCATGCTAGAATTGTACTGATTAGAAACTTAAATACATGTGTGAATACATAAACAAATACCGTGTCCCTAGTAAGCCTCTACTAGACTAGCTCGTTGATCAAAGATGGTTAAGGATTCCTAACCATAGACATGTGTTGTCATTTGATAATGGGATCACATCATTAGGAGAATGGTGTGATGGACAAGATCCATCCGTTAGATTAGCATATTGATCGTTTGGTTTATTGTTATTGTTTTCTTCATGTCAAATACATATTCCTTTGACTATGAGATTATGCAACTCCCGGATACCGGAGGAATACCTTGTGTTCTATCAAACGTCACAACGTAACTGGGTGATCATAAATATGCTCTACAGGTATCTCCGAAGGTGTTTGTTGAGTTGGCATGGATCAAGATTAGGATTTGTTACTCCGAGTATCGGAGAGATATCTCTAGGCCCTCTCGGTAATACACATCATAAGAAGCCGTGCAAGCAAAGTGACTAATGAGTTGGTTACAGGATGATGTATTATGGAACGAGTAAAGAGACTTGCCGGTAACGAGATTGAACTAGGTATGAAGATACCGACGATCGAATCTCAGGCAAGTAACATACCGATAGACAAAGGGAATTACGTATGTTGTCATTACGGTTCGACCGATAAAGATCTTCGAACAATATGTAGGAACCAATATGGGCATCCAAGTTCCGCTACTGGTTATTGACCGGAGAGGTGTCTCGGTCATGTGTACGTAGTTCTTGAACCCGTAGGGTCCACACACTTAACGTTCATTGACGATATAATGTTATATGAGTTATATGATTTGGTGACCGAATGTTGTTTGAACTCCCGGATGAGATCAGGGACATGACGAGGAGTCTCGAAATGGTCGAGAGGTAAAGATTGATATATATGACGATAGTATTCGGACACTGGAAGTGTTTCGGAGGGTACTAGGTACTTATCGGGTCACCAGAAGGCGTTTCGGGCATCCCCGACAAAGATATGGGCCTTATGGGCGAAGTGAGGGAACACAACAACCCACAAGGGGCTGGTGCGCCCTCTATGCAGCCGGCCCTATGGGGAGGGAAAGGAAAGGGGAGGAGGAAAAGAAAGTGTGGAGTTGGACTCCCACTTCCTTCCCTCTCCCCTTTTTTTTCTTTTCCCCTTGTCCATACAAGGAAAGGAGGGCAGGAGCCCTAGGGGCGCGCGCTGGCAGCCTCCCTCTCCCCTCCCACCTATATATACATGGGGAGGGTGTTAGGGAATGTAGCATGCAATTTCAAAAAAAATCCTACGCTCAAGCAAGATCTATCTAGGAGATGCATAGCAATGAGAGGGGGAGAGCGTGTCCACGTACCATCGTAGACCGAAAGCGGAAGCGTTCGACAACGCGGTTGATGTAGTGGAACTTCTTCTCGTTCCGATCGGTCAAGCACCGAACGTACGACACCTCCGAGTCCTACACACGTTCAGCTCAATGACGTCCCGCGAACTCTTGATCCAGCGAAGTGTCGAGTGAGAGTTTCTTGAGCATGACGGCGTGGTGACGGTGATGGTGAAGTGATCCGCGCAGGGTTCGCCTAAGCACTACGAAGATATGACCGGAGGCGTAAATTGTCTAGGGGGGACGCCGCACACGGCTAACAATTGTTGGTGTGTGTTCTAGCGGTGCCCCCCTCATATACATAGGTTGGATGGGAGGAGAGGCAGCCAAGGGGGCGCCCCAAGTAGGAGGAATCCTACTTGGGCGCTTCCCAATTCGGCCTCCCCCCTTCCATATTCATCCGGAGGAGGAAGAAAGGAGGAGGGAGGAGAGAAGGAAGGGGGAGGCTGAATTGCTCCCCTTCCTTTCTCTCTTACCATGTTTCCTTCCCCCTTATTTTGGCCTACATTGGGCGCACCAGCCTCCTAGGGGCTGGTCTGTCCCCTTCTTGGCCCATTAGGCCCATGTAGTTGCCGGGGGGATGCCCGGAACCCCTTCCGGTGACCCGATATGTACCCGGTACTCTCGGAATACTTTCGATGTCCAAATATCATCGTCCAATATATGAATCTTTACCCCTTGACCATTTCGAGACTCCTCTTCATGTACATGATCTCATCTGGGACTCCGAACAACATTCGGTCACCAAATCACATAACTCATATAACACAAAATCATCATCGAGTACGATGTAGACATGATCGAGACACCTCTCCGGTCAATAAACAACAGCGGAACCTGGATGCTCATATTGGTTCCCACATATTCTACGAAGATCTTGATTGGTCGCACCGTAATGAAAACATAGGTTATTCCCTTTGTCATCGGCATGTTACTTGCCCGAGATTCGATCGTCGGTATCTTCATACCTAGTTCAATCTTGTTATCGGCAAGTCTCTTTACTCGTTTCATAATACATCATCCCGCAACTAACTCATTAGTCACATTGGTTGCAAGGCTTATTATGATCCCATTACCGAGAGGGCCCAGAGATACCTCTCTGATACTCGGAGTGACAAATCCAAATCTTGATCTATGCCAACCCAACAAACACCTTTGGAGATACCTGTAGAGCATCTTTATAATCACCCAGTTACGTTGTGATGTTTGATAGCACACAAGGTATTCCTCCGGTATCCGAGAGTTGCATAATCTCATAGTCAAAGGAATATGTATATGACATGAAGAAAGCAATAGCAATAAAACTGAATGATCAATATGGTAAGCTAATGGATGGGTCTTGTCCATCACATCATTATCCTAATGATGTGATCATGTTCATCAAATGACAACACATGTCTATGGTTAGGAAACTTAACCATCTTTGATTAACGAGCTAGTTTAGTAGAGGCTTACTAGGGACACTGTGTTCTGTCTATGTATCCACACATGTATCAAGTTTTCGGTTAATGCAATTCTAGCATGAATAATAATTTATCATGATATAAGGAAATACAAAATAACAACTTTATTATTGCCTCTAGGGCATATTTCCTTCAGTCTCCCACTTGCACTAGAGTCAATAATCTAGTTCACATCGCCATGTGATGTAACACCACTAGTTCACATATTTATGTGATTAACACCCATAGTTCACATCGCCATGTGACCAACACCCAAAGGGTTTACTAGAGTCAATAAGCTAGTTCACATCGCTGTGTGATTAACACCCAAAGAGTACTAAGGTGTGATCATGTTTTTCTTGTGAGAGAATTTTAGTCAACGGGTCTGACACATTCAGATCCATATGTATTTTGCAAATTTCTATGTTTACAATGCTTTGCATGGAGCTACTCTAGCTAATTGCTCCCACTTTTAATATGTATCTAGATCGAGATTCAGAGTCATCCAGATCGGTGTCAAAGCTTGCATCGACGTAACTCTTTACGACGAACTCTTTATCACCTCCATTACCGAAAAATATTGCCTTAGTCCTCTAAGGTTAACTTTGACCGCTGTCTAGTGATCCACTCCTGGATCACTATTGTATCCCCTTGCCAAACTCATGGCAAGGTACACAATAGGTCTGGTATACAGCATAGCATACCTTATAGAACCTATGGTTGAGGCACCGGAAATGACTCTCATTCTCTTTCTATTTTTTGTTGTGGTCGGGTTTGGATTCTAACTCAACTTCATACCTTGCAACACGGGCAAGAACTCCTTCTTTGACTATTCCATTTTGAACTACTTCAAAATCTTGTCAAGGTATGTACTCATTGAAAATTTTCATCAAGCGTCTTGATCTATCTCTATAGATCTTGATGCCCAATATGTAAGCTGCTTCACCGAGGTTTTTCATTGAAAATTCTTATTCAATTATCCTTTTATGCTATCCAGAAATTCTATATCATTTCCAATCAGCAATATGTCATCCACATATAATATCAGAAATGTTAAAGAGCTCCTGATGACCCACAAGTGTAGGGGATCTATCGTAGTCCTTTTGATAAGTAAGAGTGTCAAACCCAACGAGGAGCAGAAGGAAATGATAAGCGGTTTTCAGTAAGGTTTTCTCTGCAAGCACTGAAATTGTAGGTAATAGATAGTTTTGTGATAAGTTAAATTGTAACGAGTAACAAGCAATGAAAGTAAATAAAGTGCAGCAAGGTGGCCCAATCCTTTATGTAGCAAAGGATAAGCCTGGACAATTTCTTATAATGAGAAAGGAGCTCCCGAGGACACATGGGAATTATCGTCAAGCTAGTTTTCATCACACTCATATGATTCGCGTTCGGTACTTTGATAATTTGATATGTGGGTGGACCGGTGCTTGGGTACTGCCCTTACTTGGACAAGCATCCCACTTATGATTAACCCCTATTTCAAGCGTCCGCAACTACAAACGAAGTATTAAGGTAACCCTAACCACAACATTAAACATATGGATCCAAATCAGCCCCTAACGAAGCAACGCATAAACTAGGGTTTAAGCTTCTGTCACTCTAGCAACCCATCATCTACTTATTACTTCCCAATGCCTTCCTCTAGGCCCAAATAATGGTGAAGTTTCATGTAGTCGACGTTCACATAACACCACTAGAGGAAAGACAACATACATCTCATCAAAATATCGAACGAGTACCAAATTCACATGACTACTAATAGCAAGACTTCACCCATGTCCTCAGGGACAAACGTAACTGCTCACAAAGCATATTCATGTTCACAATCAGAGGAGTAATAATATGCATTAAGGATCTGAACATATGATCTTCCACCAAGTAAACCAATTAGCATCAACTACAAGGAGTAATCAACACTACTAGCAACCCACAGGTACCAATTTGTGGTTTCGATGCAAGATTGGATACGAGAGATGAACTAGGGTTTTGAGAGGAGATGGTGCTAGTGAAGATGTTGATGGAGATTGACCCCCTCCTGATGAGAGGATCATTGGTGATGACGATGGTGATGATTTCCCCCTCCCGGAGGGAAGTACCCCGGCAGAACAGCTCTGCCGAAGCTCTAGATTGGTTCCGCCAAGGTTCTGCCTCGTGGAGGCAGAGTTTCATCCCATAAGCTTGCCCATGATTTTTTCCAGGGTAAAAGCCTTCATATAGCAGAAGATGGACACCGGGAGGCCACCAAGGGGCCCAGGAGACAGGGGGCGCGCCCAGTAGGGGTGGGCGCACCCCCACCCTCCTGGCTAGGGTGTGGGCCCCTGAGGTGTTTCTTCCGCTCAATAATTCTTATTTATTCCAAAAATAAGTTTCGTGGAGTTTCAGGATTTTTGGAGCAGTGCAGAATAGGTTTCCAATGTTTGCTCCTTTTCCAGCCAGAATTCCAGCTGCCGGCATACCCCCTCTTCTTGGTAAACCTTGTAAAATAAGAGAGAATAGCCATAAGTATTGAGATATAATGTGTAATAACATCCCATAATGCAATAAATATTGATATAAAAGCATGATGCAAAATGGACGTATCAACTCCCCCAAGCTTAGACCTCGCTTGTCCTCAAGCGGAAGCCGATATCGAAAAATATGTCCACATGTTTAGAGATAAAGGTGTCGATAAAAATAAAATACGAACATGAGGGCATCATGATCATTCTTATAACAGCAACATATATAGATTTTATCATATGAATTCTTATACTCAAGTAACAATCAATTCACAGTGTCAAGTATGGTTCAAAAACTTCATTGGGAACTAACAAACTATAATCTCAGTCATTGAAGCAATTGCAATTTATCATAATGTTAGAAAGAGTCAAGAATAGAGCTTTTCAGCAAGTCCACATACTCAACTATCATGTAGTCTTCTACAATTGCTAACACTCACGCAATACTTGTGGTTATGGAGTTTCAACCGGACACTTCGAAAGATAGGGGCTTATTGTGTTGCCTCCCAACGTATTCACTTTAGGTGATGTCAACAGTAATAATCCATGCTAACTTACATCCAATTGGATATATGTATCATGATCTTTCAAACACGAAGAGCTTGCCAAAGGATAAAATGAAAAAGGGAAAGGTGAAGATCACCTTGACTCAAGCAAAAAGTAAAAACATAAATTAAAAGATAGGCCCTTCGCAGAGGGAAGCAGAGGTTGTCATGTGCGTTTAGGGTTGGATGCACAAAATCTTAATGCAAAAGAACGTCACTTTATATTGCCCCTTGTATGTGGACCTTTATTATGCAGTCCGTCGCTTTTATGGCTTCCACAACAAGATCGTATAAAGCTTATTTTCGCTGCACTAATAAGTCATACATATTTAGATAGCAATTTTTATTGCCTGCAACATGACAACTTAATTGAAGGATCTTACTCAATCCAAAGGTAGGTATGGTGGACTCTCATGGCAAAACTGGGTTTAAGGATATTTGGAAGCACAAGTAGTATCTCTACTTGGTGCAAGAAATTTGGCTAGCATGAGGGGGAAAGGCAAGCTCAACATGCTTGGAAGGTCGATGACAATATACTTTAACTGAGATGTGAGAAAACATAAACCATTACGTTGTCTTCCTTGTCCAACGTCAACTCTTTTAGCATGTCATACTTAATGAGTGCTCCCAATCATAAAATATGTCCAAGATAATATATTTGTATGTGAACCTCTCTTTCCTTATTACTTCCTATTAATTGCAACGATAACCAAGACTACGTTTATCAACTCTCAACAACTTTTATGCCTCATACTTTCTATGTGTGAAGTCATCACTAACCATAGGACCAATATGAACTCTTTTATTCTCTACTTTCTCAAGATCATAGCAACATAGCAAAGCCCTTGACTCAACACTAATCTTTATTATAGATAGCTCACGGACTCGATTACATAAAGAGATCACAAAGCAAAACTCAAAACTACTTGATGTCTAAACTTCAATCTACTAGATCAAGATACTACTAAAAGGGATCGAACTAAATAAAATGGTAAAGATAGGAGTGTGATGGTGATACGATACTGGGGCACCTCCCCCAAGCTTGGCAGTTGCCAAGGGGAGTGCCCATACCCATGTGATTATGTCCTCGGAGGTGATGGAGGTGGTGATGATGATGGTGGATAATCACACATCGAGCGTAAAAGCTCCTCCAACTTGCGGATAATGCCCTTGAGTCCGGCAATATGATCCTTCAACAAAATATTCTCCTGTGTGAGATACTTATTCTGAATGCAAGCCAATTCAATCATCTTGAAAGCTTCAATCTCTGTTGGAGTAAAGAGGTTAGGTAAAGGTTGAGGGATGTCTTCTTCTTCCACCCCGGAGCTTGGACCTCCGTGGCTTTGTTGATCCCTTCCTCCTTGTTGATCTCTTCTGATTCTTCTCTTTTCAGCTCTATCTTCAATAGCCAAGCATCCTTGTCTTCATTGTTGAATGAGGGCGACGTCATGGTGCTCTAGATCTGCAACAGAAACGGCTCGAAACGAAAACAGAGGATATTTGCGTGATATGGTGGTCAAAACCTTCGTGAGTTTATATAATGAATTTTTACCGACCAAAATACGTAACGTGCAAGAAAACAGAGTCCGGGAGGCACACGAGGTGTCCAGGAGACAGGGGGCACGCCTAGTAAGGGTGGGCGCGCCCTCCACCATCGTGGAGGCCTCGTGTCCCTCTCGGACTACTTCTTTCTTCCTAAAATTCCTAAATATTCCAAAACTGATAAAAATTGCCATTAGAATCATTTTGGAGTCGGTTTACTTACCGTACCACATACCTATTCCTTTTTGGAGTTCGGAACGTTCTGGAAAGTGTCCCTTATGTATTCCTCCGGGGTTACGGTTTCAATAATATTAGTTTCAACATTGATAGGATTACCTGAAATATAATGTTTAATTCTTTGACCGTTCACCACCCTCGGACTTGTGCCTTCGAAGTTCTTGATTTTTATGGCACCAGAACGATAGACCTCCTCGATAACGTAAGGACCTTCCCATTTAGAGAGAAGTTTTCCTACAACAAATCTTAAACGAGAGTTGAATAATAACACATAATCACCTGTGTTAAACTCACGCTTTTGTATCCTTTTGTCATGCCAGCATTTGACTTTTTGTTTGAATAGCTTGGCATTCTCATAGGCTTGGGTTCTCCATTCATCAAGTGAGCTAATATCAAATAACCTCTTCTCACCGGCAAGTTTGAAATCATAGTTGAGCTCTTTAATAGCCCAATATGCTTTATGTTCAAGTTCAAGAGGTAAATGACATGTTTTTCCATAAACCATCTTATATGGAGACATACCCATAGGATTTTTGTATGCAGTTCTATAGGCCCATAATGCATCATCAAGTTTTTTGGACCAATTATTTCTAGATCTATTGACAGTCTTTTGCAAAATTAATTTGAGCTCTCTATTGCTCAACTCTACTTGACCACTAGACTGCGGATGATAAGGAGATGCGATTCTATGATTAACATCATACTTAGCAAGCATCTTACGGAAAGCACCATGAATAAAATGTGAACCACCATCAGTCATAAGATATCTAGGGACTCCAAACCTCGGAAAAATAACTTCTTTAAGCATTTTAATAGAAGTGTTATGATCAGCACTCACTACAAAAAATAATACACTTCCGTGATGATACGTGTTTGTCACAGTAGGTCGCGTTTTTTGTCATGCATGTACATCCATGACAAATTTATGACAGAATCGAGATAGTCATACCTGTGCTGTCGTAGAAGTGTTCGATGACATTACCAAAGATATCATCACGGAAGTGTCCACTTCCATGACGATAAATCACGCGTCACAGAAGTGCTTTCGTCAAGGGTGACCGACACGTGGCATCCACCGTAACGGAACGCTATTAAGCTATCGGGTCGGGTTTTGGATCCGATAACCCATTAACAGCCCCTACCAATGGGGATTTTCCACGTGTAAAATCATCATTGGCTGGAGGAAACACGTGTCGGCTCACCGTTGGGACAGATGTCATCCGCTCATTGGACCGAAGGCGCCTATGATACGGCGACACGTGGCACGGCCCAACAAAGGCCCATTCCTGTGAATAGGCCGGCCCATTTGACTTGGTCAAAAGGTGGCGGGCCGGCCCACGGAAAGCCTGTTAACGGCCTGTTCGCATATAGCCCATTTACAACCCACTAACCCAGGGCCTGTTACGCCCTATCCGAATTAGGCCCAGTAGCGTCATCTGGGCCGTCCAATATGATTCAGCCCATTTTAACTTCCGGCCCGTGTGTGGCCCATGACTTCTTTCGGCCCATATGAGGACCTTTGTAACTCTTGGCCCATTAACGGCCCGTGGTGAAACTGGCCCATAATGAACAATGTATCACTTTATACCCATTAACGGCCCGTTATTCCATTGGGCCGTTTCCAGCCCAAGTTATCTTTCGGCCTTCTCAGGGCCCATTGATTCTTGGGCTCATTTGCAGCATTCGGTTACATACGACCCGTTACTGTCATTTTCTGCTTGTGGGCCAAATTCAGCCTGTCGTTACAGTCGGCCCGTTTGCGGACCGTTAATACGTTGGGCCGTTTTCATGTCAAAAAAAACCCGTTGGGCTGTTTTCATAGAGTTATCAAATACGGCCTATTAACGGCCCGTTATGGTCCATGAATAGTATGACCCATGATTGGCGAAATGATGATACGCCCCGTAGAAGGCCCATGGATCCTACGGCCCGTATGAGGCCCATGGATAGTATGGCCCGTAGAAGGCCCATGGACCCTATGACCCGTAGAAGGCCCATCGATCCCTAAGGCCCGTATAGAAGGCCGATGGATCCTACAGCCCGTATAGAAGGCCAATGCTCCTACGGCCGAACGAAGGCCCATGGATCATACGGCCTGCAGGAGGCCCATGGTTACAACAGTCCGTGTGTTGCCATGATTATTTTGGCCTAGTTACCAAAATAGGCTATTGTGGCCACTAGAAAAACACAGAAAAAGAACTGCAGTGACAACAAGCAAACAACTAAACAAGACAATAAGGAAATAAATAAGCAAGCAATTAAGGCTGGCCTATTACTGCTATTACACATATTACATCCACTGGGCATCAAAGTTCGCCACCAGTGCAAATATAGGGAACAAAGCAGCATATTACATACACTTGGCCGTCAAAATTGGCCACCAGTGCAAATAAATGCGGCAGCAAAACAAGAGCATAACTGAAACAACTTCAGAAGAGCTCAAGAAACATTATCCTGGGTATCCACCATGCTGGCAATAAGCTTAGCAAGCTGATTAGCTTTGTCCTGTTTGGCGCTAAAATCTTGTTGCACCAGAAAGTATGCATCTGAATGCTCTAGGGACTTCTGCAGTCCTTCCACTTCTTATCGCAACACAGCTGATCGATGTCTTTCAGCTTGTAGTTGAGACTCAAGAAACCGAACTGATTCAGACAGTGAGTTTGAATAGCTTGTGCAAGTGGTAGTGGCCAGTAACTCGAACACTAAACCAAGACATGACTTTGGGGTTGTCTCGCTGTCTTCAAGATAGTCTTCCTTAGCTGTTTTATTAGCTTTGTTGGGGACCAACAAGGATGTGTAACTATCCTGAACCTTATCTGCATTACTTCCTCTACCATTGCATAATAAGGCACTCTTCCCCAATATTCTGTCAGCATTCTTAAATAAGAAACAAGCAGACACATAACAAGTTTAGCATGTACTAGTATATGAAACTATTTTCGGTGAACCAGTTCATTAGTAAGGTGGACAGGATTAAACTACCAAGCCTTCTATTGCCAAGTACTAGTACATAATAAAAGCATCAAACAAACATATATCTATGTCCTATGGTCTCTGCATTGTCTTGCCAAATCAAAATAGAGACACAGTTCAAATCATATCAGTTCAAGACAAAGCAGCAGTGAAAGAATACAAAGCGTGGGAAACTACACGGCACAACAAGGATTTCAGATGGGTACCACGGGTCTACATGTACAACAACACTATTGGCTCTGTTGTGATGCTAGTAATATGCATGATATGAAAGTCAACTGTATACACAATTGAAATTGAAATCAAAAGAGCTATTGATAAGAGCAAACCTGTTAAAGAAACATGCGCGAACATACCTGCCGTGCCATTGGAGTTTCGATTGGATCCTTCAATTTAAAAATAAGTTTGTATGAGTAAATACAATGATACAAGAGCAAAGCAATTATAGTTAAAAAAGGCACACCTAAGCGAGCGCTTAAGCGCGCCTAGGCTCTAGGCGTTGGCAAAATGCATTGCGCATAACTACGCTTAATCTGTGCATAACTGCGCATAAGCATGCACTTTGGTCAGTAAAGTGCAAGGCGGTGGCAAAACTCACAATTAACGCCTAGCGCTTTTTTGAACTATGATAGCAATGGAATCTTAAATTAGAACAATTGTTCTTCAAGTTTAGGCACTTGTTCTACACGAATAGAGTACAGTAAGACGCAAGAATATAATACTTAAAAATAGAAAATGAGCTCATAGACCTTACCACATTCTTGGTTCGAGACCAGTACAGAACAAGGCGTTCCCAGTCATCGTCCAGTAAATGTGTCTCAGGAGAACGTAAGGGAATTTGATGAGTTTCTTTGCCGGTGAAGTACGTTTATTAGCACAGGTTACCTCATCCTGAGTTTCCAAATCGGTCCTTCTCTATAGAGAAAAATGGGAAAATTTTCTGTATTATAACCATCATGGAGGTAGGATGTATGGGACGAAGCAAAGTAATTGCCATGAATAACATTACTTACACATAACTCCTGGACAAACACCTGCAACTGGCATTTTCCTTCATCTTCAGTATAATATTTCCAAGATGGGAAGATACGCACATACGATTTAACAACATCAAATGCGATAGATGCTAAACTACAACTGGCTGGTTGTGCTTCCTCCACGGGAATATGCATACTAACTAGTGGAGCTGGGGTTCGCCGTGATAGTACTGGCCCTTTGGGCACTGGAGCTGCCTTATTAACTGCTCTTGTTTGGGAGCTCTGTGGTGGAGATGGTGCTATGTCAACAGGAACTGGGTTACTATCGACTGGGGTTGGGGTTAGATTGGGTGAAGTTGGTTCTCTATCCATCGCGGTAGGGGTACAATCTGCGAGAGTTTGGATTATGTGTGGTAGGGCTGGTTCTTGTGCATGTACAACCGGGGTGCTATCTCCACCAATAGGTAGCACTGTTTTATTTGAAGATCGTGTTTTTATTCCGCTAGATACTGGCATCACCCGCTCCAATTCAAATGGCTGATAAATAGGAAACATAGTTGAATGTATAGACATTTTATGAGAGATAGATGCAATAGATAGTGTGGAAAAAAGAGGGCATGAAATAGTTGACATGTATATTGTTTAACTAAAACGGATAGCATGACATAATTTCACATATATGATGTCTATCTAAACTGGATAGCATAGCATAACATAATCCAAAGATATGATGAATAACAAAACAGGATCGCATGACATAATTCACCTACATGTTATCTAAGTAATCAGGATCGCATCATTTAATTCACATATGTGATTTATATGCTAAACAGAGGGCATTCGATATGATGTCTGAACTAAGAACATGGTGTTGATATTGTGTATATGATGTCTAAACTATGCAATGCAAGACATCGTATGCATGATATGAGCAGTATAACCGTGCCAAGTTAGAGCATACACCTCAGTAGGGGAATAGGACTGGTCATCTGTCTCTGAATCCATCTCTGAGGAGCTATCAGGACCCAACAAGAGATCTGCTTCGACAGGTAGCACTGTCTGCTCTGAAGGCCTTGTTTTCACTTCAGATTTTCCATCTCCCACCCAAATGGCTGATTCACAGGAAGAGTAGTTTAATGTACAAACATTGTCAACAAATGGAAATGTAATGAAGAAAAGGATGGGCAAGATATCATTCAAATATATGATGCCTGGTTAAACAGGATGACATTGCACATTTTACATATATTATGGCTGGCTAAAAGACATGAGACTGCATAATTCCCATATATGATATAGAAACTAAACAGGTGGCATTACAGAACATGTCTAAACTAAGCAGATGACATATATGATGTCAAAAGTAGGCACTGCAAGGCAACATATGCATGATATGACTAACATCATCATGCCAAGGTAGAGCAAACACCTTGGGGGTAAATAGGAGTGGCCAGTAGCGTCTGAATCCGCCTCAGAACAGATATCTTCCTCTAGATTACAATCTGGAGAGGGGTGGGGAGGGTTTGCCATTGAACCCACCATGGAGCGATGTCTGCATGACATTGTATTGCCGCGCAAAACTCTTCTCTTTTCCTCTACATGTTCAGCATGACTGTGTACAATATCTGACATGCATACGAAAAAATATGGTGAGATTATGTAAGGAGAGCATGCAAAAATTTAGAGTGATGGTAACAACCAGTGGATGGATCCAAAAATAATGATAGCAGGCTGATGATTGCTTTAAATTAATAAAAAGACAGATGATGATTGCTTTACTATTTGTTTCCCGCCCAAGATGAACAACATAGGCATACCCTAGGTGAACCAGATATTAGACATACATACTATTCATTGCTGCCTCGATATTGTCGGATTTCGGGTTCCGGCAGACCCTTGAGGTTCGAACACTGGGGTGCGCGCGGAGATTTCGCCCTCTACCTACCTGCTCCTCGCCGACTCGCTAGGATCTAAACTACGAAAGGAACAACACAAGAGACACAGAGTTTATACTAGTTCAGGCCACCATTGTGGTGTAATACCCTACTCCAGTGTGTGGTGTGGTGGATTGCCTCTTGGGCTGATGATGAACAATACAAGGAAGAACAGCCTCGCGAGGGTCTGTTCTTGGATGGGACGATGAACTGCTAGGAGGAGCTCAGCCGCCCTTCTCACACACACTCTCTCTCTTGATTCACGTGCCTCGATTCTAGATGCCTCTTCGATGGGGGTGGCTAGTCCTATTTATAGGCAAAGGCCCTGGGCCTCTTCCCAAATATTGAGCGGGAAGGGCGCCAACAATTGGCCATTTTGAAGGGGAACATCGGGTACACTTATCCTGACTAAAGTTGGTCCTCGCCTGTCAAAGGCTCTAGTGATGACGCCTGCTTGGGCTCCACAATGACTTCCTTCCTGCCGTTGGGATGGTCTTGGTCTTGTTGCACCGAAATGGATGCCTTTGCTTGATGCTCTCGCCTGCGCTTGCTCCCTTTGCACCAAAGAGGAAAGGAGGACACTGCGCGGGCTGGTGCCCAACTGGCGCCCTTGGTCGTCATGGCTTGCATCATGGGCACCTCGTGAGGTACCCCGCCTTGATCTTTCCGCCTCCTCGCGAGCCAGCCTGATGAGGCCGTGCCTGAGGAAGCTCCTTGTCGTCCGTCCCGCGAGGCTTGGCCCCTCGCGAGAGTCTTGAGCTTGTGTTGATGAAGATGGGCCGTGCTGGGCCCCCCTTTGAGCCACGCCGCAGGCCGCAGGTAGGCAAGTCTGGGGACCCCCGTTCCCAGAACGCCGACAGTAGCCCTCGGGCCCAAGGCGCGCCCGGGCTTGGCCGAGCAGAGAGGCGAAAGGGCAAGTGCGAAGCGCCGCGTGCCCTAACAGCCTGCGGCCTTGGGCACCGCGTGGCGGTTGATTGGACGTGGGCGCCTCAGCAACCGCGCGAGTTGATAAAGGAGCGGCATCTGTCTAGGCTTTGCCTCCTTTGCTTTCTCCGGTTGCTGCTCAGATCCCCTTTCTTGCGCCTCTCCTTCCTGCCTCCAAAATCTTCAGATCTACTCCGTCCGCGCACCCTAGCAAGACATGGCGCCTCGCCAGGCCCCGGCCGGAGCTTGGTATTCATCCGCCTTGGACTCGCCGAACGTGTCGGAGGCGAGCCTTGCCCGGGTGCGCTAGATGGTGGCGGCGCAGGGCATCGACGGGGCGAAGGTGTTCAAGGCTGGCTCTGCCCTCCCTGAGGGCCAAGGGAGCACCTTCTATCCGCTCTTTGTGAGCGCCATTGTTGCCGGTCTGGTGCCTCCCTTTTCTGAGTTCTTCTTCTCTGTCCTCCGCCATTACAAGCTTCAAGCTCTGCATCTCCACCCCAACTCTGTCCTTCTTCTGGCAATCTTCGCCTACTATTGCGAGGCTCACGTAGGGGTGAAGCCCTCAGTGGCCTCGCTGCACCACTACTTCTCCCTCCGGACCTCTCGTGGTCCCGTCTCCACGTGCGCTAGCTTCGTCGCGTACGGTAGCTCCATCGCCATTTCGAACCCCGGGAAGAGGATTGAGGGCTTCAGGAGCAAGTGGGTCTTGGTAGATGCTGGGCGCATCCACCCTCGGCTGATCTTGCCCACGGGGCACCCCTCGAGCTCCGATGACTGGTCTCGAGTGGAGCTTGTGGACCTCCGCGCGAGGCTGGTGTTGGAGAAGATGGACGCGGATCTGAGGCCGGCCACCACGGCGGCGGTGAAGCTGACTGGCGCATCGCTGTTGAGGGAGTTCCTGGAGCACTAGCTGGCTCCGCTTCGTCAGTACGCACTTCCGATGTGGAGGCCCCACCCGAGCCTCGTGGTCTTGGCCGGCGAGGATCTGGCTATGATCCTCCAGTCTTTGGTCGGGGGCGACGTGGCGAGGTTGGAGGGCGCTCATACGCCCCTGTTCCTTCGCGACGACTGGGAGCAGGTAGTGGAGTCCATGCCCATCTTCAACGAGGACAGGCCCGTGCCCACAGAGGCTCCCGAGGACCCGGTGGACGTGTCCTCCGGCGACTCCAGCAAAGAGAAGGAAGAAGGGGAGCGGGAAAAAGGGCCTGACTCCGAGGCGACCGACGGAGAGTCGAGGGCTCCCCCCCTCGGCGCAGGTCCCGCGCTCTCCGCCTCTCTCTGAGTGATGACGATGAGGATGATGACGAGCAGGGCGGCGGGAGCCTGCCCCCGACCCCGAAGAAGGACAGGACCGGGCTGATCCCCCGCGGGTCTGCCCCGGCCCCGAGGTGATCCGCGGACATGCCTCCTGCTTCCGAGCCCCTTGAGGCTGATCCTTGCAGCCGGCTCTCGGGCTTCAAGTACGGCCGGAGGCTGCTCGAGCTTGCGAGAGACGACCTGTAAGTGCTTGATTCCTGTCTTATTTCTTGTTCTATTGCTGAGGCTTGATGTCCGTATCTCCTGGCTAGGCTGGCGCCCGCGGCAAAGAAGTCGAAGGGAGCTCCTGAGGTTCCATCCGGGGCAGCGCCTCTGCCCACGAAAGAAGGTGACCGTGACGCACGGGCCTCTCCTGTCCGTGCGTCCTCGCGAGGCCTGGTTGAGCCGGCTGGGGCGAGCTCAGCCCCTACGGCCCAAGCAACTCCCGAGGTGCCCTTGCCCGATGCCGCCACCACAGCCATTGGGGCGCAGCAGGCTCCACCTCAGGATACTGTGGTCACGCCGACGTCTTCTCCTCCTACTCCACCGACTGCTGTTTCCTCGACTCCTCCTACTGTTCTGGATCGTGCTGCTGCCAAACTGGACCATCTGTGGCAGGATCTTCTGGGCGCCGACCCTCGTTTAGTGGCCGGGCGTTTGGAGCTGGCTTCCGGCTGGATTTGCTCCGACGCTTTGATTCGGGCGGCGCTGGTCCAGGCCTCGACGGCTTGCGACGAGGAGAAGCAGGCCGTCCTTGTGGCGAAGGCTACTTGCGACGCCGCCTTGGGGGAGGTGGCTAATGTCCAAGGTCGCTGCAAGGCGCTGGAGAGCGAGCTGCAGGGCCTGTAGGACCAGCTCGCCGAGGAGACCCACCTTCGCCAAGAGCAGGAGGAAGGCATGAAGGCTCGTGAGGTGGCTGTCAAGGACCGGGACGCCAAGCTCAAGAAGTGCCGTGACCGCCTAGGCGCGCTGGAGCAAGAGTTGGAGGCGAGGAAGGTCGAGCTGGACGGCAAGGCACGGGTTCTTGCTGAGGATCGCGTGGCCTTCGCAGAGATGAAGGAGAAGGCCACACCTCGCTGAAGACGCTTTATGACAGCGGCCTGGAGAGCCCGATGGCCGGTGACGAGGACGGCCCCGCCAAGCTGCTTCCCTTCCTGTTTCGTGCTCTTGAAGACGTCACCCTTGGCCTTGGCCCTACGGCCGAGGCCGAGGCGCGCGTCTTGTCTTCTGCAGCGCTGACGCGGGTCCTTACCCACATCTATCTTCGCGACCCCAACATCGATCTCGACAGCCTGCTGGAGCCAGCGAGCGGCGAGCTTGCCGCTGCCGCCGCTGAGGCCATGAAGGGTCGCGCAGAGGCTCTGCTGGGGAAGTTCCGGGCCTTCATCACCAGGCCGAAGAGGGGCGCTGCCAGCCCTGCAGCTCCACAAGGCAAACCCGCTCCGCGCAGCTCCACCGCCGGCAAGTGACTCCTTTGTGGCTCCCGTCCTGCTTTTAATTCCTGCACATGTACCATGCCTCGGGGAGGCGTTAAAACTTGCATTTGGTGTTGTGATAACAGTATGGACTGTAATATTTGCTTTTGAATTCCTTGAAATTTGTGCTATTCCTTCCTACTTGCTTATGTTCTACGCCGGCAGAGCCCGGCCCCGCGCATACCTCAGTCGCCGTTAGCCCCGACCGGAAACCAGGACGGGACCAAGGAGTGAGGGGCTACGTGACAAGTTAGGCTCCTAGTCGCGATGCTCAGGAGTCCCCCATGGCGCTCGAACAACAAGTTGGGAGGTGAGATGTGGGGGTGACTCCTTAGGGAGGTGAGATGCGGGTGGATCTACCGTTCTACGTCTGTAGAGCCCGGCCACGCGCATACCTCAACCGCCGTTAGCCTTTCAGAACTAAGGAGTGAGGGGCTACGTGACCAGTTAGGCTCCTGAGTCGCGATGCTCAGGAGTCCCCCTTGACGCTCAAACGGCCTTCGTACATTGGCTCAACTCGGGGAGAGATGCGCGACGAACCAGGCCTGGGGGGCCTGGCTGGGTGGCGTGCGTCTGGGCGTGACCCAGGCGCAGCCCCCGTGCCCAGCCCCCTTGCGCGGCACTCCCGAGGGGATGCGTTGCAATGAGGCTAGACACTGAGCTCTGGGCTCCCTGAGGTTGATGCGGCCCGGGGGAGCATAGCACTGGTATGCCAGGTCGCGATGCCGTGGACAAGGCCAGAGGGTGAGGGCTGGAGAGCCGGTAGGAGCCCTGAGTCGCGATGCTCAGGTACCCCCCCCCTTTAACGCGCAAGCTTGGTTAGATGTCGGAACTCTACGTCCTCGGTTCCCGGCCCTCGAGCTGGTCTCAGCCGTCGCTGGTATGCCAGGTCGCGATGCCATGTACAAGGCCAGAGGGTGAGGGCTGGAGAGCCAATAAGAGCCCTGAGTCGCGATGCTCAGGTACCCCCCCTTTAACGTGCAAGCTGCCGACATCAAGGAAGGAAAGGTGCCACGGACAGGCACCAAATAACAAGCATGATGGGTCGAAAGCATGGCCCCAAGATAAATGCAAAAGGGGTACACGCCGCTGGGTCTGACCCGAGCGACTTGGGGATGATGCAGCCCGAGGGGCGCCCCCAACAAAGTAAGCTAAAAACACGAGCAAAAGGGATACACGGCGCAGGGACGGACCCACGCGGCCTGGGAATGATGCAGCCCTGAGGGCGCTCCCAACTGGAAATGAAACTTAAAAGATGTCACTTGATAGTGTTGACGATGAAGGGGTGTTGGTGTAGCAGACTCGGTGGGCTGCGGTAGCCGATCCTCACGAGCCCCCAGGCCCTGGGGCCTCGGGAGGCTCCGGAGGCGCTGGTGGCTCCTCGCGGACCATCTCCATCTCCGCCAGGGCTGCAGAACGCCTGACCTCTTGAGCCTCCAGGATGCCCCTCATGAGGCGCTGGTACGTGGCAGCCGCGTTCGGCAAGCCATAAGGCATGCGAACGTAGCTGTGGGGTGGACCTTCGCAGCGCCCCACTTGTGAGGGCCAGAGGCGCTCTTGAGAGGCGGCTTGGTTGAGCCCTAGTACATCGATGCAGACATGCAGCCCACCATCCTCGCCTGGATGGGGGGCCACAGCGGGTAAGCGGCGGCTGCCTCTCATGACTCTTGACTCCAGTAGCTCCTGAATGGCCTTGCTGACGAACTCCTGAGGGTTTGACCCTCCTTGCCTTGCTCCTTCTTGAGGGAAACGTGCTTCGAAACACGCCTCCAAGTGGTGCCCAAGCGCCTCCCTCGTGACCTTGGCGAGGTCGGCGGCCCTCCAGGGGAGAGCCCTCGAGCCCTGCCTGAGGAGGGCGCCGTGCGCGCTTCCCTATGCGATGGAAGGAGGTCCCCCCTAGGCAGACGCGGGCCCTGAGGGGCCTGTCTCCTGAGGGGCCAGGCCGGACGATGTCTTCTTCTTCTTGGGGGCGGCCTCGGGAAGCCTCCTACTTCCGCGATCCGGGTCTTCCAGTGATGCGCCCTGAAAGGCTCGTTCCAGGGAGCACACCGCGTCTTTCTCTTCGCAGGGCACCGTGATGACTCCACCACTTCCTGGCATCTTGAGGACGTTGTAGCCGTGGTGGGTTACGGCCATGAACTTGGCCAGCACTGGGTACCCGAGGATGGCGTTGTACGGAAGGCGAATGTGGGCGACGTCGAAGTCGATGAGCTCGGTGCGGTAGTTGTCGCGTGCCCTGAAGGTGACAGGGAGGCGGACCTGCCCAATCGGGACCGTGGAGCTGTCGGTGACTCTGGAGAAAGGCTTGGTTGGCTGAAGCTAATTGTAGGGCACTTGGAGATTGTTGAATGTTTCCACGGACAAGATGTTGAGCCCTGCCCCGCCATTGATGAGGGTCATGGTGACTAGCACATTGCTGATGATTGGGGAACAAAGCATTGGGAGGACTCCGGCTGTGGCCGCGCACTTGAGCTGATCCGCTGAGCTGAACGTGATGGTGCATGCTGACCACCTGAGAGGGCGCGTGGCCTCGAGCTTGGGGAGGACTGCATTTACTTCACGGGCGAACTGCTTGAAGATGTGTTGAGAGGCTGGGGCTTGAGCTTCGCCCAGGATGCAGGCGATCGCACGTGGCTCCTGGAAGCCCCCGGCCCCCTCGTCCTGATGACGGTCCTCATTTCTCCTTGGCTGCGGCGGAAGTGGAGGGAGGCCTGTGTTGCCTTGTGGGCGATCCTCGCGAGGCTGATCCCTCCAGGCTCCCTCGCGAGGCGGGTCCTGCCAGCGATCCTCGCGAGGTTGGTCGCGCCACCCTTGACGAGGGCCGCGGTCTTCCCAGCGTCCTGCGTTCCTTCCTCCTCCTCGACTGTAGCCCTGGTCGCTGCGGTCGGGACGTCAGCCGATCCTTCCTTCACGCACGGCTCAGAGTTCTTGGCATTCATTGGTGTTGTGAGTGTGGAGGTCGTGGTACACGCAGTACCGACTGCCCTTGGAGGATTCGGGCTGATCTCTGCCCCGCTTGGTGTCTGGTTCTGCCGCGAGCACGGCAGCCCCCTTGCGCTTCACATCCTTGGCCTTGGGTTTCTTCTCTTCTGGGTCTACGGCATGCAGCTCGAGGAGGGAGATAGGCCCTTCCTCAGCCCTGGCGCACTTGGTCGCCAAGTTGAACAGCTCCAAGGAAGTGCACAAGTCTTCATGCATCGCCAGCTCCTCCTTCATCTTGACGCCGCGTACGCCATCGGAGAAGGCTGAGATGATGGCCTCCTCGGTCACCTTGGGAATCTTGAGGCGCGCGTTGTTGAAGCGCTGGATGTACTTCTGCAGGGTTTCCCCTGGTTGCTTCTTGATACGACGCATGTCGCTCACGGCGGGTGGCCGGTCGCGAGTACCCTGGAAGTTGGCGATGAAGCGGGTGCGCATCTTGTCCCAGGAGGAGATCATGCCTGGAGCCAGGTTCAGGAGCCAGGTGCGGGCCCCGTCCTTGAGCGCCATGGGAAACCAGTTCGCCATGACCTTCTCGTCTCCGTTGGCAGCTTCGATGCCTAGCTCGTAGAGCTGGAGGAACTCTGCGGGGTCAGCCGTACCGTCGTAGCGAGGAGGCAGGTCTGGCTTGAACTTGCCGGGCCACGCGACGCGCGGCGGTGAAGGTGCGACAGCCTGCTGTGGCCACGGGAGGCCTCGGGTGACGAAGAGCTTGGTCCTGCGGGTCCCCATGCGCTACAGCTGGGAGCAGCGCGGGGTCTTGACGTGCTGGAGCAGGAACGTAGTCGCGACGAGCTGGAGCAGGGAGCGCTCGAGCAGCTTCTTGCGGGCGAGGGACTTCTTGGCAGCTTTGCTCTTGCCGCGCTGGCGCCTGACGGAGCGGGTTCCGCCCAGGGGCCACGCGCCTTGGGGCCAGGGCGCCTTCTTGAGGTGGAGGCGGCTGAGGCGCCCCCGGAGCTTCGTCGCCCGTGCAGGGCGGGGTGCGGTGCCGCGGGGCGGACGGCGCAGGAGAGCCCCCTGCGGCACGGACGAGCTCGGCGACGCGGTCGAGCCATTCTTCGTAGACGTCGTCGACGGGACGGTAGCGCAGGAGCTCGTTTGCCGCGATGAGCGCAGCTCGAGCCTCTAGGGGCGCGCGGAATGCGCGAGATGAAGAACCAGCTGGGGTGAGTGATGGGCTAGCAGTGCGGCCGTCTTGCCTCACGGAGGGGTGCTGGGACGATGCTTGCTGCTCGTTCCCCGCCGGGCCGATGGTGGCGTTGACGGCTGGCGACGGGGAACGACGAGGGCGCCCGCCGACGGGAGCTGTCTGGGTGACGCGGGAAGCGAGGGCGGCTCGACACTCGGCGCGGGCCCGACGAGCGTCAGACATGGATGCGATGGTCGGAGAAGAACAGGGCGACGGAAGACAAATTCCGGCGCACCCCTACCTGGCATGCCAAATGTCGGATTTCGGGTTCCGGCAGACCCTTGAGGTTCGAACACTGGGGTGCGCACGAAGATTTCGCCCTCTACCTACCTGCTCCTCGCCGGCTCGCTAGGATCTAAACTACGAAAGGAACAACACAAGAGACATAGAGTTTATACTGGTTCAGGCCACCATTATGGTGTAATACCCTACTCCAGTGTGTGGTGTGGTGGATTGCCTCTTGGGCTGATGATGAACAATACAAGGAAGAACAGCCTCGCGAGGGTCTGTTCTTGGTTGGGACGATGAACTGCTAGGAGGAGCTCAGCCGCCCTTCTCACTCTCTCTCTCTCTTGATTCAGGTGCCTCGATTCTAGATGCCTCTACCATGGAGGTGGCTAGTCCTATTTATAGGCAAAGGCCCTGGGCCTCTTCCCAAATATTGAGCGGGAAGGGCGCCAACAATTGGCCATTTTGAAGGGGAACATCGGGTACATTTATCCTGACTAAAGTTGGTCCTCGCCTGTCAAAGGCTATGGTGATGATGCCTGCTTGGGCTCCATAATGACTTCCTTCCTGCCGTTGGGCTGGTCTTGGTCTTGTTGCACCGAAATGGATGCCTTTGCTTGATGCTCTCGCCTGCGCTTGCTCCCTTTGCACCAAAGAGGAAAGGAGGACACTGCGCGGGCTGGCGCCCGACTGGCGCCCTTGGTCGTCATGGCTTGCATCATGGGCACCTCGTGAGGTACCCCTCCTTGATCTCTCCGCCTCCTCGCGAGCCAGCCTGATGAGGCCGTGCCTGAGGAAGCTCCATGTCGTCCGCCCCGCGAGGCTTGGCCCCTCGCGAGGGTCTTGAGCTTGTGTTGATGAAGATGGGTCGTGCTGGGCCCCCCTTTGAGCCACGCCGCAGGCCGCATGCAGGCAAGTCTGGGGACCCCCATTCCCAGAATGCCGACAGATATGTGCCCCACAACTAATTTAGAACTCAAGTTTGGACATGAATTTGGACCTGAGTTGGGAGTCCAAGAGCTGAACAGGACGATAAAGTAGCAGGTAAGTTTAAGCAATGCATAACATAAGCAGCAACAAAAGAGTGCGACCTCTCTTGTGGACCCGTGTACTCCTCAGGTTCATCTGCTGAGTCGATGATGGTGATGCCATTGGGGTGCGTGCCGGTGGCAGGGAAGGAGATATGAGGCGGCGAAAGACGGTCAGGAGTCGTGATGTCTGGTTTGGTGGATGCTTCTGTCGATGGAGCAGCTCAGGTGAGGTGGACGACGTCGCGGCAGGAGCAGGACAAACCACACAAAGTTCCCTTCGACACATACCTGTAACTGAAGTAATTCTGTAAGGGCTCATTTGGCTTGCATGATTCTTAAAACGCAGGGATAGGAAAAACACCAGAATAGGATAGGAAAATGCACATGGTAAACAGAGCATTTGTAAACACAGGATTTCTATCAACTTGGGTGTTTGGTTTACAGGAATTGGAAGAGCAGAGGAATGCAAAGAAACATGGCCAAAATAAAGAGAAACCATATGAAAGCGTGTACAGTTAGAATGTTATTCTGGCACTAATGCACTTGGTCTTGTTTTCACGCATAGGATTTTGAAAAGTAGGTCCAGGTGGATGTTTTGCTTCATTCCTTTCAACAAAATGCATGAATAATTGAATAGTAGAGTACCATTGGAAAATTCCCTATTTCTATGGTTTTCCATTGAACCAAAATAGCCCTAATGGATCGACGTGAATGTATAGTAATAAGTGACGCAACAAGTGTACAACCTCTTTGCCGTAGCCGTGTCGACCTCAACATCATTGGGTTGGTAGCTGAAGCAGTTGAGGCAGAGGTGGCTGTCGGAGGTGTGGAGTAAGATCTGAGGAATCTGTAGACGGCATCCAGGGCACTGCTCTGTTGTGATGGATCGTTCTGTCATTGGAGCAGCTCCGGTGAGCCGTAAGTCGTCAAGGCTGAAGCAGCACAAGACAGACATCATCAATCTCAAGTGGGATTCTAATAGCATCTCCAATAGATGATGAAAAATGGATGTAAAATTAACATCACCAAAAAAACCTAACTACAATAGATGAGGTAAAAACTGTTGACTCTGAACTTAAGTGTGGAAACTGAAATTAACTGTGGAATCT
Organism: Triticum timopheevii; assembly: GCA_963921465.1. Classification (NCBI taxonomy): domain Eukaryota; kingdom Viridiplantae; phylum Streptophyta; class Magnoliopsida; order Poales; family Poaceae; genus Triticum; species Triticum timopheevii. The sequence goes on from OY997268.1 coordinate 481,052,362, forward strand.
GAATGCTACTGTCAAAACTGAACGCAATGGTAGTAGAGAGACACTTGACATGTAGTTTAGGGAGGGCCTGCAGTTCATCTTCAACCTGCACACCCCTGAGCCGCCTACCACCACCGGCCGAACCGCCGGCCCCAGCACCGCCCCGCCGCCCTGAAACAACTCGCCACCGCCGCCCCGGCCAGCCCTCTAGGCCCCCAATCCCCCACACCCTGAACCCTAAGATAGATAGTGGGGTACCTCTCCGGCGAGCCCCCGTCCCCGCTGCGGGTGGTTCTTCCTTAACTCCGGCGAGCCCCCCCCCCCTGAAAATCGACTGACCCAAAAGTCGTTTCAGTCGACTGAAGTGTGGCTTAATCGGAGGAGAGCAGCAGCACGAGCGAGAGGGAGAGCAGCAGCAGCAGCTGGGCGAGTGAGCGGTCGAGCGAGAGCCGGAGCAGCAGCAGCAGCGCAAGCGAGCGAGCGAGAGCCGGAGCAGCAGCAGCGCAAGCGAGTGAGCGAGAGCCGGAGCAGCAGCAGCAGATCCGGCTGGTATGGACTTCACCGCCTAAGGGGCCTCGCACTGGGGGAGAGCCGCCATAGAGATGTCGCCCGCGGCGCTGGCTTCAAGATAGCCACTCCATGGGGGTGCGTGATGGAGCACCATCAGCGCCGGGAGGCCGAGTTAAGGACAAGGTGCGATGCGATGAGTGTACAACCTCTTTGGTGGCGCCGAGTAGGCCTCGGCTTCGTCCGAGGAGTCGGTGAGGATGCTGCGGTTCCGGTGGAGCAGGTTAAGGCGCGCTATGGGGATGGAGCAGCCACGATAGACGAGGCGATCGTCGGAGCAGCTCCTTGGAGGTGGAGGACGGGGCGGCTGAACCGGCGGGATGGCGAGATGGACGACGGATCCTCATCCGGGGAGGTGGACGAGGGACGTCGGGCTGTTGCGGTGGACGACGTCGTCGGGGAAGAGGCTCCGGCTGGGCAGCGGTGATGTGGCGGACGGAGGAGGGTGGGGTTTCACGGCTGGAGCGGAGAGGTTATGGCGGCCTGGGATTTCGAATGGCGAAAAGGGGGCGATGGGAGGGGTGAAGCATGACTTAGGGACGCGCTTGTCCAAAATGTAGGGTGTGTTACAAAAGTACCCCCACCGATTTGAACTAGCGGCCCTTTCGGCTCAGGGTTAGAAGGGGGATTTTGCGTGTCGGGATTTGGCAGCTGGAGGGAGTTTTCGCGCGCGTTGTAATTTCGGGATAGCAAGGCGCGGGTTGTGAAGTCGCCAGTTTTGGGAGCACGATATCTGAATTTTCGGGATATAACAAGACGCGGGTTGAATTTTAGGGACAAGCCTAACGTGTAGTAATATTGTACTTTTTTTGACTGCATAGTAATATTGTACTTGTACGTACCAAATCAATTCGCACTTCCCTCAACCAAAAAGAAAATGAAAAAAATAAAACTATTCACACCACACAAAGAGAGAGTCTTGCCCCATTTTACTATACAAATTCTATTCAAAGCTACTCCCTCCTTCCATCTATATAGGGCCTAATGCGTTTTTCGATGCTAACTTTGACCAAATATTAGAGCAATGATATATGACATGCAACTTACACAAAGCACACTGTTAACTTCGTCTGTGAAAGGTTCTTTCAATGATATAATTTTCACATTGTGCATGTCATGTAATATTAATCTTGTCAATAGTCAAAGGCGGTCTTAAAAATCTCATTACACCCTATATAGATGGAAGGAGGGAGTATGAATCCATGTTATGTCCGATTAATTTTTTTTGCTTTGCTTTATAATGCATGTAACCTACTCATACCAACATTTTAGTGCATTCCGAATGTCTATACTACCGCTGCAATTCGAACTAAATTTGAATTCGTTTCTCTATTTCAATAAGAATCTACAATCATGATTGTTGCCAACTTCAACCATCATTCGTGCATTACCTTAATAACACACCACATGATTACTATAGAGATAGATATGAACTATGTGTACTACATGAACTCGAATTCTATTTTTTGAATACACTTGATGTTGATTCCAAATAATAGTACATTTGATGTACTAACTATATATTCATAATCTAAACCATGTTCCATACGTACACCGTGCTTATCACACAAAGTATAGTGCCCCGCCCCCTACATTATGACAAGTATTTATACCTGAGTTGCAAAAGCCACACATTAGCCCAAATTATAATCAATGTTGTACATTATGATATCTTCTTCAAGTATCTGTATCCACCTTTTTATAATGAATTATGATCTTTGTCTGTCATTTACACCTTCACGATCCTCTTCTATTTGTAGCTAGCTAGCGCTAACTTTCTATCGTGCATGCACACGCCCGCCCCCCTCACATACCCTTAGCGTCCCCTCCATCACGCACATTCATTATTTCTCTTTAGGTCGTCCACCAGCGGTGTGTGTAGGCCCCCGACTCCTTCTTTCTGGCACACACCGGTCAATATACCTCTCTAGCCAAGTGTGCCTACAACAAACACACATATACTTCCCTCTTCTCTTCTCACCGTCCATGCCCCCATATGTCCAATACGATTCCACGCAGGTGCACACTCCTGCCCCTCTTTTCATTAGTCACATGCTCGCACACTCCCCCCTCGACATGGTAGGCCTCTCGCACCACCTCCTAGCCACACTCTCTCCCCCTGTCTGCCTCTCCGGACCTTATTTGCTTGTAACACATGCAGGCGTGTATATGAACTGATCTCCCTACATATAGCCAGGCCGACTATAATTCGTTTTCACCAAGCACCGATACACTTACCTCGCTAGTTATGTCTCTCCTTTTCTCGGACACACGACGGTTGATCTTCCTATGTAGTTACGCATGCTTACTGAGGGAGTCCTGGACTAGGGGGTGTTCAGACAGCCGGACTATCAATGTCCGCCGGACTCCAAGACTATGAAGATACAAGATTGAAGACTCCGGCTCGTGTCCGGAAGGTACTTTACTTGGCGTGGAAGGCAAGCTTGGCGATACGGATACGTAGATCTCCTACTATTGTAACCGACTCTGTGTAACCCTAGCCCTCTCCGGTATCTATATAAACCGGAGGGCTTTAGTCCGTAGGACAACATACACAACATACAATCATACCATAGGCTAGCTTTTAGGGTTTAGCCTCCTTGATCTCGTGGTAGATCTACTCTTGTACTACCCATATCATCAATATCAATCAAGCAGGAGTAGGGTTTTACCTCCATCGAGAGGGCCCGAACCTGGGTAAAAAACATCGTGTCCCTTGTCTCCTGTTACTATCCGCCTAGACGCACAGTTCGGGACCCCTTACCCGAGATCCGCCGGTTTTGACACCGACATTGGTGCTTTCATTGAGAGTTCCTCTGTGTCGTCACCGATAGGCTTGATGGCATCTTCAACCTGCAACACTGCCCAGGGTGAGATTTTTCTCCCCGGACAGATCTTCGTATTCGGCGGCTTCGCCCTGCGGGCCAATTCACTTGGCCATCTGGAGCAGATCGAAAGCTACGCCCCTGGCCGTCAGGTCAGATTTGGAAGCTTAAACTTCACGGCCGATGTCCGAGGAGACTTGATCCTCGACAGACTCGAGCCACAGCCAAGTGCGCCGCACTGTGACGATGGGCATGATCTAGCTCTGCCACCGAACAGTGCCTTGGTGGCTGCACACGGATCCGCTTCGGCTATTATCCCGGAGCCAATCGCCCAGATCGAGGGTCGGTGGATAGACGCCGCCCTGGGGGCTTCAACATCCACGGCGATGGAGCCGAACACTAATCCTGTCCCCTGCGAAACTCGTGATTCCAAGGCGCCGGACTCCTCGCCGGACTCCGAACCTCCCGCGCCCCTACCAATCGATCCGGATTGGGCGCCGGTTATGGAATTCACCGCCGCGGACATCTTCCAATGCTCGCCTTTCGGCGATATCTTAAATTCACTAAAGCATCTCTCGTTATCAGGAGAGTCCTGGCCGGGTTATGGCCAGGATGGTTGGGATGCGGACGACGAAGAAATTCAGAGCCCATCCACCAACCACTTTGTAGCCACTGTCGACGATCTAACCGACATGCTAGACTACGACTCCGAAGACATTGACGCTATGGACGACGATGCCAGAGACGAACCAGCGCCCACAGGGCACCGGAAGGCCACCTCGTCATATGACGTATACATGGTGGATACCCCAAAAGATGGGGACGGCGAAGGAACAGCGGAGGCAGATTCCTTAAAGAAACAGCCCAAGCGCCGGCGTCAGCGGCGCCGCTCTAAATCTCGCCACAGCAAAAACGGAGATTCCGGCACAGGAGATAATAATACTCCAGAGAGTGCCGAAGACAATCCCCTCCAGCAAGACTCAGCACAGGAGGATGCAGAAGCAAGCCCTCATGAGAGGGCGGCAGACGAAGAGGTTGAGGATCATAATTATATGCCTCCCTCCGAAGACGAAGCAAGCCTCAACGATGACGAATTCGTCGTACCCGAGGATCCCGTCGAACAAGAGCGCTTCAAGCGCAGGCTTATCGCCACAGCAAATAGCCTAAAGAAAAAGCAGTAGCAGCTTCAAGCTGATCAGGACCTGCTGGCCGATCGATGGACTGAAGTCCTCGCGGCCGAAGAGTATAAACTCGAACGTCCCTCCAAAAGTTACCCAAAACGCAAGCTGCTCCCCCGATTAGAGGAGGAAGCATACGTACGTCCATCACCAGCGCACGATATGGCTGACCGACCACCCCGTGGTCGTGACAGAGAGGCATCCAGGCCCCCAGCCAAGACTATACCCCGGCATCGCTTCAAAAGTACGAAGCCAAGAGGGAACGCGCCAGACTTGCGAGACATATTGGAGGACAAAGCAAGACAATCCAGATCCATCTATGGATCACGGGGGCGCCCGACGACCCACGACGAATACCATCGTGCCGGACACAATAACCCCGGCCGGGCCGAACACAGCAGACAGTGCTCTCTCGAGCTGCGTCGCGATATCGCTCAATACAGGGGCGCCGCACACCCGTTATGCTTCACTGACGAAGTAATGGATCATCAGATCCCCGAAGGGTTTAAACCCGTAAACATCGAATCTTATGATGGCACAACAGACCCTGCGGTGTGGATCAAAGATTATCTTCTCCACATCCATATGGCCCGCGGCGACGATCTCCACGCCATAAAGTACCTCCCACTCAAGCTTAGAGGACCAGCTCGGCATTGGCTTAACAGCTTGCCCGTAGAGTCAATTGGGTGTTGGAAGGACCTGGAGGCCGCATTCCTTGATAACTTCCAAGGCACATATGTGCGACCACCAGACGCCGATGACCTAAGCCACATCATTCAGCTGCCAGACGAATCGGCCAGACAATTCTGGACAAGGTTCTTGACAAAGAAAAATCAAATCGTCGATTGTCTCGACGCAGAGGCCCTTGCAGCCTTCAAACATAACATCCGGGACGAATGGCTAGCCCGGCACCTGGGGCAGGAAAAGCCGAAATCCATGGCAGCCCTCACATCGTTAATGACCCGCTTTTGTGCGGGAGAGGACAGCTGGCTAGCCCGCAGCAACAATCTCCGTAAAAATTCTGGCAGTCCGGATACTAAGGACAACAACGGCAGGTCACGTCGAAACAAAAACAAGCGCCGAATTAACGGCGACGATAATGAGGATACGGCGGTCAATGCCGGATTCCGAGGCTCTAAACCCGGTCAACGGAAGAAGCCATTTAAAAGAACCATTCCGGGTCCGTCCAATCTGGACCGAATACTCGACCGCTCATGCCAGATACATGGCACCCCTGAAAAGCCAGCTAACCACACCAATAGAGATTGCTGGGTGTTCAAGCAGGCCGGCAAGTTAATTGCCGAAAACAATGACAAGGGGCTAAATAGCGACGACGAGGAAGAGACCCGGCCGCCGAACAAAAGAGGACAGAAGGGTTTTCCCCCACAAGTACGGACGGTGAATATGATATACGCGACCCACATACCCAAGAGGGAGAGAAAACGCGCATTAAGGGACGTCTATGCGATGGTGCCAGTCGCCCCAAAGTTCAACCCATGGTCCTCTTGTCCGATCACTTTCGATCTAAGAGACCATCCGACCAGCATACGCCATGGCGGATTCGCCGCATTGGTCTTAGACCCAATCGTCGATGGGTTCCACCTCACGAGAGTCCTGATGGATGGCGGCAGTAGCCTGAATCTGCTTTATCAGGATACAATGCGCAAAATGGGCATAGACCCATCAAGGATTAAACCTACAAAGACAACCTTCAAAGGTGTCATACCAGGAGTGGAAGCCAATTGTACAGGCTCAGTCACACTGGAAGTGGTCTTCGGATCCCCGGATAATTTCCGGAGCGAATAGTTAATCTTCGATATAGTCCCGTTTCGCAGCGGCTATCACGCTCTGCTCGGACGAACCGCGTCTGCCAAATTCAACGTGGTGCCGCATTATGCATACCTAAAGCTCAAGATGCCAGGCCCTCGTGGAGTCATCACGGTCAATGGGAATACGGAACGCTCCCTCCGAACGGAGGAACATACAGCGGCTCTCGCGGCAGAAGTGCAGAGCAGCCTTCTAAGGCAATTCTCGAGTCCGGCCGTTAAACGGCCGGATACAGCAAAGCGCGCCCGGAGCAATATCAACCAAGACCACCTAGCGCAATCAGAGCACGCGTAGCAATGCGGCCCCAACCCTCGCCCGCGTATGATCGCAAGAATAACACTCCGCGTACATCATTACGCTCTGGAGATACCATGGGCACAGGGGAGGGGGCACGATCACAATGGACCCAGAGTGCGGTTCGACCACACCAGGGGCTCGCAAATGTGCCTCTCTTTTTTTTTTATTATTTTTCTTCTTTTTTGTACACAGGACTCTGTTAACCAGAAGCCCTGTCCGGCGGTGAACTTGCCGAACTCATGATGCAAAAGTCAGGGACTTAAGAAGGCTGCGTCGAACACTTAGGTGGTCTCAATTACGAGCATTAAATTCAATTATATACACCAAATCCGCAGCCCATCCCTGGAGGGGTACATGTTTATTTAGTCCAAATCCCTTGCTTACCGCACTATTTGTATCAGTCCGCTCTACTAGCAGACTTTTCTTTCATTAATAATGCAGCACCTTTATGATCGCAATTGCATTACATTATATATATATATATATATGCTCATTATATGACATCTGGCACCCGTATATTTTGGTACGGCATAATACACCAGGGGCTTATGTTCCCCACTCTATGGTGTGATAAAGTCCGAACACTTTCACAAGTGCGGCACCCCGAACTTATAGCATTATATGAATCGGCTCCGAATCATGTCTTGGGTCAATAGTTGCGTTTGCCCGGCTCCCATGTTTGGCACCTTACGTTTCCGTTCTGTCGGCTAAGGTAGCACTGGGAGAACCACTGCGATTGCGCCCCGGTTGAGCCGGGTTAACGCCTCAGTGGAGAAAGCTAAAACTGACCGGCATGATAAGGCGAGAGACTGGTCGCTGTTCGAGAGGTTTTTTCGGGTCCTTAAAGACTCACGCCGCTTCGAGCGAAGTTCCGGATTATGTCCGATGAAGGCGTGGATAGCGCCCAGGATTCGGTCTTCCGAATACCAGGGGCTTCGCCGAAATTTAAAATTATAGAATTCTATGGCTAAGTGAGAGTGTTCAAGCATTATAAGTCCGGCGCCTTGTTCGTCGTGTTGAGCGCCTCCCTAGATGGACCCAAAAATGGGAACAAGAGTGCTCAAGTTTATCACCGAACACCCCAGCACTTGTGGCTTGGGGGCTGAAGCTAACGACTTGCCATCTCTCAGATTTTATAAACGGCCGCACAGAAGGTAATATTTTAAATTAAACAAGCGTTGCTCATGGCGCATATGAACGAAGTTTTCAGCGCACAGGATAAATAAACAGCGAGTTCACTCAAAGATTACATTTCGGGAGCACTCATCTGCAATATTGCAGGCTCCCTTCAGGACAATATTATAATACTTCTCCGGCGTGCGATACTCCTTGCCCGGCGGCGGTGGATCCGTGAGAAGCTTCTCCGCATCCAATTTGCCCCATTGCACCTTTATGCGGGCAAGGGCCCGACGAGCACCTTCGATACAAGCGGAGCACTTGACTACATCCAGTCTAGGGCATGCATCCATCAGTCACCGCACGAGGCCAAAGTAGCTACCAGGCATGGCCTGTCCAGGCCACAGCCGGACTATGAGGCCCTTCATGGCCTCCTCATCTACCTTGTGGAGTTCGACCAGCTGCTTCAGCTGGTCGATTGGGGGCACCGGATGGCCGGCCTCAGCATACTGAGACTAGAAGACCTTCTCCGTCGAGCTCCCCTCCTCGCCACGATAGAATGCGGCGGCATCAGCCGCACTACGCAGCAGATCTGCAAATGCCCCTAGAGAGCTCCGAATTCGGGTAAGTGTCAGGTAGTTCACATTAACATGCCCGCTTTGCATGAAAAACGCCTTACCCGCCGCTATCTTCTTTATGTCCTCAACCTCCTGAAGGGCCTTATGGGCCTCGGCCTTGGCGGACTTGGCACTTTCGAGAGCCGAGGCAAGCTCGGACTCTCGAGTCTTGGAGTCACGCTCCAAACCCTCATGTTTTTCCATGAGAACCTGGAGCTCTTGCCGAACTTCCGCCACCCGCGCCTCTTGCTTTTCTCGCTCAGCCCGTTCTGCGGCCGCATTGCGTTCGGCCACGGACACAACAACCTTCAGGGCTGCCACCTCATTAGTGGCCCCTGCAATACACATATTATCCTTGTTAATTTTATTTGCAACCAAAATCCTTTTCTGTAAGGTACTTATTCAAAGAGGTGTTACTCACTTTCTTTTTCCTTGAGCTGCTTCTTTGCATGGCCGAGCTCTTGCTCGGACCGCTCGAGATCCTTTTTCAGCATGTCAACCTCCGCCGTTAGTGCGGCAGAGGTCAGCAGTGCAGCCTGCAAACCCATATTGACATATTTTAGGCAACCCTGCGTATATCTTGTTATAGATCCTTAGTCCAGCTTTTCTTTCCGAACACCGAACTAAGCATCAGGGGCTACTGTCTATGCGGTATTATATTACATTATTTTAACTTTTTTACCTCAAAGCCTGTTAAAAGGCTACTGCAGGCTTCGGTCAGCCCGCTTTTAGCAAGCTGAACCTTCTCAATCACCGCACTCATGATAGTGCGGTGTTCTTCCTCGATGGAAGCGCCTTTAAGCGCCTCCAGTAGGTTATCCGGCGCCTCCGGTTGGACGGAGGCCGCCGGCGTCACGGTCCTGCCCTTCTTTCGAAGGGGCCGCTTGCCGGACTCTGGAACCAGTGCGCGTTCCGATGTAGAGTTTGGCACGAAGTCCGGGCGGCTGCCTGACGGCGCCTCCGGAGCCTCCTCCTGATGGGTCCCTCTTTGGGATACCACTTCGGCGTCCTCGTTGGCGCGTGGGGTGGAGGAAGTCGGGATGGAATTTACATCCGACGAGGCCAACGACCCGCTCGATGAGTTGGGGAGATCATCATTGGCCGGACTGCAGGCAGAATGCGGCGTTAGAAGGATACTACGCGACATAAAGAAATTACACATCAAGGATCCGGACACTTACGATCTTGCCGGACGCCTGGCCCTTGGAGGCCGCTCATCCTCACCAACGCTGATGTTGGCGGAACTGTCCGGGGGGATAGTTATCCCCCTCTTGGACCCTTCGGCCCCCCCAATGGGGGAAGCCTTCCTTTTCTTCTCTCCCTCCTCCGGGAGAGAGTACTCCTCCTCCTCGTCTTCGGGAGAGGAGTCCTCGTCATTGTCAGACGCCTGATTGCGGGAACTCTTTCGAGTCCCCGCGGCCACCTTCTTGGCCTTCTTCTCCGGCACCACGTGCGGTGCCGGAACCAGCAGCCCTGTTAAGCGGGCGTTCGCTGGGTCTTCTGGCATGGGAGCCGGGCTGATAAGCAGCTTGGCCTTCTCCATCCATTCCTGTCAAAGGAAGAGGCAGAATGAAGCCTCACTAGAGTCAATCTAATTATCACAAGTGTCCCGTAATGGGGTTGAATCACTTACCTCGTCAGTTGGATTCTGCGAGTTGAATCCGCGGTCTTTGGTCGCGGACGCGGGGGCTTCGGCGCCCTTGAACAGCACCCTCCAGGCGCCTTCGTATGTTGTATTGAAGAGCCCGTTTAGCGCCTGGTGCTGTTCCGGATTGAACTCCCACAAATTAAATGCCCGTTCTTGGCATGGGAGGATCCGCCGGATGAGCATGACTTGGACCACGTCGACGAGCCTGAGCCTTTCGCTCACCATCTTCTTGATGCATGCTCGGAGTCCCGTCACCTCCACCGGATTCCCCCACTGCAAGCCCTTCTCTTTCTAGGAGGTGAGCTGCGTGGGGATGCTAGATCTAAACTCGGGGGCCGCCGCCCATGTGGATTTGCGCGGCTCGGTGATGTAGAACCACCCCGATTGCCACCCCTTGACGGAGTCCACGAAGGTCCCATCTAGCCAAGGGACGTTGGGCAATTTGCCCAACATAGCGCCTCCGCATTCCGCTTGCGTACCCTTCACAACCTTCGGCTTGACGTTAAAGGTCTTGAGCCACAGGCCGAAGTGGGGCCGGATGCAGAGAAAGGCCTCGCACACGACGATAAACGCCGAGATGTTGAGGATAAAGTTCGGCGCCAGATCGTGGAAATCCAGGCCGTAGTAAAACATGAGCCCCCAGACAAATGGATGGAGCGGAAAGCCCAGTCCGTGGAGGAAGTGGGGAAGGAAGACGACCCTCTCATGAGGCCCGGGGGTAGGGATGAGCTGCCCCTCGTCGGGCAGCCGATGCGCGATATCGCCGAAAAGGTATCCGGTGCTGCGCAGCTTGGTGATGTCCTCCTCCTTGACGGTGGAGGCTAACCATTTACCTCCCGCTCCAGACATATTCGGAGAAGGTCGAGGTGAGATGCGCGAGTTCGGGCGTTGGAGCTTGAATTCGCGGGGATGGATAAGCAAAGGAGGAAGAAGGCGTAGGTGAGAAGGTGAATCCTTATCCCTTATATATAGGCGGACAAAACTATACGTCCCCCACCAGCCTGGTAAAACTCGCTTATCTCCCAAGCGCCGCAATCAATGGCGCGATTGGGTTACCCACGCACGTATTGATGAGAATCCCGAAATAAGGGGAACACGATCTCTGCTTCGACAAGACGTGCCAAGGAAACCGCTTCGCTAAACATGCTGAGGTGGTATAATAATTCGAATAAAGGCCCGGTGGCGGTGTGATGTCACGCCGCATAATACGTCAGCAGATTGAACTAAGTGTACATTTTATTCTCTCTACGGTGGAATGTGGAATTTATTTTGCAGAGCCAGACACTATCCTGGTGTTCATTATCTTCTCTGGATTATTCAAGGGAGGAACCCGCCTTGCAATGCCGAACATTATGCACGCCGGACTTATCGTCATTGAAGACTGGTTCAGGGGCTACTGAGGGAGTCTTGGACTAGGGGGTGTTCGGACAGCCGGACTATCAATGTCCGCCGGACTCCAAGACTACGAAGATACAAGATTGAACACTCCGGCTCGTGTCTGGAAGGTACTTTACTTGGCGTGGAAGGCAAGCTTGGCGATACGGATACGTAGATCTCCTACTATTGTAACCGACTCTGTGTAACCCTAGCCCTCTCCGGTATCTATATAAACCGGAGGGCTTTAGTCCGTAGGACAACATACATAACATACAATCATACCATAGGCTAGCTTCTAGGGTTTAGCCTCCTTGATCTCGTGGTAGATCTACTCTTGTACTACCCATATCATCAATATCAATCAAGCAGGAGTAGGGTTTTACCTCCATCGAGAGGGCCCGAACCTAGGTAAAAAACATCGTGTCCCTTGTCTCCTATTACCATCTGCCTAGATGCACAGTTCGGGACCCCCTACCCGAGATCCGCCGGTTTTGACACCGACACTTACGACAACCATATATTCTCCCCTCATCATCCTTGAGTACCTCCCGACCCATCTCTCACACGCACGTGCATAGACAGACAGACATCCCCCACCCTCTCTTATTGATATTGCACTCATACCCTCCGTTTTTCTAGCAGACCTCTCCCACCATTTGTGAGACGCCACTCCACCACCAACCCTCCGACGCTCTACCTTTGTCTTTTTCCCAACCTTATTCCTCTGCTACACATACCCATGGATGTCGATCGATCTCCCTCAATACATAGCTAGGTCTCTCTCCTTCCCCAAACCTATACTAGTCGACCGGTCTCTACCCCCCCCCCCCACACCGATAGTCGAACGTTGTAGGTAGGTATCCATGCCACAGAGAAGAACTGCACCTCTGCCCTCTCAAATTCTAGTAGGCCAGCCGCCCTGTATCTTTAACGTGGGCAAACACAAATTCGATGGCACTCTTTATCGATCGCGCAGCCACACACTTCATCTCTGTTTTCAATTCTATCGATATCTCACGTCCATGACTCCGTTTGACACACATTGCATATGTTACGTTTTTCTGATTGAGATATCATCAACACATTGCCTCTGTTTCACACAAACCATCTCTCTCACACCCACCCACGTACGTACCTGCACCTAAAGAAGAAGTGCACGCAGGACACACGTACTCACGTCTTGTTCCCGGCCACACCCGTGCGGGTACACGGTGGAGTTTGTTTCTGTACGAAAATGCAGCCCACGTGATAATTTGACGCGTGTAGCGGTTGTTTACTCGAAGGAGGGTCGGGTACCATGCCTAGAATATAAAACGATTGCCGTGGGGAAAATGGAAAAATGGGTTTGTCTCTCGTGAGTCTCGTCACACAATCTCACACAAGGCCGCCGTGGCCTCTCTCTCTCAACGTTGGTTAGTGATCCGGCCACATCCCGTCTGCCGGCGGAAAGGGAGGATGTGCATCGTCTCTCTGTTCGTCGGCGTTGAGGCAGCTCGTCTCGATTTGCGGTACCCGCCGTTCTCTCTGACCAAGCTCCAGCGTGGTAGGGCCTTCGCCACTTGCTCGGTGCTGCAGTATGGGCAGATCTCGGCCGCCGGCGCCGTCCTAGTAACATCCCGACGACCCTCAGGTACAGCTTCCTCCGGCCTTGCTCCACTGCCCATCTTCCCACGTTGCTGCATGTGGATCTTCTTTAGTTGTTTGCTTAAATCGTATCTCGGCCGGCGTACTTTCCATCTTGCAATCTCGTCCTCAAACCATTTTTGATAAACCACCATCTACTATCTTTCCCTTTTTACATGGAACATGCTTGTTTTTTGTCGGAGTATGTGTCTTCAACTCGTGTTATTGGGCAGTAATTGTTTCCTTTCGACCTCCTTTTGCAAACAGGGCTATCCATTTTCACCTCGTTGCTATTGCGACCTTTTGGTGAACTGCACAAATCACTTTTCTGAAGAGTGTTTTGTGCAGTTCCACCAAAATGTCACACGGGCAACATTTTTACATTTCTGTGGGACTGCGGAAAGGGAGATTGGTTTTGCTATCCTCCTCATCCAACTCCATGTCTAATCTTCTCCGACAAGAAGTTAGTCCTAAAGAGAGATCGTAGAGGTGATCGACTTCTATTTATGTGTGTTATGTTTCATCATCTAGTTCCACTATTATTGTAATCACACTGACTGGATATCTTTGCAAACAGGGATGGTCTGCCCGATTTTAGTGGAGCTGCACAAAATGATCGGATTGTGGTGTCCTTCATACACCTCTTTTTTGGCTACAGAGCTGGGTGAAACTAGCTGCCAAGCAATGAACACTATGCCAAGGAAATGGAGCCATGCCTACGAACAGCATCGATCAATTATATTTTTTTCTTTATTTGTACACCTTCTCATAACTTTGTCTTCAGTTGCGATGTGAATATTGGCGCTGATCTGCGAACCATTGAGATACATTAGCCATGGTAGTTTCATTTGTATTTGATGGAATGTTGTAACGAGATAATCTCGAGGCAAGACACATGAATCCTAAGTTGAAACTTTTTTTTTCCTGCGGGAACCAGAGTTGAAATCTTCATAGCATCACAGTACAATTTCATCAAAATTATGCATACATATAAACAAATCCTGAAGGATTGATAGCAATTCCAGAAACAATTCAACTTCGTTTCGCTGACATGTTGGACATCCTTCATCCGGCTCCACCTGCCATGCGGCAATATTGAGTGCACAACACAACTTCAGGGAAAGATTCACCCCGGTCGTTGCACCGCAGTAGTAATGACTAGTGAGCAGTCAAATCATAGAGCCCCACCTTCGCCACAGTAAGTTGCTCGGATGAAGCAATCATCATTTCTCTGTTCCTTGAATCCGCTGGTACTCCCATATTCCCACAGTAAAGTTGCTCGGGCAAATCAACCATCACTGTATCCTCTCACGTGTGATGACCACAGGATCTATCCATTCAGATTGCATGTTAAAAAAATAAAGGTCGATAACTAATGCGGCAAACTTTCAAAAAAATAACTAATGCAGCACTTCGGGCCAACGCTGCCAAATCGCATTTTGCACGAGAAATTACACACCATGTTTCGTTGACATGTGGTCCCGTTCCAACATATCAGTGAGACGACGACGAGTAGTAGGAGTATTTCCGAACCGACGTGTAGGCCGAGGCGCCCCTTCGTGAACCATGGCAAACTGGCAACCGTCCACCGATGCTTCGCCTTTCCCTCTCGATTTGGAACTGCTGTCGCACGCTCTTCCTCTCCCTCCTCCATTTTCCTTCAGCCCTTCAAACTTTCTTCTGCCATTGTTCGATCGTCTTCTCCATGGAGGGAACAGGACGAAAACGACCCCGTTATTCTTGCCCCAATCTGAAAGATGACGTGGTGGAGGAACTCATTGATCGGTGCGACATCATCAGCTCAGCTAGCATGGCAGGTTCGTTCAATCCCTTTCTTGACTCAACTAATAACATCATTACAAGGAACCCAAGAGTCAAGGAACGGTTTGATCTCCCCTATCTTCTTCGCCGTGACCCTGATGACCGGTGCCGTCACGACGGAGGCCTCGCCCTGCGCAAGTTGATGCCGCTTGATAATGATACGTATGATGTTAAGGTGCCATCGCTTGAGGGCAAGGCCTGGGCAGGCGCAAATGGAGATTGGGTTGTTTACATTGGGTCCAACTGCGAATGGGAACTTGTGAATGTGTACACTCGTGACCGGATTCCACTTCCAAAAATCTCAGTAGACTGCCCAGAGGTTGAGCACACCGATATTGTACGCACGTTCAAATACAATCATGGTGACTGTCTTCTATGGAAGATAGCAATTTCTCGAGTTCCCACCCGCTCTTGGAATTACAACAACTATGAAGTTGTTGCTATCTTTGACAAGCTTGTTGCCGTCGTTGCTGGTTTGACTCGATGGACATTGCTCAAAAATCAGTTTCTATACATGGATGAGTACTGTGATGCAATTGAATACGAGGGCCTTGTGTTTGCTGCCACCACTCGTGGCACTATTTTTGCATGGAATCGTTATGATTTCGGTACGTTTGTCTTCCACCATAATTATAATTGTTTCATCCACATGCATGCGGGTTAGCAAGTTTCCCTTTACTAATTAACCTTCTTCTTGTGTTTCCAAGGTCCTGTGAAAATTCCACCACCTATACTTGAAAAATTTTATAACCAAGGGGGAGATGACGATGGTGATGATCACGAGCATGAGGACAAGCAGCGCCCATATACTCGTTGGCGCCTGGCAACTAATTCCGATGGATCACCTCTTCTCATGTGTATACAGCCCACTGATGATGTTACTGCTAAGGAAGCAGGTGTAGTCTCCCATGGTCGCACTCTCCGGACCTATTCCAACACTCGTTGCATGGTATTCGGTATGGATACTAGTGTGCTAGCACCAACACCTTCTCCCTGGTATAGAATTGATAGTCTTGGAGAAAACTCGCTCTTCCTTGGACAAAACTATCCGATGATGGTGAAAGGCAATCCAACTGCTGTTGACACAACATTACTAGCACCATTTATGAGAAGCAACTGTGTCTATACCTCGGACATTAGCGTGGTTCCCTACCCTGGTACTGATATAGTAGGCCGCTTCAGCCTGGATGATCAGTCCTGCGTTGGTCTCGAGATCGACAATAGATGCCCCATCCCAGAGAATCACTTGTGGTTCAAAGAAAGTGTTTCCAACGCCGAGGAATGGTTGAGTTGAAGTTCATTTCATTGCTTGTTATTTGTTGTGTGGTGAAAACTTTAGTATTTATAATGTATCCTCGTTGTCGATGTGGGTTGATGACCTATTGTATGTAATAAAATGATATGCCTGCGATAAACTTACTAAATTTATGAATGGCTTTCGAGTTGCTTCTGTGAGTGAGTGGTGCGACGAGGCAAAAAATATTTTCCGAATACATAATTGTACGTGCATTGCAATAGGTTATCGGATGAGGCCAATCATCAACAATAGTAGTACACTATTTGTACTAGCTTCAAATGCTTCACGCGTCGTGCGGGTGTTTTTACTGTAGCCATATTGTACTACATAACCAGCACCTCGAATCCTCGATACCAGTAGTACTATATAGTAAGTAGTTGGAGTAGTAGGGTGGCATGGGCCAGAACAAGTATTCACGTCCAGGAGTACGACACACGCCACCAGCACGACTTCTATCTGACACCATATTTCCTGGAGTCCGTGCTAGAGCAATCTCTTCAACCTCATCGTTTCTCTAACTCAGCCATCGCGCAGCGGGCGAGGTGGGGGTTTGCCGATAGTCGGTCTCCTCAACTGTAGTCCCACTTGTAAGGCCAACTCCAACGCTCTATCAATATATGGATGTACTCTTCTTCCCAATACAAAAACTTGCATCCATTCTACTCCCTCCGTTCTACTACCTCCGTCCAGGTTTATAGGTCCCCTTTGTAGTTTGTGTCAAATTTTGACTAAAGATGTAACTAACAAAATGTTAATGCATGTCAAGAAAAATTATCTCATTGGATTCGTATTTGAACATAGTTTTCAAAAATATAATGTTTGGTGACATGCGTAAACATTTTGTTAGTTTAATCTATGATCAAAATTTGGCACGAAATATAATGGGGACCAACAAAACCGGACAGAGGTAGTATTTGTCAAAATATATATGTATCTAGACATGTTTTAGTATATAGGCACATCCATTTTTGGACAAATGGAAGTCAAGTATTTTGGAACGGAGGGAGTACACAATAAAAATTTTAAGTTAGCACAACTAGTCTAATCCAAGAGCACAACCGAAGATTTGGTCGGGTTCTTCCTCCTTTTGCTGACACGTGGGACATCCAGCATCCAGGTCGTGTCATGAAAGAAAATAGAGTGGTAGTTGATAAGTTGAAGCCACGAGATGTGCATCTTGGGTTAAACTGTAAATAGAATCTTACTACTCTTGAGTAACTCCATAAGCGGCCACCGAAGATCTTTCTTGGATTTGTTTTTCATCACCAGCGCATCGAGGTGAAATATGTGCAGGTTCAGTGGGTCCTCTTGCATTTTCATTGACATGTGGGGCCGCATGTGAGCAAACAGACGATGGGCTCCGCGCGTCCGCTGGCTGGCTGAGAAGAGAGATAGAGGAGTGCTGAGCACGGGCTGCAGGAAATTTGTTCTACGTAACCAGCACCTTGATATTCGCGTGCGGTTGTTTCTAGAATAAAAAAAGGAGGTACCTCTACTTATGTTACTCCCACTACACCTAGCCTAAGGTTAGTAGGTGACCTTGCGCTTGGCTCTTCGCCTCTTCCGGAAGTCAATGGTTCTATAGTAGTGCTTCTGGCAATCTGACACCAAATGAACTGTTGCACGTCCATTGCTTGTAAGCAAAAGTTTCTCCGCGTGCTGCGAGCCACCGCGCACGCGTTGGCGAGGGAGAAGGCGTAATCAAGCTTCTCGTTGTTCTGCGAGTTGACGGGACACATCAAAGTTATTTACTAGTAGTATGTACTCTCTCCAAAAAAGGGCTGACCATGTCATTGCTACCATCCCGTGCTCCATCATTGAGTACGTGCACTATTCACGTGCCATTCACGTGCCATCGAGGAGAAAAAATATTGCGTAGGTGCCATCGAAGTGCACGACTCACTTACGGAAAAGGGTTTCCCCCCGCTCCCCCCCCGCACGACTCACTTACGCACTGCTTATCTGATTATCTCCATTTTCTTGCATGACACGTGCACCTTGATGCTAGATGTCTCGTGTGTTGGGAAAAGGATGAACAAAGCTCACGTAAAAGAAAAAAGATGAAGAGCATAGATTCCCGACGACCGAGGAGGAGCAAGGAACCTCGCAGTGGAGCATCTGCAAGGAACCTTGCACGTTTTCCCCTGTTTTTTGCCGCCTGCCCACCTATAAACAACTAAAAGAACATGAACTTTTCACTAACCACTAGAAACGGTACATCAGGATGCTAAGTTGAAGATGTTTTATACTCCCTCCATTCCCAAATATAAGTCTTTTTAGATATTTCAATAAGGGACTACATACGAAACAAAATGAGTGAATCTACACTCTAAAATATGTACACAAGCGAACGCACTAACTCTATCCGATCCAACTCATGCACATACGCGCACAGCATGGAGCACACAACGCACGTACACAAGACGTGCATGCACACACGCTCGGCCGCAGAATGCACGTGAATAACACATGCATGCGCACACACTCGGCTGCATGGAGGCGTGCGCCATCCGCTGCGACGTCCAGTTTGTCGTGATATGGCGAAGCTCGCATGCAATGGCGCATACACATCTCTTGCAGCACCTCTTTGCCGTCGTTGCTGAACTACTAGTCGGAGATGAAGATGACCGCAGCCTCGGCCTTAGAGCTAGCACTGATGAAAAAACGCGCACCCTGCACGCACACGAGCACATACGGAGTGCCCACGACGTGGTGGTGGTGCGTCCCCAGTCGCCTCTACTCCTTCTACGCACGTTGTCTATCATGGCGGTTGCATGCTAATGATGATGTGGGTGAGATCTTCTAGGACTCAGATGATGACGAGGAAAATTATGAGACACAAGGTGACGTACACCGTCAAGGTCCACGGTCAAGGGGGTGCGAGCAAGTGCTTAGATGTGCTTAGAGCAAGTACAATAGAGCTGAGTCAGCGGGCTATAAGGAATAAACAGTAGTATATTTCTTCTTAGTTGGAGGAAAGAGAAGAGGAGAGAGAAGGTAAGTGGGCTCTTCGTGAAGAGCCAGCTCTAGCACGTGCTCCTAGGCACTTTGTAGTACAAGTTGACTATAAGATGGGCTGTAGGCTTATAGCCAGCAGCTGGCTATACTATTAATGCTCTTTAGATGAGGTGCTAAGTGCATTAAATGGCTTAGTAACTCAAGTGTTCAATGCATATGTGCTTAGTTTATTGGTGCCACATCATATTTTATGCCTACGTGGCAGGCTTAGCAGCTATACATGGTGGAGCACTGGAGAGGCCAAGGCTGGTCATAGTGGGGAGTAACTTGTACTGTAACATATTACTATGTTACTCTAAACATCTCTATAAACCGGAAAGGAGGGAGTAGTAACATACACTAGTGTCATATGCAGAGTATGGGAGCACATGATATTTCCCCGTCCGGACCGATCCCAAGTTGGCTTCTCACCTTCTTGGCCCAACAAAAACCCCTTCCCCCTCCCCCGCGCGCTTCCCGCCTGGCGCCAGCTGAGCCCGCCGCTCCACATTGATGGCAAGTCAGGGCGACGCGACTTCTCTCTGCTTCCGCGTTGAAGCGGCGCGCCGACCGAGGGCACCGCCCGCTGCACGCCCGGCATTTCAGACTACACAGTGGATAGTAACTTTTAGAGCAAGTACTACTATAATTAGATGACATAAGAAGGCTATAAGGATTTAAATATAGTATTTGTGCTTAGTTGAAGGAGAGAGAAGAGGAGAGAGAAGAGACGCGGATTGTAAACGTGTAGCCGGTTGTACTCCAACATACTCTACTTTGTGAGACAAAAGGTGGGGCCATTATTAATGATATTGTATTTATACTAAAGGGACTAATGGACGCCTTAATTACTCCATTTTTTTAGACAAACCTTGGTGGAGCTATTATTGACTTTTTTAAGCTATTATTGACTTGGACGTGGGGTTTGGGGGCCAAAGGCCTACTATTATACTCCGACCTGACATGCTCTACCCTAGCCGCCGCTGTATCATATGGTTTCACACCGTTCTAGATCTTAGCGCCGCCACACAATTCTTCTGCAGCCCTCCTTCCGGCGTGCACCGCGAGAAGGGACAGCAGTCCTTCGAACCCCGCCTTTCGTGATCCTGTACAGGAGAGGGGCGATCAGGTTTTTGGGGAGCACACTCCTGTGACTGCTGCCAGCGATGACTTCCTCAACGACAGCCTTCTTCCCCGACCTCGGTAACCTCTTCATCAACGACATGAGTGACAACATCAACCACATCGGTTCTGCTCCCGCTGTACAGTATGTGATTCTGTCCTCCTGGTTTAGTCTGCATCAGTACTTTCATGTTTGCAATTGTTGTCATGATCTATTTACTGCTGATTCGGATTAAATCTCATACTAAATTGCTCATATATTCAACAATCCAATCCAAAAACCTGATCACAGTCAATTTACTCCGAGTTGTTTTGCTGTGCTTTTGAAGCCGCCTACTTTTAAGGGGGTGCAATATAAAAGGTGGCGCATAAGAGCAGTATATTGGTTTCAGATCATGTGCTGCTATGACGCCACTAAGGGTAAGCCTGAGGGCAATCTTAATCCTACACAGCAGGAAGCTTTTCAGAACATGGATACCCTCTTGAAAGCCGCCCTTCTGAGTGTTCTTAACGATTCCATTGTGGATTCGTATATGTTGTTTGACAGCGGCAAAGACATGTGGGCTGCGCTCGAGGCCACGTTTGGGCCCTCGGGCGCTGGCAACGAGTTGTACATCATGGAGCAATTCTGTGACTACAAGATGACTTGATGAGCGCTCTGTTGTTCAGCAGACTCATGAGATACAGTCACTCTCTAAGGAACTTGAGTACTTTAAGTGTGTGTTGCCGGACAAATTTGTTGCTGGGACCATCATTGCCAAGCTTCCACCTTCGTGGAACAATTTTGCTACTTCTCTGAAAAACAAGAGACATGAGTTTTCTGTTTTGGATCTCATTAGCACTCTTGATTTTGAGGAGAAGGCGAGAGCAAAAGACACATGTGCTCGGGTCACCGAGGGAGCTTCTAGTGCCCACATGGTACACGAGAAGAACTTCTAGCCCAACTAGCCCCAAAACAACAAGAACAAATCTCAGGGGAAAGGCAAGTTTGATGCAAAGAACAAGCCATCACATTCTACCAACTTCAAGAAGAATTCTCATAACGGGAAGGGATACAAACCTCAATTTTGGTAGCACCGCACAAAATTTATATGGCTGCATCTACCTACTGTCAGCTAACCTCATCGTGCTCCAGGTATTCCTACATTCGTAACTAGGTACAATGACCACCGCAAGATGAAATTAGCTTATTCATACGTTGACTTGCTGAATGTAGTGCGGAACGATCCTGTCATGTCTGGAGGAGCAAACAAGAAGTGCAACTGAAGGTGGAAATCAAACAAGGACTTATGAAATTATATGTAATCTTCCTCAGGCAGGTCAGTATCCCCTTTGTCCAGATGATCGTGTTTTGTCATGACGAGCTATTGATATGTGCTACTGTTTTGCAACACCGTTTAAGTATAGCTACTGTTTTCCTATCTTTTCAGATTCAGGACAATGAATAGGATATCAGGGGAACTGCACAATATGGACCCATGTTGAGTCATCTCTATTTCCTCATGTGTTTGCTGCAAATGTGTCAGCATCAATTGCAAGATGAGGCAGCTAGATAGCTGTGGAGTTGCCAACATGCTCAAAGTGCTCGCAACATTGAGAAGAAACAAGCATGCCCAGGAAATTAATGCGTGTGCAGGGAGGCCCTTTGCTCAGAGAAGCATAGACCGATTTTCTTTATTTCCACACCTTCTCACAGTTTTGTATATTGGTTATAGTATGGTGAATCATTGAGATGCATAGACATGCTGAACTTTTGTTCTTCTGAATGTTAGTTTAATGTGAGTGTCTGCATCCAGTACCGCATCCTCTAATTTGGTGGATGCACACAAGAAAATAAATCTCCTTAATTTACTCCATAACCACCCTATTAAATAGGCCTAGTAACAAACCAGGTGCATGCAGTGGCCGGCGGGCACATGCATGGCCAATCATGCAGCAACGCAAAAGAAGAGAGCGGTTCTTGGGAAAAAGCGAGTAGTTAGTGCAGCGTGCCTTATAAACACGAACAACTCTCTCTCCCGCTTCCGTCTCCCCACCCAATTCCCCCCGATCCCCAATATTCCTCACTCGTCCAGAAAACCCTGCTCACCTTCTTCCTCACTCGTACAGAAAACACGTGCTCCTCTTCTTCCACTCCTACATAAATCCCCAGCCCTCCTTCTTCCCCACTCGCACTGCCACTAGGCTCGTCTCTGGCTACTTTGCTCAAACCCGTGAGCTCGGCGCGACGCCCACAAGGAAAATGGAGTCGGCTGGCCCCAGCGCCAAGAAGATGAGGCTCCCGCCAGCGGTGACGCCGGTTGTAGATCCCGCACCCGGTAGCGCGGGGAGAAGCGGCGAGCCCCCCCCCCCCCACCCGGATCTGAGGAACCGGTAGAATCTCCGGTGGACCACATCAGCGATCTCCCGGACGTCATCCTTGAGGAGATCATCTCGCTTCTCCCCACCAAGGATTGCTGCCGCACACAAGTCCTCTCAACTCGGTGGCGCCCTCTATGGCGCACCGCGCCCCTCAATCTCGACTGTCGTCAGATATCTGTCCTTCCTGAATTTGATCTCATCAGAGCCATCGTCTCTTCTCACCAGCAGGGCCCCATTCAATGCCTCTGCATCCCGACCAGCTACCTGCTGTCCATACCCGGCAAGGTGGACGCTTGGCTGACATCCCCTGAATTCGGAAAACTCCAGCAGTTTGAGTTCTACCATTACCACGAAAGTTTCATACCACGAACATACCAAGAATTCGTGCCCACACCACCGTTGTCCATCTCGCGGTTTTCCTCCTCTCTCCACACTGCCACCTTCGCCCGGTGCCATCTACCAGACGATCTGGTACAAATGCTTCGACTCCCACTGCTAAAAAAACTTTCGCTTGTGGTGGTTTATCTGTCGGAGGCCTCACTGCACAGCATCATCCACTCTAGTTGCCCTGCCCTGGAGCGCTTGATGATTGTTTTGGGAATAGAAATTGGTATCAGTTGTCTCCAAATAAAGTCGCCTCACCTTAAAAGCATTGGAATCTGTTTTGAAGGACAGCAGCTCATCATCGAAGATGCCCCTTCACTTGAAAGGTTGCTCCTTCATAATTGTTATACACCTTTAGAAATAACTATCGTCTCTGCGCCCAAACTGGAGACCTTGGGTGTAATTCGTGACCCGTTTAATAATCACAAGGAGTTGGTGTTTGGCTCCTCACCTTTTCAGGTACCGTATATTATCATCTACACATTTGTAATCATATGCTGCATTTTTCATTTATGCGCATAAGTTTTATATCATCTTGGAGTACACTTTGGGTACTAATATCATGTTATATGCTCAATGAAGAGTTCGTCCATTGATAGCCTATCAATGCTGCTGGATTCTGTCAAGATCATATATATCAGAATGTATAGTTTTGATCTAGACATAATTATTGGCTTGCTGCGATGCTTTCGATCTCTGGAGAATTTATACATAGAGGTGATGATTTCATGCATATTGAAAGCCCGTATATATTGTACTAGAATTAACTGTTCAGCTGTCGTTCTTTCGACATACTCTTTTTCAGACCTTAACTGTTTTCAATCTTCATGTCTACTTAGGCAGAACCACATGGACAAAAACATATAACCAATCGTTGGCGTAATAAGCACAAGGATTTTCTCAGTTCTCATGACATTCGTTTGAGGACAATAACGATGGGACGATATGCATCCAACCAGGCAAACAGAAGCTTTGTCACATTCTTCCTGTTGAATGCGAGGTTACTATTGTCCATGAGGCTTAATTTTTACAGCAAGAGATTTCTCACGGACGAACATGTTGAACAGCAAAAAAAGAAGTTTCAGGTGGACAAATGGGCTTCTAAATGTGCTCGGCTTCTATTTACAACAAGTTGTAGACATCCTAAAATAATTTTTTTTTGCACAAGATGTTGATTTTATGGATCAGACCGATCCATTTGTTTGTGACTGCAAAAAAGAGTGGTTGGGTTAGATGTTACTGTCATGTTCAATCTGGGCTTTGTCTAAAAATTTTATGAACAATTAATCCTTGGGCTTTTTGTACCATTTGTATGCTTGACTTGCATGTTGTTGCCCTCGTACTCCCCTCGACCTGCCACTACACTGCCGCATCTTTCATGGCTGCTGTTCGTTCCCGTCCGAGGCCTTGCCGTCGTTCTCCGCCTTGGTTAGCTCGCTGTGCTCGCCGCCGTCTGGTGTTGTCAACATGGTCAACAACCAAGAGGAATCAGGAGATGACTGTACGTGGAGAGGCTGACAGTAGGGACCCACCAGGGTCATTGCATTTCGCAAGCAGGTGCCTCGTTATTACAACCCAAAACAATACTTCCTCCTAATTGTTTGACAACTAGGTTCCACGCCATTGTCAATGTAGTCAATAAACGAGAAAATTACACAACGAGCGGATAACACCAGGGACCCAGCAGCTCGCCCAGTTGTTTTTCAGTTTCAGAGACGGAGCTCAACTGCGCGCTATGCGGGGGCTGTGGCCCGTCTAGCCCACGCTTACGCTTTTATTAAGCACATGACGAGCCCAGTTGATATTTTTTTCTTTCTAAAATTGGCTAGCCCAGTTCTTTTTTTTGTAGAATACCAAAACCGAGGCCTACTTGCTTTTCTCAGCCCTGCTGGGCTGCAAATCTTTCAAGACGAGGAGGGATAAGAAATGGGCTTCCCCAGAAACCGGGCTATAAGTTGTAGGAAATGGGTTGTAAATTTTTAAACCAAAGCCAACCGGCAATTGCATTAAAATATCATTTTTTCAGGATTTCTCTACTCTGTACTCTTATAAAAACCAAAGCCAACTGGCAATTACATTAAAATATCATCTTTTCACCCACAAGATAAACTACTCATACAAATGCATCTTCATGTTCCGTGCAACGAACGGGCATCATGCTAGTTAAGATTCTAAATTTCATTCATTTTTTGCGGAGAATTGTTTTTTGAATTTTATTTTGATATAATTTTTTGAAAACTATTTTTAACGTGACTCGAAATTTCGTGATTAAAAGAGTTCGGACCCCACCGAAATATGCAAAATTTCGTTGAATTTTTTAGCAGTGCCCAGAATATATGGTCTGTAATGCTAATAAAAAGAATATGAGCTTCAAATATCCTTAAGAATTAGCAAATGGGCTATAAATTATTGAAAATAATGGCTAATGGGCTGTATGCTGTTTTCCACAGATTTGGAGGCTGACTTCTGGGCCTACTAGGTTGACGATGACGCTATCCTAAATTTTTTTTGACGCGTACGCAAGGCTTTGTCAACTTAGTCAACACACAGCAGTGACTGTTGGATGTCCATCCAACGGCCGCCGTGCTTCTTCAATCTCTGATCTTCCTGCTCCAGCCGCCCAAACCAGTGCCGGCGGGACCGCCTGCTCCCTCCTCCCGTGGCTGGCTGTGCTGCCGCCAGGCCATCCCTCTAACCACCCACACATCCTGTTATTTTCCGGCGACGTCAGCCTCACCCCGCAGCCAACCAGTCAGCGCTCATTCTCCCCTCAGCGTGGGCATCCGCTGCGGTGGCTTCACCGGCAACGGGTGGTTCTCTTCCTGGGCCCCGCCCTCGTCCACCGCGTTTGTGCTCTCGGCGCGGCGAGGTCAACATGGTCAACAAACAACAGCCATCGAAAGAGGCTGACAATAGGGGCCCACACAGGAAAATGGCTCCTTATTACGCGCAAAATAATGATTCCTCCACCTGATAGCTGGGACCCACCGGAAGGGTCTCTGTATTTCGCGAAAAAAAACGTTCCCCCCGCTGTCAGCTCGGACCCACCGGAAATGCCTCCTTATTACGCACAAAAAAAATGAATACTTCCCCTGCTAGCTGGGACTCACCTTGGTGGGAGGCTGACTTGTGGGCCTACTAAGTTTACGGGGACAGAGGGCTTTGTCAACTTAGTCAATATGAATGACTCTAGCTCCAGTGACCGTACGATGTCCATCCAATGACTGTAGTGCTTCTTGAACCTCTGGTCTTCGTGCTCCAGCCGCCCGAAGCAGCGCCGGTCGTGCCGCGTGCTCCTGCCTCCTGTGGCCGGCTGTGATGCCGCGGAGGCCTGACCGCCCCTACTACTCCCACCGCTGGCCAGGCCATCCCTCTACTCACCCACACCCCCTGTTATTCTGCGGCGACGACAGCCTCACCCTCGTACTCCTCTTCGCGTGGGCATCCACTACTGCGTCTTCCCCGGCTCCGTGTCGTCCCTTTCCTAGGCCTCGCCGTCGTCCACCGCTGTGGTGGTCTCGGCGCGGCGTGGTCAATGTGGTCAACGACCGACTTCCATCAGAAGAGTACTGTGCGTGGAGAGGCTGACAGCTAGGTCCACGGCGGCCGCAAGGAAGTGCCTCCTTATTACGCGCAAAATAATTATTCCTCCACCTGACAGTGGGGACCCACCGGACGGGCCACCGTATTTCACGAAAAAATGGTTTCCCCTGACTGCTGGGACCCACCAGCTACATCTTCGCACGCAAGGAAGTGCGTCCGGGCAAAAAAAAACGATTTGCCCCCCTGACTGCTGGGACCCACCAGCTACATCTTCGCACGCAAGGAAGTGCGTCCGGGCAAAAAAACAACAAAACGGTTTGCCCCCCTGACTGCTGGGACCCACCAGCTACATCTTCGCAGGCAAGGAAGTGCCTGACAGTCGGGATCCACCTGGTCGAAGCGTACGTAGCGTTGTCATTCTGGTCGCGAACGTGTACGTACATTCTGGTCGTAGTAGAGGCGCGCACGTACATGTACGTACAGCAGCGAGGGTGCAAGAAAGAAAATACGGCCACGTACGTACATACGGGCAGGGTCTCGAACGCCTACTCGCGCATATGTACATGGCTGGGTCGGAATGGAGAAACAGTGTCGTCGTCATGTTCATCGGGAGGCAACGGAATGTGTCGTGTTCAATGGGAGGCAACAGAACGCGTGGGAGCCAACCGGCTGGGTCGGAACGGAATGCGTGGTCGTGTTCATCGGGAGGGCTTGTACGGAACAGGCGATGGAAATGAGGCCTGGCGTACCGCACAACGGAGGAAACGGCCTTGTGTTCGACCGGCCACGTTCAAAACGGGATCCTGTTCATCGGGAGTGGTCTGGCGTATCGCAAAACAGAGGAAACGGACCTCCTACAGTCGAAACGGGGTCCTGTTGATCGGGAGGGGCTTGGCATACCGCAAAACGGAGGAAATGGACCTCCTACGGTCAAAACGGGGGTCCTGTTGATCGGGAGGGGTGTGGCGTACCACAAAACGGACGAAACGGACTTGTGTTGGAGCGCTACGGTCGAAACGGGGGGGAGGGGTGTGGCATACCGCAAAACGGGACTCCACGGGATACTGTTCATCTCCACCGTCGACCTCCTCCAGCCTCCACGGGCTCCTGTTCATCTAGCCTCCACCGCGCGCTACTCCACCGGCTACTGTTCAACCACCCCTCCACGGGCACCCCACCACCGTCTACTGTTCATCCAGCCCTCCACACCACGGGGTCCTGTTCAACCACCCCTCCACCGTCTACTGTTCATCTAGCCCTCCACACCATGGGTTCCTGTTCATCCAGAGGCAACGCCACCGCTCACTGTTCATCCAACCCCCCCTCCCGCAACGCTCACTGTTCATCCCAGAGGCAGCATCGATCGGCTTCAGTTAGCAGCAATAGGGAAGGAATCGCTCCATCGGGTTCAGTTAACAGCCATCAATCGATCGCTCGGGTTCAGTAATGCGTAGCCTGCAGTGCAATCGCTCGGGTTCAGTTAGAGCCCAATGCCTCGCTCGGCTTCAGTTAGAGCCAATGCCTCGCACACACGCGCATACGTATGAGAGAAACGCGCATCGCTCCGCCCCGACCTCCCACCGTAACCGGCAACTCCCCAAAATTTTCCTCCCCCTGGCTTCTACCACGGTTTTTTCCGTCATGGACGGCCCAAAGAATGTCATGCAGCTGCGTCTCCGGCCCGCCCAGGACGAAAAGCCCATTTTTTGTCATGATTTTTTGTCATAGAAGTAGGAGCCCACCACATCTATGATGATACCGGGTTTTGTCACAATTATCGTCATAGAATTGTCATATGTATGACAGAAAAAAACTTCGTTCGGCCCAAAATGTCACGGATGTGTCTTTTTTTGTAGTGAGTACTAGTTGGAATAGCTTCTACCCACTTAATAACATAATCAACAGCAACTAAAATATGAGTGTAACCATTAGAGGCAGGAAAAGGTCCCATATAATCAAAGCCCCAAACATCAAACGGTTCAATAACAAGAGAGTAATTCATAGTCATTTCTTGACGTCTACTAATATTAACAATTCTTTGACATTCATCACAAGATAAGACAAACTTACGAGCATCTTTGAAGAGAGTAGGCCAATAAAAACCAGATTGTAGTACCTTGTGTGCAGTTCTATCTCCAGCGTGGTGTCCTCCATAGGATTCAGAGTGACACTTGCGTAGGATCTGCTCCTGTTCATGCTCAGGCACACAACATCTAATAACACCATCTACTCCTTCTTTATAAAGGTGTGGGTCATCCCAGAAGTAATGTCTTAAATCATAAAAGAAATTTTTCTTTTGCTTGTATTTGAAACTAGGAGGTATAAATTTAGCAACAATGTAATTAGCATAATCAGAATACCAAGGAGCAGTACGAGAAGCATTAACGACCGCTAATTGTTCATCTGGAAAGCTATCATCAATAGGCAGTGGGTCAGCAAGAACATTCTCTAACCTAGACAAGTTGTCTGCAACGGGGTTCTCAGCTCCCTTTCTATCAATAATATGTAAATCAAATTCTTGGAGCAAGAGAACCCATCTAATGAGTCTAGGCTTAGCATCTTTCTTTTCCATAAGATATTTAATAGCAGCATGATCAGTGTGAATAGTGACATTGGAATCAACAATATAAGGTCTAAACTTATCACATGCAAACACAACTGCTAAGAACTCTTTTTCAATAGTAGCGTAATTTCTCTGGGTAGTATCAAGGGTCTTACTAGCATACTGGATAACATTCAATTTCTTATCAACTCTTTGCCCTAGAACAACACCTACAACATAATCACTAGCATCGGACATAATTTCAAAGGGTAAATTCCAATCATCCGGCTGAACAATAGGTGCAATGATCAAAGTTTTCTTAAGTATTTCAAATGCTTCTACACAATCATCATTAAAGACAAAAGGAATATCTTTTTGCAATAAATTAGTCAGAGGCCTAGAGATTTTAGAAAAGTCCTTAATGAACCTCCTATAAAAACCGGCATGACCAAGGAAACTTCTTATACCTTTTATGTCCTTGGGACATGGCATCTTTTCAATAGCATCAACTTTAGCCTTATCAACTTCAATACCTCTCTCGGAAATCTTATACCCCAAGACAATGCCTTCATTAACCATAAAGTGACACTTTTCCCAATTCAGGACAAGACTGGTGTCTTCGCATCTCTGCAAAACTCGGTCAAGGTTGCTCAAGCAATCATCAAAAGAGGATCCATAAACGGAGAAATCATCCATGAATACCTCACAAATCTTTTCACAAAAGTCAGAGAATATAGCCATCATGCATCTTTGAAAGGTAGCAGGTGCATTACATAAACCAAAAGGCATACGTCTATAAGCAAAAGTACCGAAAGGGCAAGTAAAAGTAGTTTTTGATTGATCCCCCGCTGACACAGGTATTTGAGAGAAACCAGAATAACCATCTAGAAAGCAGAAATGTGTGTGTTTGGACAGTCTTTCTAGCATTTGATCAATAAAAGGTAAAGGGTAATGATCTTTCTTAGTAGCTTTATTTAATTTACGAAAATCAATTACCATCCTATAACCTGTAATAATTCTTTGCGGGATCAATTCATCTTTATCATTAGGAACAACGGTAATACCTCCCTTTTTAGGAACACAATGGACAGGGCTTACCCATTCACTATCAACAACGGGATAAATTATACCTGCCTCAAGGACCTTTAGTATCTCCTTTCTTACCACTTCTTTCATCTTGGGATTCAGTCGTCGTTGAGGATCTCTAACAGGTTCAACATCGGCTTCCACATTAATTTTGTGTTGGCATAACGTGGGACTAATGCCCTTAAGATCATCCAGAGTATATCCAATAGCAGCGCGGTGCTTCTTTAGAGTTTTCAATAATCTTTCTTCTTCTTGCCCTGAAAGGTTAGCACTAATAATAATAGGATATATTTTCTTTTCATCAAGATAAGCATACTTAAGATTATCAGGTAATGGTTTGAGTTCAAACACAGGATCACCCTTGGGTGGAGGGGGATCCCCAAGAATTTCAACGGGAAGGTTGTGTTTCAGCATAGGTTCCTGTTTGAGGAATACTTCATCTATTTCCCTTCTTTCCTTCATAAACATATCGTTTTCATGGTCTAGCAAATATTGTTCTAACGGATCAGTAGGAGTCCCAGCAATGGAAGCAAGACCAATAATCTCATCCTTACTAGGTGGTTCCCTATCACGAGGTTGTCTACGAGACTTAGCAAAATTAAACTCATGAGACATACCATCTAAGCCAACGGTGACAGTATCTTTTTCACAATCAATCTTAGCACTAGCTGTATTCAAGAAGGGTCTACCAAAAATAATGGGACAAAAGTCATCTTGTGGGGAACCAAGAACAAGAAAATCAGCAACGTCTCTAACTATCCCAACTGGTTTAATGGTATCCCTATTAGCAAGCTTAATAGTAACATCAATGTCTTCTAATTCAACGGGTGCAATGGCGTGCATAATTTCTTTATATAAATCATAGGGTATTGCACTAGCACTAGAACCCATATCACATAAGCCATGATAACAATGATCTCCTATTTTAACAGAAATAACAGGCATGCCTACCACAGGTCTATGTATCTTAGTATCTGGTCTAGCAATATTAGCAGTCTCACCACAGAAATAAATAACATGCCCATCTAAATCATCATCCAAGAGGTCTTTAACCATAGCAATACTAGGTTCAACTTTGATTTGCTCAGGAGGGGTATAAGTCCTAGTATTACTCTTATGAACAATAATTGAAGTTTTAACATGATCCTTTATCCTAACAGGAAAAGGAGGTTTCTCAACATAAGTAGTAGGAACAATAGGATCACTATAGGTGACAGTCTTTTCTTCAATTGTAATAGGTGCAACTACCTTTACTTCAACGGGAGGATTATATTTAAACCACTTCTCTTTAGGGAGATCAACATGAGTAGCAAAAGATTCACAGAAAGAAGCTACTATCTCAGAGTCAAGTCCATACTTAGCGCTAAATCCACGAAAAGCATCAATATCCATAAAAGATTTAACACAATTGAACTTAGGTGTCATACCTGACTCCTTACCATTGTCGGAACACCAATCTTCAGAGTTGCGTTTAATTCTTTCCAATAAGTCCCATTTGAAATCAATAGTCTTCAGCATATAAGAACCAGCACAGGAAGTATCGAGCAGGTTGCGATCATTGAGAGAAAGCCGAGCATAAAAAATTTGAATAATCATTTCTCGGGAGAGCTCATGATTGGGGCATGAATATAACATTGACTTAAGCCTCCCCCAAGATTGAGCGATGCTTTCTCCTTCGCGAGGCCAGAAATTATATATGTAATTACGATCACGATGAACAAGATGCATAGGATAGAACTTCTGGTGAAATTCCAACTTCAATCATTTATAATTCCAAGGTCTCGTATCATCACATAGCCTATACCATGTCAATGCATCTCCCTTCAAAGATAAAGGGAAGAAGTTCCTTTTGACAACATCATCAAGAATACCTGCAAGCTTAAATAATCCACAAACTTCATCCACAAAGATAAGGTGTAAATCGGGATGCAATGTTCCATCTCCTGCAAATGGATTAGCTAGCAGTTTCTCTATCATACCCGAAGGAATCTCAAAGTAAATATTTTCAAAAAGTTCAGTAGGTTGAGGAGCAACTCTTTGCTCTTCTGGTCGGGGTGAAGATACCCCGAACAAGCCCCTCAAAGGATTAGTTTCCATAGTCACAAGTAATAGAAAATTTCAACACACTATATAAATGTTTCCTTACCAAGTTCCACTCACCAAACGCTACACTCCCCGGCAATGGCACCAGAAAAGAGTCTTGATGACCCACAAGTGTAGGGGATCTATCGTAGTCCTTTCGATAAGTAAGAGTGTCGAACCCAACGAGGAGCAGAAGGAAATGATAAGCGGTTTTCAGTAAGGTTTTCTTTGCAAGCATTGAAATTGTAGGTAATAGATAGTTTTGTAATAAGATAAATTGTAACAAGTAACAAGCAATGAAAGTAAATAAAGTGCAGCAAGGTGGCCCAATCCTTTATGTAGCAAAGGATAAGCCTGGACAATTTCTTATAATGCGAAAGGAGCTCCCGAGGACACATGGGAATTATCGTCAAGCTAGTTTTCATCACGCTCATATGATTCGCGTTCGGTACTTTGAAAATTTGATATGTGGGTGGACCGGTGCTTGGGTACTGCCCTTACTTGGACAAGAATCCCACTTATGATTAACCCCTATTGCAAGCGTCCGCAACTACAAAAGAAGTATTAAGGTAACCCTAACCACAGCATTAAACATATGGATCCAAATCAGCCCCTAATGAAGCAACGCATAAACTAGGGTTTAAGCTTCTGTCACTCTAGCAACCCATCATCTACTTATTACTTCCCAATGCCTTCCTCTTGGCCCAAATAATGGTGAAGTGTCATGTAGTCGACGTTCACATAACACCACCAGAGGAAAGACAACATACATCTCATCAAAATATCGAACGAATACCAAATTCACATGACTACTAATAGCAAGACTTCACCCATGTCCTCAGGAACAAACGTAACTACCCACAAAGCATATTCATGTTCATAATCAGAGGAGTAATAATATGCATTAAGGATCTGAACATATGATCTTCCACCAAGTAAACCAATTAGCACCAACTACAAGGAGTAATCAACACTACTAGCAACCCACAGGTACCAATTTGTGGTTTGGATACAAGATTGGATACAAGAGATGAACTAGGGTTTTGAGAGGAGATGGTGCTGGTGAAGATGTTGATGGAGATTGACCCCCTCCCGATGAGAGGATCGTTGGTGATGATGATGGTGATGATTTCCCCCTCCCGGAGGGAAGTATCCCCGGCAGAACAGCTCTGCCGGAGCTCTAGATTGGTTCCACAAGGTTCCCCCTCGTGGCGGCGGAGTTTCGTCTCGTAAGCTTGCCCACGATTTTTTCCAGGGTAAAAGCCTTCATATAGCAGAAGATGGACACCGGGGGGCCACCATGGGGCCCAGGAGACAGGGGGCGCCCAGTAGGGGTGGGCGCGCCCCCACCCTCCTGGCCAGGGTGTGGCCCCTTGAGGTGTTTCTTCCGCTCAATAATTCTTATTTATTCCAAAAATAAGTTTCATGGAGTTTCAGGATTTTTGGAGCAGTGCAAAATAGGTTTCCAATGTTTACTCCTTTTCCAGCCAGAATTCCAGCTGCCGGCATCCCCCCTCTTCTTGGTAAACCTTGTAAAATAAGAGAGAATAGCCATAAGTATTGAGATATAATGTGTAATAACAGCCCATAATGCAATAAATATTGATATAAAAGCATGATGCAAAATGGACATATCAGCTCCCACTCACTTTCTTGTAAATACATGCTTCACCATAAGTTTGTATTAAACCATCTGCTTTGATCACCTTATCAAAGCGTATATTCCAACTCCGAGATGCTTCCATCAGTCCATAGATGGATCGCTGGAGCTTGCACACTTTGTTAGCACCTTTAGGATTGACAAAAACCTTCTAGTTGCATCATATACAACTCTTCTTTGAGATATCCATTAAGGAATGCGGTTTTGACATCCATTTGCCAGATTTCATAATGTGGCAATTGCTAACATGATTCGGACGGACTTAAGCATCTCTATGGGTGAGAAAGACTCATCGTAGTCAACTCCTTGAACTTGTCGAAAACCTTTTGCAACAAGTCGAGCTTTGTAGACAGTAACATTACCATCAGCGTCAGTATTCTTCTTGAAGATCCATTTATTCTCTATGGCTTGCCGTCCATCGGGCAAGTCAACCAAAGTCCATACTTTGTTCTCATACATGGATCATATCTCAGATTTCATGGCCTTAAGCCATTTTGCGTAATCTGGGCTCATCATTGCTTCCTCATAGTTCATAGGTTCGTCATGGTCTAGTAACATGACCTCCAAAACAGGATTACCATACCACTCTAGTGCGGACCGTGCTCTGGTTGACCTACGAGGTTTTGTAGTAACTTGATCTGAAGTTTCATGATCATTATATTAGCTTCCTCTCTAGTTGGTGTAGGCATCACATGAACGGTTTTCTGTGATGAGCTACTTTCCAATTCGAGAGAAGGTACAATTACCTCATCAAGTTCTACTTTCCTCCCACTCACTTCTTTCAAGAGAAACTCCTTCTCTAGAAATGATCCATTCTTAGCAACAAAGATCTTGCCTTCGGATCTGTGATAGAAGGTGTACCCAACGGTTTCTTTTGGGTATGCTATGAAGACGCAGTTCTCTGATTTGGGTTCGAGCTTATCAGGTTGAAGCCTTTTCACATAAGCATTGCAATCCCAAACTTTAAGAAATGACAACTTAGGTTTCTTGCCAAACCACAGTTCATACGGTGTCGTCTCAATGGATTTAGATGGTGCCCTATTTAACATTAATACAGCTGTCTCTAATGCATAAGCCCAAAGCGATAGTGGTAAATCGGTAAGAGACATCACCATATCTAATAAAGTACGGTTACGACTTTCGGACACACCATTACGATGTGGTGTTCCAGGTGGCGTGAGTTGTGAAACTATTCCACATTGTTTTAAATGAAGGCCAAACTCGTAACTCAAATATTCGCCTCCGTGATCAGATCCTAGAAACTTTATTTTCATATTACGATGATTCTCAAGTTCACTCTAAGATTCTTTGAACTTTTCAAATGTTTCAGACTTGTGTTTCATTAAGTAGATATACCCATATCTTCTCAAATCATCTGTGAAGGTCGGAAAATAACAATACCCGTCGCGTGCCTCAACACTCATCGGACCGCATACATCGGTATGTATTATTTCCAATAAGTCACTGGCTCGCTCCATTGTTCCCAAGAATGGAGTTTTAGTCATCTTTCCCATGAGGCATGGTTCGCAAGTATCAAATGATTCATAATCAAGTGATTCCAAAAATCCATCTGCATGGAGTTTCTTGATGCGCTTTACACCAATATGACCTAAACGGCAGTGCCACAAGTATGTTGCACTATCATTATTAACTTTGCATCTTTTGGCATCAATATTATGAATATGTGTATCACTACGATCGAGATTCAGTAAACCATTCACCTTGGGTGTATGACCATAGAAGGTTTTATTCATGCAAACAGAACAACAATTATTCTCTGACTTAAATGAATAGTAGTATTGCAATAAACATGATCTAATCATATTCATGCTTAACACAAACACCAAATAACATTTATTGTATGTTCAACACCGCTAACAGTGAGATAGAAACAACGCTACAAATGCAGGCTGACAACAACCGCGATTTCATGACCATCACGATAGACGGCGGCTTCGTCCATGCTCCGGTCCCTGAGTCGAGTCGAAAGTAGTGATGCTATGTAGTTCTGAAATATCGATTAGCTCATGTTGTAATTAAACTTTAATGAACTTGTATGTCTCTTTAGTTTGGACAGTCATTCAACTTATATGTAATTGATGCTATTTATTAGTAGGACCATGAATCGTGCTATTAATGTGTTGCTTTTCTCTTCCGATCCTTTTGTTGCATACTTATATATTTCTTATGTATTGTCTGTGAATTGCTACTAACATTTTTTTTATCTAGTGCATAGAGATGCCATCGTATGTCGTGTACAAGGGTAAGGTTCCCGGAGTCTACGATGACAGGGAGGAGTGTCGGAGATAGGTTCACCATTTCAGCGGTAACAGTTACAAAGGGTACACCACTAGGGCGGAGGCGGAAGCTAGATACGCGCGCTATCTATCGGGAGAGAGGAGGGAGCATTGGAGGAACCGGATGAAGACCAGTTTCATCGCAATGATGCTCCTCGTGATGACCAAAACTCTCTTCTATGTGATGGTAGTTTAGATGATCGATATCGACTTGTAATGTGAAGACAAACTCGCTACTCGCGGTCTCGAGACTTGTAGTGTTCTAACTTTGTTCGGTATTTTGAATTCGGAGACTAATATGATGAATTGTATTCGGAGACTAATCTTCTACTGATTTCGATAATCTGCTGTTTATATGTTGTGATGTCTATATTCTGTGCAGTAATGTATTTTGTAACCTGTGCAAATATCAGAAAAGAAAAAAATTCCTAATATTCATAGTAGTGGCACACTATATTGCACTTTACTGGCGCACTGGAATAAACACACCAGTGGCGCATTATATGAAAGTGCGCCATTAGTAACCCAGAGCACAAGGTAAATATGCCCCGTGGGAGGCATATTAATGGCGCACTTGTGGACATAGTAATGGCGTACTGTCTGGTGCGCCACTATTATCTGGGATACTAGTGGCGCACCAGAGGTGTGCCATTACTATTTGTTAGTAGTGGCGTGTTAATAGTGGTGCACCTGTAATGCGCCATTAATAGCAAAAACAGGTGCGCCACTAACAACCCTTTTTCTAGTAGTGCTAATCCCGAAGGTAGAGGGAGTGTGCGATGATGATCGTATCACCCCTGGAATCACTTCCAACACACATTGTCACTTTGCTCTTAACTAGTCTCTGTTCATTCTGCAACTCCTGTTTTGAGTTACTAATCTCAGCAACTGAACCGGTATCAAATACCTAGGGGTTGCTATGAACACTAGTAAATTACACATCAATAACATGTATATCATATATACCTTTGTTCACATTGCCATCCTTCTTACCCGCCAAGTATTTGGGGTAGTTCCGCTTCCAGTGACCATTTCCTTTGCAGTAGAAGCACTTAGTTCCAGGCTTAGGTCTAGATTTTGGCTTTTTCCTGGGAGTGGCAACTTGCTTGCCATTCTTCTTGAAGTTCCCTTTCTTTCCCTCGCCCTTTTAGTTTAAACTAGTGGTCTTGTCAACCACCAACACTTGATGCTCTTTCTTGATATCTACCTTCACTGATTTCAGCACTGCGAAGAGCTCGGGGATCGTTTTCGTCATCCCTTTCATATTATAGTTCATCACGAAGTTCTAGTAGCTTGATGATAGTGACTAGAGAACTCTGTCAATCACTATCTTATCTGGAAGATTAACTCCCACTTGATTCAAGCGATTGAAGTACCCAGACATTCTGAGTACATGCTCACTGGCTGAGCTATTCTCCTCCATCTTGTAGGCAAATTAATTGTCAAAGGTCTCGTACCTCTGGACATGGGCATGAGTCTGAAATACCAATTTCAACTCTTGGAACATCTCATATGTTCCGTGGCGTTCACAACGTTTTTGAAGTCCCGGTTCTAAGCTGTAAAGCATGGAGCACTAAACTATCAAGTAGTCATCATACCGAGCTTGTCAAACATTCATAATGTCTGTGTCTGCTCCTGCAATAGGTCTTTCACCTAATGGTGCATCAAGGACATAATTCTTCTGTGCAACAATGAGGATAATACTCAGATCACGGACCCAGTCCGCATCATTGCTACTATCAACTTTCAACTTAGTTTTCTTTAGGAACATATCAAAAACAAAGGGGAGCTACAACGCGAGCTATTGATCTACAACATAATTTTCAAATACTATCAGGACTAAGTTCATGATATATTAAAGTTCAATTAATCAAATTACTTAAGAACTCCCACTTAGATAGACACCCCTCAAGTCATCTAAATGATACATGATCCAAATCAACTAAACCATGTCCGATCATCACGTGAGATGGAGTAGTCTTCAGTGGTGAACATCTCTATGTTGATCATATCTACTATATGATTCACGTTCGACCTTTCGGTCTCCGGTGTTCTGAGGCCATGTCTGTCCATGCTAGGCTCGTCAAGTTTAACCTAAGTATCCCGCATGTGCAAAACTGTCTTGCACCCATTGTATGTGAACGTAGAGCCTATCACACACGATCATCACATCGTGTCTCAGCACGAGGAACTGTCGCAATGTTGCATACTCAGGGAGAACACTTATACCTTGAAATTTTAGTAAGGGGTCATCTTATAATGCTACCGTCGTACTAAGCAAAATAAGATACATAAAAGATAAACACCACATGCAATCAAAATATGTAACATGATATGGCCATCATCATCTTGTGCCTTTGATCTCCATCTCCAAAGCACCGTCATGGTGTCCATCATCACTGGCTTGACACCTTGATCTCCATCGTAGTGTCGTGGTCGTCTCACCAACTATTGCTTCTACAACTATCACTAATGCATTGTGATAAAGTAAAGCAATTACATTGCATTTGCATTTCATACAATAAAGCAACAACCTTAAGGCTCCTGCCAGTTGCCGATAACTTTTACAAAACATGAT
The DNA here is from genome assembly GCA_963921465.1 of Triticum timopheevii. Taxonomy (NCBI): domain Eukaryota; kingdom Viridiplantae; phylum Streptophyta; class Magnoliopsida; order Poales; family Poaceae; genus Triticum; species Triticum timopheevii. The sequence continues at coordinate 481,091,186 of OY997268.1, forward strand.
CATCTCATACAATAACGTATATCACATCATGTCTTGACCATATCACATCACAACATGCCCTACAAAAACAAATTAGACATCCTCTACTTTGTTGTTGCAAGTTTTATGTGGCTGCTACGGGCTTCTAGCAAGAACCGTTCTCACCTACGCATTCAAAACCACAACAGTGCTTTATCAAGTTTGCTATTTTAACCTTTAACAAGGATCGGCCGAAGTCAAATTCGATTCAACTAAAGTTGGAAAAACAGACAACCGCCAGCCACCTTTATGCAAAACTAGTTGCATGTCTGTCGGTGGAACCGGTCTCTGTTGGGGAACGTAGTAATTTCAAAATTTTCCTACAATCACGTAAGATCTATCTAGGAGATGCATAGCAATGAGAGTGGAGAGTGTGTCCATGTACCCTCGTAGACCAAAAGTGTAAGCGTTTAGTAACCCTGTTGATGTAGTCGAACGTATTCACGATCCAGCCGATCCAAATACTGAATGTACGGCACCTCCGCGTTCAGCACACATTCAGCTCGGTGACGTCCCTCATGCTCTTGATCTGGTTGAGGACGAGGGTGAGTTCCGTCAGCACGACGGCGTGGCGACGGTGATGATGATGTTACCGGCGCAGGGCTTCGCCTAAGCACTACGACGATATGACCGAGGTGTGTAACTGTGGAGGGGGGGCACCCCAACCGGCTAAGGGAAGACCTGGTGTGTTCTAGGGTGCCCCCCCGCCCCCACATATAAAGGAGGGAGGGGGAGGCCGGCCAGCCCTAGAGGGCGCGCCAAGGAGAGGGAGTCCTACTAGGATACTAGTCCTAGTAGGATTCCTCTACAAGGAAGAGAGGGGGAAGGAAGGAGAGGGAGAGGGAGTAGGAAAGGGGGGCGCCGCCCCCTCCCCAAGTCCAATTCGGACTGCTAAGCGGGAGCGTGCGGCCAGCCCCTGCGGCCCTCCTCTCTCCCCACTAAGGCTCATGGTGGCCCATTAGTTCCCCCGGGGGTTCCGGTAACCCTTCCGGCATTCCTTTTTACCCGTAACCACTCGGAACACTTCCGGTGTTCGAATAACATAGTTCAATATATCAATCTTTATGTCTCGACCATTTCGAGACTCCTCATCATGTACGTGATCTCGTCCGGGACTCCGAACAAATTTCGGTCATCAAAACACATAACTCATAATACAAATCGTCATCGAACGTTAAGCGTGTGGACCCTACGGGTTCGAGAACTATGTAGACATGACCGAGACACATCTCCGCTCAATAACCAATAGCGGAACCTGGATGCTCATATTGGCTCCTACATATTCTATGAAGATCTTTATCGGTCAAACCGCATAACTACATACATTGTTCCCTTTGTCATCGGTATGTTACTTGCCCGAGACTCGATCGACGGTATCATCATTCCTAGTTCAATCTCGTTACCGGCAAGTCTCTTTACTCGTTATGTAATGCTTCATCCCGTAACTAACTCATTAGTCACATTGCTTGTAAGGCTTATAGTGATGAGCATTACAGAGAGGGCCCAGAGATACCTCTCCGATACACGGAGTGACAAATCCTAATTTCGATCTATGCCAACCCAACAAACACGTTCGGAGACACCTATAGAGCATCTTTATAATCACCCATTTACGTTGTGACGTTTGATAGCACACAAGGTGTTCCTCTGGTATTCGGGAGTTGCATAATCTCATAGTCTGAGGAACATGTATAAGTGATACGTCTCCAACGTATCTATAATTTTTGATTGTTCCATGCTATTATATTACCCCTTTTGGATGTTTATGGGCTTTATTTTACACATTTATATCATTTATGGGACTAACCTACTAACCGCAGGCCCAGCCCATATTGATGTTTTTTTTGCCTATTTCAGTATTTCGAAGAAAAGGAATATCAAACGGAGTCCAAACGGAATGAAACCTTCGGGAGCGTGATTTTTGGAACGAACGTGATCCGGAGAAGTTGGAGTGCAAGTCAAGAAGCTTGTGAGCCGGCCAGGAGACAGGAGGGCGCGCCCATACCCCTGGGTGCGCCCCTTATCTCCTGGGCCCCACAGGCGGCCACCGACGTACTTCTTCCTCCTATATATACCTATGTACCCTGAAAACATCCAGGGAGCCAACGAAACACAATTCCACCACCGTAACCTTCTGTATCCGCGAGATCCCATCTTGGAGCCTTCGTCGGCGCTCCGCCGGAGGGAGAATCGACCATGGAGGGCTTCTACATCAACACCATAGCCCCTCCGATGAGTTGTCAGTAGTTTACCACAGACCTTCGGGACCATAGTTATTAGCTAGATGGCTTCTTCTCTCTTTTTGGATCTCAATACAATGTTCTCCCCCTCTCTTGTGGAGATCTATTTGATGTAAACTCTTTTTGCGGTGTGTTTGTCGAGATCCGATGAATTGTGGGTTTATGATCAAGTTTATCTATGAGAAATATTTGAATCTCCTCTGAATTATTTAATGTATGATTGAGTTATCTTTGCAAGTCCCTTCGAATTATCAGTTTGGTTTGGCTTACTAGATTGATCTTTCTTGCCATGGGAGAAGTGCTTAGCTTTGGGTTCAATCTTGCGGTGTCCTTACCCAGTGACAGAAAGGGTTGCAAGGCACGTATTGTATTGTTGCCATCGAGGATAAAAAGATGGGGTTTATATCATATCGGTTGAGTTTATCCCTCTACATCCTATCATCTTTCTTAATGCATTACTTTGTTCTCTATGAACTTAATACTCTAGATGCAGGCAGGAGTCGGTCGATGTCTGGAGTAATAGTAATAGATGCAGGCCGGAGTCGGCCTACTTGTTGGGGACGTGATGCCTATATACATGATCATGCCTAGATAATCTCATAATTATTCGCTTTTCTATCAATTGCTCGACAGTAATTTGTTCACCCACCGTAATACTTATGCTATCTTGAGAGAAGCCACTAGTGAAACCTATGGCCCCCGGGTCTATATTTTATCATATAAGCTTTCAATCTACTTTCATTTGCATCTTTACTTTTTGCATCTATATTATAAAATACCAAAAATATATTTATCTTATCATACTATCTCTATCAGATCTCACTTTTGCAAGTGGCCGTGAAGGGATTGGCAACCCCTTTATTGCATTGGTTGCGAGTTCTTTGTTTGTTTGTGTAGGTGCGTGGGACTTTTGAGGAGCCTCTGGATTGATAGCTTGGTTCTCAAAAACTGAGAGAAATACTTACGCTACTATCGCCACATCACCCTTTCCTCTTCAAGGAAAACCAATGCAAGCTCAAGACGTAGCAAGAAGGATTTCTGGCGCCGTTGCCGGGGAGGTCTTCGCTCAAGTCAAGACATACCAAGTACCCATCACAAACCCATCTCCCTCGCATTTACATTATTTGCCATTTGCCTCTCGTTTTCCTCTCCCCCACTTCACCCTTGTCGTTTTATTTTCCCTCTCTTTCCCAATCTCTCTCTCTCTCTCTCTCTCTCTCTCTCTTTCGCTTGCCTTTTTCTGTTTGCTTGTGTGTTGGATTACTTGTTGCCATGGTGCAAGATAATACCAAATTGTGTGATTTCTCCAATACCAATAATAATGATTTCCTTAGTACTCTGATTGCTCCTCTTAATGATGTTGAGTCTTGTGAAATCAATACTGCTTTGCTGAATCTTGTTATGAAAGATCAATTTGTCGGCCTTCCTAGTGAAGATGCCGCTACTCATCTAAACAATTTTGTTGATTTGTGTGATATGCAAAAGAAGAAAGATATGGATAATGATATTGTTAAATTGAAGTTATTTCCGTTTTCACTTAGAGATCGTGCTAAAGTTTGATTTTGGTCTTTGCCTAAAAATAGTATTGATTCTTGGAACAAGTGCAAAGATACTTTTATCTCTAAGTATTTTCCTCCCGCTAAGATCATCACTCTTAGGAACGATATTATGAATTTCAAACAACTTGATCATGAGAATGTTTCCCAATCTTGGTAAAGAATGAAATTGATGATTCGCAATTGCCCTACTCATGGTTTGAATTTATGGATGATCATACAAAAATTTTATGCCGGTTTGAACTTTTCTTCTAGAAATCTTTTAGATTCAGCCGCGGGTGGCACATTTATGGAAATCACGTTAGGAGATGCTACAAAACTTCTTGATAATATTATGGCTAATTATTCTCAATGGCACACCGAAAGATCTTCTAGTAGAAAAGTGCATGCTATAGAAGAAATCAATGTTTTGAGTGGAAAGATGGATGAACTTATGAAGTTGTTTGCTACTAAAAATACTCCTCTTGATCCCAATGATATGCCTTCGTCTACTTTTATTGAGAATAATAATGAATCTATGGATGTGAATTTTGTTGGTGGGAATAGTTTCGGTAACAATGCTTATAGAGGAAACTTTAATTCTAGACTGTTCCCTAGCAACTCCTCTAATAATTATGGAAATTCCTACAGTAATTCTTATGGTAATTTTAATAAGATGCCCTCTGATTTTGAGAATAGTGTGAAAGAATTTATGATTTCTCAAAAGAATTTTAATGCCTTGCTTGAAGAAAAATTGCTCAAAGTTGATGATTTGGCTAGGAACATTGATACTTTCGCTTGATGTTGATTCTCTTAAACTTAGATCTTCTTCTCCTAAGCATGATATCAATGAGTCTCTCAAAGCAATGAGAATTTCCATTGATGAGTGCAAGTAAAGAACCGCTAGATTGTGTGCTAAGAAAGATTGCTTTGTAAAGGCATGTTCTTCTAGTTTCAATGAAAATAATGATGAAGATCTTAAAGTTATTGATGTGTCTCCTATTAGATCTTTACTTAGAAGGCGTCCCAAGAATTCGGAGTTTTTAGATATTGATGCTAAATTTGGTAAAAGTGGGATTGGAGAGGTCATGACTTTAAATAGTATTGAACCCACTATCTCGGATTTCAAGGAATTTGATTATGATAATTGTTCTTTAGAAGGTTATATTTCCTTGTTGCAATCCATTGTTAATTCTTCTCATGCTTATAGTCAAAATAAAGCTTTTACCAAACATATCGTTGATGCCTTGATGCAATCTTATGATGAAAAACTTAATTTGGAAGTTTCTATACCTAGAAAACTTAATGATGAGTGGGAACCTACTATAAAGATTAGAATTAAAGATCATGAGTGTTTTGCTTTGTGTGATTTGGGTGCTAGTGTTTCCACAATTCCAAAAACTTTATGTGATATTCTAGGTTTCCATGATCTTGATGATTGCTCTTTAAATTTGCACCTTGCGGATTCCACCATTAAAAAGCCAATGGGAAGAATCAATGATGTTCTCATTGTTGCAAATAGAAATTTGGTGCCCATAGATTTTATCATTCTTGATATAGATTGCAATCTTTCTTGCCCTATTATTCTTGGTAGACCTTTCCTTAGAATGATTGGCGCGATTATTGATATGAAGAAAGGGAATATTAGATTCCAATTTCCATTAAAGAAATGCATGGAGCACTTTCCAAGAAAGAAAGTCAAATTACCTTATGAATCTATCATGCGAGCTACTTATGAATTGAGTGCCAAAGATGGCTCTACTTAGATTTGTCTTCGCTTTTATGCCTAGCTAGGGGCGTTAAACGATAGCGCTAGTTGGGAGGCAACCCAATTTTATTTGTGTTTTTTGTTTTTGTTTCTGTTTAGTAATAAATTTTGCATCTACCTTATGTTTAGATGTGTTTTTATCTTTTAATTAGTGTTTGTGCCAAGTAGAACCTATAGGATAACCTATGATGATAGTTGATTTGATTCTGCTGAAAAACAGAAACTTTGCACGCACGAAATTAGTTTTGTTAAATCACACAAACATGCTTTTGCATTGATTCTTTTTTCTTCTGATCAATAGACAAATTGTCCAGGACTTCCTATTGTGGTAGGATTTTTAGAGTTCCAGAAGTTTGCGTTAGTTACAGATTGCTACAGACTGTTCTATTTTTGACAGTTTCTGTTTTTCGTGTGTTGTTTGCTTATTTTGATGCATCTATGGCTAGTAAAATAGTTTATAAACCATAGAGAAGTTGGAATACAGTAGGTTTAACACCAAAATAAATAAATAATAAGTTCATTACAGTACCTTATGTGGTGGTTTTGTTTTGTTTCACTAACGGAGCTTATAAGATTTCCTGTTGAGTTTTGTGTTGTGAAGTTTTCAAGTTTTGGGTAAAGCTTTGATGGAATATGGAATAAGGAGTGGCAAGAGCCTAAGCTTGGGGATGCCCATGGAACCCCAAGATATTCAATGATAGCCAAAATCCTAAGCTTGGGGATGCCCCGGGAAGGCATCCCCTCTTTCGTCTTCGTTCATTGGTAACTTTACTTGGAGCTATATTTTTATTCGCCACATGATATGTGTTTTGCTTGGAGCATCATGTTTATATTACTCTTTGATTTTTAGTTTACCACAATCATCCTTGCTGTACACAACTTTTGATAGAAGCCCACTTGATTAGAATTTGCTAGAATACTCTATGTGCTTCACTTATATCTTTTGAGCTTGATAGTTTTTGCTCTAGTGCTTCACTTATATCTTTTAGAGCACGGCGGTGGCTTAATTTTGAAGAAATTGCTAGTCTCTCATGCTTCACTTATATTATTTTGAGAGTCTTCTAGAACAGCATGGTATTTGCTATGGTTACAAATTTGGTCCTAGAATGATGAGCATCCAAGTTGGGAATAATAAAAACTATCATAGAAAGTGCATAAAACACTAGGATCAGTTTGATAATTGATAATTGTTTTGAGATATAGAGGTAGTAATGTTAGAGTCATGCTAGTGGGTAATTATGAAATTTGGAAATACTTGTGTTGAAGTTGGCAAGTCCCGTAGCATGCACGTATGGTAAAAGTTGTGTGACAAATTTGTTGCATGAGGTGCTCTTTTGATTGTCTTCCTTATGAGTGGAAGTCGGGATCGCGCGATGGTTAACTCCTACCAACCCTTCCCCTAGGAGCATGCGTAGTAGTACTTTGCTTCGAGGGCAAGTAGAATTTTGCAATAAGTATATGAGTTCTTTATGACTAATGTGAGTCCATGGATATACACACACTCATCCTTCCACTTTGTTAGCCTCTATTATACCGCGCAACTTTCGTCAGTATCATGCACCCATTATTTACCTTCCTCTAAACAGCCACCATACCTACCTATTATGGCATTTCCATAGCCATTCCGAGATATATTATCATGCAACTTTCAACCATTCCGTTTATTATGACACGTTCCATCATTGTCATATTGCTCTTTGCATGATCATGTAGTTGACATCGTATTTGTGGCAAGGCCACCTTCATAATTTTCATACATGTCGCTCTTGTTTCATAGCATATCCCGGTACCCCGCCGGAGGCATTCATATAGAGTCATATCTTGTTCTAGCTTTGAGTTGTAATTCTTGAGTTGTAAATCAATAAAAGTGTGATGATCTTCATTATTAGAGCATAGTCTCAGTGAGGAAAGGATGATGAAGACTATGATTCCCCCACAAGTCGGGATGAGACTTCGGACTTTACAAAAAGAAAAAAAAGAGAGAGAGAAAAAAAGAGAAAGGCCAAAGAAGAAAAAGAAAGAAGAAAAAAAATAAAAAAAATAAAATGAGAGAAAAAGAGAGAAGGGACAATGCTACTATCTCTTTTTCCACACTTGTGCTTCAAAGTAGCCCCATGATCTTCATGATAGAGAGTCTCCTATGTTGTCACTTTCATATACTAAGTGGGAATTTTTCATTATAGAACTTGGCTTGTATATTCCGATGACGGGCTTCCTCAAAATGCCCTAGGTCTTCATGAGCAAGCAAGTTGGATGCACACCCACTTAGTTTCTTTTGTTGAGCTTTATAGCTCTAGTGCATCCGTTGCATGACAATCCCTACTCACTCACATTGATATCTATTGATGGAAATCTCCATAGCCCGTTGATATGCCTAGTTGATGTGAGACTATCTTCTCCCTCTTTTTGTCCTCACAACCACCACTTTATACCACCATAGTGCTATGTCCATGGCTTGCACTCATGTATTGCGTAAGAGTTGAAAAAGCTAAAGCGCGTTAAAAAGTATGAAACAATTGCTTGGCTGAAACCGGGGTTGTGCATGATGGGAGTATTTTGTGTAATGAAAATGAAGCATGGCCTAACTATATGATTTTGTAGGGATAAGCTTTCTTTGGCTATGCTATTTTGATAGGACATGATTATTTGTTAGTATGCTTCAAAGCATTATTATTTTTATGTTTTATAAGCTTTTATCTTGAATCATTCGGATCTGAAGAATCATGCCACAATAAAGAAAATTACATTGAGAATTATGCTAGGTAGCATTTCACATCAAAAATTCTGTTTTTATCATTTACCTACTCGAGGACGAGCAGGAATTAAGCTTGGGGATGCTTGATACGTCTCCAACGTATCTATAATTTTTGATTGTTCCATGCTATTATATTACCCCTTTTGTATGTTTATGGGCTTTATTTTACACATTTATATCATTTTCGGGACTAACCTACTAACCGGAGGCCCAACCCGTATTACTGTTTTTTTTGCCTATTTCAGTATATCAAACGGAGTCCAAACGGAATGAAACCTTCGGGAGCGTGATTTTTGGAACGAACGTGACCCGGAGAACTTGGAGTGCAAGTCAAGAAGCTCGCGAGGCGGCCAGGAGACAAGAGGGCGTGCCCAGCCCCCTGGGCGCGCCCCTATCTCCTGGGCCCCACAAGCGGCCACCGACATACTTCTTCCTCCTATATATACCTACGTACCCCGAAAACATCCAGGGAGCCAACGAAACACAATTTCCACCACTGTAACCTTCTGTATCCGTGAGATCCCATCTTGGAGCCTTCGTTGGTGCTCCGCCAGAGGGGGAATCGACCACGGAGGGCTTCTACATCAACACCATAGCCCCTCCGGTGAGTTGTCAGTAGTTTACCACAGACCTTCGGGTCCATAGTTATTAGCTAGATGGCTTCTTCTCTCTTTTTGGATCTCAATACATGTTCTCTCCCTCTCTTGTGGAGATCTATTCGATGTAAACTCTTTTTGCAGTGTGTTTGTCGAGATCCGATGAATTGTGGGTTTATGATCAAGTTTATCTATGAGAAATATTTGAATCTCCTCTGAATTCTTTTATGTATGATTGAGTTATCTTTGCAAGTCTCTTCGAATTATCAGTTTGGTTTGGCCAACTAGATTGATCTTTCTTGCCATGGGAGAAGTGCTTAGCTTTGGGTTAAATCTTGCGGTGTCCTTACCCAGTGACAGAAAGGGTTGCAAGGCACGTATTGTATTGTTGCCATCGAGGATAAAAAGATGGGGTTTATATCATATTGCTTGACTTTATCCCTCTACATCATGTCATCTTTCTTGATGCGTTACTCTGTTCTTTATGAATTTAATACTCTAAATGCACGCAGGAGTCGGTCGATGTGTGGAGTAACAGTAGTAGATGCAGGTAGGAGTCGGTCTACTTGTTGGGGACGTGATGCCTATAAACATGATCATGTCTAGATAATCTCATAATTATTCGCTTTTCTATCAATTGCTCGACAGTAATTTGTTCACCCACCGTAATACTTATGCTATCTTGAGAGAAGCCTCTAGTGAAACCTATGGCCCTCGGGTCTATCTTTTATCATATAAGCTTTCAATCTTCTTTTATTTGCATCTTTACTTTTTGCATCTATATTATAAAATACCAAAAATATATTTATCTTATCATACTATCTCTATCAGATCTCACTTTCGCAAGTGGCCATGAAGGGAATGACAACCCCTTTATTGCATTGGTTTCGAGTTCTTCGTTTGTTTATGTAGGTGCGTGGGACTTTTGAGGAGCCTCCTACTGGATTGATACCTTGGTTCTCAAAATCTGAGGAAAATACTTACGCTACTATTGCTGCATCACCCTTTCCTCTTCAAGGAAAACCAACGCAAGCTCAAGACGTAGCAATAAGTCATGAAGAAAGCAGTAGCAATGAAACTATGACGATTATAATGCTAAGCTAACGGATGGGTCATATCCATAAAATCATTTTCCTAATGATGTGATCCCGTTCTTAAAATGACAACACACGTCTATGGTTAGGAAACATAACCATCTTTGATTAACGAGCTAGTCAAGTAGCGGCATACTAGGGACACTATGTTTTGTCTATGTATTCACACATGTACTAAGTTTCCAGTTAATACAATTCTAGCATAAATAATAAACATTTATAATGAAATGAGGAAATAAATAATAACTTTATTTTTGCCTCTAGAGCATATTTCCTTCAGTCTCCCACTTGCACTAGAGTCAATAATCTAGATTACAAAGTAATGATTCTAACATCCATGGAGTTTTGGTGCTGATCATGTTTTGCTCGTGGAAGAGGCTTAGTCAACGAGTCTGCAACATTCAGATCCGTATGTATCTTGCAAATCTCTATGTCTCCCTTCGATTCTTGATGACGGATGGAATTGAAGTGTCTCCTGATGTGCTTGGTTCTCTTGTGAAATCTAGATTCCTTCGCCAAGGCACCAGTATTGTCACAAAAGATTTTCATTGGATCTGATGCACTAGGTATGACACCTAGATCGGATATGAACTCCTTCATCCAGACTCCTTCATTTGCTGCTTCCGAATCAGCTATGTACTCTGCATAACACGTAGATCCCGCCATGACGCTTTGCTTGGAACTGCACCAACTTACAGTTCCATCATTCAATAAAAATACGTATCCGGATTGCGTCTTAGAGTCATCCAGATCAGTGTCAAAGCTTGCATCGACGTAACCGTTTACGATGAGCTCTTTGTCACCTCCATAAACGAGAAACATATCCTTAGTCCTTTTCAGGTATTTCAAGATGTTCTTGACCGATGTCCAGTGCTCCACTTTGGGATCACTTTGGTACCTCCCTCCTATACTTATAGCAAGGCACACATCAGGTCTGGTACACAACATTGCATACATGATAGAACCTATGGTTGAAGCATAGGGAATGACTTTCATTTTCTCTCTACCTTCTGAAGTGGTCGGGCATTGAGTCTGACTCAACTTCACACCTTGTAACACAGGCAAGAACCCTTTCTTTGACTGATCCATTTTGAACTCCTTCAAAACTTTATCAAGGTATGTGCTTTGCAAAAGTCCAATTAAGCATCTTTATCTATCTCTATAGATCTTGATGCCCAAAGCAGCTTCACCGAGGTCTTTCATTGAAAAACTCTTATTCAAGTATCCCTTTATGCTATCCAGAAATTCTATATCATTTCCAATCAACAATACGTCATCTACATATTATATTAGAAACGGAACAGAGCTCCCACTCACTTTCTTGTAAATAAAGGTTGCTCCGAAAGTCTGAATAAAGCCATATGCTTTGATCACACGATCAAAGCGTTTATTCCAACTCCGAGAGGCTTGCACCAGTCCATAAATGGATCGCTGGAGCTTGCACACTTTGTTGGCACCCTTTGGATCGACAAAACCTTATGGTTGCATCATATACAACTCTTCTTCTAGAAATCCATTCAGGAATGCAGTTTTGACATCCTTCTTCCAAATTTCATAATTATAAAATGTGGCAATTGCTAACATGATTCAGACAGACTTAAGCATCGCTACGGGTGAGAAAGTCTCTCGTAGTCAACTCCTTGAACTTGTCAAAAACCTTTCACAATAGGTCGAGATTTGTAAATAGTAACGTTACCTTCAGCGTCAGTCTTCTTCTTGAAGATCCATTTAATTTCTATGGCCTGCCGATCATCGGGCAAATCCACCAAAGTCCACACTTTGTTCTCATACATGGATCCCATCTCAGAATTCATGGCCTCAAGCCATTTCGCGGAATCTCGGCTCATCATCGCTTCCTCATAGTTCGTAGGTTCACCATGGTCTAGTAACATGACTTCAAGAACAGGATTACCGTACCACTCTGGTGCGGACCATACTCTCGAACACCTACGAGGTTCTGTAGTAACTTGATCTAAAGTTTCATGATCATAAAATGCAGTTTTGACATCCATCTGCCAAATTTCATAATCATAAAATGCAGCAATTGCTAACATGATTCAGACAGACTTAAGCATCGCTACGGGTGAGAAAGTCTCATCGTATTCAACTCCTTGAACTTGTCGAAAACCTTTCACAACAAGTCGAGCTTTGTAGACAGTAACATTACCATCAACGTCAGTCTTCTTCTTAAAGATCCATTTATTTTCTATGGCTTGACGATCATCAGGCAAATCCACCAAAGTCCACACTTTGTTCTCATACATGGATCCCATCTCAGATTTCATGGCCTCAATCCATTTCGAGGAATCTCGGCTCATCATCGCTTCCTCATAGTTCATAGGTTCAGCATGGTCTAGTAACATGACTTCCAGAACAGGATTACCGTACCACTCTGGTGCGGATCATACTCTGGAAGACCTACGAGGTTCTGTAGTAACTAGATCTGAAGTTTCATGATCATCATCATTAGCTTCCTCACTAATTGGTGTAGGAATCACTGGAACTGATTTCTGTGATAAACTACTTTCCAATTCGGAAGAAGGTACAATTACCTCATCAAGTTCTACTTTCCTCCCACTCACTTCTTTCGAGAGAAACTCCTTCTCTAGAAAGGATCCATTATTAGCAACGAATATCTTGCCTTCGGATATGTGATAGAACGTATACCCAACAGTTTCCTTTGGGTATCCTATGAAGACACACTTCTCCGATTTAAGTTCGAGCTTATCAGGTTGAAGTTTTTTCACATAAGCATCGCAGCCCCAAACTTTAAGAAACAACAACTTTGGTTTCTTGCCAAACCACAGTTCATAAGGTGTCGTCTCAACGGATTTTGATGGTGCCCTATTTAAAGTGAATGCAGTCGTCTCTAAAGCATAACCCCAAAACAATAGCGGTATATCAGTAAGAGACATCATAGATCACACCATACCCAATAAAGTACAGTTACGATGTTCGGGCACACCATTTCGCTATGGTGTTCCAGGTGCCGCAAGTTGTGAAACTATTCCACATTGTTTCAAATGAAGACCAAACTCGTAACTCAAATATTCTCCTGCACGATCAGACCGTATAAACTTTATTTTCTTGTTACGATGCTTTTCCACTTCACTCTGAAATTCTTTGAACTTTTCAAACATTTCAGACTTATGCTTTGTTAAGTAGATATAACCATATCTTCTCCAATCATCTGTGATTGTAAGAAAATAATGATACCCGCCACGAGCCTCAACACTCATCTGACCGCATACATCGGTATGTATTATTTTCAATAAGTCAGTAGCTCGTTCCATTGTTCCGGAGAACGGAGTTTTAGTCATCTTGCCCATTAGGCACGGTTCGCAAGCACCAAGTGATTCATAATCAAGTGATTCCAAAAGCCCATCCACATGGAGTTTCTCCATGCGCTTTACATCTATATGACCCAAACGGCAATGCCATAAATAAGTTGCACTATCATTATTAACTTTGCATCTTTTGGCTTCAATATTATGAACATGTGTATCACCACGATCAAGATTCAACAAAAATAGACCACTCAGCAAGGGAGCATGAGCATAAAAGATATTACTCATATAAATAGAACAACCATTATTCTCTTATTTAAATGAATAACTGTCTCGCATCAAACAAGATCCAGATATAATGTTCATGCTCAACACTGGCACCAAATAACAATTATTCAGGTCTAAAACTAATCCTGAAGGTAGATGTAGAGGTAGCGTGCCGACAGCGATCACATCGACCTTGGAACCATTTCCCACGCGCATCGTCACCTATCCTTAGCCAATCTTCGTTTAATCCGGAGCCCCTGTTTCGAGTTGCAAATATGAGCAACAGAACTAGTATCAAATACCCAAGCGCTACTACGAGCATTAGTAAGGTACACATCAATAACATGTATATCAAATATACCTTTCACTTTGCCATCCTTCTTATCCGCCAAATACTTGGAGCAGTTCCGCTTCCAGCGACCAGTCCCTTTGCAGTAGAAGCACTCAGTTTCATACTTAGGTCCAGACTTGGGTTTCTTCTCCTAAGCAGCAACTTTCTTGTCGTTGTTCTTGAAGTTCCCCTTCTTTCCTTTGCCCTTTTTCTTGAAAATAGTGGTCTTGTTGATCATCAACACTTGATGCTCTTTTTTGATTTCTACCTCTGTGGCCTTTAGCATTGCGAAGAGCTCGGGAATTGTCTTGTTCATCCCTTGCATATTATAGTTCATCACGAAGCCTTTATAGCTTGGTGGCAGTGATTGAAGGACTCTATCAATGACACTATCATCAGGAAGACTAACTCCCAGCTGAGTCAAGTGGTTATGGTACCCAGACATTCTGAGTATGTGTTCACTGACACAACTATTCTCCTCCATTTTGCAGCTGTAGAACTTGTTGGAGACTTCATATCTCTCAACTCGGGCATTTGCTTGAAATATTAACTTCAACTCTTGGAACATCTCATATGCTCCATGACGTTCAAAACGTCTTTGAAGTCCCGATTCTAAGCCGTAAAGCATGGCACACTGAACTATCGAGTAGCCATCAACACGCGTCTGCCAAACATTCACAATGTCTGCAGTTGCTGGCACGGGTGGTACACCTAGTGGTGCTTCCAGGACGTAATTCTTCTCTGTAGCAATGAGCATAATCCTCGAGTTACGGACCCAGTCCATGTAGATGATGCCATCATCTTTCAACTTACCTTTCTCTAGGAACGTATTAAAATTCAAAGGAACGGTAGCATGGGCCATTGATCTACAAAAACATAGACATGCAAAATAACTATCAGGACTAAGTTCATGATAAATTAAAGTTCAATTAATCATATTGCTTAAGAACTCCCACTTAGATAGACATCCCTCTAGTCATCTAAATGATCACGTTATCCAAATCAACTAAATCATGTCCGATAATCACGTGAGATGGAGTAATTTTGAAAGGTGAACATCACTATGTTGATCATATCTACTATATGATTCACGTTCGACCTTTCGGTCTCAGTGTTCCGAGGCCATATCTGCATATGCTAGGATCGTCAAGTTTAACCGGAGTATTTTGCGTGTGCAAAACTGGCTTGCACCCGTTGTATGTGAATGTAGAGCTTATCACACCCGATCATCATGTGGTTTCTCGGCACGACGAACTGTAGCAACGGTGCATACTCAGGGAGAACACTTATACCTTGAAATTTAGTAAGGGATCATCTTATAATGCTACCGCCGTACTAAGCAAAATAAGATGCATAAAAGATAAACATCACATGCAATCAAAATATGTGACATGATATGGCCATCATCATCTTGTGCTCATGACACTACTAGGAAAAGGGCTATAGATGAAATGGATACTAATGGCGCACCTGACATGTGGTGCGCCACTACTATATAGAAGTAGTAATGGCGCACTATGCCATGGTGCGCCTATATACATATATATATATATATATATATATATATATATATATATATATACTAACCACTCACTTTCCCCACTTCATTATCTCCACCTCCTCCTCCAAGCTTGTCTCGGCTGCCTCCTCCTCCTCCTCCTCACCTCATTTGCACCATAGATTCATCCAAATTAAGTGGTTAAATTACCTTTTGTTGATAGGTAAGTAAGGGGGGAAGCTATCTTTATGTTGTTCTCCCTCCAACAACGTGCACATGCACTTTTTGTGGCCTAGCTAGATCTATGTATGTTTGTGGTGTTGCATATGTTTGTGGTGCTGCATATATGTTTGTGTTTGCAGGTACCGGTATTTGAAATGTGATAGTTGCCAATATTTTGCCGGAATGCTAATTCATTTCCGTTTCGGCGAGATTTTGGCACTATGCATTCTTTTTGGTCCTATTTTTAGGGAAAGTCGTGCCAAATTTTTTCTTGGTTCTAAAATATCGTTTTGCTCTACCCCGCAGGCGACCATGGTCCGCACGATGACCGAAGTCATCGTGAATAGGTTTTTGAGCTCCACGAAGGCCGAGATGCTTCAAAAGAACGAGACGGAGATAAGATGTCCGTGTCGAAGATGCAAGCTGAAGAGCCTTATTGCGGACCCAGATTCCGGGCAGGTGCGGGACCACCTACTCTTGCGTGGTTTCATGGATGGCTACCGGTGGCAAGGTGATGAAGATGACTATGAAGTCGTCCATGGGGGCCGGGCAAGAAATGAGGAAGGGCAGCAAGACAACCACCGTGGCTCGGGTGGGCGAGAAGACGAAGAATCTCCAGGACATGATCACGATGGTGATGTTGTACACAGTCATCATGTAGAAGATGCAGGATATGATGATGAGGAAGATGCCGGAGCAGCCGAAGGGCATGAGCATGAAGATGAAGATGCCGGCGGAGCAGACGACGATGGACCATCGATGGGCTGGGTGCAGGACCCTCATGTTCAAGAGTTGCTTCTCAAGCAGACGGATAACACAAGAGCTGCCGCCTGAGAGAAAGCCAAGCTGGATCAACTGGAGATAGACGCGGTTACTCCATTGTATGAAGGATGCAGGCCCGAGGATACCCGCCTGAAAGTAACGCTCATGGCTCTGGAGATGAAGGTAAAACACAAAATGACCGACGCATGCTTCGACGAGAACATGTCATTCTGGCACGAACGTCTTCCCAAGGGGAACAAGTGCCCGACCAGTTTCGAGGAGGCGAAGAAAATCGTGTGTCCTCTGGATTTACCGCACGTGAAATACCATGTGTGCATGAAAAATTGTATCATTTATCGGGACGAGCACGCGGAGTCTACTATATGTCCGGTGTGCGGCGTCACTCCATACAAGAAGAGGAAGAAAGCTCCTCGAAAAGTGGTGTGGTACTTTCCGATCACTCCTCGTCTACAGCGGTATTTTGCGGACCCTAAGGTAGCAAAGCTCCTGCGTTGGCACGCGGATAGGGAGGAGAAGAAGCGAGAAGATGACGCAAATGATCCGGAGATAAATAAAAAAGACAAGATGCTGAGTCACCCTAAGGATGGTAGCCAGTGGCAAGCGTTGAACTTCGAACACCCAGAATTTGGGAAGGATCCAAGGAACATCGTGCTAGGCGCGAGCACCGATGGAGTCAATCCGTTTGGCAGCCAGAGAAGCACACATAGCACCTGGCCTGTGTTTGTGTGCATGTACAACCTTCCCCCCTGGTTGTGCATGAAGAGGAAGTACATTCACATGAGTATGCTAATTGAAGGGCCGAAATGACCAGGGAACGACATCAATCTGTATTTGGGGCTGCTGAAAGAGGAGCTAGACACGCTGTGGAAAACGCCAGCCAATATGTGGGACGCCACAGAGAAAGAATATTTCCCTATGAGAGCCGCACTGCTCACGACGGTGCACGACTATCTCGGTTACGGATATCTCGCGGGGCAGGTGGTCCACGGATTTTTTGGATGCGTCAGGTGCATGAATGACACAACGTATCGCCAGCTAGATAGAGATCCCGGGTCTTCGAAAACCGTGTTCATGGGACATCGAAGGTGGCTTCACGACATGACCCGTGGAGGAAACGCAAGGATCTGTTCAATGGTGAAACCGAACCCCGAAGATGCCCGCGTACGAGGAGCGGCGAGGAAATAGACCAGCTATTAAAAATTGGAAAGATTGCCCACTGCCGGGAAAGAAGCAAAAGGCGCCAGAGCCGAGAAAGAAGCGAAAGGCGCCAGAGCCGAGAAAGAAGCGAAAGGCGCCAGAGCCGCTGCTGAAGGTATGGAAAACGAGGTCTGTTTTCTGGGACTTGCCGTACTGGAAGATCCACCGTGTGCCTCACAGCCTTGATGTCATGCATATCACGAAGAACGTGTGCGAGAGTCTGCTTGGTACCCTGCTCAACATGCCAGAGAGGACCAAAGATGGGCCGAAAGCAAGGGCAGACTTGAAATCAATGGGCATCAGGGAGGAGCTTCACGCTAATGATGATGATGATGATGATGATCATGATGATGATGAGGCGAAGCAGGACACGGAAAGTCGTCGCAAAGGCAAAAAGGCCAAGAAGACCGGAAATGACTACCCTCCCGCGTGCTTCACTCTAAGTCAGGAGGAGATTGATCAGCTTTTCACCTGCCTCGTAGGAGTAAAACTTCCTTACGGTTACGCGGGGAAGATAAGCAGATACCTAGACACAGCGAAGAAGAAGTTCAGCGGGATGAAGTCTCACGACTGTCACGTGCTGATGATGTAGATACTTCCAGTTGCAATCTGTGGGATCATGGACGCGCACGTCCGTGAAATGCTAGTTGGCCTATGCAACTTTTTCGATGTCATCTCTCGGAAGTTGGTTGGCATGAGGCAACTCAGAAGGCTACAGGAAGAGATCGTGGTGATACTATGCGAGCTTGAGATGTACTTCCCGCCTGCATTCTTCGACGTTATGGTGCATCTGCTAGTCCATATCGTGGAGGATATCATCCAATTCGGGCCGACGTTCCTGCACAGCATGATGCCGTTCGAAAGGATGAATGGTGTCATCAAAGGATACGTTCGCAACATGTCACGCCCAGAGGGAAGCATAGCCAGGCGCTTTTTGACCGAAGAGTGCATCTCCTACTGCACGAATTATCTAGGCATCAAGAACCCCGTTGGTCTGCCCGTCAATAGGCACCTCGGCAGGCTCGCTGGATAGGGTCACTGAGGGAGTCCTGGACTAGGGGGTGTCCAAATAGCCGGACTATCATCGTCCGCCGGACTCCAAGACTACGAAGATACAAGATTGAAGACTCCATCCCGTGTCCGGATGGGACTTTCCTTGGCGTGGAAGGCAAGCTTGGCGATACGGATATGTAGATCTCCTACCATTGTAACCGACTCTGTGTAACCCTAGCCCTCTCCGGTGTCTATATAAACCGGAGGGCTTAGTCCGTAGGACATAACATACATTACAACAATCATACCGTAGGCTAGCTTCTAGGGTTTAGCCTCCTTGATCTCGTGGTAGATCCACTCTTGTAATACCCATACCATCAATACTAATCAAGCAGGACGTAGGGTTTTATCTCCATCAAGAGGGCCCGAACCTGGGTAAAACATCGTGTCCCTTGTCTCCTGTTACCATCCGCCTAGACGCACAGTTCGGGACCCCCTACCCGAGATCCGCCGGTTTTGACACCGAACTTGGTGCTTTCATTGAGAGTTCCTCTGTGCCGTCGCCGACAGGAAGGATGCCTCCACCCATCTTCAAGGACGGTATTTTCGCCAAAGGGGTCTTGGCCTCCGGCCAAACTATCCGGCTAGGTGGCTTTCTTATGACCGCCTGTCCGGCCACCGCTTCGACAATGACTTCTCAAGTTGTCAAAAGCAATCTTCACGTTAGCTCAGAATTTGCCGAGCGGCTAGATCCGATAGAGCTTTTTTGTGTCAATGAGCTCTTGGATCGCATCGCCGCCCTGGGAGTCGCTACGGACTACAATCAGATTGGGCTTAAAACTGATCTGAGAGAGATTAACTCTCCCCAGGTCACCCACCACGTCGTAGTGGTAGAAGAACAATGCGGGGACTCTTCTCCTGTATTGAAAACTAGTCATGTCCGGGTTCCCGAACCCTCCATGCCGGATTCCCGCGGAGGGACGGACCTCGATCAAGCACTGAACTTAAAGTCAGGCATCGGACCGGACTCGTTGGACAACATCCAGCAATCCAAGCTTCCAAATTTGGAAACTTCACGGCCTTCAAGCCATGAGATGGGTAGGGTTTCGGACTTTATTCCATCCACCCGCCCAGACATATGCGATCTATCTCTAATACGGAAAGAGCCCGCTGAAACAGTACATCACTACTGGGCTAGATTCCTCCTGGTTATGGACAGGATAAAGGACTGCCGAGAGGAAAACACAATCTCAATTTTTTGCAACAATTGCACGGACAAGGGAATATTGAACGCCATCAGCCATCGTGAAATTACACGCTTCGCCGACCTGGCGTCCATAGTACGAAAGTACTGCGCGATGGAGAGTTTCCGGAAAACCGAAAACCAGTTTTGGGACAATCCGGCCCCGAATACAACCCTAGTCCGCAACAAAAGGGTGCATTACACTCAGGCCCCAGATACAAAAATCAAAAAGCAAAAACCCCATAGAGGGCACGAAACCGTACTGGAGGGATGGCTCAGTGGACCCTGTAAAACTCACAGTACAGAGGGCGCCGTCCCAACACATAGCCTTCGAGCATGTTGGATATTACGGCAGGTGGCCAAAAGTGGCGAGGAGCTTCTAGCCCCGGAAAACCACTCCAACAATACCGGTACGGTATCAACAGTCTTCGAGACCTTCGCATCAAATAATATGCGGAAACGAACAATCCGCGGCCTCGCCGAAGTCTACCAAGTAGCAACAACAAATCCATGGAGCGACACGGCCATCACCTTCAACGCCAGCGACGAACCCAAATTCCGAACAGCCCGAGCACCAGCCGCACTGGTGCTTAGTCCAATAGTGGACGACTTTCGACTTACAAAGATCCTCATGGATGGCGGCAGCGGACTAAACCTCATTTACGAGGAAACTCTTCAAAAAATGGAAATAGACTGGAGCCGCATTGAGCGAAGCAGCACAACCTTCAGAGGAATAATCCCTAGCCGGGAACCACGCTGCACCGGAAAAATCACACTCGATGTGGTGTTCGGCTCGCCGGATAATTACAGATCCGAAGAAGTCACGTTCCAAGTGGCCCCGTTCAACAGCGGATATCACGCTATATTAGGACGAGAGGCATTCACAATTTTTCAAGCCGTACCCTATTACGGGTACATGAAGCTCAAAATGCCTGGGGCCAGCGGAATAATCACTCTCGTTAGTGATCTGGACATAGCACTCCGCACCGAAAACAAGACAGCCTCATTAGCCCTGGAGGCACTATCCGAAGCCCTAGCGGCAGAAGAACTCACCGCGCTGCGCTCTATGGTGAATAGGGACGATGTGATACTTGATAAGAGATCCAAGTCCACCTCCTTCAAACCAGCAGATGAAATAATAAAATTCCAGGTCCATCCAACAGACCGACAAAGACGGCTTCCACCGGGGCACAGTTAAACCCTGATGTAGATGCCGCACTGCGAGATTCCTGAAAATTGGGACATTTTCGCGTGGCACCCTTCGGATATGCCCAGAATCCCACGTAGATTGGCAGAACACAGCCTAAACATCCTTAAAGGATTCAAGCCAGTCAAACAGGCTCTTCGACGATTTTCCGAACCTAAAAGACAGGCAATGGGGGAAGAGCTAGCCAAACTATTGGAAGCCGGATTCATTAGAGATATCAAACATCCGGATTGGCTAGCAAACCTGGTAATGGTACCAAAGAAGGACAAATCCTGGCGCCTATGTGTCGATTTTAAAGACCTCAACAAGGCCTGCCCAAAGGATCCCTTCCCCCTCCCCCGCATCGACCAGATAATCGATGCTACCGCAGGACACGATTCACTATGCTTCCTCGACGCATACTCAGGCTACCATCAAATCAAGATGGCGGAAGCAGACCAAGCCGCAACGGCATTCATCACTCCATATGGACCATTCTGCTTCAACACGATGCCCTTCGGACTTAAAAACGCCGGCGCAACATATCAGCGCATGATTCAAACATGTCTAGCCACCCAGATCGGCAAAACAGTAGAGGCATACGTAGACGACGTAGTCGTCAAAACCAAAAACGTCGAAACTCTAGTAGACGACTTGAGGCTCACATTCGAAAACCTTAGAGCATATGACATCAAGCTGAATCCGAAAAAATGCATTTTCGGCTTACCAGCTGGAAAGCTGCTGGGCTTCATTGTATCCGGTAGAGGAATTGAAGCAAACCCAGCCAAGATCCAAGCTCTGTCACAGCTGGATATCCCAAAAGACCTCAAACAGATACAAAAATTGACTGGATGCGTGGCGGCTCTAAGCCGCTTTATCTCCCGCTTGGGAGAAAAGGCATTGCCCCTCTATCACCTCCTCAGGCGCACCGAACACTTCGAGTGGACGGATGCTGCCACTGCCGGACTCGAAGAAATAAAGGCCATATTGGCAACAAATCCGGTCCTGGCTGCGCCCAACCTGGGCGAACCAATGTTGTTATACATCGCAGCAACACATCAAGTTGTAAGCGCGGTACTCGTTGTCGAACGAGAGACACAAGGGCATAAACTCCCTCTTCAAAAACCAGTGTACTACGTGTCCACTGTGTTAACCCCCTGCAAGTCCCGTTACCCGCACTATCAAAAGATAGCTTATGCGGTGTTCATGGCATCCCGGAAGCTCCGACACTACTTTCAAGAGTGTTCGATAACGGTGGCCTCCGAAGTACCACTCAATGACATTATAAACAACCGCGACGCGACGGGCAGGATTGCAAAATGGGCCATTGAGCTCTTACCATTCGATATAACTTACAAACCTCGGCGAGCTATAAAGTCACAAGTTTTGGCTGACTTTGTCGCTGAATGGACCGAAGCCGAACTCCCTAAAGAGTACAGCGCATACTCCAATTGGATTATGCACTTCGACGGCTCTAAAATGTTGGCCGGATTGGGGGCTGGCATCGTATTGACGTCCCCAACCGGCGACACAGTCCAATACGTACTTCAGATAATGTACACGGACTCCAACAACGCAGCCGAATACGAGGCCCTTTTACATGGCCTCCGGATGATCTCCATGGGCATTCAACGCCTAGAGGTGCGCGGGGATTCAAACCTTGCGATATCCCAGATAAATGGAGACTTTGATGCCAAGGATCCGAAAATGGCAGCATATCGCAACGTTGTCTTAAAAATGTCAGCTCGGTTTGAAGGACTTGAATTCCATCACATAGCCCGAGATAATAACCAAGCAGCCAACGTACTGGCACGCATCGGCGCAAAATGTGACGCTTTCCCTCCAAACATCTTCCTGGAAAGGCTCTTCAAGCCATCCATACTATGGGAAGAGGAGTCCGGACACGACAAACCGGAAAAAACCGCGGCAACCGGCGATTCAGCCGATGACATAACACCTTCAGCCCACGACATAATGGCAGTAATCGCCCCGTGGACAGAACCATTCCTAGCCTACTTGCTTAGGCAGGAACTTCCTGAAGACCAAAATGAGGCCCGCTGCATAGTCCGGCGATCTAAAGCCTACAAGGTCCATGAGGGAGAACTTTATAAGAAAAGCACAACCGGAGTCCTTCAAAGGTGTATCTCCGAAGATGAAGGGCGAAACCTTCTGGCTGAAATTCATGCCGGACTAGGCGGACACCACGCAGCAGCTCGGGCCCTTGTAGGTAAGGCATTCCGTACAGGCTTTTATTGGCCGACGGCCCGGGCAGATGCTCAGGACTTAGTCCAAAGATGCGTTGGTTGTCAGCTCTTTGCTAATCAGAGCCATATTCCACCCACCGCCCTCAAAACCATACCCATTACCTGGCCGTTCGCGGTCTGGGGGCTTGACATGGTCGGACCCCTTGAAGGGGGAACCCACAAGCAAAGGTACCTATTGGTCATGGTGGACAAATTCACCAAATAGATAGAGGCCAAACCAGTCAAAACGGCAGAGTCTGGACCAGTGATAGACTTTATATCTGGGGTTGTACACTGTTACGGTGTCCCCCACAACATCATCATCGATAACGACACGAACTTCACGGCCGACAAGGTTAAGTCATGGTGCAAAAACATGGGCATCAAGCTCGATTACGCTTCAGTCTATCATCCTCAAACCAACGGTAAAGTGGAACGAGCAAATGGTCTAATAATGAGCGGCATCAAACCCAGACTAGTGCGGTCACTTACGAAATTTGACACGCACTGGGTAGAGGAGCTCGACTCCGTACTCTGGGGGCTGCGGACAACGCCCAACCGTACTACCGGATTCACACCATTTTTTATGGTATACGG
The DNA here is from genome assembly GCA_963921465.1 of Triticum timopheevii. NCBI lineage: Eukaryota > Viridiplantae > Streptophyta > Magnoliopsida > Poales > Poaceae > Triticum > Triticum timopheevii. The sequence goes on from OY997268.1 coordinate 481,115,039, forward strand.
CGCAGAGGCAGTTTTGCCCTGCGACATCATTCATGACTCACCTCGAGTGCGCATGTACGAAGAAAGAGAAGCCGAGCTGGATCGGCAGGACAACTTGGACACATTGGAGGAAGAACGCGACGTCGCCAAGGCTCGTTCCGCATTCTATCAGCAGCAGGCTCAAAGATATCAAAGCAGAGAAGTACGGGCCAAAACTTACAACATTGGCGAACTAGTTCTACGCCTGCCGGACAAGAAAAAGGACAAGCTCAAGCCCAAATGGGAGGGCCCCTTCATTATCGATCAAGTCCTGACCGGCGGGGCGTACCGTCTATGAAATGCATCGGACAACTGACTCGAGCCGAACCCATGGAACGCAGCCCGCCTCTGAAGATTCTATGCCTAGCGCTGGACTAAGAGTTCGTCCCCTTCCCCCGTCCAAATTTTTACACTTCAGCTGCCCTTTTGTTTCTCTTTCTTCTCTTAACCCTTTTTCTAAAAATCCCTTGAGGGCCTACTTGCGCATTGTTCGCACATACTTGATGTGCCATCCGCACTCATTATACCTGGGGGCTTCTTTTCCAGAAGCTCAATTATAAGGGCTTCATGCCTAGCACATGTGTCAAGCTTCCACATGTACCTTTTACTCACCATTATATGCATCGATATGACTTAAGTTTTGGCCAAGCTAGGTTCCCTGGCTCCTGTGCTTACCCCTACGTTCCCGATTGTTCGGCTAGGAGGTAAAGGGAGCACCTCTGTGATTGTTACTGCCGGGTCAGCCGGATGTGTACCTCAGACTGGGTGAAGCCGAAAGCTAGCGTTCTTAAGGGAATATTCGGTCGGTGACTGAAAGATGATTTTTTACCTACCTATTTATCTGCCCCCAGATGTTTTTCTGCTTTTTTCGCAGTCCGGACATGCACTTTAGGGCATGCCTCCCAGGGAAAGGAAACCTTAACGGAACTATTCTCCCTGGAAGATGTTTCTTACTAACCATCTAATATAACATAACTAGTTGGGCACTTATCTGATAAAGCACTAATGACCCCTACGCCTGGTCTCCATGCATACCCCGGTTGTTTCTTAACCGAAAAGGTATTCGGACACACTCCGGACTCTAGGGTCCCGAGGTCGAAGCGAAAAGGTCGGCAAAGACAAACGATCTACAATCCGGCTAGAAGGCATTTCATATGTCATTTTACAAATACATTGTCAAATCTACTGACTGTATTCCTCCTCAATCCCGTCTAACAGGCTGTCTAATTTACAGTCCCGTTGGGAAAATTTAGCGGCCAACTCTACTTGTCCGTATACTAAACTCACAGGGATCTCCTTCCCATCGGGCCCCACAGGTCCGACCTCGGCCATGTGGTTGGGATCCGCCTTCTTGTACCGCGTCTTCACCATGGCCCAAGCCTCCCTGGCACCTTGGCGGCAGGCCAAAATCTTCCACAAACGGAAGCGCTGCCTCATTCCCTGAAGCTTCTCAGTAAGCTCCCCAAGGCCTTCGGGCAGGGAAAGGGCCGGCCATAAAGCCTGAACGGCACCGCTCATCGCCTGCCGAACTCGTTCGAGCAGTTGCAACAGTTCGGGAAGTTGATCACCCATCGATATGGGCATCTCCTCTGCAGGGTGACCTGTGAGTATACCTACAGACATATTCTGTCAATTGATTTCCTCGCCGAACTCTTCTTTTCAAAGGAGTTCGCTTAAGCACTTACTATAGATGCCGCGACGAAGCCGCTGATTCTCCTTAACGGAGCCAGACAGCTCGGCCCGAACACCTTTCAGCTCTTCTCCAAGCTGGGCGTGGGCATCCTAGAGCTTGTTCCTTTCTTGTTGGACTCTATTCAGCACCCTCTCGCTGGCCTTTAGCTAGCGCAGCAGTTCCTACCTGTCTGGATCTTGTCCGGTAGCACCTGCAATGTCATTATTAGACTTGCGTGCACGCCGCACAGCGCTTATATTTTTCAAAAACAATGTGTTACCTGGAGGGGCCTCTGTGTTTCCTCCTGCGGCAGCAAGTGCGGCCTCAAGTTGGGCCTTGCACCCTTGCAGCTCCTGAGACAGTTGGGTATTCTTCTCGGTAAGATCCTGCATTTCAAATGATCCTTAAATCAGTTAACATAACTACTTTAAGTCTCGGGGGCTACTGGCATATATCACTGCTAAAATCTTTTACCCGTATGTCTTTCACATACTGCTCCGTGGCTCTGGTAAAACCATCTTGAGCAGCACGGAGGTGCGCGTCCCCCGCGTTAAAGTCACTTAACACCTCAGGGGAGATGCACGCGTCACGAAATACTGTCCGGCGGCGCCTATGGTTCATGGCGCTCTCCACCTCAGACTTGGTGGCGGACAACCTGTCGGCATCCTTCGTTGAAGGAGTGTCCGGCTCGCGCCTTGCGCTCGCCTCCCCCTCCAGACCGGGCGCTTGAGCCTGGTCGGTAGATGTTGGATTGGCAACCTCCACGCCCGCAGTCCGGCGGGCGCTTTTTCTCCTACATAGATCATGAGCACTCAAACGCTTCCTAGGAACGTTGCTCGGAATAATTAGCTGCGAGCTATACCTTTGCGGCGACGTTTCAGTCCGCGCCACGCTCCTCTTCCGCCTACTGGTCCAGACTGGCCTTTGTTGGTCAGCCACCGCGGGCCCGGCTTCCCGCCTTGAAGGCGCTTCCTGCAAAATGCCATCGTACGCGAAGGTCAGAAATAAGCAAGGAAGAGATAATGGAGTCAGGACTTCCGTTACGATCACCTGGGAAGCCGAATATAGTCCGGGGTAGTCAGCCGTAATGGCGACTAAAGCATTATCCATGCTGAGCTGGTGGAACACCCCGTCGATTAGCTGCACCTTTATGTCTGGATCCTCTCCGGAGGCCGGATCCTGGGATCTCTCTGGATCTTCGGGTTGTGGAGCTGGACTTATCATGTCCTCCACAGTCCGGCGCAGTTCCTGCGTCGAAGACATAACATAAGAAGCTTAAACTTTGAAAGCATGGGTCGGGCCCTTAAACTGTTCGCTTACCCAACGACGGGGGTTATTCATGGAGAACCCATTCAACGGGTTCGTCTGAAGGAAGTCCTCCTTCTCCCCCTTGTACAGGCCGGACAGGATCTGCACCAGATCCTCGGCCGAATCCGGTCCTTTGCGGCCATGGCGGGTGGCATCGTCTTCCCTGTTGAAATCCCACATAGGGTGGCCCCTGTATTGCAGTGGCTGCACCCCCCGCATAATGCATGTCGCCATGACTCCGATCATGGTCAACCCGGAATGGGCCAGTAATCTTATTCGGCCCATCAGATAATGGACACTCTTGTCTTCCTCCAGCTGGGGGCTCCGCGGGCGCCAACTAAGGCGTTTCTTCAAAGGAGCGGTACTAAACTCCGGGAGGCCGATCCGAACAGGGTCCGGCAGCGGAGCGTCTTCTATGTAAAACCATTCCGAAGGCCAGTCTTCGGACGCCTTCTTAGGGGTTCCGGATGGATATCCGGTCCCGGCAATGCGCCATATTTCAGCGCTGCCCACTTGATATATGGATCCCTCGTGAGAACGGGGTATGAGGCAAAACAACCTCTTCCACAGTGCGAAATGGGGCTCAATGCCCAGAAATAGCTCGCAAAGAGCTACGTAACCCGTGATATGCAGGATAGAGGCGGGTGTAAGGTGATGGAGCTGGAGTCCGTAGAACTCCAGGAGCCCGCGGAGGAACGGATGTATAGAAAATCCGAGTCCCCTTATCAGATAGGGGACGAAGCATACCCGCTCCCCTTTGTTGGGACTTGGGATAGCCTCCGCTTGCTTCCCACCTTGGTAGGTGGCCAGCCCGGCTCGAACCGGAACCATAAAAGCTGGAGGAAGATATCCCCCCGCTTGGAGCTTCACCAGCTCGTTGTGCGGAACAGAGCACCTCCTCCAATCTCCTGGCAAAGGGCTGGGAGCGCGAGAAGAGGAGCCGCGTCGACGGTCCATGATGGAATGGATTCTGGGTCGAAAGCGCTCCGACGAGTATTCGCGGAAGGAAGATGGTGTGATTTGGATCTGGATTCTTGCCTCTCTTATAGGCAGATTATTTGCATAGCTAAGGGGTAAAACATAAAAGATACCCTGGCTTTTCGCATTGTGCGACGCGTGGAGGAAGGCCATTATTGGGCGTGGAAGCCGAGAAGCGCAACATTGATAAGGAAGCCGGACACTGTTCGGCAGGTACATGGAACTTAAAAGGAGAACCCGCCTTGCAACGCCGAAGACTATATACGCATCGGACTTATCGTCATTGAAGCCTGGTTCGGGGGCTACTGAGGGAGTCCTGGACTAGGGGGTGTCCGGACAGCCGGACTATCATCGTCCGCCGGACTCCAAGACTATGAAGATACAAGATTGAAGACTCCGTCCCGTGTCCGGATGGGACTTTCCTTGGCATGGAAGGCAAGCTTGGCGATACGGATATGTAGATCTCCTACCATTGTAACCGACTCTGTGTAACCCTAGCCCTCTCCGATGTCTATATAAACCGGAGGGCTTAGTCCGTAGGACACATAACATACATTACAACAATCATACCGTAGGCTAGCTTCTAGGGTTTAGCCTCCTTGATCTCGTGGTAGATCCACTCTTGTAATACCCATACCATCAATATTAATCAAGAAGGACGTAGGGTTTTACCTCCATCAAGAGGGCCCGAACCTGGGTAAAACATCGTGTCCCTTGTCTCCTGTTACCATCCGCCTAGACGCACAGTTCGGGACCCCCTACCCGAGATCCGCCGGTTTTGACACCGACAGTCACCGTGAGGGTCGCTGCAAAATGCATGTCGACTTCGAGGGTCGACTCGCCGACTTTGAAAGAGCAAACCTAGTCGCGCTACAACACATAGACGTGGTCGATCCTTGAGTGGTGGAGCACAAAACCTTTGAGAAGACGCACAATGACCGAGGCCAACAGAGGACGGATGGAGATATAATCAAAGAGCACAACTCATGTTTCACCCGTTGGTTCAAGCAGGAGCTTCTGTCGTACCCTTTACATGAGGATTCTTCCGCGGAAGAACAACTCATATTCGCCTTGTCACAGGGCGCTGAGCACAACCTGATGACGTATGAGCTGTACGATATCAACGGCTACACATTCTACACCGAGGGAAAGGACATGTAGAGCGATGGTTATCAGAACTCCGGGGTAATGATGGAATCCTACACCGGTAACGACAAGGACAAATACTACGGAAGGATCAAGGAGATCTGGGAGCTGAGCTACGCTGGAGAGAAGGTCCCGATGTTCCGTGTCAGATGGGCCAAGAGCGTCATAAAAGAAGACCGGTATTTCACCACCATGGTTATACCCGAAGCCAAATCCAAGACCGCGGGCGCAAACGTCACCGTGAAAAATGAGCCATGGGTACTGGCTTCTCAAGTGGACCAATGCTTCTTCATTCCCGACCCGCCAAAGCCCAGTCGTGTTGTCATGAGGAGAGGCAAAAGGAAGATCATCGAAATGGATGGAGTCGCCAATGAGCAAGACTTCGACAAGTACGGTGACCCGAATATGGAACATGACGACAACGATGAAGTATCAGCATACACCACAAGAAGAAGCAGGACCACCCTACCTAAAGGACGTCCGTTCAAGAGAAGAACTCCATTTATGAAAAATAAGGGCAAGAAGATTGTGAACATATAGCTAGCTAAGATCGATTGTATTTAAATTGTATCCTTCATTTCTCGATTGTATTTCATGGGCACTTTAATTTTGAACTCATGAATATTTTTTAAATTTCATGGACACTCGATCTCGATCCCCCTCCATCTCGATCGCTATCCCACCTCGCCAGATCTGGTCCCCCTCGCCACCGAGCACCCCCTGCACCCTCTCCCCCGCTCCACCGGCCGTCGACGTCGACCCCCGGCCCCGCACCCTCCCCTGCTCCACTGCCGCCGCCGACCCACCGCACCCTCCCCCGCTCCACCGTTGTCGCCGACCCACCGCACCCTCCCCCGCTCCAATGGCCGCCGCCGCCGACCCCCCGCACCCTCCCCAGCTCCACCGCTGCCGAGCACCCCCCCCCCCCCCCGCACCAGCTCCACCGGCCGCCGCCGCCGACCGGCCCCCCGCACCCTCCCCCGCTCCATCGCCGCCGACGACCCACCGCACCCTCCCCCGCACCCTCCCCGGCCCGCTCCACCGTCAAAAATGAATGCAACTAAAATTGCAAAAAAAAACAAATTTGATTATATTTTCAAATAACAAATTTGATGATATTTTCAAATAATAAAATTGATGATATTTTTTCATATTCATAAATATTTTCAAATAACAAATTTGATGATATTTTTTAAAAAATTATTACTGTTTTTATAAAAAATTATTACTGTTTCATATTCATATTCATTTTCTTAAAAATTATTAGATGCAACAAAAAAAATTACTTATGGCGCACCTCTGGCTGGTGCGCCATTGCTATATATAAAAAAAGATTACTAATGGCGCACCTCTGTGTGGTGCACCATTGCTATATAAAAATAAGATTACTAATGGCGCATCGGCGGGGGGTGCGCCATTGCTATCTAAAAAAACATACTAATGGCGCACCGCTGCGGGGTGCGCCATTAGTAAGCTTCCCCCCACACTAAATCCCCAATCTCTCATATTTCTCTCTAATCTCTCCCCTGCCTCATCGATCTCACCCGCTCCCCCCCCCCGTGCTCGTCGTCCCCGAGCCGAGCGCCGCCTCCCTCGTCGTCCCCCCTCCACCCGCGCCCGCGCCCTCGACGTCCTCCCGCCCAAGCCTCGAGGGCACCCGCGTGGAACGGATCCTCACCTCCGACCCCAAGCTCCCCTTCAAAGTGTGAGTATAGATCCCCCCTCTTCCTCCTTCCCCCACCCCTCCTCGGACCAGATCTCGTCCTGATCCGCGTGTGTCGTGCGGTGGCCTCACAGGTTCAGCGTGCCGGAGGCGGCGCCCTTCACGGTGGTTCTCAAGTTCGCCGCCGAGGAGTTCAAGGTCAATCGTTCGCCTCTCGCGTACGGTTGAGGTTCGAGTTCTTCTTCTCCATCCCAATGTCACTGTCGTTGTGTGTTGTACATGCCGTGCGCCGGTTTCCTCCTGTGTTTCCGCCTCCTTGTTCTTACTTCTCTCCGTCTTCTTGCTACAGGGTCATACAACATGTTGTTTAACGCTCGGTCTGCTGCTCGGGGAGGTAGGGTCTTTCTAATTCTTGCTCGTCACCTGTTTGATAAAATGCATGTTTGCTCACGCGTTCTTCCATGTTTCTTTCTCTTGCTACCTGACGTCATGTTGCCTGCTGTTGGAGTAGCAGTGCATCGATTTGGTTAATTGAAACTTGATGCAGTAGCTTGAAAATTCTGTTTGGTTGGTGCGAGGCAGGCACTTTTTGCTGTGCAGGCGCTTGTTGTTGTGCACTGATTTGGCAGTAACTTGTTGATGTTGCTGTGCATCGATTTGGTTGGTGTGAAAATTCTGTTTTGTAGTAGTAGTGCACTGATTTGCAGTAGCTTGATGAAGTAGCAGTAGCTTGCAATGATTTGGAGTAGTTGGAGTAGCTGTAGCTTGATGCAATAGCACTAGCTTGCACTGTAGTAGCTTGACTTAATGATTTGGAGTACCATAGTGATGCTTGCTTAAAACTGAAGTAGCAGCAACTGGTAGCAATAGCTAGCTTGACTGGATTATGTGCTTAATTCACTGAATTTGGTTGGTGAAGATGAAGTAGCAGTAGGAGTAATCGCTTGGCTAATCTTTCTTGGAGTAGATCAATGAACTTGCAGTAAATAATGAATTATTTGTAGAAATTCAGTGAAGTACTGTACTCCAGTGCGCAGAAACTCATTGAATTATTCCAGTTTGCAAAAATTCTGTACTCTAGTATTTGTTAATTTTGAAGTACATCTGGCTAGCTTAAATGGAGTAGCTTAAAATTAACTAAACCCATGTGTGCTTGGAGTAATTAAAATTAACTTGTGCTTGTGCAGCAATTTCCTCTCTTCCTCTCTTCTTTTTAGTAAAGTGTAGGAGTAATTAAAATTAGCCGAGACCATTTGTGTTAATTAAAATTAAATGGAATCTCTCTTTTCCTTTACTCTGAAGGCTTATGTTCATCTAACTGTCCCGCAGTGAGGTGTTGCAATCTGCACTAGAGCTTGTGCAGTTTACAGAGTTGACAGGGATAGGTGATTAGGCACAAGGAGATCAAGATCCAGAAGTTCAGAACACTAGCCTAGGCTTTTGAACACTAGGTACTGTACACTTGCTGACTTACATAACCAAGCATTATATAAGGACCACAAACTTTGTCCCTGTTGAAACTTTGATGCCCAAAATTTGAAAGAAATGATTTTTGAGGAAATCAATTTATTGTTTGTATATAAACTATGTGAGATAATCAATTGTTGTCGGTCCCTTTGTATTTCAAAACTGTATGTCAAAACTCAAAACTGAAAAACTATCAAAACTACTCATGCTAAATTTTCCATCAGACTGTGTCTACATATTGCTGTCAAAATATCATAGTAATGATCATCTAGTCAGATGTGTGCACAGATTGCTGTTACATGTTCATTTTGGTCATTTAGTGAGATACTGGTCATTTTGGAGATGCCATATGAAGATTTTAGGGTTATTTTGGAATAATGGTCATTTAGTAATGTGAAACATTGACTATTACTATGGCAAGTACTGTGTCAAGTACTCCATGTGTTTTTGTTGGCAGTTTATCATGAAATGGTGTTTATGGTCATTTAGTAATTTAGTCAAATATTGTCTCAAATCTGTGGAGTACTGGAACTGGGACTAGTAGTATGGTGTCATTCTCTTCTCTTGTCTGAAACTGTAGCATTTTAGTTTAACAGTGGATCTCTATGGAACTGTGTAGCATTTCAGTTTAACAGTGGATCTCAAAATTGGATGCTCCTGACGTGCCAGTAGCGGAGTGGCTCCCGATCTAGGTGTTAGAGGTGCAGCATATGTGCAATTTTGGCCACTGACTATAACAAATTGTTTGAAATATAGACCACTATGTGGAGGAATAACTCTAGTGAGTGATTCTTGCTATGGGGAGGGACAGTGATAACATATTAAATAGATTGATTGTTCTTACATTTTAGTGATAACATATTAACATTCTTGCTATGGGGAGGGACAGTGATAACATTTTAGCTAGATAGAATATATGCACATTTGGTCTGCTTCTGCTAGTTTTGATGTTTCCCGTCTTCCGTTTACGACGAGAGATTTTGTCTGTAGAAAAGCATATCGGCAGCTATTCATGTATTCTTTGGACTAAAGAATCCTCAAGTCCTCCAGATATATGTTTGGATGCTAGATGGTTCGTGCATATTTCTGTCTACTTCCTCTAGAATTAGATGGATGTATATGTCTGTCTACTTCTTCTAGAACTAGTGTGTTGCCAAGATTCCAACACTATTTATGCAGTATCCAGATTGAAAATACCAAGTAGCATTTTGCATTCTCTTTCAGATTCAATGTGACCAAAATTCACTTGTTCTTATATGGGTGAAACTTCACTTTTTTTAGGCTAGTGTAGGGTGTTTGCTTTATTCTGTCATCATTGGTAACTATGTCACAAATAAATTGTTCCTTCTTCTGTATTTGACAAGTAATGACTGTTGATAAGCTGAGGCATGGATTAAGCTGTTTCTTTGCTCTGAATTACTTGTGATGCATCTGAATTACTTGTGATCACATTGAGAAAGACTTGTGAAGATGATGATCATCTTTTACAGAAAACAATTTGTGATGATTTTGCTAGTTTGCTGGGTTTTGTCTTCGACCATCATGTCGTGATGATTGTGCAGGTACCCCGAGAGGCCCTTGAGTTTGCCGGAATGTCGATTAACTTCCGTTCCGACAAATTCGGGTACTCCATATGTCCAATTTTCAGCAAAGGTCATGCTGAAATTTTCCGTGAATTTTAGCATGACTTTGCTAAAATTCAGACATATGGGGTACTTGCGACTAATGCATGGGCCGGGGTAGCTTAGTACTTAATTAAGTAGGATCAACTGCCCTGCCATTCTTGCTGCATTAAACCATAGGTGGCAATAGAGCCAAGTGATTAGGCCCAACTTAGAATTCTCCTTAGCACCGATAAACCCTAGATGATAAACCCAACATAGGTGGCAATAGAGCCAAGTGATTAGTGCCAAGTGATTAGGCCCAACCTAGGGTACCTCGGCATCGATAAACCCTAAATGATGAAAACTTAACTTAGCACTTAGGGTGCCTCGGCGTCGACAAACCCTAAATGATGAAACCTTGGCTTTTAGGGTGCCTTGGTGTCGATGAGAACCTAAATGATGTACGCTTAGGCTTTTAGGGTGCCTCGGCGTCGACAAACCCTAAATGATAAAAGCTTAGCTTTTAGGATGCCTCGGTGTCAACAAACCCTAAATGACGAGACCATGATCTTGTTCCTTGACAATAACCAACTTTTTGACCAAACTTTTTCCTATTTAGAGCGAAACATGGCCCACAATGATGAGGCCGGCGGTTCGGGCGGCAAGCAATTCTGGGAGCTGTCCCAGGAGTTTGAGGAAGAACCTCACCGCTATGAGGACGCCGCGGAAGACACCGATCCTGACTACACAACCCCTAGTGGCATCGGGGATGACACCACTGATGGTGCCGCTGAGCATGCCACCACTGATGATGGCAGCGCACGCACAGATGGCAGCCAACCGAAGAGGCAACGGAAGGACCGGCGCCCGAGCGTGCTCGGCACCGTCAAGGAGGAATTTACTGAAGTGAACTCCGACGGGCATCCGACGGCGCCCAAAGAAGTAGTCAAGGGGTACTCGGTTCAGCTCGGGTGCATTCTCCGGAGCACCGTCTCGATCAACACCGAGAACCTAAGGCATGAGGACCGAGGGAATTTGCGTAGCCTCCTCTTCACGAAGCTGTACAAACAATACAAGTTCCCCGCTGAATTTGCAAACACACGCCTCTCAGGGAACAAAGTGAACAGTGCCGCCCTCACGAGGATGAGCACGGCCCTGACTACTTGGAGAAGCATGGTGAAGGCAATGATTGAAAAAGGTGATAGTTATGAGAAGATCAAGGCGAAATATCCTTTGATCAGCGAAGATGACTACAAGGAGTTCAAGATCAAGTGCGAGAGCAGCGCAACCTCCGAATCAAGTCAGTGGGGGAAAGAAATGCGGCAGTTGAACTTAGGGATCCACCAACTTGGTCCCGGCGGTTACAGAGTGGCGGAGCCTATATAGGACAAGGAGGACCCGGAGCGTGCCGAGCAAGGCCTACCGCCCCGCTTCGAGAAATACCGTGACAAGCAAACCAGGAACTTTCTCAGGGCCCGGTACAAGGAGGACCCGGTAACAAAGGAGCTTACCACGGATCCGAAGACTAGGGCTCTCGAGCTTGTTCTGGTAAGGAATACACCCCCGCGTAATTAGCTCCATATGGTTGCATTCTAATTAATCCCCAATATTTCTAAATGGTTCATGTTCCTTCCGCAGGACACTGAAAGCAGTAGCGCGGGGTTGTCTCAGAGCTCCCCTTTCGAAACCCCTTTAAATAGGGCGTTGAACATAATGAAAAACAAGGATAAGCTCAGTAAGCCGACGTCAGCTGGTCGTGTGGCCGACAAAGGCTTGTCCACAAAATGGTCGTCATACTATACCGCTGGTGGGCGAAAGGAGAAAAAGACCAGCTTGGAAAGCCAGTCGCACGAGGTTGAAGCACTCAAGGCACAAGTGGCGTAGATTCCGGAGATTGTCCAAGAGCAAGTGCAACAACAACTGGGAACGACGCTCACCGCCATGGTGCCTACGTTGATTCATGGGCTGACGACGTGCATTGCGGGTGGCCAACAGGGGCCTCCTCCGGTTCCCAGCTTCATGGCCAGCAACTCGTACAACGCGCAGGCAGCGCCATTGGTGTCTCCGGCGGCGCCATTGATGTCTCCGGCGGAGGCGGTATTCGTGTCTCCGGCGCCGACATGGGCATTGGAGCTTAATGCACCCGGGTGTACGCCGGCCGGCACCTCGCCAGCAAGCGGCCCCTCCGTCAGTTGCACGCCCGCCGTTGGCGGTGCCTCGACATTAGCCAAGCTCGACGGCATCACGGTAACTAAGCCTCTCGGCCGATGACTTCATCTCCTTGCCTTTGACTGGGCATCCCTGACGCCCTACATGTTTTCGCAGGGCACCGCCGACGTTCCTTGCACTCTCCTGAACTTCGTGGGCGGCGATTGGTCGATGTCGCCAAGGGCAGAATCGTTCAACCGGGCAACCCCGTGTTCCGCGGTAATCCGATGCCACCCACCTTGTATAGGGTTGAACTGGTTCGGGTGCTGCCAGGCTGCGACGAGCTGTTACCTCTGATTCGACACGTTGGGGCCGACGAAGAAGATGAGATGACCCTCAGCGCCTGCGTAAGCTGGCCCATGCTTTGGCCGAAGAGCCAGATTCGTTTCGGGGTGGGGGACACCACCCCACAGACAAGACCGCCAGTCATGCCTGCGCCAAGCCATGGCAAGAACGCCGCAATGCTACCGGACATGCCGGACATCCCTATGGCATAGGATCCGGACAAGCATATGGCACAGGATCCGGACGATGATGGCAACGACGAAGGTACATTTACCAACGTCGATAAGTACTTTGCCGAACATGGGTACGTTGACGAGTTCTGCGGGCCTCCTTCTCAAGAACCCAACCAAGACGACCGCGATCAAGCTGGTACGGTGGAGAAATCCAATTACAACAGGCGACGTCTGGCATTCAATTCTCAGGAGACGCCTCCAGCTCCCGCCTTCACCGAGCCTCAGATAGCTGAGGTGCGAAATATTATCAGCCCCAACACGCTTAAGAAGGCGGTCTATGAGCAGAACTTGGTCCCATTACAGCAGATCAGGAAGAAGGGACGGAAACGAAAGACTAACAAGGGCGCTGGTGCGAGCCAGCCGGCACCGAGTACGATCCGTGCTCAGGACGGGCCACCTTCACCTAAGGATATCTCGAGGAGGGTGCATGTGGCGGGTAGGGCGATGCTACCGACAAATATGCTCAATGCTGCAACGGGTGCTATGCGGAGTCTGCATGAGAGTGTTCTTTCTTTGGAGAAGCAGCGTCTCTCCCAGAATGATGTGGCATACCCGGATTTCGTGGCCAAGGTGCCAGAGGGCAAGGGCTTTGTGGATGGCGCCATCGGGGGTACGATCGTCCTGCGGTTTGATGACATCCTTGCTATGTTTAACCTTCATCCGCTGCACTACACCTTCGTTCGGCTGTTTTCGCTGAGTATGGAGATGCGGATCATTCGAGACAAGACCCCAGACATCGGGATAGTCGACCCCTTCTACATGCGTGCCAAGATCTTGGGCAGCGCTGGGGACCGGCAAGTCGCGAGTTCACACCTCGAAGGCGTCATTCTAGCAAACCCAGATAAGGATAACTTCCTCGTGCCTTACTTTCCCGAGTAAGTCATCCCCTCACCGCCCCGTAACATATGATTTCTTAGATTTCGATCGTACTTTTTTTTCTAACATTTCATGTTCTGTGCAGTGACACACATTGCACACTCATCCTCTTAAGCCCGAGATATTCCATGGCCACGTATTTCGACCCGGACCATGACTCCAAGATAGACTACACAAATATCAAGAAAGTTCTTGATGATGCTCTCCCCGGCTACGCCAAATCTGGAGGCACCTTTAAGAGGCCAGTTCGTTGGTACGGCAGGCACGTGTTCACCCACAATACGATGTTCCCCTGCTTCAAGCAGCCGCCTGGCGGTCAGAAGGATGCCTACTACGCCCTCCATCACATGCGGGCAATCGTACGGGACCATAATCACCTTCTACTACCAAATAATGTCAAAGATTGGGCCGCAAGCTTGGCGGCAATCCAGGACGCGGACATCCGACAAGAATTCTTTCGCATCCAGTCGGAGTTTGCAGAAATCATCCATCAAGATGTCCTTCGTACCTCGGGGCAGGTCTACCTCAGATATCCATCGTCCAATAGTGAGATAGACACAATGCTACAAATGCAGGCTGACAACGCCCGCGACTTCATGACCATCACGAAAGACAGCGACTTCATCCACGCTCCGGTCCCATGAGTCGAGTCGAAAGTAGTGATGCTATTTGTAGGTCTGAAACATCGATTAGCTCATGTTGTAATTAAACTTTAATGAACTTGTATGTATCTTTGGTCTGGACATTCGTTCAACTTAGATGTAATCGATGCTATTTATTAGTAGGACCATGAATCGTGCTATTAATGTCTTGCTTTTCTCTTCCGATCCTTTTGTTGCATACTTTTATATTGCTTATGTATTGTCTGTTGTTTGGCTTGTGCATAGAGATGCCGTCGTATGTCGTGTACAAGGGTAAGGTTCCCGGAGTCTGCGACGACTGGGAGGAGTGTCGGAGACAAGTTCACTGTTTCAGCGGTAACAATTACAAAGGGTACACCACTAGGGCGGAGGCGGAATCTAGATACGCCCGCTATCTAGCGGGAGAGAGGAGGGAGCGTTGGAAGAACCGGATGAAGACCAGTTTCATCGCGATGATGCTCATCGTGATGACCGCAGCTCTCTTCTATGTGATGGTAGTTTAGATGATCGATATCGACTTGTAACGCAAAGACAAACTCGCTACTCGCGGTCTTCGAGACTTGTAATGTTCTATCTTTGTTCGGTCTTTTGAATTCGGAGACTAATATGATGAATTGTATTCGGAGACTAATCTTCTATTGTATTCGATGAATCTGTTGTTGTTGTGTGGTGTTGTCTATAATCTGTCCAATAATACATTTTGTAACCTGTGCAAAAATCAGAAAAGTAAAAAAAACCTAATATTCATACTAATGGTGCATCACCACAAAGTGCGCCATTAGTATGCCAAACGATATTAATGGCACATCACCCCACAGTGCGCCATTAGTATGCCAAAGGATACTAATGGCGCATCACGCCACAGTGTGCCATTAGTATGCCAAAGCACCTGGGTAAATATGGCCCCCTGGGAGGCATACTAATGGCGCACCCGCAGTGCGCCATTAGTATACCAGATACTAATGGCGCACCACAGGTGCACCATTAGTAAAAAATACTAGTGGCATGGTACTAGTGGCGCACCAGTAGTGCGCCATTAGTAGGCAAAACTGGTGCGCCGCTAGTAGGCCTTTTCCTAGTAGTGTGATCTCCATCACCGAAGCATCGTCATGATCTCCATCGTCACCGGTGCGACACTTTGATCTCCATCGTAGCATCGTTGTCATCTCACCAACTATTGCTTCTACGACTATCGCTACAGCTTAGTGATAAAGTAAAACAATTACAAGGCGATTGCATTGCATACAATAAAGCGACAACCATATGGCTCCCGCCAGTTGCCGATAACTTTCTTACAAAACATGACCATCTCATACAACTATTTATATCACATCATGTCTTGACCATATCACATCACAGCAAGCCCTGCAAAAACAAGTTAGACGTCCTCTACTTTGTTGTTGCAAAATTTACGTGGCTGCTACGGGCTTCTAACAATAACCGTTCTTACCTATGCATCAAAACCACAACAATTTTTCATCAAGTGTGCTGTTTTAACCTTCAACAAGGACCGGCCGTAGTCAAACTTGATTCAACTAAAGTAGGAGAAACAGACAGCCACCGGCCACCTATGTGCAAAAGCACGTCGGTAGAACCAGTCTCATGAACGTGGTCATGCAACGTCGGTCCGAGCCGCTTCATCCAACAATACCGCCGAATCAAAGTAAGACGTTGGTGGTAAGCAGT
Source organism: Triticum timopheevii (assembly GCA_963921465.1). NCBI lineage: Eukaryota > Viridiplantae > Streptophyta > Magnoliopsida > Poales > Poaceae > Triticum > Triticum timopheevii. The sequence goes on from OY997268.1 coordinate 481,130,824, forward strand.
ATGACTATTATCGCCAACAACTCTTTGTGTTCTACTCGTGCATAAAACATCTACGCATAGACCTGGCTCGGATGCCACTATTGGGGAACGTAGTAATTTCAAAATTTTCCTATGATCATGCAAGATCTATCTAGGAGATTCATAGCAACGAGAGGGGAGAGTGTGTCCACGTACCCTCGTAGACCGAAAGCGGAAGCATTTAGTAACGCGGTTGATGTAGTCGAACGTCTTCGCGATCCAACCGATCCAAGTACCGAACGTACGACACCTCCGTGTTCAGCACACACTCAGCTCATTGACGTCCCTCGTGCTCTTGAACCAGTTGAGGATGAGGGTGAGTTCCGTCAGCACGACAATGTGGCAACGGTGATGATGATGTTACCGGTGCAGGGCTTCGCCTAAGCACTACGACAATATGACCGAGGTTTGTAACTATGGGACGGGCACCGCACACAGCTAAGAGAAGACTTGGTGTGTTCTAGGATGCCCCCTGCCCTCGTATATAAAGGAGGGAGGGGGAGGCTGGCCGGCCCTAGGGGGCACACTAAGCAGAGGGAGTCCTACTATGACTACTAGTCCTAGTAGGATTCCTCTACAAGGAAGAGAGGGGGAAGGAAGGAGGGGGAGAGAGAGTAGGAAAGGGGGGCGCCGCCCCTCCCCTAGTCCAATTCGGACCGCTAAGGGGGGGCGTGCGGCCAGCCCCTACTCTCTCTCTCTCTCTCCACTAAGGACCATGGTGGCCCATTAGTTCCCCCGGGGGTTCCGCTAATCTTTTCGGCACTCCGTTTTTACCCGAAGCCACAAAGAACACTTTTGGTGTCCGAATAACATAGTCCAATATATCAAGCTTTATGTCTTGACCATTTCGAGACTCCTTGTCACGTCCGTGATCTCAGCCGGGACTCCGAACAAACTTTGGTCATCAAAACACATAACTCATAATACAAATCGTCATCGAACGTTAAGCGTGCGGACCCTACGAGTTCGAGAACTATGTAGACATGACCGAGACACATCTCCGGTCAATAACCAATAGAGGAACCTGGATGCTCTTATTGGCTCCTACATATTCTACGAAGATTTTTATCGGTCAAACCGCATAACAACATACGTTGTTCCCTTTGTCATTGGTATGTTACTTGCCTGAGATTCGATCGTCGGTATCATCATACCTAGTTCAATCTCATTACCGGCAAGTCTCTTTACACATTCTGTAATGCTTCATCCCGCAAATAACTCATTAGTCACATTGCTTGCAAGGCTTATAGTGATCAGCATTACCGACAGGGCCCAGAGATACCTCTCCGATACACGGAGTGACAAATCCTAATCTTTATAACACCTTGGGAGATACCTGTAGAGCATCTTTATAACCACCCATTTACGTTGTGACATTTTATAGCACACAAGGTGTTCCTCCGGTATTCGGGAGTTGCATAATCTCATAGTCTGAGGAACATGTATAAGTCATGAAGAAAGCAGTAGCAATGAAACTGTGACGATCATAATGCTAAGCTAACGGATGGGTCATGTCCATCACATCATTCTCCTAATGATGTGATCCCGTTCATCAAATGACAACACATGTCTATGGTTAGGAAACATAACCATCTTTGATTAACGAGCTAGTCAAGTAGAGGCAGACTAGGGACACAGTGTTTTGTCTATGTATTCTCACAGGTACTAAGTTTCCGGTTAATACAATTCTAGCATGAATAATAAACATTTATCAGGAAATAAGGAAATAAATAATAACTTTATTATTACCTCTAGGGAGTATTTCCTTGAGTCTCATGAACGTGGTCATGTAAAGTTGGTCCGGGCTGCTTCATCCAACAATATCACAGAATCAAAATAAGATGTTGGTGGTAAGTAGTATGACAATCACCGCGCACAACTCTTTGTGTTCTACTCGTGCATAAAACATCTACGCATAGACCTGGCTCGGATGCCACTGTTGGGGAACGTAGTAGTTTCAAAATTTTCCTATGATCACGCAAGATCTATCTAGGAGATGCATAGCAACAAGAGGGGAGAGTGTGTCCACGTACCCTCGTAGACCGAAAGCAGAAGCATTTAGTAACGGGGTTGATGTAGTCGAACGTCTTCGCGATCCAACCGATCCAAGTACCGAACATACGACCCCTACGTATTCAGCACACATTCAGCTCGTTGACATCCCTCGTGCTCTTGATCCAGTTGAGGACGAGGGTGAGTTCCGTCAGCATGACAACATGGCAACGGTGATGATGATGTTACCGGCGGTGGGCTTCGCCTAAGCACTATGACAATATGACCGAGGTGTGTAACTTTGGAAGGGGCACCGCACACAGCTAAGAGAAGACTTGGTGTGTTCTAGGGTGCCCCCTGTCCTCATATATAAAGGAGAGAGGGGGAGGCCGGCCGGCCCTAGGGGGCATGCCAAGGAGAGGGAGTCCTACTATGACTACTAGTCCTAGTAGGATTCCTCTACAAGGAAGAGAGGGGGAAGGAAGGAGGGGGAGAGATAGTAGGAAAGGGGGGCGACGCCCCCTCCCCTAGTCCAATTCGGACCGCTGAGGAGGGGCATGTGGCCAGCCCCTGCGGCCCTCCTCTCTCTCCACTAAGGACCATGGTGGCCCATTAGTTCCCCCGGGGGTTCCGCTAACCCTTCCGGCACTCCGTTTTTACACGAAGCCACTCAGAACACTTTCGGTGTCCGAATAACATAGTCCAATATATCAATCTTTATGTCTCGACCATTTCGAGACTCCTCGTCACGTCTGTGATCTCAGCCAGGACTCCGAACAAACTTCAGTCATCAAAACACATAACTCATAATACAAATCGTCATGGAACGTTAAGCATGCGAACGCTAAGCGTGCGGACCCTACGGGTTCGAGAACTATGTAGACATGACCGAGACACATCTCTGTCCAATAACCAATAGCAGAACCTGGATGCGCATATTGGCTCCTACATATTCTACGAAGATCTTTATCGGTCAAACTGCATAACAACATACGTTGTTCCCTTTGTCATTGGTATGTTACTTGCCCGAGATTCGATTGTCGGTATCATAATACCTAGTTCAGTCTCATTACCGGCAAGTCTCTTTACTCATTCTATAATGCTTCATCCCGCAAATAACTCATTAGTCACATTGCTTGCAAGTCTTATAGTGATGAGCATTATCGAGAGGTCCCAGAGATACCTCTCCGATACACGGAGTGACAAATCCTAATGTCGATCTATGCCAACCCAACAAACACCTTCGGAGACACCTGTAGAGCATCCTTATAACCACCCATTTATGTTGTGACGTTTGATAGCACACAAGGTGTTCCTCCGATATTCGGGAGTTGCATAATCTCATAGTCTGAGGAACATGTATAAGTCATGAAGAAAGCAGTAGCAATGAAATTGTGACGATCATAATGATAAGCTAACGGATGGGTCATGTCCATCACATCATTCTCCTAATGATGCGATCCCATTCATCAAATGAAAACACATGTCTATGGTTAGGAAACATAACCATTTTTGATTAACGAGCTAGTCAAGTAGAGGCACACTAGGGACACTATGTTCTGTCTATGTATTTACACATGTACTAAGTTTCTGATTAATACAATTCTAGCATGAATAATAAACATTTATCAGGAAATAAGGAAATAAATAATAACTTTATTATTACCTCTAGGGAATATTTCCTTTAGTCTCATGAATGTGGTCATGTAAGGTTGGTCCGGGCTACTTCATCCAACAATATCACAGAATCAAAATAATACGTTGGTGGTAACTAGTATGACGATCACCACGCACAACTCTTTGTGTTCTACTCGTGCATATCATCTATGCATAGACCTGGCTCAGATGCCACTGTTGGGAAACGTAGCGTGCAATTTCAAAAAAAAATCTTATGCTCATGCAAGATCTATCTAGGAGATGTATAGCAACAAGAGGGGGAGAGTGTGTACACGTACCGTCGTAGACTGAAAGCGGAAGCGTTTCACAACGCGGTTGATGTAGTCAAACTTCTTCTCGTTCTAACCGGTCAAGCACCAAACGTATGACACCTCCGAGTTCTGCACACGTTCAGCTCGATGATGTCCCTCGAACTCTTGATCCAGCCAAGTGTCGAGGGAGAGTTTCGTCAGCACGACGGCATGGTGGCGGTGATGGTGAAGTGATCTGCACAGGGCTTCGCCTAAGCACTACGAAGATATGACCGGAGGCGTAAACTGTGGGGGGGGGGGGGCGCACACGGCTAACAATTGTTGGTGTGTCTTCTAGCGGTGCCCCCCCCTTATATATAGGTTGGAGGGGAGGAGAGGCAGCCAAGGGGTGCCCCGAGTAGGAGGAATCCTACTTGGGCGCCTCCCAATTCGGCCTCCCCCCTTCCATATTCATCCGGAGGGGGAAGGAAGGAGGAGGGAGGAGAGAAGGAAGGGGGAGGCCGAATTGTTCCCCTTCCTTTCTCTCGTCCCATGTTTCCTTCCCCCTTATTTTGGCCTACATGGCCTGCACTAGTCCCCTAGGGGGTCTGTCCCCTTCTTGGCCCATTAGGCCCATGTAGCTGCCGGGGATATGCCCAGAATCCCTTCCGGTGACCCGATATGTACTCGGTACCCCCGGAACACTTTTGGTGTCTGAATATCATCGTACAATATATGAATCTTTACCTCTCGACCATTTTGAGACTCCTCGTCATGTCCGTGATCTCATAACTCATATAATAAAGATGGGTGATTATAAACGTCACAACGTCATAACTACCGGAGGAACACCTTGTGTGCTATCAAACGTCACAACGTAAATGGGTGATTATAAAGATACTCTACAGGTGTCTTCGAAGGTGTTTATTGGGTTGGCATAGATCGAGATTAGGATTTGTCACTCCGTGTTTCGGAGAGGTATCTCTGGGCCCTCTCAGTAATGCTCATCACTATAAGCCTTGCAAGCAATGTGACTAATGAGTTAGTTGCGGGATGAAGTATTACGGAACGAGTAAAGAGACATGCCGATAACGAGATTGAACTAGGTATGATGATACCGATGATCGAATCTCGGGCAAGTAACATACCAATGACAAAGGGAACAACGTATGTTGTTATGCGGTTTGACCGATAAAGATCTTCGTAGAATATGTAGGAGCCAATATGAGCATCCAGGTTCCGCTATTAGTTATTGACTAGAGATGTGTCTCGGTCATGTCTACATAGTTATCGAACCCGTAGGGTCCGCACGCTTAACGTTCGATGACGATATGTATAATGAGTTATGTGTTTTTGATGACTGAAGTTTGTTCGGAGCCCTGGATGAGATCATGGACGTGACGAGGAGCCTCAAAATGGTCGATACATAAAGATTGACATATTGGACCATGTTATCTGGACACCAGAAGTGTTCCGGGTGGTTTCGGGTAAAAACGGAGTGCCGGAGGGGTTACCGAAACCCCCGGGGGAACTAATGGGCCACCATGGGCGTTAGTGGAAAGAGAGGAGGGCCGCCAGGGCAAGCCGCGCCCCCCTTTGCTGTCCGAATTGGACAAGGGAAGGGGCGGCGCCTCCTTTCCTACTCCCTCTCCCTCTCCTTGGGTGCACCCCCTAGGGCCGGACCTCTCCCTCCCTACTTTATATACGGGGGCAGGGGCACCCTAGAACACACAAGTTTCTCTTAACCGTGTGTGGTGCCCCCCTCCATAGTTACACACCTCGATCATGACATCATAGTGCTTAGGCAAAGCCCTACGCCGGTAACATCATCATCACCGTTGCCACGCCGTCTTGCTGACGGAACTCACCCTCGTCCTCAACTAGATCAAGAGCACGAGGACGTCATTGAGCTGAACATGTGCTGAACGCGGAGGTGTCGTACATTTGGTACTTGGATCGGTTGGATCGCGAAGAAGTTCGACTACATCAACCGCTTTACTAAACGCTTCCGCTGTCGGTCTACAAGGGTACGTGGACACACTCTCCCCTCGCGTTGCTATGCATCTCATAGATAGATCTTGCATGATCATAGATTTGTTTTTTTGAAATTGCTGTGTTCCCAACAGTGGCATCCGAGCCAAGTTTATGTGTAGATGTTTTATGCACGAGTAGAACACAAAGAGTTGTGGGCGATAATAGTCATACTGCTTACCACCAACGTCTTACTTTGATTCGAAGGTATTGTTGGATGAAGCAGCCCGGACTGACATTACATGACCGCATTCATGGGACTAGTTCTACTGACATGCTTTTGCACATAGGTGGCTGGCGGGTGTCTGTTTCTCCAACTTTAGTTGAATCGAGTTTGACTACGACCGGTCCTTGTTGAAGGTTAAAACAACATACTTGACGAAAATCGTTGTGGTTTTGATGCGTAGGTAAGAACGGTTCTTGCTAGAAGCCCATAGCAGCCACGTAAAACTTGCAACAACAAAATAGAGGACGTCTAACTTGTTTTTGCAAGGCATGCTGTGATGTGATATGGTCAAGATATGATGTGATATAAATTGTTGTATGAGATGATCATGTTTTGTAACAAAGTTATCGGCAACTGGCAGGAGCCATATGGTTGTCGCTTTATTGTATGCAATGCAATCGCCATGTAATTGTTTTACTTTATCACTAAGCAGTAGCGATAGTCGTAGAAGCAATAGTTGGCGAGACGACAACGATGCTATGATGGAGATCAAGGTGTCGCGCCGGTGACGATGGAGATCATGACGATGCTTCTGTGATGGAGATCATGAGCACAAGATGATGATGGCCATATCATGTCACATATTTTGATTGCATGTGATGTTTATCTTTTATGCATCTTATTTTTCTTAGTACGGCGGTAGCATTATAAGATGATCCCTTACTAAATTTCAAGGTATAAGTGTTCTCCCTGAGTATGCACTGTTGCTACAGTTCGTCGTGCCGAGACACCACGTGATGATCGGGTGTGATAAGCTCTACGTTCACATACAACTGGTGCAAGCCAGTTTTGCACACGCAGAATACTCGGGTTGAACTTGACAAGCCTAGCATATGTAGATATGGCCTCAGAACACTAAAACCAAAAGGTCGAACATGAATCATATAGTAGATATGATCAACATAGTGATGTTCACCATTGAAAGCTACTCCATCTCACGTGATGATCAGACATGGTTTAGTTGATTTGGATCGCGTGATCATTTAGATGACTAGAGGGATGTCTATCAAAATGGGAGTTCTTAAGTAATATGATTAATCGAAATTTAATTTATCATGAAGTTAGTCCTGATAGTTATTTTGCATGTCTATGTTATTGTAGATCAATGGCCCGTGCTACCGTTCCTTTGAATTTTAATGTGTTCCTAGAGAAAGGTAAGTTGAAAGATGATGGTAGCATCTACACGGACTGGGTCCGTAACTCGAGGATTATGCTCATTACTACACAGAAGAATTACGTCCTGGAAGCACCGCTAGGTGCTAGGCCTGCTGCAGATGCTACTGATGATGTTAAGAACGTCTGACAGAGCAAAGCTGATGACTACTCGATAGTTCAATGTGCCATGCTTTACGGCTTAGAATCGGGATTTCAAAGACATTTTGAACGTCATGGAGCATATGAGATGTTTCAAGAGTAGAAGTTACTATTTAAAGCAAATGCCCGAGTTGAGAGATATAAAGTCTCCAACAAGTTCTACAGTTGCAAAATGGAGGAGAATAGTTCTGTCCGTGAACACGTACTCAAAATGTCTGGGTACCATAACCACTTGACTCAGCTGAGTTAATCTTCCCGATGATAGTGTCATTGATAGAGTTCTTCAATCACTTCCACCAAGCTATAAAGGCTTCATGATGAACTATAATATTCAAAGGGATGAACAAGACAATTCCTGGGCTCTTCGCAATGCTAAAAGCTGCGGAGGTAGAAATCAAGAAGGAGCATCAAGTGTTGATGGTCAACAAGACCACTAGTTTCAAGAAAAAGGGCAAAGGGAAGAAGGGGAACTTCAAGAAGAACGACAAGAAAGTTGCTGCTCAGGAGAAGAAACCCAAGTCTGGACCTAAGCCTGAAACTGAGTGCTTCTACTGTAAAGGGACTGGTCACTGGAAGCGGAACTACCCCAAATATTTGGCGGATAAGAAGGATGGCAAAGTGAAAGGTATATTTGATCTACATGTTATTGATGTGTACCTTACTAATGCTCGTAGTAGCGCCTGGGTATTTGATACTGGTTCTGTTGCTCATATTTGCAACTCGAAACGGGGGCTACAGACTAAACGAAGATTGGCTAAGGACGAGGTGACGATGCGCTGGGAAATGGTTCCAAGGTCGATGTTATCGCCATCGGCACGCTACCTCTACATCTACCTTCGGGATTAGTTTTAGACCTGAATAATTGTTATTTGGTGCCAGCGTTGAGCATGAACATTATATCTGGATCTTGTTCGATGCGAGACGATTATTCATTTAAATCAGAGAACAATGGTTGTTCTATTTATATGAGTAATATCTTTTATGGTCATGCACCCTTGTTGAGTGGTCTATTTTTGTTGAATCTCGATCGTGATGATACACATGTTCATAATATTGAAGCCAAAAGATGCAAAGTTGATAATGATAGTGCAACTGATTTGTGGCACTGTCGTTTAGGTCATATCGGTGTAAAGCGCATGAAGAAACTCCATGCTGATGGGATTTTGGAACCACCTGATTATGAATCATTTGGTGCTTGCGAACCGTGCATCATGGGTAAGAGGACTAAAACTCCGTTCTCTGGAACAATGGAACGAACTACTCACTTATTGGAAATAATACATACCGATGTATGTGGTCCAATGAGTGTTGAGGCTCGTGGCGGGTATCGTTATTTTCTTACCTTCACACATGATTTGAGCAGATATGGTTATATCTACTTAATGAAGCATAAGTTTGAAACATTTGAAAAGTTCAAAGAATTTCAGAGTCAAGTGGAAAATCATCGTAACAAGAAAATAAAGTTTCTACGATCTGATCGTGGAGGTGAATATTTGAGTTACGAGTTTGGTCTTCATTTGAAACAATGTGGAATAGTTTCACAACTCACGCCACCTGGAACACCATAGCAAAATGGTGTGTCCGAACATCGTAACCGCACTTTATTGGATATGGTGCGATCTATGATGTCTCTTACTGATTTACCACTATCGTTTTGGGGTTATGCTTTACAGACGGTTGCATTCACTTTAAATAGGGCACCATCAAAATCCATTGAGACGACGCCTTATGAACTATGGTTTGGCAATAAACCAAAGTTGTCGTTTCTTAAAGTTTGGGATTGCGATGCTTATGTGAAAAAGCTTCAACCTGATAAGCTCGAACCCAAATCAGAGAAGTGCGTCTTCATAGGATACCCAAAGGAAATTGTTGGGTACACCTTCCACCACAGATCCGAAGGCAAGATATTCGTTGCTAAGAATGGATCCTTTCTATAGAAGGAGTTTCTCTCAAAAGAATTGAGTGGGAGGAAAGTAGAACTTGATGAGGTAATTGTACCTTCTCCCGAATTGGAAAGTAGTTCATCACAGAAATCAGTTCCAATGATTCCTGCACCAATTAGTGAGGAAGCTAATGATGATGATCATGAAACTTCAGATCTAGTTACTACAGAACCTCGTAGGTCTTCCAGAGTATGATCCGCACCAGAGTGGTACGGTAATCCTGTTCTGGAAGTCATGTTACTAGACCATGCTGAACCTACGAACTATGAGGAAGCGATGATGAGCCGAGATTCCTCGAAATGGATTGAGGCCATGAAATCTGAGATGGGATCCATGTATGAGAACAAAGTGTGGACTTTGGTGGATTTGCCTGATGATCGTCAAGCCATAGAAAATAAATGGATCTTTAAGAAGAAGACTGACGTTGATGGTAATGTTACTGTCTACAAAGCTCGACTTGTTGTGAAAGGTTTTCGACAAGTTCAAGGAGTTGAATACGATGAGACTTTCTCACCCGTAGCGATGCTTAAGTCTGTCTGAATCATGTTAGCAATTGCTGCATTTTATGATTATGAAATTTGGCAGATGGATGTCAAAACTGCATCCCTGAATGGATTTCTGGTAGAAGAGTTGTATATGAAGCAACCAGAAGATTTTTTCGATCCAAAGGGTGCTAACAAAGTGTGCAAGCTCCAGCGATCCATTTATGGACTGGTGCAAGTCTCTTGGAGTTGGAACAAACGCTTTGATAGTGTGATCAAAGCATATGGCTTTATATATACTTTTGGAGAAGCCTGTATTTACAAGAAAGTGAGTGGGAGCTCTGTAGCATTTCTAATATTACATGTGGATGACATATTGTTGATTGGAAATGATATAGAATTTCTGGATAGCATAAAGGGATACTTGAATAAAAGTTTTTCAATGAAAGACCTCGGTGAAGCTGCTTACATATTGGGCATCAAGATCTATAGAGATAGATCAAGACGCTTAATTGGACTTTCACAAAGCACATACCTTGATAAAGTTTTGAAGATGTTCAAAATGGATCAGACAAAGAAAGGGTTCTTGCCAGTGTTACAAGGTGTGAAATTGAGTCAGACTCAATGCCCAACCACTACAGAAGATAGAGAGAAAATGAAAGTCATTCCCTATGCTTCAACCATAGGTTCTATCATGTATGCAATGTTGTGTACCAGACCTGATGTGTGCCTTGCTATAAGTATAGCAGGGAGGTACCAAAGTAATCCATGATTGGAGCACTAGACAATGGCCAAGAACTTCCTGAAATACCTAAAAAGGACTAAGAATATGTTTCTTGTTTATGGAGGTGACAAAGAGCTTGTCGTAAACAGTTATGTCGATGCAAGCTTTGACACTAATCCGGATGACTCTAAGTCGCAATCCGGATACGTATTTTTATTGAATGGAGCTGTCAGTTGGTGCGGTTTGAAGCAGAGCATCGTGGCGGGATCTACGTGTGAAGCGGAGTACATTGCTGCTTCGGAAGTAGCAAATGAAGGAGTCTGGATAGAAGAGTTTGTATCCAATCTAGGTGTCATACCTAGTGCATCGGGTCCAATGAAAATCTTTTGTGACAATACTGGTGGTATTGCCTTGGCAAAGGAATCCAGATTTCACAAGAGAACCAAACACATTAAGAGACGCTTCAATTCCATCTGTCATCAAGTGTCGGGACATTGATATTTGCAAGATACATATGGATCTGAATGTTGCAGACCCGTTGACTACGCCTCTTCCCCGAGCAAAACATGACCAGCACCAAAACTCCATGGGTGTTAGAATCATTACTTTGTAATCTAGATTATTGACTCTACTGCAAGTGGGAGACTGGAGGAAATATACCCTAGAGGCAATAATAAAGTTGTTATTTATTTCCTTCTTTTATGATAAATGTTTATTATTCATGCTAGAATTATATTAATCGGAAACTTAGTACATGTGTGAATACATAGACAAAACAAAGTGTCCTTAGTATGCCTCTACTAGACTAGATTGTTAATCAAAGATGGTTATGTTTCCTAACCATAGAAATGTGTTGTCATTTGATGAATGGGATCACGTCATTAGGAGAATGATGTGATGGACATGACCCATCCGTTAGCTTATCATTATGATCTCTACAGTTTCATTGCTACTGTTTCCTTCATGACTTATACATGTTCCTTAGACTATGAGATTATGCAACTCCCGAAAATACCAGAGGAACACCTTGTGTGCTATCAAACATCACAATGTAAATCGTGATTATAAAGATGCTCTACAGGTGTCTCCGAAGGTGTTTGTTGGGTTGGCATAGATCGAGATTAGGATTTGTCACTCCGTGTTTCGGAGAGGTATCTCTGGGCCCTCTCGGTAATGCTCATCACTATAAGCCTTGCAAGCAATGTGACTAATGAGTTAGTTGTGGGATGAAGTATTACGAAACGAGTAAAGAGACTTCCCAGTAACAAGGTTGAACTAGGTATGATGATACCGATGATCGAATCTCGGGCAAGTAACATACCGATGACAAAGGGAACAACTTATGTTGTTATGCGGTTTGACCGATAAAGATCTTCGTAGAATATGTAGGAGCCAATATGAGCATCCAGGTTCCGCTATTGTTTATTGACCAGAGATGTGTCTCGGTCATCTCTACATAGTTGTCGAACCCGTAGGGTCCGCACGCTTAACGTTCGATGGCGATATGTATTATGAGTTATGTGTTTTGATGACCGGAGTTTGTTCGGAGTCCTGGATGAGATCACGGACATGATGTGGAGGCTCTAAATGGTCGATACATAAAGATTGATATATTGGACCATGTTATTCGGACACCAGAAGTGTTTCGGGCGGGTGGTTTCGGGTAAAAACTGAGTGCCGGGGGGGGTTACTGTCGGTGTCAAAACCGGCGGATCTCGGGTAGAGGGTCCCGATCTGTGCATCTAGGCTGATGGTAACAGGAAGCAAGGGACACAATGTTTACCCAGGTTCGGGCCCTCTCGATGGAGGTAAAACCCTACTTCCTGCTTGATTAATATTGAAGATATGAGTAGTACAAGAGTAGATCTACCACGAGATCGTAGAGGCTAAACCCTAGAAGCTAGCCTATGATGGTATGATTGTAATTGTGATCGGCCTTCTAAGGACCAACCTCTCCGGTTTATATAGACACCGGAGAGGGCTAGGGTTTACATGGAGTCGGTTACAAGGAAGGAAATATAATATCCGGATCGTCAAGCTTGCCTTCCATGCCAAGGAGAGTCCCATCCGGACAAGGGACGCAGTCTTGAGTCTTGTATCTTCACGCTTCAATAGTCCGGACGATGTACATAGTCCGGCTGTCCGGATACCCCCTTATCCAGGACTCCCTCAGTAGCCCCTGAACCAGGCTTAAATGACGATGAGTCCGGCGCGCAGTCTTGTCTTCGGCATTGCAGGGCGGGTTCCATCTCCGAATACTCCAAAGTAATTATTGAACACTTAGATCGTGTCCGGATCCACGAGGGGATTCTTACACACCATTGTAGGGAACATAGCATAAATCTGATCCACTGGCAATCTTCGCACGTCGTGCCTTCGCATCATGGCCCAGTTCAACATGAATCGGTGCTTCTCACCCCACCTCGACTCGCGCTACGAGGCGGTTTTATTGACACGTCCTATCGAGGCAGAGATCGTGTTCTTCTTATTACGGGATCTTCCATTAATGCGGGCATGCGTTGCCCCATGACGACCGTTGGTATGACTCCGTGTGCCATCAGGTAAACCTCAAGCGGTCACCCTAAGGACTCTTGATATCCACCCCCTTTATAAAAGGGGCCAAGGCCTATGCCTTTTGTCCACCTCCCTCGCGCCTTTTCGCACCTCGAGTTCTAACACCCGAGATCTAAGCTCCAACACCCGAAATCCTCCAATATGTCCGGATCCAACCCTCAAGGCCGGTGGGTGGCCTCCTCGATTAAAAATGAGGACATTGCGAAGCTTAGGGAGGTCGGGTATCTGACCGCCGACATCCAGCACATGCTTCCTGCTCCAGGGCAGGTATCCCTACACCGGAGCCTAATGAGTGCGTCGTATTTGTCTCTCACTTCCTCCGGGGCTTGGGCCTCACCCTCGATCCTTTTGTGAGGGGGCTCATGTTCTATTATGGGTTGGATTTTCATGATCTAGCTCCGGATGCCATCCTCCATATCTCGTCGTTCATTATAGTGTGCGAGACCTTCCTCCACGTCACCCCACACTTCGGCTTATGGCTCAAGACCTTCAATGTGAAGCCGAAGATAATCGAGGGGCAACATGCGGAGTGCGGAGGTGCCGTAATAAGCAGGAACGCCGATGCCCCATGGCCAGAGGGTTCTTTCCCAGAAGTATCCGATGTATGGCAACGGAGGTGGTTTTATGTCACGGCTCCCAGAGGCACAAAGTGGGTGGCCGCCCCCGAGTTCCGCTCGGGCCCTCCGTCACAACTAGCGTCTTGGACCAAAGTAGGACAGAATTGGGGGCCCGCTGGCGATGTACCAGTACTGCAGAGCCGCATCCGAGAGCTTCTTGAGAGGGACATTAACCTTGTCAGCATAATGCAAGTGATGTTAATCCGACGGATGTTGCCATGCCAATGCCAGCCTCTCCGGATGTGGGAGTTCAATCCAGAGGGTCCGCGGACTGTTAAGCACTTCTTCGGCCTGAAGCTTGAAGGGATGTGCAAATTATTCTTCGGACCGAAAGTAGAGTGTCCGGACACCACCGAGGATGCGGGCCTAAGCTGCAATCGCCTAGATACCCAAGGAAGTAACCTTGATACCGGACACCTTGTTTTGTATTTGTCATAATTGTTTATTCTGAAAATCATCCGTGGCCAGGAATGGCTCAGCAAGGCGGAGATAATCAGGTCTCCGGCTCCACTTCCCGAAGGCTCGCCTGGTCCCACCATGGCCAAGATGCTTGACCGGGTACTCAGCAGAATGCCCTCAAGGAAGGACAAGGGGAAGAACAAAGAAACCGAACTTCACACGCTACGCATCCGAACCGGGGGAATTGTTACCTTCCCTAAGGAGGATAGTCGGGAAGGGGAGGCTAAGGCCTCCTCCCCGCGCGGAAAGAAGTGGGCTGCCTCCGAAGACTTGGAGGCGGAGATGCCCAAACCAGGGAAAAAAGTATCCCCAGGGGGCCCTGCCCCAACGGGCACCCTCACCGCGTCATGCCCGCCAACGGGCCAGTCCTCCACAGAGCTGTAAGTCAATCGTTAATTCGAAGGTACTGTGTTTCTCCTAGATCAATAACCAGGATTTGTCTTTTGCAGTCCGGCTAGCAGCTCTTCTCAACAGAGTTCGTCTTTGGGGGATCTTCCTTCGGAGATGATGGAGAGCGAGACCCCACCCACCTCTCCGGCTCATGAAGTGGGCGACACCGAGGTGTCGTCACGGAGGAGTCCGGATCTGCTGAAGCCAGAAGCCAATGCGTCAGCTGCCCTGAGCCCGGAGCGCTTGGCTCCCACGAGAGGCGGTGAGAAGGGTCCAACATAGTTCAATGTCCGACCGGACGTACTGACGGGCCTACTAGAGCGAGCTGCGCTCTCGGAGGAGCACTGCTCATTAATGAGCGCAGTGCTCAAGAAAATTTCATCCGCTACAAGCGGTTTGAATGAAGCATTTACAAGCCTGCTCATAGGCTTTGAGGTATGTAGTGAAGAATACACCATTTTATGGCTGTGAGGCACGCGCTAGGTGTGCTCCATATAGATAGTAGCCCCTGAGACTCTTGTTGCCCGCCCTAGGCGGCAAATGGGGGATCATAAATCAATGATTGCTTTGTAAATACGTGAAGGTACTTGTGGGTCTGGCCGCTGACCAGTCCGTTGAAGTTGCCGAACTAACGAGGCAGATTGGATCGATTGATGCCGATATCATGCTGGTGAACGAGCGGCGGGACAAAGAACAAGGTATATGCTCTGCCTTACTTTGTATAGGAAAATATGAAGGCGGCATGATATTAATGTAATATGTTTGGACTGCAGATGGTGCTGCTGCCGTGGAGGCCCTGAGGGCGGAACTTGCCCAGGCCAAGGAACAAGCTCGGGTTAGCAATGCAGCTGCCCTAAAGGCGGCCGAGGAATTGAGAGCCGAACAGGCTGCTCATCGCCGAAGCGAGGAAAACATAGCCGAAATGGCTGTGGAGTTAAAAAATGCCGTTGACCGGTATGAGCTCCTTAAAAAGGAGCATGAGGATAGTTCGGCCGACCTGAACAAGGCACTTAATGCCACCAAGGAAATACAGACCGAGCTCAGGGGTGCGCGGGAGGAGCTTCAACAGGCCGGTAAAATCGTGGCTGGGGGCTCCTACTTGCCACGGACGAAGTTTTTCGATCCGAAGTATGCTCCCCTGGATGGATGTTGGAGTCCTGCGGACGTGTATGAGGATTTGGCAGAGAGTACAGCTGACGCTGCCAGGTTCTTCGAAGATTGGGGTGATAAGGAAGTGGAGAAGCTTTTCTGGTTGCAATTCAATGCTCCCACTCGCCCGCTGCCGATAAGTGACAAGATGGCTGCTGTAGCGGAGCTTCACAGGCTGTCCGGGCTTGCAATGTGGTCTGTGATAGACCATCTTTGGCCAAAGGGGCCTAAGCTGGATAGTTACTTTGGTTTGGCGCAACAATTACTTGGGGTCGTGCCTCGGATCGACGCCATGAGAAGGTCGGCGTGCATAGAGGGTGCGCGAATGTCCCTTGCCCGCGTTAAAGCCTATTGAACGGATATGGAGGCCACCATTATAGCGACCCAGGATCCGGCGGGGGGGCAATATCCGGCCGAGCACTACTTGGCACAGGTCACAGAAGGTGCCCGCCTAATAGAGGCCCAGTGCTCGAAAAATATCTTGTTCGAGTAATGAATCGAATCATTATAGGCTATATTTATACTGTTTGCCTGAAAATATGATTGTGTCCCCTGTGCGGCCGTTTATATATATAGATATATAAATATGTAATCTGAAAGTTAGCATTCGTTGGCTTCAGCCCCCACGCATACGATGCGGGGGTGTTCACGAAAAATATGCTTAATCACACTTGATCCCAATGTCTTGGTCCATTAAGGAGGTGATCGCACGTCGAACTAGGCAACCGGACTATATAGCTGTAACACTTTCGCTTAGCCGTGGGAGTCTAAGGGTGGGGCTACTATGTAGCCCCTAGTACCTTCATGTGCATCTGAATACGAGCGCGTATGTACATGGCCGGGAAACGGCCCTTCGTTAATGCGGAGGAATCCTAAAGATTCCGGTGAGTCTTCGAGTGGTTGAACAGTCTCTCGCTGCATCATGACAGTCAGTTTTCGGCTTTCTCTACTGAGGTGCTCATTCGGAATAACCAGGGCACAATCGCAGTAGTTCTCCTTTGGCCACCTTAGCCGATAATAACGGAACGTAAGGCGGCAAACCCAGGAGCCAGGCAAACCCAACATTTGACCAAAGACATGATTCAGAGCTGATGCATATAAGGCCAAACTCGTGACGCCAAACACTCCCGAAGGTATTCGGACTTTATAACAGACGACGGGCTCAAGATGCCCATTCATTATAAACCCTGTGTTTCCAGGTACGTGCTTTAATCTGTCGTGGCGAAATGCCAATAACAGCAGTATTCTCTGTGGGTATGGAACCCATGGGATGGTTAGACAACAAGAGGCAATAGAAAAGGTTTACACATGGGCTTAATCTAAAAAGAAACCTGTTTAACGGGGCCCTGCTGCACGTCTGCATCTTTGTCTCCGTTGTGCCGTATCCTGGAAGGGTATCACGCGAACGTTGTCTCTGGAAAAAAGAAAACTCATAGGAGAGTACACTGTAAGTATGCGATGGATAGTAAAAGTGTAAGATGTTGGCCTGCCAATAAGGTTGAGCCAAGTGTGGGGCTTTATTAAATATTTATAGCCCCTGGTGTCCGCTATGGGATTACATATACGGTGCCCTGATTCAATTTTATATCGTCTAACCGTGTCTGTGGTCTTAATGACCAGTCATGTTTTCTAATATTGGAGGCCGCTTATAGTCCGGCCGCTAGGGCCGCCGCGTGTTCCTCTGCGCGTAGAGAGCGCTCTGTGATTTCGTTAACGGTGATGACGCCATGTGGACCGAGCATCTTGAGTATAAGGTAGCCATAGTGCGGTAATGCGTTGAAGCGGGCGAAGGCCGTTCTTCCAAGCAATGCATGATAGCCGCTTTGGAAGGGTGCGATAGTGAAGAGTAGTTCTTCGCTTCGGCAATTGCCCGGGGAGCCAAATGTTACCTCCAGTACGACGATGCCCCTGCCGTAGGCTTCAACACTTGGTATCACCCCTTCAAAGGTGGTCTTGCTTTGGCTAATTATGGATGGGTTTATCCCCATCCTGTGGACAGTGTCCTCGTATATTAAATTGAGACTATTGCCGCCATCCATGAGGACACGGGTGAGACGGTATCCGTCGATTATTGGGTCAAGCACCAAGGCCTTTGATCCTCGGCGCCGAATACTAGTTCGGCCGTCCAAGTGATCAAAGGTGATCGGATAAGACATCAAGTACTTAGGTGTGGGTACGATGGGCACTATATCAAGCGCGTCTCTATGCGCGCGTTCATGCCTTCTCATGGATATGTGAGTCGCGTGGATCATGTTCACTGTTTTAACCTCTGGCGGGAAATTTTTCTGTCCTCCAGTGTTCGGCTGGCGAGGTTCATCCTCGTCTTCACTTGGTGTTTCCCTTCCCTTGTGTTCGGCATTTGATTTTCCGGCCTGCTTGAAGACCCAGCACTCTCTGTGCGTGTGGTTCGTAGGTTTGTCAGGGGTGCCATGAATTTGGCACAGTCTATCTAGGACTCTATTCAGACCGGACGGTCCCTCTTTACTGCCTTTAAATGGCTTCTTTTGCTGATCTGGTCAAGAGCCACTGAATCCGGCATTAACCGTTGTGTTATTTGGGCTCTCTTCCTTGTTTTGGCGTTTGTTTTTATTATGTCATGGCTTCCCGTTGCCATCCCTTATTTCGGATGTGCTGGGGTCGCTGTTGCCTTTACGGGCTAGCCAGCTATCTTCACCCACGCAAAAGCGGGTCATAAGGCTTTTTAGGGCTGCCATTGTCCTTGGCTTTTCTTGGCCGAGGTGTCTGGCGAGCCACTCGTCACGGATGCTGTGTTTGAATGTCGCTAAGTCTTCGGCATCCGGACAGTCGACAATTTGATTCTTCTTAGTGAGGAATCTGTTCCAAAGCTTACAGGCGGACTCTCCGGGCTGTTGGATTATGTGACTTAAATCGTCAGCATCCGGAGGCCGGACATAAGTCCCTTGAAAATTGGCCCTGAAAGCATCCTTGAGTTCCTCCCAACTCCCAATTGAATTTTCGGGGAGGCTTTTCAACCAGTGTCGAGCTGGTCCCTTTAGTTTTAGGGGAAGGTATTTGATGGCATGGAGGTCATCCCCGCGAGCCATATGTATATGCAGGATAAAGTCCTCAATCCAGACCCCTGGGTCTGTCGTTCCGTCGTATGCCTCTATGTTCACAAGTTTTAAAGCCCTGTGGAAATTCATGGTCCAGTACTTCTTCGGTAAAGCACAGGGGGTGAGCAGCCCCTCTGTATCTGGACGTGTTGTGGCATGCCGTCGGCTGTTGTTGTGTCCGGTGTTTATTCTGAAATGGTATTTGTTGATTAGCATAATCGCTTTGGTGACCACAGTCCCTCGCCGGGGTGTGTCATTTAGATCCGTAGATGGACCTAGCTGCGCCAGCTTTCTTATCCAGGTGCTCACGTAGATCGTGCGCGGCGTCGGTAGCCGCTTTGTTGCAGTTATGAAGAGGTACGTCTGGCCTCCTGGTCGTATTACTCTTTGGTGGAGCGGCCTCGTCGTCGAATTCTGGCAGTAGCTTGCATTTTGGATAGCTCTTTGTATGGCGATCGTCGTCGTATCTTTCTTCAGTGTCTAGCACTTTATTCCATCTGCGATTGAGCGTTTCCTGTGCGGCTTTGAGGCGTTGCTTCTGCTTCTTTAGACTTCTTGCGGTGGCCATAAGCTTTCGGTGGAGTTTATCTCGTTCCACGTGTGTTTTCGGGATGATGAATGCCTCGTCATCTGTATTTTGTTCTCGTGCTGGCTTGGTTTGATGATCTCTTCCTTCAGGATCATTGTCATCGGGCGTCTGCAACGAACTGTGTTCGGCGTGACCTAGCTCGTCCTGCTCCATCGCTGGTTCCGTATGGTCGTTGTTGCCTTCGGGGTTGACCGGAGTATCGATCCTTATGGCACTCTTGCTGCTATTTTTATTGTTGCTGGACTTGGAACGGCGTCTGCGCCGTCGCTTTGGCTTTTGTCCGGGGGTTTTATCTTCCGGATTGTCGCCGTCGTCCTCCTTGGGCATATCCACCATGTATATGTCATGTGACGAGGCGGAAGTCCGGCACCCCATAGATTCTGAATCTTCTCCTGCATCGTTGTCCATACCGTCGATGCCTTAGGAGTCGAAATCAAGCACGTCGGTTAAATCATCAACCGTGGCTATGAAGTGGGTGGTGGGTGGGCAACGAATTCCTTCGTCATCTGCTCCCCACTCGAGCCGGACATAGTTCGGCCGAGAGCCTCCTGACAAAGAGAGAGACTTTAACGAGTCCAGCATGTCGCCAAAAGGCGAGTGCTGGAAGATATCCACCGCGGTAAACTCCATTATCGGAGCCCAACCTGGCTCGGTTGGCTCAAGAGTGCGCGGACTAGACCCAACAACCGGATACGAGTCCGGGGGTCCGGAGTCACAGGTTTCCACAGAGGCGGGAACTGTGTTTGGCTCCATCGCCAATGAGTGTGCAGCCTGCAGGGCAGGGCCCATCCCTCCGTCCTCACGCGACGCAGTCTGCCCCGGATTTAGGTCCGGAGCCACTGCGGGGTGATAACCCGAACATAGTCCGACAGCAGGTCTAGGCCATGCTCATCACGACTGTTCGGTGCTCCTGGCAAGGGCTTTAATCCGTCGAAGATCAAGTCTCCGTGAATATCAGCCATGTAGTTCAAGTTTCCGAACCTGACCTGGTGGCCAGGGGCGTAGCTATCGATCTGCTCCAGATGGCCAAGCGAATTGGCCCGCAGTGCGAAGCCGCCGAACACGAAGATCTATCCGGGGGGAAAAGTCTCCTCCTGGACCGTGTTGTTGACGATTGAAGGCGCCATCAAGCCCTGCAGCAACGACACAGAGGAACTCTCAATGAAAGCACCAATGTCGGTGTCAAAACCGGTGGATCTCGGGTAGGGGGTCCCGATCTGTGCGTCTAGGCTGATGGTAACAGGAAGCAAGGGACACAATGTTTACCGAGGTTCGGGCCCTCTCGATGGAGGTAAAAACCTGCTTCCTGCTTGACTAATATTGAAGATATGAGTAGTACAAGATTAGATCTACCACGAGATCGTAGAGGCTAAACCCTAGAAGCTAGCCTATGATGGTATGATTGTAGTTGTGATCGGCCTTCTAAGGACCAACCTCTCCGGTTTATATAGACACCGGAGAGGGCTAGGGTTTACATGGAGTCGGTTACAAGGAAGGAAATATAATATCCGGATCGTCAAGCTTGCCTTCCACGCCAAGGAGAGTCCCATCCGGACACGGGATGCAGTCTTGAGTCTTGTATCATCACGCTTCAATATTCCGGACGATGTACATAGTCCGGCTGTCCGGATACCCCCTTATCCAGGACTCCCTCAGTTACCGGAACCCCCGGGGGAACTAACGGGCTATCATGGGCCTTAGTGGAGAGAGAGGAGGGCCGCGAGGGCAGCCCCCCCCCCCCTTGCAGTCCGAATTGGACAAGGGAAGGGGGGCGGTGCCCCCTTTCCTACTCCCTCTCCCTCTCCTTCCCCCTCTCTTCCTTGAGGAGGAATCCTACTATGACTAGTAGTCCTAGTAGGACTCCCTCTCCTTGGGCGCGCCCCCTAGGGCCGGCCGGCCTCCCACTCCCTCCTTTATATACGGGGGCAGGGGGCACCCTAGAACACACAAGTTTCTCTTAACCGTGTGCGGTGCCCCCCTCCACAGTTACACACCTTGATCATACCATCGTAGTGCTTAGGCGAAGCCCTGCGCGGGTAACATCATCATCACCGTCACCAGGCCGTCGTGCTGATGGAACTCACCCTCATCCTCAATTGGATCAAGAGCATGAGGGACGTCATTGAGCTGAACGTGTGCTGAACGCGGAGGTGCCGTACATTCGGTACTTGGATCGGTTGGATCACCAAGAAGTTCGACTACATCAACCGCATTACTAAACGTTTCCGCTTTCGGTCTACGAGGGTACATGGACACACTCTCTCCTCTCATTGCTATGCATCTCCTAGATAGATCTTGCGTGACCGTAGGAAAGTTTTTGAAATTACTACGTTCCCAACAAGGAGATTGGGTGTGTGGTGTGATATAGCCCGAATACGAGGTAGAGCACGAACAGACACCCTAGGAAATTTAGATTCCCAGTCGGTATCCATTAAAACGCGATCTATTTTCTCATATGTTGGTTCCGGAAGACTGTTCGCACAAGTGAATTGCCTTCCAATCATGGAAACCTCTCGCAGATCTATACTGCCGATGACAGCATTGAAAAGGAAAGGCCAGTGATTATCAAACCTAGTGCGGCTTTTCTCATTTGGAAATCTAAGCAAATTGAAATCCCCACCTATAAGACAAGTTTCCGGCTTCAGATTACAAGATAGAAAAAAAAGATGCACGAAACTAGCAAAATTAAGCTACGCACTAATAAAAAAGGGAGTATCTAGAACTCTTCTAGATGAGATATAATTTGGTCTCATTCATTTTGAAAACAAGAACAAATACAACCCACATCAGCACACACGTATCTTATAGCATCACATCCAATGGCTATAAAAGGTGAATGAGACCAAATTATATCTCATCTAGATGAGTTCTAGCAAAACTGAATAAAAAATCATGTGATACATGTGATAAGCAATCAAAAAAATTCGAAATGCTAAGCACTAATACAAATGTTGATCACTTAATCATCTGGGAATACACGTCTTTGCTCACCGTGCGCCTGAAAGCTACAAACACAGGACGACGACGAAACTGCAAGACAAGTAGAAGACCGCCTGGTTGAAGGCTTGAAGCCATTGTGAAAGTATGTGTAATACAATGATCTTTTAAGGAGCCAAGTACAATATCGGCATACGTACATACATACAAGACACAACGCTGGACGACCTACATTATCACATGGCATCTACTGAAGATTGAAAACATTTTATGCACACACACATGGGGTCAAACTAGCCACGTTTGGTTGAGCTAAGAGCATCTATAGCCGCGGACCCAAACCCACCTCAAATGTTCGGACGGATGACCCGATCACTGGGCAGTGTACGTAGAACGATCACAGATGGCTCTCCTCTCTCCACCTCCCTCCCCGTCTCCGCTCTCCCCCCTCCCTCATCCTCCCCTCATCACCATGGCTCGACGCGCCCGGTGTCCCCACTCCTCTCGCTGCCGGTTCCCCCCTGCCGTTCCCCTTCCCTCGCCACGCGCGGCACCTCTCTCTCGACCCCCTCCTTCTTCAGGTGCTAGGAACAAGTTTTGGGCTTTGTCGTCGGATGAGGCGGATTCGGATCTCGAGTTGGAGGACGGATCTCCCTCCCTCTCCCTTCCCTTGGTCCCTTCTTCGGCGGATCCGCTCGTGGCTGGCGCGCTAGCGGTTGTGAGGGCTCGTAAGTTTGCACCGGGCGGTCGGGGTCGACCGGTGTCCGGCGCGGAGGCGGATTCTTCGGGCTGGTTCCAGGTGCGGCGCGGCCGGCGTGGGAAGCGCTCGGAGGTGCTCTCCTTGCCGGGCCGCTTGGCAATTGGGTGTGCGGCTCCCTGGTCTGGTGGATCTTCTTCTTCCTCGTGCTCCCCGCCACCCTCGCCGTTGGTGGCTGCGACGGGGCCGCCGTCGAGCTCGTGGCTGGCTGCGGCGGGCGGCTCTCCTCCCTCCCTAACCCTAGATTCTTCTCCGGTGTGGGAGGTGCGTGGGCCCTCTTGCCCGTCTCAGGGTGGCCGCTCTAGTCCGCTCGCTCTGGTTGGGCCACCGGTGCTTTCGTCTTTGTCCGATTTCCCCCCTCTTTCTGTTTTGGGCCCTGGGCCTGCCACGGCCCTTATGCCCCCCTCTGTTCGGGTCGGCCCGGGCCGCGCTCCCTCCCCCCCCCCCCCGGCCGGCCTGGCCTCTTTGGGATATATATGGATCCGTAAGGGCTCGCCCCCCCCCCATTTCTAGGGTTTCCGGCTTCCCACTCTGACCTGTGCCGCTACCGCTTCCCCACTCCCTCTTTTCACAGATCCCCTCCCCCTCCTCCTCTCTCCCTTCCCTTCGCGGCCATCGTCGCCATGGATCGCTCGCGTGGTTCGTCTAGAGAGGCGATCTCGGGCCAGAAGCGGCGGAGAGAGGATGCTGGTGACGGCTCCGTTGATCTGGAGCTTGAGGCCTCTCTCCGTTCCAAGCTTGAGGCTGAGCAGGCGGCTCGGCAACAGGGGGCCCGTGAGCGCGATGCTTGGATGGAGGGGCCGGCTTGGCTCCAGGGCGACAGTAGGGCTGGGGTGGCGGCGCCGTCCACGGCCGGATCTGGCTCTGAGGCGCCTGGATCGGGCGGCTCTGGGGCCGATCCTTGGGAGGCCGCGGCGGCTGCTGGTGGCCCTGGTCCTGTGGCTCGTCCTCCTCCCCCTCCCCCGCTTGGCCCTGGATCCATGGCTCGTGGCGGTGTCCGTGGCCCTGCTCCGTCGTCTGGCTTCGGTGGTCGCGCGACGGGTCGTGGGGGCGGCGGATCTGGTGGCCCGGGGCGCCGGTTCCCGTCTTCAGGGCCTGGTTCGGCCTCTGGCGCTTTGGGTGATGGCATCCTTCCCCCCTCCCCCTCCCCTCTTTGCCCGCCCTTCTCCCCTGCCTAGCCAACCACCTAATACTAATCTCACTTGCTTCGCTTGCCACCAGCCGGGGCATTTTCAGTCGCGCTGTTTCAAGGCCCCCTTCTGCTTGATTTGTCGTCAGGACGGCCATCTCACGGCGAAGTGCAACAACCGCCGCAAACCCGCCTCTTTTGTGCACTATGGACTTGGCCTCCCTGGCTGCTCCTTCTTTGCGCTTGACAGTGAGATCCCACCTATCTCTGTGGCCCCTGCTCTCTCAAATGTGGCCATTATCACGGTCAAAGATCACAAGATCTCCCCCAAACCCTCCAGGACGAATTAAAGCTATGGGATGAAGGGGGCTGGGACTGGCAGATCAGGCAGCTATCTGACTTTGACTTCGCAGTGGTTTTCCCTTCCAAGAGCAGCCTCAAGATGATCTCCTCATGTACGAGTTTCACCCTCCCACTAAACCAGTTGGTCGTTTTGGTCAAGGCTGCCGCTAATGGAGCAAAACCAGTTCCCCCTCTCTCTGAGATCTGGGTTTTGGTTGATGACATCCCTCCTTCTTTGCGCTCCTCTGAGTTTGTCATGGCATTTGGAGTGCTCATTGGCAAACCAATCCTGGTGGACCAAGACTCCCTGGCTGTTCTTGGTCCTGTGCGTCTCAAGATCTGGGCTGCTGATCCTTCATGCATCCATGGAACTGTTGATGTCTTCTCTGCTGTGGATGGATTCAGGCTTCAGGTTCATGTGGAGGGGGCCGCTCCTTCCCACACCCCTCCATCGCCCCCTTCTCCTGCAATTGATCGCCATGCTGGTGATACTGAAAATGATGGCAACTTGAGTGGGGGCTCCCACCCTCACTTTACGACCTTTGAGTGGGATGGTATGGGCTCCGAAAGTCATGAGCTTTTCAAGGAAAATGCCCCTAAGAGTGGGAATGGTGGGAAGGAGCAGATGGCTGGTTCAGGTCCTGTTCTGGATGCCCCGGTAGCCCCTCTTGCTGGTACCCTGTGTCAGGTGTCTGCTCCAACCTTCCTCTCTGTCCGGGCTCTCCGTCGCTCTCTGGTATTGAAGACCTCCCTGCCTCCCCGCGTCGTGTGGCGACGCTGCCCTCAGCCAAGCGCAAATCCTCTGTTCGCAAATTCTCGGCTCGGAGCCGGGCCTCTATGGGAACCAAACTCTCTGCGGCGGGTCTGTGCCGTCGTCTTGATGGTGACATGGGCGATGTGGCGGGCCAGTCCTCTCCGGCGGCAGTGCGGTCCTCCCTGATCTGGTCCCCGTCGTCCACGGCTCGCAAGAGTGGACGGATTCGTGACAGCGGAATGAGGGTGGCCGACAAGGCGGCTCGGCGCGCTGCGGCTCGGGACCTCCCCGCTTTAGGTACCCCTCCTCCCCCTTCTCTAGTGATTCATTCTACCCCCTCTCCTACTAGGCTTGTTCTACCCTCCTTCTCTG
Organism: Triticum timopheevii; assembly: GCA_963921465.1. Classification (NCBI taxonomy): domain Eukaryota; kingdom Viridiplantae; phylum Streptophyta; class Magnoliopsida; order Poales; family Poaceae; genus Triticum; species Triticum timopheevii. The sequence continues at coordinate 481,156,604 of OY997268.1, forward strand.
GTGAAGACTCGTCTAAGGTACTCGCAGATGCGGGTATTGCTCTTGATCATAACTTTGGCTCTCCCTCCTCTCTGATTGCCCTCATTAGGGCTAACGAAGTGGCTCAGGCGGCTTTGGCTAAGGCTATGGAAGTCGTCGTAACGCCTCCTGCCCCTCCTGCCCCTCCAGTTGTGGCTGCTGGGGCTTCAGAGGCGGGGGGCGAGGCTGGTGGGGTTGGCCCCCTGGTGAAAAAGGGTGCTTCTAAACGATCTAAATCCTGCTTAGCCCCTTGCAGGTCGAGCTTGCGCATTAAAAATTTCTCTTATAAATGAAGGCCCTCTTCTGGAACATCAGAGGTTTCGGCGCTCGGGGGCGTCGAGACCAAATTAAGGATATTGTCAGGGGGGGTAATATAGACCTGATTGGCTTGATCGAAACTTTTAAGTCTTCCTTTTCTCCTCATGAACTGTCGCCTATCGCGGGGCCGGATCGTTTTGATTGGAACTTCCTTCCCTCCTCGGGTCATTCTGGTGGGATGCTTTTAGGATCTAAATGGGATGTCTTTGATTTTGTTGCTTTCGATCATGGGATCTTTTGGGCCAATACTGTGCTCTTTCATCGTCAGCTCAACTCTCTCTGGGAATTTATGGTTGTGTACGGTCCGGTCGATCACTCTATTTCCCCCTTGTTCTTGGACGAAATTTCCAATAAAAGTTGAAGCATGTTCTCTTCCCTTGGTGATTGGTAGAGATTTTAATTTGCTGCGCTCTCCAGCGGACAAGAACACTAGTAATTTTTCGTGGTTGTTGGCCAACGCTTTCAATGACTTCATCAGCTCCTGTGCTCTTCGCGAGATTCCTAGGGTGGGATCTAGATATACCTAGACCAATCACCAACCTTCTCCTATTCGCTCCGTCTTGGACCGTGTCCTGGTTTGCTCGAACTGGGATTTGCTTTTCTCGCTAGCGACGCTTAAATCTAAGGCTATTGTTGGCTCGGACCATGCTCCTCTTATTCTGGATGCTGGGACCCGCTCGACTCTTTCCCCCCCTAGGTTTCAGTTTGACGCTTCTTGGCTCCTTATTGAGGGTTTCTGCGACCTTCTTAGCTCTAAAATTACTGCCATCCTATCTGCTCCACATCGTTCCTTCGGACCCATGGATGACTGGCATAACTGCTCGGCCCTTGTTCGCAAATTTCTCCGGGGTTGGTCCCGGAATCGCTCGGCCCAGGAGCACAGAGACAAGACCCTTCTCTTGGCCAAGATTGAGGCCCTTGATGCTCGGGCTGATGTCTCGGGCCTCTCTGATGATGCTTGGTCCCTTCGGTTTTCCCTGGAGCGCGAATTGATGCATTTGCACCGGCTTAATGAAACATATTGGCGCCAGAGGGGCTCGTCCAACTGGCTTCTTAAAGGAGATTCCCCTCTGCCTATTTCTTTGCGATTGCTAATGGGAGACGGCATAGATGCCTTATTGATAGCCTGATGATTGATGGGATTCGAACCTCTGACCAGGGCACCATTCTTAATCATGTGGTCTCTTTCTTCTCTACCCTTATTTCTGCCAAGCCTGACCAGGGGTTCAGGCTTTCTCCTAACTTTTGGACCCAGGATCATTTGGTTTCTGCGGAGGAAAACGCGGACCTGATGATCCCTTATTCTGAAGAGGAGATCTTTTCTGCTATTAAGAAGGCTAATCCTAATTCTGCCTCTGGCCCAGATGGGTTCTCCATTCCCTTCTTTAAAAACTTCTGGCCCTTTCTTAAAAACCTGATCTGCGAAGTTATTCAAGGCTACTGCCTGGGGACAGTTGATATCTCCAGGCTTAATTATGCGGTTATCTCTCTGATTCCTAAAATTAAGGGCGCTGATTTAATTTCTTAGTTTAGACCTATCGCGCTCATCAATAATTTTGCCAAGTTTTCGGCCAAGTGTTTGGCTACTCGCCTAACCCCGGTTGCCCATCGCACCCTCTCTCAAACTCAATCTGCCTTTATCAAGGGTCGCTTCATTCTGGACGAGTCCTCTGCCTCCACGAAATTGTCCATGACATCCACAAGTCTGGGAACAAGGCAGTTATTCTCAAATTAGATTTTGAAAAGGCCTACGATTCGGTAAGCTGGGGCTTCCTGAGACAGGTCCTTTTAGCTAAAGGTTTTGACAGTGGCGTGGTGCATCGTATCTTGCAGTTAGTTATGGGGGGCCACACTGCCATCAATGTTAATGGTCATATTAGTAACTTCTTCAAGAACTCTAGGGGCCTGCGGCAAGGCGACCCGGCATCACGCATCCTCTTTAATTTTGTTGCGGACGCTCTCTCCAACATCCTTTCTAAAGTTGCGGAGGCTGGTCATATCTCCCCGTTAGCTCCCACCTTATTCCAGAAGGTGTTACGCACCTTCAATACGCTGATGACACTATCATCTTGGTGGAACTTAATGATCTCTGCATCGGCCACCTCAAATTCCTTCTCCTTTGTTTCGAAGCTCTCTCGGGGCTTAAGATCAATTTTTCTAAAAGCAAAGTTATTCTCACGGGAGTCTCAGATTGCGAAGCTTTAAGGGTGGCTCGCCTACTAAATTGCTCTCTGGGATCTTTTCCTATTAAGTATTTGGGAATGCCTATTACATCTGATAAACTTCATGCCAAGGACTTCGCCCCGGTGGTGACCAAGGTGGGTAATCGTGTGATGCCATGGAGAGGCAGATATAACACTCAGGCGGGCAAGGTGGCCTTAATTAATGCTTGTCTCTCCTCCCTCCCTATGTTCATGATGGGATTCTACCTCCTTTCTATGGGTACTCATGCTGGTTTTGACAAACATAGAGGGGCCTTTTATTGGAACGCGACTAATAACAAGCGCAAGTATCGCTTGGTCAAATGGGACCTCATCTGTAAGCCCAAACGCCTTGGGGGGCTGGGCATTATTAACACCCTTGTTATGAACAAATGTCTGATCATCAAATGATGGTGGAAAATCATGACCATCCCCCAGGATAAGCCTCTTTGGTTCAACATCTTAAAGGCGAAATACTTTCCCTCGTGCAGTCCTATGTTTGCCCGAGCCTCTGGAGCTTCCCAGTTTTGGCGGGACCTTGTGAAACTTCGACCTATCTTCCAAGGCCTTGTCAAGTTTGTCGTTCGTAACGGTAAATCTACCAGGTTCTGGCTCGATTGGGGGTGCGGCCCTTCTCCGTTGGCCAGTTCCTTCCCTGTTCTTTTCTCCTATTGCCCGAACCCTGAGATCTCTATCTTTGAACTTGCGTCGAATAATTGGGACCTTCAGCTGCGCCGCTCTCTCTCTCTCTCACGAAGAGTTGGAAGACTGGCAGCGCCTTGCTGCCCTCTTCCCTTCGCTCTCGGAGGAGGAAGACACAGTTGTGTGGCCCCATTCCCCCTCGGCTGGCTTCTCGGTTAAATGTCTATACAGCAAGCTCATTGTGGGTCCCACCACATCAAAATTTAAGTGGATTTGGAGAGCTCAGACCCCCCCTAAGATTAAGGTTTTCCTCTGGCAAGCCTCTCGTGGGCGTTTGCCTACGGGTGACCAAATTCGTAAACGTAATGGTTCGGGCTCTGACCGCTGTGCTCTTTGTGGTATGAGAGAAGATACTCCTCACGTTTTCTTTAATTGTCCTGGCTAAGCTGTTTTGGTGCTGCATTAGATCCTGGATGCACGTTTCCTGGGCTCCGACCTCATTCGCTGACTTGCGCGCCTCAGCTAACTCCTTGGTTGGGGATCAGAGGAGATTATTTTGGGTTGGATTTGCTGCCATGTGCTGGTCCTTGTGGACGACAAGGAATAAATTTACTATTGAGCATGTTTTCCCTGCTAAGCCTGCTGATTGCTTATTTAAGACTTGTATATTTCTGCAGCAGTGGAGATTATTGACTAAGGAGGAGGACAGGGATGCTTTCGACGCCATGTTGGCCAAGATCCGCAGTTCTGCTATTTCCATCTCTCCAGTCCAAGCGGCCTCGTAGGCGTTACTGCGTTGCTCCGTTATCTGATCTTCCTCCAGCCTGCGTGCCGTGTACTGGCCTGGGAGCCATGTACCTAGACTCTCCCCCTTGAAGTTCTTGGTTGATACCTTGTGTTCGTGTGATGGTTGTTTGGGCTGTTTGGGTCCTTGTTAACTCTGCCTGGTGGCTTCATCTATAAAGTCGGGCTGTGGCCTTTTATCTAAATGACCCGATCACTGATCGGTCACAAAAAACTACCCAGACGAGTGTCTTAAATGGGCCTCAGACGTCTTGGCTGACTGGCATCCCTCATATCCAGCCCAAATATGAGACGAGTATGGCGACGGCCGGGCGCGGTCAGGCGCGTGCGCCACGTCGGACTAAGATAGGGTCCCACACAAAAACGCTTGGAAACCCGGCGGTCCAACTGACGTCTCCTCCGGCAAGGGTGTGAACACCGCGTGATGCCGCTCCGACTCGCCACCTGAGGCCAGATCCGGCTATTTAAGTTTGTCGGCGCCCCCAACCCTAGCCTCATCCACCTCACTCTTCGCGCCGCCAGCCCGAGCCCATCCACCTCTCTCCCACTCCACCACTCTTCCCACACCCTCCAGCTTCGCCATGGTTCGGCAAAAGATAACCATGTGTGCCATGTTCATGCCGGAGTGCGGTTCCAGACTGAGCAGAAATCCAGGAGAGGCGCGCCGCGCGCGTCGCCCGCATCGCTGTCGGCCTGCCTCCGGACTCGCCGGAGCTGGAGGAGGAGGAAGAGGAGTGGTAGCCGGCTCTGATGGAGGTGGCAGATCCGAAGGAGGACGAGGCGGATTAGCCAAAGAAGGAGCTGGCGCCGGCTCCGGGCTTCAACATGGAGAACGCGGAGGCGGAGTTCGCGGTCGTCCAGGCGGCCGAGATAGCAGAGCAGCAGGTCATCCAGGATGAAACCTATGTGCAGATCAACCGGCAGGAAAGGGTGGCGACCGACGCGCTCTTCGACGAGGTCGAAGAGAAGATGGATGCGGAGGCCGACGCGGAAGAGCCGAAGCTACGGCGGTCTCCCATGTGGCAGGTGCCGGGCACAAAGATAGTGGACATCACCGACGAGGATTTGGGTACTATAGCTATTTGATCTATGTAGTACGTGGATTTTATCATTTGCATGTTTTTATATGGATCCACGGTTTCTAGTATGAGATATCCGGATGGAGATGAGTAAATTTGAGACATGATCAGTCACTATCCGCGGATATGACCGGACGCTTCCGCGAGTGTTTGAGTGGTCGGATTTGCTATTGACGGCTGAGGCCATCCAAAGCGTATACGATGCCAAATTTGCCTGGAAATTACTATTTGGCATCGCGTAGGTGATTTCAAATTATTTTACCTGCGGGGTCCACTGCGTAATAAAGTGACACGTACAGAAGACACGTTATCTCTTCTCACCTTAGACATATTAATGCAGATTACTGTTGGCAGTTGGACAAAGAATATTGATATGTTTCTTGCTAGAATCTAGCATCGTTTGCTGAAAGATGTTCAGGTTCCCTCTCTCCCCTGAATTAGCAACACCTTCGCGGTATGTGTGGAAACAGATGCCGAACGTCATTTCAGTATTTGTCGCCTCTACGTGGCAACACGCTGTGGTTGCCCGCCCTAAGACAGCCAGCACGTGTACATAAACAGTACATGATGATGTCGTGAACTCGTGATGTAAGTACTGCAGTTGCACTTGCAGTCTCGTGGGTCTCGTGTGCGTGAATTCATGATTCTACTAATAAGTATGGCGCAATACTGAAAGACAGAATTATTGAAGCATGGAGTTGATTGCCAGGCGTGTGGTGTAGCTCGGCCGAGACGGAAAGATAAATCGATCCGCCGGACAGCCGGTCACCCGTCCCGTGACGCGCTGCATCTGGACCAGGACCAGTGTGCAGATCGATATTGCAGATCGGGCGCCGTACGTACGTGGCGCGTCGGTGGCAGGCAGCTATTAGCTAGCAAGCGACGCCGCGCCAACCCGGCCGGCCCCTCCAGAGTCGTGTGGATCGCACGCTTTCCGCACGGGAAGCGGGAGGCAGGCAGGCACTGATGACTGATCGATCGTACGTACGTGCATGCATGCATGGCACCGACGCTGGTTTGAAAACCTCGAAGAAAATGGTGCAGGAGCGTGGTCGCCATCGGCGCATCGCAACAGATATATGCATGTTCATTATCGCACGGGTTCGCGACAAGGCACGTGCCATGCATTCATGCATTTTTTTTTGCGTCCAATGCATGCATTGACGTATGGGCAGGACAGGGACGCATATATGCTCCCTACAGCCTTCTAAGAGCATCTCCAGCCGGGGCCCAACAAGGCCCCAGGCGATTTTTCGGTCGCCGGTACCAAAAAAATCGGTCCGGTCGCGTCTCCAGGGACCCATTTTTCATCGGCTCGGGTCAATATTGGCGTCAGTGGACCCAACCGCGTCAGTGACACCGTCGGCCGGGCGAATCGTTTTTGGCGCGAAAGAGCCGCGGGCCAGCCGCGTCAGCGACACCGCCTCGTCTTCTCCCAACGCCTCGGTTTCCCGCGGGGAATCAATGGCAAGGCTTCCACCGGTCAGCTTTGCCATTGATTTCTCACGGGCGGCACGTCACGAGACGGCACGCCGATGCCTCCCCTTCCTCGGACGCGTACACACGGGCGCAGCGCGGCTATATATGGCCTCGCTCGCCTCTGATGAGCGCTACCTCTCCCGAGCGCCGCCGCCGAGCCCTCCCCCAGCCCTCCCTCTCCCCATGAGCCGCCGCCCAGCCCCTCCATCTGAAGGAAATATGCCTTAGAGGCAATAATAAAGTTATTATTTATTTCCTCATATCATGATAAATGTTTATTATTCATGCTAGAATTGTATTAACCGGAAACATGATACATGTGTGAATACATAGACAAACATAGTGTCACTAGTATGCCTCTACTTGAACTAGCTCATTGATCAAAGATGGTTATGTTTCCTAACCATAGGCATGTGTTGTCATTTGATTAATGGGATCACATCATTAGGAGAATGATGTGATTGACTTGACCCATTCCGTTAGCTTAGCACTTGATCGTTTAGTATGTTGCTATTGCTTTCTTCATGACTTATACAAAGTTCCTACAACTATGAGATTGTGCAACTCCCGTTTACCAGAGGAACACTTTGTGTGCTACCAAACGTCACAACGTAACTGGGTGATTATAAAGTTGCTCTACAGGTGTCTCCAAAGGTACATGTTGAGTTGGCATAATTCGAGATTAGGTTTTGTCACTCCGATTGTCGGAGAGGTATCTCTGGGCCCTCTCGGTAATACTCATCACCTAAAGCCTTGCAAGCATTGTAACTAATGAGTTAGTTATGAAATGATGTATTACGGAACGAGTAAAGAGACTTGCCGGTAACGAGATTGAACTAGGTATTGGATACCGACGATCAAATCTCGGGCAAGTAACATACCGATGACAAAGGGAACAACGTATGTTGTTATGCGGTTTGACCGATAAAGATCTTCGTAGAATATATAGGAACCAATATGAACATCCAGGTTTCACTATTGGTTATTGACCGAGAATAGTTCTAGGTCATGTCTACATAGTTCTCGAACCCGTAGGGTCCGCACGCTTAACGTTTCGTTGACGATATAGTATTATATGAGTTATGCATGTTGGTAACCGAATGTTGTTCGGAGTCCCAAATGAGATCATGGACATGACGAGGAACTCCGGAATGGTCCGGAGATAAAGTTTGATATATGGGATAATAGTGTTTGATCTCCGGAAGAGTTCCGGAATTCACCGGAAGGGGTTCCGGATGTTTCCCGAAATGTTTGGGTACGAGAACACGTTATTTGGGCCAAAGGGGAAAGCCCACAAGGTTTTTGGAAAGCGTAAAAGGAAGTTTTGCGGAGTCCAGGGGCCAGACGCCAGGGTCCCTGGCGTCTGGGTCCAGACGCCGGGAACCCTGGCGTCTGGCCCTGGAGTCCGAGAAGGACTCTTGCCTTTCGGGTGAAACCGACTTTGTGGAGACTTTTACTCCAAGTTTTGACCCCAAGGCTCAACATATAAATAGAGGGGTAGGGCTAGCACCAAAGACACATCAAGAAACACCAAGCCGTGTGCCGGCAACCCCGTCCCCTCTAGTTTATCCTCCGTCATAGTTTCCGTAGTGCTTAGGCGAAGCCCTGCGGAGATTGTTTTTCACCAACACCGTCACCACGCCGTCGTGCTGCCGGAACTCATCTACTACTTCGCCCGTCTTGCTGGATCGAGAAGGCGAGGACGTCATCGAGCTGAACGTGTGCAGAACTCGGAGGTGCCGTGCGTTCGGTACTTTGATCGGTCGGATCGTGAAGACGTACGACTACATCAACCGCGTTGATAAACGCTTCCGCTTAGCGGTCTTCAAGGGTATGAAGATACACTCCCCCTCTCGTTGCTATGCATCACCATGATCTTGCGTGTGAGTAGGAATTTTTTTGAAATTACTACGTTTCCCAACAGTGGCATCCGAGCCTAGGTTTTATGCGTTGATGTTATATGCACGAGTAGAACACAAGAGAGTTGTGGGCGATACAAGTCATACTGCTTACCAGCATGTCATACTTTGGTTCGGCGGTATTGTTGGATGAAGCGGCCCGGACCGACATTACGCGTACGCTTACGCGAGACTGGTTTTACCGCCGTGCTTTGCACACAGGTGACTAGCGGGTGTCAGTTTCTCCAACTTTAGTTGAACCGAGTGTGGCTACGCCCGGTCCTTGCGAAGGTTAAAACAGCACCAACTTGACGAACTATCGTTGTGGTTTTGATGCGTAGGTAAGAACGGTTCTTGCTCAGCCCGTAGCAGCCACGTAAAACTTGCAACAACAAAGTAGAGGACGTCTAACTTGTTTTTGCAGGGCATGTTGTGATGTGATATGGCCAAGATGTGATGCTATATTTTATTGTATGAGATGATCATGTTTTGTAACCAAAGTTATCGGCAACTGGCAGGAGCCATATGGTTGTCGCTTTATTGTATGAAATGCAAACACCCTGTAATTGCTTTACTTTATCACTAACCGGTAGCGATAGTCGTAGAAGCAATAGATGGCGTAAACGACAATGATGCTACGATGGAGATCAAGGTGTCGCGCCGGTGACGATGGTGATCACGACGGTGCTTCGGAGATGGAGATCACAAGCACAAGATGATGATGGCCATATCATATCACTTATATTGATTGCATGTGATGTTTATCCTTTATGCATCTTATCTTGCTTTGATTGACGGTAGCATTTTAAGATGATCTCTCACTAAAAATTATCAAGAAGTGTTCTCCCTGAGTATGCACCGTTGCCAAAGTTCGTCGTGCCCAGACACCACGTGATGATTGGGTGTGATAAGCTCTACGTCCATCTACAACGGGTGCAAGCCAGTTTTGCACACGCAGAATACTCAGGTTAAACTTGACGAGCCTAGCATATGCAGATATGGCCTCGGAACACGGAGACCGAAAGGTCGAGCGTGAATCATATAGTAGATATGATCAACATAGAGATGTTCACCATTGAAAACTACTCCATCTCACGTGATGATCGGTTATGGTTTAGTTGATTTGGATCACGTGATCACTTAGATGACTAGAGAGATGTCTATCTAAGTGGGAGTTCTTAAGTAATATGATTAATTGAACTTAAATTTATCATGAACTTAGTACCTGATAGTATTTTGCTTGTCTATGTTTGTTGTAGATAGATGGCTCGTGCTGTTGTTCCGTTGAATTTTAATGCGTTCCTTGAGAAAGCAAAGTTGAAAGATGATGGTAGCAATTACACGGACTGGGTCCGTAACTTGAGGATTATCCTCATTGCTGCACAGAAGAATTACGTCCTGGAAGCACCGCTGGGTGCCAGGCCTGCTGCAGGAGCAACGCCAGACGTTATGAACGTCTGGCAGAGCAAAGCTGATGACTACTCTATAGTTCAGTGTGCCATGCTTTATGGCTTAGAACCGGGTCTTCAACGACATTTTGAACGTCATGGAGCATATGAGATGTTCCAGGAGTTGAAGTTAATATTTCAAGCAAATGCCCAGATTGAGAGATATGAAGTCTCCAATAAGTTCTACAGCTGCAAGATGGAGGAGAATAGTTCTGTCAGTGAGCATATATTCAAAATGTCTGGGTATAATAATCACTTGATTCAACTGGGAGTTAATCTTCCGGATGATAGCGTCATTGACAGAATTCTCCAATCACTACCACCAAGCTACAAGAGCTTCGTGATGAACTATAATATGCAAGGGATGAACAAGACAATTCCTAAGCTCTTCGCAATGCTAAAGGCTGCGGAAGTAGAAATCAAGAAGGAGCATCAAGTGTTGATGGTCAACAAGACCACTAGTTTCAAGAAAAAGGGCAAAGGGAAGAAGAAGGGGAACTTCAAGAAGAACAGCAAGCAAGTTGCTGCTTAAGAGAAGAAACCCAAGTCTGGACCTAAGCCTGAAACTGAGTGCTTCTACTGCAAGCAAACTGGTCACTGGAAGCGGAACTGCCCCAAGTATTTGGCGGATAAGAAGGATGGCAAAGTGAACAAAGGTATATGTGATATACATGTTATTGATGTGTACCTAACTAGAGCTCGTAGTAGCACCTGGGTATTTGATAATGGTTCTGTTGCTAATATTTGCAACTCGAAACAGGGACTACGGAATAAGCGAGCACTGGCCAAGGACGAGGTGACGATGCGCGTGGGAAACGGTTCCAAAGTCGATGTGATCGCGGTCGGCATGCTACCTCTACATCTACCTTCGGGATTAGTTTTAGACCTGAATAATTTTTATTTGGTCCCAGCGTTGAGCATGAACATTATATCTGGATCTTGTTTGATGCGAGACGGTTATTCATTTAAATCAGAGAATAATGGTTGTTCTATTTATATGAGTAATATCTTTTATGGTCATGCACCCTTGAAGAGTGGTCTATTTTTATTGAATCTCGATAGTAGTGATACACATATTCATAATGTTGAAGCCAAAAGATGCAGAGTTGATAATGATAGTGCAACTTATTTGTGGCACTGCCGTTTAGGTCATATCGGTGTAAAGCGCATGAAGAAACTCCATACTGATGGATTTTTGGAATCACTTGATTATGAATCACTTGGTACTTGCGAACCGTGCCTCATGGGCAAGATGACTAAAACACCGTTCTCCGGTACTATGGAGAGAGCAACAGATTTGTTGTAAATCATACATACAGATGTATGTGGTCCGATGAATGTTGAAGCTCGTGGCGGATATCGTTATTTTCTCACCTTCACAGATGATTTGAGCAGATATGGGTATATCTACTTAATGAAACATAAGTCTGAAACATTTGAAAAGTTCAAAGAATTTCAGAGTGAAGTGGAAAATCATCGTATAAAGAAAATAAAGTTTCTATGATCTGATCGTGGAGGAGAATATTTGAGTTACGAGTTTGGTTTACATTTGAAACAATGCGGAATAGTTTCGCAACTCACGCCACCTGGAACACCACAACGAAATGGTGTGTCCGAGCGTCGTAATCGTACTTTACTAGATATGGTGCGATCTATGATGTCTCTTACTGATTTACCGCTATCGTTTTGGGGTTATGCTTTAGAGACGGCTGCATTCACATTAAATAGGGCACCATCTAAATCCGTTGAGACGACGCCTTATGAACTGTGGTTTGGCAAGAAACCAAAGTTGTCGTTTCTTAAAGTTTGGGGCTGCGATGCTTATGTGAAGAAACTTCAACCAGATAAGCTCGAACCCAAATCGGAGAAATGTGTCTTCATAGGATACCCAAAAGAGACTGTTGGGTACACCTTCTATCACAGATCCGAAGGCAAGACTTTCGTTGCTAAGAATGGATCCTTTCTAGAGAAGGAGTTTCTCTCGAAAGAAGTGAGTGGGAGGAAAGTAGAACTTGATGAGGTAACGGTACCTACTCCCTTATTGGAAAGTAGTTCATCACAGAAATCAGTTCCTGTGACAAATACACCAATTAGTGAGGAAGCTAATGATATTGATCATGAAACTTCAGATCAAGTGTCTATTGAACCTCGTAGGTCTACCAGAATAAGATCCGCACCAGAGTGGTACGGTAATCCTGTTCTGGAAGTCATGTTACTTGACCATGATGAACCTACGAACTATGAGGAAGCGATGATGAGCCCAGATTCCGCAAAATGGCTAGAGGCCATGAAATCTGAGATGGGATCCATGTATGAGAACAAAGTATGGACTTTGGTTGATTTTCCCGATGATCGGCAAGCCATTGAGAATAAATGGATCTTTAAGAAGAAGACTGACGCTGACGGTAATGTAACTGTCTATAAAGCTCGACTTGTTGCGAAAGGTTTTCGACAAGTTCAAGGGGTTGACTACGATGAGACATTCTCACCCGTAGCGATGCTTAAGTCTGTCCGAATCATGTTAGCGATTGCCGCATTTTATGATTATGAAATTTGGCAGATGGATGTAAAAACTGCATTCCTGAATGGATTTCTGGAAGAAGAGTTGTATATGATGCAACCGGAGGGTTTTGTCAATCCTAAAGGAGCTAACAAAGTGTGCAAGCTCCAGCGATCAATCTATGGTCTGGTGCAAGCATCTCGGAGTTGGAATAAACGCTTTGATAGTGTGATCAAAGCATATGTTTTATACAGACTTTTGGAGAAGCCTGTATTTACAAGAAAGTGAGTGGGAGCTCTGTAGCATTTCTAATATTATATGTGGATGACATATTGTTGATTGGAAATGATATAGAATTTCTGGATAGCATAAAAGGATACTTGAATAAAAGTTTTTCAATGAAAGACCTCGGTGAAGCTGCTTACATATTGGGCATTAAGATCTATAGAGATAGATCAAGACGCTTGATTGGACTTTCACAAAGCACGTACCTTGATAAAGTATTGAAAAGGTTCAATATGGAACAGGCAAAGAAAGGGTTCTTGCCTGTATTACAAGGTATAAAGTTGAGTCAGACTCAATGCCCGACCACTGCAGAAGATAGAGAGAAAATGAAAGGAGTTCCCTATGCTTCAGACATAGGCTCTATCATGTATGCAATGCTGTGTACCAGACCTGATGTGTGCCTTGCTATTAGTTTGGCAGGGAGGTACCAAAGTAATCCAGGAGTGGGTCACTGGACAGCGGTCAAGAACATCCTGAAATACCTGAAAAGGACTAAGGATATGTTTCTCGTATATGGAGGTGACAAAGAGCTAGTCGTAAATGGTTACGTCGATGCAAGCTTTGACACTGATCCGGACGATTCTAAATCGCAAACTGGATACGTATTTTTATTAAATGGTGGAGCTGTAAGTTGGTGCAGTTCTAAACAAAGCGTCGTGGCGGGATCTACATGTGAAGCGGAGTACATAGCTGCTTCGGAAGCAGCAAATGAAGGAGTCTGGATGAAGGAGTTCATTTCTGATCTAGGTGTTGTACCTAGTGCATCGGGACCAATGGAGATCTTCTGTGACAATACTGGTGCAATTGCCTTGGCAAAGGAATCCAGATTTCACAAGAGGACCAAGCACATCAAGAGACGCTTCAATTCCATTCGGGACCAAGTCCAAGTGGGAGACATAGAGATTTGCAAGATACATACGGATCTGAATGTTGCAGACCCGTTGACTAAGCCTCTCTCACGAGCAAAACATGATCAGCACCAAGACTCCATGGGTGTTAGAATCATTACTATGTAATCTAGATTATTGACTCTAGTGCAAGTGGGAGACTGAAGGAAATATGCCCTAGAGGCAATAATAAAGTTATTATTTATTTCCTCATATCATGATAAATGTTTATTATTCATGCTAGAATTGTATTAACCGGAAACATGATACATGTGTGAATACATAGACAAACATAGTGTCACTAGTATGCCTCTACTTGAACTAGCTCATTGATCAAAGATGGTTATGTTTCCTAACCATAGGCATGTGTTGTCATTTGATTAATGGGATCACATCATTAGGAGAATGATGTGATTGACTTGACCCATTCCGTTAGCTTAGCACTTGATCATTTAGTATGTTGTTATTGCTTTCTTCATGACTTATACAAAGTTCCTACAACTATGAGATTGTGCAACTCCCGTTTACCGGAGGAACACTTTGTGTGCTACCAAACGTCACAACGTAACTGGGTGATTATAAAGGTGCTCTACAGGTGTCTCCAAAGGTACATGTTGAGTTGGCATAATTCGAGATTAGGTTTTGTCACTCCGATTGTCGGAGAGGTATCTCTGGGCCCTCTCGGTAATACTCATCACCTAAAGCCTTGCAATCATTGTAACTAATGAGTTAGTTATGAAATGATGTATTACGGAACGAGTAAAGAGACTTGCCGGTAACGAGATTGAACTAGGTATTGGATACCGACGATCGAATCTCGGGCAAGTAACATACCGATGACAAAGGGAACAACGTATGTTGTTATGCGGTTTGACCGATAAAGATCTTCGTAGAATATGTAGGAACCAATATGAACATCCAGGTTTCACTATTGGTTATTGACCGAGAATAGTTCTAGGTCATGTCTACATAGTTCTCGAACCCGTAGGGTCCGCACGCTTAACGTTTCATTGACGATATAGTATTATATGAGTTATGCATGTTGGTAACCGAATGTTGTTCGGAGTCCCGAATGAGATCATGGACATGACGAGGAACTCCAGAATGGTCCGGAGATAAAGTTTGATATATGGGATAATAGTGTTTGATCTCCGGAAGAGTTCCGGAATTCACCGGAAGGGGTTCCGGATGTTTCCCGAAATGTTTGGGTACGAGAACACGTTATTTGGGCCAAAGGGGAAAGCCCACAAGGTTTTTGGAAAACACAAAAGGAAGTTTTGCGGAGTCCAGGGGCCAGACGCCAGGGTCCCTGGCGTCTGGGTCCAGACACCGGGAACCCTGGCGTCTGGCCCTAGAGTCCGAGAAGGACTCTTGCCTTTCGGGTGAAACCGACTTTGTGGAGACTTCTACTCCAAGTTTCGACCCCAAGGCTCAACATATAAATAGAGGGGTAGGGCTAGCACCAAAGACACATCAAGAAACACCAAGCCGTGTGCCGGCAACACCGTCCCCTCTAGTTTATCCTCCGTCATAGTTTCCGTAGTGCTTAGGTGAAGCCCTGCGGAGATTGTTTTTCACCAACACCGTCACCACGCCGTCGTGCTGCCGGAACTCATCTACTACTTCGCCCGTCTTGCTGGATCGAGAAGGCGAGGACGTCATTGAGCTGAACGTGTGCAGAACTCGGAGGTGCCGTGCGTTCGGTACTTTGATCGGTCGGATCGTGAAGACGTACGACTACATCAACCGCGTTGATAAACGCTTCCGCTTAGCGATCTTCAAGGGTATGAAGATACACTCCCCCTCTCGTTGCTATGCATCACCATGATCTTGCGTGTGCGTAGGAAAATTTTTGAAATTACTATGTTTCCCAACACCATCTCCCTCCCCTTTCCCGTTGGTCGAGTGTTTCCCCGGAGACGAGGAGGCGGCCAACGGCTTCAGCCGCCGCTCGCTCCGTGAACAGGAGTCGTGGCTCATGTTCCTGGCGAACATCCCGGCGCCGCCGGACATGCGCGCCGGGCCGACGGGCTGGAGGCTCGGCAATGGGGGAGTGCCCATTCCCCCGTTGCCCGACGCCGTGGCTAAACCCTCCTACTTCGCCGACGAGGTCGAGGTCGTGCGTGCCTCCCTCACCGACGCCCAGCTCTCCCTCCCCCAGTACGCTGCCGACAACCACGCGGCTTGGGCGGCGTACTTCGAGCGCCGTCAGCAGCAGCGGCTGGCGTCCACCAACGGCGCGGCGGTGGTCGGCGGCCTGAAGAACAGCGAGGGGCGCCACCTGTGATGGGGCGCCCCGGCCGCATACTTGAGGGTGTGCTGGCGCACCTCGAGGGCGGCAACAACCCGCCGTTGGCATACCCCCCGGCGAACCGCTGACACGACGGGCAATGGGCGCGAAGGAGGTTTGGCTCCTCCTCCTTGTCTTCCTCCTCGCGCTCTTCCTCCCACTCCTCCGGCACTCCGACGCTGCTCGGCGTCAAGGCCGAGCCCGCGGCGTAGACGCCGCTCGGCCGGCGCACTCGCAGCGCCGGCATCGTCATCAATGAGGGCGGCCGGCGCGCCACCTCGTCGGCTCCTCCGCGCTTCGTCAAGCCAAAGACGGAGCCGGGGCTCGCGCCGGTGAAGACGGAGCCGGGTCTCCCCGCCGTGAAAACGGAGCACGGCGAGGTCGAGCTCGACGACGACGCAGCCCTTGAATGGGCACGCTAGGACTCCCAGAAGATGGCGAGGGAGCGTCAGTGCGCCACCCTGCGGCGCTTCGCGCAGCACCGCCGAGGCCACTACGAAGGAGTCGTCATCGACGACAGCGGCGACGACGACACGCCGCCGCCGCCACCAGTCCGCCATGGCGACGCCGTGGAGGGGTCCAGCAGGGGCGCCCGCGTCAAGGAGGAGAGGGCCGATGATGGCGACGACGGCGATTACTCGGTGTTCAGCCAGTTTTTTTAGATTAGTTTCTATATTTGCTATGTATGTAATGAAAAATCCGCGAACATGTCTAATATATGCCCTAGTTTGCCGAAATTTGTCGTGTTTAGCCGAACTTCGCCGAACTTTGCCTAAATTTGCTATATATTTTTATTTTTTTTGGACGCGCCTGGGGGCGGCCCTGGGGCCGGCAGCTGGGGACCAACTCGCCTCAGGCCCATTTTTTGCGCCGCGTCACCCCCAGACGGCGATTTTAGGCGCCCCCTAGGGGGGCAACAGCTGGAGATGCTCTAAATGTGTGTTTCTTGGCATTGCAGTATTTATAGGTGAAGGAACGTACTTACGTTGACAACCCGACTAGTTATCACCCTAAAAACAACAACCTGACTAGTTATGCAATATGAGTTCCTTAGGTACAAAAAATACAGATAGAAAATGAAGTTTAGTAGTAGCGTAGTAGGTGCGGGACAAACTGTACGCGTGACATCTCCTGTTATTTCCTCTAGCAGACTGTACTAATGTACTAACTTTACTACCGCCCAGAAGAAAAAATAGAAGAAAACAAGGAAAAAAACAAGGAGGAATATCATAGGAGATTTTTCATCATGAAAATTTTCATTTATTTTCGCATCATACAACAGTCCTATCTTCTTCTTTTTGACACTTCCTATCTTCTTCACCACTTCTTTTAGAAAAAGAGGAAGACGACGGAGCGAAATAAGGTTATTTGTAATGGAAGTATCATAATTACTATTATGCATGTCAACTAGACAATTTTGATGAGGTGACATAAAATTAAATGAAGAAATAAAGGGTTGAGTAGAAAGCATATCATAGTACTGCATCATAATAAATGTCATGCTACATACAGTCATGCATAGCGATGAAAATAGTCACCTAAGATACTAATTTACTATACTATGCATTATGGAGGTATTATCATACACTAATTATTGAATTCATTCTCCACTCAGTTGCTCCAAAAGTTCAACCGATGGACAGAGACGGACAATATATATACTAACTTAAGATACTGCTGTTAGGGAACATAGTAATTTCAAAAAATTTCCTACACACACGCAAGATCATGATGATGCATAGCAACGAGAGGGGAGAGTGTTGTCTACGTACCCTCGTAGACCGGAGCGGAAGCGTTGACGCAACGTAGAGGAAGTAGTCGTACGTCCTCCCGGTCCAACCGATCCAAGCACCGTTACTCCGGCACCTCCGAGTTCTTGACACACGTACAGCTCGATGACCCACCCCGATCTCCGATCCAGCAGAGGCGCGGGGAGGAGTTCCGTCAGCACGACGGCGTGGTGACGATCTTGATGTTCTCCTGTCGCAGGGCTTCGCCTAAGCACCGCTACAATATGACCGAGGTGTAATATCGTGGAGGGGGGCACCGCACACGGCTAAGGAACGATCTCAATGATCAACTTGTGTGTCTAGGGTGCCCCCCCGCCCCCGTATATAAAGGAGGGAGGGAGGAGGAGGCCGGCCTAGGGAGGAGGCGCGCCATAGGGGGGGCAAACCTACTCCAAGTAGGTTTGGCCCCCCTTTCCTATTAGGAGTAGGAGAAGGAAGGAAGAGGGGGGAGGAGAGAAGGAAAGGGGGGGCCGGCCCCCCTCCCAATTCGGATTGGGCTTGGGGGGGGGGGCGCCCCCTCCCTTGCTCCTTCTCCCTCCCTTCCACTAAGGCCCAATAAGGCCCATATACTTACCGGGGGGTTCCGGTAACCTCCCGGAACTCCGGTAGATTTCCAATCTCACCCGAAACCTTTCCGGTGTCCAAATATATCCGTCCAATATATCAATCTTTATGTCTCAACCATTTCGAGACTCCTCGTCATATCCGTGATCACAACCGGGACTCCGAACAACCTTCGGTACATCAAAATACATAAACTCATAATATAATTGTCATCGAAACCTTAAGCGTGCGGACCCTACGGTTCGAGAACAATGTAGACATGACCGAGACATGTCTCCGGTCAATAACCAATAGCGGGACCTGGATGCCCATATTGGTTCCTACATATTCTACGAAGATCTTTATCGGTCAAACCGCATAACAACATACGTTGTTCCCTTTGTCATCGGTATGTTACTTGCCCGAGATTCGATCGTCGGTATCCAATACCTAGTTCAATCTCGTTACCGGCAAGTGTCTTTACTCGTTCCGTAATACATCATCTCGCAACTAACTCATTAGTTGAAATGCTTGCAAGGCTTAAGTGATGTGCATTACCGAGAGGGCCCAGAGATACCTCTCCGACATTCGGAGTGACAAATCCTAATCTCGAAATGCGCCAACTCAACAAGTACCTTCGGAGACACCTGTAGAGCACCTTTATAATCACCCAGTTACGTTGTGACGTTTGGTAGCACACAAAGTGTTCCTCCGGTAAACGGGAGTTGCATAATCTCATAGTCATAGGAACATGTATAAGTCATGAAGGAAGCAGTAGCAACATACTAAACGATCGGGTGCTAAGCTAACGGAATGGGTCATGTCAATCAGATCATTCAACTAATGATGTGACCTTGTTAATCAAATAACAACTCCTTGTTCATGGTTAGGAAACATAACCATCTTTGATTAACAAGCTAGTCAAGTAGAGGCATACTAGTGACACTCTGTTTGTCTATACATTCACACATGTATTATGTTTCCGGTTAATACAATTCTAGCATGAATAATAAACATTTATCATGATATGAGGAAATAAATAATAACTTTATTATTGCCTCTAGGGCATATTTCCTTCAGTCTCCCACTTGCACTAGAGTCAATAATCTAGATTACACAGTAATGATTCTAACACCCATGGAGTCTTGGTGTTGATCATGTTTTGCTCGTGGAAGAGGCTTAGTCAGCGGGTCTGCAACATTCAGATCCGTATGTATCTTGCAAATCTCTATGTCTCCCACCTGGACTAGATCCCGGATGGAATTGAAGCGTCTCTTGATGTGCTTGGTTCTCTTGTGAAATCTGGATTCCTTCGCTAAGGCAATCGCTCCAGTATTGTCACAAAAGATTTTCATTGGACCCGATGCACTAGGTATGACACCTAGATCGGATATGAACTCCTTCATCCAGACTCCTTCATTGGCTGCTTCCGAAGCAGCTATGTATTCCGCTTCGCACGTAGATCCCGCCACGACGCTTTGCTTTGAACTGCACCAACTGACAGCTCCACCGTTTAATGTAAACACGTATCCGGTTTGCGATTTAGAATCGTCCGGATCAGTGTCAAAGCTTGCATCAACGTAACCATTTACGATGAGCTCTTTGTCACCTCCATATACGAGAAACATATCCTTAGTCCTTTTCAGGTATTTCAGGATGTTCTTGACCGCTGTCCAGTGATCCACTCCTGGATTACTTTGGTACCTCCCCGCTAGACTTATAGAAAGGCACACATCAGGTCTGGTACACAGCATTGCATACATGATAGAGCCTATGGCTGAAGCATAGGGAACACTTTTCATTTTCTCTCTATCTTCTGCAGTGGTCGGGCTTTGAGTCTTACTCAACTTCACACCTTGCAATACAGGCAAGAACCCTTTCTTTGCTTGATCCATTTTGAACTTCTTCAAAACTTTGTCAAGGTATGTGCTTTGTGAAAGTTCAATTAAGCGTCTTGATCTATCTCTATAGATCTTAATGCCCAATATGTAAGCAGCTTCACCGAGGTCTTTCATTGAAAAACTTTTATTCAAGTATCCCTTTATGCTATCCAGAAATTCTATATCATTTCCAATCAATAATATGTCATCCACATATAATATTAGAAATTCTACAGAGCTCCCACTCACTTTCTTGTAAATACAGGCTTCTCCAAAAGTCTGTATAAAACCAAATGCTTTGATCACACTATCAACAAGTTTATTCCAACTCCGAGAGGCTTGCACCAGTCCATAAATGGATCGCTGGAGCTTTCACACTTTGTTAGCTCCCTTTGGATCGATAAAACCTTCTGGTTGCATCATATACAACTCTTCTTCCAGAAATCCATTCAGGAATGCAGTTTTTACATCCATTTGCCAAATTTCATAATCATAAAATGCGGCAATTGCTAACATGATTCGGACAGACTTAAGCATCGCTACGGGTGAGAAGGTCTCATCGTAGTCAACCCCTTGAACTTGTCGAAAACCTTTTGCAACAAGTCGAGCTTTGTAGACAGTAACATTACCGTCAGCGCCAGTCTTCTTCTTGAAGATCCATTTATTCTCAATTGCTTGCCGACCATCGGGCAAGTCAACCAAAGTCCATACTTTGTTATCATACATGGATCCCATCTCAGATTTCATGGCTTCAAGCCATTTTGCGGAATCTGGGCTCACCATCGCTTCTTCATAGTTCGTAGGTTCATCATGATCTAGTAGCATGACTTCCAGAATAGGATTACCGTACCACTCTGGTGCGGATCTTACTCTGTTCGACCTACGAGGTTCTGTATTAACTTGATCTGAAGTTCTATGATCATCATCATCAACTTCCTCACTAGTTGGTTTTGACGTCACAGAAACCGGTTCCTGTGATGTATTATTTTCCAAAAAGGGAGTAGGTACAGTTACCTCATCACGTTCTACTTTCCTCCCACTCACTTCTTTCGAGAGAAACTCCTTCTCTAGAAAGGATCCATTCTTAGCAACAAATGTCTTGCCCTCGGATCTGTGATAGAAGGTGTACCCAACTGTCTCCTTTGGGTATCCTATGAAGACACATTTCTCCGATTTGGGTTCGAGCTTATCAGATTGAAGCTTTTTCACATAAGCATCGTAGCCCCAAACTTTAAGAAACGACAACTTTGGTTTCTTGCCAAACCATAGTTCATAAGATGTCGTCTCAACGGATTTCGACGGTGCCCTATTTAACGTGAATGTGGCCGTCTCTAAAGCATAACCCCAAACTGATAGCGGTAAATCTGTAAGAGACATCATAGATCGCACCATATCAAGTAAAGTACGTTTACGACGTTCGGACACACCATTACGCTGTGGTGTTCCGGGTGGCGTGAGTTGCGAAACTATTCCACATTGTTTTAAGTGTAAACCAAACTCGTAACTCAAATATTCTCCTCCACGATCAGATCGTAGAAACTTTATTTTCTTGTTACGATGATTTTCAACTTCACTCTGAAATTCTTTGAACTTTTCAAATGTTTCAGACTTATGCTTCATTAAGTAGATATACCCATATCTACTTAAATCATCTGTGAAGGTGAGAAAATAACGATATCCGCCACGAGCCTCAATATTCATCGGACCACATACATCTGTATGTATGATTTCCAACAAATCTGTTGCTCTCTCCATAGTACCGGAGAACGGCGTTTTGGTCATCTTGCCCATGAGGCACGGTTCACAAGCACCAAGTGATTCATAATCAAGAGGTTCCAAAAGTCCATCAGTATGGAGTTTCTTCATGCGCTTTACACCGATATGACCTAAACGGCAGTGCCACAAATAAGTTGCACTATCATTATCAACTCTGCATCTTTTGGTTTCAACACTATGAATATGTGTATCACTACTATCGAGATTCATCAAAAATAGACCACTCTTCAAGGGTGCATGACCATAAAAGATATTACTCATATAAATAGAACAACCATTATTCTCTGATTTAAATGAATAACCGTCTCACATCAAACAAGATCCAGATATAATGTTCATGCTCAACGCTGGCACCAAATAACAATTACTTAGGTCTAATACTAATCCCGAAGGTAGATGTAGAGGTAGCGTGCCGACCGTGATCACATCGACTTTGGAACCGTTTCCCACGCGCATCGTCACCTCGTCCTTTGCCAGTGTTCGCTTAATCCGTAGTCCCTGTTTCGAGTTGCAAATATTAGCAACAGAACCAGTATCAAATACCCAGGTGCTACTGCGAGCTCTAATAAGGTACACATCAATAACATGTATATCACATATACCTTTGTTCACCTTGCCATCCTTCTTATCCGCCAAATACTTGGGGCAGTTCCGCTTCCAGTGACCAGTCTGCTTGCAGTAGAAGCACTCAGTTTCAGCCTTAGGTCCAGACATGGGTTTCTTCTCTTGAGCAGCAACTTGTTTGCTGTTCTTCTTGAAGTTCCCCTTCTTCTTTCCTTTGCCCTTTTTCTTGAAACTAGTGGTCTTGTTAACCATCAACACTTGATGCTCCTTCTTGATTTCTACCTCCGCAGCCTTTAGCATTGCGAAGAGCTCGGGAATCGTCTTATCCATCCCTTGCATATTATAGTTCATCACGAAGCTCTTGTAG
Organism: Triticum timopheevii; assembly: GCA_963921465.1. NCBI lineage: Eukaryota > Viridiplantae > Streptophyta > Magnoliopsida > Poales > Poaceae > Triticum > Triticum timopheevii. The sequence goes on from OY997268.1 coordinate 481,179,373, forward strand.
CTTGGTGGAAGTGATTGGAGAATTCTGTCAATGACGCTATCATCCGGAAGAGTAACTCCCAGTTGAATCAAGTGATTACAATACCCAGACATCTTGAGTATGTGCTCACTGACAGAACTATTCTCCTCCATCTTGCAGCTATAGAACTTATTGGAGACTTCATATCTCTCAATCCGGGCATTCTTCTGGAATATTAACTTCAACTCCTGGAACATCTCATATGCTCCATGACGTTCAAAACGTCGTTGAAGTCCCGGTTCTAAGCCGTAAAGCATGGCACATTGAACTATCGAGTAGTCATCAGCTTTGCTCTGCCAGACGTTCTTAACGTCGTCAGTTGCATCAGCAGCAGGCCTGGCACCCAGCGGTGCTTCTAGGACGTAATTTTTCTGTGCAGCAATGAGGATAATCCTCAAGTTACGGACACAGTCCGCGTAGTTGCTACCATCATCTTTCAACTTAGCTTTCTCAAGGAACGCATTAAAATTCAACGGAACAACAGCACGGGCCATCTATCTACAATCAACATAGACAAGCAAGATACTATCAGGTACTAAGTTCATGATAAATTTAAGTTCAATTAATCATATTACTAAAGAACTCCCACTTAGACAGACATCTCTCTAGTCATCTAAGTGATCACGTGATCCAAATCAACTAACCATAACCGATCATCACGTGAGATGGAGTAGTTTTCAATGGTGAACATCTTATGTTGATCATATCTACTATATGATTTACGCTCGACCTTTCGGTCTCCGTGTTCCGAGGCCATATCTGCATATGCTAGGCTCGTCAAGTTTAACCTGAGTATTCTGCGTGTGCAAAAACTGGCTTGCACCCGTTGTAGATGGACGTAGAGCTTATCACACCCGATCATCACGTGGTGTCTGGGCACGACGAACTTTGGCAACGGTGCATACTCAGGGAGAACACTTCTTGATAATTTTTTAGTGAGAGATCATCTTAAAATGCTACCGTCAATCAAAGCAAGATAATATGCATAAAAGATAAACATCACATGCAATCAATATAAGTGATATGATATGGCCATCATCATCTTGTGGTTGTGATCTCCATCTCCGAAGCACCATCATGATCACCATCGTCACCGGCGCGACACCTTGATCTCCATCGTAGCATCGTTGTCGTTTACGCCATCTATTGCTTCTACGACTATCGCTACCGCTTAGTGATAAAGTAAAGCAATTACAGGGCGTTTGCATTTCATACAATAAAGCGACAACTATATGGCTCCTGCCAGTTGCCGATAACTTTGGTTACAAAACATGATCATCTCATACAATAAAATATAGCATCACGTCTTGGCCATATCACATCACAACATGCCCTGCAAAAACAAGTTAGACGTTCTCTACTTTATTGTTGCAAGTTTTACGTGGCTGCTACGGGCTTAAGCAAGAACCAATCTCACCTACGCATCAAAACCACAACGATAGTTTGTCAAGTTGATGCTGTTTTAACCTTCGCAAGGACCGGGCGTAGCCACACTCGGTTCAACTAAAGTTGGAGAAACTGACACCCGCTAGTCACCTGTGTGCAAAGCACGACGGTAAAACCAGTCTCGCGTAAGCGTACGCGTAATGTCGGTCCGGGCCGCTTCATCCAACAATACCGCCGAACCAAAGTATGACATGCTGGTAAGCAGTATGACTTATATCGCCCACAACTCACTTGTGTTCTACTCGTGCATATAACATCAAACCATAAAAAACTAGGCTCGGATGCCACTGTTAGGGAACGTAGTAATTTCAAAAAATTTCCTACGCACACGCAAGATCATGGTGATGCATAGCAACAAGAGGGGAGAGTGTTGTCTACGTACCCTCATAGACCGAAGCGGAAGCGTTGACGCAACGTAGAGGAAGTAGTCGTACGTCCTCCCGGTCCAACCGATCCAAGCACCGTTACTCCGGCACCTCCGAGTTATTGACACACGTACAGCTCGATGACGCACCCCGATCTCCGATCTAGCAGAGGCGCGGGGAGGAGTTCCGTCAGCACGACGGCGTGGCCGTGATCTTGATGTTCTCCTGTCGCAGGGCTTCGCCTAAGCACCGCTACAATATGACCGAGGTGTAATATCGTGGAGGGGGGCACCGCACACGGCTAAGGAACGATCTCAATGATCAACTTGTGTGTCTAGGGTGCCCCCCCCCTCGGCCCCGTATATAAAGGAGGGAGGGAGGAGGAGGCCGGCCTAGGGAGGAGGCGCGCCATAGGGGGGGCAAACCTACTCCAAGTAGGTTTGGCCCCCCTTTCCTATTAGGAGTAGGAGAAGGAAGGAAGAGGGGGAAGGAGAGAAGTAAAGGGGGGGCCGGCCCCCCTCCCAATTCGGATTGGGCTTGGGGGGGGGCGCCCCCTCCCTTGCTCCTTCTCCCTCCCTTCCACTAAGGCCCAATAAGGCCCATATACTTACCGGGGGGTTTCCGCTAACCTCACGGAACTCCGGTATATTTCCAATCTCACCCGGAACCTTTCCGGTGTCCAAATATATCCGTCCAATATATCAATCTTTATGTCTCGACCATTTCGAGACTCCTCATCATGTCCGTGATCACATCCGGGACTCCGAACAACCTTCGGTACATCAAAATACATAAACTCATAATATAACTGTCATCGAAACCTTAAGCGTGCGGACCCTACGGTTCAAGAACAATGTAGACATGACCGAGACACGTCTCCGGTCAATAACCAATAGCGGGACCTGGATGCCCATATTGGTTCCTACATATTCTACGAAGATCTTTATCGGTCAAACCGCATAACAACATACGTTGTTCCCTTTGTCATCGGTATGTTACTTGCCCGAGATTCGATCGTCGGTATCCAATACCTAGTTCAATCTCATTACCGGCAAGTGTCTTTACTCGTTCCGTAATACATCATCTCGCAACTAACTCATTAGTTGAAATGCTTGCAAGGCTTAAGTGATGTGCATTACTGAGAGGGCCCAGAGATACCTCTCCGACATTCGGAGTGACAAATCCTAATCTCGAAATACGCCAACTCAACAAGTACCTTCGGAGACACCTGTAGAGCACCTTTATAATCACCCAGTTACGTTGTGACGTTTGGTAGCACACAAAGTGTTCCTCCGGTAAACGGGAGTTGCATAATCTCATAGTCATAGGAACATGTATAAGTCATGAAGGAAGCAGTAGCAACATACTTAACGATCGGGTGCTAAGCTAACGGAATGGGTCATGTCAATCAGATCATTCAACTAATGATGTGACCTTGTTAATCAAATAACAAATCCTTGTTCATGGTTAGGAAACATAACCATCTTTGATTAACAAGCTAGTCAAGTAGAGGCATACTAGTGACACTCTGTTTGTCTATATATTCACACATGTATTATGTTTCCGGTTAATACAATTCTAGCATGAATAATAAACATTTATTATGATATGAGGAAATAAATAATAACTTTATTATTGCCTCTAGGGCATATTTCCTTCAACTGCACTCACTACAGGCAGTCTAAATATGCATGCCCTGCATGCACGACTCCATATAATTTTTTGACCCAATTATTGCTCTTGCTAGGCATCTATTGGTTACATGCATTGGTAGGCCTGGTAGCTGATATGGGCATGGATGGATGCTGCACAGAGATCTTATTGCTTTTGCTGGGCATCTATTGGTTGCATGCATTGGTAGGGCCAGTAGCTGATATGGGCATGGATGGTGTTGTACATAGATAAGAGAATGCGGTGGCTAAAGCCAGATAAGGGCATGTACAATGGTTGATAAGATAGTCTTATCTTAAGTCTTGCATGTAATTTAGAGATGACAAAAAAAGATGTCTACAATGAGTCATTTCTTAGTCTTATCTTCAATAATTAGCTATTCCTAAAAACGTGGTGAGACATATTGTGCTAAGAGATCATCTCTTGTCTTCTCTTAAATAAGAGAAGACAAGCCTTTTCTTAAGAGTTCTCTATCCTCCACCTCATCATTTATCCTACGTGTCACTCCTAAGATAGCACCATTGTACATGCCTAACTGGAGGACCACCCCGATGGAAATGTTAGAAATTAATTAAATACGTTAATTAAGGGTTAATCCCTGGTATGTCGGTTCCCACTTTGGCAACCATCTCTTTGTAACTGCCTTTGTACCAAGAGTATATATACCCTAAATTCATCACGAAAGAGACTGTTCGTTCCAGTCGATTGCCCCCCCCCCTCTCTCTCGTTTTCCCTCTACAGGTTGGGACATCGAAACACCTTGACTCCATTTGTTGTAAGAAATCACAAGAAGTTAAAAAAGTAATAAATATATTATCCACAAACTTCAATGATTTCATCAGAATCATATAAAGTAAAGACTACATTTGTCGACATATATTCCTTTTCTCTAAAACCTTTTGGGCTCTAGACCAAAATCCATGATAGAGTGCATCTTGCACTCATATTGGTTCACATAAAAGAAAGCAAGTAATGAAGAGTAGCACTCGCTCTGTAAACGAGTGGTATTTACCGCAGTGATGCCCACTCCTCATAAGTATCTTCCATATGGAATACTAAAAACTTCTCATTCATAGACAAAGTCAATGAGGTGGTGGGAAAGCAAGGCTTGTAGCAAAAGGGTTCACGCAGAGACCCGTCATCGATTACGATATAAACATACCCTCTTGGTATGAGTGGAATTATGTTTCGATATTAAATATCATTGGTAGTAAAAGTAATAATATTATCCATGCAGTTAATGGATGCAATGAGTACACACTCATATGGGTCACTCGTTTCAGAAATCTATACTAAAGTCCCTGAAGGGCTTACAATTCCAAATCCAAAAAATAAATCGCAACATTTTTGTGTAGAACTTCAAAAGTCACTCTATGGCTCCAAATAGTGTACTATCGACTAAATGAGTTCCTTCTCCAAAAGGATTACTCGAGTCATGATGATTATTTATGTGTTTTCATAAAGAAACCACAAATTTGATTTCCTTACTTCACCTCAGTGTATACCGATGATTTCGTTATGGATGTCTCTACAAGACATAAAAATACATAAAATCATCTCAATATGGAAATTTTGGATCCATCCAAATTTAGTTTAAGCTTACAACTTGAGCATTCTCTCAAGAACACATATCAGTCTATATATATCCAAAACATATATGAGAAGTTCAATGTGGTTATATACCAATAAAAGACATGTAATATGGTCATGCTACCCCTGATAGGGTAAAAAGCCATTCATACCTAGGGGTGATAATGAAGTGATATCAGGACCTGAAGTTTCATATCTCACTAATGTCAAAGCACTCATATAATTGCAAACTACGTCAGGCCTGACACTATCTTTGCTATCTTTGTTCAGAGTGCAAACCCCAACAAAAGGTATATGGTCAACATAAGAAATATTAGCTTATATCTCAAGCTCACAGTAAATCTTGGACAATTCCATCAGAAAAATCAAGATATGACCATGATATGATGAAATGATATTGGCTCTTTATTTGATCCCAACAATGTCATATCAATGACTGAATCACTGGAATAGTCTTCTCAGGGATGTCATCTAAATAGACCCTAATGAGTACTTCCACTTATCATTTTGACATAATTGCTTTATGCAAAGCATTACAAAATATGCATGGCCCAGTAGAATGATTAACCACACTCAAAATCATGTGGTTGAGATTCAAAAGAATCACATAACTTAACTTAATTTATCAAGATGCTACCACTTGTGTTACTCAATAACTACATGTTATATGAAGAGCAATATCATAATCACAATGCCCTGAAATTACTTATGCTCACGATTTATTGAAAAGTGAGGAAACAATTTGCAAACAGAATACTGTGAAAATCCAACAGATTATTCACAATGTCATGATCATGTCAATGGAATTGGTATGACACATCCTCCATATTTGGAAAGTTCAAGGGGAGTAATCTCCCAAACTATCACCTATTAAGTATTAACAACCATCAGATTGTATATATTGTACTCTTTTTTCCTTGATGAGTTTTTCTCTAATGGTTTCTCATAAAAAGATTTTAATGAGACAATATAAACACAAGTGTTTGTATATGCCATATTGTTTTCTCCTTATATTTTTCTCACTGGGTTTTAAAGGAGTTTTCAATGGCATGTCAGATTGCACTCTTTTCCCTTATGAGTTTTCTCTCAAAGTTTCTCGTAATTGTTTTTAATGAGGTAATATCTTCTCAAAGATCATATGTCATACTTCCTATTTTCCCTATCGGGTTTTTTGAAGGAAGTACTCAAGACATATTTATTGTTCTCCAAACTCACAACCGAGTTTTCTCCTTCTACAAAGGTTTTCTCAAATAAGTTATCATGAGCCAATAATCATTATATGTTGTATGATTTTCTCCTTATTTTTCCCATGGGGTTTAAAGGAGTTTTAACAGCATATCAAATACCATTCTCCTCATATTTTTTCCATAGGGTTTTTGGAGGAGTATTTCTCAAGATGAAGATGATGAACCAATCTCAAAGGCAAACACTTACAAGGAGGGTTGTTTATCAAGATGATGTAAATTCACAAAGACAAACATTGATTAGGAGGAGTGTTAGGAATTAATTAAATGCATTAATTAAGGGTTAATCCCTGCTATGGCGGTTCCCACTTTGGCAACCACCTCTTTGTAACTGCCTTTGTACCAAGGGTATATATACCCCAAATTCAGCAATGAAAGAGATTGTTCATTCCAATCATTTGTTCCCCCCTATATCTCGTTTTTCCTCTTTACAGGAAAGAGGGAATTGGCCTGTGTATGAGTCCATGGCGTAGCGCTACCCGTGCCACCATCAAAAAATGTCCACCTCCCTAGAATGATTTGTTCATTTGTGTCTCAGTAGACTTATTTTCGCACTTACAAGAATGTTCTTGCAAGTCTAAAAAGGTATGCCGTCTAATTAGTGTTTACTTAGAACAAAAAATATAACATATTGTTATTGAAGTTCAAAAATGTAGAATGATATACCCATCTCGATGTCAAATCGACAATGGTCAACATCTTGAGTGTTTAGTAGTTCATACATATACGATTGGGAATTAGCAACACCATAAAAATAGCGGTCGATGTCATATTTTGGGGAGTGGGCAAGCAATATTTAAAACAACATCATTGTATATAACCGGCAGAAGTAAAAATGCACTCAATAATGCTAACAGGACTAAATCATCAGTATCGGTACTTGTAAGCAACCGCCTCGACTCCAAAAAAACCCTAGGTTTCCTCTGCCTCCCGCCGGCGCCGTCACCTCGGTGGGCTTCTTCTATAAAAATAAGTCCCGAGTGTTAGTGCCCATGGATCTATGAAAGGTTAGATCCTTCCTATCTACGCTGCTCTTCATCGGCGGTAGTTGTTGTTCTGGTGTGCTCGTTTTATGGGGTCTTAGCACGACGACTTTTCGACTGTCTACTACAACAAGTTTTGTCCGGCCCAGCGAGGGACGGACGATGACGGTGACACGTCTTCGGCTCACTTTAGTACTTGTAGTCGTCGCTAGTTGGTCTATCGAATCTGAATGTATTTTTTATTATTTGTGATGTTTATTGTACTGCCGTGATTGAAGTTGAATGATTGAAAGTTTTCAAAAAAAGTTACCAAATCATCAGTAATGCTAACTGTCGAATGCTCGTTGGGAGGTCCCGTTCAACTTCAATCACGGCAGTACAATGATGGCAGTTTTCTTCTTTTGAAAAAACGCCTAATAACGCCGCGATTAGATACGTACGTGGCATCACAACGAAGATCCATGACCTCAGGCACCACTTTTAAGTTTCCTTTTTTGACATGGACATCAGAAAAGCTACACCAACATGCAGCAGTATATCATAAACAACAGACATCCAGCTGATTGGAGGATGCATGCAACAAGTTCCCCTCCTCTTCCTCTCCATAGCAGCCCCGGTGATCTGCGCGGAGTGAGTCAAATCTTGCCTAAACGCAAGGATATACTTGGCGTTGGTTCTTTCTCATCGACTATGCTACTCTAGGTTTCTACGGTGAGTGGCTGTGACTGTGAATGCAAGCCCGCCTTGCGTATGTGTACAAAAGAGAGGTCTCTCACGTTGACTCACCGCAAAGTCATCCCTTTTACCGTACGCCAAGAGTGAGAATCTTATTACAGGAAAGTCCGGCTTATTACACTGGGCAAGATTGCGAAAAGTAAACACACACATACACATACACAAGGGCACCATGCAGCGAAGCAACCGAACAAGATGCATGCATGACTGACTCGTACTGGAGTACGTACATAGCGAGGCACGTACGTACGTGCTGACGGGGACGATCGATGGCTGCTGTGAGAGAGCTGCTGCCGGACGTTAATCCGATGACCGGTGCAGGTTTTAATTTTTAAACAGCGCTCTCAGGACCGGACGTGGCCTTGGTGACGCCGGTGAACTCAACCTTGGTGCCGAGCAGGTCGACCCCGACGTCGGCGGTGAAGGTGTCGTACCGGAGGAACAGCTCCACCACCAGGAGCCTGCCCACGAGGACGACCAGGTTCTTGCCGGGGCACTGCTTGTTGTCCACGCTGGGGCTCTCGGTCTCCCGCCCGTTGGACCAGTACACGTACTGCAGCAGCTTCCTTCCCTCCTCCCCGACGAACCGGTCGCCGACGAACTCCCTCGCCGTGGAGCCGAACACGCGGGGGTCCCTGGTGGCGCACGGCTGGTACCCGAACAGCATCTCCCCCTTCTTCACGGCGAACACCGCGTCGTGGCTCTCGATGTTCATGTCCGCCTTGGCGCGGCCGTACTGGAACTTGACGGGCGGGTCCAACCGCAGCGCCTCCCACACCGCCGACTTGGTCAGCTCCATCTTCTCCAGCGCCTCTATCGACACCTTGCCGCCGGCGTCCGCCACGGCGGCGCGTATCTCTGCGACGAGCTTCTGGTGGAACTTCTCTCCGGCCCCCGCGATACGCGCGAGGATCCCCGGGAGAAGCACCTTGAGGCCACCGTAGCTGTTGAACACGGTGGCGAACAACAGGTTGTGGCATGCCTCGTCCCGCTTCAGCCCGAGGCCCTCGGCGGTGTCGAGCGCCTTGGTCGCAGCGGCGAAGAAGTACTTATACAGCGCCTTGTAGTCGCCGCTGACGAGGATAGGCGGGAGGTGCACGGTGTGGAGGAGCGGCTCCTCGAGGATCATGGGGAGGCCGAGCGTGACGAGCGGGTGGAGCTGGAATATGAGCCACTTGGCGGCCTTGGTCGGGCCGGTGGTACCCAGGTCTGACGCAGAAGGGAGAACGCCGAAGTAGGCGTCGCCGATGAACTCGAAGGAGGTGGCGTCGTTGAGCGTGTTGAAGTTGGACTTGCCGCCGAGCACGAGCTGCGACTCGACGGTGGCGAGGAGCGAGGAGAAGTGGGAGCGGAAGGCCGGGATGAAGGCGTCCTTGCGCGAGGCGAGGAGGGAGAAGAGCAGCTGCTTGACCTTGGTGTGGGTTGTCTCGGAGGGGTCGAGGTAGGAGCAGACGCGGAAGCCGCCGGTGAGGGAGGTGGAGGGCATGTAGGTGCCGGTGAAGAGGTTCTTCTTCTCGACCTTGTCGACGTCGAAGAGCACGGGGAAGCTCTTGGCGTCGAGCACGGCGACCACCCGCGGGTCGCGCGCCATGAAGGGGCCCGGCGGGACGTTGATGCGGACGACGGTGGAGCCGTACTTCTCGACGCGGGACTCGAAGTACTTGTCCTGGCCCTGGAAGTAGTAGAAGTCGAGGCGGTCGCGGATGGCCGAGACGAACGGCATGCCGTAGCTGCCCGGCACCTGCCGCGGCACCAGGGAGCCCTCGTCGCCGCCCGCCATGCCGCGCTGGTTCGTCTACCTCTGCTGCTGGCTAGGCTGGTTTGGTTTGGAGCTCTGGATCTCGCGCTCTCGATGCAGACAAGATTGGAGCGAGGAGGCTTTTGACCGTGTGTTGCGATTTGCGGGTGCAGCTCGGGTACAAATAGCCCGCGGAGATCCAGCTAGCGACCCATGCAGCGTGCATGGAATGGCTGCGAGTGGCACGGGGTGCTATCGCGTGTTGCGCGTGCCGTGCAGGGTGGGCCAAGCGACAAGTCCGGGACGGGGAAATATTGAGTGAAGTCTGAAATAAACCTTGAAGTTGTAGAGGCCGATGTAAATGGACCCTCACCTTCGAAACCCTGAATTTGGTACCCTGTATTTACGAATCCCTGTCAATCCCGACCCTGCATGACTAAAAATTTGTTTGGTGAAATAGGAAAGGCACGATCCCAGCCGGGATTAGTTTCTACGCTGACTTACTACGTAGGCGGTAGGCCCACCTGTCATATGCATCTCTTCACAAGTTCACTGCCCAACCATGTGCAACGGCGGCGCCGACGAGCTGCTCAACAGTGTGCTGCACCTGGACAAGCCCGGACCGATGGAGATCGTGGTCAGCGACATGACCGTCGATGCCTGGGGGATTCTTCTCACCAAGCTCTACATCGTGCTGCAGGCGGACTCGTACGTCCGACCAGATGAGCGCGCCGGACAGGGTCGGCTTGGCCGTCGACGCCATTGCGGACGAGCTGGAGGCAGAGGTCGCTGACGCCATCAAGCCTTGCCGCGCCCAAGCCGACATCCCGTAGGCTGCACTCACGTCCGTCTCTGCACATGCATGCACGTACGCATCCATGGGACCGTCCCACCCTTGGACGCTGCGTTGCCACTGCCGCACCACCGTTTGAAGCCACGGAGCCATGCTTTGGTTTCATGCCCGACGCCCTTTATGCAGTTACTCGCAGCTACGCGCCGCCGGCCGTTTTCATGCTTGCATGCGCGTCGCCGCTCTCAGCAGTCACCGATTGGACGCCAACACCATGACCCATTGCTAGATGGCCAGCCCCACGTCCGAGCTGTGTGAGTCCTCGCCGCCACGCCAAGTCTCCACCGCTATCGCCGCCCACGGCTCACCCGCGTGCTACCGCGCTTGCCATCGCAGCCTCATCCGCATCGCGCATCGTGCGAGGGGCCTGCTGGCCAGCGTCGCGCTCCGCCGAGACCCAGTTGCCCGCCGCCACCACTGTGTCTGGCCACGAGACCGAAGGACTCCAGCAGCCGCCACCTCCCATCGTCGGCCCAGACAGGGTCATCTCGGCTATCGGGGCCAACCAGTGCGCGGCTCGACCAACCTAGAAGAAGAGGAATGAGGGACCGACAGTGGAGAGGGAGAGGGGATCAGGACGAGCGGGAGGATAGAGGAAGAAGAAGATAGAAGGAGAGAGATTAAAGTGACTTGTGGACCCATACCGTCAGTGAGCGTAGCGGCTGAACCCGGCTGGGATTGTTTCTTTTCCCAGTGAGCCAAACATGCTTAGGGTTAGAATAGACCGGGATCTGAGAGGTTAGGGTATGAACTTCAGGAATTTAGAGGTGAGGGTTCATTTACGCCAGCCTCTACAAAGTCAAGGTTCATTTCAGACTTTACTCGGAAATATTTGACCCGGCGATCCACGGGATCTGCACCGTTCACCTACTCACTAGGAGCGCGGTGCACCCGCATTTGCTGCGACTCCGTACTGCGGAAATTCTATGGTTAGGTGATACTACTACAGCGTGTGGGTGTTGTACAATGAGAATATTATGAAAAGATTAATTAGGGTTAATTAGAACCGTAATTACATGCTTAATAATACCGTCTATGTATTTTTTGTTCATTTGTTCACCGTCTAGGTAATTACCTGTCTTCGGAAACGACCGTACCATAATAATAACGCTAACTATCTTTTTCCTTTTTGTGGGGGAATAACGCTAACCATCTACTCGCATTCACTGTAGTGTTTGAGTTAGGGCAGGCTGATACCCAACTTCGTCGGCCTCTGCAATGATACAAATATCAGAACCTGGTTGAGACCTCAAGGATGATTGCAGCCAAAAAAAATATAGACGACGAAGAAGAAAAGCAAAGAAAGCCGACACAGTCAACGACTTGCAACAAACCAATAGCAATGTCGTCCATCTTCCTTGACCACACACAAGCTATGAGAAAGGTTCTTCAAAGAGATAAACGCACCATTCGTCAGTGAACTACCGCCAGATGAGCACATTGGTCAAACAAGTGTGAAAATGTTGAAAAGTGCTCAGTTTGGTTTGTTTTTATGAGCGAATGGGTCAATATCCCGTTTCGAGCCGTGTCGGGGCCGACGTGGCTGGCTGACTCAGCTTGGGGCCCACTATCAGTTTTTTGTCCTGTAGGTAAGTTCGCGGGGGGTAGGGTGCGTTTTTTATGCAATGCGACCCCTATAGTACTTTGGGTTGGGTTTTCTTTTGCAAATATTGCATCCCCTCCCTTCTTAAATTCCCCTGATTCGTGCCAAACCCTACCATTTCTTCTCACTTCATCCTCTTTTTCGATCTGCCACAGCCTTCACCTAGCTCGAGATGGACCAGTTCGAGAGACAGAGCTGGTGGTCGAAGAACAGGGAGGAGGGGTGTCTTCTTCCAGGCAGAGAGCTGGAGGCGCGGCGAGCCAGAGTTGAGGCATGAGTTCGGTCGATGTATGCTCCAGCGCACGATGGGGATGTACCGAGTAGAGGAGAAGTTGCACCGCCGTGCACTGGTGGGTAGAGTGGAAGGGAACCGGCCTCCCGTGTCGCTGGCACAAGTGGTTTCTGCTTTGGAGTTGCCATGCGGCCTCTCCGCGACGATGTCATGGTTGAGGTATGTTCCCCTCCAACGGATTTTCTGGTACGGTTCCGGTCCGGCGAGGACTACACTCGGGGTGCTCATCTACCACTTCCGTAAGCTTACCGCCGGCGGAGAGACGATCCAGTTTAGCCGTTGGCAGCGTGGGATGGGTGGCGAGATGTCATCTTTGAAGTTTTTGACTAGGTTCAGCTTTGATGGACTGCTGCAAGAAGCATGGGAGGTTGAGTTTGTTGCCAAGCAATTAGCAGTCTCGGCAGCGATCTCGTTAAGATGGTGAAGCCCACTGATAGTTGTTTCGTCGTTGTTGAAGCATGGATGAAAAATCCTAACAAAGTGCCCAAGTTCTATGAAGTGGAGCTGCCAGAACCTGACCTGCAGCAAGATTATCCGACCCCTAACTCTGAAGGGCCAATTTCACCACCTTCCAGTCACTTGAAACTCGAGAAGCCAACAGTTCTGCATGTTGTGACGGTCCATATTCTGAAGGTTATAGATGAGAGCCCTGTATTAACAGAGTTGTCGTCTGCTTATGATTACGACGATGAATCCAACAGTGCTCGTTGTCACACTTTCACTAGCTATCCTGGTACAATTGATGGGGCCGAGAGGGCATACATTGGTGGTGGGCATGGATTTGTAGGTCCAGGGATAGATGACCGTGTAGGTGGTCTATTCAAGATGTAATGCAGCATCTGATATGTGTATCTGGTGTGTTTGTACTGTGGCAATGTAGCCTTTGTGTGTCAGAACAATGTACCCAGAATTCGTTGTATCCAGACCTGATATAACTAGTTTGTTGTATCCAGACCTGCTATATGCAGTATGTTGTGGTGTGAACCTATTATAGATTTCTATGCAGTGTGCACTTTCTGTGAAAGGTACCAGTTCAAATGTTGTGTTGTCAACCTATATGTAGTATGCATTTGCTGTGAAAGAAAGTAGTTGACGGTATATGCCACGGAAATGAGAGAACGATATCTTGTAGAGCACATAAAAAAGAGAGAATTAGTTGTACGAGAACACAACACTAACAAAAGCACTTAATGTGTTTCAATCTTAAGATAGCACAAACCAAAAGAAATTCAGTCAAAGAAACAAGGACAACACCGAATTACCATGATATCAGTCTTGTGGTGTTGATTGTGTGTTGTTGATCTCCTCTTCCTCCTATTCTACCATGCTTCTTCCTCTTCCTCCTCTTCTCCCTCTTCTTCCTCCTCTTCTTCCTTTCTCTCCAAACAGAAGAAATTGAAAGCCTCCATCACCTGAAGTTCCTGTTGCCGCACTATTGCTTGTGCCAGGTATGTTGCTAGTGCTGCCTCTTTCTCTTCGTTGATTTGCACCCCTCCTAGTCACTAGATTAGTTGAAGCTCTAGCTATTGTTCTTCTTCCAGACCTATCCCTTGCTTGACCTCTCAAAACATCAGCTGAAACTGTGCTTGCCCTTGGTGGTGGAATATTTGCTCTATATTGTGCAACAAAAGCAGATTCCATAGGGAAAGGCTCAATATCTTCAAAGACAGTTGCTTGTGCCTGCAATATATAAAATACATAACTAAAAAAACATGAAATTGAAGGAAATATGCCCTAGTATGCATATATGATAAATGTTTATTATTCATGCTAGAATTGTATTAACCGTAAACTTTATACATGTGTGAATACATAGACAAAACACCGTGTCCCTAGTATGCATCTACTAGACTAGCTCGTTGATCAAAGATGGTTAAGTTTCCAAGCCATGGAAATGTGTTGTAATTTGATGAATGGGATCACATCATTAGGAGAATGATGTGATGGATAAGACCCATCCGTTAGCTTAGCGTAATGATCGTTCAGTTTTATTGCTACTGCTTTCTTCATGTCAAATATATATTCCTCCGACTATGAGATTATGCAACTCCCGGACACCGGAGGAATGCCTTGTGTGCTATCAAACATCACAACGTAATTGGGTGATTATAAATATGCTCTACAGGTGTCTCCGAAGGTGTTTGTTGGGTTGTCATAGATCGAGATTAGGATTTGTCACTTCGAGTATCGGAAAGGTATCTCTGGGCCCTCTTGGTAATGCACGCCATATGAAGCCTTGCAAGCAATGTGACTAATGAGTTATTTACGGGATGATGCATTACGGAACGAGTAAAGAGACTTGCCGGTAACGAGATTGAACTAGGTATGAAGATACTGACGATCGAATCTCAGGCAAGTAACATACCGATGACAAAGGGGATAATGTATGTTGACATTGCGGTTCGATCAATAAAGATCTTTGTGGAATATGTGGGAACCAATATGAGCATCCAGGTTCTGCTATTGGTTATTGACCGGAGAGGTGTCTCAGTCATGTCTACATAGTTCTCGAACCAGTAGGGTTCGCACGCTTAAACGTTCGATGACGATATGTATTATATGAGTTATGTGTTTTGGTGACCGAAGGTTGTTCGGAGTCCCGTATGAGATCACGGCATGATGAGGAGTCTCGAAATGGTCAAGAGGTAAAGATTGATATATTGGAAGGTAGTATTAGGACACCTAAAGGGTTCTGGAGTGTATTGGGTACATACTGGAGTACCGGAGGGGTTACCGGAACCCCCGGGGGAAAGATATGGGTCATATGGGCCATAGGAGGGAGGCTAACTAGCCCACAAGGGGCTGGCGCGCCCCCCACAAGGGACGAGGCCGAATTGGACTAGGGAAAGGGGGCGCCACCTGATGAAGCCATGTACCTAGGGTAGGGTCATGGACCTGTCCAAGATACCCTCCCCAAGGACATCTCTAGAAGGAACCACCTTTCAGTCGACCCGGAAGTGTTCCACTCAACGGACTCGAAGACACTCGACCATGAAGCCAACCACTCGACTGCCAGGAGACATAAAGTCACTCTGCACGCAAACGGTCTGTCATTAAGTAGCTTTTATGGTCATCCTAGCACTTTATTTGTGGCGTTACCAGTAACGCCCGACCTTAATGTACCTTAAACCCTGCATAACTGAGGGCCGGAGGGGTCTGGCAGACTCTATATAAGCCACCCCCCCCCCTCAGTGTAAAGGGTTCGCATCCCTGTAACTCATATACACATAATCCAGTCGACCGCCTTCGGGCTCCGAGACGTAGGGCTGTTACTTCCTCTGAGAAGGGCCTGAACTCATAAACCTCTTGCGTATACAACTACTCCATAGCTAGGATCTTGCCTCTCCATTCCTACCCCCTATTCTACTGTCAGACTTAGAACCACGATAGTTGGCGCCCACCGTGGGGCAGGTGTCTTAGCGACTTATTGGAGAAGTTGCGATTTTTCTGATCTCCTTCATCATGGTTTCAGACGGAGTTTTGGTCGAGGGCCGCGAGATCCGTCTCGGCGCGCTCACGTTCATCGCTGACGACTCCGCTTGGCTTTAGGAGGCTCCGCTCGACATCGACGCGCTCCCTGTCCGCGGGGCGACGCACTTCCGCGCGTGCGTCCGCGGCGTCCTCCTGAGGCAACCGTCGACCCAGTATCGATCGATCCCTGTGTCGTCCTCCCTCCCTGTTTCCAGCCGGCGCAAGCGCTCCGGTCGGTCGAGGCTTCAGCGGTGGGTGAGGCACGCGGTGGCCCACCAGTCGGCCACCCCCCAAGTCGCGGTGATCGAGCCCGATGAATCTCTCTACGGCCTGTTCGAATGGCTCCGCAGAGACTGCATCTGAGTGCGACAGCAGTGATCCAGCGGCGGAGGTTCTGATGGTCAATGGACCACGCAGTCCTCCCGGCTTTCCTCGCGCCGACGGAGGCGACGGCGGAGGCGATCCGGCATAGGTCCACGAAGAGTATCAACCCGAGCCCCTCACTTCGCTGCAGAGGGAAGAACTTCACCGCCGGAACATGGATGCGCTACACACTCCTATCGTTGGAGAAACTCCCGAGGCTCGTGCCTTAGAAGACGCGCGCTTGGCCAACTTGGCTGAGCGCACTCGACTGGAGAACCTCCAGCGAGCACTCGACGAGCGTGCGCGACAACGGGTTCTAGAATCCAGTCGATGTCAACTCTTTCCACCACCGACTCAGGTATATCGAACTCCGATTCAGAATCTGGCAGCTGCAGCCCGTATAGCAGAGTCGATTCAGCCTTCCCAGTCAAAGACTGGCAGAGGCTTGTTACAGATCAGAGCATTACTCCGGGCAGCAGGAGATCAAAATTCAGTTGTATCACAGTCACGGAATAGGATTCACAGCAGATCCGTCGCTGTGAATACAGTCCAGTCGGCCCATAGCCCAAGATCGCCCCCGAGGCATGAGGAATGTGGAGACCGGCGTGATCAGTACAAGAACCGTGAGCAGTATGATTACTGACTCGATCGCAATGATCGACGTCGAGTGCCCACCCCTCCCCCAAGGGGTGGATCGTACACGCCTCGACAACAGGATGGCAGACGTCAGCACAGTGTTGGGCGAAGGATTCCAGTCGACCCCAGGGAACCAGGCTTTGATGCAAGATCCATTATCGTTCAAGGTTTGGTCGACAGGAACAGAGCTCACCGAGAAGGTCACGACAGAGATGTACCCACCAGTAGCAGAGTACACGTCTCAGGACCAGAGTGTTTCAGCAGAGCCATCAGGGCTGCGGTGATTCCTCCCAACTTCAGGTTGGCGACTGGAGTCAGTAAGTTCACTGGTGAGTCCAAGCCTGATACTTGGCTTGAAGACTACCGAGTGGCTGTTCAGATTGGCGGCGGTAACGATGAGGTGGCCATGAAACACCTGCCTCTTATGTCGGAGGGCTCGGCCAGAGCATGGTTGAATCAGTTAGCACCCAGCAACATTTACACTTGGGAAGATCTTGCTCGAGTGTTTGTCAGAACATTTGAAGGAACTTGCAAGCGACCAGCAGGGTTGACAGAGCTGCAATCTTGTGTGCAGAAGTCGAATGAGACTCTGAGGGATTACATCCAGAGATGGATCACATTGCATCACACGGTAGAGAATGTATCTGATCACCAGGCAGTCTGTGCCTTCAAGGAAGGCGTTAAGTACAGAGAGCTAAACTTAAAATTTGGTCGAACCGGAGACATGTCTTTGAGTCGAATGATGGAGATTGCCACCAAGTATGCCAATGGTGAAGAAGAGGATCGGCTCCGGAGTGGCAAGCACAAGTGAGTCGCCCACGAAACCGGGGGAGGGAACTCCAGTCGGAAGCAGAAGCGGAAAGCCGAGCCAGCTGTTCCTGGAGAAGCCTTGGCCGTGACTCAAGGAAAGTTTAAAGCGAAGCCCAAAGGGTCTTGGAACCCTAAGAAGGTGAAGGACAAAGAAGGGAATGACGTGATGGATTTGCCGTGCCACATCCACACGAAGAAAGATGAAGAGGGTAAATTCATTTACCCGAAACATACCACTCGACAGTGTCGGCTCTTGATCCAGCAATTCCAGGGGAAACAGCCCAAAGATAAGGAAAAGGAGTCGGACAAAGTTGAAGACAAAGAATATAGTGATGATGGATATCCCCAGGTCAATTCCACCCTGATGATTTTTGCTGATGTTGAAAGCAAAAGTCGATTGAGAGTTATCAACCGAGAGGTGAATATGGTTGCTCCGGTGACACCCAGTTATTTGAAATGGTCTTAGACTGCCATCACATTCGACCAGTCCGATCATCCGACGCACATAGCCACCCCTGGGAGGCAAGCTTTGGTGGTCGACCTAGTCGTCGAAGGCACTCGACTGACTAAAGTTTTGATGGATGGTGGCAGTGGCCTGAATATATTGTATGCAGAGACGCTGAAAGGGATGGGCATTCTGATGTCCAGACTCAGTACCAGCAACATGAGTTTCCATGGAGTCATTCCTGGAAAGAAGGCTGAGTCACTCGGCCAAATTGCTCTTGATGTGGTTTTCGGTGATTCCAAGAATTACCGCAAAGAAAAGTTAACGTTTGAAGTTGTGGATTTCCAGAGTGCTTATCACGCTATTTTGGGCAGGCCAGCTTATGCACGCTTCATGGCTCGACCATGCTATGTGTACCTCAAATTGAAGATGCCTGGTCCCAAAGGTGTGATCACTATTACTGGCAATCGGAAGAAGGCAGAATAGTGCTTTCAGAAAGGCTCAAAATTCGCCGATGCTCAGATGGCAGTGGTAGAGCTGCAGGAATACTAGAAAACTGCAGATCCGAGTGATTTGTTGCGAGCCAAGAATCCCGCTTCAGAATCAGCGTTTCAGTCATCCGGTGAGACAAAGCCGATTCACATTCACCCGACCGACCCCAGTGCTGCTCCGACTCATATCTCTACAACACTCGACTCCAAATAGGAAGAAGCGCTCATCCAGTTCCTCCGTGAGAACTGGGACATCTTCGCATGGAAGCCTTCTGACATGCTGGGTGTTCCCAGGGGGCTGGCTGAGCACCATCTATGAGTCAACTCAAAAGTGAAACCTGTCAAGGAACATCTTCGACGGTCCGCCGTCCAGAAGAGAAAGGCCATCGGCGAGGAGGTGGCTCGGCTCTTAGCGGCGGAGTTTATCCGAGAGATTTACCACTCCGAGTGGCTCGCCAATGTTGTCATGGTCCCCAAGAAGGACAAGTCACTTTGCATGTGCATTGACTTCAAACATATCAATCAGGCCTGCCCGAAAGATCATTTTCCTCTCTCCCGCATTGACCAAATAGTCGATTCGACCGCGGGATGTGAGCGCCTGTCTTTTTAGACGCCTATTCCGGTTACCATCAAATCCATCTGTATGGACCCGACGAGATCAAAACAGCTTTCATCACTCCATTTGGGTGCTTCTGTTATGTCACCATGCCATTCGGCCTCAAGAATGCCGGAGCCACGTTCATGAGGATGATTCAGAAGTGTCTTCTCACTCAAATCAGTCGGAATGTGGAAGCATACATGGATGATATTGTGGTCAAGTCACGGAAAGGTTCCGACCTGCTGACTGACCTTGCTGAGACATTTGCCAACCTCAGGAGGTATGATATCAAGCTTAATCCATCAAAGTGCACATTCGGAGTTCCTGGCGGAAAGTTACTCGGTTTTCTCATTTTCGAACGAGGAACCGACGCCAACCCAGAAAAAGTCGGTACTATACTCCGAATGAAACGCCCTGTGCGTGTGCACGATGTCCAGAAGCTTACTGGATGCTTGGCCGCTTTAAGTCGATTCATATCTCGTCTCGGTGAAAAGGCATTGCCTCTTTACCGACTGATGAAGAAATCAGACAAGTTCGAGTGGACTCCCGAAGCTGATGCAGTGTTTGCAGAGCTAAAAGCCCTGCTGTCCACCCAGTCGGTGCTTGCTGCCCCAATCAGCAAAGAGCCTTTGCTTCTTTACATTGCAGCCACAGGACAAGTCGTCAGTACAGTACTTACGGTCGAGCGGGAAGAAGAAGGAAAAGCCTTTAAAGTTCAGCGCCCAGTATATTATCTTTCTGAAGTTTTGACCCCATCAAAGCAAAGATACCCTCATTATCAGAAGCTTGTATATGGGATTTATATGACCACGAAGAAGGTTGCTCATTACTTCTCTGGCCATTCCATTACAGTCATTAGCAAGGCTCCATTGTCAGAGATTCTACACAATAGAGATGCAACTAGTCGAGTGGCAAAATGGGCGATTGAACTCCTTCCCCTGGATATCAAGTTTGAGGCAAAGAAGGCCATCAAGTCCCAAGCAATAGCAGATTTCATTGCCGAGTGGATTGAACAGCAACTACCGACCTCAAGTTCACTCGGAGCACTGGACCATGTTCTTTGATGGCCCTAAAATGCTGAATGGTTCCGGTGCTGGGGTAGTGTTGGTTTCCCCCCGAGGAGATAAGCTCAGATATGTGCTCCGGATCCACTTTGATTCCTCCAATAACGAAGCAGAATACGAGGCACTTTTGTATGGGTTGTGTCGTGGATTTGTCACGGCAGATGTCCTAGTGAAGGGACTTAGTCGTGGAGCCATCGCTACGGGTTTACTTGAAGGGGTTAAAGCGGACACAAAGACACGAGGGTTTTATACTAGTTCGGCCCCTTCGATGAAGGTAAAAGCCTACGTCTAGTTGCGATGGAATTGATGTGGTCTCGATGGCTAGGGAGCAAATACGCTTCGCCTAGGCTCGAGTTGTTGGTTGTCTGTCTTGAACCGCCGCCGGGTCGTCCCCTTATATACACGGGTGACGCCCGTCGGTCCACAGAGTCCCAACCGGTTCATACTCGTATTCCGGTTGGTATCTCTCTATTCCTAACTTACAATACAAGTCATACATCAGGCCGGTTTACGGCTACACGTTCTAAACCGACTATAGGCCTTGGGCCTTCATCTGCTTATACCACTAATGAAGTTAACCCGGCCCAAGTAGGCCGGTTTACGCCTAGTGGTAATATCCCCAACATTAGGCCCTAGATTGATTTGAACTGGTTCATGTCAATCCTTCACATAATCTTGCGCCTTGGACATCTTCTGGTAATTGGTAAACCTCCATGTCGTCATCGTTTTTGGTTGCTGTAAACCGGCATGACGTCATCAGTTTTGGTTACTGTAAACCGGCATGACGTCATCATGAAATTTATAACGCCCTCTTAATGACAGCTCCTGGATCCGCGCGCTTGACCTAGCTCGGTTTCCTTATAAATAAGGCCGAAGGGTCATTTCCCTTCTCTTCCCTTCGTCCCTTCTTCTTCTTCTTCCTCACGTCGCCGGCTTTGGAGCTCCGCCACCGCCGTCAACCTCTGCCTCGTCTCGGGCCGCTGCATCAACCTGAACGTACCAGAGTGTTTGCGGCACCTTTCCACATCTTCTCCGTTCCCGGTAAGTTCTCTCTCCTTCTTAACCTAGATCTGTTCTTAGGGTTCCATGTTCTTGCTATGTTCATCGTCTGGTGAATCGTCGGCCACTCAGCTACCACCTTTGAAAATAGTTGCTAGGTAAGTTAAACCGAACATATGCTTCCAGTATACTGCGCAATGGCTTATGCTTTTCCTTGACCTTTTGTTTTTCTTTCAGGGCTAAACCGAAACCAAGCAAGAAGGCCCACCTGGATAAAGCGGCTGAAGAAGATGTGGCCCCAGAACATGACCAAGCGCCGGATCGCGAAATGTTTACTTCTGAAGATATCCCCAATGATCCTCCTTTGCAAGACGACGTTATCCCCGAAGAGGGGCTTATTAATATTCCAGCCTCTGCTGATCCGCCTGCCAGCTCAGTCCAGATTGAGAAACCCCACACTCCTGCTGACAAACCGGCCGCGCCAACACAAACCGGCGAGTCCAAAGATGATGATGTTGTGATTACCGGTGTGGGCCGCTCTGAACCCGGGAATCCTGTCACCCTTACCAAGCATACCATCAAAGAGGATTTTTCCGCTTTGAACAAAGGAAAATGGGATGTTGAACTAGAGACATATGCTGCTCTGAGCGCCCAAGATCTTCACTCTGGCTATTTAAACCGGCTTTACACGAGCCGTGACTGCGAAGCTGGCCTGGTCAAAATGATGAGGGACAAATTTGAGGTAACTTACTTCTTTCCTTGCTGCTATTGCCTTCATCCTTGTAGCCCCCAAGGGCCGGTTTATAACCTTGGTCAAACCGGGACTTGATCCTGAACATGTTTGAAACCCGTCGGCATAACCCTCAAGGGCCAGTCTAGCTTAGCATAAGTAAACCGGGGCTCCAATAGAAAACTGTCCTTAGAACATAACGTGATCAAATAGCCATTAGCCCCCAAGTGCCAAGTTGAATACTTGTATTGAGCTTGGGACTTTGTAATCTAGTAATATACAAAAATTGAAGGTACATTAGCCCCCAAGTATCAGGCATATAACTTTGTTATGTGGTTGATACTTCAATTGCTTGGATCACTTGTGCAAAGCTTAAATGCTGTCTGTATGCAGGCTGAGGTGAAAATCAAGGAGGACCGGATTGCCGATTTGCAGGAGGCCTTGAAGACCCAGCAAGCTGAAACAGATAAGTCAAAGCAAGAACTAACCAGCGCCTTGAGCACTGCTGAACGGCTGAAAGAAAGCTTCAAGAAGGAGCGAGCTGACTGGGCCACGGAGAAGGCCGGTTTATCTAAAAGAGCAGAAAAATGTTGAAGCTGCCCTTAAACCGGTGGTGGATGAACTGACAGCCGTACAGCGGCAAATACACTCCATGACTGCTGCAATCTTTGGTAAGCTCCTTTTAACTTCTGTGATAATTTTGAACCTGTTGTAGCGTAAATCCGGTTTGAGACCATTCCAATCTTGTTGTAGGCACACGTATTGGGCACTTAGGAAATGATGTGCGGATGAAACTGAAAGCTGCCTACACCTTGGTGGAACAATTGTATACCGGAGCCCAACGAATCATCACCGCAACTTCTCATAACAACCCGGCGCCCTCCTTAATCCAGGACACGCTTAGCCGGTTGTCAATGCTTCCATCCCGGATTGAGGAGCTGAAAAAATCCGCTGCCCGAACCGGAGCCATCAATGCCTTAATCCGGGCAAAGGCATGGGTGCCCGATTTTGATCCTGTGGAAGCAGCTCAAGGTTATCCCAGCCTGAAAGAAGATGGCTCTGAATTCAACGAAGAAGATTTAAGGGCCATAAACCGTGCAGTGCGCCCTCTGGCTTGCCAGCTAGCTGAAGAGGCAGATTTGACGCATTATCAAGCACAATATAACGATCAAAACAAGCGAGTGCCTGCCCCAACTGTTGAAGCGGAGAATCTGATCCCTCCAATCCGTAAGCACACTTATGCTCCTGATATTGAACCGTCTTCCCTGATCCATGAAGAGGCTGTTTTCCAAGCTTTAATGGGAATCGACTGGACCACTGTTGATTTCCAGCCAATGGGTAGAGACGAGGAAGCTGAAGCGGCGGAAGATGAGGATCAGGCTTGAACCGGAAGCCGGTCTGGAGAGCTATTTATAACATCTTTCCACAAGAACAATGATTTTGTTTGGGCCCCGTGCTGCCTTGTAATAGGATAGTTAAAACTTCTGCCTGGAATATGCCTTCGTGCATAAGTACTGAAGCTTTTGTTGGAAAAACTTTAACTCATATCTCCTGCAATCAGAAAAATTTGAACTTCGGTGGCGGCTATACCGTCAGCCGGATTATGATCTTGATGTGTGCATTAGTAATATAACAAATAGATGATACACAAATACCTGCCATGTTTGGGCATAAAGCTGGCTTAGCCAAGCCTGAAGCGGTGGTTGTATAAACCATTACCGTCAAAAAAGGGAGAAAATAGCTCCCGTATAAACCGTACTGAATCAATACGAGCCCCCTGGTTACTCCATGATGTTAACAGGGAAAAGGTAAACCGGGCAGACTCCTCCGGATTAAAGGGGGATCAAAAACCATCAGTTTGAACCGGAAAAATATGCTTGTTGACATAAAAGAAATCCAACAAAAGCAAAGAACGAACAAACCATGAAAATAACATGGAAACAAAGGCAATGATAAAAACCATTTGCAAAAATATGCTATACTGAGCTGTTCAGATGGTATTACCATGGTCGGACAGGATCAAGGCCCCCAACAGGAGTGACAATGATTCAAGTCAGCCAGGTCCCCAAATGACTCGTGGCATATATGCCAGATCAAGAGGCGTGACAATGGTTCGGGTTCGACCATGCCCCCAAGTGATTTTGTGGCCTTAGGCCGACCAAGAGGCATGACTGGTTCAGACTTGACCATGTCCCCAAATGATCTGGTGGCTGTCGCCTATCAAAGGGTGTTCGTTGGTTCGGACACGACCAAGGCCCCCCAGTGATATATAAAAAACATATGTCAAGGGGTAAACCGGAGGCCGCTTTAAACAGAACCACTCCGTGTAACCTCGCATGATGAAACAGACAGAGACCCCGCTTTAGCTGAGGCTCCGGTTTAATATATCAAAGATAATATATACATTGTCATGATATGTACATAGATAGAGCCGATGGCTCAAGTATAGTAAGGCCGAAGATGAGCTATGTTCCACGGCCTGTTGGTCTCCTCCTCTGATGTACGTGAGTCTTGATGCTCTCGAATATCAATCAGATAGTATGACCCGTTGTGCAGATTCTTGCTGACCACGAAAGGTCCTTCCCAAGGTGGGGACAACTTGTGCATATCTGTCTGGTCTTGGATTAGCCGAAGCACCAAATCTCCTTCTTGAAAAGTTCTGGTTCTAACCCGGCGACTGTGATAGCGACGAAGATCTTGTTGGTAAATCGCCGAACGGGCAGCCGCTAGATCACGCGCTTCGTCCAATAGGTCCAAAGCGTCTTGCTGTGCCGTCTCATTGCCCGCTTCAACATAAGCTGCCACGCGAGGCGAATCGTGCTGGATATCACTAGGGAGAACTGCCTCTGCTCCATAGACCAGAAAAAATGGTGTGTATCCTGTGGACCGGTTTGGTGTAGTATTGATACTCCAGAGCATAGATGGTAGCTCTTCAAC
Source organism: Triticum timopheevii (assembly GCA_963921465.1). Classification (NCBI taxonomy): domain Eukaryota; kingdom Viridiplantae; phylum Streptophyta; class Magnoliopsida; order Poales; family Poaceae; genus Triticum; species Triticum timopheevii. Next base: position 481,204,452 of record OY997268.1, read on the forward strand.
CCAACATTCTGGTGTCCTTTGCAATGGGACCATAAGCCGGGGTTTGATGCCTCGCAGGATCTCTTGATTAGCTCGTTCTACCTGTCCATTGGACTGGGGGTGCGCCACTGATGACACGTCAAGCCGGATGTGCTCACGTTCACAGAACTCCTTCATAGCCCCCTTGGATAAATTGGTACCATTGTCAGTAATGATACTGTGCGGAAAGCCAAACCGGAAAATCACCTTTTTGAGGAACTGTACCGCTGTCGCTGCATCGCACTTACTGACAGGCTCCGCTTCAACCCACTTGGTAAATTTATCAACTGCTACCAAAAGGTGAGCTTTCTTATCCTTGGATCTTTTAAAAGGTCCGACCATATCCAACCCCCAAGTTGCAAACGTCCATGTTATTGGAATCATCCTCAATTCTTGAGCCGGCACATGCGCACGCCTTGAAAATTTCTGACATCCATCGCACCGTTTAACCAAGTCCTCCGCATCAGCATGTGCTGTCAACCAGTAAAACCCGTGACGAAATGCCTTGGCCACCAGAGACTTTGAACCGGCGTGGTGTCCACAATCCCCCTCATGGATTTCTCTTAAGATTTCACAACCTTCCTCAGGAGAAACACAACGCTGAAACGCCCCTGATACATTGCAACGATGCAATTCACCATTGAGAATCGTCATAGACATGGATCGCCGGACTATCTGCTTTGCTAGAATTTCATCCTCTGGCAACTCCCCCCGGGTCATGTATGAAATATAAGGAATCGTCCAATCCGGAATAGCATGTAATGCTGCCACCAATTGAGCCTCCGGGTCAGGAATAGCCAAATCCGCTTCACCTGGGAGCTGGACTGACGGATTGTGCAACACGTCCAAAAAGACATTGGGCGGGACCGGTTTGCGCTGAGAACCCAACCGGCTTAAAGCGTCCGCCGCTTCATTCTTCCGACGGTCCACATGATCCACTTGATAACCCTTGAAGCAACCTGCAACATTATCCACTTCCCGATGATATGCAGCCATGAGTGGGTCCTTAGAATCCCAAGTGCCAGACACCTGTTGAGCCACAAGTTCCGAGTCACCGAAACACTTAACCCGGCTTAAGTTCATCTCTTTAGCCATCCGGAGACCATGGAGCAAGGCTTCGTACTCCGCTGCATTGTTAGTACAAGGGAACATTAAGCGGAGAACATAACAGAACTCAACTCCAGCCCCCGAGCCTTCTAATTGCCTGGATCCATCAAAATGAATAGTCCAATATGTGTGATCCGGCTTTTCCTCTGGCGCTTGTAATTCCGTCCAGTCATTGATGAAATCAACAAGTGCTTGAGACTTCACCGCCGTTCGAGGCACATACTTCAGTCCGTGTGGCCCAAGCTCTATAGCCCACTTGGCAACCCGGCCAGTCGCTTCCCGGTTCTGTATGATATCACCCAAGGGAGCTGAACTGACCACTGTAATGGGGTGCCCTTGAAAATACTGCTTCAATTTCCGGCTGGCCATAAAGACACCATAGACCAACTTCTGCCAATGCGGATACCTTTGCTTGGATTCAATAAGCACCTTGCTGATATAATAAACCGGCCGCTGAACCGGATATTCCTAGCCTGCCTCTTTGCGTTCCACCACAATAGCCACGCTAACTGCCCGAGCATTAGCTGCTACGTATAATAACAGTGGCTCCTTGTCAACCGGAGCTGCAAGAACCGGCGGATTGGCTAACTGCCGCTTCAAGTCCTCGAATGCTTCATCAGCAGCAGGACTCCAGACGAAGTTGTCTGTCTTCCTCAGCATTTGATACAAAGGGATGGCCTTCTCTCCGAGGCGGCTGATAAACCGGCTCAGCGCCGCGATTCGGCCTGCCAAACGCTGAACATCGTTGATACACTTCGGTTTAGCTAGGGATGTAATAGCCGTAATCTTCTCCGGGTTAGCCTCAATTCCTCTGTTAGACACCAAGAAACCCAGTAACTTGCCTGCTGGAACACCAAAGACACACTTGGCCGGATTAAGCATCATCTTGTAAACTCGCAAGTTGTCAAAGGTCTCCTTCAAATCATCCACTAGCGTCTCCTTCTGTCTTGACTTCACCACAATATCATCCACATAAGCATGCACATTGCGGCCGATCTGTTTATGCAGGCAATTCTGTACACACCGTTGATAGGTGGCTTGGGCACTCTTGAGCCCGAAGGGCATAGATACATAGCAGAAGGCTCCAAAGGGAGTAATAAATGCTGTTTTCTCCTGGTCCTTAACTGCCATCTTGATCTGATGATATCCAGAGTATGCATCCAAAAAACTCAAACGCTCACAACCTGCTGTGGCATCAATGATCTGGTCAATGTGGGGGAGGGCAAAAGGATCTGCCGGAAAGGCCTTGTTGAGATCTGTGTAATCCACACACATACGCCAAGTGCCATTTTTCTTAAGAACCAGCACCGGATTAGCAAGCCACTCTGGATGGAACACCTCAACAATAAAACCAGCTGCTAAAAGCCTGGCCACTTCCTCTCCAATGGCTTTGCGTCTTTCTTCGTTAAACCAGCGGAGGAACTGTTTCACCGGTTTGTACTTAGGATCCACATTAAGAGTGTGCTCGGCGAATTCCCTCGGTACACCTGGCATATCAGACGGCTTCCATGCAAAAATGTCCCGATTCTCACGGATGAAGTCGATGAGCGTGCTTTCCTATTTGGGATCCAAGTTGGCACTGATAGTGAACTGCTTGGACGAATCGCCGGGCACGAAGTCAACAAGCTTGGTCTCAGCTGCCGATTTGAACTTCAGATCTGAATCATGCTCTGTAGTTGGTTTCTTCAAAGAGGTCATATCCGCCGGATCAACATTATCCTTATAATATTTCAACTCTTCCATGGCACAGACCGACTCTGCATACGCCGCATCACCTTCCTCACATTCCAAAGCGACCCTACGGTTCCCATGAACCGTTATCGTCCCTTTGTAACCCGGCATCTTGAGCTGTAAGTAGATGTAACAAGGCCGCGCCATGAATTTGGCATAAGCGGGCCGCCCAAACAAGGCGTGATACGGGCTCCGGATCTTTACCACCTCAAAGGTTAATTTTTCCGTCCGAGAATCGTGCTCGTCCCCAAAAGCCACATCTAGGGCTATCTTACCAACAGGATATGCAGATTTGCCTGGCACAACACCATGGAACACCGTATTCGACGGTCTGAGATCCTTGTCTGTTAGTCCCATGCGCCGGAATGTCTCATAGTATAGTATGTTAATACTGCTTCCTCCATCCATGAGCACCTTGGTGAACTTATAACCCCCCACCTGAGGGTCCACCACTAATGCCAGCTGGCCCGGATTATCAACTCGGGGCGGGTGATCCTCTCTGCTCCACACGATGGGCTGCTCTGACCAGCGTAAGTAGCGTGGTAAGGCCGGTTCAACAGAATTCACCGCTCGCTTGTGGAGTTTTTGGTCGCGCTTATCCAAGCTAGTTGTGAAGACATGGTATTGCCCATTGCTCAACTGCTTTGGCTGGCTCTGATAACCCGACTGCTGTTGCTGGCCGTTCTGATTATTCTGGTTATTGTGACCGCCCTGATTGAAACCTGAACCGGAAGCTCCATCGTGACCCGGACCGTGTAAACCGGATCCTGAACCGCCACCTGACCCGTGGTCATACCGGAAAGCATTAGAGTTTTTAAACTCCTGCATAATATAACAATCCTTCCAAAGGTGGTTAGCCGGCGACTCCTTCGTCCCGTGCTTCGGGCAAGGCTGATTCAACAAATAATTCAAACGGCTTGCATTGGGATTGGGAGCTCCACTACGATTTGCCGCTTTACCTCTGCGCCGCTGCCCTCTGTCCTGCTCATTGGTATTGGCCACAAAATCCATGCTACCATCTGCCTTGCGCTTGCCTCCGTTTCCATGACCCGCCGGTTTGTGCTGCTGTTGTTTGGAGTTGCTATTCTTCCTTCCCTTCCCTGCTTCATCATCATCAGGCTCGGGATCCTTGGTACTGTCCGAATCAGCATACTTCACTAAAGCGGCCATGAGGGTTCCCATGTCATTACAGAACCGCTTCATGCGTCCCAATTTCAATTTTAAAGGCTCAAACCGGCAGTTGCCTTCCAGAGTTAAGATCGCAGAGTCAGCATTAATCATGTCAGACGAGTGCAAGATTTCTGAAACGCGGCGCACCCAACACGTCGTTGATTCTCCTTCCTCCTGAACACAAGCCGCCAGGTCTACTATGGACTTGGGCTGCTTACACGTATCCTTAAAATTCTGTATAAACCGGGCCCGCAACTGGGCCCATGAGCTGATAGAATTGGGTGGTAGGCTCTTCAACCAAGTACGAGCCGTGCCCTCAAGCATCATGGTGAAGTATTTTGCACACGCGGCCTCATCCACGTCTAGCATCTCCATGGCCATCTCATAACTCTCTACCCACGCTTCAGGGGATAAATCAGCGGTGTAATTCGACACCTTACGCGGACCCTTGAAATCTTTGGGCAGGCGCACATTGCGTAAAGCGGGGATTAAGCAAGGCACGCCCAAAGCGGATGTAATTCCTGGTCCGGTGAAGGTGGTAGAGCGAACCGGTGTAAGCTGACCTGCATTATCCTGTGCTGCTAACTCGGCCTCCCTTTGTGCCCGGGCCCGGTCCACCACATCCTGAGCATCGCCGACACCACCTGCCGGGTTATTGCCACGGGCCGCTTCACGGCCTCGCGCATTGCTTGATATGGCCGGTTCATCCATGCGCCTACTATAGCTCCGGCTTGGACGGGGCGTAGAATGAATCCGATCCCGGCTGTATGAGTATGCCTCCTGCTGAATCAGCACAGTCCGGAGAAGCTCCTTAACCCGGCGCGTCTCTATCGCTTGCGGAGAATCCCCTTCGACTGGGATGGCCTCTAAGCGTGCAGCGGCCGCAACAAGGTTGTCCATAGGATTCGAATAATGACCCGGGGGTGTCTGGACCGGCAGAGGGGCCACAATGTTCTGTTGAGGGGGTTCCATCAGGCGGGGCTGGACCGTCGTTCTTGGCCCTGGTGCTTCAATCCGGTTTGCCTCCAGATACTGCGGCGGATTACTGGGCCCTGCTCCTGGAGTGTGAAAGAGATTTCGGGGGTCAAACCCTAACGGCAGGCGTGATCTGTGCTTCCGCTTAAAAACTTCCTGTGATGCGTTCTGGTCAAGCATGAGCTTATAGGCCTGGGCGTCCAAAGCGGCCCGCTCTGCAGCCATCCTATCCTTCTCTGCCGCCAGATCCGCTTTGGCTTGCACGATCTGCTCCTTCACCTTTGCAATCTCCGCATCATGGGCTTCCTGATCCGCCGGATTGGCTTCTGCCATAAGCGCGGCCAGCGCATCAAACAGGTCGGATAGGACTTGAACCGGCGGGCGCATAAGGCCTCCTGCCCCTGCTCCTGCTGCTGATCCGGAGAGCATTGCTGCGGCGGTCGAAGAATGATCCGCCGCCTGGGGGCCGGCCATGAATATTCCAACCCGGTTGATCTGGCCTGGGGGGTCCGGAATACTGTCGCCATCGGAGCTGCCCCTAATCTGATCGTCTTGCAACTGGTATAGCGATTCGGTCTCTCCGGTCGAGGACTCGTCGCCGGAATAGACGACGGTCTCGCCGCCGTGTTCTGACTCGTCCTCACGCTCTCCTCCGTGGATGACTCCAACGAAGGCACGCCTCATGGCCGGTTTGGCCTGGGTAGATCTCGCACGCTGAGCCGTCTCGACGAGGTTGGTGCAGATGTCCGGCTCAGGCCCAGGCTCACCGATCTTGCAGATGAAAACGTGTATACCGCCGAAGGGGACCCGGTACCCGTACTCAATTGAATCGGCCTCGGGACCCCATCCTGCGTCGTCGATGTAGATCCTGCTGCGACGACTCTTGGTCATCCGGCCCACAACATAGCCTTCGAGTCCCTTGAGCTTGCCCTCCAAGATCATCAAACCATCGTGCGATAGCCCCACGGTGGGCGCCAACTGCCGTGGATTTGTCACGGCAGATGTCCTAGTGAAGGGACTTAGTCGTGGAGCCATCGCTACGGGTTTACTTGAAGGGGTTAAAGCGGACACAAAGACACGAGGGTTTTATACTAGTTCGGCCCCTTCGATGAAGGTAAAAGCCTACGTCTAGTTGCGATGGAATTGATGTGGTCTCGATGGCTAGGGAGCAAATACGCTTCGCCTAGGCTCGAGTTGTTGGTTGTCTGTCTTGAACCGCCGCCGGGTCGTCCCCTTATATACATGGGTGACGCCCGTCGGTCCACAGAGTCCCAACCGGTTCATACTCGTATTCCGGTTGGTATCTCTCTATTCCTAACTTACAATACAAGTCATACATCAGGCCGGTTTACGGCTACATGTTCTAAACCGACTATAGGCCTTGGGCCTTCATCTGCTTATACCACTAATGAAGTTAACCCGGCCCAAGTAGGCCGGTTTACGCCTAGTGGTAATATCCCCAACAGGTTGCGTATGGCCATTTCACTCGGCGTCCGTCGCCTCATGGTCTATGGCGACTCAGATTTGGTGGTTAATCAAGTGATGAAGGAGTGGGACGTCAGAAGTCCGGCCATGACTGGTTACTACAATGCAGTGAGAAAGCTAGAGAAGAAATTCGAGGGGTTAGAGCTTCATCATATACCCCGACTGAAAAATCAAGCGGCTGATGATTTGGCAAAAATAGGTTCCAAGAGAGAAGCCATTCCCAGTAATGTGTTTCTGGAACACATCCACACACCATCAGTTCAAGAGGATCCTTTCACCGAAGAAGCCCCGCAGCCGAAAAGTGTCACGGATCCGACTGAAGTTGAAGTCCCAGCTGAGGTCGACCTGATCATGGAAATTTTGGTCATCACTCCCGACTGGACAGTGCCGTACATCACGTATATCCTAAGGAAAGAGCTCCCAGAGAATGAAGAAGAGGCTCGACAGATCGTCCGTCGATCCAAGGCCTTTACTATGATAAAAGGATAGTTGTACAGAGAAAGCGCGACTGGAGTCAGTCAGAAATGTATAACACCAGAAGAAGGTCAGATAATTCTCGACGATATCCACTCGGGGACCTGTGGTCATCATGCGTCCTCTCGGACCATTGTGGCTAAAGCATACCGAGCGGGGTTTTACTGGCCAAGAGCAAATGAGATGGCGAAGGAGATAGTCGACAAGTGTGAAGGATGTCAGTTCTATTCCAATATGTCACACAAACCAGCCTCAGCCTTGAAGACCATTCCACTCGTCTGGCCCTTCGCTGTTTGGGGATTGGATATGGTTGGACGACTGAGAACTGGCAGGAGCGGCTTCACCCATGTACTGGAGGCAGTCGACAAGTTCACTAAGTGGATTGAAGCTAAGCCTATCAAGAATCTTGATGCCGGCATGCTATCAGCTTCATCAGAGAGTTGATATTCAGATATGGAGTTTCGCACAGCATCATCACTGATAATGGGTCAAACTTCGATTCCGACAAATTCAAATCTTTTTGCGCTTCTCAAGGCACGTGAGTCGACTACGCTTCCGTCGCTCATCCTCAGTCGAATGGACAAGCAGAAAGCGCAAACGGCCTAATTCTCAAAGGACTGAAACCCTGGTTGATGCGTGATCTCAAGCACGCAGCAGGCACGTGGGTCGACGAACTTCCATCAGTTCTTTGGGGGTTGAGGACCACTCCTAATCGGTCGACTGGGCGAACTCCATTCTTTCTGGTCTATGGAGCTGAAGCAGTTCTGCCGAGTGACCTGCTTCACAATGCACCCCGAGTCAAACTTTTCTCTGAAGATGAAGCAGAACAAGATCGGCAGGACGCAGTCAACCTTCTAGAAGAAGAAAGAGAGATGGCTATGATCCGATCGACTATCTATCAGCAGGACTTGCGTCGATTCCATGCTAGAAACGTGAAGAGTCGAGCCTTCCAAGAAGGAGATTTGGTCCTCTAAGTGGATCAACAGAAGCCACACAAGCTCGCTCCTACTTGGGAAGGCCCCTTCATCGTCACCAAAGTTCTCCATAACGGAGCATACCGTCTTTACAATGTCGATCGCCAGATTAATGAGCCACGCGCTTGGAATGTGGAGCTGCTCCGCCCCTTTTATACTTAAGTACTCACTCGGATGAGATGTAATAAAAAGTACCTCTGTAATTTGGTTTATCAAAGACAAGAGTGTTATGATTTTCCCAGTGATTGTTGTTGCTTTTGTTTACGTGAGAAATCCCCTAGTGGGTGGCTTAGCCGCGAATCCGTTTCGCCTAAGCTTGTAAAAAAAATTATTCCTACCGAGTGGTGAGCCAGCCTCCCACTCGGGGGCTTAGCTGCGAATCCGTTTCGCCTAAGTACTTAAAAAATCCTACCGAGTGGAGAGCAAACCTCCCACTCGGGGGCATAGCTGCAGTCCAAGTACTCGCCTAAGTTTAAAAGATCCTACCGAGTGGTGAGCGAACCTCCCACTCGGGGGCTTAGCTGCAGTCCAGTACTCGCCTAAGTATTTGAAAATCCTACCGAGTGGAGAGCGAACCTCCCACTCGGGGGCTTAGCAGCAGTCCAAGTACTCGCATAAGTATTTGAAAATCCTACCGAGTGGAGAGCGAACCTCCCACTCGGGGGCTTAGCTGCAGTCCAAGTACTCGCCTAAGTTTAAAAAATCCTACCGAGTGGTGAGCGAACCTCCCACTCGGGGGCTCCTACCTCTTGAGCACTGCGTTGGATTTCCCCGAAGAGGAGAGGATGATGCAGCAAAGTAGCGTAAGTATTTCCCTCAGTTTTTGAGAACCAAGGTATCAATCCAGTAGGAGACCACGCACAAGTCCCTCGTACCTACACAAAATGATAGCAACTCGCAACCAACGCTTAGCTGTTGTCAATCCCTTCACGGTCACTTACGAGAGTGAGATCTGATAGAGATAATATTTTTGGTATTTTTGATAGATAGATGCAAAGTAAAAAGTAAAGGCAAAGTAAAAACAAAGCAAGTAAATAAAGTGATATAGATTGATATGATGAGAATAGACCCGGGGGCCATAGGTTTCACTAGTGGCTTCTCTCAAGAGCATAAGTATTCTACGGTGGGTGAACAAATTACTGTTGAGCAATTGACAGAATTGAGCATAGTTATGAGTATATCTAGGCAATGATCATGTATATAGGCATCACGTCCAAAACAAGTAGATCAAAACGATTCTGCATCTACTACTATTACTCCACTCATCGACCGCTATCCAGCATGCGTCTAGAGTATTAAGTTGAAAACAGAGTAACGTCGTAAGCAAGATGACATGATGTAGAGGGATAAATTCATGCAATATGATAAAAAAACATCTTGTTATCCTCGATGGCAACAATACAATACGTGCCTTGCTGCCCCTTCTGTCACTGGGTAAGGACACCGCAAGATTGAACCCAAAGCTAAGCACTTCTCCCATTGCAAGAACTACCAATCTAGTTGGCCAAACCAAAAAGGATAATTCGAAGAGACTTGCAAAGATAACTCAATCATACATAAAAGAATTCAGAGAAGAATCAAATATTTTCCATAGATAATACTGGATCATGAACCCACAATTCGTCGGTCTCAACAAACACACCGCAAAAAGAAGATTACATCGAATAGATCTCCACGAGAGAGGGGGAGAACATTGTATTGAGATCCAAAAAGAGAGCAGAAGCCATCTAGCTACTAGCTATGGACCCGAAGGTCTGAAGTAAACTACTCACACTTCATCGGAGGGGCTATGGTGATGATGTAGAAGCCCTCTGAGGGAGTCCTGGACTAGGGGGTGTCCGGATAGCCGAACTATCATCATCGGCCGGACTCCAAGACTATGAAGATACAAGATTGAAGACTTCGTCCCGTGTCCGGATGGGACTTTCCTTGGCGTGGAAGGCAAGCTTGGCGATACGGATATGTAGATCTCCTACCATTGTAACCGATTCTGTGTAACCCTAGCCCTCTCCGGTGTCTATATAAACCGGAGGGTTTTAGTCCGTACAATAACAACAACAATCATACCATAGGCTAGCTTCTAGGGTTTAGCCTCCTTGATCTCGTTGTAGATCCACTCTTGTACTACCCATATTATCAATATCAATCAAGCAGGAGTAGGGTTTTACCTCCATCGAGAGGGCCCGAACCTGGGTAAAAACATCGTGTCCCTTGTCTCATGTTACCATTCGCCTAGACGCACAGTTCGGGACCCCCTACCCGAGATCCGCCGGTTTTGACACCGACATTGGTGCTTTCATTGAGAGTTCCTCTGTGTCGTCATTGATAGGCTTGATGGCTCCTTCGATCATCAACAACGACGTGGTCCAGGGTGAGACTTTTCTCCCCGGACAGATCTTCATATTCGGCGGCTTTGCACTGCGGGCCAATTCGCTTAGCCATCTGGAGCAGATTGAAAGCTACGCCCCTGGCCATCAGGTCGGATTTGGAAGTCTGAACTTCACGGCTGACATCCGCGGAGACTTGATCTTCGATGGATTTGAGCCACAGCCGAGCGCGCCGCACTGTCACGATGGGCATGATTTAGCTCTGCTGCCGGACAGTGCTCTGGAGGCCGCACACGAGTCCGCTCCGATCCTCAATTCGGAGCCGGCTGCCCAGATCGAGGACGGGTGGCTAGACACCACCTCGGGGGCTGCTACCTCTACGGTGATGGAGCCGAATACTTACCTTGTCCTTTGTGAAGCTCGCGACTCCGAGGTGCCAGACTCCTCGCCGGACTCCGAACCTCCCGCGCCCTCTCCAATCGAATCCGATTGGGCGCCGATCATGGAGTTCACCGCCGCGGACATCTTTCAACACTCACCTTTCGGCGACATCCTGAATTCGCTAAAGTATCTCTCGTTATCAGGAGAGCCCTGGCCGAAATACGGTCAGGACGGTTGGGATGCGGACGACAAAGAAATTCAAAGCCCACCCACCACCCACTTCGTAGCCACTGTCGATGATCTAACCGACATGCTAGACTTCGACTCCGAAGACATCGATGGTATAGACGACGATGCCGGAGACGACCAAGAACCAGCGCCTACTGGGCACTGGAAAGCCACCTCAACCCATGACGTATACATGGTGGATACACCAAAAGGAAGCGATAACGAGGAACAACGGGACGCGGCGAAGTTTAGTTCCCCTGAAAAACAACCAAAATGGTGACGCAAGCGCCGCCCGAAGTCCCGCCTCGATAACAACAGCATCCATAATGACCCAGCCGTAGAGCAGGGCGAACCAGTGGACGACGAACATGCAACCAAGCAACCATCCAAATAGGATGAATTGGACAAGCAACCCATCCCCGGCGAAAACAACAGTCCAGACGATCTCACGCCGGACACATCACCGGAGCATAAGAACCTTCACAAAAGGCTCGTCGCCACTGCAAGAAGTTTGAAGAAGTAGAAGCGGAAGCTCAAAACAGCGGAAGACGTACTCAGAATGAGATGGAGCAAAGTACTCAAGACCGCAGATAAATACGGCAATAGTCACCAAGCAAAGAGCTACCCGAAGCGCAAGCTATTGCCCGAATTCGACGAGGAGGTCGTAGAGCCCCCACAATCAAAAAGCAAAGAGGCCGCCTGGCTGGATAGACGACTAGACGACAGGCCAAGAGCGGCAAGAGGCGCCACACACAAACCGGCACATGATAAACATAAAGATCCTCGCAAAAAGGACGGCCCGGTCAGGTCCATTTATGGGCCAAAAAAGAGGGCTCCAAGAAGCAACACAACATGCCGAGTGTTCGAAGATAACGGCACACCTAAATATAGGGGCGCCGCACACCCACTATGTTTCACCGATGAGGTACTGGATCATGAATTTCCAGCGAGATTCAAACCCGTAAACATAGAGGCATATGACGGAACAACAGACCCCGGAGTCTGGATTGAGGATTACATCCTACACATACATATGGCTAGGGGAGATGATCTCCATGCCATAAAATACCTACCCCTCAAGCTCAAAGGGCCAGCCAGGCATTGGCTCAAAAGCCTCCCAGAAAATACCATTGGAAGTTGGGAAGAGCTCGAGGATGCGTTTCAAGCAAATTTCCAGGAGACTTATGTCCGCCCTCCGGATGCAGACGATTTAAGTCACATAACTCAACAGCCCAGAGAGTCAGCACGCAAATTCTGGAACAGGTTCCTCACCAAAAAGAACCAAATAGTCGACTGTCCGGACGCTGAAGCCCTAGCAGCCTATAAACATAACGTTCGATACGAATGGCTCGCCAAACACCTCGGCCAGGAAAAACCAAGAACAATGGCCGCGCTAACAAGCCTCATGACCCGCTTTTGCGCGGGGGAAGATAGCTGGCTGGCAAGATGCAGCACCAGCGACCCGGGTACATCCGAGGTCAGGGATGGAAATGGGAAATCACAACGCAGAAAAGATCAGCGCCGGAATAAGGAAAATGGCCTAAAGAGCACGGCGGTCAACGCCGGGTTCAAAAGCTCTTGGCTGAACAGCAAAACACTGCCTCTTAAGGACAACAATGACGAGCTATCCAACCTAAACAAAATTTTGGATAGGATATGTCAAATCCACAGTACCCCCGGGAAGCCTGCAAACCATACCCACCGAGATTGTTGGGTCTTCAAACAGTCCGGCCACCTTAACGCCGAACACAAGGGGCTCGACACACCAAGCGAAGACGATGACGAACCCCACAAGCAGAGCGCCGGAAAACAAAAGACCTTCCCACAAGAAGTCAAAACAGTGAACTCACTTCATGTGACAACACGGAAAAATATTGCGGCACCTACTAAAGTACGCGTCGCACGGTCCACCCCAGCGGAGTCCAGAAATTGGACGTCAAAACCAATTACTTTCGACCATCAGGATTACTCTAGAAGTATTCGAAACGCAGGAGGGACCGCTCTGATATTGGACCCTATAATCGACGGACTGCAATTCACACACGTCCTGATGGATGGCGGCAGTGATATAAACCTGCTGTACCAGGACACCATCCGCAGAATGGGGATAGACCCTACCAAAATTTGCCATAGCAGCACTTCCTTTAAAGGAGTGACGCCCGACCCTTATGCCAAATGCACGGGCTCCTTACTACTAGAAGTTGTGTTCGGTTCATCCGACAACTTCCGTCGCGAAAAGCTAATCTTCCATATCGCCCCATTTAAAAGTAGCCATCAAGCACTATTGGGACGCGAAGCTTTCGCCCGCTTTAACGCAATACCACATTACGCATCTCTTACACTTAAAATGCCCGGTCTATGCGGCATCATCTCATTAAAAGGTAACTTCGAGTGTTTCTCGACCACGGAAGAACGTGAGACTGCCTTGACAGCCACACGCTAATCCAGCCTTGCTAATCAAAGCCCCTAAAAAATAGGTCATTCAGACCCCGGACACGGTTAGGCGAGTCTGGCATAAATAAACTAAGGGCTTCCTAGCCGCATACCCCTTTATAAGGGGCTGCGTGCATAAACAATGAGAGCCAATAAATCTCAACTTTTATTCATTTTTTAAATCGTACTCTGTCTTAAACACATTTTTTGCACAATATTTTTCCAAACTAAGTTCTTCTCTTTTACAGATGAACAGCGTGCTACACCCGTCCAGGATACAGGACAACGGAGACACAGGCGCAGACATGCAGCAAGGACCCATTGCAAGGATTCTTTTCAGATTAAGACCCTGCGTAAACCTTTCTTACTGTCTCTTGTTGATACACATCCCCCGGTTTCCTATCACAACCGAGTAGGAGGCTGGCGTTTTGGCATCGGCCGCGTCAGAAGTTTTCGCCCGTACCTGGACACTAGGGGCTTAGGGCATTGTTCTGCTCGTTATCATAAAGACCGAATACCTTAGGGAGTGTTCGGTGTCTCGAGTTAGGCCTTATATGCATCAGCTCCGAGTCATGTCTTTGGTCAAATGTTGGGTTTGCCCGGCTCCTGTGTTTTGCTGCCATACGTTCCGTATCATCGGCTAACGCAGCACGAGGAGAACTACTGCATTGTGCCCCGGTTCGGCCTGGCGAGCACCTCAGTAGGGAAAGCTGAAAACTGACTGTCATGATATAGCGAGAGACTGGTCAACCACTCAATCGACTACCGGAATGTCTAGAATTCCTCCGCTTTGACGAAGGACCGTTTCCCGGTCAGGCACATATGTGCCCCAAATTCGGAGAGCGCGATGCCCCTAGGGGCTATATCGTAGCCCCACCTTCGAACTCCTATGGCTAAGTGAAAGTGATAAAGCATTATAGTCCAGTTGCCTAGTTTGCTATGCTACCACCTCCTTCACAGGACCAAGACGTTGGATTAAGTGTGAAAATGCGCCATTTTGCAAACACCCCCGCACCATGTGCGTGGGGGCTAAAGCCGAAGACTGCCATCTTTCATGTTATATACATATACATTAACGGCCGCACAGGAGATATTTCAATACTTGAAAGCACAAGTATAAAAAGCACTTATATTATAAATATGGTTTTACAAATCATACATGTCATTTGAACATAACATCTTTCGAGCACTGCAACTCTATTAAACGAGCGCCCTGCAGGATTTCCCCAAAATAGTGCTCGGCGGGTAACCGGCTTTTGTCCGGACCCCGGGATGCAACAGCGGTGGCATCCATCTCCGCCCAGTATGTCTTAACACAGGCAAGAGCCATCCGTGCACCCTCTATGCATGCCGACCGCTTCATCGCCTTGATATGCGGTACCGCCCTAAGGAATTGCTGCAATAAGCCGAAATAACTCTTCAGCTTGGGCCTTTCCGGCCACAAATGAGCCACCACATCTGTCATAGCAAATCCGGACAATCTATTCAGCTCAGCCCACTCAGCCAACCGATCGGTTAACGGAAGGGGACGCTCCTGACTATGGAATTGAGACCAAAAAAGCTCTTCCATCTCGTGATCCTTTTGGCTTCGGAAGTGTACGACTACGTCCGCCGCACTCGCCGCCAAATCCAGATAAGGATCCTCCGCACCCCATAGCTGGCCCAACTGAGCATACTTCTGATCCGTGAACTTCCTTCGCAGCAGAAAGGGTTTTCCAGCCGCAATGTCTCCGGCCTGGCGCAGCTCCCCCTTTATAGCCCTCATTGCAGAACGGGCATCCTTGGCTTCGGTGGTGGCCTTCTTCAGGTCCTCTTGCCCCGCTCGGCGTTCTCTTTCAAGAACCTCATAGCGGTCGGTAGCATCCTTCAGCTCCACGGCCATTTTGGCCATCTCCTCCCTGCTTCGGCAGTGAGCAGCCTTTTCGGCTTTTAGCTCTTCGGCTGCCTTCAAGGCAGCCGCATCACTCCTTCTGGCCTGCTCCTTGGCTCGAGCAAGCTCTGCCCGAAGGTCTTCCACAGCAGCGGCACCATCTGCATTAAGCATACATGTTGTAAGGAATGGGCATCAGCTACCTTACTAGGTGACCACGGAGAAACAACCTACCTTGTGACTCATCAAGTCGTTTATTGACCAGCGCGATGTCCGCATCCACAATGTCGAGTTGCCGCTTCAGCTCGGCAACTCTATCAGTCCGGCTGGCCACCGGACGATCCGCCACCTGCATAGGAAAGGCGAGTATTTACAACTGAGATTATGATCCTCAGCACGCTGTCGCTTTCGACAACATACCGAGTCTCAGGGGCTACTATCTATACAGGGCGCACTCTATGTGCAAAACTATCAAAAGGTATGCCATTTTTACATACCTCAAACCCCGTCAGTAAACTTCTGATGGCCTCGTACAACCCGCTCTCAGCGGATGAAATCCTTTCAATCACCGTACTCATTAAAGTACGGTGATCTTCTGAGATAGACGCCCTCTCAAGCAGATCCTTCAGCTCCCTCGGCCGCACACCAATTGGTGCCGAACTCTCTGGCCCCGCCTGACGGCGCGGCAGATGGAGGCATCTCGCTCTCCATCATCTCCGGACGAAGATCCCCCAAAGATGAGCTCAGCTGAGAAGGGCGGAGATCCGAACTACAAGGTAAAAGCTTCGGTTATCCTCAGAAATAAAAACAGGGATGTTCCTTATTACAAAACTCCCCTTTTTCTACTCGCGGCTTGCTGGACGGCTGATTCCCTTGGGGAGATGGTGCGGCCGGGGCTTCTCCTGGCGCAGGACCCCCTGGTGAAGATTTCTTCCCCCACTTTGAGGCCTTGACCTCCGGATTTTTGGAAGCAGTCCTCTTCTCCCCCTGGAAGGAGGGATTCTCGATCCCCCCTTTCTTAAGAGCCTCCTCAGTAGAGGCGGTAATTATCCTGTTTTCCCCTTCGCCCTCATCTGAAGTCGCAACCTCCAGCATCTTGACTAACACCGGATCCGGCGTGGTCTCTGGGAGGGGGGCCGGACACCGTATCAGTTTTGCTTGCGCTATCCACTCTAGTCCAAGGGATAGCTGGTCAAAAGGCAAATCCATGATAAACAAATGGACGATATGTCCGGACACAGGATTACTTACTTGAGTATCCGGGCGATTGCAGCTTAGGTCGGCGTCCTCGGTCAAGTCCGGACACATCTCTTGTGATCCGAAGAACAGTTTGTACATCTCCACGGGTGTCGTACCCATGAAGTGTTGGAGAGCTCATGGTCCCTCCGGATTGAATTCCCACAGGCGAAGGGGGCGACGTTTGCAGGGAAGAAGATGCTGAATTAGCATAACCTGCGTCACTACGACCAGATTGATCTCCCTCTCTTGGAGGTCTCGAATCCGGCCCTGCAATAGGGGTACGTCCTTGGACGGCCCCCAGCCAAGCCCTTTGTTGACCCATGACGTCAGCCGTTGTGGAGGGCCCGAGCGAAAGACGGGCGGCGGCCTCTGCCTGCTGCCCCTGGGAGCGGTGATATAGAACCACTCCTGTTGCCACAAACTAAGCTCCTCCTGAAAAGAGCCCTCGGGCCATGGAGCATCGGCCCTCTTGCTTATAACCGCCTCGCCGCACTCTGCCTGACGCCCCTTGATCATCTTCGGCTCCACGTTGAAGGTTTTGAGCCACAAACCGAAGTGAGGGGTAGTGCGGATGAAGGCTTCGCAGACGACAATAAATGATGAGATATGGAGGATGGACTCCTGAGCCAAGTCGTGGAATTCCAACCCATAGTAAAACATGAGCCCCCTCACGAAGGGATCCATCGGGAAGCCTAAACCCCGACGGAGGTGAGACACGAACACGACGCTCTCGCCTGGCTCGGGAGTAGGAATAACTTGCCCTTGGGCAGACAGCCTATGCGAAATCTCGTAGGTTAAGTACCTGGCTTCTCTCAGCTTTAGCACATCCTCTTCCGTGACGGAGGAGGGCATCCACCTACCCTGCAGGTCGGAGCCGGACATTATCGAAGGTCCGAAGCGCTCGAATCTGGAGCCCTGAGTGTTGGAACTCGGGGCGAGGGGCGGATTCGATTGAGGATTGAAGAAAAGGAACGAGCCTTGGTCTCATTATAAAGAGGGAGAATACCAAGAGCCATCCCCGTGACCGTTTGGAACTCGCCTTCGATAGAGGGGGCGTGGCAACGGGCGCGGTTGGGTTACCCACGTCCGTATTGATGGGAATCCCGGAATAAGGGGAACACGATCTCTTCTTCGACAAGACGTGCCAAGGAAACCGCTTCGCTAAACGCGCTGAGGTGGTATAATAAAAACAATTCAAGTAAAGGCTTGGTTGTGGTGTGACGTCACGCCACAGAATACGTCAGCAGATTGAACTTGTGTACATATTATTCTCTCTACGGAGGTATGTGGAATTTATTTTACAGAGCCGGACACTATCCTGGTGTTCACAATATTCTATGAATTATTCGGAGGAGGAACCCGCCTTGCAATGCCGAAGACAATATGCGCGCCGGACTCGTCATCATTGAAGCCTGGTTCAGGGGCTACTGAGGGAGTCCTGGACTAGGGGGTGTCCGGATAGCCGAACTATCATCATCGGCCGGACTCCAAGACTATGAAGATACAAGATTGAAGACTTCGTCCCATGTTCGGATGGGACTTTCCTTGGCGTGGAAGGCAAGCTTGGCGATACGGATATGTAGATGTCCTACCATTGTAACCGACTCTGTGTAACCCTAGCCCTCTCCGGTGTCTATATAAACTGGAGGGTTTTAGTCCGTACGATAACAACAACAATCATACCATAGGCTAGCTTCTAGGGTTTAGCCTCCTTGATCTCATGGTAGATCCACTCTTGCACTACCCATATCATCAATATCAATCAAGCAGGAGTAGGGTTTTACCTCCATCGAGAGGGCCCGAACCTGGGTAAAAACATCGTGTGCCTTGTCTCCTGTTACCATCCGCCTAGACGCACAGTTCGGGACCCCCTACCCGAGATCCGCCGGTTTTGACACCGACACCCTCCGTGGTGGATGCCCCCTCCGGCGGAGCTCCGGAACAGGCCCCAAGATGGGATCTCGTGGAAATAGAAGGTTGCGGCGGTGGAATTAGGTTTTTGGCTCCTGTTCTGATCGTTCGGGGATACGTAGGTATATATAGGGGGAAGGAGTACGTCGGTGGAGCTCCGAGGGGCCCACGAGGCCCTCCACCCTCGTGACCTCCTCGGAGATTTCTTGGAGTAGGGTCCAAGTCTCCTGGATCACGTTCGGTTGGAAAATCACGATCCCGAAGGTTTCATTCCGTTTGGACTCCGTTTGATATTCTGTTTCTTCGAAATACTGAAAAAGGAAAAAAACAGCAATTCTAGGTTGGGCCTCCGGTTAATAGGTTAGTCCCAAAAGTAATATAAAAGTGGAAAATAAAGCCCAATATAGTCCAAAACAGTAGATAAAGTAGCATGGATCAATCAAAAATAATGCATGGTGGCTTTTTTTAGGAAGATATAAGGAGGTTTATGTGTGATAGAGTATATCATATCACGGGGTTTGGATGCACCGGCGAAGTTTGCGCCAACTCTCAAGGTGAGAAAGGGCAATGCACGGTACCGAAGAGGCTAGCAAAGGCGGAAAGGTGAGAGTGCGTATAATCCATGGACTCAACATTAGTCAAAAGAACTCATATACTTATTGCAAAAATTTAGAAGTCATCAAAAATTCAAGTACTACACGCATGCTCCTAGGGGGGTATATTGGTAGGAAAAGACCATCGCTCGTCCCCGACCGCCACTCATAAGGATGCACAAGCCAGGTACACTTCATGTTTCAATTTTGTTACACAATTTTAACCATACGTGCATGCTACGGGATTTGCAAACTTCAACACAAGTATTTCTCAAATTCATAATCACCCAACTAGCACGACTTTGATATTATCACCTCCATATCTCAAAACAATTATCAAGCATCAAACTTATCTTAGTATTCAACGCACTCAAAAGAAAGTTTCACATATCTTGAACACCAAGTATATTAACATTAAGCAAATTACCATGCTATTAAAGACTCTCAAAATAATCTAAGTGAAGCATGAGATATCAATAGCTTCTTTAAAACAAATCCACCACCGAGCTCTAAAAGATCTAAGTGAAGCACTAGAGCAAAAATTATCACGCTCAAAAGATATAAGTGAAGCACATAGAGTATTCTAACAAATTCCAATTCATGTATGGCTCTCTCAAAAGATGTGTACAGCAAGGATGATTGTGGTAGACTAACAAGCAAAGACACAAATGATACAAGACGCTCCAAGCAAAACAC
Organism: Triticum timopheevii; assembly: GCA_963921465.1. Classification (NCBI taxonomy): domain Eukaryota; kingdom Viridiplantae; phylum Streptophyta; class Magnoliopsida; order Poales; family Poaceae; genus Triticum; species Triticum timopheevii. Next base: position 481,224,064 of record OY997268.1, read on the forward strand.
ATATCATGTTGGTGAATAAAAATATAGCTCCAAGTAAATTACCGATGGAAGTGGACGAAAGAGGGGATGCATTCCGGGGCATCCCCAAGCTTTGAATTTTTGGTGTCCTTGGATTATCTTGGGGGTGCCATGGGATCCTCAAGCTTAGGCTCTTTCCACTTCTTGTTCCATAATCCATCAAAAGAATTCACCCAAAACTTGAAAACTTCACAACACAAAACTCAACAGAAATCTCGTGAGCTCCGTTAGAGAAAGTAAAAAAAAGACTACTTCAAAGTACTGTAATGAACTCATTCTTTATTTATATCGGTGTTAAACCTACTGTATTCCAACTTCTCTATAGTTTATAAACTATTTTACTAGCCATAGATTCATCAAAATAAGCAAACAACACACGAAAAACAGAATCTGTCAAAAACAGAACTGTCTGTAGAAATCTGTAACTAACGCAAACTTCTAGAACTCAAAAAGTTCTACGAAAATAGGAAGTCCTGATCAATTTGTTTATTGATCAGAAGCAAAAAGAATCAACGCAAAATGACGTTCCTGTGATTTATCATAACTAAATTCGTGCGCGCAAAGTTTCTGTTTTTCAGCAGAATCAAATCAACTATCATCGTAGGTTATCCTATAGGTTCTACTTGGCACAAACACTAATTAAAACATAAAACCACATCCAAACAGAAGGCAGATGGATTATTTATTCCTAAACATAAGCAAAAACAAAAAACACAAAATAAAATTGGGTTGCCTCCCAACAAGCGCTATCGTTTAACGCCCCTAGCTAGGCATAAAAGCAAGGATAGATCTAGGTATTGCCGTCTTTGGAAGGCAATCTATAAGTGGCTCTCATGATAGATTCATATGGTAATTTTATTTTCTTTCTAGGGAAGTGTTCCATACCCTTCTTTAAGGTAAATTGGAATCTAATATTCCCTTCCTTCATATCAATAATTGCACCAATCGTTCTAAGAAAAGGTCTACCAAGAATAATAGGACATGAAGGATTGCAATCTATATCAAGAACGATAAAATCTACGGGCACATAATTCCTATTTGCAACAATAAGAACATCATTAATTCTTCCCATAGGTTTTTTAATAGTAGAATCCGCAAGATGCAAGTTTAGAGAGCAATCATCAAAATCACGGAAATCTAGCAAATCACATAAAGTTTTGGGTATAGTAGAGACACTAGCACCCAAATCACACAAAGCATGAAACTCAAAATCTTTAATTTTAATTTTAATAGTAGGTTCCCATTCATCATAGAGTTTTCTAGGGATAGAAACTTTCAACTCAAGTTTTGCTTCATAAGATTGCATCAAAGCATCAACAATATGTTCGGTAAATGCCTTATTTTGACTATAAGCATGAGGAGATTCTAGCACGTATTGCAACAAGGAAATACAACCAATCAAAGAGCAATTTTCATAATTAAATTCCTTGAGATCCAAAATAGTGGGTTTAGCAACATCACGGTTTTTATTTATTTCAATCCCACTTTCATCAATTTCATCATCAAGATCTAGAAACTCCGAATTCTTAGAACGCCTTCTAGGTAAAGGAAGATAATCTTCAGATTCATCAAGATTCATATTGCAAAACAATGATTTAATGGGGGACACATCAATAAATTTTAGAGCTTCATCTTGCTTTTCATAGGAATTGGAAGAACACACTTTAATAAAGGCATCCTTGGAAGCACGCATCCTAGCGGTTCTTTCCTTGCACTCATCAATGGAAATTCTCATGGCTTTGAGAGACTCATTGATATCATGCCTAGGAGGAATAGATCTAAGTTTTAAAGAATCGATGTCAAGAGAAATTCTATCAACGTTCCTAGCCAAATCATCAACTTTAAGCAATTTCTCTTCAAGCAAAGCATTAAAATTCATTTGTGAATTCATAAACTCTTTAACGCTATTCTCAAATTCGGAGGGCATCTTATTAAAATTTCCATAAGAGTTATTGTAGGAATTTCCATAATTATTAGAAGGATTACTAGGATAAGGCCTAGGATTAAAATTCCTGCTATAAGCATTGTTTCCAAAACTATTCCTACCAACAAAATTCACATCCATAGATTCATTATTATTCTCAAGCAAAGTAGATAAAGGCATATCATTGGGATCAAGAGGAGTATTTTTAGGAGCAAACATCTTCATAAGTTCATCCATCTTTTCACTCAAAAAATTGATTTCTTCTATAGCATGCACTTTTTTACTAGAAGATCTTTCGGTGTGCCATTGAGAATAATTAGCCATAATATTATCAAGCAATTTGGTAGCATCCCCTAATGTAATTTCCATAAAAGTGCCTCCCGCGGCCGAATCTAAAAGATTTCTAGAAGCAAAATTCAATCCGACATAAAATTTTTGTATGATCATCCATAAATTCAAACCATGAGTAGGGCAATTGCGAAGCATTAATTTCATTCTTTCCCAAGATCAGGCAACATGCTCATGATCAAGTTGTTTAAAATTCATGATGTCATTCCTAAGAGTGATAATCTTAGCAGGAGGAAAATACTTAGAGATAGAATCATCTTTGCACTTGTTCCAAGAATCAATACTATTTTTAGGCAAGGATGAAAACCAAACTTTAGCACGATCTCTAAGTGAAAACGGAAATAACTTCAATTTGACAATATTGTTATCTGTATCTTTCTTCTTTTGCATATCACACAAATCAACAAAATTGTTTAGATGAGTAGCGGCATCTTCACTAGGAAGGTCGGCGAATTGATCTTTCATAACAAGATTCAACAAAGCGGTATTGATTCCACAAGACTCATCATTATTAAGTGGAGCAATCGGAGTACTAAGGAAATCATTATTATTGGTATTCGAGAAATCACACAATTTGTTATTATCTTGCGCCATGGCAACAAGTAATCCAACACACACAAGCAAACAGAAAGACAAAGGGAAAAAGGCAAACGGGAAAGAGAGGAGGAGATTGGGAAAGAGAGGGCAAATAAAACGGCAAGGGTGAAGTGGAGGAGAGGAAAACGAGAGGCAAATGGCAAATAATGTAATGCGAGAGATAGGGATTGCGATGGGTACTTGGTATAGTTGACTTGCTTGCGTGAGCCTCCCCGGCAACGGCGCCAGAAATTCTTCTTGCTACCTCTTGAGCACTGCGTTGGATTTCCCCGAAGAGGAGAGGATGATGCAGCAAAGTAGCGTAAGTATTTCCCTCAGTTTTTGAGAACCAAGGTATCAATCCAGTAGGATACCACGCACAAGTCCCTCGTACCTACACAAAACGATAGCAACTCGCAACCAACGCTTAGGGGTTGTCAATCCCTTCACGGTCACTTACGAGAGTGAGATCTGATAGAGATAATATTTTTGGTATTTTTGATAGATAGATGCAAAGTAAAAAGTAAAGGCAAAGTAAAAACAAAGCAAGTAAATAAAGTGATATAGATTGATATGATGAGAATAGACCCGGGGGCCATAGGTTTCACTGGTGGCTTCTCTCAAGAGCATGAGTATTCTACGGTGGGTGAACAAATTACTGTTGAGAAATTGACAAAATTGAGCATAGTTATGAGTATATCTAGGCAATGATCATGTATATAGGCATCACGTCCAAAACAAGTAGATCGAAACAATTCTGCATCTACTACTATTACTCCACTCATCGACTGCTATCCAGCATGCATCTAGAGTATTAAGTTGAAAACAGAGTAACGCCGTAAGCAAGATGACATGATGTAGAGGGATAAATTCATGCAATATGATAAAAAAACATCTTGTTATCCTCGATGGCAACAATACAATACGTGCCTTGCTGCCCCTTCTGTCACTGGGTAAGGACACCGCAAGATTGAACCCAAAGCTAAGCACTTCTTCCATTGCAAGAACTACCAATCTAGTTGGCCAAACCAAAAAGGATAATTCGAAGAGACTTGCAAAGATAACTCAATCATACATAAAAGAATTCAGAGAAGAATCAAATATTTTCCATAGATAATACTGGATCATGAACCCACAATTCATCGTTCTCAACAAACACACTGCAAAAAGAAGATTACATCGAATAGATCTCCACGAGAGAGGGGGAGAACATTGTATTGAGATCCAAAAAGAGAGAAGAAGCCATCTAGCTACTAGCTATGGACCCGAAGGTCTGAAGTAAACTACTCACACTTCATCGGAGGGGCTATGGTGATGATGTAGAAGCCCTCCATGGTGGATGCCCCCTCCGGCGGAGCTCCGGAACAGTCCCCAAGATGGGATCTCGTGGATACAGAAGGTTGCGGCGGTGGAATTAGGTTTTTGGCTCCTGTTCTGATCATTCGGGGATACGTAGGTATATATAGGAGGAAGGAGTACGTCGGTGGAGCTTCGAGGGGCCCACGAGGTAGGGGGCGCGCCCAGGGGGCGCGCCCTCCACCCTCGTGACCTCCTCGGAGACTTCTTGGAGTAGGGTCCAAGTCTCCTGGATCACGTTCGGTTGGAAAATCATGATCCCGAAGGTTTCCTTCCATTTGGACTCCGTTTGATATTTTGTTTCTTCGAAATACTGAAAAAGGCAAAAAATAGCAATTCTGGGCTGGGCCTCCGGTTAATAGGTTAGTCCCAAAAGTAATATAAAAGTGGAAAATAAAGCCCAATATAGCCCAAAACAGTAGATAAAGTAGCATGGAGCAATCAAAAATTATAGATACGTTGGAGACGTATCAGGGGCTTAGCTGCAGTCCAGTACTCGCCTAAGTATTTGAAAATCCTACCGAGTGGAGAGCGAACTTCCCACTCGGAGGCCTAGCTGCAGTCCAGTACTCGCCTAAGTATTTGAAAATCCTACCGAGTGGAGAGCAAACCTCCCACTCGGGGGCTTAGCTGCAGTCCAGTACTCGCCTAAATATTTGAAAATCCTATCGAGTGGAGAGCAAACCTCCCACTCGGGGGGCTTAGCTACAGTCCAGTACTCACCAAAGTATTTAAAAATCCTACCGAGTGGAGAGCAAACCTCCCATTTGGGGGCTTAGCTGCAGTCCAGTACTTGCCTAAGTATTTGAAAATCCTACCGAGTGGAGAGCAACCCTCCCACTCGGGGGCTTAGCTGCAGTCCAGTACTCGCCTAAGTATTTGAAAACCCCTACCGAGTGGAGAGCAACCCTCCCACTCGGAGGCTTAGCTGCAGTCCAAGTACTCGCCTAAGTATTTAATCCATTCTGATCCGCAAGGACGACGAGGTGCAGGTCGACTGTTACCTTTTCCTTCGGAGCTACGCCACAAATACAACGTGCGCTCTGCAAGGACGACGAGGTGCAGGTCGACTGCTGCCTTCTCCTTCGGAGCTACGCCACAAACACAATGTGCACTCTGCAAGGACGACGAGGTGCAGGTCGACTGCTGCCTTCTCCTTTGGAGCTACGCCACAAATACAACGTGCGCTCTGCAAGGACGACGAGGTGCAGGTCGACTGCTGCCTCTCCTTCGGAGCTACGCCACAAATACAATGTGCACTCTGCAAGGACGACAAGGTGCAGGTCGACTGCTGCCTTCTCCTTTGGAGCTATGCCACAAATACAATGTGCGCTCTGCAAGGACGACGAGGTGCAGGTCGACTGTTGCCTTCTCCTTCGGAGCTGCGCAACAAATACAATGTGCGCTCTGCAAGGACGATGAGGTGCAGGTCGACTGCTGCCTTCTCCTTCGGAGCTACGCCACAAATACAGCATGCGCTCTGCAAGGACGACGAGGTGCAGGTCGACTGCTGCCTTCTCCTTCGTAGCTACGCCACAAATACAATGTGCGCTCTGCAAGGACGACGAGGTGCAGGTTGACTGCTGCCTTCTCCTTTGAAGCTACGCCACAAATACAACGTGCGCTCTGCAAGGACGACGAGGTGCAGGTCGACTGCTACCTTCTCCTTCGGAGCTACACCACAAATACAATGTGCGCTCTTCAAGGACGATGAGGTGTAGGTCGACTGCTGCCTTCTCCTTCGGAGCTACGCCACAAATACAACCTGTGCTCCATCCTGATCCGCAAGGACGCAGGTCGACTGCAATCTATGCTCCATCCCTATCTGCAAGAGCGATGAAGTGCAGATCGACTGGACTTTCCACCTTAGAGCTGCGTCTCAAGCATTAAAGTATATTCCGAGTGAAGAACAGAGTTCGCTCGAAGGCAAATGCAAGCATATTCAACGATAAGCCAAGTTCAGATAACATCCTACGAATTCAGAAGTGCTCAGGCGTCAAGCCTGTAAAAGTTTATCGATTACAAAACCACTCGGCATTCCGAGGCAAATTTAAGGCGAAGCATAGAAGTTTTTCTTAGACCTCAGGTGGAGGACTGGAGGGCGCGACAAGCTGGTCCAGGTTGATTCCGTCAGCAATCCGAGTGGCAGCAGCAATGAAGGTCTCCATGAAAGATTGGAAGTCGTGTTTCTTGGTATTGGCCACTTTGATGGACGCCAGCTTGTCCTCTCGCGCATCCTTGCAGTGAACACGGACCAGGGACAGAGCAACGTCAGCACCACACCTGGCAGAAGACTCCTTCCATTCTTGCACTCGACCTGGAACGTCATTCAGTCGAGTCATTAGAGACTCGAGATCATTTTGAAGCGTCTCTTTCGGCCAGAGTGTCGTGTCGATTCGCGACGCTGCAACCTTCAGTCGAGCAAGGTAGTCAACAACTCCAGCAACACGAGACTCCAGTCGGAGCACGTTCATGGCGGCTTAATCCTTCACAGGAGAGTTAATGGGGTCCAAGCTTGTCTCCACTCGAATGGTCTCCTCCTCGAAGTTTTGGCAGAATTCTGTGAACACAATTCGAAGTCAAGCCAACAGTTTTATGATGAGTCGATGATAACAAGTCAGTTGGATAGAAGAGATTACCTTCAAGCATGATGAATAACTTCTTGGCGAGCCCTCCCAGATAAGCCTCCAGATCGTTCTTCTTCCCCGTCAGTTTGCTAGCCTTGTCACTCAGAGCTATCTTATCATTCTTCAGACGGCTGGCCTCCTTGTTGGTTGCGTCTGGAGCAGCTTTCAGATTGGCATTCTCCTCTTCAAGTTTACCGACTGAAGCCAGTTTTTCTTCCGCAAGCTTCGTTTTGTCCGAGGCCGCCTTCTGCGCCTCGGCGAGGTCATGGTCCTTCTTCTTCAAAGCCTCCTTCATTTTATTTGCAAGGTGACAATGAGATCAGAATCAGGAATGGGTAGAAAGATAAAGACAGTCGTCAAGATTCTCACCAACCATACCTTTTGCTTCATCTTTCGCCTTCTTAAAGTTCTCCTGAACAAGCTTCAAGTCAAGGTCGAGCTGGATATGCTTGTTTTCCAATTCAGTATAGCGAGCCACAAGCTCGCAAGATTTCTGCGAAGGGTCAGTCAACAGACATCAAAGATAGGTTGCTTCCGAGTGACTAAGAGAAAAATCGTAGCATTTCTAAGACTACAGCCGAATCAAAATATTCAACAGTAGTCTCGGGGACTACACCCAGTGGGTGCACTCAGCGTGCCCCCACTGGTTCTACCGACTCGGTCCGATCAGTCGAACGAAAGAGACAAAAAGGTTATGATCCTAAAACATAGCTAACTGCCAGCAGTCAGCCACGGTCTCATCATGATCTAAAAAAACAACACACAGGTTCTTTAGACCTTAGTCGACTGCCAGCAATCGACCATGGTCTCGGGGACTACACCCAGTGGGTGCACTTAGCGTGCCCCCACTGGTTCCAAGATTCCATTCAACATGGTCCGACCAGACCGAGTGATGAAGTTAGAGTGAAGAAATTCAAAATACACAGACTATAGTCAACTGCCAGCGGTCCACCATAGTCTCGGGGACTACACCCAGTGGGTGCACTCAGCGTGCCCCCACCAATCCAAAAATTCAATCGACACACCGAGTGGGTGTACAGATACAAAGATCTTTGGAAAGAAAGTCTTCAGATAGCATATCCTAACAGAACAGGCGGTGACCAACTAACCTGGACGTTGCTCTGAAGGGCTGAGCTAGCGTCATAAGCCGCCTGGCTGGCTTCTCGGATCGCCTTCACCTGCTCCATCATGATCCCCGCCTGGCGTATAGCCTCCTTAGCAGCACCCGCTTGGTCCTCTGGGACGTGGTGTGTGGCGAAAAGGGAAGGCGGGTCAGCAGTCGACGACGAAGGTCGAGAACTCGTCAGCGGCACAGCAAAGGACACGAAAGTCCGAGTGACGTTGCCACCCTCCTGAACCAGTGTCTCAGGCTCTGATGCAGTCTTAGTGGTCTTGCCAGCCGGCGCCTTTCTATTCCTCCTCGGCCTCAGCGGCGCCTCGTCGTCATCATCAGGGAGATCAATGACATGAGGAGGAGCTTCAGGAAAAGTCCAAAGCTAAAAACGAAAATCCAATTGACCAAAAGAGAAACTACAGAGATCATACCAAGGTTGGAGGTGGCAGCGTCTTCCATTTCCTAGTCTTCGTTCCTGGCGGAGGTCTCGGAGGTAGCAGCACTGCAGATTTCAGAAACCAGTCGGTTAGCCAACGAGTCGACCAAGAGTCTGTCCATGATAAACGAGAAAAGCAAGTTCTGTTGTTACCCGGAAATGGTGGGAATGACCATTCTCATCTTGGGCAAGGCCTTCGGCGGCTTTGATGACGCCGCTCGGGGATGCTTTGGCGCTTTTTCAGTCGGCGCTGGAGAGGTCGTCCGAGGGCGCTTCGACGACTGCCCAACAGGCATAGTCGCTTTACCACGCTCGACTGCGGGGTCGTGGATGAGCTTGGATCGCCTTTCCGTGCGAGGAGGATCGACTTCCTCCTCCTCCTCTTCACTGGATCCGTCGTCATTCTCTTCCCCCTCACCATCAGATTGCCACTCCTCCTCACTTTCGCCTCCGCTCGCCTCCTCCTCCTCGGCCTGTTCTTGCACCCCGTTGGGCATCGAGTACATCTCAGTGGTAGCCTGGAAGACAACAAACAAGACAAAAGTTAGTCGATTGATTTTAAGCAAACAGAATGAAGAAAGCAGGATCACAGTCAGAGATGCAGAATTGGACCTTGTCTACTTTGTATGATTGGTCGAGTGGGGGAATCCTCCTAGCTCCTCAGGGTTGTCCTTGTTCCCTGTGATGCTCGCCAGCCACCTCTCCAGCGTGGCATCCTCGACCTCCTCTGGGTGGATCCGAGTGGTGTCCTCAGTGCCAGAATACATCCACATCGGATGGTATCGATATTGAAGCGGCTGGATGCGTCGTCGGAGGAAGACCTCCAAGAGGTCCATGCCGGTCACCCCGTCATGGATAAGCTGGACAACACGTTCGACCAGCACCTTAACCTGCGCCTTCTCTTCCGGGATCACCTTCAAAGAGGAAGCCTTCCTCACTCGGTCCATAGAAAAAGGAGGGAGTCCGGTCGACTGCCCTGGCATCGGCTGGTCTTTGCAGTAAAACCAGGTCGACTGCCATCCACGGACCGAGTCGGGAAGGATCATGGCCGGAAAAGAACTTTTCCCCCTCATCTGAACCCCAAGACCCCCACACATCTGAATCACTTGTGTTCTCTCGTCACTCGGATTGGCCTTTTTCACCGTCTGGGAGCGACAGGTGAAAATGTGCTTGAAAAGACCCCAATGAGGCCGACAACCCAAGAAATTCTCGCACAAAGACACGAAAGTAGTGAGGTACACGATGGTGTTGGGTGTGAAGTGGTGGAGTTGCGCCCCAAAGAAATTCAGAAATCCCCGAAAGAGAGGATGAGGCGGCAAAGAAAACCCACGGTCGACATGGGTGGCCAAGAGAACGACCTCACCCTCCTGAGGATGCGGCTCAGACTCCTTCCCCGGGAGTCGCGCCGATCCATGGGGGATCAGTCCTCCATTGGCCAGGTCGTCATGGTCTTCTTGACGAATCGTCGAGCGGATCCAGTCGCCCTGGATCCAGCCCTGCGGCAGGCCGGCCCTCGATGAAGATCCGCCCCGACTGGTCGCCCTTCCCTTCGCCTTCGCCGTCGCTTTCTTCGCCCGCTCCAGGGCCGCTGTCTTCTCTTTCACCATCATCGCCGGCGAGACGCGCACGGAGCAGCGGCGCTGAGATGGAAGCGAACGTGGCGGATAAGTCTGAGGAAGAGGGGAGGAAATGAGAGCGCACTATTCAAAAAACCCCGTCCGGCGCCTTATATGAGGTTACTTCCGAGTGACTGACTTGTACGCCCGGGCGATCCTGTCAAACACCGCAACAGTCGCGCGCGTGATACGTGGCGAAAAAGGTGGCGCGGAGATCGAGGCATCCCTGCCTTATCCCATCCAATTACCGCGGCCTCCTCCGCCCCGCGCGCTTCCCGAAATTCGAATCCCGCTAAATCCGCGAGCTGCAGAGCAACTTGTCAGACGGGAGATTTCCTCCGCTCTGTCGTTCGGAGTTCTCCAAGTAAAGAAATTCACTCAACGGATACAAAGAATGGATCAAGGCGACTGAAAAAGAAGTTGGTGCCGTCACCTAAGTTCATTGATCCAGAACAAGACATACTCATCGCACGAAAATGGGTCGGAAGTGTGTTCAACTCCTTCCCCACTCAAACCTCGATCCATTCGGGGGCTAATGATGAAGCCATGTACCTAGGGTAGGGTCATGGACCTGTCCAAGATACCCTCCCCAAGGACACCTCTAGAAGGAACCACCTTTCAGTCGACCCGGAAGTGTTCCACTCGACGAACTCGAAGACACTCGACTGTCAGGAGACCTAGGGTAGGGTCATGGACCATGAAGCCAACCACTCGACTGCCAGGAGACCTAAAGTCACTCTGCACGCAAACGGTCTGTCATTAAGTAGCTTTTATGGTCATCATAGCACTTTATTTGTGGCGTTACCAGTAATGCCAGACCTTAATGTACCTTAAACCCTGCATAAGTGAGGGCCGGAGGGGTCTGGCGGACTCTATATAAGCCAGCCCCCTCCTCAGTGTAAAGGGTTCGTATCCCTGTAACTCATATACACATAATCCAGTCGACCACCTTCGGGCTCCGAGACGTAGGGCTGTTACTTCCTCTGAGAAGGGCCTGAACTCGTAAACCTCTTGCGTATACAACTACTCCATAGCTAGGATCTTGCCTCTCCATTCCTACCCCCCTATTCTACTGTCAGACTTAGAACCACGACACCCCCCCTTTCCTTCTACTCCATCTCCTTCCCCCTTTTCCCCTCCGGTAAAAGCAAAGGGGGGGTCCAACTAGGAGTCCAAGTGGGACTCCTTCCCACTTGGCGCGCCTAGGGTCGGCCTCCTCTCCCTCCTTCCTTTATATACGAGGGGCGCCCCTATGAGACACACCAATTGCTTCAAGCCGTGTGCGGCGCCCCCCTCCACAATTTACGCCTCCGGTCATATTCTCGCGGTGCTTAGGCGAAGCCCTGCGCGGATCACATCACCATCACCGTCACCACGACATTGTACTGACGGAACTCATCTACTCCTTCGACCCTCTGCTGGATCAAGAGCTCGAGGGACGTCATCGCGCTGAACATGTGCAGAACTCGGAGGTGTCGTACATTCGGTACTCGATCGGTCAGAAGGAGGAGACGTTCGACTACATCAACTGCTTTGAGCAAACGCTTCCGCTTTCGGTCTACGAGGGTACGTGGACACACTCTCCCCCTCTCATTGCTATGCATCTCCTAAATAGATCTTGCGTGAGCGTAGGAAATTTTTTGAAATTGCATGCTATGTTTTCCAACAGAAATACTTAACAAAAGCATATTCTCAAGTATTACATTTTATGAATTCACCTCATAGCCCTGCTGAGATACCATAATTCTTTCACATTGGAAGGATCTTTCGTGGGATCTAGTTCTACATGATCAATGTGCTGATCAAAACATTAAACATTGTGTTAGTACTTCTTCTGCAAATTGATCAAAACATGAAATAGTGTGTTACATATTACCTCTAGTATCTCAGTAATATCAACATCTCCATTTTCATCAACCATTATGGGACCTCTGTTTGGGTTTGTCATGGAGATTGGCTTGCCCACTTGCTCTTGCACAGTTCTTCTCTTTCTCTTCGGTCTTGCTTGATCTTGCACCTCTGTTGGTTCTTCTTCTGCTTGAGTTTGTGTTGATTATGTTGCTTGTGCTGCTTCTGACCTTGTGATCTCTTTCAATCTAGGGCATTCTTTTCTGTTATGACCTACATTTCCACAATATCCATAATGAATAGTGACCCCATGTTTGCTCTACTTTGTACCATCCTCATTTTCTTCAAGAGCTTTTCTTCTTTTATTGCTTGATGGTCTACCAAAAACCTTCTCATGGAAGGGTGGTTTCACTACTGCGGCATTAGCATGCTCCCATTTAGACTTATCTCTAACAGGCCTCACCATTGGACCATAAGCTTGCATAAAAGCATTAAGAGAATAGCAACTAGATACCATTTGTTCAGGTTTTAGTCTCTCATGTCTGTAACAAGCTATTGAATGGTTGCATGGAATGTCGGTCAACTATCATCTCTGCAAGTGCAAACTCTCATGTTCAGCTCTACAATTTAAGTAACATCATTGCTCAAAACTTTGAAATATGACTTTCCATATTTAGTAGCAAAGCAATTTGCTACATAATCTGCATTTTTCTGAACTTTCTATCTTATCTTTGGACAAATCTGACCAGTCCACTTCCGTAGAGCCTCTTTCTGCATTTTCGTTATATCTTATGCCTATTTGGCAAGCAATGTTCTCTAACATACACAGGATATGCAACTCTCTGGCTTCTAATATCCACCTAATGGAGCAGTACTAAACATTAGTAATAGAAATTTAATAAGCAGAAGTATTAAGAAGTAGTAAAGATTAGTAGTAGATAATTACTTGTTGAAAACTTCACATGAATTATTTGTAAGTATGTCACACTTGAAAAAATCGCTAAAGAAAGCTCTGCAGTAGTCAGAAGGCTTCTTTTCATGTAACCAAGCATGTGCTTTGGCATAATCAACCTTGAAACTCTCCATGCTTTGCTGTCACCTTGTAGTGTTGCTTGACCTAGCACATGCCCACATGTGATTCTTCATTGTCTCCCCCTTGTGGAGTCGGTTCAGGTTCAGGTGCAGATGTCTGATGCAAATCCTGTGTTCAGAGTCAGGGAATATTTCTCTAACTGCTTTCATCAAACCCTGCAACACAACGCATAATATATATTATGTTAAGACACAATGAGCTATGTTACAAACAAAACACAACATAGATTTTTTATTTTGAGCACACCTTCTGTTTATCACTCATTATGGTGATAGTTGATGATTTTTATGTCTGTTTTCAAAGTAGTACGAAACCACTTCCATGAAGCATGGCACTCCACCTCTACAATAGCTAGTGCAATTGGGTATATGCAATCATTGGGATCTACTCCGATTGCTGTCAGAATTTGTCCACCATATTTGGTACTTATGTGAGTTCCATCTAGACAAATTATGGGCCTGCATCCAAGTAGCCATCCTCTTTCGCATGCATCCAGACATAAGTACAAAGTGCTCAAAGTTTCACCCATCCTCTTCAAATAGAAAGTTGTGCCTGGGTTAGCTCTCCTTAGCTCATCTCCATAGTCCCAAAGCTGTCCATATTGGGCCTCCTCATCTCCTTTGGTATTTTTCATACATGATAACCTAGCTCTTGCTAACTTAAATCTATTGGGGTTAATGTTGTACTTCTTTTGCACTTTGTTTTGAAAAGCAGTCGAACTCATCTGTGAGTCATCTCTGAATTCTTCAACAAACTATTGAGCTAGCAATGGAGCTGTCATTTCTTTCACTTCCCACAACCTCTCACAAGTATGCTTTCCAACATATGTTTTTATCAGCATGCACCCAACTATACCGTCTTTAACAGCAATCATTCTCCAAGGACAGCCATCAACACACTTTGCTTCAATTCTAGTAGAATTGTTCCCTGTCTTCTTAATTTTTACTCTATTCTTCACTATGTACATGGACAATGCAGACCTTAGTTCAGCGGGGTTTGGAAAAACCATCCCAAGTTTAAAAATTGGGTCTTCCATGTCTATCAATTTGTTGAAAGTAGGGAAATCAAATTTCTGCCTGTCTTCACTATCTGGAAGATCTGTTTTCTCTGTATCAACAACATCTGGATCTTCATCATTTGCATCTTCTTTCACCACTTTCTTAGTTGCAACAATTATGTCATCTGGGACAGAAGTGTCAACATTTTCATCAAACAAAGTGTCATCTTCAGCTTCAAATCCATAGTCAGAATCTGCAAAATCTGAATCAATACTAGAGTCGAATTCATATCTAAGGTCCTCCTCTTCACTCTCACCACCAAATTCCTCATCTTCATCAGCAGCAAGTTCCTCTTGTTCCTCAGCAACAAACTCCTCTTCTTCCACATCGGTAATTACCTCTTCTTGCTCAACAGCAAATTCATCTTATTCTAAAACCTCAGGAAACAAATATCTCCTTCCCCTTCTTTTTCATGAAAAATTCTTGTTTCAAAAAATCAGTACTCAACTTCCTCCTAGCAGACATGGATGTGTTGTCATTGCACAACTCTTCATATCCACCTGACATCATGTTGAACATGTGCTTACTGAATGTAGGCATACAGTTCCCAGCTAGTATGTGCTCTGTCTCAAATTCCTTTTTGCAAGGACCAAATACTTTAGGTAGCTCAATTGGCTGCACAAGCAAAGTTGTTTCTCAAGAACATTGTTATGATCAATGTACACATGCACTTTGTGGCAACCTTCTGCACAAGATGATTCTGCCATAGCTAATGCATAGGACTCAAATTTCATTTGCGTTAATCCATCCACAACTATTCTGCTAGGATACAGCCAGTATGCTTGAAACCCCATGGCTGGCACAACATATCCTAGTTGCTTGATCATCCAATCCACCAGAGCACAACAGAATGTACCCTTGTCACAGCCATAAAAAACATCAACTGATTCCTGCATGTAAACACGGTTTGATCCAACACCACAGAGCCGTTTGTTGGGTATTGAGGTCCTTGTTCTATTAGTAAGTACCGGGATGCAAAGAGTGGCACCTGGCTCCGGGCACGTGGGTTGTGGTTTGTTTTGCCAACACAACATGCATTTACGGCTCCTCACGAGGACTTCAGTGCGGCGCGCCATGCACGGGTCCTCAATCGCTGTACCCTGAGCCTACTCGTTCTGAGGGGTATCATGCATATGATATTAGTGTATGATATTATCTTCATACTGCATAGTATTATAAATTAGTATCATAGATGATCTTATATATTATCATAGCATATATTATAATATGATATCATAATATGATACTCAATTCTTTTTTTCTTCGTTTAATTTTATGTCACTTCATCCAAATTATCTAATTGTCTAGTTGGTATGCATGATACTAACTATGATACTCCTATTGTGGATAGCTTAATTGATCAAGTGTCACTAGGCATGTACTTCCTCCGTAAACTAATATAAGAGCGTTTAGAATATTAAAATAATGATTTAAATGCTCTTATATTAGTTTACAGAGGGAGTAAATTCTAATTTCCGACAACTTACAAGTAGCAGACCACGCAAAAAAAAAATAGCTTATCTTCGTCTATTTAGCGTGCTATAAAATAGTACTAGTTGGAGGGGGCTGCTATGAGGACTGTATTGATTTGTAACGTTGTGAGAAGTACTTATTTGTTTGGGCCACGATTCAGAATAGTACAGACTATATTAGGCACGCCTAGCTGTTATGAAATTTCTAGTAAGAGCCTATCTAATGATTGCATGAAAATATTCTCCCATTTATACTTTTGAGAGTCGTGTTGTTAGTTTTGAAGCTCATTGGTTAGTTAGGTTTTCTTTAAGAGAAATATTCGATTTATTCATCAACCATGGCAGTATAGAGAACACTAGAGAAGTAATAAAAATTACAACCAGGTCCATGGACCACCTAGCGACGATTACAAGCACTGAAGCGAATCAAAGGCACGCCGCAATCATCGCCTCTCCCTCACCGGAGCCGGGCAAATCTTGTTGTAGACAGTCGAAAAGTCGTCGTGCTAAGGCCCCAAAGAACCAGCACACCAGATCAGCAACCATCGCCAATGACCAGCATCGACCGAATCCCGTGAGATCCGACGAAGACACACCTCCACACATCCTCCGACGATGCTAATCGCCCCATCTGGATGGGAATAGGATGTGGGAGATATTATTCCTACCGAGGGACATCGCCGCCGCCACACAGCCCCTGCCAAGATGATTAACCTAACAAAGACGAGAACGGGGTCCCTCCCGTCGGCAGGGGGCTGAGATCCTCCGCACCTCCATGGCTCAAAGGCGATCGGTGGTGGGGCGGATCGGCGCCAGCGCCGGCGGGAGGAGGAAGGAGACTTTTTTGGGGAGGAGGAAAGACACCTAATATCTGGTTTTTGGCCTATAGATTAGCTAGATATCTTTTTTGCGAGAAATAGATTAGCTAAGTTTGCTCTTACTCTAGCTCAGGGGCATCATGTATGGCTTGGTCAGCCGCATGATCCAATTTGTATCCCACTTTCTGTGGACTTTGATCAATAAAATGTGGCTTTACCCCTAAAAAATCTGTAATTGTCCTCCGCAATGAGATCCACCCTGTAATCGTCCGCATGTTATCGTAAGATGCCTCTGCCATCGACGTAGTAAACGCATGCGGTGTTGGACATAGTGTACGTACGTCGTCATTAGTTGCATGGTTAGTCCAGAGTCTACGTAATTACCATGTTCATAGGGTATAATTAAACGCACGCCTTGATCATCGATCAATAAAATCAGCAGTTCTTTCTCAATCTTTACATCTCAGTTACACTTGACAATTACGTACTCCACTAGCGGTGTTGCTATGAGTGGCATGGCACGTGGGGTTTGTGGCCTGCTTCGCCAACGCAGCATGCATGTACCGCTAGGTCGATGTGGACTTGAGCGCGGCACCCTTGATGCATGCATGGCCCTTGATCGCTGCAATGTACCCTGGCCGATATGGACTTCAGCGTGACATTATTTGTTGGTTGGACCTTATAAACGTTGCCATATATAATTAGGTGTTATGTGCATCAATGATCGATGCAGATGCCGGGAGTGCATGAGATCCCGGTTTTCGAAAAGAGACGGGAGGCTATGTAACATATATGGGTGTTGCTAGGTCTCAGTCGACTGAGATTTAATCAAATCTTAGTCAAGTGACATTACATGCAAGAGAGAAAAAGTAAAAACCGAATATGAAATGTTCCACGGATCTTTTTTTCAAGAACACACGAGCTATGTGTCATCAGTATTAAGATATGAGAGAAACACAATACAAAGTCATGTACAAAATAGAGATTAGGGCGCTGTGTAAAAAGGCGATCAAACGCCGTACAGAAGCACACTACTCGCATCATCGCCCACCGGTCCACCCCTCCTCGCGAGCTTCCGCAGCTCGAATTCAGCTCTAGTTATGACTACCACAGCAGATGCATACCACCGATTGAAAACACGGCTATTTCTCTCCAACCAGAGCATCCTCAGCGTGCAGCAGACCAACGAGTTGAGTTCCTTCTTCCGACACTCCCACACGGCCGAGCTGGGTTGCGACGGCCACCACTCCCGAAGCTCGTCATCAGCGTGCGGCGTGAACCGGTGTAGTCTGGCAGAAAAGTAGCATCGAGAACCAAACTTGCCGCGCGAAAGGACAGCCCAGCAGGATGTGGTTCGCTGTCTCCTGCAAAATCTCGCGGATATAGCGTTGACTGAGACTTAACTTAACAAAGTCTAAGTCGACCGAGATTTAGCAAGACCGAACGTATATGCACGTTTATGTTTTCCATTTCGCTTCGGCGACGTGTGCCGATCGACCAGCGGCCGGGCCAGCGAGAACGTGCACCAACATGTGAATCTGCTTTCGATTCTGCTTTCGCGCGTCGATCGATCGCTTTCGCGCCTCAACCATACGGGACCGTGACTGAAGCCAACCTTGTTTGGTAGCACGACGACGGGGAGAGGGATGGCGCCGGACAGATGAAGCCGGACGGCCAGCGGCCGCGTCGTCGCATGCAAGGCCAATTATAGATGCCCTCATTTTTGGCCTGATCGATATGTGCTGCCATGGACCCATGGTCCACGATTGGCTACAGTGAAGAGATTGCATTGCATGTATAAACCATGTTGCCTGGCCGCCTAGCTAGGGTGCACGTCAGCGCGTACGACTGTTCTCGGGACCGTCAGTTTTTGTTTGTTTCACCAGAAGAACATATTTTCCACACTTGCACGGGACGGGACAGGGTGGGTAGCATCAAGCATGGGCCGGCCGGGAAAACGATTTCGATTGTACGGGCGCATTTTCTGAATTTCTGTGGAGTGCATGGATCGTTCGTCGTACACTTCCGGTGGCGGATACCACGAAGCGAGGCGCGTGTCCGTGCTGGGTCTGCGTGGAAATGTCACGGTGTGTACGCGTGGCCGGCGCGTGCTCTCTCCCGGCCGAGTAAGGAATTGACCCCGTCGTAGTAACTTTTTATCTCGACCGCGAAAAGTAAGCCAAGCGACCGAATGTTACCGGGAGACCGGGTTTACTTTTCCCCCGGCTACACCCTTCGTGGAAGAACTGGTCAGTGAGTTCTAGATAATCATCTCTCCGTCTGCACGTCAACTTGGTCGAATCAATGGCTTGTCAACATGGCGTCTGAGTAGACTAATGAGTTTCATTTACAGATTGCTCGGAACTAACGCAAAGGAAAAGGAAAAGAGCGGAACCAGAAGAGACCAAGAAATCGTACGTTTTCTTTTCTGTGGTACAAGAAATCGTACGTCCTAATATCAACTCCAACCGTAGACTCCAAACGGACGTCCGTTTTATCGGGATTTTATTTGTTTGTGTCGGACAAACAGATGGACGTGTCCAGTTTTTGGCCGTCCTACCTGCTAGCGCGGACGGCCGCATCGCAAATTGTCCGACTTGCACTTCGAAAAAAAGATGACCACGCATTTAAAAAGATACAATAAACTTAATTAAACAGTATGATAAAATTAAAACCGTTCAAACAAGTCCCGGCCGCACATTAAACTTAACATAAAAAACATTAAAGGATAAATTTGACACTGCCATCGCCACCGTCTTCACGCGTCGCTGTCCTACACGTTGTCGTTCTTGGTGAGGTCGACATACGGCGGTTGCTGCCAGATATGGGCAAGCGGCCCCTGTGGCGGTTGCATGGCCGGAGGTGCCCGCACAACCTCTTCCCATGACGGGGACAACGACCATGCCTCGGCGCCCACCCATGAGGGCGGCATAGGCAAGTACTCCGGCGTGTATGGCACCATGTCCGTCCACAACCATCTCTGCCCTACTATTGCCGCAAACCATGTAACGATGGCGTCCTCTTCCTTGACCTTGACGGCTTGCAGCTCCGAGGGGGATGGCGACGTCGCCGACGGCTAAGAGAGCCATCGTCTCCCCGAGCCCCTCCCATTGGCCCTCGTCGTGGTTGTGAATGGAGTCCTCAAGAACGCGCCGCACGAGATACACCTCCTCCTCCTCGGCAGTCATGGGAGGTGGCGG
Source organism: Triticum timopheevii (assembly GCA_963921465.1). Classification (NCBI taxonomy): domain Eukaryota; kingdom Viridiplantae; phylum Streptophyta; class Magnoliopsida; order Poales; family Poaceae; genus Triticum; species Triticum timopheevii. The sequence continues at coordinate 481,243,568 of OY997268.1, forward strand.
TGGCGAAAACGGCGAGGGGGACGGCATCGGGGTCCCGCGGACGCGCGTACGACCACGCAGTTAGAGCGCCCCCGTGGCGAGATACCGGCGAAGTAGGACTACCTCCGCAGGTCGTGCTCATCCCGGAGCCATGTATCCCACAGGGGCGAGTCCACGGCATACCTGGGCTCGTGGAGGAGGTCGGGGCAGGCGAGCGCGACGGCGGTTGATCTCGTCACGGCGCGGTTGCCGACGGGGATCAGAGGGATGGGCACGCGGTCCGCCAAGAGGTGCCAGTAGTTGCGGAGGTGCACGTCGCTCCACGACAGCGGCGTGCCCGTAACCCAATACCGCTTGCAGATCTCTGCCTTCATGTATGGTCGTACGCGAGGCGCGGTCGTCGATGGTGTAATGTTGAACGCCAAAGGAGCTGGAGGAGGGGTGGAGCGGCTGCGGTTGCGGCCAGTGGAGGACCCGGCCTCAAGATCGTGCTTCCCCTTGCCGGAGATTCAATGCCAGCCCTTGGCCGTCGCCAGAGAGGTGGAGGAGAGGAGGTGGCCGGAGGTAGGGTTTGGGCGTGTCAGGTTTCGAGGAGGCACGCGTCGCCGGGAGTGAAAGTGTGGACTCGCCGGTCCATGACTTCCACCTTAAAAAGAGTGAGGACCGTTCGCCCTGGTGGCTGACAGACGGGTCCGCCCACGCGTGCGCCGTAAATGCGGGCGTTGGGAGGTAGCTTGGCGGCCGACAGGTGGGCCCGAGGCAGACGAGGAGCGGGCGCGTGGGTGTCCCTTCGTTGTCCGTCTAGACGCAAACCGGACCCAAGTTTGCATCGGAAATAAGGCGAGCCGGATCCCAAACGGGGGAGCAACTAATTAACGAGCGCTCCTTCGGGAGCCTCGCAATGATCAGCGTCACTTGGCACGCTCTCAGCCATTCGCCACGTGTCGCGCTCTGGGCGCTCCCTCCGGTTGTTTTTTTATTTTTCCGCACGCATTTTCGGCTTTTTAAACAGTTTTTTTCCAGTTTTTTTTTGACGTTTTGTTTTCCACCGGTCTTCCCTAACTTTTCGCCCAAAAGATTTTTTTTCAGAAAAAATAATTTTTTACGCAAAAAACACATTTTTTTTCTCGCGAGAGTCAAGGTTTTGTTTTCGCGAGAGGCATGCCCGTGCCTCTTGGAAACGAAAAAAACGTGTTTCTGTTTTTTTTTCCTTCCGCGAGAGGCACGGTTTTGCTTCCGCGAGAGGCACGGTTGTGCTTTAGCGAGAGGCACGGCCATGCCTCTTTCGGAAAGGGAAAAACGTGTTTTCTGTTTTTTTTTCCTTTCGCGAGAGGCATGGTTTTGCTTCCGCGAGAGGCACGGTTGTGAATTTGTCAAAGGCACGGGCGTGCCTCTTTTGGAAAGGAAAAAACGCATTTTCTGTTTTTTTTCTTTCGTGAGAGGCACGGTTTTGCTTCCGCGAGAGGCAGCGTTGTGATTTCGTCAAAGGCATGGGCGTGCCTCTTTTGGAAAGGGAAAAAACCTGTGTTTCCAGTTCGGGTTTTTCGTCGGTTTTTTGGTTCGGTTTTTTCGTGAATAAAAAGTTCGTCAAAACCTATCAACATGGGATCTATTTTTGAAGATCTCGACGCGGGGAATCCAACAGCGAAAGCAGTTCGAGATTTGGACGCATTGTTTAAGAGATAAAACGTTTTGAATAAACGGATCTACGAAAAAAGGAAAAACTCATAGGTTGCGACAATTGACGCACATACAACGCGTCACTTGTTGCAACCTGGGAAAGTTGGAGTGATCTCCGCAAGGAGTACTTCTTAATTAGTGATTTTGCCCAAACGAACCAAATTTGAGGAAAAGGTCACGTGTTGGGTCGCCGCGTTTGTCCGTTTGGGCCAAAACAAACATGCGCGGACCAGATGGGGTCGCCTGTAGGAGTTGGCTTAATTATACAACTAAATTAACAACGATGGAATGGAGGAGCATGTTGCATGGCTGCCTAGCTAGCTAGGGTGCACTTCAGCGCGGGAGCTCCTATTCAGCGCTTCAGGCGCCAGGAAGCTCCCTGGCGCCGATGCGCCGGCGCTGGTGGGTCGGCCATGTACACGTTTGCCTTTGAGAAAGAAAAACAAAAAATGAAAACAATTTGTAAATTCAAAAATGTTCACGGTTTTTGAAAAAAATTATGAATTTTAGAAAAAACTTCATCAATTTGAAAAAATATTGAATTTGAAAAAGTTCACCGATTTTTAAAAAAGATCATCGAATGTTTAAGGAAGTTCATAAAATTTAAAAAAGTTCATCGAATTTTAAAATTTTCATCAGTTTTTTAAAAAAGTTCATCAAAATTGAGAAAATGTTAATGGATTTTTTTAATGATTGATTTGAACAGAAAACTTCATCAAACTTGGAAAAGTTCATCGATTTGAAGAAAACGCTCACGTATTTGTGAACAATTTGTTGAACCAGGAAGAACAAAAAGAAAAAAATAGAAAACAAAAAAGGAAGAGGGACAAAAAGGAAAAAAGAACGAATACAGAGAAGAAAGTTAAAAGTTACCCGTTGCCGCTAGGTGGCGTGGTGGGAGGTCGTGGTTGAGCAAATTTAGTGTTTTGACTTTTTTGTAAAAGTTGAGCGAGATTTGACCTTGCTTGATAAAATTTCAGTATCTGACTCTTTTTCCTATCGTCAGTGTCTAATGATTGGGTATAACCATCTACCGTCATGGGTCTTGGCGGCAGGACTTAACTGCACCGTCACAACTGTTTACCGTGAAAAGTACCCTACCATCGGGGCCCTTGACGATAGGTTGTGCAACCCTACCCCAAAGTGCGCGGCGATAGGCATGTAGCCACATCTCATGCTGCATCCTTGCTACTTTTTCTAGTTTACGTGTGTCATGCAGTAACATGCTCGATAGGGGCGTGTTTGGTTGCCCACATAAGGTCCAATTAGGCCTGCGCGGGAAGGATTCAGCCTGTTTGGTAGCCTGCATACACTATTGGGCCTGCATCGCATGCTTCTTAAAGCAACTCTGGGCCTGGCTCACTGGAAACACGCGAATCAGCAGTTTCTCCAGGGCCAGGTCCGAGCGGTGCACGTGGGCAGGCCCGACTTCACGCGCGCGGCCATGCTCGAGAAGCCGCGTTGCTTCCCGAAGCGCCGACAGTTATTAGCCTCACCGCCCCCTCACTGCTCCCTCTCCCCACTCTTCCCCACTCTCCCAACTCTCACCGGCGGCGGCGGATCGGAGCAGAGGAAGAAGACCACCGGACTCCCTCATCGGTGGCGGCGTATCGGAGCAGAGGAAGAATACCACCGGACTCCATCAATGGTGGTAAGCACTTCTCTCTATTCGACATGCACGCTAGATTCGATCCACGGTGATAGATTCGATCCACGGCGAAGGAGAATGGGGAATAGAGGTAGATAAGCATATGCGTAGTTCATACTAGTTCATAGCAGTTCATACGAGTTCATACATGCAAGATCGGAATGCATAATGTAGATTTCGGGATTGGGGGATAGGGGAATAGGGGGAAAGGGGGTACACAACGGACACCGCTGACCGCGGCGGCTGTCACCAGCGTGCGGAGCGGCTAGTCGAGCCGTTGGCCTTCATCTTCTTCTTCATTGCCGTGCGGGCCGGCGGGTCGTCCTCGTCGTCCTCGGCGGAGTCGAGGTCAATCTGCCAGGTAGGACAGACTGGCTCCGGCGCCCTAGCTGGCATGTGCACCGCCTCTTCTTCCTCCTCCTTAGGCTCCTCGCCGATGACCGCCGCCGGCGCGATAGTCTTCTCCCAGTACACTGCGGCACGGGGTCATTAGGAGCCCAGTAGGTCTTGTACTTGCACCACTTGTTCCTCTGTTTAGGGTCGTTGGAGACGGCCTGATTCATGGCCCAGCGAATGATGTCAACTGCCATCGCGCCCTTCGCTGGGTCAGGAATCAGCGTCTTCAGCTCTTCTTTAGTGGCCTTCATGAGCACGGCATTAGATTCGTTCTGCATGTCTGGCATGGAGCCGAAGTTCGAGCACACCTCCATGGTGTTCTCAAACTTGGTCCGGTCACTAGCCGTCCACCCGAGGAAGAAGGCCCTTGATGACCCGCAAGTATACGGGATAGTGGTAGCCTCTTTCGATAAGTAAGAGTGTCGAACCCAACGAGGAGCTAAAGGTAGAACAAATACTCTCTCAAGTCCTATCGGCCACTGATACGACTCTACGCACGCTTGACGTTCGCTTTACCTAGAACAAGTATGAAACTAAAAGTACTTTATAGGTGTTATTGGATAGGTTTGCAAGATAATAAAGAACACGTAAATATAAACTAGGGGCTGTTTAGATAAAGATGCAATAAAGTAAGTATTAGTAGAGAGCTTTTTGTTACGAGAAAGATATTTGTCCAAGGCAATCGATAACTAGACCGGTAATCACTATTGCAATTCTATTTGAGGGAGAGGCATAAGCTAACATACTTTCTCTTCTTGGATCATATGCACTTATGATTGGAACTCTAGCAAGCATCCACAACTACTAAAGATTCATTAAGGTAAAACCCAACCATAGCATTAAAGTATCAAGTCCCCTTTATCCCATACGCAAACAACCTACTTACTCGGGTATGTGCTTCTATTCACTCACGCCACCCACCATAAGCAAATCATAAACATATTGCAAACCCTACTGCGGGGATCCCTCACGCTTGCGCGACACGGAAAGCACCATAGGACAACACCAATAATAAAACATGCAACTCAAACCAATCACGATCATCAATTAACCCATAGGACAAAACGGATCTACTCAAACATCATAAGATAGCCATACATCATTGGGAAATATTATATAGCGTTGAGCACCATGTTTAAGTAGAGATTACATTGGGTAAGAGAGGGGTTACACCGCTGCATAGAGGGGGGGAAGAGTTAGTGATGAAGGCGGTGAAGTTGTTGGTGAAGATCACGATGATGATGATGGCCCCTGACAGCATTCCGGCGCCACCGGAAGCAAGGGGAAGAGAGCCCCCCTTCTTCTTCTTCTTCCTTGACCTTCTCCCTAGATGGGAGAAGGGTTTCCCCTCTGGTCCTTGGCTCCCATGGCTTGGGAGGGGCAAGAGCCCCTCCGATATTGGATCTATCTCTCTGTCTCTCTCTGTTTCTGCGTTTCCAGATTCTGCCCCTTCACCATTTCTTTTATATCCGGAGATCCGTAACTCCGATTGGGGTGAATCTTTTGCCTAGATTTTTCTCATAAAATTAGCTTTCTTGCGGCAAAATAAGAGCATCAACCGCCTTACGGGTGGCCCACGAGGGTGCCAGGCGCACCCAGGGGGAGGGCGCGCCCCCCTGTCTCATGGCCACCTCGGGCACCGTTTTGCGTTGATTCTTCCTCCGGAAAATCCCAAATATTCCAAAATAATTCTTCGTCCGTTTTTATCCCGTTTGGATTCCGTTTGATATTGGGTTTCTGTGAAACATAAAACGTGCAACAAACAGGAACTGGCACTGGGCACTGGATCAATATGTTAGTCCCAAAAATAGTATAAAAAGTTGCCAAAAGTATATGAAAGTTGAAGAATATTGGCATGGAACAATAAAAAATTATAGATACGAAGGAGACGTATTAGCATCCCCAAGCTTAATTCCTGCTCGTCCTCGAGTAGGTAAATAATAAAAAAAAAATTGATGTGGAATGCTACCTAGCATAATCTTGATCATATGTCTAATCATGGCATGAATATTAAGATACGAGTGATTCAAAGCAATAGTCTATCATTTGACATAAAAACAATAATACTTCGAGCGTACCGATAAAGCAATCATGTCTTTTCAAAACAACAAGGCCAAAGCAAGCTTATCCCTACAAAGTCATATAGTTTGGCCATGCTTCATTTTGGTCACACAAAAATGCTCCCATCATGCACAACCCCGATGACAAGCCGAGCAATTGGTTCATACTTTTTAACGTGCTTCAGCTTTTTCAACCCTCATGCAATACATGAACGCAAGCCATGGATATAACACTATAGGTGGAATAGAATATGATGGTGGGGGTTATGTGGAGAAGACAAAAAATGAGAAAGTCTCACATCGACGCGGCTAATCAATGGGCTATGGAGATGCCCATCAATTGATGTCAATGCGAGGAGTAGGGATTGCCATGCAACGGATGCACTAGAGCTATAAGTGTATGAAAGCTCAAACTGAAAACTAAGTGGGTGTGCATCCAACTTGCTTGCTCATGAAGACCTAGGGCATTTGAGGAAGCCCATCGTTGGAATATACAAGCCAAGTTCTATAATGAAAAATTCCCACTAGTATATGAAAGTGACAACATAGGGGACTCTCTATATGAAGAACATGATGTTACTCTGAAGCACAAGTGTGGTAAAAGGATAGTAACATTGCCCCTTTTCTTTTTCTTTTTTTTTCTTTTTTTTTGGGTGGGCTTCTTTGGCCCTCTTTTTTTATTTAGGCTTCTTTGGCCTTTCCCCTTTTTTCTCTTTTCTTTTCTTTTTTCCTTTTTTTCATGGGGCAATGCTCTGTAATGATGATCATCACACTTTTATTTACTTACAACTCAATATTACAACTCGATAATAGAAAAAAGATATGACTCTATATGAATGCTTCCGGCCGTGTACCGAGATGTGCAATGATCTAGCGTAGCAATGACATCAAAAAACGGACAAGCCATGAAAACATCATGCTAGCTATCTTACGATCATGCAAAGCAATATGACAATAAATGCTCAAGTCATGTATATGATGATGATGGAATTTGCATGTCAATATATCTCGGAATGGCTATGGAAATGCCGTGATAAGGTAGGTATGCTGGCTGTTTTGAGGAAGATGTAAGGAGGCTTATGAAGGAAATATGCCCTAGAGGCAATAATAAAGTTATTATTTATTTCCTCATATCATGATAAATGTTTATTATTCATGCTATAATTGTATTAACCGGAAACATGATACATGTGTGAATACATAGACCAACATAATGTCACTAGTATGCCTCTACTTGACTAGCTCATTAATCAAAGATGGTTATGTTTCCTTACCATAGACATGTGTTGTCATTTGATTAACATGATCACATCATTAGGAGAATGATGTGATTGACTTGAAACATTCCGTTAGCTTAGCACTTGATCGTTTAATATGTTGCTATTGCTTTCTTCATGACTTATACAAAGTTCCTACAACTATGAGATTATGCAACTCCCGTTTATTGGAGGAACACTTTGTGTGCTACCAAACGTCACAACGTAACTGGGTGATTATAAAGGAGCTCTACAGGTGTCTCCAAAGGTACATGTTGAGTTGGCGTATTTCGAGATTAGGTTTTGTCACTCCGATTGTCGGAGAGGTATCTCTGGGCCCTCTCGGTAATGCACATCACTATAAGCCTTGCAAGCAATGTAGCTAATGAGTTAGTTACGGAATGATGTATTACGTAACGAGTAAAGAGACTTGCCGGTAACGAGATTGAACTAGGTATTGGATACCGACGATCGAATCTCGGGTAAGTAACATACCGATGACAAAGGGAACAACGTATGTTGTTATGCGGTTTGACCGATAAAGATCTTCGTAGAATATGTAGGAGCCAATATGAGCATCCAGGTTCCGCTATTGGTTATTGACCGGAAACAGTTCTAGGTCATGTATACATAGTTCTCGAACCCGTAGGGTCCGCACGCTTAACGTTATGATGACCGTTTTATTATGAGTTTATGAGTTTTGATGTACCGAAGGTTGTTCGGTGTCCCGGATGTGATCACGGACATGACGAGGAGTCTCAAAATGGTCGAGACATAAATATTGATATATTGGACGACTATATTTGGACACCGGAAAGGTTCCGGGTGAGATTGGGACAATACCGGATCTCCGGAAGGTTACCGGAACCCCCCGGGAGGTATATGGGCCTTATTGGGCCTTAGTGGAAAGGAGGGAGAAGGAGCAAAGGAGGGGGCGCCCCCCCCAAGCCCAATCCGAATTGGGAAGGGTGTTGGGGAACGTAGTAATTTCAAATAAATTCCTACGCACACACAAGATCATGGTGATGCATAGCAACGAGAGGGAAGAGTGTTGTCCACGTACCCTCGTAGACCGTAAGCGGAAGCGTTATGACAACACGGTTGATGTAGTCGTACGTCTTCACGATCCGACTGATCCAAGCACCGAACGTACGGCACCTCCGAGTTCAGCACACGTTCAGCTCGATGACGTTCCCCGGGCTCCGATCCAGCAAAGGATGAGTTCCGTCAGCACGACGGCGTGGTGACGATGATGACGTTCTACCGGCGCAGGGCTTCGCCTAAACTCCGTGACGATATGACCGAGGTGGTATATGGTGGAGGGGGGCACCGCACACGGCTAAGGAACGATCCGTAGATCAACTTGTGTGTTCTAGGGTGCCCCCCTGCCCCCGTATATAAAGGAGCAAGGGAGGGGGTGGCCGGCCTAGGAGGAGGCGCACCAAGGAGGAGTCCTACTCCCATCGGGAGTAGGATTCCCCCCCTTCCAAGTAGTTGGAGTAGGAGTCAAGGAAAGGGGGAAGAGAAGAGAAGGACGGAGGGGGTGCAGCCCCTCCCCCTAGTTCAATTCGAACTAGGCCTTGGGGGGGCGCCCAACCTCTCCTCTCTCTTTCCCCTAAAGCCCAATAAGGCCCATATACTCCCGGGCGAATTCCCGTAACTCTCCGGTACTCCGAAAAATACCCGAATCACTCGGAACCTTTCCGAACTCCGAATATAGTCGTCCAATATATCGATCTTTATGTCTTGACCATTTCGAGACTCCTCGTCATGTCCCCGATCTCATCCGGGACTCCGAACTCCTTCGGTACATCAAAACTCATAAACTCATAATAAAACTGTCATCAAAACCTTAAGCGTGCGGACCCTACGGGTTCGAGAACTATGTAGACATGACCTAGAACTATTCTCGGTCAATAACCAATAGCGGAACCTGGATGCTCATATTGGCTCCTACATATTCTACGAAGATCTTTATTGGTCAAACCGCATAACAACATACGTTGTTCCCTTTGTCATCGGTATGTTACTTGCCCGAGATTCGATCGTCGGTATCCAATACCTAGTTCAATCTCGTTATTGGCAAGTCTCTTTACTCATTATGTAATGCATCATTCCGCAACTAACTCATTAGTTACATTGCTTGCAAGGCTTATAGTGATGTGCATTACCGAGAGGGCCCAGAGATACCTCTCCGACAATTGGAGTGACAAAACCTAATCTCGAAATACGCCAACCCAACATGTACCTTTGGAGACACCTGTAGTACTCCTTTATAATCACCCAGTTACGTTGTGACGTTTGGTAGTACCCAAAGTGTTCCTCCGGTAAACGGGAGTTGCATAATCTCATAGTTATAGGAACATGTATAAGTCATGAAGAAAGCAATAGCAACATACTAAACGATCAAGTGCTAAGCTAACGGAATGGGTCAAGTCAATCACATCATTCTCCTAATGATGTGATCCCATTAATCAAATGACAACTCTTTTGTCCATGGCTAGGAAACATAACCATCTTTGATAAACGAGCTAGTCAAGTAGAGGCATACTCGTGACACTATGTTTGTCTATGTACTCACACATGTATTATGTTTCCGGTTAATACAATTCTAGCATGAATAATAAACATTTATCATGATATAAGGAAATAAATAATAACTTTATTATTGCCTCCAGGGCATATTTCCTTCAGTCTCCCACTTGCACTAGAGTCAACAATCTAGTTCACATCGCCATGTGATTTAACACCAATATTCACATCTGTATGTGATTAATACCCATAGTTCACATCATCATGTGATCAACACCCAAAGGGTTTACTAGAGTCAATAATCTAGTTCACATTGCTATGTGATTAACACCCAAAGAGTACTAAGGTATGATCATGTTTTGCTTGCGAGAGAAGTTTAGTCAACGGGTCTGTCATATTCAGAGCCGTATGTATTTTGCAAATATTCTATGTCCACAATGCTCTGCATGGAGCTACTCTAGCTAATTGCATCCACTTTCAATATGTATCCAGATTGAGACTTAGAGTCATCTGGATTGGTGTAAAAGCTTGCACCGTTGTAACTTTTTACAACGGGCTCTTTTATCACCTCCATAATTGAGAAACATCTCCTTTGTTCTCACTAAGGATATTCTTGACCGTTGTCCAGTGATCTACTCTTAGATCAAAATTGTATTCCTTTGTCAAACTCAGAGCAAGGTATACAATAGGTCTAGTACACAACATAGCATACTTTATAGAACCTATGACTGAGGCATAGGGAATGACTTTTCATTCTCTTTTCTAATTTCTACCGTGGTTGTAAGTGCATCTAGTTCCCCTTAGTGATTTTGGTGTATTGAAGACTTATAGGTTAAGGGACTAATGCGACGCTTGTTACCTTCGAAGACTGTGCTTCTTCTAGACGGTTAGGCATCATGGTCTAGAGCATCCAAGAGGAATTGTGGATCGCCGAGTTACCAAGTCTGTGAAGGTTTGGAAGTCGCCTGAAGACTTACCACGAGTGATTGGACGAGGTCTGTGTGATCTTAGTTCAAGGAGAATACGGTGAGGACTGGGTGTCCTGAGCTGCGTGCTCAGCGACTGGGTGTCCGGGACTGTGTGTCCTCGAGTTTAAATACTCAGCCGCTCCAACCAGACGTACAACTGAGACAGCAGTTGGAACTGGTCTACCAAATCATTGTCTTCACCAACCTAACTGGTTCTATTTCCTCAACCCTTTCATTTCCTCATTACTGTGTTGAGTGTTTGTTCATATCTGTGCTTGAAGACTTTGACTGAAGACTTTCTCAATTTCCTCAGTTCAATTTCTTCAGTCTGTTTGTCTTCATCTTAAGTTATCCTGTGATTACGCTTTCTGTACTCTGTGCTAGTATTCATTTCATCATCATGACCATGCTTGTATTTTGTTATGCTTACTTCTGAGTACTTATTCCGCTGCTAGTAGTTCTTCGCTAAGGAATTTCCTCACCGGCAAATTCCTCAGTGAAGAATTCATAAAAATCGCCTATTCACCCCCCTAGTCGATATAACGCACTTTCAATTGTTATCAGAGCAAGGTACTCCCTTGTTCTGTGTGATTTTGGTTTAACCGCCTGGAGTTTTAGTTATGTCGACCGCAGGTATGATCAAGGTCTCGGCTGGGTGTCCTACCTTTGATGGGACGGACTACCCCTACTGGAAAAGCAAGATGCGAATGCATCTTGAGGCAATTGACAACGATCTCTGGTATGTTGTGGAAAATGGTGTTTGAGGGAGTCCTGGACTAGGGGGTGTCCAGACAGCCGGACTATCATCATCCGCCGGACTCCAAGACTACGAAGATACAAGATTGAAGACTCCGTCCCGTGTCCGGATGGGACTTTCCTTGGCGTGGAAGGCAATCTTGGCGATACGGATACGTAGATCTCCTACCATTGTAACCGACTCTGTGTAACCCTAGCCTCCTCCGGTGTCTATATAAACCGGAGGGCTTTAGTCCGTAGGACACAACATACATTACAACAATCATACCATAGGCTAGCTTCTAGGGTTTAGCCTCCTTGATCTCGTGGTAGATCCACTCTTGTACTACCCATATCATCAATATTAATCAAGCAGGACGTAGGGTTTTACCTCCATCAAGAAGGACCGAACCTGGGTAAAACATCGTCTCCCTTGTCTCCTGTTACCATCTGCCTAGACGCACAGTTCGGGACCCCCTACCCGAGATCCGCCGGTTTTGACACCGACATTGGTGCTTTCATTGAGAGTTCCTCTGTGTTGTCACCGATAGGCTTGATGGCATCTTCAACCAACAACGCTGTCCAGGGTGAGACTTTTCTCCCCGGACAGATCTTCGTATTCGGCGGCTTCGCACTGCGGGCTAATTCGCTTGGCCATCTGGAGCAGATCGAAAGCTACGCCCCTGGCCGTCAGGTCAGATTCGGAAGCCTAAACTTCACGGCCGGTGTCCACGGAGACTCGATCTTCGACGGACCCGAGCCGCAGCCAAGTGCGCCGCACTATTGCGATGGGCATGATCTAGCTTTGCCGCCGAATAGTGCCTTGGTGGCCGCACACGAATCCGCTCCGGCCATTAGTCCGGAACCGATCGCCCGGACAGAGGATCAGTGGATAGACACCGCCTCGGGGGCTTCAACTTCCTCGGCGATGGAGCTGAACATTAATCTTGTCCCCCGCGAAACTTGTGATTCCGAGGTGCCGGACTCCTTGCCAGACTCCGAACCTCCCACGCCTCTGCCAATCGATTCGGATTGGGCGCCGGTTATGGAATTCACCACCGCGGACATCTTCCAATACTCGCCTTTTGGCGACATCCTGAATTCACTAAAGCATCTCTCATTATCAGGAGAGCCCTGGCCGGACTATGGCCAGGATGGCTGGGATGCGGACGACGAAGAAATTCAGAGCCCACCCACCACCCACTTTGTAGCCACTGTCGACGATCTAACCGACATGCTAGACTACGACTCCGACGACATCGACACTATGGACGACGATGCCGGAGACGAACAAGAAACAGAGCCTATAAGGCACGGGAGGACCACCTCGTCATATGACATATACATGGTGGATACCCCAAAGGAGAGCGATGACGAGGACCAACGGGCCGCAGCAGAAGATAACCCCGCCGATAAACAACCAAAACGGCGACGCAGACGCCGCCCTAAGTCCCGCCTCGACGACAACAACGCTCCCAATAAGCCCGTAATACAGCAGGGCTCACAATTGGACGACGAACATGCAGACAAGCAACCGTCCGAACATGACGAGTCAGATAATCAGTCCAGGCCTGGCGAAAACAACAGTCCGGACGACCTCATGCCGGACACGCCGCCGGAGAGCAAAAACCTTCGGAAAAGACTCGTCAACACTGCAAGAAGCCTGAAGGAGGAAAAGCGGAAGCTCAAAACAGCGGAAGAGACACTCAGAATGAGATGGAGCAAAGTGCTCAAAACCGCAGGTAAATACGGCAATGGCCACCAATCAAAGAGCTACCCAAAGCGTAAGCTGCTACCAGAATTCGACGAGGAGGCCATAGAGCCTCCACCGTCAAAAAATAAAGAGGCCGCCTGGTTGGATAGACGGCTAGATGATAGGCCAAATTCTGAAAGCGGCGCCACACATAAACCAACCAACGAACTTGGAAGGACAGATGGCCCAGCCAGGTCCATCTACGGGCCAAAGAAGAAGGCCCCAAGAAGCAAGGCAACACGTCAAGTGCCCGAAGATAGCGGCACACACAAATACAGGGGCGCCGCACACCCACTATGTTTCACCGATGAGGTGCTGGACCATGAGTTCCCAGCAGGATTTAAACCCATAAACATAGAGGCCTGCGATGGAACAACAGACCCCGGAGTCTGGATAGAAGATTATATACTCCATATACACATGGCCAGAGGAGACGATCTCCATGCCATAAAATACCTACCCCTCAAGCTCAAAGGGCCAGCCCGTCATTGGCTTAAAAGCCTCCCAGAAAACACTGTTGGAAGTTGGGAAGAGCTCGAGGACGCGTTTAGAGCAAATTTTCAAGGGACTTATGTCCGCCCTCCGGATGCAGATGATCTAAGTCATATAACTCAACAGCCTGGAGAGTCAGCGCGGAAATTCTGGAACAGGTTTCTCACCAAAAAGAACCAAATAGTCGACTGTCCGGACGCCGAAGCCTTAGCAGCTTTCAAACACAATGTCCGAGACGAATGGCTTGCCAGGCACCTCGGCCAAGAGAAACCGAGGACAATGTCCGCACTAACAAGCCTCATGACCCGCTTCTGTGCGGGAGAGGATAGCTGGCTAGCAAGATGCAGCACCAGCGACCCAAGTACATCCGAGATAAGAGATGGAAACGGAAAATCACGGCGCAGAAAAGAGCAGCGCCGGAATAAAGAGAAAGGCCCAAAGAGCACGGCAGTCAACGCCGGATTCAAAAGCTCGCGGCCAAACAACAAAACACAGCCTCTTAAGGATGACAGCGATGAATTGTCCAGCTTAAACAAGATCTTGGGTCGGATATGTCAAATCCACAGTACCCCCGGAAGGCCTGCAAATCACACCCACAGGGATTGTTTGGTTTTTAAACAGTCCGGCCGACTAAACGCTGAACACAAGGGGCTCGACGCGTCAAGCGAAGAAGATAAACCCCACCAGCAGAGCTCCGGAAAACAAAAGACTTTCACACAAGAGGTCAAAGCAGTAAACTCACTTCATGTGATAATGCGGAAAGATAGTGCGGCACTTCCAAAAAAGAGCCTCGCACGGTCCAACCCAGCAGACCATAGAGATTGGATATCAAAACCAATCACTTTCGACCACCTGGACTATTCCAGAAGCGTTCGAAGCACGGACGGACTGCTCTGATATTGAATCCCATAATCGACGGATTACAATTCACTAAAGTCCTAATGGACGGAGGCAACGACTTAAACCTGCTGTATTCAAACACAATCCGTCAGATGGGGATAGATCCTACAAAAATTCGACACAGCCGCACTTCCTTCAAAGGAGTGACGCCAGGACCTTACGCCAAGTGCACAGGCTCCATATTACTAAAAGTCGTGTTCGGATCACCGAACAATTTTCGGCGCGAAAAACTAATTTTTCACATCGTCCCATTTAAAAGTGGATATCAAGCACTATTGGGACGAAAGGCTTTTGTCCGTTTCAACGCCATACCGCATTACGCATCTCTTACACTCAAGATGCCCGGTCCGCGTGGCATCATTTCAGTGCGAGGGTCACTCAAAGACCCCGGACTCGGATAGACGAGTCCGGCTTCAGCAGACTAGGGGCTCCCTAGCTGCACACCTCTTCACAGGGGGCTGCGCACACAAACAACCGCGGGTTCATACAAACCCCGCTTTACTTATTTATATTTCTTCTTTTACACATATATTTTTCGCACACATCATTTTCAAACTGAGCGTTCCTCTCTTTTTACAGATGAACAACGTGCATTCCCGTCCAGGATAACGGCGCAACGGAGACACAGGCACAGACGTGCAGTAGGGACCCGTTGCGAGGATTCTTTTCAGATTAAGACCCTGCGTAGACCTTTTTTAAATGTCTCTTGTTGTTATTCTCCCTTGGTTTCTTCCTATAGCCAAAGCGGAGCCTGACGTTTTGGCATCGGCCGCGTCAGAAGACCATGCCCGTACTTGGACACTAGGGGCTTAGGGCATTGTTCTGCCCATTATCATAAAGACCGAACACCTCAGGGAGTGTTCGGCATCTCGAGTTAGGCATTATATGCATCAGCTCCGAATCATGTCTTTGGTCAAATGTTGGGTTTGCCCGGCTCCTGTGTTTTGCTGCCTTACATTCCGTATCATCGGCTAACGCGGCTGTCGGTGTCAAAACCGGCGGATCTCGGGTAGGGGGTCCCGAACTGTGCGTCTAGGCGGATGGTAACAGGAGACAAGGGACACGATGTTTTTTACCCAGGTTCGGGCCCTCTCGATGGAGGTAAAACCCTACTCCTGCTTGATTGATATTGATGATATGGGTAGTACAAGAGTAGATCTACCACGAGATCAAGGAGGCTAAACCCTAGAAGCTAGCCTATGGTATGATTGTATGTTGTGTATGTTGTCCTACGGACTAAGTCCCTCCGGTTTATATAGACACCGGAGAGGGCTAGGGTTACACAGAGTCGGTTACAATGGTAGGAGATCTACATATCCGTATTGCCAAGCTTGCCTTCCACGCCAAGGAAAGTCCCATCCGGACACGGGGCGGAGTCTTCACTCTTGTATCTTCGTAGTCTTGATAGTCCGGCGGACATTGATAGTCCGGCTGTCCGGACACCCCCTAGTCCAGGACTCCCTCAGTAGCCCCCGAACCAGGCTTCAATGACGATAAGTCCAGCGCGTTTATAGTCTTCGGCGTTGCAAGGCGGGTTCTCCCTTCAAATTCCATGTACCTGCCGAACAGTGTCCGGCTTTATCTTGAATACTGTGTTCCTCGGCTTCTACGCCAAATAATGGCCCTCTTCCACGCGTCGCACGAATGCGAAAAGCCAGGGTGTATTTTGCATTTCACCCCCAAACTGTGCGAGTCGCCTACCTATAAAAGAGGCAAGAATTCTAGATCCAAACCACACCATCTTCCTCCCGTGAATACTCCATCAAAGCTCCTTTGACCTAGAAGTCCATTCCACCATGGATCGTCAACGCAGCTCTTCTTCACGCGCCCCCAGCCCACCGCCGGGGAATTGGAGGATGTGCTCTATTTCGCACAACGAGCTCAAGAAGCTCCAAACGGGGGGATTCCTCCCTCCGGCCATTATGATCCCAGTCCGGGCCGGACTGGTTACTTATCAAGGTGGGAGACAGGCGGAGGACACTCCAAGCCCCAATAAGGGGGAGCGAGTATGTTTTGTCCCTTATCTGACGAGGGGACTCGAATTTCCAATACATCCGTTCCTCCGCGGGCTCCTGAAGTTCTACGGACTCCAGCTCCACCACCTTACGCCCGCCTCTGTTCTGCATATCGCGGGCTACGTAGCTCTTTGCGAGCTATTCCTGGGCATTGAGCCCCATTTCGCATTGTGGAAGAGGCTGTTTTGCCTCGTACCCCGTTCTTACCAGGGGTCCATATATCAAGTGGGCGGCACCGAAATATGGCGCATCACCGGGACCGGATACCTATCCGGCACTCCCAAGAGGGCGTCCGAAGACTGGCCCTCGGAATGGTTTTATATAGAGGACGCTCCGCTGCCAGACCCAGTTCGGATCGGCCTCCCGGAGTTTAGTGCTGCTCCCTTGAAGAAACGCCTCAGCTGGCGCCCACGGAGCCCCCGATTGGAGGAAGACAAGAGCGTCCATTACTTGATGGGCCGGATAAGATTAATGGCTCATTCCGGCTTGACCATGATTGGAGTCATGGCGACATGCATCAAGCGAGGGGTACAACCACTGCAATACAGAGGCCACCCCATGTGGGATTTCAACGGGGAAGACGATGCTACTCGGCATGGCCGCAAAGGGCCGAATTCGACCGAGGATCTGGTGAAGATCCTGTCCAGCCTGTACAAGGGGGAGAAGGAGGATTTCCTTCGAACGAACCCTTTGAATGGGTTTTCAATGATCAACCCCAGAGGATGGGTAAATGAACACCTTGAAGGGCCCAGCCCATGCTTTCGAAGTTTAAGCTTCTTACATTATGTCTTCGGCGCAGGGTCTACGCCGGATTGTGGAGGACATGGTAAGTCCTGCTCCGCAACCCGAGGATCCAGAAGGATCCCTGGGTCCGGCCTCCGAAGAGGACCCGGATATCGAGGTGGAGCTGATCGACGGGGTGTATCACCAGCTCAGCATAGACAATGCTTTGGTCGCCATTACAGCGGACTACCCCGGACTAAGTCCGGCTTCCCAGGTGACCGCGACCGAAGTCCGGACACCATTATCTCATCCCTGCCCATTTCTGACCTTCGCGAACGATGGTATTTTGCAGGAAGCGCCTTTACGGCAGGAAGCCGAGCCCGCGGCGGCCGACTAACAGAGGTCAGTCCGAACCAGCAGGCGGAAAAGGAGCGCAGTGCGGACGGAAATGTCACCGCAAAGGTACAGCTCGTATTTGAATTCTTAGAGCAACGTTCCGAGGAAACGTCTAAGTGCCCATGATTTTTATAGGAGAAAAAGCGCTCGCCGGACTGCAAGCGCAGTAATTGCCAATCCGACCAACACCGGCCAGGCCCCAGCGCCCGGCCTGGAGGGGGAGGCAAGCGCAAGACGCGAGCCGGATCCTTCTCCAACGGAGGATACCGACAGACTGTCCGCCACCAAGTCTGAGGTGGAGAGCGCCATGAACCATAGGCGCCTCCGGACAGTATTTCAATAAGCGTGCTTTTCCCCTGAGGCATTGGATGCCTTTAACGCAGGGGACGCGCATCTCCGTGCTGCTCAAAATGGTTTTACCAGAGCCACGGAGCAGTATGTGAAAGACATACGGGTAAGGGAATTTAAATGGTTGTATATACCAATAGCCCCCGAGACTTAAATTAGTTACGCTAACTGATTTAAGGATCATTGTAAATTTCAGGCACTTAACGAGAAGAACGCCCAGCTGTCTCGGGAACTGCAAGATTGCAAGGCCCAACTTGAGGCCGCACTTGCTGCCGCAGGAGGAGGCGGAAAGACCCCTCCTGGTAACACATTTTTATTAATAAATATAAGCGCTGTGCGACGTGCGCGCGAGTCTAATAATGACATTTGCAGGTACCGCCGGACAAGATCCAGACAGGCAAGCATTGCTACGCCAGCTAAAGGCCGGCGAGAGTGTGCTGAACAGAGTTCAGCAGGAAAGGAACAAGCTCCAAGATGCCAACGCCAAGCTCGAAGAAGAGCTAAAAGGCGTACAGGCCGAGCTGTCCGTCTCCGTTAAGGAGAATCAGCGGCTTCGTCGCAGCATTTATAGTAAGTGCTTGAGCGAACTCTTTTGAAAAGAAGAGTTCGGCGAGGAAGCGTTTTGACATGATATGTCTTGTAGGTATACTCACGGGTCATCCTGCAGAGGAGATGCCCATATCAATGGGTGATCAACTTCCCGAACTATTGCAACTACTCGAGCGAGTTCGGCAGGCAATGAGCGGCGTCGTTCAGGCTTTATGGCCAGCCCTCGCCCTACCCGAGGGCCTCAGGGAGCTTGCGGAGAAGCTGCAGGGAGTGCGGCAGCGCTTCCGTTTGTGGAAGATTTCGGCTTGCCGTCAAGGTGCGAGGGAGGCTTGGGCCATGGTGAAGACGCGGTACAAGAAGGCGGATCCCAACCATATGGCCGAAGTTGGACCGGTGGGGCCCGATGGGAAGGAGATCCCTGTGAGTTTAGTGTATAGCCAAGTAGAGTTGGCTGCTAAATTTTCCCAACAGGACTGTAAATTAGACAGCCTGTTAGACGGGATTGAGGAGGAATACAATCAATAAATTTGACAATGTATGTTATCCTTTAAAGTGACATGTGAAATGCCTTCTAGCCGGATTGTAGATCGTTTGTCTTTGCCGACCTTTTCGCTTCGACCTCGGGACCCTAGAGTCCGGAGTGTGTCCGAATACCTTTTTGGTTAAGAAACAACCGTGGTATGCATGGAGACCAGGCGTAGGGGTCATTAGTGCTTTATCAGACAAGAGCCCAACTAGTTATGTTATATTACATGGTTAGTAAGAAACATCTTCCAGGGAGAATAGTTCCGTTAAGGGTTCCTTTCGCTGGGAGGCATGCCCTAAAGTGCATGTCCGGACTGCAAAGAAAGCAGTAAAACATCTGGGGGCAGATAGATAAATAGATAAAAAGTCATCTTTTAAGTCACCGACCGAATATTCCCTTAAGAACGCTAGCTTTCGGCTTCACCCAGTCTGAGGTACACATCCGGCTGACCCGGCAGTAACAATCGCAGAGGTGCTCCCTTTACCTCGTAGCCGAACAATCGGGAACGTAGGGGTAAGCACAGGAGCCAGGCAACCCAGCTTGGCCAAAACTTAAGTCATATCGATGCATATAATGGCGAATAAAAGGTACATGTGGAAGCTTGACACATGTGATGGGTATAAAACCCGTATAATTGAGCTTCTGTAAAAGAAGCCCCCAGGAATAATGAGTGCGGATGGCACATCATGCATATAATGGAGCTTCTGTAAAAGAAGCCCCCAGGAATAATGAGTGCGGAGGGCACATCATGCGTATGCAAAGAATGCAAAAATAGGCCCGAAAGGGCTTTTAAATGAGAAGGATAAAAAGAGAAACAAAAGACAGCCTAAGTGCAAAAGTATGGACGGGGGAAGGGGACGAACTCTTAGTCCGGTATTAGGCATAGAATCGTCGGAGGCGGGCTGCGTTCCATGGGTTCGGCTCGAGTCGATGATCCGACGCATTTCGTAGACGGTACGCTCCGCCGGTCAGTACTTTATCGATGATGAAGGGACCCTCCCATTTGGGCTTGAGCTTGTCCTTTTTCTTGTCCGGCAGGCGTAGAACTAGTTCACCAATGTTGTAAGTCTTGGCCCGTACTTCTCTGCTTTGATATCTTCGGGCCTGCTGCTGATAGAATGCGGAACGAGCCTTCGCGACGTCACGTTCTTCCTCCAATGTGTCCAAGCTGTCCTGCCGATCAAGCTCGGCCTCTCTTTCCTCATACATGCGCACTCGAGGTGAGTCATGAATAATGTCACAGGGCAAGACTGCCTCTGCGCCGTATACCATAAAAAATGGTGTGAATCTGGTAGTACGGTTAGGCGTTGTCCGCAGCCCCCAGAGTACGGAGTCGAGCTCCTCGACCCATTGTGTGTCGGATTTAGTGAGTGACCTCACTAGCCTGGGTTTAATGCCACTCATTATTAGACCATTAGCTCTTTCCACTTGACCGTTGGTTTGAGGGTGATAGACTGACGCATAGTTGAGCTTGATGCCCATATTTTTGCACCAAGACTTAACCTCATCGGCTGTGAAGTTCGTGCCGTTGTCGGTGATGATGCTGTGGGGGACTCCGTAACGGTGTACCACCCCTGATATAAAGTCTATCACTGGTCCGGACTCTGCCGTTTTGACCGGTTTGGCCTCTATCCATTTGGTGAATTTATCCACCATGACCAATAGGTACTTTTTCTTGTGGGTTCCCCCTTTAAGGGGTCCAACCATGTCAAGCCCCCAGACCGCGAACGGCCAGGTAATGGGTATGGTTTTGAGGGCGGTGGGTGGCATATGGCTCTGATTAGCAAAGAGCTGACAACCAACGCATCGCTGGACCAAGTCCTGTGCGTCTGCCCGAGCCGTCGGCCAATAAAATCCTGTACGAAATGTCTTTCCTACAAGGGCCCGGGCTGCTGCGTGGTGTCCACCTAGTCCGGCATGAATTTTAGCCAGGAGGTTTCGCCCTTCTTCTTCGGAGATACACCTTTGAAGGACTCCAGTGGTACTTTTCTTATAAAGTTCTCCCTCATGGACCTTGTAGGCCTTCGATCGCCGGACTATGCAGTGGGCCTCATTTTGGTCTTCGGGGAGTTCCTGCCTAAGTAAGTAGGCTAGGAAAGGTTCTGTCCACGCGGCAATTACTGCCATTATGACGTGGGCGGAGGGTGTTATGTCGTCTGCCGAATCACCAATTGGTGCGGTTTTCTCCGGTTTATCGCTACCGGACTCCTCTTCCCATAATACGGATGGCTTGAAGAGCCGTTCCAGGAAGATATTTGGAGGGACAGCATCACGTTTTGCACCGATGCGTGCCAGGACGTCGGCCGCTTGGTTATTATCTCGGGCTATGTGATGGAATTCTAGTCCGTCAAACCGAGCTGACATTTTTAGGACAGCGTTACGATATGCTGCCATTTTCGGATCCTTGGCGTCGAAGTCTCCATTTATCTGGGATATTGCAAGGTTTGAGTCCCCGCGCACCTCTAGGCGTTTAATGCCCATGGAGACCGCCATCCGGAGACCATGTAACAGGGCCTCGTATTCGGCTGCATTGTTGGAGTCCGTGTACATTATTTGAAGTACATACTGGACTGTATCTCCGGTGGGGGACGTCAGTACGATGCCAGCCCCCAGTCCGTCCAACATTTTGGAGCCGTCAAAATGCATGGTCCAATTGGAGTATGCGCCGTACTCTTTAGGGAGTTCGGCTTCAGTCCATTCGGTGACGAAGTCAGCCAAAACTTGTGACTTTATAGCTCGTCGAGGTTTGTAAGTGATGTCGAATGGTAAGAGCTCAATGGCCCATTTTGCTATCCTACCCGTTGCGTTGCGATTATTTATAATGTCATTGAGTGGAACTTCAGAGGCCACTGTTATCAAGCACTCCTGAAAGTAGTGTCGGAGCTTTCGAGACGCCATGAACACCGCATATGCTATCTTCTGATAGTGCGGGTAACGGGATTTGCAGGGGGTTAACACAGTGGATACATAATACACTGGTTTTTGAAGAGGGAATTTATGCCCTTCTGTCGCTCGTTCGACGACGAGGACTGCGCTCACAACTTGATGTGTTGCTGCGATGTATAACAACATTGGTTCGCCCAGAGCGGGCGCAGCCAGGACCGGATTTTTTGCTAGTATGGCCTTTATTTCTTCGAGTCTGGCAGTGGCAGCATCCGTCCATTCGAAGTGTTCGGTGCGCCTGAGGAGGCGATAGAGGGGCAGCGCCTTTTCTCCTAAACGGGAGATAAAGCGGCTTAAGGCTGCCACGCATCCTGTTAATTTTTGTATTTGTTTGAGGTCTTTTGGAATATCCAACTGTGACAGAGCTCGGATTTTGGCCGGATTTGCTTCAATTCCTCTACCGGATACGATGAAGCCCAGCAGCTTTCCGGCTGGTACGCCGAAAACGCATTTTTCCGGATTCAGCTTGATGTCATATGCTCTGAGGTTGTCGAATGTGAGCCTCAAATCGTCTACTAAAGTTTCGACGTGTTTTGTTTTGACGACTACGTCGTCTACGTATGCCTCGACTGTTTTGCCGATCTGGGTGGCCAGACATGTTTGAATCATGCGCTGATATGTTGCGCCGGCGTTTTTGAGTCCGAAGGGCATCGTGTTGAAGCAGAATGGTCCATATGGAGTGATGAATGCCGTTGCGGCTTGGTCTGCTTCCGCCATCTTGATTTGATGCGTCCAGGAAGCACAACGAATCGTGCCCTGTTGTGGCATCGATAATTTGATCGATGTGGGGGAGAGGGAAGGGATCCTTTGGGCAAGCTTTATTGAGGTCTTTAAAATCGACACAAAGGCGCCAGGATTTATCCTTCTTTGGTACCATCACCAAATTTGCTAGCCAGTTCGGATGTTTGACATCTCTAATGAATCCGGCTTCCAATAGTTTGGCTAGCTCTTCTCCCATTGCCTGTCTTTTGGGCTCGGAAAATCGTCGAAGAGCCTGTTTGACTGGCTTGAATCCTTTTAGGATGTTGAGGTTGTGTTCTGCCAACTTGCGAGGGATTCCGGGCATGTCTGAAGGATGCCAGGCGAAGATATCCCAATTTTCCCGAAGGAATTCGCGCAGTGCGGCATCTACTTCGGGGTTCAACTGTGCCCCAATGGAGGCCGTCTTTGTTGGGTCCGTTGGATGGACCTGGAATTTTATTATCTCTTCTGCTGGTTTGAAGGAGGTGGACTTGGATCTTTTATCGAGTATCACATCGTCCCTGTTCACCGTAGAGCGCAGCGCGGTGAGTTCCTCTGCCGCTAAGGCTTCGGATAGTGCCTCGAGGGCTAGTGCGGCTGTCTTATTTTCGGCGCGGAGTGCTATGTCCGGATCACTAGCGAGAGTGATTATTCCGCTGGGCCCAGGCATTTTAAGCTTCATGTACCCGTAATGAGGTATTGCTTGAAAAATTGTGAATGCCTCTCGTCCTAATATGGCGTGATATCCGCTGCTGAATGAGGCCACCTGGAACGTGACTTCTTCGGATCTGTAATTGTCCGGAGAGCCGAACACCACATCGAGTGTTATTTTTCCGGTGTAGCGCGCTTCCCGGCTAGGGATTATTCCTCTAAAGGTTGTGCTGCTTCGCTCAATACGGCTCCAATCGATTTCCATTTTTCGCAGAGTTTCCTCGTAAATGAGGTTTAGTCCGTTGCCGCCGTTCATGAGGACTTTTGTCAGTCGAAAGCCGTCCACTATGGGACTAAGTACCAGTGCGGCTGGGGCTCTGGTTGTTCGGAATGTGGGCTCGTCGCTGCCATTGAAGGTAATAGCTATGTCGCTCCATGGGTTTGTTGTTGCTACTTGGTAGACTTCGGCGAGTTCGCGGATTGATCGTTTTCGCATATTATTTGATGCGAAAGTCTCGAAGACTGTTGATACCGTGCTGGTACTGTTGGAGTGGTTTCTCGGAGCTAGAAGCTCTTTGCCACTTTTAGCCACCTGCCGTAATATCCAACATGCTCGAAGGCTATGTGTTGGGACGGCTCCCTCTGTATTATGAAGCTTACATGGTCCATTGAGCCATCCTTCCAGTACGGTTCCGTTTCCCTGACTGGGTTTTTGTTTTTTCGTTTTTGCATCTGGGGCCTGAGTGTAAGGCGCCCTTTTACTGCGGACTGGGTTTGGGGCCGGATTATCCCAGAATTGATTTTCGGTTTTCCGGAAACTCTCCATCGCACAGTACTTTCGTACTATGGACGCCAGATCGGTAAAGAGCGTAATTTTGCGACGATCAATGGCGTTTAGTATTCCCTTGTCCGTGCAGTTATTGCGGAAGATTGATATTGCGTTTTCCTCTCGGCAGTCCTTTATCCTGTCCATAACCAGGAGGAATCTGGCCTAGTACTGATGTACTGTTTCTGTAGGCTCTTGCCGTATTAGCGATAGATCGCATATGTCTGGGTGGGTGGGCGGAATAAAATCCGGATCCCTGCCCATCTTGAGGCTCAAAGGCCAAGGGGTTTCCGAATTCGGAAGTGTGTTTTGCTGGGGACAATCCAGCGAGTCCGGGGCAATGCATGACTTCAAGTTCAATGCTCGATCGAAGTCCGTCCCTTCGCGGGAATCCGGCATGGAGGGTTCGGGAATCCGGACATGAATTGTTTTCAACACTGGCAAAGAGTTGCCGTATTGCTCTTCCACCACTGCGACGTGGTGGGTGGCCTGGGGAGAGTTAATCTCTCTCAGATCGGTTTTAAGCCCAATCTGGTTGTAGTCTGTGGCGACTCCCAGGGCAGCGATGCGATCCAAGAGCTCGTTAACAGACGAGAGCTCTATTGGATCTAACTGTTCGGCAGCTTTAGGGCTGACGCGAAGATTGCTTTCGACGACCTAAGAAGTCATTGTCGAAGCGGCGGCCGGGCAGGCGGTCATGAGAAAACCACCAAGCCGGATAGTTTGGCCGGCGGCCAAGGCCCCTCCGGCGAAAACACCGTCTTTGAAGACGGGCGGAGGCATCCGCTCTATCGGTGACGACACAGAGGAACTCTCAATGAAAGCACCAATGTCGGTGTCAAAACCGGCGGATCTCGGGTAGGGGGTCCCGAACTGTGCGTCTAGGCGTATGGTAACAGGAGACAAGGGACACGATGTTTTTTACCCAGGTTCGGGCCCTCTCGATGGAGGTAAAACCCTACTCCTGCTTGATTGATATTGATGATATGGGTAGTACAAGAGTAGATCTACCACGAGATCAAGGAGGCTAAACCCTAGAAGCTAGCCTATGGTATGATTGTATGTTGTGTATGTTGTCCTACGGACTAAGGCCCTCCGGTTTATATAGACACTGGAGAGGGCTAGGGTTACACAGAGCCGGTTACAATGGTAGGAGATCTACATATCCGTATTGCCAAGCTTGCCTTCCACGCCAAGGAAAGTCCCATCCGGACACGGGGCGGAGTCTTCACTCTTGTATCTTCGTAGTCTTGATAGTCCGGCGGACATTGATAGTCCGGCTGTCCGGACACCCCCTAGTCCAGGACTCCCTCAGCGGCACCAGGAGAACTACTGCGATTGTGCCCCAGCTCGGCTGGGCGAGCACCTCAGTAGAGTAAGCCGAAAACTGACTGTCATGATATAGCGAGAGACTGGTCAACCACTCGATCGACCACCGGAATGTTTAGAATTCCCCGCTTTGACGAAGGACCGTTTCCCGGTCAGGCACACATGCGCCCCGAACTCGGAGAAGTGTGGTGCCCCAAGGGGCTATATCGTAGCCCCACCTTCGAGCTCCACTGGCTAAGTGAAAGTGATAAAGCATTATAGTCCGGATTGCCTCGTTCGCTACGCTACCACCTCCTTAACAGGACCGAGACGTCGGATTAAGTGTGAAAACGCGCTATTTTTGCGAACACCCCCGCACCTTGTGCGTGGGGGCTGAAGCCGAAGACTGCAATCTTTCAGGTTATACAGGTGTATACGTAAACGGCCGCATAGGAGAAGTTTTACTACTTGGGACGCACAAGTATAAAAAGCAGTTATAGCATAATCATTGTTTTACAAGCTAAAACGTTCATTTGAACGTGACATTTTATGAGCACTGCGACTCTATTACACGAGCGCCACGCATAACTTCCCCGAAATAGTGCTTGGCGGGGAGCCGGTCTTCATCCGAGCCCTGGGCGGCAACAGCGGTGGCATCCATCTCTGTCCAATGCGCCTTGACGCGGGCAAGTGCCATCCGCGCGCCCTCGATGCAGGCCGACCGCTTCATCTCCTTGATATGCGGCACCGCTCCAAGGAATTGCTGCAGTAAGCCGAAGTAGCTCGTCGCCTTGGGCCTCTCTGGCCAGACATGAGCCACGATGTCAGTCATGGCAAGTCCGGACAACCTATTTAGCTCGGCCCATTCGGCCAACTGGTCGGTCAACGGAAGTGAGCGATCCGGACTATGGAATTGAGACCAAAATAGCTCTTCCGTCTTGTGATCCTTCTGGCTCCGGAAGTGCTCAACGGCATCAGCCGCACTTGCCGCTAAGTCCATATACGGATCCTCCGGACTCCACAGCCGATCAAATTGAGCATACTTTTGATCCATAAACCGGCGACGCAGCAGATAAGGCTTGCCAGCCACGATATCTCCGGCCTGGCGCAGCTCCTCCCTCATGGCCCGCATTGCAGAGCGGGCATCCTTGGCCTCAGCGGTGGCCTTCTTCAGGTCTTCCTGCTCCGATAAGCGCTCCTTTTCAAGAGCCTGATTGCGGTCGGCAGCATCCTTTACTTTTACGGCCAATTCGGCCACTTCTTCCCTGCTTAGGCAGTGAGCAGCCTTTTCGGCTTTCAACTCCTCGGCCGCCCTCGAGGTAGCCGCGTCACTCCTTCGGGCTTGCTCCTTAGCTTGAGCAAGTTCGGCCCGAAGGCTCTCCACGGCAGCAGCACCGTCTGTACAACAACATATAATTTATCAAGAGGAGGGCTTTGACCCCATTAATAAAGCGACCGTGGAGAACTCATTTACCTTGCGACTCGTCAAGTCGCCGGTTGACAAGTGCGATGTCCGCATCCGCCGCGTCAAGTTGCCGCATTAACTCGGCAACCCCACTAGTCCGGCTAGCCCTCGGACTATCCGCCACCTACATAGGAACGGCGGCATTCATTTCTTGAGATTTCGATCCTCGGCACGCTGTCGTCTTCGACAACCTACCGAGTCTCAGGGGCTACTATCTATACAGAGCACACTTTTATGTGTAAAACTGTCAAAGATAGAAGGTGCGTCATTTTCGCGTACCTCAAATCCCGCCAGTAAACTCATAGCGGCGTTACGCAATCCGCTCTCGGCGGACGAAATCCTTCCAATCACCATGTGCATCAACGCACGATGATCTTCTGAGATGGACGCCCTCTCAAGCAGATTATTCAGTTCTCCCGGCCGGATACTAGCGGGCGCCGAACTCTCCGGCCCCTCCGGACTCGAGGATACCCTCCGTGACGATACTTCAGGCTCGTCTGCCTTATCTGATGGCGCAGCAGACGGGGGCGTTTCGCTCTCCATCATCTCCGGAAGAAGGTCCCCCGAAGACGAACTCATCTGCGAAGGCTGCAAATCCGAACTGCAAAATGAAAATTTCGGTCACCCACAGAAGCATAAATGGAGGTATTTTCTTACTGATGAAATTCCCTTTTCATACTCACGGCTCGCTGGAGGGCTGATTCTTTGGCGATGATTGTGCGTCTGGATTCTCCCCGGACGCCGGACCCCCCGGGGAAGATCTCTTCCCCCGTTTAGGGGCTTTGGCCTCCGGATCTTCGGAGGCGGTCCTCTTCTCCCCCTGGAAGGAGGGGTTCTTGATTCCCCCCTCTTCAGACGCCCCTTTGGGAGAAATATTAGCTCCTCTGTTTTCCCCTTCGCTCCCTTCTGTGGGCGCGACCTCCAACATTCTGACCAGCACGGGCTCCAGTGCGGTCTCTAGGAGGGGGCCGGACACCTTATCAGCCTTGATCGCGCCACCCACTCCTGTGAAGAGTAATGGGTCAGGAGGCGAACTCTAGAAGGGCAGATAAACAGAATGTCCGGACTCTGAGCTATTTACCTGAGTATCCGGGCGATTGCGGCTTATGCCTGCGTCCTCGGCTAATTCCGGACACGCCACCTGCGGTCCGAAGAACAACTTGTACATCTCCACGGGTGTTGCACCCATGAAGTGTTGGAGAATCCGAGGTCCCTCCGGGTTGAACTCCCATAGACGGAGAGGACGGCGTTTGCAGGGCAGAAGATGCCTGATTAGCATAACCTGCATCACCACGACCAGATTGATCTCCCTCGCTTGGAGGTCTCGAATCCGGCCCTGCAGTGAGGGCACGTCTTCGGACGGCCCCCAATTGAGCCCTTGGTTGACCCACGACATCAGTTGGCGTGGAGGTCCCGGGCGGAATGAAGGCGGCGGCTTTTGTTTGCTGCCCCTCGGAGCGGTGATATAGAACCACTCCTGCTGCCACAGCCCGAGTTCCTCTTGGAAGGAACCCTCGGGCCACGGGGCATCGGCCTTTTTGCTTATGGCCGCCCCGCCGCACTCCGCTTGACGCCCCCCGATCATCTTCGGCTTCACATTGAAGGTCTTCAGCCACAGGCCGAAGTGGGGAGTGACGCGGAGGAAGGCTTCGCAGACGATAATGAATGCGGAGATATGGAGGATGGACTCCGGAGCCAAGTCATGAAAATCCAGCCCGTAGTAGAACATGAGCCCTCTCACGAAGGGGTCCGTCGGGAAGCCTAAACCCCGACGGAGGTGGGATACAAAGACGACGTATTCGCCGGGCTCGGGGGCGGGCACGGCCTGCCCTTGGGCAGGCAACCTGTGCGAAACCTCGTAGGCCAGGTACTTGGCCTCACGTAACTTCAATATGTCCTCCTCCATGACGGAGGAGGGCATCCACCGGCCCAGGAGGTCGGAGCCGGACATGGTTGAGGATCCAAAGCGCTCGAATCTGAGGCTCTGGGTGTTGGAATTGGGAGCGAGGAGGAGATTCGATGCGAGATTGAAGAACAAGAACGAGCCTTGGTCCTCTTATAAAGGGGAAAAATACCAAGAGCCGTCTCCGTGACCGTTTGGGATTCACCTTCGATAGAGGAGGCGTGGCGACGGGAACGGTTGGTTTACCCATGCACGTATTGATGAGAATCCCGGGATAAGGGGAACACGATCTCTGCTTCGACAAGACGTGCCGCATAGTAAAAAAACGATTCAAACAAAGGCTTGGTAGCGGTGTGATGTCACGCCGCATAGTACGTCAGCAGATTGAACTAGTGTACATTTTATTCTCTCTACGGTGGAATGTGGAATTTATTTTGCAGAGCTGGACACTATCCTGGTGTTCATGATCTTCTCTGGATTATTCAAGGGAGGAACCCGCCTTGCAATGCCGAACATTATGCGCGCCGGACTTATCGTCATTGAAGCCTAGTTCAGGGGCTTCTGAGGGAGTCCTGGACTAGGGGGTGTCCGGACAGCCGGACTATCATCATCCGCCAGACTCCAAGACTACGAAGATACAAGATTGTAGACTCCGTCCCGTGTCCGGATGGGACTTTCCTTGGCGTGGAAGGCAAGCTTGACGATACGGATATGTAGATCTCCTACCATTGTAACCGACTCTGTGTAACCCTAGCCTCCTCCGGTGTCTATATAATCCGGAGGGCTTTAGTCCGTAGGACACAACATACATTACAACAATCATACCATAGGCTAGCTTCTAGGGTTTAGCCTCCTTGATCTCGTGGTAGATCCACTCTTGTACTACCCATATCATCAATATTAATCAAGCAGGACGTAGGGTTTTACCTCCATCGAGAGGGCCCGAACCTGGGTAAAACATCGTGTCCCTCGTCTCCTATTACCATCCGCCTAGACGCACAGTTCGGGACCCCCTACCCGAGATCCGCCGGTTTTGACACCGACAGTGTTCCCTCGGTCTCACCCTCACTGAACGCTACCGATGTGAAGAGATTCAAGCAACTCGATTCTCAAGCGAAGAATATCATATGTGGCCATCTGAGTAAAGGACAGTATGGAAGAGTGAGTGCTTTGGAAACTGCTAAGCTTATTTGAGGTTGTCCAAAGTGAATGAAAGAATCTCAACTCAGCGTGACTCTCGAGTTGATGTTCTTCGGAATCTCTTCAACCGCTTCAAAAGACTCGACAATGAAAATGTCCAACAAACCTTTGATCGCCTCACTGACATCTCAAATGAGCTTCAAGCCCTCGGTGCCACTGACATCACTGACCATGAGGTGGTGAAGAAACTGTTGAGATCGCTTGATTCCTTATTTGATACTCTGGGACTGATGATACAAGAACGGGCTGACTACAAGTCTGTTGATCCTGCCGATATCCTCGAAAGGCTAAATACTCACGAGTTCCATCTTGCTGAAAAGAGAGATCTCTATGGTTCGAGCTATGGCAAACCACGTGCCCTGAAGGCCAAGGTTGTGTCTGAGTCTGAGTGTGAGGATTCTGGTAGTAGCCTTGGTGATCCTGAAGAATTGAGCCAGGAGCTAGCACTGCACGTGAAGAAATTCCAGAAGTTCTCAAGACGTGGTCGCTTTGGAAAATCCTCAAGAAGCAGTGATTCCTCATCAAGTGACTATAAGAGAAGGCTGTGCCACAAATGCAAGAAACTTGGTCACTATATTCAAGATTGTCCTCAGTGGGAAAAGGAATTGAAGAAGAAGAAATACAAGGATTACAGTTCTGATGATGCGAAGAAGAAGAAGAAATCGTTAAAATCTTCGTCATCAAAATCCTCGAAGTCTTCATCTCACAAGAAGAGCAGCTCCAAGAAGGCTCGGGCATTCATTGGCAAGGAAATGGACTCTGAAGCTGAATCTGAGGAACATGAGGAAGAGGAGGCGTCTGAAGAATCCGAATCTGGTGTGGCGAGTCTGGCCTTCGCTACTGCTTTCGTTAGCAAGTCCATCTTCAACACTGAAGAAACTGACCCCACCGACAAGCCTGATGAAGATAATGATGACTACGCTCCCACCTATTGCTTCATGGCAAAAGGTGCAAAGGTACTCAAATACACCTCCTCTGAATCTAGTGAAAATGAATCTGATGAGGATCTCAAGCCCAGCTACTCTAAACTTGCTAAGATTGCTGTAAAACAACAAAGGGCTTTTGAAAAGGTTCAAAACATGCTAGACAAAAGTGATGATATGTTGGGTGAAGAAATGGATTGCACTAAAGCCCTGACTGAAAATCTTCAGAGACTTCAGTCTAGGTTTGATAACCTTCAAAGTCATCATAACACTCTCTTATCTGATCATGAGAAACTTTCTTATGAATTTCTTCAAAGAAAGAAAGATCTTGAGAAGCTAAGAGTGAGTTATGAAGATCTTCAGAAGGAGCGCGATTCATTACTAGCTCAACAAATCAGCGCTTCTCAGGAAGATTTTGTTCCTCCATGCTTAAAGTGCATTGGACGTGAAACTGCTAATTCTTCACCTGAATGTTCAAATGTTTCAACTATTACAAATTCTTCACCTGCCTCTGCTATCACTAATTCCTCATCTGAGGACATTGCTAGTATCACTGACGATGCAGGGCTGAAGGAATTGTACATGACAGGCATGTACAAAAGCCTCAAAGGGCATCAGACTCTTTGTGATGTGCTTAAAAAGCAGATCCTCAAGAGGAACCCTAGAAAAGAGGGTATTGCCTTTGAGAGGAAACTTAATGCTGATGGAACATATTGGAAGCCTGAGCAGTACCCCAAAACCTCATGGGTTGCTGCAAAGGGACCTCCAGTTGATCCATCTAACTTGTCTAGCTTTACAAGTGAATCTCCTCATTCTTCTGATGAGTCATTTGACTCCAACTATAAACTGTTCAAAAATCAGAATGGTGAAGTATTTGCTAGATATGTTGGCACTAACTGCAGGAATGGTTCTCCTATGAAGAAAATCTGGGTTCCCAAGAAGTGCCTCGAAAGTCTTCAGGTGAATGTCCTCATGACACCACCAGTGAAGAACAGGAACCCCAGATCAAATTCTTCATATGGACCAAATTCTTCATATGGATCCAAGTCCTCATACGGACCAAATTCCTCACGTGGATCAAATTCCTCAAAAGGATCAAAGTACTCATATGATTATCATCGTGCTAACAACTCTGTTTCGTAGGGTAGAGCTAAGGGCTATGAATATGTGCATTATTCTTCAAACCATTATGTTCATAAGTCCTCGAAGAATTTCTCTGCTTATTCATATGCTTACCCTAACCCCTCTTATGTGAAACGAAATGGTTTGGCCTCTATGCCACCATTCTCGTATGGTGCTCGCGGAGTGATGAACTCTTTGCCACCCCTTCAGATGTGGGTGGTGAAGAAAAAGAACTAATCTCTTCTGCAGGGTCAGGTCTCCAGACGTGCTTTAACGTCTGAAGAATTTGCTGGGGACCTGACAAAATTGCCTGAAAGGACGCAGGCGAATCATGATGAAATGAACCTTCATTTCACACGTCCTCATACTGCTATATCTATTTACTGATTGATGAAATTCATCTGATGAACTTGATATCATATTCTTCACAAATGAAGCATATGAGATTGTAAGCTACACTAATTCATCTGCAGGATGATCAACCCAAAGCTACTGAGTGGGTCCTCGATAGTGGATGTACGAATCACATGACTGGTGACAAGAATCTATTGATGGATGCTCCCTTATCACCGTCACATCTGAAGCATATCATCTTTGCTGACAAAGGCAAAAGTCAGGTATTGGGTCTTGGTAAGGTTGCAATCTCTAAGGATAAACACATGGACAAAGTCATGCTTGTTGAGTCCTTAGGATACAACCTCATGTCAGTCTCAATGCTTTGTGATTTTGATATGGTTGTTGTCTTTGGCAAGTATCGCTGTGTTGTGATTATGGAAGCTGACAATTCCAAAGTCTTCGAAGGCTTTAGGAGAGGAGATTTGTATATTGTTGATTTCTCTACAGGACCACAGCCAGCCGTGTGTCTACTTGCAAAAGCTTCAGAAGGCTGGCTATGGCATCGACGACTTAGTCACGCAGGCATGAGGAATTTGCACACGCTTGCAAAGAAGAAGCATGTCATTGGCATTGAAAATGTCAAATTCCTCAAGGATCACTTATGCGGAGCCTGTGAAGCTGGAAAAATGACCAAGGCCAAGCATCCAGCAAAGACTATCATGACCACTACTCGTCCATTCGAATTGCTTCACATGGACCTCTTCGGACCTAATCATTACTCAGCAGTCACTAATGATGCATCTCTATATGGTTTTGTCATTGTTGATGATTACTCTTGATATACATGGGTACACATTGCTACTTACAAACATGAAGTGCAGGAAGCCTTCAAACGTTTTTCCTCGAGGACTTCAACCAACTTTGGTGTGAAGATCAAGCACATCAGAAGTGACAATGGAACTGAGTTCAAGAATTCTGGTCTTGATGACTATCTTGATGAACTTGGTATTACTCATGAGTTATCTGCTCCCTATACTCCTCAGCAAAATGGCGTCGTGGAGCGCAAGAACAGAACTCTTGTTGAGATGGCTCGCACTATGCTTGATGAATACAAAACGCCTCATCGTTTTTGGATTGATGCAATTGATACTGCGTGCCACATCATCAACAGAGTATATCTTCACAAATTCTTCAAGAAGACGACCTATGAACTCCTCACTGACAAGAAACCCAATGTGAGTTATTTCAAAGTCTTCGGTGCTAAATGTTGGATTAGAGATCCTCACCACAATTCTAAATTTGCACCGAAAGCACATGAAGGTTTTATGCTTGGTTACGGAAAGGACTCGCACACCTACAGAGTCTTCAACGTTGTTCTTCACAAGATTGTTGACACTGTAGATGTGCGGTTCGATGAAACTAATGGCTCGCAAAGAGAGCACCTACCTTCTGTGTTAGATGAACCAGCACCTGAAGAATCTGCTGAAGAATTCATTCCAGTTCATGAAGAACGTCGAGCTGATGCACCTGAAGAAAATGCTGAGGAAAATGGTGCTGAAGAAAATGCTGATCAAACTCCTCAGCGACAACCAGCTCATCCTCGCATTGCAAAAGAAGTGCAAGTGGAGAACATCATCGATGACATTAGAGCACCAGGTCCTCTCACACGCTCAAAAGCTTCACATTTATCTAACTTTTGTGGGCACTATGCTTTTGTCTCTATCACAGAGCCCACTAAGGTAGATGAAGCATTTTTGGAGCCGGAGTGGATTCAGGCTATGCAAGAAGAATTACATCAGTTCGAGCTCAACAATGTCTGGGAACTGGTCAAACGTCCAGATCCTCGCAAGCATAATATCATTGGCACAAAGTGGATCTACCGCAACAAGCAAGATGAAAATGGCCCTGTGGTGAGGAATAAGGCACGACTGCTAGCTCAAGGCTACACACAGGTTGAAGGAATTGATTTCGATGAAACTTTTGCACCTGTTGCTAGACTTGAGGCTATTCGCATATTACTTGCTTATGCTAACAATCATGATATCATCTTATATCAAATGGATGTGAAAAGTGCATTCCTCAATGGTAAGCTTGAGGAAGAAGTATATGTTGCTCAACCCCCAGGTTTTGAAGATCCAAAGAATCCTGACAAAGTCTTCAGACTTAATAAGTCCCTCTATGGCCTCAAGCAAGCCCCTCGGGCGTGGTATGATACATTGAAGGAATTCTTCGTGAAGAATGGCTTCACACCCGGTTCACTCGACCCTACTCTCTTTACTAAATCTTATGATGGTGAACTATTTGTGTGCCAAATATACGTTGATGATATTATCTTTGGCTGTACTGACCAATGTTATAGTGATGAATTTGCCTATATGATGAGTGAAGAATATCAAATGTCTATGATGGGAGAGTTGAAATTCTTCTTAGGTCTTCAAATTCGTCAACAGCGCAATGGTATATTCATATCTCAGGAGAAATACCTCAAAGATGTACTGAGGAAATTCGGCATGCAAGATTGCAAAGGCGTCAAAATTCCTATGCCCACAAATGGCCATCTATGCACTGATGAAAATGGTATTGACTTTAATCACAAGGTATACCGCTCCATGATTGGTTCTTTATTGTACTTATGTGCATCTAGGCCAGATATAATGCTTAGTGTTTGCATGTGTGCCCGATTTCAAGCTGCACCGAAGGAATCACGCCATAAGGCTGTGAAGCATATTCTTCGATATCTAGCTCACACACCAACACTAGGATTATGGTACCCCAAGGGCTCTGCTTTTGATCTCATTGGATATTCTGACTCTGACTATGCTGGTGATCGTGTGGACCGCAAGTCAACTTCTGGCACTTGTCATTTCCTCGGACGATCTTTGGTCTGTTGGTCCTCGAAGAAATAGAACTCTGCGTATCACTGTCTACTGCGGAAGCTGAATACATTCCTGCTGGCATTTGCTGTGCTCAAATGCTTTGGATGAAGCAAACACTCAAGGACTATGGCGTCAACGTGAAGAATGTGCCTCTCCTCTGCGACAATGAGAGTGCCATCAAGATTGCTCACAATCCAGTTCAGCACTCGAAGACAAAGCACATTCAGATTCGTCATCATTTTCTTCGTGATCATGTGTTGAAGGGCGACATCTCCATCGAGCACGTGAAGACTAAAGAACAGCTAGCTGATATCTTCACTAAGCCCTTGGATGAGAAGAGATTTAGCAAGTTGCGGTGTGAGCTAAATATCTTAGAATCTTCGAATGTTCTTTGAAAAGGACACACACCCTTACACTTATGCAAAATTGATGACTTAGATGTGCAACACATGAAGAAACGTTTTTCTTCAATCAATGAAGAATAACACTCTAAGTGTGAAGAAATTAATGAAGAATTTGATTCTCAGAACCCTACGACAATTGTACGCGGTGTCTGAAATCATCATTCTTATACGGTGGGTCACGCCACCACAAAAAGTTGAAAATCTTCAATTTGAGTTTTTCCTCAGTTTTGAAATTCTTCAGTTTTTCAAATTCTTCAACTTTGCAAAATCTTCACTGTTTCCGTCGTTTTTCTTCATTGGCTATATATATATATATATATATATATATATATATATATATATATGAGTTTATGTCCTCTACAGCATTCACTTATAG
The DNA here is from genome assembly GCA_963921465.1 of Triticum timopheevii. Classification (NCBI taxonomy): domain Eukaryota; kingdom Viridiplantae; phylum Streptophyta; class Magnoliopsida; order Poales; family Poaceae; genus Triticum; species Triticum timopheevii. The sequence goes on from OY997268.1 coordinate 481,279,598, forward strand.
CTATTTCTTCAAGTTGCTTTTTCTGCTAAGTGAATGTGATCGGACCCTTCCCCCTCTATGCTATACTCAACCCAATCTATTCACAAATTCTTCATGTGCATTCTATTTGAAACTCGTTCAAAATCTTCACTGTGTCCTTGTCAGCTGAAGAAATTGCGAACGAAACTTTAAAAAAAAATCTTATCCAAATTTTCGGTTTTGCCGCTCAAACCGTTCCGTGTCCCACAAAGCATTATTCTATTCACCCACGATCGTACACGATCTCAACTACACAGTACGTGGGTGACACATGTCGCGAGAAGGAGAAAGGGCAGGGGCACGTTCGTCCCAAATCTTCGGGCGAACAGTTTTTACCGTGTCTATAAATACCCCTCTCCCCTTCCTCACTTCATTTACTCCGCTCGATCGCTACTCTCTCACTCGAGCTCCTCAAACCCTAGCGTCGCCGCTACTCCATCGTCGCCAGTGAGGAAGAGCTTCGCTGCCTCGACCTCGTCGTCGTCGTACTCACGCCGACCGCGGAAATCTTCACTCCGCCGCCGCCGTAGCTGTCTTCCTCTGCCAAGTTAGGGCGTGGGAGATCTAACCTGACGAACTTCACATCTGTTCTTCTCAGTTCGTCGTGTTCTTCACTTCGGGTAATTAAAAGTTACTTTTATTACTCACTTTGATTCTCAAACTTTCCTGAAAATCTTCAAAGGTGTTTATTCTTCAAATCTTCACACATATGAACACCTCACACATCATATGATCTTGAACTATTTCTCTAAGCAATCATTTTCTTCAAGATTCCCTAATTGTGTGCATCTTCGATCTGTACAACTCTGGAACCTAAGACAAGAACGCTTAGTGAAATTCCTCAAGGTTCATCTGGTCAAATTCCTCAAAACTTGTTCTTTTCAAAAAACCTTCTGAGAACGCATATGACCTCTCGAAATTCCTCGCACCTATACTCTGTTCACATGTACTCATGTCTGCTGCTGAATCACTAGGTTCTCATCAACTTAACTCATTTGCAGCGTTCCTCGAAGAAAAATTGCATACTTCTTCAGAGAATTCGATTGTTCAAATTCCTCAACTGAAGAATATGGCAGACGGTAAGAAGCCGCAAAAAGGAGGAAAGAAACCTGAGGTTATGACTGCGTTTGAAATACCTGAGGAAATTTATGCTGACTATTGCACACCTGATGAAGCAAAATTTGGCAAAGAAAACAAAAATCAGCACAAGGTGCGCATACAGAGGATTGAACGGAGATGGGCAAGGGAATGGAGGGAATACAGATATGTGACTCCAAAGTACATGAGGAAATTAGCCCTCAATCCTCCATGCCCAAGAGCTGCATTGGCACCTGGCCAAGAAGCTGACCCCACCAGCATCAAGCGTGGTGAGGACTTTCCTGAAGAATGGGCTAAGCGCCAAGCTAAATTGGCAAGACAAGCCAAGGAGGCAGTGAAGAAATTCAATGAGGATTCTGCCACTTCTACTGCTAATGAGGCCTCGGTCAAACCGAGGAAATCCATGCCAAAGAAGCCTGCTCGTAAGCCAAGTGCTTCACCAACAGCGCCCTCACGGCCAAGTTCCTCAGCAATGCCCTCACGGCAAATTCCTCACACTGCTACTGCTCCACCAAAGTCCTCAGCAGCTCCTTCAAAGTCCTCAGCTCCTGTGCATCTGGCTACATGTCAAAGGACTGTTGGTTTCTCGATTGCCTCTGGTGTCTCAGCAAGTTCCTCAGCTGCACCAATTTCCTCATCAGGCCCCACACTGTTGAAGACTAAAGCAACAGCTGGACGCGGTCCTCGGCCAAGTCCAAAGAAGAAACAGGTCGCATTCCATGTGCCTTCTGATGATGAAGCTTCTGATGATGAACTTGCAGAAATCATCAGAGACAGACAAGTGAAGGCCGCTAGAGCCAAATGCACATCTATGCCACTGCTTTTGGATCCGAGGAAGATCCTCGACTACATTGACCTCTGGCACAAGGATCCTAACACCCCTATGCCTGATTTTCATCTGACTCCTGGTCAAAGTCACATGCTGACCCATTTCATCACTGAAGAGAAATGGAAGTTTGAAAAGGCAAGAGAGATCAAGAAAGCACAATACAGAAAGGGGAAGCTCCTGAAGAAAAATGTTGTCAGAATGACACCTGAGGAACTTCTCCAGGCTCAGTCTGAAATTCAAGCCCTCAGCAAAGACTTTGATGCCTACTATGCTGATTGGCAAGGAGCTAAAGTGAGATTCGTCAACCTGATGAAGAAATTCACAAATGTTGCAGCCCTAACGCAACAAGAAAACCCTCAGGCTGCAGACTCTGCTCAGCCTGCTGAAGAACATGCCAGCATCGCTGATGATTTTCAGTCTGCTGAAGAAAATGCTAGTTCCAGGGCTGATGACTCCATTCCAGCCGCTGAAGAAATTGCCAGGGCATCCACTAGTGGTGCGCCTGAAGAAATTGAAGAGATCGGAGCAACTGCATCAGTTGCGCCTGAAGAAAATCAACCAGATTCCTCAGCTCCTCCCGCGCCTACACCAACTCCAATTCTTCCATGTGCCTCTGATATGAAGAAGACCAAGGCTGCAGAGCGAGCTGCAGTGAAGAAACGGAAGGCCTCAGCTGCGTCAAATTCTTCGGCTGCGAAGAAAATGAAGCCAATGACCAGCTCATTTGAAAACCCTATTGATGTTGTTCCAATTTCCTCCATGCCATCAAAGGACCTTGTTTCTTTTGGAGAAGACTATGAGATCCCAAGCGAATCTGATGAAGGAAATCATTCTGCTGCTTCGTCAGAGCAGATGGATGAAGAAATTGAAGTGGACAAAATCCCTTCAACGCCAGTCATTTCCTCACCTATGCCTCAGTTCACAGCTGAAGAGGCTGGTGTTGAGGAAATTGAAGATGAAGATGTGGATATAGGATGCACCACACCTGTGATGAATGATGACTTTTGGGAAAGTCAGCATCCCAATACTCCTCTCTTCACACCTATCCAACAGATTCCTCAGTCCCCTGCACCAACAGTTCAAATGGGCTCTGAAGAAACTCAACCCACTCCCTCTGTGCATGAAGACATTCCAGCCGCTAGTGCTGAAGAACCTGCTGCTGCTGATCCTCAGGTTGCACAAGAAGAGGAACCAGAAATTCCTCGGCCTGAAGAACCTGAGCTCGCGATTCCTGAGGTGGTGATGCAACTCGCTGACACCCCTCTGCCAAAGCCAAAGAATCTGTTCTCAAGCAAACAGAAGTTCAAGGCTGAAGACTTCTTTGCCGAGCATGTATTCTTCACTAACTACAACCCCTATGACTCTGCTCGCATAAGGAAGAGGCATTTCTGGACTGCTAGTCAAGCCAACTTCTATTCCTCAGTGCTGTTTGACAAAGACAAAATCTTTGATCATGCACATATTCCTCACGTGGACATGGAATCTCTGCCATGCTTCAAGCCAGTCCTCAGTGTTCTTCACGATGCAGGATTACTAAATTTCTGCACGGACATTTGCGATTGGAATGAAGAACTCATTCTTCAGTTCTACGCGACACTGCATATCACTGGAGACGCTGAAGATGTCAACTCATGGGTGTTGGACTGGATGACTGAAAACACTCACTACAAGGCACCGGCAACTGAATTGCTTCGTGTCCTTCCTCTCAATCCTCCCCATGACAGTGCACATTGCACCTACAGTGACCCTGAACTGACGAATCACTATATGCAAGTGCTCATGAAGCCTTTGAAGCCTGGGCAGGCCCCACGAACCAAATTCCTCGTCAAGGAATTACTCTATGTGCCTCAGACTGTCTATCGCATTCTGACGAAGACTATGAGTCCTATCAAAGGCCACGACTCAAATGATGAAGAAGTCGTTGGCATCATGAAGAATATGCTTTTCAACATCATTCATGGCGTTCCCGTCAACTTCCATGATTTCTTCATGAGGACTCTGGGCAATATTGCTATGTCACCATTCGAGCTGAAGCCCTATGCGCCTTGGATTATGAGATTCATCAGGGCAAGATCTTCACTGAATTACAAAGCTGACACTCTGAACCACGGTAGCTACTTGCCTCCCATTGAAGTCCTCAAACAGACAGTTTCATCAGCTTATGATAAAGGCAAGGCAGCTGCTGTGATCGATGAAGGCATTCGTCCATTGGATGGTCAATTTCGCAAGGCTGCATCTTACTCTACCAATGACGACTCTGCCACACATGACTCTGCCGCAAATACCTCAGCCAAGCAAAATCCTCAAGCCACAGCACCCAGGGTGATGACTGACCGTGAGTTACTCCTCAGTCTTCATCAGAAGGTTGATCGCAATCACAAATGGGTAAAGCGTCAGTTTGGTGCACTTCTTCACAATATGACCTCAACATACAATGCAGTGAAGAAGAACCAATACTACCTTCATGAAACCTTCAACCGCACCTGGGCTGTCCTCACTCATGTCTATAGTGCTGAAGAACTGAAGACTATGGGTCTCAAGGAAGAATTTGACAGGTCTGCACCTCCTCCGAAGAAACTCAAGAGGGTCAAAGTTCCTCCACTGGTGGCCAGCTCTTATTCTTCATCGCGTGACACTGATGAGAATGAAGACTTGGACGACACTGCGGCAGGCCCTGCTACAACAAACAACCCCGACAACGCTGGTGCTCCTCCATCGACTTGAAATTCTTCAGGGGTGTTAGTCCTCAGTTTCAATCCTTTTGGTCATTTGATGACAAAGGGGGAGAAATCTGAGTTAGTCTTCAAGTGGGTCTATATTAAGGGCATTTTTTTAAGTTACAACTCTCGTTCTTCTGAAGCTTTTATTTGGATCGAGTTGTAATCTTAAACCCGATGGTGCGCCGATACTTTTGTTGCATTATGCTTTGCATGCTTATTCCTCGTTAACGACATTGCACGCATGCTGAATCTCATCAGGCACCATATTTCATCATGCATTTCAAATTCTTCATATTATATATCAAATGTGTGTATGAATTACAAGATATAGGGGGAGATCTCCATGATTCAACTCTTCAAATGTGCATTGCCTCAAACGCAAATTCCTCACTATGCACATCTTCAGGGGGAGTTCTTCTATATCTTGCTATCAAATTCCTCAATATCAGTATTTACACTTCATACATTTATCCCCGCTGAAAACTTAACCTATATTGTCATCAATCACCAAAAAGGGGGAGATTGTAAGTGCATCTAGTGCCCCTTAGTGATTTTGGTGTATTGAAGACTTATAGGTTAAGGGACTAATGCATTTGTGAGTGTACACAGGTCTATAAGTCTATGAGGAGTTTGATATTTACAGAGAAAGTCGACCCCTAAAAATGAAGTTCTTCGACTGAAGACTTTGATATTCTGAAGACTTTCTGAAGACTTTGAAAGTGAAGAAATTGGTGTGACCTTGAAGACTTGGTATTCATTTGAGGAACATGAAGCGTGAAGACTTTTGTTTTCGTAGTTTCATTTTCTCTTTCTTGAGTCATAGGAAACACCGTACTGTTAAAGGGGGTCGAGGAAATACTAAGGAAAAATTTCCATGTGATGCTCAACTCAAAATCCTACACCTACCAATCCCTTCGAGTGAAGCCTTTGGAAATCTCATACAGTCCAGTCAATTTCTTCAGTGACAGAGACGAAGTTCTTCTGGTCGCTGAGGAATTTGTTCTGACTAAGGAGTTAGGAATTCGCCAGTGCGAATTGCCTACACACTGAGGAACATGATAGCCCTAAGGAATTTGAGAGTCAAATTTCCAACCGTTGCTGTGCTGCGCGCCAGCTGTCCCAAAATATCTTATCCACCTAACGGTCATATCATTGAAGGGCATTTATGTCCTATCATGTCGGGCTGCTCCCTAGGCTATAAATAGCCACCCCCTACAACCACTAGCTGGTTGGCTGCTCCGAGAGAACTTGACACTTGTCATTTGAGAGCAACCCATCCTCCGAGGACTTTGAGCGAAAATCATCGAGTGAGGAAAACCCAAAACCAAACCCCTACAAACCCAAAGTGATTGAGCATCACTGAAGAAATTGATCCTGCGTGGATCCGATGCTTGTTACCTTTGAAGACTGTGCTTCTTCCAGACGGTTAGGCGTCATGGTCTAGAGCATCCAAGAGGAATTGTGGATCACCGAGTTACCAAGTCTGTGAAGGTTTGGAAGTCGCCTGAAGACTTACCACGAGTGATTGGACGAGGTATGTGTGATCTTAGTTCAAGGAGAATACGGTGAGGACTGGGTGTCCTGAGCTGCGTGCTCAGCGACTGGGTGTCCGGGACTGTGTGTCCTCGAGTTTAAATACTCAGCCGCTCCAACCAGACGTACAACTGAGACAGCAGTTGGAACTGGTCTACCAAATCATTGTCTTCACCAACCTAACTGGTTCTATTTCCTCAACCCTTTCATTTCCTCATTACTGTGTTGAGTGTTTGTTCATATCTGTGCTTGAAGACTTTGACTGAAGACTTTATCAATTTCCTCAGTTCAATTTCTTCAGTCTGTTTGTCTTCTTCTTGAGTTATCCTGTGATTACGCTTTCTGTACTCTGTGCTAGTCTTAATTTCATCATGATGACCATGCTTGTATGTTGTTATGCTTACTTCTGAGTACTTATTCCGCTGCTAGTAGTTCTTCACTAAGGAATTTCCTCACCGGCAAATTCCTCAGTGAAGAATTCATAAAAATCGCCTATTCACCCCCCCCCCCCCTCTAGTCGATATAACGCACTTTCAGCGGTCGGGATTTGAATCTTACTCACTTTCACCCCTTGCAACACAGGCAAGAACTCCTTCTTTGACTGTTCCATTTTGAACTACTTCAAAATTTTATCAAGGTATGTACTCATTGAAAAAACTTATCAAGCGTCTTGATCTATCTATATAGATCTTGATGCTCAATGTGTAAGCAGCTTCACCGAGGTCTTTCTTTGAAAAACTCCTTTCAAACATTCCTTTATGCTTTCCAGAAAATTCTACATCATTTCCAATTAATAATATGTCATTTACATATACTTATCAGAAAGGGTGTAGTGCTCCCACTCACTTTCTTGTAAATACAAGCCTTTCCAAAAGTCTGTATAAAACCATATGATTTGATCCACTCATCAAAGCGTATATTCCAATTCCGAGATGCTTGCACCAGTCCATTGATGGATTGCTGGAGCTTGCACTGTTGCACAATTTGTTAGCATCTTTAGGATTGACAAAACCTTCTGATTGCATCATATACAACTCTTCTTTAATAAATCCATTAAGGAATGCAGTTTTGACATCCATTTGCCAGATTTCATAAAATGTGGCAATTGCTAACATGATTCGGACAGACTTAAGCATCGATACGAGTGAGAAAATCTCATCGTATTCAACCCATTGAACTTGTTGAAAACCTTTTTGCAACAAGTCGAGCTTAGTGGATAGTAACACTACTATCAGTGTCTGTCTTCCTCTTGAAGATCCATTTATTCAACATGGCTTACTGATCATCGAGCAAGTCAATCAAAGTCCATACTTTGTTCTCATACATGGATCATATCTCAGATTTTATGGCCTCAAGCCATTTCGCGGAATCTGGGCTCATCATCGCTTCCTCATAGTTCGTAGGTTCATCATGGTCTAGTAACATGACTTCCAGAACAGTATTACCGTACTACTCTGGTGCGGACTGTACTTTGGAAGACCTACGAGGTTTTGTAGTAACTTGATCTGAAGTTTTATGATCATCATCATTAGCTTCCTCACTAATATGTGTAGGAATCACTGGAACTGATTTCTGTGATGAACTACTTTCCAATTCGGGAGAAGGTACAAATTACCTTATCAAGCTCTACTTTCCTCTCACTCACTTCTTTCGAGAGAAACTCCTTCTCTACAAAGGATCCGAATTTAGCAACGAAAATCTTGTCCTCAGATATGTGATAGAAGGTGTACCCAATAGTTTCTTTTGGGTATCCTATGAAGACACATTTCTCCGATTTGGGTTCGAGCTTATCTGGTTGAAGTTTCTTCACATAAGCATCACAGCCCCAAACGTTAAGAAACGACAAATTGGGTTTCTTACTAAACCACAGTTCATATGGTGTCATCTCAACGGATTTAGATGGTGCCCTTTTAATGTGAATGCAGCTGTCTCTAATGCATAACCCCAAAACAATAGTGGTAAATTAGTAAGAGACATCATAGATCGCACCATATCCAATAAAGTGTGGTTACGACGTTCGGACACACCATAACGTTGTGGTGTTCCAGGTGGCGTGAGCTGTGAAACTATTCCACAATGTTTTAGTTGAAGACCAAACTCGTAACTCAAATATTCGTCTCCACGATCAGATCGTAGGAACTTTATTTTTCTTGTTACGATGATTTTCCACTTCACTCTGAAATTCTTTGAACCTTTCAACTATTTCAGACCTATGTTTCATCAAGTAGATATACCCATATCTGCTCAAATCATCTTGTGAAGGTCAGAAAATAACGATACTTGCCACGAGCATCAACACTCATTGGATCGCATACATCGGTATGTATTATTTCCAATAAGTCAGTAGCTTGTTCCATTGTTCCTGAGAACGGAGTTTTAGTCATCTTGCCCAAAAGGCACGGTTCGCAAGCATCAAATGATTCATAACCAAGTGATTCCGAAAATCCATCTTTATGGAGTTTCTTCATGCGCTTTACACCGATATGACCCAAACGGCAGTGCCACAAATAAGTTGCACTATCATTATTAACTTTGCATCTTTTGGCATCAATATTATGAATATGTGTATCACTACGATCGAGATCCAATAACTATTTTCATTGGGTGTATGACCATTGAAGGTTTTATTCATGTAAACAGAACAACAATTATTCTCTGACTTTAAATGAATAACCGTATTGCAATAAACATGATCAAATCATATTCATGCTCAACGCAAAAGCTAAATAACATTTATTTAGGTTTAACACTAATCCCGAAAGTATAGGGAGTGTGTGATGATGATCATATCAATCTTGGAACTACTTCCAACACTCATCGTCACTTCCCCTTCAACTAGTCTCTGTTTATTCTGTAACTCCTGTTTCGAGTTACTAAATTTTTAGCAACCGAACAAGTATCAAATACTCAGGGGCTACTATAAACATTAGTAAGGTACACATCAATAACCTGTACATCAAAATATACCCTTGTTCACTTTTCCATTCTTATTATCCACCAAATATTTGAAGTAGTTCCACTTCCAGTGACCATTTCCTTTGCAGTAGAAGCACTCCGTTTCAGGCTTAGGTCCGGCTTTGGGCTTCTTCACGGGAGTGACAACTTGTTTGCCATTCTACTTGAAGTTTCCCTTTCTTTCCCTTTGCCCTTTTCTTGAAACTAGTGGTCTTGTCAATCATCAACACTTGATGCTCTTTCTTGATTTCTACCTTTGTCGATTTCAACATCACGAAGAGCTTGGGAATCACTTTCGTCATCCCTTGCATATTATAGTTCATCATGAAGTTCTATTAACTTGGTGATGGTGACTAGAGAATTCTGTCAATCACTATCTTATCTGGAAGATTAACTCCCACTTGATTCAAGCGATTGAAGTACCCAGACAATCTGAGCACATGCTCACTAGTTGAGCGATTCTCCTCCATCTTTTAGCTATAGAACTTGTTGGAGACTTCATATCTCTCAACTCGGGTATTTGCTTGAAATATTAACTTCAATTCCTGGAACATCTCATATGGTCCATGACGTTCAAAACGTCTTTGAAGTCCCGATTCTAAGCCGTTAAGCATGGTGCACTAAACTATCAAGTAGTCATCATATTGAGCTAGCCAAACGTTCATAACGTCTGCATTTGCTTGTGCAATAGGTCTGTCACCTAGCGGTGCATTAAGGACATAATTCTTCTGTGCAGCAATGAGGATAAACCTCAGATCACGGATCCAATCCGCATCATTGCTACTAACATCTTTCAATACAATTTTCTCTAGGAACATATCAAAATAAACATATGAAAGCAACAATGTGAGCTATTGATCTACAACATAATTTGCAAAATACTTGTTCATGATAAATTTAAGTTCAATTAATCATATTACTTAAGAACTCCCACTTAGACAGACATCTCTCTAGTCATCTGAGTGATCACGTGATCCAAATCAACTAAACCATTTCCGATCATCACGTGAGATGGAGTACTTTTCAATGGTGAACAACACTATGTTGATCATATCTACTATATGATTCAGGCTCGACCTTTCGGTCTCTGTGTTCCGAGGCCATATCTGCATATGCTAGGCTCGTCAAGTTTAACCTGAGTATTCTGCGTGTGCAAAACTGGCTGGCACCCGTTGTAGATGGACGTAGAGCTTATCACACCCGATCATCACGTGGTGTCTGGGCACGACGAATTTTGGCAACGGTGCATAGTCAGGGAGAACACTTCTTGATAATTTAGTGAGAGATCATCTTAAAATGCTACCATCAATCAAAGCAAGATAAGATGCATAAAGGATAAACATCACATGCAATCAATATAAGTGATATGATATAGCCATCATCATCTTGTGCTTGTGATCTCCATCTCCGAAGCACCTCCATGATCACCATCGTCACCGGCGTGACACCTTGATCTCCATCGTAGCATCGTTGTCGTCTCGCCAATCTTATGCTTCCACGACTATCGCTACCGCTTAGTAATAAAGTAAAGCAATTACAGGGCGATTGCATTGCATACAATAAAGCGACAACCATATGGCTCCTGCCAGTTGCCGATAACTCGGTTACAAAATATGATCATCTCATACAATAAAATTTAGCATCACATCTTGACCATATCACATCACAACATGCCCTGCAAAAACAAGTTAGACGTCCTCTACTTTGTTGTTGCAAGTTTTACGTGGCTGCTACGGGCTGAGCAAGAACCGTTCTTACCTACGCATCAAAACCACAACGATAGTTTGTCAAGTTGGTGTTGTTTTAACCTTCGCAAGGACCGGGCGTAGCCACACTCGGTTCAACTAAAGTTGGAGAAACTGACACCCGCCAGCCACCTGTGTGCAAAGCACGTCGGTAGAACCAGTCTCGCGTAAGCGTACGCGTAATGTCAGTCCAGGCCGCTTCATCCAACAATACCGCCGAACCAAAGTATGACATGCTAGTAAGCAGTATGACTTATATTGCCCACAACTCACTTGTGTTCTACTCGTGCATATAACATCAACGCATAAACCCTAGGCTCGGATGCCACTGTTGGGGAACATAGTAATTTCAAAAAATTTCCTACGCACACGCAAGATCATGGTGATGCATAGCAACGAGAGGGAAGAGTGTTGTCCACGTACCCTCGTAGACCGTAAGCGGAAGCGTTATGACAACGCGGTTGATGTAGTCGTACGTCTTCACAATCCGACCGATCCAAGCACCAAACGTATGGCACCTCCGAGTTCAGCACACGTTCAGCTCGATGACATTCCCCGGCTCCGATCCAGCAAAGCGTCGGGGATGAGTTCCGTCAGCACGACGGCGTGGTGACGATGATGACGTTCTACCGGCGCAGGGCTTCGCCTAAACTCCACGACGATATGACCGAGGTGGTATATGGTGGAGGGGGGCACCGCACACGGCTAAGGAACGATCCGTAGATCAACTTGTGTGTTCTAGGGTGCCCCCCTGCCCCCGTATATAAAGGAGCAAGGGAGGGGGTGGCCGGCCTAGGAGGAGGCGCACCAAGGAGGAGTCCTACTCCCACCGGGAGTAGGATTCCCCCCCTTCCAAGTAGTTGGAGTAGGAGTCAAGGAAAGGGGGAAGAGAAGAGAAGGAAGGAGGGGGCGCAGCCCCTCCCCCTAGTCCAATTCAGACTAGGCCTTGGGGGGGCGCCCAACCTCTCCTCTCTCTTTCCCCTAAAGCCCAATAAGGCCCATATACTCCCCGGCGAATTCCCGTAACTCTCCGGTACTCCGAAAAATAACCGAATCACTCAGAACCTTTCCGAACTCCGAATATAGTCGTCCAATATATCGATCTTTATGTCTCGACCATTTCGAGACTCCTCGTCATGTCCCCGATCTCATCCGGGACTCCGAACTCCTTCGGTACATCAAAACTCATAAACTCATAATAAACTGTCATCGAAACCTTAAGCGTGCGGACCCTACGGGTTCGAGAACTATGTAGACATGACCTAGAACTATTCTCGGTCAATAACCAATAGCGGAATCTTGATGCTCATATTGGCTCCTACATATTCTACGAAGATCTTTATCGGTCAAACCGCATAACAACATACGTTGTTCCCTTTGTCATCGGTATGTTACTTGCCCGAGATTTGATTGTCGGTATCCAATACCTAGTTCAATCTCGTTACTGGCAAGTCTCTTTACTCGTTATGTAACGCATCATTCCGCAACTAACTCATTAGTTACATTGCTTGCAAGGCTTATAGTGATGTGCATTACTGAGAGGGCCCAGAGATACCTCTCCGACAATCGGAGTGACAAAACCTAATCTCGAAATATGCCAACCCAACATGTACCTTTGGAGACACCTGTAGTGTTGGGGAACGTTGCAGAAAATTAAAATTTTTCCTACGATTTCACCAAGATCCATCTATGAGTTCATCTAAGCAACGAGTCAAGGGAGTGAGTTTGCATCTACATACCACTTGTAGATGGCGTGCGGAAGCTTGCAAGGGGATGGTGATGATGGAGTCGTACTCGACGTGATTCAGATCACCGATGACCAAGTACTGAACGGACAGCACCTCCGCGTTCAACACACGTACGGGACGAGAGACGTCTCCTCCTTCTTGATCCAGCAAGGGGGAGGAGAGGTTGAGGAAGATCGCTCCAACGGCAGCACGACGGCGTGGTGTAGTTGGTGCAGCAGTACTCCGACAGGGCTTCGCCAAGCACGTATGGAGGAGGAGAGGTGTTGGGGAGGGGAGGGGCTGCTCCTTGGCTTGTGTGTTGCAGCCCTCCCCTCACCCCTCTATATATAGGGGAATGGGGGCAAGGGGGGCCGGCCCTCTAGGGAAAACCCTAGGGGGGGGGGGGCGGCGGCCAAAGGGAGAGGGGAAGAGGGGTGGCTTGCCCCCCAAGCCAGGGGGGCCCCTTTAGGGTTTCCCCTCCCCTTGCCCTAGCCGCATGGGCCTAGGTGGGGAGGTGCGCCCAGCCCACCAGGGGCTGGCTCCCTGCCACACGCAGCCCATGTGGTCCCCCGGGAGGGGTGGCCCCACCCGGTGGACCTTCGGAACCCTTCCGGTGGCCCCGGTACAATACCGGTATGACCCCGAAACTTTCCGGTGTCCGTTTGACAACTTTCCATATATAAACCTTTACCTCCGGACCCTTCCGGAACTCCTCGTGACATCCGGGATCTTATCCGGGACTCCGAACAACATTCGGTAGTCACCTACAAGTCTTCCTAATAACCCTAGCGTCACCGAACCTTAAGTGTGTAGACCCTACGGGTTCGGGAGACATGCAGACATGACCGAGACGCTCTCAGGTCAATAACCAACAGCGGGATCTGGATATCCATGTTGGCTCCCACATGCTCCTCGATGTTGTCATCGGATGAACCACGATGTCGAGGATTCGATCAAACCCTGTATACAATTCCCTTTGTAAATCGGTACGTTACTTGCCCGACACTCGATCGTCGGTATCCCAATACCTTGTTCAGTCTCGTTACCGGAAAGTCACTTTACTCATACCGTAATGCATGATCCCGTGGCCAACACCTTGGTCACCTTGAGCTCATTATGATGATGCATTACCGAGTGGGCCCAGAGATACCTCTCCGTCATACGGAGTGACAAATCCCAGTCTCGATCCGTGTCAACCCAACAGACACTTTCGGAGATACCTGTAGTGCACCTTTATAGTCACCCAGTTACGTTGTGACGTTTGGTACACCCAAAGCACTCTTACGGTATCCGGGAGTTACACGATCTCATGGTCTAAGGAAGAGATACTTGACATTGGCAAAGCTCTAGCAAACGAACTAAACGACCTTTGTGCTATGCTTAGGATTGGGTCTTGTCCATCACATGATTCTCCTAATGATGTGATCCCGTTATCAACGACATCCAATGTCCATAGCCAGGAAACCATGACTATCTGTTGATCACAACGAGCTAGTCAACTAGAGGCTCACTAGGGACATATTGAGGTCTATGTATTCACACGTGTATTATGATTTCCGGATAATACAGTTATAGCATGAATAAAAGACAATTATCATGAACAATGAAATATAATAATACTTTTATTATTGCCTCTAGGGCATATTTCCAACAGTCTCCCACTTGCACTAGAGTCACCAATCTAGTTACATTGTGATGAATCGAACACCCATAGAGTTCTGGTGTTGACCATGTTTTGCTCGTGAGAGAGGTTTAGTCAACTGATCTGCGACATTCAGATCCGTATGTACTTTGCAAATTTCTATGTCTCCGTCTTGAACATTTTCACGGATGGAGTTGAAACGACGCTTGATGTGCCTGGTCTTCTTGTGAAACCTGGGCTCCTTGGCAAGGGCAATAGCTCCAGTGTTGTCACAGAAGAGTTTGATAGGCCCCGACGCATTGGGTATGACTCCTAGGTCGGTGATGAACTCCTTCACCCAAATTGCTTCATGCGCTGCCTCCGAGGCTGCCATGTACTCTGCTTCACACGTAGATCCCGCCACGACACTCTGCTTGCAGCTGCACCAGCTTACTGCTCCACCATTCAACATATACACGTATCCGGTTTGTGACTTAGAGTCATCCAGATCTGAGTCGAAGCTAGCGTCGACGTAACCCTTTACGACAAGCTCTTCGTCTCCTCCATAAATGAGAAACATGTCCTTTGTCCTTTTCAGGTACTTCAGGATATTCTTGACCGTTGTCTAGTGTTCCTTGCCGGGATTACTTTGGTATCTTGCTACCAAACTTACGGCAAGGTTTACATCGGGTCTGGTACACAGCATGGCATACATAATAGATCCTATGGCTGAAGCATAGGGGATGACACTCATCTCTTCTTTATCTTTTGCCGTGGTCGGTGACTGAGCCGAGCTCAATCTCACACCTTGTAACATAGGCAAGAACCCTTTCTTGGACTGATCCATTTTGAACCTCTTCAAAATCTTATCAAGGTATGTGCTTTGTGAAAGACCTATGAGGCGTCTCGATCTATCTCTATAGATCTTGATGCCTAATATATAAGCAGCTTCTCCAAGGTCCTTCATTGAAAAACATTTGTTCAAGTAGGCCTTAATGCTGTCCAGAAGTTCTATATTATTTCCCATCAAGAGTATGTCATCTACATATAATATGAGAAATGCTACAGAGCTCCCACTCACTTTCTTGTAAACGCAGGCTTCTCCATAAGTCTGCATAAACCCAAACGCTTTGATCATCTCATCAAAGCGAATATTCCAACTCCGAGATGCTTGCACCAGCCCATAAATGGATCGCTGGAGCTTGCATACTTTGTTAGCATTCTTAGGATCGACAAAACCTTCCGGCTGCATCATATACAGCTCTTCCTTAAGATGTCCGTTAAGGAATGCCGTTTTGACGTCCATCTTCCATATCTCATAATCATAGTATGCGGCAACTGCTAACATGATTCGGACGGACTTCAGCTTCGCTATGGGAGAGAATGTCTCGTCGTAGTCAATCCCTTGAACTTGTCGATAACCCTTAGCGACAAGCCGAGCTTTATAGATGGTAACATTACCATCCGCGTCTGTCTTCTTCTTGAAAATCCATTTGTTTTCTATCGCTCGCCGATCATCGGGCAAGTCTGTCAAAGTCCATACTTTGTTTTCATACATGGATTCTATCTCGGATTTCATGGCTTCAAGCCATTTGTTGGAATCTGGGCCCGCCATCGCTTCTTCATAGTTCGAAGGTTCACCGTTGTCTAACAACATGATTTCCAGGACAGGGTTGCCGTACCACTCTGGTGCGGAACGTGTCCTTGTGGACCTACGAAGTTTAGTAGCAACTTGATCCGAAGTACCTTGATCATCATTATTGTTTTCCTCTTCAGTTGGTGTGGGCATCACAGGAACATTTTCCTGCGCTGCACCACTTTCCCGTTCGAGAGGTAGTACTTCATCGAGTTCTACTTTCCTCCCACTTACTTCTTTCGAGAGAAACTCTTTTTCCAGAAAGCATCCGTTCTTGGCAACAAAGATCTTGCCCTCGGATCTTAAGTAGAAGGTATACCCGACAGTTTCCTTAGGGTATCCTATGAAGACGCATTTTTCCGACTTGGGTTCGAGCTTTTCAGGTTGAAGTTTCTTGACATAAGCATCGCATCCCCAAACTTTTAGAAACGACGGCTTAGGTTTCTTCCCAAACCATAATTCATACGGTGTCGTCTCAACGGATTTAGACGGTGCCCTATTTAAAGTGAATGTAGCTGTCTCTAGAGCGTAATGTAGCTGTCTCTAGAGCGTATCCCCAAAATGATAGCGGTAAATCGGTAAGAGACATCATAGACCGCACCATATCCAATAGAGTGTGATTACGACGTTCGGACACACCGTTTCGCTGAGGTGTTCCAGGCGGCGTGAGTTGTGAAACGATTCCACATTTCTTTAAGTGTGTACCAAATTCATGACTTAAGTATTCTCCTCCACGATCTGATCGTAGGAACTTTATCTTTCGGTCACGTTGATTCTCTACCTCATTCTGAAATTCCTTGAACTTTTCGAAGGTTTCAGACTTGTGTTTCATTAAGTAAACATACCCATATCTACTCAAGTCATCAGTGAGAGTGAGAACATAACGATGTCCTCCGCGAGCCTCAACGCTCATTGGACCGCATACATCGGTATGTATGATCTCCAACAAGTTGGTTGCTCGCTCCATTGTTCCGGAGAACGGAGTCTTGGTCATTTTGCCCATGAGGCATGGTTCACATGTGTCAAATGATTGATAATCAAGAGACTCTAAAAGTCCATCAGCATGGAGCTTCTTCATGCGCTTGACACCAATGTGACCAAGGCGGCAGTGCCACAAGTATGTGAGACTATCGTTATCACCTTTACATCTTTTGGCATTCACACTATGAATATGTGTAATATTACGCTCGAGATTCATTAAGAATAAACCATTGACCATCGGAGCATGACCATAAAACATATCTCTCATATAAATCGAACAACCATTATTCTCAGACTTAAATGAGTAGCCATCTCGTATTAAACGAGATCTAGATACAATGTTCATGCTCAAACTTGGCACTAAATAACAATTATTAAGGTTCAAAACTAATCCCGTGGGTAAATGTAGAGGCAGCATGCCGACGGCGATCACATCGACTCTGGAACCATTCCCGACGCGCATCGTCACCTCGTCCTTCGCCAGTCTCCGTTTATTCCGCAGCTCCTGCTGTGAGTTACAAATATGAGCAACGGCACTGGTATCAAATACCCAGGAGTTACTACGAGTACTGGTAAGGTACACATCAATTACATGTATATCAAATATACCTTTGGTGTTGCCGGCCTTCTTATCCGCTAAGTATTTGGGGCAGTTCCGCTTCCAATGACCCTTCCCCTTGCAATAAAAGCACTCAGTCTCGGGCTTGGGTCCATTCTTTGACTTCTTCCCAGTAACTGGCTTACCAGGCGCGGCAACATCCTTGTCGTCCTTCTTGAAGTTCTTCTTGCCCTTGCCCTTCTTGAACTTAGTGGTCTTATTGACCATCAACACTTGATGTTCTTTCTTGATTTCAGCCTCTGCTGACTTCAGCATCGAGAACACTTCAGGAATGGTCTTTTCCATCCCCTGCATGTTGTAGTTCATCACAAAGCTCTTGTAGCTTGGTGGGAGCGACTGGAGGATTCTGTCAATGACCGCCTCATCTAGGAGGTTAATATTCAGCTGGGTCATACGGTTGTGCAACCCAGACATCTTGAGTATGTGCTCACTGACAGAACTGTTTTCCTCCATCTTACAACTATAGAACTTGCCGGAGACATCATATCTCTCGACCCGGGCATGAGCTTGGAAAACAAGTTTCAGCTCTTCGAACATCTCATATGCTCCGTGATGCTCAAAACGCTTTTGGAGCCCCGGTTCTAAGCTGTAAAGCATGCCGCACTGAACGAGGGAGTAATCATCAGCACGAGTTTTCCAAGCATTCATAATGTCTTGGTTCTCTGGGACGGGAGCGTCACCTAGCGGTCCTTCTAGGACATATTGCTTCCTGGCAGCTGTGAGGATGATCCTCAGGTTCCGGACCCAGTCCGTATAGTTGCTGCCATCATCTTTTAGCTTGGTTTTCTCTAGGAACGCGTTGAAGTTCATGTTGACATGAGCGTTGGCCATTTGATCTACAAGACATATTTGCAAAGGTTTTAGACTAAGTTCATGATAATTAAGTTCTAATCAAATTATGAACTCCCACTCAGATTAGACATCCCTCTAGTCATCTAAGTGTTACACGATCCGAGTCGACTAGCCCGTGTCCGATCATCACGTGAGACGGACTAGTCATCGTCGGTGAACATCTTCATGTTGATCGTATCTTCCATACGACTCGTGTTCGACCTTTCGGTCTCCGTGTTCTGAGGCCATGTCTGTACATGCTAGGCTCGTCAAGTTAACCCTAAGTGTTTTTGCTGTGTAAAACTGTCTTACACCCGTTGTATGTGAACGTAAGAATCCATCACACCCGATCATCACGTGGTGCTTAGAAGCGACGAACTGTAGCAACGGTGCACAGTTAGGGGAGAACACTTCTTGAAATTTTATAAGGGATCATCTTATTTACTACCGTCGTCCTAAGTAAACAAGATGTATAAACATAATAAACATCACATGCAATTATATAGTTGTGACATGATATGGCCAATATCACATAGCTCCATTGATCTCCATCTTCGGGGCTCCATGATCATCTTGTCACCGGCTTGACACCATGATCTCCATCATCATGATCTCCATCATCATGTCTTCATGAAGTTGTCACGCCAACGACTACTTCTACTTGTTTAGCTAACGCGTTTAGCAATAAACTAAAGTAAGTTACATGGCGTTCTTCAATGACACGCAGGTCATACAAAAAATAAAGACAACTCCTATGGCTCCTACCGGTTGTCATACTCATCGACATGCAAGTCGTGAATCCTATTACAAGAACATGATCTCATACATCACAATTCATCATTCATCACAACTTCTGGCCATATCACATCACATGATCAATCGCTGCAAAAACAAGTTAGACGTCCTCTAATTGTTGTTGCATCTTTTACGTGGCTGCAATTGGGTTCTAGCAAGAACGTTTTCTTACCTACGAATAACCACAACGTGATTTTGTCAACTTCTATTTACCCTTCATAAGGGCCCTTTTCATCGAATCCGCTCCAACTAAAGTGGGAGAGACAGACACCCGCCAGCCACCTTATGCAACTAGTGCATGTCAATCGGTGCAACCGGTCTCACGTAAGCGTACGTATAAGGTTGGTCCGGGCCGCTTCATCCCACAATACCGCTGAAGCAAGAAAAGACTAGTAGAGGCAAGCAAGTTGACAAGATCCACGCCCACAACAAAATTGTGTTCAACTCGTGCAAAGAGAACTACGCATAAACCTGGCTCTGATACCACTGTTGGGGAACGTTGCAGAAAATTAAAAATTTTCCTACGGTTTCACCAAGATCCATCTATGAGTTCATCTAAGCAACGAGTCAAGGGAGTGAGTTTGCATCTACATACCACTTGTAGATGGCGTGCGGAAGCTTGCAAGGGGATGGTGATGATGGAGTCGTACTCGACGTGATTCAGATCACCGATGACCAAGTACTGAACGGACAGCACCTCCGCGTTCAACACACGTACGGGACGGGAGACGTCTCCTCCTTCTTGATCCAGCAAGGGGGGAGGAGAGGTTGAGGAAGATTGCTCCAACGACAGCACGACGGCGTGGTGTAGTTGGTGCAGCAGTACTCCGACAGGGCTTCGCCAAGCACGTATGGAGGAGGAGAGGTGTTGGGGAGGGGAGGGGCTGCTCCTTGGCTTGTGTGTTGCAGCCCTCCCCTCACCCCTCTATATATAGGGGAAGGGGGGCAAGGGGGGCCGGCCCTCTAGGGAAAACCCTAGGGGGGGGGCGGCGGCCAAAGGGAGAGGGGAAGAGGGGTGGCTTGCCCCCCAAGCCAGGGGGGCGCCCCCTTTAGGGTTTCCCCTCCCCTTGCCCTAGCCGCATGGGCCTAGGTGGGGAGGCGCGCCCAGCCCACCAGGGGCTGGCTCCCTGCCCCACGCAGCCCATGTGGTCCCCCGGGAGGGGTGGCCCCACCCGGTGGACCTCCGGAACCCTTCTGGTGGCCCCGGTACAATACCGGTATGACCCCGAAACTTTCCGGTGTCCGTTTGACAACTTCCCATATATAAACCTTTACCTCCAGACCCTTCCGGAACTCCTCGTGACGTCCGGGATCTTATCCGGGACTCCGAACAACATTCGGTAGTCACCTACAAGTCTTCCTAATAACCCTAGCGTCACCGAACCTTAAGTGTGTAGACCCTACGGGTTCGGGAGACATGCAGACATGACCGAGACACTCTCAGGTCAATAACCAACAGCGGGATCTGGATATCCATGTTGGCTCCCACATGCTCCTCGATGTTGTCATCGGATGAACCACGATGTCGAGGATTCGATCAAACCCTGTATACAATTCCCTTTGTCAATCGGTACGTTACTTGCCCGAGACTCGATCGTCGGTATCCCAATACCTTGTTCAGTCTCGTTACCGGCAAGTCACTTTACTCGTACCGTAATGCATGATCTCGTGGTCAACACCTTGGTCACCTTGAGCTCATTATGATGATGCATTACCGAGTGGGCCCAGAGATACCTCTCCGTCATACGGAGTGACAAATCCCAGTCTCGATCCGTGTCAACCCAACAGACACTTTCGGAGATACCTGTAGTGCACCTTTATAGTCACCCAGTTATGTTGTGACGTTTGGTACACCCAAAGCACTCTTACGGTATCCGGGAGTTACACGATCTCATGGTCTAAGGAAGAGATACTTGACATTGGCAAAGCTCTAGCAAACGAACTAAACGACCTTTGTGCTATGCTTAGGATTGGGTCTTGTCCATCACATAATTCTCCTAATGATGTGATCCCGTTATCAACGACATCCAATGTCCATAGCCAGGAAACCATGACTATCTGTTGATCACAACGAGCTAGTCAACTAGAGGCTCACTAGGGACATATTGAGGTCTATGTATTCACACGTGTATTATGATTTCCGGATAATACAGTTATAGCATGAATAAAAGACAATTATCATGAACAATGAAATATAATAATACTTTTATTATTGCCTCTAGGGCATATTTCCAACAGTCTCCCACTTGCACTAGAGTCACCAATCTATTTACATTGTGATGAATCGAACACCCATAGAGTTCTGGTGTTGATCATGTTTTGCTCGCGAGAGAGGTTTAGTCAACGGATCTGCGACATTCAGATCCGTATGTACTTTGTAAATTTCTATGTCTCCGTCTTGAACATTTTCACGGATGGAGTTGAAACGACGCTTGATGTGCCTGGTCTTCTTGTGAAACCTGGGCTCCTTGGCAAGGGCAATAGCTCCAGTGTTGTCACAGAAGAGTTTGATAGGCCCCGACGCATTGGGTATGACTCCTAGGTCGGTGATGAACTCCTTCACCCAAATTGCTTCATGCGCTGCCTCCGAGGCTGCCATGTACTCCGCTTCACACGTAGATCCCGCCACGACACTCTGCTTGCAGCTGCACCAGCTTACTGCTCCACCATTCAACATATACACGTATCCGGTTTGTGACTTAGAGTCATCCAGATCTGAGTCGAAGCTAGCGTCGACGTAACCCTTTACGACAAGCTCTTCGTCTCCTCCATAAATGAGAAACATGTCCTTTGTCCTTTTCAGGTACTTCAGGATATTCTTGACCGCTGTCCAGTGTTCCTTGCCGGGATTACTTTGTTATCTTGCTACCAAACTTACGGCAAGGTTTACATCGGGTCTGGTACACAACATGGCATACATAATAGATCCTATGGCTGAAGCATAGGGGATGACACTCATCTCTTCTTTATCTTTTGCCGTGGTCGGTGACTGAGCCGAGCTCAATCTCACACCTTGTAACATAGGCAAGAACCCTTTCTTGGACTGATCCATTTTGAACCTCTTCAAAATCTTATCAAGGTATGTGCTTTGTGAAAGACCTATGAGGCGTCTCGATCTATCTCTATAGATCTTGATGCCTAATATATAAGCAGCTTCTCCAAGGTCCTTCATTGAAAAACATTTGTTCAAGTAGGCCTTAATGTTGTCCAGAAGTTCTATATTATTTCCCATCAAGAGTATGTCATCTACATATAATATGAGAAATGCTACAGAGCTCCCACTCACTTTCTTGTAAACGCAGGCTTCTCCATAAGTCTGCATAAACCCAAACGCTTTGATCATCTCATCAAAGCGAATATTCCAACTCCGAGATGCTTGCACCAGCCCATAAATGGATCGCTGGAGCTTGCATACTTTGTTAGCGTTCTTAGGATCGACAAAACCTTCCGGCTGCATCATATACAGCTCTTCCTTAAGATGTCCGTTAAGGAATGCCGTTTTGACGTCCATCTGCCATATCTCATAATCATAGTATGCGGCAACTGCTAACATGATTCGGACGGACTTCAGCTTCGCTACGGGAGAGAATGTCTCGTCGTAGTCAATCCCTTGAACTTGTCGATAACCCTTAGCGACAAGCCGAGCTTTATAGATGGTAACATTACCATCCGCGTCTGTCTTCTTCTTGAAAATCCATTTGTTTTCTATCGCTCGCCGATCATCGGGCAAGTCTGTCAAAGTCCATACTTTGTTTTCATACATGGATTCTATCTCGGATTTCATGGCTTCAAGCCATTTGTTGGAATCTGGGCCCGCCATCGCTTCTTCATAGTTTGAAGGTTCACCGTTGTCTAACAACATGATTTCCAGGACAGGGTTGCCGTACCACTCTGGTGCGGAACGTGTCCTTGTGGACCTACGAAGTTCAGTAGCAACTTGATCTGAAGTACCTTGATCATCATTATTGTTTTCCTCTTCAGTTGGTGTGGGCATCACAGGAACATTTTCCTGCGCTGCACCACTTTCCCGTTCGAGAGGTAGTACTTCATCGAGTTCTACTTTCCTCCCACTTACTTCTTTCGAGAGAAACTCTTTTTCCAGAAAGCATCCGTTCTTGGCAACAAAGATCTTGCCCTCGGATCTTAAGTAGAAGGTATACCCGACAGTTTCCTTAGGGTATCCTATGAAGACGCATTTTTCCGACTTGGGTTCGAGCTTTTCAGGTTGAAGTTTCTTGACATAAGCATCGCATCCCCAAACTTTTAGAAACAATGGCTTAGGTTTCTTCCCAAACCATAATTCATACGGTGTCGTCTCAACGGATTTAGACGGTGCCCTATTTAAAGTGAATGTAGCTGTCTCTAGAGCGTATCCCCAAAATGATAGCGGTAAATCGGTAAGAGACATCATAGACCGCACCATATCCAATAGAGTGTGATTACAACGTTCGGACACACCGTTTCGCTGAGGTGTTCCAGGCGGCGTGAGTTGTGAAACGATTCCACATTTCTTTAAGTGTGTACCAAATTCGTGACTTAAGTATTCTCCTCCACGATCTGATCGTAGGAACTTTATCTTTCGGTCACGTTGATTCTCTACCTCATTCTGAAATTCCTTGAACTTTTCGAAGGTTTCAGACTTGTGTTTCATTAAGTAAACATACCCATATCTACTCAAGTCATCAGTGAGAGTGAGAACATAACGATGTCCTCCGCGAGCCTCAACGCTCATTGGACCACATACATCGGTATGTATGATCTCCAACAAGTTGGTTGCTCGCTCCATTGTTCCGGAGAACGGAGTCTTGGTCATTTTGCCCATGAGGCATGGTTCGCATGTGTCAAATGATTCATAATCAAGAGACTCTAAAAGTCCATCAGCATGGAGCTTCTTCATGCGCTTGACACCAATGTGACCAAGGTGGCAGTGCCACAAGTATGTGGGACTATCGTTATCAACTTTACATCTTTTGGCATTCACACTATGAATATGTGTAATATTACGCTCGAGATTCATTAAGAATAAACCATTGACCATCGGAGCATGACCATAAAACATATCTCTCATATAAATCGAACAACCATTATTCTCAGACTTAAATGAGTAGCCATCTCGTATTAAACGAGATCCAGATACAATGTTCATGCTCAAACTTGGCACTAAATAACAATTATTAAGGTTCAAAACTAATCCCGTGGGTAAATGTAGAGGCAGCATGCCGACGGCGATCACATCGACTCTGGAACCATTCCCGACGCGCATCGTCACCTCGTCCTTCGCCAGTCTCCGTTTATTCCGCAGCTCCTGCTGTGAGTTACAAATATGAGCAACGGCACCGGTATCAAATACCCAGGAGTTACTACGAGTACTGGTAAGGTACACATCAATTACATGTATATCAAATATACCTTTGGTGTTGCCGGCCTTCTTATCCGCTAAGTATTTGGGGCAGTTCCACTTCCAATGACCCTTCCCCTTGCAATAAAAGCACTCAGTCTCGGGCTTGGGTCCATTCTTTGACTTCTTCCCGGTAACTGGCTTACCAGGCGCGGCAACATCCTTGTCGTCCTTCTTGAAGTTCTTCTTGCCCTTGCCCTTCTTGAACTTAGTGGTCTTATTGGCCATCAACACTTGATGTTCTTTCTTGATTTCAGCCTCTGCTGACTTCAGCATCGAGAACACTTCAGGAATGGTCTTTTCCATCCCCTGCATGTTGTAGTTCATCACAAAGCTCTTGTAGCTTGGTGGGAGCGACTGGAGGATTCTGTCAATGACCGCCTCATCTGGGAGGTTAATATTCAGCTGGGTCATACGGTTGTGCAACCCAGACATCTTGAGTATGTGCTCACTGACAGAACTGTTTTCCTCCATCTTACAACTATAGAACTTGCCGGAGACATCATATCTCTCGACCCGGGCATGAGCTTGGAAAACAAGTTTCAGCTCTTCGAACATCTCATATGCTCCGTGATGCTCAAAACGCTTTTGGAGCCCCGGTTCTAAGCTGTAAAGCATGCCGCACTGAACGAGGGAGTAATCATCAGCACGAGTTTGCCAAGCATTCATAATGTCTTGGTTCTCTGGGACGGGAGCGTCACCTAGCGGTCCTTCTAGGACATATTGCTTCCTGGCAGCTATGAGGATGATCCTCAGGTTCCGGACCCAGTCCGTATAGTTGCTGCCATCATCTTTTAGCTTGGTTTTCTCTAGGAACGCGTTGAAGTTCATGTTGACATGAGCGTTGGCCATTTGATCTACAAGACATATTTGCAAAGGTTTTAGACTAAGTTCATGATAATTAAGTTCTAATCAAATTATGAACTCCCACTCAGATTAGACATCCCTCTAGTCATCTAAGTGTTACACGATCCGAGTCGACTAGCCCGTGTCCGATCATCACGTGAGACGGACTAGTCATCGTCGGTGAACATCTTCATGTTGATCGTATCTTCCATACGACTCGTGTTCGACCTTTCGGTCTCCGTGTTCCGAGGCCATGTCTGTACATGCTAGGCTCGTCAAGTTAACCCTAAGTGTTTTTGCTGTGTAAAACTTTCTTACACCCGTTGTATGTGAACGTAAGAATCCATCACACCCGATCATCACGTGGTGCTTAGAAGCGACGAACTGTAGCAACGGTGCACAGTTAGGGGAGAACACTTCTTGAAATTTTATAAGGGATCATCTTATTTACTACCGTCGTCCTAAGTAAACAAGATGTATAAACATAATAAACATCACATGCAATTATATAGTTGTGACATGATATGGCCAATATCACATAGCTCCATTGATCTCCATCTTCGGGGCTCCATGATCATCTTGTCACCGGCTTGACACCATGATCTCCATCATCATGATCTCCATCATCGTGTCTTCATGAAGTTGTCACGCCAACGACTACTTCTACTTGTTTAGCTAACGTGTTTAGCAATAAAGTAAAGTAAGTTACATGGCGTTCTTCAATGACACGCAGGTCATACAAAAAATAAAGACAACTCCTATGGCTCCTGCCGGTTGTCATACTCATCGACATGCAAGTCATGAATCCTATTACAAGAACATGATCTCATACATCACAATTCATCATTCATCACAACTTCTGGCCATATCACATCACATGATCAATCGCTGCAAAAACAAGTTAGACGTCCTCTAATTGTTGTTGCATCTTTTACGTGGCTGCAATTGGGTTCTAGCAAGAACGTTTTCTTACCTACGAATAACCACAACGTGATTTTGTCAACTTCTATTTACCCTTCATAAGGGCCCTTTTCATCGAATCCGCTCCAACTAAAGTGGGAGAGACAGACACCCGCCAGCCACCTTATGCAACTAGTGCATGTCAATCGGTGGAACCGGTCTCACGTAAGCGTACGTGTAAGGTTGGTCCGGGCTGCTTCATACCACAATACCGCAGAAGCAAGAAAAGACTAGTAGAGGCAAGCAAGTTGACAAGATCCACGCCCACAACAAAATTGTGTTCTACTCGTGCAAAGAGAAGTACGCATAAACCTGGCTCTGATACCACTGTTGGGGAACGTTGCAGAAAATTAAAATTTTTCCTACGGTTTCACCAAGATCCATCTATGAGTTCATCTAAGCAATGAGTCAAGGGAGTGAGTTTGCATCTACATACCACTTGTAGATGGCGTGCGGAAGCTTGCAAGGGGATGGTGATGATGGAGTCGTACTCGACGTGATTCAGATCACCGATGACCAAGTACTGAACGGACAGCACCTCCGCGTTCAACACACGTACGGGACGGGAGACGTCTCCTCCTTCTTGATCCAGCAAGGAGGGGAGGAGAGGTTGAGGAAGATCGCTCCAACGGCAACACGACGGCGTGGTGTAGTTGGTGCAGCAGTACTCCGACAGGGCTTCGCCAAGCACGTATGGAGGAGGAGAGGTGTTGGGGAGGGGAGGGGCTGCTCCTTGGCTTGTGTGTTGCAGCCCTCCCCTCACCCCTCTATATATAGGGGAAGGGGGGCAAGGGGGGCCGGCCCTCTAGGAAAAACCCTAGGGGGGGCGGCGGCCAAAGGGAGAGGGGAAGAGGGGTGGCTTGCCCCCCAAGCCAGGGGGGCGCCCCCTTTAGGGTTTCCCCTTCCCTTGCCCTAGCCGCATGGGCCTAGGTGGGGAGGCGCGCCCAGCCCACCAGGGGCTGGCTCCCTGCCCCATGCAGCCCATGTGGTCCCCCGGGAGGGGTGGCCCCACCCGGTGGACCTCCGGAACCCTTCCGGTGGCCCCGGTACAATACCGGTATGACCCCGAAACTTTCCGGTGTCCGTTTGACAACTTCCCATATATAAACCTTTACCTCCGGACCCTTCCGGAACTCCTCGTGACATCTGGGATCTTATCCGGGACTCCGAACAACATTCGGTAGTCACCTACAAGTCTTCCTAATAACCCTAGCGTCACCGAACCTTAAGTGTGTAGACCCTACGGGTTCGGGAGACATGCAGACATGACCGAGACGCTCTCAGGTCAATAACCAACAGCGGGATCTGGATATCCATGTTGGCTCCCACATGCTCCTCGATGTTGTCATCGGATGAACCACAATGTCGAGGATTCGATCAAACCCTGTATACAATTCCCTTTGTCAATCGGTACGTTACTTGCCCGAGACTCGATCGTCGGTATCCCAATACCTTGTTCAGTCTCGTTACCGGCAAGTCACTTTACTCGTACCGTAATGCATGATCCCGTGGCCAACACCTTGGTCACCTTGAGCTCATTATGATGATGCATTACCGAGTGGGCCCAGAGATACCTCTCCGTCATACGGAGTGACAAATCCCAGTCTCGATCCGTGTCAACCCGACAGACACTTTCGGAGATACCTGTAGTGCACCTTTATAGTCACCCAGTTACGTTGTGACGTTTGGTACACCCAAAGCACTCTTACGGTATCCAGGAATTACACGATCTCATGGTCTAAGGAAGAGATACTTGACATTGGCAAAGCTCTAGCAAACGAACTAAACGACCTTTGTGCTATGCTTAGGATTGGGTCTTGTCCATCACATCATTCTCCTAATGATGTGATCCCGTTATCAATGACATCCAATGTCCATAGCCAGGAAACCATGACTATCTGTTGATCACAATGAGCTAGTTAACTAGAGGCTCACTAGGGACATATTGAGGTCTATGTATTCACACGTGTATTATGATTTCCGGATAATACAGTTATAGCATGAATAAAAGACAATTATCATGAACAATGAAATATAATAATACTTTTATTATTGCCTCTAGGGCATATTTCCAACATGTAGTACTCCTTTATAATCACTCAGTTACGTTGTGACGTTTGGTAGTACCCAAAGTGTTCCTCCGGTAAACGGGAGTTGCATAATCTCATAGTTACAGGAACATGTATAAGTCATGAAGAAAGCAATAGCAACATACTAAACGATCAAGTGCTAAGCTAACGGAATGGGTCAAGTCAATCACATCATTCTCCTAATGATGTGATCCTATTAATCAAATGACAACTCTTTTGTCCATGGCTAGGAAACATAACCATCTTTGATAAACGAGCTAGTCAAGTAGAGACATACTGGTGACACTATGTTTGTCTATGTACTCACACATGTATTATGTTTCCGGTTAATACAATTCTAGCATGAATAATAAACATTTATCATGATATAAGAAAATAAATAATAACTTTATTATTGCCTCTAGGGCATATTTCCTTCAAAGGGGGCCGGCCCCCCTTTCCTTCTTCTCTCCCCCCTCTTCCTTCCCTCTCCTACTCCTAATAGGAAAGGGGGGAGTCCTACTCCCGGTTGGGGTTGGACTCCCCCCCTAGGGCGCGCCACCCCCTTGGCCGGCCCCCTCTCCTCCCTTCTTTATATACGGGGGCAAAGGGGCACCCCATGACACACAAGTTGATCTTCGTGATCGTTCCTTAGTCGTGTGCGGTGCCCCTCTCCACCATATTCCACCTCGGTCATATCGTAGTGGTGCTTATGCGAAGCCCTGCGTCGGTAGAACATCATCACCGTCACCACACCGTCATGCTGACGGAACTCTTCCCTGACACCCTGCTGGATCGGAGTCCGGGGATCGTCATCGAGCTGAACGTGTGTTGAACTCGGAGGTGCCGTACGTTCGGTACTTGGATCGGTCGGATTGTGAAGACATACGACTACATTAACCGCGTTGTTCTAACGCTTCCGCTTTCGGTCTACGAGGGTACGTGGACAACACTCTCCCCTCTCGTTGCTATGCATCACCATGATCTTGCGTGTGCGTAGGAATTTTTTTGAAATTACTACGTTCCCCAACAGTGGCATCCGAGCCAGGTTACATGTGTAGATGTCATATGCACGAGTAGAACACAAGTGAGTTGTGGGTGATATAAGTCATACTGCTTACCAGCATGTCATACTTTGGTTCAGCGGCATTGTGAGATGAAGCGGCCCGGACCGACATTACGCGTACGCTTACACGAGACTGGTTTCACCGCTACGTGCACTCGTTGCTTAAAGGTGACCGGCGGGTGTCTGTCTCTCTCACTTTAGTTGAACTGAGTGTGGCTATACCCAGTCCTTGTGAAGGTTAAAACAGCATCAACTTGACAAACTATCGTTGTGGTTTTGATGCGTAGGTAAGAACGGTTCTTTCTCAGCCCGTAGCAGCCACGTAAAATTTGCAACAACAAAGTAGAGGACGTCTAACTTGTTTTTGTAGGGCATGTTGTGATGTGATATGGTCAAGACATGATGCTATATTTTATTGTATGAGATGATCATGTTTTGTAACCGAAGTTATCGGCAACTGGCAGGAGCCATATGGTTGTCGCTTTATTGTATGTAATGCAAACGCAATGTAATTGCTTTACTTTATCACCAAGCGGTAGCGATAGTTGTAGAAGCAATAGATGGTGTAACGACAACGATGCTACGATGGAGATCAAGGTGTCGCGCCGGTGACGATGGTGATCACGACGGTGCTTCGGAGATGGAGATCACAAGCACAAGATGATGATGGCCATATCATATCACTTATATTGATTGCATGTGATGTTTATCCTTTATGCATCTTATCTTGCTTTGATTGACGGTAGCATTTTAAGATGATCTCTCACTAAAATTATCAAGAAGTGTTCTCCCTGAGTATGCACCGTTGCGAAAGTTCTTTGTGCTGAGACACCACGTGATGATCGGGTGTGATAGGCTCTACGTTCAAATACAACGGGTGCAAAACAGTTGCACACGCGGAATACTCAGGTTAAACTTGACGAGCCTAGCATATATTGATATGGCCTCGGAACACGGAGACCGAAAGGTCAAACGTGAATCATATAGTAGATATGATCAACATAGTGATGTTCACCATTGAAACTACACCATCTCACGTGATGATCGGACATGGTTTAGTTGATTTGGATCACGTGATCACTTAGATGACTAGAGAGATGTCTGTCTAAGTGGGAGTTCTTAAGTAATATGATTAATTGAACTTAAATTTATCATGAACTTAGTACCTCATAGTATTTTGCTTGTCTATGTTTGTTGTAGATAGATGGCTTGTGATGTTGTTCTGTTGAATTTTAATGCGTTCCTTGAGAAAGCTAAGTTGAAAGATGATGGTAGCAACTACATGGACTGGGTCCGTAACTTGAGGATTATCCTCATTGCTGCACAGAAGAATTACGTCCTGGAAGCACCGCTGGGTGCCAGGCCTGCTGCAGATGCAACTGACGACGTTAAGAATGTCTGGCAGAGCAAAGCTGATGACTACTCAATAGTTTAGTGTGCCATGCTTTACAGCTTGGAACAGGGTCTTCAACGACGTTTTGAACGTCATGGAGCATATGAGATGTTCCAGGAGTTGAAGTTAATATTTCAAGCAAATGCCCGGATTGAGAGATATAAAGTCTCCAATAAGTTCTATAGCTGTAAGATGGAGGAGAATAGTTCTGTCAGTGAACACATACTCAAAATGTCTGGGTATAATAATCACTTGATTCAACTGGGAGTTAATCTTCCTGATGATAGTGTCATTGACAGAATTCTTCAATCACTGCCACCAAGCTACAAGAGCTTCATGATGAACTATAATATGCAAGGGATGGACAAGACTATTCCCGAGCTCTTCGCAATGCTAAAAGCTGCGGAGGTAGAAATCAAGAAGGAGCATCAAGTGTTGATGGTTAACAAGACTACCAATTTCAAGAAAAAGGGCAAAGGGAAGAAGAAGGGGAACTTCAAGAAGAACTGCAAATAAGTTGCTGCTCAAGAGAAGAAACCCAAGTCTGGACCTAAGCCTGAGACTTAGTGCTTCTACTGCAAGCAGACTGGACACTGGAAGCAGAACTGCCCCAAGTATTTGGCGGATAAGAAGGATGACAAAGTGAACAAAGGTATATGTGATATACATGTTATTGATGTGTACCTTACTAATGTTCACAGTAGTACCTGGGTATTTGATACTGGTTCTGTTGCTAATATTTGCAACTCGAAATAGGGACTACGGATTAAGCGAAGATTGGCTAAGGACGAGGTGACGATGCACGTGGGAAATGGTTCCAAAGTCGATGTGATCGCGGTCGGCACGCTACCTCTACATCTACCATCGGGATTAGTTTTAGACCTAAATAATTGTTATTTGGTGCCAGCGTTGAGCATGAACATTATATCTGGATCTTGTTTGATGCGAGACGGTTATTCATTTAAATCAGAGAATAATGGTTGTTCTATTTATATGAGTAATATCTTTTATGGTCATGCACCCTTGAAGAGTGGTCTATTTTTATTGAATCTCGATAGTAGTGATACACATATTCATAATGTTGAAGCCAAAAGATACAGAGTTGATAATGATAATGCAACTTATTTGTGGCACTGCCATTTAGGTCATATCGGTGTAAAGCGCATGAAGAAACTCCATACTGATGGACTTCTGAAATCACTTGATTATGAATCACTTGGTACTTGTGAACCGTGCCTCATGGGCAAGATGACTAAAACGCCGTTCTCCGGAACTATGGAGCGAGCAACTGATTTATTGGAAATCATACATACTGATGTATGTGGTCCAATGAATATTGAGGCTCGCGGCGGGTATCATTATTTTCTCACCTTCACAGATGATTTGAGCAGATATGGATATATCTACTTGATGAAACACAAGTCTGAAACATTTGAAAAGTTCAAAGAATTTCAGAGTGAAGTGGAAAATCATCGTAACAAGAAAATAAAATTTCTATGATCTGATCGTGGAGGAGAATATTTGAGTTACGAGTTTGGTTTACATTTGAAGCAATGCGGAATAGTTTTGCAACTCACGCCACCCGGAACACCACAACGAAATGGTGTGTCCGAACGTCGTAATCATACTTTACTGGATATGGTGCAATCTATGATGTCTCTTACTGATTTACCGCTATCGTTTTGGGGTTATGCTTTAGAGACGGCCGCATTCACGTTAAATAGGGCACCATCAAACTCCGTTGAAACGACGCCTTATGAACTGTGGTTTGGCAAGAAACCAAAGTTGTCGTTTCTTAAAGTTTGGGGTTGCGATGCTTATGTGAAGAAACTTCAACCAGATAAGCTCGAACCCAAATCGGAGAAACGTGTCTTCATAGGATACCCAAAAGAGACTATTGGGTACACCTTCTATCACAGATCTGAGGGCAAGATTTTCGTTGCTAAATTCGGATCCTTTCTAGAAAAGGAGCTTCTCTCGAAAGAAGTGAGTGGGAGGAAAGTAGAACTTGATGAGGTAACTGTACCTGCTCCCTTATTGGAAAGTAGTTCATCACAAGAACCAGTTCCTGTGACAACTACACCAATCAGTGAGGAAGCTAATGATATTGATCATGAAACTTTAGATCAAGTTACTACTAAACCTTGTAGGTCTACCAGAGTAAGATCAGCACCAGAGTGGTACGGTAATCCTATTCTGGAAGTCATGTTACTTGACCATGGCAAACCTACGAACTATGAGGAAGCGATGATGAGCCCAGATTCCGCAAAATGGCTTGAAGCCATGAAATCTAAGATGGAATCCATGTATGAGAACAAAGTGTGGACTTTGGTTGACTTGCCCAATGATCGGCAAGCCATCGAGAATAAATGGATCTTCAAGAAGAAGACTGATGCTGATGGTAATGTAACTGTCTATAAAGCTCGACATGTTGCGAAAGGTTTTCGACAAGTTCAAGGGGTTGACTACGATGAGACTTTCTCACCCGTAGCGATGCTTAAGTCTGTCCGAATCATGTTAGCAATTGCCGCATTTTATGATTATGAAATTTGGCAAATGGATGTCAAAACTGCATTCCTGAATGGATTTCTGGAAGAAGAGTTGTATATGATGCAACCGGAAGGTTTTGTCGATCCAAAAGGTGCTAACAAAGTGTGCAAGCTCCAGTGATCCATTTATGGACTGGTGCAAGCAACTCGGAGTTGGAATGAACGTTTTGATAGTGTGATCAAAGCATATGGTTTTATACAGACTTTTGGAGAAGCCTGTATTTACAAGAAAGTGAGTGGGAGCTCTGTAGCATTTCTGATATTATATGTAGATGACATATTATTAATTGGAAATGATATAGAATTTCTGGATAGCATAAAGGGATACTTGAATAAAAGTTTTTCAATGAAAGACCTCGGTGAAGCTGCTTACATATTGGGCATCAAGATCTATAGAGATAGATCAAGACGCTTAATTGGACTTTCACAAAGCACATACCTTGATAAAGTTTTGAAAAAGTTCAAAATGGATCAGTCAAAGAAAGGGTTCTTGCCTGTATTACAAGGTGTGAAGTTCAGTCAGACTCAATGCCCGACCACAGCAGAAGATAGAGAGAAAATGAAAGATGTTCCCTATGCTTCAGCCATAGGCTCTATCATGTATGCAATGTTATGTACTAGACCTGACGTATGCTTAGCAATAAGCTTGGCAGGTAGGTACCAAAGTATTCCAAGAGTGGATCACTGGACAACGGTCAAGAATATCCTGAAATACCTGAAAAAGGACTAAGGATATGTTTCTCATTTATGGAGGTGACAAAGAACTAGTCGTAAATGGTTACGTCGATGCAAGCTTCGACACTGATCCGGACGATTCTAAATCACAAACCGGATACGTGTTTTTATTAAACGGTGGAGCTATAAGTTGGTGCAGTTCTAAACAAAACGTCGTGGCGGGATCTACATGCGAAGTGGAGTGCATAGCTGCTTCGGAAGCAGCAAATGAAGGAGTCTGGCTGAAGGAGTTCATTTCCGATCTAGGTGTCATACCTAGTGCAACGGGACCAATGAAGATCTTCTGTGACAATACTGGTGCAATTGCCTTGGCAAAGGAATCCAGATTTCACAAGAGGACCAAGCACATCAAGAGACGCTTCAATTCCATCCGGGACCAAGTCCAGGTGGGAGACATAGAGATTTGCAAGATACATACGGATCTGAATGTTGCAGACCCGCTGACTAAGCCTCTTCCACGAGCAAAACATGATCAGCACCAAGACTTCATGGGTGTTAGAATCATTACTGTGTAATCTAGATTATTGACTCTAGTGCAAGTGGGAGACTGAAGGAAATATGCCCTAGAGGCAATAATAAAGTTATTATTTATTTCCTCATATCATGATAAATGTTTATTATTCATGCTATAATTGTATTAACCGGAAACATGATACATGTGTGAATACATAGACCAACATAATGTCACTAGTATGCCTCTACTTGACTAGCTCATTAATCAAAGATGGTTATGTTTCCTAACCATAGACATGTGTTGTCATTTGATTAACGGGATCACATCATTAGGAGAACTAGCAAAGTGGCCCGCTCGATGCGCGGGCTAGAACTTATAAAGTTCAATGATGAGAACATGTTTTTGGATTTTTGTATAAAGGAAAATTGAAGAAAATGTGATGAGAATTACAAATATAAGACTTGCGAAAATAGTTTAACAACTCAATATAAATCATTCATATGGGCAACATTTAAGCCTTTATAATTAAAAAACTATCATTTTGGTAATGTAACCAACTATGGAAAAAACTGTAAATGTGAAACTTGCAATTTAACTATTTGAAGACTAAATAAAATAGTTTAGAGAACGCACCATTGTTTGATAGGTTAGTAGAGCGGTTTCGACCCTGGTTGTGATTGTCTCTGAGTAGTTGACAAATTGTCTATATGGTTGTATTCTAAACACATGTTGGTTTTTCCCCATGATATGTAAATATAAAATCTATATTTTCGTTAATGACATGCTTACTTGTTATACATAGTGTACAAATTGAATATTTGTATGATCAGCTCGGTTGAGATATCTATATTGGTATCATATTCGTACTTTTAGCATGCTGCGTTGACTTGAGAAGTAATATAACTTGAACACATTTTCTAAAATAGCACTATGTGTATGTAAATTTTAATGTTATTGGAGAAGCAAATGTAGGTGACCAATGGAATATTAGTTTGTGACCTGATCATTAAGATCCAAATAGTAGGTGATTTTTAAGCAACTTTTTTCCAAAATGTTGTTGATCTAGACAATTTCTTAATGGATTATTGTTGGTAATAAAACTTGTTTGTCGTTTTTGGGATTGGGACATGCATCGACAATGTTGGTCGCCCTGCCGTCATGCATATCCAAGAGTTTCAATACTAAATTTATAGTATTAATTTCCAAAGAAACATGTTTTTAAGTAAATAATTGAATAGGAAAAGGAGGGTTTGTTGCATTCTAGGAGTAGGGTTTTTTGGTGACAGGGCTCCATGGTGGCCGAAACTTTTGAAAACAAATCGAATTTCATACTTTAATGTTTAAAAAGAAAACTGGAAAAACATGCATGTATATAAGGATGAAATGTATGTGTGTGTGTGTGTAAAAATTCATTAAGAAATACCTTGAAATGCATCCTGTACAAAACAAATCATGAACTTTGGGGATGAATAGTATCATGTGCTGAAAAAACACATTTTTTTTCTTTTGCATAGCCCTTATTTCAACGTATTTCATTATGAAATTGTACACACATGTGCATTATGCCTCCATGTATACCTGTATTTTTTCAGAAATTTTTGAAACATAAAAATATGTACTTTGCATATAAAAAAGGCTTCCATGGAGCTCGGCCTCCAAAAGCAATTTTTGGCTATTCTAGTACATATAAAGTATATAGATACATGAATGCAGATACACTACATGCTTACTATATAATAAGCATAAAATATGCGATACTAAAGAATTTCGATGTTCCTGATAGTATCACAATGATTATCAATCCGTAAGTGTTATCCGATATAGAAATTATAAGATACCATAAGCTTATAAAATCGCATACTAAAGTGAGCAAATGTGTCTATTTTTACTGTTGATACGTACAGTAATCAAACTTGCAGAGTGTAACTCTCTGTGTGTATTCATGCACGGTCAATCATCGATGACTTGGCGACATGAGGTCTCTGTTCATGATTGGTGGCTAAAAACGATCGACTCAGGAGGCTACATCAAGAAGGCGATAGTCTCCGTGATGATGCTTGTCTCGTGGGAAATTTGAAAGGAGCGAAACGCTAGAGTTTTCCGCAACACGGCTACCCCGACTTCCGTTGTTGTTGCCAAGATCAAAGAGGAAGCCCATCTTTGGGCGCTGGCTGGAGCCAGGCACCTGAGTAGTCTAATGTTGCGAGAGTAGTCTTTTTCTTTTTGCCGCTCTACGGCTTATCTCTAGACCTTCTTTTTAATTAATGAAAATGGCAAGTCTTTTGCCTCGTTTCAAAAAAAACATGACGTTGCCTTGTACCTGAGGTTGACGGGCACTGGAGCACAATTTTCCAAATGTGTATACAATTTTTTTGAGAGTAATCTAGTCAATTTCTCTACAAAAAATATTCGTTCTCATGAATTTTGAATATAACAGTTAGTTCTTGTGAAGTTTGAGCATACCCTTTTGTTTTCTCCTCTTCACTGGGACATTTGAGCCCATTTGCTTAGAATTCAATCTTTTTGAGCAAAACACATATAGATAAGTCAGTTATGAGTCCCAAAAGACCTCTTCCCCATTTTAAGGAAGACAAAATTACCCCTTGACTCGTACCCCTGGGGTCGCCCCCGTGGGCGACCAGGGGGAAACCCTAGCCGCCGGCGCCCGGACTCTCCCGCATCTCCTCCATCCTCGCTGCCGCCAGTAGCGCCGCCGGGCGAAGCCAGGCCGGCAGGGGCGGCGGCGGGGCTCCCTTCCCCTTTCCCCGAATGGACTGGCGCGGGACGGCCAATCGAGAGGAGGCGCCGTATTTTTGCAGGGTGCGGCGGCGCTGCAGATGGATCCTGGCCGCGACGTGCACTGCGCGCCGGTGGTTGGGGTTCGTGCTCGCGGCGTGGTGCGGCCGCTGGATCTGGTGGTCGCGTGCGCCGTCGGTCTCGGGTCCGTTTCTTCGGGATCCGGTGCCTGATCGCCGTCGGCCGGCGCAGGATGGTGGCTTTCGTCGCTGCCAGGTCGGGTCTTCCTTGATCCGGTGCCTGGGTGGATCTACGTCGGAGGTGTTGAGCCTTATGGTGCTTCCCTCTCTGGAGTTTTCGGGTCTTGGCTGCTGCCAGATCCAAAGCAGATGGAGATTGGTTGGACAGGAAGAGGACCGGAGGAAACTTTGGTCGGCTAGCTCGGCCCGGCATCGGCGACGGCTTTGACGTCGTTACCCATCTTGATGGCGAAGTCGAGGTCCCTCCTATCCACCTCCGTCTCAGTTCCCGGACGAAAGTCCAAAATCCGTCTTCGATTGGACGGCGGCGGCGCCCTTTGCGTCGTAACCTCCATGGAGGCGCCGTCTTGGGAGGCTTGGGAGTTCCGGGGAGTTGCTACGGGTGAACGGCTTCGGGTGTCAGTTCCAGCAGCGGCAATGGTGTGGTGGTTGGCAGGAGGAGCGGCGTTCTAACCGCGTCAGATGCGTCTGGTAAGAGATGTCAAGTCATACCTGTCCGACAGGTGCTACGTTGTGTCATGCCTAGTTGGCAGGTGCTACGCACGACAGATCTTTCAGAGTGTCCGCGTCGGGATGGACGAGCGCAGAGCGGTGGAGCTGTCTGGCGTCATGGTGGCGTCGACGGTAGCTAGACCGTGCAAGGTAGATGCAACAGTACAGCTCTGAAGATGGTTTGGTGGCAGGTGGCTGCGGCGACCTCATACCCGGCAGGCGTCCTGGTTGAGGAGTGAGCCGGACTGGTAGATACCCCATACCCGGCAAGCGTCCTGGTTGGGACCTTGGGTCTTAGATGTTTAGGTTTGGCTGTGATGTCTGTTTGGTATTAGGCCCAGACGATCAGCGCCCCTTCATCGATTGGATAGGTGTAGCGACAATTGTTGCTGAGAAAGTGGCTTTAGTCTTGCTGTTGTATGTCTTTGTAAGGTCTTGTGAGAATAATTAATAAAGTGGTCGTATGCATCGCCCAGATGCAGAGGCCGGGGGTCATCCTCCTTTTCTAAAAAAAAAAAGATAAGTCAGTTATATTCCATAAAATTGATGCTTCGTACAATATGATATATCTTTCTTACATATTGCCATATACACACATCCATGATATGTACACACCACTTCTTTTATATAGTGGATGTTGATAAATTTTTGTAGAGAATTCATGTTGTATTATACATGAATAAATAAAGCAGTATAATACACATACCTGACATGTGTGTATCTGTACCTTGCTTCTAACTATGTGCATGAGGCATGTTTTACGATCAATTCTTGCACCTATGTGTGCATCATAACTGGCATCGTTGCACCAACTTGTTCAAGTATTCACATGTCGTGAGCCGCGCATGTACGAAGCAATTGATTCCAGCCGGCCGGTCATGCAGCGATGGCCAAACCTCCGTACTGGAACTTCCAGTCCGTTCTTCTCTCGCTTTCGACTGCCGTCAGCGACAAGAGACATGGCACAAGTGTGGGCGGCCGGGCTCGTCCATGTGCATGCTTCCAACTTGTCCAACGTGCGCATCTACGCTAGGCCATATATGCATGGCGTCCTGATATCATTATATTTTTGTTCTCATACCTAGTTCCATGACGGGAAGATGCATGCACATGTACGCTCGCCCATACACGTCCAAGCTATTCTTCCGATCTCACAATTGGCTTCATCATGGATGGATGTGCATGCGTGAAGTACGTATGAAACAGGATGCCCCTGTGCATGAAGCGGCTGCTGCGGTGATCGGGAGATAGGAGTTCAACAGCGAGGGCCATGTACAACAGGTAGTACCCATGCTGCCGCCTTCAACTTGTGGGAAACCGACCTCCTCATCTATTTTCTTAACCTAGTTTGATTATAATAACTGTTGGACAAAAATATCTATTGATGAGAGCAAGGAATTTTATTGATGGCATTGGTGGGTAAAAAATGATAGATGTTGAGAAGTTGTCTTTATGTAATGGCAATGGTGGGTAATTTTTTTACTGTTTTATGTTGTAAAAAAAATTGTCTCCATCCAACGGCTATGTTTTCTTTTTATACGAATTAAGCGGCCAGATCTTTCTAATTATTGTGGGATTTTCTAAAATATTCTCTATTTTCTAGTGATCCCATCAAATACTTTTTATATATAATAGATGATGTGATTGACTTGACCCATTCCGTTAGCTTAGCACTTGATCGTTTAGTATGTTGCTATTGCTTTCTTCATGACTTATACAAAGTTCCTACAACTATGAGATTATGCAACTCCCATTTATCGGGGGAACACTTTGTGTGCTACCAAACGTCACAACGTAACTGGGTGATTATAAAGGAGCTCTACAGGTGTCTCCAAAGGTACATGTTGAGTTGGCGTATTTCGAGATTAGGTTTTGTCACTCCGATTGTCGGAGAGGTATCTCTGGGCCCTCTCGGTAATGCACATCACTATAAGCCTTGCAAGTAATGTAGCTAATGAGTTAGTTACGGAATGATGCATTACGTAACGAGTAGAGAGACTTGCCGATAACGAGATTGAACTAGGTATTGGATACCAACAATCGAATCTCGGGTAAGTAACATATCGATGACAAAGGGAACAACGTATGTTGTTATGCGGTTTGACTGATAAAGATCTTCGTAGAATATGTAGGAGCCAATATGAGCATCCAGGTTCCGCTATTGGTTATTGACCGGAAACAGTTCTAGGTCATGTCTACATAGTTCTCGAACCCGTAGGGTCCGCACGCTTAACGTTACGATGACAGTTTTATTATGAGTTTATGAGTTTTGATGTACCCAAGGTTTTTCAGAGTCCCGGATGTGATCACGGACATGACGAGGAGTCTCGAAATGGTCGAGACAAAAAGATCTATATATTAGACGACTATATTTGGACACCGAAAAGTTTCCGGGTGAGATTGGGACAATACCGGATCTCCGGGAGGTTACCGGAACCCCCCGGGAGGTATATGGGCCTTATTGGGCCTTAGTGGAAAGGAGGGAGAAGGAGCAAAGGAGGGGGCGCCCCCCCCCCCCCAAGCCCAATCTGAATTGGGAAGGCCCCCCCCCCTTTCCTTCTTCTCTCCCCCCTCTTCCTTCCCTCTCCTACTCCTAATAGGAAAGGGGGGAGTCCTACTCTCGGTTGGAGTTGGACTCCCCCCTAGGGCGCCCCACCGCCTTGGCCGGCCCCCTCTCCTCCCTCCTTTATATATGGGGGCAAGGGGGCACCCCATGACACACAAGTTGATCTTCGTGATCGTTCCTTAGCCGTGTGCGGTGCCCCTCTCCACCATATTCCACCTCGGTCATATCGTAGCGGTGCTTAGGCGAAGCCCTGCGTCGGTAGAACATCATTACCGTCACCACGCCGTCGTGCTGACAGAACTCTTCCCCGACACCCCGCTGGATCGGAGTCCTGGGATCGTCATCGAGCTGAACGTGTGCTGAACTCGGAGGTGCCGTACGTTCGGTATTTGGATCGGTCAGATCGTGAAGACGTACGACTACATCAACCACGTTGTTCTAACGCTTCCGCTTTCGGTCTACGAGGATACGTGGACAACACTCTCCCCTCTCGTTGCTATGCATCACCATGATCTTGCATGTGCGTAGGAAATTTATTGAAATTACTACGTTCCCCAACAGCTTATGTGTGATAGAGTGTATCATATCACGGGGTTTGGATGCACCGGCAAAGTTTGCACCAACTCTCAAGGTGAGAAAGGACAATGCACGGTACCGAAGAGGCTAGCAATGATGAAAAGGTAAAAGTGCGTATAATCCATGGACTCACATTAGTCATAAAGAACTCATATACTTATTGCAAAAGTTTATTAGCTCTCGAAGAAAAGTACTACTACGAATGCCCCTAGGGGGATAGATTGGTAGGAAAAGACCATCGTTCGTCCCCGACCGCCACTCATAAGGAGACAATCAAAGAAACACCTCATACTTCAAATTTGTCACACAACGGTTACCATACGTGCATGCTACGGGACTTGCAAACCTCAACACAAGTATCTCTACAATCCACAACCACCCACTAGCATGACTCTAATATCACCATCTTTATATCGCAAAACTATTGCAAGGAATCAA
Organism: Triticum timopheevii; assembly: GCA_963921465.1. Classification (NCBI taxonomy): domain Eukaryota; kingdom Viridiplantae; phylum Streptophyta; class Magnoliopsida; order Poales; family Poaceae; genus Triticum; species Triticum timopheevii. The sequence continues at coordinate 481,321,244 of OY997268.1, forward strand.
ACATATCATATTCAGCGATCTACAAGTTTATGTAGGATTTTACGACTAACCATGTGAATGACCAATTCCTGCCATCTCTCTAAATAGATATAAGTGAAGCAAGAAAGTTTAATTCTTTCTACAAAAGATATACCCACGCTCTAACAAATATAAGTGAAGCAAAAGAGCATTCTACAAATGGCGGTTTTCTATGTGAAGAGAAACAGGCAATCCAAACTTCAAATGATATAAGTGAAGCACATGAAGCATTCTATAAAGCCATACTCAAAAGATATAAGTGAAGTGCAATGAGCATTCTATAAATCAACCAAGGACTATCTCATACCAGCATGGTGCATAAAATAAAAGTGAAAACTAAATGCAAAAGACGCTCCAGGACTTGCACATATCGCATGAACGAAACGAATCCTGAAAACATACCGATACTTGTTGAAGAAAGAGGAGATGCCTTCCAGGGCATCCCCAAGCTTAGACGCTCGAGTCTCCTTGAATATTTACTTGGGGTGCCTTGGTCATCCCCAAGCTTGAGCTCTTGCCTCTCTTCCTTTTCCTCATATTGAGACCTCCGCGATCAAACACTTCATCCACACAAAACTTTAACAGAAAACTCGGTAAGATCCGTTAGTATAATAAAGCAAATTACCACTCTAAGTACTGTTGCAAACCAATTTATATTTTTATTTGCATTGTTTCTACTGTAATATAACTTTTCCATGGCTTAATCCACTAATATAAATTGATAGATTCATCAAAACAAGCAAACTATGCATCAAAAACAGAATCTGTCAAAAACAGAACAGTCTATAGCAATCTGAACAATCACAATACTTCTGGTACTCCAAAAATTCTACAAAAATTAGAAAAAATAAAAAGTTTGTATATAAAGACACTGAAAAAAGAATCAGAACCATTTGACTTTCCAGTTAAAAATGTAAAATCGCGCACTACAGCCAAAGTTTCTGTCCTGCACCGTACAAACCAACAAGCATCGTAAACATCCTAAAGGCAAACCTTAGCACATTATTTTTATAATACAATGGAATTTTACAAGGGGATAATTACTTTTGATGAAAAGTTTCTGTAATCAAGGTTCACAAAGTTTCCGTGAGCATGAACAAAGTTCAAGGCTAGCTCCCACTTCAACAATGCTTGTCTTTCTTACTTTCACTTTCCTTTTTGAAAAGTTTTGTGTTCCCCTCTTTATTTTTTTGTTTTTAAACTATATAAAAGCACTCAACAGAAATAAATGACTCTCTAAAACTTCCGGGTTGTCTTCCTGGCATCGCTTTCTTTAAAGCCATTAAGCTAGGCATATAGTGCTCAAGTAATGAATCCACCCGGATCCCAAGGTATATCAAAGCCAATTTAAATTAACAATAATTTGTAATTTAGTAGTGAGCACAAAGTAACATATATCATGCAACAACAAAGTCTAACTCTTTTCCTATGCATCGGCATGTCATAAAAGAACAATTCATGCACACAAAGTAAAGGCCAATGCATAGTATAAGCAGTTTCTTGCAATTTTATCATATTGGAAACATAGAGAGGTGGAGATATAGTTCCTCTCTCATAATACTTGCAAGTAGGAGCAGCAAGCACATGCTTATTATATCTATCAAAATCGTCATGTGTAATGGTAAAAGGCAACCCATCAATATAATCCTTAGTAAGCACAAACTTCTCTGATATAGTGTAGTCGGGAGAATTCAAAAAGATAATAGGACTATCATGCGTGGGTGCAATAGTAACAATTTCATGTTTAACATAAGGAACTATAGCAAGTTCATCTCCATAAGCATAATTCATATTGGCATCTTGGCCACAAGCATAGCAAGCATCATCAAAAAAGGATATTTCAAGAGAATCAACGGGATCATAGCAATCATCCTTCGGTAAGCACGAAGGGGAATTAAACAATGTATGAGTTGAAGAGTTACTCTCATTAGAAGGTGGGCACGGGTGATCAATCTGCTCTTCCTCCTTTTGTTCTTCGCTCTCCTCATCATCTTTTTCATCCAATGAGCTCACAGTTTCATCAATTTCTTCTTCCATAGCTTCCTGCAAAATATTAGTCTCTTCTTGGACAGCGGAGAATTTCTCAATATATAGTTTAACATAGGCATTAGAAGCATAATTATCATAAGAATATTCGAGTATGGCAAAATTTTCATATTTGTGGAGAGTAGCATCATACTTTTCAATCAAAGAAGCAATTTCATAAGCACCCTTAAAAGCAACAAATTCTTCAATTTGTTGAACATCATAGTAATTATAAACACCCTTAGCATATGAAGATACGATTCCATTATCAATAAACTCACATTGGTAGGGAAGGTGTTTCTTAGGGTTTTCAGAACAACAAGTAATATCATATATTTCACATAAATTCCAAGCATAGCATTGCAAACTATGAATTTGATCCAGTAAAAGTTTCCCTTTTTCAGATATACGGTGTCGCACATAACAAGCATGCTCATCTAAAGATTTGCCCTCAACTAAGCTAGTTGGGGTTTCAGCACGAGCACAAAGGGATCGAAGATGATCCAAGTAAAAAGCTTCAGGAGTGTGATAGATTTTGAGTGGTTCTTCAACCATTGGTTCAGTAGGTACAACTAATTTTTTTGGTATTTTGTGTTTCCTACCCATAACTAAAGATAGAAAACAACTAAGAACAGCAAATAAAAATTACTTAGTGCTAAAGCAAACAAGCACACACGAGAATATTCACCCCACGCTATGACTCCCTGGCAATGGCGCCAGAAAAAGGTCTTGATGACCCGCAAGTATACGGGATAGTTGTAGCCTCTTTCGATAAGTAAGAGTGTCGAACCCAACGAGGAGATAAAGGTAGAACAAATATTCTCTCAAGTCCTATCGGCCACTGATAGGACTCTACGCACGCTTGATGTTCGCTTTACCTAGAAAAAGTAGGAAACTAAAAGTACTTTGTAGGTGTTGTTGGATAGGTTTGCAAGATAATAAAGAACACGTAAATATAAACTAGGGGCTGTTTAGATAAATATGCAATAAAGTAAGTATTAGTAGAGAGCTTTTTGTTACGAGAAAGATATTTGTCCAAGGCAATCGATAACTAGACCGGTAATCAGTATTGCAATTCTATTTGAGGGAGAGGCGTAAGCTAACATACTTTCTCTTCTTGGATCATATGCACTTATGATTGGAACTCTAGCAAGCATCCGCAACTACTAAAGATTCATTAAGGTAAAACCCAACCATAGCATTAAAGTATCAAGTCCCCTTTATCCCATACACAAACAACCTACTTATTCGGGTTTGTGCTTCTGTTCACTCACGCCACCCACCATAAGCAAATCATAAATATATTGCAAACCCTACTGCGGGGATCCCTCACGCTTGCGCGACACGGAGAGCACCATAGGACAGGACCAATAATAAAACATGCAACTCAAACCAATCACGATCATCGATTAACCCATAGGACAAAACGGATCTACTCAAACATCACAAGATAGCCATACATCATTGGGAAATAATATATAGCGTTGAGCACCATGTTTAAGTAGAGATTACAGCGGGTAAGAGAGGGGTTACACCGCTGCATAGAGGGGGGAAGAGTTTGTGATGAAGTCGGTGAAGTTGTTGGTGAAGATCGCGGTGATGATGATGGCCCCCGGCGGCGTTCTCGCGCCACCGGAAGCAAGGGGGAGAGAGCCCTCCTTCTTCTTCTTCTTCCTTGACCTTCTCCCTAGATGGGAGAAGGGTTTCCCCTCTGGTCCTTGGCTCCCATGGCTTGGGAGGGGCGAGAGCTCCTCCGAGATTGGATCTATCTCTCTGTCTCTCTCTGTTTCTGCATTTCCAGATTCTGCCCCTTCATCGTTTTTTTTATATCCGGAGATCCGTAACTTCGATTGGGGTGAATCTTTCGCCCAGATTTTTCTCATAAAATTAGCTTTCTTGCGGCAAAAGAAGAGCGTCAACCGCCTTACGGATGGCCCACGAGGGTGCAGGCGCGCCCAGGGGGGAGGGCGCCCCCTGTCTCGTGGCCACCTCGGGCACTGTTTCGCGTTGATTCTTCCTCCGGAAAATCCCAAATATTCCAAAATAATTCTCCGTTCGTTTTTATCCCGTTTGGATTCCGTTTGATATTGGGTTTCTGTGAAACATAAAACATGCAACAAACAGGAACTGGCACTGGGCACTGGATCAATATGTTAGTCCCAAAAATAGTATAAAAAGTTGCCAAAAGTATATGAAAGTTGAAGAATACTGGCATGAAACAATCAAAAATTATAGATACGACGGAGACGTATCAGCCCTCCAGCCAATACCCCAAGGGAAGGGGTTGGCGTTGGAGCTGGAGCTAGAGCTCATGGCGATGGGGAGGACCGGAGGAGGAAGGTTGACAGTGAGAGAAGAGAGGGGGTGGGTAAGTAGTGGTGGGCAGGGTGAGTAAATATAGGGGGGATGAAGAGGAGGAGAAGAGTGACAGTCATGTCGTTTTAACTACAAGATCTTGAATTAGCCATGAACTCTGTGCAGTGCCTGACTCCATGACTTTGTGTGCAGATCAAGGATAGCAATGAGATGGGCACGGAGGTGCTCCCGGCCGTTGACAGGGGCAAGCAACCCCTTCACCCAATGCCCGACGAGGTTGAGCTGCCGCCCACCGCCGAGGAAGACCCGAAGACGCCTGAGGGTGGCGACGACGAGGGCATGGAGGAGCCCCCAGTAACAAGCGCCGCAACTACGGCCACTACCATCAGGAGGATGGCCCAACTCACTTCTGCAAGGTCATCCTTGCATCGAAGCTTCAGTGCATCCCCATGCCCTTGGACTTCACCAAGCACTTCGTCGCGGTGCCGACGGAGTTCAAGTTCAGGAACAACACCGGCTGCTCCTGGAAGGTGACGGTCAAGCTGATGAACGGCAGGGTGACCCTGGATCAGGGTTGGGCCACCTGCGCAACCGTTCATCAGATCAAGATCGGCTACATGGTGACGTTCAAGCTCCTCACTCCCGACACCCTCAAGGTCATCATCATCGACGACGATGGCATTGAGGTCGTCAACAAGTGTGGGAAGCACGACGAAGCCTTCACGGCCAAGGAGTAGGGTCGGGCCACCTCTTTCGAGCGTACTATCGAGTCTGCTTTGAACATGTTTATGGTTTATGCGTAGCACTGTTATGAATTGTGGTACTGCTTATATCTGAATTATGCTAGTTGATGCTTTATTTATACTCTGTTGTGCTTATGATGTGTGATGCCGAACTGTGGTGGTAACCTCACCAACTAGCCAAAGAGGTTACCACACATCAGGCCTTGCATACAACCAAACACCATGCATTGGGTTTGTGCACTAACATGCAGGCAACCAAACACCAGGCAGTGTGGTTCAGCCCATGCAGGTAAGAGGGCATGCAGGCAACCAAACAACATGCATATGGTGCATTTGAGGCTGCATTTGTATAGCCAGGTTGGGTGGAGAAGTGTATGTAATGCGGGTACTGTAGCGCACGGCAACCAAACACGCCCTAGATGGATGGATGGACGGGTCGTTGCATGCATGCATATTGCACAACAATTAAAAAAAGACAAAAACAAATACGGCCCGTAAGGGTTCCTTTTTTCTGACTTTTTGAAATTTTTTTACCGCCCTTGTCAATTTGACGCGTGGACTGAGGGGCTATTCCTGTACGTGGGCTTTTTTTACTGGTGAATAGTTTTGCACGTTTCTGTCATCTTGCCGCTTTGACCGGGCTTTCTGGTTACATCTTTTCGCTTCCTGTTCCTTCTACGCTAGCCACGATGGTTCTTGTTAGGCGGTTGCCGCTTATGCCGGATCTTCTAGATCGATCAGGTTGTCTCTCTAGGGAAAAAGATCTGACTACCTCTTCCTATATATAGTTGATGCTATCCCTTTTTGTCGAACAAACAACGCTCCACCCCGCCGCCTCCTTCCGCCGCTATCTCGTCCCCGGCCACCTCCCCTCTCCTTCACCTGCGCTCGGTCACATGGGGTGGTTACGCATGCAGGAGTGCGGAGGATGTGTCTATGTGGGATGCGGAACTCGGGCCGCAGCGGCATGCCGCCCCGTCCTTGCCACGAGGTCACAGCCACCGCGTCGTCCACGTCCCGTCACCTTGGGTCGGTCAGCGCCGAAGCCCTCGCAAGGAGTCGCTGAATCTTCCTGTCGATTTTCATCGACGTGAATTGCATGACCGTGAGCGAACACGGCTATGTCTTCTCCTCACTTTTTTGGCCGTGAGTCCTCCTGCCCCTTGCTTCCTGCTTGCTCGGGTTGTTCTTCGTCGCGTGCTTGCACGGCTTATGTGTTGTTGCCTGTGGACCTGTGGTGTCTGGGCTAGATGTGTGTGTACTAACTAGGTGATAATCTTATACTGGATGGTGTTATCCAATTGATAAATCTTCGTGACTTCCTTTGTGTTCTATGATGGGCAAGGCAGGCAGCGACAACGCGACACCTGACGAGGATGCACGCTCGGCCATGAGGACGAGACCAGGACGGCGCGATTGGAGGGACAACAACGCCGCAGAGTGATGCGGCCAGCTGCTACCCTATAGTCGCCGTTGGCCATGGGATTGACACGCCCTGCGCCTCCACTATGAGGTTGTGTTAACCTGGAGCTGCCGCGCCTGTGCGCACGTCATGCAGTTTGAGCGGGCAAAGCTCCGGCAGTCCGGCTTCTTCTCGTCAGCCCATGAGATGCAAGTCTGCCTCTTCTCTCCGATTCCCCTCCTTTCCTGATGTGCTTCTTCGGTTCGTGTTTGTACTTCCATTGTCGCTCATGGTTTTTGTTTTCTAGAATCAAAATTTGGTTCTGCACAATGTATATGTATATCTTTTGATGTGCTCTCAAATCATTTCTTCTTGGGAGAAGTTTACATTTAGCATGGAGAGATCAAAGGCTTTCTGTGAAGTGTGAACCAATAATTCATGGTTTCTGTATATTTTACCATCAGGTACTTCTCCTGTTTCAACAATGTATCCCTGATTTCTAGACATAGTTCTCTAGGAATATAAGTCGGTACATTTTATCCTAACTTTGTAAGGAGTTGCGAAGTAGTTTCACTCCATATCCTGTTACTTCATTGATGTGTGCAGCATTGCCGATTAATCAGGAATGCTATTTTGCCTATCATGATTGCATATGTATTAGTTATTGCCCTTCCGTTGCTTTAAAAATCTTTTGACGAGTAGCTCAAGGCAGTTGTGTTGTATCTGTTTCTTCATGAAATACCAAAATAGTGTCATCTTAGTTTGTTGCTAACAAATGTTTGTTATCTACAACTCTACCTGCTAATCCTACAAACGCCATCTTGGTAGTAGTTATCTACTACAACTCTATCTGTTTCAACTGTTTCCTAGAAATTTGCATCTGCATGATAGGCTTACCTGTTCTTCTTCTTGTTTCCTTATCCCCTGTGTCAAAACACAGAACCGACTCAAGTTAGAAGTGAAGAAAATGGAGGATTTTATCACCATGAATTCTTTAATATGGCACATTGGGGATTACTGTTGATTGATTGGAAAATACTCTAGAATCGTAGAGGAGAACTAACAATGGAATAACAAACTGAAGAGTAAGTGTGATGTCCTCTAAAATCTGATGATTGTGGTAGATTGGACGAAATAATAAATGGTCTTAGTATGCCTTTTTAAGTTGAATTCTGTATCATAACATTTGTCATCTGCTTCTTCTACTACTACTGTTGGTGTGCTAAGGAGAGGATCAGCCCACCAAAATCATTGATTTGGTATTTTCTTTATGTGCTCATGGGAGACTAATCAACCAAATTATTGCGATGGTATTGTCTTTTGCCCTATCTCCACATTACTGAACCATTATTTGTACTTCTGTACCAACCAATGTATTCATAATTTGTATCAACCAAACCCTGACTACATAAGTAATGCATTCAGGTGCACTTGACTCTGGTCTCTTCATCAGGAAATTACATTTCCTGCGTTTGGTTTTCCCAGCAGCTATGGGCAGTAGTGGATGTGTGTGACCATTTGTGGATTGGTGAGAGATAAAAAAATCTGCAGGACATCAATACCATAAGTTGGAAGTGAAAGATGCTACTTTCTTGCTGTGTACCAGAAGACAATTGCAATGGCAACGAGAATGTAAACAATACCCAGTTTGTTTTTCAGATTCACATAGGTCTGCCTTTCCGAAGATAAATAATAAATGGAGTTGTAAAATAGTTTTGTGTGCACTTCAGTGCAAAAATGTTGGAAATATACAAATTAATGAAACTATTTATACCAAGCAATTGGTCAATGTTTACTATGCGGCAAACCAACCATATATAGTTTCTTTTGCTACTTTTGGACTGGCTAATTGACTGTTTATCTATGTAGTATTGCAGATCAGTGTTAACATGAAAAGCACCCAAAAAAATCCACCAAGTAGGCCACGCAGAATACTTGTCATTCAACATGGCCATTTTTCTTGAGGATAGGTGAGGCACGGCATGCAGACTACTTTGCAATGAGTCAAGTTTTGCAACGAATTACTAAAAATTACAAAAATAACAAATAGCTTATCAATCCATGTGGCGCGGCGTGCGGCACTACCCGCTAGTGAAAGCTAGAGCAGTAAGCTAGCATGTAAGCTAGCATGCATGCAAGTACACATAACATTGCACATTTGCAGGATGGATGCATGCATGCTAGTTGAACCTGCGTTGTGAGAGAAGAGTGCATGCAACCCATTTTTAAATCTTTCAGTGTTTCGGAAACAGTGGCCAGCCTACAGTTGTTCGCTGCTCACTCGTGGCTACCGTTTGGTTCTGTGGCGCGGTAGGTTATTTTTTTTATGTCAAACAGACGTGAGCGCTGTTAAGTCTTATCATCGAAGAACCGGAGAACATGAGGGTAGGCTGTGTTAAGTCTTATCATCGAAGAACCGGAGAACATGAGGGTAGGCTGTGTTACCTTACCGTCGACTCTAGTGATGGGAAGACTCTAGTGATGGAAAGAAAAGATCACATCCTGAAATTTTATCAAAATAGGGTCAAATGTTACTTAATTTAATCAAAAGGGTCAAAACACAATATTTGGCCTCGCTGGTTCGATACACGAAGGCGCTTCGCGGTTTGCCGCCAGCGCATACGACTGTTCTCGGGACCGTCAGTTTTGTTTGTTTCCGCCCTTCTGTTCGTTATGGAAACAAAAATCAAGGGCAAAAGAGTGAAGGACTTGAAGTTCTCACTAGGTTTTTCGGGGTGTTTTGCTGTCGACAGCGACGGCCTCAGTGGCGGCATAGGCCTTTTTTGTCAAAGGATGTGGATGTCAAACTGGAAAATTTCAGCCGTTGACACATTGATGTTTCTATCAAATAGGAAAATAAATCTTGGCGTTTTACAGGCTTGTACGGAGAGCCCAGGGTGGAGAACCGTCACCACAGCTGGCGCTTTCTACGTACTTTGTATGTTGTCCCGCACGATGCATGGCTTTGCATTGGAGATTTCAACGAAACCTTGCAGGGGGACGAGCATTACAGTGTCAATCCACGACCGGAATACCAGATGAGGGCGTTTCGGGAGGTGGCGTCGGACTGCTCCTTCCAGGACCTGGGATGGAGAGGAGTACCATATACATGGGATAACAGGCAAGCGGGTTTGGCGAACATGAAGGCACGTCTTGACCGAGCTTTTGCTAATGACAGTTTCCTAAACCTCTTCCAGTTCACGATTGTAAAGCATATTAGCAGCATTGAGTCGGACCATTGTTTTGTCAAAGCGGAACTCAGATCCAGTGCAGACAACAAATGGCCACGATCTCGTCGAACTTTCAGGTATGAAAATGTGTGGCAAACTCATGGCCAGTATGATCAGCTTGTGCGTGATCTATGGCACGCGGGTGCCGGCCGGGATGGTCTGCAAGGTGTGGTCGATGCTCTGACAATTGTTCAGAAGGATTTAGGAGCTTGGGGTGAGCGTGAATTCGGTAACCTATCCAAGAAGGTGTGTAAGCTCCAAAAGCGCCTAGAGCGCCTGAGAGGCACCTCGATGGGCAGAGGACCATCACAGGAGGAAGTTACAGTAGCAACGCAACTGCGAGAAGCTTTAAGACAGGAGGAGACATGGCTCAAGCAGAGATCGCGGGTGCTTTGGTTACGTGAGGGCGATCGCAACACTGGGTATTTCCAGGCCCAGGCTGCTCAACGCAAAAGGACTAATCGCATCACGTCTCTGGAAAATGCTCAAGGTCAGATATTACAGGACCCAGAAGAGGTGAAGAAGGAAATCATGGACTTCTATCATGATCTGTACCGAACGCAAGGGTACAAACCGATGGACGAGCTGTTAAACTGTGTTCAACCTACTGTCACCGAGCCAATGAATGCGTTCATTAACAGACTGTACGAAGCGGGTGAGGTGAAGAAGGCGCTGTTTGACATGGCTCCGTCTAAGGCCCCGGGTGTGGATGGTTTCACGGCGGGGTTTTATCAGCGGCACTGGGACGTGCTTGGAGAGGACATCACAGTGGCTGTTTTGGAATTCTTGAACGGTGGCGATTTACCTTTGGGTCTCAACGACACATCTATCACCCTTATTCCAAAGGTACGACACCCACAGAAGATCTCTCAATTCCGTCCTATTGCATTATGTCCCGTTCTTTATAAGATTGCTGTGAAAGCAATCGCTAATAGAGTCCGTGGGATTCTTGATGAAGTGATCGGAGAAGAGCAAAGTGCATTTGTGCCGGGGCATTTAATAACCGACAATGTACTAGTTGCTTATGAAAGTATTCACGCCATCAAGCGGCGGAAGAAGGGCAAGAATGCTTGTTGTGCAGTCAAGTTAGATATGCTCAAGGCCTACGACAGAGTGGAGTGGCACTACCTCGAAGCCATGCTCACAAGACTGGGTTTTGAAGATACTTTCGTCCGTCTCATCATGAAATGCGTGACTTCGGTGAGATTTACGATCAGGGTAAATGGTGAACTCCTCCCTTATTTCAGTCCATCGAGGGGGCTGCGGCAGGGGTGCCCCATGTTGCCATACCTGTTTCTGTTATGTGCACAGGGGCTCACGTCCTTGCTGAATAATTTCGGCGGTGCATACATCGACAGAGGGATTAGAGTGAACTCTCATGCACCTTGGGTTAATCATCTACTATTCGCTGACGATAGTCTGATCTTCATCAGTGCAAACACCCAGAGTACAGAGAGGTTGAATGATATTCTCCGGATATATGCTGATGCCTCAGGCCAGGCAGTGAACCGGGAGAAAAGCACCATTTATTTCAGTGGCAATACGGCGCAACCGCTACGACAGATACTTAAGCTATCTCTCGGGATCAACGTTGAAGCGTTTTCAGAGCGCTACTTGGGGTTGCCCACGGCCATTGGAAAAATAAATAGCGGAACCTTTGAATATCTAGTGGATAGATGTCGAGGCAAAATGCAAGGTTATTCAGAAAGAAACATGGCTTGTGCCGCGCGGGAAGTATTGTTGAAGACGGTTATTCAGGCCATCCCCATGTTCAGCATGAGCTGTTTTCTCCTGACGAAGAAGGTTTGCAAGAGTATCACCTCCCCTATGGCCAAATACTGGTGGGGTAGCTCCATTGGTAAACGATCTCTCCACTGGCTCTCTTGGGCAAATCTTGCGAAACCAAAAGTGAAGGGCGGCATGGGCTTCCGAGACTTACACCTCTTCAACTTGGCGTTGCTCGGGAAGCATGGCTGGCGCCTTCTTACTAGGTCGGACTCTCTCTGCGCAAGGGTGCTGAAGGGGAAATATTTCCCCCACACGGATTTCCTCAACGCCACAGCACCGGCAAGATCGTCCACGACTTGGAAAGCCATCATCTCAGGGAGGGATGCCCTGAATGTTGGCCTCATTCATCGAGTGGGTGATGGCTCCTCCATCGCCACATGGATGGACAGTTGGATACCCAACACGCCCACCCTAAAACCCAGGGGGCGCTTGGGATCGGCGCCACTACTCACGGTTTCAGAGCTCATAAACGAATACACCGGAAACTGGAATGAACAGCTGGTCCGTCAAAATTTTCTGCAGCCGGATGTCGAAGCCATTTTGAATATCCCGTTAAACCCGGCTGGTGGAGAGGATACTTTGGCCTGGGCCTGGGAGAAATCAGGAATCTACTCTGTAAAGTCAGCGTATCGTACTCTGGTGACTCGCAACGAGCATAGCTCTTTAGAGGAAGGGACGATTACCGAAGCATCATCATCAAACAAACAGTTGTGGACGGCCTTATGGAAGCTCAATGTCATCCCAAAAGTCCGAGTCTTCTGGTGGCGAGTACTCCGTGGGATACTACCAGATTCTGTCAACTTGCAATATCGCCATATCAAAACTCTTGGCTTGTGCGATATATGTAAGGCGGTGAACGAGGACATGCAACATGCACTGATACATTGCATACATGCAAAGAAATTTTGGATCGCAGCTCGGGAGAGATTTGACCTCCGCTTACCACAGCTGCATCCGCATACATGGGCTCGTGATATCTTACTCGACCAAATGTTCACAGAGGCGGACAGGAGCAAGATCATCACAATCATGCACAGCATTTGGTCATCTCGCAACTGCTGGACGCACGACCGCGATGGTTATGATCCAGTACAAGCATTGCGGTGGGTTCACGAGACACTGGCAATTATGGAATTTCCATTCAAGCGGAAGATTCAGTCCGCGAGTCGCTGGCGACCTCCGGAAGCAGGCTGGATCACCATCAATACCGACGGAGCGGTTAATATCGAGGACATGAAGGGGGGAGCAGGTGGTGTAGCTCGATCACACATTGCCTTCTTGGGAGCATGGAGTAAGCCACTCCATGGCGTCACCGATCCTTTCATTGCGGAGCTTCTTGATCTACGGGAAGGAATGATTTTTGCTCAGCTTCGTGGTTTCACGCATGTGATCATGGAGGTTGACTGTCAGGATTTGGTTAACCTCTGGAAGTCGCGCGGCAACTCTAGATCTGTTGCAGCGCCTATCTTAAGTGAGTTAGAGGAGATTAGTGCCAGTTTTGCTTCTTTCGCTATTACCCATGTTAGTAGGGAGATTAATATTCCGGCTCATCTTTGTGCAAGATTGGCTAGCACAAGAGAGTGGACGGAGAGCTGGCTCGATGTGAGCCCTGAATTCCTCCATCCCTGCTTACGTTCGGATTGTAACACTTTGATTCTCAGTTAATAAAGCTCCCTATTCCGATGCAAAAAAAAAAACGTTTTGTTTGTTTCACCAGAGAACATGTTTTCCACACTTGAAGCTAGCAGGAGCCGGCATGAAAAATGATTTCGACTGTATGGGGGTATAATGTGCACACTATTTTGATTTTCTGTGGAGTAGATGGGTCGTCGACCGTACACTTCCGGTGGCGGATACTACGAGGTGATCGAGGCGGGTACGTACGTGCTGCATCTGCGTGGAGATACCACTGTGTGTAAGCGTGGCCGGCACAAAAATGCTACACATACAGACTTTTACGGGCCTGCTACAAACCCTTCCATAAATTCTCACGTACTTTCTCCTGGCCGAGAATTGACCCCGTCGTACTTTTATCTGGACCACGAAATGTAAGCCAACGACCAAATGCTACCGGGAATTTTACCGGATTTCCCCCAGCTCCACCGTTCGTGGAAGAACTGGTCAGTGAGTTCCAGACAATCATCTCTCCGTCGGCACGTCAACATGACGTCTGAGTAGACTAGGTAAAAAGTTTCATTTACAGATTGCCTGGAACCAACGGAAAAGGAAAAGAGCGGCACAAGAAGAGAACAAGAAATTGTACGTTTTCTTTTCTTTGGTATACAAAAGAAATCGTACGTCTCTAATTTACAGCTAAACTAGCAACGATGGGGTGTGTCAGGAGGAGCATGCCATGCCATGTGTACTGGCGGCGTGTTTCAGTTCAGTGAAGCGAGCTACTATTCCCGAGCAGGCTATTGGAGGAAGGGGAGCTCCTGTCGCTGAACCACCTCTCCTGGACGGACACAGGGGAGGACCCCGCCGCGCCCTTCTCCGTCTCCCGCGCTGCCACTGCCATCGCCGGGGCAGACGTCGACAACGCCTCGCCCCTGCCTTTGTCCGGCCCCAGCGACTTGTCCGTGCCGCGCGACGGCGCCGACGAGCAGAGCGACGACGTGGTCGACATGAACGCGGCGTCGTCCGTCGACGGCGCCCACCCGCTGACCTGTATCTGCTCCAGCTCGTCGGCGACCTCGGCCATGGACGGCCTGATCTCGCTGTGGAACGCCAGGCACCTGAACGCCAGCTCCGCCACCTTGTGGATTGACGTGAGCGTCCACGCGTCCCTGTGCGGGTCCAGGAAGGGGTCGACGATGTCGTCCACGCAGCCCCTGCCGATCTTCTCCACGGCGAGCTGCGCCAGGTTGACCTCGCTGGGGCCCCGGCTGAAGTCCACGGCCTTCATGGCCGTGATGATCTCCACCAGCACCACGCCGAAGCTGTACACGTCGCTCTTGTCGGAGAGGTGGAAGTTCTGGTGGTACTGCGGGTCCACGTACCCCGGGGTGCCCTGCGGCGCGGTGGAGATGTGCGACGAGTCGACGGAGGTCATGCCCATCCGGGACAGCCCGAAGTCGGCCACCTTGGAGTTGTACTCGTGGTCGAGCAGGATGTTGCTGGACTTGATGTCGCGGTGGTAGATGGGCGGGTGCACCTCCGAGTGCAGGTACGCGATGGCCTTGGCGGTCTCGGCGGCCACGCGGAGGCGCACCGTCCATGGCACGGCGGGGCGGCCGCGCTCCCGCTGCAGGTGCTGCGCCAGCGTGCCGTTGGGCATGAACTCGTAGACCAGGATCTGCTGGCCCTGCTCGATGCAGCAGCCGAGGAGGCGGACCAGGTGGCGGTGGCTCACGGAGGACACCAGCTTCACCTCGTTCATGACGGAGTCCAGGCCGCCGTCGGCGTTGTCGCGGTGCTTGATCCGCTTCACGGCGACGAGGCGGTTGTCGCTGAGGCGGCCGGCGTAGACCGTACCGTAGGCGCCCGTGCCGAGCCGCTGGTCCTCGGAGAAGCCGCTGGTGGCGCGCTCGATCTCGCGGTACGAGTAGAGTGGCACCGTGCAGTCCGCCTCCGACAGGAGCCGCTTCGTGCTCTGCTGCGACCGGATGGACGCGGAGCGGCGCTTAAGCACGTGGCACACCACGCAGCCGATGCCCATCACCATGGCCCCAAAAATTATTCCTGCAAAACGTGCAGAAAATGTCATCAAAAATTGATAAACTGGATAGAATTAATACAAGCATAACGAATCCTTAAGAATTTAACAACGTTCCCACGATCAAAATGCTTCTGTACCAAATTTTCTTCAGATTTGCTATTTCTCGGGTGCCTGAAATTCCTTTTCACGTCAGTCATCTATAATACCTAAATAGTTCATCCCCACTATGATATTTCTCTCAACATGCAAGCTATCCACATCAGCATCTATGCCATCTAAGCAAAAACTGATTTCATTTGCAGCCACATCATCACTAACCCTACAGCTGCCGCCCACACAATTCAATCAAACAAATCATGGGACTCGGTTTTCCCTTAATACTTAACCATCTTGGTCACTGAAGCGACACGTCCTTTATTCACTGAACCAATCCGTCGTTCCTTTAGGATTCAGTTTTTACTTGACGCGCTGCAGCCCTGGTCAGTGGTCACTGAAGCAACCCATCGTTTCCTATTCATAACGGACGACGCATCCCTGCCCTTCTATAACTGGAGGAAGAACACAGATGCATCGTCTCTCACATCCCGACGCATCTCATCTTCCCACCTGTTTCTTATCGAGTTGCGGCCGTCGGAACCGAGTTCCGGCGTGACCTCGATGCTAAGATGAGCTTGGATGAGCTCCGGCGTGACGGAACGGTCGCATGCCCATAGTGCTCTCGCATGGGCTTCGCACGGCCGGCCACCACCGACCGTCTGCATGGGCTTAACTCGCCCTCGGCTGCCTACCACTTCGCACCGGCGCCACCAAGAATCTTGCCGAGGCCTGCCGCCCGCCGCCCACCCTACAGCCCTCCATACCTCCTCCTTTTCCTCCGGCCTGGAGCACGGCGAGCCGTTCAAGGAGATTTTAGGTGAACGCACAGGAGACTCCAGGCCTCGAGCCAGTCACGTCAAAGGGTTGCTCAGCATAGGCGGTGGTGCCCTCGCCGCTCAGATAGAACATGTCATCGCCGTCCGACGAGCAGGCAAGGAACATGTCTTCACAATCCTTGCTCGGTCGGACGTGTCTCTCTCGCTACTCGCTTAATGACGCGGTGATTGACTGTATGGAAGCACGTCCATTTACTACAACGACCTCACCAGGAACCGGTTGTTCGATGTCATGTGGGCATAGTTTCGCGATAACTTGCCGTGCCAGTCCACGCCAGGAGACTCAAGCACCCTGTAGAGCCCGTGGTAGAATATCAGCTTTGTACCTCGGCCTGCCTGCATGTTTGGATCTTTTGGACATCGTGGGTTCATTTGTTTCACATGTTTGGATTCTTTGGACATCGGGTTCATTCGTTTCACAGGTGCTGCTGGTGCTAGAAGGCGCTGCCAATTACGTGATGTGGAGCCACTACTACGACATGGACTCTGGCTTTTGCGTGAAGCTGCGGAGCAACTTGCAAAATTGGAATAAACACACAAGGTACATTTTGCTTTATAGGTTACAGAAACCAAATACCAAAATTTTAAATTAAGAATTTTTTGGTGCTTATTTGTTCAAATTTTAGGTTGGCACATCGCATCTTTCAACAAGTTAATGTGTGTATGACAAAACTACAGGGAACGGCACATCGTCATATTACGAAAACAGAATATATATAAGGGTATTTTTTGTGAATAAGAATCTATAAGGTTTTACTCTTTTGTCCATTCTGATTATGTTTCCTTGCAGCAAGACTTACTCCATAGTCCATACAGTGATGGTCCATACACACCCTAACTCAAGAACAAGCTGGTATTTCCTTGACATTTTGTTTTGATGCATTTTCAACACCCAGTTGTTTATATAGAATTATATAGGTATATATAACAATAAAAGTCATCGGTGACAACTTCCTGCTGTACCTACTTCTTACCGCTGGCACATGCAGGCAACCCCATCAAGGTTCTGGCAAAAGCCATCTACGCGCGTGTTTTTCCAATACATATCACCGAAAAGCAATGCTATCTTTCTGGTGCCACCACCAACATGTATTGTTAGTTCTGTCACGTCCAATCTTAGTAGTAGTGGTCTCTCTACATCTCAGCCAAATTGTACGCTTTCAACTTTCTCAAGCATTCAACCAAAGTGGAGATCAATATACAAACGCTATCACTTCCTGTATTTGAAAAAAGGGTCTAGAACTACAGTGATCTGCTACCTTCTTCCCTTAGTCTGGGATGTCAACTAGCATAATTGCTTGCTTTGATTTAACAACATATGAACACATCTTTGCATTTTGCTGGTCTTCTTGGAGATTTTTTTATTTATCTTTCCTAAGGTGTTCATTGGATTTAATTTCTTTTGTCTGATAAATCATAAAGGAAAGAGAGAAATAAATCTCTACACCTAATTCATCATAAAGCAAAGACTGAAATGAATCTCTACGGGTTGTTATCGCTCATAGTTGTGAACTATTTTTATCGGCAGTCTAAAAATATCACCTGTGGTCATTATTGAGATCAAGAAAATTTGGTTATCTAATAGTACTATTTATTTTATTCCAAACTCACACGATAGAATTAGTAGCTTAATTTGTTTCTCTTTGTGCCTGCTAGCAATAATATTTTTAAGTAATATTAAAGAGCTGGTCCATTGCTGAAAACTGATTTCATTGACTCATTGTGTATGCAATTTTGCACTATTTGTTGAATGAAAACTTCAATCCTTTGTTGCATAATCTTCGACGTGCAAAATTAAATCACCTCTCCAAGATCTGCCTCTAACAGATACTCATGTTTATCAAATCCTCTTTAGTATTCATGTATATGAGAACTATCTTCAGTGCTATATGGCAATATGACTAATCTTCAAAGTAGTACATTGCAAAGCCCCTGTCTTTGTTAGTGTGCGTACTTAACCGAAATGCCAATTTGTTGCTAAGAGTGTTCAATTAGTAAAAAAAAAGATTTTTAATGATTATTGAAACCACTCCGTTTAATATTTAGAAGATTGCACAAGATGTCCCGCAGCAACGCGCGGGGTATTCATCTAGTTTTTTCAACTAGCCCCACCATCTATCTTAGGATGAAGTCATGACACCATCATCTATCTTATTAGGGGCGAGGGGTGCAGGGGATCGCTAGAGGTTTCCATGGGTGGTGCCGGACTTAAGAGGGATGGTCGGGGTGGTGGCCAGCAACGACCGTGGGTAGGGTTGAGGGGAGGGAGGGGCGGCGAGGCGGTGTGCGGTAGCGCCCGCCGATCGCGGGTGGTGGAGGCCAGCGGTTAGGGCGGGGTAAGCTGGAAGCGTTGAGAGGAGGGAAAAGGAAGGGAGGATGCAGATGACCAGTAGCGCGATCTATTTTGAGTGGTTGGATGAAGATACGACGGTCCATACTGATGCAACGGTTTTATCAAGCACCTGGCAAACAGAGACTCCCAATTTTCTTTTCTTTTCAGATGTGTGCATGGATTTGTTTATCTTACATAATTTCTACAATCAAGACAGGACTTATTTTAGGGAGGTCCTATTTGATGCTAACTGCGTCAAATAGTTGACCGGTCACATAGGCAGCGAGCGAATGGGCCGGTCCATCAATAATGCACTGGAATTGCTGTTTTTTCTGGATTTGTTTCTTTTCCTTTTCTTTTTCGTTTTTCCCCTGTTTTTATTTTTCATTTTTTTTCTTTTTTAAGAAACTTTAGAATTTTGGAAAAATATGTATAAATTCCTAAATTGTTCAAAAATCTTAAAAATATGTTTTCAAAATTTTGTCTGGAATTTCAAATATTGGTGTTTTCAAAAAGTGTTCTCAGATTCAAAAAATCAGTATTTAAAAAAATCAGTTTAACCAAATATTTGTCTAAAACATGGACAAACTTTTAAATCATGAACAATTTTTTGAAATTCCATACTTTTTTTGATAAACCTGAGAATTTTGAAATTGTGATCATTTTTCCGAAACTGCAAATAGTTTTTGAAACTTTTGAACCTTTTTTCAAAATTGCGAACTTTTTCTGGCAACATGAACAACTTTTCAAAATTGCGAACATTTTATGAATTAGTTTTTTATGGAAAATTTGAATTCCGATCTTTTTTTAGAAAATGCGAAAAATAACTGAAATTCCATTTTTTAAACGTACAATTTTTAAAAGATATTGAACATTTTATAATTTTCTGGAAATAAAAACACGAAAATTAAAATAAAATAAGAACAAATAAATAAATAAACAGGAAAAGAAAAAAGTAAAAAAATAGAAAACTGTGCGTTCTTGCAAAATGGTCTGGCACAGTCCGCATGACCCTGTGAGTTTTTGCGACTATTTGATGCAGTGAGTGGCAAATATGATTTTCACTTATTTCTATGGAAAAAGGATTTTAATTTATTTTAAACTGAAGGGAGTTTCTTTTCTTTTTAATTTTTTTAAAGTGACCAATGAGAGTATTGGCTATGTCAAAAGTCCATAAATGAACGAACAGCCGCCTAACAGCCATACTAGAATGAAGTATGGCCCAGAAATCTTTATCTTTACCTAATAATAAAGAGAATTGGGTTTCTGTCGTCCGTCATATAAATTGCCTCTGAAGTTGTCCTAATTTACCCACCATGCCACCGGTAAGTAAAGAAAACGATTCGTTTTTTTTAAAAAAAATCACCGTCCAATTTAGTTGTTATAGGATAGTCAATACAAATATATAACACTCGCCGGAAGCCAGCCCAGTGACTAAAGCCAAAGCCGCCCGCATGGGAGACCAGGGTTCGATCCCTGGTCGTGCATACCCTTTTTCTCCCTCCCCTTTTCTGCAATATATATAGCAGGCCGTAATGGGCCGGCCCGTAGTGACGCCTCTGTTTTTCTTTTGCTTTTTTCCTTTCTCATTTTTTTTCTGTTTTTCTTTCTTTAAATTACTCTGGGATTTCCAGAAAAAAAAATCAAAAAAGTTGCGAGTACTGAGAAAATATATAGATACATCATAAAATGTTTGTAAATTCAAAAAACATTTGAGAAGTCATAAAAAATTCGTGATTTAAAAACAAAACTGTTCGCATATTTAAAAAAATTGTGATTTAAAAAACAATAAAATAAAAATTCATGATTTATAAAAATATGATCGTGTATTCAAAACATATTTGGGAATTTGGAAACAATGTCCATGAAATTTTAGAAAATGTTCACAAAAATTAAAATTGATTCTTAAGTAACGAACAAAACAAACCATCGCTTAGGCAGAGGTTTTATTAGGGGTTCTGTAGAGGTTTTATTAGGGGATCATAAAATGTTCATGATTAAAAAAATTGTTTTCATATTAAAAAAAATCATGATTTTAAAAACAATGAAATAAAAGATGTTCATGATTTCTAAAAATATAATCGTGTATTCAACACATATTCGGGAATTTTAAAACAATGTCCCGAGCCCAAAAAAGTTGACACATCTTGCTATGGGTTACTTTTTGTAAACTATATGAAAATGACAAAATGTCCATTTTGCCTCCGTACACAACTATTCTCGTACCAAAGTTCTACTGGTTCTGGAAAACATCGCTACGCTAGGTCAATGTGAGACACATCATGCATTAGTCTAACTAAGGCAGGGGTCCAACAATGTAGTTTGCTCAACCAAAAAATTATTTCGTTGTGGCACCTTAGGAAATTAAGTCGTGATGAGACCATCACATTTTCATCATAACATCACTTGGACATAGTTTGTGAAATGACATATTGAAAATCCTTATCTCATCCTGGCATTTGATTTAGATCTTTTTATCTCTATTATATCTATATAATCTGATTGTTTTTCTCCCGGTGCAATGCACGGGCATATTTGCTAGTCATATTAAATAGTATGCATGCATGACGGGCGTGGCCCAAAATAGTGTTTACGGGCCGGAGAGACTAATAAGCCCACATAAATAGAAAGACAGTCCTTTACTTGGCCTCACATGTACACGCAGCGGCGGACTGAAGAAAACAGCTGGTTGGAAACATGCACAAAATATGTGAGTGGGTGACATGAGTAATGCTAGACCCACGAAAACTTACGCGACCATTTTACGTGAAGGCTGGAGGTAATTAATAAGGATTACTGGTTGGGGCCCACCCCGGTTGAATTCAGGGGATAGATTAGCTTTTGGGTGCCATTTGTTCTGTCCGTTGGTAGCCACCTGCACAACTCTTACTGTAGTCTTGATCAGTGCTAACTGGTAAGGTTTCAACCGGTGAGACATTTCTGAGGATGGTGTGGCAGTGAAAAAATGCCATGAGAAATAAGTATGTCACTTCTATTTCTCATCTAGATGTCACATCGAGATACTTATTTACTACCTCCATATCAAAATATAAGACGTTTTTGCACCTGTTGAAGTGTAAAAACTTCTTATATTTGATACGGAGGGAGTAGATGTGATGCAGCTTTCGGACAAGTATATAGAGTAGCTTTTGTCCTTTTCGAAAAAAAATAAAGTAGCTTTTGTATCAGCTTATGAGATGCATATGAGCAAATTACCTGCCATGAGAAGACCAACAAGGACGCTCTTGCCACAATCTCCTGATAGATATTTCTTGATATTGCACTTGGACTTGGAAACTGTAACATTGGACACACAAGTGTAAGATTGACGAAAAGAGGGGAAGGGAGAGTAGCAATAATATCAAGAGTTTGACTTCAAATATTTGAACTAAAACAACGTCACTTATTTCTGAACGGAGGGGGTAGTACTTAGCAATTTCAACATAATTTAAGCACCAATTTGAAGAACTCTTCTTTCACAACATTATACTATTTGACATGCATGTAAACAGAATTCCAAGGCCAAGCGCCAACCAACGAGCTAGTTAGCTACTCATTTACTCTCACCGGCAAATCTCTCAAACATTAGACGATGTTACACTTAATGCAATTTTATCCAGCAATCATAAGTTATTTCGACTATCAATAGACAATCGCTGGTCAACAAAGATTAATATTTTGCAAAGTTTGTTCTTTTGGGACCAATTTCAATGTCTGTATTGCACGTGAGAATCTCCTGAGAAAATTTAGTGATGCATCATTTTTACAGTATGAATTGCAAGATGATTCTTTTCATTAAAAAGAAAAAAGAATGGCCAACGCCAGGCATCGAATGGGTGATATTTCACCTGATCGGTCTCCTCCACCACCATCCTACTTTAAGTGGCAAATCTAGGAGCACGGATCATACACATACGCAACATCATTGTAACATTTACCACCACACTACCGTAAAAAATCATTTGAGAAAAATGCAGCATTTCAAACACGCCCACACAACAAAAATTCTATGTAAGCAACAATCTCCATTCGTTGTTACAAAAACGCTGAAAACATGCTACCATACTTGCAATATAACAACAAACATAGGCAACATATGCGAACAACACAGACAACAGTAAAGGAAGACATTTGTAACATCAGAACAATATGTTCCTTTGTCAACATGAAGGTGTGTACGTAACAAACAACATATGTGCTTGCAGCGTGTCGAGACAATCTAGCTAGGTAACATAATAGAATCTCACATTCACGAACCTTTCACCATCAACAATGGAGACACCACCCTTCGCAGATTCAAGATCGTCGCCCGGTACCCACTCCCCATACTCGCAATGTCTCGCCAAGGTTGGTGGTGCAAAGTCGCGGCATGGTTATCCATGAAGTGTTGGAGGCACTTAAGTGGAGGAAAAAACCTAGAAGGAGATGCGTTGTCGCCTTGTCGGTGATAGAGGCGCACGAAGGAGATAACGACGCCAGATCGGCAGAGAGGAGAAGGAGATCTGGATTCTGGATTGAGAAAGAAAGAGGAGCATGCGATGTGAGAGAAGAAACTGAAAGAGGGGTACCTCTTGGGAGAGTACGCTCCGGAAAAAAAAAGACCCTATACCTGGGTATAGCCGACTGATGGTCAATTTGATCAATCATTTCCCTCAAAAAAAAATTAACATGGGAAGTCGGCCAAGAAACGAGCACAATCCAAACGTATTGACAACACAATAAGATGCAACAAACAGACACACCATCTAATAAACATGCAAAAGTGATTATTACTGTTGCCGCCAAAAACCATGCTGCCCTCCATTGAGAGGCCAGGGGTTATCCTCCCTTTGAACCAGCACCAGCACGAGGTCCCCGTGCCATTTGCGATGCCTAACACGTCGCCGGCTAACGGGTCGGGAGAAACGTGAGGGAATTCAGCAATGTGCGTTTTAATCAACAGTGTGGGGCGGAGCCACCTTATCCGTGAGAATTTTTTGTCAGAGAAGTCGGTGGGCAGAGCCGTTCGCGGTTTCATTGAACACTCAACCAGGGGATATGATCAATTCTTGCCCGTCTTCAAGGTGCCAATGGTCCACAATTCTAGGTGCGCAGCCGACGCCGCGGATTAGACTAGCCACAGTGGAAGTAACTTCAGCAGTAATATCGAGTCCAACTCAGTAAATTTGCTTATGTGGCAATGAGTTAATGAGGAGAGAGATAGTTACAGTAACTTAGCTAGTTACTGTAACATCACATGTCCCAATGCAATATGAGTCTATAACCTAATAAATGAAGCTTTGCATGTTACCACACTTATGTTACTACCCACTATAAAGGTAGTAACATAGTCTAGGGATATGTGTATGTTACTATGCATTGTGGCTAGTCTTAGGCGCGTGGTCAACGAGCGAAGGCGTAGAGTAATGGCTAGTCTGTCTAGCTCGCACAACTTGACTCGCTAAAAATGGAGAAGGAAAATAAAGAAATACTACCATCCAGCCATTGTGATGCGGAGTAGGCGTACTGACCTTCCCGGCAACCGGTGCCGTCGACGAAGCCGTCGCCAAGGAGGCCCTCTGGGCACTCGCACCGGAAAGCCTCCTGCCTCGCCGTTGTCGCGGTGAACTGGGTGCAGGTGGCTCCGGGAACGCAGCCGCACCGCCCCGGCACCCACCAGTCCAGCTCCAGCGCGCCGAGCAGCAGCGACGGCCCCTGCGCATCCGAATAGCTCACCGCCGTCACCAGCCCGGTGCAGTTGGACCTGAGCACCTCGCTCTTGTTCAGAAAATGGTGGCCGATGGTGATGTTGCTACGAGGAGGAGGAGGAGGCAGGATGCAGCGGATGGACTCGTTGGCGGCGCAGTGGGACGAGGCTCTGTTGATGTACTCGCTGCTGCAGTTTTTGATGTGGTCAGCCTCGGAGTTGCTGCATGAGCTGACGACGAGCGCGTTCCGGGAGGCGGGCGCATAGCTGTCGGAGAAGAGCGCCGCGACGGACACATTGAACCGGCGAAAGCAGTCGGGCTGCAGGTTGAGGATGAGCGCGCGCGGCGTGACGTTGCGCACGAGCAGGCCCAGCTCTCGCGTGCCGCCGACGAACGCGACGCCGGTGCCGTCGACACCGACGTCGCAGACGAGCTGTATCGTGCAGCCGCTGGAGAAGCCGAACGGGTACGGCAGCGTCATGCCGCCGCAGCTCCGCACGCAGCTCCCGTTGCCTCCGCCGGCCGCAGCCGCCGCGTGCAGCAACACGGCGGCCACCAGCGGCAGCAGAAGCACCGGACCCCGCATCTCCGCAGCTGGCTAGCTCTCTACCTTAGCTTACTTGCGAGCTCCGAGCGCGCCGTCCCTCTCATGTTAGATTTGCTCCTATAGCTAGTCAAGCAAGCTTGCTGCGAGCTGCGGCGCAGGAAAGGAAAGGAAGGCGCGCGCTGCTGCCTGCTGGAGTTGGGTGATGGTGTCTGTGGTGGTGCGCGCGCTTGCGTCCCCGCCGCGTCGGCTGTCATTTTTGTTGGTTCATTGCAGTGGAATTTTCCGCATTGAAAGCCGAGACCAACGACCAACCTACTCCTACTGCTCCTGTTTGCTGTGCTGCCCCATCCCGCACTGCACACACAAACACACTGGCACGCAGCTCATCACTATCCCGTCTAGAGTAGCCAGGCCCAGAGAGAGAATCCAAGTAATCACTCCAGCAGTCCATCCTCTCGCCGTCATGGGAATGCGGGGCCGTGCGCCGTCGTCGTCCGCCCGCAGCCCACGGGCGCCCGTTCCCACCACAGGCACAGCCGCGTCGCGCTAACGGTCACGGCTAGCTTAGGGCATCTCCAGCCGCGCCCCCAAGAAGGCCTCCTCAGGCGATTTTTTCGTGCCGGCGCCGAAAAAACGGGCCAGTCGCGCCCCAGGACGCCGAAAATCGCCGGCTTGGGCCGAAAACAGCACCGGCGGACCCAGCCCGAACCCGGCGCGCTGGAGGGCGCCCGGGGGCGCCGGGGCGAGTTGTTCTGGCGCGAAGAAGCCGCGTCAGCGACTCGGCGCCTCGTCTCCCCCCCCCAACGGCCTCGGTTTCCGCGGGGAATCAATGGCAAGGCTGCCGCCGGTCAGCCTTGCCATTGATTCCTTCACGGGCGGCGCTTCACGGGGCGGCGCCGACGCCTCCCCTCCCTCGCACGCGTACACACGGGCGCGGCCCGGCTATAAAAGCCGGCGGCCTCCACTCCACTCTCCTGTGCCCACGCCAGCCCCGCCCGCCCCTCGCCGCCGTCCAGCCCCTCCCTCTCCCGCGCGACGTCGCCGTCGCCATGGCAGAACGTTTCCCCGGGGACGAGGCGGCGGCCAACGGCTTCGGCCGCCGTTCGCTCCGCGTTCTGGAGTCCTGGCTCCTGTTCCAGGCGAACATCCCGGCGCCGCCGGACATGCGCGCCGGGCCATCGGGGTGGAGACTCAGCGCCGGGGGAGTGCCCATTCCTCCGTTGCCCGACGCCGCGGCGAAGCCGGAGTACTTCGCCGAGGAGGTCGAGATCGTCCGCGCGTCCCTCACCGACGCCCAACGCTCCCTCCCCCAGTACGCCGCCGACAACCACGCGGCCTGGGCGGCGTATTTCGAGCGCCGCCAGCAGCAGCGTTTGGCGTCCACCAACGGCGCGCCGGTGGTCGGCGGGCGGCAGAACAGCGAGGGGCGCCACCTCTGGTGGGGCGTCCCCGGCCGCACACTCGAGGGCGTGCTCATGCACCTCGAGGGCGGCAACGACCCGCCGTTGGCATACCCCCCGGCGACGTACCGGCGCGTCGGGACATGGGCGCCAAGGCGGTTCGGGTCTTCGTCCTCCTCTTCCTCCTCCCGATCCTCCTCGCACTCCTCCGGCACTCCGACCCTGCTCGCCGTCAAGGCCGAGCCTGCGGCGGAGTCGCCGCTCGGTCGGCGCACTCACAGCTCCGGCATCGTCATCAACGAGGGCGGCCGGCGCGCTTCCTCCTCGGCTCCTTCGCGCTTCGTCAAGCCGAAGACGGAGCCGGGACTGGCGCCGGTGAAGACGGAGCCGGGGCTGGCGCCGGTGAAGACGGAGCCGGGTCTGGCGCTGGCGAAGGCGGAGCTCGTCGACGACGACGCGGCCCTAGAATGGGTGCGCCAGGACTCCATTGCGATGGAGAAGGCGCGCCGGGAGAAGGCGAAGGAGCGCCAGCGCGCCGCCCTGCGCCGCTTCGAGGAGCGCCGACGCGGCCGCGACGAAAACGGAGTCGTCGTCCTATGCGACAGCGACGACGACGACGCGCCGCCGCCAGTCCACCATGGCGACGTCGGGTCCAGCCGGGGCGTCCGCGTCAAGGAGGAGAAGGCCGACGACGACGACTTCAGCCCCTTTCTTTTTTAGATTAGCTTAATAATGAAAATGGATGAATTTGGCCGAAATTCGCCATGTTCAGACGAAATTTAACTACTCTTTGTCATAACTTCGCCGAACGGGCCCTCTTTTTTTTGCACTCGCCTGTGGGCGGCCCTGGGGGCCGACGGCTGGGCGACGACTCGCCCCCAGGGCCTTTTTTTCCGCCGGCTCACCCCCAGGCGGCGCTTTTGGACGCCCCCTGGGGGGCCAACGGCTGGAGATGCCCTTAGATTAGAGCACTCTCCTCCACCGTGGCCGCGCAGGCGTGGACCGGAGACCTCGGCCTCGGCCTGGCCTCGGGTAGCCGCCAGCTAGAGCCCGCCCCGCCCTCTCCACACGCTGCGCCCACTTGCCGTGCGCCGCATGCCAACGCACGTTATCAGACTAGAAAAATCCCGGGCCAAACGACGACCCGGGGTCCGACGACGCAAGGCATGCAACTGGTCGTTTTCATTTCCGGGAAACGGGTAATGGAAGTACGCACGTATGCTGGTGGCCTTAGATTAAGAGACAGGACGTGACCTGACAGGGATTTCAGGATTAGGAGAAGCTAGTTTAGTGGCACCACGTACTAGGGGCGGCTAGAGGCACCCTAATCACGTAGGATGGTGGAGACACCCACCTAACCATGCAACTATCTGCTTAATAATGCTGTTTAATTTGTTCGTAGGGGAACTAATTAATTAAGGTCAACCTACTCTACGGTGCTGATGAGCAGCTAATGGATGGGCTGTGCAGTATTCAACCAAGTTGATGCTGCTATTACAAGCCACGCTGCTCCATAATTTAAATTAGTTGATTTGTTTGACTATATACTAATATATCATATTTTCAGCTGCCGAAGAGGAGAAAATTTGATCACAAAGTAAAGAGGAAAACAAACAAATGTACACTGCCGACAAGCTTGAATACCTTTTCAACCATACCTGGATAACCTGTCCCTGCTAGTAGTATTAGTTATCCCCCAAGAAACAGCCTTGGATCCTGATTAGGGGCTGCTTCCACTTTCCACACCCGCCAAAGTTCCGAGTTCGGCTCGTCGCCGCAGTCAACCGCTACAGCTTGCATCCGCCAAATCAGCACGAAAAAGGAGATCAGATAGGGGGGCCACACACAAAGTTCCATCAAAATCAACTGCTCGTGTGTAGTAGTAATATTGAAAGTAACACAGTAGGGATGCAATTAATTCCTACGTTTTGCGGAAGGTTACAGCGGAAAGGAAAACAGTGACATCTTCTGCCAATTTGCTGATGAGAGCCTCTGGTCCACTAGCAGTTGCTTGACTCTAGTTGGCAAGTTGGATGCAGTTATTCGTCATCGCTTTCAACACTACACGAGCAAGAATCCCAAATACTGGAATCTGGTTTCTTCAAATATACAATTCAATACCGGAATGTTTCTCTTCTCTGGTATACTACTGATATCGTTAATCCGACAATGATTCATGTGGTTTCATAAACAAGCAAAACTGTAATACATGAGCATCGATATGATATAACAGTTCACTAAAGGTGTAACCACTTCAGTATTTCTCAAGAAATTGCGACCTCACATTTTAGCAGGTAATATACATCACAGTGATTCTGAACATGAATCTCCTCTCATTACATGTACCAAAAGGTATGGTGTGTGAACCTCAGATTTCCAGTATAGTTCTTATCTGCTCCGGCGAATGCTTGACCAACGATCTTGGGTCAGGATAACAGTTCTTTGGATCCATCACCGCCTTGTAGATGAGCTCGTAAGCTTCTGCTAGAGCTCTTGCCAAACCGTAGCACGCGTCTGAGCGTAACCTTGGAACCTGCAGCTGCTCGAATTCCGGCAAAGAGCCTTCTGTTCCTGTCACAAGACCATAGAATGCCTTCAAGCACTCCAGAAGCATTTGTGGTGATGTCTCCACGACATCTGCCAGAGGTCTTGCATCATCCTCGCTGTCAGTAGAGCTGTAGTTCTTTATGTATGGCATCTTACTTGACAATCCACATTTACTGAGAATGCTATCAGCTTCTTTATCTACCAAGGCACGCGTGTGTGTTTCGATCATAGAGCGAAGGTTTTTAACATAGCTTGTAGCAACCTCCTGATCCATCAATGGTTCCTCAATAGCTGATAAGCAGTTGATGAGGTAAACTTTGGACGAAGATTCACCACTCTGTACATTTCATGGCATCATGTAAGGAAAAATATTGAAATTACTTGGATGTAAGCAAATGTCTACAAGTTGATTTGCACAGCTAAAGTGAGCTAGTCTACCCAGTCAAAGGCTTAAAGCAAAAAGGTTTCTGATCCGCGCATAAAAAATCACAGTTTCTTTAATCTGATCAGTGCCCAAAAGGTTATGAAATAAAATTGAAAAGGGCAATCATGAAATCCACAACACCGGCTGTTTCTCATAAAGCCAATTATATTTTTATTCTGGGACCATAAAGCGAGTATTAAGGAATGTGAATCGGAATTGCATGCATATCGGTATATGTAGGATCACTTCATCAATTACTAAATCGTAAGTGTTTCCCATGTCGAATAGTGCTAACAGCCAAATGA
Source organism: Triticum timopheevii (assembly GCA_963921465.1). Classification (NCBI taxonomy): domain Eukaryota; kingdom Viridiplantae; phylum Streptophyta; class Magnoliopsida; order Poales; family Poaceae; genus Triticum; species Triticum timopheevii. The sequence continues at coordinate 481,350,598 of OY997268.1, forward strand.
ATGGAAGTGTTTGATCTTATCCATCTCTGCCCCGCTAGTTGTCTCCACTTTTTTCTCTACAGTTTGCACTAGCAAAGGCGCCAGTTTCACTGTTGCAGCTACAGTGAACTTTTTGAAATTTCTTGACTTGTACCATCTGTATTTTACTAGTCTAATAGCTGTGTGGTGTGTGGTGGTGACTGGCAATAGAAAGAAAAAAGGCTGGCTATTTTACTAGTTCAGCTCATGACCAGAACATAAGTACAAAGGTTGCTCCACAATAGTCACAGGTCCAAGGGATTCACATTACGATGCACATGGTAAACAAAAAGAATTATGCTACTAACCAGGACAGATGTTGATGATTTCTTTGATAGAATAGCATCAACTGAGATTGAATCTCTCTTACTTCCGATAGGTTCAGAACTAGTTCTACCACGCCGTGCAAGTGCACCTTTTGACTTTTGTGCCTCTGCGGCTTGCTCACACATCTGAAGAGTAGGTCAGGAAGTCAGGATTAGCACTAACAGTACCACATGTAAACGAGGACTCCTGATAAACCACAATGCAGATAACACCACATTCTGTGGTAACAACAATAAAGGTATAACAAAACTACTTGTAAAAGAGAAGAACAGCAAATATGGAACACCTTTTGCACCGATAGCGCATGTCACCTGTAGTAACTGGCTCCACTAGAACATACCAATATATTAGTTTCTACAAATCACGAGTACTGATGCAAAATGAGTAAAACGTACATACTTGTTACTTGTGCAATCTAGAGTTACTTTATACTATATGATTACCCAAAAAACATCCACATGGAACAGCCCCAAAAACTTCTAGAATGAAATGAAATATTTAGGAAGTGACACTAAAACACATAATTACTTTGGAGATATTAAGTAATTGTGTAATACTGATAGCTTGCTTGAGTGGAAGATAACTTGATGGTGAATACAGACACTGAAATACTGCTAGTTTCAAGAATTGTCACATAACATCACTGTAGACATAGAGGATAGGAAGATAAATCCTATTATTACAAAAATAATACTAATATAGAGTGCTCAGTGGATACTGGATAGGATCAAAATTCAAAATTGCACCAAGGTTAGAAATTAGTCAGACCGAGCAATAAATTTTCAGCTTGCCGGACATGCTTTTTAGACATCTGTACAAACTAAACTACATCGAATGCAGAAAGCTCACCTGAATTATAGGATCCAGTATTGCAGAAATGACTGGATTAAAGTTTAACCCCTTTCCAGAGGCAGAAATCATCATGCTATTGTAGGTACTTATGAGCTCAAGCAACAGAGAAACTCCCTCCCTCACTGCTGGTGGGGGAGAGAGGTCAACCGCAACAAGTGGAGGATATCGCAATAACTTTTCTCCACGGCTCTTCAGGATGTTGAAGAATGTCCGCTGTGTTGCATCTCTAAGTGACCATATTGTATTGCACAATGCTGTGTCTACACCCAGCAGTTCTGATATCTAGAATAGAAAAGGATCATGTGTGAACTGAATAAATCTTAGCTTTATTAAATAGCCAGAACTAGAATTTCAGACTCACCGTGTAACCATAAAATTCCAGGGTATTACTAAGTTTGTAAGAAACTATCAGACTTGGTTGTGACTGCAGAACTTGCTCGACTCGAACTTTAAACGGTCGGCATGCCCCTTCAAATATTCTATCGAGAACAGAAGTGAAATCAGATTCTCCTTTGGATGAATCACCTTCTCTTACAGAATGACGATGATTAGCTGGACCACTGTCACTTATTGCATCCGGATCAAGCAGCGCAGCTATAAGCTCCCTTTCAGATGCAAGTGCCTTCAAACATTAAAGCTAGAAGTTTAGAAAGGCTAAAGGAATATCTTTATGTTGCAGATGAATGATGCATATGTATGCATGTTATTCATAAGGGATTTTATTTAACAAACATTAATTAGCTCATTGCATACTGACTATTAACAAGGATAGACCAAGGAAATCACCTGATGTAGCCATCCCAACATATCGCCTACATAACGAAGAGGATCATGAGCATGCACTTCTATTGGTCTTGGGAGCCCTCCGGGTCCACCTCTAGTAAGAGCACTTATAAACCGCCTGAATAAGGCATGATGCCTCATATTGGCAACCTATGGATGTGGATAACTAAACTATCAGACACTATTTGAATTAACTGCAACTTTACTATGTAGAAGGTAAACTCAGGTATCATAACTATTTACAAGGTACGGCATACCTCTTCTGCACAGTACTTGAACAGAACAGGCCTTTCCTTCAGGCACCGAACAGCCTTCTTCAAAAGTTCACTTACTTCAGGATTATCAGTATCACCTAGTTTTTTACACTCAACTTGAACCCACCTGATGATAGGGAAATTTGATTTACGACACTTGAACATCAAATGTCAATTGATCATGTTATATAGAACATAGCACAATAGCAAATTTGAGCAAGGTATTCGGCAACAGTTCATTCAACAGTACTTAGCATGAGAACTTATTTTTCAGTAGTGTCCAGTGAATGAAGTCAAGTATAGATGAATGTTGAACACTAGCTTTGGAACAGTAGGTAAGGTCAAATTAGAGCATAAAACAAGAACTACAAAGTTAACAAAAGAACATCCCAAGGAAATGTTAGGGTACCATATTGTCAGTAGCAGTAAAAGCAAGCAAAAGTGGGTGAGCGGAAATATATCTCCAATTATTGAGTAAAAAACAAAGACATCCAGTGAAGGAAAAGGAACAGCAAAAGATTAGATGACTATAGAACGATGGCCAGTACCTGCATAATCTTTCATAAGCTCCTTCTTGGTACACGGACATCATATCCATAAGTTCCAAACCAGCGCGCTGAATAAATAAAAAATAGGGCATTAACACAAATATTCTATGGAATCAGCTATTAGAAATAGGTTCCCAGTGTCAAAGCATCTAGTTCTTGGTGGAGTGTAGGGTCATCTCCTTACGGGCTCATTCGGTTTGCATTTTTTTTAGGATTTTTTTCCTATATATGGCATTCGTTTCGTAGGAACGGAGCAACTAAGATTCCTTACGATTGTGTCCATATTGACCTAATTCTGGAGGATTCTTAGCATTATGTGAGACCTCATGGAAAATTCCTAAAGATTGGAGTCGACAGGGCATCCTAATCCTTTACTTTTGCTATTCCTTTGATCTGGAAATCTCGTAAACCAAATGAGCCCTACATAATTTGAGCAGACCATGTATATGCCAGTAAATGGATTAATCGAACTACATATTTCCGGAAATACAAAGCTAAAAAAATCAAATTAAGATAACCCATTAACTGCTTTCATTATAGGAATGTAGTCCTTTTTTGCTTCCCGAGGAAGAGCCTATTTATGACAGACAGCTGAGGATCCATTCTTCTAATTGAGTTGAAAGACTGGCAAGAGAAAATGTTGATGTTGTTGTGATCAAGAAAATTAAGGCAAGAAAAAATCTCAAGGACAAAGTGAAAGTACCTGGTGGTGTGTTCGCAGCAGAACCTTGCAGTTCGAATGGATTTCTTGGACATGCAATAGTGCCTTAAAGAACTTCTCATCTATATCTTCTTCCCGGAGTGCATGTATCTATTTATTAAATATAAGGTTCTGTGAATAAACATACTTCAGATTGTCGTGCCACTAAATGGGCAAGAGACATCACACCATAGCAACCAAAGAATCATTGGAACAACTGATTTCGTTTAAGTAGAGAGTAGTACCTCTTCATTTGAAAGTTGGTAATCCCGCAGGAAACATGATACAATTTCTTGGCGCTGAGTGATAACCTCGAGCTCTTGTTGCAACCTCTCCGTTGTACTGATGATATCCCCTGTACTTGCACTACAGCTGCTCAATGCTTCCTCAATCCTAACACAATGGCAGCGAATAGCATTCAAGTTAAACCGGCTGATCCTGGTAGAAACCTTTTGCATCTACAGCTTAACATTATCTATATGTACTCAAATGTCTTAGTTAGGACCAACAATAAAATACTAACTGCAGATTCTACATCTAAACTCACAAAGATTGAGTGAAAACATGTGTTCACACAATGTGACAATTCCCCTAAATCTACAGGTTTGAGCTGAACCGAGTGCAAAAAATATCAGAAAATAAGCTAGTTCCATTTCCAGGCAGGCGGAGCAGAAGAAGAGAATGCCAGAATGGACTCACTTCTTCCACGAATCATCCAGCGCGTGCACTTCCCCCTCGACGCGATCCAACGCCTGCACGCAAACAAGAAAAGGAAAACAAGCAATCAGGCACCAACCGACCAACGGACGACGTGGGGAGGCGAGGCGGGCAGCAATGCGGCAAGAGCGCGCACCTTCTGGGCGGGGAGGGAGGCGTCGAGGAAGTGGCGGTTGATGGCGAGCGCGCGCTGCTCGACGGAGGACTTGAGGTTGCGGCGCGCCTGCGGGGTGTTGTGCTCGTAGAAGGTGGAGAGCGCGCCCAGCGAGGCCAGCAGATCTGGGCTGTCCGTCCGCGTCTCGAGCACCTTCTTCAGCTTCCGGGACACCCCCGGCGCCAGCGCCGCCGCCATCCTGCCCCGCTTGGCCGCCGCCCCGCCGCTGCACGCAACGCCGCCGAGTTCGCGATCTCAATTCGCAGGTGATCTTCCCCTCCTCCCTTCGCTTCTGCCGAGGAGTTTGGTGATGACCGTCTGGGATCTGGGGGAGGTGAGGCTTCCGCCGTGCCGCCAGCGCCGCCGTGTGTCTGTCAGTGTTGGGTTCAAAGGCAGGCTCACTTAAAGCCCACAAGAAGCCCGGCAAGTAAGTGGGCTTGCACCACCCACAGATGGGCCACAATTCTTGGTTCCCACATTTTCCTACCACTGTCACTGGAAAGAGTGTTATCTTTTTGTTCTTGTCAAAAAAAAATTAAGGCAAGAATGTTTTTGGATTTTCTAACTCTGCGCATCAATATTTTAATCAACAAAACGCCAGCTAGTTGTAGTATCGGAATTTCTCCAAAAAAAGTTGTATCAGAAAAAAGATTGACACATGTCGAAAGTACCTTTCTACACCCGGGCTCAGTAACACCAAAAAAATAGAAAAAAATCAAAAAGTTCTGAATTTTTTTTTGGCATACTTTAAGAAATGTTTGTTGTGCATGCAAAATTTCATCATGAAATCACATTGGTGGAAATTGTGACAAAAAAAGACAAAATCAAAGCTCCAAAATACATTTGAAAGTAACATTTTCAGAGTATCGATTTCAGGTTTTTTACCACACCTTCCACCAATGTGATTGCATGATGTGAGTTTTGCATACACTCCAAACATTCCTTCAATTTTGCCACACAAAAAATTAATTTGATTTTTTTTTTCATTTACTGTTCACCCAAGAGCAATTGAGCCCTGATGTAGAAACTCCACGTCCGACCCATGTTTCAATTTTCAAAATACAGCTCGAGCTAATAAGAGAAAAAGGCAAGAGCTGACAATGTTGCAGTCTCTACAAAGGTTTACAGCCGACAATGGACATCAGTATCACAGAGTAAAATTTACTATTGCATGGCCATCACGGAGTAAAAATTACTATTCCAGTCAACCAAAGAACTCCGACGATTGCACGGCCACACAAAGCAAAAGCGCTGATGATTAGGAACTCCAGCCTACATACACGCCTCCCTCACCGACATGATCACGAGTCCATGTCCACAGGTTCATCTGCCGGGGCAGCATAGGATAGCTCCTTGCCCATGACCACCGCCGTCATCATCAGCTTACCGGCGTCCGGAAAGGCATCGTGCTGCATCAGCACCTCCTCCACCGAGAAGCACTTGGCCTCCAGGCCTCTCGCGTGCACGTCCTCTTTCCTCACGGGGAGCACCTCCTCGAACGTGCCGTCGAACACCACCGCGTCCGAGCTGTAGCACAGCCTCGAAGCGTTGAAGAGGACCGTTCCTTGGAGAGATTCTTGGATGACCTCGTCGCTCCAGCCTTCTGAAACTGATGCCTGTGAGAGCTCGACCCAGTCATCCTGGTCGGCTGCGTTCGTCCAGCAAGCCTCTAGAAGGCCTTTGTTGGAGCTTCGGAACGAGGAGCCTGTCCAAGCAAATACTTCGAAGGCTTTGAGAGAAAGCTCGCGGCCTCTCTTCATGCACATCTCGATCAGTTCTGATGGCGGAAGAAGCTTGCTTGTATGTTTGCCCTGTGCATATTCTGGATCATGCTGAACAATCTCTTCCTGTAAAGAAAAGGTAAAAATTATTTCGTCAGCTATGCGCTCTGACTTCCCTTAGAAATGATAAGGCATCCACCTACATGCCATCAAGCAAGTTATCCTCTTTTGTATAGCTTGAATATATTTTCATCAAAGATAAATAAAACAACTTTGTAAAACTTTGTAGGAGTTCAAACTTGGTAGTACTGCCATGCCTCTAAACATGGAACACTTCCATACATGGCCGGTTAACACTGAAGTCTGGAGGCAGATAATTAATTATAGAGAAACAGAAGTACAACATAATCCTTTTCTGTTTAAGACACTTCACCTGAAGATTTAGAATCCGGGTATCAGCATCTATCTGTGCAACCTTCACTTCATAATCAACATCCTTACCTACTTGTTAAAAACTACAATATGTCAGGAGTCCATTTACCACAAAAAGAACAAAACATATCATCGAAGAAACAGGAATTAATACAAAAGAATGATGCAACATTCTGTTCCTTAAAAAAATTATCTTCTAGAAAATCAGGCATTTCCTGTGCTGCAGAAAGTTCAGCAGAATCATGAAATAAACTCTTACCATATAATAAAATGTTAAGCAGCACGCCCATAAGAATATGCAACAGCTACAGGTCCTAAGCATGTGAAAATTTCAATGACGGAGAGAATTATAGAATTCATCGCATTTACTTAGCACTTGATAAACTACTGCTGTCCATCTTAAAAATAATACTGGAAGCCAGTTTTACATAAACTTATATAATATATGTTTACATCAATCATGGCATAGCAGGAGGTATAGAAGGAAAGTATAACAGAAGAAATAGTTAACCTGCTGTTGCAGCAATTTTAGAGAGATAGAGAAGACGTCTTCTTTCAACAAAGGACAGCGACTTTCTGGTGCTTGTTAGGTCAGCATCTTCTCCAGGACTTGAAAGCAGAGCACAGGTATGAAGAGTCTCTGAAGCAGTTGAGAACTGATTTAAGCATATCTCGTGCAGCCACAACAAATCGCTACGGTCTTTCAGAAAATTAGCTAGCTCTTCCTGGAATTCTTCTCCCAGCCTTAACAGCTTAGCGTAACTCCGGCTGTTGATTAGCTGTTTAAAAACGTAGAAACTGAATCCCCCCTGAGGTCCTATACTATCATGCTGCAACATAAGGTTCAACATAAGAGCCGTGTTCCATAACAATTTTTTGGTTGAAAGTGGATAATATGCTAGGTCACTGAAAAAATATACAGCAAGGCATAAAAATGATCCAAGACAAATTGGGGATATGATCATGTGATTTTACCATAAGATTGCGGAGGAGAACCGTATCACTGATATCATAGCAAATCTGCCACAACGTTTGGTACCCTTCATGCCGTTTAGCTGTTGCCAAAATAGGAGAAGTGACCTCTCTAAATATAGATTCTTTCAGATCAGGATTGTCATTGCCTTCACTTGACTCCTGGTAAATACGGGCATGTATTAGGTAGTACCATATTAAAATCAAGTAAAACCGTAGAGCCAACATTGACAGTGTTTATAAAATGATACTCCCTCCATCTGTAAAAACTTGTCCCTCAAATGGATGTATCTAGCACCAAGTTAGTGCTACATGCATCCATTTGAGGAACAGGCTTGGGACAAGTTTTTCCGGACGGAGGGAGTACATGTTAAGTATGAACGCATCATGTCAAGAAGTGAAGAAACTGTTAACAGCAGATGGGCAACCCAGAAAAATGTTGAGTTAATTAAATTACTAATTGTCCAGACAGGCCTTTGCCATGGTTCTTTTTTATTTGGAATGTCATTCTAGCTGAAACTGCCCTTTGTTACTTGATGTCAAGCTATCATCCACTATGTTGATGCATACAAACTTACATTCATGTCAGATCAACAAAACATACACTGATACACGTGTTATGATCAGAGATTACTAGTCAATGCATGCTTGTATAGTCCATATTCACTTCAATGAAAATGACACTAGGGGAAATCAACCAAAGAGCCAACCAAGCAGCAAACTACTAAAATCTCATCTGAATGTCGATGTCGCAGATTGCGTACTGAAAGGGTGAGTTGCTACATAAATAATAAAATACTCCAGAACTACCATTGCATACATACAAGTATAACACAAGTTTGAACCTCAACAGTCCGCAAATTGGTATGAGGCAGCTTAATCATATAAAATAAGCTATGGACCTAACCACACCATTTTCTGAGGGAATAAAGGATAGACTGAATTCTAAGATAGAACAATAACAATAAGATAAGAGTACAAGGAAATAAAGAGACATCATGAACTTGCAAAATATACGCGCGCAAGAAAAACATTAAGAAAATAATGGGGTAGAATTAGACCAAACCTGATATTTTGCTTCTATAATTTGCTTTGCAAGGTCATAAAGGGATCCAAGAAGCTCATCTCTCCGTTCACAGTATTCTTGGGCTAGCACACCATGGTCCTCCCCACGTTCAAATTTGGCAGTTAATAGACCAATATATCCCTCCAGTAGTATATCTGTGAGTCCTTCCAGCTGAGACCATAGATTAGATTTCATTGGCATGCCTGCAGATCCTGGTTCTCTCAAAAGCTCCATCACAGATGATGCCAGGTTCCAGATTCCAGACCGCACTACAGGCTGACTGTTCCATGTTAACAGCCCTTCAGGAGAAGGATACCAGTCCTTGTACTCCGCTCTGTAGTGCAATGCTGCCTGAACTAAGGTCACACAGGCATTTGATAACTCAAGTGCACGTTGCATCTGAACAGATGGGTGTTCTTCTCCGGTTATGATATACCGAAGTTGATGCGACAAACAATAAAATAGATCCTCTATATCAGAAACTCTACTGTAGAAAACTTCAGCATTATCACGATCCATTAATAGAACAGTGTTCCGTCGAGCTTTCTCACCGACCAGCTGAATGAGATTCCACAGTGCACCAGCAGTTGGGGTTTTGGACTGAGGTGATAAACGTGTGCTTGAACTCTGCTGGCTAAGCGCATTTTGTAATTCTCTAAGATGGATCATTCCAGAGAGCTTTTCTCCATGTTCCATGACACTTACCATTGCAGCTCCTATGGAATAAAAGCATAATGAAAATTATTCGGTCAGAAAATGAACTCATAGAACAGTATCAGTTCCCCTTATGTCTATATAAATCGATATTGTAGTCTCTAGGTCCTATCACATTGTTACATTTACAAATTAAATGATTTCAAGACAAGGGGGAGGGGTGTTCTAAGACAAATGCCTAATGATTAACAGATACTATAGCATACACAAGATACCATAATAGAAAGATCACATCAATTTTGACAACAATGTGTAATATAGATAGCAAACAGGCAAGAACAATTAGTAACATAACCAATGGGTCCGTTTGATTATTTGTAACAGGGATAATACAAGTCCAAAAAAAATTAAAAAAATAATAATGGCAAGAGAAGATCCATACTTTGTTTTGAAGAGAGTTCTTCATGGCACTTGGACAAGACAAGAAATTGAAGGAATTTCTCATGTTTTTGACGTTTCTCAGCAAGGGATGAAACAATTGTTGAAGCAAGAAATTCAGCTTCTCTAGTTGTTGTCCAGTGCTTAGATAATGTGTTTACAATAGATTTGCTTACTCGAACAAATACGTTCATCTCACCCTCTTTCTCAAATGCCCCTGCTACTCTAAGCTTTTGAAGTGCCTCATGAACAGCGCCAGACAAAATAAAATCATGAAACAGCCGATTAAGTAACATCTCAGCCTCTTCATCAACCACAGCCTGCTGGGCTACGCCTGTTAATGCTGGTCTTTGCCTGTCTCCAGCACTCCAAGCCTCAGAGCTAACTCTTCTGGGAACAATACTGGCACTGAATGCTTGACTTCTCCTTTTCTCTTCAGCGACTGCTTCATTACAGCTACCTTTTCGTGATAAGCTGCGTTCTGGAGGCTCAACCCCACCAACTAATACAGCCTTCTCAGGTATTGCCCAGATTCCTGCCTTTTCTGTGAGAACAACCCAAGCTCCTTCATCCCTATCCTCAGCAGATGGGATAATGGAAGCATCAAAAACCTTTCCAGCATCCCAAGGCAGATCAAATTGATAGAGTCGGGTAGAGCCCCTCCAATAGATGGCCACCGTTGCTTTTCCATCACCTGATAAGATGATCACTGAGCCAGAAGGCTTGCCGCCAGTTTTTAGCCTCATGGAGAACAAAAATTCTTCATCCTCCACTCGAGCTTTAGGGATTATCACCTGAACAGGAGCTTTTTTCTCCAAAAACCTTTCGCATTTAACCACATTGTTTTCGGATGGAAACTTTTGGTTAGATTTGTACAGCATTGTCAGAAGTGAATACTGAGTGTAGTTTGACCCACTCACCCGGTCTTTGCAGAAGGTAGCAACAAGAATATTAAATTCCTTCCCGCGCTCATCTATCTGCATGTCCAAAAGCCAGATGTTCTTTTGACCAGCTATGTCCTTTTTTATGCCCAACTCCCCATCATTACCAACAATTTCCTGAGACCCTAATATTTTTACATTGATTCCATGCAAGAGTGAGATGCCCCAACATTGTATCCCCTGGCTAGTCAACAAAAAGAACTTCCGTTCAGCAGCCTCGGATGATTCATTGCTTGGTAGCCAAACCAAGGATCTTCCACCATTATTTTTCTGAGAATGATCAGTACCATTATCTCCTAATGTATCACGATGGACTTCTCTTCGGTGAATTCTCAGTGGTGAACACTGAAACATCCATAAAGCACCTGTTGGCTCAGAAGCAATCGCAATGCATTCATGAGCAGCTCCTGGAACGGAAGCTGCAATTAGCGAGTTAAACCTGTAACAGCCAGATATGGCATCACTTGCAGCTGTGTCACTGTGGCCAGATAAACTAAGAACTGGACCCTTGCTACTACTTTCATCATAGATATCAGGCCAATACGCAATAGCTTGTGTTCTTCTGTTGCAGAGGATAACACCAGTTGAACTTCTTCGGTGCCACATATCTCCGCTGTTCCTTGCTGATGGACCACTACTATGCCATCTCATGATGCAAACTGTCCACTGGTTACCAGAGAGGGGTTTTCCGTCTTTGTCTCCCACAAGCGAAGACGGGATCTCAAGTGCAAGACAATCTTTTGCAACAGCAGCCAAGTAGCTCCAGACAAAAAGCTCATTTCCACATATCATCCATGCAAGGGATGTTTCTTTATCAATGCCACCTACAAGCATGCTCTTGCCTACAAGGGATACATAAACGGCATCTGCAGTTCAGAATGGTAGAAGCAAACTAGCAAAAGAAAAATCGCGCAGGCACCCAAGAGAAACTAGTTACCGGCAAAATTCCTCTGCAGAAGGTTGGCTTGTGCATTCCTCACGACTTGGGGAAACTCTGCTACGCGCACTGGTTGGGTCTGGTCAGAATCGCCGGCTCTGTCTGTTTGCTTTGATGTCGAAATCCTGAAAAATCGCACAGAGAAACAGAATTTAGAAACGTCATAGCTAGGCGAACTGTATCAAACTGTGAGCGCGCTAGCCTATTACGGCGAGGATGGCAAAGGGGTCCCTGCGCATCGCTTGCTTCCGGTGCCTCAACTAGACACAAGCATACGGTGAAATGCGGCGATTCTGGTGAAATCGAAGGCAGGTGAGACGGAAGGGTCACCTGGCGAGGAGGGAGGAGGTGGTCCATGGGGCCGGGGTGCCAGTGGCGGGGCGGTCGGAGAGGGCGAATCCACCAGGCGACGGGGAGTGGGCGGGAGCAGGAGGAGGGGGTGAAGGGGTCGCCTCCTCCTTCTCCCTGCGGTGGAGGTGGGGTTTCCGGATCGCCGGCGAGAACATCTTTGGCGGCGGACGAGCTGTGCTGCGGCCGCCTCAAGCTCTCCGACTAGCCGGCCTTTTTTCGGCGCTCTCCACCGGTGGGCTAGGGTTTTACTAGTGTTTTGAGTTTCTTCCTTTTCTCTCTTCTTTGCGTTTTGCCCCTCCTTAGAGATAGGAATACGGAGACGCTAGTTGGAGGTTGGAGCTAAGGGCCTCTGTGTAATAAATGGTTTTAAAAACAGAGAAATAGAAAAGGTTACTTCTTGTGATAATGATCTCACGACTCTTCCGATCCAAATGCATCATTTAAATTTCATTTTTAAAGAACTCGCTGCTATAAAGATTTGGTAGAAGTACAAAGCACGCCAAACATAATAAAAATTACGTCAAGGTCCTTGGACCACCGAATGACCATTATTGATGCCAAAACAAGCCATCGAAGCGCCATTGTCGCTAACCTCATATCGAAATCGGTCTGATCTCGTCGGTGGCAACTATGAAATTTTCGAGCACGTGCCCCTAAGGACCAGCGCAATCGTCGCAATTGAACCATTGAATTGGTCTAAAGAACCTCACACCAAATCTCGTCATTGAGTACGCACGACGTAAAAACCCTTGCCCGCAGGCCCGAGGAGTTGGCACAAATCTACGCTAGAGATTCATCTAATCCATCCTGACAAACGAACTTGAGGGGGATCGGAGCCCTGAAGACTGGCTCGAAGAAGAAGCGTCAGCATTCGCTCAAGTGTCGCCCTGTGAAGACTAAAAACCCTAACCTATCAACTAGTCGGAGCCGAGGCAACAGCATACATCTTCTCGCCACCCTCTGTCGAAGCGGCCAACACAGAGGGAGGCAAATACATGGGCTTGCCGGCAGAGATCGAGAGGAGGAAGGCTTTGCCCTGGTCGCCTTGTGAGATGAGAAAAAAAGATAGGTTGAATTTTATTTAAAATTTCATTAATCCAAAACTAGTCTAGGTTTTGATTAGCTCTCCTTTGTAAGGAAAAATCAAGTCCCCATTGACATGGCTTGAATCTGCGTTGGTATTTTCTCAAAAAGGAAGGGATGATGCAATACAGCTACGACAAGTATTTCACTCAGTTATGAAACCAAGGTTATCAATCCAGTAGGAGAACTAAGCAACACTATGTAAACGGTACTTGCACACAAAAAACAAACACTTGCAACCCAACGCGCAAGAGGGGTTGACAATCCCTCTATGATAAAAAGATAGATTTAATTGTATGAGATTGGATAAATAGATCTAGCAAGAACACACAAAAAAGTAAGTAGAGAAAAAGTGCAGCACGGTATTTTTGAGTTTTTGGAATAATAGATCTGAAAACAATATGATAAAAGATAAACCCGGGGGCCGTATATTTCACTAGTGGCTTCTCTCGAGAAAATAACATACGGTGGGTAAACAAATTATTGTTGGGCAATTGATAGAGGAGCAAATAGTTATTACAATATCCAAGGCAATAATCATGTATATAGGCATCACGTCCAAGATTAGTAGACTGGCTCCTGCCTGCATCTACTACTATTACTCCACACATCGACCGCTATCCAGCATGCATCTAGTGTATTAAGTTCATGGAGAAACGTAGTAATGTGATAAGAACGATGACATGATGTAGGCAAGATCTATTCATGCAGGAATAGACCCCATCTTTTTATCCTTAATATCAACGATACATGCGTGCCTCGCTATCCCTTCTGTCATTGGGTGAGGACACCACAAAATCGAACCCATCACAAAGCACCTCTTCCCATTGTAAGAAAAAATCAATCTAGTTGGCCGAACCAAACCAAAGTTTCAAAGAAGAAATACGAGGCTATAACAATCATGCATATAAGAGATCAAAAAAACTCAAATAATATTCATAGATAGATCTGATCATAAACTCGCACTTCATCAAATCCCACCAAACACATCGTAAAAAATCATTACATCAAATAGATCTCCAAGAACATTGTATTGAGAATCAAAAAGAGAGAAGAAGCCATCTAGCTACTGCCTACGGACCTATAGGTCTATGGTGAACTATTCACGCATCATCGGAGGAGCACCAATGAGGATGATGACCCCCTCCGTGATCGTGTTCCCCTCCGGCAGAGTGCCGGAATAGGGTTCTAGATTGGATCTCGTGGTTTGGAACTTGCGGCGGCTGGAATTGTGTTTCGATGACTCCCCTAGGGTTTCTGGAATATCTGAGGATCTATAGAGCTGAGAGGCGGTGCAGGAGACCTCCATGGGCCCCACCACCCATCCGGGCGGGCTAGGGGGCTATGGCGGTGTCCAGGTGGGTGGTGGGCCCCATGGGCCTCCCCTCTAGTGCTTCCTTGGCTCCCAAGTTGTCTTCTGGTCCAAAAAAAACTCCAAAAAGTTTTGTGGCATTTGGACTTTTGTTTGGTACTGATATTCTATGAAGTAAAAAAACAAGCAAAAAACAACAACTGGCACTGGGCACGATGTCAACATGTTATTCCCAAAAAATGATATAAAGTTGCTATAAAATAAATGTAAAACATCCAAGAATGATAATATAACAACATGGAACAATAAAAAAATTATAACGTATCCCCATCTTCGAAGAAGCCAAAAGGCTGCATTGTGCATTTTTTAAAACTGTATTTGCGCAACGAAGGTTTACTGATCATCAAGTAGACACATCGTCCATGGACTATTAAAGGAGAAAGCTAGAGAGATGATCATTCCATTTGTAAGAAACTTGATATCAAAACAAAATCTAGCTACTCCATGTGCCATCTCGTTAACTTCTCGCAAACGGTGCTTGAAATCAACCTTCCCGGTCTCATGTTACAAGTTTATGCATTGTGCAAAGATAGTCACTCCACCATCCATCACATACCCTATCTTGTTTACTTCATATGAGCCTGACTCCGCTCAAATGGCAGGACACCCCGGCCCGGTTGCCAAAACCGTGGCTATCCCGTAGTGCTATAGCTTTTGGTCAATAGTTGATTCAACGTCAAATATCCTTTTTTTTTACTTTTTGTGCTTACATAGAGTGTGTTTGGTTCAAAGTATAGGCTTGAATGACTGCGAGTATTCTGAATAATTGGCTAGGGGTAGCCCATTTTCTGGTTGGGTGTGTGGGTAGGAGAAGCCATTTTTTGTTTTGATTAGGAGGATATGAAAGGTGGTTGGGGATAGCCATTTGAGTGTTTTGTTTAAGGGGTGAATGGTGGATAGGGATCATGACGACACTTTTGATTCAAGTGTAGAGATTATCTCCGTAATTTGTAACTTTTACACAAAAAGTACCGATTATCACAATACATTGTTGTTATAGAAACATTTTTTGACTAGGGTATCCTTAGTAGCGTGGTTGGAGAAATATAAGTATATGTGCGTACAACAACCTTATACCAGAGGTGCCAAATGTCATGTCGATGTTTTTAAATAGGTCCAACCATTTCCTAACGTGTGAACTACGTCTTATGTGAGGAGAGACATCGAGAGAAGTGCTCGATGCAGAGAACATTATGTTTCTAAAGTCCCACAACTCTCGACGATGCTGGTCGAATCTCCTGCTTGCCCTAGGTGTCAATGTGCAATGGAAGATCGTGAGTATACGTTCTTTTGGTGCTCGATCGACATCTCTGGCGCGCTATTAGCATATGTTTGTCTTTCTCTTCAATCGCAAGCATGTGGTCTACTCCAACACCTAATGGGCTACCAACCTCAATTCAACCCTTCATTATCCTCCTAATGCTATAGAAGCTTTGGGATGCCAGAAACTCAAAATTCTATCAGACTACTGATCATGATGTTAATGCGGTCATTGCAAGCATAGTCAGTGGTCTAACTATTTGGTCTCATCGGCCCAGGAAATGTGACTTTCGAGTGTTGCGTAACATGATTTTTTTTTCACGGAGGTTGTTGAAGGAAATATGCCCTAGAGGCAATAATAATGTTGTTATTTATATTTCCTTATATCATGATAAATGTTTATTATTCATGCTAGAATTGTATTAACCAGAAACTTAGTACATGTGTGAATACATAGACAAACAGAGTGTCACTAGTATGCCTCTACTTGACTAGCTCGTTGAATCAAAGATGGTTGTGTTTCCTAACCATAGACATGAGTTGTCATTTGATTAACGGGATCACATCATTAGAGAATGATGTGATTGACTTGACCCATTCCGTTAGCTTAGCACTTGATCGTTTTAGTTTACTGCTATTGCTTTCTTCATGACTTATACATGTTCCTATGACTATGAGATTATGCAACTCCCGAATATCGGAGGAACACTTTGTGTGCTACCAAACGTCACAATGTAACTGGGTGATTATAAAGGTGCTTTACAGGTGTCTCTGATGGTACTTGTTGAGTTGGCATAGATCGAGATTAGGATTTGTCACTCCGTGTTTCGGAGAGATATCTCTGGGCCCTCTCGGTAATGCACATCACTATAAGCCTTGCAAGCAATGTGACTAATAAGTTAGTTGAGGGATGATGCATTACGGAACGAGTAAATAGACTTGCCGGTAACGAGATTGAACTAGGTATTGAGATACCGACGATCGAATCTCGGGCAAGTAACATACCGATGACAAAGGGAACAACGCATGTTGTTATGCGGTTTGACCGATAAAGATCTTCGTAGAATATATGGGAGCTAATATGAGCATCCAGGTTATGCTATTGGTTATTGACCGGAGACATGTCTCGGTCATATCTACATAGTTCTCGAACCCATAGGGTCCGCACGCTTAACGTTCGATGATGATCGGTATTATGAGTTTATGTGTTTTGATGTACCGAAGGTAGTTCATAGTCCCGGATATGATCACGGACATGACGAGGAGTCTTGAAATGGTTGAGACATAAAGATCGAGATATTGGATGACTATGTTTCGACATCGGAAGGGTTTCGAGTGGTTTGGACATTTTTCCAGAGTACCGGGAGGTTATCGGAACCCCCCGGGAGAAGTTATGGGCCTTATGGGCCATAAGAGGGAAGCACACCAGCCCACAAGGGGCTGGTGCGCCCCCCTTGGGCAGGAGGCCGAATTGGAAGGGTTTGGGGGGGGGGGGCGCTCCCATTTCCTTCTCTCCTACTCCTCCTTCCCTTCCTCTCCTACTCCTACTAGGAAAAGGGGGAAATCCTACTCCCGGTGGGAGTAGGACTCCCCTAGGGCGCGCCATAGAGAGGGCCGGTGATGCAGAGCATCCCACGTTCATCCCCATGTACACTCCGACTACTCTCCAAGCCCCAAGGATACATAAGATGAGACCTCGAGCTTACGCCATTGCACCTAAGGTGAACTCGCTCCTTTCCGAATCCTCCCTTTTCGCATGTAAGACATGGATGCTACCTCTAGAGCGGACCTTGTGCATACTCAGATACACCCTAGGAGATCATCGAGAGCCCAAGGACCAAGGCCAAGTGTGCGCGGGAGCAAAGGAAGGAGAAGGAAGAAGAGTCTGCTGCTACAGCAGCCGGACATCCGGCCATGTCCCGGACATCGGCCAGGCCCGGACATCCGGCCCAACACCCGGAAATCCGGCTCCCTTCTATCCAGAGAGCACCAGCATCGGCCAAGTCAGCCCGGACATCCGGCCACGCCCCGGACATCCGGCCCCTCCCGCAAGCCCGGACATCCGGCGCCCGTCACAAAACGTCCAGAAGCTGGATCTCGCCAGCCCGGACATCTGGCCCCAGCGCCCGGACATCCGGCGTCTCGGGAAAGCCCGGACATTCGGCCCGTCGCCCAGACATCCGGCCCCTCCTGCCTGCGTGCAGTGTATCCGGGCCGAAAGCTCGTGTACCCCTTCGCCCCTTAGACTATATATACTCCCCCTCCACCTACGTTTTAGGGTTAGCAAAGGATTAGCTCATTTGAGATAGAGCTTTGCTCATCCATACGAATCGCCTCCTCGTGAGAGATCGCGGCCTCTTCGGAGAAGATCCACCATGGATTCAAGACCCCTTTACGGGAAGATCCCTCGTGGATTCAAGACCTCCTCTCAGAGATGAGCTACCGCCACTTGTATCATATTTTGTTGGATTTGGACCGTGTATCTCTTTGTGTTTCTTGGATCTAGCACATGTGTGATCATATTCGTGTTGGTTGAGTGTTTTCTCTTGTGTTCCACCGTGATTTTCCTCGTTTCCTTCCGCGCGTTCTTCGTGTTCCTCGTAGGGATCCTCTCCAAACGTGAAATATCGGCTCCTAGGGTTCCGCCCTACATCATCTTGGCATCAGAGCCAGGTTGATCATGTTTTTTTGGAGCCCCTACCATTTGTTTTCTAGTTTGATTTTGTTGATTTCATCCTAAATTCGAAAATCCCCACCAAAAATAGCCCCCAAAATTTTCTGTGATTTGTTGGTTTGATGATGTTTTGTTGATTTTGATCCATGGATTTGCTTGGTTTCGAGTGGATCTAGCATCTCCCCAAGTTTCCCCACCTTCCTTCCACGAAATCTCTCCAATTTTGCCCCCGAAATCATCAATTTCCGCCCCAAAATCGAGTTCCTCGAGTTCATCCTAGGATTTGGAGCCCGGACATCCGGCCATCCCGGAAATCCGACCATTTGCCCGGACATCCGTCTCCTGGAGCGCATTTTTGCGCAAGGTCCTGGACATCAGGTCCCGGACATCCGGCCAAACCCCCGGATGTCCGCCCGCTGTCATTTCAGCTTTTCCCGTTTCACCGTTTTGACCATAAGTAATTCATCCGGAGTCCGATTTTGACGTTCTTTAGCTCGTTTTGAAGCTATTGACATCCCCCATCCCACAAAATACCACCATCACCATTTGACTCCATCAAATTTTTGGAAATTTGGCAAGTTTGCCGAGGCCTTCCACCATATCATCCGCAATACCACCACCGACTTCCGCAACCTAACCCATATTGCACCCCATTACATTTGAGGTTGTTTGAGTAGTGATTTGAGTCTCCTAAGGTGTTTCGGCTACTTAGGGACGATTACTTCTTCATCAACCACCACCACCATTTTCGCATAACCTTGCCCACCATACACTTCTGCCACCCAACCTAACCCAATTTTGTTTGAGCTTGTTTGAGTTGTGGCTTGTGGATCCTAAGGTGTTTAGGCTACTTAGGGACGACAACTTCAACTCCGACACGTGTATAGCCCATCATTCCACTTCCGCATTGCCAAGTGCAAACCACCACCGCTTTCCGCTACCACCATTTTGACAATTAACGTTTCAGATTTTGAGTTCGCGGTTTTTCCGTTTCCTAAGGTGTTTCGGCTACTTAGGGACGAGTCTCCATCATCTTGGTTTCTACATCAAGAACACCGCCACTCATCATCACCTCGAGGTCGTCATCGACTTTGACCACTTCACCATCATCTGTCTGTGGCGTACATACGAGAATCCTTCGATGGTAACCTCCATATCATCTTGGTATCGTGGTATCCCTCCATTGTATATCCCCCTTGCCATTGCATTCTTAACCCCTAGGCCATTTTGTGTTACTTGCCTATCAAGACTAGCCATTTGAGTATTGCCGGCAACGCTACTTGTGCACATTAGTGATCATAATTCCCATAGCATACATACCATATCATCATGGTGCATATATTGGTATCATATCGTGTGTCACAAGTTTGTTCCCGCATAAGTTCTATTGCTATCTTGGTTTGTGCATTGTGCAAATTGGCCATACAAAAAAAAGAATAAGCTTTTAAGCAAAGAAAAAGAGATAGCAAAGAGCTTGTAAGCAAGTGCCATAGCATCATACCACATTGCATATAAGATTGTCATATCCGATCATCTTGGATCATCTTGAGAGAAACACCGGGAACCATACATACATAGCATACTTGGGATAAAAGTTGCTACATTTTGCATCTTATAAGTTGTGCACAAGTGTCGTATCCGCCTATAGAGCAATCGTGCTAGCGTCTCTCTTGAGTTGTGCAACACGAGCGTTTTCCGTGGATTCCACATTCTGTGCTCATTCCTTGGTTGCACGACCCCATTTATCTATCCGTGTGTGTGTTTCCGTGTACCATCCATATTGCTATTGGTCTACTTGTTTCGCTTGTAAATTTGTGAATCTCTTTCAACATTATTGACTCTTGCTAACATTTTGCATTAAATTTTTGTGCCACTATCCTCACCGAGCTCCACCATAAGCCTTACTTGTGTAGGTGTGAGAACCGACAAGAATTGGTACCAATTGTGCCATTTCCTTGTTACACATTTGAGTGATCATTGATCCATCTTCAACATTGGTCAAGGTACATTTGGTCTAGTTCTTCTCTTTCTCCCACTCATATTTGCTCGAGTTTTGTGATGGATAGGCAAGGCATTTTCCTCTCTGGTCTACGACAACAACGACGGCGTGAAGAACTACATCTCCAAAGCGTCCATCTTCGATCTACAACGAAAAATGTAAGGCGCACAATCAAGATTGCGAGAGTGCATCGAGAACATCTCCATCGACATTTTTCACTCCGAAGCAAGGAAAAGGGACTACATCGACAAGAAGCTTTCCGCACATAAAGAGGAGCAAGATGCAAGATGGAGGAGATTAGAGCCTTGATCAAGTCTTCTTCCCCTTCGTCATCTTCAAGGCGGCGACGTTCAAGCCACAAATCTTCAGAGCGCAAAAAATATGCAAGTGCAAAGCGTCCTCGTCCACAACTACATGGCGACCACCATCACGTTCGTGATCAACATCGTCATGAAGGGCAAGTCACCTCCAAGCATCATGTGCACGACGACGACGAACGCATACAAGCTCAAGCACGACAACGACATCATCATCATGAATATGCTCCACAAGCACAAATGCACAAGTCCCAACAAGCCTACTTCATGCCAAGTCGACGCTTCATGAGCAAAAGGGAAGACCGCGAGATGAGCACCACCAAGACGGAGCTACGGCTACCACCACCACTTCGGCATCTTCGCCAAGTGCTATCAAGGCATCTTCGCCTTTGGACGTACGACATCTTCGCCTACTTCCCACGAGTACGCCTACAATGACTTCATCAAGTCCAAGGCGACCACCTACGAGTGAGGGCGACACTTCCATCTTCGGAAGCCCCTCGAGGAAGATGGCCGAGCATGGGAAACTCCCTTCGGTCATGGAGATGAGCTACGAGGTGCCACATCATATGGGCCTCCAACACCAAGACGGTGACAAGACGGTCGAGCAAGGGCCATCCCCTTTAACCACAGTGACGAGCGCGAACCTCTTCTACAACATGAAGACGACGCCCATCTTGGACTCATACTCCGAGTCAAGCTACGCGACCGCACATGGAGACATTTGCACCTACATCTCTCCGACACCCACATATGTCGAGATGCCCCATTTGTCATGTGAGGAGAGCCACCATCCCATGAGTGAGATGAGTGACTCCACCATATATGACATTGAGAGCATTTCCTATGAGAGGATGAGTGTGACCACTACTAGTCCCACACATGAGAGCATGCCACACATCCTATGTGAGGTTGAGCGCCATTTGAGTGACTCCACCAACCATATGAGTGAGAGCATCTTTGAGGGAGTGAGTGAGCCACAACACTTAGAGAGTGAGGTAGTTGACACGGCACATGAGGCCACTATGATTCCTAACAACTTAACCTCTACTCCTAGTGTGTTTTCTTCTTTGGTGCTAGGTCTCCTAGATGACGACATGCCTATCCTCGACGAGTCCATCCCTCCAATGGAGACGATGATGGCCATGGTGGAAAATGATGCACCCCCACATGGTTCCATCAAGATGAAGATGACAACGAATGGATCTTCAAGACCTCACCTACAACACATGAGCGATGCTCCAACGGTAACATAGGTAATGGTGCTTCTCTTGTCCCACTAGTGGACTTTCTTGACATCGATTGCTCCCATGATGTTGACTGACCTATTCCCATGCTTCATGCTAGTGAGACTTCTTCATGCCTTGACTTACCTATTTATGATTAATATGGTGATGAGCATGTTGAGTTGCCTAGTTGTGATGCTATGCTCCATAGGATATCATGTGAAAATTCTATTGGTCAAGTCATGTTTGACAATCCTTTAAACTTGTCATATGCTATGAGTGAGATCTCCCATATTGCATCATTTAAATCTCAACATAGTAACTATGCATGCCCCATTAAAATCAATCCCATTTGCACTTATGGCATAGATGACGAGATGATGGTCATTGGCTTTTGTTTTCCATGTGATGACATTGCCATGCTTCCTTTACATCATTTGCGCAATTCATCTACTATGCCATGCCATGAACACATTGTTCCAAATATGCATTGTTTTGGATGTTGTCAATATTCTCCATGTGATGTTGCTACTCATGCTCATGAGGAGACCCACATAGTTTCCTCATACATATTAATCTTGATGCATTTCATACTTTGCATGATTCCCATAATTGTGTGCACCATATGCATTCCATGAATAACAATGCTCTAGATATTTCTCATGATGCATTACGTCCTTTGAGTCTCCATTATGCCATACATAATAACAAACCTCTCATGATGGATGACATGTTTCTATATCACGCATCTCATTTATTTGAGCATTGGATATTTTGTGCTAACCGACACATGCACGTGCGCATCATGATGGATGATGTGTACATCTACCACGCACACACAATTTTTCCTTTGCCTTTGTTTTGTGTAGGTACTCACGTATACTCGTCAACCTCTCAATCCCAAGAGTTGACGAAGCGAGCTCTTGAGAGCAACGATGACTTGGAATCCCGTGGACTATCCTTACCACCGTTCCCTTCACGCAATGACTACACACATCTCTTCTACTTGGCTCTCACACGACTATGGGCTATATATCGCTTGTCCTTTTATGCCCATACTATCGTGTTCACTTTGCATGTTATGCCTCTTTACATGATTTTGCCATGCAATTGTGACCCTTTCTTGCATCTACCCATGATTCACCATTATGCTACTTCTATGTGTATTTGCATACTTGGTGGAGATCCTTGTTGCTATTGCCATGTTTATCATGTGCCTCATGCTATTGTTGCTTCTTGTGTTGGGAGAGTCATGATGTTCCATTGCTATTTGCCTAGGACTTCTTGCCAACACAATGATGATACTCTCCTCATATCTTGCTTTCATACATGTGCTATGACATGTGAATTATTCAGGCCCACTATTTGCACACATGACATGCTTGCCATGATTCCCTCTAGTATGTTGCATCTTCGCACTACTAGCTTGCTTGACTTGCTCACTATGATTGCTTGCTATGTTGCATCACCCATGTCCCATTATTACTTGCTTTCTTGGGTTGATGGCATATATGCTCATGCCTCTCACATGATATATCTTGATCATTGTCTCTTGTGTCCATTAGTTGCCTCTATCATATCCACTTGTATTGAGTGCAACCATCCTATGCTTATTGTTCTTAGAGACTTTGACACCTTACTTGTGATGCATGATTGTTTGATTGAGCCTATTGCATTTGGTTGTTCTCGCATCATATGCCTCCATACTATGAAATGCTCCCTTGTCCTTTCTTATGATGAGCATGATGCATACACTTGTTGGGTATCTTACCTCACGAATGATAGGTGTTGCATCTGCACTAACCTCATTTGTTTTTCCCAGTGTTTGCCATGTTCTTTTGTATTGAAGGATTCACAAGGCGGTACCATGATACGACAACTTGGTCATGTGAAGGCATACACGATGTGTGATACGTCTCCAACGTATCTATAATTTATGAAGCATTCATGCTATTTTATTATCTGTTTTGAATGATTACGGGCTTTATTATACACTTTTATATTACTTTTGGGACTAACCTATTAACCGGAGGCCCAACCCATATTGCTGTTTTATTGCCTGTTTTAGTATTTCGAAGAAAAGAAATATCAAACGGAGTCAAAATGGAATGAAATCTTTGGCAGCGTGATTTTTTGGAAGAATATGATCCTGGAGACTTGGAGTTCACGTTAGAAGATCCTCAAGGAGGCCAGGAGATAGGGCCCCCCTACTGGGCGCGCCCCCTATCTCGTGGGCCCCTCGAGCACCCCCCCGACCAACTTCTTTCGCCTATATAGTCCCATGTACCCTAAAAACATCCATGGAGAAGATAGATCGAGAGTTCCGCCGCCGCAAGCCTATGTAGCCACCAAAAACCTCCCAGGAGCCCGTTCCGGCACCCTGTCGGAGGGGGAACCCATCACTGGTGGCCATCTTCATCATCCCGGCGCTCTCCATGATGAGGAGGGAGTAGTTCACCCTCGGGGCTGAGGGTATGTACCAGTAGCTATGTGTTTGATCTCTCTCTCTCTCTCTTGTTCTCTCTATGGCACGATCTTGATGTATCGCGAGCTTTGCTATTATAGTTGGATCTTATGATGTTTCTCCCCCTCTACTCTCTTGTGATGAATTGAGTTTTCCTCTTGAAGTTATCTTATCGGATTGAGTCTTTAATGATTTGAGAACACTTGATGTATGTCTTGCCGTGCGTATCTGTGGTGACAATGGGATATCACGTGATCCACTTGATGTATGTTTTGGTGATCAACTTGCGGGTTCCGCCCATGAACCTATGCATAGGGGTTGGCACACGTTTTCGTCTTGACTCTCCGGTAGAAACTTTGGGGCACTCTTTGAAGTACTTTGTGTTGGTTGAATAGATGAATCTGAGATTGTGTGATGCATATCGTATAATCATGCCCACGGATACTTGAGGTGGCAATGGAATATCTAGGTGACATCAGGGTTTTGGTTGATTTGTATTTTAAGGTGTTATTCTAGTACGAACTCTTGAATAGATTGATCCGAAAGAATAACTTTGAGGTGGTTTCATACCCTACCATAATCTCTTCATTTGTTCTCCGCTATTAGTGGCTTTGGAGTGACTCTTTGTTGCATGTTGAGGGATTGTTATATGATCTATCTATGTTATTATTGTTGAGAGAACTTGCACTAGTGAAAGTATGAACCCTATGCCTTGTTTCCTATCATTGCAATACCGTTTGTGCTCACTTTTATCATTAGTTACCTTGCTGTTTTTATATTTTCAGATTACAAAAACCTTTATCTACCATCCATATTGCACTTGTATCACCATCTCTTCGCCGAAATAGTGCACCTATACAATTTACCATTGTATTGGGTGTGCTGGGGACACAAGAGACTCTTTGTTATTTGGTTGTAGGGTTGTTTGAGAGAGACCATCTTCATCCTACGCCTCCTACGGATTGATAAACCTTAGGTCATCCACTTGAGGGAAATTTGCTACTGTCCTACAAACCTGTGCTGCTGTGCACTTGCAGGACCAACAACGTCTACAAGAAGAAGGTTGTGTAGTAGACATCAAGCTCTTTTCTGGCGCCGTTGCCGGGGAGGTGAGTGCTTGAAGGTATATCTTTAGATCTTGCAATCGAATCTTTTTTTTCTTGTTTTATCACTAGTTTAGTTTATAAAAGAAAACTACAAAAAAAATGGAGTTAAGTTTGTCTCATACGCTTCGTCTTTTTAATATCTTTCATGAGTATGATGGAAAGGAAAATTGTGCTCAAGTGCTAGAAGAAGAATGCATTAAAATGCTTGGTACTAAATCTTTGAATGATGAGCATGATTGCAATGTTGTTAGTATGAACTCTTTGAATATCCATAGTACTAATGATGATTGCACTAGTTATGATGAAAATGTCTCTTATAAGCATGTTGATTTTTGTGGAGTAGAATGGGTTTGTATGGACACACCAAATAGAGAAAATAGATATTTCAAGAGGCATAAGTATTTAAAAACTACAAGAAAGGCTTGATGATTGTGCTGAAAGATTCAATATTTTTTGTGCCCCTTGTGAACTTTGCAATGAACGTAGTCATTTAAATCTCCAATGCAAATTGTTTCATGATCGAATCATGTCCAAAAATTGTGATAACTTGATTACCCTTGAGCATCATAAAGAGCTTAGTCTTCTTCTGGGATATGAAGAAATGAAACGTATGACTGAGGGTATTCCAAAATTTAATCTTGATAGATTTCTTGATTTTGATCTAGAGGATATTTATATGTTTTGTGCGGTGAATTGCATTGAAAATCCTTATATTGCCAATTACCTAAAGAAAAGAAAGCAAATAGAAGATGAAGAGAATACTAATGAAAGGGAAGAGACTTTCCAATATCCTCCTATTATTTTTTATGATGAATCAGGTATCGGGGAGGAGCTTTCTATTCAACCAATCTCATCTATAAGGAGCTCGAAGAAGAAGGTTGAACCCACACTTAATGTGAAAAAGAAAAGAAAAAGAAGGAGCAACAAAGGTAGAAAGGTATCTATCCCAAATGATGTTGCTCCTACCACTTATTGTGATGATGATAATTGCTATACTATTGGTGCTATCCATACTATTAATGATGAGAGTGATTATGCTTATGATATGAAAAGGCCCAAGCTTGGGGAAGCTATGTTTGATGAGGATGAAATATTTGAGAATATATTTGCTGAAATTAATGTTTGTCCCAAGCTTGGGGATGCTACGTTTAATGAAGATGATATTTTTAGCATCCCAAGTTTTGATATGCAAAGTTGTTTATAGCATGCCTCTTACCTATGATGATTATATTGATGAAAGTGGGTTTGGAAGAGTGTCAACTTTAGGAAGTAGTGATCCCACTATTTTGGAGGATGTTTAATTTTATTGTGATGAATACAAAAGTGGATTTGGAAGAGTGTCAACTTTATTTAGTGATGATTCCAGTATCTTGGAAGAGGTTTCAATCGATTATGATGAGAACGAAGTTGCTACTTATGATGATTATTGTGATGAAACTTATGCTATAAAAAGTAGTGATGATTATATTTATAAAACTTGTCATGATTATGATTATCCTTTTTCTGAACATTACTCTTTTAATGTGGAAACAATTTTTAGTGTTCAAGTCTTTTATGATACTTCCACTATTCCGAATGAGAAGAATTTTGCTTATGTGGAGAGTAGTAAATTTTCTATGCTTGTAGATCATGAAAAGAATGCTTTAGGTGATGGTTATATTGTTGAATTCATTCATGATGCTACTGAAACTTATTATGAGGGAGAAATATATGCTTGTAGGAATTGCAATAATGTCAAGTTTCCTCTCTATGTGTTGAAAATCTTGAAGCTATGCTTGTTTTACCTTCCTATGCTAACTAATTATTGTTCCCATAAGTTGTTTGATCACAAAATCCCTATGCATAGGAAGTGGGTTAGACTTAAATGTGCTAGTCATATGCTTCATGATGCTCCCGTTATGTTCCAATTTTTATCTTTTATGTGAGCATCATTGCCATCATCATGCCTAGCTAAAAAGGCATTAAAGAAAAGCGCTTGTTGGGAGACAACCCAATATCTACCCTTACTATTTTTGTGTGTCCACATGATTATTCTACTGTAGTAATCATGTTTTATAGCTTTTGTTTCAATAAAGTGCCAAGTAAGACCTTTAGGATAGCTTACGGTGATAGTTGTGTTGATCCTGCTGAGAATCAGAAACTTTTGCACCCAGTAAATTAGTTTTTTTAATACACATAAATGTGATCTTGATCTGATTATTTTTTCTCTGGATTGGTATACAAATTGATTAGGACTTCCTAATTTGGTAGGATTTTTGGAGTTCCAGAAGTATACGTTTGGTACAGATTACTGCAGACTGTTCTGTTTTTGACAGATTCTATTTTCTATGTGTTATTTGCTTATTTTGATGAATCTATGAGTAGTATCGGAGGGTATGAACCATAGATAAGTTGGAATACAGTAGATATTACACCAATATGAATTTAGAATGAGTTCATTACAGTACCTAAGTGGTGGTTTTATTTTCTTATACTAACGGAGCTTACGAGTTTTCTGTTGAGTTTTGTGTTGTGGAGTTTTCAAGTTTTGGGTAAAGATTCGATGGACTATGGAATAAGGAGTGGCAAGAGCCTAATATTGGGGATTCCCAAGGCACCCCAAGGTAATATTCAAGGACAACCAAGAGCCTAAGCTTGGGGATGCCACGGAAGGCATCACCTCTTTCGTCTTCGTTCATCGGTAACTTTACTTGGAGCTATATTTTTATTCACCACATGATATGTGTTCTGCTTGGAGCATCATTTTATTTTGTTAGTATTTGATTGCTATTATTAATAATGTTTTTCATCTTTAGTTTCAATAAAAAAGTCAAGGATAGCCTTTACCATGCTTATTTTGCTAGTATACATGTTGCTGTTTGAAAACAGAAAGTTTACCGTTGTTGCAAAAATTCCCTAGAAAATTCAGAGAATGATATAATGTTTAAACCTTTTGCATAATGAGATCTGATAAATTTACTACAGTGGGAATTTTATTTCATAATTTTTGGAGTTAGGGAAGTATTGATACTCTTGCATTCTTTACAGACTGTACTGTTTTGGCAGATTGCTGTTATGTTTGCATTGTTTGCATATGTTTGCTTGTTTAATGATTCTATTTGAGGATAGGAGTATTAAATATGCAGAGGCATTTAGTATGCAATGTTTAATAATAATTTTAGTGATTTGTTACAGTAGAAAATGATAAGGTTTTGCATTGGTTTATACTAACCTATCTCACGAGTTTTTGTTGAGTTTGTTGTGGATGAAGCTTTTGATAAAAAGAGAAACCATGATATGAGAGGAATTAAGGAGACACAAAAGTTCAAGATTGGGGATGCCCAAGGCACCCAAAGATAATATTTCAAGAAGTCTCAAGCATCTAAGCTTGGGGATGCCCAGTAGGCATCCCACCTTTCTTCTTCAACAACTATCGGTTAGTATCGGTTGAGCCTAAGTTTTTGCTTCTTCACATGAGTTGTGCTATCCTTGCAATGTCATTTTATTTTGCTTTGATTGCTGTTTGAATACAATACCAATATCTTAAATTCTTAAATGAGAGAGAGTCTTCACAAAGTTACATAATTATTTAGCTACTCATTGATCTTCACTTATATATTTTTTGAGTAGTTTGTCATTTACTCGTGTGCTTCACTTATATCCTATGAGTAAATGGTTGAATGAGTTGCTTGTCATAAATCTGAAATTATATATGTCTCATTTGCTTATCCCATGGGGAGTAATGACTTCACATCTAAGAAGTAGAGGTTGTAAATTTATTGGAGGTTAGCAAGCATTGTATTGGTCATTTGAACAATTCATGAAAGAATGTTGAAGGAAGAGAGATTTCACATATAAATATACTATCCTAGACATCTTTTATAGTTGGGAGCACTCATTAAGTATGACATGCTAAAGATTTGATGTTGGACAAGGAAGACAACGTAATGGTTTATGTTTTTCGACATCTCAGTTAAAGTATATTGTCATAGATCATTCAGACATGTTGAGCTTGCCTTTCCCCCTCATGCTAGCCAAAATTCCTTGCACCAAGTAGAGATACTACTTGTGCTTCCAAATATCCTTAAACCCAGTTTTGCCATGAGAGTCCACCATACCTACCTATGGATTGAGTAAGATCCTTCAAGTAAGTTGTCATCGGTGCAAGCAATAAAAATTGCTCTCTAAATATGTATGATATTTTGGTGTGAAGAAAATAGCTTTATACAATCTTGTTATGGAAGCAATAAAAGCAACGGACTGCATAATAAAGGTCCATATACAAGTGGCAATATAAAGTGACATTCATTCGCATTAAGATTTTGTGCATCCAACCCTAAAAGCGCATGCCAACCTCTGCTTCTCTCTGCGAAGGGCCTATCTTTTACTCTTTTACTTTTATGCAAGAGTCAAGGTGATCTTCACCTTTCCCTTTTTCATTTTATCCTTTGGCAAGTACCTCATGTTGGGAAGATCCTGATATATATATATATATATATATATATATATATATATATATATATATATATATATATATATATATATATATATATATATATCCAATTGGATGTAAGTTAGCATGAACTATTATTTTTGACATCACCCAAAGGTGAATACGTTGGGAGGCAACACTATAAGCCCCTATCTTTCTCAGTGTCCGATTAAAACTCCATAACCATTAGTATTGCGTGAGTGTTAGCAATTGTAGAATACTATATGATAGTTGAGTATGTGGAGTTTGCTATTCCTGAAAATAAGATGAATTGCAATTGTTTAATGACTGAGAATGAAGTTTGCTAGTTTTCAAGAAAGTTTATGGTCTATGCTTTGACATGTGAATTGCTTGTTACTTTATCGTGAGAAGTTTTATGAGATGAACTACTGTTATGACATATTATCATGCTAGAAAAGGTGATTGAAATTATCATTGATCAACTTGTGCACCTTCTAGCATTCACACTTCATAAATTCTTTCTTTTATCATTTACCTACTCAAGGACGAGTAGGAATTAAGCTTGGGGATGCTGATACGTCTCCAACGTATCTATAATTTATGAAGCATTCATGCTATTTTATTATCTGTTTTGAATGATTACGGGCTTTATTATACACTTTTATATTACTTTTGGGACTAACCTATTAACTAGAGGCCCAGCCCATATTGCTGTTTTATTGCCTGTTTCAGTATTTCAAAGGAAAGGAATATCAAACGGAGTCCAAACGGAATGAAACCTTCGGCAGCGTGATTTTTTGGAAGAATATGATCCTGGAGACTTGGAGTTTACGTCAGAAGATCCTCGAGGAGGCCAGGAGATAGGGGGCGCCCCCCCCCTATTGGGCGTGCCCCCTGTCTCGTGGGCCCCTCGAGCACCCCCTGACTGACTTCTTCCGCCTATATAGTCCCACATACCCTAAAAACATCCACGGAGAAGATAGATTGGGAGTTCTGCCGCCGCAAGCCTCTGTAGCCACCAAAAACCTCTCCGGAGCCCGTTCCGGCACCCTGCCAGAGGGGGAACCCATCACCGGTGGCCATCTTCATCATCCCGGCGCTCTCCATGACGAGGAGGGAATAGTTCACCCTCGGGGCTGAGGGTATGTACCAGTAGCTATATGTTTGATCTCTCTCTCTCATGTTCTCTCTATGGCACTATCTTGATGTATCACGAGCTTTGCTATTATAGTTGGATCTTATGATGTTTCTCCCCCTCTACTCTCTTGTGATGAATTGAGTTTTCCTCTTGAAGTTATCTTATCGGATTGAGTCTTTAAGGATTTGAGAACACTTGATGTATGTCTTGCCGTGCGTATCTGTGGTGACAATGGGATATCACGTGATCCACTTGATGTATGTTTTGGTGATCAACTTGCGGGTTCCGCCCATGAACCAATGCATAGGGTTTG
This sequence comes from Triticum timopheevii, assembly GCA_963921465.1. Lineage (NCBI taxonomy): Eukaryota > Viridiplantae > Streptophyta > Magnoliopsida > Poales > Poaceae > Triticum > Triticum timopheevii. The sequence goes on from OY997268.1 coordinate 481,381,847, forward strand.
GCACACGTTTTCGTCTTGACTCTCCGGTAGAAACTTTGGGGCACTCTTTGAAGTACTTTGTGTTGGTTGAATAGATGAATCTGAGATTGTGTGATGCATATCGTATAATCATGCCCACGGATACTTGAGGTGGCAATGGAGTATCTAGGTGACATTAGGGCTTTGGTTGATTTGTATCTTAAGGTGTTATTCTAGTACGAACTATTGAATAGATTGATCCAAAAGAATAACTTTGATGTGGTTTCGTACCCTACCATAATCTCTTCGTTTGTTCTCCGTTATTAGTGGCTTTGGAGTGACTCTTTGTTGCATGTTGAGAGATTGTTATATGATCTATCTATGTTATTATTGTCGAGAGAACTTGCACTAGTGAAAGTATGAACCCTATGCCTTGTTTCCTATCATTGCAATACCGTTTGTGCTCACTTTTATCATTAGTTACCTTGCTGTTTTTATATTTTCAGATTACAAAAACCTTTATCTACCATCCATATTGCACTTGTATCACCATCTCTTCGCTGAACTAGTGCACCTATATAATTTACCATTCTATTGGGTGTGTTGGGGACACAAGAGACTCTTTGTTATTTGGTTGCAGGGTTGTTTGAGAGAGACCATCTTCATCCTACGCCTCCTACGGATTGATAAACCTTAGGTCATCCACTTGAGAGAAATTTGCTACTGTCCTACAAACCTGTGCACTTGCAGGCCCAACAACGTCTACAAGAAGAAGGTTGTGTAGTAGACATCAATGTGCGACACCAACATTTTCGACATTCTCATAAAGGTGAACTCCTTCTCTTTGAGCCATCTGAAAGAACATGTGGTGCCCCCATGTTTGGTTTTGGTAATTGATGACAATCTCTATGGACTAATGGTTGTCTTGAGTTATATTTGAAGGATTTGTCCATAGGCTTTTCTTAAAGTCCATGTGTTGGTTTCGAGGAGTTTATGAGTTGACCAAGGTGCTATTAAGGAATTATCCAAAGATTGGTCATGTGAGTGTTGACCTTATTGCAAGCATGTCTTGAAGAAGATTGTGTGATCATTCATGTTTAACTTCAAGACATCATCCAAATGAAGAGAGTTGGAAAGATTCAAGATTGATCAAAACTAAGTCAATATTGAATCAAGTTGATCAAGACTAAGTCAAGAGTGAATCAAGTTGATCAACTCACAAAGCGTAGAAGATGTACCGAGAGGGATCAAGTGATCCCATGGTATGGTAAGCATTGTCCATTGCACTTTGTGCACTAACCCATGGTCTATGTGAGAGTTCTATGTGGGGTTAGGTATGTGTCCATGGGCTTGCATCAAGAGGAAGATATCATACAACCCATGGAAAGGATGACATCAAGTGGTGATCGTCATCAACATTGCAGTGTGCAAGTTCAAATGGAGCATCACGAAGAGATTAAATGCTTGAATCTTTCCATCCATTATGGTGTCAATGGACTTGTGAAGATGTGCCGAAGAGTGGCTCACCCATAGTGGACTATGGGGGAGCAACCATCTAGTCTTCATCAAGCCAACGCAATCAAGAAAGGTGGTCCATCTTGAGGGAGTCAAGATCGTCATCATCTAGCTCAAGTGGACCATGTGCAAGGCAAAGTTTTGGCCTTGATAGGTTTTCTATTTTACCGGTCTCGTGGTGGTAGTTGGGAGACCGGGTTATGGGATCGTTTGCCGTACTATCAAGGGGGGCTCTCAAGTTGGTAGCTTGATCGTATCGGTAGTAGAGAGCTCAAACCATTGCATCCTTGCATCATGTTTCTTGGTTCTTGTTTGGTTATCTTTGTGAGTCTTAGAGCTTATGGTCATCTTGATGACAAGCTTGAGTTCATCGAAAACGGAGTTCGCATGCGTCTTCTATGATGTTTTCGATGTTGGAGGTTTTACCGGTCTTTTCCAAGGAAGGGTTCTCACCTTTTTCTTATGGGACTTTTCTATTTTGCTTCTTATTGACATTTCTTTCAATATTGTGTTAGCCCTTGTCGCTAACTTTCCAACAAACTTGGTTTCATCGAATTCGGAGTCCGTTTGCAAAAGTTGTGGAAGTTTTGGTGTTCTGAAAAGGCTGCAGCGGTACTACCGCGAATTGGAGCGGATGTAATTTTTTACTACCGCTCTAGAGCGGTACTACCGCAGCTCCTACAGCGGTAGTACCGCTCCGGACCAAAAAACTCGTCCTAAGTCCTGCGGAGGTAGGTACGGAAGTATTTTTTTTTTGTACCGCAAGCAGTAGTACCGCGATCCCTAGCGGTAGTACCGTGAGGACGAGCAGTAGTACCGCTCTATGCGGGTTGTGAGCATAACGGTTGGATTTTCCCCCACCTATAAAAGGGGGGTCTTCTTCCCCATTGAACCTTATCCTTTGAGCTCGTGTTCTTCCCCCATTGTTGACCTTCTTCGAGCTTGCTAACTCTCAATCCCTCCATGGATTCTTGCTAGTTTTTGAGGGAAAAGAGAGAGGAGATCTAGATCCACATTTCAACCAATCACTTTCTCCTTTTTGTGAGGGGAACCCTTTGGATCTAGATCTTGGAGTTCTTCGTGTTCTTCTTTCGTTCTTCTTCTCATTTTCCTCCCTAGCATTAGTTGCTTTGGTGGGATTTGGGAGAGAAGGACTTGGGCACTCCGTGTGCCCTTGCCATTGCATTTGGTGCATTGGTTTGAGTTCTCCACGATGATACGTGGAAGTGAAGTTTGAGAAGCTTATTACTCTTGGGTGTTGGGGCACCCTAGAGCTTGTTCCTCTTGGGTGCCTTGGCGCCCTAGACGGTTGGTGGTGTTCGGAGCTCAATTATTATGGTGTAAAGCTTCGGGCAAGCGTCGGGGTCTCCAATTAGGTTGTGGAGATCGCCCCGAGCAATTTGACGGGTACCAGTGACCGCCCCCAAGGGTTGCCAAAGTGTACGGGTTCGGTGACCGCCCCCAAGGGTTGCCATTTGTACGGGTTCGGTGACCGCCCTCAAGGGTCCCTTAGTGGAATCACGGCATCTTGCATTGTGCGAGGGCGTGAGGAGATTACGGTGGCCCTAGTGGCTTCTTGGGGAGCATTGTGCCTCCACACCGCTCCAAACGGAGATTAGCATCCGCAAGGGTGTGAACTTCGGTATACATAGTTGTCTCCGCGTGCCTCGGTTATCTCTTACCCGAACCCTTTACTTATGCACTTTACTTTGTGATAGCCATATTGTTCTTTGTCATATATCTTGCTATCACATAGTTTCTTATCTTGCTTAGCATAAGTTGTTGGTGCACATAGGTGAGCCTAGTTGTTTTAGGTTTTGTGCTTGACAAATTAACCGTTAGGTTTATTCCGCATTTGTTCAAGCCTATACCGTAATTATTTTAAAGCACCTATTCACCCCCCCTCTAGGCGACATCCTCGATCTTTCAATTGGTATCAGAGCCTCGTCTCTCCTTGTTGGGCTTAACCGCCTAGAGAGTAAAGATGTCAACTAGGGGATTAGGATTCTCTGACACTCTTAGTTTCGATGGCACAAATTTTGATGTTTGGGTAATTCACATGCTTAATCTCTTTAGGGTCATGGACCCAAATTTAGAGCGAATTGTAGATATGGGTTTTTCTCCTCCAAAGGATCCCCAAAGCTTATCTTTAGAGGATGAGAAAAACTCTTATCTCAATGCTCAAGCTTCTAATGTGCTTTTCGATGCTTTAAGCAATGTAGTTATATTTGAACTCATGCCGTTCCGGGATGCTCATGAGTTGTGGACAAAGCTTCAAGATAAATATGGTGTGTCCAATATTTGTGGGGATGATTGTTCTCCCTCCACCCCCGGTCGTATAGTCTTCTCAACTTCTTCTACTTCACCTACATGTGGTTTTCCACAAGGTAATGATGTGGTGAGTAGTGTTGGTCATTGCAATGATGGTAGTATGCTTATTATGGATGATCCTTCATCATTATCTTATTGCAATGCTCCCTCTTTGGGCTTTAACACTTCGAGCACTCCAAATGTTTCACATGCTTGTGTTGATAGTCCTTGCATATCATGTAGAAATTGCTTGACTAGATCTCATGATGATATGCTTGCTATGTCTTGTTGCCATGATAAAAATGCATCTATTTCCTCGAATTGTTGTGCTAACAATGTAGAGGAAACCGAACACTCCATGGAACAAGATGTGGTGTTTGATGGTGCCTCAAGGGATCCTACATCATCATCTATTGCTTTTTGCCTTATGGCTAAGGCGTCGAAGGTATCTCCTACTTTGTACCCCAATATGTCTCTTGATGATGATGTTGATGCTAATGATGATGAGGATAATGATGAAGAGAATGATAATGTTGCCTCCTTAAATACTAAGGGGGAAATGATTTATAAAGCTCTTCATAAAAATAAAATTGCTCGTTCCAACTTCATGGAAATAATGTCCATTGCCATTGATGGCAAGAAATACATTGAGGAGTTGGAATCTCATCTAGAGGAGCATGAGGCCACCATTGAGAAAATGGAAGCTCTTGAACATGAACAAACCACCTCTGAATCTCTTGAGGAGACTTTTGCTCTAGAATTATCTAGAGTGAGGGAATCTCATGATAGAGCTCTTGAGGTGGCCAATGATTTCAAAACTAAAAATGCTAAGCTTGAAGTTTCTCATGCTAGACTCCTTGAGGATTTTGAGCACCTCGAAAATGGCTCAAGGGTCATCAAGGGTGAGCTCATCAAACTCACCGAGTCCCATGCCCAACTTGAAGCTTCTTATTTAAAAGAGCTTGCCAAGTTGTCCTCTCCTATTGTTGTAAATGATGATGCTTGTGCTACTAACTCTATTACTTGTGAAGCATCCATTTTGAAGGAGAATGTTGAGCTACGAGCTCAACTTGAGGTGCTATCTAGCAATTATGGGAAATTGGAAGAAAGTCATGAAAAGCTCTTAAGCTCTCATGATGATCTTCTAGTATCCCATAGTGTGCTGAAGATAGCTCATGAGGCCATGATTGCTAAGGTAACATCTAGTGAGCCTTATGTGGATACTAGCACTACTTCTAGTCAAAATAGTATATTGCCATGTGCTAGTCCTTGTAATTCATCTACTCACAATGTTGGTACATCTTGTGATGAATTTCTTTCCTTGCCTTGGTGCTCTAACAATGAAGCTTATACTTCCTCTAGTACTTGTGTTGAGACTAACCATGTAGAGGAAATCAAAGAGCTCAAGGCCCAAGTCACTTCTTTGAAGAAAGACTTGGAAAAGAGTCATCAAGGGAAATCCACACTCAACAATATCTTGAGTGTGCAAAAATCCCCCAATGATAAAGGTGGACTTGGATTCAACTCCAATAAGAAGAAGAAGTCCAAGATGAACAAAAGGAAGGGCCAAGAACAAGTCAAGAATTCGGCCAAGATTGTTTGCTTCAAGTGAAAAGTAGAAGGGCATCATGTTAGATCTTGCCCATTGAAGAAGAAGGCCATTAGTGTCAAGCAACAAGGGAAGAGGGCAGAAGTTCAATCTCATGCTCAACCTCAAGTTGAAGAAAGGCCTCTTCCCAAGAAGACTCAAGTTAATGATTCTCTTGTTGAGAAATCAAGTGAGAAGAAAGTGAAGAGTAGATGTTGCTACTTATGTCGTGAGAAAGGCCACGTCGCTTCTTCATGCACTAATGGTAACTTATCCAAACCAATTACTATTGATGATATCTATTCTCTTGGGAAGGATAAGGTCGGCAATGTGTTTGCCAAGTTTGTTGGTACTCAAAGTGGTGTCAAGAAAAGAACCATTTGGGTTGCCAAGCCTATTGTGACTAACCTCTTAGGACCCAACTTGGTTGGGGACCAACTTGCTCAAACTTGATCAATAGGTGTTGTTGGAGGGCATTGGAGACTTGGCTACATTATGAAGAATTAAGGGGACTTCATCACTCGTATTGTCTCAAGCCAAGTCAATTGAATCGTCAAGTTTATATCTTATATCCAATGTGCCTCCTTGTGGTAACTTGTACTTAAAATTGCTTACATTGAAAGTTACTTGCCCCCTTGCATGTTTTGGTTTTGTTCCTAGCATGTGTTTGTATATGATGTGTCTCCAAATTGCCTTTGTGTATGTTGGTTTGCACATCATGTACTTGTGTGTCGTTCATTGAACCTTAGTGCATCTTGGTTGTATCTTAGTTGGCTCGTGTGAGAGATTAATGGAATATCTCATTATGGGGGAGCGATGTGCTTTGTGCACTTCACAATCCTATAAAGGTGGGTACATGGGGAATACCACTTAGTATTGATATTACAAGGTTATCTAGTCGCTAGGTGGTATATCTCTCATGAGAAATTCAAATTCTAAAAATTCCATTGATTATCTCGTGTTGGATCCTCTTATTGCCTCTTGTTAAGTTCTTATTGGTATCACATTATGAGGGAGTAATATGCTATGTGCATATTACAAGCCTAGAAAATGTGTACATTTGAGATATTGTCTCCTAGAATTGATATTGTAAATTATATTGTTCCTAGGTGACATGTTAGCTCTACAAGTGGCAATTTGCTTGTGTTTGTTGTGAAGATGATGTTGGATATCCTTGTTATCTGCCACCGGGAATTATTTCCATATACTTTTTGTCTTTTGACAATTGGTAGTCACTCATGTGTGGTAGAATTTATTGATCATCTTTACATTGGCTTTTGTTTTTATTTGCCTTTCCTCTTGCCAAGTTTGTGTCAACTCCCTTTGTCTTCCCTACCACTTGTGGATCTTGTTTATTTCTTGTTCTTGTCTAGTGTTTTCTAGATATAGTGAAAGTGGTGATCCCACCTTGTGCATTTTGTATTCAAATGCAAATCCTATGTAATGCACAACTCGTGGGGGAGCTATCCTATTTTCTCTAAAATGCTCATCTTGTGATCCTCATCAAGTGTGTTTTGGTGGAAGGCAAGCCATTTCTTTTTAGTACTTTGTGCCATCATGAAACCTTGTTGAGAGCTTGGTTTGTTTGGAACCATCCTTTCTCTGGGAGTTTGACATCTTTAATTTCGTGTGTATCAATGGATATCTCATTCCTTGATGTATCTTTAATGATATCTTCCAAGTGATAATTTATCTATTTGGTATCCTTTTTCGTTGCATTTCGTTTTCATTTGGTTTCAGTTCTTGAAAGTTTTGAGCATGCATGTTTACTTCATGTATTTTATTTGGCATGCTTTCTTTCTTTGACCCAATATATAGGGGAAACTCCACCAAGTCTCAAATTGGATGAGAGGTGCATGAAATTCATTTTCATATCTGTATGCACCTATTTATGTGGAGTTTGTCCTATGTATATTGGTGTTTCTAACTCTTGGTCCCAATGAGTTTGGGTACCGTTTAGTTTGTCTTGTTCTCCTAGGAACATTTGGAGGTGCATTGGATGTTGGACTCACTCACAAGGAAGGTGTTTCCACCATGTGCTTATTGGAGTCAAGCTAGGATGATCAATGAACCACCATCTACCTTCAATTGATATCTACTAGATCCTTCCAATGGTATCTCGGTAACAAGTATCATCATTGCCGTGGGGAAACGAACACCTATGGGGCAGGGCCCCTTTTGGTCCGGCAAGGGAGCGGAGAGCGCACGAAGAGCAGATCGAGGCGAAGCACGCGAGGGATTTTACCCAGCTTCGGAGCTCTCCGGAGAGATAAAACTCCTACTGCTGCTTTGTGTTTATATTCTGTTCTTGCTCGAGAGCGTGGGTGTGTTGTAGTTTCGAATGAGTCGAACCCCTTCTACGTGCGCATGGGCCTCCTTTTTATAGGCTAAAGGGGTCACCGACAGGTGGCAACGCAGAGAGGGGTAAAAAAGTAAAAAGAGAGGTTGGTACAACTGCTATCTACAGTGTCCCCTACGTAACTCTGACGGCAGGGGACAAGGGCATTTAATGCCCGTCTGGTCGCCTAAACAGTGCAGGAAACGACCGTTAGGGGCGCCACCGATCGCCACGATGGCCTTCTCGTCATCTCCACTTGCTACCTCGCACCGCTTGGCTGCACAGCCGCCTGCCACGTGCGCCAGGAATGATCTTGGGGCGACACGTCATCGGATGCGCTGGAGCGTGGGCGCAGAGTGGTGGCTTCGCCGCGGCAAGTGCCTTGCCGTGCTCGATGTCTTGTCGCACCCGAAAGCTTGTCGCTCGCCGGGTCTTGCCGGGACGCGCAGCGCGTCGCGGCAAGTTTCTTGGCTGGGCCTCCCGGCAAGCTCCTCTTGCCGGGGCCTTGTCCTTCCCGGCAGGCTCCTCTTGCCGGGGCCTTGTCTTCTTAGTTAAAACACTTTGTTCTTGAATGGCATCAATATGAGCTGCAGAGGATCTTGGCGGACGCCCGGCAAGCCCTGCCACTGGGTGCTGCGACTGCCCGTGCACAAGTTCGGGATACTAAGGTACCCCTACTTTAGTACACCGACAGGAGCCCCCGGGCCTGGGCCACACACGGTGCCGAGTGCTGTTGGGCCAGGCCCAAAACAGGGCACGGGCACTCGCGGCCTGGGTCCATACCAAATCTGACTCCGTATCCACCGCGCCCTCCCGTAACGGCACGCGTCAAATGCGGCGTCGTGGGAGAGATCGTGGGCAATTCTTTAATCAGGAAAGGCGTAACGTTCGCCTCTCCTCTTTATAAGCAGGGGAAACAGGGGCCGTTCCCCCACCTTCGCCACTTGCAGTTCCTTCCTTAGAAAGCTCCGTCGCTCCCCTCCGATTCCCAAGTCGAAAGAGAGCAGCGCTCCGCCCTTGCCGCCGCCGTCGCCGCCGTCGCCGCCAACCTTCTCCACCGCTTCCGCCATGGCTCCGAAGACCGGGAAGAGCGTGAAGTCGGCCGAGGTGCTGCGGCTGGAGGCGCTGCGCAAGGAGCGAGCACTTCCCCCCCCCCCCCCAAGCTCACCCCAAAGGCGCTGCAGGAGGAGTTCTATCTCTTCTGGTCGACGGAGATGCGGGCGCATCCACGCACGCAGGTACTCTCCGCCGAAGCTTCTACTTCGAAAAAGTGTCCCAGAGGATACTATTTCTTCCCTCTGTTCTTCTATTGCGGGCTTTGCCCACCTTTTTCCGATTTCTTCTGCGACATCATGAATACCTACGGGTTTCATCTTCTTGACTTCACCCCCAACGCCGTTCTGACAATGGCGGTTTTCGCACACCTCTGCGAGAACTTCATTGGAATCCACCCAAATGTCGCCCTCTTTCGCCACTACTTCATGCCCCGGGCCGAGAAAGGAGAGCCCTTAGCTGGCGGGATCGCCTGGATCTCGAGGGTCGGCATGAAGGAGGTTTATCTGGAGGGCGAGCTCCGCAGCAAGTGGGATGAGTGGAGGGCGGAGTGGTGCTGGATTGTTGACGCGGATCCGCAGCCATTCACCAGCCTGCGTCAAGCCCGAGTGGTGCGCGGCAGCGACTGGAGTGCCCTGGCGGCGGATGACGCCAGATTGAAGATCGCCACCACGCGGATTCTGCGGCTCAGGCTCGCCGGGCTTACTGTAGGGGCCGTTGGCGTGGACTTCCTTCGCCGCCGCATCGCCCCTTTGCAGGAGAGGAAGAGGCCCGCCTGGCTGTTCGGGGGCCCGGCAGATATCATGAGGCTGCGTCCAGGCCTCAATTTTAATTTCACCGTTCTGGAGCTGGACGCGATGCTCAAGGAGTTGTTCAAGCATGACGCCAACCATCCGGAGTGGTTCAGGCTGCCGCGGGGTGTCGTGCCATTGTGCAATAACTCCCAGCTCGATCGCATCCGCGCAATGATGCCGGAGTGCGACTCGCATGGGATTATCCCAACGTGGCAAGAGCCTGCCGACGACGTTGTGCAGAACTTCTTCGACAACTTGGTGGAGGTGGCGAACCGTGCCGACGAGCAGAGGCTCCTCACCCACGACACCACCGACGACGAAATGCGGTACATCGCCACCAGGGCCGAAGAGGCGGCGGCAGCCGCCGCCGCGGGCGAGTTTGGGTTCACGTTGGAGGAGGCAGAGGCGGCCGAGGCGGCAAGCCTTGCCGACCGGGAGGACCTTGGCGGGGAGGTCGCTGGCGAGGGGGAGCCCGAAGCCGAGGCAAGCGAGCCTGCCGGGGGCGCAAGTGGCCAGCCGTCTTCAAGCAGCTTGCCGCAGACGGGGCCCTCAGTGCAGCCCCCAGCTCAACCGAGGAGTCGCCTCCGCAAGACTGGAGACACAGCAGGGCAGCGGGCAGGCCAACAGGCGCAACGCCGCGGGACACGCTCTACTGCGACAAGCACCGTTGCCGCGGGAGCGTCTCATGCCGCGCCGGCAACTGGAGCGGGATCTTCTCGAGCCGCTACTCCTGATCCTGCCGCAGCTCCCGCCAAGCGCCCAAGGGAGCCCACTCCTCCACCTCATCGCGTGGAAAGGGTGCCGGACTTCAACCTCTCCGCCCTGAGCTCCGATGAGGATGAAGAAGAAGAGGAGGAGTATGACTTTCTTCCTGTTGTACTTATATTTCTTTGATTTTTGCTGTTTCTTGTCTTTGTATCTGATCTGCCTCCCTCTGAACCTCGTTCCATTTCAGGACTCTGGCCGAGAGAGCGGCGAAGAGGGCCAAGGTCCCCGTGGTTGTCATCGAGGACGATCCTGCTGTGATGGCAGAGGACACGTCTGAGACTACCTTGACGGACCCGACAACCTCTCCTCGAAGCAGCCCCCAGCACAGCCCCCAGCGTAACTTCCTGTTGTGGGGCGCGCATGGGTGCTTTCTCCTTGCTGATATCTTGGTCATTAACTTGCTTGTGCAGGAGCAGGACAGGCCCATCAGGAGCAACCAGAAGCTGCTCCAGAGGTGCAATTTGCTTCAACTACGCCGCCAAGGGGCGACTCTCCGACAAGGGAGCGCTCTCCGGCAAGGGAGCGGTCCCCGGCAAGGGGCAGTTCCCCGGCGAGGGACAGGACCAGCGATCCTCCGGTGGTGGAGCCCATGGTCACGGAGCCCAGCACAGGTAACCCTCCTTGTCGGAAATTTTCCCTTGGGTTTTTCTTCTTCTGATCTTCTTTTTTGATATTTGCTTGACTTTTCCTTCCTCTTCCTGTCTTTAGATCCCCCTCTCACAGACCCGATGGAGACTGAGGCTACCGATGAGGAAGACGCACGCGGCAACACTGAAGATGTTGCTGCTGACGAGGAAGAGGCCAGCGCTGATGAACCCGCCGGCGAAGAAGCCGCCAAAGCTGCTGGCGCAGAAGCTGGCGGGGGGTCCGGCGATCGCACTGACGACCCGGAGGGCACAGGAGTGCAAGGCGCTACACCGACCGCTGACCCCTCCGCCGCTGATGCAGCACCGGGCCCCGAGGAGCCACAGCTCGACGCTTACTTGAAGGCTGGCGAGGGTGTCCTCATCAGGCTTCCCTGGGCGTCGAGCTCCAGGGCGCCGGTCGAAGGAGAGGAGTTTGACGGGGAAGTACTCGCCTCTGCTGGGCTGGCAGTGGTTGACACGCCAAGCAGCAGCAGCGGCGAGTCCGAGGAGGAGCAGTTGCTCCAGAAGTTGGTGTCACTCTACCGTGCCCGGCAAGCGAAGTTGGAGTCCCGGGAAGCGCTTGTCGCGCAGGCGGGAGTTGACATAGAGAAGCATGCGGAGGAGCTCCAGAACCGCAACCAAGAGGCCCTTCGGTCCATTGCTAAGGAGAGGGCGCAGCTCGTCGAGGCGAAGAAGGCGTTCATCCTTGAAAAGGCTGAAGCCGAAGAGCAGCAGAGGCTCGCCGCCGAGGAGCTGTCCAGGCGGGAAGGTGAGCTGACGCAGAAAAAGGTAAACTTGGACAGCCACAAGGAGGAGCTCGCCGTCCGGGAACAATCACTTGGCGGGGCACTCAAGGAAGCGAAGGATGCTGCCGCAGCTGTCGAGGCCGCCAAGAAGGAATTGGAAGTGAAGGTGACGCAGCTGGAGGCTGATATGAAAGGGAAGAATGAAGAGCTTGCCGCACTCCAGCGCGAACGCGAGAAGGATGCCCTTGCTCATGGCGATCTGCAAGTTCAACTCGCTGATAAGGTCAAGGAACTGAACGCCGTCAAGGGCTCAACTGCTGATCTGGAGCTGAAACTGGCCACACTGACGGAGACGCTGGACGGCGCCAAGAGGCGAGAGGATGACTTGAAGAAAGAGATCAAGGGTAACAAGGAGCTGCTGACGAGGGCCGCCGAGACCCAAAACACCTTCAGGGCTACGGTGGAGCTCTGGACGGAGGGCCTCGTCAACATCGCTGCAACCATCGACGAGGAGCTGGCGCAACTGGACTTGGCGGGCTTCGGGTACTCTACTGACGAGAATCTCCAGCCCAGCGCCAAGCTTACTCTTTTCTTCAAGGGTGTGGTGACGGCTCTCCAGCAGCTCCGGGAAAGGATCCCAAAGAAGCTGGCTGACGAGTCGCGTGCAATCTGTGCCAAGGTCTTGGAGAAGGTGTTGGTGAAGATACTCTTCCGCAATCCGGGCCTCGACCTCACCCGCGTCCTCAAGAAGCTGCCGGCGGGTGCTGATCTTGAAGAGCTCAAAGCCATTGTCGCACCCATTGTGGACAAGGTGAATGAAGTCAGGAGGATCGACGGCGAGCGCGTGGATTAGGCCACTCTTCTTCTCCTTTCCTTGTCGCTGTTATTTAAGTTATGAGAACAATTTAGTCAGTGCCGCAACAAGTTACTTTTGTAATATAACTTTATTCTAGGCAATGCTTGCTACGTTATCTCCTTTACTTGATTCCTTTATTTGTATGTTTTTACCCTATGCTTTTAGGGAACTTGCCGGCGCAGGCACACTTGCCGCGAGCGCTAAGTGCGGAACATCAGCAGCCCACTGGCGGTGCCGGTTCCGGCAAGAAACCTTGCCGCAACTAGTTGCAGCACACTTAAGTTGTTGAGTGGACTCGAAACAAAGTAAGGGCGCAACTAGCTACGAGGAGGTTGCTCCGCGCACAGGTTTTCCATACAAAGCACGGTCGTTCAAGGAAGATAACTTAAAGTTTCAAAAACTGATCATGCTCAGACTCTGGCTACTTAGCTTTTTCTTTTTGTCGTCTGTGTCCCGGCAAGGCCAAACCTATTTGAACGACGCCTAGTCCACACCATTATCTTCTCCTCCCCCCCGGTGAACTTGTGGGTGAAGGAACCTCTTCTTTGAGAAAAAGAAAGAAGAGAAAATAACGATATGGAGCCTTAAGGCTCGTTATTGCTTACTGGGGCGAGTGCTGCACAAAGTGTCAGATAAAGCATGCAAAAAAGAAAGAATGCATGAAATTTGACAAGATGTGCGAAGCACATGAACTTTATTTATGCACGGGATCTGCGCCCGGCTTTGTACAAAGGGTTACATGCAACAGCGGCAAGGCTTGTACAAAAGGTGGTTGCCGGAACGGGTTCCGGCAACCGCGCCTTATGGGTAAAACTTACGAAGATGCTCTATGTTCCAGGAATTGCTCACCGGAAAGCCATCTTCGGTCTCAAGGCGGACAGCGCCGGGCCTAGTGACTCGCTTTACCCGATAAGGGCCTTCCCACTTCGGCGTCAACTTGTTGGAATTCTTGGCGGATTGAACGCACTGAAGAACAAGGTCGCCTTCCTCGAAACTTCTGGCATTAACTTTGCGGCTATGGTAGCAACGCAAAGCTTGCTGGTATCGAGCAGCTCGTACAGCAGCCTGAAGACGATCTTCCTCGAGGAGCAGTGCGTCATCTTGCCGCAGCTGCTCTTGCTCAAGCTCATCATAAGCGAGCACCCGAGGCGATCCGTATACGAGTTCCGTGGGGAGAACTGCTTCTGCTCCATAGACTAGAGCAAAAGGTGTCTGGCCAGTGGCTCGATTTGGCGTCGTCCTGATCGACCAAAGAACCACCGGCAGCTCCTCGATTCAATTTCTTCCGCACTTGTGCAGCCTGTCGAAAGTCCTGGTCTTGAGTCCGTGCAGCACTTCAGTGTTTGCCCTCTCTGCTTGACCGTTGCTTCTCGGATAAGCAACAGAAGCAAAGCAGATCTTGGTGCCAAGATCTTGGACGTACTGCATGAAGGTGCGGCTCATGAATTGCGTGCCGTTGTCGGTGATGATCCTGTTAGGGATCCCGAAGCGGCAAACAATCGACCTGAAGAACTTGACTGCTGACTGTGCTGTCACCTTCCTCACTGCTTCCACTTCAGGCCACTTTGTGAACTTGTCGATTGCAACGTACAGGTACTCAAAGCCCCCGACAGCTCGGGGAAAAGGGCCGAGGATGTCGAGCCCCCAGACCGAAAATGGCCAGGATAAAGGGATTGTTTGGAGAGCTTGAGCTGGTTGATGTATCTGTTTGGAGTGGAACTGGCATGCTTCACACTTGGTTACTCGTGCAGTTGCGTCCTGAAGGGCTGTCGGCCAAAAGAAACCTTGCCGGGAAATGCACTTCAATTTCACTCTGTTGAATCTTCTTCTGTACAGTATGCCATTGACAAACTGGTACATACTTGATTGTCAGGCTACTCTCTCTGCTTCTTCTTGCTCTTCAGGAAGTTCTCCTGTTTGAAGGAAATGGACGATCTGCTGTGCCCATGCCGGAGCTTGTGGCTCAACGACAAGGACTAAAGGCGCAAATGCTGCTGCGGGAACATCTGCTTCCACGGCAAGAATCTGTGATTCAGCCGGAGCGTGATGCTCCTCGTCAAGCGTGTCGGGACATGGCTTGTCGGGAGCGTCTGCTTCAACGAAACAAACCCTAGGGCTTGTCGGAGCAGACTGCTCCTCAGCACTCTTTGTGTTGATCTTGGGGACCTTCTTGACGGCGGCTTCGGGGAGCTCTGCCGGAAAGTAGTCGCCAGTAACCAACTTCCTCTTCTTGCTCTGTCCATTTGATGGTGTTACAAATGGTTGAGTCAGCTTGAGCACAAAAATTCCTGGTTCCACAGGTAACTTGAGTGCGGCGCACTTTGACAGGCCGTCTGCAATGTCGTTCCGAGCTCTTGGAACGTGTTCCATCTGCAGGCCTTCAAAATGTTCTTCTAGCTTCCTCACTTCATCAATGTAGGCTTCCATCAACGGACTCTGATAATCTTTGTTTACTTGACGGACGACAAGCTGCGAGTCACCCCTGACAATAAGCCTCTTGATCCCAAGGTCCGCGGCGATTCTGAGTCCGGCAAGCAAGCCTTCATACTCTGCAGTATTGTTTGTTGCTTGCTCCTTGGGAAAGTGCATCTGGACCACGTACTTGAGGTGCTCTCCGGTGGGTGCGACAAGTAGTACGCCCGCACCGGCGCCTTGCAGCGAGAAGGCACCATCAAAGTACATGATCCATTCTTTGCTTGCTTCCTTGACGGGGATGCTCATCTCCGGTGTTTCTTCATCAGGTGTTGGCGTCCATTCCGCTATGAATTCTGCCAATGCTCGGCTCTGGATAGTTGAGGTACTCTCAAACCTGAGGCCAAAGCTTGACAATTCCAGTGCCCACTCGACAATCCTGCCTGTTGCTTCTGGATTTTGCAGTATCCTCTTCAACGGAAAGCGAGTGACAACTGTGATCTCATGTGCTTGAAAGTAATGGCGCAGCTTCCTTGAGGCCATGAGAAGGCCTAAAAGCAACTTCTGCACTCCAGAGTACCTTGACCTAGCCCCCTGTAGAAGGGAACTGACAAAGTAAACTGGATGCTGCACCATCTTCTTTTGTTTCTCTTCCTGCGGCTGCACAGATTCATCCTTGTCGGGACCAGAGCTTGCTAGAGAAGCCCCCTACTTGTCGCTGGATTCGCTTGCCGCGGCCGCTGGCTCATCATCCGCCTCCCTCTCCGCTACTAACGCAGCACTAACCACTTGATTGGTTGCCGCCAGATACAGCAGCAACTTCTCTTGTGGCCTTGGTGCGACAAGTATTGGAGTGGAGGACAAGTATCTCTTCAAGTCTTGCAGCGCAGCCTCCGCTTCCGGAGTCCATTTCATTGGCCCTGCCTTTTTCAAAATTTTGAAAAATGGCAGGGCGCGCTCAGCAGACTTGGAGATGAACCTACTGAGAGCAGCAACATAGCCGGCAAGCCTTCGCACATCCTTGACGCGCTTTGGTGCTTCGATCTGCTCAATGGCCTTGATTTTGTCGGGATTGGCTTCAATCCCCCTCTGGGACACAAAGAACCCGAGAAGCTTGCCGGAAGGAACTCCAAACACGCACTTCTTGGGGTTCAACTTGAGATTGATCTTGCGCAGATTTGCAAAAGTCTCGTCCAAATCTCGGATCAAAGTTTCTTTGTCCTTGCTCTTGATCACTATGTCATCCATGTAAGCTTCTACATTTCTGTGCAGCTGTGGCTCAAAAGCATGACTGACTACTCTTGCAAATGTTGAACCAGCATTCTTTAGTCCGAAAGGCATTCGTACAAAGCAGTACGTGCCACATGGAGTAATGAATGCGGTCTTCTCTTCATCCTCTTCCGCCATGAAGATCTGATGATATCCTGAGTATGCATCAAGAAATGAAAGCAGATCACATCCTGCCGTGGAGTCGACAATCTGGTCAATGCGTGGCAAGGGAAATGGATCTTTGGGACAAGCTTTATTAACATCAGGGAAGTCAATACAAAGCCTCCACTTCCCGTTCGCTTTGCGCACGACCACTGGATTGGCTAACCACGTTGGATGGAGCACTCCTCGGACCAGGCCTGCTGCTTCCAATTTCTTGATCTCTTCTGCAATGAACTCTTGACGTTCCACCGCTTGCTTCCTGACTCTCTGCTTGACGGGCCGCGCGTGAGGACAAACAGCGAGGTGGTGCTCAATCACTTTCCTGGGAACACCGGGGATGTCAGATGGTTGCCATGCAAACACATCGACATTCACCCGCAGGAAAGCAACGAGCACGCTTTCCTATTTAGGGTCAAGCGTGGCACTGATGGTGAAGGTACCACCAGTGCCGTCCTCCTTGGCGGCCACTTTCTTGGTCTCTGGTGAAGCTGTCTTTGCCTTCTTGCACTTGCCGGTGGAGCTCGATGGTGCGTCCTCGATGGTAGCGCAGTACTCCGAAGAGGTGCGCTTGCCGGAGTGAGCATCAGAGCTACTCTTGCCGGACTTGGTCTTCTTCTTCCCCCCGGGAGCTTCAGCGGCAAGTGGTTTGCGTTCTTCTGCGGCTGCTGCTTCCCGGTAGATCTTGTCGGTACAGATAAGGGCATCTTTCTTGTCGCCATGGACAGAAATGACACTTATCGGACCGGGCATCTTGAGCACGTTGTAAGCGTAATGAGAGGCTGCCATGAACTTGGCGAGCGCTGGACGGCCAAGTATCCCATTGTAGGGCAATGGGAAATCAGCAAGGTCAAATGTGACTCTCTCTGTCCTGAAGTTCAGCTCACTGCCAAACGTTACTGGCAGTGTGATCTTCCCCTTCGGCTTGCTCCTTCCCGGGTTGATTCCTTGAAACGTGCCGGTCTCCTCGAGCTCGCTGTCGGGGATCTGGAGCTTCTTGAGTACCGCTGAGGAGATCAGATTCAGGCCGGCCCCGCCGTCAACCAGCATCTTTGTGACCTTGAGGTTGCGGATAGTTGGTGAAACCAACATCGGCAAGCACCCGACCGCAGTTATGCGATCAGGGTGATCCTCAACATCAAAGATGATGGGCGTGCTGGACCACTTCAGGGGCTTGCGCGACTCAACGGACGGTTCTGCTGCATTTACTTCCCGCACCCACTGTTTGAGTTGGCGGTGCGAGGTATGCAGAGAAGCACCACCGTCGACGCACAAAACCTCCATTGCCTTCTGAAACTCCTGCTCGTCGGCCTCATCCTCATCCATCTCTTCATCTTCGTCCTCATCTTCGTCCTTGTCGCGGCCGCGGGGAGGCCTGTCTCCTTGCCGCTGCTTGGCCTTGCCGCGGCGCCCTCCCCGGGCGGGACGCTTCTTGCCGGATCCTCCCCCACCTTCCTGGGCCTTCTCCTTGTCGCGGCGCTCGTACTCAGCTTTCTGCGGTTCTACGAGCTGCTCAACCTTCTTGCAGGCCTGGAGGTCATGGCCCTTGGTGCGGTGGATCTTGCAGTACTGCTTGCCGGAGCCGTCCTGCTTGTCGGTGGCCACCACAGCCTCGCCGGAGTCACCAGCTTTGGCCTTCTCGGCGCCACCTCCGTTGCCGGACTGCTCGACAACTAGCACATCCTTGGCTTTCCTCTTTCTGTTATTCCGCCTCCGGTTCTTCTTTGCCGGGGCGGCATCCTCACTGTCAGACCCTTCTGCTCCTGCGTTCTCTCCGGGGAGTTTCCTCCCCTCCTCAGCACGTGCACATTTGTCGGCCAGAGCATACAGCTCGCTGACATCCTGATTTTGCACATCGCCATCTCCTCCCTCATCCTGCGGTTACGCACGTTCTGATGGAACGCGCTGATAACCGCGGCAGGGTGGACATCTGGGATGTTGCGCTGCACTTGGCTGAATCTCTGTATATATTTGCGCAGGGTTTCTCCTTCCTTCTGGGCGAGCAGATGAAGATCGCTCTCCTGGCCATGGGGTTTGTGGATGCCTGTGAATGCGCCGACAAACTGATGACACAGGTCCACCCACGAAGAGATGGAGTTGTTCGGCAAGTGCATGAGCCAAGATCTGACATTGGGCTTGAGCACCAGCGGGAAGTAGTTGGCGAGGATCTTCTCGTCGCGCCCCCCGGCGGCATGCACCGCGATGGTGTAGACGCTGAGGAACTCCGACGGATGTATCCTGCCATCGTACTTCTCGGGTACATCTGGTTTGAAGTTCTTGGTACTGGGCCACTGTACCTGCCACAGTTCACGGGTGAATGCAGGGCAACCTACCGCGTACAGCAAGTCGCCTGGTTCCCCTGGCGCATGCATATCAACAGTGGACCCAGCGCGCTGGTCTGACTGACGCCGCGCTTCTCTTCGACGCTCGATGCGAGTACGAGCGTCTTCTTGTCGTCGTTCTTGGAGAACTTGGCGCTGATCGCGAGGAGCTCGCGGGTCCGACGACGCGGTGGAGTCGGTGTCGAGGTTAGCCCGGCGAGTTGGCGATCTTGGCCTTCGGGGCGGGGAGTGCACGGTGGTGGCACCCCCAGCGGTCTTGTCGGCGTCGGCTTGCGCCTGGGCGTCTTGCCGGGGTTTCGATGTGCTCGGTTGCCGGGGCTTGTCGCCGTTGGCGAAGCCGATGAGGCTCTGAATGGTGGCCCTCCAGTCATCGATCTTGTCTGGCGCTGGAGGGTAGTCTAGAAGCAGCTGGGCTCAGGCCAGCGCTTCCTCTGGAGTCTTGGGCGGTGGCGGCGAACGACACGTGGAGCGAGATATGCTCAGGCTTCTAACAGTGTTAGAAGGAGCAACATCTCGTCCAGGCGACCGTACCGTGCTCGTGCCAACATGTTGACGCGCATGTTGGCCTTGAGCGTCCCACGATCCACCATCTCAGCCTTGCTCCAACGCGAGTACGGTGCTAGGAGCACCATGGCGTTGTCGACCCTGCACCTCTTGGGAGGGGTGCGGTGTATGTACAAACGCCGAAGCTTGCGGGGCCTTGTCCTTGGACCTGGTGACGACGTGAGTCCCCCCGTCGGCGCTCGCTCCTCCGCCGGCGTCCACCCCACCGCCCATTTGCTCCGGTGATGGTAGGATCGACGTGGACGGAGCGGCCACCTCCGAAGCCTTCTTCTTCGGTGGCATGTCGATGAAGATGTTGATGTAGCGCGCACGAACGCCGGATCAGGTTCGTACAACCTCGACGCACCCCTACCTGGCGCGCCAAAGATGCCGTGGGGAAACGAACACCTATGGGGCAGGGCCCCTTTTGGTCCGGCAAGGGAGCGGAGAGCGCACGAAGAGCAGACCTAGGCGAAGCACGCGAGGGATTTTACCCAGCTTCGGAGCTCTCCGGAGAGATAAAACTCCTACTGCTGCTTTGTGTTTATATTCTGTTCTTGCTCGAGAGCGTGGGTGTGTTGTAGTTTCGAATGAGTCAAACCCCTTCTACGTGCGCATGGGCCTCCTTTTTATAGGCTAAAGGGGTCACCGACAGGTGGCAACACAGAGAGGGGTAAAAAAGTAAAAAGAGAGGTTGGTACAACCGCTATCTACAGTGTCCCCTACCTAACTCTGATGGCAGGGGACAAGGGCATTTAATGCCCGTCTGGTCGCCTAAATAGTGCAGGAAACGACCGTTAGGGGCGCCACCGATCGCCACGATGGCCTTCTCGTCATCTCCACTTGCCACCTCGCACCGCTTGGCTGCACAGCCGCCTGCCACGTGCGCCAGGAATGATCTTGGGGCGACACGTCGTCGGATGCGCTGGAGCGTGGGCGCAGAGTGGTGGCTTCGCCGCGGCAAGTGCCTTGCCGTGCTCGATGTCTTGTCGCACCCGAAAGCTTGTCGCTCGCCGGGTCTTGCCGGGACGCGCGGCGCCTTGCGGCAAGTTTCTTGGCTAGGCCTCCCGGCAAGCTCCTCTTGCCGGGGCCTTGTCCTTCCCAGCAGGCTCCTCTTGCCGGGGCCTTGTCTTCTTAGTTAAAACACTTTGTTCTTGAATGGCATCAATATGAGCTACGGAGGATCTTGGCGGACCCCCGGCAAGCCCTGCCACTGGGTGCTGCGACTGCCCGTGCACAAGTTCGGGATACTAAGGTACCCCTACTTTAGTACACCGACAATCATCTACTTCATGCACACATTTCTTGCATCAACCTTGTGTAGGTTGTATCATGGCATGTAATTCATTCTTTCTTGTGATACTTGTTTCCTTCCTCAAAGCATCCCAACAATGATCTCATGTTGCTAGTTGTGATGCCTTTGATAGTTATGTGGTAGGAGTTCATTTATATACAATAAGACCAAATCTAGCCATGTGCTATGCTTCCAAGCAAATATCTTATTGGTATATGTATGACTTCCTTTTGGATATCTTATTCCTTCGTGTTGTAACTATGTCGGGTGTACATCCTTCTTTGTAGACATATATCATCATGATTTCGTCTACCTAGAACCTTATACATCTGAGAGAAATTACATCTCTAGATGATATCCTTTCTTTCACGTCCACCTTGTCTTTCTTATGTTATTTCTTTGGTGGCTCCGTGAAAGCTTTTGTCTTGAGTGCGGGTCTTATCTCGTTGCATCTGGATGCACTCTTGTGTGGTGAAGATTATTTTCCTCTTACTTATCTTTACGAGGCTTGCCATCTTAATTGGTATCCCTCGTCTTGATGAGGCTTTCATCTTCTATCTTCACCACGGGTTGTCACAAGCATAGGTTCTTTATATGCTTATTAGTAATCTTGTGAACCCATTTGCTAGTTGTGTGTGGGAATGATAGGCCTTGCACCATGTGCCTCATTCTTTCAAGACTTTATTGATGCTTTATGCTCATCCGTACATTAGTCTTCTCAAGTGCATTGCCTTGAATCACACCCATCTTTTTGGTTGAGCCCATTCTCAAGTTGCCTCTTTTAATTGTTGCTCAACCATGTGTTTGTTCCAAGTACTAGGCTTAGTTTCCTATATGCTCACATGCACTTTTTGTAAGTTTCTATTGATTTTGGGGGAGCTATGATCCTATTTTGTGTACTTTGTATCCGAATACAAAAATTCTTCATGTGCACAAATCATGGGGAGCTTCTCTAGTTTCTTTAGAACACTCCTCGGCTCATATCATAATATCCTTCATTCATGTGGCTCATAGGATCTTTGGTCTAGTTGGTTCAATTGATATCCTTTGATTGCTTGCTTCAATTTGTATCTTTTGATTGCTCGATTTCTTGTTTCTCTCTTTGTTATGTCTTTGTGGCATATCATTCTTTTGCAATCTTTGGGCCTCAATATAGTTTGTCTTCCTCCAAGTATTTACCATTGGATATGTATATTGCATTCCACTCTATTTTTGAGGGATACACAATTTATGGAGGAACACTCTTTATATTGGCATTCTAAGCTTTTCACCCATTTTGGCAATCGATGCCAATGGGGGAGGAGTTTCAGAGAGTTTTGTGGAGAAGTTTAGAGAGTTATCTCCTCTTGCTTTGGTTTTGTTCCGTAGCATTTGCATCTCATATGCATGCACTATTAGTTGTTGCATTGCATAGTGAAACATAATTCCTTATATAAACTCTCTTGAAAGTGATTGTCATCAATTACCAAAATGGGGGAGATTGAAAGAACATGCGGTGCCCCCATGTTTGGTTTTGGTAATTGATGACAATCTCTATGGACTAATGGTTGTCTTGAGTTATATTTGAAGGATTTGTCCATAGGCTTTTCTTGAAGTCCATGTGTTGGTTTCAAGGAGTTTATGAGTTGACCAAGGTGCTATTAAGGAATTATCCAAAGATTGGTCATGTGAGTGTTGAGCTTATTGCAAGCATGTCTTGAAGAAGAAGATTGTGTGATCATTCATGTTTAACTTCAAGACATCATCCAAATGAAGAGAGTTGGAATGATTCAAGGTTGATCAAAACTAAGTCAATAGTGAATCAAGTTGATCAAGACTAAGTCAAGAGTGAATCAAGTTGATCAACTCACAAAGTGTAGAAGATGTACCGAGAGGGAACAAGTGATCCCATGGTATGGTAAGCATTGTCCATTGCACTTTGTGTACTAACACATGGTCTATGTGAGAGTTCTTTGTGGGGTTAGGTATGTGTCCATGGGCTTGCGTCAAGAGGAAGATATCATACAACCCATGGAAAGTATGACATCAAGTGGTGATCATCATCAAGATTGCCGTGTGCAAGTTCAAGTGGAGCATCACAAAGAGATCAAGTGCTTGAATCTTGCCATCCATTATGGTGTCAATGGGCTTGTGAAGATGTGCCGAAGAGTGGCTCACCCATAGTGGACTATGGGGGAGCAATCATCTAGTCTTCAACAAGCCAACGCAATCAAGAAAGGTGGTCCATCTTGCGGGAGTCAAGATCGTTATCATCTAGCTCAAGTGGACCATGTGCAAGGCAAAGGTTTGGCCTTGATAGGTTTTCTATTTTACCGGTCTCGTGGTGGTAGTTGGGAGACTGGGTTATAGGATCGTTTGCCGTACTATCAAGGGGGGCTCTCAAGTTGGTAGCTTGATCATATCGATAGTAGAGATCTCAAACCATTGCATCCTTGCATCATATTTCTTGGTTCTTGTTTGGTTATCTTTGTGAGTCTTAGAGCTTATGGTCATCTTGATGACAAGCTTGAGTTCATCAAAAACGGAGTTCGCATGCGTCTTCTATGATGTTTTCGGTGTTGGAGGTTTTACCGGTCTTTTCTGAGGAAGGGTTCTCACCTTTTTCTTATGGGACTTTTCTATTTTGCTTATTATTGACATTTCTTTCATTGTGTTAGCCCTTGTCGCTAGCTTTCCAACAAACTTGGTTTCATCGAATTTGGAGTCCGTTTGCAAAAGTTGTGGCAGTTTTGGTGTTCTGAAAAGGCTGCAGCGGTACTACAGCGAATTGGAGCGGATGTAATTTTTTACTACCGCTCCGGAGCGGTACTACCGCGGCTCCAACAGCGGTAGTACCGCTCTGGACCAAAAAACTCGTCCCAAGTCCTGCGGAGGTAGATACGGAAGTATTTTTTTTGTACCGCAAGCAGTAGTACCGCGATCCCTAGCGGTAGTACCGTGAGGACGAGCGGTAGTACCGCTCTGTGCGGGTTGTGAGCATAACGGTTGGATTTTCCCCCACCTATAAAAGGGGGTCTTCTTCCCCATTGAACCTTATCCTTTGAGCTCGTGTTCTTCCCCCATTGTTGACCTTCTTCGAGCTTGCTAACTCTCAATCCCTCCATGGATTCTTGCTAGTTTTTGAGGGAAAAGAGAGAGGAGATCTAGATCCACATTTCAACCAATCACTTTCTCCATTTTATGAGGGGAACCCTTTGGATCTAGATCTTGGAGTTCTTCGTGTTCTTCTTTCGTTCTTCTTCTCATTTTCCTCCCTAGCATTAGTTGCTTTGGTGGGATTTGGGAGAGAAGGACTTGGGCACTCCGTGTGCCCTTGCCATTGCATTTGGTGCATCGGTTTGAGTTCTCCACGGTGATACGTGGAAGTGAAGTTTGAGAAGCTTATTACTCTTGGGTGTTGGGGCACCCTAGAGCTTGTTCCTCTTGGGTGCCTTGGCGCCCTAGACGGTTGGTGGTGTTCGGAGCTCAATTATTGTGGTGTAAAGCTTCGGGCAAGCGTCGGGGTCTCCAATTAGGTTGTGGAGATCGCCCTGAGCAATTTGACGGGTACCGGTGACCGCCCCCAAGGGTTGCCAAAGTGTACGGGTTCGGTGACCGCCCCCAATGGTCGCCATTTGTACGGGTTTGGTGACCGCCCTCAAGGGTCCCTTAGTGGAATCACGACATCTTGCATTGTGCGAGGGCGTGAGGAGATTACGGTGGCCCTAGTGGCTTCTTGGGGAGCATTATGCCTCCACACCGCTCCAAACGGAGATTAGCATCCGCAAGGGTGTGAACTTCGGGATACATCGTCATCTCCGCGTGCCTCGGTTATCTCTTACCCGAACCCTTTACTTAGCACTTTACTTTGTGATAGCCATATTGTTCTTTGTCATATATCTTGCTATCACATAGTTTCTTATCTTGCTTAGCATAAGTTGTTGGTGCACATAGGTGAGCCTAGTTGTTTTAGGTTTTGTGCTTGACAAATTAACCGTTAGGTTTATTCCGCATTTGTTCAAGCCTAAACCGTAATTATTTTAAAGCGCCTATTCACCCCCCTATAGGCGACATCCTCGATCTTTTAGCATCCTCAAATACGCATATTGGATGGGTCACTCTTTCACTGTTGTTTCCTTCTTGTTGTCTACATGACACATCTCGCGAACGGAGGAGCGACATTGGAGATTGGCTCTATGGACCTTCACATTGAGGAGCGACCGGACTTCTTGGATGCACCTTCGGATTTCCACTCATGCCACGACATCGAGCATTGGTACATCAACACTCCTTTGGCACATTGCACTCACACCTCCATATTTGTTGATTGTGCTCCCACATGTCATGCTCGATGGACATTTCATACTCACCACAAGTTTGCACCGTATGCATGGATTGACTCACATTATGCTTGTCTTGTTGCATCTATTTCCATGTCATCCATGATATATGAGCTTGTGCATTTCCTTAGCAAATTTGTTGTGATCTACCTTGATGGCATATTCATACATCATGACCATATTGCCCACCATCAATTGCATGATACCATACACATATTGAGCATCCATTGCCATATTCATGCTATTGATGAACAATCTCTCTATGACATCATTTTGCACAATGGTAGAATTTGTCGCTTTGTGCACCATGCTAATTACACCATGAATGCTTTGCATATCAATCTATAACATCTTGATAAGCTTCATGCGCTTTGTCATGAACAATCTTGCCGCACGGACTCATATTTACATGATGGACACTTTGTGTGCGCTAACCATTGTATTTTCGAGTGTTTTTTGTGTTCGCTCCTTTTGCATGTATACCACTCCGGCGACACCTTGGAATACTTGGATTGCGCCATGCCTTCAACTTCATCCAACTACAAGTCCGTCCACGACAACCGTTTCCATGGTGATGAGGATCATGATCCGAGGTTGGATCTTTCCCAAGGGGGGGGGAGATGATGCGGAGCATCCCACGTTCATCCCCATGTACACTCCAACTCCTCTCCAAGCTCCAAGGATACATAAGATGAGACCTCGAGCTTACGCCATTGGACCTAAGGTGAACTCGCTCCTTTCCGAATCCTCCCTTTCCGCATGTAAGACATGGATGCTACATCAAGAGCAGACCTTGTGCATACTCAGGTACACCCGAGGAGATCATGTAGAGCCCAAGGACCAAGGCCAAGTGTGCGCGGGAGCGAAGGAAGGAGAAGGAAGAAGAGTCTACTGCTACAGCAGCCGGACATCCGGCCAGGCCCGGACATCCGGCCCAACGCCCAGAAATCCGGCTCCCTTCTATCCAGAGAGCACCAACGTCGGCCAAGTCAGCCCGGACATCCGGTCAGGCCCCAGACATCCGGCCCCTACCGCAAGCCCGGACATCCGGCCACACCGCCGACATCCAGCGTCCCGGGAAAGCCCGGACATCCGGCCCGTCGCCCGGACATCCGACCCCTCCTGCCTGCGTGCAGTGTATCCGGGCCAAAAGCCCTTGTACCCCTTCGCCCCTTAGACTATATATACTCCCCCTCCACTTATGTTTTAGGGTTATAAAAGGATTAGCTCATTTGAGATAGAGCTTTGCTCATCCATACGGATCTCCTCCTCATGAGAGACCGCGGCCTCTTCGGAGAAGATCCACCATGGACTCAAGACCCCTTTACGGGAAGATCCCTCGTGGATTCAAGACCTCTTCTCGGAGATGAGCTACCACCACTTGTATCGTCCTTTGTTGGATTTGGACCGTGTATCTCTATGTGTTTCTTGGATCTAGCACATGTGTGATCATATTCTCGTTGGTTGAGTGTTTCTCTTGTTTTTCCCTCGTGTTTTCCCTCGTGTTCTTCCGCGCGTTCTTCGTGTTCCCCGTAGGATCCTCTCCACCATGGATTCAAGACCCCTTTATGGGAAGATCCCTCGTGGATTCAAGAGCTCCTCTCGGAGATGAGCTACCACCACTTGTATCGTCCTTTGTTGGATTTGGACCGTGTATCTCTTTGTGTTCCTTGGATCTAGCACATGTGTGATCATATTCTTGTTGGTTGAGTGTTTCTCTTGTTTCCCCCCGTGATTTCCCTCGTGTTCTTCCGCGCGTTCTTCGTGTTCCTCGTAGGGATCCTCTCCAAACGTGAAAGATCGGCCCCTAGGGTTCCAC
The DNA here is from genome assembly GCA_963921465.1 of Triticum timopheevii. Classification (NCBI taxonomy): domain Eukaryota; kingdom Viridiplantae; phylum Streptophyta; class Magnoliopsida; order Poales; family Poaceae; genus Triticum; species Triticum timopheevii. The sequence continues at coordinate 481,408,556 of OY997268.1, forward strand.
CCTACATCATCTTGGTATCATGAGCCACGTTGATCACATTTTTGGAGCCCCTACCCCGTGTATTCTAGCTTGATTTTTTTGTTTTCGTCCTAAATCCGAAAATACCCACCAAAAAAATAGCCCCAATTTTTTTTTGTGATTTGTTGGTTTGATAATGTTTTGTTTATTTTGATCCATGGATTTGCTTGGTTTCGAGTGGATCTAGCATCTCCCCAAGTTTCCCCACCTTCCTTCCACGAAATCTCTCCAATTTTGCCCCTCAAATCATCAATTTCCGCCCCAAAATCGAGTTCCTTGAGTTCATCCTCGGATTTGGAGCCCGGACATCCGGCCATCTCGAAAATCCGGCCATTAGCCCGGACATCTGGCTCCTGGAGCGCATTTTCGCGCAACGTTCTGGACATCAGGTCCCGGACATCCGGCCAAACCCCCGGATGTCCGCCCGCTGTCATTTCAGCTTTTCCCGTTTCACCGTTTTGACGATAAATAATTCATCCGGAGTCCGATTTTGACGTTCATTAGCTCGTTTTGAAGCTATTGACATCCCGCATCCCACAAAAATACCACCATCACCATTTTACTCCATCAAATTTTTGTAATTTTGGCATCTTTTCCTAGGGCTTCCACCACATCATCCGCTACACCACCACCGACTTCTGCAACCTAACCCAATTTGTTCCCTATAGCATTAGTGGTTGCTAGAGTAGTGATTCGAGTCTCCTAAGGTGTTTCGGCTACTTAGGGAGGGTTGCTTCTTCATCAACCACCACCACCACTTCCACATAACCTTTGCCCACCATATATTTCCGACAAACCAACTTAACCCAATTTTGTTTGAGCTCGTTTGAGTTGTGGCTTGTATCTCCTAAGGTGTTTCGGCTACTTAGGGACGGCAACTTCAACTCCGACACGTATATAGCCCATCATTTCACTTCTGCATTGTCGAGTGCAATCAGCACCGCTTTTCGCTACCACCATTTTTGACATTTGACGTTGGAGATTTTGAGTTTGCGGTTTTTCCTCTTCCTAAGGTGTTTCGGCTACTTAGGGATGAGTCTCCATCATCTTGGTTTCTACATCAAGAACACCGCCACTCATCATCGCCTCGAGGTCATCATCGACTTTGACCACTTCACCATCATCCGTCCGTGGCTACGAGAAACCTTCGACAGTAACCTCCATATCATCTTGGTATCATGGTATCCCTCCATTGCATATTCCCCTTGCCTTTGCATTGTTAACCCCTAGCCCATTTTGCGTTACTTGCCTATCGAGACTAGCCATTTGAGTATTGCCGGCAACGTGACTTGTGCACATTAGTGATCATACTTCCTAGCATACATACCATATCATCGTGGTGCATATATTGGTATCATATCTTGTGTCACAAGTTTGTTCCCGCATATACACAATTGCTATCTTGGTTTGTCCATTGTGCAAAAGTGGCCATAAAAAAGAAATAAAGATTTTAAGAAAAAGGAAGAGAGCAAAGAAGCTTGTAAGCAAGTGCCATAGCATCATACCACATTGCACATAAGATTGTCATATCCGATCATCTTGGATCATCTTGAGAGAAACACCAGGAACCATACATACATAGCATACTTGGGATAGAAGTCCATATATTTTGCATCTTATTGGTTGTGCACAAGTGTCGTATCCGCCTATAGAGCAATTGTGCTAGCGTCTCTCTTGAGTTGTGCAACACGAGCGTTTTCTGTGGATTCCACATTTTGTGCTCATTCCTTGGTTGCACGACCCCATTTATCTATCCGTGTGTGTGTTTCCGTGTGCCACATATTGCTGCTATTGGTCTACTTGTTTCGCTTGCGAATTTGTGAATCTCTTTCAATGTTATTGACTCTTGCTAAAATTTTGCATCAAAATTTTGTGCCACTATCCTCACCGAGCTCCACTATAAGCTTTACTTGTGTAGGTGTGAGAACCGACGAGAATTGGTACCAATTGTGCTATTTCCTTGTTACACATTTGAGTGATCATTGATCCATCTTCAACATTAGTCAAGGTACATTTGGTCTAGTTCTTCTCTTTCTCCCACTCATATTTGCTCGAGTCTTGTGATGGATAGGCAAGGCATTTCATCTCCGGTCTACGACAACCACAACGGCGTGAACAACTACAACACCATCTTCAATCTACAACGACAAATGCAAGGCGCACAATCAAGAATGCGAGAGCGCATCGAGAACATCTCCATCGACATTTTTCACTCCGAAGCAAGGAAAAGGGAATACATCGACAAGAAGCTTTCCGCACATAAAGAGGAGCAAGATGCAAGGATGGAGGAGATTATAGCCTTGATCAAGTCTTCTTCCCATTCGTCATCTTCAAGGCGGCGACATTCAAGCCACAAGTCTTTGGAGCGCGAAAACGATGCAAGTGCAAATCGTCCTCGTCCACATCTACATGGCGACCACCATCAGGTTCGTGGTCCACATCGTCATGAAGGGCAAGTCACCTCCAAGCAACATGTGCACGATGACGACGAACGACATCTACTACGAGCTCAAGCACGACAACGACATGATCATCATGAAGATGCTCCACAAGAGCGAATGCACAAGTCCCAACAAGACCTACTTCATGCCAAGTCAAAGCTTCAAGAGCAAAAGAGAAGACCGCGAGATGAGCACCACCAAGACAGAGCTATGTCTACAACAACCACTTTGGCATCTTAGCCAAGTGCTATCAAGGCATCTTCGCCTTTGGACGTATGGCATCTTCGCCTACTTCCCATGAGTACGCCTACAACGACTTCATCAAGTCCAAGGTGACCACCTACAAGCGAGGGCGACACTTCCATCTTCGGAAGCCCCTCAAGGAAGATGGCCGAGCATGGGAAATTCCCTTCGGTCCTGGAGACGAGCTATGAGGTGCCACATCATATGGGCCTCCAACAACAAGACGGCGACAAGAAGGTCGAGCAAGGGCCATTCCCTTCGACCACGGTGACGAGCGCGAACCTCTTCAACAACATTAAGATGACGCCCATATTGGACTCATACTCCGAGTCAAGCTACATGACCGCGCATGGAGACATTTGCACCTACATCTCTCCGACACCCACATATGTCGAGATGCCCCATTTGTCATGTGAGGAGAGCCACCACCCCATGAGTGACATGAGTGACTCCACCATACGTGACATTGAGAGCATTTCCTATGAGAGGATGAGTGTGACCACCACTAGCCCCACACATGAGAGCATGACACACAACCTATGTGAGGATGAGTGCCATTTGAGTGAATCCACCAACCATATGAGTGAGAGCATCATACCGGGAGTGAGTGAGCCACAACACTTAGTGAGTGAGGCACTTGATAGGTCATGTGAGGCCAGTATGATTTCTAACGACTTAATCTCTACTCCTAGTGTGTTTTCTTCTTTGGTGCTAGGTCTCCTACATGACGACATACCTATCCTCGACGGGTCCATCCCCCCAAAGGAGACGACGATGGCCATGGTGAACAATGATGCACCCCCACATGGTTCCATCAAGATGAAGATGGCAACGATTGGATCCTCAACACCTCACCTACAACACATGAGCGACGCTCCAAAGGTAACATAGGTGATGGTGCTTCTCTCGTCCCAATAGTGGACTCTCTTGACAATGATTGCTTGCATTATGTTGATCCACCTATTCCCATGCTTCATGCTAGTGCAACTTCTTCATGTCTTGACTTACCTATTTATGATGAATATGATGATGAGCATGTCGAGTTGCCTAGGCGTGATGCTATGCTCCATAGGATGTCTTGTGAAAATTCTATTGGTCACATTATGTTTGACAATCCTTTGAACTTGTCATATGCTATGAGTGAGATCTCCCATATTGCATCATTACAATCTCAACATAGTAACTATGCATGCCCCATTAAAATCAATCCCATTTGCACTTATGGCATAGATGACAAGATAATGGTCATTGGTTTTTGCTTCTCTTGTGATGATATTGCCATGCTTCCTTTACATGATTTGCGCAATTCATCTACTATGCCATGCCATGATCAAATTGTTCCAAATATGCATTGTTTTGGATGGTGTCAATATTTTCCATGTGATGTTTCAATTAATGCTCATGAGGAGACCCCCATAGTTTCCTCATACATATAGGAGATTTTGATGCATTCCATACTTTGCATGATTCCCATAATTGCGTGCACCTTATGCATTCAATGAATAACAATGCTCTAGATATTTCTCATGATGCAATACATCCTTTGAGTCTCCATTATGCTATACATAATAACAAACCCATCATGATGGATGATATGTTTCTATATCACGCATCTCATTTATTTGAGCATTCGATATTTTGTGCTAACCGACACATGCACGTGCGCATCATGATGGATGATGTGTACATATACCACGCATACCCAATTTTTCCTTTGCCTTTGTTTTGTGTAGGTACACACATATACTCGTCAACCTCTCAATCCCAAGAGTTGACGAAACGAGCTCTTGAGAGCAACGATGACTTGGGATCCCGTGGACTATCCTTACCACCGTTCCCTTCGCGCAAGGACTACGCGCATCTCTTTTACTTGGCTCTCACACGGCTACGGGCTATTTACCACTTGTGACCTTATGCCCATACTATTGTGTTCACTTTGCGTGTTATGCTTGCTCCTATGCCTTTGCCATGCAATTGTGACCCTTGCTTGCATCTACCCATGCTTCACCATTATGATACTCCTATGTGTATTTGCATGCTTGGTGGAGATCCTTGTTGCTATTGCCATGTTTATCATGTGCCCCATGGTATTGATGCTTGTTGTGTTGGGAGAGTCATGATGTCCCATTGCTATTTACACATGGCTTCTCACCAATACACTCATGCTATTCTACTCATATCTTGCTTTCATGCTTGTGCTATGACATGTGAATTATTCATGCCCACTATTTGCACACATGATATGCTTGCCATGATTCCTTCTAGCATGTTGCATCTTCGCACTACTAGCATGCTTGACTTGATCACTATGATTGCTTGCTATGTTGCATCACCCATGTTCCACTATTACTTCCTTTCTTGGGTTGATGACATATATTCTGATGCCTCTCACATGATATATCTTGATCATTGTCTCTTGTGTCCATTAGTTGCCTCTTTGATATCCACTTGTATTGAGTGCAACCATACTATGTTTATTGATCTTGGCGACTTTGACACCTTACTTGTGATGCATGCTTGTTTACTTGAGCCTCTTGTATTTGGTTGTTCTTGCATCATATGCCTCCATACTATGAAATGCTCCCTTGTACCTTCTTATGATGAGCATGATGCATACACTTGTTGGGTATCTTACCACTCGAATGATAGGTTTTGCATTTCCGCTAACCTCATTTGTTTTTTCGAGTGTTTGTCATGTTCTTTCATTTTGGAGGATTTACAAGGCAGTGCCGTTATGCGACAACTTGGTCTTGCAAAGGCATACACGATGTGCGATACCAACATTTTCGACATTCTCATAAAGGTGAACTCCTTCTCTTTGAGCCATCCTCAAATACGCATATTGGATGGGTCACTCTTTCATTGTTGTTTCCTTCTTGTTGTCTACATGATACATCTCGCGGACGGAGGAGCGACATGCGAGATTGGCTCTATGGACCTTCACATTGAGGAAGCACTCGCACTTATGGGAGGCACCTTCAGAACTCCACTCATGCAACGACATCGAGCTTTGGTACTTCAACACTCCTTTGACTTTTTGTACCACCACCTCCATATTTGTTAATTGTGCTTCCTCATGTCATGCTCGATGGACATATCATACCCACCACAAGTTTGCACCCTATGCATGGATTGACTCACATTATGCTTGCCTCGTTGCATCTATTTCCATGACATCCATGATATATGAGCTTATGCATTTCCTTAGCAAATTTGTTGTGATCTTCGTTGATGGCATATTGATACATCATGATCATATTATCCACCATCAACTGCATGATAGCACACACATATTAAGCATCCATTGCCACATTCATGCTATTGATGAACCGTCTTTCTATGACATCATTTTGCACAATGGTAGAATTTGTCGCTTTGTGCCCCATGCTAATTAGCCCATGAATGCTTTACATCTCATTCTACATCTTTTGGATAAGCATCTTGTGGCTTGCCACACACTATCTTGCCGCACGGACTCATTCTTACATGATGGACACTTTGTGTGCGTTAACCATTGTATTTCCGAGTGTTGTTTGTGTTTGCTCCTTTTGCATGTATACCACTCCGGCGACACCTTGGAATACTTGGATTGCGCCATGCCTTCAACTTCGTCCAACTACAAGTCCGTCCACGACAACCATTTCCATGGTGATGAGGATCATGATCCGAGGTCGGATCTTTCCCAAGGGGGGGGGGAGACGATGCGGAGCATCCGACGTTCATCCCCATGTACACTCTGACTACTCTCCAAGCCCCAAGGATACATAAGATGAGACCTCGAGCTTACGCCATTGGACCTAAGGTGAACTCACTCCTTTCCGAATCCTCTCTTTCCGCATGTAAGACATGGATGCTACCTCTAGAGTGGACCTTGTGCATACTCAGGTACACCTGAGGAGATCATGGAGAGCATAAGGACCAAGGCCAAGTGTGCGCGGGAGCAAATGAAGGAGAAGGAAGAAGAGTCTGCTGCTATAGCAGCCAGACAACCGACCATGTCCCGGACATCCGGCCAGGCCCGGACATCCGTCCCAATGCCCGGAAATCCGGCTCCCTTCTATCTAGAGAGCACTAGCGTCGGCCAAGTCAGCCCGGATATCCGGCCATGCCACGGACATCCGGCCCCTCCCGCAAGCCTGGACATCCGGCCACAACCCGGACATCCGACGCCCCGTCACAGAACGTCCAGAAGCTGGATCTTGCCAGCCCGGACATCCGGCCCCAGCGCCTGGACATCCGGCGTCTCGGGAAAGCCCGAACATCCGGCCCGTCGCCTGGACATCCGCCCCCTCCTGCCTGCGTGCAGTGTATCCGGGCCGAAAGCCCGTGTACCCCTTCGCCCCTTAGACTATATATACCCCCCCTCCACCTACGTTTTAGGGTTAGCAAAGGATGAGCTCATTTGAGATAGAGCTTTGCTCATCCATACAGATCTCCTCCTCGTGAGAGACCGCGGCCTCTTCGGAGAAGATCCACCATGGATTCAAGACCCCTTTATGGAAAGATCCCTCGTGGATTCAAGACCTCCTCTCAGAGATGAGCTACCACCACTTGTATCGTCCTTTGTTGGATTTGGACCGTGTATCTCTTTCTGCTTCTTGGATCTAGCACATGTGTGATCATATTTGTGTTGGTTGAGTGTTTTCTCTCGCGTTCCACCGTGATTTCCCTTGTTTCCTTTCGCGCATTCTTCATGTTCCTCGTAGGGATCCTCTCCAAACGTGAAAGATCAGCCCCTAGGGTTCTGTCCTACATCAGCCGGCCCCTCCCCTCCTCCACTCCTTTATATACGGGGAGGGGGGCACCCCATGGACACACAAGTTGATCATTGATCTTTAGCCGTGTGTGGTGCCCCCCCCACCATAATCCACCTCGGTCATATCGTAGCTATGCTTAGGTGAAGCCCTACGTCGGTAGCTTCATCAACACCATCATCACGCCATCATGCTGACGGAACTCTCCCTCGAAGCTCTACTGGATCATGAGTTCGTGGGACGTCACTGAGCTGAACGTGTGCAGGTCGCGGAGGTGCCGTACGTTCGGTACTAGGATCGGTCGATCGTGAAGAAGTACGACTACATCAACCGCGTTGTCATAATTCTTTCGCTTATGGTCTACGAGGGTATGTGGCCGACACTCTCCCCTCTCATTGCTATGCATCACCATGATCTTGCGTGTGCGTAGGAATTTTTTTGAAATTACTACGTTCCCCAATAGTGGTATCAGAGCCCGGTTAGCGTAGATTTTATATGCACGAGTAGAACACAAGTGAGTTGTGGGCGATACTAGTCATACTGCTTACCAGCATGACATACTTTGATTCAGCGGTATTGTTGGATGAAGCGGCTCGGACCGACATCACGCATACGCTACGCGAGACTGGTTCTACTGATGTGCTTCGCACACAGGTGGCTGGCGGGTGTCAGTTTCTCCAAATTTAGTTGAATCGAGTGTGGCTACGCCTGGTCTTTGTGAAGGTTAAAACAACACATACTTGACAAAATATCATTGTGGTTCTGATGCATAGGTAAGAACGGTTATTGCTTAGCCCGTAGAAGCCACGTAAAACTTGCAACAACAAAGTAGAGGACGTCTAACTTGTTTTTGCCGGGCATGTTGTGATGTGATATGGTCAAGACATGGTGCTATATTTTATTGTATGAGATGATCATGTTTTGTAACGGAGTTATCGGCAACCGGCAGGAGCCATATGGTTGTCGCTTTATTGTATGAAATGCAATCGCCATGTAATTGCTTTACTTTATCACTAAGCGATGGCGATAGTTGTAGAAGCAATAGTTGGCGAGACGACAATGATGCTACGATGAATATCAAGGTGTCGCGCCGGTGATGATGGTGATCATGACGGTGCTTTGGAGATGGAGATGAAAGGCACAAGATGATGATGGCCATATCATATCACTTATATTGATTGCATGTGATGTTTATGTTTTATGCATCTTATTTTGCTTTGATTGATGGTAGCATTATAAGATGATTTCTTACTAAATTTCAAGGTACAAGTGTTCTCCCTGAGTATGCATTGTTGCCAAAGTTCGTCGTGCCGAGACACCACGTGATGATCGGGTGTGATAAGCTCTACGTTCACATACAACGGGTGCAAGCCAGTTTTGCACACACAGAAATACTCGGGTTAAACTTGACGAGCCTAGCATATGCAGATATGGCCTTAGAACACTGAGACCGAAAGGTCGAGCGTGAATCATATAGTAGATATGATCAACATAATGATGTTCACCATTGAAAACTACTCCATCTCACGTGATGATCGGACATGGTTTAGTTGATTTGGATCACTTGATCACTTAGATGATTAGAGGGATGTCTATCTAAGTGGGACTTCTTAAGTAATATGATTAATTAAACTTTACTTTATCATGAACTTAGTCCTGATAGTATTTTGCAAATTATGTTGTAGATCAATAGCTTGCGTTATAGCTTCCCTATGTTTTTATATGTTCCTAGAGAAAACTAAGTTGAAAGATGTTAGTAGCAAAGATGCGGACTAGGTCTGTGATCTAAGGTGTATCCTCATTGCTGCATAGAAGAATTATGTCCTTGATGCACCGCTAGGTGACATACCTATTGCAGGAGCAGATGCAGACGTTATGAACGTTTGGCTAGCTCAATATGATGACTACCTTATAGTTTTGTGCACCATGCTTTACGACTTAGAACCGGGACTAAAAAACATTTTTTGAAACGTCACGGAGTATATGAGATGTTCCAACAGATGAAATTGGTATTTCAGACTCATGCCCGTCTGAAGAGGTATGAGACCTCTGACAAGTACTTTGTCTAAAAGATGGAGGAGAATTGCTCAACTAGTGAGCATGTTATCAGAATGTCTGGATACTACAATCACTTGAATCAAGTAGGAGTTAATCTTTCAAATAAGATAGTGATTGACAGAATTCTCTAGTCACCATCACCAAGTTACTGGAACTTCGTGATGAAGTATAGTATGCAAGGGATGACAAAATGATTCCGAGCTCTTTGTGATGCTGAAATCGACAAAGGTAGAAATCAAGAAAGAGCATCAAGTATTGATGATTGACAAGGCCACTAGTTTCAAGAAAAGGGCAAAGGGAAAGAAAGGGAACTTCAAGTAGAATGGCAAACAAGTTGTCACTCCCGCGAAGAAGCCCAAAGCTGGACCAAAGCCTGAAACTGAGTGCTTCTACTGCAAAGGAAATGGTCACTGGAAGCGGAAATGCCCTGAATATTTGGTAGATAAGAAGGATGGCATAGTTAACAAGGGTATATTTGATATACATGTTATTGATGTGTACCTTACTAGTGTTCATAGTAGCCCCTGGGTATTTGATACTTGTTCGGTTGCTAAAAATTAGTAACTCGAAACAGGAGTTATAGAATAAACAGAGACTAGTTGAGGGTGAAGTGATGATGTGTGTTGGAAGTGGTTCCAAGATTGATATGATCATCATCGCACACTCCTTATACTTTCGGGATTAGTGTTAAACCTAAATAAATGTTATTTGGCGTTTGCGTTGAGCATGAATATGATTTGTTCATGTTTATTGCAATATGTTATTCATTTAAAGTCAGAGAATAATTGTTGTTCTGTTTACATGAATAAATCCTTCAATGGTCATACACCCAATGAAAATAGTTTGTTGGATCTCAATCGTAGTGATACACATATTCATAATATTGATGCCAAAAGATGCAAAGTTGATAATGATAGTGCAACTTATTTGTGGCACTGTCGTTTCGGTCATATCGGTGTAAAGCGCATGAAGAAACTCCATAAAGATGGATTTTTGGAATCACTTGGTTATGAATCATTTGATGCTTGCGAACCGTGCCTTTTGGGCAAGATGACTAAAACTCCGTTCTCCGGAACAATGGAAGGAGCTACTGACTTGTTGGAAATAATACATACCGATGTATGCGGTCCAATGAGTGTTGATGCTCTTGGCGGGTAACATTATTTTCTGACCTTCATAGATGATTTGAGCAGATATGAGTATATCTACTTAATGAAGCACAAGTCTGAAACATTTGAAAAGTTCAAAGAATTTCAGAGTGAAGTGGAAAATCATCATCACAAGAAAATAAAGTTTCTACGATCTGATTGTGGAGGAGAATATTTGAGTTACGAGTTTGGTCTTGATTTGAAACAATGTGGAATAGTTTCACAGCTCACGCCACCTGGAACACCATAACATAATGGTGTGTCCGAACGTCGTAACCACACTTTATTGGATATGGTGCGATCTATGATGTATCTTACCGATTTACCACTATTGTTTTGGGGTTATGCATTAGAGACAACTGCATTCACTTTAAATAGGGCACCATCAAAATCCGTTGAGACGTCGCCTTATGAACTGTGGTTTGGCAAGAAACCAAAGTTGTCATTTCTTAAAGTTTGGGGCTGCGATGCTTATGTGAAAAAGCTTCAGCCTGATAAGCTTGAACCCAAATCGGAGAAGTGCGTCTTCATAGGATACCAAAAGAGACTGTTGGGTACACCTTCTATCACAGATCCAAAGGCAAAATCTTTGTTGCTAAGAATGGATCCTTTCTAGAGAAGGAGTTTCTCTCAAAAGAAGTGAGTGGGAGGAAAGTAGAACTTGATGAGGTAATTGTACCTTCTTCCGAATTGGAAAGTAGTTCATCACAGAAATTAGTTCCAGTGATTCCTACACCAATTAGTGAGGAAGCTAATGATGATGATCATGAAACTTCAAGATCAAGTTACTAAAGAACCTCGTAGGTCTTCCAGAGTACGGTCTGAGGGAGTCCTGGATTAGGGGGTATCTGGATAGCCGGACTGTGTACAACATCCGGACTATTGAAGCGTGAAGATACAAGACTCAAGACTTCGGCTCGTGTCCGGATGGGACTCTCCTTTGCGTGGAAGGCAAGCTTGGCGATCCGGATATTGTGTTTCCTTTCTTGTAACCGACTCCATGGAAACCCTAGCCCTCTCCGATGTTTATATAAACCGGAGAGGTTGGTCCTTAGAAGGCCGATCACAATTACAATCATACCATCATAGGCCATCTCGTGGTAGATCTACTCTTGTACTACCCATATCATCATTATTAATCAAGCAGGAAGTAGGGTTTTACCTCCATCGAGAGGGCCCGAACCTGGGTAAACATCTGTGTCCCTTGCTTCCTGTTACCATCAACCTTGACGCACAGATTGGGACCCCCTACACGAGATCCGCCGGTTTTGACACCGACATTGGTGCTTTCATTGAGAGTTCCTCTGTGTTGTCGCTGTCAGGCTTGATGGCTCCTTCGATCATCACCAACGACGCTGTCCAGGGCGAGACTTTTCTCCCCGGACAGATCTTCGTGTTCGGTGGCTTCGCACTATGGGCCAATTCGCTTGGCCACTTGGAGCAGATCGACGGCTATGCCCCCGGCCACCAGGTCAGGTTCGGAAACTTGAACTACACAACGGATATTCGCGGGGACTTGATCTTTGACGGATTCGGGCCAGCGTCAGGAGCGCCGAACAGTCATGATGAGCACGGCTTAGACCTGCTGTCAGACGATGCTCGGGATATCACCCCGGCAGAAGCCCCGGATCTAAATCCGGGGCAGGTTGCGTTGCCTAAGGAAGGAGGGCTGGACCCCGCCCCGCAGGCCGTACCCTCATCGGCGATGGTGCCGAACACAGGCCTCACTTCCGAGGGAGCCTGTGACTCTGGACCCCAGATTCATATCCGGTTGTAGGTTCCAGTCCGCGCGTCCTTGAGCCCGTTGAACCTGGTTGGGCTCCGGTGATGGAGTTCACTGCGGCGGACGTCTTTCAGCACTCGCCCTTTGGTGACATGCTGAACTTATTGAAATCTCTCTCTTTGTCAGGAGACTTCGGGCCGAACTATGTCTGGCTCGAGTGGGAAGCAGACAACGACGGAATTCGTTGCCCACCCACCACCCACTTCATTGCCACGATCGATGATCTAACCGACCTGCTTGACTTTGACTCCAAAGACATCGACGATATGGACGACGATGTAGGAGAATTACAGGAGCCACCGCTCATTGGGCGGTGGACGGCCACCTCCTCATACGATATATATATGGTGAACACTCCGAAGGAAACAAATGGCGATGAGGCAACAAAGGATAACCCCTCAGGAAGAAAAACAAAGCATGGGCGTTGTCGGCGCCGCTCCAAGCCCCGCCACAACAATACCTGTCAGGACCCCGACTCAATGCCACATCGATCTAGCATGTAACACCTCATATAACTTTGCGGCCTCACGCACGGTATTCCCACGGGTGTCGCCTTACCTTTGCCCGGGACCGTTTGCACCTTTTGGCACACATATATGATAGTGTCGCTAGCATCCATATGATAAGGAGCCCGGGCTGACATGGCTAGTCGTAAACCCAAAGTGGCACAAACTTGCAGGGACAGGCATCCATGACCCAACATCGAACGTGTCGGTCATCAGCAAGTGAATCCAGGCTGTAGCACTGGGCTAGCAGGACTCCGGTGAACCGGGCTGTAGCAGGCTAACAGGACTCCGGTATTCATCGCGTGACATTTCCCCGAAGGGACAGACACAGGAACGAAGGACACATGCCGGCCAGCCTAAGTGTTCTGGAGCAGTAGCAAGCTACCATGGCTCAGTGGAAGCACTAGGAGACATTTCCCGATAAGAGAGGCTACTAAGGATAAACAACTAGATAGTCAGATCCCACACATACCAAGCATTTCAATAACATACACACAATATGCTCGATATGTGCAAATACAACACGACATCACAACATGACTCTACAACTCAAGTATTTTATTCAATAGGCTCCGAGGAGCGAGATATTACAAACATGGGTCTCACGACCCAACATTCAGAGCATACAAGTCAAGCACAAGCGGAAGCTCAAACATGTCTGAGTACAGACATCTACAAAAGAAAAAGGCTTAGAAGCCTGACTATCTACCAGATCCTGCCAAGGGCACAAGATCGTAGCTGAGGTAACAAGCTAAACGTCGAAGTCCACACATAACTACTAACGAGACCGAAGTCTCTCTGCAAAAACATAAAATAGGCAAACGTGAGTACAAATGTACCCAACAAGACTTACATCAGAACTATCTACATATGCATCATTATCAACAAAGGGATGGTGGGGTTTCACTGCAGCAAGCCAGCTTTGACTCGGTGGCTATCCTGAACTACTACTGCAAGTAACTCTTTTAAGGTGGCGCACACGAGTCCACATATTCACCATATCAATACACCACTATGGATCCGCTCCCGTCTCCCTACGAGAATGCCATCCATAGCACTCACGCTTATCTTGCGTATTTTAGAGTATCCACTTCCACTTGTCTATGAACTGTTATAGGAAACCCAGAAGTCCTTTACCGCGGACACGGCTATTCGAATAGATGATGTTAACCCTACAGGGGTGTACTTCTTCATACATGTTTCCACCACTTAGCGTCTGCACACGACATGTGCTCGGCAGACTTCAAGCGAAAGCCGACGTGGGTGTAGACTACGACCTACCTAAATACTCAAGTCTCTAGTCCAGGTTTATCGCCTATTCAGGTTCCATCCGCAGGGAGTCTGGCCGAGGTTTCCACATACGGCCCCGAACGATGTGAACAGGGTTCCGAGACACCTAACGGGTGCCCGATGTACCCGGCCACGTACCTACCGCATCACAGCCCACCCCACGGTCAGCGCTGTCCACGGCCTCCAGTAGGCTACAAACACCAGAAACTACTTGCAACTCCTGGACAGAGAACTAGGGTGATTAAGAAGTCGAGCGGGGTCATATCTCAGGGCCCAATGCATGGTAGTAGCTGAATCATGGATCACAAACACAGAACTCAGTTCCTGAGGACGGCTTCAATGAGACAACCCACCATGTACTCCTACATGGCCTCTCACCGCTACCTTTACCAAATCGTGTTCACACACTTAGCTCGCACAGAATAGGACATGTTCACACACCTCTGATTCATCCCCGATGAATCAGACCTGACTCAACTCTAAGCAGTAGCAGGCATGACAAACAAGCATGAATGAGTAGGCACAACAGGGCTCAAACAACTCCTACTCATGCTAGTGGGTTTCATCTATTTACTGTGGCAATGACAGGTCATGCAGAGGATAAAGGGGTTCGGCTACCGTAGCAAGTAACAGATGAATCATTGTTGTCCTAATGCAGTAAAAGAGAGGAGGAGCGAGAGAGTGGGATTTTATCGAAATGAACAAGGGGTTTTTGCTTGCCTGGCACTTCTAAAGATAATATAGTTCTTCATCGGTGTCATTGAACTCGTCGTCGGAACCACGTCTATCGAGAGGGGACAAACACTGGCAACTGAGAAAGAACACAATCAATGCAATGCCACAATATGATGCATGATCATGACATGGCAATATGCTGTGATTTGAGCTAATGCTCCTAGCTATGATTTAAATGAAGTTGGTTTGAATACATGATTCAAATTCCAACTCCATATATGATTATTTAAATGCCCTTTATTTGTTTTGTCCAAAACAGAGGACAAACATTGTTCAAACATGCATGAAAATGGTACAGATGGATTCCTTGAATTTTTCTGATAATTTTTCATATATAGTTTGTTTGATTTGGAGCTACGGTTGATATTCTATGAATTTTTGAAGTTTGCAACATTTTCTGGAATTTCCTATATAAGAATAAATCTAGAAAATAAGTTACTGCGTCAGCATGACATAGGTGTGACGTCAGCAGGTCAACTGGGTCGGCCAGGTCAAACCTGACCTATGGGACCCATACGTCAGTGTCTCTGGCTGGTTTGGGTGTATGACAGGTGGGACCGGTCAACGTTGACTAGACCAAAGTCAAAACTGACACGTGGGGTCCACACAGATTAGCACTAATCTAAACAGGAGTTAGACTGAACTAACTGGGCTCGGGGACCCACATGTCATCGGCGCATACACTAACTAAACGAGTTTAGCGACTAAGCTAATGGCGCCATGTCAGCTGCCGACGTTTAACCGCCGGCGACCTTAGATCGCGGCGGCGTCCGCGTCGGGAATGCGCTACAGGCCACGGTTTGGGGCGCGGGGAGCATCTACGGGGAGCTGGCGGAGTGGCGCATCCAGTCGTGGAGGCGGCTGGAGCGGGGGTGGCCGGAGTTGACGGTGACGAGCATTTCCGCGGCGGCCGGAATTCGGCCGGGTGTGGGGACGTGGCTGCAGCGCTCAAGAGAGCGAGTTGGGGTGCAGGTTGGGTTCCTGGCGATGCGCTGAGCACGGCTATGTGCTCGGTTGCAGCTCTAAGTGACAGTGGCCACGGCGGCGACATGGCCGGCGGAGCCGAGCTCTCGGGTTCGATGGGAACGGCGGCTAGAGAGGGAAATAGAGCACGGGGAGAAGGGGGAAAGGCGGCGGATCTCACATGGATTCCAATGGAGGGATCAGCAGGCTCGGGGAGGCACCATGGACGATGGATGGGCGCCGGCGATCTCGGTTGCCCGAGGTAGAAGACGACCGCGGTGACGATGTTCGGGGGCGTCCGGTGCCGCGTGGCTCGGCTGAGAGGACGAGGGTGACGAGGCGGAGCTCTTGAGCCAGTCAGGGAAGCGAGGGGGAGGCGGTGGCCGCGATGGTGCACGTCGGCGGCGGCGGGCGCGTCCAGGTGGTGCGAGGGAGAGAGCCAGAGGAGGGGAGAAGGTCCAGCGAGAGAGGAGAGGGGCCAGGGGGTTCTGCGGGGTGGCGTGGCGTCGTCCAGGGCGAGGGGGAGCAGCTGCGTGGCTAGCAGGAGGTGGCCGCGGCTCGGCTGTGCGCGCGCCATGCACAACGCCAGTAGGCACGAGGAAGACGACAAGGCAGGTGGAGGTGGGCTAGGCCGGCACAGCGCCAGGCCAGATGGGCTGCATAGTAGGTAGGTCCAGGTAACTTCTCTCTCTCTCTCTAATTTAGTTTCTGTTTTCTATTTCTGATATTTGTTTTAATTTGGTTTTTGAACCAAACTAATTTTGTTGCTTGTGATAAATTTTGCAGGGACTAAAAAGATTATTCCAAAGCCCCTCAACAAAAATCAGAATTATTGGAGCAATAAGTATTTATAGTATTTATTTGCTCCAATTCAAAATACAATATGTGTTAATTCAACAATCCAAAATGTCATGCAAAAATGTGCATCACCTCTGGTTGCTATTTCCAGCATTCTCCAAAAATTATGAACATTTTTGAAGGCCATTTGGGTTCACTAAAAAATATTTTAGTTGAACCTGGTGGATTCCTTTTTATGCTAGGGTTTGAACATCCCCCATTTCAAGTTCATTTCAAAAGTTAAACATGATGCACACATGAAGGGCTGGCCTACTACATACCAGGACTAGGGATGTGACAACTCACCCCCACTAAACAAGAATCTCGTCCTGAGATTCAAGACGCGAGGTAAGAAGACAGAGGGACACAAGCTAATAACATGAATTCTAAGATCCAACTGTCCTTCTCGAAGATGTTGATTCCTTGCATCATCTTGATCTGAATGTCTTGCTTCGAGAACTTCATCCAACATGACAACAAGAGGAAAAGGAGAGTTTTAGAAGAATCGATCTTCTTGAGGTTCGAGCAACTTAGGATCATATCAATGATCACAAGATCAACTCACAGAATGAGACATAGAAACATCTCTGGAGCTGAGAGGCAAGACATGCATCAGGAGGGACAGAAGACATAATTTGACGAGGGTTTCAAAGTAGCGAGGAAACAATTACTATGATCCCATAACGGGGCACCTTGGGAGAGGTGACTCGTAGAAATATTCCCTTAAGTGGCAAAAAGAATTACCTTTGATTCAGAGATCATCGGAACTCTTTATACCAGCCTAAGGCAATTCTCGAGCGATCGTTAGGAAGGGGGGTCAGTAGAATGGCATGCCCGGATTAGAATGGATGATGTGGATTACCTTGTTGAAAACAACACAAGGAATGATTTTATTAACTGGGGAGAAGCTCAACAGTAGAGAGTGAATCCACTGTTGGAATGGTTATAGCATAACCGAGGAAACTGAGAGCAATCCCAGTTAGTGCCAATGATAACACGTAGCGCTTGTGTGTGCTCTCAAGAACTTGAGCATTTCCATATTCATCAAGGTTTTACCAACATCCGTGTCAAGGATCCTGGCAACACAACGTACTACCATGACGAACAGCGATGGACGATGCAGATGCAAAGGAAGATAACCTTCTCAGATTTCACCTTAGCGGGGCCAAGGGAACAAAATCTAGATGATCGACCGAGAGACATTTAGCACTCCGCTTCTAATGTTCTCCTTGATGTGCTAGCGTAACCCATTTATTAAAATGGGTTGATATGTAGAACAACAAGTAAAGGTCGGACTTTGGGAGCACAAGAATCCATAAGGAATAACTACGGAAATAGTATCCTATGAAATCCTTATGGGGAGGTGGCCAACTTCCTCAATCAAGATACTACAGTAACAGGTCTTCCGGCTGGATGTGTTGGCCACGACATCCTCTTTACCGGTTACAGAGAGACCAATATTATAGTTCTTGGAAAAATTCTCCAACCATCATATCTGCCTGAGATTCAGATCTGGTTGGTGTCAGAACAATCCAGACTCAGCGAGTCTAGAAAGAAAAATGAAAGTTTGCAACACAAATCGATGAGATGACGTTGAGAGATTCTCAGGAAATGAACTACGATAGCAAGCTCCAAAACATGAGTTGGTTCTGCTACACACATGTGAACACGCTGTCACAGACAAACATGACCACATGGTAGTCTTATAATAAAACACTACTGGGTTCAGGTTGGGAACCATCATTGAGGATATCGGAGTCTTGTGCACTTAAATTAGACTTCCTTACCTAGAACAAGTCAATCAGTGGCTTGGTGTGCTAGGGACACATATAGAATGGAGGTAGCGAGCCTGTCAAACCATAGCATACTTCGCACATGCATGACTGACCTGGGATGATTCCAGGGAAAACAAAACAATCTGTCTCGAACTCACGGCGGCAACTTGCACCAAATGCACATGAATCAGAGAAAGTCGCTTCTTTCATCCAACATATGCTTCATGAACGGGACATGAAGATAATGCTTACAAAAGTTTCCAATGCTAGCTTTAATGTTCCACATGGATCATGGGAGAGACAAGATGTTGCTGATGGCTCAACAGCAACTCATCAGAATTTCCATATCACTGGACTTCCACCATCATGTGAACACGGTGATAGCATTGGTCAGACCAAAAGATGTAATGGTGTATGCTCGAGGAAAATCCACGAGTAAGACAACATTACGAACATCGTTGGTTCTGACTTGATTTGAGGATAGCCCATACTAAAATCAAGGTTTTGGCAAGACAATAAGTCCAACAACTGATCACGAGGATCAATCAATGAAGATATTACCTTTCTTCAACAAACACACACAAGGATATCCCTTGGAGATGAACTAAGCCAGGTGAGCTTTTATCTTCCAACTCTCCAAGTTGTTGTTTAGCTTAACTAACTAGCTCAGGGGTATCCAACACAGATTCTTGGAGAAGGGGATGATTTATAAGAAACCAACTTGATCACGAACTCAACATAGCGGTCAGGTGACAACCTGGTGATACTTCCGAGAAGATATTCAGAAAATCACAAACCACCGGTATTTTACTAAGCTCGAGAACAATCTTGCTTTTCAGGGCAGGACAATATGCTCAAATATGCAAGGGACTAAATAATCCTGACTATTGATTGAAGAGTGCACCAGAAATAAGGACTAGGTAGCACGATCAATCTTAGGATGATGATTCAGTAACCAACATACTAAGAATGAGAATATTGTCCATTTACTTCCAAGCAACGAGGTTGCTGGAAGTATCGATTTCACACATCACAGTTCACTTGTTAGCATTCCGGTTACAATAACGCGGGGCCGAGGAATGAATAATGATAGCGAGAAGTATCACTACGTCAAGAATTCATGAGAAATGGTGCAATTCCCATGACAATCCTGACATAAAGGGGTAATACTCCGAGGTAGAACAGAATCAAAAGCTGGATTTGCATTTGATTTGCGGATTGCAACTGCTTTGACCCAATCCTGGATATGGATGAGGTATTGGAGTTTGTTTCTCCAAGTCATTCCGGATAGAATGGCTTGACGGACCACAAGAGTAATAGGCATCGATAAACGAATGCATGCCTACTCTTGACTATCAATTGATAGGCGAGGGTCAGGACACAACTAAATAGAACAACTCAAAGGAACATATAACTTTCTGAGTTGTGGATGCATAGATTAGTATGTCAAGCGAAGCTCAACATTTCATCCGGATAACCCATGCGGAAAGGGTAGAACTGGCAGATTCACAATTATGAATGGAGAACTCCTCAAGAGTACTCTGATTGTGATCCTTCGGTTCAGCGAGGAACTTCTGCCATAAGCGGTTCATAGTATTTGGAAGAAGGAAATACCGCGGACCTCGAGGACTAATGCAAAGGTTACTAATAACCTAAAGGAACGAGCAAACACTATCAACATGAAGTAAGTAGGGTGAGTCTCGGGTTCAAAACCCAGAAGTAGAATACCTGCTACTAAGTGGCATCATGGGATGCTTTCGAGAATAAAGGCCAGAATCATCACACTAGGAACACATAACATGGCTAAATTACTAGGTGACTCCCTAAAACACCTAGGGTCATAACAATAGCTCCAACATATATGTCAAGGCAATAAATTACCTCAACGCACCGGTTAGTGTGCTTATTCTGACCATAAAGGACATCGGGAACGGAAAGAAAGGATTTGCAAATGCATCAGACTATTTAGAAACCTGGGATGACTCGGATAGCATAACGGCTGTAAATGCTCAAAATGATTTGAGACATCCTGCAAAAATGGTGGCATAACCACTCAGAAGCACAAAATCAAGGTTCCAAGACCAACTATTGACACACGGAAGTAGTATAAACTGAACTGGGGCGTAAAACCAACAATCTCATAAGTCTATGGATTAGTAACACGTCATCCTGATAGATAGATAAGAAGGCCTAGTTCTTAATCCCCGTAGAAGAGAAGAGGTTGACTCAGATCAGAAGGCCATGAGGTATAAGGAGTAAAAAGAGCCTTACGTTCCATCCCACAATCAATTCCCCTACATATAACTAAAGCATTTCTAGACTCAACTTCGACCAGTTTGGCTTGGTAATCCTACAGGCAGTCAGGCTCTGATACCAAAGCTGTCAGGACCCCGACTCAATGCCACATCGATCTAGCATGTAACACCTCATATCACTTTGCGGCCTCACGCACGGTATTCCCACGGGTGTCACCTTACCTTTGCCCGGGACCGTTTGCGCCTTTTGGCACACGTATATGATAGTGTCGCTAGCATCCATATGATAAGGAGCCCGGGCTGACATGGCTAGTCGTAAACCCAAAGTGGCACAAACTTACAGGGACAGGCATCCATGACCCAACATCGAACGTGTCGGTCATCAGCGAGTGAATCCAGGTTGTAGCACTGGGCTAGCAGGACTCCGGTGAACCGGGCTGTAGCAGGCTAACAGGACTCCAGTATTCATCGCGTGACATTTCCCCGAAGGGACAGACACATGAACGAAGAAGGACACATGCCGGCCAGCCAAGTGTTCCGGAGCAGTAGCAAGCTACCATGGCTCAGTGGAAGCACTAGGAGACATTTCCCGGTAAGAGAGGCTACTAAGGATAAACAACTAGATAGTCAGATCCCACACATACCAAGCATCTCAATAACATACACACAATATGCTTGATATGAGCAAATACAACACGGCATCACAACATGACTCTACAACTCAAGTATTTTATTCAATAGGCTCCGAGGAGCGAGATATTACAAACATGGGTCTTGAGGGAGTCCTGGATTAGGGGGTGTCCGGATAGCCGGACTATCATCATCGGCCGGACTCCAAGATTATGAAGATACAAGATTGAAGACTTTGTCCCGTGTCCGGATGGGACTTTCCTTGGCGTGGAAGGCAAGCTTGGCGATACGGATATGTAGATCTCCTACCATTGTAACCGACTCTGTGTAACCCTAGCCCTCTCCGGTGTCTATATAAACCGGAGGGTTTTAGTCCGTAGGACAACACAACCATTACAACAATCATACCATAGGCTAGCTTCTAGGGTTTAGCCTCCTTTATCTCGTGGTAGATCCACTCTTGTACTACCCATATCATCAATATCAATCAAGCAGGAGTAGGGTTTTACCTCCATCGAGAGGGCCCGAACCTGGGTAAAAACATCGTGTCCCTTGTCTCCTGTTACCATCCGCCTAGACGCATAGTCCGGGACCCCCTACCCGAGATCCGCCGGTTTTGACACTGACAGGTCTCACGACCCAAATTCAGAGCATACAAGTCAAGCACAAGCGGAAGCTCAAACATGTCTGAGTACAGACATCTACAAAAGAAAAAGGCTTAGAAGCCTGACTATCTACCAGATCCTGCCGAGGGCACAAGATCGTAGCTGAGGTAACAAGCTAAACGTCGAATTCCACGCATAACTACTAGCGAGACCGAAGTCTCTCTGCAAAAACATAAAATAAGCAAACGTGAGTACAAATGTAACCAGCAAGACTTACATCAGAACTATCTACATATGCATCATTATCAACAAAGGGATGGTGGGGTTTAACTGCAGCAAGCCAGCTTTGACTTGGTGGCTATATTGAACTACTACTGCAAGTAACTCTTTTGAGGTGGCGCACATGAGTCCACATATTCACCATATCAATACACCACTATGGATCCGCTCCCGTCTCCCTACGAGAACGCCATCCATAGCACTCACGCTTATCTTGCGTATTTTAGAGTATCCACTTCCACTTGTCAAACTGTTATAGGCAACCCAGAAGTCCTTTACCGCGGACACAACTATTCGAATAGATGATGTTAACCCTGCAGCGGTGTACTTCTTCATACATGTTTCCACCACTTAGCGTCTGCACACAACATGTGCTCGGCAGACATCAAGCGAAAGCCGACGTGGGTGTAGACCATGACCTACCTAAACACTCAAGTCTCTAGTCCAGGTTTATCGCCTATTCAGGTTCCATCCGCAGGGAGTCCGGCCGAGGTTTCCACATACGGCCCCGAACGATGTGAACAGGGTTCCGAGACACCTAACGGGTGCCCGGTGTACCCGGCCACGTACCTACCGCATCACAGCCCACCCCACGGTCAGCGCTATCCACGGCCTCCAGTAGGCTACAAACCCCAGAAACTACTTGCAACTCCTGGACAGAGAACTAGGGTGATTAAGAAGTCGAGCGGGGTCATATTTCAGGGCCCAATGCATGGTAGTAGCTGAATCATGGATCACAAACACAGAACTCAGTTCCTGAGGACGGCTTCAATGAGACAACCCACCATGTACTCCTACATGGCCTCTCACCGCTACCTTTACCAAATCGTGTTCACACACTTAGCTCGCACAGAATAGGACATGTTCACACACCTCTGATTCATCCCCGATGAATCAGACCTGACTCAACTCTAAGCAGTAGCAGGCATGACAAACAAGCATGAATGAGTAGGCACAACAGGGATCAAACAACTCCTACTCATGCTAGTGGGTTTCATCTATTTACTGTGGCAATGACAGGTCATGCAGAGGATAAAGGGGTTCAGCTACCATAGCAAGTAACAGATGAATCGTTGTTGTCCTAATGCAGTAAAAGAGAGCAGGAGCGAGAGAGTGGGATTGTATCGAAATGAACAAGGGGGTTTTGCTTGCCTGGCACTTCTGAAGATAATATAGTTCTTCATCGGTGTCATTGAACTCGTCATCGAAACCACGTCTATCGAGAGGGGACAAACACCGGCAACTGAGAAAGAACACAATCAATGCAATGCCACAATATGATGCATGATCATGACATGGCAATATGCTGTGATTTGAGCTAATGCACCTAGCTATGATTTAAATGAAGTTGGTTTGAATACATGATTCAAATTCCAACTCCATATATGATTATTTAAATGCCCTTTATTTGTTTTGTCCAAAACAGAGGACAAACATTGTTCAAACATGCATGAAAATGGTACAGATGGATTCCTTGAATTTTTCTGATAATTTTTCATATATAATTTGTTTGATTTGGAGCTACGGTTGATATTCTATGAATTTTTGAAGTTTGCAACATTTTCTGGAATTTCTTATATAAGCATAAATCCAAAAAATAAGTTACTGCGTCAGCATGACATAGGTGTGACGTCAGCAGGTCAACTGGGTCGGCCAGGTCAAACCTGACCTGTGGGACCCATACGTTAGTGTCTCTGGCTGTTTTGGGTGTATGACAGGTGGGACCGGTCAACGTTGAGTAGACCAAATCAAAACTAACACGTGGGGTCCACACAGATTAGCACTAATCTAAACAGGAGTTAGACTAAACTAACTGGGCTCGGGGACCCACATGTCATCGGCGCATACACTAACTAAACGAGTTTAGCGCCTAAGCTAATGGTGCCACGTCAGCTGCCGGCGTTTAACCGCTGGCGACCTCAAATCGCGGCGGCGTCCGCGTCGGGATTGCGCTACAGGCCACGGTTTGGGGCGCGGGGAGCATCTACGGGGAGCGGGGGTGGCCGGAGTTGATGGTGACGAGCATTTCCGCGACGGCCAGAGTTCGGCCGGGTGCGGGGACGCGGCTGCAGCGCTCGAGAGAGCAAGTTGGGGTGCGGGTTGGGTTCCTGGCGATGCGCTGAGTACGGCTATGTGCTCGGTTGCAGCTCTAAGTGACAGTGGCCACGGTGGCGACATGGCCGGCGGAGCCGAGCTCTCGGGTTCGATGGGAACGGCGGCTAGAGAGGGAAATAGAGCATGGGGAGAAGGGGGAAAGGCGGCGGATCTCACATGGATTCCAATGGAGGGATCAGCAGGCTCGGGGAGGCACCGTGGACGACGGATGGGCGCCGGCGATCTTGGTTGCCCGAGTTAGAAGACGACCGCGGTGACGACGTTCGGGGGCGTCCGGTGGCGCGTGGCTCGGCTGAGAGGACGAGGGCGACGAGGCGGAGCTCTTGAGCCAGTCAGGGAAGCGAGGGGGAGGCGGTGGCCGCGGTGGTGCACGTCGGCAGCGGCGGGCGCGTCCGGGTGGTGCGAGGGAGAGAGCCAGAGGAGGGGAGAAGGTCCAGCGAGAGAGGAGAGGGGCCAGGGGGTTCTGCGGGGTGGCGTGGCATCGTCCAGGGCGAGGGGGAGCAGCTGCGTGGCTAGCAGGAGGTGGCTGCGGCTCGGCTGTGCGCGTGCCACGCACAACGCCAGTAGGCGCGAGGAAGACGACATGGCAGGTGGAGGTGGGCTGGGCCGGCACAGCGCCAGGCCAGATGGGCTGCACAGTAGGTAGGTCCAGGTAACTTCTCTCTCTCTCTCTCTGTCTAATTTAGTTTCTGTTTTCTATTTCTGACATTTGTTTTAATTTGGTTTTTGAACCAAACTAATTTTGTTGCTTCTGATAAATTTTGAAGGGACTAAAAAGATTATTCCAAAGCCCCTCAACAAAAATCAGAATTATTGGAGCAATATGTATTTATAGTATTTGTTTGCTCCAATTCAAAATACAATATGTGTTAATTCAACAATCCAAAATGTCATGCAAAAATGTGCATCACCTCTGGTTGCTGTTTCCAGCATTCTCCAAAAATTATGAACATTTTTGAAGGCCATTTGGGTTCACTGAAAAATATTTTAGTTGAACCTGGTGGATTCCTTTTTATGCTAGGGTTTGAACATCCCCCATTTCAAGTTCATTTCAAAAGTTAAACATGATGCACACATGAAGGGCTGGCCTACTACATACCAGGACTGGGGATGTGACAATACCGGCCCCGGAGACGCAAATAATCCGGATGGCGTCGAAGAAGAATATGACCCTGACCAGCCCGCTTCGAGCAAGCCAAACAGGAAGATGAGCAGATCAGCCCAGAAGAACAGGCGACAGACGTATACCCGGAGGAGGACAACTACATGCCCCCCTCCAAAGACGAGATTAGCCTCGGCGACGACGAATTCGGTGTGCCTGAGGATACCATGGAGCAGGAGCGCTTCAAGCATAGGCTTATAGACACTGCGAGGAGCCTGAAGAAGAAGCAATAGCAACTCCAAGCTGATCAAGATCTGCTCACAGATAGATGGACTGAAGTCCTGGCAGCCGAGGAATATGGACTCGAGCGCCAAACGGCTGACCGGCCACCCCGTGGCCGGGATAAAACAGGATACCAGCCCGGATACCAGCCCTCACCCCCACGCTGATATACTACGGCCCAGGGCAACAAGCAAGACCTGCAAGATATTCTAGAAAACAAAGCAGGACAGCCAAGATTGATCTACGGATCGCAGGGGCGTGCCCCAGCGCGCGATGATGATCGTCGCGCCGGATACATCATCAACAAGTCCGGCCGGGCCAAACATAGCAACCCAGACCAATCCGAGCTGCGTAGCCACATAGCCCGGCACAGAGGCGCCGCACACCCCCTCTGCTTCACTAATGAAGTAATGGATCATGAATTCCCAGAAGGATTCAAACCCGTAAACATCGAATCATATGATGGCTCAACAGACCCTGCAGTATGGATCAAAGATTTTCTTCTCCACATTCACATGGCCCGCGGATATGATCTACACACCATCAAGTATCTCCCCCTTAAGCTCAATGGACCAGCCCGACACTGGTTAAATAGCGTGCCAGCAAATTCCATTGGCAGTTGGGAAAACCCGGAAGACGCATTCCTTGATAACTTCCAGGGCACGTATGTGCGACCACCAGACGCCGATGACCTGAGCCACATTACTCAACAGCCCGGAGAGTCAGCCCGGAAATTCTGGACTCGGTTCCTTACTAAAAAGAACCAAATAGTCGACTGTCCAGACGTCAAAGCCCTGACAGCTTTCAAGCATAATATCCGTGACGACTGGCTCGCTCGACACCTCGGCCAGGAAAAACCCAAGTCTATGGCAGCTCTCACAACCCTAATGACCCGCTTTTGCGCAGGCGAGGATAGTTGGTTGGCTCGCAGCGGCACCACGCCACATTCCGGCACTTCAGACGGCCGCGATGCTAACAGCAAGCCACGGCGTAACAGGCATAAGAGACGGAACAACAGCGACAACACTAAAGACACGGCGGTCAACGCTGGATTCAGCGGGTCTAAGTCCGGTTAGCGGAAAAAGCCATTCAAAAGAAATAATCAAGGACCGTCCAGCCTGGACCGCATACTGGAGCGCTCGTGCCAAATTCATGGCACCCCGGACAAGCCAGCCAACCACACCAATAGAGACTACTGGGTGTTCAAATAGGCCGGTAAGATAAACACCGAAAACAAGGACAAGGGTCTTCACAGCGACGATGACGAAGAGCCCTGGCGTCCGAATACGGGGGGACAAAAGAAATTTCCCCCAGGTGAAAACGGTCAATATGATCTACGCCACTCACATCCATAAGCGGGAACGGAAGTGGGCACTACGGGACGTCTATGCGATGGAGCCAGTCGCCCCCAAATTCAACCCATGGTCAGCTTGTCCGATCACCTTTGATCATAGGGATCATCCTACCAGCATCCGTCATGGCGGCTCAGCCGCATTGGTCTTAGACCCAATCATCGACGGATTCCACCTCATGCGTGTC
Source organism: Triticum timopheevii (assembly GCA_963921465.1). Classification (NCBI taxonomy): domain Eukaryota; kingdom Viridiplantae; phylum Streptophyta; class Magnoliopsida; order Poales; family Poaceae; genus Triticum; species Triticum timopheevii. Next base: position 481,435,914 of record OY997268.1, read on the forward strand.
CTTATGGACAGTGGTAGTAGCCTGAACCTGCTTTATCAGGACACGGTGCACAAGATGGGCATTGACCCTTCAAGGATCAAGCCCACCAAAACTACCTTTAAAGGTGTAATTCCTGGAGTAGAGGCCCGCTGTACGGGCTCTATAATGTTGGAAGTGGTCTTTGGATCCCCGGATAACTTCCGGAGTGAAGAGTTAATCTTCGATAGCGTCCCTTTCCGTAGTGGTTACCACACACTGCTCGGACGAACCGCATTCGCTAGATTCAATGCGGTACCACATTACGCATACCTCAAGCTCAAGATGCCAGGACCACGCGGGGTCATCACTGTCAATGGAAATATGGACCGCTCCCTTCAAACAGAAGAGCATACGGCAGCCCTCGCGGCAGAAGTACAATGCGGCCTACTCCGACAAACCAATCCGGCGACAACTTCGAGCATAGTCAAGCGAGTCCGGAGCACCCCGCAACAGGATCATCAAGAGCGTGATTAGCAGTCCGGCCTCCGATCAAGCCCCTTCAAAGCAGCATTCGTGCCACGCGTACACAATTACGCACTCAAGATACCATGGGCATAGGCGGAGGCGCATCAACGACTCAGTCAATAGTGCGGGTAACCACCAAATACCTTTATACTATTTTCCTCTTACATTTCAGGACACCGCGTTAGTGCAACATCCTCAGAAGAGCCGAATTGCTAGACTCATATGGAGATACATCCAAGGAGGCAACAGACGGCGTGCATAGAAGGAAATACCCAGGTGGAATCTATTTACGATCATTATACCTGCTTTATCTATCTGTACACAGCCTGCCCCCGGATAGGACATGTCAAATAGTCCTATTTTATCTCTGCTTCATGCATCCATTGTAAACATATGCTTAAACGTATTTTTCGTCAATGGGCGATTATATATAGCGTCAGCTTATTATCCTTATTTGAGTATTTTTCTCTTATAAATGTTTATTTGGTATTGCATCCGTACACCTTGGCATGACCAGTTTGCCAGGGGCTTCTCATGGCGCCCCGTAATATGGCAAATAAAGTCCGAACACTTTCGATGGTGCGGCACCCCGAACTTATAGCACTATATGCATCAGCTCTGAATCGTGTCTTGGGTCTACAGTTGGGATAGCCCGGCTCCCTTGTTTTGGTGCCTTACGTTCTGTTATATCGGCTAAGGTAGCGCAGGGAGAACTACTCGATTGTGTCCCAGTTCTTCCGGACGAGCACCTCAGTAGAGAAAGCCGAAAACTGACAGGCATGATGTGGCGAGAGCTGGTCGCTGTTCGAGAGGTCTTAAAATCCTTAAAGATTTTCCGCTTTAGGCGATATATCGGTTTCGTCCGATCTAGGCGTGTATAGCGCCCCGATTCGGTCTTCCGGATTCTAGGGGCTTCGCCGAAATTTAAAATTGTAGACTTCTATGGCTAAGTGAAAGTTATATAGCCGCATAGTCCAATTGCCTTGTTCGCTGTGCTGGACACCTCCTTAAGGGACCAAACATTTGGATAAAGAGTATCTGGGTTTTCCACGAACACCCCAGTACTAGTTACGTGGGGGAGGAAGCCGACGATTGGCCTACTTTCAGAATTTTATAAACAACCGCACAGAAGGTAATATTTTAAATAACAAAAGCGCTACATAGCGCAAGTAACTTTGTCCTTAAATTACAAACATGACAGAAGTGAATTCATTCAAAAACTGTGTCCTTGGTACATTCATCAGCAACGAGACGAGCACCCTTCATAATGCCATCATAGTACAGCTCGGGATGGCGATGCGCCTTGCCCTCCAGCGACCCGTCCTTGACCAGCTTCTCCGCATCCAGCTTGCCCCGATGCACCTTGATGCAGGCAAAAGCCCGGCGGGCACCTTTGATGCAAACGGATCGCTTGATCACCTCAAGCCGCGGACAGGCATCCACCATCCGCTTGATTAGGCCAAAGTAGCTACTAGGAAGGAGCTCACCCGGCCACATCCGGACTATGAAGCCCTTCATAGCCAGCTCGGCCGCCCTGTGGAGTTCGACCAATTGCTTCAGTTGGTCGCTCAAAGGCATTGGATGTTCGGCCCCATCATACTGGGACCAAAATAGCTTCTCCGTTGAGCTCCCCTCCTGGGCACGGTAGAACTCCGCAGCGTCTGATACGCTGCATGGCAGATCTGCAAATGCCCCTGGAGAGCTCCGAATTCGAGTAAGTAAAAGAAATGCCTCCTCCACATGTTTGCTTTGCATAAAGAACTTCTTACCCGCTGCTATCTTTTTGGCCTCTTGGATCTCCTGCTATGATTTCCCGGCTTCGGCCTTGGCATCTTTCAAATTTACAAGGGCCTTCGCAAGCTCGGCCTCTTTCACCTTTAGATCATGCTCCACGGACTCGCACTTCTTGCCGAGGTCCTGGAGCTCTTGTTGTACCTCGCCTACTCTAGCACTTTGCTTTTTGCGCTCTTTGCATTCCAAGGCCGCTTTGTCTTCGGCCTCGGACATCGCTTTCTTCAGGGACGCCACTTCGGTAGTGGCCCCTGTTTCACAGTCATGACGATTTGGCGTTAGACTAGCCAATTTTGGTATATCCTCAAATACATAAGAGAGGGGAATCACTTACCCCTGTTCTCTTCGAGCTGCCTCCTCATGAGGTCGAGCTCTCCCTGCGCCTGCTCCAGGTCCCGCTTCAGTTCGGCAACCTCGGCAGTACGGGCAGCAGCAGCAAGTAGCACAACCTGCATATTAACAACAATACTTATCATTAAACTCCCGCGGATTATAATTGACCCTCCATTTGGCTTTTCTTTCCGAACGCCAAATAGAGCATCAGGGGCTACTACCTATCGGGTGGTAATTTTGCACATATTTATTACTTACCTCAAAGCCTGTTAGGAGGCTGGTGCAAGCTTTGGTTAGTCTGCTTTTGGCGGACGAAACCTTCCGAATCACCGTGCTCATAAGGGTACAATGCTCTTCATCCATGGAGGCGCCGCAAAGCGCTTCCAGCAGACAATCCGGCGCCTCATGCGCAACGGAAGTCCGCGACACAGATGACTAGCCCTCCCTAACGAGGGGTCGCCCGCCTGAGTTCGGAACCATCGAAGGTTCCGGAATTATGTTCGGCTGAGAGCCTGGTTGGCCATGGCTCTCATCGACACGATCCGCGAGGATCTTGAACCCCGCGTGTCCAACATCTGGAATCTCGCCCTGGGGCGTCTCTAGAGTCGCCTCTCCCTGCTCCGGGAGCCTTTGGGACAACACCTCCGTGTCATCCGCGTGTTGAGGAGTAGTGGTGGTCGGAAGCGAATTTATCGCTGAATCGCTCAGGGACCCGGAGGAAGACACTTCGGGGTGATCCCTGGCCGGACTGCACATATGTTCGGCATTATAAATACAAAAAATATGAAGTCAAACCATGATAGAATGCGGACACTTACGATCGCACTGGGGGCTTCCCCCTAGGCAGCCACCCCTCCTCGCTGTGAGCGGTCGTGGCGGAATAGTCCGGAAGGGATCCCTTCCCCTTCTTGGATGCCCCAGCCTCCCCTCCCGGGGCGGCCTTCCTCTTCTTCTCCCCCAGTGGGGGGAGGTAGGATCTCTTCCTGATTCCCCCCGCCTCCGCGGGAGGAATCGATCTCGTCGTCATTAGGCGACAGGGGAATGACGGCCCTGCGCCGAGGGCCTTTTCCGCCCCTCAGTCCGCTTCCCCGGGCCCCTCATCCTCTTCGGATGGGGCGTCTTCTTCTTCTTCCTCCTCCCCTTCGTGGGAGGAGTCCTCCTCGTTGTCTTCGGACGAGGCTTCTGGCACAACCTTACGCCAAAGACCCTTTCGGATCCCCGGGGCCTTCTTCTCGGCCTTCTTCTCCGACACCTTGTACGGCGCCGGGACCAGCATCTCCGTCAGGAGAGCATCTGTTGGGCCTTCTGGCAGCGGATCCGGGCAGTAAACCTGCTCTGATGTCTCCACGTAATCCTGAAGCAAATATGCATAACTACTTAAAGCTCTCCTATGAGTATATTGGGAAGAACCGGGTCCGGTGGTAGTCTGAGAACTCACCTGACTAGGAGCCCGCGTGGCGTGAAGCCCGCGGTCCTCGGATGTGGGAGGAGTACTTTGGAGGCCTTGAACAGCACCTTCCATGTGCCTTTGTGCGTCATGTCGTAGAGCTTCTGGAGCGTCCGGTATTCGGCCGGGACGAACTCCCACAGATTGACTTCCCACCTTTGGCAGGGTAGGATCCGGCGGACGAGCATGACCTAGATCACATTGACGAGCTTGATGTTCTTGTCCTTCATGCTTTTGATTCATGTCTGGAGTCCAGTCAGCTCCGTAGAATCGCCCCAGGACAGGCCCTTCCTTTCCCAGGAGGTGAGCCGCATGGGGGCTCCGGATCTAAATTCGGGGGCCGCCGCCCAGTTGGCGCCGCGCGGCTTGGTGATGTAGAACCACCCCAATTGCCATCCTTTTACGGTCTCTGCAAAGGAGCCATCGAGCCATGTGACATTGGGCATTCTGCCCACCATGGCCCCTCCGCACTCCGCTTGTTGGCCGCTTACAACCTTCGGCTTCACGCAGAAAGTCTGCAGCCATAGGCCGAAGTGAGGCCGGATGCATAGGAAGGCCTCGCATACGACGATGAATGCCGAGATGTTGAGGACAAAATTTGGGGCTAGATCATGGAAATCTAGCCCGTAGTAGAACATGAGCACGCGAACGAAGGGATGGAGTGGAAATCCCAGTCCACGGACAAATTGGGCGATGAATACGACCCTCTCGTGGGGTCCTGGGGTCGGAATGACATGCCCGGCGTCCGGTAGCCGGTGCGCTATGTCCGCGGCCAAGTATCCGGCCCCCCGAAGATTTGCGATGTGCTTCTCCTTGATGGTGGAAGCCACCCACTTGCCTCCTGCTCTGGACATGTTTAGCTGTGCGGAGAAGACTTGGGCTTGGGTGCTGGAGCTCGAGGGGGCAAGAGTGGGAAAAGGAGGAAGAAGGCGTGGGTGAAAATGGAGAAATCTTATCCCTTTATAGAGGAGCCGAGAGCGGTGCGCCTCCCCACTTGCCCGTTGAGAATCGCTTGTTCCCCAAGCACCACGATTAATGGCGTGGTGAGATTACCCATACCCGTATTGATGAGAATCCTGTGATAAGGGGACACGATCTCTACTTTGACAAGACATGTCAAAGAAACCGCCTCGCAATATGCACTGTAGCTGGTTGTGGGAAAACAGATCGAATAATGATCCGACCGTAATAACATGTCACGTCATCAGAAAAAGTTGTCAGAAGATTGCATTTGTGAAATATCATTCTCTCTATGGTGGCATATGAAGATCATCTTGAAGATCCGGAAACGGTCTAAGTGTTCGATGATTACTTAGGAGTATTTGGAGAAGGAACCCGCCTTGCAATGCCGAAGACAATACTGCGCGCCGGACTCATCGTCATTGAAGCCTGGTTCAGGGGCTACTGAGGGAGTCCTGGATTAGGGGGGTATCCGGACAGCCGGATTGTGTACAACGTCCGGACTATTGAAGTGTGAAGATACAAGACTCAAGACTTTGGCCCGTGTCCGGATGGGACTCTCCTTTGCATGGAAGGCAAGCTTGGCGATCTGCATATTGTATTTCCTTTCTTGTAACCGACTCCATGTAAACCCTAGCCCTCTCCGATGTCTATATAAACCGGAGAGGTTGGTCCTTAGAAGGCCGATCACAATTACAATCATACCATCATAGGCTAGCTCTTAGGGTTTAGCCTCTACGATCTCGTGGTAGATCTACTCTTGTACTACCCATATCATCAATATTAATCAAGCAGGAAGTAGGGTTTTACCTCCATCGAGAGGGCCCGAACCCGGGTAAACATCTGTGTCCCTTGCTTCCTGTAAACATCTGGGACCCCCTACCCGAGATCCACCGGTTTTGACACCGACACGGTCCGCACCAGAGTGGTACGGTAATCCTATTCTAGAAGTCATGTTACTAGACCATGATGAACCTATGAACTATGAGGAAGCAATAATGAGCCCAGATTCCGCAAAATGGCTTGAGGCCATGAAATCTGAGATGGGATCCATCTATGAGAAACAAAGTGTGGACTTTGGTTGACTAGGGGTGGACTAACGAGCAGCTCGGCTCGTTAAGCTCGTACTCGTTAAGCTCATGCTCGTTAAGGCTCGGCTCGTTAAGCTCGTTAAGATTAACGAGCAGAAAACCCTGCTCGGCTCGGCTCATTTGAAGCTCGTTAAGCTCGTGAGCGCTCGCAAGCGCTCGTTAACAGATTATAATGTGTTACGATATACATGATGAATGTGTAGGTGTGGTTTCCAAGACGAAATATGGTGACTATAAAAAGAAATGCAGTAGTTTTTTGCCTCATATGTTGATTAGATTGAATATATGGCCTGAGGTGCTACAAAAGTTTGTCATGTAAGATGAAAATATGTGTTGTGTTGTTACTAATGAGCTTAACGAGCTACTCGTGAAACTCGTTAGCTCGCTCGTTAAGCTTGTTAAGCTTAACGAGCTGAAATTAATGATTGGCTCTGTTCATTAAGAAGCGAGCTACGAGCTTAACGAGCCGAACTATCGAGCGCTCATTAAGCTCGCGAGTTTCGAGCGCTAGTTGACTTGCCCGATGATCGACAAGCCATAGAAATAAATGGATCTTCAAAGGGGAAGACATACACTAATAGTAGTGTTACTATCTACAAAGCTAGACTTGTCAAAAAAGGTTTTTGACAAAGTTCAAGGTGTTGACTACGATGAAATTTTCTCACTCGTAGCGATGCTTAAGTCTATCTGAATCATGTTAGCAAGTTACCACATTTTATGAAATCTGGCAAATGGATGTCAAAACTACATTCCTTAATGGATTTCTTAAAGAAGAGTTGTATATGATACCACCAGAAGGTTTTGTCAATCCTAAAGGTGCTAACAAAATGTGCAAGCTCCAGCGATCCATCTATGGACTGGTGCAAGCATCTCAGAGTTGGAATATACGCTTTGATGAGTTGATCAAAGCATATAGTTTTATACAGACTTGCGCTAAAGCCTGTATTTACAAATAAAGTGAGTGGGAGCACTACAACATTTCTGATAAAGTATATGTGAATGACATATTGTTGATTGGAAATAATGTAGAATTTTCAAGAAAGCATAAAGGAGTGTTTGAAAGGAGTTTTTTAAAGAAAGACCTCGGTGAAGCTGCTTACACATTGAGCATCAAAATCTATAGAGATAGATCAAGATGCTTGATAAGATTTTTCAATGAGTACATACCTTGATAAGATTTTGAAGTAGTTCAAAATTGAACAATCAAAGAAGGAGTTCTTGCCTGTGTTGCAAGGTGTGAAGTTGAGTAAGACTCAAAACCCGACCATGGCAGAAAATAGAAAGAGAATGAAAAGTCATTCCATATGCCTCAGTCATAGGTTCTATAAAGTATGACATGCTGTGTACCAGATCTATTGTATACCTTGCTCTGAGTTTGTCAAGGGAGTACAATTTTGATCTAGTAGTAGATCACTGGACAGCGGTCAAAATTATCCTTAGTGAGGACTAAGAAATGTTTTTTGATGATGGGGGTGATAAAGAGTTCGTCGTAAAGAGTTGCGTCGATGCAAGCTTTTACACTGATCTAGATGACTCTAAAGTCTCAATCTGGATGCATATTGAAAGTGGGAGCAATGAGCTAGAGTAGCTTCATACAAAGCATTGTAGACATAGAATATTTGCAAAATACATACGGCTCTGAATATGGCAGACCCGTTGACTAAACTTATCTCACAAGCAAAACATGATCACTCTTTTGGGTGTTAATCACATAAGCAATGTGAGCTAGATTATTGACTCTAGTAAACCCTTTGGGTGTTAGTCACATGGATATGTGAACTAATCACATAAAGATGTGAACTATTCATGTTAAATCACATGACGATGTGAACTAGATTATTGACTCTATTGCAAGTGGGAGACTAAAGGAAATATTCCCCAGAGGCAATAATAAAGTTGTTATTCATATTTCCTTATATCATGATAAATGTTTATTATTCATGCTAGAATTGTATTAACCGGAAACTTAGTACATGTGTGAATATATAGACAAACAGAGTGTCACTAGTATGCCTCTACTTGACTAGCTCGTTGAATCAAAGATGGTTGTGTTTCCTAACCATAGACATGAGTTGTCATTTGATTAACGGGATCACATCATTAGAGAATGATGTGATTGACTTGACCCATTCCGTTAGCTTAGCACTTGATCGTTTTAGTTTACTGCTATTGCTTTCTTCATGACTTATACATGTTCCTATGACTATGATATTATGCAACTCCCGAATACCGGAGGCACACTTTGTGTGCTACCAAACGTCACAATGTAACTGGGTGATTATAAAGGTGCTCTACAGGTGTCTCCGATGGTACTTGTTGAGTTGGCATAGATCGAGATTAGGATTTGTCACTCCGTGTTTCGGAGAGATATCGATGGGCCCTCTCGGTAATGCACATCACTATAAGCCTTGCAAGAAATGTGACTAATAAGTTAGTTGAGGGATGATGCATTAAGGAACGAGTAAAGAGACTTGCCGGTAACGAGATTGAACTAGGTATTGAGATACCGACGATCGAATCTCGGGCAAGTAACATACCGATGACAAAGGGAACAACGTATGTTGTTATGCGGTTTGACCGATAGAGATCGTCGTAGAATATGTGGGAGCCAATATGAGTATCCAGGTTCCGCTATTGGTTATTGACCGGAGACATGTCTCGGTCATGTCTACGTAGTTCTCGAACCCGTAGGGTCCGCACGCTTAACGTTCGGTGACGATAGGTATTATGAGTTTATGTGTTTTGATGTATTGAAGGTAGTTCGGAGTCCCGGATATGATCACAGACATGACGAGGAGTCTCGAAATGGTCGAGACATAAATATTGGATGACTATGTTTGGACATCGTAAGGGTTCCGAGTGGTTCGGACATTTTTCCGGAGTACAGGGAGGTTATCGGAACCCCCCGAGAGAAGTTATGGGCCTTATGGGCCATAAGAGGGAAGCACACTAGCTCACAAGGGGCTGGTGCGCCCCCTTGGGCAGGAGGCCTAATTGGAAAGGGTTTGGGGGGGGGGTGGGAGGGGGGAGCCCTGCTACGTCTTGAGCTTGTGTTGGTTTTCCTTGAAGAGGAAAGGGTGATGCAGCAAAGTAGCGTAAGTATTTCCCTCAGTTTTTGAGAACCAAGGTATCAATCCAGTAGGAGGCTCCTCAGAAGTCCCACACACCCACACAAACAAACAAGAACCTCGCAACCAACACAATAAAGGGGTTGTCAATCCCTTCACGGCCACTTGCAAAAGTGAGATCTAATAGAGATAATATGATAAGATAAATATATTTTTGGTATTTTATGATATAGATTGGAAAATAAAAGTAGATGGAAAACTTATATGATAAAAGATAGACCCGGGGGCCATAGGTTTCACTAGTGGCTTCTCTCAAGATAGCATAAGTATTACGGTGGGTGAACAAATTACTGTCGAGCAATTGATAGAAAAGTGAATAATTATGAGATTATCTAGGCATGATCAGCTATATAGGCATCACATTCGCGACAAGTAGACCGACTCCTGCCTGCATCTACTACTATTGCTCCACACATCGACCGCTATCCAGCATGCATTTAGAGTATTAAGTTCATAAAGAACAGAGTAACGCATTAAGAAAGATGACATGATGTAGAGGGATAAACTCATGCAATATGATATAAACCCCATCTTTTTATCCTCGATGGCAACAATACAATACGTGCCTTGCTGCCCCTGCTGTCACTGGGAAAGGACACCGCAAGATTGAACCCAAAGCTAAGCACTTCTCCCATATCAAGAAAGATCAATCTAGTAGGCCAAACCAAACTGATAATTCGAAGAGACTTGCAAAGATAACTTAATCACACATAAAAGAATTCAGAGGAGATTCAAATATTTCTCATAGATAAACTTTATCATAAACCCACAATTCATCGGATCTCGACAAACACACCGCAAAAAGAGTTACATCGAATAGATCTCCAAGAAGATCGAGGAGAACTTTGTATTGAGATTCAAAGAGAGAGAAGAAGCCATCTAGCTAATAACTATGGACCCGAAGGTCTGTGGTAAACTACTCACAACTCATAGGAGAGGCCTTGGAAATGATGTAGAGTCCCTCCATGGTCGATTCCCCCTCCGGTGGAGCACCGACGAAGGCTCCAAGATGGGATCTCACGGATACAGAAGGTTGCGGCGGTGGAAATAGGTTTTCGTGGTGCTCCTTGATGGTTTCAGGGTTCGTGGATATATATAGGAGGAAGAAGTAGGTCAGTGGATGCTCGAGGGGCCCACAAGGGTGGGGGGCGCGCCCACCTGTAGGGGGCGCACCGCGCACCCTCGTGGCTGCCTCCTCTATTGCTTGACGTCCACTCCAAGTCCCCTGGATCACGTTTGTTCCAAAAAGATCGCTTCTGAAGGTTTCATTCCGTTTGCACTCCGTTTGATATTCCTTTCCTTTGAAACACCGAAATAGGCAAAAAACAGCAATTCGGGCCGGGCCTCCGGTTAGTAGGTTAGTCGCAAAAATGATATAAAAGTGTAAAGTAAAGCCCATAAACATCCAAAACGAGTAATATAATAGCATGGAACAATCAGAAATTATAGATACGTTGGAGACGTATCAAGCATCCCCAAGCTTAATTCCTGGTCGTCCTCGAGTAGGTAAATGATAAAAACAGAATTCTTTACGTGGAATGCTACCTAGCATAATTCTCAATGTAATTTTCTTTATTGTGGCATGAATGTTCAGATCCAAATGATTCAAAATAAAAGTTCATATTGACAAAAGAAATAGTAATACTTCAAGCATACTAACTAAGCAATCATGTCTTCTCAAAATAACACGGCTAAAGAAAGTTATCCCTACAAAATCATATAGTTTGGCCGTTGCTCTATCTTCATCACACAAAGTATTTTATCATGCACAACCCCGATGACAAGCCAATCAATTGTTTCATACTTTAGTAATCTCAAACCTTTTCAACTTTCACGCAATACATGAGTGTGAGCCATGGACATAGCACTATATGTGGAATAGAATGGTGGTTGTGGAGAAGACAAAAAGGAGAAGATAGTCTCACATCAACTAGGCGTATAAATAGGCTATGGAGATGCCCATTAAATGTGAGTGAGTAGGTATTGCCATGCAATGGATGCACTAGAGCTATAAATGTATGAAAGCTCAAAAAATGAAACTAAGTGGGGGTGCATCCAACTCGCTTGCTCACGAAGACCTAGGGCATTTTGAGGAAGCCCATCATTGGAATATACAAGGCAAGTTCTATAATGAAAAAATCCCACTAGTATATGAAAGTGACAACATAGGAGACTCTCTATCATGAAGATCATGGTGCTACTTTGAAGCATAAGTGTGGTAAAAAGGATAGTAGCATTGTCCCTTCTCTCTTTCTCTCTCATTTTTTTATTTGGCCTTCCCCTTTTTTGGTGCGCTCTTTGGCCTCTTTTTTGTGTGTAAAGTCCGAAGTCTCATCCGGACTTGTGGGGGAATCATAGTCTCCATCATCCTTTCCTCACTAGGACAATGCTCTAATAATGAAGATCATCACACTTTTATTTACTTACAACTCAAGCTTACAAATCAATACTTAGAACAAGATATGACTCTATATGAATGCCTCCTCCGGTGTACCGGGATATGCAATGAATCAAGAGTGACATGTATGAAAAATTATGAAGGTGGCCTTGCCACAAATACGATGTCAACTACATGATCATGCAAAGAGCAATACGACAATGATGATGCCTTTCATATAAACAGAACGGTGGAAAGTTGCATGGCAATATATCTCGGAATGGCTATGGAAATTCCATAATAGGTAGGTATGGTGGCTGTTTTGAGGAAGGTATATGGTGGGTGTATGGTACCGGCGAAAGTTGCGCGGCACAAGAGAGGCTAGCAATGGTGGAAGGATGAGAGTGCGTATAATCCATGGACTCAACATTAGTCATAAAGAACTCATATACTTATTGCAAAAATCTACAAGCCATTGAAAACAAAGTACTACACGCATGCTCCTAGGGGGATAGATTGGTAGGAAAAGACCATCGCTCGTCCCCGACCGCTACTCATAAGGAAGACAATCAATAAATAAAATTGTGCTCCAACTTCATCACATAGCGGTTCACCATACGTGCATACTACGGGAATCACAAACTTCAACGCAAGTATTCTTTAAACCATAATCACCCAACTAGCATGACTCTAACATTACCACCTCTATATCTCAAAACAATTATCAAGCATCAAATTGATCATAGCATCCAATTCACTTTCTATGATAGTTTTTATTATACCCAACTTGGATGCCCATCATTCTAGGACCAATTTTATAACCAAGAAAATACCATGCTGTTCTAAGAGACTCTCAAAATAATATAAGTGAAGCATGAGAGATCAACAATTTCTACAAAATTAAGCCGCCGCCGTGCTCTAAAAGATATAAGTGAAGTACTAGAGCAAAAACTATCTAGCTCAAAAGATATAGGTGAAGCACATAGCGTATTCTAATAAATTCTAATCAAGTGGGATTCTCCCAAAAGGTGTGTACAACAAGGATGATTGTGGTAATCTAAAAATCAAAGACTAATATCATACAATACGCTCCAAGCAAAACACATATCATGTGGCGAATAAAAATATAGCTCCAAATAAAGTTACCGATAGACGAAGACGAAAGAGGGGATGCCTTCCGGGGCATCCCCAAGCTTAGGCTTTTGGTTATCCTTAAATATCTTGGGATGCCATGGGCATCCCCAAGCTTAGGCTCTTGCCACTCCTTATTCCATAGTCCATCAAATCTTTACCCAAAACTTGAAAACTTCACAACACAAAACTCAACAGGAAATCTCATAAGCTCCGTTAGTGCAAGAAAGAAAAATCACCACATAAGGTACTGTAATGAACTCATTCTTTATTTATATTGATGTTAAACCTACTGTATTCCAACTTCTCTATGGTTCATACCCCCCAATACTAGCCATAGATGCATCAAAATAAGCAAACAACACACGAAAAACAGAATCTGTCAAAAACAGAACAGTGTGTAGCAATCTCTAACTCTCGAATACTTCTGGAACTCTAAAAATCCTACCAAAATAGGAAGTCCTGGTAAATTTTCCTATTGATCTAAAAAAAGAATCAACGCAAAAGCACGTTTCTGTGAATTACTAAAATTATTTTCGTGCGTGCAAAGTTTCTGTTTTTCTGTAGAATCAAATTAACTATCACCATAGGTTATCCTATAGGTTATACTTGGCACAAACACTAATTAAAACATAAAAACACATCTAAACAGAATCTAGATGAAATATTTATTACTAAACAGAAGCAAAAACAAAAAAGTAAAATAAAATTGGGTTGCCTGCCAACTAGCTCTATCATTTAACGCCCCTAGCTAGGCATAAAAGTGAGGACAGATATAAGTAGTGCCATCTTTGGCACTCAATAATTTCCTTTTATGGCATTCATCCTTCTATTTTGGGAAAGTACATTGCCATTAATGGAGGAAGTGATATTAATCACATTACGGAAATTTGCATCTAAGCTAGCCTTCATCTCTTTAATAATTTTGTTTTGATAAAGGGACAATTGCATTTTTACCCCTAGTTGGTTCCTACCCACGGGTTTTGCCCTTACTTTTTGAGCTTGCTCAGTTTTGCCCTTACTTTTTCCATTGAGGTCCCTCGAATGCCCTTTGACCATTTGACCAAAATTTGGAAAATTCATAACTAATTCATACAAACTCAGAAAAATGCAAATATGATATCAAAATGTTTAGATAAACATAACCTTTATGGGCATATCATTTGCATTCAGGAAAAAAGCATCGTTTAAACTACCCGAGGTAATTAATGGTATTAACATTATTAAAAATAAATAGGTATCAACAATATTTTTTTCATGAATAAAAATTACATGCAAATGTAGGTGATGTTTTCTGAACATCCTGATAACTTATTTGCATTTTTCTAAGTTTGTATCAACTTGTTATGAATGTTCTAACGACTTTGACCATTATTTGGAAACTTCATAACAATTTGATACGAACTCAGGAAAATGCAAACAAGGTATCAAGATGTTCAGAAAACATCACCTACATTTGCATATAATTTTTATTCACGAAAAAAAATTGTTTATACCTATTTATTTTTAATAATCTTAATAACATTAATTACCCCGGGTAGTTTAAACGATGCTTTTGTCCTGAATGCAAATCATATGCCCATAAAGGTAATGTTTATCTGAACATTTTGATATCTTATTTGCATTTTTCTGAGTTTGTATGAATTAGTTATGAATTTTCAAAGTATTGGTCAAACGGTCAAAGGGTATTCGAGGGACCTCGATGGAAAAAGTAAGGGCAAAACTGAGCAAGCTCGAAAAGTAAGGGCAAAACCCGTGGGTAGGAACCAACTAGGGGTAAAAATGCAATTGTCCCTTGAAACAGCATAAAAGAGTGGTAGATTCAACCTTATCATTCATGGGATGCCCAAATATAGTTTTCATTTTTTCATAGGTATCTATAGCATCCCCTTCAAGAAAACCTCCTTCAAAAATAGAATCTAGAACTTGCTTGAAAGAAGCGGGTAAGCCAACATAGAAACTTTAAAAGTAAACCTACATTTGATATTATGGCACATAGCTAGCCCGAATCCTTAATAACCTATCCCAAGCATCTTTCAATGACTCATCAAGTAAATAACAAAAAATTCCGAAGTCATCTTCATCAAAATTATTCAAACTCTCATTGGTGACCCCGGTAGGTCTTTCCATAGCATCATTATTTATGAGCTTAGAGAGGATAGAGGGACTGTCCAAGGTACTAAAACCCTGGAAAGAACCCTTAGTTCTTGTGACAGCCTGGTTTTTGCCCTCTTCTCCTTTGTTTGATTTTCAGTTGAGTTGGTTTTGAATTTGGAATTTTGAATCATTTCATTTGGACTTAACCACTTGGGTACCCCTTGATTTTCACCCAAGTGTTCCCTCTCCATCTCATAACCATCATTTCACCCCTGGCCAACCCAACAATGTTGCTTGGAATATTTTTCTTAAATGAAAAATATTCATTTAGGCCTCCAAAACCCTAGCTAAACCTTTGAGCTCCAAAGCAACCCTAATTTTTCTTGCCCCAAAAACCCTGAGAAAAATCCTAAATATTCTTTGGACCCTAGGGCACCTTTCTGAGAAAAAATATTTCACTACTTTTTGGAATATTTTGGCTACAGAAAATAAAGTCACTTCTGGGCTGAAATGGTAGTTTCTACAACAACTACCTTTCTACTAGCTCCATTGTAGCTGGTGTTCCCTATGCTTATTTACCTTAGTAAGAGACAGTAAAACCCCAAAGCTCAGCCCTTGAACCCCAGTGGTTTGACCATAGTAACTCTCTAAAGTTACTGTCCAGTAACTTGTCAGTAACACAACTTTACTTCTACTGCACCCGGAAACTAACCAAACCGTGGTAACATCTCAGTTTACCAAGGACTACACGCCAGACATCCTTGTTAGTGCGTAGGGTAGCCTCATGTCACGGTCCACGCGGTGACCGCGTTCGTCCGAGCATGCTGGCATGCAATACGCGTGCTCTACGCGGCGCCAACGCCTCTGTTGAGCACGTGCTCGCTGCCCAGCCGGCCAGAGCTTGCCACCCCTCACAACCATCCTCGTCTCTAGTCCATAACTCCCCCTGCCGCTCACTGACGTCGGAGCTCGCCGCAGCGTGCACGGGCACGGTCGGGCCAATGGCACAGTGCACGCGCACTGTGTTCATCTCTTTCCCCCTCACTCATGTGCTCGTCCGCGCCCGCGCACAGTGTCTGCGTGACCTCCGTCGCCTTCTCCATTGCTCTCTGGCACCGTTCGTCGCCGGCCGCCGGGGACAGGTGTCCTCCGGCGGAGCCCGAGCCCTCCTCACTGCCCCGCCTATAAAAGCAGCCCCTCCGCAGCCTCCCGGAGCACCTCAGCCACTCCCACTCCCTCCTAGAGCCAGTAGAAGCCGTAGCCCGACCGGGCAGGCCGCGGGCTGCCGTCCCGGAGCCGAGCTCGCCGGTGATCCCCTTTGGATTGTTCCCGTAGCTCCGGCCCCTCCCAAGCCAAGGCGACCCCGCCAGGGCCTCCGCCTCTCCTCTGTGAAGCCAACTCAACCCCCTGGAGCCCCTGGAGCCACCCCAAGCCGCCGTCTTCTTCAACTCCGGCAACCTCCGCCCTCTGCCGCCGCTAGAGAGGTCAAATCCGACGCCGTCCGGTCACTGTTAGCTATGCTACGGGTACAGGCAGGTGCACAATCATCTTCTCCGTCGATCCCTCCCTCTCGTTTGCCTCCAAGATGCCTCACCGCCGGCGTGAGCTCCGGCGAAGCGCCGCCTCCCTCTGTTTCTCTTCCCCCTCCCTCCGGCCTGACTAGCGGGGCCCGCTAGTCAGCCACTCATTACGCGCGCGAAGCGGTATGAGTGGTGGCGCCTTGGGAGTTTATGCTTTCGACGTCACCCCCCCTCCGTTTTATTATTTCAAATTCATTTAAATTCCTGGAAACTTCAAATGGCCATAACTTTTTATCTATAAGTCCAAATGCATTGATTCTTTTTGCATCGTGTTCTGTGTCCAAAAATCTAACAGCACCCAAAAGATGGGATTTTTTCCTTGCTGTCTAGATTTTCTGGTAATTTAAGAAGGTTTCTTGATATTTTCTTTTTGTGGTTTTGAATATTTTCAGAAGAGCCAGCTTGTCTTGAGGATCACCAGGAGCATTGTGAACCTCATCAGCACTAAGGCAAGCCACATTAACATTTTCATGGTGCCATTTCAATATTTGTGATTTTCTTACTTGAACTTATGAATATTATTGCATTTAAATTAATTATAATGATTATATTCTGTTAAATGCTTGTTATGTTAAAATACTTGAACTACAGAATGTTTGAAGTGAATTTTGTTGGTAAGTTAAGGAGAACCTAGTTGAAAATGAGGAATAAATGATATGGTCATAGAGTTTGATAATTAGTTAAAGTATTATTTTTGCATGATGAAAAATGATGAGATTGCTAGTAATGATTCTGGTATGAGTTATGTGTGATCTTAACCAGAGTAGTAGCATGAGTTGATGATGGCTCTGTAGGAGCGTGGTTGATTCAGTTGTTTGCATGGTTATGTGATGCATATGTTAAGTGATGCAAAGTATGGCATGATGACACCGGTTATTTTCCACATTAAGTTGAACCTGATTAATATCTCAACTTGAATATGTTGTTGACAGGGTCTTGGTGCCGCTGAAACGAGTCTCTCCCAGTGCAACCACATTTGCCGGTAAGGGACGGCCTTAATGCGTTTCATTGTCGTGCCTCTGGTCGGTGCCTCCATTTAGGGAAGGTTATGGGCGTGTTGTACCCTGGCCCGATAGGCAAGCATAACCTTGTGAGCCTGTTGTTAAGTTAATTTTGGTACCGGATCCCAGAGTGGATCGTGGCCACGACGGTAGTCGAGGTGTCTGGAGGTAGACACGGGGCCACCTAGGACTAGCCCGGTGGGGTCTGAGTTGAAAGGGCCGGGAGAGTGTCATGATCGGAACGCTATTGGTCCACCTGAATGGGAGTGCGAGGCCATGGGTTCTGTAGTGTGGGTACAGTGTACTAACCTCTATAGAGTGTTTTTAATCTATGGATAGCCGAGTCCATGGTTACGGACATGCTCGAAAGTAGGGTACACCATGGGTCAACACTTCATAAAATATGCACACTAAAGTTGTACTGAGGATGGCAGTGAGGCCATCGTGTTGAGTTTGGCCATGAGTTGGTCGGGTTGTGATTGCTGTAAGGATCACGGGCCAAGAGTTGGTCGGGTTATGATCGCCGTAAGGATCATAGGCCATGGATTGGTCGGGTGGTGATCGCCGAAAGGATCACATGTGTGTTGTAGAGATTATCATGTTAGTGGTCTGGAAATGATCACATCCGATAAGCACGTCCGTGGAACAAGTACCAGTTGAGCATAGCCACATCATGTTAGATGTATGGTTGCATTGTTGATTAAATGGTTAAATATCATGATGTTGTTTGTCTTTGTGTTTATGCTTATTTTGAGCTTGCAAGTACATTCGATGTACTGACCTGGCGTGTCATGCCAGATTTCAGGAAAGTCTCGTTGGGAAGGAGTGTTGTCTGAGTCTAGACCGTGTCCACGTCGGTGTCCTTGTGCTATGGAGTCCCGCTACGACGTTGTTCCGCTGCCGAGTAGTTATCATGATCGAGGCCCCTTTATGTTCACTAAATAATGTACATATTGTTCAGCCGCACCATGTGTGCCGCTTGGCCTCGCTAACTGTTGTAATATAAACTATGCTCTGCTAGCATGAATAAAGCGGTTGTTTTTCTGTGCCATGTTGTTGTGTGTTGCCAGAAGACAATGTCTTTGGGCTGGCAATGCAAGGTAAACCAGTCGCTCTGAGCCGGGTTGCCACAACGCTTGGTATCAGAGCCGCGCTGACTGTAGGCCACGCTAGACTAAGCCGAGTTAACTGGACGTTAGATACGAGTTGTAGCTGAGTGCCGGTAATTATTGTAGCTGGTTGTTGCATTACATGCACTGATTTTTTTTGCTAACCTGCTAATGGTTGTGAGTGTAGATGGCTCCGGTGCTGTATCCGTGTCAGTTGCAGTTGATGCCGTACACGTCGCCGTATCTCCTTCGTAACGTGTGGTGTCGGCTGTACCCTCACGGAGACGATCCAGCTTACCGTGTGTACCGGGAGCGCCTAGCTGACTCAGTGTATGAGTATCACACCGTGGTTACTCTGCGCGCTAGTTCCGATTCCAGCTCTTACACTCGTACCTCTCGTAGCGGCTATGCTTCTACCGCTTCTCAGGCTGTCCAGTTTGCTACATTCGAGGTACTTGTTGAGCTTTGCTACAACGAGGTCCGAATGCAGAACCACCCAGGTTTCCACTACTATCCTTCTCTCCACGATAATGGTCGTGTCCGTTTCCCTGTCATTGATCCGGAGTCTGATAGTGTAGCTAGTCACCTTTCTCGCTACATCACTGCTAGCTATCTTCTAATCTACGAGCTGGCTCGTGAGCTGAGTCATGCCCATACTGCTTTAGCTTCTACTTTAGTCTCTGCTCGCTCAGCCACTGCTTCTCCATCTGTAGGATTTACTCCCTACGTCCCTGCCAGTTCTAGATCCCCTGTTTCCCCGGTTACTCCTCCGAGTAGCTCGGGCACCGCGACTGCGAGTCCACTTAGTGCTCCTGCTGAGTGGGTTTCACTCGTCGCCACTCCTGTAGCCCCGATGATCCACCCTCCACCTTCCCCTGAGGGAGAGCCCTCGAGGCAGCGTCATCGTGTCACTTTTAACGCGGAGGTCTCTGTTAACCCCGTCAGTTCTAGATCCGAGTTCGCTTCAGGAGAGGACCCCGCAGCACTAGTAGAGCAGTAGAGCTTTCGAGTATCCGCAGTCATCAGGATGGAGTATGGATGTAGTCGTACGAGTCATGATGTTTCGTTTCATGTATGAGGGTAGTTGGACCTGGCATGTTGTTATCATTCATGTATGAGTCTATGTATAATTATGTTGGACTTTATTTTATTCGTCGTATTTTCTTCGTCTTTTCGGTTTCACTTGGATTTTTTGTTGTTGGCTTCTCCCCAGTTTTTGTTGAATGCTTCTCATCTCTGTTGCGTTGACTTGGGAAAAATCATATTAGGATGACGCGGGGAGGCTGCAGTAGCAACGTTCGCGAGGGTTCTCCTGTTCGGCGTTCCGCATGACAGGCAGGACAATCACCCGAGCCGTACGTTCCACCACCGCCTCCACCGCCAAATCCGCCCTCCACCGAGCAAATTATGCGTATGTTCGAGGAACGACGAAATAATGATCTGATGGAAATATTCAGAAGTATTCAAGCAATGGTTGGACAGAATGGAAATCAGCCCGTCCCTCACTCCAAGTTATCTGATTTTCAAAGGACTAAGCCTCCCAGTTTCAGTCAGGCCATTGACCCCTTGGATGCAGATGATTGGTTGAGAACTATGGAAAATAAACTTGAGGTTGCTCGAACTGATGAAGAAGATAAGGTTCCGTTTGTAACCCGTTATCTGGAAGGCACTGCTGCCATATGGTGGGAAAATGAAAAGGCCATAGTGACTAATAATGAAGCAATTACCTGGTCAAGATTCAAGGAGCAATTCCGGAAATATCACATCCCTGGGGAATTATGAAGACTAAGCAGCGTGAATTTCTCGCGCTCCTCCAAGGAAGTCAGTCAGTGGGGGAATATTTGCAGAAATTCAATCACCTGTCACGTTACTCTCAATATGACGTGGCCACTGAAGAAAGGAAGATGGACAAATTTCTTGGTGGATTAGACCCGCAACTTCGCTGTGCTCTCAGTGTGTTCGATTTTCCATATTTCCAAACCCTGGTGAACAAGGCTTTCATTGCTGAAAGGGAACACAAGCTTGCATCAGATAATAAGTCTACCCATAATGATCACAAGCGCAAGTTTGATCCCAAAAGGGAAGTGCAACTAGTGCAGAAGGTTCGTACCTGGCAGCCAACTCTGGTGGCATACCAGCCTAACTGCCAACAAAATGTTAACAAGGCCAACACCCAAGTCAAGAATGACGTGCTCAACCCAGTTCTGGAGAATTGCCTGTGCAACAATTCCTGTTACAGTTGTGGACAAACCGGACATTACGCTAAATAGTGTCCCAAGAACAACCGGACCAATGTTACGTTCAAGCCACAAGTCCATTATTTGGAGGCAGGTCCAAGTCAGCACGACGTCACGGGATACGTTCATCACATTTCCGCCGACGAAGCCCAAGAAAATCCCGAAGTCGTCATTGGTATGTTCCCTGTTAATAACATACCTGCAGTAATTTTATTTGACTCTGGGGCTTCCCACTCT
Source organism: Triticum timopheevii (assembly GCA_963921465.1). Lineage (NCBI taxonomy): Eukaryota > Viridiplantae > Streptophyta > Magnoliopsida > Poales > Poaceae > Triticum > Triticum timopheevii. Next base: position 481,456,916 of record OY997268.1, read on the forward strand.
TTTATTTCTCGGAGTTTTGTTGCCCAAAACAAATTTCCTTGTTCGCTTTTGGGCAAGAATATGCTGGTACAAACCCCGGGATCTCTTATCAGAAGCAATCTAGTCTGCCGCAATCTGGAAGTCAGTATCAACGGAATCCGTTTTCCAACGTCTTTGATACTTATTGAGTCTGATAAATTGGATGTTATCTTGGGTATGAATTGGCTGACTCAGTACCAAGTATGCATAAATTGTGCAACCCGAGAAGTCAACTTAACCGGCCAAGATGGACAAAGTACAAAGTTTATTCCTCGTAGGAGCATACCCTCCAAGGAAATGGCTTTTACAACAATAGCAGAAATGGAATTAATTCCGGTGGTCAGTGAGTTTCCTGATGTATTCCCAGAAGAACTGCCAGGCATGCCACCTGATCGAGAGCTTGAATTTGCTATAGAACTTGTGCCCGGAACCACACCAATACACAAGAAATATTATCGAATGCCGTCATCCGAATTAGTGGAGCTAAAGAAACAGCTTGATGAAATGCTCCAAAAATGGTATATCCGCCCCAGTTCCTCGCCATGGGGATCACCTGCTATTTTTGTGGACAAGAAAGATGGCAGCCTCCGTATGTGTGTGGACTACCGACAGTTGAATGATGTCACGATCAAAAACAAATACCCTCTGCCAAGAATTGATGATTTGTTTGATCAGCTCAGTGGAGCCAAGGTATTCTCAAAGATTGATTTGCGGACTGGGTATTATCAGCTTAAACTTAAAAATGAGGACATTCCTAAGACCGCATTCACCACTCGCTACAATCTCTATGAATATACAGTCATGTCCTTCGGCCTCACCAACGCCCCCGCCTTCTTCATGCACATGATGAATAAAGTATGCATGGATTTCCTTGATAAGTTCGTGGCCGTCTTCATCGATGATATACTTATATACTCAAGGAGTGAAGAAGAGCATAAGGAACACCTCCGAGCAGTGTTACAACGACTCCGTGAGCACCAGTTATACGCCAAGTTCAGTAAATGCGAGTTTTGGCTCAAGCAAGTTGGATTCCTTGGGCATGTGCTATCCACTAAAGGTATAGCCGTGGACCCAAGCAAAGTAAAAGATGTGCTCGACTGGTTGCCACCCACCACCGTATCTTAGATCCGGAGTTTTCTTGGATTAGCCGGATATTACCACCGTTTCATTGAAGGGTTCTCCAAGATTGCTAAACCCATGACCGAGCTGCTCAAAAAGGATAAGAAGTTTGAATGGACCTCGGACTGTGAGAAAAGCTTCACCGAGTTGAAGAAACGCTTGACAACTGCACCACTATTAACACTTCCTGATATCTACCGCAGTTTTGACGTATATTACGACGCTTCCCGGCAAGGACTTGGATGCGTACTTATGCAAGATGGCAAGGTAGTGGCTTATGCCTCACAGCAGCTATGACCCCATGAAGGAAATTACCCCACTCATGATTTGGAATTGGCCGCGGTAGTACATGCTTTAGAAATTTGGAGACACTACCTCATCGGAAAAAGGTGCCAAATTTTTACCGATCACAAAAGTCTCAAATATATATTTACTCAGCCGGATTTAAATCTCCGTCAACAAAGATGGCTTGAGTTGGTCAAGGATGATGACCTTGGAATAAATTACCATCCGGGTAAGGCCAACGTGGTTGCCGATGCACTCAGTCATAAACCCGTCAGTTTAAACGTCATGTTGGAATCTTTGCCTTCCGAACTTAAAGAGGAGATAGCTCAGCTCAACCTGGTCATAGTTGAGGCTGGCCTTGCTAATATTCTGAAGGTTACCCCTACTCTTGAGGAATAAATCCGCGAAGCCTAGTCAAGCGATGCCGATCTGCAGAAACGTCTCAAGTCTTCCGAATTCTCAAAGGATCAGTACGGTACCCTCCGGTTCAGGCAAATGATTTGTCTGCCTAATCAAGCAGATCTAAAGCAGAAAATTTTGTCTGAAGCCCACGAATCCTCGTATTCAATCCACCCTGGGGGTATGAAAATGTATGAAGACCTTCGACAAATATTTTGGTGGGATGGAATGAAGAAAGACATCACTTATTTCGTAGCCTGTTGCAACATATGCAACAAGGTAAAGGCCGAACATCAGAAACCAGCCGGACTTCTCCAACCACTACCAGTATCACAATGGAAATGGGACGACGTCTGTATGGATTTCATCACAGGACTACCTAAGACCCGACGGGGCAATAACGCGATCTGGGTCATAGTAGACACATTGACCAAGGTGGCCCACTTTCTCGCAATCAAAACTTCGTACCGAGCAGATGAGCTTGCACGACTGTATGTATCCAGAATTGTCAGTCTGCATGGAGTTCCCCTAACCATCACTTCTGACCGAGGTTCGCTTTTCACCTTTGCCTTTTGGTTCCGTCTCCATCAGGCCCTCGGAACAGAGTTGAAATACAGTACCGCCTATCATCCTTAGACGGATGGGCAGACAGAAAGAGTAAATCAGATAATCGAAGACATGCTCCGAGTCCGTGTTTTGGCCCAAGGAACACAATGGGAAGATTGCTTGCCGTACACCGAGTTCTCGTACAACAATGGGTTCCAGACCAGTTTAAAAATGTCACCATATGAAGCTTTGTATGGCCGTAAGTGCCGCACTCCATTAAATTGGTCTCAAACCGGAGATAGCCGTATTTTCGGAACATATCTCATGATGGAAGCCGAAAAGCAAGTCAAGGAGATCCGAGACAGATTGCAACTAGCCAAGTCGCGACAGATTTCAACTAGCCAAGTTGCGACAGAAAAGTTATTACGATGCAAAGCACCGACAGATCAGTTTTGAACCCGGAGAACATGTCTACCTTCGAGTCACGCCTATGAAAGGAGTCAAGAGGTTTCAAACCCGTGGAAAGCTGGCACCCAGGTTTATTGGTCCATTTCCCGTTATGACACGAGTAGGTGCTGTGGCATATCAGTTGGAATTACCCCCTGAGCTGTCAGACGTACACAACGTGTTCCACGTTTCACAACTGCGACGGTGCATAACACCTCCCAAGAAAAAGACCAATTTGGCAGAGATAGAACTAGCAAAGGACTTGACCTACGAAGAGAGGCCAGTGAAAATTTTGGATCAGATGGAAAGGGTCACTCGCAGTAAATCACAGAAGTTTTACAAGGTCCAATGGATGCATCATACCGAGTCAAAATCAACCTGGGAATCAGAAGAATTTCTAAGGGCATGTTATCCAGAATGGTTTTCCCAAGCAACCGAATCTCGAGGACGAGATTCATTCTAAGTGGGGGAGGTTTGTGACAGCCTGGTTTTTGCCCTCTTCTCCTTTGTTTGATTTTCAGTTGAGTTGGTTTTGAATTTGGAGTTTTGAATCATTTCATTTGGACTTAACCACTTGGGTACCCCTTGATTTTCACCCAAGTGTTCCCTCTCCTTCTCATAACCATCATTTCACCCCTGGCCAACCCAACAATGTTGCTTGGAATATTTTTCTTAAATGAAACATATTCATTTATGTCTCCAAAACCCTAGCTAAACCTTTGAGCTCCAAAGCAACCCTAATTTTTCTTGCCCCAAAAAACCTGAGAAAAATCCTAAATATTCTTTGGACCCTAGGGCACCTTTCTGAGCAAAAATATTTCACTACTTTTTGGAATATTTTGGCTACAGAAAATAATGTCACTTCTCGGCTGAAATGGTAGTTTCTATAGCAACTACCTTTTTACTAGCTCCATTGTAGCTGGTTTTCCCTATGCTTATTTACCTTAGTAAGACAGTAAAACCCCAAAGCTCAGCCCTTGAACCCCTGTGGTTTGACCACAGTAACTCTCTAAAGTTACTGTCCAGTAACTTGTCAGTAGCACAACTTTACTTCTACTGCACCTGGAAAATAACCAAACTGTGGTAACATCTCAGTTTACCAAGGACTACACGCCAGACATCCTTGTTAGTGCGTAGGGTGGCCTGATGTCATGGTCCATGTGGTGACCGTGTTCGTCTGAGCATGCTGGCATGCAATACGCGCGCTCTGCGCGGCGCCAGTACCTCTGTTGAGCGCGTGCTCGCTGTCCAGCCGGCCAGAGCTTGTCACCCCTCGCCACCATCCTCATCTCTAGCTCCATAACTCCCCCTACCGCTCGCCGATGCCGGAGCTCGCCGCAGCGAGCACGGGTATCGTCCAGCCAATGGCACAGTGTGCGTGCACTGTGTTCGTCTCTTTCCCCCTCGCTCCTGTGCTCGTCCGCGCCCATGCACAGTGTCTGCATGACCTCTGTCGCCTTCTCCATCGCTCTCCGGCACCGTTCGTCGCCGGGCACCGGGGAAAGGTGTCCTCCGGCGAAGCCCGAGCCCTCCTTGCCGCCCTGCCTATAAAAGCAGCCCCTCCGCAGCCTCCCGGAGCACCTCAGCCACTCCCACTCCCTCCTAGAGCCAGTAGAAGCCGTAGCCCGGACGGGCAGGCCGCGGGCTGCCGTCCTAGAGCCGAGCTCATCGGCGATCCCCTCCGGACCGTTCCCACAGCTCCGACCCCTCCCAAGCCAAGGCGACCCCGCCAGGGCCTCCGCCTCTCCTCTGTGAAGCCAACCCAACCCCCTGGAGCCCATGGAGCCACCCCAAGCCAACGTCTTCTTCAACTCCGGCAACCTCCACCCTCTGCCGCCGCTGGAGAGGTCAAATCTGACGCCGTTCGGTCACCGTTAGCTATGCTACGGGTACTGGTAGGTGCGCAATCATATTCTCCATCGATCCCTCCCACTCGTTTGCCTCCAAGATGCCTCACCGCCGGCGTGAGCTCCGGTGAAGCGCCGCCTCCCTCTGTTTCTCTCCCCCTCCCTCCGGCCTTACTAGCGGGGCCCGCCAGTCAGCCACTCATTACGCGCGCGAAGCGGTATGAGTGGTGGCGCCCCAGGAGTTTACGCTTTCGACGTCACCCCCCTCCGTTTTATTATTTCAAATTCATTTAAATTCCAGGAAACTTCAAATGGCCATAACTTTTTATCTATAATTCCAAATGCATTGATTCTTTTTGCATTGTGTTCTGTGTCCAAAAATATAACAACACCCAAAAGATGGGATTTTTTCCTTGCTGTCTAGATTTTCTAGTAATTTTAAAAAGGTTTCTTGATATTTTCTTTTTGTGGTTTTGAATATTTTCAGAAGAGCCAGCTTGTCTTGAGGTTCACCAGGAGCTTTGCGAACCTCATCAGCACTAAGGCAAGCCACAGTAAGATTTTCATGGTGCCTCTTCAATATTTATGATTTTCTTACTTGAACTTATGAATATTATTGCATATTAATTAATTATAATGATTATATTCTTTTAAATGCTTGTTATGTTAAAATACTTGAACTACAGAATGTTTGAAGTGAATTTTCTTGGTAAGTTAAGGAGAACCTAGTTAAAAATGAGGAATAAATGATATGGTCATAGAGTTTGATAAATAGTTAAAGCATTATTTTTGCATGATGAAAAATGATGAGATTGCTAGTAATGATTCTGGTATAAGTGATGTGTGATCTTAACCAGAGTAGTAGCATGTGTTGATGATGGCTCCGTAGGAGCGTGGTTGATTCAGTTGTTTGCATGGTTATGTGATGCATATGTTAAGTGATGCAAAGTATGTCATGATGACTGTCGGTGTCAAAACCGGCGGACCTCGGGTAGGGGGTCCCGATCTGTGTGTCAAGGCTGATGGTAACAGGAAGCAAGGGACACAGATGTTTACCCAGGTTCGGTCCCTCTCGATGGAGGTAAAACCCTACTTCCTGCTTGATTAATATTGATGATATAGGTAGTACAAGAGTAGATCTACCATGAGATCGTAGAGGCTAAACCCTAAGAGCTAGCCTATGATGGTATGATTGTAATTGTGATTGGCCTTCTAAGGACCAACCTCCCCGATTTATATAGACACCGGAGAGGACTAAGGTTTAGATGGAGTCAGTTACAAGGAAGGAAACATAATATCCGAATTGCCAAGCTTGCCTTCCATGCCAAGGAAAGTCCCATCCGGACACGAGCCGAAGTCTTGAGTCTTGTATCTTTACGCTTCAATAGTCCGGGCGTTGTACATAGCCCGGCTGTCCGGATACCCCCTAATCCAGGACTCCCTCAGTAGCCCCTGAACTAGGCTTCAATGACGATGAGTCCGGCATGCAGTATTGTCTTCGGCATTGCAAGGCGAGTTCCTTCTCCGAATACTCCAAAGTACCTGTTACGATGAATAGTGTCCGGCCTCCAATCAATGTTGTGCTCCTCGGCTTGAGCGCCTCAATAATGACCATCTCCACGTGTCGAGCGAATGCGAGGAGTCGAGGCATTTTTGCATTTGCCACCCTCGATCCTCCGGGCCAACCGTCTATTTGAAGGGACAGGGATTCTCAGATCCAAACCTCACTCTCCTCCCTTGAGCTAGCATCCTAGAGCGCTCCACGAAAAACCATTCCAACATGGCCGGCCGTCGCAGCTCTTCTGCTTGCCCTCCTCGCTCTAAGTCGGGGGATTGGGGAGAGTGCTCAGTTCCTCACAGCCGTTTAGTAAAGTTACAAACCCAAGGGTTTTTCCCACCGGCGTTCATGGTCCCCGTCCGAGCTGGAATAGCCACTTATGACGGAGGGGAACAAGCCGAGGGATCTCCTAACCCATCTCCGGAGGAGCGGATATGCCTCATCTCGCATCTGTTGAGGGACATCGGGTTTCCTATTCACCCGTTTCTTTGCGGTCTCCTGGAGTTCTACGGCCTCCAGTTACACAATCTTACCCCTGCCTCTATTCTGCACATAGTGGGGTATGTCTCCCTTTGCGAGCTGTTTTTAGGCTGCGAACCACACTTCAGATTATGGAGGAAGCCGTTCTACCTTGTCCCCCGCACCCAGGGAGAGTCCCTATGTCAAGTGGGCGGGGCCTAAGTATGGCGCATCGCCGAGACCGGATACTTGTCCGGCACTCCTGAGAAGGCACCAGAAAACTGGCCTTCAGAGTGGTTCTATATAAATGACGTTCCCCTTCCGGATCCAGTCCGGATAGGTCTCCCCAAGTTCAGCAATGCCCCGCCGAGGGCACGCATAAGCTGGCGCCCCCAGGGCCCTCAAGAAGAGGACACAAGGGAAATATACCTCCTGATGAACAGGATAAAGTTGCTGGCCAAATCCGGACTGACGATAGTTGAGGTCATGGCGATATGCATAAGGCGGGGAGTGCAACCGCTACAATATCGGGTGAAGCCCATGTGGCATTTCAACGGGGAAGACAATGCCACCTGCTGTGGCCGTAAGGGTCCGGACTCCGCTGTTGCTTTGGCAAGGATATTGTCCGATCTGTACAAAGGGGAAGAGGAGGAATTCCTCCGCATAAAAACGCGGGACGGATTCTCCATGTACAACCCCCCAGAGTGGGTAAGTTGCCATTCTTTTCCCAGCTTCACTTACTCTAATGTTCTTTTGCTAAGATTACTTGCATCAATGCTTCTGAGCAGGAACTGAGGAGGGCCTTAGAAGGAATCTTCAGCCCCTCCCCGCAACCAGAGGAACCTGGAAGGGCCCTAGATCCGGGACTCAAAGTAGATCCGGATATTACTGTGGAGCTTGTCAACGGGGTATTTTATTAGGCGAGCTGGGATGGCGCCCTAGTGGCCATTACGGTCGACTACCCTGGACTGCTCCCGCGTCGCGTGTAAGCCGAGCTAAAAAACCCTATCCTCCGAAGAGGACTGCCCCGAGGTATTATAATTTACCCTTGAGGCGTCATTCTATTTGCAGAAGCGACGGCCGGAGCGAGGGGCCGAGCCCCTAGGGACTCGTCAACCACGGGCGTCCGGATTGGGCAGGCTCAAGAGGAAGGCGGTGAGGGTTGACACACCACTACAAAGGTAAAGTAATGATCTGTCCTGTAATTATAGAATTTGAAATATGACAACGCCCTTTGTGTCTGGCAGGAAGAGAAATAACCAGACTATGTCTGGAGACCCCACCAATCACGCCTCCACCAGCCGGGTTCCAAAACCGGCTTCGGGGCGGAGGCGGAGGCGGGGCCAGCACCGCATAGTCCCCCTACAGAGGATGCGGATATGTGTTCGGCCACGAACTCTGAAGTGGAGAGCGCCATGAATCACCGGCGCCGGAGGGCCGTGCTTTGGAATAACATCTTTTCCGAAGAGGCTTTTAATGCCTTCAATTCGGCGGACGCATATGTCCGAGCTGCTCGAGGCGGGCTTGCCCAAGCGACAAACCAGTATACCAAAGACATACGGGTAAGAAATTTTGATAAGTATGTATAGCAGTAGCCCCTGAGACTTGGAATAGTTGGGACAACTGTTTGAAGGATCAATATATGCACAGGTCCATGTGGACAAGAATGAACAATTCGCACGGGAGATGGAGGCATGCAAGGCCCAGCTGACTGATGCGGTAGCCAAGTTAGAGGGATCCCGAAAGGCCCCCTCTGGTAATATTTGTTTCCATTATACGCAGATGTAACAGTTAGTAAATGGCTGGTGCGGTTAGCCTAACAGAAAATTCTGCAGACAATCCCGGGGTGAATCCGGAGGAATGGGTGACGACTCGCATCTCCAACGGCAGCTAAAGGCTGGCGAGCGTATCCTTACACAGGTGACGCAAGAGAAGAACGGGCTACAACATGCCAATATTCATCTGGACATGGAATTAAAGGACATCCACGCTCAACAGGCAAACTCCATGAAGGAGAACAAAAAGCTTCGACGCGGCATTTATGGTAAGAGCTCAAGCGAACTGTGTGATAGTTCGGCGAGGAAGTTTTTTGAATTTTTTTTGCCTGCAGGAATGTTAACGGGTCGCCCTAAAGAGGAGATGCCCTCATCTGCAGGTGATTTGCTGCAAGTACTTTTGCAGTTGTACGAGCGTGCTCGGCAGGTGATGCACGGCATTGCTCAGGCCTTGTGGCCATCAAGCCTCCTGCCGAATGGCATGGGGGAGCTTGCGGACCTGCTCCAAAGAGCCCGACGGCACTTCCGTCTGTGGAAGATATCAGCATGCCGGCAAGGAGCAAGAGAAGCCTGGGCAATGGTGAAGACGCGCTACACCAAGCTGGACCCGAACCATATGGCCGAAGTAGGACCGGCGGGGCCGGATGGGCAAGAAATTCCTGTGAGTCTGGTATATGACCAGGTAGCGTTAGCTGCTAAGTATTCTCAACAAGATTGTAGGCTAGATAGCCTGTTAGATGATATAGAGGAGGAGTATAGTCAGTCTCAGTGACTTTGTAATTTAATTGGCATAAATAGCCCCGAGTTGGATTGAAATCATTTGTCATGGCGGACCTTTTTGCTTCAGCCCCCGGATCCTATAGTCCGGGGTGTGTCCGAATACCCGCTCGGTTATACAAGAACTGGGGTATGCGTGGAGACCAGGCGTAGGGGTCATAAGTGCTTGGACAGACAAGTACCCAACTAGTTATGTTATATTGCATGGATAGCAAGAAACATCTTCCTGGGAAAATAGTTCCATTAGGGGTTCCTTTCCGTGGGAATGCATGTGTCGATGCACATGTCCGGACTGCGAACGACGGCGCAGGATACAAAGCTTCTGGGGTTTTTTGTTCTAACCAACGAATACATCTTTTGTTCACCGATCGAATATTCTCTTAAGGAAACTAGCTTTTGGCTTCACCCAGTCTGAGGTACACATCCGGCTTAACCGACAGTAACAATCGCAGAGGTGCTCCCCTTATGCCCTAGCCGAATTAACGGGAACGTAGAGCATAAACACAAGAGCCAGGCAACCCAGCTTGGCCACATCTTAAGTCATATCGATGCATATAATGGTGAAGAAAAGGCACATATGGAAAAAGAACGCATATGCGATGGGCAAAAAGCCATTTAAAGTAATTATGTCTAGCTTCCTAATAGGAAGCCCCCAGGTACAGCTTACACACATAGTACAGCCGGAATGATCCGGGAGGCCGCACTGTATTAAATAATTTGTGTGAAGAGAAAAAGGGTCGAGAAAGGAGAGAAAAAGAGGTGGAGTGCAGGACCTTGAGAAGAGGTGTCTAGAGGGGGGGTGATTAGACACTAAGTATCAAAGTTGCAGTTTTTAACTTCTTTAAGTTTAAGTGGAGTTTAGGCACAAGTTTAACATTCACAATACATAACAAGAAAGCATGCAAAGAGTATATGAGCAGTGGAAAGTAAAGCATGCAACTTGCAAGAATGTAAAGGGAAGGGTTTTGGAGGATTCAAACGCAATTGGAGACACAGATGTTTTTGTCATGGTTCCGATAGGTGGTGCTATCGTCCATCCACGTTGATGGAGACTTCAACCCACGAAGGGTAACGGTTGCGCGAGTCCACGGAGGGCTCCACCCATGAAGGGTCCACAAAGAAGCAACCTTGTCTATCCCACCATGGCCGTCGCCCATGAAGGACTTGCCTCACTAGCGGTAGATCTTCACGAAGTAGGCGATCTCCTTGCCCTTACAAACTCCTTGGTTCAACTCCACAATCTTGTCGGAGGCTCCCAAGTGACACCTAGCCAATCTAGGAGACACCACTCTCCAAGAAGGAACAAATGGTGTGTTGATGATGATCTCCTTGCTCTTGTGCTTCAAATGATAGTCTCCCCAACACTCAATTCTCTCTCATAGGATTTGGATCTGGTGGAAAGAAGATTTGAATGGAAAGCAACTTGGGGAAGGCTAGAGATCAAGATTCATATGGTAGGAATGGAATATCTTGGCCTCAACACATGAGTAGGTAGTTCTCTCTCAGAAAATGTATGCTGGAAGTGTAGGCACGTTCTGATGGCTCTCTCCACGAATGAAGAGGAGGTGGAGGGGTATATATAGCCTCCAAACAAAATCTAACCGTTACACACAATTTACCATACTCGGTGGGACCGAATCAACAAACTCGGTTGTACCGATTTAGTAAATCTAGTAACCGTTAGGATTTTTGGTGGGACCGATATGCAACTCGGTAGGACCGATATGGTTAGGGTTAGGGCATAACGTAATCTCGGTGAGACCGATTACACAAACTCGGTGAGACCGATTTTGGTAATTAGCTAACCAGAGAGTTGGTCAGGCAAACTCGGTGGGACCGATTACTCAAACTCGGTGGGACCGATTTTGTAATAAGTTAACTAGAGAGTTTGCATTGTAATCTCGGTAGTACCGATTGCTCAAACTCGGTGAGACCGATTTTGGTAATGGACATACACAGAGAGATTACAATCCCATCTCGGTGAGACCGAGATCCCTATCGGTGAGACCGATTTGTCTAGGGTTTGTGGCAGTGGCTATGACATCTGAACTCGGTGGCGCTGGATAGAAAGAATTGGTGTGGCCGAGTTTGACTTTTAGTTTAGGTCATATGCATGGAAGTGGGAAAGTAGTTGAGGGTTTTGGAGCATACCACTAAGCACTGTAGAGCAAGAAACTCATTAAGCAACACCTCATCCCTTCTTGATAGTATTGGCTTTTCCTATAGACTCAATGTGATCTTGGATCACTAAAATGTAAAATGAAGAGTCTTGAGCTTGAAGCTTGAGCCAATCCTTTGTCCTTAGCATCTTGAACGAGTTCCCACATACTTTTAGTCCATGCCACTCCATTGTTGAACTTATCTGAAACATACTAGATAAAAGTGTTAGTCCAACAAGAGATATGTTGACATTAATTACCAAAACCACCTTGGGAGCACTTGTGCTTTCAATCTCCCCCTTTTTGGTAATTGATGACAACATACATCAAAGCTTTAGATAAAGATATAAAGAATAGCAAGTAAAGCTTTGGAAGGACATGTAACAGGCATAGGCTCCCCCTACATGTATGCAATCATGTGAATATGAAATGTACAAGCATGTGAGAGCATAACCATGATAGAGTAGGCAATGTGTTACATGTATCTTGGCCATATGCATCAGAGCAAAGAATATTAAAGAAAATACCTTCATGCTCATGAGTCCTTCTTGCAAACAGTATGTACATCAGCAAGAATTCCTCATACACATGATTGTGATGCATATACTTACCTTGTAGTCTTGAGTTGGCTTAGGATGGAATGAACCTGCGTAAACAAGGTTAGATAACACAGGTACATCTACTAGCCAGAGCAAACAGAAGAAACCATAAGAATACCAAGACTGGGATGACATGTAGAGAGTGAGTACTAAGTACCACATTGGATTAGACATGTCCCCAAGAGTAAAGATATGCAATGAATTTAAATGATTTCCTTCCCTTAGATGTCTTGCTCCCCCTGAATCTAGCATGGGATACCGGGAGAAGATAGGGAACAGAAAATCAGAGCTGAAAGATATAAATGAACAGAGCTAATGCAAATAAGCACATAGGACATGTCTTTCCCCTTAAGAAGACATGTGGCATCTCTCCTCTTGAACACCAAGCATCTGGGATCCTTGAGAAATACTTTCTACTTGAGTATTCTCTCCCCCTGGAGATCTCTTTCTCCCCCGGAGGAGGTGAGTATTCTCTCCCCTGGAGATCTCTTTCTCCCCCTGAGGAGGTGATACTCTCTCTCTGATGTGATCTCTCTAAGTGATAAGCTTTGATGTGATCTCTCTCTCCCCCTTTGACATCAATTTCCAAGAAGGGTTTGATCCTTGAGTCACAGCACAAAGCATTTATATAAATGTGATGCTTGTAGAGGACAAGATTCATTGAGTGGAGCTGGATTAGAAGAAACACAGAATAAGTGGCAAACTGTTTTTCCTGTTGTGAAATCGGTGGCACCGAGTTGTATGCTTCGGTTGCATCGAAAGGATTCGGTTGGACCGAAAACAACAAATCGGTGAAACCGAGTTCATCACAGAGAAAACACTTGTCACCTCAGCTCACTAGACTAGTAAGATCTCACAAAGATTTGCAAGGAATTTACTGAATGATACACAATGAATTGGATGCAGAAAATGCAGAGCAAACAGAAAGAAATCTAGATGAAGTTTTTTTTTGAAAATGGGGAAACAAATATGCATGAGACAAATGCAAAAACACAGAAAAGAACACAAGAAAACTTCATCTAGAGATGGTCAGCGACAAAGTCACCTATGTTAGAGTATATTGACTTAGGAGTCAAGTGAGACCACTTGATCATAGGTCATACTCATCGTTTAAGCTCAAAATGGGATTGCCATTTTTCATTTAAGCATCTTGATGTATTCACATCTTGTTGAGTTGCTTTAGCTCATGACTTGGAGTAAAGCTTCTCTAAGATGGAATAACATACCTTGGCTGGTGGTGTTGAACATGTAGTTGAACTTGTGTGGGTTGCTCAAGGTTGATGTAGCTCATCAAGAATTGGGAGCACCACTTGGAATTTGAGCCCATCTACCTACATGGGTTAGTTCTTGCAAGGAAGAGAACTTGTGTATCCAAAAATGACAAACATGAAGCTCAACATAGAATTTGTCAAAGGATATGTTTGAATGGTTCCGTGCTTCCTTGTCTTCAACCACCATAGTGTAGAGACTTGGTGATGTAGAAATTGCTCAAGATGTGAGTAGATTACAATCTCATGGAATTTGATTCAACCAAGTACCTACATGGGTTAGATAACATGCAAGATGCAAATATATCCAAGACATAAGATCTTCATCATAAGAGAAATATCAAGGATTAGTCATAAGCTCATGTCTTGTATGTATCCAATGGAGTTTCTACTCCAAGTTTGAAGCATCAATGATGTTCAATTCTCCTCTTAACCTGCAAAACACTTTCTCATCAAGAGGTTTAGTGAATATATCCGCTAATTGCTTTTCGGTGCGAACATGCTTAAGATTAATGTCACCCTTAGCAACATGATCTCGAATGAAATGATGACGAACTTCAATATGCTTAGTTCGAGAATGTTGTACGGGATTATGACCAATTTTGATAGCACTTTCATTGTCACAAAGCAATGGAACATGTTTCACATATGTCCCATAATCTTTAAGAGTTTGGGTCATCCAAAGTAACTGAGCACAACATGAACCAACGGCAATGTATTCCGCTTCGGCGGTGGATAAGGATACCGAGTTTTGTTTCTTGGAGGACCAAGACACAAGAGATCTACCAAGAAATTGACAAGTACCCGAAGTGGACTTTCTGTCAACCTTGTCTCCGGCATAGTCCGAGTCGGAGTAGCCAACAAGATCGAAAGAGGCCCTCTTAGGATACCAAATGCCAAAATTTGGTGTATGGATTAAGTATCTCACTATCCTTTTCACGGCCTTAAGATGACATTCTTTAGGAGCAGCTTGATATCGTGCACACATGCACATACTTAGCATGATATCGGGACGAGAAGCACATAGATATGATAATGAACCAATCATAGAGCGATAAACCTTTTGATCAACCGGTTCACCATCTTTGGTCAAGTCAAGATGTCCACTAGTAGGCATGGGTGTAGTCATACCTTTGCACTCTTGCATATTTAACTTCTTGAATAAGTCCTTGGTGTACTTCGTTTGAGAAACAAAAATACCTTCCGTAGTTTGCTTGATTTGCAACCCAAGAAAGAATTTGAGTTCACTCATCATAGACATCTCAAACTTCTTTGACATTAGCTTTCCAAACTTTTCACTAAAATGAGGGTTAGTTGAACCGAATATAATATCATCAACATAGATTTGGCACACAAATAGTTCTCCATTAACCCTTTTAGTAAAATGTGTGGAATCAATTTTCCCAATTTCAAAGCCTTTTTCAATAAGGAACTTGGTCAAGCATTTATACCACGGTCTAGGAGCTTGTTTAAGACCATACAGGGCTTTGTGAAGTTTGTAAACATGATTTGGTTTCTTAGTATTGACAAAGCCGGGAGGTTGTTTAACATAAACTTCCTCCTCTATTTCACCATTTAGAAAAGCACTTTTAATGTCCATTTGGTACAAGGTGATATCATGATGATTAGCATAGGCAAGTAAGATGCGAATGGACTCAAGTCTAGCAACGGGAGCGTAAGTCTCACCATAGTCCATACCTTTGACTTGTGTGTAGCCTTGGGCGACGAGACATGCTTTGTTGCAAACTACTTGTCCATCTTCATCTTGCTTGTTGCGAAACACCCATTTGGTACCGATGATGTTGTGGTTGTTGTCGGTCTTCTCAACCAATGTCCAAACTTGGTTCCTCTCAAAGTTGTGTAGCTCTTCATGCATAGCATTTATCCAATCCGGATCTTCCAATGCTTCTTCAACCTTCATAGGTTCAATGCTAGAGATGAAAGAATAGTTTTCACAAAAGTTAGCTAAACGAGTTTTAGAGCGAGTGATTCTCCCGGTTTGAATATCATTGTAGATTTTCTCGATGGGATGATCTTTAGCAACTCTTGCTCGAACTCGTGAAAGCTTTTGCTTGGTTCTTGGTTGAACTTCTTCTTCATCTTGTTCTTCTTCTTGGCCTTCTTCATTGTTGGCGTTGTCGTTCTCTTATCGTGGTGGAGAAGGAGGTTGTTGACGTTCATCTTGATGCACTTCCTCGTTTTCTTCATCTTGGTGTGTCCCACTTGTGGATGCTTCCGTATCAACTCTTGGTTCACCTTGTCGTGAAGTAGAAGCTTCCACTTGGACAGATGAGGTACTCTCCTTCATCTCCGTTGGACGGACCTTGCCAATAGACAAGTCTTGGATTGCTTCTAAAGGATCTTTGTCTCCTACATCAATTGGCAATTGCTCTACTTGTGAGCCGTTAGATTCATCAAACTTCACATCTACCGTCTCTTCAACGTTTCGGGTGAAATTGTTGTAGACACGGTAAGTGTGAGAGTTTGAGCCATAACCTAGTAGGAAACCTTCATGAGACTTAGGAGCAAATTTAGAACGACGATGCTTATCAAGAATGTAGCACTTTGAGCCGAATACTCGAAAGTATCCAACTTGGGGTTTGTTACTGGTGAGGAGCTCGTATGCCGTCTTGCCGAGTAGCTTGTGAAGATACAAGCGATTTGTTGCATGACAAGCTATCTCAACCGCTTCTGCCCAAAAGTGCTTCGGCGTCTTGTACTCATCAAGCATTGTTCTCGCCATTTCGATGAGCGTCCGGTTCTTCCTCTCAATAACTCCATTTTGTTGAGGTGTGTACGTAGCCGAGAACTCGTGTGAAATCCCCTCTTCGTCAAGAAAGGTGTCCACATTTGCATTCTTGAACTCCGTTCCGTTGTTGCTGCGAACCTTCTTGATCTTCACTTCAAATTGATTTTGGGCCTTCCTAGCGAAGTTTTTGAAGATCTTTTGGACCTGCGATTTATCATCGAGAAAGAACACCCACGTAAATCTTGAAAAATCATCAACTATAACTAGACCAAAAGAATTTCCACCGAGACTCTTGTAAGAGTTGGGACCAAAAAGATCCATGTGAAGTAGCTCGAGTGGCCTCCTTGTGGTCATGATGTTCTTCACGGGATGCCTTCCTCCAACCTATTTACCTGCTTGACAAGCGCTGCAAAGTCTATCCTTATCAAATATGACATCGTTAACACCAAATATATGATTTCCTTTAATAAGCTTGTCAAGGTTTCGCATGCCAACATGACCTAATCGTGTATGCGATAACCAACCTTTTGAGGATTTAGCAATGAAGCAAGTTTTAGGTTGAGCCTTTTTAGTGAAATTAACAATGTATAGATCACCTCTACGCACACCGTTAAAGACCAATTTTATGATTATCTCTACGAAACACTTGGCAATCTACTTCAGTAAATAGGACATTGAAACCGAAATCAGCAAGTCTAGATACTGAAAGTAAGTTGTATCCAAGAGATTCAATGAGCATGACATTTTGTATGGAGCTATCATGTGATATGGCCACCTTACCGAGGCCAACCACCTTACCCTTTGAGTTGTCACCGAAAGTGACATACTTTTGAGGACTATCATTTTCAGCAAGCTCACGAAACATGTCTTTATCTCCGGTCATGTGATCGGTACATCCACTATCAAGAACCCATTCCTTTCCTCCTAACATATATCCCTGAAGATTTGCCATAAGACCAAGGTGTCTCATTGCATCATCAAGATCGAAGTCACTATCATCATCCTCATCATAGTATCCATGTTCAACATCGTCATGTGGTGGATCAAATCCTAGAGAGGGTGATTCGTTAGAGTGAGTTTGACAATGATCTTGCTTATGAATTTTTATAGCTTCGGAAATAATATCACCAATAATTCCAACATCTCCTTTGGCACGCATAAGGTTTGTAAGCTCAAATAGACGATCACCAAACATAGGATCACTAGTATTCATCTTACTCAAGGCAATAGACTTATAGAGAATTTCATCAAGTTTTTTCAAGGAATAATTTGGAAAGCGTTCCTGAAGAAATTTCCATATAGTGTAGGCACACTCAAGAGTAGGCAAACATCCAATCAAGTTTCTAGGCAATCCTCTAATGATAAGATTAATAGTTCTAAGATTCCTAATCATGTCAATTGATTCATCAAGGGTAGGATCAGCATGAGGTGCACAAGGGCTAGCAATGTACTTGTTCAAATGATATTGGTTGAAAATTACAAGCATCTCATTTTTCAACTCATGAAAATACTCTCCATCAAGAATAGGCACTCTATGTCTAGGACTCCATAAAGTAGACTCATCCATCTTCTTCCAATGGTGATTAAACAAAGGCAATGGAGACCAATGCTCTGATACCACTTGTAGGACCTTGAGAAGAGGTGTCTAGAGGGGGGTGATTAGACACTAAGTATCAAAGTTGCAATTTTTAATTTCTTTAAGTTTAAGTGGAGTTTAGGCACAAGTTTAACATTCACAATACATAACAAGCAAGCATGCAAAGAGTATACGAGCAGTGGAAAGTAAAGCATGCAACTTGCAAGAATGTAAAGGGAAGGGTTTTGGAGGATTCAAACGCAATTGGAGACACAGATGTTTTTGTCGTGGTTCCGATAGGTGGTGCTATCGTACATCCACGTTGATGGAGACTTCAACCCACAAAGGGTAACGGTTGCGCGAGTCCACTAAGGGGTCCACGAGGAAGCAACATTGTCTATCCCACCATGGCCGTCGCCCACGAAGGACTTGCCTCACTAGCGGTAGATCTCCACGAAGTAGGCGATCTCCTTGCCCTTACAAACTCCTTGGCTCAACTCCACAATCTTGTCGGAGGCTCCTAAGTGACACCTAGCCAATCTGGGAGACACCACTCTCCAAGAAGTAACAAGTGGTGCGTTGATGATGAACTCCTTGCTCTTGTGCTTCAAATGATAGTCTCCCCAACACTCAACTCTCTCTCATAGAATTTGGATCTGGTGGAAAGAAGATTTGAGTGGAAAGCAAGTTGGGGAAGGCTAGAGATCAAGATTCATATGGTAGGAATGGAATATCTTGGCCTCAACACATGAGTAGGTAGTTCTCTCTCAAAAAATGTATGCTGGAAGTGTAGGCACGTTCTGATGGCTCTCTCCACGAATGAAGAGGAGGTGGAGGGGTATATATAGCCTCCACACAAAATCTAACCGTTACACACAATTTACCAAACTCGGTGGGACCGAATCAACAAACTCGGTCGGACCGATTTAGTAAATCTAGTGACCGTTAGGATTTTCGGTGGGACCGATATGCAACTCGGTAGGACCGATATGGTTAGGGTTAGGGCATAACGTAATCTTGGTGAGACCGATTAAACAAACTCGGTGAGACCGATTTTGGTAATTAGCTAACCAGAGAGTTGGTCAGGCAAACTCGATGGGACCGATTACTCAAACTCGGTGGGACCGATTTTGGTAATAAGTTAACCAGAGAGTTTGCATTGTAATCTTGGTAGTACCAATTGCTCAAACTCGGTGAGACCGATTTTGGTAATGGACATACACAGAGAGATTACAATCCCATCTCGGTGAGACCGAGATCCCTATCGGTGAGACTGATTTGTCTAGGGTTTGTGGCAGTGGCTATGACATCTGAACTCGGTGGCACCGGATAGAAAGAATCGGTGTGGCCGAGTTTGACTTTTGGTTTAGGTCATATGTGTGGAAGTGGGAAAGTAGTTGAGGGTTTTGGAGCATACCACTAAGCACTGTGGAGCAAGAAACTCATTAAGCAACACCTCATCCCGTCTTGATAGTATTGGCTTTTCCTATAGACTCAATGTGATCTTGGATCACTAAAATTTAAAATGAAGAGTCTTGAGCTTGAAGCTTGAGCCAATCCTTTGTCCTTAGCATCTTGAAGGAGTTCTTACATACTTTTAGTCCATGCCACTCCATTGTTGAACTTATCTAAAACATACTAGATAAAAGTGTTAGTCCAACAAGAGATATGTTGACATTAATTACCAAAACCACCTAGGGAGCACTTGTGCTTTCATGGAGCTTAATTAAAAAGGAGGGGTAAGGAGACAAACACTGAATTCGGTGTTAGGCATAGAATCTCCGGAGTCTGGCCGCGTTCCATGGGTTCGGCTCGAGTCTGTTATGGGATGCATTACATAGACGGTACGCTCCTCCGGTGAGGACTTTGTCAATGACGAAGGGACCTTCCCACTTGGGTTTTAGTTTGTCCTTCTTCTTCTCCAGTAGGCGCAGAACGAGCTCGCCAATATTGTAAGTTTTAGCCCGCACTTCTCTACTTTGATATCATCGAGCCTGCTGCTGATAGAGTGCGGAACGGGCTTTTGCGACATCGCGCTCCTCTTCTAGGGCATCCAAGTTATCCTGCCGATCTAACTTGGCTTTCTTCTCTTCGTACATGCGTACGCGTGGTGAATGATGTATTATGTCGCAGGGTAGTACTGCTTCCGCACCGTACACCATAAAAAATGGTGTATATCCGGTGGTTCGATTCGGTGTGGTCCGCAGCCCCCAGAGTACAGAGTTGAGCTCCTCTACCCAGTGCGTATCCGATTCTGTTAAAGATCACACTAGTCTGGGTTTGATGCCGCTCATGATGAGACCGTTTGCCTGTTTGACCTGGCCGTTTGTTTGAGGGTGGTAGACGGAAGCATAGTCGAGCTTAATGCCCATTTTTCCATACCAAGTTTTCACTTCATCGGCTGTGAAATTTGAGCCATTATCAGTGATGCTGCTGTGGGGGACACCGTACCGGTGTACGACCCCGAATATGAAGTCTATTACTGGTCCGGATTTGACCATTTTAACTGGTTTGGCTTCTATCCATTTGGTGAATTTGTCCACCATGACCAATAATTATTTTTTCTTATGGCTTCCCCCTTTAAGAGGTCCAACCATATCCAGCCCCCAGATCGTGAAGGGCCAAGTTATGGGGATTGTTTGGAGAGCAGTAGGGGGCATATGACTCTGATTGGCGAAGAGCTGGTAGCCGACGCAATGTTGGACAAGGTCCTGTGTGTCTGCTCGGGCCGTCGACCAATAGAAGCCTGTACGGAAGGCTTTGCTGACTAGCGCTCAAGCTGCGGCGTGGTGTCCACCCAGTCCGGCATGGATTTCAGCCAGGAGTTGCCGCCCTTCCTCTTCGGAGATGCGCCTTTGGAGCACTCCGGTCGCGCTTTTCTTGTAGAGTTCCCCTTCGTGGACTTTGTAAGCTTTAGAACGCCGGACTATGCAGCGTGCTTCATTTTGGTCTTCGGGGAGCTCCTTCCTATTTAGGTAGGCCAAGAAAGGCTCGGTCCATGGGGCGATTACAGCCATGATTTCGTGGGCCGAGGATGTTATTTCGGTGGCAGAGCCTCCGATTGTGTCTGATGGTTCGGAGTCTGGGGGTGTGTTCGGATCCGTGCTGGTGTTGCCGGACTCCCCTTCCCATACTACGGATGGCTTGAATAGTCTTTCCAGGAATATATTAGGTGGGTCAGGGTCACGCTTGGCACCGATGCGGGCGAGAACGTCCGCCGCTTGATTGTTTTCTCGAGCCACATGGTGGAATTTGAGCCCCTCGAACCGAGCTGACATTTTGAGGACGGCATTATGGTAGGCCGTCATTTTCGGATCCTTGGCATCAAAGTCTCCATTTATTTGTGATATTGCGAGGTTCGAATCCCCGCACACTTCCAGGCGTTGGATGCCCATAGAGTCTGCCATCCGAAGACCATGCAACAGAGCCTCATATTCGGCTGCATTGTTGGAGTCTGTGTATAATATTTGCAGGACGTACTGGACCGTGTCCCCGGTGGGAGACGTCAGGACAACCCCTGCTCCCAGTCCAGCCAGCATTTTGGAGCCGTCAAAGTGCATTATCCAGTTGGAGTACGCGCCGTACTCTTTATGGAATTCGGCTTCTGTCCATTCGACGGCGACAAAGTCAGCCAGTACTTGCGACTTAATGGCTCGCCGTGGTTTGTATATTATGTTGAACGGGAGGAGCTCGATAGCCCATTTAGCGATCCGGCCCGTAGCGTCGCGGTTATTAATTACGTCATTGAGTGGTACTTCAGAGGCAGCGGTAATTGAACACTCTTGAAAGCAGTGTCTTAGCTTCCGAGATGCCATGAAGACCGCGTATGCTATTTTTTAATAGTGTGGGTATCGGGATTTGCAAGGGGTGAGGACCGTGGATACGTAATAAACTGGCTTTTGAAGCGGGAATTTGTATCCGTCCACCTCTTGTTCGACGACAAGCACTGCGCTTACCACTTGATGTGTTGCAGCTATGTATAGTAGCATAGGTTCGCCAATGTTCGGCGCTGTTAGGACTGGATTACTGGCCAATAAGGTCTTTATCTCACCGAGTCCGGCCGCTGCTGCACCCGTCCATACAAAGTGTTTGGTGGGCTGAAGGAGGCGGTAAAGAGGCAATGCCTTTTCTCCTAGACTGGATATAAAGCGGCTCAAAGCAGCCATGCATCCAGCTAGCTTCTGGATGTGCTTGAGGTCTGTTGGTATAGCCAACTGCGACAGAGCTCGGATTTTTGCTGGATTCGCTTCGATTCCTCTATTGGAAACAATGAAGCCCAGCAGCTTCCCCGAGGGGACACCGAAAACGCATTTTTCCGGATTCAACTTGATGTCGTATGTCTCGAGATTATCGAATGTAAGCCTCAAGTCATCCATTAGGGTTTCGACGTGTCTAGTTTTTATGACCACGTCGTCCACATATGCTTCCACTGTTTTGCCGATTTGTTTTTCCAGGCATGTTTGAATCATGTGTTGATAGGTTGCGCCGGCATTCTTGAGCCCGAAGGGCATACTGTTGAAGCAAAAAGGGCCATATGGCGTTATAGAAGCTGTTGCAGCTTGGTCAGACTCTGTCATCTTTATTTGATGGTATCCGGAGTATGCGTCGAGAAAACACAGCGAGTCGTGTCCAGCTGTGGCATCGATGATTTGATCGATGCGAGGGAGGGGAAAGGGATCCTTGGGGCAACCCTTTTGAGGTCTTAAGCGCCAGGATTTGTCCTTTTTTGGTACCATTACCAAATTTGCCAGCCAATCCGGATGTTTAATATCTCTGATGAATCTAGCCTCAAGCAGCTTGGCTAGCTCTTCCTCCATGGCCTGCCGTTTGGGTTCTGAAAACCGCCTTAGGGTCTGTTTGACCGGTTTGTATCCCAATTCTCGCGTAAGAAATCTCACAGTGCGGCGTCCATCACGGGGCTCAACTGTGTCCCGATGGATGTTGTCTTCGTGGGGTCCGTTGGGTGGACTTGGAATTTGACTATCTCGTCTGCAGGTTTAAATGAGGTGGACTTGGGTCGCTTGTCGAGTACCATGTTGTCCCTGTCCACGATGGCCCGTAACATTGTTAACTCTTCGGCTGCTAGGGCTTCAGATAATGCTTCCAGGGCTAGTGCTGCGGTTTTGTTTTCGGCACGAAGTGCGACGTCCGGATCACTGGCTAGAGTGATGATTCTGTTGGGTCCAGGCATTTTAAGCTTCATGTACCCATAACGGGGTACAACTTGAAAGCTTGCAAACGTGTCCCGCCCTAGAAGGGCGTGGTATCCGTTGCTAAAGGGAGCCACTTGGAATGTGATTTCTTCGGACCTATAATTCTCCGGGGTGCCGAATACCACATCGAGTGTGATTTTTCCCGCGCATCGCGCTTCCCGAGTAGGGATGATTCCCCTGAAGGTGGTGCTGCTTTGCTCAATGCAGCCTTTATCAATTTCCATTTTGTTGAGCGTTTCTTCATAGATCAAGTTTAATCCGCTTCCACCATCCATGAGTACTTTGGTGAGACGAAAGCCGTCCACGATTGGGCTAAGGACTAGAACGGCCGGTGCCTGGACAGTCTGGAATCGAGGTTCATCACTGGCATTGAAAGTTATAGCGGTGTTGTTCCAGGGGTTTATCTTCGCCACATGGCAAATTTCCACAGAGCTTTGATGAGCTCGCTTGCGCCTGTTGTTCGAGGTAAAAGTCTCGAAGACTGTTAATACCGTATTGTGTCTGCTGGCAGGATGTTGTTCCGCTTTATGGCTTACAAGAAGATTCTCGCCACTTTTTGCCACCTGCCGGAGTATCCAACATGCCCTAAGGCTTTGAGTTGGTATTGTATTCGGAGCACTATGGAGCTTACATGGCCCGTCGAGCCATTCTTCCAATACGGATCCCCGCCCTGGGGTGGGCTTTGGTTTCTTGGGGATTGGATCGGACGACTTATGAGAGTTCGTCCGTTTAGTTCGGACAAAGGTTTTGGTGAGAGCAGTACTATCCCAAAATTCTGTTTGGGTTTTCCATGCACTCTCCATCGCACAGTACTTCCGTACTATGATTGCCAAGTCTGCAAAGCGTGCTATCTTGCAGTGGTTTATAGCATTGAGGAGTCCTTCGTCTGTGCAGTTTTTGCAGAAGAGTGAGACCATGTTCTCCTCGCGGCAGTCCTTGACCTTGTTAAGTGCAAGGAGGAATCTGGCCCAATAGTGATGTATGGTTTCCTGGGGCTCTTGCCTGATGCGGGAGAGACAGTTTAAGTCCAGGTAGGTGTTGTTAGCAGAATACGGATTTTGATCCGATCTAACGCCCAAGGGCGCGGACGGTTCCAAGCTTAACAGCTCAGATTCCGGAGCGCTGCCCAATTTCTTCGACCCAATGCCCAATTCTAAGTCCGGGACCTGGGTCATGTTTGCCTTTGAGCAGGTTTTCGGCTCAAGAAGTTCGGTGATCCGAACATAATTCGTCCTCAAAGTTGAGGGACAATCCGCGTGTGGTTCCTACACTATCGCTATCTCATGGGTGACCGGCGGGGACCTGATGTCCCTTCTGTCGGGTTTAAGCCCAATCCGGTCATAGTTCGTAGCGACTCCCAAAGCGGCAATGCGATCTAGGAGTTCATTGAGGGAGGAGAGCTCCATCGGATCCATCTGTTCGGCAAGTTCCGAACTGACGCAAAGGTTATGATTGATGACCCGAGAGGCCATCGTCGGTGCTACCACCGACGGGGCGGCCATGATAAAGCCGCCGAGTCGGACCGTCTGGCCTACAGACAGAGCTCCCTCCGAAGTAATGTCGTCCTTGATAACAAGATGAGCCATCGAGCCTTGTGGCGAGGACACAGAGGAACTCTCAATGAAAGCACCAATGTCGGTGTCAAAACTAGCGGATCTCAGGTAGGGGGTCCCGATCTGTGCGTCAAGGCTGATGGTAACAGGAAGCAAGGGACACAGATGTTTACCCAGGTTCGGGCCCTCTCGATGGAGGTAAAACCCTACTTCATGCTTGATTAATATTGATGATATGGGTAGTACAAGAGTAGATCTACCACGAGATCGTAGAGGCTAAACCCTAAGAGCTAGCCTATGATGGTATGATTGTAATTGTGATCAGCCTTCTAAGGACCAACCTCTCCGGTTTATATAGACACCGGAGAGGACTAGGGTTTACATGGAGTCGGTTACAAGGAAGGAAACATAATATCCGGATTGCCAAGCTTGCCTTTCACGCCAAGGAAAGTCCCATCCGGACACGGGCTGAAGTCTTGAGTCTTGTATCTTCACGCTTCAATAGTCCGGACGTTGTACACAGTCTGGCTGTCCGAATACCCCCTAATCCAGGACTCCCTCAATGACACCGGTTATATTGCACATTAAGTTGAACCTGATTAATAACTCAACTTGAATATGTTGTTGACCGGGTCTTGGTGCCGCTGAAACGAGTCTCTCCCAGTGCAACCACATTTGCCGGTATGGGACAGCCTTAATGCGTTTCATTATCGTGCCTCTGGTCGGTGCCTCCATTCAGGGAAGGTTATGGGCGTGCTGTACCCTGGCCCGGTAGGCAAGCATAACCTTGTGAGCCCGTTGTTAAGTTAATTTTGGTACCGGATCCCAGAGTGGATCGTGGCCACGACGGTGGTCGAGGTGTCTGGAAGTAGACACGGGGCCACCCAGGACTAGCCCGGTGGGGTCTGAGTCGAAAGGGCCGGGAGAGTGTCATGACAATGAAATGGTTTCGTCGGAACGCTGTTGGTCCACCCGAATGGGAGTGCGAGGCCATGGGTTCCGTAGTGTGGGTACAGTGTACTAACCTCTGCAGAGTGTTTTTAATCTATCGATAGCCGAGTCCACGGTTACGGACACGCTCGAAAGTAGGGTACACCATGGGTCAACACTTAATAAAATATGCACACTAAAGTTGTACTAATGATGGCAGTGAGGCTATCGTGTTGAGTTTGGCCATGAGTTGGTCGGGTTGTGATTGCCGTAAGGATCACGGGCCAAGAGTTGGTCGGGTTATGATCGCCGTAAGGATCATAGGCCATGGATTGGTCGGGTAGTGATCGCCGAAAGGATCACATGTGTGTTGTAGAGATTATCATGTTAGTGGTCTGGAAATGATCACGTCCGGTAAGCACGTCCGTGGAACAAGTAACAGTTGAGCATAGCCACAACATGTTAGATGTATGGTTGCATTGTTGATTAAATGGTTAAATATCATGATGTTGTTTGTCATTATGTTTATGCTTATTGTGAGCTTGCAAGTACATTCAATGTACTGACCTGGCATGTCATGCCAGATTTCAGGAAAGTCTCGTTGGGAAGGAGTGTTGTCCGAGTCTAGACCGTGTCCACGTCGGTGTCCTTGTGCTATGGAGTCCCGCTACGACGTTGTTCCGCTGCCGAGTAGTTATCATGATCGAGGCCCCTTTATGTTCACTAAATAATGTACATATTATTCAGCCGCACCGTATGTGCCGCTTGGCCTTGCTAACTGTTGTAATATAAACTATGCTCTGCTAGCATGAATAAAGCGGTTGTTTTTCTATGCCATGTTGTTGTGTGTTGCCAGAAGAGAAGGTCTCCAGGCTGGCAATGCAAGGTAAACCGGTCACTCTGATCCGGGGTGCCATAGTTGTTTTTGATTCGGACATGACAACGGGAAGGAAAGCGGTAAAGAGAGAGGATATTGAGAAAGAGAGGGCGAATAAAACGGCAAGGGTGAAGTGGGGGAGAGGAAAACAAGAGGCAAATGGCAAATAATGTAATGCGAGGGAGATGAGTTTGTGATGGGTACTTGGTATGTCGTGACTTGAGCGAAGACCTCCCCGGCAACGGTGCCAGAAATCCTTCTTGCTACGTCTTGAGATTGCGTTGGTTTTCCTTGAAGAGGAAAGGGTGATGCAACAAAGTAGCATAAGTATTTCCCTTAGTTTTTGAGAACCAAGGTATCAATCCAGCAGGAGGCTCCTCAGAAGTCCCACGCACCTACACAAACAACAAGAACCTCGCAACCAATGCAATAAAGGGGTTGTAAATCCCTTCACGACCACTTGCAAAAGTGAGATCTGATAGAGATAATATGATAAGATAAATATACTTTTGGTATTTTATGATATAAATCGGAAATTAAAAGATGCAAATAAAAGTATATGGAAAACTTATATGATAAAAGATAGACCCAGGGGCCATAGGTTTCACTAGTGGCTTCTCTCAAGATAGCATTAGTATTACGGTGGGTGAACAAATTACTGTCGAGCAATTGATAGAAAAGCAAATAATTATGAGATTATCTAGGCATGATCATGTATATAGGCATCACGTCCGCCACAAGTAGACCGACTCCTGCCTACATCTACTACTATTACTCCACACATCGACCGCTATCCAGCATGCATCTTGAGTATTAAGTTCATAAAGAACAGAGTAACACATTAAGAAAGATGACATGATGTAGAGGGATAAACTCATGCAATATGATATAAACCCCATCTTTTTATCCTCGATGGCACAAATACAATACATGCCTTGCTACCCCTGCTGTCACTGGGAAAGGACACCGCAAGATTGAACCCAAAGCTAAGCACTTCTCCCATTGCAAGAAATATCAATCTAGTAGGCCAAACCAAACTGATAATTCGAAGAGACTTGAAAAGATAACTTAATCACACATAAAAGATTTCAGAGGAGATTCAAATATTTCTCATAGATAAACTTGATCATAAACCCACAATTCATCGGATCTCGACAAACACACCGCAAAAAGAGTTACATCGAATAGATCTCCAAGAAGAACGAGGAGAACTTTGTATTAAGATTCAAAGAGAGAGAATAAGCCATGTAGCTAATAATTATGGATCCGAAGGTCCATGGTAAACTACTCACAACTCATAGGAGAGGCCTTGGAGATGATGTAGAGGCCCTCCATGGTCGATCCCCCCTCCGGCGGAGCGCTGACGAAGGCTCCAAGATGGGATCTCGCGGATACAGAAGGTTGTGGCGGTGGAAATAGGTTTTTGTGGTGCTCCTCGATGGTTTCAGGGTACATGGGTATATATAGGAGGAAGAAGTAGGTTGGTGGATGCTCGAGGGGCCCACGAAGGTGGGGGCGTGCCCACCTATAGGGGGCGCATCGGGCACCCTCGTGGCCACCTCCTCTGTTGCTTGACGTCCACTCCAAGTCCCCTGGACCACGTTTGTTCCAAAAATATCGCTTCCGAAAGTTTCATTCTGCTTGGACTCCGTTTGATATTCCTTTCCTTCGAAACACTGAAATAGGCAAAAAAACAACAATTTGGGCTGGGCCTCCGGCTAGTAGGTTAGTCCCAAAAATGATATAGAAGTGTAAGTAAAGCCCATAAACATCCAAAACGGGTAATATAATAGCATGGAACAGTAAAAAATTATAGATACGTTGGAGACGTATCACACCCCCATTTCCTTCTCTCCTACTCCTCCTTCCCTTCCTCTCCTACTCCTACTATGGAAAGGGGGAAATCCTACTCCCGGTGGGAGTAGGAATCCCCTAGGGCGCGCCATAGAGAGGGCCGGCCCCTCCCCTCCTACACTCCTTTATATACGGGGGAGGGGGCACACCATGGACACCCAAGTTGATCATTGATCTTCAGCCGTGTGCGGTGCCCCCCTCCACCATAATCCACTGTTGTCATATCATAGTGGTGCTTAGGTGAAGCCCTGCGTCGGTAGCTTCATCAACACCGCCATCACGCCGTCGTGCTGACGAAACTCTCCATCGAAGCTCTACTGGATCGTGAGTTCATGGGACATCACCGAGCTGAACGTGTGTAGATCACGGAGGTGCCGTACGTTCGGTCGATCATGAAGACGTACGCCTACATCAACTGCATTGTCATAACGCTTCCGCTTACGGTCTACGAGGGTACGTGGACGACACTCTCCCCTCTCGTTGCTATGCATCACCATGATCTTGCGTGTGCGTAGGAGTTTTTTTTGAAATTACTACGTTCCCCAATAGTTGTGACCTTATACTAAAAATCAAACAAATATATTCCGGTGCCCCCCAGTTAAAATAAACTCCTAACAATCCGAGCTTTACAAGGCTCTTCATATTCCAACACCCAACCTCCTTCCCTTCCTCTTGAGTTTATTCGAGGGAATCATGTCCATGGAAGGCTATTTATATCCTAGAGGTCTTTGACAAATGACCATGGCTACCCTCGAGGGGGATAACTTGGAAGGACACGTGAGTAAGAAATGGCTCATGGGTATACGAAGACTAGTCAAATATTGACGTATTCATGACTCATGGCAATCACTAATTATCCTCCATATGAAGACCTTGTATAGACTTGAGCTTTTTACTCCTTATCTTCGTCTTTCACGTTGCATGTTGTTTCATCTTTTTTTTCCTACTCATTGACTATGTTGGTTTGTTTTGAATTTTGTTCATCATTTCATATTTGTGCCGACCCTGGTAATTTAGTTGGACTTTCATTAACTGTCCTTGTCTTGCATGATCATCTTTCACTAGTACAACGAGGTGCTATACAAATGGTTTTTAACCCCTTTCCGCGACGGCATTTGGAACCGTCGCCAAGTGAGTGTGGGCGACACGGGGGTCCTTCCCACACGACCCAGAAGCTGTCGAGGATATGCCCTCCTGGCACACACGCTCGACAAAATAAGGTCATGTGTGACCGACGAGCGACCAAATACGGTTATACATACAGTAGTGCTAAAAAAATACAATTATACAGGCGAAATCATTTTCGGTCATAAGTACATCCCACATAGTCAGTCCCCGCTAAACGTTTCCATTCGTATATACATCCCACACAGTCGCTCCAAGGAAAACGTTTCTGTTTGCAGGTACATCACACACAATTTTCCCCGTTAATTCATTTGTGATAGCATTTCCATTGCACGCGGTATTAACAATTTTATCATTTGCGTTATTGAATGCATCACACACGGTGCATAGAAGAAACTGTGTGGCAAAGGCTGTCCATCACACATAGTTTTTATGTGGTAAACGTTTGCGCCAGGTGGCCTAACGCAAGCAGTTTTTAACAGGATGTCGTATGTGATTGTTCATTAATGTAACACGGTCTATTCCTAGAAACTTTGTGCATTGCCTGACATCATCGCCCACGGTGTTTTCTCAATAACCGTATGCAATAGAAAAACCCAATTAGTAGGCCAATTATCCTATTATTAATAATTAATTTATTAATGTAATTGACATATCATATTAAGCACACAATATATTTAATTTTCATAATTGAAATATATCAGAGTACAACATCATAGAGCTTCAGCACTCAACTACCCCATTACACAACTGCACTAGCACCAAGTTTCATATGCAACATCTATAACCTTTCGAAATTAACATCATAGACGGTACATAGACAAATGTTTCTCAGCTGGAAAATTGCTGAAGCAGAAGGCGAATATTGAGCCTTCATTGATGTTGAAGGTCTTTGCAACTTTAGGCCAGTGCCTGTAGATGACTGACCGTCCATCCTTCGTCCTCTTCAGGAACACTTCAATATTGAACCATGGGTGTTGTATGAATACCTTCCTCGCCTCCTGACCATACATGTGGTTTGAGAGGTAATCATCAGTAAACTACTTTGGAAAGGCCTGAAAACAAGGATGTGCATACATATCTTCTCTATATTGGAAATGAGGCAAAGAAATAAAAAAAGGCAAGGTATAATAGTTAGTACCATCCTGTAGTGAACTGATGTCTTCTTCATTGTGCAGACAAAGATCTTGTTGTTTTTTGTCGCCAATTTCTTTATCCTAACAATCTTTCTGAGTTTCTTGACTTGACTGATATTCATAGACAACTCATTTTCCCATATGCAAAAAGGGTCGAACAGTGGGTCAAAACCTCTGACAGCAGGACCTACATGTGCAAGACCAAATTGTTAAAAACCTAAATATTAGAATGGTTCCTACAATTGCACAATAATGTTCTATTAGACAAAGGACCATGCATGTGCAAACCTCGATTGTAAACCTCAATGCTTCCCATTGTTTCCCTGCAACACATGTAAGGTAGTTAGCATCGGGTTAAGTGAGGGTTCGCATGCTATCAGTAAAATATGTTGATGAAAAATAAGCACATTGCAGATTCATCAGATTAATTCAAGCCACATGGGAAATCCATTTATCCAAACCAAGCATGATCAAGAACTAGGAAATATAGCACTTGTATATGTTTCTCATGTATTAATTGTAGCCAAATTTGATTTATTCCTCACATGCACAAGAATACAAAATTCTACCCACGACAATTGGACATCGCATTGCAGAATTGAACCAAGCAGTTAACTAAACACCACAAAAAATGAACCAAACATTAACTGAGCACCACATTGCACAATATAACATACTCCTAACAGCAGATCAGACAGTTAACCAAACCAAGCATGCTTAACAACTTGGAAATATAGCAATTGTATTTGTTTCTCATGTATTTAGTACAACCAAATTCGATTAATTTCTCACATGGTATACAATAACAGAATGAACCCACAACAATTGAACATCGCATTGTAGAATTGAACCAAACAGTTAACTAAACACCACAACAAATGAACCAAACGTTAACTAAGCACCACATTGCACAATGTATAACATACTAGGAAGATCAGATAGTTAACCAAACCAAGCATGCTTGACAACTTGGAAATATAGCAATTGTATTTGTTTCTCATGTATTTTGTAAAGAAAAATTCAATTTATTTCTCACATGGAAGACAATACAAATTTTCACCCTGAATAATTGAACATCACATTTGCAGAATTGAACCAAACAGTTAATCAAACACGACAAATAATTAACCAAATAGTTAAAAGAGTGGGATCGAGAAAACGCCACGAACTATCATTTAAAGCAGCCAACCGCATCGCGTCAACGGCGCACGAGGCATCTACGGTGGCCTCGATGGCGAGGTGCTCCTCCAAGATCTGGGGGTCGGCACGAATGGCAGCCATCACGACCTCATACGCGCGTGCGGCCGTGATTTGCTTCTGTGCTACCAAATGCTCCTTGAGCTCCTGGCTATACTACGTGCACCATGGCTTAGAGCTGCGCTTATTTGGTGGAGGGGTCGGTGATTTGGGTGGAAGATGTCACGCCGGCGGTCGGGCATGTGGGATGTGGAAGGAGGAGGAGGATGGGGGTCGGGTGTGGATTACTTGCCTGGATAGACGAGGCCGAGCATCATGAAGGAGGGTCGCCGTCGAGGAAGCAGCGCTGCAAGCAAGGAGTGAAGGTTTCAACTTGGAAAAGAAGGCAGAAACAGGGAAAATGTGACTTTTGGTAAGGGGGAGGGGGCGGGGAGGTAGATATTTCCATGGAAGCCAAAAAATTTGAAATCGCTTCAGCGAAAAAACTGGCGCGCAAAGTGTCATCAAACACGGTCCCTTATTCAGAACTGTGTACGATAAGTGAACATCACAAACGATTTAGATAGCATAACCCGTGTGTGATGAGTTTGAACGTCAAAAATTTTGGTTTGAATTTCCCTGGTTACAGTGGTCATCCACGTCATTGCATAATTTGGGTA
The DNA here is from genome assembly GCA_963921465.1 of Triticum timopheevii. Taxonomy (NCBI): domain Eukaryota; kingdom Viridiplantae; phylum Streptophyta; class Magnoliopsida; order Poales; family Poaceae; genus Triticum; species Triticum timopheevii. The sequence goes on from OY997268.1 coordinate 481,489,041, forward strand.
CACAAAGGAGCTACAACACACCCACACTTCTTAATCGAGCAAGTTCAACAATTAAACAGAGATAGCTGACCTAAACATTACTCTAACAAATTAAAGACCGACGCTCTTAATTAAACAAAACAAAGAGTACTACTATGGCTGGTGCTCGTCGATCTCCGCCGTCGCCTCCACGTCCAGCTCGCGCCTGACGGTCTCCTGGGGAAGGAGCTCCATGGCATCCATCGCATCATACTCGGCAAGCATCTCGCCATCCACATCCACCATCTCTTTGGAATAGGCCGCTGTCGTGGGAACGAACACCTATGGGGCCGGCGGACCGGGCCCCTTTCGGTTCGGCGGGGGGCGGAGATCGCACGAAGAGGAGATCGAGGCGAAGCACACGAGCGGCTTACCCAGCTTCGGAGCTCTCCGGAGAGATAATACTCCTACTGCTGCATGTCTGATTATATTGTGTTCTTGCTTGGGAGCGCTGAGAGCTACAGTACACACCCGCTGCTAACGAGATCGAGCGTGAGTGTTTTCTGGTGTCCAACAACCCCACTACGTTGTGCATGGGCCTCCTTTTATATGCTCAAGGGGTTACCGACAGGTGGCAACGTAGATAAGGGTAAAAATGGAAAAGGAGTGCGGTGGGTACACCTACTTGTACATTGTATCCTACCTAACCCTGACGGCAGGGGACAAGGGCATTAAATGCCCGTTTGCGTCACCCAAACAGTGCAAAAAAGGACCGTCAGGGGCGCCACCGCTTGCCACGATGGCTATCTTGTCAGCGCCGCTCGCCACCTCGCACCGCTGGCTGCACAGCCTCTCGCCACGCGCGCTTGGAATGGTCCCAGGGCGACACGTTGGTGGATGTGCTGGAGCGCGGGTACAAAGTGGTAGCTTGCTGCGGCAAGCGCCTTGCCGCGGTCGTTGTCTTGTCGCGTCCGGAAGCTTGTCGCTCACCGGGCCTTGCCGGGACACGTGGCGCGTCGCGGTAAGTTCCTTGAGATGCCTCGGTTGGCCTTCCCGGCAAGCTCCTCTTGCCGGGGTCTTGTCTCCTTGGCTTGAATACTTTGTTCTTGAATGGCTCCAAAGGAATCACGGAGGACCTTGGCGGTCACCCGGCAAGCCTTGCCGCGGGGTGCTGCGACTGCCCGTGCACAAGTTCGGGATACTAGGGTACCCCTACTCTAGTACACCGACAAGAGCCCCCGGGCCTGGGCCACACACGGTGCCGAGCGCTGTTGGGCCAGGCCCAAAACAGGGCACGGGCACTCGCGGCCTGGGTTACGCCGTATCTTATTCCGTATCCACCGCACCCTCCCCGAACGGCACGCGTTGAATGCGGCGTCGTGGGAGAGATCGTGGGTGGTTTCTTTATTCGGAAAAAGCGTAACGTTCGCCTCGTCCCTCTTTATAAGCAGGGGAAACAGGGGCAGTTCCCCCATCTCGCCAGTTATTGTTCCAATCTCAGAAATCCTCCGCCGCTCCCCCCCTTCTTCCAAAGCCGAAAGAGAGCAGCACTCCGCCCCCCATCGCCACCGGTGCCACCAACGCCGTTGATCTCCCCCACCACCTCCTCCATGGCTCCGAAAGCCGGGAAGGGCGTGAAGTCGGCCGAGGCGCTGCGGCTCGAGGCGCTGCGAAAGGAGCGGGCAATATTCCTCCCCGAGCTCGCCGCGAAGGAGTTGAGGGAGTACTACTACCTCTTCTGGTCGACGGAGACGCGAGCGCATCCGCGCACGAAGGTACTCTCCGCCGCCGCTTCTGAACAGGCTCCGAATGGATACCCATTCTTCGCGTTGTTCTTCTACTGCGGGCTCTGCCCGCCTTTCTCTGAATTCTTCTGCGATATCATGAACACCTACGGGTTCCACCTCCTTGATTTCACCCCCAATGCTGTTCTGACCATGGCAGTTTTCGCGCATCTCTGCGAAAACTTTGTCGGAGTCCACCCAAACGTAGCCCTTTTCTGCCACTTCTTTATGCCCCGAGTTGAGAGAGGAGAGCCTCTATCCGGCAGAATCACCTGGATCTCGAGAGCCGGCAAGAAGGAAGCTTATCTGGAGGGGGAGCTCCGCAGCAAATGGGAGGAGTGGAGAGCAGACTGGTGCTGGATCGTCGAGGAGAACCCGCAGCCGTTCACCGCCTAGCGCCAAACCCCAGCAGTGTGCGGCAACGATTGGAGCAGTGTGGCCCCGGAAGACGATAGGCTGAAGATTGCCGTCACCCGGATCATGCGCCTAGGCTTGCCGGGCTCACAGTAGGCGCCGTTGGCGCGGATTTTCTTCGCCGCCGCATCGCCCCTCTGCAGGAGAGGGGGAGACCCGCCTGGCTGTTCGAGGGTCCGGCGGACATCATGAGGCTGCGCCCGGGCCTCAACTTCAACTTTACTGTCCTGGAGCTAGATGCGATGCTCAAGGAGCTGTTCAAGCACGACCCTCAACATCCCGAATGGTTCAGGTTGCCGCAGGGCGTCGTCCTGCTGTGCGACAATTCCTCGCTCAATCGCATCCGAGCAATGATGCCTCTGTGCGATTCGCATGGAATTGTTCCAACTTGGCAAGAGCCCGCGGACGACGTTGCGCAGGAGTTCTTCGACGGCCTGGTAGAAGTGGCGGTCCGCTCCGATGAACAGAAGAGCCTCACCCGCGACACCACCGATGCGGAGATGCGGCGCATCGCCACCAGGGCGGAAGAGGCGGCGGCATCCGCTGCCGCGGGCGAGTTTGGATTCACCGTGGAGGAGGCAGAGGCAGCAGAGGCGGCAAGCCTTGCCGACCGAGATGAGCTTGCCAGAGAGCTTGCCGGCGAGGGAGAGCTTGCCGAGCCTGAAGCCGAGTCGAGCGAGCCCGCCGAGGGTGCGAGCGGCACGCCATCTTCAGGCAGCTTGCCGCAAGCAGAGCCCCCAGCGCAGCCCCCAGCTCCACCAAGAAGGTGTCTCCGCAAAGCCGGGGACGTAGCAGGGCGGCAGACGAGTCAACAGCCGTCGCGCCGCGCGACACGCTCCGCCGCGACAAGCACTGTTGCCGCGGGAGCGCCTCACGCCGCTGCGACAACTGGAGCGGGGTCCTCCCGGACCACCACTTCTGCTCCTGCCGCTGCCCCCGCCAAGCGGTCAAGGGAACCCACTCCTCTGCCTCGTCACGCCGAAGGTGGGCCGGACTTTGACCTCTCCGCGCTCAGCTCCGACGAGGAAGAAGAAGAGTAAGATTTTCTGCTGTACTTGTAGTTCTTCAATTCTTGCTGTTTTTGTCTTGTATCTGATTTGCTTTACTCTGAACTCATTCCTTTTCAGGACCCTGGCCCAGAGAGCGGCGAAGAGAGCCAAGGCTCCGGTGATTGTCATCGAGGATGAGCCCACCGCGATAGCAGGGGGTGTGCCCGAGACCACCTTGCCGGACCCAGCAATCATTCCCCAAAGCAGCCCCCAGCGTAGCCCCTAGCGTAAGTATATGGTTTACTTCCCGCTGTTATGGCGCGCATGGGTGTTCTTCCTTTTGCTGACATCTGACTGTTGATTTGTGTAGGAGTAGAGCAGCCTCACCAGGAGCACCCGGAAGCCGCCCCCGAGATGCTATCTGCTTCATCTACACCGCCAAGGGAGGATTCCCCGGCAAGAGAGCGTTCTTCGGCAAGGGAGAAGTCTCCGGCAAGGGACAGTTCTCCGGCAAGGGACGGTTCTCCGACAAGGGACAGCACCAGCGACCCCCGGTGGTGGAGCCCATGACTACAGATCCCAGCACAGGTAACCCTTCTTGCTTGAAAACTTCCCTTGGGTTCTTCTTCTTCTGATGTTCATTTTGGATATTTGCTTGACTTTTTCTCCCTCTTCTGGTCGTCAGATCCATCTACCGCAGAGCCGATGGAGACCGAGGCCACCGGCGAGGAGAACGCGCGTGGCAACACTGATGACGCCGCCGCCACCGAAGGAGCCGGCGCTGATGATCCCGTCGGCGAAGAGGCCGGCAAAGCTGCCGCTGCAGGAGCTGGCGAGGGGTCCGGCAATCGCACTGACGACCCTGAGGCCGCAGGAGCACAAGGCGCTACACCGACCGCCGATCCCTCTGCCGCCGCCGCAGCGTCAGGCTCCGAAGAGCCCCAGCCCGGCGCCTACTTGAAGGCTGGCGATGGCGTCTTCATCAAGCTCCCCTGGGCGTCAAGCTCCAGGGCGCCGGTCGAAGGAGAAACTTTTGATGGAGAGGTGCTCACCTCCGCTGGGCTGACGCTGGTTGACGCGCCGAGCGGCAGCAGCGGCGAGTCCGAGGAGGAGCAGCTGCTGCGGAAGCTGGTGTCGCTCTACCGCGCCCGACAAGCCAAAGTGGAATCCCGGGAAGCGCTTGTCGCGCAGGCGGGAGTGGACATCGAGAAGCGCTCGGAGGAGCTCCGGAGTCGCAACCAGGAAGCTCTCCGGTCCCTGGCAGAGGAGCGGGAGCAACTCGCTGAGGCATCGAAAGCCTTCCTCCTCGAGAAGGCTGAAGCCGAAGAGCAACAGCGGCTTGTCGCCGAGGAGTTGTTTGCGCGGGAGGGTGAGTTGACGCAGCGGAAAGTTAATCTTGATAGCCATGAGGAGGAGCTTGCTGCGCGCGAGCAAACATTTGGCGGGGCTCTCAAGGAAGCAGAGGATGCTGCCGCAGCTGCCGAGGCCGCCAAGAAGGAACTGAAGACGAAGGTGGCGCAGCTGGAGGCCGATCTCAAGACGAGCGGCGAAGAGCTTGCCGCGCTCAAGCGTGAGCGCAATAAGGATGCCCTCGCCCATGGCGAGCTGCAGGGTCATCTCGTCGAGAAGGGCAAGGAGCTTAGCGCCGCCAAGGACTCCAACGCAGATCTTGAGTTGAACCTGGCTACTTTGACCAAGACGCTGGACGGCGCCAGGGAGCAGGAGGTGGCCTTGAAGGAGGAAATCAAGGCCAACGAAGCGCTGCTGACGAGGGCCGCCGAAACCCAGAACACTTTTAGGGAGACTGTGGAGCTCTGGACAGAGGGTCTCGTGAATATCGCCGCAGTTATTGACGGGGAGCTGGCGCAGCTGGGGATGGAGGACCTCGGGTACTCCTCCGACGAGAACCTCCAACCCAGCGCCAAGCTCACCTTGTTCTTCAAAGGCATGGCGACGGCCCTCCAGCGACTCCGGGAGAAGATCCCAAAGCAGCTGGCCGACGAGTCGCGCACGATCTGTGCGAGAGTTCTGCAAAAGGTGTTGGTGAAGGTGGCCTTCCGCAACCCAGGCCTCAACCTCACCAACGTCCTCAAGAAGCTGCCTCCGGATGCTGATCTGGAAGCGCTCAAGGCCCTTGTCGCACCCATTGTGGACAAGGTTAATGAGGTCAAGAGGGTTGATGGCGACCGCGTAGATTAGGCCGCCTGTTTCCTCCTTTCCTTGTCGCTGCTAGTCATGTTACGAGAACAATTTATTAGAGCTGCGACAAGCTATCTTGTAATATAACTTTATTTTGGGTATCGATCGCCATGTTATTTCCTTTACTTGATTCCTTCCTTTGTATGTTTTCACCCTACGCTTTTAGGGAACTTGCCGGTGCAGGCACCTTTGCCGCGAGCGCTGAGTGGGGGACGTCAGCAGCCTGCTGGTGGTGCCGTTACCGACAAGAAACCTTGTCGTAACTAGTCGCAGCTCACTTAAGTTGTTGAGCGGACTCGAAACAAAGTAAGGGCGCAACTAGCTACAAGTTGGTTCCTCCGTGCACAGGTTTTCCATACAAAGCACGGTCGTTCGAGGAAGATAACTTAAAAATATTAAAACTGATTGCTCAAACTTTGGCAACTTAGCTTTTCTGTCATTTGCGTTCCGGTAAGGCGAAACTTTCTTGAACGTCGCCTGGTCCACATCATTATCTTCTCCTTTCCCCCCGGCAAACTTGTGGGCGAGGGAACCTTCTCTTTCCTTGAGAAAAAGAAAGAAGAGAAAATAAAGATATGGAGCCTTACGGCTCGTTATTGCTTACCGGGGGTAGGTGCTGCACAAAGTGTCAAATAACACATGCAAAAAAAATAGAAAGCATGAAATTGACAAGATGTGCGGAGCACATGAGCTTTATTTATGCACGGGGTCTGCGCCCGGCTTTGTACAAAGGATTACATGCAACAGTGGCAAGACTTGTACAAAAGGTGGTTGCCGGAACAGGTTCCGGCAACCGCGCCTTACGGGTAAAACTTACGAAGATGCTCAATGTTCCAGGAGTTGCTCACCGGAAAGCCATCTTCGGTCTCAAGGTGGACAGCGCCAGGCCTAGTGACTCGTTTCACCCGGTAAGGGCCTTCCCACTTCGGCGTCAACTTGTTGGAATTCTTGGCGGACTGAACGCGCCGAAGGACAAGGTCGCCTTCCTCGAGACCTCTGGCATTAACTTTGCGGCTATGGTAGGGGCGCAAACCTTGCTGGTATCGAGCAGCTCGTACAGCAGCCTGAAGACGGTCCTCCTCAAGGAGCAGCGCGTCATCTTGTCACAGCTGCTCTTGCTCAAGCTCATCATAAGCGAGCACTCGAGGCGACCCGTATACGAGTTCCATGGGGAGAACTGCCTCTGCTCCATAGACTAGAGCGAAAGGTGTCTGGCCAGTGGCTCGATTCGGCGTCGTCCTGATCGACCAAAGAACCACCGGCAGCTCCTCAATCCAGTTCTTTCCGCACTTGTGCAGCCTGTCGAAAGTCCTGGTCTTGAGCCCGCGTAGCACTTCAGCATTTGCCCTCTCCGCTTGACCGTTGCTTCTCGGGTGAGCAACAGAAGCGAAGCAGACCTTGGCGCCAAGATCTTGGACGTACTGCATGAAGGTGCGGCTCGTGAATTGCGTGCCGTTGTCGGTGATGATCCTGTTAGGGATCCCGAAACAGCAAACAATCGACCTGAAGAACTTGATTGCTGACTGTGTTGTCGCCTTCCTCACTGCTTCCACTTCCGGCCACTTTGTGAACTTGTCGATTGCAACGTACAAGTACTCAAAGCCCCCGACAGCTCGGGGAAAGAGGCTGAGGATGTCGAGCCCCCAGACTGAAAATGGCCAGGATAAAGGGATCGTCTGGAGAGCTTGAGCTGGCTGGTGTATCTGCTTGGAATGGAACTGGCACGCTTCACACTTGGTTACTTGTGCAGTTGCATCCTGGAGGGCTATCGGCCAAAAGAAACCTTGCCGGAATGCTTTGCCGGCAAGTGCTCTTGCGCCAATGTGGTGACCACATATGCCTCCATGTATCTCTGCCAACAGCTTTTGTCCATCTTCCCGGGGAATACACTTCAATTTCACACCGTTGAGTCTTCTTCTGTACAGTGTGTTGTCGACAAACTGGTACATACTTGACTGCCAGGCTACTCTTTCCGCTTCTTCTTGCTCTTCGGGAAGTTGTCCTGTCTGAAGGAAACGGACAATCTGCTGTGCCCATGCTGGAGCTTGCGGCTCGACAACAAGGACTAAAGGCACATATGCTGCTGCGGGAACATCTGCTTCTACGGCGAGAACCTGCGGCTCAGCTGGAGCTTGATGATCCCCGGCAAGCTTGCCGGAGCAAAACTTGTCGGGAGCGTCTGCTTCAACGGAACAAACCCTAGGGCTTGCCGGAGCAGACTGCTCCTCAGCACTCTTGGTGTTGATCTTGGGGACTTTCTTGGCGGCGGCTTCGGGGAGCTCTGCCGGAAAGTAGTCACCAGAAATCAACTTCCTTCTCTTGCTCTGTCCAGTTGATGGTGTTACAGAAGGTTGAGTCAGTTTGAGCACAAAGATCCCTGGTTCCACAGGTAACTTAAGTGCGGCACACTTCGACAGGCCATCTGCAATGTCATTCTGAGCTCTTGGGACATGTTCCATCTGTAGGCCGTCAAAGTGCTCTTATAACTTTCTCACCTCATCAACATAAGCTTCCATCAACGGACTCTGATAATTCTTGTTCACTTGGCGGACGACAAGCTGCGAGTCACCCCTGACAATGAGCTTCTTGATCCCAAGGTCTGCTGTGATCCTGAGACCGGCAAGCAAACCTTCATACTCTGCAGTATTGTTTGTTGCTTGCTCCTTGGGAAAGTGCATCTGGACTACGTACTTGAGGTGCTCTCCGGTGCAGCGAGAAGGCACCATCAAAGTACATCAGCCACTCTTTGCTTGCTTCCTTGACGGGGATGCTTGTTTCTGGAATTTCTTCATCTGGTGTTGGCGTCCACTCTGCTATGAACTCTGCCAATGCTCTGCTTTGGATAGTTGAAGTACTCTCAAACTTGAGGCCAAAGCTTGACAGTTCCAGTGCCCACTCGACAATCCTGCCTGTTGCTTCTGGATTCTGCAGTATCCTCTTCAGCGGAAAACGAGTGACAACTGTGATCGCATGTGCCTGGAAGTAATGGCGCAACTTTCTTGAGGCCATGAGAAGGCCGAAAAGCAATTTCTGCACACCAGAGTACCTTGACCTAGCCCCCTGCAGAAGGGAACTGACAAAATAAACCGGGCGCTGCACCATTTTCTTCTGCATCTCCTCACGCGTCTGCGCAGATCCATCTTTGTCGGGACCAGAGCTTGCCGATGAAGCCCGCTGCTTGTCGCTGGATGCATTTGCCGCGGTTGCTGGCTCATCATCCGCCTCCCTCTCCGCTACTAACGCAACACTAACCACTTGATTGGTTGCCTCTATATACAGCAGCAACTTCTCTTGTGGCTTAGGTGCGACAAGTATTGGAGTGGAGGACAGGTATCTCTTCAAGCACAGCCTCCGCTTCCGGAGTCCATTTCATTGGACCTGCCTTTTTCAATATTTTGAAAAATGGCAGGGCGCGCTTAGCAGACTTAGAGATAAACCTGCTGAGAGCAGCCACGCAACCGACAAGTCTTCGTACATCCTTGACGCGCTTTGGTGCTTCAATCTGCTCAATGGCCTTGATCTTGTCGGGATTGGCTTCAATTCCCCACCGAGACACGAAGAACCCGAGAAGCTTGCCGGAGGGGACTCCAAACACACACTTCTCGGGGTTAAGCTTGAGGTTGATCTTGCGCAGATTTGCAAAGGTTTCGTCTAAATCCTGAATCAGAGTTGCCTTATCCTTGCTCTTGACCACTATGTCATCCATGTAGGCTTCCACATTTCTGTGCATTTGTGGCTCAAAAGCGTGATGGACTACCCTTGCAAATGTTGAACCGGCATTCTTCAAATCGAAAGGCATCCGTATGAAATAGTATGTGCCACATGGAGTGATGAATGCGGTCTTCTCCTCATCCTCTTCTGCCATGAAGATCTGATGGTATCCTGAGTATGCATCAAGAAATGAAAGCAAATCACATCCGGCTGTGGAGTCAACAATCTGGTCAATGTGCGGCAAGGGAAATGGGTCTTTGGGACAAGCTTTATTAACATCGGTAAAGTCGATACAAAGCCTCCATTTCCCGTTTGCCTTGCGCATGACTACAGGATTGGCCAACCACGTAGGATGGAGCACTCCTCTGACAAGGCCTGCTGCTTCCAACTTCTTGATTTCGTCTGCAATGAATTCTTGGCGCTCCACTGCTTGTTTCCTGACTTTCTGATTGACGGGCCGCGCATGAGGACAGACGGCAAGGTGGTGCTTGATTACTTTCCTGGGAACACCGGGGATGTCAGACAGTTGCCATGCAAACACGTCGACGTTCGCCCGCAGGAAAGCAACGAGCGCGCTTTCCTATTTAGGGTCGAGAGTGGCACTGATGGTGAAGGTACCACCAGTGCCGTCCTCCTTGGCGGGCACCTTCTTGGTCTCTGGCGGAGCTGCCATCGTCTTGTTACGCTTGCCGGTGGATCTCGATGGTGCGTCGTCGACGGTAGCGCAGCACTCTGAAGAGGTGCGCTTGCCAGAGTCGGCATCAGAACTCTTGCCAGACTTGGTCTTCTTCTTCCCCCCGGGAGCTTCAGCGGCAAGTGTCTTGCGATCTGCTGCAGCTGCTGCATCCCAGTAGATCTTGTCGGCGCAGATAAGAGCATCCTTCTTGTCGCTAGGGACAGAGATGACACTTATCGGGCCTGGCATCTTCAGCATGTTGTATGCGTAGAGAGAGGCCGCCATGAATTTGGCGAGCGCTGGACGGCCGAGTATCCCATTGTAAGGCAATGGAAAGTCAGCAACGTCAAAAGTGACCCTCTCAGTCCTGAAGTTCAACTCGCTGCCAAATGTCACCGGCAACGTGATTTTTCCCTTCGGCTTGCTCCTTCCCGGGTTGATTCCTTGGAATGTGCCGGTCTCTTCGAGCTCGCTGTCAGGGATCTGGAGTTTCTGGAGTACCGCGGAGGAGATCAGGTTCAAGCTGGCCCCACCGTCAACTAGCATCTTAGTGACCTTGAGGTTGCGGATAGTTGGTGAAACCAACATCGGCAAGCACCCGACCGCAGTTATGCGATCAGGGTGGTCCTCAATATCAAATATGATAGGCGTGCTGGACCATTTCAGAGGCTTGCGTGACTCGGCGGGTGGTTCTGCTGCATTGACTTCCCGCACCCACTGTTTGAGCTAGCGGTGTGAAGTGTGCAGAGAAGCGCCACCATCAACGCACAGGACCTCTGTGGCTTTCTGAAACTCCTGCTCATCGGCCTCATCATCATCCATATCTTCATCGTCGTCTTCATCTTCATCCTTGTCGTGGCCGCGGGGAGGCCTGTCTCCTTGCCGCTGCTTGGCCTTGCCGCGGCGTCCTCCCCGGCCGGGGCGCTTCATGCCGGAACCTCCAGTACTATCACGCCCAAGATACGACCCTATCCTAAAAGAACTCAAAGGTCCCACCAAGGATAGAAGCGCATCTTGAAGACGCTTTTGCAAGGTGGATATCATTACATCAACATTACATAATAGTGGGGATACATCCAATACATACAATGTCACATGAATACAACATACAAGAACAACACCCGACTACGGATGAATCATAAATAGAAACTCAAACAACATCCACCCTGCTAGCCCAGGCTACCGACCTGGAACCTATCCCCTGATCGAAGAAGAAGCAGAAGATGAACTCAAGCAAGCAAGCATCGCTCTCGCGTCATGATCATCGCATAATCTGTACCTGCAACTGTTCTTGTAGTAATCTATGAGCCACGAGGACTCTGCAATCCCATTACCATGGGTATCAAGACTAGCAAAGCTTAATGGGAAAGGAAGGGGTAAAGTGGTGAGGTTGCAGCAGCGGCTAAGCAATTATGGTGGCTAACATACGCAAATGAGAGCGAGAAGAGAAACAAAGGAACGGTCGTGAAGCTAGCAATGATCAAGAGGTGATCCTGAACACCTACTTACGTCAAACATAACCCAGAAACCGTGTTCACTTCCCGGACTCCGCCGAGAAGAGACCATCACGGCTACACACGCGGTTGATGCGTTTTAATTCGGATCTGGTGTCAAGTTATCTACAACCGGACATTAACAAATTCCCATCTGTCACATAACCGCGGGCACGGCTATCGAAAGTTTAAACCCTGCAGGGGTGTCCCAACTTAGCCCATGACAAGCTCTCGCGATCAACGAAGGAATAGACCTTCTCCCAGGAAGACCCGATCAGTCTCGGAATCCCGGTTTACAAGACATTTCGACAATGGTAAAACAAGACCAGCAAAGCCTCCCGATGTACCGACAATCCCGATAGGAGCTGCACATATCTCGTTCTCAGGGCAACACCGGATGAGACATCCTACGAGTAAAACCAGACTTCGAGTTGCCCCGAGGGGGCCCCGCAGTCTACTCGGTTCAGACCAGCACTTAGACAAGCACTGGCCCGGGGGGGCTAAAATAAAGATGACCCTCGAGAGAGCGACTCCCAAGGGAAAAAGTAGGTGGTGGTGAGGCAAATGGTAAAAGCAAGGTTGGGCCTTGCTGGACAAGTTTTATTCAAAGCGAACTGTCAGGGGGGTCCCATAAATCACCCGACCGCGTTAGGAACGCAAAATCCGGGAACATAACACCGGTATGACGGAAACTAGGGCGGCAAGAGTGGAACAAAACACCAGGCATAAGGCCGAGCCTTCCACCCTTTACCAAATATATAGATGCATTAATAATATAAGAGATATTGTGATATCCCAACATAATCCTGTCCACCATGGAGAAATCTTCAACTTCACCTGCAACTAACAACGCTATAAGAGGGGCTGAGCAAAAGCGGTAACATAGCCAAACAACGGTTTGCTAGGAATGGTGTCAAAGGTTAGAGGTTCATGGCAATTTGGGAGGCTTGAAGAGCAAATGATAGATAACGCAGCATAGCGATAGAATGAAGCAACTAGCACAGCAATGATAGTAGTGAGATCCAGGGTAGCGGTCATCTTGCCTGAAATCCCGCTAGGAAGAAGAACGAGTCCATGAAGAAGATGAAGCCACGAAGACGAACCAAGCGTAGACGAACAAATCCTCACGATTGCAACGAAACGGGAACTATCGAGAAGAAGCACACAACATGGTAAACGCACCACACATGAACAAGGCATGATGCACAACAAGCATGATGCATGACCACGCTACATGAAGCTACTCATGGCAAGAGATGACGCAAACAAGAACAACACATCAAGGCAAGTTTAAATGAGGCCGGGAACAACATATAACAATTCCGGTAAGTCCTCATATGCAAATTTCGAAATTGGTCCAGATCTGAATAAACTTTATATTCAAGTTGTTAAACAGCAAATTAAGATGCACCAAGATGATCTACATGAAATTATAGTCAAGTTACATATAAAGTTCATTAGATTCGGAGCTACGGCCTAGAAGATATGAGCAAAACAAGTTAAACATGGCATTGATGCAAAATGCACCCAAACATCAAGCAAACACACCAAAACAAGGATGCAACATGGTAATATGAAACTACATGCAAAATCAAGCAAGTTTCATATAGAGCACACTCAAAACGGAGCAACGGTTCAACATACACACACTATACAAGGCATAACAACAATCTGTCCATAACAGCAACTAGGCATCTTACAAGCATCAAAACAATAAGCTACAGCACCCCAACATGATAACAAAAGGCATGGGCATGAAGTATAGGTAAAGCATAACAAGACATGAACACTGAGCTATCTCCAGAAACAACTAGAACATGCTCCAAAACACATGGTAAGATTGCAAATAATAATAGTTTCAGACTTTAGAGGAAATAACATCAGGTTGCAATGTTTAGAGCAAGCAAACAACATGTTACAGGAACATATCATGGCAAGCAAAGGCATGGAATAAATCTACTAATTGCATAGATCAAAAGTCCCTTAATGACCATGAGCCAAAAAGGATCAGAAAATATGATGGCACCCATGTAAACATGGCAAGTTATATTACAGATTCAAACATGGCAGAAACAACAATAAGTAGGCATGTTGGTGAGCTTGTACCACTCACCACAGATCAATACATGGCATGGCAAGGAAACCAACAGTAAGAAGGCATGTTTGTGAAGCTATACATAGCAACAGCAAGGTCATAGGGTGCGTGGATCACTAGCAAACAATCATGGAAACATGGAACTTAATGTTAACAGACTGATAGCAACATTATCAAGCAACTTTGGAGCAAGATATGAACAATCTACATCAAGCTATAAATGCAACAAGGGGCATGGATGGATAGTGCATAACATGTAGATCAAAACATGTTTATAGGACATCTCCATATTATGCATAGAATGATTAGTAGCAACATGTTTATATAGCATCACGAAATAACAGATTCAGCCTAGCAAAACAGCAACAGCAAGTACACTACTTAACAAGCTCGATTCACTCACCACAAGTCATTGCATGACAATATAAGCATAGCATCATCAAGAAGGCATGTTTGTGTAACAAACCAAGTCAAAAACAAATCCATAGCATGCAAGGATCAAATATAGCAACCTTGGCCAAATTGAATAACATGTAAACAATCTGCCAGGAAACATTTTGAAGCAAAAGTAGAGCACGAAAATGACATGCTAGACTACTCCATAATTGCAACCATGGGCAGGGATGGATAGACAACAACCATATGTTCAAAAGACCCTTACTGAAGTATCTCAAAATATGCATGGATCTCTCTGTAGCATCAAGTATACATGGCATCAAAATAACAGCAGAACAGGGACTAAAATCAGCAATATCACGAAGCCTAGTTTGCATGCGTGTGCTAGTCACCACATTGATCACAAAAATACATGGCATACACCCCTGGAAAGATGTCATGGCATAGATCAAAACACATGAAGACATCAACCTCATAGGATGCACACATCAATCATGGCAAAAATGACAAATGAGCAAGTTATAGTAGTTTCAGCAGATTAACATCAACATGCACTCTTCCAACAGCATTTCGGGCATCAAGATGAGCTCAAATGAAAATGATGCAATGTAATGAAATGAAGTACTCGTCGAGGCGAACAATTTGACATATTATACGCATGAAACGGAGCTACAGATGCAGAGATACAATGCTATGAACATGACATGATTATGATGAAAACTCTCGGGAGTTAGTGGAATCTGGATGTCAACCTCTTAGCACGGATATCGAGGCGGCCGGAGAACTCATCGGAGTTGGCGTGGTGGTGGCCGGAGACGGGCGGGGAAGGTCTCCGGCGAGTCGGGGTCGCCGTATCCGGCCGGCCCCTCACCGGATCTGGCGCCGGCGGAGGTGGGGGCGACCGGCGCGGGCGCGGGCGGGCGGCGGAGCTCGTAGGAGGAGGCGGAGGGCTCGGCTCCGGCGGGGTCCGATGGAGGCGAGCTTCGGCCCGCGGCGGCGCAGAGCTTGGCGGCGGAGGGCGGCGAGCGGCGGCGCTGGCGCGGATCCGGGCGGCGCGGGGCGCCTCGGCGACGGCGGGGCCGCGCGGAAGCCGGCGAGACACGGCGGGAGGCGTGGCGCCCGAGGCGGCGGGGCCGAGTCGGCGGCGAGGTGCTCCGGTGACCGTAGGCGGCGGCAGGCGGCGGAGGACGCAGATCCGGCGCAGGGAGGCGTCGGGCGGCGCGCGACCGGGCCAGGCGCGAGCCGGCGATGGGCCTGGCGGGCCCGCGCGATGGACGGCGGCGGGAGACAGGTGGCGACGCGCGAGTGGACGGGGCGCGGCGGCGGATGTGTCCGACGCGGTGCGGACGTGTCCGGTGGCGGCGGGAGGAAGAGGACAGCTAGGGTTAGGGGGAAATCATCCGCGAATTTGGAGAGGGTTGCACATATTTATAGGTAGAGGGAGCTAGGAGAGTCCAAATGAGGTGTGGTTTTCGGCCACGCGATCGTGATCGAACTACCAAGAGCATGGAGGGGGTTTGGATGGGTTTTGGGCCACTTTGGAAGGGGTGTTGGGCTGCAACAAAAGAGGCTTTGTGGTTACCCGGTTAACCGTTGGAGTATCAAACGACCTCCGAATGGCACGAAACTTGACAGGCGGTCTACCGGTACTATACCAAGGCCGCTTGGAAAACCTCGGGCCATTCCGAGAAAGTTTAACACCCGCTCACAACAAGAGACAAAAGGAGAACGCCGGAGGACATAGGAGTGCCGGATTGCAAAACGGACAACGGGGAAAATGCTCGGATGCATGAGATGAACACGTATGCAAATGCGATGCACATGATGACATGATATGAAATGCACATGATGACATGGCAAAGTGCAACACGCAAGCAAATGACACGGCAACGACGGCGAATAACTGGCAGACACCTGGCACATCGAATCCGGGGCGTTACAACACTCCTCCACTAACAAGAGATCTCGTCCCGAGATCTTAGGACCGAGATGGAAGAGAAAAGGGATGAGGTGAAACAAGAAATCAAGAGAAGAAGCACAGAATCGAGAGCACTCGAGAAGAAGAGAGGAACGACGAGAATGACGAGAATCGAAAGCTCACGGAATCAGGTAGACTAAGAAACCACTCGTTCTAACCGGAGTGGCTAGAATGAGAAAAGAAACGAATAAGATTGAAATAATTTAGGTAGCACTCCGGCTGAAAATGGAAGAATTAGAACGAACTTGAGAGGATGGAATGATACTTGATGAACTCTTGAAGAATGAATTAAATCATGACGATCCACCGTGAAGAACTCCAGTAACAAAAGGATGATGAGATAGAATAATGGATGAAAGAATAAGATGAGCCTTGCGATGATTTAGATGGAGGTTCCGACGAAATGGCCGAGGAAATTGAACTCCAGAAAAGAAAAGATTAAAACACTTGGAACTAGAATTTATTCACGAAGAACAAACTCTGAAGGAAGGGATTAATCAATTTGATGAAATAAGAATAAGATTTATTGTATGCTTATCCTTCATCAAATTACATTGATGACAAGCAATGGATTTTACATACTACTTATTCTTCTTGAAAAGGATTGAGAATAACTCCGGGGGAATTAGAAGAGTCATGTAAGATCCTGGGAAAAGACCTGTGGGTTAGGGCCCACTGAAGAGATAACACCGTTGGAAAGGGATGTTGAGCAGATAGATGATGCACCGGAACAATTGAAATATTTGAATGAGGTGACAACCTCGAATTAATTCGAACACAGATGAATCTCTTGAGATGTCTTGAGCACTCCGGAAGGATAAACTGGCGAGAGGCGGACGAGCAAGGAAAACACTTGATCCGAGGAAAAGAATATGATCAACCCGAAAAACTTGAATTGAATCCATCGGAAAAGAAAAAGAGATGAAGAATGTCCACCGAGATGAGAATTCACCGGTTGAAATGATTGACACAAGATTGAAGAGGCTCCACACGAATGAAATAGATGGTCGAAAGAGACTCAGACTCCGGGACGAAAAGGGTGGGAGGGCGGGAAAAAACAAAGGCAACTTGGACGGGGAACCGACGAATATGTTGAAGAGAAAACACCGGTTGCAATCATTGAGGAAGGAAAACAAAGACTTCGCACGAGTAGGATGGGTACTCGATTACGGACTCCGGTTCTGAGAAGAAGAAGGGAGGGCGGGAGGGAAAATAAAACAACTGAGGATTGAACTCAAAGATGAAGAGGCTCGAGTCGACTTGACGAGAAATGCACCGAACAAAAGAGGATGGACAACGAATGAAAACTAACCGCATGATCCTAAAGAAAATTTTGAAGGGGAAGAGGAGTAGTTCAAAACACTTACGTCAAGGTTCCACACCAGAGCGACGAAGGGGCAAAGGAGTAAAAAGAATTCCTACTCTCCGATATAACTAGACTCAGAAAAACAGTTTTCTTCTAGACTCAACAACGGCCAAACTACACGATCAAACAAGGGGGCTCCTAGGGTCGGCCGGGGCTCTGATACCAACTTATCATGCCCAAGATGCGACCCCATCCTAAGGGAACTCGAAGGTCCCACCAAGGATAGAAGCGCATCTTGAAGACGCTTTTGCAAGGTGGATATCATTACATCAACATTACATAATAGTGGGGATACATCCAATACATACAATGTCACATGAATACAACATACAAGAACAACATCCAACTACGGATGAATCATAAACAGAAACTCAAACAACATCCACCCTGCTAGCCCAGGCTGCCGACCTGGAACCTATCCCTTGATCGAAGAAGAAGCAACAGATGAACTCAAGCAAGCAAGCATCGCTCTCGCGTCATGATCATCACATAATCTGTACCTGCAACTGTTGTTGTAGTAATCTGTGAGCCACGAGGACTCAGCAATCCCATTACCATGGGTATCAAGACTAGCACAGCTTAATGGGAAAGGAAGGGGTAAAGTGGTGAGGTTGCAGCAGCGGCTAAGAAATTATGGTGGCTAACATACGCAAATGAGAGCGAGAAGAGAAACAAAGGAATGGTCGTGAAGCTAGCAATGATCAAGAGGTGATCCTGAACACCTACTTACGTCAAACATAACCCAGAAACCGTGTTCACTTCCCGGACTCCGCCGAGAAGATACCATCATGGCTACACACGCGGTTGATGCATTTTAATTCGGATCTGGTGTCAAGTTATCTACAACCGGACATTAACAAATTCCCATCTGTCACATAACAGTGGGCACGGCTCTCGAAAGTTTAAACCCTGCAGGGGTGTCCCAACTTAGCCCATGACAAGCTCTCGTGATCAACGAAGGAATAGACCTTCTCCCAGGAAGACCCGATCAGTCTCGGAATCCCGGTTTACAAGACATTTCGACAATGGTAAAACAAGACCAGCAAAGCCGCCCGATGCGCTGACAATCCCGATAGGAGCTGCACATATCTCGTTCTCAGGGCAACACCGGGTGAGACATCCTACGAGTAAAACCAGACCTCGAGTTGCCGCGAGGGGGCCCCGCAGTGTACTCGGTTCAGACCAGCACTTAGACAAGCACTGGCCCGGGGGGGCTAAAATAAAGATGACCCTCGAGAGAGCGACTCCCAAGGGAAAAAGTAGGTGGTGGTGAGGCAAATGGTAAAACCAAGATTGGGCCTTGCTGGACAAGTTTTATTCAAAGCGAACTGTCAGTGGGGTCCCATAAATCACCCGACCGCGTTAGGAACGCAAAATCCGGGAACATAACACCGGTATGACGGAAACTAGGGCAGCAAGAGTGGAACAAAACACCAGGCATAAGGCCGAGCCTTCCACCCTTTACCAAATATATAGATGCATTAATAATATAAGAGATATTGTGATATCCCAACATAATCCTGTCCACCATGGAGAAATCTTCAACTTCACCTGCAACTAACAACGCTATAAGAGGGGCTGAGCAAAAGCGGTAACATAGCCAAACAACGGTTTGCTAGGAATGGTGTCAAAGGTTAGAGGTTCATGGCAATTTGGGAGGCTTGAAGAGCAAATGATAGGTGACGCGGCATAGCGATAGAACGAAGCAACTAGTATAGCAATGATAGTAGTGAGATCCAGGGTAGCGGCCATCTTGCCTGAAATCCCGCTAGGAAGAAGAACGAGTCCATGAAGAAGATGAAGCCACGAAGACGAACCAAGCGTAGACGAACGAATCCTCACGATCGCAACAAAACGGGAACTATCAAGAAGAAGCACACAACATGGTAAACGCACCACACATGAACAAGGCATGATGCACAACAAGCATGATGCATGACCAAGCTACATGAAGCTACTCATGGCAAGAGATGATGCAAACAAGAACAACACATGAAGGCAAGTTTAAATGAGGCCGGGAACAACATATAACAATTCCGGTAAGTCCTCATATGCAAATTTCGAAATTGGTCCAGATCTTAATAAACTTTATATTCAAGTTGTTAAACAGCAAATTAAGATGCACCAAGATGATCTACATGAAATTCTAGTCAAGTTACATATAAAGTTCATTAGATTCGGAGCTACGGCCTAGAAGATATGAGCAAAAAAAGTTAAACATGGCATTGATGCAAAATGCACCCAAACATCAAGCAAACACACCAAAACAAGGATGCAACATGGTAATATGAAACTACATGCAAAATCAAGAAAGTTTCATATAGAGCACACTCAAAACGGAGCAACGGTTCAACATACACACACTATACAAGGCATAACAACAATCTGTCCATAACAGCAACTAGGCATCTTACAAGCATCAAAATAATAAGCTACAGCACCCCAACATGATAACAAAAGGCATGGGCATGAAGTACAGGTAAAGCATAACAAGACATGAACACTGAGCTATCTCCAGAAACAACTAGAACATGCTCCAAAACACATGGTAAGATTGCAAATAATAATAGTTTCAGACTTTAGCAGAAATAACATCAGGTTGCAATGTTTAGAGCAAGCAAACAACATGTTACAGGAACATATCATGGCAAGCAAAGGCATGGCATGAATCTACTAATTGCATAGATCAAAAGTCCCTTACTGACCATGAGCCAAAAAGGATCATAAAATATGATGGCACCCATGTAAACATGGCAAGTTATATTACAGATTCAAACATGGCAGAAACAACAATAAGTAGGCATGTTGGTGAGCTTGTACCACTCACCATAGAGCAATACATGGCATGGCAAGGAAACAAACAGTAAGAAGACATGTTTGTGAAGCTATAAATAGCAAGAGTAAGGTCATAGGGTGCGTGGATCACTAGCAAACAATCATGGAAACATGGAACTTAATGTTAACAGACTGATAGCAACATTACCAAGCAACTTTGGAGTAAGATATGAACAATCTACAGCAAGCTATAAATGCAACCAGGCGCACGGATGGATAGGGCATAACATGTAGATCAAAACATGTTTATAGGACATCTCCAGATTATGCATAGAATGATTAGTAGCAACATGTTTATATAGCATCACGAAATAACAGATTCAGCCTAGCAAAACAGCAACAGCAAGTACACTACTTAACAAGCTCGATTCACTCACCACAAGTCATTGCATGACAATATAAGCATAGCATCATCAAGAAGGCATGTTTGTGTAACAAACCAAGTCAAAAACAAATCCATAGCATGCAAGGATCAAATATAGCAACCTTGGCCAAATTGAATAACATGTAAACAATCTGCCAGGAAACATTTTGAAGCAAAAGTAGAGCACGAAAATGACATGCTAGACTACTTCATAATTGCAACCAAGGGCAGGGACGGATAGACAACAACCATATGTTCAAAACACCCTTACTAAAGTATCTCAAAATATGCATGGATCTCTCTGTAGCATCAAGTATACATGGCATCAAAATAACAGCAGAACAGGGACTAAAATCAGCAATATCACGAAGCCTAGTTTGCATGCTTGTGCTAGTCACCACATTGATCACAAAAATACATGGCATACACCCCTGGAAAGATGGCATGGCATAGATCAAAACACATGAAGACATCAACCTCACAGGATGCACACATCAATCATGGCAAAAATGACAAATGAGCAAGTTATAACAGTTTCAGCAGATTAACATCAACATGCACTCTTCCAACAGCATTTCGGGCATCAATATGAGCTCAAATGAAAATGATGCAATGGAATGAAATGAAGTACTCGTCGACACGAACAATTTGACATATTATACGCACGAAACGGAGCTATGGATGCAGAGATACAATGCTATGAACATGGCATGATTATGATGAAAACTCTCGGGACTTTGTGGAATCTGGAGGTCAACCTCTTAGCATGGATATTGAGGCAGCCGGAGAACTCATCGGAGTTGGGCGTGGTGGTGGCCGGAGACGGGCGGGGAATGTCTCCGGCGAGTCGGGGTCGCCGGATCCGGCCGGCCCCTCACCGGATCTGGCGCCGGCGGAGGTGGGGGCGACCGGCGCGGGCGCGGGCGGGCGGCGGAGCTCGTAGGAGGAGGCAGAGGGCTCGGCTCCGGCGGGGTCTGATGGAGGTGAGCTCCGACCCGCGGCGGCGCAGAGCTTGACGGCGGAGGGCGGCGAGCGGCGGCGCTGGTGCGGATCCGGGCGGCGCGGGGCGCCTCGGCGACGGCGGGGCCGCGCGGAAGCCGGCGAGACACGGCGGGAGGCGTGGCGCCCGAGGCAGCGGGGCCGAGTCGGCGGCGAGGTGCTCCGGTGACCGTAGGCGGCGGCAGGCGGCGGAGGACGCAGATCCGGCGCAGGGAGGCGTCGGGCGGCGCGCGGCCGGACCAGGCGGGCCCGCGTGGTGGACGGCGGCGGGAGACAGGTGGCGACGCTCGAGTGGACGGGGCGCGGCGGCGGACGTGTCCGATGCGGTGCGGACGTGTCCGGTGGCGGCGGGAGGAAGAGGATGGCTAGGGTTAGGGGGAAATCATCCGCGAATTTGGAGAGGGTTGCACATATTTATAGGTAGAGGGAGCTAGGAGAGTCCAAATGAGGTGTGGTTTTCGGCCACGCGATCGTGATCGAACGACCGAGAGCATGGAGGGGGTTTGGATGGGTTTTCGGCCACTTTGGAAGGGGTGTTGAGCTGCAACAAAAGAGGCTTTGCGGTTACCTGGTTAACCGTTGGAGTATCAAACGACCTCCGAATGGCACGAAACTTGACAGGCGGTCTACCGGTACTATACCAAGGCTGCTTGGCAAACCTCGGGCCATTCCGAGAAAGTTTAACACCCGCTCACAACGAGAGACAAAAGGAGAACGCCGGAGGACATAGGAGTGCCGGATTGCAAAACGGACAACGGGGAAAATGCTCGGATGCATGAGGCGAACACGTATGCAAATGCGATGCACATGATGACATGATATGAAATGCATATGATGACATGGCAAAGTGCAACACGCAAGCAAATGACATGGCAACGACGGCGAATAACTGGCAGACACCTAGCGCATCAAATCCGGGGCGTTACAAGTCTCTTCTTGGGCCTTCTCCTTGTCGCGTCGCTCGTACTCAGCATTTTGCTGCTCGACAAGCTGCTCGACCTTCTTGCAGCTCTGGAGATCATGGCCCTTGGTGTGGTGGATCTTGCAGTACTGCTTGCCGGTGCCATCTTGCTTGTCGGCGGCCACCACAGCTTCGGCTTCCTTGGCGCCACCTCCGTTGCCGGACTGCTCAACGACTAGCACATCTTTGCCTTTCATCTTCCTGTTATTCCGCCGCCGGTTTTTCCTCGCCGGGGCGGCATCGTCGCTATCAGATCCTCCTGCTCCTGTATTCTTTCCGGGGAGTTTCCTCCCTTCCTCAGCACGTGCACACTTGTCGGCCAGGGCATATAGCTCACTGACGTATCTGATCTTGCACATCGCCATCTCCTCCCGCATCCTGCGGTTTCGCACGTTCTGATGGAACGCGCTGATGACCGCGGCAGGGTGGACATCTGGGATGTTGCACTGTACATGGCTGAATCTCTGAATATACTTGCGCAGGGGCTCTCCATCCTTCTGGGCGAGCAGATGGAGGTCGCTCTCTTGGCCATGAGGCTTGTGGCCGCCTGTAAAGGCGCCGACAAACTGATGGCATAGATCTGCCCAGGAGGATATGGAGTTGTCCTGCAAGTGCATGAGCCAGGACCTGACATTGGGCTTGAGCACCAGCGGGAAGTAGTTGGCAAAGATCTTGTCGTCGCGCCCCCCGGCAGCTTGCACCGCGATGGTGTAGATGCTGAGGAACTCCGACGGATGCAACTTGCCGTCGTACTTCTCTGGTACGTCTAGCTTGAAATTCTTTGTGCTGGGCCACTGGACTTGCCGCAGCTCACGAGTGAACGCAGGGCAACCTACCGCATATGGCAAGTCGCCTGGTTCCCCTGGCGCATGCATGTCGACAGTGGGCCCAACGCGCTGGTCTGATTGACGCCGCGCTTCTCTTTTACGCTTGATGCGAGTACGAGCGTCTTCTTGCTGTCGTTCGTGAAGAACTTGGCGCTGATCGCGACGAGCTCGCGGATCTGACGACGCAATGGAGTCGGTGTCGAGGTTGACCCGACGAGTCGGCGATCTTGGCCTTCGGGGCGGGGAGTGCATGGTGGTTGCACCCCCACCAGTTTTGTCGCCATCGGCTCGTGCCTGGCAATCTCGCCGTGGCTGCGATGTACGCGGCTGCCGTGGAGTGTCGCCGTTGGCGAAGCCGATGAGACTCTGAATGGTGGCCCTCCATTCGTCGATCTTGTCCGCTGTTGGAGGGTAATCCAGGAGCAGTTGAGCTCGTGCCAGAGCTTCTTCCGAAGTTTTGGGTGGTGGTGGCGAACGGTGCGAGGAGCGGGATATGCTCGGACTTCTAACTATGTTAGAAGGAGCAGGATCCCGTCCAGGCGACCGTGTCTTGCTCGTGCCAGCAAGTTGGCGCGCATGCTGGTCTTGAGCATCCCGGGATCCACCAGCTCGATCTCGGTCCAACGAACGTATGGTACCGCGAGTACCATGACGCTGTTGGTCCCGCACCTCCTGAGATGGGCGCGGTGCATGTACGGACGCCGAGGTCTGTGCAGCCTTGTCCTTGGACCTAGCAGCACCGTGAGCTCCCTCGTCGACGCCCGTTCTTCCGCTGGCATCTACCCCACCACCTGTTTGCTCCGGTGGCGGTGGGATCGACGTGGACGGAGCAGCCACCTCCGAAGCCTTCTTCTTCGGTGGCATGTCGATGAAGATGATGAAGAAGATGAAGATCTAGCTCGCGTGAACGCCGGATCAGGTTCACACAACCTCGACGCCCCCTACCTGGCGCGCCATAGATGTCGTGGGAATGAACACCTATGGGGCCGGCGGACCGGGCCCCTTTCGGTTCGGCGGGGGGCGGAGATCACACGAAGAGCAGATCGAGGTGAAGCACACGAGCGGTTTACCCAGCTTCGGAGCTCTCCGGAGAGATAATACTCCTGCTGCTGCATGTCTGATTATATTGTGTTCTTGCTTGGGAGCGCTGAGAGCTACAGTACACACCCGCTGCTAATGGGACCGAGCATGAGTGTTTTCTGGTGCCCAACAACCCCACTACGTTGCGCATGGGCCTCCTTTTATATGCTCAAGGGGTCACCGACAGGTGGCAACGTAGATAAGGGTAAAAATGGAAAAGGAGTGCGGTGGGTACACCTACTTGTATAGTGTATCCTACCTAACCCTGACGGCAGGGGACAAGGGCATTAAATGCCCTTCTGCGTCGCCCAAACAGTGCAAAAAAAGGACCGTCCGGGGCGCCACCGCTTGCCATGATGGCTATCTTGTCAGCGCGGCTCGCCACCTCGCACCGCTGGCTGCACAGCCTCTCGCCACGCATGCTTGGAATGGTCCCAGGGCGACAGTTGGTGGATGTGCTGGAGCGCGGGTACAAAGTGGTAGCTTGCCGCGGCAAGCGCCTTGCCGCGGTCGTTGTCTTATCGCATTCGGAAGCTTGTCGCTCACCGGGCCTTGCCGGGACGCGTGGCGCGTCACGGCAAGTTCCTTGAGATGCCTCGGTTGGCCTTCCCGGCAAGCTCCTCTTGCCGGGGTCTTGTCTCCTTGGCTTGAATACTTTGTTCTTGAATGGCTCCAAAGGAATCACGGAGGACCTTGGCGGTCACCCGGCAAGCCTTGCCGCGGGGTGCTGCGACTGCCCGTGCACAAGTTCGGGATACTAGGGTACCCCTACTCTAGTACACCGACAGCCGCCATGAGCTGGGCGTGGGCGGCCGTGATCTGGGCTTTGGTGGGCTCCATCATGGCAAGGTATGCCACGCCGGAATGGACGCCTGCTCGAATGCTCTCGACGATTGCCAACTCTTCGACTGTGGGTTGCCGACCGTTGTCGGAGAAGCTTCATTCGATTTGTGTGGTGACCACCACGAGCTAGGCGTGGGCGGCCTCGACATAGTCGTGGGCGGCCTCCATCAGAGCTAAGGCCGCCGCTGCGGAACAGACGGCTGTTGTGCCACTCTCGCCAGTTGCTATCCCCGAGGCATATGTTGCTGCCGGCGCCTGAGAAGCAACAGTGGCCGTTTGAGCTGCCTTGGCCGCCTGGACATAGATTGCGGTCTCCCTCATGAAGCTTGTTAGCACGCACCTGGCGGCTGCGGCCGCGCTCTCGCCGGAGTGGGCCGCCGAAGTTGCCCTCACGATGCGGGTCCACGTCCCCATCTTTCACCACCGTTGATTGAACAGTGAAATGATATTTGGGGAGCGAGCTAGTGTGCTTGACACGCCGGCTGTGGACTGTAGGCGTCACACCTTCTCACGTAAGCCGTATGCGTACTATACTCCGACGATGCATCTCACACGGTTGGTGATAATAAACTGTGTGCGATCTACTTCATTTTCTGTCTTGATTTGAATTACATAATGGGGTCACAACTGCAAAGGATTGTGTTTAAATTGCTAGAACTTTTATCTGCAGTGAACATGCAACTATAGGTGTGTCGTCAAAAAATTGGAATTATTCAGGGTTCGTTTGGACATTTTTATACATTAACTTAGTTTTGTAGGCATTTCAGGTGCATAATTCAAATTTGAACTACACGCACATGCTCCAGTGCATATAAACGGGTTGAAAAATCAAATTTGTGTCCTTGGTTGCATGCTTAGGTCCCATGCAAGAAATGAGATTGAATGTCAAACACCATACCACTGTCACTGGGACGCAAACATTGAGATACCTGGTTTTTAAATTCTTGTAAATCCAAAACTCGTCTAAAATTCATGAAACTTGGCATGCTATCATGGAGCAGCATCAATATGATGTGGTAATATTTTTGTCCCATTTGGGGCAGGTCTGGGTATAAGCTTCTCGCAAACCAGAGCTTTTCACAACAAGCGTGATGGTTTCGGTAGGGAACGTGCCACCTTTGGGAACGAAACGATATCCGTTGCCTCTTATTTCTTTCAAAAAATTTCTGGTGTCAACATAGAACAACAGGAGTGTTGTGTTAAATTTTGGAAATTTTCGGAGGTCGTTTGGACATTTTTATACATTAACTAGGTTTTCTAGGCATTTTATGTGCATGATTCAAATTTGAACTACATGCACATGCTCCAGTGCATATAAATTGGTTGAAAAATCAAATATGTGTCCTTGGTTGCATGCTTAGGTCCCATGCAAGAAATGGGAATGAATGTCAAACACCCTACCACCGTCACTGGGCCGCAAACATTGAGATAACTAGTTTTTAAATTCTAGTAAATCCAAAACTCGTCTGAAATTCATGAAACTTGGCATGCTATCATGGAGCGGCATCAACATGTCGTGGTAAAAAATTGTCCCATTTGGGCAGGTTTGGGTATAAGCTTCTCACAAACCAGAGCTTCTCACAACAAAGCATGATGGTTTTGGTAGGGAACGTGCCACCTTTGGGGACGAAACGATATCCGTTGCCTCTTATTGCTTTCAAAAATTTTCTAGTGTCAACATAGAACAATAGGAGTGTTGTGTTAAATTTTGGAATCTTTCGGGGTTCATTTGGACATTTTTATACATTAACAGGGTTTTCTAAGCATTTTATGTGCATAATTCAAATTTGAACTACATGCACATGCTCCGGTGCATATAAATTGGTTCAAAAATCAAATATGTGTCCTTGGTTGCATGCTTAGGTCCCATGCAAGAAATGGGAATGAATGTCAAACATCCTGCCACCGTCACTCGACCGCAAACATTGAGATACCTGGTTTTTAAATTCTAGTAAAGCCAAAATTCGTCTGAAATTCATGAAACTTGGCATCCTATCATGGAGCGGCATCAACATGCCATGGTAATTTTTTTGTCCCAGTGGGGCAGGTTTGGGTACAAGCTTCTCACAACAAGCGTGATGGTTTCGGTAGGGAACGTGCCTCCTTTGGGACGAAACGATATCCCTTGCCTCTTATTGCTTTCAAAAAATTTCTAGTGTCAATAGAGAACAATAGGAGTGTTGTGTTAAATTTTGGAATTTTTCGGGGTTTGTTTGGATATTTTTATATATTAACTGGGTTTTCTAGGCATTTGATGTGCATAATTCAAAATTTAACTACATGCACATGCTCCAATGCATATAAATTGGTTGAAAAATCAAATATGTGTCCTTGGACGCATGCTTAGGTCCCATGCAAGAAATGGGAATGAATGTCAAACACCCTACCACCGTCACTGGGCCGCAAACATTGAGATACCTAGTTTTTAAATTCTAGTAAATTCAAAACTCGTCTAAAATTCATGAAACTTGGCATGCTATCATGGAGCGGCATCAACATGCCATGGTAAAAAATGTCCTTATATATATGTGTGTGTGTGTGTGTGTGTTTGTGTGTGTGTGTGTGTGTTGTTGTTGTTGTTGTTGTTGTTGTTGTTGTTGTTGTTGTTGTTGTTGTTGTTGTTGTTGTTGTTGTTGTTGTTGTTGTTGTTGTTGTTGTTGTTGTTCTGTATGCAATCCCATCGCACAACACACACATCTTATTAGTAGCAATCATTTGTGTTATTATCGGTCTTCGCACACATTTCTGATTACATACCTGTTTGTCGCGTGTCACACATCTTGTTATATTGAACCGTTTCTGTTCTCTTGTCTCAACGCAAGCAGTTCATCCGAGTGAACCGCATGCCGTATATCGCACACACCTTGATCTGGCTCACCGTTTCTTTTGTGTTGCCTAATCACAAACAGTTCATCTGAGTGAACCGTATGTTGTATATCGCAAACACCTTCATTTGGCTGCCCATTTCTTTTGTTCCTCCTCATCGCAAATAGTTAATTTAACCGAACTGTATGCCCTGAATCACACACGCAACCAAAATCTGAACCGTGTTTGATGCATCCGTCATCGCAAATGTTTTGCACCTTTTTTGACGGTTTTTTACACCATCGTTTGCGATTATTGCATCGCACACAGTTTCGTCGAAGGGTCTCTGATCATAGTGTCGTGTTAGCAGCATCCTGCAGTAGTGTTTGATCTGTGCTGCCATCCAAATTGATGTTATGTAGGACTAAGCGGGGCATGTCCATGTAGTGTGGTATGAACATTTACAATAATGGATATATACAATGTAATTTTTTTAAAATATGAATCTAATAATATATATTTGGTATCGTGGATATTAATATATTTTGATAAACACGAATAAAGTTTATGAAGTTTGACACAAGATGTTAATATCCCAATGAAAGAAAAACATGGCCTAAATGAAAACGCCGCGAGTATTATATTTTACACCTCCTTTGGTTCACTGTTTTTTGTAGGAATTCTAAGGCCTCTTTTGATTTACATGAATTTTTTAGAAATTCCAAATGATAGAAATTCCAAATTCCTTTGTAGCAAAGGGCTTTGTTTTCTATTCCTCTGCTGGATAGGACACTACCGCAGGATGCTGCTAACGCGACACTACGATCAGAGACCCTTCGAGAAACTGTGTGCGATGCAATAATCGCAAACGGTGGTGTATGAAAACCGTCAAAAATGTATAAAACGTTTGCGATGACGGATGCATCAAACACGGTTCAGATATTAGTTGCGTGTGCGATGAAGGGCATACAGTTCAGTCCAATGAACTGTTTGCGATGAGGCAGAACAAAAGAAACGGGCGGCCTGATGAAGGCGTGTGCGATATACAACATACGGTTCATTCGTATGAACTGTTTGTGATTAGGTAACACAAAATAAATGGCAGCCAGATCAAGGTGTGTGTGATTGAGGGCATACGCTTTAGAAGGATTAACTGTTTGCGGTTAGGCAACAGAACAGAAACGGGTCAGCCAGATCAAAGTGTCTGCGATTGATGGCATACAATTCACATGGATGAACTGTTTGCGATTAGTCACAACAAATTGAAACAGTTAGATAGATCAACGTGTGTGCGCTAGACAGGCACACACATTCTAATTAAAAGAAGCATGGGCGATGGTAATAACGAGCGCACACAGTTGTTGGAACAAGTCGTGTGCTGACATTGCCTATTGCGGTGCACCCTATGGTGCAAATGCCACGTATGCAGCCGAGAAGGCGTACGTGCCTACGTTACGCCTTCTGGGAATAGTGCCGCACTTATAACCGTCAGTAAATTTTGAGCATGCTTCCCGTCACATTCCAAATTGCAAACCTGTTCACACCGATCAAAACCTAAACGGTTTACCACTTAGGAGCGTATTACTACTCAGTTATAAATACTAGTACTCCAAGATGACTGCACATTCCTCCTCAACTCCTCATCCACAAAAACAAAGTCATTCATCATTGTTCCCTTTGCGTCTGCCATGGCCAGCGTGAGTTCTGGGTCAAGAGATTGCCACCAAGGAGATGCGAGCATGGAAGCGGAAGCACGAGAGATGTCCCGCCTTGCCGCGAACGCAGCTGGCATGTCCCGCCGCGCCACCGAAGCAGCACGCAGGTCCCGCCACACCATCGATGTGGCAGATTGGTCCGACCGCGCCGCAGAAGTAGAAGAGATGTCCCGCCGTGCAGAGAATGCAACAGAGATGTCCTCCCGCGCCGCAGCAGCCTGGGAAACGGGCAGGCGAGGACTCTTACAGGTGCATGCATGCGATCGTTCATAGCCAGATGGATCAGATCTCCGGCTGGGCGAGGTTGCAGGACGACATGAAAGCCTCTTTTGAAGAGGCTACCGGCGTCATCCGGCAACTAAATGAGAGCAATGCGAAGCTCTGGGCCGAGCGTGACCTACTGAGGGCGAAGATCGTCGGAAGTGCGGAGCAGGAGGAGGAGACTACTGCCTTGTTGAAGAGGATCGACGTCATCGTCGAGAAACTTATGGACGAGAATGCCATGCTGAATCGAGCGTAGAAGGCTGGTGGAGGAATCCGTGGATACTCTCAAGCAGCATCTTGAGGACAAGAAAGTGCTCATCGCC
Source organism: Triticum timopheevii (assembly GCA_963921465.1). Lineage (NCBI taxonomy): Eukaryota > Viridiplantae > Streptophyta > Magnoliopsida > Poales > Poaceae > Triticum > Triticum timopheevii. The sequence continues at coordinate 481,519,116 of OY997268.1, forward strand.
ACTCCCCGCGGAGACTAGTTCCCGCAGCCTGCAGCAACATAGAGATCAGTGAGGCAGATCATTGTCTTCCTTCTTCTTTTGCCCTTGTGTATTTCGGGCGTTACCGCATGTCGCTTTTTTAATTATGTTCCTAAATATGTAAGACAATTATTATCCACTATCATCGTCCTTATATTCATCATGCTTGCTATAAGTCACAGTCGATGCTATATAGGTCCGTCAGATCCTACATCAAGATCCGTGCAAAACTTTCTTTTCAGATTTTCATTTCTCTCTCTTAAATCTCAGTCTAGTGAGACACATAGCCACGCCGTAGAACAGGGGCTCGGGTGCCATTAAGGGAGACGTTGAGAGGGAGGTGCGCGGTGGGTAGCAGTCAAAGGGCTCTCCTCCCGATGAGCACGCGCAGGGGTCTGATGGCACGCCTCCCGTACTCAAATAGCTACCACGCACGTCACCTCCTAGCCAATAAAAAAGGGGACGTGTGGCGGCATGTAAATGGTAAGTAGAACGCCCACGGTTTCAGTACTACTTGTGTTTCCGATTTGTAATGTGACAACACTTGTTCCAAAATGACTTTGTTGATTGTTAATGTGTGCGCCTTTGCAAATCGGACAGAAAATTACAACAACATGTTGGTGCCATGTCATGACACCATGCCAAGTTTCATGATTTTCAGGCGTGTTTTGCAGGAATCAAAAAAACAAGTTTCTCAATATTTCCGGCCGAGCCACGACGCCCAGATGTTTGAATTTCATTCCCATTTCTTGCATGGGACCTATAAATTCACTCAAGGACACACATGTGATTTTTCAACCAACTTTGGTACACTTGAGCATGTGCTTTAGTTCAAATTTGAATTATGCACATTAAATGCGCAGAAACTCAATTAATGTGTAAAAAAGGCCAAACGAACCCGGAACAATTCCAAAATTTAGCACGATACTTCTATTTGGTCTAATCTGCATGTGTAAAAAAATTAAGGCGGGAGAAGGCGGTGTACTGATACGTCTCCAACGTATCTAAAATTTTTGATTGTTCCATGCTATTATATTATCTGTTTTGGATGTTTATTGGGCTTATTATACACTTATATATTATTTTTGGGACTAACCTATTAACCGGAGGCCCAGTCCAAATTGCTGTTTTTTTTGCCTATTTCAGTGTTTCGCTGAAAAGGAATATCAAACAGAGTCCAAATGGAATGAAACCTTCGGGAGAGTTATTTTTGGAACAAACGCAATCCATAAGACTTGGAGTAGACGTGAGGGAAGCAACGAGGTGGCCACGAGGGTCCAGGGCGTGCCCCCACCCTCGTGGGCCCCTCGTGGCTCCCCTGGCCGACTTCTTTCGCCTATATATATCCACATATCCCGAAAACATCCAGGAGCACAATAGGTCAGGAGTTCCGCCGCCGCAAGCCTCTGTAGCCACCAAAAACCAATCGACACCCTGTTCCAGCACCCTGCCGAAGGGGGGGATCCCTCATCGGTGACCATCTTCATCATCCCGGTGCTCTCCATGACAAGGAGGGAGTAGTTCACCCTCGGGGCTGAGGGTATGTACCAGTAGCTATGTGTTTGATCTCTCTCTCTCTCTCTCTCTCTCTCTCTCGTGTTCTTGAGGTGATACGATCTTGATGTATCACGAGCGTTGCTATTATAGTTGGATCTTATGATGTTTCTCCCCCTCTACTCTCTTGTAATGGATTGAGTTTTCCCTTTAAAGTTATCTTGTTGGATTGAGTATTTAAGGATTTGAGAACACTTGATGTATGTCTTGCATGTGCTTATCTGTGGTGACAATGGGATATTCATGTGATCTATGCTACGTCTTGAGCTTGCGTTGGTTTTCCTTGAAGAGGAAAGGGTGATGCAACAATATTAGCGTAAGTATTTCCCTCAGTTTTTGAGAACCAAGGTATCAATCCAGTAGGAGGCTCCTCAAAAGTCCCACGCACCTACACAAACAAATAAAGAACTCGCAACCAACGCAATAAAGGGGTTGTCAATCCCTTCATGGCCACTTGCGAAAGTAAGATCTAATAGAGATAGTATGATAAGATAAATATATTTTTGGTATTTTATAATATAGATGCAAAAAGTAAAGATGCAAATAAAAGTAGATTGGAAGCAAATATGATAAGAGATAGACCTGGGGGCCATGGGTTTCACTAGAGGCTTCTCTCAAGATAGCATAAGTATTATGGTGGGTGAACAAATTACTGTCGAGCAATTGATAGAATAGCGAATAATTATGAGATTATCTAGGCATGATCATGTATATAGGCATCACATTCGTGACAAGTAGACCGACTCCTGCCTGCATCTACTACTATTACTCCACACATCGACCGACTCCTACCTACATCTAGAGTATTAATTTCACAAAGAACAGAGTAACGCCTTAAGCAAGATGACATGATGTAGAGGGATAAATTCATGCAATATGATATAAAGCCCATCTCTTTATCCTCGATGACAACAATACAATACGTGCCTTGCTGCCCCTACTGTCACTGGGAAAGGACAACGCAAGATTGAACCCAAAGCTAAGCACTTCTCCCATGGCAAGAAATATCAATCTAGTAGGCCAAACCAAACTGATAATTCAAAGAGACTTGCAAAGATAACTCAATCATACATAAAAGAATTCAGAGGAGATTCAAATATTTCTCATAGATAAACTTGATCATAAACCCACAATTCGTCGGATCTCGACAAACACACCGCAAAAAGAGTTTACATCGAATAGATCTCCACAAGAGAGGGGGAGAACATTGTATTGAGATCCAAAAGGAGAGAAGAATCCATCTAGCTAATAACTATGGACCTGTAGGTATGTGGTAAACTACTCACAACCCACTGGAGGGGCTATGGTGTTGATGTAGAAGCCCTCCATGGTCGATTCCCCCTCCGGCGGAGCGCCGATGAAGGCTCCAAGATGGGATCTCGCGGATACAGAAGGTTACGGTGGTGGAAATTGTGTTTCGTTGGCTCCTTGGATGTTTTTGGGGTACGTAGGCTTATATAGGAGGAAGAAGTACGTCGGCGGCCGCCCGAGGGACCCACGAGACATGGGGCGCGCCCTATAGGGAGGGGCGCGCCCTCCTATCTCGTGGAGGCCTCGGCTGCTTCTTGACTTGCACTCCAAGTCCTCTGGATCACGTTCGTTCCAAAAATCACGCTCCCGAAGGTTTCATTCCGTTTGGACTCCGTTTGATATTCCTTTTCTTTGAAATACTGAAATAGGCAAAAAAAAGCAATACGGGCTGGGCCTCTGGTTAGTAGGTTAGTCCCAAAAATTATATAAATGTGTAAAATGAAGCCCATAAAGATCCAAAATGGGTAATATAATAGCATGGAACAATAAAAAATTATAGATACGTTGGAGGAAGAGATGTATCAATCTACTTGATGTATGTTTTGGTGATCAACTTGCGGGTTCAGTGACCTTGTGAACTTATGCATAGGGGTTGGCACATGTTTTTGTCTTGACTCTCCGGTAGAAACTTTGGGGCACTCTTTGAAGTTCTTTGTGTTGGTTGAATAGATGAATCTGAGATTGTGTGATGCATGTCATATAATCATACCCACGGATACTTGAGGTGACATTGGAGTATCTAGGTGACATTAGGGTTTTGGTTGATTTGAGTCTTAAGGTGTTATTCTAGTATGAACTCTATGATAGATCGAAAAGAATAGCTTCATGTTATGTTACTACGAACTCTTGAATAGATCGATTAGAAATGATAAGTTTGAGGTGGTTTCATACCCTACAATAATCTCTTCGTTTGTTATCCACTATTAGTGACTTTGGAGTGATTCTTTGTTGCATGTTGAGGGATAGTTATATGATCCGATTATGTTATTATTGTTGAGAGAACTTGCACTAGTGGAAGTATGAACTCTAGGCCTTGTTTCCTAGCATTGCAATACTGTTTACGCTCACTTTTATCATTAGTTACCTTGCTGTTTTTATATTTTCAGATTACAAAAACCTATATCTACCATCCATATTGCACTTGTATCACCATCTCTTCGCTGAACTAGTGCACCTATACAATTTACCATTGTACCGGGTGTGTTGGGGACACAAGAGACTATTTGTTATTTGGTTGCAGGGTTGCTTGAGAGAGACCATCTTCATCCTACGCCTCCCACGGATTGATAAACCTTAGGTCATCCACTTGAGGGAAATTTGCTATTGTCCTACAAACCTCTGCACTTGGAGGCCCAACAACGTCTACAAGAAGAAGGTTACGTAGTAGACATCAAGCTCTTTTCTGGCGCCGTTGCCAGGGAGGTGAGTGCTTGAAGGTATATCTTTAGATATTGAAATCGAATCTTTTAGTTTCTTGTTTTATCACTAGTTTAGTCTATAAAAGAAAACTACAAAAAAATGGAATTGAGTTTGCCTCATACGCTTCATCTTTTTAATATCTTTCGTGAGAATGATGGAAAGGAAAATTGTGCTCAAGTGCTAGAAGAAGTCTATAAAATGTCTGGCACTAAATCTTTGAATGATGAGCATGATTGCAATGTTGTTAGTATGAACTCTTTGAATATCCATAGTACTAATGATGATTGCACTAGTCATGATGAAAATGTCTCTTATAAGCATTTCAATTTTTGTGGAGTGCATAGAGTTTGCAATTACACACCAAATAGGGAAGATAGATTTTGCAAGAGGCATAAGTATTTAGAAACTAAATGGTTGCAAGAAAGGCTAGATGTTTGTGCTGAAAATTTTAATTTTCTTAGCCATCCTTGTGAACTTTGCAATGAACGTGGTCATTTGAATATCCAATGCAAATTGTTTCATGATCGTATCATGTCCAAAATTGTGATGACTTGATTTCCCTTGCACATCATAATGAGCTTAGTTTGCTTTTGGGTTATGAAGAAATGAAACGTATAACTAAGGATATGCCAGAATTTGTCCTTGATAAAGTTCTTGATTTTTATCTAGAAGAAATTTTTATGTATTGTGCAGTGAATTGCATTGAAAATCCTTATATTGCCAATTACATAAAGAAAAGAAAACAAATAGAAGATGAAGAGAATACTAATGAAAGGGAAGAGACTTCCCAATATCCTCCTATTATTTCTTATGATGAATCAGGTAACGAGGAGGAGCTCTCTATTCAACCAATCTCATTAATAAGGATCTCAAAAAAGAGGGTTAAACCCACACATGATGCGAAGAAGAAAAAGAAAAGACGGAGAAGCGAAGGTAAAAAGGTATCCCTCCCAAATGATGTTGCTCCTATTACTCATTGTTATGATGATAATTGCTATACTATTGGTGCTATCCATACTATCAATGATGAGAGTGATTATGCTTATGATAGGAAAAGGCCGAAGCTTGGGGGCGCTATATTTGATGAGATTGACATGTTTGAGAATATATTTGCTGCAATTAATGTTTGTCCCAAGCTTGGGGATGCTATGTTTAATTAAGATGATATTTTTAGCCTCCCAAGTTTTGAGTGCAAATTTATTATGATGATAGCATGCCTCCTATTTATGATGGTTATATTGATGAAAGTGGGTTTGGAAGAGTGTCAACTTTAGGAAGTAATGTTCCCACTATTTTGGAGGGTGTTGAATCTTATAATATTTATAAAAGTGGATTTGGAGAGGTCATGACTTTATTTAGTGATGAATCCACTATTTTGGAAGAGGTTTGAATTGATTATGATAAGAACAAAGTTGCTACTTATGATGATTATTGTGATGAAACTTATGCTATAAAAGTAGTGATGATTATATTTATAAAACTTATCATGATTATGATTACCCTTTTTCTGAACATTACTCTTTTAATATGGAAACAATTTATAGTACTCGAGTCTCTTATGATACTCCGACTATTCCGAATGAGAAGAATTTTGCTTATGTGGAGAGTAATAAAAATTCTATGCTTGTAGATCATGAAAAGAATGCTTTATGTGATGGTTATATTGTTGAATTCATTCATGATGCTACTGAAAATTATTATGAGGGAGGAACATATGCTTGTAGGAATTGCAATAATATCAAGTTTCCTCTCTATGTGTTGAAAATCTTGAAGCTATGCTTGTTTTGCCTTCCTATGCTAGTTGATTATTGTTCCCATAAGTTGTTTGCTCACAAAATCCCTATGCATAGGAAGTGTGTTAGACTTAAATGTGCTAGTCATATTATTCACGATGCTCTCTTTATGTTTCAATTCTTATCTTTTATGTGAGCATCATTGAAATCATCATGCCTAGCTAGGGGCATTAAATGTTAGCGCTTGTTGGGAGGCAACCCAATTTTATTTTTGTTTTTTGCATTTTGCTCCTGTTTAGTAATAAACTAGAAGAACGCCCGTGCGTTGCAACGGGGCCACATTAACTTTAAGAGTTCAATATTACGGGCGGCCTTTTTTACCATCAAATCCTCACACACACACTCTCCCTCCCTCTTCCTCACTCTCTCCCCCCTCTCCCTCTCTCTAACACACACACATATCCATCTTATTGGGTACGGGACCATAATCCATCTATTTCACACACACATGCTAGTGCATAACAATATGGATTATGTGTATTATATTTGCCACCAGAACTAAGGAAATTAATTTCATGTAAATCGGCCAGCCACAGCTCCAAGAAATACGCGGAGGAGGTGGCCCGGGTCAGCGTCGGCGCCGTCCGGCGCGGGCCACGGGCCCGCTTCCAAGTGCACATGCAATGCACGTCTTCACAAATATTATAACCAGATGTGAGAAATCACATACTAACACGATGTTGCAATCAATTTGTAATTAAAGAAGCCAAAAGTCTTTTTTCTTAAACCAGAATTCCTTATGCTGGAGTTTAAACAAACCCCACAACAACATGATCAATTTTTTTTTGCTCTACTTATCACCTAATTAAGCAAATGCATGACTTATGAAGCGGATAAGAAATCATGTTAACTTGGAACTAAAATTCCAACAAAAGAGTGAGGAACAAACCTTTTTATCATTGCTCTGAAGTCTGAACCTCCCCCTATTTGTTAGTGAAATGTGAGTATGCTTGGAAGATAATAATTTCTTATGCAACATATGCTTTTACATCTGAAAGAGCTACAAAATATGTTGACCTACCTATGTGCACTTCCTAAATCAAGCGGACAAAATTATTTCTATCGGCAATATAAAATACTAAACATTAGAAAGAAAGGGACAATGTCCACTAACCATGCAAATATTCTGACCATGGGATATTTAGGCTGGCGTATATGAGAAATCAAAGCTAAAAATGACTCGATGAGTTAGGGATACATCAATAAATATTGTAAAAAGTGATAAAACAAATCTGCAGCAACTCGCGACCCCACGAACTCGTACTCGCAATGAGCAAGTTAGCGAGGCCGCCACGGTAGGCTAGCACCAAGGGACAAGGGCAACAACCGCCTTCCCATCCAACCTACTGATTCTGCTGGCGCTACTTTCATCCTAAGCCCATGAGTACTGCTAGTGTGTTGCCACGTACGGAGAAACTACGAACTGAAATTATCATCCAAATCATGAAAAATGTTAATGTTCCTCTCCTCTCCCATCCCTCGTGTGAACATACCCAATTCGTGGTTGGCTCGCTACATCCAGCGTAGCTCTGATGTGCACTGCCCTCGCTCTTGATTAGTTGCCGCAGTGCCACACATCTACGCCAACAAGCTGGGGAAACAAATGCAAATGTTACACCGAGTCAAAATCAACCATCCCACAATCGTAACAATAGAAAATATAATAACCAAAATTTAACAGAAGAACTACTGCTTGGCTCCTAGATCCATCTCGATAGCCCTTTGTCTGGCTGCTGAGCTTCTCCTAGCCGCCTCAACATCACGTCATTACCAAACATGTAGTGGATGCCTAGTGGGACAAGGATTAAGAAATAACATGAGGTGAAAAATATGATGGCTGTCAATTCCATAAGACGATCCAAGTAATTTGACAAAACAGATCGGGAGCATCTTGTATAATCTCAAAAAAGCAACTAAAAATATGAGAAATGAATTTATGAAAATCAGCCCCTACTCTCATTCATGCTCGCTTTTGTAATGGGAGGCAAGGAATGGGGATACCGGGAGAAGAAAGGATCACATGGACGGCAAGCCTCCACCACCGGCAAGTGGGGTTGCTTCACATCCAATCTCCACGGCCGCCGCCTCCATGGGGACGAACTCCCATGTTCACAACCGGGCTCCCAATCGGCCGCTGCCTCGCCGACCTTGACGACGAAGTAGTCCCTCCCTTCGATCCCATTCGCAACGGAGGCAACACCCATCCCAGCGGACGGGTCCGCGGTGAGATCCCTACTGGATTGTGGTCGCGCCTCCCAAACCTCACCACAGGACACATGAGAGGGCGTCGTTGCCATGGTCAGCCTTGGATGGGGAAAGGAGGCGACATAGCAGCAACGGCGCCTTCTCCGAGATTGGTGGTGACGACGGCGGCACGCGAGCGGGAGGACGGCGGCGGCGAGAGAGTAGGAGGGTGGTGGCCGCAGTCCATCGGCCGCCGTGACGTGAGAGGAGGAAGGGGATGGGGCCGCGATCTGGACGTATGGAGCGGTCAAAAGGAGGGGAAGCAGGCGGCTGGGTTTTTTCATCGTGCGGGGTTTGGGGGAGGTCAAACGAGAGGGGTTTTTCGTGCGGGAGGTAGAGCAACAAGGGTGGATGTAGGGAGACGGGACACGGTCGGTTGGCAGGAAAAGGAAAGCTACGCATTTTTTAGGCAGTAGAGATGATTGATGATAAGAAAGGGAAAATCACATCAATATAAGGAAATGTCCCATCAATACTTGATTGATTGCGATTTATTTTTATATGGTAACTAATATGATCATCAATACTTGATTGATTGCGATTTAGTTTTTATATGGTAACTAATCTGATGGGTTTATGTGGGTGGTGAAGCGAAAAGGCAGGTGGCAGGGAGACGAAATAAACCAGCGAAATAAAACCAACGAAAGTGGTGAGGCGAAATAAAACCAGCAAAAAATAACCGGCGGACTATTCACCAACTGCTCCATTAGGAGTAGAGATAATTCATATAAACTCTTTTTATATGTGGTTTTATGTTTAATTAGTGTTTGTGCCAAGTAGAACCTTTGGGAAGACTTGGGTGAAGTCTTTGCGATCTTGCTGTAAAAAATAGAAACTTTTGCACTCACGAGATTAGATGCCATTTTTTACTGGAGAGTGATTTTAGGTTGATTCTTTTTGCGAATGATTAATGGAAAAATTCCTCAGGTCCACCAATTTATTTCAGAATTTTTGGAGTTACATAAGTATTCGAATGTTACAGATTACTACAGATTGTTCTGTTTTTGACAGATTCTGTTTTCGTTGTGTTGTTTGCTTATTTTGATGAATCTATGAGTAGTATCAGAGGGTATTGTTGGGGATATAACTACTTGTGTAAGCCGCCTAGGAGGGTCCGGCTTACGAAAATAAGACTCACCAGAAAGAAGCCCAAGACCAAGCATGAAAATGGCGGTTCAATAAAGGGCCTAAGGCCCACAGGCGACTTAAGGCCCGTCGTAGTAAACTGCCACAATGGCATGACTTGTATCATAAGGTAGATTTAACTAGTCACCGAGCCGGACACTTTTTATAAGCCGGCCGGGACTCTATAAGACACAGGGCGTCAACCCGTGTATATAAGGGGACGACCTGCTGGCGGCTTAGGGCAAGAAACAACTCATCGAGAGCGGGCATATCATATCTCGCTCCCTGGTCATCGAAACATCAATACCAACCCAGCTAGACGTAGGCCTTACCTTCATCGTAAGGGGCCGAACTAGTTTAAACCTCTCGTGTCCCTTGTCCCAATTAACCCCTTCAAGCTTCCTAGTGGCGATGGCTCCACAACTAAGTCCTTTCACGAGGACATCTGACGTGACAATTGCACGACAGTTGGCGCCCGTCGTGGGGCCAGCGCACGGTGGATTTGAGTTCTTGAAGGGCAACTTCAAAGGGCTCAAGGGATACGTAGTGGGTCGAATGACCATCACGGCAAGATCTAGATCGACGACGAAGGCTGGGGCCCCGACGCCGGCTCAATTGAGTACGGGTACCGGGTCCCCTTCGGTGGAATCCACGTCTTCATCGGCCGGATCGGTGAGTCGGGACCTGAGCCGGACAACTGCACCGACCTCGTCAAGACGGCTCAGCGTGCAAGGAAGGCCCGAGTTCAACCGGTAATGAAGCGTGCCTTCATGGGCTGCATCCACGGAGAGGAACTCTCTGAAGGATCTGAAGATGGTGGTGAGACGACCGTCCACTCGGGCGATGATTCGTTCGCCGGGTCAACAGATTCGCTATACCAAGTCCAAGATGGCGTGCTTGGGGGCTGTTCCGATGGCACCAGTATTCCGGACTCCTATGAGACGCTAAGATGGGCAGGAGTCTTCATGGCTGGGACTCAACCCGGCCAAAATTCTATGGCCGCTACGGCGATAACATCCGGAATAGGGGCAGCCGGGGCAGGAGGCCCTATGCGCCCGCCGGCTCAGGTGCTGATAGACCTCATGGACAAGCTTACGGCCCTGTTAACCGCCACGGTTATCCCTGCGAACAAAGATGAGCATGACACGGAGGTGGCACGGGTGCGTGAGGAGATAGCTCGGGCCAAGGAGGCCTTGACAGCTGAGGATACTAGACTAGCCACAGAGCGGGCGGCTCTGGACACCCGGGCACAGCGGTTGCAGTCAGAAGCCTACCAGCTCACGATGAGCCTGAACGCATCTAATGAGGTGATGAGGAGGAGACATCAGAAAACCCAGTCCCGTTTACCTCCGAATTAGGACCCTCGTGTTATTTTTGCTACACCCGGAGCCGGCCCAAATAACCCGCCAGAGACGAATCAGTTTATGACAGTCGGAGCAGGAGGACCGGCTCAGCCTCGAGAGATGCCACCCCCTCATGTGAGCATGGCACCACCGCATTATGTGCCGATACCGCCGGGTCACTTTTCTAACCGCATGGAGAACTTAATCGCGGCTTCGGTGCGTTTGGCGGCTCTTCCCGTGGACGGTGATGACTCGACAGCGGTGGAGACCCAAAGGGTCAGAGAACTTCTCCAGACGGCCTTGTCTCAGCAAGAGACCTATTCTTACAGTCGGGACAGGATTCATTCAACTCCTCCGCCTTGGTTAGCACCGCCTCGTCAGAACCAGAGCCCGAGTTACATCAGGCACACGGAGTCTGAAGCTTTGTCAAGCAACGCCCATCGCCGTAACCAGCCCGGTGGCTATAATCCGGTGCAAGACCGAGTACGTCAGGAGAACGAGCGGGCGGCTCAGCTAGCGGCTTAGCTAGCGGCTCAACATACGGCACATCAAGATTTCCCAGAGTATCCAATGACTTCCGTTGAGACGGGAGTAGCCACTAGAACCGGCGGAGTTCCTTGTCTGGTACCGGCTCTGCGTAATGTGCACCTACCCAAGGACTTCAAGGGACCTCGAAAGGTGCCAAATTACACGGCCGACTTGCAGCCCGGAGCTTGGATTGAAAGCTATGAGATGGCCATGGAGTTATTGGAAGTCAGCGACGCGGCGATGGCTAAGTACTTCACCATGATGTTAGATGGAACAGCCCGGTCCTGGTTAAAGGGTTTGCCACCCAATTCCAGTGGTTCATGGGCAGAACTAAAAGCTCGTTTCATCCAGAACTTCAAGGACACTTGCAAGCAGTCTATGTCGATTGTGGACTTAACAAATTGCAAACTGGAGGAGGGTGAATCCACGACTCATTGGGTACGCCGGGTCAAGGAGATAATACATTCATCCGACAAGATGGATGCTGGTTCTGCAGTCCTCATGTTGGAGAAGAATTGCCGTTTTGAGCCGCTGAGGCAGAAACTGGGGCGCCTTAAGCGTGATTGCAATGATATGGGTACGCTGATGGCGGCTTTAGTCAAATATGCCGACTCTGATAGTACCAAGGATCCCGCGTCTGATGAGGAAAAGTCCGGGAAGGGAAAGAAGAACAGCAATGGAAAGGGTCAGCAGCATAACCCGATGAATCAAGGAGGCAATAAGTGTAAGGCGGATGGTAACTCGGAGTTTGTGGCCAACGCCAATGCGCAAGGTAACAATCAGAGATGTAAGGGTAAGCCGCCTCGATCTGACGGGTCAGGCCCATCTCTTGAGCAGCTACTCAATGAGCCCTGCCCGAGACACGACACCTGGGGGCGGCCCGCCACACTCCTGTGGAAAGATTGCACGATCATGAAGGCGTTTAAGAATTCCAACACCTTTGATGGCAATCATGGGTCTGGCGGCGGCTCAGGGGCTGGCGGTTTTCACGGCCCGGGTGGTGGTTCAAGTTCCGGCCTTCAGGGACATCAAGGCGGCTATAATCAACAGCAGTCTGGTCAAGGAGAGCAGCAGCAGCATCAGTCGGGTTATCAAAGCAATCCGAAGCAGTTGAATAGTGGGCAGTATCACGTGTTTACCACTAGCTTATGCAAACGTGACCAGAAGGTTCATAAGAGGGCCGTGAATTTTGTTGAGCCGGCAGTTCCTCGTTACTTGAGGTGGTCAGAACAGCCCATTGTATGGAGCAGGGAAGATCACCCTCCACGGGTTGATAATCCGGGTCAGTTAGCTTTGGTGGTACCACCTTAGGTTGGTGGATATAAATTCACTAAGGTACTCATGGACGAAGGTAGTAGCATCAATATCCTTTATTATGAGACCTTTCGATGCATGGGGTTGACTAATAAGAATTTGAGGACATCCAACACTATTTTCCATGGAGTGGTTCCTGGTAAGTCGGCTTACCCAGTTGGAAAAATTGAACTAGAGGTGGCCTTTGGAGACGAATATGATTCCAGTGCTGAGAAATTGACGTTTGAAGTGGTCAAAATCAGGAGCCCGTATCATGCTCTGTTTGGGCGGCCGGCTTATTCTAAGTTCATGGCACGACCGTGTTACGTTTATTTGCAGCTCAAGATGTCGGGTCACAAGGGCACCATCACTGTGCATGGAAGTCGAAAGGTAGTCTTGGAATGTGAAGAAAGCGGCGAGGCTTATGCTGAGTCTGCCTGTGCAGCAGAAGAGCTCAAATTTTATCAAGATAATGTTGACCCGGCGGATATGACCTCCCTGACAAAACCCACTACAGAGCATGACCCGGCGTTGAAGTTTAAATCGGCCGCCGAGATGAAGCTTGTTGACTTTACCCCAGGTGACTATTCTAAGCAATTCAGCATCAGCAGCAATTTGGATCCTAAATAGGAAAGCGCGCTCATCAAGTTCATCCGTGAGAACCGGGACATCTTTGCATGGAAACCTTCTGACATGCCAGGTGTACCGAGGGAACTTGCTGAGCACACTCTCAATATTGATCCGAAGTATAAGCCGGTCAAGAAGTTTCTTCACTGGTTTAACGAAGAGAGACGGAAGGTTATTGGAGAGGAAGTTGCCCGACTCTTAGCGGCCGGGTTCATTGTTGAAGTTTTTCACCCGGAATGGTTGGCTAACCCGGTGCTTGTGATTAAAAAGAACGGCACCTGGCAGATGTGTGTGGACTACACGGACTTAAACAAGGCTTGTCCGGCTGATCCCTTTGCGCTCCCCCGTATTGATCAAATCATTGATGCTACAGCGGGTTGTGAAGGTTTGAGCTTCTTGGATGCTTACTCTGGTTATCATCAGATCAAAATGGCAGTTAAGGACCAGGAGAAGACGGCTTTCATCACTCCGTTTGGAGCCTTCTGTTATGTATCTATGCCGTTTGGGCTCAAGAGTGCTCAGGCGACTTACCAGCGATGTGTACAGAACTGTCTACACGATCAAATAGGGCGTAATGTTCATGCTTATGTAGATGACATCGTGGTGAAGTCCAGAGAGAAGGAAACCTTGATATCCGACTTGAAGGAGACCTTTGATAATCTCCGGGTTTACCAGATGATGCTTAACCCGGCCAAGTGTGTGTTTGGTGTACCTGCAGGCAAGCTTTTGGGTTTTCTGGTATCAAACATAGGCATTGAAGCTAATCCGGAGAAGATTAAGGCAATTACCTCCCTGGCTAAACCGGCGTGCATCAATGATGTTCAACGACTGGCGGGTCGTGTTGCCTCCTTAAGCCGGTTCATAAGCCGGTTAGGTGAGAAGGCCCTACCACTATATCAGATGATGAAGAAAACAGACACTTTTGTCTGGAGTGATGCGGCAGATGCTGCCTTTGAAGACTTGAAGAGGCAGTTGTCTGAACCACCGGTTCTTGCGGCTCCCATTGATAAAGAGCCGTTGCTGTTATATGTGGCTGCTAATTCACGAGCCGTCAGTGTTGCCATCGTGGTGGAGCGTAAGGAAGCTGGCAAGGAGCATCCGGTTCAACGGCCGGTTTACTACATCAGTGAGGTGCTCAATGAGTCTAAACAAAGGTATCCACATTGGCAGAAACTTGTTTACGGAGTGTTTATGGCCAACCGGAAGTTGAAGCAGTACTTTCAAAGTCATCCTATAACTGTGGTAAGTTCTGCCCCCTTGGGAGACATCATCCAGAATAGGGAGGCCACAGGACGAGTCGCCAAGTGGGCTATCGAGCTTGGACCTCATGGTTTGAAACATATGCGGCGTACTGCTATTAAGTCTCAAGCCTTAGTGTACTTTATCAATGATTGGACAGAGTTGCAGGCACCTGAGGAGAAGCCGGACAACACATATTGGACTATTCACTTTGATGGGTCCAGGCAGTTAGAAGGCTCGGGGGCTGGAGTTGTTTTAACTTCCCCTCGAGGTGACAAATTTTTTATGTGCTCCGGCTTATGTTTCCTTGCACTAACAATGCAGCCGAGTACGAGGCTTTACTCCATGGTCTACGGATTGCCAAAGAGATGAATTTAAGCCAGGTAAGATGCTTAGGCGACTCAGATCTCGTGGCCCAACAGGTATCAGGCAAGTGGGACTCCAAGGATCCTCTCATGGCGGCTTATCGTCATGAAGTAGATGCTGTGGCTGGGCATTTCAAGGGTTATCAAGTGGAGCATATTGATCGAAGGAAGAATGAGGCGGCTGATGCTTTAAGCCGGCTGGGATCTCTATGTAAGCCGGTGCCGCCTAACATCTTTCTCGATATTTTGCATAACCCTTCTGTCAAGGTGCCTACCGAGGAAGAACTAGCGGTGCCAGACCCGGAGGCACAGATGGTGGCAGCTCTTCACGTTATCCCGGATTGGACAGTGCCATATTTGGCCTATATGACCCGGGGAGAGTTACCTGATGATGAGACCTTGGCAAGACAAATCGTCAGGCGCTCTAAATCTATGACGATTGTTCACGGCGAGTTACATCACCTAAGCGTCACTTGGGCGTTTCAACGCTGTGTGTCACCTGCGGAAGGCCAAGAAATACTTCGTGAGATCCATGAAGGGGATTGTGGCCATCATGCCGGGTCAAAATCTCTTGTAGCCAAGGCCTTCCGTCATGGTTTCTACTGGCTGACGGCTCATGCTGATGCGGAGGATCTGGTTAGTAAATGTGACGGTTGTCAAAAGTTCTCACGACGAGCTCATGTGCCGGCTCAAGAATTGAGGATGATCCCAATCACTTGGCCATTTGCAGTCTGGGGGCTTGACATGGTTTGGCCTTTCAAGAGGTCTAAGGATAAAAAGACACATCTCCTGGTGGCAGTGGATAAGTTTACAAAGTGGGTTGAGGCGGAGCCAATCAGTAAGTGTGATGCAGCCACGGTGGTTCAGTTCATGAAAAAAGTGATCTTTCGTTTTGGTTTCCCACACAACATTATAACTGATAATGGCACTAATCTCTCCAAGGGTTCCATGGAAGAGTTCTGTCAACGAGAACATATCCGGCTTGATGTTTCGGCTGTTGCTCATCCTCAATCTAATGGTCAAGCGGAAAGAGCTAATCAAGAGATCCTGAAGGGTATCAAGCCCCGGCTCTTTGTCCCCTTACAGCGGACTCCGGGTTGTTGGGTGGAAGAGTTACCTTCTGTGTTGTGGAGCATCAACACTATGCCTAACAGATCTACAGGCTACACACCTTTCTTTATGGTGTATGGTGAAGAGGCGGTCCTGCCAAGTGACATCCGGCACGATTCACCCCGCGTGGCGGCTTATGTTGAGGCTGACAACAAAAAAGCTCATCAGGATGCACTTGACTTATTGGATGAGGAGCGAGACTTGGCAATAGCCCGCTCAGCGATTTATCAACAAGACCTACGCTGCTATCACAGCCACCGGGTTAGGAGCAGGACCTTTCAGGAAGGCAATTTGGTGCTCCGGCTCATCCAGGATCAGTCTGACATGCACAAGCTATCCCCACCTTGGGAAGGACCCTTTGCGGTCAACAAGAATTTGCACAATGGATCATACTACCTCATCGATGTTCGAGAGCACAAAGACTCACGAAAGGAGGAGACCCGCCGGCCGTGGAATATTGCTCATCTCCGGCCTTACTATACTTGAGCCACCGGCTCTCAAGATGTATATATTTTGACAATGTATATATTATATAAAGAAATAAAGCAGGACCTCTGTCCTTTTTACCCTTAAAGGTTTATGTATCTTCTTTATCAGGTGGTGGAAACAACCAACAGGGAGCGGATCACATTTGAATCCGGCTTTCCCTTTGGTCTGGCTTATGATCATGTATGAATCTAGCCATGGTCACTTGGGGGCTTCCTGTTCAAACATAGGTCGTATTCGAACCAAAGAGAACATAGCTGTCGATACCCACTTGATTGGCATATTGCCAAACCCACTTGGGGGCTTCTTGATCATATTTGAATCACAGCTTAACCCCTTTGGGTCTGACGTGGATCGTATTCGAATCAGCGTCATTAAACAATTCTTATGGTCACTTGGGGGCTTCCTGTTCAAACATAGGTCGTATTCGAACCAAAGAGAACATAGCTATCGATACCCACTTGATCGACATCGCCAAAGCCACTGGGGGCTATATGATCATATCCGAATCTTAGCTTAACCCCTTTGGAATGGTTTACTGATCGTATTTGAATCAGAAGCTTGTAAATGTTGTTTATTATCCAACATAAGCATAATTATTTTGACTATCTTGAGACCTTCTTGAAAGCATTATGAGATGGTTTTTGATTCTTCCGGTTTAATATTGATCACCCCAGGTTCTTAAGTGCCAAGTGAACATCATATAAGCAGGGAAGATTATCAAAGGGATCGTAGGTATGCTATTATGATTATGTTTAACAAATATAGTCATAAACCGGCCTGTATATGATGTCTTTGGGTCGTGTTCTGGGTTATCAATACTTTATGTGACCCCCAACGCGATAAACCGCCAAGGGAATTTTGCTTGTTTTATGTGCAGGATAAGGTAAAGCAAATTTAAACGTCAAGGAAATAAACGATCAACATAAGCCCAAAATATATAGCGATGGCGGCTTACAAAAGTGTTAAGCGCTAAGAACATACGCGAGGGCATGACAAACATTGAGAAGTTTTTTCTACCCTATTACAAGACTCCCCGAGTCTGAATAAATGAAGCATTGTTTTTGCAAAACGCTTGGCGATTCACTCTTTCGGCGGGCTTGAAGATTCCGGGTTATCCTTCTCCACCTCTCCGTCGGTTGCTTTGTCCTGGAAGGTTGACGAGGCCCAGTCAATGCCACTCAAGGCTTCAAACTCAGCTTCATCATCTATTAAACCGGTTGGGTCCACTTCAGGGGCAAAAGTATGCTTACGCGTTGGAGGGATCAGGCTGACTTGATCATATGGAGTGTTTGGAATTCTCCGGTTCTCACTGTCATAGCCCGGAGAATACTTGGTGAGGTCAGTATCGTTCCCAATAAGGGTAGCCACGGGGCGTATGACTTTGACGCAGGCGGTGAAATCATGATCATCAAATACGGTACCATCCTCCTTCAGACTCGGGTATCCAAGAGCAAGGTCGGCCGGGTCTAGTTCTGGAATCCATGCCTTTCCCCGGCTCAACGCGGCTACGGCCCCGGCTCTTGAAGATGCCCACCTTAAATCCTGGATCCGTTGGGGTAGCACAGCGAGACACTTCAGCACGTCTTGTAGAAGGTGGGGAGTGGTATTTGATAAGGCTACAACGGCCAAAGCACGTTGTGACCCGATGTACAGTTGCTCTACTAGAGTGTAAACCGCCTTAAGTTTGATCAGCATGTTCTGCTTAAGATTGGTGCTCCTGGGGCCTATATGTTCACAAACATAATAGTAAGCCGGAGATAACGATTACAACAGTCATCAAAGGAAGGATTGCAATGTTTGGGGTTATGGACAATAGCTTACCGAAGATGGCTGAGACCATTTGAGATATATGGCGCTTTAAGTTGGATAGCTCGGTTGTTGCTTCTACAAGTGATGCCTCTGCCGTCTCGGCCCGGGTGACCAGTGAAGCCTTCTCATCAGTACCGTTTTTCTTCTCTGACTCAAAATTATTTTTCAACTTCTCTTGTTCAGAGACGCTAAATTTAAATTTGGAGTTGGCCTTTTGAGTTTCGAGTTCTTGAGCTGTCAGACGGCTCTTCAACTTAGCAATCTCCGACTCAAATTGACTTATGGTGGCCTGCATGGTAAGGATCATGGTAAGGTAACATTAAAGTCCCAAGTACTTTGCATGCAAAGGTTCTTGACACTTGGGGGCTAATGTATGTTAAAGAATTTTTTAACCTACAAATCCGGGTCATGCATATTAAGTTCCAAGCATTTTACAAGTAAAGATACTTGGCACTTGGGGGCTAATGTGTATCGCAAGTTCAAACTATCATGCTATAACCGGGTTAAATATATTCTCTTTAAACTGGACAAACCAACAGTAAGCAGATTTCTAAGTCTACAACATATTTATTCATAAGCAGTAGACTTGGGGGCTGGTACAGTAAGTAAGATTCAGGAAAATAGCATAAGTTATACCTCAGATTTGTGTTGTATTTGTTTCACCATGTCAATTTCCAGGTCACGACTATTATGCACTTGATTCAGATAGCCTGAGACTATATCACTAATACTTAAGTGAGTATAATCAGTAATGTCCAGCTTGGCCTTTCGGCGTTCAATGAGTTCTTCCTTGGCAGTGCATTTGGCAAGGATAGTCGGCCACCCTGGCTCAACAAACTGACTTTTCAGAACCTCAACTTCTGGTTCATTTGTCTTGACCGGGCTAGGAGCTTCCGGGTTATCAGAGCTATTGAGAGTCTCTTCGGCAGGCGGGTCAGAGGTTGGCACTGGAATATCAGAGGCTGGTTCAGGTGGCGGTTGATGGGAGGAGCTTTCAAGAGCAGACATGTCAAGCACTAGTTCAGTCACAACCGGGGCTTGGGATGGCTTATTCTTCTTTGCCCTCTTACTGGGCTTCACTTGCATGCTGTCAACAAAGGTAGAAGGGTGAATATAAAAGCATGAGTAAGGTGAAGCCTAAAGTAAATAAGGTTACATTACCCGGGAGCAGTTTTAAAAGCCGGCATGTTTGATTGCATAGACTCGCCAGAGGAAGGAGAGGTATCCTAATAATTGGAGTCAGATGAATTGAGAGGTTGGCGAATTAAACCCGCCAAAGGTAAAACAGAACGTAAATCAGAAATAACCTCAGTCCGATGCTTCCTAGTTATGTCAGGTAAGCCGGAGGAGAGTTCTGCATCCTTGTTGGTCCGGGTCTGCCTCCGGTTTTCAAGCTATTGTTGCTTCAAAAGAAATTGAGGATCTTGATAAGCTAGAGGATGTGAAAATCTTACTTTCCGGGTCACCCTTCGGATTTTTTGCTTTGGCAAAGGCTCTGAGTCGGAGGAGATTATAGTTACCTCTTCGTCAACCGCTTGGCTGTTCCCCGTATCCTCCTGAAAGGATAGAATGTCAATAAAATAATGAAAAAGGAGTTAAAGGAATTAAAGGATTACCTCTTCATCATCCGAAGAAGTGTCATCCAATTTGAGTAAATCGGAAGCACTGGGCTTCTTCTTCTTTGAGGTTCCCGTTTTGGTGGCTTTCCTTTTGGTTTTCTTGGCTGTCCTGGCTTGCTTGGCAGCCTCATGGTCATACTTGACCTTCAAGAAGCTGTCATCGGCCTGTGAAAAAAGATAAGAAATTATGAGTACAAATAAGGTATAACATGGCAAAGAGTATTTATTGAGGTTGATAACTCACTGTGGGAGCCGGGTTTTTCTTGCAGAAGGGAAGTAAGCCGAAGGCATTACTAGTTACTGTGCCCTCCTTTAGCAGCGACTGGGTCGTAGCTTCCACCACATCATCTGGTAAGTCGTCAGGGCTATGATGC
The DNA here is from genome assembly GCA_963921465.1 of Triticum timopheevii. Taxonomy (NCBI): domain Eukaryota; kingdom Viridiplantae; phylum Streptophyta; class Magnoliopsida; order Poales; family Poaceae; genus Triticum; species Triticum timopheevii. The sequence continues at coordinate 481,539,376 of OY997268.1, forward strand.
AGTGGATCATCCTTTTCGCCTGTGTAAGTACACATTAAGCCGGGACGGCGGCTTAGTGGAAGTACTCGCCAAGCGACCCAGACTCGGACTAGGTCGATATCATTTAAGCCGTTTCCCAGAAGAGCTTTGATTTTCTTGATGGTGGGGTTGAGAGGCAGACACTCAATAGCAGTCAGTTTATCCGCCAGCGGATGGTTGGACTCAAGGCGCAGAGCGCGGAAGCCGGGCAGAGGGCTCTCGTCAGCCGGAGAAGTGTCCTGGAAATAGAACCACGTCTGATTCCAATCTTTTGGATGACTCGGCAGTTCTGCATAGGGGAAAAGGCAGTCTCTCCGCCGTTGAATTGAGATGCCGCAAGTTCAAGACTGGGACCGTTGGCACTTTCATTCTGCCGGTTCAAGTAGAAAAGCTCTCTGAAAAAAAGCAGATTTGGCTCCTCTCCCAGGTACACCTCGCAGAAGACTTGGAAATTGCAGATATTTGACACGGAATTAGGTCCAATATCTTGAGGTCTAAGGTCAAAGAAATTCAAAACCTCCCTGAAGAATTTTGAGCCGGGAGGGGCAAATCCCCGGTTCATGTGATCCGTAAAAACTATCACCTCCCCTTCTTTGGGGTGAGGCCTCTCTTCAGATGGGTCAGGGGCACGATAAGACATGACCTCCTTCTTAGGCAGATGGCCAGACTTCACAAATTCAGACAGTTTACTCCTTATGACTGTGGATGGGACCCAATTACAGGTTACAGGAGCCTTGGCCGCCTTAGGTGCCATGATGAAAATTGAGGCTTATGACAAGATAAGATGTTCCGGTTTAAATTTAACCTGGAGGAAAATATTTTAAACTAATCAAGATGGCAGCTTAAGAAGGGGCCTAATGATATGTGGATAACTATGCAATAAATATTATGCCGCTACAGGTGTTAAAGAGCAGTTAAGCATGTTCGACAGAGGCAGTTTTTTACTTCCGGGTGAAAAAAACAGGTTTCACAAGTTGCTATTATTATTTTGGATCAAACAGATGTTCTGAAAAGAAAAATTATCTAGACCTAGAACTGGCACAAATGAAGTTCAAGGGCTCGAACAGGGCCTCTAAGCGACAGAAAAGGATCTACTTGCAATCAACGTAGGTGCGAAACAACTACCGCATTAGGTTTCTACCATATTTAAGATCAAAAAATGATGGTGGTGAGCAAATCTACGAGGGGTTCCTAATGAACAACAAAGAACACTGAAGAACTCAAAATTCCTTATGCGGATCTGAGGAGCAAGGAGGAGGAACTTACGGATGCAGGATCGCTGCGGAGGGTCGTCGCGTTCTTCTGGTCAAACTAGGTTGATGCAGCGGCCTGAGTTGGTGAAGACGAGGAGATCTGTGATGGCGGCTTTGGAGCTCGAGCGGCAGAGAAGCAGTGAGAGGGAGAAGACGACTGAAGGAGGAGAATGGGAATACCTAGGTCATGCCTATTTATAGGGAAAGGATGACTAAGACGGCGCGAGAAACGAGGAGATAAGCATTATTATCCAGCGGCCCCGACGCCTCGATTTTCGGAATTGTTAGTAAAGGCAAGGATCCGTTGGAGGATACGATGAAATAAAAAATGGATTTAAGTAAATATGACGTCATGGTGGGTTAACACGGATCCAAAAGATGACGTCATGGCGGGTTAAAGAAAACCTTTGCACAATCAAAAGACTGAAGATTTATTTCTTAAGGTATTTTAAGATTGACATGAACAGGTTCAAATCAATCTGGGGCCTAATGTTGGGGATATAACTACTTGTGTAAGCCGCCCAGGAGGGGCCGGGTTACGCAAAGAAGACTCACCAGAAAGAAGCCCAAGACCAAGCATGAAGATGGCGGTTCAATAAAGGGCCTAAGGCCCACAGGCAACTTAAGGCCCGTCGTAGTAAACCGCCACAATGGCATGCCTTGTATCATAAGGTAGATTTAACTAGTCACCGAGCTAGACACTGTTTATAAGCCGGCTGGGACTGTGTAAGCCACAGGGCGTCAACCCGTGTATATAAGGGGACGACCTGCTGGCGGCTTAGGGCAAGAAACAACTCATCGAGAGCCGGGCATAGCGTATCTCGCTCCCTGGTCATCGAAACACCAATACCAACCCAACTAGACGTAGGCCTTACCTTCACCGTAAGGGGCCGAACTAGTATAAACCTCTCGTGTCCCTTGTCCCAATTAATCCCTTCAAGCTTCCTAGTTGCGATGGCTCCACAACTAAGTCCTTTCACGAGGACATCTGACGTGACAATTCCATGACAGGTATGAACCATATAGAAGTTGTAATACAGTAGATATTACACAAATATGAATTTATAATGATTTCACAACAGTACCTAAGTGGTGGTTTTATTTTCTTATACTAACGGAGCTTATGAGTTTTCTGTTGAGTTTTGTGTTGTGAAGTTTCAAGTTTTGGGTAAAGATTCGATGGACTATGGAATAAGGAGTGGAAAGAGCCTAAGCTTGGGTATGCCCAAGACACCCCAAGGTAATATTAAAGGACAACCAAGAGCCTAAGCTTGGGGATGCCCCGGATGGCATCCCCTCTTTCGTCTTCATTCATCGGTAACTTTACTTGGAGCTATATTTTTATTCACCACATGATATGTGTTTTGCTTGGAGCGTCATTTTATTTTCTTTTATTTTGCTTGCTGTTTGAATAAAATACCAAGATCTGAAATTATTAAATGTTAGAGAGTCTTCACATAGTTGCATAATTATTCAACTACTCATTGATCTTCACTTATATCTTTCGGAGTAGTTTGTCGTTTGCTCTAGTGCTTCACTTATATCTTTTTAGAGCATGGTGGTGGTTTTATTTTGTAGAAATTATTGATCTCTCATGCTTCAATTATATTATTTTGAGAGTCTTTTAGAACAGCATGGTATTTGCTTTGGTTATAAAATTAGTCCTAATATGATGGGCATCCAAGTTGGGTATAATAAAAACTATCATATAGAGTGCATTGAATACTATGATCAATTTGATACTTGATAATTGTTTTGAGATATAAAGGTGGTAATATTAGAGTCATGCTAGTTGGGTAATTATGAAATTGAGAAATACTTGTGTTAAAGTTGGCAAGTCCCGTAGCATGCACATATGGTTAACGTTGTGTGACAAATTTGAAGCATGGGGTGTTCTTTGATTGCCTTCCTTATGAGTGGAGGTCGGGATCGCGTGATGGTTAACTCCTACCAACCCTTCCCCCAGGAGCATGCATAGTAGTACTTTGCTTCGAGGGCTAATAAACTTTTGCAATAAGTATATGAGTTCTTTATGACTAATGTGAGACCATGGATTATACACACTCTTACCCTTCCATCATTGCTAGCCTCTACGGTATCGTGCATTGCCCTTTGTCACCTTGAGAGTTGGTGCAAACTTCGCCGGTGCATCCAAACCCCGTGATACGATACGCTCAATCACACATAAACCTCCTTATATCTTCCTCAAAACAGCCACCATACCTACCTATTATGGCATTTCCATAGCCATTTCGAGATATATATTGCCATGCAACTTTCCACCATTCCGTTTATTATGACACGCTCCATCATTGTCATGTTGCTTTTGCATGATCATGTAGTTGACATCGTATTTGTGGCAAAGCCACCTTTATAATTCTTTCATACATATCACTCTTGATTCATTGCATATCTCGGTACACCGCCGGAGGCATTCACATAGAGTCATATTTTGTCCTAAGTATTGAGTTGCAATTCTTGAGTTGTAAATAAATAGAAGTGTGATGATTTCCATTATTAGAGCATTGTCCCATGTGAGAAAAGGATGCTGGAAGCAATGATTCCCCCACAAGTCGGGATGACTCTCCGGACTTTATGAAAACTAAAAGAGGCCAAAGAAGCCCAAATAAAAAAAGAGGCCAAAGAAGCCCAAACAAAAAAATGAGAGAAAAAGAGAGAAGGGACAATGTTACTATCCTTTTTCCACACTTATGCTTCAAAGTAGCACCATGATCTTCATGATAGAGAGTCTCCTATGTTGTTACTTTCATATACTAGTGGGAATTTTTTCATTATAGAACTTGGCTTGTATATTCCAATGATGGGCTTCCTCAAAATGTCCTAGGTCGTCGTGAGCAGGCAAGTTGGATGCACACCCACTTAGTTTCTTTTGATGAGCTTTCATACATTTATAGCTCTAGTGCATCCGTTGCATGGCAATCCCTACTCCTCGTATTGACATCAATTGATGGGCATCTCCATAGCCCGTTGATTAGCCGCGTCAATGTGAGACTTTCTCCTTTTCTTTGTCTTCTCCACACAACCACCATCATCATATTCTATTCCATCCATAGTGCTATATCCATGGCTTACGCTCATGTATTGCGTGAGGGTTGAAAAAGCTGAAGCACGTTAAAAAGTATGAATCAATTGCTTGGCTGAAACTGGGGTTGTGCATGATGGGAGCATTTTCTGTGAAGAAAATGAAGCATGGCCAAACTATATGATTTTTTAGGGATAAGCTTTCTTTGGCTATGTTATTTTGATAAGACATGATTACTTTGTTAGTATGCTTGAAGTATTATTACTCTTATGTCAATATTAAAATTTTATCTTGAATCTTTTGGATCTGAACATTCATGCCGCAATAAAGAAAATCACATTGAGAATTATGTTAGTTAGCATTCCACATCAAAAATTCTGTTTTTATCATTTACCTACTCGGGGACGAGCAGGAATTAAGCTTGGGGATGCTTGATACGTCTCCAACGTATCTATAATTTTTTATTGTTCCATGCTATTATATTATCTGTTTTGGATGTTTAATGGGCTTGTTATACAGTTTTATATTAATTTTGGGACTAACCTATTAACCAAAGGCCCAGTCCAAATTGCTGTTTTTTTGCCTATTTCAGTGTTAGGCAGAAAAGGAATATCAAACGGAGTCCAAACGGAATGAAACCTCCGGGAGAGTTATTTTTGGAACAAACACAATCCATAAGACTTGGATTAGACGTCAGTGAAGCAACGAGGTGGCCACGAGGGTCCAGGGAGTGCCCTACCCCTTGGGCGCGCCCCCACCCTTGTGGGCCCCTCGTGGCTCCCCTGACCGACTTCTTTCGCCTAAATATATCCATATACCCCGAAAACATCCAGGAGCACAATAGATCAGGAGTTCCGCCGCCGCAAGCCTTTGTAGCCACCAAAAACCAATCGGGACCCTATTCCGGCACCCTGCCGGAGGGGGGGATCCCTCACCGGTGACCATCTTCATCATCCCGGTACTATCCATGATGAGGAGGGAGTAGTTCACCCTCGGGGCTGAGGGTATGTACCCGTAGCTATGTGTTTGATCTCTCTCTCTCTCTCTCGTGTTCTTGAGGTGATATGATCTTGATGTATCGCGAGCTTTGCTATTATAGTTGGATCTTATGATGTTTCTCCCCCTCTACTCTCTTGTAATGGATTGAGTTTTCCCTTTGAAGTTATCTTATCGGATTGAGTCTTTAAGGATTTGAGAACACTTGATGTATGTCTTGCATGTGCTTATTTGTGGTGACAATGGGATATTCACGTGATCTACTTGATGTATGTTTTGGTGATCAACTTGCAGGTTCGGTGACCTTGTGAGCTTATGCATAGGGGTTGGCACACGTTTTCGTCTTGACTCTCCGGTAGAAACTTTGGGGCACTCTTTGAAGTTCTTTGTGTTGGTTGAATAGATGAATCTGAGATTGTGTGATGCATGTCATATAATCATACCCACGGATACTTGAGGTGACATTGGAGTATCTAGGTGACATTAGAGTTTTGGTTGATTTGTGTCTTAAGGTGTTATTCTAGTATGAATTCTATGATAGATCGAACGGAAAGAATAGCTTCATGTTATTTTGCTACGGACTGTTGAATAGATCGATCAGAAAGGATAAGTTTGAGGTGGTTTCGTACCCTACAATAATCTCTTCATTTGTTCTCCGCTATTAGTGACTTTGGAGTGACTCTTTGTTGCTTGTTGAGGGGTAGTTATATGATCCGATTATGTTATTATTGTTGAGTGAACTTGCACTAGTGAAACTATGAACCCTAGGCCTTGTTTCCTAGCATTGCAATACCGTTTAGGCTCACTTTTATCATTAGTTACCTTGATGTTTTTATATTTTCAGATTACTAAAACCTATATCTACCATCCATATTGCACTTGTATCACCATCTCTTCACCGAACTAGTGCACCTATACAATTTACCATTGTACTAGGTGTGTTGGGGACACAAGAGACTCTTTGTTATTTGGTTGCAGGGTTGCTTGAGAGAGACCATCTTCATCCTACGCCTCCCACGGATTGATAAACCTTAGGTCATCCACTTGAGGGAAATTTTCTACTGTCCTACAAACCTCTGCACTTGGAGGCCCAAAAACATCTAGAAGGAGAAGGTTTCATAGTAGACATCATGTACGTATCTCGTTTCGCACACGGTGGTGAGACGTTCCCTCTCGGAACCACAAGCCTTCTTGAGGGAAGCTCCGGTTTGCAAGAAGCTTGCACCAAAGCTTGTCCCAGTTCGGCCAAAAATTTGCCACAACATGTTGGTGCCATGTCATGACACCATGCCAAGTTTCATAATTTTCATGCGTGTTTTGGATTTACAGGAATTAAAAAACCAAGTTTCTCAATCTTTCCGGCCGAGCCACGACGCCCAGATGTTTGAATTTCATTCCCATTTCTTGCATGGGACCTATAAATTCACCCAAGGACACACATGTGATTTTTCAACCAACTTTGGTACACTGCAGCATGTGCTTGTAGTTCAAATTTGAATTATGCACATTAAATGCGTAGAAACTCAATTAATGCTTAAAAAAGGCCAAACGAACCCGGAATAATTCCAAAATTTAGCACGATACTTTTATTTGATCTAATCTGTCTGTGTAAAAAAATTAAGGCGGGAGAAGGCAGTGTACGTATCTCGTTTCACACACGGAGGTGACACGTTGCCTCTCGGAACCACGAGCCTTCTTGAGGGAAGCTCCGGTTGCAAGAAGCTTACACCAAAGCTTGTCCCAATTCGGCCAAAAAATTTACCGCAGCATGTTAGTGCCATGTCATGACACCATGCCAAGTTTCATGATTTTCAGGCACGTTTTGGAGTTACAGGAATTAAAAAACCAAGTTTCTCAATCTTTCCGGCCTAGCCACGACGCCCAGATGTTTGAATTTCATTCCCATTCTTGTATGGGACCTATAAATTCACCCAAGGACACACATGTGATTTTTCAACCAACTTTGGTGCACTGGAGCATGTGCTTGTAGTTCAAATTTGAATTATGCACATTAAATGCCTAGAAACTCGATTAATGCATAAAAAGGCCAAACGAACCCGGAATAATTCCAAATTTAGCATGATACTTCTATTTGGTCTAATCTGCCTGTGTAAAAAAATTAAGGCGGGAGAAGGTAGTGTACATATCTTGTTTCGCACACACAGGTGACACGTTCCCTCTCGGAACCACGAGCCTTCTTGAGGGAAGCTCCTGTTTGCAAGAAGCTTACACCAAAGCTTATCCTAATTCGGCCAAAAAATTACCGCAGCATGTTGGTGCCATGTCATGACACCATGCCAAGTTTCATGATTTTTAGGCATGTTTTGGATTTATAGGAATTTAAAAACCAAGTTTCGCAATCTTTTCGGCTAAGCCACGACGTCAAAATGTTTGAATTTCATTCTCATTTCTTGCATGGGACCTATAAATACACCCAGGGACACACATTTGATTTTTCAACCAACTTTGGTGCACTGGAGCATGTGCTTGTAGTTCAAATTTGAATTATGCACATTAAATGCGCAGAAACTCAATTAATGTATAAAAAAGGCTAAACGAACCCGGAATAATTCCAAAATTTAGCACGATACTTCTGTTTGGTCTAATCTACCTATGTAAAAAAATTAAGACGGGAGAAGGTAGTGTACGTATCTCGTTTCGCACATGGAGGTGACACGTTCCCTCTTAACCAAGAGCCTTCTTGAGGGAAGCTCCGGTTTGCAAGAAGCTTACACCAAAGCTTGTCCCAATTCGGCCAAAAAAATTACCGCAGTATGTTGGTGCCATGTTATGACGCCATGCCAAGTTTCATGATTTTTGGGCGTGTTTTGGATTTATAGGAATTTAAAAACCAAGTTTCTCAATCTTTCCGGCCGAGCCACGACGTCAAGATGTTTGAATTTCATTCCCATTTCATGCATGGGACCTATAAATACACCCAAGGATACACATGTGATTTTTGAACCAACTTTGATGCACTAGAGCATGTACTTCTAGTTCAAATTTGAATTATGCACATTAAATGCGCAGAAACTCAATTAACGTATAAAAAGGCCAAACGAACCCGGAGTAATTCCAAAATTTAGCATGATACTTCTATTTGGTCCAATCTGCCTATGTAAAAAAATTAAGGCGGGAGAAGGCAGCGTACGTATCTCCTTTCACACACGGAGGTCAAACGTTCCCTCTCGGAACCACGAGCCTTCTTGAGGGCAGCTCCGGTTTGCAAGAAGCTTACACCAAAGCTTGTCCTAATTCGGCCAAAAAATTACTGCAGCATGTTGGTGCCATGTCATGACACCATGCCAAGTTTCATGATTTTCAGGCGTGTTTTGGATTTATAGGAATTTAAAAACCAAGTTTCTCAATCTTTCCGGCTGAGCCACGACGCCCAGATGTTTGAATTTCATTCTCATTTCTTGCATGGGACCTATAAATTCACCCAAAGACACACATGTGATTTTTCAACAAACTTTGGTGCATTCGAGCATGTTCTTGTAGTTTAAATTTGAATTATGCACATTAAATGCCCGGAAACTCAATTAATGCATAAAAATGCCAAACGAACCCGGAATAATTCCAAATTTAAACACGACACTCATGTACTAGTTGCATGTTCACTATACGTAAATGTTCTAGCAATTCAAATGCCATCCTTTCCCTCCGTAACACCATTTTGTCTTTCAAAACATAATGAAAAAATCAGGTATACCACAAACAGTTTACTAGAAAGAATCGTGTGGGATGCGATATAAAATATCTTGGCACACCGTCTTGTCTGGCTTACGCAGGAAGCTTCATCGTCTACAGTCCATCGCCCCCGCTTGAACCACACTTGCGCGTCAGTTTCTCGTGGCATCGAGCGAAATTTTTTTGCCACCGCGGAAATATCTATCTCCCCGCCCCCTCCCTCCTACCAAAAGCCACATTTCCACTGTTCCTCATTGCTTTCCAAGTTCAAACCTTCACTACTGCTTACTGGCAGCTCAGCCTCCTCGTCGGCGACCCTTCTTCTTGCAGTGCCGCCTCCTTGCCGGCTACCCTTCTTCTTGCAGCGCCGCCTCCTCGCCAACGAACCTTCTTCTTGCTACGCGGCCTCCTTGCCGCTAACCCTTCTTCTTGCTGTGCGGCCTCGTTGAAATGGTCAGGTAATCCACACCCCACCCACACCATCCTCCTCCTTTCCCGTCCAACATGCCCCGACCGACGGCGCGACACCTTCCACCGAAATCACTGCCCCCCACCTCCAATTAAGCGCTGCCCACATCCATTTTTCACGCAGTATAACATGGAGCTCAGTAGCATGCGGCCGCACGCGTGCACAAGGTCACTATGGCTGCCATGCGTGTCGACCGCCAGATCTTGGAGGATCACCTCGTCTTCGAGGCCATCTTCGACACCGCCACGCGGTTGTCTACTTTAAAATATAGTTCGTGCTGTTTTCTCGAGGCCACCGCCAGTGCCTTCTAGTGATTTGTCCTCTGTAATGTTAATATGCAATCTGATGTTCAGTTAACAGTTTGGTCCTAATGTAATGTTCCGTTAACACTTTGGTCCAACAATTGCTACATTTCGTAGTACTGTTCTCAAGCATTCTTTGTTTTGTTAACTGTCTTATCTTCTAGTACATGTTTCTATTCTGCAATGTCGTGCTCAGTTAACTATTTTGGTTCATTCGGTCTGCTGTCCATTTAACTGTTTGGTTCAGTTCTGCAATTTGATTTTCATTTGTTGTGGGTACAATTTTGTATTGTTATGCATGTGACACCAATCGAATTTGGCTGTACTGAATATATATTCTACTGATAGTATGGCAACTCTCAGTTAACCTGATCAAGATCTTCCTTATGTGTGTTGCAGGGAAACAATGGGAGACACTGCGGTTTACCATCGAGGTTTGTTCAAGCAGGGTCCTTTGGCTATTAGCACATTATTGTGCAGTTACAGGAATCATTCTAATATTTAGGTTTCTTACAATTTGGTCTTGCACATGTAGGTCCTGCTGCCAGAGGCTTAGACCCACTGCTCGACCCATTTTGCATATGGGGAAATGAGATGTCCATGAATATCAGTCAAGTCAAGAAACTCAGAAAGATTGTTAGGATGAAGAAACTTGCGACGAATAACAGCAATATCTTTGTTTGCACAATGAAGAAGACATCAGTCAACTATAGGATGGTACCAACTCTTTTACCTTGTTTTTACCCCTTGCACCATTTCAAAATCTACAACAACGATTTATGGATAGCTTTGTTTTTAGTACTTTTCAAAACAGTTCACCGATGATTACCTCTCAAACCACCTGCATGGTCAAGAGGTGAGGAAGGTATTCATTCAACACCCATGGTACAATATTGAAGTCTTGCTGAAGAGGACGAAGGTTGGGCGGGCAATTATCCATAGCCACTAGTTGCAAGGACATTCAACATCACTGAAGGCTCAATATTTGCCTTCCGCTTCTGCAGTTTCCCAGATGGGATTCATCTGTCTGTTTACCGTGTATGATGCTACTTTCCAAAGGTTTTTGATGCTGCATGTGAAATTTGGTGTTGTTGTGTAATGGCGTAACTGAGTGCTGAAGCTATTTGATGTAATTCGATTATGAATCCTGGTTGCTTTTATACGAATATGAAATATCGGGTGTGTTTTATAAGAAATATCAGTTTGATTAGTACATGGATTATCAATAATAGGCTAATTACCCTGCTTATTGGGGTTTTCTTTGCAGGCGGTTACTCAGACAACACCGTGGGCGATGAACTCAAAGAACCCACACGGTTTCTAGAAAGTAGGCGTGTTTGATCAACTAACAATCACACACGGCTTCCGGCAACGAATTGTTTGCGTTAGGCCACCTTGCACAAACGTTTCCACACAAAGACCCGTGTGGAATGTACGTACGAACGAAAACGTTTTCCTTGGATTGACTGTGTGGGATGTACATAAGAATGGATACGTATTCCTTGGATTGACTGTGTGTGATATACATACCTACGGAAATGATTTTCTGGGATTCACCGTGTGGTATGTACATACCTATGGAAATGATTTTCTCAGATTACTGTGTGGGATGTATATACCTATGGAAATGATTGGGTTTCAATGCCTCGCTCGATGGCACACGGCCCCAGCCTGGGTCCCAGGAGGGCCTATCCCCGACGATTTTTGGGTCGTGTGGGAAGGACCCCCCTATCGCCCACACTCACTTGGCGACGGTTCCAAATGCCGTCGCGGAAAAGGGTTAAAAACCGTTTGTATAGCACGTCGATGTACCAGTGGGAATCAATCCCTCACACACTACTAGAATCAGGATCTTTGCCGTCAGCCAGCTCTTTACCGTCAGCTAGCTAACGACAAAGAAGGTCTTTGCCATCAGCTTACACAAAACTGACAGCAAAGAAAGAGCTGACGGCAAAGATCATGTTTGCTGTTGTAGGTGTCAAAACCGGTGGATCTCGGGTAGGGGGTCCCAAACTGTGCGTCTAAGGTCGATGGTAACAGGAGATGGGGGACACGATGTTTACCCAGGTTTGGGCTCTCTTGATGGAGGTAATACCCTACTTCCTACTTGATTGATCTTGATGAATATGAGTATTACAAGAGTTGATCTACCACGAGATCGTAATGGCTAAACTCTAGATGTCTAGCCTGTATGATTATGATTGCCTCTGTGGACTAAGCCCTCCAGTTTATATAGACACGGAGGGGCCTAGGGTTGTACAAAGTCGGTTTATAGAGGAAGGAAGTCTTCTGTCTGTGCCAAGCTTGCCATCCACGCAAAGGAGAGTCCCATTCGGACACGGGAGGAAGTCTTCTATCTTGTATCTTCATGGCCCATCAGTCCGGCCCATATCACATAGGCCGGACGCCCAAGGACCCCTTAATCCAGGACTCCCCCAGTAGCCCCCGTACCAGGCTTCAATGACGATGTGTCCGGCGCGCCAATAGTCTTCGGCATTGCAAGGTGGGTTCCTCCTCCGAATACTTCAAAGCGTCTGATCTGAAGAGTTATACTCGGCTTTCCATTTAATGTCATACCCCTTGGCTTTTGCACCTCCATTGCTTAGGCTTCCACGTGTCGAGCGAACATGAAAGGTCAGAGTATTTTTGCACATAACACCCTGGACATGTAAGAAAGGCGTATATTTAAGTGGATTGGATCTCAGGTGCCATCTCACACCAGGCGGAAAATCCTTAGAGCTCGCTAGGAGAAACCATTCCAACATGGCTAGCATTCCCAGTTCTTCCTCCCGCCCCCACGGCTCCGAAAAAGGCGATTGGGGGAAATGTTCAGTATCCCATGACCAGCTGAGCAAGCTTCAAACGCAGGGATTCCTTCCCCCCGCATATCTAGTCCCTGTCCGGGCAGGATTATCCTCTTTTATAGGCGAAGCCCTGGCAGAAAATTTCCCTAATCGAACCAGGGGGGAGCGAGTGTGCTTCATATCCTTCTTAATAAGAAGCGACAGGTTTCCGATCCACCCTTTCCTCCGAGGTCTCCTGGAGTACTACGGTCTCCAACTGCACAACCTCACTCCGGCCTCCATCCTGCATATCGCGGGTTTTGTCGCTCTTTACGAGCTATTCCTGGGCTGCGAGGCCCACTTTGAGCTATGGAGGAAACTTTTCTGCCTCGTCCCTTGTACCCAAAAGCGATCCGTATTCGAGGTGGGTGGCTAATACGTCTCCAACGTATCTATAATTTATGAAGCATTCATTCTATTTTATTATCTGTTTTGAATGTTTATGGGCTTTAATATACACTTTTATATTATTTTTGGGACTAACCTATTAACCGGAGGCCCAGCCCATATTGTTGTTTTCTTACCTATTTCAGTGTTTCGCAGAAAAGGAATATCAAATGGAGTCCAAACGGAATGAAACCTTCGGGAGTGTTATTTTGGAATGGAAGCGATCCAGAAGACTTGGAGTTGAAGTCAAGGAAGCTTCAAGGTGGCCACAAGGGTGGGAGGCGCCACCCTACTGGGCGCACCCCCTGTCTCGTGGGCCCCTCGAGGCTCCTCCGACCGACATCTTTTGCCTATATATTCCCATATACCCTAAAAACATCAAAGCGAACAATAGATCGGGAGTTCCGCCGCCGCAAGTGTCTGCAGCCACCAAAAACCTCTCGGGAGCCCGTTCCAGCACCCTGCCGGAGGGGGGATCCCTCACCGGTGGCCATCTTCATCATCCCGGCGCTCTCCATGACGAGGAGGGAGTAGTTCACCCTCGGGGCTGAGGGTATGTACCAGTAGCTATGTGTTTGATCTCTCTCTCTCTCTCTCTCTCTCTCTCTCTCGTGTTCTCTCTATGGCACGATCTTGATGTATCGCGAGCTTTGCTATTATAGTTGGATATTATGATGTTTCTCCCCCTCTACTATCTTGTGATTAATTGAGTTTTCCCCTTGAAGTTGTTTTGTCAGATTGAGTGTTTAAGGATTTGAGAACACTTGATTATGTCTTGCCGTGCTTATCTGTGGTGACAATGGGATATCACGTGATCCACTTGATGTATGTTTTGGTGATCAACTTGTGGGTTCCACCCATGAACCTATGCATAGGGGTTGGCACATGTTTTCATCTTGACTCTCCGGTAGAAAACTTTGGGGCACTCTTTGAAGTACTTTGTGTTGGTTGAATAGATGAATCTAAGATTGTGTGATGCATATCGTATAATCATGCCCATGGATACTTGAGGTGACAATGGAGTGTCTAGGTGACATTAGGGTTTTGGTTGATTTGTGTCTTAAGGTGTTGTTCTAGTATGAACTCTATGATAGAACGAACGGAAAGAATAGCTTCGTGTTATTTTACTACGGACTCTTGAATAGATCGAGCAGAAAGGATAACTTTGAGGTGGTTTCGTACCCTACCATAATATCTTTGTTTGTTCTCTGCTATTAGTGGCTTTGGAGTGACTCTTTGTTGCATGTTGAGGGATAGTTATATGATCCAATTATGTTATTATTGTTGAGAGAACTTGCACTAGTGAAAGTATGAACCCTATGCCTTGTTTCCTACCATTGCAATACCTTTTGTGCTCACTTTTATCATTAGTTACCTTGCTTTTTTTATATTTTCAGATTACAAAAACCTATGTCTACCATCCATATTGCACTTGTATCACCATCTCTTCGTAGAACTAGTGCACCTATACAATTTAACATTGTATTGGGTGTGTTGCGGACACAAGAGACTCTTTGCTATTTGGTTGCAGGGTTGTTTGAGAGAGACCATCTTCATCCTACGCCTCCTACGGATTGATAAAACTTAGGTCATCCACTTGAGGGAAATTTGCTACTATCCTAGAAACCTCTGCACTTGGAGGCCCAACAACGTCTACAAGAAGAAGGTTGTGTAGTAGACATCAAGCTCTTTTCTGGCGTCGTTGCCGGGGAGGCTAGGTAAGTGGCACTCACACCCCATCAAGTAAGCTCTTTTCTGGCGCCGTTGCCGGGGAGGTGAGTTCTTGAAGGTATATCTTTAGATATTGCAATCAAATCTTTTTGTTTCTTGTTTTATCACTAGTTTAGTCTATAAAAGAAAACTACCAAAAAAATGGAATTGAGTTTGTCTCATACGCTTCATCTTTTTAATATCTTCCATGAGTATGATGAAAAGGAAAATTGTGCTCAAGTGCTAGAAGAAGAAGTCTATAAAATGTTTGGTACTAAATCTTTGAATGATGAGCATGATTGCAATGTTGTTAGTATGAATTCTTTGAATATCCATGATGCTAATGATATGCAAAGCCACACGCTTGGGGATGCTATGTTTGATGAAGATGATATGTTTAGTCCCCCAAGTTTTGATGAGAATATTTATTATGATGAAAGCATGCCTCCCATTTATGATGATTATATTGATGAAAGTGGGTTTGGAAGAGTGTCAACTTTAGGAAGTAATGATACCACTATTTTGGAGGATGTTGAATATTATTGTGATAATTATGAAAGTGGATTTGGAGAGGTCATGACTTTATTTAGTGATGAATGCACTATTTCGGAAGAGGTTCCAATTGATTATGAGAACAAAGTTGCTATCTATGATGATTATTTTAATGACATGTATGCTATAAAGAAGAATGATAACCACGAAACTTGTCATCTTGATTTTAATTTTCAATTGGATTATGCCTCACATGATAGTTATTTTGTTGAGTTTGCTCCCACTACTATTCATGAGAAGAAATTTGCTTATGTGGAGAGCAGTAAATTTTCTATGTAAGTAGATCATGAAAAGAATGCTTTAGGTGTTGGTTATATTGTTGAATTCATTCATTATGCTACTAAAAATTATTATGAGGGAGGAACATATGCTTGTAGGAATTGCAATAATATCAAGTTTCCTCTCTATGTGTTGAAAATCGTAAAGCTATGCTTGTTTTGCCTTCCTATGCTAGTTGATTATTGTTCCCATAAGTTGTTTGCTCACAAAATCCCTATGCATAGGAAGAGGGTTAGACTTAAATGTGCTAGTCATATGTGTCGGATATCGGGTTCCGGCAAAACCCTTAAGGTTCGAACTCTGGGGTGCGCGCGAAGATCTTTCCCCTACCGATCCACGTCCGAACGCCTCGCTGAGAATCTAAGCTAAACGACGAACAACACAAGGGACACAAGATTTATACTGGTTCGGGACACCGTTGTGGTATAATACCCTACTCGAGTGTGTGGTGTGGTGGATTGCCTCAGGGGCTGATGATGAACAGTACAAGGGAAGAAAAGCCTCGCGATAGGTGTTCTTGTGGTGGTGGTTTTTCTTGAGAAGGATTCTCTAAGCTCTCGATCAAATGAGGACTCCGTCCCCTCTACTGTGGTTGTCGGATTTCGGCTTCCGACAGACCCTTGAGGTTCGAACACTGGGGTGCACGCGAAGATTCAACCCTCTACCGTCTCGCTCCTCGCCGGATTGCTGGGACCTAAACTACTAAACTGAACATCACAAGGGACACAAGATTTATACTAGTTCAGGCCACCATTGTGGTGTAATACCCTACTCCACTGTGTGGTGTGGTGGATTGCATCTTGGGCTTGACAATGAACAATACAAAGGGAGAACAGCCTCGCGAGGGTCTGTTCTTGGCTGGCGCAATGAACTGCTAGGGGGAGTTCAGTCATCTCTCTCTCTCTCTCTGTGTGTGTGCCTTTCTATCCTTGTTCTCTCCTCCCCCTACCCTGCGTGTGGCTAGTCCTATTTATAGGCAAAGGCCCTGGGCCTCTTCCCAAATATTGAGCGGGAAGGGCGCCAACAATTGGCCATTTTGAAGGGGAACAGCGGGTACACTTATCCTGACTAAAGTTGCTCCTCGCCTGTCAAAGGCTCTGGTGATGACGCCGACTTGGGCTCCACAATGACCTCCTTCCGGCCGTTGGGCTGGTCTTGGTCTTGTTGCACTGAAAAGGACGCCTTCGCTCGATGCTCTCGCCTGCGCTTGCTCCCTTTGCACCAAAGAGGAAAGGAGGACAATGCACGGGCTGGCGCCCGACTGGCGCCCTTGGTCATCGTGGCTTGCGTCATGGGCACCTCGCGAGGTACCCCGCCTTGAACTCTCTGCCTCCTCATGAGCCAGCCTGACGAGGCCGTGCCTAAGGAAGCTCCTTGTCGTCCGCCCCGCGAGGCTTGGCCCCTCGCGAGGGTCTTGAGCTTGCGTTGATGAAGATGGGCTGTGCTGGGCCTCCTTTGAGCCACGCCGCAGGCCGCAGGCAGGCAAGTCTGGGAACCCCCATTCCCAGAACGCCGACAGTAGCCCCCGGGCCCACGGCACGCCCGAACTTAGCTGAGCAGAGAGGCGAAAGGGCAAGTGCAAAGCGCCGCGGGCCCTAACAGCCTGCGGCCTTGGGCGCCGCGTGGCGGTTGATTGGACGTGGGCGGCTCCGCTTCCCCATGACACCTTGGTAACCGCACGGATGCGACAAGTCCCTATATGCAAAGCAGGTCATGATTACCTGTGATCGTGGAGGTCGACGGTTGGCCTTCGCCGGCTATAAGTATGGAACGGCATGTGCCCTTCCAGCCTATCCTCCCTTGCTTCTCCTTCTTCTCCATGGCTCCACCAAGGAAGTTTTCGGCCACAGAGAAAGGGAAGGCCCGCCAGGTCGAGTCTCCCTCTCCTCCGCCCAAGCGCGGTCGAGGTCGCCCTCGCAAGCATCCCGTGGCCTCCACGGCGGTCCCCCGTGGTCGCGGAGGTGGCTCTCAGCGTGGCGACGAGCGGCTGGCCATGGTCGGAGGGCGTGCCCCGGCTGTGCGGCCCCCGAGGCCGCGCCTCCACGCTGCGGAGGTGCTGCCAGAGTTCATGGTATGGGCGGTAGAGCCGTCCGGCGCCCGGCTTCAGCTCCCTCGCTTCCTCTTGGGTGAGCTCCCAGCTGGCGCCCTGGGTGGCCTCTGGCTCCAGGCGGATGGCTGCTGCAGCCGGGCTTCGTGGGCTTCTCTGGAGGTTTCTGCTACAGGGAACCTGTTCCTGACCAGCGGCTAGCAAACGTTTGCTCATGCGCGGGGTCTCTGCCACCGGTGCTCCCTGCACTTCAAGTACGACGGCGACGCCACCCTATACATGAGGGTGTTCGGGGAACATGGTCGCCGCATGGGGTGCTGCCCTGAAGACGACGCCCGCGGCCGGGGACTCAGCCCTGGCATGGAGGGAGAAGGCAGCGTGCGGGCGCCTGGCGACGCCCGTGACTCCTCAAGCTTCACCAGCTCTTCTTCGGGTGGCGACTCTTCTAGCAGCGGCCGCGGCCAGCCCCCACGCCGCCGCGCCTGCTTGGAGGGTGGCAGCGGGTCTGCTCGCCGCCGTGCCCCGGTGAAGCACGAGAGGGAGTCCGCTTGAGCGCCAGAGGCGGCTCGAGTCTTCCAAGAGGGCTGGCACGGGACGTGCTTCGCCTGCTTTTGCTCTTTTCCTTTCTTTTCTTCTGCAAAAAAGACAGCAATGTGTGGCCCCGTGGGGGCGCGTTTGGGTTAATGCCGTTAATCATTGTACTGCTTTTGTTATCCCGGTATTGTCCTTTTCTGTTGTACGCCCATTCGTAAGTGATCCCTAGCCTCAGCCGCAGGGGTGACCGACCCAGGCCCTGTATCCGCGTCGTGGTGCCCGTGAGGCATGGTCCGGTAGTGGACCCGGGCCGTGAGACTTGAGCAATAGGGGTACGAACGCTTGCGAGGGCTCCTGGGGCCTCTGCCTCGTGAGCCCCGTGCAAGAGAAATCGAGGCAGGAGAGCGAAAAAAGTCGAAGAACCACTGATCAAAAGGCGGCAATAGTTTCGATAAAAACTTCAAATGGGAATGAACTAACCAACTGCAGAAAGCAAATGAAAAGGCCGCGTCCGGCACCTAGTCTAGTCTTCGACGTCTTCTCACCAGCGCGGAGCTAAGTGCTGCCACTGGGCGTGGGAGGGAGCCCCAGGGCCTGAGGCCAGCACCCCTGAGACTCTGGGGCGTGTACAGCCCCAACTCATTATTACATGAGAGTGTCACGGGCGGCGAGCTTCACAGGCATTGGCCTTCTTCACAGGCTCCGGGCCTTTCTTCGGGGAAGCGAGCTTCACGTGCGTTGGCCCTCTTCACAGGTTCCGGCCCTTTCCAAAACGCGACAGCTTCACAGGCATCTGCCTTCTTCACAGGCTAGGGGCCTTTTTCAGAAAGATGAGCTTCACAGGCATTTGCCTTCTTCACAGGTTCTGGGCCTTTCCAAAAAGATGAGCTTCACAGGCATTTGCCTTCTTCACAGGCTCTGGGCCTTTTCCAAAAAGATGAGCTTCACAGGCATTTGCCTTCTTCACAGGCTCTGGGCCTTTTCCAAAAAGATGAGCTTCACAGGCATTTGCCTTCTTCACAGGCTCTGGGCCTTTTCCAAAAAGATGAGCTTCACAGGCATTTGCCTTCTTCATAGGCTCTGGGCCTTTCCAAAAAGATGAGCTTCACAGGCATTTCCCTTCTTCACAGGCGCTGGGCCTTTTCAGGGGTAGAACCTCTGGAGGTGCTGGATGTTCCACACGTTCTGTATAGGTACTCCCTCCTGAGTCTCCAAGTGCACGGAGTCGGGCCTGGAAACATGAACAACCTTGAACGGGCCCTCCCACATAGGAGAGAGCTTATGCAGTCCCTCCTTGGAGAGGACCCGCCGGAGCACGAGGTCCCCTACCTCGAGAGTTCTGGGGCGGATGTTGCGGCAGTGGTATCGCCGGAGCGCCTGCTGGTACCTTGCCGCTCGCAGCGCGGCTTCTCGACGACGCTCCTCCCCCAACACGAGGTCCGTCCCCCGCATGGCGTCCTGCAGCGTCTCATCGAATGCCAGGACCCGCGCGGATCGACGCCTGACCTCGTGAGGGAGGACCGCTTTGGCTCCGTAGACTAGGAAGAAGGGGGTCTCTCCAGTCGGCTTGGTCGCGGTTGTGCGGATGGACCACAGCACGGACTGAAGCTCGTCATACCAGCCTCTACCGCAGGCCTCCAGCTTCTTCTTGAATGTCCTGGTCTTGAGGCCCCTCAGGACTTCTGCGTTGGCCCGCTCAGCCTGGCCGTTGCTTCGGTGGTGCGCCACCGAAGCATAGCATATCTGCGTCCCAAGGTTAGCACAATATGTTTTGAAAAGGTTACTGGTGAACTACGAACCGTTGTCAGTGATGATGCGGTTCGGCACTCCGAACCGGCTCATGATGCCCTTGATGAACCTGACCGCAGAACCAGCAGGGATGGTGCGGACGGCCTCGACTTCGGCCCACTTGGTGAACTTGTCCACGGCGACGTAGAGGTAGCGATAGCCCCCTGGTGCCCGGGGAAAAGGGCCTAGGATATCCAGCCCCCAGACCGCGAATGGCCATGTGAGGGGTATGGTTTGCAGACCTCTTGTCGGCTGATGAATCTGCTTGGCATGGAATTGGCAGGCCTCGCAAGCCTTCACGAGTTCAACAGCGTCATTGAGCGCAGTGGGCCAATAGAAACTGCTGCGGAACGCCTTGCCGACGAGGGTCCGTGACGACGAATGATGCCCACAGTCTCCATCGTGTATATCTGCCAGGAGTTCCCTCCCTTGTTCCCTGGTGATGCAGCGCAGGGACACGTCGTTCGGTCGCTTCCGCTAGAGCTCTCCATCCATGATGCAGTATGCCGTGGCCTGCCGCGCCACACGCTCTGCCTCCTCCTCCTTCTCCGGCAAGGTCCCTTGCGTTAAGTAGCTCCTGAGCTCTGTGATCCAGCACCCCTCCTGAGGCTCCATCACCAGGAGCAGGTGCGTTCCTGAGGCCGGGCCACAGGCTGGGGCTCCCGAGGCAGGCGGCTGAGGAAGCTCTACCCGAGGCTGCGCTATGCTTGACAATGGTGGCAAGGCCGAAGGCTTGAAGAGCCGTTCCTCAAAGACGCCCGGCTCCTGGGGCAACCGCCTGGAGGCTCGTTTTGCGATGTCGTCGGCCTCTTGATTAGTGCAGGGGGGCACGTGCTGCAGCTCCAACCCCCAGAACTGCTTCTCCATCCTGCGGACCTCCGCAAGGTAGGCCTCCATGTGCTCATCCCTTGGCTCGTATACCTTGTTGGAGAAATTGACGAGGAGCTGTGAATCGCCCTTGATAGTAAGACGCTTAGCTCCCAGGGTGGCAGCGGCCTTCAGGCCCACTATCAGTCCCTCGTACTCTGCTATGTTGTTGGAGACCTTTTCCCCATGCTGGAAACAGAGCTGCACGGCGTAGTAGAGCTTGTCCTGAGTGGGAGATATGAGCACCGCCCCAGCTCCAGCGCCCTGTCTGGAGAACGCTCCATCGAAGTACATGACCCAACCTTCTGGCGCCTCGCTTCCTAGGGAGAGGGATCGATCCTCGCCAGCCCTGAGGCCCGGTGCCTCTGTCCATTCGGCCACGAAATCTGCCAGCGCGCCCCCCTTGATGACTCTGTTTGTGCTGAATTCGAGCTGGAATGCTTGCAGTTCAATGTTCCACTCGGCGACCCTTCCGGCTGAGTTAGGGCTCCTGAGCACCCTTTCCAAGGGGTATGCCGAGACAACCTTGATTGGATGACCCTGGAAGTAGTGCCGCAGCTTGCGTGAAGCCACCAGTAGCACAAGGAGGAGCTTCTGCGGCATGGGGTACCGTGCCCTCGCATCCCGTAACACTGTGCTGACGAAGTACACCGGGTGCTCGACGAGGCTTGGGGTGTCGGTGCTGGTGGCGTCCTTCGGAAGCTGCGGTGCCTCCTAAGGTGGTGGAGCCCCCTTGAGCTGGTTGCCTGGAGAGAGGGCCTCCCCCGCCCCTGGTGCGTTCCGCTGCAGCGGCTGTTCCTCCTCCGTCACGGTGGTGACTTCCGCAAGTTCCTTTTGATCCAGCTTTGCCTTGGCTCGGGTGGCTGCCGTGGTCCTATCCCGACGCTCCTCTCTAACTGCCACCAGAGCTGCGCTAGGGGAGTAGGGAGTGGCGGCGAGGTAGAGTACCAAGGGCTCTTGAGGGCGCGGGGCCACCATCACTAGAGGGCTGGTTAGGTATCTCTTGAGATCTTGGAACGCCTTGTCGGCCTCCTCAGTCCACTCAAAGGGCCCCTTTTTCTTCATCAGCTGGAAGAAAGGCAGCGCCCACTCCCCCAATCGGGAGATGAAGCGCCCCAGCACCGTCACGCGCCCCGTGAGCTTCTGCATTTCCCTGAGGGTCTTTGGTGGGCTCATGTCCTCAACTGCCTTGACCTTTTCTGGGTTGGCCTCGATGCCTCGGTGGGATACGAGGAAACCCAAGAGCTTGCCTGAGGGGACCCCAAACACGCACTTCTTCGGGTTGAGTCGCAGGCTCACTGCATTGAGGCTCGCGAAGGTTTCCTCCATGTCTTGAATCAAGGTCTTGGCCTCGCGAGACTTCACCACAATGTCGTCGACGTAAGCTTCCACATTCTTCCCGAGCTGCAGGCCCAAGGTGATGTGCATGAGCCGCTGAAAGGTTGCCCCTGCGTTGCGCAGTCCGAATGGCATGCATGTATAGCAGTACACCCCACACGGGGTTAGGAAGGCCGTCTTCTCTACATCTTCCACCGCCATCTTGAAATGGTGGTACCCGGAGAAGGCATCCAAGAAGCATAACAGGTCGCACTCAGCGGTGGAATCGACGATCTGGTCGATGCGAGGGAGCGGGAATGGATCTTGCGGGCATGCTTTGTTGAGGTTGGTGAAGTCGACACACATGCGTTCCTTTCCTCCCTTCTTCGGCACGACCACGGGGTTGGCCAACCAATCCGGGTATCGGACCTCGCGAATAACCCCCGCAGCCTCTAGCTTGCGGGTCTCTTGGACGATGAAGGCCTGCTTCTCAGTGGACTGCCTTCTTGCCTTCTGCTTCACGGGACGCATGTTGGGGCACACGTTGAGGTGGTGCTCGATTACGCCCCGCGGGATTCCTGCCAGCTGATCGGGCTCCCAGGCAAACACCTTCTTGTTTGCACGCAGGAACTTGACCAAGGCTTCCTCCTGCTCGGGCTCGAGGTTGGCGCCTATGGTGAAAGCGGCGTTAGTGGACCCGTCCTCGTCGACAGGTACCTGCTTGGTCTCCGCCTTGTCTTGGGTGAACAACTGCTTCTTCTTGGCCGGCGCGGCCCCCTTGGGCTTGGGGGTTTCGACTCGGCGGGCCGCACCGCCGCCGCCGTCCTGAAGGCGAGCTTGAGTACTCGTAGCGCACCTTCGGTGTCCCCGGCCACGGTGAGGACGCCGTTGCTCCCGGGCATCTTCATGAGGTTGTACCTCGGGTGAGTCGCGGTCATGAATTTGGCCAATGCTGGATAGCCAAGGATGGCGTTGTAGGGGAGGCCGATGGGGGCGATGTCGAAATCTACCAGCTCCGTGCGGAAGTTGTCGTAGGTGCCGAAGGTCATCGGAAGTCGGATCTGCCCCAAGGAGCTGGACGATTCACCTCCGACGCCCAAGAAAGGCTGGCTGGGCTGCAGCCGCTCCCGGGGTATGTAGAGGAGGTTGAAGGCCTCAACTGAGAGCACATTGAGGCCGGCGCCACCGTCGATGAGGGTCCTAGTGACGGCCACCTGGCAGATGGTGGGTGTGCAGAGCATGGGGAGCGCACCCGAGCAGGCTGAGTTGGCGGGGTGGTCCTCATAGCCGAAGGTCAGCCCGGCCGACGGCTCCGTCCGGCCCGAGGGAGCCCCTGCCGCGTGGAGGCGGCGCCGACCCGGCGGACGAATGGCTTGACATGGCGGCTGGAGGGCCGCGCCTGCGAGCCGCCCAGGAGGGCCGCGACGACCGAAGGAGCCGGCGCGACGGGGTGGGTGAGGAAGAAGCTGCGCGGCTCCTCCCTAGAGGTCACTGGGGAATGCAGGGACGATGCTTGCCGCCCGTTCCCTGCCGGGCCGGTGGCAGTGTTGACGGCGGGCGGCGGGGAACGACGAGGACGCCTGCCGACGGGAGCTGCCCGGACGACGTAGGAGGCGATGGCGACTTGGCGCCCGGCGCGAGCCCGACGAGCGTCAAACATGGATGCGATGGTCGGAGAAGAACGAGACAACGGAAGGCAAATTCCGGCGCACCCCTACCTGGCGCGCCAAATGTCAGATTTCAGGTTCCGGTAGACCCTTGAGGTTCGAACACTGGGGTGCGCGCGAAGATTCAACCCTCTACCATCTCGCTCCTTGCCGGATCGCTGGGATCTAAACTACTAAACTGAACAGCACAAGGGACACAAGATTTATACTGGTTCAGGCCACCATTGTGGTGTAATACCCTACTCCAGTGTGTGGTGTGGTGGATTGCCTCTTGGGCTTGACGATGAACAATACAAAGGGAGAACAGCCTCGCGAGGTTCTGTTCTTGGCTGGCGTGATGAACTGCTAGGGGGAGTTCAGTCGTCTCTCTCTCTCTCTCTCTCTCTCTCTCTGTGCCTGTCTATCCTTGTTCTCTCCTCCCCCTACCCTGCGGGTGGCTAGTCCTATTTATAGGCAAAGGCCCTGGGCCTCTTCCCAAATATTGAGCGGGAAGGGCGCCAACAATTGGCCATTTTGAAGGGGAACAACGGGTACACTTATCCTGACTAAACTTGGTCCTCACCTGTCAAAGGCTCTGGTGATGACGCTGGCTTGGGCTCCACAATGACCTCCTTCCGGCCATTGGGCTGGTCTTGGTCTTGTTGCACCAAAATGGACGCCTTCGCTCGATGCTCTCGCCTGCGCTTGCTCCCTTTGCACCAAAGAGGAAAGGAGGACACTGCTCGGGCTGGCGCCTGACTGGCGCCCTTTGTCGTCATGGCTTGCGTCATGGGCACCTCGCGAGGTACCTCGCCTTGAACTCTCCGCCTCCTCATTAGCCAGCCTAACGAGGCCGTGCCTGAGGAAGCTCCTTGTCATCCGCCCCGCGAGGCTTGGCCCCTCGCGAGGGTCTTGAGCTTGTGTTGATGAAGATGGGCTGTACTGGGCCTCCTTTGAGCCACGCCGCAGGCTGTAGGCAGGCAAGTTTGGGGACCCCCGTTCCCAGAACGCTGACAGTGGTGGCTATCCCTATTTACAGAGGCCCTGGTCCTCTTCCCAAATGTTGAGAGGGAAGGGCACCAACAACGGCCATTTTGAAGGGGAACATTGTAAGGGCATATTTATCCCCAAGGTGTTTTGGTGATTGATGACAATGCTTTTGTGGACTAACCGTGTGCGTTGAGTTCTTTCAGAGATTCATCCTTTGGCACGAGACGATTACATCCCATCAGTGTCTTATTCAAGACGGTGTAGCTCCTTCGTTTCTCTGTTGGTGGACTAGTTTCGTAGGAGTCACCGTACTATCAAGAGGGGATCCGCTTTGGTAAGGCTAGGGTGGGATCAACACGTACACATCCTTATCACACCAATTGTTCCTTTCCGCTTCATTGGAGCTATCTTTCCTCTCCTTTCCTGCCCTGTCCTGTCCCAACGGTAGTACCGCGGTCCTCAGCGGTAGTACCACTTGCGGCCTTTGACCGTAGTACCGCAGTGGTTCCGGGCTACTACCGCCTCGACTCAAGACCACTATTTTTTGTGTCGGGTTTTACGGTACTAGCAGCGGCAGTAGTGGCGGTAGTACCACTCCAAGCGGTAGTACCGCCCATACTTCCGCGGTAGTACCACTATGGGACCAGGACCCTGCAACCCTCGTCAGCGCGGCAGTACCGCTGGGAGGGAACGGTAGTACCGCTTGTCAGCGGTAGTACCGCCCTGCCCAAGCGGTAGTACCTCTCTGTGCGTGGCTGTTTGGGGGGGGTTAACGGTTGGATTGTTTCCCTCACTATATAAAGGTGTCTTATTTCCCAAAGTTGACTTACCTCTTCCCCCAAAAGCTCCATTGTTGCTCCAAGCTCCATTTTCGCCCGATCTCTCTCCCTAGCCAATCAAACTTGTTGATTTGCTCGGGATTGGTTGAGAAGGCCCCGATCTACACTTCCACCAAGAGAAATTTGATTCCCCCCACTAATCCCTAGCCGATCTTGTTACTCTTGGGTGTTTGAGCACCCTAGATGGTTGAGGTCACCTCGGAGCCATACTCAATTGTGGTGAAGCTTCATGGTGCTGTTGGGAGCCTCCAATTAAGTTGTGGAGATTGCCCCAACCTTGATTGTAAAGGTTCGGTTGCTGCCTTCAAGGGCACCAATAGTGGAATCACGGCATCTCGCATTGTGTGAGGGCGTGAGGAGAATACGGTGACCCTAGTGGCTTCTTGGGGAGCATTGTGCCTCCACACCGCTCCAACGGAGACGTACTTCCCCTCAAAAGGAAGGAACTTCGGTAACACATCCTCGTCTCCACCGGCTCCACTCTTGGTTATCTCGCGCCTTTATTTTAGCAAGCTTACTTGTGTTGTATCCTGTGCTTTCTCGTGTGCTTGTTGTCATTGCATCATATAGGTTGTTCACCTAGTTGCATATCTAGACAACCTACTTTGATGCAAAGTTTAATTTGGTAAAGAAAAGTTAAAAATTGTTAGTTGCCTATTCACCCCCTCTAGTGAACTATATCGATCCTTTCAATTGGTATCAGAGCCTCGTCTCTTTATTAAGGACTTTACCGTCCGAAGAGTATGGTTGACACCGTAGACGGTGGGGAGGAGGAGCACTCCAGTGTGAATCCGATCTCGTCTACGGGTAATGGGGAAACCGCGGTGTCCCGTGAGGAATTCAATGTGGCCTTGGACACATTGAAAACCTCCATGACAACCACGGTTGAAAGCATGTTTAATAAATTCTTAGAAGGACTTAAACTACCTACCTCTCCATTGAAAGTGGGTGATCCCGCTAACAAGGTGACGGATGCTAACTCCGACAAGGGGGAAGCTAATAGTGAGAAGGGTCCTTCTACTAGTGGTAGAAATGGCACCGGCATCTTTGCCCATGTGGAACCTCCAATTTATGGAGCACCGATTCCCTCTACTCATTTAAATCATGCCAGTCCTCCTCCTAAGATTGTGAAAAATGAGGATTTTGATTCTTGGAGAATCATTGAAGAAGGTTTCTATCCACATGACCAAAGCAACTTTACCCCGAGAGAAGTGGTGGATAATCAATTCAATGAGAGTGCTCTCTTCATCATCAAAGATGCAATCCTTCCCGAAGATCTCCCTCATCTTCGACCTCATGCCATGGCCAAAGACGCATGGCAATGCGCTGTGTCTCTCTATCAAGGAAGTGCTAGCATTCAACGCTCCAACTATGAAGTGGTGCAAGATGAAGCCGATGAGTTTGCAATGAAAGAAGATGAAGAACCTCGTGAGCTCTTTCCAAGAGTGACCAAACTCGCGGTCTCACTCCGAGATCATGGGAGCAAGGACATGGATGACAATTGGATCAAGCGCAAGTTCCTCAAGGCCATGATGCCCTACAACAAGGCCATGTCCTCCGTCATTCGCCAAAGACCGGACTTCCACTCCATGACCTCAAGTGAAGTGTTGGATGAGTTTGTTGCAATGAGCATTTTGGCAAGACCGCCGACAATTCGCTGCTCCGTTCTCAAAGGGCAAAGAAACCTAACCTTGCCTTGAAGGCCAAGGTCATTGTGGAAGAATAGGAAGATGAGGAAGATGAGGAGAGCAATCCCGAATATACGAAATATGATTATCATGAGCACATGGCTCTTGCTTCAAGACAATTTTGGAGCAAGAAGAATTCAAGACCCAACTTCAACAAGAACAACTCAAGTGGAGTCAAGGGCAAGCAACGAGTTAGAACTTGTTTCAACTGTGGCAATGTGAGCCATTTCATTGTGGATTGTCCCTACGAGAAGTGGGAAGACAATGGTGGCAAGTTCATCCGAAAAGACAAAGCCAAGTCCTTCCCCAACAAGAACAACTTCACCAAGAAGACTCCTACTCGTGGGTTGGTGGTTCAAGAAGAATACCGTGAGGATGACGATGATGATGAAGATAGAGAAGCAATGGCCATGGCATCCGTTGCCATTGCCACATCTCCCGGGATGTCTCTCTTCGATTCACCCAATGAGAACATCACCGCCAAGTGCCTCATGGCTAAAGCCACCAACAAGGTAACCCCCAACATCAAAACCACCATCATTACTAATCCCTCTTTGATGGATGGCATTGATGAAAGTGAGGGGTCTAATGAAGAAGTAAATGAATTTGAGTCTTTTATGAGTAAGCTCAAGGGCAAATCCAAGAAGCACTTTGTTGCTCTCTTGGAACAACTTGGTGAAGCCAATGACATGATCGAGGCTCACGAAGATACCATCTCGAAGATGGAAGGTCATAGTCGTGACTATGCCGATGTGATATTGGATCTCTCCAATGCTCTTGAGGAAGAGTGTGGGCATTGTTTGGCTCTTGAGGAGTCACACAATGGTGACCATGCCAAGTTAAAGAAAGATCTTGATCATGCTCTTGTTGTGTCTCGTGTGCTAAATTCAGAGAAGGCTAAACTTGGGGTTAATCATGCTAGACTCAAAGAGGAGTTTGATGTACTTGACAAGGCCCACAAGGTCTTGAAGGGTGCACATGCAAACCTCAAGGAGCCTCATGCTCAACTCCAAGTTGAGCTAACCAAGGAAAAGGCCACCTTTCCTCATATGGTATTAATTGATAATGCATATGCCACTAACCCGTGTTGTGAGCATGAGCATCTTGTGGAGGAGAATGCCAAATTTAAGGATCAACTTGAGAAAGGCCTTGTGACATGCATTCAAGGTGAGAAGAACCTTAACGACCTTTTGAGCAATCAAAAGGAAGTTGTGGCCAAGGAAGGAATTGGATTCACACCCAAGTCCAAGAACAAGAAGAAGAACGACAAGACCAAACGACCTCCCCCTCTCTAGCAAACCTTTGTGAAAGAGGGAGAGGGTGCTCCTAAGGAGAAGAAGAACAATGTGAAGGGTGTTGATGTCAAAAAGGGCAACACCACCTCCCCCTCCTCCAACAAAGCCGGCGACTTTAACCCGTCATATGTGTTGTGCCGTCCTAGTGATGGACATGTTTATGCTAAATTTGTTGGTTCTCCATATGAGTACATTGAGTGGTCTATTTGGGTTCCTAAGACCCTTGTTACTAACATCAAAGGACCCATTACTAAATGGGTACCTAAAACCAAGCATTGATCTCTTGTAGGTGTTTGCTTTCGGTGGAGGATCATGGTTGCTTGATAGTGGAGCAACAAATCATATGACCGGGAGCAAGGACTTGGTGGTGGCCGTGCAAAAGATTCCATCTATGCCCACCAATGTCGAGTGGGGTGATGCCTCACATTCTAAGGTATTGGGTCTTGGCAAGGTTGTCATTTCTCATGATCTAACGATCGAGAAAGTCATGCTTGTTGAGTCCCTTGCATACAATTTGCTTTCGGTTCGTCAACTTGCACTCATGGGTTTTGCTACTTTCTTTGACATTGATACCGTGGCCCTCTTGTGGAGCAAGACTCTTAAAGTAGCCTTTGTTGGGCATGCCGAGAACGGTCTCTATGTGATCAACTTTTCGGAGCGACCCACTAAGACCGCGACATGCCTAATGGCTAAAGTTGACGTGGGATGGCTTTGGCATCGCTGTTTAGCCCACGTCAATATGAGATCTTTGCAAAGTCTTCTCAAGGGGGACCATGTCCGTGGACTAACAAATGTTAGTTTTGCCAAAGATCGTGCTTGCAGTGCTTGTATCGAAGGAAAGCTTCATGAGAAGGCTCACCCTCCCATGACTATCATCTACTCGAACAGACCCTTGGAGCTCCTTCACATGGATCTCTTTAGGCCCCCATCTTTTGATAGTCTTGGAGGTAGAAAGTATTTCTTGGTGATTGTGGATGATTATTCAAGATACACTTGGGTATATTTCTTCAAGAGGAAGAGTGAGACTCAACAAACCGTCATCGACTTTGCAAATGAAGCTCAATGTCAACATAATGCAAAGATCTTGACTATAAGAAGTGACAACGGCACCAAGTTCAAGAACTACACCTTGGATGAGTTTCTTAGTGATGAGGGGATCAAGCATCAATATGCTGCACCATATACCCCTCAACAAAATGGTGTAGCGGAGAGGAAGAACCGAACGTTGATGGATGCGGCAAGGACCATGATGGCGGAGTTCAAGTCTCCATACAATTTTGGGCCGAAGCCATCAACACCGCGTGTCATGCATCCAATCGGCTCTATCTCCACAAGGGCTTGAACAAGACTCCTTATGAAATACTCACCGGTAACAAGCCCAATCTCAAGTACTTCCGGGTGTTCGGGTGTAAGTGTTTCATTCTCAAGAAAGGTGTTCGTTTGTCTAAATTTGAGGCTAGAGCTTATGATGGCATATTTGTTGGTTATGCTACAAACTCTCATGCTTACCATGTCCTCAACAAGTCCACCGGACTCATTGAGGAGACGTGTAACGTGGAGTTTGACGAAAATAACGGCTCCCAAGTGGAGCAAAGTGGTACTTGTGATGTAGGTGATGAAATTCCTCCCCAAGCCATAAGAAGAATGGGTATTGGTCTTAGTCTACCCATTGAGGAATCCCTTGTGGCCAAAGGAGAAGGACAATGCTCCATTCAAGTGGAGCCATCACCTTCCAAAGACCCACACGCTTCTGAAGAACAAA
The DNA here is from genome assembly GCA_963921465.1 of Triticum timopheevii. Lineage (NCBI taxonomy): Eukaryota > Viridiplantae > Streptophyta > Magnoliopsida > Poales > Poaceae > Triticum > Triticum timopheevii. Next base: position 481,569,691 of record OY997268.1, read on the forward strand.
GTGAAGGCCCCCAATCTCGTGAACAAGACCAAGGGCAAGCTCAACCTCAAGATGGTGGTGAACCACCAATTGATGCCCAAGGTCAAGTTCTTCCCCTCGAGCAAGTTCAAGATCATGAGCAAGCTCAAGATCAAGAACAAGCTCAAGACGACGCTCAAGATAATCAAGTTAACCCTCCTCCTTCCACATCCGAGGAGGAATTAGAGCGTCGCGCCGTGAAGATTGCTTCCAAGCTCACCATCAAAGGTCATCTCATGGAGAATGTGGTTGGAAGCCTCAGAAAGGGGGTAAGCACTTGTAGACAATTAGCAAACTATTGTGAGCATGACGCGTTTGTTTCTTGTGTTGAACCCCAAAAGGTCTATGAGGCGCTCGAAGATTCGGATTGGCTCAATGCCATGCATGAAGAACTCAACAACTTCGAGTACAACAAGGTGTGGAGATTGGTGCCAAAGCCGTCGGGGAACCACAGTGTCATTGGAACCAAGTGGATATTCAAGAACAAGCAAGATGCTCATGGGAACATCATTCGCAACAAGGCAAGATTGGTAGCACAAGGCTACTCCCAAGTCGAGGGTATCGACTACGGTGAAACCTTTGCTCCCGTTGCTCGCCTTGAATCCATACGTTTGTTGATTGCTTATGCTTCCCATCACAACTTTAAGTTGCAACAAATGGATGTGAAAAGTGCTTTTCTTATTGGACCTATTAATGAGTTGGTCTATGTCAAGCAACCCCCCGGGTTCGAGGATCCCTACTTCTTGGATCATGTGTATCAACTCGATAAGGCACTTTATGGCCTTAAACAAGCCCCACGTATGTGGTATGACCACCTTACCGAGTTGTTACAAGATCGTGGATTTGAGGTGGGGCAAATCGATCCCACTCTTTTTACTAAGAAGGTCAAAGGGGAGTTGTTTGTATGCCAACTATATGTTGATGATATTATCTTTGGTTCTCCTAACAAAGCTTTCAATGAGGAATTTTCCACTCTCATGACCTCCAAGTTCAAGATGTCTTCGATGGGAGAGTTGAAGTTCTTCCTTGGTTTTGATATCAAACAACGAAGAGAAGGAACCTTCATCAACCAAGCCAAATACACTCAAGACATGCTAAAAAGATTCAAGCTAAGTGATGTCAAGCCGGCTTCTACACCAATGCCTACCAAGTGCCAACTTGACATTGATCCCAATGGTAAAGCGGTGGATCAAAAGGTATATCGCTCCATGATTGGCTCCTTGCTTTACCTTTGTGCATCTAGACCGGATATCATGTTGAGTGTGGGAATGTGTGCACGGTTTCAAGCCGTACCAAAGGAAAGTCACTATGTTGCGGTCAAGCGAATCTTTCGATATTTGGCTCATACCCCAAACTTTGGCCTATGGTACCCAAGAGGAGCAAACTTCAAGCTTGAAGGATTTACGGATTCCGATTGGGCGGGAGACAAAGTGGATAGGAAGTCCACTTCCGGAGGGTGCCAATTTCTTGGGTGCTCTTTGGTGAGTTGGTCTTCCAAGAAGCAGAGTTGTGTGTCTCTCTCGTCCACCAAAGCGGAATATGTGGCGTCCAGTAGTTGTTGTGCACAACTCTTATGGATGAGGCAAACTTTAAAGGAATACGGTGTCATTTGTGACAAAGTGCCTCTTCGGTGTGATAATGAAAGTGCCATCAAGATTTCTCTCAACCCGGTGCAACACTTCAAGACGAAGCATATTGAGATTCGGTATCACTTCATCCGGGATCACATTAGGCGAGGGGAGATCGAGCTCAAGTATGTCAACACTCATGATAACCTTGCAGATATTTTCACGAAGCCCTTGGATGAAGCAAGATTTCGCGAGTTAAGGCATGAGCTAAACATCATCGATTCGAGCAATGTGACTTGAACCCTTGCACACCCCACCTCACTCAACTTGTTGTCTAATTTAGATGTAGGCATGGACATAGGGGGAGTGTTGTTCTCTCAATGAACTCTCCCTCCCCCCATTATGCATAAATTGATCTAGTCTTTCACTTTAACCATTTTTGGATGGTACTTGTGCTTCAAGGACGAGTTTTGGTCATGGGTCCAAGGTTAAAATCTTCACGACACCATACCTCTTGACTCAAACATAGGTGGCCTCGGCCACCGCCCTCTCTTGAAGAGGTGTGTTTTGGCCTTTTGTTGGGTTTGTGGCCGTTTTGGTGTTCCTCTCATGTTGGCTGTGTTTCTCCATTTCTCTTTGAGCTTAGTCGTCTTGCCTTGTGTCTTTTTATTGCTGGGCGGTACTACCGCTGGTGGTGCACGGTACTACCGCTTCAAACGGTACTACCGCTCAGCAGCGCGGTACTACCGCTGCGGGGCGGGGTCAGGGGGTTATATCGTGGGCATGGGGAGGTTTCTCTCCCCCATACCCATTCGCTCGCCCCGTTGCTCCGTCTCGTCTCTCCAGCAACCGGCACCGCGGGAGGGCTCTGGCGGATCTCCTTCTCCGGGGCGTCCCTCTCCATTCCCTTCGGTGGAGTCGATCCCCACCTTGTCCTCTTGCCATGGATGTCGGTATTGCCCCTGTTCCCTCTCTCTTCTTGTCTAGATTTCCAATCTAGCATCTTAGGGGCAATAGTGGTTGCATCTCTAGATTTTTGGCCAAATCTAGGCTTGAGTTGGATGGAGAAGGCATCTAGGCAGTTTGTATTAGTGGTTGGTAGACGTATTTTTGAATTTGGTAGGACAGTAGTGCCGGATCTGACCACGGCAGTAGGAAACTGCTGTTTCCCCGTCTCGAGCGGTACTACCGCTCCCTCTGGAGCGGTACTACCGCTTGGAGCGGTACTGCCGCTCACAGGTCGCGGTACTACCGTCCTCTACCAGGTTCCATCATACTCTTACTACTCAGTGATCCTTTTGGTTGTGTTTAGTGGCTTATGCTCGTTTTTCTGGTTGTTTGCATGTTCTTGTGTGTGGTTCCAAGTGATGAGCTTCCTGAGCATCAGGCTCGGTGTATCAACCCCGGTCGTGCCACGTCAAAGCGTTACCGCACAACTGAGTCTACAGGAGGTTCCTCAAGTGCTCCACCTCCACCTCAACTCAAGAAGAAGTCTGCTGTCAAGCCGAAGCAATCTGGCAAAACCGTGCTAGAAATGCAAGCCAAGGAGTTCTGGGCAAGGTGTCGCCGCAACCCCTATGAGGCTGACCAAGATCCCACTTTGGTCAACCGTCCATTCTGGATGTCAGGACCCCGACTCAATGCCACATCGATCTAGCATGTAACACCTCATATCACTTTGCGGCCTCACGCACGGTATTCCCACAGGTGTCGCCTTACCTTTGCCCGGGACCGTTTGCGCCTTTTGGCACACGTATATGATAGTGTCGCTAGCATCCATATGATAAGGAGCCCAGGCTGACATGGCTAGTCGTAAACCCAAAGTGGCACAAACTTACAGGGACAGGCATCCATGACCCAACATCGAATGTGTCGGTCATCAGCGAGTGAATCCAGGCTGTAGCACTGGGCTAGCAGGACTACGGTGAACCGGGCTGTAGCAGGCTAACAGGACTCCGGTATTCATCGCGTGACATTTCCCCGAAGGGACAGACACAGGAACGAAGAAGGACACATGCCGGCCAGCCTAAGTGTGCCGGAGCAGTAGGAAGCTACCATGGCTCAGTGGAAGCACTAGGAGACATTTTCCGGTAAGAGAGGCCACTAAGGATAAACAACTAGATAGTCAGATCCCACACATACCAAGCATTTCAATAACATACACACAATATGCTCGATATGTGCAAATACAACATGGCATCACAACATGACTCTACGACTCAAGTATTTTATTCAATAGGCTCCGTGGAGCGAGATATTACAAACATAGGTCTCATGACCCAAAACTCAGAGCATACAAATCAAAGCACATGCGGAAGCTTAACATGTCTGAGTACAGACATCTACAAATGAAAAAGGCTTCAAAGCCTGACTATCTACCAGATCCTGCCGAGGGCACAAGATCGTAGCTGAGGTAGCAAGCTAAACGTCGAAGTCCACGCGGAACTACTAACGAGACCGAAGTCTCTCTGCAAAAACATAAAATAGGCAAACGTGAGTACAAATGTACCCAGTAAGACTTACATTAGAACTAACTACATATGCATCATTATCAACAAAGGGGATGGTGGGGGTTTAACTGCAGCAAGCCAGCTTGACTCGGTGGCTATCCTGAACTACTACTACAAGTAACTCTTTTGAGGTGGCGCACACGAGTCCACATATTCACCATATCAATACACCACTATGGATCTGCTCCCGTCTCCCTACGAGAACGCCATCCATAGCACTCACACTTATCTTGCGTATTTTAGAGTATCCACTTTCACTTGTCTATGAACTGTTATAGGCAACCCAGAAGTCCTTTACCGCGGACGCGGCTATTCGAATAGATGATGTTAACCCTGCGGGGGTGTACTTCTTCATACATGTTTCCACCATTTAGCGTCTGCACAAGACATGTGCTCGGCAGACTTCAAGCGAAAGCCGACGTGGGTGTAGACCACAACCTACCTAAACACTCAAGTCTCTAGTCTAGGTTTATCACCTATTCGGGTTCCATCCACGAGGAGATCCGGCCGGAGTTTCACTCACAGCCCCAAACGATGTGTGCAGGGTTCCCGAGACACCAAACGGGCGCCCGGTACACCGTGCCACGTGCCTACCGTATCATAGCCCAACCCTCCGGTCAGCGCTGCGCACGGCCTCCAGCATACTACAAACACCAGAAACTACTTGCAACTCCTGGACAGAGGACAAGGGTGATTAAGAAGTTGAGCGGGGTCATATTTCAGGGCCCAATGCATGGTAGTAGCTGAATCATGGATCACAAACACAGAACTCAGTTCCTAAGGACGGCTTCAATGAGACAACCCACCATGTACTCCTACATGGCCTCTCACCGCTACCTTTACCAAATCGTGTTCACACACTTAGCTCGCACACAATAGGACATGTTCACACACTCAACTACCACAGCAAGTAACAGTTGAATCGATGTTGTCCTAATGCAGTAAAAGAGAGCAGGAGCGAGAGAGAGTGGGTTTGTATCAGAATGAACAAGGGGGTTTTGCTTGCCTGGCACTTCTGAAGATAATATAGTTCTTCATCGGTGTCATCGAACTCGTCGTCGGAACCACGTCTATCGAGAGGGGACAAACACCGGCAACTGAGAAAGAACACAATTAATGCAATGCCACAATATGATGCATGATCATGACATGGCAATAAGCTGTGATTTGAGCTAATGCACCTAGATATGATTTAGATGAAGTTGGTTTGAATACATGATTCGAATTCCAACTCCATATATGATTATTTAAATGCCCTTTATTTGTCTTGTCCAAAACAGAGGGCAAACATTGTTCAAAAATGCATGAAAATGGTACAGATGGATTCCTTGAATTTTCTGATAATTTATCATATATAATTTGTTCGATTTGGAGTCACGGTTGAATTACTATGATTTTTAGAAGTGTTAGCTATTTTCTGAAATAAATAAATCGTTCAGATTTATTTAAAATGCAGAAAAGGGTTTATTGCGTCAGCACTGCATCAGGGTGACGTCAGAGGTCAACGGGGACGTCCAGGTCAAACTGACCAGTGGGTCCCGCATGTCAGAAATTAATTAAACTAACTAATTTTAGTTAAACTAATCTGGTTAGTTAGCGGGGGGCCCACTTGTCATTGACTCAAGGGAGTCAACTTGGGCCCACCTAGTCAACGTCAACGGTCAAACCCGCCGGTCAGCGGGGGGCGAGGCCAGACGCGGCGGCGTGCTGCGGGATTTGCCCACAGGGCTCCATTTGCTACGCGGAGAGTAGCTATGGGCAGCTGGTGCTCGCCCGCATCCAGCCGTGGTGATGGCTTGGCCGGGAAGTGGCCGGAGCATCGTCGGCGACGAGTTTGGCGGAGGCCGAAGCTCGGGCCAGCTCGTGCGCGTGGCTGCAGTGACCTAGGCGGTGTGGCGCTAGCACCTACAGCCTCTACGCGGCGCGAGGAGTGTGACGGGCACAAGCCCGTGACCAAATGGTCACCGGAGCAGCGCCGATGACGTGGTCAGGCGGCGGCACGTTCAGGCATAAGAGACGCAGCGTCTACGGTATTCTAGGGGCAAAACAGAAAGCACGGGGAGGTTCAGCAGCTCACAGAGAAGCCGCAGGGATGGTCAGCGTGCTCAGGGAAGGCTCGGTGCGGTCGGAACGGCGACGGCGATCTGGGGCGGCCCAAGGTTGAAGACGATGGCGGCGGGGATGATGCAGGGGCTCCGGTGTCGTGCGGCTTGGCTAGTCGACGTAGTCGACAATGACGAACCGTCCGGACATGGTGAGAGGGCACGGGGACGGTGTTGGACGCGGCTGCGGAGAGCGGCGGCGACGGTGACGTCTCGGGCAACATCGGGGAGGGCGAGGGAGAGGAGCCAGAGGGGAGGGCGAGTGTCTGCGAGGTCGGGGGAGAGAGAGAGGGTTCGTTCCACGTCGACAGCTCGACGAGGGGAGCGGCGAGGCGGCGGGCAGCTGCGTGGCATGCATGCTGTGCTCACCGTCGAGCAGCTGCTTGCCTGCCTGGCCAAGCCAAGCAACTCACTGGAGCGGTGGCTGGGATGGGCTAGGCCGGCAGGTGGGCCAGCAGGTGGGCTGGAAGGCCAAGTAAGTTGGCCCAGGTAGTTCACTCTCTCTCTTTTAATTGTTTTTGTTTTTCTATTTCTCTGTAATCTTTAGGGCTTTATTAAAAATACTAATGCTATCCCAAAAATCATGAAACTTTCTCAAGCCCACTGTTTGGAAAATATCCAACAGCAAACATTTAAGTTTATGATTATTTGAGCATTTAAAATATTTTATAGTTTTAAAATGCCCAAATGCAAATACAATATGAATTAATTCAAAAATCCAGAATGGCCTAAAAATATGTGCATCATTTTTGTCAAAGGTGCTGGACCAATTCAAAAACGATGAACATTTCTAAAGGCAGTTTGGGATCATTGAAAAGATTTAAGTTTGAACCTGGTTGAATTCCATTTGCTGCTGGGGTTTCGACAATCCCCATTTCAAGTTTGATGAAATTTAAACATGATGCATGAGTGCAGTTGCAACTATTTCACTCAGGTATTCTAGGGTTGTGACAACTCACCCCTACTAAACAAGAATCTCGTCCCGAGATTCAAGACGTGAGGTAAGAAGACAGAGGGGCACAAGCTAACACGGTCTTCACGATCCAAGTTGCACTTCATAAGAACATTGATTCGATCACGATCTTTGTCTCGATGTCATGCTCTGAGAACTCCAACTATTAGGACAACGAGAGGAAAGGGAAAACTCTAGAAGGATCGATCTTCTCGATGATCGAACAACCGACGATCAACTCGCGGAATGAGACATTGAACATTTCTTGAGTTGAGACATGAACATCCATCCAGAGGGATGGAGTGTAACAGATGACGAAGGTTCACTACGTAGACACAATTCCACACTTAAGAAGGTGGTGAACGGTTGTCCACGTAGCGAGGAGTTGAGTTGCCATGATACCATAACGAGACATCTTAAGGAAGGTGACCCGCAGAAATATTCCCTTAAGTGGCAAAAAGGATTACTTTTGATATAGAGATCATTGAGGCTCTTTATACCAGCCTAAGGCAATCACAATCGATCATTGAAGGAGTTCGAAAGAATTACATACTCGGACTAGAATGGGTGATGTGGACTACCTTGTTGAAGACAACGCAATGGATGATTTTGCTTCGGAAATGGATGGGACCCATGGTAGGACCACTTTTGAAGATGATCCTAAACAGTAGTTACTGAGGTGCAAGCTGGAAACAAAATGCAAATGCTGGGAATGATCCAACCATCATATCTGCCTGAGATTCAGATCTGGTTGGTGTTGGGACATTCCAGACTCATCAGGTCTAGAAAGAGAAATGAAAGTTTGCAACACAAATTGATGAGATGACGTTGCGAGATTCCCGGGAAATGAACTACGATAGCAAGCTCCAAAACATGAGCTGGTTCTGCTACAAACCCGTGAACACGCTGTCCAAGACAAGCATGACCACCTAGTAGGCTTATAATAAAACACTACCGAGTTCAGGTGGGGAACCATCATCAAGGATAATGAAGTCCTTGCATAAGGCATGCTCTTAAGAAGGAACTTCTTCTCCTTGAATAAATCAGTTAATGGCTTGGTGTGCTAGGGATACATATGGAATGAAGATTGCGAGCCTGTCAAACCATAGCATACTTCGCACATGCATGACTGACTTGGGATGGTACCCGAGGAAGCAAAAATGAACTTTCTCGAATTCACGGTGGCAACTTGCTTCAAGTGCACATGAACTAGAGGAAGCCACTTCTTTCATCCAACATATTCTTCATGAACAGGCACGAAGATAATGCTTACAAAATTTTCCAATGCTAGCTTTAATGTTCCACATGGATCATGGGGGAGACAAGATGTTGCTGATGGGCTCAACAGCAACTCATCGGAATTTCCATATCACTGGACTTCCACCATCATGTGAACACGGTGATAGCATTGGTCAGACCAAAAGATGTAATGGTGTATGCTCGAGGAAAATCCACGAGTAAGACAACATTACGAACATCGTTGGTTCTGACTTGATTTGAGGATAGCCCATACTCAAATCAAAGTTTTGGCAAGAGAATAAGTCCAACAATTGATCACGAGGATCAATCAATGAAGATATTACCTTTCTTCAACAAACACACACAAGGATATCCCTTGGAGATGAACTAAGTCAGGTGAGCTTTTATCTTCCAACTCTCCAAGTGGTTGTTTAGCTTAACCAACTAGCTCAGGGGTATCCAACATAGATTATTGGAGAAGAGGATGGTTTATAAGAAACCAACTTGATCACGAACTCAACATAGCGGTCAGGTGACAACCTGGTGATACTTCCGAGAAGATATTCGGAAAATCACGAACCACCGGTTACTAAGCTCGAGAACAATCTTGCTTTTCAAGGCAAGACAATATGATCAAATATGCAAGGGACTAAATAATCCTAACTATTGATTGAAGAGTGCACCAGAAATAAGGACTAGGTAGCACGATCAATCTTAGGATGATGATTCAATAACCAACATGCTAAGAATGAGAATATTGTCCATTTACTACCAAGCAACGAGGTTGCTGGAAGTATCGATTTCACACATCACAGTTCACTTGTTAGCATTCCGGTTACAATAACACGGGGCCGAGGAATGAATAATGATAGCGAGAAGTATCACTGCGTCAAGAATTCATGAGAAATGGTGCAATTCTCATGACAATCCTAACATAAAGGGGGTAATACTCCGAGGTAGAACAGAATCAAAAGTTGGATTGGCATTTGATTTGCGGATTGCAACTGCTTTGACCCAATCCTGGATATGGATGAGGTACTGGAGTTTGTTTCTCCAAGTCATTCCGGATAGAATGGCTTGACGGACCACAAGAGTAATAGGCATCGATAAACGAATGCATGCCTACTCTTGACTATCAATTGATAGACGAGGGTCAGGACACAACTAAAGAGAACAACTCAAAGGAACATATAACTTTCTGAGTTGTGGATGCATAGCTTAGTATGTCGAGCGAAGCTCAACATTTCTTCCGGATAACCCATGCGGAAAGGGTAGAACTGGCAGATTCAGAATTATGAATGGAGAACTCCTCAAGAGTACTCTGATTGTGATCCTTCGGTTCAGCGAGGAACTTCTGCCGTAAGCGGTTCATAGTATTTGGAAGAAGGAAATACCACGGACCTCGAGGACTAATGCAAAGGTTACTAATAACATAAAGGAACGAGCAAACACTATCAACATGAAGTAAGTAGGGTGAATCTCGGGTTCAAGAACCCAGGAATAGAATACCTACTCCTAAGTAGCATCACGAGATACTTTCGAGAAAGATGGCCAGAATCTTCACACTGGGAACACTAAACATTGCTAGATTACTAGGTGACTCCCTAAAACACCCAGGGTCATAATAATAGCTCCAACATATATGTCAAGGAAATAAATTACCTCAACGCACCGGTTAGTGTGCTTATTCTGACCATAAAGGGCATTGGGAACGGAAAGAAAGGATTTGCAAATGCATCAGACTATTTAGAAACCTGGGATGACTCGGACAGCATAACGGCTGTAAATGCTTAAAAAGATTTGAGATATCCTGCAGAAATGGTGGCATAACCACTCAACATCACAAAAGCAAGGTTCTGAGACCAGCTATGAACATACAGAAGTAGTAAAAGCTGAACTGAGATTTGAAACTATCAATTCTATAAGTCTATGGATTAGTAACACGTCATCCTGATAGATAGATGAGAAGGCCTAGTTCTTAATCCCCGTAGAAGAGAAGAGGATGACTCAGATCAGAAGGCCATGAGGTATAAGGAGTAAAAAGAGCCTTATGTTCCCTTCCACAATCAATTCCCTTACATAACTAAAGCATTTCTAGACACAACTTCGACCGGTTTGGCTTGGTAATCCTATAGGCAGTCAGGCTCTGATACCAAAGCTGTCAGGACCCCGACTCAATGCCACATCGATCTAGCATGTAACACCTCATATCACTTTGCGGCCTCACGCACGGTATTCCCACGGGTGTCGCCTTACCTTTGCCCGGGACCGTTTGCGCCTTTTGGCACACGTATATGATAGTGTCGCTAGCATCCATATGATAAGGAGCCCGGGCTGAGATGGCTAGTCGTAAACCCAAAGTGGCACAAACTTACAGGGACAGGCATCCATGACCCAACATCGAATGTGTCGGTCATCAGTGAGTGAATCCAGGCTGTAGCACTGGGCTAGCAGGACTCCGATGAACCGGGCTGTAGCAGGCTAACAGGACTCCGGTATTCATCGTGTGACATTTCCCCGAAGGGACAGACACAGGAACGAAGAAGGACACATGCCGGCCAGCCTAAGTGTTCCGGAGCAGTAGCAAGCTACCATGGCTCAGTGGAAGCACTAGGAGACATTTCCCGGTAAGAGAGGCTACTAAGGATAAACAACTAGATAGTCAGATCCCACACATACCAAGCATTTCAATAACATACACACAATATGCTCAATATGTGCAAATACAACATGGCATCACAACATGACTCTACGACTCAAGTATTTTATTCAATAGGCTCCGAGGAGCGAGATATTACAAACATAGGTCTCATGACCCAACATTTAGAGCATACAAGTCAAAGCACATGCGGAAGCTTAACATGTCTGAGTACAGACATCTACAAATGAAAAAGGCTTGAAAGCCTGACTATCTACCAGATCCTGCCGAGGGCACAAGATCATAGCTGAGGTATCAAGCTAAATGTTGAAGTCCACGCGGAACTACTAACGAGACTGAAATCTCTCTACAAAAACATAAAATAGGCAAACGTGAGTACAAATGTACCCAGCAAGACTTACATCAGAACTAACTACATATGCATCATTATCAACAAAGGGGATGGTGGGGTTTAACTGCAGCAAGCCAGCTTGACTCGGTGGATATCCTGAACTACTACTGCAAGTAACTCTTTTGAGGTGGCGCACACGAGTCCACATATTCACCATATCAATACACCACTATGGATCCGCTCCCGTCTCCCTACGAGAATGCCATCCATAGCACTCACACTTATCTTGCGTATTTTAGAGTATCCACTTTCACTTGTCTATGAACTGTTATAGGCAACCCAGAAGTACTTTACCGCGGACGCGGCTATTCGAATAGATGATGTTAACCCTGCAGGGGTGTACTTCATACATGTTTCCACCATTTAGCGTCTGCACACGACATGTGCTCGGCAGACTTCAAGCGAAAGCCGACGTGGGTGTAGACCACGACCTACCTAAACACTCAAGTCTCTAGTCCAGGTTTATCACCTATTCGGGTTCCATCCGCGAGGAGATCCGGCCGGAGTTTCGCTCACAGCCCCAAATGATGTGTGCAGGGTTCCCGAGACACCAAACGGGCGCCCGGTACACCGTGCCACGTGCCTACCGCATCACAGCCCACCCCTCCGATCAGCGCTGCGCACGGCCTCCAGCATACTACAAACACCAGAAACTACTTGCAACTCCTGGAGAGAGGACAAGGGTGATTAAGAAGTCGAGCGGGGTCATATTTCAGGGCCCAATGCATGGTAGTAGCTGAATCATGGATCACAAACACAGAACTCAGTTCCTAAGGACGGATTCAATGAGACAACCCACCATGTACTCCTACATGGCCTCTCACCGCTACCTTTACCAAATCGTGTTCACACACTTAGCTCGCACACAATAGGACATGTTCACACACCTCTGATTCATCCCCGATGAATCAGACCTGACTCAACTCTAAGCAATAGCAGGCATGACAAAGAAGCATGAATGAGTAGGCACATCAGGGCTCAAACAACTCCTACTCATGCTAGTGGGTTTCATCTATTTACTGTGGCAATGACAGGTCATGCAGAGGATAAAGGGGTTCAACTACCGCAGAAAGTAACAGTTGAATCGATGTTGTCCTAATGCAGTAAAAGAGAGCAGGAGCGAGAGAGTGGGTTTGTATCGGAATGAACAAGGGGGTTTTGCTTGCTTGGCACTTCTGAAGATAATATAGTTCTTCATCAGTGTCATCGAACTCGTCGTCGGAACCACGTCTATCGAGAGGGGACAAACACCGGCAACTGAGAAAGAACACAATCAATGCAATGCCACAATATGATGCATGATCATGACATGGCAATATGGTGTGATTTGAGCTAATGCACCTAGCTATGATTTAAATGAAGTTGGTTTGAATACATGATTCAAATTCCAACTCCATATATGATTATTTAAATGCCCTTTATTTGTTTTGTCCAAAACAGAGGACAAACATTGTCCAAAAATGCATGAAAATGGTACAGATGGATTCCTTGAATTTTTTTTTGATAATTTTTCATATATAATTTGTTTGATTTGGAGTCACGGTTGAATTACTATGATTTTTAAGAGTTTTAGCTATTTTCTGAAATAAATAAATCATTCAGATTTATTTAAAATCCAGAAAAGGGTTTATTGCGTCAGCACTGCGTCACGGTGACATCAGAGGTCAACGGGGACGTCCAGGTCAAACTGACCAGTGGGGCCCGCGTGTCAGCAATTAATTAAACTAACTAATTTTAGTTAAACTAATCTGGTTAGTTAGCAGGGGGGCCACTTGTCATTGACCCACCTAGTCAACGTCAACGGTCAAACCCGCCGGTCAGCGGGTCAAAGCCTGCCGGCATTTAGGCGCCGGCGAGGTCAGACGCGGCGGCGTGCTATGGGATTTGCCCACAGGGCTCCATTTGCTACGCGGAGAACAGCCGGCGAGGTCAGACGCGGCGGCGTGCTATGGGATTTGCCCACAGGGCTCCATTTGCTACGCGGAGAACAGCTATGGGCAGCTGGTGCTCGCCCGCATCCAGCCGTGGTGATGGCTTGGCCGGGAAGTGGCCGGAGCATCATCGGCGACGAGTTTGGCGGAGGCCGAAGCTCGGGCCAGCTCATGCGCGTGGCTGCAGTGGCCTAGGCGGTGTGGCGCTAGCACCTACAGCCTCTACGCGGCGCGAGGAGTGTGACAGGCACAAGCCCGTGACCAAATGGTCACTGGAGCAGCGCCGGCGACGTGGTCAGGCGGCGGCACGTTCGGGCACAAGAGACGCGGCGTCTACGGTATTCTAGGGGCGAAACAGAAAGCACGGGGAGGTTCAGCAGCTCACAGAGAAGCTGCAGGGATGGTCAGCGTGCTCGGGGAAGGCTCGGTGCGGTCGGAACGGCGACGGCGATCTGGGGTGGCCCGAGGTTGAAGACGATAGTGGCGGGGATGATGCAGGGGCTCCGGCGTCATGCGGCTTGGCTAGTCGACGTAGTCGACGATGACGAACCGTCCGGACACGGTGAGAGGGCGCGGGGACGGCGTTGGACGTGGCTGCGGCGAGCGGCGGTGACGGTGACATCTCGGGCGATGTCGGGGAGGGCGAGGGAGAGGAGCCAGAGGGGAGGCTAGTGTCTGCGAGGTCGGGGAGAGAGAGAGGGTTCGTGCCATGTCGACAGCTCGACGAGGGGAGCAGCGAGGCGGCGGGCAGCTGCGTGGCACGCATGCTGTGCTCACCGTCGAGCAGCTGCTTGCCTGCCTGGCCAAGCCAAGCAGCTCACTGGAGCGGTGGCTGGGCTGGGTCGGCAGGTGGGCCACCAGGTGGGCTGGAAGGCCAGGTAAGTTGGCCCAGGTAGTTCACTCTCTCTCTTTTAATTGTTTTTGTTTTTCTATTTCTCTATAATCTTTAGGGCTTTATTAAAAATACTAATGCTATCCCAAAAATCATGAAACTTGCTCAAGCCCACAGTTTGGAAAATATCCAACAGCAAACATTTATGTTTATGATTATTTGAGCATTTAAAATATTTTATAGTTTTAAATGCCCAAATGCAAATACAATATGAATTAATTCAAAAATCCATAATGGCCTAAAAATATGTGCATCATTTTTGTCAGAGGTGCTGGACCAATTCAAAAATGATGAACATTTCTAAAGGCAGTTTGGGATCATTGAAAAGATTTAAGTTTGAACCTGGTTGAATTCCATTTGCTGCTAGGGTTTCGACAATCCCCATTTCAAGTTTCATGAAATTTAAACATGATGCATGAGTGCAGTTGCAACTATTTCACTCAGGTATTCTAGGGCTGTGACACTGGAACAGGTTTCAGTTTGCCATCTTCTTTGATGTGCTCAAGGCCAAGAATAACCTCTTTTTTAATGTGCACTCCATTGACACCGACCATATGGAGAAGGATCCTGAATACTTTGGTGAAGCTCTTCAGATGTGCACTCAACTGAACATTCTTGGTGTCATGCAATTCAACAAAGATTATGATGCTGATATTGTGGCCCAATTCTATGCCACGGTTCATCTTGGGACTGATGAGGATAGGACACTGACTTGGATGACCAATGGCAAGTTGCTTTCTGTCAAGTGGAAGGCGTTCATGGAGTTGATTGGGGTGGAAGATCACGGGCTTGCGTTTCCTGTCGGCTTTCGCCCACACCGCAACACCACCTCCACTCACAAGCAAGCACTATGGCCCTACTGCACCTTGAAGATCAACCCTAAGACGAAGAAGGAAACGTTTGAGCTGACTGCCTTTCTAGACATTCTTCACCGTGTCTTCCGTGAGACTCTTTTCCCTCGTATTGGGAATCTGGATATGGTTCATTCTTATCTCGTGGACATGCTTCTCTTCTGCCAGCGTGAGGAGGAAAACACCGGAGAGTCCCTGGATATCTCTCATGTTATGTGGTATGAGCTCTTATCTGCTATCTCCGAGCGCAAGTGCCCGATTTATGGTCCGTTCATCATGCTGCTTATTGAGAAGGCCTGGGATCGTGTCTATCCCAAGGTGATGCTAGAGACTGGAGAGTTGGTCTCTCATGACATCAAGCGTCTGAGGAAGAAGGACAACTAGGGCACTCAGGTCCCTAAACCTGGAGGTCCTTCGTCTGCTACTGCAATGGAGACCGAGGAGGAGGCTGAGGCTGAGGCTGAGGATGATGATGACTATGAGCTTTCTGCGGCAGAGCCCTCTTGGGCAAAGAAGCTCAAGCTCAAGATGAAGAAGCTGTTCTGCATGGAGTCTCATGGTCACTACATGACTCATGTGGCTGAGAAGAAGGCCCGAGGTCGTCACAAGGAGCTCATGCGTCAGTTGGGTGCCACCGTTAACAGTGGATCTGAGGACCAGCTTACTGAGGAGGAGGAGTGGATTCAGTAGCACTGCCCGTGGACAGATTCTGATGCCGAGCACTTCCTGACCGACGACGGTGGTGAAGACGATCCCGCTAAGATCTGATATCTGAGTCCCTCTCTTGCTATCACCTGGAGCCGTAGCAACACCCCCTCTCCTTTTTGGTGTCTCGATGCCAAAGGGGGAGAGAGTTTAGGGATTTGTGATTTTGTCTTCCGTCTTCTATGTTTGTGTTTTCTTGCAGTTTGCTTTGTTTGGTTTGTGTCAGCGAGACCTAAGTTCCAGTCACCTGGTGTGAGACATATGCTACCTTATCTTTCGAGTATCATTATCTATGTCTATCTAGCTTATGAGTTGCTTGCTTATCCTGTTATCTATGTTGCTCTCATATTTCCTGCTTAGGTTGTTGGTCTCTAAAATATAGGGGGAGCATTGATCCTAGTATGTGTGCCGTGCAGTCCAAAGCACTTATCTAGATAGCACACATCTAGGGGGAGCCCATCTACATTTTAGGACGGTGGGGTTTTGCGCTTGTCCTATATCTTTTCCGTTTGTGCAAATCCCGTATTGTCATCAATCCACCAAAAAGGGGGAGATTGTAAGGGCATATTTATCCCCAAGGTGTTTTGGTGATTGATGACAATGCTTTTGCGGACTAATCGTGTGCGTTGAGTTCTTTCAGAGATTCATCCTTTGGCACGAGACGATTAGCTCCCCTCGATGTCTTATTCAAGAGGGTGTAGCTCTTTCGTTTCTCTGTTGGTGGACTAGTTTCGTAGGAGTCACCGTACTATCAAGAGAGGATCCGCTTTGGTAAGGCTAGGGTGGAATCAACACGTACACATCCTTATCACACATGTTGTTCCTTTATGCTTCATTGGAGCTATCTTTCCTCTCCTTGCCTGCCATGTCCTGTCCCAGCGGTAGTACCGCGGTCCTCAGCGGTAGTACCGCCGAAGCACGTCAAGCGGTAGTACCGCTCCCCGAGCGGTAGTACCGCTTGCGGTCTTCGGCTGTAGTACCGCAGTGGTTCCGGGCTACTACCGCCTTGACTCGAGACCGCTGTTTTTCGTGTCAGGTTTTACGGTACTAGCAGCGGCAGTAGTGGCGGTAGTACTGCTCCAAGCGGTAGTACCGCCCATACTTTCGCGGTAGTACCGCTCTGGGTCCAGGACCCTGCAACCCTCGTTAGTGCTGCAGTACCGCTGGGAGGGAATGGTAGTACCGCTTGTCAGCGGTGGTACCGCCCTGCCCAAGCGGTAGTACCGCTCTGTGCGTGGCTATTTGGGGGGGGGGGGTAACGGTTGGATTGTTTCCCCCACTATATAAAGGTGTCTTCTTCCCCAAAGTTGACTTACCTCTTCCCCCAAAAGCTCCATTGTTGCTCCAAGCTCCATTTTCGCCCGATCTCTCTCCCTAGCCAATCAAACTTGTTGATTTGCTCGGGATTGGTTGAGAAGGCCCTGATCTACACTTCCACCAAGAGAAATTTGATTCTCCCCACTAATCCCTAGCGGATCTTGTTACTCTTGGGTGTTTGAGCACCCTAGACGGTTGAGGTCACCTCAGAGCCATACTCCATTGTGGTGAAGCTTCATGGTGTTGTTGGGAGCCTCCAATTAAGTTGTGGAGATTGCCCCAACCTTGTTTGTAAAGGTTCGGTCGCCGCCTTCAAGGGCACCAATAGTGGAATCACGGCATCTCGCATTGTGTGAGGGCGTGAGGAGAATACGGTGGCCCTAGTGGCTTCTTGGGGAGAATTGTGCCTCCACACCGCTCCAACGGAGAAGTACTTCCCCTCAAAAGGAAGGAACTTCGGTAATACATCCTCGTCTCCACCGGCTCCACTCTTGGTTATCTCACGCCTTTCTTTTTGCAAGCTTACTTGTGTTGTATCCTTTGCTTTCTCGTGTGCTTGTTGTCATTGCATCATATAGGTTGTTCACCTACTTGCATATCTAGACAACCTACTTTGATGCAAAGTTTAATTTGGTAAAGAAAAGTTAAAAATTGTTAGTTGCCTATTCACCCCCCTCTAGTCAACTATATCGATCCTTTCAAACATCTAGTACAAGATCCTGACTAAAGTTGGTCTTCGACTGCTAAAGTACTGGTGATGACACCATCTTGGGCTCCATGGTAACCTCCGTCCTGCCGCTCTGCTGGTCTTGGTCTCGTTGCACCGAAATGGTAACCTTTGCCTGATGCCTCGGTACTCCACGCCTGTGCTTGCCCCCTTTGCACCAAAGAGGAAAGAAGGACACTACGCAGGCTGGCGCCCGCCTGGTCTCGATCGTCATGGCTTGCGTCACGAGTACCTCGCGAGGTACCCTTGCCTTGATCTCTCCGCCTCCTCGCGAGCCTGCCTAGTGAGGCCATTCCTGAGCAAGCCTTGCGTCGTCCGCCCCGCGAGGCTTGGCCCCTCACGAGGGTCTTGAGCTTGAGTTGATGAAGATGGGATGCACTGGGCCACCACTTGAGCCACGCCGCAGGCTGAAGGCAGGCAAGTCTGGGGACACCCATTCCCAGAACACCGACAGTAGCCCCCGGGCCCAAGGTGCGCTCGGACTTGGATTAGCAGAGAAGCGAAAGGGCAAGTGTGGAGCGCCGCGGGCCCCAACAGCCTGCGGCCTTGGGTGCCGTGTGGCGGTTGATTGGACGTGGGCGTCTCTGCTTCCCCATGCTGCCTCGGCAAGTGCCCGACTTGACAAGTCCCTGCATGCAAAAATGAGTCATGATTACCTGCGATCATGGAGGCCGACGGTTGGCCTCCTCTAGACTATAAGCACGAAGGGGTGTGAGCCCCCGCAGTCCATCTCTTCTTGCTTCGCTCCTTCTTCCTCGCTCCTCCTCCATCTTGACGCCAATGGCGCCGATCCGTCGGTTCTCAGCCGAGGAGAAAGGAAAGGCTCCCCGAGAGGGGCCCGATCCACTCCCGCCGAAGAAGCGGCCGGTCCCTGGCTGCCTTGACGAGGTCGCTCAGCCGGAGGCGTCGAGGCCTTGGTACGAGCTGCCACCACCTGGGTTTCCGCTGCCTTTGTACGCCCGGGCTGAGGGCCCTAGGGAAGAAGACGCCGAGCGGCGCCACCTGCGCCACCGGCGATGCCGACGAATCACGGCGGTGCGCATCGTCACCCCTGGAGTCCATGCCGTGGACTCCTCTCGTGAGCTCGTGCTTCACGCCGCCATGCCTCCAAGCTCCTGGATTTGCTTTCCTTCTTCTTTTGCCTTCGAGATGCCGCCGAGGGGGCCTCTTGAGCTCTGGCTGCAGCACGCCAACTGCAGCACCCCCATGATCGGAGCTGAGGCCGAGGGGGCTGGGGCGAGATCGCCCGGGTCTGCCAGACAGGAGGTGCCCTCGTGATTCATCTTGAATACGATGGTGCCTCCCTGATGTTCTTCAAGGTCTTCGACGTGGAAGGACGCCGACTAGAGTGCTTCCCCAGGGAAGGCGGCCGGGGCATCAAAGTGGTGAGGGCTAGGCCCGCCACCCGCTTCCTCAGTAGCTCCTCTGGCAGCAGTAGCTTCTCGTGACTTCGGAGATGAGCAACGACAGCTACAAGCCCCCGAGCTCGCGTTGCGCCTGGAGCAGAGTTGCTGCATCAGGCCGCCGGCACAGTTGATCTGGATGGGGTTGGCACCGTCCCCTCGTGGCCCACTGTTGATGACGGCGTCGGCCGCAGAGGCACCTGTAGTTAGGGCTCCTTAGGATTTGCACCTTTCGTTCCCTGCGAGGAATCAAGGGAATACCCCGTGGGGGCATGTAAAGCGTCTGCAATGTCTTTTGTTGATATTATCCTTATTATGGAGTGGTGCAAGATGCTTGTCCTGTCTCATCTCAGTTCCCCCTTTCTAACCTCACGAGGCCTGGTGCTCTATGCTGATAGGTCCTGGTCCCCAGGCAGGCTTCAGCCGTTGCTGGTATGCCAGGCGATGCTGTGGTCAAGGCCAGGAGATGAGTGGCCCGAGGTCCAGTAAGAGCCCCTGAGGCGCGATGCTCATGAGGTTCCCTTTAGCGCCCAAGCAGCCGCCGCTGGGCGAGAAAGGAAGGAAACGTCACCGTCACAGAGCCGCATTAACTGAGGGTTTGGTGTTGCCTTGATTAGCTGTTCTAGGAGCGTGACTTATCTCGGGAGCTTGGAGCCGTTCCTTAGCGAGGTGCCGGACCTGCGTGTCGGCAGCTGGGATGTCACTGGGCCAGGCCCTCGTGAGCTTCTCCTCTCTTCCCCGCACTCTCCTTCATGCTCTAAGTCCTCAGGTCCCGGCCCTCGAGCGAGCTCGGCCACCGCTGGTATGCCAGGTCGCGATGCCGTGGACAAGGCCAGGGGGTGAGGGCTGAAGAGCCAGTAAGAGCTCCTGAGTCACAATTCTCAGGCGCCCCCCTTTTAACACGCAAGCGGTTCGCACAGGTGTGTGTGTGTGTGTGTGTGTGAGAGAGAGAGAGAGAGAGAGAGAGCTCGCGAAGGCCTCCCCCCACGTTGTTCCTTAGGTGGACCCTGTAAACCAACACGAGGAAAATAGGGATTGCCATTACGATTGCCGGCCAGCTGTTGGTTGCTCCGAGGGAGTGATGAGGGCACTGAGGGCCTGGTGAGGTAGCGCCTTGCGGAGCTGCCGTGGTCAAAGCTCGACCACTCAGATTTGTCGACGTTGCAGGGACGGACCCATGCACAAGCGCCGTGCCAGAGCGAGCGGCTCCAAAGGTAGGTGTCAATCGATCAGGCGATTATCACAGGCAGGTTAAGCATGAAGGGCAAACCAACTTAGATAGACGCAGGAAAGACACATGCCACTGGGTCAGGCCCGAGTGGCTTGGGGATGATGCAGCCCGAGGGGCGCCCCCACAAGGTAAGCTAAAGACATAAGCAAAACGGATACATGCCGCGGGGACAAACCCACGCGACCTGGGAATGATGCAGCCCTGAGGGCGCTCCCAGCCAAAATTAAACTCGAAAGATGTCACCTGATATCATTGCAGAGCGAGTGTTGGAGTAGCTGACGACGCGCGGTGAAGAAGCCAATCCTCATGAGCCTTTGGAGCCCTGAGCCTCGGGAGCCTCTGGAGGTCTGGGCGGCTCCTCAAGGTCCATCTCCATCTCCTCCAGGAACGCGCGGTGCCTGGCCAGCTGAGCCTCCAGAATGCTCCTCATCAGGCGCTGGTGAGCAGTAGCCTCGTTCGGCAGGCCGAAAGGCATGCGAACATAGCTGTGAGGTGGACCCTCACAACATCCCACACGCGAAGGCCAGAAGCGCTCCTGAGACGCGACTCGATTGAGCCCTGGGTAGTCGATGTAGACGTGTAGCCCGCCATCCTCACCGGGATTGGGAGCTACGCCGGGTAGGCGGCGGCTGCCGCGCATGACTCTCGACTCCTGCAGCTCCTGAGTGACCTTGGTGATGAACTCCTGAGGGTTGGGCCCCCCTTGCCTCATGCCTTCCTGAGGGAAACGTGCCGCGAAGCATGCCTCCAAGTGGTGCCCAAGCGCCTCCCTCGTGATCTTGGCAAAGTCAGTGGCCCTCCAAGAGAGAGCCCCCGAGCCTTGCCCGAGGAGGGCGCCGGGTGCGCCTTCCTATGCGACAGAGGGAGGCGCCCCTTGGACGGGCGCGGATCCTGGAGCAGTGCCACCGGAGGTGCCTGCCTCCTGAGGCCTTGGGCTGGGTGATGTCTTCTTCTTCTTGGGAGCTGCCTCGGGAAGGTTCCCACTCTTGCTGTTTGGGTCCTCGATTGATGCGGCTTGGCACGCCACATCCTTCTCTTCACAGGGGACTATGATGACTCTGCCGCTTCCAGGCATCTTGAGGACACTGTAGCCATGGTGAGTCACTGCCATGAACTTGGCCATGGCTGGATACCCGAGGATGACGTTGTACGACAGGCGAATGTGGGCAACGTCGAAGTCGATGAGCTCGGTCCGGTTGTTCTTGCGCTACCCAAAGGTGACAGGGAGGCGGACCTGCCCTATCGGGGTGGTGGAATCGTGAGTGACTCCTGAGAAAGGCTTGGTTGGCTGAAGTTGATCATATGGCACTTGGAGATTGTTGAACGTCACGATGGGCAGAACGTTGAGTCCTGCGCCGCCATCGATGAGGGTCCTGGTAACTTGCACATTGCTGATGACTGGGGAACAGAGCATTGGGAGGACACCGGCTGTTGCCGCACACTTGAGCTGATCCGCTGAGCTGAATGTGATGGCGCAGGTGGACCACCTGAGAGGGCGTGTGGCCTCGAACTTGGGGAGGACTGCATTCACCTTGCGAGCAAACTGCTTGAAGATGGGCCTGGGCACCGCCCAAGATGCAGGCGATAGCACGCGGCTCCTGGAAGCCCCCAGCCCCCTTGTCCTGATGATGGTCGTCATTCCTTCTTTATGGTGGTGGTAGAGGAGGAAGGCCTGCGTTGCCTTGCGGGCGATCCTCACGAGGCTGATCCCTCCAAGACCCCTCGAGAGGCTGGTCCTCGCGAGGCCGGTCACGCCACCCTTGGCGAGGGCCACGATCATCCCATCGTCCTCTACCTCTTCCTCCTCCTCAGCCATAGCCACGATCGTTGCGCTCGGGGTGTCGACCGACACGTCCTTCTCGCACGACCCTAAGTTCTTGGCATTCGTTGGTGTTGTGGTTGTGGAGGTCCTGGTACATGCAGTACCGGCTGCCCTTGGGTGACTCCGGCTGGTCCCTGCCATGCTTCGTATCTGACTCTGCTTCGTATCTTCTCTTCAAGATCAGCGGCTGGGAGCTCGAGAAGGGAGAGGCGTCCCTCCTCAGCCCTCACACACTTGGTCACTAGGTTGAACAGCTCCAGAGACGTGCACAGGTCTTCGTGGATCGCCAGTTCCTCCTTCATCTTGATGTCACGGACGCCATCAGAGAATGCTGAGATGATGGCCTCCTCAGTTACCTTGGGAATCTTGAGGCGAGTGCTGTTGAAGCACTGGATGTACTTTTGTAGGGTCTCTCCGGGTTGCTGCTTGATGCGGCGCAGGTCACCCACGACCGGAGGACGGTCGCGAGTGCCCTGGAAGTTGGCGATGAAGCGGGTGCGCATCTCGTCCCAGGAGGAGATCATGCCGGGAGGCAGGTTCAGGAGCCAGGTGCGGGCACCGTCTTTGAGCGCCATGGGAAACCAATTCGCCATGACCTTTTCGTCTCTGCTGGCCGCTTCGATGCCCAAATCATAGAGCTGCAGGAACTCCACGGGGTTGTCAGTGCCGTCGTAGCGAGGAGGCAGATCCGGCTTGAACTTGCTCGGCCAGGCGACACTCCGTAGCTCGGTGGTGAAGGCGCGGCAGCCTGCGGTGGCCACCGGAGCTCTTTGCTGACGCGGGGCTTGCTCCTGGGGATTCCCGCGCATTGATACGTCTCCAATGTATCTATAATTTTTTATTGTTCCATGCTATTATATTACCCGTTTTGGATGTTTATGGGCTTTACTATACACTTTTATATCATTTTTGGGACTAACCTACTAACCGGAGGCCCAGCCTGTATTGCTGTTTTTTTTTGCCTATTTTAGTATTTCAAAGAAAAGGAATATCAAACAGAGTCCAAACGGAATGAAACTTTCCACCGTTCCATTCATATGACACGTATTACTTTTGTCATATTGCTCTTTGCATGATCATGTAGTTGACATTGTATTTGTGGCAAGGCCACTTTCATAATTTTCATACATGTCGCTCTTGATGCATTGCATATCCCGGTACACTGCCGGAGGCATTCATATAGAGTCATATCTTGTTCTAGCTTTGAGTTGTAAATCCATAAAAGTGTGATGATCTTCATTATTAGAGCATTGTCCTAGTGAGGAAAGGATGATGAAGACTATGATTACCCCACAAGTCGGGATGAGATTTCGGACTTTACAAAAAGAAAAAAAAAGAGAAAAAAAGAAAAAGGCCAAAAAAAGGAAGGCCAAAGAAAAAAAGGAAAAGAAAAAAAAGAGAAAAAGAAAAAAAATAAATGAGAGAAAAAGAGAGAAGGGACAATGCTACTATCTCTTTTTCCACACTTGTGCTTTAAATTAGCACCATGATCTTCATGATAGAGAGTCTCCTATGTTGTCACTTTCATATACTAGTGGGAATTTTTCATTATAGAACTTGGCTTGTATATTCCAATGATGGGCTTCCTCAAAAGTGCCATAGGTCTTCGTGAGCAAGCAAGTTGGATACACACCCACTTAGTTTCTTTTGTTGAGCTTTCATATATTTATAGCTCTAGTGCATCCGTTGCATGGCAATCCCTACTCACTCACATTGATATCTATTAATGGGCATCTCCATAGCCCGTTGATACGCCTAGTTGATGTGAGACTATCTTCTCCTTTTTGTCTTCTCCACAACCACCATTCTGTTCCACATATAGTGCTATGTCCATGGCTCACGCTCATGTATTGCGTGAAAGTTGAAAGAGTTTGAGATTATTAAAGTATGAAACAATTTCTTGGCTTGTCATCGAGGTTGTGCATGATTAAATACTTTGTGTCATGAAGATAGAGCAACAGCCAGACTATATGATTTTGTAGGGATAACTTTCTTTGGCCATGTTATTTTGAGAAGACATGATTACTTTGATTAGTATGCTTGAAGTATCACCATTTTCATGTTAATATGAACTTTTATTTTGTATCATTTGGATCTGAACATTCATGCCACAATAAAGAAAATTACATTAAGAATTATGCTAGGTAGAATTCCACATCAAAAATTTCTTTTTATCATTTACCTACTCGAGGACGAGCAGGAATTAAGCTTGGGGATGCTTGATACGTCTCCATCGTATCTATAATTTTTGATTGTTCCATGCTATTATATTACCCCTTTTCAATGTTTATGGGCTTTATTTTACACATTTATATCATTTTTGGGACTAACCTACTAACCGGAGGCCCAACCCGTATTGCTGTTTTTTTTACCTATTTCAGTATTTCGAAGAAAAGGAATATCAAACAGAGTCCAAATGGAATGAAACCTTCGGGAGCATGATTTTTGGAACGAACGTGATCTAGAGGACTTGGAGTGCAAGTCAAGAAGCAGCCGAGGCCTCCACGAGATAGGAGGGTGCGCCCCCCCTATAGGGCGCACCCCCTGTCTTGTGGGCCCCTCGGGCGTCCACCGACGTACTTCTTCCTCCTATATAAGCCTACGTACCCCGAAAACATCTAGGGAGCCACCGAAACACAACTTCCACCACCGTAACCTTCTGTATCCGCGAGATCCCATCTTGGAGCTTTCGCCAGCGCTCCGCTGGAGGGGGAATCGACCACGGAGGGCTTCTACATCAACACCATAGCCCCTCCGATGAGTTGTGAGTAGTTTACCACAAACCTACGGGTCCATAGTTATTAGCTAGATGGCTTCTTCTCTCTTTTTAGATCTCAATACAATGTTCTCCCCCTCTCTTGTGGAGATCTATTCGATGTAATATCTTTTTGCGGTGTGTTTGTCAAGATCCGATGAATTGTGTGTTTATGATCAAGTTTATCTATGAATAATATTTGAATCTTCTCTGAATTCTTTTGTGTATGGTTGAGTTATCTTTGCAAGTCTCTTCGAATTATCAGTTTGGTTTGGCCTACTAGATTGATCTTTCTTGCCATGGGAGAAGTGTTTAGCTTTGAGTTCAATCTTGCGGTGTCCTTACCCAGTGACAGAAAGGGTTGCAAGGCACGTATTGTATTGTTGCCATCGAGGATAAAAAGATGGGGTTTATATCATATTTCTTGAGTTTATCCCTCTACATCATGTCATCTTGCTTAAAGCGTTACTCTGTTCTTATGAACTTAATACTCTAAATGCAGGCAGGAGTTGGTCGACGTGTGGAGTGATAGTAGTAGATGCAGGCAGGAGTCGGTCTACTTGTGGCGGACGTGATGCCTATATACATGATCATGCCTAGATAATCTCATAATTATTCGCTTTTCTATCAATTGCTCGACAGTAATTTGTTCACCCACCATAATACTTATGCTATCTTGAGAGAAGCCACTAGTGAAACCTATGGCCCCCGGGTCTATCTCTTATCATATTTGCTTCCAATCTACTTTTATTTGCATCTTTAATTTTTGCATCTATATTATAAAATACCAAAAATATATTTATCTTATCATACTATCTTTATTAGATCTCACTTTCGCAAGTGGCCGTGAAGGGATTGACAACCCCTTTATTGCGTTGGTTGCGAGTTCTTTGTTTGTTTGTGTAGGTGTGTGGGACTTTTGAGGAGCCTCCTACTGGATTGATACCTTGGTTCTCAAAAACTGAGGGAAATACTAACGCTACTATTGCTGCATCACCCTTTCCTCTTCAAGGAAAACCAACACATGCTCAAGACGTAGCAAGAAGGATTTCTGGCGCCGTTGCCGGGGAGGTCTTCGCTCAAGTGAAGACATACCAAGTACCCATCACAAACCCATCTCCCTCGCATTTAC
Organism: Triticum timopheevii; assembly: GCA_963921465.1. NCBI lineage: Eukaryota > Viridiplantae > Streptophyta > Magnoliopsida > Poales > Poaceae > Triticum > Triticum timopheevii. Next base: position 481,595,896 of record OY997268.1, read on the forward strand.
ATTATTTGCCATTTGCCTCTCCTTTTCCTCACCCCCACTTCACCCTTGCCGTTTTATTTGCCCTCTCTTTCCCAATCTCCTCCTCTCTTTTCGCTTGCCTTTTTCTGTTTGCTTGTGTGTTGGATTACTTGTTACCATGGCGCAAGATAATACCAAATTGTGTGATTTCTCGAATACCAATAATAACGATTTCCTTAGTACTCCGATTGCTCCTCTTAATTATGTTGAGTCTTGTGAAATCAATACTGCTTTACTGAATCTTGTTATGAAAGATCAATTCGCCGGCCTTCCTAGTGAAGATGACGCTACTCATCTAAACAACTTTGTTGATTTGTGTGATATGCAAAAGAAGAAAGATACAGATAACAATATTGTCAAATTAAAGTTATTTCCGTTTTCACTTAGAGATCGTGCTAAAGTTTGGTTTTCGTCTTTGCCTAAAAATAGTATTGATTCTTGGAACAAGTGCAAAGATGCTTTTATCTCTAAGTATTTTCCTCCCGCTAAGATTATCACTCTTAGGAACGATATCATGAATTTTAAACAACTTGATCACGAGCATGTTGCCCAATCTTGGGAAAGAATGAAATTGATGCTTCGCAATTGCCCTACTCATGGTTTTAATTTATGGATGATCATACAAAAAATTTATGCCGGTTTGAACTTTGCTTCTAGAAATCTGTTAGATTTGGCCACGGGAGGCACGTTTATGGAAATCACGTTAGGAGATGCTACAAAACTTCTTGATAATATTATGGCTAATTATTCTCAGTGGCACACTGAAAGATCTTCTAGTAAAAAGTGCATGCTATAGAAGAAATCAATGTTTTGAGTGGAAAGATGGATGAACTTATGAAATTGTTTTCTACTAAAAATACCCCTCTTGATCCCAATGACATGTCTTTGTCTACCTTGATTGAGAATAATAATGAATCTATGGATGTGAATTTTGTTGGTAGGAATAGTTTTGGAAACAATGCTTATAGAGGAAACTTTAATGCTAGACCGTTCCCTAGTAATTCCTCTAATAATTATGGAAATTCCTACAATAATTCTTATGGTAATTTTAATAAGATGCCCTCTGATTTTGAGAATAGTGTGAAAGAATTTATGATTTCTCAAAAGAACTTTAATGCTTTGCTTGAAGAAAAATTGTTCAAAGTTGACGATTTGGCTAGGAACGTTGATAGACTTTCGCTTGATGTTGATTCTCTTAAACTTAGATCTTCTCCTCCTAAGCATGATATCAATGAGTCTCTCAAAGCAATGAGAATTTCCATTGACGAGTGCAAGGAAAGAACCGCTAGATTGCGTGCTAAAAAAGATAGCTTTATAAAAGCATGTTCTTCTAGTTTCCATGAAAATAATGATGAAGATCTTAAAGTTATTGATGCATCTCCTATTAGATCTATGTTTTGCAATATGAATCTTGATAATTATGGGACTGATGATGAGTCAACTTTACCTAGAAGGCATCCCAAGAATTCAGAGTTTTTAGATCTTGATGCTAAATTTGGTAAAAGTGGGATTGGAGAGGTCACAACTTTAAATAGCATTGAACCCACTATCTCTGATTTTTTAAGGAATTTGATTATGATAATTGTTCTTTAGAAAGTTGTATTCCTTGTTGCAATCCGTTGTTAATTCTCCTCATGCTTATAGTCAAAATAAAGCTTTTACCAAACATATTGTTGATGCCTTGATGCAATCTTATGATGAAAAACTTAATTTGGAAGTTTCTATACCTAGAAAACTTAATGATGAGTGGGAACCTACTATAAAGATTAGAATTAAAGATCATGAGTGTTTTTCTTTGTGTGATTCGGGTGCTAGTGTTTCCACGATTCCGAAAACTTTATGTGATATTCTAGGTTTCCATGATCTTGATGATTGCTCTTTAAATTTGCACCTTGCGGATTCCACTATTAAAAAGCCAATGGGAAGGATCAATGATGTTCTCATTGTTGCAAATAGAAATTTTGTGCCCGTGGATTTTTATCGTTCTTGATATAGATTGCAATCTTTCTTGCCCTGTTATTCTTGGTAGACCTTTCCTTAGAACGATTAGCGCGGTTATTGATATGAAGGAAGGGAATATTAGATTACAGTTTCCACTAAAGAAAGGCATGGAGCACTTTCCAAGAAAGAAAGTCAAATTACCTTATGAATCTATCATGCGGGCTACTTATGAATTTAGTGCCAAAGATGGCACTCGTTAGATCTATCTTCGCTTTTATGCCTAGCTAGGGGCGTTAAACGATAGCGCTAGTTGGGAGGCAACCCAATTTTCTTTATGTTTTTTGTTTTTGCTCCTGTTTAGTAATAAATCTTGCATCTACCTTCTGTTTAGATGTGTTTTTATATTTTAATTAGTGTTTGTGCCAAGTAGAACCTATAGGATAACCTATGATGATAGTTGATTTGATTCTGCTGAAAAACAGAAACTTTGCGCGCACGAATTTAGTTTTGTTAAATCAGAGGAATGTGGTTTTGCATTTATTCTTTTTGCTGCTGATCAATAAACAAATTTTCCAGGACTTCCTATTTTGCTAGGATTTTTAGAGTTCCAGAAGTTTGCATTAGTTACAGATTTCTACAGACTGTTCTGTTTTTGACAGATTCTGTTTTTCGTGTGTTGTTTGCTTATTTTGATGCATCTATGGCTAGTAAAATAGTTTATAAACAATAGAGAAGTTGGAATACAGTAGGTTTAACACCAAAATAAATAAATAATGAGTTCATTACAGTAACTTATGTGGTGGTTTTGTTTTCTTTCACTAACGGAGCTTATAAGATTTCCTGTTGAGTTTTGTGTTGTGAAGTTTTCAGGTTTTGGGTAAAGTTTTTATGGACTATGGAATAAGGAGTGGCAAGAGCCTAAGCTTGGGGATGCCCAAGGCACCCGAAGATATTCAAGGATATCCAAAAGCCTAAGCTTGGAGATGCCCCGGGAAGGCATCCCCTCCTTCGTCTTTGTTCATTGGTAACTTTACTTGGCGCTATATTTTTGTTTGCCACATGATATGTGTTTTACTTGGCGGAGGCACCTCCTGAGCTGCATCACCCGCGCAGGACGGAGGGTGAGGCAGTGAGAGGGACGGCGCAGGGGAGCCTCCTGCGGCGCTGACGAGCTCGGTGATTCGAGCGAGCCACTCCTCGTAGAGGTCGTCGACGGGACGGTAGTGCAGGAGCTCACGTGCCAGGAGCAACGTGGCGTGCATGTCCGTGGGAGCGCGGCGTGCAATGACGAACCAGCTAGAGTCAGCAATAGAGTGGCGGTGCGGCCTTCCCGCCGCACCGAGGGATGCAGCGACGACGCCTGCTGTTCGTTCCCTGCCGGGCCGGTGGCGGCATGGGCGGCAGGCGACATGGAACAACAGGGAGGTCCACCGACGGGAGCCGTCTGGGCGACGTGGGCGGCGAGAGCAGCCCGACGCTTGGCGCGAGCCTGATGAGCATCAGCCATGGATGCGATGAACGATTGAACGCGGAACAGCGGAAGAGAGATTCCGGCGCACCCCTACCTGGCGCGCCAAATGTCGGATATCGGGTTCCGACAAAACCCTTAAGGTTCGAACTCTGGGGTGCACGTGAAGGTCTTTCCCCTGCCGATCCACGTCCGAACGCCTCGCTGAGAATCTAAGCTAAACGACGAGCAACACAAGGGACACAAGATTTATACTGGTTCGGTCCACCGTAGTGGTGTAATACCCTACTCCAGTGTGTGGTGTGGTGGATTGCCTCAGGTGCTGATGATGAACAGTACAAGGGAAGAACAGCCTCGCAAGAGGCAATCTTGTGGTGGTGGTTTTGCTTGAGAAGGATTCTTTAAGCTCTCGATCATATGAGGACTCCGTCCCCTCTACTGTGGTGGCTATCCCTATTTATAGAGGCCCTGGTCCTCTTCCCAAATATTGAGCGGGAAGGGCGCCAACAACGACCATTTTGAAGGGGAACATCTAGTATAAGTTATCCTAACTAAAGTTGGTCTTCGACTGCTAAAGTACTAACAATGACACCGTCTTGGGCTCCACGGTGACCTTCGTCCTGCTACTCTGCTGGTTTTGGTCTCATTGCACCGAAATGGTAACCTTTGCCTGATGCCTCGATACTCCACGCCTGTGCTTGCCCCCTTTGCACCAAAGAGGAAACAAGGACACTGCGCAGGCCGGCGCCCGCCTGGCGCCCGATCGTCATGGCTTGCGTCACGAGCACCTCGCGAGGTACCCTTGCCTTGATCTCTCTGCCTCCTCGCGAGCCTGCCTGGTGAGGCCGTTCCTGAGGAAGCCTTGCGTCGTCCTCCCCCGAGGCTTGGCCCCTCGCGAGGGTCTTGAGCTTGAGTTGATGAAGATGGGCTGCACTGGGCACCACTTGAGCCACACCACAGGCCGCAGGCAGGCAAGTCTGGGGAACCCCGTTCCCAGAACGCCGACAATATGCTTCATGATGCTCTCGTTATGTTTCAATCCTTATCTTTTATGTGAGCATCATTGTCATCATCATGCCTAGCTAGAAAGGCATTAAAGAAAAGCGCTTGTTGGGAGACAATCCAACATTTACCTTTACTATTTTTGTGTGTTCACATGATCATGCTACTGTAGTAATCATGTTTTATAGCTTTTATTTCAATAAAGTGCCAAGTAAGACCTTTAGGATAGCTTACGGTGATAGTTGTGTTGATCCTGCTGAAAATCAGAAACTTTTGCACCCAGTAAATTAGTTTTTCCAATTCACAGAAACGTGCTTTTGATCTGATTATTTCTGATCTCGATTGGTACACAAATTGCTCAGGACTTCCTAATTTGGTAGAATATTTGGTGTTCTAGAAGTATACGTTTGATACAGATTACTATAGACTGTTCTGTTTTTGACAGATTCTGTTTTCTATGTGTTGTTTGCTTATTTTGATGTATCGGAGGGTATGAACCATATATAAGTTGGAGTATAGTAGATATTACACCAATATGAATTTAGAATGAGTTCATTACAGTACCTAAGTGGTTGTTTTATTTTCTTATACTAATGGAGCCTACGAGTTTTCTGTTGACTTTTGTGTTGTGAAGTTTTCAAGTTTTGGGTAAAGATTCGATGGACTATGGAATAAGGAGTGGCAAGAGCCTAAGATTGGGGATTCCCAAGGCACCCCAAGATAATATTCAAGGACAACCAAGAGCCTAAGCTTGGGGATGCCCCGGATGGCATCCCCTCTTTCGTCTTCGTTCATCGGTAACTTTACTTGGAGCTATATTTTTATTCACCACATGATATGTGTTTTGCTTGGAGCGTCATTTTTCTTTTGTTAGTATTTGCTTGCTGTTATTTAGAATAATGTTTTGCATCTATATTTTCAATAATAATGTCAAGGATAGCCTTTACCATTCTTATTTTGCTACTATACATGTTGCTGTTTGAAAACAGAAAGTTTACCTCTGTTGCAAAAATTCCCTAGAAAATTCAGAGAATGTTATAATGTTGAAACTTTTTGCATAACGATCTCTGATAAATCTTCTACAGCGCAGTATTTTTCTCATAATTTTTGCAGTTAGGGAAGTATGATGAATCTTGCATTCTTTACAGACTGTACTGTTTTGACAGATTGCTTGCATTGTTTGCATATGTTTGCTTGTTTAATGATTCTATTGGAGGATATGAGTATTAAATATGCAGAGGCATTTAGTATGCAATGTTGAATAATAATTTTAGTGATTTGTTATAGTAGAAAGTGATAAAGTTTTTGCATTGGTTTATACTAACTTATCTCACGAGTTCTTGTTGAGTTTTATGTGGATGAAGTTTTTGAGAAATAGAGAAACCATGATATGAGAGGAATTAAGGAGACACAAAAGTTCCAGCTTGGGGATGCCCAAGGCACCCCAAGATAATATTTCAAGAAGTCTCAAGTATCTAAGCTTGGGGATGCCCCGGTAGGCATCCCACCTTTCTTCTTCAACAACTATTGGTTAGTATCGGTTGAACCTAAGTTTTTAATTCTTCACATGAGTTGTGCTATCCTTGCAATGTCATTTTATTTTGCTTTGCTTGCTATTTGAATAAAATAACAAGATATTAAATTCTTAAAATGAGAGAGAGTCTTCACATAGTTACATAATTATTTAGCTACTCATTGATCTTCACTTATATCTTGTTGGAGTAGTTTGTCATTTACTCGTGTGCTTCACTTATATCCTATGAGTAAATGGTTGAATGAGTTGAATGTCATAAATCTGAAATTATATATGTTTCATTTGCTTATCCCATGGGGAGTAATGACTTCACATCTAATAAGTAGAGGTTGTAAATTTATTGAAGGTTAGCAAGCATTGTATTGGTCATTTGAACAATTCATGAAAGAATATTGAAGAGAGATTTCACATATAAATATACTATCCTAGACATATTTTATAATTGTGAGCACTCATTAAGTATGACATGCTAAAGAGTTGATGTTGGACAAGGAAGACAACGTAATGGGATATGTTTTCTCACATATCAGTTAAAGTATATTGTCATGGATCATTCAAACATGTTGAGCTACTAATTGTGCTAATTAGAGATACTAATTGTGCTTCCAAATATCCTTAAACCCAGTTTTTGCCATGAGAGTCCACCACACCTACCTATGGACTGAGTAAGATCCTTCAAGTAAGTTGTCATGTTGCAAGCAATAAAAATTGCTCTCTAAATATGTATGACTTATTAGTGCGGAGAAAATAAGTTTATACGATCGTGTGATATGGAAGTAATAAAAGCGACGGACTGCATAATAAAGGTTCATATCTCAAGTGGCAATATAAAGTGACGTTCTTTTGCATTAAGATTTTGTGCATCCAACCCTAAAAGCACATGACAACCTCTGCTTCCCTCTGCGAAGGGCCTATCTTTTACCTTATGTCTTTTACTTTATGCAAGAGTCAAGGTGATCTTCACCTTTCCCTTTTTCATTTTATCCTTTGGCAAGCACCTCGTGTTGGAAAGATCCTGATATATATATTCAATTGGATGTAAGTTAGCATGAACTATTATTGTTGACATCACCCAAAGGTGAATACGTTGGGATGCGAAATAATAAGACCCTATCTTTCGCAGTGTCCGATTAAAACTCCATAACCATTAGTATTGTGTGATTGTTAGCAATTGTAGAACACTATATTATAGTTGAGTATGTGGAGTTTGCTAAATCAAAGCTCTGACATAGACCCTTCCTTAAAATAAGATGAATTGTAATTGTTTGATGACTGAGAATGAAGTTTGCTAGTTTTCAAGAAAGTTTATGGTCTATGCTTTAACATGTGAATAGCTTGTTACTTGATTTTGAGAAGTTTTATGAGATGAACTACTGTTATGACATATAATCATGCTAGAAAAGGTGATTGAAATTATCATAGATCAAACTTGTGCACCTGCTAGCATTCACACTTCGTAAATTCTTTCTTTTATCATTTACCTACTCAAGGACGAGCAGGAATTAAGCTTGGGGATGCTGATACGTCTCCAATGTATCTATAATTTATGAAGCATTCATGCTATTTTATTATTTGTTTTGAATGTTTATGGGCTTTATTATACACTTTTATATTATTTTTGGGACTAACCTATTAACCGGAGGCCCAGCCCATATTGTTGTTTTCTTGCCTATTTCAGTGTTTCGAAGAAAAGGAATATCAAACGGAGTCCAAATGGAATGAAACCTTCGGGAGCATTATTTTAGGAATAGAAGTGATCCAGGAGACTTGGAGTTGAAGGCAAGGAAGCTTCGAGGTGGCCACGAGGGTGGGGGGCGCCCCCCCTACTGGGCGCGCCCCCCTATCTCGTGGGCCCCTCGAGGCTCCTCCGACCGACTTCTTTCGCCTAAATATTCCCATATACCCTAAAAACATTGAAGCAAGCAATAGATCAGGAGTTCCACCGCCGCAAGCCTCTATAGACACCAAAAACCTCTCGGGAGCCCGTTCCGGCACCCTGCCGGAGGGGGGATCCCTCACCGGTGGCCATCTTCATCATCCCGGCGCTCTCCATGACGAGGAGGGAGTAGTTCACCCTCGGGGCTGAGGGTATGTACCAGTAGCTATGTGTTTGATTTCTCTCTCTCTCTCTCTCTCGTGTTCTCTCTATGGCACGATCTTGATGTATCGCGAGCTTTGCTATTATAGTTGGATCTTATGATGTTTCTCCCCCTCTACTCTCTTTGATGAATTGAGTTTTCCCCTTGAAGTTGTTTTGTCGGATTGAGTCTTTAAGGATTTGAGAACAGTTGATGTATGTCTTGCCGTGCTTATCTGTGGTGACAATGGGATAGCACGTGATCCACTTGATGTATGTTTTGGTGATCAACTTGTGGGTTCCGCCCATGAACCTATGCATAGGGGTTGGCACACATTTTCATCTTGACTCTTCGGTAGAAACTTTGGGGCACTCTTTGAAGTACTTTGTGTTGGTTGAATAGTTGAATCTGAGATTGTGTGGTGCATATTGTATAATCATGCCCATGGATACTTGAGGTGACAATGGAGTATCTAGGTGACATTAGGGTTTTGGTTGATTTGTGTCTTAAGGTGTTATTATAGTATGAACTCTATGATAGATCGAACGGAAAGAATAGCTTCGTGTTATTTTACTACGGAGTCTTGAATAGATCGAGTAGAAAGGATAACTTTGAGGTGGTTTCGTACCCTACCATAATCTCTTCATTTGTTCTCCGCTATTAGTGGCCTTGGAGTGACTCTTTGTTGCATGTTGAGGGATAGTTATATGATCCAATTATGTTATTATTGTTGAGATAACTTGCACTCGTGAAAGTATGAACCCTATGCCTTGTTTCCTACCATTGAAATACCTTTTGTGCTCACTTTTATCATTAGTTACCTTGCTGTTTTTATATTTTCAGATTACAAAAACCTATATCTACCATCCATATTGCACATGTATCACCATCTCTTCGCCGAACTAGTGCACCTATACAATTTACCATTGTATTGTGTGTGTTGGGGACACAAGAGACTCTTTGCTATTTGGTTGCAGGGTTGTTTGAGAGAGACCATCTTCATCCTATGCCTCCTACGGATTGATAAACCTTAGGTCATCCACTTGAGGGAAATTTGCTACTATCCTACAAACCTCTGCACTTCGAGGCCCAACAACATCTACAAGAAGAAGGTTGTGTAGTAGACATCAGTGGCACCGAGATATGGCGCATAGCCGGGACCGGATACTTATCCGGCATGCCGAAGAAGGCATCCGTAGAGTGGCCCTCAGAGTGGTTTTATATTGAAGATGTCGCTCTCCCCGACCCAGTCTGAATGGGCCTTCCCGAATTTTCCAGCGCTCCATTGAGTAAACGCCACAGCTGGCGTCCTCAAAGCCTCGAGGAGGAAGACAACGCAGAAGTCCGGCAATTGATGGGTAAGATAAGGACACTTGCCCAGCTTGGATTATCAATAATCGAGGTAATGGCAACTTCCATAGCGCGAGGTGTTCAGCTGCTCCAATTCATGGGGCTCCCTATGTGGCACTACAATGGGGAAGATGACGCCTCACACTGCGGACGAAAGGGCCCGGATTCCCTCACCTCCCTGGCCGCAACATTGGTCGAGCTGTATAAAGGGGAGAAAGAGGATTTCACTTAGCTTACGCGCTAAAAGGGATTTTCCATGTACAATCCTCCTAGCTGGGTGAGTTTTAATCCCACCACTTTATCCAGTCCTCTCCCCGAGTCATGTTTAACTGACATTAACCTGTCTGTCAAATAGGAATGGCAGAGAGTCATCGCGGGGATCTATAACCCCGCTCCAGAGCCGGAGGACCATAATCGGGACCTCGATCCCGGATTCGAAGAAGATCCGGGTATATTCGTAGAGCTCAAGGAGGGAATCTTTTACCAGGCGAGCTGCGATGGCACAAAAGTCGCCATCACGGCCGATTATCCCCGCCTCCTTCCTGCCTCATATGTAAGTAGCCAGAAGACATTTCCTCTGAAGGAGATTTCTCATTATGCCTCACCTGCCGCACTATCTTGTGCTCTAACGGGGAGGCGCTCGACGCGTCACATTGCACCAGAGGTGTCTCAGAAGAGAGCGGCGCTTGCGCCGGGCGGGTCTCTGAAGAGGAAGGCAAATGACAGCACGGCCGAACCTTCATCAAAGAGGTACGACTTTAAATATGCCATATGGCAGTCACATCAAACCATGACATTGTCCGTTGCATACATCCGAGCTGCTCGGGATGGGCTTACCAGAGCCACTGACCAGTATTTGAAAGATATGCGGGTAAGTACGCATAGTACAGATCTAGTAATCATGTACCATTAGCCCCCGAGACTTGAAACAGTTGACACAACTGATTTAAGGATCGTTGTATAATGAGGTACTCACAGAGAAGAAGAACATGCTATCTCATGAGTTGGACAAGTGCCGGACTCAGCTAGCTGTTGTTACCGCCGAACTGGAGAAGTCCAAAGAGGCACCACCTGGTAATGTTCCCCTCCATCTAGAAAAAGTATGATCATGTACCGGTACTATTAATACTGTTGCTTTTCCGATGACAGGATCAGTAGATCAACTAAAAGAGGAACTGGAGGTCGCACAGGCGGGTAAAAAATAGGCCTAAAGGCAACTGGCCGCAGGCAAACGTGTGTTGACACGAGTCAGGGATGAGAATAACAAACTGCAGGATTCCAATACCCTGTTGGGCGAAGAGCTAAAAGATGTACGAGCCCAGCTAGCGGACGCCGTAAATGAAAATAGGAGGCTAAGAGGTGGCATATTCAGTATGCTGTTGAACTTACCTTTGTGTAATTTGTCAAAGAAATGAGCTGCAGGTATGCTGACTAGCCTCCCGAAGAGGAAGTGTCCGGATCTCAAGGCGATCTGCTGAAAGAGCTGTCCCAAGTACACGAGCGAGCTCGGCAGGCAATGCGGAGTGTTGCCAAGGCCTTGTGGCCATCCGCCTCCCCTCCAGGAAGTATGGGAGAGCTCGTGAAGCTATTCCAGGGAGCTCGGCGCCGCTTTTGATTATGGAAGATATCAGCTTGCCGAGAAGGTGCGTGAGAGGCCTGGGCCATGGTGAAAACGTGGTACACCAAGTTTGATCCGAATCATATGGCCCGGGTCGGACCTCGGGGGTCAGATGGGCAAGAAATTCCAGTTAGTTTGGTATATGACCAAGTAAAGATAGCCACCAAGTTTTCCCGGCAGGATTGTAAGCTAGACAGCCTGTTAGACAACATAGAGGAAGAAGTTTTTGAGTCCAAGTGACTATGACAAATTTGTCCCTAGCCGGTAAAACGATTGTCATGATAGACCTTTTCGCTTCGACCTCTGGACCCGAAGGTGCGGAGTGTTTGCGAATACCGAAGCGGCAATATAGACCGGGGTATGCGTGGAAACTAGGCGTAGGGGTCATAGTTGCTTGAACAGACAAGTTGTATCTGGCTAGATATGTTATATTACTTGTTGATAGTAAGAAACATCTTCCACGGAGAATAGTTTCGTTAAGGGTTCCTTTCCCTGGGTGAGCATGCGGTAGTGCGCATGCCCAAACTGTTATTGAAAAAAATCGCAGTATACGTAACATCTGGGGGTTCATAGTGTAATGAGGGTAAAACGTCTTTAGTTCGCCGACCGAATATTCCCTTAAGAATGCTAGCTTTCGGCTTCACCCAGTCTGAGGTACACGTCCGGATGACCCGGCTATAACAATCGTAGAGGTGCTCCCTTTATGCCCTAGCCGAACAAATGGGAACGTAGGGCATAAGCACAGGAGCCAGGCAACCAAGCTTTGCAAAAACTTAAGTCATAACGGTGCATATAATGGTGAAGAAAAGGTACATATGCGGCAAGGACACATATGTGCCGAGCTTGATGCTCGGAAAATAATAATAAGCTTCTGTAAAAGAAGCCCCCAGGTATTATGGGCGTATACATGTAAGGATGTGTACGTCATAGTTGTGTGGTCTGGCCGCACAAAAGCTATAGAGCTAAAGAAAAATACAAAGATAGAAAAAAATGGAAACAAAAGGGAGAAGAAGACGAACAAAGAGTCCGGCTCTAGGCGTAGAATCTTTGGAGTCTGGCGGTGTTCCATGGGTTTGGCTCTAGGCGATTGTCCGATGCATCGCGCAAGCGGTATGCTCCTCCAGTGAGAACTTCATCTATAATGAAGGGACCCTCCCACTTGGGCTTGAGTTTTTCCTTTTTCTTCTCTCGCAACCGTAGAACGAGTTCACCAACATTATAAGTCTTGGCCTGCACTTCTCTGCTTTGGTATCTGCAAGCCTGTTGTTGATAGAATGCAGAACGGGCTTTTGCAACATCGCGCTCCTCCTCCAAAGCATCTAGACTGTCCTCCCGATCAAGCTCGGCCTCTCTCTCTCTTCATACATGCGCACTCGAGGTGAGTCATGAATTATGTCGCAGGGCAAAACGGCCTCTACGCCGTACACCATGAAGAATGGTGTGTATCTGGTAGTGTGATTGGGCGTGGTCCGCAGCCCCCAAAGTATGGATTCGAGCTCCTCGACCTAGTGCTTGTCTGATTCTTTCAAAGACCGCACTAGTCTGGGCTTAATGCCGCTCATGATAAGACCATTAGCTCGTTTGACTTGACCGTTTGTTTGTGGGTGATAGATGGAGGCGTAGTCGAGCTTAATGCCCAGGTTAGCACACCAGGTTTTCAATTCATCGGCTATAAAATTGGAGCCGTTATCGGTGATGATGCTGTGTGGGACACCATAACGGTGCATGGCACCAGATATAAAGTCTATCACTGGTTCGGCTTTGGCCGTTTTAATTGGCTTGGCCTCAATCCACTTAGTGAATTTATCTACCATGACCATCAGATACTTTTTTCTTATGGCTTCCTCCTTTAAGGGGACCGACCATATCAAGCCCCCAGACTGCGAAAGGCCAAGTAATGGGGATTTTTGTAGAGCGGTTGGCGGCATATGGCTTTGGTTGGCGAAAAGCTGGCATCCGACGCAGTGTTGGACAAGGTCCTGTGCATCTGCTCGGGCCGTCAGCCAAAAGAAACCTACACGGAAGGCTTTACTTACAAGTGCCCGAGCCGCGGCGTGGTGACCGCCGAGACCAGCATGGGTTTCGGCCAAAAGCTGTCGCCCTCTTCTTCGGAGATATATCTTTGAAGGACTCTGGTAGCGCTTTTCTTGTAGAGCTCTCCGTCATGGACCTTGTAGGCTTTCGAGCGCCGAACAATGCAGCGAGCCTCATTCTGATCCTCAGGGATCTCTCGCCTATTAAGGTAGGCCAAGAAGGGTTCAGTCCATGGGGCAATTACTTCTATTATTAGATGGGCCGATGGTGTTATTTCGGTGGCTGAGCCCCCGATGATATTGGTATTGTGTTCGAAATCTAAGGGTACAAACGGATTCGGACTAGTGTTGCTGCTCTCATCCTGCCACACCACGGACGGCTAGAAAAGCATTTCTAGAAAGATGTTGGGCGGGACGGGGTCACGCTTGGCGCCCATGCGAGCAAGGACATCCGCCACTTGATTACTTTCTCGAGCCACGTGATGAAACTCGAGTCCCTTGAACCGAGCTGAGATTTTGAGTATGGCATTATGATAGGCTGCCATCTTCGGATCTTTGGCGTTGAAGTCACCATTTATTTGGGATATCGCAAGATTTGAATCCCCGTGCACCTCCAGGCATTGTATGCCCATGGAAGCATCCATCTGGAGACCGTGCAATAAGGCCTCATATTCGGCTGCCTTGTTGGAGTCTGTATATAATATCTGGAGTACGTACTGGACTGTGTCTCGAGTGGGGGACGTTAAGACAACGCCCACTCCTAAGCCAGCCAGCATTTTAGAGCCATCTAAGTGCATGATCCAGTTGGAATATGTACCGTACTCTTTAGGGAGTTCGGCCTCTATCCATTCGGTGATGAAGTCGGCCAGGACCTAGGATTTAATGGCTCGGCATGGTTTGTATGTTATGTCAAATGGTAGGAGCTCAATGGCCCACTTGGCAATCCGGCCCATAGCATAGCGGTTGTTGATTATGTTATTGAGTGGGACTTCGGAAGCCACCGTGATCGAGCACTCTTGGAAGTAGTGTCGTAGCTTCCGGGATGCCATGAAGACCGCGTATGCTATCTTTTGGTAATGAGGGTACCGGGATTTGCATGGTGTGAGGACAGTGGATACGTATACTGGTTTCTGAAGTGGGAATTTGTGTCCGTCCTCCTCTCGCTCGATGACGAGCACCGCGCTCACCACCTAGTATGTTGTAGAGATGTATAGTGACATCTATTCGCTGACGTTCGGCGCGGCCAGGATTGGGTTGCTCGCTAAAAGAGCCTTTATTTCTTCCAGTCCAGCCGTTGCCGCATCCGTCCACTCGAAGTGGTTGGTGCGTTAGAGAAGGTGGTAAAGTGGCAATGCTTTTGCTCCTAGTCTGGAGATGAAGCGACTTAAAGCTGCCACACATCCGGCTAGCTTTTGGACTTGTTTAAGGTCTGTTGGTGTAGCCAATTGTGACAAACCAAGGATTTGGGCTGGATTTGCCTCAATTCCTCTATTGGAGACGATGAAGCCCAACAGTTTTCTAGCGGGAATGCCGAAAACACACTTTTCCGGATTGAGCTTGATGTCATATGTACAGAGGTTGCCGAATGTGAGACGCAGGTCGTCTATTAATGACTCGACATGTCTAGTCTTGATGATGAGGTCATCTACATATGCTTCAACTTTCTTGCCGATTTGTTTCTCCAGGCATGTTTGAATCATGCGCTGGTAGTTGGCGCCGGCGTTTTTAAGCCCATAGGGCATAGTGTTGAAGTAGAAAGGCCCGTATGGGGTAATGAATGCCATTGCGGTTTGATCGGATTCCTTCATTTTGATTTGATGGTATCCGGAGTATGCGTGAAGGAAACACAGTGAGTCGTGTCCTGCAGTAGCATCAATAATCTGATCGATGCGGGGGAGGGGGAAGGGATCCTTAGGGTAGGCCTTGTTAAGGTCTTTGAAGTCGACGCACAGGCGCCAGGATTTGTCCTTCTTGGGCACCATCACCAGGTTTGTTGGCCAGTCCGAATGTTTTATTTCTCTGATGAATCCAGCCTCGATTAACTTGGCTAGCTCCTCCCCCATAGCTTATCGTTTGGGTTCGGAAAAGCGCCGCAATGTTTGCTTGACCGGCTTATATCCCTTCAATATATTGAGGCTGTGTTCAGCCAACCTGCGTGGGATTCCTGGCATATCAGAAGGGTGCCAGGCGAATATGTCCCAATTCTCGTGCAGGAACGCTCGTAGTGCGGTGTCGACCGTTGGGTCCAGCTGCGCCCCGATGGTAGCTGTCTTCTTGGGGTCCGTCGGGTGGACTTGAAATTTGACTATTTCGTCTGTTGGTTTGAAGGAGGTGGATTTAGGCCGCTTATCAAGGATTATGTTCCCTATCCACCATGGAGCGTAGTGCGGTTAACTCTTCGGCCGCGAGGGCCTCAGATAGTGCCACGAGGGCCAGGGATGCGGTTTTGTTTTTGACATGGAGTGCTATGTCCGGATCACTGGCGAGAGTGATAATACCGTTGGGCCTGGGCATCTTGAGTTTCATATACCCTTAGTGAGGTATAGCTTGAAAGCGCATGAATGCGTCTCGCCCCAACAGGTCATGATATCCGCTGTTGAAAGGGGCCACCTGGAAGGTTATCTCTTTGGACCGATAGTTCTCCGGCGTGCCGAATACCACGTCGAGTGTAATTTTCCCCGCGCATCTCGCCTCCCGGCTAGGAATGGTTCCTCGAAAGGTCGTATTACTTTGTTCGATGCGGCTCCTGTCTATTTCCATTTTATTGAGCATGTCCTCGTAGATGAGGTTTAGCCCACTGCCACCATCCATGAGCACTTTAGTGAGCCGAAAGCCATCAACAAATGGATTGAGGACCAAGGTGGCCGGCGCCCGGACTAACCGGACTTTTGGTTCGTCACTGGCATTGAAGGTTATGGCTGTGCCGTTCCAGGGGTTTATTGCTGCGACTTGGCAGACTTCAGCGAGGTCGCGGAGTGCCCTCTTGCGCCGATTGTGTCGGTGTTCTGGGAACGGGGGTACCCAGACTTTCCTGCCTGCGGCCTGCGGCGTGGCTCAGGGAGTGGCCCAGTACGACCCATCTTCATCAACACATACTCAAGACCCTCGTGAGGGGCCAAGCCTCGCGGGGCGGATGACAGGAGGCTTCCTCGGGCACAGCCTCATCAGGCTGGCTCGCGAGGAGGCGGAGAGATCAAGGCGGGGTACCTCACGATGTGCCCATGACGCAAGCCATGACGACTGAGGCCAGGCAGGCGCCAGGCGGGCGCCGGCCTGCGCAGAGTCCTTGTTTCCTCTTTGGTGCAAAGGGGGCAAGCGCAGGCAAGAGTATCAAGCAAAGGCAACCATTTCGGTGCAACAAGACCAAGACCAGCAGGACGGCAGGATGGACGTCATCGTGGAGCCCAAGCCGGCGTCACCGTCAGGGTCTTTGGCACGCGAGGACCAACTTTAGTCAGGATAAGTGTACTAGCTGTTCCCCTTCAAAATGGCCAATTGTTGGCGCCCTTCCCGCTCAATATTTGGTAAGAGGCCTAGGGCCTCCCTCTATAAATAGAGCTAGCCACTGCAGAGTAGAGGGAAGGAGATTTTGGGTAGACTAGAGAGAGAGGAGACTGAACTCACCTAAGCAGTTCATCGCACCAGCCAAGAACAGCCCCTCGCAAGGCTGTTCTTCCTTGTATTATTCATCACTGGCCCCCTGAGGCAATCCACCACACCACAAACTGGAGTAGTGTATTACACCACAATGGTGGCCTGAACCAGTATAAATCTCGTGTCCCTTGTGTTGTTCTTCATGTAGTTTAGATCCTTGCGAGGCGACGAGACGTGGGTAGGCAGGAGGTGTGATCTCCGCGTGCACCCCAGATTTCGAACCTTGAGGGTCTGCCGGAACCCGAAATCCGACATTTGGCACGCCAGGTAGGGGGTGCGCCGGAGCTTTCCCTTCCACTGACCCGCTCTCCGCCAACACCGCGGTTCGCCCTCATGATGGGCAACGCGCCGCCCGCTTCGGTTGCCAGCGCCTGCATGGGGGCCAGGGGGCTCCGATCCTTGGCCCCCGCCTTGCGACAGGTGCAATGGCTGAACAAGTTCAAGCCGGAGATGCCACCGCGCTACAACGGCACGGCCGATCCGCTGGCTTTCCTGCTGGCGTACGAGGAGGCTGTCCTCGAGGCCGGGGGTGACGACAGGGTCATGGCTAACTGGTTTCCCATGGCCCTCACCAGCATCCCACGCATGTGGCTGATCCACCTGCCGACGAATTTCGTGGCCTCTTGGGGGGAGCTGCGCGGCCTCTTCCTCACCCAGTACGCTGCACTGGCGCACCCAGTCGTCGCAGCTCTCCTAGGTGGCTCGCAGGCACCACCTTCAGGCCGCCACATCAAGCCATTCGTCCGCCAGATCGGCGCCGCTTCTGCGCTGCATGGGGCTCCTCCGGGCTGGGCGGCGCCTAAAGCCGATCTGGCCTTCAGCTCGGATGATCACCCCTCCAACTCAGCCTGCTCGGGCGCGCTCCCAATGCTGTGCACCCCCACCATCTGTCAGGTGGCCGTCACAAGGACCCTCATCGACGGCGGTGCTGGCCTCAGCGTGCTCTCGGTGGAAGCCTTTAGCCTCCTCCACATACCGCTGGAGCGGCTTCAGCCCAGTAAGCCCTTCTTGGGCGTCGGAGGCGGCTCCACCGGCTCCCTGGGGCAGATCCGCCTTCCGGTGACCTTTGGCACCTACAACAACTTCCGCACGGAGCTAATCGACTTCGACATTGCCCCCATCGGCCTCCCATACAACGCCATCCTCGGCTACCCGGCACTAGCCCGGTTCATGGCCGCAACTCACCCAGCGTACAACCTCATGAAGATTCCCGGGAGTAGCGGCGTCCTCACCATGTCCGGAGACACCGGGGACACGTTGCAAGCGCTCAAGCTTACCTTCAAGTCCGCGGTGGTGGCGCAGCCCGCCGGCTCAGACGCCCCTAAGCCCAAGGGGGCTGCACCGGCCAAGAAGAAGTAGCTATTCACCCAAGAGAAGGCGGAAACCAAGCAGGTACTAGTCGAGGAGGACGGATCTACTAGCGCCACCTTCACCATAGGCGCCAACCTCGAGCCCGAGCAGGAGGAGGCCTTGGCGAAGTTCCTACGCGCGAACAAGAAGGTATTCGCATGGGAAACTGATCAGCTAGCAGGGGTCCTGAGGGGCGTAATTGAGCATCACCTCAACGTGTGCCCCAACGTGCGTCCCGTGAAGCAGAAGGTGAGGCGGCAGTCCACTGAGAAGCAAGCTTTCATCATCCAAGAGACCCGCAAGTTGGAGGCGGCAGGGGTCATTCGTGAGGTCCGCTACCCAGATTGGTTGGCTAACCCGGTTGTCGTGCCAAAGAAGGGGGAAAGGAACGCATGTGTGTCGACTTCACCAACCTCAACAAGGCCTGCCCGCAGGATCCATTCCCACTGCCTCGCATTGACCAGATCGTCGACTCCACCGCTGAGTGCGACCTGTTGTGCTTCCTGGATGCCTTCTCCGGCTATCACCAGATCAAGACGGCAGTAGAAGATGTAGAAAAGACGGCTTTCCTGACCCCGTGTGGAGTGTACTGCTATACATGCATGCCGTTCGGGCTGCGCAATGCAGGTGCGACCTTTCAGCGGCTGATGCACATCGCCTTGGGTCGGCAGCTCGGAAGGAATGCTGAGGCTTACGTTGATGACATTGTGGTGAAGTCTCGGGAGGCAAAAACCCTGATACAAGACTTGGAGGAAACCTTTGCGAGCCTTAATGAAGTGGACCTGCGGCTCAACCCGGAGAAGTGTGTGTTTGGAGTCCCCTCGGGCAAGCTCCTGGGCTTCCTCGTGTCCCACTGGGGCATCGAGGCCAACCCAAAAAAGGTAAAAGCAGTTGAGGACATGAGCCCGCCGAAGACCCTTAGAGAGATGCAGAAGCTCACCGGGTGTGTGACCGCACTAGGACGTTTCACCTCCAAGCTGGGGGAACGAGCGCTGCCCTTCTTCAAGCTGATGAAGAAGAAGGGCCCCTTTGAATGGACTGAAGAGGCCGACAAGGCATTCCAGGATCTCAAAAGGTACTTAACTAGCCCTCCGATGATGGTGGCTCCGTGTCCTCAAGAGCCCCCGGTGCTCTACCTTGCAACCACCCCCTACTCTGCCAGTGCAGCCCTGGTGGCGGTTAGGGAGGAGCGCTGGACCAAGGCCGCAGCAACCGTCCGGGTCAAAGCAAAGCAGAACCAAGAGGGCCTCACAGAGACCGTGACCGCAGCCGAGAAGGACCAGCCGCTGCAGGGAAGCACACCTAGAAGAGAAGAGTCCCCTCCTCCAAGCGACCAGCCGCTGGGGGCTCCATTGTCTCGGGAGGCGCCCAAGCCTCCGGAGGGCGCTAGCAGCGCTAGCACTCCCCACCTCGTCGAGCACCCTGTGTACTTCGTCAGCACGGTGTTGAGGGACGCGAGGGCGCGGTACCCCATGCCTCAGAAACTCCTCCTCGCGCTATTGGTAGCCTCACGCAAGCTGCGGCACTATTTCCAAGGCCATCCCATCAAGGTCGTCTCAGCATACCCCTTGGAAAGGGTGCTCAGGAGCCCCAACTCACCTGGAAGAGTCGCTGAGTGGAACATCGAGCTGCAAGCGTTTCAGATAGAATTCAGCACAACCAGAGTCATCAAGGGGGCCGCACTTGCGGATTTCGTGGCAGAATGGGCAGAAGCGCTAGGCCTTGAGGCCGGTGAGGATCGATCACTCTCCCTGGGAAGCGAGGCACCGGACGGTTGGGTCATGTACTTCGACGGGGCGTTCTCCCGACACGGCGCGGGGGCTGGTGCGGTGCTCGTATCTCCCACTCAAGACAAGCTCTATTACGCCGTGCAACTCTGTTTCCAGCAAGGAGAAAAGGTCTCCAACAACATAGCAGAATATGAAGGCCTGATAGCAGGCCTGAAGGCCGCAGTCGCCCTAGGGGTGAAGCGCCTCACCATCAAGGGTGATTCGCAGCTCCTCGTCAACTTCTCCAACAAAGTATACGAGTCGAAGGACGAGCACATGGAACCCTACCTCGCGGAGGTCCGCAGGATGGAGAAGCAGTTCTGGGGGCTGGAGTTGCAGCATGTGCCTCGCGGCACCAATCAAGAGGCTGATGACATCGCCAAAAGGGCATCCAGGTGGCTACCTCAGGAGCCTGGCATCTTCGAGGAGCGGCTCTTCAAGCCCTCTGGGATGCCATCACTGTCAAGCACGGCGCAACCTCGGGAGGAGCTCCCCCAGCCACCAGCCTCGGGAGCCTCGGTCTGCGGCCCGACCTCAGGAGCGCGCCTGCTCCTGGCGCTGGAGCCTCAGGAAGGGTGCTGGATCACAGAGCTCAGGAGCTACCTGACACGAGGCACCTTGCCGGAAAAGGAGGAGGAAGCGGAGTGTGTGGCACGACAGGCCACGGCATACTGCCTCAAGGATGGAGAGCTCTACCGGAGACGACCGAATGATGTGTCCTTACGTTGCATTTCCAGGGAGCAAGGGAAGGAGCTACTGGCAGACATACATGGTGGAGACTATGGACATCACTCGTCATCATGGACTCTCGTTGGCAAGGCGTTCCGCAGCGGGTTCTGTTGGCCCACGGCACTCAACGACGCTGTGGAACTGGTGAAAGCTTGCGAGACCTATCAGTTCCATGCCAAGCAGATTCATTAGCCGGCGGGAGGTCTGCAGACTATACCCCTCTTATGGACATTCGCAGTCTGGGGACTGGATATCCTGGGTCCGTTCCCTCGGGCGTCAGGAGGCTACCGCTACCTCTACATCGCCGTGGACAAGTTCACCAAGTGGGCTGAGGTGGAAACTATCCGCGCCATCCCCGCAGGCTCCGCGGTCAAGTTCATCAAGGGTCTCGTGAGCCGATTCGGGGTGCCGAACCACATCATCACTGACAACGGTTCGCAGTTCACCAGTAACCTCTTCAAAACGTACCGTGCTAAATTTGGAACGCAGATATGCTACGCTTCGGTAGCGCACCCGCGGAGCAACGGTCAGGCCGAGTGAGCCAACATAGAGGTCCTGAGGGGCCTCAAAACCAGGACCTTCAAGAAGAAGCTGGAGGCCTGCAGCAGGGGCTGGTACGATGAGCTCTAGTCTGTGCTGTGGTCTATCCGCACGACCGCGACCAAGCCGACTGGCGAGACCCCGTTCTTCCTGGTTTTTGGAGCTGAAGCCGTTCTCCCTCACGAGGTCGGACGTCGTTCCGCACGGGTCCTGGCATTCGATGAAGCGCAGCAGGATGCCATGCGGGGGACGGATCTCATGCTGGGGGAGGAGCATTGCCGAGAAGCCGCACTGCGAGCAGCAAGGTACCAACAAGCACTGTGGCGATACCACTGCCGCAACATCTGCCCCAGGACTCTTGAGGTAGGGGATCTCGTGCTCGGACGGGTTCTCTCCAGGGAGGGACTGCATAAGCTTTCTCCCATGTGGGAGGGCTCGTTTAGGTTGTTCATGTTTCCAGGCCCGGCTCCGCACGCTTGGAAACCCAGGAGGGGGTGCCCATCCAGAATGCGTGGAACATCCAACATCTCCGAAGATTTTACCCCTGAAAAAGGCCCGGTGCCTGTGAAGAAGGCGAATGCCTGTGAAGTGGCCGCATTTTGGAAAAGGCCCGGTGCCTGTGAAGAAGGCTAATGCCTGTGAAGTACCCGCGTTTTGGAAAAGGCTCGGTGCCTATGAAGAAGGCAAATGCCCGTGAAGTTGCTGCGTTTTGGAAAAGGCCCGGTGCCTGTGAAGAAGGCGAATGCCTGTGAAGTTGCTACGTTTGGGAAAAGGCCTGATGCCTGTGAAGAAGGCAAACGCCTGTGAAGCTCGCTGCCCATAACACTCTCACGTAATAATGAGTGGGGCTGTACATGCCCCGGAGTCTTCGGAGAGCCGCCCTCGGGCCACGGGGGCTCCCGCCCACGCCTAGTGGCAGCACTTAGCTCCGCGCTGGTGAGAAGACGTCGAAGACTAGACTAGGTGTCGGACGCGGCTTCTTTCATTTGCTTTCCCTAGTTGGCTTGTTTGTTTCTATTTGAAGTTTTTCTAAGGCTGTTACCATTTCGAGCTCGCGACCCTTCGTCCATTTCACTTGTTTGTTTCGTTTTCTCTCGCGCGAAGTCTCACGAGGGAGGAACATGGGCACCCTCGCGAGTGTTTTTCTGCCCCGGTGGTTTGGAACTTCCCTATCCGAGTCCGCTGCAGGAGCACCCCTCCCATTCCGTGCCCCACGGGCATCACGACACGATCATGGGACTTGGGTTGGTTGTCCTCGCTACCAAGGCTAGAGACTACCCCTACTGACTAAACCCTACAGGACACAAGGTGCACGACGAGGCCCTAGCCTCGGTAGGCGAGGACCGCAACGAGCTTCCCCCCCAAGATAAGTGATTTCCACGCATAAACACGCAGAACGAAAACATAGCACATAAACAGTAGAAACAACGCGCCAATTAAATAGCGACAGTTCAACATGCCCCGTGGGGCACCAGACTACATTCTTTTTGCGCAGGAGAGAAAGGAAAGCAAAAGGGGGCACGACTTGCCCGGCGCTAACTCTCGGCAAAGGCTCATACTGCCTCCGAAGCTCAGCTGGATTCTGCCTTCCGCTTCACCGAAGCGCGGTGTTGGGCCGACCCGCTGCCCTCTCCCAGGCGAGCGCGATGACGAGGGGGCTGGTCGCGACCGCCACTTGAGGTGCTGCCATCCGAGGGGGAGTCACCAGAGCTTGGCGGGCCTCAGGCACCGCTGCCCGCGCGGCTCCCGCCACCTTCATCCTGACCAACGCCGGGGCTGGGCGCGCGGCCGCGGTCATCATCTTCGGGGCAGCATCCGGCGCGGCGGCCGTGTTCCCCGAACACCCTCACGTAGAGGGTGGCATCGCCGTCGAACTTAAAGTTTAGAGTGCATCGTCGGCTCAGGCCGCGCGCACGGGCAAACATTTGCCAGCCGCAGGTCAGGGCCGCCTCCCCAGCGGTGGAGACCTCCAGAGTAGCCTAGGAGGCCCTGCTGCAGCAACCATCTGCCTGAAGCCAAAGGCCGACCGGGGCACCAGCCGGAAGTTCGCCTATAAAGAAGCGGGGGAGCTGGAGCCAGGTGCCAGTCGGGTCCACCGACCACACGACGAACTCCGGCAGCACCTCTGCTAAGCGAGGGCGCGGCCTTGGGGGTCGCGCAGCCCCAGCGTACCTCTTGATGGCAGCCGAACGCCCACCGCCACGCAGAGGGCTGTTTCCACGACCATGGGAGGCCGCAGCGGGGGCCATAGGGTGCTTGCGAGGGCGGCCCCGGCCACGCTTGGCCGGAGGAGAGCCGGGCCCTTCCTGGCGAGCCTTTCCTTTCTCCGTGGCCGAGAACCTCTTCAGTGGGGCCATGGGGATGGCGAGCGGCCAAGAAGGAGAAGGGGAGTAGCAAGAAGGGATTGACTGGAAGGGCTCACGCCGTTCCATACATATAGCTGAGGGAGGCCAACCGCCGGCCACCATGATCATAGGTAATCATGACCTGTTTTGCATGTAGGGACTTGTCAAATCGTGCAGTTATCGAGGCGTCGTGGGGGAGCCAGGACGCCCACGTCCAATCAACTGCCATGCGGCGCCCAAGGCCGCAGGCTGATGGGGCCCGTGGTGCTTCGCACTTGCCCCCTCGCTTCTCTGCTAAGCCAAGTCCAGGCGCGCCTTGGGCCCCTGGGCTACTGTCGGCGTTCTGGAAAGGGGGGTACCCAGACTTGCCTGCCTGCGGCCTGTGGCGTGGCTCAGGGAGTGGCCCAGTACGGCCCATCTTCATCAACACATACTCAAGACCCTCGCGAGGGGCCAAGCCTCGCGGGGCGGACGACAGGAGGCTTCCTCGGGCACAGCCTCGTCAGGTTGGCTCGCGAGGAGGTGAAGAGATCAAGGCGGGGTACCTCACGGGGTGCCCATGACGCAAGCCATGATGACCGAGGCCAGGCAGGCGCCGGCCTGCGTAGAGTCCTTGTTTCCTCTTTGGTGCAAAGGGGGCAAGCGTAGGCAAGAGTATCAAGCAAAGGCAACCATTTCGGTGCAACAAGACCAAGACTAGTAGGACGGCAGGATGGATGTCATCGTGGAGCCCAAGCCGGCGTCACCGTCGGGGTCTTTGGCAGGCGAGGACCGACTTTAGTCAGGATAAGTGTACTAGATGTTCCCCTTCAAAATGGCCAATTGTTGGCGCCCTTCCCGCTCAATATTTGGGAAGAGGCCCAGGGCCTCCCTTTATAAATAGAGCTAGCCACCGTAGAGTAGATGGGAGGAGATTTTGGGTAGACTAGAGAGAGAGAGGCGACTGAACTCACCCAAGCAGTTCCTCGCACCAGCTAAGAACAGCCCCTCGCGAGGCTGTTCTTCCTTGTATTATTCATCATTGGGCCCCTGAGGCAATCCACCACACCACAAACTGGAGTAGGGTATTACACCACAATGGTGGCCTGAACCAGTATAAATCTCGTGTCCCTTGTGTTGTTCTTCGTGTAGTTTAGATCCTTGCGAGGCGACGAGACGTGGGTAGGCAGGAGGTGTGATCTCCACGTGCACCCCAGAGTTCGAACCTTGAGGGTCTGCCGGAACCCGAAATCCGACAGATTGTTTGAGGCGAAAGTCTCGAAGACCGTCAATGCTTTGAGGTCGTCGTCCTTAGGGTGGCATTGCTCTGAGGTGTTTTTGGTGAGGATATCCTCGCCGCTCTTGGCCACCTGCCAGAGTATCTAATATGCTCTAAGGCTGTGGGTTGGTATGGTATCCGGTGTTGTGTGTATTTTGCATGGCCTATTGAGCCATCCCTCCAGAACAGTTCCGCGTCCCGTAATGGGATTGGTTTTCTTCATTATGGGGTCGAGTGCCCCGCGAGGGTGCATCCTTTTTGCCTGCCAGAGGGGTTGAGTGAAGACTGGTGCTTCCCAGCGAGCTATCTGAGTTTTCCAGGCGCTTTCCATTGTGCAATACTTGTGTACTATGGTCGCCAAGTCAGCGAAGTGTAATACGCGATGGCGGTTGATGGCGTTGAGGATTCCTTTGTCCGTGCAATTATTGCAGAATACTAAAATTGCGTCCTCATCGCGGCAATCTTTAATCTTGTGTTTGACAAGGAGGAATCTGGCCCAAAAGTGATGGACTTTTTCTTGAGACTGCTGTCGTACGTACATAAGGACGCATATATCCGGAGGGCCGGAATTTCTTGGAAAATATTTCTTGTGGTGGGTGGGTGGCTTTAAATCTGAACCCTAACCCGATGTGGAGTCCGGAGTTTGAAAAACTTCCGAGCTTATTAGTTCGGGCTCCGGGATGTCAGACGATTTTCCAGGCTCGACGCTCGATTCGAAGTTCGAGGGGATGGGAGTGTCATCCTGCAGACGGGTATCTGGCTCTTGGAACTCGGAAATCCGAACATAGCTTGTCTTCAACATAGGGGAAGAGTTGTTGTTGTGCTCCTCTACGACCGCTATCTGATGGGTGATCGGCGGAGATTTGATTTCTCTCTGATCTGGTTTAAGCCCAATCTGATCATAGTCGGTAGCGACTCCCATGGCGGTGATGCGATCCAGAAGTTCGATTAAAGACGACAACTCCGTAGGATCCATCCTTTTGGAGTATTCGGAGTCAACGCGGAGACGATTTTCGATGACCTGAGAAGTCACCATTGGCTTAACGCCGAATGGGCAGCCATGGTAAAGCCGCTGAGCCGGAGGGATTAGCCGGAGGCCAGGGCTCCTCCGGAGGTGATACTGTTATTGATAACAAGGAGAGCCATCGACCCTGCCTTCGACGACACAATGGAGCTCTCAATGAAAGCACCAATGTCGGTGTCAAAACCGGCAGATCTCGGGTAGGGGGTCTCGAACTGTACGTCTAAGGTCGATGGTAACAGGAGACGGGGGACACGATGTGTACCCAGGTTTGGGCTATCTTGATGGAGGTAATACCCTACTTCCTGCTTGATTGATCTTGATGAATATGAGTATTACAAGAGTTGATCTACCACGATCGTAATGGCTAAACCCTAGATGTCTAGCCTGTATGATTATGATAGCCTCTATGGACTAAACCCTCCCGTTTATATAGACACCGGAGGGGCCTAGGGTTGTACAGAGTCGGTTTATAGAGGAAGGCATCTTCATATCTGAACGCCAAGCTTGCCATCCATGCAAAGGAGAGTCCCATCCGGACACGGGAGGAAGTCTTCTGTCTTGTATCTTCATGGCCCAACAGTCCGGCCCATATCACATAGGCCGGACGCCCAAGGACCCCTTAATCCAGAACTCCCTCAGCCGTCAGCAA
Organism: Triticum timopheevii; assembly: GCA_963921465.1. Classification (NCBI taxonomy): domain Eukaryota; kingdom Viridiplantae; phylum Streptophyta; class Magnoliopsida; order Poales; family Poaceae; genus Triticum; species Triticum timopheevii. Next base: position 481,622,256 of record OY997268.1, read on the forward strand.
GCTCTTTGTCGTCCGCTAGAGGATGGCTTAGAAGCCGTCTACTAGCAGACGACAAAGAGGGAGGGTGGCCCACTAATGAGTACCACCTAACGGCCACTTTCTTTCCTATCTGCTAGCGGACGGCAAAGATTCTTTGTCGTCCGCTAGCAGACGGCAAAGAGAACGGCAGCTAATGGCTACGTACGGCCCACACCACCTCCCACTCTCCATCTCTCTTTCTCTCTCACTCCACCACGCCCACCCCGACTGCAACCGCCGCCGTCGCTCCTGACCCCCACCCCCTCGCCGCCCCTGACCCACTGCCGCCTCGCCGCGCCAGTCCACCACCCGCCACCCTGCGGTCCGCTGCGCCCCCGCGGCACCTGCAACTACCCCCCCCCCCCCCCCCGCCCTCGTGGCCCTCGCCACCCCACGGTCTCTCACTCCACCGCCTCGACGCCCTCACCGCCCCGACAACCAGGTGCCCCGACGCCCCTGACACCCCCTCCATCCAGCCGCCCTCGCCGGCCCGGCGTCCCGCCACCTTGACAACCAGGCGCCCCGCCATCCCGACGCCCTAGTGATAACCCGTAAGTATAGGGGATCACAACAGTTTTTGAGGGTAGAGTATTCAACCCAAATTTATTGATTCGACACAAGGGGAGCCAAAGAATATTCTCAAGTATTAGCAGTTGAGTTGTCAATTCAAAGACACCTGGATAACTTAGTATCTGCAGCAAAGTATTTAGTAGCAAAGTAGTATGGAAGTAACGGTAACAGTAGCAAAAGTAACAATAGCAGTTTTGTAGTAATTGTAACAGTAGCAACGGTAAAGTAAATAAGCAAAGAGCAATATGTGAAAAGCTCGTAGGCATTGGATCAGTGATGGATAATTATGTCGAATGTGATTCCTCATGTAATAGTTATAACATAGGGTGACATAGAACTAGCTCCAGTTCATCAATGTAATGTAGGCATGTATTCGGAATATAGTCATACATGCTTATGGAAAAGAACTTGCATGACATCTTTTGTCCTACCCTCCCGTGGCAGCAGGGTCCTATTGGAAACTAAGGGATATTAAGGCCTCCTTTCAATAGAGTACCGGACCAAAGCATTAACACTTAGTGAATACATGAACTCCTCAAACTACGGTCATCACCAAGAGTGGTCCCGATTATTGTCACTTCGGGGTTGTCAGATCATAACACATAATAGGTGACTATAGACTTGCAAGATAGGATCGAGAACTCACGTATATTAATGAAAACATAATAGGTTCAGATCTGAAATCTTGGCACTCGGGCCCTAATGACAAGCATTAAGCATAGCAAAGTCATAGCAACATCAATGTCAGAACATAGTGGATACTAGGGATCAAACGCTAACAAAACTAACTTGATTACATGGTAAATCTCATCCAACCCATCACCGTCCAGCAAGCCTACGATGGAATTACTCACGCACGGCGGTGAGCATCATGAAATTGGTGATGGAGGATGGTTGATGATGATGACAGCGACGAATCCCCCTCTCTGAAGCCCCGAACGGACTCCAGATCAGCCCTCCTGAGAGAGTTTAGGGCTTGGCGGCGGCTCCGTATCGTAAAACGCAATGAATCTTTCTCTCTGATTTTTTTCTCCGTGAACGTGAATATATGGAATTGGAGTTGAGGTCGGTGGAGGTCCAGGGGGCCCATGAGGCAAGGGGCGCGCCCTAGGGGGGTGCCCCACACCATCGTGGACAGGGTGTGGGCCCCCTCGTGCTGATTCTTTCGCCAGCATTTTTTATTAATTCCAAAAAGTTGCTCTGTGGATTTTCAGGTCATTCCGAGAACTTCTATTTCTGCACAAAAATAACACCATGGCAGTTCTGCTGAAAACAATGTCAGTCCGGGTTAGTTCCATTCAAATCATGCAAGTTAGAGTCCAAAATAAGGGCAAAAGTGTTTGGAAAAGTAGATACTATGGAGACATATCAACTCCCCCAAGCTTAAACCTTTGCTTGTCCTCAAGCAATTCAGTTGACAAACTGAAAGTGATAAAGAAAAACTTTTACAAACTCTGTTTGCTCTTGTTGTTGTAAATATGTAAAGATAGCATTCAAGTTTTCAGCAAAGATTACAAACTAACCATATTCACAATAACACTTAGGTCTCATGTTTACTCATATCAATGGTATAATCAACTAGCGAGCAATAATAATAAATCTCGGATGACAACACTTTATCAAAACAATCATAATATGATATAACAAGATGGTATCTTGCTAGCCCTTTCTGAGACCGCAAAACATAAATGCAGAGCAGCTCTGAAGATCAAGGACTGACTAAACATTGTAATTCATGGTAAAAGAGATCCAGTCATAGTCATACCAAATATAAATTAATAGTAATGCATGCAAATGACAGCGGTGCTCTCCAGCGGGTGCTTTTTAATAAGAGGGGTGATGACTCAACATAAAAGTAAATAGATAGGCCCATCGCAGAGGGAAGTAGGGATTTGTAGAGGTGCCAGAGCTCGATTTTGAAATAGAGATAAATAATATTTTGAGCGGTATACTTTCACTGTCAACATAACAACTGAGAGATCTCGATATCTTCCATGCTACACACATTATAGGCGGTCCCCAAACAAAATGGTAAAGTTTTTACTACCCCTCCACCAACAAGCATCAATCCATGGCTTGCCCGAAACAACGGGTGCCTCCAATGAACAAAAATCCTGGGGGAATTTTTTTGCAATTATTTTGATTTGATTTAAGCATGGGACTGGGCATCCCGGTGACCAGCCATTTTCTCGTGAATGAGGAGCGGAGTCCACTCCTCTTGAGAATAACTCACCTAACATGGAAGATACAGACAACCCTAGTTGATACATGAGCTATTTGAGCATACAAAACAGAATTTCATTTGAAGGTTTGGAGTTTGGCACATACAAATTTACTTGGAATGGTAGGTAGATACCGCATATAGGAAGATATGGCGGACTCATATGGAATAACTTTAGGGTTTATGGAGTCGGATGCACAAGCAGTATTCCCGCTTAGTACAAGTGAAGGCTAGAAAGAGACTGGGAAGCGACCAACTAGAGAGCGACAATAGTCGTGAACATGCATTAAAATTAATCAACACGGGGTGCAAGCATGAGTAGGATATAATCCACCAAGAACATAAATATCGTGAAGGCTATGTTGATTTTGTTTCAACTACATGCGTGAACATGTGCCAAGTCAAGTCACTCGAATCATTCAAAGGAGGATACCACCCTATCATACCACATCACAACCATTTTAATAACATGTTGGCACACAAGGTAAACCATTATAAGCTCCTAGCTAATTAAGCATGGCATAAGCAACTATAATCTCTAATTGTCATTGCAAACATGTTTATTCATAATAGGCTGAATCAGGAACGATGAACTAATCATATTTACAAAAACAAGAGAGGTCGAGTTCATACCAGCTACTCTCATCTCAAGCAGTCCATCATATATCGTCATTATTGCCTTTCACTTGCACGACCGAACGGTGTGGATAATAATAATAGTGCACATGCATTGGACTAAGATGGAATCTGCAAGCATTCAATTCAAGGGAGAAGACAAGGTAATATTGGCTTTTGGTTAAATCAATAATAATGCATATAAGGGCCACTCAACATTTTCATTATGGTCTTCTCCTCTCGACCCCCAAAGAAAAGAAAAGAAATAAAACTATTTACACGGGAAAGCTCCCAACAAGCAAAAGAAGAACGAGAAATCTTTTTGGGTTTTCTTTTAATTAATACTACAAGCACGGAAAGTAAACTAACTATTTTTTTTGGTTTTTCTTAAGGTTATTCAAACACACAAGAGGAAAGCAAGAAAAAGAAAATAAACGCATGGATAGTACAATGAAAGAGTGTGAGCATCGACAACTAGAGTGAGTGTGTGAACATAAATGTAATGTCAGTGAGAAATATGTACTCCCCCAAGCTTAGGCTTTTGGCCTAAGTTGGTCCATGCCCATGGATGGCCTTGCGGATATCCGAAGTTGTAACTGGGGTCGTATTGAGATGCAGCAGCCATTGCCTCTCGAGCTGTAGCCTGGAGGCGAGCTGCCTCCGTCCTCCTCTCATACTCGTTTGCCTCCTCCCTGGTGATAACATATCTTCCTTTTGCCTGATAGTCAAAGAAGGCAGGAGCAGGGAGAGTAATATGGACAGCGCGGCGCCTGTCAAAGATTAGCCGATACTGGAGGATTTGTTCATTCCTCTCAAGAAAATGATGATTAACCATGGCATTATAATCTAAATAAACGGGAGGCAACTCCCTATCATTTTCATGTGCGGGTATACCAAGATAATTAGCCACACGGGTTGCATAAATCCCTCCAAATAAGTCTCCATCTAAACCATTATTATGCAACCAACATGCAACAATTGCCCCCAAGTTATATTGTTTATCACCTAATACAACACTCTTGAGAACACAAAGATCCAGAACACACATGTGACAAGCTTCATCTTTACCGTTAATGCATCTACCTATGAAGAGAGCAAAATAATGTATAGCAGGAAAATGAATGGTCCCTATGGTAGCTTGTGCTATTTCTCTGGATTCTCCCACAGTGATACTAGCAAGAAAGTCTTTATATTCAGATTTACGAGGTTCATTGACACTGCCCCACTGTGGGAGTTTACAAGCAGTAGTAAAATCTTTTAAGTCCATGGTATACGATTTATCATAGAGATCAAATAGGACAGTGTGAGAATTGTGTGAAGATTTAAATTTGAACCTTCTCACAAAGGAATCAGTTAAATGGTAGTATTGAGGGCACTTATCTTGCATGAAGTCCTCAAGATCAGCATTACGCACATATGCATCAAGTTCATCCTTGATGCCCGCTTTGACCATAAACTCCTCTGACGACCATTGACAAGGCCGCAAGTAAGCTTCCCTCGGTGGTTCATCGTCCTGCTCACGTATTGCGAGCCTGGGTGCTTGCTTCCTTGAAGAACCACCTTGGTACATTTTCCTAGACATATTTCTTCCTCTGAAAAATTTCTGAAAAATTTAGTAACTCAAAATAAAAGTGAACCAAACTCAACCAAATTGATAGCAACTACTCCCACAAGTGCCTAGAGACTATATCATGCATCAGAACTACTTGGGACCATAAAATTTGACATGCAAGCTCAAGAACAGGGTCACCTAGGCAGCAAAATTTTTCAATGAATAAAGCACTAGAACAAAAACTAATTGGACCATTGGAGGAGTCACATACCAAAGAACAATCCCCCAAAGAAGTTTTGTGAATGGAGCTTTGAGCAAGGAGATCCAAAATGGCAGCAAGATAAGCTAGAACTCGTGCTTGAGCTGGATAGTGATTTTTTGGGAGGAATAAGAAGAGTATGGGTGCAGGAATAAGTGGAGGGGGCCCACCATGGGCCCACGAGGCAGGGGCACGCCCAGAGGGGTAGGGCGCCCCCCTGACCCTCGTGGCCAGGTGCCAGCTCCCCCTATTGTGCTCTCCGTGCCAGATATTCTCAAATATTCCAAAAAAATCATATTAAATTTGCAGGACATTTGGAGAACTTTTATTTTCGGGGTATTTTTTATTACATGGATAATACAGAAAACAGACAGAAAATACTATTTTTGCTTTATTTAATCTAAATAACAGAAAGTAAAAAGAGGGTACAGAAGGTTGTGCCTTCTAACTTCATCCATCTCATGCTCATCAAAAGGAATCCACTAACAAGGTTGATCAAGTCTTGTTAACAAACTCATTCCGAATAACATGGAACCGGAGAAATTTCGAATAACACTATGTTACCTCAATGGGGATATGCACATCCCCAATAATAAGAATATCATATTTCTTCTTGACAGTAGGAAGAGGAAATTCAAAACCTCCAATAATAATTGATGGAATTTTTCCAATAGAATTGATACTGTGAACTTGAGGTTGTTTCCTCGAAAAATGTACCGTATGCTCATTACCATTAACATGAAAAGTGAGATTGCCTTTTTTGCACTAAATAACAGCCCCTGCAGTATTCAAAAAGGGTCTACCAAGGATAATCGACATACTATCGTCCTCGGCAATATCAAGAATAACAAAGTCCGTTAAGATAGTAACGTTTGCAACCACAACAGGCACATCCTCACAAATACCGACAGGTATAGCGGTTGATTTATCAGCCATTTGCAAAGATATTTCAGTAGGTGTCAACTTATTCAATTCAAGTCTACGGTATAAAGAGAGAGGCATAACACTAACACCGGCTCCAAGATCACATAAAGCAGTTTTAACATAGTTTCTTTTAATGGAGCAAGGTATAGTTGGTACTCCTGGATCTCCCAGTTTTTTAGGTATTCCACCTTTAAAAGTGTAATTAGCAAGCATGGTGGAAATTTCAGCTTCCGGTATCTTTCTTTTATTTGTAATAATATCTTTCATGTATTTAGCATAAGGATTCACTTTAAGCATATCAGTTAAACGCATACGCAAGAAGATAGGTCTAATCATTTCAGCAAAGCGCTCAAAATCCTCATCATCCTTTTTCTTGGATGTTTTAGGAGGAAAAGGCATGGGTTTCTGAACCCATGGTTCTCTTTCTTTACCGTGTTTCCTAGCAACAAAGTCTCTCTTATCATAATGTTGATTCTTTGATTGTGAGTTATCAAGATCAATAGCAGGTTCAATCTTTGCATCATTGTTATAGCTAGGTTGAGCATCAACATGAACATTTTCATTAATATTATCACTAAGTTCATGTTCATCACTAGATTGTGTCTCAGCATTAGAAATAGAAATATCATTGGGATTCTCAGGTGTGTCCACAACAGGTTCACTAGAAGCATGCAAAGTCTTATCATTTTTCTTTTTCTTCTTTTTAAAAAGTACTAGGTGCATCAACATTATTTCTCTGAGAATCTTGCTCAATTCTCTTAGGGTGGCCCTTAGGATACAAAGGTTCCTGAGTCATTTTACCCGTTCTAGTTGCTACTCTAACAGCAAAGTCATGTTTATTATTTAATTCATCGAGCAAATCATTCTAAGCCTTAAGCACTTGTTTTGCTTGAGTGTTAACCATAGAAGCATGTTTACTAATGAGTTTAAGTTCACCCTTAACTCTAGCCATATAATCACTCAAGTGTCCAATCATATAAGCAGTACTTTTTAATTGTCTACCAACATAAGCATTGACGTTTTCTTGTCTAGCCATAAAGTCATCAAATTCATCCAAGCATTGGCTAGCAAACTTAGTAGACGGGATTTCAACTTTATCATATCTATAGAGAGAATTTACCTTTACTACCTATGTCGGGTTATCAACACAATGTGTTTCTTCGATAGGTGGTATTTTAAGACCATGTATTTCTTCAGCAGGAGGTAAATTCTTAACATTTTCAGCTTTAATACCTTTTTCTTTCATAGATTTCTTTGCCTCTTGCATATCTTCAGGACTGAGAAATAGAACACCTCTTTTCTTCGGAGTTGGTTTAGGAGTTGGCTCAGGAAGTGTCCAATTATTTTCATTAGTCAAACATAATATTCAATAGCAATTCAGCTTGATCGACAGTTCTTTCCCTGAAAACACAACCAGCACAACTATCCAGGTGGTCCTTGGAAGCATCAGTTTTAGTCCATTATAAAAGATATCAAGTATTTCATTTTTCTTAAGAGGATGATCAGGCAAAGCATTAAGTAATCGAAGAAGCCTCCCCCTAGCTTGTGGGAGACTCTCTTCTTCAATTTGCACAAAATTATATATTTCCCTCAAAGCAACTTGTTTCTTATGAGCAGGGAAATATTTAGCGGATAAGTAATAAATCATATCCTAGGGACTACGCACACAACCAGGATCAAGAGAATTAAACCAAATTTTAGCATCACCCTTTAATGAGAATGGAAATATCTTAAGGATATAGTAGTAGCGAGATTTCTCATCATTAGTGAATAGGGTGGCTATATCATTTAACTTGGTAAGATGTGCGACAACAATTTCAAATTCATAGCCATAAAAAGGATCAGATTCAACCAAAGTAATTATCTCAGGATCAACAGAGAAATCATAATCCTTATCAGTAACAAAGATAGGTGAAGTAGCAAAAGAAGGGTCATATTTCATTCTAGCATTCAGAGATTTCTGTTTCAGTTTAGATAATAAATTCTTAAGATCAAATCTATCATTGCAAGCAAGAAAATCTCTAGCAGTTTCTTCATCCATAACATAACCCTCAGGAACAACAGGCAATTCATATTTAGGGGGAGAACCTTCATCATCACTATCATCAATAATATCAGTTTCAAGAATTTCATTCTCTCTAGCCCTAGCAAGTTGTTCATCAAGAAATTCACCTAATATCACAGTAGTATCAAGCACATAAGTAGTTTCATCATAAGTATCATGCATAGTAGAAGCGGCATCATCAATAACATGCGACATATCAGAATTAATAGCAGAAGCAGGTTTAGGTGTCGCAAGCTTACTCATAACAGAAGGAGAATCAACTGCAGAGCTAGATGGCAGTTGCTTACCTCCCCTCGTAGTTGAGGGATAAATTTTAGTTCTTTCGTCTTCAAGTTCCTCATAGTGATCAGTAGATATAAATCCCAAGTGACACAAAGAATAGAGCTATGCTCCCCGGCAACGGCGCTAGAAAATAGTCTTGATAACCCACAAGTATAGGGGATCGCAACAGTTTTCGAGGGTAGAGTATTCAACCCAAATTTATTGATTCGACACAAGGGAAGCCAAATAATATTCTCAAGTATTAGCAGTTGAGTTGTCAATTCAACCACACCTGGATAACTTAGTATCTGTAGCAAAGTATTTAGTAGCAAAGTAGTATGGAAGTAACGGTAACAGCAGCAAAAGTAACAGTAGCAGTTTTGTAGTAATTGCAATAGTAGCAACGGTAAAGTAAATAAGCAAAGAGCAATATGTGAAAAGCTCGTAGGCATTGGATCAGTGATGGATAATTATGTCAGATGCAATTCTCATGTAATAGTTATAACATAGGGTGACACAGAACTAGCTCCAGTTCATCAATGTAATGTAGGCATGTATTCCGAATATAGTCATATGTGCTTATGGAAAACAACTTGCGTGACATCTTTTGTCCTATACCCTCCCGTGGCAGCGGTGTCCTATTGGAAACTAAGGGATATTAAGGCCTCCTTTTAACAGAGTACCGGAGCAAAGCATTAACACTTAGTGAATACATGAACTCCCCAAACTACAGTCATCACCGAGAGTGGTCCCGATTATTGTCACTTCGAGGTTGTCGGATCATAACACAAATAGGTGACTATAGACTTGCAAGATAGGATCAAGAACTCACATATATTCATGAAAACATAATAGGTTCAGATCTGAAATCATGTCACTCGAGCCCTAGAGACAAGCATTAAGCATAGCAAAGTCATAGCAACATCAATCTCAGAACATAGTGGATACTAGGGATCAAACCCTAACAAAACTAACTTGATTACATGGTAAATTCCATCCAACCCATCATCATCCAGCAAGCCTATGATGGAATTATTCACGCACGGCAGTGAGCATCATGAAATTGGTGATGGAGGATGGTTGATGATGACGACGGCGACGAATCCCCCTCTCTGAAGCCCCAAACGGACTCCAGATCAGCCCTCCCAAGAGAGTTTAGGGCTTGGCGGCGTTTTCGTATTGTAAAATGCAATGAATCTTTCTCTCCGATTTTTTTGTCCGCGAACGTGAATATATGGAGTTGGAGTTGAGGTCGGTGGAGGTCCAGGGGGCCCACGAGGCAGGGGCGCGCCTTGGGGGGGGGGCGCCCCCACCCTCGTGGACAGGGTGTGGGCCCCCTGGTGTTGATTCTTTCACCAGCATTTTTATTAATTCCAAAAAGTTGCTCCGTGGATTTTTAGGTCATTCCGAGAACTTTTATTTCCGCACAAAATTAACACCATGGCAGTTCTACTAAAAACAGCGTCAGTCCGGGTTAGTTCCATTCAAATCATGCAAGTTAGAGTCCAAAACAAGGGCAAAAGTGTTTGGAAAAGTAGATACGACGGTGATGTATCACCTAGCTGCCCCGACACCCCGCCGCCCAGGTGCCCCGCCGACCCACTCCGGTGAGCTCCCCCCTGTTTTTTCCTTTTTTTCTACTGCTAGTAATTAGGTTAGTTAGTACTGTTAGTTTCTTTTTTTCTACTACTAGTAATTAGGTTAGTTAGTACTGTTAGTTAGCTTAGTTTGATTTTCTAGGTTAGTTATCTTTACACTAGGTTAGTTAGGTTAGTTTCTAGGTTAGTTAGGTTATTTCTTGAAAAAATCTATTAGGAGAAGAAAAGAAGAAGAATAAGAAGAAGAGGAGGGGGAGGAGAAGAAGAAAAAGGGGAGGAGGAGGAGGAGGAGGAGGAGAAGAAGAAGAAGAAGAAGAAGAAGAAGAAGAAGAAGAAGAAGAAGAAGAAGAAGAAGAAGAAGAAGAAGAAGAAGAAGAAGAAGAAGAAGAAGAAGAAGAAGAAGAAGAGGAGGAGGAGGAGGAGGAGGAGGGTGAGGAGGAGGAGAAGAAGAGGAGGAGGAGGAGAAGAAAAGGGGGAGGAGAAGAAAAGAAGAAGAAGAAGAAGAAGAAGAAGAAGAAGAAGAAGAAGAAGAAGAAGAAGAAGAAGAAGAAGAAGAAGAAGAAGAGGAGGAGGAGTAGGAGGAGGAGGAGGAGATCGCCGGTCCCCGACACCACCGACACCCGACACCGACACCCCGACCCTCGAACGACACCCCGACCCCGCCTCGACACCCTGACACCGCGACCCCGACCCAGCACCCCGACCCCGACACGACACCCCCTGACCCCGACACAACAACGCGACACAACACCACCGACACCCCGACCCCCGACACGACACCCCAAGACCGCCTCGACACCCCGACACGACAGTACCGACACCCCGACCGCTGACACGACACCCCGACTCCGCCTCGACACCCCGACACGGCGACCCCGAAACAGCACCCTGACCTCGACACGGCACCCCCCGACCCCGACAGAGCACCCCGACAAGACACCACCGACACCCCGACCCCAACACGACACCCCGAGACCGCCTTGACACCCCGACACGAGACCACCGACACCCCGACCCCCGACACGACACCCCGACCCCGTTCCTTCACCTCCGTGATGATGGTAAGTTTTCCCAAGTGTTTTGCTTAAGAAATGCATACTTAGCTTAAGAAATGGCCTACTTAGCGCCTAAATGACCTATACTTAGCTTATTTTCCTCAAAAATGACATAATAACCTTACTTAGCTCCAAAATGACATATTCTACCTAGGATAGCTATAAAATGACCTATACTTAGCATTTTTTTCCTCCAAAATGACTTGATATGCTTAGTTAGCTAGAAAATGGCATAACTACCTAGGATAGCTCAATAATGATCTATAGCTAGCTTAGCTAGTTCATTTATGACATAATTAGCTCACTTAGGTAAAAAATGGCATAACTACCTAGGATAGCTGACTAATGATCTATAATTAGCTTAGCTAGTTCATTTATGACATAATTAGCTCACTTAGGTAAAAAAGGGCATAATAACCTTTGTTTGGCTCCCAAATGACATATACTTAGCTTATTTTCCTCGAAAATGACATAATAACCTTACTTAGCTCTGAACTAACATACTTTACCTAGGATAGCTATAAAATGACCTATACTTAGCATTTTTTACTCCTAAATGACTTAATATGCTTAGTTAGCTAAAAATGTCATAACTACCTAGGTTATCTCCAAAATGGCCTACACTTACCATTTTGTCCTCCAAAATGAATAAATATGCTTAGTTAGCTAAAAATGGCATAACTACCAAGGTTAGCTCCAAAATGACCTATTTACCTAGCTTAGCTCTAAAATGACCTACACAGTTAGCATTTTTACCTAGCTTGGCTAAAAATGGCATTTTTACCTACCTTAGTTAGAAGAAGAAGAAGATAAAGAAGAGGAGAGGAGAAAAATAAAGAGAAGATAAATTCTTCTTCTTCTTTTTCTTCTTTTTCTTCTAGCTAGTCTTCTTCTTCTAACTTTCATCTTTCCAAATTTGCGGATTTGCTTTAGATGAGGAAGCTTGCATTGATGGAGTGTTTCTTCTACTTGTGCTTCCTTTTTTGTTTATGGAAACTTGTTGGGAATTGTTTTGGATATGTATGTATATATGGATATGTTGTTGGAAACCATTGTATGTTGGGTATGTTGTTGGAAACTTGTATGTTGGATATGTTGTTGGAAACTTATTGTTGGTATGCTTGTTGAAATTATTTTGAAATGTGTATATATATATATATATCTGTGAAATTCTGTCAAATTGAATGAATTTAAGAAAAAACAGAAACTATACAGGCTCTTTGCCGTCTGCCAGCAGACGGCAAAGCTGCCACGTGGCAGCTACTTGTGCAACCAGGGGTGCAGTGGGCTGGCCTAAGACAGCAAAGATGCAAAGGCCTTTGCCATCTGCCAGCTGACGGCAAAGCACGCTGTTAACCCCTTAACAGACCTAAGTTGCCACGTGTGCCGTCCAGGCTCTTTGGGGTCTATCAGCAGACGGAAAAGGCCTTTACATCTTTGCCGTCTGCCAGCAGATGGCAAAGAGGCATTTGTCGTAGCTTATTCATCCGGACTTGTTGTCGTCTGTTGGCTGATGGCAAAGGCCTTTGCCGTCCGCTAGGCATGCCTTTGCCGTCAGCCATGGCAAACGGCAAAGTTCCTGATTCTTGTAGTGACATTTCAAAGGGGAAAAACATTAGCCTTGACTCAATGAAAAAATTCCTACCCTATGCATCAAATGGTATATCTTACCCTATAGCAATTGAGATACATGCCATCTCATTTTCTATGATATTCCTATCCCATTAACCAAAGAAGGCCTAACGATTAGGAATTTTGTAGGAAATTTTTTCTTGGGGCCTTTTGCTTTATATGAATGGATTCATATCCTATAGACCTAAGAGATTCATCCCCATTAGCTTAATGTGCAGCCTATTCATATCATCAAGTAGGTCCACCATGTAAAAACCCTTTCCCACTAATTTTTCATGTGCATACAACTTGCCAAAAATAACCATTAACTATTTTTTTGTGAACTCACGAGCAACCATGTCATCCTTGAAATTATTTTTCCATCTATATATGTCCTGACATCATCCATCCACTTCAAACATCTAGCACAAGTCCCCGTCTAACCATTTGGTTAGACTTCACGTGTTGATAGTGCGATTGTCTGATTCCAAACGTCGAAATGACTATTTCTTCTCATTCTCATGTTCTTGTGCACCTTCTCCATGTCTCTTTTGCTCCCCACAAGCCACGAAATTGCGCTAGATGCTTTCGTTCCCTCAAACATTCGATGTTTGAAGCAACCTTTTAATCCCAATTTGATTTCATTGCGTACTGAGAGGTAGCTGATACGTCTCCAACGTATCTACTTTTCCTAACGCTTTTCCTCTTGTTTTGGACTCTAATTTGCATGATTTGAATGAAACTAACCCCGGACTAATGCTGTTTTCAGCAGAACTACCATGGTGTTGTTTTTGTGTAGAAATAAAAGTTCTCGGAATGGAACGAAACTTTGCGAGGATTTTTTATATCAATAAAGAAAATTTCTGGAGCCAAGAACCACCGGAGGGGGGCACCTGGGTGGGAAAAACCCACCAGGGTGCGCCCCCCTCCAGGCGCGCCCAGGTGAGTTGTCCCCACCTGGTGGCCCCGTAGACCCTGAAATCGACGCTATAAAATGACATATTTTCAGAAGAAAAAAATCAGGGAGAAAGAATTATCGCGTTCCACGAGACAGAGCCGCCGTCACCTCCTGTTCTTCATCAGGAGGCCAGATCTGGGGTCCGTTTGGGGCTCCAGAGAGGGGGGTATTCGATCTTCGTCATCACCAACCCTTCTCCATCGCCAATTCCATGGTGCTCCCCACCGGGAGTGAGTAATTCCTTCATAGGCTCGCTGGTCGGTGAGGAGTTGGATGAGATTCATCATGTAATCTAGTTAGTTTTGTTAGGGCTTGATCCATAGTATCCACTATGTTCTGAGATTGATGTTGCTATGACTTTGCCATACTTAATGCTTGTCGCTTTGGGCCCAGGTGCCATGATTTCAGATCTGAACCGTTTATGTTATCACCATTATATCCATGTTCTAGATCTTATCTTGCAAGTTATAGTCACCTACTGCGTGTTATGATCCGGTAACCCTAGAGTGACAATAGTCGGGACCACTCCCGGGGATGACCGTAGTTTGAGGAGTTCATGTTGTAAGGGCATATTTCTCCCTAAGTGGTTTTGGTGATTGATGACAATGCATTTGCGGACTAATCATGTGCATTGAGCATTTCAGATATCTCATGTCTAGGCACTAGATGATTCGATGCCCCTCGGAGCCTTTCGAAGACGGCGGTTCTCTATGTTTCTTTTCGGTGGATTTGAGTCGTAGGAAAGCCGTACTATTAAGAGGGGGTCCGCTTCGGAAAGGTATGGGTGGAACCAACACGTACACAACCCCATATGCACCCACAACCTCATTTCCCCTCTTTTGAGCTTTTCCATGTTTTATGTGGTGTTTTCAGCATCTTGCCAGCAATAGTACCGCTAGTGCTCACGGTAGTACCGCTGGGTACTTTCGTGGGACTACCACTTAGGATTTCCTCGAGCTTGCAACCTTCGGTTGTTGGTCTGTAATTCACGATAGTAGGGTGGTAGTAGCGCGGTATTACCGCTCTGGCGGTACTACAGCCCGTACTACCGTCTCCACTACCGCTTGATGGGTTTTCCTCTATGCAAGGTTCTGTTGCCACTTAGCTCCAAGCGGTAGTAGAGCGGCACTAGGATGGTAGTACCGCTTTGCACGGTACTACCGCCCCTGGCGCCCTCAACTACTACTACCTCTTCAGGTCTAAAACCCAAGGCGGTAGTACCACCAGTGTCAACGGTAGTACCGCTCAGGCGGCACTACCATAGATACACTCTGTGTATTTTTAGGCTTGTGCAGAGTAGTACTGCCTAAGCGGTAGTACCGCTCCTACGAGCAGTAGTTCCGCTTAGCTGCGGGCCTGGGCAGAAAATGGTTGGATTTTGGTTCCCCTATATAAAGGGGGGTCTTCTTCTTCCTAGAGTTTACCTCTTCCCCCCAAGCTCCATTGCCTTTCAAAAGCTCATTCTTGCCCGATCTCTCTCCCTAGCCAATCAAACTTGTTGATTTTCTAGGGATTGGTGTAG
Organism: Triticum timopheevii; assembly: GCA_963921465.1. NCBI lineage: Eukaryota > Viridiplantae > Streptophyta > Magnoliopsida > Poales > Poaceae > Triticum > Triticum timopheevii. The sequence goes on from OY997268.1 coordinate 481,637,485, forward strand.
AAGGCCACAATCTACACTTCCACCAAGAGAAATTTGATCCCCCCACTAATCCCTTGTGGATCTTGTTACTCTTGGGTTTTTGAGCACCCTAGACGGTTGAGGTCACCTCGGAGCCATATTCCATTGTGGTGAAGCTCCGTGGTTTTGTTGGGAGCCTCCAATTCAGTTGTGGAGAGATCCCCAACCTTGTTTGTAAAGGTTCGGCCGCCGCCTTCAAGGGCACCAATAGCGGAATCATGGCTTCTCGCATTGTGTGAGGGCGTGAGGAGAATACGGTGGCCCTAGTGGCTTCTTAGGGAGCATTGTGCCTCCACACCGCTCCAACGGAGACGTACTTCCTCTCAAATGGAAGGAACTTCGGTAACACACCCTCGTCTCCACCGGCTCCACTCTTGGTTATCTCTTACCTTTACTTGTGCAAGCTTATATTGTGTTGTATCCCTTGCTTGCTTGTGTGCTTGTTGTTGCTGCATCATATAGGTTGCTCACCTAGTTGCATATCTAGACAACCTACTTTGATGCTAAGTTAATTTAGCAAAGAAAAGCTAAAAAATGCTAGTTGCCTATTCACCCCCCCCCTCTAGTCAACCATATCGATCCTTTCAATTGGTATCAGAGCCTCGTCTCTTTATTAAGGACTTTGTTGTCCGAAGAGTATGGTTGACACCATAGACGAGGTGGAGGAGTACCCCGGTGTGAATCCGTTCTTGCCTACAGCCGATGGGGGATCCTCGGTCTCTCGTGAGGAGTTCAATGTGGCTTTGGACACATTGAAAACCTCCATGACGACCGAGGTCAAAGGCATGCTTAAGAATTTTCTTGATGGTCTTAAATTATCCATCGCATCGTTGGAAGTGGTCGATCCCACTAACAAGGTGACGGATGCTAATTCTAATAAGGGGGAAGCTACTAGTGATCAAGTTCCTTTGCCTAGTGGTAGAAGTGGTAGTGGCATCTTTGCCCATGTTGAACCTCCACTTACTTATGGAGGACCGGTTCCCTCCACACATATGAATCATGTTGGTCCTCCTCCTAAGCTTGTGAAAAATGAGGATTTTGCCTCTTGGGTGTATCGCTTTAAACGTCATTTAAATCATAGTTCTACTAATCTTTGGAGAATTATTGAGCAAGGCTTCTACCCGCGCGACCCAAGCAACTTCACTCCTAGAGAAGCCGCGGATCATCAATTCAACGAGTCCACTCTCTTCATTCTCCAAGAAGCAATTCCACCCGAATATATTGCGCACCTCCGACCTTTCACCGTGGCCAAGGAAGCATGGAAACATGTTGTGTCCATTTACAAGGGAAGCGCAAGCATTCAACGCTCAAACTTTGAAGTGGTGCAAGATGAAGCCGATGAGTTTGCAATGATTCAAGATGAAGAACCTCGAGAGCTTTACCGGAGATTAACCACTCTCGCGGTCTCACTCCGAGATCATGGGAGAAAGGATATAGATGACAATTGGATCAAGCGCAAGTTTCTCAAGGCCATGATGCCTTACCATAAGGCCATGTCCTCCGTCGTCTGTCAAAGGCCGGACTTTCACGCCTTGTCCTCAAGTGAAGTGTTGGATGAGTTTCTGGCAATGAGGATCTTGGACAAGACCGCCGACAATGCAGTGTTGCATTCTTAATGATCAAAGAAGCCCAACCTTGCTTTGAAGGTCAAGTCTAGTGTGGAAGAAGAAGAGGAAGAGGAAGAAGAGGAGTGTTGCCCCGAAGATACCAAATATGCTTATCATGAGCACATGGCTCTTGCTTCACGACAATTTTGGAGCAAGAAGAACTCAAGGCCCAACTTCAACAAAAACAACTCAAGAGGCTCCAAGGGCCAGCAACATGTGAGGACATGCTATAATTGTGGCAATGTGAGTCACTTTGTTGTGGATTGCCCGTACGAGAAGATGGAAGACAATGGTGGCAAGCTTATCCGAAAAGACAATGCCAAGTCCTTCCCCAACAAGAACAACTTCACCAAGAAGACTCCTCCCAAGGGGTTGGTGTCACAATAATAGTACAATGAGGATGATGATGAAGAAGACGGTGAGACGGTTGTCATGGCCTCCGTTGCCATTGCAACAACTCCACGGGTGTCCCTCTTCGATTCATCCAACGAGACACATCACCGCCAAGTGCCTCATGGCTAAAGCCACCAACAAGGTAACCCCGAACATCAAAACTACCATCACTACTAATCCTTCCTTGATAGATTGTGTTGATGAAAGTGAGGGGACGGAGGAGGAAAATGAATTTGAGTCCTTTATGAGTAAGCACAAGGGTAAATACAAGAAGCACGTTGTTGCTCTCTTGGAACAACTTGGTGAAGCCAATGAGATAATCGAGCCTCACAAAGAAACCATCTCTAAGATGGAAGGGCATAGTCGTGACTATGTCGATGAGATATCAGATCTCTCTAATGCGCTTGAGGAAGAGCGTGGTCATCGTTTGGCCCTTGAGGAGTGACACAATGATGATCATGCTAAATTAAAGAAAGATCTTGATCATGCTCTTGTTGTACCTCGTGTGCTAAATTCCGAGAAGGCCAAACTTGGGGTTGACCATGCTAGACTCAAGGAGGAGTTTGATATACTTGACAAGGCTCACAAGGCCTTGAAGAGTGCTCAATCTAGCCTCAAAGAGTCTCATGATCAACTCCAAGTGAAGCTTACCAAGGAGAAAGCCACATTTCCGCATATGGTTTTAATTGATAATGCAAATGCTACTAACCCATGTTGTGAGCATGTGCATCTTGTGGAGGAGAATTCCAAGTTGAAGGAGCAACTTGAGAAAGGCCTTGTGTATTGCATACAATGTGAGAAGAACCTCAATGACCTTTTGAGCAATCAAAAGGAAGTTGTGGGCAAGGAGGGGGTTGGGTTTGCACCCAAGTCTAAGGAGAAGAAGAAGAATGAGAAGACCAAACAACCTCCTCATCTCAAGAAAACATTTGTGAAGGAGGGAGAGGGTACTCCTAAGGAGAAGAAGAACAATGCAAAAAGAGGTGGTGCCAAGAAGGGCAAGGCCACTCCTTCCAACAAAGCTGACGATTTTAACCCTTCTTATGTGTTGTGTCGTGTTAGTGATGAGCATGTTTATGCCAAATTTGTTGGTTCTTCTTGTGAATACATTGAATGGTCTATTTGGGTTCCTAAGACCCTTGTTGCTAACATCAAAGGACCCATTACAAAATGGGTACCTAAAACCAAGCATTGATCTCTTGTAGGTGTTTGCTTCCGGTGGAGGATCGTGGTTGCTCGATAGTGGAGCCACAAATCATATGACCGGAAGCAAGGACTTGGTGGTGGATGTGCACAAAGTTTATCTATGCCCACCAATGTCGAACAGGGTGATGCTTCATCTTCTAAGGTATTGGGTCTTGGAAAGGTTGTCATTTCTCATGATCTCACGATCGAGAAAGTCATGCTTGTTGAGTCCCTTGCATACAACTTACTTTCCATTCATCAACTTGCACTCATGGGCTTTGCCACTTTCTTTGATATTGATACGGTGGCCCTCTTGTGGAGCAAGACTCTTAAAGTAGCCTTTGTTGGGCATGTCGAGAATAGTCTTTATGTGATTAACTTTTCGGAGCGACCCACTAAGACCGCGACATGCCTAATGGCTAAAGTTGATGTGGGATGGCTTTGGCATCACCGTTTGGCCCACGTCAATATGAGATCTTTGCAAAGTCTTCTCAAGGGGGACCATGTCCATGGACTAACAAATGTTAGTTTTGCCAAATATCGTGCTTGCAGTGCTTGTATCGAAGGAAAGCTACATGAGAAGGTCACCCACCCACGAGTATCATCTACTCGGAGAGGCCCTTGGAGCTCCTTCACATTGATCTCTTCGGGCCCCCGTCCTTTGATAGTCTTGGGGGTAGAAAGTATTTCTTGGTGATTGTGGATGATTATTCAAGATACACTTGGGTATATTTCTTCAAGAGGAAGAGTGAGACCCAACAAACCGTCATCGACTTTGCAAATGAAGCTCAACGTTAACACAATGCAAAGATCTTGACAATAAGAAGTGTCAACATGAAGTTCAAGAACTACACCTTGTATGACTTTCTTAGTGGTGAGGAGATCAAGCATCAATATTCCGCACCTTATATCCCTCAACAAAATGGTATAGCGGAGAGGAAGAACCGGACTTTGATGGACGCGGCAAGAACCATGATGGCAGAGTTCAAGTCTCCTTGCAACTTTTGGGCTGAAGCCATCAACACCGCTTGTCATGCATCCAATCGGCTCTATCTCCGCAAAGGCTTGAACAAGACTCCATATGAAATACTCACCGGCAACAAGCCTAACCTCAAGTACTTCCGGGTGTTTGGTTGTAAGTGTTTCATTCTCAAGAACGATGTTTTGTTTGTCTAAATTTGAGGCTAGAGCTCATGAGGGCATATTTGTTGGTTATGCTCGTGTCCTCAGCATGTCCACATGACTCATTGAGAAGACATGTAACATGGAGTTTGATGAGAATAACGGTTCCCAAGTGGAACAAAGTGGTACTTGTGATGTAGGTGATGAAATTCCTCCCTAAGCCATAAGAAGAATGGGTGTTGGTCATATCCTACCCATTGAGGACCCCCTTGTGGACAAAGGAGAAGGATAATGTTCCACTGAAGTGGAACCATCACCAACCCAAGACCCACACGCTTCCGAAGAACAAAGTGAAGGACCTCAACCACATGAACAAGATCAAGGGCAAGATCAACCTCAAGATGGTGGTGGACCACCAAGTGATGCCCAAGATCAAGTTCTTAACACCGGGCAAGTTCAAGATCAAGAGCAAGCTCAAGATCAAGAACAAGCTCAAGATGACGCTCAAGATCAAGAACAATCTCAAGATGACACTCAAGATGATCAAGTTACCGCTCCTCAACTTTCTCGTGAGGAGAAATTGGAGCGTCGTGTGATATGTCCATTTTGCATCATGATTTTATATCGATATTTATTGCATTATGGGCTGTTATTACACGTTATGTCACAATACTTATGGCTATTCTCTCTTATTTTACAAGGTTTATCATGAAGAGGGAGAATGCCGGCAGCTGGGATTCTGGCTGGAAAAGGAGCAAATATTGGAAACCTATTCTGCATAGCTCCAAAAGTCCTGAAACTCCACGGAAGTCATTTTTGGAATTAATAAGAATTATTGAGCGAAGAAAATACCAGAGGGGGCCCACACCTTGGCCAGGAGGGTGGGGACGCCCCCCCTACTGGGCGCGCCCAATGTCTCCTGGGCCCCCTGGTGGCCCTCCGGTGCCCATCTTCTGCTATATGAAGGCTTTTACCCTGAAAAAAAATCATAAGCAAGCTTACGGGACGAAACTCCGTCGGCACGAGGCGGAACCTTGGCGGAACCAATCTAGGGCTCCGGCGGAGCTGTTCTGCCAGGGAAACTTCCCTCCGGGTGGGGGAAATCATCACCATCGTCATCACGAATGATCCTCTCATCGGGAGGGGGTCAATCTCCATCAACATCTTCACCAGCACCATCTCCTCTCAAAACCCTAGTTCATCTCTTGTATCCAATCTTATATCAAAATCACAAATTGGTGCCTGTGGGTTGCTAGTAGTGTTGATTACTCCTTGTAGTTGATGCTAATTGGTTTACTTGGTGGAAGATCATATGTTCAGATCCTTAATGCATATTAATACTCCTCTGATCATGAACATTAATATGCTTTGTGAGTAGTTATGTTTGTTCCTGAGGACATGTGTGAAGTCTTGCTATTAGTAGTCATGTGAATTTGGTATTCGTTCGATATTTTGATGAGATGTATGCTGTCTCTCCTCTAGTGGTGTTATGTGAACGTCGACTACATGACACTTAACCATTATTTGGGCCTAGAGGAAGGCATTTGGAAGTAATAAGTAGATGATGGGTTGCTAAAGTGACAGAAGCTTAAACCCTAGTTTATGCGTTGCTTCGTAAGGGTCTGATTTGGATCCACTAGTTTCATGCTATGGTTAGGTTTACCTTAATACTTCTTTTGTAGTTGCGGATCCTTGCAATAGGGGTTAATCATAAGTGGGATGCTTGTCCAAGAAAGGGCAGTACCCAAGCACTGGTCCACCCACATATCAAATTATCAAAGTACCGAACGTGAATCATATGAGCATGATGAAAACTAGCTTGACGATAATTCCCATGTGTCCTCGGGAGCGCTTTTCTCATTATAAGAAATTGTCGAGGCTTGTACTTTGCTACAAAAAGGGTTGGACCACCTTGCTGCACTTTATTTACTTTCATTTCTTGTTACCCGTTACAAATTATCTTATCACAAAACTATCTGTTACCTACAATTTCAGTGCTTGCAGAGAATACCTTACTGAAAACCGCTTGTCATTTCCCTCTGCTCCTCGTTGGGTTCGACATTCTTACTTATCGAAAGGACTACGATAGATCCCCTATACTTGTGGGTAATCAAGACTCTTTTCTAGCGTCGTTGCCGGGGAGTGAAGCGCCTTTGGTGAGTGGAACTTGGTAAGGAAACATTTATATAGTGTGCTGAAATTTTCTGTCACTTGTTACTATGGAAACTAATCCTTTGAGGGGCTTGTTCAGGGTATCTTCACCCCGACCAGTAGAGCAAAGATTTGCTCCTCAACCTACTAAACCTACTGAAAATGTTTACTTTGAGATTCCTTCGGGTATGATAGAGAAACTGCTAGCTAATCCCTTTGCAGGAGATGGAACATTGCATCCCGATTTACACCTTATCTTTGTGGATGAAGTTTGTGGATTATTTAAGCTTGCAGGTATTCTCGATGATGTTGTTAAGAGTAAGGTCTTCCCTTTATCTTTGAAGGGAGACGCATTGACATGGTATAGGCTATGTGATGACACGAAATCTTGGAACTATAAACGATTGAAGTTGGAATTTCACCAGAAGTTCTATCCTATGCATCTTGTTTATCGTGATTGTAATTACATATATAATTTTTGGCCTCGCGAAGGATAAAGCATCGCTCAAGCTTGGGGGAGGCTTAAGTCATTGTTATATTCATACCCCAATCATGAGCTCTCAAGAGAAATGATTATTCAAAGAATTTATGCTCGGCTTTCTCTCAATGATCGCACCATGCTCGATACTTCCTGTGTTGGTTCTTATATGCTGAAGACTACTGAATTCAAGTGGGATTTATTGGAAAGAATTAAACGCAACTCTGAAGATTGGGGTCCCGACGATGGTAAGGAGTTAGGTATAACACCTAAGTTTGACTGTGTTAAATCTTCTATGGATACCAATGCTTTTTGTGGATTTAGTGCTAAATATGGACTTGACTCTGAGCTAGTAGCTTCTTTCTGTGAATCTTTTGCTGCTCATGTTGATCTCCCTAAGGAGAAGTGGTTTAAATATAATCCTCCCACTGAAGTAAAAGTAGTTGCACCTATTATAGTTGAAGAAAAGATTATCACTTATAATGATCCTATTGTTCCTACTACTTATGTTGAGAAACCACCTTTTCGTGTAAGGATAAAGGATCATGCTAAAGCTTCGACTGTGGTCTGTAAGAGTAATACTAGAACATATACACCCCCTGAGCAAATTAAAGTTGAACCTATTATTGCTATGGTTAAAGATCTCTTGGATGATAATATAGATGGGCATGTTATTTACTTCTGTGGTGAAACTGCTAATATTGTTAAACCAGATGCTAAGATACATAGACCTGTTGTAGGCATGCCTGTTATTTCTATTAAAATAGGAGATCGTTGTTATCATGGCTTATGTGATATGGGTGCTAGTGCTAGTGCAATACATATTTCCTTATATAATGAAATTATGCATGATATTGCACCCGCTGAGTTAGAAGATATTGATTTTACAATTAAGCTTGCCAATAGATATACTATTGCACCAGTTGGGATTGTTAGATATCTCGAAGTCTTGTGTGGGAAAGTTAAATATCCTACTGATTTTCTTGTTCTTGGTTCCCCACAAGATGACTTTTGTCCCATTATATTTGGCAGACCCTTCTTTAATACTATTAATGCTAGGATTGATTGCAAAAAGGATGTTGTTACAATTGGCTTAGGGGATATGTCTCATGAGTTTAATTTTGCTAAGTTTCGTAGACAACCCCGTGATAAAGAATTGCCTAGTAAGGATGAAATTGTCGGTCTTGCTTCTATTGCCGTACCGCCTACTGATCCATTAGAACAATATTTGCTAGGCCATGAAAATGATATGTTTATGAATGAGAGAAGGGAAATAGATGAAGTATTCCTTCAACAGGGTCCTATTCTAAAACACAACTTACCTGTTGAAATCCTAGGGGATCCTCCTCCACCCAAAGGTGATCCCGTGTTTGAGCTCAAACCATTACCTGATAATCTTAAATATGCTTATCTTCATGAAAAGAAGATATATCCTGTTATTATTAGTGCTAGCCTCTCGGAGCAAGAAGAGGAAATATTATTGAAAACTCTGAAGAAGCACCGTGCTGCTATTGGATATACTCTGGATGATCTTAAGGGCATTAGTCCAACTCTATGTCAACATAAAATTAAATTGGAGAAAGATGCCAAACCAGTTAGAGATCCTCAACGACAGTTAAATCCTAAGATGAAAGAAGTAGTAAGAACTCCTTGAGGCAGGTATAATTTATCCCATTGCTGATAGTGATTGGGTAAGTCATGTCCATTGCGTACCTAAAAAGGGAGGTATTACTGTTGTTCCTAATGATAAAGATTAATTGATCCCGCAAAGAATTATTACAGGTTATAGGATGGTAAATGATTTCCATAAATTAAATAAAGCCACTAAGAAAGATCATTAGCCTTTACCTTTTATTGATCAAATGCTAGAAAGACTATCCAAACATGGTTATTCTGGTTTCTCTCAAATACCTATGTCAGCGGAGGATCAATCAAAAACTACTTTACTTACCCTTTCGGTACTTTTGCTTATGGACGTATGCCTTTTGGTTTATGTAATGCACCTGCTACCTTTCAAAGATGCATGATGGCTATATTCTCTGACTTTTGTGAAAAGATTTGTGAGGTATTCATGGATGATTTCTCCGTTTATGAATCCTCTTTTGATGATTGCTTGAGCAACCTTGATCGAGTTTTGCAGAGATGTGAAGACACTAGTCTCGTCTTGAATTGGGAAAAGTGTCACTTTATGGTTAATGAAGGCATTGTCTTGGGGCATAAAATTTCTGAAAGAGGTATTGAAGTTGATAAAGCTAAAGTTGATGCTATTGAAAAGATGCCATGTCCCAAGGACATTAAAGGTATAAGAAGTTTCCTTGGTCATGCCGGTTTTTATAGGAGGTTCATTAAGGACTTCTCTAAAATCTCTAGGCATCTGACCAATTTATTGCAAAAAGATATTCCTTTTGTCTTTGATGATGATTGTGTGGAAGCATTTGAAATACTTAAGAAAGCTTTGATCACTGCACCTATTGTTTAGCCACCTGATTGGAATTTACCCTTTGAAATTATGTGTGATGCTAGTGATTATGCTGTAGGTGCTATTCTAGGGCAAAGAGTTGATAAGAAATTAAATGTTATCCAGTATGCTAGTAAAACTCTTGATACTTCCCAGAGAAATTATGCTACTACTGAAAAAGAATTCTCAGCAGTCGTATTTGCTTGTGATAAGTTCAGCCCTTATATTGTTGATTCTAAAGTTACTATTCACACTGATCATGCTGCTATTAAATATCTTATGGAAAAGAAAGATGCTAAGCCTAGACTTATTAGTTGAGTTCTCTTGCTCCAAGAATTTGACTTGCATATTATTGTTAGAAAGGGAGCTGAGAACCCTGTTGCAGACAACTTGTCTAGGTTAGAGAATGTTCTTGATGACCCACTACCTATTGATGATAGCTTTCCTGATGAACAATTAGCGGTAATTAATGCTTCTTGTACTGCTCCATGGTATGCTGATTATGCTAATTACATTGTTGCTAAATTTATACCACCTAGTTTCACATACCAGCAAAAGAAAAAGTTCTTTTATGATTTAAGACATTACTTCTGGGATGACCCACACCTTTATTAAGAAGGAGTAGATGGTGTTATTAGACATTTTGTACGTGAGCATGAACAGGAACCGATCCTACGTAAGTGTCACTCTGAATCATATGGAGGACACCACACAGTAGATAGAACTGCACATAAGGTATTGCAATCCGGGTTTTATTGGCCTACTCTCTTCAAAGATGCTTGTAAGTTTGTTTTGTCTTGTGATGAATGCCAAATAATTGGTAATATTATTAGACGTCAAGAAATGCCTATGAATTATTCTCTTGTTATTGAACAATTTGATGTTTGGGGCTTTGATTATATGGGACCTTTTCCTGCCTCTAATGGGTTGATACGTCTCCAACATATCTATAATTTTTTATTGTTCCATGCTATTATATTACCCCTTTTGGATGTTTATGGGCTTTATTTAACACATTTATATCATTTTTGGCCCGTATTGCTGTTTTTTTGCCTATTTCAGTATTTCGAAGAAAAGGAATATCAAACGGAGTCCACACGGAATGAAACCTTCGGGAGCGTGATTTTTGGAACGAACGTGATCCAGAGACTTGGAGCGCAAGTCAAGAAGCGATCGAGGCGGCTAGGAGATAGGAGGGCGCGCCCCTGTCTCATGGGCCCCTCGGGCGGCCACCGACCTACTTCTTCCTCCTATATATACCCACGTACCGCGAAAACATCCAGGGAGCCAACGAAAAACAATTTCCATCGCTATAACCTTCTGTATCCGCGAGATCCCATCTTGGAGCCTTCGTCGGTGCTCCGCCGGAGGGGGAATCGACCATGGAGGGCTTCTACATCAACACTGTCAGGACCCCGACTCAATGTCACATCGATCTAGCCTGTAACACCTCATATCACTTTGCGGCCTCACGCACGGTATCCCCACGGGTGTCGCCTTACCTTTGCCAGGGACTGTTTGCGCCTTTTGGCACACGTATATGATAGTGTCGCTAGCATCCATATGAAAAGGAGCCCGGGCTGACATGGCTAGTTGTAAACCCAAAGTGGCACAGACTTACAGGGACAGGCATCCATGACCCAGCATCGAACGTGTCGGTCATCAGCAAGTAAGTTCCGGGCTGTAGCACTGGGCTAGCAGGACTCCGGTAAACTGGGCTGTAGCGGGCTAACAGGACTCCGGTACTCAATGCGTGACATTTCCCCGAAGGGACAGACACAGGAACGAAGAAGGACACATGCCGGCCAGCCTAAGTGTTCCGGAGCAGTAGCAAGCTACCATGGCTTAGTGGAATCACTAGGAGACATTTCCCGGTAAGAGAGGCTACTAAAGATAAACAACTAGATAGTCAGATCCCACACATACCAAGCATTTCAATCATACACACAATATGCTCGATATGTGCAAATACAACAAGGCATCACAACATGACTCTACGACACAAGTACTTTATTTAAAGGCTCAGTGAGCCATACATAGCATACACACAAGTATGGGTCACACGACCCACATTCAAGTCATACAAGCATACATGCCAACAGCGGAAGTGTCTTGTCTGAGTACAGACAACTAGTAAAATAAAAGAGGCTTGGGCAAGCCTAGCTATACTACATGGTCCTTCACATGCTCAGGATCACCACCTGGGCCTTAGTCTACTCATCGATGTCAACGTCTACGAATAACCCGTCAGAAGGGGTTGTGGCATATTCTGAAAAATGTAAATTAAAGCAACATGAGTACAAAGGTACTCAGCAAGACTTACATCAGATCCTACATACATGCACATTATCAAGAAGGGTTGGTGGGGTTATTGCAGCAAGCCAGCTTTGACTCTTGGCTAAGCTATCCTACGAGACTCCAACTTGAAATGGTTTTGCGCACTCGAGTCCACTACTCACCACTTCAATACTCTACCGAGGATCCACCTCCGTCTTCCTACGGAAGAGCCATCCTCGGCACTCACGCTTATCTTGAGGCTTTTAGTAGTTTCCATTTACTTGTCTACGAACTGTATAGGCAACCAAGCAGTCCTTTACCGCGGACGCGGCTATTCGAATAGATGATGTTAACCCTGCAGGGTGTACTTATTCATACATGTTTCCACCACTTAGCGTCTGCACACGACATGTGCTCGGCAGACTTCAAGCGAAAGCCAACGTGGGTGTAGACCACGACCTACCTAGACACCTAAGTCCCTAATCCAGGTTTATCGCCTATTCGGGTTCCATCCATGAGGAGATCCGGCCGGAGTTTCGCTCACAGCCCCAAACGATGTGAGCAGGGTTCCTGAGACACCAAACGGGCATCTGGTACACCGTGCCATGTACCTACCACATCACAGCCCACCCCTATGGTCAGCGCTGTCCACGGCCTCCAGTAGGCTACAAACACCAGAAACTACTTGCAACTCCTGGACAGAGGACTAGGGTGAATAAGAAGTCGAGCGGGGTCATATTTCAGGGCCCAATGTATGGTAGTAGCTGATTCTTAACTCACACATACAGATCTCAGTGCTTAAGGACGGCCTCAATGAAACAACCCACCATGTACTCCTACATGGCCTCTCATCGATACCTTTACCAAATCGTGTTCAACACCTTAGCTCACACACAGTAGGACATGTTCACGCACCTCTGATTCATCCTTGATGAATCAGACCCGACTCAACTCTAAGCAGTAGCAGGCATGACAAACAAGCATGTATGATTAGGCACAACAAGGCTCAAACAACTCCTACTCATGCTAGTGGGTTTCATCTATTTACTGTGGAATGACAGGTCATGCAAAGGACAAAGGGGTTCAGCTACCGCAGCAAGTAACAGATGAATCATTGTTGTCCTAATGCAATAAAATAGAGCAGGAGCGAGAGAGTGGGATTATATCGGAATGAACAAGGGGGTTTGCTTGCCTGGCACTTCTAAAGATATTATAGCTCTTCATCGGTGTCATCGAACTCGTCGTCGAAACCACGTCTATCGAGAGGGGACAGTTACCGGCAAATAAAGAGGGACACAATCAATGCAATGCAACAGATATGATGCATGATAATGTCATGGCAATATGCTGTTGATTGAGCTAATGCAACTAGCAGCAAGTTAAATGAAGTTGGTTTGAACCCAGGATTCAAATTCAAACTCCATATGTGGATATTTAAATGCCATTTATATGATTTGTGCTAAACAGCAGCTGTAAGTTGTTCTAACATGCATGAAAATGGTACAGATGGATAGATTGGATTTTTATGATCATTTTTCATATATAATTTATTTCATTTGGAGTTACGGTTGAATTGCTATGAATTTTAGAAGTTTTGGTTATTTTCTGGAATTTCCTGAATAAAAATAAATCCAGAAATTAGTTATTGCATCAGCAGTGCGTCAGAGTGACGTCAGGGGGTCAACAGGGGCATCCAGGTCAACCTGACCAGTGGGTCCCGCTTGTCAGTAGCTAATTAGACTAACTAATTTTGATTAAACTTAAACTAGGTTAATTAGCAGAGGGTCCCACCTAGTCAACTAAGTTAGCGGGGTCAAACCCGCCGGTCAACGGGTCAAAGCCTGCCGGCATTTAGCCGCCGGCGAGGCCAGACACGGCGGCGATAGTGCAAATTCGCGCTCCGGCGACCAAACGGGCGGCGGAAGGCATCTACGCGTAGCTGAGACCGAGCCGCGGCTACTGGTGGTGGTGGTTGAGCTCGGGGTGGCCGGAGACGTCGCCGGCGACGACTTTGGCGGTCGCTGGAGTCGGGTGAAGATGGATCCGACGCTACGGAGCACGGCGAGGCCCGTGGTGAGGTGCGTTGGGCCCTTGGGAACGCGGTGAGTATGTTAGACAAGGTTGGGTGGCCGGTGGTTAGCCGGAGACACGTCGGCGACGAGCTCCGCGGCGGCGCGTGCGGGTGAGCTACGTGTGCTCGCTGTGGGGCACGAGAGCAAGAAAGAAAAGGGGGAGGAGTTAGCCAAGCTCACGGCAGTCTTGGGGAAGCTGACGGCACGGTCGGGGACGAGCTGGTGCGGCGGCGACGGCGAAGGGGATCTCCGGCGATGGCGGTTCGGTCGAGGTCGGTGCGGTGGCTTCGGGGCACGCGAGCGCTCGGGGCTCGGCTAGCTCGAAGGAGTAGAGGGCGGCGAAGCTCCTGGACACGGTGGCGCGGCGTGGAAACGACGGGGAGCACGACTACGGCGGCGGTGGCGTCGGCCATGGCGTGGGAGAGCAAGGGAGAGGAGCTAGAGAGGAGGGAGTGTGTCTATGAGCTCGAGGGGGAAGTGGCCGGTCGATCCAGGGCGGCAGAACGGCGAGAGGAGGAAGGAGAGCGGCAAGCAGCTGCATGGCGCGTTGCGGTGCCGACGTCGAGCACCTTGGCTGCCTGCATGGCGAAGCCAAGCAACTCGCTGGAGCGGTGGCTGGGCTGGGCCAGCCAGGTGGGCTGGCTGGTGGGCTGCCAGGTCAGTTTCCCTTCCTTCTTTTATTTCTGTTTTCTATTTTCTTCTGTAACTTTGTGGACTTATTAAAAATACCAAAATGTTTTCAAAAATCCTGAAAATAACTGTGGGCCCTGTTTGGAATATTCCCAACAGCCCTCACTTAAATTCAGAATTAATTGAGCATTAAAATATTATATAGCATTTAAATGCCCAATTGCAAATAGCATATGATTTAATCCAGAGCCCAAATATGACATGGAAAAAGGTGCAACACCTCTGGTTAATGTTTCTAGCATTTTCCAGAAATGATGAACATTTTTGAAAGCCATTTGGATTCACTGAAAATATTTTAGTTGAACCTAGTGAATTCCTTTGATGCTAGGGTTTAGGCAATCCCTATTTCGAGTTTCAAAAGAATTTAAACATGATGCATGGAAGCTAAAGCAAATACAAGCAAGGCCTGAACCGGGGATGTGACAAACACCCTAGCCCCGCCGATGAGTTGTGAGTAGTTTACCACAGACCTTCGGATCCATAGTTATTAGCTAGATGGCTTCTTCTCTCTTTTTGGATCTCAATACCATGTTCTCCCCCTCTCTTGTGGAGATCTATTTGATGTAACTCTTTTTGCGATGTGTTTGTCGAGATCCGATGAATTGTGGGTTTATGATCAAGTTTATCTATGAGAAATATTTGAATCTCCTCTGAATTCTTTTATGTATGATTGAGTTATCTTTGCAAGTCTCTTCGAATTATCAGTTTGGTTTGGCCTACTAGATTTATCTTTCTTGCCATGGGAGAAGTGCTTAGCTTTGGGTTCAATCTTGCGGTGCCCTTACCCAGTGACAGCAGGGGTTGCAAGGCACGTATTGTATTGTTGCCATCTAGGATAAAAAGATGGGGTTTATATCATATTGCTTGAGTTTATCCCTCTACATCATGTCATCTTTCTTAATGTGTTACTCTGTTCTTATGAACTTAATACTCTAGATGCATGCTGGATAGCAGTCGATGTGTGGAGTAATAGTAGTAGATGCAGGTAGGAGTCGGTCTACTTGTCGCGGACGTGATGCTTATATACATGATCATGCCTAGATAATCTCATAATTATTCGCTTTTCTATCAATTGCTCGACAGTAATTTGTTCACCCACCGTAATACTTATGCTATCTTGAGAGAAGCCACTAGTGAAACCTATGGCCCCCAGGTCTATCTTTTATCATATAAGCTTTCAATCTACTTCTCTAAAATTTCTTCCTTTTCGGAGGGATTGCAGGTCTTCTTAATCGTCTATTCGGCACAAGAAAAAGCTTATTTGCATCTTTACTTTTCCTATCTATATTATAAAATACCAAAAATATATTTATCTTATCATACTATCTCTATCAGATCTCACTTTCGCAAGTGGCCGTGAAGGGATTGACAACCCATTTATTCCGTTGGTTGCGAGTTCTTTGTTTGTTTGTGTAGGTGCGTGGGACTTTTGAGGAGCCTCCTACTGGATTGATACCTTGGTTCTCAAAAACTGAGGGAAATACTTACGCTACTATTGCTGCATCACCCTTTCCTCTTCAAGGAAAACCAACGCAAGCTCAAGACATAGCATGGGTATACACATATTTTAGTTGCTGTTGATTATGTTACTAAGTGGGTATAAGCTATTCCCACTAGTAGTGCTGATCATAACACCTCTATTAAGATGCTTAAAGAAGTTATTTTTCCGAGGTTTGGAGTCCCTAGATATCTCATGACTGATGGTGGTTCACATTTTATTCAGGGTGCTTTTCGTAAAATGCTTGCTAAGTATGATGTTAAACATAGAATTGCATCTCCTTATCACCCACAGTCTAGTGGTCAAGTAGAGTTGAGCAATAGAGAGCTCAAATTAATTTTGCAAAAGGCTGTCAATAGATCTAGAAAGAATTGGTCCAAGAAACTTGATGATGCATTATGGGCCTATAGAAGTGCATATAAAAATCCTATGGGTATGTCTCCCTATAAGATGGTATATGGGAAAGCATGTCACTTACCTCTCGAACTTGAACATAAAGCATATTGGGCTATTAAAGAGCTCAACTATGACTTCAAACTTGCTGGTGAGAAGAGGTTATTTGATATTGGCTCACTCGATGAATGGAGAACCCAAGCCTATGAGAATGCCAAGCTGTTCAAAGAAAAAGTTAAAAGATGGCATGACAAAAGAATACAAAAGCGTGAATTTAACATAGGTGATTATGTGTTGCTATTCAACTCTTGTTTAAGATTTTTTGCAGGAAAACTTCTCTCTAAATGGGAAGGTCCTTACGTTATCGAGGAGGTCTATCGTTCTGGTGCCATAAAAATCAACAACTTCGAAGGCACAAGTCCGAGGGTGGTGAACGGTCAAAGAATCAAACATTATATCTTAGGTAATCCTATCAATGTTGAAACTAATATTATTGAGACTGTAACCCCGGAGGAATACATAAGGGACACTTTCCAGAATGTTTCAGACTCTGAGAAGGAATAGGTATGTGGTACGGTAAGTAAACCGACTCCAAAACAATTCTAATGGCAATTTTTCTGCGTTTTGGAATATTTAAGAATGTTGGAAAGCAAGAAGAAATCCGGGAAGGACATGAGGCCTCCACGAGGGTGGAGGGCGCGCCCCCTGTCTCATGGGCACCTCGTGTGCCTCCCGGACTCCGTTTTCTTGTACGTTACTTCTTTTGGTTGGTAAAAATTCATTATATAATCTCCCGAAGGTTTTGACCACCGTATCACGCAAAAATCTTCTGTTTTCGTTTCGAGCTGTTTTTCTGACAGATCTAGAGCATCATGACGTCTCCAAGCGCTCCCAAGGACAAGTTTTTCGAGAGGGTCATCAACCCCTATCTTGCGGAGGTGCTGCAACACCCTCAAACCATTGAGATGCGTGAGGGGGTGCTGCACATCCACGATGTGGAGGGACCAAGGCGTACCGGAAGCGTGGAGACAAAGCTCGAAGCTATGGAGCAACAAGTTTTCCAGTGCCAAGGCATGGTGGAGCGTGGACTCAACGCCAACCAGATGATGATCGCGGAATTCACCAACAACCACAAGCTAGACGCCAAGAACATTGGGGATACCATCTTCAAGCTTCATGAGAAAATCGAGCACCTCTAGGCCCAGATCTATGACCTGCAAAACCAAAACTTTGAGTATGAATATAGATTCAAGAGGATGAGTTTGGCTGCAGATTTGAGGATCCCGGAGACTCAATCATCCTTCTATGATGGTGAGTCTATGCCTTGGAAGATGGACAACAAGCCTACATCATCAACAACTCCTTCTTCACCACCTCCGAGGACATAATCATATGGGTATGGGCACTCACTACAAAAAAAAGACACATCCGTGACATTTTGGGCCGAACGAATTTTTTTCTGTCATACATATGACACTTCTATGACGATAATTGTGACAAAACCCGGTATCGTCATAGATGTGGTGGGCTCCTACTTCTATGACAAAAAATCATGATAGAAAAAAGGCTTTTCGTCCTCGGCGGGCCGGAGACGCAGCTGCATGACATTCTTTGGTCCGACCATGACGGAAAAAACCGTGGTAGAAGCAAGGGGAAGGAAAATTTCAGGGAGTTGCCGGTTACGGTGGGAGGTCGGGGGCCGAACGATGCGCGTTTCCTCGTATAGGTACGCGCATGTGTGCGAGGCGTTGGCTCTAACTGAACCCGACAGAGGCGTTGGGCTCTAACTGAACCCGAGCGATTGCACTACAGGCTACGCGTTACTGAACCGAGCGATCGATCGATGGCTGTTAACTGAACCCGATCGAGCGATTCCTTCGCTACTGCTACTAACTGAAGCCGATCAATGTTGCCTCTGGGATGAACAGTGAGTGTTGCCGGGGGGGTTGGATGAATAGTGAGCGATGGCGTTGCCTCTGGATGAATAGGACCCTGTGGTGTGGAGGGCTGGATGAACAGTAGACGGTGGAGGGGTGGCCGTGGAGGGGTGGTTGAACAGGACCCCGTGGTGTGGAGGGCTGGATGAACAGTCGATGGCGGAGGGCTGGATTAACAGTAGACGGTGGAGGGGTGGTTGAACAGTAGCTGGTGGAGTAGCGTGCGGTGGAGGCTGGATGAACACGAGCCCGTGGAGGCTAGAGGAGGTCGACGGTAGCCCGTGGAGGCTGGAGGAGGTCGACGGTGGAGATGAACAGTATCCTGTGGAGTCCCGTTTTGTGGTACGCCACACCCCTCCCGATGAACAGGACCCCCGTTTCGACCGTAGCGCTCCAACACAAGTCCGTTTCATCCGTTTTGCGGTACGCCACACCCCTCCCGATCAACAGGACCCCCGTTTCGACCGTAGGATGTTCGTTTCCTCCGTTTTGTGGTACGCCACAACCCTCCCGATCAACAGGACCCCCGTTTCGACCGTAGGAGGTCCGTTTCCTCCGTTTTGCGGTACGCCACACCCCTCCCGATCAACAGGACCCCGTTCCGAATGTAGGAGGTTCGTTTCCTCCGTTGTGCGGTACGCCAGGCCTCATTTCCATCGCTTGTTCCGTCCAAGCCCTCGCGATGAACACGACCACGCATTCCGTCCCGACCCAGCCGGTTGGCTCTCCATGAACACGACGACGACGTTGTTTCTCCGTTCCGACCCAGCCATGTATGTATGCGCGATAGGCGTTCGAGACCCTACCCGTATGTACGTACGTGGCCGTATTTTCTTTCTTGCACCCTCGCCGCTGTACGTACGTGTACATGCTACGTGCGTGCCTCTACTACGACACGTGCATGCCTCTACAATGACCAGTATGTACGTACACGTTCGCAACTAGAATGACAATGCTACGTACGCTTCGACCAGGTGGGTCCCGACTGTCAGGCACTTCCTTGCCTACGAATATGTAGCTGGTGGGTCCCAGCAGTTAGGGGGGCGAATTGTTTTTTTGCCCGGACGCACTTCCTTGCGTGCGAAGATGTAGCTAGTGGGTCCCAGCAGTCAGGGGAAACGTTTTTTTGTGAAATATGATGGCCCGTCCGGTCGGTCCCCGCAGTCAGGTGGAGGAATAATTATTTTGCGCGTAATAAGGAGGCACTTCCTTGCTGCGGCCGTGGACCCAGCTATCAGCCTCTCCACGTACAGTCCACGTCCGATGGAAGCCATTCGTTGACCACGTTGACCACGCCGCACCGAGAGCACCAGGGCGGTGAACGACAGCGAGGCCTAGGAAGGGGACAACACGGAGCCGGGGAAGATGCAGCAGTGGATGCCCACGCGTAGAGGAGTACGAGGGTTCACTGGTTCTATGCGGTGTGAGGCTGCCGTCGCCGCAGAATAACAGAGGGTGTGGGTGAGTAGAGGGATGGCCTGGCCAGCGGTGGGAGTAGTAGGGGGCGGTGAGGCCTCTGCCGCATCGCAGCCGGCCACGGGAGGAAGGAGCATGAGGCACGACCGGCGCTGGTTTGGGTGGCTGGAGCAAGAAGATCAGAGGTTGAAGAAGCACTAGGGCCGTTGGATGGACATCGTACAGTCACTGGAGCTAGAATCATGCATATTGACTAAGTTGACAAAGCCCTCCGTCCCCGTCAACTTAGTAGGCCCACAAGTCAGCCTGCCACTATACTGGGT
Source organism: Triticum timopheevii (assembly GCA_963921465.1). Lineage (NCBI taxonomy): Eukaryota > Viridiplantae > Streptophyta > Magnoliopsida > Poales > Poaceae > Triticum > Triticum timopheevii. Next base: position 481,657,503 of record OY997268.1, read on the forward strand.
CCCAGCTAACAGGGGGAGTATTCATTTTTTTGTGCGTAATAAGGAGGCACTTCCTTGTGTGCGAAGATATAGCTGGTGGGTCCGAGCTGTCAGCGGCGATAATGTTTTTTTCACGAAATACAGAGGCCCTTTCGGTGGATCCCTGATGTCAGGTGGAGGAATCATTATTTTGCGCGTAATAAGGAGGCATTTCCTTGCGTGCGGCTGTGGACCCAGCTGTCGGCCTCTCCACGTACAGTCCATTTCAGATGCATGTCGGTCGTTGACCACGTTGACCACGCCGCGCCAAGAGCACCAGGGCGGTGGATGACGGCGAGGCCTAGGAAGGGAACAACACGGAGCCAGGGAAGACTCGGCAATTGTTTCCCACGCGGAGGGGAGTACGATTGTACGAGGGTTTACTGGTTCGTCTGCCATCGCCGGAGAATAACAGCAGGTGTGTGTGAGTAGAGGGATGGCTAGGCCAGCCATGGGAGTACGGTGGGGTGGTGAGGCCTGCGCGGCAGCACAGCCGGCCGCGGGGAGGAGGGAGCAGGCAGTCCCGCCGGCGCTTGTTTGAGCGGCTGGAGCAGGAAGAGCAGAGATTGAAGAAGCATGACGGTCGTTGGATGGACATCCAACAGTCACTGCTTGTGCGTCAACCTTTTTCTTAGGAAAGCCTCAAATCTGTGGAAAACAGCATACAGCCCATCTGCCATTATTTCTAATAATTTACAGCCCGTTTGCTAATTCTTAAGGTTTTTTTGGAGCCCATGTTCTTTTTGTTAGCATTACAGCCCATATTGTGGCCACGGTGCGGTCCAAACTGTTTTTAATCCCGAAATTTCGACTCACATTCAAACTGATTTTAAAAATAAATGTATATCAATATAAAATCCAACAAATTCTCCATGCATAAAAATTAATGTAATTTAAAATCTCGAAATGAAAAAAAGATATTTGAAACTAATTGCTGGTTTCATGTGTTTTAAAAATGTACAGCCCATTTCTCATTACTGATAGGCCATTTTCTCGGCCTGCCGAATGAAGCTCTCCTCGTCTTGAAAGATTTGCAGCCCAACAGGCCTGACAAAGCGACTTACTTGGCAAATCACAAAAAAACTGGGCTGTGGCTGTGGACCCAGCTGTCAGCCTCTCCACGTATAGTACTCTTCCGATGGAAGTCGGTCGTTGACCACATTGACCACGCCGCGCCGAGAGCACCAAGGCAATGGACGACGGTGAGGCCTAGGAAGGGGACGACGCGGAGCCGGGGAAGATGCGACAGTGGATGCCCACGCGGAGAGGAGTATGAGGGTTCACTGGTTCGGCTGCGGCGTGAGGCTGCCGTCACCGTAGAATAACAGGGGGTGTGGGTGAGTAGAGGGATACCCTGAGCCAGCGGTGGGAGTAGTAGGGGGCGGTGAGGCCTCTGCGGCATCACAGCCGGCCACGAGAGGCAGGAGCACGCGGCACGACCGACGCTGCTTTGGGCGGCTGGAGCAAGAAGACCAGAGGCTGAAGAAGCACTATGGCCATTGGATGGACATCGTACGGTCACTGGAGCTAGAATCATTCATATTGACTAAGTTGACAAAGCCCTCCGTCCTCGTCAACTTAGTAGGCCCACAAGTCAGCCAGCCACTATGGTGGGTCCCAGCTAGCAGGGGGTATTCATTTTTTGGTGCGTAATAAGGAGGCACTTCCTTGCGTGCGAAGATATAGCTGGTGGGTCCGACCTGTCAGCGGGGGGGACGTTTTTTTTGTGAAATACAAAAGCCCTTCCCACGTACAGTGCACGTACAGTGCGTAATAAGGAGGAACTTTCCTTGCGTGCGACCATGGACCTCGTGGGTCCCAGCCGTCAGGCTCTCCATGTACAGTCCTCTTCCGATGACTCTCGTATGTTGACCACGCCGCGGCGAGCGCACCGAGGCGGTGGACGACGGCGAGGCCCCAGACTGGAAGGACCGGGAGATGGGGAAGACGCGGCAGTGGAGTCGCGGACGGAGAGGAGTGGGAAACTTGACTGGTTCGGGTGCAGGGTGGGCCTACACTCGGCAGAGAATAACAGGAGGTGTGGAGTGGAGGGATGGCCTGGCCGTCAGCGGGGTAGCAATTTGCTGACGAGCGCAAAACAACGCCGCTGGACGCCGAAGGCTGGAGCAGGCGGTTCCGGCAGCACTGGGGGAAGAAGACGAGAGATTGAAGAAGAATGCCGGCCGATGGATGTAAATCCAACGCCTTCTTAGGCTTCGACCTACTGGCCCACATGTCAGCCAGTCCATTTCCTTTTTAGTCCATTTGGTGGGCTGGGTGAAACAATGATGTAGCATCTATGCAGCCCGTTTAAATCCCATTTGCATTTTTCTCGAAATCCGCGGACTTGCTGGGCTGGGTGAAAATATCATGTTGGGCTAGACGAAGAAATGTATAAAAACATAAACACATGATTGCACGTCAGTAAAATCTTTGCAATCTTATGTACACAATAACTAGGAGTTAACTTGGCAAGTTATATATAAACAATTATTATTATTATTTTGTAAGAACTTTCAACTTACGAAATAAAATATCATTTTAATTTGATGAGTTAATAGTACGTGGGACAGTTGAGTTGGTTCTAGGGGAAAGTACTGGGAGAAAACTCAGTTTACATCGAAAAAGAAAGTGGGAGAAAATTCAGAGACCTGTTGGGTCCACCTGAGGAGAGGAATATGTTGGGAGGAAGGAGATTCAAAGCACGGTAGCCGAGTGAACTAGTTTTTTTACGGACAAGTGAACTAGTTTACATACATAAGCAAATAGCCACTAAAAAAAGCAATCAGGTTAATGGGTTCTTAAAAGAAATATTTCAGACAAAACAGATAATTATGACACATAGGCTAATGCATGAAACACTCAGATGTTAAAGGTGCTTATAAACAGATAAAGTACAACATCTAGACCTTCCTGGCACGCTTGATCATGACGCTGCGGCTGTCCGTGTACTCGTCGGTTATGGGAAGCAGACACGCCCTCATGTCCAAGATCTGCCTATACATGTCGTAGCATGCATATGCGTCCTTGGCCGCGTAGGTTATGTAGGCTAGATCCAGAGGTACCTCCCACGTGTTCAGGTCGTCTTCTTTCATGTTGGCGTATCAGGGGTCGATGATGGTCTCAGCAAGGTCAACCACAGAGTCCTTCTCCTACCGGTTGCTGATGATCTTGTATTGCTTCTGGATGTCGACAAGCTTGTTGCACCAGATGGCCGAATCGTCGCGTTCTTCCTTCTCTCCACCGTAGCGAAGGTGCAGTCGACGCTGCCAATGAAACGGGTGAATGCTCCAGAACCTAGTGCAGCCATAGGACTGAGGCGAGGCAGAGCTTCACCGAGTCCGTATCGTTAGTGTACATCACATTCAACTTGGTGCAGCCATAGGACTAAACGGCGAACTAACTCCTTGTTGTATCCAGCAGGCTCACCCCTTGGATCACCATTGGAGTCTCTTCGAGTGAACGAGTGTGTAGGCGGCGGCAGCAGTTCGTTTTTCAGCTCTTGGGGAACTGGATTCAATAGTAAGCTGAGTGTGTACAGGCGACAACAGTTACTACCCCTCCCTCGTCCTCTGCACGCCCGGCAGAAGATGCACCCTTGGCGCATTCAAACGCCTCCATCAAGAAACCTATTTCGGCCACACGTCGGTTCATGAGCGGGTCTGTATTGGTACTGTAATAACAGGAGTTAGTGGTCACTTTACTTAAATTTAATTAGCTTTAATATAAATTTATACTTAAAACAAGCAATGAATTGGCTCGCTCTATCAGTGCCACGGGATCAACATGCACAACAATTAGAATTATTATTCTCAGGACGCACACGATTAGCACATTTGTCGCACTTTCACAAAGATAATACTACCAAGTTTGAACTGTTTGTTATGGTTGTTGTCCTCTGCATCATCATGCCGTGTTTCCCAGCTTGCAAGATTCAGAACCAACAAATAAGATCCAAATAATAAGTACAACAAAGATGCCTACACATATCATTGATTCCCAGCTTACAAGTTTCAGAACCAACAAATAAGATCCAAATAATAAGTACAACAGAGATGCCTACACATCTCATTGATTCCCAGCTTGCAAGATTCAGAACCAACAAATAAGATTCAAATAATAAGTACAACAAAGATGCCTACACATCTCATTGATTTGCAGCTTTCAAGATTTAGAACCAACCCATTAGAGCCTTTTGATAAAGTGAATATGGGGATTAAATCCATCTTGGCTAGCCATGTCATACAATCGAAGAACTTGGCAAATGCTTTTGGCCATCACAACATCTATAGTTGAGTATTCCTGTTTGCACAGCATGTTTGCACAACACAAACAAGGAGACAGGAGAGCATGATTTCACTTTAATAGCGGCCTCCTTGAACTCAACCTCCAGCTCCACTAGGATGAGGTCTGCCTGGAGTTCCATGATTCAATTCATGTGCCTTTTTCTGCAGTTCACCTGAAATGAAGGAAAGGTTGCATCATTCAGCTAGCAAGAAGTACTTGCTCTTGTGAGCTGGCAGGTTCTTCTTTAGTAGTTGCACTAAAATTGAGGAACATTAAGGTTGGCTGTCCGGCTCATGTAACGTGCAACTATAATTTTCTTATCCTTTTGTGCAGTTCCACTAAAATAAAGTGCCATTGTGGTGACAGTGACGACTCCATCTTGCAAAGGCTAATAAAATGTTGCACGAGATTACCAGCAGAACTTGACGGAGATTTTGGAAACTCCAATCACCATTTTGTGCAGTTCCACCAAAATTGAGAGATGTTGCCCACGTGACATTTTAGTTGAACTGCACAAGACACTCATTTCAAAAAAAGTGTTTTGTGCAGTTCACCAAAAGGTCACAATAGCAACAAGGTGAAATGGATATCCCTATCTGCACAAAATGATAGAAAGTAAACAGTTGCTGGTCAATAAGAATATACGAAACATATACAAAATGAAAAGAAGCATCTTAATTATGTTCATGGCAATCACGCAAGGACAGTAGAAATTTTAAAACGTTAGCAATACTTCATGTTACCAGAAGCATTACGATCAACACTGAGATTCCTCAGATATGGGATTACTTTAATGGTGGCATTGCTTGTTTACCAGACACAGTAAATCAACAGCAGCTAAAGAGTTGGTTTAAGGGCATGGGACCATGGGGACACCAGGACACTCAGCAGCGTAAAGGAGCAACTTACTTATCATACTGGGGAAAACAGCAGGAGTGCCATTTGCAATACAGTTTAATTGCATCTTATCACTGGAGGCATTAGATTAACAATAACACTGGTTAGACATGTCCCTAAGGTAACAGTGTGATCGCTTCATTTTACATGCGTCCTTACATTAACAACAGCAAAAGGTTGGTATAAGGACATGCGACAGTGGACGCATCAGCACAATGTACCTACAAGGAGGCATAAAGTGGTGATGCCGAGCTTGTTCATGCTATGTGAGGGCATCAAACCTAATCCTGGAGACCTTTTACTATGTGAGGGCAGCAAATCTAATCCTGGAGACCTTTTACTATGTGAGGGCAGAAAATCTAATCCTGAGACCTTTTACTATGTGAGGGCAGCAAATCTAATCCTGAGACATTTTACTATGTGAGGGTAGCAAATCTAATCCTGAGACCTTTTACTATGTGAGGGCAGCAAATCTAATCCTAGAGACCTTTTACTATGTGATGGCAGCAAATCTAATCCTGGACATACTCTGTTGACTTGTCCACCAGCCGCTACTTTCTATCCTTTTTGCAACCAATAATAGATCTGTTCCTTATCCAGTTTGTACTGCGTTTTCCCATTATTTCCCTTTTCAACCAAGAGACCGGTTGGGTATCCGGTCACTACTACTTTCACCATATTATTTTCTCTTTGAATCAAGTCCTAGATTCATGCTACAACTTTCCCCCCTTTCTTTGTTGTTTGAACAAAGCCCTAGATTCGAATGCATGAAGTAGCTTTACCTCTAATAATACTAAAAATTTAGGTGGCTTTGGAAGAGCTGATGGGAGTAGAAAAAGATGCGCATGCAGACACGTGGGGAGCTGGGGTAGTAGAGCAAGGCCGCTTTCGAAGAACTTATACCTGAGGGTCGCCGGGATGTCGGCGGCGGTAGGTCGGATTTGCGGATAATACGGCAGGGAGGAAAAAGGGTCGGAGGACCTCCCGAGCCGGCGCTGTGTCGGAGAGAACGACACGGGCAGAGGATCAGGCCCCTCCGGCAGTTGTGAGTTTCCTCCCTCGGCGGCGATGACCGCGTGAATGATGCACCTTTTAGTCCTCTACACACACCGGCCGAAGGGATCCGGCCGGATCTGTGACCAGCGGTGAGCAGAGAGAAAATGTCGCTACCGCTGTCTTGTTTATATCTGGAGAGGATGAGAGAATGAAGAGAGCAACCCTAGTAAAGCAAGCACTCAGGCCCCTGCGTCCATATATAGTGGAGTGATTATCTTTTTTCTCTCCACAACAAGTGTTTCAATTTGTGTACATGGCATTAAAGAAAAGAAACTCTCTATTTAAGGTGACTAATCTACGACTCCTACTTACTACTACAGTACTACCTCCGTCCTGGTTTATAGGTCCCTTTTATAGTTTGTGCCAAATTTTGACTAAATATTTAACTAACAAAATGTTAATGCATGTCAAGAAAAATTATCTCATTGGATTCGTATTTGAACATAGTTTTGAAAAATATAATGTTTGGTGACATGCGTGAACATTTTCTTGGTTTAATCTATGGTCAAAATTTGGCACGAAATACAATGGGGACCAATAAACCCGGACAGAGGTACTATTGTTCACTTGTGCTCCCTGCCCCTCCATTCATTGAACAACCCCACGGGTGAATAAACATACAGTAAGTACTGTATTTATATAGACTAGCCATAGTGGGAGTAACTTCAGCAGTAACATCGAGTCCACTATGAAGGTAGTAACATGTCTAGGGATATGTGTATGTTACTAGTGACTATGCACTGTGGCTAGTCATAGAACGAACAAGCTCGAACTATTTTCGCGTAGTTAAAAGTTGAGGGCGGGGCTTTTCCCATGCAGTACGCGCGGCAGTTTTCAGGTAGGCGGTTTGACAGAGAGGCGAGGACGGTGAGCGAGTGGGGCTGTGCGATTTGACGGTGCATTACTGGTGGAAAGACTTGTGATATGAGCACTCACTATAGTCATGAATCACTGGCGCTCCGACCGGAGTGATGCCCCCCTTCCGTTCCGCGCTCATCTGGTGCATGACATGTTGACCCGGATGCTGGCTCTCCCACATGTCGGAGTAGTAAGGAGCAAAGAATGATGTGGTATATACTAGTACTATACTACAATAATACTCAGGTCGGAGGAGTGCGAACCACAGCAGCCCAGTGAACCAGCCGTGCGAACCATGATAGCCCAGTGAACCAGTAGTAGAAAACAATGTGGTGATATGGCCATAAAAAACAATGTGCTACGGTCCATACTGTAGCATGTACAGTAACACTCCTCTTTGTTTGGATCCCTGAGTTAGAGCTAGTTTGGGTTGAAATAGCCTCAAATTATGGAAACAAGAGGGGTTAGTTTGAGCTAGTTTGCTCTAACCCAGCTAAAAAAACTAGCCCGGTGGAGAGGTTCTAATTAGGTTAGTTATCCTCGGGCCCACTAAAAGAGAACTAAAAAAATCTCACCTGCTCACACCAGATCGCTCCCCTAAAAAATATCACCTGCCCGCACCAGATCACTCCCCCCTCTCGCACGACTCGCCCAAGCGTCGCTTGCCCTCTCTCTCCTCTGGCCGCCCTCTCCTTCCGGCCTCCGCCGCCCTACTCCGGCCGCCCTCTCCCTCCAACCTTCGAAGGTCGCCCCGCTCCCCCTTCACATGTCGTTTTTCTCCCTCTGTCGTGCGCGGCGGCGGTGCATCTACCAGGGAGGTCGCGAGAGGGGTGAGTTTGTTCGTTCCTTGTCTATCTCACGACCATATCATTGATCTTGCTTGCTCTAGCGCTAATTCTGATTTGGAAAAGTAGATCCTGATCAAACTTGCTATAGATTTGTGGTGCACGCATGGAATTGTTTGATGCTGCTTGAGGAGGTAATAAATCTTTCTAGAGGCCCAAAGATTCAGGTCACCTTTCTAGGTATTTCAATTTCAGGATTGCATTATTTGTAGAGGCCCAAAGATTCAGTTCACCTTTCTAGGTATTTCAAGTTCAGGCTTGCATTGTTTCTAGAGGCCCAAAGATTCAGTTCACCTTTCTAGGTATTTTAGTTTCAGGCTTGCATTATTTCTAGAGGCCCAAAGATTCAGTTCACCTTTCTAGGTATTTCAGTTTCAGGCTTGCATTATTTCTAGAGGCCCAAAGATTCAGTTCACATTTCTAGGTATTTCAGTTTCAGGATTGCATTATTTTTAGAGGCCCAGAGATTCAGTTCACCTTTCTAGGTACTTTAGTTTCAGGCTTGCATTATTTCTAGAGGCCCAAAGATTCAGTTCACCTTTCTAGGTATTTTAGTTTCAGGCTTGCATTATTTCTGGAGGCCCAAAGATTCAGTTCACCTTTTTAGGTATTTTAGTTACAGGCTTGCATTATTTCTAGAGGCCCAAAGATTAAGTTCCCAGTCGGCGGCAAGCGGCCCTACTACCCATGCTGGTGTTGACCTCAACTCGCAAGAGCCGGCGTCGGAGGGGTTCCCGGGGCTTGGGCTCTACAGAGCCTTCCTCCAGAGCAACGATGGCGAGCTCCTCCCTTGGTGCGTGAGGGGCTCCGGTCTCCCTCCCTATCGTGAATGACTTCCGTGATGAGTTAGCTCATTCTTTGTTTCATGAAGTGTTTTTTTATTTTGTCAAGCTTGATTGACGACTTGTATATTTAAGTGTGATATCTCATTTGTATGGACAAAGTAAAAATGATCATTTTTTGCATGCTTGATTTGTATAGATGGTTCGTTTATGTCAATTGTGAGCGGAGGAGGCCACAGAAGAGCCGACCACACCAAGAGGGTGCTTGGATCCAAGGGACTTATTTTAGTCTGACTAAAAATAGGGTCCAAAGTAGTCAAATGATTGAGATAGAGTGTCAACCTAACCCTGTCATCCATACACCTCTTTGGTTTAGAGTTAGTTCAGGGTTAGAATCTAACTCTAACCTCTAACTGAGTTAGAGTTCTCCTCGTCTCGGTTCATCGCCATCATACTTTCCCCATTCCTGTGTTTTCAGTATCCTGCGAATCAAAGAGGCCCTTTTTTCGCGGGAAAAATCAAAGAGGCCCTTAGACTGGTTTAGGTCCGGTCATTTTTTATAAACGTGTTATGTCCAAAATTTAATGAACGTGCTCCGGTTTCCACGAAAATAATCCGGTTTCATGTAGTAATTCATTCATTTATTTATTCTTCTGCAGGGGGGGTTGCATGTAATTCGTGAGGTCTGAAATGTAAAGTACCCCGGCATATGCTCTGAGTCGTGCATGCACTATGACCCAGATGCTCTATGTCCCACATGTCGGCTAATGGGAGCACATGGAAATAGCCTAGGAGTACATATAGGAGGATAAATGCGTGAAAAAATATGTACTGTGAAGGGTAGCCGTGGTTCGAAAAGGAGACCTAAAGTGATGACAGATATAGGTCGCACGCACCCAACTAGTGGTAGTACTAGACATACGACTAATTTTTCCCTCAAAAAAAAGAGGCACAAGTGCTCAGTACTCCTATATTCTATAAACACGAGTCCCATCTAACAACAGCGTCCGTGCTACAGCTAGCTCTCCTCCCTCGTTTCTCTCTTCTAATTCTAAACTCGGCCGACGCTCGGTGGGTGGGGTGGGTTTGCTCAACTGCGGCCCCATCTCACAGTGAAAACGTTACGACTGGAATAAAAATGCCATATACTCCCTCCGTTCATAAATATAAGCCTTTTTAGATACTAGTTCAACTGGAATACAGCATACAGATGTATGTAGACATAGTTTAGAGTGTAGATTCACTCATTTTGCTCCGTATGTAGTAGTCACTTGATGGAATCTTTAGAAAGACTTATATTTGGGAACGGAGGGGGTAATATACTAATAAAATATTAAGGCCACGAGGCGATGCAGTGCTGGTTACAGGAGGCAAGAAGAATAGATGCATCCATCGACGATGTCCACCTCCTCGACTCAGGGCGCCGGCCCACCGAACGGCGCCTAAGTAGCAGCAGCTTTCGTGGCCAGGTCGACGTGCTTCTGAACAATGGCGTCCAAAGATTCCAACCGCCGGAAGAAGGCCAACGTCTTTCTGTCCTTGCTTGCCTTGTAGTGGCCTATGTAGACGATTTCCTCGTAGACGTGGATGTGCAGGTCGACGGTTTCTTACATGGCGAGACGCTGCGCGGCGAGCGCGGCCTCGAGGTGCACATTCTTCATTGCGACCTCTGGCACCTGCAGGGCCACCAGGGGTTGAAAGAGTTCGTCACCATGTAGGCCGATGAGGGTGGCAGGCAATGAGGAGCCTGGGCGCGCGGGCTGGAGCAGTACGGCAAGGTCGTCCGCGCGCTTCTTGACGGCGGTGAACTTGCGGATGGAGTTGACCATCATGTCGTCCATGCGAGAGGCGAAGCCGAAGTCGGCGAGGGCTACGATGCCTGCAGTCGCCAGCACTGTCTGGAAACACTGCACGGTGCGGGGCCGCAGGCCGACGCCTTGGATGATTTGGCACAGCCGACTGCCGCTCGCGTCCATCGCCTCCATAGGTGCTTGTGGCTTCTGGTCACTTGGTCTTGGATTGGAGTGAGCAGTGTTGCGCAGACTTGGGAGTAGATGGATTGGAGTGGTGGGGCGCCTTTATGATATGAGAGTCCAAACTCTGTTGCATTCACATCGTGCTGGCTCTAGTCTGCTTCTCCAATTAATTCCCTCTGCATGTAATTGAGGATGCATCATTGACCGTTCAACGTCTCGGGAACCGCTACCCTCTTCCTCCTTGGCATTCAAGCACCTATGGACCCGTCGACAACGAGGTGCCTATGGTGACTTCGTAAATTTCAAGATGATAGTGCCGTGCGTGTGTGTGTTCATAGGGGTGAGTGTATGCGCGTGTATATGAGCGCTTGCGTCTGTACTGTGTCAAAAAACAACGTAAATGCGTGTCAAAAAGAGACTAGTCAGTATACTCAATATTGTGCACCTCGGAGAGGAAAACGATAGAACTAGTACGTATTTATTTACGGTGTAGATTCACTCATTTTGCTCCATATGTACTCCGTCTCGGTGTAGTCTAGTCACTTGTTGAAATCTCTAGAAGGGCAAATACTTCTTTCTGGTTTACAGGGCTATACTAGCAAGTAGTTGTACGTACTAGTCCAATAGTGGGCTCACATAGCAATTTTGTCTCATGCAAGAGCCTGGCTATATGCGTGCTCCAATGTTTGCAACTGCAACATTCGGTTTGCGCTTGGCTCTTCGCCTCTTCGAGAAGACGAACAAAGATGTTACCACTACTGCTTCTACAGTGTCGAATCCACTGCTGCATGTCCATCCACCGCGAGCGGGACGGATAGCTTGTTGTAAGCAAAAGCATGTCCTCGTTTGCGAGCAACAGCGCGCATGGGCGAGGGAGAAGGCTTGTAGTAAAATCAAGCTTCTCCTCGTTGTACGAGTTGACGCGACACATCATAGCACTGGCCCCACATGCTTGCCTCTAAACTTGGCTGAAAGACCCGCAGTGTACAATATATTTGCTGCAACCTCTAACATTTACCCACCACAAATTAAAATATATGTGGACATATGCATCGTTCTGATGCAGAGGCCGGGGAGTCCCCCCTTTTCAAAAAAAAATTAAAATATATATTCCTGTCTTGACTAGATGAGCGTGCAAACTACAATCACCAGGGTGACAGGTAGGGCCAGAAGACTATTTTAAATTTTTTAAAAAAACTTCGAGACGACCACATAGCATGGAGCCGACCCCAATGATTTTAAGCTTACAGGCACGGTACACGCTATCTAGACTACTCTACACATGAAACTGCCACACGAGCGTCTGGGCTGCGCTTGGCTCTTCGCCTCTTCGGGAAGTCGAACAATGATGGTGTACTACTGCACTCGAGGAGTACTACAGTACGCTTCTGGCCATCTGACACCGATTGAACTGCTGCATGTCCACCATGTGCGGGAGGGAGAGCGTGTAGTGAAAGCTTCTCCTAGTCTTGCCAGCCACCACGCTCATGGGCGAGGGAGGGACGCTCCTGTCTTTGCATGTATGACAGGTGGGCCCGACAGGTGTGTGGCCAACCTGTCATACAGCCAAAGGCAGGTGCAGTTAAGTCCGCGAGGGAGAGGATAATCAAACTTCTCGTTGATGTACGAGTTGACGCGACACATCAAAGCACTGCACTCGATATAGTTCAATAATTTGCATTTACCGATGCATTAATTACAACGCATGCATGCATTCCATGACTCTTCTTTTGATAGTACTTGCATGTGTTGATTTAATGCACCTTGAAGTAGTACTCCCTCCGTTCCTAAATTATAAGTCGTTGTAGGGATTCCATTATGAATTACATACGGATGTATATAGATGCATTTTAAGTGTGGATTCATTCATTTTGCTTCGTATATAGTCCATCTAGTGAAATCTCTATAAAGACTTACTCCCTCCGTTCGGAATTAGGCTGGTCATAGTGGGGAGTAACTTAGACTAGTAACATGCATACGTTACTAGTCTATGTTACTACCTCTATAGTGCATAGTATCATAGAGTATCATAGATGGTCCCATTTATTGCCACGCATGACACATGGTAGCACCATATTTATTATGTTACAGTATCTACCTATGTTACTATAACCATCTCTCTCTTCTTTAATTGCCTGCCACATAAGCATGTTTGCGAGTCCCAAGTGCATGATACTACTTATGTTACTCCCACTATGGCCAGCCTTACTTGTCGCGAAAATGGATGTATCTAGACATATTTTAGTTCTAGATACATCCATTTCCGAGACAAGTAATTCCGAACGGAGGGAGTACATTTAGGAACGGATGGAGTATAAAATATGTGACGATAAAGCTTTGTAATACCCCGGCCCAAGTCGAGAGATGGTTGTGCACGAGGAGGGCGAGATCATGCAGACCGAACAGGAACAGGACCCGACAATGGAGCTCTCTAAGGTATCGATGGACCTCACCGTGCTCCATTGCCCCTTGTGCCTCTGCCCCTTGATGCCTCCAGTGTATGAGGTTCGAATACACCTCGTCCGTTTGGCTGATTGAGCAAGGTGCAGGTTTCTTGATTGATGTGATGTTGGATTGATTTCTGCAGTGCAAGGGAGGGCACCTGGCCTGCGCGGACTGCCGCGTCGAGCGTCCCGGGAACCAGCGGCAGTGTCAGAAGTGAGAGCGCTGTGGTGGCTACGAAGTGCGGAACACGGCGGTGGACTCCGTCCTTTCGTCGGTGAGGGTAGAGTGCCCGCACAAAGGCTGTGGGCTCTACGTCACTTACCACAAGCTCGCCGATCACCAGAGCGTGTGTCCTCTCGGCCCTGCAAATGCCCCGTGCCCGTCTGCGGCTACGAAGGCCCGCCACCGGTGCTCTACCGCCACATCAGCACCGCGCATCCCATGCCCGTGCACAGGATCCAGTACGGCAAGGTGCTCTAGCTGCAAGTGCCACTGTCGGAGCCACGGCTCTTGTTGTTCACGGAGGAGGACCGCCGCGTGTTTTGCTTGGTCGGCGGCGTGCTCGACATCGGCGCGCCTATCACCGTGTCGGTCGTCTGCATCAGAGCAGGGGCGTCCCCACTGCCGCACTACTTGGCCAAGCTGTGGGCGAACGGCCCGCCGGGGGAGCCCAAAGGCACGACTGACACCATCAAGGTGGAAATGGAGGTGACAAGCAGCAAGGATCCCGGCGACGTCGACGTGCAGGAGCTGACCTTCTTGACAGTTCCACCCAAGCTGCTGGCCGGGGCTAAGCTTGTGTCCCTCCACATTCAGATTAACAAGCTCATGTCCTAAATGTTTCGACAGTGCCTTCTGTTTATCTTAGTAATATGCTAATATAGGGATTACCTTGGTCTACTTAGCTTAAGAAATGGTGGGTTTTTGTGGCGATGCAGCAATTACTTCGACATCAGATCAGTAATTTCCAACAGTCGAACAGATATTTTGTGTCTGTTGGATATAAAGTTCCTTTGGGTAAGAAGTACTACTTGTCATCAAAATGGATAAAAGGAGATGTATGTAGACGTATTTTAGTTCTAGATACGTCCCTTTTTATCCATTTTGATGACAAGCAGTCCCTCCGTTCCACAATACATGCCTTCCATTTGTCAAAATATAGATGTATCTAGACATGTTTTAGTATATATAGGTACATCCATGATAGAGCCAATCGGATGGTTGAGAACACTAGCTACAGATGCGTGTGTGACTCCCAGATGCAGAGGCCGGGGGTCATCATCCTCCTTTTCAAGAAAAAACAGACACGTGTGTGAGAGGACGAGTGCGTGCGTGCACCTCTTCTCTTCCCGTATAACGTACTACTAAACCCGGAGTACAAGTTTTTGTGGGTGGCACGATGGTGCATGCGAGAAGTCCCGAGAGATAGGTTTAATGCGTCTGAAAAAAGGACTAGCCTAGAGCTCGCCACGCGGCTATTCCTGTCGAACGCCCCATTAACCGTAAGATTTGTATACGACGGTGCCAGTTATTGCACGTACACAGCAGTACTCCCTCCTTTCCGGTTTATGGTGAGTGGTGGAATATTTTTTGTAGTTTGCAAAAGCACCTAATTAATGCTCTTGTTTTTCTCAAAAAATTATGTTTATCAATGCATTAATTGCAATGCATGCATGCATAAAGTACATGCATTGGTCAATTTTCTCTTAATACTTGCATGCAATGATTTAATGCACCTTGGAATCTGAACATGTGTTGGGGAACAACCAAATTGAGCCTTATAAAATGGAAAAAATAAAATTTTGAGATAAGCCCTATAAAACCGGAAAGGAGGGAGTAGAAAAAGAAGTACTTCATCCGGGAATAGTGCCGCACTTCAGAACTAGAACCGTCAACAAATTTTGAGCTTGCGTCTCGTCACATTCCAAATTACTCCACTCTATATTGAATTGCAAACCTGTTCACACTGATCACAACCTAAACGGTTTCCCACTTAGGAGCGTATTAGTACCACGCTATATTGAATTCCAAACATGTTCACACCGATCACAACCTAAACGGTTTCCCACTTAGGAGCGTATTAGTACTCGGTTATAAATACTAGTATGCCAAGATGACTGCACATTCCTCCTCAACTCCTCATCCACAAAAACAAACAAGTCATTCAGCATCCTTCCCTTGCGTCTGCCATGGCCAGCGTGAGTTCTGGGTCGAGAGATTGCCACCAGGGAGAGGCGATCATGGAAGCGGAAGCACGAGAGATGTCCCGCCTCGCTGCGAGAGCAACCGACATGTCCCGCCACGCGGAAGTAGTAGCACAGAGGTCCCGCCGTGCCACTGAAGTAGCACGGAGGTCCCACCGCGCTGTCAATGCAGCAGACTGGTCCGGCCGCGACGCGGAAGCAGCAGAGATGTCCCGCCGTGCCACGAATGCAGCAGAGATGTCCTGCCGCGCCGCGACGGCCTGGGAAAATTTCTCGCGGGCAGGCGACGACTGTTACAGGCGCATGGATGCGATCGTCCATAGCCAGATGGATCAGATCTCCGGCTTGGCGAGGTTGCAGGACGACGTGAAAGCCTCGTTTGAATAGGCTACCGGCATCATCCGACAACTAAGGTAGGGCAATGAGAGGCTCCGGGCCGAGCGCGACCTGCTGAGGGAGAAGATCGTCCGAAGTGCAGACCAGCAGGAGGAGACCAGTGCCTTGTTGAAGAGGACCGGCGTCATCGTCAAGAAACTTATGGACGAGAATGACATGCTCCGCAACGAGCGCCAAAGGCTGGTGGAGGAATCCGTGGATGTTCTCAAGCAGTGATACGTCCATTTTGCATCATGCTTTTATATCAATATTTATTGCATTATGGGCTGTTATTCCACGTTATGTCACGATGCTTATGGCTATTCTCTCTTAGTTTACAAGGTTTACATGAAGAGGGAGAATGTCGGCAGCTAGAATTCTGGGCTAGAAAAGGAGCTAATATTGGAGTCCTATTCTGCGCAACTCCAAAAGTCCTGAAACTCCACGGAATATCTTAAAATAAATAAAGAAAAATCATCGCCAAAGATGAAGTCCAGGGGGACCACACCCTGCTCACGAGGGTGGGGCGCCCCCCCCCCCTGGGCGTGCCCCCCTACCTCGTGGGCCCCCTGGTGGCTCTCCGACGCCCATCTTCTCCTATATGAAGTCTTTCAATGAAAAAAAATAGAAGGCAACCTTTCGGGACAAGACTCCGCCGCCACGATGCGGAACCTTGGCGGAACCAATCTAGGGCTCCGGCAGAGCTGTTCTGCCGGGGACACTTCCCTCCGGTAGGGGGAAATCATCACCATCGTCATCACCAACGCTCCTCTCATCGGGAGAGGGCAATCTCCATCAACATCTTCACCAGCACCATCTCATCACCAAACCCTACTTAATCTCTTGTATCCAATTCTTGTCTCCAAGTCCGGGATTGGTGCTAGTTGGTTGCTAGTAGTGTTGATTACTCCTTGTAGTTGATGCTAGTTGGTTTAATTGGTGGAAGATTATATGTTCAGATCCTTTATGCACATTATTACCCCTCTGATTATGAACATGAATATGCTTTGTAAGTAATTATGTTTGTTCCTGAGGATAAGGGAGAAGTCTTGATATTAGTAGTCATGTGAATTTGGTATTCGTTCGATATTTTGATAAGATGTATGTTGACTAACCTCTAGTGGTGTTATGTGAACGTCGACTACATAACACTTCACCATTATTTGGGCCTAGAGGAAGGCATTGGGAAGTAATAAGTAGATGATGGGTTGCTAGAGTGACAGAAGCTTAAACCCTAGTTTATGCGTTGCTTCATAAGGGGCTGATTTGGATCCATATGTTTCATGCTATGGTTAGGTTTACCTTAATACTTTTGTTGTAGTTGCGGATGCTTGAAATAGAGGTTAATCATAAGTGGGATGCTTGTTCTAGTAAGAATAGCACCCAAGCACCGGTCCACCCACATATCGAATTATCAAAGTACCGAACGTGAATCATATGAGCGTGATGAAAACTAGCTTGACGATATTTCCATGTGTCCTCGGGAGAGCTCTTCCTATTATAAGAGTTTGTCCAGGCTTGTCCTTTGCTACAAAAAGGATTGGGCCACCTTGCTGCACTTTATTTACTTTTGTTACTTGTTGCTCGTTACAATTTATCCTATCACAAAACTATCTGTTATCACTTATTTCAGTACTTGCAGAGAGTACCTTGCTGAAAACCGCTTATCATTTCCTTTTGCTCCTCGTTGGGTTCGACACTCTTACTTATCGAAAGGACTACGATAGATCCCCTATACTTGTGGGTCATCAAGACTCTTTTCTGGCGCCGTTGCCGGGGAGTTAAGCGCCTTTGGTAGGTGGAATTTGGTAAGGAAAAATTTATTTAGTGTGCTGAAATTTTTGGTCACTTGTTACTGTGGAAAGTAATTGTCTGAGGGCTTGTTCGGGGTATCTTCACCCCATCCAGTAGAGAAAAGAGTTGCTCCTCAACCTACTAAACCTATTGAAAATGAAACTCCTTTTGAAATTCCTTCGGGTTTGATGGAAAAACTGCTAGCTAACACTTTTACAGGAGATGGAACAAAGCATCCTGATGAACATCTAGGCTATGTGGATGATGTTTGTGGACTATTTAAGCTTGCAGGTATACCCGATGATGTTGTTAAGAAGAAGGCCTTACCTTTATCTTTGAAGGGAGACGCATTGACATGGTATAGGCTATGTGATGATATGAGATCATGGAACTATAAAAGATTGAAATTGGAATTTCATCAAAAGTATTACCCTATGCATCTTGTTCGTCGTGATCGCAATTATATATATAATTTTTGGCCTTGCGAAGGAGAAAGCATCGCTCAAGCTTGGGGGAGGCTTAAATCAATGTTATATTCATGCCCCAATCATGAGCTCCCAAGAGAAGTAATTATGCAAAGTTTTTATGCTCGGCTTTCTGATAACAATCGCACCATGCTCAGCACTTCTTGTGCTGGCTCTTTTATGATGAAGACTATTGAATTTAGATGGAATTTATTGGATAGAATTAAATGCAACTCTGAAGACTGGGACCTCGACGAAGGTAAGGAGTCAGGTATGACACCTAAGTTTGATTGTGTTAAATCTTTTATGGATACCGATATTTTCCGTAAGTTTAGCACTAAATATGGACTAGACTCTGAGATAGTAGCTTCTTTCTGTGAATCTTTTGCTACTTATGTTGATCTCCCCAAGGAGAAGTGGTTTAAATATCATCCTCCCATAGAAGTAAAAGTAGCTACACCTATTAAAGTTGAAGAAAAGACTATCATTTATAATGATCCTATTGCTCCCACTTCTTATGTTGAGAAACCGCCTTTCCCTGTTAGAATAAAGGATCATGCTAAAGCTTCAACTGTTGTTCGTAAAAGCAATACTAGAACTTATACACCTCCTAAGCAAGTCAAAGTAGAACCTAATATTGATGATAACAGGAGACGAGGGACATGATGTTTTACCCAAGTCAAAGTCAAAACCGGCGGATCTCGGGTAGGGGGTCCCGAACTGTGCGTCTAGGCGGATGATAACAGGAGACGAGGGACACGATGTTTTACCCAGGTTCGGGCCCTCTCGATGGAGGTAAAACCCTACGTCCTGCTTGATTAATATTGATGATATGGGTAGTACAAGAGTGGATCTACCACGAGATCAAGGAGGCTAAACCCTAGAAGCTAGCCTATGGTATGATTGTTGTAATGTATATTGTCCTATGGACTAAAGCCCTCCGGTTTATATAGACACCGGAGGAGGCTAGGGTTACACAGAGTCGGTTACAATGGTAGGAGATCTACATATCCGTATCACCAAGCTTTCCTTCCACGCCAAGGAAAGTCCCATCCGGACACGAGACGGAGTCTTCAATCTTGTATCTTCGTAGTCTTGGAGTCCGGTGGATGATGATAGTCCGGCTGTCCGGACACCCCCTAGTCCAGGACTCCCTCAGTAGCCCCCGAACCAGGCTTCAATGACGATTAGTCCAGCGCGTATACAGTCTTCGGCGTTGCAAGGCGGGTTCTCCCTTCAAGTTCCATGTACCTGCCGAACAGTGTCCGGCATCACCATAAATATTGTGTTTCTCGGCTTCTGCGCCCAATAATGGTATTTTTCCACGCGTCGCACGAATGCGAAAAGCCAGGGTGTCTTTTACATTTCACCCCCTAGTCGTGCGAGTCATCCGCCTATAAAAGAGGCAAAAATCCAGATCCAAACCACACCATCCTCCTCCCGCGAATACTTCATCGGAGCGCCTTTGACCTAAAAATCCATTCCATCATGGACCGTCGACGCGGCTCTTCTTCACGCACTCCCAGCCCACCGCTGGGGAATTGGAGGAGGTGCTCTGTTTCGCACAACGAGCTAGTGAAGCTCCAAACGGGGGGATTTCTCCCTCCGGCCTTCATGGTCCCAGTCCGGGCCGGACTGGTTACTTATCAAGGTGGGAGGCAAGCGGAGGCTACCCCAAGCCCCAATAAGGGGGAGCGAGTATGCTTCGTCCCCTATCTGGTAAGGGGACTCGGATTCCCAATACATCCGTTCCTCCGCGGGCTCCTGGAGTTCTACGGACTCCAGCTCCACCACTTCACGCCCGCCTCTGTCCTGCATATCGCGGGCTACGTAGCTCTTTGTGAGCTATTCCTGGGCATTGAGCCCCATTTTGCATTGTGGAAGAGGCTGTTCTGCCTCGTACCCCGTTCTCACGAGGGGTCCATATATCAAGTGGGCGGCGCCGAAATATGGCGCATTGCCGGGACCGGATACCCATCCGGCACTCCCAAGAAGGCGTCCGGAGACTGGCCTTCAGAGTGGTTTTATATAGGAGACTCTCCGCTGCCGGACCCAGTCCGGATCGGCCTCCCGGAGTTCAGTGCTGCTCCTTTGAAGAAACGCCTCAGCTGGCGCCCACGGAGCCCCCGATTGGAGGAAGACAAGAGCGTCCATTACTTGATGGGCCGAATAAGATTAATGACCCATTCTGGCTTGACCATGATCGGATTCATGGCGACATGCATCATGCGGGGGGTACAGCCATTGCAATACAGAGGCCACCCCATGTGGGATTTCAACGGGGAAGACGATGCCACCCGTCATGGCTGCAAAGGGCCGGATTCGACCGAGGATCTGGTGGAGATCCTGTCCAGCCTGTACAAGGGGGAGAAGGAGGACTTCCTTCGAACGAACCCTTTGAATGGGTTTTCCATGATCAACCCTAGAGGATGGGTAAGCGAACACCTTTAAGGGCTCCACCCATGCTTTTGAAGTTTAAGCTTCTTACATTATGTCTTCGGTGCAGGATCTACGCCGGACTGTGGAGGACATGGTGAGTCCTGCTCCGCAACCCGAGGATCCAGAAAGATCCTTGGATCCGCCCTCCGAAGAGGACCCGGACATCGAGGTGGAGCTGATCGACGGAGTGTTTCACCAGCTCAGCATAGACAATGCTTTGGTTGCCATTACGGCGGATTACCCCGGATTGTGTCCGGCTTCCCAGGTGACCGCGACCGAAGTCCGGACACCATCATCTCTTCCCTGCCCATTTCTAACCTTCGCGAACAATGGTATTTTGCAGGAAGCGCCTTTACGGCAGGAAGCCGAGCCCGCGGCGGCTGACCAACAGAGGTCAGTTCGGACCAGCAGGCGGAAAAGGAGCGCGGTGCGGACGGAAACGTCGCTGCAAAGGTATAGCTCGTATTTGAATTTTCAGAGCGATGTTCCTAGGAAACGCCTGAGTGCTCATGATCTTTGCAGGAGAAAAAGTGCTCGCCGTACTGCGGGCGCAGAAGTTGCAGATCCAACCTACACCGGCCAGGCTCCAGCGCCCGGCCTGGGGGGGGGAGGCAAGCGCAAGACGCGGGCCGGATCCTTCTCCAACGGAGGACACCGACAGACTATCCGCCACCAAGTCTGAGGTGGAGAGCGCCATGAACCATAGGCGTCGCCGGACAGTATTTCGTGAAGCGTGCTTTTCCCCTGAGGCATTGGATGCCTTTAACGCAGGGGACGCGCATCTCCGTGCTGCTCAAGATGGTTTTACCAGAGCCATGGAGCAGTATGTGAAAGACATACGGGTAAGGGAATTTTAATGGTTGTATATACCAGTAGCCCCCGAGACTTAAAGTAGTTATGTTAACTGATTTAAGGATCATTTGAAAACGCAGGCTCTTACCGAGAAGAATGCCCAGCTGTCTCGGGAGCTGCAAGATTGCAAGGCCCAACTTGAGGCCGCACTTGCTGCCGCAGGAGGAGACACAGAGACCCCTCCTGGTAACACATTTTTATTAATAAATATAAGCGCTGTGCGGCGTGCACGCGAGTCTAATAATGACATTGCAGGTGCCGCCGGACAAGATCCGGACAGGCAAGCATTGTTGCGCCAGCTAAAGGCCGGCGAGAGTGTGCTGAATAGGGTTCAGCAAGAAAGGAACAAGCTCCAGGATGCCAACGCCAAACTCGGAGAAGAGTTGAAAGGTGCTCGAGCCGAGCTGTCCGGCTCCGTTAAGGAGAATCAACGGCTTCGTCGTGGCATTTATAGTAAGTGCTTGAGCGGACTCCTTTGAAAAGAAGAGTTCGGCGAGGAAGTATTTTGACATGATATGTCTTGTAGGTATACTCACAGGTCGTCCTGCAGAGGAGATGCCCATATCAACGGGTGATCAGCTTCCCGAACTGTTGCAACTGCTCGAACGAGTTCGGCAGGCAATGACCAGCGTTGTCCGGGCTTTATGGCCAGCCTTCTCCCTACCCAAGGGCCTTGGGGAGCTTGCGGAGAAGCTTCAGGGAGTGCGGCAGCGCTTCCGTTTGTGGAAGATTTCGGCTTGCCGTCAAGGTGCCAGGGAGGCTTGGGCCATGGTGAAGACGCGGTATAAGAAGGCGGATCCCAACCATATGGCCGAAGTTGGACCGGTGGGGCCCGATGGGAAGGAGATCCCTGTGAGTTTAGTATATAGCCAAGTAGAGTTGGCTGCTAAGTTTTCCCAATGGGACTGTAAGTTAGACAGCCTGTTAGACGGGATTGAGGAGGAATACAATCAATAAATTTGACAATGTATGTGTTCCTTTGAAGTGACATGTGAAATGCCTTCTAGCCGGATTGTAGATCGTTTGTCTTTGCCGACCTTTTCGCTTCAGCCTCGGGACCCTAGAGTCCGGAGTGTGTCCGAATACCTTTTTGGTTAAGAAACAACCGTGGTATGCATGGAGACCAGGCGTAGGGGTCATTAGTGCTTTATCAGACAAGTGCCCAACTAGTTATGTTATATTACATGGTTAGTAAGAAACATCTTCCAGGGAGAATAGTTCCGTTAAGGGTTCCTTTCGCTGGGAGGCATGCCCTAAAGTGCATGTCCGGACTGCAAAGAAAGCAGTAAAACATCTGGGGGCAGATAGATAAATAATTAAAAGTCATCTTTTATGTCACCGACCGAATATTCCCTTAAGAATGCTAGATTTCGGCTTCACCCAGTCTGAGGTACATATCCGGCTGACCCGGCAGTAACAATCGCAGAGGTGCTCCCTTTACCTCCTAGCCGAACAATCGGGAACGTAGGGGTAAGCACAGGAGCCAGGCAACCCAGCTTGGCCAAAACTTAAGTCATATCAATGCATATAATGGTGAGTAAAAGGTACATGTGGAAGCGTGACACATGTGTTGGGCATGAAACCCTTATAATTGAGCTTCTGTAAAAGAAGCCCCCAGGTATAATGAGTGCGGATGGCACATCAAGTGTATGCAAAAAAAATGCAAAAGTAAGCCCTTAGGGGCTTATTAATAAAAAGGTTATGGAAAGAGAAACGAAAGGCAGCCAAGGTATAAAAATTTGGACGGAGGGAGGGGACGAACTCTTACTCCGGCGCTAGGCATAGAATCTTCGGAGGCGGGCTGCGTTCCATGGGTTCGGTTCGAGTTGGTTATCCGACGCATTTCGTAGACGGTATGCTCCGCCGGTCAGGACTTGATTGATAATGAAGGGGCCCTCCCATTTGGGCTTGAGCTTGTCCTTTTTCTTGTCCAGCAGGCGTAGAACTAGTTCGCCAACGTTGTAAGTCTTGGCCCATACTTCTCTGCTTTGATATCTTCGAGCCTGCTACTGATAGAATGCGGAACGAGCTTTGGCGACGTCGCGTTCTTCCTCCAATGTGTCCAGGCTGTCCTACCGATCCAGCTCGGCCTCTCTTTCCTCGTACATGCGCACTCGAGGTGAGTCATGAATAATGTCGCAGGGCAGGACTGCCTCTGCGCCGTATACCATAAAAAATGGTGTGAATCCGGTAGTACGGTTAGGCATTGTCCGCAGCCCCCAGAGTACGGAGTCGAGCTCCTCGACCCAGTGCGTGTCCGATTTAGTAAGTGACCGCACTAGTCTGGGCTTAATGTCGCTCATTATTAGACCATTTGCTCGTTCCACTTGACCGTTGGTTTGAGGGTGATAGACTGAAGTGTAGTCGAGCTTGATGCCCATATTCTTGCACCATGACTTAACCTCGTCGGCTATGAAGTTCGTGCCGTTGTCGGTGATGATGCTGTGGGGGACTCCGTAACGGTGTACTACCCCGGATATAAAGTCTATCACTGGTCCGGACTCTGCCATTTTGACCGGCTTGGCCTCTATCCATTTGGTGAATTTATCCACCATGACCAATAGGTACCTTTGCTTATGGGTTCCCCCTTTAAGGGGTCCAACCATATCAAGCCCCCAGACCACGAACGGCCAGGTAATGGGTATAGTTTTGAGGGCGGTAGGCGGCATATGGCTATGATTAGCAAAGAGCTGACAACCAACGCATCTCTGGACTAAGTCCTGGGCATCTGCCCGGGCCGTCGGCCAATAAAATCCTGTACGGAATGCCTTTCCTACGAGGGCCCGGGCTGCTGCGTGGTGTCCGCCTAGTCCGGCATGAATTTCAGCCAGGAGGTTTCGCCCTTCCTCTTCGGAGATACACCTTTGAAGGACTCCGGTTGTGCTTTTCTTATAAAGTTCTCCCTCATGGACCTTGTAGGCTTTTGATCGCCGGACTATGCAGCGGGCCTCGTTTTGGTCTTCGGGGAGTTCCTGCCTAAGCAAGTAGGCTAGGAATGGTTCTGTCCACGGGGCGATTATTGCCATTATGTCGTGGGCTAACGGTGTTATGTCATCGGCTGAATCGCCGATTGGCTCGGTTTTATCTGGTTTGTCACTTCCGAGCTCCTCTTCCCATAGTACGGATGGCTTGAAGAGCCGTTCCAGGAAGATATTTGGAGGGACAGCATCACGTTTCGCACCGATGCGTGCCAGTACGTCGGCTGCTTGGTTATTATCTCGGGCTATGTGATGGAATTCGAGTCCTTCAAACCGAGCTGACATTTTTAGAACGGTGTTGCGATATGCTGCCATTTTCGGATCCTTGGCGTCAAAGTCTCCATTTGTTTGGGATATTGCAAGGTTTGAGTCCCCACGCACCTCTAGGCGTTGAATACCCATGGAGACTGCCATCCGGAGACCATGTAATAGGGCCTCGTATTCAGCTGCGTTGTTGGAGTCCGTGTACATTATTTGAAGTACGTACTGGACTGTATCCCCGGTTGGGGACGTCAATACGACGCCAGCCCCCAGTCCGGCCAACATTTTAGAGCCGTCGAAATGCATAACCCAATTGGAGTATGCGCCGTACTCTTTAGGGAGTTCGGCTTCGGTCCATTCGGCGATGAAGTCAGCCAAAACTTGTGACTTTATAGCTCGCCGAGGTTTGTAAGTTATATCGAATGGTAAGACCTCAATGGCCCATTTTGCGATCCTTCCCGTTTGCGTCGCGGTTATTTATAATGTCACTGAGTGGTACTTCAGAGGCCATTGTTATCGAACACTCCTGAAAGTAGTGTCGGAGCTTCCGAGACGCCATGAACACCGCGTACGCTATCTTCTGATAGTGCGGGTAACGGGATTTGCAGGGGGTTAACACAGTGGATACATAATACACTGGTTTTTGAAGAGGGAATTTATGCCCTTCTGTCGCTCGTTCGACGACGAGGACCGCGCTTACAACTTGATGCGTTGTTGCGATGTATAACAACATTGGTTCGCCCAGAGTGGGCGCAGCCAGGACCGGATTTGTTGCCAATATGGCCTTTATTTCTTCGAGTCCGGCAGTGGCAGCATCCGTCCACTCAAAGTGTTCGGTGCGCCTGAGGAGGCGATAGAGAGGCAACGCCTTTTCTCCTAGACGGGAGATAAAGCGGCTTAAGGCTGCCACGCATCCTGTTAATTTTTGTATTTGTTTGAGGTCTTTTGGAATATCCAACTGTGACAGAGCTCGGATTTTAGCCGGGTTTGCTTCGATTCCTCTACCGGATACAATGAAGCCCAGCAGCTTTCCGGCTGGTACGCCGAAAACGCATTTTTCCGGATTCAGCTTGATGTCATATGCTCTGAGGTTGTCGAATGTGAGCCTCAAATCTTCTACTAGAGTTTCGACGTGTTTTGTTTTGACGACTACATCATCTACGTATGCCTCGACCGTTTTGCCTATCTGGGTGGCCAGACATGTTTGAATCATGCGCTGATATGTTGCGCCGGCATTTTTAAGTCCGAAGGGCATCGTGATGAAGCAGAATGGTCCGTATGGAGTGATGAATGCCGTTGCGGCTTGGTCTGCTTCCGCCATCTTGATTTGATGATAGCCAGAGTATGCGTCCAGGAAGCACAACGAATCGTGCCCTGCGGTAGCATCGATAATTTGGTCGATGCAGGGGAGAGGGAAGGGATCCTTTGGGCAAGCCTTATTGAGGTCTTTAAAATCGACACAGAGGCGCCAGGATTTATCCTTCTTTGGTACCATCATCAGATTTGCTAGCCAGTCCGGATGTTTGATATCTCTAATGAATCCGGCTTCCAATAGTTTGGCTAGCTCTTCCCCCATTGCCTGTCTTTTGGGTTCGAAAAATCGTCGAAGAGCCTGTTTGACTGGCTTAAATCCTTTTAGGATGTTTAGGCTGTGTTCTGCCAACCTGCGTGGGATTCCGGGCATATCCGAAGGATGCCAGGCGAAGATGTCCCAATTTTCCCGAAGGAATTCACGCAGTGCGGCGTCTACTTTGGGGTTCAATTGTGCCCCAATGGAGGCCGTCTTTGTTGGGTCCATTGGATGGACCTGGAATTTTATTATTTCATCTGCTGGTTTGAAGGAGGTGGACTTGGATCTTTTATCGAGTATCACATCGTCCCTGTTCACCGTAGAGCGCAGCACAGTGAGTTCCTCTGCTGCTAAGTCTTCGGATAGTGCCTCCAAGGCTAGTGCAGCTGTCTTATTTTCAGCGCGGAGTGCTATGTCCGGATCACTAGCGAGGGTGATTATTCCGCCGGGCCCAGGCATTTTGAGCTTCATGTACCCGTAATGAGGTACTGCTTGAAAAATTGTGAATGCCTCTCGTCCTAATATAGCGTGATATCCGCTGTTGAACGGGGCCACTTGGAACGTGACTTCTTCGGATCTGTAATTGTCCGGCGAGCCGAACACCACATCGAGTGTGATTTGTCCGGTGCAGCGTGCCTCCCGGCTAGGGATTATACCTCTGAAGGTTGTGCTGCTTCGCTCAATACGGCTCCAATCGATTTCCATTTTCCGCAGAGTTTCCTCGTAGATGAGGTTTAGTCCGCTGCCGCCATCCATGAGGACTTTTGTCAGTCGAAAGTCGTCCACTATGGGACTAAGCACCAGTGCGGCTGGTGCTCTGGCTGTTCGGAATTTAGGTTCGTCGCTGGCACCGAAGGTGATAGCTGTGTCACTCCATGGATTTGCTGTCGCTATTTGGTAGACTTCGGCGAGTCCGCGGATTGTTCGCTTTCGCATATTGTTTGACGCGAAAGTCTCGAAGACTGTTGATACCGTACCGGTATTGTTGGAGTTGTTTTGCGGGGCTAGAAGCTCCTCGCCACTTTTGGCCACCTGCCGTAATATCCAACATGCTCGAAGGCTATGAGTTGGGGCGGCTCCCTCTGTACTATGAAGCTTGCAGGGTCCATTGAGCCATCCCTCCAGTACGGTTTCGTGCCCTTTATTGGGTTTTTGCTTTTTCTTTTTTGCATCTGGGGCCTGAGTGTAAGGCGCCCTTTTGCTGCGGACTGGGTTTGGGGCCGGATTATCCCAAAATTGGTTTTCGGTTTTCCAGAAACTCTCCATCACACAGTACTTTCGTACTATGGATGCCAGATCGGTGAAGCGCGTAATTTTGCGACGATCAATGGCGTTTAGTATTCCCTTGTCCGTGCAGTTATTGCAGAAGATTGAGATTGCGTTTTCCTCTCGGCAGTCCTTTATCCTGTCCATAACCAGGAGGAATCTGGCCCAGTAGTGATGTACTGTTTCAGCGGGCTCTTGCCGTATTAGAGATAGATCGCATATGTCTGGGCGGGTGGGTGGACTAAAATCCGGATCCCTGCCCATCTTGGGGCTTAAAGGCCGAAGAGCTTCCGAATTTAGAAGCTTGGTTTGCTGGACACAATCCAGCAAGTCCGGAGCAACGCATGATTTTAAGTTCAATGCTCGATCGAAGTCCGCTCCTCCGTGGAAATCCGGCGTGGAGGGTTCGGGAATCCGGACCTGAATAGTTTTCAATACAGGCGGAGAGTTGCCGTATTGCTCCTCTACCACTGCGACGTGGTGGGTGGCCTGGGGAGAGTTAATCTCTCTCAGATCGGTTTTAAGCCCAATCTGGTTGTAGTCCATAGCGACTCCCAGGGCGGCGATGTGATCCAAGAGCTCGTTAACAGACGAGAGCTCTATTGGATCCAACTGTTCGGCAGCATTAGGGCTGACGCGAAGATTGCTTCTGATGACTTGAGAAGTCATTGTCGAAGCGGCGGCTGGACAGGCGGTCATAAGAAAACCACCTAGCCGGATAGTTTGGCCGGCGGCCAAGGCCCCTTTGGCGAAAACACCGTCTTTGAAGACGGGTGGAGGCATCCTTCCTATCGGTGACGACACAGAGGAACTCTCAATGAAAGCACCAATGTCGGTGTCAAAACCGGCGGATCTCGGGTAGGGGGTCCCGAACTGTGCGTCTAGGCGGATGATAACAGGAGACGAGGGACACGATGTTTTACCCAGGTTCGGGCCCTCTCGATGGAGGTAAAACCCTACGTCCTGCTTGATTAATATTGATGATATGGGTGGTACAAGAGTGGATCTACCACGAGATCAAGGAGGCTAAACCCTAGAAGCTAGCCTATGGTATGATTGTTGTAATGTATATTATCCTACGGACTAAAGCCCTCCGGTTTATATAGACACCGGAGGAGGCTAGGGTTACACAGAGTTGGTTACAATGGTAGGAGATCTACATATCCGTATCGCCAAGCTTGCCTTCCACGCCAAGGAAAGTCCCATACGGACACGGGACGGAGTCTTCAATCTTGTATCTTCGTAGTCTTGGAGTCCGGCGGACGATGATAGTCCGGCTGTCCGGACACCCCCTAGTCTAGGACTCCCTCAGCGTGCCTGTTATTTCTGTTAAAATAGGAGATCATTATTATCATGGCTTGTGTGATATGGGTGCTAGTGCTAGTGTTATACCCATTGACTTATACAAATAAATTATGCATGATATTGCACCTGCTGAGTTAGAAGATATTGATGTTACAATTAAACTTGCCAATAGAGATACTATATCTGTAGTGGGAATTGTTAGAGATATTGAAGTCTTGTGTGGAAAAACCAAATATCCTGCTGATTTTCTTGTTCTTGGTTCTCCACAAGATACTTTTGTCCCATTATATTTGGTAGAACCTTCTTGAATACTGTTAACGCTAAGATAGATTGCGAAAAGAATGTTGTTACTGTTGGCTTGGATGATATGGTTCATGAGTTTAATTTCTCTAAATTTAGTAAACAACATCGTGAGGAAGAATTGCCTAGTAAGGATGAAATTATTGGTCTTGCTTCTATTGCTGTACCTCCTAATGATCCTTTAGAACACTATTTGCTAGACCATGAAAATGATATGTTCATGAATGAAAGAAAGGAAATAGATGAAGTATTCTTTAAACAGGAACCTATTCTGCAACACAATTTGCCTGTTGAAATCCTAGGGGATCCTCCTCCACCCAAGAGTGATCCTGTGTTTGAGCTTAAACTATTGCCTGATAATCTTAAATATGCTTATCTTGATGAAAAGAAAATATATCCTGTCATTATTAGCTCTAACCTTTCAGAGCATGAAGAAGAAAGATTATTGAAAACTCTGAAAAAGCACCGTGCCGCTATTGGATATACTCTGGATGATCTTAAGGGCATCAGTCCCACTCTATGTCAACATAAAATAAATTTGGAAGCGGATGCCAAACCAGTTTGTGATCCTCAACGACGTTTGAATCCTAAAATGAAAGAAGTGGTAAGAAAAGAAATACTCTAGCTTCTGGAGGCAGGTATAATTTATCCTATTGCTGATAGTCAGTGGGTAAGTCCTGTCCATTGTGTCCCTAAGAAGGGAGGTATTACTGTTGTCCCTAATGATAAAGATGAATTGATTCTGCAAAGAAATATCACAGGTTATAGGACGGTAATTTATTTCCGCAAATTAAATAAGGCTACTAAGAAAGATCATTACCCCTTACCTTTTATTGATTAAATGCTAGAAAGATTATGCAAACATACACATTATTGCTTTCTAGATGGTTATTCTGGTTTTTCTCAAATACCTGTGTTGGCTAAAGATCAATCAAAGACTACTTTTACATGCCCTTTTGGTACTTTTGCTTATAGACGTATGCCTTTAAGTTTATGTAATGCACCTGCTACCTTTCAAAGATGCATGATGGCTATATTCTGTGACTTTTGCGAGAAAATTTGTGAGGTTTTCATGGACGACTTTTCCGTCTATGGTTCCTCTTTTGATGATTGCTTGAGCAATCTTGCTCGAGTTTTGCAGAGATGTGAAGAAACTAATCTTGTCTTGAATTGGGAAAAGTGCCACTTTATGGTTAATGAAGGTATTGTCTTGCGGCACAAAGTTTCTGAAAGAGGTATTGAAGTTGATAAAGCCAAGGTTGATGCTATTGAAAAGATGCCATGTCCCAAGGACATCAAAGGTATAAGAAGTTTCCTTGGTCATGCCGGATTTTATAGGAGGTTCATTAAGGACTTCTCAAAAATTTCCCGGCCTCTGACTAATTTATTACAAAAAATATGTACCATTTGTCTTTGATGATGATTGTGTAGAAGCATTTGAAATACTTAAGAAAGCATTAGTCTCTGCACCTGTTGTTCAGCCACCTCATTGGAATTTACCCTTTGAAATTATGTGTGATGCTAGTGATTATGATGTAGGTGTTGTTCTAGGGCAAAGAGTTGATAAGAAATTAAATGTTATCCATTATGCTAGTAAGACTCTAGACAATGCTTAAAGAAATTATGCTACTACCGAAAAGGAACTTTTAGCAGTTGTATTTGCTTGTGATAAATTCAGACCCTATATTGTTGATTCTAAAGTAACTATTCACACAGATCATGCTGCTATTAAATATCTTATGGAAAAGAAAGATGCAAAACCTAGACTTATTAGATGGGTTCTCCTGCTGCAAGAATTTGATTTACATATTGTTGATGGAAAAGGAGCTGAGAACCCCGTTGCAGACAACTTATCTAGGTTAGAGAATGTTCTTGATGACCCACTACCTATTGATGATAGCTTTCCTGATGAACAATTAAATGTCATAAGCACTTCTCGTAGCACTCCATGGTATGTTGATTATGCTAATTATATTGTTGCTAAATTTATACCACCTAGCTTCACATACCAACAAAAGAAAAAGTTTTTCTATGACTTGCGACATTACTTTTGGGATGACCCACATCTTTATAAAGAAGGAGTAGATGGTGTTATTAGACGTTGTGTACCTGAGCATGAACAGGGATCCTACGCAAGTGTCACTCCGAGGCTTATGGAGGACACCACGCTGGAGATAGAACTGCACATAAGGTATTGCAATCTGGTTTTTATTGGCCTACTCTCTTCAAGGATGCCCGTAAGTTTGTTTTCTCTTGCGATGAATGTCAAAGAATTGGTAATATTAGTAGACGTCAAGAAATGCCTATGAATTATTCACTTGTTATTGAACCATTTGATGTTTGGGGCTTTGATTATATGGGACCTTTTCCTGCCTCTAATGGATATACCCATATTTTAGTTGCTGTTGATTACGTTACTAAGTGGGTAGAACTATTCCAACTAGTAGCGCTGATCATAACACTTCTATTAAAATGCTTAAGGAAGTTATTTTTCCGAGGTTTGGAGTCCCTAGATATTTAATGACTGATGGTGGTTCACAGTTTATTCATGGTGCTTTCCGTAAGATGCTTGCTAAATATGATGTTAATCATAGAATTGCATCTCCATATCACCTGTAGTCTAGTGGTCAAGTAGAATTGAGCAATAGAGATCTCAAATTATTCTTGCAAAAGACTGTCAATAGGTCTAGAAAGAATTGGTCCAAGAAACTGAATGACGCGTTGTGGGCCTATAGAACTGCATACAAAAATCCTATGGGTATGTCTCCGTATAAAATGGTTTATGGAAAAGCTTGTCACTTGCCTCTCGAACTAGAACATAAGGCATATTGGGCTATTAAAGAGCTCAACTATGATTTCAAACTTGCCGGTGAGAAGAGGTTATTTGATATTAGCTCACTTGATGAATGGAGAACCCAAGCTTATGAAAATGCCAAGTTGTTTAAAGAAAAGGTTAAAAGATGGCATGACAAAAGGATACAAAAGCGTGAGTCTAGTGTAGGTGATTATGTATTGCTATACAACTCTTGTTTAAGATTTGTTGCAGGAAAACTTCTCTCTAAATGGGAAGGTCCCTACGTTATCGAGGAGGTCTATCGTTCCGGTGCCATAAAAATCAACAACTTCGAAGACACAAATCCGAAGGTGGTAAACGGTCAAAGCATCAAACACTATATCTCAGGTAATCCTATAAATGTTGAAACCAATATTATTGACATCGTAACCCCGAAAGAATACATAAGGGACACTTTCCAGAACGTTCCAGACTCCGAAAAGGAATAGGTATGTGGTACGGTAAGTAAACCGACTCCAAAACAATTTTTAAGGCAAAATTTCTCTGTTTTGGAATATTTAGAAAAATAGAAAAATAAGTAGCAGTCTGGGGAGGACACGAGGCCTCCACGAGGGTGGAGGGCGCGCCCTACCCCCCTGGGCGCGCCCCCTACCTCGTGAGCACCTCGTGTGCCCTCCGGACTCCATTTCCTTGCACGATACGTATTTTGGTCAGTAAAAATTAATTATATATACTCCCGAAGGTTTTGACTCTCGTATCACTCAAATCTCCCATGTTCTTGTTTCGAGCTGTTTTTCTAACAGGTCTGGATCATCATGACGACCCCAAGTGCTTCCAAGGACAAGTTCTTCGAGAAGGTGATCAACCCTTACCTCGCGGAGGTGCTGCGACACCCTCAAACCATTGAGATGCGTGATGGGTTGCTGCACATCCGCGATGTTGAGGGACCAAAGGGAACTTTAAGCGTGGAGTCGAGGCTCAAAGCAATGGAGCAACAAGTTTTCAAGTGCCAGGGGATGGTGGAGCGTGGAATCAATGCTACCCACAAGATGCTCGCGGAGTTCACCAACAGCTACGAGCCGGATGCCAAGAAGACCGAGGAGGCCATCTTCAAGCTACACGAGAAGATCGAGCACCTCCAAGCCCAAATCTATGATCTGCAAAACCAAAACTGTGAGTATGAATATAGATTCAAAAGATGAGTTTGGCTGCAGATTTGAGGATTCCGGAGACTCAATCATCCTTCTATGATGGTGAACCTATGCCATGGAAGGTGGACGACAATCTTGCATCATCAATAACACCTCCACCGCCAACAACAAAGAAGGAGACATAATCATCTGGGTATGGGCACTCCCCTTGGCAACTGCCAAGCTTAGGGGAGGTGCCCTGGTGTCGTATCACCATCACAACTCCTATCTTTACCGTTTTTCTTAGTTCGATCCTTTTAGTAGTATCTTGATTTAGTAGAATAAAGTCATGGCATGATCTAGTTTTGAGTTTTGCTTTATGATCCTTCTTTGTAATCGAGTCCGTGAGCTATATAATAAAGATTAGTGTTGAGTCAAGGGCTTGAGTATTTTGCCATGATCTTGGGTGATTAGAAGAAAAAGAATAAAAGAATCAAAGAGTTCATATTGATCTTAGTGAAAGTAATGACTCCACATAGAAAGAGTATGATGATTAAAAGTTGTTGGGAATTGGCAAATATAGCTTTGGTCATCGTTGCAATTAATAGGAAGTAATAAGGAAATAGAGGTTTCACATATAGATATATTATCATTGACATCTTTTATGATTGGGAGCACTCATTAAAACATGACATGCTAAAGAGTTGATGTTGGACAAGGAAGACAACATAATGAGTTATGTTTTCTTACATCTGAGATAAAGTATGTTGTCATGGATCCTCTACCATGTTGAGCTTGCCTTTCCCCCTCATGCTAGCCAAATTCCTAGCGCCAAGTAGAAATACTACTTGTGCTTCCAAATACCCTTAAACCAGTTTTGCCATGAGAGTCCACCATATCTACCTATGGATTGAGTAAGATCCTTCAAGTAAGTTGTCATCGGTGCAAGCAATAAAAATTGCTCTCTAAATATGCATGACTTATTAGTGCGGAGAAAATAAACTTTGTACGAACTTGTTGTGGACGCAATAAAAGCGACGGACTGCATAATAAAGGTCCACATACAAGGGGCAATATAAAGTGACGTTCTTTTGCATTAAGATTTTGTGCGTCAACCCTAAACGCGCATGACAACCTCTGCTTCCCTCTGCGAAGGGCCTATATTTTATTATTATCCTCTACCTTATGCAAGATTCACGATGATCTTCACCTTTCCCTTTTTATTTTATCCTTTGGCAAGCTCAGCATGCGGGAAAGAACATGATATATATATCTAATTGGATGTAGGGGAGCATGAACTATTATTGTTGACATTACCCTTGAGGTAAAAGGTTGTGGGGCAAAAGTATAAGCCCCTATCTTTCTCTGTGTCCGATTAAAACTCCGTAACCACAAGTATTGCGTGAGTGTTAGCAATTATGAAGGACTAAGTGATAGTTGAGTATGTGGACTTGCTTTTATGCTCTGACATAGACTCTTTCCGATGTTATGATAAATTGCAATTGCTTCAATGACTGAGATTATAATTGTTGGTCCTCAATAAGGTTTCTGATTCATACTTTGGCTTTATGAAAAGATCATCACTTGAATATGAGTAATCAT
The DNA here is from genome assembly GCA_963921465.1 of Triticum timopheevii. Classification (NCBI taxonomy): domain Eukaryota; kingdom Viridiplantae; phylum Streptophyta; class Magnoliopsida; order Poales; family Poaceae; genus Triticum; species Triticum timopheevii. Next base: position 481,692,001 of record OY997268.1, read on the forward strand.
ATGACAAAACCTATTTATGTTGCTGTTATAGAAATAATCATGATGCCTTCATGTTCGTATTTTATTTTTATCGACACCTCTACCTCTAAACATGAGGACATATTTATTGTTATCGGCTTTTCGCTTGAGGACAAGCAAGGTCTAAGCTTGGGGGAGTTGATACGTCCATTTTGCATCATGCTTTTATATCAATATTTATTGCATTATGGGCTATTATTCCACGTTATGTCACAATACTTATGGCTATTCTCTCTTATTTTACAAGGTTTACATGAAGAGGGAGAATGCCGGCAGCTGGAATTCTAGGCTGGAAAAGGAGCAAATATTGGAGCCTATTCTGCACAACTCCAAAAGTCCTGAAACTCCATGGAATATCTTAAAATAAATAAAGAAAAATCATCGCCAAAGATGAAGGCCAGGGGGCCCACACCCTGCTCACGAGGCTGGGGGCGCCCCCTGGGGGCGCCCCCCTGCCTTGTGGGCCCCCTGGTGGCTCTCTGACGCCCATCTTCTCCTATATGAAGTCTTCCGATGAGAAAAAAGAGAAGGCAACCTTTCGGGACGAGACTCCGCCGCCATGAGGCGGAACCTTGGCAGAACCAATCTAGGGCTCCGGCAGAGCTGTTCCGCTGGGGACACTTCCCTCCGGTAGGGGGAAATCATCACCATCGTCATCACCAACGCTCCTCTCATCGGGAGGGGGCAATCTCCATCAACATCTTCACCAGCACCATCTCATCTCCAAACCCTAGTTCATCTCTTGTATCCAATTCTTGTCTCCAAGTCCAGGATTGGTGCTAGTAGGTTGCTAGTTGTGTTGATTACTCCTTGTAGTTGATGCTAGTTGGTTTAATTGGTGGAAGATCATATGTTCAGATCCTTTATGCACAGTATTACCCCTCTGATTATGAACATGAATATGCTTTGTGAGTAATTACATTTGTTCCTGAGGACAAGGGAGAAGTCTTGCTATTAGTAGTCATGTGAATTTGGTATTCGTTTGATATTTTGATAAGATGTATGTTGTCTAACCTCTAGTGGTGCTATGTGAACGTTGACTACATAACACTTCACCATTATTTGGGCCTAGAGGAAGGCATTGGGAAGTAATAAGTAGATAATGGGTTGCTAGAGTGACAGAAGCTTAAACCCTAGTTTATGCGTTGCTTCGTAAGGGGCTGATTTGGATCCATATGTTTCATGCTATGGTTAGGTTTACCTTAATACTTTTGTTGTAGTTGCGGATGCTTGCAATAGAGGTTAATCATAAGTGGGATGCTTGTTCAAGTAAGAACAGCACCCAAGCACTGGTCCACCCACATATCAAATTATCAAAGTACCGAACGTGAATCATATGAGCGTGATGAAAACTAGCTTGACGATATTCCCATGTGTCCTCGGGAGCGCTTTTCCTATTATAAGAGTTTGTCCAGGCTTGTCCTTTGCTACAAAAAGGATTGGGCCACCTTGCTGCACTTTATTTACTTTTGTTACTTGTTGCTCGTTACAATTTATCCTATCACAAAACTATCTGTTACCACTTATTTCAGTACTTGCAGAGAATACCTTGCTGAAAACCGCTTATCATTTCCTTCTGCTCCGCGTTGGGTTCGGCACTCTTACTTATCGAAAGGACTACGATAGATCCCCTATACTTGTGGGTCATCAAGCAGCGTCATGAGGACACAAAAGAGCTCATCACCGCTCACCGCGGAGACTAGTTCCTGCGGCCTGCAGCAATGCATCAAGAAAGTAGAGATCAGGGAGCCAGATCCTTGTCTTCCTTCTTCTTTTGCCCTTGTGTATTTCGGGCGTAGCCGCATGTGGATTTTTTAATTATCTTTCTAATTATGTAAGACAATTAATCGTCCTTATCTTTCTGTGGAAGATCAGTGTTGCGAGGCTGGAATGAAGAAAACTCTTGCTGTGGCGACCCTGGCGTTGCTGTTCTTCTAGTTGCTGGTGGGCTTCCTTCAGTTTCCTGGTTTCTTTTGATGTAATAATCGGTTTAGGATGTGGATTGTGTCGTCGGTTGTGAAATGTTGGGTTCTAGCGCGGATGTTTGGCCTTTGTTTGCCTCTTGGGATGTTGTGATTTCAATCTAGTAGCTTTTAGTCCTTCATGTTAGGATGGAGTTGTGTTGAACTTCTTGTGAATTGTGGTGGTTTTCAGTAATGAAAATCGGAAGGGGAAAGCCCTTCTTTGATAAAAAAAATCGTCCTTATATATTCATCAGTCTTGCTATAAGTCGCAGTAGATGCTATATAGGTCCGTCGGATCTTACATCAAGATCCGTGCTTTCAGATTTTCTTTTTTCTCTCTTAAATGTCAGTCGAGTGAGACATAGCCACGCCATTAAACAGAGGCTCGGGCGCCATTAATGGAGACCTTGGGAGAGAGGTGGACGGTAGATGGAGGTCAAAGGTCTCTCCTCCCGATAAGCACGGGCAGGGGTCTGATCGCGCGCCTCTCGTACTCAAATAGCTACCCTGCATAGCGCCTCCTAGCTAATAAAAAATGGGGATGCGTGGCGGCACGTAAATGGTACTAGTAAGTAGAACGTGCACGGTTTCAATAATACTTGTGTTTCCGATTGTAACGTGACAACACTTGCTCCAAAATAACTTTGTTGATTGTTAATGTGTGCGCCTTCGCAAATCGGACTGCAAATTTACCACAGCATTTTGGTGCCATGTCATGGCACCAAGCCAAGTTTCATTATTTTCATGCGTGTTTTGGATTTACAGGAATTAAAAAACTAAGTTTCTCAATGATTCCAACCCAGCCACGACGCCCAGAATTTTGAATTTCATTCCCATTTCTTGCATGGAACCTAGAAATTTACCCGAGGACACACATGTGATTTTTCAACCAACTTTGGTGCACTGGAACATGTGCTTGTATTTCAAATTTGAATTATGCACACAAAGGTGACATGTTCCCTCCCAGAACCATGAGCCTTCTTGAGAGAATCTCCGATTTGCAAGAAGCTTATACCAAAATTTGTTCCTATTCGGCCAAATTTTTTTACCACGGCATGATACTACCATGACATGACACCATGCCAAGTTTCATGATTTTAAAACCAAGTTTCTCAATGTTCTCGACCGAGCCACGACGCCCAGATGTTTGAATCTTATTCTCATTTTTTGCATGGGACCTACTCCCTCCTTCCATCTATATAGGGCCTAATGTGTTTTTCAAGACAGCCTTTGACTATTGACAAGATTAATAGCACATGAGATGTATACTATGAAAAATATATTATTGGAAGCTCCTTTGACATACAAATTTGAAGGTATGCTTTGTGTAAGTTGCATGTCATATATTATTGCTCTAATGTTTGGTCAAAGTTAGCCTCGAAAAACACATTAGGACCTATATAGATGGAAGGAGGGAGTAGAAATTCACCCGAAGGACACAAATGTGATTTTTCAACCAACTTTGGTGCACGGGAGCACGTGCTTGTAGTTCAAATTTGAATTATGCACATTAAATGACCAAACACTCAATTAATGTGTAAATAAGGCCAAACGAAGTCGGAATAATTCCAAAATTTAACAGGGCACTCATGTAGTCCTATGTTTCCTTTGTAAATAAACTCAAGGGGGACAACGTATATCATTTCGCACTCAAAGGTGACACGTTCCCTCTCAGAACCACGAGCCTTCTTGAGAGAAGCTTCGGTTTGCAAGAAGCTTATACCAAAATCTGTTCCTATTCGGCCATTTTTTTACCACAACATGGTAGTACCATGACATGACATCCATGCCAAGTTTCATGATTTTCAACGTGTTTTGGATTTACAAGAATCTTAAAACCAAGTTTCTCAATGTTCTCGGCCAAGCCACGATGCCCAGATGTTTTAATGTTATTCTCATTTCTTGCATGGCACCTAGAAATTCACCCGAGGACACAAATGTGATTTTTCAACCAACTTTGGTGCACGAGAGCATGTGCTTGTAGTTCAAATTTGACTTATGCACATTAAATGACCATAAACTCAATTAATGTATAAAAAATGACAAACGAACCCGGAATAATTCCAAAATTTAACATGGCACTAATTTAGTTCTATGTTGCCTTTGTTAAGAAACTCAAGGGCGGGGGGCGGGGGGGGGGGGCAGTGTATATCGTTTCACACTCAAAGGTGGCACGTTCCCTCTTAGAACCACGAGCTTCCAAATCGGCCCAATTTTTTACCACAACATGTTAGTGCCATGACATGACACCATGCCAAGTTTCATGATTTCCAGCCGAGTTTTGGATTTACATGAATTTAAAATCTAAGTTTCTCGATGTTCTCGGCGGAGTCATGACGCCCAGATGTTTGAATTTCATTCTCATTTCTTCCATGGGACCTAGAAATTCAACCAAGGACACACATGTGATTTTTCAACCCACTTTGGTGCACCGGAGCATGTACATGCGATTCATATTTAGATTATGCACATTAAAAGTCCAGAAACTCAATTAATGTATAAAAAGGCCAAATGAACCCGAAAAAATTCCAAAATTTAACAGGGCACTCATATAGTTCTATGTTGCCTCTGTAAATAAAATTAGGGGGGAGGCAGCGTATATCATTTCGCACACAAAGGTGACACGTTCCCTCTCGGAACCACGAGGCTTGTTGAGAGAATCTCCGGTTTTGCAAGAGGCTTATACCAAAATTTGTCCCAATTCAGCCAAAAATTATACGTAGGAAAACAGGGCTTAGATTATCCCGAACATCTCGCTACCTAGACCAATACTGTACTATGATTTGAATTCAACATAAAATGGATACAGATATTTGAATTGGAGAGGGTATGGTACATGTAGTTCATAGTGAAATATGATTACTACTATATGCATGTCTTTTTGTTATCAAGATAATATTTAAATTATTGTATAACTTGACAACAATCGTATTCAAATAAGCAAAATTGATTCAAATTTAGTCCATATGGTAGACGACAATATATATGTTCACATGGTGGAGTAAAATGTTCATATATGATGGAATATCAAAATGTACGACTACATCAATTATAAACCACAAGGTCACCTAATGATATATTCGAAATCAACATAATGTGGATTCAAAAATTGAAATTCGAGATCATGGCATCTGTAATCATATAAAAAGGGACATTACTCGTTCTTTGGTGGGAATTGATTTGTTTTTTGTTGTTGTTGAGTGAGGGAGTCCTGGACTAGGGGGTGTCCGGATAGCCGAACTATCACCGTCGGCCGGACTCCAAGACTATGAAGATACAAGATTGAAGACTTCGTCTCGTGTCCGGATGGGACTTTCCTTGGCGTGGAAGGCAAGCTTGGCGATACGGATATGTAGATCTCCTACCATTGTAACCGACTCTGTGTAACCCTAGCCCTCTCTGGTGTCTATATAAACCGGAGGGTTTTAGTCCGTAGGACGAACAACAATCATACCATAGGCTAGCTTCTAGGGTTTAGCCTCCTTGATCTCGTGGTAGATCTACTCTTGTACTACCCATATCATCAATATTATTCAAGCAGGAGTAGGGTTTTACCTCCACCGAGAGGGCCCGAACCTGGGTAAAAACATCGTGTCCCTTGTCTCCTGTTACCATCCGCCTAGACGCATAGTTCGGGACCCCCTACCCGAGATCCGCCGGTTTTGACACCGACATTGGTGCTTTCATTGAGAGTTCCTCTGTGTCATCACCTATAGGCCCGATGGCTCCTTCGATCATCAACAACAACGCGGTCCAGGGCGAGACTTTTCTCCCCGGACAGATCTTCGTATTCGGCGGCTTCGCACAGCGGGCCAATTTGCTTGGCCATCTGGAGCAGATCGAAAGCTACGCCCCTGGCCATTAGGTCAGATTTGGGAGTTTGAACTATACGGCCGACATCCGTGGAGATTTGATCTTCGACGTATTCGAGCCACAGCCAGGCGTGCCGCACTGTCACGATAGGCATGATTTGGCTCTGCTGCCGGACAGTGCCCTGGAGGCCGCACAAGAGTCCGCTCCGACCCTTAGTTCGAAGCCGACGGCGCCAATCGAGGATGGGTGGTTGGACACCACCTCGGGGGCTGCTACCTCTACGGTGATAGAGTCGAATACTGACCCTGTCCCTTGTGAAGCTCGTGACTCCAAGGTGCCGGACTCCTCTCCAGACCCCGAACCTTCCGCGCCCCTGCCAATCGAATCCGATTGGGTGCCGATCATGGAGTTCACCGCTGCGGACATCGTTCAGCACTCGCCTTTGGCGACATCCTGAATTCGGTCTCTCTTTATCAGGAGAGCCCTGGCCGGATTATGGTCAGAACGGTTGGGATGCGGACGACGAAGAAATTCAAAGCCCACCCACCACCCACTTCATAGCCACTGTCGATGACTTAACCGACATGCTAGACTTTGACTCCGAAGACATCGACGGTATGGATGACGATGCCGGATACGACCAAGAACCAGCACCTACAGGGCACTAGAAAGCCACCTCGTCATATGACATATACATGGTGGACACCCCAAAGGATGGGAATGGCGATGGACCAGCGGAGGATGACCCCTCCAAAAAGCAGCCTAAGCGTCGGCGTTAGCGGCGCCGCTCCAAATCCCGCCACAGCAAGAATGGAGATTCCGGCACCGGAGATAATAACACCCCGGACAGTGCCGAAGACAACCCCCTCCAGCAAGATTCAGCACAGGAGGACGGAGAAGCCAGCCCTCGTGAGAGAGCGGCAGACGAAGAGGTAGAGGACAAAAATTACATGCCTCCCTCTGGAGACGAGGCAAGCCTCGACGACGACGAATTTGTTGTGCCTGAGGATCCCGTCGAACAAGAGCGTTTCAAACGCAGGCTTATGGCCACGGCAAGCAGCCTCAAGAAAAAGCAGCAACAGCTTAGAGCTGACCAAGACTTGCTAGCCGACAGATGGATGGAAGTCCTTGCGACCGAAGAGTATGAAGTCGAACGCCCCTCCAAAAGTTACCCCAAACACAAGCTGCTGCCCCGATTAGAGGAGGAAGCACATAAACCTACATCACTAGTGCACAATACGGCCGACCGGCCACCTCGTGGCCGCGACAAAGAGGCCTCTAGGCCCTCCACTAAAGCCGCACCCCGGCGTCGCTCGAAAAGTACAAGGCCACGGGGGAACGTGACGGACTTGCGAGACATATTGGAGGATAAGGCGAGGCAAACAAGATCGATCTACGGATCGCGTGGGCGCCCTACGATACGCGACGACAACCGTCACGCCGGATACAGCAACCCCGGCCGGGCCGAACACAGTAGACAAAGCTCGTTTGAGCTGCGTCGTGATATAGCCCAATACAGAGGCACCGCACACCCACTATGCTTCACAGATGAAGTAATGGATCATCAAATCCCCGAAGGATTCAAACCCGTGAACATTGAATCCTACGATGGCACAACAGATCTTGCGGTTTGGATCGAAGACTATCTCCTTCATATCCACATGGCCCGCGGTGATGATCTTCACGCCATCAAATACCTCCCACTCAAGCTTAAAGGACCAGCTCGGCATTGGCTCAACAGCCTGCCAGCAGAATCAATTGGGTGTTGGGAGGACCTGGAAGCCGCATTCCTCGATAACTTCCAGTGCACATATGTGCGACCACCAGACGCTGATGACCTAAGCCACATAATTCAGCAGCTAGACGAATCGGCCAGACAATTCTGGACACGGTTCTTAACCAAGAAAAATCAAATCGTCGACTGTCCGGATGCAGAGGCCCTTGCAGCCTTCAAACACAACATCCGCGATGAATGGCTTGCCCGGCACCTAGGACAGGAAAAGCCGAAATCAATGGCAGCCCTCACATCACTCATGACCCGCTTCTGTGCGGGAGAAGACAGCTGGCTAGCTCGCAGTAACAACCTAACCAAAAACTCTGGTAGTTCGGATACCAAAGACAGCAATGGCAGGTCGCGTCGCAATAAGCACAAACGCCACATTAACGGCGACAATACTGAAGATACAGCAGTCAACGCCGGATTCAGAGGCTCTAAACCCGGTCAGCGGAAAAAGCCATTCAAAAGAACTACTCCAGGCCCGTCCAATTTGGACCAGATACTCGATCGCTCATGCCAGATACACGGCACCCCCGAAAAGCCGGCTAATCACACCAACAGACGTTGTTGGGTGTTCAAGCAGGCAGGCAAGTTAATCGTTGAAGGCAACGATAAGGGGCTGCATAGCGATGACGAGGAGGAGACACGGCCGCCGAACAATAGAGGACAGAAGGGATTCCCCCCACAAGTGCGGACGGTGAACATGATATACGCAACCCACATACCCAAAAGAGAGCGGAAGCGTGCGCTCAGGGACGCATACGCGATGGAGCCAGTCGCGACAAAGTTTAATCCGCGGTCCTCCTGCCGATCACTTTTGATCGAAGGTACCACCCCACCAGTATCCGCCACGGCGGATTTGCCGCATTGGTCTTAGACCCAATCGTCGATGGATTTCACCTCACTAGAGTCTTGATGGACGGCGGCAGTAGCCTGAACCTGCTTTATCAGGATACAGTGCGCAAGATGGGCATAGACCCCTCAAGGATTAAACCCACAAAGATGACCTTCAAAGGCGTCATACCAGGTGTAGAGTCCAATTGTACAGGCTCAGTTACACTTGAAGTGGTCTTCGGATCCCCGGATAACTTCCGAAGCGAGGAGTTAATCTTCGACATAGTCCCGTTCTGCAGCAGCTATCATGCACTGCTCGGACGAACCGCATTTGCAAAGTTCAATGCGGCGCCGCACTACGCATACCTCAATCTCAAGATGCCAGGCCCTCGAGGAGTCATCACGGTCAACGGAAACACCGAATGCTCTCTCCGAACGGAGGAGCACACAGCGGCTCTCGCGGCGGAAGTACAGAGTAGCCTCTTAAGGCAATTCTCGAGTCCGGCTGTTAAGCGACCGGACACCGTCAAGCGCGCCCGGAGTAACCTACAACAAGACCACTTGGCACATCCTGAGCAAGTGTAGCAATGCGGCCCCAACCCTAGCCCTCGCGAAATCGCGAGACCAGTGCCACGCGTACATCACTACGCTTTGGAGATACCATGGGCATAGGGGGAGGGGCACGACCACGGCATGCCCAAAGTGCGGATCAACCACACCAGGGGCTCCCAAATTTGTCATTCTTTTTTTTCTTATTCTCAGGACTCCGTTTTCCAGAAGCCCTGTCCGGCAGTAGATCTGCCGAACCCACGATGCAACAGCCAGGGGAGCAGAAAGGCTACGACGAGTATCCAGGTGGTCTCCATTACGAGCATTATACCTGTTTTACATACCATTCCGCAGCCTACCCCCGGAGGGGGACATGTTAAATAGTCCCACCCCTCGCTTATCGCACTATTTGTATCATTCTGCTTTTATTGCATTATCTTTTGAATAACCAATGCATCGCTTTTTTCCTATCATTGCATTCCCTTCTATATATGTTCACTTATGACATGTTGCACCCGTACGCCTTGGTATGGCCAAATACTCCAGGGGCTTAAGTTCCCCAAAGTATGGTGTGATAAGTCCGAACACTTTCACAAGTACCCCGAACTTATAGCATTATATGCATCGGCTCCGAATCATGTCTTGGGGCAATAGTTGGGTTTGCCCGGCTCCCATGTTTTGGTACCTTACGTTCCGTTATATCGGCTAAGGTAGCGCTGGGAGAACCACTGCGATTGTGCCCCAGTTGAGCTGGATGGAGCACCTCCGTGGAGAAAGCTAAAACTGACCGTCATGATAAGGCGAGAGCTGGTCGCTGTTCGAGAGGTCTTTTCGAGTCCCTAAAGACTTATGCCGCTTAGAGCAAGGACCGGCTTTGTTTGGCTCCAGGCGTGGATAGCGCCCCGTATTCGGCCTTCCGAATACCAGGGGCTTCGCCGAAATTTAAAATTATAGAATTCTATGGCTAAGTGAGAGTGTTCAAGCATTATAAGTCCAGTTGCCTCGTACGTTGTGTTGAGCGCCTCCCTAGAAGGACCCAAAATGGGAACAAGAGTGCTCAAGTTTATCCCGAACACCCTAGCACTCGTGGCATGGGGGCCGAAGCCAACGACTTGCCATCTCTCAGATTTGATAAACGGCCGCACAGAAGGTAATATTTTAAATTAACAAGCATTGCTTAGCACATATGAACAAAGTTTTTAGCGCACAGGATAACAAAACGCGAGTCTACTCAAAAATTACATCTTTGGAGCATTCACCCGCAATAATGCGGGCACCCTTCAGGACACCCTTATAATACATCTCGGACGTGCGATATTCCTTGCCCGGCGGTGGCGCGTCCGTCACAAGCTTCTCCGCGTCCATCTTGCCCCAGTGCACCTTAGCGCGGGCAAGGGCCCGACGGGCACCTTCAATACAGGCGGAGTGCTTGATGACGTCAACCCATGGACAGGTGTCCACCAGCCGCCGCACCAGACCGAAATAGCTCCCAGGCATGGCTTCTTTGGGCCACAGCCGAACTATGAGGCCCTTCATGGCCTGTTCGGCCACCTTGTGGAGCTCGACCAGCTGCTTCAGCTGGTCGCTCAGGGGCACCGAATGTCCGGCCTCAGCATACTGAGACCAGAACACCTTTTCTGTCGACCTCCCCTCCTCGGCTCTGTAGAACGCGGCAGCATCGGACACGCTACGGGGCAGATCGGTGAACGCTCCTGGAGAGCTCCGAATTCGGGTAAGTAACAGGTAATTCACTTTTACATGCTTGCTTTGCATGAAGAATGCCTTACCCGCCGCTATCTTCTTCACCGCCTCGATTTCTTGGAGGGCCTTTTGGGCTTCAGCCTTAGCGGCTTTGGCACTCTCAAGAGCGGACACGAGCTCGGACTCTCGAGTCTTCGAGTAACACTCCAAACTCTCGTGTTTTTTCACGAGAGCCTCGAGCTCTTGCCGCACCTCCGCCACCCGCGCCTCCTGCTTCTCTCGCTCGGTGCGTTCCGCAACCGCATTGCATTCGGCCGCGGACACCGCCTCCTTCAGGGTCACCACCTCGTTCATAGCCCCTGCAATACCCACATTATTCCTGTCATTTTTTGCAACCAAATCCTTCTTATAAGGTACAACTTTGATAAGGTGTTACTTACCTTCCTTGTCCTGGAGCTGCTTCTTGGCACGGTCGAGCTCGCTCTCGGACAGCTCGAGGCTCTCCTTCAAGGCATTGACCTCCGCAGTCAGTGCGGCAGAGGTCAGCAGCACAGCCTGCATTCCCATATTGACATATTTGTGTTGGACTCCTGCATATATCTTTTTAGATCCTCAGCTCGGCTTTTCTTTCCGAACACCGAACTGAGCATCAGGGGCTACTGTCTATGCAGTACTATTTTTACATATCTTGAAACCCTTACCTCAAAGCCTGTTAGAAGGCTGGTGCAGGCTTCAGTCAGCCCGGTCTTGGCGGACTGAACTTTCTAAATCACCGCACTCATAACAGTGTTGTGTTCTTCTTCGATGGAAGCACCATTGAGCGCCTCCAGCAAATTATCCGGCACCTCCGGTTGGACGGAGGTCGCCGGCGTCGCCGTCCCGCCCTTCTTACGAAGGGGCCACCCGCCGGACTCCAGAACCACCGAAGGTTCCAGCGCGGAGTCCGGCCCGAAGTCCGGGAGATTGCCCTGCGGCACCTCCGGGGCCTCCTCCTCCTGGCCGGTCCCCTTCTAGGACCCCACCTCGGCGTCGTCTGCGTCACGAGGGGAGGAGGCAGTCGGAAGTGAAGCGCTATTCACATCCGACGAACCCAGGGACCCGCTCGACGAAGCAGGGAGATCATCCTTGGGCGGGCTATATGGTGGTATTCGGCATTAGAAGACACTATGCGGCGAAGGGAAAATCATAAGTTATTCTGGGATCTGGACACTGACAATCTCGCCAGGGGCTGGGCCCTCGAGGGCCACTCCTCCTCGCCATCGTCGGTGTTGGTGGAACAGTCCAGAGGAAGGGTCCTTCCCTTCTTGGACCCTTCGGCCTCCCCCGTTGGGGAAGCCTTCCTCTTCTTCTCTCCCCCCGCTGGGGGAGAGACCTCTTTTTTCTCCTCCTCGTCTTCATGGGAGGAGTCCGCCTCGGAGTCATCGGACGATGAGTCCGATAACACCTGGCGTCGGGAACTCCTTCGAGTTCCCGTGGCCTTCTTCTTGGCCTTCTTCTCCGGCACCACGTAAGGCGTCGGGGCCAGCAGTCCCGATAATCGGGCATCCGCTGGGTCTTCGGGCAAGGGAGCCGGGTTGTTAACCTGCCTGGACGTCTTCTGCCAAGCCTGTCAAAGGTGATGGGAGTTTTAGATCCCGCATAGAGTCAAACTATGGAAAGCAAGTGTCCCGTAAAGGATAAAATAGCTTACCTCGCTGGCTTGACGCTGCAAGCTGAATCCGCGATCTTCGGTAGCGGATGGGGGAGCCTAGGCACCCTTGAACAACACCCTCCAGGCGTCTCCGTACGTAGTGTCGAAGAGCCTGCTCAAGGTTGGGTGCTGTGCCGGGATCAAACTCCCACAAATTGGAAGCCCGCTGTTGGCACGGGAGAATCCGGCGGATGAGCATGACCTGGATTACGTTGATAAGCTTGAGCTTCTTGTTCACCAGGGTTTGGACGCAGGATTGAAGTCCGGTCAGCTCCTCCGAATCACCCCACGTCAGGCCCTTCTCTTTCCAGGAGGTGAGCCGTGTGGGGATCCAAGATCTGAATTCGAGGGCCGCTGCCCATTTAGGGTCACACGGCTCGGTGATGTAGAACCACCCCGATTGCCACCCTTTGAAGGTTTCCACGAAGGCGCCCTCGAGCCATGTAATGTTGGGCATCTTGCCCACCATGGCGCCTCCGCTCTCCGCTTGGCATCCGCCCACCACCTTCGGCTTGACATTAAAAGTCTTCAGCCATAAGCCGAAGTGGGGCTGGACAGCAGAGGAAGTCCTCGCATACGACGATGAACGCCGAGATGTTGAGGATGAAATTCAGGGCTAGATCATGGAAATCCAGGCCATAGTAGAACATGAGCCCCCGAACAAATGGATGGAGTGGGAAGCCCAGTCCGCGGAGGAAATGGGGAAGGAACACCATCCTCTCATGGGGCCTGGGGGTGGGGATGAGCTGCCCCTCGTCGGGGAGTCGGGGCGCGATATCACTGGACAAGTATCCGGCCTTGCGCAGCCTCTTGATGTGCCCCTCCGTGACGGAGGAGGCCATCCACTTGCCTCCCGCTCCGTACATGGTTGGAGAAGGTTGAGGTGAGATGTGCGGACTTGGGCGTTGGAGCTCGAGTGCGCGGAGATGGATAAGCAAAGGAGGAAGAAGGCGTAGGTGAAAAGGTGGATCCTTATCCCTTTATATATGGGCGGACGAAACTATGCGTCCCCACCTGCCCAGTAAAAACTCGCTTATCTCCCAAGCGCCGCAATTAGTGGCGCGGTTGGGTTACCCACGTCCGTATTGATGAGAATCCCGGAATAAGGGGACACGATCTCTGCTTTGACAAGACGTGCCAAGGAAACCGCTTCGCTAAACGCGCTAAGGTGGAATAATAAAAACAATTCGAATAAAGGCTTGACCGTGGTGTGATGTCATGTCGCGAAATACGTCAGCAGATTGAACTTGTGTAAATATTATTCTCTCTACGGTGGTATGTGGAATTTATTTTGCAGAGCCGGACACTATCCTGGTGTTCACAATCTTCTATGAATTATTCGGAGGAGGAACCCGCCTTGCAATGCCGAAGACAATATGCGCGCCAGACTCGTCGTCATTGAAGCCTGATTCAGGGGCTACTGAGGGAGTCCTGGACTAGGGGGTGTCCGGATAGCCGAACTATCACCGTCGGCCGGACTCCAAGACTATGAAGATACAAGATTGAAGACTTCGTCCCGTGTCCGGATGGGACTTTCCTTGGCGTGGAAGGCAAGCTTGGCGATACGAATATGTAGATCTCCTACCATTGTAACCGACTCTGTGTAACCCTAGCCCTCTCTGGTGTCTATATAAACCGGAGGGTTTTAGTCCGTAGGACGAACAACAATCATACCATAGGCTAGCTTCTAGGGTTTAGCCTCCTTGATCTCGTGGTAGATCTACTCTTGTACTACCCATATCATCAATATTAATCAAGCAGGAGTAGGGTTTTACCTCCACCAAGAGGGCCCGAACCTGGGTAAAAACATCGTGTCCCTTGTCTCCTGTTAGCATCCACCTAGACGCACAGTTCGGGACCCCCTACCCGAGATCCGCCGGTTTTGACACCGACATTGAGGGAAGTGCGAATCGATTTGGTACTGTGCAGGGTAATCTTGTTCTCCCAAATTTTTTTTACATTTTTCTTGTAGTTTTTTCAATGGCATCTATAGCAATATAGTAAAAGGGACATGACTCTCTTGTGTCTTGTATGATTTTTTTTACACGTTAAGTTTGTTCTGCCGAACGAGGAATCCGCACCTTGTTATCCCGAATTTTTCAAGCTCGAGTATCTTTTGTCTCACCTTCTTTGAAACTCCTGCTTCTTCAACCCGCGCCACGCCTTGTTATCCCGAAATTTGAACACGCGCGAGAACTCCCTCCTCATCCGAAATCGCTCTCGCAGCCCAGACACGTGAAATCCCCCTTCTACCCCTCAGCCAGAAATGAAGCTCCACGTCGCGGTGTTAAAACCGGTGGGGGTACGCTGGTAACTTACCCTACATTTCGGACAAGCGCGTCCCTAAGCTTGGCTCCCCCCTCCCCCTTCACCCCCCCATTTGTACACCGAGGCCACCAAAACCCGCGAAACCCCACGCTCCTCTGTCAGCCTCCCGACCGCCGCCCAGCCAGAGACTCTTCCCCGACTACGTCCTCCACCGCAACAGCTCACTATCCCTCATCCACCGCACCGGATGAGGATCCGTTGTCGATCTCGTCATCCCGCCGGATCAGCTGCCCCGTCCTCCACCTCCAAGGAGCTGCCCCGACATTCGCCTCGTCTATCGGGCCACCTCAATCCCCACAACATCGTCTTGACATGCCCCACCGGAACCGCAGCACCCTCACCAATTCCTCCAATGGAAGCCGAGGCCAACTCGGCGCCACCAAGGAGGTTCTGCACTCACCACTGCATTTTATCTTTTATTCAATCTCACGGGGCTGCCGGTGCTCGATACCGAGCAGACATGGCGTCTCCATCGACGGCGCCGTCGCCAGCCACATCATCCACGGCGTCTCTCCCCCATGTCGTTGCTTCCTCGGCGGCGACTTCCACAACGGCACTAGCTGCAGCTGCTCCGGCTCTCGCTCGCGATGCGGCTCTGTTCTTGCTGTCGGTCGCGCTCCTGCACTGCTCCTGCTTTCGTTCGTGCAACTGCTCTGCTCTTGCTCTCGCTTGTGCTGCTGCTGCTGCTGCATGAACTCCGACAGCTACAGGAGTTGCTGCTTTAGCACTTGCTCCCGGTGCTACTGCACGACTTGCTCTCTGCTAGTGCGTTCCCTACTCGAGCGTCTGCTGATTTAGATCACTGCTTCTCTGCTACTACTGCTCGAACGCCCTAAACATCTATTGCAATGCTCTATTACTAGTTCAATCAGTTTTGACAGTAAAATTTCGACTGTGAAGTTCATTTTCTTCAGTTAAGTTCAGAGTGAACAGTACTTATAGCATCTGTCGGAGCGGTCGTGGCGCGGCTGATGCGTTTTACATCTAGCAATTTTTGGTGATGTATTTTACATCATCTATTGCAGATGATATTAGGGTCCCACTTCAGATTAACGTTGTCTGTCTTGTCATGCTTCAGCCTCGTCGCGGTACACCTTAGCGGAGCTGCTCCAACGACGGAACCGTCAATCACAGTGGAGCAGTACCCTTAGTGTCGTTTCCAGATGCCTCAGATCTTCTTCCCTGCCTCCGACAGTCACAACAGCATCATCACCATCCTCCACGTCCAACCCAATGATGCTGAGGTCCACAAGGCTATGCCAAAGAGATTGTACACTCGTCGCATCACTTTGTTTCTCCATTCCTCTGTTCTTCCGATTCATGTGAGCCAAACACCCAGGTTGACTGAAATCCTATGTTTCCAAATGCTCTGTTTTGCACGTGCATTCCTATCCTATTCCTATGTTTTTCCTGTCCCTGCGTTTATAGAATCCACCAATTCTAAGGAGCCCTTACAGATTTACTTCATTTTCAAATTGGCGTCAAAGAAAACTCTGTGTGTTATGTCCTGCTCCTGCCGTGCTGTCATCCACCCCACCTAAGGTGCACCATCGACAGAAGCATTCACTGTAGCAGAGATCCCCCCTACAGACTATCTTTGGTTGCCTCAGATCATCTTCCGCGTTGCCGGCAGCCACGCCAACTGCATTACCATCATCGACTAAGCAGATGAACCTGAGGACTACACAATTCCGGAAGAGAGGTCACAGTCTTTCGTGTTTGCTTACGTTATACATCGGTTATTATTACCTGCTACTTTATCGTTCAATCTTGAGTTTTGAATTGCCCATGGGTCTCATATCGAGCCAGCAACGAATAGTATTTGTCTACTATCTGGTTCATCTGGGGTCTTCTATGTGGTTCATGTTGGGTGGGCAACAAACAATAGATGATCCATTATCTATCTTTTTAAACTGAAGCTATAATCTACCTGCTATCATTAGTTTTGGATCCATCCACTTGTTTGCTACCATCAGTCTTGATTTTTGCATGCACCCCTTAGGCCTCACATAATCTAACTATTTTTTTTATTATGCATGTCAGATATTGTACACAATCATACTGAACATGTAGAGAAAAAGAGAAGACCGTTGCGTGCGAATATAGAGTCATGCAGACGCTACTCCATGGTGGGCGAAGTGCCCCCCCCCCCCTCTCCTGCATTTCTAGATTGTATTCTAGAGGAAGATAACTGTTCAGATGGAGATTCAGAAGGAGCCGACCATGCCTGTTTACCACCTGAGGCGTTTGCTCTAACCTGGCATGCTGATGTTGGTCATATCATGCATATGGCGCCTTGCATTGCTTACATTATACATCTTATATGTCATCAGCTTAGTTTAGATTTGCTTTGTGTGAATGCCACCTGTTTGGTTTCTATATCATACTCCCACCATTCATAAATATTTGTATTTTTAGAGATTTCAACAAGTGACTACATACGGAACAAAATGAGTGAATCTACACTCTAAAATATGTCTATATACATCCGTATGTGGTAGTCCATTTGAAATCTCTAAAAAGACAAATATTTAGGAATGGAGGGAGTATATGGGAATTATGCAATGCCATCTTCTTTAGCCAGGCATCATATACGTGAATCATGCAATGCCATCCTGTTTAGCCAGTCATCGTATATGTGAATTGTATTGTGCCATATTTTTTTCCATAATGTATTCCATTTGTCAACAATGTTTATACATTCATCTACTCTTCCTGTGCATCAGCCATTTGAGTCGGTCATGGGAAAATCTGGAGTGAAAACAAGGTCTTCTGAGCAGTCAGTGCTACCTGTCGATGCAGATTTCTTGCTGGTTACAAATAGCTCCTCAAAGGAGGATTCAGAGAGAGATGACCAGTCGTATTCCTCCCCCCCCCCCCGAGGTGCATGCTCTAACTTGGCTGGGTTATATTGCTCATATCATGCATATGGTGTCTTGCATTGCCATGCCATCTACTTAGATTAGACATGCTTTGTGTGAATGCCTCCTGTTTGCTTTCTATATCACATATGTGAATTATGCAATGCCATGTTTTTTAGCCAGTTATCATATATGTGAATTATGCACCGCCATGGAGCCAGGCATCATATATGTGAATTATCTCATGCCATCTTTTTTTTCATTATGTATTCCATTTGTCGACAATCTGTGTATATTGAACTACTCTTCATGTGTATCAGCCATTTGAGCCGGTTATGGAAATATCTGGAGTGAAAACAAGGTCTTCAGAGCAGGCAATGGTACCTATTGAAGCATATATCTCGATGGTTACAGGGAGCTCCTCAGAGGAGGATTCAGAGACAGATGACCAGTCCTATATCCCACCTGAGGTGTATGCTCTAAATTGCAATGTTTATATTTCTCATATGATGCATATGGTGTCTTGCATTGCTTAGTTTAGACATCATATGCACAATATTGAATTCTATCTGCTTAGTTTAGAGATCATACATGCGAGTGCCAGCTGCTTAGTATATGAATCAATTATGTCAATTATATCATGCCATCCTGTATACTTAGACAACATGTATGTGAATTATTTCATCCCAACCTATTTTAGAAAGACATCATATAGTTTTGTCATGTCATCCTGTTTAGGTACTCATCATATGTTGAATTATGCCATTATATCCTGTTAAGTTATCCATCATATATTTGAAACTGTGTCATGCTATCCTGTTTAGTTAGGCATCATATATGTGAAATTGTGTCATGCTGTCCTGTTTGGTTAGACAACATATATGTGAATTACCACATCTATCTATCATACAATGTCTATACGTTCAATTTCTTTTCTTGTTTATCAGCCATTTGAATTGGAGGGGGTGATGGCAGTATCAAAGGGAGCAAAAACCCGTTCTTCACAAAAGACAATGCTACCCGTTGATGCAGATAGAACCATGGTTGTACTGGCCCACAAACTAGCCCCACCACACATAATCGAGACTCTTCCAGATTGCACACTTACACCGTTGGACAGAGAACCAGCTATAACCCATCTAACCGCAACCCCAGTGGATAGTAACCCACTTATAGTTGACAAAGCACCATGTCCACCACAGAGTACCCCCACACGAGCAGTTTGTAAAGCTACTGCAGTGCCCAAAGCACGAAGACCACCACAGCTAACCCAAACTCCACATTTAAAGCAGAAGAGCAACTGTTCTCAGGTCAGATTCCGTAGCTATGGTCCATACTCCTTTGTTGTTGCATCACTGTATTTACTCATACCAACTACTTTTGAATTTGAAGGATCCAACTGAAACTCCAATGGCGCAACAGGTATGTTTTAAACCTATTTCTTTAACTGGATTGTTGTTCTAACTTCTTGCTCTATGTTGATTTAAGTTTAAGTTGTATAAACAATTATGTTCTCATGTGCTGCACATTACAAGTGCTGCCAATGTTGTGTAGTTTCTCACACTTATATTCTGTCTATGCTGCTGTGTCTTAAAAATATATGAGTTGAACTGTGTCTCTATCTTGATTAGGGAACATAAACTAGAATGATATGGACAATACAGTGACCATAGTACATAGATATATGTTTGTTTCATGTTGTTATCCTGTCCACCTTACTACTGAACCGGTTTACCAAAATGAGTTTGGTATACTACAAGCTAAACATGTGATGTGTCTACTTGTTTCTCTCGTAGTATGCAAACAGAATATTGGAGAAGAGCACCCCACTATGCAATGGTAGAGAAAGTAATGCAGATAAGGTTCAAGATAGTGAGACAACCCTGTTGGTCTCCAAGAAAGGTGATAAAAACTATCTTGTAGACAGTGAGAAAACCCCACAGTCCTGCGTTGATGTAGTGTTCGAGTTACTGGCTAGTACCGCTGGCACAAGCTCTTCGAACTCGCTGCCTGAATCACTTCGGCTTCTTCAGTCTCAGCTACAAGCTAAAAGGCATCAGTCAGCTGTGATGTGGCAAGAAGTCGAAGGACTGAGGAAGTCCCTGCAGAATTCAGATGCGTACTTTCTTGTGCAACAGCAAGCGCTGGAGGATTTAAGCGCCAAACAAGAGAAAGTTAATAAGATTGCTAAGCATCTTGCCAGCATTATGGGTACCCAGGATATTGTTTCTTGAACTCTTCTGAAGTGGTTTCAGTTCTAGACTTGTTTTGCCGCGGCGTTTATATGCTGTTGTGGTCCCTATATTTGCACTGGTGGTGAACTTTGATGCCCAGTGGATGTAATATGTGTAATAGCCGTGATAGCCTAGCATAAGTTGCTTGCTTATTTATTTCCTTGTTGTCTTGTTTATTTGTTTGCTTGTAGTCAGTGCAGTTCTTTTTCCGCAGTTTGCTAGTGGCTGCAATAACCTATTTTTTTAAACTAGGCCACAATAACCATGGGCCAATATTTACTGTAGTGACACTGGGCCTCCTACGGGCCGTAGAAATAGTGGGCCTTCTACGGGCCGTAGAAATAGTAGGCCTTCTACGGGCCGTAGAAACATTGGGCCTTCTACGAGCCATAGAAACAATGGGCCTTCTACGGGCCGTATCATCAATGGGCCTTATACGGGCCGTATGATCGATTGGACAAACATGGGCCAATAACAGGCCGCATTATGGCTGTAAATGGGCTAGAGTTGGAATCGTCCATTCATGGGCTAACCATAATAGGCCATCATTAATAGGCCATATTTAATGACGCTATGAAAACGGCCCAATGTATTAACGGACCACAAACGGGCCGACTGTAACCACGGGCTGAATTTGGCCCACAAGCAGAAAATGACACTAACGGGCCATAAGTAAACGAATGCTTGAAATGAGCCCAAGAATAAATGGGCTCTGAGAAGGCCGAAATATAACATGGGCTGGAAACGGCCCAACTGAATAACGGGCCCTTAATGGGTATAAAGTGATACACTATTCATTACATGCTAGTTTCACCACGGGCCGTTAATGGGTGTAAAGTGATACACTGTTCATTGCGGGCCAGTTTCACCATGGGTCATTAATAGGCCAAGAGTTACATAGGGCTTGCAGAGAATACCTTACTGAAAACCGCTTGCAGAGAATACCTTACTGAAAACCGCTTGTCACAAAACTATCTGTTACCTACAATTTCAGTGCTTGCAGAGAATACCTTACTGAAAACCGCTTGTCATTTCCTTCTGCTCCTCGTTGGGTTCGACACTCTTACTTATCGAAAGGACTACGATAGATCCCCTATACTTGTGGGTCATCATCGTGCAACCAAGATTGCGTCCAAGCTCACTACCAAAGATCATCTCATGACAAATGTGCTTGTAAGCTTAAGAAAGGGGGTAAGCACTCGTAGACAATTAGCAAACTATTGTGAACATCACGCGTTTGCTTCTTGTGTTGAACCCCAAAAGGTCTATGAGGCGCTCGAGGATCTGGATTCGCTTAATGCCATGCATAAAGAACTCAACAACTTCGAGCACAACAAGGTGTGGAGATTGGTGCCAAGGCCAAAGGAGAACCATAATGTTATTGGAACCAAGTGGATATTCAAGAACAAGCAGGATGCTCACGGGATTATCGTTCGCAACAAGGCTCATTTGGTGGCACAAGGCTACTCCCAAGTCAAGGGTATCGACTATGGTGAAACCTTTGCTCTCGTTGCCCGCCTTGAATCTATACGTTTGTTGATTGCTTATGCTTCTAATCATAACTTCAAGTTGCAACAAATGGATGTGAAGAGTGCTTTTCTTAATGGTCCTATTAATGAGTTGGTGTATGTCAAACAACGTCGGGGTTTGAGGATCCCGAGTTCCCCAATCATGTGTACCAACTCGATAAGGCACTCTATGGCCTTAAACAAGCCCCACGTGCATGGTATGAGAACCTTACCGAGTTGTTGCAAGACCGTGGGTTTGAAATTGGGAAAATCAACCCCACTCTTTTTACTAAGAAGGTCAAAGGGGAGTTGTTTGTGTGCCAACTATATGTTGATGATATTATCTTTGGTTCTCCTAACAAATCTTTCAATGAGGAGTTTGCTGCTCTCATGACCTCGAAGTTCAAGATATCCATGATGGGAGAGTTGAAGTTCTTTATCGGGTTCAAAATCAAACAAAGAAGAGAAGGAACCTTCATCAACCAAGCCAAATACACTCAAGACATGCTCAAGAGATTCAAGCTAAGTGATGTCAAGCCGGATTCTACTCCAATGCCCGTCAAATGCCAACTCGACATAGATCCCAATGGTAAAGCGGTGGATCAAAAGGTATATCATTCTATGATTGGCTCCTTGCTTTACCTTTGTGCATCTAGATCAGATATCATGTTGAGTGTGGGGATCTGTGCATGGTTTCAAGCCTCACCTAAGGAAAGACACTATGTGGCGGTCAAGCGAATCTTTCGATATTTGGCTCATACCCCAAACTTTGGCTTATGGTACCCAAGAGGAGCAAACTTCAACCTCGTGGGCTTTTTTGACTCAGATTGGGCGGGAGACAAAGTGGATAAGAAGTCAACTTCCGGAGGGTGCCAATTTCTTGGTTGCTCTTTGGTGAGTTGGTCTTCTAAGAAGCAAAGTTGTGTGTCTCTCTCCTCCACCGATGCCGAGTATTTGGCTGCCGGTAGTTGTTGTGCTCAACTTCTATGGATGAGGCAAACTTTAAAGGATTAAGGTGTGATTTGTGACAAAGTGCCTCTTTGGTGTGACAATGAAAGTGCCATCTAGATCTCTCTTAACCCGGTGCAACACTTCAAGTTGAAGCATATTGAGATTCGGTATCACTTCATCCGGAATATATTAGGCGAGGAGAGATTGAGCTCAACTATGTCAACACTCATGATAACCTTGTGAATATTTTCACGAAGCCATTGGATGAAGCAAGATTTCGCGAGTTAAGGCATGAGCTAAATATCATCGATTTGAGCAATGTGGCTTGAACCTTTGCGCCCCCACCACACTCATCATGTTGTCTTGTTTAGATGTAGGCATGAACATAGGGGGGTGTTGTTCTCTCAATGAACTCTCCCTCCCCCCATTATGCATAAATTGATCAACTCTTTCACATTCGCCATTGTTGATGGTACTTGTGCTTCAAAGACAAGTTTTGGTCATGGCCCAAGGTTAAAATCTTCGCGGTTCCATACCAATTGAGTCAAACATAGGTGGCCTCGGCCACCGCCCACCTTTGAGAGGTGCTTGTTCGAGTAGTTTCCTTAGGGTGTTGTTTGTGATTTGAGTTACTCCAAGTTGCTCTTGGTTTATTGGTTTTTCGAACTTGGAGCATCTATTCCCTATGTTGTCCTTTTTAGTCTCCATCCCAAGCCTATCTCCATGCTTCAACCACCCTAGTCGTGCATAGGCCATTTTTCTTGTCCTGGGTTGTTCTGTCTCCCTGTCGGCGGTACTACCGCTGTGAGGGAACGGTACTACCGCTCCAAGCGGTACTACCATTCCGTCCAGCGGTACTACTGGGCCTCCTGCCCGGCTGTACTATCGGGGCGGTACTATCGTTACCCCTAGCGGTGCTACCGCTTAGCAAGACGCTGTGGGGGATAAGTATCGGGCAGGGGGAGTTCTAACTCCCCCATACCCTTTCACTCTCCCTCCCCACATTTCTCTATCTTAGGCGACAAAGAACAGCCCCAGCCGTCGCTCCGGCTGGCCGATTCTGTCCGGTGGGATCCTTTCCCACCTCCTCCTCTCGCCATGGAACCTGGTATTGCCCCCGTTAGTTGCTCCTACGGTTCTTTCCTTTGAATCTAGGTTTCTAGGGCAATGCATGTTGGTTTCTCAATTTTTGGCTAAATCGGGGCTTGAGTAGGACGTTGAATGACTGCCAGATAGGAGGATTGACATTTTAGTTGAGCATTTTGAATTTGTGACCTCCGGTACTACCGGATCTGGGGATTTCGTGCGTCCATTCCTAGAGCGGTACTACCGCTCCAGTGCAGCGGTACTACCGCTCGGGCGGTACTAACGCCTAGTTCCGCGGTACTACCGCTCGAGGCCCCAATTCTAGAATGCTCACCTAATCCTTCTGTTCTCACTTTTGTTTCTCTGTGGCTTATGCATAGTTTGTATTTATGTTTTCCCTTGCGGTTTTGTGTCTCTTCAGGTGGTAGTAGATCCAAGGTTCGTCGCAAGAATGTGAATCCCCCATCCAAGTGTGGGTGCACCCATCATGCCAGAATTGTGTATTCCAAAGATGAAGAAGAGGTTGCGCCCACACCGCCGCCTGCTCGTCTTCAGTCTGCCAGGAACAAGGGCAAATCCATGGTCAAGTCGACTGCTCGCAAGAAGAAGGAACCAGTCAAGATGGCTGCTGAATTTGAAGCAAAATGAGTATTAGCAATACCGTGAGCAAAACCCCTACATCCTTCCTCGAGATCCATCTCTTGTTGGCTCACCGTTCTGGAACAAGGACCAATCACTTGTGTACTTTGATTGGATCAAGGGAAGAAAGAACTTGTTTGTGAAGACCAAGTCAATCAACCTGGATCACATGGAGAAGTACCAGGCATACTTTGGAGAAGCTCGTGCCCTCTATGATCAGCTCAATATCGTGCCTCTCATGACCTTCAACTATGATTTCGATGCACTATGGTATGGCACAAACACAGAGCACACTTTGATTTGGATGACCAATGGCAGGCAGTTGCGCACCACTTGGGGTGCTTTTATGGTGCTTATGGGATATCCTGACGAGGGGTTGAGGAAGCATCTTGGCCTTCGTCCTCACCATGAGGGGGGGCCTACTCACAAGGATGAGTTGAAGCCTCATATGATTATCACTAGGACAGAGAAAGGAGTCAAGAAGGAGCCGAAGCCATTCTTTGACATTGTTGGGTTCTACGGTAGGGTGCGTCAACTGCAAATTAAAATTTTCCTACGCGCAGAACAACCAAGAATATGCTACGGGAGATGGATCATAGTTCGTTACCACTAGACGCACAGTGCCATGCAGCGGAAGAAGAGTTGGGGCAGCGCGTCTGCGTGGATCGTCTCCTCCTCGTCCGATCTCTCTCGAACAGCTGGTCGTTCGATCCCACGTACAAGTTCGCCGGAGCGGTGCAAGTGCACCGCCTCTAACGGTATCCACGCATGCAGGAGGAACACCGTGCAGCGGACTGCTAGGTCCGATCACACAGTCAGTGGCGAGTGGAGGTGGCTATTCGCAACACATGCAAACCCTAGTGACAGCACCAAACCAATCAACCTCATGAGTGTGCCGCACCTCCACTTTATATAAGCGTCCATCGCAGGCTCAACACTTGGGCCTCGCATGGACCCTAAAGCCCAAAGTCTACTCGGTCACGTTCCTAGTCCAATTCGGATCACATCCGACTAGTGTCCTACGAACCGACCTCATAGGTTCCTTCCCTTAAGCGTGCGACCCCTTAGGTTCAAGTCGGCTTAGTCACAGTTCAGATCACCTCCGACCTGCACGGTTGGTAGTGGCCTCTAGCAAGGCGTGTTGACCACCAAGCAGACTATGAAGCTGGTTAGGCGAACCTGTACAATGTGTCACACTTCTGTTCTCTTTGCCGCACGATATATGTTGTCGAGCTCAAGGCGAGACTGTCATCCTTGTGCTAGCCCGACCTCTTTCTCGTTCCAGTGATATCGACCATAAACCGCATTATCTCATAATCCCTGTCGCATGGCCATGCTTATCCTGGTCGGATCACACGAGGGGCCCAGAGTATATCTCTCCTGATCGGAGGGGCAAATCCCATCTTGCTCGACCATGTCTCGCAGCATCGGACTGGACAAACCCAAAACCTACCTTTGTAACTACCCAGTCATGGAGTAGCGTTTGGTCGGCCCAAAGCAAGTCTGTCACCATCCCGAGTACATGCGTCAGCTCAGGTCTTAGGACACAGAACGTATGTTGTACTAGAGACTCACAAATGACATATCGTTGCGTCTCATAGTTGGGTCTGTCCGACTTGGACCTTATCTCGACTCGGATCCGACTACGTCAAATCCAACCAGACCTTTCCAAGTCCATATTATCCGGTTAGCATCCAATGCTCCATGGCTAGTGAGACCAAGCCATCGACCGTGTCATATGCTAGTCTAGTCGGATGCGCGTCCACACAACCCTTTCAACTAGGGACCTTTTAGGATAGTCATCATATAATGCATAGTCCCACAAACAAGTCACGTACTCGCTGATACACATGATTGATAATGTCCAAGGACTATCTTTATTCATAAACACATAGGAAATATCATCATACATGATTGCCTCTAGGGCATATCTCCAACAGTCTCCCACTTGCACTAGAGTGAATCAAATAGACATCGAATGCCCATAGCTCTAACGTGCCCCTCATGCTTGGGTTGTGGAAGCGGCTTAGTCAACGGATCTGCAACATTTGCATCCGTGTGAATCTTGCATAACTCTACATCACCATTCTTTACGATCTTACATATCAGGTGATATTTCCGATCTATGTGTTTGACCTTGTGGTGATTCCTCGGCTCCTTGGCTTGTGCGATGGCACCAGAATTATCACAATAAAGGTCCAACGGTTTCACCGAGGTTGGGAAAATACCAAGATCATCCAGAAAATGCCGGATCCAAACACCTTCCTTTGCAGCTTCACAAGCCGCAATGTATTCGGCTTTTGTGGTAGAATCGGCCACCGTATCCTGCTTGGAACTCATCCAGTGCACTGCTCCTCTATTCAGGACGTACACGAATCCGGACTGTGATCGACAATCATCTCTGTCAGTTTGGAAATTAGCATCGGCGTAACCCCTTACGACGAGCTCTTCCTCACCTCCATAAACTAGGAACATCTCTTTAGCCCTTTTTAGGTACTTCAAAATAGTCTTTACCGCTGCCCAGTGACTCTCACCTGGGTTGGCCTGGTATCTAACATCAGGCCTTGTACATATCATGGCATACATGATGGATCCGATTGCTGACGCATACGGAATCCTACTCATCCTGCTTCGCTCATCAGATGTCGAAGGACTAGTCTCGCTTAGCCTTATACCATGTGAGAGTGGCAAGAACCCTTTCTTCACCTCACTCATGTTGAACCGCTTCAACACTTTATCTTTGTACGTGCTCTGGCTTAAGCCGAGAAGCCTCCTCGATCTATATCTATAGATCTTAATGCCTAAAATATACACTGCCTCACCAAGGTCTTTCATCAAAAACTTGCCATTCAATGATTCCTTGACCGAGTTCAACATCGAAAAATCATTTCCGATCAGTAGTATGTCATCCACATACAAGATCAAAAACACTATCGATCTCCCACTTAACTTCTTGTATAAACAAGCGTCCTCTTCGCTTTTGATGAAACCAAGACCAGTGACTACCTCATCAAAACAAATATTCCAGCTCCGAGATGCTTGCCTCAACCCATAAATGGATCTCTTGAGCTTGCATACCTTACTATGGCTAGTCGGATCGACAAAACCCTTGGGTTGTATCATATACACGTCCTCGGTTAAATTCCGTGAAGGAAAGCCGTCTTGACATCCATCTGCCATTTCTCGTAATCAAAATATGCAGCTATAGCTAGTATGATCCTCACCGATTTCAGCATCGCTACCGGTGAATAAGTCTCGTCGTAGTCAATTCCTTGAACTTGTCCATAACCTTTAGCGACAAGCCGAGCTTTGTGGATCTGAACATTTCCATCCACATCGGTTTTCTTGTTAAAGACCCATTTGCAACCAATGGCAGTTACGCCAGGTGGCGGATCAACCAAGTCCCAGACTTGATTCTCATCCATGGACTTTAACTCGGATCTCATGGCCTCCAGCCATGCCTCGGAATCTGGGCTCGCCATCGCTTACGCATATGTGCCTGGCTCGTCGCTTTTTAGCAACAATACATCGCGCACTCTGCGAAATCTTTCCGACCTCCATGGTTCCGGTGTCGCTTCCACTACGGGTTCCCTGACTGACTCCGATATGATCTCATCACTAGCTGAGCCGTCCCTGAGTGGTCCTCGAATTTCTTTGAGTCGAACCATCCTCCCACTGGCCTCCCAACTAAGAAACTCTTTTTCAAGGAAAACCCCGTTCCGAGCAACAAACACTTTGTTCTCTTCCCGGTTGTAGAAGCTATATCCCAAGGTTTCCCTTGGATATCCCATGAATATGCATTTATCTGATTTAGGTGTAAGCTTGTTTGACAAAAGTCGCTTGAAAAATGCTTCACAACCCCAAATCTTTAGAAAAGACAAACTGGGACTCTTCCCGGTCCACATCTCATGTGGTGTATTGTCTACGGATTTTGATGGTACCCTGTTAAGTGTGAAGGCTGCAGTTTCTAGAGCGTATCCCCAGAATGACAAGGGTAAATCCGATTTGCTCATCATTGACCGGACCATGTCCAACAAGGTCCTATTACTCTGTTCTGATACGCCGTTTCTCTATGGCGTACTCGGAGGTGTGAGCTAAGGTACTATACCTCGGCTTTTCAGATGATCATCAAACTCTTGGCTCATGTACTCACCTCCACGATCAGATCACAGAAGCTTTATAGTCTTGCCGAGCTGATTCTCAACCTCCTTGTGAAACTCTTTGAACTTTTCAAAAGTTTTCGACTTGTGCCTCATCAAATAGATATATCCATATCTACTCAAGTCGTCGGTAAAAGTCACGAAGTACTGATAGCCACCTCTGGCAGTTGTGCTCATTGGACCACACACATCACTGTGTATAAGCTCCAACAACTCGGACGCCCTCTCGCAACTCTTTGCGAAAGCAGACTTAGTCATCTTGCCGATCAAGCATGATTCACATGTCCCGAACGACCCGAAGTCGGACGAAGTTAGGAGCCCATCATCATGGAGCTTCTTCATGCGTTTCAGACTAATGTGTCCAACTTGGCAATGCCAGAAGTATGTCGGATTTATCTCATTAGGCTTATGCCTCTTGACATTCACGTTATAGACCGGTTCATGTTCTAGATTCAATATAAATAGCCCATCAACAATGGGTGCATAGCCATGGAACATAGCATTCAAAAATCAAACAACCATTGTCCTTTAAATTGAATTCATAACCTTGACTCAACAACATGAGGCAGAAATAATGTTCCGACTAAGTGCAGGAATGTAATAACAATTATTCAATTCCATAATGAATCCGGAAGGAAGCTGGAGTTGCATCGTGTCGACCTCCAATGCAGCAACTCTTGCTTTGTTGCCGACCCTGATGTCAATCTCCCCTTGTGCCACACGCCTAGTTCTTACCAGCCCCTGCATCGAGTTGCAAATATGAACAACCGATCCGGTATCAAATACCCAAGAGCTACTAGGTATGTCAGCAAGGTAAATGTCTATAACATATGTAACAAGTGTACCTTTGCCTGAAGAAGCATTTTCGACCTTCTTGCCATGCTCTGCAAGCCACTTGCTACAGTTCCTCTTCTAGTGACCGGTCTCCTTGCAGTGATAGCAAATGGTCTTCGAGTCCGGTCCAGACTTTGGCGCAAGCAGCAGAGGTTACCGTCTCCGTGCCCTTTGCCTTAGCCTTTTTCTTGGACCAGCTCCTTTTGAACTTAGCCGATTTCTGCACCATCAACACTTGATGCGTGCCTTTCTTAATATCATGCTCTGCCACTTTGAGCATCCCATGCAATTCAGTGAGCTTCTTATCCATGCCATGCATATGATAGCTCGAGATGAACGTCCCATAGCTGGGCGGAAGAGAACCTAGAACTGCATTTGTAGCAAGCTCATCCAAGAGCGGGAAGCCCAACCGATCCAAAGCTTGCACATATTCGATCATCTTGATCACATGTGGGATCAGTGGATCACCTTCCTTCAGCTTGTAATCCATCAAGGATCGCCAGACGTTGAACCTTTCGGTCCTAGCCTGTGTCTGAAATATGCTCTTGAGACTCTCGATCATATCGTAAGCCTCAACATTTTTGAAATGTTGCTGCAAATCGGGCTCCATACAAGCCAGCATCAGACAGCTGATCTCCGTTGATTCATCAACGAGTTTCTGGTAGGCATTCTTAGTTGTGGCATTAGCATTATCGGCAGGTTCCTCTGGAAGCGGATCCTCTAGAACACGTTCCTTTTTATCATGCTTGAGAACAATTCTCAGATTTCTATACCAGGTGGTAAAGTTTGTTCCATTCAGTTTATCCTTTTCCAGAATTGATTTCAATTCAAAGTTGGGTTGAGCAGGTGGTGCCATTGATCTACAACAGAAAATATGAAATCACTAAGCAATGTGCTTATGTAGAGTAATTCTAGCCTAAATAGAAATACTCCCACTGAAGTCAGCATCCCTCCGCAAACTCTCAGTGATTCAGGATCCGACTAGCGCATGCGACTAGTGAGCTTTAGCATCACTGGTAGCCAACATACCTATCCGGTAAGCAACTCCTTGCTAATCATATCTCTATACGACTCCTGTCGGTCGGGAAGGTATCTCATACCCCGGCTCCCAACCTTCTTTGCCACAAGGCCCAAAACCGTTTTGATAGCCTTGTCAAGTTAACCTGATGCAGTGCATGTCCGTGTCCGACACGAACCCTTCAGTTCAAGGACACCTAGCAGCACCTCAATTTTATGAGCCCACTACTAGACGTACTTGACGCGCGAAGGTGCAACATCGGGGATGGCAATTCCCTTGATATTCATGAGCGATCATTCTACCATTCTAACATGCATAGAAACAAAGAAGCATAACAATCACAAATAAACACATATTGTGAAATAATATGGCTCCTTCATGGACGTTCTCCAGGTCGGCTCCGACTCCGATGACCATCTACGAACTCCATATGTTTGTCACGTCGGGACGCCAAGCCACCAACTTGATCTCTATTATCCAACTACTACAACTAGTAATGAATTTTACATAGAGTCACAAGTCGACACGCATGTCATTATACAATATAATGACAGCACTTTGGCTCCTGCCGGCTGACAAACATGACACATAGGCCACATATAAATTACACACATGCATCACATACACATGAGCCATACTATTCACATCAAACCTGCAAAACAAAGTTATGCATAGAATTGCATTCTACCGGTTTGTGTGTCGGGTACGAAATACACGGCACTACACACACGGTGGTCCCGCTGCCGGTTAGCGGGCGAGGTTCGAAGGGGCAGCGCCCCTCGCGGGTGAGGACAGTGCCCGATGTTTTCGGAAATCACAGATCGCATCTGAACTCCGTTCACGCTGAATTTTCTTTTATGACCGATCTTATTGATCATCGTGAATCTGATTCAGATTTACGTTTCACTGTTAACCCCGATGGCGGATACTGACCAGTAGGGGTAGGTTGTGTCGCGACCTCATCGACTCCGATCATCAGAAAACATAATCTCTTCAATCCCCATGTGCAATTGATCTCATCAACCGTGCACATAGCCGATCTCATCAAGGACAACAAATCTCATCTGCTACCTCCACATATCTAATATGCATACGATCTGAATCCAAATCCTATAGCAGAGGCTCTGATACCACTGTTGGGTTCTACGGTAGGGTGCGTCGACTGCAAATTAAAATTTTCCTACGCACAGAACAACCAAGAACATGCTACGGGAGATGGATCACAGTTCGTTACCACTAGACGCGCAGTGCCATGCAACGGAAGAAGAGTTGGGGTAGCGCGTCTGCGTGGATCATCTCCTCCTCGTCCGATCTCCCTCGAATAGCCGGTCGTCCGATCCCATGTATAAGTTCGCCGGAGCGGCGCAAGTGCACCGCCTCTAAAGGTATCCGCGTGTGCAGGAGGAACACCGTGCGGCGGACTGCTAGGTCCGATCACACAGTCAGCGGCGAGTGGAGGTGGCTATTCGCAACACATGCAAACCCTAGTGACAGCGCCGAAGCAATCAACCTCATGAGTGTGCCACACCTCCACTTTATATAGGCGTCCGTCGCAGGCTCAACACTTGGGCCTCGCACGGACCCTAAAGCCCAAAGTCTACTCAGTCACGTTCCTAGTCCAGTTCGGATCACATCCGACTAGTGTCGTACGAACCGACCTCGTAGGTTCCTTCCCTTAAGCGCGCGACCCTTAGGTTCAAGTCAGCTTGGTCACAGTTCGGATCACCTCCGACCTGCACGGTTGGTAGCGGCCTCTAGCAAGGCGTGCCGACCACCAAGCAGACTATGAAGCTGGTTAGGCGAACCTGTACAACATGTCACACTTCTGTTCCCTTTGCCGCATGATATATGTTGTCGGGCTCAAGGCGAGACCGTCATCCTTGTGCTATCCTGACCTCTTTCTCGTTCCAGTGATATCGACGATAAATCGGATTATCTCATAATCCCTGTCGCATGGCCATGCTTATTCTTGCTCGACCATGTCTCGCAGCATGGGACTGGACAAACCCGAAACCTACCTTTTTAACTACCCAGTCACGGAGTAGCGTTAGGTCGGCCCAAAGCAAGTCTGTCACCATCCCGAGTACATGCGTCAGCTTAGGTCTTAGGACATAGAACGTATGTTGTACTAGAGACTCACAGATGACATATCGATGTGTCTCATAGTTGGGTCTATCCGACTTGGACCTTATCTCGACTCGGAGCCGACTACGTCAAATCTGACCAGACCTTTCCAAGTCCATACTATCCAGTTAGCATCCAATTCTCCATGGCTAGTGAGACCGAGCCATCGACCGTGTCATATGCTAGTCTAGTCGGCTGCGCGTCCACACAGCCCTTTCAACTAGGGACCTTTTAGGACAGTCATCATATAATGCATAGTCCCACAAACAAGTCATGTACTTGCTGATACACATGATTGATAATGTCCAAGGACTATCTTTATTCATAAACACATAGGAAATATCATCATACATGATTGCCTCTAGGGCATATCTCCCTCAGACATTATGCATCGCATCTTCCGCACACTCTCTTTCCTCGCATTGGCAGCTTGGACATGGTGCACGGGAACCTTGTGGATATGCTACTGTTGTGCCACTCTGAGAAGGGCACGAATGCGGTCTTGGATGTCTCTCATGTCATGTGGAAGGAGCTAGCAAATGCTACCTATGGAGATCATTGCCCAATTTATGCTCCCTTCATTTTCAAGTTGATTCAGACTACATGGAGCTCCACTTTCCCTGGTGTGCCTCTTGAGACCGGACCCTTGACTCCTCATGATGTCCTCAACTTGCGTCAGAAGGAGCTTTGGGCCTCTACTACTCGTCCTAAGGCGGTCATGTCTTCTGCTTCTGGAGAGAATCAGGGTGATGATGGCGGTCTTGCTCCCGGCACAGAGCATTCTTCTGGTCAGTCAGGTTGGGCGGCTAAGCTCAAGCACAAGGTGACGAAGCTCTTTTGCCTTCAGACCGATGTTTAGCACAAGATGTACTTGGCACATGTGGATGCCAAGAAGGCTCGTCAGGAGAGGAAGGCTATCATGAGGAAGCTTGAGATCCCAGTTCAGGATGGCTCTGAGGACCGTATCACTCTAGAGGACAAGTGGATTTCTTTGCACTCTCACTGGACGGACTCAAATGAGTCCAATGCCACTACATCTACTCCAGCTCAGGATCGGGAGATCAAGGAGGAGACCGATGAGTCTGAGGAGGAGTCTGCTGATAGGTCTGATTTTGAGGAGTTTGATGAGTCCATGGGAGGAGACTAGTGCCATCTATAGTTGTGTTAGGTCACTCTTTGCCCCTTTTGGTGTCTCGATGCCAAAGGGGGAGAGGTTTAGGACCGGGGATTTGTCTTTCTGCAGGGTGTTGTTGAGTCACAAGCTTGGTTCTTGTTGCTTCGGTGTTTCTGCTTGTGAACTCTTTTCCTTCGTTTGCTTTGGTTTGGTGTGAGACTCTATCATATGGTGTAAGACATATGCTACCCTGGTTATACTTATTATGTCCCTATGTGCGTGAGTTTATGCTCATTTGTCTTATTAGTTTCCTTACTTAACCGTCCCTTATATTGTTGCAAGGATTGCCTGGTCTATAAAATATAGGGGAGTGTTAATCCTAGTGTGTGTGTTGTGCAGTCCAAAGCACATCTATAGAATGCACACATCTAGGGGGAGCCTATCTATATTTTATAGATTTTAGGGTTTGCTTATGCTCATTATATATCTCTATGTGCAAATCCCATATTGTCATCAATCCACCAAAAAGGGGGAGATTGTAAGGGCATATTTCTCCCTAAGTGGTTTTGGTCATTGATGACAATGCATTTGCGGACTAATCGTGTGCATTGAGCATTTCAGATATCTCATGTCTAGGCACTAGACGATTCGATGCCCCTAGGAGCCTTTCGAAGACGGCGGTTCTCTACATTTCTTTTTGATGGATTTGAGTCGTAGGAAAGCCGTACTATTAAGAGGGGGCCCGCTTCGGAAAGGTATGGGTGGAATCAACACGTACACAACCCCATATGCACCCACAACCTCCTTTCCCCTCTCTCGAGCTTTTCCATGTTTTTTGTGGTGTTTTCAGCATCTTGCCAGTGGTAGTACCGCTAGTGCCCACGGTAGTACCACTGGGTACTTCCATGGGACTACCACTTAGGCTTTCCCCAAGCTTGCAACCTTCGGTTGTCGGTCTGTAATTCACGGTAGTAGCGCGGTAGTACCGCTCCGGCGGTACTACAGCCCGCACTACCGTCTCCACTACCACTTGAGGGGTTTTCCTTTGTGCAAGGTTCTGTTCCCACTTTGCTCCAAGCGGTAGTAGAGCGACACTAGGACGGTAGTACCGCTTGGCACAGTACTGCCGCCCCTAGCACCCTCTACTACCGCTGCCTCTCCAGGTCTAAAACCCAAGGCGGTAGTACCGCCGGTGTCAGCGGTAGTACCGCTCAGGCGGCACTACCATAGATACACTCTGTGTATTTTTAGGCTTGTGCGGAGTAGTACCGCCTAAGCAGTAGTACCGCTCCTAGGAGTGGTAGTACCGCTTAGCTGCGGGCCTGGGCAGAAAACAGTTGGATTTTGGTTCCCCTATATAAATGGGGGGGGGGGTCTTCTTCTTCCTAGAGTTGACCTCTTCCCCCCAAGCTCCATTGCCTTTCAAAAGCTCATTCTTGCTCGATCTCTCTCCCTAGCCAATCAAACTTGTTGATTTTCTAGGGATTGGTTGAGAAGGCCCCGATCTACACTTCCACCAAGAGAAATTTGATTCCCCCTACTAATCCCTTGCGGATCTTGTTACTCTTGGGTGTTTGAGCACCCTAGACGGTTGAGGTCACCTCGGAGCCATATTCCATTGGGGTGAGGCTCCATGGTTTCATTGGGAGCCTCCAATTCGGTTGTGGAGAGAGCCCCAACCTTGTTTGTAAAGGTTCAACCGCCGCCTTCAAGGGCACTAATAGTGGAATCATGACTTCTCGCATTGTGTGAGGTCATGAGGAGAATACAGTGGACCTAGTGGCTTCTTGGGGAGCATTGTGCCTCCACACCACTCCAACGGAGACGTACTTCCTCTCAGAGGGAAGTAACTTCGGTAACACACCCTCATCTCCACCGGCTCCACTCTTGGTTATCTCTTACCTTTACTTGTGCAAGCTTATATTGTGTTGTATCCCTTGCTTGCTTGTGTGCTTGTTGTTGCTGCATCATATAGGTTGCTCACCTAGTTGCATATCTAGACAACCTACTTTGATTTGGCAAAGAAAAGCTAAAAATTGTCAGTTGCCTATTCACCCCCCCCCCCCTCTAGTCAACCATATCGATCCTTTCACATTTATTCACCATGCGTTATGCTTTGTTCCGATTCTCCATTAAAAGGAGGCCTTAATATCCCTTAGTTTCCAATTGGACCCCGCTGCCACGGGAGGGTAGGACAAAAGATGTCATGCAAGTTCTTTCCATAAGCACGTATGACTATTTACGGAATACATGCCTACATTATATTTATGAACTGGAGCTAGTGCCGTATCGCCCTAGGTTATGACTGTCACATATGAATATCATCCAACAAATCACCAATCCAATGCCTACGAATTTATCTTATATTGTTCTTGCTAAGTTACTACTGCTATCGTTACTTTTGCACTTGTCACAAAACTATTGTTATCACTGTTACCATTACCATTGCTGCTGCTACTATCATCAAAACTATCATACTACTTTGCTACTGATCACTTTGCTGCAGATAATTAATCTCGAGGTGTGGTTGAATTGACAACTCAGCTGCTAATACTTACAAATATTCTTTGGCTCCCCTTGTGTCGAATCTATAAATTCGGGTTGAATATTGTACCCTCGAAAACTATAGCGATCCCCTATACTAGCATTGTTGTCGAGGAGCATAGCTATATTAGCTGAGTCACTTGGGATTATTATCAAATTGTCACTATGAAGAATCTGAAGGATTCTAAGACTAAGATTTTTTTCCTCTAAGACGAGGGGAGGTAAGGAACTGCCATCTAGCTCTGCTTGAGATTCACCTTCTGTTATAAGTAAACTTGCAACACCACCACATGCTATTAATCATGATACTTCACAAGTTATTGATGATGCTACTTCTGCTATGAATGATACTTATGATGATGCTAGTACCTTTCTTGATGATGATGTGCCACTAGGTGAATTTCTTGATGAACAAATTGCTAGAGTATGACAACACGATGTTGTTGAATCTGATGATGAGCTTGAAACTGAAAATCTTGAAACACCTACTAGAACTAGCCCTCCTAGATATGAATTTCCTAAAGTACCAGAAGGTTATGTTATGAATGAAGAAACAACTAGAGATATTCTTGCTTGTAAGGATAGAGATGATCTAGAGAAATTATTATGCAAATATAAAGAAAAATTCTTGAATGCTAGAATGCAATATGATCCTAAGTTTGCTACTTCACCTATCTTTACTGATGATAAGGATTATGAATTCTCTGTCGACCCAGAGTTGATTACTTTGGTTGAATCTTATCCTTTCTATGGTTATGAAACTGAAACTGTTGTGGCACATCTTACTAAGTTGAATGACATAGCCACCCTTTTTACTCATGATGAGAAAACTCGCTATTACTATATTCTCAAATTATTTCCGTTCTCATTAAAGGGTGATGCTAAAGCATGGTACAATACTCTTGCTCCTGGTTCTGTGCGTAGTCCCTAGGATATGATTTATTACTTCTCTGAAAAATATTTCCCTGCTCATAAGAAACAAGCTGCCTTACAGGAAATATTTAACTTTGTGCAAATTAAGGAAGAGAGTCTCCCACAAGCTTGGGGGAGGCTTTGCCAATTGCTTAATGCTTTGCCTGATCATCCTCTAAAGAAAAATGAAATACTTGATATCTTCTATAATTGACTAACCGATGCTTCTAGGGATTTCCTAGATAGTTGTGCTGGTTGTGTTTTTAGGGAACGAACTATTGGGCAAGCTGAGAAATTATTGAACAACATATTGAAAATTTATGATGATTGGACTCCTCCTGAACCACCGCCTAAACTCACTCCAAAGAAGAGGGGTATATTATATCTCAGTCCTGGAGATATGCAAGAGGCAAAGCAATCTATGAAGGAAAAATGTATTAAAGCTAAGGATGTTAAAAATTTACCTCCTATTGAAGAAATACATGGGCTTGATACACCACCACCACCTAAGATGGTAGAGGTAAATTCTCTAATGAAATTCAATGATAATGACAATCCTCACAATATGCACCCTAGCCAATGCCTTTATGAGTTTGAGAATAACATTACAAAGCAAGATAACTTCAATGCTAAATGTTATGAAACAATTGAAATACAATTCTGATATGATTGCTCGGTTCAGTGACTTGCTATTTAGAATCTCAAATGATGTTAGAGGTGTAGGGAAGCATGCTTCTATGGTTCAAACTCAGTTAGAACAAGTTGCTAAATCTCAAAGAGAGTTGCTAGATGAAATGAACAATAACATACATGACTTTGCCGTTAGAGTAGCAACTAGAGGAGGTAAAATGACTCGGGAACCACTTTATCTTGAGGGACACCCAAAAAGAATTGAACAAGACTCCCAAAGAGCTAACACTTATGCACATAGTCCTTCTAAAAAGAAAAAGAAAAAGAAAAATGATAGGACTTTGCATGACTCTAGTGAACCTGAAGTAGAAAAACCTCCTGATAATGATAATGAAAATTTTATTTCTGATGCTGAAACTCAACCAGGTAGTGAACACTCTCCTTCTGATAATGAAAAAGATAATGATGAGGTTCATGAAGACACTCAAACAAATAATAAAGAACCAGACAATGATGTTGAGATAGAACCACCAGTTGATCTTGATAGCCCACAAACCAAGAATAAAAGATATGATAAAAGAGACTTTGTTGCTAGAAAACACGGTAAAGAAAGAGAACCGTGGGTTCAAAAACCTATGCCCTTTCCACCTAAGTCAACTAAAAAGAAAGATGATGAAGAATTTGAACGCTTTGCTGAAATATTGAGGCCAATCTTTTTTGCGTACTCGCTTGACTGATATCCTTAAAATGCCTCCTTATGCAAAGTATATGAAAGACATCATCACCAATAAGAGAAAAATACCGGAAGCTGAAATCTCCACCATGCTTGCTAATTATACTTTTAAAGATGGAGTACCTAAAAAACTTGGAGATCCGGGAATACCAACTATACCTTGCTCCATCAAAAGAAATTATGTGAAAACTGCTTTATGTGATTTGGGAGCTAGTGTTAGTGATTTACTAAAGTTCTTTGGTTTCATGCTAATTGAAAGTGGTTGTTAATAAGACTTGGTCAACCTTATTAATGGATCATTTTTGAGAGGTATGAAGTTGATGAATTGAGTGAGCACTACCTTCTATCCCTACTTGTTTTCTGTTTTTATTAATTAAATAAAATAAAATGCCATGTTTTATCTGTTTTTTGAATTTCCCGTGGAATAAAAAATGACCCAAAAATAAAAGTTCTCAGAATGCTCTGAAAATTTAATATAATTTTTTCTGAATATTTAAGAATTTCTGGTGCAAATAACATCAGAGGGAGGTGCACCAGGTGGGCACAACCCACCTGGGCGCGCCACGACGCTCAGCCGCGCCCTAGTGGGTTGTGGTCCCCACATGGCCCCCCTCGCTTATCCCTTCATACCACTTCATCACCTACCTCTAGAAAAAAATTCAACATTGCTCTCTCTCCCGTGTTCTTGCTCTCAAACCCACGGATTTCGATCTCTTTGCTCGAAGCTCCGTTTCTAAAACTGTTTGGGGGATCATTGCTTGGTATGTGACTCCTCCGTTTGTCCAACTAGTTTTTGTTTCAGTGGTTTATATTTTGAATAATTAGCTACTCTTGGTGCTGCTGTAGATGAGCTTGCATGTTGAATTCTTAGAGTTCCAAGTAGTTTGAATGCTTGCTATGGCCTCTAGGCATCCCTATGAGTAGTTGCTATCAATCTTGTAAAGTTTTGTTGAGAAAAACTGTGGACTAAAAATTCAGAATTTGTGTTCATCGAAAAAGGATGAATATCTTTAGGAAGTTTGCTTCCAAGAAGAACTCCAAGGGAGTTATTGGGGAGTCATTTGATAGTGATCCCAATACCCGGAGATTGGCGGAAGCACGGCCGTGCGAATGGCCGCATACCCCGTTCATGGAAGGGGCTGGAATCCTTCAAGAGTTTGCCAATATGCCAATGCTGGACTCACCGACTTCATCGCAGCTGAATGTGAACAGTATCATCTCCTCACAAACACCTTTGTGCAAAGTTTTACTTTCCTTCCTAGGAATAATCCCCCTGAGGTGTAGTTTAATTTATATGTTGAACCCCATCAGATACCACTTACTGAATTTTGGGAAATATGCTTGCTTCCTTCTGATGGTGGTTTGGTCGAGCCTAGGCCTACGGAGTTTGAAGGCTTTTATCGTACTCTGACAGTGGGTGACGAGAGAGAGGTGTCGAGTATCACTGCCGCTGGCTTGCATTTTCCTGCTGTTCATTATTTTACTCTTTTCATTGCAAAATGCTTGCTTGCTAGAGAGAAGGTGGGTGCACTCAGTGCCCCAGACCTTGCTGTTTTATGTCGTGCACTTGAAGGCAACAATACTTACAGCTTGGGAGCTATTGTGGCACGTCACCTTCACATTAATAAATCCAAGGGTAAAATTCATGGTGCTATTTCTCTCTTGGCTGCTCGCTTTAATGTTGAGATACGCCTGCATGGTTATCCTTTGCCCAAGGTTTACCTAGATCACGCAGCCATGGAACACCACCAGTTTATTGGTATTGATTACCCTAACATCCCTATTTCGTATAACCTGGTTTTTAGTGTGAGAACTCGTGATATTATTCCATCGCCTGCACCTACTTTGTTTGATCCTATTGCCAGGGGTGGATACAGGATTATGCCTGCGGATATCATCGCCTACCGGAACAACCAGGCTGCAACAGAGGAGGAGCCTCATCAGTGGGATCCGTGGGTGCCCTCTCCTCAGCACCCTAACTATTGTCCAGGCTACTAACTGATTACCAAGTTAGGCCAAAAGCCTAAGCTTGGGGGAGTACGTATTCCCACCGACATTACATTCATGTTCACACATTTCATTCCAGTTGTCGGCGTCACACTTTTTCATTGTATTATCCATGTTAAATTTATTTTCTCGCTTTCTTCTTGTGTGTTTGAAAAACCTTGAGAAAATACAAAAATATTTCCTGCTTCTTTTCGATTTTTCTTTCTAGAGTAGTTAGTTGTAGCACTAAAAAACCCCCAAAAAGATTTGCTTATTCTTCTTTTACTTGTTGGGAGTTTTCCCGTGTAAATAGTTTTTCTCATTCTTGCTTTTCCCTTTTATTTGCTTGTTCAAGAAAACCAAAAACTCCAAAAATATTTGAGTGTGTTTCTCTGAATTTCTTTTCTTTTTATTTGAGTTATACCAAAGAGAAAACCACGATGAAAATGTTGAGTGTCTCTCA